>CM053803.1:34254785-43582285 GCA_028671895.1 Oenanthe sinensis | reverse complement strand
CAGGTCAGCTCGAAATCAAAAAAAAAAAATTATTTTCGAAGACCAGTCCTATTCAGAAATCATCAATTTCTGAACTACAAATCATATCTGTTGGCCTTTTTCCCCACTGTAACTTATGCAGTTTCAGAAGCATGTATCATATACATACTTATCATATCCTAGTTAACAAATCATGTCCAACACAATCTGTCCACCAGTTTATATCACTATACAAACTGACCCTCATGCATAATATACAAATCGCAATAAGGCATATAAATCATTCATATCATGTCATAACAGATTATAACATTGCAGTAGCATGGCAGTCTCAAACAGGCATGGCAGTAGCATGGCAGTGGCATAACAGATTATGACAAAGCAATAGCATGGCATGGCAGTCACCAAAACAGGCATGTATGCATCAAATACATAAAACACGTAACCAAATCAGTCCCTTATACACGTAGCTCTGATGCCATTGTTGGGTTCCGAGGCATAAAACGCAGCGGATTAAACGTAAAATTAACAAACGATCATGAGATTCTTGTGTTTATGAAATATGGATTTTTAAAACACTGGATTGAATATGGATTTTGATATCTATAATTGGGATTTTCTGACAAAAACGGATATGCGTATTCGTAAGGCTGATGGGTTTTAAGTGTGACCGTTGGTATCCTCCATCTACCTGGGAAATGAACAATTTAAGATGTCAATTTGAAATATTTAGTTCAAGGAAAAATTGAGGATCTCTTCATGATGTGATCATGATCGTCATAAATTTTATAAACCCCTTAACAAAATATTAAGTTTTAATCGGATGCTTTCCAATGAATGAACACTCATCGAATCCTAGATCGATTAGGGGAAAGACTGTCAGTGGCAGGGGACTCCTATCTATCGTGGTGAGATGCGACGAATATAAACGGTTATATTCGACCGTTGTATCATTGGGTCAAACTTAACTGAGTCGCCATAATAAGGTGAAAGTAAACAGTTATATTCAACCATTATGAACTTAGAAGCATAGAGTTTGGTTAAAAATCTATTAGATAGATAAGATCAATCGTTGCTCACCAAACTATCCAAGAATTATATATGATATAATTGACAACTGTTGTCTACCTAAATAATCATTTTTAAGGACTTCCAGTGGTTGTCTTTGGATATGACGAAATATGGATCTTGGCTCACTAGAAAGAATTATGGGATATACTTTCCAAATTAATAGTAAGGGCTATTAATTTGATAAAAATAGTGGGAGATATATTATGAATATATCATAATCATTTGAACATAATAAATAACTCAGACAATCTAATGTTTATTTTGTGCTTTTATCATTGTAGATACCAAGTAATGGCAAACAACACAAACACACTATCCGTACGATCAGTCCTTGAGAAGGATAAGCTGACAGGAGGAAACAACTTCCTAGACTGGTAGAGGAATTTGAGGATTGTCCTCAGACAGGAGCGCAAGCTTCATGTCATTGATATTCCTCCGGCAGGTCCCCTTCCTGAGGGCGCTACTGTTGAGGAACGAGCGGCCCACACAAAGGATGAGAATGATGCAACTGATGTTGCATGTCTTATGTTGGCAACTATGAGTGCTGAGCTTCAAAGACAACATGTGCATATGGATGCATATACTATCAATGAGCACTTGCAAAGCATATTTGCAAGCCAAACTCGTCAAGAAAGGTTCAACATGAGTAAGTCACTCTTTAATTGCAAACAAGGGGCAAGTGAACCAGTTGGCCCACATGTTCTGAAGATGATTGGTTACATTGAGTACCTTGAAACTTTGGGTTTCCCGATTATTCAGGAAATTGGTATTGACCTAATCAGGAATTCTTTGAACAACAAATTCACCCAGTTTATCATAAACTACAATATGAATGAATTTGACAAAACACCTACTGAATTGTTGGCTATGTTGAGAACATATGAGACCAACATGAAGACGGCTGAACCTGCTCTCATACTGATGGTGGGCAATAAAGGTAAGGCCAAAGGGAAAGGCAAGTGGAAGGGTAAGAAGAAGACAGGTTCTGATTCTACACCCAAGCCAAAGTCAGGTCCCAAACAAGCTTTAAAGCCTAAAGGTGGGGTCGCTAAGGGTGAATGTCACTACTGTAAGAAAACTGGTCACTGGAAGAGAAACTGTTCAGTTTACTCGGAGGATCTGAAGAAGAAGAGGGCTGAGCAAGCTTCTACTTCAGGTATATATGTTATAGAAGTCAATCTATCTATTTCTACATCTTGGGTATTGGATACTGGATGTGCTACTCACATTTGTATAAATGTGCAGGAAATGCAGAGAAGTAGGACATTGGCTAAAGGAGAAGTGGACCTACGAGTTAGCAATGGAGCAAGAGTTGTTGCTTTAGCTGTAGGAACCTATTATTTATCTTTGCCCTCAGGGCTAGTTTTAGAACTGGAGAATTGTTTTTACGTGCCTGCGATTCGCAGAAACATTATTTCTGTTTCTTGTTTGGACAAGAAAGGTTTTTCGTTTACGATAAAGAACAATTGTTGCTCTTTTGCTTTGAATGATTTAACCTATGGTATTGCGCGTTTGTTTAATGGTTTATATGTTCTTGACTTAGATAATCCTGTCTATAATATAGAAAACAAACGACTTAAAGTTAATGACTCAAATCAAACATACATCTGGCATTGTCGTCTAGGCCATATAAATGAGAAACGCATATCCAAATTACATAAGGATGGATACTTGGATAAGTTTGATTTTGAATCATACCAAGAATGTGAATCTTGTTTGCTTGGTAAAATGACTAAAGCCCCTTTCACTGGTAAGGGTCAAAGGGCCACCGAACGTCTGGAGCTAATACATAGTGATGTATGTAGCCCAATGCGTGTGATGGCTAGAGGAGGCTACTACTACTTCATAACATTTACTGATGATTTCAGTAGATATGGATATGTATATCTTATGAAGAATAAATCCGATTCTTTTGAAAAATTTAAAGAATACAAGGCTGAAGTAGAGAAGCAAATTGGCGGAGGTGCAAGTATTAAAATCTTACGATCTGATCGTGGAGGAGAATACTTGAGCACAGAATTTAAAGATTATTTAAAGGAGTGTGGTATTGTATCACAACTCACTCCGCCAGGTACACCTCAATGGAATGGAGTTTCAGAGAGGAGAAATCGCACCTTGTTGGACATGGTGCGATCGATGATGAGTCATGCAGATCTTCCAATTAGTTTCTGGGGTTACGCTCTAGAAACAGTGGCTTTCACACTTAATCGTGTTCCTACTAAGAAGGTTCAAAAGACTCCATATGAGATATGGGAGAAGAAACGGTCAGGCATGAACTTTATGAAAGTTTGGGGATGCAAGGCGTTTGTGAAACGTCAAGTATCTAACAAGCTTGGACCTAAATCTGAAGAGTGCAATTTTGTGGGATACCCTAAAGAAACAAAGGCGTATTATTTTTATAGTCCTTCTGAGCAGAAGGTGTTTATTGCTCGAGACGCTGTTTTCATGGAAAGAGATTTTGTTTCCAAAATAAACAGTGGGAGAACTATAGACCTCGATGAAGATCGAGAACCACAAAATAGCATTGAACCTGAAGTGGAACAGGAGCAGGATAATGATAATGCTCAACAAACACAGGTTGTTCGTAGAACTGGTAGAATTCGCCATGAGCCAGAGAGATATGGATTTCTCTTGACTCAATGTGGTGATTTGATGCTCATAGATGAAGATGAGCCTCTCACATACCAAGATGCTATGAACAGTCCAGACTCTAAGAGATGGCTAGAAGCCATGAAATCCGAGATGGATTCCATGTACGAAAACCGAGTATGGACTTTGGTTGATCCACCTGAAGGGGTAAAACCCATAGGGTGCAAATGGGTTTTCAAGAAGAAAACTGACATGGATGGAAATGTTCAGACCTATAAAGCAAGGCTGGTTGCAAAAGGTTTCAAACAAATTCATGGTATTGACTATGATGAAACTTTCTCACTAGTGGCTATGGTCAAGTCCATAAGGATTTTGCTTGCTATTGCAGCATTCCATGATTATGAAATCTGGCAAATGGATGTCAAAACAGCCTTCCTTAATGGAAGCCTTGAAGAGGATGTGGATGTGTACATGACACAACCTGAAGGTTTTGTCGATCCAAGGAATGTTAGCAAGGTATGTAAATTACGTCGATCCATTTATGGATTGAAGCAAGCCTCTAGGAGATGGAACATCCGTTTTGATGAAACAGTCAAAGAGTATGGCTTTATTCAAAACGAAGATGAACCTTGTGTTTACAAGAAGGTTAGTGGGAGCCATGTGGCATTCATAGTACTGTATGTTGATGACATACTACTAATGGGGAATGACATACCTTCTCTCAAGGCTGTTAAGATTTGGTTAGGGAGCAACTTCTCTATGAAAGACTTAGGTGAAGCATCCTACATTCTAGGAATGAGGATCTATAGGGATAGATCTAGAAGGATGATCGGTCTAAGTCAGAGTAAATACATCGATAAGGTTTTGCATCATTTTGGTATGCAAAATGCAAAAAGGGGATATGTCCCCGTGTCTCAAGGGATAACGATCTCTAAAGATCAGTGTCCGAAATCATTGGATGAGAAGGACCACATGAGTAAGGTTCCATATGCCTCAGCAATTGGATCCATCATGTATGCAATGATATGTACTCGCCCAGATGTTTCGTATGCTTTAAGCATGACGAGTAGATACCAATCTAATCCAGGTGAAGGTCACTGGACGGCTGTCAAGAATATTCTAAAGTACTTGAAAAGGACTAAAGATTCATTCTTGGTGTATGGAGGAGAGGAGAAACTGGTTGTAAAGGGTTACACCGATGCAAGTTTCCAAACAGACAGGGATGATACTGTATCACAGTCTGGTTTTGTGTTTTGTCTAAACGGAGGTGCTGTAAGTTGGGTAGCAAGGTATGTAACTATTCCTTTAAGTGCTCTATGTGTGTGACCCTATAGGCTATTATTTAATTAGCAATAATTTTATTCTCCAATAAAATTATAAACAATGAGCGGTATCTAGTAATACATCATTACTACCTAATTAAATAATAATTAAATCGTGATTCGATAAAACCTTTCATGATTAATGTTTCTGTGTAATATAATCCCTTTAACCATATATATTATAGATTAAATTCGAGGCATGTATTTAGTCATCCTCTACAACATTTAATCCGGGTTTACTTGATTCATGAGTAGACTATGAAAACAAATCATTATTTGAGCACGGCCATGCATTTTATAGTCTCACTCAATCAAGAGGCCAATAATATCTCTCCTAATTATAGGAGGGTTAAATCCTTTATCTATCATTCATATTTCTCATACGACTCATGATATACCCGATGTCCACTTTTATCATTACCCGGTCAAAGGTAACTTTTAATGTAGTCAAAGTATATTAATCCTCGTACAGAAATATAATGATCTCAAGTTAGAGGATCATTACACCATTATCACTGTGAGTCTTTCTTATGACTTTATTATACATGAAGAATCTCACTGTGGGTCTGTCCAGTATCATGTACTCCTGCATGTACCTATGTGTTGACTTTAGTATCCCCATACTTATAACCAATGAGATGTGGTTATCAGTCAAACAACATACTAGTCTATTTATGTATTATTATTGTCCTATAATAATAATACTCGACTAGGGACATTTAAGAATATAATATATTATATAATCTCAAGTTCAAGTCATGTACTAAACTATACAATGTGTATCATGATTCTAAGGACATTTATTATGCTAACAAATATATCGCAGTAATTAAAGTCATAATAAATATATTTATTGAATAATTAATTGACATAAAGGTCTATTGTATTGCCTCTAGGGCACCTACACTAACACATTGTTAGCCATAACACCTATTCACCCCCCTCTATGTGTGCATTTTCATTTGGTATCAAAGCAGGCTATACTAATATCTTCTGTAATAGGAAAGTATAGAACAGATGGCTGACAAATATCCAATAGGAAGCTCAGGCTCAAGGGCACCTCTCTTACTTGGCACAAAAAACTACAACTGTTGGAAAGGTAGAATGAAGTAGCACCTGACCAGATAATCTATGGAGTGGGGAGTTACAGAAAAAGGTCCTTTGAAGTTTCTTACTACAGATGGTAAAGAAAAGGATATAGATGAACTCACTGTTGAGCTGATCAAGCTTTCTTACAACGACTGAGCTATCAACACTATCATGACTGGTTTATGTCCTGAAGAGAGTGACAAAGTTTCTTCATGTACTTCTGCAAAGGAGATGTGGGACACTCTTGAGTTGTGTCATGAAGGTTCGAAAGCCCTAAAGAAGGTTAAACACAGCAAGTTGATGAACGAGTATGGTAATTTCAAGCTCAATGAAGGTGAATCTATTAAGAATGCTCAAGCTAGGTTCCAAGTCACTATGAATGGTCTCACTTTACTTGGCAAGAAAATTCTATAAAAAGAGATCAACATGAAAATCATTAGTGCTTTTCCATGGATCTATGAACCAAAGGTCCCTCACTGCCTTAGAATCTTCTCCAACAATTGATACAATGGACACTCTAAGTGTTTTTGCTGAATTGGAGCAATTTGAAGGCAAGATAAATGTTAGCCATGTAAATTCTACTTCTGATCTCACATCAAAGATGAAGAATTTTTCACTTCATGGTGATGACAGCAAGCTGGAATCTGATGATGAATCAGATGAGGAAATAGCTCTCATGTCCAGAAAAATCAGAAAGATGATCGAACAGAAAAACAAGATGAAAAGAGAAAGGAGGAGTTCAGGCTTCTCTAAAACCAAGAAGTTCTCCAAAGATTCCAAAGGAGATTTAACATGTTTTTAATGTGGCAAACCTAGTCATTTCAATCAGGACTGTTACAAGCTAAAAGGGAAGCAGCAAGATGGATACAAAGATAAGAAGAAATCTAAAGCCTTGCTAACCTAGAGTGATGATGAAGAAGACATCTCACCAAGTGACGATGACAACAATGATGATATGGTCAACCTTGCACTAGTTGGAATGGATGATGATATTGTTCAAGGCTTAACTGAGGAGATCATTACTGAAAGTGATTCTGATGATGATAAAAGTGAGGTAAACTCATTTAGATTTGATATTTCTTCTGATAATATTATTCTAGATGAACTAACCAGGCAGGATCAAGATAGTATTCCATTAGAGGATTATAACTCAGTAAGAAAAGAAAACAAAAAGCTGTCAGAGAAGAATGTCTACCTTAGACAGATGGTACAAATGAAGTCAAAATCAAAGAACTTGAATCAAAAATTGAAGATCTAGAAGGTTTCAACAAGATTCTGTTGAAAAGGAACAATGCTCTATCTGATGAAATTTTTAATCTAAAGGTTGATATAGAGGCAAGAGATGCATGTCTGGAAACATTCAAACTCAGAGAATCTGCCAAGAAAGAATCATCTCAGCCTGCTGAAACTACATCTCAGCCTGCTGAAACATCATCTCAGCGTGCTGACAGTACATCTCAGCCTGCTGCCACTTTATCAAAGCAAGAAGAGAGAATTGTTTCCTTGGAGAATGAAGTTATAAAGCTTAGAAAATGAATGGGTACTTTTTTTCAAAGAGAAGAAGGTCTCAAATCAATGATGAAAAGCATCAAGGTACCTGTGGACAAGGAAGGAGTTGGTTTGAACTTTAACAAGAGGGCTACTGCACTAAAGTATGAAGGCAGACAAGGAAAGCCATACAAATATGATATGCCCTGGACAAGATGCAAGAAATGTGGTGATAAAGGTCATCTAGCTCAAAATTGCAGATTTCAGCGAGCTACCATAATTTACCAGAAAGAAGCTGACAGGAAGCCAGCTTATTGGAACAAACAGACAGCTAGCCAAAATGGTTCTGGCAGGAAGCAAAGAACACAGAATTCCTCTCCCCAAGTAGTCCAAATGTGGATCAAGAAATCTAAATTAAATGTTATTTATATACTTGCTACTAACCAATCAGGACCCAAACCAATATGGGTACCAAAAGGTTAAGTGTTATTTTTGTTTGTTTTGTAGATATGTCTTGCTGCTAAGATCAAATCGAAATCATGGATCATTGATAGTGTATGTACAAGACATATGTGTGGAGACATAGCTCAATTTATACTCGTTTTACTTGGGTTTTATTCATTCGTACTAAAGATTTTGCTTTTAAGGAATTTGAGAAGCTAATCAAGGTACTTAAGAACAAGCTGGACACAAGACTTGTAGGTATAAGAAGTGATTGAGGTGGTGAATTCAAGAAAAAATTTGTCACTTGCTGTGAAGCAAGGGGCATCACTCATGAATTCTCTGCACCTATATATATATATATATATATATATATATATATATATATATATATATATATATATATATATATATACGTGAGAAACTTATAGTTTGAGTTGTAACTTTTATTCACTTGTAATCGTTTTGGTTGTAATCAAGTTGTGGCTGGATTGCTAGACTTGTGAAACAGGGTTCAAGGGAACCAGAGGCTAGAGAAGGCTGTACTAGGTTAGTATAGTGCTTAGAGAGCAGATTAGTTCAGTGGAACAAGTTCAGCAAGCTAGGATCAGCTGCAAGGGATGAAGGGTGGAATATTATTGTAATCTGTAATCGTGGTTTGATTTGATTAATAATATTCTCTCTTACCAGTTGGTAGGGGACCGGGACGTAGACCATAGGGAATTAGGGGTCGAACCTGGCTAAAATCTGGTGTTATTTACTTTTTCTATACTGCATTGCATATAGCAGCTAGCTGACAGTGTCTATTAATCCATCTTAGCTAGCTGACAGGTTAATCAACTCGGTAAAATTAAAATCTGTCATTTTTAGCCATAACACCTATTCACCCCCTCTAGGTGTGCATTTTCAATATTATATCACGTTCTTTATTTTTATAATTATATTATATTTATATGTGTAAAAGTACAAATTAATAATAGATTAAAATATAATATAATATTTGTGTTATACTATGCATATTAATATATTAAAATTATATAACTAATTCTAAAGTAAAAATATTTTAAAGAGTAAGAAAAAAAGAAATAAGCAATAAAGAGAAAACAGATGAATAGTAGAGTTAGTGGCGGATAAGACATTAATGATAAATACACCTCATTTTGTTGCCACATCATTCTGTATCATTTTCTGTGTACGTATCATTTCTCTTACATTTATATATTATTGTATATTTATATTACGTACCCCTCTATTTCCTTGCACGATATACTAACATTCACCATTTACTAATACAACCTTATAACTCGTGCAAAATACAGGATAACTAATATTTAATTAAATTAATTTTTTATTTATAACTTTATTGATATTTAATATATAATTTTATAATATTAAGAATTTATTTTAATATTATATATTCTCCTTTTATATATAAAATTATTTTATTTAATATAAATATGTTATAATATGGACCCGTATTAAAAATAAAATTTTAGTTAATATATATGTATAGAACCCATATTATAATAAGTAAAATTATATAATTTGTACTCATGTTATAAATATATAATTAGGTCTAAAAAATAAGATTTTAGTTAATATAGTTAGAGCCCGTATTATATTAAGTAAAATTATATCTAATATTTTTTAGGCCCTATTATATATGTATATTTTTTAAGGTTAGTCTCAGTACCGATCACTGACCAACCAACCAAAACTTTTAATTTTTAGGCTATAATAATTTTTCAACTATATTATTTAGTATAGATTTACGCGTTTCTTCTATATTCGGCTAAACTACTAGGTTCCACATGCACACCCCTCCATCATATCATCATTATAATATACGTTATTTGTATTACGTATGTACATGTCCATTAGTCCATACATGCTTTGTACTTGCACTTACATTTATTTATATAATCATTGTTTACTCATTCTACTTTCTTGACCCCTTTTGTTTATTTTCTCTATTTATGTACGTGTTTGGTTTTGACATAAACTTTGTTGACCAGGGTGGCTTTGAAATATCTACAATGACAGAAATGTGGAGATTTGGTGATCATAAGCTTGTCATGACAATGGTTCTGGCCATTGTGTGCATTTTTCAACTGAATTTGAGTTTGTGTTGGTGTCTTCATTCTGAAGGCATGAGATTTTCACTTCTGCTTGATGGTTTTTTGGGAAGGGACAATGTGTTTGATGATGATCAATGTGATTTTGGTGCAGGGGTGGCGTTGTTGCGGTTTCGTGACAGAGTTGAGAGTGATCCGTTTGGGGCTTTGGCTAACTGGAATGGTGATATTGAAGGGAATTGTGATCCTTGTTCTTGGTTCGGACTCGAATGCTTCGATGGACATGTCACAAGTTTGTAAGTGATTAGGGAAAATGCTAGTTCTATAATTACTGATTTTATCGTTGTTTTTGGATTTCTCTGCTGTCACATTGATATATGCTATGTCCATGATCATTGGATTATTTTGGTTTTGTGGATTTCATCAGTACTTTCTTCAGTTCTTGTAAGGTGATCTGGTTTTCTGATATACTTCTGTTGTGTTCTACTTTTAGTTTGAGAGATAATAGATTTGAGTCTTGGCTTGTTACACTTTATAGATTGCATTCTTTCTGTGTTAACCTTGGGTGATATGTAGTTATGTACTTTTGATTTTGCTTGTTTAAAGTGTGACTCTAGCTGTTGGAACAATATGTAAATTTAATTGAGCCACTGAACCATCAATTTGAGATTTGTTTTTAACATTTACTTACAGTACGTGTATGGCTGATGATTTTAGGGAGGAGCGATCTTGTTCTTGTTTACTTCTAATTAATTTGGTGTGCAATTGTATGATTGCATCTGCTCGTAAATAACATACTATAGGGATGTTTTAGTTGGTCATTTACTTTGTTTTCTTAAGGATGAGTTCTTTACGAAGTCTTGTTGGCGAATTTACTATTTACTGCAGAAATCTGAAAGATCTTTGTCTCAGAGGAACTTTGGCTCCTGAAGTTGGGAAACTGGCTAAAATGAAGTCTATGTGAGCATTTCATTAACCACTGTTCTAGTCCTAATTTTATATAATTTTTCCTTTTTCATATATTGGTGTCTGATACTAGTGCAGTATCTTGCGCAACAACTCTTTCAATGGAAATATACCTGAACATATTGGCGAACTGAGGGAACTGGAACAGTTGGATCTGGGATATAATAATTTTAGTAGGCCCTTTCCCTCTAAAATTGGCAATAACCATTCCCTTTCAATTCTGTGAGTTGAGCTTTTGAAAACAACAATGAATAACCATATTGCCCAAACTTGTGCTTACCCGATCTTCCAACTGTTTCAGCCATTTGGACAACAACAAGTTCCTTGGTAGATTGTCTCCTGAACTTGATGATCTTAAGATGCTCTCTGAACTTCAAGTAGATGAGAACCAGTTAACTGATTCTGGTTCTCGACATAGTTGCAGTAACATATATGGTTCTTGGTACGGGTGCATGTGGTATTGGTAAACTTTGTTTCTTGTAGCGTAGAATCATGAAACAAATATTGAACTTGATGATCTTTCATTTACTGAATTGCAATTCAGGAGCATTGTGCAGCCTAGACATATAGCTCAGAGAAAGCTGCACCAAGTGAGAGATGTCACAAAGCCAGCTTTCAATCGACAAAATGAGGATTCAGGATTCCTGTCACCTTCCTTGGCACCGTTTCCATTTATATCCCCTTCAGGTCCACCAGTTTCATCTATATCTGAACCCCCCTTACCATCTTTTTTGCCTCCACTGGGTTCTCCAAGTCCTTCACCCTCACCTATTCTACCTCTCAGTCCTGCTCCATTATCTGGAACTCCTCCTCCCAGTCCTGTTCCCCTACATCCAGGGAACCACCCTGCTTCATCACCTTCCCCAGCTTCGACTCCAAGCCACGTAGTAAAAAAATCAAAGCAGCATACGGTTTTGATAGTGTCTGGAGTGGTTGGTGGTTCTGTATTCCTTTTCTTATCAGCAATTGGCATTGGATTTTGTCGAAGACATAAAGTGATTACTGTACGACCATGGGCAACTGGATTGAGTGGGCAGCTGCAGAAAGCATTTGTATCAGGTCATTTCTCTTTCTCACAAACCTGCAGTTTTTGTGCAGTCAAGGCATATTCTTAAAATCTGTATAGATACTGCTAGTTCTTGAAATTGTACTAAACTAATTAATGGCAAACTCATAACTTATCACACTACATTACACTTCATTAAGCTGTTTAACATACTTCTTTTGTATCTTATTTAAAGTTAAATTTGTGTTAATTTTTTATTCATGTACATTCATATTCGGGAAGCTGTATTACAGGTGTACCAAAGCTCCAGCCATTAGAGCTTGAAACAGCCTGCGAAGATTTTAGTAATATTATCGGTTCTTTATCAGACGGCACAGTATACAAAGGGACTCTGTCAACTGGAATTGAAATAGCAGTGACATCTACAGCAGTAAAATCAGTCGAAGACTGATCAGAGTTCAGAAACCAAATTCAGGAAAAAGGCATGAAAAAACCCAACCTGATCAAACTCGTTTGCTTTTTCGTTTGTGTAGCACAGAGATTTTCTTTTAAGTATACGGGGAGGGAAAGTGAGAATTTGTACCCATTGACCCTGTCCCAGGGAAGGGGATAAGCCTTTGCCTCAACTAGGCTATCCCTAAATCCTCACTGCTCTAGCTTTCAAATCTGCTCTCAGTAAGGAATTTTATTTTTCTTCGTTTCATTTTCAGATTGACAAGCTATCAAAGATGAATCACAAAAACTTCGTGAATCTTATTGGATTCTGTGAAGAAAAGAAACCTTTCACAAGAATGATGGTTTTTGAATATGCAGCAAATGGAACATTGTTTGAGTATCTACACAGTAAGCTCTCAGATTGCTTTTATCCTTTAAGTGATCACTGGTCGTAGAAATTTGGTTTTGGTTGAAATGAAAAACCCTTGATTTCACAAATTCACGTGAGTTTTGGTTTTGACGTACTCATCGTGACCTGATTTGCCAAAATAATTCAATTTCATCTATGTATTGAAGTGAACATTGTGCATGATAAATGTGTTGAAGTAGAGTATAAAGTACCTCACTATTTTTTCTGTTGATGCTTGCAATTCATGTAGTAAAAGAAGCAGAGCACTTGGACTGGGGAATGCGACTGAGAATAGCTATGGGCATGGCATACTGCCTCGAATATATGCACCAGCTTGACCCACCCACATCCCATGCAAATCTGCAATCTTCTTCTGTATATCTTACAGAGGATTATGCAGCCAAAATTTCAGACTTCAGCTTCTGGAACGAGGCAACAGCAGGAAAGATGGGATCAGCTAGCACAGGACTCTTGGAGACCTCAGTATCAGATCCTGAAAGCAATGTGTACAATTTGGGGGTAATTTTGTTTGAAATAATTACTGGTAGGCTTCCATACTCCGCAGGTGATGACTCTTTTGTGAACTGGGCATCGGAATATTTGAGTGGTACACAGAAACAACCACTTCGAACAATGGTTGATCCAACTGTAGCATCTTTTGACGAAGAGCAACTTCAGAAGCTGTGTGAAGTGATAAAAATCTGTGTCCATCCTGACCTGAAGCAACGATCAACTATTCGAGAAGTCACAGAAAAACTAAAAGAGATAACAGCCATAAGCCCTGATGGAGCAATACCTACAGTATCACCTCTTTGGTGGGCAGAACTAGAGATTTTGTCGACAAGTTCAAGTTAGAAGGTGCTTCAAGCTTCAGTCCGGTTGTGACAGAAGTACAAAGTATTGTTCTCTACACATTTTTTTATTCTTAATTTCTTTCAACTCCAAGTTTTTTTTTTTAAATTTGGTTTATGCCCCAGTCAGGTGTGCGTTTGATGTTTGAATTCTATCGTTTGTTTCATTATTTTGTGTGTCGAATTGCTTGTAGATAAACTGACATGCTTGATATTGATTGTTATCTTTCGCTGTACCATAGAACATGGATATAATGAATGTTAAACTTATCGCGGGTGCTAATATTCGAAGTAACAACTGACTTGATTATCAACATAACACAACCAATTTAAATAAATCCGAAAATAACCAAAATGACTCAGTTTCTCAAATATTCAAATTTTATTCCTTCAAAGATTATATACTCGTTTTTTTTTATCGTATTTTCATAAGTTTTAGAACGACACAAAATTGACAAACGACAACACAAACCCAAAATTGCCCGAGACAAAAAAATTACCTTCAACAGATGATTAACAAAAGGCGGAGTAGCTGTTCACAAGGGTCTGTTTTGTGAATTCAACTATGGAATGTAGTTGATCAACTCCGTTCTGGAATAAAATTGTGGGAAAAAAACTAAATTATATATATAATCTTTCATGAGAACCAAGTTTGAGATGCATCATCTTGATACAAGAGATTCTGTAAGCAGTAAAGAGCCAGACTTTCATTTAAGCAAACTTCTGTGGTCCTTCATTCTAAAAATACATTGGAATAAAGATACAGCACAATAATTTTTCAAGTGCGAAATCCTGAGCCAACAATTCACTTCTGATGTATTCATATATTTGTTCTGAACTGTTGCAGAACTACCTAACCTGTTGCGGTAAGGATCACCAGCAACATAAATGTATATACAATTTTCATCTTCCCGCTTTCCTTTCAGCAGCACTGCACTGATCAATGTTCATCTGAATGCTCTGTGGAAAACATAGGCTGGTAGAGTCCAAACAGTTCTGCACAGATTGGCAATAGGAAGGTTTTTACCATTAGTCTTGTGACTTTACTTCTGCAGATGGTTAGCTTCACCTCGTGTTCGACTATACAGATCAAGAGTATCCTTGTGGTTGGGATCCAAGCATAATGCTGCCTCACAATCTATAAGCGCAGTAACAACATCGCCCATTGACTCGTGGAATGCCGATCGAAGATGAAGCATTTGCAAGTCCGGCTTGAAAGATATGGCTTTGTTAAGCTCATCTACTGCTTCAGATTCTCTCTGGTCATCCATCAGTACTGGTGACACAATTGCACATGTTAGTACATAATGCCAAGAAAAAATTTAGACAATGAGACCAAGTAAAAGGGACATGCTCTGCTGAAAAGTATAAATTAGGCACATCCAGCATATCCTTTTCCATGCAAGATAACATCTATTCCAGATTCTGTTTATACTTTATGCTTAATCAACTGGCTGGTATCTCCCGAAGAATTTGCATCTTAGTATGGTAAATGCACAGAACAAGTGATATACATAAAACCCCAACCGTAAATAGATAAACATAGGGAATAATTTTTGAACTAAACTCCCTAAATTCCACAGAGAACGTTGATGGCGCAGATTTTTTTATGAAGAACAAAACAATTAGACAAGTGACTAAAGGGAAGAGCATACTTGCATATATATAACAAATTTGGTGGATAAACAGAGAGACCGGACTGATTTTCTAACTTGACAAAATATTTGGCTTCCAATAATGAAAGTTCAATCTAATACTCCCACCGTCCCACCCAATTGTTTACATTTGGGTTGGGCACGGAGGTTAAGAAAATCATATAAAGTATTATGAAAGAGAAGAAAAAGTGGATGAAAGAGAAGGAAAAGTGGGTAAAGTGGTGGGGTCAATTGATATTTAATTGATAGATTTGAGAAGGTGGAGGAAAGTAGTGGGTGAGAGTAAATTTTATAATATAAAAGTTTACTATTTTTAGAAAGTTTTGAAATGTAAAGAATTGGGTGAGATATCCAAAAAAGGAAAGTGTAAAGAATTGGATGGGACAGAAGGAGTACAACATAAGAAAATTACTACAGTAATCTCCATTCAACCCACTCAGTAACTCATTTTCACATAAATAAATCATGTCTAGAGATTAAAATGAAACTATTTACATGCAATTTAACAATATTACTCATGTAACTTTTACTTATTGCTTGTACTTGTAAATTCCATCTAATCCCTCAACAAAACATCACATCCAACATTGTCCAAAATTCATTAGATAGGAAGTCATCTGGAGTGGAACATACTGCCTCCGAGTGAGATATACAAGGAGATTCACAACTTGGATAGATTAGACATTTAGAGTCTGATTCTTGAAGTCATAATTTTGAAACAAACAGAACTAATCTAATTTGATGATACTAATAGATATTAATAGGGAAGATAAAACAAGCTTGATGAGCTTCTGCCAGCATCACAACCCATCACATTAAAAAAATTCAGTGAAAATTTTTATATCCAAAGACGATAAGAGACTAGATTCCACCATGCAGATACTCGAATGGAAATATAGACACTTGGAACTTTACTTTTAATATGGCAAGTGTCATTCATTCTTCTGTGTAAGTGGTAAATTTTGTCAGTTTATTAGATTGCTAACGAAAGATTTCAAAAGTACCTGCTGCCCTATATCTGTATGGATAAGTCCTTAAAGGATCCAACTGCGTAGCAGTACTGAGATCACTATTAGCCATTTCACGTTCACCATACTCTGATCGTTTCTCATAAGCTGATGCATTGTTTGGTGCCTTTTCGATCAGCTTTGTCATTTCCTCGAAAGCAGCTTTCTTTTCATTTTTAAGATAATAAACACGTGCCAACCCTTGATGTGCTCTTGTATGTTTGATGTCAAGGGCATTTATGTAGCAATCTGCAGCAAGATCCAACTTACCACAATCCACATATATACTTCCAAGGTTATTCAATGCCTGTAAATAACCACAATACAATATGAAAAACGATCATTAAATGAACGCACAAGTGAGGGTTTATCCAGCCAAGTTAATACTTACTTGCCCTTTCCGAAGACCATCTGAAGGACATCCTAAAGCATCCTTCAATAGTTGAATTACATAAGATGAAGCATCAGGATCAAGAGTTGTATCAGCCAGTGTGTATGCTTTTAGAAAAAAAGCTTCAAATGACCTTTGAATAGAAATTGACTTTTCAGCTTTGGAGAGAGCTTCTTCACGATGGCCAGTGTCGTACAGAATCCATCCTTCATAGACAAGCCTTTCACAATCAGAGTTGGAGTGATTACGAGCTAACCGCAGACTGCGCATTGCAGCCTTCTGACAGTTCAACCTGTAATGCATAATAAAAAAACGGTAAGGTTACTGATGGTAGTTTAGGTACTCCACTTCTCTTGATGTTTGTTAACAATTTGGAGTGTATTGAGTAACTCTAGACCAGAACAGTGAATAAAATGTCTTTACTTACTGTTAACCAACCCCCCTCCCCCACCCCCACCCCCACCCCCACCCACTAGAAAATTTAAACTATTACTACGTCAGTTTAAAATTACACACATTTTTTTCTAGATAACAATTATACACAATTTTTGGAATACAAGGAATGTGCATAGTAGGACAAAGTACTTCTGCATAACACTATAACAGGATACATCATGTAACATAAAAGTGGTTATGAAGATCATAAAACATCTTAGATAATAGAAGTAAAAGTAAATTTCCGATAGCAAGAAGCATGGCCCTACAGATAGAAATGTGTATGATGTTAATTTAATAACATCTCCATTATTTGGATAATGGAAGTATATTTCCAATAGCAAGAAGCATGGCCCTACAGATAGAAATGTACATAATGTTAATTTAATAGCATCTCAATTATTTGATAGAATTAAGGGTTACTCATAACTTGTGAATTACATCTTAATATTTCCTTTGCTATATTAACTACATAACTCGTGATATGGCTTCGCCAACAGGAAAATATCAATAGTAAAACACAATTACCATTAAGAAAATAAGCAACTGATTACATCGTTGTATATAACACAAAACAGTCGGAATTGCGACATAAAAGCTTACCTTAAAAGCAGCAACGATTGTCGAAAGAGTAACAGGCTCTTTCCAGGGTCATTTAATAGCATCTGATGTATGACAGCCAGAGAGCCAATATCATCAATAGAAGACCATCGGTCATATAGTTGTAACCAGCAATCTGCAGGACTCCATTGTTGTACAAGTTGATTCAGAAGGTCAACCAATTGATCACCTCTCATTTTTCCATGAAATAACTTGTAATCGGGCTCTAATGTCAACAGGGCTCTAACGTCCCTTAGAGCAGCATCATAATCCTTGAGAGCCATGAAAAACCAAGCTCGTAGTTCTAGGCAATCCGGGGAGAGCTTAAATCTGATAATTTTGTTAATCTCTAATATTGCATCCTCAACTTCGTTTTCTTCTGCCATTGCGACAGCCCTATACTTGTACGGAAAAGAAAGTGTTGGATCTAATTTACTAGCCTCATTTAAATCCAAAATCTTCTTTCTTCCCACACTATACAAAGATCGCTCCTGATACATCCATCCAATTGCTCCATAGTCGGAAATAAGCATGTTAAGAATCTCAAATGCTGAAAATCTTTGCCCTTGCTTATACTTGATCCTAGCAACACCAGCCAAAGAATAAACATGACCATTCTCAGATGCTGCATCAAAGTAGCACTCAGCATCTTTATAGTCATTTCTTTCCAGCAATACACAGCCTAGTTGATGCAATGCAAGGGCCTTCTGCCATCTCTCCACTGCACATTCTCTTAAATTTTCCAGCAGCATTACTTTAACATTTGATGTCATCTTTTCCTCTATAGCCACCTGACTAAGAAAATAATACAACAAAAAAGATGCATTCCCCACCAGTGCTAGTCTCTCTCTAGCCCCTGAGCCACAAAATATGCCCATGACTTTTGTATTATTCAACGCACTCGGAAGCTCTCTTAGCAAAACTTGCAAACAAGATGCCAAAAGAAGATTTGCCCTTTCCTCAATACCATAATCTATAAGAACTAATGCATCTTCTAAACTACAAACAAACGAAGCTAAATAAACATCGCAAGCAGACTTCATCTCCTCACAACAGAATCTATTAGCAAAAGTAATGACTTCCAAAACCACTTTCGGAGAAGAACAACCAAATCTCCTTGTCCTGCTAAACAATTCTACAGCTGACATCCCTTCTGCCGATATTCCAATGTGTGAAAAATCAATCTTATTTTTTCTCGACTCCACAAAATTACCATACAACATTACACTAAGTGGGGTAGATAAACTAGCAATTTTATCCCTAATACAATAAATATCCTCATTTTCAATGCAAAAGCAAACATTTTCAACCTCTTCCGAAGCCGAGCACTGACCATTATTTGTACAATGAAAATTCAATATCTCACTACACATGTCATTACATTTACAATGACCAAAGGCTAAATCAGGATCATACCCATCAACCAAAGCAGCTTTCGGGCATTCAAGAACTCGACCAACACAATCCAACCCCGAAACACCCACAAGTTCATCTTCTCTTCTCTCATACCTCAACCAAGCTGCAAGTACAACCTTCGATATCGGATCAACCGCATGTTGACGAGCAGATTGAAGGCACCTCCTAAGCAATTTCGAATCACCCAAACTACACAACAAAGCATACTGCTCAACAAACATCAAACACTTATTGGATTCACAACAACTCTCAATCCTCCTATACAGTTCAGCAATTGTCGCAACAAAGTCAACATTCTTGAGATAAAACTCAATGGGTGGCTCAAAAAGATCAGTTCTTGGAACCCCATGACAGAAAATTGAACTAGTATCACATAAAGTTGGAAACTTGACTTGTTCTTCTTCATAAGTGTTTGATAAAATAGAGTTAATTGTAACTAAAGGGTTTGACTTTACTGTTGTGTTGGACTCAGAGGTGTTGTTGAGGGCATGAACTTGGGTTGTTTTGCATCTATCTTTGAGCTTAAGACCAATCATCATAGTGTTTGATGTGTGATAAACATGGTGTTTGATGAGATTTACAAGTTTAGATTTGGGATAAGGGGTACTAGTAGTACTAGTTCTTGAATCATATACATCTTCATCAAGTGAAATAGACATAGAAAATAAGATTATTATTATTATTATTGATACAAATTTTTGAAAATAAGTTTATTTTGCTAAATGCTTAAAAGGGATTCATCAAAAAAGTGGGGAACAAATTTGTGGATGCTGGATCTCACCACTGCCCCTCTCCATTACTCCCTCCGTCCCGGCCAAATGTTTACATTTGGTCCGGGCACGGAGACCAAGGATAGTGGGTGTAATAGTGATTTTATTGTTAAAATAAATGAAATAGTGGGTGTAATAGTGTAAAGTGTTGAAAAAGTGGAGTGAAGTAGTGGATGTAATAATATATTTATTGTTAAAAGTTACTATTTTTAGTAATGTAAAGAATTGGGTGGGACGTCCCAAAAAGGAAAGTGTAAAGAATTGGTTGGGACGGAGGGAGTATTTTTTTTGTAGAATATGAATTATTTATGCCAGCTTATTTTGCTTATTTTATCACCCTTCATGTGTGTTTCTCTTCTTTTTTTTTCTTTTTCTTTTCTTGGTTTATATTATATACTCTCATATTTTATTTTATTTTTAGGAAAGAAGTCAATTTAAACTTTTGAGCAGTGTTCTAAAACAGTGAAGTTTATAATAATTAATCGGGTAGTCGGTGATTAATCGGAGTATTAGTCAAAATTAATTTAATTTAATAAATAATAATATATAATTATATTTAAATATCATCAAATTATTATAAAATTTATTTTAGAAAAATACCATCTCATTAGTTTATATATATTTAGTTGTTAAGATTTGAAAAGAATCATTTATAATTAATATTTAAGTAGTTTATATTTAATAGTTGATCATATTAATTATTAAATAAAATATATATAATTACTATAAATTTAAGAGAGTATTGGGATTTATGAAGGTTTTAACGTTATATAATTCATATTCATTGTAAATTTATAATATATAAATATATTGATTATTGATTTTTTTAAAAAATTTAACTTTTTTAAAAAATTAATTTTGTCCGTTTCAATTGATTTTTCCCGTCTTACCCGATTTTTGATCAATATTTTTAAAAAAAACGTTATTTGACTCGGTTTTCGCTTAATTGAGACCAAACTTATCCGTCTACTTGATTAATTGGAAAAAACACCATCGTTTCGAATACTACTTCTGAGAAACTTGAAAATAACAACTCTTTGTTCATTCGAGTTTCGATTTATGGCTCCCTCAAGCTCAAATTTGAGTTGAAGTTAAAAAATTTCAATCAAAATTTAAATTTGACAATATTAGACTTAACTAGATATAAATAAATGATAGAAACTATTCATTTGTACAATATTTGAATTCAATTTGATTATAATTAAATCGAGTTCAAAATTAAATTATTTAAATATTTCACCAAGTTAAAATTTAAATTACTCAATGTTGTAGCCAAAATCTCCCTTTGATAGATTTGGGTCTATTGAGTTACAAAATCCAATCCATGAGCAGTATATGGGCTAAAGAGTAGGTCCTGTATATAAGATATGAGAAAATGGGATGGACAGAGATATTCATAAAAAGGTAAATGGGCGGTAAATGGGCTGGATAGAGATATCCAGTGTCTATGGTTGTTTCTAAATCTGCCTTTAGTACGAGTGAACATATTTTGGACCCATTTAAGAGCTCCGTGAGTCCAAAAATAGTGGAATTACTTGATTGAGTAAGTTTATGCATGATTAGTCATTTGATATGCCAGTTTGAAATTTATTGAACTGATTGTATGAACTTATGTTTTCTTTGTGGGAATAATTTTTTTTTAAGTGTATAATTACAGGTTCATGAGAAACCTACGAGTCAGTTAGAATTATAATAGGGATTGAAATTTTATTGTAACTGGTCAATGAATATATGACTTATAAATATTCATTAACTAGGAAACCAGTTATCAGTTGAAACTTGTTACTCAACTGATAAATTGGATTGTAACATTTGATTTATGTTTCATTATCAATTGATTTTAATGTCTCGATGGATGTTGTGAAGTAGTCTACTGATGTTTATTGACATCAATATTCCAAATTTAAATAATTATTAATTATTAGTGGATAAAATAGGGGTGAAATAATATTTTATTAATATTAATTAATTATTGGTATCTAATATAGAATTATAATATTAGATATGATTATAAATGTTAATTATGTAATTGTTAATGTATGTAATAATTAGGAAATAAAAAGTGAAATAAATGTATTGTATATATTAATGGATGTATTAACGATGTTTTACATATATTAATTGATGTATTAATAATATTTTGTAGATATTAGAGAAAATAATATATTAAAAATATTTCAAATTAGATATTGAGTCAATTTAATATTATTTTTATATATTAAATAAAATTAAAACAAATATATAATAAATATTATTAAAATATATTTAAAAACTAGAAAAAATCAGTAAGCCGATATAATAAATATTATTAAAATATATTTAAAATATATTTAAATATGATGTGTCAAAATTTAATTGGTTTCTATCTATTAATGATAATGGACCCTCCATGTATGCATAAAAATTTTCACAAACATAATGATGTCACCTCGTAAAATTTCAATGAAAGTAAGTGATTGGTGTGTGCGAAAGACCCTTGTTATAAATGATGCGGGATGTTACATTTATATAATTTTATAAAAAAATATCATTGCATCGGAGTAACACTATTATAAATCATTGTTTAACCTTAATGTTTACTGTAAATCCTGATTAGTGACTAGACAGCATGCACTTAAGTTAAGGGTGAAAATAAATTTCATATACACATTAAACAAAACAAGGCATTTATGTTTATTGTCAAGTAATCTGTAGTACCTACATTTCCTCTATTCTAGATATTTTCTAAAGATTGCATCCAGCATTCTGATCACCGGAACCAAAATTAATAACACAAAGTTAAGAAGATCCGGTTTCACCATTTTCGTCAGAAGGCCTCGATGAAGATCCATTTTCATCAGAAGGCCTCGATGAAGATGTGGATGCCTCACTTGTCGTCGTCGTATTATTCTTTGAAGCACTATACTTCTTCAGCAGTCTGTCTTTGTTTGCCTTCCACCATTCTTCTGCTTGTTGCTCTGCAAACTTCCGTTTGCTGTAGTAAACATAATATCGACAATTAATAACATTTAGTAGTACTTATAATTTTTTGTAAGCAATCCTGTGACATCGCATAAACACTCTTCATATCAGTAAAATTATGTGCTCCAACTTGTTTTTATCAAAGAGAATATAATCTAAGAGTAAAATGTTATACTGTCCTGTGGACGTGCACTTTTTGGTTCTTTATTTACATTATATCTTTCATCAAATTCCTAAGTATACTTGTGGAGTCATATTGATAAATGAGTAATGCTATGGATACAAAATGGGGTACAAAAATATTTTCCAAATGCCACATGACAGATTGTGATTGATTGTAATTTTATTTAATGTAATGGACTCGAATGTATTCACACAAATCTCACCCATTAAAAGTTTCCAAATTGACACATCACTAATGTCACATCATTTGTGACAATTTTTGTACCCCTAGCATTACTCTTGATAAAGATATTGATTATCAAGACGTCTAATAAGAATCAATAAATTACTATACCTGAATTTAACTCGCTTAAAAACCTTAGTACCGTTCTCCAGTTGAATAAGAGTAACATATACACCAGGTTCAAACTGCTCTATAATTTCCTTTCGTCCAGCAGTTGAAGCAGGTCTAGTGTTTGATCCACCATCTGTGCTTGATTGAGCTCCACCATTTCTTGTATTAGAAATAGATGATCCATTACTTTCATGTGCAGCACCTTCTGTATCTTGAGTTCCTGCATCGTCATTATACATTCTAAAATCACTTATGGAAGCACTTTTGGAATGTCTATGTTGTTGGCCAGACACGTTGTTTTGTGGCGAAGAAAAATTAGAGTCGGACGCTTCAGTGGCACTGGTAATCAAAAATAATTCTGCTTTAGCTTTTAGTGATTTGAAATTTTCACTCTCAAAAACTTCAGGTGGCAAATTCTCAGAGATTGCTTTCAGCTAAAATAGAAAAGGAAAGAAAACAAGTTAGCAGAAAACACGTTTACATGTACATATTATACAAGAACTCATTATTTAAAGATAATAGCATATGCTCAAACACTTCATATGAATGCTTCATTTGTTTAACAAAAAAAAACTTGATATTAGGGAGGGAATCAGTAAAAATATTTCAGATTTGTTAGAAAGTATTTCCTCCATTTGACTATCATGAATAACCCATATTTATGAGTTGGAAAAAAATTCCTATTTTGAATGGGGAAGTCATTTTCCCACAATCATTTAACATATTTTAAAAGAATGTTCCTCCTTTGATTATTTTCCTTAAAGCATGCGAAAACCGGAAAATTAGGGGGGAAAAATTCAGAAAATATCTTTCATGAAACAAATTGAGCCAAATTTAATATTTGTGAGTGAATCTCGCCTGTCAGAAAGGCAAAAAGTTGTAACTAGGAGGAATACTAAGATTACCTCATCTGTGATGCTCTTCACAACTTCTGTAGCAGCACTACATTTGGAGGATTTCTTTGTAGCTAACTTTGTAGCCTTTTGAACATTCATCTGTAGTTTTTTAACCTCTGCATCTTGGATGTAACTTTTTTGCTTTAAATTTTTAATCTACAATTTGGAAATAGTTCAATTAATTAGTCTAATAATCAAATATCGTGAATCAATCAGATGAGTGAATGAAAAAAAAATTAGTACTTGGCTTTGCATTTTGTTGACTTCTTGGTTCAAAAGCTCGTTTGTCTTCTTTAAACTATCTATGATACCCCTTGAAAACACCGGAGTAGCCGAGCGTGGAGGACTTGGTCTCTTAGAGTATAGTGAACTAGGTCTCGAGTTAGAAGTAGACCCAGATGGAGGCAGGCGAAATGGAGGAGTTGGAGGCGGAGGTGCTGCTGGCAATGTAGGCCTCCAAGTAGAGTGAAGAGCACTTAGTGAACTTGGAAAAGCTACATCTTTTAGCTGTTGAATTGCTGGAACTTGTGAAGTTCGAACTATGGAAAAAGAATCAGCTGTGGTTCCAGTTCTACCTAACTTAACCTCATGGTACTTCACAGGTTCTGTGGTAGGAGAGAGGAGAATCCTTGACATTCTAGATGGCCTAACACTCTCTGCTATGCGATGGGAGGCAGTCGTTTTCCTACTGAAATTAGAGGCACTACCAGCCTCTTCAGCCTTTTTAAGTTTAGAAAAGCAAGAGTCACATACACGATGAGGTTTTCCAGGTGTTGGAGCTAATGCTGCTTTTAAAGCTTTTTTAGAACTACAAGCATGACAATGTACCAGTCCGCAATTATAACAATTGTGCCTCTTTCTAGTAAAACCAAACGCTTGACGACAACCGGAGCACACTGATTGATCTGATCCAGATATCCACTTATGAACACATATTGTTGCTGTATAATTTGAGCCACATGATATACTTCTAACGTGTTTTTCCTTCAGTGCTTCCACCAATATAGGAGTATTCCGATCTTCCATATCCCCATGTCCTAATCTCCCATTTGCACCTCTTCCCCATGTAAATACTTCACTTCTTGATGTTAGGACACAAATATGAGAATCACCACAAGCTATGTCTTCAACAAATTCACCAACTAATCTATCTTGTACCAAGCAAGGGGACTTTCCATCAGACTGAGGATTACCTAGTTGGCCATATGAAGGACTACCCATAGTAAAGACATGGCCAGATGTAGTTAAGCCAACAGTCAAATTATGTCCACATGCTAGCTGAAAAAAATTGTAGTCAACCAACGAAGATACACATGTTGGAAGTAGATAAGCTTCCTTGTTCCCATGACCTAGTCGATATTTATCACCATCACCCCAAGTGAACAATTTTCGAGATGAAACATTTGAACTGGACTGGCTATTTAACTCTACGATGGCTGCAGTATGCCATACTCCACAGGCAACTTTAATAGTCTTAAGTGCACCAAGTGACTGAACTTCTTTCGGATATGGAACACTTTCACGGTCACCATGACCAAGTGCGCCAAATGTTCCATCGCCAAATGTAAACAACTTCCCATTAGAAGTAGATACTGCTGAATGCCATGTGCCACATGAAACGGATACAACTTGAATTCCTTCTAAACGACCGGAAACTCTTTTAGGTATCCAGTGGCTTACATCACTACCATGACCAAGAAGTCCAGCATTGTGTACACCATCACCCCAGGAATACAAGTCACCTGAAGTAGATACGGCACATGTATGATATTCACCACATGCAACAAAGTCTACATTGATAACTGCCAGAAATTCTACAAGTTTAGGACGACCAAAATTCTTTTCAATTCCATGACCAAGTCTACCTCCAGATTCTTCACCCCAAGTGAAAACCTCACCTTGCCTAGTCACAAGGGCAACATGATGTACACCGCAGGCTATTTGAAGTACGTCAAGTACTACATTCGACTCTAAAGTCTTAGGAATTAGCACATCATTTTTTGTAGATATTGTTCTCTCAGATCCTTCAGATAAAGCCCCGTCAGACCAGATTTCCCCCCACACATAAACATCACCTAGGGATTCTATATCATCTGGTCCAGAACCTTGACTTGAACAACTGGGAGTGCTTGAGACACTAATTCGGAAACCATCTGCACCACTCGTTCTTCCTTGCATACTTGCACGTTCATACCCAGCATCTGAACTGTAGTCAATGGAAGTTCTGCTACTAATACTAGGAGAATCTAATGTCGGAACAAAAGAACTCTTATCACTTAAAACATCATTTATCTGCAATATTGACAAGAAAAAACCTGGATTAGATATTAAAAAAGTCTACAAACATCTTACAACCCAAATCTTATATTTTTTTTAAATGAATACAATTTTATTAGTCAAGCTTCATAGAAAGATTCAGCATTAGTTATTGTAGTTCAAAGTAACTCGACATTGTTTCCTAAGGATTGATGAAAAGGAATCAAGTAAATGTATAGCACGCATGGTGTTTAAATATGAAAGTCATGCCATTCGTGTTGCAGTGCCAAAAGCCTTGCATGAGCAAAAAAAACTCAATGCATGAAGATAAAGCATTTCAAAAATTTTAAGGGAATAATTTACATCTGAAATATCACTCCTGGTGCGTCTACTACGAGTTTGACCAGTAGATATTAAAGCTTTCAGGCCTGCAAGCCACACATCTACCTCAACTTTATCCTTGCAAATCTATAGATTAAAAATGATCAAACATAATAAATATGGTGAAATAAATCCTTACAAGTATCAAAACACATCTAAATAGTAACAATCACTGACCAGGTCTAAAGATCTTTCACCGTTATTAAAAATAAGTGAGAAAGACAAGTACTCCTTCTCAGGACGATGATATCTTTTAAAAACAGGCTGCAACGGCAAAAACAATTTATCTATAAATATATCTTTACTTATAAAAAACTTTGTACTGAGATATTCTGGTGCACTATTTTCTATTGTAGGGGAACAAAAAATATGTAACATAAAGTATCACCCTCAATACAGGTGCTAACTCACGGTTCTCTGCCCAGGTAAAATCCGTGTAACTTTTGATAACTTTAGATGCCTTTCTTCTCCGTGAGAATACCAAATGAGAGTGGATTCGTCCTGTGAAGAAGAAAACGCAGATTCTAAGCATCATGTTCCTTGAGTGAAGATTTCATGAAGCCTTATCGAGGCAAGGATTGACTTGAATAAATTATATAACCAAAAGTGAATAAATACATACACAATATAGTTACAAATTTATAATGATAGCTTAGCAGGGATCGCATTGATAAACCTTTGTACTAACAGTATCTAACTAGCTACTATAAACAATTGCATAAAAAATTTAGTCCTTCTAAAAGTGTCATGTACCTGCATTTTGTAAAAGATAGTGAACCCACACTAGCTTCTAAACCAAAATTTGAATTAAAATTTGAAAGGAAAAAACTACAATATAACGTGCTATCATTGTAGAAGGAAAAATATTCTCAGAGAGAAAATGTAAATGGGTTAAATAAGGTCACTTGACATGTAGGGTTTAACAAATTGAAGATCTAATGAAAGAAACTGATATAACTCACAGCAGAAATTCTGAATGGACAAAACTTAGGCTTCCCCTTCCGACCGTACTTAATTAATTGAGTGCCCTTTTTCAATGCAATAAGTGCCTGAAATAAAATAAAAAGAGGAAAAAAAATTAAACTTGACGAGTACTTCTGAGCCATTGTAAAATGAAAAGTTGCCAGCTTTGGAAAAGGAAGGGTGAAGAATTAGGATCTGTCAAATGATTTGAAGATCATATTGTTCTGACACAAAGACCTTCTAGGTTTATAATCTTTACGACTGTTTTAAGTGGTTTAGACAAGTGTTTACTTCTAGCATAGAAAAATGGAGGTCATAATACTGAAAAAGCACAAACCTTAGGTCTTTCAAAACATTGTTTTATATTCTAGTCAAAGCTAATTGCTTAGGAAATCAGATTCAAAATTTCATAATTATTAAGCAAATTTATATGCAATCAACAACATCGTCAATAATTTAATCTACATTACTTTCAAGTGAAGGAAATGCAAATCAATCCGCCATTGAACTCCTCATGATTGAGTAGATTTGTTAGTAATTATTTATGTTTTAATTCATCAAATTCCGATAGTTTTCCTTTATTACTCAAATTATTGTTGTGGTCAGGACTTCCCTTTCCTTAAACCAAGATTGAAGGTCTTCAATGAAAGAAAAATGGAGCAACTTGGAACACACTTCAATATTAAATTGTCGCCGCTAATCAGTAATCAAACTTTTTCCCCGGGCAAATTCGACCATATGTATCATAACAGAGTAATAGTTCTATTATTTGCATCAATCATACACCAAAAATTGATGCCATCAAGCCCTTCTAGTGGAAATTAGTGAAAAATTTCAATTGCAGCTCGAACCTTGTCATAACAATAGTATTTTTGTACCATAAATAATTTTAATTTTTAAGAGAATTAAACAAATTATTATTCTCTGCATTGAAAGTATACAAATGAATAGAAAATGATTTAGAAGAAAGGGTGACCTGCTCGACGTCACGGTCAGGATTGCCATAACTAGCTAGATCTGCCATTCCATCTGAAACAACCCCTCTTTGGAATTATCAACTGGAGCAGAAGAAGAAGAAGAAGGGATTTCTTCTTCAATATCATCCACATAGTCATCATAATAGATGCCAATATTGGAATTTGATATGGCCTATCATGCATCAACTACAAATATTAACTTCCGAATCTACTCTTCAATTTATATCTATGTATATGTTCCTCTAACTAACAAGAAACAAAATTCCCACACTAAATATTTTCGATTAGTTTAAAATATCAATGTCGGATTCGAGCTGGTTCTTGATCCAAGACAAAATCCAGTCTTCTTACAAGCCTTGCATGTCTCGTAAATTTATGCAACCTTGCAAATTTTGATCAAAGGAAAACAATCAGTAAATTTGATCTTCTCTGTAATGATTATTTTGTACTATCTCTATATGCACAAGAAAAAGTTGTGACATTCCATGAGAGACAATGCATGGTTCTATGGCCATCAAATAAGGAAAGGAGCAGCTTAAAATGAGGGTTCAGAAATATATCTCTGATTATGTGCTAGTGTTATATCTAAAACAGTATGTCATAAGTATAAAAATACTAGTACTAATTAACCTGTGATAATTCAAATATGGTGTACAATCTAAATATCAAAACACTAAACTTTTTTTTTTAGCAAAAAAAAATTATTAATGAAAGCATTATTAGTATGCTACTATGGTGGTATTAATTTATTTTTTTTGTAAATCAGCAAAATATTTGATTCATAATTTGACCTGTTTACCCGGGACACTTTACATGTACAAACAGAGTCTAATTTGCAAAGGATATGGGTTGTATTTGTGAAGAGACAATGCATGTCAACTCCAGTGAACTTTCATTTAAAGTAACTTGACCGGGTTCATAATCCAGAGATCAGGTCATGATTCTTCTGACTGTCTGAGAAATCTTCGACATCATTTTTGGTGTGCCGCACTATATTCCATTTTTTTGATTAACTATATAAATTAGGTAAAATCGCATTATCTATTAAAAAATATATAATGAAATTTTATCTAACTTATATAATCAATTAGAAAAAGTGAAACATAGTGGGGCACATAAAAAATGATGTAGAGGATTTGAACTCCCTCCGGATTACCTTGATATCAGGCTTAGGCGAGCAGCTTAACTGCTCAATACTCCTATCACCAACTGTTGATGGCCTAGGACTTTTCGACTTCACATAATACACACAAGTGAGGCATCAATAATATAATGGTCCGTTTGGGTAATTTTATCATAAGTTATTTTCTATAAATGTGTTTGGATAATTTATTTGTAAGTTCAGTGAAATGTTTGGTAAATTATAACTTATAAGTTAATAATTTCTTCTTTTTTTCAAAAATTGCAACTAATTTTCTTTAGGTTAGAAATTCCGATAAAATATGATTTTTCAATGTAAAATGCAAACGGAAGTACAAATTTTAAATTTCAAATTACTAGTAAAAACAAACAAAATAATTAAAAATATAATAGAAGTGGAGGAAATAGAGACGTGAGAGGGGATTTTCCAGAAAGCCCATATTCGTTAATCAGCCAAACAACTGTCTTCGTTAAGTTGAAATGGGCTTTTGGCCCATACATGCTACTTAATCGAGTTCCTAAACATACACAATGTTTGTCCTTGTCAACATCTTAATTATCTGCATCTTATTGGTCAATTTTAACTTTTGGTTATAATTACATTTATTATAAAATTTAAATTTGTATATTAAATAAAATTTATAATCTGTATTTTTATTTAATATAAAATTTTAAATTTAATAATGAACTAATTATTAATTTTTTTCACATCAACATAAGTGTGAAAAGTCAAACCGACAACTCTCTCCGTCTCAATTAAAGTATAACTCAACAAATAAATTGCAAATATATTTTCAGGCTGGTGGTAGTTTTATTGCAATATTATGAGATTTTACATAACTATAAAATTCACCCAAAGACACCTATATAAAATTTAGTACTCCATTCATTTATTTTTAAGTGCCATTTTTTAACCAAACACTCATATTAAAAGAAGTAGTTGTGAGAAATTTATGCATAAAATCAGTCATCATTGCATCGACAATGTCTGGCCGTACAGATGCATCCCTACAAACATGTAGCTTCGACAGCCCACTGGATCTATATCTACTTTTTATTGCAAGTGAACGTAATAAGTAAATCAATATGGCCATATTCCTCGCAAACAACCAATGAGTTTTGGAAATTTGTTGTTTGAGATTCATTAAATTTAAAATAAATTATTTATTTTATATTTTTTTAAACATATTTATATATATATTTTTTAAAGATAAATATTTATTTTAAAATTTTAAAATTAAATATTATTTTTAAAATAAAAATAAATTATTTATTTTCAAAAAAAATATATAAATACATATTTTTTTCTGAAAATAAGTAGTTGCGAAACAACCAGAATAGTACATGGCTGACACATCCATGTGTCTTACACAATCTACAATGTTTTTATAGAGATATGAACAAATTATTAACTGATGCCTGGAATAATCAATTGCTTGTTGACTATTGTGGAGGTAGAACTGAGCAAATTTGGGTGTGCGACTATTGTGCATTTAGAATTTTGTTAAATATATTCCTATTTATTTTAAAATAATATTAAGATTATATTAAATATTTTATTAAATATTTCAAGTTAAGATTTCATATATTTCATAAATTAAGATTTCATTAAGTGTTTTACAAACTATTTTATTAAGTATTCTACTAAATATGTCACAATACTAATGATTTTAAAAAAGATTCTATTAAATGTTCTACTAAATATTTCATTTTTTTTAAATAATATTAAGATTCTATTAAATATTTCATTAAGTATTTCAAATTAAGATTTTATATATTTTTAAGAAAGATTTCACTAACTATTTTACTAAGTGTTCTATTAAATATGTCACCTCCCCAATATTTTTAAAAAGATTTTGTTATGTGTTCTACTAAATATTTCACTATTTAAAATAATATTATGATTCTACTAAATATTTCAAGTTAAGATTTAATATTTTTTTTAATCAAGATTTCACTAAGTGTTCTACTAAATATGTCACCTCGCCAATGATTTTAAAAAGATTATATTAAGTATTCTACTAAATACTTAACTATTTATATTAATATAATATTAAGATTTTACTAAATATTTCATTAAATATTTTAAGTTAAGATTTAATATATTGTTTTAATTAAGATTCCACTAAGTGTTCTACTAACTATTTTATTAAGATGTCTACTAAATATGACGCCTCACCAATATTTAAAATATTATTAGAATTCCACTAAATGTTAAAATATTAAAATTTTATTAAGTATTCTACTGTGTATTCTATTTATGTAAAAATTCTACGAGGTTTGCTATTACGTATTAATGTTAGAATTATACAACTAAGTGTTGCATTAAATATTCTATAAAATAATAATAACTAAAATACACTATTCTATTAATTATTTTAACTATATTTTATTAGATGTTTTACCGTAATTTCTATTAGAATAAATATTTTACTAATTATTAATATTAAAACTCTATGTAAATATATTAAAATTATTATAATTCCACTTATGTTTCATTAAGATTTCACTAAATGTTGAAATATTATAATTTTATCAAATGTTCTGCTAATATATAAAAATTTCTTGAGGTATTCAACTAACTATTTATATTAGAATTCTAATAAAATTTACAAATTCTTTAGATTCTACTAAGTTTTGCGCTAAATATTCTACAAAATATTAAGATTAAAATTTATAGATTCTAATAATTATTTTATTTATATTATATTAATGTTTAGTGAAATCTTAATAATTATATATATATATATATGTATATAATTCCAAAATTAATAATTAGTAGAATATCTATTGTACTTTGTATGGTTGACCATCTAATACAATCTAAAAAAATATTAATTAAAAATTTAATATTAATATTTAATAAAATAATTAGTACAATACTTAGTGAAATCTAAATAATATTCAAAAAATAGTAGAATTCTAAAATTAATAATAAATTTATATGTAGAATATACCTAGTGCAAGAGTTGGTGAAATTTCAATATATTTCAATATTAATAATTATTATAAAACTGAATATTGGTGTACACATCATAAAATTGAAATAGAAATAATTAGGGAAATCTTAATAAAGATATGAGATACGAGAGAGGTGATAATTACTTGATTTAAATAATTTATATATGTTAAGTGTATTTTAATTAATGATCATAAAATTAAAAACTTATATGCAATTATCATTTATGTCATGTAAATAATTGAATGAAGATTCCATCAATGACAACCATTTGATTAGTTGCAAATCAATGGCAGAAAAAAGTACCCTAGTTTCCTTTAAAACATGAATTTGCTTTTTAGCCCTCGTGTGTGTGTGTATATATATATATATATATATATATATATATATATATATATATATATATATATATATATATATTCAAATAGAAACCAAGTCAAATCTAGAAACTAGAAACTAATTTAAACCACATATTTAATATAATCTAATGGCTTTACACACAATTAAAATACACACTCTTATACATAATCACATCTAATCCCCTTCGTTTTTTATTTAATTTTTTCCACCAATTGGTGAACCTTTTTTCAAATCTAACTGCATCACATTTTTTATCATCTCCCAACGATCAGTTTGCATACCATATGTGATATATTCTGGCGACTTTCATTTTTCCGACGATATCCATATATATATATATATATATATAACAAAATTGGTTGGTGATTCTTATAATACAACTTAGTGATTTTTATAGTACAAAATTGTGATTTATTTGATATAAATTAGTGATTGCATTTTTTTTGGTAACATATATAATATAAATTTGTGATTAATTTTTAAATCGCCGGAATATATCTCATATGGTATGCAAATTGATCGTTGGAAGATGAAAAAAAATATGATGAAGTTAAATTTGAAAAAAAGTTTACCAATTAACGGGAAAATCAAATTGAAAATGAAGGGAATAAGTTTAGTTTCTAGTTTTTAGTCAAAGTTGCTTTCTATTGCAGTAGCACTATATATATATATATATATATATATATATATATATATATATATATATATATATATATATATATATATATATATATATATATATATATATATATATATGAGATTAATGTTCCTGATGTTACCTCACGTAAATTTTCCGAGGTTAAAAAAAATTGTATATAAATACATGAGGGTGTTATTGTAATTACAGAGAATCATATACAATTACGAAAATACTCACCCTAAAAAACACTAGTACCTTACGTAATTTTCTTGAGTTAATCTCATGAATTTTACTCTTTCTCTTTCTATATATATATATATATATATATGAAAACCGCCTTTTTGTTGGAGACGTCGGAGACCATATATGTACTGATTGCATAACATTGCAAAATATATTGTTCTCCAAAATATGTTCTACAAACAGTACATACATAGTCTCCGAAGTCTCCAATAAAAAAGTGATCTCCATATAAAATTTTCCTATATATATGAAAGTTACTCGAGTAATTGTAAGAAATTTATTGCTATGAAATTTTACATGAAACATTGCATAAGTTTAGATGAAATTTGAGTTATTCTTCTCCCTGCGTTTGACTTTTCAGACTTAATTAATTTTAATTTGGAATATATTAAATAAATGAAAAATTAACTTTTTAAAATAATAATATAATTTAACATCTTAGTGTAAAACTTTTAAATATAACTAAATTAATATTCAATCCAAAACATATTAAATAAAATAGCCTCGTTGTTAATTCTTTAATCAATTTTTCTTGCTAAAATATTGACATTCTATTCTCTTATCATTTTAACGTGACTTTTAAAAGTAGTGACATAACTTTTCATTGTACTACTTGCCTACTTGTCTAAAGATATGTTCTTAAATATTTATTCTTTGTTAATTGTCTCTCTCTCGCTCATTAATGAAATTCATTGATGATTTTATTATAAGTTTTAAAATTATCGGTACAAGTGTACAACCATATTTTCATATTTCTATTTCGGACAACATGAGTTTTATATAATACATCATAATTATTATTTAAATTTATATATATACATACATAAATTATGTTTTCCTATATATAAAAGAGTGAAAACATAAAATTATTAAAATAAATATTAATTAATGATCCAAATCCAAAGGGATCCAGTGCGCAACTACCGACTATTCCTACATTTGCCGCTACTAGTACGCTTATCTAAAAGGCAGGCTACTACGAGAATCATTTTTTCTTTCTTTTCCTTGTATTGTTGGTTACGTGTATTATGATATTATAAATAAATATCTTTAACAAACTTGCTAGTTATAGTTGTGAAGACAATTAATATAATTGCGAAGGCTATTATACAGTTATAAATACATATTTGTGGAGTATAATTTCCTAATAAATTTTAAATTCATTTTAATACTGTATCTCCTAACAAACTTTTATCTGTACTATAATTATTAAACAAGTGAATCAAAGATATATAAAGAAAAATATGTGTATATATAGAAGAATGTAAATATAAAACTATAATATTAAGGTTAATTAATGACCATATTATTGATGGGTTAAGTGTGTTGTATACGTGAATATGATATTATAAATGCATATTAACGAACTTTCTGGTTATAACACTCATTCTTTTATTATATTTATAGAGTCTTCATCTCTTTACTGGTAACTCCTATACATTATAATTGTTAAACAGGTTAATAAAAAAAATAGAGAAATATGAAGCTTTCAGCCAAGACTGCATGCATTTGTTCACTTATGCATGAACATGGTGGTTGTGCAAGGTTATGCCAATGTAACCTTTGATTTAACAAATGACATTAAAAGTTATTCAAGTTTTTTAGAAAGATCACGGAATACAGCAGAAGCTCCAACAAGAGCTTGTGGTGTACGGTCAATGTGAAGAACCCCATCGTTAGGAGCCGAATATATTCATGTAACCCTCAAGATTAACAATAAACACTGTTTGACCTTAGAAATTGTGTTAAGAACTTTTATGCATGGGATTATCAAGATAACGTTAAATATAATGGTAACTACTGAGCAAGTTTTCTTCACGATACTCATGAAGATGTTAAGGATAACATTTTTCATGGTTCAAAAATCAAAACCTCTAAAGTCGGAAGTAACTATCATATTCTTGATTCGGCTGCCAAGGTAAGTCGAAGAAACCTAGTATTAGGAATTCAGAAACTTGAAGGGGGCCATCAGAACAGTATACGGGAAACAAGAAAATCAAGTACACCAAGACATTGAGGCTAAATTTTTCCAATCGCTATCCAAATGGTTTCAAAGGCAACACATTTCAAATTTACGGAGGAGGCGATTGTTCATAACCATAACGCACAAAAATTGAAAGAAAAGATAATAGCTTTCGAGAATGATTGAGTGAATATCTGAAACGCGATTCATGAAGCAGAAGCTAAAACACTAAAATGTACTAAAATTATCACAACCCTTGTGATCAGTAACATTGGGTACAGGAAGGAGGTGAACACAATGGCTGAAATAAAAAAGGACAAGAGCCTTCTCAAGTACTATAAAAATAAGTCTCTGGACTTGTATAATTAGGCTCTAGTCGCCGGCTACATGTATTAGTATACTAATTAATGAATAATTTTTTTTTTGTTTTATCACGCCTATGTATTAAATTAATTGCTACTCCATATACGCGTGAAATTGAATAAATGCAGGTCCGAGTTTGTGCTGCAATAGTCATGTTTTGTGTGCTTTCTTTGTTGAGAAGTTTATCACTGATGCTAGTTACATAAGTAGTTGGTTTCTTTTAGATAAACCGATTATTTATAATATAAACTATGGTGTGTTGTTCGAGATTAAAAGTAAAGGCCACAGTGATGTCTCTGTGTATATCATATGCTGCAAATGTCATATTAATATCATATGCAACAAATATTCTAGATAGAGTTCTGGTACTGATAAGTGAATAATTATTATTAGTTTATCCCAATTTTAAGCATTTTTGTATGGAATTGGATTATTAAGTGGAATTTGTTTTAATTTTTATTGTATGAAGCAAAATTTTGTAGGATTAAAGCTCAAAGTGCAATATTTGGGCGTAATTCGTGCAAAATTCAGATTTTGTACGGTTTGCATAGTCTCTACTGTTTGAGCTCTATCTAGAGTTCTACAAGTCCGTTTTAAGCCCCTAAATAGTCATTGGAAATATTAGAAGAAAACCTTTATTTCTATCATGGGCTCAGAATTTAGATCTACACATATCTACCCAGAATAGTCCAGCATCAGAATCCTACGAAATTCCTAGTTAGAATTATATATTATTTAGGAATATTTCTTGTATTAATAATATTTTATTAAAAACACTCATAAATATATCATATATCTATTATTCATTTACGCACAAGTGAGGATAAAACGTGACAGAGAGGAATTACACGTACAAGGAGAGACCTGACAGATAAAGCAAGAACAAGAGGAAGAAGGATTCAACGGAGAACAAGCCATAGAGAGAAGAACAATTCTTGAGTTTTATCTTTTCTTCTTCACTTTTCTTTATTGTAAACTTGATATCATGTCTTCATTCTTCTATTTAGTACTCTATTTTGTGATGTTGAACTAAATCCCTTTCTAGGCATTTAATAGAGTCTTGTACTTATATATAAGTAGTCTTTAACTCTTTATTTTGGTGTTCATTACAATTGCTTATAGTAATTTAATTTTAATACTTTTCAAGGAATTATCAATCTTGGAATTGAATTGGTTGTTTATGTTGGCTTGGAAGAGTAGTAATTGAGATCCATTAGCTATAACTTAGGATTATCATTATGTTAATTTGTGATTATGATAGAAATATACCTAAACACCCTAAGTAGTCCACTTAAAGTTGAGATTAATGATGTTCAATGATTTAAATTTTACATAGGAATATGAGAGTTAATTGTTGAATTAGAATCTCTTGAGATTCAGAAGGTCCTCGTGAGTACTTAAAAACCTTAAACTAGCTATTGAAGCATTAAAATAGAGCCATGAAAATATTTGTTGAAGAACATGAGATGAAGTTGAAGGCCTAGTTTTATTAATCTTGCTAATTTTATTTGTGTTAGTTTATTTTTTTGATAACTATTTAATCAAATATTATTTGACTTTAATTAATTGAACAATATTGAATTGTAATTAGCAATTTAAAGTTAGTCCTCATGGGAACGGATTTTATATACTACTTATGTGAAAGTGCACTTGCGTTAAGGTAGAAAAACCGCTAATAAGTTTTCGTTGCCGCTACCGGGAAACTCTTTTAAAATATTTATTTGTTAATATCATTGCACTATTAAGTATTTTAAGATCAAGTTACTTATTGTTATTTTGTCCAAATTTTGTAGGAGTTAACGTTGTATGCGTAGACTTGGCTCATTTTCACTTATTTCACTTGTTTTGGAGATTGTGAAAACTACAAGAAGGAACAAAAGGAAAGCTAAGGAAGCTCAAAATTGATCAGCCACGATGGGTGATAATGTGAATGATCCTCCTCTTGAAAGTCATTTGCAAGTTAAGGAATACACAATGCCTTCTTTCAATGGCATTGAAAGGCTGTATGTATAGACCTATATGTAACATAGGGTTATAACTCAACACAAGAACAAGACGTGTAAATAATATGAAGTTATCACCGGAATCAGGAAGACATGAAGACTTGGTAAAGACAAAGGATAAAGAGGAAATCTACAGACTTGAAGCATTAACTCACTGGAAGAAGTTCATTAATATGTTCATGCCTCAGTGAAGAATAAAGGTTGAAGTATTAAAGGATGTGGAAGCAGTGAAGCAGTTGTCAAAGTACCAGAAAGATTCTAGTGATCCAAATCTGCAAATTAGTCAAGCAATGAATTGCAGAGCTCAAGTACAAGAATCGAGAAGATAGAAGATACGGCAAATACAAAGAATCAAAATATTAGATGGAATCTTGGAGTCTACTATAGATTGCTAGAGGAAGTTCATTCATATGTTCAGACTTCAGTGAAGGATAAAGTTCGAAGATGTTCAGGGTTTTAGATATGTTTATGGTTCATCATAAGTGCTAGAGGATTCCAATGTACTTACAATCGAAGCACTTCTAATCAACAAGGAACAAAGTCAATTGTATTGTAAAGAAGATGTGAAGATCAAGATCGTGTTAGTCGTTTGTGAACCAGACCAGTTGCACCAAACGTCATCACAAAAGAGATTGAGAATTGCATCTATGAATCAGAAGAATTGACTGTATGATTAAATTAGTAACAAGTGAAGTGGTATGTGACTAAGCCTAGAATAAATCAAGGTTGAATTAACAAGGAAATATTTATTAGACTTGGTTGCAGTGGAAGAAAATATATCAAGGGCTTATCAGGTTCGAATTTGGCTAAGTAAAGAAGACTACAGAAGCTGTATCCAGAAGTCAACTTGGTCAAGCTATTTCGTCTTATTCCTATTTTGTCCTATTCACAGATGGTTAACAACCGTCGGGTGAAATCAAAGAATTGATGAAAACAAAATAAAAGGGAATAAGCACTAGCCGATAGTTTCTAACTATCGGGTAAAGGAAATAAAACGAAATGCTACCACTTTCCGATAGTTGTTAAAACTAGAAGGAATTTCCGATGGTTATTAACTGCAGGAATAATTCCGATGGTTACCAATGTGTGAAGTAATTTATTTTACTTCAGGAATTGTTTTTAAGTGTCCGATAGTTATGTTACAGACTCATCGATACTTAAACAATTACTCAGTAAATTGTTCCGATACTTAAGGAAAAACAGAAGTGAAGAAGCAGGTCAGTTACTTGGACCACATGAAGCCACGTAGCTGTACTGAAAAAGCCTACACATATATTGAAGCAGAGCCATTCATTTGGAGGAGTCTTCAACAACACTACAAAAATAACCACAGAGAGAGAAGGCAAGCCGGAGAGGAGAGAACAGTCAGAAAATCTATACCTCTTCACCGGAGATGTATTAGTGGCCGGTACCTTAACGGAAAATGTTCAGGGTCACTATATATCACTCTCTACGGTCTTAGTTTCCTTTGTACTGATCTAGAAATACTTGTATAGGAAATTGAGAGTTATATGTTTTTGTTAAGCAGCGAAGAACTTGTTCTTCGGACCAGATTTGTTGGCCGGGTGTAGCAACCTCAGGGTTTATATTTATCAAATGATATATTCCCCGAATCTTGTGTTGTTTATTTTCCTGCTAATTTTCTAGAACCGAAATGATTAATCCTAAACACAGAAAATTAGTAAACAGCTCCGTAAACACTATTCACCTTAAGAACACGAGCCCACTAATCGAACTCTAAATTATTTATCCGCAAAAGATTCGAAAGAACTTTTTAATTTAGTGAGTATCGTATTCAACCCCCCTTCTACGATACTTCCGGGGCCTAACAGGCATTCATTCTAGTATTGCAGGCCCAACTATTTCAGCCAACAATTTTCATGTTGACTCAACAACTATGCAGGCTATTAGGGACAACAAATTTAATGGCCTTTCAGCTGAAGATCCTAATACTCACTTGAGGAATTTTCTTGAGATTGTTGATAATTTCAAGGTGAATGGTGTTTTTAAATAGGCTATTTGATTAATGTTTTTTAGTCGTTTCTTGGATGGTAAAGCACGAGAATAGTTGGATTCTTTGCCAAACAACTCTATCACTACATGGAATCATCTTGTTTAAAAATTCTTAAACAAGTACTTCTCTACAGCCAAGATAGAAATGTTGATCAGAGAAATTTAAAATTTTCAGCAGATGGATATGGAGTCATTGTATGAAGCTTACGAGAGGTTCAAAGATCTTTTGGGAAAGTGTCCATATCATGAACTCTCTGATCAACAAAAGATTCGTACATTTTATAATGAGTTGACACTATAGTGTGCTACTCAATTTGATGGAGCGGTTAGAAGTTCATTAATAAACCTATATCTTGAAGATGCTTTTAAAATACTCGGGGGCATTACTTCAAATAATTGTAGAGCCTATGATCAGACAATTTCAAAGAAATTAACAAGTTTGCATGAAGTTGATCTATTAACATCTTTTTCAGCACAAATGGTCTATCAGTTTGAACCTCTAAACAAAAAGTTTGATTCTTTATTAGTGGATTGACAACAACAAGTCCATCCAGCCCATCAAGTTTAAAATGTCCCTATGTTTTATGATATGTGTGGGGAAAGGCATCCAACTCATCAATATCATGATGTGCACAGTATAGTACATTGAATTATGAAGGGAATTCTAGCAATCAACAAAACAACCTGTATTCTAATATATACAATCCTGGTTGGAGAAATCATCCTAATTTTTCATAGAACAACAATGCTAGACCAAACATGGCATACAAGACTAATGCTCCACCAGATTTTCAACAGAATTAAAGGTTACATGAGATAGAAAAAATCCAATAACTGAAGATCTTCTTCTTCAGTAAATGAAGAAAATTGATGCTTTGATTCAAAGACAAAGTGAATCCATGAGAGCTTTTGAGATGCAAGTTGGTCAATTTGCTAGTGGTATGAATAACCGTCCTCAAGGTTCATTACCTAGTGACACTGAGACAAATCTAAAAAATGATAAAAGGGATCATTGCAAGGCAATTACTTTGAAGAGTGGAAAGGAAACTAAAGGGAATAAAAAAAGATTGATGATGAGGTGATTTCAGAATCTCAGTTGACTAAAGAGCCTGATGGGGGTGATGAATGAATAACCTATTGCATTACAAAAATATCCAAGCTAGTGTACCAACTCTAAAGAAGTCTGTATATCCACCTCATCCATTCCCTCAGCGATTATAACAACAGAAGCAAGACAAGCACTTTCAGATATTTATGGATGTCTTGAAGAAATTGTCCATTAATATTCCTTTTAATGAAGCGTTGGACCAAATGCCAAGTTATGTCAAATTTATGAAGGATGTTATATCACGAAAGAAAAGGATGGAGGAATTTGAAACTGTGGCTTTAACTGAGGATTACAGTGCTATTCTACAGAGAAAACTTCCTCCAAAACTCAAAGATTCTGGAAGTTTCACTATCTCGTGCACTATTGGAACCCAATATTTTGGAAAAACTTTATGTGATTTGGGGACAAGTGTGAATTTGATCCCACTCTCAATTTTTATGAGGCTAGGAGTGAGAGAAGTAAAACCTACACCGGTACGTTTGTAGTTGGTAGACAGATCTTTGGCATATCCAAGGGGCATAGTTGAAGATGTTCTTGTCAAAGTTAATAAATTCAATTTTCCCACGGATTTTACTGTGCTTGATATGGAAGAAGATGCAAACATTCCCTTACCTCTTGGTAGGCCATTCTTAGCTACCGGATGAACTCTTTTTGATGTTCAGAAAGGAGTTAATTATGGGAGTGTAAGATGAACATGTTACATTTAATGTTTTCTCTGTAATGAAGTTTTCTAATGATGAAGAGAGTTATTTTTCTTTGAGTTCTATTTCAGGTGTGGATGACATGAAGATGCTAAAACATCATATTATCGATGCTCTAGAGTTGACTTTACAAGAAGCAAGTGATAAAAATTTTGAGGAGATTGCTGAATGTATCAAAGAATTAATTGCACTTCCTAGTTATCGAAGGCCTTTTCAAAAGTTTGAATCTTTTTAAATGCTTGAAAAATCTAAGGCATATAAACCATCTATTGAAAAATCTCCCGATTTAGAGCTAAAATAACTTCCAGCACGTGTCAAGTATGCATTTCTTAGAGAAAATTCTACCTTGCCAGTAATTATATCTTTTACTCTATCAATTTAATAAGAGGAGATGTTAGGTCCCGAAGTATCATAGAAGGGGGGTTGAATACGATACTCACAATAATTTAATTTTTTTTCGGAATTTGCGGATAAATAAATTATTGCATTTGTTGAGGGTTCGAGTCCTTGTAGTGTTTAGGAGGGTTGCTTACTAATTTTCTGTATATATGAATAATCATTAAGGATCTAGAAAATTATCAAGTAAATAAACATGACAATGTTCGGGGAATATATCTTTCGTATATAAACCTAGAGGGGTGCTACACCCGGTTTTAATGAACCAATTTCTAAAGAACAAATTAGTTCTTTCCTACAACAAAGAGATCTGACTGATTCCTATTATAATGTATCGATCTGTGTATGTACAAAAGGAAATCAATCTAACAGAGAGTGTTTTATAATAGCCCTATATATTTGTAACATAATGAATCGGCTAGTTTATAAAACTCCGGTGAAGAAAGTATGTGTATGACTTTGAATCTCTTCTTCTCTGGCTTCTGTGTTTCTCTATGTATCTGTCTGTATAGTTGTATATTTCAACGAATCAAAATGAGGCTGTCATTTTATTTTTGTAGTGTAGACTTTATATCTTTATCAAATACTTGGCTGATTAATAACCAAGTAAATGACTTAGATAAATTTCAATGAAAATGTGAGTGGTTCCAATACAAGGGGTTCCCTTGTATAGGCTTAGTGGCGCCTTGTATAGAAACCAACACCTAAGTGACGCCCCACGCTTGCTTAGTGTAGGAGCTGAGTGACACCTCTTATACTTAGTATAGAATCCATTTAACTCTGAGTGGTGCCTGAGTCTGTGAGTGGCGCCTCATACATGTATTTCCTATTATAGGAGCCATTCATACTTGAATTGATCTTGGTGACCATGAGTGGTGCCTTGCACAATGATAACCTTGTACTGGCGCTAGATACAACTTAGAATGCACTCACATCATGAGTGGCGCCTAGTACATGATTTACCTAGTGCTAGGAACCACTTAGGTGAGTGACGCCAATACACTTGGCTCCTTGTACAAATGCATTAGAATAAATCTTGACTTGTATGTTAGTGGCGCCTCTTATGGTATATCACTAGTGTCTTGGACTTAGAAACTTTTCTGATCTTCAGTGATATCCCAATTTCTTCAGTCTCTCTTCCACTCTTCTCTGTAATCAACTATTTTCTTTTGAATGAATAAGATAATTCTTTTCTTGATGTGTTGACACTTAGTGCACGGGTCTGGTTCACAAACGAATAACACTGAATCAAATTCTCTTATCCTCTGTATAATTCTAGTTGACATTGCCTCGACTGTTTCATTACTTCGAACACTGACTGTCAATAAACATAGTAATTTCACTGAAATCTTTTCTGGTACTTCGACAACATCTCCAATATTACCAAAATCTTGAATACTTCATTCTATGTTCTTCACTGACGCTTGAACATATAAATGAACTTCTTTCAGTGAGTATAACTTCAAGACTGCAACTGTTTTCTTTAACCTTTGTCTTTACCCTGTCTTCAATTCTTCCAGATTCCTATGCTTCGAACACTGTCTCTCTTCAATCAATGCCAATACACTGAAATCTTCTTGTGATACTTTTATATTGAATCTTCAATACTTCTGAAACCTTGAAAGTCTTTACACATTATTCTTCACTGAGGCATAAACATATTAATGAACTTCTTTCAGTGACCTATAGTAGACTTTAAAACTTCTTCTAATGTTTTGATTCACTGTATTTGACTTAGCTTCATTTCTTCCTGATTTTCGTGTAGGCATAGGATTATTTACTTGTCATGTTCTAGTGTTGAGTTATCACGATTACTATTCATACAACTTCGTAATCTCACCAACATGAGAAGTCATTTCGATTCTTGAAAGAATATATTATAGCTATTGGGTGGAAAATTATTGGCATTAGGATATCAGTCCTTCATTCTGTATACACAAAATAGCAATGGAGGATGATCACAAGCCTAGTATTAAGCATCAAAGAATGTTGAATCCTATTATGAAAGAGGTAGTGAATAAGAAGATCATCGCATGGCTAGATGTAAGTCTCATATATCCTATCTCAAACAGTTCTTGGGTAAGCCATATTCAATGTGTATCGAAGAAGGGTGGAATCGCAGTTGTGCCAAATAAAAAGAATGAACTCATTCCTACCAAAATAGTAATAGGATGGAGGGTGTGTATGGACTACCGAAAATTGAATAAAGCTACAAGGAAAAATCATTTTCCACTACTTTTATTGATCCGATGCTTGATAGACTTGCAGGTAGAGAATTCTATTATTTTCTAGATGGATATTCCGGCTATTATCAAATTGCTATTGCACCAGATGATCAGGATAAGACTACTTTTACATGCCCTTTCGGTATTTTTGCTTTTATAAAGGTGTCATTTGGTTTATGTAACGCACCACCTACCTTTCAGAGGTATATGATGGTTATATTATCTGACATGGTATATCAAGGAGTAGAGGTTTTTGGATGATTTTTTTGTACTTGGTGATTCTTTTGATTCGTGCTTAATGAATTTGGCAAGGGTGTTGCAACGTTGTGAAGAAACTAACTATGTACTCAACGTGAGAAATGTTATTTTATGGTTCAAGAAGGCATTGTTCTTGGGCATAAAGTGTCAAGCAAAGGTTTAGAGATTGATAAAGCCAAGTTAGAGACTATTGAGAAACTTCATCCACTGAGTTATGTTAAAGGATTCAGAAGTTTTCTTTGTCATGCAGGTTTCTATAGGCACTTCATCAAAGACTTCTTAAAAATTTCAAAGCCATTGTGTAATCTACTTGATAAGGACACAAAGTTTGTATTTGATGATACTTGTCTTGCGGCATATGGGGAGCTTTGCACCACTTATCATTGCTCCGAATTGGAGTCTTCCAGTTTGAATTGATGCGTTATGCAAGCAATTTTGTAATTGGAGCAGTTTTGAGACAACAATGAAATAAACTTATTCATTCTATATACTATGCAAGTATGACTCTTTCTAGCGCTTAAATTAATTGCACAACTATTGAGAAAGAATTACTCACTGTGGTGTATGTTTTTGAAAAGTTCAGATCATATCTTGTTGGCAGTAAGGTGGTTGTGTAAACTGATCATTCTGATATCAAATATCTAATTGAGAAGAAGGATGCAATGCCTTGCTTGATTCAGTGGGTTTTACTCTTGCAAGAATTTGACTTCGAGATCAAAGGCAAAAAGGTTCAGAAAATCAAGTTACTGATCATTTAACAAGGTTGGAGAAAAATGAGAATTTTGATAATTTTCAAATCATCAATGATTCTTTTCCTTATGAGAAATTTATGCTTGTCAATTAAAAGGTCCTTCCTTGGTTTATTGATTTCGTTAACTATTTGGTTAACAATGTTATTCCTACTGAGTTCAATTTCATCAAAAGAAAAGGTTTTTGCATCATGTTAAATCCTTTTTATGGGATGATCCATTTATTTTCTAGCTCTGTCTAGACAATGTTCTAAGAAGGTATATTCCCGACGATAAGATACGAAGAGTCTTATATCATTGCCATAATTCTCCATATAGTGGCTATTTTCAACATGTTAGGACCGCAATAAAAGTATTACAATCAGGTTTTTACTGGCCTTCTCTTTTTCACGATACTCATGAATTTATGAAAATTTGTGATCGATGCCAACATACTGGTAATATTTCGAAGAAGGATGTGATGCCTTTGAATTATATATCGAAGGTTGAATTGTTTGATGTACGGGGTATTGATTTCATGGGGTCCATTTGTGATGTCATTCCAGAATCAATATATAGTGTTGGTAGTTGAATATATTTCTAAATGGTTTGAGGCCATAGAAACCACCACTAATGATGCATATGTGATTCTTGAATTCTTAAGGAAGAATATTTTCACTCAGTTTGAGACATTAAGAGCAATCATCAATGATGAAGGCACATGGTTTTTTAACAAGCTATTCGCAGCGTTATTGTCAAAATAAAGTGTGCGTCATAAAGTAATATGTGCTTACCATCCTCAAACCAATTGGTAAGCTGAAGTTTTAAATAGGGAAATTAAGCAGATCTTAGAGAAAACAGCGAATTCTACAAGAAAAGATTGGTCTAAGAAGCTAGATGATAGTATTTGGGCTTACAGAACTGCCTACAAAAGACCATTGGGATTATCACCTTATCAGTTGGTCTATGGGAAACCTTGTCATTTGTCCGTAGAGCTATAGCATAAAGTTTTTGGGGCAATAAAGAATATGAAATTTGATTTTACAGAAGCTAGAGAGAGGCACCTGATGGGTTTTGGGTATGTAAACGCACCGGAATTAACGTAAAAACAAAAAAAAAATTAAAACCCAATCGCAGGATCCATTTATAACGTATGAATGATTATGGTGAAGAAATTTGTACCTTAATGAAGCTTTACATATGATTATAATGGAGGTCCAAAATTAATGAATCACATCAGCCCTTTATTGCAAAGATCTGCTCTCCAAAGATGTCCACACGAACACACAATCGTCCAACGATCACCGGAGTCGGTACTAGCCGAATAGCTTGCCTCTCTCACTTTCTTTCTCTAGCCTCTCAAAGTGTTGAACCGCTAGGGTTTTTAAAAAAAAATGAATTTTATGACCTACAACCCTAAAACTATACATCATTATGTATATATAGGGGGAGAGAGATTTGGGCTTAACCCTAATTTGTTTTGGGCTTCATGTAAAACCAAAACTGATTGGGTTATTATTATTATTAAATCCGAATTCTAATATAATTAATCAAGTCTCACTTAATTAATTCAATAATTAAATTCGAACTAATAATAAAATATCTAAATTCATAATTTAAATAAAGCTCCGTTTAAACGTTCTTTATGTGTGACCCTTTAGGTTATTATTACGTTGGCAATAATTTTATTATCTAATAGTAAAATTATAAACAATGAGCGGCATCTAGTAATACATCATTGTTACCCAAGTAACAATAATAATTGGTGATTCAATTAAACCTTTCGTGAATAATGTACAATGTAATATAATCTCTTTAACCTTATATTATAGATCAAACTTGAGGCATGTATAGTGTCATCCTCTTCAACGTTTAATCTTGGTTTCCTTGATCAATGAGTAGACTATATAAACAAATCAATATTTGAACACGACCATGCATTTCATAGTCTCACTCAATCAAGAGGCCAATAATATCTCTCCTAAAATCAGAGGGTTAAACCCTATATCTATCATTCATATTTCTCATACGATTCATAGTATACCCAATGCCCACCTTTATCATTACCCAGTTAAAGGTAACTTTGAGTGTAATCAATGTATATTAATTCTCGTATAGAAATATAATGGTTTCAAGTTAGAGGATCATTACATCATTATCACAGTGAGATTTTTTATGATACTTATTAATATGTAGAATCTCATGACAGGTCTTTTCAGTGTCATGTATTGAGACATGCACTTATGTTCTTGACTTTAGTATCACCATACCAATGACTAAGAGATGTGGTCATCTGTCAACAAACATACTAGTCTTATTACATCATTATTGTTCTTAAATAATAATAATACCTGACTAGGGAATTTTAGGAATAAAATACTATTCATATAATCTCATTTTTAAGTCACATACTTAAAGATATATATTACGTATTAATTTTCCAAGGACATTTATTATTCTTTCAATTTATAACGCAACAAATAAAGACATAATAAATATTAATTAAATAATCAAATAAAACATAATCCTTAATTTTTTTTCAACAAAACATAAAAGTATTGTCTCTAGGACACCAATACTAACAATCTCCCACTTGTACTAGAGCCAATCTCTCATGTATCTAATACCCATATAACTAGTATGACCTTCGTGCTTCTGCTACGACAAAGCCTTAGTCAGTGGATCTACAATGTTATCATTTATATGCACTTTACATATATGTATATCCCCTCGATTAATCTCTCGAAGAAGATGATATCGTCTGAGTATATGCTTTGTTCGGGAATGAGTCCTTCGTTCCTTAGCTTGCGAAATGACTCCATTATTATCGCAATATAAATCTATCGGATCTGCGATTGAAGGAACCACACCAAGACCTGCAATAAATTTCTGAATCTAAACAGCTTCCTTGGCTGCTTCACAGGCAGCTATATACTCAGCCTCCATTGTAGAATCGGCAACCGTATCTTGCTTTGAACTTTTCCAGCACCTCCATTTAGACAAAACACAAACCCAGACTGAGAAATCGAATCATCTTTATTTGTCTGGAAACTAGCATCAGTGTAACCTTTTATAACTAGCTTTTCTTCTCCTCCATATACCAAGAATTGATCTTTAGTCCTCTTCAGGTACTTAAGAATATTCTTGACTGATGTCCAATAACCTTCACCTGGATTAGACTAGTATCTACTCGTCATGCTCAAAGCATACGAGACATCCGTACGTGTACATATCATTGCATACATTATAGAACCAATTGCTGACGCATATGGAACTTTACTCATACGGTCCTTATTATCCAATGATTTAGGACTGTTTTCTTTTGAGATCTATATCCCATGAGACATTGGGACAAATCCCCTTTTAGCCTCTTGCATCCCAAATCGATGCAAAACTTTGTCAATGTATGTACTCTGACTTAGGCCAATCATTCTTTTTAATCTATCTCTATAGATTCTGATTCCTAAAATATAGGTCGCATCGCCTAAGTCTTTCATTGAGAAATTTTTACTCAACCAAGTCTTAACAGCCTGTAGAGAAGGAATGTCATTCCATATTATTAATATATCATCAACATATAATACTCTAAATTCCACATTGCTCCTACTAACATTCTTGTAAACACATGGTTCATCTTCATTTTGAATAAACCCAAACTCTTTGACAGTTTCATCAAAATGAATGTTCCATCTCCTCGAGGCTTGTCTCAATCCATAAATGGATCGACGCAACTTACATACCTTTCCAGCATCCTTTAGATCAACAAAACCCTCAGGTCGTGTCATGTACACATCCACATCTTCTTCAAGGCTCCCATTTAAGAAAGCGGTTTTGACATCCATTTGCCAGATTTCATAGTCATGGTAATCAGCTATAGCAAGAAAAATCCTGATAGACTTGACCATAGCCACTGGTGAAAATGTTTCATCATAGTCAATACCATGAATTTGCTTGAAACCTTTTGCCACCAATCGTGCCTTATAGGTCTGTACGTTACCATCCATGTATGTCTTTTTTTTGAAAACCCACTTGCACCCTATATGTTTTACCCTTTCATGTGGATCAACCAAAGTCCATACTTGATTAGTATACATGAATTCCATCTCAGATTTCATGGCATCCAACCATCTCTTAGAATCTGGAGTGTTCATATCATCTTGGTACGTGAGAGGCTCATCTTCGTCCACAAGCATCACATCACCATCTTGAGTCAAGAGAAATCCATAATATCTCTCGGGCTCATGACGAATCCTACCAGACCTACGAATAACCTGTGTTTCTTGAGCAGTATTGTTTTATTGTACATTCTGCTCAGGTTCCTTCATTGAATCAATGTTATCATATGGGTCTCGAATTTCATCGAGATCTATTATCCTCCTACTGTCTTTCTTAGACAACATTTCTCTTTCAAGGAACACTGTAGTTCAACCAACAAACACTTTGTTCTCTGAAAGATTATAGAAATAATAACCATTTGTTTCAATTAGGTATCCCACAAAGTTTCATTTTTCTGATTTAGGTCCTAGCTTGTCAGAAGTTAGACGTTTCACAAATGCCTCACATCCCCAAATTTTCATAAATGACATGCTATGACGTTTCTCATTCCATATCTCATACGGAGTGTTCTGAACCATTTTATTAGGAACTCGGTTTAGTGTATAATCAGTTGTCTCCAAGACGTAGCCCCAGAAACTAATTGGAAGATCTGCTTGACTCATCATTGATCGTACCATGTCCAACAAGGTACGATTCCTCCTCTCAGAAACTCCATTCCATTGTGGTATTCTAGGAAGAGTGAGTTGTGATACAATACCACACTCTTTTAAGAAATTCTTAAATTCATCGCTTAAGTATTCACTTTCACGAACAGATCGTAGAGTCTTAATACTTCCGCAAGTTTATTTTTCTACTTCAGCTTTGTATTTTTTGAACTTTTCAAAAGAGTCGGATTTGTTCTTCATAAGATACACATATCCATATCTACTGAAATCATCAATAAACGTGATAAAGTAGTAAAACCCACCTCTTGTCATAGTACGCATAGGACCACATACATCACTATGTATAAGTTCTAATTGTTCAGTGTCTCTTTTTCCTTGTCCAATAAAAGGAGCTTTAGTCATTTTTCCAATGAGACAAGGTTCGCATGCTTCGTATGATTCAAAGTCAAACTTATCCAAGTATCCATCCTTGTGTAACTTGGAAATGTGCTTATCATTTATATGGCCTAAACGAAAGTGCCAGAGGTATGTTTGATTTGAGTCATTAGTTTTAAAACATTTGTTATTCACATTATAGATAGGAGTGTCTAAATCAAGAACATATAAAACGTTAAATAAACGTGCAACCCCATAGGTAACATTATTCAAAGAAAAGGAATAACTATTGTTCTGAATTGTAAATGCAAAACCTTTCTTGTCCAAACAAGAAACCAAAATAATGTTTCTGTAAATTGCAGGCACGTAAAAACAGTTCTCAAGTTCTAAAATAAGCCCACTGGGCAACGTTAAATAATAAGTCCCTACAGCTAAAGCAGCAACCTTTGTTCCATTGCTAACTCGTAGGTCGACCTCTCCTTTAGCCAAGGTTCTACTCCTTTGTAGTTCCTGCACCTTTATACAAATGTGAGAACCACATCCAGTATCTAATACACATGATGTAGAAGTAGACAAATTGACCTCTATTACATAAATATCTGAATCAGAAGCTTGACCAGCCTTCTTCTTCTTCAGATCCTCCAAATAAGCATGACAATTTCTCTTCCAAAGTCATGTTTACCACAGTAGTGACAATCACCCTTTGCAACAGCACCCTTAGGCTTTAAAGCCTGTTTGGGATTAGCCTTTGGCTTGGGACCAGAAGCAAATCCAATCTTCTTCTTCCCTTCCAATTGCCTTTTCTTTTAGCCTTGCCTTTGTTGTCTACCTTCAACATGGCAGCAGGTTCGGCATTTTTCATGTGGGTTTCAGAAGTTCGCAACATTACCAACAATTCAGTGGGTGTTTTGTCTATCTCATTCACATTGTAGTTCATAACAAAATGAGTATATTTGTTGTTCAAAGATTGCAAGATCAAGTCAATCTGAGCTTCCGGACCAATCGAGAAACCCAAAGTATCAAGATACTCAATATAACCTATCATCTTTAGAACATGTGGTTGAACAGGTTCACACTCTCCCTGGTTGCAAGCATACAGTTCTTTGCTCGTGTCGAACCTTTCTTGACGTGCCTGTCCCTCAAACATTCTTTGAAAGTGTTCAATCATCTCATAAGCATCCATATGCTCATGTTGTTTTTGAAGCTCAGCATTCATGGTTGCTATCATGAGACATGCAACATCATTCGCATCATCAATATGCTTCTGATAAGCATTTTACTGAACGCGAATTGCATTCTCAGCAGGAGGAGCAGGTGAAGGAATTCCAATGACGTGAAGCTTTCGCTCCTGCCTGAGGACAATCCTCAAATTCTTATACCAATCAAAGAAGTTGGTTCCGGTCAGCTTGTCCTTCTTAAGGGTTGCTCTCACAGAGAAGTTATTTGTATTGTTCGCCATTAAATATCTACAATGTTAAAATGCATATTTAATTAGTCTGCAGAATCTTAATTACGTTTAAGTGATTATCATATACATTCATAATATATATCTCCCACTATTTTTCTTCAAATCAATAGCCCTAACTATTAATTCGGAAATCATTTCTTTAAATCTTTCTAGTGAGCCAAGATCCATATTTCATCCATGTTTTAAGATAGCGGTGGCTAATACACCCAAAACATGACTATTTAGGTAGACAACATTTGTCAATTATATCAAATATAACTCTTGGAAAGTTTGGTGGAACAACCCTTTGTAAACATTTATCCAATAAATCTCACCAAACTCTATACCTCTAAACCCACAATCCTATTGTGATGATTTAGTTAAGTTAGACCCAATGTTTTAATAAACTAAGTACATTTACTTATCACATTTTCCTATGAATGATAAGAGCACTTCACTTTGGCAAACCCACTCCTTCTCAATCTAGATCTTGATCTGTTTAAAACATTGGAAGGCATCTTTATTGACTTAATATTTATTTAGGGATTTATTGTTTAACGATCATGATCCCATCATAAAGAGATTCTCAATTTTTCCTTGATCAAATAATTCATTTCAATATTCGTCAATGGTTTGATTTCCAGATCATCGGAGAAGTCATAAGCGGTATCACTTAAAACCCAACTTTCTTATGAATTAAACTAATAATTTGCTTTTGACAAAATCTCCCCATATCAGAAAAAAAAATTCATATTTAATACCTTGTTTCATAAATACAAGAATCTCATGATCGTTTGTTTAGTTTTAAAATCTTGAATCGTTACAAATTTTATTTTTCTTAAGCAAGCATGGCATGAGTGTCGTATCTAATACATACATACCAACACACACATATATATACACATGCATTCATATACATATATGTATTATGTGTAAATTAAACGTGTTTGGTTATAGCCCCATCCTATGTGATATTTCCAAGCTAATGGAAATATCAAGGTCAATCTATGGTGGTTTCAAATACTACAGTATTACATGTCTTTATCTTCTTCATTGCTCTATAATCTGGATTGCCTCCTAGCTTCCTTGCTTCCAAGTCTCCATTGACAATTATATTGAATGATAAATAAATCTATTCTAATGAAATTACAAGAAGAACTCGAGTTACATTCGAGATTAATAATTATAATGAATAAACGATATGCAAGTCGTATTTAAAATCAAAACCATAAAACAAAACCACTATCATATGGGTCATTGGGCCATAACCATCCACGATGGTCATATAAGAACTAGTGACGTATCAGAACGCATAATCATATCATCATACATCATATATATCATGATCATAAAATCATAAAAAATTAAAAAAATTTGATTTCAAAATAGTAAATCGCATTTTTAAGGCCCTTAACGATGTCAAATGGCCAAAACACACCATAAGTCACTGCAAAGTAGTTATTTTTACTCGTGGTGATTTTTCCTTTCCAGAAAGAGTAAATTCGACCCATTCTGACTCCGTCGAAAAATACTATTCATCTACAGAATCACTATTCACAGAATCTACATCTTATGCAGTTGTGTTTCTTACTACTTCAGAAGGATCCCGATGACCTTCCTTGGACTGTATCTCGTATCTAATACATAAAGTTCATCACATATATCATGTCATAACAATTTATAACATTACATATCACATATAATCATTATAACAGTTTATAAATCGAATATACATGAACACGAAGCATGGCAGTTTATCAAACAGGCATACATGTATTAAATACAGAAAACACGTAACCAAATCATCCCATTATATACGTAGCTCTGATACCATTGATGGGTTTCGGGTATGTAAACGCAGCGGAATTAACGTAAAAATAAAAAAAATTGAAACCCAAACACAGGATCCATGTATAATGTATGAATGATTATGGTGAAGAAATCTGTACCTTAACGAAATTTTACGTATGATTATAATAGAGGTCAAGAAAAAATGAATCACAGCAGCTCTTTGTTGCAAATATCTGCTCTCTAAAGATGTCCACACGAATGCACGATCGTCCAACGATCACCAGAGTCAGTACTAGCCGAATAGCTTGCCTCTCTTTCTTTCTTTCTCTAGCCTATCAAAGTATTGAGCAGCAAGGGTTTTTTCTGAAAAATGAATTTTATGACCTACAACCTCGAAACTATACATCATTATGTATATATCGGGGAGAGAGAGATTTGGGCTTAACCCTAATTTCTTTTGGGCTTTCATGTAAAACCAAAACTAATTGGGTTATTATTATTATTAAATCCAAATTTTAATATAATCAATCAAGTCTCACTTAATTAATTTAATAATTAAATTCAAACTAATAATAAAATATCTAAATTCGTAATTTAAATAAAGCTCCGTTTAGACGTTCTTTATGTGTGACCCTTTAGGTTATTATTACGTTGGCAATAATTTTATTATCTAATAATAAAATTATAAACAATGAGCGGCATCTAGTAATACATCATTGTTACCCAAGTAACAATAATAATTGGTGATTCAATTAAACCTTTCGTGAATAATGTGCAATGTAATATAATCTCTTTAACCTTATATTATAGATCAAACTCGAAGCATGTATAGTGTCATCCTCTTCAACGTTTAATCTTGGTTTCCTTGATCAATGAGTAGACTATATAAATAAATCAATATTTGAGCACGGCCATGCATTTCATAGTCTCACTCAATCAAGAGGCCAATAATATCTCTCCTAAAATCGGAGGGTTAAACCTTATATCTATCATTCATATTTCTCATATGATTCATAGTATACCCAATGTCTACCTTTATCATTACCCGGTTAAATGTAATTTTGAGTGTAATCAAAGTATATTAATTTTCTTATAGAAATATAATGGTTTCAAGTCAGAGGATCATTACATCATTATCACAGTGAGATTTCTTTTGACACTTATTAACATGTAGAATCTCATGGTGGGTCTTTCCAGTGTCATGTATTGAGACATGCACTTATGTTCTTGACTTTAGTATCACCATACCAATGACCAATGAGATGTGGTCATCTGTCAACAAACATATTAGTCTTATTGCATCATTATTATCCTTAAATAATAATAATAATAATAATACTTGACTAGAGAATTTTAGGAATAAAATATTATTCATATAATCTTATTTTTAAGTCACATACTTAAAGATATATATTACGTATTAATATTCCAAGGACATTTATTATTATTTCAATTTATAACAGAGTAAAAAAAGACATAATAAATATTAATTAAATAATCAAATAAAACATAATCATTAATTTTTTTTCAACAAAACATAAAAGTATTGTCTCTAGGACACCAATACTAACAACACCTTCATCAACTAAATGAGTTTGATGAAATTCGATTGAATTCATATGAGAACTCAATAACGTAACAATAGTACATAAATGCTCTACTGCATCACACTTTTTGCATCGGTTTTATAGGAAACCGTCGCATATACATAATATAAATGTTGGTTTCGAACTAAACCGACACATATTGGCATTTGTTCTCAACCTAATACATCAATTTTCACATTAACCGACGTTTATGGAACTTTTATTTGTCGGTCATGTGATTACTGACGCCTAAAATGATTTGAAGTGTCGGGCAGTGTTGGTCCCTGATATTGTAGAAGGGGGGGTTGAATATAATATCAATATTTAATCACAGAATTTTAGATTTAAAATATTATTTTAATTAATCACAAAATATTAATTTTAATGAAATACTGTTTAAGTAGAAGATATGATTTTTAACTTGATAAGTATTACAAAATTAATATGATGAATGATTATATAACTGATAAAGTCTTCTAGAACGATTTCAACATCAATTGTTCTAATTTAACAATTATATTTCAAAACATCACAGAAAGTCTGTGAATATTACAATGCAGACAAATTACTGAATTTGAATATTTTCAACGAACTCAAAATATGAAGTACTTGCCTTATATTTATAGAGGAATTCTAAAGATTGTATGACTTTCTAGATCAGGACATTTTTCAGACTTTATTTAAGTCTGTACGATTTATTAACACTTGTATGACTTTCTAAAAAACTTGGTATGACTTTTCAAAAATCGGTATGATCGTTAGAAAAATCGGTATGACTTTTTCTTCCTTTGGTTCAGTATGACTTTTTATGCAAAGTTCGGTATGACATTTTTGAATTCAAGCTTGTATGACTTTTTCTTCTTGAATTCGATATGATTTTTCCTTGAAGCTTCGGTATGACTTTTGTCTTGAATTATTCGGTATGACTTTTTGATTAAGTCTGGTATGACTTATTGTACTTAAATTCGGTATGACTTTTAATAAAGTCTAAAAAAGACTTATTAAAAGTCATACCAAGTCATTTCTTTTATAATAAATCAATTCTACTTAATTTAATTAAATAATTTTTCAATTAAATTAAATTCAAATTAAATTAAATAAATTAAATAAATAAATTACTTTTGATAGTAGAATTAAAATACTATCTTGACTTGTATAACCTTGTTGTTAGCTCTGAAATCTTTTCGTCTTTCCTCTGTCTTCTGTCATAAAACCACTTAAACTAGATGATAAATATTTATTAAATTAGTTGACACACAAATGTACTGTCTGGTTCATTTGTGTCATACTATAATAAATATTTTCCACCTTTTAACTTTAAGCTGTGGTCTTCTGTCTTTCTTCTGTTTTACTGTTTTTCCTCTCATGTGTTCTTCTTCTGAAATCTTCGTGTAGTAGCCACTTAAAATCTTCCTTATCTTCTGAATTCTTCTGAAATATTACTTCTTTATTTTTCACTGACGCTTGAACATATTAATGAACTTCTTCTAGTGTTGAGTAGCAATCTCATAAAAATACTTCTGATAATTTGATTCTTCGTGTTAGTTGACTTTCTTCATCTTGATTCATGTTATCTTAATTATTATTTACTTCTCTTTCTTACTTGAGTTGAGTTCTCATCTAATTATTACAAATAGGCCTAGTCATATGCCTTTCAATCTCCCCCTATTTGTTGTTAAACATTTAACACACAAATTTCTAGAGGATAACTCAACTAACAACTAAGAAAATAATACGACATTTAAGAACTATAAATAACAAAAAGTTCTTGTATTGTATTTAACAATTTTCCAGATTTATACATGAAAGATAAATACAAGATAGATGTTCTTCTAGATTGAACAGGTATTACAAAGTTCTATCTTGACCTATCTATGTCTTCAATCTTCACCATCTTTCGAAGTATCAACTTCACCTTCTTCTAGAGTTGAACTCTTGTGCACAGGTGTCCTTGATACATCTTCAGTGGCTGATTGTTGTGGTTCTCTATATAACCTTCTATGTTCAGCACGTGCCAATTGCCATTGTACTTCTTACTCAACATGATCTTCTTCTTCTTCCTCTTCATGCATATCATATGGCTGATTTGAATCTATTTTCGACATTTTCTGAATGTAAGATGGAATACCTTTTGACAAGAAGAATTTTTGGATCTTTTCTGTAAAGTCTATCTTTTCTTGAGTTCTGAACCCTTTAGATCTCAGCATAGTCTCAACCTCAATCATGTACTTGACTGTATATCCTTTCAAGGACTCTTCACCTAACTTCATGATCTGATAAAACTTATTAGTGAAAAACCGTACCTCATGAAGATCATGAATGATTTGAGGACTAACAACTTTTGCAAAGTCTCTGAGTCTGTCTCTTAGAAGATCATGCTCTTCTAAACTCCTTTTGACTTTATTTAACATGGTCCATAACACAGATAAAGATCTTTGTCTGAAGAATTCCAAAGAGATTCTGAATGTTTCATTTTTGTTTGTGTAGACTAAGATCTGTCGATCTTCGAGAATGTGATCAACTATCACAATGATGTAATCGACTTCTTCTTTCAGGGCCTTCAAGAAATTATCAATGTTGTCATTTGAACTTTCTAAGCGTTTGATAATTGACTTTAGCAGGTTGTCTTCAAATGGACCCTTCTGAATCTTGTCCATGATCTCTCTGGCAGTGTCCCACTTTTTACCTATTTTCAGTTACACATCTCTCTTCTTTTCTCTAATAGTAATAACCCATATATTCTATTTTTCTAGGCTTTCTTTCCTTTTAGATGTGTTTTCGCCTTAACTAAAGCCTTGAGTTGTTCATCTTTATCATTGCTTGCCTTGATGTCTTCTTTCAGTTTCCTCATAGCTCTTCATAAGCAGGATCAGAATGTTCTTCCCTAGGAAATAGAAATTCTTCATGAAAGGCATCTTCTTTTTCTACTCTGCAATAGTCTGGATTGAAAGTGTCATCTTGACCACTATCTTAAACAAATTCATCTTGAGGATAATATTATTTTTCTTGAATAATTGGATCAAACTGATCTTTAGAATATATATTGGATTTGCCTTTTTCTTTAGTAGCTCATTCTTCTTAGGTAATTTCTCTACTCATTTCTCCCTTATATCTTTATCCCCCTTAGTTGAGGGATCCTCTACAGATTTTGAAGCCTCAATTGATTTGACAAATTTCTCCATTGTCAGATAGACCTGCTTCATTCCTTCATTCAAATGTAGCATTCCTTCATCCAGTTTGTTGAATCTTTTAGTTGAGATCTCTTCATTTTCAATGATTCTCAGATTCAAGCTCTTCTCAACATCATCAATTCTTTCATTTATGTTGCTTATCTCCTTTATATCCTCAACAATTAGACTTTGTACTTGTTGGATATCTTTTGTCTTCAGGAGAATGTTGGACTTTACATCATTCACTTCTTCTCGCACGATTGTCAACTATTCTGATACAGAGGCAGAGGTGGACTTTGTTTCTGCATGTGCTTTTACTTGGGCTATCTCAGCCTGAACAATCTGCATTTCCTTCTGTAGAGCTTCCATTTTTTATAATAGTTCACTGTGTGTGTATGCACTCTTGTTTATTTCACTATGACTAGGTGCATGTGTTTTGCTCAGTGTTTGCCTTATACCACTCGGGATTTTCTCCTTTCCAGATCCAGTTGTTGTACCTTTATATAATACTATAGCAGTTGAAGACTCTAAATGTTCTTCTGAAGCCTGTGAAGACATGTCCACAACAGGATTAACCTGAAGTGGCTTCGCTACTGACATACCTACTCTATGAATGGAGCCCCAACTCCCTCTATGGAGTGGTTGCCTCTCACTTGATCCATTAGTGGATGGGAGAACTTCCTCTAAAGGAACTGGATATGTGAAATCCAGGGGGTCACCACCTTAAACAATGTAGTGAGTGGCTCGTTAGAGTCTGAGGTGCCCCTTAAAGCTTGTAAAGGCATTTGATACTGCATAGCATCGAAAATGTCTTGGTCCACTGAAAATGTGGCATATGACATATTTTTATCCAAAATATTTTCTTCATTAATTGATGTGCTCTCATCTTTGTGAAGGGTTTCGAGGCACAAACGCAGCGGAAAAACGTGAAAATTAAATACAAAACATAATATAAATCGAAACCCTCCACACGATCCATGCGGAAAAAAAAGATTTAATTCAAAGATTAAGAACAAATACCCTAAAAAGCTTTAACAGTTCATTAATGGAAGATTAATGGAGGTCCAAAACTTGTTTAATCACCACGTATCTTGCTCACACGATCTACGTTCTACGGTATCCACACAAACACTTTTCATGAAGGATTGATGTGTACTAGCACCCGAAAACTGCTTCTCTCTCTCTCTCTATCTTCCTCTTTTCTCAAAACGGCTAGGGTTTTAGAAAAATATGCGCCTTACTACTAAATTAGCCAATAAAGAGATTATATAGAGAGAAGAATAAGTTTTCTAATTATAATCTAATTATAATTAATACTAATCCAAAATTCTAAATTATTTAATTAAGTCTTACTTAATTAATTTATTTATTCTATTTATATAATTAATTAAGTCATACTTAATTAATATCATAAATAAAATAAATTACTTATATAATTTAAATTCATAATTTAAATTATTTTTCCTTTAAACATTCTTTGTGTGTGACCCTGTAGGTTATTATTACGTTGGCAACAATTTTAATATTTAATTAAAATTTTAAACAATGAGCGGCATCTAGTAATACATCATTGCTAGCCAAGTAATAGTAAAATCAGTGATTTGATTAAGCCTTTCGTGAATAATGTTCCATGTAATATAATCCATTTAACCTTATATTATAGATCAAACTCGAAGCATGTATCATGTCATCCTCTTCAACGTTTAATCCGGGTTTCCTTGATCAATGAGTAGACTATTAAATAAATAACATTTGAGCACGACCATGTATTTTATAGTCTTATTCAATCAAGAGGCCAATAATATCACTCCTAAATAGGAAGGTTAAATCATTTATCTATCATTCATATTTCTCATACGATTCATAGTATACCCAATGTCCACTTTTATCATCACCCGGTTAAAGGTAACTTTTAGTGTAATCAAAGTATATTAATTCTCGTATAGAAATATAATGGTTTCAATTTAGAGGATCATTACATCATTATCACAGTGAGAATTTCTTATGACAATTATTAACATGTAGAATTTCACGGCGGGTCATTCCAGTGCCATTCATTGAGACATGCACTTATGTTCTTGACTTTAGTATCACCATGCATATGACCAATGAGATGTGATCATCTGTCAACAAACATACTAGTCTTATTGCATTATTATTGTCCTTATATAATAATACTCGACTAGGGAATTTTAGGAATAAGATACTATTAATATAATCTCATTTTTAAGTCACATACTTAAAGATATATAATATGTATCAAAATTCCAAGGACATTTATTATGCTTTCAATTTAATACGCAATAAATAAAACATAATAAATAAATAATAATCAATAAAACATAATCCTTAATAATAAAATATTTTCCTTAAAATATAAAAATAATTGTCTCTAGGACACAATTACTAACACTTTGTGTGTATCTTGTATGATTAGAGGTCCTGCTAGAGTGAGTGCTAGCAGTGTGCTTGACTCTTCACAAAATGTCGCGGCCGGACGACGCATTTCAATAGAATCACCCTCTTGATAGAGTGAGTCCAGAGACTATTGAATTGCCATTTCAAAGTCCAAATCCCATTGAGAGGATAAGGATGGGGTTGTAGTTGTCTTAGGTTCAATTTTTGATCTTTTCTATGGTGGAGACAGAGTTGCGGGTTCACTCACTGAATTACCTTGACTTCTTCCCCTAATCTTTCTAATAGGTATCTTCATTTTTCTGATTTGACTCAAAGAGGTTGAAGAAGAAGAAACTGTTTATGGCTCTAGCTCATCTTGGGATTGAACCTGTGTGTTTTTAGGTTCATAGCCGAAATCCTGAAGTGTAAGATCACAATCATAGTCTGCTATAGACTATGATGTACCTGTGCCTCTTGGTTTGTGTTATTACCTTATGTACCTGTGCCTCTTGGTCTGCAAGTTGAGCATATTCAAGTAGTACTGCGCTTGATGTTCAACTTCCATTGGCACTTGTGATAGAATATATTTATATATATATTTTATCTTATTTTTATTCTCATATTTAATTGTATTTTGCATTAATTAGATATTTATTTAATAGATTTTAATGTTTTATTACAGAAAAGATAGAATTCCTATATTTGGAAGGATTTGGGCTTAAAGAGCTAATTTGGAGTCAAATTAGAAGAAAATTCATATTTATTGAGCTACCAGTGTTGCATACACTGTTTGGGCCATATCTCGAGTTGTAGAAGTCAAAATTAGACGATCTTATAGTCCATACGAAGCCTATTGAATTCTCTTTAATTTAAAAGTAGTCAAACAAGAAAAATCCAAATGGAATAGCCCAGAAACTGAGGAGAAATAGAGCTACGAATTTTAATTGAAGAATCCTATTCAATTTAGGAAGCCTATTTGTCTTGGGCTTTAATCATTAAAATATTATTATTATTATTATTATTAGACAGGAGGATGAGTTTTTATAAGGAGAGACAATAGATACATACATATGTACTTTTTACTTTTACTTTGACTGGCTAGTTAGGGTTTTTCTTCATTTCTCTTCCATAACATACAGTTGTTCTCCATTAATATAGTTCAAGGTACTCTTTTATATTCTCTTGTTTTAGTATATGTTTTACATGGCTTTCTTCATAGTTTTTATTGCTTTTACTTCTAGCATGAGTGAGTAGTTTCATTCTAGGGCGCAAAGGGAAGTCATGTTTGTACAATAACTATGTTTTATTTTTATTAGTAGTTTAATGGGTTATGGGTAATTCTAATCGATATATTTAAATATTTAATTTGTGTAATTAGCCAATATCATAGATTATTTCATGCAAATAAGAGTAATAGATCGAGAGATTTTACTCATTAGAGGCATACATATGATAAACAGAATGAATGTGAGTGCGAGAGCATCATTGGATTTCTGAGAGCGTTAATGCTTGAGAAAGATTAACAATTGCTCTAGTTATTTGACCCATTGAATTGCTATATTTATATAACTAATGTTGGTGTAAGCATGCTGAACCTAAATTGCCCTAGACTTTTAGTCAATTGATTTCATATAAATTTAATTTGCATTCTTTAGTTAATAAACAATTCTCAGTTGTCGTGTTATTTTGAAAACAATTCATAATAATTAGATTAAATTTCTTAGAACTCTTTCTCCTTGTGGATTCGACCCGTACTTGCCAGTCTCTGCTAATAACAGACACTGTGCCCTTGCGGTATTATATTTTAAAACGCATCAAGTTTTTGGCGCTGCTGCCGGGGAGACGGCTAGTTTCTATAGTTTGTAGTTTAGTTATTTAAATTGTTTCCTTGTTTCATTGGAACTTTAGTTCCAACTGAGACCAATTTTACTGTTTTTCTTATTTAGTTGTTCATGCCCAAGTCTACAGGAGACGCGGATACTAGCCTTAGTCTTGAATTTGAGCAAACTATATAACAGTTCATCGAAAAATGAAAAAAGGGAAAACAACAAAAGATCATCCACTCAAAGATTAAAATGGCTGACCTTCCTTTTAAATCTTTGAAGCAGCAAACTTCTAGATCAAACCGGCGTTTCTCAATATGATCCAACAGAATTCATTTGCTGGTCTTCCTTCTGAAGACCCTACAATTCATCTGCAAAGGTTTCAAAAACTTTTCTCTACTATCAAACATTAGGGTATCACTACAGATCAGTTGAAAGCCATGTTGTTTGGGTTTTCTCTTCGAGATAAAGCTAAAAAATGGCTGAATGATATTAATGTCACTGAATGGGATGCAATTGCTCAAGCCTTCCTAACTGAGTATTTTCCTCCCAATAAAACTGATGAATTGGTTGAAAAGATGATAACTTTCAAACAAGAATATGGTTAGTCTCTTAGGGATTCTTGAGAAAGATTCAAAGATATACAATGTCCATGCCCTCACCATGGTCTTGAATAGTGGTTTCTGCTTAAACGCTTCTACAATGGTCTCGACCCTGAAACAAAGAGTATGGTTGATAATGCTGCAGGTGGTGTATTTTTAGACAAAGGAGTTGAAGATGGGTATGTTTTTTCTTGAAAATTTGGTTGCTAATCACTTTAATAATTCAAGAGCACCCAAAAAGGGGGGTAAACTTGAAGTTGATGTTTATTCTCTGTTGTCATCTCAAACTACTGCATTAACTTAAGAGATTCATTCATTAAAGACTACACAGTCTCTTACTCCTCCCATGAGCATTAATGCAATGTCATCTATGGCTCCTATTAATAATGCCTTTTGTGAAGTGTGTGGAATTCAAGGCCACTTTGGTAACGATTGCTCCTACAATGTTCAAAATTCACAAAATTTTCAGATGGAGCAAGAAAATGCTTTCCAATAGAGGCAGCAGTACAATCCGTACTCTAACACTTACAATCCAGGGTAGAGGGATCATCCAAACTTCTCTTACAGAAATAATAATGCTCAGAATCCTCCGCTTCCTAATCAGCAGTAACAATATCAACAAGCATATCAACATCCTCCACAACAACAATTCAAGCCTCCTCAAGGACATATGAATCCTCCTAGATTTTAGAAATCTCCTCAACAACATGTTCCTCAAGCAAGCCAAGTTGCACAACCTGATCAAACGAATGAGATGTTGAAATTGCTGATGCAAGAGATTAAAGAATTGGAGGTTCATAACAAGATGATGGAGACTCATATTGCCCAATTGGCTAGCTCTTCAAATACAAGGCAACATGATTTTTTACCTTCGTAACCAACTCAACCGAAGAAGAATGTGAATGCCATCGCTCTTAAAAGTGGTCTCACATATGATGGTCCTCCAATGCCTAATGATGATGTGGTCATTGCGAAAGAAAAGTAGAACACCCAAGATGACAATGTAGATGAAGCCGTTGATCCAGTAAAAAAAAGTGGAACTGAAGGAAGCAAGAGAGTTGGTGATGAGAATACTTTTAATGCTCCTCCACCAATTGTCCTTAAGTTTCCATTTCCTAGCAGGATGAACAAAACTAAGGTAGATCAATAATTTGGTAAATTTATGATACTTGTCAAAAATCTTGAGGTAACTGTTCCTTTTAATGATTTAATTTCTCAAGTTCCATAATATGCAAAGTTTTTAAAGGATATTCTTACAAAGAAAAGATCTTTTAGTGAGGTGGAGACAATAGCTTTTACTGAAGAGTGTAGTGTTGTTTTACAAAATAAGTCTCCACATAAACTTAAAGATCCTGGTAGTTTTTCGATCCCGTGTCATTTAAGTGCATTGTTTATTGACAAAGCTTTATGTGACTTAGGCGCTAGCGTCTCTGTCATGCCTCTATCAATTTTTCAAAAATTAAACTTGGGGGAATTGAAATGCACACAAATGATATTACAAATGGCAGAACATTCTATAAAATACCCACTTGGTATTTTAGAGGATGTGCCTATTAGGGTTGGAAAATTCTATATCCCTGTAGACTTTGTAGTGTTGGACATGGAGGAGGATACCCAAATACCCATCATTTTGGGTAGGCCATTCCTCTGTACTGCAGGTGCTGTTATTGATGTTAAAAATGGGACTCTTACTTTAAGTGTTGGTGATGATAAAATTTCTTTTACTCTAACCGCTGCTCTTAAGTCACCTATGCTTGAGAATACTTGTTGCAGGATTGATGTTATAGATGAAATTGTCAATGATGTGCTTTATCAAATTTTGTTGAGTGATCCATTCGAAACAGTTCTTATGTTGGAAGCTTCAGAAGGAGATGAGAATGCTGAAGTTGATTCTTTAATCCTTGAGTTAGATGGTAAAGCTAATCCGAATAATTGTGAGGTAACATACACTACCACTTCTAGTGATAAACCTCATGTAAAGAAATTAGAGCTAAAGCCTCTACCATCTAATCTTAAATATGTGTTTCTTGATGATGACGAGTCTTGTCATGTGATTGTTAGCTCAATACTTGATGATAATCAAATTTCTAAACTTCTCACTGTGTTGTGTATGCATAAAAAGGCAATTGGGTACAATATTGATGATCTTAAAGGGATTAGCCCAGACTTTTGCATGCATAGAATAAATCTTGATGAGGATCATACACCTTGCATACAAGGACAACGTCGCTTGAACCCCAATAGGCAGGAGGTAATTAAAAAGGAAGTGCTTAAATTACTTGATACGAGCATCATTTACCCAATTTCTGATTCAAAATGGGTAAGCCCAATTCAAGTAGTCCCTAAAAAAGGAGGGACAACAGTGGTAAAAAATGATAAAGATGAATTAATCCCTACCAGAGTTATCACAGACTGGCAGATGTGTATTGATTATCGTAGGTTGAACATCGCCACTAAAAAAGATCATTTTCCTCTCCCATTCATAGATCAAATGCTTGAAAGACTTGTTAAACATAAGTTCTTTTGTTATTTGGATGGGTATTCAGGGTTCTTTCAGATCCCTATTCATCCAAATGATCAAGAGAAAACAACATTTACTTATCCATATGATACATTTGCTTATCGTACAGTACCCTTTGGATTGTGCAAGGCCCCTGCTACTTTTCAGCGTTGCATGACAACCATATTTTCTAATTTCATTGAGTCTATTATGGAAGTATTTATGGATGATTTCAATGTTTATGGTTCTGATTTTGATGTATGTTTGCATAATCTTTCAAAAGTGCTAAAATGATGTGAAGAGGTAAATTTGGTTTTAAATTGGGAAAAGTGTCACTTCATGGTCAATGAAGGAGTGGTACTTGGTCATCTCATTTCTGAACATGTCATCCAAGTTGATAGAGCGAAAATTGAGGTGATTGAAAAACATCCTCCTCCTGTTAATGTCAAAGAAGTCGGGAGTTTCTTGCGTCATGCGGGGTTTTATCATCGCTTTATAAAAGATTTTTCAAAAATTGCAAAACTCCTTACTCAATTATTGCTTAAGGATGCCACTTTTGAGTTTACTGATACTTGTCTAGAATCTTTCTATAGGATAAAGCAAGATTTGGTAACTGCTCTATTCATACAACTTCCAGATTAGAATCTTCCTTTCAAAATCATGTGTGATGCAAGTGACTATGTTGTAGGTGCAGTACTTGGCAAAAGGAAAGATAAGGTGTTGTATGTGATCTATTATGCAAGTAAGACCTTGGATGCAGCTCAAGTAAACTATGCTACCACTGAGAAGGAACTTCTTGTAGTTGTCTATGCTCTCGATAAGTTTCGTACTTATCTCATCGGTTCCAAAGTCATCGTTCACACTGATCATTCTACGCTGAAATATTTATTGGCCAAGAAAGAAGCAAAATTGAGGCTTATTCGATGGATTCTACTTCTACAAGAGTTTGATCTGGAAATCATAGGCAATAAAGGTGCTGAAAACGTGGTTGCTGATCACCTTTCATGATTGCGATTTAAATATGATCTTGCATCTGAAACCCCTATTGACGATTCATTTCCTGATGATCACTTATTTGTTCTTGCTACAAATACTCCATGGTATGCGGACTTTGCAAATTTCTATGTTAGTGGATCTCATTCTCATAATTTAACTTATCAGCAAAGAAAGAAGTTTTATCATGATGCTAAACAATACTTCTGGGATGATCCTTTCTTGTATCGAAAGTGTGCTGATAATAACTTTCGTAGATGTATCCCAGAATTTGAAGTAAATGAAATTCTTCGACATTGTCATTCCCTTGCATGTAGAGGCCACCATGGTCCTTCTAAAACTGCTGTAAAGGTAATTCAATATGGTTTTTATTTGCCGACTTTATTCAAAGATGCCCGTGCTTTCTGTTTGGCTTGTGATGCATGCCAAAGAAAGGGTAACATTTTTAAAAGCCATGAGATGCCACAAACCGGTATTCTAGAAGTTGAAATATTTGACGTATGGGGAATTGATTTCATGGGACCCTTCCCAACTTCTTGAGGTAATAAGTACATCTTGGTTGATGTTGACTATGTATCCAAGTGGGTTGAGGCTATTGCATCACCAACTAATGATTCTAATATTGTTATGAAGCTCTTCAAGAAGATCATTTTCCACGCTTTGGTGTTCCACAAACTGTGATAAGTGATGGTGGCTCGCATTTTCACCAACGTCAATTTCAAACTCTCTTGAAGAAGTATGGTGTTACACAGAAGGTTTACCTAGCTTATCATCCTTAAACAAGTGGCCAAGTAGAAGTTTCAAATCGTCAAATTAAAAGCATCCTAGAGAAAGTGGTAGTAAAATCTCGAAAAGATTGGTCTCTGAAGTTAGATAATGCTTTGTGGGCATATTGAACAACCTATAAGAACCCTATCGGAACTACTCCGTACAGGTTGGTCTATGGTAAGGCATGTCATCTGCCAGTTGAACTTGAACATCGTGCTTTTTGGGCTATAAAGGAGCTTAATATGGACTTAAAGGCTGCGGGAAAGGCAAGACTTCTTCAACTTAATTAATTAGATGAGATTCATTTTGATTCTTATGACAATTCTAAGCTTTACAAAGAGAGAATAAAGAAAATGCACGATAAAATGATACAAAGACGAGATTTTCATGTCGGTGATAAGGTCCTGTTATTTATTTCGAGACTTCGACTCTTTCCAAGGAAGCTAAAATCTAGATGGTCTGGACCTTTCACTGTAACTGAAGTTAAATTTTATGGTGCTATTGAGATAATGGGGCAAGATGGAAGCAAATTTAAGGTCAATGGTCAACGTTTGAAATTGTATGTGGATGGAGCATTTGTTGGGAGAATGGAGGCAATTCGTCTCGACAATCCCTCTGTGGTGCTTTAAATCGAGGTACAAAGTCAAGCTAATGACTCTAAAGCAGCGCTTCTTGGGAGTCAACCCATGATAATTTATTATATAATATTTTTGTATTTTTTTTGGAGGTTAGTATATTTTTATTTTTATTATTTTTTTTTACTCCCTCAAGGTGCCTTGATAATTTTAGTGTGAGGTGTTTCAGGTAGACAAATATTATTATATACTTTGTGCTATGTGCTCAATAAAAAGGAGACGAAAAAAAGGAAAAAAAAGGGGAAGAATTTGATGCTTGTGGTGCGATTTACTGCCTGCCAGGCAGCAAACCTCTGTAACGCGTGTTCCAACTTAAGACCGAGTTGTCCGCGGTGCCACATGACTGCCCACCGTGCGTGACTCACATGTAGTATACATGTTTACAAACATGTTAATTGCCCTCCTTGTCACGTACTACACACACACACACACACACACACACACACACACACACACACATATATATATATATATATATATATATATATATATATATATATATATGTATGTATATAACCTATTTCATTTAATAATTTTATAATTATGAAACTTATATATTTATGTTATACTTTTGTACTTATTTATATATATATATCTATAATTTTAATTGGTTGTTTTATTTTTGTTCATTTAATTATTATTATTATATATTTTCTGTTATTATTATAATTATTATAATAATTATTTTTTATTTAAATGTATTTAAACTATATGTAGTACTAATTGACTTGCGTTAATTTGTGTACTTCTTATGTATAGTTATTTTATTTCATTAACATATATTATTATTTATGTTACTTATATTTGTATACTTAATTTTTTTATATATGCTTTTATTTATGTAACTCACTTAATAATTTAAACTATATTTCCTATTAATTATTATTATTATTATTATTATCTAATGTGTACTATATATATATATGTTTATTTATTTTTTTATATGCCTAATCTCTTTTATATGTATATTGTGTTGCGTACATGTATATTTCTAACCTGGCACTGGCATAGCATCACGTCTCGCATCAATCTTCTTTCTTTTATTGGACTTTATCACGAGAGGATCCCACAGAAGGGAATCATTGTTATCCCAATTTTTTCCAGCCGTGTTCCATCGCACTCAATTTTGTTCGTTCATTGTCCAGAATTCTTGGCTCACACATCTGCTTCTGCTCCTCTTAAAAAGAAAAGAAAACAGAGTTGTGCACCCGACATAGTTGTTTCTAAAAAATATTCTAATGTCAAGACAGTTGGGGACACACAACGGACTCTCTATGTTGCATTATCTAAACGCCCAGTTTTTCCAAATAAGTACGTTGATGGTTTTTGTCTTATAAATTTGAATATAGATAACGAACTGCATCGTAGGCTTGCTAAAATTGGATGGAACGACCTATTAGAGATGGATGAACTCTCATATGGTAATCTTACCTGTGAGTTTCTGAGCTCGTTTACAATCACTGGCGAGGGCTTGATATCCTTCCGGTTGGCCAACAAGAATCATGAGATTACAAAAACTGAATTGGCTAGCATGTTTGACTGGCAGTTAGTAGAACAACAACAACTTCCCTCGGATTATGCTACACCTTTTTTGCTCAAAATCACAGGATTGCCTAATACTCGGAAATATTTTGCTCAAAGTGCCTGCTCTTCAGATATTATTAGCCCCTGCTATCGTTATTTTGCTCGTCTTCTTTCATATACTATATATGGTCGTGCTGATAGCAATAACAGGATTCAAACAAGTGAGCTTGCTTTGTTATACTATTTTGATGTAGGTATTCCAGTGAATTGTACTAGTTTGTTGATTGAACGATTCCTTTATCAAGCCAAACGGCCCAAAGGTGCTCTTGTGATAGGAGGTTTCATTACTCGAATTGCTGAGGAGTTGGAAATTTTTGATCTTGAAACAACTAATCTTAAAGCTGTGGATGGATGGCCATCGAAACTTAATGCCAAGTATCTCATTGGCATGCAAATGTTGCGGCGTGATAAAAAAACAAATTCCTTTGGTGCCTCATAAACGTGTTTTGGTGCCATCTCAGGAAGCTGTCGAACCTGTTCTAACTCTTGAGCAGTGAGTTGCGAGTTGAAGGAGAATCGGGTTCAAATAATGGAAGCTCAAGTACGGATGGAGAAACAATTGGCTGATATATCTGCTTCTATCGCGAGATACTTTTCACACCATACACCTTGACCTTAGGGGAGTTTTCTTTTTCTTCTTTGTAGTATAGTTTTATTTTGTTTTAGTGTAGCAATTTTTGTTTTTGTTTTGTGTTAAATTGTTCATTGAGGACAACAAACTGCTTAACTGTGGAAGTTGTTCTTAATGTCAAAAAAAAATTATATATGATAAAATCCAAAAAAAGTAGAAAATTTAAAAATCTTTTATATATTGCCTCTTCTCAAAGTGTGTTAAACAAGGATAAGTATTATTATTATTCGAATTTAATTATTGAATTAATTAAGTGGGACTTGATTAATTATATTAGAATTCATATTTAATAATAATAATAACCCAAAGTCATAATGGGTTTTGGAAACCACATGGATTAGGGTTAGGCCCAAAATCTCTCTCCCCTATATATACATAATGATGTATAGTATTAGGGTTTAATCATCAAATTTCGTTTTTAGAGAAAAACCCTAGCTTCTCAACATCAAGAGAGGCTAGAGAAATAGAGAGAGAGGCAAGAGGCAAACAATTCGGCTAGTACCGACTCCGGTGATCGTAGGACGATCGGGCGTTCGTGTGGACTTCTTTAGAGAGTAAATCTTTGCAACAAAGGACTGTTGTGATTCATCTTTCTGGACATCCATTAAACAGCATATGAAAGATTTGTTAAGGTACATACTTCTTCACCATAATCATCCAACGTTATACATGGATCCTGCGATTGGGTTTCGATTTTTTTTATTGTTTTTACGTTAATTCCGCTACGTTTTCATGCCCGAAACCCTTCAGTGAGATCATGAGCCTAATTTTTGATTGATACATCTTTATATCAATCAATTTTTTTTCCCTTGTGTGTTGTTCATCATTTAGCATGTTACTCTAGAACTTGTTTTAAACCTTTTTGAGATTACATGATATTTGTATGCATGAAAATGATAAAGGCACTAGGATTAACCACATTTATCCAAACAGTATCCATGAGTTATATCCTTAGTGAAACCCTTTGAGCTTATATATCCTTTTTATTCAAATATCACCACTCTAAAAATTTTGAGCCTACTTATTTTTCTTGTCTTGATTTACTAGTAGAGCATTTTGATTTGTTTGAGGGTTGGTGAATATCTAGTGTGGGGATTTCTTTGTTAAAGTATAATTATTTGGTGGGAGTTGATATGAAAAAAAGTCAAAAATCTTCTATAAAAAAGTCAAGGGAAAAAAATAGTGCTCCTTTGAGATCAATGGGTGCCAAGTGCAATGTCATATGAAAGGGACGATCCATGTACATCTGCTGGTAATAAGTGCAATTGTACTAGAAATTAAGAATGAGATTATTTGTTTTTTTATTTCTTGGTGACTTTTCACTGCCCTTGTTTACCAGAGAAACACTTGATATTGAAAAAAAATGAGAAGATGATTCGAAGAGACTCTTTGTTCATTGTTATTACAATATGGAAGTGGGAAAGTACATTTGTGCTTTGGGGGTTTAATGCTTGTGAAAGCCTGATCAACTTTTACATGATCTAATTTTCATGTTGAGTGTTTTAATTAAGAATGAACATTATTCTCTATTAGTTTGTCAAGTTAGCCACTTGTTAGCCTTTTTCTTGATTCCCTACCATGTACCTTAACCTTGTTACAATATTATCAAAGACCTTTTGATTTGTGCATGCATATATACAAAGTAGTAGAAATTTGGTGGACAACCAAGCTTATGGTAGCACATGTCTATATTGATTGAACTTGAGTGATACACTTAAACTAAATACTTCTGTGATTTGAGAGTTATGTGAGCTTTCTATCCATAGCATGTTACTTATTAAATGCAACATTGATGTTTATTTCATAATATTTTTGTCTATTTAGACTATGTGTGCATATTTAGATAGTTGTGTACAAATGATGTATAAGTAGACTGATTTATTTTTCTAAATTGTGTAATAGAGTTTAAATGTGTGGAGTACTATGATATGTTGCATATTTGAGACTTGACAGAAAAAAATGGACTTTGTGAGTAGATTCACTATAAACCCTCACAAGACAAAACTCGTCCTACTAGGGCTGTCTAGGGGTTTAAAGGCTTGTTGCATATGCTCAATGTAATCGTGTCATCTACAAAAATGGTGTTAGTTATTTAGTTAGGATTTAGTTTTTTGGTTATTTTATTTTCCGAGGATGTGCAAATATTCAGTGTGGTGATGTTTGATAGAATATATTTTTATATATATTTTATCTTATTTTTATTCTCATATTTAATTGTATTTTGCATTAATTGGATATTTATTTAATAGATTTTAATATTTTATTGTAGAAAAAATAGAATTCCTATATTTAGAAGGATTTGAGCTTAAAGAGCTAATTTGGAGTCAAATTAGAAGAAAATTCATATTTATTGGGCTACACGTGCTGCATACACTGTTTGGACCATATCTCGAGTTCTAGAAGTCAGAATTAGACAATCTTATTGTTCATATGAAGCTTATTGAATTCTCTTTAATTCAGAAGCGGTCCAACAAGAAAAATCCAAATGGAATAGCTCAGAAACTGAGTAGAAACAAAGCTAAGAATTTTAATTGAAGAATCCTATTCAATTTAGGAAGCCTATTTGTCTTGGGCTTTAATCATTAAAATACTATTATTATTATTAGACATGAGGATGAGTTTTTATAAGGAGAAACAATAGATATATACATAGGCACTTTTTACTTTTACTTTGACAGGCTAGCTAGGGTTTTTCTTCATCTCTCTTCCATAACATACAGTTGTTCTCCATTAATATAGTTCAAGGTACTCCTTTATATTCTCTTGTTTTAATATATGTTTTACATGGCTTTCTTCATAGTTTTTATTGCTTTTATTTCTAGCATGAGTGAGTAGTTTCATTCTAGGGCGCAAAGGGAAGTCATGTTTGCACCATAACTATGTTCTATTTTTATTAGTAGTTTAATGGGTTATGGGTAATTCTAATCGATATGTTTAAATATTTAATTTGTATAATTGGCCAATATCATAGATTATTTCATGCAAATAAGAGTAATAGATGGATAGATTTTACTCATTAGAGGCATATATACGATTAGCAGAATGAATGTGAGTGCGAGAGTATCATTAGATTTCTGAGAGTGTTAATGCTAGAGAAAGATTAACAATTGCTCTAGTTATTTGACCCATTGAATTGCTATATTTATATAACTAATGTTGGTGTAAGCATGGTGAACCTGAATTACAGTAGACTTTTAGTCAATTGATTTCATATAAATTTAATTTGCATTCTTTAGTTAGTAAACAATTCTCAGTTGTCGTTTTATTCTGGAAACAATTCATAATAATTAGATTAAATTTCTTAGAACCCGTCTCCTTATGGATTCAACCCGTACTTATCATTCTCTGCTAATAACATACACCGTGCACTTGCGGTATTATATTTTAAAATGCATCAACTTGTTCTTGAATTTGCTTTGGCTCTAGCTGATGTTGTTGAGCCTGTGCAGGATTTGCAATCTGATCTAGGATTATACCCATATACTGAGTCCTCACAATTGGTACCTGTGGGAACTTGTCTTTGTTTCTTAGCATTGTGAAAAGATTTTTCTGAGACGTGGAGATACTTCTACTGGGCTGTTCTGGAACAATGCTTTATCCTCATCTGAAATGAGATCATTCATAAACAACATTAAGAACCTTGGATAATAGAATAAACATTTTATTCCCTGCTCTCTGGTGTTCCCATCTTCTTTATAATTTCAGTCAATATCAGCTTTCCAAAATTAATCCTTCTATTGTGGGCCACAGTATACCCAATAATTTGAAGAAGCGAGGAGATATTGTTGATGTTGCTCTTCATTGTTGGTGCAAACACTTTAGCCAGTATATCGAATAAATAATCACATTCACTAATCAATTTCTCTTTTGACATTTTCACAAGATTAATAGCATCTTGATACAAAATTGCTTGGAAAAAATCAATTATTTGAGGAACAGTTGGAAGATCGTCACGATTCTCAATCGGGAATCCTAAAATTCTATTCACGTCATCTTCAGTTACCATGTACTCATTTTCTCCAATTTTGAATGAAAATTGTACTCTAGCAGTAACTGTCATATTCCTTGCTGAGGTGTACAAAGCCCTTAGTGCATCAACCTGTAGCGGGACATCCAGTGTAATTGCAGTTCTCACTAATGAATGTTCATTCATAAAATTGATCCACATTCGAAACATCTCAACTGAACAATTCATCGGGTTAAAATATCCTACAAAATTAGCCTTGACAATTTCACAATTTCCAGCCATTTTTATCCCTTTATACAATTTTTAGGATTACAAATTGCAATAACACCAAATTAATTCGAATTAACGCACAAAATTCGAAATTAATCCTTATTAATTCAAAAATTACTCTATAAAATCGAAACCCTAATTATAAAATAATCTCCAAAATAGTCTTCAACACAAAATTACTTCAAGAACAGTCTACTAATCAGTAATTAACTCACACAATCAGTCCTAAATTCCTACTCAATTCAGCCCAAGAACAAGCCAAACGGGTTCGATTTTTGGAAAAAATCGGGCAGTACTTCGTTATAGCAGTCTAATAAACACAAAATAGCAAGTGAAATCACTTGAATTACATAAACAAGCAACTGATATACAGTTGTAATGGATCAAAAATGAAAGGTTTTATAAATGTCTTACATCTGCTGCGTGTATATATGTGTATATCTGATAACCTGACATGACCTAAAAAATGAAGTTATATGACTTTTAAACCAAGCTGTTCGGTATGACTTTTGTCATTTATGTCGGTATGACTTTTACAAGTTATACAGTCGGTATGACTTTGGCTAATACATTTGGTATGTCTTTTCAAAGGTCATACCGATTTTATTAAATAAAAATGTCATACTGAAATTTTTAAGAAAAATCGAAATAGAAATGTCATACCGAAATTTCTAAATAAAAGTCATGCTAAAATTACAGTAAAATAAAATATAACAAAATAAGATAGTAAAAAAATTAATATACATATACATATATATTATTAATTATTTTTAAATTCAAAATAAAATAATGAAAATCTTATTCGAAATTTAGATTTAATTAATAATAATATAATAAATATTTACAAGCAATAATTAAGAAGAAAATTAAGACTATAATTTATATATTAATGCTTATAAATGATTTAAAATATTTAAAATGTCTGAATATCAGTACTAAACAAAAATAAGTACTTATGCTATACTTGAAATAATTATATATTAAGAGTATCAAATTATTCTCAAGATAATTTCACCAAATATTCATAAGCCCTAGGATCATGTTGATTCGAACTTCATAATTCTTTAAATATTAACATTTAATATTTATAAACTCAAATCAAATCCTAACTATCAAAAATTACCCATCATTTAATATCTTTAATTCACTAACCAACTTATGGAAAGTGGATTCATCAAGTGGTGTTGTGAGCTATTTGATCTTCTGTGGGTATAAAATGTAACACCACAGTTCCGTTCATGACATGCTCTCAGATAAAATGATACCTTATGTCAATATGCTTGGTTCGAGAGTTTTGTACAAGATTGTTGGGGAAGGCTATAGCACTTGTGTTGTTGTAGAAAATTAGAATTTGGTTCAACGCAAGTCCATAGTCATTTAGCTGATTCCTTATCCACAAGATTTGTGCACAACAACTACCTGCCGTAATGTATACTACTTTCGCTGTCGAGGTAGATACTGAGTATTGTTTCTTGCTATACCAGGAAATCAATCGACGTCCTAGAAACTAACTGCTTCCAGAAGTACTCTTCATGTCCATCCTGCATCCTGCATAATATGAATCTGTATAGCCTATTAGTTCAAAACCTGTATCTTTAGGGTACCAAATTCCAAGATTTGGTGTACCCTTCAGATATCTAAAATTTCATTTAACAACTATAAGATGAGATTCCCTAGGATCATATTGAAATCATGCACATAAGCATGTTGCAAACATTATGTCAAGTCTACTTTCAGTTAAGTATAGTAATGAGCCTAACATACCTCTATAGCTTGTGATATCAACCTTTTTACCGGTTTCATCTTTGTCAAGCTTTGTGGCTATTGGCATTGGAGTTTTTGCCAGTGAGGAATCTTCCAGACTGTATTTCCTCAGAAAATCCCTTACATACTTTGATTGACAAATAAAAATTCCATCTTCATTTTGCTTCACTTGTAGTCCAAGGAAGAATGACAACTTACCCATCACGCTCATTTCACATATACTCTGCATTAACTTAGAAAATATTTTGCACAAGTTTTCATTGGTAGAACCAAATATAATATTGTCAACATAAAGTTGGACAAATATCATATCTTTATCATGTAAATTGTAAAAGAGAGTTTTATCTATGACACCTCTAATGAAACCATTTTCAAGTAAAAATTCAGAGAGAGTGTCATACCATGTCCTCGGTACTTGCTTAAGTCTATAGAGGGCTTTGAATAAGAAATATACAAAATCAGCAAACTCTGGATTTTCAAAACCAGGGGGCTGCTCCACATATACTTCCTCTTCTAGATCTCCATTCAGAAAGACATTATTCACATCCATTTGATAAACTTTGAAATTGGAATGTGCTGCGAATGCTAGAAATATTCTGATTGCTTCAAGTCTTGAAATTGATGCATATGTCTCATTATAATCAATACCCTCTTCCTAGGAGTAACCCTTTACCACTAGTCTGGTCTTGTTCCTTGTAACAATGCCATCACCGTCTAATTTGTTCCTATATACCCATTTGGTGCCAATTACAGATCTGTCTTTTAGCTTGGGTAATAGTGTCCATACTTCTTGTCTCTCAAACTGATTGAGTTCTTCTTGCATGGCAAGAACCTAATCTGGATTAGTTAATACATCTTCAATTCTCTTCAGTTCTTCTTGAGATAGAAAAACTGAAAATAGATATTCATTTGAGGTTGCACTTCTAGTTCTAACCCCAACATTTGGATCACCTATGATCAATTCAAAAGGATGATCTATGCTCCATATCCTTTCCCTTGACAGGTTCTTCCTTTCTACAAATCCATTCTTTTGCGGAGTCCTTGGCACTGAGTATTGTCTTTCTATCCCCTAGTCTGAGCAAAAGTCATTCAGAACTTCATTCTTGAATTATGTTCCATTGTCTGACCTGATTGCCCGGACAACTAGCTTTGAATCTAACTCAATTAGCTTAATATGATCAATCACCAGTTGTGGTATTTCATCTTTAGAGTTCAAGAATAAAACCCACGTTTATTTAGTGTAGTCATCTACAATCACTAAGGCATATCTTTTCCTTGACATAGACATAAAATTAACTGGACCAGATAAATCCATCTGTAACAGTTGAAGTGGTTCAGTAATGCTTGTGGTGTTTGTGCCTTTATGAGTTGCTCTATTTGACTTTCCTTTCTGACATGCCTCACATAAACGTTTTTGTGTAAATTCCATCGGAAGCAGTCCTCTCACCAAATCCCTCTTGACTAGAGAGTTCAATGTTTTGAAATTTATGTGTGAGAGTTTCTTTTGTCATAGCCAACTTTCTTCTGATGAAGCCTTTGAGTAGAATCAATTTGTTTCATCTTCAATTCCTGAGTTGAGATCGGTTACGTACAAGTTTACTTTCCTTACTCCACGTAAGGCTAGTTTGTTATCTTTAAAATGAGCTATTAAACACTTTTCCTTGATAAAGTTTACTTTGTTTCCTTTATCACAGAAGTGACTGACGCTGAGTAGATTGCACTTAAGTCCTTCCACTAAAGAGACATTCTCAATGATAACATTCCCAGCATTTAACTTGCCATATCCCACAGTCATTCCTTTGTTGTTATCTCCAAGGTGACGATTGGGTCAGCTCTTTCAACCATGTCTGATAGCAGGGCTCTATCTCCAGTCATATGCATTGAAGATCCGTTGTCCAGGATCCATATAACCCGGTTTACCTGTTTAACTCCCTACAATTATCAACCTGTTCCAGAATTAACTTCACTGGATAATCTTCAGTCAATTTTAGTTGTCTTCAATACCCGGAAAAAATTTCATCTACTACTCCTTGAGCATACCAATCAGCTTCCGAGTTCTGCTGCTTCCTTTTGTGGCTTTTGTTAAAATAAATTTAAAATTTTAAACTTTATTAAATTTATGAAATAAACTAATTAAAATTTATAACATAAACAAATGAAAGTTTATAAAACAAATTTTATAGAAATTTAAAGAATAAATTTACTATTAAGTTTATAAAATAAACTAATTAAGATTTATAACATAACCTGATAAAAGTTTATAAAATAAATTTTATAAAAGTTTATAAAATAAATTTAATATAAAATTTATAAGATAAACTAATTAAAATTTAGAACATAAACTAATGAAAGTTTCTAAAATAAATTTTATAAAAGTTTATAAAATAAATTTAACATATAAAATTTATAAAATAGACTAATTAAAATTTATAACATAAACTAAACAAAGTTTATAAAACAAATTTTATAAAAATTTATAAAATAAATATAACATATAAAATTTATAAAATAAACTAATTAAAATTTATAACATAAACTAATAAAAGTTTATAAAATAAATTTTATAAAAGTTTATAAAATAAATTTAATATAAATTTTATAAAATAAACTAATTAAAATATATAACATAAACTAATAAAAATTTATAAAATAAATTTTATAAAGTTTATAAAATAAACTTATTAAAAGTTTATAATTAAATTTATTTAACAATGTCTCTTCTTGCTTCCAGACAGCTTCGGCATGGTGAGCTTCACTGAGTTATGAATCTTGATTTGTATATCAATCAACCTGCTCTGATACTTATTGTTGGGTCCCGAAGTATCGTAGAAGGGGGGGTTGAATACGATACTCACTAAATTAAAAAATTCTTTCGAATCTTTTATGGATAAATAATTTAGAGTTCGGTTAATGGGTTCGAGTTCATGACGTGAATAGTGTTTAGGAGGCTGGCTTACTAATTTTCTGTATTTATGAATAATCATTTAAGATCTAGAAAAATAGCAAGTAATTAAATGAGACAAGTTTCGGGGAATATATCTTTCGTATATATACCCTGTGGTTGCTATACCCAGTTAAAAATATAACTGATTTCTAAAGAACAAATTAGTTCTTTGCTTCTACAAAAATATACAAGCCAAATTCTATACAATATTTGTATCTATAATTTTGTCTAAGGATTTAACTACCGGGAGTATTTTGTAATGGCCCTTAAAATATTACAAGGTTTATCCGGCCATTAACAAAAGACTCCGGTAAGGAGTAATGGATAGAGCTTTGATTTATTTTATCCCCTCTGTATATTTTTGTTGTGTTCTTCTCCGGCAATTTTGATTGGAAGAGATGAACCATAACACTCTTCAAAATGAGTACGTCATTTTATTTATATATGGTGTAGACTTTTCAAATCAATTAAAATCGATTTGTTCTTCACAATGCTAAGTCCTTTCTTGCGCCTGTAGAGTGAGTGTGATGTATAGGAGCCACGAAACTTTTGTTGCGTCCAAGGGAAAGTTTTGTTGCGCCTACACTCTGTGTCCCTTGTAGAGGAGCCACGAAACTCTTGGTTTTACCTTAAACTCTTTTGTTGCTCTTAAGGCAAAGTTTTGTTGCGCCTCTAGAGTGCTTGCAGTGTGTAGGAGCTACGAAAGTACTTATAAATTTATTCATAAGTATTTTGTTGCACATAAGGAGTTTTGTTGCGCCTCTAGAGTGCTTGCAGTGTGTAGGAGCCACGAAAGTACTTAGAAACATATTCACAAGTATTTCGTTGCGCCTAAGGAGTTTGTTGCGCCTCTAGAGTGCTTGCAGTGTGTAGGTGCCACGAAAGTACTTAGAAACTTATTCACAAGTATTTCGTTGCGCCTAAGGAGTTTTGTTGCACCTCCTATATTGCTTCAAGAGTGTAAGAGCCACCAAACGTAGTAATACTTGCCTTGGTCATATTCTTGAAATGCTTGAAGTATTTGCCACTTGGTTTTCACTCTTCTGGCTTGATCAACTGAATTTCTTCTGATAAATCAAAGTAATCCTCTCCTTGTTGTGCTGATGCTTAGTGTACTAGTCTGGTTCACAAACGACTAACACTGAATTGAATTCCTTTGACTTCTTTTCTGTTTCAGCTGATTAACCTTGGACTGTTGCATTGCTTCAAACACTGACTGTTGATAAACATAGTACTTACACTAGAATCTTTTCTGATACTTCGAAAACGTCTCCATAATACCACAATCTTGAATACTTCATTCTCTGTTCTTCACTAATGCTTGAACATATAAATGAACTTCTTTCAGTGAGTATTGCTTCAAGACTGCAGTTGTCTTCTTTAACCGTTGTCTTTACCCTTCTAGATTCCTATGCTTCGAACACTGTCTATCTTCAATCATTGCCTTTACACTGAAATCTTCTAGTGGCACTTCTATACTGAATATTCAACACTTCTGAAACCCTGAAAGTCTTCAACCATTATTCTTCACTGAGGCATAAACATATTAATGAACTTCTCTCAATGACCTGTAGTAGACTTCAAAACTTCTTCTAATGTCTTGATTCACTATATCTGTCTTGTCTTCATTTCTTCCTGATTTTTGTGTAGATGTAGTATTTTTACTTGTCCTGTTCTAGTGTTGAGTTATCACGATTACTATTCATATAGCTTCGTAATCTCACCAACAACTTGCTTATGTCAACTAAGCCAGTCTTGTAGCCGCTTCTTGACACAGCTGTAGAAAACCTCCTCTCTAGAATTGTTAGGTCTAAACTATCATAGAAGGGGGGGTTGAATACGATATTGATAGTTTTTCGATTTGGTTCGTGTTTATAAATCTGTTCTTGGTGAGCAATATATATAGTAGTTATGATTCTAAACAACAAGAACAATCTTCGGGAATATACTTTGTATTATATAAACCCAAGGTGCTACACTCTCACACAGATGCATGAGCTACAATGAATCTCACAAAAATAAATAAATACAAGCTTTAATGGCTGTGCATATTCTCTTTGTCTCTCTCTAAGTTGTATATATTTGTGTGTGTTGTGTTCTGATTCCTCTCAAAATGAAAATAAATTTTGTTTATATGTAGACTTTACAATAAAGTGAAATACAATTCTAAGTGTCGACTAATTCATCCTTGCGTGTTGACTTGAGTTGACCCTTGGATAATTCTCTATGTGTCGAAGAGTATTGCCTTGTATATTGTACTTAGAAAATAATCCAGTCTTGAGAGAAGTTGAAGTGTCGAATCCTAGCTTCCTATATGCTTGCCTTAGTCATTTCAATGTTATTCAACATATGTGTCAAATTCCTTTACCTTGTAAAATCATGTGTCGAATAACTAAGTGCCTTGTAGAGGTATGTGTCGACTTTGACATACTCTAGTAATACTTAGAACATTTTTTATCATCTAGAAGTATATGTGTCGAATTATATCTCCACTTAGTCCATGTGTCGAATTCTTACTATTGTGGAGTGCATGTGTCAAATTTCCTTCCTAGTATATGCCTTAGATTATTTTTCATCCTTCAACTCATTCATGTGTCGAATTCCACTACATTGTATAGGTATGTGTCGAATTCTTTCACATGTAGCTTGACTTAGAATCTTTTTGACAAAACTAGTGGCTATGTGTCAAATTTTAACTCTTTTAATAAATACTTAGAGTAATTTGACAATTTTAAAAGCCATGTGTTGAATTCTTCTACTATGTATTACTTGACTTGGATTATTTTGGCTTGCATAATTGGCTTCTGTCAATTCTTCTTGTATACTGAATATGTTAATCAAATTCTTTGTACTGACACTTAGTGCACTGGTCTGGTTCACAAGTGACTAACACTGTATTGATCTTCATATTCTCTATTAAACTAATTCACATTATTGTTGTATTCCTTTATTGCTTCTGGTCTTCACTGAAATCTTTTGGCACTGACTACTTGATCTTTAATACTCTCTAAAACACTGAATAACTTATTCTTCACTGAGGCTTGATCATAGTAATGAACTTCTTTTAGTGATCTTCAATATTCCATAAAATATATTGATACATGTAGTTGCCTAATCTTCATTGTAGATTCATGTGATTATAATAATATTATTTACCCGTCCGTTACTTTTAGTTGAGTTACAGATCCTCGATTACATTGTATGTTACATTATGCTTTACAGGAACCTTCCAAAATTAGGTTTAACTTTGTAGGAGGGGTTCATTCGGAATCTCAAGTTGTCAAACCTCCTGGCACCAAAACTAGAGATTCATCTTCCAGCTGATCTAGTTCTTCTAATGAGTAGAACTCACCATCTTCCTGGTTATCTGAAGTATGTCCAAATTTTGGAACCACATACTCCGTTGAATTGTTTGAAGGTACAACAACCTTCATTTCATTCTTCTTTGCTGCTTCCACTATCAATGCTTTAGAAGAACTAAGAACCTTACTGTTAGGAATCTACATGTAATTTTATGATAACATTAATCTTAGAATCATAGATATTTTATTTTATGTAACTGATCAATTGATATGAAAATTTATAAATATCAATTGATCAGGAAACCATTTATCAGTTGAAATGTTTATATGAGTCAACTGATAATTTGGATTGTAGCATAGGTGTACTTAGTCTATTTTAATCGATAAGGTGTAAATCAATAGATATTACTCTTATCAATTGATGTTAGAGTCGATTGATATAGATCATCAATTGATGTGTAAATTAAACTGTCAAATTATAATTATTTGAAGACAGGAAATTGCACAAGTGAAGGATGATCAATTGATATTGAAGCCTCAATGGATGAGAGATCAATCGAAGAAGCCAAGTCAGGAATTGAAGACTATCAACTGATGTGAAGACCCATCGATTGTTTTTGAGAATCACTTCACAAGAGGTACTGTTGACAAAACTCTCTTTCATAGAAATGTTAGTGGCTCTATGATTCTTGTTCAAATCTATGTATATGACATTATTTTTTGCTAAACTAATGAAAAACTTTGTCAAAAGTTTGCTAAGTTGATGCAAAGTAAATATGAAATGAGCATGATGGGAGAACTTACCTATTTTCTTGGTTTGCAAGTCAAACAAGTAAAAAATGACATTTTCATAAATCAAACCAAATATATTTCTGATTTATTAAAAAGATTTGATTTATGTGAATGTTCTTCTGCAAAAACTCCCATGGCCACTGCAACTAAACTTGAACTAAATACTAAAGAAGCTATGGTGGACATTTCAAGTTATAGAGGCATGGTTGGCTCATTACTTTATTTAACTGCAAGTAGGCCAGACATAATGTTTGCTATATGTCTTTGTGCTAGATTTCATGCCGATCCTTGAGAATCTCATTTGATTGCAATAAAAAGAATATTCAGATATCTCAAGGGAACTCCAAATCTTGGAATTTGGTATCCTAGAGATTCTGGATTTGATCTAATTGGTTATTCAGATGCAGACTATGCAGGTTGCAGAATTGATAGAAAAAGTACTACAGGCTCCTGTCAATTGCTAGAAAATAAGCTTGTATCATGGTTCAGCAAAAAGCAGAATTCAGTGTCTACATCTACTGCAGAGGCTGAATACATTGCAGCTGGAAGTTGCTGTGCACAAATATTATGGATGAGGAATCAACTTCTTGACTATGGGTTCAACATGAACAAGATTTCTATTTTTGTGATAATACAAGTGTCATTGCTATAACAGAAAATCATGTGCAACATTCCAGAACCAAGAACATTGATATCATGTATCCCTTCATTAGGGAACATGTAATAAATGGTACAGTTGAATTATATTTTGTCCCTAGTGAAAGACAACTTGCAGACATTTTTACCAAACCACTAGATGAATCTGCCTTCAATAGATTGGTATGTGATTTAGGTATGCTTAATTATATTTAATGATTTAAATGTCTGACAAGTTATATATGTATATAAATTTTAGTCATTGACTATGTTAATCTATTGATTCTTCATTAATCAATTGATAAACATTATTCTTATCAATGGATATTTGTAGCTATCGACATATAAATATATCAATTGATGATATATTTACTTATCGATGGATATTTGCAGCTATCGATAGATAAATATATCAATTGATGATATATTTACTTATCGATGGATATTTGTAGCTATCGACAGATAAATATATCAATTGATGATATATTTATTTATCGATGGATAAGTGTACCTGTCGATAAATAAACTTTACCAGTTGATGACCTGGAATTTAAAGGGGTCCATGTCATCAATCGATCTGTACAAAAATCTAGCCGTTGATTACTTATTTTATCAATTGATTAATACATACATTCTTGTATGTATAACAGTCGATTGCCAAAATTGGTAATTTTTACTTTTCATTTTTTTAAACGGTCGATTAAGTTCTATTTTGAGTAAGAAATTGATTAAGAAATCAGTAAATATAAATAGTGAGATTAAAACATTGTTCATTCTTACTTGCAATTTTACTAACAATTTCTCTATCTCATTCTCTCTCTCTCTCAATCTACGAACTCAATCTCTACCCATTTCTCTCAGTACTCAATTCTCTTAATATGTTCAAAGCTTTTGTACTTCTAATCTTCTACATAAGGAAATGGCATCTTCATCCAAGAAAATCTCTCAAGCCGGGTTCATCTACAAATTGAATATTTTTGTGGCCTGTACTGTGGTTGAAGAAGCTCCAAAGGAATTTCATCCTTTGATGCAATTCCTGGGAAGTGGAAAGGTACAGAAAGCATTGAAAGAAGCACCAACAATAATCTGCAATTTGGTGGAAGAATTTTGGACCTCTGCAGAAGTTGCTGATGACTTCTCAAGGATCAAATTCAACTGCAAAGGACAAGAGTATATTCTTACTACATTAATTTTAAATGAATGCCTAGATTTTCCTGTTAATAATACTGATAATGTGCCTTGTGAATCAGATATTAGAAACATGCTTAGGGCTATTAATTATGCAAATTCTGACATTAATTTAGGGCAAGTAGTTAGAAAACATCTTAGGAGAGAATGGTCATATTTCTTTGATGCAATAATAAAATGCTTTAGTGGTAAAATTAGTAATTTTGATGCCATAACTTCAAGCATGCAACAAATAGCATATAGTGTGTTGTTTGATGAGTATCATGATTTTTCTTCTATATTGCTGTCTGAAATTGCTGCTAAGTTAGGAAAGAAGCATGATAGGTCTAATCATATATACTATGCTAGATTTATCATGATTTTTATTAACCACTTTGTCAAAGAAATTGAGATTTGATGGGAAACTGAAACCCTTGAGTGTCGGACTTAAAACAAAAGGGTCTTCAAAGACTTGGTAAGAATCAATCTTCACAGTAATGTAGAATTGATTTACCCACCTTTTGTTCAGGTATTTATCTCAACCCTAACTTCTTCTTTACCTAAATCTTCTTTGCCTTCTGTGACTATGGAGGGTGGTAGTAATGACCACAACCCTCCTACCCAAGCCACACAACTAATCTCAAAATCCAAATCTAAGAAACCAACCTCAACAGGTTCCCAAAAACCTGCTGTTGTAAAAACAAAGAAAAGAAAATCAACTGTTTTGGTAAATAGACTAGAAGGAGATGTAGGTGGTGAGGGAACTGGGGAACATCAAAGAACCCAGAAGAATAATGAGAGTGAAGGTGAGCAACCTCAACCAAGCCACTCCACAGTCTCTCAAAAGACTATGGATGTTAATATGGAAAATACCACATCCCTATTGCCATCCTCCCAAAAGGATGACAATATTGAAAATAGCCCACAACCAGGGGCACAGAACCAAGTTGGGGACACACAGGCCAAAACAATAACACCATATGAAAGGAGGAGGAAGAAAGTCACCTTTGCACATGGGGAATCACACACTGTAAAATCACAGAAAACTGTGGTGGAGCCTTCTCAAAGTCAGATTGATGCATCTCATATAAATGATGAGATGCAGCCCCATTCTCTCTCAATTCCAATCCCTTCTATTCTTACTTCTCCATCCCAATAAATTTCTTCAGAAAATGTCTTGATAGATTATCAAACATTTTCAGATTCTCCTTCTTTATTTTTCAAGGAGAATCCAACACTCTCTCCTGAATCTTCTTCACAGGATATTCAGGATTCCATTTCTCATATTATTAAAAATATCTCTTCTCAAATAATTTCATCAACTGTTTCTACTCCATCAATTGATGTTTCTTCATCAATTGATATACAGCCATCGACTGATAAGCCATCGATCGATACTCAAGATCAATCGATGGATATGCATCAATCGATGGATATCCCAAGCACCTCAACTGTTAATATCTTTACATCAATTGATGCTCAATCAATTGATGTTACACAAACACTCCTAGGAATGAGTGAGTTGAGTGAGAGGCAGGATTACAGCCTGACAAAAGGAGATGGAGTGAGTAAGGACATTCCTAATTCTTCCAGGAATGAGAGTGAAACACTTTAGGGCCCCACCTTAGAAGGTGAAAAGAACATGAGTGAGAGAGAGGTGAGATTCCAGGATGAGATCCTGATGCAAAATAGAGAGATGAGTGAGAGAGATAAAACAATTCTTCTATTTGCACAAGAATTGGAAAATGAATTGATGGCAGAAAAAGTGGGAGTCAAGGAGTTAGGGGGAGTATCAAATGTAGAAGCTAGTGGGAGTGGAGTTGCTAAGGACATTGAAGAGGAGGTTGATGCTGGTGAATTGGATCCACAGAACTTCATCCATCCTAATCCACAATATCAAGGGTTGGCTACTTCAAGTAACAGGGATGCAGAATAACTCTTGGGAATTGATCATACAGAACAAAGGACCAGGAATCTGAAGAAAAGTATTGCCAATACAACGGATATATGTTATATGGCACCTGAAGAGCTAGCAGAAGATTCTGATGAGGAGCCATGGATGAGCACAATTGATGGTTTCTTAGAAGCTGCTGAAATTGAAATTCTCTCTCAATATAGGAGGGCAATGGTGGAAGGAAAAATTGAAGATCCTACTCAAATGAGAATTGCTCACTGTATGAGAGAGTCACTGAAAATTCAAAAGATGACAGTGACAGGAGTAAAGAGGGAACTGGAGATTATTAAGGACTCTATCACTACCAATAAGGATGCTTTGGACAGGAGATTGGATGAAAAGCTACCATTCAACACCTTGAATCATATCAAAGACAAACTCTTCAAGGAATCAAAGAACTTTGCTACTTTGGAAACTAGAGTGGGCTCTCTAGAAAAGAAAATGGATGCTATAATTGCAGGTCAAAGTCTTCATGCTTCCATTCTTCAAAAGTTTCTTGACAGAATGCCACCACCCCCTCCAATTGATAATAATAAAAAGGGGGAGAATACAAAGAAGAGGGATGATGGTGATAATGGTGATGACAAAGGTAGTGGTTGTGGTGGTGTAGGTGGTTCTGGAATGGACAAGACAAGTGGCATTGGTGGATCTGCAATAAAAAGATTCAAATACAGAAGTAACAAGGATAATCAGTCTTCAAAAAGATTTAAGTCATCTAATTCACCCAAAGATGACTTAGAATAGAAAAAGGAAGAATTCAAGAAATTTGAAACTGATCTAGAAGCTAGAAGGATCTCTAGGGAAAGAGAAACTCAATCAATGATTGAGAGAGAAAGGAAAAGAATTGAAGATTTGAATAGAAGCACAGAGTTGGTGACAGAGGCAGTAGAAAAAGGAGACTTGAATGAGTTCATTGCTCAAACAAGAAAAATAAATGAAGATGCACAAAAGGCTGCTAAAGAAAGCAACTCAAATGCTGAAGCCTTTCTATCAATTGTCTTGAAGCCCTTGAAGAGAAGAAGAAGGGTAAAGCCGTAATGATTGAAGAAGAAAAGAAAAGGAAAGAGCTAGTTGGCCAGAAGCTTCTTCAAGGAGCTATTTCTACAGGATTGCCAGATGCTGCAAGAAGAGAAAAGGAAAATAAGGAAATAGCAAGGCAAATGGAAATAGAATGGAATATAAAAGATCAATCAATGGAGCAACCACTGAGGAAAAAGAGAAAAATAGCCATGGCCAAGAAAAGGTCAAGTTCTATTAAAGAAATAGTGGTTCAAGAAAACCTTCAGGGTCAACAAGAAGAAATAAGGGAGGAGGTGACAATTAAAGGTTATGATATGAAGGGAGTACCAATAATTAATGAAAAAGGACTAATTAGAGTAAGGACTCATCCTACTACTTCTAATCAAGAGGAATCTATGAGATTGGAGTATGAAAATGGAATGAAGATTACCTATTCCATGAAAGTGATAATGAAGCAAAGTTACAATGTTTTAAAGACTATCCTTCCTCTACTCAACAGAAAGTACAAACTCAACACAACAATTGCTCAGGAGATTCAACAGCAAATTTCAAAGTTAAGGAGATCCAAGGCAGAATCTGAACCTGATTCACCTCTAAAACTATGGAAGTCACAGGTAAAAAAGGTGGTGTTGGAGCCAAAGTATGCTATAATTTTTACAGATGTGGAGGGCAACACAAAGTTCTTTGATATCTGCAAATATCTGGACAAAATCACAGATAAAGAAATACATTACCTTATGAGGCAACTTGGAGAAACTGACAGGGATGAAGCAATTTTGAGGAGTTCTTTCATGAGGCAGCTAAAGGAAAATGCTGAGAAGAGAAGGAAGATGAGCTAATTAAATCATGGAGACAATGAAGACATTGAAGCTACTTGTAGGAGTTATCTATCAATCTGGTATTTCCAAAATTAATGTGCTAATTAAATTTCTTGATTCTATCTGAATGTAAATTTTTAAGGGTTTTGTTATCATCAAGTAAATTTATGCATGTTCATATCACAGACACAAATAGGGGGAGATTGTTAGGAATCTACATGTAATTTGATGATAAAATTAATCTTAGAATCATAGATATTTTATTTTATGTAACTGATCAATTGATATGAAAATTTATAAATATCAATTGATCAGGAAACCATTTATCAGTTGAAATGTTTATATAAGTCAACTGATAATTTGGATTGTAGCATATATGTACTTAGTCTATTTCAATCGATAAGGTGTAAATCAATTGATATTACTCTTATCAATTGATGTTAGAGTCGATTGATATAGATCATCAATTGATGTGTAAACTAAACTGTCAAATTGTAATTATTTGAAGACAGGAAATTGCACAAGTGAAGGATGATCAATTGATATTGAAGCCTCAATGGATGAGAGATCAATCGAAGAAGCCAAGTCAGGAATTGAAGACTATCAACTGATGTGAAGACCCATCGATTGATAACATTTGTCAATCGATAAGTCATTCCATATCAATTGATAGATGTAAATATCGATCGAAGAATAACATCAGTTGATGGATTAAAGGATGAATCAATTGATATGCTTAACAGCAAATTATCAATTGATTGTGACAACACAGAAAGTCTATCAGTTGTAGATCTAGAGAACAAAAGCATACTTATGGAAGACAGCCTAGGGTGGCTGTGAAGACTCAATCCGTAGCTGTCTTTCAAGTCTGTTTTCCTAAAAAGGAAAAAGGAAAAAGAGGGACAGATAGAAATAATCCTAAAATAGGAATTGTAAAATACACTTGTAGTATATAAATAAGTGTAGTAGCATTGTTAGAGATATAGAAGTTAGACAATATTTCTTAAATCAACTGTTCAAGCTTCAGAGCACATTGTAAGATCAGTTGATTCTTTCTAACTTTGTAAAAACGAAGCTAGGTTATCTTTTAACCTAGGAACATTGAGCAAAAATATAAACTGATGGAAAAATCCATCCATTAGTAATTTTTAAATCTCTTTGTTCACTTTAATTTTCAGCTGTTGTTTGTTCAAACATATTCTGTCATCTATCAAACATCAAGAACAAATATTAAAAGAAGCAAAAAGTTTCAATATTTGTATTCAACCCCCCCTTCTCCAAATATTAACATTGTTCTTAGGAATAACACTTACCTCTTCCATACGTTTCTCTGCTATGGATCTGTTCCAATTCATATGTCTTTAATACTCTATAGAATCTTTTTAGGGATACTTCTTTCATGTCCCTAGACTCCCGGATAGCTGCGATCCTATGTTTCAGATGCTCGGGTAAAGTTATCAAAAACTTCTTGTTGACCTACTGGTTCTTGTAATATTTCTCATTGAGGTTGAGCTCATTTATTAATATTTTAACAGGGGGGTTGAATACAATATCAATATTTAATCGTGGAATTTTGGATTTAAAATATTATTTTAATTAATTATGAAATATTAATTTTAATGAAATATTGTTCAAGTAGAAGATATGATTTTTAACTTGAAAAGTATTATAAAATTAATATGATGAAAGTGTATATAACTGATAAAGTCTTCTAGAACGATTTCGACATGAATTGTTCTAATTTAACATTTATATTTCAACCCAGCACAGAAAGTCTGTGAATATTACAATGCAGACAAATTACTGAATTTAAATGTTTCCAACGAACTCAAAATATGAAGTACTTGCCTCATATTTATAGAGGAGTTCTAAAGCTTTTATAACTTTCTAGATCATAACATTTTTCAGACTTTATTTAAGTATGTATGACTTTCATTAACACTTGTATGACTTTCTAAAAAACTCGGTATGACTTTCCAAAAATCGGTATGACATTTAGAAAAATCGGTATACCTTTTTCTTCCCTTGGTTCGGTATGATCTTTAGAAAAACCGGTATGACTTTTCTTCCCTTGGTTCAGTATGACTTTTTATGCAAAGCTCGGTATGACATTTTTGAATTCAAGCTTGTATGACTTTTTCTTCTTGAATTCGGTATGACTTTCCCTTGAAGCTTCGGTATGACTTTTGTCTTGAATTCTTCGGTATGACTTTTTGATTAAGTCTGGTATGACTTATTTTACATAAATTCGGTATGACTTTTAATAAAGTCTAAAAATACTTATTAAATTCAAACCAAGTCATTTCTTTTATAATAAATTAATTCTATTTAATTTAATTAAATATTTTATCAATTAAATTAAATTCAACTTGAATTAATTTAATTAAATAAATTAAATAAATAATTTACTTTTTATAGTAGAATTAAAATATTATCTTGACTTGTATAACCTTGTTGTCAACTCTGAAATATTTCCGTCTTTGCTCTGTCTTCCGTCATAAAACCACTTAAGTTAGATGATAAATATTTATTAAATTAGTTTACACACAAATGTACTGTCTGGTTCATTTGTGCCATACTATAATAAATATTCTCCACCTTTTAAGTTTTAAGATGTGGTCTTCTGTCCTTCTTCTACTTTACTATTTTTCCTCTCATGTGTTCTTCTTCTAGAATCTTCGTGTAGTAGCCACTTAAAATCTTCTTTATCTTCTGAATTCTTCTGAAATATTACTTCTTTATTTTTCACTGACGCTTGAACATATTAATGAACTTCTTCCAGTGTTGAGTAGCAATCTCACAAAAATACTTCTAATAATTTGATTCTTCGTGTCTAGTTGACTTTCTTCGTCTTGATTCATGTTTTCATATTTATTATATAGTTCTCTTTCTTACTTGAGTTGAGTTGTCATCTAATTATTATAAATAAGACTAGTTATATGCCTTTCAGGCAGTGTAGAACCAACATTGTAGTTTTTTGCTTTATGTGTTGGTTTTGTAAACGCCGGCACCTAATTATATGAATTATAGTCTGGGGATTTGTTTAACCGACGCTGTGCTATATTGCTTTATGCGTCGTTCACTCTTTAACCGACACTATAGCATTATAATAAAAAATGCTAAATTAAACTTTATAAACAAGCTTTTTTTTTAAAAATTGTACACAAATAATATTTATTACTATATATTAAATGAGGACAGAAGGGCAAAAATTAGTCATTTTATTAGTCATGAAATGGCTATTATACCATCGTATCTTGCATAATTACATATGTACCACTATTGGATATTTTACATAATTACACATGTACCACTATTTTGTTAAAAAATTGGTATAATTATGGCACTATTGGGTATCGAACCAAGAACCTCATGCTAAATAGTCAATGTTGCAACCATCTGATCTATTTGAAATTTTGTTTTTCTTTTAAAAGTCTTAATACATAAACCATGAATTTTGTTTATCATGTATTAAAATTTCATATTATAAATGTATAAAAGTTATTTATTAATAATTTTTAAAATATGAAAAATGAAGTTCGTATATTTGAGTTCAAATTTTTTATTAGTACAAATTAAATATATTTTTGTAAAATTTATAATAAATTTAGATTTTAAATAGTTAAATATTTGAATAAAATATGGAATTGAACTATAATTGCGATATTAACACTAAAATAATAATACTATATAAAATAATATGATTTCAATGTATATTTATTTTAGAAATAGATAAAAATAATTAAAATATGAGAATAAATATTATATAAAAATAAAAAATATTACAATTATTAGTCAAATTGTAAGCAGTGAAAATGCTTGAATTTTAGATGATACATTCTAAAAATAAAATATTACGGTGTATAGATATATAAATTAAAATAGTAGTTAAAAGAATATGAATTTACTTGAATATGATTTTGTGTATGTGTATATATGTGTTTGTATTAAATATATATTTTCATATTAAAAACTGGAGTTTAAATAAATGTTTAAATTCATTATTCATTTATCTCACCGCAGTTGTTCGGACCTTGAATTTTGTATGAGTTATGTACCATTATTTTAAAAAAATTCTTAAAAAAGATAGAATTTATGTCATTACTAGATATCTCATTAGTAATCTCATGATATATAACCATAGTCATAGATTGCGGGTATGAGAAAAAAATGGATATCCTCGAGAGGTCGTAACTGTGATAAAAAAAAAACTTCATCCCTCCAACCAGTTGTTCGGACCCTTCTATTTTGTATAATTACATATTTACCAGTATTTTAAAATTTTGGTTAAAAAAGGTAGAATTTATATCATTATTAGATATCGAATCACTAATCTCATGATATATAAGCATAGTCATAGATTGCGGGTGTGAGAAAAAATGGATATTATTGAGATATCGTAGCTATGATAAAAAAAACTCACAAGAATTTATGAGTGCAAGAAAAAATATATATTCATGAGATGTCATAATAAGTAAGTAGACAAAATATATTAAACAATCAATTATGATCTGTACAATTAAATAAATGAGTTTATAAAATTATATTTAAGAATAAAATATTAGATTGTATATACAAAAATATAGTAAATTTGGGTAAAAAATTGAAAATTTGTAAAATAGAACTTTTTACAATATATACATTAAATTATTAAAAAATAAATTTAGTTAGAAAATCAAAATTAAAATATACAATAGTGCATATATATAGTTGCATAATATATGTGTGATTTATTAATAATGTTTTAATATTAATTTAATATTTATAAATTAAGTATGGAATATATATCGGTCAATAAATATTTTAATGAAAATATAGAAGCATTTAAAATTAAAATTTTAAAAATAAAAAATAAAAAATTAATTAAAATAAATAAAATAACTAAAAATAAATTTAATTTTACGATTATACGAAAAGGCCCGTGTCTTGCACGAGTTTTTACGCTAGTAATATTTTATATTATATCATCAAACAAATAAGACTTGTAATAAAAATGATACTAAATTGAATAATATTTTGCAAATAAATATTTTTATACAAATAAAATTAAGTTTTATAAAATAATATTTTAATATTTCTATTAAACAATTTGTAAAATTCATAAAATATTCATTGTAAGTTGGAATTCGATTATTTTATACTTTTTAGAAAGATCTTTTCATTCCCTACAATTTTAGTGATTTATGTTTTTCCACAAATTATCATTTAAAGTGTCAAAATGGTTAAATAGATAATTTTATCATTATTTGATTTTGTAAGGGAAACCACTAGAAAGAATTTCTAGTAGTATTTGGAATTTGTTAGGGATTGTGGCACTATCAATGTAATCAACTAATAAGTACTTAGATTAATTAGAAATTAACTAAGTAAAACATACTATCATATACATCTTGACAGTATGTTTAATTGTCACTTGTAACAGTATGCATCTAAGCCAAGTAGGTGACAGCATGTTTAAAATAGTTACTGTCATGTACAAATGAAATAAAATGATCTATGAAGTAGAAGTTCACACAGTGTTCATGCACAGCATGGATCAAATTATTGACAGTAACTTTCTAAAAACTGAAGCCTACGACAGCATGTTCAAGTGACAGCATCCTTTGGAACAGACGACAGCAACTATTCCTTGACAGTAAACTTGACGGAGATTGAAGAAACAAAGACAACAAATTTTCTTACAGTAGCTTTGACGGGGATAGTTGACAGTATGTTTGGCGGAAGAATTGACAGCAACTTTGTTCGACAGCATGTTTATCAGGATAGTCGACAGCATGTTTTGCGGGATCCTTGACAACAACTTTAGATGACAGTATGTTTCAGAAGAATATCAGGATCGACAGCAACATATGCGGAGACGAAGTTACTGTCACCAAAGAGAAGCAAAAGGTTGACAGTAACCTTTTGGTGAAGCTGACAGTCTGTTTCAAGAAGCAGACTAGGTAAAGGTCTTTCATGGATTGATCTTGACAACTCAACCTAGTCTGTCAAGAGTACTACTGCAACTTGAGATAAAGTAAGCATAAAGGTGAAGCATGCTCGTGGAGTCAAGAATGTCAAATCCTCTCAGAGTAACTTTTTCTACATATGGAATGAAGACATACTTGAGAAGAAAAAATGTTGTTTCTATTTCAAGTATTGTCCAGGAAACAAGGGAAAGCAAACTTGTAAGTGAGGTGTGTGTTTCAATATAAAAACACATACCTCACAAACACTTTCCCTTATGAAACTGAGCTTAACTTTTCTCAAGCATATGAAACCTTAGCATTCTTGTTATTGTTTCTATTTGAAGCTGGAAATATCTTCCAGACAGTTGTAGCAACAAAAATTAATAAAATTAATTTTTGAAGTATATCACCTTGTGTTTTAATCTGTTTTCTGTTGTTTGCATTAGTACTTGATATTATCTCTTTTGTTTTGTTATTAGCAAAAAGTGATAAATTATCAAGTTGCATTCAACCCCCCCTTCTGCAACACTCATACTGTCTAATAACTGGTATCAGAGCAGCAGGTTAGATATACATAACCTGAAAAGATCTAAAAATGAGTGCTCAGAAAGTAAGCAGCATAAAAATACCCACTTTTGACAAAGAACATTACAACCTTTGGAAACGAAAAATGATGTTATTCATAAAAATAGCCAATCCTCTTTATCCTGAAATACTGGAAAATGGTCCTTTCATTCCCCAGACATATGTACCTGAAACTACAGTAGATGGTGAAACAATACCGGCCTACTGGGTTCCTAAAAAGGTTTCAGAGTACAACGACACTGAAAGAATAAAAGTATCTCTGGATGATTGCCTTCAATTCATCATCATTGAGGCACTTGACAATGTCATGTTCAATAACATTGTCAACTGCACCAGTGCAAAGCAAATATGGGAAACCATTGAGATACTCTGTGAAGGGACAGAAGAAGTAAAAGAAAATCAAAGATAAATTCTGGTGTCTCAGTATGAAGCCTTCATGGCTAAACCAAGTGAAGGGTTGACTGAGATGTTTGAGAGGTTTAACAGGTTGATAAATGACTTGCAGCTGCATGGAAAGTTTTATGACAAAAAGGAGGTAAACATGAAATTCATGTTAACACTTCCTGACCACCTAGAGCACAAGGTTTCTGCCATATGAGAAGGAAGGGATTTATCAAAAGTTTCTCTTGAAACTTTATATGGCATACTCAAAACCTATGAGCTAGAGTTGCTACAGAAGAGAACCATTCAAGCTGGTCAAAGAGGAAAAATGGTCAACACATCAAATGCTTTAGTAGCTCCAGATCCACAGGTGATGCAGCTCAAGGAATCTCAACATCAACAGCAAATCAAGATTGAAGAAATCACAGATGAAGATGAAAGTGTGACTTTGGAACTCAAGGATGGTGAAGAAGATGAGTTCTACACTTTGGAGGAACTGGACAACATGGAAAACAAAACAATGGCCTACATGGCAAGAAAGTTCTCCAACTTGAGATTCAAGAAGAACAAAGCTTTCAAACCTAGAGGACAGAGCTCCAGGTTCAACAAGCCAAACTTCTCAAAACCTGGAGGAAGTGGCAAAGGTGGATACAAAACAGGTATGGTGGACAGATCCAAAATAAGGTGTTACAACTGCAATGAAATGGGGCATTTTGCAACTGAATGCAAGAAGCCAAAACAAGTGAGAAGAAATGACAATGACTATGAGGAACTCAAAGCAAAATATGAGGCCCTGTTGAAAAAACAACAAGGAAGAACCTTTGTGGCTGAAGGAAAGTGTTGGGAAGATTCAGATGAAGAAGAAGAATATGGGAATCTTGCTCTCATAGCAAACTTAGGAGAAGGTTCATCATCTTCATCAAGTCAGGTACCTTTTCTTACTATTGTTGATATGACTACATCTCAGTATAAGAAAACTGTTGAAAATCTAAGTTCTGAAATTTTTAATATTCATACAAGCATGTTAGCTGCTAATGAGGAAATAGCTAAATTGTCTAGTGCTAATGAGTTATTGAAAATTAGGAATCATGAACTAGAACTAAAACAGAATGCTTTTGAGTCCTTATAACAAGAAAATGAGATTCTTAAGAACAAGATTGTGTGTGCTTCTCAGATTGAGGAATTTCTTAGAGAACAGATTTCTGAAAATGAGCTAAAAATCAAGGCCTATAAGAATTCTTCTTCTCTGTTAAAATCTTACCATAATAATAATACTGAAAATCAAAAGGTAGGTATAGGTTTTGACTATGAGAAGAAATCTGGAAAGAGACATGTTGTAGAAGAAGAAGTCATACATACTGTCAAACCTTCCATTCTAAAGAAGGTCAAGAATCCATTGTTCAAAAAGGCTGAATTTGAGTTTGATGAGGAAGCTTTAGTAATCAAACAAGAGATAGATGATGAGGAAATTGATGCTGTCAGAAAAATCCATAAGGCAAAAGATACTATCAAAATCCCCAAGACAGTTAGTTTTGACTCTGACAGTAACCTTTGTTTAAAAGATACTGTCAATACTGGCTCGACAGTAAGTTCAGAAGATGTTGTCAAGACTGTAAGATCCAAACTTACTGTCAAGACAACTCCATCTAAACCTACTGTCAACACCAGCATGACAGTAACTTCTAAACATACTGTCATGAAGACCAAGAAAAACAGAAATGGAAAATTATGGATAAACAAAAAGAACAATTATGATTATATTCCTAATGCTCCTAGAAAGTTGTGCAATAATTGTGGGTCTTCTAGTCATCTAACTCATGTTTGCAACAAGGTCAAGTCTACTGATAAGAATGCTACCTCTAGCAATGGAAACTTACACAGCATGCCTTTAAAGAACAAACAAGTAACTCACTGTGGTGACTTTGATTGTATTTCATGCAAAATGAATTTGATGAGTGTTTGCTTTAATCTGCCTTTTGCTAATAATCAGAAATGCTTGCATAACAATGCTAAAACTGGAAAGGCAAAGACTCCAAGTCCTCCTAAAGTTAGGATGGACAAGCCACCCAAAAACAAAGCTATCAAACCTATATTCAAAACTGAATGGGTAGCTACAGGAGTCTTGTTAAAAGCAAAAGAAAGAAATACAACTGAATCAACTTTAAACTGTGATTTAGCTAAATAAAGTGGACCCAATGAAAGTTGGGTACCAAAAGAAACTTGAGATGTTTTGCTTTGCAGGGCAACAAGAAAAATAAAAGAATCATGTGGATCATTGATAGTGGATGCTCAGGACACATGACAGGTGATAAAGCCCTGCTATCACAATTCAAGGAAATGGTTGGCCCTTGTGTAACCTTTGGTGATAATAACATTGGTTTCACAATGGGATATGGCATACTGGAAGTTGGAAACTTTAAAATTGAGAAAATTGCTCTAGTAAATGGATTGAAGCACAATTTGTTGAGTGTAACTCAATTTTGTGAAAGAGGTTTCAAGGTTGGTTTTGATCAAGACAGATGCTCCATTATCAACAAAAAGACAGAAGAAGAAGTTCTTCAAGGTGTAAGGAAAGGAAGCCTCTACATTGCTGACTTGGATTCTGTAAGGAAAGACAAGGTCTACTGTTTCTACAGTAAGGCCTCTTCAACTGAAAGTTGGTTGTGGCATAAGAAGCTCTCTCATTTGAATTTCAAAGCAATGAATCATCTAATGGAGAGAGAGTTGGTGAAAGGGCTACCTCAACTTGAATTCTGTCTAGAAAGATTGTGTGAGGATTGCCAGAAAGGGAAACTAAGGAGAGCTGCTCATAAAAGCACTCCTAGTGGTTCAATCAATGAAGCATTTCAATTAATTCAAATGGACTTATTTGGTCCTGTGAATGTGCAATCATTGGCAAGAAAAAGATATGCTTTAGTAATGGTTGATGATTTCTCAAGATACACTTGGGTAAGGTTTCTAACATCCAAGGATGAAGCTGCACAAGAAATTATTGATTTGGTTAGGGTTCTTGACAAAAATCCCAAGTACAAAGTGCAGACCTTGAGAAGTGATAATGATACTGAGTTCAAAAACAGTATCATGAATGATTTCTGCAAAGACAATGGAATCACTCAACAATTCTCTGCACCAAGAACACCTCAGAAAAATGGTGTTGTGGAAAGAAAAAATAGAACTCTTATTGAGGCTGCAAGAACAATGTTGAGTGAAGCAAAACTCCCTACCTATTTTTGGGGTGAAGCAATCAATACAGCCTGTTACACTCAAAACAGGACTGTAGTCAACAAAGCCTATGGAAAGACACCCTATGAATTGCTTACAGGAAGGAAACCAACTGTCAACTATTTTCATATCTTTGGGAGCAAGTGCTTCTTCATAAAAGATTCAAATGAGATCAAAGGAAAGTTTGATACTAAAGCACTTGAAGGAATCTTCATGGGATATGGTATTGACAGGACTGCATATAGAGTCTACATTATTGATCACAAGACTGTGGAGGAGAGTGTAAATGTCACCTTTGATGAAACTAAATTTCCTGGAATTGAAGGAAATCAAGAAACAGAAGCTTTAGTCTTTGAAAACCAAGGCTATCTAGAAGAGATTGAAGAGAATTCACCAAGTATAGATCACACTATTTCTGGTCCAACAATGGTTCCCAACAACCCTGGAGAAAATGAAGGAACTGCTCAAACAACTGATTTTTCTGGGACTTGAAGAAATTGATGCTGTCAACAGTGCAAGAACAAAAGATGCTGTCCATCAACAAAATGCTGAAGACTCTAGTGACTCTTTAAGAGGAACTAAATGGAACAGAGATCACACTAATGATTTAATTATTGGTGATCCAGGAACTGGAGTCAAAACAAGAAGAAATGTTGCCAATGAATGCATGTACTCTTGTTTTCTATCTCAAACAGAACCTAAAACTCTAGAAGAAGCTTTGGCCGATCCAGATTGGATTAATGCTATGCAAGAGGAGCTAAATCAATTTGAAAGAAGCTGTGTTTGGGAGTTGGTGCCTAGGCCAAGGAACAAATCCATTATAGGCACCAAATGGGTTTATAGGAACAAGATGGATGACTGTGGAACTGTCACAAGAAACAAAGCAAGGCTGGTGGCAAAAGGCTACTGTCAACAGGAAGAGATTGATTATGAAGAAACATTTGCTCCTGTTGCCAGACTTGAGGCAATAAGAATCTTTTTGGCTTTTGCTGCATTCAACAACTTCAAGGTTTTTCAAATGGATGTTAAGTGTGCTTTCCTAAATGGAGAGTTAGAAGAAGAAGTGTATGTTGAACAGCCTCCAGGCTTTGAAGATCCAAAGATGAAAAACTTTGTGTACAGACTACTCAAGGCATTGTATGGTCTAAAGCAAGCACCAAGGGCTTGGTATGATACTCTTTCCAAGTTTTTTCTTGATAATAACTTTACAAGAGGGATTGTGGATAAAACTCTTTTCTACAAAAAGCATGGAAAGGATATCATTCTAGTCCAAGTATATGTTGATGACATTATCTTTGGTTCAACAAATGAAGATTTATGCAAGAAATTCTCAGAGTTAATGCAGAACAAATATGAGATGAGTATGATGGGTGAATTAGTATTCTTTCTTGGACTTCAAGTCTATCAAAAAGAAGATGGAATATTTATCTGCCAAACTAAGTATGTTAAAGATCTTTTGAAAAGATTTGATATGGAAGACTCATCTCCAGCAAAAACTCCAATCTCAACAGCAACTCAACTTGACAAGGATCCAAAAGGAAAGAAGGTGGACAACAAGATGTATAGAGGAATGATTGGGTCTCTCCTCTACCTAACAGCTAGCAGGCCTGACATAATGTTTGCAACAGGTTTGTGTGCAAGGTTTCAGTCTGATCCCAAGGAGTCACATTTAATGGCAGTAAAAAGAATTCTCAGATATGTGAAAGGCACTCAAAACTTGGGCCTTTGGTATCCTAAGGATTCTAGTTTCGACTTGGTTGGATATTCAGACTCAGACTATGCAGGGTGCAGAATAGACAGGAAGAGTACAACAGGAAGCTGTCAGTTTTTGGGAGAAAGATTGGTCTCTTGGTTTAGCAAGAAGCAACATTCAGTGTCAAATTCAACTGCAGAGGCTGAATATATTGCAACTGGTAGTTGCTGTGCTCAGCTTCTTTGGATGAGGAACCAGCTATTGGACTATGGGTTGACACTGCAAGGAATTCCTATCTTTTGTGACAACACTAGTGCCATAGCAATTTCAGAGAATCCTGTTGAACATTCCAAAACTGAGCACATTGACATCAGACATCATTTCATTAGAGAGCATGTGGAAGAAGGCACAATCAAGCTAATCTATGTGCCCACAGAGAAGCAACTTGCAGACATTTTCACCAACCATTGGATGAAAAGACATTCAACAGGCTAGTGAGTGAATTGGGTATGTTAAATTTAACCTGTTGATGTAATTCTGTTTAGTTGATCAAAAAGTTAGTTAACTGAATTTCATTGTGAATTAATGGCCTCTAGAGGTGTTTTGATTTCTATAACAGTGAAAAGACATGATGAAAATTAACTGAGAGGTTAACTAATTGTTTTTTAAGTAACTTGATAAAAAGTAATGTCAATAAACTTGACAGTATGTTTTATCTATACTATCATATGGTAACATATTACTGTCAAAATCTGTGAAAACTTATTGTCACATGTTTGAGAAGTCTTGACAGTATAGTTCGCGGGATTAAAACTTACTGTCAAATTATGTGAAACTTACTGTCAAAAGGTTGTGAAGCCTTGATAGTATGTTTCGCGGGATCAAGACTTACCGTCGAATCCTGTGAAACCTACTGTCAAAGAATTGAGAAATAGTGACAGTATAGTATACGGAAATGAAACTTACTGTCAATATCCTTTGACAGTACAGTTTTTCTAAAACCTCCGCGTAACATACTGTCACCAGTTAATATTAGAGTTATTCATTTATTTTATATATATTCTCTAATCTCTAATGTTACTGTCAAGAGTGTTTGTGATTTCTAGCGCAGAAGTTACTGTCAAAGAATGGAACTTGAAGACAACTGTCACTTTAAATCGTTTAAAATTCTTTCTTGACAGTATCTTTTTCACATCATATATATACAAACAGCTTAAATCTCTCACATTCTTTATTTCTCTTTAATCTTCAAATATTCAAACGCCCTAAAAACCCTCTACTTTCTCTGCAACTCTGCAACTTCTTCTCTAAACCTAGATCTAAACCATTTTCTTGTAACCATGTCTGGACCCCAAATCATCTGTTCTCTTGCCCAAACCAACTTCACCACCATGGCTTCAGTTGGTGAAGCTAGAGAAGCCTTCAAACCTCTTGTGGGCTTCATGAACAACTCATACCTAACCTATGCCCTAACTGCAAGTCCCCACCTGGAAATCCCTAGACTGTCTCATTTCTGGACCTCTGTAGTATGTGAGGGGGAGCAAGATGCAAACTCTATCTCTTTCCAAATCAATGGTACCTCTTACACCATTGATTCCTCTCATATCAACAAAGCTCTTCATGTGGAAGAGGTTGGAGGCTTGCCATTTAAGGAGCCTGCAAGTGAAGAACAACTTGCCAAGTTCTTCAAGTTGATTGGGTATGCTGGACCCAAGCTCCATATAAATAGTGACGAATGGTATCCTTCGGGAGGCATGGACAGGAAGTTCCTAAACAAAGAGTGGAGCATGATGTTAGATGCTGTCTCCAGGTCCATGTCAAGTAAAACAAGTGGCTGGAATGAAGTGTCAGCCTACATCAGGAAGATTGTGCATTCTATGGTGCACAATTACAGAATCAATATTGGAAAGCTCCTGATGCCCCTATTCAAGCTGGTGCTGGGAAAGAAAGAAGCCAGAAAACTGGTAATTTACTATCCTATATTCTTTATGCTTATAATTAACTTTGTTGTAGGCATAATTAATTTAGATAGTGTTCAATGCATGGAGCCCCCAACTCTTAAGAAAAATACTCATTCCTTGTTAACCAGTAAACCACTTAACACTGAATTGAGTTTGTTCATAACTGATTTCATGCTTTCTACAATTAATAGATTGAATTTAAAAATTGTTGGGGACCATCATGTATTTTCTTTGAGTGATGAGAATGGTGTTGACCTTTCCATTCCTAACCCACACTCTAAACCTTTTGAAGGAGTCCGGCCTTCTAGAGTCACCAAAAATATCAGCCAAGGGTCTGGTTCCTCTCAAAAGGGCCAGATTTCTAAACGGATGAGAACCACTCAACCTAGGATAGAAACCTTTCCACAGGTAGGTGGTGAAACTGCACTAGATGCAGCAAATAAGGTTGGTAGTCCGAACACAGAACCCACAGAGGGCCCTGGTGAGCCTAAGAGAAAGAAGGCAAGGGTATCAACTTCTGTAAGCCAGACTGTGTCCTCTCAAAAGGGCGGCAAGGGTATCAACTTCTGTAAGCCAGACTGTGTCCTCTCAAAAGGGCACAGATCTTAATAGGGATCAAAACACATCTCTAGATGTCTCCTCTCAACAGGGGGCATCTATTAAACTTGGCCAGTCACCCATGGCATCTTGTAAAGAGTCTGCACAACAGGTTGAACACACTCAACCTGAGCCCACACTTGAAGACACACACACTATAGGGCTAGAAAATGTGGAACACAGTTCATTCAATTATAGTGCATCACTCTTTGCCAACATTGAAGATCAAAATGTTGATGCACTATTCCAACAATTGAATGCAACTGATCATAGCAATCCACAAGAACCTTCTACTCAAAGGGTGGAAGAGATTGCTGTCACAGCCTCTGTAGCTGTTAATGACAAAGTTGTTGTCAATCCTCCTGACAGTAACTTTTCAAAAGATGCTGTCAACTTTTCAAAAGATGCTGTCAACATTCCAATCCAAGACAGCAACTCTCAAATGGCTGCATCTTCTCAACAGTTAAGTGATGAAGATCTTGCTCCAATTTCTACCCTACTTATGGTAAAATCTAAACCTTTAGTGCAAGATGTACATGCTCAGTCTCTTGCACCTAGGATGAGTGAGGGTGTGAAAAGAAAAGGAGAGACAAAAGAAAAGAGAAGTAAGAATAAAAATGAGGGGCTGGGAAAATCCCAGGCAAAAGGAGAGGGCCCTGAGCAAGGCCAGAATAAAAAACAAGATGTGGGAGCCCAAACATCAAAGGCATTAGGCCTGGAGAGTGAGTTGGTGATGAGTGATGAGATCACTCAGAAAAAACAAGAGAGTGTGAGAACCACCACAGCCTCCAAATCACCTAAACAAGCTGCTAAAAGGTTGAAATCCCTTTCACACAAGGTCTCTAAGTTATCCAAGAACCTGGACATAGTAGGCAAAAATCAGGTGAATCTGGTAAACAGGATGTCCAGTTTGGAGCAAACCATGAATGCAGGGTTCAAGGCCATCTTTGACAAGCTTCAGGAGTGTCAAGCAAAATTTTCACTCCCTGCAGTTGCTACCTCAACTAAGGGGGAGAAAAGTGGTAAGGCTGAAGTGTTTGTTGCAGATGGAGAAAGGAGTGATAAGGTGGCAGTCAAGGAGACAACTCAAGAGACAACTCAAGCTGCATCTCAGGGGGAGAGTCAACTAGAATTACTGTCTAGTGTGGCTGCTGAGATTGCTACACAGCTTGGTGGTAATAAGGAGGAGAGACCTAAGGAGAAAGGTGTTGTGATTAAGGAGAATGCAGCAATGAAGGATTTAATGGTCCATGTTGTAGGAAAAGGAAAAAAGAAGCTCTTCCAGGATGAAGGTGATGACTGGGTAATGTTGGATTACTGCAATGCAGGAAGAATTGAATGAGTTTGAAAGGAACGAAGTTTGGACCTTAGTTCCAAGGCCAAAGAATAGATCTATTGTTGGCACAAAATGGGTATTCAGGAACAAGACAGACTCTGATGGAATAATTACAAGAAAAAAAAAAGCAAGACTGGTAGCCAAAGGTTATTCTCAACAGGAAGGGATTGATTATGATGAAACCTATGCACCTGTAGCAAGAATTGAGGCAATCAGAATTTTTCTTGCTTATGCTGCACATAAGAAATTCAAGGTTTACCAGATGGATGTTAAAAGTGCATTTTTAAATGGTGAACTTGAAGAAGAAGTCTATGTTGAACAACCACCTGGCTTTGTTAATCTGAAATATCTAAATCATGTCTACAGATTGGATAAAGCTTTATATGGACTAAAACAAGCACCAAGGGCCTGATATGAAACTCTGGCTCTATTTTTACTTGAAAATAATTTCACTAGAGGAACAATTGATAAAACCTTGTTTTATAGAACTCAAGGTAAGGATTTATTATTGGTACAAATATATGTTGATGATATTATATTTGGTTCCACCAATGAGAAACTCTGTGAAAGATTTTCAAAGTTAATGCAGTCCAGGTATCAAATGAGCATGATGGGAGAATTGAGTTATTTTTTAGGCTTACAAGTGAAACAATCTGAAGAAGGCATTTTCATTAATCAGTCTAAATATACAAAGAATTTACTCACTAAGTTTCAAATGCAAGATTCTGCATCTGCTACAACTCCTATGGCTACTGCAACAAAGCTTGATCAAGACACTGGAGAACCTGTTGATGTTACAGCATACAGAGGGATGATTGGTTCTCTACTTTACTTGACTGGTAGTAGGCCAGACATCATGTTTGCCACATGTCTATGTGCCAGATTTCAAGCAAATCCAAGAACACCTCATTTAATTGCTGTGAAGAGAATATTCAGATATCTCAAGGGCACTGTTAATCTTGGCTTATGGTATCCTAGGGAGTCTGATTTTAAATTAATAGGCTATTCAGATGCTGACTTTGTAGGATGCAAAATTGACAGGAAAAGCACAAGTGGCAGTTGTCAATTTTTAGGTGGAAGACTTGTGTCATGGTTCAGCAAAAAGCAGAAATCAATTTCAACATCAACTGCAGAGGCTGAATATATAGCTGCTGGAAGCTGCTGTGCACAGATCTTATGGATGAGAAATCAATTGTTAGACTGTGGTTTGAAATTTTCAAAAATTCCTATTTATTGTGATAACCAAAGTGCTATTGCAATGACAGGAAATCCAGTTCAGCATTCTCTGACAAAACACATCAGTATCAGATATCACTTCATAAGGGAACATGTGGAGGAAGGCACAATTGAATTACATTTTGTTCTTACAGATCAACAATTAGCAGATATATTCACCAAGCCCTTGCCTGAAGCAACATTTAACAGACTGGTTTCTGAATTAGGGATGGTGACAAGTGGCTCAACTTAGCAAGTTTCAGACACTCAGAGTATAGGTCAGAGTATGGGGTAAACTCTGATGAAAATGGAACAAACTCTGATCATTGAAGCATCTAATCTCTGATCACAAGTTATCAGTGTTTATGGTAAACTCTGTCAGAGTATGTGGTAAACTCTGACAGTACATACTAAACTCTGACTCATATAAACTCTGATCTGTAAACTCTGATTAAGTGGTAAACTCTGAGATCATATTTATGACATCATATTTCATTTTGTAACATCATAATTATTAATCTCTGACTGGACTTGTAATAAGGCGCGTGTATCTCACGAATGACGGTTCCTATTATTACACAGCACACACACACTTGCTGTATTTTGATACTTGGTCTACTCATTACTACTCAAATTATTTCTTTCCACGTGTCCCACTAAAGGGTATATGCAATTGAGAGGGAATAGTTTAATTCATTTTGTTTCACTGTGAATTATTCATCTACATCGTTTATTCTATCTTTCTCTCTCGTCTTATCAAACCCTAATTGTTATTCACACTTCATATCTCAAAACTTCAATGGCGTCTAAGGGTATTACTTTTCAGACCTATTCTTTTGCTGCAACAAACTACATCTCTCTTCTATCTAAGGATGAAGCACCTCAGGATTTTCATGTGATTCAGGATTTTCTGCAGAACAGTTATATTGGGTACGCACTTCAGGAACCCACGAACTTCTCCGCTCAATCTCTGCTCAAAATCTGGTCAACTGCAAAGTTTAATAATGCTAATGATAATGAGGAGCCGATAATAACATTTCAATTCAATGGCAAGTATTCCATTACTCCTGCTGTGGTGAGACAAGCTCTTCATCTTCCATAAGTGGCTGAGTATGATGATTTTGTTGGAGATGATCAAATCAAGGAATTTTTCAAAGCAATAGGCTATCTAAATTGGGAAGTTTAACAAGACCACATTTAAGAAGAGAATGGAGTTTCTTCTTCGACTGCATTACAAGGGCTTTCACTGCTAAATGCACCAATTTTGATGCCATTCCGCAGCTGTCTCAACAGATTGGGTATTCTCTTACCCATAATCTCAATTTCAATTTTCCTTGTTTAATAATTAGGCAGTTGGCTAGCAAGATAAATGATGATGCTCAAACTGTATACTTTGCTTGATTTCTTCAGTTAATTTTTAATTATTTGTTGCCTAATGTAAGTCTTGAGAATGATCAGAGTTTAGCCAGTTTTTGTATGAATAAAAGAATTTTTGCTGACCTAGCTAGGAAGGATGCTAAGAAAGGTAATCTCTCTCCTATCTTTTATCCCACATGGGTCAGGCTTCTCTTAAATCAGAGAATGCCTACCATGTATGGCAGAGATTTTCTCTCAGTGGCTATGAATCAGAGTTTAGCACCCTCTGATTCAAACCCAAGTCACCCTCCAAAAACTGACACCCAAACACCTTTGCCAACCTCTACAGTCTCTCAAAAGACTGTAGTTGCAAAACACACCTCTCAACAGGGCTCAAGCAAAAGGAAGGGGAATTCAGTGACAGAATCTTCTCTCAAAAAGAGAAAGTTAATTGATGAAGATACAGATTCTGATGAAGGGTTCGTTTTTGCTAAGAGAACGACAGTTGAACAGGTTTCTCAGACTTCTCCTCGGAAAGAAACAGTTCTTCCAATTCCTGAGAAGAAGAAAAAGAAAAGAAGACTAGTCAAGATTGCAAACTCTGAGGCTGCAAAGATTGAAGGGATAAACTCTGATGCAGCTATAAACTCTGACGCTCCAATCTCTGACCGGCCAAACTCTGAAAGACCTTTAAACACTAAAGTGATAAACTCTAAGAAATTGATAAACTCTGATGAGTTAATAAAATCTAGTGAAGCTGCTCCAATTCAAGTATCTGATTCTCCTACAAAGTCACCAAAGCAACTTATAAAGGAGATATCTTATGAAAGAGCAAGGGAACTCGCTGAAGAAGTAAGAAGAGAAATGGAGGCCAAGAAATCAACATCATCTTCAGCATCTCTCAGTCCAAAACATTTTTCAAGAAAAAAAAGGGGGTCTGTCTCTTTTGGCCAAGACACACAAGAACCTACTTCTCAAAGTGAGGTAGCAGTCATTGAAGGGCCAGGCACACAAGAACCTATTGATCAAAGTTCAATAGAAGCCACAATTCCAGCAAATGAAGCCAGCAATGATCAGGAGTACAACCCACAAGAACCTTCTGCTCAAAGGGTTGAAGAAGCTGTTAATGCTCCAGTCACATAAGAACCATCCAATCAAAGTTTGGATGCAGGCACCCACACAATTATAGAAGACATTGTTGTTGCTGATGCTGAAGGCCAATCTCTGGCAGAGTCAAGCCCACAAGAACCTTCGCCTCAAAGTGGTGAAGCAGTTGCTGATCTGACTCAGGTCCCACAAGAACCAATCATCCATTTTATGATTGCAGACCAAGAACATCTTATTGGACAGACAAACTCTGATGAAGCTCTAAAGGCAAACTCTGATGCTCTCTTTGAGCAATCAATTTCTACATTACCTATGGAGACTCCATCAACAAATGCTCAAGGTATAAACTCTGACTCTACTTCAGAATTTACATTCTCTGATTGTATCAGTTCAGAATTTATATTTCCTACGTTTACTCTTGGGATGATCATGGATAGTCCTAAAAAGGATACCCCTATTCATGTGACTACAAATATCCTTTCTCAGCCACCTCTTATTTCTGTAGGACATTGTGTGTTGAGCCTTTCCAGTGAGTCTGAGGTAAAATGTGTGAAAAACAGAATAAATGAGAGGCAGACACAGGATCTGGCAAAAGGAGAGGTAGAATTGAGAAAGAAGTTAGTTACTTCTAGTGAGCAACATCTAACTCTTAAAAGTTATGATATGTGTGTTATGAGAAGTAATGAGATTACTTTAAAAAATCAGAGTGATTTAGGTTGTTCTGTTACTTTTGCATGTACTCAGAGTTTACATGTATCAAACTCTGATGTTGTGCCAAACTCTGTTGATGTTTCAAACTCTGATGGGAAGGACACAGACTCTGATGATGTGATTTTTGTTGATGAAGAAGTCACAGATCTGTCAATTCCTTTCACACAAAGATACAACACCAAGAAGTGGCATGTTCATGCACATGATGCTCATGAGAGATTACGGATGGATTATACTGATTATGTGGTGGTGGAAGATCTTAAAGATCAAATTGAAGCTAATCTGGATGTTGAGGGTGTCAGAAGGGATTTTAGTTTCCATGCAAAGTCATCAAATGAAGATTTCCTTACCTCTCACAGACAATCCATTTGGGACTCCTCTTGGAAGTTTCCTGAGGAAGAAATTTCTTGGCCTCATGTTCTTGAATTAATTAATAAAGATGACAAGGACATATCCTCTGATGAACTGAAGACTATTTTGAAAGCTTCTACAATAATGTCCAAGGGTCTTCAACATGAAGTTAATAATCTCAAGACATCTGTCAACAACACTTCTATCAATATTGCAACTGTTGTTTCCACATCTCAACATTCTCTGGAAGCTAAACTCAAACATGTCGATGCCAAACAGGTAGCATTGGAAGCTAAAGTGGATATTCTTTCTATTTCTGTTGGTTCTATGCAGGGGATGTTACATACAATTGTCAAGCTTCTTACTGTTCAAACAGGTCATGATGTCAGAAAGGGGGAGAAGGGTTCAGACAAATGCAATGAGGATGTAATTCTCAAACCTAACAAACTGAATGATGAAGATCAAGGGAGTCATAAGGATGGGAAGCAAACTCTGATGCAGCAAACTCTGATTGAACAAACTCTGATGACATCAAAGACTGAGATAAACTCTGATAAGCAAACTCTGATAAATGCTGATTTAGAATTAGCAAAGAAACTTGAAGATGAAGATAAGCCAGAGAAGATTGAAGAACAAAACTTGAAGGATGCTGAACTGGCAAAGAAAATGTTTGAAGAAGAACATCCAGGAATGGATCCAGTTGCAGTAGAAGCTGAATTGAAGAAATCTGGAGTTGTTAGTGCTCAAGTTCAGAAAAAGAAAAGAAGTGTAAAGAAAGGTCCAATTCAGAAAAAGACTGTTGCTCAACAGAAGAAACCAGAATCCAAGCCTATTCAAATCAAACCTTTTGAAACTCTCAAACTAGTTGTTCAATCAAGACCAGTTTCAGAAATTCAAACAATATCATCTTCTAGAATTCAACCAAAAGCTCCAGCTAAGCTAAAGAAACCTCTCACTATGTCTGGAACAACTTTTCTTCCAGGTGGTTCAAGTTTTGATGATGAGGAAGAAGAACAACAACAATCTCTGATAAGAAAGAAAAGGTCTGATCCTTTGTGTACAAAAACTCAAACTCTGACTCTCAATGCTAGACTTGGAAAAAATAAAGGTGGTATTGGTGATACACATGCTAAGGTCTACAGAGGTGAAGCAAACATCTTCAGAGATCCTTATTCACTGAAAGATAAACCTGAAGAAGAGCTGTCTCAAGAACATCTGGATAAATTAATCTCTGTTAATGTGGTGAAAGATATCTTTGATGGTGCTCAAGCTAAGGAGAAGCTCATTTATTTTTTAGAAGATGGGAGAGTTTTGAAGATTGCTGAAGAAAGTCTGATTGATAAAGCATCTAAAGAACTTGAACATGTTCTATATCTGCTCAATGATGAAAATGAAGCAACTTCTAGGTGGAGGAAGATTGTTGAAAGAATAATAGCTGAGAAGAAGAAGAGTGAAAGGTTGTTGATGATAAACTCTGAAGAATATGAGCCTGGATACATACTTGAAGATGGAACAGAAAGAGCAATGAAAAAAGGGGATTCAAAGGTCAAAATGGTGTTAGGAATTCCTACACTAATCTTAAATCCTGATGGTATGAAGACCTGTTGCATTGCCTTAGATGAAAGTATGGAGAGGTCATCAATTTATGCTCTAAGGGCTACAATAATTCAAATAGATGATTCTTCTGAGAACATGAGGGAATTGAAGGAGAAGCTTGTTGATTTATTGAAAGATGTTGAAGAAAAGCTCCAAAGTCAATTTCTGAAAGAGGACTTCTCTTACAGAAGAATCTAAGTCTAAAAAGGGTAAACAAACTCGGATGCATTTGTCTTGTATTTTTGACATCATAAGTGAAATTTATGTTTTAATTCTTAAAGCATAAATTGGGGGAGATTGTTAGGAATGCAAACACTGATGATTGTCAGAGAATACTAAACAGAGTTTATGCTGACGTCATCAGAGTTTAAGGAAGCTGTCGGTCAGAGTTTACTCTATCAGAGAATACTCAATCAGAGTTTACTCTAACAAAGAATGCTCAAATCAGAGAATGACAAACCGACAGAGTTTAGCTTCAGAGTCTACCAGAAAAGGAAATAGACAAATCAGAGTCTGATTTGGATAGTAAGAAGGAATTCAAGTGCAAGTCTAATTACCTTATTAAAGCTATTCTTATCATAATCTGTTTTGTAATTGTATTTGTAGCTGTGTCTATATAAACACAGAGATAGGTTATAATTGAATGTCGAATTCATTAAGCAATAGTTATATAACCTAGCAGCTCTTAAGAACATTATTTCTTGAGAGAGTTTTGTATTCAAGATCATTAATAATACAAAACAGTATTTCATTCTATATACTTGTGTTCATAATCGATTTACAGGAACTATTACATTCAACCCCCTTCTGTAATAGATTGATTATTCTGGGAAACAAGCTCGTCTAAACCGGCACAACATCTCGTCAACTCGGCACGTGTGCAGTCCTTTTCACTTGATGAAATTAGGAAATATACATGCATGTTAGATTATTGTCTATATCAATATTAAATTAGAAAAAAGGTTGAAAATTCACAAAATATTTTCATAACTTTCACTAAAATTAATATATATTATTAGGTAGGCCATCTCTAATCGGGATTATCATTTAAAGTGGAGAGATATCAAGATTGTTTAACAAATTTTAAATTAATGAAGGATAATTTTATTTCATAATTTTTAATAATTTTATTTCACAATTTTTAATAATTTTTTAATATAGTATATATATATATATAATTATATAAATATTTCTTATATCATAATTTGTAATATATTTATTATAATAAAATTTTATTTTTTTCCTAATATATCTAGGATGGGGGTATGGAATTATATTAAAGATTATATCGGGTTTCAAGTATAATTATTGAAATTCGTGGAATTTGGCAATTAGTGTACGTAATATACTTGAATGTTATCAGCATGCTACTAAGGTTTTTTCTTATGTTTACGAACCAAATGTACATCATCTTATAATTGAGTGTGTTAATATTGTTACTACTTTACGTGAATTTGAAGACAATGATTATTTTAGTGCAGTTATTTATGACATGAAACTTAAGTGGATAGAATATTTTACAGAGTTTCCCTATATTTATGGTGTTGCATGTCTTCTTGACCCCGCTGTTAGAAAAGAAGGTTTAGAAAGTATTTTAGAACATTATTATGAGGTGTTAGGAGTTTCGTATAATTATGTTCTTTATGTACAAAATTGTTTAATTTTTTTAAATTTTTTATTATGTATAAGCGGTTTGTTCCATTTTTTAGAGAGAAGTCCTCTCAAATTAATTGCAAAATATTTTTTAATTAATAAAATTTATAGAGGTACCGTCATCTTTTATTCCAAAAATATTCGTATAATTTTTTTTTAATGAAATGAAACCGGCCATCAATATTTGTATAATGTTTTATTATGTATAAGCTATAATTTTTTATAATGTTTTATAATAGCTAGAATTTTTTATAATGTTTTATTTCATTATTCTTTAATTAAAAAATAAAAGAACATAATTTTTTTAAATGGAATAAAAAAAACCAACTCGCCTAACCGTCGAGCTGACCACGAGTTGCGTTTTTCAGAAACTGCCCCGACTCGACACGACTCACCTACAACCATGTGCCGTGCCCGAGTGACGAGATGGTTAAACCGGCTCGTCCGCGAACCGGCACGGCTGGTCCGACCCGCTATTTGGGCAACTCTAAGTGTGAGTGAATCTTATTCATAACATCTATAACTTTGATTCTATTCCCATAATAGTCGTAAGCGGCAGAATGTGTAATTCATACTGAAATTGCGGCTAATCTAGAAACATTAATGAATACTTTTTATTTTCAAATGAGCATGTTTTATCCTTTAAATTAAAGTTTTTTGTTTAAACTCCGGTTAATACTGTGTTAGGTCCCGAAAGTATCGTAGAAGGGGGGTTGAATACGATACTCACTAAATCAAAAAATTCTTTCGAATCTTTTGCGGATATATGATTTAGAGTTCGGTTAGTGGGCTCGTGTTCGGGAGTGTTTAGCTGTTTAGGAGGCGGGCTTACTAATTTTCTGTGTTTAGGAATTGACAAATAATGCACTAGAAAATTAGCGAGTAATTAAATGTGAGACAGGTTTCGGGGAATATTACTTTCGTATTAATCCCTGAGGTTTTGCTACACCCAGTTAAAAATATAACTGGCTTCCAAAGAACTGTTCGTTCTTTGCTTCTCGAGAGAGGAAGCTTAATCCCTATTACAATATATGACAGTATTTAATAGTAACTGGAATCAAGCTAACAGTGAGTGTTTTACAATAGCCCTAAACATTTGGGACATTATTAACCGGCTAGATTGTAAAACCCATGAGAAGAAGGTATAGATTTAGCACTGTGACATCTTCTTCTCCGGCTTCAAATATCTCACTGCCTCTCTCTGGTTGGCTGTGTGTCTTCCACAGTTATCCACCAATTAAAATGAACCAGTCATTTTAATTAATATAGTGTAGACTTTTCAAATCAATAGAATTGATTTGCTTCACAATTGCTTAAGTCCCTGAGTTGCGCCTTAAGAGTGTGAGTGGTGTATGGAAGCTGAGTTGCGCCTGTGACTTTGAGTTGCGCCTTGAATGTGAGTTGCGCCTATACAGTGGTTACCCTGTATAGGCGCCACTCATGCCTTAGAAACTTCACAGCATGTTGCGCCTAGTATGTGAGTTGCGCCTACACTCTTGTTGCACTGTGTAGGCGCCACTCATACACTGTCTTTGCCTTAGAAACTTTAGAGCAGCTGAGTTGCGCCTCTACTCTGTTATCACTGTGATGGCGCCACTCATGCCTTAGAATCTTTTGTGCCTTGGACAAGATATGTTGCGCCTATACACTGCTTCCCCTGTATAGGCGCCACTCATGATATAGATTCTAAGTTCAACATATTTCCTGAGCTTTGGATATATTAGTTGCGCCTGCACTCTTGCTTCACTGTGTAGGCGCCACTTAACATTTCCTTGACATTTTCTTGCACCTGGAAATATATGTGTTGCGCCTCTCCATTGCTTCAAGAGTATTAATCCACCTTATGTAGTAATACTTGCCTTAGCATATTTCTTTGAAATGCTTGAAGTATTTACCACTTTATTTCACTCCTTGGCTTGGCTTGATCAACTGATTTTCTTATGATTAATCAAGGTAATTCTCTTCTTGTTGTGCTGACGCTTAGTGCACTGGTCTGGTTCACAAACGACTAACACTGAATTGAGTTCCCTTGATTTCTTTTCTGTTTCAGCTGAGTAAGCTAGGACTGTTGCATTGCTTCAAAAACACTGACTGTTGATAGACATGTAATATCACTGGAATCTTTTCTGGTACTTCGACAACGTCTTCATTACTACAATCCAGTTCAAGACTGCAGCTGTCTTCTTTAACCTTTGTCTTCACCCTGCTGGATTCCTATGCTTCGAACACTGCCTATTTCCAATCAATGCTATTACACTGAAATCTGTTAGTGGCACTGCAATATTGAATCTTCAACACTTCTGAAACCCTGAAAGTCTTTACACATTATTCTTCACTGAGGCATGAACATATTAATGTACTTCTTTCAGTGACCTGTAGTAGACTTCAAAACTTCTTCTAATGTCTTGATCCGCTGTATCTGCCATGTCTTCATGTCTTGCTGATTTCTGTGTAGGCGTAGTATTATTTACTTGTCCTGTTCTATTGTTGAGTTATCATGATTACTATACATACAGCTTTGTAATCACCAACAATCTCCCCCTATTTGATTGTTAAACTTTAGCAAACAAATCACCTAGGGAGGATAACTCAACTAACAACTAGAAAAAGTAATCGTCCTGGACTTGTAAATAATGCTACTGGTTTTTCTGGATCAGATAGTGCATTTCCAGAATTCTTGAGTGACTGAAATGAATGATGTTTGTTCCTCTGGCACTGAACTGATATACAACTTGTACCATCTTCATTTTTGTCTGTTTGAGCTCTCTCTGTTTCAAAATCCTTCATAGTTTGAACTTAAAGAACTTATCATGAACAGAGCTTCATAAGAATCATCATTCCTGGGTATGTCTTCAATCAATACTGAACATAGCTCAAATAATGTTCTCCCCCTACGAATGTGATTCTCCTTCTTATTCTTCTTCTCCCTTTAGAAAATCAATGGAATAGTCATTTCTGTTCTTCCAAGAATAGAATTACAGCTTCTTGATTTTCCCATTTATCTGTTGTTTCCCCTCAGGATCAGAAGATAAGATTTTCTTCTTCTTGTCTAAAATCTCCCCCTAAGGCTATTAATTTCTCCCAAGGATACGAACCCCTTTTTCCAAGGATCTTCCAGGATACGCACTAACAAGGATCCAGGAACTTACCTTAAGAGTCTAGGATACGAACCCTTTTAGGATATAAACTTTTAACTCTTCCGAAGGTAAGACTTATTAACTTCACCTTTTTCTTGTTATAATTATAACACTATAACTTCTCCCTCATAAGAAGAGGAATCCTTCAATTTCTTTTTCTTGTTATAACTATAACACTATAAATTCTCCCCCTTAGTTGAGGAATCCTCCAATGGCCCACTTTTGAAGATACCAAATGTTAATACCAATTGATAGGTCCTCTTTTAAATGGTTTGTCTTCCAAGGAAGGTTCTCGTCTGTCGTTGAACGGGAAAAATATAGTAACTTTTCTTCCAGAAGCAGCAAGTAGCAAGGGTAAGTGTTTGGCTTATGGTTTCCTCACTTCTACTACGTTCTGTTGGTGTTTACACCCAAGTGTCGAGCACTTAGAAGTGTTTCACTCTTTCTCTCCCTATCTCTCACTCAAGTGTATCTCTCCCTCACTTTCACTCAAGTGTTTCTCTCTCTCACTTTCACTCTGCATTCCAAATTTAGCCTTCTGTACCTGCAAGTGAAATCCGTCAATTCATTTCTATTCTTATCACCTGATTCATCAAAATGAAATGAATCACTATCAAGTGCAGAATTGCCTCGTTGAGGTGTTCTTGATCTATCATGCATAAGCACTGTCTCACACCAGACTCAATAGCGATTGCTAAATCACTGTCTAGTGGAGCCTCACCTCTTTGAGATGGGTTATCCCAAGATTGTAAAATCTTTTTGGGAATCCTGCCTTGTTCTATCAAGGAGTTGCCTCGCACCTTATCCGTAAACGGGAGGTGGACATTCCTTTTCAGGATCTGGAAATGTTCCTTCCAGGAGGGGCGACGTAGTAGACAATGTAATGAATGGCAATTTAGAGTCTACGTTTCCCTCTTAACCCAATGACGGGTGTTTTGTTAGCATGCCTATACCTCACACTGTGCACTTCTTGCAATGTGTCCAATTGTTAGGCCCCTAGTATAACTATTAGGATTGTTAGGTCCCAAAAATTATATAAGGTTCCTAGTATATATCTGTTTAGGCTTACCATCAGCGTGAGTGCCGGTGGTGTGCTTGACTCATTACAAGATGCTCTGGCTGACGAGCGAATTTCAATGGACTCATCCTGTTGAGAGAATGATTCCAGAGACAGTTTTATTGCCTTTTCAGCTCTGCATCCTTTTGAGAAGATACAGATGAGCTTACAGATACCTCAGTTTATATACTTCTTTACTTCGTAGGAGGTAGAGCTGTGGGTGAACTTCCGACATCATCCTTATTTCTCCCTTATCAACCTCTAACTGACATTTGTTCCTTATAACTCCAAGGGTTAATATATGGAAGTGGATGAATGAGTGTTTGGTATTAAGGCCTGGGTCAGAGATTGATGGGTTTTCAACCTCCTGGCCAGCTTCTGTAGCCACTGGGGGCTAAACGGATAAAATCATTTTTTTTAAAAGATAAAAAAATAATCACTTTAACATTCCAAAACATATTTTTCATCTCAAGGAGAAAGAAAAATATATGAAGGAATGGTAATGGATTTCATTAAAGCACTTTTAATAAAAGAGTTTTGTCGGTTCTAAAGATATGACATTTAAGAGCCTGACACCAATGGAAATTTTCCTTAAGATACTTATCCCATAATAAAACGCGGGAGTATCAGAGAAAAAGTTTCTATTGCTTATGAATTTCTTATAAGGCAAACTTCCCATAATAAAACGCGGGAATTTATACCAAAGAAGAAATTCTACTCTTCTAACAAATTATATCTCAATAAAATGACCCTTTTCCATTAAACCTAAGCACTGTATGTTTTGAAAACAATTTTGCAAAACATCCTTATCTGATAGAAGACAATGATTTTCTGACTCATAATGCAATTATGATTTACATCATTTTCGTCTGCCTGATAGTATCCCCGACTTTAAATAAAAACATGACAATTGGGGTTGGATGAATGCTTAACAATACAGTACTAGGCCTTCAAAGCAATAATCACTGTTTTGGTACTACGAATCAATGTGAAACATACATTGAAACAAGTATTTAAAAACAAATCATTTTACTAGTGATTGGTACCTTGAAGTTAAAACACATTTTCGATAAAGAGAAAAAGCTTTGTTAGATAAAACGTTTAAAACAAGCTTTTGGGAGAGGATAAAATCTTGAGAGAAAACGAAAGATTATCCTAAAGAAAAGTTTTTCAAAAAGAGAAGTTTTGAAAAAGAATTCTTAAGTTTTCTTAACTAAAACTGATAGAGAAAATGAATGTATCTTTGAATAAAGCATTTTGAAAAAGAAATAGACAAAATTTTCTTTTAAATACATTCAAGATCGTAAACCAGTCAAAGAAAGAAAACTAAATATATTAATACTAATGGCTTTTTCAAAAACCAATTTTTACTTAGAATAAAAACTAAGCAAATCCATTAGTATCAATATATCACAATTATTGTGTAATAAAATATTATTCAATTATCACAAAGTAATAAAAGAGAATATTTATACTACGAATAATTATGCTTCGAATTTATTTTAATTTACTTAAATCATGGAACAGATATTTCACTGAATTGTTTTATATCATCATGATTTAAACAAATCAAAATAAATTAAATACTTATGTTGTACTAAGCAATTGCCAATCACATGCATTTATATAAACTATACATGGCAATTATTCAGTAGAACAATAAGCATATCACAGTTAATTGCACGCTGATACCAATTATTTGATATTTATCAATAATTTCAAGATGCAAGAAACTATGCTTCTGTATTTTATCAAATTAAAATTATGAAACTAATAACCATTGAATTGCTTCAATCCATAATTTCAATAAGATAAAATAAATTCGCTAAACACTAAAATATTCATTAGATTGAATATTAGTATTTAACTTCCTACGCCATATCTAATAATTGTCACTTTGCACATTGTAAGCATGCTCATAACAATTATTAATTGATATACGTAAGTTCGAGGATTTAGTTGAAAAGAAATTCACAAGTCCTTTATATAGGGAAAAAGTAATACTTGTGATTCTAATTACAACTCCTCGGAATAAAACTTATTTTTAGAAATATTTTCTAAGTATATAAAATATTGAGAATTTCATACACATAACTTAGAAAATACTTCACCTTCTAATATTAGTGAGTTTTGAAATATGCATTGATTATTTAGAACAGAAATTCTAAATACCGTCACTAATATCAAAAGTATCACAATTATTTGTAATAAAATATTTAAGAATATCAGAGCAAAATATCAGAGCAATTAAGCAAGATATTATTGACTAATACTCACCAAATATTTACCACATACAAATAACTATGCTTCTTACTTATGCTAAATAATTTAACTACCACTCATGCATATTACAATGTAAGCATGATAATTAAACTAATAGCAATAAGTATGAGGATCTGGATTTAAAATAAATTCACAAGTCCTTTGGATCGGGAAAAAGTAATACTTGTGAACTCATTTGAGAATTCCTTGCAGATGGGATTTTCAACAAATATGCATATTAATAATATCCCACGTTTACTAACCAACTTAGATAAAATAAATTCATCAAGTCATTTAGCAAAAATCTGCAAGTTATTCGACTATGGATAGCTCTCAAAAGAAATGATACCTGGTGTCCATGCGCTTGTTCCTTCAGTGGTGTTAAGAGCTTCAACAGAGTTGCTAGAATTTGACAGCTTCTAGGAATGACTTCCCTGTCTTTCGTACAACCTGCGTTATCTATATCTATATAGCCAATTAGGTTAAACCTAGTATCTTCAGGGTCCCAGATTCCAAGAATTGGTGATCCCCTAAGATATCTAACAATTCATAACTTAGCTATAAGATAAGATTATCTAGTTTCCACTTGGAAACTTGCACATAGGCATATCGAGAATTAAGGTATACTTGCACATATATATGTCATTGTGTGTGCTTAGCATTTCTAGAGAGATATGTATAACAACTCTAATGTAAAATCATTTTTAAGTAATTAACAGTTAGAGAGTCATACCATGTCCTTGACGTTTTGCTTGAATCCTTTACCTTCGTCACAGAAAAGCTTGCGAAGAGAATGATATACAAATTGTAATGGATCTGCACCTTCATCTTTTAGCTCACCATTCAGGAGTGCACTTGTTCACATTCATCTGTTAGAGACAGGTTTCTTCCTTTTTCTGACTTTTAATGAAGATGAGGATGAAGGAGAAACTGTTTGAGGCTCTAATTCAGCTGGGGACGGAACCTGTGTGTTTTCAGGTTCGTAGCTGATATCCTGAAGTGTAAGACCATAATTATAGTCCGCCACAGATAAATCTAACAGAGCAGTGGATATATCTATAGGTATTGAACTAGAAGATTGTGATTGAGATATTACCTGTTGATCTTGTGCCACTTGATCGACATGCTGAGCAGCTTCAAGTAGAAGGTGCACAGGATGATCCATTTGCATTGGCACTTGCTCTGGCTCTTGTTCCTGCACAGGATTAGCAATAAGATCTAATACCTCAGCCATGTAATCTGTTCTTTCCACTGGCACATCTTCGTACTTGGGGTTGTTGTGGAGCCTTGCAAATAAGTTGTTCTGAGAAGTAGGAGATTCTTCTACAGGACTATTATGAAATAAGGCTTTGTCTTCATCCATCAACAAATCATTCATGAACAGCATCAGGAACCTCGGATAGTAGACTTGAATGTCCTATTCCCTGCTTTCTGGTTTCCCCATTTTTCTTATTATTTCTTTTAGAATCAACTTTCCAAAATTTATCCTCCTGTTGTGGGCCACAGAAAACCCTATTATTTGCAGTAGTGAAGATATATTGTTGAAGTTGTTCTTTGTAGTGGGTGCAAAAACTTTGGCTAACGTCCCAAAGAAGTAGTCCCATTCGCTTACCAATCTGGACTTCGTCAATCTTACCAAATTGATCTCACCCTGATATCTAATGGAATAGAAAAACTCTAGAATTTCTGGTACAGAGGGTGGATCCATGAAGTTATCATTTGGAAAGCCTAGAATCCTGTTCACGTCCTCTTCAGTCACCATATATTCATGATCTCCTATGCTGAATGAGAATTGAACTCTGCCTGCAGTACTCCTATTCCTAGCAGTGGAATACAGAGCCCTAAGTGCTAACACTTGCAACGGGGCGTCCAGAGTAATTGCAGTTCTTACAAGTGAATGTTCATTCATAAATACGATCCACGGTCGAAACCTCTCGACTGAACAATTCACCGGATTGAAAAATCCTACAAAATTAGTTTTTACTAATTCGCAAAAACCAACCATTTTTGTTGTAGATTTAAGCTATTACAAATAATAAAATTACAATGTGCGATTAAAAATCAAAATTAACAATTACAAGCCAATAATACGAAAATTACACTTTTAAATTAAAACCCTAATTTCTAATAAGCCCCAAATCAACTTTAATCAACAATACACTACACAAACAGTCCTAGTTCACAAAAAATCACTTGAAAGCTTCGATTATTCTAAAAACAAGAACAAGAACAGTCACTGGATTTTGCTAAAATCGGGCGGAGTTTCCTTTGTTTTAATCAATTTTACCAAACTAGCAAGTAAAGATACTTGTAAACAGAGATTAGCAGCAACTGATTTCAGTTGAAATGGTTGAAAATCGATTGATTTCTTGTTCAAAGAAAAAAAACTGTTCGAGTGTTTATGTGTAGCAGTGTGTGTGTGTGTGTAGCTGCTATGACTTATTAACAGGAAGTAAAACTCTAATAGTCGGTATGACTTATTAAAACAAATACCAACATATCTCGGTATAACTTTTCAAAAGTCATACCGAGTTTTATTTTCATAAAACTGAAGGTAATAGAAACAAAACTTTCTGTATGACTTATTATACTAAACTCTCGGTATGACTTTTTATTAAAAATAAAAAGTCATGCCGAATTTATTATATAATGTCATACCGAGCATTTGTAAAAACAAGTCATGCTGATTATTAAAAAAAATAAAATAGAATAATTATACAATAAATATTAACAATCAGAAATTATGAGATAAATAATAATAAAATACATACTAATAAATTATTATAGACAAATAATAAATATTTACATTATTAATTTATTTTAATTAATTTAAGAATTAAATTAACTCATGTTTGAATTAATTTAATAAGCAAATTAATTGAATAATTAATAACATACTCATTTATTTTAATGTACAATAATAATCCGAAAAATATATACATTAATTTACATAAATGCTTATAAATGTTTAAAATTAAACAAAAGTACTTATGCTTTAATTGAAATAATTATCTTCTAAGAATATTGATTTAATCTTAAGATAATTTTCCAAAAATTCATAAGCCCTAGGATTTTATTAATTCAAGTCTCATAAACTCTTTAAATCTTAACATTTAATATTTATGAGCTTAAATTAATTCCTAGCAACCAAAAATTTAGCCATTGTTTAACATCCCTAATTCACTAACCAGCTTTGAGAAAGTGGATTCATCAAGTGGCTTTGTGAAGATGTCGGCTATCTGATCTTCTGTGGGTACAAAAAGTAGCACCACAGTTCCGTTCATGACATGCTCTCTTATAAAGTGATACCTTATGTCAATGTGCTTGGTTCGCGAATGTTGAACAGGATTGTTGGAAATAGCTATAGCACTTGTGTTGTCGCAGAAAATTGGAATTTTGTTCAACGCAAGTCCATAGTCATTTAGCTGATTCCTAATCCACAAGATCTGTGCACAACAGCTACCTGCCGCAATGTATTCTGCTTCGGCTGTCGAGGTAGATACTGAATGCTGTTTTTTGCTGTACCAGGAGATCAACCGTCGTCCTAGAAACTGACAGCTTCCAGAAGTACTTTTCCTGTCCATCCTGCACCCTGCATAGTCTGAATCTGTATAGCCAATTAGGTCAAAACCTGTATCCTTAGGGTACCAAATTCTAAGATCTGGTGTACCCTTTAGATATCTAAAAATTCGTTTAACAGCTATTAGATGAGATTCTCTTGGGTCAGATTGAAACCTTGCACATAAGCATATTGCAAACATTATGTCGGGTCTACTAGCAGTTAGATATAATAATGAGCCTATCATACCTCTATAGCTTGTGATGTCAACTTTCTTACCAGTTTCATCTTTATCAAGCTTCGTGGCTGTAGGCATTGGGGTTTTTGCCGGTGAAGAATCTTCTAGATTATATTTCCTGAGAAGATCTCTTACATACTTTGATTGGCAAATAAAAATCCCATCTTCCTTTTGCTTTACTTGCAATCCAAGGAAGAATGACAGCTCACCCATCATGCCCATCTCATATCTACTCTGCATTAACTTAGCAAATCTCTTGCACAAGTTTTCGTTAGTAGAACCAAATATAATATCGTCAACATAAACTTGGACAAATATCATATCTTTATTATGTAATTTGTAAAAGAGAGTTTTATCTATGACACCTCTAGTGAAACCATTTTTAAGTAAAAACTCAGAGAGAGTGTCATACCATGTCCTCGGTGCTTGCTTGAGTCCATAGAGAGCTTTGAAAAGAAAGTACACAAAATCAGCAAACTCTGGATTTTCAAAGCCAGGGGCTGCGAATGCCAGAAATATCCTGATGGCTTCAAGTCTTGCAACTGGTGCGTAGGTCTCGTCATAATCAATTCCCTCTTCCTGGGAATAACCCTTTGCCACCAGCCTGGCTTTGTTTCTTGTAACAATGCCATCACCGTCTAACTTGTTCCTGTATACCCATTTCGTGCCAATAACATATCTATCTTTAGGCCTGGGTACCAGTGTCCAGACTCCTTGTCTCTCGAACTGATTGAGCTCTTCTTGCATGGCAAGAACCCAATCTGGATCAATTAGTGCATCTTCAATCTTCTTTGGTTCTTCTTGAGATAGAAAAACTGAGAATAAACATTCATTTGGGGTTGCACTTCTGGTTCTTACTCCAACATCTGGATCACCTATGATCAATTCAAAAGGATGATCTCTGCTCCATATCCTTTCCCTGGGTAGGTTTGATCTTGATGATTGGTCTCGAAATTCATTGTGATGTTGTGTTCTGCCAGTTGATCCTTCATCTCCCCCTGAGTTGCTGCCAGGATGACTTGTTGATCCACCACTGGTATTAGTAGAATCTCCAGTGTTGCCATTATTTCCACCACTATTACCTGGATCATTACCATCATTGTTGTCATTATTTCCTGCTGCAACCTCAAGTTCTTCTTCGTCATCAGAATGTGAGTCTGGATAATTATCAAATTTTAATGACTCAGAAGAATCTTCAGTTTGGATACTTGGGAGTTTTGTGTCATCAAAAGTTACATTGACACTTTCCTTCACTTGGTGCTGATCAATTATGTATACCCTATATGATCTTGTTGAGTAACCGACAAAAATAGCTTCATGTGCCTTGGCCTCAAACTTGCCACGATGTTCATCTCCATCTTTTAGCACAAAGCATTTGGCTCCAAATACATGAAAGTACTTGAGAGTAGGTTTCTTGCCAGCCATTAATTCATAGGGAGTTTTCATATGATCTTTGTTGATCAGAGTTCGATTCTGAGTATAACAAGCTGTATTAACTGCTTCAGCCCAGAAGTAGATAGGTAACCTTGATTCACTTAGCATAGTCCTTGCAGCTTCAATCAGGGTTCGATTTTTCCTTTCTACAACTCCATTTTGTTGCGGAGTTCTTGGTGCTGAGTATTGCCTTGTTATTCCCTTGTCTGAGCAGAAGTTATTCAGAATTTCATTTTTGAATTCTGTTCCATTATCTGATCTGATTGCCTGGACAGGTAACTTTGAATCTAACTCAATCAACTTTATATGATCAATCACCAAATGTGGAGTTTCATCCTTAGAGTTCAAGAATAAAACCCATGTATATTTTGTGAAGTCATCCACAATCACTAAGGCGTATTTCTTCCTTGACATAGACAGAATATTTACTGGACCAAATAAATCCATATGAAGGAGTTGAAGTGGTTCAGTGATGTTTGTAGTGTCTGTGCCTCTGTGAGTTGCTTTCTTTGACTTCCCTTTCTGACATGCCTCACGCAAGCCTTCTTGTGTAAATTCCATCGGAGGCAGTCCTCTCACCAAATCCCTCTTGACTAGAGAGTTCATTGTTTTGAAATTCAGGTGTGAGAGCTTCTTGTGCCATAACCAACTTTCCTCCGTTGAAGCTTTTGAATAAAAACAGTTTGCTTCAGCTTCAGTTCCCGAGTTGAAATCAGCTACGTACAAGTTTCCTTTCCTTACTCCACGCAAGGCTAGTCTGTCTTCTTTAGAATGAGCTATTAAGCACTTCTCCTTGATAAAGTTTACCTTGTATCATTTATCACAAAATTGACTGACGCTAAGTAGATTGTGCTTAAGTCCTTCCACCAAAGAGACATTTTCAATGATAACATTTCCTGTATTTAACTTGCCATATCCCGTAGTCATTCCTTTGCTGTTATCTCCAAAGGTGACGACTGGGTCAGCTCTCTCAACCACGTCTGATAGCAGGGCTCTATCTCCGGTCATATGCCTTGACGATCCGCGTCCAGGATCCATATAACTCGGTTTACCTGTTTAACTCCCTGCAATTATCAAACGGATTAATTCGTCTTCGGAGCCCAAAATTGATTGGGCCCGGCATACTTAAAGAATTGACCTTTGTCTGCTTTAACAACAGATCCTTTTCGAATAACATCATTTTCTTCCTTGACTGTTCCTACCTTCCTAAAAACAGTCTTAACAACTTTCTGTTTAGACTTAGGAATATATGATTCCTTCTTTTCAGGTGAAGGAGTCGCAGTCTTGGATTTAGCAAATTTACTATTGATATGCTGTCTAGGTGTCATGTTATCTTTCTTAGCTATCATGCGTTTAAAGTAAGCAGTCATAGCATTAAAAGCACATAACATGCAATTCATTATACCACATGGTCTATGGAAAGCATCAATAGTAGGCATGTTATTCAATACAGTAGGAGGCTTAACAGATTCTACTTCAATTTTCTCAGTATCTTTGAAGTTTTCACTAGAATGAAATTTATTGTTACAGTTCCTACTGTTTACAAATGTGTTGGGTCTGTTCATTTTATTCTTTAAGTCTTTTGCACCTACACCAGGTCTGGGGGAATCAGAAGTTCCCACATCTTTCACTGGTGTCTTTGGTGCACACCTCTCTTTCTGGACATTAACTCCTTTTATGTCCTTAACCTGTTCTCCTCTCTTCTTCTCTTCCTCAAGATCTTCCAACTGCATTTCATATGCAATCAGTACAGAGCTCTCAAGGATAGGTTCAGCTATCGGTGTTATGAAGAGAGGTTTTGGTGTGTCTTTAACAACATGTGGGATACCCCTTTCTACAGCACTTTTTCTAAAGGGGGTTATGTTGCTTGGCTTTCCTACAGATTTATTGTACTCGAAGCCTATCCCAATTTTACGACTTATTTCTTGTTGGTCAACTAGGTTCTTTACAATATATGAGGAATTCTTATATGCAAGACACTTCTTCTTTTCTTCTTCTATTTGGTTTCTGAGATTGGCTTCTGTTACAACATGACAACTGACTTTACTGACTTGAACAGCTAAGTCTTCAGTTAACTTAACAGTCAACTTGTCATGATTTCTTTTTAACTGTTTAAAAACTTCAGTCTCATCAACTAACTCTTTGACTTTGAGTCTGAGTTTCTTAACCTTATCTCTTTCACCATCTAGTTCTTTACCTAGCAAAGCAAACATCTTAGGACAAGAAGGATTTACCTCTATTCCTCTGTCATGGGTGGGAGACAGTGATTCCTCTGATGAAGTCATAAGAGCAAGATTTCCTAGCTCTTCCTCATCATCGTTATCTGAATCATCCCAGCTTTTGCCTGCTGCTAGATAGGACTTTCCTTGATGCTTTTTCACGAGCGCATCATACTTCTCCTTGAGCTCTTCGTAAGACTCTCTCTTCTTCCCTTGCTTAGGCTTCTTGCACTCAGTTGCAAAGTGGCCTAGCTCATTACAGTTGAAGCAACGAAACTTGCTTCTATCAACTAAGCCGGTCTTGTAGCCGCTTTTCGATACTGCTGTCGAAGAACCTCCTTTTTGGAATCTTCCAAAATTAGGCTTACTTCTGAATGAGGAGTTTCTTCGGAATCTCATGTTGCCAAACTTCCTGGCAACCATAGCTAGAGATTCATCTTCTAGCTGATCTAGTTCTTCCAGTGAGTAGAAATCACCGTCTTCTTGTTTGTCAGAAGTATGTCCAAGTTCTGGAACCACATACTCTGTTGAACTGTTAGAAGGTGCAACAGCCTTCACTTCTTCTTTCTCTGGTGCTTCTACCATTAATGCCTTGGAGGAACTCAGTACCTTACCTCTTCCGTACATCTCTCTGGTTTGGATCTGTTCCAGCTCATAAGTTTTTAAAACTCCATAGAGTCTTTCTAGGGTTACCTCTTTCATGTCCCTAGATTCCCGGATGGCTGCAATCCTGTGCTCCAGATGCTCTGGTAAGGTCAGCAAAAACTTCTTGTTCACCTCTTGGTTCTGATAAAACTTTCCATTCATGTTGAGCTCGTTTATCAATTTGTTTAGTCTCTGAAACACCTCAGAGATACCCTCACCAGGGTTGGATCTAAACTGCTCATATTGGGTGGTCAGGATCTCGAGTCTATTCTCCTTAACTTCTTCAGTTCCCTCATTGATAATTTCAATTGTTTCCCAGATCTGTTTTGCATTCTTGCAATTTACTACTTGGTTGTACATGATGTAGTCTAGGGATTCAATTAATATGAGCTTCAGGTTATTATCAAGGGACACAGCTTCTGTTTCCTCATCTGTATAGTCTGCCGGACTTTTTAGAAACTGTCTGTGGGGAATTACAACCCCATCAACCGTGTGTTCGAGAATAACTGATATAGGGGGTTCAACACCTTTGGCCATGACTAATGCATACTTGGGATTTGCAATCCCGATAAACAGTAGCATTTTGTGTTTCCACAAGTTGTAGTGTTCTCTGTCAAATTATGGAATTTTGATGCTAGTGACTTTCTGGGTACTCATCTTTAATAAAATTAAAAATTAAGTGTTTCAAAAAATATTTTATTTTTTGACTTAAAACAATTTTTGATCAAAAATAAGTTTTCAGAAAAAAAATTATTTCGAATAAAAAATTATTTCGAATTTAAAATAATTTTTGTGATCTGTATGAGTTCGCGGAATTTGATTTGGATCTGATATAAACTATATCAACCAGCTCTGATGCCAATTGTTGGTCCCTGATATTGTAGAAGGGGGGTTGAATACAATATCTGAAAATTAATCGCGGAATAATTGGATTAAAAATATTATTTTAATTACTGGCGAAATATTAATTATAATGAAATACTGTTCAAGTGAAAGATATAATTTTAACTTGATTAGTATTACACAATTAATAAGTAGAAAGATTATATAACTGTTAAAAAGCTTAGAACGATTTTGACATGAACTGTTCGCGTTTAACAATTATATTCCAAACTCAGCACAGAAATCTGTGAATATTACAATGCAGATAAATTACTGAATTTGATCTGATTTTCTAACTTCTTAACAATTGAACAACTGAAAAGTGAAGAGATCATCTCATATTTATAGAGATTTGAAATGGCTGCTATGACCTTTATGAGTATGCCTTAATTTCAAGAAATTAACCCTTGTATGACTTCTGAAATTACTGGGCATGACTTTTTGAGCTCGGTATGACTTATTAAAACTCGGTATGACTTATCAAAAATTCGGTATGACCTTTTGAAAGTCATATCCGGATTTTATTTAATTAAATAAATCGGTATGACTTATTTTAATTAAACAAAATCAACTCAGCATGACCTTTTCTAAAAGAAAACTCGGTATGACTTATTTAACATATATATATAGCTCGGTATGACTTATTTAAGTCATATTCGGTATGACTTATTTAATTCATATTCGATATATATATATATATATATATATATATATATATATATATATATATATATATATATATATATATATATATATATATATATATATATATATATATATATATATATATATATATATATATATATATATATATATATATATAAGTCATATAAAATCATTTCTTTTCTAATAAATTAATTCTTCTTAAATTAATTAAATAATTTATAAATTAAATTAAATTCAACTTGAATTAATTTAATTAATCATAAATTAAATAATTAATTTACTTAGATTGTAGAATTAAAATATTATAGAGATCCGATTAAACTGCAGTCTTCTTGATTTCTCTTTGTCTTCTGATCTTGAAACCTCTTGATTTAAATGAAGAATAAATATTATTTTAGTTGACACACAAATGTACTGTCTGGTTCATTTGTGTCATACTAATAAATATTCTCCATTTAATTACTTTTAAATAGAGGCCTTCTGTCATTTCTTCTGCTTCACTGATTTCAATCTTCTTCTGGAATCTACTGTAGTAATCACTTGAAATCTTCTGTACCTTCTGTCTTCTATAGAAGTACTACCACAAATATTAATTTCACTGACGCTTGAACATATAAATGAACTTCTTCCAGTGTTGAGTAGCAATCCCACAAAATACCTCTGATACTTGGATCCTCTGTGATTAGATGACTGTCTTCGTCTTGATTCCTGTTTAGTGTTTAGTATTTACTTCACTTTAATAGTTAGAGTTGAGTTTTCATCTAATTATTACAAATAGGCCTAGTCATATGCCTTTCAGTTTGGCTCTAAAGCATGTGAAGGTATCTTCATGGGGTATTCATTGGATAAGACTTCATACGTAGCCTATGTTATTGAACAGAAAAAAGTAATGGAAAGCACAAATGTGACATTTGATGACTTCAAGTTTCCTGTCATCGATATTAAAGGAGAAAACTGTGAAAGGTTAAGATTTGAAAATGAAATGGAACCTGATATATTTGAGGATGAAAAAGATGGCACTGCAAATGAGGACTCACATGTAGAAATCTCTCATGGTGCTGGTGAGAGGACTTCAATCATATTCAAATTGAGAATTCTTCACACAACCCTAACAATAACTCAGGGAGAGCTTCTCAAGGATCAACAACAAATGCAAACTACAATTAGGAAGAAGCTATATAGTTTAAATCCTAGATGTGTAGCTTATGGAACAAAATCGAATAGAGCCAACATTGCAGATCAAATTATTGGATATCCTGATGAAGGAGTAAGGACTAGAAGAGCAACTCAAAATGAATGTTTATATGTTTTCTTTATATCTCAAAATGAGCCTAAGAAAATTAAAGAAGCATTATTTGATCCAGACTGGATTGTTATTATGCAAGAGGAGTTAAATTAGTTCGAAAGAAATAATGTTTGGGAACTAGTGCCTCCACCTAATGATAGATCAATTATAAATAAAAGTTAAATGTATATTCTAAAGCTCGATGGATGTTAAGGAATAAAGACTATCAACGAATGTTGAAGACCCATCGATTGATACATCAACTGATAACATGAAATATCAATCGATGAATAAAAATATCAGTCGATGGATAAACAATTCTCATTCAAAGACTTCAAACAAGAAGATCAATTGATATGCTTAACAACAAATTATCAATTGATGTTGACAATTCATATATCTTGTTGACTTGGTTTCTGTAAAGACTCTTGTAATATAAAAACAAGAGTGGTAGCAAAGTAGAATATATGTTACACATATTCTGAATAAGTGTTGATATAGGCTAAAAGTAAGCCCTAAAGACACAATTAATGTAGCATTGTCCAAAGGCTTGGGCCCTTGAAACGAATAAGAGAAATAAATCCTAGGATCAACTAGATTTGTAATCCAAGGATCAACTGGATTTGTAAGTCCAGCCCACATGCTCTGTTGAAACATTAGGCCCATTAAGCCTTTGTTATTAATTAATTTCGTAATTAATTAATAAAGGCTCAGTAAAGGCCCAAGAAGCCTGTTGAAAACCCTCATCCTAGAAGGATCTAGAAACTCTAACAAGGGAATAGTCCAACTACATGGAAACTACTCCAAGGAGTAGCCCCCAAGATACCTAATCAACAAGGAAACATATTCCTACATGAAAACCACTTATATCACAAGAAGGATTCAGAATCCTTTTAGGGAGTTCCTTACCCATCAAGGTTCCTAAACCTACTCTAATTCTTAGACTCTCTACGTCTATATAAATGGTCTAACCCCTCATTCTTAGAACTATATATGGCTTGATTCTCAACATATACTAAGATACGTAGGCATCTTTTGAGGGAAAAATTAAGCTACGAAACACAAGTGAGCCATTAAAACTTGACAAACTCCGACACACATCGCAATAACTACACCATAGTATTTTATCCATAACATTTGGCGCCGTCTGTGGAAAGAGGACATCAACCATGGCAAGAACACGAAGAGCTAACAGAGACATCATCCCTACCATAGGAGACCCGACCACTGTGATTCCTCCTAACGAAACTCAAACCTCTGAGGTCCCCATTACCACCATTATTCCTGCCGGAACTCAAGGTCCTAGCACTCAAAGGCTTGGCCCATTCAGTGAAATCGTCCATTCAACCAATCCTGATGAAGTCATCCATGGATCCAACCCTCTATCCCAGGTAACTCAAACTCGTTTTATTGCTACTACTCCTCCTCACACACAAATTTTCACTGTTGTTATCCCTAGTAGCACTGTTGCCCAATCGGGGCTTGGACTCTCCCAAGCCTATCCCCCTCCTTATGTCAGAGGGTTGGAACAATAAAATTATGGGCATAGAGAAGGGGCCATGATTTCTCAGGACCATACTCAACTGATGATGAAAGCTCTGAAGACACCGATATTAATCCTAGAAGGAGAAGGCCAGGTAAGGAACCCGTAGGAAGCCAGCATTCACAATCCCGTAAGACACTAGAACAGAAAATTGCTTCCTACGAGGCTGAACTCAAAGAGCTAAAGAAAATTTTGGATCGGCAAGTCAGAAGGCGAGCCCCGAGGCGTGAGGCCCCTGGCACTATAGAACTAGATGGAACCCCTCGCGGGAAAAGAATGAAAATTACAAGGGCTGACCCCACTGAGTTGCTACCACTTGGAGATCCTGATGATCTGACACCACCCTTTACTGAAGCAATCATGAATGCTCACATATCAAGTAAGTTCAAAATGCCCACTATCAAGACTTATGGTGGAGTAGGAGATCCATCTAATCAAGTAAGAACCTTCTCGAATACTTTGTTATTATAACATATCAACGATGCTGTGAAGTGTAGGGCTTTTTCCCAAACCCTGGGGGGCATGGCCCAACATTGGTATAGCCGGTTACCCCCCAATTCCATTGGATCCTTTAAAGGGCTCAGCAAGGCCTTCATAAGCTAGTTTATAAGCGGAAGAGTGCACGAAAAAAGCTCAGCTTCTCTTATGAATCTGGAGCAGGGAAATAATGAATTCTTGAGGGACTACTTGAACCATTTCACCAAGGAAGCCTTGAAAGTCCCGGACTTGGACGAAAAAGTGGCTATGATAGCCTTACAATAGGGGACGACTAATCCTTACTTTAAGAGATCTCTGGCCAAGCATCCGCCCGAGAACATGTTCCTTCTCCAAGACAGAGCAGGGAAATATATTAAGGCTGAAGAAAGCATGAAGAAAACCACTATATCAGTGACGACACATGGGAGTAATAACAAGAAGAGAAAAGGCGATCAAGAGTATGATGCCCGAGACAAGTATTCCAAGACAGGCAAGGATTCAGAATCTCCCCCTAAGAAAAATAACTTGGGGCAAAAGTTTGCTGAATATGCAAGGCTGAATATGCCTCGAAGCCAACTCCCGATGGATATTGAAAGGGATCAAGACCTGAGATGGCTTAAACCCTTGAAGTCTGATCCTGAAAAGAGAAATAAGAGCGCATTTTGTCAATTTTATAGGGATACCGGACATGACACGGATGATTGCAGACAATTGAAGGATGAAATCGAATTCCTTATCCGAAGAGAAAAACTTTCTAAATACACTAAAGATGGAAACCATGATAGGCGTGATGATAATAGAAGAAATAACAATAGTCGGGATAGAAATCCCCAGCCTAGAGGACCAGTTATTAATATGATTTTCGCAGGACCCACAGCTGCAGAGAATTCAAGAAATTCAAGAAAAGCATACGCACGAGAAGTTATGCAAGTCGTAGGAGAAGCACCTAAATGTGCTAGGACGGAGATGGTCATATCCTTTAATGACTCAGACTTGGAAGGGATAAAATTTCCCCACGATGATGCTCTTGTCATAGCCCCTTTGATAGGAAATTCAGAAGTAAAGAGAGTCTTGGTGGACAATAGAGCATCAGTTGATATCTTGTTCTATGATGCCTTTGTGAAGATGGGGTACAATGATTCCCAGCTAACCCTTTCAGATATTCCAATATATGGTTTTAATGGAGTGGAATCAAAAGTGGAAGGAACCATTCAACTACCCATGACAATGGGAAGAGAACCTAAAGAGGTCACTCAAATGCTAACCTTTCTGGTGATCAAAGAATCTTCTACGTACAACGACATCCTTGGAAGAACAGGCTTGCATGCTTTCAAGGCTGTTGCTTCGAGTTATCACTTGAAGATCAAGTTCTCCAGCAGAAATGGTGTTGGGGAGGAAAAAGGAGACCAGAAAATGGCAAGAAGTTGCTTCGTGGCAGCCTTGAGACCCGATGGAGTCGGGGGGCAAGTCCTACTCATAGAGGACATGGACTCGAGAGAAGAGAAGAAATAAGGGAGAAGCCAGCTAAAGACTTGGTTCCAAGAGAACCGGAGAAAGTCACATATGTTGGGGCTTCATTAGAAGAGCCTGTGAAAGAAAAATTAACGAAGTTCTTACAAGAAAATGAGGACTTATTTGCTTGGACAGTCGTTGATATGCCAGGAATTGACCCCAATCTAATCACTCATAAGCTTAACGTGGATCCATGATGGAAAACGGTAAAGAAAAAGAAAAGAAATTTCGCTCCAGAAAGGCAGGAAGCCATAAAGCAAGAGGTGGAAAAGCTCTTAGAGGTTGGATTGATCAAGGAAATTCAATTTCCCGAATGGCTTGCTAACCCTGTAATGGTAAGAAAATCCAATGGAAAGTGAAAGATGTGTGTGGAATTTACTGATTTAAATGATGCATGCCCAAAGGATTGTTTCCCTCTCCCAAGGATCGATGCACTTATAGATGCCATAGCAGGAAATGAGATGTTAGGCTTCATGGATGGCTTTAGTGGATACAATCAAATCAGGATGCATGAGGATGACATTGCCAAGGTATCTTTCATCACTGACTTTGGTGTATTTTGTTATCTTGTTATGGCCTTTGGGTTAAAGAATGCAGGAGCCACCTATCAAAGGCTAGTAAACAAAATATTTAAGCATCTCATTGGAAAAACCATGGAAGTCTACGTTAATGATATGTTAGTCAAAAGCCTCGATAAGGGCGACCATATTGAGTATCTAAAAGAGGCTTTCAAAGTGCTGAGACACCACAAGATGATGCTAAACCCTGCAAAATGCACATTTGGCGTAGGGTCTGGAAAATTCTTAGGAATGATGGTCTCTAAAAGGGGGATCGAGGTCAATCCAGACAAAATTAAGGCCATACTCGACATAGAACCCCCAAAGACAGTAAGGGATGTCCAGAAAATGACAGGAAGAGTTGCGGCCCTAGGAAGGTTCGTCTCGAAGTCTGGGGACAAATGCCTACCTTTCTTCAAAACATTGAAGAAAGCAAAGGATTTCGTGTGGATAGAAGAAATTCAGGCAGCCTTCGATGAACTGAAGAACTATATGGTTGAATCTCCGTTGTTGGCCAAGCCAAGTCCCGAGGACATGTTATACCTGTATTTGGCCGTATCCGATAAGGCCCTGAGTGCTGTCCTTATAAAAGAAGAGGAAAAGATTCAAAAGCCAGTTTATTATGTAAGCAAGGTCTTGCATGGAGTGGAACTTAACTACTCCAAGATTGAGAAGTTTGCGCTAGCCTTGGTAATAGCCTCAAGAAAATTATGACCTTACTTTCAAGCACACAAAATCAAGGCATTAATTGATCAACCTTTGAGAAACATCATACATAGCCCCAAGGCAAGTGGAAGGTTGATTAAATGGGCAATAGAGCTGGGAGAATTTGACATCAAGTATAAGCCTCGAACAGCCATTAAGGCTCAAGTACTTGCTGACTTCGTGATCGAGTGTACCATCAACAACCAATAAGTTGAGGGGCAAGATAGTGAGGAGACAACTCCTAAAGAATATTGGGTGCTCAATTTTGATGGGGAGTCAAAAAAAAAATCTAGTGGAGCAGGCTTGGTGCTGTAAAGTCCCGAGGGATTCATCATTGAGTATGCTATTAAGCTTGATTTTCCAATAACCAACAATGAAGCCGAATATAAAGCTCTGATAGCAGGCCTAGGCTTGGCCAAGGCACTAAATGCCAAATACCTGAAAGTTTACGGAGACTCAAAGATGGTAATATCCCAAGTAAATGGGGAGTTTGAAATAAGAGAAGAAATTATGGTTAAATACCTCTGCCTGGTAAAATCTATAATGACTCTGTTCAAAGAATGTCATATGGAATATGTTCCTAGAGAAGAGAATGTAAAGATCGATGCCTTATCAAAGTTCACCTTAATGGAAGCGGATGAACATATGGGAAGTGTCTACTTCCAGATCTTGAAGACCCCCAGCATCAATGCAAAGCTGGTAGCCCCGATAAGCATGGGCAGTTACTGGATGGACCCAATTAACGCCCACTTTCAATCTGGATGGACGCTTGCCAATGCCATGGAAGCCAGAAAACTTACTGTGAGGGCATTAAGGTACGCTCTTATTGATGGAATTCTTTATAAGAAATCTTTTGTTATTCTATATTTGAAATGACTAAGGCCAGTTGAAGCCTATGAGGCTTTAAAAGAAGTACATGAATGAAATTGTGGCCAACACTTGGGGGGCAGAGCTTTGGCTCACAAAATCACCCGTCTAGGCTTTTACTGGCCTGACTTGTTAAAAGATTCGAAAGAGTATGTGAGAAAGTGTGACAGATGCCAAAGGCATGCACCAATCGTCAGACAACCTCCTGAGATGTTGACGCCCATCAATTCCCCTATCCCCTTTGCAATGTGGGGAATGGACATCCTAGGACCTTTCCCAATGCCTAGCGGGCAAAGAAAGTTCATAATCGTTGCAATTGATTACTTCACTAAATGGATTGAGGCTAAACCACTAGCCAAGATAACCACAAAACAAGTAGCTCAGTTCTTCTGGGAAAACATCATATGTAGGTACGGAATACCACGAATCCTGGTAACGGACAATGGTACATAGTTTAACAATGAAGAATTCAAGGAGTATTGCAAGGATAATGATACCAATCTACGTTTCACATCCGTTGCACCAAGCAAACGGTCAGGCTGAGGTAGCCAATCGAATCATCCTTGATGGACTCAAGAAAAAGGATCGAGCGTTCTTCTAACACATAGGTGGATGAGCTCTTGCCTATACTCTGGGCATACAGAACCACTCATAAAGTCACTACTGATGCGACTCTATTCTTCCTGGCTTATAGAGTCGAGGCAGTGGTCTCAGTCAAAATATCCCATGTATCCATGAGAATCAAGGCCTTTGAGCCTAAGGAAAATGAGGAAGGGATGAAACTTGCATTAGACTTGATTGACGAAGTCAGAGATAGGGCTCATGCGAAGATCATTGAATACCAAAAGAAGTCATCTTTCTATTATAACTTGAGGGTTAAAGAAAGGTTTTTTAGACAAGGGGACTTGGTCCTTAGAAAGGTTGAATCTTCCGAAGTAGGCCCCAAAGGCAAGTTAGCCCCCAATTGGGAAGGGCCGTACAAGATAAAACAAGTTAAGGAGGAGGATCATATATCCTTGAAACCCTAGAAGATGTTGAGGTGCCAAAGACTTGGCATGCCTCAAACTTTAAGGTTTATTATACTTAGAGGATTCAACTATGAGTTCTTGTATTTAATAGGAACTAAGTAGAAATAAGGTTCGATGAAACCATTAGGACGTAAGAGCCTTTCGCTCTAAACAGGATTTACGTTTTGTAAGGGTTGTGCCCACTTTAGCCTCGAATGCATTATTAATAAAGTTTTTAGCCTTATGGCATTTTCAAAAACATGTGTGTTTAGCCTAGATTGGCAATCTTTGTTAAGTTCCTTTATGATAAAGGAATAAGATTGAGCCTAGATAGGCACTTTAATATCTATTCCCATTTATTCTTTTATGCTCGAAAAGTGTATTTTATCAAATATGCTAAAGCAAGAAAAAGAACAAAATTTAACCCAGTTGGCACTCTGAGCAATGTCTAGTCTTATTTGCTCTTTTACGCTCGAAAAGTATATTTCGTCAAATATGCTAAGGCACAAAAAAGAAAAGAACAAATAATAAGGAACTTTTAATAAATAAAGAGTCTTTGAGTTACATAAGCTAAAAACGTGAAGGAAATACAAGGAATACAAGAAATACATGGAAAAATGAAAAAAACTAAGGGAGGTCTTCGATATCCTCATCTTCCCCCTCTCTTGTCTTCTCTTCTCCTTCTACCTCCTTCAGAGCATTCTCCTCAGCTTCAGAGCATACTCGTCCAGGGCCTCACCACCCGACAAGTCTCCTGAACCTGTCCCTCCAATGGTAGAAGTCAATGGCTGACCCTAGAACAAGGGAAGTTGTCCGGATCAAAAAGGCCAGGGTGCTTGGCCAAGACGGCGTCGAGGCACTTCTCCCAAGCCTGAGCACAAGTCGCTGGGAAAACCATGTCGTCATGTTTGTCCATGAAGGCATAAAATTCCTCGGACTCCATGTACTTAGCAATTTGGGCCTGTTTGTCTGCCTTCAACTCTTGTAGCTCGGCATGGGCCGCTAGCAGCTCTTGCTCCTTTTCGAGTAGTTTCTTCTCCAAATTGATCACCTTGGCCTCAGCCTTGACCTTGCCTTTCCTCTGGGCCTTCTCAGAAAAACGCCAAGTCTTGGCCTGATGGGCCATAGTCTGGAAGTAAGTGTTGACCTGATCCAAAAGTACAACACAGTGAGAAACTAAGAAAATCAAAAAATAACCAAGTATAAAAAGATAGGAAATAAATGGGCCTTACCATGGCAACAGCTTGGGCCCCCAGAGTCTCGGCCTCTTCTATGACCATTTTCAGGACAATCTTGGCCTTGTCGATCAGAGGAATGGAGTTCTGTGACCAATCGACGGAGTTCAGGGTACTCTCAACGACGGTATCTTGCCTCCTTAAGCCCCAACTGGGCCTCCAAGCCGCTGTGGTTGGGTCTTCCTCTTCTTCACGGGGCCTCTTCCCCTTAGCCTTATTTTGGGCCCCTTCGCAGGGCTGAAGGAAGCTTGGAAAGTTGGGCTCCTTTATTGGGCCCTCCAAAGCTCCATGGGCCTTCCTCATTTTATGGGTTTCCTAATCGCCCAGCCCAAATGGAAGTTAATGCTTTCAGCAGCTGTAAAACAGACAAGGAAATAAAAAGGTAGACTCAGCAAAATGAAAGAAAAAGGAAAAGAAGGGTAAGAAAATTACCCTTATCAGAAACATTAGAAAGGCCCACGGCCTTTAAAGAAAACTCTTCCAAAAGCTTTCGATGGTGGGTTAAGCCTTTGTCTTGGCCCAAATCAGTAATTGGATAAAGCCCGGGTTCCGGTCCTTGACCTTGCAGAATGTGGGCCTGAACATGGTGGCCCAGTCGCCGCCTTCCTACTCTAAAAATAGAAAATCCCTCCTCCAATCTTGATTGGAGTCGGGCAAGGACTTGTTGCTAAAAATCGGGGAGACACCTTGCTTATGCCTAATATAAACCCAACCCAACATTAAAGATGGTCTATTCTTGAATTGAAAAATGCTCCTAAAACAGCTATGGAAAGGGAATAGTTTTTCCCAAGGCATAAAACTATGAAACAAAGAAGGGTCCACCACAAATTTGGGGTTAACTGAACTGGGCTAATTCTAACTTCGGCCAAAAGCCTAATAATGAATTTATGAACAGGAAATCTAAGCCCACCTAGGAGGGCATCTCTAAAAACACATAACCTGTTGGGCCGCCAGTGACAGGCTCGATCCCCAGGTTCGGCCAAAACAAACTTGAACTCAGGGGGGTAACTTGTGCAATTTTGTGAATTTATCGCAATGAAGTTGGTTGGTGAAAATACTAGTATACCTAAAAGTATCTAACTCGGCCTGGGTAGGAAATTCATCACCCATGGTTTGCAACAGATCAGAAATCGAGGAAAAGATTGGGTTTACAATGACAACATTACCTCTTTTGGCCGCCCTGGCCAGGAGCTTTTGCTGTGCAGCGTCTTGGTCCGCCATTGATCTTCAACGGATGAAAGCTTGATAATAGAAAGGATGAAGGTTGATCGGAAAAGATCGTCGGGAATCGCCCTTGCCAAAGAACTCTAGAGAGAAATTTTTGAGAGAAATTTGCTAAGAAGGTGAGAAGTGAAAATGAAGTTTTCACTTCATTAATTTATAACCGGTAAAAATGGAAGCTCAATGGGTTAAAATTCCTATAGCCATTACAAATCGAGCCCAAAAGTAATTGGGCCATGCAGGCCTGTGGCCTAAAAATCGAGGTGGACTAAAACATATGGAAAAGGAAAATGGGCCAAGGCCCGTTAAACCACCAAATTCATGGGCCTTTAACTAAAATTGACCAGGAACCTCTGTCGACTAGAAGCCTAGAAGTGGCCTAAAATCGACCAGGAATCCTCAAAGACTAGGTGCCACAATTGACACTACAAACGACTAGGATCCTGGTCGAATGAACGACTAGGAATCCTTAATGACTAGGTACCAAGATAGACCCTACGTTCGACCAAGAATTTCCTTCGACTAGAGACCAATCGATGGCTTAAAATCGACCAGGAATCACCATCAACTAGAGTATCGGAAATGGCATAAAAACGATTAGGATCCTAGTCGAAATCGACTAGGAATCACATTCGACCAGGATACAAATTGGTCATTAAAAACGACTATGAACCCCATTCAACCAGGATTCCAACTAAGAAAAAATCAACAAGAATCCTGGTCGAATTCAACCAGGAACCCATGTCAACCAGGGTTCCATCAAAGGCTAAAACCGACCAGGATCCTAGTCAAAAATCGACCAGGGATTTCGACCAGGACTCCGAGGCGGCCTAGAATCGACTAGGATCCTGGTTGAAAATCGACCAGGATTTTTGACTAGGAATCCTGCTCGACCAGGATTCCCAGATAAGCCTATAAATGACCAGGATCCTGGTCGAATTCGACGAGGATTCCTGGTCGAAAATAATGCTGAAAAATGCTAAAAAATCATTAAAAATGATTTAAATGGCAAATAAATTGTGGAAAATTCTCTATAAATAGAGGAAAATTACTAGAAAAATACCCGTGGGTACAAATGAATTGTGGAAAATTCTCTATAAATAGAGAAAAATTCCTAGAAAATACATGTGGGTACGAATAATTTGTGGAAAATTCTCTATAAATAGAGGAAAATTCCTAGAAAAATACCTGTGGGTACGAATAAATTGTGGAAAATTCTCTATAAATAGAGGAAAATTCTTAGAAAAATACATGTGGGTAAAAATAAATTGTGGAAAATCCTCTATAAATAGAGGAAAATTCCTAGAAAAATACCTGCGGGTACAAATAAATAAGGGAAATTTTCCTGCAAATAAACCCACAAAGACAAGATGGATCTTAGCAAAACATGGGAAGCCACTAACCAAGACTGACTTCAACGACTATGGACCTTAACTTCTACAAAGTGTTACACACTTTACAGAAGTTGGGGGGCAAATGATATGGGCTAAAAGTAAGCCCTAAAGACACAATTAATATAGCATTAATTAGACCTAGTATGGTCCAAAGGCTTGGGCCCTTGAAACGAACTAGGGAAATAAATCCTAGGATCAACTGGATTTGTAATCCAAGGATCAACTGGATTTGTAAGTTCAGCCCATAAGCTTTATTGAAACCTTAGGCCCATTAAGCCTTTGTTATTAATTAATTTCGTAATTAATTAATAAAAGCTCAGTAAAGACCCAAGAAGCCTGTTGAAAACCCTCATCCTAGAAGGATCTAGAAACCCTAACACTACTCCAAGGAGTAGCCCCCAAGATACCTCAATCAACAAGGAAACATATTCCTACATGAAACTAGTTCTATCACAAGAAGGATCCATAATCCTTCTAGGGGGTTCCTTACCCATCAAGATTCCTAAACATACTCTAATTCTTAGACTCTCTACGTCTATATAAAGGATCTAACCCCTCATTCTTAGAACTACGTCTGACTTGATTCTCAACACACACTGAGATACGTATGCATTTTGTGAGGTCAGAATTAAGCTACGAAACACAAGTGCAGCCATTAAAACTCGACAAACTACGACACACATCGCAATAACTACACCCTAATATTTTATCTATAACAAGTGTTGTGAAGCAAAATTGTAAGAACAAATTGTAGTTCAACTTTGTAGTGGGGGGTCCAAACCTAGATAAATTATAGCAAAAACATATACGGTGGATACATTCAATCCACCAGTAATTTTGAAAGCCTTGTGTTTTTATTTTTGCTTCTTATATCTTTGTTTTTTAGTTCACCAAATATCAGTTGAGTAACAAATTTTAAAAGTTAAAGAAAAAGTTGTTATTTGTATTTAACCCCTTTTATAAATAATTCAGTGACTTACAGAGATTCTCTAACTAACATAAATTATGATAAGTTTTTAATGAGTAGCGAATTGTTGAATTTATATATTTAAGTTTTTTAAAAGGTATTTAGTAATTGTTTTTAAAAGAAAATCAATAGATAAAATTAATAATTATTCTCCAATTTCGAGAAACTAAAAATTTAGCCGTGCTAACGTTTGAAACTTATAATAGTATATCGTATTATATGGCATAGTATACATATAAAAATATAATTTTTGACGTAGTAATTATTAATTAATTAAACTTGTAAGTGTCCAGGTGAAAAAACAACGCATATCATCATGAATAATAATTTAGGTTAACACAAATTTTCCAAAGGGCAGCAGGAGCAGCAGCATCTACTTGACAAGTAATTTCTATTGTATGTATGTATATATATAATATTGTATACATGTTTTCTTGTTTTTAACCATTCAATTTCTTTTGGTTTCTTGCAAATTTGACACAGAGAGAGGTTCCACTTTTGGATCATCAGTTCAAGAAAATGGTGAGTAATTTCTCTTGTATGTATGTGTGTGTATATATGTATGTATGTGTGTGTGTATGTTATGTGTGTTGATTTAATGAGTTTGTGTGTATTGAATTGGAACAGTCAGCAGATATTAGGAAGTGGTTCATGAAGCATAATGATAACAAGGGTAATGGTAATGCCAGTAAAGATAAACCCGAAAACCCCGAAAAGCCTTCCCCACAAGAGAAATCTGTAAGTATTGTTTTGTATGGTTTTAGGGTTTATGGGTATTGAGTATTTATGATTTATCTGTGTGTGTGTTTAGGTAGAGGGTTGTGTATTTTTTGTGGGGTTGTTGATGTAAATGAAAAATTTGATAGGCTGCGTTGAATTTGGTTGGTCGAAAGAAATTATTAGAAAAGAAGTGACCAGACTTGATAGGTTGTGTTAAATTTGGATTCTTGAAAGAATTTATAAGCAAAGAAACCATTTTTAGGTGTTTATTAGTGTGATGTTTGGTTCTGCAACTCAGGGTCATGGAGGTCAAGAAACATCGGGGAGGAGGAAATGTAGCCCGTATTTTGGAAAGGATAAACAAAAGATTAAAGATGAGAAAGAAATCGAGGAGCCTAAAAGTGAATTGAAAACCCCAATTAGGAAGAAGCTTGTGAAAGTTGAGGATGACGAAGATGATGACTTTGAGATGCCTAGTTCGAAAAGGAAAGGTTTAGTTGAAGTGACACCTAACAAGAGATCAAAGAGTGGAGCGGGTAGAGGAGTTGCAAAGAAGGCTGTAGATCTTGATGAAAGTGATGAGGATGATGTGAAGGTTAAAGCGACCAAAACTACTCCAAAATCGTCTGGCAGGGGCCGTGGTGGGAAAGCTGTGTCAGTAGCTCCTCATGATGAAACTGATGATGATGACGCTGATGACAAAGATACAAAGTCTCAAAAGCCTGGAGGACGAGGTCGTGGTGGTAAAGGTGCATCAGCGGCACCGGGCGGGGGAAGAGGCAGAGGCGGTGGTGGTGGACGTGGGGGTTTCATGAATTTTGGTGAAAGAAAAGATCCCCCACACAAGGGAGAAAAGGTGACTTGCTATCTAATGTGAAATGCCAACCATTCAGTGATGGTAGTATTAACTTTTTTTAAAAAAACTTTTAATTTGCAGGAAGTCCCTGAAGGTGCTCCAAATTGTTTGGCTAATTTGACTTTTGTAATTAGTGGGACACTTGACAGGTACTTGTATTACCATTCTTTTCCCTACTTTGTTAGATTTTACAGGTAAACATTTTTGAGATGAAGTTTCTTATCCCAAGTAGTTGCATTTTTATTAAGACAAATGATCATAGTACTATTCTCTGGTTCACTTTATAATGTGGCTCTGATTAAAGACTTGACTGTGTTTGTGCATCAGTTTGGAAAGGGAAGAAGCTGAAGATCTTATCAAACGACACGGCGGTCGTATTACTGGATCTGTTAGCAAGAAGACGGTTATTTTGCACTATCCTTCTTTCTCCTGCTTATAGTCGCAAAGATATTGCTAGTTTATTACTAACACTGTTGCTATACAGAATTATCTCTTGTGCGATGAAGATATTGGGGGACGAAAATCCAGTAAAGCGAAAGAGCTCGGGTATGTACTGTATTAGATATATATATATATTTTTCATTATTCTAGCTCTTAATATAACCTAGTATTATCTTTGGTTTAATAATGATGTGCAGCACTGGCTTTCTTACTGAGGACGGGTTATTTGATATTATCCGTGCATCAAATCGATCTCAGGCCACTGCCCAAAATGAAACAAAGAAATCCATGGAAAAGACAGTTGCATCTACTCCAAAGAGCAGTCCTCAGGAGTCGGCAATTAGTAATATGCAATAATATAAATATGCGCTTATAAAATGATTTGCAGTTCTTGCATTCTTACCCTAGTTTTACGCTTATTGCTTAGATTGACCGTCGAGTCACTTATATATGTCATGTACTTTGCTAGTGTGTCTTGACCAATTCAGTAAATTTCTTCAGAGTTTTAATGGATCTTATTGATTGAGGAGTGCGGTATAATTATATTTTTCAAAATTTTCTTATATCTTGGAAGACTGAGTCTTTTGTTTATGGCTTTTATGCGGGCTTGTCATTTTTAAGTGTAAGATTAAGATAAAAGCTATGTAGATAATAAAGTCGTTGTTTATAAGATCAAGATTAAGATAAAAGGTATGTGTTATCAGGATTAAGATAAAGTCTGTGAGTTCCTATAATTGCTTCTCGTTTCGGGAGCTGAACCTCATCTTTGGTTTTTAGGAGTTGAAATGTAAAGAACATTTTTGATTTTGTAGAAGAGCAAGCCAGGAAATCGCCTGTAAAGAATTCAATCAATAAAGGTAGGGGCCAGGGTGCCTCTCCAGCCAAGAAAAGTTCTCAAAGTACTGAGCATCCTTCGTTGTCATGGACAGAAAAGTATAAACCGAAGGTCCCGAATGACATCATAGGGAATCAATCACTAGTATGTTTAATCTCTGTCTCGGTTTCCCACAGTATGTATGATTCTTTGAGGGCCTTATGAGAAGTATCCATGTACATCATTGTAGATGATGTAAAATAATAGTTTTCATCAACGTGACATTATATATGTTCAAATTGCAGGTCAAGCAGCTGCATGAATGGCTGGTTCAATGGAATGAACAGTTCTTGAATACAGGGCACAAAGGAAAAGGTAAAAAACCGATTAGTAGTGGTGCTAAAAAAGCTGTACTACTGAGTGGCACACCTGGCATAGGAAAGACTACGTCTGCGAAGTTAGTTAGTCAGATGCTTGGTTATGTAACAGTTGAGGTATAACCTTTCCACCAACCATTAGCGAGCTTGATGTATAGATTCCTTGCTGAATCTAGCTGCACAAAGTTAATCTATTGAGTGATTTTTCTTATTTCTTTTGTTTAGGTAAATGCTAGCGACAGTCGAGGAAAGGCTGATGGAAAAATTGAAAAAGGAATTGGTGGAAGTACTGCAAATTCTATCAAGGAACTAGTTAGTAATGAAGCCCTGAGTGTTAAAATGGATCGGTTAGTTTTCTCTGGGTTTCTGTTGTGCATACATCATGTATTACTTAGTTAATAATATCAAATCTTGTTTATCTGTGAATAATTCTTTTAGCCCGAAGCATCAGAAGACAGTGCTGATTATGGACGAGGTTGATGGAATGTCTGCTGGAGATAGAGGTGGAGTGGCAGATCTTATTGCCAGTATTAAGATCTCAAAAATCCCGATTATTTGCATATGCAATGACAGATACAGTCAAAAACTGAAGAGTCTTGTGAACCACTGCTTACTTCTTAGCTTCCGTAAACCTACAAAGCAGCAGGTTCATTTCAATTAAATTTATATATGCCTACATGTATTAGTTGAATTTCATGGTTGTCCTTGACCTTATTTAATTCCTTAATTTATATAGTGTGTGTTGCTTATGTTTTAGCTATTTTGTTGACATAGAAAAATGGAATGTTCATGATATGCTTCATATTACTCACATATTAATTCACAAATATTAAATGAACAAGATGTCCCTTGCTCTCTTTTTCCATTGGAACTGTTGCCTACCGAAAATTAAATTTTAATTAATAATATCTTAGGTTGTGGTGCACTATATCTAGCCTGGGTTAGAAAAAACAATTGTTTCTTGAGGCCAAGAACTCTTAACCTGCAAATAGAATCAGAATGATATCATTTTGATCAACAGAGTTATGATTCACGCATTAGAATATAACTCCTTCCAATGTATCTAGATGCCTCTCATCCTCTGTTTTGCATTTGATGATAAGAAAATTGGATAGCAAATCGATTCCTATCTGCTTCATGATTGATGATTGCTGCATGTCATTATTTGTAACTGGATGAATTTTCACCTGTGATAGATGGCAAAGAGGTTGTTGCATATTGCAAATGCAGAAGGTCTTCAGGTTAATGAGGTAAATGTTTTGCTACAAGTTTGATATGATTAAATTATATATGTTTAGAAGTAGAACATACTTCAGAAGTCACTTTTTGACACAAATAGTGTGTGTGGTTATCATTCCCTCTTCAATTTACTATATTTACAAGACACTAACACGGTAGACATTAGATACGTAATGTGATATAACAAGTATTAAAATTTCAGATTATTCAGTTAGATATCAACTTTATTTGTTTGTAGCACATGCTTGCATCCTTTATTATGACATGTTACTTCAAATTTTCATCACTCGTGTTTTTCGTTAAACTAATAGGAAGTTACAAATATTTTAAGCACTAGTTTGATAGATAAATAATTATGAAAGCGGGGTTATCCCACTTTACCGTATACTCAAGACTGATAGGAAGTGTAAAAGGACCTCTGTAAGGATTCATACTGATTACCCGTACCAGAACTGCTGACCCCACAGCAAATACAGACAGAAAGCATTTGCTGTTAAAAATGGAACCTCCAGCAGAAACAAAATGAATATGAGTGATTTGCTAAACCTCCCAACTGTTGTACTGATATATTTACCAACTTTAGCAGAAGAAGCTTCTCAGACATTATTTCTTTTCTTGCTATCTTCAGCTCTTATGTTTTACAGTCCTACGTTTCTCTCATACCTTGTTTTGTTAATTAAGTTGTAGCACACTCCCCGGATTTAATAAATTAGTGATCCCTGCCTCCTGTTCATAGATTGCACTGGAGGAACTTGCAGAAAGAGTTAACGGAGATATGCGTATGGCTCTGAATCAGTTGCAGTATATGAGTCTTTCGAAGTCTGTCATTCAATATGACGACATAAGACAGCGACTACTCAGCAGTTCAAAGGATGAAGATATATCACCTTTCACAGCAGTTGATAAGTATGATCTTCAGTCACATTTTCTTCTATAAATTTAAAACTTTATAATCTGCTCTCTGCATCATCGTTTTATATGCGACGAGGTTTCAATAAAATACTCATGTCTGCATAATATCCCTTTCTTTTAACTAATACCTTCGTCCTTTTCTGGTTGGTAAAGTTTGTCATTGCATAGATTAAAAAAAATATCTGAAACCTTGACTGAACCTATTATTAAGGGGTAAACTGTTTTTATGGGCATCAGTTATGCTCAAATGTTAGGGAAAGACACCAGTTTTAACATGCTATCAACAATTGCATAGGTTAACCATTATGTGGCCAAGGCCATTTAAAAAGATAGGAGAAAAGACACCATTTTTTATTTGCTAGTTGGTAAAATTTTAAGTTTATATGCAATTGACAGTAATTGTATGCTAATGTTTTATTTGCGAAGAAATAATACTGTATTATCTTTTTGAATTTATATCATTTCATGGATTAGTACTTCGAGCTCTACTAGAAATCATTATTCCAAATCAAGTATCACTAAAGAATATGCTTAATTATTAACACTACAGTCCATTGGATTTCAAATTTCAGCAATCAGCATTTGACAATATAATTTGCAATTCTCCATGATCTCTTGTAGCTTTAGATCAAGGAAATCATCGATATTGGTTTAAACTCGCTTTTCTCTTGCAGGCTCTTTGGATTTAACGCGGGGAAGTTGAGGATAGATGAAAGAGTTGATTTAAGCATGAGTGATCCCGACCTTGTCCCTCTTCTTATTCAGGTATTCTGCAAATGCTGGATTGGGTAGAGTATTTCCTATGCATATTCCCTCTATTAATCTGTATATTTACGTTACATATCTGGGTTGTAATAATCTGAAATTTATGTAACTTTTATATTAAATTTTTAATGTGCATAATGCATATAAACGGAAAGAATTTTTTTTTAGGGTTACCCGTGGTTCATGCTTTTGTTATCTTTTGTCCAAAGTCAGCTGTTTGTGTTGGAACTTGGAATACCTGTGGTCATGCCTAGGAAAAAGGATATTTTAAATCATTTTTATATGAATTTTGAAACCACTTCCAACAAATGACAGGAAAATTATGTCAACTACAAACCCAGTTCAGCTGGCAGAGATGACAATGGGCTAAAAAGAATGAGCTTGATTGCCCGTGCTGCTGAATCTATTGCAGATGGTGATATAATTAATGTGCAGATTCGGAGATATCGACAGTGGCAACTCTCTCAGAGTAGCTCTCTGTCATCTTGTATAATACCGTAAGTTTAATGAATGTAGGTATATAGGTACTATAACTGTGATATGATGCAAGTCTAATATTGATTCATACTTCGTACCAGCGCTGCTCTATTGCATGGCCAAAGGGAGATACTTGAACAGGTAATTGAGTAAATCATATGCAAGCATTGATGCTAATTGTGTATTTGTTGAACTTCGCAATTGCCTAGATTCGTGGTGATAAGAAATAGGATGTTATTGTTTTTTAGACCATGTTAGGGATTTATCTTTGGCTTCTGTAAATCAGTAAATGTGTGTCTACTTGGTTTTTGTCTCGTGTCTTACACTTGAAACACAATAAATGATTGCCCAAAGCATGGTTCTTCAGTTTCTGTAGCAAAATATTGCTGGAGCTTGGGTGCCTTGCAAAGTTCTGTAACCTTTATTTTGAATTTGGAGATAATGTATATTACACTATTATTTACTTCGTATTTTGGGTTCTAGAATTTAAACTGTTTCTGTTGAGCATTCTAATCGAAGCTCTATAGGTCCTTGATCTTCTTGATTCTGCATATGAACTGTCTGTTTGACTAGTGACTCTCAAGTCTCACTGACCTCTTTCTGCATTTTATGCGGCTAGCATACTTAGTGTTTTTTGTATCATGTTAGGATGATGTGTTGGCTTTCCCTCGAGTACAGTCTCATAGGCTGACATAGGGATTCATGTATTATTTGCAATAAAAGACTTTGCCAATCAAAATGCTAGAAATTAGAAACTTTTATCTTTGTTTTGTACATGCTTTTGGGTATCGACCAACACTTGTTATAGTTTCTTTGTGTGACTCCTTACTATGGTATGGCTTCATATTTGATTAGCCATTTTACTTGTCATGTCTAGCAGAACTTGATATGATATCTTTTATCATGTAGTTTATTTGTATTAAGCATCCTGCATGGTCTTATTGGAAAGTAGAATGTCAATTTTGATGTTTAATTTTCTTTTTATTGTTTAAGATGAACACAACGTGATTGCCTATCCAAGTTCAGAAGCATTTTGTTGTAGAACCTTATAAGTATCATGTACTTGTTCTACTGCATTTAAATAGCTGGTGAATATCACAGGGTGAACGCAATTTTAATAGATTTGGCGGGTGGTTGGGAAGAAACTCCACAATGGGAAAAAATTACAGGCTTTTGGACGATCTGCATGTTCATCTACTTGCTTCCCGTGAATCTAACTTGGGAAGGTCTGTTCTACATCATTATGATGATATTTTATTTTGAATGTGTCAAAGCACGCAGTTAAATTTTGTTATAATATTATTATGATCATTATTATCATCTTAATTAATCTTGTGTACTGACTGGCGCCATGAGATGTGTTATTACTGCATTAAAACCACATATAAACAAGTTCTAGTTTCAAAGATGTCGCCACAGGGACTGGACAATGGGGAACATGTTTCTCTCGTTGATCTTCTGTAGCTTTTGTTGGTCATTCTTTTTTATGTTAATATGTAATACATATTACATTGCATGACTACAGTTTTGTGATATATTTGAGATGCATGATTATCGCATATCCAAACTTACAGCTGCAGTGACAATGATATTGGTATTTAAGTGTTGATGAGCCTAATTGTCTTTGTTTGATTGCATACTTTATCCAGTGGTGGAAAAAGAAAATGGAATCAATTTTTGTTTTAAAATTTTTAAATATTGAAAGTGCAGCTGGATAACCTCACTTAATCTTTTATGTCCATTTTGATTGGAGGCTTCTCTGACAATAGACATTTTATGGTAACATGCAGAATTCCAAGGTAATGGATATAATTAAGATTTAAACTAAAATTAAATATCATCTCGTATTGGAATTATTCTTTCTGGTCAATGTGCTAATAAATTTTAAATGATAAAGCTGATGTTGAAATTTGGAAATATGAAGGTTGATAGATTATTTACCAACCTGTTTGTCTGTCCTTCCCTCTTCCTTTCATGTTTCTCTTCGTAATTTGTTTGCCAATATATTATTTTTTGAAGTGCCTCGAGTCTAGAAGCTGCAAAGCACACTTTTCCTTGACTGGCTAAAAGTCCAGCTGCACTAAAGCCACCTGTGTGTACAGCCGGGTCAGACGAACAAGTGGACTAGTTTGAGTCGATTCATTTTTTTAATCGATTCCATTTATTTTGATCTTTATGGCTTTCTTAAATAAAAAAACCCTGAACTATCTGGGTTGTCAATCTGACCTATTGGATCCCAGTGCAATACCTACATTGTCTCAGTTGTTGCTTGTTAGTTATTAATGATCTTTGTTTTTTAGGTATTATATGTTTCTCTGTTATATAGTTTTGTGGGTTTACGTAAGTGATCTAGGAACAAAAGGTCTGCCGTGGATGTTTTTGAACTGTGTTGATGTTTCTTACCTAATATGATCGGTCTCAAGCTAGTCTGCTTTGTAGTGTAAGAACTGTGTAAGGCATTTAATTAGCCTAAAAAACTATGCACTGTTTAGAACTATGTAGTATTAAGAACTATGTGATAGTTGGATGATCATGAAAATGATAGTCCAGAAAACATGTACACTGCTGTACCTACTCTCTTGAAGTTTCTCTTTTGGATTTCATATTGGTATCTCTGTGTCAATTTATTCCTTCACTCCTATATTGTTAATTTTTATGTTGGGTGAAAATTGCAGGACTAACTTGCGACTTGACTATCTTACTCTTCTTTTGAAGAACTTAACTGATCCACTCCGGATGCTTCCCAAGGTGAATATAACTAAAATCAGCAACAGTTAATATTTATAGAATTTGTTCATATATGATTTATTCATCAAGCTGATCACCAGGATGAAGCTGTTGAGAAGGTTGTGGAATTTATGGATTCTTACTCCATTAGCCAAGAAGACTTCGATGCTATTGTCGAGATATCAAAATTCCAGGTCTTTATATCAACTTTTCATCCTCCTACTTAAAATTGGATCAGAAAAATTCAAGTTGTTTGTTTGTAATGTTACAGGGGCACCCAAATCCGTTAGAGGGCATTCTGCCGGCCGTGAAAGCTGCCCTGACCAAGGCATACAACAAAGGAAGCAAGTCACGAGTAATTCGTACGGCAGATCTGATCACACTTCCTGGATTAAAGAAGCCCCCAAAAAAGCGTGTTGCAGCAATGCTGGAACCAGCAGAGGATGGCTTGGAGGGTAAAGCTGATGAAATGGCAGAAAATGATGAAGGAAATTCTTCAGATGAGGAATCGGGTACGATTTTATACTAAATCTAGTGTAAAGGATCTGCTAAACTGATTTTTCTCAAGTGATGCAATCACATGCAAGCCTTCCGTATGACCGTATCATGGAAGCAACAAGTTATATCTTTCTTCCTTATGAAATTTATTATGCACAATCGGCTTTACAGTTTTTTGCCTTTGTTTTTGCAGATGACAAACCTGATAGCAGTAAAGCAGTGCAGTTGGATCTCCAAAACCTTAGTTCGAAGGGTTGGTTTAAGATCTTTAAATATGATTGCCAATATATATATATATATATAAAGAAGCTTATATATCTCAGTTTATTTATAAACTATTTGCTTAAAAATCTTCTGTTAATATTATTTTTTTTGCTTTGGCGGTTTTATCTTTAGGAATCCAAGTACAGATGGACTTGAAGGGTGCAGAAAAAACAAGTGGCAAGAAGACAGGTGCAGGCAGGGGAAAAAGAGGGGCTTCTGAAGTAGTAGAAAAAGGTGGAGGCCGTGGTTCTGGGTCTACTGCTAAAAGAAAGAGATGAAATTGAATAATAAGGGCTAATCATGGGTAAATTTCTTCCATTGTAAGTAAAGCGGTTTTCTTTTGGTTCCTTGGGTGGAATGTCGGTAGATTTAGGCTTGCGATTTTCGGGATTACCTTGTACCTAAAATGATAATCATGTTTTCTGCAAGAGCTTATAGAATTTTTTTTCTGTGTACTGTATCTGTAATGGGTAAACTTGCTTCCTTATCAGACCTGGCTAGCCTGCTGATCTCAACTGAAATTTGAGAAAGAATTGGAGTTTTTTTTTTAATTTTTTAATTTTTTAATTTTTTGCATGATGGTATTTGACATATTTTCAACATTAACTTTTTTTTAAATAATTTTTTTTTAAAAGTATTTTTTTATTTTTAATAATTCAATGTAATCGGTGAGGGTCAAATACGTGATCCTTCGGATCAACGCATTGACCCCTTAGATGAAGAGGAGAGTAAAGATTGAAATTCACAACTTTTGGCTTGTGGGAGGGGTAAGAGGCTTCCCACTGTGCTATTAATAATCCTTGGAACGAACTAAGTTTTAGCCATAGTCGGGAGCCAACATTTTTCTGCTATTACCTAGAATGCCTGCAAAATTTTTATATATTTTTTGTTTATTTTTATCTGACTTTAGAAACAACATTTTCTTTTATTATCAGTTGTACACTTCTACCAAGCTAGTTCAATTCAGACTTAAAATAACACTGGCAATCATGAAACTCATTCATCTGATAGATATGTATTTAGGGTATACCTTGAACTTGTCATGAAACGTTATGTGCGAGTTGTATGTATTTATCTGATAGATATGTAGTTAGGGATCTGGAACTAGTGAAACATAATTAGAAGCAGGGTGGTCAAAAGCGCAGTAAGGTAAAAAAAACGCACCTCAAGCACCATTGACTAGGGATGTCAATTTTATCCGACCCGATGAATACTCGACCCGTTTTGACTCATTTGGATTTTCTCGAACCCAATTTTTTAGATTTGAATCTTATTTTTAGACGTAAAATGATTTGGATCTCTATTTGGATCATAAGTATCCCGAACCGATACCCGAAATCCGATCCAAATATATAGGTTTTATGGGAATCCCTTTTACACGGGGAATCGAGTAAACATAATATTAAATAATATTTTTTATAATATAAACATGTTTTACTTCTACACTGTGTTTTATACTATATATTATTCAACAATCAACATATATTTTGTAATTTATTTTTTTAAATATATTTTCACTTATGTTCTATACTACTATAATTTTATATAATATACTTCTAATATTTTTATAAAATTATTAATATATAGTAGCATTCAATTAAACATTTAATTTATATAATTGAACTTTAATAATTAATTGTATGGGGTCAAATTAAAGAAATTAAGATATTTTAAGAGTAGTTGTCCGACTTTTTACGGTCAAATTTATTAAATTTTGACCAAATATTATATATATATATATATTATTGTAAAGGATTAAAAAGGTTATAGTAATAAAAAGTAAATTTAATCTACTTTAAAATGTAATTTTTAATTTTTAAAAATTATAAAAAAATAATTGTTAATCATGGACCAAAATTTGGTTTATTTAACAATTAAAAATCAAACAAGACAGTTGAATTGAGACGGAGAGAGTATATATATAATGAATTATTATTATTAAATATATTAATATCTCACTTATTTTTATAACTATGTCACTATGATATATAATTTACATACATTTCATTAATTATTATATTATTATATTATTAATATTTAAACACACTTAATGCTAATTATTATTTATTATATCATTTTTATTATTAATATTTACAATTTAGAATTAATAGTCAAAAAGTCAATTTCTCTTTTCTCAAATTTTTATTCGACTAATTTTTATTTTTATATCTATATTTATATTACGCATTATGTATACATATTTTTAATATTTTTTTTATTAAATCTAATAAATATAAAATGAAAATATTTACTATGAAAATAACTAAACTAAACTAGTAAATTACTACTTTCGGTGTTTCAATCTTTTGACAGGTGCATAACAACTTCAAAAAAGCGCTTAAAATATAAATTTCCGCTTTTGGATCCATTTAAAAGCATAACAAACAATTGTCAATAAAAAGAGGGGGAAACAAACGGTTAGAAATAAAGAACTAATACTGAGATTACTTCAAACAGAGTTTAATGAAGCTAGTCAGAGTTTAAGTTGACGTCATCAGAGTAGAAATTGTCGATAGTTTACTCAATCAACAGAGTTTACTCAGTCAGAGTTTATCAACCGAAAGAGTTTATGAAATCAGAGTTTGACAGCTGGTGTTCGACAAATAAGGAATTGATTGTGATAAAGATGGAAGTGGTTTAATGCAATTCTATTACCTTTCTGGAAGCTATATTTATCATTATCTTTGTTGTATTTGGATATGTAGCTGTGTACTATATAAACATAGAATTAGGTTTTACATTGTAACAGTTCACATAATTATTTTTCTCATAAACTAGCAGCTCTTAAGAACATTGATTTTCTGGAGAGTTTTGTATTCAATTATTTAAAGTTACTACAAAACAAAATTTCTTTTATATACTTGTGTTCTAAAGTCGATTGTTTGATAAACCCCCCTTCTATAATAGTGTATTATCTAGGTAGCAATTGGTATCAGAGCAGGCAGTTAATTATAACTTAAAGATCTTAAAACAATGTCTGGAAACAAGTATGAAAGTATTAGAATTCCTATCTTGAAGAAGGCTGAATACCCTACATGGAGGGTAAAGATAATGATGTTCTTGGAAGCCACAGATCCTGAATATCTAGACATGATCAATGAAGGACATTATCTTCCAACTAAGCTAGTTCCATTAACAATTGTGGAAGACAGACAAGTTCCTGAATACTATACTCTGAAGGACAAGAAAGAGTGGACCAATGAAGAAAAACAAGAAGTCCTCAAAGATGCAAAGGTAAGGAATATTCTGTATAACAGTCTGGACTCTGTGATGTCAAACAAAGTTATTGCTTGCAAGACTGCAATAGAAATCTGGGATGCACCAGAGGTTCAATGCCAAGGAACCAAAGAGATAAAGAAGAATAGAAGATCTCTTCTAATTCAAGAGTATGAATACTTTGAGGCTAAATAAAATGAGTCTCTCACAGATATCTATGACATATTTCTTACTTTGTTGAATAACCTAGCTTTAGTTGATAAGGTGTATGATAATGAAGATTCAAACACTAAGTTTCTTAGGGCTCTTCCTGAAGAATGTGATTTACAAACATCATTGATAAGAGACATGACAGATTTGAATGATATGTCCCTGGATGAAGTGTATGGAATGCTGAAAACTTATGACTTGGAGTTACAACAAAGGAAGAATAGGAAAAGTAGCAAGGCAAAGTCTGTTGCCTTGAATGTTGAGACTAAGGTTGAAGAACCAAAAGAAAAAGTTTTAAAAGTCTCAACAAGAAAAGGAAAAGCTGTGATGGTAAAGGAAAGCAGTGAATCAGAGTTTGAGGCAGACTCTGATGTAAACTCTGATGACTCCAAAGAATATGACATGATGAAGATGGTTTCCATGATTGTTAAAGGCTTCAAGAAGATGAAGTATAGAAAGTACAGAAAGCAAGAAAACTTCCAAAAAGAAGCATGGAGAGTCAGAGAATAAAGAAAGATTCAGGAGAAAAGAAGACAAAGATGGGAAGTCCAAAACACTTGACAAAACAAAGGTCAAGTGTTATAAGTGTAACAAGATGGGACACTTTGCTACTGAGTGCAGAAGCAAGGAATCTGGGAAAGCTCTCATTACCTCAAAGAAAGATTGGATGGATTCCTCAGACTCTGAAGAGGAAGCAAACTATGCTCTCATGGCAAACACTGATGCTCTTATCTCAAACTCTAACAAGGTACCAGACTTTGTCTTCAATATTAATACTGAAAATATCCATGAATTAAAGTTTTTCCTTAGAACCCTACATGTTAGTTTCAAATCACAGTCACTTGAGAATGAAAGATTAAAATATGAAATTCAAACTCTGTCTGCTAAGAATAATTTTCTTGAATATGAACTTACTCACATGCTTAGCACTAAAAAGACTATGGGAATGCTATTCACATGCAAACTCAGCTAGAAATACAGGTTGAATATTTAAAAGCTGAGATAGCTAAAGAACATGAGACTTTCAGAGTATGGACAAACTCTGACAAGAAGTCCAACAAATTCTTTCTGACAAAAATTGGACATCTGCTCTAGGTTATGAATCTGATAAGGAGACACATGCTAAGAATGATAAGACAAACACAAGAATAAAAGGAAAATTGAGTGAACCTGTGAAATTTATTAGAGCTAGTAATAAAAAGGATACTTCTAATAAATGCTCTAATAATCACAAAGTCAAAGAGAATAGTGTGTCAGAGAATAAACCAATCAATATTGGATTACTCTCATAGAAGCAACTTAAAGAAAAGTTGAAGTCAGTCACCAACAAAAATAAACCTAAAAAGGTCAAGAGGAATAGAAATGGCAAAGTAGGAATTTATAAGGAGAATGACTATAAAAATATTCCTGATGCTCCTAGAAAAACCTGTTTCACATGTGGAAATTCTAATCATCTTGTTATTGACTGCAGGAAAAATAAAAAGAATGAAACTGAGAGACCTAGATCAGAGGATAGGAAACAGACTAGATATAGACTACAAAATCTATGTTTTCACTATGGTAGTTTATGACATTCAATTTACACATGTAAAGAATATCATAGTTTGTATTTCAATTATTATGAACTTTTGCCTCATTTGAATAAAACTCTTGTTTCTTCTAATTATTCTGCTAAACAACAGTATGTGGTAAAGCTGACAGAATAGACACAAACTCTAATAATGCAAACTCTGTTAACTTAAACTCTGATAAAGTTACTTCTGCTGCAAAATTTAACAATCTCAAAAAGAAAGGATCCAAACTTGTTTGGGTCCTCAAAGCTACTAATTAATTTGCATAAATGAATGTAGAGAAACATGAAAAATATCCTAGTAATTGATAGTGGATGTTCTGCATACATGACTGGAAATAAATCCCTGCTTTCAGAGGTTAAGGAGAAGTCTGACCCAACAGTATCTTATGGAGATGACAACATAGGAAGAACACTGGGATATGACAATATTGTGATTGGAAATGTCATCATTGAAAATGTAGCTCTGGTTGAAGGACTCAAGCATAATCTGTTAAGTGTGAGTCAAATGACAGACATAGGTTATTCTGTGGAGTTTCATGAAACACATTGTGAAGTGAAAAGCAAAAAGGCTGGCAAAGTGGTTCTCATTAGTCACATACATAACAATTTATTTGAAGCTAGCTTGGAGGTAAACTCTGATGGTCCCTTAACTTGTTTAATTGGAAATGAATCATCTTTGGAAAGCTAGAATTGAAACAAAAAACTGTGTCACTTGAACTTTGGAAATATAAATGAATTGGTGAAAAATAATCTAGTAAGGGGTCTTCCAAAAGTTCAATTTCATCCGGATGGACTCTGTGATTCAAGTCAAAAGGCAAAGCAAAAGAAGACATCATTCAAGAGCAAGACTGAAAATTCTATTGATCAACCTTTTCAACCATTGCATCTTGATCTGTTTGGCCCTGTCAACATAATGTTCATTGGAAAGAAGAAATATACTCTGGTGATAGTAGATGACTACACAAGATTTACCTGGGTGTACTTTTTACACAAAAAGGATAAAACAACTGAGATTATTTTTGATCATATCACCATGGTTGGGAATGGATCACCACACAAGGTAAATATTTTAAGGAGTGACAATGGAACAGAGTTTAAGAACTCTGCAATGGAGGAATTCTGCTCAATCAAAGGAATCATTCAACAATTCTCAGCACCTGGTACACCTCAACAAAATGGTGTAGTTGAGAGAAAGAATAGAACTCTCATTGAAGCTACTAGAACAATGTTAGAAGGAGCAAAATTACCTATTTATTTTTTGGCAGAAGCTATGGATATTGCATGCATCACTCAGAATTGCACTTTGATAAATAAACATGGAATGACTCCTTATGAAATGATGAAGGGAATGAAGCCAAATGTGAAATACTCTCACATATTTGGAAGCAAGTGTTTTATTCTTAAAACACATCCTGAGCAGTTGAAAAAGTTTGAACTCAAAGCAGATGAAGGTATTTTTGTTGGTTATTCAACAACTTCCAAAACTTCTTCAATGGCATTCAAGGTGTTTCATCTGAGAACTAAGGTAGTCGTGGAATCTATTAATGTCTCTTTTGATGAAGGAAAAATAACAGGATTACATGATGAAGATGCTCATGAATATTTAAGTTTTGAAAATGAACTGCAACAAGAGACAGACTATGATGAGCTAAACTCTGACTCCCTAAACTCTGATTCAGATAGAACTGACACAATAATTGAAGATTCTGCACATGTTGAGGGGGAGCAACATCAATCTTCTACTGAAATTGCAGAACCAACCTCAATCATCGAAATTTCAGAGTCTGACCAATCCTTGACAGAGACAAACTCTAATCATTCAAACTCTGATCATTTAAACTCTGAAAGCCTAAACTCTGATCCATCAAATTCTAAAAGTTTAAACTCTGATCCATCAAACTCTGATGGAAGCACAACTTCAGGGGGAAGATTAGCATTTACTGAAGAATCATACTATGAAGACACAAATCATGGGGGAACATCTAGTTCAAGAAACTTTCCACATCCAAGGAAATGGACCAAAGATCACACACCTGACTTGATTATTGGTGATCTAGAAAGTGGAGTAAAGACAAGAAAAGTTATTCAAAATGAATGTCTATACCATAGTTTTATTTCACAAACACAACCAAAGAAAGTTGAAGATGCTTTGAAGGATGCAGATTGGGTTACTGCAATGCAGGAAGAATTAAATGAGTTTGAAAGAATTGAGGTTTGGACTCTTGTTCTAAGACCAAAGAACAGATCCATTGTTGGAACAAAGTGGGTGTTTATAAACAAGACAGACTCTGATGGAATATTAACAAGGAATAAAGCAAGACTAATTGCCAAAGCCTACTCTCAACAGGAAGTTATTGACTATGATGAAACTTTTGCACCTATAGCTAGACTTGAAGCAATTAGAATCTTTCTTGCTTATGTTGCACACAAGAAATTCAAAGTCTATCAGATGGATGTTAAAAGTGCATTTTTGAATTGTGAGCTTGAGAAGGAAGTATATGTTGAACAACCTCCTGTCTTTGTGAATAACAAATATCCAAATCATGTCTACAGGTTGGATAAAGCTTTATATTGACTCAAGCAAGCTCCTAGAGCCTGGTATGAAACATTGGATCAATTTCTACTTGGAAGTGATTTCACAAGAGGTACGATTGTTAAAACCTTGTTTTATAGAACTCAAGGTAAGGATTTATTATTGGTTCAAATATATGTTGATGATATTATATTTGGATCCACTAATGAAAAACTCTGTGAAAGATTTTCAAAGCTAATGCAGTCCAAGTACCAAATGAGTATGATGGGAGAGATGAGCTATTTCTTAGGCTTGCAAGTGAAACAAATTGATGAAGGCATTTTCATCAATCAGTCCAAATACACAAAGAATCTACTCACAAAGTTTTAAATGCAAGACTATGCATCTGCTACAATTCCAATGGCTACTACAACCAAGCTTGATCAAGATACTAGTGAGCCTGTAGAAATAACAGCATACAGAGGTATGATTGGCTCACTTCTTTATTTGACTGCCAGTAGACCAGATATCATGTTTGCAACCTGTCCATATGCTAGATTTAAGGCAAATCCAAGGGAACCTCATTTGATTGTTGTTAAGATAATTTTTAGATATCTCAAGGTCACCATCAATCTTGGCTTATGGTATCCTAGAGAGTCTGACTTGAAACTTATGGGCTATTCAGATGATGATTTTGCAGGGTGTAAAATTGATAAAAAAGAACTAGTGGAAGTTGTCAATTTCTAGGTGGAAGACTTGTCTCATGGTTTAGCAAGAAGCAGAAATCAATCTCAACATCAACAGCAGAGACTGAATATATAGCTGCAGGAAGCTGCTGTGCACAGATTTTATGGATGAGAAATCAACTGTTAGACTATGATTTGAACTTTTCAAAAATTCCTATTTATTGTGATAATCTGTTGGATTTGAAACTAACTGTTGCATAATATAGCAACACAAACTGATAGTTTTCTTTGCACAAAACATAATGATACAATATCAAACATAACCTATCTTAAATAGTGAAAATTATAACCACCACAATAATTACTAATTCAAATCATACTAATCCTAAATATAAGGTTTGCAGTTGAAACTCCCTGAATAACTACCACAGATTCTATCTTATTTAAAAACACTTAACTTTTAGCAACAAGTCACATGACACTTGAATTAAATAAATACACTCCACACATAATAGTTTGCAGCAGCTAAGGCATATGTTAACATAATCAAAGTGCTATTGCAGTGATAGGAAATCCAGTTCAACATTTTCTGACAAAGCACATCAATATTAGATATCACTTCATAAGGGAACATGTCATGGATGGAACAATTTAAATGCATTTTGTTCCCATAGATCAACAGTTAACAGATATTCACAAAACCTCTGTGTGAAGTAACTTTTACAAGATTGATTTCTGAATTGGGAATTGTGACAAGTGGTTCAACTCCAAACAACAAGTAGCAGCTTTTAAGAACATTGATTTTCTTGAGAGAGTTTTGTATTCAGTTATTTAAAGTTAATACAAAATAGAATTTCTTTTATATACTTGTGTTCTAAAATCGATTGTTTGATACTATTATATTCAATCCCCTTCTGTAATAGTGTATTATCTGCGTAACACAAACAATTTTTTCCAAAAATGAGGCACATTGTATTCTCTTGGACCTTTTCTAGCGCTTTTACTATGAAATACCTCTTACAAGTTACAATCCATGTATTTTTTTAGTCAGTTCCATGGAAGATGAGTTATAGTTTTTGGAATTAAGTCAATTACATAGGATCCGTACTGTGAGAAAAAATGCTAGTGTAAAAAGTGTTGTTAAAAAAATCAAATTACTGTTTGGTAATTGTTTTTGATTTGTACATATTTTGAAATATAATATATAAAAATAATGTTTTTGGAGAGATTTGATGATGAAACTTACAGTTACATTCTGCAAAAACTGAAAAAACAACTTTTTCCATACAGAGTGTTGTCCGCAACAACAATACCAAATGGAGTCATAATATACACGCCAAGGTTTAAGAGAAAATCGAGAGAATCAATTGTATATATTTGTCTTCACTAAATTCAGACGGGTAAAAACACAAAAATGAGTTGGAACTTGGAAGGGCTCAATTGGATATCCATGACTAGAGCTGCCATTTTTTAGAGCAAGTCCAATATTAAATGAAAAATGGCTATACCCATTATTAAAATATAGTAAAAAAAGAAGAAGTTTTTTATGTTAAAATATAATTTACACTCCAATACTAATAGCTATCAATTAATTCTAAATTTAACTAATATTTGACCTAATTATTTCAACATATCTAAAATGGGTCAGATTATGTCCAGATAGATAATTGTGGTGATTCATGTAATCCCATGACAAGGATATCATTAACATGAGAGAAGTACAGAATTTATCTCGATCAAACCAGTTCAAAAAACCTAGAGTGGAGCATAGTAATGCCAAAAGAAACTTGCAAAGAGAAAAAATGTACAGTAGTTGCAAGTAATATACTTTTTTTAACGTAGACTTTGAAGATGCGGTGCCGGTCAAATATACCTAATTATATTAGACATCAAATATACCGTCTTGACTAGGCAAGGAGTCATTGCAGCCACAGCAGTTCCTGGGAAAAATACTACCTGAAGTGAGAACAAACTTGGAACAAATTCATTTGTAGCTTACTTCATTCAAATTGTAGAATCTAAAATAGATGGTATAAAAGAAACCCACTTTTGGCACATGTACAGTTTCAGATATCTTTTTAGAGTGGTGGTTCCAATAAGACAAGGAAGCAGCCTTTAAATTCAGTGTGCTACACACAGTTGGATGTGGTCTTGTAGTAGGTTTAACTTAAGAGCCATTTCAATCACTAGACTAGGATATACTTAACGATACAACTGTTATGCCTTAATAATTGAACAGATACCCTGGAGTAACTTCTCTAGGTCTCTGCTAGTCCATACCATCAGCATTAATGTTTTCCAATTCAAGAATAATGACATCAAAAATAGAGCAGCTACAAATATGCAAAAGCCAAAAGAAAATATCAACTTTTAACTATTTCATTTGATACATTTAAACATAATAGTACCAGTCCCAAAGGACACATAACTGATAATACCAAAATTCTACACAGAACTCTTGAAAAGGAGTTTCTTTTCATTCAGATTCTCAGAAAATAAAAAGGTTGAGATAGTTCATTTCCTGGGATAGTAATAAGCTAATTAAAATTTTATAATGCACACAGGTGCTTTTAAAATTTCCGGGATCTCAAGGGAGATCTAACTTTTTTTATATGAAAATTGGGAATGAAGAATGTTCTCAATTTTATTTTGCAAGAACTGCGAATTGTTATAGTGAAATCTATTGACAGAGACATCACCTCAGTGCAGTAAATAAAATTATACTCACCTAAATATGAAGTCGATGAGTTGCTATGCGTGCTCAATCTGAAGCAGAAGTTGCAGTGCATGAAGCTTGTACATTGCTCTCATTCAATGAAGTATTGCCATCAGTCTCGCCAGTGTGCAGGTTGCTATGTTCAGGAACCGACCTACCCTCCAAAGTAGTTAATGGAGTGTTGACGTTGTTTTCAAGATTCTCCATCACACGTGATACAGTGCCAACGTCTACATTAACTTCTTCCCCAACTCCAGATCTTGAATCAGTCACAGAACTGTTGCGGGAAAATAGTTTCTCCTTCCAGCCTTTTGTACTCTTTGTAATCGAATCTTTATATCTTTAAATGCATATAGTGATAAAAGTAACACAAAGAATGAGAAAAAGACAGAAGAGAACTAAATCAGCTTTGCTTATGGCTACAAAACAAAACATATCTAGAAACAATAGACAAAACATACTAAGCAGCAGCAGGAATTTAATTTACCTAGATGAAATTGTATTAAATCGAGATTTCAGAGATTCTGAAAATGACTGAAATTCAGAAGGCCCTTCTCTGTCCTGACTATTTGGTGAAGATCGACTAGAAGATCTACAATATATACATGCAACATGGCAAACATAGGTAAAACAAATTTGAGAGCAAACACTTGAATGATTTCTTTAAGGAAGCATTTAATAAATTAACCAACAAGGGAAGAAAATAAAACATGGTTGAAAATAGTACAAACCTATAGGGTAACGTCCCATGCTGATTTTCTGGAATAACTCTTGATCCAGATGCCTGAACAGATTGGACGGAAGGTGGTAGAGTATTTGGCTGCACAGAATCTTCACTCGTTCCTAATGGAAGAGGAGAGAAGCCACTTGCTGTAATGGAAGAATCAGTTTCACGCTCCCCTCTCTCAGTTGGAGAAGAGGAAGCAGTGGCAGAAGGTGCATTAGAATTAGTTGAGAACACCAGATATTGAGGACGGCCTTGAGCAGATGATCTAGTTCTCTGTCCTTCCCTCCTGGCAAAATGACGTGCTCTTTCCATGGCAGCGGCGGCAGCTAAGTGTTGAATTATACGATCTTCAAGCTCAGCACCATTTGCACCAACCGGTAACTGCATCAGAGAAGAGGGATGACATAACTGATCTTCAACACAGGTAACAAAATTATTTCATCATATGGAAATGTTAATATTCATAGGTCTCTCACATGCTGTAATTCGAAATCCCCAAAGGCTGGATGATGAAATATTGCAGTATTCCTGGAAGGAGTTGCCCTAATACTCCTCTCCCGCTCTATAGCGTCAAGCAACTCCTGGCTGCCACAATAGAAATTTCTTGTACGGTTAAGTTCAAAGTTTAGCAACAAAGTTATTAAATAATGGATCAAGAATGCAATATAACCTGCTAGGATCTTTCAGAGTTATGGGTTGCCAACACATGGGGCACTGGGAACTTCTTTGACACCTACAAAAATGAAACTTAAACATGAACCAAATGTTTTATTTTTCCAAGTCGTGCACAAGCACGATTGTAATACAAGAATTTGTTATGTTTACAATGTTGGAAGATTGAAACATCATAATTTCATTAAATTTGAAGCTTTCCACATTCAAGTACTCTGTTAACTACACAATCATGACATAGAACATTATTTATTCCTATTGCTCATCAATGCTGAGAGCTTGCCTTGGACAAATTACGAAACTATATTCTTGATGGTTTAGCACCTGGCCTGCCGTGGTGAAAAAACAAAATAAAGAGTGAATTCCGAGGCTTTGCCGACTGGGTACCAAAGGCAAGCTTACAGATAACGACAAAAACCGATCTGATATTACCTGCATATTTTCCCTATTTAACTTGAGAGCAGTCAGACTTTCTAACATCTCATCATAAATCCAGATAGTAAATTACAATCTTTATAATTCAAAAGTCAACAGTAAAAAGGACTAGCTTCATTCTCTAAACATATAGCCAAAGAAAATATTTCCTGATATAACTTAAATTAAATTACCACTCAAGAATGCACTGAAGATGAAACTCGTGCTTGCATGCAGTAACCTGCATATGATACATATTATATCAACTGAAAAGAAAAATTAATAATAAACTTGATGATAATAATTCAAGTTTCAATAATGTACCGTTGAAGGTTCACTCTCACTAAATACTTCAAGGCATATGCTGCAAGCATCATCACATGCATCTTGAATTCCACCTTCCACAAAAGCTGCAGCAGATGTCAAATGATCCTCCGATATCTTGTCCTCTTCCATCCTTGGAAATCAATATCTGTGACACATGAAAAAGGGAAGAAAACATAAATTATATATAAAAGGCAATAATTTTAGATAACTAATATAGTAAATATACTATATAAATGAAATCAAAGCTAAGAAAACCACGGCATCAATACACACCTGCTTACTAAGAATATAAGAATCAGCTGACAATCGAATTCACTACCATAAGAAAATTTAGAAGAGTTCAGTTTCCATTTTTGACGTTTGTTAATAAAAAACGCACACTAAGTTGACTTCTAACAAAATGTGTACCACATGTCATAATGATACTTACCCCAAGGATTCTTAAATTAGTTTTAGAGGGCTCAATCAGAAGATGATTACCATAATGAAAATTAAACAGTGACCCCCAAAACTCTTTAGAATTAAACTATTGCGTGTCTTTTCTATTGTAGTTTTTTGAGATTCGAAAATACCTTTTATAAGTAAATAGTATTATTCAATTTAAAACAAGAAAAAAATACCGCCCAAAATTTTCCAATTTTTCTGATGAAGATTTATTTTATTTGTATTTATTTTATGTTATTATTTATAATCATATTTGATTGTGATTTATTACATTAGATAAGTAAGTTATCACAGTAAAACAATAAGGGAGTTGCTTCTATAATTTAGTTAGGGTATTGAAACAGTATTATGAAGCATATACTGATTAAAAGTAGTCTGCTATTAACTTTAGGATACTCCTCGATGTAACCTTTTTTAATGTGAACTTGAATAATTATTGAAATTAATATCCTTCTCTTGTCGAGCATTGCGACCCAAATTTTTTTTTTACTTCTTCAGTTACTACTATATTACCCAACCTATGAAGCATGGGTATGGGTGCGGGTGCGGGAGTGCGTGGTGCGGGGATACATGAATTCGGCAAATTTAAATATATGGGGATTCGGGTGCGGGGGATTCGGCAAATATTAAAAAATAAAAAATATATATTATATATATAATTAATTAGTAAAACCAAAAAATAACATTCAAATTAAACCATAACAATCAAAATAAAAAAACCAAGTCAAGAAAACTTTGTACCAGGTCACAGCAGTAGCCTTACTGCCCAGTGCCCAATATTTATAAAATTTAACAACCGGTCAACAACTAAGCATATGTACATACATATATATTAATTAAACAAAAAAGACTAGTAAACCAAAAAATGACTAGCAAACAGAAAAATACATATCAGTTGGGTGGTGTACTGGTGTGTCACAGGTCACTCAACAACTCACTACTCACCAGTCAACAACAATACAAATATGTATACAAACACAGTATATACATACATATACACGCTGATATGTGTATACAATCATCCGATCCAACACAATAAACACACAAACAGCGAGCCCAGTACAAATGTAAAGGCTTACCGTATATAGTACATACATACATATACTTACAGAATGTGAAGAGGACGAAGAGGTGCCTCCTTTTCAATTAGGGTTCAAATTGGGGGTGATGTGGGTAAAAATAGCCCTGAGGAAATAATAAATATAGCATTTATTATTTCATTTACTAGACCTGGAATGGTCCAAAGGCTTGGACCCTTGAAACGAACTAGGAAAATAAATCATAGGATCAACTGGATTTGTAATCCAAAGATCAACTGGATTTGTAAGTCCATCCCACAAGCTTTGTTGAAACCATAGGCCCAGTAAGCCTCTATTATTAATTAATTTCGTAATTAATTAATGAAGGTCCCAAGAAGCCTGTTGAAGGCCCTAATCCTAGAAGGATCTAGAAACCCAAACGTGGGAAGAGTCCAACGAGGACCCTCATTCCTAATAGGTTTAGACAACTTTGTCACTAGGAGACTTGGCCACCAAGTCTCCTACTTCTAATCTGATTCCTAGGCCCTCATGCGCCTATATATAGGGCCTAACCCCTCAACATTAGAACTACGTTTTTGGCTTGATTCTCATATACATTGAGATACGTAGACAGTTAACGAGGACCTGAGAAAGTCACGGAACGTGAGAAAGTCACGGAACGTGAGAAAGTCACGGAACGTTAGTGCAGCCATAGAAGCTCGAAACTCTCTCAAAACCTAGTATTAATTGCGTATTAAATACATCTCATTTTTAATCCGTAACAGGGGGCTTATTCCGGTGTGTTTTAAAACCATGTGAAATTACTTTTTTTACCCTTCCCGCACCCCCACGTATCGGATCACTGAAGTACGTGGATACGCCGGGTGGCACACCCCGTACGCACTCTAGCGCACCACAACACACCCCCACATCACGAACACGAACGCACCCTGTGCGCGATTCTTCACCAAAGTGAAGAATTCCTGATACCTGGCACCTAACCTATTTGTTTACATAACTGTTCCATAAATCCTTTTAAGTTGTCCTGCATCGCCCCCCTCCCCCCAAAAAAAAAAATCTCAGCCTACCCTCTATAGCTTTTTTCAAGACATTGCTCTCAACAAGCTCAAAATATCATAGAAAACATATTAATAATGCCAGACACTTTATATTCATACACACTTTTGAATAAAATAGTAAGATAAACCATATTTGAGGATTTATGGAGAAAGTCTTCAAGTATACACAATCAATCAGCTCATAAAATATTTCGTTAAGCCATGGCACCATGATGCCATGAAGTTGCATCTGTATGACAATATGACTTTCACCAATATATTTTTAAATACTCAAATTTATTCAACTTTTTAGTGTATAATTACATATATACTGCAGAAAATTATATAGCCTACAAATAGGTACTGTTAAAAGATCATAATACCCAACGATAGAGTATATGCATATATATAATATCCGGTGGTTATATTATGTAATAATATGTCATACTTGTAGATGCAAGTTATGATAATAGAATATATATATATATACAGTCTTCTACACATTTAAATGTTTACAACTATATATTACAACTTATATGAGGCCCCTGGCTACAATGAGACAAAAAAAAGAATAAAGTGAGGGAGAAAAAGAGCGAAATAAAAAGATTGAATAGAGAATAGGATGATCAGAGGAAGGAAGAAGAAAAGAAGAAAAGAGAATAATACAACAAGAAAAGAAAGGAGAAGAAGGAACAAGAGAAGTCGCAACAGCAAGCAGCAGCTTTGTTTGGTGAAATCGCTTGTGGAGTCATCACTAACTTAAATTATACACTAAGGCTTGTCATTATTGCCCATATTTAATTGTTTGGATCAAAATATATCTTGGTCATGGTAAAAAAAATTGACAAATAAAACAGACGTGGTATGGAGAGAAGTGCGGCCTTTGCTTAGATTCGGAAACAGAACTTAGAAGGAACCATTGCTTGTCATTTTACTACTTTAGCACCATTTACCATTGACATAACTGTTCATATTTTTCGCTTAACATCAAGTCATTTCTCTTGAGAACGATCAATGATCCTGACGTAGTAATCAATTCAATGAATTGCTGATTAGTATTCAGGCCAATTCATACAACAATTATTAAAAATCACTACCAGATGACAAATTCTAAAATTCAGAATACAGAAAAATTATATCCAATTAACGAGAGCTAAAAATTCCATTAAATATGCTTACATAATGGCAACCTTAGTCACCTCATATAAATCCACATACACTACTTCTGTGTCGAACATATTGGAGGATAAAATATGACTAACAGTCTAATTTATACACCTATGAATAAACAATAATTACATTACATAGTATAGAATCACAAATTTTAGCAGTTCAAAACATAAAAAAACCAACCTTTCAATATAACCAACATAACTTGAAAAAACTCTATCAAACTTGTGTGTGTGTGTGTGTGTGTGTGTGACAAAACTGAGAATCCCCCAGTAACCTAAATTGATCAAGATCTACATATTCAACACCACTTTACAAATCAAAACATAACTAAACCAACACCAAAATCAACAAAAAAACAAACATCAAAACAAAACTTAAGTAAACAACCAAAATTCCATCAAATAATCACAAATTACAAAACCAACTGAAGAACAAAAAAAACCCTTTAACAATCAACAAAAATAATGAATACCCAACTCAAAAAAAGTGATTAAAAACAGCAAATTGAGTATATACAAAATTATACAAACATATACATATATATTTGTATTAAAAAGTGAATAAAGGGTGGAGCTTGAAAATCACCTGTGTCGACGAAAATGGTGGGAACGATCAGGAAGGGAACGGATTGTGAGTGACGCTAAAAAAGTTATCAACAAATATATATAGATGTAGATACAATACAAGACTGGTCGACTCTGTCTATATGTATACACATATACGTTTATGTATATATATACTTGCAAGTATAGTGTGTATATGCGTATATTTTATTAAACTGTTATTTTGACCGTACTACACACCTGGTTCAAAAAACTATTAAAAATAAAAAATGTATGCAAATAAATTATTACTCCCTCCGTCCCGGCCAAATGTTTACATTTGGTCCGGGCACGGAGACCAAGGATAGTGGGTGTAATAGTGATTTTATTGTTAAAATAAATGAAATAGTGGGTGTAATAGTGTAAAGTGTTGAAAAAGTGGAGTGAAGTAGTGGATGTAATAATATATTTATTGTTAAAAGTTACTATTTTTAGTAATGTAAAGAATTGGGTGGGACGTCCCAAAAAGGAAAGTGTAAAGAATTGGTTGGGACGGAGGGAGTATCATTTTATAGATATTTTTTAATTTATTTAATCATTTTAATAAAATATATCCTTATTGTGTTCTCTAAGAGTATAATAAATTTGACTAACACATGATAGAATATTATAAAAATATAATAATGAATTTCAAAAATATAAAATCTTATAAATTAAAAGAATTTCAATTTTTCAAATAAACAATTTGAAAACTTATTGATTCCAATAAATGATTTCAAAGTTGATCATTCGAAACTTTTAATTCATGTAGATATCAGACCAATAAATTGGGATATTTCCGAAACTAAAAAAAATGAATTTTAGAAATTAAACTCGATAATAGTAAAAGTCTAAAGCATTAGTTAAGTTTTTTAAAAGCATAAAATAATAATTAAACAAATATATTATTTATAAGGAAATCAATTATTAATAAGTTAAAATTATTAGACAATTAAATTAAAAAAAAATATTTTAAGGGTTTTGATCCGAATAATTATTTTCAATTTTTGAATAAAAATATTTAATTTATATTTTAATTTAAAAATAATAATTTTATTTATGTATCGAAGGGTTTTTTAAAATACGTATAAAATATTAAAAATAATAACTTTTGAAGAATTGTGAAAGTAATTTTATAAATTTACATATTTAAAATCACACTGATTTTATTTATTTCATTGTTAAATAAACCATAAAATACAAAGTCTATAATCAAAAGGAAACAAAAACAAAACAAAAAATAACAGAAAATTAAGTATGATTTATTGATGTTGTTATTACAGAAAATTTATCATTCATCTTCATCTGCTGCTACTTGACTTAAACCTCTATGGCTCTCCTTGTTTTGATGCTTTTCATGACCCGGTTCATGTACTCGATGACCCGACTCATGGTTCTTGCTCCACCAATAGCCTTTAAACGCAAAGTACTTGTAAGTTCTGTAACTTTTACTTGTTCAGTATGATGAGGCTTCTGTTACTGATGAATATGATGGTTTAACACTAAAGCACAGTACATTTGATTGATGGGAATATACTAACAAAATTTATTGTTTTGTTGCGTTTCCTACACCTCAAGTTATTATAATTTGGTTTTTCAATAATTACTTCTTCAAGTGAGCTAGTCATCTTAATGTGTTGTTTGGTTATTTTAAATTTTTATTCAGAAAAAAAAATTAAAAATAAATTAGGGAATTATACTTTATATACACCTTAAAATGATGCGTGGGATGGAGGTAGTATATAATTGTAAGTTTAAATTGTTTGGTTGTAGTATATCACATGATACATAGTTTCTGTCAACCCTACTTGGAAAGCTGACGAACATGTTACATTTAGAACCAAGATTGGAGGAGTTTGAAAAATTGAAAATGTACTACTCTCCAATGGAATTTCAAGGTTTGTCTTTCTACAATTTCAGTATATGTATTTCTTTATAAGTGATGTAATATAATTGGATATGAATGGTGTAGTCGTGCATTGTAACTAAAATAATAATTTTATAAATTATTTATGCATTTAAAATAATAAGAAAACATATACAAATGCAATTAAATGATAAACTTAATTTCGATTTATACTCCCTAGATGTTTTTCAAGGCATTAACAAAATAAGTTAATAAACTAATTTCACAATATTATATGATATATATTTATTATATATTAATACTACAATTTTTTATATTATTAATTTTAAACGACGCAACTGCACATTACTATTATTTTTTTACACCTTAATATGTATGTCAAAAAGTCAAACATTAGTTAAAATGAGATGGACGGAGTATTTTAGAGAATACACATAGTTTCCTAACAATATATAATTATTAATTTACAATAAAAGAATTAAATATATTTTCCCTATTCTTTACATTTTTTATATTCGTTCACTCATAAATTTTTAATCAATAATTGACAAAGTTCAAAAGTTAAAAATATTAGTTCCTAATGTATCATAAATTAGTCAATTATATATATAAAAAATTATATCTTAAAAATGTAAATATTGTACATAAAACTTGATATGTTATAAATATTTCTCTACGAAAAATTGTAAAATTTTAATTATATTAAAATATAATTAATTTTTTTATAATATTCTAAAAATAAATATACACCATATGCATAGTACGGGCATTTCTGTATTGCTCAGTGTGTCTGTGTAATGTTGTTTGGTTCATTGAAAAACTTTATTCGTTATAAACATATATGAAAATAAAATATGTGAATATTTGATATGATTTACAAAGAACATTCACGTGAAGAGAGAAACTATATAAAAAATATATTAAAAACAACTTTAGTGTGCAAATTGAATTGGATTAAAAATACGTAATTTGTACGTTGAACATATATTTCTTCTTTAATCTCCTAAAAGATTATAAAAAACTTCCTCAAATCCAACATTAGCGATGAAATGATTCGACTTTCCTGTATCACCTTCAATTAAAATGTGCAATCCATCTCGAGAAGTGACTCGGGATACAGCTACATAAAGTTGGCCATGGGACGTGAAAGATATGATCCAACTTTATCTAACGATTGTCCTTGACTTTTGTTGATAGTCATTGCAAAACAAATCTGCAAAGGAAATTGTATCCTCTTGAAAACAAATGAGAAATGAAAACAAATGAGAAATGAGTGTCAGTTGGTTCCATTTCAATCCTCAGTATGAGATGTTTTGTACTAGCATGAGATCCTGTTAATATTTTACATTCAACACTGTTCTCAAACATTTTGAGAGTACCATTCTAGTACCATTACACAAACCCATAATTTGATTCAGATTTCTCATCAACATGACCATTGCACCAACCTTTAGTTTCAATTCATGCTTTGAAATGGATTGCATGTTAATTGAACTAAAAAAATATTTAATAGGAAAAGAAGATTCGTAGTCATTGTTGATTTCACCATAAGAATCATCTATTGAATCTTGACTCAAATAAGTATGTGTAATACCTGGAATCAGGCCTAATACGTGAGAATTTACTTCATCCACAATTGTATTCGTTGCCGTGAGAATGGCTCTCTCCTTGAAGTAAGATTCTGATGTCAGATTTTTGGCAAAATCAGGATAAGTTGCGTCCACAATGCTCTTGACTGAATTGCTGAATTTTTCAATTAGGAATTTTTTTGGGATTACAATTTCTCGATCAGAAAATATATCATCTGGATGAATGTTGTCAACTTTTCTATCCCCAACGTCCAAAACCCATTTACTAAATTTTGCAATTTTATGATTGTCAGCTTCTGTCTTCCTACTTCCCAAGCGCATATTTCTCCGTAGTTGAAAAACTTTACAATGACTCCACAAACGGGATTGGTTTAGTGAAGCATTAACAACTTCAGTTCGCGTGGCTGTAGGAATGGCAGGTAGAATCTACCGAAAATCACCTCCAAATACAATAGTGATACCACCAAATGGTTGATTTTTTTTCCAAGATCAACTGATGACATTATATCTCTGAAACAATGATCGACAGATTCAAAAGCATGATGATGTTGCATCGGAGCCTCATCCCATATGATCAATCTAGTAGTCTTGATTAAGTCAGCAATATCAGTTCCATGTTTGATGCTAGGAATAGAATAACGGTCGAGTTTCAGAGGAATATGGAATCGATAATGTGCAGTTCTGCCACCAGATAATAAGGTTGCAGCAATTTCGGATGATGCAACTGGAAGTACTATTTTACCTTCGCTACATAAACGATAACATATTGTTTTCCACAAAAATGTCTTACCACAGCCACCACAGCCATATATGAAAAAAATGCCTCCTTTCCCATTATTAACCGATTCTAATACAGAATTATAAACTTGAAGTTGTTCTGGATTTAAAGTTTAGTAAAATTTGTCATGTTCCTCCTTCATAAGCTTTCTATCATATCCAGTCTTTTCTTCAATTAACTGGTTGATCGTTTGATGCAAATAAGAATCTTGAGGGAACGACATAATAGAATAGTGTTATTCCCTAGAACAATGTCAATATTTGTAGAAGGGGGGGGGGTTGAATACAAATATTAAAACTTTTTGCTTGTTCTAATATTTGTTCTTGATGTTTGAGAATTAGAGAGAATATGTTCAAATAAATTAAGATTGAAAAATAAACCGAACAAAGAGATTTAAAATTACTGATGGATTGGTTTTTCCATCAGTGTATATTTTTGCTCAATGTTCCTAGGTTAAAAGAAACCTAGCTGCACTTTTACAAGATTAGAAAACAAATCAACTGTTCTTACAAATTGTGCTCTCAAGCTAGAACAGTTGATTAAGAAATATTATCTAACTTGTATGTTTTCTAATAATGCTGCTACACTTATTTATATACCACAAGTGTGCTTTTACAATTCCTATTCTCGGATTTTTTCTACCTACCTTCCTTTTACCTTTTTTCTATTTTAGAATAAAGGTTTGAAAGATAGCTTCTGATTGAGTCTTCACAGTCATCATAGAATGTCTTCCATAGGTGTTCTTTTGCCTTTTTGAATCTCTGACAGATTGCCTTTTTGTCACAGTCAATTGATAATTTGCTGTTAAGCATATCAATTGACTCTTTCTTTATTCACAACTGATAATGTTCTTCGATTGATCTTGATATTCATCGATTGATAAGTAAGTTGCCTTATCGATTGATAAATGATATCAATCGATATATCAATCTATGGGTCTTCACATCAGTTGATAGTCTTCAACTCTTGACTTGGTTTCTTCGATTGATCTCTCATCCATCGATGCTTCAATATCAATTGATCATCCTTCACTTGTGTAATTTCCTATCTTCACATAATTACAATTTGACAGTTTAATTTACACATCAATTGATGATCTATATCAATCGACTCTAACATCAATTTATGAATAAAATATCAATTGATTTACACCTTATCGATTGAAATAGACTAAGTACACATATGCTACAATCCAAATTATCAGTTGATTCAGATAAACATTTCAACTGATAAATGGTTTCCTGATCAATTGATATTTATAACTTTCATATCAATTGATCAGTTACATCAAATAAAATTTCTATGATTCTAAGATTAATGTTATCATAAAATTACATGTAGATTCCTAACAATCTCCCCCTATTTGTGTCTGTGATATGAACATGTATAAATCTACTTGATGATAACAAAACCCTTAACTATAATCATTTAAATAGAATCAAGAAATTTTCATAACACTTTTTAGGAAATACCAGTTGATGATTATTCTTTACAGACTGTTCCAGTGTCTTCAATTCTTCATGATCTTCATTCATCAATTACTTCTTCTTCTTCTTCTTTTCAGCATTTTCTTTTAATTGCCTCATAAAGGTGCTCCTCAATATTGCTTCATCTCTACCAGCTTCCCCAAGTTGCCTCATAAGATATTGGATTTCCTCATCTGTGATTTTGTCCAGATATTTACAGATATCAAAGAATTTTGTATTGCCTTACACATTTGTAAAAATCATGGCATACTTTGGTTCCAACACCACCTTCTTGACTTGAGATTTCCATAGCTTTAAAGGAGAATCAGGTTCAGCTTCAGCTTTTGCTCTCCTCAGCTTTGAGATTTGTTGTTGGATTTCCTGAGAAATAGTCACATTGAGTTTGTACCTTTTGTTTAGAAGAGGTAGAATTGTCTTCAACACATTGTAGCCTTTCTTCATAATCACCTTTATTGAGTAAGTGAGTTTAAAACCATTTTCATACTCCAACCTCATGGATTCCTCTTGATTTGAAGTTGCAAGATGGGTTCTAACTCCAATTAATCCTTTCTCACTTACAACTAGAGTTCCTTTTAATTGGTATCCTTCAAATGTCACTTCCTCCTTGGTTTCTCCTTGAGTGACTTTAGGATTCTTCTGAACCACCATCTTCTGAGATGAATCTGCCCTTTTCTGGGCCATTGCTATTTTTCTCATTTTTCTCAATGGTTGCTCTGCCTGTAGCTCTTCCAAATGCCATTGCATTTCCATCTGTCTAGCAATCTCTTCATTCTCCTTTTCTCTCCTTGAGGCATCTGAGATTCCTGTAGTGATGGCTCCTTGAAATAGCTTTTGGCCTACTGGTTCAATTTTATTCTTCTTCTCTTCTTCAATCATTATTGATTTCTCTTTCTTTTTTTCTTTAAGAGCTTCAACATCCAATTGAAGAAAAGCTTCTGTATTTGAGTTACTTTCCTGAGTGGCCCCCTTTGTACTTTAATTTACTGCTCTGGTTTGAGCAATAAATTCATCTAATTTTCCTGACTCTACAGCCTTTGCAACCAACTCAGTGTTCCTTTTTAGGGTTTCAAAATTTTGTCTTTCCCTCTCAATCATTAGTTAAGTTTCCTTTTCTCTAGAATTTCTTCTAGCTTCCACATCATCTTCAAATTTCTTAGCATCCCTCCTTTTCTGTTCCATGTCATCTTTGGAATATTTTGAAGATTGACCCTTATAGCTTCCACTGCCACTTGCACCACTTCTTGAGGTCCTGCTGTGACCACCCAAATTGATTCTAGGATTATCACTCACAGCTCCTCCTACACCACCATCACCATCTTTATCATTCTTCTTCTTTGTATTCTCCCCTTTTTTGTTATCATCACAATTAGGAGGTGGTCGCATTCTGTCAAGAAACTTCTGAAGAATTTCAGCATGTAGAGCATGTCCTCTAATTATAGCTCCCATCTTAGTTTCTATGGACTCTACTCTTCTTTCCAAGGCTGTAAAATGTTTTGACTCCTTAAATAATTTATCCTTAATTTGCACCAGAGTGTTCATTGGCAGTTTCTCATCCAATCTCCTTTCCAATACATCCGTGTTTGTTGAGAATGAATCTTTGATGTTGTCCAATTCCCTCCTTATGTCAGTGACTGTCATTTTCTGCAATTTTAACTGATCCTTCATGCAGGTGGAAATTCTCCTATGAGTTAAGTCTTTAATGTTCACCTCCATCATTGCCCTTCTGTATTATGATAGGATCTCTGTTTCTGCATCTTCAAGAGAACCATCAATGGTACTCATCCATGGCTCCTCATCTGAATCACTTTCTAGATCACCAGGAGTCATATGACAGACATCTGTAACATTGACCAAACTTTTCTTCAAGTTTCTAGTTCTCTGTTCAGTATGATCAATGCCTAAGAGTTGTTCATCATCCCTGTTGCTTGATGTGGCTAGTCCCTGGTACCTTGTATCAAGATGGACAAAGTTGCTTGGATCCAAGTCACCTGCATCAACTTCCATATCTTCAACAGCTACTTCCTCCAATAATTCAGCTTCTTTCTCTATACCACTTCCTCCTTCTTCATTTGCATTAGGGACTCCCCTTAACTCCTTTACTCCCTCCTCTTCAGACATCAATTCATTTTCCAACTCCTGAGCATATTCAAGAATTTTTCTGTCACTCTCACTCATCTCTCTATTTTTCATCAGGATCTCATCCTGGAACCTCACCTTTCCCTCACTCATTATCTGTGCACCTTCTGAGGTGGGGTCCTCAAGCGTTTCACTCTCATTCCTGGAAGAAATAGGAATGATCTCATTCACTCCCTCTCCTTTTGCCAGGCTGCAATCCTGCCTCTCATTCAACTCACTCAATCCTATAAGTGTTTGTGCAACATCAATTGATTGGGTATCAATTGATGTTAAGAAAATATCAGTTGATGATGTGTTTAGGATATCCATCGATTGATGCATACCCATCGATTGATCTTGAGTATCGATCGATGGCTTATCAGTCGATGGCTGAATATCAATTGATGTTGAGACATCAATTGATGGAGTATAAACATTTGATGTAATTATTTAAGAAGTTACATTTGAGATGATTTGAGAAATGGAATCCTGAACTTCCTGGGAAGAAAATTCAAAATGGAGTGTTGGCTTATCCTTGAGTAACAAAGAAGGAGAATCTGAAAATGCTTGATTGTTTATCAAAACATTTTCTAAAGAAATTTGATGTGGAGGAGAGAAAGGAACGGAAATAGATAAAGAATGGGACTGCAACTCTATATTTATTGGAGATGCATCAAACTGAATTTGAGAAGGCTCCACCACAGTTTCCTATGATTTTGCAGTGTGTGAATTCCCTTGTACAAAGGTTACTTTCTTCTTTCTCCTTTCATAGGATTTGGGGGTTTTGGCTTGAGTGTCCCCATCTTTGTTCAATGCCCTTGGCTGTGGGCTCTTTTCAATACATCTTTTTGGGAAGATGCCAACAGAGATGTGGTATTATCCTTGTTAACATCTACAGTCTTTTGGGAGACTGTGGAGTGGGTAGGTTTGGGTTGCACACCCTCTCTCTCCTTATCCTTCTCGGTTCTTTGACTTTCCCCAGTTCCCTCACCAGAACCTTCTCCATCTAATCTATCACCACCTGAAGTTTTTCTTTTCTTTGATTTTATAACAACAGATTTTTGGAAACCTGTTGAGGTTGGTTTCTTAGATTTGATTGAGGAAATAGGTAGTGTGGCTTGGGTAGGAGGGTTGGGGTTACTGCTAGCACCCTCCATCGCCATAGAAGGCAAAGAAACTTGAGTTTCAGAAGAAGTAAGGGAAGAAATAAATACCTGAACAAAAGGTGGATAGATCAATTCCACATTGCTGTGAAGATTGATCCTGACCAAGTCTTTGAAGACCCTTTTGTTTTGGACACAGTAGTTCAAAGTCTCCATCTCTCTGGTTATTTCAATGTCCTTCACAAAATGGTTAATAAACAACATAATAAATCTAGCATAATATATATGATTTGATCTATTAGCCTTATTACCCAATTTTGCCGCAATTTCATTTAGTATGATGGAAGATAGATTGAAAAATTTATCAAACAAAATACTATATGCTACCTCCTGCATACTAGTTGTTATTGCATCAAAATTGCTAATTTTACCACTAAAGCATTTAATTATGACATCAAAGAAATAAGACCATTCTCTTCTAAGATATTTTTTAACCATATGACCTAGTCCTATTTCTGTTTCAGCATAATTAACAGATTTTAGCATTAACCTAATTTCTTTATCTGTTGGGATTTTATCAGTATTATTAGCAGGTAATTCTAAGCATTCATTAATAACAACATTAGTAACAGTGTACTTATCTCCTTTACAAGTGAATGTAATTGTAGAGTTATCACTTGTGATTTCAGGACTTGCCCAAAATTCTTCCACCAAGTTGCAGACGATCTTTGGAGCATCTTTGAGTGCCTTCTTTACCTTGCAACTTTCCAGAAATTTCATCAGAGGATGGAACTCCTGAGGTGCCTCTTCCACTATTGTACATGCTACAAAATTTGTGAGTTCGTAGATGTAACCACTCTGTGAAACTTTCTTTGATGAAGAGGCCATTGCTTTGGCTTTTGGCTAGAAATCACTTACTTGACAAGGATTAAGTATTTGAGAGAGATTGAAAATTGAGAGATTAGTGACTAAGTTCGCAGATTGAGAGAGAGAAAGAGAGAGACAAAGAGAAATTATTAAACAAAATGCAGGTAAGAGTAAAGAAAAATTTTAAACTCACTATTTATATTTACTAATTTCTCAATCGATTTATTTCTCAAAATAGAACTTAATTGACCATTAAAAAAACATTTTTGTGAATTACTTATTTTGGAAATCGACTGTTATACATACAGGACTGTATGTATTTATCAATTGATAAGACAGGTAATCAACGGCTAGATTTTGTACAGGTCGATTGATGACATGGACCCTAAAACTTCCATGCCATCGATTGATAACTAATTTATCCATCGACCGTTAGTACTATCCAACGATAGACAAATACATCATCGATTGATGTAGTTATCAGTCAGCAGATCAATATATCCATTGATATGTAAAATGCTTATCAATTGATTAATTAAAAATCAACAGATTAGCATTATCAACGACTACCTACTAGAACTAAAACAGCTAACTAACTTATCAGACATTTCAAATGTTAATTAAAATTAAGCATACCTAAATCACAGACCAATCTATTAAAGGTAGATTCATCTAATGGTTTGGTAAAAATGTCTGCAAGTTATTTTTCACTAGGGACAAAATGTAATTCAACAGTACCATTCATTACATGTTCTTTAATGAAGTGATACCTTATGTCAATGTGCTTGGTTCTAGAATGTTGCACATGATTTTCTGTTATTGCAATGGCACTTGTATTATCACAGAAAATAGGGATCTTGTTCAAGTTGAACCCATAGTCAAGTAGTTGATTCCTCATCCATAATATTTGTGCACAGCAACTTCCAGCTGCAATGTATTCAGCCTCTGCAGTAGATGTAGACACTGAATTCTGCTTCTTGCTAAACCATGAAACAAGCTTATTTCCTAGAAATTGACAGGAACCTGTTGTACTTTTTCTGTTAATTTTGTAACCTGCATAGTCTGCATCTGAATAACCAATTAGATCAAATCCAGAATCTCTAGGATACCAAATCCCAAGATTTGAAGTTCCTTTGAGATATCTGAATATTCTTTTTATTGTAATCAAATGAGATTCTCTAGGATCAGCCTGAAACCTAGCACAAAGACATGTAGCAAACATTATGTTTGGCCTACTTGTAGTTAAGTAAAGTAATGAGCCAACCATGCCTCTATAATTTGATATGTCCACTTTAGCTTCCTTAGTGTTCAATTCAAGTTTAGTTGCAGTGGCCATGGGAGTTTTTGCAGAAGAACATTCATTTAAATCAAATCTCTTTAATAAATCAGAAATATATTTGGTTTGATTTATGAAAATACCATTTTTGACTTGTTTGACTTGCAAACCAAGAAAATAGGTAAGTTCTCCCATCAAGCTCATTTCATATTTACTCTGCATCAACTTTGCAAACTTTTGAAAAAGTTTTTCATTAGTTGAGCCAAAGATAATGTCATCTACATAGATTTGAACAAGAATCGTAGAGCCATTTACATTTCTATGAAAGAGAGTTTTATCAACAGTACCTCTTGTGAAGTGATTCTCAATCAAGAATTTAGACAAAGTGTCATACCTGGCTCTAGGTGCTTGTTTTAATCCATAAAGTGCCTTGAGAAGATAATATACAAATCCAGGATGAACAAGATCAATAAAACTAGGAGGTTGTTCTACATATACTTCTTCTTCTAGTTCTCCATTGAGAAAAGCACTTTTCACATCCATCTGATACACCTTGAAATTAGCATGAGCAGTTGTTAGTGTAGGTGCCCTAGAGGCAATACAATAGACCTTTATGTCATTTGATTATTCAATAAACGTATTTATTATGACTTTAATTACTGCGATATATTTGTTAGCATAATAAATGTCGTTAGAATCATGATACACATTGTATAGTTTAGTACATGACTTGAACTTGAGATTATATAATAGATCATATTCTTAAATGTCCCTAGTCGAGTATTATTATTATAGGACAATAATAATACATAAATAGACTAGTATGTTGTTTGACTGATAACCACATCTCATTGGTTATAAGTATGGGGATACTAAAGTCAATACATAGGTACATGTAGGAGTACATGATACTGGACAGACCCATAGTGAGATTCTTCATGTTTAATAAAGTCATAAGAAAGACTCACAGTGATAATGGTGTAATGATCCTTTGACTTGAGATCATTATATTTCTATACGAGGATTAATATACTTTGACTACATTAAAAGTTACCTTTGACCGGGTGATGATAAAAGTGGACATCGGGTATATCATGAGTCGTATGAGAAATATGAATGATAGATAAATGATTTAACCCTCCTATAATTAGGAGATATATTATTGGTCTCTTGATTGAGTGAGACTATAAAATGCATGGCCATGCTCAAATAATGATTTGTTTTCATAGTCTACTCATGGATCAAGTAAACCCGGATTAAATGTTGTAGAGGATGACTAAATACATGCCTCGAATTTAATCTATAATATATATGGTTAAAGGGATTATATTACACGGAAACATTAATCACGAAAGGTTTTATCGAATCACGATTTAATTATTATTTAATTGGGTAGCAATGATGTATTACTAGATACCGCTCATTGTTTATAATTTTATTGGAGAATAAAATTATTGCTAATTAAATAATAGCCTATAGGGTCACACACATAGAGCACTTAAAGGAATAGTTAATTTAAATTATAGATTTAAATTAATTGATGATTATTTGAATTTTATTATATTAATTAAGTGAGACTTAATTAATTGAAATAATATAAATTCGAATATGAATTTCTGCCCTTAATAATTAAGTATGACTTAGTTATTAATTAAATAATAGAAATTCGATTTTATTATTTAATCATAAACCTACATGGGTTAGGCTTTGCTGTTATGGGTTGCTGTTAACCAGCCATTATAAATAGATAATGTAGGGTTAATAGGGTATTACGTTTTTGATAAGAAAAACCCTAGAGGCAGCAACTACACAGCAATAAGGCAGAGAAGAGCTAATTCGAAATCATCAAAGGAGGCTAGTACATCCATTCCGTAATCAAGATCGTGAGACGTTCTTGAAGGTGCTCGTGTGGATACCATAGAGGTGTTTTCGAGAGGAAGACACAAGTCGTGAAAGCTAGGATCTCCGTTGAGTTCGTGAAAGTTAAGACCAGACAAAGGTATGATTCCGTTTCACAATAATCAGTCCAGGCTTATACATGATCCTGCGTTAGGGTTCCGAAATTTTTCATTATATTTACGTTTAATCCGCTGCGTTTTATGCCTCGGAACCCAACAACAGCATATGCTAGAAAGATTCTGATTGCTTCCAATCTTGCAACTGGTGCAAATGTTTCATCAAAATCTATGCCTTCTTCTTGTGAATAGCCCTTTGCCACTAATCTTGCTTTATTTCTTGTTACTGTACCAGATTCATCCATTTTGTTTCTGAACACCCATTTTGTTCCAATGATAGACTTGTTCTTTGGTTTGGGCACCAGCTTCCATACCTTATTTCTTTCAAACTGATTCAACTCTTCTTGCATAGCAATTATCCAATCAGGATCATTCAAGGCATCTTCAATCCTTTTTGGTTCTTCTTGAGACAGGAAGCTACTATACAAGTATTCATTTTGAGTTGCACTTCTAGTTTTGACACCATCATTTGCATCTCCAATAATTAATTCAAAGGGATGGTTTTTTGTCCATTTCCTTTGAGATGGTAAATTTGTCCTTGAAGATGATGCTTCATGATTATTGGAAGTGTTATGATCATTGTGATGTGATTGACTATTTGAGAACCCTCCCCCTGAGATGGACACTCTACTTGAAGATTGTTGAGCAGAGTTGATATCCATCGAATGATTATTAATTGATGTATTATCAGTCGATTGATGATTGTCAACTGATAAGTTATCTGTTGGTGCATTGACATCAATAGATGGGAGGATTCTAGGTTCTTGAATTCTTGATATTTCCACATCATCATCACTATCTTCAATATTTCTTGTTGATTCATTTTCAAAATGCAACAGATCATGGAATCCTTCATCAACCAACCCTTAAATTTTCTTGTCATCAAAGACTACATGCATAGATTCCATAACAATGTGTAATCTAAGATTATAGACTCTGTATGCTTTGGTTGTTATTCCATATCCAACAAATATAGCTTCATCAGCCTTGGCTTCAAATTTTCCTAGATTTTCACCTTGATTTCTCAGTACAAAGCATTTGCATCCAAAGACATGAAGAAAATTTACTGTTGGCTTCTTGTCTTTCTTCATCAACTGATATGGAGTTTTACCTTGAATTTGATTGACCATGGAGATATTCTGAATGTAGCAAGCAGTATTAATTGCTTCTGCTCAGAAGTATGTAGGAAGTTTTGCTTCTTCTAACATAGTTCTAGCAGCTTCAATCAAGGTCCTATTTTTTCTTTCAACTACTCCATTTTGCTGTGGAGTCCTTGGTGCAGAGAAATGATGAGTGATACCTTTTTCTTCACAGAAATCTTTCATGGTTGTATTCTTGAATTCAGTACCATTATCACTTCTAAGATTCTTGACCTTCCATTCAGTGCCATTGTTAACATTCTTCACATGATTGATGATTAATTTGCTTGCCTCATCCTTAGAGTGTAAGAAATATACCCATGAAAATCTTGTGAAGTCATCCACAATTACTAAGGCATATTTCTTTTTGGTAATTGACATGATGTTGACTGGACCAAATAAATCCATGTGCAATAATTCCAGAGGCTTATCAATTGATGATTCAGACTTTGACTTGAATGATGCTTTTCTTTGTTTTCCCTTTTGACAGGCATCACATAGTCCATCCTTGGTGAATTCCATCTGTGGAATGCCTCTAACCATATTCTTTCTAACCAATTGATTCATGGCCTTGAAATTCAAATGGGCTAGCTTCTTGTGCCAAATCCAACTTTCATCTGTATTGGCTTTACTAAGTAGACATGTCATAGAATTTGCCTTTACAGAGTGAAAATCAGTCACATAGACATTTTCTTTTCTTTCTCCAGTTAAGAGAATTTCACCAGTTTCTTTGTTGGCTATAATGCATGATCTAGTTGTGAACCATACATCATTTCCATTATCACATAGTTGACTAATACTGAGCAGGTTGTGCTTCAATCCATCAACTAGTGCTACAGGTTCAATGATATCATTTTTTTTGCAATTGAGCCATATTCTAGAGTAAAACCTTTGCTGTTATCTCCAAAAGTAACTCCTGGGCCAGCCTTTTCCACAAACTTTATGAGGAGGGACAAATCTCCAGTCATGTGCCTTGAACATCCACTATCCAAATACCAGAGATTTTTCTTCCTATTTCCCTGCACACACATAAAACATTCAAGTTGTCTTTGGTACCCAAGTTGCCTTGGGTCCTCTTTTATTAGTTGCAGCCTGAGCCCCTGCCGTCAACTTAGGTTCCTTTTATTTTGATGGGTTTAAATCCACTTTAACTTTGGGAGTTGACTTTTGAGGCTTTGACACCTTGGAACTCATGACAGAATTTCTATGAATTTCATTATCTACATTAGGCATGTTCCATGGCATACCAGGCATGTTCATATTAGGATATGCAAAGAAAGGATTATACATGTATGGAACTTGTGCATAAGGCATAGGAACATTAGGTGCAACCAAATTAGAAGACATGGCACTCATGAGCATATGATTGGTAAATATGGCATTTGCAGTCATGGCATGTGCATTTAAATCATTTGGAGACATATACTTCTTTTCATTCTTGCATTGCATAGACAAATGATTTACACTACCACACTTAGCACATACCTTTCTAGGTGCATACATATCAGGAGTGTAATTGTTGTGCTTATTTATGCCTACTTTTCTATTCCTATTCTTCTTCTTTTTCTCAGACTTAGGTTGAATAACTTCTACAGGTGCTATCTCTTCTAATTTTGCTTTTAATTGATTCTTGGATAAGCTACCTATGTTAATCTTCCCAACCTTAGTCTCAACTTGATTTTTGGTTTCCTTAACAAACTTGATAGGGGTGCTAAATTTGTTCTTTTTTTAGCCATTGATGATTTACTTGTCGATGGATGCTTATCGATTGATTCAACATCAATCGATTGATAATCCTTATCGATCGATGAAGGATTAGCAGTCGATTGATCTTTATCCCTTGAAGCATCATCTAATGGCTTGTCAGTTGAACTGGGGGATTCTCCTAGAGTATCTACACCCTGAACATCAATGATTTGTTTGGCAGTTTTAGCAGACCTATTCCATCTATTAATGGTTTCTATTTCTTCAGCTAATTGTTCTTTCAACAACTCTTCTCTTTTCAAACTATTTACTAGTTCATTCCTAGCATCCTTACTTTCCTGCTTGAATCTTTCTAGACAAACAAGTTCATTTTCAAGAAAAATATTCCTCTTAGTTAAGACATCAATGGTGTTCATTAACTTGAGGTTTTCTTTGTTTAGAGACTTAAGAGTGATATGCAAATTGTACAATTCATTGGACATTTCATTAATAGTACTATTGCATTCATCAGCAGTAAGTTCAGAAAAGTTGGTAGCTAGTACCTGATTAGATGCTGAACTAGCTTCTTCATCTTCATGGTTGGCCATTAGAGCTAAATTGATATATTCTTCAGAATCACTATCCTCAGTAGCCCAGTCCTTCTCCTCAGTAACAAAAGCATTTTCTTTCTGTTTCAAAAGGTCAAAATATTTCTTTTTATAATCAATACTCTCATATGACTTTGCCTTTTCTTGTTTTGGATTTCTGCACTCATTAGAGAAATGACCAGCCAATCCACAGTTAAAGCATTTGAATTTAGATCTATCAACCAAATTTCTGATTTGATTGTTGCTTCTAAACTGGGATCCAGGCCTTTGAGCATTTGGATTCCTCTTGAATTTTAGATTTGAAAACTTTCTTAACAAAAATGCAAGGTGCTCATCAATCTCATCCTGTGAGCATGTTTCATTTTCTTCACACTTGCCCTTTCCTTTTCCCTTGGATGATTATTCAACAGCATCACCAGCCATCATGATGAATTCTTCTACACAGCCAGTTTCCTTCTTCTCTTTCTTGTCTTCATTCCCTTTGACCATCAAAGCCACAGTTTTCTCCTTTCTTTGATTATTCTCAATCTCCTCATCTTGTTGGATTTTCAACTCATATGTCTTGAGAATACCATAAAGTTTCTCTAGAGTATAATCCTTGAAGTCCTGAGATTGTCTAATGGAAACAGTAATTGGTTTCCATTCTTTTGGAAGAGATCTAAGAAATTTTAGATTTGTATCCTCAGTTGCATTAACCCTACCATATAGCTTCAGTTCATTTAACAAATTCTGAAATCTGCTATAAGTGTCATTGATAGATTCTCCACTCTTGAAATGAAATGATTCATATTTTTGAATCAAGAGTTGCATCTTATTTTTCCTTACTTGCTCAGTTCCTTCACACAGAGTTTGAAGAGTGTCCCATACTTCTTTTGATGAAGTACAATTTATCACATTATCAAACATATCTTTATCTAGACCATTAAATAAAACGTTCATGGCTTTCTTGTCTTTAAGTACTTCTTTTTCATCCTCTTCTGTGAACTCAGAGATGAGTTTTGAAACATGTCTATCAACTGTTGGAGTTCCATCAGGGTTTACACCAGTAACTAGCTTCATGGGAATATGAGGACCTTTCTCTATGCAGTGAACATAGGAAGGGTCAAGAGAAAGAAGGTGCAGATGCATTTTTACCTTTCATGGAAAATATTCATCTTTCTTTAAAACTGGAATCTTCACACCTGAATCTTTCTGGCCCATATTGACTGTTCTTGATCTTTAATCTTTCTGTATGTTAAAAGCCTGCTCTGATACCAATTGTTATTCCCTAGAACAATGTCAATATTTATAGAAGGGGGGTTGTATACAAATATTAAAACTTTTTGCTTGTTCTAATATTTGTTCTTGATGTTTGAGAATTAGAGAGAATATGTTCAAATAAATTAAGACTAAAAAATAAACCGAACAAAGAGATTTAAAATTACTGATGGATTGGTTTTTCCATCAGTGTATATTTTTGCTCAATGTTCCTAGGTTAAAAGAAACCTAGCTGCACTTTTACAAGATTAGAAAATAAATCAACTGTTCTTACAAATTGTGCTCTCAAGCTAGAACATTTGATTAAGAAATATTGTCTAACTTGTCTGTTTTCTAATAATGCTGCTACACTTGTTTATATACCACAAGTGTGCTTTTACAATTCCTATTCTAGGATTGTTTCTACCTACCTTCCTTTTACCTTTTTTCTATTTTAGAATAAAGGTTTGAAAGATAGCTTCTGATTGAGTGTGACAACCCGGGTCAAATCCCGAGTCTTTTTCGAAAATCGGGTCAAGTCCCGTCTTCCGAATCTGAAATAGGTGCAAAGTAAACTGGCCCAAATGCAACAACTTGGGTAATCAACAAGCCCACCACAGGCCCCCAAAAGATCATGATTTGTTGGTGCACTTAGTAGTAGAACTTTTACTTATATACTGAACAAATTATAACAATCTACTCGATGTGGGATTGGGGTGTTACAAACTCCCCTACTTAAATTCCTGACGTCCTCGTCAGGCCGAACAGATAGTCCATAGGCCCAGATCGTACCTCTCTAGCCATTGTGGGATAATACCGGCTGAATTCGTGTCCCTACCTCCGGACCTCTGTCCATTGTGGGATAATACCACCAGCCTTCGTGTCCCCACCTCCGGCAACTTGACGAATCAAGCTTTCGAGAGTTGGCTCTGATACCATATGTGACATCCCGGGTCAAATCCCGAGTCTTTTTCGAAAATCGGGTCAAGTCCCGTCTTCCGAATCCGAAATAGGCGCAAAGTAAACTGGCCCAAATGCAACAACTTGGGTAATCAACAAGCCCACCACAGGCCCCCAAAAGATCATGATTTGTTGGTGCACTTAGTAGTAGAACTTTTACTTATATACTGAACAAATTATAACAATCTACTCGATGTGGGATTGGGGTGTTACATTGAGTCTTCATAGTCATCATAGACTATTTTCTATATGTGTTCTTTTGCCTTTTTGGATCTCTGACAGATTGCCTTTTTGTCACAGTCAATTGATAATTTGCTGTTAAGCATATCAATTGACTCTTTCTTTATTCATCAACTGAGAATGTTCTTCGATTGATCTTGATATCCATCGATTGATAAGTAAGTTGCCTTATCGATTAATAAATGATATCAATCGATATATCAATCTATGGGTCTTCACATCAATTGATGGTCTTCAACTCTTGACTTGGTTTCTTCGATTGATCTCTCATCCATCGATGCTTCAATATCAATTAATCATCCTTCACTTGTGTAATTTCATGTCTTCACATAATTACAATTTGACAGTTTAATTTACACATCAATTGATGATCTATATCAATCGACTCTAACATCAATTGATGAATAAAATATCAATTGATTTACACCTTATCGATTGAAATAGACTAAGTACACCTATACTACAATCCAAATTATCAGTTGATTCAGATAAATATTTCAACTGATAAATGGTTTCCTGATCAATTGATATTTATAACTTTCATATCAATTGATCAGTTACATCATATAAAATTTCTATGATTCTAAGATTAATGTTATCATAAAATTACATGTAGATTCCTAACAAATAGTCTTTCAAAGATTTACCAACCTCATTCAACAATTTTTCCACCTCTCCAAACAAAATTGAAATTATAATATTGAATACAATTCATGCTGGTATAAAAGAAGAACTAATTCAGTTGCATAATTTAAGTTTTTCAAATTTTATGAACTAGTATTGAAATATACCTGCAAGAGCATAATTTTCCAAATCAACATCTGAAAGTTGTAATTCCTGGTTACCAGAATTCTTCCTCTTGTTATACAAAACATCTTCAGATAAAGGTCTCCAATTTTGACTCCATAACTTTCCAAGATCTGGTACCGGACAATTTGTCAAGATATGCACACACATAGCACGAAGTTGTTGCGGCATTGCAGACTTTGAATTTTCACGAAGTGCAGCGTGCCATTGATTGTCATCTTTAAGGAGGTCAAGTACCTCACATGTTTCTTTATAACTACCATATAATTGTCCATCAATAGTTCGGAGATCGGTAAAAGATGTTGCTCTTTGGTTCCGTAACAGAAGCATTCTAAGATAGAATGCATCTCCCTGCGAAGCATGGACCACAGAGAGTCTTCCAATTACAATTCCTCTTTCCCTTTGTTTCCACTTGCATGATTTGTTCTGCCAAGTAAATCCTCATGGGAATTTCTGGTAAGTACACTCTCGATCACCTGGAATAGTTTGTTTGCAATAAACCATGTCTTTAACTTACTTTTATGATTTGATGCCTGCGTTGCAACTTCCTCCATATTATCAATAACATTAAAAGTTACATTTTTACCTCCATCAACATGAACCGGTAATCGTTCAACAGATGGATAGCGATAGTGAATATCAAATCCTAATATTCTCCAGGCAGCTTCTAAAGCACATACATATCATCCATCAAGATAGTGTTTGACCTCATCAATAACTTTAACCTTGTCTTGAGCAATAATGCATCTTTTCTTTCTTTGAACCAACATGGTGGCATCGTCATGACCTTTCAAGCAATATTTGAATAAATATTTTAATGATCTTGAATTGTTGCACACCTCCAAATTAATATGACACTGTAACCGAATTAACAAATCTCGGTTGTATGGAACAACAAATTTATTGTCCAGAGCATGCCCATTTTTCAAAATAGTCATGTTCATCTTTCTTCTCTGATAGACAGGAAAACCACAATCATCAAAAAATGTGTGTCCATTGTACCTGTTGATATGTAAAAAAAATTAGCGTTCACATTTTTGGAATTTTTAAATTTTTTTTATAGAATATATATGATGTATTAGATGATTATAATAGTTTTTCAGGTATGCTTAATGTCATAATATCATAAAAATATTAAATGATGCAAAAACAATGTCTAAATATATACCTTTTAGGAAAGTGGCGAATGCATTTGCCATTAGACATACACGGAGAATATGAAAAAAAATTCCCGCATGGTCTATGGATCATGAAATTTTTTATAGCAGTATATGCAACATGATCTATCTTTGTGTGGAATTTCAGCCAAAACTAAATCATCAATGTGTTCTATACTGTTTGGACGATCTTCCGGGTGAAGCCAAATTAACATATGTGCATGGGGCAGTCCTCTCTTTTGAAACTCAATGACATACATTACTGTAATAAATACATTAATTAATTAAGCTTTTAATTAATTTATTACAAAACATCTAAACATAGAGTAAGGAGTTTTAATATAAAGTAGAATGTACCTCCAATGCATCGGCCAAAATAATTTTTTTTCTTGATTAGATCAATTAATTGGTCCAACTTCATTTTAAATACCCTCGCAACAACATCTGGAGCATCACAAACCTGAACACCAGGAAGGTGGTCAGACATACTCTGAATTTCAGGCCATTTAGTGTTGCATGTCATTGTGAGAAAAAACGAGGGATGACCGATATTTCTACAAATAGCAAGGGAATCCTTAAAATATGAGACATATATCTACGCGAACTGATAAAAGTAGCTGGCAAAATTATGTTTTTGCCAAGACTTGGATTCGTATCGCCTTTACACAGCGAATCACGGATAGAGTTATACAAATCTGAGCGTATCGTCTTTTGATTTCTTTTAACCCAATCAAGCCTATATTTCTCAATTGTAGTGAATGCATCTGCAACGTATTGCTGCCATAGACGGCCACTTAGATGCGGTGTTAAACCTGATACAAAGCAAAAATGATTATTATGCAACATATCAAGGTAATAATTCTAAACAATCAAAGCAAGATGCAAAGATGATATAAATGCAATAGTTTTGAATCATTAAAAAATTGTTTCGCCTTTTAACCGTACAATTTCAGAAAATATAAGAAATGTTGTACCTTCCGAAGGTCTAATCATAAGTTTGTATGAGTGATACTCTCGCATTGAAACACAACACCTCTACTTCGAATCCTCTTGATCATCACCGTTATCAATTATTTTTTGTGGCGGTCCACCGTGTTTACCCATTAACGAAATCTTGGTATGAAATCCACCATCTTTGTGAGGAAAAAGCAAAGGGTACTGAAGAGGCATAAAATTTTCATTGGTCTCAAAGATTCTCTGAAGTTTTTTATTTCTTTTCTGGACAACGATATCTCTGGTGCATCATGAATCTTCAAGGTCACCGACAATAAAAGTTCCTACTTCATTGGAAGGTCCAACTGGATTTGGACGTCCAGATACTGATCCGAACTCAACCAATTCTATTCAACTTCCTCAAGCTCATTGTTTTTAAACTGATCCCTTGCCATTCGGAAACTGTGGACCAATCTATTATTTTCATCAAGCATTAAAAGAATTGTAGATTCGGATTTTTTTTCTTGTAGTGGGCAGTCCATGGTCCTCCAGACAATAATTCTGCAAGGAATGGAGGAAGCGGTTTCTCCGGTGGTAGTTGGACTTGACCATTACGACAACATATCGAAAAGGTTGTGCTTGCATTCTTGTTAGATTTGTTATTCCTTTCTTGGTTCCAAAAATTGATTTACAATATGGACAAACTCTATCAGGTATTCCAATATTCATATATCCAGACAACATGTCACTTGGAAAGAATGAGTTATCATGAGACAGTGATTTAATATTTAGAATTTACACAGTAAAGGAATAGTAAATGTTGGATTTAAAAGTTTGTATAAAATAATAAAAATTACCATTGAAAGGAATTTGCATAAAATAATAAAAATTACCATTAGAAGAAATATCTGGCTCTTCCGTCATGTTATCACTTCCATTATCTGAATGTGTTGCTGTGAGAAGAATATCAATCAAAATTGGTTACACTAACAATATATATTTTTCGAAAATAAACTATATGTTTATGATTTAAATACATTCTGCATCATCCTGATTATTGACACTTTCGAAAAATTCCAACAAATTTTGTCCTTGCACTTTTGATGTTGATTTGGATTTTCACTGGGAGGTGGATGTCGAAGGAGTTTTTGTACCTACGTCCAATAAATAAATTAGTAAATAATGAGTGTTATATATAAACATTGTCTATAATTTTTTTTTTGTTATTGGTTGAGTTTCTAAATTGAAAATGCATGTTATTAAACAATATGTTGGCTATTGACTATACTTGGATTAAATAATATGTTGGCTATTGACCATACTTGGATTGAACGAAGAGAATATGGTAGATGCTGGCATTTGAAAAGTTATATAACTTTTAGGTTGCGTTGATGAAGACAATACATTAATATAAAAAAGTGTTAAGCGTACCTGACAAATTTACATTTTGTAATCGCCTTGCAGACGGAGAAGTTAGGGTTTGAGAGGATTAAATGTTGTGAAATTGATCTGTTAAAAAGTAAAAGTTTTTTAGGGCATCTGAGTTTTGTTTTGGACCATGTTCAGAAATCAAATAATCAATGTATCTTTTACAGCTACATAAAAGATAAATAACCTGAGATACTTGGCTCTGCAAAATGTGGAGACGTTGTATTCTGTGATTGAGGTACTGAATTGTGAATATGAGACGCACCTACAAAAAAATTTATATGGTCAAAGTTAGGATGATTTCATATATAATAGCCGTCTAAAAGGTTCTTTTTTAGAGAGGATAGTATATGAGAGTCTTTATGTTGCGTATTTGCTCTCAACTATATAATCTCATTTGAGTCGTTGATACCATGTATTCTGAATTTGAGCACCAATTTATATTACTTTTTCATATGTTTATTGATTTCGTAAAATACAATTTATATTACTTTTTCATATGTTCATTCGTCATTTTGTAGCTTTCAGTTTAAATAACAGATAATATACAGTACATATTAACATCAATACCTAGTACCCAATAATATTAAATCATGTTAAACCTGTGAATAAGCATACCATGTTTCAATGACGGTGGAGAAAGCTGTAATGGTAAAGGAGTCCGTTTGTAACCTGATGAGAAAGTAAATATAATCAAAACATTGAATACAAAAATGTGTTCAACAAAAAATATCCATTCATTCACGGACCTGTTTTCTGTGTGTTGGATGCAGCAGTATCCAACGTTTAATCTATAAGACTAAATATTGTGGTCGTTTGAGTTCCTTAAACTTAAAATAAGTTACTTATTTTATTTTTATTTTTACATATTTTCATTTTTTTTTAAAGATGAATATTTATTTTAGAATTTTAAAATTAAATATTATTTTCAAAATAAAAAATAAGTTACTTATTTTCAGAAAAAGTACATACATACATATCTATTTTTTTCGGAAATAAGGGTTTATTTCCGGAAAATAAGTGCGGCCAAACATGGCCATTAATGTATTGTTTACAATCGTATGTTTATGTTTTGTAATTAAAAGATAAACCCTACAAATAGGGATGCAACATGCTACATGAAATTTGAAAAGTGGACACTACGGGAATTAAGATACAATGATTTCAGATTTTATTTTTAATTATTTCCATTTAAAAAGTGGAATATAATTGGATGTTAGCGGAAATTTTTAGGTTTTTTTGTTTCGATATCTAATTTTTAATTTTTAGCCTTCCATACACTTCACCTAGGGACATCTCATCCAAATTTGCCCTGTCTCTTATCAATGATGTTTATAAATCCCATTCTTCAGGAAGAGTCCTAAGAAACTTGATGTTTGAATCCTCATTATCATACACCTTATCAACTAAAGCCAAGTTATTCAACAAAGTAAGAAATCTATCGTAGATATCTGTGAGCGACTCATTTTGTTTAGCCTCAAAGTATTCATACTCTTGAATTAAAACAGATCTTCTATTTTTCTTTATCTCCTTGGTTCCTTGGAATTGAACCTCTAGTGCATCCTAAATTTTTTTTTTTGCAGTCTTGCAAGCAATCACTCTGTTTGACATCACATAGTCCACACTGTTATGTAGAATATTCCTTACCTTTGCATCTTTAAGGACTTCTTGTTTTTCTTCATTGGTCCACTCTTTCTAGTCCTTCAGAGTATAGTATACAGGAACTTGTCTGCCTTCCATAATTGTTGATGGAACTAGCTTAGTTGGAAGATACTGACCTTCATTGATCATGTCTGGCTTCCAAGAATATCATCATCTTTACCCTCCATGTAGGGTATTCAGCCTTCTTCAAGATAAGGATTCTAATACTTTCATACTTGTTTCCAGACATTATTTTGAGATCTTTAATTTATAATTAACTGCCTGCTCTGATACCAATTGTAGCCCAGATAATAAACTATTATAGAGGGGGGGGTTGAATATAATAGTATCAAATAAATCAATTATTCACACAAGTATGTAAAAGAAGTACTACTTTTTATTAACTTTGAACGAACTTAATATAAAAATCTCTCAAGAAAATCAATTTTCTTAAGAGCTTCCAGGTTATGAGAATGATAATTATGTGAACGATTACAATGTTAACCTAATTCTGTGTTTATGTAATACACAGCTACAAATTCAATTTCAACAAAGATAATGATAGAGATAGTTTTCAGAAAGGTAATAGGTATACATGGCCACGGTTCGTGAACCGCCGGTTCCGGTTCGTGAACCGCCGGTTCCGGTTCGTGAACCGCCGGTTCCGGTTCGTGAAAATCTTGAACCGGAACCTGAACCTTAACAAGATATAAACCGTCGGTTCCGGTTCAAACGGTTCAGGTTCAGGGTCTGACCCGGTTCACGATCCGGTTCCGGTTCAGGTTCCAACCTTATAAATAAAAAAATAATTTATATAAGAAATATCTTTAAATTAATTTGTATTTTTTATTAAAAACAAGTAAATATATTACAATAAATTTTATATGTTCTACAACTTACAAGAATACAACAAATTTATAATTTATTACAATAATATTTATAACATATACTAACTCGATCCACCCGATTCGGAGGTGGTGGGAATTGTGTTCTTAATTCTGCTCTTTTCAATCATTCCCACAAACTTGTGTTTCTAAAGATTCGGGAGTCAATCTTGATCTTCTTGGATCCAAAATATTTCCTCCTATGCTGAATGTTTGTTCCACGGTTCGTGAACCGCCGGTTCTGGTTCTTGAACCGCCGGTTCCGGTTCTTGAAAATCTTGAACCGGAACCTGAACCTTAATAAGATATAAACCGCCGGTTCCGGTTCAAACGGTTCAGGTTCCGGTTTTGACCCGGTCCGGTTCGCCGGTTCCGGTTCGGTTTGGTCATGTCTAGTAATAGGATTGAATTAAAACACTTCCATATTTATCTTAATCAATCTCTGATTTATATGTTTCCATCTTTGTCAAACTCAGAAAATCATAAACTCTGTCTGTTTGATAATCTCTGATCGAGTATACTCTGATTGAGTAAACTCTGTCGACGACTTCTAAATTCTGATGACGTCAGTTTAAACTCTGACTAGCTTCGTTAAACTCTGTTTGAAGTAATCTCGGATAGCATCAGTGTTTGTATCTAACATGCCATAAATTGAACCATATGTGGGTAAGGTTTATTTTATTTCAAAACTAAAAAGTCAAGGTTAAATGTTAAGGATTGTGGTGTTAACATTGTAATCAACTAATATCTTACTTAGATTAATTAAAAATTAACTAATTAAAACATACTGTCATATACATATTGAAAATATATTTAAATGTCACTTGTAATAATATGTACAAAAAGCTAAGTAGGTGATAGTAAGTATCAATAGTTACTGTCTTGTAAAAATGTAATAAATGATCTATGAAGTAGAAGTTCACAAAGTGTTCATGCACAGCATGGATCAAATCATTGACAGTAGCATTCTGTAAACTGAAGCCTACTACAGCATATTCAAGTAACAACACCTTTTGAAACAACTGACAACAACTATTCCTTGACAATAAACTTGGCAGAGAATGAAGATTCTAAGACATCAAGTTTTACTAACATCAACTATTCCTCGACAGTAAACTTGGCGGGGATTGACAGCAAGTTTATCTGACACTAACTTTGGTGGGGATAGTTGACAGCATATTTGGCGGGATAGTTGATAGTACATTTGGACGATAGCATGTTTTAGAAGTATGGCGAGCTTGACAGTAAAGTATGTGGAGTCCAAGATGCTGCCACCAAAGAGAAGCTAAAGGTTGATAGTAACCTTTTGGTGAAGCTGACAGTCTGTTTCAAGTAGCATACTAGGTAATGTTAATTCACAGATTGATCTTGACAATTCTACCTAGTCTATCAAGTCTACTACTGTAACTTGAGAAAATGCAAGCAAAAAGATAAAGCGTGTTCAAGGATTCAAGAATTTCAAATCTTCTCAGAGTAACTTTATCTACAAATGGAATGAATACAAATTTGAATAGGAAAAGTGAAGTTTCTATTTCAAGCATTGTCCTAGGAACAAGGGAAAGTACACTTGTAAGTGGGATATGTGTTTTAGCATAAATACACATATCTCACAAACACTTTCCCTTATGCAACTGAGCTTAACTTTTCTCAAGCATAGAAACACTAGCAAATTTCTTGTTATTGTATATGTTGAAGCTGGAAACATCTTCCAGTCAGTTGTAGCAAAAACAAAAATTAATAAAATTAATTTTTGAAGTAAAACACCTTTCTTTATTTAAATTTCTTACTGTTGTTTACATTTGTCGCTTGATATTTTTACTTCTTGTTTGTTGTTAGCAAGATAAGTGATAAATTATCAAGTTGCATTCAACCCCCCCTTCTGCAACACTCATAACGTTTAACAACTGGTATCAGAGCATCATGTTAAATATACATAACCTGAAAAGATCTAAACATGAGTGCATAGAAAGTAAGCAGCATAAAAATACCTATCTTTGACAAAGAACACTATAACCATTAGAAAAGAAAGATGATGTTGTTCATAAAAACAGTCAACCCACTCTACTCTAGAATCCTGGAAAATGGTCCCTTCATACCTCAAACATATGTACCTGAAACCACAGTAGATGGTGAAACAATACCAGGCTACTGGGTTCCTAAAAAGGTTTCAGAGTACACTGACACTGAGAGAGAAAATTTATCTCTAGATGATTGCTTACAATTTATCATCACTGAGGTACTTGACAATGTCATGTACAACAACATTGTCAACTGCACCAGTGCAAAGCAAATATGGGAAACTATTGAGATACTCTATGAAGGAACATAAGAAGTAAAGGAAAATCAAAGACAGATTCTGGTGTCTCAGTATGAAGTCTTTATGGCCAAACCAAGTGAAGGGTTGAATGAGATGTTTGAGAGGTTTAACAGGTTGATAAATGACTTGCAACTGCATGGAAAGTTTTATGACAAAAATGAGGTAAACATGAAATTCATGTTGACACTTCCTGACCATCTAGAGTTCAAGGTTTCTGCTATAAGAGAAGGAAAAAATTTATCAAAAGTTTCTCTTGAAACTTTATATGGCATACTTAAAACCTATGAGCTAGAGCTACTACAAAATAGAGCCATTATAGCTGGTCAAAGAGGAAAAATGGCTAACACTTAAAATACTCTAGTAGCTCAGGATCCACAGATGATGCAACTCAAGGAATCTCAACATCAATAACAAAACAAGATTGAAGAAATCACAGATGAAGATGAAAGTGTTACTCTGAAACTCAAGGATGGTGAAGAAGATGAGTTCTACACTTTGGAGAAACTGGACAACATGGAAAACAATGGCCTATATGGCAAGAAAGTTCTCCAACTTGAGATTCAAGAAGAACAAAGCTTTCAAACCTAGAGGACAAAGCTCCAGGTTCAACAAGTCAAATATCTCAAAACCTGGAGGAAGTGGCAAAGGTGGATACAAAACATGTATGGTGGATAGATCCAAGATAAGGTGTTACAACTACAGTGAAATGGGGCATTTTGCAACAGAATGCAAGAAGCCAAAACAAGTGAGAAGAAATGACAATGATTATGAGGAACTTAAAGAAAAATATGAAGCCTTGCTCAAAAAGCAACAAGGAAGGGCTTTTCTGGCTGAAAGAAAGTGTTGGGAAGACTCTGATGATGAAGAGGAAGAAGAATATGGAAATCTTGCTCTCATGACAAACTCTGGAGAAGGTTCATCCACTTCATTAAGTCAGGTACCCTTTCTTACTATTATAGATATGGCTACATCTCAGTATAAGAAAACTGTTGAAAGTTTAAGTTCTGAAATTTTCAATATTCATACAAGCATGTTAGCTGCCAATGAGGAAATGGTTAAATTGTCTAGTGCTAATGAGTTATTGAAGATTAAAAATCATGAACTAGAATTTAAACAAAATGCTTTTGAGTCCTTATAACAAGAAAATGAGATTTTTAAAAACAAGGTAGTTTGTGCTTCCCAGATTGAGGAATTTCTTAGAAAACAGATTTCTGAGAATGAACTAAAAATCAAGGCTTACAAGAATTCTTCTTCCCTGTTAAAATCATACCATGATGATAATACTGAAAATCAAAAGGTAGGTATAGGTTTTAACTATGAGAAGAAAAGTTGAAAGAAACATGCTGAAAGGGAAGACATCAAATATACTATTAAACCTTCCATTCTAAAGAAAGTTAAGAATCCCATGTTCAAAAAGGTTGAATTTGAATTTGATGAGGAAGCTTTAGTGATTAAACAAGAGATAACTGATGAGGATAATGAAGTTGTCATTAAGTCCCTTAAGGCAAAAGATACTGTCAAAATTCCCAAGACCGTTAGTTTTAACCTTGACAGTAACTTGTGTTTTAAAGATATTGTTAACACTGGCAAGACAGTAAGTTCAGAAGATGCTATCAAGACTGTGAGATCCAAACTTACTGTCGAGACAACTCCATCTAAACCTATTGTCAACACCAGCATGACAGTAACTTCTAAACATACTGTCATGAAGACCAAGAAGAACAGAAATGGAAAACTAGGAATCAACAAGAAAAACAATTATGATTATATTCCTAATGCTCCTAGAAAGTTATGCAATAATTATGGGTCTTCCAGTCATCTAACTCATGTTTGCAAAAAGAACAAGTCAAATGTCAAGAATGTTACCTCTATTAATGGAAACTTACACAGCATGCCTTTAAAGAACAAACAAGTTACTCACTGTGGTGATTTTGATTGCATTTCATGTAAAATGAACCTGATGAGTATGTGCTTTAACATGCCTTTTGCTAATAATCAAGAGTGACTGCATAAGAGTGATAAAACTGAAAAAGCAAAGACTCCAAGTCCACCTAAAGTTAGGATAGACAAGCCGCCACCCAAGAGAAAAGTTATCAAACCAGTAATCAAATCTGAATGGATAACTACAGGAGTCTTGCTAAAAGCAAGAGAAAGAATTACAACTGAATCAACTTCAAACTGTGATTTAGCTAAGCAAAATGGACCCAATGAAAATTAGGTACCAAAAGCAACTTGAAAAATTTGTTTTGTAGTGCAATAAGAAAAATAAAATAATCATGTGGATCATTAATAGTAGATGCTCAGGACACATGACAGGTGATAAAGCCCTACAATTACAGTTCAAAGAGATGGTTGGCCCTTGTGTAACTTTTGGTGACAACAACATTGGTTTCACAATGGGATATGGCATTCTAGAAGTTGGAAATTTGAGAATAGAGAAAATTGCTCTAGTAAATGGTTTGAAGCACAATCTATTGAGTGTAACTCAATTTTGTGAAAGAGGATTTCTAGTGAACTTTGTTCAAGACAAATGCTCCATTGTCAACAAGAAGACAGGAGAAGAAACTCTCCAAGGAGTTAGAAAAGGCAGTCTCTTCATAGCTGACTTAGATTCTGTGAGAAAAGACAAAGTCTACTATTTCTATAGTAAGGCTTCATCATCTGATAGTTGTCTGTGGCACAAGAAACTTTTCCATTTGAACTTCAAAGCAATGAATTATCTAATGAAGAGAGAATTGGTGAAAGGGCTTCCTCAACTTGAATTTTGTCAAGATGGATTGTGTGAGGATTGCCAAAAAGGGAAGCTAAGGAGAGCTTCACACAAAAGCACTCCTAGTGGCTCAATCAATGAAGCATTTTAACTGATTCACATAGACTTATTTGGTCCTGTGAATGTGCAATTACTGGCAAGAAAAAGATATGCTTTAGTAATGGTATATGATTTTTCAAGATACACTTGGGTGAGGTTTCTAGCATCCAAGGATGAAGCTGCACAAGAAATCGTTGATTTGGTAAGGGTTCTTGACAAGAATCCCAAATATAAAGTGCAGATTTTAAGAAGTGATAAGGCACTGAGTTTAAAAACAGTATCATAAATGATTTCTACAAAGACAATGGAATCACTCAACAATTCTCTGTACCAAGGACACTTCAGTAAAATGGTGTTGTGGAAAGAAAGAACAGAACTCTAATTGAGGCTGCAAGAACTATGTTGAGTGAAGTAAAATTTCCTACCTATTTCTGGGGTGAAGCAATCAATACAGCCTGTTATACTCAAAACAGGACTGTAGTCAACAAAGCCTATGGAAAGACACCCTATGAATTGCTTACAGGAAGGAAACCAACTGTCAATTATTTTCATGTCTTTAGAAACAAGTGCTACTTCATGAAAGATTCAACTGAGATCAAAGGAAAATTTGACACTAAAGCACTTGAAGGAATATTTTTGGGGTATGACATTGACATGAATGCATACATAGTCTATATCATTGATCACAATACTATGGAGGAGAGTGTAAATGTCACCTTTGATGAGTCAAAATTTCCTGGAGTTGAAGGAAGTCAAGAAATAGAACCACTGTTCTTTGAAAATCAAGGATATCTAGAAGAGATTGATGAAGATTCACCAAGAGTTGATCACACAATTTTTGGTTCATCAAATGATCCCATCTAGTCTGGAGATAATGAAGAAACTGCTCAAACAACTGATTTGTCTGAAAATGTTCCCATGAATAGTGGTCTTGAAGAAATTGATGTTGTTAACAGTGCAAGAGCAAAAGATGTTGTCAATTAACAAGGTGTTGAAGACTCCAGTGATTCTCTAAGAGAAACAAAATGGAACAGAGATCACACAAATGATTTAATTATTGGTGATCCAGGAACTGGAGTCAAAACAAGAAGAATTGTTGCCAATGAATGCATGTACTCTTATTTACTTTCTCAAACTGAACCTAAAACTCTAGAAAAAGCTTTGGCTGATCCAGATTGGATTAATGTCATGCAAGAAGAGATTAATCAATTTGAAAGAAGCTGTGTTTGGGAATTGGTGCCTAGACCAAAGAACAAATCCATAATAGGCACCAAATGGGTCTATAGGAACAAGATGGATGATTGTGGAACTGTCACAAGAAATAAAGCAAGGTTGTGACAAAAGGTTACTGTCAACAGGAAGGGATTAATTATGAAGAAACATTTGCTCCTGTTGCCAGACTTGAGGCAATAAGAATCTTCTTGGCTTTTGCTGCATTCAACAACTTCAAAGTTTTCCAAATGGATGTGAAAAGTGCTTTCCTTAATGGAGAATTAGAAGAAGAAGTATATGTTGAACAGCCCCTGGCTTTGAAGATCCAAAAATGAAGAACTTTGTGTACAGACTACTCAAGGCATTGTATGGCTTAAAGCAAGCACCAAGGGCTTGGTATGATACTCTTTCCAAGTTCCTTCTTGATAACAACTTTACAAGAGGGATTATGGATAAAACTCTTTTCTACAAAAAGCATGGAAATGATATCATTCTAGTCCAAGTATATGTTGATGACATTAGCTTTGGTTCAACAAATGAAGATCTATGCAAGAAATTCTCTGAGTTGATGCAGAACAAATATGAGATGAGTATGATGGGTGAACTGGTATTCTTTCTTGGATTTCAAGTCTATCAAAAGAAGATGGAATATTCATTTACCAGACGATGTATGTTAAAGATCTCTTGAAAAGATTTGATATGGAAGACTCATCTCCTGTAAAAACTCCAATCTCAACAGCAACTCAACTTGACAAGGATCTAAAGGAAAGAAGGTGGACAACAAAATGTATAGAGGAATGATTGGATCTCTCCTCTATCTAACAGCTAGCAGGCCTGACATCGTGTTTACAACAGGGTTATGTACAACGTTCCAGTCTGATCCAAAGGAGTCTCACTTAATGGCTGTAAAAAGAATTTTTAGATACATAAAAGGCACTCAAAACTTAGGCCTTTGGTATCCTAAAGATTCTGGATTTGACTTAGTTGGATATTCAAACTCAGATTATGCAGGGTGCAGGATAGACAGGAAGAGCACTACAGGCAGTTGTCAATTTCTAGGAGAGAGATTGGTCTCATGGTTTAGCAAGAAGAAGCATTCAATATCAAATTCAACTGCAAAGGCTGAATATATTGCAGCTGGTAGTTATTGTGCTCAGTTACTTTGGATGAGAAACCATCTATTGGACTATGGGTTGACTCTACAAGGAATTCCTATCTTTTGTGACAACACTAGTTCCATAACAATTTCTGAGAATCCTGTTCAACATTCAAAAACTAAGCACATTGACATCAGACATCACTTCATTAGAGAACATGTGGAGGAAGGCACAATCAAGCTTATTTATATGCCCATAGAGAAGCAACTTATAGATATTTTCACCAAACTATTGGATGAAAAGACATTCAACAAGCTAGTGAGTGAATTGGGTATGTTAAATTTGTCTTTTTAATGTAATTCTATTTGGTTGATTAAAAATTTAGTTAACTGAATTTCACTGTGAATTAATGGCCTCTTGAGGTGTTTTAATTTTTATCACAGTGGAAAACATTATGATATTTTACTGAGAGGTTAACTAATTTATTTTTAAGTAACTTAATTCATATGTGACTAATAAAAGATACTGTCAAGTTACTTGACAGTATATTTTATTCATACTGTCGCATAATGATAAGTTATTGTCAAAATTTGTGAAATTTACTGTCACATGGTTGAGAAGTCTTGACAGTATAGTTCACGGGATTAAAACTTACTGTCGAATCCTATGAAACCTACTGTCAAAAGATTGAGAAGTCTTGACAGTATAGTTCGCGGGACGAAAACTTACTATCAAATCATGTGAAACTTACTGTCAAAAGATTGAGAAATCTTGACAGTTATTATGCGGGACTGAAACTTATTGTCAAATTCTAAACTTTGACAGTATAGTTTTCTAAAATCCCTGTATAATATACTGTCAATAGTTAACATTAGGTTTATTCATTTATTATATATATTTTTCCTAACCACTAATGTTACTGTCGAGAATGTGTGTGAATTCTAGCGTAGGAGTTACTATCGAGGAATGGAACTAGAAGACAACTGTCTCTTAAAATTGTTTACAATTCCTTCTTGACAGTACCTTTTTCACATCATATATATACAAGTAGCTTAAATCTCTCACATTTTTTATTTCTCTTTTAAACTTCAATTTTCTTCTCTTACATCTTAAAAACTCTCTATTTTCTCAGTAACCTATCTTTCTCTAAACCGTTCTTCAAACTCTAAACTCTTCTTCATTTCTAAACTTCAAACTCTCAACCATGTCTGGACCTTAACTTATCTGCTCTCTTGCCCAAACCAACTTCACCACCATGGCCTCAGTGGGTGAAGTTGGAGAAGTCTTCAAACCTCTTGTTGGCTTCATGAATAATTCTTACCTCACCTATGTCCTCACAGAAAACCCCCATCTTGAAATACTTAGACTATCTCAGTTCTGGACCCCTGCCATATATGAGGGGGAGCAAGATGCTAGCACTCTCTCCTTCCAAATCAATGGTACCTCTTACACTATTGATTACTCTTACATTAATGAAGCTCTTCATATGAAAGAAGTTGAAGACTCGCTATTTCAGGAGCCTGCAAGTGACATTCAGCTTGCAAAGTTCTTTAAAATGGTTGGGTATACTGGACACAGGTCAAGGCCAAAAAGCGATAAATGGAATCCATCTGGCGGCATGGACAGAAAATATCTGAACAAAGAATGGAGTATGATGTTGGATGCTTTATCAAGGTCCACGTCGAGCAAGACCAGTGGCTGGAATGAGGTCCCAACCTACATCAGGAGAATTGTGCATTCCATGGTGCACAACTACAGAATCAATATTGGAAAGCTCGTGATGCCCCTGTTCAAATTGGTGCTTGGAAAGAAAGAAGCCAGAAAACCGGTAATTTATTATCCTAGATTTTTTATGCTTATAATTAATTATGTCGTAGGCATAATAAATTTAGATAGTGTTCAATGCATGGAGTCTCCAACACTGAAAAAGAACACCCATTCTTTGTTAATCAGTAAACCACTTAACACTGAATTGGGCTTGTTTATAACTAATTTCATTATTTCTACTGTAAATGATTTAAATTTAAAATTTGTTGGGGACTACAATGTATTTTCTTTGAGTGATGAGAATGGTGTTGACTGCACCATTCCTAACCCACACTCTAAACCTTTTGAAGGAATTCGGCCTTCTCGAATCACCAAAACTATTAGCCAAGGGTCTAGTTCCTCTCAAAAGGACCAGGCTCCTAAAAGGAGGAGAATCAATCGACCTAGACTAGAAACCTTTCCACAGGTAGGTGGTATAACTGCACAAGATGCAGCAAATAAGGGTGGTAGTTTGGACATAGAACCCATAGAGGGCCCTGGTGAGCCTGGAAGAAAAAAGGCAAGGGTATCAACCTCTGTAAGCCAGACCGTGTCCTTTCAAAAAGTCACAGATCTTAATATGGAACAAAACACATCACTAGGTGTTTCCTTTCAAAAGGAGGCATCTATTGAAATTGGCCAGTCTCCCATGACACATTGTACAGAGTCTGCAAAATAGGTTGAACACACTCAACCTGAGCCCACACTTGAAGATACTCACATAATAAGGCTAGAAAATGTGGAACACAACTCATTTAATTATGGTGCATCACATTTTGCAAATTTTGAAGATCAAACTGTTGATACACTATTCCAACAATTAAATGAGACTGATCATAGCAATCCACAAGAACCTTCCACTCACAGGGTGGAAGAGATTACTATCACAGCCTCTGAAGTTGTTAATGACAAAGTTGTTGTCAATCCTCATGACAGTAACTTCTCAACAGATGTTGTCAAAGATGCTATCAACATTCAAAATCCAGACAGCTACTCTCCAATGGCCACCACTTCTCAACAAACTGAAGATGGTGACTATACTCTCATTTCCACAATCCTCATGATAAAATCTAAATCTCTTGTGCAAGATGTACCTGCCCAGTCTCTTGCCCTAGGATGAGTGAGGGTGTGAAAAGAAAAAGAGAGATAAAAAAAAGAGAAGTGAGTCAAAAAATGAGGGGCTGGGAAAATCCCAGGCAAATGGAGAGGACCATGAGCAAGGCCAAATGAAAAATCAAAATGTGGGAGCCAAAATATCTAAGGCACTAGGCCTTGAGAGTGAGTTAGTGAAGAGTGATGAGATCACTCAGAAAAAAACAAGAGAGTGTAAGAACCACCAAAGCCTCCAAATCCTTCAAACAAGCTGATGAAAGGTTGAAATCCCTTTCCCATAAGGTTACTAAGCTATCCAAGAATCTGGACACTTTTGGCAAAAATCAAATGAAGTTGGTCAACAGGATGGCTAGTCTGGAGCAAACCATGAATGAAGGATTCAAGGCCATCTTTGACAAGCTTCAAGAGTTCAGCTCTAAATTTTCAAAACCTGCAGTTGCTACCTCAACTAAAGGGGAGAAAAGTACAGATCAAGCTAACGTGTTTGTAGATAGGAGTGATAAGGAGAAAACACAAGCTGCATCTCAGGGGGAGAGTCAACTAGCATTGCTGTCTAGTGTGGCTGCTGAGATTGCTACATAGCTTGATGGTAATAAGGAGGAGAAACAGAAGCATGTTGAGAGGCCTAAGAAGAAAGGCATTGTGATCAAGGAGGGTGCTGTGAAGACCCATGTTCATGTAGCTGGAAAAGGAAAAGAGAAACTCTTTAAGGATATAAATGATGATTTAATCATAGAAGAGAGAGAATATTTTGATGATGAGCAGACTTCTATTCTTATGGTTGATGAAAATGAAAATAGCAAAGTGTTTGAAGATGCTAAATTCAATGAAATGATAAATGATCTAAGAGCCTTATCCAACAGGGATCCCAAGAAATTTTCTGATTCAATGAGACAGTCAACAGTAGGAGTAGGTGTGATGGTGTCAAAAAGCAACAAGTGGGTAATCTCTATCAGAACTGAAGGAGGTTTTATCTGGTGTGTGAGCATGGGATATTTGAGCAGACAAGAAATCTCAGTCATAGAAGCCATCAAACTTAAAATCAAGACAAACAAGTCATGGCTAAATGAAAATCTAAAAAGGATACTGCAGAAGTTGATAATTGAAAAATTACCAGATATAACTCATAATCCTTTGGGTATGAAATTCAGCAGCTCTACAGATGACAAATACATGTTTATGAATTTGGAAAGGGTGAGTATGTGAAGACCAAGGTCTGTAAAAGAAGCTTTTGACTACTTTAAGAAAATTCATGTAAATGAAGAAAGAATTGAGGTATTAAGGGTGTTGGATGAAGAATTAAAAAGGCTGGAAGAATTGAAACATATTGTCAAGCCTCAATTGACAGTAACTTCTCAAAACATGCTGTCAAGAGAAGTTATGGAAGAGTTATTGTCAAGGAAAATATTTATACCTAAAAGGTACATGAAGGCAAGGGCAGGAAGATCAAAACCTCATTCTAGCATAAAGCCAAGTAATAGGAGTTGGAAGCTGACAAATGAGCTATTGTATGAAGAATGCCTTGATGTCAGGAGACCCACCATCAACAACATAGATGAGTTCAAGGTAGAATTAATCACTAAGGTTGATGTTGAGTGATCTGAGTTTAATCCTTGAGCGGGATACGTATCTTTTATGTTACTGGCAAAGTTGAAGCTTTAGGGATTGATCTTAAGGAAGCAACTTACTTTATGGTGAGAAGAATGCTATAAATCAGCAAGGGTTAAGATATTAGGACTCAAGTATACAGGGGAATTCTGATCAAAAAATTATTGGAGCTCATGGACTCCTATAAACCTCACCTTTTGGACCTCTGGGAAGATGAAGAACCTGAAACAATAGTATACCCAGATCGATTTTTGTTTGAGAATGAAGATGGAGTCAAGGAATTCTGGAGTATAGATTCCTTACAAGATAAAAATACTGAACTCTTAATGATGCTAATGGAGCAACTTCAAAAACTCTCATATCCTGAAGAGCAAGGATTCATTCCCAAACCTCAGATAATCATATCGACCAAGGAACAACAGGAGTATGAAAAGAAGGTGGAGTATGAGAAGATCAATAATGTCTTCTAAGAAATCCTGAAAGAATAGTCTTCTATAACTCTGGTGGAACTGCTGAGGAAATTACATTTGAAGACCTTGGTTGAGAAAGATCATGAGATAGTCAAACTGATCAAGAGACAACTTCTCAAAATAACAAACTTTGAGGGGTTTGATCTCAAAAGGAAAGCAATACAGATCTATGACTCCAAATAAAAGGAAGAAAGGGAAAAGATGGAGAAGTTTGAGAGTGAAGTGGAAGCTGCCAAGAAAAAGGTAGAGAAGATCACAAGAAGAATTAAGGAGGCTGAGATTGACATGAAGCATGCAATGCTAAATGATCAATTCTAAAAAAGAGCTACATATATGTCTCATGTTTTGTTTTGACCTTTGAGAGTTATTATTGATAGTACTGAAGTGGAGGCTACAAATTTCAGGGTAGTAAACAATGAGAATTTGAGAAGGATCTTCAAGCTCACTACAGGCTCATTTTTAGAAACATAAAGAGACTTGTGTAAAATTGTCTGGGAGATTATTGAGTCAAGAGAAGATGAAGATGAAGCCATTGACAAACTCAGAGTGAAGCAGGTTTTCTCTTCTACAAAGGAAAGATTTGTCAAAGACATGTTTGGTATGAAATATCTGTGTATCTCAAAAATTCCAACTGAGAACTACTACACCTACAGAGAATTGAAGAATCTTTCTTACAAGATGTTAAAACTAGTCTTAGATTGTGTCTTTGATCATGCCAAGACAGATGAAGAAAAATAGGAACTGAAAGCTCTTGAAGGTTTGTATGGAAGAATGACAGCATTGAAAAAGTGAAGTTGAAGCTCAAGCTAAAAGTTGAAGATTTGCTCAGTCTAGAGGAGCCTAGTTTGATAGAGAATTGTACTTGTAATTTTTTTCCTGTACAAACACTTCTATTTTTATTAGTTGAGTTAACATCTACAATTTACTTTGAATTTGTCTTTATTTTTCATAAAAACAAATTGGGGGATATTGTTAGGGATTGTGGTGTTAACATTGTAATCAACTAATATCTTACTTAGATTAATTAGAAATTAACTAAGTAAAACATATTGTCAAATATATATTGATAGTATATCTAAATGTCACTTATAATAGTATGTACAAAAAGCCAAGTAGGTGACATTAAGTATCAATAGTTACTGTATTGTAAAAATGTAATAAATGATCAATGAAGTAGAAGTCACAAAGTGTTCATGCACAACATGGATCAAATCATTGACAGTAGCATTCTGCAAACTGAAGCCTACGATAGCATATTCAAGTGACATCACCTTTTAAAATAACTGACAACAACTATTCCTTGACAGTAAACTTGGTGGAGAATGAAGATTCTAAGACAACAAGTTTTACTGACAGCAACTATTCCTCGATAGTAAACTTGGCGAAGATTGACAGCAAGTTTATCTGATAGTAACTTTGGTAGAGATAATTGACAGCATGTTTGGCGGGATAGTTGACAGCATGTTTGGCGGGATAGTTGACAGTACCTTTGGAGTAAAATGTTATCACCAAAGAGAAGCTAAAGGTTGACAGTAACCTTTTGGTGAAGCTGACAGTCTGTTTTAAGTAGTAGACTAGGTAATGTTAATTCACAGATTGATCTTGACAATTCTACCTAGTCTGTCAAGTCTACTACTGCAACTTGAGAAAAAGCAAGCAAAAAGTTAAAGCGTGCTCAAGAAGTCAAGAATGTCAAATCTTCTCAGAGCAATTTTATCTATAAATGAAATGAAGACAAATTTGAATAGGAAAAATGAAGTTTCTATTTCAAGCATTGTCCTAGGAACAAGGAAAAGTACACTTTTAAGTGAGATATGTGTTTTAACATAAATACACATATCTCACAAACACTTTCCCTTATGCAACTGAGCTTAACTTTTCTCAAGCATAGAAACACTAGCAAATTTCTTGTTATTGTATCTGTTGAAGCTGGAAACATCTTCCAGTCAGTTGTAGCAAAAACAAAAATTAATAAAATTAATTTTTGAAGTAAAACACCTTTCTTCATTTAAATTGCTTACTGTTGTTTGCATTTGTCGCTTGATATTATTACTTCTTATTTGTTGTTAGCAAGATAAGTGATAAATTATCAAGTTGCATTCAACCCCCCCCCCCCTCTGCAACACTCATAACGTTTAACATTAAATTTACTAAATATTTTTAAAAAAGGTTTTTATTGTAAATAGTTAAAAACATAGCGTTAAATTTACTAATTATTTTAAAAAAGGTTTCAATTGTATATAGTTAAAAAAACGTAGGGTTAAATTTACTAAATATATTAAAAAAGGGTTTTAATTGTATATTGTTAAAAATGCAGGGTTATAATTGTATTTAAGCCTTTAATTAATAAGATGTAATTTCAAGTAGAAGTGAAGTGGGATGTGTTATTAGATTTTTGTACAAAAAATGACTCACCCACGATAAAGTTATATGTAAAATATATATGTTTTAAAATTAAATTATAATTATATCATAATTGCATAAAAAAGTCGTATAAAAAGAAAATTTACGGATGATAAAAAGAGTTGTATAAAAAGAGGACTTACTAGACGGACGACCAACTGACCAAACTTTTTATTTTTATTTTAATTTAATTAGAAAATTTTTATTAATAAAAAGAGTTACAAATATATTAGAAATATTTTAATTAAAATTTAAATAAAATATTATATTTTAATGTAGGTAAAATATAGTATAATTTTAATATTCAAAAATTTTAATTATAAAATTGAAATTTTAAATAAATTAAAGTGTTTTAGCGATGAGGAAAATTGAAATATGTTAGTAGATTGTGAGTACTCATATGTATTCTAATTAAAAGATAAGTTTGTTTAAAATAATATAATATAAAAGTATAACTAATATAGATATAATATAGTGATAAAATTTAATTAATGTTAATAAAATAATATTATTATTTTAATATTCATAGAATATAATTTAAATATAATATAATATTATTCTATTTTTGATGAGTTGTATAAAAGGAGGACTATCGGGGGTTAGAGTTGTATCTAGGGTGTTGATGTCGGTCTTCTAATTTGAACACACGGGTATTGATGGTAACTGGTTGTTTAAGTTTAAACAAAGTTCTTCTAGTTTAAGTAGAGCTTGTGTTTTGATAAATAATTTGTGTTATATGATTAAAATAGAGAAATAGATGGAAACTAAAAAAATGCATATTGTTTATCATAAACTTTAATGATATATTGAATAAAAATTATAGGATAACTTTAATGATATATTAAATAAAAATTATATGATAAGTAAGATTCTTAAAATATATATATATAATATAATTTAAATATAATATAATATTATCTTATCTTATTATCCTATCTTATATAAAAGGAGGACTACTGAGTTTAGAGTTGTATGTATGATTATATTCTTTTTAAATTATATTTTATTAAAATTCAATGGTTAAGATTGTTTCTATGGTTCACATAAAATTGGACAGTTAAGATCTTTTCTATGGTTTTATTAAAATTCAATGGTTAAGATTATTTCTATGGTTCACATAAAATTGAACGGTTAAGATCTTTTCTATGGTTCACTCAGTACCATACCGACGACCAAAACTTAAAAGAGAAGTTTGTTTAAAATAATATAATATAAAAGTATATATAATATAGATATAACATAGTGATAAAATTTAATTAATGTTAATAAAATAATATTATTTAATTAATGTTAATTAATTTCGTGCTTCCCAGCTTCTTTGTTTCAACAACTTTATAAATGCTATTGTTACAAGTACTTGAGAGAGAATAGAAAGTTACAAAGTTCGGGTTCTAATGCTCTTGGTGATGTTTATATCATACACTATTTCACACTTACATATATACTTTACGTGTAATCCTAAAATATTACAAAAATAGAAACTTGTTTTTCTAAAATAGTCTTGAATGTATTATATTTGTAGATGGAATTTTTTTATTGATTTGCTCTGATTATATCTTAACTCCTTGAATCCTTTTTCTTTATCCTCGTGCTCTCTCAAGCTATAGTAATAGGTTTTGATTGAACAATGTGATGAATTGTTCAACCCTTGTCATTCGTCAATGATGATGTCCATCTAGGTGCAAGCAAATACACGAAAAATTAACAGAGTTAAACTTGATGTATTTTTAATATACTGAACTTGTAAAGTTACAAGTTAAAGCACATAAACTATATATAGCATCATAAAGAAACCGATAAATGAAACAAGTAATAACATTATCAAGACAAGGAATGTGATTACTTCTGGTGAAAATAAAGGAGCTGTTTGTCCGTAGAACATTTGTTGTGCAAAACCACCAGGAGGGTACATTTGTTGCCCGAAACTTAAACCAAAACCACCAGGAGGATGCATCGGGAGAGGAAGTGGAGTCATTGGAATTGGCTGCATCTGATATAGACAAAATGCGTAGGATTTTTTTTAGTGACTTAATCAAACAAGTACAAGAAATGAAGTACAAGAAACGAACAGTTCAACACAATATTGTCCTGGATGTGCAAAAGAGGAAAGACATATACCTTGGGCTTTGATTTCCTTACTTTTTCAAGGGTAATGCAAAGTGTTTTGTCCTGGATCATTTGGCCGTTCATCGCACGAAGCTAATGTTACAAGGAGACAAACAGTTTAGCTTAATCATTAGTTTTTGGAGCAGTTGAGAAAGATTTTGGACAAAGAACATACAGCTTTAGAAGCTTCCTTATTAGTCGCAAACTGAACAAGTCCACATCCGGTGCTGGTACCATTAGGGTCACGCAAGACCTAAAAACAGGAACTATAATGTAAATAGAGTACACACATAAAGAGGGCGATCAACGAAATGAGAGAATAATACTAACCTTGCATGACAATAAACAGCCATATGTAAAGAACAATGCCTTGAGTGAATAATCAGTAATGGCTTGGTCTAAGTTTGTGACATGAAGTTGTTTACAGTCAATTTGATCTTCATCTAACGCATCCGCATATTTTCCACACAACTTAAAGTCACGATTAAAAAGCTTATGGTTTGGTGCATCACGAGCAGCTCTAGCAGCATCTTGATGATTGTCAAAAACGAAAAACCCAAAACGCCGCGTTGGATGAACTTGAACTTGCTTGTTGTTGATGAGTGTGCCTTCTAGATGCTCAATGGCAGTCTGAGCAGAGCCTGAGCAGAGGCCAGAAGAAGCATCGGTACATAATTGGATGGAAAGGATTTTGCCATAGTTTGAAAAGATGGCGTACAAGGTAGTTTCGTCAACTGATTTGTCCAAATTCAGCAAATAAAAAAGGAATTGAGATTGCACATAGACTAGTACAGGGGAAAATTAGATACAGTAACGATAAATGAATGCATAGTATACCTTGACAGAAAGACGAGACTCGTTGCTATCGCGATAGCAAGAAGAATACTCAACCCGAATGGGCTTATTATTAAGTAGAATGAAATCCAAGAGTTTAATAGCATTTGCAGCTGAAAGTAGTAAGTTAGAAATAGGCAGTTAAATATAATAATAACAAACCCAGATACCAACTTTCGAATAACTGGACAATATCCGACGCTCCAACAAAAACGCAGTTTACAGTTTACACAACTTTTCTCTTATATTGGATATAAATAACTCCAACAAAAATGCGGTTTACAGTTTACACATAAATTTTCTCTTATATCGGATATAAATAAAGAGAAATGCTACGTGCACATAAATCGCAACAGAAATTTATAAAGGAGTATACTGAACTATTCGTTTGAAGTATATATGACATTGTCATTGAGAATCTTGAATGCATATTTTAACATTGTTTGTATATTATATATTATGGATAATCTAGTATCAAATGAGATAACAGAAGATTAAATTATCAATGTCTATATATAATATAATAAATGTTCACAGTTTAAGGCTCCGTTTGGTAGTGTTGTTGAAAACTGTTGTGCTGTGAAAAAAAGTGCTGGTGAAAAAAGTGGTGTTAGGAAAATTAAATGACTATTTGGTAATTTTTTTTAATTTATGCATATTTTGAAATATAATATATAAAAATAATATTTTTGGGAAGATTTGATGATGAAACTGATACATACTTCCTTCAAAAACTGAAAGCCGCTTTTTTCAAAAATATGGGGGGACATGCTTTTGCTAACAGCAGCTTTTAGACCAAAAACGTTTTTCTAGACAACTGCTTTTAAAATTTACCGAACACCTTGCTGACAGCTTTTCAGCAAAAAGCTGTTGTAGGTGTCTACAACAGCAATACCAAACGGGGCCTAAGTGGAGTTAAACAAACCACTGGAATGAATGAAGTATTATTTAGAAATAATCTATCTTGATTATTGAATAATACTTGTATGCTTTGTGTATATTGAATGAGATTAAAATATTAGAATTGTTCTTCTATTCTGACAATAAAGAAGAACTAAGATTCGATAATATTATTATTACTTAGGTTCTTAATCCGGATACAATGATTGACACTTGTATGTAATGCATATGTTTTGATTCATATGTGATGTGATTTATTGTTAATCACAATATTATGTTTTGGACAATGACATTGCATACAGAGTGAGTATTGACTATAAAAGGAAGTTGTGTCCGAAAATATTCGGGTGATGATGTCCTCTTGAAAGCTCATAAAGATAATTATGCTTTAGTCATGCAGACAGATTTGTTCTTGCATAATTATAAGGTTGAGTGGATGATCAAGGATAAAAGATATTGATTAAATTAATTATCAGAAATTAATTTAATTAATGGACATTCGATATCTTAAACATGAGGAATTTAATAAGCAAATAATATTGAAGCCAAATTAAATAATTAAATTACAGCATTAGGAGAGGTAGTGCAAATATTAATTCTTTAGTGGATTGAATTAATATTTAATGACATTGTGCTTGACCCAGAATGTCATTGGAAGGCCCGACCTAATTATCCAGGATCCCTACTATAGCCTATATGTTCATCTTATCCTGTTCTAGCTAAGGGGTTTGGAAACTAGGGTTTTTGTGAGCAGTCGTTCAAGGAGGCAACCAAGAACTAGGGCTCCAAGATATCAAAGCTAGAAGGGAGGCAACCTTGGGAGGATCGAAGGTCACACTTCACTAAAGGTGAATACGGGAATACAGTAGAAAACGTGGATTTGAATTGCTTGCGCCGTAGCGATTAAAGTTAATTTTCTATTCAAATTCGTTTGTTTTCATATCATAAAACGCAACATCATGATTCGATTGTCCCAACAATTGGCATCAAGAGCCAAGTTCTAGGGTTCTGCGTTATATGATATGTTGTCTGAAAGGCATAGGTGTACTAACTTGTAACACTCAATTTCTATGTAACTCAACTATGTAAAAGATAAAACAACAGCAAAAACAAGAGAAACTGAAGAAGCACATGGAATCAATCAACTGAAGAAATGGTAATGATACTTGGTAACTACAAGTAACTAATTTGGTTAATCAAGGATGCATAAGTGAGAAGAAGTTCAATCTCAGTATTGCTCATGCCCTAACTTATCTAATGGAGAATTAAATTAATGTCAAAGAAGTATCAAGAAGACCAAAGTGATTTCATGTAATGTATATCAACATCTGGATAATGTAAAGGTTAATCAACAAATGAGAACTGACATTCAGAAGCAAGAACCCCTACAAGACTAGTCACTTATGAACCAGACAATTGCATCAAGTGTCAGGACATTGGAGTCAAGTTCATGTCAGTAATAGAAGATCTCATTTGAATTGAGTGAGGAAAAGAAATTGAAGAAGCTAGGGAAACTTGCTCATAAAGGTTAATCCTCAATTGGTCACTAAAGAAAGTCAACATTCGATGAGTGCATATTTGCCAAGGCAAATGTCGATCCACGGCAGATCGAGATCGAGATCTTCATAGATCGAGATCGAGATTCTCCCAGATCGAGATCGAGATTTTCACAGATCGAGATCGAGATTCTCCCAGATCGAGATCGAGATTTTCACAGATCGAGATCGAGATGGGTCCAGGCGAAGATCGAGATGCGGGTAGATATGTAACATTTAATGTTCAAGGGACGAGTGGCTTATTGTGAACGGTTGATCCAGAGTTGTTGGGAAAGTACTTTTTGTTGTCGAAGTCCTGATTGGGCCACGTACACAAAAAGGACAAGATCAAGACTACATGACATTATAAAAGCAGCACTTTGTTTTTATTAGTAGACAGACTTTTATCTCTGTAATTCAACGATATTTTTAAAGAGAGAGCATTTACTGTAAAACCAAAAGTGAGAGAGAGGATCAGTTGAATCTAGCTTTAATTGCTGTATTTATTGTTCAACTGATCATGATGCCTTTATGAATGTTGTAGCAAATCCTTCAATGAATATAATGATATATTCTTAAAATTCTGTGTCATAATTTATTACCTGCACATTTATACATTCTCTCATTATTCTAAAAAGTTGTATTCACCCCCCCTACAACACTTTGGACCTAACAATTGGTATCAGAGCTCTTGTTAAACACATCTAACAGAGATCCTATTGTGTTGTTTGAGTTGGTTCTTGAAAATCCCAGATCTAATTTTTTCTTGAAGTTTGTGCCGAAAGTTTTTATTTGTTTCTTCCTGGAAAAGTCATAGATCTAAAAGGTTCTAAGTAATGGTGTAAGGAATATTTGTACAACATTCCAAAACATTGTACTTTAGAACTTTATGGGTTTTCTTGTGGTCAAAAATCTGGTTATAAAAGAATATTTGATTGGTTGACTAGGGAACTTGAATCAACTGTTTGGTTGAACAAAAAGAACAAATTCGAACTACTGTCAACTAGATAGTGGACAGCTTTTTGTTTGGACTTGGAAGACTGGTGGACCCTGCTACTGTTCCTGTGATTAAAACTAACTTGCTTAAATCTTAAGTGCAAAATCCGTTGGATATTAAGTGTTGAATATTTAAAGTGAGATAATTAATTTTTCAAGTAAATACAATTTATTGTAATTTGAAAAGTGTATTATCTTAATTTTAAACTTTATTAAAATGGCCGCCGCACACAGATTTAAGATACCTCCGTTTGATGCACAACATTATGACGAATGGACCGGAAGGATGAGAGCTTACCTTGAATCAATAAACAAGGTATACTTGAGAATATTGGAAAACGGTCCATACATACCCATGAAAATTGAGCCAGAGCGAATGGAAGGAGGGATACTAATACCATCCCGGTCTGTTCCTAAAGAGGAAATGGAGTTTTCAGACGCAGATAAAGAATTGGTTGGTATGGATGCGTCGTTACGCAACGTCATAATTGAATCCCTAAACTCAGAGTACTATGTTCAGATAAAGGGATTAAAAACAGCTAAAGCCATGTGGGATAAACTGGCTGTGGTGATGGAGGGGACCGAGGAAGTTAGAGATAATCACAAACGCATTCTGATATCTGAATATGAATCGTTCAGATGCGAACGAGGAGAAAGCGTAGCGGATGTTTACAAACGTTACAGTAAATTGCTTATCGAGCTGAGTATAAGAGATAAAGTCTATCCACTAGCAGATTCAAATATCAAGTTTCTCTTGAATTTGCCTAAACATCTGGAACACAGGATCACTGCCATTCGAGAGTCAAGAGACTTGAAAAATACTTCTCTCAAAAAGCTGTATGGTGTTTTGAAAACCTACGAGCTGGAGCAGGAACAAAATGACAGAAGAAGATCCTACAATAGTGGAGAACACAAAGCGGTAAGTGAGTCTGGACTTGTAGATGAAGAGTCTGCTGTAAAGGCACTTGCAGCTGTCTCATTGAAAACTGCTAATCCTGAAAGGGTGGTATTAGACATTGAAGATCCATCCGAAGAAAGTGAGGATGAATACTATACCCTTGAAGGGCTGGACAAATTAGAAGACAAGTCATATGCTTGTATTGCTCGAGAATTTGCTCATATCAGCTTCAGGAAGCAAAGAAGAGGTAAAGGACGATTTGGTAGTTCTTTCAGCCGAAGAAGCAGCAGTAGCAGCAGAGGCAGTAGTGTAAGTGGTCGGGGAAGTTACAGCGGTCGAGGTAGCACATCTGGTAGTGGCTACAGACCTAACCTGGTAGACAAGAACAAGTTCAGATGCTACAACTGCAATGAATTGGGGCACTTCGCAACAGAGTGCAAGAAGCCCAAGTACGTTCATCCCAAGGAATCCTATGCTGATCTGAAAAAGAAATATGATGCCTTGGTTAGCAAGCAACAGAAGGGAAGCCGGACGTATGTTGTGACTGAAGGGAAGGGTTGGGACGAGTCTGATGAAGATGAAGATCAGGAGCTATGCAATTTCGCTTTAATGGCAAAATCTTCAGAACAATCAGAGGTACCAATTCTAACCGTAAATGAAATGTCTATTTCTGAGTACCAAAATGAATTAGCTGCCATGACTAAAGACATGTACAATCTCCAACTAAATCTAATTGCTGTTAATGAGGAAAATGCTAAACTCTCACTTAAGAATAGACTTCTCGAGGCCAGGGTAGAGGAATTAGAATCAGGAGAAAGTAAAGAAAGGCAGTTAATGAATCAGGTAGACGTTTTAGAACACAAGCTTAAGATTAGGGAAGACCTTAACGAAGAACTTAAAAATGAATTAGCTGAGCTTAAAATAACATGTCAATCTTTTAAAGAAGCTGCTAATAAAGTGTTCGTAGAAAGGGACATGTACATGAAACTGGCAGGCAAGAGTAAAAATGAAAAAGTAAACATAGGACTTGACTACACACAGAAAAAGAAAAATAGGGATGCTGAGTTGTTAGAGCCAGTGTTAGTCAAAGAAGATGTGCCTGAGGTTTTAGTGGATGTTAGAAAACCTATCTTTAAGCATTTTGAGCCTAGGACCATAGATCCTGTTGCTACTAAAATTGAACAAGAGATTAAAATTGAAAGAGATTCAGAAGAAAAAGTAGTAGAACCTACAACTTCTAAGAGAGCGAGTAAGATTACTTATGCTAAGAGAGGTGTAGGAACCAAGGGGGCTAAGACGGTGTCATATAAACAATGGGTAGCAGGGTCAGACCAAATGAAAGCACCTGTAAAGGCAGTTAAAACTGAACCTGCATCTGTATCTACATCTACACGAGCTAGAAAGGCATGCTATATCTGTAATCAAACTGATCATTTGTCTTACTATTGCCCGTTCTATGTAGAGGAAGAAAAATCTGTTGGTTGTAATACCATGCCTGCAACTACTGCTTTGCCTAACATGTATGCAAATCATGCCAAGTGCAATAATCCTAATTGTATGCCATATGCTGTAAACATCATGCATGCTTATTTTAATTTGATGAATACTGCTAGTGCATCTGTTGAACATACATCTAGTAGTGGTAAGAAAAAGCATGCGGGGTCAAAGACTAAGACTTCAAGTCCTCCTAAAGTTAGGAGTGACCAGTCTACTCCCAAACCTGACAAACTAGTCAAGGTTGACAAGGGAAAAGACAAAGTCAAGATGAATGCCCCTGATGGCAACAAGGCAAAGCCTTCTGTATCTGAAAAGAGAAAGGAAATTATTGATGCCGGGCCCAAACATCATTGGGTTCCGAAGAACACCTAACCTTTCTGGATTTGCAGGGCAGTGAACAGGAAAAGAGTAAAGTCATATGGGTGCTGGACAGTGGAGCATCGAGGCATATGACCGGCAATAAGTCCCTGCTAACAGATTTGGTGTTGAGAGCCGGCTCCGTGGTTACTTTTGGAGATAACAACAAAGGTTACACCAGGGGATATGGCAAGATCATTTGTGGAAATGTTATCATTGAGGACGTGTCTTTTGTGGAAGGATTGCGACATAATCTCCTCAGCGTTAGTCAGTTCACCGACAGGGGTTTTGACGTCAACTTTGGGAAGCATGATTGTTCGATTCGAAGCAAAAAGGATGGAATCCTTGCTCTCAAAGGAGTAAGGAAGTCAAACTTGTTCATAGCTGACATGAATTCTGCTGATCAGTCTGAAGTCACGTGTTTCTACAGCAAGGCTTCTGCTGATGAAAGTTGGCTATGGCATAAAAGATTATCTCACCTGAACTTTAAAGCAATGAATAATCTCGTAAGGAGAGAATTGGTGAGAGGGCTGCCGCAGATGGAGTTTACTCCAGATGGACTCTGCGAAGCATGTGAGATGGGAAAATCAAAAAGAGCCTCGCATAAGGACAAACAAGTGAATAGCATTACCGAGCCCCTACAACTTCTTCACATGGATTTGTTTGGACCCGTTAATGTTATGTCAATGTCAAGGAAAAGATATGCGCTGGTAATTATCGATGACTTTTCCAAATACACGTGGGTGAAGTTTTTGACATCGAAAGATGAAGTGCCACATGAGATCATTAGACATGTACTGGTAATTGAAAATGTAGCAAGTCTGACTGTGAAGACTATCCGATCTGACAACGGGACAGAATTCAAGAACTCAGTGTTAATGGATTTCTGCATATCTAAAGGGATCAGACGACAGTATTCAGCACCTAGAACACCGCAGCAGAATGGGGTGGTAGAAAGGAAGAACAGGACACTGGTTGAAGCAGCTAGGACAATGCTGTATGAGTCAAAACTTCCTTTATATTTTTGGGCTGAAGCAGTTAGCACAGCGTGTTATACACAGAATAGAACCCTGATTACAAAAGACTATAACGAGACGCCTTACTATCTGATGAATAAACGAAAACCATCTATCAAGTACTTTCACGTGTTTGGTGCCAAATGCTTTGTATTAAGAGACAATGCACAACTTGGAAAGTTTGATGCCAAAGCAGATGAAGGGGTTTTCATTGGATATTCTCTGGAAGTAGTAGCAGCGTACAGGGTGTTTGTGCTTAATGATCGCAAGGTGGTTGAAAGCCTTAATGTCACATTCGACGACTCAAAGCTCCCGTCTATACTAAAAGAAGACAGTGAGCCCATTTCCCTAAGATTTGAAAATATGGATATTGATGAAGTGGATACAGTTTCTGAGTCTGTAGTGCAGGGCAGTGATCCAACGATAAATAATGAAATTAATCAAGAGTCTAGTGTTTCGTAAATTCAAAACACTAGGGCTGAGGGATCACCTTCCGTCAGACCTGGTACTAACTCAGGGGGAGTCAGTATGCACTCAGGGGGAGCAGCTCACTTAGGGGGAGCCAGTACTAGCTCAAGGGAAGCTAGTGAAAGTGCTTCTAGACTAAGTCACCTTCACTTACAAGATCAAGCTGAATCATCAAGAACATTTGCTAGGGATCGCACTTAGAACAAGGACCATCCGTTCGAGCTAATTATTGGTGATCCAGAAGCCGGAGTGACTACTAGAGGAAAAGCTAGAGCTGAAATTGCCACTGAGAATGAATGTCTATACTCAGTGTTCCTTTCCCAGATGGAACCTAAAGTGGTGGAAGAAGCTATAGATGACGCTGATTGGATGATTGCTATGCAAGAGGAACTCAATCAGTTTGAAAGGCAGAAGGTGTGGAAGCTGGTACCCAGACCAAAGAATAGATCTGTTGTTGGGACAAAATGGGTATTCAGAAACAAGCTGGATGAAGACGGACTTGTAACACGAAATAAAGCTCGCCTGGTTGCTAAGGGTTATACTCAAAGAGAAGGAATTGATTATGATGAAACCTATGCACCAGTTGCAAGGCTAGAAGCAGTAAGGATGTTCTTGGCATTCGCAGCACATCATGGTTTTAAAGTCTATCAAATGGATGTCAAGAGTGCATTCTTAAACGGTGAACTGGATGAAGAGGTGTATGTCGAGCAACCTCCCGGGTTTATCGACAGCAAATATTGTGATTATGTTTATCGACTCTTCAAATCAGTATATGGCCTTAAGCAGTCTCCGCGAAAGTGGTATGAAACTCTGTCAGACTTCTTATTAGAAAGTGGTTTCACCAGAGGAGTAATCGACAAGACGTTTTTCTACAAGAAATGCAAAGATGATCTAATAATGGTGCAAGTATATGTGGATGACATTATCTTTGGGTCTGCAAATGAGAAGCTGTGTGCTAAATTCGCAAAGCTAATGCAATCAAGGTGTGAGATGAGCATGATGGGAGAGCTGACGTTCTTTCTGGGCATTCAAGTTAGTCAGAAGAAGGACGGGATATTTATCTGCCAGACCAAGTACATTCATGATCTATTGAAGAAGTATGGTCTCCAAGATGTATCACAAGCTAAGACTCTTATGGTAACAGCCACAAAACTTGACGAGGACAAAGCGGGTAAACCTGTAGACATCTCAAGCTATCGAGGTATGATCGGCTCACTTTTGTATTTAACTGCTAGCAGACCTGATATTATGTTCTCTACGTGCTTATGTGCAAGGTTTCAAGCGGATCCTAGAGAGTCACATCTCATAGCCGTAAAGCGTATTTTTAGGTATCTCAAGGGAACATCAAATCTCGGGATTTGGTACCCAAGAGATACAGGGTTTAATCTTGTTGGCTATTCGGATTCAGATTACGCAGGTTGTAGAATAGATAGGAAGAGCACTTCAGGAATCTGTCAGTTCCTTGGAAGAAGGTTGGTGTCTTGGCAAAGCAAGAAACAACAAACAGTATCTACCTCAACAGCTGAAGCAGAATATATTGCTGCTGGAAGCTGTGTGGCCCAGATACTGTGGATGAAGAACCAACTCAAGGACTACGGTGTGGAAGTATCTAAGATTCCTATCATGTGTGATAACACAAGTGCTATTGCAATGACCAACAATCCTGTGGATCACTCCAGGACCAAGCACATCGACATCAGGTATCATTTTATTAGAGAGCATGTAGAAAATGGAACTGTAGAGTTGCATTTTGTGTCTACTGAACGTCAAATAGCAGATATATTCACTAAACCTCTAGACGAATCAACATTTTCTAGATTGGTTGGTGAATTAGGGATGCTTAACACCAGTTAGTTTTGCTACATATCTGTTAGAATTTAGTTTGTGTACATATTATTGTTATTCATGAATATTTTTAATTAATAATGTGTACTTAATTTCAAAAATGTATGTGTTGCATGTCAAAAGGGGTTAGAAAGTTTCATGATGCTGATCTGTATATCTTTATGATTAGTGTCTAAATGGAGTAATGGAAAATTTTCTAAGGCAAATCTCGATCTGGTTCTGGATCGAGATCGAGATCAAGATCGACTTGCGAAAATTGCTTAAAACTGTCAAGGTACATCTCGATCTATCCACATCGAGATCGACATCGAGATCGACATCTAGATGAGGATCGTGATGCGGATCGAGATCGACATCGAGATCGACATCGAGATGTAAATCGAGATGCGGATCGAGATCGACATCAAGATCGACATCTAGATGAGGATCGAGATGCGGATCTCGAGATCGAGATGTGATTTGTCTTTTCAGTCTCTTTTCAAGCGTGCCTATATATATATATATTATAGCATTAAAAAGATTGTTCATTATTTCCATTACCTTTCTCTCTCTTTCAAAAAGCTTAAGATCTTCATATACACACGCGTATACATACATTCACAGAGTTCCCTTCCCTGTCATTACATCAAGTTTTCTTGTGATTTTCTTAAACAAAAAAAATCACTAACTGTTACGTGAAAGCATTAATCACTAAAACGAAACTCTGCCAAAATTTTGTCTAAAACTGTTGAACTTCTTGTGTTGCTTTTAACGTCATTTGTGTTCTTGCAAACTAGTTCTTTAGTTTCTTTTCATTCGAGTGAGTTTATCTTTTTAGTCTCGTGTTTTCTTGTTCTTCAGTTCTTTTGTGTTCTTGAGCGAAATAGTTGTGGGTACTATTGTTTAATCCTTAAAGTGCAACTGAACCGCCACGTTTTGTGTTTTTCCGAAAAATAAGTTTTTTTTCATAAACGGCTGTTCACTTTAACTTTCGAAAACTCAACCGTCAATCATTAGTGGGGAATTAAGTGGTCATTAGTGGGGAAGTTAATTTGTTTTAATTTGTGTCACTAATTACGTGGGGTAATTAGTGGGGTTCGTGTACGTTTTTTTTGTTTAAATTTAGAACTTGTTCTCTAAAATTTCCATTGCAAAACCATTTCAGAACATTTCTTTTCTCAAACACAAATTTAAAATGGCAAACCCAAATTTCACAATTCCCAAGACCAACTTTGTTAATCTCTCTGCTGATCGAGCAACTGGTAGATTTATTCACTATCAGTTCTGGATTGAATCCCTCAACAACACTTCAATCATAAGTCATGCGTTAACCGCCTCTCCCATCCTGAATGTCGAAGCCCTTCAAGCTGCTTACTCAACACTAGAGATTCAGGGTGGAAAAGAAAATCCAACAGGCCTATCATTTACTATTGGTGGTGCCAAATATGAAGTCAGTCTGCGGAAGTTCAATGAGTTACTCGGGCTTCCTACAGAAGATTATGCTCCGGAACCCACTATGGAGGATATGTTGCAATTATTCACGGAGATAGGTTGTCGCCCTCCCACGGGTCCTATCAAGGTAACAAAGGTTAACACCGGTATGCTACCAGCTGAGTGAGATTATGTAGTTCAAGCAATTCAACGTTGCATGTTCCCAAAGGACAAAGACTACAGGCCAATGAACAACAGCTGCCGGGTAATACTATATGGAGTGGCAAACAACAGGAAGGTGAATGTGGGCAAACATCTGTTGATTCAGTTGCTTGAGAGGTGGGCATTGGAGAAGAATGCATCTAGGAATCCGGAAGATGGTCCAGTCAAATGCTGGATGCCAAGATTTCTTCAGATGGTTCTGGATGACGTCCTTTCAGAGGAACACAGAAGAGTATTTCAAGGCTCTGAAAGGATGGCATGTTTTGATATGACTCTAAAGAGTATCTCCACCATGGAAACCCAGCAAAAGTCAAGACTTTTTGAGTTGCGCCTGACTCCGTACTTCCAGGATCTGCAAGATGAGTATGCTAGGAGGCATGCTTCTCAGTTTACTGTAGTAGAAGCTGAGAGTAGCGGTAACGAAGCTGAAGGTGGAGATCAAGTGCCTAGAAATTTGGAAGAAGCAGGTATGGATGTTGACATGGCCGAGGCAAATGTTGCAGAAGCTGGAGCTGACAAGGATGACGATCTTCTGAGTCAGGTACCTATTCTTGCTGATCTTGATCAATCATCAATTCAACCTATTTTCTATAGCCGTGGGTCTGAAAACCCCCAGGCTCTATCCCAGGCTGCAAGCCCTTCTGTTCATAAACGTTCAGCCAGCCCTAAAACTGGTGCTAAAAGGAAGGCAAGCTTATCTGAGTCGAGTGATTCGAGTGGAGGGAGTGTAGGAGTTGAGAGAGTAGTCACTTCAGCAGCTCTGCCACCTCCAAAGAAGCAAAAAGTGGATTCAAACCCAGTGGCAACTGCACAACCTGTTAAGGCTAGTTCACCTCTCACAGCCACCACACCTCACGCTGGTGGCTCTCCTCTCCAAAACATTCCAACACATTCGCACTCGCCTAGGCATGTTGGTGAGAGTCAAGGAGGGGGTCCAGCTCAACAGCCAATAGGAGCTGGCCCTACCTCCCCTGAGTTGTCCGCTCAGGGCTCTTTGAGCAATTTCTCAGAAGGGGAATGGCAAACTGAGACTAGCACTTCTGATGCTAGGATCTCAGGAAGTTTTAATGCGGAAGAGTCTGTCGAATCCAGTACGGATGACGCTTCCTCATCTAAATCAGAAAATAAGTTGCTCGCAGAGCAACGACATCTGGTGACTGGTGGGTCTACGCCTCCAGAACAGCCCAGCGAACCAGAAAAGGTTCTAAGTGAACAATGGGATGACATGGTCATAACGCCATCTCCTATCGTAGACACAGCGCTTAAAGGCTCAATCTCACTGACCGATATCGCCGACCAACTCACCGCTAGTCCCCAGCGATTAGTGGATGAGGCTCTAGTACTGTTAGGCTCTAAACACGAGGGAGAGACAGGGAGAGTAGATCCCTTCTTTTTAGGGATCTTGAGTGAAACAAAACCCGGCGAGAGTAAACAGTTTAACCCAAGCCAAACACCGTCCCCCAAATTGCAGGATCTAGTGAAGAAAGTGGAGGCTTTGGAGGCTGGAGTTGCTGGTGTTACTGCTGCTATCTCTTCTCACTCTGGAAGATTGGAGGTTGGAGCTCAGTTCATAGAGAACCTGATTGCCGTCCAAAATCAAATGATTGACAAGATAAACAATCTTGGATTGGCACAGGTGGAGGTTGGGAGGTCAGTAGATGATGTCACTCATGGTATGTCTCAGGTTTGGACGAAGCTGAATGAACTACTTGATGCTGTCTTTGGACGTAACAGGGCTGGACCTGGTCCTTCAACCGGTGGTGGTGGTGACGATAATAATGATGATGATGCTCCTGATGAGGATAACACACCTAAGGGGGAGAAGGAGGATCAGGGTCTGAAAAAGCTGACTAGTAAGGGTCCGGTGATCGAGTCCTCAAACAAATCTGGTGAAAAGGTGGAGGAGGCTCAACCGGCTCTTAAGGACAAAGGCAAGCAGAAGATGGTAGTTGAAGAAGAAGCTGAGAAAGAAACACCTCTCGTCGATGCATTTATGGGAGACTTTATTGAAGATTCTGATGATGATGAGATGGATGTAGAAGCCTTAGTGAAAAGGAGGTCGAGACTCGAGCAACGGGCAAAAGAGTGGGAACAAGAAAGAGGTCTAAATCCTGGCGGATCCGGCGCAGGAGTTGCAGGTGATGCAGGAGACCACTCGGTTGCTGACGAGCATGTGCCAGAAGAAGAAGTTGATGAAGCGGAGATGCAAGGAGAGATTTTCAGGGAAGCCAGAGAAAGAGTAAATGAAGAAGTGCTACAAGGGATAGTTGAAAAAGAACTAATGGCAAAGGAGAAGAGAGCGGCTCAGAAAACTCAGCATGAGTATGAAATGAAAAAGATCAAAGATCCTAAGGTCCAGGCTGACATAAGGAGGGAAGGTCCCGAGTGGGACAAGGCTAGAGAATCCTTAGCTGGACCAAGAGCCTATGCTCATGACTCAGAAAGATTGAGCTTTCTTCTTTATAAGCTAGAAAATCTAAACCCTGGGCTGCTGAATTATCTAAATTGTATAAGACAGGGATGCACCTCCGTACAAGTCATATTCAAGGAGAAGGCATGGAATCTGATGATCACTTGGACACCCATAACAAAAATCGGGCCGTGTATGGTCGATGAAGCTTTCTTCCATGCAAGGGGTGCAAGTGAACTGGTAGAATTCGCTCACAAGGTAGACACCTCTGTCAAGACTGGAGTGCTGTTTAAGGAGAAATTGTTGAAGATGGCTGAAGACAGAGGGGTTGACATTATTCTAAATCCCTACCAGATCAGATATGTCCATGACAAGGTCTTGAGGATCGTAAATCTGCATGACTCGAAACTAACTCCGAGCGGAAATGTGCTGAAGGTAGTTGCAAAGCTAGTCCTCTCTAAGGGTTTTCTAACAAAGGAAAAGAAGCTGGTGGCTAAGGACTTGGAGAAGCTGATAAGAAGGCAAGACGCTAGATACAAGTTGCCTGAAGCTACACTACCAGTGGTTAAGAAGGAACCTGAAGACTATGCATTCAAGCAGCAAGACGAGGCAATAAGAGAGCATGTGCAAAGATACGGAGATCCAAGAATAGACATTCCAGAAGAAGGGGAAATAAGGGAGGAAGCTAGTGCAGTGGTTAGTGCAAATGTCAAGTTTGTCAATAGCAAAGCTATGAATGAGAATGATCTGCTGATATATACAGACAAGCATCAGGTGGAAACCATCATTGAAATCAAGTATGACATCTTTGCATAACACAGTCATGAAACACTGTGTATCATAAGGGAATTGATTGATGAGATGGATGATGTTGACGAGTTTGATCAGGATTATCTAAGGGTCACATTTGATAATTTCTGTAAGAGAAGAAAACAGCTTGACATTCAGAGGCTACAGCAATGCACCACCGCTATTGTCATTGGATACCCTAAGCAGCTGGTTATAAGGAAGAAAGGGGAAAAGGGGTATCCTGACAAAGTCACGAAGCTGAGGTTTGAAGACATTCCCACGAAGCTTACCACTCGCAGCATGGTTGAAAGGTGGTTGAGGTTGTTTCGAGATTACAAGATCAAAAAACATGTGGAAGCAGAAGCACTTAATCTTCTCAAGAAAAGAATGGATGAAGTCTGCAACCCTGAGTTCATGAAGAAAGAAAAAGCAGCCAAGAAGAAAGCTCGTGAGGAAGAGGAGCGTAAGAAATCAAAGTTTTAATGTATTATGCTTGTAATGTTTCTTTGCGTTGTAATTTGTTTTCTTGTTTTCCTGCATTGTAAAAATATATTATTTGTTTTCTTGTGTAGTGTAAGGTAGAAGTTAGTTAGCTAAGTGTCTTGAAACTGGTTTATATTAGGCGTCAATTATTTCGCGAAGTTCGGCCGTGGTAATACTGCTAAAAGGACTTCAGAAGGATAATTGAAGATTGAGTGGACCGTGCTCTTAAGTACTTAGAGAAAATCTCTAGAAGAGCATGAAGCCATTTGATCGAGCCAACAGGTGTCCAGTTTTGGCACTTGAAGTATCAGTGATAGACATGAAGTTAATTAATCAAGCCAAGCATTATGCAAGTTGACATGATCGTTTATGAATGTTAGTTTATCTTTTCCAGTCCCTGGTTAGTTGAGTTATCCTCATTGTGAATTTGGTTGTCATTGTTAGACAATCAAATAGGGGGAGATTGAAAGGCATAGGTGTACTAACTTGTAACACTCAATTTCTATGTAACTCAACTAGGTAAAAGATAAAACAACAGCAAAAACAAGAGAAACTGAAGAATCACATGGAATCAATCAACTGAAGAAATGGTAATGATACTTGGTAACTACAAGTAACTAATTTGGTTAATCAAGGATGCATAAGTGAGAAGAAGTTCAATCTCAGTATTGCTCATGCCCTAACTTATCTAATGGAGAATTAAATTAATGTCAAAGAAGTATCAAGAAGACCAAAGTGATTTCATGTAATGTATATCAACATCTGGATAATGTAAAGGTTAATCAACAAATGAGAACTGACATTCAGAAGCAAGAACCCCTACAAGACTAGTCACTTATGAACCAGACCATTGCATCAAGTGTCAGGACATTGGAGGCAAGTTCATGTCAGTAATAGAAGATCTCATTTGAATTGAGTGAGGAAAAGAAATTGAAGAAGCTAGGGAAACTTGCTCATAAAGGTTAATCCTCAATTGGTCACTAAAGAAAGTCAACATTCGATGAGTGCATATTTGCCAAGGCAAATGTCGATCCACGGCAGATCGAGATCGAGATCGAGATCTTCATAGATCGAGATCGAGATTCTCCCAGATCGAGATCGAGATTTTCACAGATCGAGATTCTCCCAGATCGAGATCGAGATTTTCACAGATCGAGATCGAGATGGGTCCAGGCGAAGATCGAGATGCGGGTAGATATGTAACATTTAATGTTCAAGGGACAAGTGGCTTATTGTGAACGGTTGATCCAGAGTTGTTGGGAAAGTACTTTTTGTTGTCGAAGTCCTGATTGGGCCACGTACACAAAAAGGACAAGATCAAGACTACATGACATTATAAAAGCAGTACTTTGTTTTTATTAGTAGACAGACTTTTATCTCTGTAATTCAACGATATTTTTAAAGAGAGAGCATTTACTGTAAAACCAAAAGTGAGAGAGAGGATCAGTTGAATCTAGCTTTAATTGTTGTATTTATTGTTCAACTGATCATGATGCCTTTATGAATGTTGTAGCAAATCCTTCAATGAATATAATGATATATTCTTGAAATTATGTGTCATAATTTATTACCTGCACATTTATACATTCTCTCATTATTCTAAAAAGTTGTATTCACCCCCCCTCTACAACACTTTGGACCTAACATTGTCCATGTCATAATTATATATGTATATAGTGGTGGACTTGTATTGTTTTTTTAATGCAGGTTGTTATCCACTATTATGGCCATGGTTGTAATTATGTTTTTGGATCCTATGTGGTTTATCGTGGTTGTATATTAAATCATGATGGTTGATCATGATTAGATTTAATTTTTGATTTCTATTTTAATTGTAATATTGTAATTCGAATTGTATTCAATTTAGATTATGATGATATAATAGAATAGATTTTTCTGTTATATTTATCGTATGTAATTGTTTGATCAACGAAGATGCGAGAAACAGAGTTCTTCCACTGCTATATGCTGTTTTTGTGGATGCTTTGTTGTTCTGGCTACAAATTTTGTATACGATATCCGATTGGGGCGAATAATACCTTTTCGAAAATGGCAGAACGTGACCTACAGGTAGACAAACAGGCGTTAGAACGATATCCGATTCAAGCCATTGTGATCTTGTTTAGGCAGACAAACAGGCGGCTGAAGATTTTCGAAAATTTTTCGATGGATGATTTTGAAGATTATTCTTTGGGGTCATAATAGTGGATGTATTTTATTATGTTTTACATAATTTTTGCTTATCTTGATTATTGCTACTATGCGTTCCATGTTTGTTTGTTATGCCATGTGATACAAACCTTTACATACTAGAACGACATGGACATAGGGCTGTTTTATTATGCTTTAATGAAAGACATATGACTAGGCCTATTTGTAATAATTAGATGACAACTCAACTCAAATAAGAAATAGAAGTAAATAATAAATATGATAACAGGAATCAAGACAAATAAAGTTGACTAGACACAAGGTATCCTAGGAATCAGAAGTATTCTTACGAAGCTGCTACTTATCACCAGAAGAAGTTCATTAAAATGTTCAAGCGTCGGCGAAAAATAAAGAAGTAGTGTTTCAGAAGAGTTCAGAAGATTCAGAAGATTTCAAGTGGCTACTATAGAAAGATTCCAAGAAAAGAAGATATTGAAGACAAAGCGAGAAGCAATAACAAGACAGAACATCACAGCTTTTAAAGTTAAAAGGTGAAAGATATTTATTTAATATGACAAAAATGAACCAGACAGTACATTTGTGTGTCAACTAATTAAATAAATATTTATCACCTAGCTCAAGTGATTTTCAGACAGAAGACGGGAAGATTCAAGTCAAATCTACAACGGCTGTGCAGTGAAGAAACTAAAAATTAATTCTACTAACAAAAGATAATTAATTATTTAATTTATCTACTTAAATTAATTCACCTTGAATTAATTTAATTTATAAATTATTTAATTAAAAATTGGTGGAATTAATTAAGTTAAAAGAACATTTAAATTAACATTTAAAGAAAGTCTTGTTGTACTATTATCAAAAGTTCTACCGAATTTAAATCGGTAAGACATTTTAAAAGTCTTACCGAATTAAATCGGTAAGACCTTTTTAGAAAGTCTTACCGAATTAATTCGGTAAGAAATTTTTTAAATCTGACCGAAATAAGTTGGGCAAGACTTTTCAAAAGTCTTACCGAGTTTCTGAAAAGTCTTGCCCAACTTATTTAAAAAGTCTTATAGGCTAATTTATAAAGTCTTTTGATTTTTTAAATAAGTTTTATTCAAAAGTCTTGCTAGCTTTTTTCTCTATAAATATGAGAAGATTGTCTTCATTATAAGGCGATTGATTGAATTCCTAGACTACGTCATGTATAATCACGTGATCAATTGTAAAAACACAAAACAGATTTGGGAAACAATAGAGATTATCAACGAGGAGACTGAGGAAGTCAAAGAGAATAGACTGGAAATCCTGACCTCCCAGTACAAGCTGTTTAGATCCAACCCTGATGAAGGTATCTCTGAGGTGTTTCAGAAATTAAATAAACTGATAAACGAGCTCAACATGAATGGGAAGTACTATCAGAATCAGGAGGTAAACAGGAAGTTTTTGTTAACCTTACCCGAGCATCTGGAACACAGAATCACAGTAATCCCGGAGTCTAGAGATATGAAGGAGGTAATCCTAGAAAGACTTCATGGAGTATTAAAGACATATGAATTTGAACAGATCTAGACCAGAGAAATTTATGGCAGAGGTAAGGTTCTGAGTTCCTCCAAAGCATTGATAGTGGAAGTACCAGAGAAGATGGAAATAAAGGTTGTTGCACCTTCTAACAGTACAATGGAGTATTGGTTCCAGAATTTGGACATACTTCAGATAAACAAGAAGATAGTGAGTTCTACTCTTTGGAAGAACTAGATCAGCTAGAAGATGAATCTCTAGCTATGGTTGCCAGGGGATTTGGCAACACGAGATTTAGAAGAAACTCCTCCTACAGAGTTAAACCTAATTTTGGAAGGTTTCAGAAAAGGAGGGTCTTCATCAGCTGTATCAAAAAGAGGCTACAAGACCGGCTTAATTGATAGAAGCAAGTTTCGTTGCTTCAACTGCAATGAGCTAGGCCACTTCACAACAGAATGCAAGAAGCCTAAGCAAGGGAAGAAGAAAGAGTCTTATGAAGAGCTCAAGGAGAAGTATGATACACTAGTGAAAAAGCATCAAGGGAAGTCTTATCTAGCAGAGGGCAAAACCTGAGATGACTCAGACAATGATGATGAGGAAGAGCTGGGAAATATTGCTCTTATGGCTTCATCCGAGGAATCACTGTCTCCCACCCGTCAAAGAGGAATAGATGTAAATTCTTCTTGCCCTAAAATGTTTGCTTTGCTAGGAAAAGAACTAGATGGTGAAAGAGATAAAGTTAAGAAACTAATTCTCAAAAACAAAGTTCTAACCGATGAGAATGATGTTTTCAAATTGTTAAATTGAAAAAATGACATGTTGATTGAGGACTTAGCTTTTCAAGTCAATAGAGTCAGTTGTTATGTTAAAGTTGAAACTTATCTCAGAAATCAAATAGAGGAAGAAAAGAATAAGTGTCTAGTCTATAAGAATTCCTCTTATATTGTAAAGAACCTAGTTGATCAACTGGAGATAAACCAAAAAGTTAGAATAGGCTTCGAGTATAATAAATCAGTAGGAAAGCCAAACAACATAACCTTATTCAGAAAAAGTGCTGAAGAAAGGGGTATCCCACATGTTGTTAAAGACACGCCTAAACCTCTTTTCATAACACCTATAGCTGAACCAATCATTGAGAGCTCTATATTGATTGCTTATGAAATACAGTTAGAGGATTTCGAGGAAGAGAAGAAAAGAGAGGAATAGGCTAAGGACATACAAGGAGTTAATGTCCAAAAAGAGAAGAGTGCACCTCAGACACCAGTGAAAGATGTGGGAACTTCTAAATCGCCCAATCCTGGTATAGGTGCTAAAGACTTAAAGAATAATGTGAACAGACCTAATACGTTTGCTAATAGTAGGAATAGAAATAACAGATATCATTCTACTGAAAACTTTAAAATTGCTAATAAAGTTGAAGTAGAAACTGTTAAGTCACCTACTGTTTTGAATAGCATGCCTATTATTGATGTATTCTATAAACCTTGTGGTATTTTAAATTGTATGTTATGTGCTTTTAATGCTATGACTGCTTATTTCAAACGCATAATTGCTAAGAAAGATGACATGACACCTAGACAACACATCAATAATAAATTTACAAAATCCAAGACTGTGATTCCTTCACCTTTCAAGAAGGAAACATATATTCCTAAGTCTAAACAGAAAGTTGTTAAGACTGTTTATAGGAAGGTAGGTACAGTCAAGGAGAATGATGCTGTTATTCGAAAAGGATCTGTTGTCAAAGCTGACAAAAGTCAATTCTTTAAGTATGTCAGGCCCAATCAGTTTTGGATTCTGAAGACAAATTAATCCTTTTGATATTAGTAGGGAATTAAACAGGTAAATCGGGTTATATGGATCATAGACAACGGATCTTCAAGGCATATGACCGGAGATAGAGCCCTGCTATCAAATGTGGTTAAAAGAGCTAGCTCAATCATCACCTTTGGAGATAACAACAAAGGAATGACTACGGGATATGGCAAGTTAAATACTGAAAATGTTATCATTGAAAACATCTCTTTAGTGGATGGACTTAAGCACAATCTACTCAGCGTCAATCAATTCTGTGATAAAGGATACAAAGTAAACTTTATCAAAGAGAAGTGTTTAATAACTCATTCTAAAGACGACAAACTGGCCTTACGTGGAGTAAGGAAAGGAAACTTATATGTAGCCGATCTCAACTCAGGAACTAAAGATGAAGCAAACTGTTTCTATTTAAAGGCTTCATCAGAAGAAAACTGGCTATGGCACAAGAAACTCTCACATCTGAACTTCAAAATAATGAACTTTCTAGTCAAGAGGGATTTGGTGAGAGGACTGCCTCCGATGGAATTTACACAAAAAGGATTGTGTGAGGCATGTTAGAAAGGGAAGTCAAAGAAAGCAAGTCACAGAGGCACAGACACTACAAACATCACTGAACCACTTCAACTCCTACACATGAATTTATTTGGTCTAGTCAATATTATGTCTATGTCAAGGAAGAAATATGCCTTAGTGATTGTAGATGACTTCATAAAGTACACTTGGGTTTTATTCCTGAACTCTAAGGATGAAACTCTATAATTGGTGATTAATCATGTAAAGCTGATTAAGTTAGATTCAAAGTTATTTGTCCGGGCAATCAGATCAGATAATGGAACAGAATTCAAGAATGAAATTCTGAATAACTTCTGCTCAGACAAGGGGATAACAAGACAATATTCAGCACCAAGAACTCCGCAATAGAATGGAGTTGTAGAAAGGAAAAATATAACCCTGATTGAAGCTGCAAGAACTATGTTAAGTGAATCAAGGTTACCTATCTACTTCTGGGCTGAAGCAGTAAACACATCATTTATACCCAGAATCAAACTCTGATCAACAAAGATCATATGAAGACACCCTATGAGTTAATGGCTAGCAGTAAACCAAAACTCAAGTACTTTCATGTATTTGGAGCCAAATGTTACTTGTTGAAGGATGGAGATGCACATCGTAGCAATTTTGAGGCCAAAGTACATGAAGCTATTTTGGTCGGTTATTCAATAAGAGCATATAGGGTGTACATAATTGATCGGCATCAAGTAAAAGAAAGTGTCAATGTTACTTTTGATGACACTAAACTCCCAAGTATCCAAACTGAAGATTCTTCTGAGTCATTAAAATTTGATAATTATCCAGACTCACATTCTGATGACGGAGAAGAACCTGAGGTTGCAGCAGGAAATGATGATGACAATAATGGTAATCATCCAGGTAATAGTGATGGAAACAATGGAAATACTGGAGATACTACTAATACCAATGGTGGATCAACAAGTCATCCTGGCAACAACTCAGGGGGAGATGATGGATCTACTAGCAGAACACAACATCACAATGTATATCGAGGCGAATCATCAAAATCAAACCTACCAAGGGAAATGATATGGAGCATAGATCATCCTTTTGAATTGATCATAGGTGATCCAGATGTTGGAGTTAGAACCAGAAGTGCAACTTCAAATGGATGTTTATTTTCAGTTTTTCTATCTCAAGAAGAACCAAAAGAGATTGAAGATGCATTAACTGATCCAGATTGGGTTCTTGCCATGCAAGAAGAGCTCAATTAGTTTGAGAGATAAGAAGTCTGGACACTAGTACCCAGGCCTAAAGATAGATCTATTATTGGCACAAAATGGGTATACAGGAACAAGTTTGACGGTGATGGCATTGTTACATGGAACAAAGCCAGACTGGTGACAAAGGGTTACTCCCAGGAAGAGGGAATTGATTATGATGAGACCTATGCACCAGTTGCAAGACTTGAAGCTATCAGGATATTTCTGGCATTCGCAATACATTCAAATTTCAAAGTCTATCAAATGAATGTGAAGAGTGCATTTCTGAATGGAGAGTTCGAAGAGGAAGTATATGTGAAACAATCCACTGGCTTTGAAAATCCAGAGTTTGTTGACTTTGTGTATTTTCTATTCAAAGCTCTCTATGGACTCAAACAAGCACCGAGGACATGGTAGGACACTCTCTCTGAGTTTTTACTTGAAAATGGTTTCACTAGAGGTGTCATAGATAAAATCTCTTTTATAAATTGCATGAAAAAAATATGATATTTGTCCAAGTTTATGTTGACGATATTATATTTGGTTCTACTAATGAAAACTTGTGCAAGAGATTTGCTAAGTTAATGCAGAGTAGGTATGAAATAAGCATGATGGGTGAGCTATCATTCTTCCTAGGATTGCAAGTAAAGTAAAAGGAAGATGGGATTTTTATTTGCCAATCAAAGTACGTGAGGGATCTTCTGAGAAAATACAGTCTAGAAGATTCTTCACCGGCAAAAACCCCAATGTCAATAGCCACGAAACTTGACAAAGATAAAATTGGTAAGAAAGTTGACATAACAAGCTACAGAGGTATGATAGGCTCATTATTATATCTAACTGCTAGTAGACCCGATATAATGTTTGCAATATGCTTATGTGCAAGGTTTCAATCTGACCCTATGGAATCTCATCTTATAATTGTTAAAAGAATTTTTAGATATCTGAAGGATACACCAAATCTTGGAATTTGGTACCCTAAAGATACATGTTAGACTATACAGATTCAGATTATGCAGGATGCATAATGGACAGGAAAAGTACTTCTGGAAGTTGTCAGTTTCCAGGAAGATGGTTGATCTCCTAGTATAGTAAGAAACAACACTTAGTATCTACCTCGATAGCCGAAGCAGAATACATTACGGCAAGTAGCTGTTGTGCACAAATCTTGTGGATAAGGAATCAGCTAAATAACTACGAACTTGAGTTGAAAAAAATTCCAATTTTTTGCGACAACACAAGTGCTATAGCTATTTCCAACAATCATGTACAACATTCTCGAACCAAGCATATTGACATAAAGTATCATTTTATCCAAGAGCATGTCATGAACGGAACTGTGGTATTACATTTTGTACCCACAGAAGATCAAATAGCCGACATCTTCACGAAATCACTTGATGAATCCACTTTCTCTAAGTTGGTTAGTGAATTAGGGATGTTAAAGAATGGTTAATTTTTGGTTGCTAGGATTTAATTTGAGCTCATAAATATTAAATATTAATATTTAAAGGACTTATGAGACATGAATTAACAAAATCCTAAGGCTTATGAATATTTGGATAAATTATCTTGAGATTAATTTAATACTCTTAACATATAATTATTTCAATTATAGCATAAGTACTTATATTTATTTTTAGCACTAATAAGCATTAGTATGTAAATTATTGTATGTTTTTCTAATTATTGCACATTAATAATTATTATTTTATTAATTACTTAATTAATTTATTCTTTAGGTTAATTCAAGTCTGAATTAATTTAAGTCCTAAATTAATTAGAACAGTTAATAATATAAGTAATTATTATATGTCTTTAATAATTTAGTTGCATATAAATATTTAGTTTAATTATTAATAATTATTCTAATTTTTGAATAAAATTTCCTTTATTTTATTTTGAATTTTAGGAAAATTAATAATATTTGTATATATTTGTTTACTATTATATTTATTTAGTCTCAGAAAGTCTCGACCCGAGTTTTTAATAAAAACTCGGCAAGACTTTTCAAAAGTCTTACCGAGATTTTAAAATTAAAAGCCTTACTCGTTTATTCAGAAAAACTTCTATTCAACAAGACTTTTCTCTTAAAAGCTCGCCAAGACTTTTCAAAAGTCTTATAGAAATTTTAAATCAAAAGCCTTACTGAGATTTCTCAAAAAGACTTTTCTATTAAAACTCAATAAGAAAAGTCTTACCGAGTGTAAAATAAAAAGTCTTACCGATAGTTATCTAATAAACTCAATCATTTTTTTCTTATCAGTCTTTTAATATACACACACGCACACAAACATATACACAACCATATACATACGCGAGCAAGACCTTTGAAAAACATTTGTTTCCTTCTTTCTTTACAACTAATCAGTTGCTTTGTTCGTAATTACAAGCTTTTAGCTTGCTTGGTTTTCTTAAATTGATCAAAAACAAACAGAACTCTGCCCATTTTTTCTTCTTCCTCGAACTGTTATTGTTAATAGAATTGGGTTTTGATTGATTTTTAAAGATTAAAGGACTAAGAAGGACTGTTTGAAGGGTGATTAATTGTTAAAAATCGAAGTAAGGATTTGTTAAAGATAGGGTTTTGATTTGTGGTAATTTAAATCTAATTGTATGGGTGTCAATTAGTTTCCGTTAGTAATATTCGAATTAAGGGTTAATTGGGTGTTAATTATTTGTTAAATTAGTTAATTAAAATGGCAGCCATGTTTGTAATTGCTAAATAAAATTTTGTGGGGTACTTTGATCCGGTAAATTGCAAAGAAGCTAGATTCAGGCCCTGGATCCGTTTCATGAACGAGCACTCGTTAGTAAAGACTGCAATTACCCTGAACACTCCTCTACTAATTGAACCTCTCAGAGCCTTATACTCCAGTGCCAGAAATATTTCAAATGACAGGCTAGTTCAATTCTCGTTCAAGATTGGAGAGACATAGTACGTTATAGATAAAGTTGATATAAATAGAGTGCTAGGATTCCCTACAAAAAATTTTGAGACCCTACCCACAGTTGAAGATATAACTTACTTTCTACAGTCAAATCACTATCAGGGCACGATCGATTTAGTAAAGCTGTCAAAATCTCAATTGGTAGGAGAGTGGAATTACTTCTTCGACACTTTAGATAAAGTTTTTGCACCTACCATGAAGACCAACTTCCACAACATTTCAACACTACTGCAAGCCATTGAATATTCTGTGGCCCACAACCGAAGAATATATTTTGGGAAATTAATCATGACTGAAATTATAAGAAAGATGGGCACTACTGAGAGCAGAAGACTGGATGTAGATCAGAAAGTAGTGTACTTTTATCCAAGGTTTCTTATTCTCCTGATGAATCATGTTTTATCATAGGAGGACAAAGCTAGATTTTCAAACAGCCTAGTGGAAGAATCCCCTACAACTCAGAAGAATTTGTTCACAAGGCTCAGCAACAAAAACAAATTTGAAGGGATAGCCATAGAAACAATAGAATATATGGCTGTCATTCTCAATCAAATAGCCAATCCAACACAGGCTCAACCGCATCAGCAAGAGCCAGAACAAGTGCAAGAGGAAAGTTCTGCGCAACTCCTACTTGAAGCTGCTCATCAGGCAGAACAAGAGGCACATGAACATCAGGTAATATCTTACACCTTGGCTTCTAATTTCTTACCTATAAATATACCTACTATACCTTTAAATATATATGTGCAAGATTATAATTATGGTATTATAATTCAGGACTTCGGCTATGAACCTGACAACACATAGGTTCAATCCCAAGCTGACATAGAACCTCAAATAGTTTCTCCTTCACCAACTTCTTTGAGTCACATCAAAAAGAGGAAGAAACCAGTTAGGAAAGTAAGAGGTAGAGGTGTCATAGTGAGTGAACCCACAACTCTGTCTCCGCCTACAAAAAGATCCAAAATTCAACTTGAGACAACTGCAGACTCATCCTTATCATCTCATTGGGATATGGACTTTGAAATGGCAATACAACAGTCTCTGGACTCACTCGATCAACCAGGTGATTCTATTAAAATTCGTCATCCGGCCGCGGCACCCTGTGAAGAGTCATGCGCATTGCTAGTGCTCACACTAGCAGGACCTCCATTTGAAGAAACACAATCAGATGAGGGCCCATCAATAAATAAAGAATTTTTTTTGAAACAAACATGTCAGATGCCACATTTATAGTGGACCAAGACATTTTTGATGCAGTGCAGCATCAAATACCTTTACAAGTATTGAGGGGCATCACAGACTCTAATGAGCCACTTACTACATTGTCTAAGGTGGTGACCCCTCCTAGGTTTCTTACATCCAGTTCCTTTAGAGGAAGTTCTCAAATCCATTAGTGGATTTGAGAGGCAACCACTCTTTAGAGGGAGTTGGGACTCCATTCACGGAGTAGCTACGTCAGTAGCTGAGCCATTTCAAGTTAATCTTATTGAGGACACGCCTTCACCGGCATCAGAAAAATATTACGAGTCTTCAAAAGATATTATATTACATACATGTACATCATCGGAATCTGGAAAGGAGCAAAATACGAGTGAAGTGAGGCGAACACCGAGCGAAACACATGCACATAAATTAAGTGAATCAAACAATAGTGCAAGTGAGGTGAGTATACAAACACACAGTGAACTACTATAAAAATGGAAGCTCTCCAGAAAAAAATGCAGAGTTTTCAAGCTGAGTTGGTTAAGGTAAAAGCATAAGCAGAAGAAAAGTCTACATCTGCCTCTGTAACAGAACAGCTGACAATCGTACGGAAAGATGTTGAAGATGTGAAATCATCTATTCTCCTGAAAACTCAAGATATCCAGAACGTTCAAAGTCTCATTGCTGAGGATATGAAAGAAGTAAGCTCATTACATGACAAAATTGATGAGGTTGAGAAAAGGCTGACTCTGACTATTATTAAAAATGAAAAGATCTCTACAAAATGATTCAGTAAGTTGGATGATGGATGGCACATCTGAATGAGGGAATGAAACAGGTCTATCTGACCCATGCAAAAACTTGTTACATCTTTTGAATCTCCTAAATCTGTAGAGGATCCCTCAACTAAGGGGGAAAAAGGAAATGTGAAAGTAGCTGAAGATGAAGAGGCTACTGAAGATAAAGGTAAAGGCAAAGCAAAGCTGTATTCTGAAGAACTGTTTGAGTCTTACGTTCCTCAACCAGAAGAATAGTATTGTGCTGATGAACAATTTATTGATGAATCCTTCAATCCTGACTACTGTAGAGCAGAAGAAGAAGATGCCTTTGATGAAGAATTTCTATTTCCAAAAGAAAAAGAATATGATCCTGCCTATGAAGAGGCAATGAGAAAATTGAAAGAAGACATCAAGGCGAGCCATGCTAAAACTAAGAAATTAAAAGCTCTAGTCAAGGAAAAAGCACAAGATGAAAGGAAAGCAAGTCAAGAAAAATAGAACCTTTGGGTTGTTGCTGTAAGAGAGAAAAAGAAGGATGTGCAGCTAAAAATTGGAAAGAAGTGGGACGTAGCAAGAGAAATCATGGACAAACTTCAGAAGGGTCCATTTAAAGACAAGCATCTTAAATCAATCATTGAATGTCTGGAAAATTCAAATAATAACATTGATAACTTCATGAAAGAACCAAAAGAAGAAGTGGACTATATCACTATCATAGTAGATCACATTCTTGAAAACTAGCAAATATTAGTCTACACTCACAGGAATGGTATATTCAGAATATCCTTAGAGTTCTTCAGACAGAGAAGTTTATCATTGATATGGACATTGTTGAATAAAGTCAAAAGAAGTTCAGAAGAGAATGAGCTTCTGCGAGATAGGCTTAGAGACTTCGCGAGAGCTGTTAGTCCTCAAATTATATATGATTCTCATGAAGTAAGATTCTTCTCTAACAAGCTGTATCAAATTTTGAAGTTAGATGAGGAGTCATTGAAGGGCTATACAGTCAAATACATGATTGAAGTTGAGAAGATGCTAAGATCGAAAGGGTTCAAATCTGAAGCCAAGCTAGATGCTGCACAGAAAATAAGAAGCTACTGTTTATCCAAAAAGATTCCATCTTACATCAGGCAAATGAAGAAGATAGATACAAATCAGCCATCTGATGTAAAAGAAGAAGTATTAGATCCTATTGAGCAAGAAGTGTTGTTTCAGTTAGCAAAGGCTGAACAGAGAAGATTGTATGGAGAATCCACTACAACAGAATAATCAGTAACTGAAGAGTACCAAGGACACCGGTGCATAAAGGTTCAAACCTAGAAGAAGGTGAAGTTGATACGTCTGAAGACTGAAGACTGAAGACTTAGATATGTCAAGATAGAAAACTATGTAATATTTGTTCAGTGCTAGAGGAAATAAGGAGAGATTGAAAGGAATATGACTAGGCCTATTTGTAATAATTAGATGACAACTCAACTCAGATAAGAAACAAAAGTAAATAATAAATATGATAATAGGGGAATCAAGACAAACAAAGTTGACTAGACACAAGGTATCCTAGGAATCAGAAGTGTTCTAACGAAACTGCTACTTATCACTGGAAGAAGTTTATTAAAATATTCAAGCGTCGGTGAAAAATAAAGAAGTAGTGTTTCGGAAGAGTTCAGAAGATTTAGAAGATTTCAAGTGGCAACTATAGAGAGATTCCAAGAAAAGAAGATATTAAAGACAAAGCGAGAAACAAGAACAAGATAGAAGATCACAGCTTGTAAAGTTAAAAGGTGAAAGATATTTATTTAGTATGACACAAATGAACCAGACAGTGCATTTGTGTGTCAACTAATTAAATAAATATTTATCACCTAGCTCAAGTAATTTTCAGACAGAAGACAGAAAAATTCAAGTCAAATCTACAACGGCTGTGCAGTGAAGAAACTAAAAATTAATTCTACTATCAAAAGATAATTAATTATTTAATTTATCTACTTAAATTAATTCACCTTGAAGTAATTTAATTTATAAATTATTTAATTAAAAATTGGTAGAATTAATTAAGTTAAAAGAACAATTAAATTAACATTTAAAGAAAGTCTTGCAGTACTATTATCAAAAGTTTTACCGAATTTAAATCGGTAAGACTTTTTAAAAGTCTTACCGAATTAAATCGGTAAGACCTTTTTAGAAAGTCTTACCGAATTTATTCGATAAGACATTTTAAAAATATTACTGTTATTCCTTAGAACAATATCAATATTTGTAGAAGGGGGGGTTGAATACAAATATTAAAACTTTTTGTGTGTTCTAATATTTGTTCTTGTTGATTGAAAGAATAAGAGAATAAGTTCGAACAAATTAATGCTGAAAAATAAAACTGAACAAAGAGATTTAAAATTATTGATGGATTGGTTTTTCCATCAATATATATTTTTGCTCAATGCTCCTAGGTTAGAAGAAACCTAGCTTCGTTTTTTTACAAGATTAGAAAACAAATCAACTGTTCTTACACAAGTGCTCTTAAGCTTGAACAGTTGATTAAGAAATATGTCTAACTTGTATATTTTCTAATAATGCTACTACACTTGTTTATATACCACAAGTGTTCTTTTACAATTCCTATACTAGGATTGTTTCTACCTGCCTTCCTTTTACCTTTTTCTATTTTACAAAAAGGTTTGAAAGACAGCTTCTGATTGAGTCTTCACAGTCACTCTAGACTGTCTTCCATAGGTGTGCTTTTTGTTCTCTGGATCTTCAACAGATATTCTTTCTGTGTTGTCACACTCAATTGATAATTTGCTGTTAAGCATATCAATTGATCCATTCTTTAATCCATCAACTGATGTACTACCTCGATTGATCTTTATATCCATCGACTGATAAAAGATGTCTTATCGATTGATAGATGTTATCAATCGATATATCAGTCGATGGGTCTTCACATCAGTTGATGGTCTTCAATGCTTGACTTGGCTTCTTCGATTGATCCTTCATCCATCGATGCTTCAATATCAATTGATCATCCTTCACTTGTGCAATTTCCTGTCTTCACATAATTACAATTTAACAGTTTAATTTACACATCAATTGATGATCCATATCAATCGACTCTAACATCAATTGATGAACAAAATATCAATTGATTTACACCTTATCGATTGAAATAGAATAAGTACACCTATGCTACAATCCAAATTATCAGTTGATTCAAATAAACATTTCAACTGATAAATGGTTTCCTGATCAATTGATATTTATAACTTTCATATCAATTGATCAGTTACAACAAATAAAATTTCTATGATTCTAAGATTAATGTTATCATCAAATCTCATGTAGATTCCTAACAATCTCCCCCTATTTGTGTCCGTGTTATTAACAGGCATAAATCTACTTGATGATAACAAAAACCCTTAAAAAAAATTTACATTTAGATAGAATCAAGAAACTTAATTGGCACATTAATTTTGGAAGTACCAGATTGATAGATAACTCCTGCAAGCAGCTTCAATGTCTTCATAATTTAATTTAGTTCCTCTTCCTCCTTTTCTCAGCATTTTCCTTTAGTTGCCTCATGAAAGAACTTCTCAATATTGCTTCATCCCTGTCAGTTTCTCCAAGTTGCCTCATAAGGTAGTGTATTTCTTCATCTGTGATTTTGTCCAGATATTTGCAGATATCAAAGAACTTTGTGTTGCCCTCTATATCTGTAAAAATCATAGCATACTTTGGCTCCAACACCACCTTTTTGACCTGTGACTTCCATAGCTTTAGAGGTGAATCAGGTTCAGCTTCTGCCTTGGATCTTCTTAACCTTGAAATTTGTTGTTGTATCTCCTGAGCAATTGTTGTGTTGAGTTTGTACTTTCTGTTGAGTAGAGGAAGAATAGTCTTTAAAACATTGTAGCTTTGCTTCATTATCACCTTCAATGAATAGATTGTTTTCACTCCATTTTCATACTCCAACCTCATTGATTCTTCATGGTTAGAGGTTGCAGGGTGAGTCCTTACTCCAATTAATCCTTTTTCATTGATTACTGGTATTCCCTTCAAATCATAACCTTCAATTGTGACCTCCTCCTCGATTTCTTCTTGTTGACCCTGGAGGTTTTCCTGAACCATTATTTCTTGAGTAGAACTTGACCTTTTCTTGGCCATAGAAACTTTTCTCCTTTTTCTCAAAGGTTGCTCTGCCTGTAGCTCTTCTTCCAAATGCCATTGCATTTCCATCTGTCTAGCAATCTCTTCATTCTCCCTTTCTCTCCTTGAGGCATCTGAGATTCCTGTAGTAATGGCTCCTTGAAGTAGCTTTTGACTTACTGGTTCAGTCTCTTTCTTCTTCTCTTCTTCAATCACTATTGCTTTCCCTTTCTTCTTTTCTTTAAGAGCTTCAATATCCAATTGAAGAAAAGCTTCTGTATTTGAGTTTCTTTCCTTGGCAGCCTTTTGTGCATCTTCATTTATTTTTCTTGTTTGAGCAATGAACTCATCCAAGTCTCCTTTTTCTACTGCCTCTGTTACTAACTCAGTGCTTCTCCTTAGATCTTCAATTCTTTTCTTTTCTCTCTCAATCATTGATTGAGTTTCTTTCTCCCTAGAAATTCTCCTAGCTTCAAGATCATCATCAAACTTCTTGTAGTCTTTCTTTTTCTGTTCTAAATTATCTTTTGGAGAATTAGATGATTTAGATTTCTTTGAAGATTGATTGTCCATGTTACTTCTGCTTTTATCTCTTCTGGGTGCAGAACCACCAATGCCACTTGACTTATCCATACCAGAACCACCTATTCCACCACTTCCACTGCCTTTGCCATCACCACCATCATCATCCTTCTTCTTTGTATTCTCCCCCTTTTTGTTATCATTAATTGGAGGGGGTGGTGGAAGTCTGTCAAGAAACTTTTGAAGAATGGAAGCATGAAGATTTTGACCTCTGATAATATCATCCATCTTCTTTTCTAGAGAACCTACCCGTGTCTCCAAAGATGTAAAATTTTTGGATTCTTTGAAAAGCTTGTCTTTGATGCTATTCATGGTGTTGAAAGGTAGCTTCTCATCCAATCTCCTGTCCATTGCATCCTTGTTAGATGAGATAGAGTCCTTAATCCTCTCCAGTTCCCTCCTTACTCCTGTTACTGTCATCTTTTGAATTTTCATTGATTCTCTCATATAGTGAGCAATTCTCCTTTGAGTAGGATCTTCAATTTCTCCTTCCACCATTGTTCTTCTATATTGAGAGAGAATTTCAGTCTCAGCAGCTTCTAAGGAACCATCAATAGTGCTCATCCATGGCTCTTCATCAGAATCACTCTCCAACTCTTCAGGTGCCATATAACAAGTGTCTGTTGTATTGGCAATGCTTTCCTTCAGATTCCTGGTCCTTTGATCTGTATGATCAATGCCCAAGAGTTGTTCTGCATTCCTGTTACTTGAAGTAGCCAACCCTTGATATTGTGGATCAGGATGAATGAAATTCTTTGGATCCAATTCACCAGCATCTATTTCCTCTTCAAAGTCTTTAGCAATTCCACTCCCACTAGCTTCAGCCTTATTTGCTCCCCCTATCTCCTTTACTCCTTCTTCTGCCATCATTTCAATTTCCAATTCCTGTGCAAAAAGTAGAATGTTTTTATCACTTTCACTCATCTCTCTATTTTGCATCAGGATCTCATCCTGGAATCTCACCTCTCCCTCACTCATTTCTTTTGCACCTACTAAGGTGGGGCCCTCAAGTGTTTCACTCTCATTCCTGGAAGAAATAGGAATGTTTTTACTCACTTCCTCTCCTTTTGCCAGGTTATAATCCTGCCTCTCACTCAACTCACTCAATCCTAAGAGTGTTTGTGCAACATCAATTGATTGAGCATCAATTGATGTATTGACATTATCAGTTGAAGTGGTGTTTGGGATATCCATCGATTGATGCATACCCATCGATTGATCTTGAGTATCGATCGATGGCTTATCAGTCGATGGCTGAATATCAATTGATGAAGGAACATCAATTGATGGAGAAGAAACAGTTGAGATAATTTATGAAGTTATGTTTGAGATGATATTGGAAATAGAATCCTGAAAATTCTGAGAAGAAGATTCAGGAGAGAGTGTTGGCTTCTCCTTGAAAAACAAAGAAGGAGAATCTGAAAATGTTCGATAATCTATCAAAACATTTTCTGAAGAAGTTTGAGATGGGGATAGAAGAATAGAAGAGATAGGAATTGAAAGAGAATGGGGCTGCATCTCATCATTTATATGAGATGCATCAAGCAGACTTTGTGAAGGCTCCTCCACAGTTTCCTGTGGTTTTGCAGTGTGTGATTCCCCAAGTGCAAAGGTGACTTTCTTTTCTCTTCTTTTGTATGGTGTTAGTGTTTTGGCTTTTGTGTCCCCAATTTGATTCTGTGCCCCTGGTTTTGGGCTATTTTCAATATTGTCATCCTTTTGAGAAAATGACAATAGGGATGTGGTATTTTCCATGTTAACATCCACAGTCTTTTGGGAGACTATGGAGTGGCTAGGTTGAGGTTGCACACCCTCACTCTCCTTATCCTTCTGGGTTCTTTGATGTTCCCCAGTTCCCTCACCACCTACATCCTCCTCTAATCTATCTACCACACTAGATGCTTTTCTTTTCTTGGTTTTTACAACAGCAGGTTTTTGAGAACCTGTTGAGGTTGGTTTCTTATATTTGGATTTAGAGATTGGTTGTGTGGCCTGGGTAGGAGGGTTGGGGTCATTACTACCACCCTCCATAGTCACAGAAGGCAAAGAAGAATTAGGTTTAGAAGAGTTTAAAGTAGAGATAAATACCTGAACAAAAGGGGGATAGATCAATTCCACATTGCTGTGAAGATTGATCCTAACCAAGTCTTTAAAGACCCTTTTGTTTTGAGTCCAGCAATCCAAAATTTCTGTATTCCTGTCAATCTCAATATCCTTGACAAAGTGGTTAATAATAATCATAATAAATCTTGCATAATAAATATGATTAGATCTATTTATTTTATTTCCCAATTTGGCAGATATTTCATTGAGTAACAGGCTTCCTAAATTATGATATCTATCATATAAAATGTTATACCCTACTTGTTGCATACTTGTTGTTATTGCATCAAAATTACTAACCTTACCAGAAAAACACTTTATTAAAGCATCAAAGAAATATGACCATTCTTTTCTTAGATTCTTTCTAACAATACTACCTAGACTAGCATCAGGAGCAGTATAGTTGATTTCCCTAAGCATGTTTCTAATATCTGTGTCAGTGGGTGCATTTTCGGTATTATTTGCAGGAATATTTAAACACTCACCCAAGACCACAGTGGTTAGAATATACCTTTGTCCTTTGCATTCAAAGGAGATTGTAGAAAAATCATCTGCTACTTCTGCTGTTGTCCAGAATTCTTCAACTAGATTGCACACAATTTTTGGTGCTTCTGAGAGGGCCTTTGCAATTTTCGTACTCCTTAGAAATTCCATTAGGGGTTGAAATTCTGTTGGGGCTTCCTCCACCATAGTGCAAGCAACGAAGTTGTTGAGCTCATAGTAGAATCCAGATTGTGAGACTTTCTTTGAAGATGCCATTATCGAGTTTGAAGATTTATAATTGAATTAATTGGCAAACTTGTTAGTAATTATAACAGAAATAATAAATAGACAGTAGTAGATTAGGGTTCTTAGCAAGAGATAGATACAGAGTAAATTAGAAGATTGAGAAAGAGAAAGAGATAGAAAAATCGATAGTAAAAATGCAAGTAAGAATTAAAAGAAGTTTTAATCTCACTATTTATATTTACTGATTTCCCAACCAATTTCTTGCTCAAAATAGAACTAAATCGACCGTTGGAAGAGTATTGATAATTAAAAGTTACCAATTTTGGCAATCGATTGTTATACATACAGGAGTGTACGTTTTAATCAATTGATAAAATAAGTAATCAACGGCTAGATTTTTGTACAGGTCGATTGATGACATGGACCCCTTTAAATTCTAAGTCATCGATTGATAAATTGCTTATCCATCGACAGGTACAATTATCCATCGATAGACAAATATATCATTGATTGATATATCTATATGTCGATAGTTACCCCTATCCATCGATAAACAAATATATCATCAATTGATATATTTATCTGTCGACAGCTCCAATAATATCCATTGATATGTAAAATATTTATCAGTTGATTATTGAAGAATCAATAATTTAACATAGTCAATGGCTACATGTAATATAAATACATAACTTGTCAGACATTTAAAGGATTAGATACAATTAAGCATACCTAAATCACAGACCAATCTATTGAAGGTAGATTCATCTAATGGTTTGGTAAAAATGTCTGCAAGTTGTCTTTCACTAGGGACAAAATGTAATTCAACTGTACCATTCATTACATGTTCCCTAATGAAGTGATACCTTATGTCAATGTGCTTGGTTCTGGAATATTGTACAGGATTTTCTGTTATAGCAATGGCACTTGTATTATCACAGAAAATAGGAATCTTGTTCAAGTTGAACCCATAGTAAAGTAGTTGATTCCTCATCCATAATATTTGTGCACAGCAACTTCCAGCTGCAATGTATTCAGCCTCTGCAGTAGATGTAGACACTGAATTCTGCTTCTTGCTAAACCATGAAACAAACTTATTTCTTAGAAATTGACAGGAGCCTGTTGTGCTTTTTCTGTCAATTCTGCAACCTGCATAATCTGCATCTGAATAACCAATTAGATCAAATCCAGAATCTCTAGGATACCAAATTCCAAGATTTGGAGTTCCTTTGAGATATCTGAATATTCTTTTTATTGCAATCAAATGAGATTCTCTAGGATCAGCTTGAAACCTAGCACAAAGACATGTAGCAAATATTATGTCTGGCCTACTTGCAGTTAAATAAAGTAATGAGCCAACCATACCTCTATAACTTGAAATGTCCACTTTTGCTTCCTTAGTGTTTAATTCAAGTCTAGTTGCAGTGGCCATGGGAGTTTTAGCAGAAGAACATTCACTTAAATCAAATCTCTTTAATAAATCAGAAATATATTTGGTTTGATTTATGAAAATACCATCTTTAACTTGCTTGATTTGCAAACCAAGAAAATAAGTTAGTTCTCCCATCATGCTCATTTCATATTTACTCTGCATCAACTTAGCAAACTTTTTACAAAGTTTTTCATTAGTTGAGCCAAAAATAATGTCATCTACATAGATTTGAACAAGAATCATAGAGCCATTTACATTTCTATGAAAGAGAGTTTTATCAACAGTACATCTTGTGAAGTGATTTTCAATCAAGAATTTAGACAATGTGTCATACCAGGCTCTAGGTGCTTGCTTCAATCCATAAAGTGCCTTGAGAAGATAGTATACAAATCCAGGATGAACGGGATCAATAAAGCCAGGAGGTTGTTCTACATATACTTCTTCTTCTAGCTCTCCATTGAGAAAAGCACTTTTCACATCCATCTGATACACCTTGAAATTAGCATGAGCAGCATATGCTAGAAAGATTCTGATTGCTTCCAATCTTGCAACTGGTGCAAAAGTTTCATCAAAATCTATGCCTTCTTCTTGTGAATAGCCCTTTGCCACTAATCTTGCTTTGTTTCTTGTCACTGTACCAGATTCATCCATTTTGTTTCTGAACACCCATTTTGTACCAATGATAGACTTGTTCTTTGGTTTGGGCACCAGCTTCCATACCTTGTTTCTTTCAAATTGATTCAACTCTTCTTGCATAGCAATTATCCAATCAGGATCATTCAAGGCTTCTTCAATCCTTTTTGGTTCTTCTTGAGACATGAAGCTACTATACAAGCATTCATTTTGAGTTGCACTTCTAGTTTTGACACCATCATTTGCATCTCCAATTATTAATTCAAAGGGATGGCTTTTTGTCCATTTCCTTTGTGATGGTAAATTTGTCCTTGAAGATGATGCTTCATGATCATTGGAAGTGTTATGATCATTGTGATGTGATTGACTATTTGAGAACCCTCCCCCTGAGATGGACACTCTATTTGAAGATTGTTGAGCAGAGTTGATATCCATCGAATGATTATCAATTGATGTATTATCAGTTGATTGATGATTGTCAACTGATAAGTTATCTGTTGATGCATTGACATCAATTGATGGGAGGATTCTAGGTACTTGAACTCTTGTGATTTCCACATCATCATCACTATCTTCAATATTACTTGTGGATTCATTTTCAAACTGCAATAGATTATGAAATCCGTCATCAAACAACCCTTGAATTTTCTTGTCATCAAAAACTACATGCATAGATTCCATAACAATGTGTAATCTAAGATTGTAGACTCTGTATGCTTTGGTTGTTATTCCATATCCAACAAATATAGCTTCATCAGCTTTGGCTTCAAATTTTCCTAGATTTTCACCTTGATTTCTCAGTACAAAGCATTTGCAGCCAAAGACATGAAGAAAGTTAACTGTTGGCTTCTTGTCTTTCTTTATCAATTGATATGGAGTTTTGCCTTGAAGTTTATTGATCATGGAAATATTTTGAATGTAACAAGCAGTATTAATTGCTTCTGCCCAGAAGTATGTAGGAAGTTTTGCTTCTTCTAACATAGTTCTAGCAGCTTCAATCAAGGTCCTATTTTTCCTTTCAACTACTCCATTTTGCTGTGGAGTTCTTGGAGCAGAGAAATGATGAGTGATACCTTTTTCTTCACAGAATTCTCTCATGGTTGAATTCTTGAATTCAGTACCATTGTCACTTCTAAATTTCATGACCTTCCATTCAGTGCCATTGTCAACATTCTTCACATGATTGATAATTAATTTGCTTGCTTCATCCTTAGAATGTAAGAAATATACCCATGAAAATCTTGTGAAGTCATCCACAATTACTAAGGCATATTTCTTTTTGGCAATTGACATGATGTTGACTGGACCAAATAAGTCCATGTGCAATAATTCCAGAGGCTTATCAATTGATGATTCAGACTTTGACTTGAATGATGCTTTTCTTTGTTTTCCCTTTTGACATGCATCACATAGTCCATCCTTGGTGAATTCCATCTGTGGAATGCCTCTAACCAGATTCTTTCTAACCAATAAATTCATGGCTTTGAAATTCAAGTGGGCTAGTTTCTTGTGCCAAATCCAACTTTCATCTGTATTGACTTTACTAAGTAGACATGTCATTGAATTTGCTTTTACAGAGAGAAAATCAGCCACATAGACATTTCCTTTTCTTTCTCCAGTTAAGAGAATTTCACCAGATTCTTTGTTGGCTATGATGCATGATTCAGTTGTAAACCACACACCATTTCCATTATCACACAGTTGACTAATACTGAGCAAATTATGCTTCAATTCATCAACTAGTGCTACAGTTTCAAAGATAACATTTTCTTTTGCAATTGAGCCATATCCCAGAGTAAAACCTTTGCTGTTATCTCCAAAAGTAACTCCTGGGCCAGCCTTTTCCACAAACTTTGTGAGCAGGGACAAATATCCAGTCATGTGCCTTGAACATCCACTATCCAAATACCAGAGATTTTTCTTCCTGTTTCCCTGCACACACATAAAACAATCAAGTTGCTTTTGGTACCCAAGTTGCCTTGGGTCCTCTTTTATTAGTTGCAGCTTGAGCCCCTGTTGTCAACTTAGGTTCCTTTTGTTTTGGTGGGTTTAAATCCACTTTATCTTTGGGAGTTGACTTTTGGGGCTTTGACACCTTAGAACTCATGGCATGATTTCCATGGATTTCATCATTTACATTAGGCATGTTCCATGGCATACCAGGCATGTTCATATTAGGATATGCAAAGAAGGGATTATACATGTATAGAACTTGTGCATAAGGCATATGAACATTAGGTGCAACCAAATTAGAAGACATGGCATTCATGAGCATAGGATTGGTAAACATGGCATTTGTAGTCATGGCATATATATTTAAATCATTTGCAGATATAGAATTCTTTTCACTTTTGCATTGCATGGACAAATGATTTACACTACCACATTTAGCACATACCTTTCTAGGTGCATACATATCAGGAGTGTAATTATTGTGCTTATTTATGCCTATTTTACCATTCCTATTCTTTTTCTTTTTCTCAGACTTAGATAGAGTAATTTCCACAGGTGCTATCTTTTCTAATTTTTCTTTTAATTGTTTCTTGGATAAGCTACCTATGTTGATCTTCTCAGTCTCAGTCTCAACTTGATTCTTGGTTTCCTTAACAAACTTAATAGGAGTGCTAAATTTGTTCTTTTTATTAGCCATTGATGATTTACATGTCGATGGATGCTTATCGATTGATTCAGCATCAATCGATTGATAATCCTTATCAGTTGATAAAGGATTAGCAGTCGATTGATCTTTATCCATTGAAGTATCAGCCAATGACTTGCCTATTGATTTGGGGAGATCTCCTAGAGTATCTACACCTTGAACATCAATAATTTGTTTGGCAGTTTTAGCAGACCTATTCCATTTGCTAATGGTTTCAATTTCTTCAGCTAATTGTTCTTTCAACAATTCTTCTCTTTTCAAACTGTTTACTAGTTCATTCCTAGCATCCTTTCTTTCCTGCTTAAATCTTTCTAAACAAACAAGTTCATTTTCAAGAAAAATATTTCTCTCAGTTAAGGCATCAATGGTGTTCTTTAACTTAAGATTTTCTTTGTTTAGAGATTTTAGAGTGACATGCAAATTGTACAGTTCATTAGACATTTCATTAATAGTACTATTGCATTCCTCAGATGTAAGCTCAGAAAAGTTGGTAGCTAGTACCTGATTAGATGCTGAACTAGCTTCTTCATCTTCATGATTGGCCATTAATGCAAGATTGACATATTCTTCAGAATCACTATCCTCAGCAGCCCAGTCCTTCTCCTCAGTTACAAAAGCCTTTTCTTTTTGTTTTAAAAGGTCAAAGTATTTCTTTTTATAATCAATACCCTCATATGACTTTGCCTTTTCTTGTTTTGGCTTCCTGCACTCACTTGAGAAATGACCAGCCAATCCACAGTTAAAGCATTTGAATTTAGATCTGTCAACCAGATTTTTATTTTGATTGTTGTTTCTAAACTGGGATCCAGGCCTTTGAGCATATGGATTCTTCTTGAATTTTAGCTTTGAAAATTTCCTTGTCAGAAATGCAAGGTGCTCATCAATCTCATCCAAATCATCCTGATAGCATGTTTCATCTTCTTCACACTTGCTCTTTCCTTTTCTCTTGAATGATTCTTCAACAGCATCACCAGCCATCATGACTGACTCTTCTTCATAGCCATTTTCCTTCTTCTCTTCATTTCCCTTGACTACCAAAGCCACAGTTTTCTCTTTTCTTTGATTCTTCTCAATCTCTTCATCTTGTTGGATTTCCAACTCATATGTCTTGAGAATACCATAAAGTTTCTCCAGTGTAAAATCCTTGAAGTCCTGAGATTGTCTAATGGAAACAGTCATTGGTTTCCATTCTTTTGGAAGAGATCTAAGAAATTTTAGATTTGTATCCTCAGTTGCATAAACCCTACCATATAGCTTCAATCCATTTAACAACTTCTGAAATCTGCTATAGGTGTCATTGATAGATTCTCCACTCTTGAAATGGAATGATTCATATTTTTGAATCAAGAGTTGCATCTTGTTTTTCCTTACTTGTTCAGTTTCTTCACACAGAGTTTGAAGTGTATCCCATACTTCTTTTGATGAAGTACAGTTTATTACATTGTCAAACATATCTTTATCTAGACCATTAAACAGAATGTTCATGGCCTTCTTGTCTTTGAGTACTTCTTTTTCATCCTCTTCTATGAACTCAGAAATAAGTTTTGGAACATGTCTGTCAAGTGCAGGAGTTCCATCAGGGTTTACACCTGTGACTAACTTCATGGGAACATGAGGACCTTTTTCTATGCAGTTAACATAAGAAGGGTCGAGAGAAAGAAGATGCAGATGCATTTTGACCTTCCATGGAAAATATTCATCTTTATCTAAAACTGGAATTTTCACACCTGAATCTTTTTGACCCATATTGACTGTTCTTGATCTTTAAACTTTCTGTATGTTGAAAGCCTGCTCTGATACCAATTGTTATTCCTTAGAACAATGTCAATATTTGTAGAAGGGGGGGTTGAATACAAATATTAAAACTTTTTGTGTGTTCTAATATTTGTTCTTAATGATTGAAAGAATAAGAGAATAAGTTCGAACAAATTAATGCTGAAAAATAAAACTGAACAAAGAGATTTAAAATTATTGATGGATTGGTTTTTCCATCAATATATATTTTTGCTCAATGCTCCTAGGTTAGAAGAAACCTAGCTTCGTTTTTTTACAAGATTAGAAAACAAATCAACTGTTCTTACACAAGTGCTCTTAAGCTTGAACAGTTGATTAAGAAATATGTCTAACTTGTATATTTTCTAATAATGCTACTACACTTGTTTATATACCACAAGTGTTCTTTTACAATTCCTATACTAGGATTGTTTCTACCTGCCTTCCTTTTACCTTTTTCTATTTTACAAAAAGGTTTGAAAGACAGCTTCTGATTGAGTCTTCACAGTCACTCTAGACTGTCTTCCATAGGTGTGCTTTTTGTTCTCTGGATCTTCAACAGATATTCTTTCTGTGTTGTCACACTCAATTGATAATTTGCTGTTAAGCATATCAATTGATCCATTCTTTAATCCATCAACTGATGTACTACTTCGATTGATCTTTATATCCATCGACTGATAAAAGATGTCTTATCGATTGATAGATGTTATCAATCGATATATCAGTCGATGGGTCTTCACATCAGTTGATGGTCTTCAATGCTTGACTTGGCTTCTTCGATTGATCCTTCATCCATCGATGCTTCAATATCAATTGATCATCCTTCACTTGTGCAATTTCCTGTCTTCACATAATTACAATTTAACAGTTTAATTTACACATCAATTGATGATCCATATCAATCGACTCTAACATCAATTGATGAACAAAATATCAATTGATTTACACCTTATCGATTGAAATAGACTAAGTACACCTATGCTACAATCCAAATTATCAGTTGATTCAAATAAACATTTCAACTGATAAATGGTTTCCTGATCAATTGATATTTATAACTTTCATATCAATTGATCAGTTACAACAAATAAAATTTCTATGATTCTAAGATTAATGTTATCATCAAATCTCATGTAGATTCCTAACAATTACTGAATTAACACAAGACCTTTTCAAAAGTCTTACCGAGTTTACATTTGTCTTGGCAAGACTTTTCAAAATTCTTACCGAATTTCTGAAAAGTCTTACCGAGTTTAAAAGTCTTTCCCAGCTTATTTAAAAAGTCTTATAGGCTAATTTATAAAGTCTTTTAATTTTTTAAATAAGTTTTATTCAAAAGTCTTGCTAGCTTTTTCTCTATAAATATGAGAAGATTGTCTTCATTATAAGGTGATTGAAAAAACATTCAAATTTCTGAAATTTGTATGCATTGTAATATTCACAAATTTCTGTGCAAGTTTAGAATATAATTGTTAAATCCAAACACGTCATGTCGAATTTGTTCTAGATCACTTTATCAATTATATACACTTTTCATCATATTAATTTTGTAATATTTTTCAAGTTAAAATTATATCTTCTACTTGAACCGTATTTCATTAAAATTAATATTTCGTGTTTAAATTAAAATAATAGTTTTAAATTCGAAATTCCGTGACAATTTTAGATATTGTATTCAGCCCCCCTTTTACAATATCATGGACCAAGATTTAATCATGATAAGTATGTTGCTATGTTATGTGTTATATGTATTGTTATTATGATACATGTGGACTGCGAAAAAATGACATAGGACAATGCATCTAGACACAATCATCATAGTAAAATACTAAGTGGGAGAGAGAATTAATTTGGTATTAAATCTCATGGTCTCCATTATTGTTTGTGTATAAATTAACACTAAGGCGAATATAAATTATGTATACATCACCCATCGTGGCATTTAATTTATGTTGTCTAAAGTGTTATGGAAATTATTAGAACAAACTTCTAAAATTAATTATGAATATTAGAAGGTACATATGTCACCTAACGTGGTGTACTAAGTTTCATATAATTCAATTAATAAAAAGATAACCTCTTGTTTGATATATTTCACACTCAACTAGGAAGAGAATCTAAAATAACACATCTTTGAGTATTCATGCGTTGGTGTCTAGAAAAATGTGAAGCTTACCTGGTCATTTAGATTGGTGTCTAGAAAAGTGGTTAGCCTCTTGGCAATGCTTCCACCGGCCTGGTCAGTCAGTCTCAATACTATTTAGATTTGTAATTTTAGTAGTATCTTATTGTTAGGATCAAGAAATTATCATAATCAAAAGGCGCATATGGTATTATTATTATTATTAATTTAAGATTTAATAATGGTATACACTTGGCTATGAAAAATAATATAGACAACCCTAACGTGGTTAATTATTTAGTAGTAGGACCGAAATAACATTTAAATAAATTTAGTTGGTATATAAGTCACCCAACGTGGCATACCGGAAACCTATGGTGTTTAAGTGTTGGTGTTTTAATTTTAAATAATTGTTAGAAGAACCAATTTTTTTAAACACCCTCTAATTATGTGTTATATGTATGATTCTCATGATATAAAGGGCTTTAATCCACTTTTTACCATACTTAAGGATAACAAACTTATTGGACCTAACTATATCGAATGGAAACATAATTTGGACATTGTGTTGACTACTTGTGAGTATAAATTTTGCATTAATGAACCTAAGCCAGATGAGCCTGCTGAAAATGCTTTTGAAGTTGAGAAGGAATATTATTTGAAGTGGACTAAGGCTGATGAGATGTCGCAATGTTACATTCTTGCAGTAATGTTAGGTATTTTGCAGCATCAGCATCAGGCCATGGCCACTGCTTCAGATATGTTATTTAATCTCAAAGAACTTTTTGGAGATCAGAATAGGGTTGCAAGGCAAGTAGCAATGAAAGCTTTTATGAACACTCAGATGGCTGAAGGGACACCTGTAAGGGATCATATTCTCAGGATGATGTCACATCTGAATGAGATGGAGATCCTTGGTGCTGAAGTTGATGGGGAAACCCAGATCGATATCATCCTTATGAGTTTACCCAGAAATTTTGAGCAGTTCCGCTTGAATTACACCATGAGCAAGAGGATGTATAGTCTTGCGGAACTTCTGACAGAACTTCAGGCAGCTGAAGGACTTTTTCAGTAGAGTGTCCAAGTCAATGTTGTTGAAAATTCTTCTTCTAAGCTGAAAGCCAAGAAGAAGAAAAAGGCTCAGACATAGAAAGTTGTGGGAGTTCAAGGTGGTGCTATGAAAAAGCCCAAGGGCAAGTGCTTCAGGTGCAAGTAGTTGGGTCACTGAAAACATAATTGTCCTATTCCTAAGAAGATAAACAATACTCGTATGTCTCTTTTTCTGGTTACAAAAACATATATAACGGCTATATCTACGAGCACTTGGTGTGTAGATACATGAGCCACTGATAATGTTTATAATTCTATACAGGGATTCATACAATCCAGAATGCTTAGAGATTGTGAGATATATGTGTTCATGGGAAATGCTACGAAAGTAGCAGTAGTTGCAGCGGGAGATGTTAATTTATCTTTTGGTGATGATAGGAGTTTAGTTTTAAATAATTGTCTTTATGTACCTTCGTTTAGAAGGAATTTAATTTCAGTTTCTAAACTTTCTTTGGATGGTTATAATGTTTGTTTAGATCATAATGTTTCTATTATGAGGAATAAACTAGTTATATGTTCTGGTACATTGCAAGACAATTTATACATAATTACTCCTAATCAACCTGCACTGCAACAATAACATAGGGTGTTAAATAACACATCTTCTAACAAAACTAAAATAAAGGCACCTTCTTCTTTGAACCAAACATATCTTTGACACTTAATATTAGGTCATATTAATTTGAGGAGGATTCAAAGACTAGTAGTAGATGGGCCTTTAGGCTCGTTGACAGTGGAGGCATTTCAAGTTTGTGAATCCTGCTTGGAAGGTAAAATGACCACTAGGCCTTTTAAGGTGTTGGTGAGATTACGAAGTTGTATGAATAGTAATCGTGATAACTCAATACTAGGAACATGACAAGTAAATAATACTACGTCTACACAGAAATCAGGAAGAAATGAAGACAAGGCAGACACAGTGAATCAAGACATTAGCAAAAGTTTTGAAGTCTAGTATAGGTCATTGAAAGAAGTTCATTAATATGTTCAAGAGTTAGTGAAGAATAATGTGTAAAGACTTTTAGGGTTTCAGAAGAGTTGAAGATTCAGTATAGAAGTGCCACTAGAAGATTTCAGTGTAAAGGTATTGATTGAAGATAGACAGTGTTCGAAGCATATGAATCTAGAAGAATTGAAAACATGGTAAAGACAAGTTTCCAAGTACCAGAAAAGATTCCAGTGAAGTTACAATGTTTCTTGACATTCAGTGTTCAAAGCAATGAAGTTGCTACAAACTTAACAATGCAATTAAAGCAATAATACGAAGACCTGGATCAAAGTTAGTCGTCTGTGAACCAGACCAGTTGCACTAGGCGTCAGCAGTTTGTGAAAGGAATCTGAGTATTAACCATAGAAGAATTATTAAGTTGAAGAACGTACTTGGAAAGAACGATTATTTATTAAGGTAGGAAAAGTGATTTGTAGAGGCTATAGCCAAACAGCTAACAGACAAACAGCTAAACAGCTCAAAGGGTGCAGGGTGCAAAGTGTCACAACCTTGGTAAGAAAAATGGAAGTTTCCGAACTACAGTCGAAAAATGGAAATAGCTCAAGGTACAAATATTTCTTGAGCCCACATATTTCAGGCACAACAGATATTCAGCCAATCAAATTACAACGCTTACTTTATTGATTTAAATTCTACACACTCATTAAAAATGAGTCTTCGTCTTCAACACAAATAATATGTAGAGAGATACTGTCATGGCCGGAGAAAGAAAGAACAATTTATACACACCCATACCTTGCTCCCAATCAGATATTAGGACCCGGTTCTCTAATGAAAAATGCTCAGTGCTCCTAGATATCACTCCCTATGGACTAAGTTTTTCCTTCTACTAATTTAGATATATTTGTATAGGAACTGAGCCTTATATTTTTGTGTTAGTAGCAAAGAACTAATTTGTTCTTTGGAAGTCAGTTATATTTTTAACCGGGTGTAGCACCCCTCTGGGTCTATATACGAAAGATATATTCCCGGAAACTTGTCTCATTTAATTACTTGCTAATTTTCTTAAATCTAATTGATTTATCTAGATACACAGAAAATTAGTAGGCAGCTCACCTAAACACTACAAATGGCCAAACCCACTCTGAAGCAATAATTTATTTATCTGCAAATTCCGAAAAGAATTTAAATTATTGTGAGTATCGTATTCAACCCCCCCACTTCTACGATACTTCGGGACCCAACAATTGGTATCAGAGCTGAGTGATTGATATACAAATCAAGATCTGTAACTCAGTGAAGCTCAGAGTATCGAATCTGCTTACTCAGAAGGAGGCATTGTTAAATAAGTTTAATTATAAACTTTTAATAATTTTATTTTATAAAGTTTTATAAAATTTGTTTTATAAACTTTTATTAGTTTATATTATAAATTTTAATTAGTTTATTTTATAAACTTAATATTAAATTTATTTTATAAACTTTTAAAAATTTGTTTTATAAACTCTTATTAGTTTATATTATAAATTTTAATTAGTTTATTTTATAAATTTAATATTAAATTTATTTTATAAAATTTTATAAAAAAAAATTATAAATTTTTATTAGTTTATGTTATAAATTTTTATTAGTTTATTTTATAAACTTAAAATAAAGTTTAAGATTTAAAAAAAAATTAACAAAATTTGGAGGCCAAACTCGACCATGTTCAGGAGTATTTGAAGTACATGTAGTGAAGAATGAAGTCCACTGCACCTTACATCATGTACACGCGCAGCGACACTTAACTTTAAAAGAACATTTGTTGCGCCTGGGTGTATTGCACACGCCTATGTGACTTGCATGGATCAAGTGAATTATTTTGGTTGCGCTGTTACAGGGGTTCCCTAGTGATGACACCACGAAATTGTCAAGCAGCTTGGTTGGGGATTTCTTGCGCTTGTACAACATATCCAGTGTAGCAGCGCAATAAAATATATTAGCTCCACTTGGATTACTTGGCGCCACCAATTCCTGAATTGCTATTTGGTACCCCAAGTTTTGTACCCTTTAATTTTTAATTTTCATTTTAGATTTATTTATTTTTCTGAAAAATTTAAAATTCTTGAAAACTAAATTTTTTCTTAAATATTAATTTACGATATTCTAATTTTTTAGAAAATTCAAAATTCTTGAAAATTAATTTGTTGTATTTTTTATTTTTGATTAATTTATTTTCTAAGAAAATAAAAAATTCTGTAAATCTAAATTTTTCTTAAATATTAATTCGAGGGTGCTCAAGGATTTGTAGATGAATATTTTTCTGGGTATTGAAGACAACTAAAATTGACTGAAGATTATCCAATGAGGTTAATTCTAGAACAGGTTGAAGAAATAGTGGTATTAATTTCCTCAGAGGTTTACTCCATAGGATCCCACTAATATTTTGGAAGCTACAAAAAGAAGAGATTAAATTGAGTACAGTTTTTCATTAATTTGAGTTGAATTTTTGGATGAAAACTCTTAGGAGTTTGAAGTAGTGAAGGAGAACAGACTGGACTACCTGGAATCTCAGTACAAGCCTTAAAGATTATTCTACAGGGAGATTACAGGAAGTTCGTGCTAACACTGCAGATCATCTAGAACACAGGATTACAGCCAACAGGGATCTAATGATACAACCACATTGTATGCATAAGAACTGTATGTGCTGAAGGCCTATGAACTAGAACAAGAGCTGAAGAAGTTAATATTTGGTAAAGCAGGTTGTTAGCATATCCACTTTATTTGTGACCCGGGAACCAAATTTGATTGAAGTCAAGGTTGATAACCTCTGAACAGAAACGAATTGATCCAAGAAGTTGAATTGAAGATGTAGTAACTCGAGGTAGTGGTAAAGCTGTTGCATGATTTAACACTTTGGAATAACTTGAGAATTGGACTACAAGTCAAGCCTGCAGGGCAAATAGAAGTTCAGTGACATCAGATTCAGACAGAATCCAAATTCTTAATCTAAGGTCATTACATATAGATTCCATAAAGGAGATTTTCAAGATCAGTTCAAGAGGCGGTTGCAAGACATGGATGGTTGATTATAGAAGACAAGATCAGGGGTTTGCTACATAGTTTGAAGAAGCCTGTATAAGCAAATGATGACAGACACTGTGTTGGATTAAAGCAGGAATCTCAAGCATTAATGAGGATGCAGCAAGGGAAAACATTTGTTGATGAAGTTAAATGCAAGGTTGATTCTATCAGTGACAGTGATGAACCAAATGGATATCTGGCATCAATGACTAACACTAGAGATGAATTACTAAGCACTTTACAGGTACACATTCTAACTAGTATACATTTATCTAATTCAGAACTATATGATAATTAGGTATTGAATTGTATTATATTCATATCAGCATGTTAGCATCTTAGGACTTAAATGCTTAATTGATTGCTAAGAATAAGATTGCATGCTAGGATTCATGAGTTGAAATAAGTACATTCCATACTTGATTTTATATGCAGTAAAATGAATATCTAGAGAATTAGATAGGGTGTTCTAGACGGCTAGGTGTATCCCTAAACATTTGCTGGAACTCGAGTTAAATCTTATGTGATTTAATACCTCTGCTAATGTTGTGAAAATTGCTAAATAGACAAACAAGTCATAGATCAGATATTTTATATTTGTTCTTATTGTGATTAATGACTTGATAAGTGTATGTGGAATTTGATATTGCTCATAATATTTTATTCAAATATTCTGCATATTCTTAAAATTGTTTATGTTCTTATTTTCACATGATTTGCTCGTACTCACATAGTTGTACATAAATGTCATATCATATCATGTATTTCTTGTTAGGGATAAAATAATAAAAGATGGTAGAATTATCTAAGTAGTCAGTAACATTTGTAAATTCGAAGCTTAATCTAAAACTGACTTAGGTAATTAGAGATAGTTAAAAATGGTAGACAACAACATAAATGGATTAGACAGAATTAGTAATTAATTTGTTAGTTCTTCTATCCATGTACTTTTATGCATATTGAAGCTGTTGTTACCACTGTAGACAGTAATATCTCTAACCCATCTAGACTCAATTGAAGTTGAGTACCAAAAATCTTAATCATTTGTGATTGCAGAGTATGTAACAAAAGTTAAAAGTTATGTGATTTCATGACATTTATTGCACGAGGCATATGATTAAGATTAAAGCTCTGAGATCACAATTGGTTGAGAAAGTTCGCCCAATGATAACCTTTGGACATGACAGCAAATGATGTACAAGGGATTTGGCTATAATGATTTTTGGAATTGTCATTAGTGGAAGCATCTTTCTTGTGGAAGGACTTAAACACTATCTACAGGGCACCAGGGAATTCTTTGTCAAGGGTTTTCTGGAAAAGCATTGAAAAAGAAAAGTGTTTGATCTCAAACAAGAAGGTTGGAAGCTCACTCAACTGAGAGTGAGAAATCTTGTTCGTAGCTTACATGGATTTGGTATACAAATGTGAAGTGAACTTTTCAGTAAAGCTTCATCAGTAAAAAGTTAACTATGGCATAAGAAACTCTCACACTTGGTCAACAAGACAATGGATTCTTCGATAAAGATGAAATTGGTGAGAGGACTGCTTCTAATGGAATTCTATCCAGAAGGACATTTTGAAGTATGTCAAATAGGGAAGTCAATGGATGACAACTCTAGTTACAAATTGGTGATGTTCTCTCATTCAAATAGACAAAATGTCACAGATGGTGATTATCACATATGGAAGATCAAGTTGGAAGCAAAGTAAGCTGTGAGAACTTTGAAGTCTGATAATGAAACTGAATTTCACGAATGAAGTTCTAAATGAAGTATGTACTGATAAAGGTACTTTGAAGCTGAAGCAATTAACAACATGCTACTTTAATCAACAAGATCATGGAAAGATATCATTTGAGTTAATGGCCAACCAGAAGCAAACACTGAAGCTCTTTCGTGTGTTTGGAGGAAATTGATATTTATTGAAGATTTAGATGAGCATCTTGGAGAAGTTGAAGTTAAGGCTCATGGAACAATTCTCCTCGGCTACTCATTGAAGTTGAAAGCTTTCAAGTGCTAAATGATGTAAAACTAGAAGGTGATTGAAAGTCTGAATGTATCGTTCAACTACACCAAGCTCTCAAGCATTCAAATGAATGACTATTCTGAATCTTTGAAGTTTGACATCACGTCAGAGTCAAATTCTGATACTGATGTTGAAACTGAGGTTGCAAAAGGAATCAATGATAATTATGATGATTCAGATCTTATTAGTGGAAATAGTAGTGAAACTACACAACTCATGATCTTTAAAAGAATCCACTGAAAAAGGTGAAGGATCTTCAACATATCCTAACAGCAACTCAGGGGGAGCAAATAAAAGACGGATCTACTAGTCGTACTGAACACAATGAAGATCAAAGGAATACATCAAGAACATATCTGCCAAGACAAAAGGCTTGAATTCAAAGTCAATCCTGGAGTCTAGTTCTTAGTGATCTAGATTTTGAGTAAAGGCTTTAATCAAAAGGAACATATATTTTTTGGGATCTAACATCTGGAATCCCAAAGAATACTGAAGATGCACTGATTGATCCAGATTGGGTGATTGCAAATGCAAGGTGATCTCAATCAGTTCGAAGGCAGAAACTACTGAAGCTGGAACCCAGACCACTGAAGTCGAAGCTGAAATTAGTACATTAAGGGTTCACAGAAACTAGATAATAATTGGCATTGTTATGAGGGACAAAGCCAAACTGGTTGCTTCAGGTTACTATAAAGTAGAAGGTATCGATGATGATGGAAACAGAATCTTCGAGACTTTCAAGATGAAACAGTAAGCACCAGTGACAAGATTTGATCCTTTTTAGGCCTAACAAGATGATGACCTAACTAGGATATTCCTAGCACATGTTGAGCATTCAAGCATAGATATCTATCATATGAATATGAACAAAGTGCACTCCTGAATGGTGAGTTAGAAGTTGAAAATGATGTACAACATTACCTGGACTTTAATGTTGTATATTATTCTATTCACAAGCTCTCTATGAATGGAGTTAGGGATTGAAGCAAATTGTCAAGGACATGGTATGACACTCTAACATTTTGGTAGAGTAGTTATATATTTCTCAAGAATGCATGGCACACACAATGACATATATGTGCAATTATACCATAATTCTCGATATGCCTATGTGCAAGTTTCCAAGTGGAAATTAGAGAATCTTATCTAATAGCTAAGTTATGAATTGTTAGATATCTTAGGGGATCACCAATTCTGAGAATCAGATACCCTAAAGATACTAGGTTTAACCTAATTGGTTATATAGATATAGATAATGCAGGTTGTAAGAAGGACAGAGAAGTCATTCCTAGACGCTGTCAATTTCCAGCAACTCTGTTAATCTCTTCACACCACCTAAGGAACAAGCTCATGGACACCAGGTATCATTTCTAATGAGAGTTGTTCTTAGTAGAATAATTTGCAGATCTTTGCTAAATAACTTGATGAATTTATTTTATCTAAGTTAGTTAGTTAACATGGGATATTATTTATATGCATATTTATTGGATATCCCATCTGCAAGGATTCTCAAATGAGTTCACAAGTATTAAATTTTCCATATTTAAAGGACTTGTGAATTTATTTTAAATCCAGCACCTCGTACTTTTTGCTCTTAGTTTAATTATCATGCTTACAATGTTATATACATAAGTGGTAGTTAAATTATTTACCATAAGTTAGAAGCATAATTATTTGCATGTTAAATATTTGATGAGTATTAGTCAAGATGTCTTGCATAATTGCTCTGATATTTTGCTATGATGCTTTTAAATATTTTATTACAAATAATTGTGATACTTTTAATATTAGTGACAGTATTTAGAATTTCTGTTCTAAGTAAAGAATGCATATTTCAAAAATCACTAATATTGAAAGCTGAAATATTTTCTAAGTTATGTGTATAAAATTCTCAATATTTTATATACTTGGAAATATTTATAAATTTGATTTTAATTGTGAGGAGTTGTAATTAGGATCACAAGTATTAAATGTCAATATTTAAAGGACTTGTGAATTTCTTTTTAACTATTTTCTCGAGCTTACATATATCGATAATAACTGTTATGAGTATAATTGTAATATGCTTGAGTGACAATTATTAGATATGGCATAGGAAGTTAGAGGCTAATATTCAATCTAATGAATATTTTAGTATTTAGCGAATTTATTTTATCTTATTAAAATTATGGATTGAAGCAATTCAATGTTTATTAGTTTCATAATTTTGATTTGATAAAATATTAGAAGCATAATTTCTTGCATCTTGAAATTATTGATAATTATCAGATAATGATATTTTGTTAATGTTTCTTTGCATTTAATTGTGATATTTTTAATATTAGTGATAATACATGTTACTTATCTGAAATTACTAATAATAAAAATATGTTTAAATGCTTATTATTCTACTGAATAATTGCCACATGTTATTTGATTTATATATGCATGTCTGTGGTAACTGTTTAGTATTACATGAGTATTTATATATTAGTTTTCTTTCTTCGACTAAATTTTAAACTTGAATGTATTAAAAAGAAACTCTTGTTTATTTCTTTTTCAAAACTTCTCTTTTGAAAATCGTTTGATTTATAGCCCTACTTTATTTTCACAATCCTAGGGTGCGAATCAATCTTTCTTGAGGATAATCTTTCTTTAAATCTCAAAATATTTTATTCTCTCTCCAAAGCTGGTTTTAAATACTATATTTTTAAAACTGTTTTCTCTCTTAATTTTTCCTTTTAAAGTGGCAGAAACTTTGTGACTGCTATTTTATTTAGAGAAATTATTTTTACTTTGAGGTACCGATCACTTGTAAAATGATTTATTTTCAAACACTTGTTTCAATGTATGTTTCACATTGATTAAGAGTACCTAAATAGTGGTTGTTGCTTTGAAGGCCTAGTGCTGTATTGTTAAGCATTCATTCACCCCAATTGTCATGTTTTTAATGTAAGTCAGGGATACTATCAGGTGGACGAAAATGATGTAAATCATAATTGCATTATGAGTTAGAAAATCATAGTCCTCTATCTGATAAGGATGTTTTGCAAAACTATTTTCAAAACTTACAATACTAAGGTTTTAAAGGAAAAGAGTCATTTTATTAAGATATAATTTGGTAGAAGAGTTGAATTTCTTCTTTGGTATAAATTCCCGCATTTTATTATGGGAAGTTTGCCATATAAGAAATTCATAAGGGATAGAATTTTTCTATGACACATTTTTCCGCGTTTTATTATGGGATAAGTATCTTAAAGAAAATTTCTATTGGTATCATGTTCTTAAATGATAAATCTTTATAACCGACAAAACTCTTTTACTAAAAGTTCTTTAATACAATCCATTACCATTCCTTATTATATTTTTCCTTCTCATTGGGATGAAAAATATATTTTGGATTGTTAAGGTGATTATCTTTTTAATCTTGATTGATTCTTTCCGATTAGACAGTGCTTATGCATGATAGATCAATTGCTATTGAGTGAGGCTCCACTAGACAGTGATTTAGCAATTGCTATTGAGTCTGGTGCTGAGAAAGTGCTTATGCATGATAGATCAAAAACACCTTGACGAGGCAATTCTCCACTTGATAGTGATTCAGTTCATTATGATGAATTAGGTGTTGGGAATTTAATTGAATTGATGGATTTCACTTACAGGTACAGAAGGCTATATTTCAAATGCAGAGTGAAAGTAAGGGAGAGAAACACTTAAGTGAAAGTGAGGGAGAGATACACTTGAGTGAGAGATAGGGAAAGAAAGAGTGAAACACTTCAAAATGTTCGACACTTGAGTGTAAACACCAACAGAACGTAGTAGAAATGAGGAAACCATAGACCAAACACTTACTCTTGCTACTTGCTACTTCTGAAAGAAAAACTACTATATTTTCCCAATCAATGATAGACGAGAACCTTCTTTGGAAGACAAACCATTCAAAAGATGGGCCATTGGAGGATTCCTCAACTAAGGGGGAGAATTTATAGGAAGAAAAAAGAGAAGTTAATAAAATCTTATTTTCTGATCCTTATGGGAAATAACAAAATATGGGAGAATCAAGAAACCGTATCTTATACTTGAAAGGAGTTGTCAGTAGAGGATTCCTCATCTAAGTGGGATGTACAGAAAATAATTGACACTTTCATTGATTATCTAAAGGGAGAAGAATAATTATATTCTTAGGGGGAGAACATTATTTGAGCTATGTTCTATTGAAGATGTTCTCAGGAATCTAATTCTTATGAAGCTCTGTTCATGATAGGTTCTTTTCATTCAAACTATGAAGGATTTTGAAACAGAGAAAGCTCAAACACAGACAGAAATGAAGATGATACTACATGAATATCAGTTCAGTGCTAGAGGAATAAACACCTTTCATTTCAGTTACTCAAGAATTCTGGAAATGCAGAATCTGATCCAGAAAAACAAGTAGCATTATTTACAAGTCTCGGACTATTACTTTTTCTAGTTGTTAATTGAGTTATCCTCTCTATGGGATTTGTTTGCTAAGTTTAACAATCAAATACGGGGAGATTGTTGGTGAGATTACGAAGCTATATGAATAGTAATCGTGATAACTTAACACTAGAATTTGACAAGTAAATAATACTACGTCTACACAGAAATCAGGAAGAAATGAAGACAAGGCAGATACAGTGAATCAAGACATTAGAAGAAGTTTTGAAGTCTACTACAGGTCACTGAAAGAAGTTCATTAATATGTTCAAGAGTTAGTGAAGAATAATGTGTAGAGACTTTTAGGGTTTCAGAAGTGTTGAAGATTCAGTATAGAAGTGCCACTAGAAAATTTCAGTGTAAAGGCATTGATTGAAGATAGACAGTGTTCGAAGCATATGAATCTAGAAGAATTAAAGATATGGTAAAGACAAGTGTCTAAGTACCAGAAAAGATTCCAGTGAAGTTACAGTGTTCATTGATAGTCAGTGTTCGAAGCAATGAAGTTGCAGCAAACTTATCAATGTAATTAAAGCAATAATACGAAGACTTGGATCAAAGTAGGTCGTCTGTAAACCAGACCAGTTGCACTAGGCGTCAGCAGTTTGTGAAAGGAATCTAAGTATTAATCATAGAAGAATTGTTAAGTTGAAGAACGTACTTGGAAAGAAAGGTTATTTATTAAGGTACGAAAAGAGATTTGTGGAGGCTACAGCCAAACAGCTAAACAGCTAACAGGCAAACAGCTAAACAACTCAAAGGGTGCAGGGGGCAAAGTGTCATAACCTTGGTACAAAAAGTGGAAGTTTCCAAACTACAGTCGAAGAACGGAAACAGCTTAGGGTACAGGGTGTAATGTGACAAGACTTTGGTACAAGAAATGGAAGTTGGGGAACTTTAGTCAAGCATTGAAAAGAGGGTCAAAGTGCAGTGATCAAATTGTACTTTGACCTAGTAAATGAATAGTGAGGCGCAACAAACTTATTCACTCATAACAAACATTCATATATTTCTTAAGGCATTTGTATGTGGCGCCTTTTATTGCGCCTCCCCAGTACATCACCTGTGCAAGGCGCCACTTAATTTCAAGCACAACTTAGAAGACATGTAAATGGCGCCACTTGATTCTACACAGGGAAGTCACTCTACTGGCGCAACAAAAATATTCAAGCGCAACAAATATTTCTTGGCCCCACATAGCCCTCAACCAATCAAATTACAGCATCTTACTTTATTGATTTAAAGTCTACACACTCGTTAAAAAGGAGTCGTCTTCTTCACCACAAATAATATGTAGAGAGCTACTGCCATGGACGGAGCAAGAAGGAACAATTTATACACACCCATACCTTGCTCCTGGTCAAATATTAGGACCCGGTTCTTTAATGAAAAATGCTCAGGTCTCCTAGATATAACTCCCTACAGACTCAGTTTTTCCTTGTACTAATTTAGATATATTTGTATAGGAACTGAGCCTTATATTTTTGTGTTAGTAGCAAAGAACTAATTTATTCTTTGGAAGCCAGTTATATTTTTAACTAGGTGTAGCACCCCTCTGGGTTTATATATGAAAGATATATTCCCAGAAACTTGTCTCATTTAATTACTTGCTAATTTTCTTAAACCTAATTGATTTATCCGGACACACAGAAAATTAGTAGGCAGCTCATCTAAACACTACAAATGGCCAAACCCACTCTAAAGCAATAATTTATTTATCCACAAATTCCGAAAAGAATTTAAATTATTATGAGTATCGTATTCAACCTCCCCCCCCCTTCTACGATACTTTGGGACCCAACATAAGGCAAAGGGGAATAGAGCCAAAAAAGTGTTAGAACTGGTTCATACTGATTTATGGTGACCCATGAATATCCAATCAAGAGGTGGTTATGAATATTTTGTCACCTTTATTGACGATTATTCTAAATATGGATACATTTATTTGTTGCGCCGTAAATCAGAGTGCTTTGACAAGTTCAAGGAGTACAAAACTGTAACGGAGAAGCGACATGGAAAATGTATCAAGTCACTACGATTGGGTCGTGGTGGTGACTACTTGCTTGGAGAATTTAGGGATTACTTATCAAAGAATGAGATCATATCTCAGTTGACTACACCTGGCACACCCCAGAAAAATGGTGTAGCGGAGAGAAGGAATCAGACTCTTTTGGAGAGTGTTAGATCGATTATGAGTTATTCAGAATTACACAAGTCATTTTGGGGACATGTTTTGGAAACAACAGCTTATGTTTTGAATTTAGTTCCTTCTAAGTCAGTTCCTAAGACTCTAAAAGAATTGTGGTCTGATTCAAAACCTAGTCTAAGACATATTCGGATATGGGGTTGTCTAGCACATGTGTTGAACAAGAACGTGACTAAGTTAGAATCCCGTACAGAATTAAGGCTTTTTGTAGACTATCTCATGAGAACGAAAGGATATTTATTTTATAGTCCTAAGGATCGGGATGTCATTGTTAGTACCAATGCTAGATTCCTAGAGGTTGACTATATGATGAACCATAAACTTATAAGCAGTGTCATTTTAGAGAAACTAGTGGGAGAGACAAATAATGACCAAGTGCCAATAGTACAAGTAGAACAACCACAAGAGAACACACAACCTATCACTAATACCACATCGATGTCTTGTCATGGTGGGAGGGTTATTCGTAAATCTAGCAGATTCATGTTATTAGGAGAGTCTTCAGACTTGGTCTCTGAGGAACATGATGAAGATCCCATGACATATGAGGAAGCACTTCAAGACAAAGATGCAGATCTATGGCAAAAAGAAATGAAATCTGAGATGGAATCTATATATTCAAATCAAGTCTGGGAGCTCGTGGAACCACCCAAAGGTGTAAAACCCATTGGATGTAAGTGGATCTATAAGAGAAAAAGAGGATCTGACAAAAAGGTAAAAGATTAGAAAACAAGACTTGTTGTGAAATGGTATACTCAAAAAGAGGGGATCGATTATGAGGAAACCTTTTCGCTAGTAGTCATGCTAAAGTCAATCCTGATTCTTTTATCTATAACAACTCATCTCGATTATGAGATTTGGCAAATGGATGTCAAGACAGCCTTCCAAAACGGGAGTCTTGATGATGGGATTATCTATATGCAACAAACAGAAGGATTCATTATAGAAGGCCAAGAGCATCTGGTATGTAAGCTTAAGAAGTCCATTTATGGATTTAAACAAGCTTATAAATATTGGAATATTCACTATGATCAGGTAATCCGGTCATATAGATTTGATCAATGTCCAAGCGAGTCGTGTGTGTATAAAAAAAGTGAGGGCAATTTAGTGACTTTTCTGGTGCTATACGTAGATGATATTTTACTCATTGGAAATAATGTGGAGATGTTATCAGCGATAAAGGCATGGTTATTCAAACAATTCAAAATGAAGGACTTAGGTGAATCGACATACATTCTTAATTGGGATCAAAGTTATAAGGGATCGCAAGAAAATGATGTTGGCTTTATCCCAAGAGCCCTACATTGATGAGGTATTGGCTTGTTTTAACATGCAGGACTCCAAGAAGGATAACCTACCTTACACACATGGAGTTGCTCTATCGAAGAAACAGTGTCCTAAGACACCAGAGGCGATAGAGAGCATGAAAGCGGTTCTCTATCCTTCGGCATGTGGAAGCTTAATGTATGCAATTTTATGTAAGAGACCTGATATTTGTTTTTTCGTGGACATGGTTAGCAGATATCAATCAAACCTAGGACATGAACATTGAAGTGCAGTAAAGGCTATACTCAAGTACCTGAGAAGGACTAAGGAGTATATGCTAATTTACGAGGCCTCGGATTTGTTACCTCTGGGATATACTGATTCAGATTTCCAAGCAGATAGAGATAAGAGGAAATCAACCTCGGGATATGTGTTTATCTTAGGAGGTGGAGCTGTAATATGAAGTAGTATAAAGCATAAATGCGTTGTTGACTCTACCATGGAAGCTGAATATGTGGCAGCCTCGGAGGCAGCCAAAGAGACTATATGGTTCAGAAACTTTCTTTTGGACATAGATGTGGTACCTAATTTGCCTAGGAGATTGACAGTGTATTGTGATAACACTGGTGCTGTGGCAAAACACATCGAGCATAAGTATCTGTAGGGTTTCGTGACACAAACGCAGCGGAATAAACGCGAAAAATAAATCAAAATAGCAAAACCCTCCGCAGGATCCATGCGAAAACAAAAGATTTAATTCGGAGATAAAGAATAAATACCTTTAGAAGCTTTAACAGTTCATTAATGGAAGATTAATGGAGGTCCAAAGCTTGTTTAATCACCACGTATCCCGCTCCCGCGATCTACGCTCTACGGTATCCACACGAACACTTTTCATGAAGGATTGATGTGTACTAGCACCCGAAAACTTCTTCTCTCTCTATCTTCCTCCTCTCTCAGAGCGGCTAGGGTTTTTGTAAAATCTCTCTTTTATTAAATCAGCCCATAAAGAGATTATATAGAGAGAGGAATAAGTTTTCTAATTATAATCTAATTATAATTAATACTAATCTAAAATTCTAAATTATTTAATTAAGTCTCACTTAATTAATTAATTATTAATTTTGGAATTAGTTTAAGTAATTCATTTATTCTATTTATATAATTAATTAAGTCATACTTAATTAATATCATAAATAAAATAAATTACTTATTTAATTTAAATTCATAATTTAAATTATTTCTCCTTCAAGCGTTCTTTGTGTGTGATCCTGTAGGTTATTATTACGTTGACAACAATTTTAATATCTAATTAAAATTGTAAACAATGAGCGGCATCTAGTAATACATCATTGCTACCCAAGTAATAATAATAAATCGGTGATTCGATTAAGCCTTTCGTGAATAATGTTCCATGTAATATAATCCCTTTAATCTTGATATTATAGATTAAACTCAAGGCATGTCTCGTGTCATCCTCTTCATAATTTAATCTTTATTTTCTTGATCGATGAGTAGACTATTAAAATCAAATCAACATTTGAGCACGGCCGTGCATTTCATAGTCTCACTCAAACAAGAGGCCAATAATATCACTCCTAAAATTAGGAGGATTAAATCTCATCTAGATCATTCATATTTCTCATACGATTCATAATATACCCAATGTCCACTTTTATCATCACCCGGTCAAAGGTAACTTTTAATGTAATCAAAGTATATTAATTCTCGTATAGAAATATAATGATTTCAGGTCTAAGGATCATTACACCATTATCACAGTGAGAATTACTTATGACACTTACTTAATATGTAGAATCTCACGGCGGGTCATTCCAGTGCCATGCATTGATACATGCACTTATGTTCTTGACTTTAGTATCCCCATACCTATGACCAATGAGATGTGGTCATCTGTCAAGAAACATACTAGTCTTTGTGCATTATTATTGTCCTTAAATAATAATACTCGACTAGGGAATTTTAGGAATAAGATACTATTCATATAATCTCATTTTTAAGTCACATACTTAAAGATATATAATACGTATCAAAATTCCAAGGACATTTATTATGCTTTCAATTTATTACGCAGTAAATAAAACATAATAAATAATAATCAATAAAACATAATCCTTAATAATAAATATTTTCCTTAAAATATAAAAAGTATTGTCTCTAGAGCACAATTACTAACAATCTCCCACTTGCACTAGAGCTAATTACCCAAGTATCCAATACTCATGGAACTAGTGTGACTTTCGTGCTTCTGCTGCGACAAAGCCTTAGTCAGTGTGTCTGCAATATTATTATTAGTATACACTTTACATATATGTATATCTCCTTGATCATTAATCTCATTAATTAGGTGATATCTCCTAAGTACATGCCCAACAGCCTCCTTGGCTGCTTCACAAGCATCAATATACTCAGGTTCTATTGTAAAATCAACTATTGTCTTTGCTGTGAACCATTCCAGCATACAACATCTCAATAAAACACAAAGCCAGACAAAAACATTAAATTATCGTTATCTGTCTAGAAACCAGTATCACTGAAACCTCTTACAACTAGCTTCACATCTCCTCCATATAACAAGAATGAATCTTTAGTCCTCTTTAAGTACTTAAGAATATTCTTGACTGTCGTCCAGTGACCTTCACCTGGATTAGATCGGTATCTACTCATCATGGTTAAAGCATACGAGACATCAGGACAAGTACATATCATTGCATACATTATAAAACCAATTGCTGACGCATATGGAATTTTACTCATGCAGTCCCTATCATCCAATGATTTAGGACAAATTTTATTTTGAGATCACTATCCCATGAGACATTGGGACATATCCATTTTAGTCTCTTTTCATTTGAAATCGATGCAAAACTTTGTCAATGTATGTACTCTAAATTAGGCCGATCAATCACCTTGATCTATCTCTATAGATCTAGATCCCTAATATATATGTCACATCGCCTAAGTCTTTCATTGAGAAATTATTTCTCAACCAAGTCTTCACAGTTTGTAGAGAAGTAATGTCATTCCCTATTAGTAATATATCATCAACATATAATACTAGGAATGCCACATGGCTCCCACTAAACTTCTTGTAAACACAAGTTTCATCTTCATTCTGAATAAAGTCAAACTCTTTTTGACTGTTTCATGAAAACAAATGTTCCATCTCCTCGAGGCCTGCTTTAATCCATAAATGGATCGACGCAACTTACATACATTTACAGCATCCTTTAGATCAACAAAACCCTTAGGGTGTGTCATGTACACATCCATATCTTCTTCAAGGCTCTCATTTAAGTAAGCGGTTTTGACATCCATTTGCCAGATTTCATAGTCATAGTAAGCAGCTATAGCAAGCAACATCCTGATGGACATGACCATAACAACTGGTGAAAAGGTCTCATCATAGTCAATACCATGAATTTTCTTGAAACCTTTTGCCACCAATCGTGCCTTATAGGTCTGTACATTAGCATCCATGTCGGTCTTCTTCTTGAAAACCCACTTGCACCCTATAGGTTTTACCCCTTCAGGTGGATCAACCAAAGTCCATACTTGATTAATAGACATGGATTCCATCTCAGATTTAATGGCATCCAGCCATCTCTTAGAATCTGGAGTGTTTATAGTATCTAGGTAGGTGAGAGGCTCATCTTCATCCACAAGCATCACATCACCATCTTGAGACAAGAGAAATCCATATTATCTCTCGGGCTCATGGCGAATCCTACTAAACCTACGAACACCTGTGTTTCTTGAGCAGTATTATTTTTCTTGTACATTCTACTCAGGTTCCTCCACTGGTTCAACGTTATCATGTGGGTCTCAAACTTCATTGAGATCTATTATCCTCCCACTGTCTCTCAGCAGTTCGAGCAACAAACACTTTGTTCTCGAAAGGATTATAGAAAGAATAACCCCTTGTTTCAGTTGGGTATTCCACAAAATTATATTTGTCTAATTTTGGTCCTAGCTTGTCAGAGATTAGACGTTTCACAAACGCTTCACATCCCCAAAATTTTATAAATGACATGCTGTGACGTTGCTCAGTCCATATCTCATAAGGAGTCTTTTGAACCAATTTAGTAGAAACACAGTTAAGTGTATGTGGAGTCGTTTCCAGGGTGCAACCCCAGAAACTAATTGGAAGATTCATTGACTCAACATTGATCGCACCATGTCCAACAAGGTGTGATCTCTCCTATCAAAAAAAAACTTTTCTTTGATATTTTCTACTTCATCTTTATAGTCTTTGAACTTTTCAAATGATTCGGATTAGTTCTTCAAAAGATACATATATCCGTATCTACTAAAATAATTAGTAAATTTTATGAAGTTAATAAAATCTACCTTTTGTCATCGTACACATATGACCACATACATCACTATGTATAAGTCATACCCATTCAATGATCCCTTCACCATGTCCGGTAAAAGGAGCTTTAGTCATTTTACCAAATAAACCAAGATTCATATCCTTTGGTATGATTCATAATCAAATTTATCCATGAATGCATCCTTATGTATTCTGGAAATGCGTTTCTCATTAATATGGCCTCAGCGACAGTGCCAAAGGTAATATTTGATTTGAGTCACTTTAGAACATATAAATTGTTAATTAGATGTGCAACATTATAAGGCTCATCATCAAAATAGGATAAACAACTATTGTTATAAAATGAAAAGCCTTTCTTGTCCAAACAAGAAACTGAAATAATGTCTCTGCCAATTGCAAGCACGCTATAACAATTATTAAGTTCTAAATTTTCCTTATAGGCCAAAAATTAAGTAACGAGTTCCTCGAACCAGAGCAACTATCTTTACTCCAATTCCAACCCGATACCTTAAGCTTGACCCTTATTGATCATCATATTCCAATCTTCCAATTAAGCATGACAGTTTAATTTTCAGTCTCCCAACTTTCCACAGAAGTGACAATCGTCTTCTTTATCAACACCTCATTCAGACTTTAGAGTCTGCTTTAGGGATTGGACTTTGGTTTGACAACGGAACTAGATCAAATCTTCTCCTTGCCTTTCCATTTTACTTTCCCTTTTGCATTCCCTATGTTTACCATCAATATAGTAGTAGTTCATGCATTTATCATATTACTTTCAGCAGTTCTCAACATGCTTAGCAACTCAATGGGTGTTTTACCAATCTTATTCACTTTATTGTTCATAACAAAATAAGAATAATATTTGTCCAACGATTGTAAGATCAAATCTAACTGTCTCCAGACCAATCTGGAAACCCAAAATATCAATGGTATTCATTATACCCTATAATTTTTAGAACATGTGGTGTAATCGGGTCTCACTCTCCCTACTTGTAAGTGTATAGTGCCCTTTCAAATATATCTTATGCTCAATCGTTTCATAAGCATCTATATGCTTGTATTGCTTCTTAAGCTCAGCACATATATTTGCGAGCATGAGACATGAAACATCAGTTGCAACATCAATTTGCTTCCAATAAGCACTATGATTTGCATATGTTACATTCTCAACTTTAAGAGCAGGGGAAGAGATTTGACTAATATCGTGGTGCCCGAGGACGATCCTCAAGCTCCTATGTCAGTCAAGGAAATATATTCTCGTCAACTTGTCCTTCTCAAGAACTGATCGCATAGAGAAGTTGTTTGTGTGTATCATTTGATATCTACAATATTAAAGTGCATAAAATAAACTAGATTGCAAATTTAATATTAATTATGTTTAAGTGATTATGGTATATCATCATATACCTCCCACTATTTTTATCAAACTAATAGCCCTTACTATTAATTTGGAAAGTATATCCCATAATTCTTTCTAGTGAGCCAAGATCCATATTTCGTCATGTCCTAAGTCAACCACTGGAAGTCCTTAGAAAATGATTATTTAGGTAGACAACAGTTGTCAATTATATCATATATAATTCTTGGATAGTTTGGTGAACAACGATTGATCTTATCTATCTAATAGACTTTTAACCAAACTCTATGCTTCTAAGTTCATAATAGTTGAATATAACCGTTTATTTTCACTTATTATGACGACTCAGTTAAGTTAGACCCAATGATACAACGGCCGAATATAACCGTTTATATTCGTCGCATCTCACCACGATAGATAGGAGTCCCCTGCCACTAACAGTCCTTCCCCTTATCGATCTAGGATTCGATGAGTGTTCATTCATTGGAAAGCATCCGAGTAAAACTTAATATTTTGTTAAGGGGTTTTAGAAAATTTATCACGATCATGATCACATCATAAAGAGATCCTCAATTTTTCCTTGAACCAAATATTTCAAATCGACATCTTAAATTGTTCATTTCCCAGGTAGATGGAGGATACCAATAGTCACACTTAAAACCCATCAGCCTTACGAATACGCATATCCGCTTTTGTCAGAAAATCCCAATTATAGATATCAAAAATCCATATTTAATTCCGTGTTTTAAAAATCCATATTTCATAAACACAAGAATCTCATGATCGTTTGTTAATTTTAAAATCTTGAATCGTTACAGATTTTATCTTGTTTAAGCAAACATGGCATGGGTGTCGTATCTAATACATACATGATTAATCAATATTAAGCATGCATCTCAATTATATCTACGCATACATACCAATACATGCAATCATACACATATATGTAATGTGCGTAAATTAAACATGTTTGGTTATGGCCCCATCCTATATGATATTTCCAAGCTAATGGAAATATCAAGGTCAGTCTATGGTGGTTTTAAAAATACTATCTATTACATGTCTTCTTTCTTCGTTGCTCCATCATCCCCTTTTGGATCGCCTCCTTGCTTGCAAGTCTTCATTGATAATTACATTGAATAATAAAAATAAAACTATTCTAATGAAATTACAAGAAGAACTCGAGTTACATTCGAGATAATTAAATTACAATGAATAAACGACATGCAAGTCGTATTTAGAAACCAAAACCATAAATCAAAACCACTATCATATGGGTCTTTAGGCCATAACCATCCACCATGCTATCATATAACACATATAATATATCTCATATTATATAATCATATCATATAATCATATATAACAAATTTCGAAATTTCAGAAAATTAAAAACAGATTTCTGAAGACAATAAATCGCTATTTCGAGACCCTTAACGACGTCAAACGCCTTACAGACCCATCGGTGATAGCTTTGCTATCAGTTTTGTTCATTGGCCCGATTCCAGTCAGAAAACACATATCGTTTATGAAAATCGGATACAGCAGTCAGATTTCTCCAAATCTGACGGTGTTTCAGAAATCGTATCATATACAATTCTCATAACAAAAACAAGCATATATCATATATATATATATATATACAGAGATACATACAATCATCATATGATTATACATTACATGAATATCATATATTCATAATATATACATACATATACTCAAAATTTTAGAAAATCAAATAATTTTCAGAAAATCATAAATCACCGTTTTGGAGGCTGTAAAGACATCTAATGGCTTACAGACGCAGAGCTGACTTTGTCAGTATTTCTCAGTGACCCGATTCCAGTCAGAAAACATATATCGTTTATGAAAATCGGACAACGGACACAGATTTCAGAAAATCAACGGCAGCCGTTTCAGAATTTGTATCGAATACGATTCCCATAATAAGAACAAACATGTATCATATACATACATCAACACACATAATCATCACATGATTATACATCATATGAATATCATATATTCATAATATATATAAACATATACATATTATATCAATATAAAATTATGATAGATCGCATACATGCTTATATATCAAAAACTGTTAAGCACATAACCGAATTAAAACGTTTCGCAAGTAGCTCTGATGCCATTGTAGGGTTTCGTGACACAAACGCAGCGGAATAAACGCGAAAAATAAATCAAAATAGCGAAACCCTCCGCAGGATCCATGCGAAAACAAAAGATTTAATTCGGAGATAAAGAATAAATACATTTAGAAGCTTTAACAGTTCATTAATGGAAGATTAATGGAGGTCCAAAGCTTGTTTAATCACCACGTATCCCGCTCTCGCGATCTACGCTCTACGGTATCCACACGAACACTTTTCATGAAGGATTGATGTGTACTAGCACCCGAAAACTTCTTCTCTCTCTATCTTCCTCCTCTCTTAGAGCGGCTAGGGTTTTTGTACAATCTCTCTTTTATTAAATCAGCCCATAAAGAGATTATATAGAGAGAGGAATAAGTTTTCTAATTATAATCCAATTATAATTAATACTAATCCAAAATTCTAAATTATTTAATTAAGTCTCACTTAATTAATTAATTATTAATTTTGGAATTAGTTTAAGTAATTCATTTATTCTATTTATATAATTAATTAAGTCATACTTAATTAATATCATAAATAAAATAAATTACTTATTTAATTTAAATTCATAATTTAAATTATTTCTCCTTCAAGCGTTCTTTGTGTGTGACCCTGTAGGTTATTATTACGTTGGCAACAATTTTAATATCTAATTAAAATTGTAAACAATGAGCGGCATCTAGTAATACATCATTGCTACCCAAGTAATAATAATAAATCGGTGATTCGATTAAGCCTTTCGTGAATAATGTTCCATGTAATATAATCCATTTAATCTTGATATTATAGATTAAACTCAAGGCATGTCTCGTGTCATCCTCTTCATAATTTAATCTTTATTTTCTTGATCGATGAGTAGACTATTAAAATCAAATCAACATTTGAGCACGGCCGTGCATTTCATAGTCTCACTCAAACAAGAGGCCAATAATATCACTCCTAAAATTAGGAGGATTAAATCTCATCTAAATCATTCATATTTCTCATACGATTCATAATATACCCAATGTCCACTTTTATCATCACCCGGTCAAAGGTAACTTTTAATGTAATCAAAGTATATTAATTCTCGTATAGAAATATAATGATTTCAGGTCTAAGGATCATTACACCATTATCACAGTGAGAATTACTTATGACACTTACTTAACATGTAGAATCTCACGGCGGGTCATTCCAGTGCCATGCATTGATACATGCACTTATGTTCTTGACTTTAGTATCCCCATACCTATGACCAATGAGATGTGGTCATCTGTCAAGAAACATACTAGTCTTTGTGCATTATTATTGTCCTTAAATAATAATACTCGACTAAGGAATTTTAGGAATAAGATACTATTCATATAATCTCATTTTTAAGTCACATACTTAAAGATATATAATACGTATCAAAATTCCAAGGATATTTATTATGCTTTCAATTTATTACGCAGTAAATAAAACATAATAAATAATAATCAATAAAACATAATCCTTAATAATAAATATTTTCCTTAAAATATAAAAAGTATTGTCTCTAGAGCACAATTAATAACAGTATCACCTTATACGACAGTTCATTAAGCGGGGAGATATTATTGTGACTGATATAACATCAAAGGACAACCGGGAAGATCCTTTCACAAAGATCTTACCAGCTAAGGCTTTTGAGCAGCATGTGGAGGCACTAAGAGTCAGATGTATGGTCACATAGTATTTATTTAATTGGTAGTGGATTGCTTGTAATAAAACACTGATATACTCGAAGAATAGTTTGAGTATAAGTAGGAGATTGTTAGGGAGTATACTGAACTATTCGTTTGAAGTATATATGACATTTTCTTTTTTATTGAGAATCTTGAATGCATATTTTAACATTGTTTGTATATTATATATTGTGGATAATCTAGTATCAAATGGGATAACAGAAGATTAGATTATTAGTGTCTATATATAATATAATAAATGTTCACAATTTAAGTGGAGTTAAACAAACCACTGGAATGACTAGAGTATTATTTAGAAATAATCTATCTTGATTATTGAATAATACTTGTATGCTTTGTGTATATTGAACGTGATTAAAATATTAAAATTGTTCTTCTAATATGACAATAAAGAATAACTAAGATTTTATAATATTATTATTGCTTAGGTTCTTAATCCGGATACATTGATTGATACTTGTATGCAATGCACATGTTTTGATTCATATGTGATGTGATTTATTGTTAATCACAATATTATGTTTTGGACAATGACATTGCATACAGAATGAGATATTGACTATAAAAGAAAACTGTGTCCGAAAATATTCGGGTGATAATGTCCTCTTAAATGCTCATAAAGATAATTATGCTTTAGTTCTGCATTCAGATTTGTTCTTACATAATTATAAGATCGAGTGGATGGTCAAGGATAAAAGATATTAATTAAATTAATTATCAGAAATTAATTTCATTAATGGACTTTCGATATCTTAAACAGGGGGAATTTAATAAGTAAATAATATTGGAGTCAAATTAAATAATTAAATTACGGCATTATAGATTGTTGAATAAAAGGACTTAGCTAGAAATAGATTGTGTACAATGTAAAGATATTTTGTCTGTTTCTAGTTATAGAAATTTAGGTCTGTGGAGCATGTGCAAATGAGACATATTGTCTATTTAGCAAATGCAAAACTTTATAGTCTAATGTGTTGAATTGTAAGATTGATTCATTCATTGTTTTCTCTCAAGAACAAGAAGCTGAAATTCACACTAGAATTTCAGACTTGTAGCAATTTCATTCTAAATAAAATTTAGATTGAAAGTTTAACTGTGTGTGCTCTAAATTCTTCATTTTCATATTTCTTAGAATAATACACATTCAAGTTAAGATACAAAGAACTCAACTAGATTCAAGTTAAACAATCATTTAAACAAGATTAAAAAAGAAATCAACTTATACATTCATCCTCCACCATCTGCATAAGTTTCTCATAACTCATTCCCAACAAGTGGTATAAGAGCACAGGCTGTTGACATACAAAAAGTACAAAGATCAAGATGAGTTCATAGAAACTTAGCAATATCAAGATTCATCCATTTGACAGAGAAAACTAAAACATTTGGAAAAGAAAAATGTTGATGTTCATCAGGGCTGCAAACTTTATATATCCTGAGATATTAAAGAATAGACCTTTCATGCATGTGACACTAGTTCCTAAAACAACTAGTGGCTCAGATGTAATACTGGCAACATGAATTCCCAAAGGCCCCTCTCAATACACTAACACAGAGAAAGAAAAGTTGTCTCTTGACAACAGTATAATGTTCATACTCATAGAGTCATTGGACATTGTTATGTATAACAATATTGTCAATTGCACTTCTGCCAAACACATCTGGGAAACAATTGAGATATTTTGTGAAGACACAGAACAAGTGAGAGACAATCAAAGGCAACTCTTGGTTTCATAATATGAAGCCTTTATGTCTAAATAAAATGAAGGCATAACTGAGGTCTTTGAAAGGTTTAACAAACTGATTAATGATCTTCAGTTGCTTGGAAAATTTTATGAAACCAAGGAGAAAAATATGAAGTTTTTGTTAACAATTCCAGACCATCTAGAGCATAAAATTCCAGCCATAAGATAAGGAAGCGACTTGAGCTTCCACATGAGACACTGTATGGAATATTGAAAACCTATGAACTAGAATTCTTTCAAAAGAAATTTATTCTAGCCAATAGAGGAAAAATGGTAAATGTCTGAAGTGCTCTTATTTCAAATGAACTTGTGAAAATGGAAAAGAGTGGTACAATTGTACAAGTCAAAGATTAAAAATTGAGGAGGTTGTAGATCAAGACAAATAAGATGGGGAGTCTGTGAAGAGTGAACCTAATGAGGATGAGTTCTACACCATTGAGGAGCTGGAAGACATGAACAACAAATCCACGACATTCATGGCAAAAAAGTTTGGAAACTTGAGATTTAAAAAGAACAAAAATTTCAAACCAAAACCAAACTTTAGCTCCTCAAATAAAAGCAAAACTTTTAGAAACAGTTTTAAATGTGGTTACAAAACTGGAAATGTGGATAGATCAAAAATCAGATGTTACAACTGTAATGAGCTAGGACACTTTGCTACAGAGTGTAAAAACCTAAAAGTAATTAAGAAAGATAAAGACTATTTGAAACTTGAAGCCAAATATGAAGCTCTACTGAAAAAGCAGCCAGGAAAAGCATATATTGCAGAAGGAAAGTGTTGGGATGACACTAATGAAGATGAAGAAGAATATGGAAATTTAGCACTCATAGATAAAACAAGTGATGAAACATCATCATCTTCAAACAGTTAGGTACCAACTCTTACCTCCATTCAAATGTCTAATTCTCAATATAAGAAAACTGTTGAAGAATTAAGCACTGAAAATTTTAACATACACACTAATATGACTGTTACAAATGAAGAGATAAGTAGATTGCTTAAAGTGAACGATGAGCTAATTTTCAAGAATGAAAAACTGGAATCGTCCTTGGTTACCATGGAATCAATGAAACAAGAAAATGAATATCTAAAAAATAAAATCTCTTATGCAAAATAAATTGAAAAATTTCTAAGGGATCAAATTTCAAAAAATGAATTAAAAATCAAATCTTATCAAAATTCATCTATCCTGATTAAAGAATTCCATTAAAAGGACCAAACTAATTCCAAGGTAGGAGTTGGGTTTGACTATGATAACTTAGAGAAAAAGAAACACTCTTCGAAAATGGCAAGAAAATTGAAATTCTTGCAAATCCTCACATTATTAAGAATGTGAAAACTCATATCTTCAAGAAATCCACTGTTGAGTTTGATGAAGAAAATTTAGTCATCAAACAACAGTTGAATGATGAGGATGAACAAGAGGCCAAAAATCTTGAACCATATGTTGAAGAAGAAGAAAAAGTAGTGAAGGCCAAGTCTATACCCATTCATATTGAGAAAACAGAAAAGGCTCAGAAAATTGAGAACATACATGTCAAGAAAAAGAAACCTAACAGAAATAGTAAAGTAGGCATTAACAAACATAATAACTATGCACATGTTCCAAATGCTCTAAGAAAGATTTGTAAAAATTGTGGTTCAACAAATCATCTTACCCATATGTGTAAGAAACATATTGTTAAGAATGTTGACTTTGTCTGTGGTTATGTCAAGCCCTTAATTCATGATAATAAAAAATTATGTGATAAATTTGAATGCATGCCATATAACATGAATGTCATGAATATCTGCTTCAGGCTTAGAAAATAGTTTATTGAAGGATGCATAAGTCAAACTATTAACATCAAAACAGCTATGCCTAAATCTACTAGTCCTATTAAAGGAAGAAAACATTCCCTCTCACCTAGGAATGCATCTAGTTCGGGAAGCATCAGTAAAACTAGAAACAAAGAACAGAAAAATAAAAATATGCATTATAAGGTGTTTAAGACTGTTAAGAATAATGCTGACATTTATGCAACTAAACAAAAAGGACCCAACCTGGTTTGAGTACCAAAGAAAACATGATATGATTTTTATTACAGGGCACATGTAACAAAAAGAAGGTCATGTGGATCTTGGACAGTGGATGCTCAAGACATATGACTGGTGACAAAGCTCTATTGTCACAATTCCAGGACAAAGTTGGCCCAATGATAATCTTTGGAGACAATAACATTAGTTTTACTATGGGATATGACAAGTTGATTCATAGAAATGTTGTCATTAAAGATGTAGCCTTGGTGGATGGTTTGAAGCACAATCGGTTAAGCCTCTCTCATTTCTGCAATAAAGATTTAAAGGTGGAGTTTGACAAAAAATTGTGTCTCATATCATATAGAAAAACCAAGGAGATTGCATTATGTGGTATAAAAAAAGGAAGCTTGTAGCAAACATGAATTCTACAAACAAGGATAAAATTTGTTGTTTCTATACCAAAGACTCAGAAAAAGAAAGTTGGCTTTGGCATAAAAGATTATCTCATCTAAATTTCAAAAACATCAATTCTCTAGTAAAAAAAGAATTAGTGAAGGATCTGCCTCCACTTGAGTTCTGCAATGAAGGATTGTGTGAGACATGTCAAAAAGGGAAAATGAAGAGGTCAGGTCACAGAAGCAAAGGAATCACTTCTATCACATTACCTCTGTAGTTAATTCACATGGATCTCTTTGGTCCTATGAATGTCATGTCTATGTCTAAAAAGAGATATGCACTAGTCATGGTGGATGATTTCTCCAAATATACATGGATGTAATTCATGCACTCAAAAGATGAAGTTCCTGAGATCATAATTAAAAATTTAAAGAGATTGGACAAAGGACCAACACCTGTTGTAGCTATAAGGAGTGACAATAGAACAAAATTCAAGAATGCTACATTGAATGAATTCTGCAAAGAAAATGAAATTTCTCACCAGTTCTCTGCTCTAAGAACTCCTCAACAAAATGGAGTTGTTGAAAGGAAAAACAAGACTTTTATTGAAGTTACAAGTACTATACTTGGAGAAGCCAATCTGCCAACAAGTTTTTGGGCTGAGCCTGTTAACACTGCATGTTATACTCAAAATAGAACTCTCATCACAAAACTTGTTGGAAAGACTTTTTATCACATCATGACCAACAGAAGACCTTCAGTTAAAAAATATATAAAAATTATAGTATAAATATTAAAATTTAACGATGAACATGCTCATATACAATAAAATTTATAGTGTCTATTACTCTTTTTATATATTATAAAATTTAAAATATAAATATATAATATAATTCATAACTTATTAATTTTTTATGATTCTAAAATCTCTTTTTTCATATTCGTCGCTGACAACATCAACGCCATCAATATGGGTCAATCATCCCATAATATTTAAATAAACATCAATAAAATATTATAAAAATTAGATATATAATTTAAAATTTAGTATGTATATATTTATAATATCTTGTTTTAACAAAATAACTTAGAGTATATTAGTGTCATTAATACACATTTCAATTATATCAGGACATGTGAACTTAAATCCATGTAGTAGTATGCTGATAATTCCTTCTTCCAATGTTTTCATGTAGTTATATCGACCAATGAATCGTTACATGGATGAGATTTTTCTGTCAAAAATTAAAACACAATAAAAATAATAATAATAATGTATAATTGTGATAAACTAATAAATAACAAAAACATATTAACCTTTTCATCACTTAAAATCATGTCAATTGTAAATTGATCGTCTGTCTATACATTAACAGGCTTTCGCATCTTACATACTCTTAATCTTATCATCCGATTGTCTCTAATGTTGTTAGAAAGCTTTCAACCGAATATAATCCATCAAATTTTAGATGTAAGTAAAGCTGTTGTGATTTATGTTTTTGACACTTGACCTTCAATAGGCGATGATAAAATGTCTTTTACATGGAAACATATTCAATTTAGGTAATAATTAATAACATGGTTCGAATCATGGCAGTTGTAATATTTTTAACTATAAAAACAATTTTTATTTATGTTACAACAACACGTTATTTTTATATGCGTTAATGCTTTAACATATTTATATGTTGCGTGTTGACTTAAATAATTTAAAAAATAATAAGAGAAAGCGAAACATTAATGTGTTATAATAATTACGCAATTTCAAAATGCGTTACAAAAATAACGCAGACTATATAAGCATTATGCATGTGTCAATGCAGATTTTGGACTTGTGCAATTGTGCTATTTTGAATATTTTTTAATTAAATTGTGTTAAAATGACCCTGATTTTAAATGAATTATTGAATATTATAAAAAAATTTAAATTAAACAAAAAATAAAATAAAATAAAATATTAGATATGAAATGCTTGAAATTGAAAGGGTGTTGGCCCCCATTAAATTATAAAAATAAATCCTTATATTCAGAAAAAAAAAGATAAAATGTAATTTTTCAAAAATAAAATTTGTTTTTAGTTTATTTTCCAGAAATAACTCAATAAGTTTTCCGGAAATAAGTTTAACAAAACGGGCCCGTAAAAATGCCCTCGCCCATTTCTGAATTTGAAAAGAGGTCAATTCAAAAACAAAAGAAAAAGAAAAAAGTACACAATTCAAATACATGTAAGTATCATCAAACTGCTCTACAGTTGTAGTAGATTTAAGATGGAAGAATCACACAAGAACTCAAACGACGAAATATTCAGCGTGCGGATCGTTTCAATTGATTACTACATGTCTCCTCCAATCACTCCTATGGACTTCTCTTACAGTTCTTTCCAAGGTTACTTACTCTGTGTGTGTGTGTGTGTGTTTATGTACTAGACAACTAATAGTATAGTATTGTATTGAATTGAATTTAACATACAGGTGAAAAAGTGAAGGAAGTTCCTGTTATAAGAATATATGGTTCCACTCCTGCTGGTCAGAAAACATGCCTTCATATTCACCGTGTATGTAACTTGTTTATATACCTATGATTTCGTTTATTTGTGTCATAAAGTAAAGGCGTAATTGATTGTTTATGTTTTGTTGTTTTGTTTTGCGATTTTGTTGTTTTATATAATTATTATTTGTGTAGTTTATCGAATTTATACTGCTATAGTCTATACGTTGTTTGTACTAGTCTGATTGGATTAAATGAAGTTGACTAGTGTGTCTTGAGCCTGAGGCACTGTGGTTGTTACACAATTTCTTCAGAGCAGTGTGTTACCAGATCGTGTTATATTTAAAATAGCAGTGCATAATTGTCCTTATTACTCGAACTATTGTTTGTTTGACTTAGAAAGTCAATCTAAATCGTTTAATTGTGGTTCCATATGTTTTTAATTAAATGGTTTCTGCTTTTGAAATTTTTGTATGAATGCAGGCTTTACCGTATTTATACGTTCCATGTTCCGAACTCTCCCTTCGACCAGAGGATCAAGGTAGTCTTTCTGTTTGCCATTAGTTTCTTCTGGATTTATTCTAGTGTTCCTTCATTTGTTTTGGCCAAAATATTCAGGTCTTTTCATTGAAATAGTTAACAGCTCTTTTCATTAAAGTAGTTAAAGGCTAATACAAATTGTTACTAGTCAATTACATTAGATTGTTGGTCAAACTCTATGATCATATTATCTAAGATGACTGCAACTCCTCTTATAAGTCATACAAAGTCTAAATTTTAGATATAAATTAGAGTAATTGTGTAGTTCCAACAATTTGGTGAAGCTGACAAATTCTAATGGATTCCATAGAGTGGTAACTCAAAGGGATAATTTGGCGTGATCAATCACCTCACCCATATGTTTATACTCCCATCTAAATTTGTTATATTATGTTAGATAATGTAGACGATAGAGAATGGGTATAGGTTCATGTCCCTCATCTTTATACAGATTGAAGAATGGCGCTAATACTTCCTTTAGTGTTTTTGGTAGATGATTTTTAACCATTGAAAAAAAGGTGCAAAAGTGAAAATTAGAAGCAGCATAAATAATGATGTTGCGGTGAACTTGTGACCAAACAATGTTAGACATGATTCGTTGATGACCAAAAATATCAGTTTTTTAAGAAAAATTAACGAAAATACCCATTTTGAAAATTTTGGCCTAAAATACCACTGGGATACGCATTTGATAAATGAGTATCTTGAATACGAATTTAACAAAGGAGCATCACATAAAAATATTAGAGAAAAAAAATTGATGTGACACGCATCTTGTGTCATCTGAAAGAAGCGTATCACCCGGGTCAATGGGTGATGCGCATTTCCCAGATGCGTATCATCCCTTTATTTAAAAAAAAAAGAAAATCATTTTTTTGGAAAAAAATGAAAAAAATGCGTATCCCACTGGTATTTTTTGCCAAAAATTTGAATATGGGTATTTTTGTCACTTAGTCTAAAAAAATGGTATTTTTTTGTCATTTTTTCACATGATTCTGAATGAGGTCTTCTGGAACTGTTCATTACATTAAAAATCTGATACTTGAAATGTTCATCATATTAAAAATCTGCTATAAAGTACCAATGTGATTTGTTTTTTATTTTAAAGTTTGACCTAGTTAGTTGAATTATATATATATTTTAGTATTTATCCCTTGAAAATATTTTCTACATTTAAAACAAAACACTAATAGACAATGCCAATAAAAAGGATGTATTAGAAAGAAGAATGTAGGAAGGGCAAGTTGGGGCATTAAAGCTGAGATGTAGGGTCCTGCTCTCTCTCTCTCTCTCTACTAGTTTCCACCTCTCTCTATATATGTTTAGTTTTGTTTCTCCTTCCCAAATCCTAAACTCGTAGTTTTTAGAGTCCCCTGCTTGGCATATTTTTATACATGCCTTAGTTCTTCTGTGACTTGTGAATTCTTTTGATGCCACATGTTAAGGATCTGTAGATGACGATTTCATCTAACCTCTTTTTATGAATATGCTTAGGTGATGCATGCATACACGCTCTCTCTCTTGCTATGGAGAAGGCATTGAAGGTATTTGATGTTGGTTTAAGTGCATTGTGTTTTGTTTGCTCTTGTTGAACCACGTTGGAAGATGTTTTTCCTATTCATATTGGCTGAAGCAGAAACAGAAATGAGTTTTTTTAAATTGTCACAGCTCAAAGGAAGTGCTGGTTCAAAACGTCAGCATGTGCATGGTTGCAGTGTTGTCCAAGCAAGGAAATTATATGGATATAAATCATCGGAAGAATTTTTTGTCAAGATTTTCCTGTATCCTATCAGTATATTTTATTATCGTGTGGTTAAAATTGCAATAAATGTGTCTCTACCGATGTATTTATCTCTGATAGCATTTTTTGTTCACAAACTAGTTGAATCGACTATGTGAATTGTTTGCCATGATTTTGTTCTATCTAGGGTTATGTGGACAACGTGCATGCATGCATCTCTGGTATTTTCTTCAGTTGGTGCTACTTCTAAAATTCTATGAATATCTACGTTTCTAGTTTTAGTTGTGCACTTGTGCTCATTTAATTAATCCTTTTTATATTATATTTTATAGAGATAATATACATATATATTTGATGTATGATCTGCATGAGCCTTTTGATCATTCCCTACAAAGACTTCATTTTTGTCTATATAGATAGACCTCACTTCCCTAGAAAGCCTTGGGCAACGTAATTTAAGCATGATTAACAATTTTGTTTTTTAGAAAAACATATTTGCTTGTTGCTGAATAGGATTTCAATGCTTAATGCTAGAAAACTTTTACTTCTATATTTGTTGTTTGTTTTTGTAAAATTCTCCCAAAACGATATATGCCTTGACAGCATCTAAGTTATTATCCACAGGATGTTTCTCGTGCTGCTAATCTGCTTGTGGTGCGTATTCATGAACCTTGTACTCTAGTATGGGTGCTACTTGCTTATGAGATTAGTTTTGTGGTTCTGGATCCTAAAATTGCTTATTGTACATATGTTTCTGTGATAATCTGGAACTATATTCTCTCAGTTGTATATATGTTACTCCCTCTGTCCCATTTATACTGCCTTAATAATAATTTATTGGTCAGATTGACCATATTTTGAATGAAGATAAGATTTATTAATCTAAAAACTGAATCTTGTACAGTAAATATAGTTTCTTATTATAATATATTTTGAAAATTTATGTTAATAATATAGTAAAATGACCAAATATTGGTCAATGTGATGTTATGAGTGGGGCCAAGAAAGTACTTGTATTTGGCTTATAATTCTTTATTTTTTGCCTCTCAATTTCCTTTTCCTTTGAAGTAAACCTGTATTCAGTCGTTAAGTTTCTGCTGGAGAGACAACAATTTATCATGTGAATATGTCTAAAGTTGAGGGATTAGTTGAATCTCTCTTCTGCCTCTTTTTTTGTTAAATTCATTATTTTAGAATATATACCAGATTAGGTGTGTCGTGTGTACTTGAATGCTTCCCGGGTTTGGAAAATAGGATTTTTAGAAATGTTTGAATATAGATTGTTTCCTTTATGGTATTTAGGTTTATTTAGAACATTGATGTTGATTGATGGTTGTTTCATTATACATGTTTTGTACCCATGTAATACCTCTTCTATTCGAATACCGCTAGCAATATTATATATATAAATAGACTATATTACAATTTGCACCACATGTTTTTGTCCAATTTCACTTTCACATATGGACATTAAGACTAGACAACTGACTTTACATATTACTAAAAACTAAACTCATTGCATTCCTTTCGCCAACTTCACATAAGAAGTACTAAGCGGTGTCATTGCCCAAGGGTTTATCGGTCAATGAGAGAGACTAACTGTTTCATAGGCTAAAACCTCTGGATTTATATAGTGACCTCCATAAGGTGGTGGATAGATCAACATTGACAACTTTTGCTTCCTGTTATCTTGAACATCATAATGTATAGTCTCTCATATAAATTTTTGATCTTCCATTTACCCAAATAGCATTTAAATCATGGATTACGGTTTTGGCAGTGAAATGAAAAAGGAAAGAGACGTGGATTGTTGAGGATTTGGCAAGGGAGGAAATAATATATACATATATATAGGGTTACAAATAGGTGAATTTTTTAGCGTGAGAATCGTGAAAACTTTCATTAAATTTTGCAGAACTATAATAAAAAATGCAAAAAAAATATGGTTTTGCACTATTTTTTATTTTTTATTATGGTTGTGCAGAATTTAGTAAAAGCTTTCACGGTTCTCACGCAAAAAAGTTTGCAGCGGAGTGTTACCCTATATATATATATATATATATGATATAATGTGTATGATTTTTGGACCAAAAATGTCTTTGGAAATGAGACTTTATAATCTTTAATGAAGATTGAACTGGTCAAAGGGGTTCCTTGTGTTTTATAACGTTGTCCAATTTGTTGTCTACTATCGGAGCATGTAGTCTAATGCGGAAGTGGGCTTAAGTATTTCTTTTTCCTTTTTTATCAGGGGGAGTTGTAACTGTAAAGTGTAATGTATTCTTAAAACATATTTTGTATCTTAGACTATTTTTAATAGCCATTTCATTCAAGATGGTCATATCTGCTGCACGACTTGTACATATAGAACTAATGAAAATTATCATGATGAGTTGCACGTGGCATAATATATTTGCAAGATAACTGTTATACTTTTACTTTGGGTCTATAACACCCCAGTCCCACATCGAAACATGTGAAGACTTTAGTTCAGAGTATATAAGTTAGAGTACCACTATTACCCAAGTTGTTGCATTTGGCCTAGTGTACTTGGTGCTTATTCGCGATACGGATTCGAGGTTTAACCCGATTTCGAAAAGGGCTTGGGATTTGACTTGGGTTTTTACTGTTACTAGGTTTGCCACTGTTTTTCTTATACTGCAAAAGAACTAGGAGCCATTGCGTTTCCTGTTTTGGGTTGGATTGGAACATGTCAAAGTTGACAAAAATAGAAAATGGAAAGAGAGTTTGTGACACTGTTCTCTCAACAGTCTTTTGGAATAATGTAGATGATTGTGTGAATGCTATCACTACCGCTTCAGGTATTGCGCATTGCTGATGGTGATGAAAGGCCTGTTTCGGCAGAGATTGCATCTGCTATTGATTATGCAAAAAGGCCAAATCAAGAAGACATTTGGAAGTGGAAAACTTGCAATCCAAAACTAAGTGATGAAGATCATTTAGGATTGTTGGAGTAGTCAAATGCGAAAACCAATATATGGGGCCTGTTTCGGTAGAGATTGCATCTGCTGGGTTGGGTTATATGGAGACTGTTTTTTTTGTTGGAGACGTCGGAGACCATATATGTACTGTTTGCAGAACATTGCAAAATATATTGTACTGCAGAATATTTTTTTCTTGCAGTACATATATGGTCTCCGATATTTCCAACAAAAACATGGTCTCCATATAACTTTTCCCTGCATCTACTGTTGATTATGCAAAAGGCCAAATCAAGAAGACATTTGGAAGTGGAAAACTTGCAATCCTAAACAAAGTGGTGAAGGCCATTTAGGATTGTTGGAGTGGTCAAATGGGAAAACCATTATATTGGCTGCTTTGTTTCTTAATCGGGATAAAAACTTTGATCTTCTTGCAAATGATCCTGCTTATGCTTCCCGAATAAGAGAAGACTTTAATGATGTGCTTAAGAAGATGGTCAAGGATCGGGATACAAGGAAAAAATGCGTTGTTCATCTTCCGGGTGTGAACGCAATTGGAGTACATTTGAGTTTAAGTGCCTACTCTTTCTTAAAGTATTTATTACCAATTTGCAACTATTTTTACTAGAGGCCTAATTGCATATTATTCATTTCATTAATTTCGATACATTTGAAGAAGAGGAAAAAGTTGGAACATCAATGTTTGAATGACTTGGTGTATGCCCAATACAATTGAAAGGGAGATTCAAGATTCAGAAAGAGGTGTTAGCTTGAAAGAAAATTTGATTTACTTGTACTTGATGACTTGGAATGGACTAATGAGTGGACTGGCATATTGAGGATAGGTTTTGGAGTGCGTTGGATATAGCGTCGGGTGCATCCGAAGCACTTGAGGGACGCAATCTTCCGAGGAGAGCTAAAGGTGATCCTATTGATGAAGAAGAAAAGGAAGATGAAGACAATATTTCTATTGATGATGAGGAAGTGGATGATGTTTATGGTGTATCACCCGAGGATAATACTCAAGGAGTAAGAGATGGAGAGCAAGATGATTTCGAGATGGATGATTTTCGATGCATGATTGGGTTTGTTTAGATGATTTCACTCTATAATTATGTTTTTATTTGCTTAGAGTTGCTTGACTTTGGGTTCCTTAACTCATTATGTATTAGTTTTCATTTGATTCATGGAAATGACTTGTGTTAACCTAATCATATATTATGATTACTCTAAATATATGTATATCGACTTTTTACGACTACTTGGGTGACTTGTCGACTAGTCAATTCCAAGGTACTCGGCGCCGATGCTCGACTTGTCGACTTAACAACCTTGATGGCCAGAGAGGTACGATATGGGCTTATAGGCTATTTGTCTGACGAGAATGTCAGTAATTTAAGTGGGGGAGTTTGTAACTCCCAAGTCCCATATCGAAACATGTGGAGACTTTAGTTCAGTATATAAGTTAGAGTACTATTACCAAGTACACCAACAAATCATGATCGTTTGGAGGCCTGTAGTGGGCTTCTGGATTATTCAAGTTGTTGCATTTAGGCGAGTGTACTATGTGCTTATTCGTGATACGGTTCGGGACTTGACCCGATTTCGAAAAGGGCTCGGAATTCGAACTGGATTATCACAAGCTCATAACTATTAACACAACTGGAGAAGAGAAATTATTATTTGAAGCAACTCATATTTAGGTGCGTCTAAGATGTCTATTATAGCATGAGTTATACTACAGCTTTTACATGTCAGTGCCTTCCGATTTTTATGTCTCTTTGTTGCTTTACAAGAAAGGTTATCAAATTGTATTTTTTAAAAAGTTTTGATGTACATTCATTTCTAATAAATAAATTTCCTTGGCTTTTGGGTGCATAATGATCTCCCCCTCCCCTCGTTGTCTTCTCAGGAAGGTGCAATCCTTGATAAAGTTTTACAGCCTCACGAGTCACACATACCATTCCTTCTGCAGTTTCTGGTAATTTTTTGTTTATTCCAACATTTGTGTAGTTATAGTATTTTTATTGTTATCATCATTGCACTTATCTTAAAGTATCATACTGTTGCATGCCTCATTGTTTTGGTCTTTGTATGTTTACCTGCTGGTTTTATGTCAAATTTCTCCACTATCAACAATGTTCCTTGGTGGAAAATTATTTCAATTGGGTTCGTGCTCATGGCTTTAGGCTACTATTTGGACCTAATTGAAAAGTAAACAATCTAGAATTTGTACTATGTTTTAGGAATATTTCTTTCATAGTTGGTGATGAAACTTGTTTTACAACAAATCAAGCTTAAATGTTAATCTACTATTGTAAAAGGATATGATGAATCTATAAGGTTACTTTTCTCTTTGCAGTATGTACATCGTTTTGAAGTTATTCCGATGTGCTATCAGTATCCTTTTTTGTCATTGTCTAACAATTTTCTGAATATATCTCTATGAACCTAGATGGTGGAAAAAGTGCCTGAAACCTAGACCATAAAGACACTACTTAGGTGTTTAATCTAGACACTTTTATATTTATGTTTTTATACATGCATACATACTAAAACAAGCGTACTTCTCCAAATAATTGCCAATATTTTATCTTTCTCTTCTTTGCTTTTTTTATAGACTGACCATAACCTGTATGGAATGGGTCATCTACATATATCCAAGATGATGTTTCGCATTCCTGTACCAGATGGTTCTTGGAGTAAAGAAAAGGAGAACAAACACCAGAGGCAGAAGACGGAGAACAGTGATTGTTTGCCTGCTGAATCTGTGGTATTTTTTTACATACGAGGTTGCCTATGTATTTGTTTTTTATGACATGGTTGGTGACCAACTCTCGAAAAGTCCTCTAATAGTTACGGATCACAACGGATCGGATTGGGTTTGGCAAAATCCAAATTCAAACCTAAATTTCGTAACCAGACCCAAATCTGATACGAGGCCGAAAAACCCGAAAACGAAAATACGAATCTAATCCAATATATATCGGATTGGATTCGGGTACATCAGAAAATTGAATTTTTAATGCTATTTTGGTACTGTGAAAATGTAATGTTAAAATACATTTTTACAACATTGACATTACTATCATTTGTGCAAATCTTATGTTAAAACACATTTTTACAACATTAACATTACTATCATTCCTGCAGTAGCTAGTAGCAAATGAATCATGTTCTCAACATCATCATTCGTTAACAAGTTATAGGCAAGTCCACATTACACAAGTTTACAATTCATAAATAATTATTTTACCTTCGGTTTGTGCAAAGAGAGGTGATTGTAATTTGTGAAGGAATTCTGCAGAATGAAGAAAAGACTTGTTTGTCTGAGTGGCTACAAATGATTCGCAACCTTAATTCACCGAAATGAGTAAATGACTTGATCACTTGAACAAATGAATGTATAAATTATCATATTCAAAATATTACATGTAAAAAATAATAAATTAAATTAAAATATACATATATATTGGATCAGATTAAATTGCCATCCCTACTAATAGGGTCTTTTACATTTTATTCATATCAATTACTATATCTTGTGGACTGAATTTGATCTTGTGGGACTCTTTGGTTAGGTTCACTCGAGTGGAAATGCATGTTTAGGTTTACCCCTATGGACCTCCCTCACAATTCCAGATAGTTGGATTTGGCAACAATCTTGCCAACTAGATCCTCCAATAGGTCCAAATCCTTATATTGTCTCACGTCAAAGTACGTGCCAACTAGAAGGAGATGCTTCAGTTCATGGTACTTTTTTAAAGTAAAGCAGTTGTACTTGTATAGAGCCTGGTTGCATAATATCACTCACTGGTAACTGATAATGCTATTTTTCTTCACAGAGATACTCAATCAGCAAAATTTATCATATTCTTCTCTCTCACAGACCGGATCAGATGTTAAAATTGTTCAGTCTCTAATACCAATATGGGAGGTTTGCTATTCTACCTACGCTTACGCTTTCTTATAGTTTAATTTGTTTGCAACTCTTGTTAACTTTTCCTTGTTTTAGGAGTTTGAAAAAGCTGGATTGCATGGTGCAGCCTCACTTTCTATGCCTGGAAAACCACCTCCAGAAGATATTTTGAGGACTTTGTTGGATGGGGTTGAATTTGTGGACAAATATATAGATTTGTTCAGCAACACAAGTACTCAGATAAAGAATGGTTTTAGAATTTCCTCCGATGATCACAATGTGGATGAGTCTAATCGTATCAATTGTGAGAGTTGCCCATACTCTAGTGCCAAAATCAGGGAGGGGCTAGATTTATGTTCTGAGCAATTACCAGCTGACAAAATATTGTCCACTGCGGGACCATCAGATGTGAAGGTATTCAGTTGTCTATTTGTTGTACTTCTATTCAATCTAGTCATTTTGACAGTCTTGTAAAAGGTTTTCTAATATGCCTAGTAGTGTTATGAGGGTATACGAATTCTTGTATGTACTGGTTATCTTGAAAGAATAGTGTTCTTGGTCATCTGATGCACTGCTTAATGAGACATCAATATGTTGAAGACTGCAGATCATGAAGCTTTAATGCTGCTTAACTGGCTTGCATCTTCTCAAGCTGCAGAAGATATAAACTCTGATGATGAACTTGCTCGTGAGACCATTTTGAGTCCCTTATTACCGGCATCAACCATGGTGAAAATGTTAGAGAGAGCTAATATAGATTATGAAAGTCAATCCCAGCAAGAGTGTCAGGATATTCTTGATTGTGTTGAGGACTCGATAGACATTGTAGCTTCAAACGGAAAGGCACCTCAGCCCATTGATAGTTGCCAAATGTCTTTGAAGAAAAATATTCCCCGGACAAGTGGCTCTAATGAGGACCCAATACTAATTTCATGTGCTGCCAAGTCATCTGAAATAGAGATGAACTCTGAATCTGAGAAGTCCTTGCAAGCCCACACACCCGCTGATTTTGGATCTTCGATGCGTGATTTGATGAGGAAAAAGCGGTGCTACCGGGTTGAACTACCTGAATGTGATAAACTTTTGGAGACTGAGAAAGTGCTGCTAACTGATGATGCCGTGTGTTCAAGTCGACCCTGTACTCTCCAGACAGAAAATCTCATTTTTGATGATCATGGTCATTTTTCCGGTTGCCATAGCACCAATACCTTGCATAGAGAGTCAGAAGTGTCAGCTGAGAATCCCAAGGGACTTGAGCTATCAATAGCTCATATACATACGCACTGTTCCAGCAGTGGGGAACATGGTAGGAATCCTTGTGTTGAGTCTGATAATTAAAACATGGTATTAACTGCTGACACATTCTGTCTTTTTATCTAGTTTAAACATTCTCACTATGTGTACATGTCTTCATATATATATATATATATATATATATATTCCCTTCTTCTGGCATGCAGTCCAGGACAAAATTTTAGACGACTTCCCTTCGTGCTTCGTTGGTGATTTCTCGGAAAGAAAAGAAGATCAAAACACTAGATCTATAGCAGAAGATTACAATGGCAATTCTTCTTTATACATTTTGACCCCTGCGATTTCTCCTCCACCTGCAGATAGTGTTGATAGATGGCTGTCGCAAGATGACCCAGGTTTCTGCTATGATGATCAAATATATAGCTACTTGATCTTCATTTATTCTCTTCCTTTTGAAACATTACATATCCTAAAGTTAAAACATAAATCTTCGTAGAAACATAAATTGTAAATCTGTAGTAGTTACTTCCATGGAAATCGATCTTTGAAACTGGTTAGATTCATTGTAGGTTCACTTGGCATTCTGATAGACCCAGACAGTTCGCCAGCTGATGCTTGTAAAGGCCCTATGCTGGACTCTGGCTTGCTACTTCATGCAAATACCATCATGCGTCAAGGGAAACAGCAGTTTGAAGGAAGCCATAATGCTGGACTACGGCCTTTACATTCTGACGCTACAGAGATGTCAAAACATGATGTTACTACATTAGTTACTAAACAAGATACCTGTTTCTCAGAAAATACTTCTCAGATATCTGCACCTGATGGCAAATCAAAGTTAACTCCTTCAAGTCAAATTGGATTTCGGGATCCTGCAAGTGTTGGTGGTGGGCAGCAATTAACAATATTTAGTATAGAGGTAGTGATCTCTCAGTGTACTGCATTTTACGAGAATTTAAATAAAATAATGTGTATGTAATCTATAATATTCAATGCAGTATCTCTGTTTAGGCTAGCAGGTAGCTTTACTTGATACTGGTAGGTGGTTCTTGATAGGCATAATGATCTTTTGGTTTTGGCAAGATGAATGAAAGACACAAACATAGTTGATTTCCTAATATATTTTCATATCATTCTATCGTTACATATGTATGATGATGAGTTGTAACTCGAGGACACCATTCTGACAAAATAGTAACTTTTATCTCGATATGAAAGCCAATATAATAATTCTAACCACATGGACATTCTTATAATCATATATATTAGTTATTATTGACTGTAGTTTTCTGATAGTAAACATTTAATGCTTATAAAAACTATGCTATTCTCAGTGTAATTCTGACTATCGGACTAGTGACCTTTTTAGTTTTTGAGTTCTTGTAGAGATGTATTCCGTTTTTCTCTATTTTCTTTTTTGATCTCTGACTTCCTGCAATAATGATTGATAGGTTCAAGCACAATCCAAGGGAAATTCACGACCCGATCCTCGACTAGATGCCATCAATTTTATAGTTCTTGTTATTTTTGAAGATGATGATTTGATAACCGAGACTCATGTTCTTTTACGCAGTGATATGGTATCTGCTCGAAGGTATGGATAATTTTGCTGTCAATATTTCTGTTTTCATATAAATTTTAATTAATTCTTTTATAGGTGTAGACTGATAAGGAAGTTGTATTCTGTCCATTAATGTAAATAATTTTTTACTATTCAATGTTTACTAGGTATTCACTTGAAATATGGATGCTAGCTGTTCACATAAATCTGTTTTTTTCTTAACTGGTGACCATTGTCTGTTGTATGGTTGAAATCACAAATCAGATAGTTTAGTTTAGACATCCTGATCCTGTAGTGTTAAGTCCACCCCATAATTTCATGATTATCTCGTAATCAAGTCATTTTGATTTTTTCGTATCTCAATTTCACGGGCGGATCTGAATAATTACTCGGCCTAGTTCTGTTTTGTGGCAACCTGAAGGAGAGATTGTTGAAATATTGTGCAAACTTCCTGAAGTTTCTAGAATTATTGAGAAGATAATCTAGAATATTCTACACCTTATCATCTAGAATATTCTACACCTTATCATCTAGAATATGTATCTATCTAGAATATGATAGTACTATGTATCTATCCAGCCTTATTATCTAGAATATTCTACACCTTATCATCTAGAATATTCTACTCCTACTATATAATGTACCCTGCATGTTGTAGCAAATAAGATTTGTGAATTCAGTTCAATATTTCAGAAATATTTATCTGTTTTATCAGTGTCAAACAGCAGTGTGTGTGAGTGTTTAGTGCATATTTCTGCCTAGTTTGTTAAGGTTGATCTTGGGCCTGCAGTTAGTGTTTCTAGTTGCAGTTTAGAGAGTGTCCATAATTCTCTCAACTTGGTATCAGAGCTGCTGTATCAGCTGTCGTGTTCTGTGGAGGCTGCTCACGACAAGGAGGCAGAAAAAAAAACTTGTTCAAGGCAGAAAAGCTATTGCTGCTGGTTTCTAATTTTTCCACGAGATGGATATGAATGGTGGAGCATTGAATCAGTTTGGTATGGAGAAACTTACAAATAACAATTATCAGTATTGGAGGATGTGCATGAAGGCCTATCTCCAAGGACAGGATCTTTTGGATATCGTTGATGGAGGTGATACAGATTTGCCTCCAGAAAGTCCTGAAAATTCTGAAGCAAGAAGAAAATGGAAGATTAAGTGCGGGAAAGCTTTGTTTGCATTACGAGGCTCCATTCACAAAGATCTTATTGATCATATACGAGATAAGGAGTCACCAAAGGACGTTTGGGACACACTGGAGAAGCTATTTACTAAGAAGAACACTGCCAGACTTCAGTTTTTGGAGAACGAACTAGCAAATACAAATCAAGGGAGCATGACAATTGCTCAATACTTTCAGAAAGTAAAGAGCCTATGTGCAGAAATTTCAGAACTTGATCCAGACGAGCCAATTAAGGAAGCACGAATGCGAAGATATCTTATTCGTGGCGTAAAGAAGGAGTACACCCCGTTCTTGACATCCATTCAAGGATGGGCAAATCAGCCTAGCATCGTCGAGTTAGAGAATCTTCTTACTAATCAAGAAGCCCTAGCAATGCAGATGGCAAAAGCTTCGATTTCAGAAAATGACGAGGCGTTGTTCGCTAGAAAACAAAGGCATAACAATTACAATTACAAGAGTTGGAAGGCACATAATCCAAAAGGTGCAGCTGATTGGAAAGGACAGAGTTCCAACAGTGCAGAGCAATGGAGACTAAAAGATTCAAATAAATGCAGAAGCTGGCCAGGAAAGAATTTTAAGCAGAAGGAGACTAATTTTGAAAATTCGCAATACGAGGCCAGGAAAATAATTATATGTAACAGGTGTGGTAAACCTGGACATATAAAAAGGTTTTGCAGGTCTAAAATTGTCGAAGGAAATGCAAGCATCTCTGCAAATGAAGACGAAAAGCATGCTTGGGAAACATGTCTTTCTACGGAAATAGCAAGTTTAGAAAATATTTCAGAAGAATATGCACCGACTTCTTGTGATGGAGACACTTTGGAAGGAGGTATGGCAGCCATCAATTACTCGCAAGATTGGATCATCGACTCCGGCTGCTCTCATCATGTAACAGGCGACATTTCTTTACTTTCATCTCAAAGAGAACACAAGGGAAACAAAGCAATTGTGACGGCGGACAGCTCTGTTCATCCTGTAAGGAATGAAGGGCATGTTAAAATGAAGACCATGGACACAAGCGCCGGCCAGGTCACACTAAATGATGTATATCATGTTCCCGGTATGACTAAAAATCTGATCTCAGTATCTCAGCTTTCAAATTCTGGTAGATATATTCTATTTGGCCCAAATGATGTCAAGATTTTGGAAAATGTTCGAAGCATTGAGGCTGATACAGTGTTGAAAGGGAAAAGAGTTAATTCTCTCTATGTTTTGTCGGCAAGTGATGCATTTGTAGAGAAGACAAGTCGACAAGATAAAGCTTCCTTGTGGCATGCTCGTTTGGCTCATGTGAGTTATGAGAAGTTAAAGAATATTTCAGCAAATAATATTGTTAACGGGCTGCCTAATTTGGGAAGTTTTCATCATGAAGTTGTTTGTGAAGGTTGTCAATATGGTAAAGCACATCGTCTTCCATTTGGCAAATCTTCAATCAGAACTACAAAACCTTTGCAGCTGATCCATTCTGATTTATTAGCAAGCAATGCAACAAGTTATAGTGGCCTTCGTTATATGCTTGTTATTGTTGACGATTATACAAGATTTTCATGGGTGTTCTTCATGAAAGAAAAATCTGATACATTCCTGATCTTCAAGCAATTTAAGAGGAAGATTGAGGGGGAGCTTCGAAGACGAATCAGGTGTTTGCGAACTGATAATGGAGGAGAATTTACATCCAACGAGTTTGCTGATTTTTGTGAAAGACATGGAATAAGAAAACAATTTACATGTCCAAGAACATCACAGCAAAACGGAGTTGCTGAACGGAAATTAAGGCATTTACAAGAGGTTAGTAGAAGTTGGATGCATGCGAAAAGTCTTCCTCAAGAGCTATGGGCAGAGGCTATGCGTTGTGCTTGCCATGTGATAAATCGACTTCCTTCAAAAGTTATCAACATGAAAACACCATACGAGCTTATCTATAAGGAGAAACCTTCTGTCGCATATTTCAGAATTTTTTTTTTTTACTGTGCAATTCCAGGCTTCACAAAAGATAACAAAAACATAACAGAGTTTTAAGCAGAGCCTTCACAAAACATAGCAGAATTTTAAGGCATAATAGAGCGCTATAGAACGTAACAGAGTTTCTCAGGCATAGTAGAAGATATCTAGAAACATCTCATCAGGAATTTACCCTGTGGCACTGTCGTTGACATGGGATGTGACATTCTTGCGCTACAATCCTTTGTAGTGAGTACTCCAACTTCAGACAAAGATGGGTGATATCCTCCATGTCCCACAAAGGTTGGGTATGCATCAACATTAAAGAACTCCTTCAGTACAGGTAACAGATCAGCTACATCATGGTATTTGCCAGTTACAAAACCCTTCATCTCCAAAAATTCCCCCAAACCAAGTTGTTCTTCAGTGCCATTTAAAACTGGATTAGCCAAGTTAAACGTTTTTGAAGCGTAGTCCGTAATAGCATCATCCAATGAGAACCTAGAATGCTTAAGCAGGGCAGTGTTCCAAAAGGTAAACTCATCCCCTTTCTCAGGCCACCACAGCTGCTTCAACTGATCCTCACTTATATTATGGAGATCCAAGTCCAACTTTATCATCTGTTTTGCAATTCGCATCAAATAGTCATACAAATCAGGATCCGTTTCCTTATCTGGTAGGTCACGGATTATGTTGACAATTTCACCATCAGCGTTCTGCAACGAGGAGCGAAGGTTATGCACCTTAAATCCAGGCCTTCTGGAGCTACTATCCGTAATTTTACACACGGCATATTTGATTTCCGTTACAGCAATTTGGGGAGTTAAATCCGTATCGGACAATTGATGTGGTTTAGTAAACTTAGAATTGAGTTTCCAAGTATCCATCGCATCTCCAGGCCTCTTAGGTAGACGACCTATCGTTGCAGGGAAGCTTCTGTACGAAGCAATTTGCAGAGACTGAGCAAGTAAGATCGGCGAGGGCAGAGACTGAGGAAGTAGGATCGGTGAGGAGATCGCCGGAGCGACGCTGCTAAACGAAGCCGGAGGTGAGAGTGGGATCGGTGAAGCGATGGTGCTGAACGAAGCAATTGGAGCAGGAGATCGAAGTGATCGGAAGCAGGACTTGATCATTGCACGATACATACTGGAGGTTAGTAGAAGTTGGATGCATGCGAAAAGTCTTCCTCAAGAGCTATGGGCAGAGGCTATGCGTTGTGCTTGCCATGTGATAAATCGACTTCCTTCAAAAGTCATCAACATGAAAACACCATACGAGCTTATCTATAAGGAGAAACCTTCTGTCGCATATTTCAGAATTTTTGGCTCTATATGCTATGTCCATGTTTCTGATCAGCTGCGTGCTAAAATGGATGCAAAGGCAAAGAAATGTGTCTTTGTAGGTTACGATCCTGAAAGAAAAGGTTGGCGATGTATGGATCCTGATACCTTCAAAGTCGTGACATCTAGAGATGTTGTCTTTGATGAAACATCATCTTATTATGTGCAGCCTATATTATCACAAATTCCACATCCATCAAACATTGAAAAAGAAGATGTGCAAGACAAAACAAATCCTCCAAGTCCAACCATTCCTCATGATGGTTCTGCAAGTGAAAGTGAAGCAACTCATGAAGAAAATGATGGAAGTCAAAGAAGTGATCAGCTGCCTCGAAGGTCACAAAGAACACGCAAGAGGAATGAAAGGTATAAGGACTATACTATAGGAGCTGATTATGATAAAATAACGGAATGTTTCTTTGCTGGCCCCATAGTTGTCAAGGCGTCGCCTAGGCGTCCAGGCGGTAGAAAAATGCTATGCGTCCACCCCGCCTAGGTTTCTGATGAACAGTGGTCGCCTAGATCCGCCTAGGCGTCGCCTAGATCCGCCTAGGCGTCGCCTAATTCCGCATAGTTCCGCCTAGTTCTGCCTAGTCCGCCTAAGTGCAGGAAATAGCTAGGCCCAATGTATTTTTTTTAACCTAGCCCATGTTTAAAAGCCCATCTGCCCATGTAACTATGCAAGTCATATATTAGTAATCAACCATTCATGTGATTTGTATTAGACTATTAGTTGCTTAATTTGTATGCTCAAGACTTATTTCATGTTGAATTTTAATTTATCTACTAGATTTTCTTTTGAAATATAATTAGAATATTATAATTTTTATTTTGGTATAACATATAATTGTATGTATATATTATATATATAATAAATAAATAATATATAACTAAACGTATAATCCGCCTAATGGACGACTAGGCGGGCGCCTAATCGCCTAGGCGGCTAGGCGGTACGCTGTCGCCTAGTCTCGGCTTGGCGCCTTGACAACTATGGCTGGCCCATTTGATGATTCTGAACCATCATCATATGAAGATGCTAAAGGCAGTCCAAATTGGGAAGCTGCTATGAAAGAAGAAATATCAGCACTTCATAAAAATGAGACATGGGATTTAGTTCCGAAACCTAAAGGAGTAAAACCGATTTCTTGCAAATGGGTTTACAAAGTGAAACGTAAATCTGATGGAAGTGTTGATCGGTATAAAGCGAGGCTTGTGGCTCGTGGGTTCTTCCAAAAATATGGGTTGGACTATGAGGAAACTTTCAGTCCAGTAGCAAAGATGACGTCTGTTCGAGCTACATTATCTGTGGCAGTCTCAAAAGGATGGAAACTTTGGCAACTAGATGTAAAGAACGCATTTCTTTACGGAGATATTGATAGAGAAATTTATATGGAGCAGCCTTGGGGATTCAAATCAAAGAAATTTCCAGATTTCGTTTGTCGACTCAAGAAAGCTATTATGGGCTTAAACAAGCTCCGCGGGCCTGGTTCGGGAAAATTGCTCAATACCTAACATTTTGTGGTTATACGTCCTCAAATGCTGATGCAAGTCTATTCATAAAGAAAGATTCAAAGGTGCACGTTCTTGTGCTATTATATGTCGATGACATGATAATAACCGGTAATGATGAGCAAGAGATAAACAAGTTGAAAGATGAACTTGCTATTCGTTTTGAGATGAAAAATCTTGGGGAACTAAAACATTTTTTGGGTTTGGAGGTATCAAGGTGCAAGGAAGGTATTCTTGTTTCTCAAGGTACAAGTGAACAGGTAGCTGATATTTACGAAGGCCGTGCCTAAGGCAAAATTTGAGTTTCTTAGAACACAACTTGGCCTGGTCTCCGAAGTTCGCACAAAGGGGGAGTGTTGAAATATTGTGCAAACTTCCTGAAGTTTCTAGAATTATTGAGAAGATAATCTAGAATATTCTACACCTTATCATCTAGAATATGTATCTATCTAGAATATGATAGTACTATGTATCTATCCAGCCTTATTATCTAGAATATTCTACACCTTATCATCTAGAATATTCTACTCCTACTATATAATGTACCCTGCATGTTGTAGCAAATAAGATTTGTGAATTCAGTTCAATATTTCAGAAATATTTATCTGTTTTATCAGTGTCAAACAGCAGTGTGTGTGAGTGTTTAGTGCATATTTCTGCCTAGTTTGTTAAGGTTGATCTTGGGCCTGCAGTTAGTGTTTCTAGTTGCAGTTTAGAGAGTGTCCATAATTCTCTCAACTGAGATAGTTAAGGTTTAGTCGGAGCATATTCTGAAGCAGCATGGTTTCCTGGTAACCTAATTACTACATCCTATCTGTAACACCCCTTTTCGAAAATATAAAAAAATACTAAAAATCACAATAGCAAAATATATTATGACACCAGAATATATTTTGAAAAATCTACAATTTAAAATAAATTTCAAACCCAATAATTTCGTAACTGAAACAACATTTAATAAAGTCACATTGGTACAAGGTACAATGAAAATTTTCATCCATTACTCTACTTTTGAAATTTAAAATACTAAAATAATCTGAGTCCATAGCATCATCTACTAAGGCCAAGGATCACTACATCCTGATTATGGTTGGAGTTTGCTTGTAAGTCAGTCTTTGATAATAGATCTGATTGTTCAGAATCTGGAATTTATGTGTGATCCAGCAGAACATGTCTGTAGATTAAGCTTTTCTACTAGCTTAGGGTTGATTTATGTAATTTATTCTTTTTTTTTATCTTGATAAAAATTTCAAAAGTGTCACTATGAAATCATGTCTCAAATACACTTATCAAACAGTCTAAGTTGTAAACAAATCTATAGCATACCACAACAGAATATAGTATGTACAAACATATGTATTATTTAATCCAAGTGTTTAAGTTCTGTTATTTGCTATCCGGATGTTATTTGCATTAATGAAAAAACAAATGTGAATACAGGGACACACATATATGTCTCTACTTATATATGCTACCATATACTTGATGTTTATTGTATGATACATTGTTGTGTTGCAATCATAAAATACAGGAGGCTTATACAAATTTATCGAAAATGTAGCTTTATATGTTATATCAGCAATTCAGCATATGTATTTGTTGCTCAATCGCATCAAACGCCTGCAACCGAACCACATTTTGCGGATAATCTCTAAATGCGGGTGGTTGCGGATTCAATTTTCAGTAACCGCTTATTTGCGGTTCGGTTGCGGTTTTAAAATTTTAAAAATCGCAAAAATCAAACCGCAACCGCAAAATGCAAAATATATACACATAACATATATTTATATATAAAACTAAAAATATAATGATTTGTACTTATAAATATATATAAATTAATAAATTATATATGTTAACATATATCTTCATTATTTAAATTATTAGATATACTGCAAAATAATGTTAATACGATTTAATTTATAATATTGTAATTGATTTATTATATTATCTTACCTTTTTAGTCTATATATTATGTTTTCTTACTTGAACTTTTAAAAAAAGAAACATTTTGTGTAATAAATAATAATATTACTAGATATTATAATAATTATAATTAAATTTATTATATATTTTTATTAGGCGGTTGAACCGCAAAGCACACTGCATTAACCTCAATTTTGTGGTTGAAATTGTTGCGGTTAACTGCAACCCGGTTGAATATTTTATAGAACCTCTACATGTGATTAGGCTTTTACCCCATAATCGCATCGCACCGAACTGCATACATCCCTAGTTCTATATATCACAAAAGTATGAACCCAAGTATTTATTTGTTTTGTCTATACCATGAGCTTAAATTAGCAGCACACTAGCACAGTGGCCGGGAACCATTGACCACCTGTTGCATACAGAATTTTCATTTTGATATCTTATCTGGTTGGCTGCAAGTTAATGATACTCTGATTATTAATTCTGTCCCTCTGTCTTCATACATTGTTAATTTAAAATATTAAAATTCTGAACATGTGGGTTAATGGATGGGAATATTTAAATTAGCTACCCGTTATATGAATCTCCGTAGTGTTAACAAATACAGTCCTCTTTGTTGGAATTATTAACATTTAGAAATTTTATATTATAAAGTACTTATTTGCCATTGGAAACAAATTACATATTGGAAGTAAATGTGAATATCAGTATGTGCAGTTTCTGTTAGGTTTATTTATAGCTTGAAATATGCCCTTACATTAGTGATTCTTTTTTCGTAGAGTACTGGACCTTACAGGCCTACCTAGTGCACTTCTACTGGGAGTATTCTTTACAAAAGTTTAATTGTATTAATATGCCTTTTTTGTGCAGAATCTTTATGAAATATATGTGCATTAATAATTAGTTCATCATAATTAAAACTAGTCCATAATCCAGACCTTTAGACATTCTTGAGTCAGGTTATAAGAGCAAGTATGGAAGTTGGGATTGCTAAGAAAAAGTGATTCCACTGATGTCTGTTAATGTAAGTAGTTTTAAAGAATAATTGTGGTTATAATTGAGGACTTATTACAAGAAATTAGATTTTTTTAATTATATTGAAATCCGTTTTGATAAGGTCTATTGAAATAACTTTTATATGATTCAAGTATAGATATTGAATAAATATAAGAAAACGTGGTACTGAATTCGAAATGTAATACCAATTTTTCATATATTTATCTAATATCTATACTTAGAATTTTATTATTTCGATAGAAATAAGGATATAATAATGCATTCTAAATGTACTATTTAGTTAAAAGCTCAAATTTTAAGCTTATCCTATATAAATGAGTTGGAGTTGAATCATTTTTAGAAAGCAAGTTGACAAACAATATTTCCTTCATAAAATTGGTGTAATTGGCAAGCTTGTCTGCTTAAAAGTAAACTCTACCCCTTGGATTTCGGGTTAAATGGCAATATCGTCACTAAACTAAAACATAGCTTGCAACTGGGTCCTCGAAGTCAAAAAGCTCTCAAATGGATCCCTCAACTGCTAAAAACTTACTTGTAGATCATTACACTTAAAAATGAGAACATGTAGAAAAGGATGGAACACTTGCATTGATTCTTTATCACTTCCCATTGTGTTCTTGCCATTTAAATCATTCACAGTCCTTGATTTTTGTTTCTTCATCACTGTTTTTTGATCCATCAGTATTGTCATTTTTAATTAGGGTTGTAAATTGTATATATATGTAATATATGTAATAGATTGGGTTAATTGAGGTTTTAAAGACATATATGTTAGTTTGATTTATTGGGTATTCGGGTTTTGAGTCAACAATCCAACATGACAACCACGTTGTTCAAATTAAACGGTAGTCCGTTAAAAATTAATAAGAGTTAACAGTTGTGAAACATTTTTTAAGTGTAATGATCTAAAAGTAAGTTTTTAGCAGTTGAGGGACCATTTGAGAGCTTTTTGCCTTCGAGGACCCAGTTGCAAGTTGTATTCTAGTTAAGTGACAATATTGCCATTTAACCCCTTGGATTTCATCTGTAAGTAAAGTTATATTTATACAACCAAGTGTTCATCTGAAAATACCATTTTGAGTACAAATTTTCATGCCCTCTATCTCCTTGGATTGTGTTATTTCAGTTTTGATAATTTTTTAAGGAAAATTAGGGTTTAATATATCCAGGCTATGATAACCAGATCTATGTAGTTATTGTTTGTTCAATTATTGTTTTAGTTGGTGTGTAATCCTAACTAAGAAGGTTGAGTTTAATTGTGAAGCATGTAGATGAGTGAAGAAACAAGTAATATTGCATTGATGGCATGCAGTGGATTATTGGAGGAATGTTTATTTTATTGGTTGGTCCTTTATATTTTAATCCTTGGCCTGAATGATTTGACAAACAAAAGCCACTTAAATAATTAGCATTATAAAAATTTCTACAAATATATTGCCCATGTTTTATTTTATATATTAACTATGTTTTATTTCTGCAGTCGCATCTTTAAATTTCAAATGTACAATTTATTTTATCATCTGTGTTTTCTAGTTTTTAATCCTTAGCTGAATGATTGGATAACAAAAGCCACCCAAATCATTAGCAATAGCACTATATCAATTTCTACAAATATATTAACCATGTTCTATTCTATATATAAGTGAGAGGAATATTTTTTGTTGTGTTTTATATGTGTTCGTACTTTGAAATGTTACAACATACATTTTGGAAACATCATTCTTTATGTTCCAAAATGTTTCAAGAAATTTTGTAACTTCATGATGTGGTCAAATGTGCCATGGGTACCTTTGGTGCGTTCAGTTCACATGCTATACTCTTGCCAGTTAAATGACTATTCTGTCCTTTTCATGGTTTGCATGTATCTGCAGAAATCCTGATGGAATATCTGGTTGCAAGCTCTTGGTTTTCTCTGAAGAAAAGGACTTGCTTAATCATTTTATAAAGGTCATATGTTCTTACGATCCAGATATATTAATGGGATGGGATATTCAGGGTGGTTCTCTTGGATTCCTTGCCGAAAGGGCTGCACAGATTGGTATTGGTTTACTTAATAAAATATCGCGCACAGTTTCTCAAACCAGGGAACTCAATCAAGATTCAGATATTCATGTGAAAAGTGTAGTAACTGATGCACTTCCAGAGTCAACTGTTGATGATTCTGCGGTACTTGCTGATGCAATAATTGAGGATGAATGGGGTCGAACACATGCAAGTGGTATCCATGTTACTGGTAGAATTATCCTCAATTGTTGGCGGTTGGTCCGCAGTGAAGTTAAACTTAATATGTACACGGCTGAAGCTGTAGCTGAAGAAGTTTTGAGGCAAAAGATTCCATTTATCCCTTGCAAAGAATTGACAAATTGGTTTTCAAGTGGTCCTGGACGAGCAAGATACCGATGTATCGAGTATATCATAAATAAAGCAAAGCTAAATATTCAGATAATGACTCAACTTGATATGGTAAATAAATTACATGGTTCAAACTTTAGTTTTTCCTTTGAGCTATATTTATAATTCTTTCTTCGGGTTATTTTCATTTATGGAAAAGTTTTCAACATCCACATTTCTGTTAGGTTTATCTCTGCATATAAGAGGTCGTTTGGTTGACATGTATATATCTAGGAACTTTAATTTCCTAAGTAGTAGTAGTTTGGTTAACAATACTATGAGAAGTAGTATTTCCAAGAAAGTTAGAATATCCACACAATGCACGATGTTTCTTATCCACCCCTCCCATGGCGACTTGCACTTCCTAGTAAATATAACTTCTTACCTTTCAACCAAACATGTTTTTTTGCTTCCTAGGAACTTAATAATGGAATTAAATACCAAGGTATTACAACTTCCAAAGGAAGTGAGTATATATAAGCAAGCAAACAAGCACCAAGTCTTACAACAAGTCGGTTATTTGCCTAATTTGTATATCCACAGAAAATGGGCTCCTTCAAGCTCCTGTACATCCTCCGAAATGTTTAACTCCTTGTAGTTGTATTATGGTGGAAAGCTTATCTATCTTCTTTCTGGAAAATCTTTGAAATTGATTCCAACACTTTTGGACACTAAAATGCATTACAATATGAATCAGCTTATTCTCCGTTATGATTCTTGCCATTAGATTTTGTAGAAATAGTTACAGAAGTATGGGCCACTTGTACATATGTGTGTGTATGTATAAATGATTAAATTCCTTTGCTTCCTTTTTTTAGAAATATATTTATTCAAACAGAGTAGTGTGTCATATTCACACTTAGCCATGTTCTGTTATGTGAAAAAAAGTAAGGATGTCCTAAGAAATCCATACGAGTTCAGGATACTGATCCAAGTTTGCTTTTGGTTAACTAAGATATGTTTTCTGTTTAACGCACTCAACATAGAAGTTACCATTAACAGATTTGTGTTTTTAACATGTGGTTCCTTGATTTGTTTCCGCTTCACAGATTAATCGAACATCAGAACTTGCTCGTGTGTTTGGCATTGACTTCTTTTCAGTTCTCTCACGAGGGTCCCAATATCGTGTTGAATCTATGCTTTTGAGATTGGCACATTCACAGAATTATCTTGCAATTGCGCCCGGGAGCCAACAGGTTTCTGTTTCATGTCTCTTCTGAGAAGTAACTAGTACTATATCAGTATCACGCTATATTACTTGTATATTTGTCATGTATTGGGTTAACTGTTTTCTCTAGGCAACTTATTCCTTTGTTGCAAGGGATCAATATCTCTGTTCTTGTATAATCATTTGTAGTATGTTTTCAGGGATGTGTATGTTGTGGAATTTGGTTTTCTTTAGTTGCATGAATTATGTTGATCACTTTATCTTTTTCTCATTAAGAAGACAACTGAACTTTTAGAAGTGGTTGTGTGCAATACCAAAGGTTACGACCAACGACTTCTATTATCAAGCAAGTGACTTCCATTTTGTTTTTTTTGAACTTTGCGTAGTCAGTTCTCTTCATTTCTACTTCTCTTTTGTTTTCTCCTCTTCTAGTAAGGACCTACTGTAGGCTCATTGCATGTTTAATCTTCAAAGTTGGGATATAATATCCTGCCATATAAAGCTTTCTTTTGTTTTTTCATTGAATTATCCAAAGAATATGATGTCCAACAGTCATATCATAATGCTAGGCCCCAGGGCTTAGAAGTGTTATGAACTAATCACTTATTGGTCGAAATCATGTATATTTGGTTGCAGTCGTACAGGGCTCAGATTCTACTCTTAATTTACTTCAAACTTCCTTTGTGCTCACGTTTGGACGTTTGGTCGTACCATTTCGTTGGATTTACAGCCTTCTTAGCTAAAGGTCTCAAGGTGTAAAGACACGGAAGTTGATACTTATAAGATGTACAAGTAATTTGAAATGAATTAACATGTAGTACTCTACTGATCTATCCTAGTTGGTCCCCCAGTTGTATCCATTAAAATCTTTGTTGTCATTTTAAACTTCCCCTACCCTGTTTTAATATTTCTTTTAGAGATATTTTTCTTTTATGATTCCAGTGAAAAGGACTTTCTGAGGGATGTGCAGAGCCATCTAGATTTTTTTTAATGAATTGCAGATATGGATGGCGAGCTTAGGATCTTGTTTTGTATAATATTTTCCCCTTGTTTGTCACTGATTTTGTTCTCGACACATTAGAAATGGGTCTGTAAGTCAGTTATCTTCTTTTTCTCATCATATAAGAGAGTTTATATATTCACCTTATCTAATTATGTTTCTATGTTTTCCTTCTATGATGATATCAAATATTCTAGTCTTTATCCTACTGGCATTCTTTATCCTACTTTGCTATATTCTGCAATGCATTGAATTCTTATATGATTTCTTTGCTTCTAATCACTTCTTGATGGTTCTTCATTGGTACTAACACAATCGATTCTGAGTAGGTAGCTTCTCAACCTGCAATGGAATGCCTTCCTCTAGTGATGGAGCCAGAATCAGGATTTTATTCAGACCCAGTTGTCGTGTTAGATTTTCAGTCACTCTATCCATCAATGATAATCGCATACAACCTCTGCTTCTGCACATGCCTTGGAAAAGTTACACCTGCAAAGTCAAACACACTGGGCGTGAGTTCATATTCACCAGATCCAAATGTTTTGCTGGATTTGAAAGATGATATTTTACTTACCCCAAATGGTGTTATGTACGTTCCTTCAAAGGTGATATAATTAGTTGGAAGTATATTTTAAACTAAGCTTTTATAATAATCGAGGTCACTGCATTGCTTGGTTTGATCGTAATATCATATCTTTCTTATATCAAGAATCAGTGACAAAGGCCAAAGCTTTTCCTGGCAAGAGGGTTTTTTGTAGTACTTTTTTGGCTTGTAGTGATACTCTGAAGTCTTTTTGTTAATTGCACATAGTTTGTCATACTTTTCACATAGCTTAATGTCTATATAGTAGTTCATTAACTTATTTTTTAGCGGGCATCTCAATGTCTAGGTTCTATTGATAGTTAAAATCTACTTGAGGGAGTTCCGTATTTGTCGAATGCATTTTAAATTTAGATTACGTTTCTTCTTTTGTGAAATTTTTTATAATTATACAGTAGCCATATTTTGGAATGGTGATCTTGGATATAGAAATAAACACGAGTAAGAAAGCTTTATGGTATAATATGTTTAAACTAAGGCAAATTTACTCTGCTCTATTGGTATCATGATATTCTGAATCTGGAAATTATTATTCTTGTCAAAATAAAAAAAAACTGAACAATATTTATATCTTGCGCATCGATGTCAGTCAGACGATACTTGTTTTGCTTGGGTAAATGGAATCAGGAAGGGGTGGAATGAAATTTGTACTTATTTATAGGTATATGTTTATCGTTTTCATTCATTCCTCAATTCCATTACTAGCAACCTAAACTAGAGCTCAAACGCATTAATATGAGGACTCTTCCATTCTCCTTAAAAGTTCATCATATAAATTTTGCACTCCCTTGTTTTGGCATGTTCTTCCCTCTTGCAACCTTTCTTTTTACTTGAATCTAGTTCACAAATATTCATTCCGTTCCTTCCCCATTTCAATCTCTCCAACCAAACACAACTATACGTTCATGTGGTGCTAATTTTTGTCTCCGTAAGTGTCATAATATTTTGCTAGATTTTAATTTTGATGTTCCCTCAGTTTTTTGGTCTCAGAGTAATATTTGTAGATCTTTTTTGACCTTTTGTTTGTTAGTATTATTAAAGTATCATGCACTGATGCAGGTCCGTAAAGGTGTACTTCCTCGTTTATTAGAAGAAATATTGTTCACTAGAATAATGGTAAAGCAGGCAATGAAAAAGCTGGATCCTTCAGAGAGGGTCCGTGAAAGGGTAAGTCCTGGCTTTAGTTTAACAACGATGCTCTTATGGTCCATTGGTCGTAGAAAATGTTAACTTGCAACCACCAAGCATTCTGGTGATTTCATCTATTCTCCAGAAGAAATGTTTGGTAATTGAAATGTACTATTTCCCTACAGATCTGCTGATTCATGGGAATCTAGTATAAGCATGGAATGTGAAGTATGTTAAACTTTTAGGTTATAGAAGATCATCTATCTATGATCCTATCATGAATGAATACTGTTAGGTTGCATAATTTGTTGATTATTTTTACAACTAATCTTAAAGGCTCAAGTACTTGTGCCTCACAATTCCTAGGTTTCAGTTGTAAAACTTTTTTAACTAATAAGATGTACGAACATTAGCAAAAATATGAAAAAAAGTAGCCCTCCACAGGCCTCGAGGATTAAATCAAGTTGTACCATGTGTGATTTATCTTAGTCATAAATTTTTGGTAATGATTTTGAGGTGTTTATGAGGTGTTTATATGCCTGTACCAACTTGAAATTCGGTGGATGTAGAGCAGCCGTCAGTATCAATCCTTATCTTTAGGAGGATGCAGTGTGTTGAAAACTTCTTGAAGCAAACCACGCTACTTTTGTCCTCAAATACTTGTATCAGTAAAACCTTATGTAGGTAAAACAAGTTCCCTTCTCATTAACCAATGTGGAGGTTGACATAATCTTCTAGTTATCTGTGCCTTCTTGCAATCATGTGACAATTCATGAGAAATATAGCTTTGAGGGCATGAATAACTTTTATGGTGATAGGTACAGGTATAAGAGAAGTTTTTAAGTTCTACATAGAATTTGCTACATATTGTCTTGAAATGGACAGTAGAGATCTTCTCCTTTATGTCCATTATTTGATATTGATGCAATAATACAGAAGTCAATAAATTATTAAACGTATAACAATGATAAGGAATGACAACAATAATTGTATAATAATAGTGATTTTGTTATGTCAAATGAGCATGTACAAACCTGTGGTTATTGAGAAAATCTGAGTAATTGAGTTGATTATAAATTCTCTTTTTCTTCAGATATTTAATGCTAGACAGCTTGCCCTGAAGCTAATAGCAAATGTAACATACGGCTATACAGCTGCTGGGTTTAGTGGTCGCATGCCATGTGCAGAGCTTGCTGATAGTATTGTTCAATGTGGCCGTAGAACTTTGGAAACTGCTATTTCATTTGTTAATGCACATGAGAAATGGAAAGCTAAGGTTCTTTATGGTGATACAGATAGGTATGTAAGATGTCTTTATGTTTTCTTAATTACTGATTTTTTTATCTTACATTTGATTATAGTTTCCTATAAAAATGATCAGGGATCCCAATCCCAACCAGTTACAGATTTACTCAATATATAGACAAGATATACTCAAGTAATGCCATAATTACAGATTTACAACCTAGTTATTCATAAGAATCTGCTAGTTACTGTCAATTAGTATCCTATTTACAGTCAAGAATCTGTCACTTGCAGTCAATTGGTAATCTTTAAGCATTCCTTATCAAGTGCTAAATAACGGAATGGTATAATCAGTAACAACCTTCACTTCTCTCAGTGCATGCTTTGGAGTATTCCTAGGCTAACAGTTATTCCCTGCAGCATGTTCGTCCTTCTTAGAGGACGCTCGGTGAAAGAAGCCCTTGAAATTGGGCAAGATATTGCATCTACAGTGACTGCAATGAATCCAAATCCAGTTACATTGAAATTGGAGAAGGTTTACCATCCTTGCTTCCTTCTTACTAAGAAGCGTTATGTGGGGTACAGTTATGAGAGCCCTAACCAACTCAAGCCGATATTTGATGCCAAAGGTATTGAGACAGTGCGCAGAGATACATGTGGCGCTGTTTCTAAGACAATGGAGCAGTCATTGAGACTGTTTTTCGAATATCAGGATCTTTTTAAGGTAAATTATTCCCATTCACGTTTTATATATTCAACAGTTCAAACTTCAAAGTGCATAGTAATGGATTTAACGAGGAAAGGCATGGATCTTGTTATTTTAAGGTCTGTGGGGTAATGAGATTATAGCTGCAGAATTATGGTTAGGTTTCTTTGTGCCACTGTATCGCGGTTTTCTACTCTTTTAACCTTTAAGCATAATATAAAAGCAAGAGCTTACACCATAATGGTAACCAAAGTTACAAAACAGGTACCCTGCACCTGCACAAGAGAGTAAATAATATTGTCAAGAACCCTTCATTGAGAATACTCATTCATTAGCTTCGGTAATGTTAACAGTATGCATACGAAGTGATTAAATCTGCTGCATACAGTTAACAGTATGCATTTCAGACAATACGAAATGTTAAGAATGCCTTCTCAGTATTTTCTGTTCATGCACACCCATGTGTATGCAAATGCATGCATGCGTGTGGGTAATGTTTTATGTACTGGATTAATTTGAAGAGTTTAAAGAGTTATTAAATACTTAAGCTTTGAAGCTATTTATCCTGCAAAAAGTTAACTTTGATGTCTACATTTGTTCATTTGTTCCTTCTGCTGAACACAGGTTAAACAGTACTTGCTGCGTCAGTGGAAACGGATTCTATCCGGAAGGGTCTCCCTTCAAGATTTTGTTTTTGCAAAGGAGGTACGACTGGGCACATATAGTTCTCGTGCTTCCTCGCTCCCTCCAGCTGCAATTGTGGCCACTAAAGCAATGAAAAATGATCCTAGGGCAGAACCACGTTATGCAGAAAGAATACCTTATGTTGTAGTCCATGGTGAACCTGGGGCTCGTTTAGTTGATTTGGTAATAGACCCATTGGAACTCCTGGCAATTAATTCCCCTTATAAATTGAATGATTTGTATTACATCAAAAAGCAAATAATCCCAGCCTTACAGAGAGTATTTACACTAGTTAAAGCCGATTTAAATCAGTGGTTTCAAGAAATGCCTCGCCCAGAGCAAAAGGTGTTTGGTAAACACCAGCTTAATACTTTGTATCCCAACCGAACTAGAATTGACTCTTACTATCTCTCAAAGCACTGTGTCCTTTGTGGTGAGTTGGTCCAGGCATCAACTTATATATGTGGTACATGTTCTAAATACGAAGCTACTGTTGCAACAGTCATGGTAGGAAGAACCTCAAAACTCGAAAGAGAAATTAAACACCTGGCTGATGTAAGTATTGGGTGAATTAAATTCAATGTTTCGTTATCTCCATAAAATTTCTTATCTTTTCAGTTTGATTCTTGTTAACGAATGCCTTGAATTTACAACTGCCATTTTATATCCCAGCTGTTGTATATTCATTAATACTAGCATGACATGCTCATAAACTCTTAATTTGCTACCTTGTGTGCCTTGTATAATTTAATTGGTAATTACATACATACATACATACATACATACATATCGGTTTTTTTGCTATATTAAATCATCTAGTTATTTTTTTGATAGTAATACTTCTGATGTAGATTTGCCGACATTGTGGAGGTGGAGATTGGATTATAGAAAGTGGTGTGAAATGTACATCGCTTGCATGCTCCATCTTCTTTGAGAGAAGGAAAGTCCAGAAAGAGTTGCAATCTCTTTCTGGTATTGCCACAGAAGCCAACTTCTATCCCAGGTGCATTGTGGAGTGGTTCTAACTTCCCAGGTGTCAGAGATTTGTCCGATCATTTTCCTAGTATATAACAGACATTACTATGTAGTATGCATAGAATTGGTTAGTAGTGGAAGATACTATTTGTAAATCACAGAATTTTGTGTATATTGTACACAATGTTTATGAATTGTTGATAGTCTAGAAACTCCATCTGCACTCTCATGTATTCTTTAAAATCAATGTAATGATACATAATATTCCATACGTCCCAACTCAAGTGGATTGTTTGACTTTTTGTGGTCAATTTGACTAAAATTTGACCAAATTTTAGAGATTATTCTTTTATAATTTTTAAAAATTAAAAGTTACAATCTAAAGTAGATTAAATATATTTTCTAATGATATAATTTTTTAAAATTTTTAGAATTATATAATATATGTAATTTTCGGTTAAAATTTAGTCAATTTAATCTCAAAAAGTCAAACAAGACACTTGAATTTGGGACGGAAGGAGTAACATACTATCAAAATATTAATATTGTAATAATTATGGACTTTTATTATCTTCAAATTTACTGCACATTCTCTTTAAAGTAGAATATCTTCCTTTTTTGGTGGATGATTTATTTTGTTCCGCTATTCTTATACACACATTCATGGAAGTGATGTTTTCGTCTAATGGAGAATCTTTATCTTGTTATTTTTAGATTTCTTATATTTAATTTGGCATTTTAGCTATATATATGTTAGTTTCATATGTTTTGTATAACAAGACTCATTCGACCTCGAAGAAAAGGGGATTCACGCCATTACAAGTAGGTAAAAAAAAGAGGAAGTTTTGTATTTGATTCCCCCCAATATTTTCATAATTAATATTGAAAACTAAAAGAAGCTTCAAAAGAGCCTATCCTAGGAAAAATGGGCTAAATTATCACAATATGTGATTCAATGGCCCTAAAAGTTCAAAGGTGTAGTGCATGGCCAGCAGATTCAGGTTTGAGTCCATGTATACCTGTTTTGAATTTTTGAACAAAACAAAGACGGTGCTAGTTAACTGCATAACGGGTACTAAATATGCGTTTTTCAAGTAACGCAATGCATGTTTATCATGCGTTTCTGTACTTTTTATTTTTCAATATTAATATTAAAAACGTTATTTTATGATGCGTTTTTATAAGAACACAATTGAAAATTACATTTTTCTGTGATAAAAAGGGTCATTTTTTAAAATTGTGATATTTTGAATAATTTTACCTCAAATTGTGATATAAATGGCATTTTCTTCTTTTCTTCTTTAAACCTTTCAAATATCCATATTTATTTTTATTTTCATCATATCTCTTTCTTTTTCTCTATATCTATTATTATATTATTTAGATCTAAGGTTTTGAACGAGTATAGTGTCATATCTGGATTTTTTATATCCCTCGGGCAATGCCATTTTTATGACGTTTGACCACATATGGGGTGATTATATGTTGTTTATGACGATTTTATGTCATATTAGATGACTTTTTAACATAAATTGAGAATTTTATAATATATTCTATACCATATTTACTCTTATATTTTGGTTAATTCCATCCACTTATTTGTATTTTTCAATTTATTTTATTATTTTCAAATTCACTTGGATGAAAAATAATTGCGTAGGGAAGAAGAATGGAAAATGGATTTTTATGTACATGTATTTGTTGCAAATCTTTTATTCGGGCAAGCTAATTTTGGATCGGAGGTTTTCAAGCATAATCCAGATACGTTTTTCTTTCATATTCTTTATTTTTGAAGTGTTATCTTATAAGTATTTAAGATTTTATTATCTAAATTTCCGGAGACATCTCTGCATGATTTTTGATTAGATGATAAACTTATGGAATGAAAAAAAACCTCCTTTATTCAGTATTATATGTACATACCACTTATCTATGAGTATGTATCTCTTATCAAAAAATAAAATAAAAATGTAGGTGGGGTATAATAATTTGTTTCTCACTCAGTAAATAGGAGAACCTTCCTATGTTGAGTGTGGAAGATAATTTTTAATTTTATTGTACAATTTCATAAATTATTTTAAGATAAAATATAACTATACTTTACAATATAAAATATTTGATTCTAATATATAATACTTATCATATATAATTGTTATAAAACATTTAATACTTAATACTTAAATGATAAATTTGACTTTGAATTTAATTATACCGTATAATCATTTTTGATGATTTGATTCTACTCTATAATTATTTTGGATTGTTTCTTCATTATTATGAGTGACTTTCAATAATTCTTTTTAAAAAAATTGCATAATTTCATTTTTAATTGTTTACACTTGCATTTGATGAAAATTGAGATGAATAATTTGATGAAAGCCCATTAGGTTCGAAGAGTGGATCACAAGGTGGTTTGTCTCTTTTTGGATCTTGTGTCCGTCAAATTTCAATTACTAGATGGGATCTCGTCCCTTTTTGAGTCCACCATAATATAACATAAATATTTTCAATAAATGAGAATATTGGGGGTAGGAGGGTAGGAGGTACTCAAATTCGAGACCTCCTACTACAACCAGAACTCTGATACCATGTTAAGTTACCGGTTCTCATAAAACCACAATGTGTTAGGAAGCGGGTTTCACATGATCATATTATTCAATATTATTCAACATGGTTCTTTATTAAATAACATTGTAGTTAAAGTTACATGAATTAGCAAATTGGCCTAACAAAAAATGATAGTAACAAAATCATCGTGCTTTTTTTATTGATTTTGAAACTAAATGAACCTCTACTATTTTCATGTATGTTACCTAACATATGTAACGTAGAGTCTAGTGATGCAGACATGATCACCTGCATGCAATGAACAAAAAATCAGAGGACCATCAAATTCATCCAATGCAATTCAAAGAGCTTCTTAGTGTATGATAATTACAAAAATTTATTAGCAAAGGTACATGAACCCCCTTTGAGCTTAAGGGGCGGCCTTTAATTAGACTAATTCATTTAGATTTAACATCTACTACATACACTGTATGGATTTCAAAAGCCAGACTAAGCAAGTATATAACTCTGTTTTGCTTGGTATAGTCTCCACAATCCACATATAGCCATAAAATTTATTAAATCTATTGATCAGTACATTGTTGAGAAAGAAAAACATTGTAAAATGGATAGGAAGAGCTGCTGTTCGTCGGCAAGGACTGTGACAACTCCAAAGAAAGAGCCCGTGGTGACCATGAAGACACCGAAAGTGGAAGTTGTGAAGCCGGAAACAGTCAAGAAAGTCGAAGATTACCAGGTGAATGCTGTCAAGTTGACAAAAAAGTGTCTGCAAATGTTACTAGTGTCAAGAAAGAGGAGGCTGTTAAGGTGAATGTTGGCTGCGGAGGAGGTGCTTCTTGCCGCTAGATTTAGTCGATAACTTAAGAAATGTTTATATAACATCTGATTATATATGCATTGGAATCCTTATTATAAATGGTATTATTGTTTGCTGGTGTTATTATCCTAATACAAATTTGAGTAACAGAGTGTATTATTTACATCTTTTCTGAGTTATAATTGTGTATGTATGAGGGATAATAAAAGGTAGGGATCATATCACACATTTTCAGACATCATCAGACTCATTAACAGGATCTGATCAGAAGTCATTAAACCTTTTTTAATAACTTAGCCCCGCATAATATTTATCGTCCAAATGTCTAGGTGTCAAAACCAAGATTCAGTATAGAATCTTGTGCACTTGATTTGTGACACTTGCTCTTTAAATGATACATAGTTTGGATCCATAGACAGATCTTGGGACTGTGTTGCATTAAAATTAGAGAAACGATCTGAAAATGAACTACAAGTGACACGCCAATAGAATGAGCGCCAAAGAATCAAGATCTTGGGAATGTGTTGCATTGAAATTATGGAGTCTACTCAAAAATGAAACACAAGGTAAAACACTAATTGAATGAGCGCCAGAGAGTGTGAACATTTCGTCCAATCACAATCCTTTTTGTGCATTGTCGTCTACAATGCCCTGAAGGAACCGCATGTTTTATGCCTCCTGCTCTAAAAGCACTATCACATGCAGCGGAAGCTAGTATATATGTTGCCATTAATTCAGTTATATTTTTTTATTTCTTCTGATTATTAATTGAATAAAAAAGTCAATACACTAGTATTCATATGAATTACTGTATTGTATATTGCAATAAAGTATTATTTCTATTTTCTAATTATTAATATTATTTAACTATCTTCATTATTTGCGAGAAATGTCAAAATTATATTTTTCGCATATCTTAAAATACAATGATTTTTTTTTTGCGAAACTTAAAATACAATGATTGATCATTTTATTTTCCTTGTTAACAAAACTTTAGCTCATATGCTCTCTAGCCATTGTGGGATAATATAGGCTGGTTTCGTGTCCCCACCTCTGTACATTTACCATTGTGGGATAATACCACCGATCTTCGTTTCTTAACACGACACTTCAGGAATCAAGGTTATGAGTGTTGGTTCTGAATACCATACGTAAAAACGAGTGTCAAATATCGAGCCTTTGTTAAAGGCGGGTCAAGTCCCAAATCTGTATCACAAATAAGCCTAGAGTATACTAGTCCAAATGCAACAACTTGGGTAATCTACAAACCCACCACATGCTCTCAAAAGATCATGATTTATTGGTGTATTTAGTAGTAATACTCTATTATACTGAAGGAAAGTATTCACATTTATCGGTATGAGATTGTTTGTCAGTGTGGGACTAGGATCTAACAACTATTCTATTAAAAAAATATCATCAGTTATAATTAAAATCGGGGAACACACAAATAATATCTTACTAAAAGGAGATGCATATATGTGATTTTATAGTACTAGTTATTTTTAAAGTAAATTATTATCCTACTTAAGAAAAATATGGTTGTAATTAATTAAAATCGTCAGTATATATTATTAATTAAAACCATCAATATCGAGTTGTATGCATTACTAATAAAAAAATGGTCAACATCGGCTATATATACATGTTTATTTTACATACATTCATATAAAAATTCATTCTCATTCTCTTCTTTCAGATTTAGCAGAGTAACAAAGTCTTTTTTGGTCCCGACTGCGTCCGTAAAAAATGAAGAGAAAGAATCGTCTCAAGTTTTGGTAATTTGAAAGTGGTTTTGATGCGTAATCATCGTGAATAAATTCAATTTTTTATGTGATAGTGTATCATAAACAACTTTCAAATAAAATTATGTAATTCATCAAGTTTTTATAATTTGAGGATATTTATGGTACATAATCATATTAAAATTAATTTTTTAATGTGATAATGTACCATGAATAATAATATCGCCGAATTATATAATCTTTGGTATAAAGATTATCAATTTTCATTTGATTTAAACATTTTATTTTATTGAGAAAACTTGATTAAATAATTCAAGTCATATTATTTTATTTCTTATGATTGTTAATTGAATAAAAAAATTTATAATACACTAGTATTCATATGAATTACTATATTGTATATTTCAATAACATATTATTTCTTTTTTCTAATTATTAATATTATTTAACTATCTTTTTTATTTACGAGAAATGTCAAAATTATATTTTTCTTACTCTATTGCATATCTTAAAATACATTGATTGATCATGTTATTTTCCTTGTTAACAAAACTTTATCTCATATGTCCAGACCGCACCTCTGTAACCATTGTGAGATTATACATGCTCGTTTCGTGTTCCCACCTCTATACCTCTATAATTGTGGGTAATACCACTAGTCTTTGTGTCCCAACACGGAAATTTGAGAAATCAAGGTTTCGAGTGTTGGTTCTGAATAACATATGTGAATACCTGGGTCAAATCCCGAGCCCTTATTATTAAAGGCGAGTTAAGTCACAAGTCTGTATCACAAATAAGTCTAGAGTACACTGGTCCAAATGCAACAACTTGGGTAATCTACAACCCCACCATAGCCCCTTAAAAGATCGTGATTTATCGGTGCATTTGGTAGTAATACTCTATTTTATATACTAAATTAAAGTATTCACATTTCTCGGTGTGGGATTGTTTGTCAATGTGTGACTGGGGTCTAAGAACAATTCTATTAAAAAAAATATCATCAGTTATAATTAAAACTAGGGAATAAACAAATAATATCTTACTAAAAGGAGATGTATATAAGTGATTTTATAGTACTAGTCATTTTTAAAGTAAATTATTATCCTATTTAAAAAAATATGGTTGTTATTAATTAAAACCGTCAATATCCAGATGTATATATTATTAATTAAAATCGTCAATATCCAGCTATATGTGTTCTGGAATAAAAATTAGGGTGATTTAATGTTATGTGTGTTGGAGCCTGTCGAGCTTTAATGGCTGGTGTAATAGCTCGTACTTTTTCGAACTGTTAATCTTACAAAATCTAAAATACAATACAATTTATTAATCAAAAAATCTATTACAAAGGTAACTATTACAAAAGCACAGCTAACAATGACAAGTTCACAACCAATCTACTGTAAATCTAAGATTATCTAAATCCAATGCACCTCAACTTCCTCTTATAACAAACCTGAAATATTAAAAGAATGATTTGCGAAACCCAGCAAGCAACTATCGTCAAACGGCTCAAAATAATATTTTATCTTTTCAAAAACACCACTTAAACACGTACCACATAATATTTATCACATAGTTGCACATAATATACTCGATACAATTATCATAAAGATTTCAGATAAGCAAGTAATGCACAACAATAGGTTCTAAAAGTCACATATTCAAAAAATTTATTCAATAACTAAATCTTAACAATGTACCCATATTTTATTCCCACAATCTTAAATCACAGTCACACTTTTCCAGTGACCGGCATCTTATTCTTATGTCACACTTTACCAGTGACCGACATCTTATAATTTATGTCACACTATCCCAGTGGCCGGGATCATATACTTTATGTCACACTTTCCCAGTGGCCCAGATCTTATACTTTATGTCATACTATCCTAGTGGCCGGGATCTTATTCTTCACGCGACTAAGACTAGGGATTTCTGAAAAATTCTTTTCTTATCAATCACATGTCAATATACTATATACAATATTCGAAACAAATAGTTGATGACAAGTAATCTAACAACACAAAACATGATTCATAATAATACGCGTTGGTGAGATTACGGAGCTGTATGAACAGAAGTCGTGATAACTAAATACTAGAACATGACAGGTAAATAATACTTGTAATGGGCTATTATACCCTAGACTATTATACCCAAAGAAATGAAGATAATGCAAATACAGTGTGAATCAAGACTATTATACCCAAATTTCAGTATGTGTTATTTGTAATGAGCTACTATTTATTGGGCTGAATTTATAATTGTTCGGGTGGATTATTGTTGTTGTTATTGAAGAAGTCCATCCGCCAGTCATTGCCTCTCCGCCAGTCATTACCTCTCCGTCATCTATGCTAGTCAATGTCGATTGAAGGCCATAGCTCCGTATTCCTCGGGTTGCCCTCATAGGGGAGTTATGGTGTGCTGCTAACCTAATCTTGGAAGATCATTTCCCTGTACTCAGGCCGGTTGCCCTCGTCTGGGGTCTTAGGATGTATCCTATATTTGCGGTGGATCTAGTGCTTGCCTCTAGTCAAGGTATCCAAGGAAATAGCTATAGTGGACTGGCTAGAGCCCACGGTTTTTGCGTCAATGTCGGATTCATGAAGTCCTTGAGCCTTATACTGGGTTTGACCTATCCAAACAAGCCCGAATCTAGAGTCTTCTTCTAAGTAAGTTTCTCTTGCCTTTTCCTATCGGGCATCTACTTCAGCAAGAACTGCGTGGGCTTGATCCCCTATTATAAATAGAGGTACGTAGGCACATTGTTAGGGGTTAGATGTTGAGAACCCTCACTAACTAAAACACCCTAACAATCTCAGCCCCCAATATTTAATAACAACCACACTCCGATGACTTTTTAGGTAAAAAATACCACCCTAGATCTTGATTATAGCAATGGACCTCAAATTTTATTATTAATAAATCCCTCCATCAACAAATTGGTGCTAGAAGGAGGGAAAATCCACATCTTAGGAGGAAACATGTTACATCAAATCTAGAATTTTAAAGGTTTTCAATATGGACATCAAAGGCGACTATGGGAGACATCGAAGGGGGAGATATTGAAAAAGATTTATATGGGTTATTGGCATTCAATAGGTTATGGTTCTCCTCATGGTTTCAAGTATATGGTCTCTAGTATGGCTTAATGGTTGATGAGTAATCTATTTTGGGGTCAGGATAAAAGAAAATTCGTATGTATTGTACTATATGCGTTACATACACTGTTGAGGTCATATCTTGAGTTCTAGAAGTCATATTTGGATGATTTTACAGCCCACTCAAAGCTTATTGAATTATCTTTAATTCAGAGGTGGTAAAATAAGAAGAATCCATATGGTATCCATCAGAAACTGGGGAGAAAAGACAGCTGCGAATTTTGATCAAGTAATTCGATCTACTCGGTTTAAAAAACCTGCTGATAATTGGTTTAAAAGATTATGATGAAATCCAAATCTCGTGGGGGGAAGGAGGTTACATTTAATTGAAGAACAAGCATATGGAGAGGGAGACTTGAAGAGATGGGACACAATTATTAGGAGCTGCATCTCCATATCACATAGCGCGTCTATCAAGTAAACCCTAATGTTTTAATATTTTCTGTTGTTGGTTGGATTTTTGTAGTAGAGAGTCACATGAAGAAAAATATCTTAAGATCATTATATGGATAAAGAATTGAGCCTATTATGGTTTGAATCAGATGAAAATTCGGATTTGTGGGAGATTTTGCGCAACAATCACTATTTCGGCCATAACTTGAGTTTCAGAAATCAGAATTGGATGATTTTACAGCCCACACGAATATAATAGAAATTACTATAACTTGGAGATGATAAAATATTCTATTTTCAAGTGGAGAAGTCCATAAAAAGTCCCGGACAACTGAGTTTTATGAGGAGCTGCATCTCTATCTCCATCTCCCAAGGTACTCCTTCCAGGTAAAAATCTAACTTTCTTGATATATTTTTTTTATTGGTTGAATTTTTGTAGGTAAGAAAATTTTTATTGAAAGATTTTATTGAAGGCCCTCAACGCTTTATGAGGGTAAAATTTTATTGAAGACTCTTTATTAGTTAATTTTAGTGAAGGCCCTCAACGCTTCATGAGGGTAAAATTTTATTAAAGACTCTTCATTGATTAATTTTATTAAAGGCCCTCAACACTTCATGAGGGTAAAATTTAATTAAAGACTCTTAATTGGTTAAATTTTAGTAAAGGCCCTCAATGCTTCATGAGGGTAAAATTTTATTGAAGACTCTTCATTGGTTAATTTTATTAAAGGTCCTCAATGCTTCATGAGGTTAAAATTTTATTGAAGACTCTTCATTGGTTAAATTTTAGTGAATGCCCTCAACGCTTCATGAGGTTAAAGTTTTATTGAAGACTATTCATTGGTTAAATTTTAGTGAGGGCCCTCAACGCTTCACGGGGGTAAACTTTTATTGAAAACTCTTCATTTGTTTAATTTTAGTGAAAGCACTCAATGCTTCATGGGGTAAACTTTTATTAAGCTCTGCATTGGTAAAATTTATTAAGACTCTTTATTGATAAAATTTTATTGAAGAATCTTCATTGGTAAAAGTTTAGTGAAGGCTCTCACCGGTTCATGGGGGTAAAATTTTATTGAATACTCTTCATTGGTAAAATTTTAGTGAATGCTCTCAACGCTTCATGGGGGTAAAATTTTATTAAGACTCTTCATTGGTAAAATTTTAGTGAAGGCTCTCAACGGTTCATGGGGGTAAAATTTTATTGAAGACTCTTCATTTATAAAATTTTAGTGAAGGCTCTCAATTGTTCATGGGGGTAAAATTTTAGTGAAGTCTCTCAACGGTTCATGGAGGTAAAATTTTATTGAATACTCTTCATTGATAAAATTTTAGTGAAGGTACTCAACGGTTCATCGGATAAAATTTTATTGAAGACTCTTCGTTGATAACTTTTAGTGAAGATTATCGAATACTTTCCGAGGGTAAATTTTTTTGAAGATTATTAAAATTTTATTGAAGATTCTTCATGTGTTAAAATATTATTGAAGATTATTGAATGCCTTCAGGGGGTTAAAAATTTTGAAGATTGTTCAAGGCCTTTCGAAATTGAATATTGTTGAAGATTATTGAATGCTTTCCGGGGGTAAATTTTTTTGAAGATTATTAAAATTTTATTGAAGACTCTTCATGTGTTAAAATATTATTGAAGATTATTGAATGCCTTCAGGGTTTAAAAAGTTTGAAGATTATTCAAGGCCTTCCGAGATTGAATATTGTTGAAGGCTCCTCATCCTCTTTCATTAGATTAGACTCAACTAATATCCTACTCAAACAAAGTCTTAATTTTGCTCAAGATTTTCACTCTATCAAACTCTTCTAGTCAGGATGCACATTACAAAGGGAAATCAAGGTATAATCGCTCGTCCAATTCAAAAGAAGTTGTACAATATTTGTCTCGTTGTGAGATATCTTGGTACGAGATACATCGGTATGAAATATCCTAAATATGGAATGTCTCTTATGAAGAAGTATTAACCTGAGATGGCCCATTGATGGATGTTTTCTAAATGATGGCTCTGCATGAGATAGCTTTGCATTGGATGCCCCATCATGAGATGATGATGAGTAAAAGGTTAGAGTTAATTTTTATATTTAAATTCATCATTGCATGCATAACATTTATCGAATGCACTATATTATAAGATGGTCCTCAGGGGTGTTGCGGATTTCGAAGGCTTTCATGGGTTAGTTTTTATTGAAGGCTCTTATGAGTTTATTTCTTATTGAAGACTTTTGGGGGGTTAAATTTTATTGAAAAAACTGTGAGGTTAATTTTATTGAAGACTTTTGGGGATTAAATTTAATTGAAAATTTTTTGTGAGGTTAATTTTTATTGAAGAGATTCAGAGATTAATTTTATTGAAGGACATTCGAGGGAAAATTTTATTGAAAGCCATTAGGGGTGTTGTTGATTTTGAAGCCACTCAGAGGTATTTTTGTTTAGTTTTTCTTGAAGTTCCCATGTGTTAAGTTTTTCTTGAAGGCTTCACGAGTTTAATCTTTCTTATAGGCTTTATGTGTTAAAATTTTATTGGCAGTCCTTCATGGGTTAAAATTTTATTACAGGCCTTTAATTGTTTAAAATTTGATTGACAGTTGGGGGTATGAGGAACTATGCTTGTTGATGGAGTTACTTAAGGTGCACCTGATATATAAAAAAAAATGGAGGTATGTTTTCTCAATGAGTTTGTTTTAATTGTTTCTATTATCATATTGGCGTATCTTAAATATCAATGTAGAGATTTGGTTCGATAATAAGGGGTAATTATGATGGTATGAAGAAGCATATAGACATATGGTGTTCCTAAATCTCATAGTGCGGCATTATTAGGCATGAACATATTATATGACGATGTAAAAGAGTTATAAGGGAGTTGTTTTTACATGGCATGTCGTAAAACTTATTATTATGCGTGAGATATTTGAAGAGTTTGTTGAAGACATAATTTTGAAAGAAGTGAAGAAAAAAGCAGGAATATGTGTGGTAACTATGAAATTTGGTGATGAAGAAGTTGAATATTTAATTCCTCTTATATTTACAATATTGCAAGGAATTGAGGGTAGTTGTTATACCCAAATTTTAGCATGTGTTATTTGTAATGTGTTAGTATTTATTGGGCTGAAATTATAGTTGTTCGGGTGGATTATTGTTGTTGTTATTGAAGAAGCCTCTTCGCCAGTCATTGCCTCTCTGCTAGTCACTGCCTCGCTGCCATCTATGTCAGCCAATGTCGATTGAAGGCCAAAGCTCTGTATTCATCGGGTTGCACTCATAGCATCTTGTAGTTCTAGGATTAGTTTCTGTCTTGGGAGTTATGGTGTGTTGTTAACCTTATCTTGGAAGAACCTTTCCCTGTATTCAGGTGGATTACCCTCGTCTGGGGGCTTAGGATGTGTCCTACATTTGTGGTGGATCTAGTACTAGCCTCCAGTCAAGGTATCCAGGGAAATAGCTGTAGTGGACCGACTAGAGGCAACGGTTTCTGGGTCAATGTCGGATCCATGAAGTCCTTGAGCCTTATACTCGGCTTTGATCTATCCAAAAAAGCCCGAATGTAGAGTCCTCTTCCAAGTAGGTTTCTCTTAACTTTTCTTATCGGGTCTCTACTTTAGCAAGAACTACGTGGGCTTCACCCCTATTATAAATAGGGGTACGTAGGCATGTTGTTAGGGGTTGGACGTTGAGAGCCCCCACCAACTAAAAAACCCTAACAATCTTAGCCCCCAATATTTAACAACCACCACACTCTGCCGACTTTTGAGGTAAAAATACCACCCTAGATCTTGATTATGGCGATGGACCTCAAATTTTATTGTTATTAAATTCCTCCATCAACAAAGACATTAGAAAAAGGTTTGAAGTCTACTATAGTTCACTGAAAGAAGTTCATTAATATGTTCATGCCTCAGTGAAGAATAATTTGTAAAGACTTTCATGATTTTAGAAGTGTTGAAGATTCAGTATAGAAAATTTCAGTCTATTAGCATTGATTGAAGATAGACAGTGTTCGAAGCAGTGGAATCTAGAAGAGTTGAAGACATGGTGAAGACAAAGGTTAAAGAAGACAGCTGCAGTCTTGAAGTTATACTCACTGAAAGAAGTTCATTTTTATGTTCAAGCGTCAGTGAAGAACAACGAATGAAGTATTCAAGATTGTGGTAGTAATAAAGACGTTGTCTAAGTACTAGAAAAGATTCCAAACAAAGTACAATGTTTATTGATAGTTAGTGTTCGAAGCACTAAAGAAATGATGCACTCTTGTCATTTGAATTAGAGTAGAATATGAAGATCAAGATCACTATTAGACATATGTGAACCAGACCAGTGCACTAAGTGTCAACACAAAGAAATTGGTTAACACATTTATTGTACAGAAAGAATTGTCATAAAATTTAGGTATATGTTTTAAAAGGATGGAAATTAATCTAAGTTCTACACCAAGAAAGTTCTATAATCACTTATGATTAAAAGAGTTAAAGTACTCCAAGGCATGGATACAAGGTGTTAACCATCGCCACTTAGCCTTGAAGAATGTCAAAAAGAAACTAAGTTATGGATACACTGTAATCCATTATCACTTAGCTACTTGAGATGAAGGAAAAGTTTTAAGGAATTACAAGGGGTACTTCCATCGCCACTTATATTTAGAAGTAGTGGAGAATATCCTAAAGCATTATACAAGGTCTTAAATCTATCATCACTTAGTCTTATAAGGGGTGTAAAATATGCTAAGGCAATATACATGGCTTTATCCATAATCACTTATTCCTATAAGTGATTATACATGGCCATACTCATCGCCACTTATGGTTTGAAGTGTGAGAAAGATTCTAAGGCATATACTAAAGGGTTTCAGGCATGAAAACGCAACAGATATAACGTAAAATAAAAAAAAACGAAACCCTAACGCAGGATCCATGTATAACTTTGGATGATTATGGTGAAGAAGTCTATACCTTAACAAAGCTTTCTGTATGATGTTTAATGGAGGTCCAGACAAACGAATCACAGCAGCCCTTTGTTGCAGAGATCTGCTCTCCAAATAAGTCCACACGAACGCCCGATCGTCCTACGATCACCGGAGTCAGTAATAGCCGAATTGTTTGCCTTTTACTCTCTCTTCTTTTCTCTAGCCTCTCTTGATGTTGAGCAGCTAGGGTTTTTCTTTAAAAATAAAATCTGATGATTAAACCCTGATACTATACATCATTATATATATATAGGGGAGAGAGAGATTTTGGACATAACCCTAATCCATGTGATTTCCAAAACTCATTCTGATTTTGGGTTATTATTATTATTAAATCCGAATTCTAATATAATTAATCAAGTCCCACTTAATTAATTCAATAATTAAATTCGAATAATAATAATACTTATTAAATTTAAATTCTAATATAATTAATCAAGTCCCACTTAATTAATTCAATAATTAAATTCGAATAAACAATAATACATTTAAATTCATAATTTAAATAAACCTCTATTTTGACATTTTTGTGTGTGACCTTTTAGGTTATTATTACGTTGGCGATAATTTTTTTATCTAATAATAAAATTATAAACAATGAGTGACATCTAGTAATACATCATTGTTACCCAAGTAACAATAATAATTGGTGATTCAATTAAACCTTTCGTGAATAATGTTCCATGTAATATAATCCCTTTAACCTTATATTATAGATCAAACTCGAGGCATGTATAATGTCATCCTCTTCAACGTTTAATCTTGGTTTCCTTGATCAATAAGTAGACTATTTAAACAAATCAATATTTGAGCATGGCCATGCAGTTCATAGTCTCACTCAATCAAGAGGCCAATAATATCACTCCTAGAATTGGAGGGTTAAATCTTATATCTATCATTCATATTCCTCATACGATTCATAGCATACCCAATGTCCACCTTTATCATTACCTGGTTAAAGGTAACTTTGAGTGTAATCAAAATATATTAATTCTCGTATAGAAATATAATTTCAAGTCAGAGGATCATTACATCATTATCACAGTGAGATTTCTTATGACACTTATTAACATGTAGAATCTCACGACGGGTCTTTCCAGTGTCATGTAATTATACATACACTTATGTTCTTGACTTTAGTATCACCATACCTATGACCAATGAGATGTGATCATCTGTCAACAAACATACTAGTCTTATTATATTATTACTGTCCTTAAATAATAATACTTCACTAAGAAATTTTAGGAATAAAATACTATTCATATAATCTCATTTTTAAGTCACATACTTAAATATATATATTACATATTAATATTCCAAGGATATTTATTATTCTTTCAATTTATGACGCAGTGAATAAAGACATAATAAATATTAATTAAATGATCACATAAAATATAATCCTTAATTGTTTTCAATAAAACATTAAAAGTATTGTCTCTAGGACACCAATACTAACAATCTCCCACTTGTACTAGAGCCAATCTCTCATGTATCTAATACCCATGAAATTAGTATGACCTTCGTGCTTTTGCTGCGATAAATCCTTGATTAGTGGATTTGCAATGTTATCATTTGTATGCACTTTACATATATGTATATCTCCTTGATCATTAATCTCATTAATTAGGTGATATCTCCTAAGTACATCCCCAAATAGCCTCCTTGGCTGCTTCGCAAGCATCAATATACTTAGGCTCTATTGTAGAATCAATAACTGTCTCTGCTGTGAACCATTCCAGCATACAACATCTCCATTTAGACAAAACACAAATCCAGACTGAGAAATCGAATCATCCTTGTCTGTCTGGAAACTAGCATCGGTGTGACCTTTTACAACCAACTTATCTTCTCCTCCATATACCAAGAATTGATCTTTAGTCCTCTTCAAGTACTTAAGAATATTCTTAACTGATGTCTAGTGTCCTTCACCTGGATTAGACTGGTATCTACTCATCATGCTCAAAGCATACGAGACATCAGGATGAGTACATATCATTGCATACATTATGGAACCAATTGCTGAAGCATATAGAACTTTACTCATATGGTCCTTATCATCCAATGATTTAGGACCGTTATCTTTTGAGATCGATATCCCATGAGACATAAGGAAAAATCCCCTTTTAGTATTTTGCATCCCAAATCGATGCAAAACTTTATCAATGTATGTACTCTGAGTTAGACCGATCATTCTTCTTGATATATCTCTATAGATCTTGATAACTAAAATATAGGTCATTTCGCCTAAGTCTTTCATTAAGAAATTCTTACTCAACCAAGTCTTAATAGCCTGTAAAGAAGAAATGTCATTCCCTATTATTAATATATCATCAACATATAATACTAGGAATGCCACATTGCTCCCACTTACCTTCTTGTAAACACATGGTTCATCTTCATTTTGAATAAACCCAAACTCTTTGACAGTTTCATCAAAACGAATGTTCCATCTCCTTGAGGCTTGTTTCAATCCATAAATGGATCGACACAGCTTACATACCTTTCCAGCATTCTTTGGATCAACAAAACCTTCTGGCCGTGTCATATACACATCCAATCTTCTTCAAGGCTCCCATTTAAGAAAGCGGTTTTGACATCCATTTTCCAGATTTCATAGTCATGGTAAACATCTATAGCAAGCAAAATCCTGATGGACTTGACCATAGCCACTTATGAAAAGGTTTCATCATAGTCAATACCATGAATTTGCTTGAAACCTTTTGCCACCAATCGTGCTTTATAAGTCTGTACATTACCATCCATGTCGGTCTTCTTTTTGAAAACCCACTTGAACCCTATAGGTTTTACCCCTTCAGGTGGATCAACCAAAGTCCATACTTGATTAATATACATGGATTCCATCTCAGATTTCATGGCATTCTGCCAACTCTTAGATTCTGGAGTGTTCATAGCGTCTTGGTACGTGAGAGGCTCATCTTCATCCACAAGCATCACATAACCATCTTGAGTCAAGAGAAATCCATAATATCTCTTGGGCTTATGGCGAATCCTACCAGACCTACGAACAACCTGTGTTTCCTGAGCAGTATTGTTTTCTTGTACATTCTGCTCAGGTTCCTCCATTGGTTTAATGTTATCATATGGGTCTCGAATTTCATCGAGATCTATTATCCTCCCACTGTCTTTCTTAGACAACATTTCTCTTTCAAGGAACACTGCAGTTCGAGCAACAAACACTTTGTTCTCTGAAGGATTATAGAAAGAATAACCCTTTATTTCAATTGGGTATCCCACAAAATTACATTTTTCTGATTTAGGTCCTAGCTTGTCAGAAGTTAGACGTTTCACAAACGCCTCACATCCCCAAATTTTCATAAATGACATGCTATGATATTTCTCAGTCCATATCTCATATAGAGTCTTCTGAACCGTTTTAGTAGGAACTCAGTTAAGTGTATAAGAAGCCGTCTCCAGGGCGTAGCCCCAGAAACTAATTGGAAAATCTGCATGACTCGTCATTGATCGTACCATGTCCAACAAAGTATGATTCCTCCTTTCAGAAACTCCATTCCATTGTGGTGTTCCGGGAGGAGTGAGTTGTGATACAATACCACACTCTTTTAATAAACTGTTAAATTCATGGCTTAAGTATTCACCACCACGATCAGATCGTAGAGTCTTAATACTTCCGCCAGTTTGCTTTTCTACTTCAGCTTTGTATTCTTTGAACTTTTCAAAAGAATCAGATTTGTTCTTAATAAGATACACATATCCATATCTAATGAAATCATCAGTAAACATGATAAAGTAGTAAAAGCCACCTCTTTCCATAGTATGCATAAGACCATATACATCACTATCTATAAGTTCTAATCATTCAGTGGCCCTTTTACCTTGTCCAGTAAAAGGAGCTTTAGTCATTTTTCCAATGAGACAAGGTTCACATGCTTCATATGATTCAAAGTCAAACTTATCCAAGTATTCATCCTTAAGTAACTTGGAAATGCGTTTCTCATTTATATGGCCTAAACGACAGTGCCAGAGGTATGTTTGATTTGAGTCATAGATTTAAGATATTTGTTATTCACATTATAGATAGGAGTGTCTAAATCAAGAACATATAAACCATTAAATAAACGTGCAACCCCATAGGTAACATTATTCAAAGAAAAGGAACAACTATTGTTCTGAATTGAAAATGCAAAACCTTTCTTGTCCAAACAAGAAACCGAAATAATGTTTTTGCAAATTGCAGGCACGTAAAAATAGTTCACAAGTTCTAAAATAAGCCCAGTGGGCAACGATAAATAATAAGTCCCTACAGCTAAGGCAACAACCTTTGCTCATTTGCCAACTCCTAAGTCGGCCTCTCCCTTTGCCAAAGTCCTACTCCTTTGCAGCTCCTGCATATTTATACAAATGTGAGAACCACATCCAGTATCCAATACCCATGACGTGGAAGTAGAAAAATTGACCTCTATAACATAAATACCTGAATCAGAAGCTTGACCAGCCTTCTTCTTCTTCAGATCCTCCAAATAAGCATGACAGTTTCTCTTCCAATGACCTGGTTTACCACAGTAGTGACAATCACCCTTTACAATAGCACCCTTAGGCTTTAAAGCCTGTTTGGGATTGGTATTTGGCTTGGGACCAGAAGCAGATCTAATCTTCTTCTTTCCCTTCCATTTACCTTTTGTTTTAGCCTTACGTTTGTTGTCTACCATCAACATGGCAGCAGGTTCAACCTTTTTCATGTTGGTTTCAGCAGTTCGTAACATGGCCAACAATTCAGTGGGTGTTCTGTCTATCTCATTCATATTATAGTTCATAACAAAATAAGTATAATTGTTGTTCAAAGATTGCAAGATCAAGTCAATCTAAGCTTCCGGACCAATCGGGAAACCCAAAGTATCAAAATACTCAATATAACCTATCATCTTTAGAACATGTGGTTGAACAGGTTCAGCTCTCCCTGTTTACAAGCATATAGTGTTTTGCTCGTGTCGAACCTTTCTTGACGAGCCTGTCCCTCAAACATTCTTTGAAGGTGTTCAATCATCTCATAAGCATCCATATGCTCATGTTGTTTTTGAAGCTCAACACTCATGGTTGCCAGCATGAGACACGCAACATCATTCCATCATCAATATGCTTCTGATATGCATTTTGCTGAACACGAGTTGCATTCTCAGCAGGAGGAGCAGGTGAATGAATTTCAATGGCGTGAAGCTTTCGCTCCTGCCTGAGGACAATCCTCAAATTCCTATACCAATCAAGGAAGTTAGTTCGTGTCAGCTTGTCCTTCTCAAGGGTTGCTCTCACAGAGAAGTTATTTGTGTTGTTTGCCATTAAATATCTACAATGTTTAAAATGCATATTAGTTAGTTACAGAAGTTTAATTATGTTCAAGTGATTATCATATACATTCATAATATATATCTCCCACTATTTTTATCAAATCAATAGCACTAACTATTAATTCAGAAATCATTTCACTAAATCTTTCTAGTGAGCCAAGATCCATATTTCATCCATGTTTTAAGATAGTGTTGGCTAATACACCCAAAACACGACTATTTAGGTAGATAACATTAGTCGATTATATCAAATATAACTCTTGGATAGTTTGGTGGAACAACACTTTGTACACATTTATCCAATAAATCTCACCAAACTCTATGCCTCTAAACCCACAATCCTATTGTGATGATTTAGTTAAGTTAGACCCAATGTTTCAACAAACTAAGTCACTTACTTATCACGTCTTCCCATGATTGATAAAATCACCTTGCTTTGGCAAACCCACTCCTTCTCAATCTAGATCTTAACGAGTATTAAACATTGGAAGGCATCCGATTAACTTAATATGTATTTAGGGATTTTAATGTTTATATGAATGATCATGATCCCATCATAAAGAGATTCTCAATTTTTCATTGATCAAATAATCCATTTCAATATTCATCAATGGTTTGATTTCCACATCGTCAGAGAAGTCACAAGTGGCCTCACTTAAAACCCAACTTTCTTACAAATAATAATTCACTTTTGACAAAATCTCCCCATATTAGAAAAAGAAAATTCATATTCAATAACGTGTTTCATAAACACAAGAATCTCATGATCGTTTGTTTAATTTTAAAATCTTGAATCGTTACAGATTTTATCTTTCTTAAGCAGGCATGGCATGGGTGTCGTATATAATACATACATCATTCCAACACATTCATATCTACACATGCATTCATATACATATATGTATTGTGCGTAAATTAAACGTGTTTGGTTATGGTCCCATCCTATGTGATATGTCCAATCTAATGGAATTATCAAGGTCAATCTATGGTGGTTTCAAATACTACAATATTACATGTCTTTATCTTCTTTATTGCTCCATCATCTGGATTGCCTCCTAGCTTCCTTGCTTCCAAGTCTCCATTGAACAATTACATTGAATAATAAATAAATCTATTCTAATGAAATTATAAGAAGAACTCGAGTTACATTCGAGATTAATAATTATAATGAATAAACGACATGCAAGTCGTATTTAGAACCCAAAACCATAAAACAAAACCAATATCCTATAGGTCTTTAGGCCATAATCATCCACTATTTTATCACATAACACATGTAATATATATCAGATTATATAAACATATCATATAATCATATACAATAAATTTTAGAAAATCAAATAAATTTCAGAAAATAATAAATCACTGTTTCGGGGCCTGTAACATCGTTAAACGTCTTACAGACGCGAAGCTGACTATGTCAGTAGTGATCAGTGACACTATTCCAGTCAGAAAACACATATCTTTTGTGAAAATCGAACACTGGATACAGATTTCAGAAAATCTACCGAAGCCGTTTCAGAATTCGTATCGAATACGATTCTCATAACAAGAATAAACATGTATCATATACATACAGCAATACACACAATCATCCCATGATTATACAACACATGAATATCATATATTCAAAATCATATAAAACATATATATCAACATATAGTCATGGCATATCATATATATGTTTATATACATCGAAAAACTGTTAAACACATAACCAAATCATACCATTATACACGTAGCTCTGAAACCATTGAAGGGTTTCAGGCATGAAAACGCCGCGGATATAACGTAAAACAATAAAAAAAATGAAACTCTATCGTAGGATCCATGTATAACTTTAGATGATTATGGTGAAGAAATATGTACCTTAACAAAGCTTTCCGTATGATGTTTAATGGAGGTCCAGAAAAAAGAATCACAGTAGCCCTTTGTTGTAAAGATCTGCTCTCCAAAAAAGTCCACACAAACGCCCGATCGTCCTACGATCACCGGAGTCGGTACTAGCCGAATTGCTTGCCTCTTCCTCTCTCTCTTCTTTTCTCTAGCCTCTCTTGATGTTGAACAGCTAGGGTTTTTCTCTAAAAATAAAATCTGATTATTAAACCCTAATACTATACATCATTATGTATATATAGGGGAGAGAGAGATTTTGGGACTAACCCTAATCCATGTGGTTTCCAAAACCCATTCTGATTTTGGGTTATTATTATTATTAAATCTGCATTCTAATATAATTAATCAAGTCCCACTTAATTAATTCAATAATTAAATTCGAATAATAATAATACTTATTAAATCCGAATTCTAATATAATTAATCAAGTCCCACTTAATTAATTCAATAATTAAATTCAAATAAATAATAATATATTTAAATTCGTAATTTAAATAAACCTCCATTTTGACATTCTTTGTATGTGGCAATAATTTTATTATCTAATAATAAAATTATAAACAATGAGTGGTATCTAGTAATACATCATTGTTACCCAAGTAACAATAATAATTGGTGATTCAATTAAACATTTCGTGAATAATGTTCCATGTAATATAATCCCTTTAACCTTATATTATAGATCAAACTCGAGGCTTGTATAGTGTCATCCTATTCAACGTTTAATCTTGGTTTCCTTGATCAATGAGTAGACTATTTAAACAAATCAATATTTGAGCATGGCCATGCATTTCATAGTCTCACTCAATCAAGAAGCCAATAATATCACTCCTAGAATTGGAGGGTTAAATCTTATATCTATCATTCATATTCCTCATACGATTCATAGCATACCCAATGTCCACCTTTATCATTACCCGGTTAAAGGTAACTTTTAGTGTAATAAAAGTATATTAATTCTCATATAGAAATATAATGATTTCAAGTCAGAGGATCATTACATCATTATCACAGTGAGATTTCTTATGACACTTATTAACATGTAGAATCTCACGGCGGGTCTTTCCAGTGTCATGTATTGATACATACACTTATGTTCTTGACTTTAGTATCACCATACCTATGACCAATGAGATGTGATCATCTGTCAACAAACATACTAGTCTTATTGCATTATTACTGTCCTTAAATAATAATACTTCACTAGGGAATTTTAGGAATAAAATACTATTCATATAATCTCATTTTAAGTCACATACTTAAAGATATACTCCCTCCGTCCCAACCAATTCTTTACACTTTCCTTTTTGGGACGTCCCACCCAATTCTTTACATTACTAAAAATAGTAACTTTTAACAATAAATATATTATTACATCCACTACTTCACTCCACTTTTTCAACACTTTACACTATTACACCCACTACTTCATTTATTTTAACAATAAAATCACTATTACACCCACTATCCTTGGTCTCCGTGCCCGGACCAAATGTAAACATTTGGCCGGGACGGAGGGAGTATATTACGTATTAATATTCCAAGGACATTTATTATTCTTTCAATTTATGACGCAGTAAATAAAGACATAATAAATATTAATTAAATGATCACATAAAACATAATTCTTAATTGTTTTTAATAAAATATTAAAAATATTGTCTCTAGGACACCAATACTAACATATACATGGGACACTTCTCAACCACTTACACTTGGAAGAAGCATGAAATATTTTATAAGTACAATTACATGGACAAATGTTACAGCCAATATCTACGGGAACATCAAGTCAAGCTACAAGGGAAAAATATTCACCATTTAGAAAGCAGTTCAATTATTGTAAAGTCTGCATTACAAAAATAAAATGACTTGCTCATTTTGATGTGTTGAAAAACACAACCACACAGAGAGATACAGAGAGAAACATAAACTAATAAAAGTATATAAAATAAATTTTTAAAAATTTATAAAATAAACTTAGTTTAAAATTTATAAAATAAAATAATTAAAATTTATATATAAACTTATAAAAGTTAATAAAATAAATTTTATAAAAGTTTATAAAATAAACTTATAAAATGTTTGTAATTCAGCTTAATTAACAAGGCATCCTCATTCTGAGTTCAAACAGTTTCGGCACAGTGAATTTCACTGAGCTAATGAATCTTGATTTGTATATTAATCAGCAGGCTCTGATACTAATTGTTAGGTTCCGGAAGTATCGTAGAGATACAGAGAAAAATTTATAAAATAAAATAATTAAAATTTATATATAAACTTATAAAAGGTAATAAAATAAATTAAAAAAAGTTTTTATTTAAATCTATTTAACAAAATCATGGTCCATTTCTTTATATAGTCACTCGGTCAAGTTTAGCTTTCATGGTCTGTGATTACACACGCATCAAATGCAAATGAACCTGGCCAACTTAATTCCATTACATATGTAAAAAGTATCGACACTTATACCTAGTAGAGTGACTGAGTGAGTGAAGATAATTATAAGTCATGGAAACAAGAAGAAGTCGCCACTTACATTTACCAAGTGGCCAAATATTTCTAAGCCAAACCAACTTAATCATTCGCCACTAAGCATCTGTGAAGTGAAAATTATTTTTTTTGTAAATATCTATTTTTGATTAATTTATTTTCTAAGAAAATTTAAAAATTTAGAAATTTAAATTTTTCTTAAATATTAAATTTAGGGTCCGCAAGGGTTTTATAGTTGAAGATTTCTTCGGGTATTAAGGACAATTAAAATCGACTGAAGAAAATCCAATGAAGTCAATTCTGGAACTGGCTGAAGAAAAAGTCGTATTAATTTCCTCAAAGGTTTACTCCATAAGATCTCACTAATATTTAGGAAGCTGGAAAAGAAGAAATTATTTGGGTACAGTTTTTGGTTGATTTGAGTTAAATTTTTGAATAAAAAATCGTAGGGGTTAAAGTAGTAAAGGAGAACAGACTGGACATCCTGGTATCTCAGTTGAAAGCCTTAAAGATTATTATACAGGGAGATTACAGGAAATTCGTGCTAACACTGCAAATCATCTGGAACGTAGGATTACAACCATGAAGGATCTAAGGATATGACCGCATTATCTTTAGAAAAACTATATGGTGTGCTGAAAGCCTATGAACTATAACAAGAGCTGAAGAAGATAATATTTGGTAAAACTAGTTGTTAGCATATCCACTGTATTTGTAACCCATGAACCAAATTTGATTGAAGTCAAGATTGAGAACCTCTGAACAAGTCAAGCCTGCAAGGCAACTGGAAGTTCAGTGACATCAGATTCAGATGGAATCCCAATTCTTAATCCAAGGTCCTTACCTATAGATTCCATAGAGAAGATTTTCAAGATCAGTTCAAGAGGCGGTTACAAGACATGCATGATTTATATTTGAAAGACAAGATCAGGGTTATGCTACACATATTGAAGAAGCCTCTGAACAAGCAAATGATGACAGAGACTATGTTGGGTTGTAGTAGGAATCTCAAGCAGTAGTGAGGATGCAGCAAGGGAAATCAGTTGTTGGTGAAGTTGAATGCAAAGCTAATTCTATCAATGACAGTGATGAAACAAATGGATATCTGACATCAATGACAGACACTGGAGATGAATCACTAAGTACTTCACAGGTACACATTCCAACTATTATACTTTTATCTAATTCAAAACTATATGATTATTAGGTACTCAAATGTATTAAATTCATGTCAGCATATTAGAATCTTAGGACTTAAATGCTTAATTGGTTGCTAAGAATAAGATATTGCATGTTGGGACTATTAGTACATTTCATACTTTATTTTCTATGCAATAAAATGAATATCTAGAATTAGATAGGTTGTTCTAGATGGTTAGGTGTATCCCTGAACATTTGTTGGAACTTGATTTAAATCTTATATGATTTAATACATCTACTAATGTTATGAAAAATGCTAATAAACAAACATGTCATAGATCGGATAGTTTATATTTTTTCTTATTGTGATAAATGACTTGATAAGTATATGTGGAATTTGATATTGTTAATAACGTTTTATTCAAATATTCTGCATATACTTGAAATTGTGTATGTACTTATTTTTATATGATTTGCTCCTACTCACATAGTTGCACTCAAATGTCATATTATTTCATGTATTACTTGTTAAGGAGTATAAGATTAAAAGATGGTAGAATTATCGAAGTAGTCAGTAAGACTTGTTGATTCAAGGATTAATCTAAAACAAACTTAGAGATAGTTAAACTGTTAGACAACAACATAAATGGGTTAGAAAAAATTAGTAATTTAACTGTTAATTCTTCTATCCATGTGCTTTTAGAAAATTATTGAATATCTATAAATCTGCTTGACATCTATTACACTTGTATAGAATGATTAAAGTATATAGTACTGAATTTTCTAATATGCATATTGAAGTTGTTGTTACCACTGTTGAAAGTAATATCTCTAACCCATCTGGACTCAATTGAAGTTGAGTACAAGGAAACTTAATCATTTGTGATTACAGAGTATGTAACAAGAGACAAAAGCTATGTGAATTCGTGACAATTATTATTCAAGGCATATAACTAGCATTAAAGCTCCGCTATCACAGTTGGTTGAAGAAGCCTACCCAATAGTAACTTTTGGAGATGACAACAAAGGATGTACAAGGGATTTGGCTATCATGATTTTGGAATTGTCATCACTGGAAGTATCTTTCTTGTCGGTGGACTTAAACACTATCTATAGGGCACTAGGAAATTCTTTGTCAAGGGTTTTCTGGAAAATTATTGAAAATAAAAAGTGTTTGATCTCAAGCAAGAAAGATGGAAGCTCACTCAACTGGGAGCGATGAATTTTGTTTGTAGCTGATGGGATTTTATATGCAAAGTGAAGTGAACTTTTCAGTAAAGCTTCATCAATAAAGAGTTAGCTATGACATAAGAAGCTCTCACACTTAATGATCGAGATAATAGATTCTTTGGTAAATATGAAATTGGTGAGAGGACTGCTTCATATAGAATTCTATCCAGAAGGACATTTTGAAGTATGTCATATATGGAAGTCAATGAAAACATCACACTGAAGCAAGTTATGTTATGAAAAAAATATTCTTAGTGGTGGTTGATGATGACCCTAGTTATAATTTGGTGATGTTTGTGCATTCAACAAATAATGTATCACAGATGGTGATCGATCATATAAGGAAGATCAAGTTGGAAGCAAAGTAAGCTGTGAGAACTTTGAAGTCAGATAATGGAACTGAATTTCGTGAAAGATGTTCTATATGAATTCTGCACTTATAAAGGTACTCTGAAGCTAAAGCAATTAACACAGCATGTTGCTTTATTCAACAAAGATCGTGAAAAGATATCATATGAGTTAATGGCTAACTAGAAGCAAACGCTGAAGCTCTTTCGTGTGTTTGGAAGAAATTGGTATTAATTCAATTTTTATATGAGTATCTTGGCAAGGTTGAAGCTAAGGCTCATGAAAAAAATTCCTCGGTTACTCATTGAAGTCAAAAGCTTTCAAGGCATATTTGATGTAAAACTATATCATGATTGAAAGTATGAATGTATCGTCCTACAAAACCAAGCTCCCGAGCATTCAAATGAAAGACTATTCTGAATCTTTGAAGTTTGACATCTTGTCAGAGTCATATTCAAATATTGATGATGAAACAAAGGTTGCAGAAGGAATCAATGATAATGATAATGATTCAAATCTTAGTAGTGAAATTGGTAGTGAATCTACACAACTCGTAGACTTTAACAGAATCCACTTAACAAAGTGAAGGGTCTTCAACACATCCTAGCAGCAACTTAGGGGGAGCAACAAAAAAAGGATCTACTAGTCGAACTCAACACAATAAAGATCAAAGGAATACATTAAGAACATATCTGCCGAGACTAAGGGTTCAAAATAAAAGTCATTCCTGGAGTCTAGTTCTTAGTGATCCGGATACTGGAGTAAAGACTAGAAGTGTTATGTAGAGTAAATGGTTATTCTTCGGTAAAGAACAATTGTTGACAGTTGGTATCCCAAAGAAGAGTGAAGATGTACTAATTGATCTAGATTGGGTGATTGCAATGCAAGATGATCTCAATCAGTTTGAAAGGCAGAATTTACTGAAGATGGAACCTAGACCACAAGACAAAGAAGTATTTGGTATTGTAAGGGTTTTCAGAAACTAAATGATTATTGACATTGTTATGAGGGACAAAGCCAAACTGGTTGCTATAGGTTACTATCAAATAGAAGGTATCGATGTTGATAGAAATAGAATCTTCGGGACTTTTAAGATCGAACTACAAGCACCAGTGACGAGACTTGATCCTATTAGGGTGGAACAAGTTGATGTCCTAATAGTAGGATACTCTTAGCACATGTTGAACATTCAAGCATGAATGTTTATCAGATGAATGTGAACAAGTGCACTCCCGAATGGTGAGTTAGAAGTTAAAGTTCATGTATAACAACTCTTGGACATTGAAGTTGCATATCCATTAGAATTTGTATATCATTCTCTTTACAAGCTCTCTATGACGGAGGTAGGAAATCAAGTAATCATCAAGGACATGGTATGACATTCTAACTTGTGTATTACTTGAAAATGATTTTAGTAAGTTGTTATACATAAATATCTCTCTAGAATACAAGGCACACACAATGTAATATTAGTGCAAGTATACCATGAGTGTATTATATGTGAGTCTACTAACGAAAACTTGTACAATATATTTTTGCTAAGTTAATGCAGAGTAGGTATAAGATGAGCATGTTGGAAGAGTTGCAATTCTTTTTGAATTATAAGTAGTTCAAACGAATGATGACAATTAAATTAAGTCAAGGATCTTTTTGAAGATGCGCAATTTAGAAGACTCTAGACCTGCCAAGACTTCTTGCCAATAAACCACTAAGCTTGATCTGGGAAAATCAGGTATACGAACTGAAGTGACAAGCTACAGAGGTATAATCAGCTAATTACTTATTCAAGTGCACAAAGACCATATATTTTATTCTCGATATGCCTATGTGCAAGTTTTCAAGTGGATACAAGATAATATTATCTTATAGCTAAGATATGAATTATTAGATATCTTAAGGGATTACCAATTCTTAGAATTAGGTACCCTAAATATACTAGGTTTAACCTAATTGGCTATATAGATATAGATGATGCAAGTTTTAAGAAAGACAGGGAAGTCATTCCTAGAAGCTGTCATTTTGTGAAAGAAGTTTGAATTCTTATTGAAATAAGAAGAAGCATTCAACATACATAGCTACAACAAAGGCAGAACTTAAAGTAGCTAGTGGATGTTGTGATAAAGACTTACAGACAAAGAAACTACTTCAACTCCAATAATTATGTTGAACTCTCTACAATACTTAAGGAACAAACTCATGGACACCAAGTATCATTCTTTCGAGAGTTGTTCTTAATGGAATACTTGCAGATATTTGCTAAACAACTTGATAAATTTATTTTTTCTAAGATGGTTAGTAAACTTGGGATATTATTTATTTACATATTTGTTGGAAATTTTATCTATAAGGAATTCTTAAATGAGTTCACAAGTATTAAATAGTCTCTATTTTAAGGACTTGTGAATTTATTTAAAATTCAGTACCTCGTGTTTATTGCTACTAGTTTAATTATCATGCTTACAATGTTATATGCAAATGTGGTAGTTAAATTTTCTAGCATAAGTTAGCAGCATAATTATTTGTATGTTAAATATTTGATGAGTATTAGTCAATGATATCTTGCTTAATTACTCTGATATTTTGCTCTAATACTTTTAAATATTTTTTTATAAATAATTGTGACACTTTTGGTATTAGTGATATTATTTGAAATTTATGTTCAAAGTAATTAATGCATAATTCAAAAACCACTAATATTAAAAACTGAAGTATTTTCTAAGTTATGTGTATAAAATTCTCAATGTTTTATATACTTAGAAAATATTTCTAAAATATGATTTTATTTGCGAGGAGTTGTAATTAGGATCACAAGTATTAAATGACAATATTTATAGGACATGTGAATTTCTTTCCAACTATTTTCTTGAACTTATATATATCACTAATAATTATTATGAGTATAATTTCAATATGCTAGTGTGACAATTATTAGATATAGCGTAGGAAGTGTGTTAATATCCAATCTTATGGATATTTAGTATTTAACGAAATTATTTTATCATATTAAAATTATGGATTGAAACAATTCAATATTTATTCGTTTCATATTTTTGATTTGATAAAATATTACAAGCATAATTACTTGTATTTTGAAATTATTGATAAATATCAAGTAGTGATATTTTGTTAATGTTTCCTTACAATTAATTGTGATATTTTTAATATTAGTGATAATACATATTATTTATCTGAAATCACTAATAATAAAATTTTATCTTTATGCTTATTGTTCTACTGAATAATTGGCATGTGTTATTTAATTTATATATGCATGTCTGTGGTAACTGTTTAGTATTGCATGAGTATTACTATTAGTTTTCTTTCTTTGACTGAATGTTTTAAACCTGAATCTATTTAAAATAAATTTCTTGTCTATATCTTTTCCAAAATGTTTTATCCTACAATACATTCATTTTCTATCAGTTTTAGAGAAGAAAACTTAAAAATTCTTTATCAAAACTTCTCTTTTGAAAATCTTTTGATTTACAGGCCAACTTTATTTTCTAAAACATTGGGTGTGAATCAATGTTTCTTGAAGATAATTTTTCTCTACATATCAAAATCTTTTATCCTCTCTCCAAAACCGGTTTTAAATACTATATTTTCAAAACCTTTTTCTCTATTTAATTTTTCCTTTTAAAGTGGTAGGAACTTTGTGATTAAACCCACTATTGTGATTGCTATTTTATTCAGAGAAATTATTTTTACTTTGAGGTACCAACCATGTGTAAAATGATTTATTTTCAAACACTTGTTTCAATGTATGTTTCACATTGAATCATAGTACCTAAACAATTGTTGTTGCTTTGAAGGTCTTGTACTGTATTGTTAAGCATACATCCAACCCCAATTGTCATATATTTATGTTTAAAGTCGGGGATAATATCAGGTGGATGAAAATGATATAAACCATAATTGCATTATGAGTCAGAAAATCATTGTCCTCTATCTGATAAGGATATTTTGCAAAACTGTTTTCAAAACATACAGTAATAAGGTTTAATGGAAATGAGTCATTTTATTGATATAGAATTTGCTAAGAGAGTTGAATTTCTTCTTTGGTGTAAATGCCGCAATTTATAATGGGAAGTTTGCCTTATAAGAAATTCATAAGGGATATAAACTTTCTTCAATACACTTTTCCGCGTTTTATAATGGGATATGTATCTTAAAGAAAATTTTGTATCATGCTCTTAAATAATAAATCTTTAGATCCGAAAAAACTCTTTCGCTAAAATCACTTTAATGCAATCTATTACCATTCATGGTCATATTTTTCTTTCTCTTTGAGTTGAAAAATAAGTTTAGGAATGTTAAAATGATTATCTTACTTATTGACTCTATCCTTTTATCCCTCAGTGACTTTAGAAGCTGGCCAAGAGGTTGAAAACCTATCAATCTCTTACCCAAGCCATAGTACCAAACACTAATTCATTTACTGACATATATTAACCCTTGGAGATATAAGTAAACTCATGTAAGTTAGAGGTTGATAAGGGAGAAACTGCACTTGTTGCAGCAAATAAGGATGAAGTCGGAAGTGCACCCACAGCTCTACCTCCAGAGAAGAAAAGTAGTATATAACTGAGTTAACTGTAAGTTCATCTGCATCTTCTCAAAAGTATGCAGAGCTGAAAAGTCAATAAAACTGTCTCTAAAATTACACTGATGGTAAGCCTAAATGGATAAATTCTGGGTCAAGCACACCACTAGCACTCACACTGATGGTAAGCCTAAATAGATAAATTCTGGGAACACATTACAAGGTGTGCATAGTCAGAGGTACATGCAACACCCCCCAACTTCTTTATTTATCATTTATTACAGTAGATGAAGTTGTTGAGATCGCAGAAATGCACTTACCTTCACAGGTAGATCATGTACGAGACATGCATTCACAGGCTATTGAGGGTATCACAAGTTCTCAACTGCCATTCATTACAGAATCCAACGTGGTGACCCTCCTGGAAAGAACATTTATAGACCTTGAAAAGAGAAGTCCACATCCCATTTACGGAGAAGGTGTGGGGCAACCCCTTGATAGAACAAGGCAGGATTCCCTAAAAGATTTAATATCTTAGAATAACCCATCTCAAATAGGTGCGGCTCCACTAGACAGTGATTTAGCAAAAGCTAATGAGTCTGGTGCTGAGACAGTGCTTTTTCATGAAAGATCAATAACACCTCTACGAGGCAATTCTCCACTTGATAGTGATTCAGTTCATTCTGATGAATCAGGTGCTGAGAATATAAATGAATTAATGGATTTCATTTGCAGGTACAGAAGGCTATATTTTGAATGTAGAGTGAAAGTGAGGGAGAGAAACACTTGAGTGAGAGATAGGGAGAGAAAGAATGAAACACTTCAAAGTACTCGACACTTAAGTGTAAATACCAAAAGAATGTAGTAGAAGTGAGGAAACGAGAGACAAAACATTTACCCTTGCTACATGTTATTTCTGAAAGAAAAGATATTATATTTTCTCAATCAATGACAAATGAGAACCTTCTTTGAAAGATAATCCACGAGAAAATTATGGTCCAGTTGGTAGACAAAAAAAGGAGAAAGTCTTATCTTTGTATCCTTAGGGGGGAATTTAGGCTAAGAAGAGAAGGTATCCTATCATTGGATCATTAGGGGAGAATCATTAAAAGGTATCTTTTAAGGAGTTTTCAATGGAGGATTCATTATCCAAGGGGGATACAGAAAAGACAAGTGTTCATCTAAAGGGGAAAAGAAGAATCACATTCTCAGGGATAAAACATTATTTGACCTATGTTCTATGTTCTATTGAAGATGTTCCCAGGAATTTTGATTCTTATGAAACTCTATTTATGATAAGTTCTTTGAAGTTCAAGCTATGAGGGATTTTGAAGCAGAGAGAGCCCCAACATAGAGGAATGATAATGATACTACATGAATATCAGTTCAATGCTAGAGGAACAAACATCTTTCATTTTCATTTCAGTTACTCAAGAATTTTGAAAATGCATAATCTGATCCAGAAAAACCAGTAGCATTATACTTCTTTGGGTAAAATATTTGTTCAAGGGCTCACAATCTCGTCTCAATGTGACTCAAAATATACAATTAGACTAGACTCGTGTGTTGAGCCCGAAGGAAATAGAGACTAGAGAGAAGTGAGAGACGGTCTAGAAAGATTTAGAACCATATTTCTATATAATAATAAATTTTAGCAAATCTTATTCTTTTTTTATAGAACAACTCTTACCTTTTTATATATAGATTAAAGATTATACACTCTATCTTTCTCATAATTTTTGTAAATTTTATGTAAAAAATTGCATAAAAAATTGTATCTTAGACTTTTATACAAAAAAAGAGAATTTAAAAAATATTAGGTATAAATATATTATTGATACATCTTAAATTGCTTGAAAAAGTCAACCATGATAAAATTATACGATAGATTTTAATTTGAAAACAATTAAAGAATTTAATTTTTAAATCCAAAAAGGTTATAAATTTATATAATTCTTAATACAATTATAAAAAATCGATTGATAATAACAATATTTTTGTAAAGATAAAAGTTTTATGCTCTTAATATCGAAATACTAGGAGCATAAAACTTTTAAATATCCTACTAAAAAGAAATATACCATTTAACTGTATAATACTATTAAATTCTAATTTTTATTAAAAAAAATACTATTATGACAACTCGGGTCAAGTCCCGTGTTCTCTTTGAAATCGAGTCAAGTCGCGCACTCATATCACAAAAATGCCCAAAGTACATTAGCACAAATGTAATAACTTGAGTAATCCACAAGCCTACCATATATAACCAAAAGATCATAATTTTCTGGTACATTTACTAGTAGTACTCTACCTTGTATACTGAATTAAAGTCTTCGCATACCCTTGATGTGAGAAAGTTTCTTGATGTGGGACTAGGGTAATACAAACTCCCCCACTTAAATTTCTAATGTCATCAGTAGGCCGAACAGATAGCTCATATACCAGATCGTACCTTTCTAGCCATTATGGGATAATATCAGCTGATTTCGTGTCCTCACCCCGGTACCTCTATATTTGTGAGATAATACCACTAGCCTTCGTGTCCCCGTCTCGGTAACTTGACGAATCAAAGTTTCGAGTGTTGTCTCTGAATAACATATGTGAGAACTAGAGTCAAATCCCGAGCCCTTTTTGAAATCGGGTCAAGTCCCGAATCCGTATCACAAATAAGTCTAGAGTACACTAGCCAAAATGTAACAATTTGGGTAATCCACAAACCCACCACACTCTCTTAAAAGATGATGATTTATTGGTGCATTTAGTAGTAGTCTCTACCTTATATATTGAACTAAAATTTTCACATCTCTCGATGTGTGATTGTTTTTCAATGTGGAACTGGGGTCTAATAACTATTCTATTAAAAACAATATCTTACTAAAAGAAGGATATGGTGATTTTATAGTACTAGTCATTTTTAAAGAAATATTATCCTACAAAAAAGAAAAATATTTGTTATTAATTAAAATCGTCAATATCCAGCTCTATATATTATTAATCAAAACCGTCAATATCTAGTCGTATGCGTTATTAATAAAAAAAATAGTCAAGATCGACTATATGTATATGTTTATTTTACATAAAATAATAGTAAAAAAAAGTCATTCCTATTTTCTTCTTTCAGATTTAATAGAGTAACAAAGTATTTTTTCGGAGAAAATGAAGAGAAACAATAGTCTCAAGATTTATTAGTTTGAAAGTGTTACGTTTTGATACGTTAATATCATGAATAAATTCAATTTTATATGTGATAATGTATCATGGACAACTTTCCAATAAAATTATGTACTTCATCAAAATTTTATAATTTGACGATGTTTATGATACATAATCATATTTAAATTGATTTTTAATATGATCATGTACCATGAATAATCCCCAAATTATATAATCTTTGGTATAAAAATTATCAATTTTCTTTTGATTTGCAGATTTTATGTTATTTAGAAAAACTTGATTAAATAATGTAAGTTATTTTTTTTATATCTTCAGATTGTTAATTGAATAAAAAAATGATAATACACTAGTATTTCTATGAAATAATGTGTTTTATATTGCAATAACGTATTATTTCTTTTTTCTAATTATTAATATTATTTAACTATCTTTATTATTCGCGAGAAATTTCAAAATTATATTTTTCTTACCCAATTACACATCTTAAAATACATTGATTGATCATTCTATGTTTCTTGTTAATAAAATTTTATATAATTCTAGGTGTACAATACTTGTTCAAGGGCTGAGAGTCTCAACCTGACTCAAAATATACAAACTAGACTAGACTCGTGTGTTGTGCCCGAAGAAAATAGAGAATAGAGAGAACTGAGAGGTCCACAACGAGTTAGGAGCATATTTTTATAGCTAACACTCTGTTGCAAACAACTTTTTACTGGGAAAATCTTGAAAATATTTATTAAATTTTGAAGAACCATAATACAAAAATGAAAAAGAAATAGTGCATAACCATATTTTATTTGTAAACTATAATAAAAAGTTTACCTTTTTTATAATTTTTATTATGATTTTACAAAATTTAATGAAAATTTTCACGATTGCCTGATTGTTACTCATTTTTCTATTTCATAATAAATTTTAGCAATTCTTACTCTTTTTTCATAGAACAATTCTTATCTTTTTTATATAAATTAAAGATTATATACTCTATCTATTCATAATATGTATAACTTTTATGTAAAAAATTGCATAAAAATTTAAATCTTAAATTTTTATACAGAAAAAGAGAATTTTAAAAATATTAAGTATAAATATATTATTTATACTTAATAATATATTTATACATCTTAAAATGGATGAAAAAGTCAACCTTGACAAAATTATACAATAGATTTTAATTTTAAAACAATTAAAGATTTGAATTTTTAAATCCAAAAAGCACAAAAAATTATTCAATTCTTAATACAATTCTAGAAAATTAATTGATAATAACAATATTTTTGTAAAGAAATATAAAAGTTCTATGCTCCTAGAGCCTAAAACTTTTATATAAATTATCATTTTTATAATAAAAAATACTATTATGACAATCGGGGTCAAGTCCCGAGCTCTCTTCGATAATTGTTAAAAAAGATGGACAATGATTCTATAATATTATTATTGTATAGTTTCTTAATCCAGATATGATGGTGATCGACACTTGAATACCATATGTGACAACCCGAGTCAAATCCCAAGTTTGTTTTAAAATCCGATTAAGTCCTGAACCCGTATCACAAATAAGCCATGAAACTGCCCCAAATGCAACAACTTGGATAATTCACAATCTCACCACAGGCCCTTAAAAGATCATGATTTATTAATGCATTTAGTATTAGTACTGTACTTTATATATTAAACTAAAGTCTTTACATCTCTCGATACGAGATTGTTTCTCCATGTGGGACTCGGGTCTAACAACTATTTTATTAAAAACGTATCATCAGTTATAATTAAAACAAGGAATACATAAATAATATCTTATATGTGTTACTAATAAAAAACAGTCAATATCGGCTATATATACATGTTTATTTTATATACGATCATACAAAAATATCATTCTCGTGTTCTTTTTTTTGATTTAGTAGAGCAACAAAGTTTTTTTTTAGGAAGTAAAGAGGAAGAATTGTCTCAAGTTGTTGTAATTTGAAAGCGGTTTTGATGCGTTATCATCATGAATAAATTCAATTTTTTAGGTGATAATGTATCATGGACAAATTTCATATAAAATTATGTCATTCATCAAGTTTTCATAATTTGAGTGTAATGACTGAGAAAATTACATTTATTTTATAATATTTAAATATTCTTTTAATATAATTTTTGGTGAGTAAGATATTTTTTATTTTATTTTATTTTTTATGCATTTATCTGCGTTAGGAGTTTTATTAAATAGGAAAAATTACCTAATAGGTGTTATGTGATTTCTGCGTAGTCTAAAATATTTTATTCTATTTTGCTGTAATTTTTGTTTCGTTAGAATAAGATTACCTAATTTATATGTATCGGACCTGACCCTTGGAGGAGACTAGAGACCTTGTTTTTTATATCTTTATTTTTATAAAAATGATAAAATCCTCAAAGTAAATTTATTTTATTATTTTTAGAGCATTCATAATTTTTGAGAATTTTGACATATATATAATAATTATTTAAAATTATTTATTTTTATATTTTATCCCATAAAAATTATTTTTGGGTTTTTTATTTTAGTTATGGAGTGAAATTACTTTTAATCAAATTTAAGCCCTTGATTTTTCAGAAAATATAAATAGTTTTGTTTAATAAAATTTTATTAAAAAGAATTTATTGCAACTTGGTAAGTTTGGGAAGAATAGGGCTTCAAGGTTCTTATTTGTTTTGCTAATCAAAGTTGATTTAGAGGTGATTTTCTGATCCAATCGCTGAGTTTGAGTATTCAAATTAAAGCTCTCAACATGTGTTGCATGATTATGTGGTGAATTTCATGTTAACATAATTTATTTGAGATTTTGTGTTTATTGAGCTTACCTCAAATTTTCATATGATTCTATGTTGATTGTTTACATAAACTGATTCCATGTATATACATAGCATGTTGGGTAGAGTCTATAGCTATTCTTATTTTGATTTTTAGTGTTTGATTAGTGTGGGTCAGTTTTTGCTGGAGATGAGTCGATTGGTCGGAGCTTGGTCGTGAATTACTTGTTGAGGCCGGAAAACTATTAATGAGTAGAAACTTGCAAACATATTTAATTTCGAGTTTGGGCTGTGTTTTTGTCTTCACTGGAAAACTCTCCCCCAACTGTTACTTCATTTTTCCGGCTTATCCATATTTTATCTATTTATACAAGTGGTATGAGTATGTTCCTGGTATATTAAGATTGATTTTTTGGTATTAGATTGATTGAGTTTTGGTGTCGTATTGGGGCTGGTCATAACCTGGTCACCGGAAAATGGGTTGCAGAGCTCAGCTAGTCTGTGATTTGCTTGTTTATGTTACTCTAGAGTCAGGCAATGTGTGGGTACTATATTCTCTGCTCAGCTTATTGTATTCCATGTTTCAATGTTTACTTGAGACGAATGATGTATCGCTACACACGGAAGTTTAAGAGACTAAAATTAACTTTTTTTTATAAATACAGAAGGTATGAATTAAATATTATGCAACACTAGGGTGTCTCTAGCATCGTCTACTTTCACTGCTGCAACTCCAACTTAAAGTCTTACACAAAATGAATATTTACTATATGGTATGAGGACTTGGAAAATTTGTACCAGGTTTTACTAGTTATAAGTCCAACGGAAAAGATAAGATAATTGTAGTTGGTGTACCCTTTGTCCTTTTATTTTGATTTCCTGAAATACTTTTAGTATTGGTTAAATTCTATGTTAGTATTTTCTCTTTGATCATCCTAAACACTTTTTTTTATTGTTTCGATTATTCATATCATGATAAATGGTTATTGTTCAGAATTATTTATGATTCTTATTTTATTATGTGCATAAGAGTTACTTGTTATTCGTATTCTGAATTTTGGAAGTTGATTATAATAAACACATCATATCTTGTGTTATCGTAGTAAATAATGAGGATATGATCTGTATTTAAAACTAAACATGCCTTTATTTTATTTAGATTGCTCTATTGGATTGGAATTTTAGCGTCAGAAGCTAAGAGATAAGAGTCCAACATTTGAGGAGGATATGGTAACCAATCTATCTTCCTATAGGCTAACATTACTTGCCTATTTTGACACATATATTTTGAAAACCTTGTTATATCTATGGGTATAGAAATGTACTATGAGCTATAAAGGGGTCCTGTTGCTTTTGAAATCTGATTAGTGGGCAATAGTATTTATTTGTGTGTATCCAATCCATATTGCCTGTGTGGCTATTATATATTGATTTGGAGCAGTTGGTTCATTTTGATGATATACTACATTGTTTCAGTTGAAATAATCTGTGATTTATTTATTGTTCAGTTTTGATAATAAACTATTTTATATTTTATTCACTATACAGATCTCATATTCTAATTCGATTTGTATTGTTCATATACTTGATGAGAATTTCTTTAACTCGCTATTTCTTTCATTTTACCTTTTCCAGCTAGTCAGTATGAGTCATCGCAACAGTTCTTCCAAGGGTAGACATCGTAGGATCTCGAGACCGCTCGTCCCTCGGGCCTCCCAGGTATTTAGCTGTCTTAGTGATCCATAGATAGAAGTTTGTAATAAAATAAAGTTAGACTTAAAACAGATATAAACTTTTGGTTTAGGTTTGTGAGATACTGGTTGATGTATAATAAAATATTTTGGTTTACTTTTACTTTCAGCTACTTAATTCCATACTATAATCTGTTAGCGATCCTTAGTTATTGGCGGAGTCAGTGCACCTCTGATTTATTATGTTATTATTGTTGGTTGTTGGAGGGCCAGTATAACAACCCAAGCCTATAACTGAATGCATATCAGGCCCAACAACTCACCACAGGTCAGCCCATAAAAAGCTAGCAATTTTTGGTATACATTAATTATTGACTTGTCCTTATAAATGGCTCAAATACACTTTATCTATTCGATGTGGGATGTTACAAACACCCCACCTTATTGGATCGACGTCCTCGTCGAGCCCATTGACAAACTTACGGAACCCGGGCAGTGCCTTAGCACTTCCGGCCGGGCAAGGCTCTGATACCATTTATAACAACCCAAGCCCATACCTGAATGCATACCAGGCCCAACAACCCACCACAGGTCAGCCCATAAAAAGCTAGAAATTTTTGGTATACATTAATTATTGACTTGTCCTTATAAATGGCTCAAATACACTTTATCTATTCGATGTGGGATGTTACAGCCAGTGTGTCTCTGGTTTATTATTTTATTGTTGTTATTGGTTGTTGATTGGTTGGTGACCCCCAAATCTAGACCCCGAGTTTGGAGGGCGTCACAATTGGTATCAGAGCTACAGGTTGGTAGTCACTGAAATAAGCAGAGATATAGCCCGTGAAAGATTTGGTAGATCTCATGAGATAGGTTTATATTAATTTGAGATAGGCTCATGAGTTATATTATGTTTGACTTTAACTTTCAGCCTATGTTGTGAGTTGAGTTATGATACAGTTTTATTTTATTTGGTTACATCCTACTCCAGTTGATCCATTCATCGTGGGTCCTTCTAACCCGGTTGCGAGAACCCCGTGCTATGCTACTGTTGCACCTACTATTGTGCCACCACTTCAGTCTGAGTTACAACACACGACAACTATCATGCAGCCGGACTATCACCCTAGGGAGCCAGGATTTTATATAGGACTTAACTTTATCCCAACTCTTGCTGTCCAGATTCAGCTATTAGTAATGCCGCCTCAGGTTCAGGTTCCTCCTGTTCTTCCATCTGTCACAGTTCCATCAGATGCCCCTGGGTATGTTGGGCCAACAGAGAGTGATCCTACTGTTCATGGTCTTATTATCCCACTGTCAGCACCTATTCTGTAACAGCAGATTCCAGCCAGAGATGCTAGACTTCAGGCCTTGACTGACGTCAGAATAGAGAAAGGAGATGCAGGATCCAATGGACACGTGGGAGAACCACAAACCATTCCTATCCATCACTATCACGAGCTTTATGGTGCTTATAGGGAGCTGAAGGACCAGAACCGAAAATTTCAGCAATTGAGGAGTACCAGCACATCAGAGGCATATCTACGACATAATTCTCGGGAGTTGACTGCAGCCACATCACATGAGGTAGATGTTTTACATGTTGACGGCCAGGATTTCATAGACCACCGTCATGCCTATCGAATCATGATGAGAGTATTAGGGGAGATGAAGGGTCTGGTTGGACCCGACTGGGATTAGGTCGTATGTTTTTAGTTTAGTTGGATGTAGGGAGTCTGAGACTACTAGTTTCTTCCTTTATGTTGTGTGTATTGACGCCAGTATAGTTAGTAGGTTATGGTTTGTAAGAGTAGGAAAGTCGAAAATTTTGGTTGTATATAGCCAACTTGCTATTAGTAGTAGATGGTGGGAGTAAGATCTATTCGTCAGGTTATTAGCTGTTGGGTTATGTAAACCTTTCTATCTATATATATCGACAGCGATTTTGTTATGTAGATGAATGATATTAGATGGTACATGCATTTACTTTTATACATACAAGCAAATTAGTAATTGTGCTACATGATCTGATAACATGAATGGGAATATTGATTTCATTTAAAAAGGAAAATTTATTTTCTTTTCTATGTATGTCTCTTCATGGTAAATGTTATATCAGAATCACGTATAACAACTTACTAAAGAACTTGTTTATTTATTTACCAGAGTTATGGCCAATCCAAATGCGATCGAGAACAATTTGGGAAATCATAACAACGATCAGAATCCCATGGCGCAGGAAAATCTTGCAGTTCAGGGAATTCCAGTAATGCAAGGAAATCTGGTAGAGCCGGGAAATATCAATGTGATACAGCAGATACTTGAACTGTTTCATCAACAAACTGACAACCTTACATGTCAACAGCAACAACCGCTAGCACCGCATGCTGTAATTTTTAAAGTATTTCAATCTGTGAAACCTCTAGAGTTTCAAGGAGCAGCGGATCCCGTAGAAGCCAGAGCATGGCTAAAAGAGATAGAAAAAGCCTTTACGTTGGTGAAAGTAAAGGCTAATCAGAAGATCGAGTTTTCCAGCTATTTCCTGAATGGAGAGGCAAATTACTGATGAGAGTCAAGGAAGGCACTAGAAGAAGCAAGGATAGTTACTGGGAAAGATTTAATGAGTTATATTTGGAAAAGTACTTTCAACGTTACATACAGAATCAAATGGAGATCAAGTTTTTAGAACTAAAGCAGGAAACCGATGTTACAAGTTATGAAGCTAAATTCACTAAGTTAGCTAGGTTTGTACCAGATTTTGTGGATACGGATGAAAAGAGGGCTAAGAGGTTCCAACAAGGATTGAAAGCATGGGTTCGTAGTAGGGTGGCTGTTTTTGAGTAAACCACTTATGCGGCCATTGTTCATAAGGCTATGATTATCGAAGCTGAGAGTGACATGTTTCAGAAAGAAAAGGATGGAAAGAAGAGGAAATTTGACAACCGCTCAGGGAATCCACAGCAGAATCGGGTTTAGAATAATTTCAACCATCAAAGTGAATTCCAATTCAAAAGAAATGGGGGAGCAGGATATGGAAATCAGAACTTTGGGAATCAAGGAAACCGGTTCCAGAACAATAATCAGTAGCAAATGAATCGGTTTGCTAACAATCAACAGCAGGCCACCAGGTTCAATAACAATAACCAGCAACGAGGGATGTAACCACCCCTACCGCAGTGTAAGATACGCGGAAAAAATCATGGAGGAGTGTGTAATAGGGGTAATGGTGGTAATTTGGGAAATGTGTTGTGTTATCTGTGTGGTAAAATGGGCATTATGCCAACACATGTCGTTAGCCAACATCAATTGAAGGGAAATGTTTCAAGTGTGGAGGTAAGGGTCATTTAGCGAGGGATTGTCAAGCCAATGTCAACCCAGTAAATCAGAATAAAGCTATCGGGTCAGGAATCACTAAATAGCCCAAAGCCAGAACCTTCAACATGACTATGGGAGAAGCAGAGCAGAATGCAAATGTGATCTCAGGTACACTTCCTATAAACTCTATTAATGCCAAAGTACTTATTGATTCGGGGGCTACTAAGTCTTTTGTCTCTGAAGAATTTGTGAGTAAATTAGAATATGAATTTCAGTCGTTAAATGAGGCATTAGTGATAGAAATAGCTAATCAAGAACGTATACCTGTGAGCCAAGTATACTCAGGATGTGATATCGAGATTTCGGGACAACACTTTTATGCTAACTTGATACCTTTCAAGTTGAGAGAATTCGAGGTTATATTGGGCATGGATTGGTTAACGGAGTATAATGCTCAAATTGATTGTAAGAAGAATGAAATAAAGACAGAGGGGGATGCAGAGGTGGTATTTCGTGGACAGAAGAAAACCAAGAAACTTTTAACCATGCTACAGGCTAAGCGAATGTTACATCAGGGTTGTGAAGGGTATTTAGCCTATGTAATGGATACTGATAAGGAAGTATAAAAAATGGAACAGATTTCGGTAGTAAACGAGTTCATGGATGTATTTCTTGAAGAATTACCAGGGTTACCTCCAGATAGAGAAATTGAATTTGCTATTAATTTGGCACTAGGTACTAAACCTGTATCAAAAGCTCCTTATAAAATGGTACCAGTAGAGATGAAAGAATTGGCCAAGCAATTACAAGAACTCCTAGACAAAAGGGTTATCAAACCAAGCATATCACCATGGGGTGCACCAGTATTGTTCGTGAAGAAGAAAAATGGAAGCAAGAGACTTTGCATCGATTATCGTGAGTTGAACAAGCTGACGATCAAGAATAAATACCCTTTTACCGAGGATCGATGATTTATTTGAGCAACTGAAGGGCGCGGTATGGTTTTCTAAAATTGATTTGCGATCTGGATATCACCAGTTGAAGCTCAAGCCAGATGACATTTCTAAAACTGCATTCCGTACCAGGTATGGGCATTATGAGTTTTTAGTTATGCCGTTTGGGTTGACCAATGCACCTGTAGCTTTCATGGATATGATGAATAAAATTTTCAATAAATATCTGGATAAATTTGCGATAGTGTTCATAGATGATATCCTGATATATTCAAAGACGGAGAAGGAACATGTGGAACACTTGATGATAGCTTTTGAAATTTTACGGAAAGAGAAGCTATAAATTTCTAAATATGAGTTTTGGTTGAATGAGGTGCAATTTTTAAGGCAAGTTATCACTAATGAAGGAATTAAACTAGATCTAGCCTATATTGAACCTGTCATGAATTGGGAATGACCAAAGACTCCAACTGAAGGTTTGTTAATGATTTTGCTAAAATAGCGACTTCTTTGACAAAACTTACTTGGAAGAATGAGAAGTTTGAATGGAATGATAAATGTGAGCAGAGCTTTCAAGAATTATAGAAGCGGTTAGTAACTGAACCAGTACTAGTTCTGTAAGATGAAAATGGAAACTTTGTAATCTACAGTGATGCTTCCCACAAGGGCTTAGGATGTGTGTTAATGCAGAATGGGAAAGTAATCGCTTACACATCCAGACAACTCAAGATTCATAAACAGAAGTATCCAACGCATGATCTAGAATTAGCAGCAATTGTGTTCGCATTAAAGATTTGGAGGCATTACCTGTATGGGGAGAAATGTGAAATCTTCACAGATAATAAAAACTTGAAGTACATCTTCACCCAAAAAGAATTAAACATGAGACAGCGACGATGGTTGGAGCTAATCAAGAACTATGATTGTATTATCAATTATCATCCAAGCAAGGCGAATGTAGTTGCAGATGCACTAAATCGGAAAGAAAGGTTAAATCTTTTAACCTCAGTCGAAGATTTTGTAAAGGAATTTGAAAAGATGGAAATAGAAGTTCGTACACCAGACTCCCAGACTAAGGCACCGCACAAAATAAAGTTTCAGCCAACATTATTGGAGAAGATTCTTAAATGTCAAAAACAGGTGATGGAACAAAAGAAAGTGAAGTTAACCGGGGAAGAAGTTAGGAGTCAGAATGATGATAAAGGGGTTTTAAGGCTTTCTTCATGCATTTGGATACCAAATGTAGCTGAGTTGAAGAATGAGATATTACACGACGCCCACAGCTCAAGGTATTCTATTCATCCCGGGAGTACCAAGATGTACAGAGATTTAAAACAACACTTTTCGTGGCCAAATATGAAAAAAGAGATTGCGAAGTACGTCAGCAAAATATTACAACTGTCAAAGAGTCAAAGCAGAATATCAGAGACCAAGTGGATTGTTACAACCTTTAGACATTCCAGAATGGAAGTGGGAACATCTCGCAATGGATTTTGTAGTAGGACTTCCAAAGACTAAAGCCAATCATGATGCAATTTGGGTTATCATAAATAGATTGACTAAGTCAGCACATTTTCTTCCGAACAGCGAGAGATTTTCACCGGAGAGGATATTCCAATTATACTTGAAGGAGATAGTAGTACGAAATGGGGTTCTTGTATCAATCGTATCCGATCAAAATCCACATTTCAACTCAAGATTTTGGAGGCAATTTCAAAAGTGTTTAGGAACCAAATTAAACATGAGTCAGATTTAATAACGACCGGGAAAATTACGTTTATTTTATAATATTTAAATATGCTTTTAATATAATTTTTGGTGAGTCAGTTTTTTTTGTTTTTTTATGCATTTATCTGCGTTAGGATTTTTATTAAATATGAAAAATTACCTAATAAGTGTTATGTGATTTCTGTGTAGTCTAAAATATTTTATTATATTTTGCTGTAATTTTTGTTTCATTATAATAAGATTACCTAATTTATATGTATCGGACTCAGCCCCTGTAGGAGACTAGAGACCTTGTTTTTGGTATCTTTATTTTTATGAAAATGATAAAATCCTCAAAGTAAATTTATTTTATTATTTTTGGACAATTCATAATTTTTAGAAAATTTTGACATATATATAATAATTATTTGAAATTATTTATTTTTATATTTTATCCCATAAAAAATATTTTTGGGCCTTTTATTTTAGTTATGGGGAGAAATTACTTTTAATTAAATTTAAGCCCTTGATTTTTTAGAAAATATAAATAGTTTTGTTTAATAAAATTTTATTAAAAAGAATTTACTGCTACTTGGTAAGTTTGGGAAGAATAGGGCTTTTCAAGGTTCTTATTTGTTTTGCTAATCAAAGTTGATTTAGAGGTGATTTTCTGATCCAATCGCTGAGTTTGAGTATTCAAATTAAATCTCTCAACATGTGCTACATGATTATGTGGTGAATTTCATGTTAACATAATTGATTTGAGATTTTGTGTTTATTGAGCTTACCTCAAATTTTCATATGATTATATGTTGATTGTCTAGATAAACTGATTCCATGTATATACAGAGCATGTTGGGTATAGTCTATAGCTATTCTTATTTCAATTTTTGGTGTTTGATTGGTGTGGGTCAGTTTTTGACTGGAGATGAGTCGGTTGGTCAGAGCTTGGCCGTGAATTACTTGTTGAGGCCGGAAAACTATTTGCAGAGCTCGACTTTTGAGTTTGTTTACATAGCTGAGTCGTGTTAATGTGTAGAAACTTGCAAACATGTTTAATTTCGAGTTTGGGCTATGTTTTTGTCTTCACTGGAAAACTCTCCCCCGACTGTTACTTCATTTTTCCGGCTTATCCATAGTTTATCAATTTATACAAGTGGTATGAGTATGTTCCTGGTATATTCAACTTTTTTTGTATTAGATTGATTGAGTTTTGTTGTCGTATTGGGGCTGGTCATAACCTGGTCACCGGAAAATGGGTTGCAGAGCTCAGCTAGTCTCTACTTTGCTTGTTTATGTTACTCTGGAGTCAGGCAATGTGTGGGTCCTATATTCTCTGCTCATCTTATTATATTCCATATTTCAATGTTTACTTAAGACGAATGATGTATCGCTACACATGGAAGTTCCGGAGACTAAAATTAACTTTTTTTTATAAATATAGAAGGTATGAATTAAATAGTATGCAACACTATGGTGTCTCTAACATCATCTACTTTCACTGCTGCAACTCCAACTTAAAATCTTAAACAAAATGAATATTTACTACATGGTATGAGGACTAGGAAAATTTGTACCAGGCTTTACTAGTTATAAGCCCAATGGAAAAGCAAAGATAATTGTAGTTATTTGTTAGGCCCCGGAGGTATCGTAGAAGGGGGGTTGAATACGATACTCACTAAATTAAAAAATTCTTTTGAATCTTTTACGGATAAATAATTTAGAGTTCGGTTAGTGGGCTCGTGTTCTTGAGGTGAATAGTGTTTACGGAGCTGCTTACTAATTTTCTGTGTTTAGGATTAATCAGTTCGGTTCTAGAAAATCAGCAGTAAAATAAACAACACAAGATTCGGGGAATATATCATTTGATAAATATAAACCCTGAGGTTGCTACATCCGGTCAACAAATCCGGTCCGAAGAACAAGTTCTTCGCTGCTTAACAAAAACATATAACTCTCAATTTCCTATACAAGTATTTCTAGATCAGTACAAAGGAAACTAAGACTGTAGAGAGTGATATATAGTGGCCCTGAACATTTTTCATTAAGGAACCGACCACTGATACATCTCCGGTGAGGAGGTACAAATTTTTCTGGTGTTCTCTCCTCTCCGGCTTCGTCTTCTCTCTCTGGATATTTTCGTAGAGTTGTAGAAGAAGACTCTCCAAATGAATGGCTCTGCTTCAATTTATGTGTAGACTTTTTCAGTACAGCTACGTGGCTTCATGTGGTCCAAGTAACTGAGCTGCTTCTCACTTCTTTTTATCCTTAAGTATCGGGAATAATTTACTGATTAATTGTTTAACCCTCGATGAGTCTGTAGAATAAGTATCGGAGAATTAAAACAATTCCTGAAATAAAATCAAATACTTCGAACATTAGTAACCATCGGGAAGTGGCTAGTTGGCTTTTGTTTCTTTTCCGATAGTTAGTAACTATCGGCTTAATAGGACAAAACAAGCCCTTGAATATTTCACCATTTCTTTCATTTCACCCGATGGTTGTTAACCATCTGTGAATAAGATAAAATAGCTTGATTAACCATTGGTGAATAAGACGAAACAACTTGACCAAGTTGACTTCTGGATACAGCTTCTGTAGTCTTCTTTACTTAGCCAAATTCGAACCTGATAAGCCCTTAATATATTTTCATCCACTGCAACCAAGTCTAATAAATATTTCCTTGATTATTCAAACTTGATTTATTCTGAGCTTCATCATATACCACTTCACTTGTTACCCATTTCAGTAAATAGTCAATTCTTCTCATTCATAGATGCAATTCTCAATCTCTTTTGTGCTGACGTTTGGTGCAACTGGTCTGGTTCACAAACAACTAACACGATCTTGATCTTCACATCTTCTTTACAATACAATTGACTTTGTTCCTTGTTGATTAGAAGTACTTCGATTGTATGTACATTGGAATCCTCTGGCACTTATGACGAACCATAAACATATCTGAAACCCTGAACATCTTTGAACTTTATCCTTCACTGAAGTCTGAACATATGAATGAACTTCCTCCAGCAATCTATAATAGACTCCAAGATTCCATCTAATATTTTGATTCTTTGTATTTGCCGTATATTCTATCTTATCGATTCTTGTACTTGAGCTCTGCAAATCATTGCTTGACTGATTCGCAGATTTGGATCACTACAATCTTTCTGGTACTTTGACAACTGCTTCCACATCCTTGAATACTTCAACCTTTATTCTTCACTGAGGCATGAACATATTAATGAACTTCTTCCAGTGAGCTAATGCTTCAAGTCTGTAGATTTCTTCTTTATCCTTTTTCTTTACCAAGTCTTCATGTCTTCCTGATTCCGGTGATAACTTCATATTATTTACACGTCATGTTCTTGTGTTGAGTTATAACCCTATGTTACATATAGGTCTATACATACAGTCTTTCATTATTAATGTACCTTTTATCCTTTTATTTTGATTTCCTGAAATACTTTTAGTATTGGGTAAATTCTATGCAAGTATTTACTCCTTGATCATCCTAAACACTTTTGTTTTACTATTTCGATTATTCATATCATGATAAATGGTTATTGTTCAGAATTATTTATGATTCCTGTTTTATTTTGTGCATTAGAGTTATTTGTTATTCATACTCTGAATTTTGGAAGTTGATGATAATAAACACATCATATCTTGTGTTATCGTAGTAAATATTGAGGATATGATCTGCATTTAAAACTAAGCATACCTTTATTTTATTTGGGTTGCTCTATTGGATTGGAATTTTAGTGTAAGAGGCTCAGAGATAAGAGTCCATCATTTGAGGAGGATATGGTAACCAATCCATCTTCCTATAGGCTAACATTACTTGTCTATTTTGGTACCGATATTTTGAAATCCTTGTTATATCTATGGGTATAGAAATGTACCGATGAGCTATAAAAAGGTCCTATTGCTTTTGAAATCTAATTAGTGGGGAATAGTATTTATTTGTGTGTATCCAATCCATATTGCATGTGTGACAATTATATATTGATTTGGAGCAGTTGGTTCATTTTGATGACATACTATATTGTTTCAGTTGAGATAATTTGTGATTTATTTATTGTTCAGTTTTGATAATAAACTGTTTTAGATTCTGTTCTCTATACAGATCTCATATTCTGATTCTATTTCTATTGTTCATATATTTGTTGAGCATTTATTTGGCTCACTTTTTCTTTCAATTTACCTTTGTCAGCTAGTCAGTTTGAGTCATCACAGCAGTTCTTCCAGTAGTAGACCGCGCAGGATCTCGGGACCGCTCGCCCCTCGGGCTTCCCAGGTATTTAACGGTCTTAGTGGTTCGTAAATAGCAGTTTATAATAAAATAAAGTTAGACTTAAAACTGATCTAAACTTTTAGTTTAGGTTTGTGAGATACTGTTTGATGTGTAATAAAATAGTTTGGTTTACTTTTAGTTTCAGCTGCTTAATTTCATACTATAACCTGTTAGCGATCCTTAGTTGTTGGGGGGGTCAGTGCACCTCTGATTTATTATAATATTATTGTTGGTTGTTGGCGGGCCAGTTTGCCTCTGGTTTATTATTTTATTGTTGTTATTGGTTGTTGATTGGTTGGTAACCCTCAAATCTATACCACAGGTTTGGAGGGCGTCACATTGAGGATATTTATGGTACATAATCATATTTGAATTAAGTTTTTAATATGATCATGTACCATGAATAATCCCCAAATTATATAATCTTTTGTATAAAAATTATCTATATTCTTCTCATTTGTAAATTTTATTTTGTTTTAAAAAACTTGATTTAAAAAATCAAGTTATATTTTTTATTTTTCTGATTATTAGTTGAATAAAAAATGATAATACATTAATATTCATATGAGTTACTGTATTTTATATTTCGACAACGTATTTTATCATTTTTCTAATTACAAATATTATTTAACTTTCTTTATTATTCGCGAGAAATGTCAAAATTATATTTTTCTTAGTCTATTACACATCTTAAAATACAATGATTGATCATTCTATTTTTCTTATTCAAAACTGTTATATACTTCTGGGCATACAATACTTGTTCAGGGGCTCACAATCTCGTCTCAATGTTACTCAAAATATACAACTAGACTAGAAATGTGTGTTGAGTCTGAAGAAAATAAAGCCTAGAGAGAACTATGAGAAGGTCCAGAAAGATTTATGACCATATTTCTATTTTATAATAAATATTAGCAAATCTTACTATTTTCTTTGCAAAACAAGTCTTACCTTTTTTTATATAAATTAAAGATTATATAGTCTATCTATTTCATAATTTTTGTAACTTTTATGTAAAAAATTGCATAAAAATTCATATCTTAGATTTGTATATAGAAAAAGGGAATTTTAAAAATATTAAGTATAAATATATTATTTATACATCTTAAAATGCATGAAAAAGTCAACCGTGATAAAATTATACGATAGATTTTAATTTTAAAACAATTAAAGATTTTAATTTTTAAATTCAAAAAGGATATAAATTTATTTAATTTTTCATACGATTCTAAAAATTCAATTGATAATTGTTAGAAATTAGAGTTATAGAAGTTTACAAAAGGTGGGGGGGGGTGAATGTATAACTTCAAATTCTTTTTCCTCTTACAACTAGATGAACTGTTTGGTTGTGTTTGTAGCTTTATCAATTCACTTGTGTTTACTTAATTATAAATGCGGAAATATAAAGAACACATAGAATTAACTTTCAATCTAATTGTGTATTAGAATGAACTGTTGGGTTCCGAGGCATAAAACGCAGCGGATAAACGTAAATATAACGAAAATTTTCGGAACCCAAACGCAGGATCATGTATAAGAATTGACGGATTATGGTGATAATCGAATCATACCTATTAAGATTTTGAATGCCACGAACTCAACGGAGATCCTTGCTATCACGATTTGTGTCTTCCTCTCGAAAGCACCTCTATGGTATCCACACGAGCACCTTCAAGAACGTCTCACGATCTTGAACACGGAACGGAAGTACTAGCCTCCTTTGATAGGTTTCGAATTCTCTCTGCCTCTTCCTATGCTGCCTCTTCTGCTAGGGTTTATACAAAAACGTGCAAGCCATTTAACCTATCATTATCTATTTATAATGATTGGTTAATGGGCCTTTTTAGCAAAAACCTAACCCATGTAGGCATAGGATTAAATAATAAAACATGCTTCTATTATTTAATTAATAATTAAGTCACACTTAATTATTATTGGCAGAAATATAATTCTTCAAATTCGAATTTATTTCAATTAATTAAGTCTCACTTAATTAATATAATAAATTCGAATTAATCATCAATTAATTTAAATCTATAATTTAAATTAACTATTCCTCTAGGTGCTCTATGTGTGTGACCCTATAGGCTATTATTTAATTAGCAATAATTTTATTCTCCAATAAAATTATAAACAATGAGCGGTATCTAGTAATACATCATTGCTACCTAATTAAACAATAATTAAATCGTGATTCGATAAAACCTTTCGTGATTAATGTTTCCGTGTAATATAATCCCTTTAACCATATATATTATAGATTAAACTCGAGGCATGTATTTAGTCATCCTCTTCAACATTTAATCCGGGTTTACTTGATCCATGAGTAGACTATGAAAAACAAATCATTATTTGAGCACGGCCATGCATTTTATAGTCTCACTCAATCAAGAGGCCAATAATATCTCTCCTAATTATAGGAGGGTTAAATCCTTTATCTATCATTCATATTTCTCATACGACTCATGATATACCCGATGTCCACTTTTATCATCACCCGGTCAAAGGTAACTTTTAATGTAGTCAAAGTATATCAATCCTCGTATAGAAATATAATGATCTCAAGTCAGAGGATCATTACACCATTATCACTGTGAGTCTTTCTTATGACTTAATTAAACATGAAGAATCTCACTGTGGGTCTGTCCAGTACCATGTACCCCTACATGTACCTATGTATTGACTTTAGTATCCCCATACTTATAACCAATGAGATGTGGTTATCTGTCAAACAACATACTAGTCTATTTATGTATTATTATTGTCCTATCATAATAATACTCGACTAGGGAACCTTTAAGAATATGATATATTATATAATCTCAAGTTCAAGTCATGTACTTAAACTATATAACGAGTATCATGATTCTAAGGACATTTATTATGCTAACAAATATATCGCAGTAATTAAAGTCATAATAAATACGTTTATTGAATAATCAAATGACATAAATGTTTATTAAAAGGAAAAATTGTATTGCCTCTAGGGCACCTACACTAACAATCTCCCACTTGCACTAGAGCCAATCACCCATGTATCTAATACCCATGGAACTAGTGTGACCGTCGTGCTTCTGCTGCGACAAGCCTTTGGTCAGTGGGTCTGCAATGTTATCATTTGTGTGCACTTTACATATGTGTATGTCACCCCTCTCATTAATCTCTCGAATGAGGTGATATCTCCTGAGTATATGTTTGGTTCGGGAGTGAGCTCTAGGTTCTTTAGCTTGTGCAATGGCTCCATTATTATCGCAGTATAGATCAATGGGATCTGCGATTGATGGAACCACTCCCAATTCAGTAATGAATTTTCGAATCCAAACTGCTTCCTTAGCCGCTTCACAAGCTGCAATGTACTCAGCCTCCATTGTAGAATCAGCTACTGTTTCTTGTTTTGAACTCTTCCAACTTACAGCACCTCCGTTTAGACAAAACACAAAACCAGACTGTGATACAGTATCATCCCTGTCTGTTTGGAAACTTGCATCGGTGTAACCTTTTACTACTAGTTTCTCCTCTCCTCCATACACCAAGAATGAATCTTTAGTCCTTTTCAAGTACTTTAGAATATTCTTGACAGCCGTCCAGTGACCTTCACCTGGATTAGATTGGTATCTGCTCGTCATGCTTAAAGCATACGAAACATCTGGGCGAGTACATACCATCGCATACATGATGGATCCAATTGCTGAGGCATATGGAACCTTACTCATGCGGTCCTTGTCATCCAATGATTTCGGACACTGATCTTTAGAGATCGTTATCCCTTGAGATACGGGGACATATCCCCTTTTTGCATTTTGCATACCAAAACGGTGCAAAACCTTATCGATGTATGTACTCTGACTTAGACCGATCATCCTTCTAGATCTATCCCTATAGATCCTCATTCCTAGAATGTAGGATGCATCTCCTAAGTCTTTCATAGAGAAATTACTCCCTAACCAAATCTTAACAGCCTTGAGAGAAGGTATGTCATTCCCCATTAGTAGTATGTCATCAACATATAGTACTATGAATGCCACATGGCTCCCACTAACCTTCTTGTAAACACAAGGTTCATCCTCGTTTTGAACAAATCCATACTCTTTGATAGTTTCATCAAAACGGATGTTCCATCTCCTAGGGGCTTGCTTTAATCCATAAATGGATCGACGTAATTTACATATCTTGCTAACATTCCCTGGACTGACAAAACCTTCAGGTTGTGTCATGTACACATCCACATCTTCTTCAAGGCTTCCATTAAGGAAGGCTGTTTTGACATCCATTTGCCAGATTTCATAATCATGGAATGCTGCAATAGCAAGCAAAATCCTTATGGATTTGACCATAGCCACTGGTGAGAAGGTTTCATCATAGTCAATACCATGAATTTGCTTGAAACCTTTTGCAACTAGCCTTGCTTTATAGGTCTGAACATTTCCATCCATGTCAGTTTTCTTCTTGAAAACCCATTTGCACCCTATGGGTTTTACCCCTTCAGGTGGATCAACCAAAGTCCATACTTGGTTTTCATACATGGATTCCATCTCGGATTTCATGGCTTCTAGCCATCTCTTAGATTCTGGACTGCTCATAGCATCTTGGTATGTGAGAGGCTCATCTTCATCTATGAGCATCAAATCACCACATTGAGTCAAAAGAAATCCATATCTCTCTGGCTCATGGCGAATTCTACCAGTTCTACGAACAACCTGTGTTTGTTGAGCGTTATTATTATCCTGCTCTTGTTCCACTTCAGGTTCAATGCTATTTTGTGGTTCTCGATCTTCATCGAGGTCTATAGTTCTCCCACTGTTTCTTTTGGAAACAAAATCCCTTTCCATGAAGACAGCATCTCGAGCAATAAACACTTTTTGCTCAGAAGGACTATAGAAATAATACGCCTTTGTTTCTTTAGGGTATCCCACAAAATTGCACTCTTCAGATTTAGGTCCAAGCTTGTCAGATACTTGACGCTTCACAAACGCCTTGCATCCCCAAACTTTCATAAAGCTCATGCCTGACCGTTTCTTCTCCCATATTTCATATGGAGTCTTTTGAACCTTCTTAGTAGGAACACGGTTAAGTGTGAAAGCCGCTATTTCTAGAGCATAACCCCAGAAACTAATTGGAAGATCTGCATGACTCATCATCGATCGCACCATGTCCAACAAGGTGCGATTTCTCCTCTCTGAAACTCCATTCCATTGAGGTGTACCTGGCGGAGTGAGTTGTGATACAATACCACACTCCTTTAAATAATCTTTAAATTCAGTGCTCAAGTATTCTCCTCCACGATCAGATCGTAAGATTTTAATACTTGCACCTCCGCCAATTTGCTTCTCTACTTCAGCCTTGTATTCTTTGAACTTTTCAAAAGAATCGGATTTATTCTTCATAAGATATACATATCCATATCTACTGAAATCATCAGTAAATGTTATGAAGTAGTAGTAGCCTCCTCTAGCCATCACACGCATTGGGCCACATACATCACTATGTATTAGCTCCAAACGTTCAGTGGCCCTTTGACCCTTACCAGTGAAAGGGGCTTTAGTCATTTTACCAAGCAAACAAGATTCGCATTCTTGGTATGATTCAAAATCAAACTTATCCAAATATCCATCCTTATGTAATTTGGATATGCGTTTCTCATTTATATGGCCTAGACGACAATGCCAGAGGTATGTTTGATTTGAGTCATTAACTTTAAGTCGTTTGTTTTCTATATTACAGACAGGATTATCTAAGTCAAGAACATATAAACCATTAAACAAACGCGCAACACCATAGGTTAAATCATTCAAAGCAAAAGAGCAACTGTTGTCCTTTATTGTAAACGAAAAACCTTTCTTGTCCAAACAAGAAACAGAAATAATGTTTCTGCGAATTGCAGGCACGTAATAACAATTCTCCAGTTCTAAAACTAGCCCAGAGGGCAAAGATAAATAATAGGTTCCTACAGCTAAAGCAGCAACTCTTGCTCCGTTGCCAACTCGTAGGTCCATTTCTCCTTTAGCCAATGTCCTACTTCTCTGCATTTCCTGCACATTTATACAAATGTGAGAAGCACATCCGGTATCCAATACCCAAGATGTAGAAATAGACAGATTGACTTCTATAACATATATACCTGAATTAGAAGCTTGCTCAGCCCTCTTCTTCTTCAGATCCTCCAAGTAAACTGAACAGTTTCTCTTCCAGTGACCAGTTTTCTTACAGTAGTGACATTCACCCTTAGCGACCCCACCTTTAGGCTTTAAAGCCTGTTTAGGACCTGACTTTGGCTTGGGTGTAGAATCAGAACCTGTCTTCTTCTTACCCTTCCACTTGCCTTTCCCTTTGGCCTTACCTTTATTGCCCACCATCAGTATGGGAGCAGGTTCAGCCGTCTTCATGTTGGTCTCATATGTTCTCAACATAGCCAACAATTCAGTAGGTGTTTTGTCAAACTCATTCATATTGTAGTTCATAACAAACTGAGTGAATTTGTTGTTCAAAGAATTCAAGATTAGGTCAATACCAATTTCCGGACCAATCGGGAAACCCAAAGTATCAAGATACTCAATGTAACCAATCATCTTCAGAACATGTGGGCCAACTGGTTCATTTGCCCCTTGTTTGCAGTTAAAGAGTGACTTGCTCGTGTTGAACCTTTCTTGACGAGTTTGGCTTGCAAACATGCTTTGCAAGTGCTCATTGATAGTATATGCATCCATATGCACATGCTGTCTTTGAAGCTCAGCACTCATAGTTGCTAACATAAGACACGCAACATCAGTTGCATCATTCTCATCCTTTGTGTGGGCCGCTCGTTCCTCAACAGTAGCGCCCTCAGGAAGGGGACCTGCCGGAGGAATATCAATGACATGAAGCTTGCGCTCCTGCCTGAGGACAATCCTCAAATTCCTCTGCCAGTCTAGGAAGTTGTTTCCTCCTGTCAGCTTATCCTTCTCAAGGACAGATCGTACGGATAGTGTGTTTGTGTTGTTTGTCATTACTTGGTATCTACAATGATAAAAGCACAAAATTAAACATTAGATTGTTTGAGTTATTTATTATGTTCAAATGATTATGATACATTCATAATATATCTCCCACTATTTTTATCAAATCAATAGCCCTTACTATTAATTTGGAAAGTATATCCCATAATCCTTTCTAGTGAGCCAAGATCCATATTTCGTCATGTCTCAAGTCAACCACTGGAAGTCCTTAAGAATGATTATTTAGGTAGACAACATTTGTCAATTATATCATATATAATTCTTGGATAGTTTGGTGAGCAACGATTGATCTTATCTATCTAATAGATTTTTAACCAAACTCTATGCTTCTAAGTTCATAATGGTTGAATATAACCGTTTACTTTCACCTTATTATGACGACTCAGTTAAGTTTGACCCAATGATACAACGGCCGAATATAACCGTTTATATTCGTCGCATCTCACCACGATAGACAGGAGTCCCCTGCCACTGACAGTCTTTCCCCTAATCGATCTAGGATTCGATGAGTGTTCATTCATTGGAAAGCATCTGATTAAAACTTAATATTTTGTTAAGGGGTTTAGAAAATTTTACGACGATCATGATCACATCATGAAGAGATCCTCAATTTTTCCTTGAACTAAATATTTCAAATTGACATCTTAAATTGTTCATTTCCCAGGTAGATGGAGGATACCAGTGGTCACACTTAAAACCCATCAGCCTTACGAATACGCATATCCGTTTTTGTCAGAAAATCCCAATTATAGATATCAAAATCCATATTCAATTCCGTGTTTTAAAAATCCATATTTCATAAACACAAGAATCTCATGATCGTTTGTTGATTTTAAAATCTTGAATCGTTACAGATTTTATCTTGAGTCGTTACAGATTTTATCTTGTTTAAACAAGCATGGCATGGGTGTCGTATCTAATACATACATACATACATACATACATACATGATTAATCTAATTAAAGCATGCATCATTCATACATCAATATGTAAAGTGCAGTATGTAAACGTGCTTGGTTATGACCCCTTTCCTATGTGATCCTTTCGAGCTAATGAAAGGATCAAAGTCAATCTATGGTGGTAAAATATAAATACAATTACATGTCTTCATTCTTCTTGTATCCACTTGTGCCTGCTCCTCTTCTTGGATCATCTTTCAGTCTTCAAGTACATTACATGGAATAATTGAATACAACCTAAGCTAATGTACTTACATAAGAAAACTCGAGTTACATTCGAGGTTAAACAATTACAAGAATGAAGAAAACGACATGCAAGTCGTATTTATAAAACCAAAACCAAAAACCATTAATCTAGGGGTCTAAGGGCCATAACCAGCACCATGCTCAAGTACACAAAATAAAATATTGCGGGGGTCCGGGGGCGGCAGCCCCTGGGCGGGGGTCCGGGGGCGGCAGCCCCTGGGCGGGGTCTGGGGCGGCAGCCCCAGGCGGGGTCTGGGGGCGGCAGCCCCCGGCTGGGGTCGAGCTGACAGGTCAGCTCGAAATCAGAAATTTTTTTTTTATTTTCGAAGACCAGTCCTATTCAGAAATCATCAATTTCTGAACTACAGATCATATCTGTTGGCCCTTTTTCCCACTGCATCTTATACAGTTTCAGAAGCATGTATCATATACATACTTATCATATCCCAGTTAACAGATCATGTCCAACATAATCTGTCCACCAGTTTATATCACTATACAAACTGACCCTCATGCATAATATACAAATCGCAATATGGCATATAAATCAGTCATGACAAATCATTAACATGCTAGTATCATCACCACATATTACAATTCGAATATACATGAAGAACATAGCATGGCAGAAGCATGGCAGTAACAAAGCAGTAGCATGGCAGTGGCATGGCAGTCACCAAAACAGGCATATTTGCATCAAATACAGTTAACACGTAACCAAATCAGTCCCTTATACACGTAGCTCTGATGCCATTGTTGGGTTCCGAGGCATAAAACGCAGCGGATAAACGTAAATATAACGAAAATTTTCGGAACCCAAACGCAGGATCATGTATAAGAATTGACGGATTATGGTGATAATCGAATCATACCTATTAAGATTTTGAATGCCACGAACTCAACGGAGATCCTTGCTATCACGATTTGTGTCTTCCTCTCGAAAGCACCTCTATGGTATCCACACGAGCACCTTCAAGAACGTCTCACGATCTTGAACACGGAACGGAAGTACTAGCCTCCTTTGATAGGTTTCGAATTCTCTCTGCCTCTTCCTATGCTGCCTCTTCTGCTAGGGTTTATACAAAAACGTGCAAGCCATTTAACCTATCATTATCTATTTATAATGATTGGTTAATGGGCCTTTTAGCAAAAACCTAACCCATGTAGGCATAGGATTAAATAATAAAACATGCTTCTATTATTTAATTAATAATTAAGTCACACTTAATTATTATTGGCAGAAATATAATTCTTCAAATTCGAATTTATTTCAATTAATTAAGTCTCACTTAATTAATATAATAAATTCGAATTAATCATCAATTAATTTAAATCTATAATTTAAATTAACTATTCCTCTAGGTGCTCTATGTGTGTGACCCTATAGGCTATTATTTAATTAGCAATAATTTTATTCTCCAATAAAATTATAAACAATGAGCGGTATCTAGTAATACATCATTGCTACCTAATTAAACAATAATTAAATCGTGATTCGATAAAACCTTTCGTGATTAATGTTTCCGTGTAATATAATCCCTTTAACCATATATATTATAGATTAAACTCGAGGCATGTATTTAGTCATCCTCTTCAACATTTAATCCGGGTTTACTTGATCCATGAGTAGACTATGAAAAACAAATCATTATTTGAGCACGGCCATGCATTTTATAGTCTCACTCAATCAAGAGGCCAATAATATCTCTCCTAATTATAGGAGGGTTAAATCCTTTATCTATCATTCATATTTCTCATACGACTCATGATATACCCGATGTCCACTTTTATCATCACCCGGTCAAAGGTAACTTTTAATGTAGTCAAAGTATATCAATCCTCGTATAGAAATATAATGATCTCAAGTCAGAGGATCATTACACCATTATCACTGTGAGTCTTTCTTATGACTTAATTAAACATGAAGAATCTCACTGTGGGTCTGTCCAGTACCATGTACCCCTACATGTACCTATGTATTGACTTTAGTATCCCCATACTTATAACCAATGAGATGTGGTTATCTGTCAAACAACATACTAGTCTATTTATGTATTATTATTGTCCTATCATAATAATACTCGACTAGGGAACCTTTAAGAATATGATATATTATATAATCTCAAGTTCAAGTCATGTACTTAAACTATATAACGAGTATCATGATTCTAAGGACATTTATTATGCTAACAAATATATCGCAGTAATTAAAGTCATAATAAATACGTTTATTGAATAATCAAATGACATAAATGTTTATTAAAAGGAAAAATTGTATTGCCTCTAGGGCACCTACACTAACATGAACTTGCTACAATATGAAATTCAAAGTGAATTTCAACTTCTTGTTTTTAGAAGAAAACAAGGTATGAATACTTGATGCAAGATATTCCAACCTTTTTAACTAATGAGGGTGTACAATTCTATATAGACAATATGTCTCTTGCCACATGCACTCACTAATCAGTTAAGCTAAAACTAGAAATAGACAAAAATAACTTTACATTTGACTACTATCTATTTCTAGCTAACACATACTATGACAGTTCTTTTGCTTCCAGCCTTATCACTTCTTTCATTTGTCTTGTCCTTCTTCTAAGCTTCGTTGTAGACTTGTCTCTATCATTCCAGGTTTGACTGATCATGTAATGACTGAGCTTCAATATGTTTGTCTTGTTCTTCTACAAGTTTCCTTGAAATTAGCTCATTTGAAACATTCGAATACTCAGTATTGCTATCATTCGAGAACTCTTGGAGTATGTTACACAGTCGAGTACTCAAGAGACTTCTCGATTAGTCCTTTGCTTGATCACTTATCGATTGGCTAGACTTCTTGAACGCATGAAGTTCTTTGATGACATCACAATTAGACTAGACTTCTCGATTGGCTTGATTACTCTGTCTTTCAATTCTCGAAAGACTTCTCGAATGACTCATTTCTGTTACTTCTAGAATAGCTCACATTTCTCGACTTCTCGAATAGCTTCAATTTTCTTATTTCTCGACTTGTTTTTCTAAACTTCTCTAACCATTCATTTCTTGACTTCTCTACCAGGCTTCTCGATTGGCTTCTTGACTTAGAAACAATTTAATTCTGCAACTTCTTATTCTTCCAAAGTCTTCTTGATTTGGTGCATGATTCACCAACTGGAATCTTCTACTATTCTTTATTTTTTACTTACAATATTTACACTTTGAAACTACAGTAGAAACATGCTTCTAACCGCAAAGATATATGAGAAAAATTAAGTCATTTGCCCTAGTACAGAGAATCTAGAAATCCTTAAACAAGACAAGCATTTAGTACAAGGTAGGCTTGATTTGATCCAACAATCTCCCCCAATTTGGAAAGAAACAATTTTATAAATTAATATAAGGTATCAAGATTACCTATTTTTGTTGTTGAAGTTGTTGCTGTTGTTGCATGAAAAGATAATATTTTGCTTTCTTTTATTTGTCTTCCTTGGCTTTGATTTCTTCAATGGCTTGAAGAATTTCTTGCCAAGCCATGACTTCTTCAATCAAAATTGCATTTTCTAGCATATCAGATGTAACTTATAGAGATTGTATGGGATAATCTTTGACAAACTTGAGTCTTATTCTTGAAGTTACTCCATTTCTAAGTTTAACTCAACTCTGTCTGGATCTTTGAAAACTCTGCACTTTCCCAATCTCCTCAGCTCTCCAGACTTTCTTTCCAGTTCTTCTTCCTCTTTGATCTTCCTTTATGCCATTTTCTTATTCTCCTTCACCTTGTAAATCTTTTTCTGATATTTTTTTGCCAAATACTCAGCTATTTCAACCATCTTCAATTTGTTCACCATGCTCTTTTTATCACAAAAACTTATTACCCTTTTTATATCATGAGTAGTAGACTTTGAGCTATCATGGTAAAATTCATTTTCTTCTCCATCAATATTTGTCACAAACACCTTCATGTCCCTTAACTCAACCTTCCATTGTTTGAATTTCACCTTATCAATTACAACTTCTTCTTGGATAGGATGGATAGGTAGACCTTTATTGGGAACAATAAGTTGCTTCTTCCATTTTGGACACCTTACCAGTAAAGAACTAGTAGGCTTCTTAAATGTTTTCCTTGTTACTGTATTGACTTTGATTTGCTGGCATGGCTTCAGGTTCTTGACATGGCTTTCCTTTATCTGCTTCCTTATTACTCTATTTGTTGTCACCTTGACAAGAAGTCTTCTAGGTGATTTATATTTTGAGATCATAGCTTTTAGGACCTCAGCGCTTACCATTGCACCAAAACTCCGGAGTGATAGTGAGGTGCTACTTTATTCCCTTAAGGGAACAGTCAGCGCCAACATTTCGAATAGGCAAGATGCTGGATATTCCCAACAATCCCCCCCAGCATATTGCCAATATTCAAGCAAATGCCTTACGTTGAGACTCGAACACGTGACCTGCTCTGATACCACTTTTTAGGACCTCAGCGTTTACCATTGCACCAAAACTCCAGAGTGATAGTGAGGTGCTACTTTATTCCCTTAAGGGAACAATCAGCGCCAACGTTTCGAATAGGCAAGATGCTGGATATTCCCAACAATAGCAGTTTCAGAAATCATTTGAGTCACACTAGTACCCTGAGTTTTGGTAGGTGTACTAGTATGAACACTAACAGCTTGCTGTTTGGATGGCTTCTTTCTTTCATATGTCTTTTCTTTTCTTGAGTCATCTCTCTTTTTCTTGTCCTCACTCTCCTTCTTCTTGTCATGTTTCTTTTCTCCCCTATCACCTCTGGAGTCAGGCTTCTTATCTTCATCATCCTTCTTTCTCTTGTTGAGCTCATTATTGGCAAATATAGAGACTTGACCATTTATGAAGACTTTTAACTTCTCAATAATCTTTATGTCATCCTCTGATTTCATGCCCTTCTTGTTTTCCATCAGATCAATCAAAGAAATGATTTGACTTATATTCTTTTCATTCAAATGTTTATCTAGCATGAAATGAGCAAGTTTGTCTCCTCTAGCCAAATACATCACACCTTCAGGATTGCAGAAGGCCTCAGGAAGTGATTGGGACAAAAGTGGTCTAATGAATGAATTTTTGAGTTCTTCATCTTCTTAAGTAACAGTTTCAATTGCCTTAGATATACAATCAAGCTCAGTGAATGTGAGTTTTCTGAATGTGTTGAGAGATATTTTAAAATAGCCAGATTCTATCTGCACTATTTGTTCCTTGCACATTTTGCCATTAAATTCAAGCTTTACTCCTCTGACCATAAAGATGGCTTTTTCCAACAACTTCTTGTACTCCCAGTGATGCCCTTTAACCTGTGCCTTGATGGCTTTCAAGGTTAGGAAGAATTCTTCATAAGCATAAGGCTTCGTTGTTTCTTGTCTCACGATTTTAAAAACTCCCTTCTGTCTTTCAGCTTCAAATTCATCCCTTCTTTCCTTCTCCCCCTTAGGGTTGATATCTTGCTGTGGTTTTTGAGGAAGAAATGAAGAGTGACAAGGTTTAATCTGTGAAGAGACTTGAACTGTAGGAGCCTGAGTGGAGTTTGCATGGATGCCAACTGAGTAGAAATTTGTGTAAGTGTGGTGCCTTGATTGGCATTGGAGGTGTCAAACTCCTTCTTGAGAGTGCTTATACTTGACACAACTTCATAAACTTTTGATGTGAGAGATTCAATTTTTGCATTTATCTCACCATCTATTTTTGCCTTAGTAGCTTCATCTTTGACTTTTGATTGATAATATAAATCCACTTGGAGTGGTGTCAAGTCATGAAGTGGCACATCCTCAAGCATCCTATCTGCATGCCTGTTTGTATACAGCACATTGACCATGTTATTGATTTTCTGTTGAGCTTCAAGGATGGCTGCATTACTTTGAACCATGTCTTTGTAAGCCTTATCCATTGCATCCATCTTTGTATAGAGGATAGAGGATTGTCAGTGTCACCTTTAGAGAACACATTTGCATATATTCCTCCAAGTTTCATCTTGTCTTCAATAGCTTTCAATGTGCCTTCCACTTTTGTTCTATGATCATGAAGCTCAGCCTGGAAACCTCTAGCATGATAGTGATTTTCTTGTAATTGTACCTTAGCAGCCTCATGAATGGCATTATAGATTGCACTTGGAGTAAAAACTTTAGAACTTGAGCTTAGAGAAGTTAAGTATTTTTCTCTCATCCACTGTAGCATCTCCTTCATGCTCACAGTATTTTTGCTATCCAACCAATCATCTACATTGGCCTCTCCATCTTCAGCCATCTGAGCATTTTTATCTTTGATTTCTTCTTGGTCACTAGCATACTTCAACATTATTTCAGCATAGTCTTTGTTGGGTAGATTAGATGTGAGAAGTTGTTGAGCAATATGGTACCATCCATCCAATTAATCTCCATAAATTTCTTTTATGTTTTCATCTGATAGTGACCCACCATGAGATAATGGTCCTGATTCCATGTCATGTTGCACAAGTTTCAGCCATTGTGACATAAAGTGAGAGCTAAGGCCACTTGTTACAGTGGTCCCCTCAGCATCAAATTCATCATCCAATTGCTCAGATGAATCCTTTGATACTAGATGGATAAGTAAATTCTCCCTAGGAGACAGTCTTTGAATGATTGGGTAGTGTCCAAGGGATGCCATTTACATGGTGTAGAGGTCCCCTAGATTACCCAATGTTTGTGAAGACACCTGATGCTCCAATGGCTCATTAATGAGACCAAAGGGAAATGGTAAATCCTCAGCCACCATAGAGTCTGAAGTAAAAACTCCTGAAGCCTCTATGGCTTTGATGGTGTCATCAGGATATGCCTCATCATGCATTCCTTCACCGTCTAAATGTGGTTTCTGAGTGGTGAGCATAGTCATGCACTATGTCACTTGATATTGGCTCACCAGGGAAATGAGAATCCTGATAACTGACAACTTCATGTGCTTGGCCAGGCATACTTAGTTAAGAAGAAATTTGAGTATTGTGAGAAGTATAGTGTGTAGAATTGAGTTTTGACAACTCCCCCTGAGAAGATGGGAAAGTTCCAATAGTTTGTCCAAAGTGCACCTGTGTTTCCTTTTCAACTTCACACCTATCATCAACATGAGTGTGTTCATGTGATGGTGTAGACTCTTTACAGAGTGGAGTGTGATGGCTCCCAATTTTAATAGATATTGTTGGGTCCCAGAAGTATCGTATAAGGGGGGTTGAATGCGATACTGACAACAATTTAAAATTCTTTTTAGAATTTGCAGAATTAAATTATTGCTTTAGCTGAGGGTTCGGTTCCTTGTAGTGTTTGGGAGGATGACTTACTACCATTCTATTTTCATGATTAAACATTTAAGATATAGAAAATTAGCAAGTAAGTAAAGAAGATTCAAGTTAAATATGTATATTAAACTTGAATGGGTGTTACAGTATTCGGTAGAATAAACATTTAATTCCTAGAACAAATTTGACATGAATTGTTCTATTTAAGGAATTAAACTCAAACCAGCACAAAAATTCTGTGAATATGACGTTGCAGACAAATTGTTGAATTTGACTATTTTTCTACTTTGAATTATGAAGCATAAGCCTCATATTTATAGAGGTTGAAAAGCTATCATGACTTTTCTACTATGACCTTTTTTATCATCAAATTAAGCCTTGTATGACTTTTCAGAAAGCTGGGTATGACTTCTAAAATTCGGTATAACTTTTTTTATTAATTAAAAAATCGGTATGACTTTTTAATTAAATAAAAAATCAATTCAGCATGACCTTTTGAACAAACAAAATACAGTATTACTTTTTTTGTTTATTAATTAAAAAATCGATATGACTTTTTAATTAAATAACAAAAATCTCGGTATGACTTTCTTTGATTTCTTCGGTATGACTTTCTTTGAATTCTTCGATATGATTTTCTATTCAACCGCCTTATTCATTTCTTTTCAATTGAATGGACACGTGGCATGCTCCCATTGGTTTCTTTATTAAACTTGACATGCTATTTCAATTCAAAAACCAAAGGGGCCTATTTCGTCTTTTAGTGAATAGGCTCCGTAGAAATGCTTTTCGACCCGCACAGCTTATAATCTTTGATTAATAAAAAATAAATTTAATTCAGACATTATAAAATTTAATATCTAATATTATTTAGATATTTATTAATATCATTTACTAAATAAATAAAATATTTATTAATTAAAATAAATCTTTACGCTCTAAGCTGTGGTCTTCTGAACGTCTGGAACCGAACTCCTTTTGACTTGGAAATGATAAATCAATTCCAACCGGGGTTCCACCTTTAAGAATATATGACTCTGCATTCCTTCCGTGTCATTTCTTTTTCCGTCTTTTCTTCAAGTCAGTATTGTCAAGTATGTTTAGCTGTATCTACAGTTGCAATTAGAAATACCTCTGTTACTGAAATAATATGACTCTCTTGTTCTTCAATAATAACCTTTTTAACCACTTGAACTTTTTGATGACAAATCTTCACTGACATTGTTGACACCATGTGCACTGGTCTGGTTCACGGATGATTGACTACAATGTTAATTCTCATTTCTGTTGTAGTGGTTTTTGTGTCTTGTCTTGTCTTGGCTTCTTTTTGTTCTTCCTCTATATCCAATATTTATTTTTTACTTCGCTTTCTTATCTGAGTTGAGTTGTCATCTACTTATTATAAATAGGACTAGTCATATGACTTTCAGATACATTCTGTTGAGAGAATGTATCTAATAACAAGTCTAATCCCTTATTAATCTCTACATCCTGTTGGGAGGGTTTAGAGTGGCTTTCTGTGGTCTCTTTATTTTTCTTTCTCCTCTTTAGAGATACCACAGGTGACTCAGGTTCTTCTACTACTACTTCTAATTTCTTCTTCGCAACAGGTTTCTTCCTTTTCTTCTTTTCAACACATCCTGTTGGGAGGATGTGGAGGTTGGTTTACTATCAACTAATGGATTTGAAGAAATAGGCTCAGTTGGGTTAAGGATCCTTGGGTTAGGTGCACTAAGTACTTCTGCATCCTTATGACCCTCTACTGTATGCAAGAAACCATATGTAGGCTGCACAAGTGGATACCTTTCAAATACACTCCTCATATGAGGTGTTATTTGAAGTGGTACATTCATTGTGGTTCTCCTATACAATGTAGCAAAAATGATTTTTGACATGGATTTGGAGTAGCCAATTCTATTTTTATTCATCCCAGGTAGTTTAATCAAAGCAGGATTTTTATAATTGAGTATTGATTGAATAAAACATGGGAAGAAAATTTCATTACCTCTCTTGGAAATTCTGGTTGTGAGCTCACCAAGAATCAGCTTCCCAAAATATAGCTTCTGGTTGTAAGCCAATGAATAGGCTAGCTTCAAGGCAATGCTGCTAATCTAGTCAAACCCTTCTTTCCTGCAAGTGAACACTCTCAAAATAGTGTCAATCAGGAATGACCACTCCTTCCTCATGTACTTCTTGTTTATTTTGCCTAACCTGTACTTCTCAGCTCCTTTCTCCACTTTATCTAAGTACCTAATGAACTCCAGAAAATATAGAAGATCATTCTTAGTTAGCTCAGCATCAAATTTCTCAGTTGGCAATGACAAGTTTTTGTTCACACCATTTTTATCAAAACTAATGTCTTTCTTTTAAATTTTGCAGGTTACCATGATCCTGGAACTACCATCTTCCAAAACGATGTCCTCCCAAGTTGTAGTGTTCCAGAACTGCTCTAATATGTCTAGGTAGAGAGTGGGATTTGCCAACAAAGCTTCTTTCAAGTAGGAATCAATGAGAAACCTTATAAAACATTTATATTGCGCCTTTTCATCTGCATCTCTAGCAATGGCAAAGAAGTTGGTTTTTGGAATTACATAAGTTACAGTTTCAGGGTTGGAGCTAGATGAAGCTATTGAGTAGTGTGTAGAAAAGAGAATTGAAGAAACGAAGAAGGTTTAGATAAAAGTAGGAGAGAATTCGAATGACACTGTAGAGAGCAACAGTTTTTTTGAGTTTGCGATTAAGTGTAGAAATGAAATGTTAGATCTACTTTGCTATTTATATGACTTAGACAACTCGACTGGAATTGTAATCAATTTTGTATGTTCGAGAACTCAGAAAGTGAATAAAGTAACTTTAGTAGAGAACTGTCAGAATTTGATCGAGAACTCATGTATATATGCATTCGAGAACTGTATCAATCGAGAACTCAATATGACTTAATCGAGAACTCCAGGATTCGAGAACTCAAATTAGTACTGAATAGAGAACTCTGGAAAACATATTTGATCGAGAACTCACTAAAGCGGACTTATTTGAAAACTCACAAATAGAAACATAGTCGAAAAGTCAGAAAATAATGGCAACTCAATCACAAACTCCAGTTTTTGAGGAATTATTCTATTTTCACTTGGAAAATAAAATAACAATTTATCAAATACATTTTTCAAAAATAAAATTTATTTAATTCTAGAATTAAAAATGTATTTGAAGAATATTCCTGAATAATTGAATATTATAATTGTTAATTAAAGATGCACAAGTATAATAATTCTTTTCAGGCTTGCTTAGAACAAATAAATAGTTCCAAGCTGTTATATTATTTTATTTTTAAAACAAAATGCACAACAATATAACTTATGCATTTATAAGTACACACCAGTCTGTTTCACTTAGATAAATCATGTAAGGATCATGTCTGTGAAATAATTGTTGCAACAGTTGGTGAGATATATTTATTTAGCCACTAGTTAGAAGAATTTAGCATTCCAGTCTCACTTACCAACCTGTTAAAAGTGGCTTCATCTAGTAGTTTAGTAAATATATCAGCCAACTGTTTTTGTGTAGGAATATAGAATAATTCAATTACTCCATTTTCTGCATGTTCCCTTATGAAATGGTATCTTACATCAATGTGCTTTGTCTTTGAATGGTTCACTGGATTTGCAACAATAGATATGGCACTAGTATTGTCACACATGATTAGAATTCTTTCCAACACTAGTTCATAGTCTCTTAATTGATTTCTTATCCAAAGCACTTGAGCACATCAGCTTCCTGCAGCAATGTATTCAGCCTCAGCTGTGGAAGTAGAAATTGATTGTTCCTTTTTGCTAAACCATGACACCAATCTCTGTCCAAGAAATTGATAGCTTCCAGAGGTGCTCTTTCTATCAACTCTACATCCAGCAAAATCAACATCAGAATATCCAACTAGGTTGAATCCTATTTCCTTTGGATACCATAATCCCATATGAGGTGTTCCTTTGAGATATCTCATAATTCTTTTGACAGCTATGAGATGAGATTCTTTTGGATTGGCCTGAAATCTTGCACACGGACATGTAGAAAACATAATGTCTGGTCTACTATCTGTGAGATATAGCAGAGATCCAATCATTCCTCTATAGGTCTTCATGTCTACACTTTTTCCTTTCTTATCTTCATCAAGCTTGATAGATGTATACATTGGAGTTTCGGCAGGTGAGCAATCTTGCATATCAAACCTCTTTAGCAAGTCATTGATGTACTTGGTTTGACTTATAAAGATGTCATTTGTTCTTTGGCTTATTTGAAGACCTAAAAAGTAATTAAGCTCTTTCATCATGCTCATTTCATATTCACTTTGTATGAGCTTTGAGAATCTTTGACACATCTTTTCATTTGTAGAGCCAAATATGATATCATCCACATAGATTTGCACTAGAATGATGTCATCACCATGTTTCTTGTAAAACATATTTTTGTCAATTGTTCCTCTTGTGAACTGATTTTCTAGTAGACATTTTGACAAAGTCTCATACCATTCTCTAGGGGCTTGTTTGAGTCCATACAATACTTTGAGAAGCTTGTAGACAATATCAGGAAACTTTGAGTCTTCAAAGCCAAGAGGTTGTTGTACATAGACTTCTTCTTCCAATTCACCATTTAGAAATTCACTCTTAACATCCATTTGATAGACCTTAAAATTTGAATATGTTGCAAAGGCTAGGAAAATTCTTATTTCTTCCAGTCTTGCGATAAGAGCAAAAGTCTCATCATAGTCAATGCCTTTTTCTTGTGAATAACCTTTTGCAACCAACATTGCCTTGTTTCTTATAACAATTCCATGTTCATTCATTTTATTTCTATAGACCCATTTGGTGCCAATAACTGATCTGCCTTTTAGAGGTGGCACCAGTTCCTAAACATTGTTTATTTCAAATTGATTTAGCTCTTCTTTCATGGCCACAATTCAGTCTGGATCCAACAATGCTTCTTCAATCTTTTTAGATTCATTTTGAGACAGAAAGCAAGCATACAAGCATTCATTTATGGTTGCCCTCCTTGTTCTCACACCTTCATCAGGATTGCTAATTATTTGATTTGCAGTGTGAGCTCTATCCCATTTTGTTTCATGAGCTACACCTCTTGTATTTGAACTTGTTTCTTCCTGATTCAAATTATTTGCATATGTTGTTGATCCTTAAGAGGCTCCCCCTGAATGTATGCTAGGGTTATGAGAGGAATTCTCAAGTTGAATGTGATTGAAATCTTCAGTGTTTCTCTCTTCATTTTCACCATGTGAAATTTCCACATGTGAGCATTCATATGCTTTCTCATCTTTTTCATTTTCAGATGCTTCTACATCCATTTCATTTTCAAATCTCAAGATGTCACAATTTTCTCCTTCAAAACTCATGGTTGGGAACTTGAAGTCATCAAAAGTCACATTTATACTTTCCACTACTTTTTATTGATCAATCACATATACTCTGTAGACAATTTTGTCCAAAGAGTATCCTACAAAAATTTCTTCATATTACGGCTTCAAATTTCCCAAGATGGCCAGCATCATCCTTGAGTACAAAGAATTTTTCTCCAAGTACATGCATGTACTTGACATATGATTTCTTTTTTGTCATGATGTGATAAGGAGTCTGTCCAATAGGTTTTGTGATGAGAATCTTATTTGAGTATAACAAGCAGAGCTAACAGCCTCAGCCCAAAAACTGGTCGGAAGATTTGTTTTTGCTAACATGGTTCTTGCAGCTTTAATAAGAGTCATGTTATTTCTCTCAATAACTCCATTATGTTGTGGAGTTCTAGGAGCTGAAAATTAGTGAGTGATTCCATTTTCCTTGCATGTGCCCTGCAATCAAAACAATATCAAGTTTTCTTTTGTACCCAAACTAGGTTGGGTCCTTTATGCTTAGTCACATGAATGTCATTTTTCTTGTTTACAGTCCTAGTCACTTTGTCATGCATACTTTCATTTTTCCGAACTAGATGCATTTCTAGGTGACATAGAATGTTTTCTACTCTTGACTGGACTAGCAGACTTAGGTCTAGTAGTTTTGCTATCTAGATTTTGACTGATACATCCTTCAACAAACTGTTTCCTTAGTCTAAATTAAGTATTCATAACATTCAAGTTGCATGGCATACAATCAAATTTGTCACATAATTTATGATTATCATGCACTAAGGGTTTCTCACAGCCACAAGCAAAATCAGCATTATTAAAAATAGGTTTCTTGCACACATGTGTAAGGTGATTTGTTGATCCACAATTTTTACAAATCTTCCTAGGAGAATTGTGAACAGGTGCATAGTTAATATGTTTGTTAATGCCTACTTTACCATTTCTATTTGCCTTTTTCTTTTTAACATGCATGGTATCATTTTCCTGGACATTTTCTCTTGATTCTATTTTAACAAGACTTGGCCTTGACTAATGGCTCTTCTATTTCAACAGAAGGTACACCACTTTTAGCTATTAGCTTATCCTCATCATTCAACTGTTGTTTGATGACCATGCTGACTTCAACAAACTCAACAGTTGCTTTCTTAAAAATTGGAGCTTTGACATTTTTTAAAATGTGAGGATTTCCAACAGGCTCAGTTTTCTTGCCTTTTGTTGATATAGGCTTCTTCTTCTTAAGAGTGTCTTAGTCAAACCCAACTCCAATCTTAGAATTCTCTTAGTGTTTCTCATGAAACTCTTGTAGTGTTACAAATGAGTTGTATTAATTTTTTATCTTCAGTTCATTTTTAGAGATTTTATCTCTCAGGAATTTCTTAAGCTGTTCTAGGCAAGTGACTTTATTTTTTAAGTATTCATTCTCTTGTTTCATGGATTGCTTGTCCACTAAGGATAATTCTAACTATTCATTTTTAACTTTCAGTTCATCATTGGCTTTTAACAATCTATTTATTTTCTCATAAGCAGCATTCATACTGGTATGAATATTGAACATTTTAACACTCAATTCTTTCACAGTTTTCTTATATTGAGATTTTGACATGTCAATAGAAGTTAGAATTGGTACCTGACTGATTGAGGTTGATGCTCCTTCATCTGATTTGGCCATGAGGGCCAAGTTACCATACTCTTCATCATCTTCATCAGTATCATCCCAGCATTTGCTTTCAGCAATGTATGCTCTACCAGGCTATTTCTTTAACATGCTTCATACTTGGCTTCCGATTCCAAGTAGTCTTTGTCCTTTTTAGCTGCTTTTGGTTTTCTACACTCAGTAGAAAAGTGTCCCAATTTATCACAGTTGTAGCACCTTATCTTTGACCTTTTAACAAATCCAGTCTTGTAACCTTCTTTGAAGTTACTCTTGGGATCCTTGCCTTTACTTGAAGATCCAAAGTTTGGTTTTGGCTTAAAACTTCTATTTTTCCAAAACCTCAAGTTTCCAAACTTTCTAGCCATGAAAGCCATAGATTTGTTATCCATGCTTTCAAGCTCTTCAAGAGAACTCATCATCCTCAGATTCACTTTTGATAGTGTTATCCATGCTTTCAAGCTCTTCAAGAGAACTCATCATCCTCAGATTCACTTTTGACAGATTCCTGCTCATCTTTGTCTTTTTCAACACTTTCCTTATACTTCAATTTTTAACTTGTACCCGCTTTTTCCAGCTTCATTAGTTCTTTGATAATTAGAACACTAGAAACATTTGCCATTTTTCCTCTGTGTCCTAGAACGGACTTCTTTTGAAAGTACTCCAATTCATATGTCTTTAATATTCCACACAGACTTTCCAATGGAAGTTTTGGTAAATCTCTTCCTTATCTTATAACAGCAATTTTATGTTCCAATTGCTCTAGAAGAGTTTACAAAAACTTCAAATTCTTTTCTTTTGTCTCTTAAGCCTTTCCATGTAACTGTTGTTCATTGATTACTTTGTTAAACCTCTCAAAGACCTCAGTTATGCCTTCATTTAGTTTTGACATAAATGCTTCATATTGTGAGACCAACAACTGTCTTTGAATTTCTCTTACTTTCATTGTGCCTTTACATAATAGCTCTATGGTTTCCCAAATGTGTTTAGAAGTGGTGCAATTGACAACATTGCTATACATGACCATGTCTAGAGACTCAGTCATGATTAACATGAGGCTATTGTCAAGATCCACTTTTTCTCTTTCAGTGTCAGTGTAATGAGTTGGATCCTTTGGCACCCATGTGGCGGGTATCAGTTCTGAGCCACTGGTTGTTTCAGGAATAAATGTTACTGGCATGAATGGTCTATTTTCAAGATTTCAGGATATATGTAGTTCGCAAGTCTTGATGAATGTTAACATCTTCTTTTTCCATAGTATGTAGTGTTCTCTGTCAAATGGAAGAATCTTGATACTATTTAGCTTCTGTGAACTCATCTTGATCTTTTTACTGTTTGTGTGTCAATAACCTGACTTTGATATCACTTTTTAGGAATTAGAGTTACAGAAGTTTACAAGGGGGTGAATGTATAACTTCAAATTCTTTTTCCTCTTACAACTAGATGAACTTTTTGGTTGTGATTGTAGCTTTATCAATTCACATGTGTTTACTTAATTATAAATTCATAAATATAAAGAACATAAAAAATTAACTTTCAATTTAATTGTGTATTAGAATGAACTTGCTACAATCTGAAATTCAAAGTGAATTTCAGCTTCTTATTCTTAGAAGAAAACAAGGTATGAATACTTGATGCAAGATATTCCAACCTTTTTAACTAATGAGGGTGTACAATGCTATATAGACAACATGTCTCTTGGCACATGCACTCACTAATCAGTTAAACTAAAACTAGAAATAGACAAAAATAACTTTACATTTGACTACTATCTATTTCTAGCTAACACAAACTATGACAGTTCATTTGCTTCCAGCCTTATTCCTTCTGTCATTTTTCTTGTTCTTCTTCTAAGATTCGTTGTAGACTTGTCTCTGTCATTCCAGGTTTGACTGATCCTGTAATGACAGAGCTTTAATATGTTTGTCTTGTTTTTCTACAAGTTTCCTTGAAATTAGCTCATTTGAAAAATTTGATACTCGGTATTGCTATCATTCGAGAACTCTTGGAGTATGTTACACAGTTGAGTACTCAAGAGACTTCTCGATTAGTCCTTTGTTTGATCACTTATCGATCGGCTAGACTTCTCGAACGCATGAATTTCCTTGATGACATCTCGATTAGACAAAACTTCTCGAATGACTTGATTACACTGTCTTTCACTTCTCAAAAGATTTCTCGAATGACTCATTTCTGTTACTTCTCAAATAGCTCACCCCCGACTTCTCGAATAGCTTCAATTTGCTTACTTCTCGACTTGTTTTTCTGGACTTCTCTAACCATTCATTTCTTGACTTCTCTACAAGGATGACTTCTCGATTGGCTTCTTGACTTAGAAACAATTTCATTCTGTAACTTCTTATTCTGCAAAAGTATTCTTGATTTGGTGTATGATTCACTAACTGGAATCTTCTACCATTCTTTATTTTTGTCTTACAATATTTACACTTTGAAACTATAGTAGAAACATGCTTCTAACTACAAAGATACATGAGATAAATTAAGTTATTTACCCTAGTACAGAGAATCTAGAAATGCTTAAACAAGACTGTTAGAAATTAGAGTTACAAAAGTTTACAGAGGGGGGGTGTATAACTTCAATTTGACAACAATCTATTTCTAGCTAACACATTATGTTGATAGTCTGTTGCTTTCAGCCTTATCTCTTCTGTCATTTGTCTTGTGTATCTTCCAAGCTTCATTATAGACTTGTCTCTGTCATCACAGGTTTGACTGACCCTGTAATGACAGAGCTTCAGAATCACTTGTCTTATTCTTTTACAAATCTCCTAAAATTTAGCCTTTTGAATCATTCGAATACTCAGCTTCATTGCACTTCAAGAAGTCATGATATTGACTTCTCGATCGAGTAATTTTGAGACTTCTCGAAAGACTTATACTTCTCGATTAGATATGGCTTTGATGACTTCTCTATTAGTCTTGTCTTGATACTTCTCGAATGTCTTAGACTTCTCGATTAGATATGGCTTTGATGACTTTTCGATTAGTCTTGTCTTGATACTTCTCGAATGCCTTAGACTTCTCGATTAGATATGGCTTTGTTGACTTCTCGATTGGACTAGACTTCTAGAATGAACTAGATTTCTCGAATGAACTATCATCACAGACTTCTCAATTGATCCAATTCCTCATACTTCTCGAATGGTTCAATAGCTTACTTCTCGATTTATTTTATGGACTTCTAGAATGTATAACATTTTCACACTACTCAAATAGCTTTAATTCCTTGACTTCCCGAATGAGCACTTCTCGATCGAATACTGAGCCAATGAGTATTTTGAGACTTCTCAACCAGTTATACATTTCTGACTTCTCGATTGTGGTGACTTCTTGACCAATTATTTGCCTTGGAAAAATTCTCAGGCTACATTCCTTATTCTTTAAAAAGTCTTCTTTGTCTAGATGCATGATTCAACTTGAATCTTTTAACAAACTTTATTATTTGACTTTAATTATAACTTGAAATTACAATTTGATCATACTTCTATCTATAATAGTACATTAAAGTATCTAAGTCACCAACCTAATACAGAATCTCTAAATGTGTTACAACAAGACAAGTAATTATACAGAGTATGTTTGATTTAATCCAACAATCTTCTTCAATTTGGAAAAAGACAATTTTATAAATTAATACAAGATATCAAGCCTACCTATTTCTACTGTTGAAGTTGTTGTTGTTGTTGCATGAATAGATCATATTTTGCCTTCTTTTCTTTTTCTTCCTTGGCTTTGATTTCTTCAATGGCTTGAAGAATTTCTTGTCTAGCCATGACTTCTTCAATCAGAATTGCATTTTTCAGAATATCAGCTGCAACTTGTAGAGTTTAAATGGGATAGTCTTTGACAAATTTGAGTCTTATTCTTGAAGTTACTCCATCTCTCAGTTTGAACTCAACTCTGTGTGGATCTTTGAAAACTCTGCACTTTCCCAATCTCCCCAACTCTTCAGACTTTCTTTCCAACTCCTCTTTCTCCTTGATTTTCATATCTACCATTTCCTTCCTCTCATTCACCTTGTCAATCTTTTTCTAATATTTTCTTGCCAAATACTATGCTAATTTAACCATCTTTAATTTATTCACCATGCTCTTTTTATCATAAAGACTGATACCCTTTTGATGTCATGAGTAGTAGACTATGAGCTATCATGGTAGAATTCTCTTTCTTCTCTATCAACATTTGTCACAAACATCTTCTTGTCCATTATCTTAACTTTACAGATCCTGTCTGCTTTCCATTGTTTGAGTCTTACCTTATCAATTACAACTTCTTTTTGGATGGGATGGATAGGTAGACCTTTATTAGGTACAACAAGATGCTTCTTCCATTTTGGACACCTTACTAGGAATGAGCTAGTAGGCTTCTTGAAATTTGTCCTAGTGATTGAGTTGACTTTGATTTGCTGGCATGGCTTTAGGTTTTTGACTTGGTCTTTCTTTATCTCCCTCCTTATTACTCCATTTGCTGTTACTTTGACAAAATGTCTTCTTGGTGATTTAGATTTTGGGATCATAGCAGTTTCAGAAACTATTGGAGCCATATTAGCACCCTCAATTTTGGTAGGTGTACTAACATGACTACCAACTGCTTGCTGCTTTGAAGGTTTCTTTCTTTCATATGTCTTTTCTTTTCTTGAGTCATCTTTTTTTTTTCTTGTCATCACTTTCTTTCTTTTTTTCATCTTTCTTTCCATCCTTATCACTCCTAGAATCAGGTTTCTTGTCTCCCTTTCCCTGTCCCTTGTGTTCATCATCCTTATTTTTCTTCTTCAACTCATCATTTGCAAAAGTTGACACTTGACCATTGATGAATTTTCTCAACTTTTCCATAATCAACTTGTCTTCTTCTCTAATGACTGGCTTCTTCTTTAATAGATCCAAGAGACTTATGATTTGGCTTCTGTTGTCAGGATTTAAATGCTGATGAATTCTGAAGTGAAAGAGAGTGTTTGACTTGCTCATGTAGAAAATCCCATAAGGGTTGTTGTAGGCTTCAAGAAGTGCTTTGGGCAGGAAAAGGCCTAGCATGCTTTTCAATTCATTGTCATCCTTTGTCACATTCTCTATTTCTTTCTGCAGACACTCTAGTTCTGTATATGAAATTCCATGAAAGAGTCCTAGAGATACCCTGTAGTAGCCAGATTCCATCTGCACTGCTGGCACTTTGACCACTTCACCATTTACCTGTATCTTCACACCTCTCACCATGTAGATACTGTTTTGTAGCATTTTCATATAGTTCTAATGATTGTCCTTTACATTTTCCTTTATTGCTTTCAAATTTAGCATGAACTCTTTGTCTGCAAGTGGCTTCTTGGCCTCCTCCCTTAATATTGCCATTACAGCTTTTTGTCTTTCATCTTCTATCTCATCCCTTTGTCTTTCAATCTCCTCTCTTGTCTTCTCCCCCTTAGGGTTGATATCTTGGTGCATGGGTAAGAATAAAGAATGAGTTGGCTGGATTTGAGTGGGCACTTGAACCTGAGGCGCTTGGCTAGACATAGTCATTATTAGGGCAAATTTAGTAGAGATTTGTTGAAGTGTAGTGCCTTGAGTGGAGCTAGAGGTTTTAAATTCTTTCTTGAGAGAATCAACAGTAGCCACCACTTCTAAAACTGTGGTTGAGAGTGTAGATTGAGCATCCGTCAATGTATCCACTTTCTCTTTGAGTTTGGACAAGGTGACAGCTTCATCCTTTTCTACCTTGGCTTTGGATTGATAAAAGAGATCTACTTGCAATGGAGCCAGGTCATGAATTTGAACATCTTCAAGAAGCCTGTCTGCATGCCTATTTATGTACAGAACCTCAACCATGTTGTTGATTTTGGCCTGTTTTTGCTGAGTTTTTGTTTGTACATCAATCATTTCTTTAAAAGTTTTCTTCATCTTCTCCAATTTATCATTCATTTCTTGAACCCTATGCCTTGAAAATGAAGAATCTGATCTAGAGGTAGCATGGGCATAAAGACCATCAGGCTTTAACTTGTCTTCAATACCTTTCAAGAATCCTTCCATTTTAGCTTCATGCTCTACAATTTTTGATTGGAAGCCCCTTGCAAGATAATGATTGGATTGAAGTTGGACTTTGGTTGCTTCATGTATGGCATCATAGATGGTATTTGGAGTGATGGTCTTCTCACAAGATCCAAGAGATGTTAAATACTTCTGTCTCATCCACTGTAGCATCTCATCCATGCTCATAGTGTTCTTGGTGTCCAACCAAGCATCCACATTGGCTTCTCCATCTTCGGCCATTTCAGCATTTTTATCCTTAAATTCATCCTGATCTTTGGAATATTCCAACATGATTGCAGTATAATCATAGTTAGGTAGATGAGAAGTGAGAAGTTGTTTTGCTATTTGGTACCAACCATCCAATTGATCACCATAAATTTCCTTTAATTGTGCATCTGAAAGTGACCCACCATGAGATGATGATCTTTATTCCATGTCATGTTGCATAGGTTTCTGCCATTGTGACATGAAGTTAGAGCTAGGGTCACTTCTTATAGTAGTCCTCTCAGCATCAAATTCATCATCTAATTGCTCAGATGAATCCTTTGATACTGGATGGATAAGTGATCTCTCCCTATGACATAGTCTTTGAATGACTGGGGAGTGTCCAGGGGATGCCATTTGCATGGTGTGGATGTCCCCTAAATTTCTCAATATCTGTGAAGACACTTGGTGCTCCAATGACTCATTAATGAGAACAAAGGTTGATGGTACAAACTCCTTAGCTACCATAGAGTCTGAAGTAAAAACTCCTGGATCCTCTGTAGTTTTGATGGTGTCATCGGGATATGGCTCATCATGCATTCCCTCACCATCTAAATGTGTGACCTCAGTGGTGAGCATGGTGTCATGCACCAAGTCACTTAAATGGGGATCACCAGGGAAAGAAGAATCATGATGATCAAAAATCTCATGTGTTTGGCTAGACACATTTAGTTGTGGAGAAATATTGGGAATAGAAGAGAGATTGTGAGTGTTGGAAACTCCCCCTGAGAAAGTGGAGAAGTTTCAATAAAAAGTCTTATGTGCTCTTGTGTCTCCTTTTCAACTTCACATCTGGCATTAACATGAGTGTGTTCCTGTGATTGTGCAGACTCTGTACAGGGTAGAGTGGGCTGGCTCACAAATTCAATAGATACATCTTGTTGAGAAAGTGCACCTAGAAGTAAGTTTAATCCCATATGTACCTCTACATCTTGTTGGTAGGATGTAGAGTGGTCTGTTGTGGCCTTGTGATTTTTCTTTCCCCTCTTTAAAGGTTCCACATGTGACTCATCAATTTCTTCAACATTTTATACTATTACATCCAAATTTCTTTTCTTACCAGCTAGTTTTAGAGAAAATAGAGACAGGATTGCGAATGTAGGGTTCTTTGATTTTGTGATTAAGTGTAGAAATGAAATGTTAGATCTACTTTGCTATTTATATGACTTAAACAACTCAACTAGAATTGTAATCGATTTTAGTGATCGAGAACTCAAAACAGAATAAAGTTACTTTTAGTAGAGAACTATTTAATTTTGATCGAGAACTCAGATTGTGTTTGTTTATTGATTCGAGAACTAAGTCAATCAAGAACTTACCCAAAATTGTAGTCGAGAACTCTGGTGATTCGAGAACTCTCAATAATACTCGATCGAGAACTCTAGAAATGAACTGTTCGAGAACTCAAGTGATTCGAGAACTCTCAATAATACTCGATCGAGAACTCTAGAAATGAACTGTTTGAGAACTCATGAAACATAGTCAAGAAGTCACAAAGGATGGAAATTTAATCACAAACTCTAGTTTTGAAAGATTATTCTATTTTCACTTGGAAAACAAAATAATAATTTACAAATCTCATTTCTTAAATAAATAAAATTTATTTATTCATTTTTAAAGTAAGAAATATGTTTGAGCAATATTCCTGAAATGTTAATTATCACACTTGTTAGTTAACAATGCACAAGTATAATAACTCTCTTTAGGCTTCCTTAGAACAAAGAAATAGTTACAAGTTTTTTTTTTTACAAAAATATTTTTAAGCACAATAATGTACAACAATATAACTGATATATTTATAAATATACACCAGTTTTGTTTCACTTAGATAAATCATTAAGCTTCATGTCTGTGAAATAATTATTGTAACAGTTGGGAAGATATATTTATTTGGCCACTTATCCTGAAGGATTTAGCATTCCAATTTCACTAATCAACCTGTTGAAGGTGGCTTCATCAAGTGGTTTAGTAAATATATCAGCCAATTGTTTTTGTGTAGGAACATAGAATAATTCAATCACTTCATTTTCTACATGTTCCCCTATGAAATGGTACCTTACATCAATATGCTTTGTCTTGGAATGGTTGACTGGATTGGCAACAATTGAGATGACACTAGTGTTGTCACACATGATAAGAATTCTTTCCAACATTAGTCCATAGTCCCTTAGTTGATTCCTGATCCAAAGTACTTGAGCACAACAACTTCCAGCAGCTATGTATTCAGCCTCAGCTGTGGAAGTAGAAACTGATTGTTGGTTCTTGCTAAACCAAGACATCAGCCTCTGTCCAAGAAATTAACAGCTTCCTGATGTGTTTTTCCTATCCACTCTGCATCCAACAAAATCAGCATCTGAATATCCAACTAAGTTGAATCCTGTTTCTTTAGGGTACCATAAACCCATGAAAGGTGTTCATTTGCGATATCTCAAAATCCTTTTGATAGCAATGAGATGAGATTCCTTGGAATTTTCCTGAAATCTTGTACATAAATAGGTAGAGAACATAGTGGCAGGTCTGCTAGCTGTGAGATAGAGAAGAGATCCAATAATTCATCTGTAGGTCTTCATGTCTACACTTTTTCCTTTCTTATCTTCATCAAGTTTTGTAGCTGTAGACATTGGAGTTTTGGCAGGTGAGCAATCTTGCATGTCAAACCTTTTGAGTAAGTCATTGATGTATTTAGTTTGACTTATGAAAATCTCATATGTTCTTTGGCTTATTTGAAGGCCTAGAAAATAATTGAGCTCCCCCATCATGCTCATCTTATATTCACTTTGCATTAGTTTAGAGAACATTTGACATAATTTTTCATTTGTAGACCCAAAAATGATATCATTCACATAAATTTGAACCATTATGATATATTCACCCTGCTTCTTGTAGAAAAGAGTTTTGACAATTATTCCTCTAGTGAATTGATTTTCTAGCAGAAATTTTGACAGAGTGTCTCTAGGGGCTTGTTTGAGTCCATACAATGCCTTGATGAGTCTGTAAACAAAATCTGGAAATTTGGATCCTCAAAGCCAGGTGGTTGCTGCACATATACTTCTTCTTCTAATTCACCATTTAGAAATGCACTTTTGACATCCATTTGATAGACCTTGAAGTTTGAGTGTGCTACAAAGGCTAGAAAAATTCTAATGGCTTCTAGTCTTGCAACAGGAGCAAAAGTCTCATCATAGTCAATGTCTTCTTCTTGTGAGTAGCCTTTTGCAACCAACCTTGCTTTGTTCCTTATCACAATTCCATGTTCATCCATTTTGTTCCTGTAGACCCACTTATTGCCAATTACTGATCTATCCTTTGGAGGTGAAACTAATTGCCAAACATTATTTCTCACAAATTGATTCAATTCCTCTTGCATGGCAATTATCCAGTCTGGGTCCAACATGGCTTCTTCAACTCTTTTTAGCTCAATTTGAGACAGAAAGCAAACAAATAAGTATTCATTCATAGTTGTTCTCCTTATCCTTACACCTTCATCATGATTTCCAATGAGTCGATCAAATGTATGAGCTCTATTCCATTTAGTTTGATGAGCTACATCTCTATCACTTGAACATATTTCCTCCTGATTGAAGTTGGTGCCATTTGTTGCAGACCCTTGAGAAGCTCCCCCTGAGTTGATGCTAGGGTTGTGTGGAGAATTCTCGAGCTGGATATGACTGAAATCATCATTTTCTCTTTCCTCATTTGTTCCATATGAGATGTCTACATGTGAGTCTTTATAAGTATTGATAACCTTTTCAGTTATAAATGTTTCAGGCTCCATTTCATTTTCAAATCTCAATGTGTCACAATTTTCATCTTCCAAGTTCATTGCAGGAAACTTGAAGTCATCAAATGTCACATTTGTACTTTACATTACCTTCTGTTGATCAATCACATATACTCTGTAGACAATTTTGTCTAAAGAGTATCCCATAAATATTCCTTCATATGCCTTAGCTTCAAACTTCTCAAGGTTGTCAGCATCATCCTTGAGAGCAAAGCATTTTGTTCCAAACACATGCATGTACTTCACAGATGGTCTTCTATTTGTCATGATGTGGTAAGGAGTCTTTCCAACTAATTTTGTGATCAGTGTTCTGTTTTACTTCTGCTAACATGGTTCTTGCAGCTTCAATTATAGTCATGTTCTTTCTCTCAACAGTTCCATTTTATTGTGGAGTTCTTGGAGCTGAGAATTGGTGAGTGATTCCATTTTTTTTGCAGAATTCATTTAATGTAATATTTTTTAATTTTGTTCCATTATCATTTCTTATGACTATAACAGGTGTTGGGCCTTTGTCCAATCTTCTCAAATTTTCAATAATAATTTCAAGAGCTTCATCTTTTGAATGCAAGAATTTCATCCAAGTGTATTTGGAGAAGTTATCAACCATGACTAGTGCATATCTTTTCTTGAACATGACATTTACTGGTGTAAAAAGGTCCATGTGAATCAATTGCAGTGGTTTGGTGATTGATGTGAATTCTTTACTTCTGTGGCTTGACCTCTTCATCTTTCCCTTTTGACATGCCTCACATAATCCTTCTATGCATAATTCAAGTGAGGGCAAATCCTTCACTAATTCTCTTTTGACTAGAGAATTAATGTTCTTAAAATTTAAATGTGACAGTCACTTGTGCCAAAGCCAACTTTCATTTTCTGAGGCCTTGGTGTAGAAACAGCAGATTTTCTCCTTGTTTGCAGAGTCCAAATCTGCTACAAACAAGCTTCCTTTTCTTACTCATTATAAAGCAACCTCTTTGGTCTTTCTGTGTGATATGAGGCACAATTCTTTGTCAAACTCCACATTTAAATCTTTGTTGCAGAATTGAGTGATGCTGAGTAGATTATGCTTCAAACCTCTGACCAAAGCTATATCTTCAATGACAACATTTCCATGAATCAATTTGTCATATCCCATGGTGAAACTAATGTTGTTGTCTCCAAAGGTTACCATTGGGCCAACCTCATCTTTGAATTGTAACAGCAGGGCTTTGTCACCAGTCATATGCCTTGAACATCCACTATCCAAGATCTATATGACCTTCTTTTTAGCTATGCCCTGTAAACACAAACAAATCAAGTTTTCTTTGGTACCCAAACAAGGTTGGGTCCTTTATGCTTAGTCACCTGAATGTCATTCCTATTCTTAACAGTCTTAGTCACTTGATCATGCATACTTTCATTTTTCTGGTTTTCATTTTTAGCTTGATTAGTACTTCCAGAGCTAGATACATGTCTAGGCAACATGGAGTGTTTTCTTTATTTAACAGGACTAGCAGTCTTAGGCCTAGATGTGTTGATGTTTAAGTTTTGACTTATGCATCCATCAACAAATTGTTTTCTGAGCCTAAAGTAAGTGTTCATGATATTTATGTTACATGGAATACAATCAAATTTGTCACATAATTTATGATTATCATGCATCAAGGGTTTCACATAGCCACATGCAAATTCAGCATTATTAACAACAGGTTTCTTGTACACATGTGTAAGGTGATTTGTTGATCCACAGTTTTTACAAATCTTCCTAGGAGCATTGTGAATAGGTGCATAGTTATTGTGTTTGTTAATGCTTACCTTGCCATTTCTATTTGCCTTTTTCTTCTTAGCATGCATGGTGTCATTTTTCTGGACATTTTGTTTTGATTCTATTTTAACAGGGATGGACTTGGCCTTGACTACTTGTTCTTCTATTTCAACAGAAGGCACATCACTCTTAGTTGTTATCTCATCCTTATCATCCAACTGTTATTTGATGACCATACTGACTTCATCAAGTTCAATAGTTGCTTTCTTAAAAATTAGTGCCTTAACATTTTTCAAAATGTGAGGATTTCCATCAAACTCAGTTTTCTTACTTTTTGTTGACATAGACTTTTTCTTCTTAAGAGTGTCATAGTCAAAACCAATTCCAACTTTAGAATTCTCTTGATGTTTCTCATGAAATTCTTGCAGTGTCATGGATGAGTTGTGATAGGCCTTTATCTTCAATTCATTTTCAGAGATTTGATCTCTTAGGACTTTTACAATCTGTTCTTGACAAGTGACTTTGTTCTTGAGATACTCATTCTCTTGTTTCAAGTTTTTCAGATTTATCAAGGATAATTTTAATGTCTCATTCTTAGCAGTCAGTTCATCATTAGCCTCTAGCAATTTCCTCATATGCAGCAGTCATACTAGTATGAATATTAAATATTTCAATGCTCAATTCTTCAACAGTTTTCTTATATTTAGAATTTGACATGTCAAGTGAGACTAATGACGGTATCTGAGTGTTTGAGGATGATGCTCCATCATGTGAGTTAGCCATGAGTGCCAAATTTCCATATTCCTCTTCCTCATCTTCATCTATGTCATCCCAGCATTTTCCTTCAACTATGTAAGCCTTTCATGTTTGCTTTTTGAGGAGTGCCTCATACTTGGCTTCCAGTTCCAAGTAATCTTTGTCCTTCTTGATTGCTTTAGGTTTTCTACACTCTGTTGTAAAGTGTTCATGCTCATTACAGTTATAACATCTTATTTTAGATCTATCAATTGTTCTTGTTTTATACCCTCCATTGGTGTTGCTTCTTGTTGGAGTCTTTCCTTTCCTTAAAGATTTGAAATTTGGTTTTGGTTTAAAACTTTTATTTTTTGTGAATCTTAAGTTTCTAATTTCTTTGTCATGAAGGTCATGGTTTTGTTGTCCATTCATTCAAGCTCTTTAATAGTGTAGAACTCTTCTTCACCTGATTTACTCTTGACAGAGTCCTTTTCTTCTTGTTCTTATTCTTCAAGTTCTTCAATCTTAAATTTCTTACTTGTACCAGTGTTCTCAGTTCTTGTTGGTTCATTTGAAACCAAACATTTGAAACATTTGCTATATTTCCTCTATTTTCTAAAATGGACTTCTTTTGTTAGAACTACAGTTCATATGTCTTTAAAATTCCATAGAGAATTTCAAGTGGAAGTTTTGTTAGATCTATCCATTCTCTAATTGCAGAGATTTTGTGCTCCAAATGTTCTGGGAGAGTCAACAAAAACTTTATATTCTTCTCCTTTGTTTCATAGTACTTTCCATGGAGTTGAAGGTCATTGATGAGTTTGTTGAATCTTTCAAACACCTTAGTTATGTCTTTATTTTGTTTTGACAAGAAAGCGTCATACTGTGAGACAAGGAGTTGCATCTAGTTGTCTCTAACCTCATCAGTTCCTTCACATAGAATCTATATAGTTTCCCATATGTATTTTGCAGAGGTGCAGTTAACAATGTTGTTATACATAACAATGTCTAGAGATTCTATGAGTATAAGCATTAGACTATTGTCAAGTGACACCTTTTCTTTCTCTGTGTCTGCGTATTGAGATGGATCTTTGGGTATCCATGTTGCAGGTATTACCTCAAAGCCACTAGTAGTTTCAAGAACCAATGTAACTGGCATAAAAGGGCCATTTTTCAAGATTTTGGGATACATGGAATTAGCAGCCCTTATGAACATTATAATTTTCCTTTTCTTTAGGTTGTAGTTTTTTCTGTCAAAAGAAGAAATCTTTATACTGTTCAGCTTCTGAGAACTCATTTTGATCTTCAAACTGTATGTATGTTAACAGCCTGAGCTCTGATACCACTTGTTAGGAATTAGAGTTACAGAAGTTTACCGGGGGGTGAATGTATAACTTCAAATTTTTTTTGTTTTTTTTTCACTTCTTTAATTTTGATGAACTGTTTGAAAATGTTTATAACTTTGTTAATTCACAGATGTTTACTTAAATATAAATGCGAAAATGTAAGAACATAATGAATTAACTTTCAATCTAATTGTGTATTAGAATGAATCTACTACAATATGAAATTCAAAGTGAATTTCAACTTCTTATTCTTGGAAGATACAAGGTGTGTGAACACTCGATAATTTTTCAAAGATTCCTAACTAATGAGGCAGTGTATAAGCTATATAGACAATATGTCTTTTGACACATGTTCTCATCAGTCAGTTAAGCTAAAACTAGAAATAGACAAAAACAACTTTACATTTAACTACTATCTATTTCTAGCTAACACATTATGTTGATATTATGTCGCTTTCAGCCTTATTTCTTTTGTCATTTGTCTTGTATATCTTCCAAGCTTCATTGTAGACTTGTCTCTATCATCACAGGTTTGACTGACCCTGTAATGATAGAGCTTCAGAATCACTTGTCTTATTCTTCTGCAAACTCCTAGAATTTAGCCTTTTGAATCATTCGAATACTCAACTTCATTGCACTTCAAGAAGTCATGATATTGACTTCTCGATCGAGTACTTCTGAGACTTCTCGAATGCCTTAGACTTCTCGATTATATATGGCTTTGATGACTTCTCGATTAGTCTTATCTTGATATTTCTCGAATGCCTTAGACTTCTCGATTAGATATGGCTTTGATGACTTCTTGATTAGTCTTGTCTTGATACTTTTCGAATGCCTTAGACTTCTCGATTAGATATGGCTTTGATGACTTCTCGATTGGACTAGACTTCTCGAATGAACTATCATCACAGACGTCTCGATTGATCCAATTCCTCATACTTCTCGAATGGTTCAATAGCTTACTTCTCGATTTATTTTCTGAGCTTCTCGAATGTATAATATTTTCACACTACTCGATTGGCTTTAATTCCTTGACTTCTCGAATGAGCACTTCTCGATCGAATACTGAGCCAATGAGTGTTTTGAGACTTCTCGACCAGTTACACATTTCTGACTTCTCGATTGTAGTAACTTCTCGACCAATTATTTGCCTTAGAAAAATTCTCAAACTGCATTCCTTATTCTTTAAAAGTCTTCTTTGTCTAGATGCATGATTCAACTTGAAATTTCTAACAGACTTTATTCTTTAACTTTAATTAGAACTTGGAATTACAATTTGATCATACTTTTATCTGCAATAGTACACTAAAGTATCTAAGTCACCAACCTAATACAGAATCTCTAAATATGTTACAACAAGACAAGTAATTATACAGAGTAGGCTTGATTTGATCCAACAAAGACAAGCATTTAGTACAAGGTAGGTTTGATTTGATCCAACAATAATAACAATATTTTTGTAAAGATAAAAGTTTTATGTCCCTAGTATCGGAATTGTATATCACTACAACATTCTTGATTGTCTCTACTCCTCAAGAAAGATTAAACTTCAAAATCAGATTTTCTGATAAATTTCGAGGAACAAGAGGTTCAATAAGTTATTATCAAGAGCAGGGTGATCATGGAGATATACTATTGTATCTTTTAATTGTTGAATTTCGTTTAATCAATAATATATTTTATTACCTAGTTGGTAGGGGACCAAGACGTAGACCATTAGTGGATAGGCCTCGAACTTGACTAAAATTGTTATTATTTTTTACTAACTACTTTAAAATTCTACATTGCATTCTATATTTCAGATAACTAACAGGTTCTATAAATTGTAATTAGTAAGTCGACAAGACAACATTTTAGGCTGTTTTGTCTTTAACAGACGATACAAGTTTGTATTATTTAAATTCGGTCATAACACTTATTTACTCCATTCTGGGCACGCACTTTCGTATGAGTTCCTGATTGAAATATATAAGGTGCGATCTTTTAAAAAATTAACCATTAAAACACTGTCATGTCATTAAAAAAATACTATCTTTCTAAAAAAGTAAAATGAATCTATTTTTTGCTAGAAAAAATATAATCAAATTTTTTTTAAGCAGTATTCAGCTCAAATAAAATAATATCCTATTAAAAAAGAAAAATAGCTAAAACAATATCCTACGAAGAAGAAATATACCATATATCTGTATAATATTGAATCTATTCATTTTTATTATAAAACATATATTAAATTACAGCTTGATGGCTTATAGTTTAATTATATAGCATGTTAGTAACTAAAATATAATTATTCAAAATGATGGCTAAATTTATTTTTTAGTACATGTTAGGGGTTCTCAGTATATGTCATTAAGTTAATTGTCTAAAACTAACATAAATGAAGATAAAATTGTCAAAACACTTTTTAAAATTTTCTATCAACACACTATCTATACACACATGTTCCACTCCAATTAAATCCTAAAAAATGAAAAAGTCCTACTAGCCATCAGAATCTCCACTAAAAATTCAGTATAACAAAAGACACACAAGTGCGGACAATCCAAAAGTAGCAAGAACAATCAAAGAGCCATCATGATTATGAGCTTTTTGGCCCGCAATTGAAAAGATTCTAGAACAAATCATAGATTCAAACCCCATTCAGGTACAATCTCATTTGATTCTCATTTTCTTTTTGAAGATTGCGAAGCTCATTTTCATCATAAGAATGCCCAAAGAGACAATCTTTAATTTGACGAGGGTGTATTACTAAAGGTATTCTTATAAGAAATAAATATTCGAAAGAGGGTTCTGGAAAGAAATCACTAGCAAGGTTTTGGAGATTGTTACTGCTACTTCATTAATGTGTTATTTTTGTTGGAGAAGAGATTGTTGACATATTTCTTATTTGAGAGTACTATAGACATAAAAGGGATATTTTTGTTTATATTGGTTAGGATTCTCTCATATTTGTCTACTATGAAACTAGAGATTTCAGGGAGGGGAGGGAGTTGTGGGATTGTCTAAAATAAATGTATACGTATGTGTGTTTATAAAAAAAAATTAAAGGGTTTTTATCAAAATTAAATACTAATTTCTTTTTATCTTTTTTGCGATTTTACTATCTTTTGAATTTTTTAAAAAAATACAATTGCAACTTTTTTATATGAAATTTATAACCAACTACAATTGAATGCAACCCTTTTTTGAAAACTATTGAAGTTATTCGTGGTTGTAAAAAAATCGTATTTTTGTAAAAAAAAACTTTAAAGTCGTATTTTTGTAAAATAAAAAATAAAAAATGTATTTTTACAAAAAAAATTATATTTTCAAAAGAAACCCAAAAATAAAAGATAGTATATTTTGACTATTTTAAGCTCATTTACAATAGTTTTACACGGTTGACTTAACAGTAGACACCTTAGCCGCTAACGTGAATTAAAAAATTAATCTGGCCATCATTTTGGTTAGTTATATATTTTAGTCACTAACATATGAAAAGATTAAAATACACACATCAAACTGTAATTTTGTCCAAAAAATACTATCCTATAAAAAGAAATATGTCATTGAGCTATTGCCGATTAAAACCGCCGAACACATAAATAATATCCTTCTAAAAGGAGATGCACTATCTTGATGTGGCTGTGTATTTTTGAAGAAAAGTATTATTTTATTAAAAAAATACTATCTCGTTATAGTTGTATACGTTACTAATTAAAACAGTCAATATCCAGCTGCATACGTTACTAATAAAAAGCAGTCAACATTGACTATATATACATGTATATTTTATATACAATTACACAAAAAATCATTCTCATTTTCTTCTTCCAGATTTAGGAGAGTAATAAGAGCAGTTTGTAGAGCTAAATAAAGCAAAAGAGTTGTCTCAAGTTTTTATAATTTGAAAGTAGTTTTGATACATTATCATCATAAATAAATTAAATTTTTATGTACTAATGTATCAAGAATAACTTTTAAATTATACGTTCTTTCAAATAAAATTGTGTAATTCATCAAGTTTTTATAATTTGAGGATGTTCATGGTACATAATCATATTTACATTAAATTTTTAATGTGATTATGTAGCATGAACAATGTACAGATTATATAATCTTCACTATAAAAGTTATTAACATTCTTTCATGTTTTTTAGAAAAATTTGATTTAATAATTCAAGTTATATGTTTTTATTTTATTTTGATTATTTTATTAATATAAAAATGATAATACACTAGTATTCATATGAATTACTGTATTATATGTTGCAATAACATATTTTTTAATTATTTTAATTATTTAAATATCTTTATTATTTACCAATAATTTGACAACTATATTTTTCTTGCTCCTTTACAGTATTACACATCATAAACTACATGTTTATGGGTTATAATTATGCCTTACAATGATTTATTTTTATTGATCATTCTATTTTTCTTGTTAACAAAATTTTGTATATTTTTGGGTGTGCCATACTTTTTTGGGGGCTCACGGGCTCGTCTCAATGTGATTCTCATAATACTACTAGACTAAATTCGTGTGTTAAGCTTGAAAGAAACATATTATGTGTCCCTTTAGAGTAGAGTTTGCTATCATTCTGAAAACATGTTATGTATGCATCTTGTTTGCTATCATTAAACATACTATTTTTAACACATGCTTGATAGTAATATTTAATCATGTTGTTCTAGACTAAGGTTGTCTTTGTGCATGAATATCTTAATGAATTTTTAGAGGACAATAACGTTTTCGAAGTCCAATATAGTTAGTTATAGGTAAACTTACGGGGATTTACATGCAAAATATGAAGAACACTAGTAAGTTTTAGAAGAAACATAATGAGCCTATTTAAGGTAGTTTAAGTTACGCCAATATGTTTTTAGTTATTGTCTGACGTGTTTGTGTACACTTAAATTTTTCATTGTAAAATTATTTTTAGTTCAATAAATTTAAGTACACCTGAAGTACTTATATCGGCTTACTTTTTTTCACGTCATCCTAATATAAAAACACACATTTGAGGCATTATATTTAAATAATATAAATTTATTTTTGTATTCAAAATTTATTTTAAAAAATCACCTTTTGTAAAATTAGCTAAACAAATAAATTTAACTTAAAGTAAAAAATATCACTTTCTACTTAAAATGAATAAGTTATATTTTAAGTTATAAGTAACTTTTTAAAAATTAATCCAACCAGACTCAATGTCTAACCATATAGCAATTTTGGTTTAGGTTTGCTTAGCATATTGATCAATCAATTTTCAACAAGATCGTTGTTGGAGATATTCACTTATCACAAAAGTATCTCACTATTCTTTCCCCCAGCCCATGGTAAGTAAATATTCTTTTCTCGTGAGTGGAACGTGAATGACCATGGAGGAAAAAGACTTTCACGTGTGAAATTATCCACATATGAGCTAATCTGAGCTCGACGAGGAGTGAGGAAAGGCCCGATGATTAGGCGGTAATGAAAGAACTTTAGGGCTTATTCTTTTTTTTTGACTTACTTTCTTACATTTTTCCTTTCGTGATTACCTTACTTTATGCTTTTCTGCAGAATGATCAGAAAAATAAGTGAAGTTAGAAAGCAGTAGAGCAACCTGGGACATCAAGGGAAAAGCTCGGTGAGTAGGAAATAGAAGCGGGAGAAGATGAATAACTATATCGCATTGAGGGTTTCTGCAAAATCTCTTTCATCTTTTTTTTTTTTGCCAAAATGTAGCTCATTTCTTTTGTATTATGGCCAACAAAGCCTTTTCTTATCTTTTCATTAAATCTTGTTGTCTTCTTTTCCTCTTTTATTTTACCTACGGCCCTTCCAAAAACATGAAAGCCCCTGCACAAGATTTTTAGCGCATGCAAAGATAATGTATAAATTCCACAAAAAAGTTTCCATAGGGCGTACGACCTACCACGGGCACCAGCAGGGGCTAAGAGTTATAAACATAAATAATGAGAAAAAACTACCACTACGTAACGAGATAATACTAATTTCACTTAAATTTTTTAAGACTGAGTAAATATTACAAATTAAGTTTGCTTTCAATAAACTAACTGAGCAAACTCAAATAAATTTTACTAAATAGCGACAAAATCCTGAATTTGATACATCCGACTTGATTAAATATGTAAAATATATAAATATTGAATATTTATATAAGAATAACAAACAACAAAATAAAATATAAATCCAGTCAAACTCACGAACCTTACAAACTGAATAATTTAAAAACTAGAGGTCAAATTCAACTTAATTATTATCAAACTAAATTCAAATATCTCCCAAACTAAAACTTCTTGTTCGAAAAATGAATCGAATAAAAATCAAATACTAATATCCGAAATCAAACTAAAATAGTCATTAAATTTTTTTTTTGTCAGCAAAATAGTCATTAATTTGAACGTTCAGATATTTGTAGAAAGGCATACAATTTCGAAAATACAGGGAGAAACGAGTCCACCTGGAGACGCCGTGTTTGGTTTTCATCACTTTTCTCCTCCTTTTCTTCTTTCTCGACCCCCTCAAACTTTGACAAAACACACACAAAATCAAATATAATATACGTATATTTCATAATTTAATCTTCGTTTCAACTCAAATTTTTCTCAATTTCACTTTAATTAGCTAATCGATTCGATCCTAGGGTTTCTAATTCATTGAATTTGATTCATTGAATTGAATTTGATAAATTAGGGTTTTCACGCCATGGATGTGGACACCGATCAGGACAACAACAAAGCTGGCGTGGAGAAATCTCAACCGCACGATGAAGATGATAAGAGTTCGTTGGGATCTGTGTCGCCAGCTCAGCAGCAACCGCTGCAACAGAATTCGTTACAATCTCAACAACCTGTGGGGCCCAGGCACGCGCCTACGTATTCTGTTGTGAATGCGGTTTTGGAGAAGAAAGAGGATGGGCCGGGGCCGCGGTGTGGGCATACATTGACAGCTGTTGCTGCTGTTGGGGAGGAAGGGAGTCCCGGGTATATCGGCCCGAGGTTGATTTTGTTTGGAGGTGCTACTGCTCTGGAAGGGAATTCGGGTGGTGGTGGTGGCACTCCTACGTCTGCCGGGAGTGCTGGGATAAGTATGTTGTGGTTTAAAATGATTCGATAAGTTTGCGGGTTTTGTTTGTGTTTTGTGTTCGTAATTTGTGGTTTTGGAGTTTGAATGTGTTTGGTTGTTAGTATTGGATTGTGTAAATGTCGGTTTGCGGAAATGTAGGTTGTTTAGTTATGCTTTTAAAGTGGATTGTTTGAATTGATCATGTGTTTTTTTTATTTATGATTATTTAATGCGATAGTAAAATACATTATGAATTTATTGAATTATCCAAGATTTGTAATAATTAATTAAATTTATTGGTCTGCATTTATGAACAGTTGTTATATGCTGGTGGTTAAATCATTTTGATTCTTAGGGGATGTTTTGAAATTTTGATTTTTGGTCAAACCTGCTTAGCTTACTGTAAGTTGTTTGTTACGACGTTTTTGTATAGTCTTGTGTACGTGTATTCAGATACGTGTGTCGTTATTGGACATGACAAAACAGTTGATGATAGATTGATCATGTCATTAAAACCATATAGTCCTTTATGTTAAATAGTTGTAACTTGTTTGGCCTTTTCCCCCCAGCCTCTAGCTAGGACGTTTCGATGGTTGTAGCTCTCTGGGCTGATCACCTGGAATGAAGGGGCCGGTGAATCACCCGGAAGCAGCAGTTGTCAATGGGTCGACTTGGAGAACGTGAGCACGATGAATGTCAATTAGGGTTGATAAAATTGCCCTAGCTGATATGGAAAATGGGTAAAACAGGGAAAAATGAGCTGTTTGTATCAAAATGATGTATTGGAAAAAGTTATCTATTTACAAACCCGTGTCAAGTTATTTTATAACAAAAGAACTCAGTGTGTATCCATCATCACAATTCTGCTTTGTGTATATATTATTAATGATTTGTTAAGAGTTGAAAAATTGATTTATATATTCTTTTCAAGTGATGAATTGCCATCGAAACCCTGAACCTTTTTCTATATTTGCATGTACACAATTTCTTGTTATCCTGAAATATTAGCCATTTATTAGTTATCCAGGTGAAGGCACTTATTATGTTATTATTATGGGCCTATCATTAGTGAGACACTTACTTTCAATAGGCCATTTTAAGAAGTGTGCTACTTATTTGCAGTCGTGGTGTATGTTGCCCAGTAGGTTCCAATATTTATAAATTTTACAGTAGAGCCTTGTTTACAAAATAATATTCTGTTTAGCAAACATTGATTGTGGGATGTGCTTCATATAAGAAACATTAATTAATCAAATATGCTTTGCTCTGTACATGATATTGTCTGGTAGAATGTTACATTGGAACTATTCTAATTTCAAATCTACCTTATATGGTTTGTTTGGTAACAGGATTAGCCGGTGCAACATCCGACGTTCACTGTTATGATGTTCTCACTAATAAATGGTCCAGGTAAGATTAGATATGATTTCCAGGATCCTTTCCTCTGATGTGTTTTTTGCTTAGCCATTAACTGATTGATTGATTTTGGCAAGTATAACCATAATTTTGATATTGAACTGTGATAAACTTTGTAGAATCAATCCATTTGGAGAACCACCAACGCCAAGGGCTGCTCACGTGGCAACTGCTGTGGGTACTATGGTAGTGATTCAGGTTTGTATATAACTTGCTATTTCAGAAGTTTATCTGCTTGAATAGGCCGGTGGCTTGTATTTTTTGTTGTCTTTTTAGCATCAGTTTTCTTTTCTACGCAGGGTGGAATTGGTCCAGCTGGGTTGTCTGCGGAGGATCTCCATGTTCTTGACCTGACACAGCCAAGGCCGCGATGGCATAGGTTAGAATTTTAAATAATGTGACTATCTATACATGAATGTGTAGCATTTTCTTTTTATCTTAGAAAAAGTGGAAGGTTTTATATATATTTGTAAATGTATATATTGCATATGAAAAATATGATAACGATGTTTTTATTTTAGAGTGGTGGTTCAAGGCCCAGGTCCTGGGCCTCGTTATGGGCATGTGATGGCTCTGGTTGGGCAAAGATATCTGATGGCAATTGGTGGGAATGATGGTTAGTCTCTGTTCTGTTTCCTGCTCCGCAATCAATCATTATACTATACCTTGCATGTTCACTGCTTTAGAAGACAATAATTGGGTGACCTATTGACAGCAAAGCGACCTCTTGCTGATGTTTGGGCGCTGGATACAGCTGCCAAGCCATACGAATGGCGGAAATTGGAACCTGAAGGGGAAGGTCCACCTCCATGCATGTAAATTACCTATATTTATATCTCTGTTTTGCGTAAGAATTTACATTCGAAAAACAATTTTCTGTCAACTAAGGTTATAATCATAATAGTGTCATCTCTTCTCTTTTCATTTAAGCTGCATAATAACGAATTAATTACTTTGAATGTTAATAACAAACTATAAAACACATAAACACATAATTAGGGTTGCACATTTTTTTAGACAAACCTAATTTAAACCCAATTGTTGTAACAACTATTTCTTGTGGGTGAAGATTTTTTGAATACTTATCAGCCACTATCACACATTAGGTATGCTACTGCAAGTGCACGTTCTGATGGACTTCTTCTTCTTTGTGGAGGGAGGGATGCTAACAGTGTGGTGAGAGTTATACCTTTTTTTCTTTTTAATAATTCTTAAATTTGGTCGATGATATGTCTTTGCAGTTCTTTGTCATTTTGATAATATTTGTTCCCTAAAATTGGTTCTAGCCAATTATGCCAACATATATTGTCCGTGTCTGAGTGCAGTTAGGCTCTGGTTGTACAAATGTTCTACGATAATGGAATTACGTTGTTAATATATCTTTTGTATACTTTTGATAACATTTTTTGTCACGGAAGCAATTAATATTCTCCTAGGATAAGTTGTTTCATTTTCCTTGTTAGCTATTTTAGTTGTGCAGGAATGAGAGTTTTAGTTTAAAAAAAATACAGCAGTTATAGAATATTCACTGTTTCAAACTTTGACTGTAATGGTGTTGAGTTGCTACTTCTCTATCAAGTTTAATTATTGCCTCCCCTTCCTTCACAACTTTATGAGAGGCTAAATAGTGTACCTCGATCCATATTATGTGAGCCACTTCCTCTTTTGGTTGTCCTAAAATAACTAAACATTAACATTTAATGAAAGTAACTTTATGACTTGCAGAATATTCTATTATTGGAAAATGATATATATCAATTCATGTCCATTAAAATATGTATAAAGTACATTACTTTAATTGCCAGAACTAAATGACTTGATGCTTAATAATTTCACACACTACATTAAATGAACTACGTGACTTGTCTCTTATCACGTGTTCTCCTTTTCATTGTCTTAGCGAAAGGTAAAAATGGAACCTTTTGTATGCAACTGGGTTTGGTGAAACAAAGAACTTAGTTTCTTAGTGGGAGTTTTTGAGGTAATTATGAGCTCTGTTGAGAAATACATATATAATGAATTTATAGAGAAAGAAGTGGTATATATGGCGCCATAGATTAGGACTTTGAGACAGAATGGGAGGGACTATTACCTCCGCTTAATGTTACTTCTCCGAAAAAAGGTGCCAACCCAGTTTTCAACTTCTAGATTTACTCCACTTTTTGAGGGTGTAATTGGAAGTAAATTAGTTAAACAATTTCTTAAATGATGTGCAATATTTTCCAGCTAACTTAAATTGGGACAGGGAGTAGCTGTAGTAATTAGATATTTTCATGTGCAATGGATCAATAGCACTTGCTTGTTGGCCATAATAGCTAACAAATTATCAGTGCATATGGCTTCTGACAAGTAATTCATTTTTCTATACATATCTGTACTTCCACAAAAAAGTATTTATTTAATGAAGATGTAGCTGTAGTTAATATAATTTTTTTGTGGAAGAATTATATATTAATTGCTGTTGCTCCTTCATTTTGAAGTTCGAAGAAACTTGTTGGTCGTAAATCGGAGGGGTGCCAATTTCTGACCCAACCCGAAACCCGACACGAACCCAACCCGAAAAAATACGAATTTGGGTCAATAAATATTCGACCCGAAACAACCAGGTATAATCAAACACGAACTCGAAAATGACTCGAAAATTAATGAACCCTCTATTTATAACCCTACTTTTGAAATACTTTATGTTTAAAATAACTAAATTTAAATACAATAAAGTAACTTTCACGTGCAATGATAGAGACTCGCTAGTTGGTTCATAATTATTTAATAGTAATAACAATATTTTATACATGTCATGCCATTTTTTACACCTGACAAAAGTAAAGTACGTAAGTACGTACAACTGTAACTTTCACGTGCAATGAAAGAGAAATGAACTGTTTTATCTTAAAATTTGTGTGAAAGCAATCAGTCCATATAAATCAGGATAGAAGTAGTATATAATATAGGAATATATTTTCAATCACTCTAAAAAAAAGTAGAGGTGAGGAAACCCGAAATGACCCGAAACTCGACACGAACCCGGTAGGTACGGGTTAGAGCTAGGAAAAAATAACCCGAAACAACAAGGTACAATTTGACCAGACACGAACCCGACCCAGAACCCGAAATTGCCAACCAAATCCTAACTATTTCTCAGTATATATGAGTTCTGACATGGTATAATCCCTTTTCCCATAATATCTATCTACTTCTATGGCAAAGTAATTATATTATTTCTTTTGCTATTATTTAAGAATACTTTTGTTATAACAATAGAATTTGAGTCCTATCATTTGATTTATATGCAGCCACTGGCCAGCGCTTATGGCCTTGCAAAACATAGAGACGGTCGCTGGGAATGGGCAATTGCTCCTGGTGTTTCACCATCTCCTAGATATCAACATGCAGCTGTAGGTTTTCTATATTGGATATCCTTTGTCCTCCAAATATCTCATTATCTGCCGAAGCTTAATTCTTTTTATGGTGGCGGCTAGGTTTTTGTTAATGCCCGTCTCCATGTTTCTGGAGGTGCGCTTGGTGGTGGGCGCATGGTAGAGGACTCTTCCAGTGTTGCAGGTTTCTATCTTGGACACTTAACTCTTAAATAAATGTCCTCGTACATTTGTGAGAGATTTTAAATTCATGGTCATTCAAATGCTTAATGTTTGGTGGAAGGAACTGCAGCCAAGCACTCTAGCATAAGCATTCCTCATGCGTGTTTTGGAGTTCAGTAACATGGACAATGCTCTATGATGATTGCAAAAGCCACAATAACTCTTTATATATTGGATTAATATGAATATTGAGCTGAGAGAAATTGGTTGCTTGAAATTAGGTTTTCTGAGATGACCCTAAATTATCTCATTGAGGAAATTAACAACTTTATAGATCATTCATCATGGAAAATGTGTCTTCAGAAAATCTTCATGCTCCTTCCTAATTGACTAAACCATGCAACCAGGTTCCTCCAACAATGCAAATGCTTTTCTATCTCATGGCTTTACTGTCACAAATAACTTCTCTAATTGTTAAGTACCCGGTTGTTAAGATTGGTGTGCTTTATATTTGATTAACTAGATTGTAGATTGTTTACGAGCATTTAAAATTGCAAGCTTTATGTCAACTACTTAGATAGGGACTCACGTGGTTTTGATTTTAGTGTGCATATACGTTAATATTTGTATATTCGAATGTTAGATTGTCAAATCTAACAGAGGGTTAAAATTTCTCGTGTTTCTGCTCTGTACAGTTCTGGATACTGCAGCAGGAGTATGGTGTGACTCTAAGTCTGTTGTTACCAGTCCTAGGACAGGTAGATACAGCGCTGATGCTGCTGGTGGAGATGCTGCAGTTGAATTGACAAGGCGCTGTAGGCATGCAGCTGCAGCTGTGGGTGACTTGATTTATATCTATGGTGGACTGCGTGGAGGTAAGCTTGCTATTTGCAAACTAGAATCTTGCAAGTTAGATTGCCTAAGTTGGAAATATACTGCTTGTATTGAATTTTTGAATAGCAAAGCAGGCAGCTGGGGAGGGGTACTATACTAATATGTTATTTATAACCCCCCCCCCCCCCCCCTTTTTTTTTTGTATTTTTCGGTCATTTGTTTCAACTTAAATTTGTTTCTGCATAATATTTTCCTTGATTTTATTATTATTCTTCTTATATTTGTGTTTTTATAATCTTCCTAAAAGCTTGCTTTTGCATTTTTCTCTCTGGCTTTGCATTTGTTGTTTATGCATTATTGTTTTTTTAAGTTTAGTTTAGTTGATGCATTTAGTAAATTCATTCACATGTTTGATGTCTTTTCAATTTTATTTGTATTTATCTCAGGTTGATTTGTCCTTTTAAAGTTAAAAGACTTAACTGTGAAAAAGACATTAACTGGTGATCCTATTGCTATTCTTGAATCTTTTACATCTTTCTCTTTGGTTTTCAAATTTTGTTTATGCATGTGTGATCGTGGGTTTTTTTTTAAAAAAATATTCTAGCGGCACGCCCTTTGTTTGGTAGATGCATTTAGGAGGGTTAATTTACTTATTTAATGACTTCTCAATACTATTTGTATTATTCACAGGTTGATCTTTTGTTTCAAAGTTAAAATAGTTAGCTGTGATCATGTTTCTGATATATAGACTCATAATCTATATATAGTATAATAAAAGAAAAGAATTATCCAAAAAAAAGGCATTGCCTTTGATATATATGCTGATTCTGCCTGTTGTTTCTTGATAAATTTTACATGAATTCCTTCAAAATTGATATGAAAAAAGTAAGGTTTTCTCAAGAGATATGCACATTGTGTACCATAGGGAGTAGGGACAAGGCGTTCTCAACTTTTCTTTTGTTTTTATGACTATGTTCTATAAAATTTCTCGTGGAGTGGCTCTTTGAATCAAAAAGTAAATAGAAGATACAACGAAGGCTCTTGTAGGAGCCGATGGAGAGTAGGAGACTGGGGGTGTTATTATCAGATATATAATAAAATTACAAAATATTAATGAAGACCATGCATCAGATGGGTTATAAACTTGTATAATTAGATATATCACCCCTTCCTACTACCCTGCCACCCTGGTGTCCACCACCACAACTATTACAACCACCACCACCACCACCACTACTATCACAACCACCACCATCTCGACTAAACCACAATTACCTCCACCACTATATGCCTTTTATCTCCACCACATCGCCATGATAATGACCACCTACAGAATCACCAAATTTAAACCCAAATTACTAAAATTTCTACACAAATCACCAAATTTTCTAGAAACAGATCACCAAAAAATGCTCTTCTACCATACCTACCACCACTATCTCCACCAGAAACTTCATCACAACACCTCTACCACCACTGTATCTGCCATAACAACCACTTTACGAAGACGGAAGACCAGATATGAGAAGTCGTGAATCTAAAGCAAGTTGTACCTGATGCATGTTTCTTTTTTGGCTAAATCGACCCAAAACAGTAGTTTGGCTTACAGTAAGAAATCTGACGTGATTTGTCTTTTACCACAGGCGTATTGCTAGATGACCTATTAGTTGCTGAAGATCTGGCTGCAGCTGAAACAACAAGTGCAGCCTCACATGCTGCAGCAGCAGCTGCATCAAATGTACAGGCTGGGAGATATGGGTTTGTTGACGAAAGAACACCACAACCAAATTCGGAAGCAGCTTCTCATGGTTCTGTGGTTCTTGGAAATCCTGTTGCACCCCCTGTAAATGGGGATATGTATACAGATATAAGCACTGAAAATGCCATGCTCCCAGGCACAAGGTATGTAGTTATGAGTTAACGCATTAATTGTTCCTTTTTAGGTGTCTGTTGCAACATGTCTCATATCTATTCTAAATTCTTGGCCTTCAGTTTCCCTCTCTTTTCATTTTCATAAATTTCTTAAACCTTCCTTCACCAAGTTGTTCCATCCTCGCCTTTATTCCTCACCTAATGTTTGTGTTAAATCTATTTTCTTTTTGTATTCCCCCTCTAGATTAGTAGATTAATGTGGTTTCTTGTTCAGGAGACTGAGCAAGGGCGTGGAGTACTTGGTTGAGGCATCGGCAGCAGAAGCCGAGGCTATAACTGCAACATTAGCTGCTGCTAAAGCACGACAGGCCAATGGGGAAGTTGAACTGCCAGACAGGGACAGGGGAGCAGAAGCTACTCCTAGTGGGAAACAGATATCTACCCTTATTAAGGCTGAGTCTGCTCTAAACAATTCTATTCCAGCTGGTGTTAGGCTGCATCACAGAGCTGTCAGTACCAAAATTAGTTCAAATTTTCTTAGCTTATGCACTTCATCAGAACTCAGTCTGATCTCTTTTTGTATGCACCTTTAGGTAGTTATAGCTGCAGAGACTGGTGGAGCTTTAGGTGGTATGGTAAGACAGCTTTCAATCGATCAGTTTGAAAACGAAGGCAGACGAGTAAGCTATGGCACACCAGAAAATGCAACAGCAGCGAGGAAGCTTTTAGATCGGCAGATGTCTATAAACAGTGTTCCCAAAAAGGTAGATAAGTTTATATCAGGCATCTTTATGATGGTATTTTGAGATTGCATCTTGACATCCATCATTAATTAGTATAGCTATATTCATGTGCAGCTTCACCAGGTTCTGTTGACCTGATTTTTTTTTGGGTTCTTACCTGTGCATAATTTCATTTCATGCTAGAATATATAGTTTAAGGAGACAATCAATAGGGCCATTTTCCTACACAGCAGACCCAGAAATTGGGGCAGTGTATGGTTGGATCAGATCCCTACTCGGTTTTGTCCGGGTGTTGCCAATCTCTATCACATTTTGAATTTTTTTTCTAAAAAGAACAATTCAAGTTTCAGGCCCTTCTACATACAGTCATAAAATATGCATCACTAATATATAATACAAAGAATGGACCTATAGAGTGTAACCATGCACAAATATTTTGAATTCGTGACTCTGAGATGTTTGCGAATTAACAGAATGCATATCTACAAGATACTTGTTGCCTGAGTCTTCTTTATTATGCATTCTAGGAATGCGTGACTTCAAAAAGTATTATAATTTTCAAGTATTTCTCATTAAGTATTGAACATGCATATCATCATCTGAGAAAAAACATTCTAGTGACACAAACACAAAAAGTGTCAAAAGAGGTAAAAGGGCCAAAATTTGACATTTTGGCAAAAGTATCTGAAATTACAGTATTTTGTTATTTTTGGTGTTGTCTTGCCCTTTCTTTTGAGAGGAAGAACCTTGTGCTTTTGAGTACACAAGTCTCCTGACTACTACCAATTTGGGATGAATAACCACTAATCTATCCTCGGAACCCAGTTGGGGGACTCTGGTACTCAGGGTAGTGTAGTCCAAGACCTGTCTGAGCCACCAAATGGTACTGTCATTTTTCTGGTTGTAGTTTGCCAAGTGAGATATTGTCTACATTATAGCTAAAAATCTGCATGGTTTTGTCTATATTTTGACAGGAAAAAAGCATTTTACCTTTATAAGCATGAATCTGTCTCTTAAGTGCTAACTAACGAGAGGTCTAACTAAGGCATATCCCCTACTTGTTTAATTTTCTATTATCATTATCATTTTTGTCTGGTTTTTGGTTGAAGGATCAAATTGATATCCAAGTGTACTATAAATTCGTCTGGAGTCCGTTTTCTTATAGCATTTTTTCTTGTAATATGTATATTTTCATAGCTTGAAATGTTATTGTTTGTGATACTGTATTTGATATGTTCCTTGTAATGTATTAAGGTCTGTATCTTGCTTATTGACAATTTAGTATTATTATGCTTTATAGGTAATTGCACATCTGTTGAAACCACGTGGTTGGAAACCTCCTGTACGTCGACAATTTTTCCTGGACTGCAACGAAATAGCTGATCTATGTGATAGTGCTGAAAGAATATTTTCATGCGAGCCAAGTGTACTACAACTTAGGGCTCCTATCAAGATATTTGGTGATTTACATGGGCAGTTTGGGGACCTTATGCGGCTGTTCGATGAATATGGCTCACCATCTACTGCTGGAGATATAGCGTATGCTTTTTTTCCCCATATATTTTAAAGTTTAATAGTAGTATTTATATTAAATGATCAAAACTTATGTCTAATAAAGATATTTATATTCAAGCTTTGCAAATGTCATCATAGTTTCTGCCATACGGCACAGAATCATTTCAAATTCTCTTGTACTAGGATATATATATATATATATATGTATATGTATATGTATAAACTAATAAACATAGACAACATATTTGGTTAAACAGAAAAATAATGCCTTACGTTGGCAAAAGCATATCTGTGGGCTACTGGTTTCTAGGTAGTAATTATTAGCAGTAATATGTGATCCATTGTTTACTGCTCTTACATGTGCTATAGCATACAAGTATAAATTCTTTGTGGTTGCAATACAGCATATACCCTCATTACTAGAATAGATAATCAGTTTTGACTTGTATATTTAATTCATATTTGTATTCAAGTTTGACCTTTTTTTTATATTTAATCTTCAACTCCTCAATCATGATAAACTGTAAAATAGTGCTATATTTGCGTGATTTTAGATGAATCACATATAGTTTGAATATAGATGCAACTAATTACTTTGCTGTTAAATTGATTGTAGATGCAGTTTTATCATCAGCACCACCCAACATCGTTTATTGCATTATGGATTTCATGCATTCTTTCAGTAACATTTCTAGTTAAATATATCTCACAGAGCCTTTTTTTTACCATGTTACTCTATCTGGCTTGTGAACTTGTTATAAATGAATGCTCCATGTATGTCATTTTAATAATATTGTATGTGTAAATGTGATTGTCCAGATCAGCGAATTTAAGTTCATAAACATTAATCTAGTTTTTGCATCTCTGGGTTTGTGCTTTGATTTACGTGTTAAAGAATGAAGATTTATCTTTGGGTTGCACATAAATTGACATCCTTTATTAATAAGCTCAAAGCATGGGACCTTATTTTTTGTCTTAGTTTGTGATTCTAATATTATATTATTGATTATCAGATATATCGATTATCTCTTCTTAGGAGATTATGTTGATCGAGGCCAGCATAGCTTGGAAACTATTGCTCTCCTGCTTGCTTTGAAGGTATTGCCTTCTGTTTGTCTAACAATTTCTAAGTTACTCCATTGCTCTGCTCTTGCCCTTCCTTTCCTTTTTCTGATGTGTTATTAAGTGTTTAACAGGTCGAGTATCCTCTCAATGTTCATTTAATTCGTGGAAATCATGAAGCTGCAGATATTAATGCCCTTTTTGGATTTCGAATAGAATGTATTGAGCGCATGGTATGCTACGATATGTCTATGTTATAATATTCAGGTCCATGCCAGTATATGTCAGATTTTTAGATATAAATTTTCACTTGTAAACGTCTATATTTGACTATTTCATGTGCAAAATAGGGCGAGAGGGATGGGATTTGGGCATGGCATCGGATAAACCGGTTGTTCAACTGGCTTCCTTTAGCAGCTCTTATTGAGAAAAAGATAATTTGTATGCATGGTGGTATAGGTAGGTCGATAAATCACATTGAACAGATTGAAAACCTTCAGCGTCCAATCACAATGGAAGCTGGTTCTATAGTTCTCATGGATCTTTTATGGTTGGTACATCTCATTTGTTATTAATATGATTATTATAATTGTTTATAATCTGGGTAATCTTATTAGATAGGTTTGCCTGTGTAGGTCTGATCCTACTGAAAATGATAGTGTGGAAGGCTTAAGACCAAATGCAAGAGGTCCTGGGTTGGTTACTTTTGGGGTTAGTATTGCTTCATTTATCTGATTCGTTTAAGCTCTTCATATCTTTTGTGTTTAGGACTCATCCTCTAATGGTTCCTTGATTCAGCCTGACCGTGTGAAGGAATTCTGCAGCAACAACGATCTTCAATTGATTGTGCGAGCGCATGAATGTGTTATGGATGGGTTTGAGCGTTTTGCACAGGGACATTTAATCACCCTTTTTTCAGCCACTAATTACTGTGGTATGATTTTTACTCGAAGTATATGTGGACTTGTGGAGAAGATTTAAGAAAGCTCGAACTTTTTCATTCATTCATATAGTGCTCTTTATTTAGGCACTGCAAATAATGCTGGCGCAATCTTAGTCTTGGGTAGAGATCTGGTAGTAGTGCCAAAACTCATTCATCCATTGCCACCAGCACTTTCATCACCAGATGAATCACCTGAACGGCACATAGAGGATACATGGATGCAGGTACTACTATTTCACTGATATGCAATGTTTGTGATCCTGTATTTATTTTTCAACCTTTTGTTAACTCGTCTGCAATTTCATACGGTGGTATTAGGAACTTAATGCTAACAGACCGGCAACACCCACAAGGGGTCGTCCACAAGTTGCCAATGATAGAGGTTCACTTGCTTGGATTTAGAGGATTGGTTTCCTCCTGTTCCCTTGCACCATCCTGGATAAGGCTGTCACTCGGAATATGTGGTTTTCTGTTTATAGCATGAGGACGCCATATGGAGGGGTTTTCCGAGATTTTATCCAGGCTTGTAAAATCTTTTCCTGCTAGAGGTGCAAAGGTTTTCAGCAGACGGATCTGTGTGACCTCACATAGAACAGGCCTTCAAACGATTGAAGAGATCAGAACTCAGGTCTTATATGCTGAAATGCTGCGGGGTTCTCCAAGTTGGCCTATGTACATTTGAGATCGAGTCCGGTAGAAGTTACAGTCTTTTGCTTGTTACTATTTTTTGGGGGTTAGTTGGTATTTGTTCTCAAAAGTTCTTGTATAATGTGGTTTGATCTGTTTTAGGTAGTTCTCTTGTGATTAACTTTTTTTATTTTAAAAAACATTAGGGTTCCCATATAATTGGTGAGAATGTGAGATAATATTGAAATTAGTCTTCTTGGGAATATTGCGCTGTCAGTTTTATAGAGGCATCTGTTCATGTACTTTGTATTTTATTTTGTAAAATCTCGTGTGAAGATAAGCATCTTACATGTATGAGCCATATGATACAAAGTTATGGCATTTTTGTGCAATTATATTACTGTAATTGACAGTATCCTGATTTAAAAAAATTATGATTTTTGGGTCTGTTTTACAACCCCGCTTCTTTAAATTTAATGTTTAGTTGTATTTTATTTGGTAATTTACGTGTTTTCAAGTTTCCTAATTTATCCATAAAAACCTTTTTGGAGTTCACAAATCTTTAAATAAATTGTAATATGTATAATTTTCTTTAGAGTGATTAATAAATATAATTGATTAAAATGAAAAGAAATTGAAATATAAAAAGCCGAATATAATATATAATCTTTTTATATCTATACATGTTAAAAAATAGAAGGACAAAGCAAGAAGTAAATAAAAATTAAAGAAATGGAGAGCATAAAAAAAGGCATACAACCGAGTTCTAGGAGTTAAGTAAATCAGGGAGAACAACATCAATAATTTAGGCCTCCACGACACCCCAATTTGGGGTGTTGAGAATGTATCTCTTTTGTATTATTATATTGCAACCCCTTTTTGACCTTTCAAAACCTCAATTCTCCCGATTAAAAACTTCCCAAACAAGGCTTTTTAAATCCCAACCCAACCCAACCCAACCCAACCCAACCCTTCTTAACTTTCTATTCAAACTAAGCCCATAGGGTATATATAAAATAGATTATAACCGTGCGATGTATGTGGTTTATTCAATATTGTAAAATATGATATTTAAATTTTAAAAATAATTATTCATTCGATAGTTAACATGAAATTATACATTCCATGCATAAAATAACGAATTGAGAAAATTAATTATAATAATGTCTATATGAAAAACATAATGTTATATGAAATAAAAAAAATTAAATTTTGTAGTCAATTTTAATTGCCAACTTAGAAAACGTTTTTAGAAAAATACAAATATTTAATGCCAAGTGATGGACACTAATTATAGGGAAAGTGACAGAATGCTTAACCTATTTTATTAGAGGCCTTTGAAACGGTTCTCTGTCACTCTCACCTTGAAATATCAGATGTTTAAATTGCTTGTTAAGAACCAGTTTGATGGAAGTTTAGATATTTTGAAATGATATGCTGTGGTTTAGCTGAACAAACATTTTCATAAGCAAAGGTGGGCATACATTTTCATAGGCGAGTCAAAGGACTACAGTGTGCAGATCGAATGGATGTGAAGAAATACTAAATAAAAGTCGTATATAGTAAGTAATACATAAATGCTGCTCATGCTCATGAGCAGTTGTCCGCTTAGAGAAGTGCAATGCGGGAGCCCAAGTCCCCCACCAAAGTCTGATTTTATTGTGCCACCTAAATAGTTTCAATGCAAAGTCCGAGTCTAAGTTTTGTGTAGTCCATGCTTGATCCATTCTAATTATATTATATGTTACACAGACATGAAAAGCTGAGTTTATGAAGCAGGAGGGATAAAATATAAATAAAAAAAGAAAAATATGCCACGCATGCCACAGTTAGTCAGACCGGGAGTTGTCCAGCTCAAGTTTCCGGGCCTGACCAACTTCTCTATTTGTCTCCAATGCCGTAAATAAACCCAAGTATCTCTCTTTGCGCCACATCACCCACTTGGGTCCTCCATGCACTTGCTCTTAGAACCATTCCAAACTCTTAAAGATATCTCTTAAAGTTATCTGTTTTACAATATATAAAAAAAATGTTGAGTGTTTTTCTGATATGTCCTAAATTTAAAAACTGTTTACAAATATATCCTATTTTTAGTTGTATTCTCAAATATGTCCCATACATAGTTTTTTTTTCATCTTAATAATTTTAGAAAGACATTTTTATCATTATAAATTAAAATAATTGAAATTTAAAAACAAATGTAATATAGTTATAATATAAATGTAATATTTATAAATTCAATCTTCTAAATTTAAATTTGAGAGTAAATTATTTTATTACATAATTCTAGTATACATTAAAAATTTAAAATTTAAAATAAAATTTCTCATTGCAATTTTAGTATCACAAAAAAATATAAATAAAAATGAAAATAAACAAAATAAACAGTGTTAAAATCTAACCAATCCATATTTTATATATACATATAATAAAATTCGAGAATTTAATGATATCATTATTCAAATAACCAGATAATAAAAAAATGTATTACAACACCCATTTTCAACAAAATTGAATTATTATAAGATTAATACTTGTGAAAATAAAATAATTATATATAAACTCATTAATTATTAGTTATAAGTCATATAAAGTACATCAAATAAATCAAAGAATATGTTAGTCTTAATATTTATATTTAAGTTTGTTAATAAGTTAATAGGACATAATAATAAAATAGATATAAAACAAGACATATTGATAAATAACTCTATTAATCTGGGGCATATTATATAAATTTCCAAAAATGTTTTTACGATAATTTAATTAGTTACTCCTTACAAAAATTGAAAATCAGTTTTTCTTTTGGAAATTAGGGGACTTACTTTACCAGAAAATTTCTTCTAAAATTCATCAAATAAATTTTTACTTATTTTTTTTAAAAAAATCACCGCTACCATTTCTGTAAGAATAACAATTTCAAACACACGCTTGGTATTATATTTCTGCTTGAATCGAATGTGTTGATCGTATCAAACTTTGGCCATAAATTAATTTTATAAAAAATTGTATTCTTTTCATTTTTATATTATTTATTTTTACATATATTTTAACATGATACATCTACATATTAATTTTAAATTATATATATAAATATTAGACAATTTGTATTTATAAATTCTATTAAATTATAAAATTAAAGGGTTTATATTATAAAGAATATTTTCTATTTTTATTTTTTTAACGAATAAAACTATTAAAATTGAACCCCCAAGTATTTAGGACAATGTGTGGCCACAACTCTCTCAAATGCTCATGGCCGACTCCAATCGAAATGTTAGTTTTATTACCCCAGTCAGAGGTTACGGAGAGTACGAATTGGAAAAGATAGGTGCATGTCAATCAATTGACTTTTAATTTGTGCAACGTGCTTGATTCAATATAAAATTGATGCCCGTATTTTTATTTATTCGGGTTCTAATATGTAAAATATTATATTTTTAAAATTTTATGATCTTCGATTTTCTGATTACACATAAGTAAAGTTAAGTTATAATTGTCAAACATTTTGTGATAATTTTGTCACCTACATTTATTTTTTCTTTTGTGTTGGAATGCAAAGTGATTGCAATATTAATCTTTTGAGTATTCAATAATATTATCAAAAAATTTATATATTCACTTATTTTAAAAATATTTAATATTATTTTCATTAATAAAAAAACAATATAATAATTGTTAAATATAAATTTTCATAAATTTGATTGGGGGCTTCTATTATGGTCAACTCGTTTCTAAGTTGAGAGCACTACCGGATTCTTCAAATGTTAGTAAATGTGCAATGGTTGACTTTATCATTTCCCAACACTTTCCTGACAAGTCCCAACTAAACTGCAAGAAATTGAAGTTCCTTGTCATTTTCTATGTCCAGTCTCCATGCAACTCATGAAAGATCCAGTTACATTTGATACCATATGATACCATATTTAATAGAGTACATTTTTATATACCTATTTTATCTTTCTTTTCGTAAATTTATTAACTAATTAAATATTTTTATTTTATTTTGTAAAAAATTAATTAAAATCAGAATTATAGTAGAAAAAGCAAAATACAAGAAAAGAGGTGGATTACTTAGAGGTAAAACAATTACAGAAAAAATTGAATGCTTGTTGGAGAAGAAAAAGGAATAGAAGAAAAGATTTTAAAATTCAATTTGTAATCGATATAGAAGACATACATTATTTTCCCTATATATATTGAGCTCGTCTCTTGTATTTCATAATCAATAACCTTAATTTTAAAATTCATAATTAGGAGCAGGAGTAGAGTACTTTTATTTTCTTGCTCTTTCAATACAAACAAGTTTTTTCTATTCAAACACTTTTTCCATTATTTGCAATTTTTCGCATGTCTTATATTAGTTACTTCATTTTCTTTTTTAATCATGTTTAGCTAGTTCTCTTGCTCTAGGGTGAAGAAGAAGTTGGTTAATTATTTTTAGTATTTACTTGTTCCTATTAATTGATTCTCGTGATTTTTCCTGGTGCTTAATTATTTGATTAACAAAGTGATTTTGATATATTATTGTTACCGAATTTACTTTTCATAGCTTATGCTTGCTCCATGAAGTTTTGATGGGTTATTGTTAGATAATAAGTTTCATAATATATGTTTGTCTCGTTAATTGATATTTGATTTTTGAAGAAAGAGAATTGATTTTTAGGATAAGTTGGATATTAATTGTAATTGATTGACGGATTCAGATTCCTAAATTTTCCATATTTATTTGATCTTATTTGGTTATTTGATTAAACAACTCTCTCTAAAAATTATATTTCTAGTATGCTTGATTAATTATTTGTTAGGGTTTGGAAATTTCATAGTCTCTGATGATCGATTTGTGATTGCTATAATTAAACACTGTGTAACATTCTCCACTGACATTACTTAAGATCGACAACATATCGATAAATGATTACATATATATTTATATGATCAATGATCGTATACCAACATCCAAACAAAGCCTTGACAAAACCCAAATCCTTAAAGTACTTAAAAGAAAAATAATATTATAATATTCTATTATTCTAGAGTTAGTGGGAAAATTGTACAAGAATCGAAAAACACTAATTATGTAAATTTTATTTTTAAACTTATGATTTATAGTTCGATACTCAAATTGAAATATATATTTTGATTTTGATTTTAATGTAATTGATTTTAATTAATTATATTATACTATTCTTCTCATTTGTTTTTTTTACTAATTTGCTTATATTTTATAAATAAAAAGATGGATTCTAGGTCCACTCGACCCCCAAAGGGTAGTGTCAAATGAAAGCCCTAAGGCTTATCAGACCAAGTTCAACAATACACGGTTGGACAAGCCAACACCAACAACAACAAGCTGCAAAGTTAGGAATTAAACAACATTCTTAGGAAACAAAGACAAGTAAGAAATTATAGAGACAAGGATCATCAATTTTTAGGCATTCGCCTACGCTTGGCTACATTCCAGTGGCTGAATCTTTCATTGAGAGAGCATGGTAGTCCAATGACAAGTGGTCTTCCCACCTCTTAGTGCCTGGTTTCCTGGGTTCCCTAGTGCAAAGAAGCAATGAGGCGATGCTCAACATTTCTGGAGCTGATTTCATTAGGACTGGAGATATGAGCCACCTGTTTGCCAGCAGCCTTGTCTTGGGCTATGAATTCCTGGGAGAGAACCTGCACATAATCAGAAATAGTGTCATGTTGGGTAGTATTCCTCTTCTCTAGCTTCTCAGAAGATCTTCTTTTGTAGAAAGCGGTTTGATCCTTTGGAGCCTCTTGAACACTGTTTGATTGAGAGTGGTCACTAATAGAGGCATATTTAGTGCTTGGGGTGAAGATGGACCCAAGATGACTTGACTTACTCTTGATCGGGGAAACATATCTCTAATATTAGGGTAAAGATCATTAGCATGGCAATCAGAGAAATACATAGGACTGAACAAATCTTCGAAAACATAATGAACCAAGACATGAACAAGGAATCTATCAAACTGCCCCAGTATGGGAACAGGAATAGTGGATAGTCTAACATTAAGATCTTCAACCTCAACAAGCATAAAAGCCTCACTAGCGGGTTTTAAACTCTGTAATTTGCACTATTTTTACACATAACATTCTCCACTGGTATTTACTTAAGATCGACAACATATCGATAAATGATTACATATATATTTATATGATCAATGATAGTGTACCAACACCCAAACAAAGCCTTGACAAAACCCAAATCCTTAAAGTACTTAAAAGAAAAATAATATTATAATATTATATTATTCTAGAGTTAGTGAAAAAACTGTACAAGAATCGAAAAACACTAATTTTGTTAATTTTATTTTTAAACTTATGATTTATAGTTCGATACTCAAATAGAAATATATATTTTGATTTTATTTTAATGTAATTGATTCTAATTAATTATATTATACTATTCTTCTCGTTTGTTTTTTACTAATTTGCTTATATTTTATAAATAAAAGATGGATTCTAGCTCCACTCAACCCCCAAAGGGTAGTGTCAAATGAAAGCCCTAAGGCTTATCGGACCAAGTTCAACAATACACGATTGGACAAGCCAACACCAATAACAACAAGCTGCACAGTTAGGAATTATCAAATCAGGTGTATGATACTTGGTCCATTTCCTTGCATGAGGAAGATTTCTTGAACTGGATGCTCCCCATGATCTATGCCATCATAGTAAGATTCCTCAGTAAATGCTGATCATCCCCCTGAAGTTGTGCTAACTTCAGAATTTACATTCCCAATATTTGAGTTTTCAGAGTTTGTTTCAATCAGAGTTTGATCTGAGTCTGATATCTCAATTATAGAGTGTTCAGAAGTATTTGTAGAAGATTGTGGTTGCTCCCCCTCAACATGTGCAGAATCTTCATTTATAGTTTCAATATCATCAGAGTTTGAAGGATCAGTGTTTAGCAGATCAGAGTTTGGGTCATCAGAGTCTGTTTCATGTTGACCTTTGAGCAATTCATTTTCAAATCTCAGATATTCCTGAGCTTCTTCATCATGCAGTCCTATTATTTTTATTTCATCAAATGAGACATTTACGGATTCCATGACTACCCTGGTTCTTAAGTTAAACACTTTAAATGCCTTTGAAGAGGTTTTGGAGGTTGTAGCATAACCAACAAAGATACCTTCATCTATTTTGAGTTCAAACTTTTTCAACTGCTCAGGATTTGTTTTAAGAATAAAATACTTTCTTCTAAATATGTGAAAGTATTTTGACATTTGGCTTCCTTCATTTCATCATTTCATAATGAGTTTTTCCATGCTTGTTTATCAATGTACAGTTTTGTGTAATACAAGCAGTGTTTACAACTTTTGCCCAGAAATAGGTGAGAAATTTTGTAGCTTCTAACATTGTTCTAGCGGCTTCAACTAGGGTTATGTTCTTTCTCTCAACTACACCATTTTGCTGAGGTTGTACATAATTCCTCCATTGCAGAGTTCTTAAACTCTGTTCCATTGTCACTCCTTAGAATTTTTACTTTGGGTGTTGATCCATTTCAATCATAGTAATATGATAAAAAATTGTCTCAGCAGTTTCATCCTTTTTGTGTGAGAAGTACACCCAAGTGAATCTGGTATATTCATCAACAATCACCAGAGTATATCTTTTCTTTCCTATTAGCATAATGTTGACATGACCAAATAGATCAAGATGTAGCAAGTGAAAGGGTTCTTCAATTGATGACTCAATTTTGCTTTTGAAAGTTGTCTTCCTCTATTTTGCCTTTTGACATGAATCACAGAGTCCATCAGGATGAAAATGAGCCTTTGGGACACATGTCACCAGATCCTTTCTTACTAGTTCATTTATATTCTCAAAGTTTAAGTGACACAGCTTCTTGTGCCAATTTCAGCTTTCTATTGAAGTAGCCTTGCCAAGCAGACAAGTCATAGGTCCTTCAGAGTTTGTCTCCAGACTTGTTTCAAATAGATTGTTATGTCTGTGACCAATTAGAACCACCTTGATAGTCTTTTTACTTTTGACTTCACAATGTGTTTCATGAAATTTCACAGAATAACCTCTGTCTGTCATTTGACTCACACTCAAAAGATTGTGTTTGAGTCCTTCAACTAGAGCTACATCTTCAATTATGAAATTTTCAATCATAATATTTTCATATCTCGGTGTTCTTCCTATGTTGTCATCTTCATAAGATACTGTTGGGTCAGCCTTCTCCTCAAACTCTGAAAGCAGGAATTTATTTCTAGTCATATGTGCAGAACATCCAATATCAATCATTAGGATATTTTTCATGTTTCCCTGCATTCATATATGCAACTTAATTAGAGGCTTTGAGGAACCAAACAAGTTTGGATCCTTTCTTTTTGAAATTGTTAACTTTTGTAGTAGAAAAAACTTTATCAGATTTTAAGTTAACAGAGTTTGCATTTCAGAGTTTGTTCTTCTTCTATCAGCTTTTACAATATACTTTTGTTTAGCAGTATAATTAGAAGAAACAAGAGTTTTATTCAAATGAGACAAAAAATCATAGTAGTTGAAATACAGACTATGATATTCTTTACATGTATAAATAGAATGCCATAAACTACCACAGTAAAAACAAGGATTTTATGGTCTATATCTAGTTTGTTTCTTATCTCCTGATCTAGGTCTTCCAGGTTCCTTCTTTTTATTCTGCCTGTAGTCGATAGCAAGATGATTAGAATTTCCACATGTGAAACATGTTTTTCTAGGAGTATCAGGAATATTCTTATAATCATTCTTCTTATAAATTCCTACTTTCCCATTTCTATTTCTCTTGAACTTTTTAGGCTTATTCTTGTTAGCGACAGACTTCAGTTTTTTCTTGAACTGTTTTTGGAAGAGTAAACCTATATTGACATGCTTGTTTTCTGAGACTCTGCTTTCTTTGTTTTGAGTGTTGTTGGAGCACTTGTCAGCAGTATTTGTCTCTTCACTAGACTTAACAAAGTTAACAGGTTTAGTTAAATTCTCATTTACTCCTTTTTGAGTCTTTTTACCATTACTCTTCTCATTTTCTAATTCATAACCTAAGGCAGATGTCCAATTCTTGTCATAAAGAATTTCTTGAACTTTCTTTCCAAAGTTTGTCCAAACTCAAAATGTCTCTTTCTCTTTTGTTATCTCAGCCTTTAAATAAGTGACTTGAATTTCTAACTGAGTTTGAATGTATAAGGCTTTTTCACATTCTTTCTTTGTATCTAGCATGTGAGCAAGTTCAGATTCAAGAATATCATTCTTAACAGATAATTTTTGAATTTCATATTTTAGTCTATCATTCTCAAGAGATTGAGTTCTAAAACTAACATGCAAGGTTCTGAGAAATTATTTTAGTTTATAGATATTATTAATGTCTATGTTAAAGATAGAGTCTGCTACCTTATCAGAGTTTGTATTGGAAGCTTCAATGTTTTCCATGAGAGCATAGTTTACTTCCTCATCAGAGTCTGAGGAGTCCATCCATTCTTTCATGAATGTTATGAGTGTCTTTCTAGCTTCCTTGCTCCTGTACTCAGTTGCATAGTGTCTCATCTTGTTACACTTGTAACACTTGACCTTAGATTTGTCAAATGTCTTTGACTTCCCTTCTTTGTCTTCTCCCTTTCTGAACTTTTCCCTGTTTTGAGAATTACCAGAACTCTTCTGAAACTTGCCCTGATTTCTGAACTTCCTGTACTTTATCTTTTTGAAGCCTTTGACAATCATAGCAACCATCTCCATCATGTCAAAGTCTGTGGATTCATCATCAGAGTCTGCATCAGTGTTTTCTTCAGACTCTGACTCACTACTTTCCTTCACCAACACAACTTTTCCTTTTCATTTTGAGACTGTAGGAATTTGTTCCTTAGCTTTCACAGTCTTTGTCTCAACATTCACCACAATTGATTTAATCTTGTTGCTCTTCCTGTTTTTCCTTTGTTGTAACTCCAAGTCATGAGTTTTCAGCTTTCCATAAACTTCATCTAGAGACATATCTTCCAAATCCGCTCTGTCTCTTATCAAGGATATCTGTAAATATCATTCTTCAAGTAGAGCTCTTAGAAATTTAGTGTTAGAGTCCTCATTGTCATACACCTTGTCAACTAGAGCCAAGTCATTCAATAGAGTGAGAAACATGTCATATGTGTCAGTAAGAGACTCATTATGTTTAGCCTCAAAGTATTCATACTCTTGAATTAGAACAGATCTTCTATTCTTTTTAATTTCTTTGGTTCCCTGACATTGAACTTCAAGTGCATTCCAGATTTCTTTTGCAGTCTTGCAAGCAATCACTCTATTAGATATCACAGAGTCTAGACTATTATGCAGAATGTTTCTTACCTTTGCATCCTTGAGAACTTTTTGCTTTTCCTCATTATTCCACTCATTTCTGTCTTTCAGAGTGTAGTACTCTAGAATTTCTCTTCCTTCTATTACAGTGGGTGAAACCAATTTTGTTGGAAGATATGAGCTTTCTTTAACCCTGTCTAGATAGTCAGGATCAGTTGCTTCCAGAAACATCAACATCTTCAGTCTCCATATGCGATATTCAGCCTTCTTGAGAATTGAAATCTTAATGCTTTTGTACTTGTTTCCAGACATTGTTTAAGATCTTTTAGTTTGTAATTAACCGCTTGCTCTGATACCAATTGTTACCCATTAAATACTATTGTAGAAGGGAGATTGAATGCTATAGTACCAAATAATTGACTAACAACACAAGTATATATAAAAATGAACTGTTTGTATAAACTTTTAACAAACTTAATACAAAACTCTCGTAAGAAACCAGATGTTCTTAAGAGCTGCTAGGTTATGAGAATGATATGTTCTATGAACGATACCTCAATGTAAACCTAAAAATGTGTTTATATAGTACACAGTTACCTATCTAAATAATGCAAAGATAATAACTAATTAATACAGAGATAAGTTTTTCATCATTATCTTCAGAATAGATAGTTTCAATAAGGCAGTTGTTATTCACTAAAACACTTCCATCTTTTTCTTCAATTAATTCCTGATTTGTCGAACAATCACAACTGTCAAACTCTGATCATCCAAACTCTGTTGGTGACTAAACTCTGATGACGTCACTTAGACTCTGATCAACTTCTAAATTATGTTTCTGATAATCTCTAACAGCATCAGTTCTTCATATCTAACAATATTATTATATCGATAAAGTAATAAAATATTATTATATAGATAAATTAATAAATTCGGTAAAGTAATATTTTTTTCCCGTGCCAAAGGTATAACTTTAAAGAGATTTAACTATAATGAAATGTTTTATGTTGGAAAGGCAGCTGATTTGCGAACTACGACCAATACAAATTCTACCCAACGTGAATACCTGCGTACTCGCATCTTGGCCACTTGTTTCAGCACGTGTTCTTGCTTTTGGACTTGTGAGCATCCTTAATTATAATTTTGGTCCACTTTGACTTCATCCCTACCTGAAAACTTTGAATATGAACTTACTTTTTAGCTAGTCAATGCCACGTACATTATTAGGGATGTATTCATATACATAAATACAAATGTTTACTCTCTCCGTCCTTTTTATTAGGGATGACCGAGATTCAATTTAATTCGGAATCAAATCGGAACAAAATTAAGTATATGCTAATAGTTTACACAAATTTTATCAGTTTAGCAGATATTTCGATTTAAAACATAATTGTAATTTTATTACTAAAATTTTGAGAAATAAATATTTCTCCTATTATAACTTTATGTTCTTATTTAAATTTTCATTCTTTCAATATATATAATTAATAATGAAATTAATTTATTATTTTTTAATAAAATAAAACTGTCATGCTAAATTATCAAAAATTATAACAATTAACACTAATATTAATTTTGTTGCAACATGCTAACACTAGATACATAGATAATAATATCAAAGTTTTCGAAATTATTTCAAGTTAAATTATAATATTGATTTGTTTAATATATTTTAACAATATTTTAATATATAATTAATAATATAATATAAATATAAGTTATATATAATATATGGGGTTCGGGTTGGAGGCGGATGGAGTTAAAATTAAACCAAAACTAACCCAGAATCCGTGGTATTTTAAAGTAGTCAAATCGAAACCATGAACCTCAATTCAGTTTCATTTCGGATCAGATTAAAATCGGGTAAATGAAACTGATTAAAATCAGGTTGGTTTATGTGGATTAAACGGTTTAACCCGAACCAAGATCACCCCTGCTCTCTAGAATAATATATATAGGCCATTATTGTAGAGTGTCATCTTTATATAAAGTTTCGGAGAAATTTCTTTGATTCTATTATAAAATTTCATAAATAATTTTAAAATTAATCATATTTATGGTGTATAATATATAAATTTTGATTGTAATGTAACATATAAACCGTATATAACTTTCATAAATAATTTAATATTTAAAAATTAAGAGAAAAAACTGATTTTTAATTTGATTCCACCATAGAATTCTGTTCTAAGTAATATGATTCTACTATAGAAATATAAAAATTTATTAAAATTTAATTATAAAATTATAAGCTAGTACAAGTATAAACACGAATAGACAAGACGAGCATGCTACATTTATAATTATTTAAACAAGTTAATTAATTAATTATGTCATCAATTAGTTTCTAATCAAATCAAACTAAAATAATTTTTGTCAAATCAATTACAATTAATTCTTAATTAAAATATAATGTATTAATCATTTGAGTCTAAATCTAGTAGAAAATAATAATTTTAGCAATCTATTTTATTCCACATCACGCACGCAAAAAATCATAAAACTTATGAAATCTTGAATTTTCTTAAAAATTCTCACAATTTGCACCCTGGGCAGGCACAATTTTTTATTAACACACTTGAATACTTCACGAGTGTTGTGGTATATAAAACGTGGACAGCTCTTTTCCATTTCAATATTAAATTTAATTTTTTCTGTTTGTAACACATTTTTTTGGTAAATATTACAGCACATGTATATTGATGAACTATTTTAGCCGATAGACTTCGAGGGTTTTTTGACGGAATACGTATTCGTATATAAATTGTATCAGAATTCGGTGCAAGGGGTTCCTTTTATATAAAAAAAATTATTATCTAACCATCGGACATGCATAGATGACCGGAGAAATTTAGATAATAGATCTTTAATGTCGAGAAGAAAACACTTTACAGAGCATCTCGTCCGAACATCCTGTAAAGAAGAATAACCAAAGACATAAATTAGAAATAAAACAAAAAAAGAGTATATAATATTATATTATTTAAAAATAAATACTAAATATGGTAATAAAATATTAATAAAAATATAGGTATATATATATAATCTAACCAAAGGGGACCCCTTTGGTTAGACATTAATTTTAAAAAATAAAGTAAAAATTTTAAAATTAAAGAAATAGTCGTTATTATTACAATTATTAAATAATAATAAAAATAACTAAAATCAAATCCATATATAGAACGTATTATTCAATAAATGGAAACGATTACCTCAATAAGGCACAAAAAATCATCATAAGTGGCCCCCAATGAATTATAAAAATCCATGGCACACAGAATTAAACAAATATATAAATTCATTAAAGAATATTTTTTAATAGAAATGTAAATGTAATCTAATGAGTTAATCGATCAATCAAAACCGTAATTAATAACATTAAAACTAATTTAAAATGCCATAAAAAGTGAGATAACTACCTGCCTTTTTTAAAAATGATAACTCCCTATGACCTTTAGTGCAAAAAATATCAGTTACAAAAAAACTATACACACCCATAAAATTTGTACAAATTAAATATTTATATACTATTATTATTATAATACATATCAAGCAACCAAGATCAATGGAACAACTACCATATTTGCCCCCATATTTGCCATAACCCTAATTCTCTGTGTTCTCTCTAGAGCCGCTTCCCCTTCTTCTTTTTCAAATATAGTCGTCGGGGCTTCCATCGGTTTTCTCCGGTGGAAAGCCCCAATCACTTAGTTCTCTTTCATCATTCAATAAAACTTTTTAGATCAAAAACCATCGGAGCATCCAGATTTTCTGTCTTCCGATCAAACGGGTGATTTTTCGATTTCGAGAGGTCTGGTTTCTCTTGTTTTTGTAGTTTTGTTTTTTGGATCTAAAACTTGCTTTTATTTTGTAATTTTAGTTTTAATTTGCAATTTCAATTTGGTTGTAGTCTCTCCTTGATGAGAGTTTTGATGTTTCTCTCCTTTGTTTGTGAGAGTATGGTTTTTGATTTAGTGATAAAAGTTTTTAGGGTATTGCAAATATGGTCGATAGCTCAAACTGGATTAGCTCCAACTAGATATGGTGAAGTGGGTACGTGTAAATATATCATCTTCAACAAATGGCGTGATTGTATCTCCAAAAAGAATGCATTAATCAGCCATTGTTTCCGATTTATGTTTGTTCGACGCGACTATTTTTGTAGATGCCGTATGGCTTTTTATTATTGAATTAATACTTACTCAAAAAAAAAATAAAAAAACTACCAATGCAAGTGAGATCATATCAAAACTACCCATAGATATTAACAATTTAATCAGCACATCGTACCACAATTCATTCTTAACGAGAATAAAGAGTAAAAGAGGTAAGATTACATAAGCATGTATTCACGTATACACGTACGTATACAAATTATAAATAATACCTTTTAGCATAGACACTTTAACAAAAAAAAAAATCTAAACATTCATCAAATAACAAGCTAGTTTCGAATAACAAATAACCAAAAGTAAGTATAGCAAAATTTCGAGATTGTGTACCTTAGTTGTGGTGGATATACACACAACAAACATTAATCATATGTACTAAATACAAATAATACCAACACTACGTAGAATCGGTAGGACCTTTATATTTTGATTCTTTGACTCGAGAAAAAGAGATAAATAGAATAAGGAGAGAGATGTTGATCATCATTAAGACGAACCAAACTAAAACCGGCATGACCCAACACTTCCCTCTATATCCCCATTCATGTTGGTTGCTTTGAGTTGGAAATGTTGTAATAAGGCCCAAATTGATTCTGATTTTAAGGGTAAGAAGGCCGGAAACCGGGCGAAAAAGAGGTTGGAGGCAGATTTTAGGGTTTGAGGGGTGAGGAAGAGATACTGTTTATCATAATCCACTACGGCTCGATAAGATTGGAATTTAAATTAGTTAACGCTTAACAAACATAAGAGGATAAATTCTCTGTACAGGCTCCTAAATTGAAAAGACTCTTTAAAAAGTTAGGACTATCTTTCCTCCATTTCAAGAGTTTGTACATGATTCTTAATTTATACTCCCTCCGTCCCAACCAATTCTTTACACTTTCCTTTTTGGGACGTCCCACCCAATTCTTTACATTACTAAAAATAGTAACTTTTAACAATAAATATATTATTACATCCACTACTTCACTCCACTTTTTCAACACTTTACACTATTACACCCACTACTTCATTTATTTTAACAATAAAATCACTATTACACCCACTATCCTTGGTCTCCGTGCCCGGACCAAATGTAAACATTTGGCCGGGACGGAGGGAGTATTTATTAATAAATTATTCATTTCTTCCAATTCTTCCATCACTTTCCCTTAAATATGAATGAAATATTAAATAAAAAGTGATCAGAAAAAAATATTGTTGAAATTATCACTTCTAAAAATATGATAACTTATTAAAATTTATTATCTTATATTATATTTAAAAATTTACTAGAAAACTATTGAAGATGCAATAAGCAACATGCCGTGTGAGGCCATGCCTTTGAATATATTAATTAATCATGTTTGTGTCAGATGTCCGTAAGAGAAATGCCACACGATTAATTAAAAAATATAGAAATTAATTTCATTATATATGTATATCCTTCCTTCCTTCTTCGTGTTGTAAAATTCGGAAAACGTACTTAATTGGTTGAGGTATCGATTTAGAATTAATCAGTAAATCGAGAATTAAACGGAATGATAAATCTGATTGATCATTAATCGGAATGATAAATCTGATTGATCATTAATCGGACTTGTCTTTATATTAATTTTATATAATATAGTTATATATATATATATATAATTAGATCACATTATATTTGTATATAAGAATAATATTTTTAAATTTATATATTTCAAACGAAATCCGTTCTTTTCACAAGTTTTTAATAATATGGTTGTGATCTGTCATTACGTGCGACTATCTCCACTATAGAAATAAAAAGGGATTTATACATATGAATCGTCTAAAACAACGATTTTTATCAGCTGTAGCAAAGAAAGAAACTTCATAGAATTTTAAATGAAAAGTGATGAAAAAGATATGCCTAGCTGTTTTTATTCAATGGATAAAGGATCTAATTGATAGAGCAAGCATCGTAAAGATCAATTAGCAAGGTTTTGGGCCGAGACAATAATAACTGCTTATTAATGCCATGATATGAGATAAGCCTTAGGAATCAACTTATATAATAAAGTTGATCCACTAAGGTATTGAGCAGCGGTGTAGAATCAGATTCCAAAGATAGTAAATCTTTTTTCTTATGAATGAAAGTTTTTTCAAAAATTCTATATAATACATATATCTAAATTTATTATTATTTATTTAAATATGAAACCGAGATAGTTACCTTTCATAAAATCCTAACGATAGGGCTAAATGCCTACGCTTTACTTTATTCTTTGGAAGGTGGGATAAACAATAAAACTAAAATGGATTCTTAATCCAAATTTAATATTTCAGTGTAAAACTCATGTCATTAACTTCTTTTGGTTAACCCCCAAAACCACATAGATCTATGAGAAATCTTGTTTTGCCAGATATGATAGATTAAATAAAATGGTATACCAAAATAATAGACTATTGAGCCGTATGAGGTAGGAAACTCTCAAGTACGGTTCTAAGGGAAGGAATTGACTCGCCTATTCCGATCGGGGAGAGCAAACCATCTGACAGGGAGATTCTAAAATTGCAGAGGCTTGTTTCGATCAAGCCGCTGAGTATTGGAAACAAGCTATAGCTCCTGGTAATTATATTGAAGCGCATAATTGGTTGAAGATTACGAAGCGTTTCGAATTGAGTTACTATTGGTACTCTGTATTTTCACTCTTTATGAATTGCCTAAAAATATCAATTTACTGTTTTTTCAGCTCTCTCATTTCCAGATACATTAGAGAATTAATCATCACTCTTTATGGAGTCCATATACATAAAGCATGACATTACTGACATTTTTGAGTTTCAAATCATCACTATAACTTAATTGTTTTTAACAATGACTTGAAGTAATCAAAATTTAAGCAAACTTAGTAAATAGATATACAGCAATGCAAGGAGAATTAGTCCAAGTATGATTATGCAACCTAAGAATCTCTCTTGCTTTCTTCTTCAGATAATCTTGACAATCAGCTTGAATCACCATACACAACTTAGCAACACCTCCAACCTTCAACATCTCCCCAAGGACTTCATCAGTGGCCGAATGCCTAGCGATCAACGTGAGCACATGAACTGCTTTATCATCTGTTCCCGGAGAAACCCGAAGAATCCTCTTCGATACCAATGCAATACCAACAGCATGTTTTACAAGTTGAGCCCTCCCATCAGCACAAGCACAAAGTTGAGCCAATAAACAAAATATAAGCTCAGTGGTATGTTTTCCGGGGTGGCCTAATTCAAGCTCAATTAGCTCGAAAACAGCACCTGCCTCAACAATCTTGATTCGGTTTCGTCCCCACGGGCATAAATCTATTAACACGTGTAACATTGCTTTTCTTGCCTGCTCGGATATATGATCGTCCCTCAACATTTTTACAGTACTATAGAAGAATTTATTTTGTAATGTTTCTAGTAAACTTGAACTCGCAACGTCGATGATTGTCTTGAGGACTAAAATCGCAAAATTTTTTACCACCACATAAGTTTTATCATATTTATGATCAAGTTGCAGTATCCACAATATTGACTCAATTAGATCAAAGTTCTCTTTGACCACATGAATATTGTCAACAGATGGCTTCCAAGTAAGATGAAGAATCCTAAACGCTTCCTCGAGCCCGAGCATTCGATGTTCCTTAAAACATGTCACAATCACCGAAACCAAGGCCTTCGCAGTGCCAGCTTCCGCCATGCATTTTCTATTCTTCTCGCTCTCATTTGCCAGAACATCCATCAATTTCAAAGCACTCAAACACAAGTGAGGAACATTGAGCTGGCGTTGTAATTTAATCACATGAGACGTGCTTAAAGGAGATTTCGGTGTAGGGATTCGATCAATACCATAATTAGCATTGGCCGTGCACCATGCTTGGATTAGCCGACGAAGTGTATGATTAGGAGTCATGTCGGAGTCTCTAGGCAATGCCTGTTTTGTCACGGGACACACAACATCCTCGGCCGTTAAAATCCATTGCTCTATGCTTTCGCGATCGTACGTTATGCCGGTGATAGCCGTAACCGGATCTTTCATGATTTGTAAAGATATAGGACATATGAAATAACTAGGTATTTCTATTTCAATATCTTCCATGTTAAAGTTGACAAGAAGAAAGATAACAAAGTAGAAGAATAGTTAGTTTCTTTATCTCTAATATTAAAATTGAAAGTAATTCATGGTATATATAACTCTTGGAGGGTTTGAATAAATTTCTTTAATCAAACTAAAGGGCTACGACTATTCTAGATACATTTATAGTTAGGTTTAGTATAATTGAACCAAGTATAATGTTATGTTAGATATTTTCTTGTTGTTGTTTACTAGTCATAGTCATATTTATATTTGTAAAATGAGTTATTGTATAGTGGGTCAAACACGAGAACCTCATAACAATAATGAAATGGGTATGCATTTGACTTTTGACATTTGGCTGCCAAAAAGTGGAGGGAGATCAAAGTAAGAGTAGTGATTCTCTATCAGAATGTTTCGTCAGGTTTGAAAATACTTTTAAGTCTGTGGCTACTTTTAATAATGTGGGCGGTAACTTGATTTTGCAGAAATTCAAATACGTAGTAGTTGGTTTGTGGATGTGCTCCTAGTCCATCCCATCTCTACCGTAGTATTATTAGAAATGAAATATCAAAAATTTGATAATTAATTGTGTTTGATTGATCTTCAAATCCAAGCATTAATTAATTATTAAATTTTGATCTTTTAACTAAAATATAAACATTATCTTATTAAATATAGATATAAATAAAGTATATAAAAAATTATAAATATATATATATAACCTTAAATAAAGTTCAAATTATTATTGTAAAAATAAATTCAAATCATATAAAATATATTTAAAAATTTTAATTAGTGATTTGCATGGGATATAATCTAGTACTTTTTGTATTTTTAAACTAGATTTTAATCCGGGCAATACACGGAATTTTCATATATATATTTATTAATTTAATATGGATTTTTCTTTATTAAATTCTAAATATTTATTATTTAAAAAAATTCTAAATATTTATGAATTGTTTAATTTAAAATTATATATATATATATATATATATTATTTTTTACTGTGGGAACCCACAACCGCTAACCTTTTTGGGTGCGCACGGGCTAAACTTACGTGCTCACGCAATAGCCTGCACGTGAACCAGGTAAACCGCAAAAGTGCGACAGACTCTGCCCATGATGACATAATCAGACATTCTTCTATCGTGGGAATTTAAAATTATATATCTTTATTAATATTTTAGAACAACTAATAAATAATTATATATATTTATATAGTTTTTTAGAATTGATCCTAAACTTTAATGTTAATTATTATAATTTATAAATAATAAAATAATATTTTACGATTATTAGAAATAAATATATTTATTCTTTAGTTTCTAGAGTTGATAGCCTGATACTATGATCGTATCATTCAACACAAAATTCTTCGATTCTCTTCAAATATTTACGCAAAAACAAAGAATTAATAGAAGTTAACCATAGCCCGTTCTCCCTCCTGTTAGTTGTGTCGCCGTTGTTGTCGCTAGTTTTACTATTATTATTTTTTCAATAAAATCGAGTTTTAATTCCATAAATTTCGAAAAAATCCAGTTGAGTTCTTCATTTTTTACTTTAAGATCTACTACGGTTAAAAGTTCGGATTTTCAAATAAAACTCAGTTTTTGGATTCAAAATCTCCGGCCTAAAATCATATCAAAATTTGGTGTCATTTCGAGATTTTTGAATTTTTAGAATTTTTCGTATCGCTTTGTGCGAGTTTGTTGTTTATGTTGATAGTTGTATCGCTTTATGCGAGTGATCTTGTATTTACTGCATTGAAAATGACTTTTATGGTGTATTGGGAGATCTAGATATCCCGCATCGACAATACTTTCGGCATGTCTATAGCTGGTATCCGGCATGTAGATAGTTATAGTGCACTTGAGACGGTGGTGAAAATCGCATGTGCTTTTGGTACCTTTAAACATCGCACTATCCACAAAATTATTGTGAAAGTACTGTTTTCAGGGGGGATGTAGGTTGGATTGCTTAGGAGACCATTGAAGTCATTTTTAATTTTCAGAATATTTGTATTTAGTTTGTTAGGCGATCCGGAAACAAGAACATTAAAGTCATTTATAATTTTTAGAATATCTGTATTCAGTTTGTTAAGCGATCCGGAAACAAAACGGCTAATTGTTTAGCTTGGTTTATTTGTTTTTGAACCTGGTTGCATGGTAAGTTGGGGGTTTGTCCAGACCGAATCTCTTTCAAATTATTAATGAAATTTGCTTTAAATTTGATGAAAAAAATAGAAATTACTTGGCTTTCACTTGATGAACACTTTTGAAACCGAAAACTTGCCAAAATTTTAACCACACGATAGCTCCTGCGTGACAATGTACGGGGTAATATTTTTTCTTATTTTTAATTTTTTATTATTATTATGGTGTTTTATTATATATTTCTTAATACAATATTAATTTTATATTATATAAATATATTAGAAATCAATCTTCAAATCTTAATATATAATATATGTAATTGTTGAGAGTTGATCTAGAGACTTTTGATAGTATTTATATAGAATTTATCTAACTCATATTATATATAGATATATAGATATATATAATATGATATAATATAATATAATATGATATGATATGATATGATATGATATGATATGATATATTATAATATAATATAATATATTTTTTTAATTTTTTTCTAATTAAATTAAGTAAATTTTGATTAAAAACTACACTACGAAGTACATATTAAGTTAGCTACAAAGTACATATTAAATTATACTATAATATAAATATATTTTACGTGTTGGAATTGGAATTGTAAAACTGATCGCACAAAACTTAGCTACAGCTTTGAAATGGTAAAAGGTGGACGGAAAGTCAATTGATTTAACTTTGCAATTCAGATATGATATACTCAATAATACACATGTATAAGCTCGACCAATCAATTTATTACACGATAACACGACACGAAAATTTAATATTTATATTTACATTTTTAGTACACAAGATAAAAATCAAACGAACAAAAATATAAACGATCAAAATTTAGTATTGATTTTGTGGTTACTTTTCGAGTATATGACATGACACGAAATACACGACGTAAATAAATTTATAATTAAATTTTAATATTTATCATGAATATATGTATATATATAATAAATATATGTATATATATTGTTAAAATTATACATGATTTTATAATATTGTATGTAAATATGATTTAAATATATATTTAATATATTTTATAAAAAAATTACCTTAATTTTTTTTATTCATTTATATTTATATTCAATTTTACACGAAACACGACACGAAAACAATACGACATGAATGTACACAAACACAAAAGTATACGAATTCTAAATAGGCCACTAAGGTATTTTGTTAAAACAAAATACTATAAATCTACATATATTAAATTTTAAAGTATATGCTCTAATTTTCATATAATTTTATTGATGTTTATTTAAATGTTATGTGATGCTTGCCTTTTATTGATGTTATTAGCCGCCGAGGGCAAGAAAGAGATCTCAAAATCATAACAAAATAATAAGTTATGAATTATATTACACATTTATATTTTGAACTTAACCTCATTTAGAATTATATGTATTTTTTATATTTTACCACCACTTATATAAATTGAAGACCGAGTATGAGAAAAATAAATTATAACAAAATTACTTACATCTAACATTTAATAAACCATGGATTACATTCAGTTAATTGCTTTGAGTATAAATAAAGAGAATTCGATGATAAGAGTAAAAGTATGTAAGATATGAGAGTCGGGATTGAGTCAATCCATAGAGTCATAGACTATCGATCAATTTATATTACAGAATTTTATTTTGAAATTATTAGTTGATTTAGAATTATAATTATTTTTGATATTTTACCGTCACTTATATAAATTGAAGATCAAGTATCAGAAAAATAATCACAACAAGTTTACTTACATCCAAAATCTAATAAATCATAAATTACATTTAGTTAATTGCTTTGAACAATAATAGAGATAGAATACAAGAGTAAGCGTATGTATGATATGAGAGTAGTCGATCAAAAGTTTTCTTTATTAATTACAAAATATACAATATAAAAATGGTAGAACTTAAAAAAAAAAATTATAAGGTTAAAAAAGAATTAATTTATGATATCATTTATTTTTATAAAGAAAATAAATTTATTTATTATAAATTACATAAAGAAATGTAGAAAATGTATATAAAATTTTTAAGCAGGTTGTATCGTGTGTGTCCGTGTCCAATTTTGTGTATAATCTAACATGTTTTAATCTGTACAATATATTTTATCTTTAATCTAACAGTTAACAAGTAAGTTAGTTACTTGATTTGTGGGTTCCCCACATAGACTAACCCAATATATATTGATTATATACATATCTATTTTATATTATTATAACCGAATGATTAAAAATTTTGATCATCGGTATAGTACTGCTGAACTATAGAAAAGATCTTAACTGTATAGTTTTATGTGAACCATATAAACGATCTTAACCATTGAATTTTAATAAAATTTAATTTTAAAAATAATATAATCATACATACAACTCTAACCCCAGTAGTCCTCCTTTTATACAAGATATGATAATAAGATAATATAATATAATATTATATTTAAATTATATTATATTATATTTAAATTATATTCTATATATTTTTTTAAAATCCTACTTATCCTATAATTTTTATTTAACATATTATCAAAGTTTATCCTATAATTTTTATTTAATTCTCTCATCGTCCCAATTTAACTGTCTTATTTGACTTTTTGGCGGTCAATTTGACTCAATTTTGACTGAAAATTAAAAAATATTCTTTTATAATTTTAAAAAACTGAAAAATATTTTTTAAAATATATTAAAAATACTTTTCAATGACAAATTTTTATAATTTTTTTCTTTTATATATTATATAGAATTTTCAGTCAAACTTGATTCAATTTGACTCCTATTTTTCAATTATATATTATATGTAATTTTCAATCAAACTTGAGTCAATTTGACTCCTGAAAAGTCAAACATGACAGTTAATTTGGGACGGAGGGAGTATATCATTAAAGTTTATGATACATTTAATATGCATTTTTTTAGTTTCCATTTATTTCTCTATTTTAATCGCATAATACAAATTATTTATCGAAACACAAGTTCTACTCAAATTACTCAAATTAGAAGAACTTGCTCAAACTAGAATAACCAGTTCACATCAATACCCGTATGTTCAAATTAGAAGACCGATATCAACACCCTATATACAACTCTAACCCCCAATAGTCCTCCTTCTATACAACTAATTACAGATAGAATAATATTATATTATATTTAAATTATATTCTATGAATATTAAATTTTATGAATATTAAAATAATAATAATATTATTTTATTAACATTAATTAAACTTTATCACTATGTTATATCTATATTATTTATATTTTTATATTATATTATTTAAAAAAACTTCTCTTTTAATTATAATATATAGTTGTACTCACAATCTACTAAAATTAAAATTTTATTATTATAATTTTTTAATATTAAAATTATATTATATTTTACAAATATTAAAATATACTCTTTTATTTAAATTTTAATTAGAATATTTCTAATATATTTGTAACTCTTTTTATTAATAAAAATTTCCTAATTAAATTTAAAGAAAAATAAAAAGTTTGGTTAGTTGGTCGTTCGTCCAGTAAGTCCTCTTTTTATACAACACTTTTTATCATCCATAAGTTTTTTATACTACTTTTTTATGCAATTATAATATTATTATAATTTAATTTTAAAACATATATATTTTACATATAACTCTATCACCGGTGAATCATTTTTTGTACAATAATCTAATAACATATCTCATTTCACTTCTAATTGAAATTACAATTTATTGATTAAATCTCATGAATATTAAAACTTATTAATTAAATCTCATGAATATTAAAATAATATTATTATTTTATCTATAAATAATTTTTATTATATATTATATTATTATTACCGATATAATAAAAAATTTAAATTATATATTTAAATCATATAGAATAATTAATATATAATTTATTAATCTCGTCCGTACTTTGCACGAGTTATAAACTAATAAATATCAACTACAAAACAATTAATGTATACTAAACAAACATGAGTTATAATATGCAACAATTAATGAGAAAAATATTAATTACTTAATATACATCAATAAATATGTGATAGTACCGTGTAATTATTAGTTAGAAGTTATGTTAGAAAAATAAACACTGATGCTGTCAGAGAATATTAGAGAATATCAGAACAAAGTTTATGTTGTTGACGTCATCAGAGAATAAGAAGATGTCGGTTAGAGTTTACTCTATCAGAGAACACTCAATTAGAGTTTACTCTCACAGAGAATGCTCTATCAGAGATTATCAACCAACAGAGTTTATCAATCAGAGTTTGTGAAGAAAATAGACAAATCAGAATTTGATTTGGATAATGAAGAAGAAATTCAAATGCAAGTCTAAATTACCTTATTGAAGCTATTCTTTTCATTCTCTGTTTTGTAGTTGGATTTGTAACTGTGTCTATATAAACACAAAGATATGTTAACATTATTTAATCATTCAAGTTATATTTTTCTCAAACTAGCAGCTCTTAAGAATAGTGAATTTCTTGAGAGACTTTTATATTCAAGTTCATTATTATTAATACAAAACAGTGTTTCTTTTATATAATTATATTTTTGATCGATTATTTGGTGTCTATTAGATTCAACCCCCTTTCTATAATAGATTGTCATCTGGGTAAACAATTGGTATCAGAGCAGGCAGTTATTTTCAATTAAAAGATCACACATGTCTGAAAACAAGTATGAAAGCATCAGAATTCCAATATTGAAGAAAGTTGAGTACCCTACATGAAGGGTAAAAATGATGATATTCCTGGAAGCCATAAATCCTGATTATTTAGACATGATCAATATAGGTCAGTATCTTCCTACTAAGTTAGTTCCATCAACAATTGTGGAAGGAAGACAGGTTCCTGAAAATTATACTCTGAAGGATAAAAATGAGTGGACCAATGAGGAAAAACTAGAAGTTCTCAAAGATGCAAAGGTAAGAAACATACTGCATAACAGTCTTGACTCTGTGATGTCTAACATGGTAATTCCCTGCAAAACTGCAAAAAAGATCTGGGATGCACTAGAGGTTCAATGCCAATGAACCAAAGAGATAAAGAAGAATAGAAGATCTGTTCTAATTCAAGAATATGAATACTTTGAGGCAAAATATAATGAGTCTCTCACAGATATCTATGACAGATTTCTCACTTTGTTGAATAACTTATCCTTGGTTGATAAAGTTTATGATAATGATGTCTCCAATACCAAGTTTCTAAGAGCACTACGTGAAGAGAGGGATTTCCAAACATCCTTGATAAAAGACATGGCTGATTTCGATGAGATGTCTCTAGATGAAGTCTATGGAAGATTAAAAACTCATGATCTGGAATTACAACAAAGGAAGAATAGGAAGAGTATCAAGGAAAAATCTAATGCTTTGAATGTTGAGACCGAAATTGAAGTACTAAAGGAAAAAGTCCCTAAAGCCTCAACAAGAAAACAAAAAGCTGTAATGGTCAATGAAAATAGTGAATCAGAGTTTGAGACAAACTCTGATGTAAACTTTGATGACTCCACAGACTCTGACATGATGGAGATGGTTGCCATGATTGTCAAATGCTTTAAAAAGACAAATTACAAGAAGAATAGAAAACAAGGAAACTTCCAGAAGAAGCATGAAGAACTAGAGAAGAAAGACAGATTCAGGAAAAGGTAAGATAGAGATGCAAAATCAAAAATTCTTGACAAAACAAAGGTCGAGTGTTAGAAGTGTAACAGGATGGGGCACTTTACTACTGAATGTAGAACCAAGTAATCTGGAAAAGCACTAATCACATCAAAGAAAGATTAGATGGATTCCTATGACTCTGAAGAAGAAATAAATTATGCTCTCATGGCAAACACTAATGCCCCCATTTTAAACTCTGATAAGGTAACAAACTCTATCTTTAATTTTAATACTAAAGATATCCATGAATTAAAGTCTTTTCTTAGAAATTTGCATGTTAGCTTTAAATCACAGTCACTTGAGAATGAAAGATTAAAATCTGAAATACAAACTTTAACTGCTAGGAATGACCTTCTTGAAACTGAAAATTCTAACATGCTTAGCATTAAGAAACACTGTTAAAATGCTATTCACATGCAAACTCAGTTAGAAATACAAGTAGAATATTTAAAATCTGAGATAGCTAAAGAAAAGGAGACTTTCAGAGTTTGGACAAACTCTGGTAAGAAAGTCCATCAAATACTTTCTAATAAGAATTGGACATCAGCCTTAGGTTATGAATCTGATAAGGAGACACATACTAAGACACACACAAAAGGGAAGTTGAGTGACCCTGTGAATTTTGTTAGAGCTAGTAATGAAAAAGCATATTATGGTGAATGCTCTAATAAAGGAAAAGAAAATAGTGTGTCAAAGAATAAAAAGGTGAATATAGGATTACTCTCACAGAAGTAACTTAGGGAAAAACGGAAGGCAGTCATAAATGAAAACAAACCTAAAAAGGTAAAGAAAAATAGAAATGGCAAAGTAAGAATTACCAAGGAGAATAACTATAAGTATATCCCTGATGCTCCAAGAAAAACCTGTTTTACTTGTGAAAATTTAAATCATCTTGTCATTTACTTCAAATAAAATAAAAAGAAGAAACCTGAGAGACCTGGTTTAGAGGCTAGAAAATAAACTAGATATAGACCATAAAATTCCTGTTTTCACTGCGGTAGTCTATGACATTCAATTTACACATGTAAAGAATATCATAGTTTGTACTACAATTAATATGAACTATTGCCTCAATTGAATAAAACTCTTGTCTTTTCTAAACATGTTATCAAACAAAAATATGTGATAAAAGCTGAAATAGAAAGATAAACTCTGACTGTATAAACTCTGATAATGCAAACTCTGTTAACATAAACTCTGATAAAAATACTTCTGCTGCAAGAGTTAACAAGTTTCAAAAGAAAGGACCCAAACTTGTTTGGGTCCTCAAATCTATTAATTAATTTGCATTAATTGATTGCAGGGAAATATGAAAAACATCCTAGTGATTGATAGTGGATGTTCTTCGTATATGACTGGAAACAAATCTCTACTTTCAGTGTTTAAGGAGAAGGCTGACCCAACAGTATCTTATGGAGATGGCAACATAGGAAGAACACTGGGATATGGAAATATTGTTATTGAAAATGTCATCATTGAAAATGTAGCTCTGGTTGAAGGACTCAAGTATAATCTGTTCAGTGTGAGTCAAATGACAGACAAGTATTATTATGTGGAATTTCATGGAACCTATTGTGAAGTAAAAAACAAGAAGAATGACAAAGTAGTTCTCATAGGTCACAAACATAACAACTCAATTGAAGCTAGTTTGGATGTAAACTCTGATGGTCCCTTAAATTGTTTACTTAAAAAGGCATCATCTTTGGAAAGCTGGAATTGGCACAAAAAACTGTGTCATTTGAACTTTGGAAATATTAATGAATTGGTGAAAAATGATCTAGTAAGAGGTCTTCCAAAAATTCAATTTCATCCTGATGGAATATGTGATTCATATCAAAAGGCCAAACAAAAGAACACATCTTTCAAGAGCAAAACAGAAAATTTTATTGATCAACCTTTTCATCTATTGCATCTTGATTTATTTGGTCATGTCAACATTATGTCCATTGGAAAGAATAAATATACTCTAGTGATAGTTGATGATTACACTAGATTTACCTGGGTGTACTTTTAGCATAAAAATGATGAAACTCCAGAGATAATTTTTGATCATATTGCAATGATTGAAAATGTATCACCACACAAGGTAAAAAATTTAAAGAGTGACAATGGAACATAGTTTAAGAACTCTAAAATGGAAGAATTCTGCTCAACAAAAGGAATTATTAAACAATTTTCAGCACCTGGCACAACTCAAAAAAATGGTGTAGTTGAAAGAAAGAACAAAACTCTAATTGAAGCTGCCAGAACAATGCTAGAAGGAGCAAAACTACCTACTTATTTTTGGACAGAAACTGTGAATACTGCATGCATTACTCATAATTGCACTTTGATAAATAAACATGGAATGACTCAATATGAAACAATGAAGGGAAGAAAGCCAAATGTAAAATACTTTCACATATTTGAAAGGAAGTGTTTTATTCTCAAAACACATCCTGAACAATTGAAGAAATTTGAACTCAAAGTAGATGAATGAATTTTTATTAGTTATGCAACAATTTCTAAAACCTCTTCAAGGGCATTCAAAGTGTTTAATTTTAGGACCAGGGCAGTCACGAAATCTATTAATGTCTCTTTGATGAAGGAAAAATAGTTGGGTTACATGATGAAGATGCTTATGAAACTCTGAGGTTTGAAAATGAATTGCAGAACACAAAATTTGAAGAGCTAAACTCTGATGAGATAAACACTGTTGATCCAAACTCTGATGAGATAAAAACTGTTGATCCAAACTCTGATGAAATAGACACTGATTCCTTAAACTCTGATTCAGAAATGATTGTAATAGAAATTGAATATTCTGCACATATTGAGGATGAGCAACATTAACCACTTACTGATATTGGAGACATAACTCAGTTATTGAAATATCAGAGTCTGACCAAACTCTGACAAAATCAAACTCTGAAACCCTAAACTCTGATAAATCAAACTCTGAAACCACAAACATTGATCAGTCAAACTATGATAATTCAAGCTCTGAGTACATAAACTCTGAGTCATCAAACACTGATGGAAGCACAACTTCAGTGGAATGATCAACAATTACAGAAGAATCATATTATGAAGGCACAAATAATGGGGGAGCTCTAGTTCAAAAAAAATTTCACATCCAAGAAAATGGACCAAAGATCACACACCTGACTTGATTATTGGGATCTAGAAAGTGGAGTGCAGAGAAAGAAAGCTACTCAGAATGAATGTCTATTTTATAGTTTTCTTTCTCAAACAAAACCAAAGAAGGATGAAAATGCTTTGAAGGATGCAGATTGGGTTACTGCAATACAGGAAGAATTAAATGAATTTAAAAGAAATGAAGTTTGGACCCTAGTTCCAATGCCAAAGAATAGATCAATTGTTGGCACAAAGTGTGTGTTTAGAAATAAGATAGACTCTGATGGAATCATTACAAGAAATAAAGTAATACTAATGGCCCAAGGTTATTCTCAACAGGAAGGTATTGATTATGATGAAACCTTTGCACCAGTAGCTAAACTTGAATCAATCAGAATTTTTCTTGCTTATGCTGCACACAAGAAATTCAAGGTCTACCAGATGGATATTAAAAGTGCATTTTTAAATGGAGAACTTGAAGAAGATGTATATGTTGAACAACCACCTTACTTTGTAAATCCAAAATATCCGAATCATGTTTACAAATTGGATAAAGCCTTATATGGACTCAAGCAAACACCAAGAGCCTGGTATAAAACTCTGGCTCAATTTTTACTTGAAAGTGGTTTTACAAGAGGTACAATTGATAAAAACTTGTTTTAATAGAACTCAAGGTAAAGATTTATTATTGGTTCAAATATATGTTGATGATATTATATTTGGTTCCACTAATGAGAAACTCTGTAAAAGATTTTCAAAGTTAATGCAGTCCAGGTATCAAATGAGCATGATAGGAGAAATGAGGTATTTTTTAGAGTTGCAAGTGAAACTGACTGCTGAAAGAATTTTTATAAATCATTCTAAATATATAAAGAATTTACTCACTAAGTTTCAAATACAAGATTCATCATCTACTACAACTCCAATGGCTACTGCAACCAAGCTTGATCAAGTCACTGGAGAACCTGTAGATATTACAGCATACAGATGCATGATTGGATCTCTACTCTATTTGACTGCAAGTAGACCAGACATTATGTTTGCAACTTGTCTATGTGCTAGATTTTAGGTAAATCCAAGGGATCCTCATTTGATTACTGTTAAGAGAATTTTTAGATACCTCAATGGCACCATTAATCTTGGCTTATGGTATCCTAGAGAGTCTGATTTTAAATTAATAGGCTATTCAGATGCTGACTTTGCATGATGTAAAATTGATAGGAAAAGAACAAGTGGCAGTTGTCAGTTTTTAGGTGGAAGAATCGTCTCATAGTTTAGTAAGAAACAAAAATCTATCTCAACATCAATAACAGAGGCTGAATATATAGTTGCAGGAAGCTGTTGTGCACAAATCTTATGGATGAGAAATCAACTGTTAGACTATGGTCTGAAATTTTCAAAAATTCCTATTTATTGTGATAATCAAAGTACAATTGCAATGACAGGAAATCTAGTCCAACATTCTCTGACAAAGCACATCAGTATTAGATATCATTTTATAAGGGAACATGACATGGAAGGAACAATTGAAATGCATTTTGTTCCCTCAGATCAACAGTTAGCAGACATATTTACCAAGCCTCTGTGTGAAGCAACATTTACAAGATTGGTTTTAGAATTAGGAATGGTGACAAGTGGCTTAACTCCAGATAGCAAGTAACAGACAATCAGAGTTTAAGATAAACTCTGTCAGAGTCTGTGATAAACTCTGATTGAAGCAAACTCTGATCATTGGAATATTTATTCTCTGATCATCAACTATCAATTTTTATGGTAAACTCTGTCAGAGTATGTAGTAAACTCTGTCAGAGTATGTAATAAACTCTGACAGTGAATATTAAACTCTGATCCTAGTCTACATGCTAAACTCTGAGATATTATTTATGTCATCATATTTCATTTTATGACATCATAATTGTTATTCTCTGATTGGACTAATCAAAAGGGCGCGTGTATCTCACGAAAATCGATTCATATTTAGACACAGATACATACATACATGCTGTATTTTGAGAATTGCATTACTCATTACTCTTTCAATAAATTCATGCCACGTGTCCCACTAAAGGATATATGCAATTGAGAGGGAATAGTTTAATTCATTTTTTCACTATTAAATTATTCACCTGTAAGTTATTATTACTATCTTTCTCTCTTGAACTCTCAAACCCTAATTACTCACAACTACAAATCCTTGTTCTTCAATGGCATATAAGGGACTCTCATTTCAAAACTATACATTTGCTGCTACTAATTACACTTCTTTTTTGAACAAGACTGAAGCACCATAAGAATTCCATGTTATTCAACATTTCTTACAAAACAGCTACATTGGGTATGCACTACTGGAACCAAACAATTGCTCTGCTCAATCTCTGACTAAAGTCTGGTCAACAGCCAAATTCAATAATGTTAGTGATGAAGAAGAACTAGTAATCATCTTTCAATGCAATGACAAACATTTAATTATTCTTGCTATGGTGAGACAAGCCCTTCATCTTCCAAAAGTGGCTGTATATGATGATCTGGTTGGGGATGAATAATTCAAGGAGTTTTTCAGAGCAATAGGCTATGGTGGAAGCCTATCTAAGTTGGGGAGCTTGACAATGCCCCATTTAAGAAGAGAATGGATTTTTTTCTTCGATTGCATTACAAGGGCTTTCACAGCTAAATGCACGAATTTTGATGCCATTCCTCAGCTATATCAATAGATTGGGTATTCTCTGACCCATAACTTGTAATTTAATTTTTCCTGTTTAATTATTAGGCAATTAGCTTGTAAATTTGATGATGATACCCATATTGTATACTTTTCTAGATTTTTATAATTGCTTTTTAGCCATTTATTACCTAAAGTTAGTTTTGAAAATGATCAGAGTTTAGTTAGTTTTTGCATGAATAAAAGAATATTTGCTGATCTAACAAAGAAAGATTCTAAGAAAGAGGCTGAAGGTAAACTTATTTTATCCCACATGGGTCAGACTTCTCTTACATCAGAGAATACCTACCATGTATGGGAGGGATTTCTTATCAGTGATTGTGAATCAGAGTTTAGCATTCTCTGATTCTAACCCAAGTCATAATCCAAAAACTGACACCCAAACACAATTGCCAACCTCTACACTCTCCCAAAAGACTGTAGTTATAACAAACACCTCTCAACAAAGGCCAAGCAACAAAAGGAAGGGAAAATCAATAAAGGCGTCTTCTCCTAAGAAAAGAAAATTGAAAGATGAAAATACTGATTCTGAAGATAGCAATGAAGGTCTGGTTTTTCTAATAAAGAAAGTTGTCAAGAAGGCTTCTGAGATTCCTCTAGCACCTTTTATGAAGCCATTCATTGTCAATCCTATGCCAGAAGCCAAAAAGAAAAGGAGAATATTGGTAAAGGCTGCAATTTTTAAAGATCTGGCAAACACTGAAGTAACAAACTCTGATAAGCCAAACTCTGATCAAATTCAAGTCTTAAACTCTAAAGGAACAAACTCGAATCAAGTACCAATCATAAAATCTGATGTTGTACTAAACTCTGATACAACTTTAAACTCTGATGAATTGATGAAACCTGAGATAGTTAGTGGTAATCCAAGTGTTGATGTACATTCCAGTGAAGCTGCTCTAGTTATAGTATCTGATTCTACTGTTTCCTCACCAAAGCAAATTATCAAAGAGATATCTTATGAAAGGGTAAGGGAGATGGCAGAAGAAGTAAGAAAGGAAATGGAAAAAAAGAAGTCAAAATCAACTCTAGTTTCTCCTAGTTAAAAACATTTTTCAAGAAAGAAGATGAAGCAAGTTTCCTTTAGCCAGGACACACAAGTACCTGCCTCTCAAAGTGAGGTAACATTCATTTCTGGGCCAGGCACACAAGAATCTTCAACTCAAAGGTTGAAGCAACCTTAGTTGATGCATATGAAGCCAATAGAGATCAAGGGTACAACCACAAGAACCTTCAGCTCAAAGGGTTGAAGCAGTTGTTAATGCCCCTGCCACACAAGAACCATTCAATTAAAGTTTGAATGCAGACACTCAATCAATCATTAAAGATCTTGTTGTTGCTGATGCTGAGAAGATAAACTCTGATGAAGTTCTAATGGTAATCTCTGATGCTATCATGGTGCAACCACTCTCTGCACAACCTATGGAAACTACATCCACTTCAACTACAACTCAATGTATAAAATCTAACTTTTCTTTAGAATTCGCATTCTCTAATAGTATAAGTTCAGATTTTACCTTTCTAATTCTTATTGCTGGGATGACCATGAATAGTCCTAAAAAGGGTACCCCTATTCATGTGACTACAGACCTCCTTTCTCAGCCACCCCTTATTTTTATAGGACACTGTGACTTGAACCTTTCATGTGAGACTGAAGTAAAATGTGTGAAAAAAAGAGTTAATAATGAGAGGTAAATACTGAATCCGACAAAAGGAGAGGTAAAATTGAGAAAGAAGTTAGTTACTTCTAGTGAGCAAACTCTAACTATTTAAAGTTAGGATATGTGTGATGTGAGAAGTAATGAGATTATTTTAAAAGAAAAGAGTGATTTAGGATGTTCTGTTACTTTTACAGGTACCCAGAGTTTATCAGTCACTATAAACTCTGATATTCCAAACTCTAACAATGCTGCAAACTCTGATGATCAAGATGCATTCTATGATGAACCTATATTTGAAGATGAAGAAGTTATAGATCTTTCAATTCCATATGCTCAGAGATACAACTCAAAGAGATGGCCACATGATGCATTTAATGCCTTTAATAGATTAAAGATGGAGTATCCTGATTATCTTGTGGTTAAATAGTTAAAAGGGGAATTTGAAGCTGTTCCAAATGAAGAAGGTGTAAAAAGAAATTTCACTTCAAAGGCAGAACCATCTCAGGAAGATTTGCTAAAATCTCACAAACAATCCATCTAGGATATGTCCTAGAAATATCCAAATGTAAAAATATCATGGCCCCGTGTTCATGAATTGATTAACAAAGCTGACAAGGAATTAAATTATGATGAAATGAAAACATTTTTGAAGGCTGCTACTGTGTTGTCCAAGGGACTTCACAATGAAGTTTGTGAATTAAAAGAATCTATCAACAAAACCACTACATCTGTTCAAACTGCAGTTATTACTTCTCAACATGCTTTGGAGTTGAAATTAAAGAATGTTTCTGCAAAGCAGGATGCTTTGGAAGTCAAGGTTGATACTCTTTCTACTACAGTCACCTCTATGCAGAATATGCTACATATAATTATTGACATCTTAACAATAAGAAAAGGCAATGATATCAGAAAGATGGAGAATGTGTCTACAGACAAATGCAAGGAGGATGATATCGGAAAATCTCAAAAATCTAATAATGATGATCAAGGGAGTCATAAGGATAGAAAGCAAACTCTGACTCAACAAACTCTGATTACTTGACAAACTCTGACAACTTCTCAAACTCTGATTCCATCAACCTCAGAAGCAAACTATGATAAGAAGCAAACTATGATGGATGCTGACATGGAGTTAGTTAAAAGGCTTGAAGAAGACGAGAAGCCTGAGAAGATAGAAGAACAAAATTTGAAAGATGTAGAACTGGCAAGAAATCTTTTTGAAGAAGAAAATCCAGGAATGGATCCAGTTGCTGTAGAGGAAGAATTAAAGAAGTCTGGTACTGACAATGCTCAAGTCCAGAAGAAAAGAAAGTATGTGAAGAAAACTCTAGTTTAAAGGAAGGCACCTGCTCAACAAAAGAAGATTGCATCTAAGACTGTCCAAGCCAGACCTGTTGATACTCCTAAGCCAATTGCTCATTCAAAGCCTACTCCTGAAATTGTGAAGAAAGCCCCAGCCAAATCAAGAACACCTCTCACTATGTCAGGAACAACATTTCTCCTAGGTGGATCAAGTTTTAAAGATGAAGAAGAGGATCAACAAAATCTGATTAGAAAGAAAAAGCCTGATCTTCTCTGGACAAAAACTTAAACTCTAACTCTCAATGTTAGACATGGTAAAAATAAGGGTGGTATTAGTGATTTATAAGCCAAAGTCTACAGGGATGAAGCAAACACATTCAGAGATCCCTTCCCATTGAAAAACAGGCCTGAGGAAGATTTGACACAAGAACATCTTGATAAACTGATATCTGTCAACATAGTGAATGATATGTTTTATGGTGCTCAAGACAATGAGAAGCTACTATATTTCTTGGAAAATAGAAGAGTGTTGAAAATTGCTGAAAAAGATTTGATCCACAAGGCATCTAAAGAACTTGAATATGTTCTTTATCTTCTTAATGATGAAAATGAAACCACTTACAGATGTGTAAAAATTCTTGAAGGAGTGATAAATGAGAAGAAGAAGAGTGAAAGGCTACCCATGATAAACTCTGAGGAGTATAAACAAGGGTATTTACTGGAAGATGATTATGAGAAAGAGATGACAAAAGGAGATGCAAAGTTCAAGATGGTGTTAGGAATTCCTACACTAATTTTAAATCCTAATGTAAAGAAGGCATGTTGCATTCCCTTAGATGAAAGGATGGAGAGATCATCAATTTACAATTTGAGAGCTGCTATATTCCAAATTGATGACTCTTATGATCAAATGAAAGAACTGAAGGAGATGTTAGTTCGATTACTGAAGAATGCTAAGAAGAAGTTGCTAGATAAATTTCTTACAGAAGTTTTCTCTTACAGAAAGATCTAAGTCAAGAAGAAAAACTCAAACTATGATGCATTTTCTCTATTTCTGACATCATAAGTGAAATTTATGTTTTACTTAATAAAACATAAATTAAACATAAATTGGGGAAGATTGTTAGAAAAATAAACACTGATGCTGTAAGAGAATATCATAACAGAGTTTATGTTGCTGACGTCATTAGAGAATAAGAAGCTGTCTATCAGAGTTTACTCTATCAGAGAATACTCAATCAGAGTTTACTCTAACAGAGAATGCTCTTTCAGAGATTATTAACCGACATAGTTTATCAATCAGAGTTTGTGAAGAAAACAAATAAATCAGAATTTGATTTGTACAATGAAGAAGGAATTCAAATGTAAGTCTAAATTACCCTATTAAAGCTATTCTTTTCATTATCTGTTTTGTAGTTGGATTTGTAACTGTGTCTATATAAACACAGAGATAAGTTAACATTATTTATTCATTCAAGTTATATTTTTCTTAACCTAGCAGCTCTTAAGAACAGTGTATTTCTTGAGAGAATTTTGTATTCAAGTTCATTATTATTAATACAAAATAGTGTTTCTTTTATATACTTGTATTCATGATCAATTATTTAGTGTCTGTTATATTCAACCCCCTTCTATAATAAATTGTCATCTAGGCAAATAAGTTAAATTGTCATTTCATAAGACTGAATTAACTATTTCATCGTGTAATAGATATGTAAATAATTAAGTGAATTACTTTAAAATTTTAATATTTATATTATATTATTAAAGTAAAAACATTAAAATTTTGTTATCCGTCGATATTTGGGAGGGTATATAATTAATTATTATGACTAGTGTTTAAACATTAATCTCCTAAATACTACATAACACATCTTGGACCTACTTTTTAGACATTAATATGCTAATTATAATATGTCTTAATTATAACACGTCTTTAAACAAAACACATAAACAATGCTCTTTTAAAATGCAAATGCAAATAAAAAATTTATATAATAATATTATTACACATAAATTTAAATAAAACTTAAATAATTGTATTTAAAATAAAAATAAATTCAATGCATCTAAACAAAATATTAAAGAAAAATTAAGAAAATTCTGTATATCGCACAATATATAAGCTAGTATAATTTAAGAGCACTCCTAATTTACTTTTTAAAAATAAAATAAATAATTTATCAATTAATAATATCATATAACCTTTAAAATAAAAAGAAAAAAGAAACCAAAGAATGGGATATAGATTATGTCAAGGTTTGGACATTTGTGCCGCTTTATAGTATATATTTCATCGACCAAAGAACTCCTCTTTGAAAGTGTTTGGCGGAGATTTTCATACTCTTGTCTTTTATTTCTACTTTCAAATTAAGCATTTTTAACGGACATAAAAAATATAATTATAAATTAGTTAAATAAATATTTAATATTTAAAAAATTAATATATTTTTCATCGACCAAAGAACTCCTCGAAAGTGTTGGCGGAGATTTTCATACTCTTGTCTTTTATTTCTACTTTCAAATTAAGCATTTTTAACGCACATAAAAAATATAATTATAAATTAGTTAAACAAATATTTAATATTTAAATTTTATTTAAAAAATTAATATATTTTTCATCGACCAAAGAACTCCTCCTTGAAAGTGTTGGCGGAGATTTTCATACTCGAGACTCTTATTTCTACTTTTAACATTTTACGCGTTTTTTAACACACATAAAAAATATTATTTTAAACTATTTAAATAAATATTTAAATTTTATTTAAAAAATTAAAAAATAATTGGTGGAACTATAATATTTATATGTAAAAATTTAATGGGATAACTAAAAAAGGAATGTACTGAGCATCTTTTCATAGAGCTCAGTTATAAATTTTCAACCCCTCCTAATTGTTTAGCTTACAAAAAGCTAAATCTTCATGGCTTCTGAAGCTTCATCATTTTGTCACGTCTTCTTAAGTTTCAGAGGGGAAACTCGCAACAACTTTACATGCTTTTTATACGAGGCTTTGAAAGATGAAGGATTTGTAGTCTTCATGGACAAAAGTGATATACGTGTACTTGGAGATGAAGTAAAATTAACAATTAGATAGGGGATCAGAAACTATATGAGCGCCATTATTATATTCTCCCAGAACTATGCAGATTCTACGTGGTGTCTTGATGAACTTGTACTGATCCTCGAACGCAAAAGGAACTCTAGGTATTTTATTATGCCGATATTTTATGACGTTGAGATTCGAGATATTAGACACCAGCTGGGAAATTATGGCATTGCTCTTGAAAAACATAGAACAAGGCACGGCACCAAGGTAGATAATTAGTGGAGAGAAGCTCTGGCAGAAGTTAGTAATATATTTGGCGAGCATGCAGTTGGGTAATTTTTCTTCCTTTATTTTTCGAATTATTTTGTGTTTATTCTTATACTTTAACCTGCCGTTTGGATATTCTAGGGGAATCAGATTATAATACATTTTTGTATTGACCCTCGTTAACCGGATTGGAATCCCATGATCCAAACGACTTATAAGATCATCTCCAATACAGACACCTCAGGGTTGTCAAAAATTGTCAACTCACTAAAAATAATAGTATTTTATTTTATCTTTCATCCACATCAAATGTGCTAACTTTTTATTTTAATAGTTGGCATCCCATATAAATTTCTCAAATGGTCATCACATTAACTACTTTTCCGATTAATATAATAGAAGAGGTAACGTATATATATACATTTCATGTAGAATTTGTCTTTTATCTATTTTGAGGAGATGCCGAGAGGTGCTAAAAATTGGCAACTTTTCTTGGCACCCTCGTATATAGCACCTTTGAAACTCTAATAAGGTGGCAACCAATAGTATCATGACACACAGACTTGGCACCTCCGGTTAGAAATGCTCTAAAATGTTTCTTTTCTTAATATCTAGCCTTCTCATACCCGTGGTGATTTTCTGAATATGTTCTAAAATATTAGTACTCTCTCTATTCCTTGTTAATATATTCTTCAATTCCTTATTAATGTCAAAATTCCTTTTTATGTGTCGTTTTATCCTTTCAAGGTATAGTTTATAATATTGAGTTTTTCATCAAATACCCTTTTACGCATTTTTCATTTTCTATTTTAACCTAGTTTAGAGAAACCATAAAATCAACAAATGTATACATGTGTGCCACTGTCAGACCACAAAGCACGTTCATCCAAAACACTGTCAAATTGTTTCGAGAAAGATTGGCTGCTAAGTTCCCCGAATGTCGCCAACCAACACCACGAATTTCAGTTTTACAAGGCAGTTCTAGTTCTTCGTCGACGTCCTCGTCGAGACTTGAGCCATCTGAAGACAAGATAATTATTTACACAACCACTGGTGTCAACAATGCCGGAGGTGCATATAGGTGGGTAAAGAAGATTCTGAACAGTGGAAATGTTGTATATGAGGAGAGAAATGTAGTTAAAGTATAATATAGTATATATATATATATATATATATATATATATATATATATATATATTAACTGTTTGATTTAGACGGAGAGAGCATAACACACAGTTGCTGCAATGGACTTCATTTTTTTAAACTGGAAAAGCAATACAACTTAAATAGAAAGAACTGATACTACTTGTCCTATAAAATAAGACATGACACCCACAAACTCCTAATTGATATCCACTACTAGAAAGTTTATTGAGATCCTACTAAATTGACTAAAAACTGGCAATAAACCAGGAGACACACACGAACTGCTACCACGTCAAACTAGACGTTGAAAACAAATTAAATCACAAATACACATGTTTGAGATTATACTTCCAGCAAGAAACTGTTCAAATGAGCCAAAGTATTTAAGAGAGCTAAAAGAGCTGGTTGGTAACGATAAGGTAAGGTTTCCTGTGGTCATTGTCGACGGGAAGGACTTGTGTGGAGAAGAAGAGGTAGATGGTTTTTATGATGTTGCAGTCAAGCAAAAGCTTAGTGGATTACTAATGTATCTATATTATACACAAGGATATGGAAAACATTTTCAAAATACAATGTCAAATGCAATGCTTGGTATAACTGTAATGTTGAAACATTGTCTTTTTACATAAATTTTATTCTTAATTTTTTATTATATTCCGTCTGGTTTCATTCTCTCCAAATGAACACGAATTACAAACTAGCGTAAAATTGAATAGAAACATGCGCAACTTAAGTGAAATAATACAGTAAAGTACAAATGTTATGAATGCTGTTCGACGTATAAGATTTGCTGTTTACTATTTAGCCTGTGCAGAGTTTGGGATTCGTTTATCTCGTAACTTTTTTTTTAATGATTTGATTTATAACCTTATAAAATGTTGTGAGAGGAGGATAAACCCTTTATTACTACTTTTCAATCAATATATACAAAACACTAAAGAAGCTATAGAAAAGGAAAAGTACAAATATTAGCTATATATTTAAAATTATCTCATAATTTTTATTTTAATATTATTAAAATACAATATTGTACGGCAAACAAACAATACCTTGAACGACAAAATTCATGATTGAGAATGGGTAAATGATTGAGAATTCTTCTTTCAGTCTGGAGGAACCACTTGAATGTGATTAAAAATGAAATTCATGGTTATTGAAGTAGTAAAATTGGCAAACAACCAAGCAGGCAGCCATTAAATGATGACCATTATAAATGCATTGAGAATATGTATCATGAATTTCAGAGGAGCCTCACAGGACTCCGCCTCGTTTGTTTCTCCTTATAAGTAAAGGGGATTTAAGACTTGAAAGATTCGAGAATAAAAAATATTAGTAAATAATTCTTTTACTAGTAATTATTTGAAAGGACAAGATGTCTAAATTTGACATATAATATATATTTCACTGACGATTTAAAGGATAAACTAACCCCGAACTAATTTTTAAGCTGCTGATTGATACTAGTAGAAAAGATGGTATCACACGATTGTCCGATTCCGATGTGATTCTCGTGCTTTACATCTGTGGGAGCTCCTATCACCATTTCTTGTTCTTCATTTTCGTCTTCCCCTTCGTCTTCGTCTCCTTTATTGTAAACTGCATCATATGTATTGTCATTTTAATGGCACTTAATACATCTTAAACCCTTGCTTCGCATGAAATCATATTGGGCGTGAGTACTTACTAGGACCAGTGAACCACTGATCGACTCATATACGTGTTAGAACAACTCCCTTCGTCTCGTTGTATATGTATTTTTTTTTAAAAGGTAATTTCAAAATATTTGTCATTCGCTTCTTTCAAAATAATCAAACTTATATAATTTTATGCAATTATCATGAGTGAACAAATTAATGAACTGTTCAATTAATTTTTTTTATAATATGCATAACTTTTTTAAAATGACGTATAAAATGAGACCGAGGAATATCGTATTTTTTCACCCTTAAAAATATATACAAGGCGATGTACGTACCAAATACTTGAGAGAAACTTTTGGAGCTCCTTTGGATTAGTTTGTGTAGACCACCAGCAATATTAGCCTTGGGAAAAGAGTGATATCTTCTGGAGTTCTTCCTGGGGATCTTCCCCAATAACCTTTCTTCAGTTTTTTCTTGTTTCTCTGAAGAAAAAACATTCATGTGCGTTTGAGAAATTATTCACAGTAATTGATCATATAATTAATATAAGTAATATAATTAAATTTTATATTATACTTCATTAATTCACCATGAGCTAACGAACTTCATGCGATCCCGACAGCAAATTCAAAAATCTCACAAAAATTTGCTACAGTATATAGTATTTGATTCTCAATTTATATTAAAGGTATATATAATTACCTACCTAGGCAAACAATTTTAATTAACAATATTCCGGGCAGTAAAAATTTTAACAAGAAAATGCTCACTTGAGGTGTGAGAATTCCAATCTGAACCCGATCGGAAACTCGACCGCACTTTAGGTTGTGTAAAGCTAGGATTTAAAGCATCAAGACTGGAAGGAGATCCGCAACCCATCAACATAGGAAGAACAACCATGTTGTCCCTCATCATTCTTGATGTAATTTACTAATAATATTGTGGTTATGGGCTTATGGCTCGATCTAGAGCATCAATAAAATTATATGTAAGTGAAAAAGATAGAGATACTTAATAATAGAAACGAAACTTTCTTTGCACGTAAAAATCATAGTTTCCTAGAATAAACTAACTTAGAGGACAAACAAGTTTGGTAGCTAGGGTTTAGAGGATCATGAGTTGGGTGATAGACACCGTGGAACACAACATCTTGCCTTTTCTTCATTGCTCGTTATTATCTTCTTTTTTTCCTTTTTAATATTGGCGCAAATGCGCAATCACCAAACTTTTGTCACCGATAGTATTCATTGTCTCGTCATCTCGATCTAAAAGTATATTTAAAGATATTCTCTATTGTAATAATCCAGTCTATCACATGGTTAACTAATCAATGATTTTTTAAAAAATTTCAGTCAATTAATATTTAAATATTCAACCCAGAGTATTCAACCAAGAGTAGTGCTAGAGACCCAAAAAATGTCCCAAAAATTTTCTCAAATAATGTGGCATGACACATGGAAAGTTTTAATTTATTGGCGCATATGTATATACACGGGGTCCCATATTCTTATTAGAAAGTTACCATTTATCAATGTGACAACTCAAAATTTGAAAAAAAAATTGAGAAAATTTTTGGGGTCCCTAGCATATTCCATTTTTACATTTTTTAACTGTGATAGCTAACTGTAATATAGAACAATTAACCATCAGTTTAATTTTAAAATGACATTGCTTAAATATCTTTTATATTCTAATATTTGTTTCCTTTTAAAACATAAAGAGCATTAATTATTTTCAAAATAGTAATGTTTAATTGTCATTTAATTTTAGACCATTTTTCATTAAATTAATAATTAATTTAATAATTATAATATCCTATAATAATAATAAAAACTTTTAAATACTATTTAAAATCATTTTTTTAAAATTTTTAGCTAACATTTTTATAAAATATAATTTATAATGTATTTAATAAATAAATTAAAAATGATAAACAAAACTAACTTTTATTATACCATTATAAAATAAACGTTAAAAAATTAATTAATTTTTATTAAAATAAGACATATTAAAAATAAATAAAGTAATAAAAAAATATTTAATAAAGATATAAGTTTGAATTTAAAAATAATTTTTTTAAATATATATAGGAAGATTATTTGAATTTAAACTTAAATTTTCAATTATTACTTGTTTTCCCAGTTGCACAAGCAGGGGGGTTGAATACTTGTGTTCCTTTTCTTGCATGATTAAAACCAACTCAAAATGAATTAACATATATGAATTAAGAACAAAGATCAAACACACAGATATGAATAAGTACTGTTTGTATTATTGATTTGTAAATACAAAAACTCTCCTAGGATGTACACAAACCCTAGCAGCTTTTCTGTGTTTATCACAACAATTCTCTCTATCTCTATGCTCTCACAAAATTCACTAAGACAAATTATACTTCGACTACATTTTTTACAATTAGGTTACATAGAGTTTATATAGAAAGCTGCCTATCAATTAATAACAGAAAGTAAAATTACAATTGGAATAAAATCCCTAATTATTAGTTGACAATTTCCTTCTTAATTTCACTTTCTTTCCCATAGCATATCTGCAATATATTTGTCTTGATCTTCAAAGATTTTCCTTTCCTGTGATCATCTTTCCAAATATAACTTCAACTGTATAGACTTCTCGATTGGTATATATCCGTTGATGACTTCTTGATCAGGATATATCCGTTGATGACTTCTCGATCAGTATATATATATTCGTTGGTGACTTATCAATTGATCTTTATCAGTTGATGACTTCTCGATTGGTCTTTATCAGTTAATGACTTCTCGATTGGTCTTTATCAGTTGATGACTTCTCGATTGGTCTTTATCAATTAATGACTTCTCGATTGGTCTTTATCAGTTGATGACTTCTCGATTGGTCTTTATCAGTTGATGACTTATCAATTGATCTTTATCAATTGATGACTTCGATTGATCTTTATCAGTTGATGACTTCTCGATTGGTCTTTATCAGTTGATGACTTCTCGATTGGTCTTTATCAGTTGATGACTTCGATTGATCTTTATCAGTTGATGACTTATTGCAGATAGACTATGCTAAATCATATTCTAGTATTTTGTACATCATCAAATGAATATATTCCTAACAATCTCCCCCTATTTATGCTTTATAAATAATGAAGCATAAATCAAGATTTAATGATGTCAAAACTAAAGAATGAACCAATTAATCTAGAATAGTATAAAAGAATCATAAGGCAAAAAGAAAAAAAGAATGATTTCTCATTGCCTATCTGTCAAGGATAGATATCACCATCTCTCCTCCTTTTAACTCCTTATCATCCTTGTTTCTCCTGGAGGAATCACCTTTCTTCTCCCCCTTTTTGACATCACCACCACCTATGAAAGCCAAAAGAATCTGTGCTAGGACTGTGGAGAAAGTGGCATGTGCTGTAATTACTGAATCAAACTTTGTGGTTAAGTCGGAGACTGATGTTTGGAGTCTGGCTTGATTAGAAGTGATATCAGCAATAACATCCTTGAAAGCTACTTTTTTGGATAATTGAAGGGAATGAATTCTGGAAAAAAAATTAATTTTCATCCATCCTCTGCCCTAACTCATTGGACCAACTCTATGGAAAATCTTGATCCCAATAAGTAAAACAAGGTTCAGGATACCCCATTCTCTCATCCTCACAGTAGGGTTGGGCACCCACTCTCTCATTTTCACTCAGGCTCTCTACAGCCTTATCTACCTCTCCTTTTACCTAGACCAGTGCCAGCCTCTCAATTATTTTTTCACTCAATTTGGAGGGTGCACTCAAAAATCCTATAGAAGAGGGGTTGAGAGAAGAATTATGTGCTATAATACCTGAACCACCTTGATGGAGGGGTACCCCTTCAAATGTCTGAAGGCTAGGGGTTTCCATCCAGGGGTGAGCATCAACAGATTCTGAACCCATACTAGCATCTTCTTTCTTTTCAGAGTCTGTTGGCTCCAGTATTCCAGTCTCAGGGTCTACTCTAGACTCTAACTGCTTCAGTATGACTTCAATAGAAGCTATAGTCTGAGTGTCACCATCTTTGACTATTGGTGCATGAGACTCCCCCTCAAGGTGGATAGACTCTGATAGAATAGATTTTGAAATTTTTTCATAAGCATCAATCAGAGTCTGTCATCCCATATCATTGAGGTTCTCATCAGCATTTTGTTGAGTTGTCAAGGATGGCCTAACAGCATACTCCCCTGCCCCACTATCATCCAATCTCTGACTAGGTGGTTCTTGTGTGGGTGAGGCAGACTGAGCATCTTTCTCACTAGTCACCACTGGTGCACTAGTCTCATCCTCCAACTTCCTTGCATCACCTGCTACCTCTTATGGTTCTACCATAGTTAATGCATCCAAGTGTTTATTTAGAAAAGTCCTTGCATGGATTGTATTGATGACCTGGGAAAGAGTCATGTGAAAGGAATCATGCAGTTCCCTTGCAATCTTCTGATAATATGAGCCCTTGAGTTGATCCAATCTACCTTCATAGGTTAGATAGATGTATTTGTTGGCCACATTTCCTACATTGTGGACAAGAAAATCAACCACCTTCCCTAGAAGAAACTGAATCTCAAATTGTTGTCCTGTAGGTAATTCCAATCAATAGCTGTCCTGTAGGTAATTCCTTTATCCCAAATTACTTCATAGTCAAAAATTGGTTGCTCAATCTCAGTTTCCAACTCAGCAATAGACTTTGATTCCCTCCTTATGTAGATCTTAAGCCTTTTAGGCTTTTTTGAAATTTCATGTTCAGAGTCTGGCACACCAAGTGCTTTGAGAACTTCATTTGTTTTGCCTTCTATGAGCCCAGCTGCTTTAACTTGTAATGAAGAATTGAAGAGGTAGCTGTAGAGATTTGTGACCACAACTTGTGTAGACACTTGAAGCTCCATCTCCATTTTCTTTCTTAGGGCTTCATAGGTTGTGAGAAGATTCAAGACTTAAGATTTAGTCTGATATTGTTGTTGATCTTCAACTGATTCCACCAAAGGATATAAGAATAACAGTACCTCATCACTTGGAGTAATGATTTCATCAATTAGACTTGAGGCTGCTTCCAATGGCATTTCTTCCCAAAATGTGTCATGATCAGAGTCTGAAGGCAGGCTAGACTCTGAATCAACATTAGACTCTGGTTCAGGTGTTTTCTTGCTTTCAGAGTCTGGATCTGTAGGAGCCTTGAGAGCTTCTGTTTCCTGCAAAACAGGGTTAATAATAGTAACAGGCTTGTGTGTGTGTGCAGAATAAGCCTTCTTCAACCTCTTGTATTGTTTAGCAAAAGATTTCTCAAGAGACTCAAATTAAGGTTCCTGAGGTGCTTTCCTAGGTTTTTCAGAGTCTGTAGACTTTTGAGAGTCTACATCTGTGGCTTAAAAGTTAGATTCAGGTGCATCATGACTTTTCTTTAACAAAGAAAGTCCTTCAATAACCTGTCTCTCTAGAGGGTTGAGCTCCTCATCACTTTGCTCATCTATAAGCCTAGTTTGAACCAATCTCCTTCTTTTTGCAACTGGAGCCGTTTGAGAGACACCAGAGGTTGGCTTTCTAGATAGTAGTGTCTTAGATTGTTTAGTGGAAGGGGATTTGGCTACTTGGGTAGGTGCATGGGGATTTTCCAATACTTGTTCCTGCACCATTTCACCATCAAAAAATGAAGCATTGTAGATAGAAGGTTTGTAGGTGGAGAGTTTTACCTGCATTGCCTATGGATATGTCATGGTAGATAGACTCTTCTTCTTGTCATCAATTCTCTTAATGTCAAAGAATATTCTTCTTTGCTATTTGTATGCCTGCACATAGCAATCATCAGATTTTACAGACTCATCAGAGTGTAGGAACTCATCAGAGTTTAGAGACTCTTCCGAGTTTAGCAGTTAGACTCTATCAAGATAAGGTACTTCAAGAATTTTGCATTAACAAATTATAGTTTGACACATCAGGAACTATAATTAAATTACATACATTGCTTCTTGTAATTATTGATCACTTACATATTTAACATACCTAATTCACATACCAGTCTGAGAAAGGTAGACTCATCAAGTGATTTTATCAAAATGTCTGCAAGCTGTCTGTCAGTTGGAATATAGTGAAGTATTACAGTACCATTTTCAACATGTTCTCTAATAAAATGATACCTGACATCAATGTGCTTTATTCTGGAATGTTGGATTGGATTATCTGCAATTTTAATAGCACTAGTATTATCACAATACATAAGAATATTTGAGAATGTTAGTCCATAATCAAATAATTGATTTCTCATCCACAAAATTTGAGCACAGCAACCTCCAGCTGCAATGTATTCAGCCTCAGTTGTTGAGGTTGATACAGTCTTTTGTTTCTTACTAAACCAAGAAATTAATCTGTTGCCAAGAAACTGGCATTGTCCTATTGTGCTTTTCCTGTCTACTTTGCATCCTGCATAGTTAGAATTTGAATAACCAATTAGGGAAAAATCTGACTCTCTAGGATACCAAAATTCAAGTGTTTGAGCCCCCTTGAAATATCTAAAAATTCTTTTTACAACTATTAAATGTGATTCTCTAGGGTCAGTTTGAAATCTAGCACATAGACAAGTTATAAACATTATATCTAGTCTACTAGCAATTAAATATAACAATGAGTCAATCATACCTCTATAGCTAGTGTTATTAATTTTTTTACCCTTTGGGTCAGAGTGTAGCTTAGTGGCTGTTGACATGGGAGTTTTGGCAGCTGCAGAGTCTTGCATATCAAACTTCTTCAATAGTTCTTTTACATACTTTGTTTGATTGATGAAAATTCCATCATCATTCTGTTTGACTTGAAGTCCCAAAAAGAAGTTTAATTCTCCCATCATGCTCATTTCATAATTTGACTGCATTATTTTACTAAACTTCTTACATAGATTGTCATTAGTAAAACTAAATATAATATCATTAACATAAATTTGGATAAGCAAAATATCACCTTTATGTTTTTTTTAATAAAGAGAGTTTTGTCAATGGTACCTCTTATGAATCCATTTTCAAGAAGAAATTTTGAAAGAGTTTCATACCATGCTCTAGGTGCTTGCTTTAATCCATAAAGTGCCTTGTCTAACCTGTAAACATGATTAGGAAACTTTGGATCAACAAATCCTGGTGGTTGCTCCACATAGACTTCTTCTTACAATTCTCCATTTAAGAAGACACTTTTCACATCCATCTGATACACCTTGAATTTTGAATGAGCTGCAAAGGCAAGAAACATTCTTATAGCTTCCAATCTTGCTACTGGTGCAAAAGTTTCATCATAGTCAATTCCTTCCTCCTGAGAGTATCCTTTTACAATTAGCTTTGCTTTATTTCTTACCACAGTTCGATTCTCATCAAGTTCGTTTCTGAATAACTATTTTGCACTAACAACTTATCTATCTCTAGGTCTTGGTACAATTTTCCACACTTTATTTCTCTCAAATTCATTCAATTCTTCTTGCATTGCAATAATCCAATCAGGGTCTTGCAAGGCTTCCTCAATTTTCTTGGGTTCATTCTTTGAGAGAAAACAGCTATAAAGACATTCATTTTGAGTGGTTGTTCTGGTTTGTACACCACTCTCAGGGTCACCAATTATTAAGTCAGGAGTGTGATCCCTTGTCCATTTTCTAGCTGGTGGAAGATTGGTTCTTGAACTTGAAGTTCCCCCTAAGTCATTTGCATCTTCTGTATTTGAGTGAAATTCAAATGAAGAGGCTCCCCCTAAATTGCTTGACTCTGACAAGGATTCAGAGTTTTTTGATCTAGACCCTGATGAGTTAGACTCTGAAGAACTTGATTCTGTATGTCTAGACTCTGTCTAGGTAGACCCTGACCTGTTAGACTTTGAATTATTTAGAGTTGAATTTTCTGGCTCCCCATCAGAGTGTGCAGGTTCCTGTGTTGTTTCAGGAGTTATTTGAGGGTCTTCCTCTTCATCTATCTCAAAACTTTTTAGATTTTTAAATTCCAGTGTAGTAGACTCTGACTCATCCTGCAATCATTTAACCTTTTTATCATCAAATGCAACATGAATAGATTCTATAACAATTCTGGTTCTGAGATTAAACACTCTGAATGCCTTTGTGTTTGATGCATATCCAAGAAAAAATGATTCATTAGCCTTGGCTTCAAATTTGCTTAGATTTTCAGGATGTACTTTCAGTAAAAAGCACTTGCATCCAAATATGTGAAAGTGTTTCACACTTGGCTTCTTGTCCTTTACCATCTCATAGGGAGTCTTTCCATGCATATTAATTAAAGTACAGTTTTGAGTGAAACATGTTGTATTGACTGCCTCAGCCCAAAAATATACTGGTAGCTTAGACTCTGCCAACATTGTTCTAGCATCTTCTATGTGTGTTTTATTCTTTCTCTCCACAACTCCATTTTGTTAAGGAGTTCCTGGTGCATAAAATTGATAAGTAATTCCCTTTGATGCACAGTAAACCTCCATGATTGAATTCTTGAATTCAGTTCCGTTGTCATTCCTTAGAACTCTAACTGTTTGATTTTGTTTCTAGAAAAGTGATATGGTCTATTATGTGTTGTGGAGCTTCATCCTTTGAATGTAGAAAGAAAACCCATGTGAACCTTGTAAAATCATCTACAATAACAAGAGTATATTTCTTTTTGTTAATTGACATCATATTTATTAGACCAAATAAATCAAGATGCAATAAATAAAAGGGTTCAGAAATGGTGTTAATTGTCTTACTCTTGAAAAATGTTTTTCTTTGCTTTCCAAGTTGATATGCTTCACAAAGTCCATCTTGCACAAAATAAACCTGTGGTAATCCTCTTACAATATTCTGTTTAACCAATTTATTGAGTGTCTTGAAGTTGATGTGAGATAGTTTCTTGTGCCATTTCCAGCTTTCTTTAGTTGAGGCCTTGCTATATAGACATGTGACTTCATTGTAAATGCAATCCTCCAAGCTAGCTTTATATATGTTACCATGTCTGTGTCCTTTGAAAACCAAAATGCCTGTTTCTTTATGATTCACAAGACACTCCTTGTTGTCAAAGCCAATATGGTAACCTTTATCTCCAAGTTGACTTATGCTTATCAAATTATATTTTAAGCCATCAACTAGAGCTACTTCTTCAATGATGACATTCCCAAGTACAATCTTGCCATATCCCAATATTTGTCCTTTGTTGTCATCTCCAAAGGATACTTCTGGGCCAACCATTTCCACAAAGTCTGTAAGCAGGGATTTCTTTCTAGTCATGTGTCCTGAGCATTCACTGTCCAGGATTAGGGTTTCTTTCTTTACCTTGGTTCCGTGCATACATAAGGCAATTAGTTAGATGTTTTAGGGACCCAAACAGTTTTGAATCCCTTCTTACTAACATTAAGTGAAACAGGTTTAACAATTTTTTCTTTGAATTTACCTGTTTCTTTTGTTGCCTTAGACTCTGGTGGAGTCTTAACAGTGTCATACCAACTCTTATCAGTAGAAGATTTTAGCTCATAAAAATTGTAATACAAATCATGATAGTCCCTACACATATAAATAGAGTGAAATATGCTACCACAGTGATAACAAGGCTTCTGTGGAATGTAGTGACTTTTCAGAGTCTGGGAAAGACTAAACTCTGATTTCTTCTCAACTTTTGTTTTACAGTCTAGAGCTAAATGGTTGTGGTTGCCACATCTATAACACTTCTTTCTAGGAGCATTATGATCCTTTTGATAATTATTGGCCTTGTTAATGCCTTCCTTACCATTCCTATTTCTCCTAGTCTTTGTAGACTCTGACAAGTTCTCTAGCCTTTCCTTTAACTTAGACTTAGACAAGTACCCTATGTTAATGTTTTTCTTAGATTTATTTATTCCTGTTTCCTCTGTCTTTTTGTGGACAATAGGGGGACTATTGACAGATGAATTTGTGGTTTCAGTCTTTTCTTTAGGGGTCACAAACTTAACAGGAACAAAGGTACTTTTATCTTATTAACTTGGCTAGCTTCTTCATTGTTATCATTCTCAACAATAGGTCTTTTTCCTTTACTCTTGTCATAACCTAAACCAGCAGTTTGACACACATTTTGATTATTGAGAATTTCCTGAACTTTTCTACCAGATCTGTCCAGACACTAAACTTAAGTCTTTATTCTTCTAGTTCTTTCTTAACATAGTCATAGGCTTTCAAGATTTCAGTGTAGTTATGACTATATTTCTCAGAATCCTTTCTGTATTGTTCCATTAATTTTAACTCAGACTCTAAATGATCATTCCTTTTAGTCAAGGTTAAATTTTCCTCTCTTAACCTTTCACTAGTGAGAGACCTACATGTTATCATTATTTTCTTAATCTCACTTTGCACAATCTTTATACCATCAGAGTCTAAATTAAGTAAGGATTCAGGAGTGAAGATTGATACCTGAGTTTTAGGAGATGAGGGTTCTATGGGGGATTGTGATTTTCTTGAGGAGGATGCCATCAATGCTAAATTTTCATAGTCAATTTCATCCTCTGAGCTTGAATCTGCCCAATCCTTTCCTGTTGATAGAAGTGTTTTCCTTTTTCCTCGACTCTTTGACTTTCTGCATTCACTAGCAAAGTGTCCCAATATTCCACAGTTGAAACACTTAACCTTTGCTTTGTCAAGTTTGATTATAGTACTCTTGCTCTTCTCAACCTTCTCATCTTCATTTTTGAATGATGGCTTCTTGCTAAATTTGCCAGTCCTTTTGTTAAATTTCATTCTTTTGAAATTTTTAGCAAACATAGCCATCATTTGACTTAGATAAATCTCTTCATCTGAATCAGAGTCTGTGTCAGTAGACTCTGACTCCACAACAACTTTACCCTTCTTTCTTGAATCTTTGATTCTAGCTTCTGTGGGTTGTTCCTGTTGTTCTTTCACAGACTCCATTAAGAGTGCCACAGATTCTGTCTTCACATATTTCTTATTCTTCCTCTGTTGCATCTCTAAATCATATGTCTTGAGTCTGCCCTACAATTCTTCTAGAGTTAGTTCATCCAAATCTCTAGCTTCTCTTATGGCTATTGTCTTTTTGTCCCACTCTTCAAGAAGTGCTTTCAGAAACTTGGTATTTGTATCTTTAGAATCATAAACCTTACCAAGCATAATCATCTCATTCAAGAGTTTTATAAATTTATCATATATCTCGGTAATAGATTCTCCAGATTTAGCTTCAAAGTACTCATACTCCTGAATTAACAAAGACCTAGCATTCTTCTTGACATCTTTAGTCTCTTGACAGTGCACTTCAATTTTTGTCCACATCTCCTTAGCAGTGGTGCAAGATATAACATAGTTTGTAAGAACGAAATCCAAACTGTTAAAGAAAATGTTTTTGACTTTTGCCTCCTTAAGGACATTCTCCTTGTCCTCTCTTGCCATTCAACCTTTGGTTTTTCAATGAAGTGTTCTTCAGTTACTTTACCTTCTTCATTGATTTGAGGCACAAGATTTAAGGGCACATAAGGTCCTTCATGAATTCTTTCAAGATAATTAGGGTCTGTAGCTTCCAGATGATGCAGCATCTTAACCTTCTAGTGGGTGAACTCGTTTCTCTTAAGCAAATGAATCTTAATATTACCATCTTTGTTTCCAGACATCTTTGATCAATTTTAAACGTTAGGCTCTGATACCAATTGTTTTCCTAATTGCACAAGTAGAAGGGGGGTTGAATACTTGTGTTCCTTTTCTTGCCTGATTAAAACCAACTCAATATGAATTAATAAATATGAATTGAGAACAAATATCAAACACACATATATGAATAAGTACTGTTTATATTATTGATTTGTAAATACAAAAACTCTCCTAGGATATACACAAACCCTAGCAGCTTCTCTGTGTTTATCACAACAACTCTCTCTATCTCTATGCTCTCACAAAATTCACTAAGACAAACTATACTTCAACTAAATTTTTTACAATTAGGTTACATAGAGTTTATATAGAGAGCTGCCTATCAACTAATAACAGAAATTAAAATTACAATAGGAATAAAATCCCTAATTATTAGTTGACATCTTCCTTCTTAATTTCACTTTCTTTCCCATAGCATGTCTGCAATATATTTGTCTTGATCTTCAAAGATTTTCCTTTCCTGTGATCATCTTTCCAAATATAACTTCAACTGTATAGACTTCTCGATTGGTATATATCCGTTGATGACTTCTTGATCAGGATATATCCGTTGATGACTTCTCGATCAGGATATATCCGTTGATGACTTCTCGATCAGTATATATATATTCGTTGATGACTTATCAATTGATCTTTATCAGTTGATGACTTATCGATTGGTCTTTATCAGTTGATGACTTATCGATTGGTCTTTATCAGTTGATGACTTCTCGATTGATCTTTATCAGTTGATGTCTTATCGATTGATCTTTATCAGTTGATGACTTCGATTGATCTTTATCAGTTGATGACTTCTCGATTGGTCTTTATCAATTGATGACTTATCGAATGATTTTTATCAGTTGATGACTTCTCGATTGGTCTTTATCAGTTGATGACTTCGATTGGTCTTTATCAGTTAATGACTTCTCGATTGGTCTTTATCAGTTGATGACTTCGATTGATCTTTATCAGTTGATGACTTATTGCAGATAGACTATGCTAAATCATGTTCTAGTATTTTGTACATCATCAAATGAATATATTCCTAACATTAATTTATTTAAAATTTAAATTCAAATCTCTTTAAAGAATCATGCTTATTCAAATTTAAATTGCAAATTTAATTAATGTATCCAGGTAAATACTAATATATAATTGTGATTGATTGAAAATCTTTTATATATTTGGTAAGATTATTTGAATTTAAACTTTCAATTATTCATTTAATTTAGAGATTGATTTTCTATTATAAAAAATCATGTTTAATGTTTTATTCAGAATTCAAATTAAAAAAAGTTTTTCTAAGTAAATAAATATAACTAATTGTGACGAATATAATTTATAATCATATAATCGATTTAATTTAATTAATTTTATACATAATAAGAGCTATATTTTAAACCAATCACAAATTTGATTTTAATTAATATTATTCATAATTACAACCATATTTTTTTGTTACCAATCATAGAGATATTAAGTCTATTTATACTTATCCAAATTTTATATACCTTTTCACAAAAGATTTATCGAGTTTGTAGTACAAGATTGAATTATCAATTTTTTATTATTTTTTTACTCACCTAAAATCCATATTTAAGAATATCCGTATGGTTGGATCATCCCAAAAATTATTTGTTACCCAGTAATTATAGTATTATAGAAGGGGGTTGAATATTATAGTATTAAACAATTGAAACTAGAACACAAGTATATAAAAGAAATACTATTTATATTAATCTTTTGTAAACTTAATATAAAACTCTCTCATGAAACCAGATGTTCTTAAGAGCTGCTAGGTTATGTGTATGATATGTTATTAACGATACATGAATTTAAACCTAAACCTGTGTTTATATAGTATATAACTACCTTTCTAATTACAGCGAAGATAATGACTAATAAATACAAAAATATGATTTCCATCATTATCTTCCGAATAGATAGCTTCCAACAAGGCAATTATCTTTTACACAAACACTTCCATTCTTGTCCTCAATCAATTCCTGATTTATCAAACACCAACTGTCAAACTCTGTCATGAATAAACTCTATCGGTTGAGTACCTCTAGTCTCTGATGACGACATGCAAACTTTGATCAGCTTCTCTAAACTCTGTTTACCGCATTCTCTGACAACATCAGTTCTTTATATCTAACAATCTCCCCCAATTTATGCTTTATTCAGTAAAACATAAATTTGAACTTGTGATGTCAGAAACCAATTGATAAATGCATAAAGTGTTTAACTATTTAACTAGCTTCATATTATATGATAGGCAAAGTTCCCAGCAATAAAATCATCAAGCAATTTCTTTTCAGCCGCTTCTAACAATTCCATTAGTTTCTTCTTCAACTCAGTCATTTGCTCATTTGAGTCATCAATTTGAAAAATAGCAGCTCTCAAATTATAGACCTTCTGACCACCTGGATTAAGCATTAATGTAGGAATGCCTAACACAATTTTGACTTTTGCATCCCTAAATTTCATTTCAACCTCAGTGTCATCTTCATACATGTACTTAGGTCTGTACTCTACATCAGAGTTTGGATCCAGCAACTTCTCTTTCTTCCTATTTCCTGCTATTACACCTTCAATTATCTTTACCCACTTTACAGTAGATTCATCTTTTTCATTTAGCAAATAGAGAACATATTTCAGTTCTTTTGATGACTTGTGAGTTAAATCTTCTTCAAATATTTTCATTACTCTTCTATCCTCAAGAAAGTACAACTTTTCTTTAGGAGAAACACCATCAAAAGTATCTTTCAATAGGTGAACAACAATAAGCTTGTCCAAGTGATCCTGTGATAGTTTCTCTTCATGTTTTTTCTTCAAAGAATTAGGATATCTAAAAACATTTACTTCTCATCTGTAGACTTTGGCCTTAGCATCATTAATTCCCCCTTTGTTTCTTCCAAGTCTAGCATTAAGTGTTAGAGAATCAGTTTTTGTCTACAGAAGATCAAGATTCTTCTTTCTACACAGAGATTGTTGTTCTTCCTCCTCATCTTCAAAACTAGTTTCTCCTGGAAGAAATGTGGTTACATGCATGATGTGTGGAGCCTTTGGTTTTGGTAGAGCTTTCTGTTGACCTATTTGGGATGAATGATATGATTGAGGTGGTTGATTCTTTGCAATATTTACACTTGTCCCGCTGTTTGACCTTGTCACAGGCTTGGATATTTGTTGAGTCATGACAGGTGCAGATGCAACAGGTTTCCTTTGTGGTTTATTCTTCTTTGGAGCATGAGTTTTCATTGGGGCTTGATTTCTCTTTTTCATTGACTGGACTTGAGCATTGTCAGTACCAATATTCATTCTTTTTATTTCTTGTTCTGCAGCAACTAGATCTACACCTGGATTTTCTTCTTCAAACATTTTTAACGCCAGTTCTGTATCTTTGTCAGTATCCTCAGGCTTTTCTTTTTCTGCCAATTTCCTTGCAAACTCTGCATCATTATTAATTTGCTCCAACTGAGCTATATGATCTACTTCCATCAGAGTTTGTTAATTTCCTTGTTCTTTGCCAGATCCTGAGGGGATCAGAGTTTGATCTGTCAGAGTTTGAGTCTAAACATTTTTACCACCCTTATAACTCCCTTGAATTTTATCAGCTAAGCCACTTTCATCACCATCAGGCTTATCATAGTTTTTCAAAAGAAGATCTTCTTTGTATTTATCCTTAGAAACATTCTCCCCCTTTCTGACATCAGAAGAAACAGTAAGGATGTATGCAATGTTGTGCAACATGTTTTGCATCGAAGAGACAACAGATGTAAGATTTTCAACTTTAGTCTCCAAGGAAGACTGTTATGCAGCAAGAGTTGTAAATTTCTTGTCCAAATTGTTTTTGGTCAAAGACACCTCACTGTGAATATCAGTCCCCTACTTGATAACATCTTATTGCAGAGAGGACATTTCAGTATGTAGAGCTTTAGTGAGGATATTAGAAGCTTCACCACTGGATTTTCAACTTTAGTATAGCTTTAGAGAGGACATTTCAGTATGTAGTGCATTTTGACTTTCTAGTGAAAGTACTCATCTTTTTCCAAGACTGGAATCTTCACCCCTGTGTCTTTTTGACCAATACTTGGTCTACTTAGACCTTAACTTTCTGTGTGTTGAAAGCTAGGCTCTAATACCAATTGTTATTCTCCCTTAGTACAAGTTTGTAGAAGGGGGGTTGAATACAAACTTAAGAATTTTGACTAATTCTTGCGGATTCAAGTTTGTACATTGATATTTGTAGTGTTTGGAAATATATAGTACAGAAACTATTTAAACTATGAATTAAAAACTGATAATCAGGAAAACAGAACAAAGCAATTTAAATATAACTAGTGGATTGGTTTTTCACTAGTAAGAATTTTGTTTTCAATAACTCTTGGTCAAAAGTACCAAGTTGCTTACAAATAAGAAATTGAACAAGGAAAAATAATGCAATGATTTCTAACTTTTCTATGATTTTCTTGTTTTTTTTCTATCTCTCACACTTGTTACAATGAACTGCTAAAACTATATATAACAGTTCACATCCTACATCTATTTTTCTATCAACAGATAAAATGTAAATTAAAATTACATTTTACAATGTATTCACTAAAATGGATCTTCTTTTCACAGTCTCCTTTGCATTTGTCTTGTTCTGGAAAAATATTTGTCTTGATTTTTTCCTTGAAGACTCTGTTGTCTTGAAAGTCTTCACAATCCTGACATGACTGTCTTCCATTGATTCAGTTTCTGCAAAGTTCCCATTCCTTTTGTCCTTAACCAATTTAGGAAATATTGATCAATTGATAATTGATGTTAAGCTTATCAATCGATCCTTCTTTGCTTATCCATCGATGGATAGGTTATCCATTGATCAATTGATGTATCAATGGATATTTTGGTTATCCATCGATTCCTTATCCATTGATGGTCTTTTATCCGTTGATTGCCTTGATGCTTTCTTCCGTTCATGGAGATCCATTGATTTGACTTTAGTTGACCTTTATTCATCGAACAGTTCACACATCCATTGACTTCAATATTAGTTGATCACTTCCCTTGAGATAATTCTGACTTAGAATATTTACAGTTGATCAGCCATTCTTCACATCCACTGAAAAACTATCAATTGAAGTCAATAAACATCAGTCGACTAGTTCACAACATCCATCGACATATTACAATCAACTGATAATGAAACATGAATCAATTGTTATAATCAAATTTATCAGTTGATTTACAATTTTCAACTGATAACTGGTTTCCTAATCAATAGATATTTATAAGACATATATCCATTGGCCAGTTACAATCAAATTTAAAATCTCTATTGTAATTCTAAGCAATTTGTTATCAACAAATCTCATAATTCCTAACAATCTAGAACCATATAAGCTAAAGGAGTTTCTTGGAATATCTTTCTAATTAAATTTATTATAGTGATATTACCTAAATAAAATAAATTACTAATAAGGTAATAAAGTCCATTATTTATATTAAAATATTATAACAAACCGTTTCCCTCCATAAAATTGTGTTTGATCAAATCAAGCCTACAGCACTGTATTTACTTGTCATGTTTGTAACACTTCTAGAACTTCTGTAATAGGCTGGTGACTTAGTTATTTTAATGTACACTTGCAGATAGAAGTATGATTCAATTGTAATTTCCAAGTTGTAATTACGAGTGAAAGAATAAAGTCTGATAGAAGATTCAAGATGGATCATGCATCAAGATAAAGAAGAATTCACCAGAAATAAGGAATGCATTTTGAGAATTCTTCTAAGGCAAGTAACCATTCGAGAAGTCACTCTAGTAGAAAAGTCATAAATGTGCAACTGGTAGAGAAGTTTGAAAACACTCATTGGCTTAGTATTCGATCGAGAAGTGTCCATTCGAGAAGTCAAGGAATTGAATCCAATCGAGTAGTGACAAAAGGCTTTTCATTCGAGAAGTCCAGTGAAACAAATCGAGAATTTAGCAAAGGAAGCAGTAGAGAACTCTAAGAAAAGAGATCAATTGAGAAGTCTGTGGTAGTGGACCATTTGAGAAGTCTAGCATGATCGAGAAGTCATCAAAGTCATGTTCAATCGAGAAGTCTAGTCATTCGAGAAGTAACAAGTCAAAAGGTTGATCGAGAAGTCTCAAAAGTATTCGATCAAGAAGTCTATTTCATGACTTCCCGAATCAACAACAATTGAGCATTCGATTGATTCAAGGAGCTAAGTTCAAAGAGATTTGCAGAAGAATAAAACAAGTATTTTGAAGCTCTGTCATGATCAGAATCAGTCAAACCTGTGAAAATAGAGACAAGTCTACAATGAAGCTTAAAAGAAGAACAAGACAAAGACAGTAGAGAAAATGAAGAAGGGGAAGACTGTCATATGAAAAACTTAGCTAGAAATAGATTGTGTATAATGTAAAATCTAGTTTGTCTATTTTTAGTTTTAATAACTAGTCTGTAAGATCATGTGCTAATGAGACATGTTGTCTATATAGTATAGTGCACAACCTTATAGATTAGTAAATTGTATATTGTAAGTGTATTCATTCATTGTATCTTTCAAGAACAATAAGCTGAGATTCAAATCAAGAATCTCAGATAATATACAATTAGATTGAAAGTTAACTTGTGTATGATTACTTATTTATTTCCGCAATTCTTGTTAAGTACTACACAATTGACTCAAGCTACAAACATATCAGTTCACCCATTCATCGTTCTTAAGCAAAACAAAAATCAGAAGAAAAATCAACATATACATTCACCCCCCTCTGTATAAGTTTCAGATAACTCATTCATAAAAAATTGTAGTCAAATTATATTTTTAATAATAAAATATATTTTATAGTGCAATATTACGAGAAAACATATTTTTATTACTAAAATAATGAAATAAATTATTATCCCCCATTAAAATTGAAATAAAATATTTTTTAGTAATATAATATATTTACCTCCATAAAAATTGAAATGAAATTATATTTTAATAATGAAAAATATTTTTTAATGAAATATTATGTAATTTAAAAATAATAATAAAATACCTTATTATTTACCCACTTATTAATAAACCAAAATAATATTTTATTAATAAAAGAATATAACAATAATATCATTAATAATAATAAAAATATAAATTAAAAACACATTATATTCACCATATAATCATTATTTTAGTAAACTATTAATAGATGTGGCATTCCCGACCAGCTCGTTAACAAGTGAGCTAGGTCTGTTAACAGATTAGATTTGGATCGGATCACCTTAAATCCATATCCAAATCTATTTATTTTTCGGATCGGATCAGATCAAGTGTCGGATATTTTAAAATTCGATCCATTCGGATCACGAGTAATTGGGTCGGATACCCAATCCAATTAAATGTTTTACTATTTTTTTATAATTAAATTATTTACCCGTGCTACACGCACGATATATTATAATTTGTATATTATTAAATATTGTTATTATAATATAACATAATAAATATAAAAAGATTTATATTTAACTATTTTATGTTTAAAACTTTCATATAATAAGTTTAAATTATTTCCTAAATTTATTTAAATATCTTAATTTCTCTTTTATTATTATTTTATATGTATTATTTTTTTAAATATTTATTCATACAATATTATTTTATGTGTTTTATTTCATATTTAATTTTTATCTTCAATTCTTTGTATATTAAATTTTATTCAAAAATAATTTCTTTATAATCACTTATAATATTCTTCATATCTTATTTTTTTAATAATTTACTCATATTATAATTTTTTCTATGTTATTTAATATTTAATTATGTGGTATGTATGTCGATTTTTATATAAAATTTATTATATTATATAAATATTTGATACGAGCATTGAATACCAAATTAAGATTATGGATTTTATCCAAACCTATACGGGGTCATTTGGTTTGGTACTTGTAGATATCAGGTATGAGTTTCATTGGTTCCAAACCTATACCTCGTGTTTGGTTGAAATGTTTAATTTTAAAACACATACCTTAAAACCATAAGGTATGAGTTTCTGATACATTAGCGGGGAGGTGGGTATCAGATGGGGTACGAGGAATCAAATCAAAATATTAATATTTTAATGTTAATTTTTAAAATAAAAATTTGATAATGATGTTTTTTTAATATTTAATAAATAATAATGATTTATTTTTCGTATTAATTGCACATATTTTTTTATTTATTAAAAAATATATTAAATTAAAAAATTCATTTCACCATTCAACCAAACACGTGATACCAGGATACCACCTTAATCCGATTCCTGATTCTAATCCCATACCACCTTAGCACGATTTTTTATTTAATTTATATTAATTAACTTATCTTTTCCAAAATCTGATATAAAGTTTACCATAAATATTACTGCCACCATCACAAATCTTTTGGCTAAGTTTACATTTTGAGTTGTCCCAAAAAAATGTCTTATTTTCCTTTTATATATATTTATTCTCACTAATACCCCTATTTAAACATGCATTGATAATCTAATATTCACTGATTATCTGACTTAATAAAGTTGGTGTTGAATGTTGAATGTTAAACTTGATGTTCTGCTGTACAAACGAGATATAGCAGAATTTTTTTCAATCCTTCCAAATTACACATGTGACTCCTTTCATCTTTAAAATAAAATCTATATATTCTTTCTCTATTCTATTGAACTAAAGAAACATTCATTAATTTTTTTTAAAAGAAAGCTTTCATTAAAATATCATGTTAACATTTTCTATTAATTCTGATACTAATATCATTAAATTTTATCTTTTAAAAATCCTATACTAATTTACTTAAAATTATATTTGAATTTCAGTTTAAATTAAAATAAATAAGTTAAAATTTTATTATAAAAAAGTTAAAAACTTATGAAAACTTCATACTTTTAATTTATAACATCAATTAAAATTATTATAAATACTATTTATCTATTAATGTAGAATAGAAAGTAATCACTTTAAAATAAAGCATATATTTATAATACATATTACTTATATAAAAATATATTTATATTCAATTAAAAACAAATAAGAAATCATTTACAAAAACAAAAAACAAACAAAAACTCATTAAAAAATAAAAAACAAACAAAAAATTATTCACCGTACAAAACTTTTGAGGGATCATATGTTAACAGTAGTATGGGATTATCAAGTACACCTGGCTTTATATATACTTAGATGTATGCATACTAAACAACTACCATATTTATTTTTCACCGTTTTCTGTAGACCAAATGAAAGTTCCTACGTAATCATTGAGTGAAATGGTTGAATAGTTTGAAAATTGTAAAAAGAGAGATATGTATTAATTAAGGGCATGGTAGTCCAATTTTCCATCAAATATGATTTTGTTAATACGTGTGTAAATTTCAAATAGCGAAAAGATTTGGGACGAAAGGAGTAGTATATATTACATTAATGATAATGATTAAAATGAGTCAAATTAGAGTAATGATTTTATTTGAATCTAAATATATAGATATAAAATTTGAAAATGAATTATTCAATATATATATATATATTTAATCTGATCGGTTTGTTAGCGTATCAGATCATATATAATTCATATCCATATTTATTCGATCAGACTTTTATCGAATATGATTTTTAAACGATCGAATTGATTTAAATAAATCCATATCCGCTTATAAAGTTTCGGATTAGTACGGAGTTCTCATTCATTGACACCCTAAAATGTGTACAAAAATTCTCTGTATTGTATTCTAGGCACCCGAGTTCGATTTTTACTAAGGCAAGATAATTTAAAAAAAGAAAACACTCCGAGCCCCAAAACCTGAACAAATCCTTGACCATATAAGGTAAATGTGTTTCTTGGAACATATGTATAAGTTTCAGATAACTCATTCATAACAAATTATAGTCAAATTATATTATTAATAACAAAATATATTTTGTAGTGAAATATTATGAGAAAACATATTTTTATTACTAAAATTATGAAATAAATTATTACCCACCATTAAAATTGAAATAATTTTTTTTTTAGTAATATAATATATTTACCTCCATAAAAATTGAAATGAAATTATATTTTAATAATGAAAAAGATTTTGTAATGAAAATACATATACACACAAATTCATGTACACAGGAAAAAAAATGGCTCTCTACTCTGTGTACACACAGCTCAACTAGTAAATCCAAGGTCTGGAACGAAATCCAAGCTCAAGAACACAAAATCCAAGCTCGATTCTCCGTTAGGTTCGCTACAGTCAATTTATACACACAGCTGAACTCGTATACATACAACTCGATTAAGGTATACATCTACCTCCTCCTACACGACTCTACACATATACACACAAATCATACACTGCACACACTTATTTTATGATCGTTGATTCAATTTTTATATGATTATTGAGATTTTGTTTGATATTTATTTTTGAAATATTTAAAATTAGGGTTAGTAAGTGAAATTAGGTGTGAATACGAATTTGAGATAATGAAATTAGGGTTAGTTATCCCCTTTTGAATTAATAAGTATTTGAATAGGTTTAGTTTCACCTAAATTAGGGTTAGTTATTCCTTTCTTAGTATAATTCTGTAATAATTACCCTAATTTGATTTAAAATTGATTTATTTTTAATTAATTCGAAATATTAATATTTATTTGAATTTAATTCAATTAATTGAATTAGTAAAACCATATTGACAATATCATGGTAATTTTGAATTAATAAAAGTAAAAATAAAACAAAGACATTAAAAAAAATCCTCTTTCTCTGGTGGTGGCACAATGTCCTACTTACCTGAGGTCCTATTTATATACTCAAAATAGCATATCCCAGATAACTAAATAGGCTGAGTTTGTCTCAGTTGAGTCCTGGAGTTTGGCCTAAATTGGCTCACAAATAGGTCAGATTCTAACTTGTAAGACGAAGTATATGAATCAGTAGTTCCTAAAAGGCTTGAATTTACTCTCTCACATATTCGGTAAATAGTGTTGATAGTAATAAAGTACATCCTTTAATTAAATGGCTTCTTTTTGGTGTAAGAATTTAAAAGATAACACAAAATCAAGTGACTTAGTTTGGAGATAACCAGCACATGGTACTAATCAAGTCTTAATACGGGTACCAATCTTTTGCGACTTGTGAAATTAAAGCAGCTGGATAATGTCAGACCAATGCATTTGTATGACGTATTAGTTGTATTCGATATTTTTATTTTCTTATAGAATTTTTGTGATTTGGCATTGCAACAATTGTGTCTTATAAAACAACCTTTAACTATGTCTTTATGCTAAATAATTATGTCTTTTGTTTAATAATCAAGCAAATTCACAGACTATCTTGTTTTTTACGGACCTTCCCGATCGAAAGAGTATACAAGGCTATGCCTGCTAAATAAACCACTTTTCATTTAGTTTAGTTCTTATTATTTGTCCATTTGACTTTAGTTCAAAAAATAATGCCTTGCTTTGTTGTTATTAATATCTCATATATTTAGTACACTACATATATAATCTACACCAAGTACACTACATATATAATCTGACTTGCTCTTGAATTATTGAATTTTAATCATAATTATTGCATTTTAGTTGTAATTATTTGTAATTGCATGTTAAAGTCAAAGTAAAGTAAAGTAGGGTATAATAGCAAAAATTAAGGCCATTCAGACACCGGTAGTGATAAAAAGGTTGAACATGCTATTCCACATTCAACGAAAGAGTGATAACAAGGGTTATTAAAGCACTTCTTTTTAGTATCTTGCAAGATACCTGCAAGATATCTTCTTTCAGCTTGGAGTGAAGACGAACCCTGAATCTTTAACCATTTTTGGAGGCCATATCTGCAACAAAAAAGTAGAACAACTTCAGGCAGAAAAGATTAAAAGTCAATATTCATGTTATAATATGTATGGACACCTGAAAAATTATAATTAATAATTTATGCCTCTTTCTACTAAATGTTGTCAGGTGTGCAGAAAGTACTGGTAAAATGTCTTTAAACATACACAAAACACCAGATGACTAAAGATAAGTAATCTAAGTCTTTAAACTGTTGCTTTCCGAAAATGTAACCAAGTATAAGTAATCTAAGTCTGTACAAGAGATGTACGTGGAATCATATCTGTGATCTGATTGAACACCCTGAGTCATATAAAATAGTGGTCCAAGAACAGGACGTCTAGTCAAAAAACCTTAGGCCAAAAACTATATAATAACTACTTTATTGAAATCATAATTCCTAAATTCTACATCAAAAAAATATCATATACTTTTATTTAGTTTTTAAACTATATAGAAAAATCTAAAATATATATATATATATAAATTAAAAATCATAACTATGATAAAATATTTATATTTTACAAAAATTTATTATTTTTATTACAATGAACTTATAATAAATATAAATAAAATAAAAAATATCGTTTCTTTACCTTATATGTTAACCGCACACTTACCTATATTAAATTATTATCTGTCGTGGTAAGATTGAGCTGATAAATTACAAGTTCCTTTCAGCACCAAAGCAAAGTTAGAGGATCAAAGTAAAAAACGGAGCAAGTCCAAACGGTTCATGAGCTATCAATTCGAAATCACATGTAAAATTTACTATCAATCAAATAGACCCAGTATGTCTCCTCAGACACATAACATTTACTCTTTCTGTTGTTCATGGTGATGTCAAGCGGAACATTTATTATTACAGATATTTTAGTGAGTCCGAATTGATTACATGTTAAAATCAACAAACAATGTTATTGTTGGTGGGTACGTCATTTGTCGAGTTATTTATGCACGGGATCCATTTATGCCACGTCCCCAAATGCTATCATTTTATAGTCAGGCATGTAGGACGTTCAGTTGAAACTACTCACCCAACTTGTATGCCCAAGCCTATGTGTAGATTGTTAAAAAGTAGATGGTCTATATTTAATTTTACTTCTACTAGTAATCTACATAAAGCTGTAAAGACAACTACAAAATGTCCACCTGAGATACATATTTCTTGGGCTCACATAATCGATAACCAATAACCTCCAAGAACAACCTTTTCCAAGAAAAATCTCTTAAATAATAATAAAGGCAGTAATCTGGCGCACTTAGCTTATAGGAAATGCTATAGATTTAGCAGACCATTAAAAACTATGGCTGGCAGCTGGCTATTGGCTAACATTGAATACACACTGATAAACAAAAATTAACAAAAGAATTAATCTGTTACTTGACATAATTAATTAAAGAAACCCACATATGAGAATCTAAAACAACCCACTCTTTACTTCTTTAGAATCAACCCATGATCTCTCTTCCACTAATATTTAAACCCACTAGAGGACAACTTTTCAACTCCACAGCAAACAAAGTTCACGTAAACAAATACACACAAACACACACACACACACACAACAAGACATGTATATATAAAGTCTAAGTCTGCAAAAGTATCATCCACTAAATAATCTAAGCTACTTACCAAATTGCACATAAACTATATTTCAATTCCAAGGAATCAAACTATTTTCTAAAGGGTCTTCTTAACTTTTGTCGTAATCCTTTGCCAAATCCAAGACTCTTACGCAACAATGACTCAAATCGCTCCTACATAAATTTCATTTATTTGCTGAAAAGTGTGCCCGATGACTCTACCATTTCCAGTAGGAGGATTGAGCATTCAGATTATATTACTTGTTATTTAGACAGCAATAAGTAGTTACGCAACTCCAACCATGCTGGTATCTTCAACAATGAGTAAAATATTACCAGAACAATGTTGCAATGCCAAATTGTGATGCCTCATAATAATAATCTCCAAGCAACCAGCTGCAGTCATAATTATCCTTATTAGCCGTTAAGGAATTGTCATTCTTTTTTCAGTTTCTTTGCAAGCCATTGTGTACAAGGGCAACACAATTTGATATTGCAGCATTATCGTGTTGGTATTAGTTCATTATTAATATACCAGCATGGTTGAATTAAGTAGGAGTTACATATGTACCTATCAGCATTAATTAGCACCACTGTAAGTAAGCCACGTAATCTTAATGGTTAATGAAAACGGTAGAGTTACTGGACTGACTTTAGCACAGAAAATTGATTTATGAGGTATACAAGAGTGATTAAAGATATATTTATACGAGTCTTCAATCTGACGGATGCTTATAACGGAAGACGAGGTGCACTGCTAGAAGATCCCGTAGATAAATAGTTCAATTCGATAGAATTAAATAGTTAAAGTGTAGTTTGATAAATTTAAATTATCATCTAGCGGATGTTACTTTTGTGGACTTCAACTTTGTAGCTATAATATTCCCATGTTGAAATGTTGACTTGCACTTGAATTTTTCTTTTCAATGGAGTAAAAAGTCGCTTCGAGTGGGTTTGTCAATAAAAAAGGGAGATTTATGGGTTAATATTAATGAGTGAGTTGTTTCGGTTATACTTATGAGTGAGCTGTTTTAGATTTTCACTTGAATAATATGATTAATATAATAGTAGGCAATATGATTACTTATTATAAATTCTATATCAATTGAGACTTCTAAGTGATATAATATACTACCTCACTCGTGAAATAACAATCCATATTCCGAAATTAAGACCGTTAACAAAAACTCAACTAAAATATCACAAAGGTCAAACTGGAAACTTACTTAAAGCGGATAGAGATGCGTATCAGATCTTGAAAGTAGACTCTTGCTTTGGGGTTGCCCTGATAGGCACAAAAAACTATTAATCAATGATATTATTGACAAAGAACAAGCTTCCAAAAGTTACATATATTACACAGTAGACGGTAAAATCATCATGTAAAGCTTCTTAAAATCGAATCACAAAGTTGGTCGTAAAAACCAAAGAAAACCAAAAAACGACAACACTCACCGAATGTTGATAACATGGCTAATAACCGAATCAAAACAACTAACTTCAATCATTACTCACATCATTCAACACTAAACAAATAATTACTTGTTTTATTTAAAATATTAATAATGCTAATCATTTAAATAGAAAATAAATTTTACTTTGTTAATGTATTGTTTTATTTTTTATGATTAATTTATTACATTTTTATATATTTTTTATTTTATAGTACAAATAATAAAATTATATTATTAAAAATGATATTGAAACATAACGAGCAATCTTTAGGCATCTACTTCGATAACACAATCTTCAAATGTCTTTTATAATTTTTACTCTCTTTTCAATTATAAAATTCTCGTAAACTGTTATATTTTACTCATTATTATTATTATTATTATTATTATTATTATTATTATTATTATTATCTATTTTTAAATTTATTCATTTTTTAATAACTATTTACATATTTTATATAACAAATCTTTGCAAACAAACTATTTATTTAGTTATTAATACATTCAATGCAATTTAATTATGAAAAAGATAATTATTAATATATAGCTAATTTTAAAATTTTACGATTGTATTTTCTTATAGATTATTTTTTGAACATATATCTTTAGAGAATGCAAAGAGAAGCTGTCAATATATAACAGTGTTTGATTATGTTTATTCATCCTTGTAATTTTTCTTAAAAAGAAAAACTAGATATACTTGCTATAATTAATATTTCCACTTTGATTAATTTAATAAATTGTACTACAAAAATATAACAAACATTATACCCTAAAATTAATATTTCCATTTTGTTTATTTGAATAAGTTGTACTATAAAAATATATAATATTCATTATACTTGAAATCTAAAATAAAAAAAGAGTGCTGCTCAAAATTATATTTTTGGTCAAAACTTTACATATAATCATATACTAAAACATATTTATATAATTGATTTTGCAATCAAACTATTTTTAATCGAATTGGTGATTCTATAACCAAAATTGAACTATAAAATTAAAAATATCTAAAGTATGGTAAATATTTTCACTTATCTTATTTATTTAAAAGAAATTTCGGAGCAATTTAAAGATTTATTTTCCTAATCCATGCCCCTTTCTTTGGGGTGTTGGCCCTATATGTCACTATTTGAACAATAAATGCCCAAAATGACACAACCGGGTGGAATGGTCCAAAATGTCACCCCAAAACGCGACACGATGTTGTATTTTTTTTGCCTTTTTAACCCTTTCTGGGTATTATAATCCTGATTCTTGTGAAGTAACTTGGCTAATTTTCTCTTTATATACATTTATGTGTGTATGTGTAATGTGAAAAGTGAGAAGCTTTAATTTTTATTGCATTTTCTTAGGTTTTTAGTCAGGACTGAGCATTATACTGAACCGAAATAACCCAAATAATTCGGATTGGTTAACCAAACTCAAATAATTCGGTTTTACTTTGGTTTTAAATTTTCTAGGTTTTCGGTTATTTTGGTTTTTCCCGAAATATCCGAAATTACCTAATTAACTATAATCTATACTATATTATTAAATCGACAAGGCCAAATGTTTAGTCGGTCGTCCGATCCGGTTATTTTGCCTCCCACTCTAAGTCAAATACACATGTCTGTCTCCTACTCAATTTCAAATACACTACTTTAATTAAAATATACAGTTGTATTTACAATCTACTAACATGTTTCAATTTTCTTATTGCTCAACCACTTTAATTTATTTAAAATCATAGCTTATTAATTAAATTTTATGAATATTAAAATAATAATATTATTTTATTTATATTAATTAAATTTTAAATATGCTATATCTATATTATCTATACTTTTATAGTGACAAATGTTTGGTCTTGTCCGTCTGTTATAGTCTCTTTGTGTCCCACTCAATTTCAAATACACTCTTTTAATTAAATTTTAATTAAAATATAGAGTTGCACTCATAATTTACTAATTAACATGTTTCAATTTCATCATCGTTCAAACACTTTAATTTATTTAAAATTATAATTTCATCCATTCAAACACTTTAATTTATTTAAAATTATAATTTTATAATTAAAATAATATATATATATATATTATACGTACAACTCTATCACCGGTGTAATTAAAATAATATCTATACTATAATTCTCCTGCTCAACTTTAAACACACTTTTTAAATTAAATTTTAATTATAATATACTTTATCAAACAAATATATTATACATACAACTCTATTTAGAACAAATATATTATACATACAACTTTATCATCACTGAAGTTCTCTTTTTTAATAATAAAATGAAATAAATTATCATATTAAATTAAATATTTAAACCATATAAAATAATTATTTTATACTATATATTATACATACAACTATATCACCGGTGTAGTGCTCTTTTTATACAACTGTTCGCGCGTAATATTGTATTATATTTAAATTATATCATATATTTTCTTTATTAAGAATAATGTTACAATCCTCCTTAATAATAAAATAAATAAATTACCACATTAACTTAAATATTTAAATTATATAAAATAATTTACGTATACTATATATATTATACACGCAATTCTATCAACGGTATAATCCTCTTTTATACAACTCTTCACGGGTAATATTATTTTATATTTAAATTGTAGGATATAATTTCTATTTTAGGGATAATATTATAATATATTTTTTATCTAATGTAGTTCTATTAACATTTAATTCAATTTTATCACTGCTTTTTAATTGATTTAAATTACAACCTATTAATCATATCTTATGAATATTAAAATAAAAAATTTAATATATCATAATAATATATAAATAACATATGAAAAATTAATAATAACATAAATTACTATATTAAATTAAATAATCATATAGAGTAATTAATATATAATTTATTAATGTAGCCCGTGCTTTGCACGGGTTATAAGCTTGTAATTATATATATATATATATAATTAATGTTTTAACCCTAAGTGACTAAATTTCTTCTTTTAGTTCAATTATTAACTTACCGTTTAGTTCTGCGGAGTACGACCTCTACTTTCTCTTTTCATCTCATCTACTCATCTAGTCGTCTTTAACATATATCAACATTCAACACTACGATTCTACAAGACTACATGTATGATTCATCTAAAGATCTACATCTACTGTCTTCAATTGATTCATCTGCTTTCATTGCTCTTCATTGCTCTTCTGCCGAATTCTATTAGCTTCTCCATTGACCTACTCTGTTCCACACAATTTAATTGCTTTCACACACGACTTCTACAGCTGAAAATGAACAAAAGAAAATGTATCTAATCATCAGCAACAGTACCGATCAGAATTTCCAACAACAGGACCTTGACAGGATGCTCAATTTTTATTCATCATAAAGTATAACAAAATTGCACTGGATACTAAAAGTTCAATTGAACATAGACATGTCAACCACCACACTTAAGAAAACGAGATAAGAAAAAATAACTCCATCTCTAAAATTGCTTTTCAAGTTATCAGAATGAGTGTAACTAGTGTTGAATTAAGAATGAATAGATAAGAATTAAGAAACTTTAATTAAAATATAATTACATGAAAATAAGAACATTTTAACATGTTAGATACAACAAAACATATATAAAACAAGCCAGATACGAAACATGATATAGAGATTTCATTCATTCTTTACATATCCAATTAGTGAAATCGTAAGATTAGTTAGAGCTTAATAGGAGTTATGCATACATACAAATTAGAGAGAGAGAGGGAGAGGGGGAGAGAGATGAAATGTATGATAAGAGTGCTAAAACTTGTAATAACCTGTGAGATTTGAAGTTGTGTATGTTGATTTTAATCGAAGGTTTGTTAGTCTTCTCCGCCGTGTAGTTTCTCAGATGACATGAAAGTATAAAGTTTTGGGAATTTAGATTCAAGAAATGAATGTATTATTAAATTAATAATTTACTGAAATATAGTTTAATTTTTTTTAGTAAAATATAGTATGCACAAATTGTGTGCGGTTTGATTTATTTAATAGATGATTTATATAATAAAATGAGAAGGCCCTTTTAGTCGCAATTTAGGGATAAAATATCCAAAATATTATTAATTAAAAAGATGTCCCCCTCTATCACCCACCAACGAGACTTTAAGTCACATTACATGAAATTTAACACTTGTGTTCTGTTAATGGGCCATGTATGATGGGCTTGGAATAGAGCTGTAAATGAACCGAACTGTTCGGTAAGCGCACTCGAGTTCGTCCGAGTTCGGTTCGTTTACAGCTCTAGCTTGGAAGATGGGTTTGTGTTTTAAAAAATTTGACAATAACGCATCCTAGTGATGTGTGTTTAAATTTTATTTTTTCAATAACGCAAGTTAGTCTTGCGTTTTCAGAATTTTTTTATAAATGTTTTAATAAAAACGTATTTTAAAATTGCGATTTTAAAAAATCCAAGTTTAAGTTGTGTTTTTAAATGATAAAAAGGGCTATTTTTCTGAATTGTGATATTTAGGGCCATTTTTGTCCAAATTGTGACACAAAAGGCCATTACCCAATAATATATATATATATATATATATATATATATATATATATAGTAGGGATCTAGAGAAAACTTTTTAGATAGGAAATTTAGAGACCATCATTTACACCGTTCATTATAATGGTAGCATATATAATTAACAAAATTGTAATAGTTTCTAAATATATGTAAATAAATGTCAAACAACTGAAAAGGAAACTAATATTCTAATTTAATATGAACCATCAGATCAATTAGAAATTAACGGTTGATAAAAGTACCTTAGTTTTCTCCAAAATATTGGTTTTCTTTTGAGCATTCCCCTATATATATATATATAACGTTAAGACGATGTTGCTGTATGATTTTAGGAAAAATGAAACAATATTTTTAACTTATATTAAATAGTGTAAAAGTTATATTGATATAAAAGAATGAATCAATTTAATGTAGTTATTATCTATTTTGTCAATTATATAATTTTTATTTAATTTTTATGATGAAAAATCAATCTTTTTACTAATTATAGATTTCATTATTTTATAATTATGTAATTTTGAAAACTGTATAATAAAGTATACTTGTTATATATTTTTAAATTTTCTTTTAATTATTTAGTTTCATAAAAATAAAATACTTTTCAAAAAAAGAAAAAGTCCTTTATCGAAATGTTTTAAACTCTTGAAACACAACATCCCCTTGAATGGGGAAAACATTTTTCAAAATCAATTTTTCTCATCATGTTTTATATTTTTTTCCACAATAGCCCGAAAAATATTTTCCAAAGATCATATTCTGAAAGATATTCTTTTAAAAATTATTTTCTAAAAAATTATTTTTCTAGAATATATTTTTCAAAATCAAATTATTTTAAAATAAACAAAAGGAATTTTGAATTTTCAAAATTTTAAATGCTATAAAAATGTGACTCTTTCGTGCATTTTAAAAGAAACAAGATTTAGAACAATGCATTGGAGACATGATGCTATTTTAGCATAAAAAAATCATTTTTTGGTGCTAAATTATAACAATAGCTTCATTTATTTTAGCACAACCGTTGGACATGCTCTAATAGATTTTGAGAGTCTTGAATACCCTTCGTCACCAAACATGTTTATTGCAATGAACTTTCTCCTTTAAAAAACATATTAGCATATTTCATTAACTTTTACTCCTAAATGCAGTGAATTAAGAACAAAGTTTATAAATAAATTTCTAGCTTAGAAATCTAGCGTGAAGGTGTAAATTGACTAAGGTAATGAGGTAATGTTAAAACTGTTCCTAGTATATGGAAATAAAAGAGTATAGTTATTAACTATAACAGATTTAACCATTTAGTTTAAAACTTACACAATTTTAATTTTAGACCGTCCAATTTTATTGGTAATAACTTTTACTAAATCCACAAGAATAAGCTTCTTCGTTGGTTTTGACAAATCAGAAGAAATACTAGATCTCACAATCAATGCCATTGTGCATTAAATGCCACTCCGCTTGTATATTACTCCCTCCATCTCTAATTAGTGATCCTTTTTTGACTTTTCGTGATCAAATTGACCTGTCTTTAACTAACAATTAAAACTTATTCTTTTATAATTTTAAAAAACTAAAATATACATTTCAAAGTAGATTATATATATTTTTTAACAACATAAAATTTTAATTTTTTTCCAATTATATATGACATTTAAATTGCAATCAAAGATGAGTTAGTTTGACCGCACTGAAAACAAAGTGGAGAACTAAAAGGGGACGGAGGGAGTATGTTATCGCCAATAACTAAAAGTGGCCGACTGGCTGTCACACCTCACAATTTAAACCAGTCTAAAGTCCACAGATTAAAGCTTCAGGTTTGAACATTACACACATGAGTAAAAAACTGCCACACTACACAACAGACCAGCAACCTCTCGTAGTTTTTGTTTTAAAACCATAAAAGAAAAGCTTATGAACATCAAAGGTCTAAGACTGCCAATACACACACGTAGTTGTTCATGTTTGAGGAACCACGAAAAGAAAAACTTATGAACAGGCACTTTCAGCCTAATGCCAAAATCAGTTTCTTCTTCTTCTCTTCATTGTCAAATGTATTCCTCAACTGCACAAGAATTACCAAGAAGAACAAACAAATCAAATACTGTTCCAAAGTCTGATTTAAGAATGACAAAAATCAACAATAAATTTGCAGTAAGATTGATAATCCAACTGAGGACTGCTAACCATGATGATAAGGATGTGGACAAAGACAGCGACAAAGTCAGTAAAAAGGGTCAACGCATGCTTCACATAATCCAGATCTCCAAGATGAGCCTTCTCTATTATGTCCTGGGTATCCACTACCATGTAGCCCACAAAAATCAACAGCCCAAAGTACAACTGTCAGAATATCAATCAAACGAAAAGTCAGTTCTTTTCTATTCCTCTTAATATGTTATAATGTTTCTTTTTTCTTTTTAAAAGCTTGCAACTATACTGCTGTGTGTTAGGACTGGTATACTAGTGAACGTGCAACCAACGGCCTTGCCAATTTTCATCTTTTTCTTTTCTTTTCCATCCAAGTTACCAAAAAGACCTCACACTTGATAACCAAGTACTAAAAAATTGGACAAGGATGACAAAATAAAATTAAACATACCTCGAATTTGAACGTTTCCCCAAAGAAGTATGATGCGATATTCAACCATAACATGATGGAGAGACCGGAAGATAGCAAACCACCAAGGTACAGATAGTCTCTACGCTTTGCTAACATGGCTGCTGCTGAAAAACAAGCAAAGGCCAACGCAGTTTCCACAAACGCACCAACAAGAATTCTTCATTATAAAAAGTAATATTAAATCAATCACACAAACAAAGACCATATACTAAACATTATGCAGTAGTGAAAGCAAAATAATATCATTATAAAACAAAAGGCAACAATTACGCCAAAAAAAACTACCTGGGGTTAAAATCAATGACCAATTCAATCAGTGGACCAATGGAGGCTCCTTCGAGAACACCAGCTGCCATCAGAAGTGAAACCCTCTTTTGCTGCTCAAATATTATCGACAAAAGAACAGAGATATTTAAAGCCCCCAAATAGGTCTAAACCTTTACCAAACAAACATTAAACAATAAATTACCTCTTTATGAGGATGGGTCGACAGTAGAAACATGACAGTTGCCATAAATCCAACAGTAGTAACGAAACCTCCTATATTCCAAAGGATATGGAAATAAGCCCCGACTGCGGAAGCAATCAGAGCACAGCATAGTAAAAGATAAACCTACAACGTTCGAGCCACAACATTAAACTTAGTAAAACCATAAAGATAATTAACTAGAACCCAATTTCCGACAACAAAACCCTCTAATTTACACTAAAACAGAAATTAAAACAAGTTCCGGTAAGTTATCGAGACAACAAAGAAGGCACTATAAGTCTATAATCCTACCCTTCTAATTTATACTAGAATTATACTCTTCGAAATCTATGTTGAGCAACTATTTGGAAAAATATGAAAAATAATAATGAAAAAATATAAAAAAACAAAATAAAGATGGAAATAGAAGCGAGATATTAAAAGACCTGCTTGAGATGACTTTGAACAGTAGGAGAGATCTGACGAAAATTCTTGAGAGAATCGTAACTCCAACTGTTATTATGATAAGTAGAAGCCGATGGTTGTGATTCGAACAACGATGCTTATCTCGAATGACTGAGTCATTCGAATGACTGGGGCTTCAAACCAAGACAATAGACAGAGAGTGAGGAGTTTAAGTTAAATGAAATATGCTAATATGCTTTTTAAAGGAGAAGGCTCATTGCAACAGATATGCTGGGTAACGAAGGGTATTCAAGACTCTCAAAATCTATTAGAGCATGCCCAATGGTTGTGCTAAAATAAATGGAGCTATTGTTATAATTTAGCACCAAAAAATGATTTTCTTGTGCTAAAATAGCACCATGTCTCCAATGCATTGTTCTAAATCTTGTTCCTTTTAAAATGCACCAAAGAGTCACATTTTTATAACATTTAAAATATTGAAAATTCAAAGTTCCTTTTGTTTATTTTAAGATAATTTGATTTTGAAAAATATATTCTAGAAAAATAATTTTTTAGAAAATAAGTTTTAAAAGAACATCTTTCAGAATATGATCTTTGGAAAATATTTTTCGGGGTATTGTGGAAAAAAATATAAAATATGATGAGAAAAATTGATTTTGAAAAATGTTTTCTCCATTCGAGGGGATGTCGTGTTTCAAAAGTTTAAAACATTTTGATAAAGGATTTTTTCTTTCTTTGAAAAGTATTTTATTTTTATGAAGCTAAATATTTAAAGGAAAATTTAAAAATATATAACAAGAATACTTTATTATACAGTTTTCAAAATTACATAATTATAAAAAAATGAAATCTATAATTAGTAAAAAGATTGATTTTCATCATAAAAATTAAATAAAAATTATATAATGGACAAAATAGATAATAAATACATTAAATTGATTCATTCTTTTTATATCAATATAAATTTTACACTATTTAATATAAGTTTAAAATATTGTTTCATTTTTCCAAAAATTGTACAACAACATCGTCTTAACGTTAAATATATATATATATATATATATATATATATATATATATATATATATATATATATATATATATATATATATATATATATATATAGGCTAGTGATCAAATAGAAATCAAAATTAAATAGAAAATAGAAACTAAACTTAGCCCTTATATTAATCTAATCTAATGGCCCCCTAGTGACAAAACACACAAATAGAATACACCCTCACACACACAATCCCTCATAATCCCCTCTGTTTTTAATTTAATTTTGCCTGTCAATCGGTAAGTTTTTTTTGAAATATGACTTCACTATACTTTTCTCCATCTCCCAACGATCAATTTGAATACCATATGTGCTATATTCCGATGTGATTTAGAAACTTTTTTATTTAGTTTCTAGCCTAAGAGTGGTTTCTAGTGGAGTAAGACTCTCTCTCTCTCTATATATAAATTTTACTGGGTAATGGCCCTTTGTGTCACAATTTGGAGAAAAATGGCCCGAAATATGACAATTCAGAAAAATGGCCCTTTTTATCATTCAAAAACGCAACTTAAACTTGGGTTTTTTAAAAGCGCAATTTTAAAATACGTTTTTATTAAAAAATTGATAATTTTTTTTTCTAAAAACGCAAAACTAACTTGTGTTATTAAACACGCATCACTAGGATGCGTTATTGTCAATTTTTTTTAAAACACAAGCCCATCTTCCAAGCTAGAGCTGTAAATGAACCGAACTCGGACGAACTCAGACGAAATCGAGTGAGCTTACCGAACAGTTCGGTTCATTTACAGCTCTCTTCCAAGACCATCATACATGGCCCATTAGCAGAACACAAGTGTTAAATTTCACGTAACGTAACTTAAAGTCTCGTTGCTGGGTGATAGAGGGGGCCATCTTTTTAATTAGTAATACTTTGGGTATTTTATCCCCAAATTATGACTAAAAGGGCCTTTTCTCATTTTATTATATAAATCATCTAATAAATAAATCAAACCGTGCGCAATTTCTGCATACTGTATTTCAGTAAATTATTAATTTAATAATACATTCATTTCTTGAATCTCAATTCACAAAACTTTATACTTTCGTGTCATCTGAGACTACACGGCAGAGAAGAATAACAAACCTTCGGTTGAAATCAACATACAGAACTTTGAATCTCACGGGTTATTTCAAGTTTTAGCACTCTTATCATCCATTTAATCTTTCTCTCTCTCTCCAATTTGTATGTATTCATAACTCCCATTAAGCCCTAACTAATCTCACAATTTCACTAATTGGATATGTAACGAATGAATGAAATCTCTATATAATGTTTCGTATCTGGCTTGTTTTATATATGTTTTGTTGTATCTAACATGTTAAAATGTTCTTATTTTCATGTAATTACATTTTAATTAAATTTTCGTAATTCTTATCTATTTATTCTTAATTCAACACTAGTTGCACTCATTCTGATAATTATAAAAGCAATTTTTAAAAATAGAGTTATTTTTTTCGTATCTCGTTTTCTTAAAGTGTGCTGGTCGACATGTCTATGTTCAATTGAATTTTTAGTATTCAGTGCAGTTTTGTTATAGTTTATGATGAATGAAAATTGAGCATCCTGTCGAGGTCCTGTTGGAAATTCTGATTGGTACTGTTGCTGATGATTAGATACATTTTGTTTTGTTCATTTTCAGGTGTAGAATTCGTGTGTGAAAGCAATTAAATTGTGAGGAACAAAGTAGTTCAATGGAGAAGCTTATAGAATTCGGCAGAAAAGCAATGTTTTATGCCAGGGTTCTATCTGGATATGAAGAACGTCGAATAAGATCTTACAGACTCCAGATACAACAGCGTCTTGCTAAGGTCTACATTTCTCCCCCTTGAACTTACTACAGATTAGTATTATTTTACATGTATTTCAGTTTACCGGTGGATAAAAAATTCTTCAGCTGCTGTTTCACATACTTAATACCATTAAGAGGTTATAGGAGAAACATATATGTAGCCATCATAGTGATAGTATGGGGTAAATCAAGGCAACCGAAAAGAACATATATGTTGTACTTTATGTCCTGACTAATAAATTATGGGACGTTGGTATATTTAAGGGTGATATTGATGTGAATATTCAATATTGACTACGAACGGTAACATGGTGTAGAAGAAACTAGACAATGTTATGCATTGTTGTATTGGTACGTAACTACGTATTATACCTCCTTGTGTTGCTAACAGGGGGCACAAAGTTCTGTCCCCTCGCGAAAAGGGAATCTAGGCAGTAGATGATTATATGTTGTACTGTACCATGAATTTGGGGTTTAGTATGGTACTCAACCTCATGTTTTTTGTTCAAATACCACATGCATGTGTATGGTACCAAGTTCTGCTCATGTGAGCGGAGACATGGATTTTGAAAATATTACTGCTCTGCTCTGCTCATGTGAGTGGAGACATGGAGTAGAATCATGAACATGAAATGGTAGATCTATTGGTCAATGATTAATTTGCTTTAAAAATTTGTAGTTGTTGTAACCAAAAGATCACAAAGCTATTAAAACAAGATAAGTAATTGCTTTTATAAGTAATTGCTTCTCTTCTTCATCTCCGATCTGCTCCTCCGGCGACGGCAGCAAAGTGTTTACCTTAAGATCTTCATCTCTTCTTCGATCTTTTCTTCTCTTCATCTCTTCTTCTTCATCTCTTTTCACTTCATCTCTTTTTCATTTTTTTTACCTCTGTATATATACACACGATCTGTATGTATATATAGGGGTTGGAAACAACGTTATCTTTGTTGGTTTGGGTTTGGACTTTGGGTTTATATATACAGTCACACAGACAAATTATATATATATATACACTTTTTCAGTTTTTATTAACCGGGTTTATTAATTATAGAAAAAAAGTATTTTTAATCATTTTTCACTTATTTGATATTTTTTAGATGGATGACTATGTCTTTTAGTTGATTTCACTCATTTATTATGTTTTTATTCGCTTAGAGATGCTTGATTTGTGGTATTCGGACTTATTGTTTATTATCTTTGATTTGAACTATGAATATGATGTGTGTTTACCTATATATTTTTTACTATAATATTATAACTACTATAAAATATATGTATATCACGAATAGTCGTCTTTTTACGACTAGTAGGGCGACTTGTCGATTCCAAGGTATCAAGGCGCCGAGTCTCTGTGAGTGTTTAGTGCATATTTCTCCCTAGTTTGTTAAGGTTGATCTTGGGCTTGCAGTTAGTGTTTCTAGTTGCAGTTTAGAGAGTGTCCATAATTCTCTCAACTTGGTATCAGAGCTGCTGTATCAGCTGTCGTGTTCTGTGGAGGCTCCTCACGACAAGGAGGCAGAAAAAAAAAACTTGTTCAAGGCAGAAAAGCTATTGCTGCTGGTTTCTAATTTTTCCACGAGATGGATATCAATGGTGGAGCATTGAATCAGTTTGGTATGGAGAAACTTACAAACAACAATTATCAGTATTGGAGGATGTGCATGAAGGCCTATCTCCAAGGACAGGATCTTTGGGATATCGTTGATGGAGGTGATACAGATTTGCCTCCAGAAAGTCCTGAAAATACTGAAGCAAGAAGAAAATGGAAGATTAAATGCGGGAAAACTTTGTTTGCATTACGAGGCTCTATTCACAAAGATCTTATTGATCATATACGAGATAAGGAGTCACCAAAGGACGTTTGGGACACACTGGAGAAACTATTTACTAAGAAGAACACTGCCAGACTTCAGTTTTTGGAGAACGAACTAGCAAATACAAATCAAGGGAGCATGACAATTGCTCAATACTTTCAGAAAGTAAAGAGCCTATGTGCAGAAATTTCAGAACTTGATCCAGACGAGCCAATTAAGGAAGCACGAATGCGAAGATATCTTATTCGTGGCGTAAAGGAGTACACCCCGTTCTTGACATCCATTTAAGGATGGGCAAATCAGCCTAGCATCGTCGAGTTAGAGAATCTTCTTACTAATCAAGAAGCCCTAACAATGCAGATGGCAAAAGCTTCGATTTCAGAAAATGACGAGGCGTTGTTCGCTAGGAAACAAAGGCATAACAATTACAATTACAAGAGTTGGAAGGCACATAATTCAAAAGGTGCAGCTGATTGGAAATGACAGAGTTCCAGCAGTGCAGAGCAATGGAGACTAAAAGATTCAAATAAATGCAGAAGCTGGCCAGGAAAGAATTTTAAGCAGAAGGAGACTAATTTTGAAAATTCGCAATACGAGGCCAGGAAAATAATTATATGTAACAGGTGTGGTAAACCTGGACATATAAAAAGGTTTTGCAGGTCTAAAATTGTCGAAGGAAATGCAAGCATCTCTGCAAATGAAGACGAAAAGCATGCTTAGGAAACATGTCTTTCTACGGAAATAGCAAGTTTAGAAAATATTTCAGAAGAATATGCACTGACTTCTTGTGATGGAGACACTTTGGAAGGAGGTATGGCAGCCATCAATTACTCGCAAGATTGGATCATCGACTCCGGCTGCTCTCATCACGTAACAGGCGACATTTCTTTACTTTCATCTCAAAGAGAACACAAGGGAAACAAAGCAATTGTGACGGCGGACAGCTCTGTTCATCCTGTAAGGAATGAAGGGCATGTTAAAATGAAGACCATGGACACAAGCGCCGGCCAGGTCACACTAAATGATGTATATCATGTTCCCGGTATGACTAAAAATCTGATCTCAGTATCTCAGCTTTCAAATTCTGGTAGATATATTCTATTTGGCCCAAATGATGTCAAGATTTTGGAAAATGTTCGAAGCATTGAGGCTGATACAGTGTTGAAAGGGAAAAGAGTTAATTCTCTCTATGTTTTGTCGGCAAGTGATACATTTGTAGAGAAGACAAGTCGACAAGATAAAGCTTCCTTGTGGCATGCTCGTTTGGCTCATGTGAGTTATGAGAAGTTAAAGAATATTTCAGCAAATAATATTGTTAACGGGCTGCCTAATTTGGGAAGTTTTCATCATGAAGTTGTTTGTGAAGGTTGTCAATATGGTAAAGCACATCGTCTTCCATTTGGCAAATCTTCAATCAGAACTACAAAACCTTTGCAGCTGATCCATTCTGATTTATTAACAAGCAATGCAGCAAGTTATAGTGGCCTTCGTTATATGCTTGTTATTGTTGACGATTATACAAGATTTTCATGGGTGTTCTTCATGAAAGAAAAATCTGATACATTCCTGATCTTCAAGCAATTTAAGAGGAAGATTGAGGGGGAGCTTCGAAGACGAATCAAGTGTTTGCGAACTGATAATGGAGGAGAATTTACATCCAACGAGTTTGCTGATTTTTGTGAAAGACATGGAATAAGAAGACAATTTACATGTCCAAGAACATCACAGCAAAACGGAGTTGCTGAACGAAAATTAAGGCATTTACAAGAGGTTAGTAGAAGTTGGATGCATGCGAAAAGTCTTCCTCAAGAGCTATGGGCAGAGGCTATGCGTTGTGCTTGCCATGTGATAAATCGACTTCCTTCAAAAGTCATCAACATGAAAACACCATACGAGCTTATCTATAAGGAGAAACCTTCTGTCGCATATTTCAGAATTTTTGGCTCTATATGCTATGTCCATGTTTCTGATCAGCTGCGTGCTAAAATGGATGCAAAGGCAAAGAAATGTGTCTTTGTAGGCTACGATCCTGAAAGAAAAGGTTGGCGATGTATGGATCCTGATACCTTCAAAGTCGTGACATCTAGAGATGTTGTCTTTGATGAAACATCATCTTATTATGTGCAGCCTATATTATCACATATTCCACATCCATCAAACATTGAAAATGAAGATGTGCAAGACAAAACAAATCCTCCAAGTCCAACCATTCCTCATGATGGTTCTGCAAGTGAAAGTGAAGCAACTCATGAAGAAAATGATGGAAGTCAAAGAAGTGATCAGCTGCCTCGAAGGTCACAAAGAACACGCAAGAGGAATGAAAGGTATAAAGACTATACTATAGGAGATGATTATGATAAAATAACGGAATGTTTCTTTGCTGGCCCATTTGATGATTCTGAACCATCATCATATGAAGATGCTAAAGGCAGTCCAAATTGGGAAGTTGCTATGAAAGAAGAAATATCAGCACTTCATAAAAATGAGACATGGGATTTAGTTCCGAAACCTAAAGGAGTAAAACCGATTTCTTGCAAATGGGTTTACAAAGTGAAATGTAAATCTGATGGAAGTGTTGATCGGTATAAAGCGAGGCTTGTGGCTCGTGGGTTCTCCCAAAAATATGGGTTGGACTATGAGGAAACTTTCAGTCCAGTAGCAAAGATGACGTCTGTTCGAGCTACATTATCTGTGGCAGCCTCAAAAGGATGGAAACTTTGGCAACTAGATGTAAAGAACGCATTTCTTTACGGAGATATTGATAGAGAAATTTATATGGAGCAGCCTTGGGGATTCAAATCAAAGAAATTTCCAGATTTCGTTTGTCGACTCAAGAAAGCTATTTATGGGCTTAAACAAGCTCCGCGGGCCTGGTTCGGGAAAATTGCTCAATACCTAACATTTTGTGGTTATACGTCCTCAAGTGCTGATGCAAGTCTATTCATAAAGAAAGATTCAAACGTGCACGTTCTTGTGCTATTATATGTCGATGACATGATAATAACCGGTAATGATGAGCAAGAGATAAACAAGTTGAAAGATGAACTTGCTATTCGTTTTGAGATGAAAAATCTTGGGGAACTAAAACATTTTTTGGGTTTGGAGGTATCAAGGTGCAAGGAAGGTATTCTTGTTTCTCAAGGTCAATATGCTAGAAAGATTCTTGAGAAATTTAAGATGATTAACTGCAGACCAGCAGCTACTCCGAAGGAGCAGAATTTGAAGTTAAGAGCTAATGTTGGAAAGGAGCTCAAGAATGTAAAAACATATCGCACTTTGGTTGGAAGCTTAATATATTTGACAATTACAAGACCAGATATTTCATTTCCGGTTGGAGTTGTTAGTCAATTTATGCAAAAGCCAAGGAAGCCTCATTTGGATGATGCAAATAGGATACTTCGCTATCTTAAACATACAATGAATTATGGGCTGCTGTATAAGTAAGGCACTGAGATTTTACTTAGTGGATTCACCGATGCAGATTGGGCAGGTGATCCCTCATCTAGACGATCTACTTCTGGCTATATTTTCGACTTTGGTTCAGCTGCAATATCCTGGTGTAGCAAGAAACAAGCTACTGTGGCGTTATCAAGTACAGAAGCAGAATATAATGCTGCTACACTTGCTGCACAGGAGTGCGTATGGTTAACAAGATTGATTAAGGACATCAGTCATTCTTCTATGGAACCGGTTAAGCTTTATTGTGATAATATGAGTTCGATTCGACTAGCTTCAAATCCGGTATTCCACGCAAGGACTAAGCATATTGAAGTTCACTATCATTTCATACGAGAGAAAGTGTTGGAAGAGGAAATTGATCTCGTCAAAATTGATACAAGTGAACAGGTAGCTGATATATTTACGAAGGCCGTGCCTAAGGCAAAATTTGAGTTTCTTAGAACACAACTTGGCCTGGTCTCCGAAGTTCGCACAAAGGGGGAGTGTTGAAATATTGTGCAAACTTCCTGAAGTTTCTAGAATTATTGAGAAGATAATCTAGAATATTCTACACCTTATCATCTAGAATATTCTACGCCTTATCATCTAGAATATGTATCTATCTAGAATATGATAGTACTATGTATCTATCCAGCCTTATTATCTAGAATATTCTACACCTTATCATCTAGAATATTCTACTCCTACTATATAATGTACCCTGCATGTTGTAGCAAATAAGATTTGTGAATTCAGTTCAATATTTCAGACAGCAAATAAGAATATTCTACTCCTACTGTATCTGTTTTATCAGTGTCAAACAGCAGTGTGTGTGAGTGTTTAGTGCATATTTCTGCCTAGTTTGTTAAGGTTGATCTTGGGCCTGCAGTTAGTGTTTCTAGTTGCAGTTTAGAGAGTGTCCATAATTCTCTCAACTGTCTCGACTAGGCACCGTAATAACCATGCATAATACATATTAATATATTATACAAATCTATACTATCTATACTATATTATTAAAGCGAAGTACCGAAAGTTTTGGTTGGTCGGTAGTTTGGTTTATAAAATTAAAAACAAAAATATTGTATTATTATACATTATGAAAAAATTAAAATAATATATTTATTTAAATTATATTTACATAAATAATATTGGATCGGGTTAAATAATAAATTTAGAAATTAGTAATTATATTGGGGCAGATTAAAATAATATAATTTTGACTTATTAATATCCAATTAGAACTCTATTAGAATTATAAATTATTACCTTTAATAAAATAAAATTAGAATTATAATATATTATTAATATTATAATCTGAAAAATATAAATTGTAACTAATATAAATTATTTAAACCAATTTCATAGTATAAACTAATTTATACGACTAACAATGTAGTAATATTTTTTGTATGTTAGATAAAATTAAAACAAATACTGAAAGAATAACTAAAATTGTTAAGAAAGAATTAAAAAATACATAAGAAAATCATAAAATGAAGAATGAAAGCGGGCAAAAGAAATTGATCATATTATGTGCACATTATTCCTATTGTTGATTAGGTTTTTAGAAAATATATTTATTCTAATCAATTTGGACTGGGTTTTGAACTGATTTTTTTCACTAGTCAACTGATTAGTCGATAAGTCGATCCGACATTTCATCGTTTCACAAGTCGACATTTCGAGTCGACCCTCTTAACCTGATTAGTCACCGACTAGTCGAGAACCGTAACAACAATAGTGGAAAAGCCAAATAAAAGAGCAAATTTATGGGATGGGGATCGAATTCTAATCAGATAATAACTCTTATCCTATCTAAATCCCAGGATATTCCTGATTAGGTGATGCACTAATGCAAATATATAATGACAAATGCACTAGTCTCTAAATAAAGTATAATTATTAACAACTAATTCAATTATGTCCCGCTTCGCATCACGAGCTCTAATGCTTTTATTTCCCTGATATTCTGTTTCCATTGCAAATAATGTAGCTAGAATTTAGACAATGTTGGTTTCTTAATGTGGCGAAATTTTATAATCTGAATCTTGGTATCCAAAGGTCTTGAACAATTAGAACTGTAGTTATTCTCGAATCATCTTGTGCAAAATATTCTCCAATTTGAAACATGATGTAGAAGTATTTTTATGTCAAGATTTTGTTGTATAGTACTGTAGTATATATGTTTATTTCCTCTTGTCCTTAATATAAGATGTGCGAAGAGTGTTTTTTGGTCAATAATGTAAGTCACTTCACTTGAAACAAAAAATAATAATAAACTCATCTGTGTTTTGGTATAATCAAAGAGTGTTAGTTCCAACACAAACATAAATGTGTATAAAACCAACTCTTCTTTTACCTTTCTCCATTTTTTTTATTTGTATTATTGTTATTTCTCTAATTAAAATAACTTATATTGAAAAACATGTATAAACAATCACACACATAATATTTATAAAAAGAACATAATGTTCTATCCTCTTATTTTCTTATTGTTATTGTTTATGTTTATGTCTATGTTTATTTTTTAATTCATAGTTATACGTTTTCTCATGTTAAAGAAACATAGAATATAAATATATAATCTAATGCTTATACAATTTTTATATATAAGGTCATGCTCCAATGAGAATGCTAATTAGTGTGAGATATGAGATTTAATCCTAGCCACTCATCTCTAAACAAATATTCATCAAGTATGACGTCATGCTGACGGCATAAATATATATATTTTTTAAAAAAATAATTATTTTTTTAAAAAAAATTTCGAGTTGTTTTTATATATCTGACTTTATGCTTACGTCATACTGGTGATTTTTGTTAAAATCTGGTGATTTTCTTGAGAAACAAATTACCACTTTTAAAAAAAATCAAATTTTGGTGATTTTTTTCTTCAAAAAATCACCATTTTTCAAGAAAATCACCATGATGACGTCATATATATATAAATTTTCCCAAAAAATTTTTCCCAAAAAAATATTTTTTACTTTTTTTTATAAATATATAACTAATTATGACATCATGATGACGTCAGCAGGGGTGGAGTTAGTATGTTTGAGAGTGTAGGTTATTAGTGTGGGTGCCCTTGGCTGAGCCATTAGATTAGATTAAAAAATTTATAAAATGAAGAGTTAGGATTGATTCTCATATCTCATATTACTGGGAATTCTCATTTGAGCAAAAACCTATATATATATATATATATATATATATATATATCTATATATATATATATAGAGTTGAGTTATATGGAGACCAACTTAAATTGGAGACCCTAAAACCACTTTAATAATTATTAGAATACATTAAAAATTAAAGGAATGAATTAAATGACCCAAATTAACAAAAAAAAAATGATTTCATTAAACATGAGAACAGAATTTGTTCTAATAAAATCATTGCATCATGCTTTTAGTACAATTATCTGGGACTTTAGATGCAATCTAATTAAATGAAGCTCAATTAACGAGGCAGTAGTAAAATGTTTTATTAAATGACTAATTACCATTATTAATGTGCCACGACTGCAAATGACTTATATTACGGACCAAAGGGAGTATTATGAGTTTCCTCAATGATTTCTGGATTTTGGATTTTGACATACACTTCCTTCTCTTGATTATGTACCAGGCAGAAGAAAGGAAGGCATCCCTAAGAAAGATCCCTGAGCAAGTTATATTATCAGAGGTGCGGCGTATGGTAGAGGAGATGCAATCTTTGAATAAAAAGCTGGAAGAAACAGTGAGTTTCACGTTTCCTTTTTTTCCCCACTGCATGTGCTTATCCATATTTATTTTTGCCCCAATTATAAGACTGTAATTACTGACCCTGATGCTATGTTTGGTTGTGGACAATAGGAGAAAAAATGGAGAGTGGGAGGGATGAGTAAATAAAATGCGGGAGTGAATTTTTTTTTAATGAGATTTGTGAAGAAAATGAGTAGGATGGAGAATGGAGTATTCATTCTCAAATTGGTGAGTTGGAGCTGTAGTTTAAATTGGTCTGGGAATGGAATGAAGGAATGAAAATTATAAACGTTTACTTGTAAAGTAGTGCTAATTTCAATCCATTCCTTCTGAATTAGATTCACTACAAGTCCACAACCAAACCAAACATCATCAGATTATTACTCGAGAACTGTGCCCTTTCTACTTCCTGGTGGTGCCTCTTTCTTATAATCAATTGAACAGATAAAATTTCCCATAAAAAAAGCTAAAAACTTTTGCTTGCTTTATTTTATATCTGATTTTATTTTTATTTTATTATTCCAACTCTACTGCAAATTTTGGGGTTTCTAGCAATTAGCACATATACTAATAAGAAAGGTCGCTTTCTTAAGTTGATACTTCAATTAAAGTGCCTTATCTTGTATCATCAATTCTTGGTCATATCTATATACCGGCCATAGTTACGATGCTTGGAAGATTGATGGCATTATATTTGCAGTAATGCCCAAACTTTATCAAATAGTCATTGAAGTAGCAGCCACGTGTTTTCTTGTGGCATCAGGCATGATTTCTAAATGTTCATGCTGAACAGCTGAAGTAATTTTAAATGATTTATATAAGCACAATTTAATGTAAGGCAAGGACATTGACTTTTTGACTATGAAGAGTTTGAAGTAAAAAATTAATGTTCTTTTTGAGAAAATATGTAGTATGATAGGATGTATCTTTACTGATACATTCGCATTTTCCGAGAGCTTTCATGTTTGTGATTAATATTTTTGTGTTTGCTCTTAGACAGAGTAATAGAGGAACTAAAATTGTAGAATAAGTGGTAATGTTTGTGGGACTAAAAGAGTTTGGTAGCTATTCCATTTGTATTATTTGGGGTCTCAAGGATTGTGACACATATATCAGAGCATCGTCACTGTTTATAAGATGTTAGACTGATCCTCTCTGTCCTACCTTACTTCCACTTCATTTTTTGCAAATTGTTTGTCTCTTCAGCAAAGTCTTTACTTATGATTTTTTCCACTCATTTTTTACCTTAAAATTGTTCCTCTGATCAGGTTTTTAGGCATGCAGGCATTTTCAGTTAAAGGTCTTCTATTGTCTTATTAAATGTGCAAAGTAGGTCAGCGCAAATAAACTAGGTTGAGGCAGTATTACTTTTGTAGCACTGTGTGCAAAGTCTACCAACTTAGTTTCCCTGATTATTGTCTATTTTTGCATCTTTGAGATTAGAATTCAATGAACACGTCCTTATGTGCAGGAAACTGCCATTGATGAATATTTTAGCCCACTTCATAAGGAAGCTGAGATGATAATGAAAGTGCAGCTTGAGGGAGAGGAGAAGTCAATGAAGGAGATGGTGAAGACAATGCAAAGACAGGCTATGCTTGAGAAAGAAGCAGCAGACAAGATTGCTAATGTTCGAGATGCAGATGCAAAACAACATATCCAGGACAAATCATCCCCTAACCCTCCAGGTGTAGCAAAATAACTCTGAAGAACTTCATTTACATTAGATATATTCAGAAGGGATTCTGTTACATACCTCTATATTTCCCCGTCTCCCTGGAAATACTTCTTTTAAATCATTTCAAGTACCTGGTATTAAGTTGTGCAATGCCAAAGAAAAATCCACTTGTGCCTTGTGCCCATTCAGCCGTGGCTCTGTTAGCATAGACAATAGTTCTCTAAGTCACTATAAATGTGATGCATGTGAAAAATAAGAAACATTTCAGTCAGTCCTTCGGTGTAACTTTTTGACAAGTGAGGCTCCAATGTTGCTTCTGTGTAATGGGGAATAATTCGGAAGTGTCCTAGCCTCCTAGGTTTTTTTTTACCCCTAAACTACTATTATTGTTGCTTGTTATTTACATATGATTTATTTTGTTTACCAATCATTGATTAGCTCTCCTACCAACTCTTGGAAATTTGGAAATTTCTCTCTTATAACTTTCCTCTGAGAAATTTTGAACGCGGGGGGGGGGGGGGGGGGGGGGTCCCCCAAATGCAATCATGCATGCACAGCATCTATGTGTCTATACATGTCTATATCCAAAATCGGAGAAATAGAATCAGTTCAACATAGCTGGTACTATAGTAGAAGATTATGCCTTAACTGGAATGTTAAATACAGGCATTGATTTAAGTGAAAGGATGATAATACTCCTTATTTGGAGTATTCTGGGCGATGATTTAAACGAAATAATGATAATACCTTATTTGGAGTATTCCACAAGGGAATATATCCATTCTATCCAAAGATTAGTCAGGAGACTCAAGTATCAGCATATTTTGTATATTCTTTGGTCCAGATATCTAGCTTGTATATCCATTGTTATCCTGATCAACACCATTTTCCTTCTTTTTTGTGTACAATAAATCATAGTTGCCTTTGTCTATTTATTGGATCATTAAGTAAATTAGTTTAACGTGCGTTCGTTTTATGAAGAATTATTTAATTAAGAAAACTTGGAAAACACTCATTTTTTAAAAAAAAATATCGTATCTTGTATAAAAATAAATGTGTAAATAAAAATACAATCATGAGAAAAATTTATGTATTTGGAAAAGAAAGAGTGAAAAAATGTTTGTAGAACCTGTAAATGTTATGTGCTATAATAGTACTTCACTTCATGTTCTATAAAAATATCATTTTTTTTATTAAGAATGCATACGTTATAAACTAAAATAGATTATAAGAATAAATTATTTATTTGGTGAACCTTAATTTAATACAAATATAAAACATTAATTTAATTCATGATTAATGAGGCTGGTTAATGGAATTGGAAATCAGTCCGATTAATTATTGTTAGATTACTAATGAATGAGTAAAAACGATACCTTTTCTACTTTTCCATATCATTCACATTTCAATTAACCCGATTTCGAAAGGGTTCATTTGGCCCCAATGATGTCATGAAACATGTATAAAAACTACAATAAACAAAATATAATAGTATATATATTTGATGAAATTTGAAATTTTTTACATCAAAACCTAATAATATAAATCTTTTATTCTTTTATTTGCTGATGAATTTGAACAGTAAATTTTTTATAATAATTTTAATATAAATATATTTATTAAATATTAAATATAATCGTTTTAATCTATTTTCCTAAACAATTTAATAATAATTATTTAATTTTTCTGTAACTAAGCAAAGTAGCCCCTAAAAAATAATCACAGTTTTATTATACTATAGAAGTATAAATATATTTATTTTTGGAAAGTGTTGATAAATGTTTTTGTTTGTTGTGAATGTGATTAAAAAAGGGCGGGAACATTTCAAACTCACAAACCCTAGAAAATTACACTCTCGCTAAACACAGTATATCTTGGATTGTTTCGAAATATGAATGCTGATCCTTTAAATGTGGAGTAATGTGGAGTGTTTAGAAGATGATGTCTTTCATACGCCTCCGGATTTCGATATTTTAGTGTCTTGGGAACTAACTGTTATTAAGAGGATTGATGGTGTTGTACGTATGTGATCCTGATTTAAGTAAAGGCGAGTGTGGGTTGAAGGAATGTCAGGTTTTGGAGAGTGAATGTAATGTTTGTGCTGAGAGGATGGAATTTACTGAGACAATTGTAATGGAAAGTGAAAATGTTGCAATTGAGGAAACAGAGGTAGTTAGTTTAGCATTCGAGCAGAGTTGTGAAAAAATGGGGGTAAGGGTGAGTGAAGACACTGAGAATGTGGGTGAACGTGCAAATTCTGGAGGGGATTCAGCTGATAAGAAAATAGAGGATTTTGATGCATTTGAATGTGCTTCTGGTGAAGGTGGTGATGAACATGGAAGGGAGAAAGGTGTTCTGGTGAGGCGTGGATTACCTGATTTATATGAGGAGCCGAAGGAGGATGAAGGACTGTCGGTTCCTCAGCGGGCTTTGGATGATGTAAAGACATTTATGGATCTTTTGGAAGCAGCAATGATATTCAGTGATGATAGTAATATTGACGCGGATTACCTCAAGGCTGCTAAGGAGCATGGTTTGACTTTTTATCGTCCGAGGTGGTGGCCATCGGAGGGGTTTGATGATGAACTCATATAAGTAGGAGGCTGTCACTGGAGAGATGCATTGGGCGGCAGGTTAAGTACAAACCGTTTTTGCTAGAGGTACTATATAAAGTGATTTGGTGTAGAAATCTTCGGTGGAAACTAATTTTTAAAAGCACTTTAATGAAGAAAAAGAAAGTTTCTTTAACGTATAATGAATTATTTCTTTCTTTTAAAACAGTTGGAAGCAGTTTTTTTAGGCAACTAAAAACTTTCAAAAATATTCCTAGGTAGCTTGAATTTCTTTATCTCTATAGATAATACTCTGTATGCGTTTCTGTTTGCCACTTGAGGTTGTGTGTACTGTTCTATGAGATAAAGACATGTATGGTTTGATTGTTTTCCTGAATGTCGTAACAACCTTCTGGATTTTCAATAGGCATGTTATTTTGTATCCACATTTCTGTAGTGCTAGGTGTTGCTAACTAAAGATTAATATCCTATAGTTTCTTGAAGCTTAATAGATAGTTTATTGGTTTAAAAGAAAATATGTCAGACATTAAATGAAGTTAAATATGTTATACCCTTTTGTCCTGATATTTGACAACTACACACATAAACATCAGGTAAAAGTTTTGAAATAAAAGTTAACTAGAATATTTGTATTATGCTCCTGGAACAGAGTACAAATTTATTTAGCAAAGCCTACATCAGTAACTGAAGTACTCTAATTAACTACATGTGGAAAAGATAAGTAACTAGTACTGTATTGTTTCCAAGTTATATATAGGGATATCTGGATTTATTTAATTAGTTAAGCTGAATAGCCATGTCATAAGCAACTCCGACTTTCCAGTCAGCTGGAATTGCACCCCTCAGTTGTACCACCTTTTCTCCATAGCTGCCACTCACTTGGGATCTCAAGTTCAGAGGGCCTTTTTGTGGGTTAGGTATGTCCCATACAGCGCCATAAGCATGACGTGTGGTGAAAGTAAATGTCAAGACACATCCTTCTAGTATATAAAACACTTTTTTCCTTCTAAAAATAAGATCTTAATACAAAAATATATATGCCACGGTTCTACACATGTGACATCGTTTGTGCTAGCTTGTTATATTGGTGCTATAGCTAGGAATTCCGGACTTCTGCTATGCTTGTGGACTTTGAACATGATATTGTAGCCTGGATGTTGGCATGCAATTCTCCTGTATTCTATGTCAACTACCCCATATGCGAAAAGCTCTTAATCGGTGTTTGGAAGAGCCAGTTTTAATTATGCTCATACACTGAGACTGAAGTATGTGTGGACTCCTTCACCGTAGTCTGTCACCACTAGCTGACACTTGTGCAATGTCTGTGAGATTTGAACCTTATCTACATAGATTATTGATGAAGAATTCTCCATTAGTGAATGTCGTCTCATTAAATAGTAAATTTCATGATTGATACTGTATTGAATCACAATTTAAAAGAGAAACTTCAAGTGACATGCCTTCTGTTTGTTTTTGCTAAATATTTTTCATGTCTATTTAATACAGAACTTCTTTGGAGTTTGGACTAATTTTCCTTTTTCACCTACCTATTTGCTTGTATTGACGAAATTACAAATGCAAATACTGACAGACTGACACTGCCTGCCTGATATCTCACAGCTGGTATGATTCCTGTAAAGCCTAGACTTCACAGACTTGACCACCATTGGTACTACTTGCATTACATATATGGCAAGCCCACAAGATCCAGCTGACAAACACGAGTCAATACTTTATTATTCTAAATTATGATTCCATTTTGTGCACGTTTGTGTCTATTGTTGTGTTGGTGTTTCATGCATGGTCTTCAGTCGAAGAAATATGATGTGCACCTAAAATTTTGCACATGGTTATCAAAATTAGATATTAAATCATTATGCTACATTAGTATGTATGTATGAGGACAGATAGAAGGTTAAAGGAAGAGAGGTAGCATATGCATACTTGGATTCCCTAAGCAATCAGGACTGTCATGATAAGTCGCCTGGCAGTAACCAAGTAACTAAGTGCAGGCAAGAAAACCATGAGAATGAGAAGAAAACTACGAGTAACTTTGTAACCCATGTTTAAGTCAAAGTTAGTAACAACTTGGATTCTAGAAATCAAAGTAGAAAGTAATACAAGAAGATGCAAAAGTATAAGTAAGATCCTTGTACTATTTGTAGTAGAGTAATCAAGGGTAGTAGTATTTATAGAATTGTTCTTGAAGTTGGGAGATGGCTATTTTGTCTTGTTGGGCTAATGCCACCTTCATGTTGCACTAGGAGCTTAGGAGCCAAGTGGATATAGGGATATTACATATGGGTGAAAGTAAATGGCGTCTTTAATTACTCCATATATATGACATCCCCCCTTTATGTGTTTGTAAATTTGTTTATTTGACTAGATGTGCATGTTTGTTCTTCGGTACTAAGGAGGAGAACGAGAGTGCATTTTTTGTTTCTGGAAATCAGGCATGAGTTGACCCTTGGATAATTCTCTATGTGTCGAAGAGTATTGCCTTGTATATTGTACTTAAAAAAATAATCTAGTCACGAGAGAAGTGTAAGTGTCGAATCCTAGCTCCCTGTATGCTTGCCTTAGCCATTTTGATGTTATTCAACTCATGTGTCGAATTCCTTTGGCTTGTAGAACCATGTGTCGAATTTGATTCACTCTTGTAGGACTTAGAATATTTTTGAACATCTAGAATATGTATGTGTCGAATTCTAAGTGCCTTATAAGGCATGTGTCGAATTCTCTTTCATGTATATGACTTAGAAAAGTTCTCATCATGCTAGGAGCTCATGTGTCGATTTCTTGTCCTATGTTAAAGCATGTGTCGACTTTACTTTGACGGTATATGCCTTGGAATATTTCACATCTTCTAAGTGTCGAATTCTATGCATAGAATTCATATGTGTCAAATTCTACTCCATGTATTTCTCTTAGAATAATTTCCATCACATAAGTAATACATGTGTCCAATTTCTTCCCTTGTACAATGACTTAAAATATTTTGACATCCTTAAAAGCCATGTGTCGAATTCTTCTACTATGTACTACTTGACTTGGATTCTTTTAGCTTGCATACTTGGCTTCTGTCAATTCTTCTTGTATACTGAATACGTTAATCAAATTCTTTGTGCTGACACTTAGTGCTATGGTCTGGTTCACAAGTGACTAGCACTGAATTGATCTTTATATTCTCCATTAAACAAACTGACATGATTGTTATATTCCTTTATTGCTTCTGGTTTTCACTGAAATCTTCTGGCACTGACTGTTTGATCTTCAATACTTTCTGAAACGCTGAATCACTTATTCTTTACTGAGGCTTGATCATAGTAATGAACTTCTTTCAGTGATCTTCAATATACCATCAAATATCTTGATACATGTAGTTTCCTGATCTTCATTGTAGATTCCTGTGATTACAACAATATTATTTACCAGTCCTTTACTTTTAGTTGAGTTACAGACCCTCGATTACATTGTATGTTACACTATGCTTTACATCTACGTAATGAACGTAGGAAGTATCAATTGAAAGCAAGTGTATGTGCATCTACACTTTCCAATGAAAGTAATTTTCTTTCTCTAGCATAAAAATTTTCACACCTGTATATTTGTGACCATAGTAATCTTTTGATCTTTAAAACTTTCTGTATATTGAAAGCTCAACTCTGATACCAATTGTTATTTATGAAGTCCCTAAAGATTACTATAGAAATTGTAGAAGGGCCGTTGAATACAAATTAAAATTTACTTGCAGTTTAATTTAGAATAGTAAAAGAAACAAGTTAAAAATATAAAAACTCAGATTTAAAAATTATTGGTGGATTGATTGTATCCACCAGAGTGTTTTTGCTCTGATTAATCTAGGTCTAAAAACCCAGCTTCTTTTCAAAGTTGAGATATAAATTGTTCTTACAGTATTTGCTTGAAAGCAATGAACAATTTTTAATCAGAAAAATAAACTTTGTAAAAAAAAATTCAACTTTGCTACAACATCTTGGTTTATATATCAACAAGATGCTTTTTACAATTTCCTAGTCAACAAGTAAAACAAGAATAACCTAGACTAAAAAATGTTGCTTATGTTTTTCTCTTTTGCATTGTGCAATTTGAGGAATTTTTTTGTCATGCGTTCTCTTGTTGGGAATCTACATGTAACTTGATGATAATATTAAAACTTAGAATTATAGAAATTTTCAATAATTGTAACTGATCAACTGATATGAAATTTATAAATATCAATTGATCAGAGAACCATTTATCAGTTGAAATGTTTATCTGAATCAACTGATAATATGGATTGTAGCATAGGTGTACTTAGTCTATTTTCAATTGATAAGGTGTAAATCAATTGATATTTTCATCAATTGATACTAGAGTCAATTGATATAGGTCATCAACTGATGTGTAACTTAGACTGTTAAATTGTGATTATTTGAAGACAGGAAAATTATACAAGTGAAGGATGATCAGTTGATATTAAAGCATCAACGGATAGAAGATCAACTGAAGAAACCAAGTCAAGAGTTGAAGACCATCAACTGGTGTGAAGACCCATCGATTGATATATCAATTGATATCATTTATCAATTAATAAAGCAACTATACTTATCAATCGATGGACATCAAGATCAATCGAAGAACATTATCAGTTGATGAATAAGGAAAGAGTCAATTGATATGCTTAACAGCAAATTATCAATTGACTGTGACAAAAAGACAATCTGTTAGAGATCCAAAAAGGCAAAAGAACACCTATGGAAGACAGTCTAGGGTGGCTGTGAAGACTCAATCAGAAGCTGTCTTTCAAACCCTTATTCTAAAATAGAAAAAGGTAAAAGGAAGGTAGGTAGAAACAATCCTAGAATAGGAATTGTAAAAGCACACTTGTGGTATATAAACAAGTGTAGCAGCATTATTAGAAAAGAGGACAAGTTAGACAATATTTCTTAATCAATGTTCTAGCTTGAGAGCACATTTGTAAGAACAGTTGATTTGTTTTTCTAATCTTGTAAAAGTGCAGCTAGGTTTCTTTTAACCTAGTAACATTGAGCAAAAATATACACTGGTGGAAAAACCAATCCATCAGTAATTTTAAATCTCTTTGTTCAGTTTATTTTTCAGTCTTAATTTATTTGAACATATTCTCTCTAATTCTCAAACATCAAGAACAAATATTAGAACAAGCAAAAAGTTTTAATATTTGTATTCAACCCCCCTTCTACAAATATTGACATTGTTCTAAGGAATAACAATTGGTATCAGAGCAGGCTTTCAACATACAGAAAGTTTAAAGATCAAGAACAGTCAATATGGGCCAGAAAGATTCAGGTGTGAAGATTCCAGTTTTAGAGAAAGATGAATATTTTCCATGGAAGGTAAAAATGCATCTGCATCTTCTTTCTCTTGACCCTTCCTATGTTCACTGCATAGGGAAAGGTCCTCATATTCCCATGAAGCTAGTTACAGGTGTAAACCCTAATGGAACTCCTACAGTTGATAGACATGTTCCAAAACTCATCTCTGAGTTCATAGAAGAGGATGAAAAAGAAGTACTTAAAGACAAAAAGGCCATGGACATTAATGGTCTAGATAAAGATATGTTTGATAATGTGATAAATTGTACTTCATCAAAAGAAGTATGAGACACTCTTCAAACTCTGTGTGAAGGAACTGAGCAAGTAAGGAAAAATAAGATGCAACTCTTGATTCAAAAATATGAATCATTTCATTTCAAGAGTGGAGAATCTATCAATGACACTTATAGCAGATTTCAGAAGTTGTTAAATGGACTGAAGCTATATGGTAGGGTTTATGCTACTGAGGATACAAATCTAAAATTTCTTAGATCTCTTCCAAAAGAATGGAAACCAATGCTGTTTCCATTAGACAATCTCAGGACTTCAAGGATTATACTCTAGAGAAAATTTATGGTATTCTCAAGACATATGAGTTGGAAATCCAACAAGATGAGGAGATTGAGAAGAATCAAAGAAAGGAGAAAACTGTGGCTTTGATGGTCAAAGGGAATGAAGACAAGAAAGAGAAGAAGGAAACTGGCTGTGTAGAAGAATTCATCATGATGGCTGGTGATGCTGTTGAAGAATCATCCAAGGGAAAAGGAAAGGGCAAGTGTGAAGAAAATGAAACATGCTCACAGGATGATTTGGATGAGATTGATGAGCACCTTGCATTTTTGTCAAGGAAGTTTTCAAAGCTAAAATTCAAGAGGAATCCAAATGCTCAAAGGCCTGGATCCCAGTTTAGAAGCAACAATCAAATCAGAAATTTGGTTGATAGATCTAAATTCAAATGCTTTAACTGTGGATTGGCTGGTCATTTCTCTAATGAGTGCAGAAAGCCAAAACAAAAAAAGGCAAAGTCATATGAGAGTATTGATTATAAAAAGAAATACTTTAACCTTTTGAAACAGAAAGAAAAGGCTTTTGTTACTGAGGAAAAGGACTGGGCTGCTGAGGATAGTGATTCTGAAGAATATATCAATCTAGCTCTAATGGCCAACCATGAAGATGAAGAAGCTAATTCAGCATCTAATCAGGTACTAGCTACCAACTTTCCTGAACTTACTGCTGATGAATACAATAATACTATTAATGAAATGTCCAATGAATTGTACAATTTGCATGTCACTCTTAAGTCTCTAAACAAAGAAAACCTCAAGTTAATGAACACCATTGATGTCTTAACTAAGAGGAATATTTTTCTTGAAAATGAACTTGTTTGTCTAGAAAGATTCAAGAAGGAAAGTAAGGATGCTAGGAATGAACTAGTAAACAGTTTGAAAAGAGAAGAGTTGTTGAAAGAACAATTAGCTGAAGAAATAGAAACCATTAATAGATGGAATAGGTCTGCTAAAATTGCCAAACAAATCATTGATGTTCAGGGTGTAGATACTCTAGGAGAATCCCCCAGTTCAACTGGCAATCCATTAGATGATGCTTCAAGGGATAAAGATCAATCGACTACTAATCCTTCATCGATCGATAAGGATTATCAATCGATTGATGTTGAATCAATCGATAAGCATCCATCGACAAGTAAATCATCGATGGCTAATAAAAAGAAAAAATTTAGCACTCCTATCAAGTTTGTTAAGGAAACCAAAAATCAAGTTGAGACTAAGGTTTAGAAGATTAACATAGGTAGCTTATCCAAGAATCAATTAAAAACAAAATTAGAAGAGATAGCACATGTAGAAGTTATTCAACCTAAGTTTGAGAAAAAGAAGAAGAATAGGAATGAAAAAGTAGGCATAAATAAGCACAACAATTACACTCCTAATATGTATGCACCTAGAAAGGTATGTGCTAAGTGTGCTAGTGTAACTCATTTGTCTATGCAATGCAAGAATTAAAAGAAGTATATGTCTCTAAATGATTTAAATGCACATGCCATGACTGCAAATGCCATGTTTACCAATCCTATACTCATGAGTGCCATGTCTTCTAATTTGGTTGCACCTAATGTTCCTATGCCTTATGCACAAGTTCCATACATGTATAATCCTTTCTTTGCATATCCTAATATGAACATGCCTGGTATGCCATGGAACATGCCTAATGTAGATAATGAAATTCATGGAAATTCTGTCATGAGTTCCAAGGTGTCAAAGCCTCAAAAGTCAACTCTCAAAGTTAAAGTGGATTTAAACCCATCAAAATAAAAGGAACCTAAGTTGACAACAGGGGCTCAGGCTGCAACTAATAAAAGAAGACCCAAGGCAACTTGGGTACCAAAAACAACTTGAATGTTTTATGTGTATGCAGGGAAACATGAAGAAAAATCTATGGTATTTGGATAGTGGATGTTCAAGGCACATGACTGGAGATTTGTCCCTGCTCACAAAGTTTGTGGAAAAGGCTGACCCAGGAGTTATTTTTGGAGATAATAGCAAATGTTTTACTCTGGGATATGGCTCAATTGTAAAAGAAAATGTTATCATTGAACCTGTAGCACTAGTTGATGGATTGAAGCACAACCTGCTCAGTATTAGTCAACTATGTAATAATGGAAATAGTGTATGGTTCACAACTGGATCATGCATTATAGCCAACAAAGAAACTGGTGAAATTCTCTTAACTGGAGAAAGAAAAGGAAATATCTATGTGGCTGATTTTCACTCTGCAAAGGCAAATTCTATGACATGTCTACTTAGCAAAGCCAATACAAATGAAAGTTGGATTTGGCACAAGGAGCTAGCCCATTTGAATTTCAAGGCCATGAATCCATTGGTTAGAAAGAATATGATTAGAGGCATTCCACAGATGGAATTCACCAAGGATGGACTATGTGATGCCTGTCAAAAGGGAAAACAAAGAAAAGCATCATTCAAGTCAAAGTCTGAATCATCAATTGATAAGCCTCTGAAATTATTGCACATGGATTTATTTGGTCCAGTCAACATCATGTCAATTGCCAAAAAGAAATATGCCTTAGTAATTGTGGATGACTTCACAAGATTTTCATGGGTATATTTCTTACACTCTAAGGATGAGGCAAGCAAATTAATCATCAATCATGTGAAGAATGTTGACAATAGCACTGAATGGAAGGTCAAGAAACTTAGAAGTGATAATGGTACTGAATTCAAGAATACAACCATGAAAGAATTCTGTGAAGAAAAAGGTATCACTCATCATTTCTCTGCACCAAGGACTCCACAGCAAAATGGAGTAATTGAAAGAAAAAATAGGACCTTGATTGAAGCTGCTAGAACTATGTTAGAAGAAGCAAAACTTCCTACATACTTCTGGGCAGAAGCAATTAATATTGCTTGCTACATTCAGAATATATCCATGGTCAATCAAATTCAAGGTAAAACTCCATATCAGTTGATGAAGAAGGACAAGAAGCCAACAGTAAATTTTTTTCGTGTCTTTGGATGCAAATGCTTTGTACTGAGAAATCAAGGTGAAAATCTAGGAAAATTTGAAGCCAAGGCTGATGAAGCTATATTTGTTGGATATGGAATAACAACCAAAGCATACAGAGTCTATAATCTTAGATTACATATTGTTATGGAATCTATGCATGTAGTATTTGATGACAAGAAAATTCAAAGGTTGGTTGATGAAGGATTCCATGATCTGTTGCATTTTGAAAATGAATCAACAAGCAATATTGAAGATAGTGATGATGATGTGGAAATCTCAAGAATTCAAGAACCTAGAATCCTCCCATCAATTGATGTCAATGCATCAACAGATAACTTATCAGTTGACAATCATCAATCGACTGATAATACATCAATTGATAATCATTCGATGGATATCAAATCTTCTCAACAATCTTCAAGTAGAGTGTCCATCTCAGGGGAGGGTTCTCAAATAGTCAATCACATCACAATGATCATAACATTTCCAATAATCATGAAGCATCATCTTCAAGGACAAATTTACCATCTCAAAGGAAATGGACAAAAAGCCATCCCTTTGAATTAATTATTGGAGATGCAAATGATGGTGTCAAAACTAGAAGTGCAACTCAAAATGAATGCTTGTATAGTAGCTTCCTGTCTCAAGAAGAACCAAAAAGGATTGAAAATGCCTTGAATGATCCTTATTGGATAATTGCTATGCAAGAAGAGTTGAATCAGTTTGAAAGAAACAAGGTATTGAAGATGGTGCCCAAACCAAAGAACAAGTCTATCATTGGAACAAAATGGGTGTTCAGAAACAAAATGGATGAATCTGGTACAGTGACAAGAAATAAAGCAAGATTAATGGCAAAAGGCTATTCACAAGAAGAAGACATAGATTTTGATGAAACATTTGCACCGGTTGCAAGATTGGAAGCAATCAGAATCTTTCTAGCATATGCTGCTCATGCTAATTTCAAGGTGTATCAGATGGATGTGAAAAGTGCTTTTCTCAATGGAGAACTAGAAGAAGAAGTATATGTAGAACAACCTCCTGGTTTTATTGATCCTGTTTATTCTGGATTTGTATACTATCTTCTCAAGGCACTTTATGGATTGAAACAAGCACCTAGAGCCTGGTATGACACTTTGTCTAAATTTTTGATTGAAAATCACTTCACAAGAGGTACTGTTGATAAAACTCTTTTTCATAGAAATGTAAATGGCTCTATGATTCTTGTTCAAATCTATGTAGATGACATTATTTTTGGCTCAATTAATGAAAAACTTTGTCAAAAGTTTGCAAAGTTGATGCAGAGTAAATATGAAATGAGCTTTATGGGAGAACTTACCTATTTTCTTGGTTTGCAAGTCAAACAAGACAAAAATGGTATTTTCATAAATCAAACCAAATATATTTCTGATTTATTAAAGAGATTTGATTTAAATGAATGTTCTTCTGCAAAAACTCCCATGACCACTGCAACTAAACTTGAATTGAACACTAAGGAATCTAAAGTGGACATTTCAAATTATAGAGGCATGGTTGACTCATTACTTTACTTAACTGCAAGTAGGCCATACATAATATTTGCTACATGTCTTTGTGCTAGGTTTCAGACTGATCCTAGAGAATCTCATTTGATTGCAATAAAAAGAATATTCAGATATCTCAAAGGAACTCCAAATCTTGGGATTTGGTATCCTAGAGATTCTGGATTTGATCTAATTGGTTATTCAGATGCAAACTATGCAGGTTGCAGAATTGACAGAGAAAGTACAACAGGTTCCTGTCAATTTCTAGGAAATAAGCTTGTTTCATGGTTTAGCAAGAAGCATAATTCAGTGTCTACATCTACTGCAGAAGCTGAATACATTGCAGCTGGAAGTTGCTGTGCACAAATATTATGGATGAGGAATCAACTACTTGACTATGGGTTCAACTTGAACAAGATTCCTATTTTCTGTGATAATACAAGTGCCATTGCAATAACAGAAAATCCTGTGCAACATTCCAGAACCAAGCACATTGACATAAGGTATCACTTCATTAGGGAACATGTAATGAATGGTACTGTTGAATTACATTTTGTCCCTAGTGAAAAACAACTTGCAGACATTTTTACCAAACCATTAGATGAATCTACCTTTAATAGATTGGTCTGTGATTTAGGTATGCTTAATTTTGATTAACATTTGAAATGTCTGATAAGTTAGTTAGCTGTTTTAGTTCTAGTAGGTAGGCGTTGATAATGCTAATCTATTGATTTTTCATTAATCAATTGATAAGCATTTTACATATCAATGGATATATTGATCTGCTGACTGATAACTACATCAATCAATGATGTATTTGTCTATCGATGGATAGTACTAACGGTCGATGGATAAATTAGTTATCAATCGATGGCATGGAAGTTTTAGGGTCCATGTCATCAATCGACCTGTACAAAATCTAGCTGTTGATTACTTGTCTTATCAATTGATAAATACATACAGTCTTGTATGTATAACAGTCGATTGCCAAAATAAGTAATTCACTTATTCATTTTTTTTAACGGTCAATTAAGTTCTATTTTGAGAAAGAAATCGATTGAGAAATTAGTAAATATAAATAGTGAGATTAAAATTTTTCTTTACTCTTACCTGCATTTTGTTTACTAATTTCTCTCTGTCTCTCTCTCAATCTGCGAACTTAGTCACTAATCTCTCAATTTTCAATCTCTCTCAAATACTTAATCCTTGTCAAGTAAGTGATTTATAGCCAAAAATCAAAGCAATGGCCTCTTCATCAAAGAAAGTTTCACAGAGTGGTTACATCTACGAACTCCCAAATTTCGTAGCATGTACAATAGTGGAAGAGGCACCCCAGGAGTTCCATCCTCTGATGAAATTTCTAGAAAGTTGCAAGGTAAAGAAGGCACTTAAAGATGCTCCAAAGATCGTCTGTAACTTGGTGGAAGAATTTTGGGCAAGTGCTGAAATCACAAGTGACAACTCTGCAATTACATTCACTTGTAAAGGAGATAAGTACACTGTTACTAATGTTGTTATTAATGAATTCTTAGAATTACCTGCTAATAATACTGATAAAAGACCAACAGATAAAGAAATTAGGTTATGCTAAAATCTGTTAATTATGCTGAACTAGAAATAGGACTAAGTCATGTGGTTAGAAAACATCTTAGGAGAGAATGGTCTTATTTCTTTGATGTCATAATTAAATGCTTTAGTGGTAAAATTAGCAATTTTGATGCAATAACAACTAGTATGCAGGAGGTAGCATATAGTATTTTGTTTGATAAATTTTTCAATTTATCTTCCATCATACTAAATGAAATTGCAGCAAAATTGGGTAATAAGGCTAATAGATCAAATCATATATATTATGCTAGATTTATTATGCTGTTTATTAACCATTTTGTGAAGGACATTGAAATAACCAGAGAGATGGAGACTTTGGACTGCTGTGTCCAAAACAAAAGGGTCTTCAAAGACTTGGTCAGGATCAATCTTCACAGCAATGTGGAATTGATCTATCCACCTTTTGTTCAGGTATTTATTTCTTCCCTTACTTTTTCTGAAACTCAAGTTTATTTGCCTTCTGTGGCAATGGAGGGTGCTAGCAGTAACCCCAACCCTCCTACCTAAGCCACACTACCTATTTCCTCAATCAAATATAAGAAACCAACCTCAACAGGTTCCCAAAAATCTGTTGTTGCAAAACCAAAGAAAAGAAAAACTCCAGGTGGTGATAGATTAGATGAAGAAGGTTCTGGTGAGGGAACTGGGGAAAGTCAAAGAACCCAGAAGGATAAGGAGAGAGAGGGTGTGCAACCCAAACCTACCCACTTCACAGTCTCCCAAAAGACTGTGGATGTTAACAAGGATAATACCACATCTCTGTTGGCATCTTCCCAAAAAGATGTCAATATTGAAAAGAGCCCACAGCCAGGGGCACTGAACAAAGATGGGGACACTCAAGCCAAAACCCCCAAATCCTATGAAAGGGGAAAGAAGAAAGTAACCTTTGCACAAGGGGATTCACACACTACAAAATCACAGGAAACTGTGGTGGAGCCTTCTCAAATTCAGTTTGATGCATCTCCAATAAATATGGAGTTGCAGTCCTATTCTTTATCTATTTCCGTTCCTTTCTCTCCTCCACATCAAATTTCTTTAGAAAATACTTTGATAGACAATCAAGCATTTTCAGATTCTCCTTCTTTGTTACTCAAGGAGAAGCCAACACTCCATTCTGAATTTTCTTCCCAGGAAGTTCAGGATTCCATTTCTCAAATCATCTCAAATGTAACTTCTCAAATAATTACATCAAATATTTCTACTCCATCAATTGATGTCTCAACATCAGTTGATATTCAACCATCGACTATTTCTTCCAGGAATGAGAGTGAAACACTTGAGGGCCCCAGCTTAGAAGGTGCACAGATAATGAGTGAGGGAGAGGTGAGGTTCCAGGATGAGATCCTGATGAAAAATTGAGAGATGAGTGAGAGTGACAGAAAAATTCTTGAATATGCTCAGGAGTTGGAGAATGAATTGATGTCTGAAGAGGAGGGAGTAAAGGGGTTAGGGGGAGTCCCTAATGCAAATGAAGCAGGAGGAAGTAGTGTAGAGAAAGAAGCTGAATTATTGGAGGAAGTAGCTGTTGAAGATATGGAAGTTGATGCAGGTGACTTGGATCCAAGCAACTTTGTCCATCCTGATCCAAGGTACCAGGGACTAGCCACATCAAGCAACAGGGATGCTGAACAACTCTCAGGCATTGATCATACTGAACAGAGAACTAGAAACTTGAAGAAAAGTTTGGTCAATGTCACAGATGTCTATCATATGACTCCTGGTGATCTAGAAAGTGATTCAGATGAGGAGCCATGGATGAGTACTATTGATGGTTCTCTTGAAGATGCAGAAACAGAGATCCTATCATAATACAGAAGGGCAATGATGGAGGTGAACATTGAAGACTTAACTCACAGGAGAATTGCCACCTACATGAAGGATCAGTTAAAATTGCAGAAAATGACAGTCACTGGCATAAGAAAGGAATTGGACAGCATCAAAGATTCAATCTCAACAAACAAGGATGTATTGGAAAGAAGATTGGATGAGAAACTGCCAATGAACACTCTGGTGCAAATTAAGGATAAATTATTTAAGGAGTCAAAGCATTTTACAGCCTTGGAAAGGAGAGTAGAGTCCATAGAAACTAAGATGGAAGCTATAATTAGAGGACATGCTCTACATGCTGAAATTCTTCAGAAGTTTCTTGATAGGATGCCACCACCTCCTAATTGTGATGATAACAAAAAGGGGGAGAATACAAAGAAGAAGAATGATAAAGATGGTGATGGTGGTGTTGGAGGAGCTGGGAGTGATGATCCTAGAGTCAATTTGGGTGGTCACAGCAGGACCTCAAGAAGTGGTGCAAGTGGCAGTGGAAGCTATAAGGGTCAATCTTTAAAATATTCCAAAGATGACATGGAACATAAAAGAAGAGATGCTAAGAAATTTGAAGATGATGTGGAAGCTAGAAGAAATTCTAGAGAAAAGGAAACTCAACTAATGATTGAGAGGGAAAGACAAAGTTTTGAAACCCTAAAAAAGAACACTGAGTTGGTTGCAAAGGCTGCAATGTCAGGAAAATTAGATGAATTTATTGCTCAAACCAGAGCAGTAAATGAAAGTGCAAAGAGGGCCACTCAGGAAAGCAATTCAAATACATATGCTTTTCTTCAATTGGATGTTGAAGCTCTTAAAGAAAAGAAGAAAGGGAAAGCAATAATGATTGAAGAAGAGAAGAAGAAGAAAACTGAACTAGTAGGCCAAAAGCTACTTCAAGGAGCCATCACTACAGGAATCTCAGATGCCTCAAGGAGAGAAAAGGAGAATGAATAGATTGCTAGACAGATGGAAATGCAATGGCATTTGGAAGAGCTACAGGGAGAGCAACCATTGAGAAAAAGGAGAAAAATAGCAATGGCCCAGAAAAGGGCAGATTCATCTCAGAAGTTGGTGCTTCAGGAGAATCCTTAAGTCACTCAAGGAGAAACCAATGAGGAAGTGACATTTGAAGGATACCAACTAAAAGGAACTCCAGTTGTAAGTGAAAAAGGATTAATTGGAGTTAGAACCCATCCTGCAACTTCAAATCAAGAGGAATCCATGAGGTTGGAGTATGAAAATGGTTCTAAACTCACTTACTCAATGAAGGTGATTATGAAGAAGGGCTACAATGTGTTGAAGACAATTCTACCTCTTCTAAATAAAAGGTACAAACTCAATGTGACTATTTCTCAGGAAATCCAACAACAAATCTCAAAGCTGAGGAGAGCAAAAGATGAAGCTGAACCTGATTCTCCTTTGAAGCTATGGAAATCTCAAGTCAAGAAGGTGGTGTTGGAACCAAAGTATGCCATGATTTTTACAGATTGGAAGGCAATACAAAATTCTTTGATATCTGCAAATATCTGGACAAAATCACAGATGAGGAAATCCAATATCTTATGAGGAAACTTGAGGAAGCTGATAGAGATAAAGCAATATTGAGGAGCACTTTTATGAGACAACTAAAAGAAAATGCTGAAAAGAAGAAGAAGAAGAAGTAATTGAAGATTGAAGACCATGAAGAATTGAAGACACTAGAACAGTCTGCAAAGAATAATCATCAACTGGTATTTCCTAAAGGTGCTATGAAAATTTCTTGATTCTATTTGAATGATTATTGTTAAGGGTTTTTGTTATCATCAAGTAGATTTATGCCTGTTCATGTCACAGACACAAATAGGGGGAGATTTTTGGGAATCTACATGTAACTTGATGATAATACTAAAACTTAGAATTATAGAAATTTTCAATAATTATAATTGATCAACTGATATGAAATTTATAAATATCAATTGATCAGGGAACCATTTATCAGTTGAAATGTTTATCTGAATCAATTGATAATATGGATTGTAGCATAGGTGTACTTAGTCTATTTTCAATTGATAAGGTGTAAATCAATTGATATTTTCATCAATTAATACTAGAGTCAATTGATATAGGTCATCAACTGATGTGTAACTTAGACTGTTAAATTATGATTATTTGAAGATAGGAAAATTATACAAGTGAAGGATGATCAGTTGATATTGAAGAATCAACGGATAGAAGATCAATTGAAGAAACCAAGTCAAGAGTTGAAGACCATCAACTGATGTGAAGACCCATCGATTGATATATCAATTGATATCATTTATCAATTGATAAAGAAACTATACTTATCAATCGATGGACATCAATATCAATCGATGGACATTATCAATTGATGAATAAGGAAAGAGTCAATTGATATGCTTAATAGCAAATTATCAATTGACTGTGACAAAAAGGCAATCTGTCAGAGATCCAGAAAGACAAAAGAACACCTATGGAAGACAGTCTAGGGTGGCTGTGAAAACTCAATCAGAAGCTGCCTTTCAAACCTTTATTCTAAAATAGAAAAAGGTAAAAGGAAGGTAGGTAGAAACAATCCTGGAATAGGAATTATAAAAGCACACTTGTGGTATATAAACAAGTGTAGCAGCGTTATTAGAAAAGAGGACAAGTTAGACAATATATCTTAATCAACTGTTCTAGCTTGAGAGCACATTTGTAAGAACAGTTGATTTGTTTTTCTAATCTTGTAAAAGTGCATCTAGGTTTCTTTAAACCTAGGAACATTGAGCAAAAATATACACTGATGGAAAAACCAATCCATCAGTAATTTTAAATCTCTTTGTTCAGTTTATTTTTCAGTCTTAATTTATTTGAACATATTCTCTCTAATTCTCAAACATCAAGAACAAATATTAGAACAAGTAAAAAGTTTTAATATTTGTATTCAACCCCCCTTCTACAAATATTGACATTGTTATAGGGAATAACATCTCTCAAGGAAGACAGCTCATGTTTAAGTCTTCACAGTCAAGACAAATTTGACTGTCTTCCAATGTTATATCTCTTGTCTGAAAATCTTCCCAATTTATTCTTTATGTATTGTCAACATCAATTGATAATTTTCTGTTAAGCATATCAATTGATATTCTTTATCTGAAACTCTTCAATGGTTATTGATCCATCGACTGATAATTTTTATCAATCGATTGATATTTAATGTTATCAATGGATGTGTCAATCGATGGGTCTTCAACATCCATTGGTAGTCTTCATCTTCAATATCCATCAAACTTTAAAATATCCATCAGGCCTTTTATTTTATCTGTTGATCATCCATCACTTGTGAAAATTCTTGTCTTCAAATAATTACAGTTTAACAGTCTACACTCACATTAGTTGATGATCAATATATGTTGACTTAGATATCCATCAACTCTAGGATATATTATCCATTGATCATTTAATTATCAATTGATAAATGACTCAAAATAACATTGTTTCTAAAATACCAATTACCAGTTGATACATTTAACCCATCAACTAATAATGGCTTCCTGATCAATGGATGTTTATAGAACACTTATCCATTGATCAATTACAATTAATTTTGCTAACTTATGATTTTTAATGGTTATGTTATCATCAAAGTGTATAATTCCTAACATATGGAATTAGAAAATATAAAATTTATTGTAGAAGCAATAGAAAAATTATAGAATCATCTTTCAATTGAGAGTGCGGTCGAACTTTTAACTGAACAAGTGTCATGTCTACAATAAATAAAATTTCCCATTTTTTTATTTTTATAATTTAGGCATGGTTATCATTGATTATATTTCTAGCACTTTTGGAATTTATTTTTTAACCTCGTGTTATATGTGCAAGTATCGTTTTTTTAAAAATCGTTGATTAAATTTATTATTTTCTCTTCATTCCATGTATTTGTTGACGGTTTCCTTTCCAACACATGTATCCATCGGTTCTTTGATTTTAAAGACATATCTATTTTTTCACACTATATATATTTTAAGGTATTCTCAAATATATAGCCAATAACAAAAATTAGAAACTATATCACATCAAACTTAGCATTTTGATATATTTGTTCTCTTTATCTACCACTCAATTATTTTTCTTTTTGACACACATCCACCCAATACATCAATTGTTTGCTTTTACTATTCAATCATTGAAATTATATATGTTAGATCCGGGGTTCCCAACTAGTTCATAGAGGTACATATGCTTAATTTGATTCATCTTTAACAATAATCCTTTTAATTTTCATAATCTCATTACTATAACTATATATCACTCAACTTTGTCATCAAGTTTAATAAGATTTTCTTCTCCCTTGAAGCATGCGCTCTAAATCTTCTTCGAGATATCATTTTGCGGGAGGAATCAATAACATAAAATGCAAAAGAATACAATCAAAAACATGTATTCTCAACATTCATAATTCGCAAGATATGTTGGTATCCTTGTAAACCGTTTGAACCTTGTATTAGTTCGAGCATTATAAGAATTATTTATGCCACTACCTTGCATAACGGTCGCTACTCGTTTGTATAGAAGAGTTATCTACATTTCGACACTTGGAAGATGAAGCACTTTTCGTTGCACCTGAATAGCTCTGCCTTCCGAAAGTTCCTCAACCGGTGACTAGGAAATATACCATACCAGAAGGTAGAGAACTCAATTGGTGATATCACTATGTTGTATTGCTCAAAATACTAAATATTAGTTTTTTTTTAGTTTGATTAAAATGAATAAGAATTAATATAGGTAAAAACGGTTACAACTATATTAATATTGGCATATTTCATAGAGTATGTCTTACTTTCTTAAACTTTACAACCTATGTATGCATTTTAGTAGATTCAAAATCACTCATGATTAATGTTGTTTTCATGATAACTTTTATTAACATATTATTTCTTTTCATTATTCAGTTTTTCATTACATATAATATTTAATTTTATCTCTAAGTATGAATTTCAATAGATCCTGAATATCTATACTTACAAGTAAAAATAATTAAATAATATTTATTTATAAAAGAGTTAGTTGCATTTTGGTTGGCAAAGTGTACACTGAGTTTTAAAATAGTGGTTGCAATTAAAATTTACAAACTATGTGGATCAAATTTTCATTGTGTTTCAAAGATTAGATCTACTTTAAATTACAAATGAGTAGTCATATTTTATACCGAATCTCAAAAAATTGGTTGTACTTTCAAATTTTAACAATATAAAATTTAAAAATCAAGTAATATTATAGGTAAAATAATTAACTTAATTATTATAAAATAATACGAATGACAAATAACATTAATATTTATAAATATTTTCTTTTAGTAAATCTAAAAGAATAAAATACCTAACTAAAAGATTTAGTAATATTCTTATAATATTTTAGATATATACAGGCATTTTACAAGAGAAATTGGCTAATAAAATTAACAATACCAAAATACTTCTATAAATTATATTATATAAAAATAAAAATATTAATAAAAGAATAAAATATGTATGAATTTAAAAATAAAAATACTAAAGCACCGATCGTAAAAATATACTCCCAATGTCTTCCGCAATTTAATCTCATTTACAATTTTATTCGTGAAGTTTTATGTCAACAAGTCTGCATACTAAATACTATATATAGAAGCGTTGATTCTGATAGTTCTAGAAGTCTGAGTACCGAAAAGTTTGAGTATCGAGGAGTCCTAATATCGAGAAATCAAGAAATGAATTATATCGAGAAGTCAATTGACTAAATATATTGAGAAGTCTAGTGTTGGAGTATATCATGAAGTGATGACTATATTGAAAAGTCTCATACCGAGAAGTTGGAGTATATCATGAAGTGATGACTATATTGAGAAGTCTCATACCGAGAAGTGCTGTATAATATAGTCTCATATCAAGAAGTCACAACAACATATCAAAGTCGAGTTATCAATATGTTGATTCAATGTATCAGGAAGTCTCAGTTCGCATAATCAAGAAAAGATGTCGATAAGTGTAGAAGTCCAAATGAAGGAATAATCCATCATATATGTACTTAGTAAATTTCAAATTGATTACGGAAACAATAGACAAAGTATAGAAGTATTGACAATTGAGAGTATGGTCTAGTTTTCAATTGAACAAGTGTCAATTCGGCAATAAATAAAATTCCCCATTTGCCTTTTTTTTATAATCTAAGCATAGTTTTCATTTGTTTTATTTCTAGCACTTCTTGTACTAATTTATATTTAAGTTCCTGTAATCCATACAAATTTTTATTTTTCCTTGGACTCGCTGATTACATTAATTATTTTATATTTTTCCTAAAACTTTTATCGATTGTTTCCCGTAAACACAAGTATTTATCATATTTTTTGTTTTAAAGATGTCATTATATCTACTATTCTAAGTGGTATTTTAATATCTATATCGTTTAAATTAATTCAATAAAATATTCTCTTTTTGTCTTTATTTTTTTTCAATTTTACCATAATTTTTATTTGTCATTTATTTTGTTTTTCACCTCGTGTAATCCGTGCAAATGTATGTTTCCTCTATAAAACCGCTGATTATATTTGTCCTTCTCTTTTCATCCCATGTATTTGTTCACGGTTTCCTTCCCAACACATGTATTCATAGGTTCTTTGATTTTAAAGAATTACCTATTTTACACTCTATATATATTCTAAGGTATTCTTAAATATATTAAAAATAATAAACAATACAACCTATATGACAAAAAATTTAGCATTTTGATATATTTCTTCTCTCTTCCTACCACATAAATGTTGTTCTTTTATTCAGTCACTAACCTCATACATCAATTGTTTGCTTTTACTATTCATTCATCGAAATTAAATACGTTGGGTTCGGGGTTCCCAATTAGTTCATAGATGCCTATATCTTAGTTTGATTCATTTTCATCAATAATCCCTTTAATTTTGATAACCTCATTGCCATAACTATACATCACTCATCTTTGTCCTAACGTTTAATAAGATTTGCATCTCCCCTGAAGCCCAAGATCTGCATATCCATAGAAACCTTATTGATTATATGTGATTTGTTTATAGACAATGAAGAATGTGCTCCAAATCTACTTCGAGATATCATTTTGCCGGAGGAATCACTAACATAAGATGCCAACGAATACAATTAAAAATATGTATTCTCAATCTTCGTAATCTAAGATATGTTGGTTTCCTTCTAAACTATTTAGGCCTTGTATGAGATTTAGCAGTATAAGAATTATTTATGCCATTGTCTTGTATAACAGTTGCTTCTATAAGAGAGTTGCGTTCATGTTGGCGCTTGGAAGCTCAAGCACCTTTCCTTGCACCAGAATGGTTCTGCAGGTTTTCTAACACAGTTGTATTAAAAACTTCGAAAGTTCTCTCAATGGGTGACTAGGAGATACACCAAAATATATAGAACTCAATTTGTGATGTCACCATGTTGTATTGCTTAAAGTATTAAAAATAAGATTTTATTTGTTTTTTGTTTGATAATATGTTTAAGAATATAGGCAAAAATTATTAATTATATGATTGGCATATTTCACAGAATTGGTCTTACTTTCTTAAACTTTACAATCTATGTCTACATTTCAAAAAATTCAAAAATCACTCATGATTAATGAAATTCTTTTGAGAGTAGTTGTTATAAACATATTATTTCTTTTCATCTCATGTATTTTTTCATGATGTCTTTCCCAAAACATGTATTCTTCGATTCTTTGATATTAAAGAATTATCTATTTTGTACTCTATATATATTGTGAACTTCAAATAATAGTCAAAAAATAAATTTCAAGAAGTCAATTATCTCAAGTTATGGATATGTTTAGTGTAGCTTTATGGTGATCTAATGAATAGTGGATCAATTTTGTAAAACTATTTGTCTAAGACAATGAATGTAACTGCACTTGGTACTAATGAAATGCACTTTCTGTTATTCACTAGTGCTTTACATAAATATATATGTTTTGATTATAACATTATGACAATATATTTGTGCTTTTGCAAATACTCACAACTTGTGCAGATATCATTATGTACGTACTAACATTTTAAATGTTTCTTGCAGGAACAAAGAAAATAAAGCCTTGATAACAATGGAAGATGGAGTTTTAGATAATATGAGAGATGAAATGATTGTAGTAGTAATATTTAATTTTATTTCTTGCATAACAGATATACATTCTTTATGTATAACTCCCCCTCCCCCTTGGACTTAATTTTTTTCTGGGCCTAAATGGAACTAACAGTAGTTGTTAGTACAAAATCCCCATCCCCTGTGAGTGATAAAGTTGGTGTCAAAATCCCCCTTGCCATGCATGCTTTAAGATGTTACATGTTCCCCTCTCCCCCTTGGATTTAAGTTTTATTTTATTGGGACCTAACTGTATGCATGCTTTAAAGATCTAGGTGTTAAGCTACAACAGGTGCTTGGATATAAATTTCATGCTAGGATTTGGGACCTAAAAATCTCTTTCTTGGGACCAAACAGTATTGATAGTTTTATTACACAAGATTGCATGTTAAAGATTTCCCCTCCCCTTTGTTTCTACAGGATAAATTTTAGCTATTAAAATTTCATGCTAACAATATCATATGCAAATGGACCTAACAGTCATTTCTTAAGACTTTAACATGCTAGAATAATTCTAATTATATATATATTCGAATTTCAACAGGAAACTATTTTTGAATTATATATATACTTGAATTATATATGTTATCACATGATCAATATATGCTCGAACTATATGTCTACATATATATTTGAATTGTTTTCAACAGGGGATGTCAATGAATATTTTAAAATTATATATTATATATATATTTTTGAGAAATTAAAGGGTAGATTCTTATACTCTCAATCTATTTTACTTGCAAATTTTATTTGGTATTATTATCAAAAAGGGGGGGGGGAGTATAAAATTGGAAATATATAATGTATGCGGAAGAGTGTGCGATAGTGTTAAAAAGGGAAGAGAGTGTATAAATAAGGGAAAATGAAGAAAGAAAATAGAGTGAATAATCCACATATATGTACTTCGTAAATTTCAAATTAATTACGGAAACAATAGACAAAGTATAGAAGTATTGTCAATTGAGAGTATGGTCAAGTTTTCAATTGAACAAGTGTCAATTCTGCAATAAATGAAATTCCTCATTTGCCTTTTTTTTATATAATCCAAGCATGGTTTTTATTTGTTTTATTTCTAGCACTTCTTGTACTAATTTATTTTTAAGTTCCTGTAATCCACACAAATTTTTATTTTTCCTTGGACTCGCTGATTATATTAATTATTTTATATTTATCCTAAATTTTTTATTGATTGTTTCCCGTAAACACAAGTATTTATCATATTTTTTGTTTCAAAGATGTCATTATATCTACTATTCTAAGTGGCATTTTAATATCTATATCGTTTAAATTAACCCAATAAAATATTCTCATTTTTGTCTTTATTTTTTTTCAATTTTACCGTAATTTTAATTTTTGTCATTTATTTTCTTTTTGACCTCGTGTAATCCGTGCAAATGTATGTTTTCTCTATAAAACTGCTGATTATATTTGTCCTTTTCTTTTCATTCCATGTATTTGTTTAGGGTTTCCTTCCAAACACATGTATTCATGGGTTATTTGATTTTGAAGAATTACCTATTTTACACTCTATATATATTCGAAGGTATTCTTAAATATATTAAAAATAACAAACAATACAACCTATATGACAAAAAATTTAGCATTTTGATATATTTCTTCTCTCGTCCAACCACATAAATATTGTTCTTTTTATTCAGTCATTAACCTCATACATCAATTGTTTGCTTTTACTATTCATTCATCGAAATTGAATACGTTGGGTTCGGGGTTCCTAATTAGTTCATAGATCCCTATATCTTGGTTTGATTCATTTTCATCAATAATCCCTTTAATTTTGATAACCTCATTGGTATAACTATACATCACTCATCTTTCTCCTGACGTTTAATAAATTTGTTTCTCCCCTAAAGCCTAAGATCTGCTTATCCCTTGAAACCTTATTGATTATATGTGATTTGTTTATAGACAATGAAGAATGTGCTCCAAATCTACTTCGAGATATCATTTTGCCGGAGGAATCACTAACATAAGATATCAACGAATACAATTAAAAACATGTATTCTCAATCTTCGTAATCTGCAAGATCTGTTGGTTTCCTTCTAAACTGTTTAGGCCTTGTATAAGATTCAGCCACATAAGAATTATTTATGCCATTTTCTTGTATAACGGTTGCTTCTATAAGAGAATTGCGTTCATGTTGGCGCTTGGAAGCTCAAGCACCTTTCCTCGCACATGAATGACTCTGCAGGTTTTCAAACACTGTTGTCTTAAAAACTTCCAAAGTTCTCTCAACGGGTGACTAGGAGATATACCAAAACATATAGAACTCAATTTGTGATGTCATTATGTTGTATTGCTTAAAGTATTAAAAATAAGATTTTATTTCTTTTTTGTTTGATAATGTGTTTAAGAATATAGGAAAAAATTGTTAATTCTATGATTGGCATATTTCACAGAATTGGTCTTACTTTCTTATATTTTACAATCAATGTCTACATTTCAGAAAATTCAAATATCAGTCATGATTAATGATGTTGTTTTGAGAGTAGTTGTTATTAACATATTATTTCTTTTTCATCTCATGTATTTTTTCATGATTTCTTTCCCAACACATGTATTCTTAGATTTTTTTGATATTAAGGAATTATCTATTTTGCACTCTATATATATTGTGAGGTATTCTCAAATATATAAACAATAACAAACATTACAACATATATCACATAAAGTTTAGCAGTTTGATATATTTTCTCTCAACCTACCACATATATGTTTTTTTTGTTATTCATTCATCGACCTGATACATCAATTACTTGATTTTAATATTCATTCATCAAAATTAAATCCGTTACATTCGGGGTTCCTAACTAGTTCATAGAGATCTCTATCTTAATATGATTCATTTTTATCAATAATCCCTTTAATTTTTATAACCTTGTTGCTAAAACTATATATCACTCATCTTTGTCCTCAAGTTTAATAAGATTTGTTTCTCCCCTAAAGCCTAAGATCTCCTTCTCCCTTAAAACCTTATTGATTATATGTGATTTTTATAGGCAATGAAGAATGTGCTCCAAATCTACTTCAAGATATTATTTTGCGCGAGGAATCACTAACATAAGATGTCAGCGAATACAATGAAAATAATGTATTCTCAACATTTGTAAACCGCAATATATGTTGGTTTCATTGTAAACTGTTTGAGCCTTGTATGAAATTCAGCTACATAAGAATTATTTATGCCTCTATCTTGTATCATGGTCGCTTGTATAACATAGTTGTCTTCATGTTGATGCTTGGAAATTGAAGCACTTTTCCTTGCACTTCAATAGCTCTGCAAGTTTGCAAACACAATTTTGTTGGAACCTTCGAAAGTTCTCGATATACCAAAATACAAAGGACTTGATTTGTGATGCCATTATGTTGTATTGCTCAAAGTATTAAAAATGAGATTGTATTTTAATTTTTTTTTGGTTTGATAATATGTTTAAGAATATAGGCAAAAAAATTTAATTCTATTATTGGCATATTTCACAAAGTATACACTGAGTTTCAAAATAATAGTTGCAGTGTAAAATTTATAAATATGTGGCTTAAATTTTTATTGAGCTTCAAATAAAAGTCGAGAAATAAATTTTATTGAGAAGTCAATTGACTCAAGTTATGCAGAAGTTTAGTGTAGCTTTATTGTGATCTAGTGAGTAATGGATCCATTTTGTAAAGCTATTTGTCTAAGACAATGAATATAACTGCACTTGGTATTAATGAAATGCACTTTCTTTTATTCATTAGTGCTTTACATAAATATATCTGCTTTGATTATAACATTATGCCACAAATATATAGTATATTTGTGCCTTTGCAAATATACACAACTTGTGCAGATATAATTATGTGTGTACTAACATTTTAAATGTTACTTGCAGGAACAAAGAAAATCATGCCTTGATAACAATGGAAGATGGAGTATTAGATAATATTAGAGATGAAATGAATTGTAGTAGTATAATTTAATTTTATTTCTTGCATAACATATATATATTCTTTATGTATAACTCCCCCTCCCCACTGGACTTACTTTTTTTCTGGGCCTAATGGGAACTAACAGTGGTTGTTAGTACAAAATCCCCCTCCCCTGTGAGTGATAAAGTTGGTGTCAAAATCCCCCTTGTCATGCATGCTTTAAGCTGTTACATGTTCCTCTCTCCCCCTTGGATTTAAGTTTTATTTTATTGGGACCTAACTGTATGGGTGCTTTAAAGATCTAGGTGTTAAGCTACAATAGGTGCTTGGATATAAATTTCATGCTAAGATTTGGGACCTAACAATCTCTTTGTTGGGACCAAACAGTATTGATAGTTTTATTACACAAGATTGCATGTTAAAGATTTTCCCTCCCCTTTGTTTCTACAGGATAAATTTTAGCTGTTAAAATTTAATGCTAACAATATCATATGCAAAGGGACCTAACAGTCATTTGTTAAGACATTAACATGCTAGAATAATTCTGATTACATATATATTCGAATATTAACAGGAAATTATTTTCGAATTATATATATACTTGAATTATATATGTTATCACATGATCAATATACGCTCGAACTATATGTCTACATATATATTCGAATTGTTTTCAAAAGGGGATGTCAATGAATATTTTCAAATTATATTATATATATATATATATATATTTGAAAAATTAAAGGGAAGATTCTTATACTCTCAATCTATTTTACTTGCAAATTTTATTTGGTATTATTATCAAAAAGGGGGGGGGGGAGAGTATAAAATTGGAAATATATAATGTATGTGGAAGAGTGTGCAATAGTGATAAAAAGGGAAGAGAGTGTATAAATAAGGGAAAATGAAGAAAGAAAAGAGAGTGAATATATGTGGAAGAGAGTGTAAATTTGAAGAAAATGAAGAGAGTGAAAATATAAAGTAGGAAATTGAAAATTTAAGATAAAATAAAAATTATTTTATCTAAGGGAAGTGAGTGAATAAAAGAGTATAAAATTAAAATTTTATACCATCCTTATATATGATATATACTAATATTTATATATTTTTTGTAGCTAAATTTGAATTTCTTAAAATTCGAAATGGAATAAAGGTAAAGAAAAGGAAATTGACGAGATCAAATACTTGTCAAATGGAAGGGAGAAAAATTAATAAGTATAACTATACTTATTATATGGTATCAATTTCTTACCTTTACAACTTGAATAAATTGTAAAATTTATGTGTTAGTAGTATATTGCATATATGTGTATGCTATGCATTTAAAATCAAAAAGATTTTCAATACTGTAGGGGAAGTGAAAATTAGATTTTAAAATCTAAAAATGCATAAATTAGATAATTGCATACACGTAGGGGAAGTTTAGGCTGTCATACACATATTTAATTTTACACTAGACAATTTTGACAAAATACCAAAAAGGGGAAGATTGTGAGATACAATATTTTTATTAGGTTTTGGATTATTTTGTCTAAACATTAAGTGTAAATTAAACTAGAAATAGGAAGTTACTAAAGAATATAGTAAACTTCTCTTAGTCTTATTCAAAGTGACAGTCAACGAGATGAAACTCAAATTTGGTCAAACCTACTTTTTGAATAAACCAAAATAATTTTCTCTCGACATATAATTAGATAAGATTTATCAAAATAATGATAAAATCTAATCTAATTAATATATGTGACATTCTGAGGCAAATACTCAAGACGAACACATACAACATTTTTAACACTACTTTTACGAAATAGAAAATGTTATATTAAAACAAAAGAGTGTTGGTTTTTAAAGGTTTTCAAGGGAATATATTTATAATATATTTTCTAAACTTATTTGTTCCATTTGTCTTCAACAAAGTTATGCCTAAATACAAAATACATATTTTATCCCAAAAGCCCCTAATCTCTTATTTAAATGAATAAAATGTATTTTAATTCAAATATAAATATTCCATGGACCTCATAGTCATCATATATTTATGAATATTAAATTTGAATATATTTTAAGTCAAAACATTAGTCCAAACGTTGACAAGTTCCGACAAATGACTATCGATTATTGTTTCGGGTTATAGGGATAGCGAAACAAACTTTTTCTCAAAGAAATAGCTACACATGTCCAAATGACTTGAAACTTATAGTATGTAACTAGAATATTGAAAAAGAAATTTAGGATTGTTTTCATAATTTTTGGGTGACTTCTATTTTTGACCTGTATTTTCGATACATAATTGATTGTTCGGTCAATTAAAAGTCAATGAAGGTCAACTCCAAATTGAGTAGGATTTTGACCATGACCTATTGGGATTATTCACATATGGTTCCAAAATTTTCATAAGGTTTGCAGCATATTTGAAAAACAACATATAATTGTTGTATCGTTCTATTTCGTGATTATTCGCATTAATTATCATCAATTTTTGGCATAGCACATTTTTCAAAGAACCTATGTGACCTCTTTCAGCTGATGCAACTTTACTTTGAATTGTTGTGAATCTTCTTCCTCCATGTAGTAGCCTTGTCACCTCTTTCTCTCACCTAAACCCTAATATTTGTCTATAAATACAAGCATTTCCCCCACTTCTTTCCCAAGCCATTTTGAGCCAAGAAATTGCTGCATATTTCTCTCCCCACATCAGCCATAACCCAGAAAATATTAGCCTCCATAGCAAACAAGCTTTGATTCTTCATAGTTTCATCTCTTTTAAAGCTTGTTTCACCCACTTTCTTGCTCATATAACACACCCACCACATAAGCTAGTTTAGGTTAACCAAATACCATATTCCAATAACCCCTAGACTTGTTTACTTGCCCCCAAATTTGTACCATAAGTTAAAATTCTGGCCATTTTCCGGCGACTAGTTTTTGTGTGTTTTGACTTCGATCATAGCTTTTTCTCTTGATTTCTTTTTAGATCTCAAGGGTTATAGGTTAGTTACTTGTTTATATATATATATATATATATATACACACATACTTAGTTCGAGTTTAGTAGTGTGTACATCTTACTTTCTTGGTTGATCTTTGTGTACACACCAACTCTCGTTCACGAACCTAACTCATATCTCTTGTCTCTAAATATAGAGCACAAGAGTCATAAGTTGGTTACTTTTCATGCACAATTATATATATATATATATATATATATATATATATATATATATATATATATATATATATATATATATATTCGGCTTCATAGTGTAGTAGTATATATATTGTTCTTGCTTAGTTAGTTCTTTAACTTGTATATACTTGCACTTGTTTACGGTTTAATATATACACGAGCTTTAATTGTTGTTGTCTTTTCTCGTATATATAGAATGTAAAGTTTATAACTAAATTATATTCCGAGTTAAAAGTGATTTGTATAAGTCTCTTATAGAGATATAAACAAGAACTACTTGTTGAATATTTGTGAGTTAGTCTCACTTTTCATTCCGAGTCGAAGAAACTTTGTATAAGCCATTATATTAAGGTATAAACAAAGAGCTTCCTTGTTGAGTTATAAAGTGAAAGAAACGAGCTCATATTCCGAGTCATACTCGTAGAATATTAGTGAGTTTATCCGACTTCGAACTCCGAGTTAGAAGGTATTTGTATAAATCTCATATATAGTAGAGATATAAACAAGGCTTCCTTATAGAGATCTAGAAGTTGAAGTAGCTTCGAATTCAAAGTGAAAAGGATAATCGTATAAGTCATATATTAAGACATAAACGAGCCTTTTACTTTTCGAGTTCAAGAAGTTAAATATTCTTTGATTCCGAGTTACGAGAATTCGTATAAGTCATTATAGACATAAACGAACTCTCCTCGAAGAATCTTAGATTGTCTTAGTTAGTTTGTAAAGAGCCTTATAGTTTCATTTTTGTTCTTCGGATTAAGGCTTTTATAAACAACAAGACTCAATGAGCTTGATATAAATCAAGTCAATATATTCATCCATTAGTTTAGTTCATATATCCTCGGCCATATATATCAGACAATAAAGAAGAAAATAAAAAGAAAAAGTTTACTTTAAGTGCTTGCATTGCATTCATACGCTTTACATATCGCACTTTATTTTAGCATATTTACTTTAAGTGCTTGCATTCATACGCTTTTAATTTCCATACTTTACTTTAGTATACACACTTACTTTCTTGCATACACGTTAGCACACAACGTGTGGTTCGTCCTTTTTGACAAGTGACTTACCATTTCGAGTGGTTAGTCCTTTCACTAAGTGACTTGCCCCGAATTACATTTATATATATTGCTGCTTCGGCTTTCTTATATATATTTATTTGTCTATTCTTGGTCTAGTACTATAATATACTAGTCCACCATTATTCTTTCTTAAACAGGGATATAAAGTCGCAGTACTTGTTGTCTAGACTTTGTTGTGAGGTGAAAGTGAAGTGATGTGATCCTTGTTCTAAGACCCAAGTCCTAGACACGCCGACGGGGAGTTGGGTGTCTTTGCACCGTGAGGAAAAGGAAAGACCCAAGACCTAAGACTCGGATCCAAGACCTATATTGTTATAAAGGAACATAGTCTACGCAGAGATTTTTACTTATCTTTGAGGAGTTAAAGGGGAAGTTACGCTCCAAGATAAGATCGTAAGGTATACTACTTGCCTGTGAAGAGGTAACGGGAAATTACGCTATAAGACCAGCTTGTTGGGGTTCTACTTTGATTGTGAAGAGGTAACGGGGAATTATGCTCCAAGATAAATCAAATAGGTTTGCTATTGTATTTTGAGGGATTAACAGGTATTTAGGGTCCGAGATAAATACATAGTGTTGCTATAAGGAATACATCTTTTTATAATGTAAAATCTCGAGTTCAGTGGGGGACTCGGGAACTGGACTAGGGGTGAGCGGATCTGTTAGGGGATTGCGCCATCGCAAACCAGGATAAAAATATTATGTTGTACTCTATTTTTTTCTCTTTTTTACTTTCCGCACTCTATTTACTAGTTGACTAGTAAAAATTTTAAAAAGAGAAATGAATTTTAAAAACGTCAAACTCTAAATTTTAAAAAGGGTATTAAGCTATTCAACCCCCCCTTCTAGCTAATACCGCCCATTATTTGGGACCTAACATTTTTTTTATAATTTTGAATTCCGAGTTCGATAAACCCGTTTGTTTTATGTTACGAGTCCAACTGATATGTAACTTGCGTGGAACCCAAAACAGCCAAATAATGACATTATTTGGGAAATCATATACTCCCTCTGTCCCATTTTAACTGATTTTTTAGACATTTGCACAATGACCAATTTTTATATTTATTAGAGAGTTTTAAAGAGTTTCAATACTTGGTGTTTAGTGAAGTATTTATAAGAATAGTTAAACACAATAATCAAACACACTAATTTGAGTAGTATCTCTATTTAAATTGAATAAAAAATGAATATTGCACGGGGTACTATGAATTGCATTGAGAATTATAAGTGTCATTAATGAGTAAATAATTAAAAATCAATCACTTTTTAGTAGTAAACCAAGAAAGCATCCGTTAAAATAAGACAGAGTGAGTAAGAAACTTATAAAGTTAGAAATTACATCCAAACGAATAAAATGTTTGTTAGCATATGGACTACTACTACTCATTGCAAACCATTTTTCTTCATTTCTCTTTCGTTCATTCTTCTCTTGAATTCCCGGTGTTGTTTTAAACAACATTTATGTTTGATTACATCTGCATGTCCTGTTATGGTTTTGTCCTGAACCCAGGTAATTTATCTCCTTACTTTTATTTAATTTTTCGATGTATAGGCGTATTTATCTTAGGGCGTACATGAGTGGATATAGTAAGGGCACTGGAGATGTGCCCTCCTTCAAAAAAGTTTGAATTTCAGGAGCTGTATACTTAAAAGTAGTCCAGTGCCCCTTTAATTTTTTTTCTACATCCGTCTTGACAATATCTGTAATTGCATTGAAGGGAAAATCTGCATCTTATTCAGTCGAAGAGCCCGTTGATGCAGGAGAAAACACAGCATGGTCTGCATGAGATGTAGATGACCCTCAAGTACAAATTTTATCAATCTGAAAACGCATATCTTCGTTCTTCTTGATCAGTTATAAACTTTGCACCTATAAACATCATCGCTAATAACAAAAAGTTCCTCTAACACATATCTGATTAACCAAACCAAACCAAACAAATTCATGATATGCATCACACTTTAAGGAAATCTAAAATTCCAAAGAATGAGAAGTTAGCACCAACCTTTTTCGTGCATGAGTAGTACCCCCGGTAGTTGTAAGAAGATAGTTTCACTTGAACCAAACCTCTAAAAGAAACAAAATAACAGTTACTGTGTTCATTTTTCATGCTTCTCCCAAGTTTTTTCACTAATTAATGTAAAATTTAATTTTAACCTATTAATTAAATATCCTTATCAGAACACTATACAGGCTGCATAAATTAGATTCTACTCTCAGAACACTATGAGAACGTAGACTGTGAAATAAATAAACAAATTCATCAAATAAACTTATTCGACAAAGCTTATTCTAGCTAAAGTAGTAAAAGAGAACAATCGTTAGTAAAATGTACCCAATCCAAAGGAAACTTAGAATATAAGGCATAAAATTATTTCACACGGAGGTAAGTTATAATATATGAGAATTTGAAATGACAATTCAAATCATGTCATTTGAAATCCATCATTTGAAATGAAATCAAAGTTCTCAAACACAATCTAAAATTCATTGAGAAATTTGTAACATTTTCAAAAAATTAAATCTATTTTTGTTTAATTATATATAAATATGTTTTAATAAAAGTTATTTGTATGTCTGTGCGATTGCACATTCTCAATACCCAGTGCAGAGGCGCGTAGATATTTACATGTTAATTACGTGTTAGCTGAAACAATCATAAAATACTACGGCATTTACTTGTAATTCTCCGGCATTTATCTTAATTTCCTTTGTGTGGGTCATTTCACATTTTTATTTTACGTATTTTGAATTATTTGTTTCATTTTTTATTTTTCTTTGATTAATGTGTTTGTAAATGCGACCTGTATATATTGGGGGTTTACGCGCTATCATCAAAGGACAACGGCTCCCATGATTGTTGTGTTTTTCCTTTATCTAATCTTCAAATTGGGTAAGCATTCATGTTCTTCTATCTTTTTTCCTTGATTTTTTGCATTCGTGTGGAAGAGATTCTTGTAAATATGTTTTTCGAAAGTTTTGTTTAGTATAATATTTCAAATAAATCACATGAAATGGGATAGGGTAGTAATTATAAAGTTTAAATTATTAAAATTATTTTGTTATTAATTTTTATCAAGTCTGAATATAATTTATTCCAGACCTTGTTTAACCATGTGCCATCACAAAAAAGATTGTACACATAAAAGGACAAATTGCCTGGTGGTCTAATTTTAAGCTACACATTTCAACCAATTAAAGATATTAGGTGATCGTTTGAGGTTCCTTAAATTTAAAATAAGTAACTTATTTTATTTTTATTTTTACATATTTTCATATATTTTTAAAAGATAAATATTTATTTTAGAATTTTAAAATCAAATATTATCTTCAAAATAAAAAATAAGTTACTTATTTTCAGAAAAAGTACATACATACCTACTTTTTCCCGAAAATAAGGACTTATTTACGAAAAATGGATTGCCAAACAGGGTCTAGGTACGTAAATGAAGCATGCTCAACATCAAAACAAATTTACCTAAATAAAGATTTGGATGGTAAATATTGGTTTATGTGAGGTAAAATGCAATTTGTGACTTAATATTTGCAGTCATCTTGAAAAGCGGTTTCAATAAGCTTCATCACCCCAACTCTCCAATTTTGTCCTCATACCGGTGTAGTATGAGATCTGAGTCAGATTTTTTATTTTTTAAATAAGACTTTTTTTCTTATGAAAATCTAATTTCAAAGTTTGAACTGAAAGAACTAATCATAAAAAGAGCTTCAAAAGAATCAAAATTCCTGGGAACGTCTTCTATTGAACATAGAACATAGCTCAAATAATGTTCTCCCCTTGAGAATGTGACTCTTCTTTTTTTCTTCTTCTTCTCCATTTAGATGAACAATGGAAGTGTCATTTCTTTTTTGTATCTCCCACTTGGATGAGGAATCTTCCACTGACAACTCCTTTCAAGTATAGGATACAGTTTCTTGATTCTCCCATAAGGATAAGAAGATTCTTCTTTTTCTTCTCTAAATTCTCCCCTTATGGATATTAACTTCTCCCCTAAAGATACGAAAATAAGACTTTCTCCTTTTTCTTGTCTACTAAATTCTCCCCCTTAGTTGAGGAATCCTCCAATGGATCATCTTGTGAATGGCTTGTCCTCCAGCGAAGGTTCTCGTTTGTGATTGATTGGGAAAATATATTAGCTTTTCTTTTAGAAGTAGCAAGTAGCAAGGGTAAGTGTTTGGTCTATGGTTTTCTCACTTCTACTACGTTCCGTTGGTGTTTACACTTAAATTTCTAGTACTTTGAAGTGTTTCACTCTTTCTCTCCCTATCTCTCACTCAAGTGTATCTCTATCTCATTTGCACTCAAGTGCTTCTCTCCCTTACATTCACACTACATTCCAAGTATAGCCTTCTGTATCTGTAAGTGAAATTCTTCAATTCTTTTATATTCTCATCACCTGATTCATCAGAATAAACTAAATCACTATCAAGTGAAGAATTGCCTCGTAGAGGAGTTCTTGATCTATCATGCATAAGCACTGTCTCAGTACCAGACTCAATAGCTTTTGCTAAGTCACTGTCTAGTGGAGCCTCACCTCTTTGAGATGGGTTATCCCAAGATATTAAATCTTTTAAGGAATCTTGCCTTGTTCTATCAAGGGGTTGCCTTACACCTTCTCTGTAAACATGAGGTGGACATTCATTTTCAGGATCTGGAAATGTTTCTTCCAAGAGGGGCGACGTAGTAGGCAATGTAATGAATGGAAATTTAGAGCCTACGTTTCCCTCGTAACCCGGTGACGGGAATTTTGTATAAAATACCCTACTTGACTCATCCAAATAATTCTTGCCAAGTAGTTGCCTCTCAAGCCCAGATAAATTTGAATAAGAGATCATCCTTTTAGGATGTAGAAGATTAACTTCTGTTTGAGGTAGATACCTTGGACAATGTAATGTATGGAAAATTAGAGTCTGTATCTTCTCTGAATGCCTATACCTCTCACTGTGCATGCCTTGCAATGTGTTCCTAGAATTTATCTGTTTAGGCTTACCATCACCGTGAGTGCCGTCTCTTTCTACGGGAATGCCCATGCCGTGGGGATATGGCTTTAATTTTTGTTTGTGATTAAGAGAAAAGTTTTGGTCTCCTTTCAATGCTTCCTCATACCCATGCCCTGAGTTTACCAGCTATAACAAGTTTTTCAGGTATGGTGTGTTTTGACCAATGCGGCTTCCCATTTCTTCTTGCTTTTGATGATTGGATCTCTCTATGAATGGAAAAGACAAAGATAATAGGATGATCGATTGATGATTCCAGAGACAGTTTTATTTCTTTTTTAGCCATATATCCTTTTGAGAAGATGCAGATGAGCTTACAGTTACTACAATTTATATACTACTATTCTTATCTAGAGGTAGAGTTGTGGGTGCACTTCCGACCTCGTCCTTATTTGCTACATCAAGTGCAGTTTCTCCCTTATCAATCTCTAACTTAAATGAGTTCCTTATATCTCCAGGGGTTAATATATGGAAGTGGATGAATTAGTGTTTGGTACTAAGGCCTGGGTAAGAGATTGATGGTTTTCAACCTCTTGGCCAGCTTCTAAAGTCACTGGGGGCTAAACGGACAGAGTCAATCAAGATAAAAAGATAATCATCTTAACATTCCAGATCATATTTTTCATCTCAAAGAGAAGGAAAAATATAATAAGGAATGATAAAAGATTGCAGTAAGGCGCTTTTCAGCAAAAAAGTTTTGTCGAAACTAAAGATTTAAGAGCATGATATAAAATTTTCTTTAAGATACATATCCCATAATAAAATGCGGAAAATTTTATTAGAGAAGAAAGTTTCTATCCCTTATGAATTTCTTATAAGGCAAACTTCCCATAATAAAATGTGGGAATTTACACCAAAGAAGAAATTCAACTCTCTTACCAAATTATATCTCGATAAAATGACTCATTTTCATTAAACCTTAGCATTGTACATTTTGAAAACAGTTTTGCAAAACATCCTTATTAGATAGATGACTATGATTTTCTGACTCATAATGCAATTATGATTTTCTGACTCATAATGCAATTATGATTTTCATCATTTTCGACCATCTGATAGTATCCCCGTCTTAAAACATAAATACATGACAATAAGGGTGGATGTATGCTTAATAATATAGTACAAGGCCTTCAAAGCAACAACTATTATTTAGGTACTATGAACCAATGTGGAACATACATTGAAACAAATATTTAAAAACAAATCATTTTATAAATATTTGGTACCTCGAAGTAAAACTAATTTCTCGGAATAAAATAGTAGTCACAATAGTGGATTTACTCATAAAGTTTCTACCACTTTAAAAGGAAAAATTAAGAGAGAAAAAGTTTTGAAACATAAAACTTTTAAAACCAGCTTTTGAGAAAGGATCAAAGATTTTGAGATTTAAAGAAAGATTATTCTCAAGAAAAATTGATTCGCACCCTAGGTTTTAGAAATCAAAAAAGGGCTGTAAATCAAAAGATTTTCAAAAGAGAAGTTTTGAAAAAGAATCATTACACCATATGGCCTTCACCAACACTTTTTCTAGTGTTACTAGTCAAAATGTTGTCGTATGTCATTAAAAATTGATATAAGGGAATACCAGATTTTGATGTTGTAGTAGATATTATCTAGTGTTACCTTAGACATAACAAATTAGAGTGTTGCCCTTGAATATTAAAAAAGTGTTACAATTACCCCCTCCGTCCCCTTTTACATGTTTTTTTTGACTTTTTGTGGTTAAATTGACTAGTTTTTTTTACTACCAATTAAAAATTATTCTTTTATAATTTTAAAAAATAAAAAAATCCATTTTAAAGTAGATTATATATATATATATTCTAATAATATAAAATTTTAATTTTTTTAGTTAAATATTATTTTGTAATTGCTGTTAAAGATTAATTAGTTTGATTGCATAATAAACAATGAGGACAACTAATTGGGGACATATGGAGTATTAAACAAATAAGCAGTAAGTCAACTCTTGACCAAAAATTTGGGCAGAAAATGTAAGGAAACTTTTGGGGATAAATATTTTGGACAAATAAAAAATAAAAGTAAAGTCACCCACCTAATTCACTCAGACACATCTCTACACACGAATACACATGAAATTCTACACCTAATCTCTACACGAATATACACCATATGTGATGCCCCTAATACTTAAATCACAATTAATAATTCTTCACTTGCAGTGACCCCACGGTTTATATATGCACACACACTAATTATAGTCTCAGAACAACATTAATAATTAGAAGTCATATGATCCATCAAAGTTAAAGTTATTACATCGTCAAAAGGGAAAGTACTAAACTTATGAAATTAATACAGTTTCTACTTGAAACAATATTGTTCGCTTACCATTTGTTCATATTAATAAACTTACATAAGTCATAATTATAAATAAGGCATACTAAAAGCAACTGCACTCTTATCCTATTCATATTCCCTACCTAAGGTAGAGTAGTGGAGAAGAGTCTACGGAATGCGCGTGCGTTTCCCACACGCTTCCTCACTGTACGTCTCATACGCGGTATTCTTCTAACCTGTTGTGTTGTGATATATAAAGAAAGCAAGAGTGAGCAACATAGCTCAGCAAGAACATATATAACTGCAAATATACTTGTTTTAAATATTTCGAAAGCTTGTAAAATTTTGCATACATCAGGTACATTCTGAAGTTTCAAAATAAACTTTTTGTCAAAACAATTCAGACAAGTTGGATGGAATATCAAGATATCAACCACTAACAACACCCTCGGTAAATCATCCCATAGGCTTTCATTACGATGTTGTAGCACAATTTGAATTGGAAGATGGGACGGTATCTAAATCCTTTCTGTTAGGTCCCAGAAGTATCGTAGAAGTGGGGTTGAATACGATACTCACAACAATTTAAAATTCTTTTCAGAATTTGCGGATAATTAAATTATTACTTTTGTTGAGGGTTCGAGTCCTTGTAGTATTTAGGAGACTGACTTACTAATTTTCTCTTTTTATGAATAAATAGCTAAGATCTAGAAAATTAGCAAGTAAATAAATGAGACAAGTTTTGGGGAATATATCTTTCGTATATAAACCCAGAAGGGTGCTACACCCGGTTTTAATGAACCGGTTTCCAAAGAACAAAGTAGTTTTTTGCTACAACAAATAGATCACACTGATTCCAATTACAATATATAGATATATGAATGTACAAAAAGAAATCAATCTAACATAGAATTTTTATAATAGCCCTATATATTTACAACATAATGAACTGGGTAGATTATAAAACTCCGATGAAGAAGGTATGTGTATAGCTTTGTATCTCTTCTTCTCCGGCTTCTGTCTCTCTCTGTCTCTCTTTGTTTCTGTCTATATTCACTCAATGAATTAGATTCATTTATTTATATAGTGTAGGCTTTACAATAATTGAACAGCTTTTTGAGTGTCGACAACTTCTCCCCTGTATGTTAACTTGAGTTGACTTTGAGAATCCCGTGGATATTTTCTAAGTGTCGAAGAGTGTTTCCTTGTATTGAGTACTTAGAAAATAATCCATCTTTCATAGAGGGTCTATGTGTCGAATTAGTCAAATTGAAGTAGCTTAGCCACATGTGTCGATTTTTTTCTCCCTATATAGCTCATGTGTCGACTTTACAGTCCATGTACATGCCTTAGAATAATTCATATGATTCCAAGAACCTAAGTGTCGAATCTTATCTCCATGTAAATGCATGTGTCAATTTTTATCCCATGTATAAAAGACTTAGATTCTATTTAGGCATTTAAAGGCTATGTGTCAACTTTTCTTGCCTTGTATGGCTATGTGTCTAATTTCTTCACCATGTATACATGACTTATAATATTTTTCACACCTTAAGAGCTATGTGTCGACCTTTCTTGCCTTGTATGGCTATGTGTCTAATTTCTTCACCATGTATACATGACTTAAAATATTTTTCACACCTTAAGAGCTATGTGTCGACCTTTCTTGCCTTGTATGACTATGTGTCTAATTTCTTCACCATGTATTTATGACTTAAAATATTTTTCACACCTTAAGAGATTTGTGTCGACTTTTCTTGCCTTGTATGACTATGTGTCTAATTTCTTCACCATGTATACATGACTTAGAATATTTTTCACAGTTTAAGAGCTATATGTCTAATTCTTCACCATGTATGCATGACTTGGAATATTTTCACCACTTCAATGCATATACTTAGACTTCTTGTCAATTCTTCTTGTACAATAAATATGTTGACCAATTCCTTTGTGTTGACACTTAGTGCACTGGTCTGGTTCACAAATGACTAACACTGATCTTGATATTCATATTCTCATTAAAATCAAATGACAGGAATGTTGCAGTTCTTTATTGCTTCGAACACTGATTATAAATAAACATTGTACTTTCACTAGAATCTTTTCTGGTACTTAGACAACGTCTTCAGTACTACTACAATGTTGAATACTTCATTCTTTGTTCTTCACTGACTCTTGAACATATAAATGAACTTCTTTCAGTGAGAATAACTGTTAGGTCCAAACTATCGTAAAAGGGGGGGTTGAATACGATATGGGTAATTTTTCGATTTGGTTTGTGTTTATCGATCTATTCTTGGTGAGCAATAAATATAGCAGTTATGATTCCAAATAGCAAGAACAATCTTCGGGAATATACTTGTAATATATAAATCCAAGGTGCTACACTCTCACACAGATGTATGAGCTACAATGAATCTCATAACAAGAAATAAATACGAGCTTTAATGGCAGTGCGTATTCTCTCTGTCTCTCTTAGTTGTATCTATTTTTATGTGTTATGTTCTGATTACATTCAGAATGAAAATACATTTTGTTCATATGTAGACTTTACAATAAAGTGAAATATAATTTTAAGTGTCGACTAATTCTTCCCTGTATGTTGACTTGAGTTGACCCTTGGATAATTCTCTATGTGTCGAAGTGTGTTGTATTGTATAGAGTACTTAGAAAATCATCCAACCTTTGAGAAGAGCTATGTGTCGAATTTTAGTTCCTTGTATATATACCATAGTCATTTTGAACCATTTAGATATATGTGTCGAATTATATGCCCCATGAAGTCCATGTGTCAACTTTGCTTCACCTTGTAGAGGTATGTGTCGACTTCACCATGCTCTTACTTTACTTAGAAGACTTTTGATCATCTAGAATGAACATGTGTCGAATTATGTCCCCTTGTGGTACATGTGTCGACTTGAATTCCCCTCTACATTGCCTTAGAATCTTTTTCATCATTCATCTAGTCTGTGTCGAATTCTCAAGTGCATTGTAAGGCATGTCTCAAAGTCTGCTCCAATGTGTACATGACTTTGATTCTTTTATACATGTGTCGAATATTTTCTCTTCTTCAATGACTTAGAATATTTTGACATCCTTAAAAGCCATGTGTCAAATTCTTCTACCATGTGCAACTTGACTTAGTTTCTTTTGGCTTGCATACTTGGCTTCCTGTCAATTCTTCTTCTGCATTGAATATGTTAATCAATTTCTTTTGTGCTGACAGTTAGTGCACTGGTCTGGTTCACAAGTGACTAACACTGAATTGATCTTCATACTCTCAATTCAAATTAATTGACAAGCTTGTTGTATTCCTTTATTACTTCTGATCTTCACTGAAATCTTCTAGCACTGACTGCTTGATCTTCACTACTTTCTAAAACACTGAATGACTTATTCTTCACTGACGCTTGAACATAGTAATGAACTTCTTTCAGTGATCTTTAATATTCAATCAAATACCTTGATACATGTAGTTGTCTGATCTTCATTATAGATTCATGTGATTACAATAATATTATTTACCAGTTCTTTTAATTTTAGTTGAGTTACAGTTCCTCGATTACATTGTATGTTACATTATGCTTTACAATCTCCCCCTATTTGATTGTTAGAGTTCGATAAACAAATTCTAAAGGAAAGATGATAACTCAACTAACAATAAAAGAAAAAGTAAAGTGCGGAAAGACTGTAAATAAAATTAATTGCATTCTAGATTAAATATTACAATTCCATATTTCATTACAGCTAAGTTACAAGAATGAGTTTGTTCCTCTAGCCTGAACTAATATTTCTATTTGATTCTTCATTCTTGAACCTTTGTTATTCTCCTTCTGAAAATGTCGTGAGCCTCCCATTCTAGAAGATTTCTTGGCTTTGGATATTGCAGTTGATCAAAGATAAGTTGTAGCAGTGGTATACTCCTGAATCTTTTCAATTCACTGAATTTGAAACTTAGTTACTGAGTCCACCCTTGCACCATAACTCTCTTTGGATTAACATCCACCCGGTTTGTAATCATTTGATCTTCTTTTAACACTTTGTCCATGTAGGCTTCTTATACTTCTCGTAGCACGATCTTGTCTTCAGGATTTTTCATGTTCCCGAGTTTTTCCAAAATTCTTCCAATCACTTTAGAAATTTCATTTCCGATTCTACTCATTTCGATTTCTCTTTCACTTTCATTTTTGTTTGAGTAAATCACTCTTAGTGGATTAGTGATGACCATTGGTTTTTTTGCTTCTATAGACTCAAAACTGGGTTCTGATGCTTCTTCTGCTATCACTTCTTTTGTTAGATCAAACATGTGTTCATCACCCGGATCATCTCTGAAAGGTTCTCTAGGTTGAGTACATTTTGATGGATCAAATCTTTTTATGTTCTCGGTATCTCTTCCTAGAGCTTCTGAGATGTTTAACCTGTAAGAAAAGATTTTTCTGCCGCTTTCCACTTTTCAGGATTTTTGAACCCTTTTCCTCTTAGCAAGCCCTCGACAAACTTCAATCATCTGAGTGAGTAATATGGCAATGCTTCATGATCTAGTCTCAGTATCTGAAGAATTATGTCTTTGAAATATCTGGCTTAATACTGATCCTATTGAATTTCTAGTTCTGCTTTTTCCATTAGCTTTTCAATCATTTCTGCCATCAATTCATTTTCAGAGGATTCACGGATTCTGATTTTCTGCTTCAGTGCAAACAACTCAGTCAAAGACCTTTTCTTCAAAAATTCACTTGATATAATCTTTAACCCATAGTTGTTGAAAGACAAGGCTAATCTCCAACCTTCTAACCTCGGTGCCAAAGAAACTACCAGATAAGATATTTCAATTTTCAACTCAAAATAGTAGTTGCTCATGCTTTTGTTTCTTTCTCTGAAGATTTTGAACAACCTAAGAACTTCTTCATCTGTATTGTTAGAAGCACCAATGTCAGGCCTTCTTAAGTTAGCTCTTGATATCTCCCTGTTGGGTCCCGAAATATCGTAGAAGGGGTGTTGAATGCGATACTTACAACAATTTAAAATTCTTTTCAGAATTTACGGAATTAAATTATTACTTGAGCTGAGGGTTCGAGTTCTTGTAGTGTTTGAGAGGCTGACTTACTAGCTTTCTATTTTTATGATATAACATTTAAGATATAGAGAGAATGATTCCAGAGACAGTTTTATTGCCTTTTCAGCTCTGCATCCTTTTGAGAAGATGCAGATGAACTTACAGTTACCTTAGCTATATACTCCTTTTCTTCTCTGGAGGTAGAGCTGTGAGTGCACTTCCGACATCATCCTTATTTGCTGCATCAAGTGTAGTTTCTCCCTTATCAACCTCTAACTTACATGAGTTCCTTATATCTCTAGGGGTTAATATATGGAAGTAGATGAATTGGTGTTTGATACTATGGCCTGAGTAAGAGATTGATGGGTTTTCAACCTCTTGGCCAGTTTCTAAAGCCACTAGGGGCTAATTGGAAAGAACTAATCGAGATAAAAAGATAATCACCTTAACATTCCAAAATATATTTTTCATCCCTAAGAGAAGGAAAAATATAATAAGGAATGGTAATAGATTGCATTAAATCACTTTCAATAAAAGAGTTTTGTCGGAACTAAAGATTTATCATTTAAAAGCATGATACGAAATTTTCTTTAAGATACATATCCCATAATAAAACGCGGGAAAGTTGTATCAGAGAAGAAAGTTTCTATCATTAATGAATTTTCTATAAGGCAAACTTCTCATAATAAAACGCGGGAATTTATACCAAAGAAGAAATTCAACTCTCTTACCAAATTGTATCTCGATAAAATGACTCTTTTCCTTTATACCTTAATACTGTACTATTTAGAAGATCATACAATAACTAGTTTTAGAGAGTGAGGTCCGTGGATAACTTATTAGTTCTCACAATGTAATTCTTTGACTCCATGTGTACTAGTTATTGGTAGAAGACACTTATTTTAAAATCTAAATGGATAAAGAATATATATAATTTCAATACTACGTGGACAAGTTATTGGTAGAGGACAATCTTTTTAAAATGTAAATGGATAAAGAATATATATACTATATTATGAAAGCCATAAGGGCAAATATTTGGTCCATTGTCGGTCTGGTCCTTTTGTGCCCCACTCAACTTCAAATACAAGTGTTTGTATCCTACTCAATTTAAAATACATTCTTTTAATCAATATATTACCCTGTTTTAATTTCCTCATTAGTCAATCTCTTTAATTTATTTAATATTATAATTTATTTAATATTATAATTTATTAATTAAATTTTATGAATATTAAAATAATAATATTATTTTATTTATATTAATTAAATTTTATTATTATGCTCTATCTATATCATATATACTTTTATGTTATATTACTCTAAACGAACTTGTTTTTTAATTAAAATATAGAGTTATACTCACAATCTAATAGGATGTTTCAATTTTTTCATCACTCAAACACTTTAATTTATTTTAAATTGCAATTTTATAATAAAATTTTTGAATATTAAAATTATATTAATATTTTATCTATATTAAAACATACTCTTTTATTTGAATTTTAATTAAAATATTTCTAATATATTCGAAACTCTTTTTATTAATACTTTGCACGGGTTATTAATCTATGTTAATTAATATAAATATATAAAAATATATTAATGAGACTTTAAGCATATAATATAAATATAATTCAAAACTAATTTATCCCATGTACAACATTACATAAAAAATATTAATAACTTAAATAATTAAATTAAATAATTAATTTATTTAAAATATATAATATATTATTTATTACTTTTCTCTCATGCTTTGCACGGGTTATAGGGTAGTATATATATATAGAGTCTACACTACAAACCACTCTTAGGGTAAAAACTAGAAACTAAATAAAAAAAATTCTAAATCGCGTCGGAATATAATACATATGATATGTAAACTGATCGTTGAGAGATGGAGAAAAATACATTGAAGTTAGATTTCAAAAACAAAAACTTACCGATTTACGGGAAAAATCAAATTAAAAAAGGAGGGGATTAGGTGGGATTGTGTGTGTAAAGGTGTATTGTATTTGTGTGTTTTGCCCTTAGGGGGCCGTTAGATTATAGTGATCTAGGGGCTAAGATTAGTTTGTAGTTTCTATTTTAATTTTGGTTTCTATTTGATCACTTATATATATATATATATATATATATATATATATATATATATATATATATATATATATATATATATATATATATATATATATATATATATATATATTCATATTCAGTTAAGTAAAGCTTATATGCGAGTCCCCTACACCGTATCCAATTTTGGATCCATATCCAAGAATCTAAAATTTATTAAACCTGTTGGTTTTATGAATAGAAAAACACAGGTAAATTGAGGTCTGAAAGTTTGTATATGAATAGAGATGGTGCAAAATAGGAGTTATATTTTATTTATCAGCTAACAGCATTATATATCTGCTATGAATCAACAGAAAAATAACTAAACAATTCAAATGCTATCAACAAGATAACAGACTAACTATTTCCTAGATAATAGGAACTACTTATTGACTTGGTATACTAGCTGTTGTAGACTAAGTACACCAACAGAAATAATAATAAAAAAATATATGCAGTCCTGGAGCAAATAATTAACACTCCTCCTTGCTGTAGGAACTGTAAACCCCAATTTTCTGTCTTAAGAGTTGAAATATGTCAACTGGAAGTGGTTTAGTGAACAAGTCAGCCAAGTTATCCACAGACCTTCAGTGAACCAAAATTATATCTCCATTTTGCTGGACCTCCCTCAAGAAATAGAACTTGATGCTGAAATGTTTAGTCTTATTATGAAAGACAAGATTGTGTGAAATATCTATTGCAGCTTGGTTGTCCACAAACACTTCAGTACTCTCTGTTTGTTCCAAATGCACCTCAACAAATATTTTTCTGAGCCACAACACTTGATTCGCAGCTGCAGTAGCTGCCACATACTCCGCTTCTGCAGTTGATTGAGTCACAATATCCTGTTTCTTTGAGAACCATGAGAAAATGCCTGAACCAAGACCGAAACAATAACATGAAGTACTCCTCCTATCATCAATTGATCCACCCCAATCACTGTCTGAAAATCTAAATAACTTGAATTCTTGACACTTTTCAAACTTGACTCCATAATTAACAGTGTCTTTAATATACCTCAGTACTCTTTTTGCTGCTTGTAAATGTATCTCATTAGCACAATGCATAAATCTAGATAAAAGACTTACAACAAAAAGGATGTCAAGTCTTGTTGTAGTAAGAAACGTTAGGCAACCAATCATGCTTCTATAATAACCTTCATCGACTTTTTCTGCAATACTTTCTTCACTCAGTTTCTCCTTTTGATTCATTGGCGTGCTCACTTCCTTGCAGTTCTCTATATGAAACTTCTTTAGTATTTCTCTTGCATACTTCTTTTGATAAATAAACACCTCATTTTTGCTTTGTTTCACCTCCGTTCCAAGAAAGTAAGTCATCAAACCAAGATCTGTCATATCAAAAATCTGCATAAGGTCCTGCTTGAACTCTTCAACCAGCCTCGAATTATTTCCCATCACAAGAATGTCATCAACGTAGATGGACACAATAAGTATATCTGTTCCATTATGTTTAACATAAAAAGTGGAATCAGATAAGCTTTTTTCAAAGCCTAAATTCAGCAAATAATCATTAATTTTATCATACCAAATTCTTGGAGATTGTTTTAAACCGTAAAGAGCCTTTAATAACAAATAGACTTTATCTTCTTCACCCTCTACGATAAAACCCTCCGGTTGCTCCACGTATATTTCTTCTTGAAACTCACCATTTAAAAAAGCAGATTTGACATCTAAGTGAAACACTTTCTAGCCCTTTTGTGCCGAAACAACAAGCAACAATCTTATTATTTCTAGCCTCGCAACAGGAGCGAATGTTTCTGAATAATCAACACCAAAAATCTGTTCATACCCTTTAACAACAAGTCTGGCCTTATATTTGCTGTTTGAGTTATTTGGATTCCGCTTCGTCTTAAACACCCATTTCAATCCAATAATCTTCCTGTATTTTGGCTTGTCAACCAAAACCCAAGTTCTGTTTTTCTGGATCATTCTTATTTCTCCCTCCATTGCTTCCTTCCATTTCAGATTGTTGAATGCTTCTTCAAAACTAGCAGGTTCATATATCGCCACATTGCATCTATTATAGATGTCTGAAAGTGTTCTTGTGCCTCTAATTGGAGGATCATCTATCATCTCATTCTCCACTTGATTTGTTTGCTCAAAGAAGTTGTTGAATTGACTTTGTTCCTGTAAGTTCTCCCAGTTCCATTATTTGTCCACATAAAAGCGAACATTCCTATTGATTGACATACTTTCAGTTTGTGGATAAAAGATTTTATAAACTTTCGAAAGACTGTAACCAACAAAGATTCCTGGAATTGTCTTCTTGTCTAGTTTATCACGCTTAACCTGTGGAACGTGAATAAAACAAACATAACCAAACACTTTAAGAGAGTCCATTTGAGGTTTATATCTGAACCATGCCTCAAATGAAGTTTAATTTTCCAAGGCCTTTGTCGGAAGTCGATTTTGTAGATAAACCGCGGTATTCGCTGCTTCTGCCCAGAACTTTTTAGGTAGCCCCTTGTCATGTATCATACATCTAACCATCTCTAGTATTGACCTATTCCTTCTCTCACTAACCCCATTCTGTTCTGGAGTGTAAGGCGCAGTGAACTGGTGTTCTATGCCAGCTTCATCACAAATGGAACTGAATTCTGCTGAAGTATACTCTTTTCCATTATTGGATCTCAGAATTTGAATATTGCAGCCACATTGATTTTCAACCAATTTCTTGAACTTATAAAAAACTCTAGTAACTTCAGACTTGAATTTCCTGAAATAAATCCAACACATTCTTGTAAAATCATCAATAAAGATAATGAAGTACAAATTACCTTTAATAGAAGGTGTTCTCTGAGGACCTGCTACATCAGTATGAATAAGTTGTAGCTTTTGAGAAGCTCTCCATGTTGATGTTGAAAATGACAGCCTATTCAGTTTACCAAATTGACAGGCATCGCAATTTGGCAAGTGGTCAGAAAAAACTGGTAAGCCGCCTCTAGTCATGTCCATATTCTTCAATTTCAACATTCTCTAAAGATGACAATGACCAAGTCGTTTGTGCCAAATTTCAGTGATGTCCACCTCATTGTGATAAACCATTTGCTCTCCATCGGTTGGATCAAATGAGAAGCTTTTACCTCTCATTTTAACTTTTAAAATCTGTTGACCAGTAGCATAAAAAACAAGGCAGTATCCATTTTCAAATGAAACTTTGAGCCATTTTTCAATAAGTTGTCCCACACTAAGTAAATTTTGATCAATATCAGGTACGTAAAGGACATCGGAGATTGTTTTGTACCTGAAAACGTTGTGATCGCGATAGTTCCTTTTCCTTTTGCAGATATGTAAACACCATTCCCGATTCTAACTTTTGAGACATTTGTAGGCACAAAATCCTTGAAAAGACTCCGATCATACGTCATGTGGTTTGTACAACCGCTATCAATCAACCAAATTTCTGAGGAACTCTTTGTTAAAAACCAAGTTGGTACAAATATCTGGTCTGACTCATTTTCATCAGCAACTTTGGCGTCTTCTTCGTGCTTGTGAAATTTGCTTTTACAAATTACAGCTTCATGTCCGTGCTGATTGCAGATGTTACACTTCGCATCTGGTCTTTTCCAACACTTGAATGGTGGATGACTTAATTTGCCACAGTGCCGACAAGGTGGATACTTCTTCCTTGGGTCCCCACCTTTGTTTTGGACATGATTACTCACATAATTACCACTATTTTGTGGCTAGAATTTCTTGAAATTCTTCTTGAAATTATTTCGAGTATCATAATGTTTGGCTGGCAATGCTCCTTCCACTGTACTATCTTGCCTCATGAGTCTTCTCTGCTCCTGGGCTTGTAGTGCATTTAATAGCTCCGCCAAGGTCATGCTTGTTAGGTCCTTAGTATTTTCTAAGGTGGTTATAGATGCTTCATATCTCTCTGGCACCGTTACAAGAATCTTTTCAACGATTCTCTTATCAGCAAACTCGGTACCTAGTAACCTTACCTTGTTAGCAAACCTAAGCAATTTGTCCGAATACTCCTTAATTGTTTCAGAATCTTTCATTCTTTGCAACTCGAATTCTAGGATGTAATTCAGCACCTGCATACCTTTTACTCTTTCATTTCCTGCATATTCTCCCTTTAAATAGTCCCAAATTTCCTTCGCTGAATTCAGAGACATGATTCTCGTGAAAATTGTTGTTGAAACAGCAGCAAATAGACATGCTTCGCCTTCGATTTCCTGGTTTTCTTCTCCTTTTGATTCTCGATCTGAGCAAGTGTTAGATTGTTTGGTAATTGAGGTATTTTGTAGTCCTCTTCTACCTCTTTCCATAAATCTAAAGCTTCCAAATAAGTCATCATATTCACTTCCCATAACTGATAGCTTTCTCCATCAAAGATCGGAGGAGCAATTGATGAAAAATTAACTTGAGGATCCATGACATAGGTCCCCTAAGAATAATAGCTCTGATACCAATTTGTTGGTTTTATGAATAGAAAAACACAGGTAAATTGAGGTCTGAAAGTTTATATATGTATAGAGATGGTGCAAAATAGGAGTTATATTTTAGTCATCAGCTAACAGCATTATATATCTGCTAGGAATCAACAGAAAAAAAACTAAACAATTCAAATGCTATCAACAAGATAACAGACTAACTATTTCCTAGATAATAGGAACTACTTATTGACTTGGTATACTAGCTGTTGTAGACTAAGTATACTAATAGAAATAATAAAAATAAAAAACATATGCAGTCCTGGAGCAAATAATTAACAATACCTAAGAACTTGATACTTGGTGTGGTAAAAAAAAGAAGAAAAAAAGTGAGAGAACTTGATACTTGGACATGCACCCGTAATCTGCATCCATGCCTGAGTTCGGGTAACAAATTTGGTTAAAGAAAATCTTCAACTTAATAGATTTTGCTTGGAATGTATTCTCTTCAATCATCACACTACCCTTTTATGGTTGCCTAGTTAATTTTATCTTGCTTGATCTTTTAAATTATGTGAAGCAACCTAATTAAAAAAATTATGTTGGCTATATAGAGAAAAAAATCTCTCTTTTAATATTTTTTTATTTTTTTAAATTGAGATGGTGGTGGTCTGATGGTGTAAGTTTTTCATCATACAAACACACATAGTGGCAGATTTGATTTATAAGAAGGGGACCTTGAGCCCCTGCATCATTATTTACTCTATGAGTATTATTAAGGGTAATTAACATTCTAACCCTTAAAGTTTTGAAGAAACTGCACATCAACCCTCAAAGTATAAAAACGTACATCTATGTCCTTAAAGTTTGTCACTTGTACATCCTGCCCCTCAAACATTGTATTTCAATATTTTTTTCTATTTTACCCCTGATTCTATTGTATATGTTTATGACATTAATTCAGAAATATTTTCTTTGCTTGCACTTGCAATGACACATCATAATCTAGGAACTCAACATTATCTAGTCTATGACTTCGAAGTTGGTGCATTAGTGACTTTTGTATAACAGATTTCTGAAATTTCTTCATTCACTTTCAATTACTACTAATGGCTTTTGATTGTTAATTGATGATGCATCTCACCCATATGACTACTCTTTTTGCATCAACTACATGAAGTTCATCCATAAAATCAACAAACAATACATGTCGGAGACTTACAAAAACAATTCGATATAAGGATCAGGACGTATAAATGCTAAATTTTGAGGTCTGTTACGTATATTTGTGGAAACTTTGAGGGCCAAAATTGAAAGTACAAGGATAAAATTGGAAGAAAATCATGAAAAATGGTCGATATATATAAGTGCCAAACTTTAATGGCACGAAAGTATGTTTTTGTACTTTGAGGGTTGTTGTGTACTTCCGTGTTAACTTTGAGGGTTAAAATGGTAATAACCCTATTATTAATTATCAATTACAAGTATATAATTATTGTAGTTAATGTGAATTTGGTATTAGGGTTATTTTATTGGCCATTATAGTGTATCTTTGTAATTAAATAAGTTACTGCTTAAATTTATTCATATGTTAGTATTTATATTATTGTTGACACTCATGGGTAGATCCAGAAAACTTTTTAAGGGGATACTAGATGATATTTGGGTAAATAACTTTATAAATTTTAATTTTTGTGGGGGCACTTCTATATATTTGTAAAAATTTTAATGGTGAAATTTCATTTTAAAAACTTTGGGGGAATAAATATAATAACTGTAGAATAATTGTGCACTAATGAATTTTCCCCAATAAATATTGTCAATAATAATTTGTGAAAGTGGATGCAAGTGAATGGATTATGTTAGAGATTGTGGTTCTATCAATGTAATCAACTAATATTTACTTAGATTAATTAATAATTAACTAAGTAAAACATACTGTCATATATAGTTTGACAGTATGTTTAAAATGTCACTTGTAATAAAGATGCTCAAATAGTGAAGTAGGTGACAGTAAGTATCAATAGTTACTATCATATGTAAATGGAATAAATGATCAATGAGGTAGAAGTTCACAAAGTGTTCATGCTTAGCATAGATCAAATTTCTGACAGTAACACTCTACATTCTAGAGCCTATGACAGCATGTTCAAGTGACAACAACTATTGGAAACAGATGACAACAACTATTCCTTGACAGTAAACTTGGCGGAAAATTAAGATTCTATGACAGCAAGTTTTATTTATAGCAACTATCCCCTGACAGTAAACTTGGCGGATATTGAAGATCAAGACAACAAGTTTCCTGACAGTAGCTTTGGCGGGGAGAGTTGACAGCATGTTTGGCGGGATGATCGACAGCATGTTTGGCGGAATAGTTGACAGTACCTTTGAACGACAACATGTTTTAGAAGACTGGTATTCCTGACAGTAAAGTATGCGGTAACAAAGACGATGTCACCAAAGTGAAGTAGAAGGTTGACAGTAACTTTCATAGAAGCTGACAGTTTATTTCAAGTAGCAGACTAGGTAAAGTCATTCACAGATTGATCTTGACATTTCTACCTAGTCTGTCAAGTCTATAATTGCAACTTGAGATAAAGTAAGCAAAAAGGTGAAGCGTGCTCCTGGTGTCAAGAATGTCAAATCCTCACACAGTACATTTATCTACATTTGGAATGAAAACAAGACTCATAAAGAAAAAATGAGATTACCATTTCGAGTATTGTCTAGGAAACAAGAGAAAGTGTACTTGTAAGTGATATATGTGTTGTAGTTTAAATACACACATCTCACAAACACTTTCTCTAACACACACAACTGAGCTTAACTTTTCTCAAGCATAGAAACTCTAGCAATCTCTTGTTATTGTATCTATTGAAGTTGGAAATCCTTTCCAGTCAGTTGTAGCAACAAAAATTAATAAAATTAATTTTTGAAGTAAAACACTGTGTGTCCATAGCTTACTTGTCTGTTGTTTTGTAATTTAATACATTTGCTTTTGTTTGTTATTAGCAAAAGTTTTTAAATTTATTAAGTTGCATTCAACCCCCCCTTCTGCAACACTCATACTGTTTAACAACTGGTATCAGAGCAGCAGGTTAGACATACATAACCTGAAAAGATCTAAAAATGAGTGCACAGAAAGTAAGCAGTATCAAAATACCCACCTTTGACAAAGAACATTACAACCTCTGGAAAAGAAAGATGATGCTGTTCATAAAGACGGCCAACCCACTCTATCCTGGAATCCATGAGAATGTTCCTTTTGTCCCTCAAACATATGCACCTGAAACCACAGTAGATGGTGAAACTATACCAGCCTACTGCGTTCCTAAAAAGGTTTCAGAGTACACTGACACTGAGAAGGAAAAAGTATCTCTTGATGATTGTTTACAATTTATTATCATTGAGGCACTTGACAATGTCATGTACAACAACATTGTCAACTGCACTAGTGCCAACCATTGAGATACTCTGTGAAGGGACAAATGAAGTAAAGGAGAATCAAAGACAGATTCTGGTGTCTCAGTATGAAGCTTTTATGGCTAAACCAAGTGAAGGGTTGACTGAGATGTTTGAGAGGTTTAATAGGCTGATTAATGACTTGTAGCTGCATGGAAAGTTTTATAACAAAATGGAGGTAAACATGAAATTCATGTTGACACTTCCTGACCAACTAGAGCACAAGGTTTCTGCCATAAGAGAAGGAAGGGATTTATCAAAAGTTTCTCTTGAAACTTTGTATGGCATTCTTAAAACCTATGAGCTAGAGTTGCTGCAAAAGAGAGCTATCCAGGCTGGTCAAAGAGGAAAGATGGCCAACACCTCTAATGTTCTAGTGGCTCAAGATCCACAGCTGATGCAACTCAAAGAATCACAGCATCAACAACAAATTAAAATTGAAGAAGTCACAGATGAAGATGAAGGAGTAACTCTGGAACTCAAGGATGGTGAAGAAGATGAGTTCTATACTTCGGAGGAACTGGACAACATGGAGAATAAGACAATGGCCTACATGGCAAGAAAGTTCTCCAACTTGAGATTCAAGAAGAACAAAGCCTTCAAACCAAGAGGAGAAGGCTCTAGGTTCAACAAGCCAAATATCTCAAAACCTGGAGGAAGTGGCAAAGGTGGATATAAGATAGGCATAGTGGACAGATCCAAAATAAGGTGTTACAACTGAGAAGCCAAAATAAGGACATTTTGCAACAGAGTGCAAAAAGCCAAAACAAGTGAGAAGAAATGACAGTGACTATGAAGAACTCAAAGCAAAGTATGAAGCCTTGCTGAAAAAGCAACAGGGAAGAGCCTTTGTGGCTGAAGGAAAATGTTGGGAAGACTCAGATGAAGAGGAAGAAGAAGAATATGGAAATCTTGCTCTCATGGCAAGTTCAGGAGAAGGTTCATCCACTTTTTCAAGTCAGGTACCTTTTCTTACTACTGTTGATATGACTACATCCCAATATAAGAAAACTGTTAAAAGTCTAAGTTCAGTGATTTTTAATATTCATACAAGCATGCTAGATACAAATGAGGAGATAGCTAGATTATCCAGTGCTAATGAGTCATTAAAACTTAAAAATCATGAACTTGAACTAAAACATAATGCTTTTGAGTCTCTTCAACAAGAAAATGAAATTCTTAAGAACAAAATTGTTTATGCTTCTCAGATTGAGGAATTCCTTAGGAAACAGATTTCTGAGAATGAATTAAAAATCAAGGCCTACAAGAATTCCTCTTCCTTGTTAAAATCTTACTATGATGATAATACTGAAAATCAAAAGGTAGGTATAGGTTTTAACTATGAGAAGAAAAATGGAAAGAAACATGTTGTTGAAGAAGAAACCAAACATACTATCAAACCTTCTGTATTAAAGAAATTGAAGAATCCACTGTTCAAAAAGGCTGAGTTTGAATTTGATGAGGTAGTTTTAATGATCAAACAAGAAATAAATGATGAGGACAAAGAAGCTGTCAATAAATCCCCTAAGGAAATAGATACTGTCAAAATCCCTAAGACAGTTAGTATTGATCCTGACAGTAACCTTTGTTTAAAAGATACTGTCAACACTGGCTCGACAGTAAGTTTAAAAGATGCTGTCAAGACTGTAAGATCCAAACTTACTGTCAAGACAACTCCACATAAACCTATTGTCCACACCAGCATAACAGTAACTTCTAAACATACTATCATGAAGACCAAGAAGAAGAGAAATGGAAAATTAGGAATAAACAAAAAGAACAATTATGATTACATTCCTAATGCTCCTAGAAAGTTGTGTAACAATTATGGGTCTTCTAGTCATCTAACTCATGTCTGCAACAAGGTTAAGTCTAATGTTAAGAATGCTACCTCTAGCAATGGAAACTTACACATTATGCCTTTAAAGAACAGACAACTAACTCACTGTGGTGATTTTGATTGTATATCTTGCAAAATGAATATGATGAGCGTTTACTTTAACATGCCTTTTGTTAATAATCAAGAATGTCTGCATAAGAATGCTAAAACTGAAAAGGCAAAGACTCCAAGTCCACCTAAGGCTAGGATGGACAAGCAACCTAAAAGAAAAGCTACCAAACCAGTAATTAAATCAAAATGGGTAGCTACAGGAGTCTTGCTAAAAGCAAGAGAAGAAAATTCAAGAAATCCAACTTCATACTGTGATCAAGTTAAACCAAATGTACCCAATGAAAGTTGAGTACCAAAAGCAACTTGAAATATTTTGCTTTGTAGGGCAACAGGAAAAATAAAAGAATCATGTGGATCATAGACAGTGGATGCTCAGGACACATGACAGGTGATAAATCCCTGCTATCACAGTTCAAAGAAATGGCTGGCCCTTATGTAACCTTTGGTGACAACAACATTGGTTTCACAATGGGATATGGCATACTAGAGGTTGGAAATCTGAAGATTGAGAAAATAACTCTAGTGAATGGATTGAAGTACAATTTATTGAGTGTTACTCAATTTTGTGAAAGAGGTTTCAAAGTTGGTTTTGATCAAGACAGATGCTCCATTGTCAACAAGAAGACAGGAGAAGAAGCTCTTCAAGGAGTAAGGAAATGAAGCCTCTACATAGCTGACTTGGACTCTGTAAAGAAAAATAAAGTATATTGTTTCTACAGTAAGGCTTCTCCATCTGAAAGATGGCTATGGCATAAGAAGCTCTCTCATTTAAACTTCAAAGCAATGAATCATCTGATGAAGAGAGAGTTGGTGAAAGGGTTGCCTCAACTTGAATTCTGTCAAGAAGGATTGTGTAAGGATTGCCAGAAAGGGAAGCTAAGGTGAGCTGCCCATAAAAGCACACATAGTGGTTCAATAAATGAGGCTTTTCAACTAATTCATATGGACTTATTTGGTCTTGTGAATGTGCAATCACTTGCTAGGAAAAGATATGCTCTAGTAATGGTTGATGATTTCTCAAGATATATATGGGTGAGATTTCTAGCATCTAAAGATGAAGCTGCACAAGAAATTATTGACTTGGTTAGAGTCCTTGACAAAAATCCAAAATTCAAAGTGTAAATTTTAAGAAGTGATAATGGCACTGAATTCAAAAATAGTGTCATGAATGATTTTTGCAAAGACAATGGAATCACTCAACAATTCTCTGCACCAAGGACACCTCAACAAAATGGTGTTGTTGAAAGGAAAAGCAGAACTCTCATTGAGGCTGCAAGAACAATGTTGAGTGAAGCAAAACTTTCTACCTATTTTTGGGGTGAAGCAATCAATACAGCCTGTTACACTCAAAACAGGACTGTAGTCAACAAGGCCTATGGAAAGACACCCTATGAATTGCTCACAGGAAGGAAACCAACTGTCAATTATTTGCATGCCTTTGGAAGCAAGTGCTATTTCATGAAATATTCAACTGAGATCAAAGGAAAGTTTGATACAAAGGCTCTTGAAGGAATTTTCATGGGATATGGAATTGACAGAACTGCATATAGAGTCTATATCATAGATCACAAGACTGTGGAGGAGAGTGTGAATGTCATCTTTGATGAAACTAAATTTCCTGGAATTGAAGGAAGTCAAGAGACATAACCCTTAGCCTTTGAAAATCAAGGCTATTTAGAAGAGATTGAAGAGGATTCACCAAGGATTGATCACACAATTTCAGGTCCAACAATGGTTCCAAATCAGTCTGGAGAAAATGAAGGAACTGCCCAAACAACTTATTTTTCTGGGAATGTTCCAATGAACAGTGGACTTGAGGAAATTGATGATGTTAACAGTGCAAGAACAAAAGATACTGTCAATCAACAAAATGTTGAAGACTCTAGTGATTCTCAAAAAGGAACTAAATGGAGCAGGGATCACACTAATGATTTAATCATTGGTGATCCAGGTAATGGTGTCAAAACAAGAAGAAATGTGGCAAATGAATGTATGTACTCTTGTTTCCTTTCTGAAATAGAACCTATGTTAGGTCCAAATGTGTTGTAGAGGGGGGTGAATACAACTTTTCAAATTTAAGAAGCAATAAATGCAATGTAATAAATGAACACACTGATTCAAGGAATATATGTTTTATATACAACTTGAAAAGGTTGCTACAACATTCATTACAAAGTACACCAGAAGTAAAGAGGGTAGTAAATGATACTAAGCTCTGTGAATATACTATCTCTCTTTTACAAGTGTTTATCTCGAAAATATTGCTCTATATTTATATAAAACACAAGTACTTCTATTTATACTACTTGTAATCTATGTCCTGTAGTCTTCAAAGACTAAGATGTACGTGGCCCAATGATGTCCACATAAATCTTATCTTATCTTGAAAGCTTGGAAATCTGCCAATTAGATGATGCCATGTGTCATGTTGAAACTGCCCTCCACTTGAGAATTTCTACTTGGCCATCTCGAACATCTAACTCGAATTTCTACATAGGAATGTTCTACTTGGCTATCTCGAATATCTAAGTAGAATTTCTACATAGGAATGTTCTACTTGGCTATCTCGAACATCTAAGTAGAATTTCTACATAGAAATGTTCTACTTGGCTATCTCGAACATCTAAGTAGAATTTCTACATAGAAATGTTCTACTTGGCTATCTAGAACATTTTGTACTTAGAAAAATTCTGGGCTTCAACTTGAAACTTCAATGCAACATCTTGAACTTGTGATTTCTTTATGTCTTCCATATTCTTCAACAAGCTCTTGAACCTGGATCTCTATTATTGACATAAACTTGCTATCAATGTCCTGACACTTGATGCAATGGTCTGATTCATAAGTGACTAGTCTTGATAGTGTTTCTGCTTCTTGAATAGATTACCATATTCAATTAGTAATGTGGCTTTCCAAATATTGCTTTCCTTCTTGTTCACTTGAAATCAATTTGTCTTATTGATACTGATAGATATGATCTTGAATCTTTAAGTTACAAATCACTGAGGCATGAACAACTCTGTCTTGAACTTCTTTCAATGATTTCTTCTTTGTTTGATCATAGTTAAACATGTTGAATTGTATCAATTACACTGTCTTCATTTAGCATTGATTTCTTTGTGGCTTCAAGTTCTTGATTGTCTTCTGGTTAAGTATCTTTTCTTTTAGTTGAGTTACTTAAGTTATAGTGTTACAAGTTTGGACACTCTGCCTTTCAATCTCCCCCTATTTGATAGTCTAACAATGACATTCAAATTAACAAGGGATAACTCAACTAAACAGTGAGACGAGAAAAAGATAAATAACATTACTGTCTTGTTTAAATTACAACTGAAATAAACTTGGAAAACAATTCAAAGAACTAGAATAAATAAACTTAAGCTAGACAAAGAATTCGAACTTCGAATTAAAGACCATTTGAGTGATTCCTATCACCTGGATTATTTCATACCTTTCAGTCAAACTTGTATCACCTTATTGGATCCACTCTGATTCACGGTTACAGTATGGTAAGTTAGCCTATCTGCATACCGTGATCAGGTGAATTTTCCTCAAGTGAGTTAAAGCAACCAACAGATATGAAGTTTTTCCAACTTCAAGTTCACACCACTCTGACCTTTAGTTCTAATTCCGTCTCCTTTTCCTAGCTTCTTCAGCTTGGCGCTTCTCTTCTTTCTGCTTTTTGCGCCTTTGCTTCTGCTGTTGATCTCTCTTGTAGACTGGATCATGAAGCTGCTTCCACCTTGCATTCAATAGACTTACTGCTTCCATTTCTAGAGGATTCTTGGGCTCTGGATAAGGATGCCTGAAAAGCCTTCTAAGTTTGTCAACCTCCTGAGTAGTTCTGATCTTTGGAATATCCTCAAAATTCTTCATTATGAGCTGTGATTTCCAATGCGATTTATCAGCCTTGAACTGACAATAGATCATTTTGGGGTAGCCCTTGACACGGTTAGTATTGTGGACACTAGCCGCATCTCTCTCCATTCGCTTCTTTTCCCCCACTACTTCAGCCAAGTACTTCAGAAGTCTCTGCTTCTCATCCACATTCTCATTCTCCACTTCGCCCCATTTGAATATTTCTAAAACTTTCTCCAAAAATGCAGCATCTTGAGTCTGCAGCAGCCATTTTCTACTCATGTGCAATAAAGTTTGATTCTGGTCTGCATCTATGAATGCTAAAGCATCAGCTGTGTCATCGTTAAATGAGTGTATCCAGTATACAGTATCTCTCCCTGGAACACCAATTGCCTCCCTTATTTCTCCTTGTTCCAGTGATCCAGAAGGAAGAATCAGAGCTTCATCTACATTTTTAACAGCTTGTAGAATATTCCATCTTCTTTCAATAAGCTCCGGTTCAACCTTAACATTGTCTAGAGGGTTTGGAGCAATAATGTCACACTTCCAAATTTCATTGCTCATTTTGAATATGATCCTCTCAATAAACTCTACTGACTTCTCCTTAATGTCAGAGGTGAATCCCTTACTCATCATTTGCCTACAGACAGCTTTTAGGGATTCTACCGGTAGAGCCATTAGATCATTTTCTTCTAAACTAACCCTCTTCATCTTTCCATCAACTACCATCCGGACAACATCAGGATTTGCTGAGAATTCTGGTCCCTTGTCCTCTGCTAGCTGCATTAACTGATCTCTATACAGAATGCTAAGCTCCTCAGCTTGAGAATATTGAATTTTTGTTGCTAGCAAGAACAACTCTGACGCAGATCTTCTCGAGATGAATTGATCATCCACATACAAGAAAGATGTCGGGACTCCTTCGACTAAAGACAAGATGACCTGCCACTCCTTAACCATCGCATTGTATCCAACTCTGACTTTAGAGATCAACCTTTTCAGAGCATTTATATAGTCAACAATCAGTGGATTTTGCAAGTTCAAGTTGTAGAATAAGTCTTCTGCCTCTTTGTTATGAGTTCCTTTCGTACAAACTCCCAATAGAATCTTCCTTGCGTCATCCCATTTCTGTCCGATCCTTCTCTTGTCCAGATCAACTTGAGGATCAGCTAACCTTGCAAGCTCATGATCATACTGTTTCTCCTTGAGCTCCGCTTGCTTTTCAAGGAAAACAGCCTCATCTTGCATCATCTTCATTTTATGGAATTGAGCTTGTTCCCAGGCCAACTGTTGAGCTTCCAGGGTCTCTTTATCAACAGGTATCTCCTCAGTCTCTCCAGTAGACATCCCAGCACCTCCACCTTGTTCCTTCAAAGATCTTTTAATAGCATGTGCCAGGGGTACGTCTTCCATATCAGAGTCTGAATCAATAACATGTACTCCTTCCTGTCGACTACCAAGGTCAGCGAATGGTTCTTTTTCTTCAACCATCACCGCCTTACCCTTTCGCTTCCTCTGAGCCTCCTCATCAATTACTGGCTCATTTTCTTTGACAAGATCAGTCTGTTCTTCAATTTCTTCAATAATTAGTGACTGCTGTCTCATCTCTTTTCCACTCTCCCCCTTAGGTGAGTTATCCTGACCATCACCCTTCTCTCCAGATCCACCAGTAGCATAGGAACCACCAAAACCAGAACCCGAGGGTCTAGCTCCACCAGCACCTCCAGCACCACCAGTACCATCAGTATCAGGGGGAGGCTGATTATATTGATCGTCAAAGCACTCTGGGGGAACAAAGCTCCTAACTGCATACATCATTCTGCTTATCTCCGTTGCCATTGTATGCATTATGCTGTCCACTGCCCCCATTCTTTCATAAAGAGTGCTGCCCAAGACACCACCAGCATGGCCCAAGTCATTGATCTTGTGTGTCAATTCATCGAATGCTGTTGCTTGACTTGCCATTCGTGCTGCGTAGTCATCAAGAGCTCGCTTGTTGTCACCAACACTGATCCCTAACTGCCCCATCGATTGCCCGAACTGCTTTATTTCATTTTCCATTGTTGTCATACGAGTGTGAGGATTTGCAAGATTAAGGGACGGTGTTTGGCTTGGGTGTCCTCGCTCTAAAAATCGTTCTGTTACTGTTTGTCGCTCGGTTTCGGGCCTTGAAAATGAAGGTCCCTCACTCCCTAATCGCTCACACACACTCCCTGTCTCACGCTCGTGTATGTCTTCAATAATATTCCTGAAAGTGAAAGCAGTACCTGCAGAAACTTGATAAGTAAAGTGAGTAGCAGTTATGGGATCTGTTCCTGTCATATCCTGAGGTGGAATCTCAGGTTGAGAGGCTGCAGAGTGTTCTAGTACAACATCAGAACCGATCCTCTCTGCAGCATCAGTATGTACCGGTGAAGGTACTTCTGAAGCAATGAAAGCTTCTGGCCTGTCTGAAGCAACAGGCTCTTCAGAAGGCTCCAGATCCTCACCAAGATTCTTAGGTGTAGAATGTGCAAAGATAGAACCACTCTCGTGAGGTGGAGTGGGTGTGATTGACATTCTAGGTTTGGACTGGGCTGAAGAAGTAGCAGCATGCAAAAATTTGGCTTTCTTCCGTAAAATTGGCTGCTCTTCTGGGTCACTCTCAGAGCCCTCACCTAAATCTACAGATGCCAGCCTTTTAACTCCCGTGAGCAAGGGTGAAATAGAAGAAGCAAGAGTTTCAGACTCAGAATCAGAAATATAGCTCGCACCCTGGGATAGATCCTGCGGGCTAGCAGAATCTTGGGCCACGGAATCAGATTTAGTTGAAGAAGTATCAGTAGTGTGAACAGAGAATTGCTCGTGTTCATAGAAGTTACCTCCTTCATTACCTTGTCCAGTGAAGGGATCAGGATCAGCATGTGGAGTAGGTTGTCTTTCCCTTTGACCGGCAGAGGTTTGACCGAGAGAGTGGCCATCATCATCCTCATCACTTTGAGGCTCTTCAGGAATCCCTTGAAATGCGTCAGCATGTGCAGATGGATTCTGAGCATGTGATGATATGTGCGAGGTTCCCGCCATAGTAGTAATACCTGCATCATACTGAAGCCACACTTGAATATTAGCAGGAATAATCAGCGCTTTAGCGTGATGTTTATCCTGGTTAGCAATTGTTGTTAGTGACTTGGTGCCCATGCCAAGTGATGCAGATGTTTTACTCGTTGCAAATGCCTGTCTTACAGCTAAAGCATTAGTCGGTACTAAATGATTAATAAGCATTTGTAAGAAACGAGGATACCAGCATACAACGTTAGTAGTTGCAAGGTCTCTGTTTGCAGTTGATCCCATTGTAGCCACTATTTCGGAAAGAACTATTCTTCCATAATTAATGTCCAGTTCACGGGCTAGGGAAACGGCAAAGATCTGTATTGGAATTGGAATTTGATGATAATCTTTTTCGCGCGGCCGAAAACATCTCGTGATGGCCTCGAAAAAGTAATTCCATTCCACCTGGAAGTATTGTTTCTGGATGGCACCAGCTAATATCCGGCCAGAAGGAGGATAGCATCCAATCTCCTCAAAGAATTTGAGACGATCTGCCGTTGAAGGTTCAGGGTCATAAACATCTTTAACTGGAAATCCCAGAACCCTGTTGAACACTTCCTCCGTTACTTCATATTCCTGACCCGCCAAGGTAAACCTGAAACCATAGGGGGTATTTTTGCTCCCAAAAGTAACCGCACTAGTCCATAATTGCTGTAAAGCATCATGGACTAATGTTGGTTTAGCAGTAAAAGCAACACTAGCCTTGGAGTACAAATTAAGAAATCGTATCCAAAACTTGAAGCGCGGGAGATGATCACCAATTTCTGTACTAATGTTATAAAAATTATTTTTCGCAAGAATAAATTGGTGAGCCATTTGTAAAATAATTTTCCTGGTGTTAATGTGATATTTTGAAAAGAAACAATTAACGTAAACACTTAAGGAAAAAAATGTAATCTAATTAATTCCTTTTAGAGAATCGAGAAGATGAACAGCCGATTTGAACTAAACTACGGAATTAATTGTGATCAAACTCAAAACAACCAAAATCCAGTCCAGTAAAACTGCAACCCCAAATCAGTAATATAAAAAAAAACTAAACTAAGTTTGCGAATAACCGTGATAGTTGTGTGTATACGTGTGTGTATATGACAAACTGATCAGATGAACAGACGGGTCCAAATACACAAAAAAAACAGGGCAAACAGAGAATAGTAAATATAAAACGGGCAGTAGTTCGAGATATGTAAGAGATTTAACACAACTCGAATGAACAGGGAATGATTGTTTGAAATCGCAGGGAGGGAGGGTGGGGGCTGTAAAAACTTAGGGTTAAAACAATTAGGTAAAAGTGAAAATTTAGGCGTGTTAGAGATGTATATATAGGCATATATGAGCAAAGACAATAATACCCCTGTAAAAACAAGAAAAAAATGTTAAGTACGTACTGGGGAACCCAAGTCGAACACTATCTCGAACATTTAAGTCGAAATTCGAGATGAGTTTCGAGATAGGAACTATCTCGAACATCAAGTCGAATATTCGAGATAAAGTTCGAGATGACACTAACTCGAACAAATAATCACTTAATCAATTAATACAGCTTAATTAACCCACCAGGGAATCCCATGTCGAATAACAAGACAAAATTCCAAAAGAAATGAGTAAAAATTGCAAGTACAAACCGGGGAACACTATCTCGAACCTGAAGTCGAATATTCGAGATAATGTTCGAGATGGGACTCAAGTCGAACATCAAGTCGAATATTCGAGATAATGTTCGAGATGGGACTCAAGTCGAACATCAAGTCGAATATTCGAGATAATGTTCGAGATGGGACTCAAGTCGAACATCAAGTCGAATATTCGAGATAATGTTCGAGATGGGACTCAAGTCGAACATCAAGTCGAATATTCGAGATAATGTTCGAGATGGGACTCAAGTCGAACATCAAGTCGAATATTCGAGATAATGTTCGAGATGGGACTCAAGTCGAACATCAAGTCGAATATTCGAGATAATGTTCGAGATGGGACTCAAGTCGAACATCAAGTCGAATATTCGAGATAATGTTCGAGATGGGACTCAAGTCGAACATCAAGTCGAATATTCGAGATAATGTTCGAGATGGGACTCAAGTCGAACATCAAGTCGAATATTCGAGATAATGTTCGAGATGGGACTCAAGTCGAACATCAAGTCGAATATTCGAGATAATGTTCGAGATGGGACTCAAGTCGAACATCAAGTCGAATATTCGAGATAATGTTCGAGATGGGACTCAAGTCGAACATCAAGTCGAATATTCGAGATAATGTTCGAGATGGGACTCAAGTCGAACATCAAGTCGAATATTCGAGATAATGTTCGAGATGGGACTCAAGTCGAACATCAAGTCGAATATTCGAGATAATGTTCGAGATGGAGATTAACTCGAACAATTTCCCAGACTTGGAATTTTTCTCAAATATTCTTCCCAGACTTAGAATTTTCAAAATTTTAATTTTGAAGATAGTCATAATAATTTGGCAATTTTTGCAATAACAACAACAATTAAGATTTTGCCAAATTGTTATAACTATCAATTCAAGGAATTTTAATAAAGCAAACAATTAAAAACATTCCTGGATAATTCTAAGGCCTCTAAATTAATAATAATTACATGAAAAACACAGGTAAATTCATCGAAAAATCATGAAAAATTGAAAGTAATATGAATTTAACTCCCCCTATGTTCATGCAATCTAACCAGCATAAATTCAAAGATTACCCAATAATTACACATAAAGCACAATGAATTTATGTAAAATAACACCATATGCATCCTATTATACTCATTAATTAAACATTTTAAAGTCTAAATCCATAATGATTAATAAGCATGCAGAAGTGATATTTTGAGCAATTGTAGAGATTATTTACATATGTTTCCAACTATGCACAAATAAAATGAGAAATTGACAAGACTAAAAACATATGTACATGTTCAAAACTGGAATTTTACAGATAGGAGAAATCACTAACTTGTGTTAAGCATCCCCAATTCACCAACCAACCTTGTGAATGTTACTTCATCAAGAGGTTTAGTGAATATATCTGCAATTTGTTGCATTGTGGGCACAAAATGTAACTCCACAGTCCCCTCCTCGACATGTTCTCTAATGAAGTGATACCTGATGTCTATATGCTTGGTTCTTGAGTGGTCTACAGGATTGTTGGTCATGGCAATGGCACTTGTGTTGTCACACATGATTGGAATCTTTTTGTGCTCCATGCCATAATCTTTCAATTGGTTCCTCATCCACAGTATTTGAGCTACACAGCTTCCAGCAGCAATGTACTCAGCTTCAGCAGTAGAAGTAGATACTGTGTGTTGCTTTTTGCTTTGCCAGGACACCAATCTTCTGCCAAGAAATTGACATGCACCAGATGTGCTTTTTCTATCAATCCTGCAACCTGCATAGTCTGAATCCGAATAGCCAATTAGATTAAAACCTGTATCTCTTGGGTACCAAATCCCTAGATTTGATGTTCCCTTGAGATACCTAAAGATTCGTTTGACGGCTATGAGATGTGATTCTCTAGGATCCACTTGGAACCTTGCACACAAACAAGTTGCGAACATAATATCAGGTCTACTTGCAGTTAAATAGAGGAGTGAGCCAATCATACCTCGATAGCTTGTGATGTCAACTGGTTTACCTGATTTGTCTTCATCAAGCTTCGTGGCTGTTGCCATGGGAGTCTTAGCTGTTGATGCATCTTCTAGATTATACTTCTTGAGTAAATCTTTGATGTACTTGGACTGACAGATAAGGATTCCATCTTTTCTTTGACTGATCTGTAATCCAAGGAAGAAGGACAGCTCTCCCATCATGCTCATCTCATACTTATCCTGCATTAACTTGGCAAATTTCTCGCACAAGCGCTCATTAGATGACCCAAAAATAATATCGTCTACATAGACTTGAACAAGTATTAAATCACTTTTTACATTTTTATAGAACAATGTTTTATCAATTACTCCCCTAGTAAAACCACTTGCAATTAAGAACAAGGATAGGGTTTCATACCATCGTCTTGGGGATTGTTTGAGGCCATAGACAGCTTTGAAGAGAAGGTACACAAAGTCTACAAGTTCAGGATCAATAAAGCCAGGTGGCTGTTCCAGATATACTTCTTCTTCTAGCTCTCCATTCAGGAAGGCACTTTTCACATCCATCTGAAAAACCTTGAAGTTCTTGTGTGCTGCAAAGGCCAAGAACATCCTGACTGCCTCAAGTCTTGCAACTGGAGCGTAGGTCTCATCATAATCAATACCTTCTTTCTGAGAATAACCCTTCGCTACCAGACGAGCCTTGTTTCGTGTTACAAGTCCGTCTTCATCCAGTTTATTTCTGAATACCCACTTAGTTCCTATTACTGATCTGTTCTTCGGTCGGGGTACCAGCTTCCAAACTTTCTGCCTTTCAAACTGATTGAGTTCCTCTTGCATTGCAATCACCCAATCAGTATCAACAAGAGCTTCTTCTATTTCTTTAGGTTCAAGCTTGGATAAGAACCCAGAATATAAGCAAATATTAGCCATGTCAGCTCTTGCAGTTCTTCTAGTAGTCACACCGGCATCTGGATCACCAATTATTAATTCAAACGGATGGTCTCTACTCCATACTCGTTCTCTTGGAAATTGTCTTGATGATTCAGTTTGACTTTCTGAGTTGTTATGTTGACTACTTGTGGTATTTCCACTAACTCCCCCTGAGATAGTGCCAGCTCCTACAGAACTAGTGTCATCTCGTCTTGAGCCTTGAACACTTGTCCTTGAGCTGCTGTTTACTCCCCCTGAGTTGTTGCCGGATCGTGCGGAAGAAGCTTCTTCTGATCTTGTAGGATTCGATTGTTTATTAAGCTCAGGTGTTTCTTCACGAACACTTGGAACATTTGAAATGACAACCAACTCAGGTTCATCTTCAAGTTCATCTAAGTCCAGATTCTGAAATTTAAGGGACTCAGGTTCACTAGAATCTTTAGATTTTGATGGGAGTTTGGTATCGTCGAATCTGACGTTGTAGCTCTCAGTCACTTTTCTATCATTCACTAAGAATACCCGATAAGCTGCCACCACATCTGTAGAATAACCAACAAAGATTCCTTCACGAGCTTTTGCTGCAAATTTGCCTAGATTTTCATCATCTATAAGCACATAGCATTTAGCTCCAAAGACATGAAAGTATTTGATTGTAGGTCTTCTGTTATTCATTAGTTCACATGGTGTCTTTTCTTTATCTTTTATGATCAGGGTTCTATTCTGAGTGTAACACACTGTACTCACTGCTTCGGCCCAAAAGTAAAGAGGAAGTTTTGAATCATACAACAATGTTCTTGCTGCTTCAACCAAAGTTCTGTTCTTCCTTTCAACTACTCCATTTTGCTGTGGAGTTCTCGGGGCTGAGTACTGACGACGTATTCCCTTAGATACACAGAAGTCATTCAGCACTGCATTCTTAAATTCAGTACCGTTGTCTGTTCTAATCGTCTTTACAGTAAGTGTTGAAACATTCTCAATTTGAGTGATGTGATCAATGATTAGGAAAGGTACTTCGTCTTTCGTCATTGCAAACAATACCCATGTATACTTGGAGAAGTCATCCACGATTACCAAAGCATATCTTTTCCTAGATAAGGATAGGACATTCACTGGGCCAAACAAGTCCATATGAAGAAGTTGTAGAGGCTCAGTGATACTAGAAATTTCTTTACTTTTATGCGATGCTCGCTTTGACTTTCCCATTTCACAAGCTTCACAGAGTCCTTTAGGAGCAAACTCCATCTGTGGTAGATCTCTCACTAATTCTCGCCTCGCGAGAGCATTCATCGTTTTGAAGTTTAAGTGAGATAGCTTCTTGTGCCATAACCAGCTTTCATCATCTGAAGCTTTGCTGTAGAAACAGGTGACTTCATTCTGATTTGCTGAATCCATATCTGCAACAAAAAGATCTGCCTTACGAACTCCTCTTAAAGCCAATGAACCTTCCTTAATGTGAGTGATTGACACGCCTTTCTTATTGAAGACAATTTCGTATCCTTTGTCACAGAACTGACTGATACTCAATAGATTGTGCTTCAATCCCTCAACATAAGAAATATCTTCAATGATGACATTGCCGGTCTTCAGTTTGCCATATCCCTTCGTCACACCTTTGCTGTCATCTCCAAAAGTAACATAAGGGCCAGCTTTCATAACCAACTCTGTAAGCAGGGACTTATTTCCTGTCATATGCCTTGATGCTCCACTATCTAGCACCCATAAGACTTTATTTCTTTTCTGCTTAATGCCCTGCAATGACAGATTGGTTAGGCGTTCTTCGGAACCCAACTTTGATTGGGCCCGGCTTTTCTATAAGATCGATAGTTATCAGATATAACAACAGGAGATGCACTCTTTTTAACATTACTAGAGCTTTCGACTTTGTCTTTCCCTTTTTCAGACTTGACAAATTTGTCAGTCTTAGGAGAAGGCTTGTCACTCCTAACTTTAGGAGGACTGGCAGTCTTAGCTCTCACATGCTTCTTCTTGATATTAGAACTAGTAGCAGTATTTAAACATGTTTGACTAGTTGCATTCATCAAATTTACAAAAGTTTGCATGACGTTAAAAGTGCATGGCATACAATTAGGTTGACCACATTGTGCATGATTCTGATGCATGTTGTTCATTGTATGTGGTACAGGCATGGCATGTGCAACAGGAATATTCATGTTAGATTTACATGCATAAGAAAGATGTTCAGTAGATTTACAGTGATAACATGCTTTCTTTAGTCGTTCTGCCTTCACCTCCTTTATGCCCTTTTCCTTCTTACCCTGATTTTTAACAGCCTTAGCTCCTAATCCTGGTCTAGATTCTTCTCTAGGGGATTTGATTTTAATTTGCTTAATAGGAGTTACCGGTTGTTCTCTCTGGCGATCTTCCATCTCTATCTCATATCTAACTAATAATTCAGTCTCTTCTTCTTCTTGAGGAACGAAGTGTTTAAAAATTGGTTTGACAGTAGATTTAAGAATGCTAGGTATTTCATTTTTAATCTTACTGGAACTAGTATCTATAGGTCTTTTTCCATCCTTCTTTGATAAGTTAGAATAGTCAAGTCCTACACCTACTCCAGTTATCTTCTTAAATGTTCCACTATCAACATTCACTTTACTAGCTGCTAGTTTAAAGGCTTCGCATTTAGTTTCTAACTCAGCTAGTTTGTTCCTTAGACATGCTTCTATTTCTTCCTTAAGGTTGAGCTTGTGTTCCAAAGTTTTAATCGAGTCTCTTAGGGAAGTATCTATGGTGCAAGCAGCCTCTAATTCTTCCACTTTTGCCTCGAGCATTCTGCATTTGGCAACGAGTGTTTTTTGTTCTTTTTGTGAAGTGTTTAGGCTTTTGCACAACATATAGATCTCTTCGCTAAGAGCCCCGTTCTGCACCTTATAATCATTAATAGACATTTCTTCTCTAAGGGTTAGAACTGGTACCTCTGGTTCATCTGATGTCTCAGCCATGAGGGCAAAGTTTGCTACATGAGTAACTTCTTCCTCGTCTGAATCATCCCAAGCTCTTCCTTCTGTCACAACTAAAGCTCTTTTGCCATGTCTCTCCTTCACCAGTGATTCATACTTGCTTTTGAGGGCTTCATATGTTTCTTTGGGATAAGTCTGTTTTGGCTTCTTGCAGTCGGTAGCAAAATGTCCAGCTTCACCACAGTTATAGCATTTGAACTTCATTTTGAAATCCAAAGGAGATTTGTAGCTGGTACTTTTGCCTTTTCCTCTGTAACCTTGAGAACTACCACCACCCCTAGTAACCCGATAGTAAGATGAAGATTTACTCTGCGGTCGGTTACTCTTTCTGAATCTTATATTGCTGAACTTCCTTGCCATGTATGCCACGACACTATCGTCCATGTTGTCCAGCTCCTCTTGGGTGAAGTAATCATCATCACTATTTGACGTACAATCATCATCATTTTCAACTTGATGTGATGTAGGTGATGATCTAGGTTTTTCTGCAACCATTGCCTTCTTAGACTCTTCCTCATCAGCAACTAATCCTGATGCAACTTCTTTTCCTCTTGAATCATTGTCCCATGCTTGATCTTGAAGGGTTTCCAGCTCATAGGTCTTCAGAATTCCATAATATTCTTCCAGAGAAGTTGTGTGCAAATCTCTGGTTTCTCTAACAGCGTAGACTCTATGTTCAATGCTTTTTGGCTGGTTCCTTAGATATCTCGTATTGACTTCAACCATGGGGAGAGTTACACCTCTCAGATTCAAATCCAAAACCAACTGACTGAATCTTAGGTAGACATCAGTTATACTTTCTCCTTTTCTTATTCTAAAGGTATCATACTCCATCTTGAGTATTAGTGTCTTGTTGCTTCTGACCTCTGCAGTTCCTTCCATGACGACCTCAAGCTTATCCCAAATCTTCTTCGCTGTAGTTAATCCTTTAACTACATTAAACATCTCATGATTTAGGGATTCCATCAGTGTTTGTCGAACGGATGTATCGAAAGATATCTGCTCCTTATCAGCATCTGAAAAGTCTACTGCCTTCTTAGGCTCAGACCGTTGTGGTACTACCACATCTCCTTCCATGTGCTCAGGAACAACAACCATTGGTACAAATTTACCTTTGTCAAGGACTTCCAGATATTCAGGATTGACAGACTCAAGGTAAAGTTTCATTCTCAACACCCACTCTTCATAATGATCTCGGTCGAACATTGGAATCTTGAAATTGTTTTTAGGTGCCATCTAAATGTGGATTTAAAGTAAAGATAATAAACTTTTCTTATTACTTGAGTAGTAATTAAAAGAAAATTAAATTATCTCAAAATAAATCAAACTTCAAATTTTGATCACCAAAAAAAATTCTAAGTACCAGGACAAGGCTAAGTAGAATATCTATGTAGAACTTCTGCCTAAGTCGAAATTCTCCAAGTCGAACTTTTCTAAGTCGAACTTTTCTAAGTCGAACTTTTGTCCAAGTAGAAATTCTCAAGTCGAATATTCAAGTAGAATATTCAAGTAGAATATTCTATGTAGAACTTTTGCCTTAGATAAAATTTTGCTGCAGGTCACTTTTCACACTTTTTGACTTTTGTGGCTTTTCTCACCTAACTCACCTAACACACGTGCAAGGTACTGAATATCTTCTGTAATACTTTTTGCTGTGAGATATATGTCAAATCAAAAGCCAATAACACCTTTTTGTCTTTTTGAAAAGGAAATCAAAAAGTTGCTGGGTTTGTCTTCTTTAACAAGAACAATGATGAACACTCAAGAACACCAAATATCAAAGTACCCAGATTAATTCACAAAAATTATCTAAAATCCATCCAAGCTAATTAATCACACCTGGAGTATTTAAATAATTTTTCGGATGAGTTTTCACTAGAAACAAATTAAGGCCCACTTTTCGAGACAAATTGAAAAGTAGTTCTGGAAGATGAAAACTCACAAATCTTCTACCAAACACAAGGATCTATGTTATGTATATTAAACATGTAGCTCTGATACCAATTGTTAGGTCCAAATGTGTTGTAGAGGGGGGTGAATACAACTTTTCAAATTTAAGAAGCAATAAATGCAATGTAATAAATGAACACACTGATTCAAGGAATATATGTTTTATATACAACTTGAAAAGGTTGCTACAACATTCATTACAAAGTACACCAGAAGTAAAGAGGGTAGTAAATGATACTAAGCTCTGTGAATATACTATCTCTCTTTTACAAGTGTTTATCTCGAAAATATTGCTCTATATTTATATAAAACACAAGTACTTCTATTTATACTACTTGTAATCTATGTCCTGTAGTCTTCAAAGACTAAGATGTACGTGGCCCAATGATGTCCACATAAATCTTATCTTATCTTGAAAGCTTGGAAATCTGCCAATTAGATGATGCCATGTGTCATGTTGAAACTGCCCTCCACTTGAGAATTTCTACTTGGCCATCTCGAACATCTAACTCGAATTTCTACATAGGAATGTTCTACTTGGCTATCTCGAATATCTAAGTAGAATTTCTACATAGGAATGTTCTACTTGGCTATCTCGAACATCTAAGTAGAATTTCTACATAGAAATGTTCTACTTGGCTATCTCGAACATCTAAGTAGAATTTCTACATAGAAATGTTCTACTTGGCTATCTAGAACATTTTGTACTTAGAAAAATTCTGGGCTTCAACTTGAAACTTCAATGCAACATCTTGAACTTGTGATTTCTTTATGTCTTCCATATTCTTCAACAAGCTCTTGAACCTGGATCTCTATTATTGACATAAACTTGCTATCAATGTCCTGACACTTGATGCAATGGTCTGATTCATAAGTGACTAGTCTTGATAGTGTTTCTGCTTCTTGAATAGATTACCATATTCAATTAGTAATGTGGCTTTCCAAATATTGCTTTCCTTCTTGTTCACTTGAAATCAATTTGTCTTATTGATACTGATAGATATGATCTTGAATCTTTAAGTTACAAATCACTGAGGCATGAACAACTCTGTCTTGAACTTCTTTCAATGATTTCTTCTTTGTTTGATCATAGTTAAACATGTTGAATTGTATCAATTACACTGTCTTCATTTAGCATTGATTTCTTTGTGGCTTCAAGTTCTTGATTGTCTTCTGGTTAAGTATCTTTTCTTTTAGTTGAGTTACTTAAGTTATAGTGTTACAAGTTTGGACACTCTGCCTTTCAACCTAAAACTCTTGAAGAAGCCTTGGCTGATCCAGATTGGATTAATGCCATGCAAGATGAGCTTAATCAATTTGAAAGAAGTTGTGTTTGGGAATTAGTGCCTACACCAAAGAACAAATCCATAATAGGCACTAAATGGGTCTATAGGAACAAGATGGATGAGTGTGGTACTGTCACAAGAAACAAAGCAAGGCTCATGGCAAAAGGTTACTATCAATAGAAAGGGATTGATTATGAAGAAACATTTGCTCCTGTTGCCAGACTAGAGGCAATTAGATTATTCTTAGCTTTTACTGCATACAACAACTACAAGGTATTTCAAATGGATGTCAAAAGTGCTTTTCTTAATGGAGAATTAGAAGAAGAAGTGTATGTTGAACAGCCCCCATGCTTTGAAGATCCAAAAATGGGAAACTTTGTGTACAGGCTGCTCAAAGCATTGTATGGACGAAAACAAGCACCAAGAGTTTGGTATGATACTCTTTCCAAGTTTCTTCTTGATAACAGCTTTACAAGAGGGATTGTGGACAAAACTCTTTTCTACAAAAAGCATGGAAAGGATATCATTCTAGTTTAAGTGTATGTGGATGACATTATCTTTGGATCAACAAATGAAGACCTATGCAAGAAATTCTCTGAGTTGATGCAGAACAAGTATGAGATGAGCATGATGGGTGAATTAGTATTCTTTCTTGGACATCAAATCTATCAAAAGAAAGATGGAATATTTATTTGCCAGTCTAAGTATGTTAAAGATCTTTTAAAAAGATTTAATATGGAAGACTCATCTCCTGCAAAGACTCCAATCTCTACTGCAACACAACTTGACAAGGATCCAAGAGGAAAGAAGGTGGACAACAAAATGTACAGAGGCATGATTGGCTCTCTTCTCTATCTAACAGCTAGTAAACCTGACATTATGTTTGCTACAGGTATGTGTGTAAGGTTTCAGTCTGATCCCAAGGAGTCACATCTAATGAAAATAAAAAGAATTCTGAGATATGTGAAAGGCACTCAAAATCTTGGCCTTTGGTATCCTAAAGAATCTGGTTTTGACTTGGTTGGTTACTCAGACTCAGACTATGCAGGATGCTGAATAGACAGAAAAAGTACAACAGGGAGCTGTCAGTTTTTGGGAGAAAGATTGGTGTCATGGTTTAGTAAGAAGCAGCATTCAGTGTCAAATTCAACTGCAGAGGCTGAATATATTGTAGCTGGTAGTTGCTGTGCTCAGTTACTTTGAATGATGAACTAGCTATTGGACTATCGGTTGACTCTGCAAGGAATTCCTATTTTCTGTGACAACACTAGTGTCATAGCAATTTCTGAGAATCCTATTCAACATTCCAAAACTAAGCATATCGACATCAGACATCATTTTATTAGAGAGCATGTGGAGGAAGGCACAATCAAGCTAATATATGTGCCCACAGAGAAGCAATTTGTAGATATTTTTACCAAACCATTGGATGAAAAGACTTTCAACAGGCTAGTGAGTGAATTGGGTATGTTAAATTTGACCTATTAATGTAAGTCTGTTGAGTTGATAAAATTTTAGTTAACTAAATTTTACTGTGAATTAATGGCCTATAAAGGTGTTTTGATTTTTGTCACAGTGGAAAGACATGATGATATTTAACTGAGAGGTTAACTAATTTATTTTTAAGTAACTTAATTTCTATGTGAACAATAAAAGATGTTGTCAAGATACTTGACAGTATGTTTTATTCATACTGTCACATAATGATAAGTTACTGCCAAAAATCTGTGAAAACCTACTGTCACATGGTTGATAAGTCTTGACAATAAAGTGCACGGGATTAAAACTTACTGTCAAACCCTATGGAACTTACTGCCAAATGACTGAGAAAACTTCATAGTATGTTTTACGGGATTAAAACTTACTGTCAAATCTTGTGAAACCTATTGTCAAAGAAATGAGAAATAATGACAGCATAGTATGCGGGAGTAAAACATGCTGTCAGATTATGAAACTTACTGTCAACATCTCTTGACAGTATAGTTTTTCCATGACCCGCATAACATACTGTCAACAATTAACATTAGATTTATTCACTCATTATTATTTACTAATGTTACTGTCAAGAGTGTTTGTCATTTTAGCGCAGAAGTTACTGTCGAAGAATGGTACTTGAAGACAACTATCACTTAAACTCGTTTAAAATTCTTTCTTGACAATACCTTTTCACATCATATAAATACTCAGCTGAAATTTCTCACTCTTTACTTTATTTCTCTCATAACTTCCCCACTCTCTTACACCCTTAAAACTCTCCAGTTTTTCTGCAACTTTTTGTTTTAAACCATCTTCTAAACACCCAAATCTTCCATTCCTTCTCAACCTTAACATCAATCAACCATGTCCGGACCTCAAATTCTTTACACCCTAGCTCAAACCAACTTCACCACCATGGCTTCAGTGGGTGAAGCTGGTGAAGCCTTCAAACCTTTTGTTGGCTTCATGAACAACTCATATCTCACCTATGCCCTAACTGCAAGTCCACATCTCGAAATTCCTAGACTCTCTCAATTTTGGACCTCTGCTGTATGTGAGGGGGAGAAAGATTCTAGCTCTATCTATTTTCAAATCAATGGTACTTCTTACACCATTGATTCCTCTCACATCAATGAAGCTCTTCATGTGGAAGAGACTGAAGGCTTGCTGTTTGAGGAGCCTGCAAGTGAAGAACAACTCACCAAGTTCTTCAAGTTGATTGGGTATGCTGGACCTAAACTAAATGCGAACAATGATGAATGGTATCCTTCAGGAGGCATGGACAGAAAGTATATCAACAAAGAATGAAGCATGATTCTTGATGCTGTCTCCAGGTCCATGTCAAGCAAAACAAGTGGATGGAATGAAGTGCCGGCATACATCAGGAGGATTGTGCATTCCATGGTGCACAACTACAGAATAGATGTTGGAAAGCTCCTTATGCCACTATTCAAGCTGGTGCTGAGAAAGAAAGAAGCCAGAAAACTGGTAACATACTATCCTAGATTTTTTATGCTTATAATTAATTCTGTTATAGGCATAATTGATTTAAATAGTGTTCAATGCATGGAGTCCCTAACTCTTAAGAAAAATACTCATTCTTTGTTAACCTATTAAACCCCTTAACACTTAATTGAGTCTGCACATAACTGATTTCATGCTTGCAACTATTAAAAGTTTAAATTTAAAAATTGTTGGGGACTACCATGTATTTTCTTTGAGTGATGAGAATGGTGTTGACCTCTCCATTCCTAACCCACACTCTAAATCTTTTGAAGGAGTCCGGCCTTCTAGAGTCTCCAAATCTATAAACCAAGGGTCTGGTTCCTCTCAAAAGAATCAGGTCTCTAAAAGGATGAGAACCACTAAACCTAGGGTAGAAACATTTCCACAGGTAGGTGGTGAAACTTCACTAGATGCAGTAAATAAGGGAGGTAGTGAGATCACAGAACTCACAGAGGGCCCTGGTGAGCCTAGGAGAAAGAAGGCAAGGGTATCAACCTCTATAAGCTAGGGTGTGTCCTCTCAAAAGGGCACATCTCTTAAAAGGGACAAAAACACATCTCTAGATGTCCCCTCTCGAAAGGAGGCATCTATTGAACTTGGCCAGTCTCCCATGACACCCTGTACAGAGTCTTCACAACAGGTTGAACTCACTCAACCTGAGCCCTCACTTGAAGATATTCACACTATAGGGCTAGAAAATGTGGAACACAGTTCATTCAACTATAGTGCATCACACTTTGCCAACATTGAAGATCAAAATGTTGATGCACTATTTCAACAGTTGGATGAAACTGATCATAACAATCCACAAGAACCTTCTGCTCACAGGGTAGAAGAGATTGCTGTCACAGCCTCTGTAGCTGTTAATGGCAAAGTTGCTGTCAATCCTCATGACAGTAACTTCTCTGCAGAAGCTGCCACAGTTGCTGTCAACACTCCTATTCCAGACAGAAACTCTCCAATGGCAGCCTCCTCTCAACAACTAAGTGATGATGACTCTGCTCTCATTTCTTCTCTACTCAAGGTAAAATCTACAACTCTTGTGCAAGATGTACCTACTCAGTCTCTTGCACCTAGGATGAGTGAGGGTGTGAAAAGAAAAAGAGAGATAAAAAAAAGAGGTGAGCCTAAAAATGAGGGGCTAGGAAAATCACAGGCAAAAGGACAGGGCCCTAAGCAAGGCCAGAATTAAAAAAAAAGATGTGGGAGCCCAAAAATCAAAAGCATTACGCCTGGAGAGTGAGTTGGTGAGGAGTGATGAGATCACTCATAAAAAACCAGAGAGTGTGAGAACCACCACAACCTCCAAATCATCTAAACAAGCAGATGAAAGGTTGAAATCCCTTTCACACAAGATCACTAAATTATCAAAAAACTTGGACACAGTGGGCAGGAATCAGGTGAAGCTGGTGAACAGGATGTCCAGTTTGGAGCAGACCATGAATAAAGGGTTCAAGGCTATCTTTGATAAGCTTCAGGAGTTTCAAGCAAAATTTTCAATCCCTGCAGTTGCTACCTCAACTAAGGGGGAGAAAAGTGGTAAGGATGAAGTGTTTGTTGCAGATGAAGGAAGGAGTGAAAATGTGGCAGTTAAGGAGACAACTCAAGCTGCATCTCACGGGGAGACTCAACTAGCATTGTTGTCTAGTGTGGCTGCTGAGATTGCTACACAGCTTGGAGGTAATAAAGTGGAGAGACCAAAGGAGAAGGAGTACAAAGATGGTGTTGAAGGGAAAGTGATGAAGACAGTAGTTCTTGGTTTTGAAATGGATGAAAAAGATGCTGTCAGGAGTAACAAGGAGAAACTTACTATCATAGAACCTGTTGTCAAACATGACTTAACAGTAACCTCTAAAAAGTTACTGTCAAAGAAAGTATCCTTTTCCAAGAAGTATATGAAAGCAAGGGTAGAGAGACCTAAGCCTCATTCAAGTAGGAGGCCTAGCAGGAAAGGGTGGAAGCTTATGTCTGAAATTCTACATGAGGATTGTCTGGATGTTAGAAGGCCAACCATCAACAACATAGCAGAAGCAAAAGCAGAATCCTTGATGAATGTGAAAGTTGAGTGGTCTGGGATGAATACTCTAAGCAAGATAATTCTTTTGTATTCAAATGGAACAGTTGAAGAATTAAGTTATGAGATGAGAGAAGTAAACTAATTTCTGGTCAGAAGAATGCTGCTTATAACTCAAGGATCAGACATGAGGACACAGTTAATAAGAAGTCTGTTGATAAAGAAGCTCATGGAGTTAATGGATTCTTTCAAACCTCATATTTTAGATTTCAATGATGTTAAAGAACCTGAAACAGTTGTCGACTCTGATGGAGTAATGTTTGAGGGAGAAGATGGAATCAAAGAATTTTGGAGCACAGAGTCTCTACAGGACAAGAATCTAGATCTACTTGAAAAGTTGGTAAAGCAGTTGGAATGATATCCTTATCCTGAGGAGAACAGATACATGTCAAATATTCTGATAATTATTCAAGCCAAAAAGAAGAGGGAGATTGAGAAGAAGTTTGAATATGAGAGGACACATAAATGTCTTCTCAGGAATCCTGACATAATTATCTTCTACAATACTGGTGGCTCTGCAGAAGAAATCACTTTTGAGGAGTTAAAGAAGTTGGTTGTGAATGGCCCTCATATCATTGAGCAGCAACTGCTCAATATCAAAAATTATGAGATTTTTGATCTGAAAAATAGAGTACTAGCGATTTGTGACTCTAAGAGGAAGGAGGAGAAGGAGAAAAGAAAGAAGTTTGATGATGAAGTTGAAGATGCAAAGAGGAAAGTTGAACAAATTTCCAAGAGAATCAAGGAGGCTGAGATTGACATGAAGCATGCCTTGCTGGATGATCAATTCTCTAAAAGGTCCAACTATATTTCTCCAGTCCTGTTTGGGCCCCTGAGAATCATTGTTGATAGCATTGAAGTGGAGGCTGTCAATTTCAGGGTGCTCAATAATGAAAATTTAAGGAAGATATTCAGAATGGTCACAGGCTCATTCCTGGAGTTTGAAAGAGATCTAAGTAAAGTTGTTTGGGAGATCATTGAGTCCAGAGAAGAAGAGGATGAGTCTATTGACAAACTCAGGGTGAAGCAGATCTACTCTTCTACAAAGGAAAGATTTGTCAAGGACATGTTTGGGATGGAGTTCCTATGCATATCCAATGGGCCATCTGAGAACTACTACACCTACAAGGAGCTGATGAGTCTTTCTCACAAAATGGTGAAGCTAGTCTTAGATTGTGTTGTTGATCATGCCAAGACAGAAGAAGAGAAGAGGGAACTGAAAGCCCTTGAGGGACTATATGGAAGAATGACAGCAGAGAAGAAGTAGTTCTGCAGCTCAAGTTAAAATTGAAGATTTGCTCAGTCTAGAGGAGCTAAATATGAGATAGGAGTGTACTTGTAATTTCTTTTATTTCCTGTACAAACTCTTCTATTTTTATTAGTTGAGATAGCATCTGCAGTTTTCTATAAATTTGTCTTTATTCATCATAAAAACAAATTGGGGGAGATTGTTAGGGATTATGGTTCTATCAATGTAATCAACTAATATCACTACACCATAAATGGTCTAAGGCAACATCAAAAAAAAGTGTTAAAAAGGCCGAATATTGTTGCTATAGGGTCTAAGGCAACACTTTGGCCAATTTTTGTGGCGTTGGATATTGCCATGTAGCCTTAGAGGCTAAGCCAACATATATTAACATTTCTTTCCCACATAACTTTTCTGTTGGCTTAGGGTCTATGCCAACGCTTTTTTTGTTAATAGCAACATCAGGGTCTTGTTGCCGTAAATGAATAGCAACGCTTTTTAGTAAAAAATAACACATCTACGGTGTTGGCATAAGACATATGCCAACATTATTCATTCTCTATAGCAACATAAGTAAAATTAACATATCATAATTTTGGCAACACCTTTACAAGCTAAGGCAACATTTTTAGTGGTAATTTTGAACAGCTACTTGCCTAAAATGAAACATCCCAACATAATCACTATTGTAGACACCAACTATCTCAACATAAAAGGATAAATAAAGATAGAAAATAAAAACAAAACCATAATAATCTTGGCAACAAGCTGCAACAGTTTCTATGGTTTTAGTTATTAATCAACACCGCTTGAACCACCAAAGCAAAGAGGTCTACTCATCAAATACTAGCCATGGGCTATCTATTCCCAAATACCGACTTTCATGAACCCATCTTCAGTAGCACATCCTCTAAACATTCCCACACAATTAAATCCATATGCCACTTCTCCATTCTTGGACCTGCTATTAGTCCTGTCTTCCCCTCATCAAGCCTTTCTTTCACCACAAAGTCCACTGCTTCTTGCAGGCCCAACCCTTTGTACTCCATCACTGCTGCAACATCACGTGCCAGAGTTCCACGTATGATCGCCTCGCCTTCCCCGGTGCAAGAGACACCACATAGATCACACGCGTAGGTTCCAACACCAATTAAGGGTGAATCACCAATTCGCCCCGTCATTTTGTTCATGAGGCCACCAGTGGAAGTAGCAGCTGCACACTGGCCTTGGCTGTCCACCACCACACAACCAACAGTCTCTGGTGCATAGACACTAATAGGGAGTCCGTTCATCTGAATTGGACTCTCCACTCCTGCACCATAGGAATCTAACGGGACTCTGTAGTCGAACTGCTCATTCCATGTTGCAAAATGAAATGTAAAAGTTAAGTTTACTCTATGTAGTTTACATTTTCTATTAATAAAAATTATAAATTGTGTTTGTGAAATTGATATAAAATGTACCAAGATGGTGTTGGCTTCTTTTGCCTGTTTTAGCATGCCCTTGTTGTCCTCAGTAATGAAGTATTCATTATCCACCATTTCCAGGTCCTGGAAAAACAACAACAAATCTTAATGCCAGATTGTCATAAACAGAATGCCGTGCATATATTTCTTGTAGAGACAGAGGCATCTCCTCAACCGCGACATGTGAATCACATTCAGACAAATACTTCCTCTTATTTCTACTTCATGTCTCTTTAACTAGTTCAGACGAAGAGCTTTGGTTGGAAACATTCCCATCACTGGATTTAGCCATATGTTTCTTTCTTATATAGACAAAGTTCTTGAAATACCCCGGATGTTTACATACAAATGCCAATGCAGTATTAAAAATTTAGTCTTCAATGTCTCCGAATTGTGATGCAACCAGACCATACAATGTGTAAGCAACTGGACATAACCAAGAGTACCATCTCCACCACTTAGGCATACTCTGTTATTGAAATATTATGGAAGAGTTAATGTTAATTAATAAACGTTAATTAAATCTCGACATCTTCCAGAGATAAACAATTGAGTTGAGGTACTATAACTTACAAGTCGTGGGACATTAAATCCTGAAAAAAGATTCCATAGTCCGTAAAATGCAGCAGCAATAATAGCAGCAATAATAGCGGCAACAGCAGCAATAATAACTTACAAGTGTATGCACACCAGACAACAACAAAAAAACTCAACACAAGAGAAAGAACTACCTGAGCTAAGGCATATGGCAAAGCTGAATACATTCCAGCTGCTCCAGATTACTGAATTCATTAGCAAGCTTTTCATCTATCAATTATATATGCTACAATTATATAAATATGCAACAAATACATACATAAAACCATATAACTAACATAAAAATACAGATGTATATAAAAACATATACAAAGAAACCCCCCCCCCCCCAAAATTACAGTTTGTAACACCCCCAAAATTAACAAATTAAAACACCCCCAAAATTGGGGTTTGTAAACAAATTCCAAACCCCCTCACCCCAAAAAAAATTAGGGGTTCTAAACAAAATTATAGTTAGGGTTCGTACCTTTAATTAGAGCTTTGAAAATAGAGCGGAGCTTTGAATTGAATGACGCCTGCTGGATGAGTGAGCTTGGTGAGATGAGTGAGCTTGGAAGGTTGAGTGAGCTTCGTGAGATGAAAGAGATGAAAGAGAGATGAGAGAGATGAGCGAAGGTGTTGGTGTCTACTAGAGATATGAGAGAGCGGAGGGATGCATGGTGTGTGCCAGAGAGATGAGAGATGAGAGATGAGAGAGATGAGGGATGTGTGTTTTAATTTTAATTAAAAGAGATGGTGTTTTTATTTAACAAAGCGGGCTTTTCCCCCCGCTCTTTTTTAACCTTTTTTTTTCAAGTGTCTACGACAACACGAGTATATGTGTTGGCATAGGGAACTTATGTGTTGACATTAGGAACTTATTAATTGAGCGGGAATTTCCCCGCTTTTTTTTCTTCATTTTTTCACCTCTCTAAGACAACACCTATATAAGTGTTGGCAAGGTGTTGGCGTAGTAGGGTTATAAGGCAACATATTTTTTCCGATGTTGCCAAACACTCACCTAAATCGTATTTGGTCACCTAAGCCAACATTTTACGTGTCAACACCAATTTATGATGTTGCCTTAGACCATTTATGGTGTAGTGTATATACTTAGATTAATTAATAATTAACTAAGTAAAACATATTGTCATATATAGTTTGACAGTATGTTTAAAATGTCACTTGTAATAAAGATGCTCAAATAGTCAAGTCGATGACAGTAAGTATCAATAGTTACTGTCATATATAAATAGAATAAATGATCAATGAGGTAGAAGTTCACAAAGTGTTCATGCACATCATAGATCAAATTTCTGACAGTAACATTCTGCATTTTGGAGCCTATGACAACATGTTCAAGTGACAACATGTTCAAGTGACAACAACTTTTGGAAACAGACGACAACAACTATTCATTGACAGTAAACTTGGCGGAGAATGAAGATTCTATGACAACAAGTTTTATTGACAGCAACTATCCCCTGACAGTAAACTTGGCGGAGATTGAAGATTCAAGACAGCAAATTTCCTGACAGTAGCTTTGGCGGAATGATCGACAACATGTTTGGCGGAATAGTTGACAGTACCTTTGGACGGCAGCATGTTTTAGAAGACTGGTGTTCCTGACAGTAAAGTATGCGGTAACAAAGATGTTGTCACCAAAGTGAAGCTGAAGGTTGACAGTAACTTTCATGGAAGCTGACAGTCTGTTTCAAGTAGCAGACTAGGTAAAGTCATTCACAGATTGATCTTGACATTTCTACCTAGTCTGTCAAGTCTACAATTGCAACTTGAGATAAAGTAAGCAAAAAGGTGAAGTGTGCTCCTGGTGTCAAGAATGTCAAATCCTCACAGAGTACCTTTATCTACATTTGGAATGAAGACAAGACTCATGAAGAAAAAGTGAGATTACCATTTCGAGTATTGTCCAGGAAACAAGAGAAAGTGTACTTGTATGTGAGATATGTGTTATAGTTTAAATACACACATCTCACAAACACTTTCTCTAACACACACAACTGAGCTTAACTTTTCTCAAGCATAGAAACTGTAGCAATCTCTTGTTATTGTATCTATTGAAGCTGGAAATCCTTTTCAGTCAATTGTAGCAACAAAAATTAATAAAATTAATTTTTGAAGTAAAACACTGTGTGTCCATAACTTACTTGTCTGTTGTTTTGTAACTTAATACATTTGTTTTTGTTTGTTGTTAGCAAAAGTTTTTAAATTTATTAAGTTGCATTCAACCCCCAATCTGCAACACTCATACTGTTTAACAGATTAGTTACATTATGTTATTAAATTATTTGCTGAAATTTATAATAAAATAATTTGGCTTGCTTTCAAAATGTCGTGTTTCACTGAAATCAATTGCATGTCGTAATATGGTCGAATCAAGTGCTAGACATTTGTCAGTGCAAATTGTAATGTATCAGCTTTCCAAATTTTACGTCACAAGATTTTTTTAATGTATAAATAGAGCCTCTGATCTACTAGATTTCTGGATCCACACACACACATAAAGGTAGTTTAAGGGGTTGAAAATTTCAGCAGTTTGTGTTGATTCTATCTGTTTCCTCTGAGACAAGTTAATGGAGTGAAGAAAATTTTATTCTACAACTTATGTGTAATTGTGTGAATGGACATGAAAGCTGTTATCCTTACCTTATTGAAGGTAAATGAAAGCTGTTCTGCAGGGACTTGCAGTCTTAACTGTCAGACCTCAGCCTTTTTCTGGCTCTAGAAAGTAAGAAGTTCTATATCTTGATGGACAACCGCCCCTGGTTGAAAGACCTAGTCTCAGGACCTGCACACCTGTGGCAATTGATGGTCACTAAGGTTGCCAAGACTATCTACCTATCACATTACAAATATCTAATGAATATGGTGATAATGAAGTAAATTTTTTTGTATATTACCAGTCCAGGTTGTCCCCTTTTGCAAATACAAGGAAGCAAAAGGAGGAAAAGGAGACTGGAGGGTTGCTTAATGTGAAGGCTTCAAAACTTTCACCAAGTAAATCTAGAAAGTTCAAAAGATGGTTCCATGTGATTGATGCTTCAGCAATGTCCACGAAGAGAGCCTTAATACCTGTCAAGAATCTGAGGAATTCATTAAATTTAAATAGCAAGTTGCATAGGACCTTGTATGGTTTTATTGTTTTTGAAGTTGCATGGTCTGATGTACGAGGCATCAACTACTTAAATGAGCTTCAGGTGATCATATCTATTGAGGCACTAGTTTTCTTGTGTTTTATCACTTGCAATGTACCATTAACAGCTGGGACTCTTCAAATGCAGACTGATACATATTTGGCTATCGAGACTAAGTTCATGAAAAAATGGGAATTTGATAGTATTGCTCGATCTGTTGGATGCATATCGTCATGGTTTTCAGGGACTCTTGTTGAGAAGGTTTTCTTGAAAGAGCATCTTAATTCTACAGTAGGTATTTTCTTGAATTTGAAATGATATGATTATTCTTACAAGATTACAAAACACTATTACGATGTCAAGTGTAAAGAATATCTTATCTTACAAGATAAGAATATATCTTTTCCACTTTACCTTTATTTAATACACACCACACAGTTTTATTTATTACAAACACAATGATTACAAAATATAAATATATTCCCTTTGTCTTTTGGTGGGAGACGTATGTAACTCTTGCTTGTTTACAGTTATGTAGTTCAAGGTCTTACCTGCAACAAGTAGATATAGGGGTGATTTGAGAAAAATTGTGTATTTTGAATTTTTTTTCCTTTCTTGTTTTGATAGCTACAACTCTAACACAGCAAATTAATGACTCTAATGAGACATGTAATCTCACCCCTTGGGAAAGTGGGGAGAGGGATGTTTGCTGGGATAAAGTCCAGTGATTACTACATCTTGAGTTAACATTGATCTACATGAATATAAATATATATTTTTTTTGTATTGCATCTGTGGCTTCCCCGTACAGTAGTTGATCACTGTTTTATCAATGTTATCATATTTTACGTCCCCTTCCTTGCTTCTATTTATTGTATTTTCGTCTTCTGTAAATAAAAGGCACCTTTCATTTTTACCCACGAAGAACCTCCAATCTCGAGCCACCTTTTATTGTACCCACCAAGCTACCTCCAAATTTAAGTTAGGGTGGTGGTATTTGGGATTGTTTTGTGGATGATACCACCTTTTTTTTCCATTTTATTCTCATACATGTTGGTACAATGTCAAAAATGTATACCATTTATTTAGCAATAAAAAATGCATACCATTTAACAGTAGTATCTCATAAAAGCCTAAAGTCCTCCTATAAAATATGATTTTTTATTTGTTGGGAATGTTTGTGACTTCTACAGGAGATGTCTTTTATGATGCTGAAGATTCCTTTTCCCTAACTACATATGTGAACAATGATGAACATGTCTCTAATAATAGTGTTGTAACTGTGGAGGATGAAAAAAGCTTCTCTGTTTATAGCTCAACAGTTGAAACTGAATCACCACCTTGTAGCTGTTCCAGTATATACTCAGCAACCTCAGAGAACTTGTTAGATTTGCAGCCACACTCACGAACTTCTCAGAATGGGCCCTATAAAAGAAGAAAACTAATAAAATCTTTCAGCTCTGGATTTGAGGTTGATATATATTCAGAAGAAACACATAGTGAAACTATTGACTCTCCAATACACCCCCATAGTCCTCCAAGTGTTTCGGAAGAAGCTCTCAAAGATACCCAGTACAGGGATATTTTGCTGTTATTCCGGTTTAATGACCGTGATCTCCCATTTAAATTAAGACACATAATTACATCTGATTTGCGTTTGCTTACCTTATTAGAGTGTGGTCTTCCGTCTTGGGTCATCTTTCTTCAGTCATACCCAGTGTTTTGCCACTTTTATCGTCCATGGATGTGTCCTCTAGCAAGAGCTTTGTATGTTCTAATTTCTGTTGTCACTGTTTTGATTGGATTTTATGATTTATATAAAAATGTTCCTGTTCTCAAGGCAGCTGCATCACGCTTTTGTGGGCCTCTGGTAGATTGGATAGAAACTTGGGATATGGTATCAAGAATTAAGTACTTAGGAACAATGCTATTTCTTTATAATTCCCAAAAGGCTCTTGAGTGGTTTCGGACGACCATGCAAACCATTAAGTCATTCTTTCGTGTTCTCACACAGCCAGTGGCAGGTCCTATCGCGGTGTGTTGGCACCTCATCATTCCATTATGGGACATGTTTGCAATGTTAGCTGAGAATGTAGGAACGCTTATATGGGTTATCGTGGATTCTTCTGCTGACCGAGTGGAGATCTTTGCTACTACTTTATTGTTTCCTTTGTGGTTTACGCTGTCAGTCCTATGGAATATTGGTTAGTATGCATAACTGTTACTTTGTGATTAAATTTCTAAGGTTTGGCTATTTTGATACTTGAGATCTGTCACTATTAACTTGAATGGTGATGCAGCTACATCATTTTTCTGGATCCTCTGGAATGTACTGTATACTCCATTTAGCTTTCTACAAGGGATTTCAAACGTTCTCATTGTTATATTTACGAATGCCTATGAAATGGTGAAAGATATATGTATATTTATGAGTAGCATCTTCAGGTTTGCTTCAAGTGCCGATGTCACTGTGAGCTCATGTGAGGTTTCTGTGTGGCGAACTCTGTCAGAAGACCTTTTTTCAAAGGTTGTAAACTTTTTAGTTATTGTATTTTATTTAAGGCTTGGATAGATGATTTTGTCCTTGCCACTTATTTTTCTAATTGGGTTCCTAGGTATTTCGTGCTGTTCGTAGCATTTTAAATGGCCTTGTTGCATTCTTCATAGCTTGCAACCGGCACGGGCTAAGGTTGGACCCTCTTTTCTCCCTTTGTTTAATACTACCTCCATCTCCATCGCAAATTACTTGTGACTTTTATTTTTTATACGTATTTTAATATGCATTGAAAATTTAACTTTGCAAATTATTTTTCAAAATTTCTCTTTTCTAAATAAATTAAATATTTATTTAGGAAAATAATAATTAAAAGGGTAATTAACATTTTAACCCTCAAAGTTTTGAGGAAAATGCACATCAACTCTCAAAGTATAAAAACATACATTTACGTCCTTAAAATTTGACACTTCTACATTCTGACCTCAAACATTGTATTTCAATATTTTTTTCCTATTTTACCCATGATTCTATTGTATATGTTTATAACATTAATTCAGAACTACTTTCTTTGCTTTCACTTGTAATGACACATCATTATCTAAGAACCCAACACTATCTAGTCTACGACTTCGAAGTGGGTGCATTAGTGAATTTTGCATAACGGATTTTTGAAATTTCTTCATTCACTTTCAATTACTACTAGTGGCTTTTGATTGTTAATTGATGATGCATCTCACCCATATGACTACTCTTTTTGCATCAACTACATGAAATTCATCCATAAAATCAACAAACTATACATGTAAGAGGCTTATAGAAACAATTCGATATAAGGATCAACATGTACAAATACTAAATTTTGAGGGCTATTACGTATATTTCAGGCTGCAAATGAACAGAGTTGTTCATGAACAAAACTCGAGCTCGTCTCGTTTAAGTGAGCTCGACTCTATTCGTTTATTAAAAGAACCTGATCTTGAACATAAAAATCCGCTCGGTTAGTAAACGAACCCGAGCCAAGCTTTATGCCTGTTCGGCTTGAGCTCGGCTCGTTTAGCTCGGGATCGGCTCAAGCTCGTCTAGCTCGGCTCGGATAAAATTTATATATATTATAAATAAAAAAAATATTATGAATAATTTAAATATTTATATCATATTTAATATATTAATGTTTATATGAAATTATTCATATTATATATATATTGTTAAAAAAAGAATAAGTGTATACTATACATGTGGTTTTTGTTTGTTTTACAGATGCTAAGAATCAGATTCAGGCATTTGCCTCCCAATTCCCAAACCATTGCATCTCGATTCTCATCCTCATTACAGTATGCATTCACTGTCGTCTAAGTAACACTAGAAGATTGAAAAAGATCAAACTGCAAAGTCTATTTGTGACTGGAAATGGAATAATATCTACCGCCTAAAATATTTATAGTTTGATTATGTATTTGTGTAAATTGTGAATCTGTGATGTACTGATGTGTCTTAATTCTTGAACATTTTATTTTTAAAATCTCTAAATATAATAATTAACACAAATTCAAATTTTATATTATGTTTTTATTATGATATGTATAAATATATACACACACACATATATTATAATGTATTTACATTTGATTATTTGAATCATGTTTAATATATTAATTTTTATGTGACTATATATATATATATAACATACATAATTTTTTAATTTTTTAATTTTCTTAAATTGATTACAATCTCATTTTAGAAAATGAATATCAATTTTATTTAATTTGTCAAGATTAAAAAATTGATTAAACCATGTCATTTTTCTCACAAGTCACAACACAAATATGAAATTTAGAATTCAACATCAAGAATTTAAAAAACAACTTATGACCTATTCAACTTCGATCACATAGAGAAATTGACCATAATTAAATATGTTACATTTGTATTATTATACATAATATATATATATATATATATATATTAATAAATATAATACATTAAATTTGGGAATATCATTAAATTAAATATATCTTGACATCTGTACGGTTGGATCGTCGAGAAATATTTTTTAAAAAATGGAAAGAACAATTCGTGACAAAACACTAATTACGAATTCTAGTCAATATAGTATTGATATACTAAGATCTCCAACCAAATTAATTTTTTATTTTTTTAAAATTTGGAAATATCATTATATTAGATATATCTTGACATCCGTACGGTTGGATTGTCGAGAAATATTTTAAAAGAATAGAAACAACAATTCGTGACAATGCACTAGTTACGAGTACTAGTCAATATAGTAGTGATATACTAAGATCTCCAACCAAATTAATTTTTTATTTTTTTAAAATTTGGGGATATCATTATATTATATATATCTTGACATTCATATGGTTGGATTGTCGAGAAATATTTTTAGAAAAATAGAAACAACAATTCGTGACAAAACACTAGTTACGAGTACTAGTCAAGTAATCAATATAGTAATGATATACTAGAATCTTCAACCAAATTAATTTTTTATTTTTTTAAAATTTGGGAATATCATTATATTAAGTATATCTTGACATCCGTACGGTTGGATCGTCGAGAAATATTTCTTAAAAAATAGAAACAACAATCCGTAAAAGTTATTTTTATTAATTGGACTTAATTGAGTAAAATATATTTGTTTTGTTAGCGAACAACTCGATTCAGCTCGGACTCGGTTCGAATTCGACTCGAGTTGGACCCGACTCGATTTGTTCGTGAAAAACTCGTGTTCGGCTCATTTATTAGGAAACTCGGCTCGACTCGGTTCGTTTTAAAAAAAAGTCAAACTCGGCTCGGGTCGGTTCGTTTAAAAAAAATGTCAAACTCGGCTCGGTTCGGACAAAACTCGGCTCGACTCTGTTCGTTTGCAGCCCTACGTATATTTGTGGAAACTTTGAGGGCCAAAATTGAAAGTAAAATGATAAATTTGGAAGAAAATTATGAAAAATGGTCGATATGTACAAGTGTCAAACTTTAATGGCGTGAAAGTATGTTTTTGTACTTTGAGGGTTGTTGCGTACTTCCGTGTTAATTTTGAGGGTTAAAATGATAATAACCCTAATTAAAAAGTAGTTTGTGGAGCTATTTGTAATGTACCTTCAAATAGTGTTCTAAAAAGCTGATTAAGCGGCCGATTAAGCAGCCGCCTAAGCGGAATCGGGGTATAAAATGCTTAAATTTTATAGTAAGCGGGTGATTAAGCGTTTTATAAAATTAAGCGAATTAGTAAGCGGATTAAGCGGTTATTAAGCGGAATATTAAAAAATTAAGCGGTTATTAAGCTAATTTTTTAATTTTGTTTTTAAATATGACTATAATTATATTAAAAAATTAAAAAAATATATTTTATTAAGAATATTATAAGTTTAAATTCTTATTACTACATAATTTTAAGGCTTATTTACAATTTAAACCCTATGTTATTAACATTATACAATTCAAACCCTCTTTTAATATATTTAGTAAATTTAACCCTACATTTTTTAACTATTTACAATTGAAACCTTTTTTAAAATAATTACTAAAATTTTGTCGAATAGTGCATTTGACGAATATTTATTCAAAATTTTGTCGTAAAATTTATTTTATTCCGAAATTAAAAAGTCAAGGTTAAATTTATTAAATGTTTTAAAACGTAGGGTTAAATTTACTATATATTTTTAAAAAGGTTTCAATTGTACATAGTTCAAAAACATAGGGTTAAATTTACTAATTATTTTAAAAAAGGTTTCAATTGTAAATAGTTAAAAAACGTAGGTTAAATTTACTAAATATATTAAAAGAGGGTTTGAATTGTATATTGTTAATAACACAGGGTTTAAATTACATTTAAGCCTAATTTTAATTTTAAATATAATAATATTATATCTAAATATTTAAATATATATTACTAATCGGCTTAACGTCCCGCTTACAAATCCGCCTAGGCGTCCGCCTAACCCGCCTAGACGCTAGAAGGTCCTTGTCGCTTTTTACCACAGTGCCTTCAAATATATGTAAAAGGCTGAAGGGAAAAGTAATTTGGGAAGGAGGAGGAAGTAATAGATTGGCTTAGACATATACAGAGCACATATATTAATATATATAATTGCTTGCAATACGTGCTTTATCTTTATGTCAACTAAATATGATATAAAACTCTAGTAGAGGGTGGGTAAGTTTTAATGTGAATTGTCATTAGCGTAAAAAGAACTTCCAAGTAGTTAAGGACGAGTACTTTACTATATAAAGTATATACATCCAGCTACCCATTAGCGTATCTTGAGTATTTGAATCATATTGGTTCTGTGAAAGAAAGCTACTAAAACTTTTGACACCCAAGGAATCAATTAACATATTGAAGAGTTGTCTATCACTCTATCTTCAAATGTTTGTTTCTCTTGCATGGCAGTTGAAATACCCATTGATTTCCTTCACATGCCAGCTCAATATTCTTGTTAATGTCCAATGTGCAAGTACCTGATCGAGCCATATTAGCATTGATTTGCCTTGAAGCTTTAAAAGGAGAAGTATTTATTTTGATTTTAAGATAAGAGCATGCCTATGCGGCATACAATATGTATATTGTGCTGATTTCTGTATGTCTGCTCTATTCTTACATTTTTCGCTTTTGGATAGGGTTCTTCGATTTTTTCTTTTAGGTCCATTTGGTTTGCACCTCTGTTTTATGTGGTTCAATTATTGGTTATCTTAGAAGTTTATACAAGGACAGTCTAGTTTATTACTAGTTGGTGCCTTTCCTTAATTTGGATGCCATGTATCGGGATTCAAAATTCTTCACATCTAACGTCAAACTTTTGAAGTTTCCTAAAGCTCGAGTCCGACATTGATAGGTCCATAAATTAATACATCTTTAATACCTATTTTATGTTTATTTTCGTAATTTTATTAGTTAATTAATTGTTTTTATTTTGTTTTGTAGGAAATTAATTAAAATCAGAATTATAGCCGAAAAAGGAGAATACAAGGAAGGAGGTGGAGATTACTTGGAGGCAAAGAAAAAGGAGATAAAATCGAATGCTTGTTGGAGAAGAAAAAGGAATAGAAGGAAATATTTAGAATTCAATTTGTAATCGATATAGAAAACCTACATTATTTCCCCTATATATATGGGTCTCCTCTCTTGTATTTCAAGACATAGACCTTGAACCTTAACTTTAACTTTAGTTTTCAATAATTAGGAGTAGGAGTAGAGTACTTTTATTTTCTTGCTCTTTCAATACAAACAAGTTTTTATCTTTCAAACACTTTTTATGTTATTCGTTATTTACATGTCTTATATTAGTTGCTTTGTTTTGTTCTTCAATCATGTCTAACTAATTCTCTTGCCCTAGGATGAAGATGAAGTTAGTTATTTATTGTTAGTATTTACTTGTTTCTATTATTTGATTCTCATAATTTTTCTTGGTGCTTAATTGTTTGATTAACAAAGTGATTTTGATATATTATTGTTACCGAATTTATTTTTCATAGCCTATGCTTGCTCCATGAAGTTTTGATGGGTTATTGTTAGATAATAAGTTTCATAGTATATGCTTGTCTCGTTAATTGATATTTATTTGTTGAAGAAAGAGAATTGATTTTTAGGACAAATTGGATATTAATTGTGATTAATTGATGGATTCAGATTCCTAGGTTTTTCATATTTATTTGATTTTATTTGCTTATTAGGTTAAACAAATCTAATCTCAACATTATTTGTCTAGTCTGCCTTATTTATTTGTTAGGGTTTGGAAATTTCATAGTCTCTGAGGATCGACCTGTGATTGCTACAATTAACCACTGTGCGCTTGCAGTATTTCAACACATCAAGTTTTTGGCGCCGCTGCCGGGGACTATTGGTAATTTTTACTCCTTAATATTTAATTCTTCGGATTAGTTTCTTGTTTTTCTTTGTATTTTTTTTTAGGGATTTGTGAAGCGGAGAAAAGTTTGGACAAGAAGATCGTTAGAAGGCATCGTTGTCTCCTTAGAAATTTTTGGAAAGCACTTTTCGGTATTCCGTATTACCTCTCTAAATTTTATTTTTTCTCACAAATATTAACAAAATCCAAAAAAAATAAATATTAAAAAAAATAAAAAAAAATTATTAGTTAGTTATTTGTCTTATTAAAAACCAATTTGTTGCATCATTCATATCTCTCATAGGAGCACATCATCTAGATTTTCTTTATTGTATTTTATTTCTTTCCATCTTATAATTGTGGTGATTGCTAGAGAAAAGAGGTACGTACAATTTAGATTAATTCACGTAGTATAGTGCATCCATAGTTGTTTATTTCCTTTTTTTTGTGTTGCATTCATATAATCAATCTTAAGGGTGCCACCCTATTACAAGATAAGGTAAGGGATTTCATCACCCTTTCCTTGGCCCACAAATCACTAATACGTTCATCTTGCATTCCCCTTACCGTAATAAAATCAAGTAGACGTTGGCCCCTAGGATTTCGCGCTCACTTAGGAAGATAACCTAAGAAGAAACAAATCTTTACGTATTCTTACTTTTGGTGTCTAGGAAAGCGAGAGCTTACCTGGCCAATTTGGATTGGTGTCTAGAAAGATGGTTAGCCTCTTGGCAATGCTTCCATCTGCCTGGCCAATCGGTTTGAATATTTTTAGATTTGTGACTCTTAGTATTATCTTAAAGTTAGGAGCAGGTCTAGATTTTCTATAGGTTAACATAGAAATAGGATTTTTCTTCTGCATTTTTTTTGGTCTTTACTTCTATCTCTTATCTGCTATGTGCTTACTTGCTTACTTGTAAGTCATGTCTATTACACTTAGAGACCGTTGTTATCCCACTCGTTCCGCTCAACCCTCATGCATAGTCCTACCAATAGTAAATGGTAATAATTTTGAAATCAAATCTCACCACATTAGCATGTTACCTAGGTTTACTGGGGTAGAGGGAGAGGATCCATATCTTTTCATCCAAGAGTTTGAGGAAGTTTGTGCCCTACAGAAAATTCAACAATTGACTGATGACTCCATTAAATTGAGACTTATCAACTTTGCTCTAAAAGAAAATGCTAAAAAATGGTTATATAGTCTACCCATTAATTCTATTTCAACTTGGGAGGGGTTTGTAAGCATATTTCTAAAAAAATATTTTCCAAACCATAAGGCCAACAAACTTAGGAATGAAATCAACCAATTTCAACAAAATCAAAATGAGTCTTTTTGGAAATATTTTGATAGATTTAAAAGTCTGTTGTCCCAATGTCCTCAACATGGTATAGAACAATGGAGACTTTGTAAAATTCTTTATGAAGCCTTAGATAGACCAACCACTTCTTTGTTAGAGTAAATGTGTCAAGGTAAATTCATGGATAAAAATGAAGAAGAAGCTTGGCAATTTTTTGAAGAGTTAGCTGAAAAAACAATGTTGTGGGAGTCAACTAGGGAACCAAGTCAGGAAACTGAAAAACCTAGCTCATTTAAGGGCATACATGTAATTGGTAATTCTATTGCAACTGAAGCTAAATTAGCTACATTCACAAGAAGATTAGAAGCCTTAGAAACCAACAATGTGTCTTCACAAGTGTCTGTCTGTGCAAACTGTAACTCATCTAATCATGTGATAGAAAATTGCCCTGAAATTCAACAAGCTAATGCCATATTTCAACCGAGAGTTATGAATGATCCTTTGTCACCTACATACAACCCTGGTTGGAAAAATCACCCAAATTTCTCATGGAACCAAGGTCAATACAATCAGTATAACCAACCATCTCAACCTATTTTTCAAAATCCCAATACTGGTCCATTTCCAACCCAAAATCCTAATTCTTTTCATGCTCAACACTTTGGCCCATATCCAACTTCTGTTTCAATTCCTTCGAATCCTCCTGGTTTTAATGAAATTGATAAGAAAATGAATTTCTTGGAAAAGAGTATTGAGGCGTTATTGAAATCCCAAGCTAATATAACTCAATCTCAACAGGCTTTCATGCAAACTATGACCCAAGATAGGCAGTTACTAAATTCCAATACTCAAGCCATATCTAAACTAGAGGTTCAAATCAATCAGTTAGCCAACACAATCAGTGAGAGAGAAAAATCGATTTCTTAGTCAACCTGAGGTTAATCCTAAATTTCATCCAAACCAAAAAGCCCCTGAAAATGTGAATTCCATCATCTCTCTTAGGTCCGGTAATCAATTCAACAATCATGCTGGTCTCAATACTCAAGAGGAAGAAAAACTCATTTCTGAACCAAATCCTTTACTCTTAAATCCTAGTCTTGACCAATCCTTGTTTCCTAAGAATTTTGAAGTACTAGTGCAATATAGTGAACCTTCCAAATCTGATGCAGCACCTTTAAAATCTATCTCTGAAAAAGTCTTCAAGCCAAAAGCCTCATTTCCTCAAAGGCTTACTTCAAACAAACAATTTGCTCAATTGTATAAGATTTTGGAAATCTTTAAACAAGTCAAGATCAACATTCCTCTTTTAGATGCAATTCAACAAATTCCCTCTTATGCGAAGTGTCTAAAAGATTTGTGTACTCATACAAGAACCACTCATGTTCCTAAGAAAGCTTTCCTAACTTCTCATGTTAGTTCCATCATATCGCATCAAATCCCTGTGAAGTATAAGGACCCTGGTTGTCCTACAATCTCTTGTGTCATAGGTGATACTTTCATTGACAAAGCGTTACTTGATCTAGGAGCTAGTGTGAACTTTCTTCCATTATTTGTCTATCAAACTTTGGGTTTAAGTGAGCTTAAAAAGACTAATGTCACTCTTCAGTTAGCTGATCGTTCTATCAAAACTCCTAAGGGCATAGTGGAGGATGTTTTAATTAAGGTTGGTGATTTTATCTTTCCCGTGGATTTTGTTGTTCTCGAGACTGAACCTGTCAAAAATTTCAAAAATCAAATTCCTATCATTTTAGGAAGACCTTTTCTTGCTACTTCCAATGCTTTGATTAACTGTAGGAATGGTTCAATGAAACTAACTTTTGGAAACATGACTCTAGATCTTAATATTTTTAATGTGGGAAGTCAATCCAATGATCTTTATGACCAACCTGTAGGAGTTAATTTCATTTCTGATGTTTTGTCTTGGTCGAATCTTGAGGATAATTTAATTGAGTATCTTCTTGAACATGATGTTTTGTTAGAGTATGAGAGTAATAGAAAACTTCATGAGTTGTACCAAAATTTCACTTCTGATGAGATGTTAGATGAATTGAATATCATTTGTTCTAAACATGAAACCCAATTAAAGGATATTGCGTTTGAGGCTAAGTCTATTGTTAAGACTTCTGTAGGTGAGCCACCCCCACTTGATTCAAAAGCATTTATATCCACTTTTGGTCAGTCCTTTGTAGGTTTCAATGAAACTCATCATGGTTTTTGTTCTAATGATTTAGTCCATGATCACAAATATCAAGTAATCAATATGCTTAAACAATTTAAAGAAGCGTCTAATTGGTTTATGGATTATGTTAGTGATATGAGTTTTATCTTGTTGCAAGATCGTATATTTCTAGTGGATAATGTTGTTCTTGATAATGTGTTTCAACAGTGTGCTTACTCTACGATGAAAGAAGTTTTTCCTCGATGTGGTGTTGGTTAGTAAGTTATTCTTGATTGTCTCCCATAGTCCAGTATAGGTATGGGGGAGTAACTATGTGTGTGTGTTGTATAATAGTTTATTTTGCTTCCTCCATCATGCTTTTATCAGGTATTCTCGTCCTTTTACTTTGTCATTTCTCTTCTTTGCATACATTGAGGACAATGCATGATTTAGGTATGGGGGTGGGAATTAGTAGTACTATAAAAAATTCAAAAATCCAAAAAAATTAAAAAATTAGAAAATCCAAAAATAGAGATGTTTTAGCTAAGTTTTCCACTCTTGTACTTTGATGTTATTTGGTGTTAACAATTTTTTATAAAATTATATATATATAATGCCTTGAGATAATTCGAACGTAGTTGAGTAAGGTTTTCTTCATGAAACTTGTGTCGAACAAATTTTTGCTTAAAAGTCCAAGACGGCACTTATTGCACAAGGTCTTTGTTGGAAAGATTGTCTAGGGAAGTTTTCGATACCTGAGAGAGAGCCCACATGTTAAAACAATGTCGAATCAAATGTTTATGAAAAAATATATAAAGCATCAAGTACTCCTTTGAGATCAATGGGTGGCAAATACAATGTTATATGAAAAGGACGACCCATGTACATGTGCTGGTATTAAGTGCGATTGTATGAGAAATAAATTTTTCTTGGTGACTTTTCACTGCCCTTGGTTACTGGAGAATTACTTGACGAGCTAGGATAAAAATAGTAATTGACTAGTCTTGTTTTGTGGCCTTTGTTACTCGAGTAATTAAGTCCGTAGGGGTATTTTGAAACCTAGTGCCCTAAGACCAACTGGTTTGGGAGTCATTGACCCAAAGCTCGCTACATGGGTAACATAGAAAGCCTAAGAAAACAGACATTGCACAGTCAATTGGAAAAAAAATTGCGAATTTTGGCTAGATACTTGTTTTGATAGAGATTGGGTTAGTTCAATATTGGTTGAAAAAGAGGAAATGTACTTATTCAATTGATTCTTCAGAGACCTATTTTCACGACACACCTTGGGAGTTTTTGCTAACGTTTGCGTCTATATAAGTGGATTTTAGATACCTACATCTTGGCTATTATTAGAAGAGTCTTTAAGGTATGTATTTTCCGAAAAATCTTCTTTTGTTGACACCGATGAACGTTATTGATAGAGTGGGATGCTTGCTAGAATATTTCATAGATTTTATGGGTATATCTTCTGTAAACCCTTAGGAGACAACACTCCTCTGGTAGAGATCGTCTACGAGTTTAACGGGTTGGTAAACCTAAAATTATCCGCCACGCCTACGAAAAGGAGCATAGGACTTTTATAATATATTTTTTTTCTTTTGATTTTTCTCGAGGACGAGCAAAAGATAGGTATGGGGTATTTGATAGGTCCATAAATTAATACATCTTTAATACCTATTTTATGTTTATTTTTGTAATTTTATTAGTTAATTAATTGTTTTTATTTTGTTTTGTAGGAAATTAATTAAAATCAGAATTATAGCAGAAAAAGGAGAATACAAGGAAGGAGGTGGAGATTACTTGGAGGCAAAGAAAAAGGAGATAAAATCGAATGCTTGTTGGAGAAGAAAAAGGAATAGAAGGAAATATTTAGAATTCAATTTGTAATCGATATAGAAAACCTACATTATTTCCCCTATATATATGGGTCTCCTCTCTTGTATTTCAAGACATAGACCTTGAACCTTAACTTTAACTTTAGTTTTCAATAATTAGGAGTAGGAGTAGAGTACTTTTATTTTCTTGCTCTTTCAATACAAACAAGTTTTTATCTTTCAAACACTTTTTATGTTATTCGTTATTTACATGTCTTATATTAGTTGCTTTGTTTTGTTCTTCAATCATGTCTAACTAATTCTCTTGCCCTAGGATGAAGATGAAGTTAGTTATTTATTGTTAGTATTTACTTGTTTCTATTATTTGATTCTCATAATTTTTCTTGGTGCTTAATTGTTTGATTAACAAAGTGATTTTGATATATTATTGTTACCGAATTTATTTTTCATAGCCTATGCTTGCTCCATGAAGTTTTGATGGGTTATTGTTAGATAATAAGTTTCATAGTATATGCTTGTCTCGTTAATTGATATTTATTTGTTGAAGAAAGAGAATTGATTTTTAGGACAAGTTGGATATTAATTGTGATTAATTGATGGATTCAGATTCCTAGGTTTTTCATATTTATTTGATTTTATTTGCTTATTAGGTTAAACAAATCTAATCTCAACATTATTTGTCTAGTCTGCCTGATTTATTTGTTAGGGTTTGGAAATTTCATAGTCTCTGAGGATCGATCTGTGATTGCTACAATTAACCACTATGCGCTTGCAGTATTTCAACACATCAGACATCAAGCCGATATCCTTTGTTTCCAACATTTGGATTACAGAAACCAAATTATGCTATCACTATTCATGGTAGTCGAGTTTAAGGCTGTTTTTGTGACTTCGTTAAGTATTGATCCATAAAATTATTTTGCAGAGAGATTTTGTTGCATAGTTTTACATGCTCATCCCTCATTAGAAAATCTTTTCCAGTAAGACCTTTTTTCACATCTTCCTATAATAATTGGTTCTGTTTAACATTTTTCTTCTCAATTTCATCTGCAGCATTTATAACTATATCATCGACTTGTTTCAACGACTATCTCGAACTTCAGTGAGGATACAACTTACTGATCAAGGTCGAAGAATTCAACTACGTGAAAGTCCAAATCTGGTAAGTACCGTAACTACTAGCAGCACACACGTGTAAAGTTTTTTCTCTTTCCCTTATGTCTTCATATATCTCCAGTCCTTGCCTATTTCACAATTTATGACCTTTTCTTTTTCTGTTGTAGTTAAAGGACGCAAAAGAAACCACACCCAGATTGAAGGACAAGAAGCAAAGATAACATGTAAAATTATGGAAAGGCTGTTTACTAATTAGAGCAGATGTGTCCTTGTTCGCAGATATTAGATGTAAAAAAGTATACGTGAATCATAAGAAATTGTACGATCACAAGGTATCTTTTTTTTACCCGAATTCCCTTTACCTCTTAGTTTTGTTATATGATACCTAGTAAAACTAGTTTGTAGTTGTAAAATAGTAGGTAATTGTGTGTTAGTTATGAATGATGTAATTTTGAAACAGTAATGTATAATTATAGTTGTCACTTTTGTGGAGATTTCAAATTAGTAAATATATCAGGATCACTGCATCTGTTTAAGAAAGGAAAAAAGAATCAAGGAGGGTTGAGCATGGGAACCTAAGCAACAAGAAATGCAGTATCTTGATGAATTGCAATGCTTCTGTTCATGAAATAGTTTCTGTTCACAATGCAAATGCATGCACATCTTTCCCACACAATTTCAAAATATATAAACCACCTACTTTTTCATACATTTTAATGTGTTCAACATAAATACTTGTAAATGATATTTTTTAAAAAATTAAAAAATATTATTTACAAGTACCTTAAAATGCGTAAAAAAAGAAGGGAAATGAATATTTGAGGATGTAACAAATAATAAATTATCGTATTATTTAATTAGAATATTCTAAAATTTTCATACAAAGATAAAAAAAATTGATTATCCATATCCCTATTCGTAACGTATAAACTTTTTAAAGATAGTAAATTTATGTCATCCCCAAAAATATTTGCCAATTTTCCTGGAACTTGTTAGAAAATATAAAATCAAGATTTTATAACTTCTAATAAAAAAATTAAACACTTCCAACCCAACCGGAATATGGAATCCTTGACCAAAAAACAAGCATATAAAATCTATATGGTGTTGTCTCATCTGTAGAGATATGATGATATTAAACACTGGAAACTGGGCAAATGATTAGATATTCTCTCAGTTTCATTTTACATGTGACTTTTTAAAAAATTACGCATATTTTTTGAAAATATGCGTCAAAAAAATTTACACTTATTAAGAAATTCTAACATAAAAATAATTTTTCATTTGCATTCATATTAATTACACATTGGTTGAGATAGTTTCAATGCATAATTTAAATGATAACCATATTACATTAATTACCAATACTAGTACCGATACTTTACTCAAACTGTTATTTTAGAAATTTACCTATAAAATTGTATTGAAAAGAGATAGTGGACAAGTATTATGTAACAATTTTTTTCTTCAAAATTGACTACTAATTTGGGACGGAGAGAATACAGTCTCTCGTGTATTTGGGCTTCATCAACTTATGCTAAGACCAAGCATTCAAGTTTTTCATACATCTTAAACTTTTGGACAAAGTTTGGATGCAATTATTTTTGCATTTTTTGACGGTTTTGAATGATTCCAGATGGAGTGCACCGTTATTAAATTATTATTTTTTGATTTAATTTTCAAACAAAGAGATAAAGTGAAGTCAATGGTAGGAATCTACATGTAATTTAATGATAACTTTAATCTTAGAATCATATAAATTTTAATTGATGCAACTGATCAATTGATATGGAAAATATAAATATCAATTGATCAGGAAACCATTTATCATTTGGAAATGTTTATGTGAATCAACTAATAATATGGATTGTATCATAGGCGTACTTGGTCTATTTCAATCGATAAGGTGTAAGTCAATTGATATTATTCTCATCAATTGATGTTAGAGTCGATTGATATAGGTCATCTACTGATGTGTAACTTAGACTATCAAATTGTAATTATTTGAAGACATAAAATTATACAAGTGAAGGATGATCAATTGATATTGAAGCATCGATGGATAGAAGATCAATTGAAGAAACCAAGACAAGTATTGAAGACCATCAACTGATGTGAAGACCCATCGATTGATATATCGATTGATAACATCTATAAATCGATAAGTCATCTTTTATCAATAGATGGATATAGAGATCAATCGAAGAAGAATATCAATTGATGGATAAAAGGAATAATCAATTGATATGTTTAACATCAAATTATCAATTGATTGAGACAACACAGAAAGGCTATCTGTCAGAGATTCAAAGGACAAAAGTCCACCTATGGAAGACATTTTATGATGACTATAAAGACTAAAACTAAAGCTGTCTTTCAAACCTTTTCTAAAATAGAAAAAGGTAAAAGGAAAGATAGGATAGAAACAATCCTAAAATAGGCATTGTAAAAATAAATTTGTGGTATATAAACAAGTGTGGTAGAATTGTTAGAAAAAATATACAAGTTAGACAATATCTTTTCAATCAACTGTTCAGCCTTAGAGCACTTTGTAAGAATAGTTGGTTTATTTTTCTAACCTTGTAAAAATGAAGCTAGGTTTTTATTAACCTAAGAACATTGAGCAAAAATATATACTGATGGAAAAACCAATCCATCAGTAATTTTAAAACCTCTTTGTTTAAGATTATTTTCAGTTTCATTTTGTTTATATATATTCTCTAAAACACTCAAACATTAAGAACAAATATTAAACAATAAAAGTTTTGATAATTTGTATTCAACTCCCCATTCTACAAAAATTGACATGTTCTGGGAAATAACAATTGGTATCAGAGCGCAGGCTTTCAACATAGAGAAAGTTTAAAGATCAAGAATAGTCAATATGGGCTAAAAAGTTTTAGGTGTGAATATTCCAGTATTAGGAAAAATGAATACTTTGCATGGAAAGTAAAAATGCATCTGCATCTACTTTCTATCGACCCTTCCTATATTAACTGCATAGAGAAAGGTCATCATGTTCCCATGAACCTAGTCACAGGTGTAAACCCGGATGGAACTCCTGCATTTGACAAACATGTTGCACAACTCATCACTGAGTTCACAGAAGAGGATGAAAAAGAAGTGCTTAAAGACAAGAAGGCCATGAACATTCTGTTTAATGGTCTAGATAAAGATATGTTTGACAATGTGATGAACTGTACTTCATCAAAAGAAGTATGGGATACTCTTCAAACTTTGTGTGAAGGGACTGAGCAAGTAAATAAAAACAAGATGCAACTCTTAATACAAAAATATGAATAATTTCATTTCAAGAGTGGAGAGTCTATCAATGACACTTATAGTAGATTCTAGAAGTTGTTAAATGGATTGAAGCTATATGGTAGGGTTTATGCAACTGAGGATACAAATCTAAAATTTCTTAGATCTCTTCCAAAGGAATGGAAACCAATGACTGTCTCCATTAGACAATCTCAAGACTTCAAGGATTATACTCTTGAGAAACTTTATGGTATTATCAAGACATATGAGCTGGAAATCCAACAAGATGAGGAGATTGAGAAGAATCAAAGAAAATAAAGAAAGTGACTGTGTAGAAAGTTCTGTCATGGTGGTTGATAATGTTGTTGAAGAGTCATTCAAGTGAAAATGAAAGGGCAAGTGTGAAGAAATTGAAGCATGCTCTCAGGATGATTTAGATGAGATTGATGAGCACCTTGCATTTCTATCAAGGAAATTCTCAAAGCTAAAATTCAAGAGGAATCCAAATGCTCAAAGGTCTGGATCCTAGTTTAGAAGTAACAATTAAAACAAAAATTTGGTTGATAGATCAAAATTTAAATGCTTTAATTATGGATTGGCTGGTCATTTCTCAAATTAGTGCATAAAGCCAAAACAAGAAAAGGAAAAGTCATATGATGGTATTGACTTCAAAAAGAAATACTTTGACCTGCTTAAACAAAAAGAAAAGGCTTTTATTACTGAAGAGAAAGATTGGGCTGCTGAGGACAGTGATTCTGAAGAATTCATCAATCTAGCTCTAATAGGCAACCATGAAGATGAAGAAGTTAGTTCATCATCAAATCAGGTACTAGCTACTAACTTTTCCGAGCTTACAAAAGATGAATGCAACAGTACCATTAATGAAATGTTTAATGAATTGTACAATTTGCATGTCACTCTAAAATCTTTAAACAAAAAAAATCTCAAGTTAAAGAACACCATTGATGCCTTAACTGAGAGGAATGCTTTTCTTGAAAATGAACTTGTTTGTTTAGATAAATTCAAACAGGAAAATAAGGATGCTAGAGATGAACTAGTAAATAATTTGAGAAGAGAAGAATTGTTAAAAGAAGAACTGGCTGGAGAAATTGAAACCATTAACAAATGGAATAAGTCTGCTAAAACTGCCAAATAAATTATTGATGTTCAGGGTGTAGATAATCTAGGAGAATCCCCTAAATCAGTAGGCAAGCCATTGGTTGATACTTCAATGGATAATGATCAATCGACTACTAATCATTTATCAACTGATAAGGATTATTAATCGATTGATGCTGAATCAATTGATAAGCATTCATCGACAAGTAAAGCATCAATGGCTAAAAAGAAGAAGAACTTCAGCACCCCTATCAAGTTTGTTAAGGAAACCAAGAATCAAGTTGAGACTAAGGTTGAAAAGATCAACATTGGTAGCTTATCTAAGAAGCAATTAAAAGAGAAATTAGAAGGGATAACACCTATTAAAATCATTCACCCCAATTAAGTTTGAGAAAAAGAAGAAAAATAGGAAAGTACATAAACAAGCACAACAATTATACTCCTGATATATATTCATCTAAGAAGGTGTGTGCTAAATGTGGTAGTGTAAATTATTTGTCTATGAAATGCAAGAAAGAAAAGAATTCCATATCTTCAAATGATTTGAATGCACATGCCATGTCTGCAAATGCCATGCTTACCAATCCTATGCTCATGAGTGTCATGTCTTCTAATTTGGTTGCACACAATGTTCATATGCCTTATGCACAAGTTCCATACATGTACAATCCTTTCTTTGAATATGACAATATGAATATGCCTGGAATGCCATGGAACATGCATTTCCTTGATAACAATCATGCAAGTCAAAATATTAAGTATGAGAATGTGCATGATATATATGCCATGAGTTCCAAGGTGTTTGAGCCACAAAAGTCAACTCTCAAAGTTAAGTGGATCTAAACCCACCAAAACAAAAGGAATCAAAGTTGGCAACCAAGGCCCAGGCTGCAACTAATAAAAGAGGACCCAAAGCAACTTGGGTACCAAAAGAAACTTGATTGTTTTATGTCTGTGCAGGGAAACAGGAAGAAAAATCTATGGTATTTGGATAGCGGATGTTCTAGGCACATGACTGTAGATTTGTCTCTACTCACAAAGTTTGTGGAAAAGGCTGGCTAAAGAGTTACTTTTGGAGATAAAAGCAACGGTTTTACTCTGGGATATGGCTCAATTGCAAGAGAAAATGTTATCATTGAACCTGTAGCACTAGTTGATGGATTGAGGCACAATTTTCTCAGTATTAGTCAACTGTGTGTGGTTTTCAACTGGATCATGCATCATAGCCAACAAAGAATCTGGTGAAATTCTTTTAACTGGTGAAAGAAAAGGAAATGTCTATGTGGCTGATTTTAACTCTATAAAGGCAAATTCAATGACATGTCTGATTAGCAAAGCTAAAACAGATGAAAGTTGGATTTGGCACAAGAAGCTAGCCCATTTGAATTTCAAAGCCATGAATCAATTGGTTAAAAAGGATTTGGTTAGAGGCATTCCACAGATGGAATTCACCAAGGATGGACTATGTGATGCCTGTCAAAAGGGAAAACAAAGGAAGGCATCATTCAAGTCAAAATCTGAATCATCAATTGATAAGCCTCTGAAATTATTGCATATGGACTTATTTGGACCAATCAACATCATTTCAATTGCCAAAAAGAAATATGATTTAGTAATTGTGGATGACTTCACATGTTATACAAGGGTATATTTCTTACATTATCAATCATGTGAAGAATGTTGACAATGACACTGAATGGAAGGTTAAGAAAATAAGAAGTGATAATGGTACTGAATTCAAGAATAAAACAATGAAAGAATTCTGTGAAGAAAAATGTACCACTCATCATTTCTCTGCACCAAGGACTCCACAACAAAATGAAGTAGTTGAAAGGAAAAATAGGACCTTGATTGAAGCTGCTAGAACTATGTTAGAAGAAGCAAAACTTCCTACATATTTCTAGGCATAAGCAATTAATACTACTTGTTACATTCAAAATATTTCCATGGTCAATCAACTACAAGGAAAAACACCATATCAATTGATGAAGAAAGACAAGAAGCCAACAGTTAATTTTCTTCATGTCTTTGGCTGCAAATAATTTGTACTAAGAAATCAAAGTGAAAATCTAGGAAAGTTTGAAGCCAAGGCTGATGAAGCTATATTTGTTGGATATGGAATAATAACCAAAGCTTACAGAATCTACAATCTTAGATTACACATTGTTATGGAATCTATGCATGTAGGCTTTGATGATAAGAAGATTCAAGGGTGGTTGTTTGATGAAGGATATCATGACCTATTGCATTTTGAAAATGAATCAACAAGAAATGATGAAGATAGTGATGATGATGTGAAAATTTTAAGAAATCAAGTAACCAGAAACTCCTCATCAATTGATGTCAATGCATCAACATATAATTTATCAGTTGATAATCATCAATCGACTGCTAATACATCAATTAATAATCATTCGATGGATAACAACTCTGCTCAACAATATTCAAGTAGAGTGTCCATCTCAGGGGGAGGGTTTTCAAATTATCAATAACATCACAATGATCATAAAAATTCCAATGATCATGAAGCACTATCTTCAAGGTCAAATTTACCACCACAAAGGAAATGGATAAGAAGCCATCCCTTTGAATTGATTATTAGAGATGCAAATGATGGTGTCAAAACTAGAAGTGTATCTCAAAATGAATGCTTGTATAGTAGTTTCCTATCTCAAGAAGAACCAAAAAGGATTGAAGAAGTCTTGAATGATCCTGATTGGATAATTGTTATACAAGAAAAATTGAATTAGTTTGAAAGAAACAAGGTATGAAAGCTGGTTCCCAAACCAAAGAAAAAGTTTGTCATTGATACAAAATGGGTGTTCAGAAACAAAATGGATGAATATGGTACAGTGACAATGAATAAAGCAAGATTAGTGGCAAAGGGCTACTCATAAGAAGAAGACATAGATTTTGATGAAATATTTACACCAGTTGCAAGGTTGGAAGCAATCAGAATCTTTCTAGCATATGCTGCTCATGCTAATTTCAAGGTGTATCAGATGGATATGAAAAGTGATTTTCTCAATGAAGAACTAGAGGAAGAAGTATATGTAGAACAACCTCATGATTTTATTGATCCTATTCATCCTGGATTTGTATACTATCTTCTCAAGGCACTTTATGGATTGAAACAAACACCTAGAGCCTGGTATGACACATTATCTAAATTCTTGATTGAGAATCACTTCACAAAAGGTACTGTTGATAAAAATCTCTTTCATAGAAATGTTAGTGGCTCTATGATTCTTGTTCAAATCTATTTAGATGACATTATTTTTTGTTCAACTAATGAGAAACTTTGTCAAAAGTTTGCTAAGTTGATGCAGAGTAAATATGAAATGAGCATGATGGGAGAACTTACTTATTTTCTTGGTTTGCAAGTCAAACAAGTCAAAGATGGTATTTTCATAAATCAAACCAAATATATTTCTGATTTATTAAAGAGATTTGATTTAATTGAATGTTCTTCTGCAAAAACTCCATGGCCACTATAACTAAACTTGAATTGAATATTAAGGAAGCTAAAGTGTACATTTCAAGTTATAGAGGCATGATTGGCTAATTACTTTATTTAACTGCAAGTAGGCTAGACAAAATGTTTGTTACATGTCTTTATACTAGGTTTCAGGCTGATACTAGAGAATCTCATTTGATTGCAATAAAAAGAATATTCATATATCTCAAAGGAACACCAAATCTTGGAATTTGGTACCCTAGGACTCTAGATTTGATCTAATTTGTTATTCAGATGCAGACTATGCAGGTTGCATGATTGAAAGAAAAAGTACCACAGACATCTGTCAATTTTTAAGAAATAAGCTTGTATCATGGTTTAGCAAGAAGCAAAATTCAGTATCTACATCTACTGCAGAGGCTGAATACATTGCAGCTGGAAGTTGCTGTGCATAAATATTATAGATGAAGAATCAACTATTTGACTACGGGTTCAACATGAACAAGATTCCTATTTTCTGTGATAACACAAGTGCCATTGCAATAACAGAAAATCATGTGCAACATTCCAGAACCAAACACATTGACATAATGTATCACTTCATTAGGGAACATGTAATAAATGGTATAGTTGAATTACATTTTTTCCCTAGTGAAAGACAACTTGCAGATATTTTTACCAAACTTTAGATGAATCTACTTCTAATAGATTGGTCTGTGATTTAGGTATGCTTAACTATGTTTAAATCCATTAAATGTCTAATATGTTATATATATATATATATATATATATATATATATATATCGATTTTTATATTGTATCCATTGACTATGTTAATCTATTGAATCTTCCATAATTAATTGATAAATATTTTACATATCAATGGATATTTGTAGCTATCGATAGATAAATATATCAATTGATGATATAGTTATTTATCTATATATAATAGTACATGTCAATGGATAAGTTAATTATCAATCGATGACTTGGAATTTAAGGGGTCCATGTCATCAATCGACCTGTAGAAAATCTAGTCTTTGATTACTTATTTTATTAATCGATTGATACATACATTCTTGTATGTATAACAGTCAATTACCAAAATTGGTAATTTCTACTTTTCATTTTTCCTTCAACGGTCGATTAAGTTCTATTTTGAGTAAGAAATTGATTGGGAACTGTTAGGTCCAAATGTGTTGTAGAGGGGGGGTGAATACAACTTTTCGAATTAATGAAGCAATAAATACTATGTAATAAATGAACACAATGATTCAAGGAATATATGTCTTATATATAACTTGAAAGGTTGCTACAACATTCTTTACAAAGTACAATAGAAGTAAAGAGGGTAGTAAATGATACTAAGCTCTGTGAATACTCTCTCTCTCTTTTACAAGTGTTTATCTTGAAAATATTGCTCTCTTAAAATAATACACAAGTACTTCTATTTATACTACTTGTAATCTATGTCTTGTAGTCTTCAAAGATTAAGATATACGTGGCCCAATGATGTCCACATAAATCTTATCTAATCTTGAAAGCTTGGAAATCTGCCAATTAGATGATGCCATGTGTCATGTTTAAACTGCCCTTCATGTAGAACATCTACTTGAGAACTTCTACTTGGCCATCTCGAATATCTATCTCGAATATTCTACATAGGAATGTTCTACTTGGCCATCTCGAACATTTAAGTCGAATATTCTACATAGGAATATTCTACTTGGCCATCTCGAACATTTAAGTAGAATATTCTACATAGGAATATTCTACTTGGCCATCTCGAATATCTTGTACTTAGAAAAATTCTAGGCTTCAACTTGAAACTTCAATACAACATTTTGAACTTGTGATTTCTTTATGTTTTCCAAATTCTTCAACAAGCTCTTTGAACTTGGATCTCCATTACTGACATAAACATATTATCAATGTCCTGACACTTGATGCAATGGTCTGATTCATAGGTGACTAGTCTTGATAGTGTCTCTGCTTCTTGAATAGATTACCATTTTCAATTAGTAATGTGGCTTTCCAATCATTGCTTTCCTTCTTGTTCACTTGAAATCAATTTGACTTATTGATACTGATAGTTATGATCTTGAATATTTAAGTTACAAACCACTGAGGCATGAACAACTTTGTCTTGAACTTCTTTCAATGATTTCTTCTTTATTTGATCATAGATAACAAATTGAATTGTATCAATTACCTTGTCTTCATAGTTAACATTGATTTCTTTGTGACTTCATGTTCTTGATTGTCTTCTTGTTAAGTATCTTTTCTTTTAGTTGAGTTACATAAGTTATAGTGTTACAAGTTTAGACACTCTGCCTTTCAATCTCCCCCTATTTGATAGTCTAACAATGACATTCAAATTAACAAAGGGATAACTCAACTAAACAATGAGACGAAAAAAAGATAAATAACATTACTGTCTTGTTTGAATTACAACTGAAATAAACTTGAAAACAATTCAAAGAACTAGAATAAATAAAACTTAAGCTAGACAGAAAATTCGAACTTCGAATTAAAGATCATTTGAGTGATTCCTATCACCTGGATTATTTCATACTTTTCAGTCAAACTTATATCACCTTATTGGATCCACTCTGATTCACGGTTACAGTATGGTAAGTTAGCCTATCTCGCATACCGTGATCAGGTGAATTTTCCTCAAGTGAGTTAAAGCAACCAAAAAGATATGAAGTTTTTCCAACTTCAAGTTCACACCACTCTGACCATTAATTCTAATTCCGTCTCTTCTTCCTAACTTCTTCAGCTTGGCGCTTCTCCTCCTTCATCCTTCTGCGCCTTTCCTTCTGTTGCTGTTCTTTCTTGTAAACTGGATCATGAAGCTGCTTCCACCTTGCATTCAACAGACTTACCGCTTCCATTTCTAGAGGATTCCTGGGCTCTGGATAAGGATGCCTGAAAAGCCTTCTGAGTTTGTCCACCTCCTGAGTAGTTCTGATCTTTGGAATGTCCTCAAAAATTTTCATTATGAGCTGTGACTTCCAATGAGACTTATCATCCTTAAACTGACAATAGATCATTTTAGGGTAGCCCTTAACACGGTTAGTATTGTGGACACTAGCCGCATTTTGCTCCATTCGCTTCTTTTCCACCACTACTTCAGATAAGTACTTCAGGAGTCTCTGCTTCTCATCTACATTCTCATTCTCCACTTCGCCCCATTTGAATACTTCTAAAACTCTCTCCAGAAAAGCAGCATCTTGAGTCTGCAGCAGCCATTTCCTACTCATATGCAACAATGTTTGATTTTGGTCTGCGTCTATGAATGCTAAAGCGATAGCTGTGTCATTGTCATATGAGTGTATCCAGTACACACTATCTCTCCCTGGAACACCGACTGCCTCCCTTATTTCTCCTTGTTCCATTGATCCAGAAGGAAGAGTCAGAGCTTCATCTACATTTTTAACAGCTTGTAGAATATTCCACTTTCTTTCAATTAGCTCCGGCTCAATCTTTACATTGTCTAGAGGGTTTGGAGCAATAATATCACACTTCCAGATTTCATTGCTCATTTTGAATATGACCCTCTCAATGAACTCCACTGACTTCTCCTTAATGTTAGAAGTGAATCCCTTACTCATCATTTGCCTGCATACCGCCTTTAGGGATTCTACTGATAGAGCCATTAGGTCATTTTCCTCTAAGCACACCCTCTTCATCTTTCCATCAACAACCATCCGAACAATATCAGGATTCGCTGAGAATTCTGGTCCCTTGTCCTCTGCTAGCTGCATTAACTGATCCCTATACAGAATGCTAAGCTCCTCAGCTTGAGAATATTGAATTTTTGTTGCTAGCAAGAACAACTCTGACGCAGATTTTCTCGAGATGAATTGATCATCCACATACAAGAAAGATGTCGGGACTCCTTCGACTAAAGACAAGATGACCTGTCATTCCTTAACCATTGCATTATATCCAACTCTGACTTTTGAAATCAACCTTTTCAAAGCATTTATGTAGTCAACAATCAGTGGATTCTGCAAGTTCAAGTTGTAGAACAAGTCTTCCGCCTCTTTGTTATGAGTTCCTTTTGTACAAACTCCCGATAGAATCTTCCTTGCATCATCCCATTTCTGTCCGATCCTTTTCTTGTCCAGATCTACTTGAGGATCAGCTAACCTTGCAAGCTCATGATCATACTATTTCTCCTTAAGCTCCGCTTTCTTTTCAAGGAAAACAGCCTCATCCTGCATCATCTTCATTTTATAGAACTGAGCTTGTTCCAAGGCCAACTGTTGGGCTTCTAGAGTTTCCTTATCAACAGGTATTTCTTCAGGCTGTCCGGAAGACATTCCAGCACCTCCACCTTGTTCCTTCAAAGATCTTCTAATGGCATGTGCTAACAGAACATCCTCCATATCATAATCTGAATCAAGTACTTCATGTGCCTCTTCCTGATGACGACTCAAGTCAATGAATGGCTCTTCTTGTTCAGCCACCACTGCCTTACCCTTCCTCTTTCTTTGAGCCTCTTCTTCATTCACTGGCTCATTTTCTTTGACAACATCAGCAGTTTGTTCTTCAATTTCTTCAATTATTACCGACTGCTGTCTCGTCTCCTTACCACTCTCCCCCTTAGGTGAGTTATCCCCAACACCACCTTTCTCGCCAGATCCAGCAGTTGCATGAGAACCACCAAAACCAGAACCCGAGGGTCCAGCTCCACCAGCACCTCCAGCACCACCAGTACCATCATGATCAGGGGGAGGCTGAGTAAATTGTTCGTCAAAGCACTCAGGGGGAACAAAGCTTCTAACTGCATACATCGTCCTGCTGATCTCTGTCGCCATGATATGCATTATGCTCTCCACTGCTCCCATTCTCTCATTCAGAGTGCTGCCCAAGATACCACCAGCATGGCCCAAGTCATTCACCTTATTTGTCAACTCATCCATCGCTGTTGCTTGACTGGCCATCCGTGCTGCGTAATCATCAAGAGCTCGTTGATTGTCACCAACATTGATCCCCAACTGCCCCCATCGACTGCCCGAACTGCTTGATTTCAGTTTCAATTGCTGTCATACGCGTGTCAAGATTTTCAAGATGAAGGGACGGTGTTTGGTCTGGGTGTCCTCGCTCTAAAAATCGTTCTGTTAGTGTTTGTCGCTCGGTTTCGGGCCTTAAAAATGAAGGTCCCTCACTCCCTAAACGCTCACACACACTCCCTGTCTCACGCTCGTGTATGTCTTCAACAATAGTCCTGAAAGAGAAAGCAGTACCTGCAGAAACTGGATAAGCAAAGTAAGTAGCAGTAATGGGATCTGGTCCTGTCATGTCCTGAGGTGGAATCTCAGGCTGAGAGGCCGCAGAGTGTTCTAGTACAACATCAGAACCGATCCTCTCTGCAGCATCAGTATGTACCGGTGAAGGTACTTCGAAAGCAATGAAAGCTTGTTGCCGCTCTGAAGTAACAGGCTCTTCAGAAGGCATAGAATCCTCACCATCTTCCCTATGTGTTGAATGTGCTCGGGGCGAACCACTCGCGTGAGGTGGAGTGGTTGTGATAGACACACTAGGGTGGGTTTCTTCCGAATAAGGGGCTGCACTTCAGGGTCACTCTCAGAACCCTCACCTAAATCTAAAGCTGCCTGCCTTTTAACTCCCGTTAGAGAGGGTGAAAGAGAGGAAGCAAATGTGTCCGACTCCGAATCAGAAATATAGCTCTTGCCCGGGGATAGATCCTGCGGGCTAGCAGAATCTTGGGCCATGGAATCAGATTTAAGGGAAGAAGTATCAGTAGTGTGAACAGAGAGTTGCTCTTGTTCAAAGAAAGTACCTTCTTCATTACCTTGTCCGGCAGGTGGAGTAGATTGTCTGGTCCTCTGGTCGGCAGATGATTGTGCGTGAGAGTGCCCATCATCATCGTCATCATCATCTTCATCACCAATACTCTCGTTCGGAATCCCCTGGAATGCGTCAGCATGGGCAGAGGGATTCTGAGCATGTGATGAAATGTGGGAGGTCCCCGCCATGGAAGTGATACCTGCATCAAACTTAACCCATACTTGAATGTTATCAGGAATAGACATCGGCTTACCATGATGCTTATCTTGATTAGCAATCGTTGTGAGTGACTTGGTGCCCATGCCCAAGGATGCAGATGTCGCATTTGTGGCAAATGCCTGTCTCACAGATAAAGCATCAATAGGTACTAAGTGATTAATAAGCATTTGTAGGAACCGAGGATACCAACAGACAACGTTAGTAGATGTCAGGTCTCGACTTGCAGGAGTTCCCATAGCAGTCACGATCTCGGAAAGAATGATCCTGCCATAATTAATATTTAATTCACGAGCAAGGGAAACTGCAAACACTTGCATGGGAATTGGAATTTGATGAAAATCTTTTTCGCGTGCCCGAAAACATCTGGTGATGGCCTCGAAAAAGTAGTTCCATTCCACATGGAAGTATTGTTTCTGGATGGCGCCAGTTGAGATCCGTCCAGAGGGAGGGTAGCATCCAATTTCTTCGAAGAATTTAATACGCTCATCTGTGTGAGGTTCGGGGTCATAAACATCTCTGACTGGGAACCCCATAACCCGGTTGAACACGTCCTCCATGACTTGAAATTCATGACCCGCCAATGTAAACCTGAAACCATAGGGGGTAGATTTACTCCCGAAAGTAACAGCACTAGTCCATAATTGCTGTAAAGCATCATGGACTAGTGTTGGTTTAGCAGTAAATGCAACACTAGCCTTGGAATACAAATTAAGAAATCGTACCCAAAACTTGAAGCGCGGGAGTTGATCACCAATTTCCGTACTAATGTTGTAAAAATTATTTTTGGCAAGAATAAATTGGTGAGCCATTTGTTAAAATAATTGTTCCTTGAATTAATGTGATTTTCGAAAAAAAAAACAATTAAGGTAAACACTTAAGCAAGGAAAAGAAAAAAACGTAAGCAAATTAATTCCTTTTAGTGAATCGAGAAGATGAACAGTCGATTATACTAAACTACGGAATCAAATATGACCAAAATCAAAACAATCGTAACCCAATCCAGTAATTACTGCAACCCAAATAAGTGATATAAATACTAAACTATGTAACCAGTTAACCGTGATAGTTGTGTGTATATCCGTGTATATATGTCAAACTGAGCAGATGATCAGATAGGGCCAAATACACAAACACAGGCAATAATGAACGCAAATAGAGAATAGTAAACTTAAAACGCGCAGCAGTTCGAGATATGTAAGAGTTTCAACACAAATCGAATGAACAGGGGATGAAAGTTTGAAATCACAGGGTGGGAGGGTGGGGGCTATAAAAAATTAGTGTGAAAACAATTAGGTAAAAGTGAAAAGAAAGACGGGTTAGAGATGTATATATAGGCATATATGAGCAAAGACAAGAATACCCCTGAAAATATAAGAAGAAAATGTTAAGTACATACAGGGGAACATCAAGTCGAACACTATCTCGAACATCAAGTCGAATATGCGAGATAGTGTTCGAGATAGGGTCTATCTCGAACATTAAGTCGAATATTCGAGATAATGTTCGAGATGACACTAACTCGAACAGTTAATCACTTGAACAATTAAAAACAGCATTAAAACCCACCTGGGAGTCCCAACTCGAAAAACCAAGAATAAGGTTTGAGATAAAATTGAATTTTAGGTCTAATTCGAATATTAAGTCGAATATTCGAGATAGTGTTCGAGATAGGTCTATCTCGAACATCAAGTCGAATATTCGAGATAGTGTTCGAGATAGGTCTATCTCGAACATCAAGTCGAATATTCGAGATAGTGTTCGAGATAGGGTCTATCTCGAACATCAAGTCAAATATTCGAGATAGTGTTCGAGATAGGTCTATCTCGAACATCAAGTCGAATATTCGAGATAGTGTTCGAGATAGGTCTATCTCGAACATCAAGTCGAATATTCGAGATGGATGAACTCGGATGATATCCCAGACTTGGAATTTTAAGCAGTCATACTAGGAACTGTAACTCGAGTTTCAAGTCGAATTTTGAGATGAATTTCTAATTAGACAGTAACTAGAGTATTCTTCCCAAACTTAGAATTTTCAAAATTTGTGAATTTTGAAGATAGTTAGAATACTTTGGCAATATTTGTAATCGAAATAACAAATAAATTTTGTCAAATTAATCTAAATATCAATTCAAGGAGTTTTAGCAAAATAAATAATTAAAAACCATTCCTTGACAATTCTAAGGCCTCTAAATACATGAAAAACACAGGTAAATATGAAAAATCAAGAAAATTATGAATTTAACGCCCCCTGTGATCATGCAATCTAACTAACATAAATTCAAAGATTTAATCAATAATTACATAGAAAGCACAATGAATTTATGTAAGAATAACACAATATGTATCCTAAAATACTCATTAATTAATCATATTAAAGTCTAAGCCCTTAATGATTAATTTAGCATACAGAAGTGATATTTTTAGCAATTATAGAGATTATTTACATATGTTTTCAACCATGCATGTACAAAAGAAGCAATTATCAGGACTAAAAACATATGTACATTATTAAGACTGGAATTTTGCAGATAGGAGAAATCACTAACTTGTGTTAAGCATTCCCAATTCACCAACCAACCTATTGAATGTTACTTCATCAAGAGGTTTAGTGAATATATCTGCAATTTGTTGCATTGTGGGCACAAAATGTAGCTCCACAGTCCCCTCCTCGACATGTTCTCTAATGAAATGATATCTGATATCTATATGCTTGGTTCTTGAGTGGTCTACAGGATTGTTGGTCATGGCAATGGCACTTGTGTTGTCACACATGATTGGAATCTTTTTGTGTTTCATGCCATAATCTTTCAATTGGTTCCTCATCCACAGTATTTGAGCTACACAGCTTCCAGCAGTAATGTATTCAGCTTCAGCAGTAGAAGTAGATACTGTGTGCTGCTTTTTACTTTGCCAGGACACCAATCTTCTGCCAAGAAATTGACATGCACCAGATGTGCTTTTCCTATCAATCCTGCAACCTGCATAGTCTGAATCCGAATAGCCAATAAGATTAAAACCTGTATCTCTTGGATACCAAATCCCTAGATTTGATGTGCCCTTGAGATACCTAAAGATTCGTTTGACGGCTATGAGATGTGATTCTCTAGGATCCACTTGGAACCTTGCACATAAACAAGTTGCGAACATGATATCGGGTCTACTTGCAGTTAAATAGAGTAGTGAGCCAATCATACCTCGATAACTTATGATATCAACCGGTTTACCTGATTTGTCTTCATCAAGTTTCGTGGCTGTTGCCATAGGAGTTTTAGCTGTTGATGCATCTTCTAGATTATATTTTTTGAGTAAATCTTTGATGTACTTGGACTGACAGATAAAGATTCCATCTTTTCTTTGACTAATCTGTAATCCAAGGAAGAAGGACAGCTCTCCCATCATGCTCATCTCATACTTATCCTGCATTAACTTGGCAAATTTCTCGCACAAGCGTTCATTAGATGACCCAAAAATAATATCGTCCACATAGACTTGAACAAGTATTAATTCACATTTTACATTTTTGTAGAACAATGTTTTATCAATTACTCCCCTAATAAATCCACTTGCAATTAAGAATAAGGATAGGGTTTCATACCATCGTCTTGGGGATTGCTTGAGGCCATAGACAGCTTTGAAGAGAAAGTACACAAAATCTACAAGTTCTGGATTAACAGAGCCAGGAGGCTGTTCCAGATATACTTCTTCTTCTAGTTCTCCATTCAGGAAGGCGCTTTTCACATCCATCTGAAAAACCTTGAAGTTCTTATGTGCTGCAAAGGCCAAGAACATCCTGACTGCTTCAAGTCGTGCAACTGGAGCGTAGGTCTCATCATAATCAATACCTTCTTTTTGAGAATAACACTTCGTTACCAAACGAGCCTTGTTTCGTGTTACAAGTCCGTCTTCATCCAGTTTATTTCTGAATACCCACTTAGTTCCAATTACTGATCTGTTCTTCGGTCGGGGTACCAGCTTCCAAACTTTCTGCCTTTCAAACTGATTGAGCTCTTCTTGCATTGCAATTACCCAATCAGCATCACCAAGAGCTTCTTCTATTTCTTTAGGTTCAAGCTTGGATAAGAACCCAGAATATAAGCAAATATTAGCTATGTCAGCTCTTGCAGATCTTCTAGTAAACACACCAGCATCTGGATCACCAATAATTAATTCAAACGGATGGTCTCTGCTCCATACCCGTTCTCTTGGAAATTGTCTTGATGATTCAGCTTGAAATTCTGAATTGTTGTGTTGACTACTTGTGTTATTTCCATTAACTCCCCCTGAGTTAGTGTCAGCTCCTACAAAACTAGTGTCATCTCTTCTTGAGCCTTGAACACTTGTCCTTGAGCTGCTATTTACTCCCCCTGAGTTGTTGCCGGACTGTGCTGAGGAAGTTTCTTCTGATCTTGCATTAGACTTAGGTGTTTCTTCTCGAACACTTGGCATATTTGAAGTAACAACCAACTCAGGTTCATCTTCAATTTCATCTAAGTCCAGATTTTGAAACATTAGGGACTCAGGTTTACTATTATCTTTAGAAATTGATGGGAGTTTAGTATCGTCGAATCTGACATTGTAACTTTCAACCACTTTTCTATCATTCACTAGAAATACTCGATAAGCTGCCACCACATTTGTAGAATAACCGACAAATATGCCTTCACGTGCTTTTGCTTCAAACTTGCCTAGATTTTCATCATCTATCAGTACGTAGCATTTAGCTCCAAAGACATGAAAGTATTTGATTGATGGTCTTCTGTTATTCATTAGTTCACATGGTGTCTTTTCTTTATCTTTTATGATCAGGGTTCTATTCTGAGTGTAACACACTGTACTCACTGCTTCGGCCCAAAAGTATAGAGGAAGTTTTGAATCATACAATAATGTTCTTGTTGCTTCAACCAGTGTTCTGTTCTTCCTTTCAACTACTCCATTTTGCTGTGGAGTTCTCGGGGCTGAGTACTGACGACGTATTCCCTTAGATACACAGAAGTCATTTAACACTGCGTTTTTAAATTCAGTGCCATTGTATGTTCTAATCGTCTTTACAGTAAGTGTAGAAACATTCTCAATTTGAGTGATGTGATCAATGATTAGGAAAGGTACTTCATCTTTTGTCATAACAAACAATACCCATGTATATTTAGAGAAGTCATCCACGATTACCAACGCATATCTTTTCCTTGATAACGATAGCACGTTCACTGGGCCAAATAAGTCCATATGAAGGAGTTGCAGAGGCTCAATGATACTAGAGATTTCTTTACTTTTATACGATGCTCGCTTTGACTTTCCCATTTCGCATGCTTCGCAGAGTCCTTTAGGAGCAAATTCCATTTGAGGTAGATCTTTCACCAATTCTCGCCTTGCGAGAGCATTCATCGTTTTGAAGTTTAGGTGAGATAGCTTTTTGTGCCATAACCAGCTTTCATCATCTGAAGCTTTACTGTAGAAACAAGTGACTTCATTCTGGTTTGCCGAATCCATATCAGCAACAAAAAGATCTGCCTTCCGAACTCCTCTTAAAGCTAACGAACCTTCCTTGATGTGAGTTATTGATACACCTTTCTTGTTGAAGACAATTTCATAACCTTTGTCCCAGAATTGGCTTATACTCAACAGATTGTGCTTCAATCCCTCAACATAGGAGATATCTTCAATGATGACATTGCTAGTCTTCAGTTTGCCATATCCCTTTGTCACTCCTTTGCTGTCATCTCCAAAGGTAACATAAGGGCCAGCCTTCATAACCAACTCTGTAAGAAGGGACTTGTTTCCTGTCATATGCCTTGATGCTCCACTATCTAGCACCCATATAACTTTATTTCTGTTTCGCTTAATGCCCTGCAATGTCAGATTGATTAGACATTCTTCGAAACCCAAGATTGATTGGGCCCGGCTTTTCTATAAGATCGAGAATTATCAGTTTTAACAACAGGAGATGCACTTTCTTTAACATTCTTAGAGCTTTCGACTTTGTATTTTCCCTTGTCAGACTTAACAGATTTGTTAGTCTTAGGAGAAGGCTTGTCACACCTACCTTTAGGAGGACTGGCAGTCTTAGCTCTTACATGCTTCTTCTTGACATTAGAACTAGTAGCAGTATTTAAACATGTTTGACTAGTTGCATTCATCAAGTTCACGAAGGTTTGCATGACATTAAAAGTGCATGGCATACAGTTAGGTTGACCACATTGTACATGATTTTGATGCATGTTAATCATTGTGTGTGGTACAGGCATGGCATGTGCAACAGGAATATTCATGTTAGATTTACATGCATAAGAAATATGTTCAGTGGATTTACAGTGATAACATGCTTTCTTTATTCTTTCTACCTTAACCTCTTTTTCAACCTTTTCTTTCTTAACCTGTTGTTTAACAGCCTTGGCTCCTAATCCTGGTCTAGATTCTTCTCTAGGGGATTTGATTTTAACTGATTTAGTAGGAGTTACAGGTTGTTCTTTCTTCCGATCTTCCATCTCGATTACATATCTAACTAATAAATCAGTCTCTTCTTCTTCTCGAGGAGGAAAGTGTTTGAATATTGGTTTAATAGCAGATTTGAGAATTGTAGGTACTTCTTTTTTAATCTCACTGGGACTGGTGTCTACAGGCCTTTTCCCTTCTTTCTTAGATAAGTTAGAATAGTCAAGTCCTACACCAACACCAGTTATCTTCTTCAATGTGCTACTATCAACATTCACTTTACTATCTGCTAGTTTATAAGCTTCGCATTTTGTTTCTAACTCAGCTACTTTATTCCTAAGACATGCTTCTATTTCATCTTTAAGGTTGAGCTTGTGTTCCAAAGTTTTAATAGAGTCTCTTAGGGAAGTATCTATAGTGCAAACGGCCTCTAATTCTTCCACTTTTGCCTCAAGCATTCTGCATTTGGCAACAAGTGTTTTCTGTTCTTTTTGAGAAGTATTTAGGCTTTTGCACAGCATATAGATCTCTTCGCTAAGAGCCCCGTTCAGCACCTTATAATCATCTATAGACATTTCTTCCTTAAGGGTTAGAACTGGTACCTCTGGTTCATCTGATGTCTCAGCCATGAGGGCAAAGTTTGCTGTATGAGTAACTTCTTCCTCATCTGAATCATCCCACGCTCTGCCTTCTGTGATAACTAAAGCTCTTTTTCCATGTCTTTCCTTCACCAGGGCCTCATATTTGCTTTTGAGGGCTTCATAAGTTTCTTTTGGATATGTCTGTTTAGGCTTCTTGCAATCTGTAGCAAAATGTCCAGCTTCACCACAGTTATAACATTTGAACTTCATTTTGAAATCCAAAAGAGATTTGTAGCTGGTACTCTTGCCTTTCCCTTTGTAGCCTTGTGAACTACCACCACCCCTAGTAACCCGATAGTAAGATGAAGATTTACTTTGCGGTCGGTTACTCTTTCTGAATCTGATATTGCTGAACTTCCTTGCCATGTATGCCACGACACTGTCATCCATGTTGTCCAGCTCTTCTTGGGTGAAGTAGTCGTCATCACTAGTTGATGTGCACTCATCATCATTTTCAACTTGATGTGATGCAGTTGATGACCTAGGCTTTTCTGCAACCATTGCCTTTTTAGACTCTACCTCATCAGCAACTAACCCTGATGCAGCTTCTTTTCCTCTTGAATCATTATCCCATGCTTGATCTTGAAGTGTTTCCAGCTCATAGGTCTTTAGAATTCCATAATATTCTTCCAGAGTAGTTGTGTGCAAATCTCTGGTTTCTCTAACAGCATAGACTCTATGTTCAATGCTTTTTGGCTGGTTCCTTAGATATCTCGTGTTGACTTCAATCACGGGGAGAGTTACACCTCTCAGATTCAAATCCAAAACCAACTGACTGAATCTTAGATAGACATCGGTTATACTTTCACCTTTTCTTATCCTGAAGGTGTCATACTCCATCTTGAGTATAAGTGTTTTGTTGCTTCTGACCTCAGAGGTACCTTCCATGACGACCTCTAGCTTATCCCAAATCTTCTTTGCTGTAGTTAGTCCTTTAACTACGTTAAACATCTCATGATCCAGGGATTCCATCAGTGTTTGTCGAACGGATGTGTCGAAGGATATCTGCTCCTTATCAGCATCTGAAAAGTCTACTGCCTTCTTAGGCTCAGACCGTTGTGGTACTACCACATCTCCTTCCATATGCTCAGGAACAACAACCATTGGTACAAATTTACCTTTATCGAGGACTTCCAGATATTCAGGATTGATGGACTCAAGGTAAAGTTTCATTCTCAACACCCATTCTTCATAATGATCTCGGTCGAACATTGGAATCTTAAAATTGTTTTTAGGTGCCATCTTAATGCGGATTTAATGTAAAGATAATAAACTTTTCTTATTACTTGAGTAGTAATTAAAAGAAAATTAAATTATCTTAAAATAAATCATGGTTCAAATTCTGGACCAAAAAAAATTTCTAAGTACCCAAGACTAGGCTAAGTAGAATATCTATGTAGAACTGCCCAAGTTGAATTTCTCTAAGTAGAACTTCTGTCCAAGTAGAATATTCCAAGTAGAATATTCAAGTAGAATATTCAAGTAGAATATTCCCAGTAGAATATTCAAGTAGAACTTTTGTCCTTGGAAGAAATTTGCTGAAGGTCACTTTTAATATTGAATAAACAATATTATTTTTCACCCTTTTTGACTTTTGTGGCTTTTCTCACCTAACTCACCTAACCCACGTGCTAGGTACTGGATATCTTCTATAACACTTTTTGTTGTGAGATTTATGTCAAATCAAAAGCCAATAACACCTTTTTAACTTTATGTCTCTTGAAAAGGTAATCAAAAGTTGATGGGTTTATCTTCTTTATCAAGAACAGTGATGACTCCTTGAAGAACAACAAAAATCAAAGTACCCAGAATAATTCACAAAAATTATCTAAAGTCCTCCCAAGCTAAATAATTACACCCGGAGTATTTAAATAATTTTTAGAGTGAGTTTTATCTGTCAGACAAATTTGAGCACTCTTTTCGAGAAGAACTTGAAAAGTAGATCTGTAGATGAAAACTCACTTATCTTCTACCAAACACAAGGATCTATGTTTTGTATATTAAACATGAAGCTCTGATACCAATTGTTAGGTCCAAATGTGTTGTAGAGGGGGGGTGAATACAACTATTCGAATTAATGAAGCAATAAATACTATATAATAAATGAACACAATGATTCAAGGAATATATGTCTTATATATAACTTGAAAGGTTGCTACAACATTCTTTACAAAGTACAGTAGAAGTAAAGAGGGTAGTAAATGATACTAAGCTCTGTGAATACTCTCTCTCTCTTTTACAAGTGTTTATCTTGAAAATATTGCTCTCTTAAAATAATACACAGGTACTTCTATTTATACTACTTGTAATCTATGTCTTGTAGTCTTCAAAGATTAAGATATACGTGGCCCAATGATGTCCACATAAATCTTATCTAATCTTGAAAACTTGGAAATCTGCCAATTAGATGATGCCATGTGTCATGTTTAAACTGCCCTTCATGTAGAACATCTACTTGAGAACTTCTACTTGGCCATCTCGAATATCTATCTCGAATATTCTACATAGGAATGTTCTACTTGGCCATCTCGAACATTTAAGTCGAATATTCTACATAGGAATATTCTACTTGGCCATCTCGAACATTTAAGTCGAATATTCTACATAGGAATATTCTACTTGGCCATCTCAAATATCTTGTACTTAGAAAAATTTTGGGCTTCAACTTGAAACTTCAATACAACATTTTGAACTTGTGATTTCTTTATGTTTTCCAAATTCTTCAACAAGCTCTTTGAACTTGGATCTCCATTACTGACATAAACATACCATCAATGTCCTGACACTTGATGCAATAGTCTGATTCATAAGTGACTAGTCTTGATAGTGTCTCTGCTTCTTGAATAGATTACCATTTTCAATTAGTAATGTGGCTTTCCAATCATTGCTTTCCTTCTTGTTCACTTGAAATCAATTTGACTTATTGATACTGATAGTTATGATCTTGAATCTTTAAGTTACAAACCACTGAGGCATGAACAACTTTGTCTTGAACTTCTTTCAATGATTTCTTCTTTATTTGATCATAGATAACAAATTGAATTGTATCAATTACCTTGTCTTCATAGTTAACATTGATTTCTTTGTGACTTCATGTTCTTGATTGTCTTCTTGTTAAGTATCTTTTCTTTTAGTTGAGTTACATAAGTTATAGTGTTACAAGTTTAGACACTCTGCCTTTCAGGAACTCAGTAAATATAAATAGTGAGATTAAAACATCTTTTAATTCTTACTTGCAATTTTACTAACAATTTCTTTATCTCTTTCTCTCTCTTAATCTACGAACTCAATCTCTAACCCTTTCTATTTGCACTCAATTTTCTCTCAATTTCTAAGTACTCAATCTTCTTAATATCTTCAAAGCTTTTGTTCTCTTAATCTTCTACTCAAAGAAATGGCATCTTCATCCAAGAAAGTATCACAAGCCGGTTTCATCTACGAGCTAAATAATTTTGTGGCTTGCACTGTGGTTCAAGAGGCTTCAAGGGAATTTCATCCATTGATGCAATTCCTGGGAAGTTGCAAGGTACAAAAGGCGTTGAATGAAGCACCAACTATAATCTGCAATCGGGTGGAAGAGTTTTGGACCTATGCATAAGTTGTTGATGACTTCTCAAGCATCAAATTCAACTGCAAAGGACAAGAGTACATTCTTATTAATTTAATTTTAAATGAATATTTATATTTTTCTGTTAATAATACTGATAATGTACCCAGTGAATCAGATATTAGGAACATGTTTAGGGCTGTTAATTATGCAAATCTTGACATTAATTTAGGACATGTAGTTAGAAAATATTTTAGGAGAGAATGGTCTTATTTCTTTGATGCTATAATAAAATGCTTTAGTGATAAAATTAGTAATTTTGATGCCATAACATCTAGCATGCAACAAATAACATATAGTGTCTTGTTTGACAAATATCATGATCTATCATCTATATTGCTACCATGAAATTGCTGCTAAGTTAGGAAATAAGCATGATAGGTCTAATCATATATATTATGCTAGATTTATCATGATTTTTATCAACCACTTTGTCAAAGAAATTAAGATAGGCAGGGAAACTGAAACTCTTGAGTGTTGGACTCAAAACAAAAGAGTTTTCAAGGACCTGGTGAGAATTAATCTCCACAATAAGGTGGAATTAATCTACCCTAAATTTTTTAAGGTTTTTATTTCTACCCTACCTTCTTCCAATCACCAAACTTCTTTGCCTTCTGTGGCCATGGAGGGTGTTAGTAATGAATCCAACCCTCTTACCCAAGCCACACAACTTATTTCAAAATCTAAATATAAACTGCCAACCTCAACAGGTTCCCAAAAATCTGTTGTTGTAAAGTCAATGAAAAGAAAAACATCTGTTGTGGTAAATAGATTAGAGGAGGATGTAGGTGGTGAGGAAACTGGGGAACATCAAAGAACCCAGAATAATAATGAGAGTGAGGGTGTGCAACCTAAGTCAAGCCACTCCATAGTCTCTCAAAAGACTGTGAATGTTAATAAGGAAAATACCACATCTCTGTTGGCATCCTCCTAAAAGGATGGTAATATTGAAAATAGCCCACGACTAGGGGCACAGAACCAAGAAGGGGACACACAAGCCAAAATCCTAAAATCATATGAAAGGAGAAAGAAAAGAGTCACATTTGCACATGGGGAACACACACTGCAAAATCACAGGAAACTATGATGGAGCCTTCTCAAAGTCAGTTTGATGCATCTTTTGTAAATGATGAAATACAGCATCATTCTCTCTCAATTCTAATCCCTTTTATTCTTATTTCCCCTTCTCATCAAATTTCTTTAAAAAATATTCTGATAGATAGTCAGACATTTTCAAATTCTCCTTCTTTGTTATTCAAGGAGAAGCCAACACTCTCTCCTGAATTTCTTCCCAGGAAATTCAGGATTCCATTTCACATATCATTTCAAATGTCATTTCCTCAAATGTTTCCACTCTATCAATTGATGTTCCTTCATCAATTGATATTCAACCATCGACTGCTAAGCCATCGATCGATACTAAAGATCAATCGATGGGTATGCATCAGTCGATGAATATCCCAAACACTTCAACTGATAATTTTTATACATCAATTGATACTCAATCAATTGATGTTTCACAAAAACTCTTAGGATTGAGTGAGTTGAGTGAGAGGCAGGATTGCAACCTGGCAAAATGAGAGGGAGTGAATGAGGTCATTCCTATTTCTTTCAGGAATGAGAGTCAAACACATGAGGGCCCCACCTTAGAAGGTGCACATGATATGAGTGAGGGAGATGTGAGATTCCAGGATGAGATCCTGATACAAAATAGAGAGATGAGTGAGAGAGATAAAACAATTCTATTATTTGCACAGGAGTTGGAAAATGAATTAATGTCTGAAGAAGAAGGAGTAAAGGAGATAAGGGGAGTTTACAATGAAGAAGCAAGTGGGAGTGGAGTTAACAAGGAAACTGATAATGTAGAGGTTGATGTTGGAGAATTGGATCCAAGTAACTTCATTCATCCTGATCCAAGATATCAGGATTTAGCTACTTCATCCAACAGAAATGTAGAGCAAATTCTAGGAATTGAGCACACTGAGCAAAGGACTATGAATCTGAAGGAAAGCATTGCCAATACAACAGATACATGTTATATGGCACCTGAAGAGTTATAAGATGATTCTGATGAAGAGCCATGGATGAGTACCATTGATGGTTCTTCAGAAGCTGCTGAAACTGAGATTCTTTCTCAATACAGGAGAGCAATGATGGAAGTAAAAATTGAAGATTCCATTCAAAGGAGAATTACCAATTGTATGAGGGAGTCATTAAACATTCAAAAGATTACAGTGACAAGAGTGAAGAGAGAATTGGAGATTATCAAGATATCGATCACTTCTAAAAAGGATACATTGAAAAGAAGGTTGGATGCGAAGCTTCCAATGAATACTATGGCTCAAATCAAGGACAAGTTACTCAAAGAATCCAAGAATTTTGTAGCCTTGGAAACAAGAGTGGGGTCTTTAAAAAATAAGATAGATGACATCATTAAAAGCCAGAGTCTACACGTTTCTATTCTTTAAAATTTCTTGACAGAATGCCACCACCTCCTCAAATTGATGATAACAAAAATGGGGGAAATGCTAAGAAGAAGGATTGTGATGGTGATGGCAAAGGCAGTGGTGGTGTTGATGGTTCTGGTGTTGGTAAATCAAGTGGCATTGGTGGTATTGCAACAAAAGGGGTTACCAAAGATGGGAGTAACAGGGATAGACAATCTTCAAAGTCATCTAAGTCACCCAAAGTCGATTTGAACAGAAAAAGAAACATTTGAAGAAGTTTGAAGATGAATTAGAAGATAGAAGAATTTCTAGGGAAAGAGAAACTCAAGCAATGATTGAGAGGGAAAGAAAAAGAATTGAAGATCTAAATAAGAGAACTGAGTTGGTGACAAAGGCAGCACAAACAGGAAACTTAGAGGAGTTCATTGCTCAAACAAGAGTGGTAAATGAAAATGCAAAGAAAGCTGCCAAAGAAAGCAATTCAAATGCAAAAGCTTTTCTAATTGATATTGAAGCCCTTGAAGACAAGAAAAAGGGAAAAATCATAATAATTGAAGAAGAAAAGCAAAAGAAGAAGCCAGTTGGTCAGAAGCTTCATCAAGGAGCCATTTCCTTAGGAATTTCAAATACTGTAAGAAGAGAAAAGGAAAATGAAGAAATTGTTAGGTAAATGGAAATTCAATTGAATATGAAAGATCAATTAGTAGAACAACCACTAAGGAAAAAGAGGAAAATAGCCACGGCTAAGAAAAAGTCAAGTTCTACTCAAGAAAAAGTGGTTCAGGAAAATCTCTAAATTCAACAAGAAGAAATCAAGGAGGAGGTGACAATTGAAGGATATGACATGAAAGGGATACTAGTGGTAAGTGAAAAAGGGTTGATAGGAGTAAGAACTCACCCTGCAACCTCTAACCACGAAGAATCAATGAGGTTGGAATATGAAAATGGAGCAAAAATCAATTACTCAATGAAGGTGATAATGAAGCAAAACTATAGTGTCCTGAAGACCATTCTACCTCTACTCAATAGAAAGTACAAACTCAATACAACAACTGCTCAGGAAATTCAAAATCAAATCTCAAAGCTAAGGAGATCAAAGGCAGAAGCTGAACCTGATTCACCCCTTAAGCTATGGAAGTCTCAAGGTAAGAATGTTGTGTTGGAGCCAATATATGCCATGATTTTTACAGATGTGGAGAATTTGATGATAACTTTAATCTTAGAATCATAGAAATTTTAATCGACGTAACTGATCAATTGATATGGAAAATATAAATATTAATTGATTAGGAAACCATTTATCAGTTGGAAATGTTTATGTGAATCAACTGATAATATGGATTGTAGCATAGGTGTACTTAGTATATTTCAATCAATAAGGTGTAAGTCAATTGATATTATTCTCATCAATTGATGTTAGAGTCAATTGATATAGGTCATCAAATGATGTGTAACTTAGACTGTCAAATTGTAATTATTTGAATATAGAAAATTATACAAGTGAATGATGATTAGTTGATATTGGAGCATCGATGGATAAAAGATCAATTGAAGAAGCCAAGACAAGTATTGAATACCATCAACTGATGTAAAGACCCATCAATTGATATATCGATTGATAACATCTACCAATCAATAAGTCATCTTTTATCAATTGATGGATATAGAGATCAATCGAAGAAGAATATCAGTTGATGGATAAAAGGAAGAATCAATTGATATGCTTAACAGCAAATTATCAATTGATTGAGCCAACACAGAAATGTTATATGTCAGAGATCTAAAGGAAAAAATCATACCTATGGAAGACAGTCTATGATGACTGTGAAGACTCAAACTGAAGTTGTCTTTCAAACCTTTTCTAAAATAGAAAAAGGTAAAATGAAAGATATGATAGAAACAATCCTAAAATAGGGATTATAAAAACAAACTTGTGGTATATAAACAAGTGTGGTAGCATTGTTAGAAAAAATATACAAGTTAGACAATATATTTTCAATCAATTGTTCAGCCTTAGAGCACTTTGTAAGAATAGTTAGTTTATTTTTCTAACCTTGTAAAAATGAAGCTAGGTTTTTATTAACCTAGGAACATTAAGCAAATATATACACTGATGGAAAAACTAATCCATCAGTAATTTTAAAACCTCTTTGTTCAAGATTATTTTCAATGTTATTTTATTTATACATATTCTCTAAAATACTTAAACATTAAGAACAAATATTAAAACAACAAAAGTTTTGATAATTTGTAGTCAACCCCCCCTTCTACAAATATTGATATTGTTCTGGGAAATAACAATTGATATCAGAGCGCAGGCTTTCAACATACAGAAAGTTTAAAGATTAGGAATAGTCAATATGGGCAAAAAAGATATAGATGTGAAAATTCCAGTATTAGAAAAAGATGAATACTTTGCATGGAAAGTAAAAATACATCTGCATCTACTTTCTCTCGACCCTTCCTATATTAATTGCATAGAGAAAGGTCATCATGTTCCCTTCCTATGGGTATATGTATCAATTTATGGAGTTGGATTATTATAAATGGTATCAGAACCAACTTTTGAAAGCTTGATGTGCCAAGTTGTCAGAGGTGGGAACACAAAGCCGACGGTATTATTGTAAAATGGGCATAAGACGAGAGGTTAGGAGGCGAATCTAGACAGTATTATTCCACAATGGCTGGAGAGATACAATCTAGGTTTATAGGCTATTTGTTCAGTGTAATGAGTGGGGAGTTTGTACACCCCACACCCACATCGATGGAATTTGAGGACCTTTATGATAATCGAAACCCACAACTTGATATATACTATACCCAATCACCCATCATATGTTATTCTAAAATAGTTAGCAACTTTGATATACATACGTTATTGACTTATCCTTATAAAGGCCTTAAACACAGTAATTCTATTCAATATGGGATGATACATTATACATGATATCAGGTCTAGTAGCAAAAACTTCTAATCATACCTTGATCTTTTTTAACATCAAAATATGTTGTCATCTTGTTGTCTTAACTCATAGGTGTTGATTTTGACTTTGACGTTTTCATATCCAAATCTCTTGAGTAAGTTCTTGATATATTTGGAACGATGCACATAAATACCATCCATTATTTTCTTTATTTGGACACCCAAGATGGCAAGATATAATTGAGTTACCCCCATCATTCTCATGTTAAGCTCGTTATACATACATTAAAAAAATCACTTACACATAAATTCATTAGTAGATCAAAATATAATATTACTCGCATATATTTGTACACTATAATATCAGTATAATTATTTTTAGTAAATAATGTGGGATAAATTTTTACCTCTGGTTAATTCATTTTTGAGTAAAAACTTACTAAGACGTTCATATCATGGCTTGAAAGGTTGTCATAATTCATACAATGCCTTATTCAAGATGAATACATTATTAGGGATATTGTTCATTCTCAAATTCATGAGTCTATTTCACATTAACCTTTTCTTTCAAGAAACAATTAAAGAATACACTTTTCACATTCATTTGATAGAACTTAAATTTTTTGTAGCATGTAAATGATAGTAGCATCCTTATTGACTCTAACCTTGCAACATGTATGTATGTTCGATCAAAATTATACTTTGTAGAAATTGTTTTTTTCCGTATATTATTTTGTCCGAAGATAAAAACTTTCTAGTTTTTTACAAAATAAACAATATCTACAAGAATTTTTTTATACGCATGCAAATGCGTGAATTTTTTTTAAAAAAAGATTAGGACGTTTAATATGGGATAGAAGAATAATATATAACATCTTATTTCAATTCTTATTATATAAAGGGGAAGAGGGACATACTTAGTTATTTTAGATCAAAGAGGTCTTAGAAAGAGTAGATAGATATGCAACACGCCTCTAAATTCTATTTTATAGAAACTGACCCCTGACATACCAAATAAGTAGTTGAAGCTCTTGAATTAACCACTAGATCAACTCAACTCCTTATATGTTTCTTCTATATAGTATTAATTGATTATCAATATTCTTTTTATTATATTTTTAAATTTATCCAAAAATTTGTCAAATATATTATGAAAGGCATATGACTAGACCTATTTGTAATAATTAGATGACAACTCAACTCAGTTAAGAAAGAGAAGTAAATAATAAATATTATAACATGAATCAAGATGAAGAAAGTCAACTAGACACGAAGAATCAGACTATCTGAAGTATTTTTATGAGATTGCTACTCAACACTGAAAGAAGTTCATTAATATGTTCAAGTGTCAGTGAAAAAATAAAGAAGTAATATTTCAGAAGAATTCAAAAGATACAGAAGATTTTAAGTGCCTACTACACGAAGATTCTAGAAGAAGAGAACAAAAGAAGAAAGACAGTAAAGTAGAAGAAGAACAGAAGACCACAGTTTAAATGTTAAAAATGTGAAGAATATTTATTATAGTAATGCACAAATAAACCAAACAGTACATTTGTGTATCAACTAAATTAATAAATATTCATCATCTAGCTAAAGTGATTTTATGACAGAAGACAAAGAAAAGACGGAAAGATTTCGGAGCTGACAACAAAGTTATACAAGTCAAGATAATATTTTAATTCTACTATCAAAAGTTAATTAATTATTTAATTTATCTAAATAAATTAATTCAAGTTAAATTTAATTAAATTTATAAATTAACTAATTAAATTAAGTAGAATTAATTTATTATAAAAGATATGACTTGGTATGACTATTAATAAAGTCTAAATGACTTATTCAAAAGTCATACCGAATTACAAAGAAAATAAGTCATACTAGGCTTAATTCAAAAGTAATACCAAGATGAGAAGAAAGTAATACCGAATTTCTTTTCAGAAAAGTCATACCAGATTGATTGAAGAAAAGTCATACTTAAGCAACTTGCAGAAAAGTCATACCGAGCCAATTGCAAAAAGTCATACCGGGATTCTTTCTCAGAAAGTCATACCGAAGCTCAAATGTCATACCGAATGATTTAAAAGGTCATACAAGTGTTATTCAAATGTCATACAAGGCATAAAAGTGTCTGAAAAATGTCATAGCTGAAAAGTCATACAAGCTCAAGATTTCCTCAATAAATACGAGGCAAGTGCTTTATTATTTATGTTAGTTGAAAATATTTAAATTCAGAAATTTGTATGCATTGTAATATTCACAGATTTTTGTGCAAGTTTGAATTATAATTGTTAAATCAGAACAATTCATGTCAAAATTATTTTAAATATTTAAACTGTTATATACACTTTCATCATATTAATTTTGTAATACTTTTCAAGTTAAAATTGTATCTTCTACTTGAATAGTATTTCATTATAATTAATATTTCGTGATTAATTAAAATAATATTTTTAAATCCGAAATTCTGTGATTAAATATTGATATTGTATTTAACCCCCCTTTCTACAATATCAGGGACCAACATATTATAAGAATATCTAATTCATATGTTATAAGAAAAATAATATTATTACTTTGAAATAGTAGGCTAAATTTTATAATATTGATTACTTTGATTTATTGTGGTTGTGATACAAATTTGAAATCTAATATATATATTGTCATTATATTTCTTTTTTTATATAAAAACAAGACTCATAATTACCGTAATTACTAGGATACACGCGATTGATTTAGTGAGACACGTGGATGCATAAAAATATGCATGTATACTAGTAGCTATCTTTTAGACACCTATTAATAAAGGAAAACATTGACATTACATGTGGAAGTTGTTAAATTTCATTATACAATAGCAATACCAAACCTTAGTTCAACTCTGTTTCTAAAGGGAGTTTACAACTTAACAAAGAAGAAAGGAGAGAGATAGATTTCCTTTCTCCTAGTCACAATTTTTTTTATCAGGTTATATATATGTTACTAAAGCGGTGGATGACTGATAATAAAGGTGGAGTGAAAGTAAAAATAGCACTGTGATAAGCAAATACAAAGTGAAACTGAGAAAGATGGAGGTTAGAAAGGAAACAGGGCAAGAAGGAGAGGGCTCTAAAGAGAAAGGTACATATCAAAAATTTAATGACAGTTTTGGTACCAATTCCCATCATTTTTTATAATTACAAATCAATTAAGTTTGTGTTCATTTTTTTAATTATTGATCAATTAAATTTGTGTTCGGTATTTGGATCAGAGATCTTAATTATATGGTAGCACTTATAGTTATATTAAAAGTTTGAGATCTAATTGATTACTTTCTAGGATATCATTCAATTGTTTATCTTATAAATCTTTCTGGGTTTAAAATATCAAACTTTAAGAAACTTTCTTGTCATATGGTTCATTATTTAGATATTGGAAATGGATAGTATCAAAGTTTTAGACGTGAAAGCATACTAACAAATAGATACATGTATAATCAGTGGTGGAGCCACTTAGTGCAAATATTTTCTTACAAGTAGACACATATATACTTGCACAATTAGTGGTAGAACCACGAGGTGTTGTAAAAATCTTTGACACAAGGAACTTAGGGGTGTTTGGAGGATTGTTGGGAATCTGAATCGGGAATGTGAATGTGAATGGGGTTAAGGGGAATAAAATGGAATCCAAAGGGGTTGGGAGGGTGTGATTTACCCACCTATAAGAAATGAGGTTCCCATTCCATAACATTAAAGGGAAATGTTATTTTCAGAGCAGTAGTTTGTAGTTTCATAGCATGCACAATTATGCTTCATCCTCTGATAATTAAAAAACAGACATACAATTCTAATACAATCACTCCGGGAATGGAAATAACATTTTCCAACATTAAATGACTAATCCAAACACTAATTGTAACAACCGGCCATTTTTCAGACTATTAAATCGAGCAAAATTAAAATACAATATAATTTATTAATCCAAAACTCTATTACAAAATAACTATTATAAAAGCGCATCTAACACTTACAAGCTAACAAACAATCTACTCCAAATCTTAGATCCTCGAACTCGAATGCACTTCATCTTGCTCTTATACCAAACCTGAAAATCTTCATCTTGCTCTTATACCAAACCTGAAAATTTTAAGTAATGAACTACACAGTCCATCAAGTAATCAATCGATCTAACTAGTCGGGCCAAGCAACATATAATACATATAACAAAATAATTTTCGATACGATAACTATACATATAACTTTTCAATACACTTTCATATTCTTATTCGATATGATACGACATGACGATAACACATTGAACAATAACTTGTTACCCACAATTTATACCAAGATCACTACAATCCGGTGACAACGGTCCTAAATTTTAGAAAAACTGTCACTACAACCCTGTGACTCGGTCCTAAATTTTCGTAAACCATGGCATAAATGAGAATTTTAAAATTATTGTTAACATACAACATATACGTATAATACACGTAACTTTAAAATATAATCACTTAGCCTAAATTTTTATAATCAAATATAAACGTATAATACATAATTTGGGAAAATAAATTCATTCGTCCCTAAACTATTGGTGTTTTATTGTTTTAGTCCTTGAACTAAATATTCCAATATGCGGGTCCTTCAACTTTTGATTTTTCTGATTGAAGTCCTTCCGTCCAAATTTGACTTAACGGACGTTAGTCAATGCTGACGTGGCAGTTATGTGAAAATCAAAAATTCACCGATTGAATTAAAATTTTGATATGTTAATCTACGAGTGATTACAAGAACACAGGTGGTAAAAGTTTTCGATTTCGAGTTCACTAACGTATAGAAATCTATATGAAAAAAACTTATTATTTCGTGTTCTTGAAATTAAAGTGCAAACTTCTATACGTTAGTGAACTCGAAATTGAAAACTTTTACCACCTGTATTCTTGTTATCACTCGTAGATTAACATATCAAAATTTGAATTCAATCGGTGAATTTTTGATTTTCACGTAACTGCCACGTCAGCATACTGTTAACGTCCGTTAGTTTTTTTGGACGGAAGGACTTCAATCAGAAAAATTCAAAAGTTGAAGGACCCGCATATTGGAATATTTAGTTCAAGAACTAAAACAATAAAACACCAATAGTTTAGGGACTAATGAATTTATTTTCCCTACATAATTTTGAAAATACTAGAAATATCGATCCGAGAACTTACCACAATCTTGCAAACTAAGAATTAACAATATCCTAGAACATATATTTAATCGTTAGCACCTAATCAAAAACATCACATCTCAAATTTCGAACGTGTCCATAATTCCGAATCTGCCGAGATCCGCATTTAACCTTTGTGACCCTCTAAATGATATTTTTTCAAAAAACTTAAAATACAAAAGTTGTAGAGTACGAAAAGATTTTTCCGAAAAGTCCAGAATTATCGAATTCTGACTTGTGATGAATTTTACAAGATTCGTGTAAGAAAAATCCTATGAATTTCAATAAAAAAAATGAAGAAAAAGAATAAAAATTTGTGTATCAAAAGAGATTTATAACTGTTTAGTCTTGGTCGCTCGAAAAGAATATGAAATAATAAGGAAATCTTAATCAATGTATAGTGTTTTAAAACCCTAATTTCTAAACCACTAAAATTCGTTATTCACATCCGACCCATATTCGAAAACCCATTATTCTAATCAAATTTTAATTCCTAATTTTTATCTAATTTTAATCTTTTATTATTGTTAATCTATTTTATTATTATAAAAAATACCGGATATTACACTAATACAAGAGAATGAAGTTCTCCTGACAAAAAAAAAAGAGAATGAAGTTCTGATTCCCGTTAACCCAGACTCATTAACCAGTAACCATGATCAAACGCCCCCTAGATTGTCAAGGGGTTATATATGTTGAACATACTGTGATATTGGGTGTTTATTTGCACTAGATTGCATTTGAGGCCTGCATTACTATGGTGTTAGGGAACTATTATAACAGGCAATGTGAAGGCTCTTATCAAGTGACCAGTCGCACACCTCTGTAAAATAAGTCCATTGTCCCAACAAATATGGGAGGAAATTCCAGCATACGTTAGTCAATATTTTAACTTTCTTAATGTCTAGTATATCACACCTGACACCTTAAATTAACCTCAATGTACCAACTCCTTTACCGACAAGAAGAAATTCAGGACATGATTCATACCCACAAAGGCATTTTCAGGTTTTAAATGCACCAATGAAACCACTCTCCTTCAACCAAAAAAGGAAGAATTTCATTATAATCTTTTAGATGCTTCCTTGAGTGATTGGTGGAAAAACATGAAAACTTTAAGCTGATTTTTTCTTAGGATCCAATGCAATAGAAACTTGTTGAATCTCGGGAAATCTTTCGATAAAGGCAATTTAAAATTTTTAGGGTTTGAATCTGAAGATATATCTCCTTGTCTGAGAGAGGACACTTTAATAAACTATTAATGAGACTCCGTCTGATCAGGAGTCTCAAATAAAAAATCATTAAGGATCAGCCTCATATAATTATCATGAGAACCATTTCCCTCTTTAGGCCTTGTTCATCCTTGACGTGCATTGATCTGTATCGCAATGCTGTGAACAAGGACAAAAATGCTTTCACCAGCCCTTCTCGCATCCATGGATCTCTAAAGCTCTGTCGCCAACTTATTAATCAGCAACTTACAGTTAAAAATTTGTTCGAAGTAGTGGATACTTGAAACTGGTAGGTGAGATGGAAGTAGTTCCATTTATGCCGTTAGTCATCATTTTACCAAATACATATATGATTAGCATAAATTTTGCTAATAACCTCACCTGTGAATGGGAAGTTAAAGTGGATGTAACAGAATTTGATGTACATTTTTTTCTGAAATATAGCAGCTTTGCCATAAACTACTGTAGCAAACCAGCATTCTTTTCTTGTTTCTTTCCTTAAGAACATGATTGATATCCGTGTTTTATACTCCCTCAGTCCAGTTTGATTCTTAACAAGTTAACATTGTTCAAAATATAAGTGTCATTTTTTGAATAAGGTTAAGAATCAAATGGGACGGAGGGAGTATATATTTAGAGCCAAAGCAGGATGTTTGAAATTGTAATTTCCTATTACTTAAAAAAGACTGATGCTGACATTTTGCAAAAAATATAACCATTTTTTTTCTGTCTGTGTGCTTGTGGTTGTTACTTTAAGGACTTTGATTATATCAAAACTTTTGTTAGCAAGTTTCCTCCCTACCCAGAATTTACGTTGTACATGAGGTTGTCCATGAAAGTTATATGTTGCTTCAGAGGAAGATATGCTAGCTTGTTTTGTGGATGAAATATGAATGACAGTTTAACCAAATCTCCTATCAAATTGTTTTGACACAGAGTTTGGTGTTTCTCATGCAATAACTACTTCTCCTACCGGTTTGTTTGATCTTCCTGAACATATGTTGGACAAGATCTTGTCGAAGATGCCTTTTATCAGTATCCTGAACTTCAGAGCCGTGAGTTCTTCTTTGCGAACTGTTGTGAGATCTTTTGTATCGTCATCAACTTATAGTCAGGTACATCTGGTACCGTGGCTTTTGCTTTCTGGAAAACAAGAAGATAAAAACAGTATCCACTTCTCCACTTATGAAGATAGTATGGTGTTTAAGCGCACAAATGCACCCCCTGAATTATATGATAGTTTATGTTTGGGAACCTCACACAGCTGGCTAGTGATGTTGGATGAAAATCTAGATCCCTATCTCTTCAACCTCTTTTCACTTGAAAAAATCTCACTTCCAAAAATTGATACCTATCCGAATATTCTGTGTGTTTCCAGATTAGGTGAGAGTGGCCATTGTATTTACTACTATGAACATCCTTACGAATGTGTCCGGCAAATTGAGTCTGTGCATGAATTGCGGGTTAATTTTGTTTCTAAAGCTGTTGTTTCAGTTAACCCTTCTCACAACGGTGGGAACTTCTTTGTGTTGATGATATTTGAATGGGGCACGAATGGAGCAGCACAACTTGCCTTTTGCTACTCTGGTGGTGATCAATGGATCCAGCTAGGTGGCGATAATGATTACTACTGTGATGTTATATGCCATGAAGATATGTTCTATGCTTTAAAGTATCCAGACAATATTGAAATTTGGGATTTCCATAGTTCTTATCCCACTAAAAGAACAAGTATTGTGGCCAATTTCCCTCAGAAAATTTATGATACCAGGAGTTCTTTAAATTTTTGTTGTACAACCCGCAGTTATTTGGTGGAAGCGTCAGGGGATCTGTTTCTTGTTGTGAGGTTTATTGCGTTTATCCTCCATAGTCTTAGACACTATGGACTGGAATTGAGAAATGAGACGCTTTTTTTCCAGGTGTATAAGCTTGACACTAGTAAAACAAAGTGGGAAGAGGTGGAATCATTAGGTGATCTAGTATATTTTATAGGTGCAAATCAATCTAAGTCTCTTTTGGTCCCAGGTAATTCATCATACAAAGCAAATTCAATCTACTTTACTGATCATTCTTGGGATATGATGTATGTGCATTTACTTGAGAATAAAAGACATTATGATATCGGAGTCTTTCACATGGAAGATAAAAGTATCAAGAGAACTTGTGAGTTTGATTCGCTGAAGGAACCACTCCCTTGCTATATTGACCCTGAATCATTAGTAGATTGATGATACAGAGCAGGTATGACAAGAATCTATCTCCTTCTATGCATTTGTTAGGATTTATGAGCCTAATGTCTTCTTTTTTCAATCTACATTTTGCAGTAAGAAAACAGTTGATAACTTGATATTGTTTTCTCTACTCCTGTCTACTTTTTGACACGGTCAAATTTTATTTTATTTCTAAAAAAAAATTACTTCATGAAGTCTATGAAATTACTAAATGAAATCTCATCCTTCTTTAATTCAGAAGTTTAAAATATTAAGATTTCCGCATAATTTTTGTTTGTTCTTGGAAAAAACTGTTTCCTGAATCTCTTTTAATATCAAAAGCACATATTCAACCAACGAAATGACCTGATTTTTTCTCAGAACACATGTTACTTAGATGGGTCTTGCTTTTAGTAATCTGATTACTGTAAATTACACTTAAATTATGATAATATTTTCTATATTAGAGATCAATTTTTGTCACTTGCTTCTGGGTCCTTCAAAGTTGGGATGTTTATATCCAATATTTCTTTCGAGATCAAGCTGTACTATTTAGTTGTTGATTCCGGGTAAAAGATAATGTTCTCAACCTTACAGAATTGCCATATAATGAGAGAGTCTAAATCGAATAGGTTGCATACTTGCATATAATTTGTTTTTCTTCAGGCTTGAGCAACACAGCTTCTCAATTTACTCTCGTCGAGGATTTTAAAGCACATGTCACATTATGCTTGTAGTTTCCTATTGCTGGACTGATGCATGCCTTCTCATATGCAGGTCTGCGAAAAGATTAAAATGTCTCAATGCGATGATAATGCAAGTAGTCATGCCGTAACGAATGCAGTTATCTAGTGTGGCATTATGGAGTTGGTCAATGGGTAGATGCTTTGTATGTTAAAGACTTTTCTGGGTAATCTGACTGCTGCACACCCTTGTTTCAGAATTTGCATTTGCTTGTAAAACTGCTTATGTTTTCTCTAAGTCTGAAGATTCTAGTTTATCTATGTTTTTCTTTCAGAATGTTGTCATTGTAATAAATAAATTCTGGATGTGTGTGTTTTTTACTTTTGTTGGTTTACTTTTTCTTTAACTTAGGTAATTGCAGACTGCAGAGTAGCAAGAAGAAATTTTTTATTTGTTATTTTCAGTGTAGCGCCATGGAAAATCTAAAGATGAATTTGAAGTTTAATAAATTTGTTATTTTAAGAGAAAAACTGATTAATATTATGTTGCTTGAGTGGGGTTGTTTTATTGCTATTAAATGCTCGTTTTATTATTGAATATTAGCTCCCTAGCCCGTGCAACGCACGGACATGCTCTTATTCTTGTATAAATATTTTATAATTGATATTTTTTGTGTTAAATATTCGTAAATGCTTATAGTTGATTTAAAACTTCTTGTTATTGTTACCATCCATAAGTGATAGGTTAAAAAATTTAATTAATTAATGACTCATTTAGAGCCAAACTCATCCGCTTAAATAGTTCACAATAGGTAAACGTTATGTGTAATATAAGCAATAACATATGTTTTCGATAAATTCAAACGATTTACAAGAGTGATTGCTCTGGACTTGGATAATAGCAGCAACTTTATTTTCTGAAGTTTAAAGACTTTAAAAGAAAGATTGTCACCCGAATTGCTTGAGTTTCTTGTGCTTTCAAAGCAGTTGTGCAACTTGAGTGACAATGAATTTACAAGAAAATTGCATCATAAATTGATCGATTTTATGGTAAAATTTGACACGGCCCGAAACCCAATATTTATCTGACACGTAAAAATATGAATTTGGGAGGGGGATTTGAGTTTCAGATCGGGCTCGAGTCGGGTTAAATTTTACCTTAAAAGATATGGTCAGTTTCGGGTTGACACAGAAAACACGAACCCAACCCGAAAATTTAATATGCATAATAAATTATTTAAGTAATTATAATTTATATATCACAAAAAAAATTATTATAATATATTATATATAATTAAAATAATTAATGTTTAATAATTTTTTGGTGAAAATTGGTCATTTTCGAGTTGATCGGGTACATAACAGGTTGTGTTCGAGTTAAAATTTTCAACACGTTTCGGGTTCGAGTTGATCCAAAAACCTGACCAGAACAACAAACCTACACGAATCCAACTCATTACCCGAAAATGTCACCCATACTTACGTGCTTTCGGAGTAGCAACTATTCTCATCTATAATATTAAAATTACAATATCAGTATTCTAATAAAAGTTAAGGACAAATCCACATGATCAAGTTATGATCATATTTGTACAAAAAGATTGCAAGCAAAGCAAATATATACACCAATAATGCAATAAAGCTACGATGCACCAAATGACTTGTTTATCGGGATCATCTTCACTCTTGAGACATATATATATTAAAATAATAAAAATCCTTTTAAACTGATATTCGTTCAATATAATCAAATTCAATTTTAATTCAAAAATCGATTTGATCAGATCTGAAAATTACACATAATCTAAAATAATCAGAAATACTAGATTTGGAAATGACCAAAAACCAATCAAATCCCAATAAAAAAAGTATCCAAACTGAATTCAACTCGAATCAATTTATAGAATCCTAAGTGTCACGAATGGGAAAAATGTAGAAGAATGTTAAGAATAGACCAATTATTTAGTTAATGGGCGGTTGTTATACTTTTAGTTGTATTTGTTTTACGTTATTTTATTTGGGAATTATATGTAGTGGTAGTGGTAACTGTTAGAGGCAGTTTTTGTGGAATGAAATTATGCAGTTTCTCTCTTTTCTAAAATCTCTTTATTCTTCTATTCTTCTCTGAACCTGCCCTTTCTTTCTCTTTTTCTTCAGTTTCTTATCTATTAATTGTAGTATAGGTCAGTGATCCTGTCAATTGGTACCAGAGCTCTTTCTTGGGCGATGGAAATACGAGAACAATCTATGGAGACAACCCTAAAAAAGACAGAAGCACAATTGATAGAAATTCAAAATCATGGTCGGAAGACATATGAAAATTTACAGAATCTGAGTAGTGGAATGGGTTCTGCTTTGGAAGTATTAGTTGCTTTAGCTACTATAGTATTGAGGCACTCATTCATAACACTAGTTCTGATCTTGATGGCGGATGTTCAAAAATGTTAATGAATATAAGCAAAATGAAGTTTTCCTAGAAGTAGAGGTAGTGGGTGAATGGAAAAGGTATAAGGAGGGAAACAAAAATCAACCACGGTTTCAATCTCGAGCGCCTAGGCCAGAATTTCTTTCTTTTGATGGATCATATGCAAGGGAGTGGATAAATATCAGTAATCAATATTTTGAGTTATGTCTTATGCCTGATGATATTAAGGTCACCTATGAAACTCTGCATTTGCAAGGTAAGAAGAAATCTTGGTATATTTCTTATAAAACATCTCATAAGAAGGTTGAATGGGCTCAATTTTGTACTAGTAGATTTAAAATTGATGAGTTTGAAGGTGTGATTGGGGAATTAACTAAACTCCAGCAAACTAAATCTGTTGAGGAATTTCAGACAAGGTTTGAAGAGATGTTACCATTAGTTCAAGTCCAAAATCTCCATTTAACTGAAAAGTTTTTAGTAGAGATGTGCATTAGTGGACTTAAAGAGGAGTTTCAGGAAATGGTGAAGATATTCAAGCCCTCCACTACTGAACAAGCATTTACTATAGCTAAGGTGCACAAATCCACCCAGTAATTAGAGTGGAAGAGCAAGGCTCAAGTGTGGAAGCAAACATACAATGCTACTAGTACAAGCACCAAGATTGTTACCTACACCTATTTTAGTTCCGGAGAAGAAGACAAGTGATACTATGGTAAAACTTAATCCTCAAGGAAAGATGAATTGGCCTGTCAAGCATATTATCAATCATATTAACAGGGAGGAAATGCAGAAAAGAACAAAATAAAACTTATGTTATTATTGCGATGAAAAATATTTTCATGGACGTAAGTGCAAACTTAAGCAATTGTATGTATTAATAGAAGAAGATGAAGAACCAATGGGGAATGGTACACAAGATAATGATGATGCCACTGAACTAGTGAAGTAAATTCTGAATGCGAGATCTCTATTCATCCTTTATCCGGAACAGCTTCAGCAAATGCACTTAGACTAGTAGGTGTGTTTGGGAAACATAAGATTCACATTTTAGTAGATTCAGGTTACATTCATCGCATAGTCCATGAAGACATAGCAAAAAAATTGAAGTGTAATTAAGTTAGTGCCCATAGTCGTATGTTTTAAAATATGTAGAGGATTTACATGGGGAATGCAGGGTTATACATTCCAAACAGATATGAGAGTCATTCTTATGATGGGTTATGATTAGGGTGGTAAATTGATCCGGACTATCCGGTATCTCGATTTATATTCAGCTCGAAAATATGATACATGTCTTATATCCGTTTCATATACGATCCAAATCTTGCGGAAAAATTAAACCGGGATAAAATATAATCCCGGATATGAGCACTCATATACCCGATCAGATTAGATCTCATATTATTTTTTATAAAATGATCCTACCCGAATAACGGAATATGATCCATGGTTTGTATTCAATTCGAACTCATATATAGATAATTTTTTTTAATTCATTACATTTATAGGTAAATAGTCATCCTTTTATAAAATTTTAATATCTTATTTAAGTTTAAATTTTCACAAAATATGATTTATTCACCGTGATCATACATTAATTATCATCATATATATATATATATTTTAATTCGTAATTATTATATTTTTACACTATCATGTTTATTTTAGACTAAATGATAATTATTTGAATAGTTGAAAAAAAAATACTTAATATTAGTGCATCATATTTCGGTGGATCATAAACTACCCGGATAGAAAATATGGTATTGGCTCATATTCGCTTTGGATTCAGACCTCAAATACCCGGAATTACTTTATATCCGAATAAAATGATCTCGTACCCAAACTTGGACAAAATAAAAATAAAATGATCTTATACTTGAGCAGTGGGATATCCTGTTTCACCCGGATATTTTACAGCCCTAGTTATGATCAGTGGCGGAGGGAGGTGTAGCTAGAGTAGGCCTGCCCCCTGAAATATTGGTCCAAACTATTTTTTTTAAATAAAGCTCATATCCAAAGTTATTAACCTGATCAGGCCCACCCTCACTTCTTGGTACTTGTGCAAATATATCATATTCTTAGACCTCAGTCATCATACAATTTATAAAGAGTCTGAAACTACAATTTTATCGTGTAAATTATAACTGGAGATTATATTAACTACTAATTATCTATTTCTTTCTATTTTTCTCCGGGTAATTAGTTTTTCCTTTTTTTCTACCTTTCAGAAGGAAAAAAATTATAGTATATTTTGGCCCCTGGCTCCGCCACTGGTTATGATGCAATACCAGAAATGAAATGGTTAGAAGAAATTAGTCTAGTAAATTTTGATTTCCAAAAGAAAACATTCCCTTTCCTTCACGAAGGTAATCATATTCAGCTACAAGGAATGAAAATAGCAAGCAAAAATTCAGTAGCGATGGTCTCAGCTGTTGAATTGCTTGAATTGCACCAACAATGGGATAATGGACAAATCATGCTGATAGGTTGTTTATAATCACTGCCACCTCAAAGGAAGTTGGATCATCACATTCCGTTAAAAATGGGGGTAGAACCTTCCAAGATAAGATCATATAGATACCCTCATGTGCAGAAATTGGAAATTGAGCGCCTAGTGAACGAAAATATGGGGTTTATCAAGCCTAGCAACAGTCCATTTGCGTCTCCTGTGATATTAGTAAAGAAGGACTCTACTTGGCACTTTTGTGTTGATTACCGGGAGCTAAATAAAATTACCATCAAAGACAAGTTTCCAATTCATTTGGTCGATGATCTTTTAGATGAATTGAAAGGGTCAAAGTATTATACTAAGGTTGATTTATGGGCAGGGTATCACTAAATACGAGTTGCTCCAACGGATATATTTAAAACGATATTTCGTACATATTCGGGTCATTATGAATTCAGGGTTGTGCCTTTTGGCTTAACTAACGCTCCTGCAACATTTGAAGTCCTAATGGACCAAATATTTAAACAACATATTTGGGATTTCATTTTCGTATTCTTTGACGTTATTTTAGTTTATAGTCCGAACTGGGAAGCACATCTGGAACATATGGAGAAGACACTTCAGATTTTAAAGGAGAATCAGATTTATGCAAAGAAATCTAAGTGTGCTTTTAGATAGAAAAGCGTTGAGTATCTAGGTCACATAATTTCCAAAGGGGTAACGGTTGATCAGTCAAAGATAAAGTGTATGCTAGAATGGATGGTACCGAAGAATGTCAAATCTTTGTGTGGTTTTTCAGACTTACGATATATTATATAGAAAATTTGTCAGAAACTGTCATTAAAAGTAAGCACCTGACTAACCTTCTAAGAAAAGATAAGTTTCAATGACTACTGCAACTCAAGAGACATTTGATTTTAAAACAGGCAATGTCCCTAACTCATGTTCTTTCTCTTCCAGATTTTTCACAAAAGTTTATAGTTGAGACTGATGTGAGTATGGAAGGAATGGGGGTTGTATTGATGCAACAAGGTTGTCCATTGGGTTATTTGAATAAAAAATTCTCACCACGCCAGCCAGGATTATCTTTCTATGAAAAAGAATCGATGGTGATGGTATTTTTTTTTACTGTGAGAACCCACAGCCGCTATCCTTTGGGTGCACACTGGGTAAACCCACGAGCTCACGCAATAGCCTACAAACCATGTGATAAATGGAAATCATATCTTATTGGGCAGAAATTTGTAGTCAAAACGAATCATCAAATCTTAAATTTTTTATAGACCAGTGTTTGTCTACTTTGACGCAGCAAAAATGGCTCATCAAATTGATGAGATTCGATTTTGATATTGAATACAAAAAAGTGAAAATGTAGTTGCAGATACTGTTAGAAAATGACATGTTTAAGAAATATTTTATATATGTTCTTGATTTAATTTCCGTGAACTAACTAGTGGAAGTTGTTTCTTGCTATGAGGACTTAAACTTTCATGTTTGGATCTAAGACATTTTCTTAGTGTAATCCATAAATAAATTGAGTAGAAGTTGCTTACTTGAAATGGATTAAATGAGTTTACTTGGTTAATTAATCTAATTATGACTTTTATTTTAATATGATTATTGAGTCACTAAGTTACTGTCAAAGTATATATTCTGTGACTTGAGCTGGGTTAGAGTTTATTAATAAACTCTGATGGACTAGCTCATCAGAGTTTAACAAACTCTAATAGAATTGATAGTCAGAGTTTAACAAACTCTGATGGTTAGGTCAGAGTTTAACAAACTCTGCTGGAACTGATAGTCAGATTTTAACAAACTCTAATGGTCAGATCAGAGTTTAACAAACTATGATGAGAATTCTGCTGGTCAGAGTTTATATACTCTGATGGGCCTATCAAAATTTTAGCTAAACTCTGATGGTTGTTTTTCATTCTAAAATATATTATATTAAAGGCACTTTAAGTCAGAATAATTATTTTAATTAATGTTTTATCTGCTGTTACGTTTTATTATATTATATATATATATATATATATATAAAAACGTTGGAGATAAAAAAGTAAGGAAGTGACAAGTTTAAGAAAACCCTAGCAGCTATACTCTGTATCTCCCACATACATATTATACATAGGTTTTCTTGGCGAACTGAGGTTTAGGTCGCTGTTGAGTGCTACGTATCTGTGGACGAACTACTCTGTGATGTTTTATCCTGGAAGTGATATTGCTACAACCCAACACAGTGTAGTGGGACAATAATCTCTTCAAGAACAGTCAAGACTTCTTGCAAGGTTTGACGACTCAACAGTTCTTTTGGTTCTATCAGTTTATGCATAAAGCTTCTGTTAGAGCTTAGTTTTCTATTTTTTCTTTTGTCTTTGCAGTTACTAATTTATATATCTTGTTTCGACCTTTATGCTTTGTTTTGTTTTGTTAATTGGTTTAATCTGCCTGTTCTTGTTAATTGTTTATATAATTGCCTCATTGTTGTGTTTAGTTTTTAATTCCCAACAATCTTGAAGAGATTATTTGTTATATATTGTAATTAACAAGATGGTTAATGAAACTGAAACTCCTGTTATTGGTGCTACTGGTTCTGGGTCTGGGATTACTGCATCCACCATTGATTGGACCACATACCGTTTCCCACAACCCATTGATTTGTCAGGCATGCCTGATTAATTCGGTGGGGGTGTTGGTTTTTCTCGTTGGTAAAAAAAAAATGAAACTGTGGCTAACGGTAAAGGGTCTATGGCCGGTGGTGCAGTATGCTTCACCAGTTGTTGATCAAGAGAAAGTTGACTCTGTTAAGTCATATGCTATGTGGGAAGAAAAGGATGGGATGGCTAGGGCTGCAATTTTGGCAGCTTTAGCGAACACTATGTTCGATGTTTACTCATCGAATTCCTACACTGCTAAGCTCTTATAGGAGAAGCTGGACAAAACACATAATACTGACTCACAAGGTCTGAAAAAGTATTTTGTGGCTCGGTTCCTTGATTTCAGACTGGTGGATACTAAATCCATGACGGAGCAAGTGCATGAGTTTGAGATGTTGGTAAATGCTTTGAAAGAGTCTGGAATGGACCTTCCTGAGAAGTTTCAGGTTATGTCGGTGATTGAAAAGCTCCCAAAGTCTGGGGAAGAGTTTGCTCTCTCCCTGAAAAGATAGAAAGGAGAGATCACATGGTCAAACCTGATGTTAGATATCTATGTGCAGGAGCAACACAAGTCCAAACAGAGACATGTGATTCCTGCTGAACATGGGAGTTCGAAGGTGAACGTAGTGACTGCTGGACAGAAAAGAAAGTCTGTCACTAAGAAGGAAAACACCAAGTCTAAAAATGACAAGAACAAGGCCAAGAAACTAAGGGAAAATAAACCATGTTGGTCTTATGGACAGGTTGGTCACTGGAGCAAGTACTGTCCTGCTAAGAAAGTGAATAAACCTAATGTGGTAGCACAAGCTAATACTGTGCTTGGAACCACTAGTGGGCCTGTGATTAAAATAGTTGTTGGTGAGGCTATTTCTTATGAAACCAATGACGAGTATGTTACCTACAACCCTACACTACTTTCCACTTATCTATCAAATGAATGCTTGATTGATACTGAAGCTAATATACATATTTGTACTGATATTACTCTGTTTCTATTTTATCAACAGATTCAAGGCATGACAGTGACGATGGGGAATGCTAGTGCTGCTCAAGTACTTGGAGTAGGAAACGTGGACCTGAAGTTTACTTATGGGTGTGTTCTATCCCTTACTAGAGTGCATCATGTTCTTGACATTCGTAGAAACATAATAAGTGGAAGTTGTTTAGTTAGAAATGGCTTTGAACTTTCTTTGAAGTGTAATAAATTAGTCATTACACATACTGGTGTATTTTTTGGCAAATGTTACTTGTCTGATGGATTATTTTTAATAAATATGGAGCCTATTTTGGGCAGTTTTATTAATGATAATGTTGTTCCTTCTGTAAATAGTGTTGAATCATCCGATTTATGGCACTCACGTCTTGGTCATCTAAATTTTGGTGCTCTAAAGAATATGATAAATTTAGAGTTGATTCCAAAGCATGACATTGAAAAGAAATCTAAATGTCAAGTATGTGTGACTGCTAAACTAACTAGGAAACTCTTTCATAATGTTGTTAGGGATTCAGAAGTTTTAGAGTTAGTTCACACACACATATATGAATTCGGTGGTATTTTGACTATGGATAATAAAAGATATTTCATTACCTTTGTAGATGATTATAGTAGATATTGTCATGTTTGTTTGATTAAATATAAAAATGAAGCACTTGATAAATTCATTATGTATAAAAATGAAGCTGAAACATAAACTGGTAAAGTACTTAAACGTTTGAGATCTGATAGAGGTGGAGAGTATTCGGGTACCTCATTTAATGAATTTTGCAAAAGCAATGGTATAGTTCAGGAGGTGACTCCACCATACACTCCTGAGTCAAATGGGGTGGCAGAATGAAATAACAGAACTTTTAAAGATATGATTAACAATATATTAATTAATTCTGAGTTGCCTAAGTACATGTGGGGAGAGGCTCTAAATACGGCTTGCCATATTATGAATAGAGTCCCTCTGAAACATATAGACAAGACACCTTATGAATCATGGAGAGGCAAAAAAGCTAGTTTAAAGTATCTCCGTGTATGGGGCTGCCTTGCGAAGGTACTTGTCCCTGAATACAAGAGAAAGAAACTAGGACCGAAAATTATTGATCGCATTTTTATGGACTATATTGAAACCACTACCACTATGAGATTTTTAGTGTTAAAATCTGAAATAGATGGTATAGTGTCAAACATCATAGTTGAGTTTCATGATGCAACATTTTTTGAGAATGTGTTCCCTATGAAGACCGGTATACCTCAGGTTATTTCTGATGATGATCCCACTCGCACATCGAGTTCCATTCCTGATCATGTGAAAAGATGACAAATGTGATGGCGGATCCTGCTAGTAGCTCTACTCCTAGCGAAGTAGAGGAACCTAGAAGGAGTAAGCGTGCAAAGGTGGTTAAGGGCTTTGGAAGTGATTTTATCACTTACAATGTCGAGAACGAACCTTTAACTTTTCAGCAGGCCATGGACTCTTCAAAGTCAAGGCACTAGAAATGCGCAGTAAAGAGTAAGATTGACTATATTGTTACTAATGAAACATGGTAGTTGGTTGATCTCCCTCATGGGTGTACTACTATAGGATGGAAGTGGATTTTCAAAAAAAAAGATGAACCCAGATGGCTCAATAGATAAGTATAAGGCTAGGCTAGTAGCTAAGGGTTTTAGGAAAATTGAAACATTGACTATTTTGATACATACTCTCCTGTTGCATGAATGACAACAATTCGAATGCTTATAGCATTGGCTTCCGTACAATGTCTTATCATCCATCAGATGGATGTAAAGACAACTTTTCTTCATGGTGATCTTGAAGAAAAGATTTATATGGATCAACTTGAGGGATTTGTTGCTTCTGGCAACGAGAGGAAAGTTTGCAAATTAGTCAAATATATCTATGGCTTGAAACAAGCTCCTAGAAACTGGCACAAAAAGTTTGATGAGACTGATTCACTTCGGATTTTTTGGTTAATGAAAGTGACAAGTGTGTCTACTATAAGGTTAAAGTAATTGAAAAAGTAATATTGTGCCTGTATGTGGATAACATACTGTTGTTTGGAACAAATATTGAGATTATTAATGAGACGAAAATTTTCTTGAAAAGGCACTTTGAAATGAAGGATATGGGTGATGCTAACGTGATTCTTGGTATAAAGCTGACTGATTCAGCTGATGGAATAACCTTGTCACAATCTCATTATATAGAGAAATCTATACTTGAGAAGTATGGTTATTCAAATTGTAGAATCGCAAGCACACCATATGATTCAAAAGTTGCTCTTGTCAAGAATAAGTCAGGAGTTCCTGTGTCTCAGTTAAGATATTCTCAGATTATTGGGAGTTTGCAATATCTTGCTAATGGTACTAGACCAGATATTTCATATTCTATGTCTAAGTTAGCTAGATATACAAGCTGTCCAAACAAGACTCATTGGGATACTCTTGATAGAGTGTTTAGATATCTAAAAGGCACCATCTACCTTGTGTTACATTACAGGAGGTTTTCTGGAGTGCTAGAGGGATATAGTGATGCAAGTTGGATATCTAAGAAATCTGGTTCCAATGGAGTGACTGGATATGTGTTTACCCTTACGGGTGGAGCTATATCCTGAAAGTCTGCAAGACATACTATTGTAACTTGGTCTATTTTTTAAGCTGAGTTGTGTGCATTAGATGCCATGGAGACGAAGGCTGAATGGTTGCATGGACTTATGTATATGATTCCTATAGTAAGCCAACCGCTTACGGCTCTTGCTGTTCATTTTGATAGTCGTACAACAATCGACAAGGTAAACAGTAAGAAGTATAATGTGAAAACAAAGAGACACGTCCAAGTTAGACTAAAGTCTATAAGGGGCTTGTTGTCTGAGAGGATCATTGCTATTGAGTTTATTGGAACTCAAGATAATCTGGCTGATCCATTGACTAAGGGACTTGAGCATGCTGTTGTCCTTAAGTCGAGGTTGGGGATGGGACTGACAACCCATTTTGAGTCATCAACATCGGGAACCCTATACACCTGAGAGGAGATCCCTCGAAGTGTATTCAATGTGGTAATAACAAGTTGTGAGGATGATTCAGTAGTACATCTACTACATATATCTAGATACTCACATATCTAAGTATTTCCCCTGCAAACCTCAAGAGGTACTGTAACTGCTAGTTAGTAAGAGTTTTAAGAACTCTGAATGGGGTCAAGTCGTGAGACGAGATGTTGGCAGTACATCTTTGGAGATGCCCAGCTAATCGAATGATATTGTGAGGTCGCAATTAGAGGATAGGGTTATTCCTCGAAGCATTCGACGAACAGGATCGAGACATGACCATTAACGTCTCAAAGCCATAGATCGGCATCATAGCCTTTGACTTGTAGTCGTCTATGGAGTGTAGTTACACAAAAATGGATAAAGATTCAAGGTAAAACATTACATCTATATCCGGTAGCCATCGAAATAGAGGACTTAGGAGGGTTCAAACCTTAACGAGTACCGACTCTGAAAATGGATTTGTGGGGGATTTTTAGAAAATGGAAAGTTTAAGACATATTTTATATATGTTCTTGATGTAATTTCCGGAAACTAACTAGTGGAAGTTGTTCCTTGCTATGAGGACTTAAACTTTCATGTTTGGATTTAAGACATTTTCTTAGTGTAATCCATAAATAAATTGAGTAGAAGTTGCTTGCTTGATATGAGTTTTATTTAATCATGACTTTTATTTTAATATGAATATTGAGTTAGTAAGTTACTGTCAGAGTATATATATTCTATGACTTGAGTAAGGTTAGAGTTTATTAATAGACTCTGATGAACCAGCTCATCAGAGTTTAACAAACTCTGATGGTCATGTTAGAGTTTAACAAACTCTGATGGAACTAATAGTCAGAGTTTAACAAACTCTGATGGTCAGGTCAGAATTTAACAAACTTTGATGAAGCTGATAGTCAGATTTAACAAACTATGATGGTCAGGTAAGAGTTTAACAAACTCTGATGGGAATTCTGATGGTCAGAGTTTATATACTCTGATGGGCCTATCAGAATTTTAGCTAAACTCTGATGGCTGTTGTTGATTCTGAAATATATTCTATTAAAAGCACTTTAAGTCAGAATAATTATTTTAATTAATGTTTTATCTGCTGTTACGTTTTGTTGTATTATATATACAGAAAAACATTGGAGATAAAAAAGTAAGGAAGTGACAAGTTTGAGAAAATCCTAGCAGATATATTCTATATCTCCCACACACATATTATACATAGGTTTTTTGGGTGAACTGAGATGCATGTTTTTGTTGAGTGCTATGTATCTGTGGACGAACTACTATGTGCTGTTTTATCCTAGAAGTGATATTGTTGTAACCCAACACAGCGTAGTGGGACAATAATCTTTTCAAGAACAGTCAAGATTTCTTGCAAGGTTTGACGACTCAGCAGTTCTTTTCGTTCTATCAGTGAATGCATAAAGCTTCTGTTAGAGCTAAGTTTTCTATTTTTTCTCTTGTGTTTGCAGTTACTGATTTATATATCTTATTTCGACATTCGTGCTTTGTTTTGTTTTGTTAATTGGTTTAATCTGTCTGTTCTTATTAATTTTTTATATAACTGGCCCATTGTTGTATTTAATTTTTAATTATTCCCAACAGATGCTTTATGTAGAAGGAACATGAGGTACTGGAGTTGGCAGTAGTCTCTACACTTGTTCCGTAGTGGAAGTAAGATGTCATTGCAACTTATGAGGTATATCTGTTGGCCAGTGATTTTATGGCAGAGGCAACAGTGGTACAACCAAATGATAGGAAAGTTCCTATAGATGGAGGTATTATCAAAATTAATTCACAGATATATGTTGGAGTTTCATCTCTAAGACACCAACTTATAAAAGAGTTTCATGACAGTTCATGAGGTAGTCATTCTGGGATCCTTCCTACTTGTAAGAAAATATCACCTATATTGTATTGGCCGAAGATGAAAGACGATGTCTGCACTTACATAGTTGAATATGTAATTTGTTAGATATGCAAGAGTGAGCGAGTTCCGTTTACTACAACCATTGGACACTCCCTCTAAGCCAGCCATGGATAGATATCTCAACTGATTTTATTGAGAGTTTGCCCAACTCAGAAGGGTACACAGTAATTCGAGTAATCGTTGATAGATTTTCGAAGGCTGCACATTCATCTATAAAGATGAGTACCCTCAGATATAAGGGTACCCTCCAGTACAAGTTCAGTTATTCCATTAGTTGGTGTCTTCTGAAATTGGGGACATGAACCTCACCTTGGCGAAAGAGCGAATGAAACATTGTACAGATCTTAAACGAAGTGAAAGAGAATTCAACGTGGGAGATTGGGTATTTCTTAAGTTTCATCGGTACAGGCAATCCAGTGTTGCAATGCGAATGAATCAAAAGTTAGCAAGATCGGTCAGGTTGCTTATAGGCTTAACCTACCACCACAATCTTCAATTCACCCAACATTTAATGTGCCATTGTTAAAAAAAAAAGTGGGTCACACAAATGTAGTGGTACCAACTCTTCCTCCCATTGTCATAGATAGTCAGTTGCTTCGTAATCCTATTGTTATTCTTGATTATAGAGTTTCTAAGAAAGATAATCGAATGGGAGTTCAGGTTCTATTACAGTGGGAAGGTCTAAACTCAGATGAAGCGACTTGGGAGGACTGGGACAAAGTCAAGCAGCAATATCCAGCTCACGTTCTTGGAAAACTTTCAACAACTTCGCTTTTGTCAACATTCTTGAGGACAAAAATGTGTTTGAAGGGAAGGATTATCATAAATGGGAAAAACGTGGAAAAATGTTAGGAATAGACCAACTATTCAGTTAAGGGGAAATTGTTATATTTTTAGTTGTATTTGTTTTGTTTTGTTTTATGTTATTTTAATTGGGAATCATATGTAGTGGTGGCGGTAGGTCTGTTAAAAAAATTCAAAAAATCCGATATCCGTCCGAAATATCTACATTTGTATTCGAGATAAAACGGATATTATCCGTATTCGAGACAAAACGGATATTATCCGTATGTGAATCTGACAATTTCGGATACAAATACGGATATAAGTATATTCGTATCCGAAAAAATCCGAATCCGAAATTAAAAATATATTATATTTAAATTATATATATATATATATATATATATATATATATAATTTAAAATTTATTCTATTAGTTTTGTAGTGTGTGTATATAGATTCATTAAATAATATATTTATACAAATTTTATATAATTATAAAAATATTATAAACATATATAAAAATATCATTTGAGTTTAATATTATAAAGATAACAAAATTAGATTGAAAAGATAAATAAAAATTAATTTTTAAAAAATAAAATAGGCTTAAATCCGTTTAACTTTTAACTCAATTTAAAAAAAATTGAATTAAATTTTTACTATTTATTTTGTAATTTTTTTAATTTTTAATATAAATTTGAAAAATTGATTAAAAATCGGATTTAGATCCGAATATTAACCTTAAAAAAATTTCGAATTCGGATTCGAATACAAACAGATTTGTACCTGAATTATCTGTTTGACAACCCTAGGTGGTGGTAACTATTAGACAATCTCCAATGCAAAAGTCCAAGTCCAACTTTTTTGGGACCTATTTGTATGCCACATACAAAAGTTAGTTTTGTAAAAAAGTTGTCTAATTTTCTCCCATGCAAAGCCAAATCCACCATTTAACGGGTCTCACTTATTTACGTTGTGTATTATATTTAACAAGTTGAATTCAACATAAAATCTTATATATATATATATTATTAATTGGAGAACATATATGTACTTCATTAAATTCTGCAATATATTATAAATAGAATATAATGCAGGACATTTATGTTGTCCAATAAGTACTATATATTTAAGATTCTCCATATAACTTTTACCTATATTTAATATATTAAAGATTAAATGTGGTTTTTTTAGGAATAATAATAATATAAATGAAATGATAAACAATTATTTAAAAATAAATAAATAAATAAACTCATAATTATATTGAATTGCATAATAAAAAATTATGTTAGAAGAATACAAATTTAAGAAATTAAAAACATTACATATTAAATAAATTAATGATTATTATAAAACTGAGACTTATGCTCAATTAAATAATTATTAGGATTCATTTTTTGATTAAAAAAATGTAAGCTTATGCGGTTTCTCTTTTCTCTAACTTATCTATATTATTCTATTCCTCTCTAAACTTGCTCCTTATTTCTCTTTTTCTTCAGTTTATTGCCTATTACTTGTAGTATAGGCCAGTGATTCTGTCACTCATAAGTACATTATAAATTTTATTATATATAATCCACATGTATTATTACATTTTTTCGTAAAATAAAATATTAAAAAACTAAGATTTATTGAAAAGTAAAAAAAAATGAATGTAAATTCATATTTTAAAGAGAAATAAATATTGTATATTATATAAGTACAAATAAAATTTATTTTATATTTTCATTTGACCATCAAGATTTTTTTATAAAATTATTATATTATGTATTTAGTGAAAACTTTATTTCATCATATTGGTCAAAGTTGGGACCGACGAAATACATTACTTAATCAAGGTTATTAGTTTATTAGGTATTACTTTATTATGTTTTAGCTATATTTTGACAAATATACTTAGGAACTTTTATTACAGTTTCACGATAATTTAAATTAATTCAACATTAATTCGAACTAAATTTTTAAATCCAAATAATTCGAAATAAGAAATGATTCGAAGAGATCATAACCAAATTTAATCTGTTTTTATCCAAATTTCATCTAATTTTAATACTCCCTCCGTCCCGTTGAGTTGTTATCATTTCAAAATGGGTTGTCTGGCACGCATTTTAAGGTGAATTTTAAGGATAGTTCCATAATTTATTTTTGAAATTTTCCTTTTTTGTATAAAAATAGAACAATCCTATTTTTATACAAAAAAAGAAATTTTTAAAAATAAGTTATGGAACTATCCTTAAAATCCACCTTAAAATGCGTGCCAGAAAGTGAAAAAAAAGTGATAACAATTGGATGGGACGGAGGGAGTATGATTTTGAATTAAATAAAAATTGACCCGATCTAAATCGAAATCGATTCAATTTATGCAAAAACGAAACTGAATCCAAACCAAATCAAAACCAAATCAAAACCGATCTGAAGTATATAAAAATTTATTATAACCAAAAACTGATATGATCCGGAATTGATCTAATCCAAAACAGAACCGATTACCTGAATTGTCAATTCAAGACATAGACCTTAATGGAATATATTTTGATATATATTCTATATGATTTTTATTCTCATATTTAATTGTATTTTGCATTAATTTGATATTTATTTCATAGATTTTAATATTTTATTATAGAAAAGATAGAATTCCTGTATTTGGAAGGTTTTGGGCTTAAAAAGTTAATTTGGAGGCAAATTAGAAGAAAATTCGTATTATTGGGCTGCACGAGTTGACTACACTATTTGAGCCATATCTCGAGTTCTAAAAGTCAGAATTGGACGATCTTACAGTCCACACGAAGCTTATGTAATTCTCTTTAATATAGAAGTGGTATAACAAGAAGGATCCAAATGAAACAGCCCAGAAAATGAGGAGCAAATAGAGCTACGAATTTTAATTAAAGAATCCTATTCAATTTGGGAAGCCTATTTGTATTTGGCTAAGCTAAAATCATTGAAATAATTTTATTATTAGATATATAGAGATCAGATTTTATTTATTAGAATAGTTAGTTTTTATAATAGATACATACGTACGCTACTTTTTTACTTTCTATCAAGGGTTTTTCTTTCATCTCTTCCATAGAAAACATTAGTTCTCCATTAATATAGTTCAAGGTGTTAGGCTAAATGACCCAAGGGGATTGTATATGACCTAGGGGGAGTTTGTTAGTCAGTACTTATTATTAATCAACCCGATCTGTTACATAGGGATGATAACTCAACAACAGATTATCAGAACTACAACACGAGAAAAACACAGGTAAATAATATTAAGTCTACACCGGAATCAAGACGAAGAAAGTCAATTAGACACAAAGAATTAGATTATCAGAAGAATTCTGATAAGACTGTTACTCACTACTGGAAGAAATTCATTTATATGATCAAGCGTCGATGAAGAATAAAATAGTAGTATCTCAAAGGAGTTCAGAAGGTTAGAAGATTTTAAGTGGCTACTACACGAAGATTCCAATAGAAGAAAAATTATAGAGGAAAAGCAAGAAGCAGAAAAGGACAGAAGACCACAACGTTTAAAGTAAAAAGGTGAATAATATTTATTTTAGTATAGCACAAATGAACCAGACAATACATTGTGTGTCAACTATATCTATAAATACTTAACATCAAGCTCAAGTGGTTATTGGACAGACGGTGGTGTGAAGACGGAAGGATTTCAGGTATAACGATAATGGTTGTGTAGTGAAGAAAGTATTTTGATTCTACTATCTAAAGTTAAATTAATTATTTAATTTATTTGTTAAATTAATTCAAGTTGAATTAATTTAATTTCTAAATTATTTAATTTAAAAATCAAGTAAAATTATTTTATTAAAAAATAAATGACTTTGTATGACTTCTAATAAGTCTTTTTAGACTTTATTAAAAAGTCATACCGAAATTGTGATTTGAAGAAAGATATAAAAGGCAAAACAAAAAGTCATATCGAAGTCATCATCAAAGGTCATACCGAAAAGTCTACAAAAAGTCATATCGAAAAAGTCTATAAAAAGTCATACCGAAGCCATCATCAAAAGTCATACTAAAGTGGAGGATCAAAAGTCATACCGAAAAATTGACAAAAAGGTCATATTAGATTCACTTGCAGAAAGTCATACAAAAGAAATTCAAAAGTCATACTGAAGGATTTCTCAAAAGGTCATATAAAAGAAAGTCTGCAAAATGTTATATCGAATTCAGAAAGTCAAGCTGAGTTTATCAAAGGTCATACCGACCAGAAAAAGTCATACCCATGATTTTTTTTCAAAGGTCTAAAGGCTTAATTAGTGTCTGAAAAATGTCCTGATCAAAAGTCATACAAGTTTTACTACCTCTATAAATATGAGGCCTTAGCTTCATATTTCAGAAGTTGAAATCATTCAAATTCAGTAATTTGTATGCTTGTTATATTCATAGACTTTCTTTGCTGGTTTGAATTATAATTGCTAAATTGGAACAATTCATGTCAAAATCATTCTAGATTTGTAAACAATTATTTACACTTTCAGCATATTAATTTTGTAATATTTTTCAAGTTAAAAATCATATCTTCTACTTGAACAGTATTTCATTAAAATTAATATTTCGAGATAATTTAAAATAATATTTTAAATCTTAAATTTCATGATTAATTATTGACATTGTATTCAACCCCCTTCTACAATATCAATGACCAACACAAGGTACTCTTTTATCTTCTCTTGTTTTTAATATATATTTTATATGGCTTTCTTCATATTTTTTATTGCTTTTACTTATAGCATGAGTGAGTAGTTTCATTCTAGTGCGCAAAGGGAAGCCATTTTTGCACCATAACTATGTTTTATTTTTATTAGTAGTTTAATGGGTTATGGGTGATTCTAATCGATATCTTTTAATATTTAATTTGTGTAATTGGTCAATATCATAGATTAATTCATTCAAATAAGAGTAATAGATCGAGAGATTTTACTCATTAGAGGCATACATACGATTAACAGAACTGAATTTGAGTGCGAGAGCATTATTGGATTTCTAAGAGCGTTAATTCCTGAGAGAGATTAACAATTGCTTTAATTACTTGACCCATTAAATTGCTCTATTTATATAACTAATCTTGGTGTAATCATGGTGAACCTGAATTGCCCTAGACTTTTAGTTAATTGATTTCATACAAATTTAATTTGCATTATATAGTTAATAAAAGTTCTTAGTAATCATTTTAATCTGGAAAAACTTCATAATAATCAGATTAAATTTCTTAGAAACTGTCTCTTTGTGGATTCGGCACGTACTTGCTAGTTTCTGCTAACAACAGACATTGTGTACTTGTGGTATTATAAAATAAAACACATCAAATTTTTGGTGCCGCTGCCGTAGAGACGGCTAGTTTATATAGTTTTTAGTTTAATTATTTAGATTGTTTCCTTTGTTTCTTTGGAACTTTAGTTCCAACTGAGACCGATATTACTATTTTCCTTCTTTTAGTTGTTCATGCCCAGATCTGCAGGAGACGCATATTCAACTCCCATTAGTCCTGAATTTGAGCAAACTATAAAGTAATTCATCGATCAACGGAAGAAAGGAAAACATTAAAAGATCATCGACTCAAAGATTAAAATGGCTGACCTTCCTTTTAAATCTTTGAAGAACTATTCACATCCCTCTCCGGGTGGTGTGCCTACTGGCCTTCTTATGCCAGTTATTCAAGCAGTAAACTTCGAGATCAAACCAGTGTTGCTCTGTATGATCCAACAAAATCAGTTTGCTGGTCTTCCTTCTAAAGACCCTACACTTTATATACAAAGGTTTAAATAACTTTGCTCTACTATCAAACATCAGGGTGTCACTACAGATCAGTTGAAAGTCATGTTGTTTGGGTTTTCTCTTCGAGATAAAGCTCAAAAATGGTTGAATGATATTAACGTGACTGAGTGGGATACAATTGCTCAAGCCCTCCTAACTGAGTATTTTCCTCCCAACAAAACTGATGAATTGGTTGACAAGAAGACAACTTTCAAACAAGAGCATGATGAGACTCTTAGGGATTCTTGGGAAGGATTCAAAGATATTCAACGTTCATACCCTCACCATGGTCTTGAGAAGTGGTTTCTGCTTAAATGCTTCTACAATGGTCTCGACCCTGAGATGAAGAGTATGGCTGACAATGCTTCAGGTGGTGTATTTTTTGATAAAGGAATTGAAGATGGGTATGCTTTTCTTGCAAATTGGCTACCAATCACTTTAATAATTCAAAGGCATCCAAGAGGGGAGGTAAACTTGAAGTTAATGCATATTCTCTTTGTCATCTCAAATCATTGCATTAACTCAAGAGATTCATTCTTTAAAGACTACACACTCTGAAAGGCATATCATTAGGCATATTTGTAATAATTAGATAACAACTCAACTCAGATAAGTAAAAGCAATAAATAATAAATATGATAACAGAAATCAGAACGAAGAAGTTAAACTAGACACAAAGAATTTTCACCGGAAGAAGTTCATTAATATGTTCAAGCGTCGGTGAAAAATAAAGAAGTAATATTTAAGAAGAGTTCAGAAGATTCAGAAGATTTCAAGTGGCTACTACAAAAAGATTCCAAGAAAAGAAATATTAAAGATAAAACTAGAAGCGAGAACAAGATAGAAAATCACAGCTTAGAAAGTTAAAAAGTGAAGAATATTTATTTAGTATAACACAAATAAACCAGAAAGTACATTTATGTGGCAACTAAATTAATAAATATTTATCACCTAGCTCAAGTGATTTTCAGACAGAAGACAGGAAGACTCAAGTCATATCTACAGTGGTTGTGCAGTGAAGAAACTAAACTAATTCTACTATCAAAAGTTAATTAATTATTTAATTTATCTACTTAAATTAATTTATCTTGAATTGATTTAATTTATAAATTATTGAATTAATATTGGTGAAATTAATTAAGTTAAAAAGAACCTTTTATTTAACATGTAAAGAAAGTCGTGTTGCACCTCATTTAAAAAGTCTTACCGAATTAATTACATAAGACTTATTTAAAAAGTCTTACCAAATTATTCAATAAGTCTTTAATTAAAAGTCTTATCGAATAAATCAATAAGACCTTAATCAAAAGTCTTACCGACTTATTCAATAAGACTTTATTTAAAAGTCTTACCGAACTAATTCAATAAGACTTTTCAAAATTCTTACCGAATTTTCAAAAGTCTTACCGACCATTTAAAAAATCTTACCGAGTTTAGAAAGTTTTGCCCAACTAATTTGAAAAGTCTTAAATCTATTTTATAAATTATTCTTATTTTTTAAATAAATTTTATTGAAAAATCTTGCTAGCTACCACCTCTATAAATATGAAGAAAATATCTTCATTATTAAAAAAAAGATTGAAAACATTCAAATTCAGAAATTTGTGTGCATTGTAATATTCATATATTTCTGTACAAGTTTAGATTATAATTGTTAAATCAGAACAATTCATGTCAAAATCATTCTAAACATTTAAACAATTATATAAACTTTCATCGTATTAATTTTGTAATACTTTTCAAGCTAAAATCATATCTTCTACTTGAACAATATTTCATCACAATAAATATTTTGTGAGAAATTAAAATAATATTTTTAAATAAAATATTTTGTGATAAAATATTGATATTGTATTCAACCCCCCCTTCTACAATAAGAGAGACCAACAATTGACATTAGAGCTGGTTGATATTTTTAATATCAGCTCTGAACCAAATATTCCGCAACTCATACAGACCTCAAAAATTATTTTTATTTGAAATAATTTTTAGCCAAAAATTATTTTTGATCAGAAATTATTTTAAGTCAAAAAATATTTTTTTAAACACTTAATTTTTAATCTTATTTAAAGATGAGTACACAAAAAGTGGCGAGCATTAAAATTTCACAGTTTGACAAAGATCACTACAATTTGTGAAAGAATAAAATGCTACTATTAATTGAGATTGCCAATCCCAAGTATGCAATAATTTTGGCCAACAGTGTTGAACCCCCAATAACAGTTATTCTCAAGAACGAGGTAGATGGGGTCGTAATTCCTCACAGACAGTTTCCAAAGAGTTTAGCTGAATACACAGATGAAGAAGATAAACTATGTCCCTAGACAACAATCTCAAACTCATATTGATAGAATCCCTAGACTACGTCATGTACAATCACGTGATCAATTGTAAAAATTCCAAACAGAATTGGGATACAATAGAGATAATCAACGAAATGACTGAAGAAGTCAGAGAGAATAGACTAGAGATCCTGATCTCCCAGTATGGGCAGTTTAGATCCAACCCTGTTGAGGGTATTTCTAAGTTGTTTCAGAGGTTGAATAAATTAATAAATGAGCTGAAACTCAATGAGAAATATTATCAGAACCAGGAGGTCAACATGAAATTTTTGCTAACCTTCTCAGAGCATCTGGAACATAGGATTGCAGCTATCCGGGAGTCTAGGGACATGAAAGATGTTATCCTAGAAAGACTCTACGGAGTTTTGAAGACCTGTGAATTAGAGCAGATCCAGACAAGAGAAACATATGGTAGAGGTAAGGTTCTGAGTTTCTCCAAAGCCCTGATAGTGGAAGCACCCGAGAAGATGGAAGTGAAGGCTGCTGTACCTTCAAATAATTCAATGGAGTATGTGGTTCCAGAATTTGAACATACTTCAGATAAATAAGAAGATGGTGAATTTTACTCTTTGGAAGAACTGGATCAGCTGGAAGATGAATCTCTAGCTATGGTTTCCATGAGGTTTGACAACATGAAATTCCGAAGAAACTCCTCCTACAGAGTTAAACCAAAATTTGAATGTTCCAAAAAGGATGTTGTTCGACAGTTGTATCAAAAAGCGGCTACAAGACCTACTTAGTTGATAGAAGCAAGTTTCGTTGCTTCAACTACAATGAGGTAGGCCACTTTGCAACTGAATGCAAAAATTCAAAGTAGGGAAGAAGAGAGAGTCTTATGAAGAGCTCAAGGAAAAATATGATCCACTTGTGAAAAAGCATCAAGGCAAGTCTTATCTAGCAGATGGTAAAAGATGGGATGACTCAAACAATGATGATGAGGAAGAGCTGGAAAATCTTGCTCTTATAGCTTCATCCGAAGAATCACTGTCTCCCACTTGACAAGGTGGAATAGATGTAAATCCCTTTTACCTTAAAATGTTTAAATTGTTAGGTAAAGAACTAGATGATGCAAGAGATAGAGTTAAGAAACTAATTCTGAAAAACAAAGTTTTAACTGATGTGAATAATATTTTAAAATTGTTAAAAACCAGAAATTACAAGTTGGCTGAGGACATAGCTTTTCAAGTCAATAGAGTCAGTTGTTATGTTAAGGTTGATGCCTATATCAGAAATCAGATAGTGGAAGAAAAGAAAAAGTGTCTAGCCTATAAGAATTCCTCTTATATTGTAAAAGACCTAATTGACTAACATGAGATAAAATGAAAAGTTAGAATAGGCTTTGAGTACAATCAATATGTAGGAAAGGCAAGCAATATAACCCTGTTCAGAAAAAGTGCTGAAGAAAGGGGTATCTCATATGTTATTAAAGACACACCTAAACCTCTTTTCATAACCCCTGTAGTAGAACCAATCCTTAAGAGCTCTATATTAATTTATTATGAAATTAAGTTAGAGGACCTCAGGGAAGAAAAGAAAAGAGAGGAACAAGTGAGGGACACACAAGGAGTTAATGTACAAGATGAGAGTAGGGCACCCAAGACACCAGTGAAAGATGTCGGAACTTCTGATTCCTCCAATCCTGGTATAGGTGCTAAAGACTTAAAGAACAAATTGAATAGACCTAATAGGTTTGTCAATAGTAGGGATAGTAACAACAAATATCATTATACTGAGAACTTTAAAACTGCTGATAAAGTTGAAGTAGAAACTGTTAAGACACCTACTACTTTGAATAACATGCTTGTTATTGATGTATGCAATAAATCTTGTGGTGTTATAAATTGTATGTTATGTGCTTTTAATGCTATGTCTGCATATTTTAAACGCATGATTTCTAGTAAAGATAACATAACACCTAGACAACACATCAATAATAAATTTAAAAATCCAAGACTGCGATTCCCTCAACTGTCAAGAAGGATACATATATTCATAAGTCTAAACAGAAAGTTGATAAGACTGTTTATAGGAATGTAAATATAGTCAAGGTGAACGCTATTGTTGTTAGAAAAGGATCTGTTATCAAAGCTGACAAATGTCAATTCTTTAAGTATGTCCGGCCCAATCAATTTTGGGCTCCGAAGACGATTTAATCCGTTTGATAATTTAAGGGAGTTAAACAGGTAAACCGGGTTGTATGGATCCTGGACAGCAGATCTTCAAGGCATATGACTGGAGATAGAGCTCTGCTATCAGACGTGGTTGAAAGAGCTGGCCTAATCATCACCTTTGGAGATAACAACAAAGGAATGACTACGGGATATGACAAGTTAAATGCTGGGAATGTTATCATTGAAAATGTTTCTTTAGTGGAAGGACATAAACACAATCTTCTCAACGTCAGTCACTTCTGTGATAAAGGATAAAAAGTAAACTTTATCAAGGAAATGTTGGGTTCCGAGGCATAAAACGCAGCGGATTAAACGTAAATATAACGAAAAATTTCGGAACCCTAACGCAGGATCATGTATAATCATGGATTGATTATTGTGAAACGGAATCATACCTTTATTTGGTCTTGACTACTACGAACTCAACGAAGATCCTAGCTTTCACGACTTGTGTCTTCCTCTTGAAAACACCTCTATGGTATCCACACGAGCACCTTCAAGAACGTCTCACGATCTTGATTATGGAACGGATGTACTAGCCTCTTCTAGATGATTTCGAAATCTGCCTCTGCCTTTTCTGCTGCTAGGGTTTGTTTTTCTTTAAAAACTTAATACCTATTAACCCTACATTATCTATTTATAATGGTTGGTTAATAGGCCCATAATAGCAACCCATAACAGCAAAGCCTAACCCATGTAGGTTTAGGATTAAATAATAAAAACGAATTTTATTATTTAATTAATAACTAAGTCACACTTAATTATTAATGGCAGAATTCAAATTCGAATTTATATTATTTCAATTAATTAAGTCTCACTTAATTAATATAATAAAATTCAAATAATCATCAATTAATTTAAATCTATAATTTAAATTAATTATTCCTTTAAGTGCTCTATGTGTGTGACCCTATAGGCTATTATTTAATTAGCAATAATTTTATTCTCCAATAAAATTATAAACAATGAGCGGTATCTAGTAATACATCATTGCTACCCAATTAAATAATAATTAAATCGTGATTCGATAAAACCTTTCGTGATTAATGTTTCAGTGTAATATAATCCCTTTAACCATATATATTATAGATTAAACTCGAGGCATGTATTTAGTCATCCTCTTCAACATTTAATCCGGGTTTACTTGATCCATGAGTAGACTATGAAAACAAATCATTATTTGAGCACAGCCATGCATTTTATAGTCTCACTCAATCAAGAGGCCAATAATATCTCTCCTAATTATAGGAGGGTTAAATCCTTTATCTATCATTCATATTTCTCATACGACTCATGATATACCCGATGTCCACTTTTATCATCACCCGGTCAAAGGTAACTTTTAATATAGTCAAAGTATATTAATCCTCGTATAGAAATATAATGATCTCAAGTCAAAGGATCATTACACCATTATCACTGTGAGTCTTTCTTATGACTTTATTAAACATGAAGAATCTCACTGTGGGTCTGTCCAGTATCATGTACTCCTACATGTACCTATGTATTGAATTTAGTATCCCCATACTTATAACCAATGAGATGTGGTTATCAGTCAAACAACATACTAGTCTATTTATGTATTATTATTGTCCTATAATAATAATACTCGACTAGGGATATTTAAGAATATGATATATTATATAATCTCAAGTTCAAGTCATGTACTAAATTATACAATGTGTATCATGATTCTAAGGTCATTTATTATGCTAACAAATATATCGCAGTAATTAAAGTCATAATAAATATGTTTATTGAATAATCAATTGACATAAAGGTTTATCAAAATAAACATTGTATTGCCTCTATGGCACCTACACCAACAGGAAAAGTGTTTAATAGCCCATTCTAAAGATGACAAACTAGCCTTACGTGGAGTAAGGAAAGGAAACTTGTACATGGTCAATCTCAACTCAGGAATCGAAGATGAAGCAAACTGTTTCTACTCAAAGGCTTCTTCAGAAGAAAGCTGGCTATGGCATAAAAAACTCTCACATTTAAATTTCAAAACAATGAACTCTGTAGTCAAGTGGGATTTGGTGAGTGGACTACCTCCGATGGAATTTACACAAGAAGGATTGTGTAAGGCATGTCAAAAAGGGAAGTCAAAGAAAGCAAGTCACAGAGGCACAGACTTTACAAACATTACTGAACCACTTCAACTCCTACACATGGATTTATTTGGTCCAATCAATATTATGTCTATGGAAAGGAAAATATATGTTTTAGTGATTATAGATGACTTCACAAAGTATACGTAGGTTTTATACTTGAACTCTAAGGATGAAACTCCACAGTTGGTGATTGATCATGTAAAGGTGATTGAGTTAGATTCAAAGCTAGTTGTCCGGGCAATTAGGTCAGACAATGGAACAGAATTCAAGAATGAAATTCTGAATAACTTTTGCTCAGAGAAGGGGATAACAAGACAATACTCAGTACCAAGAACTCCACAACCGAATGGAGTTGTAGAAAAGAAGAATCGAACCTTGATTGAATCTGCAAGAATAATGTTAAGTGAATCAAGGTTACCTATCTACTTCTGGGCAGAAGCAGTAAACACTGCATGTTATAACCAGAATCGAACTCTAATCAATAAAGATCATATGAAAACTCTCTATGAATTAATGACTGGCAAGAAACCAACACTCAAGTACTTTCATGTATTTGGAGCCAAATGTTATATGCTAAAAGATGGAGATGAACACCGTGACAAGTTCGAGGCCAAGGCACACGAATCTATTTTTATCGATTATTCAAGAAGAGCATATAGGGTGTGCATAATTGATCTAAGTGAAAGAAAGTGTCAATGTTACTTTTGATGACACTAAACTCCCAAGTATCCAAACTGAAGATTCTTCTGAGTCATTAAAATTTGATAATTATCCAGACTCACATTCCGATGACGAATAAGAACCTGAGGTTGCAGCAGGAAATGATGATGACAATGATAACGATCCAGGTAATAGTGGTGGAAACAATGGAAACACTAGAGATATTACTAATACCAGTGGTGAATCAACAAGTCATCCTGACTGTAACTCAGGGGGAGATGATGGATCTACTGGTAGAACACAATATAATAATGAATATCGAGGCAAATCATCAAGGTCAAAGCTACCAATGGAAATGATATGGAGCAGAGATCATCATTTTGAATTGATCATATGTGATCCAGATGTTGGAGTTAGGACCAGAAGTGCAACTTCAAATGAATGTCTATTTTCAATTTTTCTATCTCAAGAAGAACCAAAGAAAATTAAAGATGCAATAACTGATCCAGATTGGGTTCTTTCCATGCAAAAAGAGATCAATCAGTGAGACAAGAAGTATGGACACTAATACCCATGCCAAAAGATAGATCTGTAATTGGCACAAAATGGGTATACATGAACAAGTTAGACGGCGATGGCATTGTTACAAGAAACATGGCTAGACTGGTGACAAAGGGTTACTCCCAAGAAGAGGGAATTGATTATGATGAGACCTACGTACCAGTTGTAAGACTTGAAGCCATCAGGATATTTTTAGCATTCACAGCACACTCCAATTTCAAAGTTTATCAAATGGATATGAAGAGTGCATTTCTGAATGGATAGCTTGAAGGGGAAGTATATGTGGAACAACCCCTGGCTTTGAAAATCTAGAGTTTGCTGATTTTGTTTATTTCTTATTCAAAGCCCTCTATGGACTCAAGCAAGCACTGAGGACATGGTATGACACTCTCTCTGATTTTTTACTTGAAAATAATTTTATCAGAGGTGTCATAGATAAAACTCTCTTTTTTAAATTGATGAATAAAGATATGATACTTGTCTAAGTTTATGTTGACGATATTATATTTGGTTCTACTAACAAAAACTTGTGCAAGAGATTTGCTAAGTTAATGCAGAGTAGGTATGAGATGAGCATGATGGGTGAACTGTCATTCTTCCTTGGATTGCAAGTAAAGCAAAAGGAAGATGAGATTTTTATTTGGCAATCAAAGTATATAAGGGATCTTTTGAGAAATATGATGCTAGAGACTCAAATTGCACAATTGGTTAGCTCTTCCACCACAAGTGGACACGACTTTTTATCATCACGTCCTATCCAACTAGAAGAGGATGATAGTGTCATAAATCTTGATAATGATCTTGAGAATGATAATTTTTCGATATAAGATGATGATGCAACTATTGAAGAAGAAAAGTGTGTCGTTGATGATACGATTGATGATGATGTTGTTGAGGATATTGTGATTCTAGATAAGGTAAGACATAAAAGCAATACTGAGATGGTAGTTATTTCTCCTCCACCATGTGTGCCTAAACTACCATTCCTAACTCAATTATTTTAAGTTGACGTGATGAAAAATATTGCCCAAGATGATCTTTCTCAAATTTTTCTTGGTAATAAATTCAAAGTGGCACTTATGTTTCAAGCTCAAGAGGAAGGAGAAGATGAAAATATCTATTTAATCATTGATGTGATAAGCTAAGATGTTTAAATGACTCATGAGAAACTAGGGAGTGTCGAAAAGCCATTGTTGGTCCCTGATATTGTAGAAGGGGGGTTGAATACAATATCTAATATTAATCGCGGAATATTTGAATTAAAAATATTATTTTAATTTCTCGCGAAATATTAATTTTAATGAAATACTGTTCAAGTAGAAGATATAAATTTTAACTTGAAACGTATTACAAAATTAATATTAAGAAAACTATTATATAATTGATAAAAGTTCTAGAACAAATTTGACATGGATTGTTCGTGTTTTACAATTATATTCCAAACTCAGCACAGAAATCTGTGAATATTACAATGCAGACAAATTACTGAATTTGAACTGTTTTTCTGTTCTTAACTGAAGAAGTTATGAAAAATGAAGTGATCTCCTCATATTTATAGAGGTTGAAAAAGGCTGCTATGACCTTTTTCAATATGACTTAATTTCAAGAAATTAACCCTTGTATGACTTAATAAATTGCTGGGCATGACATATTCTGGTCGGTATGACTTACTGAAGTTCGGTATGACTTATTTAAAGTCATATTCGGATTTTATTTAATTAAAAAAATCGGTATGACTTATTTTAATTAAACAAAATCGGTTCAGCATGACCTTTTGAGCACAGAAATCTCGGTATGACTTTCTTCCACTTGCTCCAGTATGACCTTTTCCTCAGATTTTCAGTATGACCTTTTTTCTTTATTAATTAAAAAATAGGTATGACTTTTTAATATAATAAAAGAAATGTCCTGTATGACCTTTAATAAATCTGCTCGGTATGACTTATTCAATCAGCTTCTCGGTATGACTTCTGTTTGACATTTGATTCAGCTGCTCGGTATGACTCATGCTTATACAAGCTCGGTATGACTTATCTATGTATATATATATAAGAAACTCGGTATGACTTATTTAATAAGTCATATGAACAGTTTATATATATATATATATATATATATATATATATATATATATATATATATATATATATATATAAGTCATATTAATCCATTTCTTTTATAATAAATTAATTCTACTTAATTTAATTAGTTAATTTATAAATTAAATTAAATTCAACTTGAATTAATTTAATTAGATAAATTAAATAATCAATTAACTTTTGATAGTAGAATTAAAATACTATCTTTACTTGCATAGCCGTGCTGTCGGTCTTGAAATCTTTCCGTCATTTCTTTGTCTTCTGATCTTGAAACCTCTTGAATTAAATGAAGAATAAATATTATTTTAGTTGACACACAAATGTACTGTCTGGTTCATTTGTGTCATACTAATAAATATTCTCCATTTATTAACTTTTAACTTGAGGCCTTTTGTCATTTCCTTTTTGCTTCACTGTCTTCAATCTTCCTCTGGAATCTTCTGTAGTAACCACTTGAAATCTTCTATATCTTCTGTCTTCTATATAAGTACTACCACAATATTATTTTCACTGACGCTTGATCATAACAATGAACTTCTTCCAGTGTTGAGTAGCAATCCCATAAAATTCTTCTGATACTTAGATCCTTTGTGATTAGTTGACTATCTTCGATTTGATTCCATCCTCAGTATTTATTACTTACTACATTTTCTTACAGGAGTTGAGTTGTCATCTATTTATTACTAATAGGCCTAGTCATATGCCTTTCAATCTCCCCCTATTTGTTGTTAAACATTTAACACACAAATTCCTAGAGGATAACTCAACTAACAACTAAGAAAATAATATTACATTTAAAAAACTGTAAGTAAATAAATTGTTCTCTGGATTATATAATACATTTCCAGATTTCCTGAGTTAACTGAAATGAAAGATGTTTGTTCCTCTAGCACTGAACATATTATACATGTAGTATTATCTTCATTTCTCAGACTCACCACTGCTCCCTCTTAGGATGGCAGAGATGATGTTTGTTCTCTTCTTACCACTTTTCCATTAATTCTCCAACTTCTGTTTTCCCTTCTCTTCCAAGATGAATTCAATTTCCCCTTTCTTGAATTATCCAACCATTTTAATCGAGGTAACAAACATGGCATACATACAGCATTAAACCATCGCAGATATAAAAAATGCAAACTATGACATGTTATGCATTTTAGAAAATCCGGTTAATCGTATTTACAAGAATCTTCTAAAATCAAATGGAATAGAATCCAAGCATGTTGTTATATACCCCTTTTTCTTGTTCAACAATTGAGTAATCCTCTTCTGGAAAAAGCCTTTGTTTACTTCTCCCCTTTTGATCTACTCCCCCTTAGTTGAACACTTTAACATTTTGGAGTAATCCTCTTAATAATTCTCCCCCTTAGTTGAGTAATCCTCTTAATAATTCTCCCCCAACTGTAGATAGGTAACAATTGTTGTTCCTTTTCTGAAGAAATTTCCACCTTGGTTAAGTAACATTTGAAATCTGTAACAGGGAATGGGGAAAGGGATTCGGTAAGTGTGCTAGTGTGTGATTTTACTTTGTGTTCCTCACAAGTGTTTCGCTCATATACTCTCTAAGTGTTTCACTCATAGAATATATATATTTTCACTCGTCCTTACGTGTGTTTCACTCTATTCTCACATCACTATATCTCTCTCTCAGTACGGATGTCGCAGTCTTTTGTACCTGCAACAAATATCACCATAGCCCCTTCAAGAGAGGTCACTGGTGGTGCAATGGGGTTTCGTAAATCCCCGTCCTCAATTGAATCTATAAAAACATTTTGACTTTGGAAAACTGAATTGCTTCAGGAATAGATTCAGTGAGTTGTTGATCATCTAAGATGATCTATTCCATTAGGAATCCAGATATGTTCCATCTAGGGAGGGAGACAAGGATCTATAATGTAGCAAATGATCCAAGTTTCCTCCTGATGCCTGTGAAGGCATGTTGATTCCGTCAGAATCATCAATTATTCTTCCTTCCTTGATATGGAAGTTTAGAAAAATTGTTTCCGCCAATTCATCCTTACACGACACTCTAGTTGCTCCCTCTTAATAATTGTTGGTCCCTTTGAAAAGAAGACACTTTATGTGAGGTGAAAGAAATGTCAGATGAAATTGACTCTTTACAAGTAGCCTTGGCTGACAGGCTGAATTCAATAGACTCACTCTGTTGAGAGAATGAACCTAGTAACAGTTTTGCCTTTTCCAAGTCTGTATCCTTTTGAGAGAACAAAGATGAGCTAACAGTTGTCTCAGTTTATATATGAATCACCTTTCTGGAGACAGAGCTGTTGGATCACTTACATCACCAACCTTATCAAATGCAATCAAGGCATTGACTCCCTCATAATGAACAAATAGGTATTCTGTTTAATGGTTAGAGAGACGGAAGTGATAGTGTTTGTGTGTTTGGTTCTAAGATCTTGGTTAGAGATTGACCCCAATGATTAGGATCTAATTTTTAGAATCGATTGGATTATCAAGCTCATAGATCTTTCCTATTTCTCAAAAGAGACTGAGAATAATCAGCTTATATTTAGAAAAAAAATTAAAATAAATATGCCAAAATGTAAAACAAATAATACTATACATACTTATATATATATATATAACTGATACCAATTGTTATAAACTAAAGATAATATTAAATATATTTACAGTAGTGATGCCAATAAAATAACAACTGTACAAAAATAAGGAAAATCTTTTTGAGTTTTCTTTTTCAATTTGTTTGTTTGTTTTTGAAATATTTTAAGAAATATATACAGTGTATTTACAGTGCTTGCTTAAAATTAAATATGCAATTTAAAACATCATGCAATACTTAGTTCATGTTTAACATCCCTAACTCACTAACCAACTTAGAGAAAGTGGATTCATCAAGTGGTTTCGTGAAGATGTCGGCAATTTGATCTTCTGTGGGTACAAAATGTAACACCACATTTCCATTCATGACATGCTCTCGGATAAAATGATACCTTATTTCTATGTGCTTGGTCCTTGAATGTTGTACAGGATTATTGGAAATTGCTATGGCACTTGTGTTATCGCAAAGTATTGGGATTTTAGATAGTGCAAGTCCATAATCATTCAGCTGATTCCTTATCCACAAGATCTGTGCACAACAACTACCTGCCGCAATATATTCTGCTTCGGCTGTCGAGGTAGATACTGAGTGTTGTTTCTTGCTGTACCAGGAAATCAACCGTTGTCCTAGAAACTGACAGCTTCCAGACGTACTTTTCCTGTCCATCCTGCATCCTGCATAATCTGAATCTGTATAGCCTATTAGTTCAAAATCTGTATCTTTAGGGTACCAAATTCCAAGATTCGGTGTACCTTTCAGATATCTAAAAATTCTTTTAACAGCTATAAGATGAGATTCTCTAGGATCAGTTTGAAACCTTGCACATAAGCATGTTGCAAACATTATATCGGGTCTACTAGCAGTTAGATATAATAATGAGCCTATCATACCTCTATAGCTTGTGATGTCCGCCTTCTTACTAGTTTCATCTTTGTCAAGCTTTGTGGCTGTTGGCATAGGGGTTTTTGCCGGTGTAGACTCTTCAAGATTGTATTTCCTTAGAAGTTCCTTATGTACTTTGATTGGCAAATAAAAATCTCATCTTCCTTTTGCTTCACTTGCAATCCAAGGAAGAATGACAACTCACCCATCATGCTCATCTCATATCTACTCTGCATTAACTTAGCAAATTTCTTGCACAAGATTTCGTTAGTAGAACCAAATATAATATCGTCAACATAAACTTGGACGAATATCATATCTTTATTATGTAATTTGTAAAAGAGAGTTTTGTCTATGACACCTCTAGTAAAACCGTTTTCAAGTAAAAATATAGAAAGAGTGTCATACCATGTCCTCGGTGCTTGCTTGAGTCCATAGAGAGCTTTGAATAGAAAATACACAAAATCAGCAAACTCTGGATTTTCAAAGCCAGGGGGCTGCTCCACATATACTTCATCTTCTAACTCTCCATTCAGAAATGCACTCTTCACATCCATTTGATAAACTTTGAAATTAGAATGTGCTGCGAATGCCAGAAATATCCTGATGGCTTCAAGTTTTGCAACTGGTGCGTAGGTCTCATCATAATCAATTCCCTCTTCCTGAGAGTAACCCTTAGCAACCAGTCTGGCCTTGTTCCTTGTAACAATGCCATCACCGTCTAACTTGTTCCTGTATACCCATTTCGTGCCAATAACAGATCTATCTTTAGGCCTGGGTACCAGTGTCCATACTTCTTGCCTTTCGAACTGATTGAGTTCTTCTTGCATGGCAAGAACCCAATCTGGATTAGTTAGAGCATCTTCAATTTTCTTTGGTTCTTCTTGAGATAGAAAAACCGAAAATAAACATTCATTTGAAGTTGCACTTCTGGTTCTAACACCAACATCTGGATCACCTATGATCAATTCAAAAGGATGATCTTTGCTCCATATCCTTTCCCTTGGTAGGTTTGATGTTGATGATTCGCCTCTATATTCATTGTGATGTTGTGTTGTGCTAGTTGATCCTTCATCTCCCCCTGAGTTGCTGCCTGGATGACTTGTTGATCCACCACTGGTATTAGTAGTATCTCCAGTGTTTCCATTGTTTCCACCACTATTACCTGGATCATTACCATCATTGTTGTCATCATCATTTCCTGCTGCAACCTCAGGCTCTTCTTTATTATCCGAATCTGAGTCTGGATGATTGTCAAATTTTAATGACTCAGAAGAATCTTCAGTTTGGATACTTGGGAGTTTAGTGTCATCAAAAGTAACATTGACACTTTCTTTTACTTGGTGCTGATCAATTATGTACACCCTATATGCTCTTTTTGAGTAGCCGACAAAAATTGCTTCATGTGCCTTGGCCTCGAATTTGCCACGATGTTCATCTCCATCTTTTAGCACAAAACATTTGGCTCCAAATACATGAAAGTATTTGAGTGTTGGTTTCTTGCCAGCCATTAATTCATAGGGAGTCTTCATATGTTCTTTATTGATTAAAGTTCGATTCTGGGTATAACATGCTGTGTTTACTGCTTCAGCCCAGAAGTAGATAGGCAACCTTGATTCACTTAACATTGTTCTTGCAGCTTCAATCAGGGTTCGATTCTTCCTTTCTACTACTCCATTCTGTTGCGGAGTTCTTGGCGCTGAGAATTGTCTTGTTATCCCTTTGTCTGAGCAGAAGCTATTCAGAATTTCATTCTTGAATTCTGTTCCATTATCTGATCTGATTGCCCGGACAGGTAGCTTTGAATCTAACTCAATCAACTTTACATGATCAATCACCAATTGTGGAGTTTCATCCTTAGTGTTCAAGAATAAAACCAACGAGTACTTTGTGAAGTCATCTACAATCATTAAGGCATATTTCTTCCTTGACATAGACATAATATTGACTGGACCAAATAAATCCATATGTAGCAGTTGCAGTGGTTCAGTAATATTACTAGAGTCTATGCCTTTGTGAGTTGCTCTTTTTGACTTCCCTTTTTGACATGCCTCGCACAAACCTTCTTGTGAGAATTCCATCGGAGGCAGTCCTCTCACCAAATCCCTCTTGACTAGAGAGTTCATTGTTTTGAAGTTCAGGTGTGAGAGCTTCTTGTGCCATAGCCAACTTTCTTCTATTGAAGCTTTTGAATAAAAACAGTTTGCTTCAGCTTCAGTTCCCGAGTTGAAATCAGCTACGTAGAAGTTTCCTTTCCTTACTCCACGCAAGGCTAGTCTGTCTTCTTTAGAATGAGTAGATTGTGCTTAAGTCCTTCCACTAAAGAGACGTTTTCAATGATAACATTTCCAGTATTTAACTTGCCATATCCCGTAGTCATTCCTTTGCTGTTATCTCCAAAGGTGACAATTGGGTCAGCTCTCTCAACCACGTCTGATAGCAGGGCTCTATCTCCGGTCATATGCCTTGACGATCCGCTGTCCAGGATCCATACAACTCGGTTTACCTGTTTAACTCCCTGCACATACCAAACGGATTAATTCGTCTTCGGAACCCAAAATTGATTGGGCCCGGCATACTTAAAGAATTGACCTTTGTCAGCTTTGACAACAGATCCTTTTCGAACAACAGCCGCATCCTCCTTGACTGTACTTACTTTCCTATAAACAGTCTTAACAACTTTTTGTTTAGACTTAGGAATATATTTTTCCTTCTTGACAGGTGAAGGAATAGCAGTCTTGGATTTAACAAATTTATTATTGATGTATTGTCTCGGTGTCATGTTCTTTTTATTAGTAGTCATGCGTTTGAAATAAGCAGTCATAGCATTAAAAGCACATAACATACAATTTAACATACCACAAGTTTTATGGCATACATCAATAGCAGGCATGTTATTCACAGCAGTAGGAGTTTTAACAATTTATACTTTAACTTTCTCAGCAGTTTTAAAGTTTTCAGTAGAATGACATTAATTGTTACTATCCTTACTTCTAACAAACTTATTGCTAGGTCTGTTCAAATTATTCTTTAAGTTCTTAGCACCTATACCAGGTTTGTGGAAATCAGAAGTTCCCACAACTTTCACTGGTGTCTTGGGTGTATCTTTCTCTTTTTGGACATTTACTCCTTTTATGTCCCTTGCTTGTTCTCCTCTTTTCTTCTCTTCCTCTTGATCCTCTAATTGCATCTCATAAGCAATCAGTATAGAGCTCTCGAGGATGGGTTCAGCTACAGGTGTAATGAAAAGAGGTTTGCGTGTGTCTTTAACAACATGAGGAATACCCCTTTCTTCAGCGCTTTGCTTGAATGGGGTAATGTTGTTTGGCTTTCCTACAGATTCATTGTACTCGAAGCCTATTCCAACTTTTCTGTTTATTACCTGTTGGTCAACTAGGTTCTTTACAATATACGAGGAATTTTTATATGCTAGACACCTTTTCTTTTCTTCCTCTATCTGGTTTCTGAGGTAGGTCTCAACTTCAACATAACAACTGACTCTATTGACTTGAAAAGCTAAGTCCTCAGTTAATTTCTTAGTCAACTTGTCACTGTTTTGTTTTAACTGTTTTAAGACTTCGAGCTCATCAACGAGATCTTTATTTTCGAGTCTTAGTTGCTTAACCTTACTTCTTTCACCCTCTAGTTCTTTACCTATTAAATTAAACATTTTAGGGCAGTAAGGATTTACCTCTATTCCTTTTTGACTATTAGGAGACCTTGATTCTTCGGATGAAGCCATAAGAGCAAGATTTCCCAGCTCTTCCCCATCACTATCATCTGAGTCATCCCAGCTTTTTCCCTTTGCCAGATAGGACTTTCCTTGATGCTTTTGCAAAAGTGCATCGTACTTTTCCTTGAGCTCTTCGTAAGACTCTATCTTCTTCCCTTGCTTAGGCTTCTTGCACTCCGTTGCAAAGTGGCCTAGCTCATTGCAGTTGAAGCAACGAAACTTGCTTCTATCCACTAAGCCGGTCTTATAGCCGCTATTTGATTCAGCTGTTGAAGACCCTCCTCTTTGAAATCTCCCAAAATTTGATTTAACTTTATAGGAGGGATTTCTCCGAAATCTCATGTTGCCAAACTTCCTGGCAACCAAAGCTAGAGACTCATCTTCTAGCTGATCTAGTTCTTCCAGAGAGTAGAATTCACCACCTTCTTGTTTATCTGAAGTATGTCCAATTTCTTGAACAACATACTCCAATGAAGGTACAGCAGCCTTCATTTTCATCTTCTGTGGTGCTTCCACTAACAGTGCTTTGGAGGAACTCTGAACCTTGCCTCTCCCATACATCTCTCTCGTCTGGATCTGTTCCAGCTCATATGTCTTCAATACTCCGTAGAGTCTTTCTAGGGTTACCTCCTTCATGTCCCTAGACTCACGGATTGCTGCGATCCTATGCTCCAGATGCTCGGGTAGGGTTAGCAGAAACTTCCTGTTGATCTCCTGGTTCTGATAATACTTCCCATTCATGTTGAGCTCGTTTATCAGTTTGTTCAATCTCTGAAACACCTCAGAGATACCCTCACCAGGGTTGGACCTAAACTGCTCGTACTGGGAGATCAGGATTTCGAGTCTATTCTCTTTGACTTCCTCAGTCCCCTCGTTGATAATCTCTATTGTATCCCAAATCTGTTTTGCATTTCTACAATTGACTACTTGATTGTACATGACTTAGTCTAGAGATTCAATCAATATCAGTTTGAGATTGTTGTCCAGGGACACAGCTTCCTTTTCTTCAATTGTATAGTCAGATAGACTTTTTGGAAACTGTCTGTGAGGAATTACGACCCCATCTACTATATGTTCGAGAATAACTGATATAGGGGGTTTAACACCATTGGCAAAAATATTTGCATACTTGGGATTTGCAATCCCGATAAACAGTAGCATTTTATGTTTCCACAAATTGTAGTGTTCTCTGTCGAACTGTGGAATTTTGATACTGGTCACTTTCTGGGTACTCATCTTTAATAAGATTAAAAATTAAGTGTTTCAAAAAATATTTTAATTTTTGACTTAAAACAATTTTTGATCAAAAATAATTTTTCTGAAAAAAAATTATTTCGAATTTAAAATAATTTTTGAGATATGTATGAGTTCGCGGAATTTGATTTGGATCTGATATGAAAATATATCAACCAGCTCTGATGCCAATTGTTGGTCCCTGATATTGTAGAAGGGGGGTTGAATACAATATCTAAAATTAATCGCGGAATATTTGAATTAAAAATATTATTTTAATTTCTCACAAAATATTAATTTTAATGAAATACTATTCAAGTAGAAGATATAAATTTTAACTTGAAACGTATTACAAAATTAATATTAAGAAAACTGTTATATAATTGATAAAAGTTCTAGAACAAATTTGACATGGATTGTTCGTGTTTTACAATTATATTCCAAATTCAGCACAGAAATCTGTGAATATTACAATGCAGACAAATTACTGAATTTGAACTGTTTTTCTGTTCTTAACTGAAGAAGTTATGAAAAATGAAGTGATCTCCTCATATTTATAGAGGTTGAAAAAGGCTGCTATGACCTTTTTCAATATGACTTAATTTCAAGAAATTAACCCTTGTATGACTTAATAAATTGCTGGGCATGACATATTCTGGTCGGTATGACTTACTGAAGTTCGGTATGACTTATTTAAAGTCATATTCGGATTTTATTTAATTAAAAAAATCGGTATGACTTATTTTAATTAAACAAAATCGGTTCAGCATGACCTTTTGAGCACAGAAATCTCGGTATGACTTTCTTCCACTTGCTCCAGTATGACCTTTTCCTCAGATTTTCAGTATGACCTTTTTTTCTTTATTAATTAAAAAATAGGTATGACTTTTTAATATAATAAAAGAAATGTCCTGTATGACCTTTAATAAATCTGCTCGGTATGACTTATTCAATCAGCTTCTCGGTATGACTTCTGTTTGACATTTGATTCAGCTGCTCGGTATGACTCATGCTTATACAAGCTCGGTATGACTTATCTATGTATATATATATATAAGAAACTCGGTATGACTTATTTAATAAGTCATATGAACAGTTTATATATATATATATATATATATATATATATATATATATATATATATATATAAGTCATATTAATCCATTTCTTTTATAATAAATTAATTCTACTTAATTTAATTAGTTAATTTATAAATTAAATTAAATTCAACTTTAATTAATTTAATTAGATAAATTAAATAATCAATTAACTTTTGATAGTAGAATTAAAATACTATCTTTACTTGCATAGCCGTGCTGTCGGTCTTGAAATCTTTCCGTCCTTTCTTTGTCTTCTGATCTTGAAACCTCTTGAATTAAATGAAGAATAAATATTATTTTAGTTGACACACAAATGTACTGTCTGGTTCATTTGTGTCATACTAATAAATATTCTCCATTTATCAACTTTTAACTTGAGGCCTTTTGTCATTTCCTTTTTGCTTCACTGTCTTCAATCTTCTTCTGGAATCTTCTGTAGTAACCACTTGAAATCTTCTATATCTTCTGTCTTCTATAGAAGTACTACCACAATATTATTTTCACTGACGCTTGATCATAACAATGAACTTCTTCCAGTGTTGAGTAGCAATCCCATAAAATTCTTCTGATACTTAGATCCTTTGTGATTAGTTGACTGTCTTCGATTTGATTTCATCCTCAGTATTTATTACTTACTACATTTTCTTACAGGAGTTGAGTTGTCATCTATTTATTACAAATAGGCCTAGTCATATGCCTTTCAGCCACCACCTGAGCTTCCACCTCATATGAACATTAAGGGAGTTTCGTATTTTCTAGGCTGTGAATTTTTATGTTATTTTATCACAATTTTTTTTAAAATTGCCCAAATACCTACTCAATTATTGATTATTTGTATAACATTTGAATATATTGAGACTTGTTTGGACGTTTTCTGCAGGATAAAAGCCAATACTGATATCCTTGATTTTATTCGTGATGGTGCTCGTGGTATTGAGTTCCGTGTTCAAATGGTGGCTTTTAATTACTTCACTGAAGTAATTTTAGGTAAGAAGTCAAGCTAATGACTCTGAAGGAGCGCTTTTTGGGAGTCAACCCAAGATAAATTATTATTATATATATTTTTCTATTTGTTTATAGAAATTACTACTATATATTTTTGTATTTTTTAGGAGATTAGATCATTTTTATTATTATTGTTATTATTACTCTCATAAGATGCGTTGATGATTTTGTTTGAAGTTTTTCATATATAAATTTAATGCGATTCAAATTGTGATTTGAATTTTCAAAAAAAATCAAGAATGTAGCAAAAGTGAAAAAAAGAAGTAGAGAAAGTGTCAGCATTCTAATACCGCGGTGTAACTTGATAAACCTACAGTTGAAGAGCTCTGTTCGGCTTTGAAAAAAAGAAACACGCGTAGAAAAAAATAATAATAAAATCAAGCTACAGATTTTCTTCACGACTGTGACACCAATTTGTCACCAGATCTCTACTTTCATCTCACGCCCTCGACCTGTGGTGCATACCTGATTTCCTAAATCTGGGTCTCATCCTGACCAGCTTCCAAGACTTAAGCCAAAGCTATAGCCAAGCCTCTATTCGAACCTGGTACTTCCAAACCTGCTTCTTCCGAGTCTGCCTGGCAATGTGAAATTCAACAAAAATGCTGTTGAAGGGAATTGATCCATGCTCTCCTGGATTACAAGGAAGTTTCTCAACTGCTGAGCCACTCCAGCTATTGTGTAATACTTAAACCGAGTCTGATGCTATTTAAAGAGGCAAAAATGTTTTAAAAAAGGCAACACTTCTCAACAATTTTCAAGCGGCATTTTATGCTTAGGCATTTTGGGAGTGAAGGTCAGAAATACTCATTTTTTACCCACAATTGACAAGAATACCAGTATCTAAAAATACGGCCATATATACCAACATGTTATTAAAAGGAATATTACTAGATACACTTTTATTGAAAGCTTATTACGCTAAAATACACTTGAAAGTTGGGTAACGCATTGGTGATCAGGGTAACAGCTATTACGCATTTTGTATCAGAGTATCCAATTCAATCTTTTATGGCAGCGTTATACCAGATCTGAGTAATACCCATTAGAAAATTATAATAGCATCGTTGATAGTACAATACAAGTTCGATGAAAGACGTAGAATGAATAATGAAGCAAATGATGTCATCTTTGAATTTGTTTTTGAGATGGAGGCTTGTATGTAAAATTAGTCAAAGAGTGATACACAGTTGGGAGTATTTTTAATCTTTCTTTGTATATTTTTTTTCCTTTGTATAATTTTTTTTCTTTATTTTTGTATTTTAGTTTTAGGACTATTTTAGTTTTTTCTTTATATATATAATTGTTCATTGAGGACAATGAACCGCTTAAGTGTGGTGATGGGTTCTTATTGTTAAAAAAAATCTTTAAAAAAAAAATCTTTTGTATATTGCCTCGTTTTAATATATTATAGAAAAGATAAGTACACATCTTGTAAAATTGTTTTGCATGATTAGTTGATATTGTAAAGAATAATGTAACGTAGTATGTAATACAATAACAACAACTCAACAGAACAAGAAAGACAAATAAATAATATTAATTTGAAGAACATGAATTCACGAGGATAATCAAACAGAAGACATTCGTACACTACTAAAGAGCATCAAGGACTGAAGCATCTGAAACGTCAAAGAAAGTAGTTCATTTAATATGTTCAAGCCTTAGTGATAAATAAAAGATCAGAAGGAATTCAGAATCAAGACAGTGGAGTAGTACAAGTATGAAAATCAAGATTTCAGTGAAAGAAACAAAGGAAAAGCCTTGGAAAAGTTAACTGACATTATTTGCAAGTAAATAATATTATATTCAGTGTTAGTCGTCTGTGAACCAGATCAGTGCACTAGGCATCAGCACAATCATAGAAGAATTGTCTTTACAATATTAAGGAATCAGTTAGCTGTAGGTGGAAACAATGACTGACAAATAAATTATTAAATGAATTAATTTAAAGACATTTTTGAAGATTGTCGAAGGAAGACTCAGATGCCAAGTTAACAAGACTGTTTTACATCAAGATGCAGCTGAATTGATCTATGCCTTCAGGTTAAATCGAGCAATTGGCATTTCCAAAACGTATCTAATAAATGTTGAAAGATGTTATATGTGGCCTATAATGGTGAAGAATGCAGATGGTATAGAAAGCCCTACGATAGTGAAAGATTCAGAACCTTGCATAAGACATAAAGATGGAAAAATGTGGTTCATATTCAAGAAGATGAACAAAGGAAAATATAAGATTGAAGTTAAAGACTTTGTAAACAACAACTCCAAGGCCATCAAGTCAGCATTGTCTATAATCAAAAGGTCAACTTGTAAGAGTGACAAGCATGTCTTAGCTGATGCCATTCAAGCTCTAAAAACAAAGGAGATGTCAGAAAAGTGAATGATACTGAGCGAGTACAGGGATTTCCGAAAAGGATCGCTATGTTTGTATTCTCATAGAAGACATCTCTGGAATTTAAAGTAATTGCAACAATCAACGGCATTGCTTATCTTGAAGAGTTACTGAAGAAACTTGAAGATCCACCTCCAAGAAATACTCTAGAATTTGAAGCAAGAGATTTGGTGAAAAACATGTTGGAAGCAAAAGAAGAAGAACTCAAGAAACTCAATCAAGACAGATAGAAGAAGAAGAAGAAGGAAATCACAAGTCAACAAAGTAGAAGACAATAGTTTATTTGTTCAGGCTAGAGGAACGAGAAAACTTTGTACTTGTAGAATTGTAGAAATCTGGAACATGTCTATCCAATCCAGAATGTAATTAATATTATTTTTAGTCTTTCTGCACTTTAATTTTTGTTGTATAGTCAGTTGAGTTATCCACTTAAAGGATTTTCTTGTCGAACTCTAACAATCAAATATGGTGAGATTGTAAAGCATAATGTAACGTAGTATGTAATACAGTAACAATAACTCAACATAACAAGAAAGACAAATAAATAATATTTATGTGAAGCACATGAATCTACGAAGATCAACAAATAAAAGAAATTCATACAGTACTACAGAGCATCAAGGACTGAAGCATATGAAGCGTCAAAGAAAGAAGTTCATTAATATGTTCAAGCCTCATTGACAAATAAAAGATCAGAAGCAATTCAGAATCAAGACAGTGGAGTAGTACAAGTATGAGAATTAGGATTTCAGTAAAAGAAACAAAAAACAGCCTTGGAAAAGTTAACTAACATTATTTGCAAGTAAAGAATATTATATTCAGTGTTAGTTTTCTGTGAACCAGACCAGTGCACTAGGTGTCAAAACAATCAGAGAAAAATTATCTTTACAGTATCAAGAATCAGTTAGCTGTAGGTGGAAACAATGACTGACAAAGAAATTATTACAAGAATTAAATTAAAGACATTTCAGAAGTCAAGTTAAGTCAAGTAAAAGCACAAGTCAAATGCTTAATTTACTTGTCAAAGAAATAATTCTAAGGGCTTTGGGCGCCACCAAGCTTTCATGAGTGCATGTGCCACCAAGAATTATTCTAAGTACAATAAAATGACTTAGAGGGCCCAACAAGCCTTTGTGAGAGGAAGACGCCACGAAGACTCTGTGAGAGAAGGCGCCACCAAAGTCATCTATAAGAAAGCACCAACAAAGCTTGCTATGCCAAGGCGCCACCAAGAATTCATTAGAGAAGGTTCCACCAAGTTTATTCTAAGAAGGCGCCACCAAGGTTTAAGTAACAAGGCACCACCAAGATTTGAGTGTTAAGGCGCCACCAAGCATTTCTCTTACAGAGGCCCCCAAGCATTTCTCTCACAGGCGCCACCAAGGATTTCTTTGGAAATTCTACTACTATAAATAGAACTCATTTATTTCAGAATAAGAGTCGAGAGGATCAACGTTCATTTCTATCAATAACCTATGAAGAAGCATTCAAAGTCATAAACACCCAAATTATATTTTGTTGAAACGAATTGATTGTAATTCATTGTAGCTAATCATTTATTTGATTAGAGTGTAGCACCTCCGGGATTTATTAATATACCTTTTTTCCCGAATTGTTTGTGATTGTTTGATTACCTTTATTTGTATCTCAAAAACACAAATAGTTATTCGCAATTAAAATCGAAAAACTACCAACATCATATTCAACCCCCCCCCCTTCTATGATGATCTAAGACCTAACAGATATGTCTTTTCCTTAAATTTATTTAATATATGACAATTCCTTGTATGTGCTTGCGAAAAATTTTAAACTTGAAATGAATCTTTATTAATTTTAATAAGTACTGAAGCATGCTTTCACCTTGTGTGATATTGAGCCTAATTTATGATTGATACATCTTTATATCAATCAAAAAAATTATTCTTATGTGTTGTTCATCATTTAGCATGTTGATCTGAAACTTGTTTTAAACCTTACTGAAATTACATGATATTTGTATACTTGAAAATGATAAAGGCACTAGGATTAACCACATTTATCCAAACAGTACCCATAAGTTATATCCCTAGTAAACCATTTGAGATTATATCCATTTTATTCATATATCGCCACTCAAAAATTCTTGAGTCTACTTATTTATTTTTGTCTTGATTTACTAGTAGAGCATTTTGATTCATTTGAGAGTTGGTGGATATCTAGTTTAGGGATTTCCTTGTTGAAGTGTGATTATTTGGTTGGAATTGATATGGAGAGGAAGAAAAAAAAACTTCTCAAAGAAAAAGAAAAAAGTAAAAAAATAAAAAATAAGTGCTCCTTTGAGATCAATGGGTGGTAAATGCAATGTCATATGAAAGGGACGATCCATTTACACGTGTTGATATTAGTGCAATTGTACTAGAAATTAAGAAGAAAAGTAATTCTTATTTTTTTTATTTCTTGGTGACTTTTCACTGCCCTTGATTTCAGGAGAATCACTTGAGATTGAGAAAAAAATGAGAAGAAGATGATTTGAAGAGAGTTTTCGTTCATTTTTGTTACAATATGAAATGGAAAAGTACATTTGTGCTCTGGGGTTTAATGCTTGTGAAAGTTTGCTCAACTTTTACATGATCAATTTCATGTTGAGGGCTTTAATTAGAAATGACCATTATGTTCTATTAGTTTACCAAATTAGCCACTTGCTAGCCTTTTTATTGACTCTCTACCCTTTACCTTAGCTTCACATCAACCTTTCACAAAGACCTTTTGATTTGTGCATGCATATATATAAAGTAGTAGAGATTTAATGGACAACCAAGCCTATGGTAACACATGACTATATTGATTGAAGTTGAGTGACACACTTATAACTATACACTTGTGTGATTTGAGAGTTGTGTTAGACTTTCTATCCATAGCATATTACTTATTAAATGCGATATTGATGTTTATTTCAAGATATTTTTGTCTATCTAGACTATGTGCACATACTTGGATAATTGTGTATAAATGATGTAAAGTGAATACACTTATCTTTTCTAAATTGTGTAATTGAGATTTACATGTATGGAGTACTATGATATGTTGCATACTTTAGACTTGGCAGAAAAAATGGACTTTGTGGGTAGATTCACTATAAACCCTCACGAGACAAAACTCGTCCTACTAGGGCTATCTAGGGGTTTAACGACTTGTTGCATATGCTCAATGCAATCATGTCATATATGAAATTGGTGTTACTTAATTATGATTTAGTTTTTAGTTCTTTTATTTTCTGAGGACGTGCAAATACTCAGTGCGGGGATGTTTGATATAATATATATATATATATATATATATATATATATATTATGATTTTTATTCTCATATTTAATTATATTTTGCATTAATTGGATATTTATTTGATAAATTTTAATATTTTATTGAAGAAAAGATAGAATTCTTATATTTGGAAGGATTTGTGCTTAAAGAACTAATTTGGAGTCAAATTAGAAGAAAATTCGTATTTATTGGGATACATGAGTTGACTACACTGTTTAGGCAATATATCAAGTTCTAGAAGTCAGAATTGGACGATCTTACAGTCTACACGAAGCTTGTGGAATTCCCTTTAATTTAAATGTGGTCCAACAAGGAGCATCCAATTGAAACAACTCAGAAACTGAGGAGAAAACAGAGCGCCAAATTTTAATTAAAGAATTCTATTCAATTTAGGAAGCCTATTTGTATTTAGCTAAAATCATTAAAATACTTTTATTATTAGATATATAGAGATCTGATTTTATTTATTAGAATAGTTAGTTTTTATAATAGATACAATAGATACTACGTACGCTAACTTTTTACTTTCTAGCGAGGGTTTTTCTTTCATCTCTACCATAGCAAACATTAGTTCTCCATTAATATAGTTCAAGGTACTCTTTTAACTTCTCTTGTTTTTAATATATGTTTTATATGGAATTTTTCATAGTTTTTATTACTTTTACTTATAGTATGAGTGACTAAGTAGTTTCATTCTAGGGCGCAAAGGGAATTCATATTTGTACCATAACTATGTTTTATTTTTATTAGTAGTTTAATGGGTTATGGGTGATTCTAATCGATATGTTTTAATATTTAATTTGTGTAATTGATCAATATCATAAATTAATTCATGCAAATAAGAGTAATAGATTGAGAGATTATACTCATTAGAGGCATACATACGATTAGCAGAACTGAATTTGAGTGCGAGAGCATCATTGAATTTCTGATAACGTTAATGCTTGAGAGAGATTAACAATTGCTTAAATAACTTGATACATTGAATTGCTATATTTATATAACTAATTATGGTGTAAACATGGTGAACCTGAATTGCCCTAGACTTTTAGTTAATTGATTTATATACAAAGTTATGGTGGAAATCTTCTGCAAAGATGATGTGCAAGTTTTGGTGGAAATCTTCTGCAAAGAAAGATAGAAGTATTCATTGGATGAGCTGGGAGAGGATGAGTAGATCAAAGATGTATGGTGGTCTTGGTTTTAGACAATTACATGATTTTAATGTTTCTCTTCTGGGTAAACAAGGATGGCGACTTATAACAAATCCTGATATCCTGGTTGCGAGAATTTTTAAGGCACGGTACTATCCAGAGGATAATTTTTTAAGTGCAAAGCTAGGTGTCAGCCCTAGTTATATCTGGAGGAGTGTGCTTGAAGCGCAGCAGTTAATTAAGCAGGGTGCAGCTTGCAAGGTGGGTAATGGAGATACAGTGAGCATAATGGATGATCTGTGGTTACCAGATGCTGAAAATCCATATGTTATGACAGTAAATGAGTTGATGAAGGGACAAAAGGTTTCATCTCTGATGGTTACAAATGAGAGAATGTGGGATGTAGATTTGATTCTGGATATTTTCGAGCAACGAGATGCTAATTTGATTGTAGCAACACCTTTGTCAAACATTGATTTTGATAGCTGGTACTGGAAAAAAGAAAGGTGTGGCAATTACTCAGTCAAGTCAGCATATGTGTTGACTCAGGAGAACAAAACGTGGTCCAATACTTGTGGAAATCCAAGATTTTGGAGGAGATTATGGAATTTAAAGGTCCCTCCAAAGGTTAAAAATCTTATTTGGAGGGTCATCACGGAGCGTCTTCCTACTAAGGCATCGCTGCGTATGAAGCATGTGGAGGTAAACGTAGTATGTGCAATGTGTAACAATGATGTTGAGAGCACGACTCACATTTTATTAAACTGTTCTTTCGCTCAAGCATGTTGGGAGAAAATTGGTGGCATTGAAAATGTCGACACTCAGGAAACATTCTTAAACTGGATGCTGAATGATTTTGACAAATGGGACACGGAACGCAGACAGATGGAAATAATGGTGTGTTGGATGATTTGGAAGTGCAGAAATGATCTCGTTTGGAGTCAGATGTGTATGGAGGTAGGGGATGTCGTAGAATCAGCTAGAGTGGTACTTAGTCAGTGGCAAGATGCTCAAGACAGAAATTTCGACCGGTCGTGGGGTTTGATAAATCCTGACGATGGGGATGAGCACTGGACTCTTCCAATGGGTGATAAGACTAAGGTAAATACTAATGCTGCGATTTTCATACGTCTAACTGTTACTCCTATGCTTTCGTTGCTAGAAATCAGAAGGGGGAGTTGATAGAGGCTCGATCGAGTTGTAAGCCATGCCATATCAATCCAGAATCTGCAGAAACGATGGGCATACGGGAGGCATTAAGTTGGATCAAAGATAAGCAGTTAACGGAGGTAACAGTTGAAACACATTGCTTTGTAGCAGTGCAAGCAATCAGAAGTAATGCAGTAATGCGCTCTTATTTTGGAAAAATAGTTCAGAAGTGTAGGGTTCTATTACTGCAGCTAAAAGACAAAGGTATCAACCTTAGATTTATGAAGCGTTCTGCGAATAACGTTGCTCATGCGTTAGCAAAGTGTAGTTATTCAATAGCTGATCACATTTGGAGGGCAAATGAAGCATGTCCAGAGTTAACTTATGTAATTGAGAATGATTTGAAGCATTAATGCAATTTAATCCTTTTCTGGCAAAAAAAAAGTTATTTTCCAAATTTAGATCTCAAATGACATGACACTGATGATGTGTCATTATGAAATATTTTCTTTATTACCAGCTCGTTATTTACTAGACATCTAGGTGAACCAACTGGGTAAACTCAACGTAAAGAAAGCTATCATTAGGTCTAAAGACGAGTTTACCAGAACCCGAGTCCTCCTCTTCTAATTGGTGAAATTTATGTAAATGCAAAGGGATCCATTATTATTAATAAAGTTAGAGCCAATAACAATATAACACGTGGTATTTTTTAAAATGTTTTGGAAACAAATTTAGGACCCGTAACATTACTCAAAAAATTATATAACTTCATTTTTAGTTTACTTATACTTGATTAATAATAAGATAAATACTAGCTTATAGCCCGTGTGATGCACGGATCGAATTGTTTTAATATTTTTTTATATATTTTGAATTTTATAATAATAATTTAATTTTTATTTAATTTTATATGTATATATTTTATATAATTTTTCATATACTTTATTTATATTTTAATAGAATAATATTTTTATATTTTGTTTAGAGATGTGTTTTATTTAGGAGACTAATGTGACATGTATTATATATATATATTTTATATAATTTTTCATATACTTTATTTTTATTTTAATAGAATAATAATTTTATTTTTTTGTTTATGTAGGAGATTAGTGTTTAAAAATTAGGCTCAAATATCGACCAAGGATCACCAAATTTTTAATTTTTCAGTTTTAATAATATAGTATAGATATATATCTTGTGTATATATATAATGATTCTCTATTAAACTTTATATAAGTAGTTCTCCCTAAAATGCTACTCCCTCAGTCCCACCCATTTGTTTACATTTAGAAGAGGGTGTCCGACACGCATTTTAAGGTGCATATAAAGTATTGTTCCATAACTTATTTTTTAATTTTTTTTTCTAAATAAAAATTTAATGCTTGAATTTTTATTCAGGAAAAAAAATTGAAAATAAGTTATGGAGCTATAATTTATATGCACATTAAAATGTGTATCGGATACCCTCTCCGAAATATAAACAAATGGATGAGACTGAAGAAATACTAGAGTTCATACACTATATATATAAAAGAAAAATTATTAGAGGAAAAAAGAAAAAATAATAAATTTTATCATCATGCTAAGGGCTTCCAAGTACTGAGAAGGAAATAGAAGCCCTTAGACCATCTCCAATATATGACACTAAAATAGTGTTACTTTGACACTATTTTAGTGTTAAAATTACATAATTTACAAAATCAACTCCAATGAGAGTTACACTTTATCCTACATTATAAGGAATCTTTTATACTATATCCTACACAATAATGAATTTTTTATTTATTAAAATAATAAAAAAATTTATTTTGGGACTTAAAAGGAATAAATTTGTTTTTGTTAATAAATATGAGGGTATAATTGGAATTTTAGAGGACACCAAATTTGGTGTAAGATTGGTGTAAGATGAAACCAAATGTATGTTTGATACTAAATTTAGTGTCACTCCAATTATTTAATGTTATCTTGACATTATTTTAGTGTCCCATTGGAGTTGGTTTTATACTAAAATAGTGTCAGTCTGACACTATTTTAGTGTTTTAGTGTCCCATTAAAGATACCTTAGGATTGATGATAAAAATTATTTTTTTTCTAATACTTTTTTTTTATTATCCAATGATCATAGAAGGCACTGTTGACCTGTTTTCCCTCACTTATTTCTAAAGAGTCTCTAGGTCATTTTTTTAGTTAGTGCTCAAAAACTTACTATTCTCCGTTAACATTTAATTCTCTTTACAATTCTTGCGGTCTTAGTTTCTACTCTGTGTTGATCCCTACTGTAAATCAAAGTTAAAATGGAGAGTTTAGGTTTTTTTCAAAATTTCTTAGTGTCGGGCTCTCAGCACTCCGTTGCACAAGCATGGTTTGTCAGTTTTTTCTTAAAATACTCAATAATACTTAGGCCCCGTTTGGCGCAGCTTATAAGCTGAAAAAGTTGATATATATGTACTTTTTCTGAAAACAAGTAACTTATTTTCAAATTTGGAAATAAGATTTGGTCTTAAATTTCTAAAATAAATATTAATTTTCAAAAAAAAATATGAAAATACTTTTTTAAAAAAATAACTTATTACTTATAATCTAAGTCAAACATCCCCTTAGTTGTCCATGTATTGTATTAGATTATGAATGACTATTCAGCAATGGGCCACTTACAAACTTCAGCCTTCAATGTCAAACCTGAAGAATTTAGAGAAATTACAAAAGGTACTACTCTTTTTATTAAAAAATTGCGATTTATTATCTTCTAATTTTTTTTACAAAAATATGATTTTACAACAAAAAATAATCAAATGGAATTTTTCATATATGATTTGTTATTAAATGTAACACAATGCAACTTTTTTTAAAAAAATATTGAAGTCTCCTATTTACATTTGAGATTGGTTTTTGTAAATCGTATTTTTGTAAATTATAAAATAGAAAAAATATATTTTTGTAAAAAAATCGTATTTTTCAATAAAGCTCAAGAATTTATCTACGTAATGTTTCTCGATTCAATTTTGTTTTAGAATGGTATAACTTAAAGGCTTAAATACAGTTTAAACCTTGTGTTATTAATAATATACAATTAAAACGCTCTTTAAATATATTTAGTAAATTTAACCATACATTTTTGAACTATATACAATTGAATTTTTTTTTAAAATAATTAGTAAATTTAACTATATGTTCTTAACTATTTACAATTAAAATCTTTTTTAAAAACATTACATAAATTTAACCTTGACTTTTTAGTTTTGAAATAAAATAAATCTTACCCAAATCTGGTTCAATTTATGACAATTATAGAAGAGTATTTTGGAAAATAGATTAAATTCGGTGATGAACATTTATGAATATATTGAGCGGGAAGTGTGATGGCGTGAGGGAATCATATAAACACATATTAAAATTTTATTGAACATATATAATATATTATACATTTAGACATATTAATATAGAAAAGAACATCTAAATATCTATTTTATAAGAAATATTCTAATAATTGCATATATCTATTATGCTTATATAATATTTATAAAAAACAAATTGACAATAGTGTATTTAACGAATATTTATTCAAAAATTGGTCGTAAGGTTTATTTTATTCCAAATTTAAAATTTTAAGGTTAAATTTACTAAATATTTTAAAAGGGGGTTTTAATTGTAAATAGTTAAAAACATAGGGTTAAATTTAATAATTATTTTTAAAAAAATGTTTCAATTGTATATAGTTAAAAATATAGGATTCAATTTACTAAATATATTAAAAGGGGGTTTTATTGTATATTCTTGAAAACACATTGTTTAAATTGTATTTAAGACTAATTTAAAAGTTCGAAAATTTTTAATTGATACCATTGCATGTGTACTTTTGCTAGAAATTTAAGCTTGCACACGAACAAGAGTCCTATTCTATTCAAGTACTCTAATAGTTTCTATATAACAGTACCAGAAAGATGTTCCATTCCTAGAAGGTATTTAATCCGATTATAGTTTCTTGTATCTCATTAGTTGCAATCTTTGCATTGAATCACTTGCTTATGGTACTACAAATGTGTGCACCTCACATATCATATTGTAACTGATTTAATGATTAGAATCATTTAGCTTGTCGACAAATGTTTTATAAAGTAAAGGTAGTCTTCATTGCTTGTAATGTTTTAAAGACTTCTTTGTCAAATGTTGCTGGTAAAGTAAAGTTCTAACTGATATATATTCCATTAAAGTCCTTATTCACATGCTTCTTGCCTTCTTTTAGAATCTTCTATTGAAGCTTTCTTTTCTTTTTATTATTACTAGTTCTTTTGGAACATTTCATGCGGCAAGAAGAAGATCAAAATTTTCTAAAAATAGCAAATTTTAATTTTATAAAATTTACTCTCACCCACTATTTTTTTCCACATTTTCAAATTTATCAATTAAATATGGGTTAAAGAGCGAAAAAAACTCTCGTGATTTAGACGTAAGAGCGGATAAACTCATGTGTTTTAATAAGGCTCAAATAAGCCTTTCAAATTAAAACTAATGGTTCGATATATACCCTCTAGTTAGTTTTTCTTAACTATGGTTAGAAAATTTCTATATTCATGTATATTGTGACATTAATATTTTAAAAATATATCAAAATATTCTAATTTTAATAATATGACGTTAATATTCATGTATATCATAACAATATTGTTACACAAAAAAGTATATAAAAAAAATTTTATATTCTAATTAAAACTTATCTTTAAATAAAATATATAAATTTTATCTCTTTTAAACAAGAACACATATAAAATATGTGAAAAAATATATAAAAGTATTTCTGCACAAGATTATAAATAAATTAAAATTATAGATATAAAAATAAATTCTAATCATATAAATATAATATTAAAGTAAAAATAATAAATATTAAAAATAAATTCGTACATTATACGTATGTTTGTATGTCTATATATCTATATATGTATGTAAGTAAGTAAGTGTGTGTTTGTATGTATTATAATTTAATATTAAAATATCACTCATATTTAGTTAATTATTAAAAAAAATCGTCGAGTAAATAGATTTAAAAGTAAAATACAAACTAACGTGTAAATGTTTAAAGGTTAAAAATTAATAATTAAGTAATAAAAAAAAGTATATACATACTTTCATATTGGTTAACAACTTATTTATTATTTTATTTAATAAAAATTAATTATATAAAAAGCATATTAATTTATAAATAATAATGTTATTAATAAAAAATTAGTAATATAAGATATATATATATATATATATATATATATATATATATATATATATATATATTAATGTAATTAGATATTTAATAATATTTTTAACCATAGTTAAGAAAAACTAACTAGAGTGGTTATATTGAACCATTAGTTTTAATTTAAAGGGTCTATTTGAGTTTTATTAAACCAGAACGGTTTATCCGCTCCTACGCTTAAATTACAAGGGTTTTTTCGCTACTTAACCCGTTAAATATCAATTGACCCTATCTATTTGCTCACTTTTCTTTCTCTTTTATTCACTTTTACTTATCTTTCATTTTACTTTATTTAATTTTCTTAACCTACGTGCCAACTTAAATATAAAGAAATGGATGAGACCGATTTAGTATATTTTTTACGTAAATTAGGAGTGAGATATTCTCTCCATATCGAATGAGATTAATTTTTTCCAGAATAGCAGAAGTTCCAAGGTGTGCGATTGGTCCATTTTGGCGAATACTGTACATTACATTTATATGCAACGATAAACACGCGACTTTTTACCGTGCCCAAAAGCTACCAATGTGCTTAAAAAATAAATAAAAAAATCTCGTCTGCTCCCCAAAATATTGGGATGGTTGTTTTGGGTTTTGGGTTTTGGGTTTGGGGTCATAATAGTTAAGAAGATATGGATCAACCCTTTCTTCTATTCATGTTTGTAAACAAATCAATTCCGGGTAAGTTAAAATAATATAAAATTGCATGAAATTGAATATTCAATTGAAAAAGTATGACATTTTAAAAATGGATTATTTCGGGTCACTTTCGAATTAACCAGATCGTGTTTGGATTACTTTCGAATTTTATATTAGTAAATCAAATTACAGATCGAGTCGAGTTCGGGTCATGTATGATATTGCCCCTACAAAAAATCCAAAGAACTCGTACAGGGGTAATAAGTTGTGACAAAGTATGCGATTGTCCACCTATTCAAAAGTGCTCGTCATTATTGTTGACAGAGAAATTTGATAATCAACAAAGATTGAGATTCTTCACTAAAAAAAGACCAAACAAGGCTGAATATCACCGGAGTGTGGTGGTTTGTAAGTAATTGGGGGCTGAGATTGTAAGGATTTGGAATCACTATTGCTTTGTTCGTAAGAGAAAATAGGTTTTCTCTCCAACGGCTGCTAGCTCTAGAAATTCCCACCCCCTACAATGTGTCTACATACCTCTATTTATAGAGGATCAAGCCCATGTAGTTCTGTGTTGAATCCAAAGCCCAATAGGAGAGGTCGTCCTTATCCACCCCCTTGTTCAACCCTAATTCGGAAATAGAAACCTAGTTGGAAGAGGTCTCATCATTAAGACTTGTTCGGATAGTCCAAAGCCCAGTATAAGGCCCAAGGATTTTATGAATACGACTCGGACCCGGATTCTACGAGGCCGAGTCGACTCACTATAGCTATTTCTTCAGAACTTTGACTAGAGGCCAGCACTAGATCCATCTCGAATGTGGGACACGTCCTAAGCCCCCAGACGAGGACAACCCGCCTGAGTACAAGAAAAGGATCTTCCAAGGTGAGATTGGCAGCATCCCAAAGCTCCCCGCCGAGGATAACTCGTGGAGTACAGAGTCATGGTCTTCTAAGGGCAGCAACATAAATCTTCGATATAAAGTACCCTTCCAGGCCGAGTACAAGTACTTCAAAATATTATTACACGAATAGGACGCATACACGTTTTCCTCGATCAAGATTAGGACGCATCCACGATAGCACAAGACTAGTACAAGCCCAAATAAAAAAATATCCAAATAGAAATTTGGGTACAACAACTACCCCTCAATTCCTAGTAATATTATAAATATAAAAGGAATTAAGTCTTCATCTTCATTAAATCGAAGAATAAATAATATTAAATTATAAGGACCTCTTATAAAAATTAACTTCTTTTTTAAACTACGTTGCCAGGCCGTTTATTTTATAAAAATAAAGTACTCAAAATAATTTCGGGTACAATAACCGCCATTACATGTCCACCAAATAAAGTCATTCCTCTATACATGAATTCATCGTCTCATCCTATATTTTTATGATTTACTCCTCAACTTTCCTCATGACAATGTTTATGACGAGTTGTACCACCTCTTGCCTAACCCTTTTTTTTCCTTTAACAACGTTATATCACAGTTAAATGGCAGAACACCTTTTATATAAAATTCTTAACATATACATAGCCTCCTCCAAGAGTGTAACTTTTGCTTTCAACAAAGTTATCTATTAAAAGTAGTAATCTAATTTGCATAGACTTTTATATCCTTGCATGAATTATCGTCACCATACATGACCTGGCCTTGTGAATACTCATCTTTGTAAATACAATAAACGACTCATCCTAAACTATGTGGGCGCACCCTACCCTATCTCAATGAAGTTTAAAATGATTTTCTTTATTCTATTAATAGGCTATTCATTTTTACAGAGCAAGACATACTTAACCAATGATGTAACCGTAAATATATAAAATGTTAAAATTCTCGCGCGTTGCACCAATTAAGCTAGGCACTTATTATAATTATTTTAACCCAGAGACTAACCTCACTCTTCCCAATTCAAACTACAATAATCGAAAATCAATTACATGCTGCTTATCACATAATGTAGAATATACAGTAAAATAATCTTGAGGATATAACACTTGTATATGCCATACAAAAGCCACTCTGTATATAAAAGGAGGACACGCCTTTAAAATTTTCTCATTTCCATGGACATCAACCTTTCATTGTACCACTCTTTAAGTCTGAAAGTAACATATACACCCTTTAACATAAAATCACATAGTCGTCATCCAAATATGTGGATATACTTTGTAAAAGCATATGTACTTGATCTAAAGGCATGCCTTGCTAACCCTTACATATACGATAGGTCAAATCACTAACAGTCATGACAGGCACACCCGGTGCCACTCCTCTCTTGATTTACACCATACGTATACACATCATCCGTTGACATATCACACGCAGAGACGTGCCCTGACCAATAGCGTTGTGCCTCCCATTGATCCTCAAGAAAGAATACTCATTTCTTTCACTCTCCAAAATTTAAATTATTTTCTCAAGCACGTCCCTTCAACAAGTTTCCACCATACAACTAAGTTAAAGTAGTTTGTTATCCTACTTTTTTTTATACGAGTAATTGTACCACAATTACAAAGGCAGACAAGAAATAAGGGACCTCGAACCTCGCATCAAGGCACCAATAAACATGTGCCACATGTCTCACTTACTGTTTCCCGTACAATGTTTTACCATTATATACCCATCTCCTTTTACTTTTATTACATAATTTTCCTTATCTCAAACAAAATAAAAACCTAATCCGGTGAACAAAATTTTCTGGGCATCAAGTTCCAACCGTTGCACCAGGCTACTCCCATCACCGTTCATCTCTTGTTCGTTGAGTAAGTAATATTTGCTTAACATTTGAGTCCCATCCGTTAACTTGCTTAATAGATACTCATGACTGTCATTTTTTATATCATTGCTATACTTGTTCTTGGATCTATATATGTATCTATAATGTATTTGATCTTGATTTTCAATGTATAAAGACCACAAAAGTGTTTTTCTTATAATTACCACATTTATGTATAACTTATTAAACTAGCATATATTTATGAGTACTGTATACATGATTTGACTATGCACGATGCGCAACTTCCAAATCCCCATCTTCGAACATTATGCATATATACAACGTCGTCCGATCAACATTTTCTTACTGGTAATAGCCAAACTAGGACGCACCACATATACTCAAATCATACGTACTAATATTTACCTAAACGCATCCATCATCTCCCTCAAAGTTCATATTATTTTAGACTCAAGTGGTTCAGATAGGGCCCTTGAAGTAAGGAGTTTGTTTTAATCATCGGTATATTGGTGAATCCATCTGTAGGACTAGTAGTACTCAATAATTAATTCTTCGGTATCCAATAATGTAATCTAGTTTGAGTACATTTATAAATAGTTATTTTTCGCTTCAAGCTTAAAATTGGTGGAGGAGATCTCCTAGCACAAAAAACAAATTAAAATTCACCAATGTGTAATATTGTGCACTAACTTGTCTTGTAATTGTCTGCTTACGCGATAATAAGTTGATATTAATATTCTGTATGTTCAAACATATGAGACGAAAAGTATTAGCCCCCACATGCTTCTGCTTGCATAGCCCGACTTATCCCTAGGCGCACCCTTCGAGTGCTTCGTCCCCACTTTTTTAGCCATGACTACTAACATAGTTCATAGCTACACATTCATGGTTACCATCTTACCTGTTAACCTATGTGTGCTCGAAATTCCCAACAAATGTCCAAACGCTAGTTTTAAATTTCCAAAATCACACGAACTTGTAAGGCGCGCTGAATAGTGGGTGTATTTCATTTGGTTATTTATATATCATAAGTATACAGACATAACATTAGGTTCACTTTCATAATTTTATTACCACCATAATATAAATCATTTATGATTTCAACTTCTTTAGCTATAGTCATAAGGACGCATCTTCCACAACCTTCAATTTTAACAATTATCTTTTATTTCAGATGAGGAGTGAGGACGTGTCTAGTCCTTTCGACCCTTTGAAAGAGTTTGACAGTAGAAGAGGATTATCGACTTTCCCTTTTAAACAATCATCGCCTCTCTCTCCTAGGACATCCCAGAGACTATATAACTTTATGACACGTCTAGCCAATAATCCCAAAGCACTCAATCTTTCTAGTGAGGAGGAGCCCCAAAACTTACTTAGGAAAAAGAAAGGAAAACAGATCATGTCTGAAGACAGTAGTGACACATCATCTTCTTATGCTCCCAGTTTCGAGGACGGGTCCCCGGAGGATGTCAGGGGAATTTCATATGAGCGTTCTCATTCCTCTTTCATTTATTGGGAGCTCGAGCCTTATGAAATCGACCTTGATTGGTCTCAATACGACAGAGAGTTATCTGATGCAGACAAAGATTATAAGCGGAAAAAACATAAAAAGCTTGCATGCATTAACCTTTCTTCCACCATCTCTGCTGAAGAAATGACTTGGTTGTTGAAGTACTATGATCAAGATAGACCTTGTGCAAAGCCAGGACCGACCATGAGACCACACATTTTCAACCATGTCCCCGACCTCGTGATTCCCATAATTGTTTTAACTCATAAACGCATTGATCTAGGCGTGGACACATATTTGCATCCGTACTTTCGAGCCATTTGTCAATGGTACAAAATCGCTCCTCTCCAGCTATCTCCTAACTCTTACATGATGGCTATTGCTCTTCACATGATGTACACTAATCTGGGTTTCCCGCCCCTGTCCATGCATGAACTTAGCTTCTTCCTCACTCTCCGCCCTTGCAGTAGCATTGGTTATTTCTTTCTTGTGGTATGCAAAGACCATAAAAAATTGGGATTTTCTCAAGGCAAGGTTAGTAACGACAAGAAGTGGAAAGAGCCATTTTTTTACTTATACAACACCAAGAGAGTACAAATCAGGTTCAATAATAAGCCATTTAACTCCATTTAGTTAGTGTCTTTCTTCTTCTGCAATTTTTCTTATTAAGTCTTCTCCTCATTAATACTCATTTTTTGTGTTCATTTCTCGCTTTAGTTATCAGACCACTGTCCATCTCAGTGGGCGAAGCCCTAACTCATGCTGAACAAGTACTAAATTACCCGGAGGTTGCAGGGTGAGTCCTTACACCTATCAGCCCTTTTTCACTCACCACTGGAATTCCTTTCATTTTACACTTTTCAATTGTCACTTCCTCCTTGATTTCTTCTTGATTGACTTGAGGATTTTCCTGAACCAATGTATCTTGAGTTGAATTTATCCTTTTCTTAGCCATTGCAATTTTCCTTCTTTTTCTCAGTGGTTGTTCTGCCAATTGCTCTTCCATAGGCCTTTGCATTTTCATATGTCTAGCAATCTCTTCATTCTCTTTTTCTCTCCTTGCAGCATCTGAAATTCCTATAGTGATGGCTCCTTGAAGTAGCTTCTGACCAACTGGTTCATTTTTCTTTTTCTTTTCTTCTTCAATCATTATTGTTTTACCCTTTTTCTTCTCTTCCAGGGCTTCAATATCTATTAGAAGAAAAGCTTCTGCATTTGAATTGATTTCTTTGGCAGCCTCCTTTGCACTTTTATTGACAGCCTTTGTTTGAGCAATGAACTCATTCAAATTTCCTGTTTGTGTAGCCTTTGTCACTAACTCAGTATTTTTCCTTAGATCTTCAATCTTCGTCCTTTCCCTCTCAATCATTGCTTGAGTTTCTTTTTCTCTAGAAAGTCTTCTAGCTTCTAGCTCATCTTCAAATTTCTTTGCATCTCACTTTTTCTTTTCTAAGTCATCTTTATGTGATTTAGATGACTTTGAAGATTGACCTCTATCTTTATTGCTTCCACTAGCACCAGCCACATTGCTCCTACTAGCTCTAAGTTGACCTCCAACACCACCTACACCATCACTGCCATCCTTATCCTTATCCTTCTTTTCATTCTCCCCCTTTTTATTATTATCATAGAAAGGAGGTGGTGGTATTCTGTCAAAAAACTTTTGAAGAATTGAGGCATATAGAATGCTGGACCAAATCAAGCCTACTCTATGTAATTGTTTGTCTTGCTATAACATGTTCTATACTTCTGTATCAAATTAGTGACTTAGTCAATTCTATGTATATTTGCAGTTAGAAGTGTGATCAAATTGTATTCCTAAGTTATAATTTAAGGCCAAGAATAAAGTATATTAGAAGATTTAAGTTGAATCATGAAACAAGTCAAAGAAGGCTATTTAAAGAATAAGGAATGCAGTCTGAGAATTTGACTAAGAAAAATTCACATTCGAGAAGTCACCTCATCCGAGAAGTCATAAATATGCAAAAGGTCGAGAAGTCTCAATATACTCATGGTTTCAGTATTCGATCGAGAAATGCCCATTCGAGATGTCATGATATAGAAGTCAATCGAGTAGTGTGAAAAAGTACACATTCGAGAAGTCCAGTAAAATAATTCGAGAAGTCAGCCAAAAGAGCATTCGAGAAGTGATAAAGATGAACCAATTGAGAAGTCTCAGTTTCAAGTGATCATTCGAGAAGTCTAGTCTAATTGAGAAGTCATCAAATATATTATGCGATCGAGAAGTCTAAAAAATTTGGAAGTAAGTCATTCAAGGACTAATCGAGAAGTCACAGCTTGTACTCAATCGAGAAGTCAATCACCATGACTTCTCGAAGCAATTTAAACAGAGTACTCGACTGTTCCAAAGAGCTATTTTCAAGGAGAATTGTAAAAGAACAAGACAGATAATCTACAATTAAGCTGAGAAGATAAGCAAGACAAAAGACAGAAGATATAAGACTGTGAAAACAAGTGTTAGCTAGAAATAGATAGTAGTCAAATGTAAAGTATTTCTTGTCTATTTCTAGTTTTAGCTAAACTGTCTTATGTGAGCATGTGTTATAGGACATGTTATCTATATATTTTATGTACAGCCTCATTAGACAGTGTCTTTGAATTTGTAATCTTCCTAGAACAAGGATCTGAAATTTAATTTAAATTTTAGATAAAGTTCATTCTAATACAATTAGATTGAAAGTTACATATGGTGTTTACTTATTGTTTTATGTTCTTGCAAACACCTAGCTTGTTTCAACAGACTCTCATTCAAACAACAAACAATTCATCACAGTTTAAAAAGAGTAAAAATCTTTGAAATATAAATTCACCCCCCTCCTGTAAACTTCTGGGACTCTTAATTCCTAACAAGTGGTATCAAAGCCAGGCTGTTAACATACATACAGTTTAAAAGATCAAGATGAGTTCTCATAAGCTAAGCAGTATAAAGATTCATCATTTTGACAGAGAAAACTACAACTTATGGAAGAGGAAAATGTTGATGTTCATAAAGGCTGCAAACTCCATGTATCCAGGCATATTGAAGAATGGCCCTTTCATGCCAATAATATTGGTTCCTGAAACTACCAGTGGTTCTGAAGTGATCCCTGCAACATGGATACCTAAGGATCCATCTCAGTACACAGATACAGAAAATGAGAAGGTGTCTCTTGACAACAGTCTAATGCTCATACTAATAGAGTCATTAGACATTGTCATGTATAATAATATTGTCAACTACACATCCGCCAAACACATATGGGAAACCATAGAAATTCTATGTGAAGGAACTGAAGAGGTAAGGGACAATCAAATGCAGCTCATTATTTCACAGTATGAGGCCTTTATGCCAAAACCAAATGAAGGCATAAGTGAAGAATTTGAGAGATTCAACAAACTCATCAATGACCTTCAACTTCATGGGAAGTATTATAAAACAAAGGGGGAAAACATGAAATTCTTGTTGACTCTCCCAGAACACCTGGAGCACAAAATCTCTACAATAAGAGAGGGAAGAGATCTAACAAAGCTTCCACTTGAGACTCTCTATGGAATACTAAAGACATATGAGCTTGATTTCTATCAAAAGAAAGCCATTTTAGCAAATAGAGGAAAAATTGCAAATGTCTCAAATGCCTTGGTTGCAAAGGAACCTTCAAAAACTGAGAAGACTGGTACAAGCAGAAGGTTGAAATCTGAAGAAATTGAAGAACTAGAATTGGAAGAGAAGGACTCTGTCAAGAGTGAATTAGGGGAAGAAGATTTCTACACCATTGAAGAACTTGAGGGCATGGACAACAAAACCATGGCCTTCATGGCAAAAAAATTTGGAAACTTAAGATTCAAAAGAAAAAAAAGTTTTAAACCAAGACTAAATTTCAAATCTTCAAGCAAAGGAAAGAATCCAGCAAGAAACAATACCAATGGAGGGTATAAAACTGGAACACTTGATAGGTCTAAAATAAGATGCTATAACTGTAATGAGCTTGGACACTTTGCAATAGAATGTAGAAAACCTAAAGCAATCAAGAAGGATAAAGATTACTTGGAATTGGAAGCCAAGTATGAAGCTCTCCTCAAAAAGCAGACAGAAAAGACTTATATTGTTGAGGGAAAATGCTGGGATGATACAGATGAAGATGAGGAGGAGGAATATGGGAATATGGCATTCATGGACAACTCACATGATGGAGCTTCATCCTCAAATTCTCAGGTACCCTCATTTGTTTCACTTGACATGTCAAATTCTCAATATAAGAAAACTGTGAAAGAATTGAGCATTGAAATGTTTAATATTCATATTAGTATGACTGCTGCATATGAGGAAATTGCAAGGTTGCTAAAAGCTAATGATGAACTAACTGCTAGGAATGAGACCTTAGAATTGTCTTTGATAACTCTGGAAAACTTAAAACAGGAGAATGAGTATCTCACAAACAAAGTTGTTTGTCCTGAGCAAATTGAAAAATTTCTTAAAGAACAAATTTCTGAAAATGAATTAAAAATCAGATCTTATCAAAACTCAGTTATTGTTGTTCAAGAATTCCATGAGAAGCATAAGGAAAACTCCAGGATTGGAGTTGGTTTTGATTATGATAATCTCAAGAAGAAGAAATCTATTTCAACAAAAGGCAAGAAAGTTGAAATTCTTGGAAATCCTCACATTTTGAAAAATGTTAAGAAACCAATTTTTAAGAAAGCAACTGTTGAACCTGATGAGGTTAGTATGGTCATCAAACAACAGTTGGATGATGAGGATAAGGAAACAACTAAGAATAATATCCCCTCTGTTGAAGAGGAAGAACCAATAATCAAAGACAAGTCCATTCTTGCTAAAACTGAACCAAAATAAAATGTCCAGAAAATTGACACCATGCATGCTAAGAAGAATAAGGCAAATAGAAATGGCAAGATAGGCATTAACAAACACAATAATTATGCACCTGTTCACAATGCACCAAGGAAGATCTGTAAAAATTATGGATCAATAAATCACCTTACACATATGTGCAAGAAACCTATTATTGACAATACTAAATTTGCTTGTGGCTATATGAAACCCTTGATGCATGATGATCATAAATTCTGTGACAAATTTGATTGTATGCCATGCAACATGAATATCATGAATACTTGTTTTAGGCTCAGGAAATAGTTTGTTGATGGATGCATAAGTCAAAACCTGAACATCAACAGCCCTAGGCCTAAATCTGCTAGTCCTGTTAAACCTAGAAAACACTCCATGTCACCTAAGCATGCATCCAGTTTTGGAAGTACTAATCAAGCTAAAAATCAAAATCAGAAAAATGAAAGCATGCATGTTCAAGTGACTAAGAATGTTAAAAACAGGAATGACATTCATGTAACTAAGCACAAAGGACCCAACCTTGTTTGGGTACCAAAGAAAACCAATTTTTTTTGTGTTTGCAGGGCACATGTAAGAAGAAGGTCATGTGAATCTTGGATAGTGGATGTTCAAGGCATATGACTGGTGACAAGGCCCTGCTGTCACAATTCAAAGATGAGGTTGGCCCAATGATAACCTTTGGAGACAACAACATTGGTTTCACCATGGGATATGGCAAATTGATTCATGGAAATGTTGTCATTGAAGATGTAGCTTTGGTCAGTGGTTTGAAGCATAATCTACTCAGCATCACCCAATTCTGCAATAAAGATTTAAAGGTGGATTTTGACAAGGAACTGTATTTTATATCACACAGAAAGACCAAAGAAGTTGCTCTATAAGGAGTAAGAAAATGAAGCTTGTTTGTAGCAGATTTGGACTCTACAAACATGGAGAAATTTTTTTATTTCTATACCAAGGCCTCAGAAAATGAAAGTCTTCTTTGGTACAAGAGATTGTCTCACTTAAATCTCAAAAACATTAATTCTCTAGTCAAAAGAGAACTAGTGAAGGACCTGCCCTCACTTGAATTCTGCATAGAAGGATTGTGTGAGGCATGTCAAAAAGGGAAAATGAAGAGATCAAGTCACAAGAGTAAGGAATTTACTTCAATTACCAAACCATTGTAATTGATTCATATGGACTTGTTTGTACCAGTAAATATCATGTCCATGTCTAAGAAAAGATTTGTTCTAGTCATGCATGGTTGATGATTATTCAAAATATACTTGGTTAGAATTTTTGCACTCAAAAGATGAAGCTCATGAAGTTATCATTGAGAATTTGAGAAGATTGGAAAAAGGCCCTACACCAGTAGTAGCCATAGGAAGTGATAATAGAACAAAATTCAAAAATGCTATATTCATGAATTCTGCAAAGACAATGGAATCACTCAACAATTCTCAGCTCCAAGAACTCCATAACAAAATAGAGTTGTTGAGAGAAAAAACAGGACTCTTATTGAGGCTGCAAGAACCATGTTAGCAGAAGCAAATCTTCCAACTAGTTTTTGGGCTGAGGCTGTAAGGACGGCATGCTACACTCAAAATAGAACACTTATCACAAAACCAGTTGGAAAGACTCCTTATCACATCATGACAAATAGAAGATCATCTGTAAAGTACATGCATGTGTTTGGAATAAAATGCTTTGTTCTCAGGGATGATGCTAACAACCATGGGAAGTTTGAAGCCAAGGCATATGAAGGTATTTTTGTGGGATACTCTTTGGATAAACCTTTCTATAGAGTTTATGTGATTGATCAGCAAAAAGTAATGGAAAGCACAAATGTGACATTTGATGACTTCAAGTTTCCTGCTATGAACTTGGAAAGTGAAAATTGTGACACATTGAGATTTGAAAATGAAATGGATTCTGAAACATTTGCAACTGAAAATGTTATCAATACTCATGAAAACTCACATATAGACATCTCACATGGAATAAATATGGAAAATGAGAATGATGATTTCAGTCATATTCAACTTGAGAATTCTCCACACAACACTAGCATCAACTCAAGGGAGATTCCCAAGGATCTGCAACAAATGGCAACAACTTCAATCAGGAGGAAACATGCTCAAATGATAGAGATGAAGCTCATCAAACTAAATGGAATAGATCTCAACCTGCTGATCAAATCATTGGAAATCCTGATGAAGGTGTGAGGACAAGAAGAGCAACCATGAATGAGTGCTTACTTGCTTGCTTTTTGTCTCAAAATGAGCCAAAAAGGATTGCAGAAGCCATATTGGATCCAGACTGGATAATTATCATGCAATAGGAATTGAATCAATTTGTGAGAAACAATGTTTGGAAAATAGTGCCACCTCCAAAGGATAGATCAGTTATTGGCACTAAGTGGGTCTATAGGAACAAAATGGATGAACATGGAATTGTGATAAGAAACAAGGCAAGGTTGGTTGCAAAAGGGTATTCACAAGAAGAAGGCATTGACTATGATGAGACTTTTGATCCTGTTACAAGATTGGAATCAATTAGAATTTTCCTAGCCTTTGCAGCACACTCAAACTTTAAGGTCTATCAAATGGATGTCAAAAGTGCATTTCTCAATGGTGAATTAGAAGAGGAAGTATATGTGCAACAACTACCCGGCTTTGAAGATCCAAACTTTCCAGACTTTGTTTACAGACTTATCAAAGCATTGTATGGACTCAAACAAACCCTCATAGCATGGTATGACACTCTGTTAAAATTTCTTTTGGAGAATCAATTCACTAGAGGAACTATTGACAAAACTCTTTTCTACAAGAAGCATGGTGAGGATGTCATATTAGTTCAAATTTATGTGGATGATATCATTTTTGGGTCTACAAATGAAAATTTATGTCAAAGGTTCTCTAAGATTATGCAAAGCGAATATGAAATTAGCATGATGAGTGATCTAAATTACTTTCTAGGCCTTCAAATTACTCAAAGGGCTGATGACATTTTCATAATTCAAACAAAATACATCAATGACTTACTCAAAATGTTTGACATGCAAGATTGCTCAACTGCTAAAACCCCAATGTCTACAGCTACAAAACTTGATGAAGATAAGAAAGGAAAAAGTGTAGACATGAAGACCTATAGATGAATGATTGGATCTCTTCTTTATCTCACAGCTAGCAGACCTGACATTATGTTCTCTACATGTCTATGTGCAAGATTTCAGGCAAATCCCAAGGAATCTCATCTCATTGCTGTCAAAAGAATTCTAAGATATCTCAAAGGAACACTTTTCATGGGTTTATGGTACCCTAAAGAAACAGGATTCAACCTAGTTGGATATTCAGATGCTGATTTTACTGGATGTAGAGTGGATAGAAAAAGCACCTCAGGAAGCTGTCAATTTCTTGGATAGATATTAGTGTCTTGGTTTAGCAAAAAACAACAATCAGTTTCTACTTCCATAGCAGAAGCTGAATACATTGCTGCTGGAAGTTGTTGTGCTCAAGTGCTTTGGATCAGGAATCAACTAATGGACTATGGACTAGTGTTAGAAGGAATTCCTATCATGTGTGACAACACTAGTGCCATCTCAATTATTGCTAATCCAGCCAGCCATTCCAAGACAAAGCATATTAATGTGAGGTACCATTTCATTAGGGAACATGCAGAAAATGGAGTGATTAAATTATTCTATGTTCCTACACAAAAAATAGTTGGCCGATATATTTACTAAACCACTTGATTAAGCCACCTTTAACAGGTTGGTCAGTGAAATTGGAATGCCAAATTCTTCAGGATAAGTGGCCAAATAAATATATCTTCCCAACTGTTACAACAATTGTTTCACAAATATGAAACAAAATGATTTATCTAAGTGAAACAAAACTGATGTATATTCATAAATATATCAGTTGCATTGTTGTACATTGGTGTGCTTCAACAAAAATTTTCAAAATAAACTTAAAACTATTTATGTGTCCTAAGAAAACCTGAAGAAAATTATTATACTTGTGCATTATTAAATAACAAGTGTGAAAATTAAAATCTCAGGAATATTGATCAAACATACTTCTTATTTTGAATAAATAAATTTTATTTATTTAAGAAATAAGGTTTGAAAATTATTATTCTATTTTTCAAGTGAAATTATAATAATCTTTCAAAACTGGAGTTTGTGATTAAGTTGTCATCCTTCTAGTTCTCGAATAGAATAGAATAATAATTTTCACTAGTATAAATTCTTGAGTTCTCGAATAGTTCAATTCTAAGAGTTCTCGAATGTCTTGAGTTCTCGAATAGTTCAATTCTAAGAGTTCTCGGATGTCTTGATTCTCGAACAGTTCATTTCTAGAGTTCTCGATCGAGTACTGTTGAGAGTTCTTGAATCATCAGAGTTATCGACTACAGTTTGAGTGAGTTCTCGATTCACTTAGTTCTCAAATCATATATATATATATATATATATTGATAAGAGTTCTCGATCAGATTTAACAGTTCACTATTGAAATTAACTTAACTCTTTTATGAGTTCTCGATCACTAAAATCGTTTTAAATTCTATTCGAGTTGTCTAAGTAATATAAATAGCAAAGTAGAACTTACATTTTATTTCTACACTTAATTACAAGCTCAAAAAAACCCTTGCACTCAACAGTTACACATGAACCTTTATTTTTCTACTCTCTAAAACCTTCGTTTCTTCGCTTCACTCTTTCTATACACTTATTCAATGGCGTCTTCAAGTTCCAACTCTGTAACAGAACTGTGTGTCATCTCTGAAACAAATTTTCTAGCCATAGCAAGGGATTCAGATGCAAAACCTCAGTACAAGTGCTTCACTAGGTTTCTCATTGATTCCTACTTGAAAAAAGCATTGCTGGCCAATTAACCCCACTCTTTACATTGATATACTGGAGCAATTCTGGAACACGACAACATGGGAAGAAATAACTTTGAAGGATGGAAGCTCCATGATTGTGGTAACCTGTAAAATACAAAAGGAGGACATAAGTTTCAATGAAGAAGATGTGAATAAAAGTTTGATGTTTCCAACTGAGAGATTTGATGTTGAACCATATGAAAATGAGCTTCTAGATTTTCTAGAGTTCATTAGGTACTCAGACACTGTGGAGAAAGGAGTTGAGAAGTTCAAGCTGGAAAAAATAAACAAGAAGTACATGAGGAAGGAGTGGTCATTCCTGTTGGACACCATTCTTAGAGTGTTTACTTGCAGGAAAATAGGATTTGACCAAATTAGCAACATTGCCTTGAAGTTAGCCTATTCATTGGCTTACAACCAGAAGATCAATGTTGGGAAACTGATTCTTAGGGAGCTCACTACCAGGATTCCTAATAGGGTAATGAAATCTTTTTCCCTCACTTTATTCAATCAGTACTTATTTATAAGAATTCTACATTGATTGAACTGCCTGGGAAGAATAAAAATAGAATTGGTTACTCCAAATCCATGTCAAAAATCATTTTTGCTACATTGGATAGGAGAACCACAATGAATATGCCTCTCTAAATCACACCTCATATGAGGAGTGCATTTGAGGGTACCCACTTGTGCAGCCTAAATATGGTTACCTTGACACAGTAGGAGGTCCTAAGGTTGCACAAGAACCTAATACACCTAACCCAACTATTGACACTTCCTTGAATCCAATAGATGTTAGTGAGCCAACCTCTACATCCTCTCAACAGGATGTAGTTGCAAAGAAGAAAAGGGAGAAACCAGCTAGCAAGAAAAGAATTCTAGATGCAATAGTAGATAATGAAGATGAAATTGATGAGTCACCTGTGGAACCTTTAACAATGAGGAAAAAGAATAAAACGGCCACAACAGACCACTCCATCCTCCCAAAAGGACTATGTTGCAATCATGCTGGAATATGCCAAGGATTAAAAGGATATAAAGGAGAAAAATGCAAAATTGGCTAAAGATAAAGAGGCCAATATTGATGCTTGGTTGGACATTAAATCTAATATAAGCATGGAGGAAGTGCTAGAGTAGACAAGGCAGAAATACTTAACCTCTATTGGATCCTGTGAGAAAATCTTCACTCCTAGTGCCATATATGATGCCATTCATGAAGATGTAAAGATTCAACTCCAATCAAATCACTACTTTGCCAAAGGTGTGCAAAATGAAATTAACGATCACAGAACCATATCAAAGATATTGAGGCTTGGAGGCATTTATGGAAACATATCAAGAGGAGAATCAAGCAAAACATTACTTCTCTACTCAAAGATAGATATAATGGAGAAGGTCTTCAAAGAAATGGTTAATAGTAACACAACCATCCTGGACAATCAAAGAAAAATAAATAATATGGTTGAAGTGCTCTACTCAAGCAGGCATGCAGATAGGTTTCCTGAAGATGTGCCACTTCACACTTTATCACCACTTCAAGTGGACATCTATTATCAATCAAAGGCCTATGATGAAGCTGCTAAGGCCAAAAAAATTGTTGATTTGAATGCCAAGGTTGAAGCCCTCTCCACTAATGTTTCTATAATTGTGTCCAGTATGAGCAATCTCAAAAAGGAGTTTGACACCTCTACTGCCACTCAAGGCACCACACTTGGAAATATCTCTGCTCAACTTACATCACTGTAAAATCTCATCTCCAACTTGGGACAAGCCAATCAAGTTCCTTCAGTTCAAGTACCATATCACATCAAGCCCAGTCATTCTACATTTCTTCAAAGACAAGATATCAACCCTAAGGGGGAGAAGGAAAGAAGAGAAGAAATAGAGGCTGAGAGGCAAAAAGCTGTTATGAGAAAACTGAGAGGAGAAATTCTAAAGCCTAATGCTGATAAGGACTTCTTGGACCTTCTGCAACATATCAAAAAGCAATTCAAGGGCAATCATTGGAGCTACAAGAAGATGCTTGACAATGCTATTGTTACAGTAAGGGGAGTAAAATATGAAAAAGATGGCAAAATGTTCAAGGAACCAATAGTGTAGATGGAATCTGGCTATTTCAAGGTTTCTGTTGGGATGTTTCAGACATTATCATACACTGAACTGGAGTGCCTGCATAAAGCAGTTGAATTAGTTACTCAGGAGGATGAAGAGTTGAAAAATCAGATATTGGGTCCTCTCCTACCAAATGCTCTTCCTGATACATACTGCAATCCAGATGGTGTAATGTATATGACAAGAGGAGAAAAACTGGCTCACTTCAAAATTCCTCAACATCTCAATTCAGGAAACAGAATTCAAATCATAAACCTAATTTTGTTGATTGAAAAGAAAAAGTTCAAGCAAGTGGAAGATAAGTTGATTATGAAGAAAATGAAGAAATTTATCAATGATCCAGTTTCTGACTTTATAAATAAGGAACTAAAGAGACAAAAGAGGAATGATGAAGACAAGGATCAGGACAAGAATGACAAGAAGCCTGAGTCCAGGAGTGATAAGGATGGAAATAAATAGGATAAGAAAAAGGAAAATGTGGACAAGAAGAAGAGAGAGGATTCTGAAAAGGAAAAGAAATATCAGAGAAAGAAGCCTTCCAAGCAACAAGCTGTTGGTGTTCATTCTAGTACACCTACCAAACTTCAAGGTACTAGTGTGGTCCCAACAGTTTCTGAAACTGCTATGTTCCCTAAATCCAAATCTCCAAGAAGACTGTTTGTAAAAGTAACTGCACATGGAGTGATAAGAAAGGAAGTTGAGAAGAATCACATCAAGAAATTGAATCCATGTCAACAGATAAAGGTCAACACTGTTACAACAACAAAACTTAAGAAATCTACTAGCTCATTGCTAGTTAAATGTCCTAAATGGAGAAAGCAGCTTATTGTTCCTGATAAAGGTCTACAAATTAAGCCCATCCAAGAAGTTACAGAGATTGATAAAGTAATGATCAAGCAATGGAAGGCAAACAGAATCATCAAGGTAGAAATCAAGGACAAGAGGATAATTGTAACAACTGTTGATGGAGAAGAAAGAGGTTTTCATCATGACAACTCAAATTCAACCACTCATGACATTAGAAGAGTGATTAGTCTGTTTGACAAAAGATGCATAATTGACAAACTAAAAATGATGGAGATGGCTGAGTACATGGCTAAGAAGTACCAAAAGAAGATTGACAAAGTCAAGTATTTGGAGGAGATGGTAGAGAAGAAAAGGAAGGAAGAAGAAAGAATAGAAAGGTTGTCTGAAGAACTAAGAAGATAGGGAAAATGCAGAGTATTCAAGGATCCTGATAGAGTGGAATTTAAGCTAAGAAATGGGGCAACAATCAAAATCAGATTCAAGTTTATTCATGACTACCCTATGCACACCCTCAAAATCGTTGTTGACATGTTAAATGATGCAATTCTAATTGAAGAAGTCATGGCCAAACAGATCCTTCAGGCAATTGAAGAAATCAACATAAGGCAAGAGAAAGAAAGGAAAGAGAGATATGATCATGTCAATCATCAACAACAACAAAATAGGTAGGCTTGATATTTTGTATTAATTTGTGAAATTTATTCTTTCCCAAATTGGGAGAGATTGTTGGACCAAATCAAGCCTACTTTATGTAATTGTTTGTCTTGTTGTAACATATTTTATACTTCTGTGTATCAGATTAGTGACTTAGTCAATTCTATATATATTTACAGTTAGAAGTATGATCAAATTGTATTCCTAAGTTGTAATTTAAATCTAAGAATAAAGTATGTTAGAAGATTCAAGTTGAATCATGCAACAAGTCAAAGAAGACTATTTGAATAATAAGGAATGCAGTCTGAGAATTTGACCAAGGCAAATGCACATTCGAGAAGTCACCTCATCCGAGAAGTCATAAATGTGAAACTGGTCGAGAAGTCTCAATATACTCATGGTTTCAGTATTCGATCGAGAAATTCCCATTTGAGAAGTCAGGATATAGAAGTCAATCGAGTAGTGTGAAAAAGTATACATTCGAGAAGTCCAGTAAAATAATTCGAGAAGTCAGCCAAAAGAGCATTCGAGAAGTGATAAAGATGAACCAATCGAGAAGTCTCAGTTTCAAGTGATCATTCGAGAAGTCTAGTCTAATTGAGAAGTCATCAAATATATTATGCGATCGAGAAGTCTAAAAATTTTAGAAGTAAGCCATTCAAGGACTAATCGAGAAGTCACAGCTTGTACTCAATCGAAAAGTCAATCACCATGACTTCTCGAAGCAATTTAAACAGAGTACTCGACTGTTTCAAAGAGCTATTTTCAAGGAGAATTGCAAAAGAACAAGACAGATAATTTGCAGCTCTGTCTTTGCAGGATAAGTCAAGCCTGTAAAGATAGAGACAAGTCTACAATTAAGCTGAGAAGATAAGCAAGACAAAAGACAGAAGATATAAGACTGTGAAAACAAGTGTTAGCTAGAAATAGATAGTAGTCAAATGTAAAGTATTTCTTGTCTATTTCTAGTTTTAGCTAAACTGTCTTATATGAGCATGTGCCATAGGACATGTTATCTATATATTTTATGTACAGCCTCATTAGACAGTGTCTTTGAATTTGTAATCTTCCTATAACAAGGATCTGAAATTTAATTTGAATTTCAGATAAAGTTCATTATAATACAATTAGATTGAAAGTTACATATGGTGTTTACTTTACTTATTATTTTATGTTCTTGCAAACACCTAGCTTGTTTCAACAGACTCTCATTCAAACAACAAATAATTCATCACGGTTTAAAAAGAGTAAAAATCTAAAGGAGAATTGTAGAAGAACAAGACAGATAATTTGTAACTCTGTCTTTGCATGTTAAGTCAAGCCTGTGAAGATAGAGACAAGTCTACAATAAAGCTGGGAAGATAATCAAGATAAAAGACAGAAGATATAAGGCTGAACATAATAGACTGTCAAAATAAGTGTTAGCTAGAAATAGATGGTAGTAAAATGTAAAGTATTTCTTGTCTATTTCAAATTTTAGCTAAACTGTCTTATGTGAGCATGTTCCATAGGATATGTTATCTATATATTTTATGCACATCCTCATTAGACAACGTCTTTGAATTTGTATCAAGTGTATTCATACCTTGTAATCTTCCTAGAACAAGAAGCTAAAATTCAATTTGAATTTCAGATTGTAGCAAAGTTCATTATAATGCAATTAGATTGAAAATTACATCTGGCATTTACTTTACCTATTGTTTTATGTTTTTTCACACCCCTAACTTGTTTCAACAGATTCTCATTCAAACAACAAACAGTTCATCACAGTTTAAAAAGAGTAAAAATCTTTGAAGTATACATTCACCCCCCTCTATAAACTTCTAGGACTCTTAATTCCTAACATAGAACTTGACCTTTAATCATGTCATCCATTTTCTTTTCTATAGACTACACTCTTGTCTCCAAGGCTGTAAAATTCTTGGACTCTTTGAATAATTTGTCCTTGATTTGAGCCAGATTGTTCATCCAATCTTCTTTCCAATGCATCCTTGGTAGATGTGATAGATCCCTTAATGATTTTCAATTCTCTTCTAACTCCTGTTACTGTTATCTTTTGAGTCTTCAATGATTCACTCATACAGTGTGCAATTCTCCTTTGAGTAGGATCTGCAATTTCAACTTCCATATTTGCTCTTCTATACTGAGAAAGAATTTCAGTTTCAGCAGCTTCTAGAGATCCATCAACTGTTCTCATCCAAGGTTCTTCATCAGAATCATCCTCCAAATCTTTAAGTGCCATATAACAAGTATCTGTTGTATTGGCAATCCTCTCATTTAGATTTCTAGTTCTTTACTCATTGTGCTCAATCTTCAATAATTGTTCTACATCCCTGTTACTTAAAGTATCCAAACCTTGATATCTTGGATCAGGGTGAACAAAATGGCTTGGATCCAAATCACCAGTATCAACCTCTTCATCCTCCACAACTTCATCCTCCTTATTGACTCAACTCCCACTTGCTTCATTATTAGGGACTCCCCTATCTCCTTCATTCCTTCCTCCTCTGAAATTAATTCATTTTCCAACTCTTGTGCATATAAAAGAATAGTTTTATCTCTCTCACTCATCTCTCTATTTTGCCTCAGGATCTCATTCTAGAATCTCACCTCTCCCTCACTCATAACCTGTGCACCTTCTAAGGTGGGCCCTCATGTGTTTCAGTCACATTCTTGGAAGAAATAGGAATGAATTCACTCACTCCCTCTCCTTTTTTCAGGCTGTAATCCAGCCTCTCACTCAACTCACTCATTCCTAGAAGTGTTTGTGCAACATCAATTGATTGAGTATCAATTGATGTAAAGAAAATAGCAGTTCATGTGTTTGGGACATCCATTGATTAATGCATACCCATCGATTGATCTTGAGTATCGATCGATGGTTTATCAGTCGATGGTTGAATATCAATTGATGAGGGAACATCAATTGATGGAGTAGAAACAGTTGAGATAATGATTTGAGAAGAGATATTTGAAATACTATTTGAGATAGAATCCTGAATTTACTCCAGAAAATTCAGGAAAGAGTGTTGGCTTCTCCTTGAATATCAAAGAAGGACAATTTGAAAATGCCTGATTATCTATCAGAACATTTTTTGAAGAAATTTGTTGAGGTGGAGAATGAAGGATAGATGGAATAGAAATTGAGAAAGAATGGGACTACATCTCAACATTTATTTGAGATGCATCAAACTGAAGTTGAGAAGGCTCCACCACAGTTTCCTGTGATTTTGTAGTGTGTGATTCCCCTTGTGTAAAGGTTACCTTCTTCCTTCTCCTTTCATATGATTTGGGGGTTTTGGTTTGAGTGTCCCCATCTTTGTTCTGTGCCCCTGGTTGTGAGCTCTTTTCAATATTGACACTTTATTGAGAAGATGCCAATAGGAGTGTGGTGGTATCCTTATTAACATCCACAGTCTTTTGAGAAACTGTAGAGTGGCTAGGCTTAGGTTGCACATCTTCACTCACCTTATCCTTCCGGGTTCTTTGATTTTCCCCAGTTCCCTCACCAAAACCATCTCTAACTATACTATCAACACTAGGTGTTTTTCTCTTCTTGGAATTTGCAACAACGGGTTTTTGGGAACCTGTTGAGGTTGGTTTCTTAGATTTGGATTTGGAAATTGGTTATGTGGCATGGGTAGGAGGGTTGGGGTCATTGCTAACACCCTTCATAGCCACCTTCACAAAGAAGTTTGAGATCGAGAAGAGGTAAGAGTAGAGATATATACCTGAACAAATTCTGGATATATTAACTCCACCTCATTGTGGAGGTTAATTCTCACTAGGTCCTTGAAAACTCTTTTATTTTGAGTCCAACACTCGACAGTTTCAGTTTCCCTGCATATCTCAATTTCTTTCACAAAGCGGTTAATAAAAATCATGATAAACCTAGAATAATATATATGATTAGATCCATCATGCTTCATACCTAACTTAAAATCAATTTCATGTAGCACTATAGATGACAGATCATGATATTTATCAAACAAAACACTATATGTTATCTGTTGTATGCTGAAAGTTATGGCATCAAAATTACTAATTTTATCACTAAAGCACTTAATAATAGTATAAAAGAAATAAGACCACTCTCTCCTAAGATGTTTTCTAACTATATGTCCTAAATTAATGTCTGGATTTGAATAATTAACAGCCCTAAGTATATTTCTAATGTATGATTTAATGGGTGCATTATTAACATTATTAATAAGAAAATCTAAGCAATCATTTAAAACTAAAGTAGTAAGAATGTACTCTTGTCCCTTGAAGTTGAATTTGATACTTGAGTAGTCCTCAACAACTTCTGTAGTGGTCCAGAATTCTTCCACCAAATTGCAGATGATTGTTAGTGCCTCCTTCAAAGCCTTCTGAACCTTGTAACTTCCCAGGAACTGCATCAGTGGATGAAATTCCTTTGGAGCCTTTTCAACCACAGTGCAAGCCACAAAATTATTCAGCTCGTAGATGAAACTGGCTTGCGAGACTTTCTTGGATGAAGATGCCATTTCTTTGAGTAGAAGATTAAGAGAACAAAAGCTTTGAAAAAATTAAGAAAGAGAGTAACGAAGATTGAGTACTGAGAGATTGAGAGAAAATTGAGTACAGAGAGAAATATAGAGAGAGAATCAGTTAGAAAATGTAAGTACGAGTTAAAAAAATTTTAATCTCACTATTTATATTTTTGAAGAGAAATTGATGTCTCAATCGATTACTTTCTCAAAATAGACTCAATTGACCTTTGTGTAAAAAAATGGAAAGTAAAAATTACCAATTTTGGCAATCGACTGTTATACATACAGGGATGTATGTATTAATCAATTGATAAAATAATTAATCAACAACTAGATATTGTACAGGTCGATTGATGACATGGACTCTAAAAATTCCAGGTCATCGATTGATAACTAACTTTTCCATCGACAGGACTACTATTCATCGATAAATAAATATATCATCAATTGATATGTTTATCTGTCGATAGTGTTATTCCTTAGAACAATGTCAATATTTGTAAAATGGGGGGTTGAATACAAATATTAAAACTTTTTCCTTGTTCTAATATTTGTTCTTGATGTTTGAAAGAATAAGAGAATAAGTTCGAACAAATTAGTGCTAAAAATAAAACTGAACAAAGAGATTTAAAATTATTGATGGATTGGTTTTTCCATCAATATATATTTTTGCTCAATGCTCCTAGGTTAGAAGAAACCTAGCTGCGTTTACAAGATTAGAAAACAAATCAACTGTTCTTACACATGTGCTCTCAAGCTTGAACAGTTGATTAAGAAATATGTCTAACTTGTATGTTTTCTAATAATGCTGCTACACTTGTTTATATATTTCACAAGTGTACTTTTACAATACCTATTCTAGTATTGTTTCTACCTGCCTTCCTTTTACCTTTTTCTATTTTTCAAAAAGGTTTGAAAGACAGCTTCTGATTGAGTCTTCACAGTCACTCTAGACTGTCTTCCATAGGTGTACTTTTGATCTCTGGATCTTCAACAGATATTCTTTCTGTGTTGTCACACTCAATTGATAATTTGCTGTTAAGCATATCAATTGATCCATTCTTTAATCCATCAACTGATGTACTTCTTCGATTGATCTTTATATCCATCGATTTATAAAAGATGGCTTATCGATTGATAGATGTTATCAATCGATATATCAGTCGATGGGTCTTCACATCAGTTGATGGTCTTCAATGCTTGACTTGGCTTCTTCGATTGATCCTTCATCCATCGATGCTTCAATATCAATTGATCATCCTTCACTTGTGCAATTTCCTGTCTTCACATAATTACAATTTAACAGTTTAATTTACACATCAATTGATGATCCATATCAATCGACTCTAACATCAATTGATGAACAAAATATCAATTGATTTACACCTTATCGATTGAAATAGACTAAGTACACCTATGCTACAATCAACTGATAAATGGTTTCCTGATCAATTGATATTTATAACTTTCATATCAATTGATCAGTTACAACAAATAAAATTTCTATGATTCTAAGATTAATGTTATCATCAAATCACATGTAGATTCCTAACAATCTCCCCCTATTTATGTCTGTGTTCTTAACAGGCATAAATCTACTTGATGATAACAAAAACCCTTAAAATTTTCATTCAGATAAAATCAAGAAATTTAATTGGCACATTAAATTTTGAAGTACCAGATTGATAGATAACTCCTACAAGCAGCTTCAAAGTCTTCATATCCTCCTTGATTTAATTAGCTTCTCTTCCCTCTCTTCTTAGCATTTTCCTTTAGCTGCCTTATGAAAGTACTCCTCAGAATTTCTTCATCCCTGTCAGTTTCTCCAAGTTGCCTCATGAGGTAATGTATTTCTTCATCTGTGATTTTGTCCAGATATTTGCAGATATCAAAGAACTTTGTATTGCCCTCTATATCTATAAAAATCATAGCATACTTTGGCTCCAACACCACCTTTTTGACCTGTGACTTCCATAGCTTTAGGGGTGAATCAGGTTCAGCTTCAGCCTTGGATCTCCTTAACTTTGATATTTGCTGTTGAATCTCCTGAGCAATTGTTATGTTGAGTTTGTACCTTCTGTTGAGTAAAGGAAGAATAGTCTTTAAAACATTGTAGCTTTGCTTCATTATCACCTTCAATGAATAGATTGTTTTCACTCCATTTTCATACTCCAACCTCATTGATTCTTCATGGTTAGAGGTTGCAGGGTGAGTCCTTACTCCAATTAATCCTTTTTCATTGATTACTGGTATTCCCTTCAAATCATATCCTTCAATTGTGACCTCCTCCTTGATTTCTTCTTGTTGACCCTGGAGGTTTTCCTGAACCACTATTTCTTGAGTAGAACTTGACCTTTTCTTGGCCATAGAAACTTTTCTCCTTTTTCTCAATGGTTGCTCTGCCTGTAGCACTTCTTCCAAATGCCATTGCATTTCCATCTGTCTAGCAATCTCGTCATTCTCCCTTTCTCTCCTTGAGGCATCTGAGATTCCTGTAGTGATGGCTCCTTAAAGTAGCTTTTGACTTACTGGTTCAGTCTCTTTCTTCTTCTCTTCTTCAATCACTATTGCTTTCCCTTTCTTCTTTTCTTTAAGAGCTTCAATATCCAAATGAAGAAAAGCTCCTGTATTTGAGTTTTTTTCCTTGGCAGCCTTTTGTGCATCTTCATTTATTTTTCTTGTTTGAGCAATGAACTCATCCAAGTCTCCTTTTTCTACTGCCTCTGTTACTAACTCAGTGCTTCTCCTTAGATCTGCAATTCTTTTCTTTTCCCTCTCAATCATTAATTGAGTTTCTTTCTCCCTAGAAATTCTCCTAGCTTCAATATCTTCATCAAACTTCTTGTATTCTTTCTTTTTCTGTTCTAAATCATCTTCTAGAGAATTAGATGACTTAGATTTCTTTGAAGATTGATTGTCCCTGTTACTTCTGCTTTTATATCTTTTGTGTGCAGAACCACCAATGCCACTTGACTTATCCATACCAGAACCACCTATACCACCACTTCCACTGCCTTTGCCATCACCACCATCATCATCCTTCTTCTTTGTATTCTCCCCCTTTTTGTTATCATCAATTGGAGGGGGTGGTGGAAGTCTGTCAAGAAACTTTTGAAGAATGGAAGCATGAAGATTTTGACCTCTGATAATGTCATCCATCTTCTTTTCTAGAGAACCTACTCTTGTCTCCAAAGATGTAAAATTTTTGGATTCTTTGAAAAGCTTGTCTTTGATGCTATTCATGGTGTTGAATGGTAGCTTCCCATCCAATCTCCTGTCCATTGCATCCTTGTTAGATGAGATAGAGTCCTTAATCCTCTCCAGTTCCCTCCTTACTCCTGTTACTGTCATCTTTTGAATTTTCATTGATTCTCTCATATAGTGAGCAATTCTCCTTTGAGTAGGATCTTCAATTTCTCCTTCCACCATTGTTCTTCTATATTGAGAGAGAATTTCAGTCTCAGCAGCTTCTAAGGAACCATCAATAGTGCTCATCCATGGCTCTTCATCAGAATCACTCTCCAACTCTTCAGGTGCCATATAACAAGTGTCTGTTGTATTGGCAATGCTTTCCTTCAGATTCCTGGTCCTTTGATCTGTATGATCACTGCCCAAGAGTTGTTCTGCATTCCTGTTACTTGAAGTAGCCAACCCTTGATATTGTGGATCAGGATGAATGAAATTCTTTGGATCCAATTCACCAGCATCTATTTCCTCTTCAAAGTCTTTAGCAATTCCACTCCCACTAGCTTCAGCATTATTTGCTCCCCCTATCTCCTTTACTCCTTCTTCTGCCATCAGTTCAATTTCCAATTCCTGTGCAAAAAGTAGAATGTTTTTATCACTTTCACTCATCTCTCTATTTTGCATCAGGATCTCATCCTGGAATCTCACCTCTCCCTCACTCATTTCTTGTGCACCTACTAAGGTGGGGCCCTCAAGTGTTTCACTCTCATTCCTGGAAGAAATAGGAATGTTTTTACTCACTTCCTCTCCTTTTGCCAGGTTACAATCCTGCCTCTCACTCAACTCACTCAATCCTAAGAGTGTTTGTGCAACATCAATTGATTGAGCATCAATTGATGTATTGACATTATCAGTTGAAGTGGTGTTTGGGATATCCATCAATTGATGCATACCCATCGATTGATCTTGAGCATCGATCGATGGTTTATCAGTCGATGGTTGAATATCAATTGATGAAGGAACATCAGTTGATGGAGTAGAAGCAGTTGAATTAATTTGAGAAGTAATGTTTGAAATGATATGGGAAATAGAATCCTGAAAATTCTGGGAAGAAGATTCAGGAGTGAGTGTTGGCTTCTCCTTGAAAAACAAAGAAGGAGAATCTGAAAATGTTTGATAATTTATCAGAACATTTTCTGAAGAAGTTTGAGGAGGGGAAAGAAGAATAGAAGGGATTGGAATTGAAAGAGAGAGGGGCTGCATCTCATCATTTATATGAGATGCATCAAACAGACTTTGAGAAGGCTCCACCACAGTTTCCTGTGATTTTGCAGTGTGTGATTCCCCAAGTGTAAAGGTGACTTTCATTTCTCTTCTTTTGTATGGTGTTAGTGTTTTGGCTTTTGTGTCCCCAATTTGTTTCTGTGCCCCTTGTTGTGGGCTATTTTCAATATTGTCATCCTTTTGAGAGAATGGCAATAGGGATGTGGTATTTTCCATGTTAACATCCACAGTCTTTTGGGAGACTATGGAGTGGCTTGGTTGAGGTTGCACACCCTCACTCTCCTTATCCTTCTGGGTTCTTTGATGTTCCCCAGTTCCCTCACCACCTACATCCTCCTCTAATCTATCTACCACACTAGTTGATTTTCTTTTCTTGGTTTTTACAACAGCAGGTTTTTGAGAACCTGTTGAGGTTGGTTTCTTAGATTTGGATTTAGAGATTGGTTGTGTGGCTTGGGTAGGAGGGTTGGGGTCATTACTACCACCCTCCATAGTCACAGAAGGCAAAGAAGAGTTAGGTTGAGAAGTGTTTAAAGTAGAGATAAATACCTGAACAAAAGGGGGATAGATCAATTCCACATTGCTGTGAAGATTGATCCTAACCAAGTCTTTAAAGACCCTTTTGTTTTGAGTCCAGCATTCCAAAATTTCTGTATTCCTGTCAATCTCAATATCCTTGACAAAGTGGTTAATAATAATCATAATAAATCTTGCATAATAAATATGATTAGATCTATTTATTTTATTTCCCAATTTGGCAGATATTTCATTGAGTAACAGGCTTCCTAAATTATGATATCTATCATATACAATGCTATACCCTACTTGTTGCATACTTGTTGTTATTGCATCAAAATTACTAACCTTACCAGAAAAACACTTTATTAAAGCATCAAAGAAATATGACCATTCTTTTCTTAGATTCTTCCTAACAATACTACCTAGACTAGCATCAGGAGCAGTATAATTGATTTCTCTAAGCATGCTTCTTATCTCTGTGTCAGTGGGTGCATCTAAAGTATTATTTGAAGGAATATTTAAGCACTCACCCAAGACTACAGTGGTTAGAATATACCTTTGTCCTTTGCATTCAAAGGAGATTGTAGAAAAATCATCTGCTACTTCTGCTGTTGTCCAGAATTCTTCAACTAGATTGCACACTATTTTTGGTGCTTCTGAGAGGGCCTTTGAAATTTTTGAATTCTTTAGAAATTCCATTAGAGGATGGAATTCTGTTGGTGCTTCCTCCACCATAGTGCAAGCAACGAAGTTGTTGAGCTCATAGTAGAATCCAGATTGTGAGACTCTCTTTGATGATGCCATAATCGAGTTTGAAGATTTATAATTGAATTAACTGGCAAACTTGTTAGTAATTATAACAGAAACAATAATTAGACAATAGTAGATTAGGGTTCTTAGCAAGAGATAGATACAGAGTAAGTTTGAAGATTGAGAAAGAGAAAGAGATAGAAAAATCGATAGTAAAAATGCAAGTAAGAATTAAAAGAAGTTTTAATCTCACTATTTATATTTACTGATTTCCCAAACAATTTCTTACTCAAAATAGAACTAAATCGACCGTTGAAAGAGTATTGATAATTAAAAGTTACCAATTTTGGCAATCGATTGTTATACATACAGGAATGTACGTATTAATCAATTGATAAAATAAGTAATCAATGGCTAGATTTTTGTACAGGTCGATTGATGACATGGACCCCTTTAAATTCTAGGTCATCGATTGATATTTTGTTCATCAACGGGTACTCTTATCCATCGATATCTACAATCATCAATCGATAAGTAAATATATCATCAATTGATATATTTATCTGTCGACTGCTTCAGTAATATCCATTGATATGTAAAATGTTTATCAGTTGATTATTGAAGAATCAATAATTTAACATAGTCAATGGCTACAAGTAATATAAATACATAACTTGTCAGACATTTAAAGGATTAAATATAATTAAGCATACCTAAATCACAGACCAATCTATTGAAGGTAGATTCATCTAATGGTTTGGTAAAAATGTCTGCAAGTTGTCTTTCACTAGGGACAAAATGTAATTCAACTGTACCATTCATTACATGTTCCCTAATGAAGTGATACCTTATGTCAATGTGCTTGGTTCTGGAATGTTGCACAGGATTTTCTGTTATAGCAATGGCACTTGTATTATCATAGAAAATAGGAATCTTGTTCAAGTTGAACCCATAGTCAAGTAGTTGATTCCTCATCCATAATATTTGTGCACAGCAACTTCCAGCTGCAATGTATTCAGCTTCTGCATTAGATGTAGACAATGAATTCCGCTTCTTGCTAAACCATGAAACAAGCTTATTTCCTAGAAATTGACAGGAGCCTGTTGTGCTTTTTCTGTCAATTCTGCAACCTGCATAATCTGCATCTGAATAACCAATTAGATCAAATCCAGAATCTCTAGGATACCAAATTCCAAGATTTGGAGTTCTTTTGAGATATCTGAATATTCTTTTTATTGCAATCAAATGAGATTCTCTAGGATCAGCTTGAAACCTAGCACAAAGACATGTAGCAAACATTATGTCTGGCCTACTTGCAGTTAAATAAAGTAATGAGCCAACCATACCTCTATAACTTGAAATGTCCACTTTTGCTTCCTTAGTGTTTAATTCAAGTCTAGTTGCAGTGGCCATGGGAGTTTTAGCAGAAGAACATTCACTTAAATCAAATCTCTTTAATAAATCAGAAATATATTTGGTTTGATTTATGAAAATACCATTTTTGACTTGCTTGATTTGCAAACCAAGAAAGTAGGTAAGTTCTCCCATCATGCTCATTTCATATTTACTCTGCATCAACTTTGCAAACTTTTTACAAAGTTTTTCATTAGTTGAGCCAAAAATAATGTCATCTACATAGATTTAAACTAGAATCATAGAGACATTTACATTTCTATGAAAGAGAGTTTTATCAACAGTACCTCTTGTGAAGTGATTCTCAATCAAGAATTTAGACAATGTGTCATACCAGGCTCTAGGTGCTTGCTTCAATCCATAAAGTGCCTTGAGAAGATAGTATACAAATCCAGGATGAACAGGATCAATAAAGCCAAGAGGTTGTTCTACATATACTTCTTCTTCTAGTTCTCCATTGAGAAAAGCACTTTTCACATCCATCTGATAAACCTTGAAATTAGCATGAGCAGCATATGCTAGAAAGATTCTGATTGCTTCCAATCTTGCAACTGGTGCAAAAGTTTCATCAAAATCTATGCCTTCTTCTTGTGAATAGCCCTTTGCCACTAATCTTGCTTTATTTCTTGTCACTGTACCAGATTCATCCATTTTGTTTCTGAACACCCATTTTGTACCAATGATAGACTTGTTCTTTGGTTTGGGCACCAGCTTCCATACCTTGTTTCTTTCAAATTGATTCAACTCTTCTTGCATAGCAATTATCCAATCAGGATCATTCAAGGCTTCTTCAATCCTTTTTGGTTCTTCTTGAGACAGGAAGCTACTATACAAGCATTCATTTTGAGTTGCACTTCTAGTTTTGACACCATCATTTGCATCTCCAATTATTAATTCAAAGGGATGGCTTTTTGTCCATTTCCTTTGTGATGGTAAATTTGTCCTTGAAGATGATGCTTCATGATCATTGGAAGTGTTATGATCATTGTGATGTGATTGACTATTTGAGAACCCTCCCCCTGAGATGGACACTCTACTTGAAGATTGTTGAGCATAGTTGATATCCATCGAATGATTATCAATTGATGTATTATCAGTTGATTGATGATTGTCAACTGATAAGTTATCTGTTGATGCATTGACATCAATTGATGGGAGGATTCTAGGTACTTGAACTCTTGTGATTTCCACATCATCATCACTATCTTCAATATTACTTGTGGATTCATTTTCAAAATGCAATAGATCATGAAATCCTTCATCAAATAACCCTTGAATTTTCTTGTCATCAAAAACTACATGCATAGATTCCATAACAATGTGTAATCTAAGATTGTAGATTCTGTATGCTTTGGTTGTTATTCCATATCCAACAAATATAGCTTCATCAGCTTTGGCTTCAAATTTTCCTAGATTTTCACCTTGATTTCTCAGTACAAAGCATTTGCAGCCAAAGACATGAAGAAAGTTAAATGTTGGCTTCTTGTCTTTCTTTATCAATTGATATGGAGTTTTGCCTTGAAGTTTATTGATCATGGAAATATTTTGAATGTAACAAGCAGTATTAATTGCTTCTGCCCAGAAGTATGTAGGAAGTTTTGTTGTGGAGTTCTTGGAGCAGAGAAATGATGAGTGATACCTTTTTCTTCACAGAATTCTCTCATGGTTGAATTCTTGAATTCAGTACCATTGTCACTTCTAAATTTCTTGACCTTCCATTCAGTGCCATTGTCAACATTCTTCACATGATTGATAATTAATTTGCTTGCTTCATCCTTAGAGTGTAAGAAATATACCCATGAAAATCTTGTGAAGTCATCCACAATTACTAAGGCATATTTCTTTTTGGCAATTGACATGATGTTGACTGGACCAAATAAGTCCATGTGCAATAATTCCAGAGGCTTATCAATTGATGATTCAGACTTTGACTTGAATGATGCTTTTCTTTGTTTTCCCTTTTGACAGGCATCACATAGTCCATCCTTGGTGAATTCCATCTGTGGAATGCCTCTAACTAGATTCTTTCTAACCAATAAATTCATGGCTTTGAAATTCAAATGGGCTAGTTTCTTGTGCCAAGTCCAACTTTCTTCTGTATTGGCTTTGCTAAGTAGACATGTCATTTAATTTGCCTTTACAGAGTGAAAATCAGCCACATAGACATTCCCTTTTCTTTCTCCAGTTAAGAGAATTTCACCAGATTCTTTGTTGGCTATGATGCATGATTCAGTTGTAAACCACACACCATTACCATTATCACACAATTGACTAATACTTAGCAAATTGTGCTTCAATCCATCAACTAGTGCTACAGATTCAATGATAACATTTTCTTTTGCAATTGAGCCATATCCCAGAGTAAAACCTTTGCTGTTATCTCCAAAAGTAACTCCTGGGCCAGCCTTTTCCACAAATTTTGTGAGCAGGGACAAATCTCCAGTCATGTGCCTTGAACATCCACTATCCAAATACCAGATATTTTTCTTCCTGTTTCCCTGCACACACATAAAACAATCAAGTTGCTTTTGGTACCCAAGTTGCCTTGGGTCCTCTTTTATTAGTTGCAGCCTGAGTCCCTGTTGTCAACTTAGGTTCCTTTTGTTTTGGTGGGTTTAAATCCACTTTAACTTTGGGAGTTGACTTTTGGGGCTTTGACACCTTGGAACTCATGGCAAAATTTCCATGAATTTCATCATTTACATTAAGCATGTTCCATGGCATACCAGGCATGTTCATATTAGGATATGCAAAGAAGGGATTATACATGTATGGAACTTGTGCATAAGGCATATGAACATTAGGTGCAACCAAATTAGAAGACATGGCATTCATGAGCATAGGATTGGTAAACATGGCATTTGCAGTCATGGCATGTATATTTAAATCATTTGCAGATATAGAATTCTTTTCACTTTTGCATTGCATGGACAAATGATTTACACTACCACATTTAGCACAGACTTTTCTAGGTGCATACATATCAGGAGTGTAGTTACTGTGCTTATTTATGCCTACTTTACCATTCCTATTCTTTTTCTTTTTCTCAGACTTAGGTTGAGTAATTTCCACAGGTGCTATCTTTTCTAATTTTTCTTTTAGTTGTTTCTTGGATAAGCTACCTATGTTGATTTTCTCAGCCTCAGCCTCAACTTGATTTTTGGTTTCCTTAACAAACTTAATAGGAGTGCTAAATTTGTTCTTTTTATTAGCCATTGATCATTTACTTGTCGATGGATGCTTATCGATTGATTCAGCATCAATCGATTGATAATCCTTATCAGTTGATGAAGGATTAGCAGTCGATTGATCTTTATCCATTGAAGTATCAGCCAATGACTTGCCTATTGATTTGGGGAGTTCTCTTAGAGTATCTACACCCTGAACATCAATAATTTGTTTGGCAGTTTTAGCAGACCTATTCCATTTGCTAATGGTTTTAATTTCTTCAGCTAATTGTTCTTTCAACAATTCTTCTCTTTTCAAACTGTTTACTAGTTCATTCCTAGCATCCTTTCTTTCCTGCTTAAATCTTTCTAAACAAACAAGTTCATTTTCAAGAAAAATATTCCTCTCAGTTAAGGCATCAATGGTGTTCTTTAACTTGAGATTTTCTTTGTTTAGAGATTTTAGACTGACATGCAAATTGTACAGTTCATTAGACATTTCATTAATAGTACTATTGCATTCCTCAGATGTAAGCTCGGAAAAGTTGGTAGCTAGTACCTGATTAGATGCTGAACTAGCTTCTTCATCTTCATGATTGGCCATTAATGCAAGATTGACATATTCTTCAGAATCACTATCCTCAGCAGCCCAGTCCTTCTCCTCAGTTACAAAAGCCTTTTCTTTTTGTTTTAAAAGGTCAAAGTATTTCTTCTTATAATCAATACCCTCATATGACTTTGCCTTTTCTTGTTTTGGCTTCCTGCACTCACTTGAGAAATGACCAGCCAATCCACAGTTAAAGCATTTGAATTTAGATCTATCAACCAAATTTTTATTTTGATTGTTGTTTCTAAACTGGGATCCAGGCCTTTGAGCATATGGATTCTTCTTGAATTTTAGCTTTGAAAATTTCCTTGTCAGAAATGCAAGGTGCTCATCAATCTCATCCAAATCATCCTGAGAGCATGTTTCATCTTCTTCACACTTGCTCTTTCCTTTTCTCTGGAATGATTCTTCAACAGCATCACCAGCCATCATGACTGACTCTTCTTCATAGCCATTTTCCTTCTTCTCTTCATTTCCCTTGACTACCAAAGCCACAGTTTTCTCTTTTCTTTGATTCTTCTCAATCTCTTCATCTTGTTGGATTTCCAACTCATATGTCTTGAGAATACCATAAAGTTTCTCCAGTGTAAAATCCTTGAAGTCCTGAGATTGTCTAATGGAAACAGTCATTGGTTTCCATTCTTTTGGAAGAGATCTAAGAAATTTTAGATTTGTATCCTCAGTTGCATAAACCCTACCATATAGCTTCAGTCCATTTAACAACTTCTGAAATCTGCTATAGGTGTCATTGATAGATTCTCCACTCTTGAAATGAAATGATTCATATTTTTGAATCAAGAGTTGCATCTTGTTTTTCCTTACTTGTTCAGTTCCTTCACACAGAGTTTGAAGTGTATCCCATACTTCTTTTGATGAAGTACAGTTTATAACATTGTCAAACATATCTTTATCTAGACCATTAAACAGAATGTTCATGGCCTTCTTGTCTTTGAGTACTTCTTTTTCATCCTCTTCTGTGAACTCAGAAATAAGTTTTGGAACATGTATGTCAAGTGCAGGAGTTCCATCAGGGTTTACACCTGTGACTAGCTTCATGGGAACATGAGGACCTTTTTCTATGCAGTTAACATAAGAAGGGTCGAGAGAAAGAAGATGCAGATGCATTTTGACCTTCCATGGAAAATATTCATCTTTCTCTAAAACTGGAATTTTCACACCTGAATCTTTTTGACCCATATTGACTGTTCTTGATCTTTAAACTTTCTGTATGTTGAAAGCCTGCTCTGATACCAATTGTTATTCCTTAGAACAATGTCAATATTTGTAGAAGGAGGGGGGTTGAATACAAATATTAAAACTTTTTCCTTGTTCTAATATTTGTTCTTGATGTTTGAAAGAATAAGAGAATAAGTTCGAACAAATTAGTGCTAAAAATAAAACTGAACAAAGAGATTTAAAATTATTGATGGATTGGTTTTTCCATCAATATATATTTTTGCTCAATGCTCCTAGGTTAGAAGAAACCTAGCTGCGTTTACAAGATTAGAAAACAAATCAACTGTTCTTACACATGTGCTCTCAAGCTTGAACAGTTGATTAAGAAATATGTCTAACTTGTATGTTTTCTAATAATGCTGCTACACTTGTTTATATATTTCACAAGTGTACTTTTACAATACCTATTCTAGTATTGTTTCTACCTGCCTTCCTTTTACCTTTTTCTATTTTTTAAAAAGGTTTGAAAGACAGCTTCTGATTGAGTCTTCACAGTCACTCTAGATTGTCTTCCATAGGTGTGCTTTTGATCTCTGGATCTTCAACAGATATTCTTTCTGTGTTGTCACACTCAATTGATAATTTGCTGTTAAGCATATCAATTGATCCATTCTTTAATCCATCAACTGATGTACTTCTTCGATTGATCTTTATATCCATCGATTGATAAAAGATGGCTTATCGATTGATAGATGTTATCAATCGATATATCAGTCGATGGGTCTTTACATCAGTTGATGGTCTTCAATGCTTGACTTGGCTTCTTCGATTATCCTTCATCCATCGATGCTTCAATATCAATTGATCATCCTTCACTTGTGCAATTTCCTGTCTTCACATAATTACAATTTAACAGTTTAATTTACACATCAATTGATGATCCATATCAATCGACTCTAACATCAATTGATGAACAAAATATCAATTGATTTACACCTTATCGATTGAAATAGACTAAGTACACCTACGCTACAATCCAAATTATCAGTTGATTCATATAAACACTTCAACTGATAAATGGTTTCCTGATCAATTGATATTTATAACTTTCATATCAATTGATCAGTTACAACAAATAAAATTTCTATGATTCTAAGATTAATGTTATCATCAAATCACATGTAGATTCCTAACAGATAGCTTCAGAAATATACATTGATATGTAAAATGTTTATAAGTTGATTATGGAAGAATCAATAGATTAACATAGTCAATGGCTACAATCTAAAACTAACATAAATAAATAAATAACTTGTCAGAAATTTAACAGATTAAACATAGTTAAGCATACCTAAATCACAGACCAATCTATTGAAAGTAGATTCATCTAATTATTTGGTAAAAATGTCTGCAAGTTGTCTTTCACTAGGGACAAAATATAATTCAACAGTACCATTCATTACATGTTCCCTAATGAAGTAATATCTTACGTCAATGTGCTTGGTCCTTGAATGTTGAACTGGATTTTCAGTAATGGCAATAGAACTAGTGTTGTCACAGAATATTAGAATTTTGCTTAATTTAAATCCATAATCAAATAATTGATTCCTCATCCATAACACTTGTGCAGAATAGCATCCAGCAGCAATGTATGCAGCCTCTGTAGTGGATGTAGACACTGAATTTTGTTTCTTGCTAAACCACGATACAATCTTATCTCCTAGAAATTGACAGGTGCTTGTGGTACTTTTTCTGTCAATTTTGCAACCTGCATAGTCTGCATCTGAATAACCAATTAGATCAAATCCAGAGTCTCTAGGGTATCAAATTCCAAGATTTGGTATTCCTTTGAGTTATCTGAATATTCTTTTTATTGCAATCAAATGAGACTCTCTAGGATCAGCCTGAAACCTAGCACAAATACATGTAGCAAACATTATGTCTGGCCTAATTGCAGTTAAATAAAGTAATGAGTCAACCATGCCTCTATAACTTGAAATTTCCACTTTAGATTCCTTAGTATTCAATTCAAGTTTAGTTGTAGTGGCCATGAGAGTTTTTGCAGAAGAACATTCATTTAAATCAAATTTCCTCAATAAGTCAAAAATATATTTGGTTTGATTTATGAAAATACCATCTTTAACTTTTTTGACTTGCAAATCAAAAAAATAGGTAAGTTCTCCCATCATGCTCATTTCATATTTACTTTGCATCAACTTAGCAAAAGTTTTGCAAAGTTTCTCATCAGTTGAGCCAAATATAATGTCATCTATATAGATTTGAACAAGAATCATAGAGCCACTAACATTTCTATGAAAGAGAGTTTTATCAACAGTATTTTTTGTGAAGTGATTCTCAATCAAGAATTTAGATAGTGTGTCATACCAGACTTTAGGTGCTTGTTTCAATCCATACAGTGCTTTGAGAAGATAGTATACAAATCCAGGATGAATAGGATCAATAAAACCAGGAGGTTGTTCTACATATACTTCTTCCTCTAATTCTCCATTGAGAAAAGAACTTTTCACATTCATCTGATACACTCTAAAATTAGCATGAGCAACATATGCTAGAAAGATTATGATTGCTTCCAACCTTGCAACTGGTGCAAATATTTCATCAAAATCTATGTCTTCTTCTTGTGAATAGCCCTTTTCCACTAATCTTCCTTTATTCCTTGTCAATGTACCAGATTCGTCCATTTTGTTTCTAAACACCCATTTTGTACCAATAACAGACTTGTTCTTTGGTTTGGGCACCAACTTCCATACCTTGTTTCTTTCAAACTGATTCAACTATTCTTGAATAGTAATTATCCAATCAGGATCATTCAATGCTTCTTCAATCCTTTTTGGTTCTTCTTGAGATAGGAAGCTACTATACAGGCATTCATTTTGAGTTACATTTCTAGTTTTGACACCATCATTTGCATTTGAAATGATCAACTCAAAGGGATGACTTTTGGTCCATTTCCTTTGTGGTGGTAAATTTATCCTTGAAGATGATGTTTCATGATCTTAGAATTATCATGATCATTATTATATGATTGATTAGTTGAGTACTCTCCCCCTGAGAAGATACTCTACTTGAATATTGTTGAGCAGAGTTATTATCCATTGAATGGTTATCAATTGATGTATTATCAGTCGATTGATGATTATCAACTGATAAGTTCTATGTTGATGCATTGACATCAATTGATGGGGAATTTCTGGGTACTTGATTTCTTGAAATTTCCACATCATCATTACTTTCTTCACCATTGCTAGTTGATTCATTTTCAAAATGCAATAGGTCATGGTATCATTCATCAAACAACCCTTGAATCTTCTTATCATCAAAGACTACATGCATAGATTCCATAACAATGTATAATCTAAGATTGTAGATTCTGTAATCTTTAGTTGTTATCACATATCCAACAAATATAAACTCATCAGCTTTGGTTTCAAATTTTCCCAAATTTTTACCTTGATTACTTAGGACAAAGAATTTGTATCCAAAGACATGAAGAAAATTAACTGTTGGCTTCTTGTTTTTCTTCATCAATTGATATGGAGTTTTTCCTTGCAGTTGATTGACCATGGAAATATTCTGAATGTAACATGCAATATTAATTGCTTCTGCCCAAAAATATGTAGGAAGTTTTGCTTCTTCTAACATAGTTCTAGCAGCTTCAATCAAGGTCCTATTTTTCCTTTCAACAACTCCAATTTACTGTCGAGTCCTTTGTGTAGAGAAATGATGAGTGATCCCTTTTTATTCACAGAATTCTTTCATTGTTACATTCTTGAATTCAGTACCATTATCACTTCTTATTTTCTTGACCTTCCATCCAGTGCCATTGTCAACATTCTTCACATGATTTATAATGAATTTACTTGCCTCATCCTTAGAGTGTAAGAAATGTACCCAAGTATATCTTGTGAAGTCATCCACAATTACTAAGGCATATTTCTTTTTGGCAATTGACATGATATTGACTGGACCAAATAAATCCATGTGCAATAATTTCAGAGGCTTATCAATTGATGATTCAGACTTTGGCTTGAATGATGCTTTCCTTTATTTTCCTTTTTGACAGGCATCACATAGTCCATTCTTGGTGAATTCCATCTGTGAAATACCTCTAACCAGATTCTTTCTAACCAATTGATTCATGGCTTTAAAATTCAAATGGGCTAGCTTCTTGTGCCAAATCCAACTTTCATCTGTATTGACTTTGCTAAGTAGACATGTCATTGAGTTTGCCTTTACAGAGTTAAAATCAGTAACATAGATATTTCCTTTTCTTTCACCAGTTAGGAGAATTTCACCATATTCTTTGTTGGCTATGATACATGATCCAGTTGAAAACCACATATTATTTCCATTATCACACAGTTGACTAATACTGAGCAAATTATGCCTCAATCCATCAACTAGTGTTACATGTTCAATGATAATATTTTCTCTTATAATTGAGCCATATCCCAGAGTAAAATCTTTGATGTTATCTCCAAAAGTAACTCCTGGGCCAGCCTTTTCCACAAACTTTATGAGCAGGGACAAATCTCTAGTCATGTGCCTAGAACATCTACTATCCAGATACCATAGATTTTTCTTCCTGTTTCCCTGCACACACATAAAATAATCAAGTTATTTTTGTTACCCAAGTTGCCTTGGGTCCTCTTTTATTAGTTTCAGCCCGAGCCTTGGTTGCCAACTTTGATTCCTTTTGTTTTGGTGGGTTTAAATCCACTTTAACTTTGGGAGTTGACTTTTGTGGCTCAAACACCTTGGAACTCATGGCAGTCATATCATGCACATTCTCATACTTAACATTTTGACTAGCATAATTGTTATCAAGTATATGCATGTTCCATGACATTCCAAGCATGTTCATATTGACATATGCAAAGAAAGGATTATACATGTATGAAACTTGTGCATAAGGCATATAAAAATTGGGTGCAACCAAATTATAAGACATGACATTCATGAGCATAGGATTAGTAAGCATGGCATTTGCAGACATGACATGTGCACTTAAATCATTTGAAGGTATGGAGTTCTTTTCTTTCTTGCAATGCATAGACAAATGATTTACACTACCATATTTAGCACAAACCTTTTTAGGTGCATACATATCAGGAGTGTAATTATTGTACTTGTTTATGCCTACCTTCTCATTCCTATTCTTCTTCTTTTTCTTAGACTTAGGGTGAATGATTTCAACAGGTGTTATCCCTTCTAATTTCTCTTTTAATTTTTCTTAGATAAGCTACCAATGTTGATCTTTTCAACCTTAGTCTCAACTTGATTCTTGGTTTCCTTAACAAATTTGATAGGGGTGCTAAAGTTGTTCTTCTTATTAGCCATTGATGATTTACTTGTCGATGGATACTTATCAATTGATTATGCATTAATCGATTGATAATCCTTATCAGTTGATGACTGATTAGTAGTCGATTGATCTTTATCCATTGAAGTATCAACTAATGGCTTGCCTAATGATTTAGGAGATTCTCCTAGAGTATCTAAACCCTAAACATCAATAATTTGTTTGGCAATTTTAGCATACCTATTCCATTTGTTAATGGTTTCAATTTCTCCAACCAATTGTTCTTTTAACAATTCTTCTCTTCTTAAACTATTCACTAGTTCATCTCTAGCATCCTTACTTTCCTGCATGAATCTATCTAAACAAACAAGTTCATTTTCAAGAAAATCATTCCTCTCAGTTAAGGCATCAATGGTGTTCTTTAACTTGACGCTTTCTTTGTTTAGAGATTTTAGATTGACATGCAAATTGTACAATTCATTAGATATTTCATTGATGATACTATTGCATTCATCTTTTGAAAGCTCAGAAAAGTTAGTAGCTAGTACCTGATTTGATGATGAACTAGCTTCTTCATCTTCATGGTTGGCCATTAGAGCTAGATTGATGAATTCTTCAGAATCACTGTCCTCAGCAGCCCAGTCTTTCTCTTCAGTAACAAAAGCCTTTTCCTTTTGTTTAAGAAGATCAAAGTATTTCTTTTTATAGTCAATGCCATCATATGACTTTGCATTTTCTTGTTTTAGCTTTATGCACTCATTTGAGAAATGACCAGCCAATCCACAGTTAAAGCATTTAAATTTTGATCTATCAACCAAATTTTTGTTTTGATTGTCATTTCTAAACTAGGATCCAGACCTTTGAGCATTTGGATTCCTTTTGAATTTTAGCTTTGATAATTTCCTTGACAGAAATGTAAGGTGCTCATCAATCTCATCCAAATCATCTTGAGAGCATGCTTCAATTTCTTCACACTTGCTATTTCCTTTTCTTTTGAATGACTCTTCAACAGCATCACCAGCCACCATGACAGAATCTTCAACATAGCCACTTTCATTCATTCCCTTCTTGTCTTTATTTCCTTTGACCATTAAAGCCACAATTTTCTCTTTTCTTTGACTCTTTGCAATCTCTTCATCCTGTTGGATTTCCAACTCATATGTCTTGAGAATACCATAAAGTTTCTCAAGAGTATAGTCCTTGAAGTCTTGAGATTGTCTAATAGAGACAGTCATTGGTTTTCATTCTTTTGGAAGAGATTTAAGAAATTTTAGATTTGTATCTTCAGTTACATAAACCCTACCATATAGTTTTAGTCCATTCAAAAGCTTTTGGAACCTATTATAGGTGTCATTGATGGACTCTCCACTCTTGAAATGAAAATATTCATATTTCTGAATCAAGAGTTGCATCTTGTTTTTCCTTACTTGTTCAGTCCCTTCACATAGAGTTTGAAGAGTATCTCATACCTCCTTTGATGAAGTGCAGTTTATCACATTGTCAAACATATCTTTATCTAGACCATTGAACAGAATGTTCATGGCCTTCTTGTCCTTAAGCACTTCTTTTTCATCCTCTTCTGTGAACTCAATAATGAGTTTTGGAAAATGTTTTTCAAATGCAGGAGTGCTATCAGGATTTACACATGTGACCAGCTTCATGGGAACATGATGACCTTTCTCTATGCAGTTAACATATGAAGTGTCAAGAGAAAGTAGATGCAGGTGCATTTTAACCTTCCATGCGAAGTAATCATCTTTTTCCAATACTGGAATCTTTACACCTGAATCTTTTTTGCCCATATTGACTTATTCTTGATCTTAAACTTTCTGTATGTTGAAAACATACGGTCTGATACCAATTGTTATTTCCCAGAACAATGTCAATATAATTTGTAGAAGGGGGGTTGAATACAAATTATCAAAACTTTTTCTATTTTAATAATTGTTCTTGAAATTTTTGTGTTTAAGTGAAGATATATGAACAATGAAACTAAAACTAAATTGAACAAAGATATTTTAAATTTACTAATGGATTAGTTTTTCTATCAGTGTATATTTTGCTCAATTTTTCTAGGTTAATAAAACCCAGCTTCATTTATAAGGTTAGAAAATAAATCAACTGTTCTTACAAAATGCTCTAAGATTGAACAGTTGTTTCAAAGATATTGTCTAACTTGTATATTTTCTAAAAATGCTACCACACTTCTTTATATATTACAAGTGTGTTTAAAATACATATTCTAGGATTGCTTCAATTCTATCTTTCCTTTTACCTTTTTCTATTTTAGAAAAAGGTCTTCAGACTTGGAAAGACAACTTCTGCTTGAGTCTTCACAGTCATCATAGAATGTCTTCCATAGGCATGTTTTTGTCCTTTAGATCTCTGACAGATTGCCTTTTTGTGTTATCTCAATCAATTGATAATTTGTTATTAAGCATATCAATTAATTCTTCCTTTTATCCATCAACTGATGTTCTTCTTCGATTGATCTTGATATACATCGATCGATAAAGGTTATTGACTTATCGATTGATAAATGATATCAATCGATATATCAATCGATGGGTCTTCATATCAGTTGATGGTCTTCAATTCTTTGACTTGAGTTCTTCAATTGATCTTATATCCATTGATGCTTCAATATCAACTAATCATCCTTCATTTGTATAATTTTCCTATTTTCAAATAATTACAATTTGATAGTCTAAGTTACACATCAGTTGATGACCTATATCAATCGACTCTAACAACAATTGATGAGAATAATGTCAATTGACTTATATATTATCAATTGAAATAGACTAAGTACACATATGCTATAATTCATAGTATCAGTTGATTCATATAAATATTTCAACTGATAAATGGTTTCCTGATTAATCAATATTTATAAACTCCATATCAATTGATCAGTTACATCAATTGAAATTTATATGTTTAATTTATTTAAAATCATAAATTATTAATTAAATCTTATGAATATTTAAATAATAATATTATTTTATTTATATTAATTAAATTTTATTATTGTGTTATCTATACTATATTATTATAAGCGAACATCAGTTTGTTTGGTTGGTTCAACGTCTTTCAAAAAAATACACACCTTCCAAAACAATTAAATACATATAATTTATTTTATTTATAATATATATATATATATATATAGTATTATATATCTAACACAATTACAACTTGACTTACATATCTCAATTTCATCATCACTCAAACTCTTTAAATACTATTTAAATTATAAATTCAAACAAAATTATATAAACACATAAACTCAAATTATATAAGTTATAAATTATATTTATTTTAAAATTTTATTATTACATAATTTTTAAACGTATCTTTCTATGGACTACCTCTTATACTTCACTTCAAACTCTATCATGCCCAACATATCCTAAAGAATAGATGTGGAAGAACTTCTCTATTCAATTCAACATGATTTTGTGTTAATTGTATTAATTATTAGAGAAATGAAAAATTATAAAAAAAAATACTAGTTAAAATCATAATATAAATACAATTGGAATAATTGTATTAATTTCAATATAAATAAAATATTATAAAATATTAAAATCCATTCATTTGTGCACTGCACGGGTTATAAGTTACTATCTATATTTTTATAGTGGCAAATGTTTGACTGTTATAGTCTCTTTGTGTCCCACTCAACTTCAAATACACTTTTTCAATTAAATTTTAATTAAAATATAGAGTTGTGTACTCATAATCTACTAATGAACTTATTTCAATTTTATCATCGTTCAGACACTTTAATTTATTTAAAATTATAATTTAATAATTAAAATAATATTTATACTATAATTCTTCTACTCAACTTCAAACACACTTTTTTAATTAAATTTTAATTAGAATATACTTTATCAAAAAAATATATTATATATACAACTCTATTTAGAACATATATATTATATATAAAAACTTTATCATCAGTGGAGTTCTCCTTCTTAATAATAAAATAAAATAAATAATAAATTAAATTAAATATTTAAACCATATAAAATAATTATTTTATACTATATATATATGTATGAGTTATATATATATATATATTATGCATCAACTCTATCACCGGTGTAGTGCTCTTTTTATACAACTGCTCGCGCGTAATATTATATTATATTTAAATTATAGCATATATTTTCTTTATTAAGAATAATGTTACAGTCTTCCTTTTTAATAATAAAATAAATAAATTACCACATTAACTTAAATATTTAAATTATATAAAATAATTTACGTATATTATATATATATTATACATAAAATTCTATCAACGGTGTAATCATCTTTTAAACAATTGTTCACGGGTAATATTATTTTATATTTAAATTATAGAATATAATTTCTATTTTATGAATAATATTATAATATATTTTTTATCTAATATAGTTGTATTAACATTTAACTCAATTTCATCTCCACTTTTTAATTTATTTAAAATTATAACCTATTAATCATATCTCATGAATATTAAAATAAAAAAATTAATATATCATTATAATATATAAATAAAATAGAAAAAATAAATAATAAATAATAAATAATAAACTAAATTACTATATTAAATTAAATAATCATATAAAGTAATTAATATATACTTTATTAATGTAGCTTGTGCTTTGCACGAATTATAAATTAGTATTATTATAACCAAACAAGTGAACTTTTTTCATCTTATCTAGGTGAGACATAAAAAAAATCATAACCATCCAATCTTAAGTTAACCATAAAAACGATCATAACCATCCAATTTTAATAAAATCTAATTTTAAAAAAATATACATACATACAATTTTATCACCGATAATCCTCCTTTTAAAAAGGATTTTAGAATAACTATTAGTTATTGAAAATAAAGAGAACCTCTGTATATTACTCGAATATATATATTTATTAATTATTACTCTTTATTTAAATTACTTAGATAAATAATAATTTATTAATAACATCCGTACTTTAAGAGATTATTAGCTAGTTTTCTTAATATGTGTTAGTATTTTTTTTAAAATAGACTATTAATATGAAAACGGAAGGAGTATAATTCTAGCCTGAGAAATATAAGATGATACGAATAATAAAATTAAAAGAAAGTAAGGGTGCAATGATACCCTAACATGCGCCGATTTAGCGGGTGGTAGATTGAAGGTGGGACCAAATCTATAGATCTATTCACATAATCACATCACATCATAACTCTTGACGTGAACATTTTAATTATAATATTATATACGGGATCTCAATTCTTATGTCATACTACAGTATTACTTTTGACTTGATAGTTAAATTCATTGAATGGAGTTCATTTTCTTAGTTTTTCATTTTTTTTGACAATATTAATTTTGAATGAATTGTAGACCGATTCGATCGATTTGTGTCCGTCTCGTTCATTCTTGATCATATTCTTGAAAAACAACTGTTTAATTCGATTTCCGATTAATTAAATCGGAATCCATCCATTAACTAAATAATTGATTGCCGATTTTTAAAATATTAAATTTAATATAAAAATTAAAAATATAATATATTTTGATTGAATCCGACCTTCTTTCGCTATAGTAATTATATAATAATATTAACAAACGCCAAAATTCTATGTAGAACCTTATTTTGAATATTAATTACAAAATATACATGTTCTGCATCATATCCCGCTTATTTTATATATTATAGAATCTAATCCAGAATATATATGTTTTCAATTTGTACTATATTTAAGAATTTAACCCAGATAGGCCAAATATAAAAATTGCTCTTCTATCATTTATCGATATCCAATTTTCAAAATAAAATAATTTATTTAGAAATGATTGCTGTTAAAATGTATGCATGTTTCTTCACATGAACGAGTTGTACAGAAGGAAGAAATGAATAGGGGCAGACCCGTTGTCACGAAATTTACACTAGTTACGATCAGAAATAATAAATACACCTAAAAGCGCACACAAAATTTAATGTATACACTTCTACATTAGCAGGAAAATAAACAAATACTGTATAATTTTCTGATATTTAATATTAATTGTATCTATATTAAAAATTTATAGGATTAAGAGTCTATAGTAATATGCATGATGTATTTTTTTTCACATAAATAATTATTAAAAAATATGATGATAATGAATTATTATATAAGTGAAAATAATTAAAATTACAAATTTTGATATAATAAATAAAATTAAATTAAATATAGTAAGTAAATTTTTATTTTGATTAGAAGTTTAATATATGTCAAAATATAAAAGACTTAGATTAGTATTTAATTAATAAGGATGATATTAGGAAATTAATTAAAATTAAAATAATTAATTTATTAATAAATAAATATGATATATAATATATAAATTTTTAACTAAAATATAAATATAATCAATATATATTTATATATAAAAATTGATACTTAATAAATAATTACGAATGAAAATAATAATATTGTTTAATTATTTTAAATACTTAGGTTTACAACTTTTTTTTAATAAAGGTTTATAATCTAAAAATGAGTTGTTCTAAGAAATTCTCGGATTGAGATCCAACCACAGCCAGGGATCCAATGATAAAATTAATTAAATATTGATCAAAAACTAAAATTTTGTCAATTTATTTAATAAAATAAGATTATTATTTTGAAATAGACGGTTAAAAAATTTAATATTTAGAGTTTAATAATTGAATGTGTCATGAATAGGTTTTCAATGCAGTGGCTATGTTTATCATACAGAGTCTGGTAACTCTGGTTTCTAGAAAATCATCCCCTCATTGTTTTATTACAACACCCCTTTTTCACGTTCTACTTTCACTATCACCACAACATTACTTACAACTTACAACTACTCCTGTTTTTCTTGTTATAACAAGAAAGTTTTACTACAATCTTGAGGTTTGTTCTATTTTATGCTCCTTTATGTTTTGACTATACTTTTCTTGATTTTGATTATCTCTATTTGTTAATTTCAAGAAATGGGGTTGTAAAATGTGATCTTGCAAGTACTTTTTACTGAATCAAATTATGGGTTGTGGTCATATTGAGGTTTGCATTATAGTGTTGGTGTGGTTGTGTATTAGTTTGCTTGTTTGTAGTGTCACACACCCTGGTGATTTTGCAGTTCTGGATGATTTTAGAAATGGGTTGGAAAATTCTGAGCTTTTGGAGTGGCCAGAGAAGGGTGATGACCCTTGTGGCCCTCCTTTTTGGCCTCATGTGTTTTGTTCTGATGGTAGAGTTACACAAATTCAGGCGAAAAATTTGGGCTTGAAGGGACCTTTACCACGGAACTTTAATAAGCTGGTAAAGCTCGAAAATTTGGGTCTGCAGAATAACAAATTGAGTGGCACATTGCCTAGTTTTAGTGGGTTATCGGAATTGCAGTATGCGTACTTGGATTACAATGAATTTGATGGGATCCCTTCGGATTTCTTTCATGGTCTAAGTAGTGTTAGAGTTCTTGCGTTAGACAGAAACCCGTTTAATGCGAGTATGGGATGGTCTATATCTGATGAGCTGCAAGAGTCAGCTCAGTTGACGAATTTTTCGTGTAGTGGTTGCAATGTGGTTGGACCTTTGCCTGAGTTTTTTGGGATGATGTCGTCTCTCTCTTTACTGAGGCTGGCAGAAAATAGAATATCTGGCAGTATACCGGAGAGCTTTCGTGAATCTATGATACAGATTCTTTGGTTGGATGGTCAAAGTGACGGCGGGATGACTGGCACAATTGATGTCATTGGTTCAATGACAGGACTGACTGAAGTATTGCTTCATGGTAATCAGTTTTCTGGGACTATTCCTGATAGTATTGGGGATTTAACATCTTTGCAACAACTTAACCTTAACGGGAACAAATTTGTTGGCTTGATTCCGCCAGGTTTGGCCAATTTGAATTTACGGAAATTGGATTTGAGCAACAATATGCTAATGGGTCCGATCCCAAAGTTTAAAGCTGCTAATGTAACCTATTCTTCAAATTCGTTCTGCCAGTCTGATCCTGGTGAGAAATGTTCTCCTAGCGTAAATGCATTACTAAATTTTCTCGGCGCGTTTGGTTTCCCACCAAATCTGGCTTCTCAATGGTCTGGTAATGATCCATGTCAACCGCCATGGTTGGGTATCGTATGCAACTCAGAGTCCCAGATTTCTCGAATAAATTTGCGTGGGTTCAATCTTAATGGCACGCTAAGTCCTTCTCTTACAGACCTAGATTCTCTACTTGAGATTCACCTTGATAGGAACAATCTAACCGGTGTAGTTCCCTTAAATATAACCAAGTTAAAATCTTTGCGAGTGTTGGATTTAACCGGAAATAATTTTGCACCTCCATTGCCAAAATTTCATGATGGTGTGAAGATCATTATAGATGGCAATCCTCAATTAGTTGCTGCAAAGGGTGGGCCTCATCTGCCGCTTATTGCCCCACAGGCCCCATCTCCGCTTACTAGTCAAAGATCACCATCAAGCAATTCCTCAGCAGGTAATGATGATTCACTAATACCAGACAGCCCACCTCCATCCAAAGCTTCTTTCACAGAGCAGAATGAAACAAGTAAAGGCAAGAAAGTCAAGTATGTTATTATTGCAGTCTCGATTGTATCTTCTATGATTCTAATTATTCTTACAGCTCTTTTATCTGTATATTGCTACAAAAAACGTAAAGACTCTAAGAAAACTCCCGGTGCTTTTGTTGTACACCCAAGAGATATATCTGGAACCGATAACATGGTTAAAATTACAGTTTCTAGTGACATGGATGGGTCTCATCAAACTGGTGGAATACAAACCCATGTAATTGAGGACGGGAATGCTGTCATCTCAGTTCAGGTTCTTCGCAAGGTAACTGATAATTTTGCACCAAAAAATGAACTTGGGCGTGGAGGTTTTGGAGTAGTATACAAGGGAGAACTAGAAGATGGAACCAAATTGGCAGTTAAAAGAATGGAAGCTGGGGTAGTTAGTAACAAAGCAGTGGATGAATTTGAGGCTGAAATTGGGGTTCTTTCTAAGGTACGACACAGACATCTAGTTTCGCTTCTTGGGTACTCTGTTGAAGGCAATGAGAGACTTTTGGTTTATGAATATATGCCTCAAGGGGCTCTAAGTATGCATCTCTTTCGTTGGAAGAAACTAAACCTAGAGCCTCTATCTTGGAAAAGAAGGCTTACTGTTGCTTTAGATGTTGCCAGGGGGATGGAATATCTTCATAATTTGGCACACCAGAGCTTCATACATCGTGACTTGAAATCTTCGAATATTCTTCTTGGGGATGACTTTAGAGCAAAAGTTTCTGACTTTGGATTAGTGAAACTAGCCCCTGATCGAGAAAGGTCTGTTGCAACTAGGCTTGCTGGTACATTTGGATACCTTGCACCGGAATATGCTGGTAAGAAAATCTACTATTTTTTTCATCGTCTATATGATTTTGTTTTTATATGCAGTTCTATTATTAGAGCAAATATACATGTTTGTTGTAACCTACTTTGCTGATAAATTTGCTTTGTGTGTGTATATGTATAGTAATGCTTTTGAGCCCTTATAAAAACTTTTTAGTAATCAATTTTTCAAGCAAGCCCCGTAAAAAGCTCATTCAAGGGGCACATAATCTCACAGGCCATGCTTGTATTGTATAGTTTCTCATCAAATAAATGAAATCTTCTCTTATGTTATTGGTTTATGTAAAGGCTTCCTTAGATCTGCTTAATGCATAGTCGTCGTGGTAATAATGCTTTTGAAACCTTACAAATACTATTTAATTACCAATAAATGTGCAAGCCTTGCACAAAATCTGCATGGCCCATGCTTGTATTGTATAATATATATTTCATCAAAATAACATCTTACATGTTACTGTTTATGTAAAGGGTCGCTCAAATATACTTCATGCATAGTCGTCGTGGTATACAGGAAATAATCTAGTCATCATTGGAACCACTATTTTCTCTCTTTAATAGAAACAATGCAGTTGTATTTCCTATGCTTATCTGATCTTTACTAATTGATATTTCTTGTAATTTATAGTGACAGGGAAGATCACAACTAAAGCTGATGTATTCAGTTTTGGTGTTGTGTTAATGGAACTTTTGACTGGATTGATGGCACTCGATGAACAACGTACCGAGGAAAGCAGGTATCTCGCCGAGTGGTTTTTGCAGATTAAACCGGACAAGAAGAAACTAACTGAAGCCATTGATCCCTCTATTGACGCAAAGGAAGAAAATATCGATAGCATTTATGTTATAGCTGACCTGGCTGGACATTGCACTGCGAGGGATCCAAATCATCGGCCTGATATGGGGCATGCAGTGAATGTGCTAGGTCAATTGATTGAAAAGTGGAAGCCTTTTGATAGTGACACAGAGGACTATTCTGGCATAGATTACAATCTACCCCTCTCACAGATGTTGGAAGGGTGGAAGGAATCTGAAACTACTAATTCCAAAAATTCTGACTTACAGGATAGCACTGGAAGCATACCTAATAGGCCAGCTGGATTTGCAGATTCTTTTACCTCTTCCGATGCCCGATAGTGGTAGTAAGAGTACTCTGGAAAACATTTGTTTCTTTACTGCTTTTATTACTATGTTCAGTCTTTCATACGAAGTTCAATGCTGGGTGCTGATACATGTACATAGCTGTACACTCTACTGCATTATAATGTTGTATAAAAAACATTGTGATTTTACCATTGTCTTAGATCACAATGTAGTATGTGCATTATCGTAATGCACAAGGGTGTACAGCCATGTATGTGCATTATCGTAATGCACAAGGGTGTAGTATTTCTTTAGCTTGCAGGATATGATGATTTATGAATTTTTATTGTGATTTGGGTTGTGTCTTCATTTCTATTGTTTCTGTTTCCTAACTTTGGAAAAGTTTCTTCTGATGCTTTTTAAGGAACACAAATGGCCATTTATCTTATATTTAGGGACACAACTGTTCCAAGTTTATGATTAAGCTTTATTATTATGGTATACATTCTGTATTCAGATCACTTGTCTCCCCCTGCAAAAGGAAATGTCAGAACGATCATTTTTCTTTATATGGTTCTTTTTTTTTTATGCAGAGGAGCACTCGTTAATCATGTCCCTTTGGCTTAAGTTTTGGTTGGTGTGTACAGTAGAAAAGCCAGTCTTGTGTGTCCCAGTGACTAAAGATAAATAAACTTTTAATAATATCAAATTGAGACAATAAAATTTCATTATCAATCTTAATGGACGAATTTTTTCTTTGAAACTTAACGTTGTGTCCCCGAAAATCAGAATGAAAAGAAAAGAATAAAAAATTGGTTATTTTCTTCTTTCGTAATGTTCCCAAATGAGGGATAAAAGTTCTAGACACAATTACAAAAAAATTTTACTTTTTTATTTTTGTTTACTATTTTTTGAAAAATATAAATATAATTTATATCAATATTTTCTAAGTTACACACGTATGAGTTAAACTAGGTGTTAAACTGTCAACAAGTTGAAATTCCTATTTTCTAGGTATCTTTTCCTCTCCTACTAAAACTATATTATTAAACAACAAATTGAAGAAATTAAATAGATTAGGGAAGCTAAGATATATATTTTAGGTAAGTTGCGTGAGATACAAATGATTTTATATGTAAACATGGAAATGATATTTTTGTACAATCATGATTCATTTAAAATTTTATTAATATATTGCTATATTATTTTGCACTAGAATCTTAGGAAATTACCTAAGATATATCTTAAATTCTTTTTCTTGAAATTAAATATTTTCCTTCATTTCTTTTAAATAAGTGTTTAGTGTGGACCGGTTGAAGACCAAAACAGTCCTAAAATCAATCCGACTGTTCCCGGTGTTTTTCAGTCCTTTACATTTCTTTATTTTTAATCTAATTTTTTGTTAGATTTCAATTTACTTTAGTTTGACCTAGATATATCTCAACTCACTGTTAGAAAAAGAATCAAATTTGTTAGTTCAAGTGTTCAATCGTTCAAGGACTACATATTACGGGTCATTTTGATTGGTCATTTTTTGACAATGCAAACATCTTCTTACGGGTGTATAGATTTACCCAAACACCACTCAGGCCACCTCTGTCAGACTAAGAACACAAGAACTTCAACATCTTACATCGTTATCAACCGAAAAAACATGGCAAAAACAGTTTTCATAAGGTTATTGCACAAATCCTATAACATGAAAATACTAGCACAGTAAATAACAACCATTTTCCATGTGAATATATGTTCGTCATCCGAAATTATACAACAAATTCAAATATAATGAAATGGGAAAAGACTTCCAGAAAAAAACAAACTGTAACAAAATGGATACTTTGAATGATGAGGGTAGTTTCTTTGACACAGTGAAAAGTTATTGCAGACCCATAACCTTCCTTGTCCTCCCAACAAACACGTCTTTGGACTTGATCATAGCAGGGAAAAATCCAGAGAGCGTTAGAAATGGAAATTGAGCCACTGCATGACGCCTTCCTAGAGTAACAATAGCAATAGCCTTTGAAGTAGGCTCATAAGTTGACAGTTTATTTTCATTTTCTCCTGACATTAATATCTTGATGTTCTTTGCCACAACTGCAGAATGTTTTTGCGCCAGATACCCCTGTTTCATTTCCTGCATTGAAATGACAGGTGAGTTAATGACAATATGCAACCATACAAAATTATGTTCAATACAGATCTTAGGCAGACAAACCTATTAGAGCATTCAACTAATCACTTTATACATTTCTTAGGCAGTCAAACCTATTCGAGCATTCAACTAATCACTTTGATACACTGGGATTTAATATTCATAATAATTGTATTGACAATTATTAATATAACATTTAAATTATTTGATTAATAAAGATTTAGAAGTTAAAAAAGAAAAATGTATGTTGAAACAGAGGTTGTATAATATATAACAGATCTGTGTAAAAGTACCTGAACATCTGTAATATCGCCAATTGCAAAGATATTCTTGTAGCCCTTTATTCTGAGGTTTGCATCTACCGTTAACCTCCCAAATTCATCCATGCTGTCCCTCAGTACAGTCTCTTTTAGCCATTCTGAAGCCAGTGGTTTCCCAATGCACAGGAAATGGCTGTCTGCTTTGATGGTTTCTCCAGCTGATGTTGTATAGTCTTTGCTTCCTTCAGCTATATTACTCAAATCGACTTTCTGACTGAATTTCACTTCCACTCTTTTCGATTTCAACCAGTGTAGAGTCTTGTTGGCAGCTTTACGTCCAAGCACTTCTAGCAACCTGGATCCATTATGCACCAGTGTAACCTTTTTCTCAGGGAAATCAACCGCAATCTCCCCGGCAAGTTCAACACCAGTAGGCCCACCTCCAACAATCAGGATGGACTGAGAAGATTTTATTTTTTCATTTTCTGCAATAAAGTATACCCTCAAGTTCAAACATACAAGTAACATAGAAAAACAAAGCGACTCATGTGAGAAGTTTAAGCTTCACGCATGTTTCAAAGTGAAAATCCTCATGTTGTTGCAAATTCAACTCTCCACTTGTTACAATGAAGAATTATGCAGCAGTCAGTTGTAGCAACACAAGGCCAATTTTGATTTTCAGTTTGTAAAAAGGAAAAAGTATTTGTAACTTATCGGCTACCAGTTTTATTTTGGAGAGAAAGAAAAGTAAAGATAAGGAAATAGGAGTTAAGCACACATGTTACGAAAAGCCAAATATATCACTGGACCAATGCCTGTTTGTTCTGAATTCTAATCAATGGAAACCCTACTCGCCACAGCTTGTATTGCTTCAGCAGTTCAAAATATATAGCTCTTACCAACATGAAAGTAGGTCAGCTAGCCTATGAGTTTTTACCTGACTGGTACTGTTTAAGTCTCTCTGCTCTACTTTCCGGGAACGAATCTTTGTGACCAGTGGCTATGACAAGGTAATCATAGGCAATTGAACGACCATCAGCAGTCGTGACTTCATTTTCTTTTACATTTACAGCTTTGGATGTAACAATTTTTCCTTTGGTAAGGTAATCCTTGTGGTGGATCACTGATCTCTCAGCAAATGATGGCTCTACGATTGCCCTCAAGTTTGCCCATGGAATCTCAAAATATTCTTTTCTGTATTCAATTCATCCAATATTTAGTAGGATTAAGAGAGTTAACAGCAGTATAAGCTTTTTATATATATAATTTATTTTTACTCCACTTAGAAATTATTTTTTATAAAATATTATCGCAAAATAATATCAATAGATATGCAAAGACTTGTAAATTTCGTTATATCCAGTTCAAGTAGCTAGGTACACCAGACAAATACAGTAATTAAAAGAAGAAAAAATTACTTCAAAAAATTAGATCTCAAGGATGATTAGTCATGAGTCTCATGACCTACCATAACGATATATAGGATCCCTGAAGTTTACACAACTGTACTCAAGACTCTTTGCCGAAAAGGAAGCTGCTAAAAATGTGAAACTTATCAATTAATACGAGAACCTCTTGATGCCTCAGGTCATACAGTATACTTCACTCATCTATACAACTGCTCGTGCATGAATCCTAATTCAATCACATTCTCTAACCTTCTTCTCCTAGACAATCCCCAGAATCTGGTACGACAGAAGATAAGCCCTTATCACTTAAGCTATCCAATCACGCTCAGTATCGACTTATAGTCCTCACTCCTCAACTAAACTAAATTGCACACAAAAAAGAATGTACAAATTAATTTTCTAATCAATCTTTTATCCAATGCATCAATTCAATTTCATTCAACATATACATAAAGAATCTAACATTTTATAGCAGCTTAACAATAAAATGATTATAAATATAAAAAATCCTATAAACCCAAAATTTAAACTAAAAGTAAAAAAAAAAACATACGGGTCAATGAGAGTGAGTTCGGAGATGAATTGAAGAGATTTAGCAGCAAGAGATCCGGCAACTCCGCCGCCGATAACCACCACTTTTTTTCCGGCAACGGTTTCTTGTTTTCCGGTCATCCTAATTGTCTATGAAGCCAGAATATTACGTGAATATATTTGCTTTACAAATAGGAGTTGAGACTTGAGAGTATATGATATCCGCTCCTTTGACTTTGTGTTGCGTGTTATGGTATTTTATTCGATTCTTTTAATAATAAAATAGTACCAACTTGTACGGGTAATAATTTTTCGGATTGACCAAGCCAAGCTGGGGTCCTAGGTTGTTAGGTTGGACTCGTTTCGTAAAATTTATTAAAGAACTAGTTAGGGATTTTTTCATAAATATATTTAAAAAAGAAAAAAATTGTGTTTTTACTTTTCTGTTTTAAAACAATTTGCAAAAGTACGTTATAACAGGAAACAAGTTGCAAAAGTAGTTATATTAATCTCCCATCGGTTACAACTTCAACATGTAACTATATGTGGCAAAACCGAACCGGAACCGGCCCGGGTCAAAACCAGTCAAAACCGGACCCTGAACCGTTTAAACTGGAACCGACGTTTATATATTGTTAAGGTTCAGGTTCCGGTTCAAGATTTTCACGAACTGGAACCGGCGGTTCAAGAACCGGAACTGGAGGTTCACGAACCGTGGAACAAACATTCAGCATAGGAGGAAATATTTTGGATCCAAAGAGATCAAGATTGACTCCTGAATCTTTAGAAACACAAGTTTGTGTGAATGATTGGAAAAGAGCATAATTAAGAACACAATCCAACATCGCTTCATCATCCTCATCCGACGAATATTGTGGAGATCCTACAACAATTCCCACCACCTCCGAATCGGGTGGATCGAGTTAGTATATGTTATAAATATTATTGTAATAAATTATATGGTTTGTTGTATTCTTGTAAGTTGTAAAACATATAAAATTTATTGTAATATATTTACTTGTTTTTAATAAAAAATACAAATTAATTTAACGATATTTCTTATATAAATTATTATTTTTATTTATAAGGTTCGAACCTAAACCGGAACCGGATCAAACCGTGAACCTGAACTGTTTGAACCGAAACCGGCAGTTTATATCTTGTTAAGGTTCCGGTTCCGGTTCAAGATTTTCACGAACCGGAACCGGCGGTTCACAAACCGGAACCGGCGGTTCACGAACCGTGGCCATGTATACATGTAACTACCACACGTGTAATTTCCGGACACCACAACCGGTATCATACCAGATTGCCTCAGGCCCAACACGTGACATGTAAATTGGACTAATTTAGCGGCAAGACCACACTAGTGGTCCTTCAACCTAGAGTGTGTGAAAAATTCCCTACGTCCCCAGGAATCGAACTTTGGTTGTTTTGGTCAATAACCAGTGCTCTGACTAACTCAGCTACACACCCGGAGACGTAAATACCACACGTAATTGTGATTGATCTGAGATCAATTCATAATTGATTTTTTCTTCATCGAAATCAAAACTTCAAATAATTCTGCAAATTTGTTTCAAATCAGCGATAATATAAACATGGATGATCTTATCATTTCAAAAATTCAAATCCTAAGAACTACGTTGACACTTAATCCCTATATAAAGGATATGTAAGCAGTTTGTATGGATAAGTATTACGAGTCATGATTCTGGGAACGTGACAACAACACCTAACCCGTTGTTCTCGGAAACCTTGTAAATTCAATCTCATCCACTGTAAACAATCACTCACCACCCATCTTCATCGGAAAGTTGTCGAGAACGTGCTTCAATCGTCTGTGTACCTTGCTATTTATCTGCTGTTTCAGTAAATAATTTTAATGAGTGTTGTACCGAATTGCTCTCACAATAACCAGAATTAAAATCTTTTTAATAGAAGTTTTTGTTCAAAGATATAAATACAAAATTATTTTTAATAGACTGTGTGTGTAATAGAAGCCTGCGTGTTTATCAGGTGTGCGAACCAGTCCAGCAGCAAGATGAGATTTAAATGATTAGGCCATATTTTATATTTTTATTATCTTGAGTCAAAACAAGAATTTATATGTAATGGTTGCGAGTATACTCTTGGGAACTATTCTTCAACTACCAAAAGTCATAAATAATAATGAGAATTAGCTGGTGGGGTTGCAATTTGCATTTTAAATTGCAATTGGTTGTTTTTTACTACTTTCTTGGTTTATTAAGTTGACTAATTGTAATGATGGTTGCAAGTGTATTTTTTTACGAGGAATGCTACATAATCCAAAAATGTTTTCAAATTTTTTTGTTAAATGATGTGTCATTGTATATGGTGTGTTTTGATTCGTGGACGTATATATATACATGTGGGGTCTCATATTATTATTAGAAAATTTACCAATTATATATGTGATAACTCGGAACAATTTTTAAGATAATTTTTGGGTATTTAACATTTTTCATTTTTCAAATTATAATTATTGCTATATTTGAGAAATTTCCATTTAAACTGTATCACCAAACTTATTTCTAGCCACAATCAACACTACCGAATATATATATATATATATATATATATATATATATATATATATATATATATATATATATATATATATATATATATATATATATATATATATATATATATATATATATATATATATATATATATCGTATTTACTATAATTGTTTTGAAAATATTAAAAATGATATATAATGTTAAAATAATTTAAAATTTATATTTTCCCTATTTTTGATATCCTCTAATATATTTTACGTATTATTTGCACATGTGAATATTTTTATACTTCGATCGTTGACATCTATCAAACTATCAATCAATCTAACATAAAAGGAAAAATACGAGGGTCGTGTCACCTCTATAACAATTTTAATTTATTATTTTATTTTTTTCAATTTCTCAAATTTAATATTTTAAAAAATATTAAAAATTAAACTATTCTCCTTTCAAATTCTAATTTTTAAAGAAGAAAGTAATTACATAAGTCAAATATTTATACTTTTTATTAAATATAAATATAAAAAATTTAAAATTCCTTTTAATTTTCTTTTAATTATAACTTTTTTTTGCATTTATAAAATTAATTATTTTTTTACCTTTTAATTCGGTTTGAAGCTTTATATTAGGTTGAAAATGATATTATATATTTTAATTAAAGTACTAATAGTAAAATTAATATTTGATTTTCAGCGTAATTAGAATTTAATTTAATTTAGAATTTTTATGTAGTTTTACACGAGAACATTGAAGTGTAATAATATTAATTAACAAATTAATAAATATTTTACATTATTATAAGTATATAATATCATTTATTCATTTAAATGTTAATTTAAGAAAATATTATTTTAACAAATTTATGTAATATTATAATAATTGTTTGTTAAATTTATTCTAATTTATAGAACTAATCTATCTATCTATTATATAAATAATTTTGCAACAAATAATTTATTAGAATCATTATTACATCTATTAATATCTTTAAAATATTTATTTCACTTCATTAATACATACATTATGATCTATAAAATATTTAGTTCACTTTTATTTTCTAATTATTACATGCATTAAGAGTTACATAATTAACATTTATAATTATATTTAACGTTATAATTCATTATTGCATGATAATACTATAATCAGTTCTAATAAAATATTTATTCCACCTCTCTTTTATCCACTAATAATTAATATTAATAATTATTTTATATCTAAATTTGAAAGATTTTTAATATATTATTTCCTAATATTTTTATTAGAATGAATAGTTATAAAATTTTTTATCATCATATTATGAATTGATACTCATAGCAAAGTTAAAAATTATAAAGCATAATGTAACGAATATGTAATAGTGATAACAATAACTCAACTAAGAAATAAAGACAGTCAAATGATACTAATATGCAGCACATGAATCCAAAAGGACATGTAAACAGGAATCATACATACATCATTGCAGAGCATTCAAGATGAAAGGCTTACTGAACGTCAGCGATAGAAGTTCATTAATATATTCAGGCCTCAGCAATAAATAAGAGTTTAGAAGATTTAATACTAATGAAAGTGTAATGATTTGAGTATAGATGTCAAAGGGTTTCAGTGATTAGAAGCAATGCAACAGTCCAAAGTTAATCACCTGAAACAAAACAGAAGTCAAGGGAATTCAATTCAATGTTAGTCGTTTGTGAACCAGACCAGTGCACTAAGCGTCAGCACAACAAGAAAAGAATTGTCTTGGTTAATCAGAAGAAAATCAGTTGATCAAGCTAGAAGAGAGAAAACCAAGTGATAAATACTTCAAGCAATTCAAGATATTTGTTAAGGCAAGTAATACTACATTTGGTGGCTCATACACAGTTGAATCATTGTGTGAAGCACAATAAACTTGGCTTGGATATCAATTATCTGGTTTGTGGCGCCTGCACAAGGGAATGAGAGTGCATACGCAATAAAACTCTATGTGGTAACTTGGTAGCGCCTACACAATGGATTGAGAGTGCAGGCACAACTTAATTACTTAGTGGCACAACAAACTTCTATTGAAGGATACTAAGTGCTAAGTGGCGCTTCTACAGGGGTAAGCTATGTACAAGGCGCAACTTAATTACTTAGATGGCACAACGAACTAAGCAAGACGCAACAAAGGAACTTTATGGCGCCTACACACCACTCACCATGTACAAGCGCAACAAAGGACTTATACATTGTTGGAAAATCAATTTCCAAAAGTCTACAAAATATATGGGTGAAATCAGTACAGACGGTGAGAATTCATTCATCTTGAACAAACAAGACATACAGACAGGAGACTCCATTAAAGCCATACATTAAACTCACCCAACTGTATTTCTATTATAATATTGATTGAACCCATTGAAGCTAATCATTTGATTAGAAGTGTAGCACCTCAGGGAATTAATAATATATCTTTATTTTCCTGAATCGTTGTGTTTCGATTACTACCATTTTTATATCTCAAGAACACAAATACTTAATCAGTAATTAAACGAAAAATCTACCACATCATATTCAACCCCCCTTCAATGATGATTTTGGACCTAACAAAAATGTAGGTTAAATAAGGTTTTTTAAGATATATTTAATTAATTTTATTTTGTTTATTTTATAAATATCTATTTCATCACATTGTTAATACATAATATTATTAAAAATTATATGTAGTATTAATTGGAGACTTTATTTTTTTGTGACTAATTTGGCTTATAGCCTTACAAATGAGTATCTATTCTAAACAATCTCGGGTGAGTCAAAATCGAAACCAGGACCTAGAAACTTATATATTCTCCTCGTGTTATGCTTATAATATATTACAAAATTGATGCATACTGTAATGGAGCCCATGTAGGTTTTCAATCAATACTTCATTTAAAGTATTTTTTGAATATAGTTTTATTATTATTTAAAAAAATAATGGAGTACAAAATAGTGTAATAAATAATTAAATGATTAAAGTAAAAAATTAATATTTTACTATATATTAAATGGCAACATAAGGGTAAAAAGTGTCATTTTAATAGTTACTCCTCCGTCCCACCCAATTGTTTACATTTGGGTTGGGCACGGAGGTTAAAAAAAATTATGTTTGCCTAAATAATAATCTATTATAAAAGGGGGGTTGAATATAATAGATATTAAATAATCTACACAAGTATAAAAGATGAGCATCTTTGTATTAATAATAATCAGTGTACAAAACTCTCTAAAACAATTCACTGTTCTTAAGAGCTGAAAAAAATATAACTTGAATCAATGTTTAATGTTAACCTATTTATGTGTTTATATAGACACAATTATAAATTCAATTACAAAATAGATAATGATAATAATAGCTTTTTAAGGCAATTAGACTTGCATTCGAGTTCCTTCTTCACTATCCAAATTAAATTCTGATTTATTTGTTCCTTTCATAAACTCTGTAGATAAACTCTGTCAGTTTGATATTCGCTGATAGAGCATTCTCTATTAGAGTAAACTCTGATTGAGTATTCTCTAATAGAGTAAACTCTGACCTACAGCTTTCTTAAACTCTGATGACGTCAGCACTTTAAACTCTGTTCTTGATTATTCTCTGACAGCATCAGTGTTTGTTTTCTAACAATATCCCCCAATTTATGCTTTATTAAGTAAAACATAAATTACACTTATGATGTCAGAAACATGGACAAATGCATTAGAGTTTCAGAATAGTCCGTTGGAAGAGTCACCCTCACTTCAATTCAAAACAATCGTGTTGCTACAGAATGAGGCTGACTACCCAAACAGGTTTACTCCTGCTCAACTGACCACTTCTATTAGAGATTACTTTGCTTTTCTTAGACAGGTTGAAGAAGAAGATGCAGAAGAAGAAGTAGAAGAAGCTGCAACTGAAGAAGAAGAAGCAACCTCTGAAGAGGAAAATGAAGCTGAAACATCCGGTGACTCAGGAAGCAGAGGAGAAACTCCAGAAGAAGAACCTGTCACTGAGAAAGAAGATGAAATTATGGATGAAGCTGGTTCAGACAATGCTCAAGAACCAGATCCTGCACAAGAAAATCAAAGGCCCGAAAATCTAATAGAAGAGATAGCTATTGAGGATGAAGTGGAAGAGACTCAGACTACAAAGGTATACATCCCTAACCTTTCTGATGAACAAATGGAAGAAGGTACACTTTTGGACTTTCACTTTTCTGCATTTCTACAAGATGAATTCGTCACAATATCTCCTTTTGTGCCTCAAACGGCAGTGCATACACTAAAGCCCTCAGTGGCCTTCGAAGCTGGCAATGAACTTGGTGACCAACTAGTTCTAACCACTGCTAGAGAACAACAAACACTCCCTTCATCTCTTAAAACCAGAAAAAAGAACCTTTGATTTTGATGACAGGAGTGAGTCCCTACCGAATCAGGAAATTTTTGAAATATCCCCTACAGCTCTGCCTTCTCGAAAATGTCATAAAATGAATTTTAAACTCAAGGCAACTCTGAGCCAGAAACCCGATTCTCCAATCTCTGACGACATTATCTTTCTTCGTAGCCTCAATTCTGAAATTGATAAACTCCTGAAAGGTACGGGAACAGAAACAGAGATGGAAACAAAATCCGCTACTTCAGTAGCTAGTACTATTTTGATTGAACCAATTCAGAACCTAACTTCACACACAGTTGGGGGCATCACTGACTCTCACGAGCCATTCATTACATTTTCAAATGTATTGAACCCCATGGACTTAACATCTCCAGATCCTATTAAGGATGTTTTTCCACCCCAAGTAGGTGAAGTGAAAAGGCAACTCTTCTTTAGAAGGGAAAAGTCTCCATTCATGGAGTAGCTGTGTTAGCAGCATAACCACTACAAGTGGAAGTGCCTTCATAGGCTTTGCGGGGAACCACAGGTTATCATTTATCAATCACTACATTGTCTGAGGTGGTGACCCCCCTGGAGATAGGGCATCTCTGAACAGGTAATGCCTTCAATGGTTTCAACTGGCACCACAGATTCTACAACTCTACCAATCATTACAGAATCCATAGTGGTGACCACACTGGGTCTCAACCCCCCAGTTTCTGAAAAAGGAGTTCTCCCCACCCACAGTGGTCAGACAGAGAGGCAACCTACCCATAGAAGGGATAAGGATTTTATTTTAGGTACTGAAGATCAGGATGCTATAATGGAGCTGAGTGAAACACTTAACCTTAGTGATCTTCAATTTCCTGACCCTGATTAGCCGAGTGTGAGTGTTGAGGGCCATGCTCAAACAGTAACAGTGAGTAGTGAGAGACCCACCAACAAAACAAACACCCTACATAATGCACACACAACCAAAGGATTCTAAATCTGGAGGCCCAAGTCATAGAAATTCACTATTCAATAAGGAAAATCTTGGAAGTGCAAGAGCAGCAGCGAAATGAAATGAAAGAAATCAAAGAGTTAGTCCAACAACTGCTGGCTCGGAAAGTTCCTATTTCTACTCAATAAACTCTAACAGCTCAGATTACTCCGGTCAGAAGGGATGATAACCCAACTGAGGGGGAGAGAAGAGAACAAGAAAAAGTAGGAGCTGAAATGATAATGGAGTATACAGCTTAGAGGGAGTCAGATATCTTCTACAGACCTGGAGCGAGGCAACTGGAGGAATGAGAAATATTTGAACCTTATGTGCCAATGGATGTTCCAACTAAGACGAAAATAGAGGAAATAACAAAGGCTGCAGGAATAGAAGTCGAGGAGGAATTTGTTGAAGAATATGCTTTTGATAATGACTGTCTTCTAGTTGGTGTAGATAAAGTTGTTACTCAAGACATATTTCAAGCTCAAGATTTGATGAGAAGAAAATAGAAAAGTGTTCAGCACGCAATAGAAAGAAGGAATAGAATTAAGGACATAGAAGCCAAAGTTGGTCCTGAATGGGATGAAGCAAGGAGTCTGTTGAAGAAGAAGGAGTTAACTCTAAATCAGAAGAAAGACAGAGAAGTCCTTGACCTTTTCAGAACCATGAGGGATAAATATGGAGATGTTCATGAATTCTATGATGTGCTATCAAATGAAATCACAAGCGTGTCAGTCAATGCTTTCAAATCAGGATGGAAGATGTACATCAATTCAACAACACTGGGATCTAGAATTTTGTCGACAAAGAGCTTTGAGAAGATGAATATCGTGGAGTTGTATATGCTGAAGAGGAAAGTCATCTTTGGGGGACAAAACAAATGAGATACTGAGAGATCTAATAGAAAAGAAGATTATTGAGATTGGTGTCAAAACATTTGAGAAGCCTCCGGTGGTCAAGTCCTACAAAGAAACAACACTTCATAATCTAATTTTGTCAGATGAATGTCTGGAGTCAAGCCATGTAATGTTCATGCATTATATAAAAAGGAGGTTCAGAAGCAAGAAGAACAGAACTGAAGAAGATCTAAAGGCTGCTGAGTTGATCTATGCATTCAGGCTAAACATAGCGATAAAAACATCAGGAAGATATCTTATGGAGACAACCAGATATTACCAAGATCCAGTGTATGTGAGAAGAGAGGATGGCACTGAAGAACTTGAAACCATCAGAGATTCTGATCCTTGCATTCAAACAGAGCCCAATGGAACAAAGTACTTCTTGTTCAAGAAAAATAGAGTGGAAAAGAAAAAGAAACTATCAAAGCTGAAGAGGAACAATTCTAAAATAATCAAAAAAATCTTTTTTAGGGTTAATAGATCAACTGTCAAATAAGACAAGAAGGCTTTAAGGATGATTCAAGACGTTCTAATGGAGAAGTTGGCGGAAGAGTCTATGCATGACACTGACAGAGTGAAAGGGTTTCCAAAGAGAATAACGGTGTTCGTGTTTTCAAGGAGACAATCTCTGGCCTTCGAGTCAATCTCTAAGACAAATCCGACTGCATTTCTCACAGAAGTTTTGAAGAAACTAGAAGAAACACCTTCTGTCAACACTCTTGAAGTGGAAGCTAGGGATCTAGTCAAAGCAAGGTTAGAGCAAAAGGAAGAAGAGCTGAGAAAGCATTACTCTGAGACAAGATCAAAGAACAAGTAAGACACAATACAAAGAAGTAGAAGATCATAGAAATATTTTTTCAGGCTAGAGGAACAAACTTCTCTTGTACTTGTAAAGAAATCTGGAAATGTAAAATCTAATACAAAATGTAATTAATATTATTTCTTGTCTTTCCGCACTTTACTTTTTCTTATAAGTATCAGTTGAGTTATCCTCTCACAGGATTTGCTTGTCGAACTCTAACAACTAAATGGGGGGAGATTGTAAAGCAGAATGTAACGTAATATGTAATAGTGATAATGATAACTCAACTAAGAAACAAAAATAGTCAAATAATACTAATATGTAGCACAAGAATCCAGAAGGACATATAAACAGGAATCATACATACATCATTGCAGAGCATTCAAGATGAAAGACTTACTGAACGTCAGCGAGAGAAGTTCATTAATATGTTCAGGCCTCAGTAACAAATAAGAGTTCAGAAGATTTCATTCTAATAAAAGTGTAATGATTTGATTATAGATGTCAAAGGGTTTCAGTGATCAGAAGAAATGCAACAGTCCAAAGTTAATCAGCTGAAATAGAATAGAAGTCAAGGGAATTCAATTCAGTGTTAGTCATTTATGAACCAGACCAGTGCACTAAGCGTCAGCACAACAAGAAAAGAATTGTCTTGGTTAATAAGAAGAAAATCAGTTGATCAAGCCAGAAGAGTGAAAACTAAGTGGTAAATACTTCATACAATTCAAGATATTTGTTAATGCAATTAATACTACATTTGGTGGCCCTTACAAAGTTGAATCATTGTGTGAAGTGCAACAAACTTTGCTTGGGCGCAACAAACCAAGTTCAAAGCTAAGAGAAGTCTGAGTAAAGGTTGTGGCGCCTACACAAGGGAATGAGAGTGCAGGTGCAATAAAACAAGTTATGGTGCAACATAATCTATTCGAGGCGCAACAAAACTCTGTGTGGTAAATTCGTGGCGCCTACACAATGGATTGAGAGTGCAGGCGCAACTTAATTACTTAGTGGCGCAAAAAACTTCTATTGAAGAGTACTAAGTGCTAAGTGGCGCTTCTACAGGGGTAAGCTATGTACAAGGCGCAACTTAATTACTTAGATGGCACAACGAACTAAGCAAGGCGTAACAAAGGAACTTTGTGGCGCCTACACACCACTCACCATGTAAAAGCGCAACAAAGGACTTATACATTGTTGGAAAATCAATTTCCAAAAGTCTACAGAATATATGGGTGAAATCAATACAGACAGTGAGAATTCATTCATCTTGAACAAACAAGACATACAGACGGGAGACTCCATTAAAGTCATATATTAAACTCACCCAACTGTATTTCTGTTGTAATATTGATTGAACCCATTAAAACTAATCATTTGATTAGAAGTGTAGCACCTCAGGGAAACAATAATATATCTTTATTTCCCCGAATCGTTGTCTTTCAATTACTACCATTTTTATATCTCAAGAACACAAACACTTAATCCGCAATTAAACGAAAAATCTACCACATCATATTCAACCCCCCTTCTATGATGATTTTGGACCTAACAAAAATGCAGGTTAAATAAGATTTGTTTAAGATATATTTAATTAATTTTATTTTATAAATATTTATTTCATCACATTGTTAATACATAATATTATTAAAAATTATATGTAATATTAATTAGATACTTTATTTTTTTATGACTAATTTGGCTTATAGCCTTACAAATGAGTATCTATTCTAAATAATCTCGGGTGAGTCAAAATCAAAACCAGGACATAGAGACTTATATATTCTCCTCGTGTTATGCTTATAATATATTGCAAAATTGATGTATACTCTAATAGAGCCCATGTAGGTTTTCAATCAATACTTCATTTAAAGTATTTTTTTGAATATAGTTCTATTATTATTTAACAAAATAATGGAGTACAAACTAGAGTAATAAATAATTAAATGATTGAAGTAAAAAAATTAATCTATTACTATGTATTAAATGGCAACATAAAGGTAAAAAGTGTCATTTTAATAGTTACTCCCCCCGTCCCACCCAATTGTTATATTTGGGTTGGGCACGGAGGTTAAAAAAATTATGTTTGTCCAAATAATAATCTTTTATAAAAGGAGTGTTGAATATAATAGATACTAAATAATCGACAGAAGTATAAAAGATGAACATCTTTGTATTAAACTCTATCAAGAAATTCACTATTCTTAAGAGCTGCTAGGTTATGAGAAAAATATAACTTGAATCAATGTTTAATGTTAACCTATTTATGTGTTTATATAGATGTTGGGTCCCGGAAGTATCGTAGAAGGGGGGTTGAATGTGATACTTATAATAATTTAAAATTCTTTTCAGAATTTGCGGAATTAAATTATTGCTTTATATAAGGGTTAAATCTTTGTAGTGTTTGAGAGACTGACTTACTAGCTTTCTATTTTCATGATTAAACAATTAAGATATAGAAATTAGCAAGTAAGTTAACAAGATTCAAGTTAAATATGTATATTAAACTTGAATGAATGTTACAGTATTCGGTAGAATAAACTTTAATTCCTAGAACAAATTTAACATGAATTGTTCTCAAACCAGCACAGAAAGTCTGTGAATATGACGTTGCAGACAAATTGCTGAATTTGACTGTTTTTCTACTTCTGAAAAATGAAGCCCCTGGCCTCATATTTATAGAGGTGGAAAGCTGATATGACTTTCTAGAACATGACATTTTATAGACTTTATTTAAAGTCTGTATAATATTTTTAACACTTGTATGACATTTAAAATAGCTGGGTATGACTTCTAAAATTCGGTATGTCTTTTTTTATTAATTAAAAAATTGGTGTGACTTTTTAATTAAATAAAAAATCATCTCGTGATGACCTTTTATCCAATAGAATTTGGTATGACTTTTTTTATTAATTAAAAAATTTGTATGACTTTTTAATTAAATAAAATCGGTATGACTTTATTTAATTAAAAATCGGTATTACTTTTTATTTTAAATAAAATCTGCTCGGTATGACTTTTGTTCTCTCGGTAAGACTTTTGATTTAAAAGCTTCGATATGACATTTTCCTCCTGCAAGATTTTCATTTCTTTTCCACTTTGTTTGGACACGTGGCAGGCTCTTATTGGTTTCTTTAACAAACATAATTCGCCTGCCCTTTCAATTTGAAAACCAAAGGAGCCTATTTCGTCTTTTAGTGGATAGGCTCCGTAGAAATGCTTTTAGACCCGCATATCTTATATTCTTTGATTAATAAATAATACATTTAATTCAGAAATTATAAAAATAAATATCTAATATTATTTAGATATTTATAAATATAATTTACTGAATAAATAAAATATTTATTAATTAAATAAATCGATACGCTCTAAGCTACGGTCTTCTGAACGTCTGGAACCGAACTCCTTTTGACTTGGAAATGATAAATCAATTTCAATTGGGGTTCCACTTTTAAGAATATATGACTCTACAATTCTTCCATGTCAATTATTTTTCCGTCTTATCTTCAAGTCAGTACCGTCAAGCATGTTTAGTTGTATCTACAGTTGCAATTAGAAGTACCCATGTTACTAAAATAATCTGACTCTTTAAACTAGACAATACTTCTTTTCACCACTGCATGTACTCAATCAAATATTCAATCTTGGATTTTGACTCTTGTACACTACATTCCAAACAAGCCTGTATCCCTTTGAGCTTCCAGCTTCTGTCTTCCGTCATTCTAAAATAATTCTAAATTAATTAATCCTTTAATTAATTTAAAAAATAAATTAATTCTGATTGAATTAATTTACTAATTAAATTAACTAATTAATTTAATTAATTAATAGAGAATTAAATTAAAGTCTTGACTATTGTTGATGTAGATAAAACTCTTATGTTCTTCAACAATAACCTTTTTAATCACTTGAACTTTTCGATGACGAATCTTCACTAACATTGTTGACACCCTATGCACTGGTCTGGTTCACGGATGACTAATACAATGTTGATTCTCATTTCTGCTGTAGTGGTCTTTGTGTCTTGTCTTGTCCTGTCTTGGCTTCTTTTTGTTCTTCCTCTATATTCAATATTTATTATTTACTTCGCTTTCTTATCTGAGTTGAGTTGTCATCTACTTATTACAAATAGGACTAGTCATATGACTTTCAATAGACACAATTACAAATCCAATTATAAACCAGATAATGATAAGAATAGCTTTTATAAGGCAATTAGACTTGCATTCGAGTTCCTTCTTCACTATCCAAATCAAATTCTGATTTATCTGTTCCTTTCATAAACTCTGTAGATAAACTCTGTCGGTTTGACATTCTCTGATAGAGCATTCTCTGTTAGAGTAAACTCTGATTGAGTATTCTCTGATAGAGTATACTCTGACCTACAGATTTCTTAAACTCTAATGACGTCAGTGAAGGAATTTATGCACTAGCGGAAGCATTGAATAACATTTATTTGCATATATTCCTATGTATACATACATATAGATACAAAACTATTTTATAAATTGAAGAATACCTCGATTGCTTTCCGGCAACAGCTAGAGAAGATCTTGTTCTTCAATCCTTGCAATCACCCCTCAAGTGTGGAGTGCTCTAAAGATATCCACCAAGAATCAAACTAAAAGATGAAGGAGGAGGCTAGAGAGGAAATTAGGGTTGCCTCCCTTTTAAAATATTTCTCACAAATATTAGGGTTTTTTTATTAGGGTTTATAATCCTATATTTAAAGGCAAATATCTCAGCTGAGATATTTTCTATAAATATCTTATTATTAATTCCCTTTTTAATTAATTAATCTTATTAATTAATTAGTTAATGATTAAAACTATTTTAATCATTAATTCCTTTTTCTAAACTCTTTTAGAAAATTATTCTTTCTTCATATTTAATTACTTTAATTAAATATTTAATTACTTTAATTAAATATTTAATTAATAATATTAAGATCTTATCTTAAATAATTTATAATTAATTAAATCTCATTTAATTAATTTATAAAATTTGCTAAGTAATTATTTATTTAATAAATAAATAATGACTAGTTATTATTAATTGTTCCTTCATCTATAATTTAATCTCTTTTATGGTGTGACTCTTTAGGTTCAATATTAAGCCGGTAGTAGAAATAAATAATAATAAATATTTTATTTATTATTTATATGAATTCTATTAATTCATTAAATATAATTAATCTGATTAATTATATTTATTCTACATCGTGAGTGATGCTTCTCAACATATCGCGACTATCCAGATAATACGAAATCATTGCTTAGAATACTTAGAACTTGTCAGTAATTAGTTACCGTATAATTAATTCCTTCTACCCTTCAATATCCCGATTAAATACATGGCATGAAACTCGTGTCAAGCCTATCTAATTTAATCATATGATTTCTTATTCATAATGCAAAGTTCCTTTTAATACAAATTAGAAACTCTTTCTAATTTCATTCACTCTGGCCAGAGATTCCTGAACTTGCATATCTAAGAATAACATAGGATATTCACTTCCTTTACTAGAAGGGGCAAATCCTTTATTGATCCGTTAACTATCTTCATACACAAATCACTATGCCCAGAATGGACCTAATGAATGTCCTAGAGACTAAGGACTAAACCAAAGCATAAATCATTGTGTACGAGATTACTCTAATGATCTCAAGTCTAAGGATACTTGTATAACTATTTACTTAATAAACAATTATCGACACGTGAGTAAGCTCCATTAGTTGTTCTACTTATCGAGTCATGTTCAGTGAACTTATTCCTTAATAAGCACCTACATACTAGATATAGTGTCACCACACAAATGTCTATGAGAACAGACATCCTCCTAAGAGATCTAGCATAGTATGTACTGATCTTTGCGGATTTACCAATTTCTAATTAGTTATCCTATGATCAGGAACTGTTTAAGTCTAAAGCTATTATCTTCTAGATCTCATTATTACAATCTCATTATAATTCTAGAAGCTTTGCTCTAAATTATGGAACATCTTATTTAATACACTTCAAATAGATTAAGCCCGTAACATAACAAATAAATATTTTATTATTATCAAATGAAATTAAATAAGAGTAGCAGAAAGTTTTTCCTAACTCATCATACATGATTGGTTTTAGGTCAAACACTTTCAATCTCCCACTTGACCTAAAGCCAATCACTCTGGTATCTAATACCCATCCGCTCCTTATGACGATCAAAATTTAACTGAGACAGCGGCTTTGTGAACGGGTCTGCTATGTTGTTATGTGTGTCAACTCTTTCGATCTTGACATCTCCTCTTTCAATGATCTCCCTAATCAAATGAAACTGCCGTAATATATGTTTGGTATTCTTGTGAGACCTCTGTTCCTTGGCTTGAGCTACAGCGTTATTGTCACAATATAACACAATAGGCCCCTCTATGCCAGGAACTAGTCCCAACTCAGAAACAAATTTCTTCATCCAAACAGCTTCCTTTGCAGCCTCACTTGCAGCTATATACTCTGCTTCTGCTGTGGAGTCAGCCGTCGTAGATTGCTTACGACTTCTCCAACTAATCGCCCCTCCATTTAGAGTAAACACATACCCTGACATGGATGTACTATCATCACACTCTGACTGAAAACTAGAGTCAGTGTAAGCCTCTATTTTCAACTCAGACCCACCAAAAATAAGAAAAATATCCTTAGTCCTTCTCAAGTACTTAAGGATGTTCTTCACTGCTTTCCAATGGTCTTCACCTGGATTTGACTGATATCTGCTAGTCACATTAATTGAGTGAGCAACATCAGGTCTAGTATATAACATCGCGTACATGATAGATCCTATTGCCGACGTATAAGGAATCCTACTCATACGCTCTCTTTCTTCAGGTGTCTTAGGAGACATCTTGTCAGAAAGGGAGACTCCATGGCTCATCGGTATGAGACCTCTCTTGGAGTTTTCTATGCTAAACCTTTTAAGCACCTTATCGATGTACGTACCTTGGGTTAGACCTATCATTCTTCTTGATCTATCTCTATAGATCTTCATACCAAGAATGTAGGACGTTTCTCCCAAGTCCTTCATAGTGAAGTTCTTTGATAGCCACATTTTTACTGATTGCAGCATTGGTATGTCATTTCCTATTAAGAGTATGTCATCTACATACAAAATACGAAATGTTACTGCGCTCCCACTAACCTTCTTGTAGACACATGGTTCATCTATGTTTTTGATAAAATCAAACTCTTTGATTGTCTCATCAAAACGAATGTTCCATCTTCGAGAAGCTTGCTTTAACCCATATATGGTTCGTAGTAGCTTACATACTAGATGTTCATTTCCTATGGAAATAAAACCCTCTGGCTGTGTCATATATACTTCTTCTTCAAGTTCCCCATTGAGGAAAGCCGTCTTTACGTCCATTTACCAGATCTCATAGTCATAGTAAGCTGCAATAGCAAGTAAAATCCGAATTGATTTGAGCAAGGCTACAGGTGAAAAAGTTTCATCAAAGTCAATCCCTTGTCTTTGTTTGAATCCTTTTGCCACGAGTCTGGCCTTGTAGGTCTCTACCTGGCCATTTGCTCCAATCTTTCTCTTGTATACCCACTTGCACCCTATAGGCTTCATATCCTTGGGTGCCTCTACCAAAGTCCATACTTGGTTGGCATACATGGAATCCATTTCAGATTTCATGGCACTCTGCCATTTCTCTGAGTCAACGCTACTCACAGCCTCGTTGAAGGTCATAGGGTCGTTTCCATCAATGACCGTCAATTCATTGTCATTCTCAATAACAAGGCCATAATACCTCAGGTTGGCGAGACACCCTTTGTGATCTACGGATGGGCTGTTCTATGAAAGGTTGTTCAATATGAACAGGTGTTTTCTCTTGAACCGTAGTAGTTTATGCTTCATGAACTTCATCAAGTTCAATCTTGCTCCCACTATTCCCTTCAAGGATAAACTGTTTTTCCAGGAAGGTAGCATGTCGGGAGACAAACACCCTTTGTTCGGTGTAAAAGTAATACCCTAAAGTCTCTTTAGGATATCCTACAAACCTACATTTTACGGATCGAGATTCTAGCTTATCGGGGTCAACTTTTTTGACATAAGCCAGACATCCCCAAATATTAACGTGCTTAAGACTCGGTTTCCTTTCTTTCCATATCTCATATGGAGTTTGAGGAACAGATTTGGAAGGCACCTTGTTCAATATATATGCTGATGTTTCCAATGCATAACCCCAAAGTGATACTGGAAGATCTGTATAGCTCATCATGGATCGAACCATGTCCAACAAAGTTCGATTTCTCCTTTCGGATACTCCATTCAACTGGGGAGTGGCCGGAGGAGTCCATTGAGAGACTATACCATTTTCTTTGAGATAATCTAGAAACTCGCCATTTAAGTATTCACCTCCTCGATCTGATCGAAGGGTTTTAATACTATACTTGGTTTGTTTCTCTACTTCATACTTATATTCTTTGAATTTTTCAAAGGCTTCGGATTTGTATTTCATCAAATACACATATCCAAATCTAGATCGATCATCAGTAAAAGTAATGAAGTATGAAAATCCACCCATGGCTTGCGTGGACATCGGCTCACACACATCTGTATGTACCAATCCAAGCAACTCCGCAGCTCTTTCTCCATGTCCACTAAATGGAGATTTGGTCATTTTGCCTAACAGACAAGACTCGCATATAGGATATGATTCAAAATCAAAAGGTTATAGTAACCCTTCCTTATGCAATGTCTCAAGTCCATTTTCACTAATATGACCAAGTCTGCAGTGCCACAAGTAGGTGGAATTTTCATCATCTCTTTTTCTTTTATTACTATGTTCAATTTGAAGTAAACTATGTTCTACGTCACATACATACAAACCATTATTTAAAATACCAACACCATAAAGAACATTATTTCTAAAAATTGAACATTTATTATTCTCAATAACAAACGAAAAACCATCCAAGTCTAACATGGGAATAGAAATAATATTCCTCACAATTGAGGGAACAAAATAACAATTATCCAAAATAATAGTCTTGCCCGTAGGCATAAGTAAATCAAACGATCCTATAGCTACAGCAGCAACTCTTGCTCCATTGCCCATACGTAGGATCACCTCCTCTTCTTCAAGAGTCTTACTTCTCCTTAGTCCCTGTAACGAATTGTAAATATGAGAACCACAGGCGGTATCTAATACCCAAGTAGAAGTTTGATTAAGTGACATATTTAGTTCGATCATGAACATACCTGAAGCAGAAGCGGTAGTCTCACCACCCTTCTTTTTCTTCAACTCTGCAAGGTAAGCCTTACAGTTTCTCTTCCAGTGCCTCACTTTGTTGTAGTGAAAGCAAACAACTTTGCTTTTGGGATCTTCAGCTTTTGGCGGAACTGGCCTTTTCTTACCTACCTTCTTCTTCTTCTTAGGAGAGCTCCTCTTCCTCTTCTTAGGGTTAGAGCCTTCACCAATTAGAAGAACAGCACTCTTCTTTGTGGGAAAATTCGACTCAGCAATTTTCAGCATGTTATGGAGTTCAGGCATGCTGACATCTAACTTGTTCATGTGAAAGTTCACAACGAACTGCGAGAATGAATCTAGAAGTGATTGCAAGACCAGATCTTGATTCAGCTCCCCATCCATGACAAATCCAAGTTGTCCAAGACACTCAATCAAATTGATCATCTTGAGCACATGAACATTCACAGATGATCCCTCAGTCATCCTACAACGGAACAGCTCCTTCGATATCTCATATCGAGCTGTCCTTCCTGCCACATCATACAAATCTTGTAGATGCATAAGGATAGAGTGAGCATCCATATGCTCGTGTTGCTTTTGGAGCTCATCATTCATGGATCCCAGCATAACACACTGTGCAACTCTTGCATCATCTATCCAATTACGATACACAATATGTTCATCATTATGTGCATCATGAACAGGTTCAGCAGGTTTAGGTGAGTCTAGTACATATTCCTTCTTCTCAATCCTGAGAACAATTCTCAGGTTTCGAAGCCAATCAACATAGTTGGGACCAGCTAATTTGTGTGCATCGAGCATGCAACGGAGTGATAGTGCAGAAGACATTATGTATATAGTAAATCTGTAAATAATAAACACATAACAACATTTAGCAAATACTCTATTTCATTATCTAAAACACTATATGAATCGGGTCTTTATTCATAAGTGCCTCCCACTATTTTATCTAATTTCTATATCCTTTATTGAAATTAAGCATTCATAACGATAGTGGGATAGGGATCCTACATTCCATCACACAACCTCGGCTGTAGCACTAAACGCCATGTAACGTTCAATAGGCAGACAACTCTTGTCAGCTACATCTCATGTTATTCCCTAATCTTTCTTTAGCCTCTTGAATACTTGAGTCACGGCTGTGGAACGACAAACTCAATATTCTAAGTCAAGTCAATCCCAACATCTCGTATAATTAAACTAGTTTCAAATAGCCCACGGCTGTAGCACGTAACGACTATAAGATTCCAATTCATCATACACATCTCATGTTATAGACAAGTATCTCTTCTTTCGGAAACAACGCCCTTGGCTGTAGCACGAAACGACAGAGTTTCAAAAGCAAGAAATACTTTCTATTATGTTGAAAGGCTATGACCAACACAAGCCCTTTGTGTTTTATGGTCAATTACTACTTGATATTCTTTATATTTTAGGGGATTATATTATGTTACAATCATAATCATATTATAAAGAGATTCTTTTAGATTGGATTAAATATTTCAAATCAACTACTGATACTTGGAGTCATCCCAGGCCAGGGGTGGAGCATTGTCAAGAGGCGTCTCTTAATAACCCCCTTTCTTACAGATAGAACATCTGTTGTTTGACAGAATCATCCTTTCACTTAAGTTGAAAATTCATATTCAATCATGTGTTTCATAAACACAAAAATCTCATGATTGTATTCATAATATGTAAATAAAGGTCACGAAACAATTTCACTATTCTAGATTGTCTAACATACGCCTTATGTTAATTAAGTTCACATAAATCTATCATCTCATGATAATTCAAGCATATATCACATATATATAATCACGAATAAACATAAGGTAGGCAAGTTAAATCATATATTACAACATATAAGTATTATACATCTCCATGTATCACATGGTGTATTTAAAAGCAACTTAAAACAGTTAAAACTTGCTTTAAAACACTTTTGGAAGCTCTAAACAGTCTGAAACAATTTCAGAAAAATTATTGTAATATACCATTAGAACTGTCTCGGAAAAACGAATCCAACAGTATATTACACGCCCCATTCTGAGCTCTCATGCGCCCGAATGCGCCCCGAGAAGTTTCTGACGCATCCCTATGCTCGCACGCACGTTAGGCGCGTGCAAGACACCCTGTCACGCATCTCGGGTATGCGTTACAAGCCAAAAACCCTTTTTTAGCTTATAACGCATGCCCAAAATGCCTTACACCTTCTTTTTCTCTCTCCAGATATTATTATTTAATTACGAATTAATTAAAAACAACTTTAAAAATCCATAATAAATAATCTATTACTCAGAAAAATATTCTAAAAATACCTGAACGATCTACAACACTTGTAGAACACATTAAAAATATAAAATAATTTTTGAGAAACAGTAATGAATTAATCATAATTAAATCATTATTATTGCTTTCAAAATTCATAATAAATAGTCTACGCATCAGAAAATTATGAAAAATTAACTGGACGATCTAAAACACTTATAGAACCCAGGAAAATTATCAAAACAATTTTGACGAACAGTATCATATTAATCATAATTAAAACATGACATTGCTTGTATAAATCATAATAAATACCTACATGCTCATAAAATTCTGAAACTTGACCACGAATCTATATGCATACAACCTATGCTCTGATACCATTGAAGGAATTTATGCACCAGCGGAAGCATTGAATAATATTTATTTGCATATATTCCTATGTATACATACATATAGATACAAAACTATTTTATAAATTGAAGAATATCTTGATTGCTTTCCAGCAACACCTAGAGAAGATCTTGTTCTTCAATCCTTGCAATCACCCCTCAAGTGTGGAGTGCTCTAAAGATATTCACCAAGAATCAAAGTAAAAGATGAAGGATGAGGCTAGAGAGGAAATTAGGGTTGCCTCCCTTTTAAAATATTTGTCACAAATATTAGGGTTTTTTTATTAGGGTTTATAATTCTATATTTATAGGCAAATATCTCAGCTGAGATATTTTCTATAAATATCTTATTATTAATTCCCTTTTTAATTAATTAATCTTATTAATTAACTAGTTAATGATTAAAACTATTTTAATCATTAATTCCTTTTTCTAAACTCATTTAAAAAATTATTCTCTCTTCATATTTAATTACTTTAATTAAATATTTAATTAATAATATTAAGATCTTATCTTAAATAATTTATAATCAATTAAATCTCATTTAATTAATTTATAAAATTTGCTAAGTAATTATTTATTTCATAAATAAATAATGACTAGCTATTATTAATTGTTCCTTCATCTATAATTTATTCTCTTTTATGGTGTGACTTTTTAGGTTCAATATTAAGCCGGTAGTAGAAATAAATAATAATAAACATTTTATTTATTATTTATATGAATTTTATTAATTAATTAAATATAATTAATCTGATTAATTATATTTATTCTACATCGTGAGTGATGCTTCTCAACATATCGCGACTATCCAGATAATACGAAATCATTGCTTAGAATACTTAGAACCTGTCAGTAATTAGTTACCGTACAATTAATTCCTTCTACCCTTCAATATCCCGATTAAATACATGGCATGGAACTCGTGTCAAACCTATCTAATTTAATCATATGATTTCTTATTCATAATGCAAAGTTCCTTTTAATGCAAATTAGAAACTCTTTCTAATTTCATTCACTCTGGCCAGAGATTCCTGAACTTGCATATCTAAGAATAACATAGGATATTCACTTCCTTTACTGGAAGTGGCAGATCCTTTATTGATCCGTTAACTATCTCTATATACAAATCACTATGCCCAGAATGGACCTAATGAATGTCCTAGAGACTAAGGACTAAACCAAAGCATAAATCATTGTGTACGATGTAATAACCCAGATTTTTGGACGAATATTTTTTTATTTATTTATAAACGACCCTGATGAATAGTGATTCTACGGATTATGAAAAACTTTTTAGCCCACACTAGGTAAGTGGTGGAATATGGGAAAACCGAAGATGTGGTATTGTTGTATGAAGAAAATGAGTGTATGTAAAAGTCATCGGAATCCGAAGATTTTCGCTTTTACTAATTGTTTCGTAATTTATGAGATATCGAGGAATAAGAGAATTAAGTTGTGATCAAGTGGATTATATTTTAGAAAGTTCTTGGTTATAATCGAGTTAGAGTAATTGGAATATTAAGGATTTACGTTATGGAAATTCTACGTCGAAACGCTTTGAATTAATCGAAATTACGTGGAGGATTAAGTGATAAATGTTGGATAACAAGTAAAGTGTACCAAGGTCATGCAAATCCCATGCAACTAGAATACTTGGCAACCAAGTGGGGGTAACCAAGGAAGGAACTAGCTAGTTAGAAACTAACCAAGCAACCAACTAGTAAGGAACATAGTTCCCAAAATTAGGGAAAAGCAAGTCATAAAGCTACTTTATCATCTTTGAACAATTCAACCAAGCCATAATTGAGTGTAAATCAGTCATGTAACAATACATACACATTATACAAACACAATTACACCAACACAAAAAGCAAGTAAAGAGAGAAAAGCTCTCTTCTCCACTTCTTCTAGTTTCTGCCCAGTTTGAACCAGCTGCAAAGAAAATTTTATAACTTCGGTTCTACTCATCCAAAAATCACCAAATTTTAACCATATCTTCTTCCCTATAGGTAGAAGGTACGTATTTAATTTCATAATTTTTGGAGGTGTTTTGATGGGGTAAATAAATCATGGAAGTTGAAGCTGAATAGTAACTCCGAAAATTTTAAAGCTTGTTTTCTTGATGTTTAGTTAAGAACAAAGGTAGATCAAGCTTCTCTAAGGACTCCAAGCACTATCTAGTTGTTGTTTGAGCTTTGTGAAGGTATGGACAACCTCTAACCCTTATGCTTTGTGTGAGTATGATGCCATGGAAGTGTTAGTGAATGAAGTCTTAAGCTAAGTATGGTAAAGATATGTTGATGTTAAGCTTTTGGTTGAGTTCTTATATTGATGATATAGTGTAATGGTGAAATGAGTAACTTATTGTTGTTGCCATGATGTAAAGAGTGAGGATGAGTGTTGATTGGAATGGATTTCAATTGATTGAATCCGGAAAACGTTAAGTTTATAGCCGTCGTAATGCCCATTTTTCGTGAACACTCCTTTAAACTGTGAAATCGTAATGTCAAGCTACTGGCCCCAAAGGCCTCTGGCCATAGTTGGTTAGGCCTTGTTTCATACATCGTTTTGACGCTTGAATCATGTTATTCCGATATACGGTTTAGGAGATAAGCCAAATTTAGTGAGAGCCACTAAAACAACCAAACTGTTTCGGGAATCCATCTTCGTAAATATAAACAGACCCCTTGACAGTCACGAAAAATCATGAAATTTTGAGATTAAGTAATTTGGTCAGTTAGTAAGACCTCTCCAAAATTTCAAGGGCAGATGTTAATTTTTCGATTTTATAAAAATGTTGGAACGAAAGTTGTGCGATGCACTATTCACTAGAGGAGCTACTGCCCAGTTCTGTAAATTCGTGAAAATGAGTCCTCTGTCCAGGGGAAAACTTTTGATAGATTATATTCTAGACATTCTCTAGATCGTGACGCGAAATCGGTGTGTCATTTGAGTTAACGGTTAATGAGTTATGAGCGATTTAGTGAAAGCGGTGAAAATAGAAATAAAACTTGATTTGACTTAATACCTGCGTATGTTTACTAAAACGAGTTCTTATATGATTATAGCGTATCCGAGAAGTGCAAGGAGCAGGGTTTTTATTTTGCATAACCAAGGCAAGTTTTATATCCCTACGTTTTTACATATTAAAAATATATGTATTACTCGTATGCATACTTTCTTGTTCAGAGTATTATGACCATGTTTTAGCATGGTTTCTATTTTTAAAGATATACATTGCAAGTATTCTATCTAGTTGTTTATACCAGATCTTATTCATACATATTTGAAATGCCTATATATTATTGATTGAGCTTGTTATCCAGATTTTATAAAACGAGGTGTATTAAATAATATCTTCATACTATATTTTATTGATATTTAAGAGTGGAGTTATATATATAGAGTACGTTGAGAATACTGATATGGGTTAACTTATTCTGAATCCATGATCAGAACAGTTGTTCATATAAATATTTCCTCTACTCATTCAAGGGGAAAATCAAATTATTGGAGGTGTTTATCATTCATTGTTTCGGAATGATATTGGAGTAATATTTTATTGAAAAATAAATAAAGGTGCACGAGTTATTTTACCGTGACGCCTAAGAGCTGTATTGTTGAAGGTGATCGAAGATTCCGACACCTTATATTCTGGACTAGAGATGACAAAAGTGACCGGAGTAACGCACCGGCCCAACCTGAGGAGTAACCCCATTGTGGGTTTAGGGTGTGTTCGAGACGTCGGCTCATCCTTCTATCGATAGTAAACGAGTAGTGACAATGGACTGATCAATCCATTACTTGAGGTGGCGTTTCCGAAGAAGTCCAATCCTTGATGCCTTAATTGTTAACTGATGCCTGTGTGGTTCGATTAACTAGGGTATCAATTTGAGAAGTTGTTGAGATATATTTATTCAATTCATATGAGTATTATTTAAAGATTATGAGGGTTTTTGAGGTATTTTCTTTTCAAAAAGAGTATAATCGTATATGTGGAGGGGTTGTTTTAGAGTGGTAAAAACTATTTATTTTGCTGAGTTGTTGTGGCATATATAGACTTGCTGGGCATTTTTGGCTCATTCTTGCTATTTAAATATTATAATACAGCGGCAAACAAAGCTGGTACGAGTACGGCGGACCGTGACAAAGGGAAAGGGAAAGCAACTGATTCAGCACGTTAGCTTTATAGTGTCTAACGAGGGTGCGAGTTGGTAGAAAGTTTATGATGTTTTCATCATCTTGACAATTGAAGTTGTAATATTATTTCAGAGATTATGAGAGATGAGAATGTGATGTAATAACTTTTGAATCAGTAAGTATGCGTTCTAAGACTATAACCCGTGGTGTAGTTTGAGGGAGTTTGTTATGAATATTGTTGTATATTATATTGTGAGCAGGAGATTAAATATTCCGCAAGAGAATGTGACGACCTGGATTCCTGTAGGGGATTTGGGGGGCGCTACATACGAGATTACTCTAACGATCTCAAGTCTAAGGATACTTGTACAACTATTTACTTAATAAACAACTATCGACAAATGAGTAAACTCCATTAGTTGTTCTACTTATCGAGTCATGTTCAGTGAACTTATTCCTTAATAAGCACCTACATGCTAGATATAGTGTCACCACACAAATGTCTATGAGAACAGACATCCTCCTAAGAGAGCTAGCATAGTATGTACTGATCTTTACGGATTTACCAATTTCCAATTAGTTATCCTATGATCAGGAACTGTTTAAGTCTAAAGCTATTATCTTCTAGATCTCATTATTACAATCTCATTATAATTCTAGAAGCTTTGCTCTAAATATTAACCTGTCAAGGTGTTCTTGAGATAAATCTTCCTCAGTCTTGTCTTTTAATAAGAAGGGATCTCTGAATGTGTTTGCTTCACCCCTATAGACTTTGGCTTAAGAATCACCAATACCACCCTTATTTTTACCAAGTCTGGCATTGAGAGTCAGAGTTTGAGTTTTTGTCCATAGAAGATCAGGCTTTTTCTTTCCGATCAGAGTTTGTTATTCCTCTTCTTCATCTTCAAAACTTGATCCACCTGGGAGAAATGTAGTTCCGGACATAGTAAGAGGAGCTTGAGCTTTCTTTTAAGTTGAAGGAGTAGGCTTTGATTTGATGATTGGTTCTTCAACAGGTTTAAGAGGTTCAACAGGTTTGACTTGAGCAGGCTTAGACACACTTTTCCTTTGTTGAGCAGGTGCCTTCCTTTGGATTGGAACTTTCTTAACATACTTTCTTTTCTTCTTGACTTAAGCATTGTCAGTACCGGATTTCTTCGATTCTTCCTCTACAGTAACTGGATCCATTTCTGGATTTTCTTCTTCAAATAAATTTCTTGCCAGTTCTGCATTTTTTAAGTTTTGTTCTTCTATCTTCTCAGGCTTCTCTTCTTCTTCAAGCCTTTTAGCTAACTCCATGTCAGCATCCATCGGAGTTTGCTTTTTATCAGAGTTTATTCATGAGGTTGATGGAATCAAAGTTTGAGAAGTTATCAGAGTTTTTCTCGTCATCAAAGTTTGCTTCCCATCCTTATGACTCCCTTGATCATTATCATCATGTTTGTCAGATTTTTGTACATCATCCTCCTTGCATTTGTCTTGAGAGACTTCCTCCCCCTTTCTGACATCATTTCCTTTTCTGATTGTTAAGATATCAACAATAGTATGCAACATAGTCTGCATAGAGGTGACAACAGTAGATACATTATCAACCTTAAATTCCAAAGCATCCTGCTTTGCAGAAATATTCTTCAACTTTAACTCCAAAACATGTTGAGAAGTAGTGACAGAAGTCTGTACAAAGGAAGTAGTTTTGCTAACAGATTCCTTCAAATCACAAAATTCATTGGAAAGACTCTTTGTCAACACAGTAGTAACTTTCAACACAATCTTCATCTCAGTAGAATTTAATTCCGAGTCAGCCTTGTTAATCAATTCATGAACATGGGCCATGAAATTTCTTCATTAGGGTATTTCCAAGACATATCCTAGATGGATTGTCTATGGGAGTTGAGAAGATCTTTATTTGATGGTTCTGCTTTGGAAATGAAATCCCTTTTGACACCTTCAGCATCTAAAGCATTTTCAATTTCTCCCTTGAGGTTTTCTAACACCATGTAATCAGGATATGCCATTCTCAATATTTCATGAGCATCAAAAGCATCAACATTCCACTTCTTTGAATTGTACCTCTGAGTGTAGGGAATTGAAAGATATGTAATTTCTTCATCAGCAAATATTGGCTCATCAGAGAATGCATCCTCACCATCAGAGTTTGCAGCATTGTCAGAGTTTATAATAGCATCAGAGTTTGCAGTGACAGATAAACTCTAAGTACCTGCAAAAGAGATAGAACATTCTAAATCACTCTGATTTTTTAAAGTAATCTCATTACTTCTCACATCATACGGAATAACTTTTAATAGTCAGAGTTTGCTCACTAGAAGTAACTAACTTCTTTCTCAATTCTACCTCTCCTTTTGTCAGATTCAGTATCTGCCTCTCATTATTAATTCTATTTTTTCACACATTTTACCTCAGTCTCGCATGAAAGGCTCAACTCACAGTGTCCTACAGAAATAAGAGGTGGCTAGGAAAGTAGGTATGTAGTCACTTGAATAGGGGTACCCTTTTCAGGACTATCCATGGTCATCCTAGTAGCAAAAATAGGAAATATAAATTCTGAGCTTATACAATCAGAGAATGTAAATTCTGAAGAAAAGTCAGACTATATACCTCGAGTTGTAGTGGAAGTAGTTATAGTTTCCATAGGATGTGCAGAAAGTGGTTGCACCATGATAGCATCAGAGATTGCCATTAGAACTTCAACAGAGTTTATCTTTCAGCATCGGCAACAACAAAATCTTCATTGATAGTTGTAGTGCCTGCATCCAACCTTTGATTGGATGGTTCTTGTGGGTCAGGGGCCTTAAAAACTTCTTCAACCCTTTGAGTTGAAGGTTCTTGTGGGTTGTACCCCTTATTCATGCTGGCTTCATTTGCTTCCTGAATGGCTACTTCAACCCTTTGAGCTGAAGGTTCTTGTGTTCCTGGCCTTGTAATGATTGCTACCTCACTTTGAGAGGTAGGTTTTTGTGTGTCTTGGCCAAAAGAGACATGCTTCTTTTTCTTCCTGGTGAAGAGCTCTGAACTTGGAGAGACTGAAGATGATTGAGATTTCTTTGCCTCCATTTCTTTTTTAACTTCTTCAGCTCGCTCCCTAACTCTTTCATAAGATATCTCCTTGATTATTTGCTTCTAGGAATGAATAGGAGAATCAGATATTATCACTAGAGTAGCTTCATTTGCAGTAACATCACCAACAGTTGTATTATCACCAACTAACTCAAGTTTTACTAACTCATCAGAGTTTATCAAGGCATCAGAGTTTGTTAGGTTTTCAGAGAATATTGGCTCAGAGTTTATTGCAGGAAGTTGATCAGAGTTTACTGGATCAAAGTTTAATACTTCAGTTTCTAGTCCTTCAGATATTGCAGCCTTGATCAATCTTCTTCTCTTCTTTTTAAACTCAGGCATTGGATTTACTGTGAATGGCTTCATGAATGGTGCTGGAGGAATCTCAGAAGCCTTATTAACAACCTTTTTTACAGGAAAAATCAAACCTTCATTACTATCATCAGAATCAGTATTTTCATCTTTCAACTTTCTTTTCTTAGGAGTAGACTCCTTTATTGATTTTCCTTTTCTTTTGCTTGGGTCTTGTTGTTGAGAGGTTTGTTTTACAACTACAGTATTTTAGGAAACTGTAGAGGTTGGCAAAAGTGTTTGTGTATCAGTGTTTGGATTTTGACTTGGGTTAAAATCAGAGGGTGCTAAACTCTGATTCATAGTCACTAATAAGAAATCCTTCCCATACACAGTAGCCATTCTCTAATGTAATAGAAGCCTGGCCCATGTGGGATAAAAGAGTTTAGAAAGTTTACCCTCAGCCTCTTTCTTGACATCTTTTTGAGTAAGATCAGCAAAAATGCTCTCGTTCATACAAAAGCTAACTAAACTCTGATCATGCTCAAAACTTACATCAGACAATAAATAGCTAAAAATTAACTATAAAAATCTAGCAAAATATACAGTGTGTGCATCATCACTAATCTTTGTAGCTAATTGCCTAATAATTAAATAGGAAAATTAAACTGTAAGTTGTGGGTCAGAGAATACTCAATCTGTTGTGCCAGTTGAGGAATTGCATCAAAATTGGTGCATTTGGTCGCGAATGCTCTTGTAATGCAATCTAAGAAGAAACTCCATTCTCTTCTTAAATGGGGCCTTGTTAAATTCCCCAGCTTTGATAGACTACCTCCATAGCTTATTTCTTTGAAGAATGCTTTTATTTGTTCATCCCCAACTATGTCATCATACACAACCACTTTTGGAAGATGAAGGGCTTGTCGCACCACAACAGGAGTTATAGGGTGTTTGCTATTGCATTGAAATGTAATGATAGGCTCAACATTATCATCATCATATTATACTTAGATGTTGACCATACTTTTATCAGTCATTGAGCAGAGAAATTATTGGGTTCTTAAAGAGCATACCCAATATAGTTGTTCTGAAGAAAATCTTGAATTACATGAAAATCCCGAGGAATATCAGTTTTTGATAAGAGATAGATGTAATTTGTAACAGCGAATGTGTAGTTTTGGAAAGAAAGTCCTTTGGATGCCATTGAAACAGAGATTTGCAGGTTAAGAAAAATTAGGGTTTATAGAAAATGAGAGAGAAAGAGAATAATAAGATGCATGTGAATAATTCAAAGTGAAGATATGAAATAAAATATTCCCTCTCATTTGTATATACTCTGTAGTGGGACACATGGCAATTTTTGAGTGACAGACTAATGAGTAGTGCAATTCTCAAAATACAGCATGTATGTGTGTATCTGTGTCTAAAAAATGAATAATTTATTATGAGATACACGCGCCCTTATGATTAGTCCAATCAGAGAATAATAATTACGATGTCACAAAATGAAATATGATGTCATAATAATATCTCAGAGTTTAGCATGTAGACTAGGATCAGAGATTATATAAATCAGAGTTTAATATTCACTATCAGAGTTTATCACGTACTCTGACAGAGTTTACCATAAACACTGATGGCTGATGATCAAAGAATAAATCTTCCAATGATCAGAATTTTCTTCAATCAGAGTTTATCACAGACTTTGATAGAGTTTATCTTAAACTCTGATTGTCTGCTACTTGCTATTTGGAGTTGAGCCACTTGTCACCATTCCTAATTTAGAAACCAATCTTGTAAATGTTGCTTCACACAGAGGCTTGGTGAATATGTCTACTAACTGTTGATCTGAGGGAACAAAATGCATTTCAATTGTTCCTTCCATGACATGTTCCCTTATGAAGTGATATCTGATACTGATGTGCTTTTTTAGAGAATGTTCAACTGGATTTCCTGTTATTGCAATAGCACTTTGATTATCACAATAAATAGGAATTTTTGAAAAGTTCAAACCATAATCTAACAGTTGATTCCTCATCCATAAGATATGTACATAGCAGCTTCCTGCAGCTATATATTCAGCCTCTGCTGTTGATGTTGAGATAAATTTCTATTTCTTACTGAACCATGAGACAATTCTTCCACCTAGAAATTTACAACTGCCACTTATGCTTTTCCTATCAATCTTATATCCTACAAAGTCAGCATCTGAGTAGCCTATTAATTTAAAATCAAACTCTCTAGGATACCATAAACCAAGATTGATGGTGCCCTTGAGATATTTAAAAATTCTTTTGACAACAATCAAATGAGGTTCCCTTGTATTTGTCTTAAATCTAGCACATAGACAAGTGGTCAACATGATATATGGTCTACTTGCAATTAAATATAGAAGTGATCCAATCATGCCTCTGTATGATGTAATATCTATAGGCACTCCAGTGTCTTGATCAAGCTTGGTTGCAGTAGCCATTGGAGTTATAGCAGATACAAAGTCTTGCATTTAAAACTTAGTGAGTAGATTCTTTATATATTTAGACTGATTTATAAAATTCCTTCATCAGTCTGTTTCACTTGCAACCCTAGAAAATAACTCATTTCTCCCATCGTGCTCATTTGATACCTGGACTGCATTAGCTTTGAAATTTTTTTTACAGAGTTTTTCATTAGTGGAACCAAATATAATATCATCAACATATATTTGAACCATTAATAAATCCTAACCTTGAGTTCTATAAAATAAGATTTTATCAATTGTACCTCTTATAAAACCACTTTCAAGTAAAATTTGAACCAGAGTTTAATACCAGGCTCTTGGTGCTTGCTTGAGTCCATATAAGGCTTTATTCAGTATTTAAACATGATTTAGATATTTTTGATTGACAAAGCTAGGTGGCTGTTCAACATATACCTCTTCTTCATATTCTCCATTTAAAAATAAAATTTTAACATCCATCTGGTAGATCTTAAATTTCTTGTGTGCAGCATAAGAAAGAAAGATTCTGATTGCTTCAATTCTAGCTACAGGTGCAAAGGTTTCATCATAATCAATACCTTCCTATTGAGAGTAACCTTTGGCCACTAGTCTTGCTTTGTTACTTATAATGATTCTTTCAGATTCTGTCTTGTTCCTAAAACCCCACTTTATGCCAACAATTGATCTATTCTTAGGCCTTGGAACTAGGGTCCATACTTCATTTCTTTCAAACTCATTTAACTCTTCCTGCATTGTAGCAACCCAATCTGCATCCTTCAAATCATCTTCAACCTTCTTTGATTCTGTTTGAGAAAGAAAACTATGAAATAGACATTCATTCTGAGTAGCTTTCCTTGTCTATACTCCACTTTCTAGATCACCAATAATCAAATCAGGTGTGTGATCTTTGGTCCATTTTCTTGGATGTGGAAAATTTCTTGAACTAGATGCTCCCCCATTATTTGTACCTTCATAGTATGATTCTTCTGTAAATATCGATCCTCCCCATGAAGTTGTGCTTCCATCAGTGTTTGATGACTCGAAGTTTATGTACTCAGAGTTTGAATGATCAGAGTTTGAGTGATCAGTGTTTGTAGTTTCAGAATTTGATTGATCAGAGTTTAGGGTTTCAGAATTTGTGTTTTTCAGAGTTTGGTCAGAGTCTGATATTTCAATAACTAAGGTTTTTTCTTCAATATCAGTAATTGATTGATGTTGCTCCTCCTCAACATGTGCAGAATCTTCAATTTATGTTTCAATTATTTCTGAATTAGAGTTTAAGAGATCAGAGTTTAACTCATCAGAGTTTAGCTCAACAGTGTTTATTTCATCAGAGTTTAGCTCATCGAAGTTTATGTTCTGCAATTCATTTTCAAAACTCAGAGATTCCTGAGCATTTTCATCATATAACCCTACTATTTTTCCTTCATCAAAAGAGACATTAATAGATTCCATGACTGCCCTGGTCCTTAAATTAAACACTTTAAATGCCCTTGAAGAGGTTTTAGAATTTGTGCATAACCAAAAAAAATTCATTCATCTGCTTTGAGTTCAAATTTCTTTAATTTTCAGGATGTGTTTTGAGAATAAAACACTTGCTTCCAAAGATGTGAAAGTATTTTACATTTGGCTTTCTTCCCTTCATTTTTTAATATGGAGTCATTCCATGTTTATTTATCAAAGTGCAATTCTGAGTAATGCATGCAGTATTCATAGCTTCTGCCCAAAAATAAGTAGGTAGCTTTGCTCCTTCTAACATTGTTCAGGCAGCTTCAATTAGAATTCTTTTCTTTCTTTCAACTACACCATTTTGTTGAGGTGTTCCAGGTGCTGAAAATTGTTGAATGATTCCTTTTGTTGAGCAAAATTCCTCCACTGCAGAATTCTTAAACTCTATTCCATTGTCATGCCTTAAATTCTTTACCTTGTGTGGTGATCCATTTTCAATCATTGCAATATGATAAAAAATTATCTCTGCTGTTTCATCCTTTTTATGCAAAAAGTATACCCAGGTAAATCTTGTGTAATCATCCACTATTACCAGAGTATATTTCTTCTTTCTAATTGACATAATATTGACAAGACCAAATAAATCAAGATGCAATAGATGAAAAGGTTGGTTAATAAAAATTTTTGTTTTGCTCTTGAAAGATGTCTTCTTTTGTTTGACCTTTTAACATGAATCACAGAGTCTATCAGGATGAAATTGAACTTTTGGAAGACCTCTAACTAGATCCTTTTTCACCAATTCATTTATATTTCCAAAGTTCAAGTGACACAACTTTTTGTGCCAGTTCCAGCTTTCCAAAGATGATGCCTTTCCAAGTAAGCAAGTTAAGGGACCATCAGAGTATATTTCCAAACTAGCTTCAAATAATTTGTTATGTCTTTGACCAATAAGAGCCATTTTTCCATCCTTCTTACTTTTGACTTCACAATGAATTCCATGAAATTCCACAGAATAACCTCTGTCTGTCATTTGACTCACACTTAACAGATTATGCTTGAGTCTTTTAATCAGAGCTACATTCTCAATAATGACATTTCTAATAACAATATTTCCATATCCCAGTGTTCTTCCTATGTTTCCATCTCCACAAGATACTGTTGGGCCAGCCTTCTCCTCAAACTATGAAAGCAGGGATTCATTTCCAGTCATATGTGCAGAGCATCCACTATCAATTACTAGGATGTTTTTATTATTTCCCAACAATCAATTAATGCAAATTAATTAGTAGATTTGGGGAATCAAACAAGTTTGGGTCCTTTCTTTTAAAACTTGTTAACTCTTACATCAGAAGTATTTTTATCAGAGTTTATGTTAACAGAGTTTGCATTATCAGAGTTTGCATTTTCAGAGTTTATACTGTTAGAGTTTATCTTTCTATTATCAGGTTTTATCACATATTTTTGTTTGACAACATGTTTAGAAAAGACATGTGTTTTATTCAAATGAGGAAACAGTTCATAATAGTTGAAATAAAAACTATGATATTCTTTGCATGTACAAATTGAATGCCATAAACTCCCACAGTAAAAACAAGGATTTTGTGGTCTATATCTAGTTTATTTTCTATCCACTGAACTATGTCTCTTAGGTTCCTTCTTTTTATTTTGTTTGCAGTTTATAGCAAGGTGATTAGAGTTACTATTTGTGAAACAGGTTTTTCTAGGAGCATCAGGGATATACTTGTAATTATTCTCCTTGGAAATTCCTACTTTGCCATTTCTATTTCTCTTCACCTTTTTAGGTTTGTTTTTATTAGTGATTGCCTTCAACTTTTCCTTAAGTTTCTTCTGTGAGAGTAATCCTATATTCACCTTTTTATTCTCTGACACACTATTTTCTTTACCTTTGTTATTATTAGAGCATTCACCATAGATATTCTTTTTTTCATTACTAGCTCTAACAAATTTCCCAGGTTCACTCAATGTTCCTTTTGTGTGTGTTTTAGTGTGTGTTTCCTTGTCAGATTCATAACTTAAGGCAAAAGTTCAATTTTTGTTAGAAAGCATTTGTTGGACTCTCTTGCCAGAGTTTGTCCAAACTCTGAAAGTCTCCTTTTCTTTAGCTATCTCAGATTTTAAATATTCCACTTGTATTTCTAATTGGTTTACATGTTTATAGCATTTTCACAGTCTTTCTTAGTGCTAAGCATATGTGAATTTTCAGATTCAAGAAAGTCATTCCTAACAGTCAGATTTTGTATCTCAGATTTTAATCTTTCATTCTCAAGAGACTGTGATTTAAAATAGAGTCTAGTACCTTATCAGAGTTTAAGATGGGTACATCAGTGTTTTTCATGAGTGCATAATTTGTTTCCTCTTCAGAGTCTGAGGAATCCATCCAATCTTTCTTTGATGTGATTAATGCTTTTTCGGATTCCTTGTTTCTGCATTCAATAGCAAAGTGCCCCATCTTGTTACACTTGACTTTTGATTTATCAATAGTTTTTTATTTTCCAACTCTATCTTCTCTTTTCTTGAATCTGTCTTTCTTCTCTTGTTCTCCATGCTTCTTCTGGAAGTTCCCTTGCTTTCTGTTCATCCTATACTTCATCTTCTTGAAGCCTTTGACAATCATGGAAACCATCTCCATCATGTCAGAGTCTGTGGAGTCATCAGAGTTTACATTAGAGTTTGTCTCAGACTCTGATTCACTGCTTTCCTTGATCATTACAGCCTTTCCTTTTCTTGTTAAAACTTTCAAGGCTTTATCCTTTTGTTCTTCAATTTTAGTCTCAACATTCAAGGCAACATATTTTGCCTTGCTACTTTTCATATTCTTCCTTTACTGTAATTCCAGATCATGAGTTTTTAATCTTTCATAGACTTTATCTAGAGACATCTCATCTAAATCAGTCATATCTCTTATTAAAGATGTTTGTAGATCCCATTCTTCAGGAAAAGCTCTTAAAAACTTGGTGTTTGAATTCTCATTGTCATACACCTTATCCACCAAAGCCAAGTTATTCAACAGAGTTAGAAATCTGTCATAGATATCTGTGAGGGACTCATTCTGCTTAGCCTCAAAGTATTCATACTCTTGAATTAGAACATATCTTCTATTTTTCTTTATCTCCTTGGTTCCTTGGCATTGAAACTCTAGTGCATCACATATCTCTTTTGCATTTTTACAGGCAATTACCCAGTTAGACATCACAGAGTCAAGACTGTTATGCAGTATGTTTCTTACCTTTGCATCTTTGAGAACTTCTAGTTTTTCCTCATTGGTCCACTCATTTTTATCCTTCAAAGTATAATATTCAAGAACTTGTCTGCCTTCCATAATTATTGATGTCACTAGTTTGGTTGGGAGGTACTGACCTTCAATGATTCTGTCTATATAGTCAGGATTAGTTGCTTATAGGAACATCATCATCTTTACCTTTCATGTAGGGTATTCAGCCTTCTTTGAGATTGGGATTTTATGCTTTCATACTTGTTTCCAGACATGTTTATATGATCTTTTAGTTGTGATTCACTGCCTGCTCTGATACCAATTGTTCCCCCAAATAATAATCTATTATAGAAGGGGGGTTGAATATAATAGATACTAAATAATTGACACAAGTAAAAAAGATGAACAACTTTATATTAATAATAATCTGTGTACAAAACTCTCTCAAGAAATTCACTATTCTTAAGAGCTGCTAGGTTATGAGAAAAATATAACTTCAATCAATGTTTAATGTTAACCTATTTCTGTGTTTATATAGACACGGTTACAAATCCAATTACAAAACAGATAATGATAAGAATAGCTTCTATAAGGCAATTAGACTTGCATTCGAGTTCCTTCTTCACTATCCAAATCAAATTCTGATTTGTCTGATCCTTTCAAAAACTCTGTAGATAAACTCTGTTGGTTTGATATTCTCTGATAGAGCATTCTCTGTTAGAGTAAACTCTGATTGAGTATTCTCTGATAGAGTAAACTCTGACCGATAGTGTTGGTCCCTGATATTGTAGAAGGGGGGTTGAATACAATATCTATAAATCGTCGCGATATTTAGGATTTAAAAATATTATTTTAAATAACCACGAAATATAAATTTTAATGAAATACTATTCAAGTAGAAGATATAAATTTAACATGAAAAGTATTACAAAATTTATCTGAGGATTAGAGTTTATAACTGATAAAATAATCTAGAACGAATTCGACATGAAGTGTTCGAGTTTAACAATTATATTCCAAACTTGCACAGAAATCTGTGAATATTACAATGCAGACAAATTTCTAAATTTGAACTGTTTTTCTAACTCTGAAATAGTGAAGCACAATCCTCATATTTATAGAGGTTGAAAATACTTAGAATGACCTTAATCAATATGACTTAATTTATTGAAATTAAGCCTTGTATGACTTAGTAAAAGACTGGGCATGACTTAATAAATTCGGTATGACTAATTCTGAGTTCGGTATGACTCTTTGTAAGTCATATTCGAATTTTCTTTAATTAAAATAAATCAGAATGACTTATTTTAAAAGAAAAAACTCGGTACGACTTAATTGAATAAGGCTTCGGTATGACCTTTTCAACCTTGGTCGGTATGACTTTTTTTCCACTTGCTCCAGCATGACCTTTTATTCTTTTCTTCGGTATGACTTTCTTTTAAAGGCTCAGTATGACTTGTTTTATAGATATATATATAAATCTCGATATGACTTATTCTAAGTCATTTGATATGACTTATTATTAAGTCATTCGAAACATATATATAAGTCATTAATTCATTTCTTTTATAATAAATTAATTCTACTTAAATTAATTAAATAATTTATACATTAAATTAAATTCATCTTGAATTAATTTAATTAAATAAATTAAATAATTAACTTACTTAGATTGTAGAATTAAAAATACTATATAGATCTGATTAAACTGCAATCAGCTTTGAAATCTTCTTGTCTTTTCTTTGTTTTCTGATCTTGAAACCTCTTGATTTAAATGAAGAATAAATATTATTTTAGTTGACACACAAATGTACTGTCTGGTTCATTTGTGTCATACTAATAAGTATTCTCCATTTATTAATACTTTACTTTAAGGCCTTCTATCATTCTTCTGCTTCACTGTCTGTGTTCTTCTTCTGGAATCTACTGTAGTAACCACTTGAAATCTTTTATATCTTCTGTATTCTTTAAAAATACTACCACTTTATTATTTTCACTGACGCTTGAACATATTAATGAACTTCTTCCAGTGTTGAGTAGCAATCCCACAAAATACTTCTGATACTTAGATCCTTTATGATTAGTTGACTGTCTTCGTCTTGATTCCTGTTTGGTGTTTGTTATTTACTTCTCTTTATTAGCTAGAGTTGAGTTGTCATCTAATTATTACAAATAGGCCTAGTCTTATGCCTTTCAATCTCCCCCTATTTGTTGTTAAACATTTAACACACAAATTCCTAGAGGATAACTCAACTAACAACTAAGAAAGTAGTACGACATGTAATGACTATAAATAATAAACAAAAGTTCTGGATTTATATTTAACAATTTTCCAGATTCATACATAAAAGATAAGTACAAGATAGTTGTTCCTCTAGTACTGAACAAATATAACATAGTTTCTATCTTGACCTATCTAAGACTTTAGTATTCAGTGGTATCCAATTCACCTTCTTCTAGATTGGAACTCTTGTGCACATGTGTTCTGGGTACCTCTTCAGCTTCATTCGGAGTTGCGGTTGACTCTCCATACAATCTTCTCTGTTTAGCCTTTGCTAGCTGAAACATGACTTCCTCTTCAATAGGATCTACTGTTTCTTATTGTACATCATATGACTGCGTGGAATCTATCTTTGGCATTTGCCTGATGCAGGATTTGATGTTTCTGGATAAACAGTAGTTCCTGATTTTCTGTGCAGCATCTAGCTTGACTTGTGATTTGAATCCTTTTGATCTCAACATCCTTTCAACTTGGATCATATACCTCACCGTGTAGCCCTTAAATGACTCCTTATCTAGCTTTATGATTTGATATAACTTGTTTGAGAAAAATCTCACTTCATGAGGATCATATAAGATCTGAGGACTAGCAGCTGTTTCTATTTCTCTGAGTCTGTCCCTGAGTAGTTCATTTTCTTCTGAGCTTCTCTTCACTTTGTTTAACAGAACCCATATAGCTGATAGTGATTGTTTTCCCAGTCGTACAAGTAGAAGGGGGGGGGGGTTGAATACTTGTATGTCTTTTCTGCCCGATTTAAAATCAAATTAAGAACAAACTCAAACACAAAAATATGAATAAGTACTGTTTTGTATTATTGATTTGTGAATACAAAACTCTCCTAGGGTGTACACAAACCTTAGCAGCTTCTCTGTGTTTATCACAGCAACTCTCTCTATTTCTATGCTCTCACAAAATTTCACTCAGATGATTATGTTTCGACTTCCACACCTTTACAATTAGGTTACATAGAGTTTATATAGAGAGCTGCCTATCAACTAATAACAGAAAGATAAATTACAATAGGAATATAATTCCTAATTATTAGCTGACAGTTTCCTTCTAGAATTCTCTTTCTTTCCCATAGCATATCTGCAATATATTTATCTTGATCTTCGAAGACTTTCCATTCCTGTGATCTTCTTCCAAATTTATCCTCAACTGTATAGACTCTGAAATCTTCAGACTCTGATGATCTTCAGACTCTGATCACATGTAGACTCTGATAGATCACAGACTCTGATAGTCTATAGACTCTGATCACCTTCCAGACTCTGATCTTCATGCAGACTCTGGTTTCACTTTCTACAGAAATTCTTCTAAGTACAAGTAACATGAATGTTGACCATCTAGACTCTGATTATTCATTTCAGAGACTAGAAAGACTTATTACAGATAAACTAATCTAGACCCTGTTCTAGTATTCTGTACATCATCAAATGAATATATCCCTAACAATCTCCCCCTATTTATGCTTTATAAAATGTAAGCATAAATCAAGGTTTGATGATGTCAAAACTAAAAAATAAAACTAATAATCTAGAACAGTATAAAAGAATTAAAAAAGAAAAAGAATTACTTCTCATTTAATCTTCTCAAAGGCTGGATTGTTCTTCAAAAATGAGTTTAGCATATTTTCTTCCATAATTGCAAGAGCTTCACCAACAAACTTCTTTAATTTCTTCATTTCTTCATTTGAACATTTAATTTGACAGTAAGCTGCTCTCAGATCGTTTGCACTGCTTTCTTGATCTTTTAAGTCCTTCAACATCAGAACACTAACTTTCCCACTCATAGGCTGAAACCCAAAGTAATGACCCACACCTTCTTGAAATTTAATCTGTTTTTCCTCCAATGGCATGACTTGATCATTTCCCTCAGTATCAACATATTTTAAAGAAAATTTGCCCATTTGTCGATTTGTCTGTCTGTGCAAAATCAGCTTCCTATCAATCTCCTTGAACCATTTGTGTGTGACAGCTTCTTTGCTCTTGTTAACTTCATAAGCAATTTGAAGTAGGAATCTAATATACTGTAGTTCCTCAGCCTGTTTGAAAAAGATAAAATTTGATTGACTAATCCATCTTACACTTCCACCTTCTAAGAAGTAAACCAGCATCTCATTCTTCACCTTTTCTGTACCTCCCTGACCTCCTTGTATCTTCGTTTCAAAAACATTATCTTCTTTTAGCTCAAAGTTCTGTCAATGTCAGATTCTTCAAACCCTCCAAGACCTATCTTCTTTTTAGCTCTAAGTTGCAGATTTGATTGACTGCACTTCCAGTATGAAGGTTCTTGAGTTTGATCAGAGTCTGACTTCTTTCTTTGCTTATCAGAGTCTGACTTAGACTCTGATTTCCCATGTCTAGTCCCTGACTGATGTGTTTGAGTTCTTACTACTCCAGATTGCTTTTGTTGCACACCATCAGGACCCTTAGAACCATGAGAACTATCTCCATCATCACCATCTCTCCTCCTTTTAACTCCCCTTGATTGATTCTTGCATCCCTCATCCTTATGTCTCCTGGAGGACTCACCTTGCTTCACCTTCTCCCCCTTTTTGACATCATCATTACTGGTGACAGCCAAAAGAATCTGCTCAAGAACAGTGGAGATATTGGCCTGGGCTGCAATGACTGAATCAACCTTAGTGGTCAAGTCAGAAACTGTAGTGTGAAGAGAGGCTTGAGTGGTAGTGATACCAGCTAGAGCATCTTTAAAAGCGACCTCTTTGGATAATTGAAGGGAGTGAATTCTGTCAAATCTTGTATTGAGCTGAGAAGTTGTATTATCAACACCAGTGAGCTTTGTTTGAATATGAGAAATGTCCTGGACCACACTGGATAATTGAGCAGCAACATCAGGCAGCTTAGCTTTAACAGCTCCATCTAAGACTTGATCTTCTTCACCAGGATAGTAACCATGTTCCTGTTGAAAAGATTTTTTCTGAAAAGCCTTAAGTCTCTCAGAAAGATGAATATCCAAAATACACTCAAAAGAATCTTTATCATTGATGCCTCGTTGCTGTGCAGACTCCCAAGACTGAGGAAACACCTGATCAAAATAGATAAAAGAAGGAGTATCATGATCATCATCTGCAGAAGTGCATTCCTCAGCAACAGGCTCTAGCTTTGTGAATGGAGGGGTAGACTCTGGTGGTGGTGTAGACTCCGAAACTGCAAACGGGACTATAGACCCTGACTCCTCCTGAGAGTGATCAGAGACTGTAAACTCTGGAAGTCTAGCCCTTATAGGCATTATTAAAAGAGGCTCTTCTGACTTCAATGTTGCAGCCTTAGTGAAAATGACAGGGTTATCCACCAAAGCCTCCATGACTCTATCTGCTCTCCTTGCTAGAGAATCCACCAGGTGAAGTTGGGGTCTCTGTGTAAATGATTTCTGAGCAGCAAGAGCCTCCTCCTGTTTGCCAATCTGCACAATCAAACATAGTGAATTGTCATCCATCCCCTGCTCCAACTCATTGGACCAACTCTTTGGAAAATCTTGATCCCAATAAGTAAAGCTAGGTTCAGGATACCCTATTCTCTCATGCTCACAGTGGGGTTGGACACCCACTTTCTCAATCTCACTCAGGCTCTCTACAGCCTTTTCTACCTCTCCTTTTGCCTGGTCCAGTGCCAGCCTCTCAGAAATTTTTTCACTCAATTTGGAGGGTGCACTCAATAAACCTACAGAAGAGGGGTTGAGAGATAAAAATGGTGCTTCAATACCTGAACCACCTTGATGGAGGGGAACCCCTTCAAATGTCTGAAGGGTAGGGGTTTCCACCAAGGGGTGAGCATCAACAGATTCTGAACCCTTACTAGCATCTTCTCTCTTTTCAGAGTCTGTTGGCTCCAGTATTCCAGTCTCAGGGTCTACTCTAGACTCTGACTGCTTCAGTATGACTTCATTAGAAGCCAGAGTCTGAGTGTTACCATCTTTGACTGTTTGTGCATGAGACTCCCCCTCAAGGTGGATAGACTCTGATAGAATAGATTGGGAAATTTCTTCATGAGCATCCATCAGAGTCCGTCCTCCCATATCACTGGGGTTCTCATCAGCTCTTTGGTGAGTTGTCAAGGAGGGCTCAACATCATACTCCCCTGCCCCACTATCACCCAACCTCTGACTAGGTGGTTCTTGTGTGGGTGAGGCAGACTGAGCATCTTTATCACTAGTCACCACTGGTGCACTAGTCCCATCCTCCAACTGCCTTGCACCACCTGCTACCTCCTATTGTTCTTCAAGAATAAATGCATCCAACTTGTGATGAAAAGCCCTGAGATGGATTGCATTGATTGCCTGGGCATCTGTGAAATTGAAGAGGTCCTGCAGTTCCCTTCTTACTCTTTGAAAATAAGTGCCCTTGAATTGATCCAGTCTACTTTGGTAGGTTGGATAGATGTATTTGTTGGCAATTGTACCTATATTATGGACAAGATAGTCAGCCACCTGTCTTGACAGAGGTTGAATTTGAGAGATCCATTGAATGGCTGTCCTGTAGGTAACTCCATTATCCCAAATTGCTTCATAGTTAAAAACTGGTTGCTCAATCTCAGTTTCCAACTCAGCAACAGACTCTGTTGCTCTCCTTTTGTGGACCTTAAGCTTTTTAGGCTTCTTTGAAATGTACTGTTCAGAGTCTGGCACACCTAGTGCTTTGAGAACTGCATTTGTTCTGCCTTCTATGAGCCCAGCTGCTTGTACTTGGAATGAAGAGTTGAATAGGTAGCTGTAGAGATTTTTGACCACATCCTGTGCAGACATTTGTAGCTCCTGTTCCATTCTCTTCCTTAGGGCTTCATAGGTTGAAAGAAAATCCAAGACTTGAGATTTAGTCTGATATTGTTCTGGATCTTCAACTGATTCCACCAAAGGATATAAGAATAGCAGTGCCTCATCACTTGGAGTAATGATCTCATCAATTAGGCATGAGGCTGCATCAAATGGCATTCCTTCCCAAAATGTGTCATGATCAGAGTCTAAAGGCAGTCTAGACTCTGACTCAACATTAGACTCTGGTTCAGGTGTTTTCTTGATTTCAGAGTCTGGCTCTGCAGGAGCCTTGGGAGCATCTGTTTCCTGCAAAACAGGGTTAGTAATAATAACAGGCTTGTGTGTGTGTGTGCAGAATAAGCCTTCCTTAACCTTCTGTACTTCTTAGCAAAAGATTTCTCAGGAGACTCAATATGAGAATCCTGAGGTGCTTCCCTAGGTTTTTCAGAGTCTGTAGCCTTTTGAGAGTCTACAGACTTGGCTTGAAGGTTAGAATCAAGTGTATCATGACCTTCCTTTAGCAAAGAAAGTCCTTCAACAACTTGCTTCTCTAGTGGATTGAGCTCCTCATCACTGTGCTCATCTATAAGCCTAGATTGAATCAATTTTCTCCTCTTTACAACTGGTGCCTGTTGAGAGACACCAGAGGTTGGTTTCTTTTTGGATTTTGGTTTGGAAGATTGTATAATTGAAGGGGATTGGGTGACTTGGGTAGGTGCAGGGGGACTCTCCATTACTTGTTCCTGCACCATTTCACCACCAAAAAATGAAGCATTGTAGATAGAAGGTTTGTAGGATGAGAGTTTTACCTGCATTACCTGTGGATATGTCATTGCAGGTAGACTCTTCTTTTTGTCATCAATTCTCTTAATGTCCGAGAATATCCTCCTTTGCTGTTTGTATGCCTGCACACAGCAATCATCTGCCAACTTGGTTGACATGTCAGGAATGAAGTGATTGAGGAGAATCATAAGAAATCTATGATAGTAGACTTTCTTTCTCCCCTCATGCACATTATTTAATTTTGCTCCCATTTGAGTGATCAACATATCACCAATGTTGATTATTCTATTAAATAGGAGACTATGACCAATTTGATAAGTAATAACAGTAATAGCATCAAATCCACTACACTTACCAGTAAAACACTTAGCAATTTGATCGAAGAAAAATGACCATTCTTTCCTTAAGTAAGGCCTAGTTATCTTGCTCATGTTATCTAAGCTAGCAGAATAACCTATTGCCTTAAACATGCTTTTAATGTCATCATCAGATACAATTTCATCAAAAGTAGACTTAACAGGCAGTTTAAACACAGAATTAAGCACATCTGCAGTGACATCAAATGTAGTCGAACCAAAGGTAAACATTATTTTACCTAGTTGATCCTGAGAAGGATCAACTACCTTTGCAGTGCTCCATGCTTGTGATACAGCATCCATGTGAATGACTGGTGATGCCTTGAGAATGTAGTGTAGCTCGGATTGTTCCAAGAAATCCATCACATGGTAGTAGTCAGCGTCTACCCCTTTCTTATCTCCAAGAGCAGCAACATGATTTGTGGTCATGAACTCGAAATCCCCAAATGTGAACGCAATCGCCTTGGGTCCTCTCATGACAGTAGAAATGGCAGCCATTAAAGTTGTTGAGTTGAAAGTGATGGAGAATCTTGAAGAATTTAGCTAGGGTTCGTAAAAAGCTCTGTGAATATTTTTGCCTTAGAAATCAATTGCAATAAACAAGTGAGTAAATTGTATGAAAAATTCTATTTTGTTCAAGTTGCATACAATACACACGAGTCTACAGTCTGTCGCCGGTCAAAAAATAACTGTTACCGCCTATTTCAAGTCATTTGAACATTTTAAATGCAATCAGAGTCTGCAGGCGCGAATTTTAACCGTTTCAGAGTCTAGGCGATAATTTTCTCAGAGTCTACCGACTTTCAGAGTCTACAGACTCGTCAGAGTCTAGACTCTATCAAGGTAAAATACCAAACAAAATGTTGCACTAACGATTAATCACAGTGTGTTAAGACATGGACTATAATTAAAGTACATACCTTGCTTCTTGTAATTTTTGATCACTTATATATTTAACATACCTAATTCACCTACCATTCTGAGAAATGTAGACTCATCAAGTGGTTTTGTTAAAATGTCTGCAATCTGTCTGTCAGTTGGAACATAGTGAAGTGTCACAGTACCATCTTCAACATGTTCTCTAATAAAGTGATACCTGACATCAATGTGCTTTGTTCTGGAGTGTTGGACTGGATTCTCTGCAATTTTAATAGCACTAGTATTATTACAATACATAGGAATATTTGAGAATGTTAGTCCATAATCAAGTAATTGATTTCTCATCCACAGGATTTGAGCACAGCAACTTCCAGCTGCAATGTATTCAGCCTCAGCTGTTGAGGTTGATACAGTCTGTTGTTTCTTGCTAAACCAGGAAATTAATCCGTTGCCAAGAAACTGGCACTATCCTGTTGTGCTTTTCCTATCTACTTTGCATCCTGCATAGTCAGAATCTGAATAGCCAATTAGTAAAAAATCTGACTCTCTAGGATACCAAAGTCCAAGAGTTTGTGCCCCCTTGAGATATCTAAAAATTCTTTTCACAGCTATTAAGTGTGATTCTCTAGGGTAAGCTTGAAATCTAGCACACAAACAAGTTGCAAACATTATATCTGGTCTACTAGTAGTTAAATATAACAATGAGCCAATCATACCTCTGTAACTAGTGTTGTCAACTTTCTTACCCTTTGGGTCAGAGTCTAGCTTAGTAGCTGTTGACATGGGAGTTTTAGCAGATGCAGAATCTTGCATATCAAACTTTTTCAACAGTTCTTTTACATACTTTGTTTGATTGATGAAAATTCCATCATCATTCTGTTTGACTTAAAGCCCCAAAAAGAAGTTTAATTCTCCCATCATGCTCATTTCATAATTTGACTGCATTAGTTGACTAAACTTTTCACTGAGATTATCATTAGTAGATCCAAATATAATATCATCAACATAAATTTGGACAAGCAAAATATCACCTTTATATTTTCCAATAAAGAGAGTTTTGTCAATGGTACCTCTTGTGAATCCATTTTCAAGAAGGAATTTTGAAAGAGTTTCATACCATGCTCTAGGTGCTTGCTTTAATCCATATAGTGCCTTGTCTAACCTGTAAACATGATCAGGAAACTTTGGATCAACAAATCCTGGTGGTTGCTCCACATAGACTTCTTCTTCCAATTCTCCATTTAAGAAAGCACTTTTCACATCCATCTGATACACCTTGAATTTTGAATGAGCTGCAAAAGGCTAGAAACATTCTAATAGCTTCCAATCTTGCTACTGGTGCAAAAGTTTCATCATAGTCAATTCCTTCCTCCTGTGAGTATCCTTTTGCAACTAGCCTTGCTTTATTTCTTACTACAGTTCCATTCTCATCAAGTTTATTTCTATACACCCATTTTGCACCAACCACTGATCTATTTCTAGGTCTTGGTACAAGTTTCCACACTTTATTTCTCTCAAATTCATTCAATTCTTCTTGCATTGCAATAATCCAATCAGGGTCTTGCAAGGCTTCCTCAATTTTCTTGGGTTCATTCTTTGAGAGAAAATAGCTATAAAGACATTCATTTTGAGTGGTTGTTCTTGTTTGTACACCACTCTCAGGATCACCAATTATCAAGTCAGGAGTGTGATTCCTTGTCCATTTTCTAGCAGGTGGAAGATTGGTTCTTGAACTTGAAACTCCCTCTAAGTCATTTGCATCTTCTGTATTTGAGTGAAATTCAAATGAAGAGGCTCCCCCTAAATTGCTTGACTCTGACAAGAGTTTAGAGTTGCTTGATCCAGACCCTGATGAGTTAGACTTTATCTGTCTAGACTCTGTCTGGATAGACTCTGTCTGGATAGACTCTGTCTGGGTAGACCCTGACCTGTTAGACTCTGAATTATTTGGAGTTGAATTTTCTGGCTCCCCCTCAGAATGTGCAGGTTCCTGTGTTAGTTCAGGATTTATTCTAGGGTCTTCATCCTCTTCTTCTTCATTTATCTCAGAACTTTTTAGATTTTCAAATTCCAGTGTTGTAGACTCTGACTCATCCTACAATTCTGTAAACTTTTTATCATCAAATGCAACATGAATAGATTCCATAACAATTTTGGTTCTGAGATTAAACACTCTGAATGCTTTTGTGTTCGATGCATATCCAAGAAAGATTGATTCATCTGTCTTGGCTTCGAATTTGCTTAGATTTTCAGGATGTACTTTCAGTACATAACACTTGCATCCAAATATGTGAAAGTGTTTTACACTTGGCTTCTTGTCCTTTATCATTTCATAGGGAGTCTTTCCATGCATGTTTATTAGAGTGCAGTTTTGAGTGAAACATGCTGTATTGACTGCCTCAGCCCAAAAATATACTGGCAGCTTAGACTCTGCCAACATTGTTCTGGCAGCTTCTATGAGTGTCCTATTCTTTCTTTCCACAACTCCATTTTGTTGAGGAGTTCCTGGTGCAGAAAATTGTTGAGTAATTCCCTTTGATGCACAGTGGTTCTCCATGATTGAATTCTTGAATTCAGTACCATTGTCACTCCTCAGAATTCTTACTATTTTCTTTGATTTTCTTTCCAGAAAAGTGATATGATCTATTATGTGTTGAGAAGCTTCATCCTTTGAATGTAGAAAGAAAACCCATGTGAATCTTGTAAAATCATCTACAATAACAAGAGTATATTTATTTTTGTTAATTGACATAACATTTACTGGACCAAATAAATCAAGATGTAGTAAATAAAAGGGTTCAGAAATGGTATTTATTGTCTTGCTCTTGAAGGATGATTTCCTTTGTTTTCCAAGTTGACATGCTTCACAAAGTCCATCTTGTACAAAATCAACCAGTGGTAATCCTCTTACAAGATTCTGTTTAACCAACTTGTTGAGTGTTTTGAAGTTGATGTGTGACAGTTTCTCTTGCCATTTCCAGCTTTCTTCAGTTGCGGCCTTGCTGTATAGACATGTGACTTCACTGTTTATGCAATCCTCCAAGCTGGCTTCATAAATGTTACCATGTCTGTGTCCTTTGAAAACCACAATGCCTGTTTCTTTGTGAGTCACAAGACACTCTTTGTTGTCAAAGCCAGTATGGTAACCTTTGTCTCCAAGTTGACTTATGCTTATTAAATTGTGCCTTAAGCCATCAACTAGAGCTACTTGTTCAATGATGACATTCCCAAGTACAATCTTGCCATATCCCAGTGTTTGTCCTTTGTTGCCATCTCCAAAGGATACTTCTGGGCCAGCCATTTCCTCAAAGTCTGTAAGCAGGGATTTCTTTCCAGTCATATGTCCTGAGCATCCACTGTCCAGGATTAGGGTTACTTTCTTTACCCTAGATCCCTGCATACATAAAGCAACTAGTTAGATGTTTTGAGGACCCAAATAGTTTTGGATCCTTTTCTACTAATTTTAGGAGAAACAGGCTTAATAATTTTCACATTTGGCTTACCTGTCTCTTTTGTTGCTCTAGACTGTGGTGGAGTCTTAACAGTGTCATACCAACTTTTATCAATAGAAGATTTTAGCTCATAAAAATTGTAATACAAATCATGATAGTCCCTACACATATATATTGAATGAATATGCTACCACAGTGATAACATGGTTTCTGTGGTGTGTAGTGACTTTTCAGAGTCTGAGAAGGACTAGACTCTGATTTCTTCTCAATTTTTGTTTTACAATCTATGGCTAAATGGTTTTGGTTGCCACATCTATAACACTTCTTTCTAGGAGCATTAGGATCTTTTTGATAATTATTAGCCTTATTGATGCCTTCCTTACCATTCCTATTTCTCCTAGTTTTGATGGACTCTGATAAGTTTTCTAGCCTTTCTTTCAACTTAGACTTAGACAAGTACCCTATGTTTATAATTTTCTTAGAGTTATTTGCCCCTGTTTCATCTGTCTTTTTGTCAACAACAGGGGGACTATTGACATATGAGTTTGTGGGTTCAGTTTTTTCTTTAGGGATCACAAACTTAACAAGAACAAATGTAGTTTTGTCTTTAGTCTTATTGATTTTGCTAGATTCTTCATTGCTATCATTCTCAACAATAGATCTTTTGTCTTAACTCTTGTCATAGCCTAGACCAGCAGTTTGACACACGTTTTGATTATTGAGAATTTCTTGAACTTTTCTTCCAGAGTCTGTCCAAACTTTAAACTTAAACATTTCTTCTTCTAGTTCTTTCCGGACATAGTCATAGGCTTTCAAAATTTCAGTGTAGTTATGACTATATTTCTCAGAATCCTTTTTGTATTGTTCCATTAATAATAACTCAGATTCTACATGACAATTCCTTTTAGTTAAGGTTAAATTTTCTTCTCTCAACCTTTCACTTTCACTAGTGAGAGACCTACATGTTGTCATTATTTTATTAACTTCACTTTTCACAATCTCTATGCCATCAGAGTCTAAATTAATTAATGATTCAGGAGTAAAGATTGATACCTGAGTTTTAGGAGATGAGGGTTCTTTGGGAGACTGTGATTTTCTTGAGGAGGATGCCATCAGTGCTAGATTTTCATAATCAATTTCATCCTCTGAGCTTGAGTCTGCCCAGTCCTTTCCTGTTGATAGAAGTGCTTTTCCTTGACTTTTTGACTTTCTGCATTCACTGGCAAAGTGCCCCAATATTCCACAGTTGAAACATTTGACCTTTGCTTTGTCAAGTTTGATAATTGTACTCTTGCTCTTCTCAACCTTTTCATCTTCCTTCTTGAATGATGGCCTTTTGCTAAATTTGCCAGTTCTTTTGTTGAATTTCATTCTTTTGAAATTTTTAGCAAACATAGCCATCATTTGACTAAGATCAACCTCTTCATCAGAATCAGAGTCTGTGTCAGTAGACTCTGACTCCACAGCAGCTTTACCCTTCTTTCTTGAATCCTTGATTCTTGCTTCTGTGGATGGTTCCTGTTGTTCTTTCTCAGACTCTATCAAGAGTGCCACAGATTTTGTCTTTACAGACTTCTTATTCTTTATCTGTTGCATCTCCAAATCATATGTCTTGAGTCTGCCATACAATTCTTCTAGAGTTAGTTCATCCAAATCTCTAGCTTCTCTTATGGCTGTAGTCTTATTGTCCACTCTTCAGGAAGTGCTCTCAGAAACTTGGTATTCGTATCTTCAGAATCATAAACCTTACCAAGCATAGCCATCTCATTCAAGAGTTTTGTAAACCTATCATACATCTCAGTGATAGATTCTCCAGATTTTGCTTCAAAGTACTCATACTCTTGAATGAGCAAAGACCTAGCATTCTTCTTGACATCTTTAGTCCCTTGACAGTGCACCTCAAGTTTTGTCCACATCATCTTAGCAGTCTTGCATGATATGACACAGTTAGTTAGAACAGAATCTAAACTGTTAAAGAGAATGTTCTTTACTTTTGCCTCCTTAAGGACATTTTCTTTGTCCTCTTTTGTCCATTCAGCCTTTGGTTTCTCAACGAGGTGTTCTTCAGTTATTTTGCCTTCCTCATTGATTTGAGGCACAATTTTTAAGGGCACAAAGGGTCCTTCATTAATCCTGTCAAGATAGTCAGGGTCTGTTGCTTCCAGATGGTGCAGCATCTTAACCTTCCAGTGTGTGAACTCGTTTCTCTTAAGCATAGGAATCTTAGAATTGCCATCTTTGTTTCCAGACATCTTTGATCGATTTTAAACGTTAGGCTCTGATACCAATTGTTTTCCCAGTCGTACAAGTAGAAGGGGGGGTTGAATACTTGTATGTCTTTTCTGCCCGATTTAAAATCAAATTAAGAACAAACTCAAACACAAAAATATGAATAAGTACTGTTTTGTATTATTGATTTGTGAATACAAAACTCTCCTAGGGTGTACACAAACCCTAGCAGCTTCTCTGTGTTTATCACAGCAACTCTCTCTATTTCTATGCTCTCACAAAATTTCACTCAGATGATTATGTTTCGACTTCCACACCTTTACAATTAGGTTACATAGAGTTTATATAGAGAGCTGCCTATCAACTAATAACAGAAAGATAAATTACAATAGGAATAGAATTCCTAATTATTAGCTGACAGTTTCCTTCTAGAATTCTCTTTCTTTCCCATAGCATATCTGCAATATATTTATCTTGATCTTCGAAGACTTTCCATTCCTGTGATCTTCTTCCAAATTTATCCTCAACTGTATAGACTCTGAAATCTTCAGACTCTGATGATCTTCAGACTCTGATCACATGTAGACTCTGATAGATCACAGACTCTGATAGTCTATAGACTCTGATCACCTTCCAGACTCTGATCTTCATGCAGACTCTGGTTTCACTTTCTACAGAAATTCTTCTAAGTACAAGTAACATGAATGTTGACCATCTAGACTCTGATTATTCATTTCAGAGACTAGAAAGACTTATTACAGATAAACTAATCTAGACCCTGTTCTAGTATTCTGTACATCATCAAATGAATATATCCCTAACAGTGTTCTCTTTCGGAAGAATTCCAAAGATACTCTGATTGTTCCATTCTTGTGAGTGTAGACTAGAAGTTGCCAGTCTTCAAGAATGTGATCCACTAGAACAGTGATATAATCAACTTCTTCCTTTAATGCCTTCATGAAGTTATCCATATTATCATTTAAATCTTCAAGACTTTTGATAACTGAAAGCATTTGTCTCTCTTCAAAGGGACCTTGCTGAGTCTAATCTATGACTTTCCTTGCTGCATCCCATCTGTCCCCTATCTTCATCTCAATATCTTGTTTTTTCTTCTTTACTGCTAAGGCCCAAAGCTTCTGTTTTTCTAAGCTTGCCTCTCTTTCAGCTTGGGTTCTTTCCTTGACTAGAGCTTTTAAATTTATAGTTTTGGCATGGCTCGCCTTGATGTCTTCTTTCAGCTTCCTCATTGCCTCTTCATAGGCAGGATCATGCTCCTTTTTCTTTTGGAAATAGAAATTCATCATCAAATATAGCTTCGTCTTCAGCTCTGCAGTAGTCAGGATTGAAACCTTGATTTTCCATACTTACCTCATCAATGAGTTGCTCTTGTTGATAGTACTGTTCCTCTGGAATAAATGTCTGAAATTGATCTTCCTCATAGTACAGTTTTGCTTTCCCTTTGTCTTGAGTAGTAGCCCCTTCATCTCCAGCTACTTTCTCCTTTGATTTCTCCCCCTTAGTTAAGGGATCCTCTTGAGTTTTAGAGGCTTCAAAAGATGTCATCAATTTTTGAATAGTCAGATAGACTTGCTTCATTCCTTCATTCAAATGTGTCATGCCATCATCCAGTTTGCTGAATCGTTGAGTAGAGATCTTTTCATTTTCAATGATTGTGAGGGTTAAACTTTTCTCAACGTCATCAATTTTTTCATGTAATTTGCTCACTTCTTTCATATCTTCAGCAATAAGACTCTGAATGTTCTGGATATCTTGAGTTTTTAGAAGAATGAAGGATTTGACATCATCAACATCTTTTCGCACTATTGTCAACTACTGTGTTACAGATGCAGATGTAGATTTTTCTTCTGCTTGTTCTTTTACTTTTATCAATTCAGCCTGAACAATTTGCATTTCCTTCTGGAGAACTTCCATTTTAGATAGTAGTTCACTGTGTGTGTGTGTGTGCACTCATCTCACTTGCACTCCTGTTTAACTCACTATCACTCTGTACATGTGTTTCACTCTGTGTTTGCCTCACATCACTAGTGTTTAGCTCCTCTCCAAATCCATATGCTGTACCTATAAATACAATAATAGCTTTTGAAGAGTCGTAATGCTCTTCTGATGCCTGTGAAGGCTCGTCCTCAATAAGTTTGACTTGAAGTGGCTCCGCTACTGACGTAGCTGCTCCATAAATGGAGCCCCAACTCCCTCTAAAGAGTGGTTGCCTCTCAAACCCACTAGTGGATTCAAGACTTTCTCGTAAGAGAACTGGATGAAAGAAATCCAGCGGAGTCACCACCTTAGACAATGTAATGACAGGCTCTTGAAAGTCTGTGGTGCTCCTTAGTACCTCGGAGGGTATGTGATGCTGCACTGCATCGAAAATGTCATGATCCACAACATAGGTGGCATCCGACGAGTTTTCATTAAAAACATTTTCTTCAACAGATGTGCCCTCCTGTGTTTGTATTTCTTCAAGTAAAGGTCCTGCTAGTGTGATTGCTAGCAGTGTGTTTTCCTCACTATCTGATGATGTGGCTGAGGAGCGAATTAGATCACCTGGTTGAGCAAGTGTATCTAGAGAATCTTGGATGGCCATGTCAAAATCCATATCCCATTGACCAGAATAGGTTGAGGCTGCAGTTGTCTCAGGTTCAAATCTAGATTTTTTAGAAGGAGGAGACAGAGCTGCGGGTTCACTCACATCAGTACCAAGACCCCTAATAATTCTGACAGGTTTCTTCCTTTTTCTGACTTGTACCAAAGAGGAGGATGAAGGAGAAACTGTTTGTGGCTCTAATTCAGCTTGGGACAGAACCTGTGTGTTTTCAGGTTCGTAGCTGATATCCTGGAGTGTAAGAATACCATCATAGTCTGCTATAGATAAATATAAAAGTGCAGTAGATATATTTATAGGTAGTAAACTAGAAGTCAGTGATTGAGATAATACCTATTGATCTAGTGCCTCTTGTTCGACATGCTGAGCAGCTTCAAGTAGAAGTTGCACAGGATGATCCATTTGCATTGGCACTTGTTCTGGCTCTTGATCTTGCACAGGATTAACAATATGATCTAGTATCCCAGCCATATAATCTGTCCTTACCACTTGCACATTTTGAAACTTGGGGTTGTTGTGGAACCTTGCAAGGTTATTCTGAGAAGTTGGAGATTCTTCTACAGGACTATTCTGAAATAAGGCTTTATCTTCATCCAACAACAAGTCATTCAAGAATAGCATCAGGAACCTTGGATAGTAGACTTGTACATTCTGTTCCCTGCTTTCTGGCTTCCCCATTTTCTTGAATATTTCTTTTAGAATCAACTTTCCAAAATTTATCCTCCGGTTGTGGGCCACAGAAAACCCTATGATTTGCAGTAGTGAAGATATATTGTTGAAGTTGTTCTTTGTAGTGGGTGCAAACACTTTGGCTAACGTGTCAAAGAAGTAGTCACACTCGCTTACCAACTTGGCTTTTGACAATCTTACCAAATTGATCTCACCATGATATCGAATGGTATAGAAAAATTCTAGTACATCTGGTACAGTGGGTGGATCCTCAAAATTGTCAGTTGGAAAGCCTAAGATCATGTTCACATCCTCTTTAGTCACCATGTATTCACGTTCTCCCATGGTGAATGAGAATTGAACTCTATCTGCAGTACTCATGTTCCTAGCAGTGGAATAGAGAACCCTAAGTGCTAACACTTGCAACGGGGCGTCTAGAGTGATTGCAGTTCTGAATAGTGAATGTTCATTCATAAAAACGATCCATGGTCGAAACCTCCCGACTGAACAATTCACCGGATTAAAAAATCCTACAAAATTAGTTTTTACTAATTCGCAAAAACCAGCCATTTTTCTTTAAACTATTACAATTAAACAAATTACAAAGTGCAAATACAATTTAAAATAAAACAGTGCAATTACAAGTCCAAAATTCGAAAATTACACTGAAAAATTAAAAACCCTAATCTCTATTAATCCCCAATTCGATTATAATCAGTCAGAATTAATCCACACCAGTTCTTTAATCAACACAATCTCAAAGCTTCGATTTTATCCAGTAAAATGAACAGTCACTTTAATTCACTAAAATCGGGCAGAGTTCTGTTACTATGATCGATTTTATCAAGTAATAATCAAGCAAGAGCTTGTAAGCAACAAGAATAAGCAACTATAACAGTTGTTAGGAAGAAAATAACAGTTGTTAGGAAGAAAATCGATCGATTTTTGACAAGGAAGATGAAGAACAGTTGATAATATACGTATATATGTGTTTGTGTGTATATGATCAGATGAGTATGACTTATTATAAAAGAAAAGAAAGGCTCGGTATGACTTATTAATAAGTCATACCGAGAAAAACAACCTATTTAATAAAGAAATAACAATAATCTATCGGTATGACTTTTTCTTTGTACCCTCGGTATGACTTTTCTTTTAAACTCTCGGTATGACTTTTATTACCAATAAAAAGTCATGCCGAAAATTTAAAAATAAAAGTCATACTGATATTAAAATAAAAGTCATGCTGATTTGGAAAAATAAAATAGAATAATTATACAATAAATATTAATAAACAATTCTCTTTTAGAAACTTTAAGACAAATAACCATAATTTACATACTAATAAATTATTAAAGACATATAATAAATATTTACATTAATAATTGTTCTAATTAATTTAGGAATTAAATCAATTCATGTTTGAATTAATTTAATGAGTAAATTAATTGACTAATTAATAACATAATCATTTATATTTATTTACAATAACAATGTGTTAAAATAAACATTAATATACATACAAATGCTTAAAATAAATATAAGTACTTATGCTATAATCGAAACAATTATCTTTTAAGAATATTAATTTAATCTTAAGATAATTTTCCAAAAATTCATAAGCCCTAGGATTTTATTAATTCAAGTCTCATAAATTCTTTAAATATTAACATTTAATATTTATGAGCTTAAATTAATTCCTAGCTACCAAAAATTTAGCCATTGTTTACCATCCCTAGTTCATTAACCAGCTTTGAGAAAGTGGATTCATCAAGTGGTTTTGTGAAGATGTCGGCTAGTTGATCTTCTGTGGGTACAAAATGTAGCACCACAGTTCCATTCATGACATGCTCTCGGATAAAATGATACCTTATGTCAATGTGCTTGGTTCGCGAATGTTGTACAAGATTGTTGGAAATAGCTATAGCACTTGTGTTGTCGCAGAAAATTGGAATTTTGTTCAACGCAAGTCCATAGTCATTTAGCTGATTCCTTATTCACAAGATCTGTGCACAACAGCTACCTGCCGCAATGTATTCTGCTTCGGCTGTTGAGGTAGACACTGAGTGCTGTTTCTTGCTATACTAGGAGATCAACCGACTTCCTAGAAACTGACAGCTTCCAGAAGTACTTTTCATGTCCATCTTGCACCCTGCATAATCTGAATCTGTATAGCCTATTAGTTCAAAACCTGTATCTTTAGGGTACCAAATTCCAAGATTTGGTGTACCCTTCAGATATCTAAAAATCCGTTTAACGACTATAAGATGAGATTCCCTTGGGTCAGATTGAAACCTTGCACATAAGCATGTTGCAAACATTATATCGGGTCTACTAGCAGTTAGATATAACAATGAGCCTATCATACCTCTGTAGCTTGTGATGTCAACTTTCTTACCAGTTTCATCTTTGTCAAGCTTGGTGGCTGTTGGCATTGAGGTTTTTGCCGGTGAAGAATCTTCTAGACTGTATTTTCTCAGAAGATCCCTTACGTACTTTGATTGGCAAATAAAAATCCCATCTTCCTTTTGCTTTACTTGCAATCCAAGGAAGAATGACAGCTCACCCATCATGCTCATTTCATACCCGCTCTGCATTAACTTAACAAATCTTTTGCACAAGTTTTTGTTAGTAGAACCAAATATAATATCGTCAACATAAACTTGGACAAATATCATATCTTTTTCATGCAATTTATAAAAGAGAGTTTTATCTATGACACCTCTAATGAAACCATTTTCAAGTAAAAACACAAAGAGAGTGTCATACCATATCATCGGTGCTTGCTTGAGTCCATAGAGGGCTTTGAATAGAAAATACACAAAATCAGCAAATTCTGGATTTTCGGGCTGTTCAACATATACTTCCTCTTCTAGCTCTCCATTCAGAAAAGCACTCTTCACATCCATTTGATAGACTTTAAAATTGGAATGTGCTGCGAATGCCAGAAATATCCTGATGGCTTCAAGTCTTGCAATTAGTGCGTAGGTCTCGTCATAATCAATTTCCTCTTCCTGGGAGTAACCCTTTGCAACCAGTCTGACCTCGTTCCTTGTAACAATGCCATCATCGTCTAACTTGTTCCTGTATACCCATTTTGTGCCAATTACAGATCTATCTTTAGGCCTGGGTACCAGTGTCCAGACTTCTTGTCTCTCGAACTGATTGAGCTCTTCTTGCATGGCAAGAACCCAATCTGGATCAATTAATGCATCTTCAATCTTCTTTGGTTCTTCTTGAGATAGAAAAACTGAAAATAAACATTCATTTGAAGTTACACTTCTGGTTCTAACTCCAACATCTGGATCACCTATGATCAATTCAAAAGGATGATCTCTGCTCCATATCCTTTCCCTAGGTAGGTTTGATCTTGATGATTCGCCTCAAAATTAATTGTGATGTTGTGTTCTACTAGATGATCTTTCATCCCCCCCTGAGTTGCTGCCATGATGACTTATTGATCCACCACTGGTATTAGTAGTATCTCCAGTGTTACCATTGTTTCCACCACTATTACCTGGATCATCATTATTATTGTCATCATTGTTTCCTGTTGCAACCTCATGTTCTTCTTCGTCATCAGAATGTGAGTCTGGATAATTGTCGAATTTTAATGACTCAGAAGAATCTTTAGTTTGGATACTTCGGAGTTTAGTGTCATCAAAAGTTACATTGACACTTTCTTTTACTTGGTGCTGATCAATTATGTACACCCTATATGCTCTTCTTGAATATCTGGCAAAAATAGCTTCATGTGCCTTGGCCTCAAACTTGTCATGATATTCATCTCCATCCTTTAGCACAAAGCATTTGGCTCCAAATACATGAAAGTACTTGAGAGTAGGTTTCTTGCCAGCCATTAATTCATAGGGAGTTTTCATATGATCTTTGTTGATCAGAGTTCGATTCAGAGTATAAAAAGTTGTATTTACTACTTCAGCCCAGAAGTAGATAGGTAACCTTGATTCACTTAGCATTGTTCTTGCAGCTTCAATCAGGGTTCTATTTTTCCTTTCTACAACTCTATTTTGTTGCGGAGTTCTTGGTGCTGAATATTGCCTTTTTATCCCCATGTCTGAGCAGAAGTTATTCAAAACTTCATTTCTGAATTCTGTTCCATTATCTGACCTGATTGCTCGAACAGTTAACTTTGAATCTAACTCAATCAGCTTTATATGATCAATCATCAAGTGTGGAGTTTCATCCTTAGAGTTCAAGAATTCAACCCACGTATATTTTGTGAAGTCATCCACAATCACTAAGGCGTATTTCTTCATTGACATAGACAGAATATTTACTGGACCAAATAAATCCATGTGTAGGAGTTGAAGTGGTTCAGTGATGTTTGTAGTGTCTGTGCCTCTGTGAGTTGCTTTCTTTGACTTCCCTTTCTGACATGCCTCACACAAGCCTTCTTATGTAAATTCCATCGAAGGCAGTCCTCTCACCAAATCCCTCTTGACTAAAGAGTTCATTGTTTTGATGTTTAGATGTGAGAGTTTCTTGTGCCATAGCCAGCTTTCTTCTGATGAAGCCTTTGAGTAGAAACAGTTTGCTTCATCTTCAGTTCCTGAATTGAGATCGGCTATATACAAGTTTCCTTTTCTTACTCCGCGCAAGGCCAGTTTGTCATCTTTAGAATGAGCTATTAAGCATTTCTCCTTGATAAAGTTTACTTTGTACCCTTTATCACAAAATTGACTGACGCTGAGTAGATTGTGCTTAAGTCCTTCCACTAAAGAGACGTTTTCAATGATAATATTTCTAGTATTAAACTTGCCATATCCCGTAGTCATTCCTTTGTTGTTATCTCCAAAGGTGACGATTGGGCCACCTCTTTCAACCACGTCTGATAGCAGGGCTCTATCTCCGGTCATATGACTTGAAGATCCGCTGTCCAGGATCCATATAACTTGGTTTACCTGTTTAACTCCCTGCAATTATCAAACGGATTAATTCGTCTTTGTAGCCCAAAATTGATTGGGCCCGGCATACTTAAAGAATTGACCTTTGTCTGTTTTGACAACAGATCCTTTTCGAATAATATCATTATCTTCCTTGACTGTTCCTACCTTTCTAAAAACAGTCTTAACAACTTTCTGTTTAGACTTAGGAATATATGATTCCTTCTTCTCAGGTGAAGGAGTCGCAGTCTTGAATTTAGCAAATTTACTATTGATGTGCTGTCTAGGTGTCATGTTATCTTTCTTAGCTATCATACGTTTAAAGTAAGTAGTCATAGCATTAAAAGCACATAACATATAATTCATTATACCACAAGGTTTATGGAAAGCATCAATAGTAGGCATGTTATTCAATATAGTAGGGGGCTTAACAGATTCTACTTCAATTTTATCAGCAGATTTACAGTAGGGGTTATGTTTCTTGGCTTTCCTACAGATTTATTGTACTCGAAGCCTATTCCAACTTTACGACTTATTTCTTGTTGGTCAACTAGGTTCTTTACAATATATGAGGAATTCTTATATGCAAGACACTTCTTCTTTTCTTCTTCTATCTGGTTTCTGAGATTAGCTTCTACTACAACATGACAACTGACTTTACTGACTTGAACAGCTGTCTTCAATCAACTTAACAGTTAACTTATCATGATTTCTTTTAAACTATTAAAGAACTTCAGTCTCATCAACTAACTCTTTGACTTTGAGTCTGAGTTTCTTAACTTTATCTCTTTCGCCATCTAGTTCTTTTCCTAGCAGAGCAAACATTTTAAGGCAAGAAGGGTTTACATCTATTCCTCCTTGACGTGTGGGAGACAGTGATTCCTCGGGTGAAGCCATAAAAGCAAGATTTCCCAGCTCTCCCTCATCATCATCGTCTGAGTCGTCCCAGCTTTTTCCCTTTGCCAGATAAGACTTTCCTTGATGCTTCTTCACAAGTGCATCATACTTTTTCTGGAGATCTTCATAAGACTCTATCATTTTCCCTTGCTTCGGATTTTTGCATTCAGTTGCAAAGTGTCCTAGCTCATTGCAGTTGAAGCAACGAAACTTGCTTTGATCAATTAAGCCGGTCTTGTAGCCGCTTCTTGATTCAGCTGTTGAAGACCCTCCTTTTTGGTATCTTCCAAAATTAGGCTTAACTCTGAATGAGGAGTTTCTTCGGATCTCATGTTGCCAAACTTCCTGGCAACCATAGCTAGAGATTCATCTTCCAGCTGATCTAGTTCTTCCAGCGAGTAGAACTCACCATCTTCTTGTTTGTCAGAAGTATGTCCAAGTTCTGGAACCACATACTCTATTGAACTGTTAGAAGGTGCAACAACCTTCACTTCTACTTTCTCTGGTGCTTCTACCATTAAATCCTTGGAGGAACTCAGTACCTTACCTCTCCCGTACATCTCTCTGGTTTGGATCTGTTCCAGCTCATAAGTCTTTAAAACTCCGTAGAGTCTTTCTAGGGTTACCTCTTTCATGTCCCTAGATTCCCGGATGGCTGCAATCCTGTGTTCCAGATGCTCTGGTAAGGTCAGCAAAAACTTCTTGTTCACCTCCTGGTTCTGATAAAACTTTTGAAAGGAAGAGTGTCTTAACTTGTAACACTATAACTTATGTAACTCAACTAAAAGAAAAGATACTTAACCGGAAGACAATCAAGAACATAAAGCCACAAAGAAATCAATGCTAAATGAAGACAAGGTAATTGATACAATTTCAACATGTTAACTATGATCAAATAAAGAAGAAATCATTGAAAGAAGTTCAAGACAGAGTTGTTCATGCCTCAGTGATTTGTAACTTAAAGATTCAAAATCATAACTATCAATATCAATAAGGCTAATTGATTTCAAGTGAACAAGAAGGAAAGCAATAATTGGAAAGTCACATTACTAATTGAATATGGTAATCTATTCAAGAAGCAGAAACACTATCAGGACTAGTCACTTATGAATCAGACCATTGCATCAAGTGTCAGGACATTGATAGCAAGTTTATGTCAGTAATAGAGATCCAGGTTCAAGAGCTTGTTGAAGAATATGGAAGACATAAAGAAATCACAAGTTCAAGATGTTGCATAGAAGTTTCAAGTTGGAGCCCAGAATTTTTCTAAGTACAAAATGTTCGAGATGGGCCAAGTAGAATATTCCTATGTAGAATATTCGACTTAAATATTCGAGATAGCCAAGTAGAACATTCCTATGTAGAAGTTCTACTTAGATGTTCGAGATGGCCAAGTAGAACATTCCTATGTAGAAATTCTACTTAGCATTCAAGATGGCCAAGTAGATGTTCTACATAGAGGGCAGTTTCTGTTGGGTTCCGAGGCATAAAACGCAGCGGATAAACGTAAATATAACGAAAAATTTCAGAACCCTAACGCAGGATCATGTATAAGATTGGACGGATTATGGTGATAATCGAATCATACCTATTACGATCTTAAATGTCACGAACTCAACGGAGATCCTTGCTATCACGACTTGTGTCTTACTCTCGAAAACACCTCTATGGTATCCACACGAGCACCTTCAAGAGCGTCTCACGATCTTGATTACGGAGTGGATGTACTAGCAAACCTTTGATAATTCGAATTGTCTTCCTGCCTCTTTGCTGCCTCTTCTAGGGTTTTTCTATCAAAAACGTGTTGTGCCTCTTAACCCTGCATTATCTATTTATAATGTTTGGTTAACAGGCCCATAGCAGCAAAACCTAACCCATGTAGGTCTAGGAAAATAATAAAACGAATTTTATTATTTAATTAATAACTAAGTCATACTTAATTATTATGGGCAGAAATACAATTCTAATTTGAATTTATATTATCTTAATTAATTAAGTCTCACTTAATTAATATAATAAAAATTCAAATAATTATCAATTAATTTAAATCTATAATTTAAATTAACTATTCCTCTAAGTGCTCTTTGCGTGTGACCCTATAGGCTATTATTTAATTGGCAATAATTTTATTCTCCAATAAAATTATAAACAATGAGCGACATCTAGTAATACATCATTGCTACCCAATTAAACAATAATTAAATCGTGATTCGATAAAACCTTTCGTGATTAATGTTTCCGTGTAATATAATCCTTTTAACCATATATATTATAGATTAAACTCGAGGCATGTATTTAGTCATCCTCTTCAACATTTAATCCGGGTTTACTTGATCCATGAGTAGACTATGAAAACAAATCATTATTTGAGCACGGCCATGCATTTTATAGTCTCACTCAATCAAGAGGCCAATAATATCTCTCCTAATTATAGGAGGGTTAAATCCTTTATCTATCATTCATATTTCTCATACGACTCATGATATACCCGATGTCCACTTTTATCATTACCCGGTCAAAGGTAACTTTTAATGTAGTCAAAGTATATTAATCCTCGTATAAAAATATAATGATCTCAAGTCAGAGGATCATTACACCATTATCACTGTGAGTCTTTCTTATGACTTTATTAAACATGAAGAATCTCACTGTGGGTCTGTCCAGTACCATGTACTCCTGCATGTACCTATGTGTTGACTTTAGTATCCCCATACTTATAACCAATGAGATGTGGTTATCTGTCAAACAACATACTAGTCTATTTATGTATTATTATTGTCCTATAATAATAATACTCGACTAGGGACATTTAAGAATATGATATATTATATAATCTCAAGTTCAAGTCATGTACTAAACTATACAATATGTATCATGATTCTAAGGACATTTATTATGCTAACAAATATATCGCAGTAATTAAAGTCATAATAAATATGTTTATTGAATAATCAATTGACATAAAGGTTTATCAAAATAAACATTGTATTGCCTCTAGGGCACCTACACCAACAATCTCCCACTTGCACTAGAGCCAATCACCCATGTATCTAATACCCATGGAACTAGTGTGACCGTCGTGCTTCTTCTGCGATAAGCCTTTGGTCAGTGGGTCTGCAATGTTATCATTTGTGTGCACTTTACATATGTGTATGTCACCCCTTTCATTAATCTCTCGAATGAGGTGATATCTCCTGAGTATGTGTTTGGTTCGGGAGTGAGCTCTAGGTTCTTTAGCCTGTGCAATGGCTCCATTATTATCGCAGTATAGATCAATGGGATCTGCGATCGATGGAACCACTCCCAAATCATTAATGAATTTTCGAATCCAAACAGCTTCCTTAGCCGCTTCACAAGCTGCAATGTACTCAGCCTCCATTGTAGAATCAGCTACTGTTTCTTGCTTTGAACTCTTCCAACTCACAGCACCTCCGTTTAGACAAAACACAAAACCAGACTGTGATACAGTATCATCCCTGTCTGTTTGGAAACTTGCATCGGTGTAACCTTTTACAACCAGTTTCTCCTCTCCTCCATACACCAAGAATGAATCTTTAGTCCTTTTCAAGTACTTTAGAATATTCTTGACAGCCGTCCAGTGACCTTCACCTGGATTAGATTGGTATCTGCTCGTCATGCTTAAAGCATACGAAACATCTGGGCGAGTACATACCATTGCATACATGATGGATCCAATTGCTGAGGCATATGGAACCTTACTCATGCGGTCCTTGTCATCCAATGATTTTGGACACTGATCTTTAGAGATCGTTATCCCTTGAGATACGGGGACATATCCCCTTTTTGCATTTTGCATACCAAAACGATGCAAAACCTTTTCGATGTATGTACTCTGACTTAGACCGATCATCCTTCTAGATCTATCCCTATAGATCCTCATTCCTAGAATGTAGGATGCTTCTCCTAAGTCTTTCATAGAGAAGTTGCTCCCTAACCAAATCTTAACAGCCTTGAGAGAAGGTATGTCATTCCCCATTAGTAGTATATCATCAACATATAGTACTATGAATGCCACATGGCTCCCACTAACCTTCTTGTAAACACAAGGTTCATCTTCGTTTTGAACAAAGCCATACTCCTTGACTGTTTCATCAAAACGGATATTCCATCTCCTAGAGGCTTGCTTCAATCCATAAATGGATCGACGTAATTTACATACCTTGTTAACATTCCTTGGATCGACAAAACCTTCAGGTTGTGTCATGTACACATCCACATCCTCTTCAAGGATTCCGTTAAGGAAGGCTGTTTTGACATCCATTTGCCAGATTTCATAATCATGGAATGCTGCAATAGCAAGCAAAATCTTTATAGACTTGACCATAGCCACTGGTGAGAAAGTCTCATCATAGTCAATACCATGAATTTGTCTGAAACCTTTTGCAACCAGCCTTGCTTTATAGGTCTGAACATTTCCATCCATGTCAGTTTTCTTCTTGAAAACCCATTTGCACCCTATGGGTTTTACCCCTTCAGGTGGATCAACCAAGGTCCATACTCGGTTTTCGTACATGGAATCCATCTCAGATTTCATGGCTTCTAGCCATCTCTTAGAGTCTGGACTGTTCGTAGCATCTTGGTATGTGAGAGGCTCATCTTCGTCTATGAGCATCAAATCACCACATTGAGCCAAGAGAAATCCATATCTCTCTGGCTCATGGCGAATTCTACCAGTTCTACGAACAACCTGTGTTTGTTGAGCATTATCATTATCCTGCTCTTGTTCCACTTCAGGTTCAATGCTATTTTGTGGTTCTCGATCTTCATCGAGGTCTATAGTTCTCCCACTGTTTCTTTTGGAAACAAAATCTCTTTCCATGAAAACAGCATCTCGAGCAATGAACACTTTCTGCTCAGTAGGACTATAGAAATAGTATGCCTTTATTTCCTTAGGGTATCCCACAAAATTGCACTCTTCAGATTTAGGTCCAAGCTTTTCAGATACTTGACGCTTCACAAACGCCTTGCATCCCCAAACTTTCATAAAGCACATGCCTGACCGTTTCCTCTCCCATATCTCATATGGAGTCTTTTGAACCTTCTTAGTAGGAACACGGTTAAGTGTGAAAGCCGCTGTTTCTAGAGCATAACCCCAGAAACTAATTGGAAGATCTGCATGACTCATCATCGATCGCACCATGTCCAACAATGTGCGATTTCTCCTCTCTGAAACTCCATTCCATTGAGGTGTACCTGGCGGAGTGAGTTGTGATACAATACCACACTCCTTTAAATAATCTTTAAATTCAGTGCTAAAGTATTCTCCTCCACGATCAGATCGTAAGATTTTAATACTTGCACCTCCGCCAATTTGCTTCTCTACTTCAGCTTTGTATTCTTTGAACTTTTCAAAAGAATCGGATTTATTTTTCATAAGATATACATATCCATATCTACTGAAATCATCAGTAAATGTTATGAAGTAGTAGTAGCCTCCTCTAGCCATCACACGCATTGGGCCACATATATCACTATGTATTAGCTCCAAACGTTCAGTGGCCCTTTGACCCTTACCAGTGAAAGGGGCTTTAGTCATTTTACCAAGCAAACAAGATTCACATTCTTGGTATGATTCAAAATCAAACTTATCCAAATATCCATCCTTATGTAATTTGGATATGCGTTTCTCATTTATATGGCCTAGACGACAATGCCAGAGGTATGTTTGATTTGAGTCATTAACTTTAAGTCGTTTGTTTTCTATATTACAGACAGGATTATCTAAGTCAAGAACATATAAACCATTAAACAAACGCGCAACACCATAGGTTAAATCATTCAAAGCAAAAGAGCAACTGTTGTCCTTTATTGTAAACGAAAAACCTTTCTTGTCCAAACAAGAAACAGAAATAATGTTTCTGCGAATTGCAGGCACGTAATAACATTTCTCCAGTTCTAAAACTAGCCCAGAGGGCAAAGATAAATAATAGGTTCCTACAGCTAAAGCAGCAACTCTTGCTCCGTTGCCAACTCGTAGGTCCATTTCTCCTTTAGTCAATGTCCTACTTCTCTGCATTTCCTGCACATTTATACAAATGTGAGAAGCACATCCGGTATCCAATACCCAAGATGTAGAAATAGACAGATTGACTTCTATAACATATATACCTGAATTAGAAGCTTGCTCAGCCCTCTTCTTCTTCAGATCCTCCAAGTAAACTGAACAGTTTCTCTTCCAGTGACCAGTTTTCTTACAGTAGTGACATTCACCCTTAGCGACCCCACCTTTAGGCTTTAAAGCCTGTTTAGGACCTGACTTTGGCTTGGGTGTAGAATCAGAACCTGTCTTCTTCTTACCCTTCCACTTGCCTTTCCCTTTGGCCTTACCTTTATTGCCCACCATCAGTATGGGAGCGGGTTCAGCCGTCTTCATGTTGGTCTCATATGTTCTCAACATAGCCAACAATTCAGTAGGTGTTTTGTCAAATTCATTCATATTGTAGTTCATAACAAACTGAGTGAATTTTTTGTTCAAAGAATTCAAGATTAGGTCAATACCAGTTTCCGGACCAATCGGGAAACCCAAAGTATCAAGATACTCAATGTAACCAATCATTTTCAGAACATGTGGGCCAACTAGTTCACTTGCCCCTTGTTTGCAGTTAAAGAGTGACTTGCTCGTGTTGAACCTTTCTTGACGAGTTTGGCTTGCAAACATGCTTTGCAAGTGCTCATTGATAGTATATGCATCCATATGCACATGTTGTCTTTGAAGCTCAGCACTCATAGTTGCCAACATAAGACATGCAACATCAGTTGCATCATTCTCATCCTTTGTGTGGGCCGCTCGTTCCTCAACAGTAGCGCCCTCAGGAAGGGGACCTGCCGGAGGAATATCAATGACATGAAGCTTGCGCTCCTGCCTGAGGACAATCCTCAAATTCCTCTGCCAGTCTAGGAAGTTGTTTCCTCCTGTCAGCTTATCCTTCTCAAGGACAGATCGTACGGATAGTGTGTTTGTGTTGTTTGTCATTATTCGGTATCTACAATGATAAAAGCACAAAATAAACATTAGATTGTCTGAGTTATTTATTATGTTCAAATGATTATGATACATTCATAATCTATCTCCCACTATTTTTATCAAATCAATAGCCCTTACTATTAATTTGGAAAGTATATCCCATAATTCTTTCTAGTGAGCCAAGATCCATATTTCGTCATGTCTTAAGTCAACCACTGGAAGTCCTTAAGAATGATTATTTAGGTAGACAACATTTGTCAATTATATCATATATAATTCTTGGATAGTTTGGTGAGCAACGATTGATCTTATCTATCTAATAGATTTTTTAACCAAACTCCATGCTTCTAAGTTCATAATTGTTGAATATAACCGTTTACTTTCACCTTATTATGACGACTCAGTTAAGTTTGACCCAATGATACAACGGCCGAATATAACCGTTTATATTCGTCGCATCTCACCACGATAGATAGGAGTCCCCTGCCACTGACAGTCTTTCCCCTAATCGATCTAGGATTCGATGAGTGTTCATTCATTGGAAAGCATCCGATTAAAACTTAATATTTTGTTAAGGGGTTTAGAAAATTTACGACGATCATGATCACATCATGAAGAGATCCTCAATTTTTCCTTGAACCAAATATTTCAAATTGACATCTTAAATTGTTCATTTCCCAGGTAGATGGAGGATACCAGTGGTCACACTTAAAACCCATCAGCCTTACGAATACGCATATCCGCTTTTGACAGAAAATCCCAGTTTTAGATATCAAAAATTCATATTTAATTCCGTGTTTTAAAATCCATATTTCATAAACACAAGAATCTCATGATCGTTCGTTTGTTAATTTTAAAATCTTAAATCGTTAAAGATTTTATCTTGTTTAGCATGGCAAGCATGGCATGGGTGACGTATCTAATACATGCATACATCATTAATCTAATTAAAGCATGCATCTTCTACTCTACACATACATTCATACATCAATATGTAAAGTGCAGTATGTAAACGTGCTTGGTTATGGCCCTTTTCCTATGTGATCCTTTCGAGCTAATGAAAGGATCCAAGTCAATCTATGGTGGTAAAATATAAATACAATTACATGTCTTCATTCTTCTTGTATCCATGGGTGCTTGCTCCTCTTTTTGGATCATCCTTCAATCTTCAAGTACATTACATGGAATAATTGAATACAATCTATACTAATGTACTTACATAAGAAAACTCGAGTTACATTCGAGGTTAAACAATTACAAGAATGAAGAAAACGACATGCAAGTCGTATTTATAAAACCAAAACCAAAAACCATTAATCTAGGGGTCCAAAGGCCATAACCAGCACCATGCTCAAGTACACAACAAAAATAATGCAGGGGTCCGGGGGCAGCAGCCCCTGGGCGGGGGTTCGGGGGCGGCAGCCCCCGGGCGGGGTCGAGCTGCCAGGTCAGCTTGGAAATTTTTTATTTTCGAAGACCAGTCCTATTCAGAAATCATCAATTTCTGAATTACAGATCATATCTGTTGGCCTTTTTCCCCACTGCAATTTACACAGTTTCAGAAGCATGTATCATATACATACTTATCATATCCCAGTTAACAGATCATGTCCAACATAATCTTTCCACCAGTTTGTATCATATACAAACTGACCCTCATGCAAAATATACAAATCGCAAACAAGCATATAAATCAGTCATGACAAATCATTAATATGCTAGTATCATCATCTATTTACTCATCATATGAATAACAATTCGAATATACATGGCAGTAGCATGGCAGTAGCATAGCAGAAGCATGGCAGTATCATGGCAGTCATCAAACAGGCATGGCAGTTTCATAACAGGCATGGCAGTAGCATAAGCAGTGGCATGGCAGTTATGACAAAGCAGTAGCATGGCATGGCAGTCACCAAAACAGGCATGTATGCATCAAATACATAAAACACGTAACCAAATCAGTCCCTTATACACGTAGCTCTGATGCCATTGTTGGGTTCCGAGGCATAAAACGCAGCGGATAAACGTAAATATAACGAAAAATTTCGGAACCCTAACGCAGGATCATGTATAAGATTGGACGGATTATGGTGATAATCGAATCATACCTATTACGATCTTAAATGTCACGAACTCAACGGAGATCCTTGCTATCACGACTTGTGTCTTACTCTCGAAAACACCTCTATGGTATCCACACGAGCACCTTCAAGAGCGTCTCACGATCTTGATTACGGAGTGGATGTACTAGCAAACTTTTGATAATTCGAATTGTCTTCCTGCCTCTTTGCTGCCTCTTCTAGGGTTTTTCTATCAAAAACGTGTTGTGCCTCTTAACCCTACATTATCTATTTATAATGTTTGGTTAACAGGCCCATAGCAGCAAAACCTAACCCATGTAGGTCTAGGAAAATAATAAAACGAATTTTATTATTTAATTAATAACTAAGTCATACTTAATTATTATGGGCAGAAATACAATTCTAATTTGAATTTATATTATCTTAATTAATTAAGTCTCACTTAATTAATATAATAAAAATTCAAATAATTATCAATTAATTTAAATCTATAATTTAAATTAACTATTCCTCTAAGTGCTCTTTGTGTGTGACCCTATAGGCTATTATTTAATTGGCAATAATTTTATTCTCCAATAAAATTATAAACAATGAGCGGCATCTAGTAATACATCATTGCTACCCAATTAAACAATAATTAAATCGTGATTCGATAAAACCTTTCGTGATTAATGTTTCCGTGTAATATAATCCTTTTAACCATATATATTATAGATTAAACTCGAGGCATATATTTAGTCATCCTCTTCAACATTTAATCCGGGTTTATTTGATCCATGAGTAGACTATGAAAACAAATCATTATTTGAGCACGACCATGCATTTTATAGTCTCACTCAATCAAGAGGCCAATAATATCTCTCCTAATTATAGGAGGGTTAAATCCTTTATCTATCATTCATATTTCTCATACGACTCATGATATACCCGATGTCCACTTTTATCATTACCCGGTCAAAGGTAACTTTTAATGTAGTCAAAGTATATTAATCCTCGTATAAAAATATAATGATCTCAAGTCAGAGGATCATTACACCATTATCACTGTGAGTCTTTCTTATGACTTTATTAAACATGAAGAATCTCACTGTGGGTCTGTCCAGTACCATGTACTCCTGCATGTACCTATGTGTTGACTTTAGTATCCCCATACTTATAACCAATGAGATGTGGTTATCTGTCAAACAACATACTAGTCTATTTATGTATTATTATTGTCCTATAATAATAATACTCGACTAGGGACATTTAAGAATATGATATATTATATAATCTCAAGTTCAAGTCATGTACTAAACTATACAATATGTATCATGATTCTAAGGACATTTATTATGCTAACAAATATATTGCAGTAATTAAAGTCATAATAAATATGTTTATTGAATAATCAATTGACATAAAGGTTTATCAAAATAAACATTGTATTGCCTCTAGGGCACCTACACCAACAGTTTCAACATGACACATGGCATCATCTAATTGGCAGATTTCCAAGCTTTCAAGATAAGATAAGATTTATGTGGATATCATTGGGCCACGTATATCTTAGTCTTTGAAGACTACAGGACATAGATTACAAGTAGTATAAATAGAAGTACTTGTGTATTATTTTAGAGAGAGCAATATTTTCGAGATAAACACTTGTAAAAAGAGAGAGAGTATATTCACAGAGCTTAGTATCATTTACACCCTCTTTACATCTTGTGTACTTTGTAATGAATGTTGTAGCAACCCCTTCAAGTTATATATAAGACATATATTCCTTGAATCATTGTGTTCATTTATTACATGATATTTATTGCTTCTTAAATTCGAAAAGTTGTATTCACCCCCCCCTCTACAACACATTTGGACCTAACAATTGGTATCAGAGCTCATGTTTAATATACAAAACATAGATCCTTGTGTTTAGTAGAAGATTCGTGAGTTTTCTTTTACAGATCTACTTTTCAAGTTTTTCTTGGAAAGTGTGCTTTAATTTGTTTAATATAGAAAACTCAGTCTAAAAATTATTTAAATACTCCAGGTGTGATTATTTAGCTTGGGTGGACTTTAGATAATTTTTGTGAATTTTTCTGGGTACTTTGATTTTTGGTGTTCTTCAAGAAGTCATCACTGTTCTTGATAAATAAGACAAACCCAGCAACTTTTGATTACCTTTTCAAAAGACATAAAGTTAAAAAGGTGTTATTTACTTTTGATTTGACAAATATCTCACAACAAAAAGTATTACAAAAGATATTCAGTACCTAGCACGTGGGTTAGGTGAGTTAGGTGAGAAAAGTCACAAAAGTCAAAGTGTGAAAAGTAATATTGTTTATTCAATATTAAAGTGACCTGCAACAAATTTCTTCAAAGGACAAAAGTTCTACATAGAATATTCTACTTGAATAATTCAACTTGACTATTCGAGTTTAATATTCTACTTGGTAAAGTTCGACTTGGACAAAAGTTCTACTTAGAGAATTTCGACTTGGGCAGAAGTTCTACATAGATATTCTATTTAGCCTAGTCTTGGGTACTTAGAAATTTTTGGTGTCCAAAACTTAAACCTTGATTTATTTTGAGATAATTTAATTTTCTTTTAATTACTACTCAAGTAATAAGAAAAGTTTATTATCTTTACTTTAAATCCACATTAAGATGGCACCTAAAAATAACTTCAAAATTCCAATGTTCGAACGAGATCATTATGAAGAATGGGTGTTGAGAATGAAACTTTACCTTGAGTCCATCAATCCTGAATATCTGGAAGTCCTTGACAAAGGTAAATTTGTTCCAATGGTTGTTGTTCCTGAGCATATGGAAGGAGATGTGGTAGTACCACAACGGTCTAAGCCTAAAAAGGCAGTAGACTTTTCAGATGCTGATAAGGAGCAGATAACTTTCGATACATCCGTTCGACAAACACTGATGGAATCCCTAGATCATGAGATGTTTAATGTAGTTAAAGGATTAACTACAGCGAAGAAGATTTGGGATAAGCTAGAGGTCATCATGGAAGGTACCGCTGAGGTCAGAAGCAACAAAACACTTATACTCAAGATGGAGTATGATACCTTCAGAATAAGAAAAGGTGAAAGCATAACAGATGTCTATCTAAGATTAAGCCAGTTGGTTTTGGATTTGAATCTGAGAGGTGTAACTCTCCCCGTGGTTGAAGTAAACACGAGATATCTAAGGAACCAGCCAAAAAGCATTGAACATAGAGTCTACGCTGTTAGAGAAACCAGAGATTTGCACTCAACTACTCTGGAAGAATATTATGGAATTCTGAAGACCTATGAGCTGGAGACCCTTCAAGATCAAGCATGGGATAATGATTCAAGATGAAAAGAAGCGGCATCAGGATTAATTGCTGATGATGAAGAGTCTAAAAAGGCAATGGTTGCAGAAAAGCCTAGATCATCACCTGCATCTCATCAAGTTGAAAATGATGATGAGTGCACATCAAATAGTGATGATGACTACTTCACTCAAGAAGAGCTGGACAATATGGATGATAGTGTCGTGGCATACATGGCAAGGAAGTTCAGCAATATATGATTCAGAAAGAGTAACCGACCGCAGAGTAAATCTTCATCTTACTATCGGGTTACTAGGGGTGGTGGTAGTTCACAAGGCTATAAAGGGAAATGCAAGAGTACCAGCTACAAATCTCCTTTGGATTTCAAAATGAACTTCAAATGCTATAACTGTGGTGAAGCCGGACACTTTGCTACCGACTGCAAGAAGCTGAAACAGACATATCCCAAAGAAACATATGAAGCCTTCAAAAGCAAGTATGAATCCCTGGTAAAGGAAAGACATGGAAAAAGAGCTTTAGTAGTAACAGAAGGCAGAGCTTGGGATGATTCAGATGAGGAAGAAGTTACTTATACAACAAACTTTGCCCTCATGGCTGAGACATCAGATGAACCAGAGGTACCAGTTCTAACCCTTAAAGAAGAAATGTCTATTGATGATTATAAGGTGCAGAACGGGGCTCTTAGCGAAGAGATCTATATGTTGTGCAAAAGCCTAAATACTTCTCAAAAGGAACAGAAAACACTTGTTGCCAAATGCAGAATGCTTGAGGCTAAAGTGGAAGAATTAGAGGCTGCTTGCAGTATAGATACTTCCCTAAGAGACTTTATTAAAACTTTGGAACACAAGCTTAACCTTAAAGATGAAATGGAAGCATGTTTTAGGAATAAACTAGCTGAGTTAGAAACTAAATGCGAAGCATATAAACTAGCAGCTAGTAAAGTGAATGTTGATAGTGGCACATTTAAGAAGATAACTGGAGTTGGTGTAGGACTTGACTATTCTAGCTTATCTAAGAAAGAAGGAAAAAGGCCTGTAGACACTAGTTTCAGTGAGATTAATAAGGAAATACCTACTATTCTTAAATCTGTTGTCAAACCTATCTTTAAACACTTCATTCCTCGTGAAGAAGAAGAGACTGAATTATTAGTTAGATATGAGATAGAAATGGAAGATCGCAAGAAAGAACAACCGGTAACTCCTATTAAACAAGCTAAAATCAAATCCCCTAGAGAAGAATCTAGACCAGGATTAGGAGCTAAGGCTGTTAAACATCAGGTTAAGAAAGAAAAGGGCATAAAAGAGGTTAAGGCAGAACGAATAAAGAAAGCATGTTATCACTGTAAATCTACTGAACATATTTCTTATGCATGTAAATCTAACATGAATATTCCTGTTACACATGCCATGCCTGTACCACACACAATGAATAACATGCATCAGAATCATGTACAATGTCGTCAACCTAATTGTATGCCATGCTCTTTTAACGTCATGCAAACCTTTGTGAATTTGATGAATGCAACTAGTCAAACATGTCTAAATTCTTATGCTAGTTCTAATGTCAAAAAGAAGCATGTAAGAGCTAAGACTGCCAGTCCTCCTAAAGTTAGGAGTGACAAGCCGTCTCCTAAGACTAACAAAACTGTTAAGTCTGAAAGGGAAAAGACCAGGTCGAAAGCTCTAAGAATGTTAAAGAAAATGCATCTCCTGTTGTTAAATCTGATAGTTCTCGATCTTATAGAAAAGCCGGGCCCAATCAATCTTGGGTTCCGAAGAACGTCTAATCAATCTGTCATTGCAGGGCATTAAGCGGAACAGAAATAAAGTTATATGGGTGCTAGATAGTGGAGCATCAAGGCATATGACAGGAAACAAGTCCCTGCTTACAGAGTTGGTTATGAAGGCTGGCCCTTATGTTACCTTTGGAGATGACAGCAAAGGAGTGACAAAGGGATATGGCAAACTAAAGACTGGTAATGTCATCATTGAAGATATTTCTTATGTTGAGGGATTGAAGCACAATCTGTTGAGTATCAATCAATTTTGTGACAAAGGATACGAAATTGTCTTCAATAAGAAAGGTGTATCAATCACTCACATTAAGGAAGGTTCATTGGCTTTAAGAGGAGTTCGAAAAGAAGATCTTTTCGTTGCTGACATGGATTCGGCAAACCAGAATGAAGTGACCTGTTTCTACAACAAAGCTTCAGATGATGAAAGCTGGTTATGGCATAAAAAGCTATCTCACCTAAACTTCAAAACGATGAATGCTCTCGTAAGGCGAGAATTGGTGAAAGATCTACCTCAAATGGAGTTTGCTCCTAAAGGACTCTGTGAAGCTTGTGAAATGGGAAAGTCAAAGCGAGCATCGCATAAAAGTAAAGAAATTTCTAGTATCACTGAGCCTCTACAACTTCTACATATGGACTTATCTGGCCCAGTGAATGTACTATCGTTATCAAGGAAAAGATATGCATTGGTAATCGTGGATGACTTCTCCAAGTATACTTGGGTATTGTTCGTAATGACAAAAGATGAAGTACATTTCCAAATCATTGATCACATCACTCAAATTGAGAATGTTTCAACACTCACTGTAAAGACGATTAGATCAGACAACGACACTGAATTTAAAAACGCAGTACTGAATGACTTCTGTGTATCTAAGGGAATACATCGTCAGTATTCAGCCCCGAGAACTCCACAGCAGAATGGAGTAGTTGAAAGGAAGAACAGAACATTAGTTGAAGCAGCAAGAACTATGTTGTATGAATCAAAACTTCCTCTATACTTTTGGGCTGAAGCAGTGAGTACAGCATGTTACACTCAAAATAGAACCTTGATTATAAAAGTTAAAGAAAAGACACCATGTGAACTAATGAATAACAGAAGACCAACAATCAAATAATTTCATGTCTTTGGAGCTAAATGCTACCTACTTATAGACGATGAGAATTTAGGCAAGTTTGAAGCTAAAACACGTGAAGGGATATTTATGGGTTATTCTATAGATGTGGTGGCAGCTTATCGGGTATTCTTAGTGAATGATCGGAAAGTGATTGAAAGCTACAATGTCAGATTCGACGATACCAAACTCCCATCAATTTCTAAAGATAATAGTGAACCCGAGTCTCTAATGTTTTAAAATTTGGACTTAGATGAAATTGAAGATGAACCTGAGTTGGTTGTTACTTCAAATATGCCAAGTGTTCAAGAAGATATACCTGATTCTGGTGAAAGATCAGTGGAAACTTCTTCCGCACGTTCCGGCAACAACTCAGGGGAGTAAACAACAGCTCAATGACAAGTGTTCAAAGCTCAAGACGAGATGACACTAGGTCTGTAGGAGCTGACACTAACTCAGGGGGAGTTAGTGGAAATAACACAAGTAGTCAACACAACAATTCAGAAAATCAAGCTGAATCATCAAGACAATTTCCAAGAGAATGAGCATGGAGTAGAGACCATCCGTTTGAATTAATTATTGGTGATCCAGATGCTGGGGTGACTACTAGAAGAACCGCAAGAGCTGAAATGGCAAATATATGCTTATATTCTGGGTTCTTATCCAAACTTGAACCTAAAGAAATAGAAGAAGCTCTTGGTGATGCTGATTGGGTAATTGCAATACAAGAAGAGCTCAATCAGTTTGAAAGGCAGAAAGTTTGGAAACTGGTACCCCGACTAAAGAACAGATCAGTAATTGGAACAAAGTGGGTATTCAGAATTAAACTGGATGAAGACAGACTTGTAACACGGAACAAGGCTCGTTTAGTAGCGAAGGGTTATTCTCAAAAAGAATGTATTGATTATGATGAGACCTAAGCTCCAGTTGCAAGACTTGAGGCAGTCAGGATGTTCTTGGCCTTTGCAGCACACAAGAACTTCAAGGTTTTTCAGATGGATGTGAAAAGTGCCTTCCTGAATGGAGAACTAGAAGAAGAAGTATTTCTGGAACAGCCACCTGGCTTTGTTGATCTAGAACTTGTAGATTTTGTGTACTTTCTCTTCAAAGCTGTCTATGGCCTCAAACAATCCCCAAGACGATGGTATGAAACCCTATCCTTGTTCTTAATTGCAAGTAATTTTACTAGGGGAGTAATTGATAAAACATTGTTCTATAAAAATGTAAAAGGTGATTTAATACTTGTTCAAGTCTATGTGGACGATATTATTTTTGGGTCATCTAATGAACGCTTGTGCGAGAAGTTTGCCAAGTTAATGCAGGATAAGTATGAGATGAGCATGATGGGAGAGCTGTACTTCTTCCTTGGATTACAGATCAGTCAGAGAAAAGATGGAATCTTTATCTGTCAGTCCAAGTACATCAAAGATTTACTCAAAAAGTATAATCTAGAAGATGCATCAACAGCTAAGACTCCCATGGCAACAGCCACGAAGCTTGATGAAGACAAATCAGGTAAACCAGTTGACATCACAAGCTATCGAGGTATGATTGGCTCACTCCTTTATTTAACTGCAAGTAGACCCGATATTATGTTCGCAACTTGTTTGTGTGCAAGGTTCCAAGTGGATCCTAGAGAATCACATCTCATAGCCGTCAAACGAATCTTTAGGTATCTCAAGGGCATATCAAATCTAGGGATTTGGTACCCAAGAGATACAAGTTTTAATCTAATTGGCTATTCGGATTCAGACTATGCAGGTTGCAGGATTGATAGGAAAAGCACATCTGGTGCATGTCAATTTCTTGGCAGAAGATTGGTGTCTTGGAAAAGTAAAAAGCAACACACAGCATCTACTTCTACTGCTGAAGCTGAGTACATTGCTGCTGGAAGCTGTGTAGCTCAAATACTGTGGATGAGGAACCAATTGAAAGATTATGGCATGGAACACAAAAAGATTCCAATCATGTGTGACAACACAAGTGCGATTGCCATGACCAACAATCCTGTAGACCACTCGAGAACCAAGCATATAGATATCAGGTATCACTTCATTAGAGAACATGTTGATATAACTTATGTAACTCAACTAAAAGAAAAGATACTTAACCGGAAGACAATCAAGAACATGAAGCCACAAAGAAATCAATGCTAAATGAAGACAAGGTAATTGATACAATTTCAACATGTTAACTATGATCAAATAAAGAAGAAATTATTGAAAGAAGTTCAAGACAGAGTTGTTCATGCCTCAATGATTTGTAACTTAAAGATTCAAGATCATAACTATCAGTATCAATAAGGCTAATTAATTTCAAATGAACAAGAAGGAAAACAATAATTGGAAAGTCACATTACTAATTGAATATAGTAATCTATTCAAGTAGCAGAAACACTATCAGGACTAGTCACTTATGAATCAGACCATTGCATCAAGTGTCAGGACATTGATAGCAAGTTTATGTCAGTAATAGAGATCCAGGTTCAAGAGCTTGTTGAAGAATATGGAAGACATAAAGAAATCACAAGTTCAAGATGTTGCATAGAAGTTTCAAGTTGGAGCCCAGAATTTTTCTAAGTACAAAATGTTCGAGATGGGCCAAGTAGAATATTCCTATGTAGAATATTCGACTTAAATATTCGAGATAGCCAAGTAGAACATTCCTATGTAGAAGTTCTACTTAGATGTTCGAGATGGCCAAGTAGAACATTCCTATGTAGAAATTCTACCTAGCATTCGAGATGGCCAAGTAGATGTTCTACATAGAGGGCAGTTTCAACATGACACATGGCATCATCTAATTAGCAGATTTCCAAGCTTTCAAGATAAGATAAGATTTATGTGGATATCATTGGGCCACGTATATCTTAGTCTTTGAAGACTACAGGACATAGATTACAAGTAGTATAAATAGAAGTACTTGTATATTATTTTAGAGAGAGCAATATTTTCGAGATAAACTGTTGGAAATGATGAAGTTGTATAAATAGTAATCGTGATAACTCAACACTAGAACAGGACAAGTAAATAATACTACGATTACACAGAAATCAGCAAGACATGATGACAAGGCAAATACAGTGAATCAAGACATTAGAAGAAGTTTTGAAGTCTACTACAGGTCACTGAAAGAAGTTCATTTATATGTTCATGCCTCAGTGAAGAATAATGTTTAAAGACTTTCAGGGTTTCAGAAGTGTTGAAGATTCAGTATAGCAGTGCCACTAAAAGATTTCAGTGTAACAGCATTGATTGAAGATAGACAGTGTTTGAAGCATAGGAATCTAGAAGAATTGAAGACATGGTAAAGACAGAGGTTAAAGAAGACAGCTACAGTCTTGAAGTTATACTCACTGACAATCAGTGAAGAATAGGGAATGAAGTATTCAAGATTGTAGTAGTAATGAAGACGTTGTCGAAGTACCAGAAAAGATTCTAGTGAAGTTACATTGTTTATTAACAGTTAATGTTCGAACCACTTATTGGGAAGCCACATTACCAACTGAACATGGTAATCTATTCAGAAGCAAGAACCCTATCAAGACTAGTCACTTATGAACTAGACCGTTGCATCAAGTGCCAGGACATTGATAGCAAGTTTATGTCAGTAGTAGAGATCCATGTTCAAGAGCTTGTTGAAGAATATTGAAGAAGCTAGGGAAACTTGCTCATAAAGGTTAATCCACAATTAGTCACTAAAGAAAGTCAACATTCGATGAGTGCATATTTGCCAAGGCAAATGTCGATCCACAGCAGATCGAGATGCGAATCGAGATTGATTATTAAAGGTAAAACATTGCAAGGCAAATGTCGATCCACGGCAGATCGAGATCGAGATCGAGATTCTCACAGATCGAGATCGAGATTCTCATAGATCGAGATCGAGATTTTCATAGATCGAGATTCTCACAGATCGAGATCGAGATTCTCATAGATCGAGATCGAGATTTTCATAGATCGAGATTTACACAGATCGAGATCGAGATGGGTCCAGGCCGAGATCGAGATGCAGGTCGATATGTAGCATTTAATGTTCAAGGGACAAGTGGCTTATTGTGAACGGTTGATCCAGAGTGGTTGGGAAAGTACTTTTTGTTAACGAGTCTTGATTGGGCCACGTACACAAAAAGGACAAGATCAAGTCTACAAGTCATAGATTACAAAGTAGTATAAATAGAAGTACTTGTGTAACATTTCAAGGGAGAGCATTGAACGCAATGTAAAGCAATATTGAGAAAAACACTTGTAATAGAGAGGGAGTATATTCACAGAGCTTAGTATCATTTACTCCTCTCTCTTTACTTCTGTTGTACTATTGTAATGAATGTTGTAGCAAATCCTTCAATGAATATAAAGATATATTCTTGAAATTCTGTGTTGATTTATTACATAATATTTATTGCTTCTCATTGCTTCTCATATTCCTTAAATCGTAAAAAGTTGTATTCACCCCCCCCCTCTACAACACATTTGGACCTAACATAAACACTTGTAAAAAGAGAGAGAGTATATTCACAGAGCTTAGTATCATTTACACCCTCTTTACATCTGGTGTACTTTGTAATGAATGTTGTAGCAACCCCTTCAAGTTATATATAAGACATATATTCCTTGAATCATTATGTTCATTTATTACATGGTATTTATTGCTTCTTGAATTCGATAAGTTGTATCCACCCCCCCTCTACAACACATTTGGACCTAACAACTTTCCATTCATATTGAGCTCGTTTATCAGTTTGTTTAGTCTCTGAAACACCTCAGAGATACCCTCACCAGGGTTGGATCTAAATTGCTCATATTGGGAGGTCAGGATTTCCAGTCTATTCTCCTTTACTTCTTCAGTTCCCTCATTGATAATTTCAATTGTTTCCCACATCTATTTTGCATTTTTGTAATTGACTACTTGATTGTGCATTACGTAGTCCAGGAATTCAATTAATATAAGTTTCTGGTTATTATCAAGGGACACAGCTTCTGCTTCCTCATCTGTATAGTCTGCCGGACTTTTCAGAAACTGTCTATGGGGGATTAAGACCCCATCTACCGTATGTTCGAGAATAACTGATATAGGGGGCTCAACACCTTTGGCCATGACTAATGCGTACTTGGGATTTGCAATCCCGATAAACAGTAGTATTTTATGTTTCCACAGATTGTAGTGTTCTATGTCGAACTGTGGAATTTTGATATTAGTCACTTTCTGGGTACTCATCTTAATAAGATTTAAAAATTAAGTATTTCAAAAAATATTTTAATTTTTGACTGAAAATAATTTTTGATCAAAAATAATTTTTAGTGAAAAAAGTATTTCGAATAAAAAATTATTTCGAATTAAAAATAATTTTTGATTTGTGTATGAGTTACGGAATTTTTGGTTTGGATCTGATAAAAAGATATCAACCAGCTCTGATGCCAATTGTTGGTTCTTGATATTGTAGAAGGGGGGTTGAATACAATATCTATAAATCGTCGCGATATTTAGGATTTAAAAATATTATTTTAAATAACCACGAAATATAAATTTTAATGAAATATTGTTCAAGTAGAAGATATAAATTTAATTTGAAAAGTATTACAAAATTTATCTGAGGATTAGAGTTTATAACTGATAAAATAATCTAGAACGAATTCGACATGAAGTGTTCGAGTTTAACAATTATATTCCAAACTTGCACAGAAATTTGTGAATATTACAATGTAGACAAATTTCTGAATTTGAACTGTTTTTCTAACTCTGAAATAGTGAAGCACAATCCTCATATTTATAGAGGTTGAAAATGCTTAGAATAACCTTTATTAATATGACTTAATTTATTGAAATTAAGCCTTGTATGACTTAGTAAAAGACTGGGCATGACTTAATAAATTCGGTATGACTTATTCTGAGTTCGGTATGATTCTTTGTAAGTCATATTCGAATTTTCTTTAATTAAAATAAATCAGAATGACTTATTTTTAAAAGAAAAAACTCGGTATGACTTAACTGAATAAGGCTTCGGTATGACCTTTTCATCCTTGGTCGGTATGACTTTTTTTCCACTTGCTCCAGCATGACCTTTTATTCTTTTCTTCGGTATGACTTTCTTTTAAAGGCTCGGCATGACTTATTTTATAGATATATATATAAACCTCGGTATGACTTATTCTAAGTCATTTGATATGACTTATTATTAAGTCATTCGAAACATATATATATATAAGTCATATTAATTCATTTCTTTTATAATAAATTAATTCTACTTAAATTAATTAAATAATTTATACATTAAATTAAATTCATCTTGAATTAATATAATTAAATAAATTAAATAATTAACTTACTTAGATTGTAGAATTAAAAATACTATAGAGATCTGATTAAACTGCAGTCAGCTTTGAAATCTTCTTGTCTTTTCTTTGTTTTCTGATCTTGAAACCTCTTGATTTAAATGAAGAATAAATATTATTTTAGTTGACACATAAATGTACTGTCTGGTTCATTTATGTCATACTAATAAGTATTCTCCATTTATTAATACTTTATGTTGAGGCCTTCTGTCATTCTTCTGCTTCACTGTCTGTGTTCTTCTTCTGAAATCTACTGTAGTAACCACTTGAAATCTTTTATATCTTCTGTATTCTTTAGAAGTACTACCACTTTATTATTTTCACTGACGCTTGAACATATTAATGAACTTCTTCCAGTGTTGAGTAGCAATCCCACAAAATACTTCTGATACTTAGATCATTTGTGATTAGTTGACTGTCTTCGTCTTGATTCCTGTTTGGTGTTTGTTATTTACTTCTCTTTATTAGCTAGAGTTAAGTTGTCATCTAATTATTACAAATAGGCCTAGTCATATGCCTTTCAGATAGCTTCCTTAAACTCTGATGACGTCAGCACTTTAAACTCTGTTCTTGATTATTCTCTGACAACATCAGTGTTTGTTTTCTAACAAATTATATAAAGTATTATGAAAGAGAAAGAAAAGTGGATGAAAGAGAAGGAAAAGTGGGTAAAGTGGTGGGGTCAATTGATATTTAATTGATAGATTTGCAAAGGTGGAGTAAAGTAGTGGGTGAGAGTAAATTTTATAATATAAAAGTTTACTATTTTTAGAAAGTTTTGAAATATAAAGAATTGGGTGGGACATCTAAAAAAGGAAAATGTAAAGATTTGGTTGGGACAAAGGGAGTATAAAATTACCATTATGCCATTATTTATAAGAAAATAACAAGAATACCTTAATGACTGAGAAATTACCAATATACCCATATTTAATAATAATACAACAAAAATACATTTATTTGTTATTTTAAATTTTATAATATAAAAGTTTACTATTTTTAGAAAGTTTTGAAATATAAAGAATTGGGTGGGACATCTAAAAAAGGAAAGTGTAAAGATTTGGTTAGGACAAAGGGAGTATAAAATTACCATTATACCCTTATTTATAGGAAAATAGCAAGAATACCTTAATGACTGAGAAATTACCAATATACCCATATTTAATAATAATACAACAAAAATACATTTATTTGTTATTAATGCTAAAAATATCTTCATTAGTGATATTGGTAAAAAATAACCCTAAGTAAATAATAAATATAACATTTATTATTTCATTTATTAGACCTAGCATGGTTCAAAAGCTTGGACCCTTGAAACGAACAAGGATAAGAATTCCTAGGATCAACTGGATTTGTAAATCCAGCCCACAAGTGATGTTGAAGACATAGGTACATTAAGCCTTCGTTATTAATTAATTTCGTAATTAATTAATAAAGGTTCAGTCAAGGCCCAAGAAGCCTGATGAAGGCCCTAATCCTAGAAGGATCTAGAAACCCGAGCGTCGGAAGAGTCCAATGAGGACCCTCATTCCTAGAAGGTTACAACAACTTAACCTCACTAGGAGACTTGGCCATCAAGTATCCTAACCCTAATCTAATTCCAAGGCCCTTGTACGCCTATATAAAGGGTCTAACCCCTCAACATTAGAACTACGTTATTGGCTTAATTCTCACATACACTGAGATACGTAGGCAGTTAACGAGGACCCGAGATAGTTACGAAACGTTAATGCAGCCATTAAAGCTCGAAACTCCCCTAAATCCTAGCATTAATTACACATTAAAGATGACCTAGTTTTTAATCCTTAACATTTGCCTCTATCTGTGGGAGGAGAATAACAATCATGGCAAGAACACGAAGTACTGCGAGCACCCTCAAAGGAGATAGCCCTGACACCACTATTGGTACCACCGTTCCCCCTGCCACGACACGGGAACAAGGAGCTATTGTTCCAACCACCTCCGTTGAGGAGCCTGAAGCAAGTACCCGGCATACTGGACCCCTAAGTATCGTCATACATCCTTCCAAACCCGATGTATCTATTCATTCTTCAGTTCCTCCACTCCAGGGAATTTTGCCCCTTAATACAACTTTTATCGCTCCTCCTACCTTGCAGGTCTAGTCTGCTGTAATAACCGATCCTCACTATGGGCTCCCGAGAAACTATGAGCCCTCTTATGAGCTAGGGCTGTTGCCCCACTATACTTCGTGACAAAAGAATCAGTATTTCTCTAGACCTTACTCCATTGATAATGAGGAGTCATCTGACGAGGATATTAACCCTCGAAGGAGGTGACCCGGCAAGGAGCCTGCTGGAGGGAGGAACACCCAGCCCCGAGGGCCTCGAGACACCGACTCCGTGAACCTTCAGGAAAGGATACGTGCTTATGAAGTCAAAACCCGACGACTGAGGAGAGACTTGGAAATGGCATTAGCAAGGAGACAATGCTCCAGAGTTGAGCGGGCTGGAGGGTCGACAAGGAATGCACCTGTGATAGATCTAGATGAGCCCCCAACCAGAAGGCAAGTAAGGTCAAGTCGTACTAGGGTTGATCCCCAAGACTTGTTACCACTTGAAGATCCTGATGATCCGGTACCTCCCTTCATGGAGGATATTATGAATGAAAAAATCTTAAGAAAGTGGAAGATGCTCACTATCAAGGCCTATGATGGGACTGGAGACCCCTCAAACCACGTTCTCACATTCTCAAATGCACTGTTGTTGCAACATGTTAACGACGATGTCAAGTGTAGGGCGTTCCCTCAAACCCTGAGCGGTATGACGCAAAGATGGTTTAGTCGTCTACCCCCAATTCTAATGGGTCATTCAAATATTTGAGCAGGGCCTTCATTGGTCAGTTTATTAGCAGGAAAACTCTTGAGAAGAGCTCAGCTTCGCTTATGAATATGCATCAGGGGAAGAATGAGTCCTTGAGGGACTATATGAACAGATTCACTTAGGAAGCCTTGAAGGTCCCCGATCTAGACCAGAAGGTAGCTATGATAGCTTTACAGCAAGGGATTTCTGAAGAAAATTTCAGGAGATGGTTGGCCAAGAGGGCCCCCGAGAGTATGAATGAGCTCCAGGAGAGAGCTGGTAAGTATATCGAGGCCGAAGAAAGTATGAAAAAAGCCGAAGAGTTTCAAGCCTCGAACACCTACTCTAAAAAGTAAAAAATGATGCCAATGACTCCAAAAAGAAAGGAGGATCAAGGTTCACCGAGTATGCAAGGCTAAACACTGCCCGTAGCCAAATAATGATGGGTATTGAAAAGGGCAAGGACCTTCGATGGCCGAAGCCACTAAGGACTGATCTTGAAAATAGAAATAAGAACGCTTACCACTGGTTCCATAGAAATGTGAGACATGACACTGATGATTGCCGTCAATTAAAAAACGAGATCGAGTTTTTGATTAGAAGAGGAAAGTTGGAAAAATACACCAAGGATGGTACTAGACATGACAGAGGTTACAATGATAAATGAAGGAACTCAGACCCCAAAGAAAGAAATAATCAACCCCGAGGGCCTGTGATCAATGTAATTTCAGTGGGGACCAACCATTACAGGTAACTCCCGAAATTCTAGAAAGGCTTATGCCCGAGAGGTAATGAGTATTGTAGGAGAAACTCCTAAGAGAGCATGGATTGAGGTCTCTTTGACCTTTGATGATTCTGACTTGGAAGAGGTGAGGTTCCCCCACGATGACCCCTTGGTGATCACCCTTGTCATAGGAAACTCTCATGTGAAAAGAGTCTTGGTAGACAATGTATCGTCTGTAGACATTCTGTTTTATGATGCTTTTGTGAAAATGGGATACAACGATTCGCGACTAACCCCATCCAACATGCCTATCTATGGTTTCAATGGAGTAGAATCTCGGATTGAGGGAATTATACAACTACCTATGACTATGGGCGAAGAACCTCGGCAGTCCACTTAAATGCTGAATTTCCTATTTATCAAGGCAAGCACTACCTACAATGCAATCCTTGGGAGGACAGAGTTGCATGCCTTCAAGGTGATAGCCTCTACGTACCATCTGAAACTCAAATTCCCGACTAGGAATGGAGTGGGAGAAGAGAGAGGAGATCAAAAAATGGCCAAGAGCTGTTATGTGGCCGCTTTGAAGCCTGATGGCACTGGGGGGAGGGCAGGTTCTCCCCATGGAAAACATGAATGTCAGAGAACGAGAAGAAAGAAGGGGGAAGCCCACACAGGACTTGGAGTCCGCTCCTATGGATCCTCTAGATCATGAGAAAGTGATATATGTAGGGACTTCGCTCCCCAAGGACCTAAAACGACAGCTGGTTTAGTTCTTGCAAGACAATAGAGATGTCTTTGCTTGGACAACAGCCGACATGCCAGGGATAGACCCCAAGCTCATAACGCATCGGTTGAATGTGGATCCTAAAAGGGCAGCAGTTTAGTAGAAGAAAAGAAATTTTGCTCCCGAAAGGCAAGAGGCCATTAAGCAAGAAGTAGAGAAGTTATTGGAAGCTGAATTTGTTGAAGAAATTCAATTTCCTGAGTGGCTAGCTAACCATGTGATGGTAAGGAAGAGTAATGGAAAGTGGAGATTGTGCATGGACTTCACAGATTTGAATGATGCTTGTCCGAAGGACTGTTTCCCCTTGCCAAGGATAAACATGTTGATTGATGCCACAGCCGGGCACGAGATGTTTAGCTTCATGGATGACTTCAGTGGCTATAACCAGATCAAAATTCACCTCTATGACATCCCTAAGGTATCATTCATCACTGACTTTGGTGTTTTTTGTTATTTGATTATGGCTTTTGGACTTAAGATTGCAGGATCCACATATCAAAGGCTTGTAAATAAAATTTTCAAGAACCTCATTGGTAAGACCATGGAGGTCTACGTTGATGACATGTTAGTAAATAGCTTAGACAAGGCCGATCATCTTGAGCACCTGAAGGAGGCATTTGAAGTTCTGAGAACCCATAAGATGATGTTGGACCCAACCAAATGTGTCTTTGGTGTATGATCTGGGAAATTTCTAGGCCTGATGGTCTCCAAAAGAGGCATTGATGCCAATCCTGATAAGATTCAATCAATCTTAGACATAGAGCTCCCTAAGACAATAAAAGATGTCTAAAAGCTCATAGGAAGGGTAGCAGCCCTGGGGCGCTTCATATCCAAGTCTGGAGAAAAGTGTCTACCATTCTTCAAGGCCCTCAAGAAGGTCAAGAACTTTGAATGGAATGACGAGATCCAAGCGGCATTTGAAGAGTTGAAGAAGTATATGGTTGAGCCACCCTTGCTTGCCAAACCAATACTTGAAGAAGTGCTATACCTGTACTTTGCTGTCTCTAGCTCAGCCCTGAGTACTGTTTTTGTGAAAGAGGAAGCTAAGGTCCAGAAACCCATTTATTATGTCAGTAAGATTCTGCATGGTGCAAAGTTGAACTACTCAAAGGTTGAGAAGTTTGCCTTAGCATTAATAATGGCTTCTAGGAAGCTACGACCGTATTTCCAGGTGCATGTTTTTGAAGTCTTAACAGACTAACCCCTGAGGAACATATTGCACAGCTCCAAGGCCAGCGGAAGGCTAATTAAATGGACTATTAAGCTTGGAGAGTTCGAAATCAGATACAAGCCAAGAACGGCTATCAAGGCCCAAGCCCTATCTGACTTCATGGTTGAATGTACCATTCCCAACCAAGAAGTCGGGGGGCAAGAAGAGAGTAAAGAAAAAGAGAAAGAAAGAAAGGAAGAACTCAAGGAATACTGCTCTTTTTTGACGGAGCATCAAAAACAAAAACTAGCGGAGCTGGCCTAGTTTTGCAAAGCCCGGATGGGTTTATAGTCGAATATGAAATCAAGTTGGATTTTCCAACTACAAACAACGAGGCAAAATATGAAGCTTTGACAGCTGGGCTTGGCTTGGCCAAAGCCCTGAGGGTGAAAAATATGAAAGTATGTAGCGACTCAAGGCTAGTAATCTCTCAAGTGAATGGGGAGTTTGAGGCCCGTGAAGAGACTATGACAAAATATTTGAGAATTGTTAAAGCTCAAGCCATGCAGTTTAAAGAATGTCACTTTGAGTATAACCCGAGATAGGAGAATGTGAAGGCTGATGCCTTGTCTAAATTGGCATCATCAGAGATTGAGAATTACTCTAGCAGTGTTTATTTTCAAGTCTTGAACACCCCGAGCATTGATGCTAAACTAGTAGCCCCGATTGGGTTGGGAGCATGTTGGATGGATCCCATCAAGCTTTACTTGGAAATGGGGAAAACACAAACTGATCCCATAGAGGCGCACAAGCTATTAATGAGAGCCTTGAAGTATGCCCTCATAGAAGGAGTATTTTATAAGAAATCGTATATGATACCCTACTTGAAGTGTCTAAGACCCCATGAGGCCGAAGTTGCCCCTAGGGAAGTTCACGAAGGCATATGTGGTCAACACCTCGAGAGCAAGGACTTGCTCATAAAGTAATGCGGCTAGGATTTTATTGATCTAAAATACTTAAAGATGCTAAAGCTTATGTTAAGAGGTGTGATTGCTGCCAAAGGTTTGCACCCATCATTAGGCAGCCCCCTGAGATGCTGACATCCATCAACTCCCTACTCCCCTTTGCTATGTGGGGAATGGATAACTTAGGTCCGTTTCCTATGGCCAGTGCATAAAGAAAGTTCCTCATTATCGTCATTGACTACTTCACCAAGTGGATAGAAGCCAAGCCCTTGGCCAAGATTGACACTAAGAATGTGACCCAATTTTCCTGGAAAAACGTTATATGCAGGCATAGGTTACCCAAAATCCTAGTGACAGACAACGGAACTCAGTTTAATAAAAAGGACTTCATAGAGTACTGTGACAACAATAACATTGAACTATGCTTCACTTCAGTAGTTCATCCACAGTCAAATGGGCAAGCTGAGGTTGTAAATAGAATTATCCTAGACGGACTCAAAAAAGAGGATTGAACACTCCCAAGGGACTTGGGTTGACGAACTACTCCCAATCCTATGGGCATACAAAACTACTTGTAAGGCTCCAACAGGTGCAACACTTTTTCAACTAGCCTACGCGGCTGAGGCAGTGGTGCCCGTCGAAATTACTCAGATGTCGCCAAGAGTGCAGGAGTTTCAGATTGACACCAATGAGGAAGGCATGAAGTTGGCCCTAGACTTGATAGACGAACTACGCGATAAAGACAACACCAGAATTGTAGAGAACCAAAAAAAAACTTCGTTCTACTATAACCTCAGAGTCAAGGTAAGGTTTTTCCATGAAGGAGACTTAGTCCTGCGAAAGATTGAGGCATCAGGAGCTGGTCCCAAAGGCAGCTAGCTCCAAATTGGGAAGGACTAAAGCAAGTGAAGGAAGTCATAGGGCAAGGTGCATACAAGCTCCAAACCCTTGAAGGGGTTGAAATCCCAAGAAGCTGAAATGCTATCAACTTAAGAATTTATTATGTTTAAGTTTATGACTTTGATTTTCAAAAATGTTCGGTTTGTTAGCCTTGAAGACAAGAATTTTTTTTGATACTAAGTTTCGTTTATAAACTTGGTGGTTTCTAAGGAATGTTTTATGTTTTCCTCGTCTAGTATTAGTTATTTTCATTAAGTCTTGTACGGGCCTCGTGAGTATTTGTTGTTTATGTTCAAGTTAAAAACGAAAAACAAACAAAACAAAGGCAGAAGTAAAGGACAAAAATTTAGAAAAACACAAATACATAAATAAAAGCCCAGGGGCCAAATATCCTTTTATAAGCCACTAAGGGCCAACATAAATACAAGAATAAAAATCTTAAACTACTCGACACCCTCAGTGTCTCCGGCCTCCTCGCTCACAAAGACTCTCCCGAATCACTGGAATCTTCCTCATCCGAAGAATTAGAACCAGAAGAACTCTCCCCAGTCGATTTTTGAGGGATTTATTAGGAATCATCTTCTTTGGCACAACACGAAGAGGAGAAGGAGTAAGAGTAGGCTCATGAGCCCTCTTTGGCCTGATGCCAGGGTTGTCCTCCCCGTTGGTTTCTTCCTCTTATTGCGCCTCAATCAATCGCTTTAAGGCCTCGACTGGCTGAGGGCTTTCCTCAGATCGAACAAACCCAGATGCTTTTCCAGCACAGCCATAAGACCCTCATTCCACCCGATGGTGTAGTTGGCCGGGTAAACAAGGTCATCGTGAGTCTATATCAAATCCTGATACTCCTCTGAGGCCATATACTTATCGATAATGGCATTCTTATCGGCTCGGAGTTCGACCACCTCAGCCTAAACCAGCTTCAAAAGTTTCTCCTTCTTGGCCAGCACTTTTTCCAAATGTTTAATCTTGGTATTTGCCATAGAGAGGTCTTTCTTATGCTTCCCTGCTTGAGTCTTCCACGACTCAATCTGATGAAGAGAAGCCTGGAAGTAGGCATTAGCTTGAAAGACCACCAAACCAGAAATGAGCTATAGGAAAGTCTACAAACCAGGGAAAAACCAAGACGTATGCATGCTAAGTGTGTAAAATTGAAGATAGTCAAGGAGACTAATCGATGCTAATGCTTGTGCATCAAGAGCCTGGGTGCTCTCTTTGTCGCGTCCCACCACTCTTTCCTTGTAATCACAAGGAGTAAGAGAGTGGAGGGACCAGTCTTTTGCATGGTCTGTGCACCCGACCACCGTGTTAGACTTTCTGAATCCCCATCCTGGTTTGTAGGACTGAGATTGTGGAGCTTTGGTAGTCTCGCTGCCCTTAACCCCAAAAGGCTCAGTGTGAGGCTGCAAAAATGCCAATGGATCCTTGACTTGCCTTTGATCCTGCTTCAGTTTCAACCGCTTCATATGGCATGTCTCCTCAACTGGTGGAATCATCTACTCATTGATCTGCATCGCGGCTGAAAATAAAACACAGAAAAGGTTGGTAATAAGACAACACAAAGAACGAGAAGGAAAATTAAGTAAAAAGTTAGTACCTTTGTTAGAGTCCCTGGAAAGGCCAACGGTCTTTAGCCTGTGCTCGTCCAGGATAGCCCAAGACACTTCCAAGGACTCAACCTGAGTAAACATAGCATATGCGACTTGCTCCACTTTAGAGAGCACGATAGAGTCCGTACTCCCGTCGGCCACCTTCCCAAAGGAGGGCCTAAAGAGAGTCCCACATTCACCCCCTTCCCATTTTATTTGCAGAAAATTTTCCTTCCAGTTGGGGTTGTTGTCGGGAATGGAGGAGTTGTCAAAAATATGAGGTTGGTTGAGCCTATGGCCTTTGTGAACCCAACCCAAAGAAAAGCTAGAAGAATTCTTAAATTGAAAATTTTTGCAAAACAAAGGAACAGTCATTTTTATTTTCTTTTCCAAACAAAAAACCATAAAATAATGGATGAGCCTTCATCTGTTAGGTGCAATTTGGAAAGGGTTGATTTGAACGTCGGCCAAGAGAATAGGGATAAAATCATGAACATGAAACCTAAACCCCGCCAATAGGGTATCTAGGTAGGCAAATAGTTGGTCGGGTTTCCAGTGACATGTTCTATCACCAGGCCCAACCAAAGAAATGGTAAAACTAGGGGAAAAATTAAACAGCCTATTATAATCCTCTACCCGGTCAGTATAAAAAAACTTACTACTATGGCCATAAGAGTCGAGGTGCGATAGACTAGGGTGCTCATCCCCCCTTTGCTTTATCATATCTATCAAGGACATGTATGGAGAAAAAATGGAAATTCGGCGAAGTGGTTTACCTCTTTTTGTAGACCCCGCGGTCATAGTAACCAACCTTGATGCCTTTTAGTCAGTCATCGCTCTCTTCGATCTACTTAATACCCTTGAAGAATCGAGGTCTAATTCGACCTCATTCCAGGTTGACAGGGAAATAAGTCAAGAAGGCATGTTTGGCCACAAATCCCATCGACCTGGATGGATAATCAAGGTCTAATTCAACCTCATTCCAGGTCGATAGAGAAATAAGCAAAGAAAGCATGTTTGACCTCAAAACTCATCGACCTGGATGGAGAATTGAGGTCTAATTCGACCTCATTCCAGGTCGGTGGAGTCATGGAATTGAACCATTCAACCTCAATATCAGGAATCGACCTGGAAGAGGTTTCGAGGCCCTAGTCGACCTCGACCCAGGTCGATGAGGGGCTCAATTCCAAAATCGACCCAGGGGTGGAAATGAGCCCCAAATCAACTTCATTCCATGTCGATTTGGTTAGGCCTACAAAAATTTCCCATTTATAAAATGGTTAAAAATGAAGTCCTTGGGGGCCAATTTATAGAATGTTAATTCTTTTAAAGGAGATTATTAATAAAAAGGCTTGAGCCCGAAAGTCGAGATAAAATTGACCAAAGCGAGTCACTAACCCGATAAGGCACGAAAAACCCTTTGTAAAACTTTTACGAAAACTCACGAAGTTGTCCCAAAAGTTAGGGGGCAAATGATATGGGTAAAAAATAACCCTAAGCAAATAATAAATATATCATTTATTATTTCATTTATTAGACCTAGCATGGTCCAAAGGCTTGGGCCCTTGAAACGAACAAGGATAATAAATCCTATGATCAATTGGATTTGTAAATCTAGCCCACAAGCTCTGTTAAACCCATAGGCCCATTAAGTCTTTGTTATTAATTAATTTCGTGATTAATTAATAAAGCTTCAGTATAGGCCCAAGAAGCCTGATGAAAGCCATCATCCTAGAAGGATCTAGAAACCCTAGCGTGGGAAGGGTCCAATGAGGACCCTAATTCCTGGAAGGTTACAACAACTTAACCTCACTAGGAGGCTTGGTCATCAAGTCTCTTAACCCTAATCTAATTCCAAGGTCCTAGTGCGCCTATATAAAGGGTCTAAGTCCTCAGCATTAGAACTACGTTATTGGCTTGATTCTCACACACACTGAGATATGTAGGCAGTTAACGAGAACCCGAGATAGTTACGAAACGTCAGTGCATCCATTAAATCTCGAATCTCCCCCAAACCCTGGTATTAATTACACATTATAGACGACCTAGTTTTTAATCCGTAACAATTAGTTTTTGTTATATTATGTATAACTAGCTTTGTTACCCGTGCGAGGCACGGGCTAGTTTTAAGATATATTAAATTTATTAATTGAACTCGAGTGTATTGTTATTTAGGATTAATGAGTCATAATTTTGATAATCATAATATTTTAATTTTGATATTTTTCATAATATTTACCTATTAAAATTTTATACATAATTAAATTTTTAGCTCTCGAATATCAATCATACAAGAATAATATAAAACATTTGATAATATTTTTAAATGACAAAATTATCGAGTATATGTTAATCAATTCAACCAATTGACACCTTGCACGAATATTAAAATATTTTATAATCAAGTGATATAGCATGTAATTCGAGTTTTCAAACCAGTAACATATATTTTAAAAATAATTAAATTTTCATATCTCACTAATAACTAATTAACTTTATATGTTTACAAATAAATATATATAATATTATATATTGAAAAATAAATATATAAAAAATATAATAATTATATAACAATTGATTTACATATATTAATTATAAAATAATTAGTGTTATTATATATTAATAAATATGGGATATTAATATATATAATAATATAATAATTAATGAAAATATTAAATTAATATGTAATAGTTATGAAGGGGTTAAATGCTAATTTTATATAATTAAATTGATAAATGGAGTGTTCATAAGGGTATAACAGTAAAAATATATTAAATACAAGGGTATAAAAGTAAAATCACAAGGAATAAAACGTTTCCCCCAAAATGTGTGTTGTGTTATTATATAATAGGTAGATTACATATTCAACATCATTTATAAGTTTTATTTTTTATATCACTTTATAAAGTTTATTAATAGTATCACACATGATGAATATTTATGTACTTGAACTTTTTTTTAAAGTCTTAGTACACAAACCAATATGTTTTTTTACCATTTATTAATTTTTCATATTATAAATTTTTTATAATATTTTTTAAATATGAGAAATGAAGTTCGTATAGTTGAGTTCAAATTTTTTTGTTAGTACAAATTAAATGAATTTTTGAAGAGTTATAACAAATTTAGATTTTAAATATGTTAAGGATTTGAATAAAATATGAAATTTAGCTATTGCGATATTAACACTAAAATTATAATATTATATAAAATGATGTGATTTCAATGTATATTTATTTTAGAAATAGATAAACAAATTTAAAATAGAAGAATAAATATTATATAAAAATACAAAATATTACAATTTATTGTGAAAATACTTGAACTTTATGATTAAATTATTAGTTGAAAGAATATTAATTTACTTGAGTATAATTATTTGTGTGTGTATGTGTTTATATTAAATATATATATTTTTATATAAAATAATTAAATTTTAAATAAATGTTTAAATTCATTATTAATCCGTTCCACCCAGTTGTTCAGACCATTGTATTTTTTAAAATTGCATGTGTACCATTATTTTAAAATTTTGATTAAAAAAAGATAGAATTTATATCATTATTGTATATCTAAATAGTAATTTCATGATATATAATCATAGTCATTAAATTTATAATCTCCTGGTATGAACGATGTTAGTAAATTTGGGTAAAAAATTAGAAAATTTGTAAAATTGAACTTTTTACAATATCTACCGAAAATCATTTAAATTTTAGTTAAAAAACCAAAATTAATATATATAATAATGTATAGATATAGTTGAATAATATATGTGTGATTTATTAATTATATTTTAAATATTTATAAACTCGGTATGGAATTTATATCGGTCAATAAATATTTTAATAAAAATATATAAATTCATTTAAAACTAAAATTTTAAAAACAAATAATAACAATTACTTAAAATAAATAATAAAAATAAAAATAAATTTAATTTTACAATTATATGAAAAGACCTTACAAAATACGAGTTTTTAAATAAATTTAATTTTACGATTGTACGAAGAATCACGTGCCATACACCGGTTTTCACGCTAGTTTCATATAAACCTTCACCTGTTTATACCCCGCCCAGTACTGAATAGTGATTAGTCAACTAGTTAAAACTCCAAACACGACGCAGATTAATACTCCCTCCGTCCCGGTCAAATGTTTACATTTGGTCCGGGCACGGAGACCAAGGATAGTGGGTGTAATAGTGATTTTATTGTTAAAATAAATGAAGTAGTGGGTGTAATAGTGTAAAGTGTTGAAAAAGTGGAGTGAAGTAGTGGATGTAATAATATATTTATTGTTAAAAGTTACTATTTTTAGTAATGTAAAGAATTGGATGGGACGTCCCAAAAAGAAAAGTGTAAAGAATTGGTTGGGACGGAGGGAGTATATTTTAGTGATGGATTTTTTTTTATGTAGATGTCACATCTACATGTGTAGTCAAATAATTTCGTATACCGGTAATAGAAGATTCCAAAGATATAAGTATTAAATTATATTGAAAATAAGAAACTTAAAATTGAACTCACGTAGCTTACCTGAAATACTGAATAAAATAATTATATTTTAATAATTATGATATTTTTATATGCACAATCAAAATAATATCTACAAAAATTGTGTATATCAAAATATCATAATTATCAAATACAACTATTTTATTCTATTTTCAATTATATTTTAAAATGATCAAAAATAAAACATTAGACTTTGTGTGTACTGTAGTAATAGCTGTCTCCTTGCCAACATGGACCTGACGTGAGAGTTGACTTGGGAAACTATCAACAGTTGCGTGCGTATTTAACACTTAACAGAGCGTTAGCCGTTACAAGTTAAACAAGCTGGCTAACTACTCCAGCGGCGATATGAGTTACAAATATCTACTTCCGCCGTATATCTTGACAGAGAATTAGCTTAGAAATGAAATTGGTGAGATGTACGAGTCTCTTCTTTAAATCACAATTTTCTTTAATAAATTTTTAATTTGAATTAAAAAGTTATCATTTATTTTTACTATATTCTCTAGAATCATAATAAAAAATTAAAAAAACGGTGTAGAACCATAATTTTATTTACAAAATTATAATAAAAAATTTATCTAGGCATTTTGTTTGCATTTTTTATTACAATTCTACAAAATTTAATGAAAGTTTTCACGAATCTCACGCTAAAAAGTTTTCACCTAATTGTTAACCTATACATATATGCAAAAAATTATGAAAAATCTTAAATAAAGTACTAATTGGAGACCATATATGTCATGCATCATATTTTGTTTATAATATATTACAAATATATCGCACAACATAATATAGGACATATAAATCTTCAATTTGTACTCCATTTAAGAGCACTCCACTAAAAAAACCATATATAGTACTCCCTCAGTCCCACCCAATTGTTAACGTTTCGGAGAAAATGTCCGTCACGCATTTTAAGGTGCATATAAAGTATAGTTTCATAACTTATTTATAATTTTTTTTTCTGAATAAAAATTTAAACATTAAATTTTTAAGAGAGAACTTCTTATATAGTGTTCAAAAGAGAACTACTATATATATACACAAAATACATATATCTATCTCATTAAAAATTTATAAGTATAAAAAAATTAAAAATGAAGTTACACAACTTATTTTTTCAAAAAATTATTGAAAATCAATCATAATAGTGAAATTATAATCTAAATTGATTCTACAATAGAATCAAATAATCCAAAATGATTTTACAGTAGAATCAAACTTAAAATCAAAATTTTAGCTCACCATTTAGGTATTAATTTTTTTGTGAGCATCATATATGTTTAGTATTTTATATTCAAATCAAATTTTCAATCTTGTGAAGCATAAGTATGGTTAGGTACAAGAAGAAGGAAATCAGGAAGTCAAGAAGGTTAACAAGTCACAAATTAAATGCTACAAATTTGACAAGATGGGACACTTTGTGTTAATTATGAAGTCCCTAAAGATTTATTATAGAAATTGTAGAGGGGAGAGGGGTTGAATACAATTTCTATAACTTGAAATTTTCATGCAATTTGATCTTTGAACAGAACAATAAAAATAAATAAATAATAATACAGATTAAAAATTACTGGTGGATTGATTATATCCATCAGTGTGGTTTTTCTCTAATTAATCTAGGTCTAAAACCCAGTTGCTTTTACAAAGTTGAAATGTAAGTTGTTCTTAAAATATTGCTTGAAAGCACTGAACAATTTACACTCAGAAAATTAAACACTATAAAACCTTTTTTCAACTTTGCTACAACACTTGGTTTATATAACACCAAGATACTTTTTACAATTTTCTAGTCAGCAAGTAAAATAGAAATAACCTAAACTAGAAAACTGTTACTTTTGTCTTTCCCTTTTGCATTGTGCAATTTGAGGAATGTTTTTGTCTTACATTCTCCTAAGAAAGACAGCTCTAATATGAATCTTCATAGTCAAGACAAATTTGACTGTCTTCCAGTATTATCTCTTTGTTTGAAAAGAATCATGATTTGATCTTCATGTATTGTCAACATCAATTGATAATTTATTGTTAAACATATCAATTGATGTTCTTTGTTTGGAGCTTTTCAATGGCTATTTATCCATCGAATGATAATTTTTATCCATCAATTGATATTTAATGTTTATTAATTGATGGGTCTTCAACATCCGTTGATAGTCTTTGTCTTCAATATCCATCGATCCTTTGAATATCCATCCAGCCTTTATTTATCTAGTGATCATCCATCACTTGTAAAAATTCCCATCTTTAAATAATTATAATTCAATAGTCTAGACTTACATCAGTTGATGAATAAATATTTTTGGACTCAGATATCTATTGACTCCAGGATATAGTATCCATTGATCATTAGATTATGAATGGATAAATGATTGGAAATGACATTGTTTCTAAAATACAAATTATTAGTTGATACATTTAACACTTCAACTGATAATGGTTTTATGGTCAATGAATATTTATACAACAAATATCCATTGATCAATTACAAGTAAATTTACTAACTTATGATTTCTAATGGTTATGTTATCATCAAAATATATAATTCCTTACACTTTGCAACAAATTGCTGGAAGTCAAAGGCTGGAAAAGGAACTGGAAAAGCTATCATTACTTACAACATGGATTGGATGGATTCCACAGAATCTGATGAGCAAATCAACTACGCTCTCATGGAAAACATTGAGAGCCTTGTTGATACTTCTGATAAAGTACCTGATGTTATTTACAACTTTGATACTGATAACATGTCTGAGTTAAAATCTTTTTTTAAGTCATTGTAAATTAGTTTTAGAAATCAATCCATTTAAAATGCTAGACTAAACTCTAAGATGCTAGAACTTAAGAATTTTTTTTGACTTTATTGAAAATGATCTTGTTTATATGCTAGAAGTTTAGAAAGAATGTGATAGTGCCAAACACTGAGGATTCAATTTGAAAATAAATGTGATTACATAGAGAATGAACTTAAAAAGGTAAATGAGATAATCAGAATTTGGACAAACTCTGGTAAAAAGGTTTAGGAGATATTTACTGAACAAATGTCTGATAAATGTGATTTAGGATATGAATCAGTAAATACTCAGAAAGGGAAAGGGAAAGAATAAGCTGAATCTGAGAAAAAGACACTCTTGACTTATAAAAATGTGACAAACAATACTAAGTCAAAATGCACACCTATTACATTTTTCTACTCTAGTACTTGATCTAACTCTACTCATGATATAGGTTCGACATCCACTACTAATGACAAACCAAAGGTGTCTACTGAAAAACCAATTAACATCGTTTAATGTCTCAGAAATAGTTAAAAGAAAAGATAAGAGAAGCCACCAAACAAAAAAAGGTAAAAAGTCCAAAAAGGAACAAAAATGGAAAAACTATTATTAACAAAGAGAATAACTATAAACATATTCTTGATTCTCATAGAAAAACTTTCTTTAACTATGATAATTCTAATCATATTGCTATTGATTGCATGAAGAATAGACCAACAAAGAATGAGACTAATAAATTAGAGTTTAGGAATTCTCGTAGATATAGTCCACACAGTCCTTATTTTCATTGTGGTAATTTATGGTATTCTATTTACTCTTGTAGAGAGTCATTTCTGTTGGATTTCTTCTTTTTAGCATGCACAGTCTCATTTTTCTTGATTTCTTCTACTTTCTTAGCAAGAGCTGGTATGTATAGATTTGGCCTTGACTACTTTTTTCTTCAACACTAGATTTAGAATATCTCACTTCTTGCTAATCTTCATCATTTAACTATTGTCTGATGACCAAGGATTATTCATCAAGCTCAACAGTAGATTTCTTAAAGACTAGTGCTCTTACATTTTTGAGAATGTGAGGATTTACAATATTTTCAATCTTCTTTCTATCTGTTGAAGATTATTCCTTTTTCTTTTAGTTTTTATAGTCAAACCCAACTTCTACCTTAGAGTTTTCTTAGTTCTTCTCATGTAATTTCTTTACTAGGGTTGATGGATTTTTGTAAGCTTTAATTTTCAACTCATTTATTAAAATTTGATCTCTTAGAAATTTTTTAATTTGTTCAATAAAAGTGATTTTATTTTTCAGATATGCATTTTCCTGTTTCAAGGATTTCATGGTAACCAAAAAAAGATCTAACTTTTCATTCTTTACAACAAACTCAGCATTCACCTTAAGTAATCTATTTATCTCTTTATTAGCAGCAGTCATACTAGTGTGTATGTTAAACATTTCAATACTTAGTTCTTCTACAATTTTCTTGTACTGTGAATTAGACATATCAATAGAGGTTAATGTTGGTATCTAACTGTTTGATGATGATGCTCCATTATTTGAATTCACCATGAGGGCTAAGTTGCCATATTCTTCATCTTCATCCTCATCAGTGTCATCTAAGCACTTTCCTTCTATTATGTTAGCTTTTCCTGGCTATTTTTACAAGAGAGTTTCATACCTAACTTAAAGTTCCAATTAGTCCTTGTCTTTCTTTATTGCCTTTGGCTTTCTACACTTTGTAACAAAGTGAACTAGCTTATTACAGTTGTAGCATCTGATTTTTGACATATCCATAGTTCCAGTTTTATAGCCTCTTTGGAAACTACTTCTTGGAGTTTTGCCTTTTCTTGAGAAGCCAAAATTGTTGGGTTCCGAGGCATAAAACGCAGTGGATTAAATGTAAATATAATGAAAAATTTCGGAACCCTAACGCAGGATCATGTATAAGCCTGGACTGATTATTGTGAAACGGAATCATACATTTGTCTGGTCTTGACTTTCACGAACTCAACGGAGATCCTAGCTTTCACGACTTGTGTCTTCCTCTCGAAAACACCTCTATGGTATCCCACGAGCACCTTCAAGAACGTCTCACGATCTTGATTACGGAATGGATGTACTAGCCTCCTTTGATGATTTCGAATTAGCTCTTCTCTGCCTTATTGCTGTGTAGCTGCTGCCTCTAGGGTTTTTCTTATAAAAAACGTAATACCCTATTAACCCTACATTATCTATTTATAATGGCTGTTAATTGGCCCATAACAGCAACCCATAACAGCAAAGCCTAACCCATGTAGGTGTAGGATTAAATAATGAAACCGAATTTCTATTATTTAATTAATAACTAAGTCATACTTAATTATTAAGGGCAGAAATTCATATTCGAATTTATATTATTTTAATTAATTAAGTCTCACTTAATTAATATAATAAAATTCAAATAATCATCAATTAATTTAAATCTATAATTTAAATTAACTATTCCTTTAACTGCTCTATGTGTGTGACCCTATAGGCTATTATTTAATTAGCAATAATTTTATTCTCCAATAAAATTATAAACAATGAGCGGTATCTAGTAATACATCATTGCTACCCAATTAAATAATAATTAAATCGTGATTCGATAAAATCTTTCGTGATTAATGTTTCCGTGTAATATAATCCCTTTAACCATATATATTATAGATTAAATTCGAGGCATGTATTTAGTCATCCTCTACAACATTTAATCCGGGTTTACTTGATCCATGAGTAGACTATGAAAACAAATCATTATTTGAGCACGGCCATGCATTTTATAGTCTCACTCAATCAAGAGGCCAATAATATCTCTCTAAATTATAGGAGGGTTAAATCATTTATCTATCATTCATATTTCTCATACGACTCATGATATACCTGATGTCCACTTTTATCATCACCCGGTCAAAGGTAACTTTTAATGTAGTCAAAGTATATTAATCCTCGTATAGAAATATAATGATCTCAAGTCAAAGGATCATTACACCATTATCACTGTGAGTCTTTCTTATGACTTTATTAAACATGAAGAATCTCACTGTGGGTCTGTCCAGTATCATGTACTCCTACATGTACCTATGTATTGACTTTAGTATCCCCATACTTATAACCAATGAGATGTGGTTATCAGTCAAACAACATACTAGTCTATTTATGTATTATTATTGTCCTATAATAATAATACTCGACTAGGGACATTTAAGAATATGATCTATTATATAATCTCAAGTTCAAGTCATGTATTAAACTATACAATGTGTATCATGATTCTAAGGACATTTATTATGCTAACAAATATATCGCAGTAATTAAAGTCATAATAAATACGTTTATTGAATAATCAAATGACATAAAGGTCTATTGTATTGCCTCTAAGACACCTACACTAACAATCTCCCACTTGCACTAGAGTCAATCACCCATGTATCTAATACCCATGGAACTAGTGTGACCGTCATGCTTCGTCTGCGACAAGCCTTTGGTCAGTGGGTCTGCAATGTTATCATTTGTGTGCACTTTACATATGTGTATGTCACCCCTTTCATTAATCTCTCGAATGAGGTGATATCTCCTGAGTATGTGTTTGGTTCGGGAGTGAGATCTAGGTTCTTTAGCCCGTGCAATGGCTCCATTTTTATCGCAGTATAGATCAATGGGATCTGCGATCGATGGAACCACTCCCAAATCAGTAATGAATTTTCGAATCCAAACAGCTTCCTTAGCCGCTTCACAAGCTGCAATGTACTCAGCCTCCATTGTAGAATCAGCTACTGTTTCTTGCTTTGAACTCTTCCAACTTACAGCACCTCCGTTTAGACAAAACACAAAACCAGACTGTGATACAGTATCATCCCTGTCTGTTTGGAAACTTGCATCGGTGTAACCTTTTACAACCAGTTTCTCCTCTCCTCCATACACCAAGAATGAATCTTTAGTCCTTTTCAAGTACTTTAGAATATTCTTGACAGCCGTCCAGTGACCTTCACCTGGATTAGATTGGTATCTGCTCGTCATGCTTAAAGCATACGAAACATCTGGGCGAGTACATACCATTGCATACATGATGGATCCAATTGCTGAGGCATATGGAACCTTACTCATGCGGTCCTTGTCATCCAATGATTTCGGACACTGATCTTTAGAGATCGTTATCCCTTGAGACACGGGGACATATCCCCTTTTTGCATTTTGCATACCAAAACGATGCAAAACCTTATCGATGTATGTACTCTGACTTAGACCGATCATCCTTCTAGATCTATCCCTATAGATCCTCATTCCTAGAATGTAGGATGCATCTCCTAAGTCTTTCATAGAGAAGTTGCTCCCTAACCAAATCTTAATAGCCTTGAGAGAAGGTATGTCATTCCCCATTAGTAATATGTCATCAACATATAGTACTATGAATGCCACATGGCTCCCACTAACCTTCTTGTAAACACAAGGTTCATCTTCGTTTTGAACAAAGCCATACTCTTTGGCTGTTTCATCAAAACGGATATTCCATCTCCTAGAGGCTTGCTTCAATCCATAAATGGATCGACGTAATTTACATACCTTGGTAACATTCCTTGGATTGACAAAACCTTCAGGTTGTGTCATATACACATCCACATCATCTTCAAGGCTTCCATTAAGGAAGGCTGTTTTGACATCCATTTGCCAGATTTCATAATCATGGAATGTTGCAATAGCAAGCAAAATCCTTATGGACTTGACCATAGCCACTGGTGAGAAAGTTTCATCATAGTCAATACCATGAATTTGTTTGAAACCTTTTGCAACCAGCCTTGCTTTATAGGTCTGAACATTTCCATCCATGTCAGTTTTCTTCTTGAAAACCCATTTGCACCCTATGGGTTTTACCCCTTCAGGTGGATCAACCAAAGTCCATACTTGGTTTTCGTACATGGAATCCATCTTGGATTTCATGGCTTCTAGCCATCTCTTAGAGTCTGGATTGTTCATAGCATCTTGGTATGTGAGAGGCTCATCTTCATCTATGAGCATCAAATCACCACATTGAGTCAAGAGAAATCCATATCTCTCTAGCTCATGGCGAATTCTACCAGTTCTACGAACAACCTGTGTTTGTTGAGCATTATCATTATCCTGCTCATGTTTCACTTCAGGTTCAATGCTATTTTGTGGTTCTCGATCTTCATCGAGGTCTATAGTTCTCCCTCTGTTTCTTTTAGAAACAAAATCTCTTTCCATGAAAACAGCATCTCGAGCAATAAACACTTTCTGCTCAGAAGGACTATAAAAATAATACGCCTTTGTTTCTTTAGGGTATCCCACAAAATTGCACTCTTCAGATTTAGGTCCAAGCTTGTCAGATACTTGACGTTTCACAAACGCCTTGCATCCCCAAACTTTCATAAAGTTCATGCCTGACCGTTTCTTCTCCCATATCTCATATGGAGTCTTTTAAACCTTCTTAGTAGGAACACGGTTAAGTGTGAAAGCCGTTGTTTCTAGAGCGTAACCCCAGAAACTAATTGGAAGATCTGCATGACTCATCATCGAACGCACCATGTCCAACAAGGTGCGATTTCTCCTCTCTGAAACTCAATTCCATTGAGGTGTACTTGGCGGAGTGAGTTGTGATACAATACCACACTCCTTTAAATAATCTTTAAATTCTGTGCTCAAGTATTCTCCTCCACGATCAGATCGTAAGATTTTAATACTTGCACCTCCGCCAATTTGTTTCTCTACTTCAGCCTTGTATTCTTTAAACTTTTCAAAAGAATTGGATTTATTCTTCATAAGATATACATATCCATATCTACTGAAATCTTCAGTAAATGTTATAAAGTAGTAGTAGCCTCCTCTAGCCATCACACGCATTGGGCCACATACATCACTATGTATTAGCTCTAGACGTTCGGTGGCCCTTTGACCCTTACCAGTGAAAGGGGCTTTAGTCATTTTACCAAGCAAACAAGATTCGCATTCTTGGTATGATTCAAAATCAAACTTATCCAAGTATCCATCCTTATGTAATTTGGATATGCGTTTCTCATTTATATGGCCTAGACGACAATGCCAGAGGTATGTTTGATTTGAGTCATTAACTTTAAGTCATTTGTTTTCTATATTGTAGACAAGATTATCTAAGTCAAGAACATATAAACCATTAAAAAAACGCGCAACACCATAGGTTAAATCATTCAAAGCAAAAGAGCAACAATTGTTCTTTATCGTAAACGAAAAACCTTTCTTGTCCAAACAAGAAACAGAAATAATGTTTCTGCGAATCGCAGACACGTAAAAACAATTCTCCAGTTCTAAAACTAGCCCTGAGGGAAAAGATAAATAATAGGTTCCTACAGCTAAAGCAGCAACTCTTGCTGCATTGCCAACTCGTAGGTCCACTTCTCCTTTAGCCAATGTCCTACTTCTCTACATTTCCTGCACATTTATACAAATGTGAGTAGCACATCCAGTATCCAATACCCAAGATGTAGAAATAGACAGATTGACTTCTATAACATATATACCTGAAGTAGAAGCTTGCTCAGCCCTCTTCTTCTTCAGATCCTCTAAGTAAACTGAACAGTTTCTCTTCCAGTGACCAGTTTTCTTACAGTAGTGACATTCACCCTTAGCGACTCCACCTTTAGGCTTTAAAGCCTGTTTAGGACCTGACTTTGGCTTGGGTGTAGAATCAGAACCTGTCTTCTTCTTACCCTTCCACTTGCCTTTCCTTTTGGCCTTACCTTTATTGCCCACCATCAGTATGGGAGCAGGTTCAGCCGTCTTCATGTTGGTCTCATATGTTCTCAACATAGTCAACAATTCAGTAGGTGTTTTGTCAAATTCATTCATATTGTAGTTTATGATAAACTGGGTGAATTTGTTGTTCAAAGAATTCATGATTAGGTCAATACCAATTTCCTGAATAATCGGGAAACCCAAAGTTTCAAGATACTCAATGTAACCAATCATCTTCAGAACATGTGGGCCAACTTGTTCACTTGCCCCTTGTTTGCAATTAAAGAGTGACTTACTCGTGTTGAACCTTTCTTGATGAGTTTGGCTTGCAAACATGCTTTGCAAGTGCTCATAGATAGTATATGCATCCATATGCACATGCTGTCTTTGAAGCTCAGCACTCATAGTTGACAACATAAGACATGCAACATCAGTTGCATCATTCTCATCCTTTGTGTGGGCCGCTCGTTCCTCAACAGTAGCGCTCTCATGAAGGGGACCTGCCGGAGGAATATCAATGACATGAAGCTTGCGCTCCTTCTTGAGGACAATCCTCAAATTCCTCTGCCAGTCTAGGAAGTTGTTTCCTCCTGTCAGCTTATCCTTCTCAAGGACTGATCGTACGGATAGTGTGTTTGTGTTGTTTGCCATTACTTGGTATCTACAATGTTAAAAGCATAAAATAAACATTAGATTGTCTGAGTTATTTATTATGTTCAAATGATTATGATACATTCATAATATATCTCCCACTATTTTTATCAAATTAATAGCCCTTACTATTAATTTGGAAAGTATATCCCATAATTCTTTCTAGTGAGACAAGATCCATATTTCGTCATGTCTTAAGTCAACCACTAGAAGTCCTTAAGAATGATTATTTAGGTAGACAACATTTGTCAATTATATCATATATAATTCTTGGATAGTTTGGTGAGCAACGATTGATCTTATCTATCTAATAGACTTTTAATCAAACTCTATGCTTCTAAGTTCATAATGGTTGAATATAACCGTTTATTTTCACCTTATTATGACGACTCAGTTAAGTTAGACCCAATGATACAACGGCCGAATATAACCGTTTATATTCGTCGCATCTCACCACGATAGATAGGAGTCCCCTGCCACTGATAGTCTTTCCCCTAATCGATCTAGGATTCGATGAGTGTTCATTCATTGGAAAGCATCCGATTAAAACTTAATATTTTGTTAAGGAATTTGGAAAATTTACGACGATCATGATCACATCATGAACATATCCTCAATTTTTCCTTGAACCAAATATTTCAAATTGACATCTTAAATTGTTCATTTCCCAGGTAGAAGGAGGATACCAGTGGTCACACTTAAAACCCATCAGCCTTACGAATACGCATATTCGCTTTTGTCAGAAAATCCCAGTTATAGATATCAAAAATTCATATTTAATTCCGTGTTTTTAAAATCCATATTTTATAAACACAAGAATCTCATGATCATTTGTTAATTTTAAAATCTTAAATCGTTAAAGATTTTATCTTGTTTAGCATGGCAAGCATGGCATGGGTGACGTATCTAATACATGCATACATCATTAATCTAATTAAAGCATGCATCTTCTACTCTGCACATACATTCATACATCAATATGTAAAGTGCAGTATGTAAACGTGCTTGGTTATGGCCCCTTTCCTATGTGATCCTTTCGAGCTAATGAAAGGATCAAAGTCAATCTATGGTGGTAAAATATAAATACAATTACATGTCTTCATTCTTCTTGTATCCATGGGTGCTTGCTCCTCTTTTTGGATCATCCTTCAATATTCAAGTACATTACATGGAATAATTGAATACAACCTATACTAATGTACTTACATAAGAAAACTCGAGTTACATTCGAGGTTAAACAATTACAAGAATGAAGAAAACGACATGCAAGTCGTATTTATAAAACCAAAACCAAAAACCATTAATCTAGGGGTCCAAAGGCCATAACCAGCACCATGCTCAAGTACACAACAAAAATAATGTGGGGGTCCGGGGGCGGCAGCCCCCGGGCGGGATTCGGGGCGGCAGCCCCGGGCGGGGTCCGGGGGCGGCAGCCCCAGTCCTATTCAGAAATCATCAATTTCTGAACTACAGATCATATCTGTTGGCCTTTTTCCCCACTGTAACTTATACAGTTTCAGAAGCATGTATCATATACATACTTATCATATCCCAGTTAACAAATCATGTCCAACACAATCTGTCTACCAGTTTATATCACTATACAAACTGACCCTCATGCATAATATACAAATCGCAATAAGGCATATAAATCATTCATGGCAAATCATTAAGATACTAGTATCATCAACCATGTACTCATTATACGAATAACCATATACTCATCATATAACAGTTTTTAATCATACATATCATGTCATAACAGATTATAACATTGCAGTAGCATGACAGTCTCAAACAGGCATGGCAGTAGCAAAGCAGTGCATGGCAGTGGCATAACAGATTATGACAAAGCAGTAGCATGGCATGGCAGTCACCAAAACAGACATGTATGCATCAAATACATAAAACACGTAACCAAATCACTCCCTTATACACGTAGCTCTGATGCCATTGTTGGGTTCCGAGGCATAAAACGCAGCGGATTAAACGTAAATATAATGAAAAATTTCGGAACCCTAACGCAGGATCATGTATAATCCTGGACTGATTATTGTGAAACGGAATCATACTTTGTCTGGTCTTGACTTTCACGAACTCAACGGAGATCCTAGCTTTCACGACTTGTGTCTTCCTCTCGAAAACACCTCTATGGTATCCACACGAGCACCTTCAAGAACGTCTCACGATCTTGATTACGGAATGGATGTACTAGCCTCCTTTGATGATTTCGAATTAGCTCTTCTCTGCCTTATTGCTATGTAGCTGCTGCCTCTAGGGTTTTTCTTATCAAAAACGTAATACCCTATTAACCGTACATTATCTATTTATAATGGCAGGTTAATAGGCCCATAACAGCAACCCATAACAGCAAAGCCTAACCCATGTAGGTTTAGGATTAAATAATAAAACCGAATTTCTATTATTTAATTAATAACTAAGTCATACTTAATTATTAAGGGCAGAAATTCAAATCTATAATTTAAATTAACTATTCCTTTAAGTGTTCTATGTGTGTGACCCTATAGGCTATTATTTAATTAGCAATAATTTTATTCTCCAATAAAATTATAAACAATGAGCGGTATCTAGTAATACATCATTGCTACCCAATTAAATAATAATTAAATCGTGATTCGATAAAACCTTTCGTGATTAATGTTTCCGTGTAATATAATCCCTTTAACCATATATATTATAGATTAAATTCGAGGCATGTATTTAGTCATCCTCTACAACATTTAATCCGGGTTTACTTGATCCATGAGTAGACTATGAAAATAAATCATTATTTGAGCACGGCCATGCATTTTATAGTCTTACTCAATCAAGAGGCCAATAATATCTCTCCTAATTATAGGAGGGTTAAATCCTTTATCTATCATTTATATTTTTCATACGACTCATGATATACCCGATGTCCACTTTTATCATCACCCGGTCAAAGGTAACTTTTAATGTAGTGAAAGTATATTAATCATCGTATAAAAATATAATGATCTCAAGTCAAAGGATCATTACACCATTATCAATGTGAGTCTTTCTTATGACTTTATTAAACATGAAGAATCTCACTGTGGGTCTGTCCAGTATCATGTACTCCTACATGTACCTATGTATTGACTTTAGTATCCCCATACTTATAACCAATGAGATGTGGTTATCAGTCAAACAACATACTAGTCTATTTATGTATTATTATTGTCCTATAATAATAATACTCGACTAGGGACATTTAAGAATATGATCTATTATATAATCTCAAGTTCAAGTCATGTACTAAACTATACAATGTGTATCATGATTCTAAGGACATTTATTATGCTAACAAATATATCGCAGTAATTAAAGTCATAATAAATACGTTTATTGAATAATCAAATGACATAAAGGTCTATTGTATTGCCTCTATGGCACCTACATTAACAAAAATATAGTTTTGGTGTAAATCCTTTATCCTTCTTGAACCTAAGATTTCCAAACTTCTTTATCATGAAAATGATGGATTTATTGTCCATGCTCTCTAATTCCTCAATAGTGTAAAACTCATTCTCATCATTTTCACTTTTGACAGATTCACCATCTTCAATGTATTGCTCTACAACCTATTCAATCTTCATCTTCTGACTTATACCAGGCTTCTCTAGCTTCACAAACTCACTAGCAATAAGGGCAATTTAGACATTTACCATTTTTCCTCTATTGGCTAGAATGGATTTCTTTTGAAAGAATTCTAGTTCATAAGTCTTTAATATTCCATACAAAGTTTCAAGGGACAATTTTGTCAAGTCCCTTCCTTATCTTATTGTAGAGACTTTATGCTCTAGGTGCTCTGGAAGGGATAATAGAAACTCCATGTTCTTCTCTTTAGTTTCATAGAGCTTCTCATGCAGTTGTGAATCTTTGATTAACTTGTTGAACCTTTCAAATACTTCTTTTATGCCTTTTTTTAATGGACATAAGAGCCTCATATTGTGAAACCAGTAGCTGTCTTTGGTTGTCCCTAACCTCTTATGTGCCTTCATAGAGAATTTCAATATTTTCCCAAATGTGTTTGGCAGAGGTGCAATTGACAATGGTGTTATACATAACAATGTCTAGGGACTCTATTAGTATAAGCATCAAGCTACTGTCAAGAGACACTTTTTCCTTCTTTGTATTAGTGTACTGAGTAGGGTCTTTGGGTATCCATGTTGCTGGTATCACTTCTGATCCACTAGTTATTTCAGAAACTAGTGTCACAGGCATGAAGGGTCCATTCTTTAAGATCTCAGGATACATTGAGCTTGCAGCCCTGATGAATAATAACATTTTTCTTTCTTTTCCATAGATTATAGTTTTCTCTGTCAAATGGAGGAATCTTGATACTGTTAAGTTTCTGTGAACTCATTTTGATCTTTCTACTGTTTGTATGTCAACAGCCTGAGCTCTAATACCAGTTGTTAGGAATGAGATCCTAGAAACCTATATAGAGGGGATGGGGTGAATGTATAAGTGATAACTTTTTAAAATTTAATCATTTCTTTACTCTTGTAACAAATTTGAGCTTAGTTGTATGTGTTTGAAATGTGCTGAAATTAAAACTTAAAGAACACACACAATAAACTTTCAATCTAATTTGTATTAGAATTGAAATTGCTACAAATCTGAAATTTACTTTGAATTTCAGCTTCTTCTTCTTGAGGGAAAAACAAAGAATTTAGATTTTCAAGAATTGTTCAAATGAATCATTGCAATATGATAAAATAGACAACATGTCTCCTTTACATATGTTTCGCAGAATTCTATACTATAACTCGAAACAAACAAGAGATACTTTACATTTGGTACAACCTATATCTAGCTAAATCTTGGGAGATGACAATCTTCTACTTTTGCTTTAGTCTCCCCGTCACTTAGTCTTGTTCTCTCTTCAAGCTACCTTTTTAAACTTGTTATTATCACTTACAGGTTTGACTAATCTTGATTATTATAATACTTCCATAGTTTGTCTGTTACTCATGCACAGTTCCTTGAAATAAGCTAAGTGTTGATGTCCAGAACTCTGATGTCTTTTTCACTTCTCGATAAGTCATATCGTAGACTTCACGACACGATACCTTTGATACTTCACGACATCATCTCTGTGTATTTCTCGACATATGTGTATTTTAAAACTTCTCGACATGTTGTATAATATACTTCTCGATATCCATTCTTTTTCACTTTATGATACAAGGGGTTGAGTGAATTCTCGACACATCCACTTCTCGATAACCTAACATTGAGATATGTACACTTCATTACATCCCTCACTTCATGACATGTTTCAAGAATAGACTTCTTAACATCTTCATTCAGTCTTTGCTATAATTTTTGTTAAGACTTCTCGATCAGTTCATTCACAGACTTCACGATATGCTTCATTCATAGACTTCACGATATCTGCTTTCGAGTAATTCTTTATATCTGCAATCCTTATTCCTCCTAGCCTTATTTCTCTTAATGCATGATCAAATTTCTTGAGCTTCTATCAGAACTTTATTTGAGATCCATTAATTACATGAGAGTTACAACATGATGACTTCTTCTAAACTGCAGGTTACAATGATACACTTAAGTCCAGAATTCCTATAAAAGTAAATCTATAAATGTTTTACATCAAAAGAATAAACTATGTATTACATGAATAAGGTGGGATTGTCTAGATTCGACATAATTCAAATGTTTCACAAAGACCCAAAGATGATAAAGTATAACAAGGTAAAGACTAAAAAGTTATTTAATGAAGAGAATCTAGGGTTGATTTTGAAGAAGCCTTAAATATTGTAAAAGAATTCAAAAAGATGAAAGAAAAGGCTGAGCAAGTAGAGCTCAAGAAGCAAAAGCTTTTCCTAAAGAAACCTGCCATGTTAGATGAGGTAACATATTTAAACTCTAATAGACCAGTCACAAGGTCTAGAAAATCTCAGGCTATAAACTCTGATACTATGAAAGACAGGGGTAAGAAGAAAATCTATGAACCTTCTTCATGACAAATTGATCAATTATTCACTTCTTTGGCTATTTCCTTTAACGAAGAAAAAAAAGTTGAAAGAAAAGGTCTCATTGAACAGAAAGTCAAGACCTTTGTAGAAGAAGTTGCTGAAGCTACCACTAAGGCCTTAGAGCCAATAAAAATAGGAGGTCTTGGACATGAGTAAGCTGAAATTTTTACCGGAGTCTAGCTAGAACTAAAAGATCCATTTTCTTTGAATGACTCAATTAATGAAGAATTGTCTTAAAATAATCTTGACAGACTTATCTCTATACAACTTGTTAATGATATATTTGATAGAAATACACACAGAGAAAAACTGATATATTTTCTTGAAGATGGCAAGATATTTGAATTAAGTAATCTAGATATTTTTAACAGAAGTTAGAAAGATCTAGAGTATGTTCTATATTTGCTTAAGGAGAAGAATGTGACCACAGGAAGATAGGTGAAAAACATTAAGAAGACAATCTCAAACAAACAAAAGGGAATGAAAATAAACTTTGATGGGGGTATACATGCCTAGATATGTTCTTGAAGATGATTTTGAAAATGAGATGGTAAAAAACTCTACTTCATTAAGTACAATATTGGGAGTCACTCTATATATGGGAGAAAGTATGAGCAGAAATTCAATCTATAATCTAAGAGTCGCTATCTTCAAGCAGATGGCTCAAATGAAGAGTTGAACAAGATCAAGGAAGAAATGAGGCAGGCTCTAGTAGTCACTGAAGAGAAGCTTCTAAAGGATATAATTATTTTAGTAAATTTTTGTAGGTTAAAGATTAAAATTAAATAATTTCAAATGAATGTAATTTGTATGATCGAACTAAGAACAAAAACAAATAAGTAAATTAATACAAAGAAATGGTGACACGAAAAACCTTCTTTAAAGGATAAAAATCAATGGTGAAACTTTCCCCAACCAAATATGATCCACTAGAACAATGGTTTTAAGGTTAAAACTAATAAAGATGAGATTGCAATGAAGAAAAATAGAGAGGTAGTATCTAGACGGCAACTTGTAGTAGGCAGTAGTGTAACAACGGAGTTGTATATCAGTAAAAGTGTGGTGTGATGTATCATGTATGTGTATTGCTTGAGTGATGATAATGGGGATTGTATGTATGTATATTGACGGATAGAGGTTTTAGGAATTGTGTATATTGGGTATTATGGCTATTATAGATGTTATAGGAGGTGTAGTTGATAGGGGTATTGTGTGGTGACAGAGAATGTATATATGTACAGTAGATGTTGTAGGTTGTGAAAGTTATATGAGTTGTATATATTGTGGCTGATAAGTATATATGTATAGCAGATATGGTATATTTATGTAATGGTTGTAGTAGAAGTTGTATGAGTTGCCTTCCTTGATGCTCCTTCTCTATATATTTGAATTGTGTTACTACCTCATTTAATGCAGAATTGATTGCTAGTTTTTTCCCTTCCTTATCTGTTGTTAAACCGATACTCATAAATGCTTTCCATTTTGATATAGAAACTGATACCCATCAATATATTTCCTTTCTTGTATTAAAAATGATATTTTATCCCTTCCTAAAATTTAGGACGGTTGCTTGACCATTTCCAACTGCTAGGTTGTCGCGGACGTCACTGTTCCCGTCATGTCCTTGGCATTGAAAGCAGATAGTTGACGTTGGACATGTCAAAATTCTGACACCAACATTTGCCTCAAATTTTATTGGGTGGAGATATACAACCAATAAAATTATCTTTCATGTCGAATATACTCTTGTTATTATCGGTTGCGTGTCCATATGCGTCCATTTACTTAAAATGGCTTACCCACAGGTTCATGTGACTCCACAATTTGGAGTGATTCTAATGTAGAAAATAAGAGTGTTAACACGTAAGATGTATTGTAATGTGTCTTGTAAACGTAACATATAAGTTGTAGACAAAACGCATAAATTGTCATCATAATATGTCACTTGTCATCGTAATATGTCACTTATCATCGTGTTATGTAATTTGACGTTGTGTTGTCATCGTAACACATGACAAAAATTCAAGATTTTATAATTCATCATTGTATTGTCGCCGTTGTAATTTCATGAGACACGTGTTCCACGACCATAATATTTGATTCATAAGCATAAATCATAAGTTGTAATTATTTTAACTTGTAGTTGAAATACGTAGATGAACACACATAGCTTGTCATCATGAAATGAAACGTTGTGTCAATGTGATACGTAAGTTCTTCACGTCATATGTCAATGCGATATGTAAACGTAATATGTCGTATGTCAATGTGACAAGTATTTGTAATATGTCATATGTCAATGTGACATGTAAATTGTATCACGTTGTATGTCAAATGTGGTCATAATATTTATTCGTCACATGTAATATGTGTTACATACGTCGATTCTATATCATCACTTATCGTAAATTGTCATTCGTTGATTATAATATATTCGTTGGTGCATGCACAACGTTTAAGTAGCTAAAAGGCCTTCCTCTCTTGAAACAAACTAATTTATCATAAGTTTTTCATAGTGTAATAACAAAGTTCGTTGCCTTACGACGTAAGCCTTTGTTATTTTTATTATATTTGTGGTACTAGGGTTGCCCCTAGTCATCGTACGTCATGGGTGATCAACCCAATAATAGATAATATCGGGATACAATGCCTTTAGTTATCACGTAATTGTAATGGCCATGAATCGTAGAATCATCAATGTATTATTTATCGCAGAGTATGTATTGTCATGCATATAACTTAGCTCTATGCAAGACTTAAATAACATATAATAAATCTAGCATATGTATAAATGTGTTGTCGAAACAATAGCATATGAGGCATGATATATAACATACAAGCATATTTTCACATAGTTCACGTTAAAGCATGTAGATCTCAAAGAAGACGTCATAACTAAAAGAAAACATGTTGCATATTTTTCAAGACAAGATTAAAAGAAGTAACTAATTCTAAAGAAAGCGTACCATACGATAATTATTTGAAAAATAAATGTAGATGTCATTTCTGTCGACATGATGGATGTCGTTGGACAAGTAGCCTTTGAGTTGTCATGTCGGTGTAGTATATTGTAACATCCATGATTTCTATCAAGGTGTCGTCTTTCTCAATGGTTAGTTTGAAAATGTGTATGATTGGAATGTTGGACAGGTTGAGATGTCTAAACACTGGTCCTGGTCTAGTCAAGACGTCAACTTGTGCGTTGGATTCTCTTGGAACCTGTCGTATGTCGGATGTTTCTGTCAAGTCCTTGACGGATATTAGAGACGTTAACTCAAAAGCTTCTGTCAAGTGTTCGACGTGATCAGTCGTGTTCCTTGAATTCACGTCTTCATTGTAAGACATGACAAGTTGTCGAAATGGTGTGCATGCGTTCTTTAGGCCTAATGGCGTCGTGAAGGGTAAATGGACATTATTCATCTACTAGAGTTGTTAACTTCTCTTTTATGTGTAGGATGTAGTCGAATCAGGTTGGAGCCGTTGGACACTTCCAGAGGTGTCAACGGTTCATGTTTCATCATTGTATTTACATTCACGTCAGTATGAATCTGTTAATAAGCTGATGAAGTTGGACTGAATATACACCATATTAGTATGTGGACTTGTCGTTCTTCTTATTTGTTAACATTGTAATTGTCGCATAATGTTGTGGGATGTTGTCTCTTGTCGTAAATGTCGTAAGGTACTGCCCCTTGTCATTGTGTCCACGTATGAGGATTAGAAAAATAAAAGTAGATGTCATGTCGTCCGAATGTTAGATGTCATCCGACGTGTCAGATGTCTTCCGACAAGTTAGGTGTCGTCCGACATGTTAGGTGTCGTTTGATAAGTTAGATCTCGTCAGACAGGTATTTTGTAAATGCTTGTGTGCAACAATTGTTTGTCGCAGGTCAGTATCCATTGGGTTATCTGATGTCGGGTTGTCTTTTATCGGACATGTATAAATGACATGTTGGACTGATTGAGTTGACTGAAGATTTCCCCTAGCCTTGCCAAGGCGTCGAATTGATGATATGTGTATTTAAGTCCATTGAAGCTTGTTGCATGTCAAGTGTTTCTGTCAAGTGTTGCTGTCGAGTGTTGATGTCGAGTGTTGATAGCATGGATGCCCCTCGTCTAGTGATGACGTCAATTAGGTACGACCATAGGCACTTGTTTCTTCTCGTTCACTCCTAGTATATGGCTTGTAGTCCTTAGTTCTTATCGCCGGGGCCTTCCTGTTAGGATGATAGTAGCTGTCATCGTCATCTCATTTATCTTCCACCAATATGACATGTGACATAGCTTTGGTTTAGACATCGTTCATTGAACTACATGGATACTTGGTCAATTCGTCGTATAGAGAGGAGTCCCTGACCAGACCCTGACGGAAGGCCTCAATAGCCATCGGTGTGTGGAAGTTGGTAATCGCCACCTTTTCCATGTTAAATCTTGTCAAGTAGTCTCTCAGTGGTTCTCTGTATCTTTGGACGACACGGTATTGGTCACTAGTTATCTTCTCAAAGTGTCTGCTGGGCGCAAACTGCAGATTGAAGGCATCGACCAAATCAGTAAAAAAGCATATACTTCCGTTTGACAAGCCTACGAACCATTGTAGTGCTAGTCCCGACAGCGTCGAACCAAAACCTTTACACATATATGGCTTTCGTAATTCCATAGGGATCGGAACGACAAATATATTTTTCTTGTATTGTGATATATGTACATGTAGATCATTTGTACCATCATACATTTTCATGTCGAGAACTAAAAATCGCTTGGGTATGTCGACTATAACAATGTTGTCGGAGAATGGTGAGTCTGCGTAACTTGTTGGCGTTGACTTCTCCAGAGGCTTTAGGACACTAGGAATTCTCTAAATTAATTCCTCATATCTTGTAATTCTAATTTGATGGCGTCTGGCACCTGCTCTTGTGATCTAGAACTCTGGTGTCTCGACCGCCTAGATGTCTTCTATCGTTCTACTTCTCGTTCATCTGTTGTTTTGTCGTGTGGTTGTCGTATGTTGTTGGCGCTATTAATGATTGTATTTTTATCACTATCAACGTCTGTGGCAAGATCATTCTCCTTATCTTGAGGTTCATCATCAGTGGTGTCGTCTATATCCAGTCGTCGGATGACATTTGGTATGGTACGTCGTGTTGCAGCCTTGTTGTTGGACTTCATCGTAGTTAGCTCTTTTTTCAAGTTCTCATTCTCGGATTTCATGGCATTCATTTCAGCCTGTAGCTTTTTGATAGCATAAATCATTCCTTCATCATCACCCACATTTCCACCTTGATTTGAAGGGCTTGTATGTTGAGGATTGTCGCCCATTGTCGAGTGTGTTTCACCAGAAATCACTTAGACTCTTAATCAATTTCCTACAGACGGCGTCAAACTGTTTTGGTAAACTTTTGTAGGTTAAAGATTAAGATTAAATGATTTCAAATGAACATAATTTGTATGATCGAACTAAGAACAAGAATAAATAAGTAAATCAACACAAAGAAATGGTAATGCAGAAAACCCCCGTTAAGGGATAAAAACCGCGGGTGAGACATTACCCAACCAAATATGATCCACTAGAATAATGGTTTTAAGGTTACAACTGATAAAGATGAGATTGTAATGAAGAAAAATAGGGAGGTAACCTCTAGACGACAACTTGTAGTAGGCAGTAGTGTAGCGGCGTAGTTGTATATCAATATAAGTGTAGTGTAATGTATATTGTATGTGTATAACTTGAATGATGATAATGAGGATTGTATGTATGTATATTGGCGGATAGAGGTTGTAGAAATTGTGTATATTGGGTATTATGGCTATTGTAGATGTTATAGGAGGTGTAGTTGATAGGGGTATTGTGTGGTGATAGAGATTGTATATATGTACAGTAGATGTTGTAGGTTGTGAAAGTTGTATGAGTTGTATATATTGTAGCTAATAGAATATATATGTATAGCATATATGGTTTATTTGTGTAATGGTTGTAGTAGAAGTTGTATGAGTTGCCTTCCTTGATGCTCATTTTTTATATATTTGAATTGTGTAACTGCCTCATTTAATGCAGAATTGATTGCTATTATTTCCTTTCCTTATTTGTTTTGAAACCGATACTCATCAATGCTTTCCATTTTGATATAGAAACTGGTACCCATCAATATATTTTCTTTCTAGTATTAAAACTGATATTTTATCCCTTCCTACAATTCAGGACGGTTGCTTGACCGTTTCCAACAGCTGCTTGGTTGTCGTCGGACGTCATTATTCACATCATGTCCTTATTGATAGCAGATAGTTGACGTTAGACATGTCAAAATTCTGACACCAACAATAATTATTTATGATTTTGGACTCATAAAAATTGACTGAGTAGAATGGTAATCAATTTCTGTAAATACTGGCTTTAACAATGCATTTATTTTCACTGATTTTTGACATCATCATATCTGAATTTATCATTTATTTCACAAAGTATAAATTTGGAGAGATTATTAGATCAAGATATCAGAGTTTAAGAATATCAGAGTTTAGGCAGATCAGACTTTATCATCAAAGTATATCTTAATCAGAGTATACTTGATCAGAGTTTTTAAGATCAGAGTCTGAGATGTCTATTCTTACAAATCAAGAGACGGTGAAGATAGATATGGAAATAAGAGTGTCGGTTACAGAAAATCAGAGATTGCCATTATCACCTAATGTAGATAGGAAGATTTTCCTAGTTTTATATAATTGATTAATTTGTTGGTTTAAGTGATCGTAAATGTGGCTTTATAAGGACAAGATAGGTTTACTATGAAATTGTTTGAATTGTATTATCTTTTTCATAATCTAGTAGCTTTTAAAAATTTGTTTTTTTGAAATTTTTTTTGTATTATATCAGATTTTATATATAGTTAATAAAATCTCTCAATTCTTCATATTTGTATTTGATTTAGGCAATTAGTTTGTACAACTGTATTGAACTCCTTCTACAATTGTTATTTACCGGGGAACATATTAAATAATAATTTTAAATTCCATTAATGGTTCAATTAATTATTCTAGTAACGTTATTATTCTATTACACATTTTACTAAATATTTAGTAAAATACTTAATAGAGTCTTAGAAATTTTGTTAAAATTTAAATATATATTATTTATTTATATATTGGAGCACTTAGTACCAATATTAAATATTCCAATATTTTTATATAATATAAAAATGTTCCAATAAATATTTTGTTTTATATAATATAAGATTCTGATAAATGTTCTACAAACTATTATATAAAAATAGATCGTTCTATTAAATATGTGACCTTAACCAATATTTTTAAAATTAGTTGTAATATAATTTATTTTATTAAATAATAATTTTAAGATTCAACCCGGTGTTATATTAATTATCTTAAAAATATTGAGATTCTAGTACACATTCTATTTATAAAATACATAATATTGTATATTTTTAAAATCAATTAAAAATAATTTATTATGTATTTTACTTAATATTTTTATATTTATTTTATAATAAAATTCAATATAATTTATTTTATTAAATAAAAATATTAAAATTTTATTATTAAGTGATTTATTGATTATTCAAAGAAATAAAAAATAATATTACACTATGTATTCTATTCATTAAAACACATTACGCTATATTTTTTAAAACTTATTTCAATTTAGTATTTTATTGCAACTATGTCTATTTTAAGATTCTATAAAGAATTTTTCTCAAATTTTTAAAATAATATTCCACATAATTTAATTTATTAAATAATTATATTAAATTTCTACTAAGTAACCATTTTACTATTTTAATATCTTTCGACAACTAATTTTATTGAATTTTCTACTAATGTGAATTTTAATAAGTATTTATTAAATATTTTTTCGATTATTTTAAAATAATATACAATATAATTTATTCATTTATTAAAATATATTATTAAGATTTTACTATGTATTTCACTAATTATTTTTAAATAAGATTTATTCCTACTTATTTTCTTAAATAATTAAAATAAAATTCTACTAAGTGTTCTATTAATTATTCTAATAATTTTAATGAAATTATTAATTATTAAATTAATTCATTGACAAATATTAGAAAGCACATAATAAAAAAATTCAAAAAATAAAGTAAATAATAAATAGCAATATTATTTTTAAAGAGAAGTCATTACATTAAGCTATATCCATATAAATATAACTAGCTCTGAAACCCGTGCGAGACATGGACATGCTCTAGTAAAAATATCGGACGTGTTCATGATTTTTGTAGTTAACATGTTTTTTTGGTGAATATTCTGTAAATTTGTCTGTTATCCGTTCTCCAACATTTTAGTAAATTCATCATCTTTGAGAAGTTATATGATTGCAATCTTTTAAAAGAACTGCAATTATAACTAAGCACTGCATGCCCATGCCCAGAAGGCATAAGGATGTCGATCACTCTAGGAGAATTAAATATTGTTTTTAACAAGTTTTTTGTTGTGAGAGAAATTTGGCTATAACATTATGGAGACCCTTTACTGGAATAACGGAAGAAAAGTGATGAAAAAGATCAATAAACAACTTCATGACCGAGTTTCCATAGAAGGTGGATGGTGATTTTTATGTGGAAAGGACTGAGCTAGCAAAGATTCAAAGTACAAGGGTGTAACCTCGGGATTACACATGTCAAGTACTTCAGAGTATCCAAGAATACTTGAGTTCCTACGTGCTCTCTCCCTCTAAGTATTTTTTCCAACACTTTGCTAGTTGGCTACATACCCTCTTTATAGGGATCAAGTCCATATGTAGTTCTTGGTTGTTATGACTCTTATTTATGAGTGATCAGCTGTGTTTGAATGAGATTTATCCTCTGCTTTGATGTATATCTTGAAGTAGTTGAGCTATAAGGAGAGTCCAAGCCAGTTAGGACTCCTTGGAAGCTCCCTTGCCATTTATAACCGACTATATATGTAAATATATGTACTTTTCTCATAATTATCCTTGATTTGATAAGAATATTATGATAATTGTCCCCTGTAATCGTAGATAAATTATCTCCTAAAAATCCGGTGAAACAAACGAGTCAGAACTGTCCTTCCAGGAGGTTCCTAACAGTTGTTCTGGAAGCTGGTTCCTGGAAGCTATCCAATGGAACCTGGAACTTGTTTTCTGGAAACTAGAGCATGCTCAAACATTCCAGGTGAATTCCCAACTTTATTGGCCTCCTGGAACCTCCCCAAGGTAGATTCCAGTCTTGATATAATGGAAGTTCTTTGGACAGTGAAACCTCCTCACCATGACCTTTTCCCCAAGTAGTTCCTCACCCTTTGATAATTCTTCACCCTCTAGACTTTTTCAGTAGCTTCCATGCTTCACTTTAACACAGTGGAACCTCCATAATTCCTCTTAAACTGCCTTGAAATCTCTTCAAGAGCCCCAATATTTGATGGATTGGACTTCAAATGATTTATAGGCCTAAATCCAGCCCATATGAGATTTTGGGCACAATAATTACCCCTGGTTCCTTGTAGTAATTGAATGCACAAGGAACTAACCCTGAAATTGAGGTTCAATCCTTCAACATGTAATTCCCTATGAGCTACTATATAGCTTCCACAAAATATTTCTAAGCTTACAAGGGCTTACCTGGTGTAAGAAATAAAAAATAATCCATAGAAGATTTTATACAATAACCCGCACATTACATAAATCACTGTAACTTGCTTTATACCTAAAATCAGAATAAAAATTACCTCAAATATTATTGATAACAACTTCTAAGATACCGATGTGGAACCTCATTTGCTTGTCATTTGGCCTGTATTAGGGGTTTGACCTTTTATCCTCTTCTCTAGATTTATCAACTTGCCACCTAATTTGAATTTTAAATTGCTTCCAACCATCCGAAATTCTTGGATTCCCCTATCATTTAAAGCCGTTTGAGTTTAATTCGAAATGGTGCATGCTAACCTCTTGCCACAATAATAGTTATGTTGGTTTCTGTGTTGGCTCACGCCATGTCTCTTCATTCCCCTTGATTCTCCAATTGTAGCCTGCCACCTATCCACCTTGTTCCCCACTAGATGTTAATATCCCATGATTATATATACATATAACTTAATCTCTTTTTCCTTTTCATTTCTCTAAATCTCTCCAAAAACTTGTTCTTTTGCGTCCCTTCATCTCTGAAGCTACCCAAGACTCCTTAACAACTTGAACCCTCTACCATCGTATCAAGCTTCTCCTCTTTAATCCTATTCAAGGTAAGTTTCATTCATCCTTCTTTAGCCTCATACAATGTTCTTCTTTGTCATGTGTCATTGTAATCACATCCCTGTCTGCATATACAACTACTGTATTTCTGCATTCGATTTTCTTATGTGTTACCTGTTCAATTTTGTGTTCTTCATCATTTACATGCATCTCACATGCCTGTTTTATGCATCCCATTACTTCACCGTATAATTGTTTCATACACCTTATTCAATCTTTCTAGGGCACATCGTATAGCTCCTACCCTTGAACCACTAGAAATAATTAAAATAACCATGGTTGTTTGCACCAACACCTGAAATACCTCACCTTATTCAACTCCCTTGTGTTTATTTCAACTAGCAAGTGTCTATATTTGTTGATATAAGTACCAATTTAAACAAATATATTGTCTGAAACCTGCTCGTCAATAGGTCCATATGCCCCATTTTGTGAAACCCTCGAATAAATTTACATATTTCTTTTAGCAATAGCCCTAGGTTCCTCACACCCCGACCATAGGAATTAAATGATGCTAGAAACTATTACCCAAACTTCCACTTTCCTTACTTTCCCTCTATTTCTTCAAAATCCTCTCATTAAAGTCCAAACCATTCTGTTTCTGAGACAGATGTTGAACCCAACTGTCTCTGCAGGTTCCTCCACCTCAACAGCAAACAAGGGTTCCCCCATGAAGAGAACCCGCTCAAGAGTGATGGTTTTGGATGCTTCAGCTGCCACAATTTCCCTGAAAATACCTAGCCCCCTATAGACCTCTCCCTATCCTTTGTGGAGAGAGATGACAAGGTTCCAACCTCCCTGAACCTGTCTCCTCTTGACTTTGGAACCTCATTTGCTGGTGGATCTGAACAACCATTTTTTGACAATAGCGAAGATTCCTCTGATGTGATTGAGGTAGAGGTGATGGTGATAGATTGAGAAGCTGCTAGAAATTATGGGGTCCCTTCTGCCTGTGAGAACATAAACTCAGCCATGAAAGAGGCTAAGCTAGATAAGCTTCTAGAGACCTGTGTAGCTGGTTGTACCTTGGTGGTACCTTATGCTGGTGAGAGGTGCCATAGATTTGATATGATGGAACCTGATAGAACTGATCCCGATGCTATGGTATCTGTTACATTCTTCAAGCTGGGAATGTCTATGTCTATGCATTTATTCTTTGTAGAGATGTTGTAGTTTTATGAATTTGCCCATATGCAACTTACTCCCAACTCCTATAGGATGGCAACCTATATGTATCTCCTATATGCTGACAACTTCCAAGAACCACTATCTGCCCCAGAGTTGGGTTACTTCTACCCACTGAAGGAAACTGGGAAGAAGGTTGGATACTTTTATCTGAATGCATGGGGAGCTCATCAGGGTAGGTGCATAAGAGGGAATAAGAAGGGAATGTATGATTGGGCTGGACAATTCTTGTACTATTATGATTGTCCTCCACTTCCCAAAGCTTTTAATGTCTCTCTAAGTCAGGAACCTCCCTTGTTACTTCTTATTTCCATAGTATACCCCCACTTAGTACCTTTACTTATTATTCCTTATACCTTCCTGTAGAGATTCCAAAAGAAACCCCCTTGGTGGGAGCTCCAAGAGAGAGAGCCGAAAAGATGTTAGATTTATGTTCCACGTTGCAGGATGGGGAAAGCCTATTAACAACTTCCAATTTAGAGTTGTTTGGCTTCTGTGTTGGTAGAGGTCCCAGCCTTCCTATTGAGGGAGCGAAAGTTGGTGATGGAACCTCTTCCACGCTACTGTTTCCCATAGCCCATCATTCCTTTATACATAGCTTCTTTTTCTTGTTTAACATGTGCATGTACAGCTTTTAATTGTTCATATCATGAGCTTTATATGTGCAAACTGTTATCTTTGTCTCTTTATCTGATTTTTCCTTTCTATTGCTTTGTAGATATGGCTCCCGTTGTTCCCTCATTTGTCAAGAAAACTATTAAGTACGAAGACATGTTCAAGGATGAAGATGTGGAAATGTTGGACTCTCCTATTGATGCCACTCCCATCTCCACAACTTTCACTCTGCTGGTTGCCCATGAGCCTTCTAGAACCTCTTCTAAGAGGAAGCTATCATCAAGCTCACAAGGTAAAACTTTCACTATTGACCTTCGCTCTGAGAAGAGGTCCCGGTTAGTTATGATACCTGATGCTTCTCCTGAAATGCAGGCTTTTACCAGAAAGCTTGGGGAACAGGTTCCAGAAAAGGCGGTAGCTGAGTGGTCCAAAATGAGATGAATGAAGCTTCTCAAGCCTTGCTAGCTTCTGCTGCTCAGAACACTTTCTTACAATTGAGTTTTGGTGAGCAGCTGGTAGTAGCAGCCATGAGTGACGAGAAGTTGAGAGATGAGTTGAAGGATGTGAAGAACAAACTCAAGACCTCTGAGGATGAGAAGAAAAAGCTGGTTGAAGCCAATAAGAAGATGAAGGCTTCAGAATCCACATTGACCAAGGAGAGGGGCATCTGAGCAATTTGGTCAAGGAGCAGGAGAAGCTGGAAGCTACTCATGCCGAAATGACCCAGGAGTTGATGGCCTAGGTGGATGCTCTCCAAGATGCCGTGAATATATACAAAACTTTGAGATCTCCCCGAGAGAAGGCTAAATACGAAGCTGGCTATGACAATGGTGTCAAGGATTATTTAAGATCCATGTACGAGAAGGTGCTAGATTTCAATTGGTCTCTCTTGTGAGAGGATGTTGTTGCCCTGGTGGAGGAGCTGAAGAACAAGAATCTGACAGCTATTATAGGGAACCTGGAGGTTCCGGGTGCGGTGGAAGCAGTCATGAAGGTGACGGAGCCGGCTCCTGCATCCCAGACCCTGCAACATGAGGTTCTAACTCCTAATCCTGAAAAAGCTCTTTCCGAAAGTGCCACCTCTACATCTCCTGCTGAAAAAGCCTCATCCAATACTGATGATACTCCTCCTGCTAAATGATTCTCCCTCCTTGCCATACTTTTAATGCTTCTTTGAAAAATTAATGGTTTTTGTTTGGGTATTTTGACTTGGTTTCTCTATGAGGGGGGTCGGCACCTTTGATGTTCCACAAATTAATTTGAATATTTATTCGGTTGGTTAGATATTTTCATTTTCTATCGTTGGGTTATTTCAATTTCTTTCAAATTTTATGTCTTCCACTGTTTGATGCATGCTTTATTTTATTCTGAAACATACGATATTATGTCCATTGTATAGTTGTCAATCTTTATGACAGGAAAGGCTCAAGGTTCTTTGGGACCATCTAAAGGAGTGTAACCTCCCCACCTTTTCAAGAAACTCTCAAACTGGGTGACTCCTTGGAATTACCACTTCCTTTTGGCTTCATCACAACTTCTCTAGGAAGGTATTTATTATCTGTCACAAGTTTGATAAACCACATGTACCTCTTTCTAGGATTTGTATCATGGATAAAATATTCAAATCCGTTTATTTAAGGTGGAAGTTGTTATGGAGGCTTCCCATAATATTATTTCTATGTGTATATATAAATGATCATCCTAGAAATGTCAAGAATAGATAGGCATTATAGTTTGCACCTAGTATTGTGTTTGTTGCATAGTTGTTAATCTTCAAATTATGAGAACCTCAAGGTTCTTTGGAACCTTCTCGGATATCAGAACCTCTTTAATAATGAAGAACCAATGATGTGAATGGTACCTCCCAAGGTTACCAGAAACCTCTTCACTTGAAGAATTGATCTAATCACCACCACATCCTTTTGATTTCACCATAACCCCACTTTTGGGGATGCGACTAACGAAAACAGTGGCTAAGCATGTGTTGAACTAATTCTTAGAAGCTTCAGGAGCCAGGACCCGACATCTCTTAGGTTGAATCTCATGAACCTTAAGAGCCAAGACTAGGCAACTCCTGGGTTAAATCACATGAACCAAATGAACCATGTTATTGTAGTATCTTCGAGTTTTCTACTGGTAAGAAGGTAGTGAGGATATTCTTATTTCCTCCACTAAATCTAGGTAAAAAACGATGATTGACTACATTATTCTCGACTTGATAATTGTCCCTCTTAAAGAAACCTGCTCCAATCTCCACAACTACCATGGCTTCACAACCATAAGTAAGGACAAAAGGTGATTCTCTTGTTGTTGATCGAGGTGTCATATTATAGGACCACAACACCATTGAAAGCTCATCTGGCCAGCTTCCCTTACTTTCCTCCAATTTTACCTTCAAAGTATGCTTAATTATTTTATTCACAGCTTCTGTTTGGCCATTACTTTGAGGATGGCAGAAAGCTAAAATAATCTTCTTTATCCCCAAATCATCACACAACTTCCTCATTTCTTTGTTGTCAAACTGCTTCTCGTTGCCAGAAATTAATTAGTGAGGGATCTCATACCTGCAAATGATTGTGCGGTAGACAAATTCCCTTAGCTTCCCAGTAATAATATTGGCCAAAAGTTCATCTTTTGCCCATTTAGTGAAATAATTCATAGCTATCACAACATATTTCACACTTCCCTTACCTTTCGATAGCTCCCCAATTAAATCAATACCCCATATTGTAAATGGCCAATGACTAACCAAGGGCTTGAGAGATGCCGTTGGTCTACTATTAAGGTTTGAATACCTCTGGCAATGGTCATAGAACTTAACAAACTTGTGAGCATCTGATTTCAGACTGGGCTAATAATATCCCTGCCTTAACACTTTGTGGGCAAGAGAGGTACCCCCGAGTGATTTCTACAATGCCTCCATAAACCTCTTTCAGAATATACTCACAATTATTTCCAGCTATGCATTTGAGCAGGGGCTGATTAAAACCTCTTTTATAGAGGTACTCATCATAGATCACATACCTACCTGACTGGTACCTGATTCTTCTATCCTCATATTTGTCTTCAAGAAGATCTCCCTTAGAGATATAAATTTTTATTGGGTCTGTCCATAGCTTCTCGACTGGAATCTCGATCTCCATCACTTCCACATGTGGGATGCTAGGTTGAGGCTATATTTCAAGGGGAATTACTCCCAGTAAGGTTGTAGAATTTTGAGTCCCTAACTTTACCAAGGAATCTGCATTGACATTTTCTGCTTTTAAAATCTGTTCAAGTTTCACCTCCCGGAACCTTTTAGCATCTAATTAGCATCTGCTTTATAACAGGTTCCAGTCGCTTTCCAACGATTAGGGCCTTGGAGGCATCGTTATCATCCATCACCACAACAACTGTATCACCAGCTGGTCATGTCTTCTCGGTCGTTTCAGGCATTCTTGTGTCCAAATCTATCTCAATATCAATATCTGGAACCTCCTCTATAATGGGAGTTTCTGTTGGTGCACCTTCCAACATTAGCAAACCTAATGGTGCTACCCCCGAAAAAATTAGAATTTTTGGAAGAGGTTCATCACAGGCTAATTCCACAATCCTGATGCCATTGTAGGAACTTTTCAATTTTTCCACAGGTTCCAATATCAGTACCTCATTGTCCCCCTTTTTACTGTTTGGAGGTTCCTTTTGGAATTTCTGTATGGACTGTTTGTATAATAGATAATATATTATTGTTTAAAATGTTTTAACAAATCCCCTAGTTGACAAGGAGTGAGTCATAAATATAAGCCATGAGATGTGCACTAGAAATTGAAATGCATAGTATGTCAACCAACTAAAATATGATAACAAATCAAAGATGTCGTATAAATTATGTAAATGCAATTTTCGCAGACACGGAGACAGTTATGTAATGCTGAAGATATAAAAGGCGGAAGACAGGTCTGAAGAAATGAAACTTGTAGTTACCTATTGACTTAGGACATCAATAAAACTTTTGACCTAGATAACTTCATCTGTAATACCTTATATACATACCTAAAACCACCCTCTTAAAGCTTAGAGTTTGTAAAGAAGCCATTGGTTGCACTAGCCAAAGTAGAGAAGTCGAACAATGGCAACTAAACATCTTTGTCACCATTATCAATTCCCCCATCATCAAGATATTGCTTTGTCATCACTGCAATTTCCACTTGCATAGGCATACAGTTAAAACTAAGCATAATATTGTTGGATCATATCAAGCCTACTGGATAGTACGTTCTTGTCTGTTATGTAAACTTAGACTATCTTTAATAGTTGGTGATTTGGTTTATTTTTAAATGTTACTTCTGCCGTTAGAAGTGATCTTTGAGTTATAATCCAAACTATAGTTAAAGCCACAAATAATGCTGGTAGAAGATTCAAGTCAAGAATCATGCATCAATAAGAATAAGGCTAGAGAAATAAGGATTCAAGTTGAAGAAAGTTTCTAAGGCAAAATGTCTACCATTTGAAAAGTCTCACCATTCGACAAGTCTGAGCACATACTAAATTTTTTTCTAATTCACAAATTCGAGAAGTGAAGAAACTGTCTTATTCGAGAAGTGTAAAAGATGGATCGTTCGAGAAGTTCAATTTGGAAACAATTCGAGAAGTCCAAGCTATGTATCATTTGAGAAGTCAAGATATGTACCATTCGAGAAGTCAGGATATGTCTCATTCGAGAAGTGTAAAAGATGGATCATTTGAGAAGTCTCAATCATTCGAGAAGTGACAAAGCCTGAACAATTCGAGAAGTCCAAGTATATAACATTACATTGAAGTATTTATAGAGACCTCGAATAAATTAAAGGGCTGATTTCAAGGAAGATTTCAGAAGTAAAAGACAAGAATGTGCAGCAATTTTCTGTTTAGGATCAGTCAAACCTGGACAGATGGTGACAAGTCTACAATGAAGCTAGGAGAAATAAGCAAGACAAAACACAAAAGCTGTGTGCCGATGTAAAGAGTTGTTAAGTCTGAAGAATAAGTTAGAAATGGAATGAAATATTTTGTAAAGTTTCATTTGTACTATTCTAGTTTTAGCTAACACAGTTTGCAAAAGTATGTCGAGTTAAAAAGACATGTTATCTATATAGAATAGAGTGTGCTTTGTAGTAGAAAAAAGAGTGTGAAAAATATTGTATTGTTCTTATCCTTGTTTCTCTCTAGAACAAGAAGCTGAGATTTAAGTTCAAATCTCATATTGTAGCAAACAAAAATTAATATACAATAGATTAAAAGTTTACATTGTGTGTTGTGTAATTCCACATTTCTTTATTACAAACACATTATATAAACAAGCTATATTTATAAATCACTCAAACAAGAATTTGAAGTAATCATTCACCCCCCTCTGGTTAACTTTCTCTGAAACTCATACCTAACAAGTGGTATTAGAGCGAGGCTATTAACATACAAACAGTTCAAAGATCAAAAATGAGTTTTCAGAAGTTAAGCAGAATCAAGATTCCTCCATTTGATAGAGAACACTATTCTCTATAGAAGAAGGGGATGTTCACCTTCATCAAAATTGCACATTACTTGTATCTAGAGATTTTGAAGAATGGTCCATTTATGCCTGTATCTTGGTTCTTGAAACAACCAGTGGCTCTGAAGTTATTCCAGCCACATGGGTGCTTAAAGACCCTTCACAGTACAAAGATACCGAGAGAGAGAAAATGTCCCTTGACAACAGTCTCATGTTGATACTGACAGATTCATTGGACATGTCCATGTATAATAATGTTGTCAACTGTACAACGCAAAACAAGTATGGGAAACCAAAGAAATATTGTGTGAAGGTACTGAGGAAGTCAAAGAGAATCAAAGACAGTTGCTGGTGTCATAATATGAAACATTCATGTCAAAGCACAATGAAAGCATCACTGAGGTTTTTGAAAGATTCAACAAGTTAATCAATGACCTTCAAATGCATGGAAAACTTTATGAGACAAAAGATAAAAACTTAAAGATTTTGTTAACTCTCCCAGATTATTTAGAAAGCAAGATTTAAGCTATAAGAGGGGGGAAATTTGTCAAAACTCCGCTTGGAAACTCTGTATGGAATATTAAAAACCTATGACTTAGAGTTCTTCCAAAGAAAGTCTATTCTTGCAAACAGAGGAAAAATGGAAAATGTCTCAAATGCCTTGATTGTGAAAGAACCAGTAAAGGTGGAAAGAACAAGTGTAAGTCAAAAGCTGAAAAATGAAGAAACTGAAGATCAAGATGTTTTTGAGGAGTCATCTGTGAAAAATGAGTCTGATGAAGATGAGTTCTACACTATTGAAGAACTGAAAACTATGGACAACAAATCCTTGGCCTTCACGGCTAAAAAATTTAGAAATTTAAGCTTAAAAAAGAACAGGAGTTTCAAGCCTAGATGCAAACCAAATTTCAGTTCCTTTAAAAAAGGAAAAAGTTCAAAAAGTTTCTCATAAGGAGGTTACAAAACAGGGTTAGTTGATAGATCTAAAATTAGGTGTTTTAACTGTATTGAACTTGGACACTTTGCAGTAGAGTGTAGAAACCCAAAAGCAATTAAGAAGGACAAAGACTATTTCGAGTTAGAAGCCAAGTATGAAGCCCTTCTCAAGAAGTATTCAGGAAAAGCATATATAGCTGAGGGAAAGGGTTTGGCTGACACTGATGAGGATGATGATGAGGAATTTATGAATCTAGCCCTCATGGCCAAGTCTAATGATGAGGGATCCACCTTAAAAAGTCAGGTACCCACTCTAACCTCCATTGACATATCTAATTCTCAATATAAAAAGACTGTAGAAGAGCTAAGTACTGAGATGATTAATATACATACTAGCATGATTGTAGCCTATGAGGAAATTAACAGATTGCTAAAAGTAAATGATCAATTATCTGAGAAGAATGATCATTTAGAACTAAGTCTTGTGAGCATGGAATATCTAAAACAGGAGAATGAATATCTGGAAAAAAATTATATGTCTTGAATAGATTGAAAAGTTTTTAAGGGAATTTTTTTCCTGAAAATGAGCTAAAAATCAGATCTTACCAAAACTCTTCAATCCTGGTTTATGAATTCCATGAGAAACATTAGGAAAATTCCAAAGTTGGAATTGGTTTTGATTACGAGTCCTTGAATAAGAAAAGACCTATCTCCACAAAGGGAAAGAAAACTGAAGTACCAGGAAATCCTCATGTTTTAAAGAATGTCAAAAATCCTATTTTTAAAAAGGCAACTGTTGTATTTGATGAAGAAAGTCTCATCATCAATCAACAGCTAAAAGATGAGGATGACCTTGAAATAGAAAAAGAGGAAATCAAAACAGCTCATGTAACTCCTCAAACTGAGAAGAAACATGTTGTAAAAGAAAATCAATCCATGCATGCTAAGAAAAAGAAACCTTACATGAATGGAAAAGTAGGCATCAACAAACACAACAATTATGATCCACTGCACAATGCACCTAGAGATGTTTGTAAGAATTGTGGATCCACTAATCATTTGACTCATATGTGCAAAAAGCCTATTGTTGAAAATGATAAGTTTTCCTGTGTTTTTGTTAAGCCCTTGATGCATGATAATCAAACATTTTGTGATAAATTTGACTGCATGCCATGTAATATGAATATCATGAACACTTGTTTTATGCTCAGAAAATAGTTTGTTGATGGATGCATAAGTCAAAACTTGAACATCAACACCTCTATACCTAAAACTGCTAGTACTGTTAGACAATGAAAGCAATCACTGTTACCAAGAAATGCATCTAGTTCAGGAAGTACAAATTTGACTAAAAATCAAAATAAGAAAACTGTAGTTATGCATGACAAAGGGACTAGGACAGTAATGAAAACAAATGACATGTATGCAACTAAATTAAAAGTATCAACATGGTTTGGGTACCAAGGAAAACTTGATTTTTTTGCACTTGCAGGGCACATGTAAAATAAGGAAAGCCATATGGATCTTGGACAGTGGATGTTCAAGACATATGACTGGTGACAAAGCCCTGATGTCACATTTCAAGGAGGAAGTTGGCCCAATGGTAACTTTTAGAAATGTTGTCATTGAAGATGTAGCTTTGGTCAGTGGTTTGAAGCATAATCTACTCAGTATCACTCAATTCTGCAACAAAGATTTGAAGGTGAAATTTCACAAAGAATTGTGCCTCATATTACACAGAAAGACCAAAGAGGTTGCTCTACAAGGTGTAAGGAAGGGAAGCCTGTTTGTAGCAGATTTGGACTCTGCAAACAAGGAAAGAATTTGTTGTTTCTATACCATGGCCTCAGAAAATGAAAGTTGGCTTTGGCACAAGAGACTGTCTCATTGAAATTTCAAAAACATTAATTCTATAGTTAAAAGAGAATTAGTGAAGAACCTGCCCTCACTTGAATTCTGCATAGAAGGATTGTGTGAGGCATATCAAAAAGAGAAAATAAAGAGATCAGGTCACAGGATTAAGGAATTTACCTCAATCACCAAACCACTACAATTAATTCATATGGATCTCTTTGGACCAGTAAATGTCATTTCCATGTCCAAGAAAAAATATGCACTTGTCATGGTTGATGACTTTTCCAAATATACTTGGGTGAAATTCTTGCACTCAAAAGATGAAGCTCCTGATTTAATTTTTGAAAAAATGAGAAGATTGGACAAGGGCCCTACACCTGTTGTAGCCATAAGAAGTGACAATGGAACATAATTCAAAAATGCTACATTAAGTGAATTTTGCAAGGAAAATGGGATCACTCATCAATTCTCAGATCCAACGACTCCATAAAAAATGGAGTTGTTGAAAGAAAGAATAGGACTCTTATTAAAGGTACAAGAACCATGTTAGCAGAAGCAAATCTTCCAACCAGTTTTTGGGCTGAAGCTGTTAGGACTGCATGTTATAATCAAAATAGAACACTCATCACAAAACCAGTTGGAAAGACACCCTATCACATCATGACAAACAGAAGACCCTCTGTCAAGTATATGCATGTGTTTGAAACAAAATACTTTTTTCTCAAGGATGATGCTGACAACCTTTGGAAGTTTGAAGCCAAGGCATATGAAGGAATCTTTTTGGGATACTCCTCGGATAAAACTGTCTATAATAGAGTATATGTGATTGATCATTAAAAAGTAATGGAAAACACAAATGTGACATTTGATGACTTCAAGTTTCCTGCTATGAACCTTCAATCACAAAACTGTGACACTTTGAGATTTGAAAATGAAATGGAATTGGAAGCTATTGAAAAGGAAAGAGATGAAATTGCACATGAATGTTCAAATGTAGAAATCTCACATGGAGTAAATGAAGAGACAAATGCTGAGGACTTCAGTCATATTCAACTTGAGAATTCTCCTTACAACCCTAGAATTAACTCAGGGGGAGCTTCTCAAGGATCTACAACACAAACTAATCACTTAAATCAGGAAGAATCCACTTCAGGAGAAAGAGGTGTGGGTCACTCAACTAAGTGGAACAAGGATCACACAGCTGATCAAATCATTAGTAATCCTGAAGAAAGAGTAAGGACAAGAAGAGAAACAATGAATGAATGTCTGTTTGCATGTTTTCTGTCCAAGGTAGAACCAAAATTAGTTGAAGAAGCATTGTTGGATCATGACTGGATCACTGCTATGCAGGAGAAGCTAAATCAATTTGAGATAAACAAAGTTTGGGAGTTAGTGCCACCACCTAGTGATAGATTAATAATTGGCACGAAGTGGGTATACATAAATAAGATGGATGAATTTGGCACTGTTGTAAGGAATAAAGTAATGATGGTTACAAAAGGCTATTCACAAGAAGAAGACATTGACTATGATGAGACCTTTGCTCCAGTTACAAGACTTGAAAATATAAGAATTTTTCTAGCATTTGCAGCTCACTCAAATTTCAAAGTCTATCAAATGGATGTCAAGAGTGCTTTTCTAAATGGTGAATTGGAAGAAGAAGTGTATGTGCAACAACCTCCTGGCTTTGAAGACTCAAAATTCCCTGATTTTTTATACATGCTACACAAGGCACTGTATGGACTCAAACTGGCTCCATGAGCATGGTATGACACCCTATCAAAGTTTTCTCTAGACAATCAATCCACTAGATGAAATATTGTCAAAACTATCTTTTATAAGAAGCATGGTGATGATATTATACTAGTTCAAATCTATGTGGATGACATCATATTTGGCTCTACCAATGAAAAGCTATGTCAAAGGTTTTCTAAGCTCATGCAAAGTGAATATGAAATGTGCATGATGTGAAAGCTTAATTATTTTCTTGGGCTTCAAATAAGGTAAAGAACAGATGAAATCTTCATAAGTCAAATAAAATATGTAAATGATCTGTTGAAAAGGTTTGACATGCAAGATTGCTCACCTGCTAAGACTCCTATATCTATAGGCACAAAACTTGATGAAGACAAGAAGGGAAAAAGTGTTGATATGAAGACCTACAGAGGAATGATCGGTTCTCTACTTTATTTGACTGCAAGTAGGCCTGTCATCATGTTCTCTACATGCTTACGTGCAAGGTTTCAAGAAAATCCAAAGGAGTCTCATCTCATTGTTGTCAAGAGAATTCTCAGATATCTAAAGGGAACAACTTACATGGGATTATGGTACCCCAAGGAAACTGGATTCAATCCTGTTGGTTACACATATTCAGATTATGCTGGTTACAGAGTTGATAGAAAAAGTACATCAGGAAGCTGTCAATTTCTTGGACAGAGATTGGTTTCATGGTATAGTAAAAGTAATAATCTATATCAACATCCACAGCTGAAGCTGAATACATAGCTTCTGGGAGTTGATGTGCTCAAGTGCTTTGGTTAAGGAATCAACTAAGTGACTATGAACTTGTTTTGGAGAAGATTTCTATCAAGTGTGACAATACTAGTGCCATCTCAATTGTGACCAATCCTGTGAATCACTCAACAATAAAGCACATTGATATCAGGTACCATTTCATAAGAGAACATGCTGAGAATGATACTATTGTACTTCTCTATGTTCCAACACAATAACAGTTAGTAGACATTTTTACTAATCCTTTGGATGAAGCCACCTTCAACAGGATGGTTTGTGAAATTGGAATGCTAAATCCTTCAAGCAAAATGGTACTAAAAATGAATCTGTAACTGTTGCAAAAATTACTTCACATACATGATTTTTGAAATTAATTATCTAAGTGAAGTAAAACTAGTGTATACTTATAAATACACTAGTCATATTGTTGAACATTATTTTTGAGAAACAAGATTAGTATCTTGGAATTATTTCAGTCTTATTCCAAGGAACAACCTGTATAGAGTTAATATTGTATGCATCATTAAAGAACAAGAGTATTTTTCTTCACACAGGGATAATTTATCAAAAAATAATTTTTGGTTAGATTAAATATGATTAAATTAATCTGAGAATTATTTTGAGAAAATTTCCTTATTTTATTTTCCAAGTAAAAATGAAATAATCTCATGAAACTTGAGTTTTTGAATAAGTTGCCATCCTTTTCTTTCAAACTTCTCTACTACTACAAATTTTTAGAGTTCTCGAATAAATTTGACTCAATCGAGTTCTCTGCAATTAATTTCAAAGTTCTCGAACAGTTCTCTTTGAGATATCTCGAATTAATTTCTTTCAGAATTCTCAAATAGTTTCTTTTTCAGACATCTCGAATCACTTGCTAACGAGTTCTCAAATCCTTTTAACTCAGAGTTCTCGAATATGTACTTTTAGAGTTCCCGAATTAATTTAAATAGTTTTTCTTTAAAAGTACTTTATACATTTCAAAGTTCTCGAATAGTTTAAATCTATTGCATAGTCATATATAAAGCATAATAGATCTTACAATTCATTTCTACACTTATTTGAAAACTCAAGAAACCCTTGTCTCTCCACAGTTACATTAGATTTCTTTAAACTTTTCTAAAACTCTTTCGTTTCTTCTATTATCTTTTCTACACACTACTCAATGGCATCATCTAGATCAACTGTAATCTACACCATCCCTGAAACAAACTTTTTGGCTATCTCACGTGATGCAGATGCCAAGGACCAGTACAAGTGCTTCACAAGGTTCCTACTTGATTCATATTTGAAAGAGCCTCTACTTTGCAATCCTATTCTCTACATGGACCTTCTTGGGCAGTTCTGGAACACTGCTACTTGGGAAGAGATCGCACTTGAAGAAGGAGTCTCAAAGATTGTGTTCACATGCAGGATATAAGATGTGAACATAAGCTTCAATGAAGATGACATGAACACATGTATGTCACTACGAACCAGGGACTTTGACTCAGACCCCACAAACTCAGATATAATAGAATTTTTTAAATTCATTAAGTATGCTGATGAGAACATCGAAATTGGAAAAGTAATGAAGAAGTACCTAAGGAAAGAATGGTCATTTGTTTTTGACACTCTTGTTCGAGTCTTCGCCTGCAGGAAGACTGGCTTTGATCAACTTAGCATGATAGCCTTGAAACTTGGGCACTCTCTGGCCTACAACACCAAACTCAATGTTGGGAGACTGAATCTTGGAGAGCTTGCCACTAGACTACCAAAGAGAGGTAATGAAATATTCTTTCCTCGATTTATTCAATTAGTACTTAATTATAAAAATGATAAATTGATTGAATTGCTTGGAATGGTCAAAAATAAAATTGGCTATTGTAAATCCATGTCAAAGAATATCTTTGCATCATTGGAAACAAGAAGCATAGTGTGTAACTCTCTTCAAATTACTCCACACATAGGTATTTTATTTGAAAATTATCCAATTGTGAAGCCTAAATTTCATGCTCTTGACATAGTAAGAATTTCCAAGGCAGATGAAGAACAAACTCTACCTAACCCAGGGAATTCTAACCCAACTGAAGCCCCTTTTTCAAAATCCATAGATGATAGTGAACCAACATCTACATCCTCCCAACAGGATGTAGTTAAAAAGAAGAAAAAGAAGAAGCCAACTATTAAGAGAAAATTAGATGTAGTAGTAGAACAAGATGAGTTACCAAAGGTTGTTCTGACCAGGAGAAAGAAAAAGAAAAGCACCACAACAGACCAATCTATGTACTCTCAAAAGGATGAAGAGATTACAGAGGGAATAAACTTGTTACTAGATGCATTCTCTCAATAGAATGCATCTATTGAAATTGGGAGCCAGCCCACTCCACCTTGTACAAAGTCTGCACCATTGCATGAACTCACTCCTGTAAATAAAGAAGTTTTAGTAGAAAAGGAAACACAAAATGCACAGTTAGGAACTTCTATTGAAACTTCCTCATTTTCTCAGGAGGAGTTGTCAACACTCACAACTACTCACAATCTCTCTTCTATTCCCAATATTTTTTCATAACCAAATGTGTCTAGCCAAACACATGAGGTTTTTGATCATCAAGATTCCTCTTTCCCTAGTGAGTTAAATTCAGTGACATAGTGCATGACACTATACTCACCACTCAGGACATACATTTAGATGGTGAGGGGATGTATGCTGAGGCATATCCTGATGACCATCAAAGCCACAGAGGCTTCAGGAGTTTTTACTTCAGACTCTGTGGTGGCTGAGGATGCAACAATTCCCTTTGGTCTCATTCATGAGCCATTGGAGCACCAGGTGTCTTCCCAGACATTGAAAAATCTAGGGGACCTCTACACCGTGCAAATGGCATCCCCTCGACACTCCTCAGTTATTCAAAGACTGTCTTCTAGGGAGAAATCACCTATCCATCCAGTGTCTAGAGAATCATCTGAGAAATTGGATGATGACATAGATACTGAGGGGACTACTGTAACAAGTGGCCCTAGCTCTAACTTTTTGTCACAATGGCTGAAACCTGTGCAATATGACAGGGAATCAGGACCATCATCTTATGGTTGGTCACTTTCAGATGAACAACTCAGAGAAATCTATGGTGATCAGTTGGATGGATGGTACCATATTGCTCAATAACTCTTGACTTCTCATTTGCCCAACAAAGATTATGCTGAGATTATGTTGGAGTATGCCAAAGATCAAGAGGAGATTAATGATAATAATGCTCAAATGGCTGAAGAATGAGAGGCCAATGTAGATGCTTGGTTGGATAGCAAGGACACTGTGAGCATGAAGGAGATGTTATAGTGGATTAGACAGAAGTATTTGACAACTCTTGGTTCTTGTGAAAAGACTTTCACTCCATTAGCAATCTATGATGCTATTCATGAAACTGCAAAGGTTCAACTCTAGTCAAATCATTATCTTACTGAAGGTTTGCATGATGAGATTTATGATCACGGAACCAAGGTGGAGGTCACTTTAAAAGCCATTGAGGAAAATATGAAACCTGGAGGTATATATGAAAATATCTCATCTGGGGCTTAGTCTGGCGAATCATCACTTCTCTACACCAAGATGGATACAATGGAGAGAGCTTATAAGGAAATGATTCAAAACAATGCAACCATTCTTGAGAATCAACAAAAAATAAACAGCATGGTTCAAGTGTTGTATGCAAACAGACATGCAGATAGACTGCCTGGGGATGTGGCTCTTCATGCCTTGAGACCACTTCAAGTGGATATTTCTTATCAATCCAAGGCCAATGATGAAGTTGATAAGGCAAAAACAATTGATGACTTGAATACAAAGGTTGAATCCCTCACCTCTACTGTTTCTACGGTTATGTCAAGTGTGAGCACTCTCTAGAGGGAGTTTGACATCTCCAATGCCACTCAAGGCACCACCCTTGCTCAAATTTCTGCTCAACTAACATCAATGCAAACTCTTCTGTCAAACTTGGGAAATGCACATCAATCTCCTTCAGTTCAAGTGCCAACTCAAATCATGCCCAGTCACTCTGCCTTCATTTCATCACAAGATATCAACCCTAAGGGGGAGGAAAGAAAGATGACAAGAAGAAGAAGAGTGTGGACAAGGAAAAGAGAGAGGGCTCTATCAAAGAAAATAAATATGAAAGGAAGAAAACATCCAAGCAGCAAGCTATTGGTATTCATACTAGTATACCTACCAAAATTCAGGGTGCTAATATGGCTCCAACAGTTTCTGAAACTGCTATGATCCTAAAATCCAAAGAGCCAAAAATATTTCTAGTCAATGCTACTGCAAATAGAGTTATAAGGAATGAATTAAAGAAAATTCAAAGAAATAAGATGAAACCTTGTCAATAATTGAAAGTCAACATTGTCACAATGACAAAGTTCAAGAAGCCTACTAGTTCTTTACTAGTTAGGTGTCCAAAGTGGAGAAAGCAAATAGTTGTCCTTGACAAAGGTCTTCCAGTATAATCAATTCAGGAAATTGTTGAGCCAAAAAAAATCTACCTCAAGAAATGGAAAGCCAACAGAATCTGTAAGGTGGAATTTAGAGATAAAAGGATGTTTATCACCATAGTTGATGGTGAAGAAAAACATTTCTATCATGATCAAGCTGACACAATAACTCATGAAATCAAAAAAGTGATCAGTCTCTTTGACAAATCCTGTATGATAAATAAATTGAAGATGGTGAAAATGGTTGAGTACTTGGCTATGAAGTACCAAAAGAAAATTGATAAAGTTAAGTATTTGGAGGAGATGGTGAAAAAGAAGAAGAAGGACGGAGAGGAAATAGAAAGATTGTCCGAAGAGCTGAGAAGACAGGGAAAGTGCAGAGTATTCAAAGATCCTGACAGAGTTGAGTTGAAACTCAGAAATGGGGTCACATCTAAGATAGACTCAAGTTTGTCAGTGATTATCCAATTCAAACTCTTCAAGTTGCTGCTGATATGCTAAAGGATGCAATCCTAATTGAAGAGATCATGACCAGATTAGAAATTCTCAATGCAATCAAAGAGATAAATGAAAGGGAAGAGAAAGAGAAGAAAGCAAAGTATGATCTCTTCATGCAACAACAACAACAACTACAACAACAAAAATAGGTAGGCTTGATATCTTGTTATTACTTTATAAAACTGTCTTTTTCCAAATTGGGGGAGATTGTTGGATCATATCAAGCCTACTAGATAGTATCTTCTTGTCTGTTATGTAAACTTAGACTATCTTGCAATAAATGGTGATTTATTTTGTTTTTAAATGTAATTTCTGTAGTTAGAAATGATCTTTGAGTTGTAATCCAGACTATAATTAAAGCCTCAAATAATGCTGGTAGAAGATTTAAGTCAAGAATCTTGCATTAATTAGAATAAGGCTGGAAAAATAAGGATTCAAGTTGAAGAAAGTTTTTAAGGCAAAATGTCTACCATTCGATAAGTCTGAGCACATACTAAACTTTTCTCTAAGTCACATATTTGAGAAGTGAAGAAAATGTCTCATTCATGAAGTGTAAAAGATAAATCATTCGAGAAGTTCAGTATGGAAACAATTCGAGAAGTCAAGTTATTTATCATTCGAGAAATCAAGATATGTACCATTCGAGAAGTCAGGATATGTCTCATTCGAGAAGTGTAAAATATGGATCATTCGAGAAGTCTCATCATTCGAGAAGTCTCATCATTCGAGAATTCTCAATCATTCGAGAAGTGACAAAGCCTGAACAGTTCGAGAAGTCCAAGTACATAACATTACATTGAAGTATTTACAGGGAACTTGAATGAATTAAAGGGCTGATTTCAAGGAAGATTGTGGAAGCAACAGACAAGATTGTGCAGCACTTTTCTGTTTAGGATCAATCAAACCTGAACAGATGGTGACAAGTCTAGGAGAAACAAGCAAGATAAAAGACAGAAGTTGTGTGCAGATGTAAAGAGCAGTCAAGTCTGAAGACTAAGGTAGAAATGGAATGAAGTGTTTTGTAAAGTTTTATTTGTACTATTCCAGTTTTAGCTAACACAATATGCAAAAGTATGTGGAGTTAAAAAGATATGTTATCTATATAGAATAGAGTGTGCTTTGCAGTAGAAAAAAAGGGTGTGAAGAATATTGTATTGTTCTTATCCTTGTTTCTCTCCAGAACAAGAAGCTGAGATTTAAGTTCAAATCTCATGTTATAGCAAACAAAAATCTAATATACATTAGATTGGAAGTTTACATTGTGTGTTGTGTAATTGTTTCTCTAATTATGCATTTCTTTATTACCAACACATTGTATAAATAAGCTATATTTGTAAATCACTCAAACAAGAATTTGAAATAATCATTCACCCCCCCCCGGATTAACTTTCTCTGAAACTCATACCTAACAAATATAGTGAAATAAAATTTTAAATTTGTTAGATTAATGTAATACCTTCTGGAAGTTTCTTTTTATTTCTGATTACCCATGGGCATGCGCCAAGCATTGTTGTTATAGTCAACATAATATGTATTATTATGAACCTTACTTTAGATCCACCATTTTTAGCTTCATATTGAGATAGTAAGTAATGTGAATTCCCTGGTTACCACGAAAAAGGGAAAAACAAATAAATAATCAGTAATACTAAATAGGTAGCAGAAAAAGAAACATTAAGTTTACCTAATTCAGATAACATCATTCTTATGTAAAGATCTTGACCAGTTTCACTTCTCTCTCTAATATCAATAAGCTTATTAACCCATAATAGGCATCCACTTCCAATGCTTCTCATATCTGTATTTTCATAGTTGCACGTGAGCAATTCTTCAAGAACAACCTCTAATACTCGTCAAGACTCATATTTCTATAAAACCAAGAACCCTGAGTATCTGGTAATATCAACCATGTTTTCTTCATAAATCCTTCTCCGTCCACACAACTTAATTCTACATTCCTTGCGCATGCACTAGACCAATCTGCCACATTTTGACTTTTTGGCTCAAATCCATCTAAACACTCATATACAAGAAAACTATTAAGGTCACAACTACCATAAGCTCCACACAAAGGATAACGGTCACAATTATCTATTGAACGAGTAGATATAACTACCAAATTTGAGATTTTTCAATCCATATCCATCTTTGAATAGAACCAAATGAATTCAATACTATCCTTGCAGAAACCAAAGCATCCAATTGGTAATAATAACATAAATGTTTATCACTGGAGCAAAATAAAACTTATAAATTGGGGTGTATTTGAAGTTAGGTTTTCCAGAAAACCGAACACCTTTCCAAGGTCCATCTTGAGATTTTATAACAGAGCCTTTCATCGTCAATAGTTGGGGATATCCATTCCGATCAATATGATTTTTATATTCACTTAAAGAAAGATTATCTTCACTTTTTCAAGAACTGAGGTACCTTTCAAGCTCAGTTTCCAAATTCCAATCGAGTTAACATCCTGGTAAAAAGGTATTTCCAGGTTTATCAAAACTTTATCATATGTAATATTCAGTGTCTTTGTCATCTTCATATCTAATAACAAGATTCCCATTATCCAAGAGCTACACCAAAATTTTATTCATAGAAGTGGAGTATTTTGATGACCAAACTGTGTAATTAGAATTATTGAGAATTATAAGATTTCCGTTGTTATTATGTTCTGAAGACCAGATGTAATTTATAGTGTACATTTAGAGTACAATTAAATATAAATTGATCAAATAATGAACCATAACCTGAACTACTATAATTATGACACAGAGAGGATGTGCTTGAATTTACATGCATTCCTTTTAATACATTATCCTAAAAATACTTAACAAATACCCCCAACTCTTCTTAAGTCTCCACATCTATCATTTTTCAAAAAACTATCATACTTACATGCACCCTTATCAAAATAATGAATGAATTGGGCTTATGAAATACCTCAACTCTTTCAAGTACAACTATCATTCATCTTCAATGTTCAAGACGCCGTATCACCATCCTCTTTTTTCTCTTCTTAACAGATACACTATTTATTTAATTGTGATTCCCTTGCACGTTTCTTTGGCAGAAATATGTTTAGCCCATTCAAAAAGACATGTTGATTGAAACCATATAGATGTATACTTATAAGAATATATAACTCAAATTATCATAAACAAATAAAGTACAAAAAAAAGTTAGAATAACAAAAAAAAAATTCAGACATGCTAGTTGTAATATAATATCAAGCTAAATCTTAAAATACACATAAAATTATTCTCATAATGAGCAAAATGAAATAATTAATAACTAAATTGATTATTTTTTTAGGAAAATTCATTAGATTTACCTTCTTTTTAGGTAGTAAACCAGTTTTATTTTAAAGTTATAGTCCACTAGTAGTTTTCATGATGTAGAAATACAAACTAATAGTTCATGTTGCACCAACTGCTACATTAGTCAGAGTTATATAAAGAAGATATATATAACTGCTAAATAGTAGAAATCTATTTATTTGCTTAATAAGTGGGGCAATATGAAAAAGATCTTTGTGCCGAGCAATACGAGGAATGTAAGAATTAGCAAGTGTATTAATTCATGATACTATAAAAGAGAAAGTATAGAAATTGCATATATAACCCAAATTATCATTTTAGTTAAAGTTCCAGATCACTCGAGGTATTCTACAGAAGACAACCTAAGAATAAATAAATGACTATAACATGTTCTATTATTATCGATCTAATAACCCACACCATCTGATTAAAAGTCAGGCTCAAGAAGTATGAGGGTTTGAATCATGGGTCCAAGGGAGAAGTTGTGATGATTCTAATTTCTTAAGAAATTGAAGTAATGGTGCAAGGTTCGAAGGAAAAATTTGGCAAAAGAGCGAGACACCCAATGTCAAACTATCATTGGATTTCCAACGATTAAAACTTCAATTGCTTCCAATAGCAGTGTAATTTTCTGGAGGCTCGCAAGTTGCAGGACCTAAATGAAAGTGACGAAGTATCCCACTTTCTGCAATATAATTATATATATGGACCTTAGTATCCACAAAGAAACATCATATGTTATGTAATATGTGAAATACACCTGAGACCAAAACTCTATTTCCTAAACTATTAAATGAGGCAAATGACTTATTTCACGATCGTAAAATTATGGAGATCCCCAAGCGAAGAAAACAAAATACGGAGAGAGAGCGAGATTAAACATACACTAAAGTAGATGTAAAATGTGTTTTCTTATGGACATCAATGAGCTTTCTCTTATGTTTTATCATGTAAAATATGTTTTTCATATTAAAAAGTATGTAGTCCGAAGCCAAGTAAATGAAGTGTAAAACAGATGAATTTCTACCAGTTTGGGCATAAAATATAACGTGTACACTACAGTCATATGTATTCGAATAGGCATTTTTACCTAAGCGGGTGAGAAGCATTAGAAGAGTTGGAAAAAGGTAGTGCTACTCCATAACTGGTACTCTTTTTCATCCCCTTTCTTTCTATCTCATATGTAAAACATTGTAATATATATATATATATATATATATATATATATATATATATATATATATATATATATATGTATATGTATATATATATATATATATCTTATCAATCTATTTTATTTTGGGCCCATGATATATTTTTATATCAGCCTAACAATTATATAGTATAACCCAATAGTAATATTAGTCCATTAGTAATACAAACCCTTATTCAAATATGAGTAAAAAGCCCCTGAGATTGACCTCGAGAAAATTACCTCATGTTATAATATTTTCTAGTGTAAAAAGGTTATGACATTTTTGTAAATATATAAAATTTTCTGTAATTATAATTAATCCCTCGTGTATTTATATGAGAAATACTTTTAATCTTAGGTTATTACCTGAGATCATCCTCAAGAGCATGATTCTCTTCAAATATATGTTTCCGATAGAGATTCTCCATATTAGAGAGATCAGTTCCACCATTGAATCTTGGGTAGGAAAAGGGAAACATGCACGATGCTTACGAGTAGTCCAATAAAGAGGATATTAGACTTTGCCTATTGCATTTACATAAGTTCTTAATTTTGATAAGGTACGGATTTCAGATCTGAAAGCTCTTGAATTAAGATTTGGATTCTCTTGCAATACATGGGGTACACATGTTGTATAAATTTCATATTAGGGATTATGTTTTGTATTGGTCATAACTCCTTCATTGAAAGTCTGAATTATGCAAAATAAGTCAATATAAAAAGATAATAGAATGCTTATTATGTGTATAGTGAAATCAGACCATGTTTAGTTTGCCAACATAGTGTAGCACTTACTTCTATAAAATCTGGACAGATTCGCTGTTATGAATTTTTTTAGTTAATATGGAAATATCACAAAAATATCTATGTTTTTGTAGTTATAGTCAGACCCTGTTTTGGTTGTTTTCATGGGGTAAAAACTGTTTTAAAGAATGCTGGGCAGCTTTGTTGTTATGTTTTATTTTGCTCACAACTTGTTCGGTATAAGTCCAATTTTCATGAAATTAGACAATTTAGAAAGCTCTTGAAGTTCTCTATATTTTATTAGTTATAATATCATGCTGAATCTGTTGGTATCTAATATTTAAAAGCAATTTTAGAAATCTCCCCAGCTTGGTGTTTACATATTGATTTGCTCATAACTTATACGTTTTACATTCATTTATATCAAATTAGTCTATTTTAAAAACTCTTAAACCCCTCTTTATGATTAAGTGGAATCATGTTTAAAGTCATTCTTTATAGTTGGCTAAATTGTCTTTTAAATTTCTAGACAGCAGAGTTTTTAGTTTTGAAATCCGAAAGTGTTTTAGCCATAACTTATTCGTTATGACTCCGTTTTTCAAGAGTTTTGTCAATTTAGAAATCTTATTAAATTACCTACAATATTCAGTTGAGGTTATGTTATAGTTTTATTTTCACAGTTACATAAATAGAAGGGGGGTTGAATACTTGTGATCTTTTTTTACCTGATTAAAATCAATTCAATGTAAATTAAAGCTTTGAATTAAGAACAAAGAACAAACACAAAGATATGAATGAATATTGTTTGTATTATTGGTGTGTGAATAAAAACTCTCCTAGGGTGTAAACAAACCCTAGCAGCTTCTCTGTGTTTATCACAACAACTCTCTCTATCTATATGCTCTCATAAAACTTCAACAAAAAATAATTAGGTTACATAGAGTGTTTATATAGAGAGTTGTCTATCAACTAATAATAGAAAATAAAAACATAATAGGAATATAATTCTTAATTATTAATTGACATTTTTCTTCTGTAATTCTCTTTCATTCTCATAGCATAACTGCTATATTCTTCTGTTTTTCCAGTTGCACAAGTAGAAGGGGGGTTGAATACTTGTGTAATTTTTCTGCCTGATTAAAATCAACTCAATAAGAATTAAAGACTTGGATACAGAACAAAAATGAAACACAAAGATATGAATAACAACTGTTTGTTTTATTGATGTATAAAGATAAACTCTCCTAAGGTGTACACAAACCCTAGCAGCTTCTCTGTGTTTCTCACAACAACTCTTTCTATCTCTATGCTCTCAAAAACTTTGAATTATTTCCATACACCTCAATTAGGTTACATAGAATGTGTATATAAAGAGTTGACTATCAACTAATAATAGAAAATCAAATTACAATAGGAATATAATTCCTAATTATTAGTTGACAGTTTCCTTCTGTAATTCTCTTTCCTTCCTATAGCTTATCTGCAATATATTTGGCTTTATCTTTGAAGACTTCCCTTTTCCTTGATCATCTTCCAAATTCAGCTTTGACTTCATAGACTCTGAAATCTTCAGACTCTGCCAGACTATAGACTCTGATGAACTATAGACTCTGATCATATGTAGACTCTGATAGTCTATAGAATTTGATCATCTCCCAAACTCTGATCTTCATCTAGACTCTGGTTTCACTTTCTACAGAAAATCTTCTAAGTACAAGAATGTTGACTAACTAGATTCTGATTATAAAATTTCAGAGACTAGAAAGACTTGTTACAAATAAGCTATGCTAAATCCTGTTCTAGCATTTTGTACATCATCAAATGAATAAATTCCTAACAATGTCCCCCTATTTATGCTTTATAAAAAATAAGAATAAATCAAGGTTTGATGATGTTAAAACTAAAGAATGAAATAATTAATCTAAAATAAAAAAAACTGTATAGTAAAAAGAATTACTTCTTAATCTTCTCAAATACTGGATTATTCTTCAAAAATGAATTCAGCATATTTTCCTCCATAACAGCAAGAGCTTCACCAACATACTTCTTTAATTTCTTCATTTCTTCATTGGAATATTTGATTTGACAGTAAGCTGCTCTCAGATCATTTGCATACTTTCTTGTTCTTTTAAATCTTTCAACATTAGAACACTAACTTTCCCACTCATAGGTTGAAATTCAAAGTAATGACCCATACCCTCTTGACATTTGATTTTCTTTTCTTCTACTAGCATGTCTTGATCATTTCCTTCAGCATCAACATATTTTAAAGAAAATTTGCCCATCTGTCGATTTGCCTGTCTGTGCAGAGTTAGCTTCCTGTCAATCTCCTTGAACCATTTGTGTGTGACAACTTATTTTATTTTATTTACTTTATAAGAAATTTGTAGGAGAAATCTAATATACTGTAATTCCTCAGCCTATTTGAAAAAGATAAAGTTTGATTGACTAATCCATATTGCAGATCCTCCTTCCATAAGTACACAAGAATCTCATTTTTTACTTTCTCTATACCTTCTAGCATCTTTTTTTCAAAAACATTATAAACAATTTGAGCAGACACCACTTTTTTTAAGTGCTTTTGCGTGATCTTTTCAAATTGCCTATCTGTCAATGATTGAGGATCCCTGGATATAGTTGATATTCTATCAATATCTGATTCTTCAAAGCCTCCAAGTCTTGTCTTCTTCTTGGCTCTCAGTTGTAGATTAGATTGACTACATTGCTAGTAAGTAGGTTCTTTGACCTCATCAGAGTCTGACCTTTACTTTTTCTTATCAAAGTTTGGCTTAGACTCTGACTTCCCATGTCCAGTCCTTGACTAGTGTGTTTGAGTTTTTGCTATTCCAGCCATTTTAGATTGTTTTTATTGCACACCACCATGACCATGAGAACTATTACAGCATCATCATCATCATCTCTTCTCATTTTAACTCCCTTTTTAGCTTTCTTGCATACCTCATCCTTATTTCTTCTAGAGGAATCACCAAATTTCTTCTCCCCCTTATTGACACCATCACCACTTGTGACAGCCAAAAGAATCTACTCAAGTACTGTGAAAAGATTGGTTTGTGCTGCAATGACTGAATCAACCTTGGTTTTTAAAGCAAATATTATAGATTGAAGCTGAGCTTGATTTGCAGTGATATCAGCAATAACATCCTTGAAAGAAACTTCTTTGGATAATTGAAGGGAGTGAATCCTGTCAAATCTCGTAGTGATTAGAGAAGTTGTATTATCAACACCAGTAAGTTTGGTCTGATTATGATATATATCTTTGACCACACTACCCAATTTGGCAGCAACATTCTCTGTCTCAATTTAAACATCTCCATCAATTGCTTGATCTTCTTCACCAGGATAGTGACAATGTTCTTGTAGAAAAGGTTTTTTTTGAAAGGCCTTAAATCTCTCAAACTGATGAATATTTAAAATGCAGTCAAAGGTTACTTTATCGTCTATCCCCTTTTATTGTGCAGACTCCCAAGACTGAGGAAATACCTGATCAAAATAAATAAAAGATGGATTAACTGGTCCATCATCCTCAGAAGTGCAATCCTCATCAATAGGTTCAATCTTGGTAACTAGAGGTGTAGACTCTGGTGGTAGTGTAGACTCTGAAACTGCAAAAGGTACTATAGACCCTGACTCCTCCTTTGAGTGATCAGAGTCTGTAGACTCTGGAAGCCTAGCCCTTATAGGCATGATCATTAGTGGTTCTTCTAACTTCAATTTTGCGGTATCAGGTTGAATGATTGGTGTATCCACCAAAGCCTCCATGACTCTGGTTGCTCTCCTTGCTAGAGAATCCAACAAATGTTGTTGTGGCCTCTGTGTAAATGATTTTTGAGCAGTTAGAGACTCCTCATTTTTACCAATCTGTATAATTAGAACAAAAGAATTTGCATCCATCCCCTGCCCCAACTCATTGGACCAACTCTTAGGAAAATCTTGATCCCAATAAGTGAAGCTAGGTTCAGGATACCCTAATCTCTCATCCTCACAGTGGGGTTGGGCACCCACTCTTTCTTTCTCACTCAGGCTCTCTACAACCTTTACTACCCCTCCTTTTGCCTGGACCAGTGCTAGCCTCGTAGTAATTTTTTCACTCAATTTGGAGGGTATACTCAAAAATCCTACAGAAGAGGGGGTGAGAGAAGTATGGTTTGCTTCAATACCTGAACCACCTTGATGGAGGGGAGCCCCTTCAAATGTCTAAAGGCTAGGGGTTTCCACCAAGGGGTGAGCATCAACAGACTCTTAACCCTTACAAACATCTTCTTTCTTTCCAAAGTCTATTAGCTCCAGTATTTCAGTATTAGGGTCTACTCTAGACTCTGACTTCTTCAGTATGACTTCATTAGAATCCAGAGTCTGAGTGTCACCATCTTTGACTGTTGGTGCATGAGACTCCCCCTCAAGGTGGATAAACTCTGATAGAATAGATTAGATAAATTCTTCATGAGCATCCATCTGAGAGTGTCCTCCCATATCACTAGGTTTCCCAACAACATTTTTGAGAGTTGCCAAGGAGCGCCCAATAGCATACTCCCCTGCCCCACTATCACCCAACCTCTAACTAGGTGGTTCTTGTGTGGGTGAGGCAGACTGAGCATCTTTCTCACTAGTCACCACTGGTGCACTAGTCCCATCCTCCAACTTCCTTGCATCTCCTGCTACCTCCTATTGTTCTTCAATAATAAATGCATCGAAATTGTGATGAAATTCCCTAAGATGGATTGCATTGATTGCCAGGGCATCTGTGAGATTGAAGAGTTCCTACAGTTCCCTTCTTACTTTTTGAAAATATGTGCCCTTGAATTGATCCAATCTACTCTGGTAGGTTGGATAGATGTATTTATTGGCAATTGACCTATATTGTGGACAAGATAGTCAGCCAAATGTCTTAACAAAGGTTGAAAGTGAGAAATCCACTGAATGGTTGTCCTATAGGTAACCCCATTATCCCAAATTGCATCATAGTTTAAAATTGGTTGCTCAATCTCAGTTTCTAACTCAGCAACAGACTCTGATTCTCTTCTTTTGTAGGCCTTAAGCTTTTTAGGCTTCTGTGATATTTGTTGTTCAGAGTCTAACACACCAAGTGCTTTCAGAACTTCATTTGTCATGCCTTCTATGAGCCCAGCTACTTTAACTTGTAATGAAGAGTTGAATAGGTAGCTGTAGATATTTGTGACCACATCTTGTTCAGACATTTGTAGCTCCATTTTCATTCTCTTCCTAAGGGCTGCATAGGTTATGAGAAGATCCAAGACTTGTTATTGTGTCTTGTAGAGTTGAGGATCTTCTAATGATTCCACCAATGAATATAAAAATAGTAGTACCTCATCATGTGGAGTAATGATTTCATCAATGAGACAAGAGGCTGCATCCAATGGCATTCCTTCCCAAAATGTTTCATAATCAGAGTCTAAATGCAGTCTAGACTCTGACTCAACATTAGACTCTAGTTCATGTGTTTTCTTAGTTTCAGAGTATAGCCCTGCAGGAGCCTTGGGAGTATCTGTTTCCTGTAAAACAGGGTTATTAGCAGTAATAGGCTTGTGTGTGTGCAGAATAAGCCTTCTTTAACCTCTTGTATTTCTGAGTAAAAGATTTCTCAGGTGACCCAATTTGAGAATCCTGAGGTGCTTCCCTAGGTTTATCAGAGTCTGTAGCCTTTAGAGAGTCTACAGACTTGGATTAAAGGTTAGAATTAGGTGCATCATGACCCTCTTTTAGCAAAGAGAGTCCTTCAACCACCTGTTACTCTAGGGGATTGAGCTCCTCATCACTTGGCTCATTTATAAGCCTTGATTGTACTAGTCTCCTCCTCTTTACAACTGGTGCTTGTTGAGAGACACCAGATGTTGGTTTCTTTTTAGATTTTGGTTTTGAAGATTGTTTATTGGAAGAGGATTTGGTTACTTGGGTAGGTGCAGGGGGGTTCTCCATTACTTGTTCCTACACCATTTCACCACCAAAAAATGAAGTATTGAAGATGGAAGGTTTGTAGTTTGAGAGTTTTACCTGCATTACCTGTGGATATGTCATGGAAGGTAGACTCTTCTTTTTATCATCTATTCTCTTGATGTCAAAGAATATCATTCTTTATTATTTGTTGGCCTGCACACAACAAGCATCTGTCAATCTAGTTGACATGTGAGGAATGAAATGGTTTAGGAGAATCATCAGAAATCTATGATAGTAGACTTTCTTCCTCCCCTCTTTTATATTGTTTAATTTTGCTCCCATTTGAGCGAGCAACATATCACCAATGTTGATCACCTTGTCAAATAGGAGGCTGTGACCAATCTGATAAGTGATAAAAGTAATAGCATTAAAACCACTACATTTACCAGTAAAGCACTTAGCAATTTAATCAAAAAAGAAAGACCACTCTTTCCTCAAATATGGCCTAGTTAATTTACTCATATTTTCCAAACTAGCAGAATAACCTAGTGATTTAAACATGTCCTTAATATCATTATCAAAAACAGTTTCATCAAAAGGTTGTTTAACAGGAAACTTAAACACAGAATTAAGCACATCACCAGTTACATCAAATGTAGTGGAGCCAAAGGTGAACATGATTTTACCTGGTTGATCCAGAGAAGGATCAACTACCTTTGCAGAGCTCCATATTTATGAGACAGCATCCATGTGAATGACTGGTGATGCCTTGAGAATGTAGTTGAGCTCAGATTCCTCCAAGAAGTCCATCATAGGGTAGTAGTCAGCGTCTACTCCTTTCTTGTCTTCAAGAGCTGTAACATGGTTCGTGGTCATGAATTCGAAATACCCAAAAGTGAATGCAATCATCTTGGGACACCTTATGACAGTGGAAATAGCAGCCATTGATATTGTTGAGTTGAGAATAATGAAAAAGTTTGAAGAAATTATCTAGGGTTCGTGAAAATCTCTTGAAAGGCAGAGTGTCTAAACTTGTAACACTATAACTTATGTAACTCAACTAAAAGAAAAGATACTTAACCAGAAGACAATCAAGAACATGAAGTCACAAAGAAATCAATGTTAACCATGAAGATAAGGTAATTGATACAATTCAATTTGTTAACTATGATCAAACAAAGAAGAAATCATTGAAAGAAGTTCAAGACAAAGTTGTTCATGCCTCAGTGATTTGTAACATAAAGATTCAAGATCATAACTATCAGTATCAACAAGGCTAATTGATTTCAAGTGAACAAGAAGAAAAGCAATGATTGGAAAGCCACATTACTAATTGAAAGTGGTAATCTATTCAAAAAGCAGAGACACTATCAAGACTAGTCACTTATGAATCAGACCATTGCATCAAGTGTCAGGACATTGATAGTATGTTTATGTCAGTAATAGAGATCCAAGTTCAAGAGCTTGTTGAAGAATTTGGAAGACATAAAGAAATCACAAGTTCAAGATGCTGCATTGAAGTTTCAAGTTAAAGCCCAGAATTTTTCTAAGTACAAAATATTCGAGATAGAATATTCGAGATGGCCAAGTAGAACATTCCTATATAGAATATTCGAGATAGAATATTCGAGATGGCCAAGTAGAACATTCCTATGTAGAATATTCGAGATAGAATATTCGAGATGGCCAAGTAGAAGTTATCAAATAGATGTTCTACATGGAGGGCAGTTTCAACATGACACATGGCATCATCTAATTAGCAGATTTCCAAGCTTTCGAGATAAGATAAGATTTATGTGGATATCATTGGGCCACGTATATTTTAATCTTTGAAGACTACAAGACATAGATTACAAGTAGTATAAATAGAAGTACTTGTGTATTTTTCTAAGAGAGCAATATTTTTCTAGATAAACACTTGTAAAAGAGAGAGAGAGTATTCACAGAGCTTAGTATCATTTACTACCCTCTTTACTTCTAGTGTACTGTGTAATGAATGTTGTAGCAACCCTTTCAAGTTATATATAAGACATATATTCCTTGAATCATTGTGTTCATTTATTACATAGTATTTATTGCTTCATTAATTCGAAAAGTTGTATTCACCCCCCCCCCCTCTACAACACATTTGGACTTAACAATTGGTATCAGAGCTTCATGTTTAATATACAAAACATAGATCCTTGTGTTTGGTAGAAGATTAGTGAGTCTTCATCTATAGATCTACTTTTCAAGTTCTTCTCGAAAAGTGTGCTCAAATTTGTTTGGCAGAGAAAACTCACTCCAAAAAAAATTATTTAAATACTCCAGAAGTAATTATTTAGCTTGGGAGGACTTTAGATAATTTTTGTGAATTATTCTGGGTACTTTGATTTTTGGTGTTCTTCAAGGAGACATTATTGTTCTTGATAAAGAAGATAACCCAGCAACTTTTGATTACTTTTTCAAGAGACATAAAGTTAAAAAGGTGTTATTGTCTTTTGATTTGACATAAATCTCACAACAAAAATGTTACAGAAGATATTCAGTACCTAGCACGTGGGTTAGGTGAGTTAGGTGAGAAAAGCTACAAAAGTCAAAAAGTGTAAAAAGTAATATTGTTTATTCAATATTAAAAGTGACCTGCAGAAAATTTCTTCCAAGGACAAAAGTTCTACTTGGAATATTCTACTTGAATATTCTACTTGAATATTCTACTTGAATATTCGACTTAAGATATTCTACTTGGACAAAAGTTCGACTTAGAAAATTTCGACTTGGAGAATTTCGACTTAGGCAGAAGTTCTACATAGATATTCTACTTAGCCTTGTCCTGGTACTTAGAAATTTTTTTTGGTGATCAAAATTTGAAGTTTGATTTATTTTGAGATAATTTAATTTTCTTTTAATTACTACTCAAGTAATAAGAAAAGTTTATTATCTTTACTTTAAATCCACAATTAGATGGCACCTAAAAACAATTTCAAGATTCCAATGTTCGACCGAGATCATTATGAAGAATGGGTGTTGAGAATGAAACTTTACCTTGAGTCCGTCAATCCTGAATATCTGGAAGTTCTCGATAAAGGTAAATTTGTACCAATGGTTGTTGTTCCTGAGCATATGGAAGGAGATGTGGTTGTACCACAACGGTCTGAGCCGAAGAAGGCAGTAGACTTTTCAGATGCTGATAAGGAGCAGATATCTTTCGACACATCCGTTCGACAAACACTGATGGAATCCCTAGATCATGAGATGTTTAACGTAGTTAAAGGACTAACTACAGCAAAGAAGATTTGGGACAAGCTAGAGGTCGTCATGGAAGGTACCTCTGAGGTCAGAAGCAACAAAACACTTATACTCAAGATGGAGTATGACACTTTCAGAATAAGAAAAGGAGAAAGTATAACCGATGTCTATCTAAGATTCAGTCAGTTGGTTTTGGATTTGAATCTGAGAGGTGTAACTCTCCCCGTGGTTGAAGTCAATACGAGATATCTGAGGAACCAGCCAAAAAGTATTGAACATAGAGTCTATGCTGTTAGAGAAACCAGAGATTTGCACACAACAACTCTGGAAGAATACTATGGAATTCTAAAGACCTATGAGCTGGAAACACTTCAAGATCAAGCATGGGATAATGATTCAAGAGGAAAAGAAGCTGCATCAGGGTTAGTTGCTGATGAGGTAGAGTCTAAAAAGGAAATGGTTGCAGAAAAGCCTAGGTCATCACCTGCATCACCTCAAGTTGAAAATGATGATGAGTGCACATCAAATAGTGATGACGACTACTTCACCCAAGAAGAGCTGGACAACATGGATGACAGTGTCGTGGCATACATGGCAAGGAAGTTCAGCAATATCAGATTCAGAAAGAGTAACCGACCGCAAAGTAAATCTTCATCTTATTATCGGGTTACTAGGGGTGGTGGTAGTTCACAAGGCTACAAAGGAAAAGGCAAGAGTACCAGCTACAAATCTCCTTTGGATTTCAAAATGAAGTTCAAATGTTATAACTGTGGTGAAGCTGGACACTTTGCTACAGATTGCAAGAAGCCTAAACAGACATATCCAAAAGAAACTTATGAAGCCCTCAAAAGCAAGTATGAGGCCCTGGTGAAGGAAAGACATGGAAAAAGAGCTTTAGTTGTCACAGAAGGAAGAGCGTGAGATGATTCAGATGAGGAAGAAGTTACTCATACAGCAAACTTTGCTCTCATGGCTGAAACGTCAGATGAACCAGAGGTACCAGTTCTAACCCTTAAGGAAGAAATGTCTCTAGATGATTATAAGGTGCAGAACGGGGCTCTTAGCGAAGAGATCTATATGCTGTGCAAAAGCCTAAATACTTCTCAAAAAGAACAGAAAACAATTGTTGCCAAATGCAGAATGCTTGAGGCAAAAGTGGAAGAATTAGAGGTCGTTTGCACTATAGATACTTCCCTAAGAGACTTTATTAAAACTTTGGAACACAAGCTCAACCTTAAAGATGAAATAGAAGCATGTCTTAGGAATAAACTAGCTGAGTTAGAAATAAAATGCGAAGCTTATAAACTAGCAGCTAGTAAAGTGAATGTTGATAGTAGCACATTTAAGAAGATAACTGGTGTTGGTGTAGGACTTGACTATTCTAACTTATCAAAGAAAGAAGGGAAAAGGCCTGTAGACACCAGTCCCAGTGAGATTAAAAAAGAAGTACCTACAATTCTCAAATCTGCTATTAAACCAATATTCAAACACTTTACTCCTCGAGAAGAAGAAGAGACTGATTTACTAGTTAGATATGAAATCGAGATGGAAGATCGGAAGAAAGAACAACCTTTAACTCCTACTAAATCAGTTAAAATCAAATCCCCTAGAGAAGAATCTAGACCAGGATTAGGAGCCAAGGCTGTTAAAAATCAGGGTAAAAAGGAAAAGGGCATAAAAGAGGTTAAGGCAGAACGAGTAAAGAAAGCATGTTATCACTGTAAATCTACTGAACATCTTTCTTATGCATGTAAATCTAACATGAATATTCCTATTGCACATGCCATGCCTGTACCACATACAATGAATAACATGCATCAGAATCATGCACAATGTGGTCAACCTAATTGTATGCCATGCACTTTTAACGTCATGCAAACTTTTGTAAATTTGATGAATGCAACTAGTCAAACATGTTTAAATACTGCTACTAGTTCTAATATCAAGAAGAAGCATGTGAGAGCTAAGACTGCCAGTCCTCCTAAAGTTAGGAGTGACAAGCCTTCTCCTAAGACTGACAAATCTGTCAAGTCTGAAAAAGGGAAAGACAAAGTCGAAAGCTCTAGTAATGTTAAAAAGAGTGCATCTCCTGTTATTATACCTGATAACTATCGATCTTATAGAAAAGCCGGGCCCAATCAAAGTTGGGTTCGAAGAACGCCTAACCAATCTGTCATTGCAGGGCATTAAGCAGAAAAGAAATAAAGTCTTATGGGTACTAGATAGTGGAGTATCAAGGCATATGACAGGAAACAAGTCCCTGCTTACAGAGTTGGTTATGAAAGCTGGCCCTTATGTTACCTTTGGAGATGACAGCAAAGGAGTGACAAAGGGATATGGCAAACTGAAGACTGGCAATGTCATCATTGAAGATATTTCCTATGTTGAGGGATTGAAGCACAATCTGTTGAGCATAAGTCAATTCTGTGACAAAGGTTATGAAATTGTCTTCAATAAGAAAGGTGTATCAATAACTCACATCAAGGAAGGTTCGTTAGCTTTGAAAGGAGTTCGAAAGGCAGATCTTTTTGTTGCAGACATGGATTCGGCAAATCAGAATGAAGTCACCTGTTTCTACAGCAAAGCTTCAGATGATGAAAGCTGGTTATGGCATAAAAAGCTATCTCATTTAAACTTCAAAACGATGAATGCTCTCGCGAGGCGAGAATTAGTGAGAGATCTACCACATATGGAGTTTGCTCCTAAAGGACTCTGTGAAGCTTGTGAAATGGGAAAGTCAAAGCGAGCATCACATAAAAGTAAAGAAATTTCTAGTATCACTGAGCCTTTACAACTTCTTCATATGGATTTGTTTGGCCCAGTGAATGTCCTATCCTTATCTAGGAAAAGATATGCTTTGGTAATCGTGGATGACTTCTCCAAGTATACATGGGTATTGTTCGCAATGACGAAAGATGAAGTACCTTTCCTAATCATTGATCACATCACTCAAATTGAGAATGTTTCAACACTTACTGTAAAGACGATTAGAACAGACAACGGTATTGAATTTAAGAATGCAGTGCTGAATGACTTCTGTGTATCTAAGGGAATACGTCGTCAGTACTCAGCCCCGAGAACTCCACAGCAAAATGGAGTAGTTGAAAGGAAGAACAGAACTTTGGTTGAAGCAGCAAGAACATTGTTGTACGATTCAAAACTTCCTCTTTACTTTTGGGCCGAAGCAGTGAGTACAGTATGTTACACTTAGAATAGAACCCTGATCATAAAAGATAAAGAAAAGACACCATGTGAACTAATGAATAACAGAAGACCTACAATCAAATACTTTCATGTCTTTGGAGCTAAATGCTATGTGCTTATAGATAATGAAAATCTAGGCAAATTTGCAGCAAAAGCTCGTGAAGGAATCTTTGTTGGTTATTCTACAGATGTGGTGGCAGCTTATCGGGTATTCTTAGTGAATGATCAAAAAGTGACTGAAAGCTACAACGTCAGATTCGACGATACCAAACTCCCATCAATATCTAAAGATTCTAGTGAACCAGAGTCCCTTAAATTTCAGAATCTGGACTTAGATGAACTTGAAGATGAAACTGAGTTGGTTGTCATTTCAAATGTTCCAAGTGTTCGTGAAGAAACATCTGAGCTTAATGAACAATCGAATCCTACAAGATCAGAAGAAACTTCTTCCACACGATCCTGCAATAACTCAGGGGGAGTAAATAGCAGCTCAAGGACAAGCGTTCAAGGCTCAAGACGAGATGACACTAGTTCTGTAGGAGCTGGCACTAACTCAGGGGGAGTTAGTGGAAATACCACAAGTAGTCAACACAACAACTCAGAAAGTCAAGCTGAATCATCAAGACAATTTCCAAGAGAACGAGTATGGAGTAGAGACCATCCGTTTGAATTAATAATTGGTGATCCAGATGCTGGTGTGACTACTAGAAGAACTGCAAGAGCTGACATGGCTAATATTTGCTTATATTCTGGGTTCTTATCCAAGCTTGAACCTAAAGAAATAGAAGAAGCTCTTGGTGATGCTGATTGGGTAATTGCAATGCAAGAAGAGCTCAATCAGTTTGAAAGGCAGAAAGTTTGGAAGCTGGTACCCCGACCGAAGAACAGATCAGTAATTGGAACTAAGTGGGTATTCAGAAATAAACTGGATGAAGACGGACTTGTAACGCGAAACAAGGCTCGTTTGGTAGCGAAGGGTTATTCTCAAAAAGAAGGTATTGATTATGATGAGACCTATGCTCCAGTTGCAAGACTTGAGGCAGTCAGGATGTTCTTGGCCTTTGCAGCACACAAGAACTTCAAGGTTTTTCAGATGGATGTGAAAAGTGCCTTCCTGAATGGAGAGCTAGAAGAAGAAGTATATCTGGAACAGCCACCTGGCTTTATTGATCCAGAGCTTGTAGATTTTGTGTACCTTCTCTTCAAAGCTGTCTATGGCCTCAAACAATCCCCAAGACGATGGTATGAAACCCTATCCTTGTTCTTAATTGCAAGTGGTTTTACTAGGGGAGTAATTGATAAAACATTGTTCTATAAAAATGTAAAAAGTGATTTAATACTTGTTCAAGTCTATGTGGACGATATTATTTTTGGGTCATCTAATGAGCGCTTGTGCGAGAAATTTGCCAAGTTAATGCAGGATAAGTATGAGATGAGCATGATGGGAGAGCTGTCCTTCTTCCTTGGATTACAGATCAGTTAAAGAAAAGATGGAATCCTTATCTGTCAGTCCAAGTACATCAAAGATTTACTCAAGAAGTATAATCTAGAAGATGCATCAACAGCTAAGACTCCCATGGCAACAGCCACGAAGCTTGATGAAGACAAATCAGGTAAACCAGTTGACATCACAAGCTATCGAGGTATGATTGGCTCACTCCTCTATTTAACTGCAAGTAGACCCGATATTATGTTCGCAACTTGTTTGTGTGCAAGGTTCCAAGTGGATCCTAGAGAATCACATCTCATAGCCGTCAAACGAATCTTTAGGTATCTCAAGGGAACATCAAATCTAGGGATTTGGTACCCAAGAGATACAGGTTTTAATCTAATTGGCTATTCGGATTCAGACTATGCAGGTTGCAGGATTGATAGAAAAAGCACATCTGGTGCATGTCAATTTCTTGGCAGAAGATTGGTGTCCTGGCAAAGCAAAAAGCAACACACAGTATCTACTTCTACTGCTGAAGCTGAGTATATTGCTGCTGGAAGCTGTGTAGCTCAAATACTGTGGATGAGGAACCAATTGAAAGATTATGGCATGGAGCACAAAAAGATTCCAATCATGTGTGACAACACAAGTGCCATTGCCATGACCAACAATCCTGTAGACCACTCAAGAACCAAGCATATAGATATCAGGTATCACTTCATTAGAGAACATGTCGAGGAGGGGACTGTGGAGCTACATTTTGTGCCCACAATGCAACAAATTGCAGATATATTCACTAAACCTCTTGATGAAGTAACATTCAATAGCTTAGTTGGTGAATTGGGAATGCTTAACACAAGTTAGTGATTTCTGCTATCTGCAAAATTTCAGTTTTTAATCATGAACATATGTTTTTAGTCTTGTCATTTGCCTATTTTATTGATACAAAGTTGAAAACATATGTAAATAATCTCTACAATTGCTCAAAATATCACTTCTGCATGCTAATTAATCATTATGGACTTAGACTTTAAAATGATTAAGTAATGAGTATTTTAGGATGCATGTTGTGTTATTTTACATGAATTCATTGTGTTTTATGTGTAATTATTAGTTAAATCTTTGAATTTATGATGGTATGATTGCATGATCATAGGGGGAGTTAAATTCATATTATTCTAAATTTTTTTATGATTTTTAGATGAATTTACCTGTGTTTTTCATGTAATTTTGTTTAATTTAAGAGGCCTTAGAATTGTCAAGGAATGTTTTTATTATTTGATTTGATAAAAATCCTTGAATTGATATTTATCTTAATTTGGCAAAATTTAATTGTTGTTGAAGAAATTGCCAAATTATTCTGACTATCTTCCAAATTAAAAATTTTTTGAAAATTCTAAGTCTGGGAAGAATATTCGAGATAAGGTCTATCTCGAAATTCATCTCGAAATTCGACTTGAATTTCGAGTTACAGTTCCCTGTGTGCCTGTTTAAAATTCCAAGTCTGGGAAATTGTTCGAGTTAATCTCTATCTCGAACATTATCTCGAATATTCGACTTGATGTTCGACTTGAGTCCCATCTCGAACATTATCTCGAATATTCGACTTGATGTTCGACTTGAGTCCCATCTCGAACATTATCTCGAATATTCGACTTGATGTTCGACTTGAGTCCCATCTCGAACATTATCTCGAATATTCGACTTGATGTTCGAGATAGTATTCCCAGGTTTGTACTTGAAATTTTACTCATTTTCTTTGGAATTTTGTCTTAATATTCGAGATAGGATTCCCTGGTGGGTATATTCAGCTGTATTAATTGATCATCAAGTGATAATTTGTTCGAGTTAGTGTCATCTCGAACTTTATCTCGAATATTCGACTTGATGTTCGAGATAGCTCCTATCTCGAAACTCATCTCGAATTTCGACTTAGATGTTCGAGATAGTGTTCGACTTGATGTTCCCCTGTATGTACTTAACGTTTTTTTTCCTTTTTCACAGGGATATTCTCGTCTTTGCACATATATGCCTATATATACAACATTAACCCGTCTTTCTTTTCACTTTTACCTAATTGTTTTAACCCTAAATTTTTACAGCCCCACCCTCCCTCCCTGCGATTTCAAACAGTCATTGCCCTGTTCATTCGAGTTGTGTTAAAACTCTTACATATCTCGAACTGCTGCCCGTTTTATATTTATTATTCTCTGTTTGCCCTGTTATTGTGTATTTGGACCCGTCTGTTCATCTGTTCAGTTTGTCATATACACACATATACACACAACTATCACGGTTATTTACAAACACAATTTAGTTTTTATATCACTGATTTGGGGTTGCATTATTTACTGGACTGGATTTTGGTTGTTTTGATTTTGATTATAATTAATTCCGTAGTTTAGTTCAAATCGGCTGTTCATCTTCTCGATTCTCTAAAAGGAATTAATTAGATTACATTTTTTTCCTTAAGTGTTTACCTTAATTGTTTCTTTTCAAAATATCACTTTCACTCAAGGAAAATTATTTTACAAATGGCTCACCAATTTATTCTTGCGAAAAATAATTTTTATAACATTAGTACGGAAATTGGTGATCAACTCCCACGCTTCAAGTTTTGGATACGATTCCTAAATCTGTATTCCAAAGCTAGTGTTGCGTTTACTGCTAAACCAACACTAGTTCATGATGCTTTACAGCAATTATGGACTAGTGCGGTTACTTTCGGCAGCAAAAATACCCCCTATGGTTTCAGGTTTACCTTGGCGGGTCAGGAATATGAAGTAACGGAGGAAGTGTTCAACAGGGTTCTGGGATTTCCAGTTAAAGATGTTTATGACCCTGAACCTTCAACGGCAGATCGTCTCAAATTCTTTGAGGAGATTGGATGCTATCCTCCTTCTGGACGGATCTTAGCTGGCGCCATCCAGAAACAATACTTCCAGGTGGAATGGAATTACTTTTTCGAGGCCATCACGAGATGTTTTCGGCCGCGCGAAAAAGATTATCATCAGATTCCAATTCCCATACAGATCTTTGCCGTTTCCCTAGCCCGTGAACTGGACATTAATTATGGAAGAATCGTTCTTTCCGAAATAGTGGCTACAATGGGATCATCTGAAAACAGAAACCTTGCAACTACTAATGTTGTATGCTGGTATCCTCGTTTCTTACAAATGCTCATTAATCATTTAGTACCGACTAATGCTTTAGCTGTAAGACAGGCATTTGCATCGAGTAAAACATCTGCATCACTTGGCATGGGCACCAAGTCACTCACAACAATTGTGAACCAGGATAAACATCACACTAAAGCACTGATTATTCCTGCTAATATTCAAGTGTGGCTTCAGTATGATGCAGGTATTACTACTATGGCGGGAACCTCGCACGTATCTTCACATGCTCAGAATCCATCTGCACATGCTGACGCATTTCAAGGGATTCCTGAAGAGCCTCAAAGTGATGAAGATGATGATGGCCACTCTCACGGTCAAAGGGAAAGACAAACTACTCCTCATGCTGATCCTGATCCCTTTGCTGAACAAGGTACTGAAGGAGGTAATTTCTATGAACAAGAGCAACTCTCTGTTCACACTACTGCTACTTCTTCATCTAAATCTGATTCCATTGCCCAAGATTCTGCTAGCCCGCAGGATCTATCCCAGGGTGCGAGCTATATTTCTGACTCTGAGTCTGAAACTCTTGATTCTTCTATTTCACCCTTGCTGACGGGAGTTAAAAGGCTGGCATCTGTAGATTTAGGTGAGAGCTCGGAGAGTGACCCCGAAGTGCAGCCAGTTATTCGGAAGAAAGCCAAATTTTCACATGCTGCAACTTCTTCAGCCCAGTCCAAACCTAGAATGTCATTCACACCCACTCCACCTCACGAGAGTGGTTCTACCTTTGCACATTCTACACCTAAGAATCTTGGTGAGGATCTGGAGCCTTCTGAAGAGCCTGTTGCTTCAGAAAGGCCAGAAGCTTTCATTGCTTCAGAAGTACCTTCACCGGTACATACTGATGCTGCAGAGAGGATCGGTTCTGATGTTGTTGTAGAACACTCTGCAGCCTCTCAACCTGAGATTCCACCTCAGGATATGACAGAAACAGATCCCATAACTGCTACTCACTTTACTTATCCAGTTTCTGCAGGTACTGCTTTCACTTTCAGGAATATTATTGAAGACATACACGAGCGTGAGACAGGGAGTGTGTGTGAGCGTTTAGGGAGTGAGGGACCTTCATTTTTAAGGCCCGAAACCGAGCGACAAACACTACCAGAACGATTTTTAGAGCGAGGACACCCAGACCAAACACCGTCACTTTATCTTGAAAATCTTGACACGCGTATGACAGCAATTGAAATTGAAATCAGGCAGTTCGGGCAGTCAATGGGGCAGTTGGGGATCAATATTGGTGACAATCAACGAGCTCTTGATGATTACGCAGGACGGATGGCCAGTCAAGCAACAGCGATGGATGAATTGACACATAAGGTGAATGACTTGGGCCATGCTGGTGGTATCTTGGGCAGCACTCTGAATGAGAGAATGGGAGCAGTGGAGAGCATAATGCATACCATGGCGACAGAGATCAGCAGGATGATGTATGCAGTTAGAAGCTTTGTTCCTCCCGAGTGCTTTGACGAACAATTCACTCAACCTCCCCCTGATCATGATGATACTGGTGGTGCTGGAGGTGCTGGTGGCGCTGGACCCTCGGGTTCTGGTTTTGGTGGTTCTCATGCAACTGCTGGATCTGGCGAGAAAGGTGGTGTTGGGGATAACTCACCTAAGGGGGAGAGTGGTAAGGAGACGAGACAGCAGTCGGTAATAATTGAAGAAATTGAAGAACAAACTGCTGATGTTGTCAAAGAAAATGAGCCAGTGAATGAAGAAGAGGCTCAAAGAAAGAGGAAGGGTAAGGCAGTGGTGGCTGAACAAGAAGAGCCATTCATTGACTTGAGTCGTCATCAGGAAGAGGCACATGCAGTACTTGATTCAGATTCTGATATGGAGGATGTTCCGTTAGCACATGCTATTAGAAGATCTTTGAAGGAACAAGGTGGAGGTGCTGGAATGTCTTCCGGACAGCCTGAAGAAATACCTGTTGATAAGGAAACTCTAGAAGCCCAACAGCTGGCCTTGGAACAAGCTCAGTTCTATAAAATGAAGATGATGCAGGATGAGGCTGCTTTTCTTGAAAAGAAAGCAGAGCTTAAAGAGAAACAGTATGATCATGAGCTTGCAAGGTTAACTGATCCTCAAGTAGATCTGGACAAGAAAAGGATAGGACGGAAATGGGATGATGCAAGGAAGATTCTATCGGGAGTTTGTACAAAAGGAACTCATAACAAAGAGGCGGAAGACTTGTTCTACAACTTGAATTTGCAGAATCCACTGATTGTTGACTACATAAATGCTTTGAAAAGGTTGATCTCAAAAGTCAGAGTTGGATATAATGCAGTGGTTAAGGAATGGCAAGTCATCTTGTCTTTAGTCGAAGGAGTCCCGACATCTTTCTTGTATGTGGATGATCAATTCATCTCGAGAAGATCTGCGTCAGAGTTGTTCTTGCTAGCAACAAAAATTCAATATTCTCAAGCTGAGGAGCTTAGCATTCTGTATAGGGATCAGTTAATGCAGCTAGCAGAGGACAAGGGACCAGAATTCTCAGCGAATCCTGATATTGTTCGGATGGTTGTTGATGGAAAGATGAAGAGGGTGTGCTTAGAGGAAAATGACCTAATGGCTCTATCAGTAGAATCCCTAAAGGCGGTATGCAGGCAAATGATGAGTAAGGGATTCACTTCTGACATCAAGGAGAAGTCAGTGGAGTTCATTGAGAGGGTCATATTCAAGATGAGCAATGAAATCTGGAAGTGTGACATTATTGCTCCAAACCCTCTAGACAATGTAAAGATTGAGCCGGAGCTAATTGAAAGAAAGTGGAATATTCTACAAGCTGTTAAGAATGTAGATGAAGCTCTGACTCTTCCTTCTGGATCTCTGGAACAAGGAGAAATAAGGGAGGCAGTTGGTGTTCCAGGGAGAGATAGTGTATACTGGATACACTCATATGATGATGACACAGCTGATGCTTTAGCATTCATAGACGCTGACCAAAATCAAACATTGTTGCATATGAGTAGGAAATGGCTGCTGCAGACTCAAGATGCTGCTTTTCTGGAGAGAGTTATAGAAGTATTCAAATGGGGCGAAGTGGAGAATGAGAATGTAGATGAGAAGCAGAGACTCCTGAAGTACTTATCTGAAGTAATAGTGGAAAAGAAGAGAATGGAGCGAGATGCGGCTAGTGTCCACAATACTAACCGTGTTAAGGGCTACCCTAAAATGATCTATTGTCAGTTTAAGGCTGATAAGTCTCATTGGAAGTCACAACTCATAATGAAAAATTTTGAGAAAATTCCAAAGATCAGAACTACTCAGGAGGTGGACAAACTCAGAAGGCTTTTCAGGCATCCTTATCCAGAGCCCAGGAATCCTTTAGAAATGGAAGTAGTAAGTCTGTTGAATGCAAGGTGGAAGCAGCTTCATGATCCAGTTTACAAGAAAGAACAACAACAGAAGGAAAGGCGCAAAAGGTTGAAGGAGGAGAAGCGCCAAGCTGAAGAAGTTAGGAAGAAGAGACGAAATTAGAATTAACGGTCAGAGTGGTGTGAACTTGAAGTTGGAAAAACTTCATATCTTTTTGGTTGCTTTAACTCACTTGAGGAAAATTCACCTGATCACGGTATGCGAGATAGGCTAACGTACCATACTGTAACCGTGAATCAGAGTGGATCCAATAAGGTGATATAAGTTTGACTGAAAGGTTTGAAATAATCCAGGTGATAGGAATCACTCAAATGATCTTTAATTCGAAGTTCGAATTTTCTGTCTAGCTTAAGTTTTATTTATTCTAGTTCTTTGAATTGTTTTCAAGTTTATTTCAGTTGTAATTCAAACAAGACAGTAATGTTATTTATCTTTTTCTCGTCTCATTGTTTAGTTGAGTTATCCCTTTGTTAATTTGAATGTCATTGTTAGACTATCAAATAGGGGGAGATTGAAAGGCAGAGTGTCTAAACTTGTAACACTATAACTTATGTAACTCAACTAAAAGAAAAGATACTTAACCAGAAGACAATCAAGAACATGAAGTCACAAAGAAATCAATGTTAACCATGAAGATAAGGTAATTGATACAATTCAATTTGTTAACTATGATCAAACAAAGAAGAAATCATTGAAAGAAGTTCAAGACAAAGTTGTTCATGCCTCAGTGATTTGTAACATAAAGATTCAAGATCATAACTATCAGTATCAACAAGGCTAATTGATTTCAAGTGAACAAGAAGAAAAGCAATGATTGGAAAGCCACATTACTAATTGAAAGTGGTAATCTATTCAAAAAGCAGAGACACTATCAAGACTAGTCACTTATGAATCAGACCATTGCATCAAGTGTCAGGACATTGATAGTATGTTTATGTCAGTAATAGAGATCCAAGTTCAAGAGCTTGTTGAAGAATTTGGAAGACATAAAGAAATCACAAGTTCAAGATGCTGCATTGAAGTTTCAAGTTAAAGCCCAGAATTTTTCTAAGTACAAAATATTCGAGATAGAATATTCGAGATGGCCAAGTAGAACATTCCTATATAGAATATTCGAGATAGAATATTCGAGATGGCCAAGTAGAACATTCATATGTAGAATATTCGAGATAGAATATTCGAGATGGCCAAGTAGAAGTTCTCAAATAGATGTTCTACATGGAGGGCAGTTTCAACATGACACATGGCATCATCTAATTGGCAGATTTCCAAGCTTTCGAGATAAGATAAGATTTATGTGGATATCATTGGGCCACGTATATTTTAATCTTTGAAGACTACAAGACATAGATTACAAGTAGTATAAATAGAAGTACTTGTGTATTTTTCTAAGAGAGCAATATTTTTCTAGATAAACACTTGTAAAAGAGAGAGAGAGTATTCACAGAGCTTAGTATCATTTACTACCCTCTTTACTTCTAGTGTACTGTGTAATGAATGTTGTAGCAACCCTTTCAAGTTATATATAAGACATATATTCCTTGAATCATTGTGTTCATTTATTACATAGTATTTATTGCTTCATTAATTCGAAAAGTTGTATTCAGCCCCCCCTCTACAACACATTTGGACCTAACATCTCTGTGAATATTTCTGCCTTAGAAAATAATTTGCAATAAACAAGTGAATAAAATGAATTAAAATTTTCCATTTTGTTTAAATTGTATACAATACACACAAGTCTACAGCCTGTCACCAGTCAAAAGTAACTGTTACCGCCAATTTCAAGTCATTCGAATAGTTTAAAACGTAATCAGAGTCTGTAGGCGCGAATGTTAACTATTTCAGGGTCTAGGCACTTAAAACAACCTTAGAGTCTACAAACTCGTCAGAGTTTAGGAGTTAGACTCTGTCAAGATACAGTACCTCAATAATTTTGTAAGAGTAAATCATAGTTTGAGGAATCATAGACTATAATTAAAGTACATACCTTTCTTCCTTTATGATTGAACATTTACATATTTAACATACCTAATTCACCTACCAGTCTGAGAAAGGTAGATTCATCAAGTGGTTTGGTTAATAAGTCTGCAATCTGTCTGTCAGTTGAAATATAATGAAGTGTCACAATACCATTTTTAACATGTTCTCTAATAAAATGATACTTGACATCAATGTGTTTTGTTCTAGAATATTGGACTAGATTCTCTACAATTTTAATAGCACTAGTATTGCCACAATACATAAGAATATTTGAGAATGTTAGTCCCTAATCAAGTAACTGATTTCTCATCCACAGAATTTGAGCACAACAACTTCCAACTGCTATGTATTCAGCCTCAGCTGTTGAGGTTGAAACTATTTGTTGTTTCTTACTAAACCAAGAAATTAACCTGTTGCCAAGAAATTGGCATTGACCTGTTGTTTTTTTCCTATCCACTTTGCATCTTGCATAGTCAGAGTCTGAATAACCAATTAGTGAAAAATCTGAATCTCTAGGATACCAAAGTCCAAGTGTTTGTGCACCCTTGAGATATCTGAAAATTCTTTTTACAGCTAACAAATGTGATTCTCTTGGGTCAGCCTGAAATCTAGCACACAGGCATGTTACAAACATTATATCTGGTCTACTTGTAGTTAAATATAGCAATGAGTCAATCATACCTCTATAGCTAGTGTTGTTATCTTTCTTACCCTTTGGGTCAGAGTCTAGCTTAGTGGTTGTTGATATGGGAGTTTTGGCAGTTGCACAGTCTTGCATATCAAATTTCTTCAATAGGTCTTTCACATACTTTGATTGATTGATGAAGATTCCATCATCATTCTGTTTGACTTGAAGTCCCAAAAAGAAGTTCAATTCTCCCATCATGCTCATTTCATAAGTTGACTGCATTAATTTGCTAAAATTCTCACAGAGTTTTTCATTAGTAGAACCAAATATAATATCATTAACATAAATTTGGACAAGCAAAATATCACCTTTATATTTTCTAATAAAAAGAGTTTTGTCAATGGTACCTCTTATGAATCCATTTTCAAGAAGAAATTTTGATAGAGTTTCATACCATGCTCTAGGTGCTTGCTTTAATCCATATAGTACCTTGTCTAACCTGTAAACATGATCAGGAAACTTTGGATCAAATAAATCCTGGTGGTTGCTCCACAAGACTTCTTCCAATTTCCCATTTAAGAAGGCACTTTTCACATCCATTTAGTACACCTTGAATTTTGAATGAGCTGCAAATGCAAGAAACATTCTGATAGCTTCCAATCTTGCTACTGGTGCAAAAGTTTCATCATAATCAATTCCTTTATCCTGAAAGTGTCCTTTTGCAACTAGTCTTGCATTGTTTCTAATCACAGTCCCATTTTCATCAAGCTTGTTTCTAAACACCCATTTGGCTCCAAACGTTGTTCTATCTCTTGGTCTTGGTACAAGTTTCCACACTTTATTTCTTTCAAATTCATTCAATTCTTCTTGCATTGCAATGATCCAATCAGGGTCTTGTAACTCTTCCTCAATTTTCTTAGGTTCATTCTTTGAGAAAAAACAACTATAAAGACATTCATTTTGAGTGGCTGCTCTAGTTTGTATACCACTCTCAGGATCCCCAATTATCAAATCAGGAGTGTGATTCCTTGTCCATTTTCTAGCTGGTGGAAGATTGATTCTAGAACTTGAAGCCCCCCTAAATCATTGGCATTTCCTGTGTGTGAGTAAAAATCAAATGAAGAGACTCTCCCTGAATTGTTTGTCTCTGAGAAGAATTTAGAGTTTCTTGATCCAGACCCTGAAGAGTTAGACTCTGAAAAACTTGATTCTGTCTGGGTAGACTCTGAATGGTTACACTCTGAAATATTTAGAGTTAGATTTTCTGGCTCCCCCTCAGAGTGTGCAGGATTCTGTGTTGTTTCAGGAGTTATTTGAATCCCTCATCCTTCTCATCTTCACCTATCTCAGAGCTTTTCAAATTCTAATGTTGTAGACTCTGATATAGGAATTTATGCACCAGTGGAAGCATTGAATAACATTTATTTGAATATATTCATATGTATACATACATATAGATACAAAACTATTTTATAAATTGAAGAATACCTTGATTGTTTTCCGGCAACAGCTAGAGAAGATCTTGTTCTTCAATCCTTGCAATCACCCCTCAAGTGTGGAGTGCTCTAAAGATATCCACCAAGAATCAAACTAAAAGATGAAGGAGGAGGTTAGAGAGTAAATTAGGGATGCCTCCCTTTTAAAATATTTCTCACAAATATTAGGGTTTCAGTATTAGGGTTTATAATCCTATATTTATAGGCAAATATCTCAGCTGAGATATTTTCTATAAATATCTTATTATTAATTCACTTTTTAATTAATTAATTTTATTAATTAATTAGTTAATGATTAAAACTATTTTAATCATTAATTCCTTTTTCTAAACTCTTTTAGAAAATTATTCTCTCTTCATATTTAATTACTTTAATTAAATATTTAATTAATAATATTAAGATCTTATCTTAAATAATTTATAATCAATTAAATCTCATTTAATTAATTCATAAAATTTGCTAAGTAATTATTTATTTCATAAATAAATAATGAATATCTATTATTAATTATTCCTTCATCTATAATTTAATCTCTTTTATGGTGTGACTCTTTAGGTTCAATATTAAGCCGGTACTAGAAATAAATAATAATAAACATTTTATTTATTATTTATATGAATTCTATTAATTCATTAAATATAATAAATCTGATTAATTATATTTATTCTACATCGTGAGTGATGCTTCTCAACATATCGCGACTATCCAGATAATACGAAATCATTGCTTAGTATACTTAGAACCTGTCAGTAATTAGTTACCGTACAATTAATTCCTTCTACCCTTCAATATCCCGATTAAATACAAGGCATGGAACTCGTGTCAAGCCTATCTAATTTAATCATATGATTTCTTATTCATAATGCAAAGTTCCTTTTAATGCAAATTAGAAACTCTTTCTAATTTCATTCACTCTGGCCAGAGATTCCTGAACTTGCATATCTAAGAATAACATAGGATATTCTATTCCTTTACTGGAAGGGGCAGATCCTTTATTGATCCGTTAACTATCTCTATATACAAATCACTATGCCCAGAATGGACCTAATGAATGTCCTAGAGACTAAGGACTAAACCAAAGCATAAATCATTGTGTACGAGATTACTCTAACGATCTCAAGTCTAAGGATACTTGTACAACTATTTACTTAATAAACAACTATCGACAAATGAGTAAACTCCATTAGTTGTTCTACTTATCGAGTCATGTTCAGTGAACTTATTCCTTAATAAGCACCTACATGCTAGATATAGTGTCACCACACAAATGTCTATGAGAACAGACATCCTCCTAAGAGAGCTAGCATAGTATGTACTGATCTTTACGGATTTACCAATTTCCAATTAGTTATCCTATGATTAGGAACTGTTTAAGTCTAAAGCTATTATCTTCTAGATCTCATTATTACAATCTCATTATAATTCTAGAAGCTTTGCTCTAAACTATGGAACATCTTATTTAATACACTTCAAATAGATTAAGCCCGTAACATAAATACTTTATTATTATCAAATGAAATCAAATAAGAGTAGCAGAAAGTTTTTCCTGACTCATCATACATGATTGGTTTTAGGTCAAACACTTTCATCTGATTCATCCTACATTCCTGTAATCTTTTTGTCATCAAATGCAATAAGAATAGATTCCATAACAATTTTGGTTCTGAGATTAAACACTCTAAATGCCTTTGTGTTTGATGCATATCTAAGAAAAATTGCTTCATCAGCCTTGGGTTCAAATTTGCTTAGATTTTATGGATGTACCTTTAGTACAAAACACTTGCATCCGAATATATGAAAATGATTCATACTTGGCTTCTTGTTCTTTACCATCTCATATGGAGTCATTCCATGCATATTAATCAATGTACAATTTTGAGTGAAATATGTTGTACTTACTGCCTTAACCCAAAAATATACTGGTAGTTTAGACTCTGCCAACATTGTTCTAGCAGCTTCAATGAGAGTTCTATTCTTTCTCTCCATAGCTCCATTTTGTTGGGGTGTTCCTGGTGCAGAAAATTATTGAGTAATTCCCTTTGGTACACAGTATTCCTCCATGATTGCATTCTTGAATTCAGTACCATTGTCACTTCTTAGAACTCTAATTGTTTTCCTTGATTTTGTTTCCAGAAAAGTGATATGGTCTACTATGTGTTTTGAAGCTTCATCCTTTGAATGTAGAAAAAAACCCATGTGAGTCTTGTAAAATCATCTACAATGACAAGAACATATTTCTTTTTGTTAATTGACATTACATTTATTGGACCAAATAAATCAAGATGTAATAAATAAAAGGGTTCATAAATTATATTTCATGTCTTGCTCTTGAATGATGTTCTCTTTTGCTTTCCAAGTTGACATATTTTACAAAGTCCATCTTACACAAAATCAACCCGTGGTAATCCTCTCACAAAATTATGTTTAACCAAGTTGTTGATTATTTTGAAGTTGATGTGTGACAGTTTCTTGTGCCATTTCCGACTTTCTTCAGTTGAGGCCTTAATGTATAAACATGTGACTTCATTGTAAATACAATCCTCCAAGCTAGCTTCATATATGTTACCATGTCTGTGTCCTTTGAAAACAAAAATGTCTATTTCTTTGTGAGTTACAAGACATTCTTTGTTGTCAAAGCCAGTATGGTAACCTTTATTTCCAAGTTTACTAATGCTTATTAGGTTGTGCTTTAAGCCATCAACTAGAGCTACTTCTTCAATGATGACATTTTCAAGTACAATCTCTCCATATCCCAGTGTTTGTCCTTTATTGTCATCTCCAAAGAATACTTCTGGGCCAACCATCTTTACAAAATCTATAAGCAGAGATTTCTTTCCAGTCATGTGTCCTGACCATCCACTGTCTAGGATTGGGGTTACTTTCTTTTCTCTAGTTCCCTACATACATAAAACAACTAGTTAGATGTTTTGGGGATCCAAACAGTTTTGGATCCTTTTCTACTAACTTTGGGTGAAACAGGTTTAGAGTTCTTCACTTTTGTCTTACCTACTTCCTTTGTTGCTTTAGACTATGGTGGAGGCTTGACAGTGTCATACCAACTTTTATCAATAGAAGATTTTAGCTCATAAAAGTTGTAATACAAATCATGATAGTCTCTACACATATAAATAGAATGAAATATGCTTCCACAGTGATAACAAGGCTTCTGTGGAATGTAGTGACATTTCAGAGTCTGTGAAGGAATAGACTCCAATTTCTTCTCAATTTTTTCTTTACAATCTAGAGCTAAATGGTTGTTGTTACCACATCTGTAACACTTCTTTCTAGGAGCATTATGACCCTTTTGATAGTTATTGGCCTTGTTAATGCCTTCCTTACCATTCCTATTTCTCCTAGTTTTGGTAGACTCTGATAAATTCTTGTTTTCCCAGTTGCACAAGTAGAAGGGGGGTTGAATACTTGTGTGTCTTTTCTGCCTGATTTTAAAATCAAATTCGATATGAATTAAGAACAAAGATCAAACACAAAGATATGAATAAGTACTGTTTGTATTATTGATGATTAAATACAAAACTCTCCTAAGGTGTACACAAACCCTAGCAGCTTCTCTATGATTATCACAGCAACTCTCTCTATCTCTATGCTCTCACAAAATTTCACTCAGTGTTTACAAAACTTCTCTGTTTGCTTCGACTTTTTTGCACACCTTTACAATTAGGTTACATAGTGTTTATATAGAGAGCTGCCTATCAATTAATAACAGAAAGATAAATTACAATAGGAATAGAATTCCTAATTATTAGTTGATAGTTTCCTTCTAGAATTCTCTTTCTTTCCTATAGCATATTTGCAATATATTTATCTTGATCTTCGAAGACTTTCAATTCCTGTGATCCTCTTCCAAATTTAACTTTAAATGTATAGACTCTGAATCCTTTAGACTCTGATGATCTTCAGACTCTGATCACATGTAGACTCTGATAGTCTATAGACTCTGACCACCTTCCAAACTCTGATCTTCATGCAGACTCTGGTTTCACTTGCTTCAGAAATTCTTCTAAGTAAAGGTAACATGAATGTTGACTATCTAGACTCTGATTATATATTTCAAAGACTAGAAAGACTTATTACAGATAAACTAATCTAGACCCTGTTCTAGTATTTTGTACATCATCAAATGAATATATTCCTAACAATCTCCCCCTATTTATGCTTTATAAAATGTAAGCATAAATCAAGGTTTGATGATGTCAAAACTAAAGAATAAATTATTAATCTAGAACAGTATAAAAGAATTATAAAGGAAAAAGAATTACTTCTTATTTAATCTTCTCAAAGGCTGGATTATTCTTCAAAAATGAGTTCAGCATATTTTCTTCCACAATTACAAGAGCTTCACCAACAAACTTCTTTAATTTCTTCATTTCTTCATTTGAACATTTGATTTGACAGTAAACTGCTCTCAGATCATTTGCACTGCTTTCTTGATCTTTTAAGTCCTTCAACATCAGAACACTAACTTTCCCACTCATAGGCTGAAATCCAAAGTAATGACCCACACCTTCTTGAAATTTAATCTGTTTTTCTTCCAATGGCATGACTTGATCATTTCCCTCAGTATCAACATATTTTAAAGAAAATTTGCCCATTTGTCGATTTGCCTGTCTGTGCAAAGTCAGCTTCCTATCAATCTCCTTGAACCATTTGTGTGTGACAGCTTCTTTGCTCTACTTAACTTCATAAGCAATTTGAAGAAGAAATCTAATATACTGTAGTTTCTTAGCCTGTTTGAAAAAGATAAAATTCGATTGACTAATCCATCTTACACTTCCCCCTTCTAAGAAGTAAACCAACATCTCATTTTTCACCTTTTCTGTTCCTCCCTGACCTCCTTGTATCTTTGTTTCAAAAACATTATAAACAATTTGAGCAGACACCATTTTATTTAAGTGCTTCTGAGTGATCTTCTCAAACTGCCTATCTGTCAAGAATTGAGGATCCCTGGTTAGAGTAGATGTTCTGTCAATGTCAGATTCTTCAAATCCTCCAAGACCTATCTTCTTTTTAGCTCTAAGTTGCAGATTTGACTGACTGCACTTCCAGTATGAAGGTTCTTGAGTTTGATCAGAGTCTGACTTCTTTCTTTGCTTATCAGAGTCTGACATAGACTCTGATTTCCCATGTCTAGTCCCTGACTGATGTGTTTGAGTTTTTGCTACTCCAGATTTCTTTTGTTGCACATCATCAAGACCCCTAGGACCATGAGAACTATCACCATCATCACTATCTCTCCTCCTTTTAACTCATTTTGACCTATCTTTGCATCCATCATCCTTATTTCTCCTGGAAGATTCACCTTGCCTCTCCTTCTCCCCCTTTTTGACATCATCATCTGAAAGGGGAGATAGGAGTGAAGGGAAGTAACTCACTGCACTTTCATGTGTAATAGAAATGCTAAATGTAATCTCTATGTAATGGTTGATGATAACTCAACAATAGAACATGACATGTAATAATATGCAGGTGCACAGAAATCTTGGATCACGGAGTTCAGTTAAGACAAAGTATCAAAGGATCATCTACAGACTTGAAGCTCACTGGAAGAAGTTCATTAACATGTTCATGCCTCAGTGGAGAATAAAAGATATTGACATCTATTCAAGGATGTGGAAGCTACAAAAGATTGTCTTAGTCTATGAAGATTTTAGTGCATTACAATCGAAGCTACAAGTAAGGTTTGCAAAGAAGAATGCGGAATCATGTTCGGAATCAAGAGCCCCTATCAAGACTAGTCACTTATGAAACAGACCGTTGCATCAAGTGTCAGGACATTGGAGGCAAGCTCTCGTCGGTTAATATGGTTTTAATCATTCTAAAGTTGGTTTTCTTGAGTCATGTGGAGGATCAACAAAGGTGGTAAATCAGTGTTGGAGAAATGTGAGCCTAATGGATAAGGGACAGACGACACAACCTGATTGGATCTTACTAAAGCTTCACAGATTAGAAGGCCAAATACTTGGACGTGGTGGAGTCACGTATACGGGGCCGAGTATTTGGATAAGGAAGTCTATATAAATTGAAGAGTGGAATGGAAATATTTAATTTAATTAAATAAAGTATTTATTTAATTATTTATATATTTTATAAATAAAGACACTCTTTATTTATATTATATATATTTATTTAAATATTACTTTTACATTAAATATTTCCAAATGCATGCTTGGCACATGACTTTGAAGATATGATTTGAGTGGACAAGAGTAAAAGGTGGAAAAAGCAAAAAGCTACACCTTTTTCTATAATAAAAGAAGAAACTCAAGTCTTAATTTAAAAAAAAAGGGGTGCAGGAGAAAAAAAGGGGAGAGAGAGAAAAATTATTCTCTCCCCATGGCCGAACTAGATCTTGAATATATTATGGGGCCATGAATTTCTTTGTTTCACCACTCATCTATTCTTCTATTGTAAACATTGCTAAATCTTGTTTAGAAGATATGTTTGATTTTTTGTCTCCTAGATCTAGAATTTGTAATATTTTTAGAGGAGCCAAAAATCATTTCTTTGTTGTGTTCTTGAGCTTATGTTCTTGAACTTGTTTGTAGCATCTACCCCACTTCAATGAATATAAAGATATATTCTGTTAGGAATTTAGAGACCCAGAAGTTACAAAGGGGGGGGGGGGGGTGAATGTATACTTCAAAAAATTTCTTGCTTTTAGAAATGAACTTTGTTAGAAGCTTGAAGAACTGATGGAATTACGAAAGTGTTTATCAAGACATGTAACAGGAAATAATATAAACACAGATGTAACTTTCAATCTAATTTGTATTAGAATGATCTTTGCTACAATCTGAAATTCAGTTTGAATTTCAGCTTCTTGTTCTGGGATTCTTACTATTGTAAAAATACTCAAGACACTATCAAATGTGGCTGTGCATAAAGTATATAGACAACATGTCCTGTGCACATGCTCACATGAGATAGTTTAGCTAAAACTAGAAATAGACAGAAACTGCTTTACATTTGACTAATGACTATTTCTAGCTAACACTGCAGTGACAGTCTGCTCCATTCTGCCTTATCTCATCTATCACTTTTCTTGACTTATCTTCCCAGCTACATTGTAGACTTGTCTCTATCTGTGCAGGTTTGACTTATCCTGCATAAACAGAGCTGCAACACCATCTGTCTTGTTCTGCAATTCTTCCTTGAAACTAGCTTCTTTTGCAGTCGAGTACTCTTCTTGAAATTGGTTCGATAAGTCAAGAAGATTGACTTCTCGAACAGCTGTGACTTTTCGATTAGTCCTGAGTACTTGATTTCTCGAATGACTAGACTTCTCGATCGCATACTTAGCTTGATGACTTCTCGATCAGATTAGACTTCTCAAATACATGCTTGATATTGACTTCTCGAATACATGCTTGATATTGACTTCTCGAATGACTCAGCCTTATTACTTCTCGAATGCTCCATTTGCTAGCTTCTCGAATTGTTTATTTTCACTTCTCGAATGACTCATAATTAACACTTCTCGACTGGATTCAATACTTGACTTGTCGAATGACTGACTTCTCGATCGAGTACTGAGCAGATAAAAGTTTTGAGACTTCTTGAAATGTTTCCACAGTTCTGACTTCTCGAATAGCTGACTTCTCGATCAAGTAATTTGCCTTGTTAGAATTCTCAGATAACTTCTCTTTTTATTTTCTTCACAGTCTTCTTTGTCTGGTTGCATGATTCAACTTGAATCTTCTAACTGACTTTATTTCTGACTTAATTTACAATTAGAAGGTAAACAGAGAAAATTTCTAGTTACAAATTACACATGAATTACTAAGTCACTAGACTATTACAGAAGCACAAACTGAGTTACAGCAAGACAGATAGTTAAATAGGCTAGGCTTGATTTAAGTCCAACAATCTCCCCCAATTTGGAAAATGGTGAATTTTACAAATTAATACAAGATATCAAGCCTACCTATATTGTTGTTGTTGATGAGCTGTCTGATCATATTTTTCTTTTCTTTCCTTTTCTTCCCTGGCCTTGTTTTCTTCAATTGCCTGCAGTATCATTTGTCTGGCCATGATTTCCTCAATCAGAATTGCATCTTTCAGTAAGTCTGCAGCAATCTGTAGAGTGAGCATTGGATAGTCCTGAACAAGCTTGAGTCTAATTTTGACAGTGACTCCACTTCTCAGTTTGAATTCAACTCTGTCAGGATCTTTGAACACTCTACTTTTACCCTGTCTTCTCAATTCATCAGACAATTGCTCTATTCTCTCATCCTCCTTCCTTTTCTTCTCAAACATCTCCTCCATGTATCTTACCTTGTCAATCTTTTTCTGATACTTCCTTTCCAAGTACTGAGCCATTTCCATCATTCTCAGCTTGTTAATCATGCATTTCTTGTCAAACAGGCTAATCACTCTCCTAATGTCATGAGTGGTAGCATCACTGTTGTCATGATGAAATCCTCTTTCTTCTCCATCAACATTAGTAACAAACATCCTCTTGTCTCTGACTTCTACCTTGACAATTCTGTTAGCCTTCCACAGTTTGATCCTCACCTTGTCAGTTTCAGCAATTTCTTGAATAGGTCTAATAGGTAGACCTTTATCAGGAACAATGAGTTGTTTTCTCCACTTAGAACATCTTACTAGCAAAGAGCTAGTAGAGTTCTTGAATTTGGTTGATGTGGCAGTGTTGACTTTGAGATGTTGGCTTGGCTTCAGTTTCTTTGACTGTTCCTGTTTAATTTCCCTCCTTATCACTCCATGTGCAGTAACTTTCATGAACATCCTTCTTGGAGATTTAGTTTTGATGGCAGTTGCAGTTTCAGAAACTGTTGACATCACACTAGTACCCTGAGATTTGGTAGGTGAACTAGAATGAGTGTCAGCAGCTTGCTGCTTAGAGGAATTTCTTCTTTGATACTGTTTATTGTCCTCAGAGTTGTCTCTTTTCTTCTTGTCTTCATCCTTCCTCTTCTTGTCTTCTTTCTTTCCTTCCTTATCACTCCTTGATTCAGACTTTTTATCCTTCTTGTCCTGATCCTCATTGTCATCATCTTTCTTTTTGTTCTTCAACTCTTCTTTTGCAAATTCAGAGATTTGTCCAGATATAAACTTTTTCATTTTCACTACAATTTCATTGTCCTCTATCTGCTTCACCTTCTTCTTTTCAATCAACTCAATTAGGTTAATAATTTGACTTCTGTTGCCTGAATTGAGATGTTGAGGGATCCTGAAATGAGCAAGTTTCTCTTCTCTAGCCATATACATCACACCATCTGGACTACAGTAAGATTCAGGTAGAGCAAGAGGTAGGAGAGGCCCCAATATTTTCTTCTTCAGTTCTTCATCTTCCTGGGTTACCAATTCCACTCCCTTGTACAAACATTCCAGTTCAGTATATGAAAGCCTTTGAAATAGAGTAACTGAGACTTTAAAGTAGCCAGACTCCATTTGAATGAGTGGCTCTTTGAATATTTGTCCATTCTGTTCAAACTTAACTCCCCTCACTGCAACAATAGCATTTTCAAGCATCTTCTTATACTTCCAATGATTTCCCTGGACTTGCTTTTTGATATGATGCAACAATTCAAGAAATTGCTTGTCAGAGTTGGGCTTTAAAATTTCACTCCTGAGCTTTCTCATAACTGCCTTTTGCCTTTCAGCCTCTATCTCTTCTCTCCTTTCCTTCTCCCCCTTAGGGTTGATATCTTGTCTTTGGAGAAAGGAAGAATGACTTGGCTTAATTTGAGTCCAGCTCTGAGTTGGCAAAGGTGCTGGAGGAGCCTGACTAGGAGTGCCTAGGTTGGAGATGAGTGATTGTAGAGATGTGAGGTGGGCTGAAATGCTGACAAGTGAAGTCCCTAGATTTGCAGAAGATGAGACAAATTCATTTTTCAGACTATGAACATCTGAGACAACTTGAGAAACTGTGGATGTGAGAGAATCCACTCTAGCATTTAAAGTATCAATGGTGGAGGCCTTTGCAGCTTCATCTTTGGCCTTAGACTGATAGAACAGATCCACTTGAAATGGAGACAAGGTGTGAATTGGCACATCCTCAAGCAGCCTATCTGCATGCCTGTTCTTGTACAAAACTTCAACCATACTGTTGATCCTTCTTTGATTATCTAGGATGGTTGTTTGTCCTTGAACCATTTCCCTAAACACCTTTTCCATGGAGTCTATCTTGGTGTGAAGAATGGAGGACTTTCCTGAATCTGCCCTTGAGGTGTGAGCAAAAAGACCTCCAGGCTTCAATTTATCTTCCATTGTTCTCAAGGTGCCCTCTACTTTAGCCCTGTGATCCTCTATCTCGGATTGCACACCTTTGGCAAGATAATGATTTGACTGCAGTTGGACTTTAGCAGCTTCATGAATTGCATCATACATGGCACTTGGAGTGAAGATCTTCTCACAAGAGCCAAGGGAAGTGAGATACTTCTGTCTAGTCCATTCCAAAACATCTTTCATGCTAACTGCAGATTTACCATCCAGCCAGGCATCCATATTTTCTCCTTCATCATCATCCAAATTTGCATTTTTCTCTTTCAACTCCTCCTGATCCTTTGCATATTCAAGCATGATTGCAGCATAGTCTTTGTTTGGCAAATGAGAAGTTACAAGCTGCTGAGCAATGTGATAGAATCCCTCCAACTGATCTCCATATAGCTCCTTTAGTTTCTCATCAGAAAGTGACCCACCAAGAGATGATGGTCCTAAATTCCTGTCATGTTGCACAGGTTCCAGCCATTGTGACAGAGAGTGAGAGCTAGGGCCACTTGTGACAGTAGTCCCCTCAGCATCTATTTCTTCATCCAATTTCTCAGATGATTCATTAGACACTGGATGGATAGGTGAATTCTCCTGAGGAGACAGTCTTTGAATGACTGGGGAGTGTCTAGGGGATGCCATTTGCATGGTGTGGAGATCCCCCAGATTACCCAATGTCTGTGAAGACACTTGGCTGTGACATGCCTGAGTCCCCACAGAGTCTGAAGTAAAAACTTCTGGAACCTCTGTGGTTTTGATGGTGTCATCAGGATATGCCTCAGCATGCATTCCCTCACCATCTAAATGAGTGTCCTGAGTGGTGAACAAGGTGTCATGCACTAAGTCACTTGATTTTGGCTCACCAGGGAAATAGAAATCCTGATGATCAACAACCTCATGTGTTTGACTAGACACATTTGGTTGAGAAGAGATTTGAGAGGTGGAAGAAAAGGTGTGAGTAGAATTGAGTATTGGCAACTCCCCCTGAGAAAATGGGGAAGTTTCAAGAGAAGATCCTACTGGTGCACAGTGTGTCTCTTTTTCAACTAAAACTTCTTCATTGACAGGAGTGAATTCCTGCAATGGTGCAGACTCTGTACAGGATGGAGTGGGTTGGCTCCCAATTTCAATAGATGCACCTTGATGAGAAAGTGCACCTAGAAGTAGGTTTAATCCCTTGTTAACGTCTACATCCTGTTGAGAGGATGTGGAGTGGTCTGTTGTGGCCTTTTTATTTTTTTTTCTCCTGGTCAAAGGCTCCACAGGTGACTCATCTGTTTCATTTTCTACAACTGTTTCTAACATTCTTTTCTTAACAGCTTTCTCATTCTTCTTCTTTGCAACTACACCCTGTTGAGAGGATGTAGAGGTTGGTTTGCTAACATCTAAGGATTTCAAAGAAGGGCTAGCAGTTGGGTTGGAGGTCCTTGGGTTAGGTGCATTTAGTTCTTCTGCAACCTTAGGACTCTCTACTGCATCAAGATGACCATATTTAGGCTGCACTAGTGGATATCCCTCAAATACACTCCTCATGTGAGGTGTGATTATGAGAGGGACATTCACAGTGGTTCTCCTATCCAATGTAGCAAAAATGATTTTTGACATGGATTTGGAGTAGCCAATTCTCTGTTTGTTCATCCCAGGCAATTCAATTAAACTAGCATTTTTATCATTGAGAATTAATTGAATAAAGCGAGGAAAGAAAATTTCATTACCTCTCTTGGGAATTCTGGTTATGAGTTCCCCAAGAACTAGCTTTCCAACATTGAGCTTTTGGTTGTATGCCAATGAGTAGGCCAGCTTCAAGGCAATTAGGCTTATTTGGTCAAACCCTGTTTTTCTGCAGGTGAAGACTCTTAGGATGGTATCAAATAGGAATGACCATTCCTTCCTCATGTATTTCTTGTTTAATTTACCCAGCTTGAACTTCTCATCAACTCCTCTTTTTAAAGTATCAGCATACCTAATGAAGTCCAGGAAATCTAGAAGATCATCTTTAGTAGGTTCATCATTAAACTCTGCAGGTTGAATCTTTAAGCTCCTATTAACATCTGCTTCATCAAAGCTAATGTCCACTCCTTGAATCTTGCAGGTTACCACGATCTTTGAGTTTCCATCCGCAAGAGCTATGCTTTCCTAGTTCGCAGTTGCCCAAAACTGCTCAAGAATATCCAGGTATAGAGTGGGGTTTGCCAATAGAGCTTCTTGTAGGTAGGAATCTATGAGAAACCTAGTGAAACATTTGTACTGGGGTTTGGCATCTGCGTCTCTGGATATTGCTAAGAAGTTGGTTTCTGGAATGACAAAAACTTCGGTTGAAACTGAGCTTGAGGACGCCATTGAATCAGTGTATAGAAATAGAGAAAGGAAGAAGCGAAGGTTTTAGAGAGAAAGAGTGAAAGTAAGAGTTAAAGATGAACAGTTGTAATGCAGGGATTCCTTTGAGTTTGTAGTTAAGCGTAGAAATGAAATGTTAGATCTACTTTGCTATTTAACTGATACAGACAACTCGACTAGAATAGTAATCGATTTTAGTGATCGAGAACTCTAAAGCTGTTTTAGTAGAGAACTGTCAGAATTCAGTCGAGAATTAAGACAATCGAGAACTCCAAAAAAAACTTGTTCGAGAACTCACAAGATTGAATGATTCGAGAACTCACAACATCAACAATTCGAGAACTCACAAAATGAACGATTCGAGAACTCACAGAATGAACGATTCGAGAACTCACAGAATGAACGATTCGAGAACTCACAGAATGAACGATTCGAGAACTCACAGAATTGAACTGTTTAGTCGAGAAGTCAGTAAGGATGGCAAACTTGACTACAAACTCCAGTTTTTAAAAGATTATTCCATTCTCACTTAGAAAACAGAATAATAATTTACAGACTTCATTTCTTAGATAAATAAACTCCATTTATTCATCTTAAAAAGAGAAATGTGTCTGATAGATATTCCTTAATTTTTAATTATCACACTTGTTATTTAATAAAGCACAAGTAAAAAAAAAATCATTTGTTAATAATATGTACAACAATATGACTGACATATTTATAAACATATACCAGTTTTGTTTCACTTAGATAAATCATTTGAATTCATGTCTGTGAAACAATTGTTGTAACAGTTGAAAATATATATTTATTTGGCCACTTAACTTGAAGAGTTTAGCATTCCAATTTCACTAACCAACCTGTTGAAGGTGGCTTCATCAAGTGGTTTAGTAAATATATCAGCCAACTGTTTTTGTGTAGGAACATAGAATACTTCAATTACTCCATTTTCTGCATGTTCCCTTATGAAATGGTACCTTACATCAATATGCTTTGTCTTGGAATGATTGACTGGATTGGCTACAATTGAGATGGCACTAGTGTTGTCACACATAATAGGAATTCCCTCTAACACTAGTCCATAGTCCCTTAGCTGATTCCTGATCCAAAGCACTTGAGCACAGCAGCTTCCAACAGCAATATATTCAGCCTCAGCTGTAGAGGTAGAGACTGATTGTTGCTTTTTACTAAACCAAGATACCAACCTCTGTCCAAGAAATTGACAGTTTCCTGAGGTGCTTTTTCTATCCACTCTGCACCCAGCAAAATCAGCATCTGAGTATCCAACAAGGTTAAATCCTGTTTCTTTAGGATACCATAGTCCCATGAGAGTTGTTCCTTTGAGGTATCTCAGAATTCTTTTGACAGCAATGAGATGAGATTCCTTGGGATTTGCCTGAAATCTTGCACATAGACAGGTTGAAAACATAATGTCAGGTCTGCTAGCTGTGAGATAGAGAAGAGAACCAATCATTCCTCTGTAGGTCTTCATGTCCACACTCTTCCCTTTCTTGTCTTCATCAAGTTTTGTAGCTGTAGACATTGGGGTCTTGGCAGTTGAGCAATCTTGCATATCAAACCTCTTGAGTAAGTCATTGACATACTTAGTTTGACTTATGAAAATGCCATCTGGCCTTTGACTTATTTGAAGGCCTAGAAAGTAATTTAGCTCTCCCATCATGCTCATTTCATATTCACTTTGCATCAGCTTAGAGAACCTTTGACATAGCTTTTCATTTGAAGATCCAAATATGATGTCATCCACATAGATTTGAACTAGTATTATATCATCCCCATGCTTTTTATAGAAAAGAGTTTTGTCAATTGTTCCTCTAGTGAATTGATTTTCCAGAAGAAATTTTGACAAGGTGTCATACCATGCTCTAGGGGCTTGTTTGAGTCCATACAATGCTTTAATGAGTCTGTAAACAAAGTCTGGAAAATTTGGATCTTCAAAGCCAGGAGGTTGTTGCACATAAACTTCCTCTTCTAATTCACCATTGAGAAATGCACTTTTCACATCCATTTGATATACCTTAAAGTTTGAGTGTGCTGCAAAAGCTAGAAAAATTCTAATTGCTTCCAATCTTGCAACAGGAGCAAAAGTCTCATCATAGTCAATGTCTTCTTCCTGGGAATAGCCTTTTGCAACCAGCCTTGCTTTGTTTCTTATTACTATTCCATGTTCATCCATTTTGTTCCTATAGACCCATTTAGTGCCAATTACTGACCTGTCCTTTGGAGGTGGCACTAATTCCCAAACATTATTTCTCACAAATTGATTCAATTCCTCTTGCATGGCAATTATCCAGTCTGGATCCAACATGGCTTCTTCAATCATTTTTGGTTCATTTTGGGACAGAAAGCAAGCAAATAGGCATTCATTCATAGTTGCTCTTCTTGTCCTTACACCTTCATCAGGGTTTCCAATGATTTGATCAGCTGAGTGGGCTCTGCTCCATTTAATTTGATGAGCTCCATCTCTATCATTTGAACTTGCTTCTTCCTGATTGAAGTGATTGCCAATTGTTGCAGATCCTTGAGAACCTCCCCCTGAGTGAATGCTAGGGTTGTGTGGAGAATTCTCAAGTTGAATATGACTGAAGTCTTCATTTTCTCTTTCCACATTTGTTCCATGTGAGATGTCTACATGTGACTCTTCATGAATATTGATAACATTTTCAGTTGCAGATGTTCCAGTTTCTATTTCATTTTCAAACCTCAAGGTGTCACAGTTTTCACCTTCCAGATTCATAGTAGGGAACTTGAAATCATCAAATGTCACATTTGAGCTTTCCATAATCTTCTGTTGATCAATCACATATACTCTATAGACAGTTTTGTCCAAAGAGTATCCCACAAAAATTCCTTCATAAGCCTTGGCTTCAAACTTCCCAAGGTTGTTGACATCATCTTTGAGAACAAAGCACTTGGTTCCAAACACATGCATGTATTTTACAGATGGTCTTCTATTTGTCATGATGTGATAAGGAGTCTTTCTAACTGGTTTTGTGATGAGTGTTCTGTTTTGAGTGTAGCATGCAGTTCTAACAGCTTCAGCCCAAAAGCTAGTTGGTAAACTGGCTTCTGCTAACATGGTTCTTGCAGCTTCAATGAGAGTCCTGTTCTTTCTCTCAACTACTCCATTTTGTTGTGGAGTTCTTGGGGCTGAAAATTGGTGAGTGATTCCTTTTTCCTTGCAGAATTCATTGAGTATAGCATTTTTGAATTCTGTACCATTATCACTCCTTATGGCAATTACTGGTGTAGGGCCTTTATCCAATCTTTTCAAATTTTCAATGATGATCTCAGGAGCTTCATCTTTTGAGTGCAAGAATTCCACCCAAGTGTATTTTGAAAAGTCATCCACCATGACTAGAGCAAATCTTTTCTTAGACATGGACATGACATTTACTGGTCCAAACAGATCCATATGAATTAACTGTAGGGGTTTTGTGATTGAAGTGAATTCCTTACTCTTGTGACTAGATCTCTTCATTTTCCCTTTTTGACATGCCTCACATAATCCTTCTATGCAGAATTCAAGTGTGGGCAGGTCTTTCACTAATTCTCTTTTGACTAAAGAATTAATGTTCTTGAGATTTAGGTGAGATAATCTCTTATGCCAAAGCATACTTTCCTTTTCTGAGGCCTTTGTGTAGAAACAGCAAATCTTCTCCTTGTTTGCAGAGTCCAAATTTGCTACAAACAGGCTTCCTTTTCTTACTCCTTGCAGAGCAATTTCCTTTGTCTTCCTGTGTGATATGAGACACAGTTCCTTATCAAACTCCACCTTCAAATCTTTGTTGCAGAATTGAGTGATGCTGAGAAGATTATGCTTCAAACCACTGACAAGGGCTACATCTTCAATGACAACATTCCCATGAATCAATTTGCCATATCCCATGGTGAAACCAGTGCTGTTGTCTCCAAAGGTTACCATTGGGCCAGCCTCATCCTTGAACTGTGACAGCAGGGCCTTGTCACCAGTCATATGCCTTGAACAGCCACTGTCCAAAATCCACATGACCTTCTTCTTACTTGTGCCCTGCAATCAAATACAAATCAAGTTTTCTTTGGTACCCAAACAAGGTTGGGTCCTTTATGCTTAGTCACATGAATGTCATTCCTGTTCTTAACAGTCTCAGTCACTTGCACATGCACATTTTCATTTTTCTTGTGTTGATTTTTTGCTTGATTAGTGCTTCCAGAACTAGATGCATGCTTAGGTGACATGGAGTATTTTCTATATTTCACTGGACTAGCAGATTTAGACCTAGGACTGTTGATATACAAATTCTGACTTATGCATCCATCAACAAACTGTTTCCTGAGCCTAAAGCAGGTATTCATGACATTCATGTTACATGGCATACAGTCAAATTTGTCACAAAATTTATGATTATCATGCATTAAAGGCTTGACATAACCACAGGCAAACTTATCATTTCCCACAACAGGTTTCTTGCACAAGTGAGTAAGATGATTTGTTGAACCACAGTTTTTACAAATCTTTCTTGGTGCATTAAGAACAGGTGCATAGTTGTTGTGTTTGTTAATGCCTATTTTTCCATTTCTATTAGCCTTTTTCTTTTTAGCATGCATAGCATCAATTTTCTGAGCATCCTGTTTAGTTTTAGTTTGAACAGGAGTGGACTTGGTTCTGATTGTGGGTTCTTCTTTCTCAACAGAGGCCAAATTTCTTTCAATTGCTTCCTTATCCTCATCATCTAACTGTTGTTTGATAACCATACTGGCTTCATCTAGTTCAACAGTAGCTTTCTTAAAAATTGGTTCTTTGATATTTTTCAAAATATGAGGATTACCTTGGATTTCAATCTTTTTGCCTTTTGTTAAAACAGATTTTTTCTTTTTAAGATTCTCATAATCAAAACCAACTCCAATCCTAGTACTTTCCTTGTTCTTCTCATGAAACTCTTTAACAATGGTTACTGAGTTTTGATAAGATTTAATTTTTAACTCATTTTCAGAAATTTGTTATTTAAGAAACTTCTCAATTTGTTCAGAACAAACAATTTTGTTCTTGAGATACTCATTTTCCTGTTTCAAGTTTTCCATGTTTATAACAGACAATTCTAGAGTCTCTTTTCTTGCAACTAGTTCCTCATTAGCTTTTACTAACCTAGCAATCTCCTCATAAGCAGCAGTCATACTGGTGTGAATATTAAACATTTCAATACTTAAATCTTCCACAGTTTTCTTGTATTGAGAATTTGACATATCAAGAGAGATTAAAGAAGGTACCTGAGAGCTTGAGGATGAAGTTCCATCATGTGAGTTTGCCATGAGTGCTAGATTCCCATATTCTTCCTCCTCATCTTCATCTGTATCATCCCAGCATTTTCCTTCAGCAATATAGGCTTTTCCTGTCTGCTTTTTGAGAAGAGCTTCATACTTGGCTTCCAACTCCAAGTAGTCTTTATCTTTCTTGATTGACTTAGGTTTTTTTGCATTCTGTTGCAAAGTGTCCAAGATCATTACAGTTATAGCATCTTATCTTGGATCTATCAACTGTTCCACTCTTGTATCCTCCATTATTGGAGCTTCTCTGTGGATTCCTTCCTTTGCTTGAAGACTTGAAGGTTGGTTTTGGTTTGAAACTTTTGTTTCTTTTGAATCTCAAATTTCCAAACTTCTTTGCCATGAAGGCCATTGTTTTGTTGTCCATGCCTTCAAGTTCTTCAATGGTGTAGAAGTCATCTTCTTCTGACTCACTCTTGATGGAGTCCTTGTCTTCCTGTTCCTGATCTTCAATCACCTCAGATTTCAACTTCCTGCTTGTACCAGTCTTTTCAATTGTTGATGGTTCCTTAGCAACCAGGGCATTTGAGACATTTGCCATTTTTCCTCTATTTGCTAAAATGGCCTTCTTTTGATAAAATTCCAGCTCATATGTTTTCAGTATTCCATAGAGTGTCTCAAGTGGAAGTTTTGTCAAATCTCTTCCTTCTCTTATTGCAGAGATTTTATGCTCCAGGTGCTCTGGAAGAGTTAACAAAAACTTCATGTTTTTCTCCTTTGTTTCATAATATTTCCCATGAAGTTGAAGATCATTGATCAGTTTATTGAACCTTTCAAATACTTCAGTTATGCCCTCATTAGATTTTGACATGAATGCTTCATATTAGGAAACAAGGAGCTGCCTTTGGTTCTCTCTTACTTCCTCAGTTCCCTCACACAGAATTTCTATTGTCTCCCATATGTGTTTGGCAGATGTACAATTAACAATATTGTTGTACATCACAAGATCCAGTGATTCAATTAATATTAGCATTAAGCTATTGTCAAGAGAAACCTTTTCCTTCTCTGAGTCTGTGTACTGAGATGGATCTTTAGGTATCCATGTTGCAGGAATAACTTCAGACCCACTAGTAGTTTCAGGAACAAGAGTTACTGGCATGAAAGGACCATTCTTTAATATTTCTGGATACATGGGGTTTGCAGCCCTTATGAACATCAGCATCTTCCTCTTCCATAGGTTATAATTTTCTCTGTCAAATGTAGGAATCTTTATGCTGCTTAACCTCTGAGAACTCATCTTGATCTTTAGTCTGTATGTTTGTTTACAGCCTGGCTCTGATACCACTTGTTAGGAATTTAGAGACCCAGAAGTTACAGGGGGGGGGTGAATGTATACTTCAAAAATTTTCTTGCATTTAGAAATGAACTTTGTTAGAAGCTTGAAGAACTGATGGAATTACGAAAGTGTTTATCAAGACATGTAACAGGAAATAATATAAACACAGATGTAACTTTCAATCTAATTTGTATTAGAATGATCTTTGCTACAATCTGAAATTCAGTTTGAATTTCAGCTTCTTGTTCTGGGATTCTTACTATTGTAAAAATACTCAAGACACTATCAAATGTGGCTGTGCATAAAGTATATAGACAACATGTCCTGTGCACATGCTCACATGAGATAGTTTAGCTAAAACTAGAAATAGACAGAAACTGCTTTACATTTGACTAATGACTATTTCTAGTTAACACTGCAGTGACAGTCTGCTCCATTCTGCCTTATCTCATCTATCACTTTTCTTGACTTATCTTCCCAGCTACATTGTAGACTTGTCTCTATCTGTGCAGGTTTGACTTATCCTGCATAAACAGAGCTGCAACACCATCTGTCTTGTTCTGCAATTCTTCCTTGAAACTAGCTTCTTTTGCAGTCGAGTACTCTTCTTGAAATTGGTTCGATAAGTCAAGAAGATTGACTTCTCGAACAGCTGTGACTTTTCGATTAGTCCTGAGTACTTGATTTCTCGAATGACTAGACTTCTCGATCGCATACTTAGCTTGATGTCTTCTCGATCAGATTAGACTTCTCAAATACATGCTTGATATTGACTTCTCGAATACATGCTTGATATTGACTTCTCGAATGACTCAGCCTTATTACTTCTCGAATGCTCCATTTGCTAGCTTCTCGAATTGTTTATTTTCACTTCTCGAATGACTCATAATTAACACTTCTCGACTGGATTCAATACTTGACTTGTCGAATGACTGACTTCTCGATCGAGTACTGAGCAGATAAAAGTTTTGAGACTTCTTGAAATGTTTCCACAGTTCTGACTTCTCGAATAGCTGACTTCTCGATCAAGTAATTTGCCTTGGTAGAATTCTCAGATAACTTCTCTTTTTATTTTCTTCACAGTCTTCTTTGTCTGGTTGCATGATTCAACTTGAATCTTCTAACTGACTTTATTTCTGACTTAATTTACAATTAGAAGGTAAACAGAGAAAATTTCTAGTTACAAATTACACATGAATTACTAAGTCACTAGTCTATTACAGAAGCACAAACTGAGTTACAGCAAGACAGATAGTTAAATAGGCTAGGCTTGATTTAAGTCCAACATATTCTTGAACCATGTTATTGTGTGTGCTTTGGATAATTTACTGTTCATTATCTTGGCTATTTTAATGGTGTTCTTAAGGTTGAAGAAGATGATGAACAGTACCCGGTTTTGAACCCCAAGTAATTTTTATGTTATCCCAAAAATAATTAAAAGTCATAATTTTAATTTGGGAATCGTATTCACCCCCCCTCTACGATCTCCGGGACCTAACAATTGGTATCAGAGCTTCTCGGTTGACGTACAAATCGATTGAATCCTATTTTTTTTATTAAAGAGGGTACAAAAATAAAAATTATTTTTGGTGCACATGGGTGTCCAGAAAAATAACAGTAGCTATTTTTGTTGTTTGTTAAAATTTTGGTTAAGTACATCTCGATCTGGGTTGATCGAGATGCGGATCGACTTTTGCTAAATGGAAAGAAAGACAAGCAGTATATATATATATATATATATATATATATATATATATATATATATATATATATATATATATATATGCTCCCTACGCGCCATTGGATCGTGATAGTACCACACGCGCTAACCTGGATCGACTTGCGGGAGCCTCCAGGTCGACTTGTGCTAAAAGGAGCCGACATCTCGATCTCGATCCGAGACTTGGATCGAGATGCGGATGCTGTAAAAACTATCTCGATATTGACTGAACACATCTCGATGTTGACTATCCCTTACCTTTTCCAACTTACATGGAGAACTGGGTGTAGAACATGTATCCGGGTTTGTTTATTAATGATTCAAATGGTTTGGCTGTGTAGTTGAGAACAAATAGAGATAGCATGCTGAGGGTTATCTGGGTTTGTTGTGATCGAAAGAAGGTTGGCTGCGTATGTATATAACTGGGTTAAGTATAGTGTATGTTGGCAAATCTCGATATATAAGAAATCGAGATTGTGTGGATCGACTTGCAGGGATTTTTGGTCAAGGCAAATCTCAATCTCGATATGATGCTGGATCGAGATCGAGATCGAGATCGAGATACGCTACTGTATATATATATGCTTACAAAACTGATTTTCTTATATGTTTTTAATTAGTTTAGTTTAATAATTAATTTAATAATTAAATTTGAATTTAATTATATAAAAATTTTGGAAATAATTTTTAAATTTAAATAATTTATTTTTCGAGATTATTTTATATCTTGAAAAATATTTTATTTTCTTTTAAATTTTAGAGTCAAATATTTTATATACTTAATATTCTTATTTAAAATTTTATTAATTTGAAAACTGAAATTAATTTTAAAAAAATCCTATTTAATTTCTTTTGAGTTTAATTTTTTTTTTAAAGTATGTTGAGAATTATTTTTGAGGTTTAATAATTTATTTGTCACAAAACTTTAATTATAAATTTTATAAAACTCTTTGGAAAATTATTTTGGATTGAAATAATTTATTTTCAGGAATATTTTAAATGTTTTAAAAATTTAGTATTTCTATTTCAAAATTATATTTTCGATCTGTTTTATTTTAATTATAATTTAAGTTTGGAAGTTTTAATTATAAATCTTATAAAACTCTTTGGAAAATATTTTTGGATTTAAATATTTTATTTTCAGGAACATTTTAAATGTCTTGAAAATTTAGTATTTTTATTTCAAACTTATGCTCTCAATCTATTTTATTTTAATTATGATTGAAACTGTTTTGGATTATAAATTCTGTAATATTCTTTGAAAATTAATTTTGGTTTGAAATAATTTCTTTTCCAGGATTATTTTATATAGCTTGAAAATTTTATTATTTCTATATCAAAATTTTATTTTCAAATTATTTTATTTTATTTATAATTTGAAAGTGAAAAGTTTATTATTATTATTTATCAAAAATATATTTTTAATTTATTTTGATTATTTAAATTCCTAAGAAATTAAATACTTCTGTTTGAATAAAATGTTTTATCAAACGAAACAACAGGAGTTGATTCTTCGTTCGTTGAGGACAAACGAATTGGCTGAAGAACATTCTAATGGAGCTAGTTTCTGATTTTACCATTGGAGATGTGTGTATACATCGGTCTACTCAGTGGATCATTTGGTTATCGAAAGGGATTAGTTCGTTTAGGGAAGAGTCTTCGATCAGTGATTTTTGAATCAATGTCTGAAGGTCTGGGATTTGAAAAGGAATTCAGTTTAGCTGTCAATAACCAATATACTTGGAGATTTGGTTAAAAGACATCAGTGGCAGAAACACACAAGGTTTGACTATTACTGACATATGGTAGTCAAGGGGTTATTGCTGCACACACAAAGAAGAGTGATCTTTTCAAGCAGAACATGAGACATTCTATGTCGGGGTTTATAAGCAGAACTGTCAGGCATCAGTTTGGGTTGAAGTAAGGGTTGCTGAGGTCAGATGCAAGGATACTTCCTTGAGTGTCAGTGGAATGGAATTTGATTGGGATCAATTGATTATCACTGGAAATGGAATGCTACGCAACGTTCAGGTATACACTTTAACTAGTTTATACTTGTTTGATTCATTTACTGTATTAAGTGCTGAACTGTATTATATTACAAGTTTGATGAAATGCATGTCTCACCTTAATTTTTATATGAATTAGATAACTCATGCTAGTTTGTTAGAGTTGCTTGTTTATCTGTATTTGACTTCATGATTAAATCTTATGTGATTTAATACTTGCTTTACGATAATTGATCATGTTAGCATATAGAGTCTTAGGTATTTGTAGGGGTACATTTACCGGAAAGAGTATGTGCTGCATGCTAAGTGCCTGTATGTTTACATTGTCTATAATTTGCTTATACTCGCATGGTTGTGTTAAATGCTATATCTGATCATGTGCTTGTTGAGATAAATTTGTTTATTTATAATTTGGGAATTGCCTTGGGGTCAGTATAATAAACCATGGATTAAATGTTTAAATCTAAACTGACTTAGGTAATTAGAGATAATATAATGTAAAAGTGAACAACAAATGTGAATTAGAAGAATTAGGAATCTGAGTGATTGATTCTTCTATGACTACATATATGTACGACATGATTCTTATAGACTGCTAGTCCACCTTAAGTTAGGTTGGGATCACTGAGCTCATAGCCAAGACTACTTGTTGAGGCTGATATAGATGAGGAGTGATCAGTCAGATAAGAATGAGCATGTTGAACTTGAATGCTTTGTTGTTAACTATGTTTAGAAATATCTCTAACCCTTGGACTCAATCAAATTGAGGACCACGTGTCTTAATCATTTGTGAATACAGAGTATCTTTCAACATGTACAAGTTATATATCTCTGACATTTTCATGTTCGAGGCCTGTAACTACTTTTGCTTTGGTATTCAAATGGTTAAGCAAAGTTACCTATTTTTCTTGAATGATCTGAAGCGCAATATTAAGGAAGACCTAGGAAATTCTTTGCGAAGGGTTTCCTAATATCAGTTCGAGGATGAACAGTATTGATCGGGGTCAAGAGAAATAGAAGCTCACTCTACTGGAAGTGAGGTTATTGCTGACACGAAATGTAATGCTTATGATGAAGTCAACTATTCGTTGAATTTTATCAGAATGGAGTTAGCTTCAACAACAAGTGATGCTCTCACACTTGGTTTATCATCTAATACTTGGTTTATCAAGATAACGGATTCGACGGTAAAGATGAAGTTGGTGAGAAAGGACTACTTCTAATGAAATTCTTTTAAGAAAGACATTAGTGAAGTATGTCAGTTGAAGGGAAGTCAAGTCAAAGGCTACCCTGTTTAGTTTTGGTGGTTGTTCATGCATCCGATAGATGAAGCATCTCAGTGATGGATCACATTCAAAGGATTAGGCTAGTTGGCTGTGAGAACACTTTGAGGGCAGGTAATGGAATTTTGTTGACGAATGAAGTTCCATGATATGTCTGCACTGGAAGGGGTATTCTAGAGTAAAGTTCAGTTTCCGAACTTCATGACCAAATGGAGGAGTTGATAGGAGGATCCAAACCTTGAGCGGAATTACAAGGACAATGGAAAGACTTAAGATCTCCTATTTACTACGGCTGAATCAGTTATCACAGTAAGTCTAATCAGCAAATGGAGAGAGATGACATCAAGTAAGATTAATCAAGCCTGAAGTCACATGGTGTGATAGAGGGTGATCTTATTTGGAGTTAAGAGCTTACACATAGTTGGTGATTGATTTGAGATGGTCTTGGATGCAGTGAACATCATCATCAAGCTCCCTAGCATTCATTTGATTTTAGCTCTGAATTCCTAAAGGTAGACATCCTGTTTAGGGCTCAAGATCAGATGACACCAGATGAAGAAAAGCTGCAAGCAGCATTGCTGGGGGAGCATTAGTAAGTTGGATCAACTAGTCGTGTTTGATGTTCAAAGGCTAGCAGTGCTCATTGAGTAAGAGTTGAGATTCTTAGGAGCACTGAGTGATCCAGATTGAGTGATTGCATATTAGAAAGGAAATTGTCAATTTAAAAATAATGCAAGATGATCTCAATCATATTTGAAGAAGACTACTCTACCCACTGAATATCTAAGGAAACATTAAGGACACATCTGTCATGACAAAGGGTTTTGTGTAACAACATTTCCTAGAGTCAGTTCTTGATAAATTTGGGTAGTAGAGTAGTGATTGGTCGTGCATGTATAAGAGTATTTCATTGGTTTTTCTGAGTGAATTCAATGAAGATTGAAGATGCACTAACTAATCAAGATTGAGTAGGGTTCAAATCAAGGAACTAACTCAATTGAACCAGAGGCAGATACACTTAGCACAATGAATCAATCCACATGAAGACTTGGTATTGATACAGAAGCTGAAGGGTAGTTCGGAGTTTTTTTTAAGGTTCTACTCTACTAGTGTCAAGACTACTGGTTTTTAGAGTGCTAAGTTTAGTGAAGCTGCTGCCAAGACCAATATCTACAAGGAAATATTTGGGTGTTGAAGGTAATGCAGTTTCCTTCTGGATGAGCGTGGTATTTTTTCGAGGAACAATGTTAACTGGTAGCTGAAAAGTTATTCCTGTCCAAATGGAGTAAACGTTCGATCTCGAAAGGAGTAAACGTTCGATCTCTCGGGCAAAGAGGAGTAATTGTTCATTCAACAATCATACACCAGTAAAAGCTCTATTGACTAAGGTATGTCACTCTAGTCTAATATTGATTTATTTAAATGTAATGTTTATAGGGAGTGTTCATGCTATTTAGATGTCTACGATCTCTAGGAACTGATTAATGTTTGGCTTATGACCACCCGGGACCCAATATTATCGCTATGAGATTACCTATGATCTCCCGGGACCTAGGGACCTAACAATGTAGCATCTCTTTGTATAGTCAATTTATATCCAGGACCTCGTACTTTGTGATGTCATATGTTATTCATGCTATATGTATCAAATGTTTCAGCATAAGTATTTGTATATATTAATTAGTTGTAATTTTATTTACTTCTAATTGTTTAATGCTAATATTAATGGAACCACTTAATATGTAGTTTAAGTGATGTAATTCATGTCTTTTGCAAAATCCATTAATATTAGTTGTCATTCTTTTTATATTAGTGATGTCACTTAGAATTTCTGCACTAAGTGATAAAAAGATTATTTCAAAAACACTGATATTGAAAGTAATTTACTACATCGCGAGGGGTTGTCAAAGATCATAAATTTTAGCATTAATATTTAAAGGTATTTGATCCTTGATGCAACTAGTACCTCGAGCTTACATACATTATGATTGTCATGAGTATTTTTCAATATGCTTAAGTGATAATTATTGATATGTAGTGTAAGAAGTTAAATGCTGTCATTCGGTCAATGTATGTTCAGTGTTTAGCGGATGTTTATGTTTTATGCTTTAGAATTACCATGATCTATATTGTAAAATGTGGTTGTTTCAAGCGACAAATGATAATTGTCTAGCATAATGTAAGTATCTTATGTGCTTGATTATTTTGTAGTAAGATGCATTTTATTACAAAATGATTGAATGATGTTAGTACTTTTGAATGTATTGTCACTCATATCTTTGATAATTCATTAGTATTAACATATGTTTTTCATTCTTTAGAACTTGAATGCATAAAGAAATTTCTTGTCTATTTCTTGTGAAAAATGTTTTATCTAAACATGCATTCATTTGCCAGAGAATGAAAAGCCACTAAAAGTTTTCTTTGAAAGAGAACATTTTTTGAGGATTATCTTTCAATTTCAAAATCATATATCCTCTCTCTCTCTAAAATGTTTTGTAATGAAAACTGTTTTCTCTCCACGATTTGTTTAAATAAAGTTACTTGATAACTTGTAACTTAAGTTGCATGGTATCAGGCTATTTTATTTGAGTAAATTGTTTTGATCTTAAAGTATCAACCATTGGTAAAACGTTTTTCAAAACTCTTGTTAATGTCTGTTTCACATTGACCTGTAGTATTAAAACAATGGTTGTTTGCTTTGGGATTAGTGCCTTGGACTGTATGACTAAATCATTCATTCGTTTTTTTTAAATGATTTATGTTTTAAGTCGGAGATAATATCCGATAAGAATGAATTGCAAAACAATTTCTGAAAACATACAGTGAGCAAGATGAAATAGATTTGAGTTATTAATCAAAATGTTTTTGTTAAAAGAGTTGAATTTCAATTGGATATTTGTCTAAGAGAAATTCAAAAGAACACTTTTGTTAATCTGTTAAATTTTTTTTTCAAAATTGTGAGTTTATGAAATTTGGCTTAATATTCTTTTACCTATTCTTTATTAATTCCCACATTTTAGCTCTGGTGCATTGTTTCTTGAGGACACATTGCTCCGATGCTATATTTCTGAGAAGGAATAGATAATAAGTTTAATCATACTCTACCAAATTTTATATAGCTCTGATCAACTCTATCTATTTAGCCGTAATGGCTTGGCCTTAGTGGCTATAGGGAAAGGTCAAGAAGTTGAATAATCCATCAATTTCTAACCAAGGCCTTAGTACCAAACACTATCATTCAAATTCAACCTTTCAACCCTTGGTGATATAAGGAACTTATGTTAGTTAGAGATTGATAAGGGAGAAACTGCCCTTGATGCAGCAAATAAGGATGAAGTCGGAAGTGCACCCACAGCTCTACCTCCAGAGAAGAAAAGAAGTATACAAATTGAGGTAACTGTAGCTCATCTGTATTCTCTCAAAAGGATGCAGAGCTGAAAAGGCAATTCAACCGTTTCTGAATGAACTCTCTCAACAGGGTGATTTCATTGAAAATTCGCTCGTCAGCCAGAGCACCTTGTAATGAGTCAAGCACACCAAAAGCATTCACGCTGATGGTAATCCTAAAGTTTTTGCTTCTAAGGGATGTTATAGGACCTAACAGTTCTCTAGCCTCTCTTGGGACTAACAATTGTGAGGACACATTGCAAGAAGTGCACATTGTGAGGTATAGGTAAAACCCCTAAACTTCTGTGTTTACCATTCATGGTGAATGAAGTTGTTGAGCCGCCTTCACAGGCATTAGAGGGAAACTTGGATTTCTTGCCATATATTAGAATCCTTGTCAACCTTCCTAGGAGGAACAGTCCTAGTTCCCTAACGGGATTTCACATCCGCAGAGCAATCTGTTGATGTTGAGAGGCAATCACTAACAGTTTTCCATGACTGAAAATAGTGAGTTAATTCATCTTCACAGGTGATTGAGAGAGATGTTTGTACACGTCTACTCTCCCAGGAATTCAAGTTCTGGAATACATGGATCGCTCAAAACTTAAAGGCATATCACCGTCAACGATCCAGTGCATGGATTTGCATATGGGGAGTCGGTTGATGCTTAGATAGCTGCTAGTACGCATACCACATTTAACGATCCAGTGCATGGATTTGCATATGGGGATATTGTTGATGCTGAAAGTAGCTGAGCAACAACTCGTAGACTATGATTCAGTTGGTTTACCAATTTGATGAGTCTTTTGAGGATCAGGGTGTTGGGATTTCAGTCACTCCTGGAATGGAGGAGATTCCAATTTCAGAAGGGTTATTCCCCGACGACGAGCCACGTGTGCATGGATTTGCTCATGGTGAGTTGGGTGACGGCCTAACTGAAACCTTGTCTGAGATTCCATCTCAGAACCTAGATCTTTAGTGATCGACAACATGCTACAGTCAACGATCCATAATATCTTGGTGAGACTAGCATGGATTTACTTGCAGGTACAAATTGCTATAAATGGAATGAGTGCAAGTAAGGGAGAGAAACATCTGAGTGAAGTGAGGGAGTGATACACTTGAGTGAGAGAAATAGGGAGAGAAATGAGTGGAACACTTACGCTTGAAAGTGTAAACACCAACAGAACGTAGTAGAAGTGAGGAAACCATAGACCAAACACTAACCTTGCTACTATGCTTGAATCCTATTACTGAATTTTCTAGCTCTGGAATGTTGAAGAGATTCTTTTCTGGAAGACAAACTAAAGAAGGGTCTAGCTGAAGCTTAGTGGGAATGTCCAAACTATTACCTTTGGGTCTATTAATTCATGTTGTTCTCAATCTCAAAGGGGGAGACATAAATTTTTAGACCTAAGGAGGATTTTATGTTCAATTGGAGGAGAATTTCTTATTCGATTGGATGTAGATGATACTTTTATTGTTTTAAATGATATTCTCAACTAAGGGGGAGAATTTGGTGATACAAGAAAATTTGGTGATACAAGAAACGAGATCTACAAGAAACGAGATCTGTCAATCCTATCTTGTGGAGGTTACTTAGAGGATATCTAAAGACACAAGGGTGGATTGGAGCTTGCATGAACTAAGGGGGAGAATTAGATAAAATTGAAACCTTAGTGATGCAAGGGAGAATTACTAAGGGGGAGTTTCTTAGTAATTGGTTGAAGTCCAATCCCTAAAGGTATTGTAGATTTAACTAATTTTTTGTCTGAAGTGGAGAAGTTACTTTTTGTCAATTGGGAAGAAGTTACTTGTCGTACTAAGGGGAAGAAGTTATGGAGAATCTTAACATCTTGGTTTGCAATGCTATATCTTATTCTGAAAAGATATCTAAGGGATTTTGCTCTATTTGTTTGAAGATCTGTCCTTGGAACATTCTTAGGAGAGGTTTGGTAGAAGAATTCTTTCGAGCACGATCAATGAATGAAAATGAAGATTTCTTTGAAGAGTATCAACTCAGGGGGAGTTTTTGCTAAGTAGAAGTTTTCTAGGTAAAGAAGAATGTGAAGGAGATTTTCAAGGGGCATCTGAGAAGTGTCCAAGTGTGTTCTATTTCTTATTTCAGTGATAGATGAAGTCAGTGGAGTAGTGCAAGGAAGAAAGAAAATTATGTTTCCTGGAAATAGAACATCCTGAAGAAAAAGAGGAAGTGACTTTCATTCTAAGAGATAACAACCTTAAGGGGAGAATGAGTTGACCTCTTATGGGGAACATAGAGAGCTGTATGTTCTAGTTCGAATTGCAAGATGAATAAGAATGATTGTTCAGAAGTCTTTACTAATGATTTGTTTCTTTATTGAAAGAACCCCATCTTTGAAGAACATTGAAGTGGAGAAAGCTAAAGGAAAATGAAATTCAGAAAATCATCATTCATTTTCAGCAACTCAGGAAATCTGGATTTAACTGATTATATCTTTCCAGAACCTTTTGTATATTATTTTCATGTCCAGTACTTTAATTGTTTCTTGTATGTTAGTTAAGTTATTGAAAGGGGAGATAGGAGTGAAGGGAAGTAACTCACTGCACTTTCATGTGTACTAGAAATGCTAAATGTAATCTCTATGTAATGGTTGATGATAACTCAACAATAGAACAGGACATGTAATAATATGCAGGTGCACAGAAATCTTGGAACACAGAGTTCAATTAAGACAAAGTATCAAAGGATCATCTACAGACTTGAAGCTCACTGGAAGAAGTTCATTAACATGTTCATGCCTCAGTGGAGAATAAAAGATGTTGACATCTATTCAAGGATGTGGAAGCTACAAAAGATTGTTTTAGTCTATGACGATTTTAGTGTATTACAATCGAAGCAATAAGTAAGGTTTGCAAAGAAGAATGTGGAATCATGTTCGGAATCAAGAGCCCCTATCAAGACTAGTCACTTATGAACCAGACCGTTGCATCAAGTGTCAGGACATTGGAGGCAAACTCTCGTCGGTTAATATGATTTTAATCATTCTAAAGTTGTTGGTTTTCTTGAGTCATGTGGAGGATCAACAAAGGTGGTAAATCAGTGTTGGAGAAATGTCAGCCTAATGGATAAGAGACAGACGGCACAACCTGATTGGATCTTACTAAAGCTTCACAGATTAGAAGGCCAAATACTTGGACGTGGTGGAGTCACGTATACGGGGCCAAGTATTTGGATAAGGAAGTCTACACAAATTGAAGAGTGGAATGGAAATATTTAATTTAATTAAATAAAGTATTTATTTAATTATTTATATATTTTATAAATAAAGATATTCTTTATTTATATTTTATATATTTATTAAATATTACTTTTACATTAAATATTTCCAAAGGTATGCTTGGCACATGACTTTGAAGATAAGATTTGGGTGGACATGAGCAAAAGGAGAAAAAGTGAAAAAGTAACCTTTTTCACTTTGAATAAAAGTCTTCCATACTTGTCTTTTAAGTAGTGTGGGTGCAGGAGAAAGAAAAGGGGGGAGAGAGAAATTATTCTCTCCCCCATGGATGAACTAGATCTTAAATATTTTAGGGCCATGATTTTCTTTATCTATACCACTCCTCTATCTTTCTATTGTAAACACTTGTTAAATCTTGTTTAGAAGATAGGGCTGATTTTTGTCTCCTAGATCTACCAAATGTAATAGTTTTAGAGGAGACAAAAATCACTTCTTTGTTGTGTTCTTGAGCTTATGTTCTTGAACTTGAATGTAGCATCTACCCCACTTCAATGAATATAAAGTTATATTCTTGGATCTTGTTGTGTTGTGTGTTTTGGATGATTTACCGTTTATTATCTTAGTTATTTTAATGGTGTTCTTGAGGTTGAAGATGATGATGAACAGTACCCGGGTTTGAACCAAAGTAATTTTTATGTTGTCCCAAAAATAATTAAAAGACATAATTTTAATTTGGAAATCGTATTCACCCCCCCCCCCCCCCTCTACGATCTCCGGGACCCAACAATTGGTATCAAAGCTACTCGATTGACATACAAATCGATTGGATCTATTTTTATTTTTGAGATTAAAGAGGGTACAATTGGTTCACTGGGCATCCAGAATTTTTTTTTGAAGCCCGGAATTTTTCTAAGTACAAAATGTTCTAGATGGCTAAGTAGAACATTCCTATGTAGAATATTCGAGATAGATATTCGAGATGGCTAAGTAGAACATTTCTATGTAGAAATTCTACTTAATGTTCTAGATAGAAACTAAGTAGAAATTCTGGAGTTAGAAATATTTTCTAAGTCAGAAGTTCTACTTAATGTTCTAGATAGAACCTAAGTAGAAATTCTGGAGTTAGAAATATTTTCTAAGTCAGAAGTTCTACTTAATGTTCTAGATAGAACCTAAGTAGAAATTCTGGAGTTAGAAATATTTTTTAAGTCAGAAGTTCTACTTAATGTTCTAGATAGAACATATCTATGTAGAATATTCTACTAAATGTTCTAGATAGAACATAAGTAGAAATTCTGGAGTTAGAAATATTTTCTAAGTCAGAAGTTCTACTTAATGTTCTAGATAGAACCTAAGTAGAACATTTCTATGTAGAATATTCTACTTAATGTTCTAGATAGAACCTAAGTAGAAATTCTGGAGTTAGAAATATTTTTTAAGTCAGAAGTTCTACTTAATGTTCTAGATAGAACCTAAGTAGAACATTTCTATGTAGAATATTCTACTTAATGTTCTAGATAAAACCTAAGTAGAAATTCTGGAGTTAGAAATATTTTCTAAGTCAGAAGTTCTACTTAATGTTCTAGATAGAGCCTATGTAGAACATTCCTATGTAGAAGTTCTACTTGGTGTTCGAGATAGAGTCTATGTAGAACATTCCTATGTAGAAGTTCTACTTGGTGTTCGAGATAGAGTCTATGTAGAACATTCCTATGTAGAAGTTCTACTTAGAGGGCTGTTTCAACATGACACATGGCTACATAGTTTAACTTTTATTTAAAACAAAAATTGTTTTTCTCTCAAATTGTTTTTAGTTTAATAATTAATTTAATAATTAAATTTGAATTTAATTATATAAAATATTTTGAAAATAATTTTTAAATTTAAATAATTTATTTTTCAAGTTTATCTTACATCTTGGAAAATATTTTATTTTCTTTTAAATTTTAGAGTCAAATATTTTATATTTTTAATATTCTTAGTTAAGAATTTTATTAATTTGAAAACTAAAATTAATCTTAAAATCCAATTTAATTTCTTTTCAGTTTAATATTCTTAAAAGTATTTTGGGAATTATTTTTGAGGTTTAATAATTTATTTTTCATAAAACTTTAATTATAAATTTTATAAAACTCTTTGGAAAATATTTTTGGATTGAAATAATTTATTTTCATGAACATTTTAAATGTTTTGAGAATTTAGTATTTCTATTTCAAAATTATGGTTTCGAGTTGTTTTATTTTAATTATAATTTAAGCTTGGAAGTTTTAATTATAAATCTCATAAAACTTTTTGGAAAATCATTTTGGTTGAAGTAATTTATTTTCAAGAATATCTAAGATAACTTGAAAATTTATTATTTTTATATCAAACTTATATTTTCAATCTGTTTTATTTTAATTATAATTGAAACTGTTTTGGATTATAAATTCTATAAAATTCTTTGGAAATTAATTTTGATTTGAAATAATTTCTTTTTCAGGATTATTTAATATACCTTGAAAATTTTGTTATCTCTATATCAAATCTTTCTTTTTGAATTTTATTTTATTTATAATTTGAAATTGAGAAATTTATTATTATTTATCAAAAATGCATTTTCAATTTATTTTGATTATTTAAATTCCTAAAAAATTAAATACTTCTGTTTGAACAAAATGGTTTATTAAACGAAACAACAGGAGTTGATTCTTCGTTCGTTGAGGACAAACGAACTGACTGAAGAACATTCTAATGGAGTTGAGACCTGATCTTACCATTGGAGATGTATTTCTACATCGGTCTACTCAGTGGATCATTTGGTTAATGAAAGGGGATTAGTTCATTTAGGGAAGAGTCTTCGATCAGTGGTTTTCGAATCAATATCTGAAGAATTTGGGATTTTGAAAAGGAATTCAGTTTAACGGTCAAAGAACCAAAACAACAATTGAAGATTTGGTTAAAGGACATCAGTGACAGAAATACACAAGGTTTGATTATCACTGACATATGATAATCAAGGGGTTATTATTACACATACAAAGAAGAGTGATCTTTTCAAGCAGAACATGAGACATTCTATGTCGGGGTCTTTAAGCAGAACAATCAAGTATCAGTTTGGGTTGAAGCAGGAACATCATTTGTTATTGAGGTCAAATGCAAGGATACTTCCATGAGTGTCAGTAGAATGGAAATTGATTTGGATCAATTGATTATCACTCGAGATGGAATGCTAAGCATCGCTCAGGTATACTTTCTAACTAGTTTATACTTGTTTGATTCAATTATAGAGTATTAAGTGCTGAACTGCATTATATTATAAGTTTGATGTAATGCATGTCTCACCTTGATTTCTATATAAATTAGATAACTTATGCTAGTTTGTTAGTGTTGCTTGTTTTTCAGTATTTGACTTCATGATTAGATCTTATGTGATTTAATGCTTGCTTTACGATAATTGATCATGTTAGCATATAGAGTCTTAGGTATTTGTAGGGGTACATTTACCGGAAAGAGTATTTGCTGCATACTAAGTGCCTTGATGTTTACATTGTCAATAATCTGTTTATACTCGCATGGTTGTATTAAATGCTATATTTGATCATGTGCTTGTTAAGATGAGTTTGTTTCTAATTTGGGAATTGCCTAGGGGTCAGTTTAATAAACCATGAATTAAATTTTTAAATTTAAATTGACTTAGGTAATTAGAGATAATATAATGTTAAAGTGAACAACAAAGGTGATTTAGAAGAATTAGGAATCTGAGTGATTGATTCTTCTATGACTACATATATGTACGACATGATTCTTATAGACTGCTAGTCCACCTTAAGTTAGGTTGGGATCACTGAGCTCATAGCCAAGACTACTTGTTGAGGCTGATATAGATGAGAAGTGATCAGTCAGATAAGAATGAGCATGTTGAACTTGAATGCTTTGTTGTTAACTATGTTTAGAAATATCTCTAACCCTTGGACTCAATCAAAATTGAGGACCACGTGTCTTAATCATTTGTGAATGCAGAGTATCTTTCAACATGTACAAGTTATATATCTCTGACATTTTCATGTTCGAGGCATGTAACTACTTTTGCTTTGGTATTCAAATGGTTAAGCAAGGTTACCTATTTTTCTTGAATGATCTGAAGCATAATATTAAGAAAGACCTAGGGAATTCTTTGCGAAGGGTTTCCTAATATCAGTTCGAGGATGAACAGTGTTGATCGGGGTCAAGAGAAATAGAAGCTCACTCTACTGGAAGTGAGGTTATTGCTGACACGAAATTTAATGCTTATGATGAAGTCAACTATTCGTTGAAGTTTATCAGAATGGAGTTAGCTGCAACAACAAGTGATGCTCTCACACTTGGTTTATCAACTAATACTTGGTTTATCAAGATAACGGATTCGACGGTAAAGATGAAGTTGGTGAGAAAGGACTACTTCTAATGAAGTTCTTTTAAGAAGGACATTAGTGAAGTATGTCAGTTGAAGGGAAGTCAAGTCAAAGACTACCCTGTTTAGTTTTGGTGTTTGTTCATGCATTCGATAGATGAAGCATCTCAGTGATTAATCAGCAAATGTAAAGGGAAGACATCAAGTAAGATTAATCATGCTTGAAGTCACATGGTGTGATGGAAGGCTATCTTATTTGGAGTTAAGAGCTTACACAGAGTCTGTGATTGATTTAAGATGATCTAGATGTAGTGAACATCATCATCAAGCTCCCTAGCATTCGTTTGATTTTAGCTCTGAATTTCTAAAGGTTGACATCCTGTTTAGGGCTCAAGATCAGATGACACCAGATGAAGAAAAGCTGCAAGCAGCATCACAGGGGGAGCATCAGTAAGTTAGATCAACTAGTCGTGTTTAATGTTCAAAGGCTAGCAGTGCTCATTGAGTAATAGTTGAGATTCTTAGGAACACTGAGTGATCCAGATTGAGTGATTGCATATTAAAAAGGAAATTGTCAATTTAAAGATAATGCAAGATGATCTCAATCATATTTGAAGAAGACTACTCTACCCACTGAAAATCTAAGGAAACATTAAGGACACATCTGTCATGACAAAGGGTTTTGTGTAACAACATTTCCTAGAGTCAGTTCTTGATGAATCTGGGTAGTAGAGTAGTGATTGGTAGTGCCGTGCATGTATAAGAGTATTTCATTAGTTTTTCTGAGTGAATTCAATGAAGATTGAAGATGCACTAACTAATCAAGATTGAGTAGGGTTCGAATCAAGGAACTAACTCAATTGAACCAGAGGTAGATACACTTAGCACAAGGAATCAATCCACATGAAGACTTGGTATTGATACAGAAGCTGAAGGGTAGTTCGGAGTTTTTGAAGGTTCTACTCTGCTAGTGTCAAGACTACTGGTTTCTAGAGTGCTGAGTTTAGTGAAGCTGCTGCCAAGACCAATATCTACAAGAAAATATTTGGGTGCTGAAGGTAATGCAGTTTCCGTCTGGATGAGTGTGGTATTGTTTCGAGGAACAATGTTAACTGGTAGCTGAAAAGTTATTCCTGTCCAAATGGAGTAAACGTTCGATCTCGAAAGGAGTAAACGTTCGATCTCTCGGGCAAAGAGGAGTAATTGTTCATTCAACGATCATACACCAATAAAAGCTTTATTGACTAAGGTATGTCACTCTAGTCTAATGTTGATTTATTTAAACATAATGTTTATAGAGAGTGTTCATACTATTTAGATGTCTACGATCTCTAGGAACTGATTAATGTTTGGCGTGTGACCACCCGGGACTCAATATTATCATTATGAGATTACCTATGATCACTCGGGACCTAGGGACCTAACATTGTAGCATCTCTTTGTATAGTCAATTTATATCCAGGATCTCGTATTTTGTGCTGTCATATGTTATTCATGCTATATGTATCAAATGTTTCAGCATAAGTATTTGTATATATTAATTAGTTGTAATTTTATTTACTTCTAATTGTTTAATGCTAATATTAATGGAACCACTTAATATGTAGTTTAAGTGATGTAATTCTTGTCTTTTGCAAAATCCATTAATATTAGTTGTCATTCTTTTGATATTAGTGATGTCAGTTAGAATTTCTGCACTAAGTGACAAAATGATTATTTCAAAAACCATTGATATTGAAAGTAATTTACTACATCGCGAGGGGTTGTCAAAGATCATAAGTTTTAGCATTAATATTTAAAGGTATTTGATCTCTGATGCAACTAGTACCTCGAGCTTACATACATTCTGATTGTCATGAGTATTTTCAATATGCTTATGTGATAATTGTTGAGATGTAGTGTAAGAAGTTAAATGCTGTCATTCGGTCAATGTATGTTCAGTGTTTAGCGGATGCTTATGTTTTATGCTTTCGAATTACCATGATCTATATTGCAATATGTGTTTGTTTCAAGCGACAAATGGTAATTGTCTAGCATAATGTAAGTATCTTATGTGCTTGATTATTTTGTAGTAAGATGCATTTTATTACAAAATGATTGAATGATGCTAGTACTTTTGAATGTCTTGTCATTCATATCTTTGATAATTCATTAGTATTAACATATGCTTTTCATTCTTTAGAACTTGAATGCATAAAGAAATTTCTTGTCTATTTCTTGTTAAAAATGTTTTATCTAAACATGCATTCATTTGCCAGAGAATGAAAAGCCACTAAAAGTTTTTTTTTTCTCCCTTTGAAAGAAAACGTTTCTTGAGGATTATCTCTAAATGTTTTGTAATGAAAACTGTTTTCTCTCCACGATTTGTTTAAATAAAGTTACTTGATAACTTGTAACTTAGGTTGCATGGTATCAGGCTATTTTATTTGAGTAAATTGTTTTGATCTTGAGGTATCAACTATTGGTAAAACGTTTTTCAAAACTCTTGTTAATGTCTGTTTCACATTGACCTGTAGTATTAAAACAATGGTTGTTTGCTTTGGGATTAGTGCCTTGGACTGTATGACTAAAGCATTCATTCGATTTTTTTTTTGTTTTAAGTCGGAGATAATATCCGATAAGAATGAATTGCAAAACAATTTCTGAAAACATACAGTGAGCAAGATGAAATAGATTTGAGTTATTAATCAAAATGTTTTTGTTAAAAGAGTTGAATTTCAATTGGATATTTGTCTAAGAGAAATTCAAAAGAACACTTTTGTTAATCTGTTAAACTTTTTTTTCAAAATTGTGAGGTTATGAAATTTGGCTTAATATTATTTTACATATTCTTTATTAATTCCCACATTTTAGCTCTGGTGCATTGTTTCTTGAGGACACATTGCTCCGATGCTATATTTCTGAGAAGGAATAGAGAATAAGTTTAATCATATTCTACCAAATTTTATATAGCTCTGATCAACTCTATCTATTTAGCTGTAATGGCTTGGCCTTAGTGGCTATAGGGGAAGGCCAAGAAGTTGAATAATCCATCAATTTCTAACCTAGGCCTTAGTACCAAACACTGTCATTCTAATTCAAACTTTCAACCCTTGGTGATATAAGGAACTTATATAGATTAGCGGTTGTTAAGGGAGAAACTGCACTTGATGCAGCAAATAAGGATGAAGTCGGAAGTGCACCCACAGCTCTACCTCCAGAGAAGAAAAGAAGTATACAAATTGAGGTAACTGTAGCTCATCTGTATTCTCTCAAAAGGATGCAGAGCTGAAAAGGCAATTCAACCGTTTCTGAATGAAATCTCTCAACAGGGTGATTTCATTGAAAATTCGCTCGTCAGCCAGAGCACCTTGTAATGAGTCAAGCACACCAAAAGCATTCACGCTGATGGTAATCCTAAAGTTTTTGCTTCTAAGGGATGTTATAGGACCTAACAGTTCTCTAGCCTCTCTTGGAACTAATAATTGTGAGGACACATTGCAAGAAGTGCACATTGTGAGGTATAGGTAAAACCCCTAAATTTCTGTGTTTACCATTCATGGTGAATGAAGTTGTTGAGCCACCTTCACAGGCGTTTGAGGGAAACTTGGACTTCTTGCCATTTATTAGAATCCTTGTCAACCTTCCTAGGAGGAACAGTCCTAGTTCCCTAACGGGATTTCACATCCGCAGAGCAATCTGTTGATGTTGAGAGGCAATCACTAACAGTTTTCCATGACTGAAAATAGTGAGTTAATTCATCTTCACAGGTGATTGAGAGAGATGTTTGTACACGTCTACTCTCCCAGGAATTCAAATTCTGGAATACATGGATCGCTCAAAACTTAAAGGAATATCACCGTCAACGATCCAGTGCATGGATTTGCATATGGGGAGTCGGTTGATGCTTAGATAGCTACTAGTACGCATACCACATTCAGTTGGTTTACCAATTTGATGAGTCTTTTGAGGATCAGGGTGTTGGGATTTCAGTCACTCCTGGAATGGAGGAGATTCCAATTTTAGAAGGGTTATTCCCCGACGACGAGCCACGTGTGCATGGATTTGCTCATGGTGAGTTGGGTGACGGCCTAACTGAAACCCTGTCTGAGATTCCATCTCAGAACCTAGATCTTTAGTGATCGACAACATGCTACAGTCAACGATCCATAATATCTTGGTGAGACTAGCATGGATTTACTTGCAGGTACAAATTGCTATAAATGGAATGAGTGCAAGTAAAGGAGAGAAACACTTGAGTGAAGTGAGGGAGTGATACACTTGAGTGAGAGAAATAGGGAGAGAAATGAGTGGAACACTTACGCTTGAAAGTGTAAACACCAACAGAACGTAGTAGAAGTGAGGAAACCATAGACCAAACACTAACCTTGCTACTATGCTTGAATCCTGTTACTGAATTTTCCTGCTCTGAAATGTTGAAGAGATTCTTTTCTGGAAGACAAGCTGAAGAAGAGTCTAGCTGAAGCTTAGTGGGAATGTCCAAACTATTACCTTTGGGTCTATTAATTCATGTTGTTCTCAATCTCAAAGGGGGAGACATTAATTTTTAGACCTAAGGGGGATTTTATGTTCAATTGGAGGAGGGTTTCTTATTCGATTGGATGTAGATGATACTTTTATTGTTTTAAAGGATATTCTCAACTAAGGGGGAGAATTTGGTGATACAAGAAACGAGATCTCTTAGTGATACAAGAAATGAGATCGGTCAATCCTATCTTGTGGAGGTTACTTAGAGGATATCTAAAGACACAAGGGTGGATTGGAGCTTGCATGAACTAAGGGGGAGAATTAGATAAAATTGAAACCTTAGTGATGCAATGGAGAAATTACTAACGGGGAGTTTCTTAGTAATTGGTTGGAGCCAAATCCCTAAAGGTGTTGTAGATTTAACTGATTTTTCGTCTGAAGTGGAGAAGTTACTTTCTGTCAATTGGGAAGAAGTTACTTGTCGTACTAAGGGGAAGAAGTTATGGAGAATCTTAACATCTTGGTTTGCAATGCTATATCTTATTCTGAAAAGATATCTAAGGGATTTTGCTCTATTTGTTTGAAGATCTGTCCTTGGAACATTCTTAAGAGAGGTTTGGCAGAAGAATTCTTTCTAGCACGATCAATGAATGAAAATGAAGATTTCTTTGAAGAGTATCAACTCAGGGGGAGTTTTTGCTAAGTAGAAGTTTTCTGGGTAAAGAAAAATGTGAAGGAGATTTTCAAGGGGCATCTGAGAAGTGTCCAAGTGTGTTATATTTCTTGTTTCAGTGATAGATGAAGTCAGTGGAGTAGTGCAGGGAAGAAAGAAAAATATGTTTCCTGGAAATAGAACATCCTGAAGAAAAAGAAGAAGTGACTTTCATTCCAAGAGAGAACAACCTTTAGGGGAGAATGAGTTGACCTCTTATGGGGAACATAGAGAGCTGTATGTTCTAGTTCGAATTGCAAGATGAACAAGAATGATTGGTCAGAAGTCTTTACTAATGATTTGTTTCTTTATTTAAAGAACCCCATCTTTGAAGAACATTGAAGTTGAGGAAGCTAAAGGAAAATGAAATTCAGAAATTCATCATTCATTTTCAGCAACTCAGGAAATCTGGATTTAACTGATTATATCTTTCCAGAACCTTTTGTATATTATTTTCATGTCTAGTACTTTAATTGTTTCTTGTATATTAGTTGAGTTATCCTCTAGTAGCTAATTTTATTTAATTGCTTTTGGGGGAAATTGTAAATGGAAATAGTATTTGATTGCTATTCCATATCAAACAAATAGGGGGAGATTGAAAGGGGAGATAGGAGTGAAGGGAAGTAACTCACTGCACTTTCATGTATACTAGAAATGCTAAATGTAATCTCTATATAATGGTTGATGATAACTCAACAATAGAATAGGACATGTAATAATATGCAGGTGCACAGAAATCTTGGAACACAGAGTTCAATTAAGACAAAGTATCAAAGGATCATCTACAGACTTGAAGCTCACTGGAAGAAGTTCATTAACATGTTCATGCCTCAGTGGAGAATAAAAGATGTTGACATCTATTCAAGGATGTGGAAGCTACAAAAGATTGTCTTAGTCTATGACGATTTTAGTGCATTACAATCGAAGCAACAAGTAAGGTTTGCAAAGAAGAATGTGGAATCATGTTCGGAATCAAGAGCCCCTATCAAGACTAGTCACTTATGAACCAGACCGTTGCATCAAGTGTCAGGACATTGGAGGCAAACTCTCGTCGGTTAATATGATTTTAATCATTCTAAAGTTGTTGGTTTTCTTGAGTCATGTGGAAGATCAACAAAGGTGGTAAATCAGTGTTGGAGAAATGTCAGCCTAATGGATAAGAGACAGACGGCACAACCTGATTGGATCTTACTAAAACTTCACAGATTAGAAGGCCAAATACTTGGACGTGGTGGAGTCACGTATACGGGGCCAAGTATTTGGATAAGGAAGTCTACACAAATTGAAGAGTGGAATGGAAATATTTAATTTAATTAAATAAAGTATTTATTTAATTATTTATATATTTTATAAATAAAGATATTCTTTATTTATATTTTATATATTTATTAAATATTACTTTTACATTAAATATTTCCAAAGGTATGCTTGGCACATGACTTTGAAGATAAGATTTGGGTGGACATGAGCAAAAGGAGAAAAAGTGAAAAAGTAACCTTTTTCACTTTGAATAAAAGTCTTCCATACTTGTCTTTTAAGTAGTGTGGGTGCAGGAGAAAGAAAAGGGGAGAGAGAGAGAAATTATTCTCTCCCCCATGGCCGAACTAGATCTTAAATATTTTAGGGTCATGATTTTCTTTATCTACACCACTCCTCTATCTTTCTATTGTAAACACTTGTTAAATCTTGTTTAGAAGATAGGGCTGATTTTTGTCTCCTAGATCTACAAAATGTAACAGTTTTAGAGTAGACAAAAATCACTTCTTTGTTGTGTTCTTGAGCTTATGTTCTTGAACTTGAATGTAGCATCTACCCCACTTCAATGAATATAAAGTTATATTCTTGGATCTTGTTGTGTTGTGTGTTTTGGATGATTTACCGTTCATTATCTTAGTTATTTTAATGGTGTTCTTGAGGTTGAAGATGATGATGAACAGTACCCGGGTTTGAACCAAAGTAATTTTTATGTTGTCCCAAAAATAATTAAAAGACATAATTTTAATTTGGAAATCGTATTCACGCCCCCCCCCCCCCTCTACGATCTCCGGGACCCAACAGTTATCCTCTAGTAGTTAATTTCATTTAATTGCTTTTGTGGGAGATTGTAAAGGGAAATAGTATTTGATTGCTATTCCATATCAACCAAATAGGGGGAGATTGAAAGGGGAGATAGGAGTGAAGGGAAGTAACTCACTGCACTTTCATGTGTAATAGAAATGCTAAATGTAATCTCTATGTAATGGTTGATGATAACTCAACAATAGAACATGACATGTAATAATATGCAGGTGCACAGAAATCTTGGATCACGGAGTTCAGTTAAGACAAAGTATCAAAGGATCATCTACAGACTTGAAGCTCACTGGAAGAAGTTCATTAACATGTTCATGCCTCAGTGGAGAATAAAAGATATTGACATCTATTCAAGGATGTGGAAGCTACAAAAGATTGTCTTAGTCTATGAAGATTTTAGTGCATTATAATCGAAGCTACAAGTAAGGTTTGCAAAGAAGAATGTGGAATCATGTTCGGAATCAAGAGCCCCTATCAAGACTAGTCACTTATGAACCAGACCGTTGCATCAAGTGTCAGAACATTAGAGGCAAGCTCTCGTCGGTTAATATGGTTTTAATCATTCTAAAGTTGGTTTTCTTGAGTCATGTGGAGGATCAACAAAGGTGGTAAATCAGTGTTGGAGAAATATGAGCCTAATGGATAAGGGACAGACGACACAACCTGATTGGATCTTACTAAAGCTTCACAGATTAGAAGGCCAAATACTTGGACGTGGTGGAGTCACGTATACAGGGCCGAGTATTTGGATAAGGAAGTCTACATAAATTGAAGAGTGGAATGGAAATATTTAATTTAATTAAATAAAGTATTTATTTAATTATTTATATATTTTATAAATAAAGACACTCTTTATTTATATTATATATATTTATTTAAATATTACTTTTACATTAAATATTTTCAAATGCATGCTTGACACATGACTTTGAAGATATGATTTGAGTGGACAAGAGTAAAAGGTGGAAAAAGCAAAAAGCTACACCTTTTTCTATAATAAAAGAAGAAACTCAAGTCTTAATTTAAAAAAAAAAAGGGGTGCAGGAGAAAAAAAGGGGAGAGAGAGAAAAATTATTCTCTCCCCATGGCCGAACTAGATCTTGAATATATTATGGGGCCATGAATTTCTTTGTTTCACCACTCATCTATTCTTCTATTGTAAACATTGCTAAATCTTGTTTAGAAGATAGGTTTGATTTTTTGTCTCCTAGATCTAGAATTTGTAATATTTTTAGAGGAGTCAAAAATCATTTCTTTGTTGTGTTCTTGAGCTTATGTTCTTGAACTTGTTTGTAGCATCTACCCCACTTAATTGAATATAAAGATATATTCTTGAACCTTGTTATTGTTTGTGCTTTGGATAATTTACTGTTCATTATCTTGGCTATTTTAATGGTGTTCTTGAGGTTGAAGAAGATGATGAACAGTACCCGGTTTTGAACCCCAAGTAATTTTTATGTTATCCCAAAAATAATTAAAAGTCATAATTTTAATTTGGGAATCGTATTCACCCCCCCCCCCCCCCCCTCTACGATCTCCGGGACCTAACATCATCCTTATTACTGGTGACAGCCAAAAGAATTTGCTCAAGAACTGTAGAGATATTGGCATGTGCTGCAATGACTGAATCAACCTTGGTGGTCAAATCAGAGACTGTAGATTGAAGAGAGGCTTGAGTTGTAGTGATAGCAGCTAGAGCATCTTTAAAAGCTACCTCTTTGGATAATTGAAGGGAGTGAATTCTGTCAAATCGTGTATTGAGCAGAGAAATAGTATTATCAACACCAGTGAGCTTGATTTTAATATGAGAAATGTCCTGGACCACACTGGCTAATTGAACAGCAACATCAGGTAATTCAACTGTAACAGCTCCATCCAAAGCATGATCTTTTTCACCAGGATAGTAAGCATGTTCCTGTTGAAAGGATTTCTTCTGAAAAGCTTTAAGTCTCTCAGACTGATGAATAGCCAAAATACACTCAAAAGAATCTCTATCAAGTATGCCTCTTTGCTGTGCAGACTCCCAAGACTGAGGAAACACCTGATCAAAATATATAAAAGAAGGAGTAACGTGATCATCATCTTCAGAAGTGAACTCCTCAGCAACAGACTCAAGCTTTGTGATTTGAGGTGTAGACTCTGGTGGTGTAGACTCTGAAACTGCAAACGGGACTAAAGACCCTGACTCCTCCTGAGAGTGATCAGAGACTGTAGACTCTGGAAGTCTAGCCCTTATAGGCATAATCAAAAGTGGTGCTTCTGACTCCAAAGTTGCAGCCTTAGTTAAATTGACAGTGTTATCCACCAAAGCCTCCATGACTCTATCTGCTCTCATTGCTAGAGAATCCACCAAATGAAGTTGTGGTCTCTGGGTAAATGACTTCTGAGCAGCAAGAGCCTCCTCCTGTTTGCCAATCTGCACAATCAGACATAGTGAATTGTCATCCATCCCCTGCTCCAACTCATTGGACCAATTCTTTGGAAAATCTTGATCTCAATAAGTAAAGCTAGGTTCAGGATACCCTAATCTCTCATGCTCACAGTGGGGTTGGGCACCCACTTTTTCAATCTCACTCAGGCTCCCTACAGCCTTTTCTACCTCTCCTTTTGCCTGGTCCAGTGCCAGCCTCTCAGATATTTTGTCACTCATTTGGGAGGGTGCACTCAATAATCCTACAGAAGAGGGGTTGAGAGAAAATAAAGGTGCTTCAATACCTGAACCACCTTGATGGAGGGGAACCCCTTCAAATGTCTGAAGGCTAGGGGTTTCCACCAAGGGGTGAGCATCAACAGACTCTGAACCCTCACAAGCATCTTCTTTCTTTCCAGAGTCTGTTGGCTCCAGTATTCCAGTGTCAGGGTCTACTCTAGACTCTAACTGCTTCAGTATGACTTCATTAGAAGCCAGAGTCTGAGTGTTACCATCTTTGACTGTTTGTGTATGAGACTTCCCCTCAAGGTGGATAGAATCTGATAGAATAGATTGGAAAGTTTCTGCAGGAGCCTCCATCAGAGTCTGTCCTCCCCTATCACTGGGGTTCTCATCAGCTTTTAGGTGAGTTGTTAAGGTGGGCCTAACAGCATACTCCCCTGCCCCACTATCACCCAACCTCTGACTAGGTGGTTCTTGTGTGGGTGAGGCAGACTGAGCATCTTTGTCACTAGTCACCACTGGTGCACTAGTCCCATCCTCCAATTGCCTTGCATCACCTGCTACCTCCTGTGGTTCGACCAAAGTTAATGCATCCAAGTGCCCATTGAGAAAGATCCTGGCATGGAGTGCATTGATGGCCTGGGTAAAAATCAAGTGAAAGGAATCCTGCAGTTCCCTTGCAATCTTGTGATAATGTGAGCCCTTGAGTTAATCCAATCTACTTTCATAGGTCGGATATATGTATTTGTTGGCCACCTTTCCTATATTTTGGACAAGAAAATCAACCACTTTCCTTGAAAGAGGCTGAATAGTAGAAATCCAATCAATAGTTGTCCTGTAGGTAATCCCTTGATCCCAAATTGCTTCATAGTCAAAAAATGGTTGCTCAATCTCAGTCTCCAACTCAGCGACAGACTCTGATTCTCTCCTTTTGTAGATCTGAAGCTTTTTAGGCTTCTTTTTGACTTGCTGTTCAGAGTCTGGCACACCTAGTGCTTTGAGAACTTCAGATGTTCTGCCTTCTATGAGCCCTGCTTCTTTGGCTTGGAATAAAGAGTTGAATAAGTAGCTGTATAGAGTTTTGACCACATCCTGTGCAGACATTTGTAACTTCTTTTCCATTATCTTCCTTAGGGCTTCATAGGTTGAAAGAAAATCCAAGACTTGAGATTTAGTCTGATGTTGCTCTGGATCTTCAACTGATTCCACCAAAGGATATAAGAATAGCAGTGCCTCATCACTTGGAGTAATGATCTCATCGATTAGACTTGAGGCTGCATCCAATGGCATTCCTTTCCAAAATGTGTCATGATCAGAGTGTAAAGGCAGTCTAGACTCTGACTCAACATTAGACTCTGGTTCAGGTGTTTTCTTGCTTTCAGAGTCTGGCTCTGCAGGAGCCTTGAGAGCATTTGTTTCCTGCAAAACAGGGTCAGTAACAGGAATAGTCTTGTGTGTATGTGCAGAATAAGCCTTCCTTAACCTTCTGTACTTCTGAGCAAAAGATTTTTCAGGAGATTCAATTTGAGAATCCTGAGGTGCATTCCTAGGTTTTTCAGAGTCTGTAGGCTTTTGAGAGTCTACAGACTTGGCTTGAAGGTTAGAATCAGGTGTATCATGACCTTCTTTTAACAAAGAAAGACCTTCAACAACTTGTTTCTCTAGAGGGTTGAGCTCTTCATCACTGTGCTCATCTATAAGCCAAGTTTGAATCAATTTTCTCCTCTTTACAACTGGTGCCTGTTGATAGACACCAGATGTTGGTTTCTTTTTGGATTTTGGTTTGAAAAATTGTATCTTTGAAGGGGATTGTGTGACTTGGGTAGGTGCAGGGGGACTCTCCATTACTTGTTCCTGCACCATTTCACCACCAAAAAATGAAGCATTGTAGATAGAAGGTTTGTAGGTTGAGAGTTTTACCTGCATTACCTGTGTATAAGTCATGGCAGGTAGACTCTTCTTCTTGTCATCAATTCTCTTGATGTCAGAGAATATTCTTCTTTGTTGTTTGTATGCTTGCACACAACAATCATCTGCCAACTTGGTTGACATGTCAGGAATGAAGTGGTTAAGGAGAATCATAAGAAATCTATGATAGTAGACTTTCTTCCTCCCCTCATGCACATTATTTAATTTTGCTCCCATTTGAGTGAGCAACATATCACTAATGTTGATTACTTTATCGAATAGGAGACTGTGATCAATTTGATAAGTAATAGCAGTAATAGCATCAAATCCACTACACTTACCAGTAAAACACTTAGCAAGTTGATCAAAGAAAAAGGACCATTCTTTTCTCAAATAGGGCCTAGTTAACTTACTCATGTTTTCTAGACTACCAGAATAACCTAGTGATTTAAACATATCTTTAATTTCAGCATCAGAAACAGTTTCATCAAAAGGTTGTTTAACGGGTAATTTAAACACAGAATTAATAACATCAGCAGTAACATCAAATGTAAAATCACCAAAAGTAAACATTATTTTACCTGGTTGATCCTAAGAAGGATCAACTACCTTTGCAGAGCTCCAGGCTTGTGACACAGCATCCATGTGAATGACTGGTGATGCCTTAAGAATGTAGTGGAGCTTGGATTGCTCCAAGAAATCCATCACAGGGTAGTAGTCAGCGTCTACCCCTATCTTTTCTCCAAGGGCGGCAATATGATTTGTGGTCATGAACTCGAAATCCCCAAATGTGAAAGCAATTGCCTTGGGTCCCCTCATGACAGTAGAAATGGCAGCCATTGAAGTTGTTGAGTTGAAAGTGATGGAAAAGCTTGAAGAATTTAGCCAGGGTTCGTAAAAAGCTCTGTGAATATTTTTGCCTTAGAAAATAATTGCAATAAATAAGTGAGTAAATTGTATGAAAAAATCTATTTTGTTCAGGTTGCATACAATACACACGAGTCTACAGCCTATTTCCAGTCAAAAATAATTGTTACCGCCTATTTCAAGTCATTTGAAAATTTTTAATGCAATCAGAGTCTGCAGGCGCGAATTTTAACCGATTCAGAGTCTAGGCGATATTTTTCTCAGAGTCTACAGACTCGTTAGAGTCTACAGACTCGTCAGAGTCTACAGACTCGTCAGAGTCTAAACTCTAGACTCTGTCAAGGTAAAGTACCAAACAAAACTTTGCAATAATAATTAATCACAGTGTGTTAAGACAGGGACTATAATTAAAGTACATACCTTGCTTCTTGGAATTCTTGATCACTTATATATTTAACATACCTAATTCACCTACCAGTCTGAGAAAGGTAGACTCATCAAGTGGTTTTGTCAAAATGTATGCAATCTGTCTGTCAGTTGGAACATAGTGAAGTGTCACAGTACCATTTTCAACATGTTCTCTAATAAAGTGATACCTAACATCAATGTGCTTTGTTCTGGAGTGTTGGACTGGATTCTCTGCAATTTTAATAGCACTAGTATTATCACAATACATAGGAATATTTGAGAATGTTAGTCCATAATCAATTAATTGATTTCTCATCCACAGAATTTGAGCACAGCAACTTCCAGCTGCAATGTATTCAGCCTCAGCTGTTGAGGTTGATACTGTTTGTTGTTTCTTGCTAAACCAAGAAATTAATCTGTTGCCAAGAAACTGGCACTGTCCTGTTGTGCTTTTCCTGTCTACTTTGCATCCTGCATAGTCAGAGTCTGAATAGCCAATTAGTGAAAAATCTGACTCTCTAGGATACCAAAGTTCAAGAGTTTGTGCCCCCTTGAGATATCTCAAAATTCTTTTCACAGCTATTAAGTGTGATTCTCTAGGGTCAGCTTGAAATCTTTCACACAGACAAGTTGCAAACATTATATCTGGTCTACTAGCAGTTAAATATAACAATGAGCCAATCATACCTCTGTAGCTAGTGTTGTCAACTTTCTTACCCTTTGGGTCAGAGTCTAGCTTAGTGGCTGTTGACATGAGAGTTTTAGCAGTTGCAGAATCTTGCATATCAAACTTCTTCAACAGTTCTTTTACATATTTTGTTTGATTGATGAAAATACCATCATCATTCTGTTTGACTTGAAGCCCCAAAAAGAAGTTTAATTCTCCCATCATGCTCATTTCATAATTTGACTACATTAGTTGACTAAACTTTTCACAGAGATTATCATTAGTAGATCCAAATATAATATCATCAACATAAATTTGGACAAGCAAAATATCACCTTTATATTTTCTAATAAAGAGAGTTTTGTCAATAGTACCTCTTGTGAATCCATTTTCAAGAAGAAATTTTGAAAGAGTTTCATACCATGCTCTAGGTGCTTGCTACAATCTATATAGTGCCTTGTCTAACCTGTAAACATGATCAGGAAACTTTGGATCAACAAATCCTGGTGGTTGGTCCACATAGACTTCTTCTTCCAATTCTCCATTTAAGAAGGCAATTTTCACATCCATCTGATACACCTTGAATTTTGAATGAGCCGCAAAGGCTAGAAACATTCTAATAGCTTCCAATCTTGCTATTAGTGCAAAAGTTTCATCATAGTCAATTCCTTCCTCCTGTGAGTATCCTTTTGCAACTAGCCTTGCTTTGTTTCTCATTATAGTTCCATTATCATCAAGTTTGTTTCTATACACCCATTTTGCACCAACCACTGATCTATCTCTAGGTCTTGGTACAAGTTTCCACACTTTATTTCTCTCAAATTCATTCAATTCTTCATGCATTGCAATAATCCAATCAGGGTCTTGCAAGGCTTCCTCAATTTTCTTGGGTTCGTTCTTTGAGAGAAAACAGCTATAAAGACATTCATTTTGAGTGGTTGTTCTTGTTTGTACACCACTCTCAGGATCACCAATTATCAAGTCAGGAGTGTGATTCCTTGTCCATTTTCTAGCAGGTGGAAGATTGGTTCTTAAACTTGAAGCTCCCCCTAAGTCATTTGCATCTTCTGTATTTGAGTGAAATTCAAATGAAGAGGCTCCCCCTAAATTGCTTGACTCTGACAAGAGTTCAGAGTTGCTTGATCCAGACCCTGATGAGTTAGACTCTGTCTGTCTAGACTCTGTTTGGTTAGACTCTGTCTGGGTAGACCCTGACCTGTTAGACTCTGAATTATTTGGAGTTGAATTTTCTGGCTCCCCCTCAGAGTGTGCAGGTTCCTGTGTTGGTTCAGGATTTATTTTAGGGTCTTCATCCTCTTCTTCTTCATTTATCTCAGAACTTTTTAGATTTTCAAATTCTAGTGTAGTAGACTCTGACTCATTCTGCAATCCTGTATACTTTTTATCATCAAATGCAACATGAATAGATTTTATAACAATTTTGGTTCTGAGATTAAACACTCTGAATGATTTTGTGTTCGATGCATATCTAAGAAAAATTGATTCATCTGCCTTGGCTTCAAATTTGCTTAGATTTTCAGGATGTACTTTCAGTACATAACACTTGCATCCAAAAATGTGAAAGTGTTTCACACTTGGCTTCTTGTCCTTTATCATTTCATAGGGAGTCTTTCCATGCATGTTTATTAGAGTGCAGTATTGAGTGAAACATACTGTATTGACTGCCTCAGCCCAAAAATATACTGGCAGCTTAGACTCTGCTAACATTGTTCTGGCAGCTTCTATGAGTGTCCTATTCTTTCTTTCCACAACTCCATTTTGTTGAGGAGTTCCTAGCGTAGAAAATTGTTGAGTAATTCCCTTTGATGCACAGTAGTCCTCCATGATTGAATTTTTAAATTCAGTACCATTGTCACTCCTTAGAACTCTATCTGTTTTCTTTGATTTTCTTTCCAGAAAAGTGATATGGTCTATTATGTGTTGTGGAGATTCATCCTTTGAATGTAGAAAGAAAACCCATATAAATCTTGTAAAATCATCTACAATAACAAGAGTATATTTCTTTTTGTTAATTGACATAACATTTACTGGACCAAATAAATCAAGATGCAATAAATAAAAGGGTTCAGAAATGGTGTTTATTGTCTTGCTCTTGAAGGATGATTTCCTTTGTTTTCCAAGTTGACATGCTTCACAAAGTCCATCTTGCACAAAATCAACATGTGGTAATCCTCTTATAAGATTCTGTTTAACCAACTTGTTAAGCGTTTTGAAGTTGATGTGTGACAGTTTCTTGTTCCATTTCCATCTTTCTTCAGTTGAGGCCTTGCTATATAGACATGTGACTTCACTGTGTATGCAATCCTCCAAGCTGGCTTCATAAATGTTACCATGTCTGTGTCCTTTGAAAACCAAAATGCCTGTTTCTATGTGAGTCACAAGACACTCTTTGTTGTCAAATCCAGTATGGTAACCTTTATCTCCAAGTTGACTTATGCTTATCAAATTGTGCCTTAAGCCGTCAACTAGAGCTACTTGATCAATGATGACATTCCCAAGTACAATTTTGCCATATCTCAGTGTTTGTCCTTTGTTGCCATCTCCAAAGGATACTTCTGGGCCAGCCATTTCCACAAAATCTGTAAGCAGGGATTTCTTTCCAGTCATGTGTCCTGAGCATCCACTATCCAGGATTAAGGTTACTTTCTTTACGCTAGTTCCCTGCATACATAAAGCAGCTAGTTAGATGTTTTGAGGACCCAAACAGTTTTGGATCCTTTTCTACTAACTTTAGGAGAAACAGGCTTAACAATTTTCACCTTTGGTTTACCTGTCTCTTTTGTTGCTTTAAACTCTGGTGGAGTATTAACAGTATCATACCAACTTTTATCAATTGAAGATTTTAGCTCATAAAAATTATAATACAAATCATGATAGTCCCTACACATATAAATAGAATGAAATATGCTACCACAGTGATAACAAGGTTTCTGTGGTATATAGTGACTTTTCAGAGTCTTAGAAGGGCTAGACTCTGATTTCATCTCAATTTTTGTTTTACAATCTATAGCTAAATGGTTGTGGTTGCCACATCTATAACACTTCTTTCTAGGAGCATTATGATCATTTTTATATTTATTAGTCTTATTAATGCCTTCCTTACCATTCCTATTTCTCCTAGATTTGGTGGACTCTGATAAGTTCTCTAGCCTTTCTTTCAACTTAGACTTAGACAAGTACCCTATGTTAATATTTTTCTTAGAGTTATTTTCTCCTGTTTCATCTATCTTTTTGTCAACAACAAGGAGACTATTGACAGATGAGTTGGTGGTTTCAGATTTTTCTTTAGGGACCACAAACTTAACAGGAATAAATGTACTTTTGTCTTTAGTCTTATTAAATTGGCTAGCTTCTTCATTGTTATCATTCTCAACAATAGGTCTTTTGTCTTGACTCTTGTCATAGCCTAGACCAGCAGTTTGACACACATTTTGATTATTGAGAATTTCTTCAACTTTTCTACCAGAGTTTGTCCAGACTCTAAACTTGAGTCTCTCTTTTTCTAGTTCTCTCTTAATATAGTCATAGGCTTTCAAGATTTCAGTGTAGTTATGACTATGATTCTCAGAATCCTTTTTGTATTGTTCCATTAATATTAACTCAGACTCTAAATGATTATTCCTTTTAGTCAAGGTTGAATTTTCCTCTCTCAACCTTTCACTTTCACTAGTGAGAGACCTACATGTTGTCATTATTTTATTAACCTCACTTTGCACAATTTCTATACCATCAGAGTCTAAATTAATTAAGGATTCAGGAGTAAAGATTGATACCTGAGTTTTATGAGATGAGGGTTCTTTGAGAGATTGTGATTTTCTTGAGGAGGATGCCATCAATGCTAGATTTTCATAATCAATTTCATCATCTGAGCTTGAATCTGCCCAATCCTTTCCTGTTGATAGAAGTGCTTTTCCTTTCCTTGACTTTTTGACTTTCTGCATTCACTGGCAAAGTGCACCAATATTCCACAGTTGAAACATTTGACCTTTGCTTTGTCAAGTTTGATTATATTACTCTTGCTCTTCTCAACCTTCTCATCTTCCTTCTTGAATGATGGCCTCTTGCTAAATTTTCCAGTTCTTTTGTTGAATTTCATTCTTTTGAAATTTTTAGCAAACATAGCCATCATTTGACTTAGATCAATCTCTTCATCAGAATCAGAGTCTGTGTTAGTAGACTCTGACTCCACAACAGCTTTACCCTTCTTTCTTGAATCCTTGATTCTTGCTTCTGTGGGTTGTTCTTTCTCAGACTCCATCAAGAGTGTCACAGATTTTGTCTTTACAGACTTCTTATTCTTTCTCTTTTGTATCTCCAAATCATATGTCTTGAGTCTGCCATATAATTCTTCTAAAGTTAGTTCATCTAAATCTCTAGCTTCCCTTATGGCTATAGTCTTATTGTCCCACTCTTAAGGAAGTGCTCTCAGAAACTTGGTGTTTGTATCTTCAGAATCATAAACCTTACCAAGCATAGCCATCTCATTCAAGAGTTTTGTAAACCTATCATACATCTCAGTGATAGATTCTCCAGATTTTGCTTCAAAATACTCATACTCTTGAATTAGGAAAGACCTAGCATTCTTCTTGACATCTTTAGTCCCTTGACAGTGCACTTCAAGTTTTGTCCACATCTCCATAGCAGTTTGACATGATATAACACAGCTTGTAAGAACAGAATCCAAACTGTTGAAGAGTATGTTTTTGACCTTTGCCTCCTTAAGGACATTCTCCTTGTCCTCTTTTGTTCATTCAGCCTTTGGTTTCTCAATGAAGTGTTCTTCAGTTACTTTGCCTTCTTCATTGATTTGAGGCACAAGCTTTAAGGGCACATAGGGTCCTTCATGAATTCTTTCAAGATAGTCAGGGTCTGTTGCTTCCAGATGGTGCAGCATCTTAACCTTCCGGTGGGTGAACTCGTTTCTCTTAAGCATAGGAATCTTAGAATTGCCATCTTTGTTTCCAGACATCTTTGATCGATTTTAAACGTTAGGCTCTGATACCAATTGTTTTCCCAGTTGCACAAGTAGAAGGGGGGGTTGAATACTTGTGTGTCTTTTCTGCCTGATTTTAAAATCAAATTCGATATGAATTAATAACAAAGATCAAACACATAGATATGAATAAGTATTGTTTGTATTATTGATGATTAAATACAAAACTCTCCTAAGGTGTACATAAACCCTAGCAGCTTCTCTGTGATTATCACAGCAACTCTCTCTATCTCTATGCTCTCAAAAAATTTCACTCAGACAAATTTTGCTTCGACTTTTTTCCACACCTTTACAATTAGGTTACATAGTGTTTATATAGAGAGCTGCCTATCAACTAATAATAGAAAGCTAAATTATAATAGGAATAGAATTCCTAATTATTAGTTGACAGTTTCCTTCTAGAATTCTCTTTCTTTCCCATAGCATATCTGCAATATATTTATCTTGATCTTCGAAGACTTTCCATTCCTGTGATCCTCTTCAAAATTTAACTTTAACTGTATAGACTCTGAATCCTTTAGACTCTAATGATCTTCAGACTCTGATCACATGTAGACTCTGATAGTCTATAGACTCTGACCACCTTCCAGACTCTGATCTTCATGCAAACTCTGGTTTCACTTGCTTCAGAAATTCTTCTAAGTAAAGGTAACATGAATGTTGACTATCTAGACTCTGATTATATATTTCAAAGACTAGAAAGACTTATTACAGATAAACTAATCTAGACCCTGTTCTAGTATTTTGTACATCATTAAATGAATATATTCCTAACAATTCTCTAGCCTTTCTTTTAACTTAGACTTAGACAAGTATCCTATGTTAGTGTTTTTCTTAGTCTTATTTACTCCTGTTTCATCTGTCTTTTTAGCAATAACAGGTGGAACATTGATAGATGAGTTTGTGATTTCTTTAGGCAAATCATTCGTTAATTCAGAAGTCACAAACTTAATAGGGAAAAAGGTACTTTTGTCCTTAGTCTTATCAATTTGACTAGCTTCATCAATGTTATCACTCTCAACAATAGGTCTTTTACCTTGACTCTTGTCATAGCCTAGACCAGAGTTTGGCACACATGTTGATTATTTAGAATTTCCTGAACTTTTCTTCTAGAATGTGTCCAGACTCTGAACTTAAGTCTGTCTTCCTCTAGTTCTTTCTTAACATAGTCAAAGCCTTTCAAGATTTTAGTATATTTGTGTCTATATTTCTCAGAATCCTTCTTGTATTGTTCCATTAATTTTAACTCAGAATTTAAATGGTCATTCTTATTTGTCAAGGTTAAATTTTCTTCTCTTAACCTTTCACTTTCACTAGTGAGAGATCTACAGTTCATCTTTATTTTATTAACCTCACTTTTCACAATTTGTATACCATTAGAGTCTAAATTAAGTCAGGATTCAGGAGTGAAGATTGTTACCTGAGTTTTAGGAGATGAGGGTTCTTTGGGAAATTGTGATTTTCTTGAGGAGGATGCCATCAATGATAGATTTTCATAGTCAATTTTATCCTCTGAGCTTGAATCTGCCCAATCCTTTCCTGTTGATAGAAGTGCTTTCCTTTTTTCTTGACTTTTTAACTTTCTGCATTCACTAGCAAAGTGTCCCAATATTCTACAGTTGAAACACTTGACCTTTGCTTTGTCAAGTTTGATTATAGTGCTCTTGATCTTCTCAACCTTCTCATTTTTATTCTTGAATGATGTCCTCTTGCTAAATTTGCCAGTTCTTTTGTTCAATTTCATTCTTTTGAAATTTTTTGCAAACATAGCCATCATTTGACTTAGATCTATCTCTTCATCAGAATTAGAGTCTGTGTCATTAGACTCTGACTCCTCAACAGCTTTACCCTTCTTCCTTGAATCCTTGATACTAGCTTCTATGGGTTGTTCATGTTGTTCTTTGTCATACTCCATTAAGAGTTCCACAGATTTTGTCTTTACAGATTTCTTATTCTATCTCTGTTACATCTCTAAATCATATGTCTTGAGTCTGCCATACAATTCTTCTAGAGTTATGTCATCCAAATCTCGAGCTTCCCTTATGGTTGTTGTTTTATTATCCCATTCTTCAGGAAGAGCTCTCAGAAACTTGGTGTTTGTATCTTCAGAATCATAAACCTTACCAAGAATAGCCATCTCATTCAAGAGTTTTGTAAACCTATCATACATCTTAGTAATAGATTCTCCATATTTAGATTCGAAATATTCATACTCCTGAATTAGCAAAGTCCTCGCATTCTTCTTGACATCTTTAGTCCCTTGATAGTGCACTTCAAGTTTTGTCCACATCTCCTTAGCAATTTTGCATGATATTACACAGTTTGTAAGGACAGAATCCAAACTATTAAAGAAAATGTTTTTGACCTTATCCTCTTTAAGGACATTCTCCTTGTCCTCTCTATCCATTCAACCTTTGGCTTTTCAATGAAGTGTTCTTCAGTTACTTTCTATTCATCAATGATTTGAGGCACAAGCTTTAAAGGCATATAGGGTCCTTCATGAATTCTTTCAAGATAATCAGGGTCTGTAGCCTCTAGATGGTGCAGCATCTTAACCTTCCAGTGGGTGAACTCGTTTCTCTTAAGCATAGGAATCTTAGAATTTCCATCTTTGTTTCCAGACATCTTTGATCGATTTTAAATGTCAGGCTCGTATACCAATTGTTTTCCCAGTTGCACAAGTAGAAGGGGGGGTTGAATACTTGTGTGATTTTTCTGCCTGATTAATATCAACTCAATAAGAATTAAAGACTTGAATACAAAACAAAGATGAAACACAAAGATATGAATAACAACTGTTTGTTTTATTGATGTATAAAAACAAACTCTCTTAAGGTGTGCACAAACCCTAATAACTTTTCTGTATTTCTCACAGCAACTCTCTCTATCTCTATACTCTCAAAAACTTTGACTTATTTCTACACACCTCAATTAGGTTACATAGAATGTTTATATAGAGAGCTGCCTATCAACTAATAGCAGAAAATAAAATTACAATAAGAATATAATTCCTAATTATTAGTTGATAGTTTCCTTCTGTAATTCTCTTTCCTTCCTATATCATATCTCCAATATATTTGGCTTTATCTTCGAAGACTTCCCTTTTCTGTGATCATCTTCCAAATTCAACTTTGACTTCATAGACTCTGAAATCTTCAAACTCTGCAAGACTATAGATTCTGATGGACTATAAACTCTGATCATATGTAGACTCTGACAGATTGTAGACTCTGATAGTCTATAGAATTTGATCATCTCCTAGACTCTGGTTTCACTTTCTACAGAAAATCTTCTAAGTACAAGAATATTGATTAACTAGACTCTGATTATAAAATTTCAGAGACTAGAAAGACTTATTACAAATAAGTTATGCTAAATCCTATTCTAGCATTTTGTACATCATCAAATGAATAAATTCCTAACATCTTCCCTTTATCTTCAAAGACTTCCCTTTACTGTGATCACCTTCTAAATTCAGCTTCAGCTTTATAAACTCTGAAAGACTTCAGACTCTGATGATCTTCAGTCTCTAATAGACTATAGACTCTGATATTCTATAGACTCTAATCAACTCCAGACTCCGACTGTGTTCCAAACTCTGGTTTTATGTCTTCCAAAAATCTTCTAAATACAGATACAACTATGCTAGACTCTGTTCTTTTATTTTGTACATCATCAAATAAATATATTCCTAACAATCTCCCTATGAAATAAATATATTCCTAACAATCTCCCCTATTCACAATCTCCCCTAATAAATACATTTTATGCTAGACTTTTGTCACTTTTTCTTTACTATTATTTACTTCAGCTGCAGTAGACAAAAGGAATTTGATGTATTGTAGCTTCTTGTCCTTTTTGAAGAAAATGAAGTTTGTTTGATTTATACATCTTACATTCTGTCCTTCAATGAAGTATACCAACATCTCATTCTTGATCTTTTCAGATCTATATTGATCTCCTGGCAACCTCTTTTCAATAATGTTATAGACAATTTGAGCAGACACTACTTTATTCAAATATTTTTGGGTAATCTTTTCAAACTTCTTATCTGTGAGGGAATGAGGATATTTGGACAGATTTGTTGCTCTGTCTATATCAGATGCTGAGATGCCTCCAAGTTCTTTGGTTCATCTAGCTCTTAATTGAGTATTCTTTTGACTGCACTTCCAATAACTTGGTTCTTCTTCAACCTTTTTCTCATCAGAGTCTGACTTAGACTCTGATGTCCCTTGTCCAGTCCCTAGCTGATGTGATTTGATAAATACACCATACTTCTTTTGTTACACACCACCAGGACCCTTAGGATAAAGAGATATATCATCTCCACCATCAATATCTTCTCTCCTCCTTTTGGCTCCCTTAGAATCATCTTTGCATTTATCGTCTTTATTTCTTCTTGAAGAATCACCAACTTTCTTCTCCCCCTTTTTGACATCATCACCACCTGTGACAACCAAAAGAATATTTTCCAATATTGAAGAAAGATTGGCCTGAACAACAATGACATAATCCACTTTAGCAGTAAGAGTAGAGACTGAATATTGGAGATTGGTTTGTTGAGTCTTAACTTTAGCAATGAAATCTCTAACAGACACATCCTTCTAAATTTGAATAGATTGCAAGCTTTCAAAAGTGGTTTTGAGTTAGGGTTTAGTATTATCAACATAATTAACTTAGTGATAATATGATAAATATCTGTGACCACTTTATCCAGCTGTTCAACAATGTTTTCTTTTTCAGCCTTGATGTCAGCATGAACATCCTTCAGTTCTTGAATAAAAGAGACATCAGGGTCTTCATCAGGATAATGACCATGATCAGCCAAAAAATTATTCTTTTGAAATGCCTTCAACCTCTCAGATTGGTGAATTGCAAGAATACAGTCAAACTTTTATTTGTCCTGAATCCCTAAGGATTGTGTTGTTTCCCAATGCAGTGGAAACACTTGATCAAAATAAGTGATAGATGGATTCAACTCCCCTTCATCTTTAGAGGTAGAACCATTATCACCAGCATCAACAAGCTCAATTTTTGTCATATGATGAGTAGACTCTGATGGTTGGGTAGACTCTGAACCTGAAAAAAGTACTATAGACCCTGACTCCTCAACAGAGTGATCAAGACATGTAGACTCCGGAAGCCTTTCCTGAATTGGCATGATAAAGATAGGTTGTTCTGACTTCAAATTTGCAGTTTTATATTGATTTTCATCATGAACTACCAAAGCCTCCATAACTCTATATAACCTTCTTGCTAGAGAATCTACCAAATGCAGATGTGGTCTCTGTAAGAATGATTTTTAAGCATCTTTAGACTCATTATATTTGCCAATCTGAAAGATAAGAAAATAAGAGTTTTCATCCATCCCCTACTTCAACTCATTTGACTAACTTTTGGTAAATTCTTGGTTATAATAAATAAAGCTAGGTTAAGGATACCCTAATCTCTCATTCTCATAGTAGGGTTGGACACTCACATTTTCATCCTCATTCTGGCTTTCTGAAGCCTTTACTACCTCTCCTTTTTCCTAGACCGGTTCCAACCCCTCATTATTGATATTTTCACTCATTTTTTCAGTTTGGATGGGTGCACTCATAAGTCCTACAGAAGAGAGGTTAAGAGAAACTGAATGTGCTTCAATACCTGAACCACCTTGATGGAGGGGAACCCCTTCAAATGTCTAAAGGCTAGGGGTTTCCACCAAGGGGTGAGCAACAACAGACTCTGAACCCTTACAAGTAACTTCTTTCTTTTCAGGGTCTGTTGGCTCTAGTATCCCAGTCTCAGGGTCTACTATAGACTCTGACTGCTTCAGTATGACTTCATTAGAAGCCAGAGTCTGAGTGTCACCTTCTTTGACTAGTGGTGCATGAGTCTCCCCCTCAAAGTGGATAGACTCTAATAGAATAGATTGTGGATTTTCTTCATGAACATCCATCAGAGTCTGTCCTCTAATATCATTGGGGTTCTCAACAACAATTATGTGAGTTGGCAAAGAAGGCCTATCAGCATGTTCCCCTATCCCACTATCACCCAACCTCTAACTAGGTGGTTCTTGTGTGGGTGAGATAGACTGAACACGTATACTACTAGTCACCACTAGTGCATTAGTACCTTCTCCCAGCTTCCTTCCAACACCTACTTCCTCTTATTACTCTTAATAATGAATGCATCCATATTATGATGAAAGGCCCTTGTATGGATTGCATTAATTACCTGTGTATTTGTGAGAATGAAAGGAACCTGCAGATCCCTCGTAATCTTTTGAAAATATGTGCACTTGAATATATCCAGTCTACTTTGATGGCTGGATAGATATACTTGTTGGCAACTTTCCCTACATTATGGACCAGATAGTTAACCACCTGTCTTGACAGAGGCTGAATGTGAGAAATCTTTTGAATGACTGTCATGTAGGTAACTTCATTTTCCTAAATTGCATCATAATTAAAAACTGGTAGCTCAGTCTCAGTTTCTAACTCAGCAAAAGACTTTGATTCTCTCCTTTTTAGGATAGTCTTCTTGACTAAGTGCTTTGAGAACTACTTCTAGAGTTTGGCACACCAAGTGCTTTGAGAACTTCATTTGTTCTGCATTCTATGATCCCAACTGCTTGACTTTGTAATGAAGAGTTAAAGAGATAATTGTAAAGATTGGTGACTGCATCTTGTGCAAACAAAAGTATCTATTCTCTTCCTTAAGGCATTATATGTTGAGATAAGATCCAAGACTTGTTTTTGGGTCTTAGTATGATTTTGGCTCTTCAATAGATACTACCAAAGGATATAAGAACATAAACACCTCATTAGATGGAGTAATAATAGAGTCTATGATACTTGAGGCTACGTAATTTAGCATTCTTTTCCAAAATGCGTCATGATCAGAGTATGAAGGCGGTTTAGACTCTGACTCACCATTAGACTCTGGTTCTGAATTTTTTTAACTTTTAGAGCCTGGCTCTGTAGGAGCCTTGGGAGCATCTATTTCCTGGAAAACAGGGTTAGTAACAGTTACAGGCTTGTGTGTGTGATGAATAAGCCTTCATTAACCTCCTGTACTTCTTGGAAAAAGATTTTTCATGAGACTCAATTTGAGAATCCTGAGGTGTATCCCTAGGTTGTTCAGAGTCTATAGCCTTTGGAGAGACTACGCTCCTGTCTTGAGGGCTAGAAATAGGTGCTTCAAAACCTTTTTTTAATAAAGAGAGTCCTTCAACAACCTGCTTCTCTAGGGGGTTGGGCTCTCATCACCTTGCTCATCTATAAGCCTAGTTTGGACCAATTTTCTCCTCTATACAACTGGTGTCTATTGAGAGACACTACATGTTGGTTTCTTTTTGGATTTAGGTTTTTGAGATTGTTTTATGGAAGGGGATTTGGTTACTTAGGTAGGTGCAGGGGGACGCTCCATAATTTGTGCCTGCACCATTTCACCACCAAAGAAAGAAGCAGTATAGATAGAAGATTAATAGGTAGAGAGTTTTACCTGCATTACTTGTGGATATACCATGGCAAGTAGATTATTCTTTTTATCATCTATTCTCTTAATATTAGATAATATCCTCCTTTGTTGCTTGTATGCCTGTACACAACAATCATCTGCAAGCTTGGCAGACATGTTAGGAACAAAGTGATTTAAGAGAAGCATAAAAAATCTATGATAATAGACCATAGAATTTCTTTTTTCCCTATTGCACATTGTTCAATTTGGCTCTCATTTGAGTAAGCAACATATCATCAATGTTGATTACTTTGTCAAACAAGAGACTATGACCTATTTGATAAATGATAAAGGTAATTGCATCAAATCCACTACATTTACTAGTAAAGCATTTATCAATTTGATCAAAGAAAACTGACCACTCTTTTCACAAATAGGGCCTAGTAATTTCACTCATGTTATCAAAACTAGCAATGTAACCTAGTGATTTAAACATGCTCTTAATTTCAGAATCATCAACGGTATCATCAAAAGGTTCTTTAATAGGTACCGTAAACACATAGTTTATAATACTAGCAGTGACATCAAAACTAATATCACCAAAGATAAACCTGATTTTACCTGGTTCATCCTGAGTAGGATCAATAACAGTTGCGGAGCTCCATGCTTGAGAAACTGCATTCATGTGAATAATAAGAGATTCTTTCAACACATAGTTGAGCTCACTTTGCTCTAAAAAATTCATCATTGGGTAGTAGTCAGCGTCAACACCCTTCTTGTCTCCGAGGGCTGCAACATGTTTTGTTGTCATGAACTTGAAATCCTAAAAAGTGAAAGCAATTGCCTTGGGTCCCCTCATAACAGTTGATAGAGCAAACATTTGAATTGTTGAGATGAAAGTGATGAAAATACTCGAAGAAATTAATTAGGGTTTTTGAAAAGCTCTGAGATTATTTTTGCCTTAGAAAATAAGTTGCAATAAACATGTAAGTAAATTGTATGGAAATTATCTATTTTATTAGAAATGCATACAATACACACGAGTCTACAGCCTATAACCAGTAAAAAGTAATTATTACCGCCTATTTCCAGTCAAATGAACGGTTCAGAAATAATCAAAGTCTACAGGCAAGAATTTTAACCTTTTCAGAGTCTAAGAGTTATAGCCTTCAGAGTCTACAGTCTTTCAAAGTCTATAGATCTCTCAGAGTCTAGAAATTAGGCTTTATCAAGATAAAGTATTTCAAGAATTTTGCAATAACAAATTATAGTTTGGCAAATCAGGGACTATAATTAAAGTACATAGCTTGCTGCTTGTAATGAATGTGCAGTTACATATTTATCATACCTAATTCACCTACCAGTCTGAGAAAGGTAGACTAATCAAGTGGTTTTGTTAAAATGTCTGCAATCTGTCTGTCAGTTGGAACGTAATGAAGTTCAACAGTACCATTTTCAACATGTTCTTTAATAAAATGATACCTGACATCAATGTGTTTTATTCTGGAATGTTAGACTGGATTTTTTTGCAATTTTAATTGCACTAGTATTATCACAATACATAGGAATATGTGAGAAGGTTAGTCCATAATCGAGTAATTGATTTCTTATCCACATAATTTGAGCACAACAACTTCCAGCTGCTATGTACTCAGCCTCAACTGTTGAGGTTGACACAATTTGTTGTTTCTTGCTAAACCAAGAAATTAACCTATTGCCAAGAAATTGGCATTGACCTGTTGTGCTTTTTCTGTCTACTTTGCATCCTGCATAATCAGAGTCTAAGCAGCTAATTAGTGAAAAATCAGAATCTCTAGGATAGCAAAGTCCAAGAGTCTGAGCCCCTTTGAGATATCTGAAAATTCTTTTTATAGAAATTAACTAAGATTCTCTAGAGTTAGCTTGAAATCTAGCACATAGGCATGTTATTAAAATTATATCTGGTCTACTAGCGGTTAGATACAATAATGAGCCAGTCATATCTCTGTAGCTAGTGTTGTCAACTTTCTTACCCTTTGGGTCAGAGTTTAGCTTCATGGGAGTTTTGGTAGTTGCACAATCTTGTAGATCAAAATTCTTCAATAGGTCTTTGACATATTTTGATTGACTAATGAAAATTCCATCATTGGTCTGTTTAACTTGAAGTCCCAAGAAGAAGTTCAATTCTCCCATCATGCTCATTTCATACCTAGACTGCATAAGTTTGCTAAACTTTTCACAGAGTTTGTCATTAGTAGACCCAAATATAATATAATCAATATAGATTTGAATACACAATATATTACCTTTATGTTTTCTAATAAAGAGAGTTTTTTCAATGGTACCTCTTGTGAAATTGTTTTCAAGAAGAAATTTAGATAGAGTTTCATACCATTCTCTTGGTGCTAGCTTCAATCCATACAGAGTCTTGTCTAATTTATAGACATGATCAGGAAATTTTGGATCAACAAATCTAGGTGGCTGTTCCACATTGACTTCTTCTTCTAGTTTCCCATTCAAGAAGGCACTTTTAACATCCATTTGAAATACCTTGAATTTTTTATGGGCTGCAAAGGCAAGAAACATCCTGATTGCTTCTAATTTTGCTACTAGTGCAAAGGTTTCATTATAGTTTATTAATTCCTCTTGAGAGTATCCTTTTGCAACTAGCCTTACTTTGTTTCTTAACACAGTCCCATTTTTATGAAGTTTATTTTTTAACACCCATTTTGCACCAATAATAGATCTATCTCTAGGTCTTGGTACATGTTTACACACTTTGTTTCTCTCAAATTCATTCAGTTCCTCCTGCATTGCAATGATTCAATCAGGGTCTTGCAAAGCTTCTTCAATCTTCTTTGGTTCATTCTTTGAGAGAGAAAATTGTAAATTCATTCATTTTGAGTGGATTTTCTTGTTTGCACACCACTCTCAGGATCACCAATTATTAAATTAAGAGTGTGGTCCCTTGTCCATTTTCTAGCTGATGGAAGATTGGTCCTTGAACTTGAAGCTTCCCTTAAATCATTGGCATTTTCTGATTATGGGTTGAATTCAAATGAAAAGGATCCCCGGGAATTATTTGACTCTAAAAAGGATTTAGAGTTATATGATCCAGACCCTGATGAGTTAGACTCTGAAGAGCTTGACTCTTACTGTCTAGACTTTGTTTGGCTTGTACCTGATTTGTTAGACTCTAAGTTGATTGAAGTTGAATTTTATGGCTCCCCCTCAGAGTGTGCATTTTCTTGTATTGTTTCAGGAGTAATTTGAGACTATTCATCCTCATCCTTTTCATCTATCTCAGAACTTTTGAGATTTTCAAATTCCAGTGTTGTAGATTCTGATTCATCCTGCAAACCTGTAAACTATTTGTCATCAAACGCAACATGAATAGATTCCATAACAATTCTGGTTCTGAGATTGAAGACTCTGAATGCCTTTGTATTTGGTGCATATCCAAGTAATATTGCTTCATCAGCCTTGGCTTCAAATTTGTTTAGATTTTCAGGATGTACTTTAAATACAAATTAGTTACAGCCAAATATGTGAAAGTATTTCACACTTGGCTTCCTGTCCTTCACCATTTAATAGGGAGTCTTTCCATGCATATTTATCAAGGTGCAGTTTTGAATGAAACATGTTGTATTGACTACCTCAGCCTAAAAATATACTGGCAGTTTATACTCTGCCAATATTGTTCTGGCTGCTTCAACGAGTGTTCTATTCTTTCTTTCCACAACTCCATTCTGTTGAGGTGTTCCTAATGTAGAAAATTATTGAGTAATTCATTTTGATGCAAAATATCCCTCCATCAAAGTGCATGTTTCTTTGTGAGTCACAAGACACTCTTTGTTGTCAAAACCAGTATGGTAACCTTTTTCTCCAAGTTGACTAATGCTTATCAGGTTGTGTTTAAAACCATCAACTAGAGTTACTTGATGACATTTCCAATTATAATCTTGCCATGTCCTAGTATTTTTTCTTTGTTGTCATCCCCAAAGGATACTTCTGGGCCAACTATCTCCACAAAGTCTATAATCAGGGATTTCTTTCTAGTCAAGTGTCCTGAACGTCCACTGTCCAGAATTAGAATTACTTTCTTTGCCCTAGTTCTTTACATATAAAAAGCAACTAGTTAGATGTTTTTAGAACCCAAATAGTTTTGGATCCTTTCTTACTAACTTTAGGTGAAACATGCTTAGTATTCTTCACTTTAGATTTACTTATCTCCTGTGTTGCCTTAGACTCTGGTGGAGTCTTAACAATGTCATACCAACTCTTATCAATGGATGATTTTAGCTCATAGAAATTGTAATACAAAGCATGATAGTCTCTACACATATAGATTGAATGAAATATGCTACCACAATGATAACAGGGTTTTTGTGGAATGTAGTGACTAGTCAGAGTCTGAGGGGATTTAGACTCTGATTTGTTCTCAATCTTTGTTTTACAATCTAAGGCAAGATGGTTATGATTTCCACATCTATAACATTTCTTTCTAGGAGAATTAGAGTCTTTTTGATAATTATTGGCTTTATTAATGTCTTCCTTACCAGTCCTATTACTCCTAGCCTTTCCAGATTCTAGTAAGTTATCTATCATTTCCTTTAACTTAGACTTAGACAAGAATCCTATGTTTATGGTTTTCTTAGGTTTCTTTTCACCTGATTCATCTGTCTTTTTGTCAACAGTAGGGAGATTATTGACAGATAAGTTTGTGGTTTCATTGGATAAATCAGATTGAACTTTAGAAGTCATAAACTTAACAGGATTGAAGGTTTTCTTGTCTTTAGTCTTATTAATTTTGCTAGCTTCTTCATTATTGTCATTCTCAATAATAGGTCTTTTGACTTGACTCTTATCATAGCCTAGACCAGCAGTTTGCACACATTTTGATTATTGATAATTTTATTGACTTTTCTACTAGAGTTTGTCCATACTTTGAATTTTAGCCTTTCATCCTCTAGTTCTTTTCTAATATAATTATAGGCCTTTAAGATTTCAGCATGGTTGTTCTTATACTTCTCAGAATCGTTCTTATACTCTTCCATAAAAACTAATTCAGACTCTAGATAGTTATTTCTACTTATTAAGGTCAAGTTTTCTTCAGCTAACCTTCCATTGTCACTAGTGAGTGATTTACTGTTAGTCATTATCTTTTTAACCTCACTTTGAACAATCTTTGTACCATCAGAGTCTGAATTAAGTAAAGATTCGGCAGAGAAAATTGTTACTTGAGATTTAGTAGATGAAGGTTCTTTGGGAGATTCTGATTTTTCTGAGGAGAAAACCATCAAAGCTAGATTAGTATAATCAACCTCATCCTCTGAACCAAAGCTAGAATCTGTCCAATCCTTTCCTGTTGAGAGAAATGCCTTTTCTTTGCCTTGATTCTTGGCCTTCCTGCACTCACTAACAAAGTGATACAATATTCCACAGTTGAAACACTTGACTTTTGCCTTGTCAAGCTTGATTATGGTGCTCTTACTTTTCTCATTCTTTTAATCCTCCTTTTTGAATGTTGGCCTCTTGCTAAATTTTCCAATTCTTTTGTTGAATTTCATCCTTTTGAAATTCTTAGCAAACATAGCCATCATTTGATTCAAATCAATCTCTTCATCAAAATCAGAGTGTGTGTTAATAGACTCTGACTCAACAACAGTTTTACCCTTCTTCTTTGATTCCTTTATCCTTGTTTCTTTGGGTTCTTCCTGTTGCTCTTTCTCAGACTCCATTAAGAGTGTCACAGATTTTACTTTTCCTACTTTCTTGTTCTTTCTCTATTGCATCTCTAAATCATATGTCTTGAGTATGTCATACAATTCTTTCAAAGAGATTTCATCTAAATCTTTGGCTTCCCTTATGACAGTTATTTTTTTATCCCACTCTTCAGGAAGGGCTCTCAAAAACTTGGTGTTTGTATCTTCAGAATCATAAACTTTACCAAGTATTGTCATCTCATTCAGAAGTTTGGTAAACCTATCATACATCTCAGTGATAGTTTCTCTAAGTTTTGCTTCAAAATACTCATACTCCTGAATTAGTAGAGACATTTCATTTTTCTTGACATTCTTGGTTCCTTCATAGTGCACTTCAAGTTTTGTCCACATCTCTTTAGTAGTTTTGCAAGAAATTACACAGTTTATGATAACAGAGTCCAAATTGTTAAAGAGATTTTTTTTTCACTTTTTCTCCTTGTCCTATTTTGACCACTCAGCTTTTAGTTTGTTAACAAAGTGTTCACCAACAATCTGTCCTTCAACAGTGGTTTGAGAAACAAGTCTTTAGGGCATGTAGAGTCCATCATGAATCCTGTCAAGATAGTCAGGGTCTATAGCCTCCAGATGTTGCAGCATCTTAACCTTCCAGTGGGTGTACTCATTCCTTTTGAGCATATGAATCTTAGAATTTCCATATTTGTTTCTAGACATCTTAGATCGATTTTAAACTTTAGGCTCCGATACCAATTGTTTTCCCAGTTACACAAATAGAATGAGAGGTTGAATACTTGTGATCTCTTTTTGCCTGATTAAAATCAATTCAATGTAAATTAAAGTTTTGAATTAAGAACAAATAACAAACACAAAGATATGAATGAATATTATTTGTATTATTGGTGTGTGAATACAAACTCTCATAGGGTGTACACAAACCCTAACAGCTTCTCTATGTTTATCACAACAACTCTCTCTATCTCTATGCTCTCACAAAACTTCGACAAAAAATAATTAGGTTACGTAAAGTGTTTATATAGAGAGCTGCCTAACAACTAATAACAAAAAATAAAAACATAATTCCTAATTATTAGTTGATAGTTTCCTTCTGTAATTCTCTTTCATTCTCATAGCATATCTGCAATATTCTTCCCTTTATCTTCGAAGACTTCCATTTACCGTGATCACCTTCTAAACTCAGCTTCAGCTTTATAGACTCTGAAAGACTTCAGACTCTGATGATCTTCAGTCTTTGATAGACTATGGACTCTGATCAACTCCCAAACTTTGACTGTCTTCCAGACTCTGGTTTTATGTGTTAGTCCCAAATATCGTAGAAGGGGGTTGAATACGATATTGTCCAATTTATAAAATAATCGCGGAATGATTTGTTATGGACTAATTGACAGTTCGAACAGATATTAAATCAAACACAAGGTATGCACACAGTTAATACAAACACAGTTCGTTCGGGGAATATATCGTTTTATTAATATAAACCACGATGGTGCTACACAACTCTAATCCTTAGATTAGCTTCAACTGATTCACTAGTACAGTTACAATACAACAACAACAATCAATACGAACAATAAATATGACACTAGCTCAAACGACGTTAATGGCTTCTCTGTGTCTCTCTTCTTTGCTCTGTATGTTTTCGCTCTGTAACTGAATGAATTTGTGTTGTCGTGAATGAATCACAAAGGCTTGGCTTTGCTGCTTTATTGTGTAGGCTTTTTCAATCTTCTACGTGGCCTTCTGAGAACCAAGTAAATAGATTGCTTCTCACTTCTTGAATTAACAACCGTCGAGACATTTAATTTATAACCATCGGTGAGTCTGTTGATAACCGTTGAGACTGAAATAAATCACTTAAAACAATTTTGCTCAAAGATATCAATGATAGGTGGCATGCTGTGGCTGGCTGTAGATTAAACAACCTCAACTATCGAAGTGCCATAACTATCGAATGACTTAACCGTCGATGGAATAAATAATTTGGATATTTATCTGAGTCCCTTAACTATCGAGATGTTGTAACCGTCGAGTGAAATAGACGAAACAGTCAAACCCAACTATCAGTTATAACTATCGACTCATAATAATTATTAAAACCATAACCATCGAGGAAATAGAATTAATAATATATCCAAAAGTGCTAACCGTCGAGTGATTTGCTAACCGTCGGTAAATAAGACGAAATAGCCAAACAGGAGACCCAACCGTCGGTGAATAAGACAAAACAGTCAAACAGCTAAACGGTAGTTCACCTTAGCCATTTTTCCAACGATTCAAAGCTCTGCAATATTTTCTTTCACTGCAACCAAGTTAATAAATTTACCTTTACTACTTGAACTTGATTTTCTCTGAGCTTTAGCACATAACGATTATACAGCCAATTCTTTTCTAACATGGATGTTGTTCTCAATTCCTTTTGTGCTGACATTTAGTGCAACTGGTCTGGTTCACAAATGACTAACACGAACTTGATCTTCACATCTTCTTGACTATTCAATTGGCCCTGTTTCTCTAGCTGTTAAGAAGTGCTTCTGTAATTCATTGGAATCCCTTGACTTCTCTTTTGTAAAACCTCTAACATCTTCTGAACCTCTGAAACACTACATCTTTATTCTTCACTGAGGCTTGAACATGTTAATGAACTTCTTTCAGTGATCTTCAATATCTTCAAAGCTTCATCTAATGTTTTGGTCTTTTGTATTCAACTTGTAAACGATTCGTAGTCGATTCCGTGCTTCATTTTAATATAAGTTACCGACCATCTGTGTTGAGTTAGTTTCCTCGGTTACATGTTACGTTACGTTACATTATGCTTTACAATCTCCCCCTATTTGATTGTTAGAGTTCGACAAGCAAATCCCTTAAGAGAATAACTAAACTAACTTACAAGAAAATGTAAATAGAAGATGGTAAACTAATATTAAATACATTCTGGATCATATTATACATTTCCAGATTTCAAAAATAATTACAATGTAGAATGTATGTTCCTCTAGCCTGAACTGATATACATTATGTCATTCTCATTGTACAAGACTTGCAAGCTGGTCGTTCACTAGATCCAGCGCTTCTTCTTCTAGCATATTACTTGGCTTGGGATCTGACAAAGCTTCCTGAAGTGTTTGCAAGACAGCTACTCTTCTGATCTGCTTAACCTGTTCGAATGTAAATTCAAGAACTTTCGTCTTTCCTTTAACACTCAACCTTTTTGGTACTGCTTTAACCCGATCAGTGTTGTAATATGTTTCTGCTATCAACTTTTCCATGTAAAGCTTAGAGATTTCTGCCAATGCTGATTTGTCTTTGTAGTTCGTTAAAGTCTTGATTTGATCAAGTATAACACCCAGTTCCCTAGAAGTCATGTAAGACATCTTGTGGATATCAACTATTTCAGTTTTTCCTTTGGGGTCCTTATACCTGATAGCTGGAGGATCTTTTAACACCATTGTCTCTGTCTCCCTGATTATATCAAAATCTGGAAAGACAATTGGAAAATCTGGCTTCTTTGTATACTCGAACACTTTTCCTGGATGGTTAACTCTGAATTCAGTCATTGCCTTGACTTTTTCAAAGTCCCAATTTCCTTCTTCTCTTGTATACACAGGCAATTTTGGTTGAGATCCATTTGAAGGATCTATTCTTCCGACCTTGGAAATATCTACAGATTGATTTGATAAGACATTAAGTCTATAAGCATAAATGCGCTCGGCAGCTTTCCATTTTTCTTCTGTTCTAAGTCCTTCACTCCTAAGAATCCCTTCAACATATTTCAGACGCTTCAGAGGATATAGACTCAGTCTTTCATCACTCAAACACAGTGTCTGAACTAACTTGTCTTTGTAGAATATCACTGTATAAGGAGTTGTGTGAACTTCAACTGCTGTTTTGCTCATCTGATCTTCAATCATATCAGTAAGAAGTTCATTCACATGAGATCTCTTGTCCGTCCTAATCTTCATGACATATAATTCTGTGAGAGACCTCAACTTGATAAAATTCGAAGAAATGGTCTTAGTGGTCGAATTGTTGAACTGAATCTGAATCTGCCATCCATTGATGTTGGTCGAGATGAATATCAATTTGATTGTTTGTTTCAATGCATGAAAGAACTGATTTATTGATGGATGACTCTTGTGAGCTTCTTGCAATGCTTCCAGAACTTTTTGATCTTCATTTTGAATCATTCCTAACTCTGGTTTCTGCAAAAGACTCCTAGCCTTATCCCATGCACTTCCTTCTCTTGATAACATCAACGGCCTTTGTCTCCTTTCAATATAATGGTTATAGTGTTCTTTTCTGATTTTCTCTTGAGACATGCGTGCAACTTCATATGCCCTTATCTTGGATTGATTCGCATCTAGCAAACCAAATGTTTCCACGAAGTCCGTTTCAGTGAACTGATAAGCGGCATCATTTACAAATTCATCAAACACATCATCTTCCTGAGCTGTAGCAGCTGTATGATAAAGTTCCCATATTTCTCCTTCTTCAAGTGTGAGCCTTACCTCCAGCGGTATATCTTGCTCCCCCTGAGATGTATAAATGTTTGCTTCTATTTCTTCCTCTACCAACTTGCCTTTGCCTTTGTCTTTACTCCTCATTTCTGCACCAAATTCTTTTTCTTGCTCTCGCACTATCATCTCCCCCTTAGTTGTGTTATCCTCCAAGACAGGGATTTGAGTAGTTTTAGATTTATACATTTCAAACAAATCTGTAACAAACTTCTTCATATCAGTCTTGAAATTCTGTAAATCCTGCAACATGTTGTATTGAACAGATTTTATTTCCATAACATTGCTGTGAAATTCAGATTTTATTTCGGTGACAGTAGTCTCCAGGTTATAAACCCTTTGACTTAGAGATTGTGTGTGCATTGTGAGGGTATCTATTTGGCTGGTAGGTGTCTCATTGACATGTTCTGTAGGTGTTTGTCTCTCAATTCTCTCGCTCGGTCTTAGAGGTGTGGGTGAATTATGATCACTCAAACGTTCTGTTGGTGTTTCACTCACTCTCATTGACTCCAGCAAGTCTTCTGTACCTGCAGTTAAAATCCTAAATGGCTCATCCGAAGAACTATTGTCAAGTAGTTACTTCTCCTTTCCACTAATAGTGGTGGAGACCTCCTTATTAGGAGCCAGGAATGTTCCTCCTGGGGGGCTTATCACATTGGATCCTGTAATGTTTAGCAATGAAGGACCCGTGACTCCCGCAATAGCCTGTGAAGGCATGACCTGTACAGGATCTACCTGCATAGGTTCTGCTACAGTAGTAGCAACATCCGTCAATTCCTCCTGTGTGTGTGCTCCTTTCAGTGCAACATATAACTTGGTTGGAGGCTCAATTATTGACACTCGTTCAGATGCCCTGGCCGACGGGCGAATTTCAATAGGTTCACCCTGTTGAGAGGATGTCCCCAGAGACTGTGTATTTGCCTTTTTCAGCTCTATATCCTTTTGAGAGGGTATAGATGGGCTAACAGATACCTCAGGTTCTTCTAATCGACGTCTAGTCAGAGGTAGAGCTGTTTGGGTTCCCTCACCTTCCTTATGTGGTGCTTCTGAGGCACTATTTCCCTCACTCACAAATTTCCTTTTTAGGGGTTGGAGAGAAGATAAAGGGAAGGTTTTTATAGTGTTTGGTTCTGAGGCAGTGGTTAAAATCTGTTGGGTTTCAGATTCATTGCCTTGTCCTACAGCCATAGAGGGCTCAGCTGCTAGGTTCATGACACTTTCTCCAAAAAGATCTTGCAAATTAGAATAAGCTGAAGAGTCAGAGACATGAAGACTACCTTGAGTACTACCTGTAGGAGTCCAAGGATGATATGATTTCTGACTGTCAGCATGACCTATAGAATCTCCTCCAGATATACTTTGAAATCCATCTCCTGAAATTTGTAATTCCTCTATCACCTGAACCACTTCCTCTTCTTGAGCTAAATCCTCTACAGGAGTAGCTACTGGAACTGATTCTTGCACTGGTTCAGGGATCTGATCATCTTCTTGAGGCCCTTGAGGCTCGTCTCTTTCCATGTCCACTACACAACCCTGCATGTATTCAGTCATTTGAGCAGGTGCTTCGTTGATGTAGTTTCTGTTATTGTTCAGAGTGTTGGCTATCCTGTTTTTCTGTTTCATACACAAAGAGGTAACACTATTAGAATATAGTAGTTTTTCCTCGTTAGTCGTTAGATCATTAAGGATAAGCTGTAGGAACCGTGGAAAGTAACACTCAACATTAGTGATTTGAAGGTTTCCGTACTCCACCGATCCCATAACATACAACATCTGATTCAATAATAACCTACCAAAATTTATCCTACAATTATTAGCAACACTGAAGCCTAAAGTTCGATAAAAACTTGAAATACTGTGTGTGTTGAACTTTTTGTAAGAGAAACATTGCATAAGAGTGTGGAAAAAGAAATTCCATTCCTTTGGTAAATGATGTTTACACCTTTCACCCGAGTCGTGGAGATTAGGATTAACGTAGTTGATAGTCGTGAAGAACTGAGTTAATTGTTCGGAATTGGGATAAGGGACTAGATTATTCTCAGGGAATCTTAAGATACGATTCAAATCTAGCTCCGTCACCCGGATTTCCCGATTAGCAATACGAAATGTAAAAGCCAGTTCATCAACAACTGACGAGTTATATGCAGAACAGTAACAGTCTCGTAGCATATTATGATTTAATATCACGTCTGTTACTAAGGCATACCTCACTCGAGAATATTCGAGTAACACTCGTGCCCAGGCCCGATAATTAGCAGGAAGGGACTGAATGTCAAACTCGGCAACTAAATTCGTTTTGGTAATAGTAAAAATTCCAACCATTTTTAACTAGTAAAAATTATCGAAAATTTTAACTTTAAACAATTAATTACGAATTTAATTAGACTCGATAACGAACCGAAAACACTAAAATTCAAAACTCCTCCAAAAATCGTGGAAAAAATATATGCTAAACTAGGAGAGATTTGAACGGTGAAACTATTTTTTTGTGATTTTTGGACCTCAAACAAAACCTAGAAAAAATCCCAAAGTTTGAAATACCCGAAAAAAAACTGAAACCAAACGATACAAGGCTGGTATCAAATAATTCGGGATGACTAGATCTACAATTCTATGGGTTTAGATTTTCAAAACTAGTACTAGAATGGTAGAAAAATGAGGAAAGAAAATCAATTTTCTGTTCGATGGTTAGCTAACTGGCGAGATGACTTAACAGGCAACTGAAAAGAAACTATATATATATAAATAGTTAAGTGGCGAGATGTACAGGTTGATCCACTTCGCTATTTTAGTAAAACATATATATATATATATATATATATAATCACTTAACTGGCGAGATCCACGTCGCTGGTTACGATTTTTTTTTTTTTTTTTTTAAACAACTCGATGGTTATCAAAAATAATAAAATAAAAGTAACTATCGAGATGTACACTAATATATAATACGTAACTATCGAAAGGTTAATTAATAAAATTGTCCACTTCGACGGTTAGCTAATAAAAATAACTATCGAAGCAGATAAAATAATTAACCAGATAGTAACTATCGAGATGGATAGTTTTTTATTTATTTATTTATTTATTATATATATATTAACCAAAAGACTACTTCGACTGTTATAATATAATATATATTTTTTTATAACTATCGAGTACTGTTTAAAACCACTTCGATGGTTACGAAAAAAAAAATATATCTAATTGTAACTGTCGAGAGTTTGCTAATTAAAAATAATAATAAAAAGCATTTAAATACACTTACCAAATAATTTCAAATATTCATAAAATTAATTAAATAGAGATTTCTTAAATTAAAGAATTAATATTCCTAAAATAGAAATATTAGAAGCTTAATTTGGAAATAACTATCGAATTAATAATAATTCAATTTGAAATCCACAAACAGACAATATTAATAATTATAATAATACTAATAAACACAGGTGGTTGCTTTAAAATCTTTGGAACCAAAAATTTTTTTTGTTCCATACTCTGTTACTTTTAAAATTTCCAAAAAATTTTAAACCAACCCAATCACAATTCAAACGATCATACAAGCATACTATGAATAAACATACAGTCGGTTATGCAAAATAAGACCATGAAAAGTAATTGCTACATATGTTTTCAGTGATAACCAGTACAATAAATAAACAAGACTGTACAACCAATTTCTCACTAAAAATCACAACCTGTCTGATATAGAATCTCTCAGCCAGATCTCATCACATTGAAATCCACCAATTAATTCTAAACCACGGACTGTTATGCTTCTTGTTTACTACAAACACTTATGTAGCAGTTAACTACTTATGCTATATCGAATAATTACCACATAGCATAACTGGTATACTTATGATAATTAATATTGATATTCATAAGCCCGAGATTATAAGTTAGACTGGAGGTCACAAGTCCTTTGGATATAAAAATTCAATAACTTGTGAATCCATACAACTCCTCGCAAACAAAAATTAATTTAAATTTAGCATCCCTAATTCACTAACCAACCTAGAGAAAGTGGATTCGTCTAGTGGTTTCGTGAAGATGTCTGCAAGTTGTTGTTCTGTGGGTACAAAATGCAACTCCACAATTCCATTTATGACATGCTCTCGTATAAAGTGATACCTGATATCAATGTGCTTGGTTCGTGAGTGCTGAACCGGATTGTTGGTTATAGCTATGGCGTTTGTGTTGTCGCAGAATATTGGAATCTTGTTCAACATAAAGCCATAGTCTTGGAGTTGGTTTCTCATCCATAGGATCTGAGCACAACAGCTACCTGCTGCGATGTATTCTGCCTCTGCTGTTGAGGTAGACACTGAGTGCTGCTTCTTGCTATACCATGAGACCAATCTTCTTCCCAAGAATTGACAGCTTCCAGAAGTACTCTTCCTGTCAATCTTACAACCTGCAAAATCCGAGTCTGTATAGCCGATTAGGTCAAAACCAGTACCTTTAGGATACCAAATTCCCAAATTTGGAGTACCCTTCAGGTATCTAAAAATTCTTTTGACAGCTATAAGGTGAGACTCTTTTGGGTTAGCTTGGAACCGTGCACATAAACAAGTTGAAAACATAATATCTGGCCTACTTGCAGTTAAGTAGAGTAGAGATCCAATCATACCTCTGTAGCTTGTGATGTCGACAGATTTACCTGATTTGTCCTCATCAAGCTTTGTGGCAGTTGGCATTGGAGTCTTGGCGGGGGCTGAATCTTCAAGTCCATATTTTTTTAGAAGATCTCTGATGTACTTTGCCTGGCAAATGAAGATCCCATCTTTCTTCTGACTCACTTGTAGTCCAAGGAAGAAAGTAAGCTCGCCCATCATACTCATCTCGTACTTACTCTGCATTAACTTAGCAAATCTCTTGCATAGCTCATCATTAGTAGAACCGAATATAATATCATCAACATACACTTGAACTAATATCAAATTATTTTTGTGCATTTTATGAAAGAGAGTCTTATCTATAACACCTCTGATAAAACCATTTTCAATTAAGAATTCAGATAGTGTTTCATACCATGTTCGAGGCGCCTGCTTGAGTCCATAAAGAGCTTTAAAAAGGAAGTACACAAAGTCCATATGATCTTTGTTCTCGAAACCCGGAGGTTGCTCTACATATACTTCTTCTTCCAGCTCCCCATTCAGGAATGCACTCTTCACATCCATTTGATAAACTTTAAAGTCTGAATGTGTTGCGAATGCCAAAAACATCCTGATGGCTTCAAGTCTTGCTACTGGTGCATAGGTCTCGTCATAATCTATTCATTCTTCTTGAGAATACCCCTTAGCAACCAGTCTGGCCTTGTTCCTCGTAACAATGCCATCTTCATCCAACTTATTCCTGAATACCCATTTAGTGCCAATAACAGATTTGTCTTTAGGTCTGGGTACCAGTTTCCAAACTTTCTGCCTATCAAACTGATTGAGTTCATCTTGCATCGCAATCACCCAATCTGGATCTTCTAGAGCATCTTCAACCTTTTTAGGTTCTTCCTCTGATAGAAAACCAGAGTACATACATTCATTTTCCGTTGCTCTTCTAGTCCTCACACCACTCTCTGGGTCACCAATGATTAATTCAAAGGGATGATCTCTGTTTTATACCCTCTTTCTAGGCAGATTAGCCCTTGATGATTGTCCTTCTTCGTAGTTGTGTTGAGAGCGACTAGCTGATCCTTCTTCACCTCCCCCTGAGTTGCTGCCTTCATTATTTGATGATCCACCAGTTGAGCTAGCAGGTTCAGTAACAGACTGATTTTGAAATACAGACTGTGACTGTGACTGTGTGGTATTACCAACACTTCCACTGCTTTGCTCTGGATTATCAATCTCCGTGTGTTCATGATTACCAGATGCAGCACCAGGTACGTCTTCATCTCCTAAGTAGTATTCTGATAGATTTTCAATTTCCAGAGATTCAGAATTTTTATCCTTTTGAAGACTTGGGAGTTTGGTGTCGTCAAACGTTACATTAAGGCTTTCAATGGCCTTATGAATTTCAATCACATATACCCTGTACGCCTTAGACTCAAGTGAGTAACCAAGAAAAATGCCTTCATCTGCTTTAGCATCAAACTTGCCTAGATGTTCATCTTTCAATACATAGCATTTTCCACCAAACACATGAAAGTACTTCAGTGATGGTTTTCTATTGGTCATAACCTCATAGGATGTCTTTTCTAGATCTTTATTAATCAGGGTTCTGTTCTGAGTGTAACAAGCTGTGTTGACTGCTTCTGCCCAAAAATATGTAGGTAGCTTTGAGTGGCTTAGCATTGTCCTTGCTGCTTCAATCAAAGTCCTATTTTTCCTTTCTACCACTCCATTCTGCTGTGGAGTTCTTGGGGCTAAGTATTGTCTTGAAATTCCTTGCTCCGTGCAGAATTCATTTAGAACTGCATTTCTGAATTCAGTTCCATTATCTGATCTGATCGTCCGCACAGGCAATCCAGCTTCCACCTCAATCTTTTTAATGTGATCGATTACCATTTGAGGTGCTTCATCCTTAGAATGCAAAAACAACACCCACGTGTACTTGGAGTAGTCGTCGACAATCACTAAAACATATTTCTTCTTTGAAACTGACATGACATTAACCGGTCCAAATAGATCCATATGAATCAACTGGAGAGGTTCGCTGATGCTTGACATGTCCTTACTTCTATGTGACGCCTTCTTTGACTTACCCTTTTCACATGCTTCACAGAGTCCTTCTTGGTAGAATTCTATCTGTGGTAACCCTCTCACCAATTCTCTTCTTACTAAAGAATTCATCGCCTTGAAGTTCAGGTGAGATAGTTTTCTGTGCCATAACCAACTCAATTCAGAGGATGCTTTACTGTAGAAACAATTTGCTTCTCCTCTGCTTGCAGTGTTTAAGTCAGCTACGAACAGATTTCCTTTTCTTACTCCTTTAAGAGCAAGCTTTTCATCTTTCCTGTTGGTGATCAGACACTTTTCCTTCCTGAAGTCCACATTATATCCTTTATCTGTGAATTGACTGACGCTCAGCAAGTTGTGCTTCAGACCGTCAACAAGAGAGATATTTTCAATGATGACATTTCCAACTTCCAGACTACCATATCCCTTAGTAAAGCCTTTGCTGTCATCTCCAAAGGTTACAACTGGGTCGGTCTTCTCAACCACATTGGTCAGCAGGGACTTGTCTCCTGTCATATGCCTTGAACATCCACTATCCATAATCCACATGACTTTTTCATTAGTACCTATGCCCTGCAACCACAAAGTGATTAAAGTTTCTTTGGCACCCAAACTTGTTTGGGTCCAAGAAATTTAGAGGTTCTTGCAGATGGTGTAACAGGTTCAGTTTTCACATCTTTAAGTTTTACTTTGACTGAACTCGAATCATGTTCCTTTGCCTTGATAGATTTGTCTTTTGGCTTAGGAGATTGAGTCTCCTTCCTAACCTTAGGAGGACTAGCAGTCTTTGCCCTTACCTTTTTCTTATTCATGCTTCTTTCTATGCCTATGCAATTACTAGAAGTAGATGCATTCATCAAATTAAAATAAGCATGCATAATATTAAAAGCACATGGCATACATCCAGTAATACCACAAGGCAAATGAAAACTATTCATGATAAACATGTTCTGCACAACAGGAATATTAGATTCTACTTTAACCTTATTACATGCATGACTAAGGTGTCCAGCAGAATTGCAATTAGTACACAATTTCCTAGGTGCAGTGGGTGCAGGTGTAGCAGAATTAGCAATTTTAACACCTACTTTCCCATTCCTATTACTATTTGACTTGTTCTTGTTACCACCTAATTCAGTTTTAGCAGATTCAGTTTTAACTGGCTCATTAGGTGTAACTTCTTCTACATTATTTTCCTCAACTTCTTTCTCTTTTAACTTATCCTCAACAAGCATTTGTTGTTTCCATACGATAGTATCTTCGTCTAAGGGTTCTGAGAGTGGGAGCTTAAAGATAGGATTACTACTTTTCTTAATGACAAAAGGAACATTTTCATTTTCTAATAAAACAGTACTAGAAGCATTGAAAGTTATATTCCTTTTATCCTTTTTCTTATTCCTTTTATGTTCATCGTAGTTAAAGCCTATACATGTCTTGTTATCTAAGCTCTGCTTATCCATTATGTCTTTAGCAATATTAGCTGAGTTCTTAAAAGCTTTCAATTTTAACTCTAGCTCAGAAATCTTAGCCATAAGTGCTGTCTCAACCTCTGCATTACAGATAACCTTATTCTCTAAGTATTCATTTCTTTCCTTAAGGTCATTAACTGTGATTCCTACAAGCTCTAGTTGTTCCTTTCCAGATTCTAGCTTTTTAATCTTCGCAACTAGTCTAGCATTTTCTGCTTCAGAAGCTAGCATGCTTGTATGAATGTTAAACATCTCTATACTCAAGTCATTAACAGTATTTTTATATTCAGATAGAGACATATCTACAGTGGTGAGAATAGGTACCTATGCTGGTGATGGAGATTCTTCTGAAGTGTCTGCCATTAATGCAAGATTTCCATATTCTTCTTCTTCAGAATCTGTGTCATCCCAGCTTCTACCTTCAACAATGTAAGCCTTGCCTTGTTGTTTTGCAACCAAAGCATCTAATCTCTGTTTCAACTTCTCATTCTCCCTTTTCAACTCATCATAGCTTTTATTCTCGTAGGAACTCTTCTTCTCATAAACCTTCTTGTCTTTTGCTTGTCTCGGTTTCTTACATTCAGTGGCGAAATGCCCTAGTTCATTACAGTTGTAGCACCGGAACTTACTACGGTCTACCATGTTTGACTTGTAACCACCTCTTGAGTTGGATCCCGAAAATGATCCTGTCTTCTGAAATCTGCTACCAAAACTTTTCTTGTACTTGGGATTCCTTCTGAATCTTATATGCTTGAAACGCCCTGCCAAGTACGCCATAGATTTGTCTTCCATCTCATCAAGCTCTTCCAATGTATAAAAATCATCTTCCTCTTCAGCTTGTGATTCTGTAGCCATTTCAGCTTCAATGATCAATTCTCCACCAATCTTGGTTTCAACAACCTTTGCTTCAGAAGTCTTCACTTCATCTGCCACAAGAGCTGTGGTCTTCATTAGTGCTGCACTCTTACTGTCCACTGAGCCGGAACCATAGATAATCAACCTCTGTTCTTGTTCCATTTCATAAGTCTTCAATTTTCCATATAGCTTTTCAAGGGGCATGACATTGAAGTTGTCCCTTTCTCTAATTGAAGAAACTTTATGCTCAACATGATGTGGAAGAGTCAACATAAACTTCCTGTTCGTTTCCCTTAACGGATAGTTCTTCCCCTGGATACTCAATTCATTTAACAATTTATTATATCGCTCAAAGACTTGAGTGATTGTTTCTCCAGGAGTGATTTGAACGCTTCATATCTTGATGTCAGTATATCCAACCGGTTCTCTTTTACTTCTTCTGTTCCTTCCATAATCAGTTCGATGGTTTCCCACATGTGCTTTCCAGATATACAATTTAGAATTTGATGGCACATGTCTTCATCCATTGAGTCAACAATAATCAACTGAAGGCCTGTGTCCAATGCAACAATTTCTTTCTCTGTATCAGTGAACTCTGTAGGATCCTTTGGAGTAGACCTTTGAGGAACTCTTACTCCGTCCACTGTAGATTCAGGAATCATCTTCATTGGTACAAACGGTCCGTTCTCTAAGATACCCATGTACAACAGATTTGCAGCCTTAATAAACAGGGTCATCTTCTTTTTCCAGAGATTATAATTCACTCTATCAAACTGAGGAACCTTAATACTTCCTACTTTCTGAGAACTCATGATATTGAACTTTTTTTAAAAATTATTTAAAGTTCAAAAAATTTCTGAGTGAAATATTTTGAAAATTAAAAAATTCGTGAAAAAATTCCAGAAGCTTAATACTGAAGTCCGAACAATAGATCCTGATTTGTAAACTCAATCAGTAAGCTCTGATACCAATTGTTAGTCCCAAATATCGTAGAAGGGGGGTTGAATACCATATTGTCCAATTTATAAAATAATCGCGGAATGATTTGTTATGGACTAATTGACAGTTCGAACAGATATTAAATCAAACACAAGGTATGCACACAGTTAATACAAACACAGTTCGTTCGGGGAATATATCGTTTTATTAATATAAACCACGATGGTGCTACACAACTCTAATCCTTAGATTAGCTTCAACTGATTCACTAGTACAGTTACAATACAACAACAACAATCAATACGAACAATAAATATGACACTAGCTCAAACGACGTTAATGGCTTCTCTGTGTCTCTCTTCTTTGCTCTATATGTTTTCGCTCTGTAACTGAATGAATTTGTGTTGTCGTGAATGAATCACAAAGGCTTGGCTTTGCTGCTTTATTGTGTAGGCTTTTTCAATCTTCTACGTGGCCTTCTGAGAACCAAGTAAATAGATTACTTCTCACTTCTTGAATTAACAACCGTCGAGACATTTAATTTATAACCATCGGTGAGTCTGTTGATAACCGTCGAGACTGAAATAAATCACTTAAAACAATTCTGCTCAAAGATATCAATGATAGGTGGCATGCTGTGGCTGGCTGTAGATTAAACAACCTCAACTATCGAAGTGCCATAACTATCGAATGACTTAACCGTCGATGGAATAAATAATTTGGATATTTATTTGAGTCCCTTAACTATCGAGATGTTGTAACCGTCGAGTGAAATGGACGAAACAGTCAAACCCAACTATCAGTTATAACTATCGACTCATAATAATTATTAAAACCATAACCATCGAGGAAATAGAATTAATAATATATCCAAAAGTGCTAACCGTCGAGTGATTTGCTAACCGTCGGTAAATAAGACGAAATAGCCAAACAGGAGACCCAACCGTCGGTGAATAAGACAAAACAGTCAAACAGCTAAACGGTAGTTCACCTTAGCCATTTTTCCAACGATTCAAAGCTCTGCAATATTTTCTTTCACTGCAACCAAGTTAATAAATTTACCTTTACTACTTGAACTTGATTTTCTCTGAGCTTTAGCACACAACGATTATACAGCCAATTCTTTTCTAACATGGATGCGGTTCTCAATTCCTTTTGTGCTGACATTTAGTGCAACTGGTCTAGTTCACAAATGACTAACACGAACTTGATCTTCACATCTTCTTGACTATTCAATTGGCCCTGTTTCTCTAGCTGTTAAGAAGTGCTTCTGTAATTCACTGGAATCCCTTGACTTCTCTTTTGTAAAACCTCTAACATCTTCTGAACCTCTGAAACACTACATCTTTATTCTTCACTGAGGCTTGAACATGTTAATGAACTTCTTTCAGTGATCTTCAATATCTTCAAAGCTTCATCTAATGTTTTGGTCTTTTGTATTCAACTTGTAAACGATTCGTAGTCGATTCCGTGCTTCATTTTAATATAAGTTACCGACCATCTGTGTTGAGTTAGTTTCCTCGGTTACATGTTACGTTACGTTACATTATGCTTTACATTATGTCTTCTGAAAATCTTCTAAGTACAGATACTAATATGCTAGACTCTACTCTAGTATTTTGTACATCATCAAATGAATATATTCCTAACAAGTTTGACTATATTACCATCGGTATTTGAATTCTAAGTTTTGCCCCTAAATATTGAAACTTTGGTTTTGGTTTGTTTAGCATTTGTCATGTACAACACTTCAGAAGTTTTATATCGAGTTTAACCACCTGTGGGGGTACCACAGACACGTCATTGAGGCACTGATGACTTGACACCATCGTAGCGGTGAGATTAGTTCACGACGTCTCCTTTTGTTCAGAATTATAAGTAGCTCTTGGATGAGCTTCAACTAGCTTCAGTTTAGCTCGTGGGTGAACTTTAGTTAATATTTGTAGGAGGCGTATGGGTCGATCCTGATACATTTGTTCAGTTATGATCAGTTAGTAGATGGAGTTGTTTGTGCCATACACGCATTCTACTTTTGTTATATATTTGGATTCTGCAAGTTCATTGTATGTGCCTAAGCGACTTTGTTGCCAATATGACATGAGGTTATAATAACCTTCTGATTTGTAAATAAATTTGATGATTCAGTATATATTTATTCATTTTAGTCACTTGATATTTCAATTTGTTTATTTTGGTTCAATATTTAATTAGGTTGGTGCACTGCATTTGAGCTCTATTTATCTCTATCTCGCACTAGTATTATGTTCATCCCTCTTGTTAATGAGTCATGTTTCTCTTGAATATATGTATCAATATATTTGATTTCGTTTGTTTGATTTCATCTGTACTAGAAATTTGGTTCATGCCGTTTTCTTTCTGCATGACAGATTTTCAGGGGAATCGTGAGAATGTGTGATGAGAGAAGTCTTGTCCTTAGTAGATGATTCTACGAACTCAGATTATTTTAGTATTTTAATTTCAAAAGTAGTACAATGGATTTTTATTTTAACTTGTGATATTGTGATTTTACTAGAAGTTGTTTCAATTAAGTATTTATTGTATTTTTAAGTAATTTTAAATTATGGAGTTTTCAGAATAAATTCATGTGTCATGATATATTTGGTGATTTATAATATTTTCGAAATTTTTGAAAGGTGTGTTACATCGTGTCTCTATTCTAAGACGGATTTTACCTATAAAGGAGATGTGCAGGGCTTCTATTCTACAAGCAACGCACACAAAATTTCAAGGGTCTGAGGAGCTATAACCTCTGAATTAATACTTGTATAGCCATGATAAAATTGTAATTTTTATAATATATGCGGGATAAAATTATAAATTCACATGATTTAATTGACTCATCTTACCCTAATAGACTTGGCAAAATGGGGACTGGATCCGAAAAACAAAACCGAAATACATGGAACCGAGATCCGATTTTATATCCAAATTATACAATTTGATGATGATCCGAAAACCAATTTAACCTGAACCGAAAATTATCCGAATTGAAAAACTAACCGAAAATAATCCGAAATACTATATCTGATAACGACTTAAGAATTGATTTAAACCGAATAGTAAATCATCTAAACTGAATATGACTCGAATTACGAGATATAAATACACATTACACCGAATTAGAGAATAAATTAATTGAATTTTAATGTAACAGTCATATTTGAATGGGTCATAACATATATTTTATATATTAACCCATTTTCTTTTCACTAAATTAATATATTCTTACGTAAAATTCATATTTAAAATAATTTTATATCAAAAAATTAAAATGGTTATACAACCAAAGTTTTAAAACTTATATTATTTTATATTACAACTGATATATATAATAATAAAATAATTATTTTAAATCTAACAAAATAAAAAACACAAAGAGAAAGATAATGAATAAACTCTTATTTCGATAAACTTACTTAAAAAATTTATTTTTATTTTTTTTGCTAAATTATTTTAGTTTTACTATAATTAAAATCTAATTCAGGATTAATTTATACTGTATTTTTCGATTCGAAATGATTTAAATCAAAATTAATCTGAACCGAACTTAATTCGATCTTAATCCGAAATTTATCCGATTTTAATCCGAACTAGATTCGATTCAATCGGATCTAATAACCGAAAATTGATCCAATCTGATTGGATCCGATCCGAAACCGATCCGGTTACCCGAATTGTCAGGTCTATACCCTACTATATATATATAATAATAGATAATAGATAATACATACATAAAAAGATTATATATCTTATATGAGATTATATATGGAAGATTTTTGCATTTAATAAAAAATAAATAAGGAGGATTTCTTAGAAATGACGAGTTATAGCCCATGCACAATTTAGGGGTATAATTAAAATATGAATTCATTGATTATATTAACATAAATATAAAAGAGTAGTCTTTTTATTTCTATACCATTTCAGTCAAATTGAAATAATTTTGATTAGGTGCACAAAATGCACAATTAAAATTTAAATACATAAATTGATTATTTTTATAAAGTTTAGATATATTAATTATATAATTTATAGTTTAAATACACAAATTACAAAAAATGCATATTTCAAATACGTAAAGTGTATTTAACTTTAAACTTTATTTTCATTTTTAATAATTGATAAGTTATACAAAATAATTAAATTATTTGAAGATATATTAATTTAAAAATTTTACTTTTCATTTCTAATTTTAAATAACTTTATATCATAAATAATTTTTTTTTGGAAACATCATAAATAAAATTTTAAATTATAGCCAAACCACCTCCAAATTTTATATGCACACCAGTAATGAAGTGGTCATCCCATTTAAGGGCTACCCATAGGGTTGTTAAGGAGGTTACCAAATTTACGTTGGTTGGGTACCTATTGGAGTTGGGAGGTTATCAAAAGTTGACAACCCCTTGACAACTTCCTTAATTAGGAAAAAGTCATATAAAATATCTAATATATATATATATTACACTACTCACTTTTATATTGAACTAAATATAAAATTAATATAGATAGACCACATGAGCAATTTTTAAAATTATTTAACTATTGGAGCAAAATTTTAATAAATGGAAATGATCTAAGAGCAAGTCCAACAGTGTCTTAGTTAATTCCATATAAATATTATAAAATAATGGATCCTAATGATTTAAGTAATCTATTTTACATGTCAACTCCAATAATCTCCCATATATTCATTCTCTATTATAAAATAATAATAAATTTGAATTTAGTTAGATCTTAAAAGGGAGGAAAGAGAAAAAAAAAGAGAAAATATCTGAAAAAATGGAGAGAAATGAATTTTTTATTTACTAGAATATCCTAGAAGATCCTTATTAATAACACATGACTAATAAAATTTAAAATATCCTAGTAATTTAGGCAATCACTAGAATACTTTTAAAATTTTTATTTTATATCATACTCCCTATTTTTAAGATTATGAACTCGTTTAGAGCGATGATGTTGGCCTTTATCTAAGAAGATGCCCAATTCTCTCTGCTCAGAAGTCAGAACCAATATTTCTTTAATTTAAAAAAAAATAGGTTTGTTTGGGCTACCAAGACCTCAAAAATAAATTGTGTTCTAATAAATCTAGGAGATGAGCCCGAGTCTCTGATAAACTCTTATCACACTTCAACTATCAAAAATAAATATTTATTTTATGAAAAACGTACGTAAACATGTCCTTTTTTCCTGGAAATAAATTCTTATTATTCAGAAATAAATTAAGTTTCTAACTTATTTTTTTTAAATGAGTACTTATTATTAGAAAATAATAATAAATATTACATTTTCTCTGAAAATAAACACGTATTTCTCGAAAAAGCTTCGCAATGTCGAACTGACACATAACAAACTTTAATCTTGTACATCTCAATCTCATCCTTTACATCCAAAGTAACAAATCATGCTCAACATTCATTGTGATCAAGATCGTCATGGGCAAATGCATGCATAACAAAACTACTACGTACATTTCATTCATATAAATTAGCAATGTCATCGTCCTCTAATCTCCGATCAACCAGCGAGTCATTCGATTTCATTCTCCCCTCCCCTGCCTCTCGTCACAACGGTGGGGCTGCGGACCTCAGCCCCACCGGTCTCCTCGCTTACGCAGCTTCCACCAGCGTCTCTGTGGTCGATTCTCGCTCAATGCAGCTCATTTCGGTCATTCCTATTCCTCCTCCACCTTCCTGTCCTATTCCCTCGTTCATAACCTCTGTTCGCTGGTCTCCACAGCCACTGCGCCGCGACATTATCGCTCATGATCCGACTACCTCCCCTTCTCATTTACTCCTCGCAGCTGGTGATCGCCACGGAGGCATTGCACTGCTCGATCTCCGTAACAAATTGCCTATATATTTTCTTGAAACACCGGATTATATGAGTTCTAGTAAGCCGGGTATACAGGACCTTTGTTGGATCCAAGCTCGTGTCGATTCATGGATTCTTGCTTCTCTTTCTGGACCTTCGTTGTTATCGTTGTATAACACGAATACAGGGAGGTGTTTTTTTAAATATGATGCAGCTCTTGAACTCTTTTCGTGTGTTAAGCGTGATCCTTTTGATTCGAGACATTTCTGTGCTTTAGGCCTAAAAGGCTTCCTCTTATCGGCAAAAGCTCATAATGATAACTCTGAAGATGATATTCAACTTCACGAGCTTCGTATCTCTACGGATTCTTCGGAGATACATAGGCTAGAGAAGGACGTTTACGCCCATCCTGGTTCAGCTATGGCACCACCTCTTGCTGTTTTCCCATCGTATGTTGCTAAAGTGGCGTTTTCGCCACACTGGAGGCATATTTTGTTTTTAACTTTCCCGAAAGAATTGCTTGTTTTTGATTTGAAGTATGAGGCAGCTTTGTTTGTCACTTCGTTGCCTCGAGGTATAGGTAAATTTATCGATGTCTTACCTGATCCTAGCACGGAGTTACTGCATTGTGCTCATCTTGATGGAAAAGTCAGTAGCTGGCGTCGAAAAGAGTAAGCACTAAGCATGTAGTCTTTCAGTTGTCATATTAAGTTTCTTGAATGATTATGAAATGTATGTGCCTATATTCGGATAAATCAACCTGTGTACATTAATTATTAACTGTACAAACATGCTTTTATCCAGTACCATACATTAAGGTACAGCGCAAGAGAGCTCACACTTGTATGTGTGTGTCTTCGCCCTCTTGTTTCGTGTTTCTATATGAAGAAACATACAACCAAAAAGTAAGCTCTTGTGTTCTGTTCTCGTCTAAACTTACTAGGAGCATATAATTGAAATCTTGGATTACTTGTAGTGCATCTAAGGGGAAACTCAATAGTTTCATGTAAGCCTTGCTACCTCCAAAATTAAAACTTTAAGTGTCGACAAATTCCTAATTCTGATACATTAAAGCTGCACAAATGCACGAGCTATCACATATTGCTTGGTAACTGGCATCGGTGAGTCCAAGAAGGTGAGTGATACCATTTAATTCTATACGATACCAGATAAGGAATGGGGTTGAAGGAAAATAGATCCGAAGATCTATTATGTAAGACAAGTAAACCATGAAAACAATACTAAATACAAAATCCTTAGTATCCCGTTATGACTATACTGTATTAGAACAAAAAACTACAGTCTTCTTTTCCGGCCCCTAGAAATTAGTTGAAAAACACATCCCAGTGTTCCACACATTTCCCCCTGAAAAGAATTGGGAAGTGGTAGAGCAGTTTAGATGGGCTGACCATGGTAAATGTGCAGAGATCTGAGAAGCTTATTTTTATGAGTTACTGATAAAAGCATGTTTGCAGAGTTTTCATTAGAAGTAGGTAATTTCATTAATCCGTACTCACATAAGTCTACCTGTTATATTTAGGATCATTTTTCTTGTATGATGTTTCTTATGCAAAATATATATCTTTATCTGTTTTGCAAAATCAAAACATTGACTAACAGACAGTATGTCCTGTAGAATCGAATCCAAATCTTTTGTAAGCCAGAGAAATAGTCCGACTCCAATATCACTTTCTTCAAGCCATACGTTTTTGCTAATCTCGTTCCCATGTAAACAGTCTTGCATTCTGCCACTTCTGGGAGTCAATGGGCTCTCTCCCGTCTGGTGGCTGCAAATATAACATCCCCTCTATTTGAGTGTGCTACTGCTCCTAAATTTATCCACCCATTCTCGCTAAGAGATGCATCAACGTTTACCTCGATGAAACCTGGAGGGGGTTGCCAAATTCAGGATGGGTAGACCTCATGTTATTTTGTCCCGGAACACCATAAACACATTTAAGTAATTATTATATTACTAGTTATGAATAATTGAGAGGATTGGGTAGCCAAAGTGGTAAGGGTTTATCCTCTGTCATCCTAGATTATGTGTTTCGTATCACCCACCCTCCACCCCAACTCATTTTTCCTAGGTGAAGGTGAATAGGAATGAGCATATATTTGTCAGGGGCTGAATTCTGGTTCGAATTAGTAGAGTAGAATGGAGAAGAAATGAATATCATGTATATATAAAAATGTTTGCAAATGTAGTTCAAATTTCGTTTAATTCTCACCCCCATTCCCTTCCATTCAAGTTCCACACAGCCTGTATTTCTTCACAGCTTTCCTATTTGTTTGGAAACACAGTATTAGCATTTAGATCTACTGGTTCTAATCTCTATATGTATGTTGTACCATGCCCCACCGCCGTCTCTCTTATAACTAATTGTATATTGAATACATTCTTTTGCATGTGGAAGTTTCTTATGTAGCTAATATTGCTAAACTTTAGGAAATACTGACTTGCATACTATCACAGAGGAGAGCAGGTTCACACAATGTGCTTGATGGAAGAATTGATGCCCATGATTGGCTCATCTGTCCCCTCTCCCTCGCTACTGGCAGTCACTCTATCACTAACAGAGTCTGTTCTGCAAAACTTTGGCAAGCATTGCTCTAATGTATTAAATCCGGTGCCCGTGGTGGATGTTAATAGTCATTATGATATCAATGATAAGTCCCTTATTATATGTAACACACATTTGCTTTCAATTTCTGATGATGGGAAAATATGGGATTGGCTCCTGACTGCTGAAACAGAGACTCCGAAAGATAAAACAAACTCGACCATCAGTTCAGAAGCCAACAATCTACATGTTTCAGCGAGCAACACCGAGGTTACATCTGCCCCTGACCCTGCCCTGGATGCTTTTAAGCAACCTGAAAATGTGAGAAGGTCTACTGGCAGGCTTTCAAACCTCTGCGTTACTGAAGAAAATATTTTGTTTAAGGTTAGTGCAAATCTTAATGTTTCAACTTTCAACCGGTAATTTATCAGTTTTTATTGGGTAATTTAATTTATTAAATTTTTATCTGGCATATGGAAACTAGAAACTTAAGAAAAAGAAACACGGAAATAAGAAGATATTTTGTATATTATTGTTATCCACTGCTGACTTTTGTTATATTATTACCGGGATCTTATACTAGTGGGGTGGTAGAGAATCGAACTTGAGATCAAAGATAACTCTGACACCATGTTAAGTTATCAGTTTTCCTAGAATGTTAAAAGTATTAGGGGGAGGGCTTACCATAATAATATATTATTATAACATTCTCGTTCACTCGAAAACCCATTTTTGGGTTGAATAGTAGAGCACGAGCGCTCATCTTTGTTCATAAAAAATTATGAAAATATTGGGACCTCTACCAACCAGAGCTCTAATATCATGTTAAGTTACCATTTCTCCTAAAATCTTAAACAGGGGCGTAGCAAATATTTTAGAGGCTCTGTGCAAAATTTTAAAATTGGGTCATTTACGTATTTCAATATACATTAAAATTATTAAATTATATTTTTTTAAATAAAATAAACTATCGAAAGATATTGTAAATAAAAAAAGTCTAACAAATTTGATTTTAATTATAATATTATCAATATTTATCAAGTTTATTAATAAACCATAATTGTTTTGTTACAAATATCTATAAATATATTTAAGACTGTATAAATTCAAGGACCCCTAAATTTTCGGGATATGTGCGGTCGCTCACCCCGCGCTAACCTAGCATGGCCCCTGACCTTAAGATATTATGAGTAGGATTCACGAGGATCTTATAGTATATTCTTACCGGACTGATATGTTGAAGTTGGGGCAGCATTATATGTTGGATAATCTGGATGATACAAAAACTCCAAAAGTCGATAACATGTTAAACTCAAGCAAATTCTGCAACACATTTTCCATGTCTATGCACAATACCACTGGAATGAAGTTTAAGTGTCTGCTAGTGATTTTTATGCTTCGGTCTGTATTTTTTTACCATACTTAATTAGCACACACAAAGGTGACTTGTATTTTCACCTCCTAATGTTTAAATTGAAGAAATATTGTGTTTCAGTATAGAGGGAATAACATATTCCTTTCTAAACAAATATGGCAATAGGCACCATACCGTAGTCCATAGACTAGGTGACATTTGCTAGAATTATCCTGTAAAAACTAAACACTATCCGACGTCTGTAGGGAAGATTCTCATATAATGCTGTCAAGATATGACATTTTAACTGATGTTGAGTTACCTCCAGCCCTAACCTCCCATTAGTTCTCCCTTTCCAAACAAAATTCTTCTTTTTTTCTAAGATTGCATGTAGGAAAACAGCTAAAGAAACTATCAACATTTAGACTTTGATGTGATGCAAACTAAAAAGTTGGAAGACTCAAGACCACAAAAACATTTGGAAGGGAAAAAAAGGTTATATCTGGCTACTCATACTCCATTTTTTGGCCTATTGTTAACATATGCCTTAGCTGCCGCAAACTATTATGTGTGAAATGTGTTTATTTAGTTGTAAGTGTCATGTGACTTGTTGCTATAAGTTAAGTATTTTTAAATAAAATAAAATATGTGGTAGTTATCCAGGGAGTTGCAACTGCAAACCTTATATTTAGGATTAGTATGATTTGAATTAGTAGTTATTGTGGTGGTTATAATTTCCACTATTTAAGATAGGTTATGTTTGGTATTGTATCATTATGTTTTATATAAAGAAAACTATCAGTTTGTGTTGCTATATATTATGCAACAGTTAGTTTCAAATCCAACAAATGGTATCAGAGCCTGATTTCTTAAGGGATCTGTGTGAAATTGATTAGTAAATGAAGTGCATCCATCTATGAGTTCAAACACTTATTCTCCCATTCCACCCCCTGTTTTCACTGGTGAAAACTACCAGTTGCGGGCTGTCAAAATGACAGCGTATTTGCAGGCATGGGATCTCTGGAAAGCAGTAAAAGAAGATTTAGTTGTGTTCACCAATAATGGATAATTCCACAATGCAGCAAATTAAGATTCACAATGAGAAGCAATCGAACCTTTATAAGGCCAAAACTTTTTTGTTTTTCACTGTATCTGAATCATTGTTTACCAGAATCATGAATCTGGAAACAGCCTTTAAAATCCGGGAGTATCTCAAACAAGAGTTTCAAGAAAATGCAAGAACAAAGAGCATGAGAATCTTGAATCTCAAAAGAGAATTTGAGTTGCAGAAAATGAAGGACTCAGAAACTGTCAAAGAGTATGCAGTTAAATTGTTTGAAGTTGTTAACAAACTCAGGCTCATTGGTGAAGAGATGCCTGATAGTAGGGTGGTTGAAAAGTTGTTGGTAACATTACCAGAAAGATTTGAGGCCAAGATCTCTGCATTGGAAGAAAGTAAAGATCTCACAACAATAACTTTGGCAAAACTTCTTAGTGCATTAAAAGCTCATGAACAAAGGATGTTGATAAGAGATGAAGCCACTATTGAAGGAGCAATGCAAGCAAAATTGCAGATTCAATCAAACTTAGGCAGAAAAAGGGATTGGCGCACAAACAAGGGAAACTCTCTTGGAGTAACCAGAAACGATCTGGGCAACAAAAGATTTCCTTATTCTCCATGTGAGCATTATGGTAGAAGAAATCACCCTTCGTTTAAATGTTGGAGCAGACCTGATGTGAAGTGTAATAAATGCAATGAAATGGGTCATATTGAAAGAATATGCAGGAACAAAGAAAAACAAGTAAACAAAGCCCAAGTTGTGAATGAAGAGGAAGAAGAACAGTTGCCCGTGGCATCGTGTGATGCAAACATCAGCCAAGGTGAAACATGGCTAGTGGACAAGGCCCAAGTTGGGAATGAAAAGGAAGAAAAACAGTTGTTCGTGACATCTTGTGATGCAAGCATCAGCCAAGGTGAAGCATGGGTAGTGGACTGTGGTTGTACAAACCACATGACAAATAATGTAGGACTCTTCAAAGAATTTGATCAGAGTAAATTCAAAGGTAAGAGTTGGAAATTGACAATATATCTCTATGAAAGGTAAATGTTCCATCGTTATTGAAACTCTCCCAGGAACTAAAGTTATTACTAATGTGATGTATGTTCCTGAAATCGATCAAAATTTGTTGAGTGTTGGACAATTTCTTGAGAATGGTTTTAAAGCGCATTTTGAGGACAAGAAGTGTGTGAATAAAGATGCAGAAAGGCATAAATTATTCTGTGTTAGGATGAAAGGAAAAAGCTTTCAACTTGATCTCATGGAAAAAGAGCAAACTGCATACCAAACTTCTATGAAGACTACCGATCTTTGGCATAAAACTTTAGGAGGGTCTGGATTTTTAAGCGGGTTCTTAGATGAAGAAATCAGTGTTGAACAAGAAGGATTTCTTGTGCAAGGTCGAGGCAACAAATGTGTACCAGTTAAAAAAACTTTATATATTCTTACACAGGCACCAAAGACCTGATACAATCATATAAATTTGAATCCATAAGGCATAAGTTGGATTTTGTAGCATCAACGGCAAGGAGGAGTGTTAACATATGTCTTAACTGCTCTAAACTATTATGTGTGAAGTGTGTTTATTTAGTTCAAGTGTCATGTGACTTATTGCTAGAAGTTAAGTGTTTTTAAATAAGATAGAATGTATGGTACGTAGTTATTCAGGGAGTTGCAACTGCAAACCTTATATTTAGGATTAGTATGATTTGAATTAGTAGTTATTGTGGTGATTATAATTTCCACTATTTAGATAGGTTATGTTTGGTATGGTATCATTATGTTTTGTGTAAAGAAAACTATCGGTTTGTGTTGCTATATTATGCAACAGTTAGTTTCAAATCCAACACCTATGCTAATAGAATCATATTTTTGTTTCCTTGTTGCATTGTTTTAGAGTTTGCCAACCGCCAAGTATGTCATACTTTTACATGCACAAATGAGGACAGAAGTCAGAAACACAACTAGTTTTCTAATTAATATATGCATATAACTACAAATGCCTTCAATGCAGATCAGTTTAGTTGGACAGCTTCATCTTCTTTCTTCCACTATAACTGTGCTAGCTGTACCAACTCCATCTATATCAGCTATTTCGGCATGTAAGATTTATATACATTTTGTTTCTATAGTTAAAGTCTTGGTTTTTTATTTTTTTAAAACTGATATTAGATTTATCAGTTGATCGATGATGGTGAGATATTTACATGTGAAGGTGGCGGAATTTATCCAGCTGTTGCTGTTCCATTAGTTGCATTGGGATCTCAAAGTGGAATCATCGAGGTGGTTGACGTCTCTGCAAATTCTGTTGCCGCGACTTTCTCTGTTCATAATAATGTTGTCAGGGGATTAAGATGGCTTGGAAATTCGAGACTCGTCTCATACTCCTACACTATGGTGCACTTTTATAGAACTTTCCGCATACTGATAAATGTTTCGTTATTAACATCAGACATTCCCTTACAAAACTTATCGCAAACGTATTTCTAAATACATGTATTTAAATGTATTAAGTATAGTTCAAGGGTCCATCTCTGTAATGTAATTTTGGTTTGTTGTGCCTATCCATCACGACGTGCAACTCTTTTTCTATGGGCTCAGGCAAATGAAAAGACTGGAGGCTACAATAATAAGCTTGTTGTGACCAGTCTAAGAAACGGCCAGAATCGACCATTTCGGGTTTCACAAAAGGCAGAGCGTGCACCCATAAGAGCTTTAAGGGCTTCATCTTCTGGAAGGTTGTATCAATACTTATATTGTTGCACATCTCTACATCCTAGCTTACAGATATTTCATGAATATTTGTTGGCATTTATATTTAACTAATTAATGCTTGAGCTTATAGTTACCGAGTTTGGTTGCAGAACCACTTATTTCCATCTTTACAAGTTCTCCACCAGCTGAAACTTTGTAAAAAGTAGAATCCTTGCCACAATCTAGCCGATGTGCGTTATTTTGTTGTGGTTTTCCTTGTTCACTAGCAGTTTCTAAATGATCTTTTTCAGAGGCGTAATAATTGAAGATTATCGACCTTGAATCACACTAATGACAAGCTAAATATTTTGGATGGTTGTATGTTTTTTTTCTGAAGATGCTGTACTTTGAAATAGCAAATGAAAATGGCAAAATAAAATGACCTTTTGGTTTAAATTCAATAATTTTACCTGTAATTTAATCTCCACATTCGTAGCAGTTTGACCAATTCATAGGAATTTTTCCTTACTGTAATTATGCTGATAAACTGCAGATATCTTTTAATCTTGTTTCGTGATGCACCTGTTGAGGTATGGGCAATGACGAAGACTCCAATTATGGTAAAGAATCTGATTATCTTCTATTTCCTAACTTGAAATTCATTTCGGATAAGGCACAATTTAAATAAAAACTTGAGCACCATGATCGACGAATTATATCTAGTTCATAACTTTGTCCATTCGAAATTTATGACTAGATTCACTGCATGAATGATGCACTGGTTAGAGATCTGTGCAAGAACAGCTGTATGAACCGAGACTCATGTAGCTAAGATCAACTGAAATTTCTAAATCGTTCCATTATTTCCTCATGCAGCTACGATCATTAGCACTTCCATTCACAGTAATAGAATGGACTCTCCCAACAGTTCCACGACCTGCTCAGACCGCACAATCTAAGCAATTAGCAGTAGTATCAGAAGAGAGTGCCACTGTGGCCCAAGGGGGGTCATCCTCAAGCCCAATGGATTCCAGTTAGAAGTCTACATTTAACTTTCTGAAAAAAATTATTCATAGCCTCTTAGGTTCTTAACAACAATTCATGCACAATTTCGACTTCTAATTGCAGGAGGATCAGAAGGGTCTCAAGATGACTCCCCAGAAAGTTTCGCATTTGCCTTAGTGAACGGTGCCCTTGGAGTTTTTGAGGTCCATGGTCGGAGGATCCGAGACTTCAGGTTCCCTACCTTTGGGATTGATGAGGTTCAGTGTTTCTTTAATTCATTCTTCATATTGTGTAATGCATCGCATTGTTTATATGCAGACCAAAATGGCCTTCTTCTTCATTTGTTTCATCTGATGGACTGGTTACAGCTCTGTGCTATCGTCTGCCTCATGTAGTATGTATCATGTGTGCATATTTTCCTCTCCGTGAATGTCAATATGAGTTAAGTTGTGCTTAAACGACTTCCTTAAGGTAGTAAAACCTTCATCTTTTAGGTTACGGGGGACAAATCAGGAAACATACGTTGGTGGGACGTTACAACTGGGCAATCTTCCTCATTCAACACTCAAAGGGAAGGGATTACAAGAATCAAGTTCTCCCCTGTTGCTCCTGGAGACCGAAGCCGTGGGCGAGTAGCTGCACTATTTTCTGACAATACGTTTTCCGTGTTTGATCTTGTAAGTTAGGCAAGTGAAATTTTGGTCCAATTTATCTTTCTTTCATTTTGAAGTGTCAACACTTTCATAATACCCTAGTATTTAATTTTTAAAGTTCAATGGTCTTTGTCCATTTATGTGTTTTAAAATGTACTGAGCTATAGGATAATGTGTGAAAGAACACTGAGACATGCATTATATGCTTTTTGGTTGACTGTTCACGTTAATGGCCTTAGTAATAAAAGATAAAACCAGAAGCAGAGTTGAATTTTCAGATCTCTTCTTCCACATTCTAAAATTATTCCTACTAGAATCTAAATAAATTCCATATAGTCATACTTCATGAAGATAAAGATATATTATTAGGTTATATCATCATACATATTTGTTATTGATATAGTAAATTATCGCCCCTAGGACCCAGATGATTCATTTCTTTGGTTCTAAATTTAAAATGTTTCTGATCTACAGGATTCACAAGATCCATTAGCTAGTTCTCTTCTACAACCTCAGATCCCTGGAATCCTTGTCTTGGAACTTGAGTGGTTGCCTCTGAGAACTGATAAAAAGGATCCACTGGTATTGTGCATTGCAGGAGCTGATGGTAGCTTTCGGCTTATTGAGGTTAATGTGTATGTGTGAAAATTCACTCATACTAGACACTTTTATATACATTTCTCACACTTTTATATACATTTCTCTAGCTTCAAGCCAGCTATTCACACAAATGTCTACTTCTAAAATGGAGGGATATAAGTTCACTTCGTAAAAGACTATATACTATATTGGCACTGTTATCACTTAATACTAACAATGTTCGGTCTCTGGTCTCTGTAGTGTTGCCTGCAGTGCTATAAACAGGTACAAGTGGATAACAATATAGGAATATCTGTCTAACCAATTTTAAATAATAGTATACATAATATTTAGACATCTTAGTACTAAGCAATAGAAATCATCCTGAAAATGTACATATTCAAATTCAGCACCTTCTTCTCTTAATGTTATTGCAAACCTAAATGTCATATGAAGAAAATTATCAAACAACTGACGACACAGTACACTTAATCTTTTCTAAATCTCATTGAATATAGAAGAAACGAAGTGTTGATCTTACATTCATTATAAATTTTATCAACTAATATTAACTACATTCGTCATAATCCATCTGGAAAGATAAATAATCTTATCTGTGTATATAAGTTCAGATTTAATTTATTTGAATGAAGTATGTATCTCCACCAAAAAAGAAGAAGTTAATATTAATCTCTGATAAAAAAAATTATTATCATTATACAATATCAGGATATAGTGAATACTAGTGCAATAATGCGTATGTAGTGGATAGAGCTTCAAGAGCTCATCTACTGCACACAGTACATAGTATTTAATTATGTTCTGTAATTCCATGTAGGTTGTATGAATGTTAATCAGATTTTACCTATACAATTTTCCAAAATAACAGGCTATTACTGGATATTTCAGACTGCATTCATAAACTACTTACATGTCATATTTGAGATAATATGGTTTTATAAATTAAAAAATTTCATTCTGTTATGCAGTAGTGATAAAAAAGGTGGATATGCACCCCATCCAAAATTTGTGAAAGAGAGATTCCGGCCAATGCCTTTATGTTCGCCTATTTTACTTCCTACACCACATGCCCTGGTGAATTATCTTTCCTTTGAAGCATGATATAAAACAAGAATTGTTTTTGCTGCAGAAAATAGTCTTATCTGTAATATGTCAATCTGCATTACATATCACTTCACAGTGGCAAGTTGTTCCGCCGGTAGTTATCCTAATATTTTACAGAAATGGAGTCAAACAAGCTGCAACAAACTACTGAATTTTGTGGTGTTGGTTTCATTTGTAATTTGCTAGATTTTTTGCTGTTTATGTCCAAATATCAAACATTTACATTGAATCTAAATTTTGGGGTATATTATTTTTATTTTGCTAGTGACCACTACTCCTTACATCATGTTTTCTTTTTCCTCATTCCAAAAGGCATTGCGGATGATCTTGCAACTGGGTGTCAAGCGCTCGTGGTTCGATGCCTCTACTAATGTGGATAAGGGGAACTCTAAACTTACAAGAACCACATCATCGGCAGATGATCTTCGTAGTTATATGGTTGATTTACCACTTGTAGGTGATTCTGTTGTGCCAGAGTTGCTCCTCAAGGTATTGGAGCCTTATAGAAAGGAAGGTGGGTCTTTTCTCATCTACTGGTTGACTAATTTTGCAGACATGATGCGTTTGTTACCTGTTTATGTTGTTTGCCCTTGTGTGTTTTTATTTTCATTTAAAGGCGGCATACTTGACAATGAGAGGGTTAACCTATACAATACTGTTGTCGACAAGGGATCCGCTATGAGATTTGCATTTGCAGCTGTGATTTTTGGGGAATATCCAGAAGCACTTTTTTGGTTACTTTTGCCCCGTGCTCTCAAGCATTGGGCAAACAAAATTGTTAGCAAGTCTCAGCAGAAAGCACCAGTATCAGCGCCAACTTCAGAGGTCAATAATGCATCTATGCTGGTCAGGATAACTTCAAAGGAAAAGTCATGCGAAGAAAAAAATGTTGTGGTTAGTCTTCAGTCCATTGATCAATGCGACTTATTATAATTCACCAGCAATGTGAAAAATAGTCATCTATTTCATTCCCAAATATAAATACACATCTTTTACATTTTGTAATCTATTTATTCTAATTAGTATGGATCATTATAGATGAACTTTGGCCAACTTAAGCAAATGGCTTTTGAACATAGAGAATTGTGGGATATGGCTAATGAACGTATTACTTGGCATGAAAAATTGGAGGGTGAAGAAGCTGTTCAAAAACAGATACACGAGTGAGTCTTATCCTATCCATATATATATAGTAAGACTGCCTTTTCATTTTATGTTTTTTTGCTAATATTTTTTAGGATTAGGGATCAAACTACTTATGGCTCCGGTTTGTTTTGTAAAACGAAATTGCTCAGATCATGTGGGAGTATGGTAATTGTGCTAATTCTTTAGCTATGAGGCTTAAGGCAAAAAGTATCTTATAAGCCCTTTAAATCTTGAGTCTATTTCTAGACACTTTGTCCTCAATTCATTTTAATATAGCACAAAATTAGATGCTCTCATCATCATCATTTTTCCTTCGCATTGTTTCTATCAAAGAAAGCTGTATTACATATGGGAAGGGGTGAGAATCAATTCAGCATATACATTTGAATGTAGAGCTTCTGCGATTTTATAGTGATTAGAAAATTAACTGGTTTCTTGTAGCAAGCAATCCACCAGCTATAAAAAAAGTTCACCAATTAGTAAGAACAGGATACTAGATACAAACTATGTTGAACTTTAAGTACAATCCATAATTGTATTTTATTCCAGAACCGTGCTTCACACAACATTTTCAACTAGTTATATATCATATTGTCTTTAATTATACTCAATATAGCTGAATATCGTATTTTCAACTGGAAAAAGTAGTGGCATAAAGCAGAAATTATGATACATTAGTGGTCACACCTTTTAACCCTCTGTTTATTTAACACCCTTGATTATCAGGCTTGTGTCTCTTGGAAACTTAGAAGCTGCTGTTACTCTAATGCTTTCCACTCCTCCTGAGAGTTCTTACTTCCCTTCAAATGCCTTGCGCGCTGTTGCTCTTTCATCTGCTGTGTCAAAATCACTATTTGAACTTTCCGTGAATGTAATTTGAAAATTTTAACATTTCCTGGTTTTGCACAAAAAAATTCTTTGGCTTTTTATCAAATTTCAATCATCCACTGGATACCTTTCACAATTGTTTAGGTGGTTGCAGCAAATATGGTCAGGACAGATAGGTCATTTTCAGGCACACATCTGCTTTCTGCTGTTGGAAGGTACCAAGAAGCTTGTTCCCAGGTTATAACACTTTTTTTTCTACAGAAAAATAAAAAATCTCTTATAGCCGTACTTTATGCTGTTTCTTAGCATTTTGTTGGTCAGTTGAATTTCTATTCTTCTTTAAAGTTGTTTTAGTCTCCTGAAAAACTTACCAAACTTTTTGTTCATTGCAAAACAATAGAATTTAATGTTATTCTATATATCCCTGTCTGATTATGGTCTGGGACATAAAATTTATACGAGGCAATACAATTATCAACCAGATATTTTTGTATTTCAACATTCATATTTTTTATGTGCGTGTGAATAATAATTTGAATATTGACAATGCTTGAGAGATATCTGCTCGTTCACTAGACTCTCTGACCTGCAACATTTTATCATAAATGGCCCTAGCTTGTTATTATTGGTAATAATTAAAGACTATTAAATCCAGTTCTGCTACATATTAGAGAATTGCAATGTTTGTGCATTAGGCTCTTTCATAAAGTCTCTAAAAATATCAGTTTGTCTTCCATAATCTTCAGATAGAAAGATAGGAGATGGCTAATTACTTCGCCAGGTTGAATGAGGTTGTTTACCAGATGTAATCCTTTGGGCTAATCTTTTAAAACAATTTCTGTAATTCTGCTTTTCTTCTGCAAGACTAATATAATGTATTTGTTACCTTTCATCTTTACCTCTAAAGGAAATCAACTATGTGACAAATACTCATAATTTAATCATTGTTCCTCAATAATGAGAGGCTCCATTTCGAGGTTTTCTTGAAAATTAAGATCTAGCAAGTTACAAGTAAATAAATTTATGTTTATAAGTATGAGCAACTTCGAAGATTCTTTACAGATGTGAGTTTAAATCGGCATATGTTACCTGTAAGTGTCTAGGTTCCACATTAAGCAAAGGTAACCTGAACACATGAAATCAAGTTAGCAATTGGTCGTCTTGGGGGATCTGTTGGCCTGAAACTCCCACTGGATTCATCAATTAAATACGAAATTTATGTTGCAAAGGCTTTTATGTCCCAAGTTGTCATCCTTTTTAGTGACAGGACTTACAAAGTCCACCATTGAATGATGGCTCATTTAAATAGCCTGTCACACCTCCTCTGCCATATTGATTTATGTCAACCTTCTTTCTGCCACTCCCTCTTATTATTAGTTCATGCCGGTTCATATGATCTCTGTTGGTTTTAGCTTCAAGATGCTGGATGTTGGACAGATGCTTCAACCCTTGCAGCAACACATTTGAAAGGGACTGCTTATGCCAGGTGCATTTCTTATACAGTTGAATCAACATAAGTCTTACATGTATATCTTGTAGGTTCAACATATCATTTCATTGCTTTTTCAATCTTGTAATACATCTTTTAGTCTCTACGAAGGCTGAAGAACCTGAAATTCTCTACTAAAGGCACCTGATAATTTTATATCTGGCTTGATCTTTCTTGTCGTGGATTGTACAGCTAGTTTTTCAAGGGTTGCACAAGAATTATGCCTAGTTTGTTTACTTGAATGGAAATTGTTAAAGTGAAATATCTGGATTTAGACACCAAACGAACTAGATCACAACTTGGACATAAAAAATTCACATACTTGAACTGCCAACCTTCTGTTATCGTATCAATACTAACACAAAGAAAGGGCATTGTCGAGATGACATTTTCTTGTATATTGGTAAAAACTTGTTGCAAAATAAATCCATAACGTAAATATGTCATCTGCTGGTTTGGATAAGAATTATATCTTGTAATTTTCTCATCATGAAAATAAAAGGCATTGTAGGAGCAAATTCTATTTCACTTGTTGGTTTTGTCGATCCGAATTTGGAAACTAGGTTTCAACTTTTCTGCTGCTGCTGCAGGGTATTGCAAAGGTGGGCTGATCATGTCTGGCACGTTGAACATAATATCTGGAGGTATCACTTGCTCTTCCGGTTAATGACTTCAATTCATACTCTGGCTTTTAATAGACTTAATTCGATGTTCAATGCAGGGCTATGCTACTGTATGTGGCAGCTGGTGCATTTCCGGAGGCACTGGTGGCACTTCGTGAGGCGCAACAGCCAGAAGCAGCTGCCATGTTCATAGTTGCTTGCCATGAAATCCAAAAGGCATTAGTAACCGAATCAGAATCCACCGAGGAATCAGCTCCAACTGTGAAGGAAGCTCCACCTACCTTGCCAGGCTTGAATTCGGATAACGAAGATGTTATCGCTGTTGGAGAATATTATGGCGAGTACCAAAGAAAACTAGTACACCTATGCATGGATTCACTGCCACATGTTGACTGAGCAACCTGAATGAGGCCAAGGATGCTAATCCTTTTCAGTATATGATTTTTTCTCGTGTAGAAAGGCATAGTAGTTGATTGATGTTGATAACTTTTAATATAGTGAATATTTTCTTAAATCTACTTATGAGCATTTTAGAATAGATAACTCTTCTTATCCTCTTCCTCTGCAGTTTATATAACTTGTCATCAAACAGCAAAAAAAAAAAAAAAATACTATCGTTCCTTATATTAACGGATAGATAAGAAATAGGAATCAGCACAATGTTAATATTATGAAAAGGCAAATTTACCACTTGGAAGGTGCCTGTTTGTTCCGAAGCTGATCAACTGAAACACTCCATACAATCGTGCACTGCTTTTGCGCTTCAAAGTTTGTATACCTAATTACCTACGCTGCTAGGAGTTCCAAAATGTTCCGAATGACAATTCGACATATTTTAATTTGATGAGGTTTATGTGCATACGGGAGTCCATGTATGGATTCTTGGGAGCAGAGCCCAGATAATCACAGGCAATGGAACGAATATCAGCAGTCATGACTTGGTTTTCTTCATTGATGGTTTTGAAGTACTAATCTTGCCACTACTATATGGCCCTTTTTCTAACGTAATGAGTTTCTATTTATTTTGTGATTATCTTTTTATCGTTGTGTTAAATTTTTTATCAAAGTAGATAATTATTTAACCAAAATAATTCGTCAATAGATCACACAAACTATCCGATTAGAATATAAAAAATACTGAATATAAAAAATACCACACGTCTCATATTCAATTTGGATCCGAACTTTAATACCCAAGATCAGGTTATATCCAAATAAAAAGACACCGAACCCAAACCTGGATTCATTAAATATAAAATAATCACAAACCTAAATACACGATTCGTTTTTACTCGGATCATTTTTCGCCCTACTCCAGGTCCACTAGAGTAAGAGGATGTGTTACGTATGGAACACTACCCTTTTGGTAAAGGGTTGCTTTCGTTATCATACAGCATATTATCATCTTCAGTGGTCCACGGGGGACTATAGCTTTTCATGGCACAAACCCAAAACAGCAGCCATTCAGTAATTTAGACAGCTAAATATAAAAAGCGACAACCATCAAAATAAATTTTTAGGTTAAACATAAAAAAATTGTATAATAAGAGAGTCTTCTACACTTCAGGAGAGAGCCATCATTACTGTTTGTACAAAACCATAAGTACCGTTGCTTCAACTTTCATCACTGAATATCTAACCTTCCATTGCTGCATAGTATAAGTTGCTAATGCTCGTGATCTGAACCCTTTTACCTACAAAAACATACATACCAATGGAAGATATTCAATTAGATGGGAAACTTGGAACTACTAATTCAATTGCACTAATACTACATTTTATAGTATGGATTTGGAATTAGTAAAAAGAAGAAAATTAAAAAGGATAAAAAGTAAATGGATTATAAACAAGTGCACAAGAACTATACTAATTCACTCTTAACTACTGTAACATGCTCGTTCAGTCATTTGCTTAAATTCCAACGAGGACACCAGATAAAAGGTAATAAACCCACAATAAAGTAGGAAAAAGAAGTTAAATTAGGTTTTAAATGTCTTCATGAAATTAAACCAAACTAGCAAGCTTTGCTGCTATGCAGTCTGTTTGGACGACATCTCCCAGACATGACAAACTTGGGTCCAAATATTAAAAATAATTGAACATATGAATCAAATTTCATCGTAGCAACTATAAGTCATATTATTTACCCGTAAACTGCACATGCAAGTACTATCACACAACAAAATTGTTCAACATTATAACCTATCATATTTCAAGACAAAAGATGATCTATACTACAAAAATATGTGAGGGTTATATCAGATATATCTCTGCCCCAAAATTAAATGAGTAAACAAATCCAGCAGGGTATGCGTAATAAATTGTTTGTCCCTCCATATCATTACTAGTCAATTCAGCTTAGGTTCAAAAGTATAGAGGAATGGCACCAAAATTAGGAAAACCAACTCTTATGAATAGCATTCAATTACAAGGACTAGGCTTCATAGACTAGCATGAATAAGATCAAACCAACTCTGATCCAGTAAAAAATTTACTTTTATTACACACTTTATTCATAAAGGAATTCAAACACGTAATTGCTATAACAATGGAGGAAGAAGAATGTGATCTAGCACATCAAGTGATGCCGTGATGGAAAGCAGAATATGCCCCCAATTGCCTAGTTGCACCCCCCATAATGTTTATTACTAATCAATATGCCCTAGGGAACACGACAGGGCTATGCTTAAAGAATAATACAGCAGTAACAAAATCCTGTTGTAATGCAAGGTAATAAGGCTATCTAAAGCAACTTTAAGTTTTGAAGGGGGGAAAACTCCATCTATTCATAAAGCAGAATATATACTTATATCAAACCAAAAGCAAGACAATAACTAGAATGTGCACAATATCCTTACAAAAGAATGGGGCAAGTATAGACTCAAACTTCAGATAATTGAGGTGATTGTAGACTGCCCGAAGTGTTTCAAAATGTGCACAGAATCCTTACAAAAGGCAAAAGAATGGGGCAAGTATAGATTCAAACTTCAGATAATTGAGGTGATCGTAGATTTCCTGAAGTGTATAAAACATTATCCCTTTTGCATAACATAACAAGTTCGTCATGTTACTTGTTTACCGAAGATAAAGAAACTGATCACCCTTCATCTCGAGATACAACATTTATTGTTGCAGAGACATTTGATACTAAGACCTATGTGATTCTACAGAAAGAAGAATAAAGCATTTTAGCCTTTTATAATTCAAATATTCATATAATTGATTTACAACTCATTGTATTTAAATAAAGCCTTAATTGTAAAAGAAAATTAAAGTCAGCCGAATCAGAAACTTGCACCGGTATTTCAAAGGATAAACATATACAACAATAAAGTCCTGTAAACTTGATAATCGATTTACATCAATTCGAACTACTACCAAAAAAACTTTATAAACAAAAGAAAAAGGAAACTGACATCAATTCATCTAGACATCAAGCGAAAAAAACATCCGTGTACCCTCTTTCCACAATTCTGCCTCTCATAATCCTTATATTTAACTATTTCAGAAAGAATACTCACAGACGAAAGCACATTTTAACTTGGCTAAACTTCTAACTAATCCATTTGTGCACATCATGATAACTATTAGTCTATTACCATATACTATATACTGTCGCCAACATCTCAAAGCAAATATGTAGCACATAAACACAAAAACAAACAAAAGCTACATCAATTATCAATCTCTACCTATCAAACAATTCAAACCTAAAATCCACGGAAATCAACATCTCACATAAACAATGCCACACGTATTCACACATTAAAACCTAAATAAATTTAAAAATCACACACAATAAACAAAATTACAAAAATATACCTAACAACGATCATCACGTATCAACCCTGCATTGCCTAGCATCTCCAACCATTGATCCCCGTCCACTAGTCAAAGTCAACCCCACCGGAACCTCCCTACACATAACCCTCACAAACCGTTTCCTCGTACCCCACCCTGCCGCCTTAAACCTAGCTCTAGCCAACAACCTAACACTAAATTTCACACTCCCTCTCCCGCGATCACTCCCAATATCCTTAACAACCCAATCATCGACATAAGCTCCCACCGCGGTAAATGTAGCATTCAGCTTATTCTCATCCCTCTTCCCCTGACTAAACGGAGGCAATGTAGTAGACGCCAGCCCATCATTCTTATAAAACACATCGGCATCGATACGATCATATTTAACCGTGATTTTCTTGTTGGGGTTCTTGACGGTGAAATGCACGTCCCAGGTACCGGAGACGAGGGAGTTGGAGAGATTGAAATTGGAGAGAGTGAGTGAGTCAACTCGGAACTCGGGGAGTCGAGGTCGGAGAACGAGCCAGATGATTAACAGCACGGTGCCGGAGATGAGGACACAAGCGATGATGATGGAGAAGAGGCGGCGAGTGAAGGCGCGTTGTTGAGCGGCACGTGTGAAGTAGGGGTCTTGAGTGTAGTAGCCGGGGTTGGGTGGTGGGTAGGGGTAGCCGGTGCCGGTGGGGTAGTTGTTAGGGTTAGGGTTAGGGTGGGCCGGGTAGCCGGTAACGGGTCGGGTTGGATTAGTGTTGTTCATTAGGAGAGAATAATATATTACTGTATATATTGTGTTATATTCAAAAGAAAAAGTAAAGTGGGGGTGTGTAGAGGCTGTATATATAGATGCAGAGGGGGAGGAGTACATATGTCAAGGAAAGGGTTTGGAATTGGGGGTGGGGAGAAAGAAGTGTGTGGAGTGTCGGATTCTCACGTCCCTCGCGGGGTTGGAGCAAAAAAATTGAATAAAATTGAAATTGGTAAAAATTAGTAAATATTAGTTTGAATAAAATCGATTCGAAATCGAAACTAAAAAAATGAAAAATTGAATCGTTTAATTAGTTTGAGTTTCGATTTTTCATTCAAACCGATCCTAAAAAGACTAAACCGAACCGATTATTTAAATAAATAAATATATTATATAAAATTTATATTCTCTATGTCTCAATTCAAGCGGCTTATTTAATTTTTTATAGTCAATTTGACTAAATTTTAATCGAAAATTAGATATTATTTTTTTATAATTTCTAAAATTTAAAAGTTACATTTTAAAGTAGATTAAATATATTTTAGAATGATATACTTTTTTAAAAAAATTTTTAATTATATAATATATATGTAATTTTTGGTCAAAATATAGCCAATTTAATCTTAAAAGTCAAATAAGACACTTGAATTTGTGATTATTAATTTTAGATATTAATAAATGAAAAAATATAGAGTAATGTTAGGGGTACAAAATTGGGTACAAAAAATTAGTGTTGTTAGGGGTTGTGGTTCTATCAATGTAATCAATTAATATTTATTTAGATTAATTAATAATTAACTAAGTAAAACATACTATCATATATAGTTTGACAGTATGTTTAAAATGTCACTTGTAATAAAGATGCTCAAATAGTCAAGTAGGTGACAGTAAATATCAATAGTTACTGTCATATGTAAATGGAATAAATGATCAATGAGGTAGAAGTTCACAAAGTGTTCATGCACAACATAGATCAAATTTCTGACAGTAACATTCTACATTCTAGAGCCTATGACAGCATGTTCAAGTGACAGCAACTTTTGGAAACAGACGACAGCAACTATTCTTTGACAGTAACTTGGCGGAGAATGAAGATTCTATTACAGCAAGTTTTATTGACAGCAACTATCCCCTAACAGTAAACTTGACGGAGATTGAAGATTCAAGACAGTAAGTTTCCTGACAGTAGCTTTGGCGGGGAGAGTTGACAGCATGTTTGGCGGGATGATCGACAGCATGTTTGGCGGAATAGTTGACAGTACCTTTGGACGACAGCATGTTTTAGAAGACTGGTGATCCTGACAAGAAAGTATGCGGTAACAAAGATGTTGTCACCAAAGTGAAGCTGAAGGTTGACAATAACTTTCATGGAAGCTGACAGTCTGTTTCAAGTCGCAGACTAGGTAAAGTCATTCACAGATTGATCTTGACATTTCTACCTAGTCTGTCAAGTCTACAATAGCAACTTGAGATAAAGTAATCAAAAAGGTGAAGCGTGCTCATGGTTTCAAGAATGTCAAATCCTCACAGAGTACCTTTATCTACATTTGGAATGAAGACAAGACTCATGAAGAAAAATTGAGATTACCATTTTCGAGTATTGCCCAGGAAACAAGAGAAAGTGTACTTGTAAGTGAGATATGTGTTGTAGTTTAAATACACACATCTCACAAACACTTTCTCTAATACACACAACTGAGCTTAACTTTTCTCAAGCATAGAAACTCTAGCAATCTCTTGGTATTGTATCTATTGAAGCTGGAAATCCTTTCCAGTCAGTTGTAGCAACAAAAATTAATAAAATTAATTTTTAAAGTAAAACATTTATTAATTTTTAAAGTAAAACATTGTGTGTTCATAACTTACTTGTCTGTTGTTTTGTAACTTAATACATTTGCTTTTATTTGTTGTTAGCAAAAGTTTTTTATATTTATTAAGTTGCATTCAACCCCCCCTCCCTTCTGCAACACTCATACTGCTTAACAACTGGTATCAGAGCAGCAGGTTAGACATACATAATCTGAAAAGATCTAAAAATGAGTGCACAGAAAGTAAGCAGTATTAAAATACCCACATTTGACAAAGAACATTACAACCTCTGGAAAAGAAAGATGATGTTGTTCATAAAGACGGCCAACCCACTCTATCCAGGAATCCTGGAGAATGGTCCTTTTGTCCATCAAACATAAGTACCTGAAACCACAGTAGATGGTGAAACAATACCAGCCTACTGGGTTCCTAAAAAGGTTTCAAAGTACACTGACACTGAGAAGGAAAAAGTATCTCTTGATGATTGTTTACAATTTATTATCATTGAGGCACTTGACAATGTCATGTACAACAACATTGTCAACTGCACCAGTGCCAAGCAGATATAGGAAACCATTGAGATACTCTGTGAAGGGACAGAGGAAGTAAAGGAGAATCAAAGACAGATTCTGGTGTCTCGGTATGAAGCCTTTATGGCTAAACCAAGTGAAGGGTTGACTGAGATGTTTGAGAGGTTTAATAGGCTGATTAATGACTTGCAGTTGCATGGAAAGTTTTATGACAAAAAGGAGGTAAACATGAAATTCATGTTGACACTTCCTGACCACCTAGAGCACAAGATTTCTGCCATAAGAGAAGGAAGGGATTTATCAAAAGTTTCTCTTGAAACTTTGTATGTCATTCTTAAAACCTATGAGCTAGAGTTGCTGCAAAAGAGATCCATCTAAGCTGGTCAAAGAGGAAAGATGGCCAACACCTCTAATGCTCTAGTGGCTCAGGATCCACAACTGATGCAACTCAAAGAATCACGGCATCAACAACAAATCAAAATTGAGGAAGTCACAGATGAAGATGAAGGAGTAACTCTGGAACTCAAGGATGGTGAAGAAGATGAGTTCTATACTTTGGAGGAATTGGACAACATGGAGAATAATACAATGGCCTACATGGCAAGAAAGTTCTCCAACTTGAGATTCAAGAAGAACAAAGCCTTCAAACCAAGAGGACAAGGCTCCAGGTTCAACAAGCCAAATATCTCAAAACCTGGAGGAAGTGGCAAAGGTGGATACAAGACAGGCATGGTGGACAGATCCAAAATAAGGTGTTACAACTGCAGTGAAATGGGACATTTTGCAACGGAGTGCAAAAAGCCAAAACAAGTGAGAAGAAATGACAGTGACTATGAAGAACTCAAAACAAAGTATGAAGCCTTGCTGAAAAAGCAACAGGGAAGATCCTTTGTGGCTGAAGGAAAATGCTGGGAAGACTCAGATGAAGAGGAAGAAGAAGAATACAGAAATCTTGCTCTCATGGCAAGTTCAGGAGAAGGTTCACCCACTTCTTCAAGTCAGGTACCCTTTCTTACTACTGTTGATATGACTACATCCTAGTATAAGAAAACTGTTGAAAGTCTAAGTTCAGAGATTTTTAATATTCATACAAGCATGCTAACTGCAAATGAGGAGATAACTAGATTATCCAGTGCTAATGAGTCATTAAAACTTAAAAATCATGAACTTGAACTAAAACAGAATGCTTTTGAGTCTCTTCAACAAGAAAATAAAATTCTTAAGAACAAAATTGTTTATGCTTATCAGATTGAGGAATTCCTTGGGAAACAGATTTCTGAGAATGAATTAAAAATCAAGGCCTACAAGAATTCCTCTTCCTTGTTAAAATCTTACCATGATGATAACACTGAAAATCAAAAGGTAGGAATAGGTTTTAACTATGAGAAGAAAAATGGAAAGAAACATGTTATTGAAGAAGAAACCAAACATAATGGCAAACCTTCTGTGTTAAAGAAAGTGAAGAATCCACTGTTCAAAAAGGCTGAGTTTGAATTTGATGAGGTAGCTTTAATGATCAAACAAGAAATAAATGATGAGGACAAATAAGTTGTCAATAAATCCCTTAAGGAAAAAGATACTGTCAAAATCCCCAAGACAGTTAGTATTGATCCTAACAATAACCTTTGTTTAAAAGATACTGTCAACACTGGCTCGACAGTAAGTTTAAAAGATGTTGTCAAGACTGTAAGATCCAAACTTACTGTCAAGACAACTCCACTTAAACCTACTGTCAACACTAGCATGACAGTAACTTCTAAACATACTGTCATGAAGACCAAGAAGAACAGAAATGGAAAATTAGGAATAAAGAAAAAGAACAATTATGATTACATTCTTAATGCTCCTAGAAAGTTGTGTAACAATTATGGGTCTTCTAGTCATCTAACTCATGTCTGCAACAAGGTTAAGTCTAATGTTAAGAATGCTACCTCTAGTAATGGAAACTTACACAGTATGCCTTTAAAGAACAGACAAGTAACTCACTGTGGTGATTTTAATTGTATATCTTGCAAAATGAATATGATGAGCATTTGCTTTAATATGCCTTTTGTTAATAATCAAGAATGTCTGCATAAGAATGCTAAAACTAAAGAGGCAAAGACTCCAAGTCCACCTAAGGTTAGGATGGACAAGCAACCCAAAAGAAAAGCTACCAAACCAGAAATTAAATCAGAATGGGTAGCTACAGGAGTCTTGCTAAAAGCAAGAGAAGAAAATTCAAGAAATCCAACTTCATACTGTGATCAAGCTAAACCAAATGAACCCAATGAAAGTTGGGTACCAAAAGCAACTTGAAATATTTTGCTTTGCAGGGTAACAGGAAAAATAAAAGAATCATGTGGATCATAGACAGTGGATGCTCAGGACACATGACAGGTGATAAAGCCCTGCTACCACAGTTCAAAGAAATGGCTGGCCCTTATATAACCTTTGGTGACAACAACATTGGTTTCACAATGGGATATGGCATACTGGAGGTTGGAAATCTGAAGATTGAGAAAATAGCTCTAGTGAATGGATTGAAGCATAATTTATTGAGTGTCACTCGTACTTGCTCGAATGATCATCCCCGACAAATGGCCTACGTACCCCATATTTATAGGGAATCAAGTCTTTGCATAGTTCTTTGGCTGTGGGCTTACAATTCGTAGAGATCAGCCACATTTTAGGTTTTTGATAGTGATCCAATAACTTGTTTGCAGTTGTAGAAGCTGACTAGAAGTCTACCAGGAGCTTCATGGAGAGACCTACTGTTCATGAACCTCTGCCCAGGCGGCTGATTTGATATATCATGCGCATGTGATCGATATATATGTTATATACATGATATATGAATGTAATTATGTTGTATTTATCTTCAAAGATTCCAGATAAACCTTTAATAACGTGCTCCTAAAAGTTAGGAGCTAATCCTTATCCATTAAGTTAATTGGTGTTCGATGTGTGAACCTCGAATCTCGAACCTCGGACCTTAGACCCTTGAAACTCAGAATCCTCAAAACTCGAACCTCAATCATAGATGAATCCTGATATTCTGTACCTCAAAACTGACGAACCTCACTCATGAATGACCTTCATGCATGTCTAGACCTTATGCTTTACACATCTATAGAGCTTCTATTGCAAAACCTCTAGCTGTTACCGAACCTCCTTATACCAAGGTTCTAGGTTAGTTCTTCAGAGGTCCAAATGTATCCATACGAAATTTGGGGAACAACAACTACCCCTGGTTCCTCGAAGTCATGGAATTGAAGGGGAACCTTATGCCCAAACCTTGAACACTACCCTCTGGAACCTCTCCTGAATGAACTTAAAAATGAAAGCTTCTGCACTTCTTCATTAAGCCTTCATGAGCTAACTCGTTATAGGAAACAAGGAATCAGTGTAGAACCTTCATTGCCTCATCATTTTATGTCAACTAGACCCAATTATCCTAAGAGCTTCATAGATGAACCTCATAGGTTCTGGCCTGAGAACCCCCATAGGTTCAGATATAAGAACCTTATAGATTCAGGTATGAGAACCTTGTAGGTTCAGGTATGGGAACTTCATACCTCTTCGAGCTCCATCCATACACATTCAAATACAGAAATTGGCTTTAAAAAATAATTTAAATCTCAGTTAAATTAAAGAGATATAGATAAGAGATATGCATTAATTTAAAATTTAAATTTCAAATTAGACTCTCTAATTTCTTCCAAATTACCAAGTAACTCGGTTCATGAACCCCCTTTATTATCTTGAGTTCATTCCCCCAGCTACTCCAATCAAAAGCTGACACGTGTCCCATATATACATGCCTCCTTTGCCTATATATACACGCGTCTATACACTCTCATATGCTTTTTCATCCTTTATTTACTTACTAACTCTAGAGCTCCAACACCCTTCTCGAAGCAAGAAGTCTAGACGTCTTAAGACTCCGACAAAGTTCATCGATCTCGATTATACCCCCACTTCTAAAATCGGGTACGTCCATCGATCATTCACCCCTTCATTTCCTACTTTCTTTCATGTTACTTTCATCACAAATCCATGCTTGCACGCTTATCGATGCACACACACCATTTGTACATAAACACTCACACATGAACTCATAGGCATACTGTTGGCTCATTCTTGATAAAATCGCGATGTTGATGTCTTGATGATCAATTGCATGTAACTTTTGACAATATAATCGTACACAGCTGCCTCATATGCACTATAACCCATTTGTATGACCTTCTGTATTCCCCACATGAGCCTGGCTGTATAGCTTATCTGTATATGTCTCTCAAGCATGTCGACTTGATCATCTATAGTTTACAATGCTAAATGTTAGGGCCTTTTATGTTATTCTACTTCTATTCATTTGCATACAGATTTTCATAACTAATCTTCGCACATGAAACCCTTGTTCATTCATAAAAACCAGATACACATCAGGCTCATCAGGATGAATACTCAATTGAGTCCCCACACATAGACTTCACCGAAAACTCCCTGAAATGTGTTTGATTGAAGGCCAAAGCCAAAACCCTGAATGTCGTGTACCAAAGACATTTCATAGTCCTTGTCCACCACTACCTTAGAGATTCGTCACAGAACCTCGACATTGAACCTTGGTCCATAAACCTCGACATCGTTGACCCTAGAACCTCCAATCCAAAGATCACCACATAATCTCATGACCCATAACTAAACCCTTGACATCAGAATTAGATTCACTAACTTTGAACTAGAGGTCCTTGACCCCATCTTATAGTGGAACCCCCTAGTAATTTTGATTCTACCATTGTGCAGATGGCTAGTCAATCTTCCTATTCCACTCCTACAGCTTCCAGCCACGAAAGAGCTTCCTCTACTGGGGAAGACATAGATCTCCACTCCTCTTTCGACTCTCGCATCTCAGTCATTCCTCTGACCTCTGAGGAACACTCACAAATGGATTCCCAAATGACCACTGTAAAACTAGCCAATTTATTAGGAACCTATGAACCTGGATGTCAGTTGGTAGTTCCATGGCCTAGGGAAAGATGCCACAGGTTCAAAAACTTTGAACATGACCAAGCAATCCCTAGTGATGTACTCTCCTCGACTTATTTCAAGTTATGGTTAAGTGTTCCTCTCCATCCCTTCATTGAAGAGATATTAAGTTTTGACGACATTTTTGCCCATCAATTGACACAGAATTCTTATAGAATGGCCATTTGCATATACCTAATCTATGATACAGAGTTTTTCGCAAGGTTATTATTTGTGAGATTACGAAACTATATGAATAGTATCGTGATAACTCAACACTAGAACATGACAAGTAAATAATACTACGTCTACACGGAAATCAAGGAGAAATGAAGATAAAGAAAATACAATGAATCAAGATATTAGAAGAAGTTTTGAAGTCTACTATAGGTCACTGAAAGAATTTCATTAATATGTTCATGGCTTAGTAAAGAATAATGTGTAAAGACTTTCAGGGTTTTAGAAGTGTTGAATATTCAGTATAAAAGTGCCACTAGAAGATTTCAGTGTATTAGCATTGATTGAATATAGACAGTGTTCGAAGCATAAGAATCTAGAAGAATTGAAAACATGGTAAATACAAATTTTAAAGAAGATAGCTGCAGTCTTGAAGTTATACTCACTGAAAGAAGTTCATTTATATCTTCAAGCGTCAATGAAGAACAGAGAATGAAGATTCAAGATTGTAGTAGTAATGAAGACGTTGTCTAAGTATGAGAAAAGATTCTAGTGAAAGTACAGTGTTTATTTATAGTCAGTGTTCGAATCAATAAAGAACTGCAACATTCCTGTCATTTGATTTAAATTAGAATATGAAGATCAAGATCAATGTTAGTCATTTGTGAACCAGACCAGTGCACTAAGTGTCGACATAAAGGAATTGGTCAGAATGTTTATTGCACAAGAAGAATTGACATGAAGCTAAGTACAACCATGTATGCTAAGGGAATTTACTCTAAGTACGACACATAGCCACTAGTTGTGCCAATTAGATTCTAAGTCAAGTTACATGTGAAAGAATTTGACACAAGGATGATTTGAAGGATGAAAAATGTTCTAAGGCATATGCTAGGGAAGAAAAATGGACACATACCTTTACATGGAGCATAGAATTTGACACATAGATGTCTTGGTTGATAGAAAATATTCTAGGCATACTAGAGTGATGAAAAGTCAACACATAGCTATCATGGAGAAGAAAAATCAACACATCGCTTTACATGGAGCATAGAATTTGACCCATAGATGTCTTGGTTGATAGAAATTATTCTAAGGCATACTAGAGTGATGAAAAGTTGACACATAGCTATCATGGAGAAGAAAAATTGACACGTGTTTAACACACTTCAAAATGGCTAAAGCATGCATACAAGGAGCTAATAATTGACACATAGGTTCTCCTCAAGGGTGGATTATTTTTTAAGTACATTATACAAGGAAACATACTTCGATACATAGAAAAATATCCACAAGTCAACATACAGGGGATAAGTTGTCGACACTCACAACTGTAGTTCAATTATTGTAAAGCCTATAGAATATAAACAAATGAATCTAATTCATTTAGTGTGAGTGAGAACACACACAACCACACAGAGAGATACAGAGAGAAATAGAAGCCGGAGAAGAAGAGATAGAAAGCAATACACATGTACCTTTTTCACCAGAGTTTTATAATCTAGTCGGTTCATTATGTTGTAAATATATAGGGCTATTATAAAATACTCTCTATTAGATTGATTTCCTTTTGTACATTCATAGATCTATACATTGTAATAGGAATCAGTCAGATCTCTTTGTTGTAGCAAAAAACTAATTTGTTCTTTGGAAACCGGTTCATTAAAACCGGGTGTAGCACCCCTTTGGGTTTATATACGAAAGATATATGCCCCAAAACTTGTCTCGTTCATTTACTTGCTAATTTTCTAGATCTTAATTGTTTATTCATAAATACAGAAAATTAGTAAGCTAGCCTCTTAAATACTACAAGGACTCGAACTCTCAACAAAAGCAATAATTTAATTATCCGCAAAGAATTTTAAATTGTTATGAATATCGTATTCAACCCCCCTTCTACGATACTTCCGGGACCTAACAGTTATCAGCCCCTGAGTTGGGGTACTTTTATAAATTGAAGTAGAGGAGCAAGAAATTTCAGTGTTTCTACCTTGATGCATGGCCTGCCCATGTTAGCAAGTGTATCAAGGGTACTAAAGAGCTCATGACCGATTGGCACAAGCACATCATATACTGCAATGAATACCCCACATACAGGATAAAGTTCAACATAGGTCCTAATAAGTGTGAAGCTTCTTAATTATTCCCTTGAGAACATTAGCTTCATTTATTGAACTTCTCTAACCCATCCTCCCTTTTATGCATGATAGAGGTTCCAAAGCAGACCTCCCTCAAAGGAAAGAAGTTCGAGCGAGCTACGAAAGCTCTTAGAGTTGTGTCCAAGCTAGGAGATGGTGCTAGCCTGTTGACTCCCAAACATTTAAGAAAACTGACAGTAATGATGGTTGAGGGCCCCTCGACATCCGCTGGTTGGGATGGTGTCGATGCTGGGGCATCCCCAAGTAGAAGTTCAAGCTTCATCCATACTTTATATCCTGCATTTCATACTTGTAACATGTATCTGTCATCTATGTGTTGTATACTCGCATATTCGTACCTTTTTATGCTTTTGAACCATACGAATCTGACACATAATTGGCTTTTGTTTGCTCTATAGAAATGGCTTCTAGTGTGCCAAGGTTCCTCAAGCAATCTGTGAAATATGAAGATTTATACAAGGACGAGATGAAAATCGATGTAGCCCATGCTTCAACCCCAATGATGAAAAGTAAAATTGAGACTTCAGCTGTTGAGAAGTCTTCATCATCTTCCAAGCACATAATATCCCTTGACACCTCGGGAACTTTAGGTTCCCGAAAACTAAAGAAGATAAAGCTCCCCCTGTACTCAAAGGTTAATGAACCTGAGCCTCCTCAACTCTTCCTACATCTAACTGACATTCGAGAGACCATGTTCCTTCATGGGGTATGGAAGAGTGGAACAAACTAAAACTGGCGAATGCTTCCAGAGCTATTACTTATGCAAATGCCCAGAGCCTGATCCTAAAGCTTAAGTTCGATGATAAGATTGTGGAGGCTGCTCGCGGGGACTCGAAGCTTAGGGAGGAGGCGAAGCAGTTAAAATCCAAGGTGCAGGGATTAGAGAAGGAGGATGAGAAGCTTAAGAGCTCCATAACCAGCTTGGAGGCCAGTGAGGCATCCTGGCAGAAAGAGAAGAGGAAGCTGGAAGCCACCATATCGAGCTAAAGTAAGGAAAATGGGGAGCTGACCACAAGAGTTGTAGAGCTTGAGCAAAAGGTGGAGAACCTTATTATGGCTGTGAACATCTATAAGACCCCCCGAGTTGATAGAGAGAAGGTTAAGTATAACGATGGCTATAACCATGCTGTCAAAGATTACATCTCTACGACTATGGAGCATTTCTCAGACTTGGATTGGTCTTTGATGGGTAAAGATTCCCTTGCCATAGTGAAGGAGGTCAAGAAAAAGACAAGTGACGAAGCTCTCAAGGAGGCCGACACAACCATGGTGGTTCTCGAAGCGATGATAAAAGAACCGGAGGTTCAAGCTTCAGTCCTTGTTGCTGATGATGAAGCATTGCTATCAGACCACGAGGTCAAGGCTCGAGTTACTGATGAACCTGAGCTGACAGCTTCTCTGAAGGCCCAGTCTTCTTAAACTCTTGTTCTCCCTGCTCTTTTATTAACAATTGAATCATAGTTTCCTTTGATGGATATTTTGTGGCGATGCCACATTGAATATTTTTGGATGAGGGTGCGGACTCCTCAAAAAGTCTCGCATGTTGTAATTGAATATGATTTTTGTTTCCTTTAATCGTATGGATGCTTTTCTCTTCCTTAACCTGCAAACTGCCATAATAATATCTTGTGCATGCGTATATGCATATTAACATTGAAAGACATATGACTAGGCCTATTTGTAATAATTAGATGACAACTCAAATCAGTTAAGAAAAAGAAGTAAATAATAAATATGAAAACATGAATCAAGATGAAGAAAGTCAACTAAACATGAAGAATCATATTATCTGAAGTATTTGTATGCGATTGCTACTCAACACTAGAAGAAGTTCATTAATATGTTCAAACATCAGTGAAAAATAAAGAAGTAGTATTTTAGAAGAATTCATAAGGTACATAAGATATCAAGTGGCTACTACACGAATATTCCAGAAGAACACAAAAGAAAAAAGACAGTAAAGCAGAAGAAGGACAGAAGACCACAACTTTAAAGTTAAAAGGTGAAGGATATTTATTTTAATATGACACAAATGAACCAGTCAGTACATTTCTGTGTCAACTAAATTAATAAATATTCTTCATCTAGCTTAAGTGGTTTTATGACAGAAGACAGAGCAAAGAAGGAAAGATTTCGGAGCTGACAACAAGGTTATACAAGTCAAAATAGTATTTCAATTCTATCAAAAGTTAATTCATTAATTAATTTAATTAATTCAAGATGACTTTAATTTATTTTATAAATTATTTAATTAAATTAAGTAGAATTAATTTATTATAAAAGATATGACTTGATATGAATTTTATTAAAGTCTAAAAGAGTTATTTAAAAGTCATATCGAAATTAGAACAAAAATCATACAATGGCAAAACCAAAGGTCATACCGAAGCTGTGATAAAAATTCATACCCAAAGCTTCGAAGAAAAGTCATACGGAGCTGTTAACAGAAAGTCATACCGAATCCAATGGAGAAAAGTCATACAAGCTTTATCAAAAAGTCATACCGAGCTGGTGGAGTCAAAAGTTATATCGGGACTAATTCAAAAGTCATACCGACTTTTTAAAGGTCATACCCAACTATTTCAAATGTCATACAAGTGTTATTAAAAGTCATTCATGCTTAAATAAAGTCTGAAAAATGTCCTGATCTATAAAGTCATACAAGGTTTACAAATCCTCTATAAATATGAGGTGACCACTTCATTATTTGTGTTAGTTGAAAACATTCAAATTCAGAAATTTGTATGCATTGTAATATTCATAGATTTCTGTGCAAGTTTGAAATATAATTGTTAAACCAGAATAACTCATGTCAAAATCATTTTAAATATTTTAACAGTTATATAAACTTTCATCTTATTAATTTTGCCATAAATTTCAAGTTAAAATTATATCTTCTACTTGAACAATATTTCATTAAAATTAATATTTCGTGATTAATTAAAATAATATTTACACTACAGGATTTTGGCTATGAACCTGAAAACACACAGGTTAAATCCCAAGCTGAGCTAGAACATCAAACAGTTACTTTTGATGACAAGTGGTATCAGAGTTGGTTGATATTCTTAATATCAGATCCGAACCAAATATTCCGCAACTCCAATGGATCTCAAAAATTATTTTTTATTCGAAATAATTTTTACCAAAAAATTATTTTTGATCAGAAATTATTTTAAGTCAAAAAATTATTTTTTGAAACACTTAATTTTTAATCTTATTTAAAGATGAGTATACAAAAAGTGACGAGCATTAAAATTCTACAGTTTGATAAATATCACTATAATTTGTGGAAGCATAAGATGCTACTATTCATTGGGATTGTCAATCCTAAGTATGCATTAATTCTGGCCAATGGCATTGAACCTCCAATAACAGTTATTCTCGAGCACGAGGCAGATGGGATCATAATTCCTCATAAGGTATCATTTTATCCGAGAGCATGTCATGAACGTAACTGTGGTGTTGCATTTTGTACCCATAGAAGATCAATAGCTAACATCTTCACAAAACCACTTGATGAATCCACTTTCTCTAAGTTGGTTAGTGAACTAGGGATGTTAAACAATGACTAATTTTTGGTTGCTAGGAATTGATTTGAGTTCATAAATATTAAATGTTAATATTTAAAGGATTTATGAGACTTAAATCAATAATATCCTAGGGCTTATGAATATTTGGATAAATTATCTTGAGAATAAATTAATACTCATAATGGATATTTATTTCAATTATAGGCTTAAATGTAATTTAAACCCTGTGTTATTAACAATATACAATTTAAACCCTCTTTTAATATATTTAGTAAATTTAACCCTACGTTTTTTAACTATTTATAATTGAAACCATTTTTAAAATAATTAGTAAATTTAACCCTATGTTTTTGAACTATGTACAATTGAAACCTTTTTTAAAATAAATAGTAAATTTAACCCTACGTTTTAAAATATTTAGTAAATTTAACCTCGACTTTTTAATTTCGGAATAAAATTAATTTTACGACAAAATTTTGAATAAATATTCGTCAAATGCACTATTGTCAATTTTTTGTATAGATATTATCTAAACATAATAGATATTTGCAATTATTAGGGTTTTTTCTTATAAAATGAGTATTTAGATGTTCTTTTCTATATTAATATATCTATATGTATAATATATTAAATATGTTCAATAAAATTTTAATATGTGTTTATATTATTCCATCTTGTCATCACACTTCCCGCTCAATATATTCATGAATGTTCATCACTGAATTTAATTTATTTTCAAAAATACTCTTCGATGAATATATTCTCGAAAATACTTTTTCGATATAAAATTTATTTTATTCCGAAATTAAAAAGTCAAGGTTAAATTTACCAAATATTTTATAACGTAGGGTTAAATTTCTATTTATTCTTAAAAAGGTTTCAATTGTACATAGTTAAAAAACATAGGGTTAAATTTACTAATTATTTTAAAAATTTAGTAATTATTTTAAAAAAGGTTTCAATTGTAAATAGTTAAAAAACGTAGGGTTAAATTTACTAAATATATTAAAAGAGGGTTTGAATTGTATATTGTTAATAACATAGGGTTTAAATTGTAAATAAGCCTCAATTGTATCATAAGTACTAATATTTATGTTAAGCATTATTATGTAAATTATTGTCTTAATAATTTCTTGTAAATAGGTATTATATTATTATTAATTAAATCTAAATTTCGAATAAATATTTCATTATTTTATTTTGAATATTAGAAGCAATTAATAATATTTATTTATTTATTTACTATTTTATTTTATTTTATCGTATTTTATTTTATTCTAGCATGACTTTTTATTTCAAAAATCCGCATAACTTTTAATTAATAAAAGTCATACTGAATTTTAAAATTTAAATCAGTATGACATTTTAACTCTGTATGATTTTTTTTAAAAGCCATATCGAGTATTTTTAACCAAAAGTCATACCAACTGAAATTTTAAGAAAGTCGTACCGACCAATTTTTGTTTAAAAGTCATATTGGTTTTCATATTGTAAAAGTCATACTCAGCAATATATACACACGTTGTTATACACACACGAACAGACCCTTGTAAGACTTTTGAAAAACCTTTGATCTTGATCTTCATAACTCCATCTCAGTTGATTATTACCTTGTTTTCAAGTGAGTACAGTTGTTGGTTTGGTTTATTCGACTGTTATAAACGGAACTCTGCCAATTTTTTTTAAAAAAATTGAGCTGTTTGGAATTGGTTTTTGGACCGAGTTTGGGTTTGTATAAAGGACTGGTTGTGTAGTAATTTTGTGTGGATAAATCGAATTGGGGATTAAGTTGGACTAAGGGTTTCGATTTTTGAGTGATTCTCGAATTATTGGGGTTTTATTTCGAATTTTATTTAATTCGAATTATTAGGTGTTATTACAGTTATTAAAATCTTAAAATTATATCAATAAGTGTTAAAATGGCTGGAAATTATGAAATTATTAAGACTAATTTTATAGGTTATTTTAACCCCATTAACTGTTCAGTTGAGAGGTTTAGACCCTGGATTGTATTTATGAATGAACATTCACTGGTTGGAACATCAATCATATTGGACGCCCCACTACAAGTTGATGCTCTAAGGGCTTTGTATACCTTAGCAAGGAATAGAACAGTTGCTGCGAGAGTAGAGCTTTCGCAATTGGAGAAAATGAATATATGGTGACTAAGGAGGATGTGAATAAATTCTTAGGGTTCCCGATTAAGAATCATGACGATCTTCCAACTGTTCTAAGATAATTGAATTCTTCCAAGCAATTTTGTATCAATGGGATATTAATCCTATGAAAATGACCAAAGAAAAGTTGATTAGCGAATGTGATTATTTTTTTGATATACTGGCTAAAGTGTTTGGCCCTACAACAAAGAACAACTTCAACAACATCTCTTCACTTCTACAAAATATTGGGTATTCTGTGGCCCATAATAGGGGGATCAACTTTGGGAAGGTGGTGTTGACTGAAATCATAAGAAAGACGGGGACTCTAGAGAGCAGGGAACAAAATGTCTCGTACTATTATCTAAGATTTTTAAAGTTATTTATGAATGATCTTCTTACATATGATGATAAAGCACTATTCTAGAACAGCCGAGTATAAGAATCTCCTACTTTTCAGAAAAATCTATTCACAAGGCTCAACAACCAGAACAAGTTCCCTAACATACCAATTGTGAGGACTCAATACATGGGTGAGATCTTAGATCAAATTGCCAATCCTGTACAGGCTCAACCGCTTCAGCAAGAGCCAGCGCAAATTCAAGATCCAGTGCCAATGGAAGTTTAACATCCAGTGTAGCTAGTACTTGAAGTTGCTCAACTTGCAGAACAAGAAGCACATGTACAACAGGTAATAACTCACACCTTGTCTTCTAATTTCCTACCATTAAATATATCTATGGTAGACTATGATTGTGGTCTTACACTACAGGATTTTGGCTATGAACCTGAAAACACACAGGTTCAATCCCAAGCTGAGCTAGAACATCAAACAGTTACTTTTGATTACAAGTGGTATCAGAGTTGGTTGATATATTTAATATCATATCCGAACCAAATATTCCGCAACTCCTACTGATCTCAAAAATTATTTTTTATTCGAAATAATTTTTACCCAAAAAATATTTTTGATCAGAAATTATTTTAAGTCAAAAAAATATTTTTTAAAATACTTAATTTTTAATCTTATTTAAAGATGAATATACAAAAAGTGACGAACATTAAAATTCTACAGTTTGATAAAGATCACTATAATTTGTGGAAGCATAAGATGCTACTATTCATTGGGATTGTCAATCCTAAGTATGCATTAATTCTGGCCAACGGCATTGAACCTCCAATAACAATTATTCTCGAGCACAAGGTAAATGGGATTGTAGTTCCTCATAAGGTATCATTTCATCAGAGAGCATGTCATGAACGGAACTGTGGTGTTACATTTTGTACCCACAGAAGATCAAATAGCCGACATCTTCACGAAACCACTTGATGAATCCACTTTCTGTAAGTTGGTTATTGAATTAGGGATCTTAAATAATGGCTAATTTTTTATTGCTAAGAGTTGATTTGAGTTCATAAATATTAAATGTTAATATTTAAAGGATTTATGAGAGTTGAATCAACAATATCCTAGGGCTTATGAATATTTGGATAAATTATGTTGAGAATAATTTAATACTCTTATTAGATAATTAGTTCAATTATAGCATAAGTACTTATATTTATTTTAATCATGTTATAAGCATTATGTAAATTATTGTATGTTTTTCTAATTTTTTAATAATGATTATTTTATTAATTATTTAATTAATTTATTCATTAGATTAATTCAAGTTTGAATTAATTTAATTTATAAATTAATTAAAACAATTAATAATATAAATAATTATTATATGTCCTTAATAATTTAGTAGTTTGTAAATTATTGTATTATTTTATTAATTATGAAAAGCATGTAAATATTTAATTTAATTATTATTAATTAATATAATTTTTGAATAAAATTTCCTTTATTTTATTTCAAATTTTAGAATAATTAATAATATTTGTATGTATTTATGTTAGTTTTTATATATTTGTTTACTATTTATATTAATTTGTCTTAATTTCTAAGACTTTCTTTTGTTTAAAACTCGGCAAGATTTTTTCAAAAGTCTTACCGAGATTTAGTTAAATTTTGTTTATTTAATAAAAACAAAAAGACTTTTATATATTTCTTGGAAAGACTTTTCAGTTAAACAGTTTTTAGACATTTAAATTAAAACCTCGGCAAGACTTTTCAGAAGTCTTACCGAGATTTCAATTTAAAAAGTCTTACCGACTAAATTTTTAAAAGTCTTACTGACCAATTCTATTTCTACTTAATTGTTTTTGTTTTTATTTTGTTTGATTATTATCAAAAGTCTTATTCAGCTTATATATACACACAGCCGTATACATACGAACTAGTAGATCTCGAGCAAGACTTTTGGAAAACTCTCGAAACCCTCGATTTGAACATCTAAACAACTGATTTTAGTTGTCGTCCTTGATTTCTACAAGCTTTTTCTTGCTTAGTTACGATTTAATAATCAAAACCAAACGAACCTATGCCCGATTTTCGTGAAAAATGTACCGGTTCTTGAACTAATATTTGGAACTGATTTTGGTTGATTATTTACAATTGTAGAACTGTTATTAGAGTAATCTGGGGTTTAAAAATCGATTTGGGGTCTGTTAGTTTTGTTATTTGGATAATTAGTTAATTTGTTAAAAATCCTATTAATTATTAATTAAAATGGCAGCCATGTTCATAATTGCTAAGACAAATTTTATGGGTTACTTTGATCATGTGCACTACAAGGAGGCTAGGTTTAGGCCCTGGATCCGTTTTATGAATGAACATTCTTTGGTGAAGACTGCAATTACCTTGAACACTCCTCTACTAATTGAACCTCTCAGAGCCTTATATTCAACATCAAGAAATATTTCTAATAATAGGCTGGTTCAATTCTCGTTCAGAATTGGTGAGACGGAGTACATTATAGATGAAGTTGATGTAAATAGAGTGTTAAGGTTCCCGGCATATAATTTTGAGACCCTACCCACAATCGAAGACATAACCAACTTTTTACAATCAATTCACTATCAAGGCATGATATACCTGGTAAAGTTGTCAAAATCCTAGTTGGTAGGCGAATGAGATTACTTTTTCGACACTTTAGCTAAATTATTTGCTCATACAATGAAAATCAACTTCCACAACATCTTAACTCTCTTGCAAGTCATTGGGTATTCTGTGGCCTAAAACCGAAGAATAAAATTTGGGAAACTGATCTTAATAGAAATAATAAGGAAGAAGGGCACTACTGAGAGCAGAAGACTAGATGTAGATCAGAAAGTAGCTTATTTTTATCCAAGGTTTCTAATGCTCTTGATGAATCATGTTTTATTAGAGGAGGACAAAGCTATATTTTCAAATAGCCCAGTGGAAGAATCCCCTTCAACTCAAAAGAATTTGTTCACCAGGCTGAGAAACAAGAAAAAATTGAAGGGGTAGCCATAGAAATTACAGAATATATGGCTGGCATTCTCAATCAAATAGCCAATCCAGCACAGGTTAAATCGCATCAGCAAGAGCCAGAACAAGTGCCAATGGAAATGGAAAGTTCTGCGTAGCTCCTACTTGAAGTTGCTCATCAGGCAGAATAAGAGGCACAAGAACATCAAGTAATATCTTACACCCTGGATTCTAATTTCCTACCTATAAATATATCTACTATACCTTTAAACATATATGTGGCGGACTATGATTGTGATCTTACACTTCAGGAATTTGGCTATGAACCTGACAACACACAGGTTCAATCCCAAGATGACATAGAACCTCAAACAGTTTCTCCTTCGCCAACTTATTTGAGTCATATCAGAAAAAAGAAGAAACCAGTTAGGAAAGTAAGAGGTAGAGGTATTACAATGAGTGAACCTGCAGCTCTGTCTCCACCTACAAAAAGATCCAAAACTCAACCTGAGACAACTACAGACTCATCCTTATCCTCTCATTGGGATATGGACTTTGAAATGGCAATACAACAGTCTCTGGACTCACTCGATCAACCAGGTGATTCTATTAAAATTCTTCATCCGGCCGCGGCACCCTGTGAAGAGTCACACACATTGTTAGCACTCACATTAGCAGGACCTCCACTTGATGAAACACAATCAGATGATGGCACATCAATAAATGAAGAAAATGTTTTTGAAACAAACCTATCGGGTGCCACATTTATAGTGGACCAAGACATTTTTGATGCAGTGCAACATCAAGTACCTTTACAAGTATTGATGGGAACCAAAGACTCTAACGAACCACTCACTACATTGTCTAAGGTGGTGACTCCCCTGGATTTCTTACATCTAGTTCCTTTAGAGGAAGTTCTCGAATCCACTAGTGGATTTGAGAGGAAACCACTCTTTAGAGGGAGTTGGGACTCCATTCACGGAGTAGCTACGTTAGTAGCGGAGCCATTTCAAGTTAATCTTGTTGAGGACACGCCTTCACCTGCATCAGAAGAACATTATGAGTCTTTAAAAGCTATAATATTATATACATGTACATCATCCGATTCTGGAAAGGAGAAAAATACGAGTGAAGTGAGGCAAACACCGAGCGAAACACATGCACATAGTTTAAGTGAAACAAATAAGAGTGCAAGTGAGATGAGTGCACACACACACAGTGAACTACTGTAAAAAATGGAAGCTCTCTAGAGAGAAATGCAGGTTGTTTAAGCTGAGTTGGTAAAGGTAAAAGCACAAGCAGAAGAGAAGTCTACATCTGCCTCTGTAACAGAACACCTATCAATCGTGCGGAAAGATGTTGAAGATGTCAAATCTTCCATTATCATGAAAACTCAAGATATCCAGAATGTGCAAAGTCTCATTGATGAGGATATGAAAGAAGTAAGCTCATTACATGAAAGAATTGATGAGGTGGAGAAAAGTTTGACTCTGACGATTATTGAAAATGAAAAGATCTCAACAAAATGATTCAGTAAACTGGATGATGGAATGGCACATCTGAATGAGGGAATGAAGCAGGTATATCTGACCATGAAGAAACTTATTACATCTTTTGAAGCTTCAAAATCTGCAGAGGATCCCTCAACTAAGGGGGAGAAAGGAAAGGAAAAAGTAGCTGAAGATGAAGGGGTTACTAAAGATAAAGGCAAAGCAAAACTGTATTCTGAAGAACAGTTTGAGTTTTATGTTCCAGAACCAGAAGGAAAGTATTATGATGATGAACAATTTATTGATGAATCCTTCAATCCTAACTACTGTAGCGCAGAAGAAGAAACTGCCTTTAATGAGGAATTTCTATTTCCAAAAGAGAAATAGTCTGATCCTGCCTATGAAGAGGCCATGAGAAAATTGAAAGAAGACATTAGGGTGAGCCATGCTAAAACAGAGAAACTAAAAGCTCTAGTCAAGGAAAAAGCACAGGCTGAAAGGGAAGCAAGTCAAGAGAAATAGAACCTTTGGGCTGTTACTGTAAGAGAAGAAGAAGGATGCGCAGCTTAAAATAGGAAAGAAGTGGGACATAGCAAGAGAAATCATGGACAAACTACATAAGGGTCTATTTGAAGACAAACATCTTAAGTCAATCATTGAGTGTCTGGAAAATTCAAATGACAACATTGATAACTTCATGAAAGCACTGAAAGAAGAAGTGGACTATATCACTATCATAGTGGATCACATTCTTGAAGACTGACATATATTAGTTTACACTCACAGAAATGGTACATTCAAAATCTCTTTAGAGTTCTTCAGGCAGAGAAGTTTATCAGTGATATGGAAAATGTTGAATAAAATCAAAAAAGTCCAGAAGAGAATGAGCTTCTGAGAGATAGGCTCAGAGACTTCGCAAGAGCTGTTAGTCCTCAAATTATATATGATCCTCATGAAGTAAGATTTTTCTCTAACAAGCCATATCAGATCTTGAAGCTAGATGATGAGTCATTGAAGGGCTATGCAGTCAAATACATGATTGAAGTTGAGAAGATGCTAAGGTCGATAGGGTTTAAATCCCAAGCCAAGCTAGATGCTGCACAGAAGATTAGAAGCTACTGTTTATCTAAAAAAATTCCTTCGTACATCAGGAAAATGCCAAAGATAGATTCAACTCAATCATATGATGTAGAAGAAGAGAAAGTAGATCCAGTTGAGCTAGAAGTACAATGAGAATTAGCTCGTGCTAAGGAAAGAAGATTATATGGAGAACCCATTGCAACTGGAACATCAGAATCTGAAGAGGTACCAAGGACACCAGTTCATAAAGGTTTAAACCTAGAAGAATGTGAAGTTGATACTTCTGAAGACTAAAAAATTAGATAGGTCAAGATAGAAAGAATGTTATATTTGTTCAGTGCTAGAGGAACATCTATCTTGTATTTATCTTTCAAAATATGAATCTGGAAAATTGTTAAATATAATACCAGAACTTTTTATTATTTAAAGTTTTTACATGTTGCATTACTTTTTTAGTTGTTAGTTGAGTTATCCTCTAGAAATTTATGTGTTAAATGTTTAATAACAAATAGGTGGAGATTGAAAGACATATGACTAGGCCTATTTATAATAATTAGATGACAACTCAACTCAGGTAAGGAACAGAAGTAAATAATAAATATGATAACAGGAATCAAGACGAATTAAGTCAACTAGACAAAAAGAATCCTATAAATCAGAAGTATTCTAATGAAACTGCTACTTATCACCAGAAGAAGTTCATTAATATGTTCAAGCATCGGTGACATAAAAAAGTAGTATTTCAGAAGAGTTCATAAGATTCTAAGTGGCTACTTTAGAAGATTCTATGAAAAGAAAATATTGAAGACAAAGCGAGAAGTAAGAACAAGACAGAAGATCACGACTATTAAAATTAAAAGAAGAAGAATATTTATTTAGTATGGGACAAATGAAACAGACAATAAATTTGTGTGTCAACTAAGTTAATAAATATTTATCTCTTAACTCAAGTGATTTTCAGACAGAAGACAGAAAGATTAAAGTCAAATCAACAGTGGCGGTGCAGTGAAGAAACTAAATTAATTCTACTATTAAAAGTTAATTAATTATTTAATTTATCTACTTAAATTAATTCACCATGAATTAATTTAATTTATAGATTATTTAATTAAGAATTGGTAGAATTAATTAAGTTAAAAGTGCATTTTAATTTATCATTTAAAGTAAGTCTTGCTGCATTATTTTAGAAAGTTCTACCGAATTAAATTGGTAAGACTTTTTAAAAAGTCTTACCGAATTAAATCGGTAAGACTTTTTAAGAAAGTCTTACCGAATTAAATCGGTAAGACATTTTAAAAGTCTTACCGAATTAAACTGGTTAGACCTTTGAAAAAGTCTTACCGAGTTTTTTTTGTCTCGGCAAGACTTTTCAAAAGTCTTACCGAGTTTTAAAAGTCTTGTCCAGCTTATTTCAAAAGTCTTAAATGCTAATTAATAAAGTCTTTTGATTTTTTAAATAATTTTTATTCAAAAGTCTTGCTAGCTTTTGTCCTCTCACCAATTTTTTTCTTTATCAAAGAATATATTGTCTTGTTCACCAAGTGTGAGAGTTTCCTATGCCATAGCTATCTCTTTACTGATGAAGATTTACTAAGAACCTCACTTCACCTTTTCATATCGAATCCATGTCAGCTACAAACAAACTTCCTCACTCTCAGTTTAAGTGAGCTTCCATCTTTCTTGCTTCAAATCAAACACTTTTCCTTTTCAATGCTTTTCCAGAAAACCCTTGATAAAGAATTCTCTAGTGCCCTATAAATAGTGCTTAAGTCCTTCCACAAGAAAGATGCTTCCATTGATGACAATCCCAAAAATCATTATAGCTAAATCCCTTATACATCCTTTACTGTCATCTCCAAAGGTTACCATTGGATAGGTTTTCTCAATCAACTGTGATGTCAGAGGTCCAATCTTAATCATATGCCTCAAACAATAAATATCATGAAATGTATCTCTTGTTACATACTCTGCAATCAGAAATGATTAAGCTTTTTGGTACTCAACTTCAATTGAGTCTAGATGGGTTAGAGATGTTACTTTCAACAGTGGTAACAATAGCTTCAATATGCATATTAGAAAATTCAGTACTATCTACTTTAATCATTCTACACAAGTGTAACAGATGTAAAGTAGATTTACAGATATTCAATAATTTACTAAAGGCACATGAAATAGAAGAACTAATAAATTAATTATTAATTCTATATAATTCATTTCTGTTGTTTTCTAACATTTTTAATAATCACTAATTATCTAAGTCAGTTTTAGATTAAGTCTTGAATCTACAGATTACTGACTACTTAGATAATTCTACCATCTTTTAATATTATACTCCTTAACAAGAAATTCATGAACTGATTTGACATTTAAGTACAACTATGTGAGTCGGAGCAAATCATATGAACATAAGCACATAAACAATTTTAAGTAAGAACAAACATAAAATATTTGATCTATGACATGTTTGTCTATTTAGTAATTTTCACAACATTAGCAGAGGTATTAAATCACAGAAGATTTAATTCACGTTCAAACAAATGTTCAGGAATACACCTAACCATGTAGAACACCCTATCTAATTCTACATATTCATTTTACTGCATAGAAAATCAAGTATGAAATGTACTAATTAAACTCATAAATCCTAGCATGCAATCTTATCATTAGCAATCAATTACGATTTAAGTCCCAAGATGCTAACATGCTGACATATGATATATTTTAGTACCTAATAATCATACAGTTCTGAATTAGATAAAACCATACTAGTTAGAATGCGTACATGTGAAGTGCTTAGTGATTCATCTTTAGTGTTGGTCATTGATGTCAGATATCTTTGTGGTTCATCACTTTCACTGATAGAATCAACCTTGCATTTAACTTCATTAGCAAATGCTTTCCCTTGCCGCATCCTCACTAATGTCTGATATTTCTGCTACAACCCAACATAGTGTATGTCATCTTTTGCTTGCTCAGGCTCCTTAAACTGTGTAGCACAACCCTGATCTTGTCTTTTATTTTAAACCATCCCTGTCTTGCAACCGCCTCTTGAACTGTTCTTGAAAATCTCTTTTATGGAATCTATAGATAAGGACCTTAGATTAAGAATTGGGATTCCATCTGAATCTGATGTCACTGAACTTCCAGTTGTCTTGCAGGCTTGACTTGAAGTCCAATTCTCAGGTTATTCCAAAGTGTAAAATTCACTTATAATACCTTGACCACTACCTTGAGCTACTACATCTTCAGTTCAGTTTCTTGGATCAATTCGTTTCTGTTCAAAGATTTACAACCATGACTACAATTAAATTTGGTTCATGGGTCACAAATACAGTGGATATGCAAACAACCTACTTTACCAAATATTATCTTCTTCAGCTTTTGTTCCAGTTCATAGGCCTTCAGCACATACAATTCTTCTACAGAAAACTTGGTTGTACCCGTAGATCCATAATGGTTGTAATCCTGTGTTCTAGATGATTTGCAGTGTAGCACGAACTTTTTGTAATCTCCCTGTAAAATAATCTTTAAGGCTTGTACTGAGATGCTAGGTAGTCCAGTCTGTTCTCCTTCACTATTTTAACCCCTAAAATTTTTCATTCAAAAATTCAACTCAAATCAACCAAAAACTGTATCCAAATTAATCTCTTTTTTTCCAGCACTCGAATAAACAGTGGGATCCTATGGAGTAGGCCTCTGAGGAAATTAGTACCACTTCTTCTTCAACATGTTCCTGAATTAACTTCATTGGGTTTTATTCAGTCAATTTTAATTGTCTTCAATGCCCCGAAAAATCTTCAACTACAAACTCCTTGAATACCCTTAATTAATATTAAAAAAAAATAATTTTACAGAATTTTTAATTTTCTTAGAATATAAATTAATCAAAAATAAAAAATTTTAAATAATTAATTTTCAAGAATATTTGAAATTTCTTAAAAAATAAAAATTCGTAAATTAATATTTTAAGAAAAATATTAGTTTTCAAGAATTTTAAATTTTTTGAAAAAATCAATAAATCTAAAAATAAAAATTAAAAGGGTACAAAATAGCATTTTGGTGTTAGTGTCGAATTTCTTGTGCTCATTGTCTTAGACTCTTTTTAGCACCTGATGTAGGATTCGTTTTTCGACACACAGCTCACAGAATATGCAATTGGGTCATGTACTTCTACTGAACACTATGTATCAAAAGTTAAGCTCGAAAGTGGACCAAAGAAAAAAGTTAAATAAATTGATAAAAAAACTTTTATAAAATTGAAAAAATAAACTAATTAAAATTTATAATATAAACTAATAAAAATTTATAAACAAATTTTATAAAATTTTATAAAATAAATTTAATATTAAATTTATAAAATAAACTAATTAAAATTTCTAATATAAACTTATAAAAGTTATAAAACAAATTTTATATAAGTTTATAATATAAATTTAATATTAAATTTATAAAATAAACTAATTAAAATTTGTAACATAAACTAATAAAAGTTTATAAAATAATTTTATAAAAGTTTATAAAATAAACTTATTAAAAGTTTATAATTAAACTTATTTAACAAGGCTTTCTCATTCTGAGTCCAGACAGCTTCAGTACGGTAAGTTTCACTGAGCTACGGATCTTGATTTATAAATCAATCAGTAAGTTTTGATACCAATCGTTAGGTCCCGGAAGTATCGTAGAAGGGGGTTTGAATACGATACTCACAACAATTTAAAATTCTTTTCAGAATTTGAGGAAATAATTATTGTTTTTGTTGAGGGTTCAAGTCGTTGTTGTATTTAAGAGGCTGGCTTACTAATTTTTTATATTTATGAATAAACAGTTAGGATCTAGAAAATTAGCAAGTAAATGAATGAGACAAGTTTCAGGGAATATATCTTTCATATATAAACCTAGTGGGGGTGTTACACCCAGTTTTAATGAACTGATTTTCTAAGAACAAATTAGTTCTTCACTGCTACAAAGAGATCTAACTGATTCCTATTACAATGTATAGATCTGTGAATGTACAAAAGGAATTCAATCTAACAAAGAGTGTTTTATAATAGCCCTATATATCTACAACATAATGAACCGGCTAGATTGTAAAACTCCGATGAAGATGGTATGTGTATGGCTTTGTATCTCTTCTTCTCCGGCTTCTGTTTCTCTCTGTATCTCTTTGTGTCTATGTGTATTTTCACTCACACCAAATGAATTAGATTCATTTGTTTATATAGTGTAGTTTTTACGATAATTGAACAACTTTCTAAGTGTCGACAACTTCTCCCCTGTATGTTGACTTGGGATGACTTTGAGAATCCCGTGGATATTTTCTAATTGTCGAAGAGTGTTTCCTTATATTAGGACTTAGAAAATAATCCATCTTTCATAGAGGGTCTATGTGTCGAATTAGAGTGCCTTGTATGTTGACTAGAGTTGACTTGATTCACATGTGTCGATTGTACTTCCATGTATGACCATGTGTCGATTTTTCTTCCCTTGTATATGCCTTAGAGAATTTCTCATCATGTCAAGAACTTATGTGTCGATTTCTCATCCCTTGTATGAGTATATGTCGACTTTTCTTCAATAGTATATGCCTTAGAATATTTTTCATCATTCAAAGAACCTATGTGTCGAATTGTACTCCCTTGTGTAAGCATGTGTCGATTTTTCTTCCATGTAGAATTGAATTAGATTCTTTTTGACATACTACAGGCTCTATATCGATTTTCTCTTCCATGTATAGACAAGTGTCTAATTTTTCACCCTTGTACAATGACTTAGAGTGATTTCAAATATAGTCAAATCCTTGCATACTTGGCTTCACTTGGCTTTCTATCACTTCTTCTTGTATAATAAACATGTTGACCAATTCCTTTGTGTTGAAACTTAGTGCACTAGTATGGTTCATAAATGACTAACACTGATCTTGATCTTCATATTCTCATCTAAATCAAATGATAGGAATGCAGCAGTTCTTTATTGCTTCGAACATTGATTATAAATAAACACTGTACTTTCACTATAATCCTTTCTGGTACTTAGACAACGTCTTCATTACTACTAAAATCTTGAATACTTCATTCTCTGTTCTTCACTGACGCTTGGACATATAAATGAACTTCTTTCAATGAGTATAATTTCAAGACTGTAGCTTTCTTCTTTAACCTTTGTCTTTACCATGTCTTCAATTCTTCTAAATTATTATGCTTCGAACACTGTCTATCTTCAAATAATGCTAATACACTGAAATCTTCTAGTGACACTTTTATACTGAATCTTCAACACTTTTAAAACTCTGAAAGTCTTTACACATTATTCTTCACTGATGCATGACCATATTAATGAACTTCTTTCAGTGACCTATAGTAGACTTCAAAACTTCTTTTAATGTCTTGATTCACTGTATCTGCTTTATCTTCATTTCTTCCTGATTTCCGTGTAGACGTAGTATTATTTACTTGTCATGTTCTAGTATTGAGTTATTACGATTACTATTCATACAATTTCGTAATCTCACCAACATATTAATAAATTATATATTAAGTATTTTATATAATTTAAATATTTAATTTAATATGATAATTTATTTTACTTTTAATTTCTTTCTACATTTTTCTATACAATGTTGTTTATATATTAATATTTATAAATTTTAATTTTAAGTCTTATTTTAAATAAACAAAAGAGTTTGAATGGTGATGAATTTGAGTTAAATGTGAGTATAACTGTATTAAATACAAATTATAGAGTAAATAAGATTCTTAAAATATAAAATATAGAATATAATTTAAATATAATATAATATTATCGTGAGTAATTGTATAAAAGGGGGTATACTAAAATAATATTATTAATATCTTATAATACATTGTTCAATGTTAGGAATGAGTTATAGAGAAACTTATGCAGGGGGGTGAATATATAAGTTTGAATGTTTTTCACTTTTGTTTGGCTTTTGTTAACAACTTAAGTTTGGTAGAACTACTTTAGATGTGTATTGAAAGAGATACGGAAATATAAACTTTGAACACACAAATAAACTTTCAAACTAATTGTATTATAATGAAATTGCTACAAATCTGAAATTCAAGAATGAATTTCAGCTTCTTGTTCTTGAGACAAAACAATGTATGAATCTCTTAATACTATTCAACACACACTTAGACTGTGTAGATGTACATATTACTAAATAGACAACATGTCTCTTTTGCACATGCTTCACAGACTTAGTTGCTATAACTAGAAACAAAACAAAAGTATCTTTACATTTTACACAGTCTATTTCTAGTTAAGCCTCTAATTTGATAGTCTGTTGCTTCAGCACTTTATCTTCTGTCATTTGTCTTGTTCTCTCTTCAAGCTCCCTTGTAGACTTGTAATTATCATTCGCAGGTTTGACTGACCCTGATCATGATAATGCTTTTGTAACTTTTCTGTTATTTTTGCACATATCCTTGAATTTAACTATTTGAAGTAGTCGATAACTCACATGATTTCTAACTCCTCGATAAATCATAATGCGGACTTCTCGATCGGCCACTTTTGAAACTTTTCGATCATCTACTCTTGAGACTTCTCGATCAACTACTCTTGAGAATTCTTGATCAGTCTAATTTTGAGACTTCTCGATTAGAATATTCTTTTAGATTTCTCGACTAGGTCATTGAGTGACTTCTCGATATGATTATTCTGGACTACTCTTCATTGAGACTTCTCTACATACTTCACTTCTCGATCAGTTGTAGTTTCTTGACTTCTCGAATGATTCACTTAGGTTTCTCGACTAGTTCATTTGTAGACTTCTCAAATAGTTATTTGCCTTAGACAAAATTTCCAACTTTAACTCCTTATTTGTTGAGGCCTTATTCTTCCTGATGCATGATTAATCAAACTTGAATCTTCTATCAGAACTTTATTTTTATGGTCACTAATTACACTATAAATTATAATAGGAAAGACTTCTAATTGTAATTTTATAAGTATAACAATTTAGTTCACAATTGCTATACAAGAAGTACTACAATTATTATATCAACAATACAAGTTATAACTTTCAAGGAAGGTTGGCTTGTCTAGATCCAACAATCTCTCCCAATTTGAGAAATGACATTTGTACATATTTAAACAAGATAACAAGCCTACCTAGCTTGATCTTTTGAAATTTTCATAGAGAGCATCTGCTTCCTCCTACTTATTTTTGTTGATCTTAGCTATGGCACTCAAGAATTCTTGTCTGGCCATTATTTCTTCAATAAGAATGAATCCCTTTAGTTGATCAACAACAATTTGTAGGGTTTATGGTAGATAATTCATGAGAAATTTGAATTTGATTTTAATTGTTCTACTACTAAAGGTTTTGATTTCAATTCTTTCAGGATTTGAGAAGACTCTATATATTCCTATTTTCCTTAGTTCTTCATATTTTCTTTCAATCTCCTCATCTTCTAACTTCTTTCTTTTAGCCATTTTCTCTTTTCCTCAATTTTATCAATTTTTCTTTGGTACTTGCAAACCAGGTACATAACAACATTCTTCATTTGGATTTTGTTTATCATACTCTTATTGTCAACTAGGCTGAGTACTCTTTTGATTTGATGAGTGGTGATAGTTGATCTATCATAATAGAACTCCTTTTCTTCACCATCAACCTTTGTGATAAAGACTTGGTGATCTTCGACTATAGCCTTTTCAATTCTATTCGCAACCATTTTTTTGATTTTGATTTTGTCATAAGTTTCCTCCATCTGGATTGGCTTGATGACAAGACCTTTGTTAGGAAAAATTATCTATTTTCTCCATTTTGGGAATCTCACTAGCTTATAACTAGTAGATTTTTTAATTTTACTTTTGACTCGGAGTTGATTTTGATCTGTTGGCATGGCTTGAATTTAGAAGATTGAGATTTCTTTAAGTCCCTCCTTATCACTCCATGGGTAGTTATTTTTTACCAACTTTCTCAAGGGAGATTTAGGTTTGACATGCACCTTTGATTGAGCAGTTTTAGAAACTATGTCAACTAAGTTAATGCTCTGAGAATGTCCATCAAGCCTTTTGTCTTATTTCCTCTATTTCATCTCTGTTTTCCTTCTCCCCCTTAGGCTTGTTATCTTATTTGGACAGTGTAAAGTATAATGTAACGTAATATGAAATAGAGTTAATGATAACTCAATCATAAAAGAAAGACAGATAATAATATTAATATGAAGCACAAAAATCGAGAAGAAATGAAGATTAGATACATAGAAGAATCATTACAGGGAATTGAAGCTTGAAGTCTTCAAAGGCGCCAAAGAAAGAAGTCCATTAAGATGTTCAAGCCTCAGTGATGAATAAAAGATTAGAAGATTATCAGTGTCAAGGAAATGCAGTAATTCAAGTATAAGTATCAAAGGATTTCAGAGGAATGAAGCAATGGAACAATTGAGGCAATATCAACTACAACTATACAGAGGATAAAAGAATTTGATTCAGTGATAGTCTTTTATGAACCATACCAGTGCAATAAGTGTCTACACGTCAAGAAAAGAATTATCTTATTCATTCAGAAGAAAATAGTTGACTGCAAAGAATAGTGAAAAAGAGTATGAAGAAAATGGAACATCACTGAAGATCAGAAAAGTTTCTAAGTCAAGAATACTTGTGTTTCACTATAGAGGTGCCACTCAAGCAGGACACACAAGGGAATCACTCTTGAGGAGCCATTCACACAAGTCATGGAAATTAACTAAGGCAATTATATAAGAATACCATGTATATGTTCCATTAAGTAATTAAGTGGATCCTATAAAGGGGGATTCCATGTATAGGTGCCACTTAGCTTTAAGTGGTTCATATTCAAGGTAATTCCATATATAGGCACTACTCAGTACTCAAGTGGCTCATATACAGGAAAACATAGTGTATAAGCCCCACTTAGTACTCAAGTGGCTCATATACAAGGAAACACAATGTATATGTGCCACTTAGTTGTTAAGTGGTTCATATACAAGGAAAAAATAAGGCACCACTCAAGGTTACACTAGGTGCCACTCAAGGCTATACAATGGAACACCAAATGTTGGAGCCACTCAGCTTTTCATTGGAATTGCTTCTTAAGTCATTTTACTTGGTTAATATTTAGCCACGTATCTAATGAAGGCAAAAGACTACACAAAAAGGAACATAATCAATTTGTGTTTGCATCTTCTTCATTACACACAACAACCTATGGAAGCTCTATTAAAGTCATACATAATAACCCAACTGTATTTGTTATTTGTATTGATTGAAAATCATTGTAGCTAATCTTTTGATTAGAGTGTAGCAGCTCAAAGATTTTATAATATATTTATATTTCCCTGAACAACTTGTGTTATTTTTTTATTATTAGTTTCAAACCTCAAGAACAAAATATACACATTCATAATCCGTAAATTAAGTCAAAAACTACCTACATCATATTCAATCTCCCCTTCTATGATGATTTAGGACCTAAGAGATAGGAGTGAAGAGTGAATAGGCTCAGATAGAGTTGGCATTTGTACTTGAGGAGCTTGACTTCAAGGATTGAGAGTAGAGAGCACAGCTTGAATAGAAGTGAGTTGATTTGACACTTGAGTAAGAACACCAGAATGAGAAGTCATTGATGAACTTACTTCTCTTTTCAGAGTTCCAAAGTCTGCAATAACTTGGCTTACTGTGTTGGAGAGGAGAGTTTGTACTTTAACCATTTTCTCCAACTTGTCATTTAGGCTCTCAATTGTAGAAGATTTGGCTTTTTCATCTTTGGCCTTGGAGGAGTGGTATAGATCAACTTGAAAAGAAGTCAATTCATGTAACTTCACATCATTAGGAAGCATATCAACATGTCTATTTTTGTATAGAACTTCCACCATGGAGTTGATTATGATATTTTCTTGTGTTTTCTCTGCATTGCTCTGAGTCATAGAGACAAATGTTTTCTCCATCTTCTCCATTTTGGATTGCATCTCAGAAATTTTTAATTTGTAGGTGGAAGTCTCATGTTGAAGCTTTGGCACATTTAGCAAATTGTTGGTCAGGGAGTTGTACACATTCTCCATTCTGGATTCTAGCTTTCTTCTGTGCTCAACAATTTCAGCTTGAAGCCCCTTTGCCAAATAATGATCTGATTGTAACTGCACATTGGCTGCTTCATGAATTGTATCATAAATGGCTGAGGGAGTGAAAGATTTTGAGTAGGAGCCCAATGAAGTAAGATACTTCTCCCTCATCCACTACAACATCTCATCCAAATTAACTGAGTTCTTTGCATCTAGCCACTCATCTACATTTGTTCACCCTCTTCAGCCATTTCTTGAATTTTAGTCTTAACCTCATCCTGATCTTTTACATACTCCAATAGAATAGCAGTATAATCTTTATTTGGAAAATGTGAAGTGATGAGTTTCTGAGCAATGTCATAGAACCCATCCAACTGGTCACCATATAATTCAATAATTTTAAACTGATTTCAAATTGAAATAGAGTATGGCCTATTTTACGAGAAGTTTCATGTTTGAAACTGAGAGTTATAATAAATACTTATAAATATTAGTAAAAAGTAAAACTAATTATAATTAAATATCGAAAAATAAAATTATAAATTTGTGTATGTAAATTTCATATATAAATAAAAAATAATTCACAATTTTACATATTAATATATCATTATTTATATAATAATTTATTTTTTTATTAAATCTTAAATAGTAGTTATACAATCACAAAGAAGTACATAAGCACATAACAATAGTTTGTTTAAAAAAAGTACATAACAATGGTAATTATATTAACAAACATCAACTAAAGTATTTATTTCTGAATTTTGAAGTTATATAAGACAAATATTGGAATAGCAAATAATAAGGTGAAAATTTAAATACAAAACAAAATCAAAATTGACAAGGTATAAATACACAGAGAGGGAGAGATGTATTAATTTTTGATCATGACCCTCTCTCTGTATATATATTTCTGCCTTAAACACGCCAGGTACTAAAAAGGAACCGTGTCATGATCAAGTCAGCAACGATTATATCTAATATAACCAAAATTTTAATGTGTACTGATATATTTTTAATTTTTTTATGACATTGTAATCTTATTATAAGTAATAAATTTTATAATAATATATTTTTACAACATTTTAGTTTCATATATTATATAGGTTTGGATGATACGAAATTAAATAAGGATAAACTTGTACTAAAAAATTGAAGCTATGGTCAAACGTTCTATAATTCCGTAATTCTCTATCATAACGTTCTTAAATTTAAGTATATATCAAATGACTCAAACTCGAATTGATAATAAAAAAGGTTCAAGGTTCATCTTGACTTCTTTATATGGAATAAAAACTGACAAAGGTATATATACACAAAAAGAGATGGTCGTGTTAATTCTTGATGATGACCTATGTAGCCAGCTTGGATATCCCACACGCGCTCTATGTATATAGAGACATATCAAATGTATTGTTTGCAAGTCTCTCTGGTCTCTTCTTCATTTACTGATTTACACAAGTGTAGGGTTTCGAGGCACAAACGCAGTGGAATAAACGTGCAAAATAAATCAAAATAACGAAACCCTCCGCAGGATCCATGCGAAAACAAAAGATTTAATTCGGAGATACGATTCCCATAATAAGAACAAACATGTATCATATACATACATCAATACACACAATCATCACATGATTATACATCATATGAATATCATATATTCATAATATATAAAAACATATACATATTGTATCAATACAAAATCATGATAGATCGCATACATGCTTACATATCGAAAACTATTAAGCACATAATCGAATTAAAACGTTTCGCAAGTAGCTCTGATGCCATTGTAGGGTTTCGAGGCACAAACGCAGCGGAATAAACGTGAAAAATAAATCAAAATAGCGAAACCAAAAGATTTAATTCGGAGATAAAGAATAAATACCTTTAGAGCTTTAACAGTTCATTAATGGAAGATTAATGGAGGTCCAAAGCTTGTTTAATCACCACGTATCCCGCTCTCACGATCTACGCTCTACGGTATCCACACGAACACTTTTCATGATGGATTGATGTGTACTAGCACCCGAAAACTGCTTCTCTCTCTATCTTCCTCTTTTCTCAAAACGGCTAGGGTTTTAGTAAAAAAATGTCTCTATTATTAAATCAGCCCATAAAGAGATTATATAGAAAGAGGAATAAGTTTTCTAATTATAATCCAATTATAATTAATACTAATCCAAAATTCTAAATTATGTAATTAAGTCTCACTTAATTAATTAATTATTAATTTTAGAATTAGTTTAAATAATTCATTTATTCTATTTATATAATTAATTAAGTCATACTTAATTAATATCATAAATAAATTACTTATTTAATTTAAATTCACAATTTAAATTATTTCTCCTTCAAGCTTTCTTTGTGTGTGACCCTGTAGGTTATTATTATGTTGGCAACAATTTTAACATCTAATTAAAATTGTAAACAATGAGCGGCATCTAGTAATACATCATTGCTACCCAAGTAATAATAATAAATCGGTGATTCGATTAAGCCTTTCGTGAATAATGTTCCATGTAATATAATCCCTTTAATCTTGATATTATAGATTAAACTCAAGGCATGTCTCGTGTCATCCTCTTCATAATTTAATCTTTATTTTCTTGATCGATGAGTAGACTATTAAAATCAAATCAACATTTGAGCACGGTCGTGCATTTCATGGTGTCACTCAAATAAGAGGCCAATAATATCACTCCTAAAATTAGGAGGATTAAATCCCATATAGATCATTCATATTTCTCATACTATTCATAATATACCCAATGTTCACTTTTATCATCACCCGGTCAAAGGTAACTTATAATGTAATCAAAGTATATTAATTCTCATATAGAAATATAATGATTTCAGGTCTAAGGATCATTACACCATTATCACAGTGAGAATTACTTATGACACTTATTTAACATGTAGAATCTCACGGCGGGTCATTCTAGTGCCATGCATTGAGACATGCACTTATGTTCTTGACTTTAGTATCACCATACCTATGACCAATGAGATGTGGTCATCTGTCAAGAAACATACTAGTCTTTTTGCATTATTATTGTCCTTAAATAATAATACTCGACTAGGGAATTTTAGGAATAAGATACTATTCATATAATCTCATTTTTAAGTCACATACTTAAAGATATATAATACGTATCAAAATTTCAAGGACATTTATTATGCTTTCAATTTATTACGGAGTAAATAAAACATAATAAATAAATAATAATCAATAAAACATAATCCTTAATAATAAATATTTTCCTTAAAATATAAAAAGTATTGTCTCTAGAGCACAATTACTGACAATCTCCCACTTGCACTAGAGCCAATTACCCAAGTATCCAATACTCATGGAACTAGTGTGACTTTCGTGCTTCTGCTGCGACAAAGCCTTAGTCAGTGGGTCTGCAATATTATTATTAGTATGCACTTTACATATATGTATATCTCCTTGATCATTAATCTCATTAATTAGGTGATATCTCCTAAGTACATGCCTAAACAGCCTCCTTGGCTGCTTCACAAGTATCAATATACTCAGGCTCTATTGTAGAATCAATAACTGTCTCTGCTGTGAACCATTCCAGCATACAACATCTCAATAAAAATAGATAAAACACAAAGCCAGACAGAAACATTAAATCATCGTTGTCTGTCTAGAAATCAGCATCACTGAAACCTCTTACAACTAGCTTCACATCTCCTCCATATAACAAGAATGAATCTTTAGTCCTCTTCAAGTACTTAAGAATATTCTTGACTGTCGTCCAGTGACCTTCACCTGGATTAGACCGGTATCTACTCGTCATGCTTAAAGCATACGAGACATCAGGATGAGTACATATCATTGCATACATTATAAAACCAATTGATGACGCATATGGAACTTTACTCATGCGGTCTTTATCATCCAATGATTTAGGACAAATTTTATTTTGAGATCACTATCCCATGAGACATTGGGACATATCCATTTTAGCCTCTTTGCATTTGAAATCGATGTAAAACTTTATCAATGTATGTACTCTAACTTAGGCCAATCAATCTCCTTGATCTATCTCTATAGATCCTGATCCCTAATACATAGGTCGCATCGCCTAAGTCTTTCATTGAGAAATTATATCTCAACCAAATCTCCACAGTCTATAGAAAAGGAATGTCATTCCCTATTAGTAATATATCATCAATATATAATACTAGGAATGCCACATGGTTCCCACTAAACTTCTTGTAAACACAAGTTTCATCTCCATTCTGAATAAAGTCAAACTCTTTTTGACTATTTCATCAAAATGAATCTTCCATCTCCTCGAGGCCTGCTTTAATCCATAAATGGATCGACGCAACTTATATACCTTTCCAGCATCCTTTGGATCAACAAAACCCTCAGGGTATGTCATGTACACATCCACATCTTCTTCAAGGATCTCATTTAAGAAAGCGGTTTTGACATCCATTTGCCAGATTTTATAGTCATAGTAAGCAGCTATAGCAAGCAAAATCCTGATGGACTTGACCATAACCACTGGTGAAATGGTCTCATCATAGTCAATACCATGAATTTTCTTGAAACCTTTTACCACCAATCGTGCCTTATAGGTCTGTACATTACCATCCATGTCGGTCTTCTTCTTGAAAACCCACTTGCACCCTATAGGTTTTACCCCTTCAGGTGGATCAACCAAAGTCCATACTTGATTAGTATACATGGATTCCATCTCAGATTTAATGGCATCTAGCCATCTCTTAGAATATGGAGTGTTTATAGTGTTTAGGTAGGTGAGATGCTCATCTTTTCCACAAGCATCACATCACCATCTTGAGTCAAGAGAAATCCATAATATCTCTCGAGCTCATGGCGAATCCTACTAGACCTACGAATAACCTGTGTTTCTTGAGCAGTATTATTTTCTTGTACATTCTGCTTAGGTTCCTCCATTGGTTTAATGTTATTATGTGGGTCTCGAACTTCATCGAGATCTATTATCCTCCCACTGTCTTTCTTAGAGAGCAACTCTCTCAAGGAACATAGCAGTTCAAGCAACAAACACTTTGTTCTCGGAAGGATTATAGAAAGAATAACCCCTTGTTTCAGTTGGGTATCCCATAAAATTATATTTGTCTGATTTTGGTCCTAGCTTGTCAGAGATTAGACGTTTCACAAACGCTTTACATCCCTAAATTTTCATAAATGACATGCTGTGACGTTTTTCAGTCCATATCTCATAAGGAGTCTTTTGAACCATTTTAGTAGGAACACGGTTAAGTGTATGTGGAGCCTTTTCCAGGGTGCAACCCTAGAAACTAATTGGAAGATTCCTTGACTCAACATTGATCGTACAATGTCCAACAAGGTGTGATCCCTCTTATCAAAAAAACTTTTCTTTGATATTTTCTACTTCATCTTTATAGTCTTTGAACTTTTCAAATGATTCGGATTAGTTCTTCAAAAGATACATATATCCGTATCTACTAAAATAATTAGTAAATTTTATGAAGTTAATAAAATCTACCTTTTGTCATCGTACACATATGATCACATACATCACTATGTATAAGTCATACCCGTTCAATGACCCCTTCACCATGTCCGGTAAAAGGAGCTTTAGTCATTTTGCCAAATAAATCAAGATTCGTATCCTTTTGTATAATTCATAATCAAACTTATCCATGAATGCATCCTTATGTATTCTGGAAATGCATTTCTCATTAATATGGCCTCAACAACAGTGCCAAAGGTAATATTTGATTTGAGTCACTTTAAAACATATAAATTGTTAATTAGTTGTGCAACATTATAAGCCTCATCATCAAAATAGAATAAACAACTATTGTTATTTAATTAAAATGAAAAAGCCTTTCTTGTCCAAACAAGAAACTGAAATAATGTCTCTGCCAATTACAAGCACGTTATAACAATTATCAAGTTCTAAATTTTCCTTATAGGCTAAAAGTTAAGTAACGAGTTCCTCTAACCAGAGCAACTACTTTTACTCCAATTCCAACCCGATACCTGAAGCTTGACCCTTATTGATCATCCTTTTCAGATCTTCCAAATAAATATGACAGTTTAATTTCCAGTCTCCCAATTTTCCACAGAAGCGACAATCGTCTTCTTTATCAACACCTCATTCAGACTTTAGAGTCTGCTTTAGGGATTGGACTTTGATTTGACAACGGAACTAGATCAAATCTTCTCCTTGCCTTTCCATTTTGCTTTCCCTTTTGCATTCCCTATGTGTACCATTAATATAGTAGTAGTTCATGCATTTATCATATTGCTTTCAGCAGTTCTCAACATGCTTAGCAACTCAATGGGTGTTTTACCAATATTATTCATTTTATTGTTCATAACAAACTAAGAATAATATTTGTCCAAAGATTATAAGATCAAATCTAACTGTCTCCAGACCAATCTGGAAACCCAAAATATCAATGGTATTCATTATACCCTATAATCTTTAGAACATGTGGTGTAACCGGGTCTCACTCTCCCTACTTGTAAGTGTATATTGCCCTTTTATTTTCAAATATATCGTGTGCTCAATCGTCTCATAAGCATCTATATGCTCGTGTTGCTTCTTAAGCTCAGCACACATATTTGCGAGCATGAGACATGAAACATCAGTCATAACATCAATTTGCTTCCAATAAGCACTATGATTTGCACATGTTACATTCTCAACTGTAAGAGCAGGGGAAGAGATTTGACTAACATCGTGGTGTCCGAGGACAATCATCAAGATCCTATGTCAGTCAAGGAAATATATTCTCGTCAACTTGTCCTTCTCAAGAACTGATCGCATAGAGAAGTTGTTTGTGTTTATCATTTGATATCTACAATATTAAAGTGTATAAAATAAACTAGATTGCTAATTTAATATTAATTATGTTTAAGTGATTATGGTATATCACCATATACCTCCCACTATTTTTATCAAACTAATAGCCCTAACTATTAATTCGGAAAACATTTCTTTAAATCTTTCTAGTGAGCCAAGATCCATATTTCATCCATGTTTTAAGATAGCGTTGGCTAGTACACTCAAAACATGACTATTTAGGTAGACAATATTTGTCGATTATATCAAATATAATTCTTGGAAAGTTTGGTGGAACAACCCTTTGTACACATTTATCCAATAAATCTCACCAAACTCTATGCCTCTAAACCCACAATCCTATTGTGATGATTTAGTTAAGTTAGACCCAATGTTTCAACAAACTAAGTACACTTACTTATCACGTCTTCCCATGATTGATAAAAGCACATTGCTTTGGCAAACCCACTCCTTCTCAATCTAGATCTTGACGAGTATTAAACATTGGAAGGCACCTGATTAACTTAATATGTATTTAGGGATTTTTATTGTTTATATGAACTATCATGATCCCATCATAAAGAGATTCTTAATTTTTCCTTGATCAAATAATTCATTTCAATATTCATCAATGGATTGATTTCCAGGTCGTCGGAGAAGTCACAAGCGGTCTCACTTAAAACCCAACTTCCTTACAAATTAAACTAATAATCCGCTTTTGACAAAATCTCCCCATATCAGAAAAAGAAAATTCAAATTTAATACCGTGTTTCATAAACACAAAAATCTCATGATCGTTTGTTCAATTTTAAAATCTTGAATCATTACAGATTTTATCTTTCTTAAGCAAACATGGCAATACATACCAATACATGCAATCATATACATATATGTAATGTGCGTAAATTAAACGTGTTTGGTTATGGCCCCGTCCTATGTGATCTTTCCAAGCTAATGGAAATATCAAGGTCAGTCTATGGTGGTTTTAAAAAATACTATCTATTACATGTCTTCTTTCTTCATTGCTCCATCATCCCCTTTTGGATCGCCTCCTTGCTTGTAAGTCTTCATTGATAATTACATTGAATAATAAAAATAAAACTATTCTAATGAAATTACAAGAAGAACTCGAGTTACATTCGAGATAATTAAATTATAATGAATAAACGACATGCAAGTCGTATTTAGAAACCAAAACCATAAATCAAAACCACTATACTATGGGTCTTTAGGCCATAACCATCCACCATGCTATCACATAACACATATAATATATCTCAGATTATATAAACATATCATATATAACAAATTTTGAAATTTCAAAAAATTTAAAAACAAATTTCTGAAGACAATAAATCGCTGTTTCGAGGCCTTTAACGACGTCAAACGCCTTACAAACCCGTCGCTGATAAAAATTTATCAGTTTTGTTCATTGGCCCGATTCCAGTCAGAAAACACATATCGTTTGTGAAAATCGAATATGACAATCAGATTTCACCAAATCTGACGGTGTTTCAGAAATCGTATCATATACAATCCCCATAACAAGAACAAGAATATATCATATATACATACACAATGATACATAAAATCATCACATGATTATACATCACATGAATATCATATATTTATTCTATTTATATAATTAATTAAGTCATACTTAATTAATATCATAAATAAATTACTTATTTATGTAATGTATAATCATATGATGATTGTATGTATCTCTGTGTATGTATATATGATATATGTTTGTTCTTGTTATGAGAATTGTATATGATACGATTTCTGAAACACCGTCAGATTTGGAGAAATTTGACTGCTGTATCCGATTTTCGTAAACGATATGTGTTTTCTGACTGAAATCAGGCCAATGAACAAAACTGATAGCAATGCTATCACCGACGGGTATGTAAGGCGTTTGACGTCGTTAAGGGCCTCGAAATAGCGATTTATTGTCTTCAGAAATCTGTTTTTAATTTTCTGAAATTTCGAAATTTGTTATATATGATTATATGATATGATTATATAATATGAGATATATTATATGTGTTATATGATAGCATGGTGGATGGTTATGGACTAAAGACCCATAGGATAGTGGTTTTGATTTATGGTTTTGTTTCTAAATACGACTTGCATGTCGTTTATTCATTGTAATTTAAGTATCTCGAATGTAACTCGAGTTCTTCTTGTAATTTCATTAGAATAGTTTTATTTTTTATTATTCAATGTAATTATCAATGAAGACTTGCAAGTAAGGAGGCGATCCAAAAGGGGATGATGGAGCAATGAAGAAAGAAGACATGTAATAGATAGTATTTTTAAAACCACCATAGACTGACCTTGATATTTCCATTAGCTTGGAAATATCATATAGGATGGGGTCATAACCAAACACGTTTAATTTACGCACATTACATATATGTATATGATTGCATGTATTGGTATGTATGCATAGATATAATTGAGATGCATGCTTAATATTGATTAATCATGTATGTATTAGATACGACACCCATGCCATGTTTGCTTAAACAAGATAAAATCTGTAACGATTCAAGATTTTAAAATTAACAAACGATCATGAGATTCTTGTGTTTATGAAATATGGATTTTTAAAACACGGAATTAAATATGGATTTTTGATATCTATAATTGGGATTTTCTGACAAAAGCGGATATGCGTATTCGTAAGGCTGATGGGTTTTAAGTGTGACCATTGGTATCCTCCATCTACCTGGGAAATGAACAATTTAAGATGTCGATTTGAAATATTTGGTTCAAGGAAAAATTGAGGATCTCTTTATGATGTGATCATGATAGTTATAAATTTTCTAAAACCCCTTAACAAAATATTAAGTTTTACTCGGATGCTTTCCAATGAATGAACACTCATCGAATCCTAGATCGATAAGGGGAAGGACTGTCAGTGGTAGGGGACTCCTATCTATCGTGGTGAGATGCGACGAATATAAACGATTATATTCGGTCGTTGTATCATTGGGTCTAACTTAACTGAGTCGTCATAATAAGTGAAAATAAATGGTTATATTCAACTATTATGAACTTAGAAGCATAGAGTTTGGTTAAAAGTCTATTAGATAGATAAGATCAATCGTTGTTCACCAAACTATCCAAGAATTATATATGATATAATTGACAACTGTTGTCTACCCAAATAATCATTTTCTAAGGACTTCCAGTGGTTGACTTAGGACATGATGAAATATGGATCTTGGCTCACTAGAAAGAATTATGGGATATACTTTCCAAATTAATAGTAAGGGCTATTAGTTTGATAAAAATAGTGGGAGGTATATGATGATATACCATAATCACTTAAACATAATTAATATTAAATTTGCAATCTAGTTTATTTTATGCACTTTAATATTGTAGATATCAAATGATAAACACAAACAACTTCTCTATGCGATCAGTTCTTGAGAAGGACAAGTTGACGAGAATATATTTCCTTGACTGACATAGGAGCTTGAGGATCGTCCTCGGGCACCACGATATTAGTCAAATCTCTTCCCCTGCTCTTAAGGTTGAGAATGTAACATGTGCAAATCATAGTGCTTATTGGAAGCAAATTGATGTTACGACTGATGTTTCATGTCTCATGCTCGCAAATATATGTGCTGAGCTTAAGAAGCAATACAAGCATATAGATGCTTATGAAACGATTGAGCACAAGATATATTTGAAAGGGCACTATACACTTACAAGTAGGGAGAGTGAGACCCGGTTACACCACATGTTCTAAAGATTATAGGGTATAATGAATACCATTGATATTTTGGGTTTCCAGATTGGTCTGGAGACAGTTAGATTTGATCTTACAATCATCGGACAAATATTATTCTTATTTTGTTATGAACAATAAAGTGAATAAGATTGGTAAAACACCCATTGAGTTGCTAAGCATGTTGAGAACTGCTGAAAGTAATATGATAAATGCATGAACTACTACTATATTGATGGTAAACATAGGGAATGCAAAAGGGAAAGGAAAATGGAAAGGCAAGGAGAAGATTTGATCTAGTTCCGTTGTCAAACCAAAGTCCAATCCCTAAAGAAGACTCTAAAGTCTGAATGAGGTGTTGATAAAGAAGACGATTGTCACTTCTGTTGAAAGTTGGGAGATTGGAAATTAAACTATCATGCTTAATTGGAAGATCGGAAGATGATGATCAATAAGGGTCAAGCTTAAGGTATCGGGTTAGAATTGGAGTAAAGATAGTTGCTCTGGTTCGAGGAACTCGTTACTTAATTTTTGGCCTATAAGGAAAATTTAGAACTTAATAATTGTTATAGCGTGCTTGCAATTGGCAGAGATATTATTTCAGTTTCTTGTTTGGACAAGAAAGGCTTTTTCATTTTATAACAATAGTTGTTTATTCTATTTTGATGATGAGCCTTATAATGTTGCACATCTAATTAACAATTTATATGTTCTAAAGTGACTCAAATCAAATATTACCTTTAGCACTGTCGCTGAGGCCATATTAATGAGAAACGCATTTCCAGAATACATAAGGATGCATTCATGGATAAGTTTGATTATGAATCATACCAAAGGATACGAATCTTGGTTTATTTAGTAAAATGACTAAAGCTCCTTTTACCGGACATGGTGAAGGGATCATTGAATGGGATAGTGATCTCAAAATAAAATTTGTCCTAAATCATTGGATGATAGGGACTGCACGAGTAAAATTCCATATGCGTCAGCAATTGGTTTTATAATGTATGCAATGATATGTACTTGTCCTGATGTCTCGTATGCTTTAACCATGATGAGTAGATACCGATCTAATCCTGGTGAAAGTCACTGTACGACAGTCAAGAATATTCTTAAGTACTTAAATAGGACTAAAGATTCATTCTTGTTACATGGAGGAGATGTGAAGCTAGTTGTAAGAGGTTTCAGTGATACTGGTTTCTAGACAGATAACGATAATTTAGTGTTTCTGTCTGGCTTTGTGTTTTATTGAGATGTTGTATGCTGGAATGGTTCACAGCAAAGACAATTGTTGATTTTACAATAGAACCTGAGTATATTGATGCTTGTGAAGCAGCCAAGGAGGCTGTTTGGGCATGTACTTAGGAGATATCACCTAATTAATGAGATTAATGATCAAGGAGATATACATATATGTAAAGTGTATACTAATAATAATATTGCAGACACACTGACTAAGGCTTTGTCGCAGCAGAAGCACGAAAGTCACACTAGTTCCATGAGTATTGGATACTTGGGTAATTGGCTCTAGTGCAAGTAGGAGATTGTTAGTAATTGTGCTCTAGAGACAATACTTTTTATATTTTAAGGAAAATATTTATTATTAAGGATTATGTTTTATTGATTATTATTTATTTATTATGTTTTATTTACTGCGTAATAAATTGAAAGCATAATAAATGTCCTTGGAATTTTGATACGTATTATATATCTTTAAGTATGTGACTTAAAAAATGAGATTATATGAATAGTATCTTATTCCTAAAATTCCCTAGTCGAGTATTATTATTTAAGGATAATAATAATGCACAGAGACTAGTATGTTTCTTGACAGATGACCACATCTCATTGGTCATAGGTATGGGGATACTAAAGTCAAGAACATAAGTGCATGTATCAATGCATGGCACTGGAATGACCCGCCGTGAGATTCTACATGTTAAGTAAGTGTCATAAGTAATTCTCACTGTGATAATGGTGTAATGATCCTTAGACCTGAAATCATTATATTTCTATACGAGAATTAATATACTTTGATTACATTAAAAGTTACCTTTGACCGGGTGATGATAAAAGTGGACATTGGGTATATTATGAATCGTATGAGAAATATGAATGATCTAGATGTGATTTAATCCTCCTAATTTTAGGAGTGATATTATTGGCCTCTTGTTTGAGTGAGACTATGAAATGCACGGCCGTGCTCAAATGTTGATTTGATTTTAATAATCTACTCATCGATCAAGAAAATAAAGATTAAATTATGAAGAGGATGACACGAGACATGTCTTGAGTTTAATCTATAATATCAAGATTAAAGGGATTATATTACATGGAACATTATTAACGAAAGGCTTAATCGAATCACCGATTTATTATTATTACTTGGGTAGCAATGATGTATTACTAGATGCCGCTCATTGTTTACAATTTTAATTAGATATTAAAATTGTTGCCAACGTAATAATAATCTACAGGGTCACACACAAAGAACGCTTGAAGGAGAAATAATTTAAATTATGAATTTAAATTAAATAAGTAATTTATTTTATTTATGATATTAATTAAGTATGACTTAATTAATTATATAAATAGAATAAATGAATTACCTAAACTAATTCCAAAATTAATAATTAATTAATTAAGTGAGACTTAATTAAATAATTTAGAATTTTGGATTAGTATTAATTATAATTGGATTATAATTAGAAAACTTATTCCTCTCTCTATATAATCTCTTTATGGGCTGATTTAATAATATAGAGATTTTACAAAAACCCTAGCCGCTCTGAGAGAGGAGGAAGATAGAGAGAGAAGAAGTTTTCGGGTGCTAGTACACATCAATCCTTCATGAAAAGTGTTCGTGTGGATACCGTAGAGCGTAGATCGCGCGAGCGGGATACGTGGTGATTAAACAAGCTTTGGACCTCCATTAATCTTCCATTAATGAACTGTTAAAGCTTCTAAAGGTATTTATTCTTTATCTCCGAATTAAATCTTTTGTTTTCACATGGATCCTGCGGAGGGTTTCGCTATTTTGATTTATTTTTCGCGTTTATTCCGCTGCGTTTGTGTCACGAAACCCTACATGTCACATATCCGGAAGTTGAAATTTTCATGGATCGACCTCGACAAACTAACGGTCATGATTGTGGCGTCTTTGTGTGCAAGTACATAGATTGCATATATCAATGTCTAACCAACGGTTGGGGTGGCATTCCATGGGATGAAGAGATGATTAATCATTTTTGGTTTCATATTGGTTGGGAGATCAAGCAAAGAGTTCCCCGACATATGATTCATGGTTCTTATGAGGCTAGAATGAACAGATTGTAATGAAATATTTTATTTTTTTTGGACGCTCGGAGAAATTATGTTCTTATTTTGATGTCTGTAGGAGTTTGGTTTGGTTTTGTTCTTATGTTGATGTTGATGTTACGAGTTTGATCTTATTTTGATGATGATGTTACGAATTTTATTATTATTGATTTGGTTTTGTTCTTATTTTATTGATGATGTTAAATATGTTTTTGTTGATTAAAAGAAAGAAAAAAGATCAAAAAAAATTCCTAGCCTTACGCTATATTATATAGCGTAAGTAAGTGGAGGAAAAAAAACTAAGGCAAAAGTTTAAAATTCATGGCCTTACACTATATTATATAGCATAAGTAACTAGGGGCAAAAAAATAAAGCAAAAGTTTAAAATTCATGGCCTTACGCTGTATTATATAGCGTAAGTAGCTGGGGGATAAAATAAAACTAAATCAAAAGTTCAAAATTCCTTGCCTTACGCTATATTATATAGCGTAAGTAACTGGGGGAAAAAACTAAGTCAAAAGTTCAAAATTCCTGGCCTTGCGCTATATTATATAGCACAAGTAACTGGGGGGGGGGGGGACCTAAGACAAGTTTTAAATTTATGGCTTTACGCTATATTATATAGCGTAACTCTAGTATACTCTCTTTTTCAACTTTTTTCTCATATGCCAAGAACCAAAATCAAATTAAATGAAACCAATATCAACAATCCAAGATCAACAATAATTATAAATTTCATTAAAAAACAAGATCAACCAAAATTATAAATTTCATTAGAAAACAAGATCAACTACCAATATCAACCCATTGCTAATTTAGTTGGACAATTTATCGCATCATGTTTGGCATCAATTGCGCCAATACCTACATTTTCTTGGTTTTTAGGATTTAGACATTTCTACACCACTTTTTGCTCTTTTCCTGGGGCAACCTTCAGTTTGAGACAGATAGGGTTCTTCAAATTGTCAAAAATCTCATACTCATCAAAATTGATGTGGGCTAAAAATAAGTCATAAAGACACACTTAATGTTGCATTAATTAGACCTACTTTGGTCCTAAGGGATGACCCGTTTAATGAGGCCTGAAACCCTAATTATAAAATAAATTTGTGATTAATTAATTAGCTAAATATACAGCTAATTGATTGTGTCCAACTACAAGAAAACTACTCCAAAGAGTAGCCCCCAAGACACCTCTATCGACAAGGAAACACAATCCTATAAGAAAACAACATTCTACATGGAAACATCCATCAAGGAGGTTACTTCCTCCCCAATAATTATATTCCTACAAAGAATATGAGTTTCAAAACCCTTATATAAAAGACATTTACTTTCCCATATCGAGAAGATGTGAAACAAGCTATGTTTTTTTCCTATATAAAGAGACTTACAATCAATTTATATGCACATAGAGGACTTGAAATTATCCCACATTGATGGGATTTGAGTAACAAGTCCCTCGAACTACTATATATGCTTGCCTATGTTTGAATAACAAGGGAATAAATTTATGGACATAACTCCATACATCACCCACCAAGCCTCGTTGGCTTCAGTAAGCTGTAAGGGCATTATTATTAAGCCTTGAGGGCAATCAAACCCCATGGGTACTAATAAGCCCAAAGGGCATCATCACCATGCCCATGGTATCACTAATAAACCTCGTGGGCACTACTAAGCTCTGAGGGCATCCTCACCAAGCCCCGTGGGCACTACTAAGCCGCAAGGGCATCATCACCATGCCCCGTGGGCACTATCAAGCCTCGAGGGCATCACTAATAAGCCCCGTAGGCACTACTAAGCCCCGAGTGTATCATCACTAATAAGTCCCATGGGCACTACGAAGCCCCGAGGGCATCATCACCAAGCCCCGTGGGCACTACTAAGCCCCAAGGGCATCATCACCAAGCCCCGTGGGAACTACTAAGGCTGAAGGGCATCATCACCATTCCCTATGGGCACTACTAAGCCCCAAGGGCATCATCACCAAGTCCCGTGGACACTACTAAGCCCGAAGGGCATCATTACCATGCCCCGTAGGCACTACTAATCCCCGAGGACATCATCATCAAGCCATGTAGGTATTACTATTCCCCGAGGGAATCATCATCATGCTCCATGGGTACCACTAAACCCCGAGGGTATCATCATCAAGCCCTATGGGCATCAATCAAGCCTCGAGGGCACTACCAAGCCCCGAGGGCATCATCACCAAGTCTCATGTAAAGCCAGTCCATGTGGACAGCGGAGCTTCGATAGACATTCCATTTCATAATGCATATCTCAAGATGGGGTACAACGACTCTCAATTAACTCCATCCGACATGCCTATCTGCGGTTTCAACGGAGTCGAGTCTAAAGTCAAAAGAACAATTCAATTTCACGTATGAGTTAGGAAAGTGCCTCGTGAGGCTAATCAGATGTTGAACTTTCTCCGAATGAAGGTTATGTCCTCATACAATGTGATCCTTGGACGGACATTGATGCACGCTTCCAAGGCTATTGCCTCTACTTACTACCTCAAACTCAAATTTCCAACTAGTAGCAAAGTTGGAGAAAAAAATAGATATTAAAAGAGGGCAAAGATTTATTATGTAGCCGCGTTAGGGCTTGATGGAGTCGGGGGCAAGTACTCTACTTATACTTAGAAATGTCCGATAAGGCTTTAAGAGATATCATTGTAATAGAGTAATCAAAGGTTTAGAAACTCATCTACTACGTAAGTGAACACACAAAATTGAAGTCTTGATAGACCAACCTCTGAGAAACATAATGCACAACCCCGAGGCTAGTGAAAGACTAATCAAATTGGCCATTATGCTTGGTGAGTTTCATCAAGTATAAGCCCCGACTACTATTAAAGCATAGGCACTTACCGACTTCATAGTTGACTATACCATTGATAACCAAAAATTCACGAGGTGGGACAAGGGTGAGATTTTCCAAGATAAGGGAGAGGTTTCCCAAGATGAAGATATGAAATTTACGAAGTATTAGATTCTCTATTTTGAAGGAGCGTCAAAAAAAATACGGAGAGCTAGTTGAGTTCTACATATCCTTGACGAGTTCCCAGTCAAATACACCATTAAGTTGTACTTTTTTTATGAATAACAATGAAGGTTAGTATGAATCTCTCATCGCAGGAATTGGCCTGACTAAAGCCATAAGAGCTAAGAACCTCAAGTTTTACGCACACTCGAGATTGATCATCTCCTAAGTGAATGGGGAATACGAAGCCTGTGATAAAATCATGATCAAGTTCTTGAGAATGGGTAAGGCTTGAATGACCCAATTTGAAGAGTGCTTTGTTGAGCATATACCGCGAGAGAGAAACATGAAGGTTGATACCTTGTTTATGTTTGTTTATTCTGAAGTTGAGAACTATGATGATAATGTAGACTTTCAAGTGCTGAAAATACCAAGCATCGATACAAAGTTAGTGGCTCATATAAGCCAGGGAAGCTGTTGGATGGATTCCATCAAATCTCACTTAGAAACGAGATGGTTTCCTGACAATTCACTAAAGGCATGAAAGATGACAATACGAGTGTTGAGATACGCCTTGATCGATGGGATTCTTTACAAGAAATTTTTTATTATCCTTTACTTGCAATGTCTACGACTTCATAAAGCTGAGTTCTAGCGAAGAGAACAATTAAATAGCCAAGATCGGTCAAAAAATATTTTTAACTCGAATATGAGTTAAAAAAATAGGACTATGGTTTTTATAAAGCATAAGTAGGTATACAAGACCCAAAGGCTAGAGCCCAAATAAGATAGTTAAGCCCGAAGCTAGGCTCGTACAAAAAACCCAAAACACTCAAAGCTAAACAAGTATAAAGGGTAGGGAATTTTTCCCCGTAACTTATTCAAGGTATAAAGAACCTCGAAGGCCAAATCGTTACAAATGTGTAGGTCGCTCCACACTTTACGCTAAAAACGATTCCCAGCTTTAGGGCTGAAGAGCATGGATTGCTCAAATATGACCCCCCGAGTTTGGTAATGACAATTACAACTTCTACGAAACAGGACTCATTCCCCAGAAGTTGGGGGGCAAATGATGTGGACTAAATATATGTCATAAATACACAATTAATACTGCATTAATTAGACCTAATTCGGTCTTAAGGGATGACCCATTTAATGAGTTCCAAAACCCTAATTATAAAATAAACTTGTTAACAAATAAGTAAATATACAACTAATTGATTGTGACAAACTACAAGAAAACTACTCCAAAGAGTAGCCCCCAAGACACCTCGATCGACAAGAAAACAACATTCTACATGGAAACATCCATCAAGGGGGTTACTTCCTCTCCAAGAATTATATTCCTACAAAGAATATGAGTTTCAAAACCCTTATATAACTGACTTTTACTTTCCCACATCGAGAAGTCGTGAAACAAGCTATGTTCTTTGTCCTATATAAAGAGACTTACAATCAATTTATATGCATAGAGAGGACTTGAAATTATCCCACATTGATGGGATTTGATGAACAAGTCCCTCGAACTACTATATATGCTTGCCTATGTTTGAATAGCAAGGGAATAAATTTATGGATATAACTCCATACATCACCCACCAAGCCTCGTTGGCTTCAGTAAGCCGTAAGGGAATTATTATTAAGCCTTGAAGGCAATCAAATCCCATGGGTAGTAATAAGCCCCAAGGGCATCATCACCATGCCCATGGTATCACTAATAAACCTCGTGGGCACTACTAAGCTCCGAGGGCATCCTCACCAAGCCCTGTGGGCACTACTAACCCGTGAAGGCATCATCACCATGCCCCGTGGGCACTATCAAGCCCCAAGGGCATCACTAATAAGCCCTGTGGGCACTACTAAGCCCCGAGGGTATCATCACTAATAAGCCCCATGGGCACTACTAATCCCCGAGGGCATCATCACAAGCCCTGTGGCACTACCAAGTCCCGAAGGCATCATCACCAAGCTCCGTGAGTACTACTAAACCCGAAGGGCATCATCACCATGCCCCCTAGGCACTACTAAGCCCCGAGGGCATCATCATCAAGCCATGTAGGAATTATTAAACCCCAAGGGTATCACAATCAAGCCCCATGGGAATCAACCAAGTCCCGAGGGAACTACCAAGCACCGTGGGCATCATCACCAAGTCTCATGGGAATCCGCAGTAAACCTTATGAGCACTACTAAGCCTCAAGGGCATCATTAAGAACTACGTCCATCTTGATCCTTTATAATCGTGAAGGTACGTAGGCATCTTGCTAGAACAGAGATAGTTCTGACAATAAGATCAGTAATTAAGGCTTGATAAGCTCCGATACATCGCAATTAATATATCCTAGTTTTTATTCCATAACAAAAATCTTGACCACCCCCTTAATCATCCTAATGTGCTTGATTCTTAGAAGGATCCTCATTCGGAAAATTTTCAACATAATCCGTCTCTTTTTCAATCAAACTCTTGACATAGTTAAATCTTGGAATCGAAACCTATATATACGAACATTCTTTCTCATCCCTTATTTATAAAAATCCAAACAATATAGATTAGTAGTGGTGGTTGGTACAAATGGCATGCAAAACCTATTCGTACGGTCGTGGAGTCCAACACTACCACATCTCTAAAAAATTTATTTGCATTTAATGATCTCGGGTCAACCCACAACATAGCACGTACCCAATTTTCCTCATCGACATCTACTCGATAGAAAAATTCCCACAAACTATTACATTTCAATTCTCTAAGTAATGTCAAACCTTCTAGGGAACCACTTGAATCAAACACACAATGTCTAATATCACTCAAAATATTTCAAATGTCTTGACTAGTAAATCCAATATTCTCTAAGCCTCTTGTTAACTTATCTAATACATTCAAAGTTTTTGAAGGCCCGATACCCGACTTATTCAAAGTAACAATCATTTATCGAATGATGGGTGATATATTTCTTGGTCTTTGCATGAGATGTACTTTACTAGGTGAAACCATTGTATGATTGTGCTTCAAATTAACCAATGTCACTTCCCACTTCTTTAACTTCTCTCTATGAACAACATAGATCCGCGCCTTATAACTCATTCTACTAGGAGTATCTCTATTTCTCTTTCTTTTTTGGACATCAACTTCGTCCAAAGACTTTAAGCCTAATCTACCACACTTTCTACATAAATACAAACACGAACTAATTTTTTTTATTTTTTAAAAGTCTATGTGTAATTCTAATTATTACCTCAAAACCAATAAGTCTACCATAATCTCTGTAAAACATCTCCGATTCATCTAAACTATTAAACAATTGGCTAACACAAGGATAAATATCATTCAAACCATCCAAAGGAACATCATCATTATCTTCCGCATTTTGTGTGTTTGTGGGAAAATATTTGGATTTTCTGTAATTTTGTGTGTGTGGTATATCAACATCATTATCATCAACATCAACATCATAAAAATCATCACCATCATCAATATCATCATCATCATCATCATCAATATCATCATCAATAATCTCTATTATTTTAGGACTAGGTTTTTTTTCTTTATTATCATCATATTCAATTCTCAATTTTAAACTTATTAAGAGACTTCTTAGGGGACATTAATTTTGAAAAAAAAACCCATAAAATAAAGAGAGCTAACCTTAATAAGTTTAGAAATGGAATCTTCTCCCAAACTCAAAATTTGAAATCTTGAAGAAATTGAATTTTCTCTCAAACTCAAACTTTGAAATCTTAAACAAATTGAATCTTCTCCCGAGCTCAAACTTTGAAAAACTTATTTCCTAAGGAACAAGTTTAGATTATAAAGGATTCAAGAAACAAGTTTAAATTTGATATAAAATGGGAGGGGGAAGAAGTGGGAAAATATCACACATAAATAGTATAGCTTAATACTCAGCTGAAAATGTAGTGTAAATAAGGCGTCGTCAACCTGCAAGATATAATACAGCGTAAAATTTACAAAGGCAAAGAGGAAATTAAAAATTTTTAGACTTAAGTTATATATTATAGCGTAATACGCTATATAATATAACGTAATACACTACATTATATAGCGTAATTCCAAGAAAAAAATTAATCCCACTCATTGATTGATAAATCAACGGTCAGAAAATGAGTTGGCTAGAATTTCAAAATTATCTAACTGTGATTGGTCAACAATTTTCATATATATATATATACACATATACTCCCCCTACTAATAGGAGTGTGACTGTCCTCTATCCCTAGTTGTTGATTTACATAATTTGAAGTAACCAATTAGGTTTACGAAAGAACGCTCTTCTCCAAGGCATGAGTAAAAGAAAATAATGTTGTATATAATGCAAGACTGAAATTCCAGGACATTCATGAATCTACTCGAGCTCTTTGTTAGTACCTACCCACCTTTAATGTAAAAAGGCAATATATATATATATATATATGTATGTATGTATGTATGTATGTATATATATAGAGAGAGAGAGAGTCCCACACTAATAGAAAGTAGATTAGAGTATAAAATAAAAGGTGAACCTCAACCCACCATGGTTTCCCAGTTACACAAGTAGAAGGGAGGGTTGAATACCTTTATGATCTTTTCGCCTTAGTTTCAATCAATTTAAGAAGAATCAAACTTGAACTATTTTAACAAAGATCAAACCTCAGAGAATAAAAATATCAGTGTTTGTATTATTTATGAATGAATACAAACTCTCCTAGGGTGTACACAAACCTTAGCAGCTCCTCTGTGTTTTCACAGCAACTCTCTCTAGCTCTATGCTCTCACAAAATTCGAAAATAATATTAGGTTACAAAGAGTGTTTATATAGAGAGTTTCCTATCAATTAATAACAGAAAATCAAATTACAATAGGAATAGAATTCCTAATTATTAGTTGACAGTTTCCTTCTGAAATTCTCTTTCCTTCCCATAACATATCTGCGATATAAATGTTTTTATCTTCAAAGCTTTCCATTTCTATTGATCACCTTCCAAATATAGATTCAGCTTTATAGACTCTAAAATTCTTCAGACTCTAATGATCTACAGTCTCTGATAGACTATAGACTCTGATAGTCTATAGATCCCGATTGACTTCCAGACTCTGATTTGCATCCAGACTCTGGTTTCATTTTCTTCTAAAAATCTTCTAAGTACAAATGACATCTATAAATGGATGTTGACTATCTAGACTCTGATTATAAAAGTTCAGAGACTAGAAAGACTTGTTACAGATAAACTATATTGGACCCTGTTCTAGTATTTTGTACATCATCAAATGAATATATTCCTAACAATCTCCCCATACTTATGCTTTATAAATGTAAGAAAAAATCAAGGTTTGATAATGTCAAAACTAAATAATGAACCAATTAATCTAGAACAGTACTTAAATAATTTACAAGGAAAAGAAAATTTCTACTTAATTGATATTCTCAAAGTCTTTATTGTTTCTTAGAAATGAGTTCAACATGTTTTCTTCAATAATGGCTAGAGTTTCCCCAACAAAATTTTTTAACTTCTTCAACTCATCAGAATCACACTTGATCTGACTATAAGTTGTTCTCCGATCATTTGCATTGCTCTCCTATTCCTTCAAATCTTTTAGCAGCAGAACACTTGGCTTTCCACTCATGAGCTGAAATCCAATGTAGTGACCCACACATTCAACAAATTTGATCTCCTTTGCTTCAAGTGGCATGTTCTGGTCATCTCTATTTTCATCCACAAATTTTAAAGTAAATTTTCCCACTTGTTTATTTACCTGTCTGTGCAAAGTTAGCTTCCTGTCAATTTCCTTGAACCATTTATGCGTAACAGCTTCTTTGCTTCTGTTCACTTCATAAGATATTTGTAAAAGAAACCTGATATACTGTAGCTCTTCAAAATTTTTAAAGAAGATGAAGTTTGTTTGACTAATCCACCTACCAGTCCCTCCTTCCAAAAAATATACTAGCATTTCATTTTTTACCTTTTCTATGCCTCTCTGACATCATTGCATCTTTCTTTTAAACAGAATATAAATAATCTGAGCAAACACCACTTTATTCAAGTGTTTTTGTGTGATCTTCCCTAATTGCTTATCTGTCAAGGATTGAGGATCCTTTGTTAGACTAGAAGTCCTATCAATATCATATTCTTCAAAGCCTCCAAGCCCTTTCTTCTTCCTGGATTTCAATTGAAGATTTGATTGACTTCATTTCAAGTAGCTAGGTTCCTGACCTTCTTGACTTTTATTTTCATCAGAGTCTGTACTCTTTTTCCTCTTACCAGAGTCTGACTTAAACCCTGATTTCCCATGTCCAGTCCCTGACTGGGGCATTTGAGATGCAGCCACTCCGGATTATTTTTATTGCACACCACAAGGACCCCTAGGACTATGAGAACCATCTTTATTATTGTTACCATCTCTCCTCCTTTTAAATCCTCTTGATTTGTCTTCATCTTTGCAGTTTCCATCCTTATGACTCCTTGAACTCCCAGCTTCTTTCTTCTCCCCCTTTTTGACATCATCACCACCTGTGACAACCAAAAGAATTTTTCAAGTATTAAGGAGACTTGGCCTGAGCATCAATCACAGAATCAACTTTGGCAGTTAGAGAATTGCCATCATCTTGAAGAGTATTTTGTGTTGCCTTGAATTCAGCTAAAGATGCCTTCACAAGAGCATCCTTAGTTTGTTGAACAGAATTTAGAGACTCAAACTTAGTTTGGAGAAGTGAAGTTGTGGTATCAACATTGGTCATCTTGGTATTGATATGTTAAATATATGTGACCACTTCAGCCAACTAATTTATAATATTTTCCCTGGCTGCTTGTTTATCATCTGCTATATCCTTGCTTTCTTGAATGATAGAAGCATCTCGTTCCTCATCAGGATAATGACCATGTTCTTGAATAAAAGATTTCTTATGAAAGCTTGAAGTCTTTCAGATTGATGAATAGACAGAATGCACTTAAAAGTGTCAAAATCATCAATTCCCCTGGCCTTCGTTGTGTCCCAAGTGAGAGGAAAAGCTTGATCAAAATAAATGAAAGATGGATTCACCCCAAATTCATCTTCAGAGGTCGAATCATCAGGTACAACATCAACCTGCTCCACCTTTGTAACAGGAGGTGTAGACTCTGGTGGTGGAGTAGACTCTAAAACTACAAAAGGGACTATAGACCCTGACTCCTCCTTTGTGTGATCAGACTCTATAGACTCTGAAAGCCTAGCCTGGATAGGCATGATAAGAATTGGTTCTCTTGGCTTCAATTCTGTAGTCTCATATTGAATATGTGGTGCAACCACCAAAGCCTCCATAACTCTATCTATTCTCCTTGATAGAGAATCCATTAAATGAATTTGTGGTCTATGTGTGAATGTTTTTTGAGCAGCTAGAGCTTCCTCCTTCTTTCCAATCTGCATAATTAACATAACTGAGCTTTCATCCATCCCCTGCCCCAACTCATTGGACCAACTCTTGGGAAAATCTTGACCCCAATAAGTGAAGCTAGGTTCAGGATACCATAATCTCTCATTCTTACAGTGGGGTCGGGCACCCACTTTCTCATCCTCATTCTAGCTCTCTACAGCCTTTTATATCTCTCTTTTTGCCTGGGTCAGTGCCAGCCTCTCATTTTTATTTTTTTCACTCATTTGGGAGGGTGCACTCAAATATCCTACAGAAGAGGGTATGAGAGAAGTAACAGATGCTTCAATACCTGAACAACCTTGATGGAGGGGAACCCCTTCAAATGTCTGAAGGCTAGGGATTTCCATCCAAGGGGTGATTCTGAACCCTTACTAGCTTCGTCTTTCTTTTCAGGGTCTGTTGGCTCTAGTATCCCAGTCTCAGGGTCTACTATAGACTCAGACTGCTTCAGTATAACTTCATTATAAGCCAAAGTCTTAGTGTCACCATCTTTGACTGTTGTTGCATGAAACTCCCCCTCAAAGTAGATAGACTCTGACAGAATTGATTGATGATTTTTTTCATGAGCCTCCATCAGAGTCTGTCCTCCCACATCATTGGGGTTCTCATCATCATTTTAGTGAGTTGGAAAAGAGGGCCTCTCAACATGCTACTCTGTCACACTATCACTCAACCTCTGACTATGTGGTTCTTGTGTGGATGATACAGACTGAGCACCTATTCCACTACTCACCACTGATGTACTAGTCTCTTCTTCCAACATCCTTACATTACTTGCATCCTCATGCGGTTCTACAATTCTTAATTCATCCAAGTGATATATAGAAAAGTCCTGGCATGGATTGCATTAATTGCTTGAACATTTGTAAGATTGAAGAGTTCCTGCAGTTCCCTTCTCACTCTATCATTAAATGAGTCCCTTAATTGATCCAATCTACTTTGATAAGTTGGATAGATGTACTTGTTGGCAATTTTCCCTACATTATGGATAAGATAATCAACCACCTTCTTTGGAAGAGGCTGAATTATGGAAATCCATTCAATAGTTGTCCTGTAGGTAACCCCTTTTTCCCAAATTGCATCATAATTAAAACCTGGTTGCTCAATCTCAGCTTCTAACTCAGCAACAAACTCTGATACTCTCCTTTTGTAGACTTCGATCTTCTTGATCTTTTTACTTTTTAACTTTTCAGAGTCTGGCATACCAAGTGCTTTGAGAACTTTATTTGTTCTGCATTCTATGAGCCCAGCTGCTTGATCTTCAAGTGAAGAGTTGAAGAGGTAACTATATAGAGTTATGACCACATCATGTGCATACATTTATAGCTCTATCTCCATTCTCTTTCTTAGGACTTCATAGGTTGTAAGAAGATCCAAGACTTGGGATTGAGTCTGATATTTCTCTAGATCTTCAATTGGTTACACCAAAGGATATAAAAATAGCAGTACCACATCACTTGGAGTAATGATTTGATCAACAAGACAGGAGGCTGCATCCATTGGCAACCCTTCCCAAAATGTTTCATGATCAGAGTTTAAAGGCAGTCCAGACTCTGACTCGACATTTGACTCTGCTTCAGGAGTTTTCTTGCTTTCAGAGTCTAGATCTGTAGGAGCCTTGGGAGCATTTATTTTATGCAAAACAGGTTTAGAAACAATTACAGGCTTGTGTGTGTGTGTAAAAGAAGCCTTCCTTAACCATTTATACTTCTTAGCAAAAGATTTCTCAGAAGACTCTAGTTGAGAATCCTTAGGTGCATCCCTAGGTTTTTTAGAGACTATAGCATGTGGAGATTCTAAAGTCTTGGCTTTTAGGCTAGAATCAGGTGCATCATTACCTTCTTTTAGCAAAGAAAGCCCTTCAACAACCTGCTTCTCTAAGGGGTTGAGCTCATCATCACTTTGTTCATCTATAAGCATGGTTTGTATCAATCTCCTCCTCTTTATAACTGGTGTCGTTTGAGAGACAACAGAGGTTGGTTTCTTTTTAGATTTGGATTTGTGAGATTGTTTGGAGGAATGAGATTTGGATACTTGGGTAGGTGCAGGGGGACTCTCTATAATTTGTTTCTGCATCATTTCACCACCAAAGAAGGAAGAATTATAGATAGAAGGTTTGTAGATAGATATTTTTACCTGCATTACCTATGGATACACCATGGCAGGCAGGTTGGTTCCCATCTTCTCATCAATTCTCTTGATGTCAGAAAAAATTCTCATTTTCTATTTATAGGCCTACACACAACAATCATCTGCCAATCTAGTTGACATGTTAGGAATGAAGTGATTGAGAAGAATCATAGGAAATCTATGATAATAGATTTTTTTCCCTCTTGCACATTATTTAATTTAGCTCCCATTTGAGTGAGCAACATATCACCAATGTTGATCATTTTATCAAATAAGAGACTGTGGCCAATTTGATAAGTGATAAAAGTAATAGCATCAAAACCACTACACTTACTAGTAAAACATTTTGCAATTTAATCAAAGAAAAAGGACCATTGTTTTCTCAAATAAGGCCTAGTTAACTTACTCATGTTGTCAATGCTAGCAGTGTAACCTAATGATTTAAGCATGCTCTTGATTTCAGAATCATAAACAGTTTCATCAAAAGGTTGTCTCACGTGTAATTTAAACACAAAATTTATAACATCAAAAGTAACATCAAATGTAGTATCACCAAAGGTAAACATAATTTTACATGTTTGATCCTAAGTAGGATCAACAACCTTAGCAGAGCTCCAAGCCTAGGAGACAATATCCATGTGAATAACAGGAGATCCTTTCAACACATAGCTAAACTCACTTTATTCCAAAAAGTCCATCACATGATAGTAGTCTGCATCTACACCCTTCTTGTCTCCAAGGGCTGCAACATGGTTTGTTGTCATGAACTCGAAATCCCCAAATGTGAATGCAATTGCCTTGGATACCCTCATGATGGTAGTAACAGCAGCCATTGAAGTAATTGAAGTGAAAGTAATGAAAGTTCTTAAGAAAACTATTTAGGGTTCTTGAAAAGCTCTGTGAGTACTTTTACCTTAGAAAATAATTTCAAAAAATAAGTGAGTAAATTGTATGTAAAAATTCTATTTTGTTCGAAGTGCATACAATACACAAGAGTCTATAGCCTGTAACTAGTAAAAAGTAATGGTTACCACCTATTTCCAGTCATTTGAACGGTTTAAAGTAATCAGAGTCTGTAGGCATGAATTTTAACTGTTTTAGACTCTAGGTATCTAAACCATAAGAGTCTATAGTCTCCCAGAGTCTATAGACCCGTCAGAGTCTAGAAGTTGGACTCTGTCAAGATTAATACCTCAAAAATTTTGCAATAACAAATTATAGTTTGATAAATCAGGGACTATAATTAAAGTACATACCTTGCTTCTTATAATGATTGATCACTTACATATTTAACATCCCTAATTCATCTACCAGTCTGAGAAAGGTAGACTCATCAAGTGGTTTTGTTAAAATGCCTGCAATCTGTCTGTCAATTGAAACATAATGAAGTTCAATAGTACCATTTTCAACATGTTCTCTAATAAAATGATATATGACATCAATGTGCTTTGTTCTATAATTTTGGACTAGATTTTCTATAATTTTAATAGCACTAATATTATCACAATACATAGAAATATTTGAGAATGTTAGTCCATAATCAAGTAACTGATTTCTCATCCACGGAATTTGAGCACAGCAACTTCCAATTTCTATGTATTCAGCCTCAGCTGTTGAGGTTGATACAGTCTATTGTTTCTTGCTAAACCAAGAAATTAATCTGTTGCCAAGAAATTGGCATTGTCCTGTTGTGCTTTTCCTGTCCACTTTGCATCCTGCATAGTCAGAGTTTGAATAACCAATTAGTGAAAAATTAGACTCTCTAGGATACCAAACTCCAAGTGTTCGTTCACCCTTGAGATATCTAAAAATTCTTTTCACATCTATTAAATGTGATTCTCTAGGGTCAGCCTAAAATCTAGCACACAGGCATGTTGCAAACATTATATCTGGTCTACTAGCAGTTAAGTATAACAATGATCCAATCATACCTCTATAGCTAGTGTTGTCAACTTTCTTACCATTTGGGTCAGAGTCTAGCTTAGTGGCTATTGACATGGGAGTTTTGGTAGTAGCACAATCTTGCATTTCAAACTTCTTCAATAGTTCTTTCACATACTTTGATTGACTGTTAAAAATTCTATCATCAGTCTGTTTGACTTGAAGTCCCAAAAAGAAGTTTAACTCTCCCATCATGCTCATTTTATAATTTGACTCCATTAATTTTCTAAACTTTTCACAGAATTTTTCATTAGTAGAACCAAATATAATATCATCAACATAAATTTGAACCAGCAAAATATCACCTTTATGTTTTCTAATAAAGAGAGTTTTGTCAATGGTACATCTAATGAAACCATTTTCAAGAAATTTTTTTGATAGAGTTTCATACCATGTTCTAGGTGTTTCCTTCAATCCATATAGTACCTTGTCAAACCTGTAAACATGATTAGGAAACTTTGGATCAACAAATCCTGGTGGTTTGTTAGGAATATATCCATTTGATGATGTACAAAATACTAGAACAGGGTCTAGATTAGTTTATCTGTAATAAGTCTTTCTAGTCTCTGAAATATATAATCAGAGTCTAGATAGTCAACATTCATGTTATTTGTACTTAGAAGAATTTCTGTAGAAAGTGAAACCAGAGTCTACATGAAGATCAGAGTCTGGAAGGTGGTCAGAGTCTATAGACCATCAGAGTCTGTGAACTATCAGAGTCTACATCTAATCAGAGTCTGGAGATCATCAGAGTTTGAAGATTTCAGAGTCTATACAGAAGATCAGAGGAATGGAAAGTCTTCGAAGATCAAGATAATTTAAATTACAGATATGCTATGGGAAAGAAAGAGAATTCTACAAGGAAACTGTCAACTAATAATTAGGAATTATATTCCTATTATAATTTATCTTTCTGTTATTAGTTGATAGGAAGCTCTCTATATAAACTCTATGTAACCTAATTGTAAAAGTGTGGGAAAATAATTGTCTTAGTAATATTTTTGTGAGAGCATAGAGATAGAGAGAGTTGCTGTGATAAACACAGAGAAGCTGCTAGGGTTTGTGTACATCCTAGGAGAGTTTTGTATTCACAAATCAATAATACAAAACAGTTCTTATTCATATCTTCGTGTTTGAGTTTGTTATTAATTTGATTTTAAATTGGGCAGAAAAGACACACAAGTATTCAACCCCCCCTTCTACTTGTGCAATTGGGAAAACAATTGGTATCAAAGCCTAACGTATAAAATCGATCAAAGATGTCTGGAAACAAAGATGGCAATTCTAAGATTCCTATGCTTAAAAGAAACAACCTTGAAGAACAGACCCTGACTACCTTGAAAGAATTCATGAAGGACCCTATGTGCCCTTAAAGCTTGTGCCTCAAATCAATGAAGAAGGCAAAGTAACTGAAGAACACTTCATTGGAAAACCCAAGGCTGAATGGACAAGAGAGGACAAGGAGAAAGTCCTTAAGGAGGCAAAAGTCAAAAACATTCTCTTCAACAGTTTGGATTCTGTCCTTACAAACTGTGTTATATCATGCACCACTGCTAAGGAGATGTGGGCAAAATTTGAAGTGCACTGTCAAGGGACTAAAGACGTCAAGAAAAATGCAAGGTCTTTGCTAATTCAGGAGTATGAATATTTTGAAGCTAAATCTGGAGAATCTATCACTGAGATGTATGATAGGTTTACAAAACTTCTGAATGAGATGGCTATGCTTGGTAAGGTTTATGATTCTGAAGATACAAACACCAAGTTTCTACGAGCACTTCCTGAAGAGTGGGACAATAAAACAACAGCCATAAGGGAAGCTAGAGATTTGGATGAACTAACTCTAGAAGAATTGTATGGCAGACTCAAGACATATGATTTGGAGATGCAACAGAGGAAGAATAAGAAGTCTGTGAAGACAAAATCTGTGGTACTCTTACTGGAGTCTGAGAAAGAACAACAGGAACAACCCATAAAAGCTAGAATCAAGGATTCAAGGAAGAAGGGTAAAGCTGTTGTGGAGTCAGAGTCTACTGACACAGACTCTGATTCTGATGAAGAGATTGACCTAAGTCAAATGATGGCTATGTTTGCAAAAAATTTCAAAAGAATGAAATTTAACAAAAGAACTGGAAAATTTAGCAAGAGGCCATCATTCAAGAAGGAAGATGAGAAGGTTGAGAAGAGCAAGAGTACAATAATCAAACTTGACAAAGCAAAGGTCAAATGTTTCAACTGTGGAATATTGGGCCACTTTGCTAGTCAATGCAGAAAGTCAAAAAGTCAAGGAAAAGGAAAAGCACTTCTATCAACTGGAAATGATTGGGCAGATTCAAGCTCAGAGGATGAAATTGATTATGAAAATCTAGCACTGATGGCATCCTCCTCAAGAAAATCACAATCTCCCAAAGAACCCTCATCTCCTAAAACTCAGGTATCAATCTTTACTCCTGAATCCTTAATTAATTTAGACTCTGATGGTATAGAAACTGTGCAAAGTGAGGTCAATAAAATAATGACAACATGTAGGTCTCTCACTAGTGAAAGTGAAAGGTTGAGAGAGGAAAATTTGACCTTGACTAAAAGGAATGATCATTTAGAGTCTGAGTTAATATTAATGGAACAATACAAAAAGGATTCTGAGAAACATAGTCATAACTACACTGAAATCTTGAAGGCCTATGACTATGTTAAGAAAGAACTAGAAGAAGAGAGACTCAAGTTTAGAGTCTGGACAGACTCTGGTAGAAAAGTTCAAGAAATTCTCAATAATCAAAATGTGTGTCAAACTGCTGGTCTATGCTATGACAAGAGTCAAGACAAAAGACCTATTGTTGAGAATGATAACAGTGAAGAAGCTAGCCAAGTTAATAAGACTAAAGACAAAAGTACATTTGTTCCTGTTAAGTTTATGACACCTAAAGAAAAATCTGAAACCACAAACTCATCTGTCATTAGTCCCCCTGTTGTTAACAAAAAGACAAATGAAACAGGAGCAAATAACTCTAAGAAAAATATTAATATAGGGTACTTGTCTAAGTCAAAATTAAAAGAAAGGCTAGAGAACTTATCAGAGTCTACCAAAACTAGGAGAAATAGGAATGGTAAGGAAGGAATTAATAAGGCAAACAATTACCAAAAGGATCCTAATGCTCCTAGAAAGAAGTGTTATAGATGTGGCAACCACAACCATTTGGCTATAGATTGTAAAGCAAAGATTGAGAAGAAATCAGAGTCTAATCCTTCACAGACTCTGAAAAGTCACTACATACCACAGAAACCATGTTATCACTGTGGTAGCATATTTCATTCTATCTATATGTGTAAGGACTATCATGACTTGTATTACAATTTTTATGAGCTAAAATCTTCTATTGATAAAAGTTGGTATGACACTGTCAAGACTCCACCAGAGTCTAAGGCAACAAAAGAGACAGGTAAATCAAAGGTGAAAATTGTAAAGCCTGCTTCTCCTAAAGTTAGTAGAAAAGGATCCAAAACTGTTTGGGTCCTCAAAACATCTAACTAGTTGCTTTATGTATGCAGGGAACCAGGGTAAAGAATGTAACCCTAATCCTGGACAGTGGATGCTCAGGACACATGACTGGAAAGAAATCCCTGCTTACAGACTTTGTGGAAATGGCTGGCCTAGAAGTATCCTTTGGAGATGGCAACAAAGGACAAACACTAGGATATGGCAAGATTGTACTTGGGAATGTCATCATTGAACAAGTAGCTCTAGTTGATGGCTTAAGGCATAATTTAATAAGCATAAGTCAACTTGGAGATAAAGGTTACCATACTGGCTTTGACAACAAAGAGTGTCTTGTGACTCACAAAGAAACAGGCATTGTGGTTTTCAAAGGACTTAGGCATGGTAACATTTATGAAGCCAGCTTGGAGGATTGCATACACAGTGAAATCACATGTCTATATAGCAAGGCCTCAACAGAAGAAAGCTGGAAATGGCACAAGAAACTGTCACACATCAACTTCAAAACACTCAATAAGTTGGTTAAACAGAATCTTGTAAGAGGATTACCACAGGTTGATTTTGTGCAAGATGGACTTTGTGAAGCATGTCAACTTGGGAAGCAAAGAAAATCATCCTTCAAGAGTAAGACAATTAACACCATTTCTGAACCCTTTTATTTATTGCATCTTGATTTATTTGGTCGAGTAAATGTTATGTCAATTAACAAAAGGAAATATACTCTTGTTATTGTAGATGATTTTACAAGATTCACATGGGTTTTCTTTCTACATTCAAAGGATGAAGCTCCACAACACATAAAAGACCATATCACCTTTCTGGAAAGGAAATCAACAAAAACAGTTAAAATTCTAAGGAGTGACAATGGTACTGAATTCAAGAATTCAATCATGGAGGACTACTGTGCATCAAAGGGAATTACTCAACAATTTTCTGCACCAGGAACTCCTCAACAAAATGGAGTTGTGGAGAGAAAGAATAGAACACTCATAGAAGCTGCCAGAACAATGCTGGCAGAATCTAAGCTACCAGTCTATTTTTGGGCAGAGGCAGTCAATACAACATGTTTCACTCAAAACTGCACCTTAATAAACATGCAATGGAAAGACTCCCTATGAAATGATAAAGAACAAGAAGCCAAGTGTGAAACACTTTCACATATTTGGATGCAAGTGTTATGTACTGAAAGTACATCCTGAAAATCTAAGCAAATTTGAAGCCAAGGCAGATGAGTCAATTTTTCTTGGATATGCATCAAACACAAAAGCATTCAGAGTGTTTAATCTCAGAACCAAAATTGTTATGGAATCTATTCATGTTGCATTTGATGATAAAAAGTTTACAGGATTGCAGGATGAGTCAGAGTCTACTACACTGGAATTTGAAAATCTAAAAAGTTCTGAGATAAATGAAGAAGAAGAGGATGAAGACCCTCAAACAACTCCTGAACCAACACAGGAATCTGCACACTCTGAGGGGGAGTCAGAAAATTCAACTCCAAATAATTCAGAGTCTAACAGGTCAGGGTCTACCCAGACAGAGTCTAGACAGACAGAGTCTAACTCATCAGGGTCTGGATCAAGCAACTCTGAAACCTTGTCAGAGTCAAGCAATTTAGGGGGAGCCTCTTCATTTGAATTTCACTCAAATACAGAAGATGCAAATGACTTAGGGGGAGCTTCAAGTTCAAGAACCAATCTTCCACCAGCTAGAAAATGGACAAGGGATCACACTCCTGACTTAATAATTGGTGACCCTGAGAGTGGTGTACAAACAAGAACAGCCACTCAAAATGAATGTCTTTATAGCTGTTTTCTCTCAAAGAATGAACCCAAGAAAATTGAGGAAGCCTTGCAAGACCTTGATTGGATTATTGCAATGCAAGAAGAATTGAATGAATTTGAGAGAAATAAAGTGTGGAAACTAGTACCAAGACCTAGAAATAGATCTGTTGTTGGTGCAAAATGGGTTTACAGGAACAAACTTGATGAGAATGGAACTGTAGTAAGAAACAAAGCAAGGCTAGTTGCAAAAGGATACTCACAGGAGGAAGGAATTGACTATGATGAAACTTTTGCACCAGTAGCAAGATTGGAAGCTATCAGAATGTTTCTTGCCTTTGCAGCTCATTCAAAATTCAAGGTGTATCAGATGGATGTGAAAAGTGCCTTCTTAAATGGAGAATTGGAAGAAGAAGTCTATGTGGAGCAACCAACAGGATTTGTTGATACAAAGTTTCCTGATCATGTTTACAGGTTAGACAAGGCACTATATGGATTGAAGCAAGCACCTAGAGCATGGTATGAAACTCTTTCAAAATTTCTTCTGGAAAATGAATTCACAAGAGGTACCATTGACAAAACTCTCTTTATTAGAAAATGTAAAGGTGATATTTTGCTTGTCCAAATTTATGTTGATGATATTATATTTGGATCTACTAATGATAAACTCTGTGAAAAGTTTAGTCAACTAATGCAGTCAAATTATGAAATGAGCATGATGGGAGAATTAAACTTTTTTTTGGGGCTTCAAGTCAAACAGAATGATGATGGAATTTTCATCAATCAAACAAAGTATGTAAGAGAACTGTTGAAGAAGTTTGATATGCAAGACTCTGCAACTGCTAAAACTCCCATGTCAACTGCCACAAAGCTAGACTCTGACCCAAAGGGTAAGAAAGTTAACAACACTAGCTATAGAGGTATGATTGGCTCATTGTTATATTTAACTGCTAGTAGACCAGACATAATGTTTGCAACTTGTCTATGTGCTAGATTTCAAGCTGACCCTAGAGAATCACATTTAATAGCTGTGAAAAGAATTTTTAGATATCTCAAGGGGGCACAAACTCTTGGACTTTGGTATCCTAGAGAGTCAGATTTTTCACTAATTGGTTATTCAGATTCTGACTATGCAGGATGCAAAGTAGACAGGAAAAGCACAACAGGACAATGCCAGTTTCTTGGCAACAGATTAATTTCTTGGTTTAGCAAGAAACAACAAACAGTATCCACCTCAACAGCTGAGGCTGAATACATTGCAGCTGGAAGTTGCTGTGCTCAAATTCTGTGTATGAGAAATCAATTACTTGATTATGGACTAACATTATCAAATATTCCTATGTATTGTGATAATACTAGTGCTATTAAAATTGCAGAGAATCCAGTCCAACACTCCAGAACAAAGCACATTGATGTCAGGTATCACTTCATTAGAGAACATGTTGAAAATGGCACTATGACACTTCACTATGTTCCAACTGACAGACAGATTGCAGACATTTTGACAAAACCACTTGATGAATCTACCTTTCTCAGACTGGTAGGTGAATTAGGTATGTTAAATATGTAAGTGATCAAAATTACAAGAAGCAAGGTATGTACTTTAATTATAGTCCCTGGCTTAACACACTATGATTAATTAAAATTGCAAAATTTTGTTTGGTACTTTACCTTGACAGAGTCTAGTTCTTAGACTCTGACGAGTCTGTAGACTCTGAGAGCCTGTAGACTCGGAGAGTCTGTAGACTTTGAGAAAAATATCGCCTAGACTCTGAATCGGTCAATATTCGCGCCTGCAGACTCTGATTGCTTTTAAACGGTTCAATTGACTTAAAATAGGCGGTAACAGTTATCTTTTGACTAGAGATAGACTATAGACTCGTGTGTATTGTATGCAATTCAAACAAAATAGAAAATTTTTCATACAATTTACTCACTTGTTTATTGCAATTATTTTCTAAGGCAAAAATATTCACAGAGCTTTTTGCGAACCCTAGTTAATTTCTTCAAGTTTTTCCATCACTTTCAACATCAACAACTTCAATGGCTGCCATTTCTACTGTCCTGAGGGGACCCAAGGCGATTGGTTTCACTTTTGGGGACTTTGATTTCATGACTACAAATCATGTTGCTGCTTTTGGAGATAAGAAAGGAGTAGATGCTGACTACTTCCCAATGATGGATTTCATGGAGCACTCTGAGCTCAGTTACATTCTCAAGGCATCACCAGTGATTCACATGGATGTTGTGTCAAAGGCTTGGAGTTCTGCACCGGTTGTTGATCCTTCTCATGATCAACCAGGTAAAATCATGTTTACCTTTGGCTCCACTACATTTGATGTAACTGCCGATGTACTTAATGTTGTGTTTAAATTGCCTGTAAGAACACCTTTAGATGAAACTGTTTCTGATGATGACATTAAAAGCATGTTTAAGGCAATAGGTTATTCTGCTAGCTTAGATAACATGAGTAAAATAACTAGGCCTTACTTAAGGAAAGAATGGTCCTTTTTCTTTGATCAAATTGCTAAGTGCTTCACTGGTAAGTGTAGTGGTTTTGATGCTATTACTGCTATAACTTATCAAATTGGTCACAGTCTCCTGTTTGACAAAGTGATCAACATTGGTGATATGTTGCTCACTCAAATGGGAGCAAAATTAAATAATGTGCAAGAGGGGAGGAAGAAAGTCTAATATCATAGATTTCTTATGATTCTCCTCAACCATTTCATTCCTGATATGTCAACCAAGTTGGCAGATGATTGCTGTGTGCAGGCATACAAACAGCAAAGGAGGATATTCTCTGACATCAAGAGAATTGATGACAAGAAGAAAAGTCTACCTGCCATGCACTATCCACAGGTAATGCAGGTAAAACTCTCAACCTACAAACCTTCTATCTACAATGCCTCATTTTTTGGTGGTGAAATGGTGCAGGAACAAGTAATGGAGAGTCCCCCTGCACCTACCCAAGTCACCCAATCCCCTTCAATTCCACAATCTTCCAAACCAAAATCCAAAAAGAAACCAACCTCTGGTGTCTCTCAACAGGCACCAGTTGTAAAGAGGAGAAAATTGATTCAAACTAGGCTGATAGATGAGCACAGTGAGGAAGAGCTCAACCCTCTAGAGAAACAAGTTGTTGAAGGTCTTTCTTTGTTAAAAGAAGGTCATGATACACTTGATTCTAACCTTCAAGCCAAGTCTGTAGTCTCTGAAAAGGCTACAAACTCTGAAAAGCCTAGGAATGCACCTCAGGATTCTCTAATTGAGTCTCCTGACAAATCCTTTGATCAGAAGTACAGAAGATTGAGGAAGGCTTATTCTGCACACACACACAAGCCTCTTATTATTACTAACCCTGTTTTGCAGGAAACAGATGCTCCCAAGGCTCCTGCAGAGCCAGACTCTGAAAGCAAGAAAACTCCTGAACCAGAGTCTAATGTTGAGTCAGAGTCTAGGCTGCCTTTAGACTCTGATCATGAAACATTTTGGGAAGGAATGCCATTGGATGCAGCCTCAAGTCTAATTGATGAGATCATTATTCCAAGTGATGAGGTACTGCTATTCCTATATCCTTTGGTGGAATCAGTTGAAGATCCAGTGCAATATCAGACTAAATCTCAAGTCTTGGATTTTCTTACAACCTATGAAGCCCTAAGGAAGAGAATGGAACAGGAGCTACAAATGTCTGCACAGGATGTGGTCAAAAATCTATACAGCTACCTATTCAACTCTTCATTACAAGTACAAGCAGCTGGGCTCATAGAAGGCAAGACAAATGAAGTTCTCAAAGCACTAGGTGTGCCAGACTCTGAACAGCAAATTACAAAGAAGCCTAAAAAGCTTAAGGTCCACAAAAGGAGAGCATCAGAGTCTGTTGCTGAGTTGGAAACTGAGATTGAGCAACCAGTTTTTAACTATGAAGCAATTTGGGATAATGGAGTTACCTACAGGACAGCCATTCAATGGATCTCTCAAATTCAACCTCTGTCAAGACAGGTGGCTGACTATCTTGTCCATAATATAGGTACAATTGCCAACAAATACATCTATCCAACCTACCAAAGTAGACTGGATCAATTCAAGGGCACTTATTTTCAAAAAGTAAGAAGGGAACTGCAGGACCTCTTCAATCTCACAGATGCCCAGGCAATCAATGCAATCCATCTCAGGGCCTTTCATCACAAGTTGGATGCATTTATTCTTAAAGAACAACAGGAGGTAGCAGGTGGTGCAAGGCAGTTGGAGGATGGGACTAGTGCACCAGTGGTGACTAGTGATAGAGATGCTCAGTCTGCCTCACCCACACAAGAACCACCTAGTCAGAGGTTGGGTGATAGTGGGGCAGGGGAGTATGCTGTTGAGCCCTCCTTGACAACTCACCAAAGAGCTGATGAGAACCCCAGTGATATGGGAGGACAGACTCTGATGGATGCTCATGAAGAAATTTCCCAATCTATTCTGTCAGAGTCTATCCACCTTGAGGGGGAGTCTCATGCACAAACAGTCCAAGATGGCAACACTCAGACTCTAGCTTCTAATGAAGTCATACTGAAGCTGTCAGAGTCTAGAGTAGACCCTGAGACTGGAATACTGGAGCCAACAGACTCTGAAAAGAGAGAAGATGCTTGTAAGGGTTCAGGATCTGTTGATGCTCACCCCTTGGTGGAAACCCCTAGCCTTCAGACATTTGAAGGGGTTCCCCTCCATCAAGGTGGTTCAGGTATTGAAGCACAACTCTTATCTCTCAACCCCTCTTCTGTAGGATTATTGAGTGCACCCTCCACATTGAGTGAAAAAATATCTGAGAGGCTGGCACTGGACCAGGCAAAAGGAGAGGTAGAAAAGGCTGTAGAGAGCCTGAGTGAGTTTGAGAAAGTGGGTGCCCAACCCCACTGTGAGCATGAGAGATTAGGGTATCCTGAACCTAGCTTTACTTATTGGGATCAAGATTTTCCACAAAGTTGGTCCAATGAGTTGGAGCAGGGGATGGATGAAAATTCACACTGTTTGATTGTGCAGATTGGAAAGAAGGAGGAGGCTCTTGCTGCTCAGAAATCATTTACTCAGAGACCACAACTACATTTGGTGGATTCTCTAGCAAGGAGAGCAGATAGAGTCATGGAGGCTATGGTGGAAAACCCTGTCATTTCACCTGAGGCTGCGAATTTGAAGTCAGAAGAACCTCTGTTAATCATGCCTATAAGGGCTAGACTTCCAGAGTCTACAGTCTCTGATAACTCTCAGGAGGAGTCAGGGTCTATAGTTCCGTTTGCAGTTTCGAAGTCTCCACCACCAGAGTCTACCCCTCTAATTACAAAGATTGAGCTTGTTGCTGAGGAGTGCTCTTCTGAAGATGATGATCCAGTTCCACCCTCCTTTGTATATTTTGATCAGGTGTTTCCCCAATCTTGGGAGTCTGCACAGCAAAGAGGAATAACAGATAAAGATTCTTTTGCTTGCATTTTGGCAATTCATCAATCTGAGAGGCTTCCAGCTTTTCAGAAAAAATCTTTTCAACAGGAACATGGTTACTATCCTGGTGAAGAAGATCAAGTCTTAGATGGAGCTGTTAAAGCTAAGCTGCCTGATGTTGCTGCTCAATTATCCAGTGTGGTCCAGGATATTTCTCATATTAAAACAAAGCTCACTGGTGTTGATAATACCACTTCTCTTCTCAATACAAGATTTGACAGAATTCACTCCCTTCAATTATCCAAAGAGGTCGCTTTTAAAGATGCTCTGGCTGCTATCACTACCACTCAAGCCTCTCTTCAAACTACAGTTTCTGCTTTGACCACTAAGGTTGATTCAGTTATTGCAGCCCAGGCAAATATCTCCACAGTTCTTGAGCAGATCCTTTTGGCTGTCACCAGTAATGATGATGTCAAAAAGGGGGAGAAGGAGAAGCAAGGTGAATCCTCCAGGAGACATAAGGATGAGGGATGCAAGGATCAATCAAGGGGAGTTAAAAGGAGGAGAGATGGTGATGATGGAGATAGTTCTCATGGTCCTAAGGGTCCTAATGGTGTGCAACAAAAACAATCTGGAGTAGCAAGAACTCAAACACACCAGTCAGGGACTGGACATGGGAAATCAGGGTCTAAATCAGACTCTAATAGGCAAAGGAAGAAATCAGACTCTGATGACACTCAAGAACCTTCTTACTGGAAATGCAGTCAATCAAATCTGCAACTTAGAGCTAAAAACAAGACAGGACTTGGAGGATTTGAAGAATCAGATATTGACAGAACATCTACCTTAACCAGGGATCCTCAATCCTTGACAGATAGGCAGTTTGAGAAGATCACCCAGAAGCATTTAAACAAAGTGGTGTCTGCTCAAATTGTTTATAATATTTTTGAAAGAAAGGTACAAGGAGGTCAGGGAGAAACAGAAAAGGTGAAAAATGAGATGCTAGTTTACTTCCTAGAAGGTGAAAGTGTAAGGTGGATTAGTCAGTCAAATTTTATCTTTTTCAAACAAGCTGAGGAGTTACAGTATATTAGATTCCTACTGCAAATTGCTTATGAAGTGAACAAAAGCAAAGAGGCTATCACTCACAAATGATTTCAAGAAATTGATAGGAAGTTGACTCTACACAGACAGGCAAATCGACAAATGAGCAAATTCTCTTTGAAATATATTGATACTGAGGGAAATGATCAAGTCATGCCATTAGAAGAAAAACAAATCAAGTTTCAAGAAGGTGTTGGTCATTACTTTTGGTTTCAGCCTATGAATGGGAAAGTCAGTGTTATAATGTTGAAGGACTTAAAAACTCAAGAAAGCAATGCAAATGACCTAAGAGCAGCTTACTGTCAAATAAAATGTTCAAATGAAGAAATGAAGAAACTGAAGAAATTTGTTGGTGAAGCTTTGGCAATGGTGGAGGAAAATATGTTAAAGTCTTTTTTGAAGAATAATCCAGCTTTTGAGATGATTAAATAAGAAGTAATTCTTTTTCCCTTATAATTCTTTTATACTGTTCTAGATTAATAGTTTTATTCTTTAGTTTTGACATCATCAAACCTTGATTTATGCTTACATTTTATAAAGCATAAATAGGGGGAGATTGTTAGGAATATATCCATTTGATGATGTACAAAATACTAGAACAGGGTCTAGATTAGTTTATCTGTAATAAGTCTTTCTAGTCTCTGAAATATATAATCAGAGTCTAGATAGTCAACATTCATGTTATTTGTACTTAGAAGAATTTCTGTAGAAAGTGAAACCAGAGTCTACATGAAGATCAGAGTCTGGAAGGTGGTCAGAGTCTATAGACCATCAGAGTCTGTGAACTATCAGAGTCTACATCTAATCAGAGTCTGGAGATCATCAGAGTCTGAAGATTTCAGAGTCTATACAGAAGATCAGAGGAATGGAAAGTCTTCGAAGATCAAGATAATTTAAATTACAGATATGCTATGGGAAAGAAAGAGAATTCTACAAGGAAACTGTCAACTAATAATTAGGAATTATATTCCTATTGTAATTTATCTTTCTGTTATTAGTTGATAGGAAGCTCTCTATATAAACTCTATGTAACCTAATTGTAAAAGTGTGGGAAAATAATTGTCTTAGTAATATTTTTGTGAGAGCATAGAGATAGAGAGAGTTGCTGTGATAAACACAGAGAAGCTGCTAGGGTTTGTGTACATCCTAGGAGAGTTTTGTATTCACAAATCAATAATACAAAACAGTTCTTATTCATATCTTCGTGTTTGAGTTTGTTATTAATTTGATTTTAAATTGGGCAGAAAAGACACACAAGTATTCAACTCCCCCTTCTACTTGTGCAATTGGGAAAACATGGTTGCTCCAAATAGACTTTTTCTACTAATTTTCCTATCAAGAAGGCAGTTTTCTCATCCATCTGATACACCTTGAATTTTGAATGAGCCACAAATGCAAAGAACATTCTGATAGCTTCCAATCTTGCTACTGGTGCAAAAGTTTCATCATAGTCAATTCCTCCCTCCTAAGAGTATCCTTTTACAACTAGTCTGCTTTGTTTCTAATCACAGTTCCATTCTCATCAATTTTGTTTCTGAACACCCATTTTGCAACAATAATTGATCTATTTTTGGGTCTTGGTACAAGTTTCCATACTTTATTTCTCTCAAATTCATGCAATTCCTCTTGCATTGCAATAATCCAATCAGGGTCTTGCAAAGTTTCCTCAACTTTCTTGGGTTCATTCTTTGAGAGAAAACAACTATAAAGACATTGATTTTGAGTGGTTGTTCTAGTTTGTACACCACTCTCAGGATCACCAATTATCAAATTAGGAGGGTGATCTCTTGCCCATTTTCTAGCTGGTGGAAGATTGGTTCTTGAACTTAAAGTTCCCCCTAAATCATTGGCATTTCCTGTATGTGAGTGAAATTCAAATGAAGAGGCTCCCCCTGAATTGCTTGACTATAAAAAGGATTCAGAGTTGCCTCATCCAGACCCTGATGAGTTAGACTCTAAAGAACTTGATTCTGTCTGTCTAGACTCTGTCTTGCTAGACCCTGAACTGTTAGACTCTGAGTTGATTGGAGTTGAATTTCCTAGCTCCCCCTCAGAGTGTGTAAGTTCATGTGTTGTTTTAGGAGTAGTTTGAGATCTTCATCCTTATCATCTTCTTCTATCTCTGAACATTTAAGAATTTTAAATTCCAGTATTGTAGACTCTGACTCATCCTGTAATCTTTTTATCATCAAATGAAATACGAATAGATTCCATAACAATTCTGGTTCTGAGATTAAAGACTCTGAATGCCTTTATATTTGGTGAATATCCAAGGAAGATAGCTTTATCAACCTTGGCATCAAATTTGCTTAGATTTTCAGGGTGTACTTTTAGTACAAAGCATTTGCATTCAAATATGTGAAAGTGTTTCACACTTGGCTTCTTGTTATTCACTATTTCATAAGGAGTCTTTTCATGCATATTAATCAATGTATAGTTTTGAGTGAAACATGTTGTACTGACTACCTCAGCCCAAAAATATACTAGCAGTTTAGAATCTGCCAACATTGTCCTGTCAGCTTCTATGAGTGTTCTATTTTTTCTCTCCACAACTCCATTTTGTTGGAGTGTTCCTGGTGCAGAAAATTGTTGAGTAATTCCCTCTGATGCATAGTATTCCTCCATGACTGAATTCTTGAATTCAGTACCATTGTCACACCTTAGAACTCTAACTGTCTTATTTGATTTTGTTTCCAGAAAAGTGATATGGTCTATTATGTGTTGTAGAGTTTCATCATTTGAATGCAGAAAGAAAACCCATGTGAATCTTATAAAATCATCTACAATTACAAGAGCATATTTCTTTTTGTTAATTGACATCACATTTACTGGACCAAATAAATCAAAGTGTAATAGATAAAAGGGTTTAGAAATGGTGATTATTATCTAGCTTTTGAAGGATGTTTTCCTTTGCTTTACAAGTTGACATGCTTCACAAAGTCCATCTTGCATAAAGTCAACATGTGGTAGTCCTATCACAAGACTCTATTTGACCAACTTGTTGAGTCTTTTGAAGTTGATGTGTGACAGTTTCTTGTGTCATTTCCATCTTTCTTCAGTTGAGGCCTTGCTATATAGACATGTGACTTCATTGTGAGTGTAATCCTCCAACATGGCTTCATATATGTTACCATGTTTGTGCCCTTCGAAAACAAAATGCATGTTTCTTTATCAGTCACAAGACACTTTTTCTCGTCAAAGCCAGTATGGTAACCTTTATTTCCAAGTTGACTTATATTGATTAAGTTTTGTTTCAAGCCATCAACTAGAGCTACTTCATCAATGATGACATTCTCAAGTATAATCTTGTCATATCCCAGTGTTTGTCCTTTGTTGCCATCTCCAAAGGATACTTTTGGGCCAGCCATCTCCACAAAGTCTGTAAGTAGGGATTTCTTTCCAGTCATGTGTGCTGAGCATCCATTGTCCAGGATTAGGGTTACTCTTTTTACCCTGGTTCCCTGCATACATATAGCAACTAGTTAGATGTTTTGGGGACCCAAACAGTTTTGGATCCTTTACTACTAACTTTGGGTGAAACAGGCTTAGTATTTTTCATTTTTGTTTTACGTGTCTCCTTTGTTGCTTTAGACTCTGCTGGAGTCTTGACAGTGTCATACAAACATTTATCAATTGAAGATTTTAGATCATAAAAATTGTAATACAAATCATGATAGTCTCTACATATATAAATTGAATAAAATATGCTACCACAGTGATAACACGGCTTCTGTGGAATGTAGTGACTTTTCAGAGTCTAAGAAGGAATAGACTCTGATTTCTTTTCAATCTTTATTTTACAGTCAAGAGTTAAATGGTTGTGGTTTCCACATCTATAACACTTCTTCTTTCTAGGAGCATTAGGATCCTTTTGATAATTATTGGCCTTATTAATGCCTTCCTTACCATTCCTATTTCTCCTAGTCTTGCTAGACTCTGGCGGACTGTCTATTCTTTCCTTCAACTTAGACTTAGATAGAAAAATGATATTTATATTTTTCACGGGTTTCTATTTTTCTTAGTCATCAGTCTTATTGGTATTCCGATTGGCCCTAGCAGAATTAGGGCCATTAGAAATATTTGTTGTTGATTCTGATGAAACAAATTTAACAACAACAGAGGTTTTTCAATTTTTAGTCTAAGTGGATTGACTAGCTTCCTTTTTTATTATTATTCTCAACAATTTTGTCTTGACTCTTGTCATAGCCTAGACCAACAGTTTAACATACATTCTGATTATTGAGAATTTCCTGAACTTTTCTACCAGAGTCTGTCCACACTTTGAATTTAAGCATTTCTTCTTCTAGTTCTTTCTTAACAAAGTCATAGGCTTTTAAGACTTCAGTGTAGTTATGCCTGCATTTCTCAAAATCCTTTTTTTATTCTTCCATAAACACTAATTCAGACTCTAAATGGTTATTCCTACTTGTCAAGGTTAAATTTTCTTCTATTAACATGTCATTGTCATTAGTGAGAGACATACAGTTTGTCACTATATTTTTAATCTCACTTTGTACAATTTTTATACCATCAGAGTCTAAATTGAGTAAAGATTTAGGAGAAAAGATTGATACATGAGTTTTAGGAGATGAAGGTTCTTTAGGAGATTCTGATTTTTCCGAGGAGACAGTCATCAATTCTAGATTTTATTAATCAATTTCATCCTCTGAGCTTGAATCTGACCAATCCTTTCCTATTGAGAGAAATGCTTTTCATTTGCCGTGATTTTTTGCTTTTCTACATTCACTAGCAAAGTGCCCTAATATTCCACAGTTGAAATACTTGACTTTTTCCTTGTCAAGTTTGATTATGGTGCTTTTGCTCTTCTCAACCTTTTCATCTTCCTTCTTAAATGATGGTCTTTTACTGAATTTTCTTGTTCTTTTGTTGAATTTCATCCTTTTGAAATTCTTAGCAAATATAGCCATCATTTGTCTCAGATCAATCTCATCTTCAGAATCAGAGTCTGTCTCAGTAGACTCTAATTCAACAATAGTCTTATCCTTCTTCTTTGATTCTTTAACTCTTGATTCTTTGGGTTCTTCATGTTGTTCTCTTTCACACTCCATCAAGAGAGCCATATATTTTTCTTTCACAGACTTCTTATTCTTCCTCTGTTGCATCTCTAGATAATATGTTTTGAGTCTTCCATACAATTCTTCCAAATAGATTTCATCTAAATCTCTTGCTTCTCTTATGGTTGTTGTTGTGTTGTCCCACTATTTAGGAAGGGCTCTCAGAAACTTGATGTTTGTATCTTCAGAATCATAAACCTTACCAAGTATAGCCATCTCATTCAGGAGTTTTGTGAACCTATCATACATCTCAGTAATAGATTCTCCAGATTTTGCCTCAAAATACTCATACTCCAGAATTAGAAAAGACCTTGCATTCTTCTTAACATCTTTAGTCCCTTCATAGTGCACTTCAAGTTTTGTCCAAATCTCCTTAGCAGTCTTGCAAGATATGACACGGTTTATAAGAACAGAGTCCAAACTATTAAAGAGAATGTTTTTGACTTTTGCCTCCTTAAGGACATTTTCCTTGTCCTCCTTTGACCACTCAGCCTTTGGTTTATTGACAAAGTGCTCTTCAATTATTTTTCTTTTTTCAGTGGTTTGAGGAACAAGCCTTGAGGGCACATAGGGTCCATCATGAATCCTGTCAAGATAGTCAGGGTCTGTAGCTTCCCGATGGTGCAGCATCTTAGCCTTCTAGTGGGTGTATTCATTTCTCTGAAGCCTAGGATTCTTAGAATTTCCATATTTGTTTCCAAACATCTTTGATTGATTTTAAAACATAGGCTTTGATACCAATTGTTTTCCGAGTTACACAAGTAGAAGGGGGGTTGAATACTTGTCTGATCTTTTCGTCTTAGTTTCAATCAATTTCAGAAGAATCAAACTTGAACTATTTTAACAAAGATCAAAACTCAGAGAATACAAATATCAGTATTTGTATTATTTATGAATTAAAACAAACTCTCCTAGGGTGTACACAAACCCTAGCAGCTCCTCTGTGTTTTCACAACAACTATCTCTATCTCTATGCTCTCATAAAATTTGACAATAATATTAGGTTACGTAGAGTTTTTATATAGAGAGCTGCCTATCAATTAATAACAGAAAATCAAATTACAATAGGAATAGAATTCCTAATTATTAGTTGACAATTTCCTTCTAAAATTCTATTTCCTTCCCACAACATATCTGCAATATAAATATCTTTATCTTCGAAACTTTCCCTTTCTGTTGATCACCTTCCAAATATAGATTTAGCTTTATAGACTCTGAAATTTTTCAGACTCCGATGATCTACAGTGTCTGATAGACTATAGACTTTGATAGTCTATAGACCCCGATTGACTTCCAGACTCTAATTTGCATCCAGACTCTAGTTTCATTTTTATCTAAAAATCTTCTAAGTACAAATGACATCTATAAATGGATGTTGACCATTTAGACTCTGATTATAAAAGTTCAGAGACTAGAAAGACTTGTTACAGGTAAACTATACTAGACCCTGTTCTAGTACTTTGTACATCATCAAATGAATATATTCCTAACACACCAATCCCAACCCCTACCTACCAACCCTAACCAGCAGCCTCACCCTAGCCTTTCCCCTCAATCCCCTGTACCCACCAGCTGCCTCCCCCCGCCCCACCACGCCCCCAGCCCCCAGCCGCCCCTTCCCCCAACGCCCTCAACCAAATATGCCTCCAGCCCCCATTCTTCATATTCCAATCATCTTCTCATGTAATTTCTCTGTTATCCTAGTTTCACACGTAGAAAGGGGGTTGAATACTTGTATAATCTTTTCGTTTTAGTTTCAATCAATTACAGAAGAATCAAACTTAAACTATTTTAATAAAGATAAAAAATCAGAGAATAAAAATATCAGTGTTTGTATTAAAGAATATTGAATACAAACTCTCCTAGGATGTACACAAACCCTAGCAGCTTCTCTGTGTTTTCATAACAACTCTCTCTATCTCTATGCTCTCACAAGTTCTTCTTATAATATTTGGTTACATAGAATGTTTATATAGAGAGTTGCCTATCAATTAATAATTGAAAATCAAATTACAATAGAAATAGAATTCTTAATTATTAGTTGATAGTTTCCTTCTGAAATTCTCTTTCCTTCCTATTGCATATTTGCAATATAATTGTATTTATCTTCGAAGACTTCCATTTACTATGATCACCTTCCAAATTCAGCTTTAGCTTTATAGACTCTGAAAAACTTCAGACTCTGATAGACTATAGACTCCGATAGTCTATAGACCCGGATTGACTTCCAGACTCCGATTGATCTCTAGACTCTGGATTTATTTCTCTTGAAAAGCTTCTAAGCACAAATGACATCTAATAATGAATGTTGACTATCTATACTCTGATTATAGAAAAGTTTAGAGACTAGAAAGACTTATTACAGATAAACTATGCTAGACCCTGTTCTAGTATTTTATACATCATCAAATGAATATATTACTAATAATCTCCCCATATTTATGCTTTATAAAATGTAAGCATAAATAAAGATTTGATGATGTCAAAACTAAAGAATGAAACAATTAATCTTGAACAGTATAAAAATTTATAAGGAATATAGAATTACTTATCAATTTATCTTCTCAAAAGATGTGTTGTTTCTCAGATATGACTTCAACATATTCTCTTCCAAAATAGCTAGAGCTTCACCAACAAACTTCTTCAACTTGTTCATCTCTTTATTGTCACATTTGATTTGACAGTAAATTGTTTTCCCAGTTGCACAAGTAGAAGGGGGGTTGAATACTTGTGTGTTTTTTCTGCCTGATTAAAATCAACTCAATAAGTAATAAAAGTTTGAATTAAGAACAAAGATGAAATCACAAAGATATGAATAACAATTGTTTATTTTATTGATGTATAAAAACAAACTCTCCTAAGGTGTATACAAACCCTAGCAGCTTCTATGTGTATTTCACAACAACTCTCTCTTTCTCTATGCTCTCACAAAAATTTTACATTTAAATTAGGTTACATAGAGTCTTTATATAGAGAGCTACCTATCAACTAATAACAGAAAATCAAATTCCAATAGGAATACAATTTCTAATTATTAGCTAACAGTTTCCTTCTGCAATTCTCCTTCCTTCTCAAAGCATACCTGCAATATCTTTGGCTTTATCTTCAAAGACTTCCCTTATCTGTAATCATCTTCCCAATTTAGATTTGACTTCATAGACTCTGAAATCTCCAGACTCTACCAGATTATAGACTCTGATGGACTATAGACTCTGATCATTTATAGACTCTGACAGATTGTAGACTCCGATAGTCTATAGACTCTGATCACCTCTCAGACTCTGATCTTCATCTAGACTCTGGTTTCACTTTCTATAGAAAATCTTCTAAGTACAGGAATGTTGACAAACTAGACTCTGATTATAAAATTTTAAAGACTAGAAAGACTTATTACAAATAAGCTATGTTAAATCCTATTTTAGCATTTTTTACATCATCAAATGAATAAATTTCTAACAATCTCCCCCTATTTATGCTTTATAAAAATTAAGCATAAATCAAGGCTTGATGATGCCAAAACTAGAGAATGATACAATTATTCTATAATAAAAAATCTGTATAAGGAAAAAGAATTACTTCTCACTTGATCTTCTCAAAGGCTGGATTATTCTTTAAAACTGAATTCAACATATTCTCCTCCACAACAGCAAGAGCTTCACCAACATATTTCTTCAATTTTTTCATCTCTTCATTTGAACACTTGATTTGACAGTAAGCAGCTCTCAGATCATTTGCACTGCTTTCTTGCTCCATTAAGTCTTTCAATATTAGAACACTGATTTTCCCACTCATAGGATAAAATTCAAAGTAATGACCCACACCTTCTTAAAATTTAATTTACTTCTCTTCTACTGGCATGACTTGATCATTCCCTTCAGCATCAACATACTTTAAAGAAAATATGCCTATTTGTCGATTTGCTTGTCTGTGCAGAGTCAGCTTTCTGTCAATCTCTTTAAACCATCCGTGTGTGACAGCTTCATTGATTTTGTTTACTTCATAAGAAATTTTTAGGAGAAATCTAACATATTGTAATTCTTCAGCCTGTTTGAAAAAGATAAAGTTTGACTGACTGATCCATCTTGCAGATCCACCTTCTAAAAAGTATACCAACGTATCATTTTTCACCTTTTATGTACCTCTCTGTCCTCCTTGCACCTTTCTTTCAAAAACATTATAAACAATTTGAGCAGATACAACTTTTTTCAGGTGTTTTTATGTAATCTTCTCAAACTGCCTATCTGTCAATGATTGAGGATCCCTAGATAGAGTTGCTGTTCTATCAATATCTGATTCTTCAAGACCTGTCTTCTTTTTGGCTCTAAGTTGTAGATTGGATTGACTACATTCCCAGTAAGAAGGTTCTTTGACCTCATCAGAGTCTGATTTTCTCTTTTGCCTATTAGAGTCTGGCTTAGACTCTGACTTCCCATGTCCAGTCCCTGACTAGTGTGTTTGTGTTTTAACCACTCCAGATTGCTTTTGTTGCACAACACCAGGACCTCTAGGACCATGAGAACTATCACCAGCTTCATCATCATCATATCTTCCCATTTTAACTCCCTTTTTAGCTTCCTTACAAGCCTCATCATTATGTCTCCTAGAGGAACCACCAATTTGCTTCTCCCCCTTTTTGACATCATCACTACTAGTGATAGCTAAAAGAATTTGTTCAAGGACAGTTGAAAGATTTGTTTGTGCTGCAATAACGGAATCAACTTTGGTGTTTAAAGCTGAAACTGTAGTTTGAAGTTGAGCCTGATTTGCAGTGATATCAGCAATAGCATCCTTGTAAGCAACTTTTTTGGATAATTGAAGGGAGTGAATTCTGTCAAACCTAGTACTGAGCAAAGAAGTTGTATTATCAACACATGTAAGCTTTGTTTGGATATGAGAAATGTCATTAACCATATTAGCTAACTATTCAGCAACATTCTCTTTTTCAATGTTAACATCCCCATCAAGTGCCTAATCTTGTTCGCCAGGATAGTGACCATGTTCTTGGAGAAAAGACTTTTTTTGAAAGGCCTGAAGTCTCTCAGACTGATTAATCTTCAAAATATATACAAAGGTTTCTTTATCATCTATTCCTTTCTTTTTGCAGACTCCCAAGATTGAGGAAATACCTGATCAAAATAACTAAAAGATGGATTCACTGGTCCATTATCCTCAGAAGGCCCATCCTCTTCAACTGGTTAAATCTTGGTAATTGGAGGTGTGGTAGACTCTGGTGGTGTGGTAGACTTTGAAATGCAAATGGAACTATAGACCTTGACTCATTCTTAGAGTGATCAGAGTCTGTAGACTCTGGAAGTCTAGCCCTTATTGTCATGATCAAAAGTGGTTCTTCTGTCTTCAATTCTGCAGTCTCATCTTGATTAGTAGTATCATCCACCAAGGCCTCCATGACTCTGTCTGCTCTTCTAGCCAAATAATCTACTAAATGATGATGTGGTATTTGTGTAAATGATTTCTGTGCAGCTAGAGCCTCCTCCTTCTTGCCAATCTGCATAATTAACATGAATGAATTTTTATCCATCCCATACCCCAACTCATTGGACCAACTCTGAGGAAAATCTTGATCCCAATAATAAAGCTAGGTTCACGATACCCTAATCTCTCATCCTCACAGTGGGGTTAGGCACCCACTCTTACTTCCTCACTTAGGCTCTCTACAACCTTATCTACCTCTCTTTTTTCCTGGACCAGTGCCAGCCTCTTAATTATTTTTTCACTCTTTTGGTTAGGTGCACTCAAAGGTCCTACAGAAGAGGGGTTGAGAGAAATTTTAGATTCTTCAATACATGAACCACCTTGATGGAGGGGTACCCCTTTAAATGTTTGAAGGCTAGGGGTTTCCACCAAGGGGTGAGCATCAACAGACCCTGAACCCTTACTATCATCTTCTTTCTTTTCAGAGTCTGTTAGCTCCAGTATCCCAGTCTCAGGGTCTACTCTAGACTTTGACTGCTTCAGTATGACTTCATTAGAAGTCAAAGTCTGAGTGTCATCATTTTTTACTGTTGGTGCATGAGACTCCCCTGAAGGTGAATAGACTCTGATAGAATAGATTGGTTAAATTCTTCATGAGCATCAATTAGAGTCTGTTCTCCCATATCACTAGGGTTCCCAACTGCATAGTTTTGAGTTGTCAAGGAGGGCCTAATAACATACTCCCCTGCCCCACTATCACCCAACCTCTGACTATTTGTTTCTTGTGTGGGTGAGGCAGACTGGGCATCTTTATCACTAGTCACCACTGGTGCACTAGTCCCTTCCTCCAACTTCCTATCAGCTCCTACTACCTCCTGTGGTTCAACCATGATTAATGCCTCCAAGTTCCCATTGAAAAAAATCATTGCATGGATGGCATTGATGGCCTGGGCATAGGTCATATTGAAGGAATCCTGCAGTTCCCTTGTAATTGATTGATAATGTGTGCCCTTGATTTGATCCAATCTACTTTCATAGGTTGGATAGATATACTTGTTGGCCATATTTCCTACATTTTAGGCAAGAAAATCAATCACCTTCTTTGAAAGAGGCTGAATAGTAGAAATCCAATCAATAGTTGTCCTGTAGGTAACTCCTTTATCCCAAATTGCTTCATAGTTAAAAACTGGTTGCTCAATCTCAGTTTCCAACTCAGCAACAGACTCTGAGTCTCTCCTTTTGTGGACTTTAAGCTTTTTAGGCTTGTGTTTGAATTGCTTTACAGAGTCTGGCACATCTAGTGCTTTGAGAACTTTCTTATTCTTTCCTTTTATGAGCCCAGCTGCTATAACTTGAAATGAAGAGTTGAATAGGTAGCTGTAGAGATTTTTGACCACGTCTTGTGCAGACATTTGTAGCTCCAATTCCATCTTCTTCCTTAGGGCTGCCTAGGTTATGAGAAGATCCAAGACTTGTTACCGTGTCTTGTAGAGTTGAGGATCTTCTAATGCTTCCACCAATGGATAGAGAAATAGCAGAACCTCATCACTTGGAGTAATTACTTCATCAATCAAACATGAGGCTGCATCCACTAGCATTCCTTCCCAAAATGTCTCATGATCAGAGTCTAAAGGCATCCTAGACTCTAACTCAACATTAGACTCTGGTTCAGGTGTTTTCTTATTTTTAGAGTCTGGCCCTGCAGGAGCCTTGGGAGCATCAGTTTCCTGTAAAATAAGGTTAGTAGCAATAACAAGCTTGTGTTTGTGTGTGTGCAGAATAAGCCTTCTTCAACTTTCTATACGTCTAAGCAAAAGATTTCTCAGGAGACCCAATTTGAGAATCCTGAGGTGTTTCCCTAGGTTTGTCAGAGTCTGTAGCCTTTTGAGAGTCAACAGACTTGGCTTGAAGGTTAGAATCAAGTGTGTTCATGACCCTCTTTTAGCAAAGAGAGCCCTTCAACCACCTGTTTCTCTAAGGGATTGAGCTCCTCATCACTTGGCTCATCTACTAGCCTTGTTTGAACTAATTTTCTCTTCTTTACAACTGGTGCCTGTTGAGAGACACGAGAGGTTGGTTTCTTTTTGGATTTAGGTTTTGAAGATTTTTTAGGTGAAAATGATTTGGTTACTTGGGTAGGTGTAGGGGAGTTCTGCATTCCTTGTTCCTTCACCATTTCACCACCATAAAATGAAGAATTGTAGATAGCATGTTTGTAGTTTGAGAGTTTTACCTACATTACCTGTGGATATGTCATGGCAGGTAGACTCTTCTTCTTGTCATCAATTCTCTTGATGTAGAGAATATCCTTCTTTGTTGTTTATATGCCTGCACACAACAAGCATCTGTCAACCTAGTTGACATGTCAGGAATGAAGTGGTTGAGGAGAATCATAAGAAATCTATGATAGTAGACTTTCTTCCTCCCCTCCTGCACATTGTTTAATTTGGCTCCCATTTGAGTAAGTAACATATCACCAATATTAATCACTTTGTCAAACAATAGACTATGACCAATTGGAGAAGTAATAGCAGTAATAGCATCAAAGCCACTACACTTTCCAGTAAAACACTTAGCAAGTTAATCAAAGAAAAAGGACCATTCTTTCCTCAAATATGGCCTAGTTAGCTTACTCATGTTATTAAAAATACCAGAATAACGTAGTGATTTAAACATGCCTTTAATTTTAACATCAGAAACAGTTTCATCAAAAGGTTGTTTAACATGCAATTTAAACACAGAATTAATTATATCAGCAGTGACATCAAAAGTAAGGTCACCAAAGGTAAACATAATCTTACATGGTTGATCCTGAGAAGGATCAACTACCTGGGCTGAACTCCAAGCCTGAGAAACAGCATCCATATGAATAACAGGTGATGCCTTGAGAATATAGCTTAGCTCAGACTACTCCAAGAAGTCCCTGACCGGGTAATAGTCAGCATCTACCCCTTTCTTGTCCCCTAGTGCTGCAACATGGTTTGTGGTCATAAATTCAAAATCCCCAAAAGTGAATGCGATTTCCTTGGGTCCCCTCGTGACAGTTGAGATAGCAGCCATTGAATTTGAGTTGAAAGTGAGGAAAGTGCTTGAAGAAAGTTTCTAGGGTTCGTGAAGAGCTTTGTGAATACTTCTGCCTTAGAAAATAATTAGCAATAAACATATGAGTTAAATTTATGAGAATTTTATATTTTGTGTAAGTTGCATACAATACGCACGAGTCTACAGCCTATTACCAGTCGAAAGTAACTGTTACCACCTTTTCAAGTCATTTGAACAATTTAAACATCATCAGAGTTTATAGGCGCGAATATTAACCGTTTCAGGGTCTAGGTGCCTAAAAATATTTTCAGGGTCTACAGACTCGTCAGACTCTACACACTCGTTAGAGTCTAGGAGTTAGACTCTGTCAAGATACAGTACTTTAGAAAATTTGTAAGAACAACTAGTAGTTTGAGAAATCAGGGACTATAGTTAAAGTACATACCTTGATTTCATTTAGATTGAACACTTACATATTTAACATACCTAATTCACCTACCAGTTTGAGAAAGGTAGATTCATCAAGTGGTTTGGTCAATATGTCTGCAATCTGTCTGCCAGTTAAAATATAATGAAATGTCACAGTACCATTCTTAACATGTTCTCTAATATACATACCTTGCTTCCATTTAGATTGAACACTTACATATTTAATATACATAATTCACCTACCAGTTTGAGAAAGGTAGATTCATCAAGTGGTTTGATCAATATGTCTGCAATCTGTCTGTTAGTTGAAATATAATGAAGTGTCACAGTACCATTCTCAACATGTTCTCTAATAAAATGATACCTGACATCAATTTTCTTTGTTCTGGAATGTTGGACTGGATTCTGAAAGGCAGAGTGTCTAAACTTGTAACACTATAACTTATGTAACTCAACTAAAAGAAAAGATACTTAACCAGAAGACAATCAAGAACTTGAAGCCACAAAGAAATCAATGCTAAATGAAGACAGTGTAATTGATACAATTCAACATGTTAACTATGATCAAATAAAGAAGAAATCATTGAAAGAAGTTCAAGTCAGAGTTGTTCATGCCTCAGTGATTTGTAACCTAAAGATTCAAGATCATAACAATCAGTATCAATAAGACTAATTGATTTTAAGTGAACAAGAAGGAAAGCAATATTTGGAAAGCCACATTACTAATTGAATATGGTAATCTATTCAAGAAGCAGAAACACTATCAAGACTAGTCACTTATGAATCAGACCATTGCATCAAGTGTCAGGACATTGATAGCAAGTTTATGTCAGTAATAGAGATCCAGGTTCGAGAGCTTGTTGAAGAATATGGAAGACATAAAGAAATCACAAGTTCAAGATGTTGCATTGAAGTTTCAAGTTGAAGCCCAGAATTTCTCCAAGTACAAAATGTTCTAGATAGCCAAGTAGAACATTCCTATGTAGAAATTCTACTTAGATGTTCGAGATAGTCAAGTAGAACATTCCTATGTAGAAATTCTACTTAGATGTTCGAGATAGCCAAGTAGAACATTCCTATGTAGAAATTCTACTTAGATGTTCGAGATAGCCAAGTAGAACATTCCTATGTAGAAATTCTACTTAGATGTTCGAGATAGCCAAGTAGAACATTCCTATGTAGAAATTCTACTTAGATGTTCGAGATGGCCAAGTAGAAATTCTCAAGTAGATATTCTACATGGAGGGCAGTTTCAACATGACACATGGCATCATCTAATTGGCAGATTTCCAAGCTTTCAAGATAAGATAAGATTTATGTGGACATCATTGGGCCACGTACATCTTAGTCTTTGAAGACTACAGGACATAGATTACAAGTAGTATAAATAGAAGTACTTGTGTATTATTTTTAAGAGAGCAATATTTTCGAGAAAAACACTTGTAAAAGAGAGAGAGTATATTCACCGAGCTTAGTATCATTTACTACCCTCTTTACTTCTGATGTACTTTGTAATGAATGTTGTAGCAACCTTTTCAAGATATATATAAAACATATATTTCTTGAATCAGTATGTTCATTTATTACATTGCATTTATTGCTTCTTAAATTTGAAAAGTTGTATTCACCCCCCTCTACAACACATTTGGACCTAACAGATTCTCTGCAATCCTAATAGCACTTATATTGTCACAATACATGGGAATATTTGAGAAAGTTAGTCCATAATCAAGTAACTGATTTTTCATCCACAAAATTTGAGCACAGCAATTTCCACTGCTATGTATTCAGCCTCAGATGTTGAGGTTGAAACTGTTTGTTGTTTCTACCTAAACCAAGAAATTAGTCTGTTACCAAGAAATTGCCATTGACCTGTTGTGCTTTTTCTATCCACTTTGCATCCTACATAGTCAGAGTCTGAATAACCAATTAGTGAAAAGTCTGACTCTCTAGGATACCAAAGTAAAAAGTGTTTGAGCACCATTGAGATATCTGAATATTCTCTGTATAGCTAATAAATGTGATTCTCTTGGGTCAGCCTGAAATCTAGCACACAGACAGGTTGCAAACATTATATCTGGTCTACTTGCAGTTAAATATAGCAATGAGCCAATCATACCTCAATAGTTAGTGTTGTTAACTTTCTTTGGGTCAGAGTCTAGCTTAATGGTTGTTGACATGGGAGTTTTGGCAGTTGCACAGTCATGCATATCAAACTTCTTCAATAGGTCTTTCACGTACTTTGATTGATTGATAAAAATTTCATCATCATTCTGTTTGACTTGAAGTACCAAAAAGAAGTTTAATTCTCCCATCATGCTCATTTCATGTTTTGACTGCACTAATTTGCTAAACTTTTCATAGAGATTTTCATTAGTAGAACCAAAAATAATATCATCAACATAAATCTAAACAAGCAAAATATCACCTTTATGTTTTTTAATGAAAAGAGTTTTGTCAATGGTACCTCTTGTGAATTCATTTTCAAGAAGAAATTTTGATAGAGTTTCATACCATGCTCTAGGTGCTTGCTTCAATCCATATAGTACCTTGTCTAACCTGTATACATGATCCGGAAATTTATGGATCAACAAATTCTAGTGACTGCTCCACATAGACTTCTTCATCCAATTTCCCATTCAAGAAGGAACTTTTCACATCCATTTGATACACCTTTAATTTTGAATGAGCTGTAAATGCAAGAAACATTCTGATAGCATCCAATTTTGCTACTGGTGCAAAAGTTTCATCATAATCAATTCCTTCCTCCTGATAGTACCCTTTTGCAACTAGCCTTGCTTTGTTTCTAATTACAGTTCCATTTTCATCAAGCTTTTTTCTGAATACCCATTTGGCTCCAATAGTTGATCTATCTTTTGGTCTTGGTACAAGTTTCCACACTTTATTTCTCTCAAATTCATTCAATTATTCTTGCATTGCAATGATCCAATCAGGGTTATGTAATGCTTCCTCAATTTTCTTAGGTTCATTCTTTATGAGAAAACAACTAAAAAGACATTCATTTTGAGTGGCTGCTCTAGTCTATACACCACTCTCAGGATCCCTAATTATGAAATCAGGAGTGTGATCCCTTGTCTATTTTCTAGTTGGTGAAAAATTGATTCTTGAACTTGAAGCTCCCTTAAATCATTGGAATTCCCTGTGTGAAACTCAAATGAAGAAGCTCCCCCTGAATTATTTGTCTCTGAGAATAATTCAGAATTTCTTGATTCAGATCCTGTAGATGTAGACTCTGAGAAATTTGACTATGTTTGTCTAGACTCTGTCTGGGTAGACTCTGAATTGTTTGGAGTTGAATTTTCTGGCTCCCACTCAGAGTGTGCATAATTCTGTATTGTATTAGGAGTCAATTAAGTCTCTTCATCCTCACTATCTTCATCTATCTCAGAATTTTTCAGATTTTTAAATTCTAATGTTATAGACTCTGATTCATCCTACAATCCTGTAATCTTTTTGTCATCAAATGCAACATGAATAGATTCCATAACAATTCTGGTTCTGAGATTGAATACTCTAAATGCCTTTGTGGTTGATGCATATCCAAGAAAAATAGCTTCATCAGCCTTGGTCTCAAAGTTGCTTAAATTTTATGGATGTACTTTTAGCACAAAACACTTGCACCCAAATATGTGAAAATGCTTCACACTTGGCTTCTTGTTCTTTACCATCTCATATGGAGTTGCTCCATGCATATTAATTAATGTACAATTTTGAGTGAAACATATTGTACTTACTGCCTCAGCCCAAAAATATACTGGTAATTTAGACTCTGTTAACATTGTTCTGGCAGCTTCAATGAGTGTTCTATTCTTTCTCTCCACAACTCCATTTTGTTGGGGTGTTCCTGGTGCAGAAAATTGTTGAGTAATTACTTTTGATGCACATTATTCCTCCATGGTTGCATTCTTGAATCCAGTACCATTATCACTCTTTAGTACTCTAATTGTTTTCTTTGAATTTGTTTCCAGAAAAGTGATATGGTTTACAATGTGTTGTGAAGCTTCATCCTTTGAATGTAAAAAGAAGACCCATGTGTATCTTGTAAAATCATTTACAATGACAAGAGCATATTTCTTTTTGTTAATTGTCATTACATTTACTGGACCATATAAATCAAGATGTAATAAATAAAAGGGTTCAGATATTGTGTTTATTGTCTTGCTCTTGAAGGATGTTTTCTTTTGCTTTCCAAGTTGATATGATTCACAAAGTCCATCTTACACAAAATCAACCTGTGGTAATCCTCTCACAAGATTATGTTCAACCAATTTGTTGAGGGTTTTAAAGTTGATGTGAGACAATTTCTTGTGCCACTTACAGCTTTCTTCAGTTGAGGCTTTGTTATATAGACATGTGACTTCATTGTGAGTGCAATCCTCCAAGATGGCTTCATATATGTTACCATATTTGTGCCCTTCAAAAACAAAATGCATGTTTCTTTATCAGTCACAAGACACTCTTTCTCGTCAAAGCCAATATGGTAAACTTTATTTCCAAGTTGACTTATATTGATTAAGTTTTGTTTCAAGCCATCAACTAGAGCTACTTCTTCAATGATGACATTTCCAAGTATAATCTTGTCATATCCCGGTGTTTGTCCTTTGTTGCCATCTCCAAAGAATACTTCTGGGCCAGTCATCTCCAGAAAATCTGTAAGCAGAGATTTCTTTCCAGTCATGTGTCCTGAGCATCCACTGTCCAGGATTAGGGATATTTTCTTCTCCCTAGTTCCTTGCATACATAAATCAACTAGTTAGATTTTTTGGGGATCCAAACTGTTTTGGATCCTTTCTTACTAACTTTGGGTGAAACAGGTTTAGAGCTCTTGACTGTTGTTTTACTTGTTTCTTTTGTTGCTTTAGACTCTAGTGAAGTCTTAACAATATCATACCAGCTTTTATGAATTGAATATTTTAGCTCATAAAAGTTGTAATACAAATCATGATAGTCTCTACACATATAAATTGAATGAAATATGCTACCACAATGATAACAGGGCTTCTGTGGAATGTATTGACTTTTCAGAGTCTGTGAAGGGATAAACTATGTTTTCTTCTCAATCTTTGTTTTTACAGTCTAGAGCTAAATGGTTGTGGTTTTGACATCTGTAATACTTCTTTCTGGGAGTATTAGGATCTTTTTGATAATTGCCGGCCTTATTAATGCCTTCTTTAGCATTCATGTTCCTCCTAGTCTTGATAGACTATGATAATTTTTCTAGCCTCTCTTTTAGCTTCGACTTGGACAAGTACCCTATGTTTATGTTTTTCTTAGGCTTATTTATTCCTGTTTCATCTATCTTTTTGTCAACAACAGGGGGACTATTGAAAGATGAGTTTGTGGTTTCAGTCTTTTCTTTAGGGTCACAAACTTAACAGGAACAAAGGTACTTTTATCATTTGTCTTACTAATTTGACTAGCTTCATTTTTATCATTCTCAACAATAGGTTTTTTTTCTTGACTCATGTCATAGCCTAGACCAGCAGTTTGACATCTATTTTGAATGTTGAGAATTTCTTGAACTTTTCTACCAAAGTCTGTCCAAACTTTAAACTTAAGTCTTTCTTCCTCTAGTTCTTTCCTAACATAGTCATAGGCTTTCAAGACTTCAGTGTAATTGTGACAATGTTTTTCAGAATCCTTTTTGTATTGTTCCACTGACTTTAACTCAGACTCTAGATGATTATTCCTATGTGTCAAAGTTAAATTTTCTTCTCTTAACCTTTCACTTTCACTGGTGAGAGACCTACAGTTTTCCAATACATTATTAATCTCTCTTTTTACTATTAGTAAATCATCAGAATCTAAATTAAGTAATGATTCAAGAGTGAAGATTGATACCTGAGTTTTAGGAGATGAAAGTTCTTTGGGATATTGTGATTTTCTTGAAAAGGATGCCATCAATGCTAGATTTTTATAATCAATTTCATCTTCTGAGCTTGAATCTGCTCAATCCTTTCCAGTTGATAGAAGTGTTTTCCCTTTTCCTTGACTCTTTTACTTTCTGCATTCACTAGCAAAATGTCCCAGTATTCCACAGTTGAAACACTTGACTTTTACTTTGTCAAGTTTAATTATTGTGCTCTTGCTCTTCTCAACCTTTTCATCATCCTTCTTGAATGATGGCCTCTTGTTAAATTTGCCAGTTCTTTTGTTGAACTTCATTCTCTTGAAATTTTTTGCAAACATAGCCATCATTTGACTTAGGTCAATCTCTTCATCAGAATCAGAGTCCGTGTCAGTAGATTCTGACTCCTCAACAGCTTTATCCTTTCTCCTTAAATCCTTGATTCTTGCTTCTTTGGGTTCTCCCTGTTGTTCTTTGTCAGACTCCATTAAGAGTGCCACAGATTTTGTCTTCACGGATTTCTTATTCTTCCTCTGTTGAATCTCTAAATCATATGTCTTTAGTCTACCATACAGTTCTTCTAGAGTTAGTTCATCCAAATCTCTAGTTTTGTTGTCCCACTCTTCAGGAAGTGCTCTCAGAAACTTGGTATTTGTATCTTCAGAATCATAAACCATACCAAGCAGGGCCATCTCATTCAGAAATTTTGTGAACCTATCATACAAATCAGTAATAGATTCTCCAGGTTTTGCTTCAAAGTACTCATACTCCTGAATTAACAGAGACCTTGCATTCTTCTTGACATCTTTAGTCCCTTGACAGTGCACTTCAAGTTTGATCCACATCTCCTTGGCAGTTTTGCATGATATGACACAGTTTGTAAGAATAGAATCCAAACTGTTAAATAAAATGTTTTTTACTTTTGTGTCCTTAAGGACATTTTCCTTGTCCTCTTCTGTCCATTCAACCTTTGGTTTCTCAATGAGGTTTTCTTTAGTTATTTTGCCTTCCTCATTGATTTGAGGCACAATCTTTAAGGGCACAAAGTGGCCCTTCACTAATCCTGTCAAGATAGTCAGGGTCTGTAGCTTCCAGATGGTGCAGCATCTTGTGTGCTTTTTATGCCTGATTAAAATCAACTCAATAAGTAATAAAAGTTTGAATTAAGAACCAAGATGAAAACACAAAGATATGAATAGCAACTGTTTGTTTTATTGATGTATAAAAACAAACTCTCCTAAGGTGTACACAAACCCTAGCAGCTTCTCTGTGTATTTCACAGCAACTCTCTCTTTCTCTATGCTCTCACAAAAATTTTACATTTAAATTAGGTTACATAGATTCTTTATATAGAGAGCTACCTATCATCTAATAACAAAAAATCAAATTACAATAGGAATAGAATTCTTAATTATTAGCTAACAGTTTCCTTCTACAATTCTCCTTCCTTCCCAAAGCATATCTGTAATATCTTTGGCTTTATCTTCAAAGACTTCCCTTATCTGTAATCATCTTCCAAATTCAGCTTTGACTTTATAGACTCTGAAATTTCCAGGCTCTGCCAGATTATAGACTCTGATGGACTATAGACTCTGATCATTTGTAGACTCTAACAGATTGTAGACTCCGATAGTCTATAGACTCCGATAACCTCCCAGACTCTGATCTTTATCTAGACTCTGGTTTCACTTTCTACAGAAAATCTTCTAAATACAGGAATGTTGACTAACTAGACTCTAATTATAAAATTTCAGAGACTAGAAAGACTTATTACAAATAAACTCTGCTAAATCCTGTTCTAGCATTTTGTACATCATCAAATGAATAAATTCCTAACATAAACTGCCCTCAGATCATTAGCACTACACTCTTGTTCTTTTAAATCCTTAAGCATCAAAACATTAATCTTCCATTCCATAGGTTAAAACCCAAAGTAATGACCCACACCTTCTTGAAATTTAATCTCTTTTACTTCGAGAGGCATGTCTTGATCCTTCCCTTCAGTATCAACATATTTCAGAGAAAACTTGCCCATCTGCTTATTTGCCTGTCTATGCAGAGTCAGCTTTCTATCAATCTCTATAAACCATTTATTGGTTACTTCTCTCCTACTTTTATTCACTTCAGCTGCTATTGATAGAAGAAATATGATATATTGCAACTCCTCAGCATGTTTAAAGAATATGAAATTTTGCTGACTAATCCACCTTACAGTTCTTCCATTTAGAAAATATACCAGCATTTCAGTTTTCACCTTTTCAGTTTCAACATGTTCTCCTGGCAACATTGTTTCAAAAACATTGTAGACAATTTGATTAGACACCACTTTGTTCAAATGTTTTTTAGAGATCTTTTCAAACTGACTATCTACAAGAGACTGTGGATCAGCAACTAGAGTTGTAGTCTTGTCAATATCAGATGTTGAAAAGCCACCAAGTCCTTTGGTTCTCCTAGACCTTAATTGAGTATTTGATTAGCTACACTTCCAATAGCTTACCTCCTTCACTTTCTTCTTCTCATCAGAGTCTGTACTCTATTTTTTCTTTTCAGAGTCTGGCTTAGACCCTGATTTCCCATATCCAGTCCCTGACTGGTATGTCTGAGATTGTGTTTTAACAAACACTCCATACTTCTTTTGTTGCCACCATTAGGACCCCTAGGACCATGAGAACTATCACCAGCTTCATCATTATCACCATCTCTCCTCCTTTTAACTCCCCTTGACTTGTCATCCTTGCAAGCATCATCCTTATTACTCCTTGAACTCTCAACTTCCTTCTTCTCCCCCTTTTTGACATCATCACCACCTATGATAGCCACAATAATTTGTTCCAACACTGAGGAAATATTGGCCTGAGCAGCAATCATAGAATCAATTTTTGCATTAAGAGAATTGACATCATTTTGAAGAGTTATTTGTTGTGTCTTGAAATCAGCCAAGGAATCCTTGACTGCAGCATTCTTGGAGAGTTGAAGAAAGGGCAAAGATTTAAACCGTGTCTTTAGCATAGATGTCGTATTGTAAAAACTGATCAATTTTGTGTTGATATGAGAGATATGAGTGACCACATCAACCAATTAATCAGCTACATTTTCCCTAACTACCTTTTTATCAGTTTCTATAGCCTCACTTTCTTGAATGAGAGAAGCATTTTGTTCCTCATCAAGATAATGACCATGCTCTTGAAGAAAAGACTTCTTTTGAAAAGCTTTAAGACTTTCAGACTGATGAATATCCAAAATGCTCTTAAAAATGTCAAAATCAGTGAAACCCTTAGCCTGTGCTGTTTCCCATGATTGAGGAAAAACTTGATCGAAATAGGTGAAAGATGGATTAATCTCCCATTCATCTTTAGAGACTGAATCATTAACAGCATCAACATGCTCAATGTTTGTAACAACAGTTGTAGACTCTAGTTGCGGAGTAGAATCTGAAACTACAAAATGAAGTATAGACCCTGACTCCTCCTTAGAGTGAGCAGACTCTATAGAATCTGGAAGCCTTGCCTAGATGGGTATGATAAAAATTGGTGCATCTGCCTTCAATTTTGTAGTCTCGGGTTGAATATGTGATGCATCCACCAAAGCCTCCATAACTCTGTCTGCTCTCCTTGCTAGAGAATCCACTAAACGAAGTTATGGTCTCTGTGTGAATGACTTTTGAGCAGCTAGAGCTTCCTTCTTCTTGCCAATCTGCAAGATAAGTAAAAATGAATGTTCATCCATCCCATGCCTCAACTCATTGGACCAACTTTGAGGAAATTCTTGATCCCAATAAGTAAAGATAGGTTCAAGATACCCTATTCTCTCATTCTCATAGTGAGGTTGATCACCCACTTTCTCATTCTCACTCTAGCTCTCTATAGCTTTGTCTACCTCTCATTTTGCCTGGACTAGTGCCAGCTCTCATTTTTATTTTTTTCACTCATTTGGGAGGGTGCACTCAAAGATTCTATAGAAAAGGGTGTGAGAGAAGTAACAGATGCTTCAATATTTAAACCGCCTTAATGGAGGGAAACCCCTTCAAATGTCTGAAGGCTAGGGATGAGTAGCAACAGACTCTGAACCCTTACTATCTTCTTCTTTCTTTTCAGAATCTGTTGGCTCTAGTATTCTAATCTCAGAGTCTACTCTAGACTCTGACTGCTTCAGTATGACTTCATTAGAAGCCAGAGTTTGAGTGTCACCATATTTGACTATTAGTGCACGAGACTCCCCTCAAAGTGGATAGACTCTGATAGATTAGATTGTGGAATTTCTTCATGAACATCCATCAGAGTTTGTCCTCCCATATCATTGGGGTTCTCATCATCATTTTGGTGAGTTGGCAAAGAGGGCCTCTCAGCATTCTCCCTTGTTCCACTATCACTCAACCTCTGACTAGCTGGTTCTTGTGTGGGTGAGACAGACTGAGCACCTATTTCACTAGTCACCACCGGTGCACTAGTCCCATCTTCCAACTTCTTTCCAGCACTTTTATCCTCCTGTTGTTCTTCAATAATAAATTCATCCAAATTGTAATGAAAGACCCTTGTATGGATTGCATTGATTGTCTGGGCATCTATGAAATTGAAGAGTTCTTGCAATTCCCTTCTCACTTTTTGAAAGTATATGCCCTTGAATTGATCTAATCTACTATGGTAGGTTGGATAAATGTATTTATTGGCAATTGTACCTATATTATGGATAAGATAGTCAACCACCTATCTTGACAGAGGTTGGAAGTGAGAAATCCATTGAATGGTTATCCTGTAGGTAACTCTATTATCCCAAATTACTTCATAATCAAAGACTGGTTGCTCAATCTCAGTATCTGACTCAGCAATAGACTCTGATTGTCTCCTTCTGAGGGTTTTGTCTTCTTGAATTTCTTCATTTTTAGTTTTTCAGAGTCTGGCACACCAAGTGCTTTGAAAACTTCAATTGTCATGCCTTATATGATCTCAGCTGCTTGACTTTGGAATGAAGAGTTGAATAGGTAGCTGTATAGATTGGTGACTACATCCTGTGCAGACATATGTAGCTCGATCTTCATTCTCTTCCTTAGGGCATCATATGTTGAGAGAAGATCCAAGACTTGTTGTTGTGTATTGTATGATTCTGGATCTTCAATTGATTCCACCAAATGATATAGAAAGATAAGCACCTCATCAGATGGAATAATTATAGAGTCTATAAGACTTAAGGTTGTTTCCTTTGGCATTCCTTCCAGAAATGTGTCATGATCAGAGTCTGAAGGAAGTCTAGACTCTAACTTGACATTGGACTCTAGTTCAGGAACTTTTTGTTGTTCAGAGTTTAGCTCTGCAGGAGTCTTGAGAGCATCTATTTCCTGCAAAACAGGGTTAATAGTTTCCTGCAAAACAACATTCTAACATTCGTGTGTGTGTGTGTGTGTGATTCAAAAGCCTTCCTTAACCTCTTATACTTTTTAGCAAAAGATTTTTCAAGAGACTCAATTTGAGAGTCCTGAGGTGCATCCCTAGGTTTTTCAGAGACTGTATCCTTTGAAGAGTCTACAGTCTTGGCTTGAAGGTTAGAATCAAGTGTATCATGACCCTCTTTTAGCAAAGAAAGTCCTTCAACAACTTGTTTCTCTAGAGGGTTGAGCTCCTCATCACTTTGCTCATCTAGAAGCCTGGTTTTTACCAGTCTCCTCTTTTTTACAACTGGTGACTTTTGAGAGACACTAGAGGTTGGTTTCCTAGTTTTAAGTTTTGGAGATTATTTGGTGGAAGGTGATTCGGCTACTTGGGTAGGTGCAGGGTAACTCTCCATAATTTGTTCCTGCACCATTTCACTACCAAAGAAAGAAGAATTATAGATAAAAGGCTTGTAGATAGAAAGTTTTACCTGCATTACCTATGGATATACCATGGTAGACATGTTGGTCCCCTTCTTCTCATCAATTCTCTTGATGTCAGAGAAAATTCTTCTTTGTTGCTTGTATGCATGCACACAACAATCATTTACAAGCTTGGCAGACATGTTAGGAACAAAGTGGTTCAAGAGAAGCATAAAAAATCTATGATAATAGACTTTCTTTCTTCCCTCTTGTACATTGCTCAATTTAGCTCCCATTTGAGTGAGCAACTTATCACCAATGTTGATCACTTTATCAAATAAGAGACTGTGACCAATTTGATAAGTAATAAAAGTAATAGCATCAAAACCACTACATTTACTAGTAAAATATTTTGTAATTTGATCAAAAAAGAAGGACCATTCCTTCTTTAAATAAGGCCTAGTTAACTTACTCATATTATTAGTGCTAGCAGAGTAACCTAGTGATTTAAGCATGTCTTTGATATCAGAATCATCAACAGTATTATCAAATGGTTCTTTAACAGTCAACTTAAACACTAAGTTAAGCACATCAGCAGTAACATCAAAGGTAGTTGAGCCAAAGGTAAACATAATTTTACCTGGTTGATCCTGAAAAAGATCAACTACCTTGGCCGAACTTCATATTTGAGAGATAGCATCCATGTGAATGACTAGTAATGCCCTGAGAATGTAGCTGAGCTAAAATTGCTCCCAAAAAATCCATTATTAGATAATAGTCAGCATCTACACCCTTTTTATCTCCTAGGCCTGTAACATGATTAGTTGTCATGTACTCAAAGTCCCCAAATGTGAAAGCAATGGCCTTGGGTCCTCTCATAACAGTTGAAATAGCAGTCATTGAAGTCATTGAAGTAATTGAAGTGAAAGAGATGAAAGTTCTTGAGAAAACTGGTTAGGGTTCCTGAAAAGCTCTGTTAGTATTTTTGCCTTGGAAAATAATTGCAATAAACAAGTGAGTAAATTGTATGTAAAAATTCTATTTTGTTCGAAGTGCATACAATACACACGAGTCTATAGCCTGTAACTAGTAAAATGTAACTATTACCGCCTATTTCAAGTCATTTGATTGAGTTAAATGTAATCAGAGTCTACAGGCGTGAATTCTAACCGTTTCATAGTCTAAGTGTATAAACCTTCAGAGTCTATAGTCTCACAGAGTCTATAGACCCATCAGAGTCTAGATGTTAGACTTTGTCAAGATAAAGTTCATCAAAAATTTTGCAATAACAAATTATAGTTTGATAAATCAGGGTCTATAATTTTAGTACATACCTTGCTTCTTGTAATGATTGTTCAATTACATATTTAACATACCTAACAAACCTATCAGTCTGAGAAAGGTAGACTCATCAAGCAGTTTTTTTAAAATATCTGCAATCTATCTGTCAGTTGGAACATAATGAAGTTCAACAGTACCATTTTCAACATGTTCTCTATCTCTAATAAAATGAAACCTGACATCAATGTGCTTTATTCTGGAATGTTGGACTGGATTCTCTGCAATTTTAATAGCACTAGTATTATCACAATACATAGGAATATTTGAAAATGTTAGTCCATAATCAAGAAACTGATTTCTCATCCACAGAATTTGAGCACAACAACTTCCAGATGCTATATATTCAGCCTCAATTGTTGAGGTTGATACAATTTGTTGTTTCTTGCTAAACCAAAAAATTAATCTGTTGCCAAGAAATTGGCATTGGCCTGTTGTGCTTTTCCTGTCCACTTTGCATCCTGCATAGTCAGAGTCTGAATAACTAATTAGCAAAAAATCCAACTCTCTAGGATACCAAAGTCCAAGAGTTTGTTCACCCTTGAGATATCTGAAAATTCTTTTCACAGCTATCAAATGTGATTCTCTAGGGTCAGCCTGAAATCTAGCACACAGGCATGTTGTAAACATTACTTCTGCTCTACTAGTAGTTAAATATAACAATGAGCCAATCATAACTCTATAACTAGTGTTGTCAACTTTCTTACCCTTTGGGTCAGAGTCTAGCTTAGTGGATGTTGACATGGGAGTTTTGGCAGTTGCACAATCTTGCATATCAAACTTCTTCAATAGTTCTTTCACATACTTTGATTGATTGATGAAAATTCCATCATCAGTCTGTTTGACTTGAAGTCCCAAAAAGAAGTTTAACTCTCCCATCATGCTCATTTCATTATTTGACTGCATTAATTTGCTAAACTTTTACAGAGTTTTTCATTAGTAGAACCAAATATAATATCATCAACATAAATTTGGACAAGAAAAATATCACCTTTATGTTTTCTAATAAAGAGAGTTTTGTCAATGGTACCTCTAATGAATCCATTTTCAAGAAGAAATTTTAATAGAGTTTCATACCATGCTCTAGGTGCTTGTTTCAATCCATATAATGCCTTGTCTAACCTGTAAACATGAACAGGAAACTTTGGATCAACAAATCCTAGTGGTTACTCCACATAGACTTTTTCTTCCAATTTTTCATTCAAGAAGGCACTTTTCACATCCATCTGATACACCATGAATTTTGAATGAGACGCAAATGCAAGGAACATTCTGATAGCTTCCAATCTTACTACTAGTGCAAAAGTTTCATTATAGTCAATTCCTTCCTCCTAAGAGTATCCTTTTTCATCTAGCCTTGCTTTGTTTCTAATCATGTTCCATTCTCATTTAGTTTGTTTATCAAATTCATTCAATTCCTCTTCCATTGCAATAATCCAATCTGGTCTTGCAAAGCTTCCATAATTTTTTGGGTCTTGCAAAGCTCCCCCTAAATCATTGGCATTTCCTGTATATAAGTGAAATTCAAATAAAGAGGCTCCCCTGAATTACTTGACTCTGAAAAGGATTCTGAGTTGCATGATCCATACCCTGATGAGTTAGACTCTAAAAAACTTTATTATGTCTGTCTAGACTCTATTTAGGTAGACCCAGAACTGTTAGACTCTGAATTAATTGGAGTTGAATTTCCTGGCTCCTCCTCAAAGTGTGCAGGTTCCTGTGTTGTTTCAGGAGTAGTTTGAGACTCTTCATCCTCATCATCTTCTTCTATCTCAGAACATTTAAGATTTTCAAATTTTAGTGTTGTAGACTCTGACTCAACCTGCAATTATGTAATCTTTTTGTCATCGAATGCAACATGAATATATTCCATAACAATTCTGGTTTTGATATTAATGACTCTAAATGCCTTTGTATTTGGTGCATATCCAAGAAAGATAGCTTCATCAGCCTTGGCTTCAAATTTGCTTAGATTTTCAGGGTGTACTTTCTGTATAAAGTATTTGCATCCAAATATGTGAAAGTGTTTCACAATTGGCTTCTTGTTCTTCACCATTTCATTGGGAGTGTTTCATGCATATTAATTAATGTACAGTTTTGAGTGAAACATGTTGAACTAACTACCTCAGCCCAAAAAAATACTAGCAGTTTAAACTCTGTCAACATTGTCCTTGCAGCTTCTATGAGTGTTCTATTCTTTCTCTCCATAACTCCATTTTGTTGGGGTATTCCCAGTGTAGAAAATTGTTGAGTAGTTCCCTTTGATCCACAGTATTCCTCTATGATTGAATTCTTGAATTCAGTACCATTGTCACTCCTTAGAACTCTAATTGTCTTCTTTGATTTTGTTTCTAGAAAAGTGATATGGTCTATTATGTGTTGTAGAGCTTTATCCTTTGAATACAGAAAGAAAACCCATGTGAATCTTGTAAAATCATCTACAATGACAAGAGCATATTTCTTTTTGTTAATTGGCATCACATTTACTGGACCAAATAAATCAAAGTATAATAGATAAAAGGGTTCAGAAATGGTGTTTATTGTCTTGCTCTTGAAGGATGTTTTCCTTTGCTTTCCAAGTAGACATGTTTCACAAAGTCCATCTTGAAAAAAGTCAACTTGTGGTAGTCCTCTCACAAGAATCTGTTTCACCAACTTGTTGAGTGTTTTAAAGTTGATGTGTGACAGTTTTTTGCGTCATTTCCAGCTTTCTTCAGTTGAGGCCTTGTTATATAGACATGTGACTTCATTGTGAGTGCAATCCTTCAAGCTAGCTTCATATATGTTACCATGTTTGTGCCCTTTGAAAACCAAAATGTCTATTTCTTTGTGAGTCACAAGACATTCTTTCTCATCAAAGTCAGTATGGTAACCTTTATCTCCAAGTTGACTTATGGTGATTAAGTTGTGTTTCAAGCCATCAACTAGAGCTACTTCATCAATGATGACATTCATAAATATAATCTTGCCATATCCCAGTGTTTGTCCGATGTTACCATCTCTAAAGGATACTTCTGGGCCAGCCATCTCCACAAAGTCTATAAGTAGGGATTTCTTTCCAGTCATGTGTCCTGAGCATCCACTATCTAGGATTAGGGTTACTTTCTTTATCCTGGTTCCCTGCATACATATAGCAACTAGTTAGATGATTTGGGGATCCAAACAGTTTTGGATCCTTTACTTCTAACTTTGGGTGAAACAGATTTAATATTTTTCACTTTTGTTGTTAGAAAACAAACACTGATATTGTCAAAGAATAACAAATAACAGAGTTTATGTTGTTGACGTCATCAGAGAATAGGAAGCTGTCGGTTAAAGTTTACTCTATCAGAGAATACTCAATCAGAGTTTACTCTAATAGAGAATGCTCAATCAGAGAATGACAACCGACAGAGTTTACAAATCAGAGTTTGTGAAGGAAATAGACAAATCAAAATTTGATTTGTATAGTTACGAAGGAATTCGAATTCAAGTCTAAATTACCTTATTGAAGCTATTCTTTTCATAATGTAGTTTGTAATTGAATTTGTAACTGTGTCTATATAAACACAGAAATATGTTAACATTATTGTAACATTGAAGTCTAATCTTTTTCATAACCTTGAAGCTCTTAAGAACAATAAATATCTTGAGATAGTTTTGTATTAAAGTTCATTATCATTAATACAAAACAATGTTTCTTTTATTGTATTCTTGATCGATTATTTAGTATCTATTATATTGAACCTCCCTTCTATAATAGATTATCATCTGGGAAAATAATTGGTATCCGAGCAGGCAGTTAAGTTCAACTGAAAGATCATAAAAACATGTCTGGAAACAAGTATGAAAGCATAAGAATTCCAATCTTGAAGAAAGTAGAGTACCCTACATGGAGGGTAAAGATTTTGATGTTCTTAGAAGCAACAGATCCTAATTATATAGACAGAATTAATGAAGGCCGGTATCTTCCAACCAAACTAGTACCATCAACAATTGTGGAAGGCATACAAGTTTTTGAATATTATACTCAGAAGGATAAAAAGGATTGGACCAATGATGAAAAATTAGAAGTTCTCAAAGATGTAAAGGTAAGGAACATATTGCATAACAGTCTTGACTCTGTGATATCTAACAGGGTAATTGCATGCAAAACTCCCAAAGAAATCTGGGATGAACTAGAGGTTCAATACCAAGGAACTAAGGAAATCAAGAAGAATAGAAGATCTGTTTTAATTCAAGAGTATGAATATTTTGAAGCTAAACAGAATGAGTCCCTCACAAATATCTATGACATATTTCTAACTCTGTTGAACGACTTGGCTTTAGAGGATAAGGTGCAAGACAATAAAGATTCAAACACTAAGTTTCTAGGGGCTCTTCCTGAAGAATGGGATTTACAAACATCTTTAATAAGAGATAGGGCTGATTTAGATGAGATGTCTCTAGATGAAGTTTGTGGAAGATTGAAGACTCGTGATTTAGAATTACAACAAAGAAAGAACAGGAAAAGTAGCAAGGCAAAATCTGTTACCTTGAATGTTGAGACTAAAATTGAAGAACCAAAAGAGAAAGCTTTAAAAGTTTCAACAAGAAAAGGAAAGGCTGTTATGCTCAAGGAAAGTAGTGAATCAGAGTTTGAGACAAACTCTGATGCAAACTCTGATGACTCCACAGACTCTGACATGATGGAGATGGTTGCTATGATTGTTAAAGGCTTTAAAAAGATGAAGTACAGAAAGTACAAGAAGGAAGGAAATTTCCAGAAAAATCATGGAGATTCAGAAAAGAAAGATAGATTCAGGAAAAGAGAATTTAGAGATGGAAAATCAAAAACTATTGACAAATTAAATGTTAAGTGTTATAAGTGTAACAAGATGGGGCACTTTGCTACTCAATGCAAAAACAAATTAAATCACAGTCTCTTGAGAATGAAAGATTAATATCTGAGTTACAAACTCTGACTGCTAGGAATGACCTTCTTGAATCTGAAAATTCACTTATGCTTAGCAATAAGAAAGACTATGAGAATGCTATACATGTGCAAACTCAGTTAGAAATACAAGTGGAATATTTAAATTCTGAGATAGCTAAAGAAAAGGAGACTTTCAGAGTTTGGACAAACTCTGGTAAGAGAGTCCAACAAATGCTTTCTAACAAGAATTGGACTTCTACCTCAGGTTATGAATCTAACAAGGATACACACACTAAAACATGCACAAAAAGAATATTGAACAAAATTTTGAAATTTGTTAGAGCTAGTAATGACAAGAAGAATATCTCTGGTGAATGCTCTAATAATAACAAAGGTAAAGAAAATAGTGTCATAAAATAAAAAGGTGAATATAGGATTACTCTCACAGAAACAACTTAAGGAAAAGTTGAAGGCAGTCACTAATAAGAACAAACCTAAAAAGGTAAAAAGAAATAGAAATGGCAAAGTAGGAATTACTAAGGAGAATAACTAAAAGCATATCCATGATGTTCCTAGAAAACCCTATTTACTTGTGGTAATTCAAATAATCTTTCCATTGACTGCAAACAAAATAAAAAGAAGGAACCTGAGAGACCTAGTTCAGAGGCTAAAAGACAAACTAGGTATAGACCACAAAATCTCTATTTTCACTGTGGTAGTCTATGGCATTCAATCTATACATGCAAGGAATATCATAGTTGGTATTACAATTATTATGAACCATTGCCTCAACTAAATAAATCTCCAAAACATGTAAACCCTGTTAACATAAACTCTGATAAATATACTTTTGCTACAAAAGTTAACAAGTTTTAAAAGAAAGGACCAAAGTTATTTTGGTCCCCAAATCTACTAATTAATTTGCATTAACTGATTGTAGGGAAACAGGAAAAATATCATAGTAATTGATAGTGGATATTCTGCACATATGACTAGAAACAAATCCCTGCTTTCAGAGTTTGAGGAGAAGGCTGACCCAGCAGTATCTTATGGAGATGGCAATATAGGAAGAACACTGGGATATGGTGTTAAACGATATGAGTGTTGCAAAGGGGGGGGGGGGGGTGAATGCAACTTAATAATTTATCACTTATCTTGCTAACAACAAACAAGAAGTAATAATATCAAGTGATAAATTCAAACAACAGTAAGAAATTTAAATGAAAAAAAAAGTGTTTTACTTCAAAAATTAATTTTATTAATTTTTGTTTTTGCTACAACTGACTAGAAGATGTTTTCAACTTCAATAGATACAATAACAAGAGATTGCTAGTGTTTCTATGCTTGATAAAAAGTTAAGCTCAGTTGTATAAGGGAAAGTGTTTGTGAGATATGTGTATTTATGTTAAAACACATATCCCACTTACAAGTGTACTTTCCCGTGTTCCTAGGACAATGTTTGAAATAGAAACTTCAATTTTCCTATTCAAATTTGTCTTCATTCCATTTGTAGATAAAGTTGCTCTGAGAAGATTTGACATTCTTGACTCCTTGAGCACGCCTTATCTTTTTGCTTGCTTTTTCTCAAGTTGCAGTAGTAGACTTGACATACTAGGTAGAATTGCAAGATCAATCTGTGAATTAACATTACCTAGTCTGCTACTTGAAATAGACTGTCAGCTTCATCAAAAGGTTACTGTCAACCTTTAGCTTATCTTTGGTGACAACATCTTCGACTCCGCATACTTTACTGTCAAGCTTGCCAGTCTTCTAAAACATGTTGTTGTCCAAAGGTACTATCAAATATCCCACCAAACATGCTGTTAACTATCCCCGCCAAGGTTACTGTTAGAGAAACTTGTTGTCAATCTCCTCCAAGTTTACTGTCAAGGAATAGTTGCTGGCAGTAAAACTTACTGTCATAGAATCTTCATTCTCTGCCAAGTTTACTGTCGAAGGAATAGTTTATGTCAGTTGTTTCAAAAGGTGATGTCACTTGAATATGTTGTCGTAGGCTTCAATTTGTAGAAGTTACTGTCAATGATTTGATCCATGCTGTGCATGAACACTTTGTGAACTTCTACTTCATAGAGCATTTATTAAATTTTTATAAGACAGTAACTATTGATACTTACTGTCACTTACTTGGCTTTTTGTACATACTGTTATAAGTGACATTTAAACATGCTGTCAATAGGTATATGACAATATGTTTTACTTAGTTAATTTCTAATTAATCTAAGTAAGACATTAGTTGATTACAATGTTAAAACCACAATCCCTAACAATCTCCCCCAATTTGTTTTTGTGAAGGATAAAGACAAATTCAAATTAAATTGTAGATGCTAACTCAACTAATAAAAACAAAAGTGTTTGTACATGAAAAAAATTACAAGTACAATTCTCTCTCAAACTAGGCTCCTCTAGACTGAGCAAATCTTCAACTTTTAGCTTGAGCTTCAACTTCACTTTTTCACTACCGTCATTCTTCCATACAAACCTTCAAGAGCTTTTAGTTCCTGTTTTTCTTCATCTGTCTTGGCATGATCAGAGACACAATCTAAGACTAGATTCACCATCTTGTAAGAAAGATTCTTCAATTCTCTGTAGGTGTAGTAGTTCTCAGTTGGCCCTTTTGAGATACACAGATATTTCATACCAAACATGTCTTTGACAAATCTTTCCTTTGTAGAAGAGAAAACCTGCTTCACTCTGAGTTTGTCAATGGCTTCATCTTCATCTTCTCTTGACTCAATAATCTCCCAGACAATTTTACTCAAGTCTCTTTCTGTTTCTAAAAATGAGCTTGTAGATCCTTCTCAAATTCTCATTGTTTAGTACCCTGAAATTTGTAGCCTCCACTTCAGTACTATCAATAATAACTCTCAAAGGTCCAAACAAAACAGGAGACACATATGTAGCTCTTTTTTAGAATTGATCATTTAGCATTGCATGCTTCAAGTCAATCTCAGCCTCCTTAATTTTTCTTTTGATCTTCTCTACCTTTTTTTTGGCAGCTTCCACTTCACTCTCAAACTTCTTCATCTTTTCCCTTTCTTCCTTTTCTTTGGAGTCACATATCTGTATTGCTTTCCTTTTGAGATCAAACACCTCAAAGTTTGTTATTTTGAGAAGTTGTCTCTTGATCAGTTTGACTATCTCAGGATCCTTCTCAACCAAAGTCTTCAACTCTTCGAATGTAATTTCCTCAGCAGAACCACCAGAGTTATAGAAGACTATTCTTTCAGGATTTCTTAGCAGACATTGTTGAGTCTTCTCATATTCCACTTTCTTCTCATACTCCTATTGTTCCTTGGTTGAGATGATTCTCTGGAGTTTGGAAATGAATCTTTGCTCTTCAGGATAAGGAAGTTGTTGAAGTTGCTCCATCAGTTTCATCAAGAGTTCGGTATTTTTTTCCTGTAAGGAATCTGTACTCCAGAATTCCTTGACTTCATCTTCATTTTCGAACATAACTCCATCTGAATATACTATTGTCTCAGGTTCTTCAGCTTCAGTGAAATCCAAATGATGGGTTTTGAAAGTTCCCATTAGCTCCAAGAATTTCTTGATCAACACTCCTCTCAAGACTTGTGTTCTAATATCAAGACCTTTTGTGATTTGAAGCATCCTTTTCACCATAAATTAGTTTGCTTCCTTCATTTCATGTCCCAAATCTTTAACCTTACCAGTAGCATAAAAGACATTTATCCTGATCAATGAATTAAACTCAGACCACTCAACAACAACTTTAGTGATTAATTCAGCCTTTAACTCATGTATGTTGTTGATGGTGGGTCTCTTGACATCAAAACATTCTTCATGAAGATTCTCATTTGTCAGCTTCCAACTCCTACTACTTGGCTTCCTGCTAGAATGAGGTTTTGATCTTCCTGCCATGCCTTCATGTACCTTTTAGGTATAGATATTTTCCTTAAAAGTAACTCTTCCATAACTTCTTTTGACAGCATGTTTTGAGAAGTTACTGTCAATTGAGTCTTGACAGTAGGTTTCATGACAGTAGGTTCAGTGACAGTAGTTTCACCCTTATCACTCCCGACAGCATCTTTCTTGTCTTCTTCAAAACCAAGAACTACAGTCTTCGGAACCCTTCCTTCAATACCATCCTTATATTTCTTCTCATCCTTATCTTTATCTTCATCCACCTTATTTCCAGTTCCAGATGATCCTTTACAATTGTTATTGTATTGGTTGGAACTACCTGCACCTCCATCGGGCTTTTCATCATCATTATCTCCATCTCTTCTTTCTTGAGATTTCTTCACATTCTTTCTTTTCTTCAATTCTTCCAGCCTTTTCAATTCTTCATCCAACACCCTTAATACCTCAATTCTTTCTTTATTTATAGGAATTTTCTTGAAGTAGTCAAAAGCTTCTTTTACAGACCTTGGTTTGCACATACTAACCCTTTCTAAATTCATAGACCCGTATTTGCCATCTGTAGAGGTGCTGAATTTTATGCCCAAAGGATTATGAGTTATTTTTGGTAATTTTTCAACTATTAGCTTCTGCAGTGTCCTCTTTAGATTTTCATTTAGCCTGACTTGTCTATCTTGATTTTAAGTTTGATGGCTTCTATGACTGAGATTTCTTATCTGCTCAAATATCCCATACTCACACACCAGCTAAAACCTCTTTCAGTTCTGATAGAGATTACCCACTTGTTGCTCTTTGACACCATCACAGCTGCTCCTACTATTGACTGTCTCATTGAATCAAAAAATTTCTTGGGATCCCTGTTGGATAAGGCTCTTAGATCATTTATCCTTTTATTGAATTTAGCATCTTAAAACACTCAGCTATTTTCATTTTCATCCACCATAAGAATAGAAGCCTGCTCATCATCAAAATCTTCTCTCTCTTCTATGATTAAATCATCATTTGTATCCTTAAAGAGTTTTTCCTTTCCTTTCCCAGCTACATGAACATGGGCCTTCACATCACCCTCCTTGATCACAATGCCTTTCTCCTTAGGCCTCTCCACATGCTACTATTTGTCCTCCTTATTACCACCAAGCTGTGTAGCAATCTCAGCAGCCATACTAGACAGCAATGCTAGTTGACTCTCCCCCTGAGATGCAGCTTGTGTATTCTCCTTATCACTCTCATCTATAAACACTTCAGCTTGATCTGTAATTTTCTCCCCCTTAGTTGAGGTAGAAACTGCAAGGTTTGAAAATTTTGAATTGAACTCTTTAAGCTTGTCAAAGATGGCCTTGAATCCTTCATTCATTGTTTGCTCCAGACTAGCCATCCTATTGACCAACTTCACTTGATTTCTGCCAATAGTATCCATATTCTTTGATAATTTTGTGACTTTGTGTGAAACGGATTTCAACCTTTCATCAGCTTTTTAGGATGTTTTGGAGGCTTTGGTGGTTCTTACACTCTCTTATTTTTTCTGAGTGATCTCATCACTCCTCACCAACTCACTCTCAAGGCCTATTGCCTTAAATAATTTGTCTCCCACATTTTGTTTTTTCATTTGGCCTTGCTCAGGGCCCTCTCCTTTTGCCTGAGATTTTCCTAGTCCCTCATTTTTTGACTCACTTCTCTTTTCTTTTATCTCTCCTTTTCTTTTCACACCCTCACTCATCCTAGGTGCAAGAGACTGAGCAGGTACATCTTGCACAAGAGATTTAGATTTTACCTTTAATAAAGTAGAGATAAGAGCATAATCATCATCTTCATTTTGTTGAGAAGTGGTGGTCATTGAAGAGTGGCTGTCTGGATTTTGAATATTGATAGCATCTTTTGAAAAGTTACTGTCATGAGGATTGACAGCAACTGTGTCATTAACAGCTACAGATGCTGTGACAGAAATCTCTTCCACCTTTTGAGTGGAAGGTTCTTATGGATTGCCATGATCGGTCTCATTCAATTGTTGGAATAGTGCATCAATATTTTGTTCTTCAATTGTGGCAAAATGTGATGCACCATAATTGAATGAACTGTGTTCCACATTTTCTAGCCCTATCATATGTGTATCTTCAAGTATGGGCTCCGGTTGAGTGTGTTTAACCTGTTGTGCAAACTCTGTACAAGGTGCCATGGGAGACTGGCCAATTTCAATAGATGCCTCCTTTTGAGAGGAAACACCTAGAGATGTGTTTTGTTCCCTATTAAGTTATGTGCCCTTTTGAGAGGGCATAGTCTGGCTTACAGAGGTTGATACCCTTGCCTTCTTCCCTCTAGGCTCACTAGGGCCCTCTATGGGTTCTGTGTCCAAACTACCAACCTTATTTGCTATATCTTGTGCAGTTACACCACCTACCTGTGGAAAGATTTCTAACCTAGGTTGATTGATTCTCCTCCTTTTAGGAGCCTGGTCCTTTTGAGAGGAACCAGACCCTTGGCTAATAGTTTTGGTGACTCGAGAAGGCCGGATTCTTTCATAAGGTTTGGAGTGTAGGTTAGGAATGGTGAGCTCAACACCATTCTCATCACTCAAGGTAAATATATTGTAGTCCCCAACAAATTTTAAGTTTAAATCATTTACAGTTGACAGCATGAATTCAGTTATAAACAAACCCAATTCAGTGTTAAGTGGTTTACTGATTAACAAAGAATGGGTGTTCTTTTTCAGTGTTAGGGACTCCATGCATTGAACACTATCTAAATTTATTATGCCTATGACAGAATTATTTATAAGCATAAAAAATCTAGGATAGTAGATTACCGTTTTTTGGGCTTCTTTCTTTCCAAGCACTAGTTTGAACAGGGGCATTAGGAGCTTTCCAATATTGATCCTGTAGTTGTGCACCATGGAATGCACAATTCTCCTGATGTAGGCTAGGACCTCATTCCAGCCACTGGTCTTGCTCGACATGGACCTTGATACAACATCCAACATCATACTCCATTCTTTGTTCAGATATTTTTTATCCATGACACCAGATGGATACCATTCATCGTTGTTTGAGCTTAACTTGGGTCCAGTATACCCAACCATTTTAAAGAACTTTGCAAGTTGAATGTCACTTGCAGGCTCCTGAAATAGAGAGCCTTCAACTTCTTCCACATGAAGAGCTTCATTGATGTGAGAGGAATCAATGGTGTAAGAGGTACCATTAATTTGGATGGAGATAGTGCTAGCATCTTGCTCCCCCTCACATATGGCAGCGGTCTAGAACTGAGATAGTCTAGGTATTTCAAGATGGGGGCTTTCTGTGAGGGCATAGGTGAGGTAAGAATTGTTCATTAAGCCAACAAGATGTTTGAAGGCTTCTCCAACTTCACCTACTGAGGCCACTGTGGTGAAGTTAGTTTGGGCAAGAGATCAAACAAGTTGAGGTCTAAACATGGTTGAGAGTTTGAAGTTTAGAATTGAAGAAGAGTTTAGAGTTTGAAGAACGGTTTAGAGAAAGAGAGGTTACAAAGAAAATGGAGAGTTTTTAGGATGTAAGAGAAGAAAATTGAAGTTTAAAAGAGAAATAAAGAATGTGAGAGATTTAAGATGTTTGTATATATATGATGTGAAAAAGGTACTGTCAAGAAGGAATTGTAAACAATTTTAAGTGACAGTTGTCTTCTAGTTCCATTCCTCGACAGTAACTCCTGGGCCAGAATTCACACACATTCTCGACAGTAACATTAGTGGTTAGGAAAAATATATAAAATAAATAAATAACCCTAATGTTAACTATTGATAGTATGTTATGCGGGGATTTTAGACAACTATACTGTCAAAGGATACTTATAGTAAGTTTCAGAATTTGACAGTAAGTTTCAGTCCCACATAATATTCTGTCAAGATTTCTCAATCTTTTGACAGTAAGTTTCACAGGATTTGACAGTAAGTTTTTGTCCCGCGAACTATACTATCAAGACTTCTCAACCATGTAACAGTAAGTTTTCGTCCCGCGAACTATACTGTCAAGCCTTCTCAACCATGTGACAGTAAGTTTTCGTCCCGCAAACTATACTGTTAAGACTTCTCAACCATGTGACAATAAGTTTCACAGATTTTGACAGTAACTTATCATTATGCGACAGTATAAATAAAATATATTGTCAAGAAACTCGACATTATCTTTTATTAGTCACATAAGAATTAAGTTACTTAAAAATAAATTAGTTAACCTCTCAGTAAAATATCATCATGTTTTTCCATTGTGATAAAAATCAAAACACCTCAAGAGGCCATTAATTCACAGTGAAATTCAGTTAACTAAATTTTTATTCAACCAAACAGAATTACATTAACAGGACAGATTTGACATACCCAATTCACTCACTAGTCTGTTTAATGTCTGTTCATCCAATGGTTTGGTGAAAATATTTGCAAGTTGCTTCTCTGTGAGAAGATAGATAAGCTTGATTGTACCTTCCTCCACATGCTCTCTAATGAAGTGATGTCTGATGCCAATGTGCTTAGTTTTAGAATGTTAAACAGGATTCTCAAAAATTGCTATGGCATTGGTGTTGTCACAAAAGATAGGAACTCCTTGCAGAGTCAACCCATAATCCAATAGTTGGTTCATCATCCAAAGTAACTTAGTATAACAACTACCAGCTGTAATGTATTCAGCTTCTGAAGCTGAATTTGATACTGAATGCTACTTCTTGCTAAACCATGAAACCAACCTTTCTCCCAGAAATAGACAGCTACCTGTTGTGCTCTTTCTGTCTATCCTGTACCCTGCATAGTCTGAGTCTGAATATCCAACTAAGTCAAATCCAGAATCTTAGGATACCAAAGGCCTAAGATTTAAGTGCCTTTTATGTATCTAAAAATTCTTTTTACAGTCATTAAGTGAGACTCCTTTGGATCAGATTGGAACCTTGTACACAACCTTGTTGCAAACATGATGTCAGGCCTGCTAGCTATTAGATGGATGAGAGATCCAATCATTCCTCTATACATTTTGTTTTCCACCTTCTTTCCTTTTGGATCCTTATCAAGTTGAGATTGGAGTTTTTGTAGGAGATGAGTCTTCCATATCAAATCTTTTCAAGAGACCTTTAACATACTTAGTCTGGCAAATGAATATTCCATCTTCTTTTTGATAGACTTGAAGTCCAAGAAAGAATACCAATTCACCCATCATACTCATCTCATATTTTTTCTGCATCAACTCAGAGAATTTCTTGCATAGTTCTTCATTTGTTGAACCAAAGATAATGTCATCAACATACACTTGGACTAGAATGATGTCCTTTCTATGCTTTTTGTAGAAAAGAGTTTTAGCCACAATCCCTCTTATAAAGTTGTTGTCAAGAAGGAACTTGGAAAGAGTATCATACCAAGCCCTTGGTGCTTGCTTTAAGCCATACAATGACTTGAGTAGTCTGTACCCAAAGTTCTTCATCTTTGGATCTTTAAAGCATGGGGGTTGTTCAACATATACTTCTTCTTCTAATTCTCCATTAAGGAAAGCACTTTTCACATCCATTGGAAAGGTTTGAAGTTCTTGAATGCACAAAGGCCAAAAAGATTTTTATTGCCTCAAGTCTGGCAACAGGAGCAAATGTTTCTTCATAATCAATCCCTTTCTGTTGACAGTAACCTTTTACCACCATGATTGCTTTGTTTCTTATAATAGTACCACAATCATCCATCTTGTTCCTATAAACCCATTTGGTGCCTATTATAGATTTGTTCTTTGATTTAGGCACCAATTCCCAAACATAGCTTCTTTCAAATTGATTAAGCTCTTCTTGCATGGCATTAATCCAATCTGAATCATCCAGGGCTTCTTCTAGAGTTTTGGGCTCAGTTTGAGAAAGGAAACAAGAGTGCATGCATTCATTGGCAACATTTCTTCTTGTTTTGACTCCAGTTCCTGGATCACCAATAATTAAATCATTTGTGTGATCTCTATTCCATTTTGTTTCTCTTAGAGAATCACTGGAATCTTCAGCACCTTGTTGATTGACAACATCTTTTGCTCTTGCATTGTTAAAAACATCAATTTCTTCAAGACCATTATTCATGGGAACATTACCAGACAAATCAGTTGTTTGAGCAGTTCCTTCATTATCTCCAGACTGGATAGGATCATTTGATGGACCAGAAATTGTGTGATCAACTCTTGTTAAATCTTCATCAATCTCTTCTAGATAACCTTGATTTTCAAAGAACAGTGGTTCCATTTCTTGACTTCCTTCAACTCTAGGAAATTTTGACTCATCAAAGGTGACATTTACACTCTCCTCCACAGTCTTGTGATCAATGATGTAGACTCTGTATGCAGTCCTGTCACTGGCATACCCCACAAAGATTCCTTCAAGTGCTTTAATGTCAAATTTTCCTTTGATCTCAGTTGAATCATTCATGAAGTAGAACTTTCTTCCAAAGACATAAAAATAATTGACAGTTGGTTTCCTTCATGTAAGCAATTCATAGGGTGTCTTTCTATAGGCCTTGATGACTACAGTCCTGTTTTGAGTATAACAGGCTGTATTGATTGCTTCACCCCAAAAGTAGGTAGGAAGTTTTGCTTCACTCAACATAGTTCTTGCAGTCTCAATTAGAGTTATGTTCTTTCTTTCCACAACACCATTTTGCTGAGGTGTCCTTGGTGTAAAGAATTATTGAGTGATTCCATTGTCTTTGCAGAAATCATTCATGATACTATTTTTGAACTCAGTACCATTATCACTTCTTAAAATATGCACTTTGTATTTGGGATTCTTGTCAAGAACCCTTACCAAAACAATGATTTCTTATGCAGCTTCATCATTGGATGCTAGAAACCTCACCCAAGTGTATCTTGAAAAATCATCAACCATTACTAAAGCATATCTTTTTTTTGCTAGTGATTGCACATTTACAGGACCAAATAAGTCCATGTGAATCAGTTGAAATACTTCATTGATTGAGCCACTAGGAGTGCTTTTGTGTGAAGCTCTCATTAGCTTCCCTTTTTGGCAATCCTCACACAATCCTTCTTGACATAATTCAAGTTGAGGAAGCCCTTTCACCAATTCTCTCTTCATTAGATAATTCATTGCTTTGAAGTTCAAATGGAAAATTTTCTTGTGTCACAGCCAACTATCAGATGAGGAAGCTTTATTGTAGAAATAGTAGACTTTGTCTTTTCTCACAGAATCCAAGTCATCTATGAAGAGGCTGCCTTGTCTAACTCCTTGAAGAGTTTCTTCTACTATCTTCTTGTTGACAATGGAGCATTTGTCTTAATCAAAGTTCACTAGAAATCCTCTTTCACAAATTGAGTTACACTCAATAGATTGTGCTTCAAACCATTTACTAGAGCAATTTTCTCTATTCTCAAATTTATAACTTTTAGAATTCTATTTCCCATTGTGAAACCAATGATGTTGTCACCAAAAGTTACACAAAGGCCAGCCATCTCCTTGAACTGTGATAGTAGGGCTTTATCACCTGTCATGTGTCCTAAGCATCCACTATCAATGATCCACATGATTCTTTTATTTTTCCTATTGCCCTGCAAAGAAAATTTTTCAAGTTGCTTTTGGTACCCAATTTTCATTGGGTCCATTTTGCTTAGCTAAATCACAGTTTGAAGTTGATTCAGTTATGATTCCTTCTCTTGCGTTTAGCAAGACTCCTATAGCTACCCATTCAGATTTGATTACTGGTTTGATAGCTTTTCTTTTGGGTAGCTTGTACATCCTAACTTTAGGTGGACTTGGAGACTTTGCCTTTTCAGTTTTATCACTCTTATGCAAACATTCTTGTTTATTAGCAAAAGGCATGTTAAAGCATATACTCATCAAGTTCATTTTACATGAAATGCAATCAAAATCACCACAGTGAGTAACTTGTTTATTCTTCAAAGGCATGTTGTGTAAATTTCCATTAACAGAGGTAGCATTCTTGACATTTGACTTGTTCTTATTGTAAACATGAGTTAGATGACTAGAAGACCCACAATTGGTGTCCAACTTTCTAGGAGTATTAGGAATATAATCATAATTAATTTTCTTGTTAATTCTTAGTTTTCCATTTCTGTTCTTCTTGGTCTTCATGACAGTATGTTTAGAAGTTACTGTCATGCTGATGTTGATAGTAGGTTTAGATGGATTTTTCTCGACAGTAAGTTTGGATCTCACAGTCTTGATAGCATCTTTTGAACTTACTGTCTTGCTAGTGTTGACAGCATCTTTTAAACGTAGGTTACTGTCAAGGTCAAAACTAACTGTCTTAGGGATTTTGACAGTATCTTTTGCCTTAAGGGACTTTTTGACAGCTTTATTATCCTCATCATCTGTCTCTTGTTTAATTACTAATGCTTCCTCATCAAATTCAAATTCTGCCTTTTTGAACATGGGATTCTTAACTTTCTTTAGAATGGAAGATTTGATAGTATGTTTGATGTCTTCCGCTACAGCATGTTTCTTTCCACTTTTCTTCTCATAGTTAAAACCTATACCTACATTTTGATTTTCAGTATTATCATCATGGTATGATTTTAACAGGGAAGAAGAATTCTTGTAGGCCTTGATTTTTAATTCATTTTCAGAAATCTATTTTCTAAGAAATTCCTTAATCTGGGAGGAACAAACTACCTTGTTTTTAAGAATCTCATTTTCTTATTGTAAGGACTCAAAAAAATTCTGTTTAAGTTCTAGTTCATGATTTTTAATCTTCAATAACTCATTAGCACTAGACAATTTAACTATTTTCTCATTGGCAGCTAACATGCTTGTATGAATATTGAAAATTTCAGAACTTAAACTTTTAACAGTTTTCTTATACTAAGATGTAGTCATATCAACAATAGTAAGAAAAGGTACCTGATTTGATAAAGTGGATGAACCTTCTCCAGAGTTTTCCATGAGAGCAAGATTTCCATATTTTTCTTCCTCTTCATCATCATAGTCTTCCCAACACTTTCCTTTAGCCACAAAGGCCCTTCCTTTTTGCTTTTTGAGCAAGGCTTCATATTTTTCTTTGAGTTCCTCATAATCATTGACATTTCTTCTCACTTGTTTTAGCTTCTTGCATTCTGTTGCAAAATTCCCCATTTCACTGCAGTTGTAACACCTTATCTTGGATCTATCCACCATACCTATTTTGTATCCACTTTTTCCATTTCTTCCAGGTTTTGAGATATTTGGCTTGTTGAACCTGGAGTTTTGTCCTCTGGGTTTGAAAGCTTTGTTCTTCTTGAATCTCAAGTTGGAGAACTTCCTTACCATGTAGGCCATTGTTTTGTTTTCCATGTTGTCCAGTTCCTCCAAAGTGTAGAACTCATCTTCTTCACCATCCTTAAGTTCCAGAGTCATACTTTTATCTTCATCTGTGATTTCTTCAATCTTGATTTATTGTTGAGGTTGAGATTCCTTGAGCTGCATTGTCTGTGGATCCTGAGCTACTAGAGCATTTGAAGTTTTAGCCATTTTTCCTTTTTGACCAGCTTGAATGACTCTCTTTTGTAGTAGCTCTAGATCATAGGTTTTAAGTATGCCATATAAAGTTTGAAGAGAAACTTTTGATAAATCTCTTCTTTCTCTTATAGCAGAAACCTTGTGCTCTAGATGGTCAGGAAGTGTAAACATGAATTTCATGTTTACCTCTTTTTTGTCATAAAACTTTCCATGCAGCTGAAAGTCGTTTATCAACCTGTTAAATCTCTCAAACATCTCAGTCAACCCTTCACTTGGTTTGGCCATGAAGGCTTCATAATGAGATATCAGAATCTGTCTTTGATTTTCCTTTACTTCTTCCGTTCCTTCACAGAGTATCTCAATGGTTTCCCATATTTATTTTGCACTGGTGCAGTTGACAATGTTGTTGTACATGACATTGTAAAGTGCCTCAATGATGATAAATTATAAGCAATCATCTAGAGATACTTTTTCTCTTTCAGTGTCAGTGTACTCTGAAACCTTTTTAGGAACTCAGTAGGCTAGTATTGTTTCACCGTCTACTGTGGTTTCAGGTACATATGTTTGAGGTATGATGGGACCATTTTCAAGGATTCCAGGGTAGAGTGGGTTGGTTGTTTTTATGAATAACATCATCTTTCTTTTCCAAAGGTTGTGGTGTTCTTTGTCAAAGGTGGGTATTTTTATGCTACTTACTTTCTGTGCACTCATGTTTAGATCTTTTCAGGTTATGTATATCTAACATGATGTTGTGATACCAGTTGTTAAACGATATGAGTGTTGCAGAAGGGGGGGTTGAATGCAACTTGATAATTTATCAATTATCTTGCTAACAACAAACAAGAAGTAATAATATCATGTGACAAATGCAAACAACAGTAAGCAATTTAAATGAAGAAAAGGTGTTTTACTTCAAAAATTAATTTTATTAATTTTTGTTTTTGCTACAACTGACTAGAAGATGTTTCCAGCTTCAACAAATACAATGACGAGATTATTAGTGTTTCTATGCTTGAGAAAAGTTAAGCTCAGTTTCATAAGGGAAAGTATTTGTGAGATATGTGTATTTATGCTAAAATATATATCCCACTTACAAGTGTACTTTCCCTTGTTCCTAGGACAATGTTTGAAATAGAAACTTTACTTTTCCTATTCAAATTTGTCTTCATTCCATTTGTAGATAAAGTTACTCTGAGAAGATTTGACATTCTTGACTCCTTGAGCACGCCTTATCTTTTTGCTCGCTTTTTCTCAAGTTGCAGTAGTAGACTTGACAGCTTAGGTAGAATTGTCAAGATCAATCTGTCAATTAACATTACCTAGTCTGCTACTTGAAACAGACTGTTAGCTTCACCAAAAGGTTAATGTCAACCTTTAGCTTCTTTTTTGTGACAGCATCTTCGACTCCGCATACTTTACTGTCAAGCTTGCCAGTCTTCTAAAACATGATGTCATCCAAAGGTACTGTCAACTATCCCGCCAAACATGTTGTCAACTATCCCCGCCAAGGTTACTCTCAGAGAAACTTGATGTCAATCTCCTCCAAGTTTACTGTCGAGAAATAGTTGTTGTCAGTAAAACTTGCTATCTTAGAATCTACATTCTCCGCCAAGTTTACTGTTGAAGGAATAGTTGTTGTAGTTGTTTCAAAAGGTGTTGTCACTTAAATATGTTGTTGTAGGCTTCAGTTTGTAGAATGTTACTATCAATGATTTGATCCATGTTGTGCATGAACACTTTGTGAACTTCTACTTCATAGATCATTTATTACATTTTTACAAGACAGTGACTATTGATACTTACTGTCACTTACTTGACTTTTTGTACATACTATTACAAGTGACATTTAAACATACTGTCAATATGTATATGATAGTATGTTTTACTTAGTTAATTTCTAATTAATCTAAGTAAGACATTAGTTGATTACAATTTTAACACCACAATCCTTAACATATGGCAATATTGTTATTGGAAATGTCATCATTGAAAATGTAGTTCTTGTTAAAGGACTCAAGTATAATCTGTTAAGTGTGAGTCAAATGACATACAGAGGTTATTTTGTGGAATTTCATGAAACTCGTTGTGAAGTGAATTTCATTGTGAACTCATTGTCACAGACATAACAACTTATTTGAAGCTAGCTTGGATGTAAACAATGATGGCCCCTTAACTTGTTTAGTTCAAAAAGAATCATCCTTGGAAAGCTGGAATTGGCGTAAAAAGCTGTGTCATTTGAAATTTGGAAACATTAATGAATTGGTGAAAAAGGACTTAGAGGTCTTCCAAAAGTTCAATTTCATCCTGATGGACTCTGTGGTTCATGTCAAAAGGCCAAACAAAAGAAGACATCTTTCAAGAGCAAAACTGAAAATTCTATTGATCAACCTTTTCATCTATTGCATCTTGATTTATTTGGTCCTGTCAACATTATGTCCATTGGAAAGAAGAAATATACTCTGGTGATAGTTGATGATTACACTAGATTTACTTGGGTGTACTTTTTGCATAAAAAGGATGAAACTGCAGAGATAATTTTTTATCATATTGCAATGATTGAAAATGGATCACCACACAAGGTAAAGAATTTAAGGAGTGATAATGGAACAGAGTTCAATAATTCTGCAATGGAGGAATTTTTCTCAACAAAAGGTATTATTCAATAATTCTCAGCACCTGGTACACCTCAACAAAATGGTGTAGTTGAAAGAAAGAACAGAACCCTAATTGAAGCTGCCAAAACAATATTGGAAGGAGCAAAGCTACATACTTATTTTTTGGCAGAAGCTGTGAATACTGCATGCATTAATCAGAATTGCACTTTGACAAATAAACATGGAATGACTCTATATGAAGCATTGAAGGGAAGGAAGCCAAATGTAAAATACTTTCACATCTTTGGAAGCAAATGTTTTATTCTCAAAACACATCCTGAACATTTGAAGAAATTTGAACTCAAAGCATATGAAGGAATTTTTGTTGGCTATGCAACAACCTCTAAAACCTCTTCAAGAGCATTCAAATTGTTTAATTTAAGGACAAGGGTAGTCATGGAATCTATTAATGTCCCTTTTGATGAAGGAAAAATAGCTGGAATGCATGATGAAGATGCTCAGGAAACTCTGAGATTTGAGAATGAATTGCAGAACACAAACTCTGAAGAGCTAATATCTGATGAGATAAACACTGTTGAACCAAACTCTGGTGAGTTAAACTCTGATCCCTTAAACTCTGATTCAGAAATAATTGAAACAGAAATTGAAGATTCTGCACATATTGAGGGGGAGCAACATCAACAAATTACTGATATTGGAGAACAAGCAACAATTATTGAAATATCAGAGTCTGACCAAATATAGAAAAACACAAACTCTGGAACCCTAAACTCTGATCAAACAAACTCTAAAACCACAAACACTAATCACTCAAACTCTAATAATTCAAACTCTGAGTACACAAACTCTGAGACATCAAACACTGATGGAAGCACAACTTCAGGGGGATGATCAACATTTACAGAAGAATCATTCTATGAAGGCACAAATCATGGGGGGAGCATCTAGTTTAAGAAATTTCCACATCCAAGGAAATGGACCAAAGATTACACACCTGATTTGATTATTGGTGATCTAGAAAGTGGAGTACAGACAAGAAAAGCTACTCAGAATGAATATCTTTTTCATAGTTTTCTTTCTCAAACGGAAACAAAGAAGCTTGAAGATGTTTTGAAAGATGCAAATTAGGTTACTGCAATGCAAGAAGAATTAAATGAGTTTGAAAGAATTGAAGTTTGGACCCTAGTTTCAAGGCCAAAGAATAGATCTATTGTTGGCCCAAAGTGGGTTTATAGAAACAAGACAGACTCTGATGGAATTATTACAAGGAACAAAGAAAGACTAGTTGCAAAAGGATACTCTCAACAGGAAGGTATTGATTATAATGAAAGCTTTGCAACTGTAGCTAGACTTGAAGCAATCAGAATTTTTCTTGCTTATGCTGCACACAAGAAATTCAAGGTCTACCAAATGGATGTTAAAAGTGCATTTTTAAATGGAGAACTTGTAGAAGAGGTATATGTTGAACAACCACCTGGCTTTGTTAATCCAAAATATCCAAATCATTTTTACAGATTGGATAAAGCCTTATATGGACCCCAAACAAGCTCCAAAAGCCTGGTATGTAACTTTGGCTCAATTTCTACTTGAAAGTGGTTTTACAAGAGGTACAATTGATAAAACTTTATTTTACAGAACTCAAGGTAAAGATTTATTATTGGTTCAAATATATGTTGATGATATGATATTTGGTTCCACTAATGAAAAACTCTGTAAAAGATTTTCAAAGCTAATGCAGTCCAGGTATCAAATGAGCATGATGGAAGAATTGAGTTATTTTCTAGGATTGCAAATGAAACAGACTGATGAAGGTATTTTCATAAATCAATCTAAATATACAAAGAATCTATTCACTAAGTTTCAAATGCAAGACTCTGCATATGCAACCAAGCTTGATCAAGACACTGGAGATCATGTAGATATTACAGCATACAGAGGCATGATTGGATCGCTTCTCTATTTGACTGCAAGTAGACCAGACATTATGTTTTGAACCTGTCTATGTGCAAGATTTAAGGCAAATCCAAGGGAACCACATTTGATTGTTGTCAAAATAATTTTTAGATATCTCAAGGGCACCATCAATCTTGGTTTATGGTATCCTAGAGAGTCTGACTTTAAATTAATAGGCTATTCAGATGCTGAATTTGTAGGATGCAAAACTGACAGGAAAAGTACAAGTGACAGTTATCAATTTCTAGGTGGAAGAATTGTTTCACGGTTCAGTAAGAAACAGAAATCTATCTCAACATCAACAACAGAGGCTGAATATATAGCTGTAGGAAGTTGTTGTGCACAAATCTTATGGATGAGAAATCAACTGTTAGATTATGGTTTAAACTTTTCAAAAATTCCTATTTATTGTGATAATCAAAGTGTTATTGCAAAGACAGGAAATCCAGTTCAACATTCTATGACAAAGCACATCAGTATCAGATATCACTTCATAAGGGAACATGTCATGGAAGGAACAATTGAAATGCAATTTGTTCCCACAAATCAACAGTTAGCAGACATATTCACCAAGCCTCTAGGTGAAGCAACATTTAGAAAATTGGTTTCTGAATTAGGAATTGTGACAAGTGGCTCTACTCCAGAAAGCAAGTAACAGACAATCAGAGTTTATGATAAACTCTGTCAGAGTATGATAAACTCTGATAGAACATACAGTAAACTCTGAACAATAGAATGCTAAACTCTGATCAATGGAATGTATAATCTCTAATCACAAGCTATCAGTGTTTATGGAAAACTCTATCATAATATATGGTAAATTCTGATAGTCAATGCAAACTCTAATTACTATAAACTCTGATCTATATTTCATATGTTAAACTCTAATTGCTCTAAACTCTGATTATATGCTAAACACTAAGATTTTATTTATGACATCATATTTCATTTTGTGACATCATAATTATTATTCTCTGATTGGACTAATCATAAATGTGTGTATATCTCACAAAAATCGATTCATATCTATACACAGATACACACACACTTGTTGTATTTTAAGAATTGCACTACTCATTACTCTTCCAATAATTTCATGTTACATGTCCCACTATACACTATAAGCAATTGAGAGCGAATAGTTTATTTCATATTTTCATTATCTGCATCTTGTTTTCTCTCTCATTTTCTCTAAAATCCTAATTTTTCTTAACCTGCTATATCTGTATTACAATGGCATCTAAAGGTTTATCCTTCCAAAACTATACATTTGCTTCAACTAATTATATCTCTCTTTTGAATAAAATCGATACATGTTCACACTTTATTCACGCAAGAGAACGTGGTCACAAGTAATACAGTAATAGGTAGGATTCGTTCCCACAGAGACTCGACTTGCTTACGTTTAGTTCACTTATACACTAGAGTATGATTAAATTTCACTGCTAAGAAAATAACAATTGGAGTGTTGATTACGCTACTAATTAAAACTTAACGAATTACTTATATGAAATAAACATGGGATTTTAACTTCATAATCTATCTCATCTAGAATCTTATGCCTTTTCAACCTAGCATGTGAAAGTGATGATAACTGATCAGACCCTCTAAACTGATAAACGCCAACTTTCGTTGTACGCATACCATCCTAATGAACATCCACAATTGATAGAAGTCAAATAGTCAACCACTACGATTAGTCCCTATATGTCTATAGAGATTGAAAACATAATGGCTTAAGCACAAGTATCCATAAAATCACATAGTCAGTGCAAGACGGTTAGAATTACACCACAAATTAATACATGCTCTTATCATGCAAAAACCTATGCTAGCATGGCATGTTCTAAACCCTAGATCCACTTTCGCATTCACGAGGGTTCAACAAACAATCATAAATGTTCGCGACGCATTTACAATGAATAAGCTTAACCATACTAGGCTATCCATAACAATCACACACTTTGGCATAAAAACAATCAATATCTAGAATCGATAGAAAAATCCATTAAAACCCCATGATAATGATTAGCCCATAATTGGGCTAGCCGACATCATGGGTTCAATTGAAAACATAGTAAAATAAACAATTATGCATAAACTACTGATATTAATTGCAAGAGTAAAAGAAACAACCGATAATCCACGTGATGAAAATTACAAAAGAAAATAGCTTGACGGCTCACAAAGTACTCTATCCTCTTGATAATAAAAACCCTATTTGCTTACTTAATTGCTTGATAGATAAAATACTAATAATCATCCTTATGTCTTTATACTAGGTTACATAAAATAATGATCCATGGGCTCGCTGCTTCCTGGGCTTCGAAATGGACCAAACTGCAAAAATCAGCAACTGAAGTCGGCTGGAGCGCGGGGGCGCTTGACAGGGCGCGCCTCATTAATAGAGCGCGGGCGCGCCTCATGGAGCGCGGGCGCGCCTCACCCTACTGCCCTGCAGTTGAATTCTTTGAAACGTTGCTCCTTTAGCGACTCGTCTTGCCTTCTTTCGACCTCAACTCAAGCCTTGATCTTCCTCCTTTTAATTCCTAGCTCATGTACCACCAATTTATGCAAATATTCATAATTTCTGCTTTGCCTGGTAATCTGCATACAAAAACATAAAACACATCAAAAGACACTAAATACTTGGGCACTAGCGATCAATTTAAGCCAAATTGGAACGTATATAGTGGACAAAAAGTCCACTAACACACCCCCAAACTTAAACCGATGCTTGTCCCCAAGCATAAACAGACTCTAAACAATCCAAGGCAATGCAATGCATGGATGCAACTACTATGAAAATGCAAGGACCCCCTCGAACTCACCAAAACCAATCGATAAGCCAAGCCTCAAAGAGATGCAATACATCCAAACAGAGCTCGACCAAGCCCCCGTATACCAGTACTACATGAACAGAAACGTGGGTGTGTGAGATGCTCATCAAATATACTCTGACACTAGATCAAAATCATACCTATTTTTCGCCAAGACAATCACCTGCTTATAAACAGAATGAGTGGTAAACACTCCATAACATACAAACACCTCCGTCATTCATTTGAGTTAGACAGGGAATCACACTTTATTGCTAAACCACCACTACGACACATAACACAATACATAGGCTTATTTAACTGTGCAATGGATGAGACCCCTAAAGGCTTATACAATAATACCCATGTAGCGAGCGTTAGGTTAGTGGATCCCAGACTATAAAAAGCCTTAGGTCACTAGGCACAAAGTCCCCATTGAACTTAATTGCCCGAGTATTAAAGAGCTCACCCTGGTTAATTTTGCCTCGAATTATTCACCTGACTCTTTTTTTGCTTTTCTCTTTTTTTTTTGTTTTTCTTTTTTTTTTTTTTTTAACAGAATCTGGAATGAGAATTCTCAATTCCAACCCTAGACTACTCATAAAAATATGAGCCGGCTACTAGCCATTTGACGCCTAGCCAAACTTGAGAATTACTAACAATTAGGATGAATCTCTGTTTTCCCCCAAACTTATACTTTGGTATTCTTACATTATCAAGGGAATAACAACCATTCTAGATATAAACATGCGATTAAATCTAAAACAACTAAATAGGCATGACTCAACCTAGCCCAAAAGCAACCGATGAGACTGTGTAAAGACAGTGCTTCTGAAACATGCAATTCCATTTCATAGGGACTGTAAATCAACCCTTTGCTCATCAATACCACACTCAATTCGACATCGTCCTAACAATCAGAATTAGCTCGTCCTAAGGGATCATGAAATATGCATGCTATGAAATGTAACTAAAATGGACTCACATAGTAAACAGAACAAGCGTTGCAAACAAAATGCTCTATATGGATAATTAAAACAAACTGTATGACAAATACTACCACTACATGCCCTATATACAACTAACTACAATCTCCATTTCCCACCCCCAAACTTAAAATATTCAATGTCCCCATTGAAGGCAAGAAACAAAGAAAGTGTGCAGATATACCTCAATCGTCAGCAGAGTCACCATCCTCGGGTGAATCCGGTGGTGGATACACGGTGCCAGCTCCATAAACAGGCCAATCGACCTGTACACCAGTAGCCAGAAAGGCTGCCCCGAGAGCCTGAGTCAGGTCAGCAGCAAACCGGCTCTGCCTATCATCAATTGCGTCCAACTGCCGTGCCAACCTCTGAAAATGAGCCTCACCCATACCAGTACTAGCCATAGCTGGCGGTGCCCTAGAAGATCCAGCCCTAGCCTCCCTCTGCTGTCTAGGTGGCACGTCACCACCCACAATATACCCTAAGCCTCTGGGATGCGGTACACCACCGTCCCATTCAGGTAGTCGAGCTATCGCCGCCGTGTCAATGGCACTCGCAGGAAGTTGCAACTGTTCCTCCGCCGGCTAGTGAATACCCACATCAACACACAGACGAACAACCACTGAGCCATACGGAATCGCTCCAGTGGTACTGCCCTGCAAAAATCGGATCATGTGCCTGTGGATAAGGGAGCCTAGGTCGATGTATCGCCCGCTGAGAATACCCCACAACAAAATAGCCCGATCCACGGTCACCTCATGAGTGTGCGACGACGGCACAATGTTAGCACACAGAAACAGGTTCCAGGCCTTAGCATACGGGTTCAAAGCCATGGTGGAGAAGGTAACCGGCTCAGTAGAGCCTGCCCTGCGCTTCCAAGTAGTGCCGGGAACTGTCATATCCCGAAGAATGGCCTCAATGTCAACCTCCCCACGGGTCTTCAACCCAAAATCTTCCACTCCCTCCTGCGGTGCAGGCAAATTCAAAACCCTAGTGATAGCGGCAGGAGTAAAATCCACTACATAACCTCGAACTGCAGAATACCCATTCTTCTCTTGCTTGGCATTAGCATAGAACTCCCTAACGATACTCAATGGTATCGCCTCCGCAGCCTCACACACGGTCTCCCAACCGCGCTCACTAATCATCGCGATCAAAGACCCATCAAGAACACCCGGAATAAATCCCCTTTCCTTGACCACAGATTTGGTCATCAAGCGTGTAAACTCAATCTGGGCCTCCGGTGAATTGAATTGGGGCACAACTCCCCCACTCGAAGAAGAACTTGATGTTCCTGAGCGCCTAGATCTCTTGGGTGCCATTGATTAAGTTGTAGAAGTGTGAAGAGATGAGATGTAGTGCGTGTATATATGTATGTATATGTGTGAATGAGAGAATGGAAGTAAATAATAAGTTAGGGTTAGGGTATGTCAAGACTATTTAAACAATTGAAAGTGGCTGGGCTGGTGTTAAACACTAAATAAAAGAGAAATATTTTCTGTTTTTACTATTTTTTTTCTTTTTTCTATTTAATTTTTTTATTTTTTCTGGAACAGTCGACCAGGCGCGCCCGCGCCTCCTGGAGGGCGCCCGCCCCTGGTGCTACTGTCCAATTTTCTGATTTTTTGGTATTTTGCGTTTTTTGTGTTTTTTTTTGTTATTTTATTTTTTATAAGAATAAAAATTACCATTCAAGCCGTAAGTTTCCTCCCACGAGCGCTGTCGTTAACGTCATTTAGCCGGACGTTACTTCAGGTCCTCAATCCGAGGTAGACAGAATCGCGACTTCAGCTTCGCGATTTACTTGTTCTCCCAAATAAGGCTTCAATCTCTGACCATTGACTTTAAACGCTTGATCTGGGGTCTTTTCATAAATCTCTACAGCTCCGTGTGGAAACACAGTCTTCACAACAAAGGGTCCTGACCACCTTGACTTGAGTTTTCCTGGAAACAATCGCAGTCGAGAGTTAAATAATAAAACTAATTGACCAGGAACAAATACCTTTGTTGTCAACCGACGATCATGCCATCTTTTCACTTTTTCCTTGTAGAGCTTGTTATTCTCATAAGCTTGTAGACGAAACTCATCCATTTCATTGATTTGCACCATCCTCTTTTCCCCTGCGGCTTTACAATCAAAATTCAGCTTCTGCAATGCCCAATAAGCCTTGTGTTCCAGTTCTGCCGGCAGATGACAAGCCTTTCCATAGACAAGTTGATATGGTGACATACCCAAAGGTGTTTTGAACGCAGTTCGGTAAGCCCACACAGCTTCATCCAGTTTTAAAGACCAATCCTTACGAGAAGGACTTGCCACTTTTTCCAGAATGCGTTTGATCTCACGGTTTGATACTTCAGCTTGGCCATTGGTTTGAGGGTGGTACGCTATAGCCACCCGATGGTTGATGTTGAATCTTGCCATCAGATTAGTGAACTTCCGATTGCAAAAGTGAGAACCCTCATCGCTAATAATGACCCTTGGAGTCCCAAATCTGGTGAAAATGTTCTTGTGAAGGAAGTTGAGCACTACATTGGCATCATTAGTTGGAAGTGCCTTGACCTCCACCCATTTGGAGACGTAATCCACAACTAGCAAGATGTATTGGTTATTGCATGATGAAATGAATGGGCCCATGAAGTCGATCCCCCGCACATCAAAAAATTCTACCTCTAACATTACATTAAGGGGTATCTCATCCCTTTTTGAAATGTTGCCTACTCGCTGGCAACGATCACACCTGGTTACAAACTGATGAGCATCCTTGAAGAGTGATGGCCAATAAAATCCTGCCTGCAAAATACGAGTCGCTGTCTTTTCACCTCCATAATGGCCTCCATAAGCTGTGGCATGATAATCCCTCAGAATATTGTCTGTCTCACTATATGGTACACACCTCCTGATAACCTGGTCAGCCCCTTGTTTAAACAGATATGGCTCGTCCCAACGAAACCACTTGACGTCGTGCATGAATTTCTTCCTTTGAGCTGGCGACAACTCAGGTGGAACAATTTGACTTACCAGATAATTCACAATATCAGCATACCATGGTTCTTCTTCTTGTATTCCAAACAGCTGTTCATCTGGAAATGATTCATTGATGAGGGTACTGTCTTGAGATGATTTACCAAGATCTTCCAATCGTGAGAGGTGATCAGCTACTTGATTTTCTGTCCCTATTCTATCTTTGATCTCAACATCGAATTCTTGTAGTAGAAGAACCCATCGAATCAAGCGTGGTTTAGAATCCTTCTTGGAGAGCAAATATCTAATAGCTGCATGGTCAGTATACACCGTCACTTTCGTACCAAGCAAGTATGATCTGAATTTTTCAAAGCCATATACAATGGCTAACAGCTCCTTCTCCGTGGTTGTGTAATTCAATTGCGCATCATTGAGTGTCTTTCTTGCATAGTAGATAACATGAAAAATCTTATCTTTCTTTTGGCCAAGAACAGCCCCCACTGCAAAATCGCTAGCATCACACATCATAGCAAAAGGTTCATTCCAATCTGGGGCGATGATCACAGGTGCTGAAATCAACTTCCTCTTCAATGTCTCAAAAGCTGTCATACAATCATCATCGAATTTGAAGGGAATATCCTTCTCCAATAGCTTACACAAAGGTTTGGAAATTTTGGAGAAATCCTTGATGAATCTTCTATAGAAACCTGCATGACCGAGGAAACTACGAATTCCTCTCACTGAATTGGGCGGTGGAAGATTTTCAATTGTCTATATTTTTGCTTTATCCACTTCCAGGCCTCGACGTGACACCTTGTGTCCAAGAATAGTTCCCTCTTGTACCATGAAATGGCACTTCTCCCAGTTGAAGACCAGATTAGTCTCCACACATCTTTTCAGAACCATGCTAAGATTGTGTAGACATTCGTCAAAAGAAAACCCAAATACTGAAAAATCATCCATGAAGACTTCCACTGTCTTACCAATCATGTCTGAAAAAATTGCCATCATGCACCTCTGAAAAGTGCCAGGTGCACTACATAACCCAAAAGAAACCCTTCGAAACGCGAAGGTACCAAACGGACATGTAAATGTTGTCTTCTCCTGATCCTCTGGAGCAATGCAGATCTGATTGTAACCCGAATATCCATCCAGAAGGCAATAATACTCATGGCCGGCAAGTCGGTCTAGCATCTGATCAATGAAAGGAAGAGGGAAGTGATCCTTCCTAGTAGCTTTGTTCAACTTCCTGTAGTCCATGCAGATTCTCCAACCAGTGACTGTCCGCGTAGGAATGAGCTCGTTCTTTTCGTTAGTTACCACCGTCATGCCTCCTTTCTTTGGCACACATTGAACTGGACTCACCCAAGCACTGTCAGAAATAGGATAGATAATCCCTACATCCAACCACTTAATAATTTCCTTCTTCACCACTTCCTTCATGAGTGGATTAAGCCTTCTCTGATGTTCCACTGTTGGCTTACTTCTTTCTTCCAGCGGAATCTTATGCTGACAATAGGCAGGGCTGATTCCTTTAATGTCTGCAATAGTCCAACCAATGGCTTATTTGAATTCCCTGAGAACCCTTAACAGCTTTTCTTCTTCAGGACCTGTAAGGTTAGCAGCAATAATCACAGGTAAAGTAGATGATTCCCCAAGGGAAGCATACCTTAAATGATCAGGCAATGGTTTGAGCTCTAGCTTCGGTGCTTCCTCGATAGATGGTTTCAACCGCTGATGTGATTCTCTCAATTCAGATAAACCCAACGATTCTGGTTTCTCAAACTTTTGTTGCCAAGGAGAAGCATTCAGAGACTGTACCCGTTCTTCAACCTCATCCTCTTCAATTGTAAAGTCCCCACTTAAAGCCTTTTCCAGTGTATCATTCATAAGCATGTGTTCAATTTTTACTTGCACAGCAGATTCCACTACATCTACTTGAAAGCATTGATCTTCTTCTGTTGGAAATTGCATTGCTTTGAACACATTGAATGTGACATTCTGATCGTGCACTCTCATGGTGAGTTCTCCCTTCTATACGTCAATCAATATCTTTCCCGTTACCAAGAATGGTCTACCAAGAATAATAGGGATCTTCTTGTCTTCTTCAAAATCAAGGATGACAAAATCTGCTGGAAAGATTAGTTTGTCGACTTTCACCAAAACATCTTCAACAATTCCTCGCGGATAAGTGATTGAACGATCCGCCAATTGCAGTGACATGTTGGTCGGCTTTGGCCCAGGAACACCAAGTTGTAAGAATATAGAGTATGGCATGAGGTTGATGCTCGCTCCCAAATCGCACAAACATTTGTCGAACGACAAATTCCCAATTATGCATGGTATAGTGAAACTACCAGGATCCTTCAACTTTGGTGGTAACTTCTGCTGCAATACTGCACTACACTCTTCCGTCAAGGCAACAGTGTTTAACTCTTCTAGATTCAGTTTCCTAGATAGAATGCCTTTCATGAATTTGGCGTAGCTTGGCATTTGTTCCAGTGCTTCAGCAAAAGGTAAGTTGATGTGTAGTTTCTTAAAAACTTCCAAGAATTTAGCAAACTATTTATCCGATTTCTGCTTCTGAAGCCTTTTAGGGAATGGTGGAGGAGGAAATACTTCCTTGTGATCACTGTCTTTCTCTGAACTGCTTTTCTCCTCTGAATCAATCATTTTTTTCTTAATCGGCTCCTCCTGCGTATCTTTTTCTGCAGAAAATCCCTTTCCAGCAGTAAGGTGAGGCGCGCCCGCGCCTGAGGAAGCGCGCCCGCTCTCCACCTCCTGCCCAGAATGCTGACGTTCTTCGTTTTGTGGAATTTCGACCTCCTGATTGTTCGTAACCCTTCCAGAACGCAATGTAATAGCGTGTATTTGTTCCTTGCTTTCTTTCTTGCCTGGGTTAGCCTCTGTGTCACTTGGTAATTGTCCGTGAGGTCTGTTTAGAAGAGCATTTGCTAGTTGACCAATTTGATTTTCCAACGTTTTCAGTGTCACAGCTTGACTCTTATACATCATTCTCAGTTCCTCCATCTCTGACTTTTCATTTGAATGCCCTTGTCCTCCTTGAGGTTGTTGATGGAAACCAGGAGGGTTGTATGATTGTCTTGGTGCATAAGATTGTTGAGGAACAGAATTGTTGAAAGGCCTTGTTCCGAATTGCTGACCCTGCGATGGTTGCGGCATGGCATTCTGATTGTTGCTCCAACTAAAGTTAGGATGATTCCTGTTGTTGGGGTGATATGTATTAGGTACCGGTTGTGTAGGCTTCTGCAAGTTGCCGATAAAATACGCTGAATCGCTAGAAATAGCACACTGAGTTGTATCATGAGCACCTGCACACAGATCACAAACCGTAGCGACTTGCTGAATTCCTGCCTTGGACAATGCGTCCACCTTTATAGATAAAGCCTGTAGTTGAGCTGTTATAGTCGTGGCAGCGTCCACTTCAAAAACACCTGCAGTTTTACTCTGCGGCAATCGCTGAGTAGGATTCTGATACTCGTTGGCAGCCATCATTTCAATCAAGTCATAAGCTTCTTCATAGCTCTTGGCCCAAAGAGCTCCTCCAGATGCTGCATCAAGCATAGGTCGTGAATGATTCAATCCATTATAGAAACCGTTAATGACCATCCAATCTGGCATCCCATGATGGGGACACTTTCAAAGCATCTCTTTATACCTTTCCCAAGCTTCACACAACGTTTCTCCAGAATGTTGATTGAACTGTGTAAGAGCTTTCCTCATGGCTGCCGTCTTAGCCATAGGAAAGAATTTAGTCAGAAACTTTTGTGCGAGATCCTCCCAAGTAGTTATAGAGCCTGCTGGCAGCGAATGCAACCAGCTCTTTGCCTTGTCTCGTAGAGAGAATGGAAACAGCCTCAGTTTTATAGCATCCTCAGAAACCCCGTTGGTTTTAAAGGTATCACAGATCTCGATGAAGTCTCCGATATGCATATTAGGGTCCTCAGCAGGTGAACCCCCAAATTGCACAGAATTCTGAACCATTTGAATTGTGCCCGGCTTGATTTCGAAATTATTAGCTGCAATAGCCGGCCTAACAATGCTTGACTGAATGTCATTGATCTTCGGTTGAGAGTAATCCTTAAGAGCTTTCACTGGATCCCCCATCACTATTTCTGGCTCAATTTCCGGAACTGCAATTCCCCTCTCTTCGTCTGAGTGTTCTTCCAGTTTTTCCTTACTCGCTTGAGAACGAGTACCGCATACACGATCAATTACCTGAATTCACGTAGCAAACAAGAACGATTAGTAACAAATCTCAGTCAGTGATATCTAACGACCACTGATGACAAGCACATTAACTAAACAAAACAATGAACCGAGTCCCCGGCAGCGGCGCCAAAAACTTGTTCACACTTTATTCACGCAAGAGAACGTGGTCACAAGTAATACAGTAATAGGTAGGATTCGTTCTCACAGAGACTCGACTTGCTTACGTTTAGTTCACTTATACACCAGAGTATGATTAAATTTCACTGCTAAGAAAATAACAATTGGAGTGTTGATTACGCTACTAATTAAAACTTAACGAATTACTTATATGAAATAAACATGGGATTTTAACTTCATAATCTATCTCATCTAGAATCTTATTCCTTTTCAACCTAGCATGTGAAAGTGATGATAACTGATCAGACCCTCTAAACTGATAAACGCCAACTTTCGTTGTACGCATACCATCCTAATGAACATCCACAATTGATAGAAGTCAAATAGTCAACCACTACGATTAGTCCCTATATGTCTATAGAGATTGAAAACATAATGGCTTAAGCACAAGTATCCATAAAATCACATAGTCAGTGCAAGACGGTTAGAATTACACCACAAATTAATACATGCTCTTATCATGCAAAAACCTATGCTAGCATGGCATGTTCTAAACCCTAGATCCACTTTCGCATTCACGAGGGTTCAACAAACAATCATAAATGTTCGCGACGCATTTACAATGAATAAGCTTAACCATACTAGGCTATCCATAACAATCACACACTTTGGCATAAAAACAATCAATATCTAGAATCGATAGAAAAATCCATTAAAACCCTATGATAACGATTAGCCCATAATTGGGCTAGCCGACATCATGGGTTCAATTGAAAACATAGTAAAATAAACAATTATGCATAAACTACTGATATTAATTGCAAGAGTAAAAGAAACAACCGATAATCCACGTGATGAAAATTACAAAAGAAAATAGCTTGACGGCTCACAAAGTACTCTATCCTCTTGATAATAAAAACCCTACTTGCTTACTTAATTGCTTGATAGATAAAATACTAATAATCATCCTTATGTCTTTATACTAGGTTACATAAAATAATGATCTATGGGCTCGCTGCTTCCTGGGCTTCGAAACGGACCAAACTGCAAAAATTAGCAACTGAAGTCGGCTGGAGCGCGGGGGCGCTTGACAGGGCGCGGGCGCGCCTCATTAAATAGAGCGCGGGCGCGCCTCACCCTACTGCCCTGCAGTTGAATTCTTTGAAACGTTGCTCCTTTAGCGACTCGTCTTGCCTTCTTTCGACCTCAACTCAAGCCTTGATCTTCCTCCTTTTAATTCCTAGCTCATGTACCACCAATTTATGCAAATATTCATAATTTCTGCTTTGCCTGGTAATCTGCATACAAAAACATAAAACACATCAAAAGACACTAAATACTTGGGCACTAGCGATCAATTTAAGCCAAATTGGAACGTATATAGTGGACAAAAAGTCCACTAACAATACACCCCAAGACTTTCATGTGATTCAGGATTTTTTACAGAACACCTACATTGGGTATGCACTACAGGAACCCATGAACTTCTCTTCTCAATCGTTAATCAGAATTTGGTCTACTGCTAAATTCAACAATGCTGGTGATAATGAAGAACCAGTAATCACGTTTCAGTGCAATGGCAAATATTCAATTACTCCTGCAGTGGTGAGACAAGCCATTCATCTTCCAGAAGTAACTGTGTATGATGATCTTATAGGGGATGACCAGATAAAAGTAATTTTTAGAACAATAGGCTACGGTGGAAGCCTATCAAAGCTGGGGAGTCTCACAAGGCCCCATTTAAGAAGAGAATGGAGTTTCTTCTTTGACTGCATTACAAGGGCTGCCAAATGCACCAATTTTGATGTAATTCCTCAGCTCTCACAATAGATTGGGTATTCTCTGACCCTTTCTTTTACTGAACTAGCTAGAAAAGATACAAAGAATGAGGCTAAAAGTAAACTCTATACCTTATTTTATCCCACATGGATCAGGCTTCTCTTACATCAGAGAATGCCTACCATGTATGAAAGCGATTTTCTTTCTGTGGCTATGGATCAAAGTTTAGCACCCTCTGATTCTAACCCAAGCCACCCACCAAACACTGACCCCCAAACATAATTGCCAACCTCTACAGTCTCCCAAAAGACTATAGTTGTAACAAAAACCTCACAACAAGGGCCAAGCAAAAGAAATGGAAAATCAGTAAAGGAGTCATCTCCAACGAAAAGAAAGTTGATTGATGATAACACTGATTCTGATGACAGTGGTGATGGTCTGGTATTCTCTGTGAAGAAAACTATCAAGAAGGATTCTAAGATTCCTCATGCACCATTCATGAAGCCATTCAATGTAAATCCAATGCCAGAAACCAAAAAGAAAAGGAAAAGACACAAGCCTTAAACTCTAAAGGCTTCTTAAACTCTAATGTCTTAAACTCTAATTAGTAAAACTCTGCTCAACCTCAAGTAATAAACTCTGATGCAATGCTAAACTCTGATGCTGTTATGAAGTCTGGTGAATCTGCATTGCTTGACCAAATAAATAGTAACATCGGTGGAATTGAGGTAGATGGTGATGATGAAAATGCCAATAGAGAAGAAAATGATGAATTGGCTGAAATGGATGGTAATTCTCTTCATGTTAATCCTTTTACTAGTCCTGTAATCACTTTGGAAAGTATTAATGCTGCAAGTGAAGTTGTTCCAGTCATGTTAAAGGAGATATCTTATGAAAGGGTAAGGGAGCTGGCTGAAGAAGTTAGAAAGGAGATGGCAGAAAAGAAGTCAAAATCAACTCCAATTTCTCCTAGTTCAAAGCTATTTTCCAGAAAGTAAAAGAAGACAATCTCTTTTGGCCAGGACACATAAGAACTTGCCTCTCAAAGTGAGGTAGCAGTCATTTTTGGGTCAGACACACAAGAACCTTTAACTCAAAGGGTTGAAGCATCCATTCAAGATGAAGCAGATGACGCCAGTAGAAATCAGGGGTACAACCCATAAGAACCTTCAACTCAAAGGGTTGAAGAAGTTGTTAAGGATCTAATCAAAGTTTGGATGCAGGCACAACTACAATAAATGTAGATTCTACTGTTCCTGATGCTGATAAGTCAAACTCTGAGACCACTCCATTGGCAATCTCTGATGCTATTTTAGTGCAACCTCTATCTACACGGTCTTTGGAGACTCCATCCACATCTACAAATACTCAAGGTATAAACGCTAAATTTTCTTCAGAATTTACATTATCTGATAGTATAAGTTCAGACTTTAAATTTCCAATTATTTCTGCTAGGATGACCATGGATAGTCCTGAAAAGGGTACCCCTATTCATGTGACCACAGACCTCCTTTCTCAGCCACGTCTTATTTCTGTAGGACATTGCTTGTTGAGCCTTTCTAGTGAGTCTGAGGTAAAATGTGTGAAAAATAAAATTAATAATAAGAGACAGACACTGGATCTGGAAAAATAAGAGGTAGAATTTAGAAAGAAGTTAATTACTTCTAGTGAGAAAATTTTAACTATTAAAAGTTATGATATGTGTGATGTGAGAAGTAATGAGATTACTTTAAAAGAAAAATGTGATTTAAGATGTTCTACATCTTTTGCAGGTACTCATAGTTTATCTGTCACTGCAAACTTTGATGCTATTGTAAGATCTGACAAAGGTACAAACTCTGATGGGGAGGACACAAACTCTGATGAGCCAATCTTTGAGGATGAAGAGATTACAGATCTATTTATTCCATTCATACAAAGATACAACTCCAAGAGATGGCCACATGATTCTTTTGATGCTCTTGATAAATTGAAGATGAGATATCCTGACTATGTTGTTGTTGAAAGATTTAAAAGTGAAATTGAGTCTGCTCTTGATAATGAAGGTATAAAGAGGGAGAGTAGCAAGGATGATCCATCTATAACTGATGTTCTAAACTCTCACAGACAATCCATCTAGGATATGTCTTGGAAATTTCCTAAAGAAGAAATCTCATGGCCTCATGTTCATGAATTGATTAACAAAGTTGACAAGGAATAAAACTCTGAAGAAATGAAGACAATGTTGAAAGCTACTACTGTGTTGTCCAAGGGACTTCACAATGAAGTTTGTAAGTTAAAAGAATCTGTCAATAAGACCATTGCATATGTTAAAACTGTTGTTACAACATCACAACATGCTATAGAATTAAAGCTTAAGAATGTCTCAGAAAACCAAGATGCTTTGGAAGTCAAGGTTGATAATCTTTCCACAACTGTTAATTATATGCAGAACATGCTACATACAATTGTTGAGATCCTGACTGTAAAGAGCATGATGTCAGAAAGGGGGATAAGTTATCTACAGACAAATGCAAGGAGGATGCAGTGTTAAAATCTGATAAACCTGATGACGATGACCAAGGGAGTCATAAGGATGGAAGGCAAACTCTGATGCAACAAACTTTGATGACTGAACAAACTCTGATCTCTTCAAACTCTAGGATAAACTCTGATTGATGCAGACATGGAGCTAGCTAAAAGGCTTGAAGAAGAAGAGAAGCCTGAGAAAATAGAAGAGCAAAAATTGAAGGATGCAGCACTGGCAAGAAAGTTGTTTGAAAAAGAAAATCCAGGAATGGATCCAGTTGCTGTAGAGGAAGAGTTGAAGAAATCTGGTACTGACAATGCTAAAGTCCAGAAGAAAAGAAAATATGTGAAAAGGAATCCAGTACAAAGAAAAACTCCTGCTCAACAAAAGAAAAATGTTCCTAAGCCTGCTCAAGTCAAAACTATTGAAGCTCCTAAAACTACAACTGTTCAAGCAAAATTTACTCCAAAATTTATAAAGAAAGCTCTAACCAAATCAAGAAATCCTATCACTATGTCAGGAAAAACATTTCTCCCAGGTGGATCTAGCTTTGAAGATGAGGAAGAAGAGCAACAATCTTTGATTAGAAAGAAGAAGCCTAATCTTCTGTGGACCAAAACTCAAACTCTGACTCTCAATGCTAGACTTGGTAGAAACAAGGGTGGTATTGGTGATTCTCAAGCCAAAGTCTACAGGGGTGAAGCCAATGTTTTCAGAGATCCCTTCTCATTGAAAGACAAGCCTGATAAAGATTTGACACAAGAACATCTAGATGAACTAATATCTGTCAACATAGTGAAAGATATTTTTGATGGTACACAAGTAAATGAGAAACTGCTATATTTATTGGAGAATGAGAGAGTGTTGAAGATTGCTGAAGAAGATTTAATTCATAAAGCATATAAAGATCTTGAACATATTCTTTATCTTCTCAATGATGAAAATGAAAATACTTCCAAGTGGGTAAAAATACTTGAAGAAGTAATCAATGAAAAGAAGAAGAATGAGAGGTTATTGATGATAAACTATGAAAAGTACAAACCTGGTTATCTACTTGAAGATGGAACAAAAAAAAAATGGCAAAAGGAGATGCAAAGGTCAAGATGGTGTTAGGGATTCCTACACTAATCTTAAACCCTGATGGAAAGTAGGCATGTTGCATTCTATTAGATAAAAGAATGGAAAAATCATCAATCTATAATCTGAGAGCTTCTATATTCCAAATTAATGATTATTCTGAGCAAATGAGAGATTTAAAATAAAAGCTAAGTGAATTGCTGAAGAAGGCTGAAGAAAAGCTGCTGAATAAGTTTCTAAAAGAAGACTTTTCTTCAGAAGGATTTAAATCACGAATAAAGATTCAAACTCTAATACATTTGTCCATATTTCTGACATCATAAGTAAAATTTATGTTTTACTTTATAAAGCATCAATTGGAGGAGATTTTTAGAAAATAAACACGGATGCTGTCAGAGAATAACAAAGAACAGAGTTTATATTGTTGACATCATCGGAGAATATGAAGCTGTCGGTCAGAGTTTACTCTATCAGAGAATACTCAATCAGAGTTTACTCTAACAGAGAATTCACAATCAGAGAACGACAACCGACAAAGTTTACAAATCAGAGTTTGTGAAGGAAACAGACAAATTAGAATTTGATTTAGATAGTTAAGAAGGAATTTGAATGCAAGTCTAAATTACCTTATTGAAGCTATTCTTTTCATAATCTGGTTTGTAATTGAATTTGAAACTGTGTCTATATAAATACAGAAATAGTTTAACATTATTGTAACATTGAAGTCTAATCTTTTTCATAAATTTATAGCTCTTAAGAACAATAAATATCTTGAGAGAGTTTTGTATTCAAGTTCATTATCATTAATACAAAACATTGTTTCTTTTATATACTTATATTCTTGATCGATTATTTGGTATCTATTATATTCAACCCCCCTTCTATAATAGATTATCATCTGGGAAAACATTTGTTTTATCTATCTCCTTTGTTGTTTTAGACTCTGGTGGAGTCTTGACAGTTTCATACCAACTTTTATCAATTGAAGATTTTAGCTCATAAAAATTGTAATACAAATCATGATAGTCCCTGCACATATAAATTGAATAAAATATGCTACCACAATGATAACAAGGCTTCTGTGGAATATAGTGACTTTTCAGAGTCTGAGAAGGAATAGACTCTGAATTCTTCTCAATCTTTATTTTACAGTCTAGAGCTAAATGGTTGTGGTTTCCACATCTATAATACGTCTTTCTAGGAGCATTAGGATCTTTTTGATAAATATTGGCCTTATTAATGCCTTTATTACCATTCATATTTTTCCTAGTCTTGTTAGACTCTAGCAGACTGTCTATTCTTTCCTTCAACTTAGACTTAGATAGGTAATTAGAAATATTGGTTGTTGATTCTAATGAAACAAATTTAACAGGAACAGAGGTTTTTCTATTTTTAGTCTTAGTGGATTGACTAGCTTCCTTTTTATCATTATTCTCAATAATAGGTCTTTTGTCCTAACTCTTCTCATAGCCTAGACTAGCAGTTTGACATACATTCTAATTATTGAGAATTTCCTGAAATTTTCTACCAGAGCCTATCCACACTTTAAATTTAAGCCTTTCTTCCTCTAGTTCTTTCTTAATAAATTCATAGACTTTTTAAGAATTCAGTGTAGTTATGCCTGCATTTCTCATAATCCTTTTTGCATTCTTCCATAAACACTAATTCAGACTCTAAATGGTTATTCCTACATGTCAAGGTTAAATTTTCTTCTATTAACATGTCATTGTCATTAGTGAGAGACCTATAATTTGTCATTATATTTTTAATCTCACTTTGTACAATTATTATACCATCAGAGTCTAAATTGAGTAAAGATTCAGGAGAAAAGATTGATACATGAGTTTCAGGAGATGAAGGTTCTTTGGGAGATTCTAATTTTTCTGAGGAGACATCAATCAAAGCTAGATTTTTATAATCAATTTCATCTTCTGAGAGAATTGTCTTTCCTTTGCCTTGACTTTTTACTTTTCTGCATTTACTAGCAAAGTGCCCTAATATTCCACAGTTGAAACACTTGACTTTTGCCTTGTCAAGTTTGATTATGGTACTTTTGCTCTTCTCAAGCTTTTCATCTTCCTTCTTGAATGATGGTCTTTTGCTGAATTTTCCAGTTCTTTTGTTGAATTTCAACCTTTTGAAATTCTTAGCGAACATAGCCATCATTTGACTCAGATTAATCTCATCTTCAGAATCAGAGTCTGTGTCAGTAGACTCTGACTCAACAACAGTTTTACCCTTCTTCCTTGAATCCTTGATTCTTGCTTATGTGAGTTCTTCCTGTTGTTCTTTCTCAGACTCCATTAAGAGTGCCACAGATTTTTCCTTCACAGACTTCTTGTTCTTTCTCTGTTGCATCTCTAGATCATATGTTTTGAGACTGCCATACAACTCTTCCAAGGAGATTTCATCTAAATCATTTGATTCTCTTATGGTTGTTGTTTTGTTGTCCCACTCTTCAGGAAGGGCTCTCAGAAACTTGGTGTTTGTATCTTCATAATCATAAACTTACCAAGTATAGTCATCTCATTCAGGAGTTTTGTGAACCTATCATACATCTCAGTAATAGATTCCCCAGATTTTGCCTCAAAATACTCATACTCCTGAATTAGCAGAAACCTTGCATTATTCTTGACATCTTTAGTCCCTTGACAATGCACTTCAAGTTTTGTCCACATCTTCTTATCAGTCTTGCATGATATGCACGGTTTGTAAGAATAGAGTCCAAACTGTTAAAAGGAATGTTTTTGACTTTTGCCTCCTTAAGGACATTTTCCTTGTCCTCCTTTGACCACTCAGCCTTTGGTTTGTTAACAAAGTACTCTTCAATTATTTTTCCTTCTTCAATGGTTTGAGGAACAAGCCTTGAGGGCACATAGGGTCCATCATGAATCCTGTCAAGATAGTCAGGGCTGTAGCTTCCAGATGGTGCAGCATCTTAACCTTCTAGTGGGTGTATTCGTTTCTCTTAAGCATAAGAATCTTAGAATTGTCATCTTTATTTCCAGACATCTTTGATCGATTTTAAAATGTAGATTTGATACCAATTGTTTTCCCAGTTACACAAGTAGAATGGAAGGTTGAATACTTGTGTGATCTTTTCGCCTTAGTTTCAATCAATTTTAGAAGAATCAAACTTTAACTATTTTAACAAAGATCAAAACTCAGAGAATAAAAATATCAATGTTTATATTAAAGAATATTAAATACAAACTCTCATAGGATATACACAAACCCTAGCAGCTTCTCTGTATTTTCACAGCAACTCTCTCTATCTCTATGATCTCACAAGTTTTTCTTATAATATTAGGTTACATAGAATGTTTATATAGAGAGATGCCTATCAACTAATAACAGAAAATCAAATTATAATAGTAATAGAATTCCTAATTATTAATTGATAGTTTCCTTCTAAAATTCTCTTTCCTTCCTATAGCATATCTACAATATAATTGTATTTATCTTCGAAGACTTCTCTTTACTGTGATCACCTTCTAAATTCAGCTTCAGTTTTATAGACTCTAAAAAAGTTCAGACTCTGATGATCTTCAGTCTCTGATAGACTATAGACTCCGATAGTCTATAGACCCCGATTGACTTCCAAACTCCGATTGATATCTAGACTCTAGATTTATTTCTCTTAAAAATCTTCTAAGTACAAATGACATCTAATAATGAATGTTGACTATCTAGATTCTGATTATAGAAAATTTTACGAGACTAGAAAGACTTATTACAGATAAACTATGCTAGACCATATTCTAGTATTTTGTACATCATCAAATAAATATATTCCTAACATCTCATCCACATATCTTTTCAACTATTAAGAAATTTTATGCTTCTTCTCAATTTTGTATATGAACATAATATGATGTTATATAGTATGATTTGTAAGTGATGATTGTTATAGGAAGAGGTGTGGTGGTAGTTGGAGATGGTGGTGGTTGAAGCCTAGAGGTGCTGCGTGTATATGTATCTATTTTAACTGAATCTGAAAAATCACTAAATATAGTTATAGTAATCACTAAATTTGTAAAGAAAAAAACTGGTGAATTTGGTGATTTTTATAATACAAAATAGTAATTTTATAGTATTAATTAGTGATTTATCTAATATAAATTAGTGATTCCATGTCGATCTAGTAACAGATGTTTATATAACACATTTGGTGATTTTTATAATACAAATTAGTGATTTTTATCGTACAAATTTATGATTTATCTAATATAAATTAGTGATTGAATGTCGATCTACTAATAGATATTTATATATCACATATATCATATTTAAATTTTAGATCTTATAATTTTTATGAGTGGTGATGATTCTTTGTAAGTGATAGTCGGTGAAAACTGAATTTACATTATAAAAATATGTAGAGATCGAAGAATAACCAAAAAATAATAGTAAAAATCGATGAAGATGAAGATAAAAAATGATGGCCGGAATTAATGGCGGTCGAAGATGGCTAAGGCGGGGGGTGATGGGCAGGGTGACTGGGCAGGGGGAGGTTGGGGGCAAGAGATGGGGAGGGGTGCGTGGTCGGGCGGGGGGAGGTTGGGGGCAAGAGATGGGGGGGGCGCGTGGCCGGGCGGGAGGAAGGGGGCCGTGTGGCTAAGGCGGGGGCGGCGGAGCCACGGTGATGGGTCTGGGGGCAGGGTGGATGAAGGGGGTGGGGTGAATATAGTAAAATATGGGGTGATATAGGGGGTGGGCATAGTAAAATAGGTGTGAGTATAGTAAAATAAGGAGTGAAAATAATTCTTTCTACTTTCTATTCTAAGACTACTTTCTACTAGATGACTAGCATATATATATATATATATATATATATATATATATATATATATATATATATATATATATATATATATATATATATATAAGGTTACTCCAATGAGAACCCTTCTTATAATGAGAACTAAGAACTTAGGGTAATTTTGTAATAAAACTGTCATATATTTATATTTTAGATATGTGTTTTAATTAAGAAATTAATGTTTAAAAATTATTAGAAAATAGTTGTTTAATTGAAATAGGAAGCTCCGACCAAGAACCACCAAAAATCACCAAACTTTTAACCTTTCAATTTTAATAATATAGTATAAATATGAAATTCATGGGAAGTTAAAAAAATTGTTTAATTTGTATATATGAACTTCCATTATCAAGATATTGCAAGTCACCAAATTGAGGTGGATAAATAACTTCCGCCATTATATAAGAATTTAAACTAGGAATTTCAAATTCATCATATAAATGTCAACCAAACAATTTTATAAATTATTAATTCCTAGGAAATTGTACTTCCTAGATAAATAGATGTTAACCAAACTAACTCTTATAATAAAATCATAAAAAAATTAAAAGAAGTAATATTTTTTAATAAAAATAGTATTTTTTTTATAATTTATCTGAATTTTAACGGGCTCTAATATTATAGGTGAGTCATGAGTGCATAGGATAGATAGATATAAAATAAATATAAATAAATATGGTATTTCCCTCCACATTTTATATCCGAACCAAATTCCCTCTTTCATTCCTGTCTTCCCTCGTTTTCTCCCCTCTCTCTCCCATCTCTCTCTCTCCCCCAAATCCTCCATTTTCAGATCTCACTCCTACCCTTGTTCTCCTCATTTCCCTTGTCCCCGATTCCCCAATTTTCATTCCCCTTGAAATCCCCCAAGTTTTACAACAAACCCCTCAACCCCTTTTCTCAGTAATTGGAAATTGAGTATGTCTACTTCTAGAGCTCCAAATCAACCTCCTGAACAGGTTCCTGTCAAACCCACTTTTGGTGATTACTATAGATTCTCTTCTGTGCCTCATCTTACTCATGACCCTGATGTTCTTGTTGTTAAGTCTCCTGTAAGTATTGTTTGTAAAGATTTCACCTTTGTGTGTGTGTGTGTGTGTTTTTGTAATTGGCTGAATTTTGATGTGATCTGGTAAAGATTGGATTTTTCTTTGACCCTTTGGGATTTTATACTTGTTGAGGTGCTAAAGGTTTGACTTTTATGTGTTTTAATGGCTTTGGCAGTCTTGATTGACTTGGTTGTTTGTGTTTTGTGCTGTGAATTTTATTGTTAAGAAGATGTTATGAATTATAGGTGGTTAATTGTACATGGTTTGTGGTTTTGTCGAGGTGACAAATTGTGGTCTTGTGGGGATCTGGACAGTGTTTTAGTGCATATATATAGTTGGTGATTGGTGTACTCTTGATTTGTGATTCAGGGCTTAAGCAATGTTTAACTAAATGCTATGCCTTGAAATGGATTGGGGGTTTGATCTCACCTTTTTATTTGGTAAAAAACTTTGAAATGTCTGAACCATTGTCACTTGATATTGTGTGAACAGATGATTAGTTGATGAATTAGCTCCGGGTCATGTGCAATGTGGTAATTATCTTTTGGCTTAGACCTTTCACACAAAGTATTACAACTGGTTCCGCTGTATACTAAGATAGTTGATGAAATCAGCGTTTTAAGACATGAATTTTTAGCAGTTGTTGCTTTATTGTATGAATAGCAAGATACTATACTTTGATCCTTACTGGCTTAGCTTGAGTATTTGTGTGTATGTCTCCATTTCATCTTCAAATTGTTTATAACTTGATATACTGACAGTGGATTGTGAGTGTGTATATCTGTTTATATGTTATGGGCACTTCCCCCATGTGCAGTTGATCACTTGATACAAAGTTGGTTTTGATCAGATTATGCAACTGAGTAAATGCATCTGCTCTCTAAATTTACAGTAACGATAGTCGTCAACATATTGATTAGTTTTTTTCCATACATGGAACGCGTGTGTATTTAGTACATCCTGCTTGATTATGCTTCTTCAGAAAGTAGCTAACACGTGTCCAGGTCTCAGTGCGGTTTTAAATTTTACGTACTGTCAGCGCTATATTTATTGTATTTCCATTTCAGTAATCTCTTCATGTACTTTCAGCTAATTTCCTTATATCCAAGTTATCATTTTGTTTAGAATATGGATTATTCTTTTATAAATTTTCTATTCTGATTTCATTAATCTCCACTCAAGACTTCGGCTTAGTGCTTATTGCGGTTTTCTGTGTAAAAAATGCATTTCTAGCCATTAAAGCGCAGTAATGAGGGGATGGACTTTGAAGGCGGCTTTGGGGGGCGTATCTCCAATCCTAGTTTTCCTCCTCAAACACCCATGTCGGGTAAAAGTGTAAAGGCACGTAAAGTACCAAGGATGACTAAATGCAACCAAAGTGGATCTGAAACTCCTGCAGCAAATGTCGGTGAGTATTTGGTTCATGGTTCACAATTTATGTTGTCCTTTAATAACATTTTTGCTGCCTTTTGACATAAAATTTAATTTAGATGTACAGCTAATTAATGTTTATGGTTGAAATGTCTTCTTATACATGATGCCCACATAGCAGAAAATTTGAAGTGCTACAAGTAACTTTTTATTGTAAAACCTGCAGGTTCTCCTCTAGGCAGCAATTTCACTCCAGCCGGTCCATGTCGTTATGATAGCTCGCTAGGTGATCAATATCTCCTGCTTCATGTCCTTTTTCTCCTTCTCGCTCCCTTTCTCTCCTCCACCCACAAAATTTCCTGCTCTTCTTATTTGTAACCACCAAGGAGCTTGGTTTCTTCAAATTTTGACTCTGTTTTGTTACCTTGTGTATAAATGGTACAAAATAGAAGAAACTGATGATAGTGTTCTGTTGAATAATTCAGGCCTTTTAACAAAGAAGTTTGTCAATCTGCTAAAAAATGCAGAAGATGGTATCATTGATTTAAATAATGCTGCAGACACATTGGAGGTGTGTATTCTCATTTCGAAGTCATTTGCTATAAAAATCTTTTTTATTGAGAAATTAATGCTATTTACAGGTGCAAAAGAGGCGTATATATGATATAACAAATGTTTTAGAAGGAATTGGTCTCATAGAAAAGACGGTGAAGAACAGAATACAATGGAAGTATGTGTAATCTTCAGTTATTTGGATGAAACCTCATACCATTCTTTCTGGTTGTGTGTTAGTTTGTGTTTTACTTAACAAATATTTGATCGGTAACTAGGGGACTTGATTCTGCAAGGCCTGGGGATGTTGATGAGAGCACTGGTACCTTACAGGTATGCTCTAATGTGTTATTAGTTTGTAAACCCTATACTTGATTAATCTATACAAATGAGAATATAGGAATATGTGTCTTCCTATATTTGTTTCTTTACTGATTTAGCAATATTCTTTGTCGAATATGTAACCATTCAGTATGCGACCCTTTAGTGCTGTGGTATTCTTGTGTGTGTCCTTACATGAGATGTAGGAGCTCTGTTATTGAGCTCAAACAATTTTATTGGACCATTCTTTTCTCATTGTAATCATGAGATATGTCCTAAATTTTCCTTTCTTGGACATCCTATATATCGAGTTGCATGGTACAATGCTCGAGAACTAAACTGCAGTAATTTTTCTTGTAATGTAAATATTTTATATGTAAGAATTGAAGGGAGGTATATGGGATGAAGCATTTGTTCTTATGGTCATATTTTCCTCTGCAGGGAGACATTGAGAATTTATCCATGGAGGAGATTAGATTAGATGAAAAAATAAGGTGTGTTTCATGTTTAAAAAGAGAGCCATGTGTTTATCTGTACAAATTTGCTAATCTGATACTTCTATACTGTTACTCTATCGCAGAGAGATGCAAGAAAGGTTGAGAGACCTGAGTGAAGATGAAAACAATCAGAGGTAGCTTTCAATTGCACAGCCTGTCACACAGATATTTAAGCATACACCAATTAGTTATTAAGTGGCATACATCAATTAGTTATCAAGTGACCTGCATAACGCCCTGTGGGTGCATTGTTTGGTTGATGCATTCCCATTGTTTTCCATTCTTACTTTTGTAGGTGGCTTTTTGTAACTGAAGAAGATATAAAGTCATTGCCTTGCTTTCAGGTAATACGCAAAGGATTACTATAATTTGTTTTGGTAGCTTAATGGTTGCTGGAAAGGCATCCAAATTTCCCTTGATTATTTCTGCTCATATCATTACTTAAGCACGTTATTTGATGCTCTTACCTTCTCTCTAGAATGAAACCTTAATAGCAATTAAAGCTCCACATGGCTCCACTCTTGAAGTACCAGACCCTGATGAGGTAAATTTTGGAAGTGTGTGTTTGTGAGTATACAACAAGTACAAATAATATGTAAGTGGAAGTCTTTTTTCCTTTACTACCAGGCTGTTGACTATCCTCAGAGGAGATATCGAGTTGTCCTGAGAAGTACCATGGGTCCTATAGATGTCTATCTTGTCAGGTACATTTTTGCGCGCAAGTCATTTTTGACAACCAGTACTGTTTCTTTTGAGTATATTGTCTTGCCTCACCTTTATCTTTTCCCCTTGCAATTATATACATCTTTCCTTATGATAAATTTTGTATGTCTAGTCAATTCGAGGAAAAGTTTGAGGAAATTAATAGTGTTGAGGCCCCATTAAGTATTCCTCCAGCATCACCTGTCATAGAGTGTCAAGCTACAGTAGTGGTTGCGCCTGAGGAAAGCAGAGAAAATGCGACTGGTATGCAGGGACAAGAACCTCGCACTATATGCCCAAATGAAAATGAATCTCATGACATAGCAAATGGAATCATGAAGATAGTTCCAGATGTTAATGTAAGTCATCTCTCTAATATATTCTTTGGTCATCAATCATCATTGTCTAGATCATTATAGTTATATAGCACGTTGAATTTAATCCTTGTTAATTTGTCTATTTTTATAATTTTTCAAGAGCACAGATAAGCCAACTCCTATTCGTAGACTATATTAATATCCCATCTTTTTAAGTATCTCTATTGGCCTTTGCAGAATGATGCAGATTACTGGCTTTCAACAGATGCTGAAGTTAGCATCACTGACTTGTGGAGAATAGAGTGTATCCTTCGTAGAGTTATTAATTTGTTTTTCTTTGTTTGCCTCATCTGGTTTGGTCCTAATTTTCGTGAAAAAAAAAGAGTGAACTTCCTTGATTCCCAACAATAGCTGGGGTTGAATGGAATGAGTTGGAGCCACTTCACGATGACTATCTGATGGTTAGTGTCAGCACACCTCCACCATCGAGGCCTGACGAATTGCCTTCTTCGCCCAACACTGCTGGAGGGTGAACTTAGCATTACAACTAAATTAAAGATATCCAACTTGGAATTTTGTAAAAATATGGCTTGATCAATCCTTCCTGAATAACCTGATTCAATCCTCAAGTAATTGCATCCCCAAGGAGTTGTCTGCAAAATTGACGTGAAGAAAGTCAAATGTAGCAAGCCAGGGTTGATGAAAGGAGCAGCTGGTTCAGTGTACATATAGAATCGCAAATGATGCCTTTTAGTATGAATGCCAAATTGATATTAAATCCAGGGTTCCTGTATATTAGTATGAATTACCATGAGAAATTATGATTATGTTACAGATTAGTTTCGTGCATTATTATATTTCCAATTCATGGTCTTTTGTTTTTCGCCTTTGTGATGACATTAGTTCTTACTGGACAGTGCATTGATATACTCCAGTCCCAAGGGTATGTTGTAGGCAGTCATCAAGTTATGCATTACTGTGCGGATCTCCTTAACATACAATGCGCTTGCAAGAAGCACTTGCACATTATAATTTTTGTTTTGTATAAAAATTTAAACTTCAAACTTTTATACATAAAAAAGTTGTGAATTTTTTTTTATATACAGGTACATCTTTACGAGTTAAAAAATACGTGCAAAAAGTTAAACATTCACGTGTCCTAAATCATATCTTTGGTGAAATGCAATAAAATTACAGATAATCAGATATATGTTTTCATTTTGACATGCATAATAATTTTCGTGATTAATTTTTCTAAGTTCAACAACATTTTGGGAGGATAAATTTCATATTGCCTATATATTCATTTCCGCATTTCTCATATTCACTACATTTATCTTGCGGTGGTCTTTCAAAGTGAAAAAATGTACTTGCACCAGAGTCTTAAAGGCTGTACTATAATACATCGATAAAAGCAAGCTATTTGTAGCCAAAATGAATATTCCCAGTTTACAAATACTGATAGACAGATTACAAGATTGTGTATGTTGTACACCTGAATAATGTCTTCTTGTTAATCACAAATACACCGAGAAAATGTTGGAGCTAAAAAGATGCACCATAATATTTAGATATCAGGTATGTACCATATATACATAATACATATAGAGCGTTGATGGAGATATTCCTACAGAGTTATTCTTCTTTTTTAACTTTCTTCCCAATCCAATTAGCAACGATGGGAGTCAGGGCTACGGTAGGAGGAAATCTTATCGGAGATGCGGCTTTATGTGCAGCGTAAGCCAAAGCAAAGGTCCCAACTGTCTGGCCTGTTTCATTTGTTGCAATTCCCAGCTGCAGAAAATACATTTTGGTAACTTAAAGAGTCTGATTTTTCTTGTATATAGTGACGGGTGGCCTCTGGGCCGACACTATATCCCTCGCTCCTTTAACGGGAGGACAAGGGTTTGAATTTTGTCAAAGACAAGGTGTGTGTGTGAGTGTTTAATTATCATTAAAAAAAAGAAAAAGAAATGTATATAGTGATAAAGGGAATGGATTCATATTGACAGAAAAACTTACCTTCTGTAACACTGCTTGTACATCAACGCCAGCGCCAATCAGTACATAACAAAGTGAAAAGGATATCAAGGAGAGAGTGATGGAGGTTGCAAGATATGCTCCCCCATATTTTGCTAAAAGATCCTTTGCTTGATCCCCTTTAGATTCCTTTCCTTCCTTGTTTTCATTTTTATCCTCCTTTGAACTGAATATCTGTAATGAAGTATCTATCAGTAGAAAACCACCAAGTTTCAACTCTACCCATTACATCCTCAAGTAAATGATCCCAGCATAGATAAAATACAAGAAAATGTATTTTCCCTCTTTGATCCATTACATGGGTAGTTCAGATTTTGAAGCATTAAGACTCTCTTGAACCCCAGTTGAAAAGTGTACTTAAACACTATTTTGGTGTAAAAACCTACTCCAATTTCACTTCAAAATTAACATTCTTTCAGTGTGACACCAAGTTTGGTGCAACACTATAATTTGGTCTAATTCAGGATACTTTGTTTTAAGTAGGCTACAAATTCAATGCATTCTATTTGAAATTAATATGCCTGGAGGGGTGGAGCGATGATTCAGATTTATGACCTTTGGTTATGACTTATGACCTATGAGGGAAGAGAGAAAGAATCTTGCCACTAGGCTAAGACTTGTTGGATTGTAAATATTACTATGTTATTACAATTTTTCTTGTTAAAGTTCTTGGAGGAGAAAGTTACTCAAGAAGAATAATCGAGCATCACTTTTTATTTTTAAAAAGACCAAGAACTAATGTAATAAAAATCATATACAGAAGATCTAAAGCACCAACACAATTGCTAAAATGGAAAATATATTGCAACGTTCACCCAAAATGGCTGACATAATAACAGTGAAAGAAATTGGTAAATAACATAAAATCCGCCCTTATCCGCCCTGGGAAAAATAATATTTGTTAAACTTGATACATGCTCAGGATCTAAGATATCAGAAACTAGATACAGTTTTAAAGAAAAAAACTTATAGATTTAGATGCTCGGCCAAAGCTATGGAATAAAATAACAGAATAAGATATTGCCAAATAAGAAAAAAAAGGGTAATGACTGAAAATGTTCAGATGATCTATGGAAAACATATAAAAAGGACCAACTTACGAGCAAGGGTGGAACTAATAAGTGCTGAGGGATTCCAACTTGTACCCTCACCTTTTTCTATATAGAAATTTTCAATCATAAGAACCTAAATATTTACATGCGCATGTTTAACTGATTCCGAATAAGTGTATTATTAGCTAGGATACGAGTTAAGAATTCAATCGTATTCTTTTTGGCCATTCAATAAGTACAATTTGGCCCCTCAAATAAATAACTACAATTTTGCTCCGATCAACAATTTCAAATATTACAAGTGCAATTTGGCTGCCCCCCTCAGAAATTACGCTCCGTAGGGCTGTAAGCTCACGAGTAAACTTGACTCTGGCTAGTTTGTTATATGCGTAGAGCTCCATCACAGATTTTAGCTCATTTAAATTATTCAAGGGACTCGCCTTGTTTAATAATACTCAAACTCATTTACAAGGTACTCGGCTCAACTCAAATTACAGCCCTAACACTCCAAGAACCATTCTTTTTAATAGAAATTAATAATGTTTGCAAATTTGAGCTACCACTAAAACAGATATAGAGATAAATTGGTATTTGTCCTAATAAGTTAATTATTCATCCTATGCAGTATTTCTAACATTAAGTTTAATTGCATACAACCAAGTCTCTCTCTCTCTCCCTCCCTCTCTCTCCCATAGTCTCTCTCTCCCTCTCTCTCTCTCTCTCACTCTCTCTCCCTCTCTCCCATAATCTCTCTCTCCCTCTCTCTCCCATAATCTCTCTCTCCCTCTCTCTCCCTCTCTCTCCCATAGTCTCTCTCTCTCTTTCCCTCTCTCTCCCTCTCTCTCCCTCTCTCTTCCATAGTCTCTCTATATATATTATATAATATGATATATGTGTGTAATAATATTAGAGGGGTACCTTCCAGAGACCAGCTTCAAGGCCATACTTCTGAGTAACATCTTCCGGCGAATCAACTGGCAGTTCTGTTTTCTCTTTAAGAGCTCTGACCCTTGTTAAATATTGATGATTCTTGGACATATTATTCACAGGAGAAGCTAATTTGAAGATTTTGTTGTTGAATTCACAGTGGTTAAACAAAGTTGTTGAGAAGACTAGTGTATTGTGTGTAAAACTTGTGGCCATTGTTATGTTCACTACTTTGTTTCTTAACCAACAATTAACAATGTATATAGATGATGTGTGTGATTTTATAAGAGGCACGGGGGCTGGATATACATATGTACACACAGATTATGTGAGATAGATTTTCAACTCTTGCTGCAAGTTTGCTCTTGCCTTTTCTTTGCATTATTTATCCTCATCATTCGGTTATATATAAACTACCTTTTTAAAATTTTTAATATATTTTATTATTTATATTTTAATAATATCATTCATATATTTGTTTTTATATTTTTAATCATTGTTCTAGTTTTTTTAATACATAAAATTATTATTAGATTATCATATTAATTATTTAATTTATATTATGAAATTAGTTTAAATAATTTATAATATTCAACGGTTATAATTCTAATCCAAAAACTAATTTCTAGTAAAAACAAATTCACATAGAAATAAGGAATGCAGGGATGATAGAATATATATATTTTTTTAATATTATAAACCAAACTATCAACAAATCAAAAATCATGCAAAGTACATGCTTGATATTAAAAATATTAAAATATTTTTATTTTTTTAAATAAAATTTTATATAAAATTTAATATATATCAAGAATTATAATATTATGACATTTATGAGATTTTACTAATCAGTTACAATTTTAAATGATTCAAAAGTTTGAGTGATGATAAAATAGAAATGGGTAAGTTATATTGTATTTGGTACAATTATGTTATCCTAAAATTATATAATAAATAAGATTCTTAATATAGGTATATAAAATCTAGACTATAATTTAGATAATATAATTTTATTATGATACTAAAAAATATTGGATTAACAACAAATATTAGGATAACCAAACGGTTTATAAAAGATCTTCTGTTTGTTTTGGTATAATAATATAGTATAGATTTGATAAAGATATATATATATATATATATATATATATATATATATATATATATATATATATATATATATATATATATATATATATATATATATATATATATATATATATATATATGAGGGGCTAATGTTTGCTAAATAACAAATTTTAATAAATTATTCGACAACCGCTCGATTATGAACTGAACGGCTAAGATTTAAAAAAAAACACTTGAGCCTCTGTTAATAAGCGAGGCCCGCTACACGAGTCTCAGTTAACAAGAGAGACTTGACGAGACATTATAAATCAGTCGTGATTCTGGTGGCTGAAGTGAGCATGCAGGAGGTTGTAGATGGAATGAACGATAAGCTAGAATGAATTTGGAATGATAGAATGGTCAAAAGTAATGGGTTTGGATGGGAAGGATACAGAGGATGGAAAAATCTAAAGCTCGAGTGAAATTGTTTCAGGTTTGAAGTTTGGAAACTTTTCACTAAGGAATGAAAGGGATGAGAGTAGTATGGAGAATTTGATGGGGAATGATTCAGGGGAGAATATAAGTTTTTTGAAATTTCTAGATAATTTGCAAATGAATTTAACAAGTTTTTGAATCTTCATTTCATCGGAACTGGTGAAAGAATATAAATGGAGGAGTGAGAGGATGAGTCTCGGTTATTAAGAGAGATCTGTGTAAGAGCCTCTCTTAATAACCGAAACCTGTGGGTTTTTTTTTAAATCTCAGCCGTTGAACAACTCATCCAATGTTATAGAATCATTTGCTCAAAAACAGCTAAATGGCAAACGTTAGCCAATGATCCTCTCCCTATATATATGTGTGTGTGAGAGAGAGAGAGAGAGTGCTTAAATGAAACCCGAATAAAAATGAGAACTGATATATCATCACAGTCACTCATTTTTTTATTCAGTTTTTAATCATGACCGCTAGTTTCAACATAAATTCACAACAGAATTAGGTTACGTGTCATTAACATAATTTTATTGTGTCTCACTATCTCACGCACTCTCTCTTTCTCTGTCTCTTTGAGTTCGTCATTCAAAAATTTAAGTCCAAATCAATATCTGTCAAAGATTCAAAAGCCTCAATAAATGTAAGCACATCATCAATTTCATTTGTATTCAACGATCTATTCTCTATAGTTGTTTGCGTGATCTATATGGAATCACGATAATCGAATAATGTTTGTTCTACTTTTTTAATTCAAATTTTCAGAGGTTTATGATGACTACTGAAGATTTGTGTTACATCAAAAGATAGGATGATGTCAGAGTTTACAAGAACCAGAGTTTAGCAGATCAGACTTCCTAGTCAACTGATAAAATAAAGTTGTCCTAAACTAGAAAAATGATGTTTTTGTCTTTCCTTTCTGCATTGTGCAATTTGGGGAATGGTTCTACATTCTCCCAAGAAAGACAGCTCATATCAGAGTCTTCACAAACAAGACAAATTTGACTGTCTTCCAATGCCATCTCTTGTCTGAAAAGATTCCTGACTTGGTCTTCATGAATTGTCAACATCAATTGATAATTTGTTGTTAAGCATATCAATTGATATTCTTTGTCTAGTGTCTTCAATGGTTGTTTGATCATCCATCGACTGATAATTTTATCCATCGATTAATATTGATATTATCAATCGAAATATCAATCGATGGGTCTTCAACATCAGTTGATAGTCTTCATTCTTTAACATCCATCGAGCTTTTAGAATATCCATTGAGCCTTTTATTTATCTGTCGATCATCCATCACTTGTGAATTTTCCCATCTTCAAATAATTACAATCCAACAGTCTATTATCACATCAGTTGATGACCAATACTTATTGATTCAAATATCTATCGAATCTAGAATGCATTATCAATTGATCACTTAGACTATCTATCAATGAATAAATGACTTTGGATAACATTGTTTCTATAGAACCAAATTATTAATTGATACAATTTAAACTTCAACTGATAATTGGCTACCTAGTCAATAGATATTTATAGAACACATATCCATTGACCAGTTACAGTGAAATAAATCTTGCTAACTTATGATTTCTAAAAGTTTAGTTATCATCAAAGAATATATTTCCTAATAATTTGTATGTCAACAGCCTGAGCTCTGATACCACTTGTTAGGAATGAGATTCACTTACACTTATGTAGGAGGGGTGAATGAATAAGTGATTACTTTTTCAAATCTTCTATGTTTTCCTTTCAAGGACTATTCTAATGATGTTGACCTATTTAAATGAGGTAAGTGTTGTGATTAAAATTTTGTATAAATGCAATACGGAATTAAAACTAAAATACAAACAGTTAACTTTCAATCTAATTTGTTATTAGAATTGAATGCTACGATTTGAAATTCAAGAGTGAATTTTAGTTTCTTGTTCTTGTAGAGAGAAAACAAGGTATTACAAATTTCAAGTTCGGAACAATGAAGAAGTTAGTTCAATTTTATAGACAACATGTCCTTCAGCACATGCTTCACTGAACTAGTTGCTAAAACTAGAAATAGACAAAGTAAACTTTACATACTATTACATTCTATTTTCTAGCTAAGATTTAGTACAAGACAAACTATTGATTATGCCTCTTATCTTCTGCCATTTTTTCTTGTTCTCTCTTCAATCTTCATTTGTAGATTTGTCACCTTCATGCATAGGTTTGACCATGGCTGAGCATAACAGGTGCTTCTTTTACTTGTCTATTACTTCTGCAAGTTTTCATGAATTCAACCAAGTGTTAATATTGTGAAATCTGGTTGAATCTGAAATCTTCACACTTTTCGGCATGTGAAGACTTCTCGACAGGCTTGATTTCAGACTTCACGACAGGCTTGTTTCTTTGACTTCACAACATGTATAATTCTAGATTTCACGACATGCATGATTCTAGACTTCACGACATGCATGATTCTTGCCTTCACTACAAGCTTGATTTTAGACTTCATGACACACTTGTTCTGACTTCTCGACAAACTTGGTTTTTCTGAGTTCATGACATGTCTGATTCTAGACTTCACGACATGCCTGGTTTTATGACTTCACGACAAGCTTGTTTCTAGACTTCATGATCAACTTGATTCTTCACTTCACGACAACTTGATTTCTTGACTTTGCTATATGCTCCATTTTGGACTTCTCGATAACTTGCCTTAGACAAATTATTCAACTCTGTCACTCTTATTTTCTGTCACGTTACTACTCCTGCTACTTGAACAATTGATATTGAACTTCTTCCAGACTTTATTTGATGATCATATTTGCATTCTTGAATTACAATATGAGAATTTATCACAGCAAATTACAATTAGAACTAAGTCCTTTGAAATTCTATACAAATTTCTTCTAGTCAAGTTTCTACAATAGATAAACAAGTAATAAATAGTGTAGGTTTATCTTGATCCAAGAAACATGTTTACCTAGTTTCATCGACAAAGTGACATCTTATGCAAGTTTTATTTGCGTTTCGAAAGTGCAATGGATAGGCAACGACATAAAATTGCTCGGTTAAATCAAGAGGGGGCATCTGCAGTATTTGTAACTATTACGAGGTTGTTTATGAAGGTTGAAATGGTAGAGCTATACACTCGTCCGATTTTTTATAAAATTTAGAAAGAAATAGTTTCAGAAGGTTGTGATAAGAGGATCCAAAGCATTGATCTCATAGAAGATTGTATAAGGTATTCCAAAATGCAAGATTTCATGCTAAAAGACCAATATTTTGAGGTACTTGCATATTTATATATTATGTTTTGAATTCCTATTATTTTTGTTGAGTTACTCTATATATGATACATATGTACATAGGATAGAGCTCGATCACATTGTCAAATAATTCAAAGGATGACAAGTATTAGGAAACTAATGATACCTGAATAAAATAGAAAGGGTGGAGCATAGTTTAGAGCGGCTAGCATAAAAAAACTCATTTGAAATGAATTTTTATGTTTGTGTATATAAAAAGTTAGTACAAAATAATGAAAAAGAAAGTATGTATGTAGATATAGAAGATAAATAGTTGTACTACTTTAAACAAAATGGAAATCAACAGAGTGTTTTGTTTTTCCCATATTGATCTTGCCCAAACTAGCATTGACAATCAATTCTTCGGTGTTTTGTTCAGGTACCTACGGGCAATGGAATCTAACACGTGTCCCACAATTCTTAATCCTAAAAAAAAAATGCATTTGGCTACTATTAATTGATGTATGCACGAGGGGTCCTGAAATTTAGATGACCCTGAGCCAAATATAAAACAAATCTATCTGTAATAAAATGAAAATAAAAAAGTACATCGGTATTAAAATTAATTATAACTATAATAAATTAGAAATTATTTATTTACGTTTTTCAAAACACTTAAAGAACTTAAGAAGCCAATATAGTATACAGAGTCTTGAAATTAATTTCAAGTTGTTGCACAAACTCATGTTAAGTATACCGAAAAATAAAGTGCACTTTCTGAAATCTGAATCTACTAACTATAAATATCTTTGAAACTAATTCCAAATTGTTGCACTATTTTCCCAACTCATCTTTGTTATCAATCCCCTGAAGACACACTCCACAAGGTCTGGACACATTAACAATAACTTTTTTACCTATTCTGAAAAGTCCTTAATAACTTCATTCCATTCAATCTCTAACATCTGTAAATTCATAAACCGACATCCGACTGATAAGTTCTGACTAGGCTCAGGATAGGTCACGGAAAGTTTCTTTAATAGTGGAAAGTTGGTTGTAAGGGCATCAAAATTATTTTCATCTACCTGTAGAAGACTAAGCTTCTTTATGAACCTTGAAGATTCAATTATTTTATATATTATTTCCCATGAAATCTCCAACATTCTTATATTTACCACCTCCAAAAATTCAGTCATCTCATCAAACTTTACATTCTCCAAAGAATTGATGGCATTTAACTCAAGCAAGCGGAGATGATGTTTTCCCTCAACCTTGAAGGTTGAGATCCTACAATGTTTCACCTTGAGCCTCTCAAAGCATTCCAACATGAGCACTAAGACTTTTACATTAAGATTTATAAAGGAAACTTTGACTAGAGTGTTAATCTACACTTTCAGATAAGTTTATTCTCCCTCTTCATCAACAACTAACGAGTTAAGATTAAGAAATTTGAGCTTTCTACATGCAGTAAAAACACTTTTGCATTAATATATAGATCACTTTTGCATCCTATATCACTTTTATATAGATTTCTAGCTTTTCGGAAATGAAATTCTTGTAACCAATCCAATCCTTGAGCTCAAACCTGAGCGAGTGAAGCTGATTTCAAACAATTTCCTTGAATCTTCTTGATACAAGCGATGCCTTTATTATTTCCTTGGCATCTCCATCGAGTGAGAGTATATTCCTAATGATGGGTTTTGTTTTATCTATGACGCAAACGCACGGTGTTTGTTGTTAACAGATATTGGCAAGCGAGTCTTATCCACAAGGAGACAAGTTTTATCGATTTCAAATCAATTATCACACATTGTTTCAAGAGCGAACGAGTAAATGAGATTATTAATTAACTTATAATTACAACTAAACTAACACTAATTAAATAGATACTAATATAATATATTAAAAATCTAGGGCAATGAGGTCCATCATATTCACACAATAACTAGCTTCTAAGTTAAAGTTATAAAAGTGGTCATATAATCAGAGTTTGTCAATCTCTCTCAAGTATTAACACTCTCGAAATATTACTATACAAATAATAAATTTTAGTAATTCAATTAATCAGGTAATTAGAGCAAGTATTAATCTCACTCGAGCATCAATGCTTTCAGAAATTCAATGATGCTCTTGCACTCAAATTCGATTCTGTTAATCGTATGTGTACCTCTAGTAAGTAAATCTCTCGATTCATACCCCTATTAGCATAGAATTAATTAGAATTAACAATAATCAATCAAACTACTGTGAAAATCATGTCAATATTATAGTGCAAACATGGCTTCCCCTTAACCCTAGAAACTATTACTTGGTAATTATTAAACAACTAAAATAACTAATACAATAAAAAAAAACATAACTATATTAATAAGAATAAAGAAAATATTTGGATAAGAAAACCTTCAATTCTCCCTGTCACATGGAAAAGTCATGGCATCATTTCATCTCCTTCTAACCCTAATACTATATCTAATCTAATCTAATAATAATAATTTGTCTAATAATAATACATAATTATCTGATGTGTATCTATATGTCTCTAATATAAAAAGTATTTTAATACTTTAAACCAATTAAAAAAAGGTTTCATAAATTGAGTATAATTCTCCATATAAAATTCTTAGCTATCTTTTCTGTCCAGTTTTTGGTATGATTCAATTGTCTTTTTTTATTGAACTATCTTTGAATTAAAGATAATTTCATAAGTTTCGCATAGACTGTAAGATCATCCAATTCTGACTTCTGAAATACAAGATATGGCCCAAACAGTGTTTGCGACACGTGTAGCCCAATAATTATGAATTTTCTTCTATTTTGACTCCAAAACAGTTCTTTAAGCCCAAATTCTTCCAAGTTTAGGATTTCCATCTTTTCTGCAATAATACATTAAAATTTATTAAACAAATACACAATTAATGTAAAATACAATAAATATGAGAATAAAAATTCTATAGAATATATATAAAAATATATTCTATCAAACATCCTTACACTAAGTATTTGCACGTCCTCGACAAGTAAAAGAACTAAAAATTAAATCCTAACTAACTAACACCATTTTCGTTGATGACATGATTGCATTGAGCATATGTAACAAGTCGTTAAACCCTTAGGCAGCCCTAGTAGGACGAGTTTTGTCTCATGAGGGTTTATAGTGAATCTAACCATAAAGTCCATTTTTTTCTGCTAAGTCTCAAGTATGTAACATATCATAGTACTCCACACATGTAAATCTCAATTACACAATTTAGAAATGACAAATCTTATCACTTATATATCATTTATACACAACTATCCAAGTATGCACACATAGTCTAAATTAGACAAAAATCATGAAATAAACATCAATGTGACATTTAATAAGTAACGTGCTATGGATAGAAAGTCTCACACAACTCTCAAATCACACAAGTGTATAGGTATAAGTGTATCACTCAAGTTCAATCACTGGCCCTTTTGTTTCCCCTTATAAGTGGCTTATAAGTTGAAAAATACATACATTTTTCAACTTATAAGTAACTTATAAGAAATCCCAAACGGGGTCATAGTCATGTGCTAACATAGGCTTGGTTGTCCACCAAATCTCCACTACTTTGTATATATGTGTAACGACCGGAAAATTTACGTGTATTTTATAATATTTAAATATGTTTTTAATATAATTTTTAGTGTGTCAGATTTTATTATATATATATATGTATTTATTTGTGTTAGGATTTTTAATAAATAGGAAAATTACCTTTTATGTGTTATGTGACTTCTGTGTGACATAAAATATTTCATTCCCCCACTTAACATAATATCATAAAAATAAATTACTTCCTCTTCTCAACTCAGTCCCGACTCTAAAAACTCAAATCCCTAGGTCTCAAAACCCAAAAGCTCAACCTCTCCAAGTCGTAGTTACTTAGATTATAAACCCTAACTCATAAAACCCAGAAACAAAAGGTTGATTTGCTTCAAACCTAGCTCGATTTGCTCCAGAAACACAAGGTCACAGGTCGATTGGTGGAAGATCCATTCTTGGTTCTTAGTCACGGGTCAGAGATGACGGGCTTTGTTTGTGGGGCTTTTCTTGGCTTGATTTCTTTGTCGATTAGCTCTATTCTTCTCACTGGTTAGATTTTTCTTCTCACAAGGTCACTGGTTAGATGTGTGTCTCTGTGTTCACCTTTAATTTATGTGTGTCTCCATGTTTTTGTGTAACTGGTTAGCTTTGGGTCGACTGGTAAATATAATTAATTAGTCAAGTATGGGTCTTATGAGATAACCTGCATATTGGAGTTGGTCACATCACAAGTAGAATGATAAATCTTGTAGTTTTGAGTTCTTATGTGAGAGTCCTTCATGTTATCCTGCTTTCACATGATCAATCTGAGTTGTTTTTGGTTACCTGAGATTAATTAAGTATTACGTAATAATTGGTAAAATGTGCTTAGTTTTGTCCTTGCCATAACTGGTGTGCCTTTATGCAAATGTGAGAATATTTGAAACCATTTTCTTTTGGCTACAAAATTTGGTGCACACACTTGAGGTTACTAATATAAATAAAATCATCTGTTAAATAATTGATACAAATTTTTCTGTGTGTCTGTCTTTGCTTGTTATGTGCTTTTTCAGTATGTAAGCTTAATGCCAGTAGAAGTTTATTATGCTATGCTTGGTCACTTGCAAATTTGATGTAGCAATTTGACAAGCTATATCACTTTTTAATGCTAAGGTTGTCAACTTGTGCATCTTATCTTGTCCAACTCTGACCCTGAGCCAAAACTTATTCTTTGGAATTATTTCCAAATTTATTTTCAAAAACTAATTTCAAACTCAAAAATGTTTTATAAATTAAGATAAATTATTTGTATCTCAAAAATCAATTTGATTTGATTATTTTAATTTATTTGGATAATAACTTAATTAATTATAATTAGTTGATTAATTTATTTTAATAAATTAATTTAGTTAATTAAATTTTATTTAAATATAATTAAAAATAAATGAATTCAATTATTTTGAGAAATAGAAATGATTTATTTATATATATTTATTTAATATTTCCTTTACTCGTTTTAAACGAGACTAATTTATTTGAGACCCTATAAATAATCCGGAAGTGATAAAAATAGGTTCAAACTCCCTAATTTATTTATAAATCTGGATTGATATTTTATAAAATATTTAGGGATCCAATAGTTATTCGGAGTGGATAACAATGATCCACTTTGACTCAAATAATATTTTAGAGTCTATTTTTAATTATTTGACTGCTCTGTAATTTGTGAGTCTTACCTGTTATATGATTTATGTGTCTATTCGTCTGTTATTGATGCTACTAGTTTATTAATTATTATTTGGTATTCGTTATTGATAGAACGCATGGGTAGACACTAGAATCTAAATTAGAATATTGTATCTGTAGATACGAGCGAGGTAATAGATAGACGAGCAGTGTAGTCGTCTCATTCCAGCTTTAGGACAACTTCGATATCAGGCAAGTATTTCTTCTTTAATCCTCTTAAACACTTTTGTTTTACTATTTTCATTTATTCGCATCATGATAAATAGTTATGGTTCAGAACTATTTATGATTCCTGTTTTATTCTGTGCATCGGAGTTACTTGTTATTCGTACTCTGAATATTGGAAGTTGATTATAATAAACACATCATATCTTGTGTTATCGTAGTAAATAATGAGGATATGGTCTATATTTAAAACTAAGCATACCTTTGAGTTCGGTTGCTCTATATTGGATTGGAATTTAGCGTAAGAGGCCAGTAACAAACCCTGGTCCAGCGGTGTGATATAATTGGCGTAAGAGGCCAGTAAACGTTGGTGCTCTGGTCCCGCGGTATGACTCAGAATGGGAATAAGCCCGAGTTCGTACCTTTCAATTCACAATATATTTTAGGAGGATATGGTAACCATTCCATCTTCCTATAGGCTAACATTACTTGCCTACGGTACCTAACTGAAATCTAGATTATGTGGTGTGGCATAACTAGTCCTATTGCTTTTTAACCTGATCATGGGGCATTAGTGGTGTGTGTTGATTATCCAATCCATATTGCCTGTGTTGCTATTATATATTGTGATTCTGCAGTTTATTCATTTTGATGAGATACTGCATTTTTTCAGTTTGAGATAAACTGTGATTTATTTACTGTTCAGTTTTTATAATAAACTGTTTTATATTCCGTTCCCGATACAGATTTTTATTCTGATTTTATTTCTATTGTTCATATACTTGCTGAGCATTTCTTTGGCTCACTCTTGCTTTTTATTAAATTCTGCCAGATATCCAGTATGAGTCACAACGGTAGCTCTAGCGGGCATAGAGAGCCTCAGGTGTTAGGGTGGCTCGTTTCTCGGATTTTTCAGGTATTTAGTTGTTTACAGTTTTGCTGTAGATAGAATGTGTAATAAAAGGAATTTAGACTTAAAACTTATCTAAATTTATGGATTTGAGTTTTGGATTTAGTTTCTGGTTTGTAATAAAGTGATTTGGTTTGCTTTTAGTGTCAGCTGCTTGATTTCGTTCTATAACCTATTAGCGATCTTTGGTTTGGCGGGGTCAACGCTTTTCTGTTTTATTATTTTATTATATTTTATTATGGATTGGTTGGTGACCCCCAAATCTAGACCCCGGGTTTGGAGGGCGTCACAGTTGGTATCAGAGCTACAAGTTGGTAGTCACTGAAATAAGTAGATATATTGCCCATGAAAGATTTGGTAGATCACATGAGATAGGTTGATAGTCATTTGAGATAAGTTTACATTTGATTTTAGTTTAAGCCTATGTTGTGAGCTGTGTTGTGATACCTATGTATGGTAGTGATGCCTTTGTATGGTAGGGTTCGGTTTGTATTAGAAGGTATGTCGGAATTTGAGTGTACATAGCCAATATCTTTTCTAGTAGAATGTACAGGGAGTAAGATGTTGTAGGCTAGTCAGATGAGCTGTTGTATTCCATGTAAAAATTTATATATATTGACGACAATTTTATAGTGTAGGTCGGTGTTGTTATATTTAGACATGCTTTTCCTTTTAACATTTAAGTACATTAGTAGTTGTGCACCATGATTTGATAACATGAATGGGAACAAGGATTTTATTTAAAAAAGAAAACTCTTTTTCTTCGCTACATACGTCTTTCCATGATAAATGTTATATCAACATCATGTATAGCAATGTACTAAAGAACTTGTTTGTTTATTATCAGAGATATGGCTAATCCAAACGCGATTGGGAACGATTTGGGAAATCTGAACAACAATCAGAATCCAGTGGTGCAAGGAAATCCATTAGAGCCGGGAAACGTCAACGTAATGCAACAAATATTTGAGCTATTTCGTCAACAAACTGATAATCTTACACGTCAGCAGCAACAGCCGCCAGCACAACAGGGTGCAACTTTCAAAGCATTTCAATCTGTGAAACCTCTAGAGTTTTAAGGAGCGGTAGATCCCGTAGAAGCCAGAGCATAGCTGAAGGAGATAGAGAAAGCGTTTGCGTTGGTGAAAGTAGAGGCGAATTAAAAGACCAAGTTTGCCAGTTATTTCCTGAAAGGAGAGGCGAATTACTGGTGGGAGTCAAGGAAGACACTAGAAGGAGCAGTAGTAGTTACTTGGGAAAGATTTAATGAGTTATTTTTGGAAAAGTACTTTTCGCATTACATGCAGAATCAAATGGAGATAAAGTTTTTAGAACTAAAGCAGGAAACCGATGTTACAAGTTATGAAGCTAAATTCACTGAGTTAGCTAGATTTGTACCAGACTTTATGGATACGGATGAGAAGAGGGCCAAAAGGTTCCAGCAAGGACTGAAGACATGGGTCAGAAGTAGGATGGTTGTTTTTGAGTTAACCACCTACACTGCGGTAGTATAGAAGGCGATGATCATTGAAGCTAGGAGTGACATGTCTCAGAAAGAAAAGAATAGAAAGAAGAGGAAGTTTGACAACCGATCAGGGAATCAGCAACAAAACCGATTTCAGAGCAATTTCAACAACCTGCTAGGATTTCAGTTCAAGGGAAATGGTGGACCAGAGAAGGGAGGTCATACTTTTGGCAATCAAGGGAATCGATTTCAGAATAATAATCAGTAGCAAGTGAACCAATTCTTTAACAACAATCAGCAACAGGGAAATCGACCACCACCAGTATGCAAGATATGTGGGAAAAACCATGGTGCGGGTGTGTAATCGACTTAATGCGTTGTGTTATAAATGCAAGCAGAAAGGACATTACGCTAACGAGTGCTCTTTACCATAGAATCCTGAGATGTTTTGTTATAAGTGTGGCAATAAAGGTCATGTATCCAAGGACTGCAAAGTCAACGTCAACAATGGGAATCAGAACAAAGCTACAAGGTCCGGCAATTCAAGTCAGCCCAAGACCAGTACTTTTAATATGAGCCTGTAGATATTCAACATGATTTATCTTATGTTGAAAAACTAGTTGATATATTAGATCGTAAAGATAAGGTATTAAGGAATAAGACGATACCTTTAGTTAGGATATTGTGGAGAAATCCATTGGTTGAGTAATCAACATGGGAGGTAGAGAGTGAAATGTTAGCTCAGTACCCGCATCTATTTTCTTAAGTTGGATTCTGGGGACAGAATCCTTATAAGGGGGGAAGAATGTAACGACCGGGAAAATTACGTGTATTTTATAATATTTAAATATGTTTTTAATATAATTTTTAGTGTATCAGATTTTATTTTTTTATAAATGTATTTATTTGTGTTAGGATTTCTAATAAATAGGAAAATTACCTCTTATGTGTTATGTGACTTCTGTGTGACATAAAATATTTCATTCCCCCACTTAACATAATATCACAAAAATAAATTACTTCCTCTTCTCAACTTAGCCCCGACTCTAAAAACTCAAAACCCTAGGTCTCAAAACCCAAAAGCTCAACCTCTTCAAGTCGTAGTTACTTAGATTAAAAACCTGACTCATAAAACCCAGAAACAAAAGGTCGATTTGCTTCAAAACCTAGCTCTATTTGCTCCAGAAACACAAGGTCACAGGTTGATTGGTGGAAGATCCATTCTTGGTTCTTGGTCACGGGTCAGAGGTGACGGGCTTTGTTTGTGGGGCTTTGCTTGGCTTGATTTCTTTGTCGATTAACTGTATTCTTCTCACTGGTTAGCTTTTTCTTCTCACAAGGTCACTGGTTAGATGTGTGTCTCTGTGTTCATCTTTAATTTATGTGTGGCTCCATGTTTTTGTGTAACTGGTTAGCTTTGGGTTGATTGGTAAATATAATTAATTAGTCAAGTATGGGGCTTATTAGATAACCTGCATATTGGAGTTGGTCACATCTCAAGTAGAATGATAAATATTGTAGTTTTGAGTGTGAAAGGCAGAGTGTCTAAACTTGTAACACTATAACTTATGTAACTCAACTAAAAGAAAAAATACTTAACTGGAAGACAATCAAGAACATGAAGCCACAAAGAAATCAATATTAAATGAAGACAAGGTAATTGATACAATTCAACATGTTAACTATGATCAAACAAAAAAGAAATCATTGAAAGAAGTTCAAGACATAGTTGTTCATGCCTCAGTGATTTGTAACTTAAAGGTTCAAGATCATAACTATCAGTATCAATAAGACTAATTGATTTCAAGTGAACAAGAAGGAAAGCAATAATTGGAAAGCCACATTACTAATTGAATATGGTAATCTATTCAAGAAGCAGAGACACTATCAAGACTAGTCACTTATGAATCAGACCATTGCATCAAGTGTCAGGACATTGATAGCAAGTTTATGTCAGTAATAGAGATCCAGGTTCAAGAGCTTGTTGAAGAATATGGAAGACATAAAGAAATCACAAGTTCAAGATGTTGCATTGAAGTTTCAAGTTGAAGCTCAGAATTTCTCTAAGTACAAAATGTTCGAAATGACCAAGTAGAATATTCCTATGTATAAATTCTACTTAAATGTTCGAGATGGCCAAGTAGAATATTCCTATGTAGAAATTCTACTTAAATGTTCGAGATGGTCAAATAGAATATTCCTATGTAGAAATTCTACTTACATGTTCGAGATGGCCAAGTAGAAATTCTCAAGTAGATGTTCTACATAGAGGGCAGTTTCAACATGACACATGGCATCATCTAATTGGCAGATTTCCAAGCTTTCAAGATAAGATAAGATTTATGTGGACATCATTGGGCCACGTATATCTTAGTCTTTGAAGACTACAGGACATAGATTACAAGTAGTATAAATAGAAGTACTTGTGTATTATTTTGAGAAGAGCAATATTTTTTAGATAAACATTTGTAAAAGAGAGAGAGAGAGTATTCACAGAGCTTAGTATCATCTACTACCCTCTTTACTTCTGCTGTACTTTGTAATGAATGTTGTAGCAACCCTTTCAAGTTATATATAAGACATATATTCCTTGAATCATTGTGTTCATTTATTACATGGTATTTATTGCTTCTTAAATTCGAAAAGTTGTATTCACCCCCCCTCTACAACACATTTGGACCTAACAGAGTGCTTATGTGGGAGTCCTTCATGTTATCCTGCTTTCACATGATCAATCTGAGTTGGTTTTGGTTACCTGAGATTAATTAAGTATTATGTAATAATTGGTAAAATGTGCTTAGTTTTGTCCTTTCCATAATTGGTGTGCCTCTATGCTAATGTGAGAATATTTGAAACCATTTTCTTTTGGCTACAAAATTTGGTGCAGACACTTGAGGTTACTAATATAAATAAAATCATCTGTTAAATAATTGATACAAAATTTTTTTTTGTGTCTGTCTTTGCTTGTTATGTGCTCAATTGATATCTGTCTTGTCCAATAAATATTAATTTTCTTTTATCTCTGTTATGATATTTGCTTCCATGAATTATTTGCTCATATATATATTTGATCAGATTAATTAGTAAAACTAGTTAATTTGTTTAAAGATGTATCTATATGCAAGATCTTAATTTGGGGATTTAAATGAGCAATTAAAGGAGGATTACAAATTCATGAGCATTGGTACTGAAATATTGATACATAAGTATTAATAATTATGTGCATAAATTGCTCTAGTGTATTGCATCAGTAAAAATAGTGTTCTTCATGACTTGTCAGTTGTTGTTTAAGCATGGAATGGTCTGATATGTGACAATTTGATAACATGTCTATATTCTTAAATGAGCTTGTATACATTGCATATATTGTTTGTATAATTGTCTTGTTGTAACATGGAATTATATGTTTAAAATAAATACATCTGTGACATTATAAATATATGCAATTTGTATTTACTGTACTTAACTCATAGCATGCCTGCATAATTTTAATTATTACAACTGATATATTTATGTGTATTCTCTTTGTAAAAGACATATGCATAATATACCTGTTCATTGATCCATGCTTTGCTAATTTTAAATCGCATACAAATCCTAGATAGTTGTAAGGTACCTGTACCTATTCTGTGATCTTTTTCTACAAATCTAGGATTTAATATATTTTAATTATGCAGATATGTCCACTTTATTGTCTAGACTAGCAATAATAAAAGTATAGACTTAGAAAATATGTTGGTTGTTTATTCCAAGTAAAAATTTCCTCTGTAAGTGCTGTTGTGCATGAGCAATTATCCAAATATTATATTTGCTATTTTTTTTAGTTTAAGCAATCTAATATTCAGGTGTAGCTTCTTTCTCTAATGTGTTTCTCGGAGTTAGGCTAGACCTCTAAATATGTCCTTTTTTGGTCAGATTAGTCGAGAACGAGTTGTATATTATATTTATGTATCTTTATTTTATATGAAGTATGGCAAGCAATAATCATTTATTGTACAGAGGCAATTGTCGCTGAGGTCCCTGAAGCAATCCTTCATTTTAATAAAATTTATTATATGTTAATAAAATTAACATATATATATTCGTATTGGTAATATATTAGGTGTTTTGTTAACATTTTTTTTGTTATGCTTGTTGTTATTGTTAATAATATTAAGATTTATATTGTTGCTGATTTATATGTTATTGTTATAGATGCTTAATCTGAAATCATTTTGAGTCCTTTTGATGTAATAGATTAATCGTGCTTTTTCAGTATGTAAACTAAATGCTGGTAGAAGTTTATTATGCTATGCTTGGTCACTTACAAATTTTATGTAGCAATTTGACAAGTTATATCACTTTTTAATGCTAAGGTTGTAAACTTGTGCATCTTATCTTGTCCAACTCTGACCCTTAGCCAAAACTTATTCTTGGGAATTATTTCCAAATTTATTTTCGAAAACTAATTTCAAACTCAAAAATGTTTTATAAATTAAGATAAATTATTCGTATCTCAAAAATCAATTTGATTTGATTATTTTAATTTATTTGGATAATAACTTAATTAATTATAATTAGTTGATTAATTTATTTTAATAAATTAATTTTTATTTAAAAATAATTGAATTCAATTATTTTGAGAAATAGAAATGATTTATTTATTTATATTAATTTAATATTTTCTTTACTCGTTTAAACGAGACTAATTTGTTTGAGACCCTAAAAATAATCCGGAAGTGATAAAAATAGTTTTAAACTCCCTAATTTATTTATAAATCCGGATTAATATTTTATAAAATATTTAGGGATCCAATAGTTATTCGGAGTGATAACAAAGATCCACTTTGACTCAAATAATATTTTAGAGTCTATTTTTAATTATTTGACTGCTCTATAATTTGTGAGTCTTACCTGTTATATGATTTATGTGTCTATTCGCCTGTTAATTGATGCTACTAGTTTATTAATTATTATTTGGTGTTCGTTATTGATAGAACGCATCGGTAGACACTAGAATCTAAATTAGAATATTGTATTTGTAGATACGAGCGAGGTAATAGATAGACGAGTAGTGTAGTCGTCTCATTCCAGCTTTAGGACAACTTCGATATCAGACAAGTATTTCTTCTTTGATCCTCTTAAACACTTTTGTTTTACTGTTTTCATTTATTCATATCATGATAAATAGTTATTGTTCAGAACTATTTATAATTTCTGTTTTATTCTGTGCATCAGAGTTACTTGTTATTCGTACTCTGAATATTGAAAGTTGATTATAATAAACACATCATATCTTGTGTTATCGTAGTAAATAATGAGGATATGGTCTTTATTTAAAACTAAGCATACCTTTGAGTTTGGTTGCTCTATATTGGATTGGAATTTAGCGTAAGAGGCCAGTAACATTGGTGCTCTTGTCCCGCGGTATGACTCAGAATGGGAATAAGCCCAAGTTCGTACCTTTCAATTCACAACATATTTTAGGAGGATATGGTAAACATTCCATCTTCCTATAGGCTATTATTACTTGCCTACGGTACCTAACTGAAATCTAGATTATGTGGTGTGACATAACTAGTCCTATTTCTTTTTAACCTGATCAGGGGGAAATAGTGGTGTGTGTTGATTATCCAATCCATATTGCCTGTATGGCTATTATATATTGTGATTCTGCAGTTGATTCATTTTGATGACATACTGCATTGTTTCAGTTTGAGATAAACTGTGATTTATTTACTGTTCATCTTTTATAACAAACTATTTTATATTCCGTTCGCGATACAAATTTTTATTCTGATTTTATTTATATTGGTCATATACTTGCTGAGCATTTCTTTTGCTCACTCTTGCTTTTTATTAAATTCTGCCAGATATCCAGTATGACTCACAACGGTAGCTCTAGCGGGCATAGAGAGCCTCAGGTGTTAGGGTGGCTCGCTTCTCGGGCTTCCCAGGTATTTAGTTGTTTACAGTTTTGTTGTAGATAGAATGTGTAATAAAAGGAATTTAGACTTAAAACATATCTAAACTTATGGATTTGAGTTTTGGACTTAGTTTCTGGTTTGTAATAAAGTGATTTGGTTTACTTTTAGTGTCAGCTGCTTGATTTCATACTATAACCTGTTAGCGAACTTTGGTTTGGCGAGGTCAACGCGCCTCTGATTTATTATTTTATTATATTTTATTATGGATTGGTTGGTGACCTCCAAATCTAGACCCCGGGTTTGGAGGGCGTCACAATATGCATGCACAAATCAAAAGGTCTTTGTTAAAGTTTGTAATAAGGTTAAGGTACGGGATAGGAAATCAATAAAAAGGCTAACAAGTGGCTAATTTGATAAACTAATAGAGCATAATGTTCATTTTTAATTAAAGCATCCAACATGAAATTTTGATCATGTAAAAGGTGATCAGACTTCCACGAGCATTAAACCCCGAAGCACAATTCATGTACTTTCTCACATTCATATTGTAACAACAATGAACAAAAACTCTCTTCGAATCATCTTTTTTTCAATCTCAAGTGATTCTTCAGTAATCAAGGGCAGTGAAAAGTCACCAAGAAATTAAAAATAAGTGATACACTCCTTAATTTCTAGTACAATTGCACTTAATAACAGCACATGTACATGGATCGTCCCTTTCATATGACATTGCATTTGCCACTCATTGATCTCAAAGGAGCACTTCTTTTTTTTGACTTTTTTTTAGAATATTTTGTTTTCTCTTCATAATAATTCTCACCAAATAATCACACTTTAACAAAGAAATCCCTAGACTAAACATTCACCAACACTCACATAAATCAAAATGCCCTACTAATAAATCAAGAAAAGAATAAATAAGTAGCCTGAAGAATTTTTAGAGTGGTGATATATGAATAAAATGGATATTAGCTCAAAAGGTTCACTAGGGATATAACTCATGATTACTGTTTGGATAAATATGGTTAATCCTAGTGCCTATATCATTTTTATGCATACAAATATCATGTAATCTCAAAAAGGTTTAAAACAAGTTCTAGAGAAACATGCTAAATGATGAACAACACATAAGAAAAAAAATTGATTGATAGATCAATTAGAATTAACAATAATCAATCAAACTATTGTGAAAATCATGCCAATATTATAGTGCAAACATGGCTTCCCCTTAAACCCTGAAAATTATTACTTGCTAATTATTAAACAAGTAAAATAACTAATACAATAAAGAAACATAATTATACTAATAATAATAAAGAAAAGGTTTGGATAAGAAAACATTCAATTCTCCCTCTCACATGGAAAAGTCATGGCTTCCCTCCATCTCCTTCTAACCCTAATACTCTATCTACTCTAATCTAATAATAATAATAATTTGTCTAATAATAATGTTCTGATATGTATCTATATGTCTCTAATATAAAAGTATTTTAATGCTTTAAACCAATTACAAAAAGGTTTCCTAAATCGAGTATAATTCTCCATATAAAATTCGTAGTTGTCCTTTCTGTCCAGTTTCGGGACTTATCCAATTGGCTTTTGTTTATTGGACTATCTCTGAATTAAAGATAATTTCATAAGCTTCGCATGGGCTGTAATACCGTCTAATTCTGACTTCTAAAACACAAAATACGGCTCAAACAGTGTATGCAACACGTGTAGCCCAATAATTACGAATTTTCTTCTATTTCGACTCCAAAATTCTTCCAAGTTTAGGATTTCCATCTTTTCTACAATAAAATATTAAAATCTATTAAATAAATATACAATTAATGCAAAATATAATAAATATGAGAATAAAAATCTTACATAATATATAAAAAAAATATTTTATCACCTAACCACATGATCAGGCTGTCTATCCATTCAAGACAAGCCTACGCTATTTATTACTTGTTTATCTGTTGTATGAACTTGTCTAGAAGAAATATGTATAGGACTTCGAAAGGACTTAGTTCTAATTTTAATTTGCTATGATAAATTCTCATATTGTAATTCAAGAATGTAAATATGATCATCAAATAAACCATGGAAGAAGTTCAATGTTAGTTGTTCAAGCAGTAGGATTAATAAGGCGACATAAAATAAGAATTGCATACTTGAAGAATTTGTCTAAGACAAGTTGTAGAGAAGTCTAGAATGAAGCATATATATAGCAAAGTCCAGAAAAATAAGTTGTCATGAAGTCAAGAATCAAGTTGATCGTGAAGAATAGAAACCAAGCTTGTCGTGAAGTCAGAAATTCAGACATGTCGTGAAGTCTAGAATCAGGCATGTTGTGAAGTCAGAAAAATCAAGGTTGTCGAAAAGTCGAGAAACAAGTGTGCCGTGAAATCAGGATAGCCAAGCTTGTCGAGAAGTCAGAAAATCAAGCATGTCGTGAAGTTTAGAATCATACATGTCGTGAAGTCTAGAAAGTAAGCATGTCGTGAAGTCTATAATCAAGTATGTCGAGAAATCTCTTCAAATGAAGTCTATTGAGAAGTGTCAGAATAATACATGTGTCGAAGTGTGAAGGTTTCATATTTAACCAGAGTTCAAGATATCAACACTTGGCTAAATTCATATAAACTTGCAGAAGCAACAGACAAGTATAAGAAGCACCTGTCATGCTCATCTAAACCTGAGTATGAAGATAACAAGTCTATAATGAAGGTTGAAGAGAGAACAAGACAGAATGGGAGAAGATGAGAGTTAGGATTAGCAGTTTGTCTTGTACTAAGTCTCAGCTAGAAAATAGAATGGACTAATATTTAAGGTTTGCTTTGTCTATTTCTAGTTTTAGCAACTGGTTCAGTGAAGCATGTGATGTAGGACATGTTGTCTATAAAGTTAAACAAACTGATTCATTGTTCCAGGTCTTTAAAATTTGTATTACCTTATTTCTCTCTACAAAAACAAGAAACTGAAATTCACTCTTGAATTTTATATTGTTGCAATTTCATTCTAATAACAAATTAAATTGAAAATTAATTGTTTATGTTTAAGTTTTAATTCCGCATTGCACTGACACAAATTGTTAATCAACTACACACTCAAATAGTTCAACATCACTAGAATAGTCCTTAAAACACAAAAGAAAATAATAGAAAAAGTAATCACTTCCATTCACCTCACATAAGTGTGAGTAGAATTGGTCAAACGGGGGAGTCGGCTTGCCCCGACTCGCCCCAAAACCGTTATAGCCGCCTACAAATCAGGTCGCTTCAAAAATCGGCACGGACCGTTAAAAAAACGAGTCGGGCACGGGGTTAAGCTAAAAGGAACCGAGACCGGCACGACAAACCCATCTGAACCGTGACGAGCTAAACCGGCATGGATCGCGACTCATCTCAGCCGTCAGCTCGTCTAAACCGGCACAGCATCTCGTCAACTCAGCACGTGTGCAGTCTTTTTCACTTGATGAAATTAGGAAATATACATGCATGTTAGATTATTGTCTGTATCAATATTAAATTAGAAAAAAGGTTGAAAATTCACAAAATATTTTCATAACTTTCACTAAAATTAATATATATTATTAGGTAGGCCATCTCTAATCGGGATTATCATTTAAAGTGGAGAGATATCAAGATTGTTTAACAAATTTTAAATTAATGAAGGATAATTTTATTTCATAATTTTTAATAATTTTATTTCACAATTTTTAATAATTTTTTAATATAGTATATATATATGTGTGTAATTATATAAATATTTCTTATATCACAATTTGTAATATATTTATTATAATAAAATTTTATTTTTTTTCCTAATATATCTAGGATGGGGGTATGGAATTATATTAAAGATTATATCGGGTTTCAAGTATAATTATTGAAATTCGTGGAATTTGGCAATTAGTGTACGTAATATACTTGAATGTTATCATCATGCTACTAAGGTTTTTTCTTATGTTTACTAACCAAATGTACATCATCTTATAATTGAGTGTGTTAATATTGTTACTACTTTACGTGAATTTGAAGACAATGATTATTTTAGTGCAGTTATTTATGACATGAAACTTAAGTGGATAGAATATTTTACAGAGTTTCCCTATATTTATGGTGTTGCATGTCTTCTTGACCCCGCTGTTAGAAAAGAAGGTTTAGAAAGTATTTTAGAACATTATTATGAGGTGTTAGGAGTTTCGTATAATTATGTTCTTTATGTACAAAATTGTTTAATTTTTTTATTATGTATAAGCGGTTTGTTCCATTTTTTAGAGAGGAGTCCTCTCAAATTAATTGTAAAATAATTTTTAATTAATAAAATTTATAGAGTTACCGTCCTCTTTTATTCCAAAAATATTCGTATTTTTTTTTTAATGAAATGAAACCGGCCATCAATATTTGTATAATGTTTTATTATGTATAAGCTATATTTTTTATAATGTTTTATAATAGCTAGAATTTTTTATAATGTTTTATTTCATTATTTTTTAATTAAAAAATAAAAGAACATAATTTTTTTAAATGGAATAAAAAAACCAACTCGCCTAACCGTCGAGCTGACCACGAGTTGCGTTTTTCAGAAACTGCCCCGACTCGACACGGCTCACCTACAACCATGTGCCGTGCCCGAGTGACGAGATAGTTAAACCGGCTCGTCGGCGAACTGGCACGGCTGGTCCGACCCGCTATTTGGGCAACTCTAAGTGTGAGTGAATCTTACTCATAACATCTATAACTTTGATTCTATTCCCATAATAGTCGTAAGCGGCGGAATGTGTAATTCATACTGAAAATTGCGGCTAATCTAGAAACATTAATGAATACTTTTTATTTTCAAATGAGCATGTTTTATCCTTTAAATTAAAGTTTTTTGTTTAAACTCCGGTTAATACTGAATAATTAGTGTAAAATTTATTACCGTATCTTTTAAATACAATTTTTTTCAATTTCTAATTCTACCAAGTACCAATGCTATCAGTGTTATGTAATAATCTTTGTCTGTCATGGACCCAATTTTCTCATATTAAAAGTTTGTATTCCAAAGAATTGCTAATGATGATGATCCTTGTAAATATTTTGTTGTGTAATATTTTGAAACTCTTGCATTGTGTTTCAAAATTTTTTTTTTGAAAAAGAGAATGAGAAAGAAGAGAAATAATTTTTTTAATACATATTTTCAAGTTTTTTTAGAGGATGAGAGAAAATTTTGAAAAAAAAGCATAAGAAACTATTTTTAAAAATATGTGAGAGTTTCTGTTAGAATCATTCTATTTTTAAGAAAGAAATCAGAGGAATTTTTTTTAAAAAATTTCTTTCTCAATCTTTTCTCTTGAAAAACTTGAAAGCATGACCTAAAAAAATAATTTCAAAACTCTCTCCCATTGTTTATAATCCTTTGTCTCTACGTTTCTTCTTGTAGAGGCATTTGAGGGTCCAAAGTGGCTGCTATACAAACTGTGCAACAGAAGCATCACTTATTCATGTTACTCTTAACTTATAATTTTGGACATTTTCATTGAAATTTATGTATAATTTGTACAAAACATTTATTTGATTAATTTAAGGGAAAATAATTTTTTTATCACACAACTATTTCACTTTTAGAAATTTATTTGATTATAAACATTCGTTAGGATTCCGTTAAGTTTGATTTAAAATATTTATTTTAGAAATATTAATAAAACTATTTATATTAAAATATTAATAGAATAATATTTGTTAAAAAATAATTATTATTATTAATACATATTTAGTAAATAACAAATATGAATTAAATTTGATATTATATTAATACATATTAATATATCATGATATTGTTATTATTCCAATAAAAATATGTATTCTATTAATATTTTCATATAATAATTTGATTAATCTTTTTAAAATAAATATTTTTATTATAATTTATTATAGAGAATAAAGTTTCTGAGATTATCTCGGGAAAATTACCTAAGTTGCTAGTGTTTTTTAGTGTGAGTGTTTTTATAATTGTATATAATTCTCTGTAATTACAATAAAACTTTCATGTATTTATATGAGAATTTTTTATAATCTCAGTAAAGTTACATGAGATAAACTCGGGAATATTAATCTCATTATTATAATGAGTTAAATATCAAAATGACCATTTAACAAAAATAAATATATCAAAATGATCACTATAGTTAATATAATATCAAATTTAATATTAATAAATTTGAATTCTCAAGTTTAACATTATTAAGATAAAAAAAATACACTCCGTCAACTATTTAACAGAAATTTTAAATTAGATATTAGTTAAAAGATAAATTTTTAGGACATATTGGATGTAATAATTATTATAAATAATACAAATAATGGGTGTGTTTATAATTGATGTTGAAAATAATAAATTATTAATGACAAAAATAATTATGGGAAAAATTAAAAATAAATAAAGAATGATATTACTTTTATAAACAAATTTAATTATTTTAATTAAAAGTTAAAAAGTATTATCATATAATTTATATTTAATGAACTACTCTCAAAATAAACATGAATTGCTCATATGCGTAAAATATAAAATTTGTACTTAGTTTTATTATGAAGAAATCAATTACTTTTGTATAATAAAATTATAGATAGTTAAGTGATATACAACAATTTATAAAAATTTAATAAGATCATCAATTTAATCAAATTTAACGAAATGGTTAAAATCAAATAAAAACATAACATTGATGACTTAAATAAATTATTTTTAATTCAGTGACAAGTTTTTAAAAGACCAAATAGTTGAGTGATAAAAAAATTCATTTTCCCTTAATTGAAATCTTTCTTTAAATCAATTATTTTTATATATTTTTAATCAAATTTAATATCAAAATCACACTAATCGAATTCAACCGTATTTTCTAATTGAAACTGTAGTTTCAAGTTTTCAGCACAACACACTATTACTATTCAAATGCTGAACAAAACTAATTAAATCACATAATCAACATGTAAATTAGTCTTTTTTTATAATAACTAAATTTATACCCTTATAAATAAATATCTTTTCTAAATAAATTTAAGAGCGAATCAAATCGAATCGGATCTAGGACATGAGATGATAAATGATAAACCTTTACCACTATTGATTCTTAATTTCAATTTAATTAACATGTTATATTCCCTTTAAAAAATCAATAAAATATCATTAACAACAAATTAAATCACTAATAAACTTCTAATCCATATAACACACCGGCATGTTTCTCAGGCCCGTCATTTACAAAATAAACATCCCTCATCTTCTGAAATGCATGCCACGTCAGCAAACTATCCGAACCGGCCTGATGACACTTCCCGACCGCCCGGTTCACATCCAACATACTAGCAACCCGGTCCAACCCACCATACAAACTCTTACAAAACTTCATCATGTACTTGACGTCATAAATGTTATTTCCAAAAAATACCCTCATAACTTTTAAAAACCCTTTTATACCCCCAGGGAGCTCCCGGCGCGTGAGTATCTTCACCAAGTACCCGAAATCGTACGCGCTGTGAAACGTCACCCAACTCACTGAGTCGTTACACACGAGTCCTGATGACATCATCAACTCAGCAAATCTCGAAGAGTCAATCCCGTCAACTCGGTTCCGATCAAAATCGATCCCTTGTCGTCTCAACAACTCAATCGAGTCCGGAGCGTGAGAGTCACGCGCCACATCAAAGTCCCTAAAATTGAACTCCCAAATACACTTCTGTCCGCCGGGGATAATTTCCGGCAGGTTCCCGGCAGCGTCGGAGAGCGTGAGACCCACTTGAATCAGGTTCAAAGCGTCGACGTTTGACTTCAACAGCTTGTACTGATCCGAACTCCGGCGTTGACTACTGAACGGCGCGTGCCCATCACGCGATACATCTGGCCGGAAAACTATACCGGGGAATTCAGTGTCCATTGATATAAAACAGTACTGATCAATAAATTCGCGAATTAATTCGAACTCTGATTCGAGATTGGACGCCCAAACTTGTCTAATCATGATCGGTTTCACTTCAGATTCTGACATATCTCAAATTCCGATATATTAATTAATATCGTATTTACGAGCAGGATATACCGGATATGTTTCGTTTCGATTAATAATATAAATTTCCGAAAGAGTAATTTTCAGGAAATGAGTATAGTTTATGATGGAAGTCGAGAGTTAGATATGTGTGTATATATGGAATGTGTGCATGTATGTGAAATAAATAAATAGATGCTGCTGCGAAAGAGGGATGAATGTAGAAATATATTTATAAATTATAATAGTAAGGTGGGTACGCGTTTGTTTAGAGTAAGAAGGGGAGGAAAGTTGACTGGTAAAGTGGGAAACAGGAAGGAAAGTATACTTAGATAGGGATGAGAATAAGGAAAGAGTCCAAGTTGAACACCTTTTACATGTGTGTTAATGAATCCAAATTTTATTGTTTGTGAGCTTTAGTTTGTATTCTTATCATCTTCTCAAATTATTATATGCATTGTATGTTACAAGTTGATGATGATGGAAAGTTAGGATTGTTGGCACACAGTTTGTAATTTGCTTCTAGAGCACAGGTTCAAGTTGTTTTTTGGTTAGTTTGGTGAGAATCGAACTCGAACTCGAATGCATTGAACCCTTATCACTGGGCCCAGCTCACACACTAGCACGGATTCAAGTTGTTGTTTGTTTGTTGTTACATGCGTATGCAGTTTGTTGTTTATCGATTGTTTCGTGTGTTTTGTAATTATATACGTATATGCACAATTTTATTATATTTAATAAAATTATATTTCGAGTGCGGTTGAATTTTTCGTATATTTGAATTCAAATCAAATTAATGTTAATGTTACTTACGATGACGATGAAGATGAAGTTAACACCTTTCACGCCACGCTAGAGTTACATATTGTACTTTTCTCCTTAGTCTATAAAAATTGGACAACGATAAAATTGATGACGATGAGAGACAAATGATAGTGACAAACAATAATGATAAATAAGATAATAAAGTTACGATAAAAATAATGAAAATGATGAAATTCAAAAATATTTAATTTACGTAAATGTGAATTTAAAATATTCAACCACGTAGGATTTTATGAGTAAAATTTTACTTGTTATTGCTCCGTCTTAAATTATTGTCCGAATTTTTTAATGTAAAATTAATCAAATTTTGAATATATATATATATATATTATTTTTTATGGAGTGGCAACCCTATATATATATATATATTATATATATATATAATTGAAAAATAAAATTGACTAAAAAAAATTATACAATCCACTATTTTTTAATGTATATTCGATATTTTACGTATGCTTAGTTGTGATCGAAGAAGAATAGAATATTGTGTTGACATCTTCAATGGTCATCTCAGTACTACTACTAAGCATATTTGTCAACATGATGAATGACTTGCATTAAACTTTGACTTATTTTGCTTCTTAAATTATGACTTTATATTAGCTTCACCTAGTAGCCGTCATGTGTTTTTCAAGTGCCAAGGCCTACAATTCACCGCAGGCTCACCTTTTTCTCACCAGTTCTTTATCTTGTCGGCATTTCAATCATGCACACATCTGCATAAACAAAGATGGATGTATAACAAACTCATTTTGATTAATATACCTAACTAATATATATAATATATAAAGTTACTCTCTACGTCTCATAATACATTTCATTTTTATAAAAAAAATTGTCTCAAGATATTTGTCACTCTATTTTTTCCCCTCCGGATAATTATTGGATCCCCAAAATATTATTTGAGTCAAAGTGGATTATTATTATCCCCTCCGGATAATTATTGGATCCCCAAAATATTTTATAAAATATTTAATTTGGACTTACAAATAAATTAGGGAGTCTCAAATTATTTTTATCACTTGCGGATTATTTTCAAGGTTTCAAACAAATTTGTTTCGTTTAAAACGGGTAAAGAGATTATTAAATAATTAAAAATAAATAAATCTTTTTTATTTCTCAAAATAATTAAATCAAATATTAATCGATTAAAATAAATTAATCAATCAATTTAAATTAATTAAATTAATATATAAATAAATTAAAATAATTAAATTAAATCAATTTTGAAATCAAATAATTTGTTTTAGTTTTAAAAATATTTTTCGAATTAAAGAATAATTTTTGGAATTCAAAGGAATTTTTGAAAATAAAAACAATTTTTAGTCTCAAAAACACTTTTGGTAAAATGGGTTAGGTTTGGACAAGATCAAACAAAGTTGGGAGGTAGGGGATGACCAGAATAGTTCCTACATCAACATCAACTAACAAGTCCTACTTTTTAGCAGAGGATGGGTATCTGATCCCTTGTTAATAGGATCATGGAGAGGTGGTAGCCTATCATCAAGGCATGTGCAAATCAAGATAAATACAGCCAAATATCAACACATTAAGGGGGGACACAACACAATTAGTATACTATGTACACATATCTTTTTTATCATTGGAGAGGGCTAAACCTAATTTAGCAACTCATTTTACAGAGCACTGCTACTACAACATACACCCGTTACATTGCCATACATATCATCTTATAGGGCTAAACCTAGTTCTATCTCTCAGTAATCATTCTATTCACAGCAAAATACTTATTCATGACACCCATAATATATATAATTACATACCACTCACTTATATCCATAATTATACACAACCATACACATATTACAAATATATTACAAGACTAAACATAAATGATCCCATGACAACCATTCTATACAACACTGCTAGTGCACTATACACCCACGACATTACTATACATCTCATTTGAGAAAGCTACCAATTCTATAACCACACACTACATATGTACATTCAACTGACGAGTAGCAGATTAACAGCTGACGAGTAGATACACAGAGCCGACGGGTATAAGCTACAGCCGACGAGTACGAACTGCACTAGACGTATAGGCTATTTTGTACTTGTATCTTGTTTTTAATCACTTGTAACTGATTGACATCATCATTCTAGTGGATATTCTTGGCTGGGCACATCCCACCCGCGGTTTTTACCCTTTCACGGGGGTTTTCCGCGTCACCAAAATTGCTTGTGTTCTTGTTCTTTGGTTTACTTTTTTGCACTTGTCTTACTACTTTGTCACTTGTCCTTCAAACACGAAATCGATTAGACTTAGCTATTAACCCTACAAAATCTGGACAAATGAGGCGAGGCTACTGAGAATGAAGGCTTCAAGATTAACATCAATTGATGGGGGCTCTATTCAAGAAGTCAGTTACGGGTCTACTATAAATGTGTCTAGAGTATGAGGAAGCACCACAAATATTGAAGGATGTACATGAAGGTGACTGTGGGAACCATTCTGGAGGGATGAACTTGTTATTCAAAATAATATGAATGGGCTACTATTGGACGACTATCAGGCAAGATGCTATTGACTATGTCAAAAGGTGTGATGCTTGTCAAAGGCATGCACCCGTCAAACATCAGCCATCAAAATATTTGCACCCGTCAGAATATTTACACCCGTCAAACATCAGTCGTCATAATATTTGCACCCGTCCAACGACATGCAACCTGTCGACATCAATGAATCAGTAAAATATGTTCTTATCGATTACATGCCAAGTGCATGATAATATTCTTCTTACCTACAAAGATTAAAACTCCAAGGACTTTGTCATATCTTACAATGACGACATGAATTCAATGAACATGGCAATCACGTCAAACACTCGATGGAAGATTTTGGATTGACGTGTCCAACATCCGTCAAGGACTTGACAGAAACATATGACATGCGACATGCTCTAAGAGAATTCAACACACATGCTGACACCTTTGGATTAGGGGCAGTGTTTAGACTTCTCAACCTGTCTGATATTCCAATCATACACGTCTTCAAACCAGCTATTCAAAAAGATGACACCTTGGAAGAGATCATGTATGTCACGACACACTATACCAACATGTCAAGTTGGATACGACAACTCGAAGATTACCTGTGCGACGACATCCAACCTATCCGACGACATCCAACATGTCGATATGCATGACATCTATATTTATTTTTCTAATCCTCGTACGTGGACACAACGACAAGGGGCAGTACCTCATGCCATTTACGACAAGGGGCAATAGCCCTCGACATTATGCGATAATTACAAAATTAACAATCAACGAGGACGACGCCCAAAACATCGACATGACAGATGCTAGTTTCTCTAGTGTGTGGGACATACGCAGTCCTACAAATAAAAGTAATGACACCACCAACTCGTTATGGCCTCCTGACGAGTAATGTCAACAACGACGAACTTTTTCATGACTAGGACACTATCGATGAGCTACATGACATGACCAAGACACTGTCGATGAGCTGCATGACATGACCAAAATTAGATTGACGTTGTATTAACAAAAAGTGGTCGACAGTTATGATAACAATGTGTAATGAAGCAGTTGTCAAAGTACCAGAAAGATTCTAGTGATCCAAATCTGCAAATTAGTCAAGCAATGAATTGCAGAGCTCAAGTACAGGAATCGATAAGATAGAATATACGGCAAATACATAGAATCAAAATATTAGATGGAATCTTGGAGTCTATTATAGATTGCTGGAGGAAGTTCATTCATATGTTCAGACTTCAGTGAAGGATAAAGTTCGAAGATGTTCAGGGTTTCAGATATGTTTATGGTTCAGTATAAGTGCCAGAGGATTCTAATGTACTTACAATCGAAGCACTTCTAATCAACAAGGAACAAAGTCAATTGTATTGTAAAGAAGATGTGAAGATCAAGATCGTGTTAGTCGTTTGTGAACCAGACCAGTTGCACCAAACGTCAGCACAAAAGAGATTGAGAATTGCATCTATGAATGAGAAGAATTGACTATTTACTGAAATGGGTAACAAGTGAAGTGGTATATGATGAAGCTCAGAATAAATCAAGTTTGAATAATCAAGGAAATATTTATTTGACTTGGTTGCAGTGGAAGAAATTATATTAAGAGCTTAACAGGTTCGAAATTGGCTAAGTAAAGAGACTATAGAAGCTGTATCCAGAAGTCAACTTGGTCAAGCTATTTCGTCTTATTCACCAATGGTTAATCAAGCAATTTTGTCTTATTCACAGATGGTTAACAACCATCGGGTGAAATTAAAAGGAATGGTGAATATTCAAGGACCTATTTTGTCTTATTAGTCGATAGTTAGCAAGCATGATGAAGAGTCTTATTCACCGATACATGTTAACTATCGGGTCATGCAAAAGTAAAGGAACCCACTTCCCGACTGGAAGACCTCGTCTTGAAGAAGGTCTTGTCCTAAGAAAGATCTTTCTGAATACAATTGACATCGACACCGACGTGTACACTCCTAAATGAGGAAAACGTACTTAGTTGAAATTATTTCCTCACAAGGGGCATACAAAGCTAGCTATTTTGGACGAGACACAAGTGTCAAGTAATTGATACAACTTCATATCTCAAGTAAGCTCCTGACCATCTTTTAAATGTTTTAATTTATGCTAGCACGTTATGGCATTATATGTGCTGCTAGAACAACATGTTTTATTTGTTTAACTTTGACATCTGAATAATAGTCTGGTACTTTTATTTCCTCGATCAATGCATGTGTTTCCTTATATGTACATTTGTGCCCAACTTGTTTAACACTTATATGGTTTACAATAACAAAACATGCATGTCGTTTGTTTCTTGTTAATCTACTCAACATATCTTCGATGTTTAAGTTTTTCTTTATGTAGCGCATTTGCATGACTATAAATACATTACGATTCTATGATACATGGCCATTACAATTACGTGATAACTAGGGGCATTGTATCCTGACATTATCTATTATTGGGCTGATCACCCACGACGAATAAAAACTAAAGGCCCCGTCCTTTAACTACGAAACCAACAAAATGAGAAACAAAATTAATTACTTTTAAGTAATAATTTTCTGCATTCTCCACATTAAAACCAAAAACTACGAAAAATTAGGTTTGTTTCAAGAGGGGGAAGGCCTTTTAGCAACTTAAACGTGTGCATGCACTTACGTAAGAAAAACAATATCGATGACCGACGCAACGAATTGACGAATCAACAAATCGACGAGTAAAATGACCTGACGAATATTACATATTACATATATGACATATACTACGTATGAAATTCATTATAAATTATTATTACACATATGATGTGTGTCACAAGTACATCCACCTACAAATCTAGTCGACAAGATTTAATTACTACATTACAATTACATGTCATATTGACATACGACGTGAAAAACTTATGTATCACATTGACACAACATTTTATAAATTACATGTCTCATTGGCATTTTACGAATTGCAAGTCATTTTGACATATTACAATTGCAAGTTATACATCTCGTCGACATGTTACACGTTATAAGTCTACGACATGTCATATATTTTGACTACAAGTTACATCGACATGGTATATGTCACATTCACGAATCTCGAACATGTATTACACATTATGGTTACATTTCATGATTACAAGCTACGTGTATGCATCTACGTATTTCAACTGCAAGTTGAAATAATTACGACTACGAACTACGCCTATGAATCAAGTATTATAGTCATAGCACACGTGTCTCATGACAGTACAATGACAACAGTACAATGACGAATTACAAATATCGACTGCATGTCATGTGTTACAATGACAATACAACGCCAAATTACATAACACGATGACAAGTGAAATATTATGACGACAAGTTACACTTTTTGTCTACAACTTGCATGTTACATTTACAAGACGCGTTACAATACATCTTACGTGTTGACACTCTTACAACTACTCCAGCCTAAGGAATCACATGAACCTGTCAATAAGCTATTTAAAATAAATGGATGTATATAAATATGCGACCAACAACGACAAGATTATATTCGACATGAAGAGAATTTAATTGGTTGTATGTCTCCACCCAATAAAATTAGGGGTAATTGTTTGTACCAGAATTTTCACACTCCAACATCAACTTATCAGCTGTTAGAAGAAGTCAAATAACAAGTCCTACTTTTTAGCAGAGGATGGGTATCTGATCCCTTGTTAATAGGATCATGGAGAGGTGGTAGCCTATCATCAAGGCATGTGCAAATCAAGATAAATACAGCCAAATATCAACACATTAAGGGGGGACACAACACAATTAGTATACTACGTACACATATCTTTTTTATCATTGGAGAGGGCTAAACCTAATTGAGCAACTCATTTTACAGAGCACTGCTACTACAACATACACCCGCTACATTGCCATACATATCATCTTATAGGGCTAAACCTAGTTCTATCTCTCAGTAATCATTCTATTCACAGCAAAATACTTATTCATGACACACATAATATATATATAATTACATACCACTCACTTATATCCACAATTATACACAACCATACACATATTACAAATATATTACAAGACTAAACACAAATGATCCCATGACAACCATTCTATACAACACTGCTAGTGCACTATACACCCACGACATTACTATACATCTCATTTGAGAAAGCTACCAATTCTATAACCACACACTACATATGTACATTCAACTGACGAGTAGCAGATTAACAGCTGACGAGTAGATACACAGAGCCGACGGGTATAAGCTACAGCCGACGAGTACGAACTGCACTAGACGTATAGGCTATTTTGTACTTGTATCTTGTTTTTAATCACTTGTAACTGATTGACATCATCATTCTAGTGGATATTCTTGGCTGGGCACATCCCACCCGCGATTTTTACCCTTTCACGGGGGTTTTCCGCGTCACCAAAATTGCTTGTGTTCTTGTTCTTTGGTTTACTTTTTTGCACTTGTCTTACTACTTTGTCACTTGTCCTTCAAACACGAAATCGATTAGACTTAGCTATTAACCCTACAAAATCTGGACAAAACAGTTCAAGAACAACTACCGGAGTTCTTGGGCTCGCCAAAATCTCCGTTCAACCCCCAAACCAATGTAGAAGCCGGCCGGAAAAATATTTCGGTGACACCAGAACAACACAACCAGACTCGAGCACCATACACATAGGTTGCTGGACTCACCCACGACTCAACTGTAACATCCAAATCAAGCAACAACACACAGAACGCCAACCGACCCACACATGGCCAAAATCCGGCGAGGTCGAATCCGGACTTCAAAATTTAAACTAAAACTATCGGCATGCTCAGTACTTAATCAAGAAGCTAGTCATATCATCAATTAACACAACCAATGAACAGGAAGTAAAAATAAAAAATTGAAGCAAAACCAGTTAAGAACGATTATGAAATCAAAAGATTTTCACATGAAATCGATAGTATAAACGAATAGTACTAGTTACCAGCTTCAATTCGACTATAAGAACACTGAAATCGGATGACACTAACACCTCCAATTGATTGATTTAATCTGATGAACTAAAACCCTAGTTTTCAAGCTTCTTCCCCAACTCAATTACCCAACAATTACTATTTTTAGTAATAAATTGAATTTTTTTATTAATTACAAAACTATTTATATTTTTAAAGAAATTAGAGGCTTAATTTTGATTAAAAGATAATTTATCCCATAATTAAAATAAAAAGCCCAAAAATCATTTTTATGGGATAAAATATAAAAATAAATATTTTCGAATAAATATAATATATATGTCAAAATTCCCCAAAAATTATGAGTGTTTCAAAATTAATAAAATAGAGTCATTTTGAGGATTTTACCATTTTCATAAAAATAAAGGTAACAAAAACAAGGTCTCAAGTCTATTACAGGGGCTGAGTCCGATAATCACAAATAAAAATAATCTTATTCTATCAAAACAAAAATTACAATAAAATAGAATAAAATATTTTAAGTTACATAAAAGTCACATAACACATATCGGGTAATTTTCCCATTTAATAAAAATTCCAACACAAATAAATGCATTAAAAATAATCTAAAACACATTAAATTATAATAAAAATATATTTAAATATTATAAAATACACTTAATTTTCCCGGTCATTACAAATATTTTATTGTTTATTTCTTTCTTTTCAACTCTGCTAACATAATATTCCCTCCGTCTTATTTATATGTTTATTTTAACTTTTTCAAATCAAATTAATTAATTTTTTACTATAAAATTTTTTCTTTTATAATTATAAAAAAATAAAAAATATATTTTAAAGTATATTACATATACTTTTTAACAATATAAAATATTAATTTTTTCCAATTATATACTATTTTAAATTACAATTAAAGTTGAATCAATTTGACTGCACTACAAATAGAGTGGACATGTAAATATATATGGAGGGATTAAATATTTTTAATTAAAATGATACTTCCACTGTTCTCTTCTTGTACGCATCAGTTTGAAAAGAATTATGCATATTAAAAAAAAAATGTTAGTTATATTTTTAATATAAGTATATGTATTTTTAATTATTTTATTGAAAACAAGAATACAGTTAAGCTTTTAACAGAGTAAAATATTAAAAATCTTAAAAAATATTAATTTAACTACAATTTAAAAAGATTATACATAAGTTTATTTTAAAAGAAAAGAAAAACATATAGTAAATATATTTTCAAAGGAGCTTATTATTTGGGCATCTAAACAATATTGCATATATGAATTAATTTCCTATGAGAAGTATCATTTTCTTGGTATTTAAAATTATTAAGAAGTGTAGAAAAATCATTTTATTGGTATTTAAAATTAATAAAAAGTGTAGAAAATTGTTTGTTTGCTCATGCATAGAATTTAAATGAATAAGAAGTACAAATAACGATAGACAACTACCCATATTTTAAGGGGATTTAATTTTATGTATTTTCTTAATTTTGTATAACCAAATAAGTACTTCCGATTAGTTATAAATATAAATACAAATTTCATTCCATTTCTTTCTTATTCTATTTGATGTCTATTTTCATTAATTGACACAACTTTCAAAAAATGTAATCCACACCTATTAGAACATCTCTTATTAGAGGTTTCCGAGAAGGTTGCCAAGATGCACAAAATCATCACATATATTATTTTTTTTGTTTTCTCTCTCATCCATATCATTGTTGGCAATCTTTATACAAAATTTCTTCGATAATTAGCAAACTTCAAAATTTACCAATGTGGTCCCATAATAATAATATGCAAATGAAAAAAATATTAAAGTGAATAGAGTGAAGTACACTTTAGAATTTTTTATATGTACTTTAACTATTTTGGGAAGTTATCAAATCTTGACAACCTCCCAACTTCAATATGTAGGGAATAAGGGTGTAATGTCATATAAGTTTAACAATCTTCTTGACAACCCAGGAGATGCTCTCGTGCATAAGAAATCCAAGGATGGTTAATTGCAAATGGAGACTAAAACTATTCTCGAACTACTGATTAAATGGGCATAGGCAAGGAGATGACAACATCACGGTAACAATGATATAGAGGGATGTTTCTTTTGGTTCTACAAGGGCATCACTCAAACACAGCATAGCATGTACCATGAAATTGGATGACATCTGATGTATACTAGTTCTCATTACCCCCACAATCTTCATACTCATCAACTTCAGCATAGCCTAGAAATCCAATGATTTTTATGATACTTCAAGACAGTGCTCAAAGCTATATTCAAAGTCCCACCAAATTTCACAAAAACCCAAAATTGAAAGTTAAAGTAGCACAAATATATCCTAATTCCAAACATTAATCTATAAAAAATAATGTAATTGAGAATAAAAGATAAAGTAAATTTAACAATTGTTGAAGAAAAACAGGTAAAAGACTAATAATGTTGTTGGAATTGCTCTGTTAATGAATTTGATTTCGAAAACCGACATGTAAAATGGGACCGAAAAAGTATTTGCAATAATATTTTCAACCTTAAAATTTGTTCAAAATCTGTCGAAGCACTGCAGCTCACTGTCTAACCAGTGCTGTTCGTTCCAAGGAGGGGAAATCTTCCACTTTTTATATGCTTGATATTATGCAAAGATTATGAATGAAATATCCATCTTTGATTAAAAAAAATGCTCGAGTAAATAGTGAACGGAATATCACAAATCTTTCAGGTTAATTCCATGGAAAAGTCTATGCAGGTTAGAAAAATATTTTATAACAAGACTTTTTGGAAGAAAAAAGAGAGCAAAAAGAGAAGTGAAAACCAATTATATGAAGGGTTCGTGTGTTGCAGCATACTGGCTGAAAGAATGCCTCAACTCTGTGTGCCTATAGCGGGAACGCCTCGCCTCCTCTCGACAAATATTAAATTTTCCTCCTTTCTGTGGATAAGCGCAAAAAATATAATGCAACATGCATCTGAACTGACCCATATATGAAACAGCTTACAGCTATATATAAAGAAGGATGGTAAAGATTCAAGATCATTCTTCATCATAAAAGAAAAAGAACAGCAAATCATTCATAAAGAAAGCTAAAGTCATTTGGCACGACAAACCCAAGAACCTGATATAGGTTAACATCTCTATGTATCATCAAAACACGAGATTAAGTCTACAACATTTCTGTATTGCACTATAGATAAGCATCTTCAGGGGTTCATCCTTATTAAAAGCAGGTTCCTTCGGGAGGTTGGGAAAGTTTTCGGTTTTGAGAAATGGTCATTTCTTTGCGCAACTGAGTCAATATGTGTTCCATAGTGAAGTCTCTCTGCCAATTCGCCAGCATTGCAAACTTCTTTGATTCAACCTGTTGCCATTATAATATACAAGTTAGATAAATTCTACGATAGAGACAAAGAAACAAAAAGAGGTGGCTGCTGCCTGTGGATTTGGTTATAGAATAATTGCAAGATTCACTTGTACAAAATATAGTTCTGATACAAATCAAATACATGTAGATGTAGAGAGTCTAGATGTCACACTGAGTTTGTGCCTGTAGCGATAATTTATATACAGAGTGTAACTAAACCACATAGGGACATATCATAACATAGCAATCAGAATTAATAGCGATTGGCAGCAGTCAATCGAAAGATTAAGCATATTTCCCACACCAAACACTAGCAGAATCAAACAGATACTCTCATTCTTCCTATAGGTGCCTTGGATGCACACTTCTATTTTTTGGTCTGAGGGATATATTTTCTAACTATCACCGCAATTTATCACCTCAAGAACATATTTATTGAGTAGGGGTACAGAGTACAAAAATTGATATAGAGCACATACCACACCAGTTTCATGATTTACACAAGTCATATTGATGCGAGAATGGAAACGAACAGTCGGAGGCTTATCCGGATAATCCTTGTCACAAAAAAGCTTCAATGTATAAATGCGACCTTCATGCGCAGTCTGAAGCAACAAAAACTTGTATTAAATTACAATTTTTATATAAAAGAAAATAAGCTCTTCATTGATACATCAAATGAGATATGCATCAAGAACTGCCAAGATAGTCACAAGACATAAATTATAAGCAACAAAAGGCAAAAGTATCGAGTAACTAGAGTTCATAAGCAAAAGAGAAGTGCTTGGTAAATATTGGTGCTTAGTTCACTTGCATTGTGAGGACCAATTATGGTGCCTGTCCATGAACGCATGTAAATATCATCAGCATCGTCCATTCCATAGCTTACAGAACCATCTCCGATACCCTTCTCCCCACGTTCGAGTTCTTCCAGCAATCTGAAGTTTCTCGGTACTGGAAATAAAAATGCAAAAGCACAAAAAATTAAACTAACTACCATGATATAAAAGTATTGGGCTCGGACATTCAGAGGAAAAAGTTTTCTGCAACCACCATAGTAAAGTACGGAAAAGGAAACATAACATAAAGGCCCCACCCCCACCCCCACCCCCCAAAACAAAGCTGGGGCATTATTCAAATCTGTTCTCTCGTGCTTAAAACAGGTCAACTCCTTACTGACATTGTCTACAAACAATGATTGATCCTCTTGGTCACACTTTGTTGAGATGGTTGTGATAGTCATTAGTACGGTACTGTATTCCAGATTTCCAGGCCTTAAGACTACGTTTTGAAAGATAAGCGACAAGCAGTATAAAAATCACATCTGAGAAGTACAAGAGATGCATTGCAGCTTCCAGAAATAAAAGTAAAGCAGATGCAAACAAAAGGAACACATTGCATTACAACAAAAATTAAAATTAAAGTTGCATGTGATTGCATATAGCAAGACACACCATTTGCAAGGTAAACTTTCTATATATATCTCTTTATCATTCAATACATCCAATATTCAACAAAACCGAAATATACAAATATAAACAATTATAAAGAATGAACGACTGAAACAATTTTAGTTATTCAAGGATATTAGTGATATACACAATGCAATTTGAGCATTAGTAAGAAGACAAGTTTTACAAGAGAATACACCAGATTTCCCATCCCCTAACCAAAGAACACAAGTGAGGAAGTATCTTTTCCAGTATATTTTTAGAAGTCATGTCTGGTCTCAAGTGAACAATTAAACTCAGCCATTGCTCTAATCCCATTTTTCAGCATTCGGAACTACGATAATTCAAGTCATTACAGCACTATGTCGCTTTAGTCATGATACTCATCGACACAAAGACAATATGTCAAGAATAGCACTATCAGTAGTATGAATTAGTAGTATTAGGGGTATTGTAGTCTTTTTTAGGATTGTTACGTCAGGTTCCTAATATAAATAGGAACATCAGCTGTAACTTTTTATATCACTTTTTCTATTATCTGATATATGATAATGGATTTGCCACCGATCTCTTTCTCTCTCTAACTTCTACCTCCCTCCTCTATCTCTCTCTAGTTTTCTTCTTTCTCAAGCTATCTTCTCTCTCCATTCTGTTTCTCTCCTCTGTATCTCTTCCTCTCTATTTCTCTCTGATTCTATCTCTATTTCTGCACTCTCTATCATTTACTTGTTACATGTTCATTTCTGTCATATAATCCATAAAACACCAAAACGTATAAAAAACACTTACAAAAACCAGGAGATCCTGACACAATATAGGGAATCTAATAACTACAGTATAAGGATAAATAATGGTCCAAATTTTTTTAACATTTTCTGCTATATTGTCAAGACTTGATGATGAATCATGAATACACTCTTTGTGTTATAGGATTAGGAAATTTGTTGCCATCTTCAATATCATAAAAAGCAAACAGCTCACTTCATAATAGAGGACACTGAATTGAGAAGTTCAGAAATTTTGCCATCATTACTCAAGTTTTCTGTATTATAACTGCCAAAAATGTCAAGGAAAATACACGAGGAAAATATGAATCTAGAAGATTTCAACACCTAACAAGGACTGAGTTTCAAGAATCATATACAAATCGGGTTGGCAAACCAATACAATAAAAAACATCAAGAGACTATGAAATCAATTTTTTTCGAAAAAGCATGTGAGGAACGAGATATAGGGAACTAAATGCAACTTCTAATATGTTTTAGTGTTGCCGCTATAAATCTTTTTGGAATTAGGTTAGCTCACACTCAACCCGTTTTTACAAGATGACTAGAACAAGTAGACTTTTACTAGTTCACATACATGGAATGTGAATAATAATTTCTTTGTGATAGAGATCCTTCTGTCTACCCATGCCACCGGAAAAAAGCACAGAATTTATATGCAAAAAAGTATGCACGCGCACACAGAGAAACAAAGAAACATATATCAGACATGATAAACACTTGTAACATGCTCTAGGCTATGATGTGGAGAGGAATAGATTAGATCCTGTATTCAGAATATCACAGCATCTAGTGGATTTCAACAGTTCGACATGGTTGGCAACTGGAATTTCCAGTGAAGTTTGATGAATAATAAAATAAGTACGGAATGATTTGGGAACAACAAAAAAACTTTGGAAGCTAATAAATATGAGAAGTTGAGAACATATATCATCTTTTAGTACAGAAAATAGTATCTAATTAGGTTTTCTAGTTATCTTAGATCAGTTAGAATAGAAAAAGCATTATAGCTTATCACAAATAGGAGTTCAAGCATCACAACTTACTGAAGAGTTTATTATGACGATTAATATTTTTTAGAGTTGGAACAAACATATTACATGTAAAAATTAGAACTATAAATACATATGATACATGTGTGCTTTTGTGTAATACTACAGTTATTGCAATACTACAGAATTTCTTCTTCTTGTTTCTTTAGCAAAGTAAGGGGCTATGTCTTGAAAACAAAAAGAGGGCTCAAAGCAGAAGCTTCGGGAATCTTAATTCAAAACCCCAATGACATATAAACAATCAATTTGATACAACAATACATCTATAAATATGTTTGTGTATGAGATGCTGCATATGACCATACTCAAAGTTTATCATAACAGGTTTTCATTTATTATCACTTAGTTATCACTCTTTGAGTGTACCAAAGACGAGTCATAAGATCTTGGACAAAGCCTTTAGGAACATGGGAGGGTGTGGTCACAAATCGTAAACATCTTCTTTTTTTTTTTGAATATTTGACTTATAACATTACAAATGAGTATCTGTTCTAAGAAATTCTCGGGGTGAGCCAAAGTCAAACCCAGGACGTGGGACGACAGACGATGAACTCTTTACCACTTGAGTTATCCAATCATGCTCACCATCAACATCTTTTAATATACACAAAAATGAACAAAAAACACTTCCACCTAAAATATAAAAAGGCTGTACTCACATCAGTCAGGTCCGGAGTAGATCCCGATATATCGTGCACAGTCTTACACTTATATTTCATATCTACATCAAAGGACCCAGAGCTAAATATTTCCTAGGATGTATAACAAAATTTCAATAATTTTCAAAAATCTAGCCAGGGCTAAAAAAACAAAAACCCAACTAATTTTCCATGGTCTGTCTGTCAGGAAGGCACTAATTAACCCACAAGTACACACACAACCCCCCCCCCCACTTGATATATGAGCAACAAATAAATACAACACAAAACCACCCAACAAAAAGCAACCACATTAGCACAGCAAAATCAAACACCCAACAAATGTAACACATCATAAGATCAAGACCCTTAAATTCTTGCAATAAAAATTAAATCTTGAAAAAACTAGAGATACAAACCAAAAGGGCATCAAGAAACAAAAGATTTGAGCAAGAAAGTGAAGATATATATACATAAAATCTGTCAAGGATGAGGGATAATTAGAGTACCAACGATGGAAGATCCTCCAGAACCGATCGTCATCTGGGTTGGTCAAGCCTTTGAAATTAAACACACAAATTCAAGAAAATAAGTGGTGTATGTACCCAGATCAATTATTTATGCAAAGTTGTTGAAAATGGACCTGCTACTATATGTAGTATATGTATGTATGTCTTGCGCTCACGGGAATCTTGTATTCGTGTATATCTCTATATATTTTTGTATATTATCTACATTTAAAAATAATAATTAGGTGGAAATAAAATCGAACAAATTTGTGAGTTGAATCTTCGACGGGTTAAACTTATTTCTATACTTTTACACATTTCCTGAATAAATACTTATTTCCAGAATTTAAATTTAGCCAAGGGGACCATTAATTTATAGGCCAATAGTTTAAATTATACATATTTTTTTATATTCTAAATTATATTATAATAAATAATGAGAAAAAGATTTAAATAATATAAATTATGAATAATTGGCTTCGCACATCATAATTTAAAATGATGATTTCTTTAAGATAAAATAAAACAGAACTTCAACTCATGTTTAATATATTTAATGTAAATTAATAATATGATACGTATTATTTAGTTAATTACATATATTTATTTTTATTAAGGTGATTGCTCTTCTCACTCTTGTGTTGGAGATCACATGACTACTATTTAATACTAGCTTCGTCTCATCCAATTATTAAGGTTTCGGAAAGAAGGTCCGGCAGACCACATTTTAATGTGCATATAAAATATAGTTCCATAATTTATTTTTAAATTTTTTTTTCTAAATAAAAATTAGTTTAAATTTTTATTCAAATTTTTTTTTTAAAAATAAGTTATTGAACTATACTTTATATGCACTTTAAAATACGTGTCGGACCTTCTCTCCGAAACGTTAACAATTGGGTGGGACTGAGGGAGTATATTTTTGGTCGGATATTAGAACTGTAGCTGAGAGCTTTTTATCTCATACAATTAAATAGTCAATTTTTTTGATATATTGGATTCACTTGATCTTCTAGGATTAGAAGATTAAAAATGCAGAGAAAATAAATTTAAATAAAAACAATTTCATATTCTCATTCATACTTATAACCATGACGTCAATTACAATATATGGTAAATGCAGATTTAGCAAACTAGTGACGGTTCTTGTACCTAATTTTATCATTTTGGTCCAATTTCATAATAACTCCCTCCAATTTTTATATAAGTCAATTTTAGAATTTTGATTTTGTTTGTAAATATAAGTCGTTCTCGAGTTCTCAGACAAGACTTACGGTCTTCTATCACTATTAGCCCTGTATATGAATATATGATGTATTAGTATTCTATCTTTCCCTCTTCATGTATATGATATACTTGATTAGTGGTGTTCATTAAACCGCTCACATCATAAAATACGGTTTTTAATTTTCGTGGTACGATTGTGGATTGAATTTTTGACAAACCGTGCGGTTCGGTACGAGTTGCGGTTTAAAATTTTGATAATGCAGTTCAAACCGCACTGCATCGCAATTATATATATATATATATATATATATATTATTTATAACTACATATAACCATCATATATATATATATATACATGTATTATATAGATTAACACTAGAGTTAATATTATAAATTTATTACTAATGGTATATAAATTTTTCGTGCAAAACAAATGTTACAATTAGTTGGTTATTAACTTTTTCAATTTTCATTATTATTTTATTACCTTCTAACATATAATTCAAAATGTTTATACAATTAATATTTTAATGTATATTGAAAATTATACATATTATAAAACTCTATTTTATAATAATTTTTAATCTTTACATTATTTATATTTTTAAAATTTATAAACCGTATAGACCACACTATTAGGGATTGTGGTGTAATCAACCAGGTTTACTTAGTTTTAATTCATAAAAGCTAAATAAAATGTATTGTCATATGTATATTGACATATTGTATTATATATATATATTGATGTGTTAAAAATATACATTTTAAATTGCAAGTGCACAATTCACATCGTTTTAATAATTTAAAGATTCGTTCCGCAAGGACTAAAATTATTTTTACAAAAACTTTAATTTTCAATTTAGGCGAATTAGACCAATTAATTTTGAGATGAGTTATTAACCAAGGACAACTAAAAAAGGAATGATAATAAGCTAATTAAAAATCCAGGTAACGAAACTAACTAAACTTTAAACATTAATTAAAATACTTGACAAATAAAAAAATGGACAAAGGAATACTAGTGCTTTTAAATCTAGATCTACAAACTAAAGACCATAATTAATACTACTAAAATTAGATCTAAAATTCAATACAACTTAAAAGCAAAACTACATCTAAAATATCAAACCATTAAAGCTATTTTAACAAATCTAATAACTAAAAAGTAGATCTAAATTCTAACACCCAACAAGAAATAAATTTAGCTCTAAAATATTAAACCCACTAATAAAATGGAGATTTAAAAGGGGTTCAACTACAACATAAAAAGAAAAGTAGATCCAAGAACATTAAACTAAAGAGGCTCCTTTCAATTCTCAAGTACTTTACTTTTTTACTTGATGAAATTGAAATGGGTTATAACCATAAAGGTGAATGAGACAAGTAAAATATAAAAGTAGATCTAAAATTTAAAGAGCTAAGTTTTAACACTACCAACAACTAAATCTATATCTAAAATATTTAAACAACTACAAGTAAATATCAAACCCAACAACCAAAACTAGTTCTACAATCTAGAATAAAAAACCAACTAATAATAATAAATTTAGAGATCTAAATCATTGAACCCACATTTAAAATAGAGATTTAAAGGGGCTTATGACAAGATAATAAACAATAAAACTAAGGAGTAAAGTAGAGAGATAAGTAAACTAGATCTAGAATATTAATCTAAAAGGCTCCTTTCATTTCCCAAGTATACAACTTGTGGTACTTAGAAAGATATCATAGCCATAAATTTAAAGAAGATAAGATGAAGACTAACATAAAAATAAATTAAGAATTAAAGAAGATAAGATGAAGACTAGCATAAAAGAAAATAAAGACTTGCATTAATATGAAAAGTGTTTACAATATTTGAGAGAGCTAAAAACTAGATCTAGAAAATTAAAAGAGAGACTACTACTAAAACTAGGGTAAAAACTAGAGATGATTACAATGAGAGAATGAGATGTATTTATAGGCTAGGACTAGGGTTTTGGGTGGTGTTGGGTCAATCCCCACCATTCAAATGAGGTGTTTGTTGGTAAAATCTGCACCATTGATTTTTGATTCCATCCACCAACTTGCTCTTTTGTCTTTTTCTCCTCTTTACTTTGTTGGCTTTCTTTTCTTCCCTTTTTTGCCCTTTCTAACCCATTCCTTCTCCTTAAATTATTTAATTTACTTATCTGCAAAATAAGGAAAATGCAATAAATTAACTAATAAAAATACGAAAACGAGCAATAAAATAGGTATTAAAATATGTAAAATTATGCACTAATCAAATTCCCCCATACCTATCTTTTGCTCGTCCTCGAGTAAAATCAACAGTTAAAAAGCAAACTAAGAAAAGTTCTAGGCTCCTTTTCGTAGGCGTGACGGGTAATTTTAGGTTTACCAACCTGTTAAACTCATAGACGATCTCTACAAGAGGAGTGTTGTCTCCTAAGGGTTTACAGAAGATATACCCATAAAATCTGTGAAATAATTCTTGCAATTGTCCCGACTCAATTTTCACTCTAGTTTTCAATGGTGTAAACAAAAAGATTTTATAGGGAAAATACATGCATTAGCAGACTTTTCTAATAATAGTCGAATTGTAGGTAACTTCAATGTACTGGGATCGAATCTAAATGTTTACAAAAAATCTCAAGGTGTGTAGTGAATTTAAGGCCTCTGATAGATGAACTGCATACGAATATTTTCTCTTTTTCAACAAATATTAAACTGACTCAATCTCTATTAAAACAAGTATCTAGCCAAATATCACAAATTCATATATATAACCTTTTTTTTTCTTTTTTTTTTAATCGACTGTATAGTGTCTGTTTTCTTAGGCTTTCTATGTTACCCATGTAGCGAGCTTTGGGTCAGTGACTCCCAAACCAGTTGGTCTTAGGGCACTAGGTTTTAAAATACCCCAACAGACTTAATTACTCGAGTAACAAAGGCCACAAAACAAGACTAGTCAATTCTACTTGGGCCCCATCATCTCATCTATTTATTTTGAGGAATATTGGGTATTGAAGTAGTTTATTCTTTCTTTTTCTTTTTTTTTCATTTTCATCTTCTTTTTTTTTTGGCTATATATTTATTTTTCGCAAAAATTTGATTCGACATTGTTCTAACATGTGGGTTCTCTTTCAGGTATCGAATAACATCCCTATACAATCTTTCCAACAAAGGTCTTGTGCATATGTGCCGTCTTGAAATTTGGTGTAAAAATCGTTCGACACCTGTTTCATAAAGAAAACCTTACTCGACTAAGTTTAAATTATCTAAAAGGCATTATATATATAATTTTTTTTAAAAACAAATGCTAACACCAACTAGTCCTAAAGTTCAAATAGAGGACATGAAACTCAACCTAAATATTTCTATTTTTGGATTTTTAATTTTCTATTTTTTTGTATTTCTTTTTAATTTTAACATTACTAGCACCCTCCCCCATACCTAAATCATGCATTGTCCCCAATGTATGCAAATGAGAGAGATATGATAAAATAACATGAAGAGATAATACCTGACATGGGATGACGGAGAAGCAAAACTAGTTTATTCTGAAAACTTACTTTATTCAAAGATCGACAAGGTGGATGACCTCTTCCTCGAGATCAATTGGCAATTCTAAAAATGGTTTGAGCCTTTGTCCATTAACTTTAAATATGTCACCATTTTTAGGATTTTCAATTTCAATAGCACCGTGAGGAAAAACTGTTTTAACAATGTATGGTCCTTCCCACCTAGATCTCAACTTTCCAGGAAAGAGATGCAACCTAGAATTATATAAAAAAAAAATTTGACCGGGAGAAAAGGATTTTTCTCAAGATGGATTTATCATGAAACACTTTAGTTCTTTCTTTATAGATTTTAGCATTTTCATAGGCATCATTCCTCATTTCTTCTAACTCAGACAATTGTAACTTCCGATGACTACCAGCAGTGGATAAATCAAAATTTAACCCTCTAATGGCCCACATGGCCCTATGTTCAAGTTCAACAGGGAGATGACACGCTTTACCAAATACTAGTCTGTAGGGAGACATACCCAAGATCGTCTTGAAAGCAGTCCGATAGGCCCATAATGCATCTATCAACTTAATGGACCAATCTTTCCTATTCGAGTTGACAGTCTTTTCTAAAATTTGTTTGATTTGCCTATTAGAGACTTTAACTTGACCACTAGTCTTAGGATGATAAGGGGTAGCCAATTTATGCGTGATGGAATACTTTTTCAAGAGAGATTCAAATTGATGATTTTTAAAGTGCTTGCCTTGGTCACTAATGATAGCTCTAGGTGTGCCAAATCGAGAAAAGATATTATCTTTTAAGAATTTAAGGACGACCTTATTATCATTAGTCTTAGTTGGTATGGCTTCGACCCACTTAGACACGTAATCAACCGCTAAGAGAATGTAGAGATTACCAAATGAATTAGGAAAGGGCCCCATAAAATCTATTCCCCAAACATCAAAAATCTCAATGACAAGGATTGGACTCAATGGCATCATGTTTCTTCTAGTGATCTTTCCTAAATGTTGACACCTACTATAAGCGGAATAGAATTCGGCGGCATCCTTAAACAAACTAGGCCAATAAAAACCACACTGGAGTATCTTCACGGCTGTTTTCTTAGCACTAAAATGACCTCCACAAGCTTGGTCATGACAAAAGGACAGTACGCTCCTAACCTCATGGTTTGGAATATATCTCCTAATGATTTAGTCGGGGCAATGTTTAAAAAGATAAGGATCATCCCAAAAGAAGTGTTTGACTTGAGAGAAAAATTTTGATTTATCTTGCTTAGACCAATTGGAAGGAATTTCGCCGGTGGCAAGGTAATTGACAATATCGGCGAACCAAGGAAGACTAGAGATTGAAAGAAGGTGTTCATTGGGAAAAGATTCATTTAAGGGAAAGTCAATAGTGGAATCCACTACTAATCGAGAGAGATGATCGGCAACAACATTTTCTGAACCCTTCTTATCCCTAATTTCTAGGTCAAATTCCTGAAGCAACAAGACCCATCTAATCAATCGGGCCTTTGAGTCTTTTTTGGAGAAAAGGTATCTAAGGGCTGCGTGATCGGTGTAAACAATAATTTTGGAACCGATAAGATACGACCGAAACTTTTCAAGGGCAAAAACTACTGCTAAGAGCTCTTTTTCAGTTGTGGAGTAATTAAGCTGAGCATCATTTAAGGTCTTACTAGCATAGTAAATGACATGAGGTATCTTATCTATTCGTTGACCTAACACCGCCCCTACCGCATAATCTGAAGCATCACACATTAACTCAAAAGGTTGATTCCAATCGGGGGACTTGATGATCGGGGCTGAAGTCAATTCTTTCTTAAATTAGTCAAAAGATTGAACACACTCACTAGTAAACTCGAATTTGACCTCCTTAGAAAGAAGGTTGGTCAATGGTCTAGCCTTCTTACTAAAATCCTTAATGTATTGTCATATGTATATTGACATATTGTATTATATATATATTGATGTGTTAAAAATATACATTTTAAATTGCAAGTGCACAATTCACATCGTTTTAATAATTTAAAGATTCGTTCCGCAAGGACTAAAATTATTTTTACAAAAACTTTAATTTTCAATTTAGGCGAATTAGACCAATTAATTTTGAGATGAGTTATTAACCAAGGACAACTAAAAAAGGAATGATAATAAGCTAATTAAAAATCCAGGTAACGAAACTAACTAAACTTTAAACATTAATTAAAATACTTGACAAATAAAAAAATGGACAAAGGAATACTAGTGCTTTTAAATCTAGATCTACAAACTAAAGACCATAATTAATACTACTAAAATTAGATCTAAAATTCAATACAACTTAAAAGCAAAACTACATCTAAAATATCAAACCATTAAAGCTATTTTAACAAATCTAATAACTAAAAAGTAGATCTAAATTCTAACACCCAACAAGAAATAAATTTAGCTCTAAAATATTAAACCCACTAATAAAATGGAGATTTAAAAGGGGTTCAACTACAACATAAAAAGAAAAGTAGATCCAAGAACATTAAACTAAAGAGGCTCCTTTCAATTCTCAAGTACTTTACTTTTTTACTTGATGAAATTGAAATGGGTTATAACCATAAAGGTGAATGAGACAAGTAAAATATAAAAGTAGATCTAAAATTTAAAGAGCTAAGTTTTAACACTACCAACAACTAAATCTATATCTAAAATATTTAAACAACTACAAGTAAATATCAAACCCAACAACCAAAACTAGTTCTACAATCTAGAATAAAAAACCAACTAATAATAATAAATTTAGAGATCTAAATCATTGAACCCACATTTAAAATAGAGATTTAAAGGGGCTTATGACAAGATAATAAACAATAAAACTAAGGAGTAAAGTAGAGAGATAAGTAAACTAGATCTAGAATATTAATCTAAAAGGCTCCTTTCATTTCCCAAGTATACAACTTGTGGTACTTAGAAAGATATCATAGCCATAAATTTAAAGAAGATAAGATGAAGACTAACATAAAAATAAATTAAGAATTAAAGAAGATAAGATGGAGACTAGCATAAAAGAAAATAAAGACTTGCATTAATATGAAAAGTGTTTACAATATTTGAGAGAGCTAAAAACTAGATCTAGAAAATTAAAAGAGAGACTACTACTAAAACTAGGGTAAAAACTAGAGATGATTACAATGAGAGAATGAGATGTATTTATAGGCTAGGACTAGGGTTTTGGGTGGTGTTGGGTCAATCCCCACCATTCAAATGAGGTGTTTGTTGGTAAAATCTGCATCATTGATTTTTGATTCCATCCACCAACTTGCTCTTTTGTCTTTTTCTCCTCTTTACTTTGTTGGCTTTCTTTTTTCCCCTTTTTTACCCTTTCTAACCCATTCCTTCTCCTTAAATTATTTAATTTACTTATCTGCAAAATAAGGAAAATGCAATAAATTAACTAATAAAAATATGAAAGCGAGCAATAAAATAGGCATTAAAATATGTAAAATTATGCACTATATATATATATATATATATATATATATATATATATATATATATATATATATTACTGTGAGAACCCACATCCGCTACCCTTTTTGGGTGTGCACCGGGTAAACCCACGGGCTCACGCAATAACCTGCAAACCATGTGAACCAGGTAAACCGCACAAGTGTGACAGACTCTGGCCCAGGATGACATAATCACACATTCTCCTCCCGTGGGATTCGAACCTGTGACCAAGAGGATGATATACCACTCTTTAACCAACTGAGCCAACCCTTGCGGGCAGCATGCTCATATTCATGACAGTAACATTCAACACTCAAGCCTATGACAACATATTCAAGTGACAACACAAAGGAACAGACGACAACAACTATCCCATTGACAGTAAACTTGACGGAGAATGAAGATATGAAGATAGCAAGTTTATTGACCTCAACATTGGCGGAGATAGTTGATAGTAGCATTGAAGACAATATGTTTGGATGGACTTCAAGGCATGACAACAAAGTCTACGGAGCAATTAATAATGTCATCAGTGTGAAACTAAAAGTGAACATTATACTTTTAGTGAAACTGACAGACTGTTCCAGGTAGCAGACTAAGATAGTGAGAACATAAAGAATGATTTAGACGTGTCTATCAAGTCTGCCTTTGCAACTTGGGAGAAGACAAGCAAAAAGATAAAGAGTGTTCTAGGAGTCAAAGATTTCTTACATCTCAGAACAGCTTTATCTATAAATAGAATGAAGACAAGGTTGAACAAGAAAATCACAGTTTCTATTTCAAGATTTATTCTAGGACCAAGGAAAAGTGCACATGTAAGTGGGATATGTGTTTCAATATAAATACATATATCTCACAAGTACTTTTCCTTATATAACTAAGCTATGTTTTCTCGTAAGGATAAAAACATTAGCAAATTCATTGTTATTGTTTTTATTGAACCTGGAATCATTTCCAATCAGTTGTAGCAAACACAAAAATAATAAAATTATTTTTGAAAGTTTAAACACTGTCTTCTTTATCTGGTTTAGGTTTTTGTATATCAAACTTGGATAATTATTTTCCTTGTTGTTGTTAGCTAGAATTTGATATAATTATTCAAGTTGCATTCAACCCCCCTTCTGCAACACTTATCACACTTAACATGCACAAACCTCACCGCCCCGCACCACACCGCATTTTCGTGGTATGGTTTACGCAGTTTTTTAGTTACGTGGTGCGATTTAAAATTTTGACCAAACCGCATACGCGGGTTGGTTTGCGGTTTTAGGAAAAAATTGTACCGCCCGCACTGCGAATATCCCTATACTTGATATTAATAATGTTCAACATAAATCTTTATTTAAAATACATAAATCTAATATAATTTGAAATAAAAATTAATAATTAAAAGTAATTGTATTAAATTTAAAAATAAATTATTTCTTATTTTAAAAACCTTAATGTGTAGATTATATACTTGCAAAAACATAAAATAAAATTTATTAAATTATTGATTTTGACGATACAAAAAATCTATAAACATACAACCTTCCATATCATTAAAAAAATACTTGTTATATTGACTAAATTATTATAAATTATTTTGTAACATATTTATAATTCTAAAATATAACTTACAAAAATTATATTTTAGTTATGAATTTTCAATATTCAATAAAATTTAATGTTTATATAATTTATTTATTTTGGAAAAAATAATATTTTTGTATCCTTTACGAAATAAAGAAAACAAAATATCAGGTTAAATTTTTAAAAAACATATACGTATGAAGTATAAAGATATACTACTGGAGTACTATAATAATTAATAATGAAGAATTAAAGACTTCATAGGCATTAGTGTAGGGGTAAAGTAGGAAAATTGTTAGCTATTAATTGCTTTCTTAATATTCGTGTAACATACATTGTCATCTTCCTATCGCATTGCAATCACCATTTTATAACACTCAGTTAAAAGTTATTCTTAAATCTTCTGTCTCATTTGCAGTAGTTTTAACTATATACTTGAGCCTAGTAAAGTTATAATGCTTTAATTTGTTACAAGTTTGATCCTTGGATATGCTTTCAATATTCACTAATAATTGATAAGCATAGACAATGAGGTTGATTTTTAACATAATCACATTCCAAATTGGCATATTGTTGGAATCATCAAAAGTTTTGCCTGTTAAGTTGCATTAGATAAAAAAAACTTTGAATTTCACCACAATTCATTATGCTTCTGTAACAACACAAAATGCATAAGTGCTTCCTCAATTTCTAAGTATCAGACAAACCTTCTGCATACCGATTTCTTGAGGGCAGAAGAAGAATTAATCAGTTCATGCAATTCTCCCAGGTGACCACAGGCTGAGATTTCTTTATTTTCCTTGAGTCATATGTTATTTTAACATCAACAGGAGGAGTAACAGATGAGTGTGTAACTTCTTTGAATAAAACAGGGTTATCCTTAAGAATTACAAACTTAACAAGAGTGATATTTTTCCTTCCTTTAGTCTGTGTAGTTTGACTAGCTTCTGTCTTAATGCTTTCATTTTCATTAGTAGATCTTTTACCTTGACTCTTGTCATAGCCTAGACTTGTAGTTTGACACACATTTTGATCATTGAGAATCTTTTGAACCTTTTTACCAGAGTCTATTCAGACTTTGAACTTAAGCCTTTCTTCTTCTAATTCTTTTCTAACAAAGTCATAGGCTTTAAGAAGTTCACCATGATTGTGCTTGTATTTCTCAGAATCTTTCCTAAGTTCACCATGATTCCTTTATTATATCTCCAAGTCATATGTTTTGAGCCTTCCATATAGCTCTTCTAGAGCGATTTCATCCAAATCTACGGATTCTCTTATTGTAGTTGTCCTATTATCCCATTCATCTAGAAAGGCCCTGAGAAACTCAGTGTTTGTATCTTCACTATCATAAACCTTACTAAGTATGACCATCTCATTCAAGAGTTTTGTGAATCTATCATACATCTCAATAATAGACTCTCCATATTTAGCTTCAAAATACTCATACTCTTGAATTAAAAGGGACCTTGTATTCTTCTTGACATCCTTGGTACCTTCACAGTGTACCTCAAGTTTTGTCCAAATCTCTTGAGCTATTTTGCATGAGATTACATAGTTTGTGATAACAGAGTCTAAACTGTTAAAAATAATATTTTTTACCTTAGTATCCTTGAGAGCATTCTCATTGTCATCGTTTGACCATTCTGCCCTTGGTTTTTCAACAACCATAATTTTTCCATCAATAGTCATTTGTGGAACCAAATTTGAAGGTATATAAGGTTCATCATGAATTCTGTCAAGATAGTCACGGTCTATAGCTTCCAAGTGATTAACATCTTGACTCCCCAATGGGTATACTCATTCCTCTTGAGCCTACGAATCTTAGAATTGTCATCTTTGTTTCCAGACATGTTTGATCGATTTTTGTTAGGCTCTAATACTAATTGTTTTCCCAGTTACACAAGTAGAAGATGAGGGTTGAATACTTGTGTGTCTCCTTTATGTCTGTTTAGAATCAATCTTACAGATATAAACTCAATTACCAATTAAACAAAGAACAAACACAAAGATGAAAAATAATACCGTTTGTATTATTGGTGTATGAATACAAACTCTCCTAGGATGTATACAAATCCTAACAGATTCTCTATGTTTCACAACAACTCTCTCCATCTCTATGCTCTCTCAATAATTTGACAATATACAATAAATTACATAGAGTGTTTATATAGAGAGCTTCCTATCAACTAATAAAAGAAAATAAAATAAATTAGGAATAAATTCAATTCATTTAGCTGATAGTTTCCTTGCATAATTATGCTTCCTTCTCATAGCATATCATTGATTTGTTTGTCGTTTCTTCAAATACTTCCTGTTAGTCCCAAATATCGTAAAAGGGGGTTGAATACGATATTGTCCAATTTTAATTTTCTTCATGGAATATTCTTTATGGACTTAGACTTCTAGAACATGTGTGTAATCAAACAACAATTATAAATAATAACAACACGGTTCGTTCGGTGAATATATCGTTTTATTAATATAATCGTTGAGGGGTGTGCTACAATTCTAATAACTGAGGTTAACTACAATGATTCACTAGTTATAGTTACAAGGTTAGTTTATGAGCAATCAATACATCAAATATATTAACATTAATGGCTTCCGTATGTATCTCCTTGAATTCTCTGTATCGTTTTCTCTCCAAATTGAACTATGTTGAATGAATCACAAAGACGATGCTTCGCTTCTTTTGTGTAGTCTTTTTCCAACCTTACTATGTGGCTCACTGTGAACCAAGTAAACTGATTGCTTCACATTTTAATTTATCAACCCTCATAACAAATTAAGTTAACCATCGATGAGTCTAAGAATATCCATCGAGATAGAAATAAAATGAATTAGATTAATTCATTTTAATCTAAGTATAACCATCAGATAGTTTTCTTAGTGGAACAACTAAAGGCAACTTCTTTCTCTCTCTCCACAACCATCAACCAATGTAATTGATAACCACCGACTATTTTCTTTTGTTTAAAGCCATAACTGTCGGATGGTGAAAGTGGATTAACTATATGCAATTTCTTTTTGATTCTCCACAACCATCGACCAATGCTTTAACTTGTAAACTTTGTGAAGTGGAATAACTAAAGGCAATTTAACCTTTAGTTGCCTAACCATCGGTTAAAACAAAGTGCTTCAACCCTTGGCTTTCTTTAGATTATTTTGTACTTAGCCAATTTTTCAAGCCCTTCAAAATTGTATTCTGCCTTAAACCAAGTTTACTGAACTTCATTTACTTTATGAACTTAATTCTTTCTTAGGTTTGACATCCCTAGCCAATTCTTCTGATGCATAGATGCAGTTCTCAATTTCATTTGTGCAGACATTTAGTGCAACTGGTCTGGTTCACAAACGACTAACACGATCTTGATCATCACATCTTCTTGACTATACAATTGTCTCTGTTCCTTGCTGATAAGAAATGATTCTATTACTCACTTGAATCTTCTGTCTTCTCTTTACTAAACCCTTGCTATCATTAGAACTCTTAAAAAATACTTCAACTTTATTCTTCACTGGGGCTTGAACATGTTAATGAACTTCTTTCAGTGATCTTCAATTTCTTCAAAGCTTCTTATGATATTCAAGATATTATATCTTGAAGTTATAACCGATTCATAGTCGATTCTCGTGGTTCATGTTATATTAGTTTTTTTTATCTTCATGTGTTGAGTTAGTTACATCAGTTACATGTTACATTACATTACATTATGCTTTACACTTTCTTTCTGAGAATCACCTCCTTCCATAACTAGACTCTGCAATACCCCAGACTCTGATAGTCTAAAGACTCTGATGTTCTCCAGACTCTAATCACTTCTAGATTTTGTATTCCTCTAGACTCTGATAGTCTACAAACTCTGATAAGTTTCTAGAATCTTGTCTTGATTCTTCTGAAAATCTTCTAAGTATAAATCAACAATTATACATGTATAGAGTCTATGATATTCCCTGATAGTACAAATTAGACTTTGATAACATTTACTTGAGTCAGAGACTAGAATGACTTATGTTATTCTGTATATGTTATGCTAGAATCTGTTCTAGTATTTTGTACATCATCAAATAAATATATTCCTAACACCCTTTTTTTCATTGATCAACATCTCACTTGTGAGAATTCATGTTTTCAATGATTTACATTTTCACACCCTAAATGAACTTCTAGTATCAGTTAAATCAAGGATTTATTTGTCAAGCTTTCTTATTCATTGATTAGTAGTACTTCAATGGATAAGAGTTTCTGCTATTTATTACAGATTAAAAATCCTAAAAACATGAATATCAACCCATATAAGTGACTTTGAGAAGATTAATAGGTTGGTTGATACCAGTTGAGAGAAAGTTTGATAGTCAATAGATATTTATAAAATATATATCCATTGACCGGTTATAGAAATACAATAAAATATAATTCGAAGTATAATCCTAACATCGTGACACTTTTTGCATATTGAGGAATGGATCATAGACAATAAATGTGTTGCATGAAATTCGTTATTTGTTCAGACAAACTTGCATAAACTAGAAAAATAATTAAGCGATTATATTGTGAACTCTTTTTTAGCTACGAAAACTTCTTAATTTTTTTTCAAACTTATCGATATCCTTGATATGCATTAAGTGAACTTCTGAATAACTATCTTATCTATAAGAACGATGCACTTCTCGATATATAACTTATCGATAAATAACACTTGTCGACTTCTCAACTTTGCGATACAACATAACAACACCATTTTGTATATAAATAAACTTGAAATTTTCGACATCTTCAATTTTGTAAGACTTGAAAACATTCATATTGTTAGTAATTGTGCTCTAGAGACAATACTTTTTATATTTTAAGGAAAATATTTATTATTAAGGATTATGTTTTATTGATTATTATTTATTTATTATGTTTTATTTACTGCGTAATAAATTGAAAGCATAATAAATGTCCTTGAAATTTTGATACGTATTATATATCTTTAAGTATGTGACTTAAAAATGAGATTATATGAATAATATCTTATTCCTAAAATTCCCTAGTCGAGTATTATTATTTAAGGACATTAATAATGCACAAAGACTAGTATGTTTCTTGACAGATGACCACATCTCATTGGTCATAGGTATGGAGATACTACAGTCAAGAACATAAGTGTATGTATCAATGCATGGCACTGGAATGACCCACCGTGAGATTCTACATGTTAAATAAGTGTCATAAGTAATTCTCACTGTGATAATGATGTAATGATCCTTAGACCTGAAATCATTATATTTTTATACGAGAATTAATATACTTTGATTACATTAAAAGTTACCTTTGACCGGGTGATGATAAAAGTGGACATTGGGTATATTATCAATCGTATGAGAAATATGAATGATCTAGATGAGATTTAATTCTTCTAATTTTAGGAGTGATATTATTGGCCTCTTGTTTGAGTGAGACTATGAAATGCACGGCCGTGCTCAAATATTGATTTGATTTTAATAGTCTACTCATCGATCAAGAAAATAAAGATTAAATTATGAAGAGGATGACACGAGACATGCCTTGAGTTTAATCTATAATATCAAGATTAAAGGGATTATATTACATGGAACATTATTCACGAAAGGCTTAATCGAATCACCGATTTATTATTATTACTTGGGTATCAATGATGTATTACTAGATGTCGCTCATTGTTTACAATTTTAATTAGATATTAAAATTGTTTCCAACGTAATAATAACCTACAGGGTCACACACAAAGAATGCTTGAAGGAGAAATAATTTAAATTGTGAATTTAAATTAAATAAGTAATTTATTTTATTTATGATATTAATTAAGTATGACTTAATTAATTATATAAATAGAATAAATGAATTATTTAAACTAATTCCAAAATTAATAATTAATTAATTAAGTGAGACTTAATTAAATAATTTAGAATTTTGGATTAGTATTAATTATAATTGGATTATAATTAGAAAACTTATTCCTCTATCTATATAATCTCTTTATGGGCTGATTTAAAGAAAGAGACATAATTTTACTAAAACCATAGCCGTTTAGAGAAAAGAGGAAGATAGAGAGAGAGAAGCAGTTTTCGGGTGCTAGTACACATCAATCCTTCATGAAAAGTGTTCATATGGATACCATAGAGCGTAGATCGCGAGAGCGGGATACGTGGTGATTAAACAAGCTTTGGACCTCTATTAATCTTACATTAAAGAACTATTAAAGCTTCTAAATGTATTTATTCTTTATCTCCGAATTAAATCTTTTGTTTTCGAATGGATCCTGCGGAGGGTTTCGCTATTTTGATTTATTTTTCACGTTTATTCCGCTACGTTTGTGCCTCGAAACCCTTCAATGGCATCAGAGATACTTGCGAAACGTTTTAATTCGGTTATGTGCTTAATAGTTTTCGATATGTAAACATGTATGCGATCTATCATGATTTTGTATTGATACAATATGTATATGTTTTTATATATTATTAATATATGATATTCATATGATGTATAATCATGTGATGATTGTGTATATTGATGTATGTATATGATACATGTTTGTGCTTATTATGGGAATCATATTCGATACGAATTCTGAAACGGCTGTCGTAGATTTTCTGAAATCTATGTCTGTTGTCCGATTTTCGCAAACGATATATGTTTTCTGACCGGAATCGGGTCACTGAGAAATACTGATATAATCAGCTCTGCGTCTGTAAGCCATTAGATATCGTTACAGGCCCCAAAATGGTGATTTATTATTTTCTGAAAATTATTTGATTTTCTAAAATTTTGACTATATGTATGTATATATTATGAATATATGATATTCATGTGATGTATAATAATGTGATGATTGTATGTATCACTGTGTATGTATATATGATATATTCTTGTCTTTGGTATGGGGATTGTATATGATACGATTTCCGAAACACCGTTAGATTTGGTGAAATCTGATTGCCGAATCCGATTTTTCGTAAACGATATGTGTTTTCTGACTGGAATCGGGCCACTGAACAAAACTGATATGTAAGCTATCATCGACAGGTCTGTAAGGTGTTTGAGGTCGTTAAGGGACTCGAAACAGCAATTTATTGTCTTCAGAAATCTGTTTTTAATTTTCTAAAATTTTGAAATTTGTTATATATGATTATATGATATGTTTATATAATCTTAGATATATTATATGTGTTATGTGATAGCATGGTGGATGGTTATGGCCTAAAGACCCATAGTATAGTGGTTTTGATTTATGGTTTTGGTTTCTAAATATGACTTGCATGTCATTTATTCTTTATAATTTAATTATCTCGAATGTAACTCGAGTTCTTCTTGTAATTTTATTAGAATAGTTTTATTTTTATTATTCAATGTAATTATCAATGAAGACTTGCAAGCAAGGAGGCGATCCAAAAGGGGATGATGGAGCAATGAAGAAAGAAGACATGTAATATATAGTATTTTAAAACCACCATAGACTGACCTTGATATTTCCATTAGCTTGGAAAGATCACATAGGATGGGGCCATAACCAAACACGTTTAATTTACGCACATTACATATATGTATATGATTGCATGTGTTAGTATGTATGCGTAGATATAATCGAGATGCATGCTTAATATTGATTAATCATGTATGTATTAGATACGACACCCATGCCATGTTTGCTTAAGAAAGATAAAATCTGTAACGATTCAAGATTTTAAAATTGAACAAACGATCATGAGATTCTTGTGTTTATGAACACGGTATTAAATATGAATTTTCTTTTTCTGATATGGGGAGATTTTGTCAAAAGCGGATTATTAGTTTAATTCGTAAGGAAGTTGGGTTTTAAGTGAGACCGCTTGTGACTTCTCCGACGACCTAGAAATCAATCCATTGACGAATATTGAAATGAATTATTTGATCAAGGAAAAATTGAGAATCTCTTTATGATGGGATCATGATCGTTAAAATAAACAATAAAAATCTCTAAATACATATTAAGTTAATCAGATATCTTCCAATGTTTAATACTCGTCAAGATCTAGATTGAGAAGGAGTGGGTTTGCCAAAGCAAGGTACTTTTATCAGTCATGGGAAGACGTGACAAGTAAGTGTGCTTAGTTTATTGAAACATTGGGTCTAACTTAACTAAATCATCACAATAGGATTGTGGGTTTAGAGGCATAGAGTTTGGTGAGATTTATTAGATAAATGTGTACAAAGGGTTGTTCCACCAAACTTTCCAAGAGTTATATTTGATATAATCGATAAATGTTGTCTACCTAAATAGTCGTGTTTTGAGTGTATTAGCCAACGCTATCTTAAAAAATGGATGAAATATGGATCTTGGCTCACTAGAAAAATTTAAAGAAATGTTTTCCGAATTAATAGTTAGGGCTATTAGTTTGATAAAAAATAGTGGGAGGTATATGGTGATATACCATAATCACTTAAACATAATTAATATTAAATTTGCAATCTAGTTTATTTTATACACTTTAATATTGTAGATATCAAATGATAAACACAAACAACTTCTCTATGCGATCAGTTCTTGAGAAGGACAAGTTGACGAGAATATATTTCCTTGACTGACATAGGAGCTTGAGGATTGTCCTCGGACACCACGATGTTAGTCAAATCTCTTCCCCTGCTCTTAAAGTTGAGAATGTAACATGTGCAAATCATAGTGCTTATTGGAAGCAAATTGATGTTGCGACTGATGTTTAATGTCTCATACTCGCAAATATGTGTGCTGAGCTTAAGAAGCAACACGAGCATATAGATGCTTATGAGACGATTGAGCACAAGATATATTTAAAAATAAAAGGGCAATATACACTTATAAGTAGGGAGAGTGAGACCCGGTTACACCACATGTTCTAAAGATAATATGGTATAATGAGTACCTTTGATATTTTGGGTTTCCAGATTGGTCTGGAGACTTGGTTAGATTTGATCTTACAATCTTTGGACAAATATTATTCTTAGTTTGTTATGAACAATAAAATGAATAAGATTGGTAAAACACCTATTGAGTTGCTAAGCATGTTGAGAACTGCTGAAAGCAATATGATAAATGCATGAACTACTACTATATTGATGGTAAACATAGGGAATGCAAAAGGGAAAGGAAAATGGAAAGGCAAGGAGAAGATTTGATCTAGTTCCGTTGTTAAACCAAAGTCCAATACCTAAAGCAAACTCTAAAGTCCGAATGAGGTGTTGATAAAGAAGACGATTGTCGCTTCTGTGGAAAATTGGGAGACTGAAAATTAAACTGTCATACTTATTTGGAAGATCTGATAAAGATGATCAATAAGGGTCAAACTTCAGGTATCGGGTTGGAATTGGAGTAAAAGTAGTTGCTCTAGTTACATGAATTCGTTACTTAACTTTTAGCTTATAAGGAAAATTTAGAACTTGATAATTGTTATAACGTACTTGCAATTGGCAGAGACATTATTTCAGTTTCTTGTTTGGACAAGAAAGGCTTTTTCATTTTAATTAAATAACAATAGTTGTTTATTCTATTTTGATGATGAGGCTTATAATGTTGCACAACTAATTAACAATTTATATGTTCTAAAGTGACTCAAATCAAATATTACCTTTGGCACTGTTGTTGAGGCCATATTAATGAGAAACGCATTTCCAGAATACATAAGGATGCATTCATGGATAAGTTTGATTATGAATTATACAAAATGATGCGAATCTTGGTTTATTTGGCAAAATGACTAAAGCTCCTTTTACCGGACATGGTGAAGGGGTCATTGAACGGGTATGACTTATACATAGTGATGTATATGGTCATATGTATACGATGACAAAAGGTAGATTTTATTAACTTCATAAAATTTACTAATTATTTTAGTAGATACGGATACATGTATCTTTTGAAGAACTAATCTGAATCATTTGAAAATTTCAAACACTATAAAGATGAAGTAGAAAATATCAAAGAAAAGTTTTTTTTTGATAGGAGGGATCACACCTTGTTGGACATGGTGCGATCAATGTTGAGTCAAGGAATCTTCCAATTAATTTCTGGGTTGCACCCTGGAAACGGCTCCACATACACTTAACCGTGTTCCTACGAAAATGGTTCAAAAGACTCCTTACGAGATATGGACTAAGAAACGTCACAGCATGCCATTTATGAAAATTTAGGGATGTAAAGCGTTTGTGAAACGTTTAATCTCTGACAAGCAAGGACCAAAATCAGATAAATATAATTTTGTGGGATACCCAACTGAAACAGGGGGTTATTCTTGCTATAATCCTTCCGAGAACAAAGTGTTTGTTGCTTGAACTGCTATGTTCCTTGAGAGAGATGCTCTCTAAGAAAGACATTGGGAGGATAATAGATCTCGATGACGTTTGAGACCCACATGATAACATTGAACCAATGGAGGAACCTAAGCAGAATGTATAAGAAAACAATACTGCTCAAGAAACACAGGTTGTTCGTAGGTCTGGTAGGATTCACCATGAGCCCGAGAGATATTATGGATTTCTCTTGACTCAAGATGGTGATGTGATGCTTGTGGATGAAGATGAGCCTCTCACCTACCAAGACGCTATGAACACTCCAGATTCTAAGAGATGGAACATTTATTTTCATGAAACAGTCAAAAAGAGTTTGATTTTATTCAGAATGAAGATGAAACTTGTGTTTACAAGAAATTTAGTGGGAGCCATGTGGCATTCCTATTATTATATGTCGATGATATATTACTAATAGGGAATGACATTCCTTCTCTATAGACTGTGGAGACTTGGTTGAGAAATAATTTCTCAATGAAAGACTTAGGCGATGCGACCTATATATTAGGGATCATGATCTATAGAGATAGATCAAGGAGATTGATCGGCCTAAGTTAGAGTACATACATTGACAAAGTTTTACATCGATTTCAAATGCAAAGAGGCTAAATGGATATGTCCCAATGTCTCATGGGATAATGATCTCAAAATAAAATTTGTCCTAAATCATTGGATGATAAGGACCGCATGAGTAAAGTTCCATATGCGTTAGCAATTGGTTTTATAATGTATGCAATGATATGTACTCGTCCTGATGTCTCTTATGCTTTAAGCATGATGAGTAGATACCGGTCTAATCCAGGTGAAGGTCACTGGACGACAGTCAAGAATATTCTTAAGTACTTGAAGAGGACTAAAGATTCATTCTTGTTATATGGAGGAGATGTGAAGCTAGTTGTAAGAGGTTTCAGTGATGCTAGTTTCTAGACAGACAACGATGATTTAATGTTTCTGTCTGGCTTTGTGTTTTATCTATTTTTATTGAGATGTTGTATGCTGGAATGGTTCATAGCAGAGACAGTTGTTGATCCTACAATAAAGCCTAAGTATATTGATGCTTGCGAAGCAGCCAAGGAGGCTGTTTGGGCATGTACTTAGGAGATATCACCTAATTAATGAGATTAATGATCAAGGAGATATACATATATGTAAAGCATACTAATAATAATATTGCAGACTCACTGACTAAAGGCTTTGTCGCAGCAGAAGCACGAAAGTCATACTAGTTCCATGAGTATTGGATACTTGGGTAATTGGCTCTAGTGCAAGTGGGAGATTGTTAGTAATTGTGCTCTAGAGACAATATTTTTTATATTTTAAGGAAAATATTTATTATTAAGGATTATGTTTTATTGATTATTATTTATTTATTATGTTTTATTTACTGCGTAATAAATTGAAAGCATAATAAATGTCCTTGGAATTTTGATACGTATTATATATCTTTAAGTATGTGACTTAAAAATGAGATTATATGAATAGTATCTTATTCCTAAAATTCCCTAGTCGAGTATTATTATTTAAGGACATTAATAATGCACAAAGACTAGTATGTTTCTTGACATATGACCACATCTCATTGGTCATAGGTATGGAGATACTAAAGTCAAGAACATAAGTGTATGTATCAATGCATGGCACTGGAATGACCCGCCGTGAGATTCTACATGTTAAATAAGTGACATAAGTAATTCTCACTGTGATAATAGTATAATGATCCTTAGACCTGAAATCATTATATTTTATACGAGAATTAATATACTTTGATTACATTAAAAGTTACCTTTGACCGGGTGATGATAAAAGTGGACATTGGGTATATTATGAATCGTATGAGAAATATGAATGAACTAGATGAGATTTAATTCTCCTAATTTTAGGAGTGATATTATTGGCCTCTTGTTTGAGTGAGACTATGAAATGCACGGTCGTGCTCAAATATTGATTTGATTTTAATAGTCTACTCATCGATCAAGAAAATAAAGATTAAATTATGAAGAGGATGACACGAGACATGCCTTGAGTTTAATCTATAATATCAAGATTAAAGGGTTTATATTACATGGAACATTATTCACGAAAGGCTTAATCGAATCACCGATTTATTATTATTATTTGGGTAGCAATGATGTATTACTGGATGCCTCTCATTGTTTACAATTTTAATTAGATATTAAAATTGTTGCCAACGTAATAATAACCTACAGGGTCACACACAAAGAATGCTTGAAGGAGAAATAATTTAAATTGTGAATTTAAATTAAATAAGTAATTTATTTTATTTATGATATTAATTAAGTATGACTTAATTAATTATATAAATAGAATAAATGAATTATTTAAACTAATTCCAAAATTAATAATTAATTAATTAAGTGAGACTTAATTAAATAATTTAGAATTTTGGATTAGTATTAATTATAATTGGATTATAATTAGAAAACTTATTCCTCTCTCTATATAATCTCTTTATGGGCTTATTTAAAGAAACAGACATAATTTTACTAAAACCCTAGCCGTTTAGAGAAAAGAGGAAGATAGAGAGAGAGAAGCAGTTTTCGGGTGTTAGTACACATCAATCCTTCATGAAAAGTGTTCGTGTGGATACCGTAGAGCGTAGATCGCGAGAGCGGGATACGTGGTGATTAAACAAGCTTTGGACCTCCATTAATCTTCCATTAATGAACTGTTAAAGCTTCTAAAGGTATTTATTCTTTATCTCCGAATTAAATATTTTGTTTTCGAATGGATCCTGCGGAGGGTTTCGCTATTTTGATTTATTTTTCGCGTTTATTCCGCTGCGTTTGTGCCTCGAAACCCTTCACATATTAGATTTCTATACATAGCGCAATAAAGACTTTGCCCTTTTTTCCATGTAACTTTTATTTTTTGGCCTTATTCACTAAATAAAGAATTCATAACTCACCTAAAATATAAATAAATTTTAGTTTTTAAAACTGCAAAAATTTAAATACTATATTTTGTTAGGTCCCGAAGTATCATAGAAGGGGAGGTTGAATACGATACTCACTAAATTAAAAAATTCTTTCTAATATTTTGTGGATAAATAATTTAGAGTTTAGTTAGTAGGTTCGAGTTCATGAGGTATATAGTGTTTTGGAGGGTAGCTTACTAATTTTCTATATTTATGAATAAATATATAAGTTCTAGAAAATTAGCAAGTAATTTAACGAGACAAGTTTTTGGGAATGTATCTTTCGTATATAAACTCAGAGGTTCTGAAAGGCATAGGTGTACTAACTTGTAACACTTAATTACTATGTAACTCAACTAGAGAAAAGATAAAACAACAGCAAAATAAGAGAAACTGAAGAAGCACATGGAATCAATCAACTGAAGAAATGGTAATGATACTTGGTAACTACAAGTAACTAATTTGGTTAATCAAGGATGCATAAGTGAGAAGAAGTTCAATCTCAGTATTGCTCATGCCCTAACTTATCTAATGGAGAATCAAATTAATGTCAAAGAAGTATCAAGAAGACCAATGTGATTTCATGTAATGTATATCAACATCTGGATAATGTAAAGGTTAATCAACAAATGAGAACTGACATTCAGAAGCAAGAACCCCTACAAGACTAGTCACTTATGAACCAGACCATTGCATCAAGTGTCAGGACATTGGAGGCAAGTTCATGTCAGTAATAGAAGATCTCATTTGAATTGAGTGAGGAAAAGAAATTGAAAAAGCTAGGGAAACTTGCTCATAAAGGTTAATCCTCAATTAGTCACTAAAGAAAGTCAACATTCGATGAGTGCATATTTGCCAAGGCAAATGTCGATCCACGGCAGATCGAGATCGAGATCGAGATCTTCAAAGATCGAGATCGAGATTCTCCCAGATCGAGATCGAGATCTTCACAGATCGAGATCGAGATTCTCCCAGATCGAGATCGAGATTCTCCCAGATCGAGATCGAGATTTACACAGATCGAGATCGAGATGGGTCCAGGCGAAGATCGAGATGCGGGTGGATATGTAACATTTAATGTTCCAGGGACAAGTGGCTTATTGTGAACGGTTGATCCAGAGTTGTTGGGAAAATACTTTTTGTTGTCGAAGTCCTGATTGAGCCACGTACACAAAAAGGACAAGATCAAGACTACATGACATTATAAAAGCAGCACTTTGATTTTATTAGTAAAAAGACTTTTCATCATCTCTATTATTCAACGCTAATTTTTAAAGAGAGAGCATTTTTACTGTAAAATAAAAAGTGAGAGAGAGGATCAGTTGAATCTAGCTTTAATTGCTATATTTATTGTTCAACTGATCATGATGCTTTTATGAATGTTGTAGCAAATCCTTCAATGAATATAATGATATATTCTTGAAATTCTGTGTCATCATTTATTACCTGCATATTGTTTATTCTCTCATTAATTTTAAACAGTTGTATTCACCCCCCCCTCTACAACATTTTGGACCTAACAATTGGTATCAGAGCCCCTGTTAAAAACATCTAACAGAGATCCTATTGTGTTGTTTGAGTTGGTTCTTGAAAATCCCAGATCTAATTTTTCTTAAAGTTTGTGCCGAAAGTTTTTATTTGTTTCTTCCTGGAAGAGTCATAGATCTAAAAAGTTCTAAGTAATGGTGTAAGGAATATTTGTACAAAATTCCAAAATATTGTACTTTAGAGCTTTGTGGATTTTCTTGTGGTCAAAACTGGAATCAACTGATTGACTAAACAAAAAGGACATTTTCGAACTTCTGTCAACTAGGAAGTGGACAACTTTTTGTTTGGACTTGAGAAAGTGGTGGACCCTGCTACTGTTCCTGTGATTAAAACTAACTTGCTTGAATCTTAAGTGCAAAATCCGTTGGATATTAAGTGTTGAATATTTAAAGTGAGATAATTAATTTTTCAAGAAAATACAATTTATTGTAATTTGAAAAGTGTATTATCTTAATTTTAAATTTTATTAAAATGGCCGCCGCACACAGATTTAAGATACCTCCGTTTGATGCACAACATTATGACGAATGGACCGGAAGGATGAGAGCTTACCTTGAATCAATAAACAAGGTATACTTGAGAATATTAGAAAACGGTCCATACATACCCATGAAAATTGAGCCAGAGCGAATGGAAGGAGGGATACTAATACCATCCCGGTCTGTTCCTAAAGAGGAAATGGAGTTTTCAGACGCAGATAAAGAATTGGTCGGTATGGATGCGTCATTACGCAACGTCATAATTGAATCCCTAAACTCAGAGTACTATGTTCAGATAAAGGGATTAAAAACAGCTAAAGCCATGTGGGATAAACTGGCTGTGGTGATGGAGGGGACCGAGGAAGTTAGAGATAATCACAAACGCATTCTGATATCTGAATATGAATCGTTCAGATGCGAACGAGGAGAAAGCGTAGCGGATGTTTACAAACGTTACAGTAAATTGCTTATCGAGCTGAGTATAAGAGATAAAGTCTATCCACTAGCAGATTCAAATATCAAGTTTCTCTTGAATTTGCCTAAACATCTGGAACACAGGATCACTGCCATTCGAGAGTCAAGAGACTTGAAAAATACTTCTCTCGAAAAGCTGTATGGTGTTTTGAAGACCTACGAGCTGGAGCAGGAACAAAATGACAGAAGAATATCCTACAATAGTGGAGAACACAAAGCGGCAAGTGAGTCTGGACTTGTAGCTGAAGAGTCTGCTGTAAAGGCACTTGCAGCTGTCTCATTGAAAACTGCTAATCCTGAAAGGGTGGTATTAGACATTGAAGATCCATCCGAAGAAAGTGAGGATGAATACTATACCCTTGAAGAGATGGACAATTTAGAAGACAAGTCATATGCTTGTATTGCTCGAGAATTTGCTCATATCAGCTTCAGGAAGCAAAGAAGAGGTAAAGGACGATTTGGTAGTTCTTTCAGCCGAAGAGGCAGCAGTAGCAGCAGAGGCAGTAGTGTAAGTGGTCGGGGAAGTTACAGCGGTCGAAGTAGCACATCTGGTAGTGGCTATAGACCTAACCTGGTAGACAAGAACAAGTTCAGATGCTACAACTGCAATGAATTGGGGCACTTCGCAACAGAGTGCAAGAAGCCCAAGTACGTTCATCCCAAGGAATCCCATGCTGATCTGAAAAAGAAATATGATGCCTTGGTTAGCAAGCAACAGAAGGGAAGCCGGGCGTATGTTGTGACTGAAGGGAAGGGTTGGGACGAGTCTGATGAAGATGAAGATCAGGAGCTATGCAATTTCGCTTTAATGACAAAATCTTCAGAACAATCAGAGGTACCAATTCTAACCGTAAATGAAATGTCTATTTCTGAGTACCAAAATGAATTAGCTGCCATGACTAAAGACATGTACAATCTCCAACTAAATCTAATTACTGTTAATGAGGAAAATGCTAAACTCTCACTTAAGAATAGACTTCTCGAGGCCAGGGTAGAGGAATTAGAATCAGGAGAAAGTAAAGAAAGGCAGTTAATGAATCAGGTAGACGTTTTAGAACACAAGCTTAAGATTAGGGAAGACCTTAACGAAGAACTTAAAAATGAACTAGCTGAGCTTAAAATAACATGTCAATCTTTTAAAGAAGCCGCTAATAAAGTGTTCGTAGAAAGGGACATGTACATGAAACTGGCAAGCAAGAGTAAAAATGAAAAAGTAAACATAGGACTTGACTACACACAGAAAAAGAAAAATAGGGCTGCTGAGTTGTTAGAGCCAGTGTTAGTCAAAGAAGATGTGCCTGAGGTTTTAGTGGATGTTAGAAAACCTATCTTTAAGAATTTTGAGCCTAGGACCATAGATCCTGTTGCTACTAAAATTGAACAAGAGATTAAAATTGAAAGAGATTCAGAAGAAAAAGTAGTAGAACCTATAACTTCTAAGAGAGGGAGTAAGATTGCTTATGCTAAGAGAGGTGTAGGAACCAAGGAGGCTAAGACGGTGTCATACAAACAATGGGTAGCAGGGTCAGACCAAATGAAAGCACCTGTAAAGGCAGTTAAAACTGAACCTGCATCTGTATCTACATCTACACGAGCTAGAAAGGCATGCTATATCTGTAATCAAACTGATCATTTGTCTTACTATTGTCCGTTCTATGTAGAGGAAAAAAAATCTGTTGGTTGTAATACCATGCCTGCAACTGCTGCTTTGCCTAACATGTATGCAAATCATGCCAAATGCAATAATCCTAATTGTATGCCATGTGCTGTAAACATCATGCATGCTTATTTTAATTTAATGAATACTGCTAGTGCATCTGTTGAACATTCATCTAGTAGTAGTAAGAAAAAGCATGTGGGGTCAAAGACTAAGACTTCAAGTCCTCTTAAAGTTAGGAGTGACCAGTCTACTCCCAAACCTGACAAACCAGTCAAGGTTGACAAGGGAAAAGACAAAGTCAAGATGAATGCCCCTGATGGCAACAAGGCAAAGCCTTCTGTATCTGAAAAGAAAAAGGAAATTATTGATGTCGGGCCCAAACATCATTGGGTTCCGAAGAACACCTAACCTTTCTGGATTTGCAGGGCAGTGAACAGGAAAAGAGTAAAGTCATATGGGTGCTGGACAGTGGAGCATCGAGGCATATGACCGGCAATAAGTCCCTGCTAACATATTTGGTGTTGAGAGCCGGCTCCGTGGTTACTTTTAGAGATAACAACAAAGGTTACACTCGGGGATATGGCAAGATTGTTTGTGGAAATGTTATCATTGAGGACGTATGTTAGGTCCAAATGTGTTGTAGAGGGGGGGTGAATACAACTTTTAATATTTATGGAGCAATAAATATTATGTAATAAATGAACACAAAGATTCAAGGAATATATGTCTTATATATCACTTGAAGGGGTTGCTACAACATTCATTACAATAGTACAACAGAAGTAAAGAGGGTAGTAAATGATACTAAGCTCTGTGAATATACTCTCTCTCTATTACAAGTGTTTCTCTCGAATATTGCTCTATTTGTAATGTTACACAAGTACTTCTATTTATACTACTTTGTAATCTATGACTTGTAGTCTTCAAACGATAAGATGTGAGTGGCCTAATGTTGTCCACGTTAATCTTATCATGTCTTGAAAGCTTGGAAATCTGCCACCAGGATGATGCCATGTGTCATGTTGAAACTGTTTTCTATGTAGAATTTCTACATGGGAAATTCTACTTAGCTCTATCTAGAACTCTAAGTAGAATTTCTACATAGGAATTTCTACTTGGCTATCTCGAACTTTTAAGTAGAATTTCTACATAGGAAATTCGAGATAGCAAACTTCCTGAGTACTTAGAAAATATTTTCATCTCCAGAATTTTCTACATAGGAAATTCGACTTGGGAAGTTCTACATAGGAAATTCGAGATAGCTTCCTGAGTTGAGTACTTAGAAAATATTTTCTCCTCCAGAATTTCTACTTGGCTCTAAGTAGAAGTTTATCCAGAATTTCTAGATAGGAATTTCTACATAGGTTCCCTTGTAAGTACTTAGAGAAATTCTGGGCTTCAACTTGAAACTTCAATGCAACATCTTGAACTTGTGATTTCTTCGTGTCTTCAATATTCTTCAACAAGCTCTTGAACATGGATCTCTGCTGCTGACATAAACTTGCTATCAATGTCCTGACACTTGATGCAATGGTCTGGTTCATAAGTGACTAGTCTTGATAGAGTTCTTGCTTCTGAATAGATTGCCATGTTCAATTAGAAATGTGGCTTTCCAACAATTGCTTTCCTTCTTCTTCACTTGAAATCAATTAGTCTTATTGATACTAATAGTTATGATCTTGATTCATTGAATTACAAATCACTGGGGCATGAACAACTTTGACTTGAACTTCTTCCAATGATTTCTTCTTTGTTTGATCATATTTAACATGTTGAATTGTATCAATTACTTTGTCTTCATTTATATTGATTTCATTGTGACTTCTCGTTCTTGATTGACTTCGGGTTAAGTATCTTTTCTTTAGTTGAGTTACATAAGATATAGTGTTACAAGTTTAAACACTCTGCCTTTCAATCTCCCCCTATTTGATTGTCTAACAATGACATTCAAATTAAAGAAGGATAACTCAACTAAATAATGAGACAAGAAAAGATAAGTAACATTAATGTCTTGTACATTTTTCAATTGAATGAAAACTTGAAAACAATACAAAGAACTTTTTTTTTTTTATATAAAATAAACATAAGCTAGAAAGAAAATTCGAACCTCGAATTAAAGACCATTGAAATGATCTCTATCACCTGGATTATTTCATACCTTTCAGTCCAACTCATATCACCTTATTGGATCCACTCTGATTCACGGTTACAGTATGGTGAATTAGCCTATCTCGCATACCGTGGTCAGGTGAATTTTCCTCAAGTGAGTTAGAGCAACCAAAAGATATGAAGTTTTTCCAACTTCAAGTTCACATCCCTTTGAACTTTAACTCTAATTCCGTTTCCCCTTCCTAACTTCCTTAACAGCACTGCGCTTATCTTCTCCTTGTTTTCTGCGCCTTTCTTTCCTTTGCTGTTCTCTTTTGTATACTGGATCGTGTAGTTGTGCCCATCTCGCATTCAGCAAACTTACTGCTTCCATTTCCAGAGGATTCTTGGGTTCTGGATATGGATGTTTGAAAAGCCTTCTTAGTTTATCAACTTCCTGGGTAGTTCTGATCTTTGGAATGTCCTCAAAGTTTTTCATGATGAGCTGAGGCTTCCAATGAGCTTTATCAGCTTTGAACTGACAATAGATCATTTTAGGGTAGCCCTTGACACGGTTGGTATTGAACCTACTAGCCGCATCTGACTCCATTCTCCTTTTCTCTTTTACTACTTCAGATAAGTACTTTAATAGTCTCTGCTTTTCATCTGCAAACCTATCCTCTACATCTCCCAATTTGAATTCATCTCTGACTTTGTCTAGAAATGCAGCATCTTGAGTCTGCAGCAGCCATTTCCTACTCATATGCAAGAAGGTTTGATTCTGGTCTGCATCAATGAACACCAAGGCATCAGCTGTATCATCTGTGTAAGAATGAATCCAGTATACACTTTCTCTTCCTGGAACACCAACTGCCTCCCTTATCTCTCCTTGTTCCAGGGGTCCTGAAGGAAGAGTCAAAGCTTCATCTACGCTTTTCACAGCTTGTAGAATATCCCATTTTCTTTGCATTAGCTCTGGCTCAATCTTCACGTTATCCAGAGGATTTGGAGCAACGACATCGCACTTCCATATTTCACTGCTCTTCTGGAAGATTATCTTCTCAATGAACTCCACTGATTTTTCTTTAATATCCGAGGTGAATCCCTTACCCATCATTTGTCTGCAAACAGCTTTAAGGGATTCCACCGATAGAGCCATCAAGTCATTTTCTTCCAAGCTAACCCTCTTCATCTTTCCATCAACAACCATTCTGACAACGTCTGGATTGGCTGAGAATTCTGGTCCCTTGTCCTCTGCTAACTGCATTAACTGATCTCTATACAGAATGCTTAGCTCCTCAGCTTGAGAATATTGAATTTTAGTTGCTAGCAAGAACAACTCTGACGCAGATCTTCTCGACATAAACTGATCATCGACATACATAAAAGACATCGGGGCTCCATCAATTAAAGACAAGATGACTTGCCATTCATTATCCACCGATTTGTATCCAACACGGACTTTAGAAATCATTCTCTTCAAAGCATTTATATAGTCCATCGTCATCGGATTCTTCATGTTCAAGTTGAAGAACAAGTCATCTGCCTCCTTATTATGAACTCCATGTGCACACGACCCCATCAGTATCTTTCGTGCATCGTCCCATTTCTGTCCAATCCTCCTTTTGTCCAGATCAACTTGAGGATCAGCTAGTCTGGCAAGCTCATGATCATACTGCTTTTCCTTGAGCTCCACTTGCTTCTCAAGAAAAACAGCTTTATCCTGCATCATCTTCATTTTGAAAAATTGAGCTTGTTCTAGAGCTAACTGCTGAGCTTTCAGGGTTTCCTCATCGACAGGAATCTCATCGGCAGACGCCCCAGCACCTCCACCTTGTTCCTCCAGGGATCTCTTAATTGCGTGTGCTAGGGGTACGTCCTCCATATCAGAATCTGAATCAATTTGCACCTGTTCCTGTCGATCACCAAAGTCAGCGAATGGCTCTTCTTGTTCAACCATCACTGCTTTACCCTTCCGCTTTCTCTGAGCTTCCTCATCAGTCACCATTTGATCAGTCGTTTCTTCAGCTCGGGGTGACTGTTGTTTCGTCTCATTTTCTCCTTTCTCCCCCTTAGGTGAGTTATCCTGAGCATCACCGGGTGCACCAGATCCTCCAGCAGCTGAACCAAAACCAGAAGGTCCAGTAGAAGGTGCATCAGCACCACCTGCACCACCATCATCCGGGGGAGGTTGATTGAATTGTTCGTCGAAGCACTCCGGGGGAACCAAATGCCGAACTGCATACATCATCCGACTGACTGCCGTGGCCATTGTATGCAGAACGCTTTCTACACTCCCCATTCTGTCGTACAGAGTGCTGCCCAAGAGACCACCAGCATGGCCCAGGTCATTGACTTTTTTCGTCATATCTTGTAAAGCGTCAGCCTGACCTGCCATTCGTGCTGCGTAGTCATCAAGAGCTCTCTTGTGATCTCCAACATTAATCCCTAACTGCCCCATTGACTGCCCAAACTGCTTCATCCGAGTTTCCATTTCTGACATACGTGTATCCATATTTTCAAGAATAAGGGACGGTGTTTGGCTTAGGTTTTCTCGCTCTAAAAATCGTTCTGTTTGTGTTTTACACTCAGTTTCGGGCCTTAAAAATGAAGGTCCCTCACTCCCTAAACGCTCGCACTCACTCCATGTCTCACGCTCGTGTATGTCTTCAATAAAGTAACCCAGAGTCAAAGCAGTACCTGCATAAACTGGATAAGAAAAATTAGGAACAGTTATGGGATCTATGTATCCTGTTGTGTCCTGAGGTGGAATCTCAGGCTGAGAGGCTGCAGAGTGTTCAAGTACAACAGTAGAACCGATCCTCTCTGCAGCATCAGGACGTACCGATGAAGGTACTTTCGAAGCACTTAAAACTTCCGGCCTAACTGAAGGAACAGGCTCTTCAGAAGACACCGAATCCTCAGCAACCATCCTAGGTGTTGACTGTGCAAGGGGAGAACCACTCTCGTGAGGTGGAGTGGTTGTGATAGACACGCTAGGGATGGACTGGGCGGTTGAAGTAGCAGCTTGTGAAATTTTGGCTTTCTTCCGTAAAACTGGCTGCACTTCGGGGTTACTCTCATCAGCACTCACACCTAATTCTACGGATGCCGGCCTTTTAACTCCCGTTAACAGGGGTGATAGGGAAGAAGTCAGGGAATCAGACGCAGAAATATGGCTATCACCCTGGGATAGATCCTACGGGGTAGCAGAATCTTGGGCCACGGAATCAGAATCAGAGGAGGAAGGAGTGTTAGGTTCGAAGAATGTACCTCCTTCATTACCTTGGCCAACAGAGGAATCAGAAGCAGCATGTGTTGTCCTAGGAGACGGTTGCTATTCCCTTTGCCTGGCTGTGAAGTGACTGAGAGATTGGCCCTCATCTTGTTCGTCATCAATATGCTCATCAGGAATCCCTTGAAATGCTTCATTGTGGGCAGATGGATTCTGAGCATGTGATGAGATTTGTGAAGTCCCCGCGAGAGTAGTTACACCTGCATCATAAGAGAGCCACACTTGAATGTTCTCAAGAATAGACATAGGTTTACCCTGATGTTTATCCTGGTTAGCAATAGTTGTTAGTGACTTAGTGCCCATGCCTAGAGGTGCAGAGGTGGGACTTCGAACAAATGCCTGCCTAAGTGATAAAGCATTAGAAGGCACGAGATGATTGATTAGCATTTGCAAGAAACGAGGATACCAGCAGACAATATCATTGTGTGAAATGTCTCTGGTTTCAGGTGATCCCATTGCAGCCACTAATTCTGAAAGAACAAGCCTGCCATAATTAATGTTTAGTTCCTGGGCTAGGGAAACACCAAAAATTTGCATGGGAATGGAAATTTGATGAAAATCTCTTTCTCGTGCCCGAAAGCATCTAGTAATGGCCTCGAAAAAGTAATTCCATTCCACATGAAAAAATTGTTTTTGAATATTTGAAGTGGATAGTCGTCCAGGGGGAGGATAACATCCAATTGCTTCAAAAAAATTCTGGCGCTCAGCCGCTGTAGGTTCAGGGTCATAAGAATTCTTGACTGGAAAACCAAGAACTGTATTAAAAATAGCCTCTGTAACCTCAAAATTTTGACCCTCCAAGGTAAAAGTAAAACCGTAGGGGGTCGATTTACTCCCAAAAGGTACTGCACTAGTCCATAACTGCTGCAAAGCATCATGGACCAGTGTAGGTTTTGCAGTAAAAGCAGTACTAGCTTTGGAGTACAAATTAAGATATCGTACCCAAAACTTGAAACGCGGGAGTTGATCACCAATTTCAGTCGGAATATTATAAAAATTATGTTTTGCAAGAGAAAATTGGTGAGTCATTTGTTTTTTTTTTGTTTTAGAAAAAAAATTTGTTTTTAATCCCTTTTAATTTAGAAAACAACTGTGATGTTGTATCGATAATTAAACTACGGAGTTAAACAATAATCACTAACAAACTACTGTGAAAACAAAATCTGCAGTAATAATATGTATGTGAGAAGTGTGTGTATAAGTGTGAGTATGTATAGATATGTGAAGATGAACAGTCACAACTTAAACACAAAACTACGCACAATATAATCGTATGTATATGATGCAGACGGAGAAATCAAAAAAAATGGACAGTAATTCGTTATATGTAAGAGATTCAACTGCAAAGATGAACAGTCGTGAGTTTGGAGGGAGGGCTGCTGTAAAAACTAGGTTTTAAAAGAATTGGGTAAAAGTGAAAGTAAAATCGGGTTAGTGTTGTATATATAGACAATAGAGTGAAATGACAAAAACATCCCTGTGAAAATAAAAAAACTTAAGTACACACACTGGGAAATCTAAGTCGAACTCTATGTCGAACTTCTAAGTCGAACTTCTATGTCGAACTCTATCTCGAACATCAAGTCGAAATTCGAGATAAGTTTCGACATAAAGGCTAATTCGAATTAAATTCACTTGAACAAATTTAAACAGCATGAAACCTCTGAGGGAAAACTCATCTCGAACTTCAAGTCGAAATTCGAGATAAGTTTCGAGATAGACCCTAAGTCGAACTTCAAGTCGAATTTCGAGATGAATTTCGAGATAGACCCTAAGTCGAACTTCAAGTCGAATTTCGAGATGAATTTCGAGATAGACCCTAAGTCGAACTTCAAGTCGAATTTCGAGATGAATTTCGAGATAGACCCTAAGTCGAACTTCAAGTCGAATTTCGAGATGAATTTCGAGATAGATGCTAACTCGAAAATTTTCCCAGACTTGGAATATTCAAATCTCTCACACCTGGAACTCTATCTCGAACTGTAAGTCGAATTTCGAGATAAGGTTCGAGATAGACACTAAGTCGAAAAATTTACCAGACTTAGAATTTTCAAAACTTCACTCCTGGAAGCTCAAAGTCGAAATTCAAGCCGAATTTCGAAATGAGTTTCGAGATAGACCCTATCTCGAAATTTTGAAGGTACTTGGTAAAATTTGGCAATTTTTCAAGGAATACAAAAATTAAATTTTGCCAGATTAAAATAAATACCAATTCAAGGATTTTTATTCAAAACCATTAAGAGAACCATTCCTTGACAATTCTAAACCTTCTCATGACATTAAAAATACATGATAAACATAGAAAAATTCATCTAAAATCAAGGCAAATTTAGAGATTCATGAATTTAACTCCCCCTATGTTCATGCAATTAAATGAGCATAAATTCAAAGTTTTTATCAAAAAATTACAATCAAAGCACAGTGAATTTATGGAAAATACCACATCATACAACATATAATAATCATTAATAAGGCATTTTAAAGTCTAAGTTCATAATGATTAAGTAGCATGTAGAAGTGATATTTTGAGCAATTTTACAAATGATTTACATATGTTTTCAACTAGGCAAATAACAAGGAAAACAAACATATGTAAATGATCAAAAACTTGGATTTTACAGATATAAGGATTTACTAACTTGTGTTAAGCATCCCCAATTCACCAACCAACCTATTGAATGTTACTTCATCAAGAGGTTTGGTGAATATATCTGCAATTTGTTGTATTGTGGGTACAAAATGTAACTCCACAGTCCCCTCCTCGACATGTTCTCTGATGAAGTGATACCGGATATCTATGTGCTTGGTTCTTGAGTGATCTACAGGATTGTTGGTCATGGCAATGGCACTAGTATTGTCACACATGATTGGAATCTTTGTATGTTCCATGCCATAATCTTTCAATTGGTTCCTCATCCACAGTATTTGAGCTACACAGCTTCCAGCAGCAATGTACTCAGCTTCAGCAGTAAAAGTAGATACTGTATGTTGCTTTTTACTTTGCCAGGACACCAATCTTCTGCCTAGGAATTGACAAGCACCAGATGTGCTTTTCCTATCGATCCTGCAACCTGCATAGTCTAAATCTGAATAGCCTATTAGATTAAGACCTGTATCTCTTGGGTACCAAATCCCTAGATTTGGTGTTCCCTTGAGATACTTAAAGATTCGTTTGACGGCTATGAGATGTGACTCTCTAGGATCCACTTGGAACCTTGCACACAAACACGTTGCGAACATGATATCGGGTCTACTTGCAGTTAAATAGAGAAGTGAGCCAATCATACCTCGATAGCTTGTGATGTCAACTGGTTTACCTGATTTGTCTTCATCAAGCTTCGTGGCTGTTGGCATGGGAGTTTTAGCTGCTGATGCATCTTCAAGATTGTACTTCTTGAGTAAATCTTTGATGTACTTGGATTGACAGATAAAGATTCCTTATTTTCTTTGACTGATCTGTAATCCAAGGAAGAAAGACAGCTCCCCCATCATGCTCATCTCATACTTATCCTGCATTAACTTGGCAAATTTCTCGCACAAGCGCTCATTAGATGACCCAAAAATAATATCGTCCACATACACTTGAACAAGTATCAAATCACCCTTTACATTTTTGTAGGACAATGTTTTATCAATTACTCCCCTAATAAAACCATTTTCAATTAAGAACAAGGATAGGGTTTCATACCATCGTCTTGGGGATTGCTTGAGGCCATAGACAGCTTTGAAGAGAAGAAACACAAAATCTTCAAGTTCTGGATCAATAAAGCCAGGTGGCTGTTCCAGATACACTTCTTCTTCTAGCTCTCCATTCAGGAAGGCACTTTTCACATCCATCTGAAAAACCTTGAAGTTCTTGTGTGCTGAAAAGGCCAAGAACATCCTGACTGCCTCAAGTCTTGCAACTGGAGCGTAGGTTTCATCATAATCAATTCCCTCTCGTTGAGAGTAACCTTTTGCTACCAAACGAGCCTTGTTTCGTGTTACAATTCCATTTTCGTCCAGTTTATTTCTGTATACCCACTTAGTTCCAATTACTGATATGTTCTTTGGTCGGGGTACCAGCTTCCAAACTTTCTGCCTTTCAAACTGATTGAACTCATCTTGCATTGCAGTCACCCAATCAGCATCACCAAGAGCTTCTTCTATTTCTTTAGGTTCCTGTTTGGACAAGAACCCAGAGTACAAGCAGATATTAGCCATGTCAGCTCTTGTAGATCTTCTAGTAGTCACACCGGCATCTGGATCACCAATAATTAATTCAAACGGATGATCTCTACTCCATACCCGTTCTCTTGGTAATTGACTTGATGATTCAGCTTGATTTCCTGAATTGTTGTGCTGACTACTTATGTTAGTTCCACTAACTCCCCCTGAGTTAGTGCCAGCTCCTACAGAACTAGTGTCATTACTCCTCGACTCTTGAACACTTGTCCTTGAGCTGTTATTTACTCCCCCTGAGTTATTGCCGGAATGTGCGGAAGAAGTATCTTCTGATCTTGTAGAATTCGATTGTCTACTAGATTTAGGTATTTCTTCACGAACACTTGGTATATTTGATGTAACAACTAACTCAGGTTCATCCTCAATTTCATCCAAGTCCAGATTTTGAAATTTTAGGGACTCAGGTTCACTATTATCTTTAGAAATTGATGGGAGTTTGGTATCGTCGAATCTGACATTGTAGCTTTCAATCACTTTCCGTTCATTCACTAAGAATACCCGATAAGCTGCCACCGTATTTGTAGAATAACCAATAAATATTCCTTCACGTGCCTTTGCTTCAAACTTGCCTAGATTTTCATCATCTATAAGTACATAGCATTTAGCTCCAAAGACATGAAAGTATTTGATTGTTGGTCTTCTGTTATTCATTAGTTCACATGGTGTCTTTTCTTTATCTTTTATGATCAAGGTTCTATTCTGAGTGTAACACACTGTACTCACTGCCTCGGCCCAAAAGTATAGAGGAAGTTTCGATTCATACAACAAAGTTCTTGCTGCTTCAACCAATGTTCTGTTCTTCCTTTCAACTACTCCATTCTGTTGTGGAGTTCTCGGGGCTGAGTACTGATGACGTATTCCTTTAGAAACATAGAAGTCATTCAATATTGCATTTTTAAATTCTGTGCCGTTGTCTGATCTTATTGTCTTCACAGTGAGTGTTGATACATTCTCAATCTCAGTGATGTGATCAATGATTTGAAAAGGCACTTCGTCTTTTGTCATTACGAACAATACCCATGTATACTTGGAGAAGTCATCCACGATTACCAAAGCATATCTTTTCCTAGACAATGATAGGACATTCACTGGGCCAAATAAATCCATATGAAGGAGTTGCAGAGGCTCAGTGACACTAGAAATTTCTTTACTCTTGTGCGATGCTCGCTTTGACTTTCCCATTTCACAGGCTTCACAGAGTCCTTTAGGAGCAAACTCCATTTGAGGTAGATCTTTCACCAGTTCTCGCCTTGCGAGAGCATTCATCGTTTTGAAGTTCAAGTGAGACAGCTTCTTATGCCATAGCCAGCTTTCATCATCTGACGCTTTGCTATAGAAACAGGTCACTTCATTCTGGTTTGCCGAATCCATATCAGCAACAAAAAGATCTGCCTTTCGAACTCCTCTCAAAGCCAACGAACCTTCCTTAATGTGAGTGATTGATACACCTTTCTTGTTGAAGACAATTTCATATCCTTTGTCACAAAATTGACTAATACTCAACAAATTGTGTTTTAGTCCCTCAACATAGGAAACATCTTCAATGATGACATTACCAGATTTCAGTTTGCCATATCCCTTTGTCACACCAATGCTGTCATCTCCAAAGGTAACATAAGGGCCAGCCTTCATAACCAACTCTGTAAGCAGGGACTTGTTTCCTGTCATATGCCTCGATGCTCCACTGTCTAGCACCCATATAACTTTATTCCTTTTTCGCTTAATGCCCTGCAATGACAGATTGGTTAGGCGTTCTTCGGAACCCATGTTTGATTGGGCCCGGCTTTTCTATAAGATCGAGAATTATCAGATTTAACAACAGTAGATGCACCTACTTTAACATTACTCGAGCTTTCGACTTCGTCTTTTCCTCTTTCAGACTTGACAATTTTGTTAGTCTTAGGAGAAGGTTTGTCACTCCTAACTTTAGGAGGACTGGCAGTCTTAGCTCTAACATGCTTCTTTTTGACATTAGAACTAGCAGTAGAATTTTGACATGATTGGCTAGTTGCATTCATCAAGTTTACAAATGTTTGCATGACGTTAAAAGTGCATGGCATACAATTAGGTTGACCACATTGTGCATGGTTCATATGCATGTTATTCATTGTGTGTGGTACAGGCATGGCATGAGTAACAGGAATATTCATGTTAGATTTGCATGCGTAAGAAAGATGTTCAGTAGATTTACAATGATAGCACTCTTTCTTAACACGTTCTGCCTTAACCTCTTTTATGCCTTTTTCCTTTTTCTGTTGTTTAACAGCCTTAGCTCCTAATCCTTGTCTAGATTCTTCTCTAGTGGATTTGATTTTAACTGATTTAATAGGAGTTACAGGTTGTTCTTTCTTTCGATCTTCCATCTCTATCTCATATCTAACTAATAATTCAGTCTCTTCTTCTACTTGAGGAACGAAGTGTTTAAAGATGGGTTTGACAGCTGATTTAAGAAAAGTAGGTATTTCAGTCTTGGTCTTACTGGAACTAGTGTCTACAGGTCTTTTCCCTTCTTTCTTAGATAAGTTAGAATAGTCAAGACCTACACCAACTCCAGTTATCTTCTTAAATGTATCACTGTCAACATTCACCTTACTAGCAGCTAGTTTATAAGCTTCGCATTTTGTTTCTAACTCAGCTAGTTTATTCCTAAGACATGCTTCTATTTCATCTTTAAGGCTAAGCTTGTGTTCCAAAGATTTAATAGAGTCTCTTAGGGAAGTATCTACAGTGCAAACAGCCTCTAACTCTTCCACTTTTGCCTCAAGCATTCTGCATTTGGCAACAAGTATTTTCTGTTCCTTTTGAGAAGTGTTTAGGCTTTTGCACAACATATAGATCTCTTCGCTAAGAGCCCCGTTCTGCACCCTATAATCATCAATAGACATTTCTTCCTTAAGGGTTAGAACTGGTACCTCTGGTTCTTCTGATGTCTCAGCCATGAGGGCAAAGTTTGCATGAATAACTTCTTCCTCATCTGAATCATCCCAAGCTCTTCCTTCTGTAACAACTAAAGCTCTCTTTCCATGTCTTTCCTTCACCAGGGCTTCATACTTGCTTTTGAGGGCTTCATAAGTTTCTTTTGGATAAGTCTGTTTTGGCTTCTTGCAGTCGGTAGCAAAGTGTCCAGCTTCACCACAGTTAAAGCATTTGAACTTCATTTTGAAATCCAAAGGAGATTTGTAGCTGGTACTCTTACCTTTCCCTTTGTAACCTGAAGAACTACTACCACCCCTAGTAACCCGATATGAGGATGAAGATTTTCTCTGCGGTTGGTTACTCTTCCTGAACCTTATATTGCTGAACTTCCTTGCCATGTATGCCACGACACTATCATCCATGTTGTCCAGCTCTTCTTGGGTGAAGTAGTCATCATCACTATTGGAGGTGCACTCATCATCATTCTCAACTTGATGTGGTGCCGGTGATGATCTTGGTTTTTCTGCAACCACTGCCTTTTTAGACTCTTCCTCATTAGCAACTAATGCTGATGCCACTTCTTTTCCTCTTGAATCATTGTCCTATGCTTGATCTTGTAAGGTCTCTAGCTCATAGGTCTTTAGTATTCCATAATACTCTTCCAGAGAAGTTGTATGCAAATCTCTGGTTTCTCTTACAGCGTAGACTCTATGTTCAATGCTCTTTGGCTGGTTCCTTAGATATCTCGTATTGACTTCAACAATGGGGAGAGTTATACCTCTCAGATTCAAATCCAAAACCAACTGACTGAATCTCAGATAGACATCTGTAATGCTTTCTCCTTTTCTTATCCTGAAAGTGTCATACTCCATCTTGAGTATGAGTGTCTTATTGCTTCTAACCTCAGCTGTACCTTCCATGACGACCTCTATCTTATCCCAGATCTTCTTGGCTGTAGTTAGTCCTTTAACTACATTAAACATTTCGTGATCGAGGGATTCCACCAAGGTTTGTCGAACGGATGTATCAAAGGCTATCTGCTCCTTATCAGCATCTAAAAAGTCCGCTGCCTTTTTAGGCTCAGACCGCTGTGGTACAACCACATCTCCTTCCATGTGCTCAGGAACAACCACCATTGGAACAAATTTACCTTTGTCAAGGACTTCCAAGTATTCAGGGTTAACTGACTCAAGGTATAATTTCATTCTCAACACCCACTCTTCATAGTGATCTCGGTCGAACATTGGAATTTTGAATTGATTTTTAGGTGCCATCTTAATATAGATTTAAAGTAGAGATAATAAACTTTTCTTATTACTTGAGTAGTAATTAAAAGAAAATTGAATTATCTCAAAATAAATCAAAGTTCAAAAACTGGTCACAAAAAAAATTCTAAGTACACAAGACTAGGCTAAGTCGAAATTTCTATGTAGAACTTTTTGCCAAGTCGAAATTTCACCAAGTAGAAATTGTCAAGTAGATATTCTATGTAGAACTTTTGCCTTGGAGAAAATTTGCTGCAGGTCACTTTCACACTTTTTGACTTTTATGACTAATCTCACCTAACTTCACCTAACACCCACGTGAAAGATACAGAGTCTTCTGACAGTTCCCTTTTTCTGTGAGTATATTGTCCAATCAAAAGCCAATAACACCTTTTACACTTTTTGTCTTTTTGAAAAGAAGATCAAAAGTTACTGGGTTTGTCTTCTTTGTCAAGAACAATGAAGAACACTACAAACCAAAGTACCCAGATTAATTCACAAAAATTATCTAAAATCCACCCAAGCTAAATAATCACACCTGGAGTATTTAAATAATTTTTGGGATGAGTTTTCACCGAAAAAAAATTAAGGCACACTTTTCAAGAAAAACTCGAAAATTAGATCTGGAAGAGAAAACTCATTAATCTTCTACCAAACACAAGGATCTATGTTTTGTTTGTCAAACATTAAGCTCTGATACCAATTGTTAGGTCCAAATGTGTTGTAGAGGGGGGGGGTGAATACAACTTTTAATATTTATGGAGCAATAAATATTATGTAATAAATGAACACAAAGATTCAAGGAATATATGTCTTATATATCACTTGAAGGGGTTGCTACAACATTCATTACAATAGTACAACAGAAGTAAAGAGGGTAGTAAATGATACTAAGCTCTGTGAATATACTCTCTCTCTATTACAAGTGTTTCTCTCGAATATTGCTCTATTTGTAATGTTACACAAGTACTTCTATTTATACTACTTTGTAATCTATGACTTGTAGTCTTCAAACGATAAGATGTGAGTGGCCTAATGTTGTCCACGTTAATCTTATCATGTCTTGAAAGCTTGGAAATCTGCCACCAGGATGATGCCATGTGTCATGTTGAAACTGTTTTCTATGTAGAATTTCTACATGGGAAATTCTACTTAGCTCTATCTAGAACTCTAAGTAGAATTTCTACATAGGAATTTCTACTTGGCTATCTCGAACTTTTAAGTAGAATTTCTACATAGGAAATTCGAGATAGCAAACTTCCTGAGTACTTCGAAAATATTTTCATCTCCAGAATTTTCTACATAGGAAATTCGACTTGGGAAGTTCTACATAGGAAATTCGAGATAGCTTCCTGAGTTGAGTACTTAGAAAATATTTTCTCCTCCAGAATTTCTACTTGGCTCTAAGTAGAAGTTTATCCAGAATTTCTAGATATGAATTTCTACATAGGTTCCCTTGTAAGTACTTAGAGAAATTCTGGGCTTCAACTTGAAACTTCAATGCAACATCTTGAACTTGTGATTTCTTCGTGTCTTCAATATTCTTCAACAAGCTCTTGAACATGGATCTCTGCTGCTGACATAAACTTGCTATCAATGTCCTGACACTTGATGCAATGGTCTGGTTCATAAGTGACTAGTCTTGATAGAGTTCTTGCTTCTGAATAGATTGCCATGTTCAATTAGAAATGTGGCTTTCCAACAATTGCTTTCCTTCTTCTTCACTTGAAATCAATTAGTCTTATTGATACTAATAGTTATGATCTTGATTCATTGAATTACAAATCACTGGGGCATGAACAACTTTGACTTGAACTTCTTCCAATGATTTCTTCTTTGTTTGATCATATTTAACATGTTGAATTGTATCAATTACTTTGTCTTCATTTATATTGATTTCATTGTGACTTCTCGTTCTTGATTGACTTCGGGTTAAGTATCTTTTCTTTAGTTGAGTTACATAAGATATAGTGTTACAAGTTTAAACACTCTGCCTTTCAACGTATCTTTTGTGGAAGGATTGCGACATAATCTCCTCAGTGTTAGTCAGTTCACCGATAAGGGTTTTGACGTCAACTTTGGGAAGCATGTATGTTCGATTCGAAGCAAAAAGGACGGAAGCCTTGCTCTCAAAGGAGTAAGGAAGTCAAATTTGTTCATAGCTGACATGAATTCTGCTGATCAGTCTGAAGTCACGTGTTTCTACAGCAAGGCTTCTGCTGATGAAAGTTGGCTATGGCATAAAAGATTATCTCACCTGAACTTTAAAGCAATGAATAATCTCGTAAGGAGAGAATTGGTGAGAGGGCTGCCGCAGATGGAGTTCACACCAGATGGACTCTGCGAAGCATGTGAGATGGGAAAATCAAAAAGAGCCTCGCATAAGGATAAACAAGTGAATAGCATTACCGAGCCCCTACAACTTCTTCACATGGATTTGTTTGGACCTGTTAATGTTATGTCAATGTCAAGGAAAAGATATGCGCTGGTAATTGTCGATGACTTTTCCAAATACACATGGGTGAAGTTTGTGACATCGAAAGATGAAGTGCCACATGAGATCATTAGACATGTACTGGTAATTGAAAACGTAGCAAGTCTGACTGTGAAGACTATCCGATCCGACAACGGGACAGAATTCAAGAACTCAGTGTTAATGGATTTCTGCATATCTGAAGGGATCAGACGACAGTATTCAGCACCGAGAACACCACAGCAGAATGGGGTGGTAGAAAAGAAGAACAGGACACTGGTTGAAGCAGCTAGGACAATGCTGTATGAGTCAAAACTTCCTTTATATTTTTGGGCTGAAGCAGTTAGCACGGCTTGTTATACACAGAACAGAACCCTGATTATAAAGGACCATAATGAGACGCCGTATTACATGATGAATAAACGAAAACCATCTATCAAGTACTTTCACGTATTTGGTGCCAAATGCTTTGTGTTAAGAGACAATGCACAACTTGGAAAGTTTGATGCCAAAGCAGATGAAGGGGTTTTCATTGGATATTCTCTTGAAGCAATAGCAGCGTACAGGGTGTTTGTACTTAATGATCGCAAAGTGGTTGAAAGCCTTAATGTCACATTCGACGACTCAAAGCTCCCGTCGATATTAAAAGAAAACAGTGAGCCCAATTCTCTAAGATTTGAAAATATGGATATTGATGAAGTGGATACAGTTCCTGAGTCTGTAGTGCAGGGTAGTGATCCAACGATAAATAATGAAATTAATCAAGAGTCTAGTGTTTCGCAAATTCAAAACACTAGGGCTGAGGGATCACCTTCCGTCAGACCTGGTACTAACTCAGGGGGAGTCAGTATGCACTCGGGGGGAGCAGCTCACTCAGGGGGAGCCAGTACTAGCTCAAGGGAAGCTAGTGAAAGTACTTCTAGACTAAGTCACCTTCACTTACAAGATCAAGCTGAATCATCAAGAACATTTGCTAGGGATCGCACTTGGAACAAGGACCATCCGTTCGAGCTAATTATTGGTGATCCAGAAGCCGGAGTGACTACTAGAGGAAAAGCTAGAGCTGAAATTGCCACTGAGAATGAATGTCTATACTCAGTGTTCCTTTCCCAGATAGAACCTAAAGTGGTGGAAGAAGCTCTAGATGACGCTGATTGGGTGATTGCTATGCAAGAGGAACTCAATCAGTTTGAAAGGCAGAAGGTGTGGAAGCTGGTACCCAGACCAAAGAATAGATCTGTTGTTGGGACAAAATGGGTATTCAGAAACAAGCTGGATGAAGACGGACTTGTAACATGAAATAAAGCTCGCCTGGTTGCTAAGGGTTATACTCAAAGAGAAGGAATTGATTATGATGAAACCTATGCACCAGTAGCAAGGCTAGAGGCAGTGAGGATGTTCTTGGCATTCGCAACACATCATGGTTTTAAAGTCTATAAAATGGATGTCAAGAGTGCATTCTTAAACGGTGAACTGGATGAAGAGGTGTATGTCGAGCAACCTCCCGGGTTTATCGACATTAAATATTGTGATTATGTTTATCGACTCTTCAAATCAGTATATGGCCTTAAGCAGTCTCCGCGGAAGTGGTATGAAACTCTGTCAGACTTCTTACTAGAAAGTGGTTTCACCAGAGGAGTAATCGACAAGACGCTTTTCTACAAGAAATGCAAAGATGATCTAATAATGGTACAAGTATATGTGGATGACATTATCTTTGGGTCTGCAAATGAGAAGCTGTGTGCTAAATTCGCAAAGTTAATGCAATCAAGGTATGAGATGAGCATGATGGGAGAGCTGACGTTCTTTCTGGGCATTCAAGTTAGTCAGAAGAAGGACGGGATATTTATCTGCCAGACCAAGTACATTCATGATCTATTGAAGAAGTATGGTCTCAAAGATGTATCACAAGCTAAGACTCCTATGGCAACAGCCACGAAGCTTGACGAGGATAAAGCGGGAAAACCTGTAGACATCTCAAGCTATCGAGGTATGATCGACTCTCTTTTGTATTTAACTGCTAGCAGACCTGATATTATGTTCTCTACATGCTTATGTGCAAGGTTCCAAGCAGATCCTAGAGAGTCACATCTCATAGCTGTAAAGCGTATTTTTAGGTATCTCAAGGGAACATCAAATCTTGGGATTTGGTACCCAAGAGATACAGGGTTTAATCTTGTTGGCTATTCGGATTCAGATTACGCAGGTTGTAGAATAGATAGGAAGAGCACTTCAGGAAGCTGTCAGTTTCTTAGAAGAAGGTTGGTGTCTTGGCAAAGCAAGAAACAACACACAGTATCTACCTCGACAGCTGAAGCAGAATATATTGCTGCTGGAAGCTGTGTAGCCTAGATACTGTGGATGAAGAACCAACTCAAGGACTACGGTGTGGAAGTATCTAAGATTCCTATCATGTGTGACAACACAAGTGCTATTGCAATGACCAACAATCCTGTGGATCACTCAAGGACCAAGCACATTGACATCAGGTATCATTTTATTAGAGAGCATGTAGAAAATGGAACTGTAGAGTTGCATTTTGTGTCTACTGAACGTCAAATAGCAGATATATTCACTAAACCTCTAGACGAATCAACATTTTCTAGATTGGTAGGTGAATTAGGGATGCTTAACACCAGTTAGTTTTGCTACCTATCTGTTAGAATTAAGTTTGTGCACATATTATTGTTGTTCATGAATATTCTTAATTAATAATGTGTACTTAATTTCAAATGTATGTGTTGAATGTCAAAAGGGATTAGAAAGTTTCATGATGTTAATCTTGTGCTGATCTGTATATCTTTATGATTAGTGTCTAAATGGAGTAATGGAAAATTTTCTAAGGCAAATCTCGATCTGGTTCTGGATCGAGATCGAGATCGAGATCGACTTGTGAAAATTGCTTAAAAAACTGTCAAGGTACATCTCGATCTATCGACATCGAGATCGACATCGAGATGTAGATCGAGATTGACATCGAGATCGACATCGAGATGCGGATCGAGATCGACATCAAGATCGACATCCAGATGAGGATCGAGATGCGGATCTCGAGATCGAGATGTGACTTGTCTTTTCAGTTACTTCTTTTTAGGCGTGCAAGTATATATTATAGCATTAAAAAGGCTGTTCATTATTTACATTAACTTTCTTTCTCTCTTTCAAAAGCTTAAGCTCTTCATATACACACGCGTATACATACATTACCAGAGTTCTTTTCTCTGCCATTACATCAAGTTTTCTTATGATTTTCTTAAACAAAAATCACTAACTGTTAGTTAAAAGCATCAATAACTAAAACGAAACTCTGCTAAAATTTTGTTTAAAACTGTTGAACTTCTTGTGTTGTTTTTAACGTCATTACTGTTCTTGCAAATAATTCTTTAGTTTTCTTTTCATTCAAGTGAGTTTGTTTTCTGTTTCGTGCTTTCTTATTCTTAAGTTCTTTTGTGTTCTTGAGCGAAATAGTTGTGGGTACTATTGTTTAATCCTTAAAGTGCAACTTTACCGCCGTGTTTGTGTTTTTTTTTGTAACGGCTGTTCACTTTAACTTTCGAAAACTCAACCGTCAATCATTAGTGGGGAATTAAGTGGTCATTAGTGCGGAAGTTAATTTGTCTTAATTTGTGTCACTAATTACGTGGGGTAATTAGTGGGGTTCGTGTACGTTTTTTTTTGTTTAAATTTAGAACTTGTTCTCTAAAATTTCCATTGCAAAACCATTTCAGAACATTTCTTTTCTCAAACACAAATTTAAAATGGCAAACCCAAATTTCACAATTCCCAAGACCAACTTTGTTAATCTCTCTGCTGATCGAGCAACTGGTAGATTTATTCACTATCAGTTCTGGATTGAATCCCTCAACAACACTTCAATCATAAGTCATGCGTTAACCGCCTCTCCCATCCTGAATGTCGAAGCCCTTCAAGCTGCTTACTCAACATTAGAGATTCAGGGTGGTAAAGCAAATCCAACAGGCCTATCCTTTACTATTGGTGGTACCAAATATGAAGTCAGTCTGCAGAAGTTCAATGAGATTCTTGGGCTTCCTACAGAAGATTATGCTCCGGAACCCACTATGGAGGATATGTTGTAATTATTCACAGAGATAGGTTGTCGCCCCCCGACGGGTCCTATCAAGGTAACAAAGGTTAACACCGGTATGCTACCAGCTGAGTGGGATTATGTAGTTCAGGCCATTTAACGCTGCATGTTCCCAAAGGACAAAGACTACAGGCCAATGAACAACAGCTGCCGGGTAATACTATATGGAGTGGCAAACAACAGGAGAGTGAATGTGGGCAAACATCTGTTGATTCAGTTGCTTGAGAGGTGGGCATTGGAGAAGAATGCATCTAGGAATCCGGAAGTTGGTCCAGTCAAATGCTGGATGCCAAGATTTCTTCAGATGGTTCTGGATGACGTCCTTTCAGAGGAACACAGAAGAGTATTTCAAGGCTCTGAAAGGATGGCATGTTTTGATATGACTCTAAAGAGTATCTCCACCATGGAAACCCAGCAAAAGTCCAGACTTTTTGAGTTGCGCCTGACTCCGTACTTCCAGGATCTGCAAGATGAGTATGCTAGGAGGCATGCTTCTCAGTTTACTGCAGTAGAAGCTGAGAGTAGCGATAACGAAGCTGAAGGTGGAGATCAAGTGCCTAGAAATTTGGAAGAAGCAGGTATGAATGTTGACATGGCCGAGGCAAATGTTGCAGAAGCTGGAGCTGACAAGGATGAAGATCTTCTGAGTCAGGTACCTATTCTTGCTGATCTTGATCAATCATCAATTCAACCTGTTTTTTACAGCCGTGGGCCTGAAAACCCCTAGGCTCTATCCCAGGCTGCAAGCCCTTCTGTTCATAAACGTTCAGCCAGCCCTAAAACTGGTGATAAAAGGAAGGCAAGCTTATCTGAGTCGAGTGATTCGAGTGGAGGGAGTGTAGGAGTTGAGAGAATAGTCACTTCAGCAGCTCTGCCACCTCCAAAGAAGCAAAAGGTGGATTCAAACCCAGTGGCAACTGCACAACCTGTTAAGGCTAGTTCACCTCTCACAGCCACCACACCTCACGCTGGTGGCTCTCCTCTCCAAAACATTCCAACACATTCGCACTCGCCTAGGCTTATTGGTGAGAGTCAAGGAGGGGGTCCAGCTCAACAGCCAATAGGAGCTGGCCCTACCTCCCCTGAGTTGTCCGCTCAGGGCTCTTTGAGCAATTTCTCGGAAGGGGAATGGCAAACTGAGACTAGCACTTCTGATGCTAGGATCTCAGGAAGTTTTAATGCGGAAGAGTCTGTCGAATCCAGTACGGATGACGTTTCCTCATCTAAATCAGAAAACAAGTTGCTCGCAGAGCAACGACATCTGGTGACTGGTGGGTCTACGCCTCCAGAACAGCCCAGCGAACCAGAAAAGGTTCTAAGTGAACAAGGGGATGACATGGTCATAACGCCATCTCCTGTCGTAGACACAGCGCTTAAAGGCTCAGTCTCACTGACCGATATCGCCAACCAACTCACCGCTAGTCCCCAACGATTAGTGGATGAGGCTCTAGTACTGTTAGGCTCTAAACACGAGGGAGAGACAGGGAGAGTAGATCCCTTCTTTTTAGGGATCTTGAGTGAAACAGAACCCGGCGAGAGTAAACAGTTTAACCCAAGCCAAACACCGTCCCCCAAATTGCAGGATCTAGTGAAGAAAGTGGAGGCTTTGGAGGCTGGAGTTGCTGGTGTTACTGCTGCTGTCTCTTCTCACTCTGGAAGATTGAAGGTTGGAGCTCAGTTCATGGAGAACCTGATTTCCGTCCAAAATCAAATGATTGACAAGATAAACAATCTTGGATTGGCACAGGTGGAGGTTGGGAGGTCAGTAGATGATGTCACTCATGGCATGTCTCAGGTTTGGACGAAGCTGAATGAACTACTTGATGCTGTCTTTGGACGTAACAGGGCTGGACCTGGTCCTTCAACCGGTGGTGGTGATGACGATAATAATGATGATGATGCTCCTGATGAGGATAACACACCTAAGGGGGAGAAGGAGGGTCAGGGTCTGAAAAAGCTGACTAGTAAGGGTCCGGTGATCGAGTCCTCAAACAAATCTGGTGAAAAGGTGGAGGAGGCTCAACCGGCTCCTTAGGACAAAGGCAAGCAGAAGATGGTAGTTGAAGAAGAAGCTGAGAAAGAAACACCTCTTGTCGATGCATTTATGGGAGACTTTATTGAAGATTCTGATGATGACGAGATGGATGTAGAAGCCTTAGTGGCAAGGAGGTCGAGACTCGAGCAACGGGCAAAAGAGTGGGAACAAGAAAGAGGTCTAAATCCTGGCGGATCCGGCGCAGGAGTTGCAGGTGATGCAGGAGACCACTCGGTTGCTGACGAGCATGTGCCAGAAGAAGAAGTTGATGAAGCGGAGATGCAATGAGAGATTTTCAGGGAAGCCAAAGAAAGAGTAAATGAAGAAGTGCTACAAGGGATAGTTGAAAAAGAACTAATGGCAAAGGAGAAGAGAGCGGCTCAGAAAACTCAGCATGAGTATGAAATGAAAAAGATCAAAGATCCTAAGGTCCAGGCTGACATAAGGAGGGAAGGTCCCGAATGGGACAAGGCTAGAGAAGCCTTAGCTGGACCAAGAGCCTATGCTCATGACTCAGAAAGATTGAACTTTCTTCTTCATAAGCTAGAAAATCTAAACCCTAGGTTGCTGAATTATCTAAATTGTATAAGACAGGGATGCACCTCCGTACAAGTCATATTCAAGGAGAAGGCATGGAATCTGATGATCACTTGGACACCCATAACAAAAATCGGGCCGTGTATGGTCGATGAAGCTTTCTTCCATGAAAGGGGTGCAAGTGAACTGGTAGAATTCGCTCACAAGGTAGACACCTCTGTCAAGACTGGAGTGCTGTTTAAGGAGAAATTGTTGAAGATGGCTGAAGACAGAGGGGTTGACATTATTCTAAATCCCTACCAGATCAGATATGTCCATGACAAGGTCTTGAGGATTGTAAATCTGCATGACTCGAAACTAACTCCGAGCGGAAATGTGCTGAAGGCAGTTACAAAGCTAGTCCTCTCTAAGGGTTTTCTAACAAAGGAAAAGAAGCTGGTGGCTAAGGACTTGGAGAATCTGATAAGAAGGCAAGACGCTAGATACAAGTTGCCTGAAGCTACACTACCAGTGGTTAAGAAGGAACCTGAAGACTATGCATTCGAGCAGCAAGACGAGGCAATAAGAGAGCATGTGCAAAGATACGGAGATCCAAGAATAGACATTCCAGAAGAAGGGGAAATAAGGGGGGAAGCTAGTGCAGTGGTTAGTGTAAATGTCAAGTTTGTCAAGAGCAAAGCTGAGAATGAGAATGATCTGCTGATCTATACAGACAAGCATCAGGTGGAAACCATCATTGAAATCAAGTATGACATCTTTGCAGAACACAGTCATGAAACACTGTGTATTATAAGGGAATTGATTGATGAGATGGATGATGTTGACGAGTTTGATCAGGATTATCTAAGGGTCACGTTTGATAACTTCTGTAAGAGAAGACAACAGCTTGATATTCAGAGGCTACAGCAATGCACCACCGCTATTGTCATTGGATACCCTAAGTAGCTGGTTATAAGGAAGAAAGGGGAAAAGGGGTATCCTGACAAAGTCACGAAGCTGAGGTTTGAAGACATTCCCACGAAGCTTACCACTCGCAGCATGGTTGAAAGGTGGTTGAGGTTGTTTCGAAATTACAAGATCAGAAATCATGTGGAAGCAGAAGGACTTAATCTTCTCAAGAAAAGAATGGATGAAGTCTGCAACCCTGAGTTCATGAAGAAAGAAAAAGCAGCCAAGAAGAAAGCTCGTGAGGAAGAGGAGCGCAAGAAATCAAAGTTTTAATGTATTATGCTTGTAATGTTTCTTTGCGTTGTAATTTGTTTTCTTGTTTTCCTACATTGTAAAAATATATTATCTGTTTTCTTGTGTAGTGTAAGGTAGAAGTTAGTTAGCTAAGTGTCTTGAAACTGGTTTATATTAGGCATCAATTATTTCGCGAAGTTCGGCGGTGGTAATACTGCTAAAAGGACTTCAGAAGGATAATTGAAGATTGAGTGGACCGTGCTCTTAAAGTACTTAGAAAAAATCTCTAGAAGAGCATGAAGCCATTTGATCGAGCCAACAGGTGTCCAATTTTGGCACTTGAAGTATCAGTAATAGACATGAAGTTAATTAATCAAGCCAAGCATTATGTAAGTTGACATGATCTTTTATGAATGTTATTTTATCTTTTTCAGTCCCTGTTTAGTTGAGTTATCCTCATTGTGAATTTGGTTGTCATTGTTAGACAATCAAATAGGGGGAGATTGAAAGGCATAGGTGTACTAACTTGTAACACTTAATTACTATATAACTCAACTAGAGAAAAGATAAAACAACAGCAAAACAAGAGAAACTTAAGAAGCACATGGAATCAATCAACTGAAGAAATGGTAATGATACTTGGTAACTACAAGTAACTAATTTGGTTAATCAAGGATGCATAAGTGAGAAGAAGTTCAATCTCAGTATTGCTCATGCCCTAACTTATTTAATGGAGAATCAAATTAATGTCAAAGAAGTATCAAGAAGACCAAAGTGATTTCATGTAATGTATATCAACATCTGGATAATGTAAAGGTTAATCAACAAATGAGAACTGACATTCAGAAGCAAGAACCCCTACAAGACTAGTCACTTATGAACCAGACCATTGCATCAAGTGTCAGGACATTGGAGGCAAGTTCATGTCAGTAATAGAAGATCTCATTTGAATTGAGTGAGGAAAAGAAATTGAAGAAGCTAGGGAAACTTGCTCATAAAGGTTAATCCTCAATTAGTCACTAAAGATAGTCAACATTCGATGAGTGCATATTTGCCAAGGCAAATGTCGATCCACGGCAGATCGAGATCGAGATCGAGATCTTCACAGATCGAGATCGAGATTCTCCCAGATCGAGATCGAGATCTTCACAGATCGAGATCGAGATTCTCCCATATCGAGATCGAGATCGAGATTCTCCCAGATCGAGATCGATATTTACACAGATCGAGATCGAGATGGGTCCATGTGAAGATCGAGATGCGGGTGGATATGTAACATTTAATGTTCAAGGGACAAGTGGCTTATTGTGAACGGTTGATCCAGAGTTGTTGGGAAAGTACTTTTTGTTGTCGAAGTCCTGATTGGGCCACGTACACAAAAAGGACAAGATCAAGACTACATGACATTATAAAATCAGCACTTTGATTTTATTAGTAAAAAGACTTTTCATCATCTCTATTATTCAACGATAATTTTTAAAGAGAGAGCATTTTTACTGTAAAACAAAAACTGAGAGAGAGGATCAGTTGAATCTAGCTTTAATTGCTGTATTTATTGTTCAACTGATCATGATGCTTTTATGAATGTTGTAGCAAATCCTTCAATGAATATAATGATATATTCTTGAAATTCTGTGTCATCATTTATTACCTGCATATTGTTTATTCTCTCATTAATTTTAAACAGTTGTATTCACCCCCCCCCCCTCTACAACATTTTGGACCTAACAGGTTGCTACACCCAGTTAAAATATAACTGGTTCTCCAAGAACAAAATTAGTTTTTCACTACTAACACAAAAATATAAGGCTCAATTCATATACAAATATATCTAAATTAGTACAAGAAAAAATTGAGTCTGTAGGGAGTGATATCTAGGAGTCCTGAGTATTTTTTAATAAAGAAATGGGTCCTAATATCTGACCAAGAGCAAGGTATGAGTGTGTATAAATTGTATCTTCTTGCTCCGGCCATGACAGTAGCTCTCTATATTTTTGTGTTGAAACCACCCTTGAATGAGTGGCTCACATATTCTTATCTGTCTAGTCTTTTAAATTAACAAAGTAGGCTGCTATAATTTGATTGGATGAGGGGCTAAGTTTCGAATTGTGTTACCCAGTATAACCTATGTGTAGAATTAAATCCCCTTGTACATGCCTTGGAATAATTCTTTTGAAGTAAGAAGTCTAAGTGTTGACTTTTTCATTCATGTATAGGCCATGTGTCGAATTCATTAGCCTTGTATAACATGTATCGATTTCTTCGAGCATGTATACAACACTTATATTATTTTTGGCATATTTAAAAGTTTTGTGTCGATGTTTACTTTGACTTGGTCAAATTACCATTTGATCACCAACCTTTTGTACCTCTTGCGCTTGGTCACTTGCGGTTTGGTCACTTGTGGTTTGGCTGTTGAGTTGTTTCTGTTCTTCGACTGTAGTTCAGAAACTTTAACTTTTTGTACCAAAGTTGTGACACTTTACACCCTGCACCATTTGAGCTGTTTGGCTATAACTTCTACAAATCACTTTTCGTACCTTAATAAATAAACGTTATTTCCAAGTACGTTCTTCAACTTAACAATTCTTCTATAGATAATACTCAGATTCCTTTCACAAACCGCTGACGCCTAGTGCAACTGGTCTGATTCACAGAAGACTAACTTTGATCCAGGTCTTTGTATTATTGCCTTATGTACATAGTTAAGTTTGCAGCAACTTCATTGTTTCGAACACTAACTGTCAATAAACATAGTATTTGACTGTAACCTTTTCTCGTTCTTAGACAAAGTCTCCATTACTACCACAATCTTGAATACTTCATTCTCTGTTCTTCACTGACGCTTGAACATATAAAAGAACTTCTTTTAGTGAGTATAACTTCAAGACTACAGCTGTCTTCTTTAACCTCTATCTTTACTCTGTCTTCAATTCTTCTAGATTCCTATGCTTCGAATACTGTCTATCTTCAATCAATGCTAAGACACAGAAATCTTCTGGTGGCACTTTTATATTGAATCATTAACACTTCTGAAACCCTGAAAGTCTTTACACATTATTCTTTACTGAGGCATGAACATATTAATGAACTTCTCTCACTGACCTGTAGTTGACTTCAAAACTTCTTCTAATGTCTTGATTCACTATATCTGCCTTATCTTCATTTCTTCCTGATTTCTGTGTAGGCGTAGTATTATTTACCTTTCATGTTCTAGTGTTGAGTTATTACGATTATTATTCATACAGTTTCATAATCTCACCAACAATCTCCCCTATTTGATTGTTATAGTTAGCAAACAAATCTCATAGAGAGGATAACTCAACTAACAACTATAAAAAGTAACCGTCCGAGACTTGTAAATAATGCAATTGGTTTTTCTGGATCAGATTCTGCATTTCCAGATTTTTTGTATAATTAAATGAAAGATGTTTGTTCCTCTAGCACTGAACTGATATTCATGTAGTGTCTTCTTAATTTCTCTCTGTTTGAGCTTTCTTTATTTCAAAATCATTCATAGTTTGAACTTAAAGAACTTGTCATGAACAAAGCTTCATAAGAATTAAAAGTTTTGGGAACGTTTTCAATATAACATAGCACAAGTAATGTCCCCCCCTGAGAATGTGATTCTTTTTCTTTTTCTTCTTCTCCATTCAGATGAACAATAAAAATGTCATTTTCTTTATGTATATCCCACTTGGATGAGGAATCCTCCACTGACAACTCTTGTTAAGTATATGATACAGTTTCTTGATTCTCCCATAAGGATCAGAAGTTTTTCTTTTTCTTGTCTAAATTCTCCCCCTAAGGATATTAACGTCTCCCCTAAGGATAAGAAGATAAGACTTTCTCCTTTTTCTTGTCTACTAAATTCCCCCCCCCCCTTAGTTGAGGAATCCTCCAATGGACCTTTTCTCATCGCTTGTCTTCCAAAGAATGTTCTTGTTTGTCATTGATTGGGAAAACATTGTAGCTTTTCTTTCAGAAGTAGGAAGTAGCGATGGTACGTGTTTGGTCTATGGTTTCCTCACTTCTACTACATTCTGTTGGTGTTTACACTTCAGTGTGTAGCACTTGGAAGTGTTTCACTCTTTCTCTCCCTATCTCTCACTCAAGTGTATCTCTCCCTCACTTTCACTCAAGTGTTTCTCTCCCTTACTTTCACTCTGCATTCCAATTATAGAATTATGTACCTGCAAGTGAAATCCGTTAATTCATTTATATTACCAACACCTGATTTATCAGAATGAACTGAATCACTATCAAGTAGAGAATTGCCACGTAGAGATGTTCTTGATCTATCATGCAAAAGCACTGTCTCAGCACCAGACTCAATAGCTTTTGCTAAATCACTGTCTAGTGGAGCCTCACCTCTTTGAGATGGGTATCCCGAGATATTAAATCTTTTAGGGAATCATGCCTTGTTCTATCAAGGGGTTGCCTCACACCTTCTCCATAAATGGGAGGTGGACATTCGTTTTCAGAATCTGGAAATGTTCCTTCCAAGAGAGGCGACATAGTAGGCAATCTAATGAATGAAAATTTAGAGCCTACGTTTCCCTCGTAACCCGGTGACGGGAATTTCGTATAAAATACCCTACTTGACTTATCCGAATAATTCTTACCAAGTAGTTGTCTTTCAAGCCCAAATAAATCTGAACAAGAGATCTCCCCTTCAGGATGTAAAAGATTAACTTTTGTTTGAGGTAGATACCTTGGAAAATGTAATGTATGACAAGAGTATGTGTCTCTTCTGAATGCATATACCTCTCACTGTGCGTGCCTTGCAAAGTGTTCATAGAATTTATCTATTTAGGCTTACCATCAGCGTGAGTGTCAGTGATGTGCTTGACTCATTACAAGATGCTCTAGCTGACAAGCGAATTTCAATGGACTCACCCTGTTGAGAGAATAATTCCAGAGATAGTTTAATTGCCTTTTCAACTCTGCATCCTTTTGAGAAGATGCAGATGAGCTTACAGTTACCTTAGTTTATATACTACTTTTCTTCTCTAGAGGTAAAGTTTTGGGTGCACTTACAACTTCATCCTTATTTACTGCATCAAGTGTAGTTTCTCCCTAATCAACCTCTAACTAACATATGTTCCTTATATCTCTAGGGGTTAATATATGAAAGTGGATGAAGTAGTGTTTGGTGCTATGGCCTGAGTAAGAGATTGATGAGTTTTCATCCTCTTGGCCAGCTTCTAAAGCCAGTGGGGGCTGAATGGGCAAAGTCAACAAGATAAAAAGATAATCATTTTAACATTTGAAAATATATTTTTCATCTCAAAGAGAAGGAAAAATATAATAAGGAATGGTAATAGAGTGCATTAAAGCACTTTTAGTAAAAGAGTTTTGTCGGAACTAAAGATTTATCATTAAGAGCATGATATGAAATTTCTTTAAGATACGTTTCCCATAATAAAATGCGGGAAAGTGTATCAGAGAAGAAAATTTCTATACCTTATGAATTTCTTAGAATGCAAACTTCCCATAATAAAATGCAGGAATTTACACCAAAGAAGAAGTCCAACTCTCTTACCGAATTATATCTCAATAAAATGACTATTTTCCTTTAAACCTTAGCACTGTACGTTTTGAAAACAATTTTGCAAAACATCCTTATCAGATAAAAGACAATAATTTTCTGACTCATAATGTAATTATGATTTACATAATTTTCGTCCACCTGATAGTATCCCCGACTTTAAACATAAATACATGACAATGAGGGTGAATGTATACTTAACAATACAGTATAAGGCCTTCAAAGCAACAACCACTGTTTTGGTACTATGAATCAATGTGGAACGTATATTGAAACAAGTATTTAAAATTAAATCATTTTACAAGTGATTGGACCTCAAAGTAAAAATAATTTCTCTGAATAAAATAGCAGTCACAAAGTTTCTGCCACTTTAAAAAGAAAAATTAAGAGAGAAAAAGGTTTTATAAATAAAATGTTTAAAACAAATTTTTTAGAGATGATAATATATTTTGAGATTTAGAGAAAGATTATCCTCAAGAAAAAATAGATTCACACCCAAGGTTTTGGAAAATAAAGTAGGGTTGTAAATCAAAAAAAATTTAAAAGAGAAGTTTTGAAAAAGAATTTTGAACTTTTCTTCTCTAAAAACTGATAGAAAGTGAATGTATTGCAGGATACAACATTTTGGAAAAGAAATGGACAAGAAATTCTTTTCAATACATTCAGGTTTGATATATTCAGTCAAAGAAAGAAAATTAATAGTAATACTCATGCAATACTAAACAGTTACCACAAGCATACATATATATAAATCAAAACATGACAATTATTTAGTAGAACAATAATCATTTAAACATATTTTTATTATTAGTAATTTCAGATAAACAACATGTATTATCACTAATGCTAAAAATATCACAATTAATTGCACAGAAATATCAACAAAATATCATTACTTGATATTTATCAATAATTTCAAAATACAAGAAATTATGCTTCTAATATTTTATCAAATCAAAATTATAAAACTAATAAACATTGAATTGCTTCAATCTATAATTTAAATAAGATAAAATAATTTTACTAAATACTAAAATATTCATAGGATTGAATGTTATCATCTAACTTCATATGCTATATCTAATAATTGTCACTCTAGCATATTACAATTATACTCATAATAATTTTTATTGATATACGTAATCTCGAGAAAATAGTTGAAAAAAAATTCACAAGTCCTTTAAATATTAACATTTAATACTTATGATCCTAATTGCAACTCCTCGCTAACAAAATCAAATTTAGAAATATTTCCTAAGTATATAAAATATTGAGAATTTAATACACATTACTTAGAAAATACTTCAGCTTTCAATATTAGTAAATTTTGAAATATACATGGATTACTTAGAACAGAAATTCTAAATAATATCACTAATACTAAAAGTACCACAATTATTTGAAATAAAATATTAACTATAACAGAGCAAAATATCATAATAATTAGGCAAGATATCATTGACTAATACTCAATAAATATTTTACATACAAATAATTGTGCTGCAAATTTATGCTAGAAAATTTAACTAACACACATGCATATAACATTGTAAGTATGATAATTAAACTAGTAGCAAAAAGTACGAGGTACTTGATTTCAAATAAATTCACAAGTCCTTTAAATATGGACGATTTAATACTTGTGAACTTATTTAAGAATTCCTTGCAGATGGGTTTCTAACAAATATGCACAAAAATAATATCCCAAGTTCACTAACCAACTTAGATAAAATGAATTCATCAAGTTATTTAACAAAGATTCTCTAGTATTCGTTTGGAAACTTGAACATAGGTTATTGAGAATAAAATATATGGTATTTATGCACTTGAATAAGTAATGAGCTAATCATACCTCTATTGCTTGGAAACTTTAGTTCATATACCTAATTTGTCTCGATCAAGCTTAGTGGTCTATTAGAAAGAAGTCTTGGCAGGTCTAGAATCTTCTAAATTGCGCATATTCAAAAGATCCTTGACTTTATTTAATTGTCATCATTCTTTTGAACTACTTATAATTAAAAAAGAATTGCAACTCTTCCAACATGCTCATCTTGTACCTACACTGCATTGACTTAGCAAAAAATCTCTTGCACAAGTTTTGCTAGTAGTCCCACATATAATACAATCATGGTATACTTGCACATATATAACATTGTGTGTGACTTGTATTTTAGAGAGATATATGTGTATAACTACTCTAATATAAAATCATTTTTAAGTAATTAGCAGTTAGAGTGTCATACCATGTCCTAAACAATTTGATTGAATCTCTAACTCCATTCATAGAGAGCTTAGGAAGAGAATGATATACAAATTTCAATGTATCTACAACTTCGAAGTCCAGAAAATGTTGTACATCAACTTCAACTTCTAACTCACCATTCAGGAGTGCACTTGTTCACATTCATATGATAGATATTCATGCTTGAATGCTCATAAGGTGCTAGAAATATACTACTGTTAGGCTCAGAGATTTCGTAAGAGCTGTTAGTCCTCAAATCATATATGATCCTCATGAAGTAAGATTCTTCTCTAACAAGCTATATCAAATCTTGAAGCTAGATGATGAGTCATTGAAGGGCTATACAGTCAAATACATTATTGAAGTTGAGAAGATGCTAAGGTCGAAAGGGTTCAAATCCCAAGCCAAGCTAGATGCTGCACAGAAGATCAGAAACTATTGTTTATCTAAAAATATTCCATCTTACATCAGGCAAATGAAGAAGATATATACAAATCAGCCATCTGATGTAGAAGAAGAAGCAGTAGATCCTATTGAGCAAGAAGTGTTATTTCAGTTAACAAAGGCTGAACATAAAAGGTTGTATGGAGAATCCACTACAACAGAACAATCAGAATCCAAAGAGGTACCAAGGACACCAGTGCATAAAGGTTCAAACCTAAAAGAAGGTGAAGTTGATGCTTCTGAAGACTGAAGATTTAGATTGGTCAAAATAGAAACTATGTAATATTTATTCAATACTAGAGGAACATCTATCTTGTATTTATCTTTCAAAACATGAATCTAGAAAATTGTTAAATATAATACCAGAACTTTTTATTATTTACAGTTTTTACATGTTGCATTACTTTCTTAATTATTAGTTGAGTTATCCTCTAGAAATTTGTGTGTTAAATATTTAATAACAAATAGGGGGAGATTGAAAGCATATGATTAGGTCTATTTGTAATAATTAGTTGATAACTCAATTCAGATAAGAAATAGAAGTAAATAATAAATATAATAACAGGAATCAAGACGAACAAAGTCAACTAGACACAAAGAATCCTATAAATTTGAAGTGTTCTGATGAAGCTGCTACTTATTACCGTAAGAAGTTCATTAATATGTTCAAGAGTCGGCGACAAATAAAGAAATAGTATTTTAGAAGAGTTCAGAAGATTCAGAAGATTCCAAGTGGCTACTTCAGAAGATTCCAAGAAGAGAAAATATTGAAGACAAAGCGAGAAGCAAGAACAAGATAGAAAATCACGGCTATTAAAGTTAAAAGGTGAAAAATATTTATTTAGTATGGCACAAACGAACCACACAGTACATTTGTGTGTCAACTAAGTTAATAAATATTTATCACCTAGCTCAAGTGATTTTCAGATAGAAGATAGAAAGATTCATATCAAATCTACAGTGGTGGTGCAGTGAAAAAACTAAATTAATTCTACTATCAAAAGTTAATTAATTATTTAATTTATCTACTTAAATTATTCACCTTGAATTAATTTAATTTATAAATTATTTAATTAAGAATTGGTAGAATTAATTAAGTTAAAAGAGCATTTTAATTTATCATTTATACAAAGTCTTCCTGCATTATTTTAGAAAGTTCTACCGAATTAAATCGGTAAGACTTTTTAAGAAAGTCTTACCGAATTAAATCGGTAAGACATTTTAAAAGTCTTACCGAATTCTTTCAATTATCTCGGCAACACTTTTCAAAAGTCTTACCGAGTTCTTTCAATTGTCTCGGCAAGACTTTTTAAAAGTCTTACCGAGTTTTAAAAGTCTTGTCCAGCTTATTTCAAAAGTTTTAAAGGCTAATTTATAAAGTCTTTTAATTTTTTAAATAAGTTTTTTCAAAAGTCTTGCTAGCTTTTTCCTCTTTATATATGAGGAAAAGTTTTCATTATTTGAGTGATTGAAAAACATTCATATTTCAGAAATTGTATGCATTGTAATATTCACATATTTATTTGCAAGTTTGGAATATAATTGTTAAACCCGAACACTTCATGTCGAATACGTTCTAGATCACTTTATCAATTATATATTTTTCACCAGATTAATTTTGTAATACTTTTTAAGTTAAAAAATTATATATTCTACTTGAACCGTATTTCATTAAAATTAATATTTCGTGATTAATTAAGCTGGGATGACTCAGACAATGATGATGAGGGAGAGATGGGAAATCTTGCTCTTATGGCTTTATCCGAGGGATCACTGTCTCTCACCCGACAATGAGGAATAGATGTAAATCCCTCTTGCCCTAAAATGTTTGCTTTTCTAGGTAAAGAACTAGATGGTGAAAGATATAAGGTTAAAAAACTAATTCTCGCAAATAAAGTCTTACGTGATGAGAATGATGTTGTAAACATGTTAAAAAAACCAATGTAAGAAATTGACCGAGGATTTAGCTTTTCAAGTCAATAGAGTCAGTTGCTATGTTGAAGTTGAAGCCTATCTCAGAAATCAAATAGAGGAAGAGAAGAAGAAGTGTCTAGCCTATAAGAATTCCTCTTAAATTGTAAAGAACCTAATTAACCAACAAGAGATAAATCAAAATTTTGGAATAGGCTTTGAGTACAATAAATCAGTAAGAAAGCCAAGCAATATAACCCCATTTAGAAAAAGTGCTGAAGAAAGGGGTATCCCACATGTTGTTAAAGACACACCTAAACCTCTTTTCATAACCCCAATAGTTGAACCAATCCTTGAGAGCTCTATCTTAATTTCTTATAAAATAAAGTTAGAAGATCTCGAGGAAGAAAAGAAAAGAGAGGAACAAGCTAAGGACATACAAGGAGTTAATGTCCAAAAAGAGAAGAGTGCACCTCAAACACCAATGAAAGATGTGGGAACTTCTAAATCGCCCAATCCTAGTATAGGTGCTAAAGACTTAAAGAATAATGTGAACAGACCTAATACGTTTGTTAATAGTAGGAATAGTAACAACATATATCATTCTACTGAGAACTTTAAAATTATTGTTAAAGTTGAAGTAGAAACTGTTAAGATACCTACTGTTTTGAATAACATGCCTATTATTGATGTATGCCATAAACCTTGTGGTATTTTAAATTGTATGTTATGTGCTTTTAATGCTATGACTGCTTGTTTCAAACGTGTGATTGCTAATAAAGATAACATGACACATAGACAACACATCAATAATAAATTTATAAAATCCAAGACTGCGATTCCTTCACCTGTCAAGAAGGAAACATATATTCTTAAGTCTAAACAGAAGTTTGTTAAGACTGTTTATAGGAAGGCAAGTATAGTCAAGGTGGATGATACTATTATTTGAAAAGGATCTATTGTCAAAGCTGACAAAGGTCAATTCTTTAAGTATGCCGGGCCCAATCAATTTTGGGCTCTGAAGATGAATTAATCCGTTTGATATTTGCAGGGAGTTAAACAAGTAAACCGGGTTGTATGGATCCTGGACAAAAGATCTTCAAGGCATATGACCAGAGATAGAGCCCTGCTATCAAATGTGGTTGAAAAAGCTGACCCAATCGTCACCTTTGGAGATAACAACAAAGGAATGACTACGGGATATGGCAAGTTAAATACTGGAAATGTTATCATTGAAAACGTCTCTTTAGTGGAAGGACTTAAGCATAATCTACTCAGCGTCAGTCAATTCTGTGATCAAGGATACAAAGTAAACTTTATCAAAGAGAAGTGTTTAATAGCTCATTCTAAAGATGACAAACTGGCCATAAGTGGAGTAAGGAAAGGAAACTTGTACGTAGCCGATCTCAACTCAGGAACTGAAGATGAAGCAAACTGTTTCTATTCAAAGGCTTCATCAGAAGAAAGCTAGCTATGGCACAAGAAACTTTCACATCTGAATTTCAAAACAATGAACTCTCTAGTCAAGTGGGATTTGGTGAGATGACTGCCTCCGATGGAATTTACATAAGAAGGATTGTGTGAGGCATGCTAGAAAGGGAAGTCAAAGAAAGCAAGTTACAGAAGCACAGACACTACAAACATCACTGAACCACTTCAACTCCTACACATGGATTTATTTGGTCTAGTCAATATTATGTCTATGTCAAAGAAAAAATATGCCTTAGTGATTGTAGATGACTTCACAAAGTACACGTGGGTTTTATTCTTGAACTCTAAGGATGAAACTCCATAGTTGATGATTGATCATGTAAAGCTGACTGAGTTAGATTCAAAGTTAGTTGTCTGGGCAATCAGATCAGATGATGGAATAGAATTCAAGAATGAAATTCTGAATAACTTTTGCTCAGACAAAGGGATAACAAGACAATACTCAGCACCAAGAACTCCGCAACAGAATGGAGTTATAGAAAGGAAAAATAGAACCCTGATTGAAGCTGCAAGAACAATGTTAAGTGAATGAAGGTTACCTATCTACTTCTGGGCTGAAGCAGTAAACACAACATGTTATACCCAGAATCGAACTCTAATCAACAAAGATCATATGAAGACTCCCTATGAATTAATGGCTGGCAAGAAACCAACATTCAAGTACTTTCTTGATTTTGAGCCAAATGTTATGTGCTGAAAGATGGAGATGAACATCGTGGCAAGTTCGAGGCCAAGGCACATGAAGCTATTTTTGTCGGTAATTCAAAAAGATCATATAATGTGTACATAATTGATTAGCACCAAGTAAAAGAAAGTGTCAATGTTACTTCTGATGACACTAAACTCCCAAGTATCCAAACTAAAGATTCTTCTGAGTCGTTAAAATTTGATAATTATCCAGACTCACACTCTGACGACGAAGAAGAACCTGAGGTTGCAGCAGGAAATGATGATGACAATAATAGTGGTGGAAAAAATGGTAACACATGAGATACTACTAATACCAGTGGTGGATCAACAAGTCATCTTGGTAACAACTCAAGGGGAGATGATGGATCCATTGGCAGAAAAAAGCATCACAATGTATATCGAGGTGAATCATCAAGATTAACATACCAAGGGAAAGGATATGGAGCAGAGATCATCCTTTTGAATTTATCATAGGTGATCCAGATTTTAGAGTTAGAACCAGGAGTGCAACTTCAAATAAATGTTTATTTTCAAGTTTTTCTATCTAAAGAAGAACCAAATAAGATTGAAGATGCATAAATGATCCAAATTGGGTTCTTTCCCTGCAAGAAGAGCTCAATCAGTTCGAGAGACAAGAAGTCTAGATACTGGTACCCAGGCCAAAATATATATCTTTAATTGGTACCAAATGGGTATACATGAACAAGTTAGACGGTGATGACATTGTTACAAGGAACAATGCCAGATTGGTGGCAAATGGTTACTCCCAAGAAGAGGGAATTGATTATGACGAGACCTACGCACCAGTTGCAAGACTTGAAGCCATCATGATATTCCTAGCATTCGCAGCACATTCTAATTTTAAAGTTTATCAAATGGACGTGAATAGTGCATTTCTGAACGGAGAGTTAGAAGAGGAAGTATATGTGAAATAACCCCTAGCTTTGAAAATCCAGAGTTTGTTGATTTTGTGTATTTTCTATTCAAAGCTCTCTATGGACTCAAGCAAACACCGAGGACATGGTATGACACTCTCTCTGAGTTTTTACTTGAAAATAGTTTCATTAGAGGTGTCATAGATAAAACTCTCTTTTATAAATTGCATGATAAAGATATGATATTTGTCCTAGTTTATGTTGACGATATTATATTTGGTTCTACTAACGAAAACTTGTGCAAGAGATTTACTAAGTTAATGCAGAGTTGGTATGAAATGAGCATGATGGGTGAGATGTCATTCTTCCTAGGATTGCAAGTAAAATAAAAGGAAGATGGGATTTTTATTTGCCAATCAAAGTACGTAAGGGATCTTTTGAGAAAATACAGTCTAGAAGATTCTTCACCGGCAAAAACCCCAATTCCAACAGCCATCAAACTTGAAAAAGATGGAATTGGTAAGAAAGTTGACATCACAAGCTACAGAGGTATGATAGGCTCATTACTATATCTACAGAGGTAAGAAAATTCTATCGAATTAAATCAGTAAGTCTTTTTAAAAGTCTTACCGAATTAAATCGGTAAGACTTTTTAAGAAAGTCTTACCGAATTAAATCAGTAAGACATTTTAAAAGTCTTATAGAGTTCTTTCATTTATCTCGGAAAGACTTTTCAAAAGTCTTACCGAGTTCTTTCAATTGTCTCGGCAAGACTTTTCAAAAGTCTTATCGAGTTTCTGTAAAGTCTTACCGAGTCTTTTAAAAGTCTTACCGAGTTTTAAAAGTCTTACCGAGTTTTAAAAGTCTTGCACAACTTATTTCAAAAGTCTTAAATGCTAATTTATAAAGTCTTTTGATTTTTTAAATAAGTTTTATTCAAAGGTCTTGCTAGTTTTTCCTCTATAAATATGAGGAAATTTTTTCATTATTTGAGTGATTGAAAAATATTCAAATTTTAGAAATTTGTATGCATTGTAATATTCACATATTTCTGTGCAAGTTTAGAATATAATTGTTAAACCCAAACACTTTATGTCGAATTTGTTCTAGATCACTTTATCAATTATATACTTTTCATTAGATTAATTTTGTAATACTTTTCAAGTTAAAAAATTATATCTTCTACTTGAACCGTATTTTATTAAAATTAATATTTCATGATTAATTAAAATAATATTTTTAAATCCGAAATTCCACGAAAATTTTAGATATTGTATTCAACCCTCCTTCTACAATATTAGGAACAACACTCTGCAATCACAAATGATTAAGCTTCTTGGTACTCAACTTCAATTGAGTCCAGATGGGATAGAGATATTACTTTATATAGTGGTAATAACAGTTTCAATATGCATATTAGAAAATTCAATACTATCTACTTTAATCATTCTACACAAGTGTAACAGATGTAAAACAAATTTACAGATATTCAATAATTTTCTTAAAAGCACATAGAATAGAAGAACTAACAAATTAATAACTAATTCTGTCTAATCCATTTTGGTTGTCTGACATTTTTACTAACTCTAATTACCTAAATTAATTTTTGATTAATCCTCGAATCAACAAGTCTTACTGACTACTTAGATAATTCTACCATATTTTAATATTGTACTCCTTAACAAGCAATTCATGAAATGATTTGACATTTAAGTGCAAGTATGTGAGTGGAGCAGATCATATTAAAATAAGCATATAAACAATTCAAGATTATGCAGAATATTGAAATAAAACATTATGAGCAATATCAAATTCCACATACACTTATCATTAGTCTAATAGCAATTTTCACAACATTAGCAGAGGTATTAAATCATATAAGATTTAAATCAAATTCCAACAAATGTTCAGGGATACACCTAACCGTCTAGAACAACCTATCTAACTCTAGATATTCATTTTACTGCATAGAAAATCAAGTATGAAATGTACTAATTTAAACTCATAAGTCCTAGCATACAATCTTATTCTTAGCAATCAACTAAACGTTTAAGTCCTAAGATGCTAACATGAATATAATACATTTCAAAACTTAATAATCATATAGTTCTGAATTAGATAAATGTATACTAATTAGAATGTGTACCTGTGAAGTGCTTAGTGATTTATCTCCGCTGTTGGTCATTGATGCCAGATATCCATGTGGTTCATCGCTGTCACTGATAGAATCAACCTTGCATTTAACTTCACCAACATATGTTTTCTCTTGCTGCATCCTCACTAATACTTGATATTTCTGCTTTAACCCAACACAGTTTCTATCATCATTTGTTTGTTCAGGCTTCTTCAAACTATGTAGCATAACCCTGATCTTGTCTTTCAAATATAAACCATCCCTGTTTTGCAACCGCCTCTTGAACTGATCTTGAAAATCTCCTCAATGGAATCTATAGGTAAGGACCTTAGATTTAGAATTGGGATTCCGTCTAAATCTGATGTCACTGAACTCCTAGTTGCCCTGCAGGCTTGACTTGTTGTCCAGTTTCTCATGTTATTCCAAAGTGTAAGATTCACTCATAATACCTTGACCACTACCTTGAGCTACTACATCTTCAATTCAGCTTCTTGAATCATTTCATTTTTGTTCAGAGGTTCTCAACCTTGACTTCAATCAAATTTGGTTCATGGGTCAAAAATACAGTGGATATGCTAACAACCTGCTTTACCAAATATTATCTTCTTCAACTCTTGTTCTAGTTCATAGGCCTTCAGAGTACAAATAGTTCCTCTAAAGATAATGTGGTTATATCCTTAGATTCACGATGCCTGTAATCCTACGTTCTAGATGATTTGCAGTGTTAACACGAACTTCCTATAATTTCCCTGTAGAATAAGCTTTAAGGCTTGTAGTGGGATGACAGGTAGTCCAGTCTGTTCTCCTTTACTACTTAAACCCCTAAGATTTTTCTTCCAAAAATTCAAGTCAAATTAACCAAAAATTGTACTTAAATTAATTTATTATTTTGCAGCTTCCAAAATATTAGTGGGATCCTATGGAGTAAACATTTGAGGAAATTAATACTACTATTTCTTCAACATGTTCTATAATTAACTTCATTGGATTTTCTTCAGTCAATCTTAATTGTCTTCAATATCCGGAAAAATCTTCAACTTCTACTTCTTGAGCATCCCTGAATTAATATTTAAGAAAAATTTAAATTTACAGAATTTTTAATTTTCTTAGAAAATAAATTAATCAAAAATAAAAATTTACAAATAATTAATTTTCAAGAATATTTGAAATTTCTTAAAAATCATAAATCCGTAAATTAATATTTAAGAAAAAATTTAGTTTTCAAGAATTTTAAGTTTTCTAGAAAAATAAATAAATCTAAAATAAAAATTAAAATGTACAAAACTTGGGGTACCAAATAACATTTAACCAAATTAATCTAAGTGTCAACTGCAAGGTCATGTATGCTTTGCACAACAAATGTCATATTTGTCGATGTCAACACACAAATAATATATGTGTTAATTGACTTGTACATTTACTGATGTGGCGCGTGTATGTGTAGCCAACTTCTATGTGTTGATTGTTACAAGCTCTCAAGTTGCCTTAGAAAAACAACCTCGAGAAATCAACATCCATTTACATTTACATGTATATATGCACATGATTTGGCCGAGAATCAGCTGCTTTCGAAATAACGGACCAAGTTAATTAATAAATTAAAATTATAAACTTAATTCTTTTAAAATTTATAAAATAAACTAATTAAAATTTATATCATAAACTTATAAAAGTTTATAAAATAAATTTTATAAAAGTTTATAAAATAAATTTTATTTAAAATTTATAACATAAACTAATTAAAATATATAACATAAATTAATAAAATTTTATAAAATAAATTTTATAAAAGTTTATAAAATAAATTTAATATTGAATTTATAAAATTAAACTAATTTAAAATTTATAACATAAACTAATAAAAGTTTATAAAATAAGTTTAATATTGAATTTATAAAATACACTAATTTAAAATTTATAACATAAACTAATAAACGTTTATAAAATAAATTTTATAAAATAAACTTATTAAAAGTTTATATTTAAACTTATTTGACAAGGCTTCTTTCCGAGTCCAAACAGCTTCGGCACAGTGAGCTTCACTGGGCTACAGATCCTGATTTGTATATCAATCAACAAGCTCTGATACTAATTGTTAGGTCCCGAAGTATCATAGAATGGGGGGTTGAATACGATACTCACTAAATTAAAAAAATTCTTTCGAATCTTTTGCGGATAAATAATTTAGAGTTCGGCTAGTGCGTTCGAGTTCATGAGCTGTATAGTGTTTAGGAGGGTGGCTTACAAATTTTCTGTATTTATGAATAAACATATAAGATCTAGAAAATTAGTAAGTAATTTAACAAGACAAGTTTTAGGGAATATCTTTCATATATAAACCCAGAAGTTGCTACACCCAGTTAAAATATAATTGGTTCCTGAAGAACAAAATGAGTTTTTCGCTACTAACACAAAAATATAAGGCTCAATTTCTATACAAATATATCTAAATTAGTACAAGAAAAAACTGAGTTCGTAGGGAATGATATCTAGGAGCCCTGAGCTTTTTTTATTAAAGAACCGGGTCCTAATATCTGACCGGGAGCAAGGTATGGGTGTGTACAAATTGTATCTTCTTGCTCCGGCCATGACAGTAGCTCTCTATATTTTGTGTTGAAGAAGACAACCCTTGAACGAGTGCCTCACATCTTCTTATCTGTCTAGTCTTTTAAATAAATAAAATAGGCTGCTGTAATTTGATTGGCTGAGGGGCTAAGTGTCGAATTGTGTTGCCCTGTATAACCTATGTGTTGAATTAAATCCCCTTGTACATGCCTTAGAATAATTCTTTTGAAGCAAGAAGTCTAAGTGTCGACTTTTTCTTTCAAGTATAGCCCATGTGTCGAATTCATTAGCCTTGTATAACATGTGTTGATTTCTTCCATCATGTATACTACACTTAGATTCTTTTTGGCATATTTAAAAGCTATGTGTCGATGTTTACTTTGACTTGGTCCAATTACCATTTGATCACCAACCTTTTGTACCTCTTGCGTTTGTTCACTTGCGGTTTGGTCACTTGTGGTTTGGCTGTTGAGTTATTTCCGTTCTTCGACTGTAGTTCGAAAACTTTAACTTTTCGTACCAAAGTTGTAACACTTTACACCCTGCACCCTTTGAGCTGTTTGACTGTTTGGCTATAGCCTCTACAAATCACTTTTCGTACCTTAATAAATAAACGTTCTTTCCAAGTAAGTTCTTCAACTTAGTAATTCTTCTATAGATAATACTCAGATTCCTTTCACAAACCGTTGACGCCTAGTGCAACTGGTCTTCTTCACAGATGACTAACTTTTATCCATGTCTTCGTATTATTGCCTTACGTACATAATTAAGTTTGCAGCAACTTCATTGTTTCGAACACTAACTGTCAATAAACATAGTACTTTGACTGGAACTTTTTCTAATACTTAGACAATGTCTCCATTTCTACCACAATCTTGAATAATTCATTCTTTGTTCTTCACTAACGCTTGAACATATAAAAGAACTTCTTTCAATGAGTATAACTTCAAGACTACAGCTGTCTTCTTTAACCTTTGTCTTTACCCTGTCTTTAATTCTTCTAGATTCCTATTCTTCGAACACTGTCTATCTTCAATCAATGCTAAGACACTGAAAACTTCTAGTGACACTTTTATACTGAATCTTCAACACTTCTGAAACTCTGAAAGTCTTTACACATTATTCTTCACTGAGGCATGAACATATTAATGAACTTCTCTCACTGACCTGTAGTAGACTTTAAAACTTCTTCTAATGTCTTGATTCACTGTATCTACCTTATCTTCATTTCTTCCTTATTTCTGTGTAGGCGTAATATTATTTACCTGTCTTGTTCTAGTGTTGAGTTATCACGATTACTATTCATACAGTTCGTAATCTCACCAACAATCTCCCCCTATTTGATTGTTAAACTTAGCAAATAAATCTCATGGAGAGGATAACTCAACTAACAACTAGAAAAAGTAATCGTCTGAGACTTGTTAATAATGCTATTGGTTTTTCTGGATCAGATTATGCATTTCCTGATTTATTGTATAACTGAAATGAAAGATATTTGTTCCTCTAATACTGAACTGATATTCATGTAGTGTCATCTTAATTTCTCTCTGTTTGAGTTTTTTTTGTTTCAAAATCCTTCATAGTTTGAATTTAAAGAACTTATCACGATTATTATTCATACAGATTCGTAATTTCACAAAAATATTCTATAAATTCCATAAAATTAATAATATATTTTAACATAATATTAATGATAATTATAATTTTATAATATTATTTTGAATAAATTCTTTATAAGATTTTTAATATTTTTGACCTTTTCACATAATATCAATGTTCATAATTTTTTGTGGTCGTTAAAATTCAAATTTTCTTTAATTAAAATACTCATTTCCGAAACGGGTCTTCTTTATTCATCTGTTTGTCAAAAAGAGAAGAAAATACATATTTTGCCGAATAAGAAAAGATGAAAAAGAAAAGAAATAAAGACATATATAATAATAATACCATATATATAATCCTGTAGTACATACAATATATTGAGTGGTGTGGTTGTTGAATTGTCTGGAAACACTAGAGAAACAAAGAGACAAAAAGAAAGAAAATGGCATTAATCCCAAATGAAGCAATAGCAGCAGAGGTTGAAATGGGTGCTGACTCATCCACTGTCAGAGTCGCTGTTGTTCAAGCCTCCACTATTTTTTATGACACCCCTTCCACTCTTGGTAACTTCTTTTTGTGTGTGTGTAAGGGTGTTGTAATTTGGAGCCTACTAGGGTCTTTGTTACTCATGCATGCCCTTTTATTGCTTCCTTGCTCAAAAGATTGAAATTTTTTATGACACCCCTTCTACTCTTGCTGACATATTTGTGTGTGTGTGCGCGCGCGCGCAGGGCCGCAGGGGTATTGTAATTTGGTCTTTATCTAGTAGACTAGGGTCTTTATTTGTAATACTGCATGCCCTTTTATTGCTTCTTTGCTCAAAAGATTGAATTTTTTTTGAATGGGTTATAGATGATTTTTCAGGGAATTGTTTGGGTATGTTTGATTGTTTCATTCTGTGCAATCTACTAAATTTGTTTTAGATGATGCTTGTATATCTTTAATATTGTGTGTTGTGAGGTTCTTCTCTATTTTATTATCTATAATGACTATAAGATAATGTTGTCTCATAGTGATTGTTTCGGTTTGTGATATGTTATGTAGTAATCATTATGCATAGTCAGCTGACTGCTACTTATTGCTGAACAGACTGCCCTAGAAAGAAATGATAAAAACTTGTTTAGTTCTCTTTGTATGATTTCCAAATATTAAGAACTTATTTTGTTCCAGGGTTTATCTATTGAAATCGAAAGTTTGATATTAACACTAGTTGAGAAGCTTGTGGACACTTTTGTTTATTTTTTTGTACTCGGTATCAGTAAAGGAGGACTGAGAATAACAAGGAGTCTATAGGTGGCCATAAGTGTAATTTGTATATTATTTGATTAAATTGTTAATATGTATATAATCATGTTACTTATCTAGTGGGTTAGGGGTATTGTATGTTGAAATTTAACTGTTGTTTTAATTTGATTTTCTTCTGTTTTTGTGTATTTATGTATATCTGCAAGTACTTTCCTTAGAATTGTAATGTCAGTAAGTAATTGTCTTCAGATAAGGCTGAAAGATTGCTCGCTGAAGCAGCGTCATTTGGTTCTCAACTCGTTGTGTTTCCAGAAGCTTTTGTGGGTGGTTATCCACGTGGATCAACTTTTGGAGTTACAATTGGTAATCGTACTGCAAAGGGTAAAGAGGAGTTCAGAAAGTATCATGCTTCAGCCATTAATGTACCTGGTAAAAGCCTTGTCCTGTGTTATTTAGAGATTCATTTATGAAGAATGTTTTGAACTAAAGTAGGAAGGTGTTGGAAGTTGGCATTTCGATTCTTACTAATTCTGAGTCTTCACTGTCAGAATTAGTTTATTTGAAGTGACTGCTAATCATTTTATTACATTTACTTCTTCACAAACAGTTTGAACTGGCCGTTTTAAAATTTGGTAGTGTAAATAAATTTTTAGGCTATATTTTTCTGATGAAATAATAATTAAAATACATAGCTTCATGTCTTCTATGTTATTTCCTGATTATGTTCAAACACAGAAATTTAAATACTGACACAACATGCCTCGATTGAGAGTTGGCCATCAACATAAAATTATGCTTTTATAGTTTTCTTAATACTTCTGCGTTCTTCTTATGAGAAATTCAGGTCCCGAAGTTGATCGATTGGCAACCATGGCTGGGAAGTACAAGGTACATTTAGTAATTGGTGTTATAGAGAGGGATGGATATACGCTATATTGTACCGTCCTTTTCTTCGATCCACAAGGTAATTACCTTGGAAAACACCGAAAACTCATGCCCACAGCATTAGAGCGCATCATTTGGGGCTTTGGGGATGGATCCACAATTCCAGTTTTTGAGACTCCAATTGGGAAGATTGGTGCTGCCATCTGCTGGGAAAACAGGATGCCACTTCTAAGGACTGCAATGTATGCTAAAGGTCAGTATTTTTGATAAAAAAAACTACAGTAATATGTCAATTATTCTTTTTTGTCTACAGGCATCCATCACAGTGCACATTTCTCTGTTTCTTGTAAGCTGTACTATCTTTTTACACTTTCTATCTCACCATCAGTTGAGAACTTCCTTATAATTTCGGATAAAAAAGGAATCCAGGGTCAAAATTGAGAACACTTGCTTAGTCCCATTTATTCCTGTACATAGATTGCCTTCTTTTTTGCAATTTTCAGAGGTACATGTTTCCAGTGTTGTTTAAGGTGCAGTTTTATAAAAATCGCAAGACCCAACCAATTTTGAAGAGTGACTCGCGAAGCGCCATTAATCCCACGCTTTTTTACCAAAATAAAAAAAAATCACAAGAAAATAATACTTGGCATAACTTTAACATTTACATATAGTAGAGTATATATAACATAATAAAAATGTCAATAATAAAGCAATATAGTAGAGTATATATAAAATTACAACCTATTAATTAAATCTCATGAATATTAAAATCAAAAAAATAATTAATATATAAACAACATTACATAGAAAAATATAGAAAGAAATTAATAATAAAATAAAATAAATTACCCCATTAAATTAAATATTTAAATCATATAAAAACATTAATATATAATTTACTAATATTGCTCGTGCTTTTTGCATGGGTTATATATATATAGTTGCCTTGTGTTTCTCTAGCTAAAAATTTCTAATTTAGTTATTTATGGATAAATGGTCGAGTTAGCAATGCACATAGTTCACTTAGTGATGATAAACAATTACTATTGTTGTGAGATAACCCTTTTATTCAGACTCTTGGGTCTTGAGAGCCATATCTGTTCCAAACCGACTTGCACTCTTATTCTGTGTCAAACCCTTTGAGTTGATATCGGACAGATTTACCAACCTAAAGACAACATGGTGGTTGACTTGGGACGCAAAAGAACAAGATGTTAAGGATGGGAGTGGAAGCAGAAAAGTCTTCGTAGGTATCTATTGAAGAAGTGTGTTTAATTAAGAGGAGAAAGAAGAGGAACAACGGAGAAGGAAGAGAAGAAAGAGGTGTTAGCGGCTTACTGCTACGAGAAGAGATTAAGATAACCCTAACCTTTCTTGCTTTATAGTTTTTGACTCAATATATTATAATGTTTACTCTTTGTATGGTCAGTCACATGAATTTTAATAATCACACACACAGGCCAACCCTCGACCTCTTGTTACAAAGGGAAGAGGGGTATACACTATGCTACAGTGGTGGGAATTATTCTTTACAACATCAGAAGGTTATTTTATCAATAGGCTTTTCAATTGTAAGCTCAATATGACTTATTATAATTTGCACTTGATTTTTTTTCATATTTTATAAGCCCAATATATTACAACCTGCTAAATGGCAATCAGAATGCTATTCCAACATATTAGTGTATATGAATAATGGAAAAAGGGCTTTGATTGGTTGAAATAGGGAAGTCATTCCTAGTGACCCGGTGACTTATCCAGAGAGGCACATACACTGTGGGATTCCAAGTCATTCCCATTGCCCATTGCCTCGAGCATCCAAATGCCCACTAACTTGAGATGCTATTTAATTAACCAATAAAAATACCAATCATTGAGTATACACAACTTCACTAATGATTAATGAATATGAAAGAATTATCTCAATTAGATATTTTGTTTAGTTTTATTGTTATAATTATTGATCAAAATATATTTGATTGATTATATACATATTTAAGTGGTTTGATTGGTTGAAATGGGAAACACATTCCTAGTAACTTATCCAGAGAGTCACATACCCTGTGGGATTCCAAATCATTCCCATTTCCCATCAAGCATCCAAAAGCCCCTTAATTTCTTGATGCAATTTCAATAACGAATAAAAATCTACTTATCATTGGGTATATACCACTTCATTAATGAATATAAAAGCAAAAAAATATATGGGGTGTCCCTTTACTTGTTTCCAAAATTAAGATTGGTTTTTGTCACCAATTTTCTGAAATTTAGAGTCAGACACTTGGATCCATGTCATGTCTGACACTCCAGGTTTGAGCAACTAACGTAGTAAATGCTGAATATTTGATTGTAAATTGAAAATCTATTTTTTCACAAGGCATTGGATGTGAAATCGCTGTTGTTACTGTGTTTTCCTGAATTAGTAAACTTGATTATTATTCTCTTTCTATTTTTCTTTAAAATTATCCCCCCATTTGAGATAACTAGAATTGTATTTCACTAGGAATTGAAATCTATTGCGCACCAACTGCTGATGCAAGGCCTGTATGGCAGGCATCAATGACACATATAGCTCTTGAGGGTGGATGCTTTGTTTTGTCTTCCAACCAGTTTTGTCGAAGGAAAGACTACCCACCATCTCCAGAATACATGTTTACTGGCATAGAGGATGATCTTGCGCCAGATTCTGTTGTTTGTGCAGGTGGGAGTGTCATTATATCGCCATCTGGGACTGTTCTCGCAGGACCCAACTATGAAGGGGAGGCACTTTTAACTGCTGATCTCGGTAAGTTCTTTGCACTCTGAAGCGTAACTCATGAATACATTGTTATTCGCCCTTAAGTACACTAAGTTTGGAGAAGGGGGGTTGAATACAAACTTAAGAATTAATTCAACTTCTTGCGGAAATAAGTTTGTACAAAGAGAGTGTTTAATTAAGATTGATGTAACTAAGAACTGGATAACTAAATTGTTGAAAACAGAAACAACAAGATTAAAAATTACTAGTGGATTGTTTTTCCACTAGTGAGTTTTTGCTTTCAATTGATCTTAGTAAAAATACTAAGCTGCTTACAAAGTTGAATGTAGAACTTAGAAAAGCATTACAAGTTCTGCCTGATTTTCTACTTTGCTTTTCTTGAGTTCTTCAAAACTACTCATACTTTGCTACTTTGCTACTGTGTTTTTGTGACTTATTTATACAAAAACTACTACTCTAGTTTTCTATCGACTGATAACAATATAATATTACAGTTTATACTGTTTTCATAAAAATAGAAACTAGCTTCTTTTCACAGCCTTCCTTGTAGAACTAACTAGCTCTGGAAGTGTCTTTGTCTTAAGATATTCCTTGGATGCTGTGTTGCCTTGAAAGTCTTCACAATCCTGAAAGGACTGTCTTCCAATGATTCAGTTTCTGCACTGTTCCCGTAATTTCTGGCTTTAGCTAAATAGGGAAACTTTAATCAACTGATAAATGCTGTTAAGCTTATCAGTTGATTCACCTTTGCTTATCCATCGATGGATAGGATATCTGTTGATCAGTTGATGTGTCGATGGATAATTCAGTTATCCATCGACTCCTTATCCATTGATGGTTCTTTATCCGTTGACTGTTTTTATCCATTGATGACTTGTATCAGTTGATAGCTTTCATCCGTTGAGTAGTGTCTTCATCCATCGACTTCAACATCAGTTGATCACTTCACTTGTGAGAATTCTGACTTAGAATATTTACAATTGATCAGCCATTCTTCACATCTGTTGAGAAGCTAGAAATTGAAGTCAATAACATCAGTTGATTACATCATAGCATCCATCGAGGTAATACAATCAATTGATAGTGAAACATAAATCAATGCTACAATCCAGTTTATCAGTTGATAAACAAGTTTCAACTGATAACTGGTTTCCTAGTCGATGGATATTTATAAGTCATATCCATTGATCAGTTACAAAGAAATTTTGAGTCCCTATTGAAATTCTAAGTAATTTGTTATCATCAAAACTCATAATTCCTAACAATCTCCCCCTATTTATGAATATGTAAAATATGCATAAATTTTCTGTTGATGATAACAAAACTCCTGAACATTTTCATTCTTAGCAAAAATTACAATATTGATAAGTAAAGTTTGAGACAGAGTAATCAGATACCAGACAGGGATGAATTCTGATAATTTTGATGATTGAGGTTGAATCTCCTATCTTCTCCTTCTTCCCCTTGACTCATTCATCTTGTCTTCATTCTCCTTCATCTTCCTGTAGAGGGTTCCCTTCAATATCTTCTCATTTTCAATCCTGTAGTCCAATTGACTTGCCAGATGATTTAATTCCAGATTGGGCAGTTTGTCTATTTCTTGACAAATATCAATGTATTTTTCTCTGCCTTCCCTGTCCTTATATATCATCAAGTAGAAGGGCTCATGAAGCACTTTTCTTCCTTCAGGATTCCAGATCTTTATTCTGTCATCCCTTTCTTCTTGAACAGGTGCCTCCCTTATCTTCTTCATTCTTTCAAGGATAGCCTTTCCTAGCTCTTCAGTTAGATAATACTTCCTGTTGAGCATAGTGTAGATTTTCCTTAAGATGCCATATCCTTGATCCAAGACTTGGTTGAATGTGAAGGTTGAGTGTGATCCATCTTCATACTCAATGTGAAGAAGATCAACATCTTTCTTCCTTTGTCCTTTTGCTGCAATCATTCCCTCAGCTTTGATTGGCACAAAGTTTTCAGATTTGTGTTTGAACACCTCTATTTCTTTGGCTTGATTACTCCTAGAAGCTTGACCTTCAGTCTTGACTTGTTTTGGCTTCTTCTCCTTGTCTCCTTTGTCTTCAACAACTAATGGTCTTTTAACTCCAGATGATTTTGGTGCATCTTTGGGCTTGTTTGCTCTTTGCTTCACCCTTGGCCTCCTTTCACCTTTTTTTCTTCTGGCTTCTCTTATTAGCCTATCCTCTTCATCATATTCCCTTTGCAATTGAATGGCTAATTCTTCTTGGGATTTTTCTTGTTGCTCCCTTTCTCTTATGCCAACTACTATGGCTTTGCTCAACAATTTTTCACCTTCCCCTCCACCTGTGACAGCTTTCTTTTTATCATCTTCAATTAGCTTTCCCTTTCCTTTCCTGTCACCAGGTTGTGAGCTACTGGAACTTGTCTCCTTGAATTTGCTAGCAATTGCATCAAATTTCCTTACTATGTCTTGAGCCAACTCCTTCTTGGGATCTGTAGACTTTGCCACCACAGCTTCAGTACCACTTGCTTTCTCCAATGCATCAGCTTCTTGCTTCTCCCCCTTTTTGTTATCAGCAACTGACACTTGTGCTACTGACTGAGAGAGTATGGGAGTCTCTAAGAGTTTACCCAGAAGATTGATTTGAGTGACTTGATTTTTCAAAATTTGCTGCATGTTGAGCTCCATGGAGGCTACTCTTTTCTCCAATTCCATTACCTTGTCCTTGGCTGAAAACTCAGTGTCTAACCTTTGCTTGATTCTAGTCAGCATTGTGAGGCTGAGTCTAGAGTCAATGGTGGTGTCAAAATGCATCCTTGAGCTGTCAATGTCTTCTCTTATTTTCTTCAATTCATACTTGGAGCTTGTGACATGCATTTTCTGGATCTTCAAATTATCCCTGTAAAAGTTCAGAATTCTCCTTTGCAGGGGATCCACCACATCTACTTCAGCCATTGACCTTCTGTAAAGAGAAATGATGGCCCTTTCTATTTCAGCCAAATTAGTTTCATCACTTGCCACTTGTGGATCTAGAAGTTCATCATCAGAATTATCATCAAAATCTTCAGGATTCATGTGGGATATATCATCAGGTTGACTGGCCAAAAACTCTTTCCCACTCCTGAATTGCTCTTCTGTCTGCACTAAACCCAGCATTTGCTCAGCTATTTGATTAGATGCTGCTGCTAGTTCTTGATAATGAGGATCTTCATGTTGAAAGGTTGAAGCATCAAGATTGACATCAATTTCATCCTCCACCTCCATGTTGACTTCTGCAACTCCTGCAGGGACTCCATAGTCTACAACTCTCCCTGACTCTAGCCCCAACTCCTGGGTGAGTCCTGCTTCAAACTGCTCAGTTTTAGAAGTTGATGCTTCATGAGATGGTGAAATTGGTTTCTCTCTATTCTTTTCTCTCTCACTCTCTTCTCTCTTTTCTTGCATCAGGATCTCATCCTGGATTCTCACCTCTCCCTTGCTTTCCTCTCCTTTTTCATCACCTGCTAAGGTGGGACTCTCTTTTCTCACACCCTCTCCTTTTGCCACCTCAGAAGAATTTGAGGGCCCCTCATTCACACACTCTCCTTTTGCCAAGGTATGCAAACCTTGCCTCTCACACACCTCACCCACTCCACTCAATCCTAATAGAGTATTGGCCACCTGAAGTGTTTCAATGGATGATTCATGAATTGACATTAAGGGATCAATCGATGGATAAGAAGTATCCATCGATGGATGAATATCCGTTGATGGGAGCTCGTCGATGGATGTAAGGATATCCATCGATGAAAGTGAACTAGTCAATGGATGTTGGAAGTTATCAATTGATTGCATAATATCCATTGACTGGAGAGAAATTACAGTATTTTCCTGATCAACCAAGGTGTTAACTTTATTTGGTGATGCAGGTGAGAGTGTTGGCTCCACCCTGAGTTGCAAAGAGGGTGAATTTGAAACAATGAAGTTGTTAATCAACACTGTTTCTGAAGAAATAGTTTTTGAAGGAGATTGAAGAGAAGATTCAGATAAAGAATGGGGCTGTACCTCAGGAAGATTCTGAGACACATCAAAAGAAGAAACTGAAGGCTCCACCAAATTTTCATTTGGCTTTGCATGTGTGTGTGTGCCCTGTGCAGTATTTGTAACCTTCTTTCTTCTTTTGTATGGCTGTATTATTTGGTGACCCTTATCCCCATCTGATGGTCCTGGTTGAGACCTCTTTTCAATAGTTACATCTTTTTGAGAAGATGCAACTAGGGATGTGTTCAAGTCCTTTACTACAGCCTCAATCTGTTGGGAGATTGGACTGGTGGCTGGCTGGTTCCTCTCAATCTCACTCTCCTTATTCTTCTGGCTTTCTTGATGTTGGCCAGTTCTCTCACCCTTATCAACCACCTTCACACTCCCCTTAGAGGTTTTTCTTTTCTTAGATCTTACAACAGTAGTCTTTTGAGAAACTACTGAGGTGGTTTGATCAGACTTGTGTTTTGAAGGTTGTGCAACTTGGGTAAGAGGAATGGGGGCATTTCCATCTCCCTCCATTGTTGCTGAAGGCAAAGAAATTTGAGATTTTGAAGAAGAATGTACAAGATGGAGATTTTGAAGATATACCTGTACAAGAGGAGGATAAATGAGGCACAACTTAGGGTGTAAGTTGATTCTCACAAGATCCTTGAAGACCCTCTTGTTTTGCATCCATGGCTCCAAGGACTCCATATCTGCACTTATTTCATACTCTCCAACAGAGGCATTAATAATCATCATGAAAAATCTTGCAAAGTAGATATTATTTTTCCTAGATGACTTGGGTCCTAACTTAGCAGATAATTCATTTAGGAGTAGTGTGCCAAAATCGAAGTATTTATCAAACAGGATAGAATAAGCAATTTCTTGCATACTGATCGTAATTGCATCAAAATTACTTATTTTTTCAGAAAATACTTTAATTATGGCATCAAAGAAATAACTCCATTCTTTCCTAAGATTTTTCCTAACAACTTCTCCTAATCCAGTTTCAGCATTTGCATAATTAACGGATTCTAACATGTCCCTAATTTCATTTTCAGTGGGTGGTTTATTACAATTATTTGCAGGCAACCCTAAACATTCAGATAATGAAGTACTAGTAATTGTATAGGTATTACCTTTGCAAGAATAAGAAATTACCTTCCCATCTGGTGAAATCTCTGCAGAGGTCCACAGTTCTTCAACAAAGGAACACACGATTGTTGGTGCTTCGCTGAGAGCTTTGGAAACTTTGCAATCTCCTAGGAATCGCATCAATGGATGAAAGTCCACAGGAGCATCATTCACCGTTAGACATGCTGTGAAGTTGTTCTGTTCATAGGTGAACCCAGTGGAAGAGACGATCTTCTTTTGTGGTGCCATTCTTTCAGTTGATATTCAAGAAATTAAAGTGAACTTGAAAGAATTTGTGAGAGCTCGTGAGAATTAGATAAAATTAGCTTGAGAGAGAGAGACAGAGATGAATAGTTTAGAGAAAAAAAAATAGCAGGTAAGAATGAATTTTTAATTGCAACTGCTATTTATATTTTCTAGTATTAAAAAGACTTGAAAGGACTTTTTAATTAGGCAGATAACCGTTGATGTATAAAAGATTGTAGTTTATTACCCTAGATGGTAATTCTCCAACGGCTATAATCTGATCAACGGATGAATAAAACTGTAGAAATTCTATTACTATCGACGGATAAAATAGAGAGTTAATCATTTATCGATCAATCACTAACTACCAAGGTAATTAACTGTCGATAGATAAATATCCATCGATAGGAATAACATTTATCTGTTGATCAAATAAGAAGAGATTTATCCGTCGATAAACAATTATTTAGGTAATTATCTGTCGATAGATAAATATCCATTGATAATTGTGAACAATGGCTACAAAACAAAAAAAAACTTGTCAGACATTTTAAGCATGAGCAAAATTAAGCATACCTAACTCAGAGACTAATCTATTAAAAGTAGATTCATCTAGAGGTTTGGTAAATATGTCTGCAAGTTGTTCACTAGGGACAAAATGTAATTCAACTGTACCATTCATTACATGTTCCCTAATGAAATGATACCTTATGTCAATGTGTTTGGTTCTGGAATGTTGCACAGGATATTCTGTTATTGCAATGACACTTGTATTGTCACAGAAGATGGGAATTTTGTTCAAGTTGAACCCATAGTCAAATAGTTGATTCCTCATCCATAAAATTTGTGCACAGCAACTTCCAGCAGCAATGTACTCAGCTTCTGTAGTTGAAGTTGATACTGAATGTTGCTTTTTACTAAACCATGACACAAGTTTGTTTCCCAGAAATTGACAGGTGCCTTTAGTACTTTTCCTGTCTATTTTGCAACCTGCATAATCTGCATCTGAGTAGCCTATTAGATTAAAACCAGAATCTCTAGGATACCAAATACCTAAATTTGATGTACCCTTAAGATATCTGAAAATTCTTTTAATAGCTACTAAATGAGATTCTCTAGGATCAGCCTGAAATCTAGCACATAAGCATGTAGAGAACATTATATCTGGCCTACTAGCAGTTAAATATAAAAGTGAGCCTACCATGCCTCTATAACTTGAAATATCCACCTTAGCTTCTTTGGTATTTAATTCAAGTTTAGTGGCAGTGGCCATGGGAGTTTTTGCAGAAGAACATTCACTTAACTCAAATTTCTTTAACAAATCATGAATGTACTTTGTTTGATTTATAAAAATACCATCCTTAACCTGTTTGACTTGTAACCCAAGAAAGTAGGTAATCTCTCCCATCATGCTCATTTCATATTTACTCTGCATTAGTTTGGCAAACTTCTTGCAAAGTTCCTCATTTGTTGATCAAAAAATAATGTCATCCACATAAATTTGTACAAGAATGATAGAGCCATTAACATTTCTACTGAATAGAGTTTTATCAACAGTACCTCTTGTGAAATGATTCTCAATGAGAAACTGAGATAAAGTGTCATACCAGGCCCTTGGTGCTTGCTTCAAGCCATAAAGTGCTTTGAGTAAAAAATAGACAAAGTTAGGAAATTTTGGATCTTCAAAGCCAGGAGGTTGTTCCACATAGACTTCCTCTTCTAGTACTCCATTCAAAAATGCACTTTTCACATCCATCTGGTAGACTTTGAAATTAGCATGTGCAGCATAAGCCAGAAAGATTCTGATTGCTTCTAACCTTGCAACTGGTGCAAAAGTTTCATCAAAATCAATTCCTTCTTCTTGTGAATAACCCTTTGCTACAAGCCTTGCTTTGTTCCTAGTCACAATACCAGTTTCATCCATTTTGTTTCTGAATACCCATTTTGTACCAATTACTGATCTATCTTTTGGTCTGGGCACCAGCTTCCATACTTTATTTCTTTCAAACTGATTCAGTTCTTCTTGCATAGCCAAAACCCAATCAGGATCCATGAGAGCCTCTTCAATTCTTTTGGGTTCTTCTTGAGATAGAAAACTGCTATACATGCACTCATTTTGAGTAGCACTTCTTGTCTTGACACTATCTTCTGCATTTCCAATGATTAGTTCATATGGATGGCTTCTTGTCCATTTTCTTTGAGGAGGCAAATTTTGCCTTGATGATGAAGCTTCATGATCATTTGTATTGAACTCAAAGTGATCTGAATTTGTAGATTGATTCTGAAACCCTCCCCCTGAAGTGGATACCCTTGATGTAGATTGTTGATTATCTGTGGAGGAGTTATCAGTTGATGCATTATCAGTTGATGGATTTCTGTCAACTGATAAATTATCCATTGATGCAATAACATCAACTGATATTGGGTTTCTGAACACTTGAGGTTTTATAATTTCTGCCTCTTCATCATCATTTACATCATTTGATTCATTCTCAAAATGCAGTGTGTCATGATTTCCTTCATCAAACAAGCCTTGAATCTTTTTATCATCAAATACTACATGTACAGATTCCATAATAATGTGTAGTCTGAGATTGTAGACTCTATAGGCTACGCTTGATAGTGCATACCCAACAAATATAGCTTCATCAGCCTTGGCTTCAAATTTTCCTAGGTTTTCACCTTGATTTCTTAGCACATAGCACTTGTAGCCAAAGACATGAAGAAATCCCACCTTTGGCTTTTTGTCTTTCTTGATCAATTGATAAGGAGTCTTTCCTTGAGCTTTATTTACTAGGGAGATGTTTTGAGTAAAACATGTTGTGTTTATGGCCTCAGCCCAGAAGTATGTTGGGAGTTTGGCATCTTCCAACATGGTTCTAGCAGCTTCAATCAATGTCCTATTTTTCCTTTCAACTACCCCATTTTGTTGAGGTGTTCTGAGTGCAGAGAATGTGTGTATGATTCCTTTTGATTCACAGAACTCTTTCATTGTGGAATTTTTGAATTCTGTTCCATTGTCACTCCTTATCTTCTTTACATCCAATTCAAGATTTTTCTCATTTTCTCTTATGTGCTTGATGATGAGATGACTAGCTTCATCCTTTGAATGTAGAAAATAAGTCCATGAGAATCTTGAAAAATCATCCACAATGACTAGAGCATACTTCTTCTTTGCAATAGACATGATATTTACAGGACCAAACAAATCCATATGTAATAACTCAAGTGGCTTTTCAATTGAAGATTCCAATTTCGACTTAAATGATGCCTTCCTCTGTTTTCCTTTTTGACAAGCATCACAAAGTCCATCCTTGACAAATTCCATTTGTGGTAAGCCTCTCACTTGATTTTTCTTAACCAAGAGATTCATGGCTTTGAAATTCAAGTGAGCTAATTTCTTATGCCACAGCCAACTTTCATTTGTACTTGCCTTAGAGAGAAGACAAGTCATTGATTCTGCATTTGTTGAGTTGATGTCAGCTATGTACACATTCCCTTTTCTATTCCCAGTCATGACCAGGCTTCCATCTACCTTGTTGGAAATTATGCATGCTTCTGTTGTGAAACAGACTTTATTTCCATTGTCACATAGTTGACTTATGCTTAACAAATTATGTCTTAAGCCATCAACTAATGCAACAGGTTCAATGATGACATTCTCTTTTGAAATCAAGCCATATCCCATGGTGTGCCCTTTGCTGTCATCTCCAAAAGTTACTCCAGGGCCAGCTTTCTCCTCAAACTTTGTGAGCAGGGATTTATCTCCAGTCATGTGTCTTGAACACCCACTGTCCAAGTACCAAAGATTTCTTCTTTTTCCCTGCACACAGTCAAAACAAATCAAGTTGATTTTGGTACCCAAGTTGCCTTGGGTCCTTTCTTATTAGTTGTTATCTTTGGCTTGGTTTCCAATTTTTGTACCTTTGGTTTGGGTGGTTTTACTTCCACTTCAACCTTAGGTGTTGGTCTCCTTACCTCAGAATTCTCAGTGCTAATATTTGGAATGCTCATGCTTGCAGAATTGGAAAAATTTGGTGCATGAAGATTGTTAAGCATATTGCATGGCATAGCAGGCATATTCATATTGGCAAATGCAAGATATGGATTAAACATATAAGGCATTGATGCATATTGAGCTTGAATAGCATGAGAATCAACTAAATGAGGAAAAACAGAATTGGTATGCATGTTGGGTACAGCAGGTACATTTGTTGCTGTAGGCATGATGAGTTTACATTGCACAGATAAATGATTTTTACTACCACACTTAACACATACTTTCCTAGGAGCATATTTGTCAGGTGTGTAGTTGTTGTGCTTGTTTATGCCTACTTTACCATTTCTATTTTTCTTCTTCTTTTCATTTGGCTGAATATTAGGTTCTATCTTTTCCAATTTCTCTTTCAACTGATTTTTAGATAAGAATCCTATATTAGCCTGTTCAACTTTGATTTGAGATTCAGAGGAGCTACTTTCTTTGACAAATTTAATAGGTCTGTTAAACTTAGTTTTAATATCACATTTCTTAGCAGTTGATGACTTCTCAATCGATGGATAATTATCCGTTGGAATAGCATTATCAATCGATGGATAATTCTTATCAGTTGATTCAGAATTATCAATCGATTGCTTCTTTTCCAAAGATTGATCTTCATCAATGGCTATTTTCTCAAGAGTTTCAGACAACATGGTGAAAGAGTTTGTTCCATGAATGTCATTCATCTTCTTACTGGCTTTACTTGACCTGTTCCACTTGTCAATGGTTCTTAGTTCATCCTCTAATTTTTCTTTTAACTTCTCTTTTTCCTTTTTACTGTCAACTAGTTCATTTCTAGCATCTTTGTTTTCCATCTTGAGTCTGTCCAATTGCACTAGCTCACTCTCTAAGAAATTGTTTCTTTCAGTGAGAGTTTCTTATGTTAATTTGAGCCTAGTGTTCTCTTTGTTCAAAGACTTAAGAGTGACATGCAAATTATACAATTCATTAGACATTTCATTAATAGTAATATTACATTCATCTTTGGACAACTCAGATAGATTTGTAGAAATTACCTGATTGCTAGATGAACTAGCTTCCTGGTCATCTTGATTGGCCATTAGTGCAAGATTGATGTGTTCTTCTTCTTCTTCAGAATCTTCCTCAGCAGTCCAGTCTTTTTCTTCTGTCACAAAAGCCTTCTCTCTTTGTTTGAGCAAGTCAAAGTACTTCTTCTTATAGTCAATACCATCACTGGACTTTGACCTCTTTTCAACTTTGGGCTTTCTGCATTCACTTGAAAAGTGACCAGCCAATCCACAGTTAAAGCATCTGAATTGAGTCCTGTCAACAAGATTTTTGCCTTGTTGAGTGTCTCTCCTAAACTGTGATCCAGGCCTTTGCATTGGATTCCTTTTGAACTTGAGTTTAGAAAATTTTCTTCATAGAAAAGCTAAATGCTCATCTATTTCATCCATTTCATCTTTGATGAGTGACTCATCACTGTCACAAAGTTCTTTTCCTTTACCAGTAGAAGATTTATCATATCTAACATAATTTGCACCATTGCCATGACCTTCTTTCTTCCCTTCTTTGAAATCAGCATCTTCATCTGTTTCTGCAACTTGCTTTTCCTTGACCACCAAAGCAATGGACTTTTCTCTCTTCTGACTTTTCTCAATTTCCTCATCTTGCTGTAGCTCCAACTCATAGGTTTTCAAGATGCCATACAGCTTATCCAAAGTATAATCTTTAAAGTCAGGAGATTGCCTTATAGAGACAGTCATTGGTTTCCATTCTTTGGGTAGGAACCTCAAGAATTTGAGGTTGGTGTCCTCAACAGCATAAACTCTTCCATATAATTTAAGCTCATTCAACAGTTTTTGAAATCTACTATATGTATCATTTATTGTTTCACCACCCTTGAAGTGAAAGGCCTCATACTTTTGAATCAAGAGTTGCATCTTGTTCTTTCTTACTTGCTCAGTACCTTCACAGAGGGTTTGAAGAGTGTCCCAGACTTCTTTGGAGGTTGTACAACTGATGACATTGTCAAACATGTCCTTGTCAAGACCATTAAACAAGATGTTCATAGCCTTTTTGTCCTTGTGTACTTCCTTTTCATCTTCATCTGTATACTCACTCACAGATTTAGGAATGAGTTTGTCTGGTGCTTGAGTACTGTCTGCATTTACACTTGTAACTATTTTCATAGGCACATGTGGACCTTTCTCTATGCAATGAACATAGGAATGATCAATAGATAGCAGATGCAAGTGCATTTTTACTTTCCAGGGAAAATATTCATCTTTCTCTAGAACTGGAATCTTAACTCCTGTGTCTCTTTGACCCATTTTTGATGTACTTTTAGATCTTGACTTTCTGTTTGTTGAAAGCCTGCTCTGATACCAATTGTTATTCGCCCTTAAGTACACTAAGTTTGGAGAAGGGGGGGTTGAATACAAACTTAAGAATTAATTCAACTTCTTGCGGAAATAAGTTTGTACAAAGAGAGTGTTTAATTAAGATTGATGTAACTAAGAACTGGATAACTAAAGTGTTAGAAAACAGAAACAACAAGATTAAAAATTACTAGTGGATTGTTTTTCCACTAGTGAGTTTTTGCTTTCAATTGATCTTAGTAAAAATACTAAGCTGCTTACAAAGTTGAATGTAGAACTTAGAAAAGCATTACAAGTTCTGCCTGATTTTCTACTTTGCTTTTCTTGAGTTCTTCAAAACTACTCATACTTTGCTACTGTGTTTTTGTGACTTATTTATACAAAAACTACTACTCTAGTTTTCTATCGACTGATAACAATATAATATTACAGTTTATACTGTTTTCATAAAAATAGAAACTAGCTTCTTTTCACAGCCTTCCTTGTAGAACTAACTAGCTCTGGAAGTGTCTTTGTCTTAAGATATTCCTTGGATGCTGTGTTGCCTTGAAAGTCTTCACAATCCTGACAGGACTGTCTTCCAATGATTCAGTTTCTGCACTGTTCCCGTAATTTCTGGCTTTAGCTAAATAGGGAAACTTTAATCAACTGATAAATGCTGTTAAGCTTATCAGTTGATTCACCTTTGCTTATCCATCGATGGATAGGATATCTGTTGATCAGTTGATGTGTCGATGGATAATTCAGTTATTCATTGACTCCTTATCCATTGATGGTTCTTTATCCGTTGACTGTTTTTATCCATTGATGACTTGTATCAGTTGATAGCTTTCATCCGTTGAGTAGTGTCTTCATCCATCGACTTCAACATCAGTTGATCACTTCACTTGTGAGAATTCTGACTTAGAATATTTACAATTGATCAGCCATTCTTCACATCTGTTGAGAAGCTAGAAATTGAAGTCAATAACATCAGTTGACTACATCATAGCATCCATCGAGGTAATACAATCAATTGATAGTGAAACATAAATCAATGCTACAATCCAGTTTATCAGTTGATAAACAAGTTTCAACTGATAACTGGTTTTCTAGTCAATGGATATTTATAAGTCATATCCATTGATCAGTTACAAGGAAATTTTGAGTCCCTATTGAAATTCTAAGTAATTTTTTATCATCAAAACTCATAATTCCTAACAACATATCCTATTGTTCTGCTGTAGTAAACTGTATTATCAATTGGGATAATGTCATGAAATTTATTGTTTGGAAGCAATTAAATTGTAAGAATGTTTCACTATAATAATGTTTAACAGAAACGGAAGCTAGAAGACATAGGACGTTCTAAAGCCTTCTCTAGCAGATGAAGTATGTAGGACATTGTTGAGCCCCAGACTAGATGACTCAGCATTTATATTAACTCATAGTTCAGTTGGAAGAAGTTCTAGGTCCTAAAAATCCTTTTAAATGGGATAGCTAGGAAACACGGGTGTGTGGCGAGGCGAGTGCAGGTGCGCAGTGCGGGGATACGTGGGATACAAGGACTCGGCAATTTTAAAAATATGGGGATTTGGGTGCGGGGGATTCGGCAATTACTAAAATATTATAATATATATATATATATATACCTACATATATATATATATATATATATATATATATATATATATATATATATATATATATATATATATATATGGAGCCCGGGCAGGAGCCATCGTTGGCTCCAGAATTTATTAACCAGCCAACTGCAGCAATGTTTCATTTCTGCCATTGCTGGAGTACACTGCCGCAATGTGTTTCATTGTGGAAATCACACCCACAATGTTTCATTGCGGCAACCGCAATGAAAGCTTTCCTCGGTACTCCGAACTTGAAACATTTATTCCCCATGCACCTCCTATGCAGGCTCTTAGCTTGTTTTTCACATATAAATACCATACATTCATCTCCATTATAACATCACACCAAATTAAAAAATTCTACTTAGTATATAATATTTTGTAAAGATGAATAAGTCATCTTAAGAAGCTTCTCCCCCACCAAATCCATCAAAGAAAGAGGTTCAAATGCTTATTAGAGAGTTGGAGGAGAAGCTTGTTAATCTTCAAGTTCAGATCAAAGAGTTGGAGGAATGCGTGAAGGAGCTCAATATGGAGCCCGGTCAGGAGTCATCGTTGGCTCCAGAATTTAACCAGCCAACTGCAGCAATGAAACATTGCTGCCATTGCCGCAATGAAACATTGCGGAAGTCACACCCACAATGTTCCACAATGTTTCATTGCGGCAACCGCAATGAAAGCCAGGAACACAAAAGAGATATTTCACATACGAGGTGCTTTTATGAAAGCTTTCCTAGGTACTCCGAACTTCAAACATTTATTCCCCATGCACCGCCTCTGCAGGCTCTTAACTTGTTTTTTCACATATAAATACCATACATTCATCTCCATTATAACATCACACCAAATTAAAAAATTCTACTTAGTATATAATATTTTGTAAAGATGAATAAGTCATCTTAAGAAGCTTCTCCCCCACCAAATCCATAAGTCTATACTTATTTATGTTTAAGCAAAAGAAATAAATGAATAAAAATGAACAAAAGACTTTTTTTTATATAATTATAATGAAATCCCCAAAGGTGTTACATCTTCTTCAAAATCCCAGAAGGATTACATTTTCTTAAACATCAACATAAACATAACAACATAAAAATAAACATAATAAGCATTTGAAGCTCTTTCTTTGATGGATTTGTGGGGGAGAAGCTTCTTGAGACGACTTATTCATCTTTACAAAATATTATATACTAAGTAGAATTTTTTGATTTGGTGTGATGTTATAATGGAGATGAATGTATGGTATTTATAGGTGAAAAAACAAGCTAAGAGCCTGCATAGGGAAAGCCAGGAGCGGGAATAAATGGTTGAAGTTCGGAGTACCGAGGAAGGCAGTTTGAACGTTGGACTACAGCGATGTTTCATTGCGGTTGCCACAATGAAACATTGCGGAAGTCTACTCCAGAAAACGCAATGAAACATTGCTGCAGTTAGCTGGTTAAATTCTGGAGCCAACGATGGCTCCTGACCGGGCTCCATATATATATATATATAATATAATCAAGAGGGCAGTTTCTAAAAACACAAATTTTATGACAAATACATATTACATACATACATATTAAATTATATACACACAGCCAGCACCTAGATAGTAGACATACATACATACAGATTACATACATGATACATAAAATACCCATCAATATATATACATAATATAAACTGATTAGAAGATGAAAATATACAGGAAATTGAACAGAAATGGCGTTGGAGGCTGCAGGTACAGCGTTGGAGGCGATCAGGTACAACGTTCAAGTGTTTCAAATTAGGGCTCCTTCGTAGTTTTAATTGAGAGACGGGCTTTTTAAGTTTTAAAAAAAATTTATGAAAACTACCCCTCCCGCACCCCCTCTGAATCCCCTCCTACGCCATGTGGCGCACCCAGCCGCACCCCCGCTGCACCCGGTGCGCAGTGCACCACCTGGGTGCCGCACCCGTGCTTCCTAGTGGGATAGTTGTCTAGGGGTTTATTTTGTTGATCTAAAATTTTATGACCACTATCACTATCACAATCTATTAGCTCTGCTGTATTTTAGTCAAGTATATGTGGTTAAAGCATGTGGATTTAGGCTATGTTATCCTGACTCTTCGGCTACCCCTGTCAGACATGTGAAAACATCATTTATTCTGTGGCAGATCCTTTGACTGAAATGTGAACAGTTTAACCAACTGAACCCGTGTCAGACATGTGAAAACATCATTTATTCTGTGACAGATCCTTTGACTGAAATGTGGACACTTTAACCAACTGAAAGACCACAAATGGTATAAGGTTATGCTACAAAAATAAAAGATGAGAAGAAAGAGAGGAGAAATGAAAAGTCTTATGCAGAATCATGTTTGATTTGAGTTTTTTTTGTTGATTTTGCTACATTTTTTCCCCAATATAATATACATGTTTGTTAGTGAATTAATATGTGTTCTCATATCCGTGTCCAAAACTAGAATAGAGTGCCAGTGTCCCCAATTTTCAAACTGTGTCCGGCACTCTGTACCAGAGTTTGAGTAACTTAGATTCCAAAGGAACAAGCTCCATTTTTTTGCTTGATTGAGATAGGTTAGCATAATGGTTGTAGCCTGTAGGAACATAGTAGTCTAATATTTTGAAGATACTTAACTCTAGTTGTCTGAAATTCCGGGCTTCCTGTTAAAAAGACATTTGCGAGCGAAAACCATTTATCCACATTTACGAATCAGTAAATGAAAATTTATTTGTAATTGATATTTAAAGCTAAGCTATTGGCCGATGGCCACAGCCTCTAGAGAGCAATCTCCATTAAATATAGGAGGGAGAGTGATTATCAGGAGAATGGTTAAGAAATATAGTCCTTTTGTGGAAAATTCTGAACTAGTATATGGTGACCATTGGTTACTGACTCATCTCACAATGATCTTCACTCTTGGCAGGAATTTTAAAGTTAATCTAATTAGTATTAATATTGATAATTATTGAGTTGCATGAACTATTTGCAAGCAAGAATTTTACTTCTGAGTTATTAAAGAAATATATATATTATTTGCTTAGTATATTTGGATTCATGTTGATATTGAATGCATGCGTAGATTTTGCGGAAATAGCGAATGAGAAATTCGCCTTCGACGTGGTTGGGCATTACTCAAGGCCAGAAGTGCTCAGTCTTAATGTGAGAGACAACCCTACAAGGCCGGTTACCTTCACATCAGCATCAGCAAAAACTGAAGATTCTATGTAGTATGTAACTGATAAAATTTCAAATAGTGGTGGTTAGTACACCCTTATACAACATTGGGAACTAATCTGTAGGTTACGAATTAACTTGAGCTTGTTAGCTCGAGCACTCTAAATTCCTAAGTACAAATAAAATATGTGCTGTGAATGTAATTTATAGTTTCATCTCAAGGGCGATATGACATTTAGATTTGCTCACAGAAATAATATTGTTATGTTTTTAAATAATATTCTTTTTCTGCATTTGTTAACCAGCTGGTGATTCTCTGTCTGTGTTCATGCATTCTAGATGGATTATAGAACCCAACAAAATCTTCAATTATTCTTGCAATTATTGAGTGCATGAGAAGCTCTAATTATCAAAGACGACCACCGTCTTGCATGATTGAACTTGAGATCCCACCATGATTTCTGGCGCAAACCTGATTTTATTCTTGTCGCTAGTTTTCAAATCCATACTAGTTGTAGACTTGTAGCTGGAATGGTCTTTTAATAATGTGAGGTGATAATAAAACATAAGAATAGGAGTGAGTATCGAAAACGAATTGACCATTCACATCTGTCGATCCCAGTGACGGGAGTAGGATTATAGGCTGAAACATATCTATCGATCTTTTAAATAAAAAGCATTTTATGGGAGGTTGATGTAACAATAATGACATTTGTCGATGTGACTCGATTTTAGTGCGTGCATTCCGTTATCATGGAAATACTCCCCCATAACACATCCTGAATAAGGGGCCAGAAATTTCAGAGCAGGTAGTTTCAAGAAGGTTGTTGCTTTTAGTATTGGCTTTTGTTATCCCGAATCTTCATAATTCATTTTGCAAATTTCAGAGCAGGTGGTTTCAAGAAGGTTGTTGCTATTAGTATTGGCTTTTGGGATCCCAAATCTTCATATTTCATTTTGCATCGAGTACCCGTGTCAGACACGTGTCAGACACTCGACATTTGGATAAGGGAATAGAAACTTGGACACTTATTTTAGGTTAAAAACATGTAATTTTTTTAAAATATTGCCGAATCTACACATGTATTCATATTGGGTACTTTAAGCCGAGAACGAGAAAAAGAATATGGCTAACAATATGAATAATAGGTAATAGATAATTGAGAGAATGAAAATGAATGTTCAAACTAGCCACAAAAACAAAGGGGAAAAAAAGGTGAAAGTTAAGGTACTAGCTAGCCTTCCGATGACTAGATTGTTGTGTTATAAGAGATTGGCTAGGTGTCAATCCTATCTTCACAATAAGATTAGTATGTAGACATTGAAATTTGTGTCTTCACCTGGAATTGAGGTTTTAATTTTTGATGGAAGACAATAGATTCCGATCCCTTTAGCATAATTTGAACAGTTGAACTTCATATATCTTATGCAAAATTTTATACACATATTTGGTTTAGGCAAATGCGACAATCGCGTGTAAAAATATAGGTAAAGAAAATAGAACTTTTGATCTAGTCCAACATGTTTGAACTCTTGCAATCTCCTCCTCTGCAACATTGCCTTCATGCTGCCCCCTGCAACATGGCCAACCCAGAACCAGAAACAATATGGTCCCTTAGATCTTTAATCATCTTGTATCTCTGAATTTCATTTTCATAATCCTGCCTTTGATTTTGTGATGTAAATTCAAAAACTCTTTCCTTGTTTAAACCGTCTGAATCTTCTTTCGATTTAGTGCTAAATTCCCACACAATCCCGTCTGAAATTTGTCTTTCTAGATAACTTGGTTTCTTTTGCGTTCTATCAGAAGACAAGTTCCTTTTCACTGTTTCTTCATCACAGGAGATTATATCTTCATCGTTTTGAGCTTCAAAACCTCCAGCATAACTCCATCCAAAGGTCTTGGCATTGCAATCCATATTTAGCTCAATCGACTGATCATCACTATCAGGTGAATCATGTGAATCGTTTCTTTCCCTATCATCTCCTTGTAGGCATGGTTTTATTAATGTTTTCTTCAAGTATTCCTTGAGCTCTTTGATTCTGTCATTGTTGAGAAAGTCATGCCCCTTCTCTTCACCTTTTTCATCTCGCAAGTAGCTCTCAAGCTCACTTCTTAGCTTCTCCACTGCTTCATTCTTCTCCTCGAACTGATACCTGGCTTCTGAAAGCTTCATCTGAACCCTCTCTTCACGCAACACATCAGCCAAATGAAGCATTTCTCTTTCTTTTTCCACCTCTTCACGAACTTTAACCGACTCTTTCTTAAGTTCTTCGACTTCAGCTCTGTCATCCCCGATACCTCTTGCCAATTCGTCACAAACTTGCTCCAGTATCTCTCTTGTTCTCCTTTCACCTTCTATATCCTTTTCTGCTTTTGACAAGGATTCCTTTGTAATTGCCAGCTCTCTTCCTAGCTTCTTGTTCAATCTCTCAGTTTGTTTTCGCAGCCTCTTCTCTGTGTCCAGCTCTCCTGCCAAGGACTTGACTGCATTGTGAATCCTGCTCCGTTCTTTCATTTTCCAGGCTAACCTTTCTTCTGCAAACTGTTTTAAAAGATAATCTATCTCACCATGGTTGGGTTGCTGTTCTTGAATTAACTTCTCGACCTTTACACGTGCACAATGAAGCTCGAATTTTAGTGCATTGATAAGAGATATACATGTTGATCGCTGCTCTTCCAACTCCCAAGTGTGATTTAAAACTTTCAGAAGCTCTTTAGATGTGATAAGCCCTTCTTTGATATCTTCCAAACGTGCCATAGTTCCAACACAGTGTCTATGAGGTGGACTTTCGACCTGCATAGCCAGAGGTTATAAGCGATATTAACCTCCAATTTCGGTGTTCAGTACCGGAAAGGAAGTTTCGTTCATATACTGAGCAGATTCACTACTCACAATATAAGATTTATTATACACAAGTCTCATGGTTGATAAAAATTGTTACCGCAAATCCACTATTATATTAGGCCTATCAGCAACTTGTAATAGGATGTGTATCGACTCCGTACGTTGTAAACTATCTAATTGTTCTACAATTATTATGCAAAAGGTGCAACTTTAAAGTAGGAATAATAGCAACTCCAGCAGTCAAAAAATTAGAAACAGCATTTTGGTGTACTGTTGTTTCCCTGGCTACTTTGTTACCTTTATCAAGTTGGCATTCCGAAGAGAATCCATTCCTCTGAAACTTTTGTCAGTGAGCAGAACTTTGGTGGAACCAACTGATTTCCTTGTCCTGTGCCTGTCCATGTACTGCAAAAGCAGAATCTTGATATTAACATACGAGGAACTTGCATATGATCTGCACTTTAGAAGTTTCAAATTATGTAACAAAATCTGCAGAACAATTAAAAGCCAGTTATCGTCTTATGGGTTGGGTTATCATCTAAGTGTGTGCGTTTAGGCGTCTTGACCAGCAGTTAGCCTTTAGAAATCATGATTAGTCCAAGCTTGATATGACAGATTGTTACTTCTATTCCTTGAAGTTTGGTAAACTTTGAATACATCTTAACCTCTTCCTTCTTACTTCTGAACGGGTGAACGGGATATACTAGGTATGTTTGGGACGTACATATTTGAGAAGCATTAGAGAGTAGTAGTGTACAACTGACAACTTGTCTAACTTCGAACAAGCATTGATTAATTGTGCGTACCATACACCCAACAGCTGTAATCCAGAGAAACCGTAGGTCTATAGAACTATAACAATCATTCATTGTACTGTAAAATGTAGAAATAAAGATAAATTGTACACACCTCTGAAACAGGAATTTGTGATAGATCAGTAGAATGTCTAACAGTTGCCCCTTTTCGTCCCTTCTCTACCTTATTCTTCAACTTTTCTTTCATGTTACGAGAAGGATCCTCATCAATCTCCCACAAGGTAGCAGCCAGTTTTCGCGCTGACATAGAAGCTTCTTTAACCTTTCCAGTACCCTGATCATGATGTAACGGTGACAACCTTGTACTCATCTTCCAAGATGGTACTGGTGTGCTTGATCCTCCTCTTTTCCTGACCAAAATCGCTCGTTTCAACCGAAAATTCTGTACAAGTGACGAAGAAGAAGATGAAGAAGAACAACCCCTTTTCCTAATCTTGCATTTCTCACCTAACTTTCTCTCCTCATTGATCAAGTTTCTCTGCGGCATAAGTAATGTTCTAGCCACTTTTGTATAATAAATATATAAAGATTGATTTTTTCAGTGGTATGTGTGAATCTGAGGCTATGTAGGCTATTTTATGGACTATTACTACTACTTTGAACTAACTTAGGGTGATGTAAAGTGTCAAAAGACTAGTCAAAAGGAAGAATAAAAGTCCAAGAAACAGAGTTGAAGAAGCTTTTTATTCTGCAAGAAATGATGATAAGAAGATTAGCAAGAGATTGGATTAAAGTGGCTTTGATTCAAAATCCTATAGAGGGAAAAGAAGATGCACATACAATATAAATGTAAGTATGTAAGAATGATTGTTATTGAAGTTTTGAGGGGTTGAAAATGAATGAATAGGAAAACAAAGGAGAATCAAAGAGAGAGTGATTGTGATTGTGTGTGTCTTTTTCATAGAAAAGGAGAATGAATATATGAATGAGAGAGACAGAGTAGTCGTGGTATGCACGTGATTCATTTTGTGTTTTATAAAGGTCATGCATGTGTGAATGAATGGCCAGAATGTTGGCTAGGTTCTACGTATGTTTCTTCGTTTTTCTGAAACTGTAAACTTCGAACATTTACGTTGAGAGTTGTGTTTTTTAAGAATGTTAGGGATGATTTGACAAATCTAAATAAAATTATCTGAATTAATAAGAAATCTGAATACTTAATGAATAATATAGTTTGGCAAATAAAATTTTCAAATCATGTTAATTTCTTATATTATCCTTATATATATTATACGAATATAAATAGAATTTATTTTTGTACACGGAACAAAAGAATAAATATTACGGAAACGAATATAGTGTAATTACATATTGAACCTAAGCCTATATATATATATATATTATAATATAACGAATCTTAATAGTAGTAATGTATAAAATAAAAGGTATATTTTAATGAATAATATAAATAATTAATGTAATAATCTTAATTATTCAAAAAAATTACTTCTATGTATATAATACAATTATTCTTATAATACAGTGTTATATTATTATTATTATTATTTTAAAAACTTTAATATCAATAGATAAAAAAAATGTATTGTACACTAAACATATATATCAACACAATAATTAATAAAACATATATTCACACTCGAAAAAAATACAAAAATAAAACTAATCTTTAAAGTGCATATGAGCACGTATACATGAGTCATGACTACATTCAGTTAAATATTAGTGGTTCAACAAAAATAAAATTAAAACCAAACAATCTTATAATAAGATAGAAAACATTCAGCTACATTAACAAATAAACAAATGAGGCCTTAGTCTTATTAAAAAAATACAGTAAATTTTCCATAACACATATTTTTTAATTAATATAAATTTATCTTTCGAGTACTCTATAAAATTAATTTTCAATACTTTTTGAAATTTTAAAATATTTAGGTTTTATTTTTCGTTGAGACTTGAATATATTTAATGAATTCTTTTCGGTGGTCTTCGGTAGAGTTCAAAATTCTTCCGATTCTTTTAACACTTTCTGTTTACTTGATCTTCAATGACTGCTGACTCTCGTGCTATAATTAATATTAGTTACCTATCTTGTTCTTGACTTATTTAACTCATCTAAATATTAGGTTATGTTCTATTATACTTTATAATCTCTATCTATTTGGTTGTTAGAGTTTGATAAACAAATCATTTAGAAAACTCAACTAACATACAAAAAGTAAATGCACAAAGACGATAAACAATATTAATTACATTTTAGATTGTATTAAAGATTTTTTCAATCAAAAACAGTACAAGATGAATATTCCTCTATCTAGTGCTGAAAAAATCTTCAATACTTTAGTGAAGACTTCATCTTCACTATTTTATACTTGTTATCTAATCCGCCACTAAGTCAAATGCATTTTGCTCGAGTGGATTAATAACCATGTGTAGCTTCTCAAGTATAATTTGAAAAACAACAGCCTTTCTATGAACTTGATCTCTTTGAATGTCAACTCCAGTTGGTATGACCTTCCTTGAACACTAATTCTCTTTGGCAGAGATTTACCTCTATCAGTGTTGTATTGTTTATCTTCTATCTACTTGATATAACTTTGTCATTTCTCTCAGCACTCTTTTGTCACGATAGTTAGTCGAAACCTTTATTTCATCAAGCACTTGTCCAGTTAACTTGGATGAGTAGAATTTAAGCTCCCACGACTCCAGAGCTCTAAAACTTTCATTTGAATCTTTCTACTTGACCTTCAGCGGATTAAGAAGCACCAATGGCTCGACTTCTTGAACTAGATCAAAATCTTGAATTTCAGTCTCAGAGACCAGAAGCTCTTGATATACAAACTGTTGTTTTTTTCGATACAAGAAGTGAGAGATGTAATATTGAGATGGAAGCTTACGGTGGAAGCTCGGAAGCTTATCATTTTATTCAGTGTAATGCTCTTTATATAGAGAGTACATTAGACAAACTAGCATGATTAGTGCCACATAATCAGCCTAATCATTTACAAATATTTTCACAATTAATCAGCATTAAAACATAATAATATAATTTATTATTCAGTTACAATTTTGAATCAGAGATTCCAACACTCCATCTTGATTCGAAATTGTAAATCTTTTTCATGATGTAATTCCCATCATCATCGTGGATCATTTCTCTCCACAAACATATTTTCTGATGCACTTCTCACCAAATTCCTTTGTTGATATCACCAACTTCAAATTTTATTGGAGCACTTCTCTCCAAAAATATTTTTTCTTGGTTCACTTCTCACCAAATCCTTTTGTTGATGCACTTCTCATCAACTTCAAACTTTTATTTTTATAAACTTCTGATCAATATTAATAACTAAAAATTTGGAGCACTTCTCTCCATGGTGAAGTTTTTCACCAGCAACTCTAAAATAAAAATTCTTCCATGGCCACTTGCACCATGGTTTCTTTATCATCATCGTAACACACATCTTTTTTTTGCCTATAATTATCAAATCCTCTTGGCCCTCCTTCATATTATTCTTCAGAAGCTTTCGTTGTTTCATCTTCAACAAACCATGATTTGAATTAGTGTTGGGTTATTTTCAAGAGGTTTCATCTCTCCCTTAAATTTAACCCTCCACAAACTTAAATCTCTCTTGCTAGAAGTCATGTTGCACACTCACATATCCCTTAAGATCATTGAAGCTCTTGATACCATGTTGGTTTTTTGATAGATCATTTACAAATATTTTCACAATCAATCAACATTAAAACATAATAATATAATTTATTATTCAGTTACAATTTTGAATCAGAGATTCCAACACAAACTCTTCACCATCTTTACTAGTCATGTTGAACTCATTTTCCACAACTTGTCTCTTGATGTATCAGTCCACCTTAACTGATCTATTTTCTATCTCCTTTGATTGAGAACCTCTCAATGGATCATTCGTTTTAACCTTAGAATTTTTTATTCCACACTTGATAGAATGTTTAGCAGGTAGGCGAATATTCTTTTTTCCGCTTTCTTCTTTGTCTCGGTTCTATATCCTTACTTTTGAGCATTCCTTCACACACGCTAATGTTCTAAGAGGATATAACCTATTCTATCATCATCCAAAATTCCAGATCCAAGGTCTGAAGAATCTTGTCCTTGTATTAGTTGACATGGGGATTTTCATAAAATTCTAAATCAGCTTTTTTCATAAACTTATCTATCATATCGATTAGAAGCTCATTCTTACATTATTTTCTCTTTACCTTTTGCTTGAGGATTTATAGCTCCATGAGAGGTCTGCCTTCGATAAAATCTATTGATAATGTTCTTGCGACTTTATTTTTGTAGGTGATTTGTATCTACCAACCTTGATAAAAGAAGATGATTCCAAGATACACAAAGATTTGCCTCATAACTTGAAAGAATTGATTTATAGATAAAAACTCTGAGTAAGTTCTTTCCAGAATATCAGTGACATTCTTATCTATATTGTTTGTAAACCCAATGTCTAGATTTCTAAGATGCTCCTTACATCATCCCATTTCTGATCAATCTTTTATTCTGCTTGTGACCTCGTCTTCTTCTTCACTTGCTCAAAGTTATCCCTCTTGAATTCATTCTAATTACCATCCACTACTTCACATGCTCTTACTTAGTGTTGTGAAATGTGAGAAGTCGAAAAAATCACATGATCCAATTTTGAAGCGCAACTCGCGAAGCACGATTACTCACACAATTTTTCACCAAAAATGAAGTTATTTATATAATTATCTATATTTATACCTATATAATTCTGAAAATATTTATTCTAATATTTACCAATAGAATAATACTTAAAATATTTTTAAATATAATAAAAAGTCTCAAACATAGTAGAAATATTAAACAAGTATATCAAATTATCAGTCAATAATATTTAGGATGTCAAAGAATTCTAAATAAGTTATCTCAATCTCAGTTTCTTCAAATTCCCTCTCTTTCTCATCATCTTCATCTACGAGAGTTGAAGAAGAAGACTTTTTACTTGCTTTTGAGGTGGTCATATTTTTTGTCAAGCGACTCGTACGATAAAGTGGTTCTTCAGCTCCAGAAGTAATACAAATATCATCCCAGGTAAGATATTCTCCTTCATGCACATAATTGACATCCACATCATCGTCATCAAGACTCTTTCTAAGCAACTACTCATTACAGTCATCTATTACATCCAAAACAATTAGGTCTTGTACATCACGTGCATCAAAGCTACGTTTTAATGCTTTATTATATTTGACATATACCAAGTCGTTGCGCCACTTTTGAGACACTAATGATAACAATTCACTAATAAACATTTTTTTTATTAAGATGGTGAGAGACATATATACCTAAAGAACTAATATTGAGACATAACTTACATGCTCAAATGCATTCCAATTGTGATCAAAACCCGATGCAGTACATGTTAGACTCAAAGCATTGATTGCAAACCTTCGTAAATTTAGAGCTGAACTTCCTAAATTTTCCCACCATGTTGCTACATAAACATTTAGATTAATTTCATATAAAAACTGACTTAATATATTAGCTAAATTTATTAATTATACTAACTATTTTATTGAATTATAACTACCTGACACATGTCATTTCTTGGCTCTCTTTGTCATGTCTGATGAAAAGTTCTTTTACGCATATTTGTATATTGAAATTTCATCTATAATGGCATCTTGTATATTTGTATCAAGAACCAATCTATACATGCACTTGTACAACCCTTTTCTTATATTTGCATCTAAAGACATGTCTTGTTAATCATAAAAAAATTCTAGATTCAAGAAGTGGCATGCCATATACAAAGGCTGATGAAGTTAAACTTCTCACATGGTATCAATTATTTCAAAGACTTTCTTGTATTCATATGCCTTGTTAAATGAACTCTCAATGATAAATTTGGCCTTCTTTATTGCCCCATAGATGTATCCTATCAAAGGCTTCTTCTCACCATAAAAAATATGTAACACTTTGATAAGAGTACCACACACTTTAAGTGCAAAAAGAATATTTTTTTCAAAAAGATGATTGCAAAACATTGATTGTAGCTCTCTTTCCAGAATTCTCCTTAGACCACTTACTTTCATTCCTTTCTTTTGAAACAAACATCTTTTGCAATGAATTTTTAACAAGGTGAAGCCTTTCTAACATAATGCAAGATGTCGTAAATTGAGTTTTGGCAGACCTAAGTATCAACTCCTTTAATATTAAAATATCGAAGCATATTCACAGTTCCAGGCCTTGAATAAATGTATCCACACAAAGCCATGACACTTGAGCATATTTTTTTTTCAATTTACTGATCTTGAATATATCTTCTAACATTAGATCAATACAATGTGCTGCACATGGTGTCCAGTATATGTGAGGATACTCTCTCATCAACAATTTACCAGCCTTAATATTATTGGAAACACTATTAATTATAACTTGAATAACATTATTTTCTCCCACAGCTTTGACACACTTCTTTATCATCTCAAACATTTTATCACCTATTTTTGAGTAATTAGAAGCATCAATTGATTCAAAAAAGATGCTTCCCTGGAGAGAATATATCAAAAAATTGATTAATGTTTTTTCGCTCCTATATCTTTCCAACCATCACACATAATTGAACAACCAACTCTCTTCCAATCTTTTTTGTGCTCTTAAACAATTTTATTTTATTTCCTCCACCTCGTTGTGAAGTAAATGGACTCGAACGTAGTAGTATGTTGGTGGTTTCATTCCTGGACCATGTTGCCCTATAACTTCAATTGTCAGACCGAAGCTGTTATAATTAACAACATTAAACGGAATCCATGCATCATGCATTCACCTCGCAAACATCTTACAAGCTTGGTTTCTGAAATGTTTCATGACTTTCTTTGAATCCGCGTCTGTGAATATTTTTTTTCCCATGATGTGATATTGCTTCAAGATCAGGCATGAAAAAGTATCTATTTGGCTCATGATGTTTCTTTGTTGATTACTTGACATGCTTGAATTAAATTGAGTGATTTGAGTACTAGTTTCATCCACAGAATCTTCATCCTCCATGTTTACTTGCTCCATATTTTTACTCTTTTTCATTTTTTTTTCCAAACGAACTCTATTATTTCATCTCTAACATGGGCCAGTACTTTATGTAATATCCCATATTTTTTTAGAATAATAAAATAGTTTAATAATAATAATAAAGTATTAAAATTGGATAAAAATTAGGAATTAAAATTATATTAGAATAATGAGCTTTCGAATATGAGTTAGATTTGAATAACCAAGTATAATATGGTATTTTCGATATTTGAGAGGTCCGATATGTGATATTTTCGATTGAGTACTGAGGACTGAATATATGTTCTAATATGGTGTAAATTTGTTATTTACGTAACCGAGGTAAGTAGCTTTTTTTGCTCCGTATTAATGTAAAACATGTTTTATATTGTTAGATTACGTGTATTATGTAGTAACTTTATGTTATTATGTATTAGGTAAGTAACTATCTGTTGCTCTGTATTATTATAACTAACTTTTTGTTACATTTTATTACTGTAAAATATGCTTTGTATTGTTAAATTACTTGTCCTCACTTATTTGTTTCACATATCGAATATCTTATATTTTATATTGACATATGATTAATAAAAAATGAAATTTCAGAAATCCCCGGTCTTAGTCATATCAAGTATAAGATCCCCATCACTGGGAAAATGTGACATAAGAAATAAGAATAAGATTCTGGTCACTGTGAAAGTGTGACATAAAGACAAGAATAAGATCTTGTCCACTGGAAAAGTGTGATATAAATTATAAGATGTCGGTCACTAGCAAAGTGTGGAATAAGAATAAGATTTTGGTCACTTGGAAAGTGTGACATAAGGAATAAGAATAAGAACCCGGATACTGGAAAAATGTGACATAAGGAATAAGAATAAGATCCTGACCACTGGGAAAATGTGACATATGGAAGAAGAATAAGATCCTGGTCACTGGGAAAATGTTACATAAAGTATGAGATGTTGGTCACTGGTAAAGTGTGACATAAGGATAAAAATAAGATGTCGGTCGCTGGCATAATGTGATTGTGATTTAAGATTGTTGGAATAATATATGGATATTTTTTAAAGATATATTTATTGATTAAGAATTTTGAATATGTGACTTATAGACTGCATTATTTTGAATTAATTTGTTATGTGAAAATCCTTTGATGATTGTATTGAGTATATTATGTGCAATTATGTGATAAACATTGCGTGTTACATGTTAAGTTATCTTTTTGAAAAGATAAAATATTATTTTGAGTTGTTGGACGGTAGTTGCTTGGTGGGTTTCGCAGCTCTTTCTTTTAATATTTCAGTTTTCGTGTAAGAGGAAGTTGATGTGCATTCGAGTTTGAGGATCTTAGATTTGGAGTAGATTGACTGTTGATTTGTCATTGTTAGTTGCGCTTTTATAATAATTACCTTAGTAATAGAGTTTTGTATTAATAAATTGTATTGTATTTTAGTTTTGCTAACTAATAGTCCAAAAAAGGGCGGGCTGTTACACTTTATCACATGTTACATCATCTCTATTATATCCTCCAGCTAGATGCTTCTTGAAATGATTAATTCCACCGATGCATATATGTTTATAAAATGAATATTGAAATTTTGACTTATCATTCTGTACTGGATTTCCATATTTCCACCCAATGTCAACAGTCCTAGTAATTTTATAACTATTCTTAAATTAATCAGTATCAGTGGAAAATAATTATTCTAAGGGGAACTTTGTCAAATACCTAACAGATAATAAAAATTATATTTAAAAAATAACACATTACACATATACTATATATTAAAGATCAAGATATTAAAGAAATATTAGGGATAGAGATTAGATATTGAGATAGATGAAGAGAAAGAGATATTTGGAGAAAAAGAAAGAGATGAAAGTGAGAGAGATAAGAAAAAGATAAAATATAGTATATACCTCTTGAAGATTAGTGGCAGCTTATGTGCAAAACTTGTAAGGATGCCTTATATTTATAAGTTGAGTTTCCTTAATTAAGAGTATTTCAATCTTTCTATATCTGGTACGAGTTTTTTTTACGTTTTATATTGAGCGTTTTTATGAGTAACCGCGAGTCAAGCGCGATTTTATACCAATTTAAAAATCGCACTAAATTGTTCATACACAACTCACAAACTCTTCCCCTAATCGCGAAATGGGATTAATCACGATTTTCACAACATATACAAATTCTTAGTTAACATTATTGTAGTTACATTCAAATTCATAGTTATTTATATATGCATGTATTCTTAGATTATAATCAATATTATATACTTAGATTATAGTCTACAATCAATTTTATATATTCTAACTACTATATTGACAATTAATTATAAATGAACCTGTAACTTTACATGCATCTATATCATATTATAAAAGGAGGCTATTATGATTACTCAAAACATAATCAAAATAAAAACTATTATCATCTTTTCACAATAACGCTATTCATATATATATATATGCATGTATTCTTAGATTATAATCAATATTATATACTTAGATTATAGTCTACAATCAATTTTATATATTCTAACTACTATATTGACAATTAATTATAAATGAACCTGTAACTCTACATGCATCTATATCATATTATAAAAGGAGGCTATTATGATTACTCAAAACATAATCAAAATAAAAACTATTATCATCTTTTCACAATAACGCTATTCATATATATATATATATATATATATATATATATGTGTGTGTGTGTGTGTGTGTGTGTATCGAATATTTGCATAATATTAACTGTAAATCAATTCAATTTTTTAATTATGAGTGTCTAAGTTGTAATAATATATAAGAAGTGAATATATATGAACTAAAAAAATTGATCCAATTCCATTGGACAAGTTTGATTATAATATTATTTAAATTTTAAAGATAGCCGAATTGATTTGAGCATATCTAGATAAATAAAATTTTTAGATCGGATAAACTTATCAAAATAGAATTTTATTAGAGTTAAAACAGGTATGCGCTTATCAAATAATACTTCTGGATATGATTGTATTAAACTGATACCAACATTGTAAAAATGAGGAAGAAAAATAAATCGGTTGAGTTGTTGATTAAAAATTAGTGAATTTATCTATTATATCTCAAATTAACTACTACATTTATCAATATATCCTTTTTCATTTCATTATTATAAATATGTCATATGGTTAAACTTTAACTCATATAAATATAATTAAGTTATATATTTAATATATATCTACTAAATATGACTATAATAGATCTAATACAATACATATAAAGTAGGAAACTAGAAATTAGGTTTTATCCTTCAGAGATCACATAAAATCACTCCTCCAATTATTTCTTCAGTTACGTGTGTTCTCTCCCACCCATTATCTAATGCGTGTTCTTTCAAAATTATAGAAAAGGAGAAAATAGTTAGGGAACAAAATCTGAGATAACCAACTAATGCAAAACACGCACAATAAAATTACATGATGGAGATAACTAGCATCCCAACTTGTATTATTAATCAAAACAATTATCAATAATACAATCAATCAATCACGAATACTTAAAACTAAGAATACTTAAGCATTACCTATCAAACATATTATGACTATATATAAATTGATATCATAAACTTAGCCACCAAGACTTACAATACTTGTTATACAAGTCTAATCATACTTGTTATCTAATTACCTACCCAAGACATACCATCTATAATAATTGTCCAAATATAAGTATTACCAAATATAATAATGATCTAAATACAATTATTATATTACTCATATTTGTCTCGAATCTTGTTAGGAATTATGATATTTGATGATAACAAATTTCTTGGAATTACAATAGGGATTTAAATTTTATTGTAACTGGTCAATGGGTATATGACTTATAAATATTCATTGACTAAGAAACCATTTATCAGTTGAAGCTTGTTAATCAACTGATAAATTGGATTGTAACATTTGATTTATGTTTCATTATCAATTGATTGTATTGCCTCAATGGATGCTGTGAAGTAGTTGACTGATGTTATTGACTTCAATTTATAGCTTATCAACGAATGTGAAGAATGGTTGATCAACTATAAATATTCTAAGTCAAAATTCTTACAAATGAATTGATCAACAGATATTGGAGTCGATGGATAAATACACTACTTGATGGATAAAAGCTATCAACGGATAAAGGCAATCAACGGATAAAGGACCATCAATGGATAAGGAGTCGATGAATAATCTAACTATCCATCGATACATCAATTGATCGATGGATAACCTATCCATCGATGGATGAAGATAATCTATTGGGCAATTTTGGCCTTATATAATCTAATGGGCGATTTTATATATAGATAATCTATTGGGCGATTTTGGCTATAGATAATCTATTGGGTGATTTTGGTTATAGATAATCTATTGGGCGATTTTGAGCTTTGATGCATCTATTAGGCGATTCCAAGCATTGAAATCCAATGGGTGATTTCTAGTCTTGATATCCAATGGGCGATTTCTAGTCTTGATAACTAATGGGTCATTTCAAGTCTTTATAAGTCCTTTGGGCGATTTCTACTCTAGATAAAGTTTATAGGCGATTTCTAGTCTAGATAAAGCTTATAGGCGATTTCTAGTCTTGATCAACTTAACTTTGACTTGTCCTTGACTTGACTTCAGAAATACCTATAAATTATTCTTTATAATTATTTCTTTGTCTGTCATCAATTCCTCCTGCAGTTAATTGTTTCCTTGATTATGTAGAGTCAATTCTTCTCTTGGGGTGCTGACGCCTAGTGCACTGATCTAGTTCACAGATGACTAACACTGATTAGAATTATCTTCACTTGCAATTAATGTCTAGTTAACATTTCCTCAGCTATTTCTTTGCTTTGAGCACTGTCTATTAATAAACATTGTATTTTCACTGGAATCTTTTCTGGTACTTATACAACGTCTTCATTAATACCACAATCCTGAATACTTCATTCTCTATTCTTCACTGACTCTTGAACATATAAATGAACTTCTTTCAGTGAGTATAGATTCAAAACTGCAGCTGTCTTCTTTAACCTTTATCTTTACCTAGTCTTCAATACTTCTAGATTCCTATGCTTCGAACACTATCTATCTTCAATCAATGCTAATATACTGAAATCTTCTAGTGGCACTTTTATACTGAATCTTCAACACTTCTGAAACTCTGAACGTTTTTACACATTATTCTTCACTGAGGCTTGAACATATTAATGAACTTCTTTCAGTGACCTGTAATAGACTTCAAAACTTTTTCTAATGTCTTGAGTCACTGTATCTGCCTTATCTTCATTTCTTCTTGATTTTCGTGAGACGTAGTATTATTTACCTGTCATGTTCTAGTGTTGAGTTATCACGATTATTATTCATACAACTTCGTAATCTCACCAACAATCTCCCCATATTTGATTGTTAAACTTAGCAAACAAATCCCATAAAGAGGATAACTCAACTAACAACTATAAAAAGTAATGGTCCGAGACTTGTAAATAATGCTACTGGTTTTTCTGGATCAGATTCTGTATTTCCAGAATTCTTGGGTAAATGAAATGAAAGATATTTGTTCCTCTAGCATTGAACTGATATTCATGTAGTATCATCTTCATTTCTATATGTTTTAGTTGTCTCTGCTTCAAAATTGTTCATAATTTGAACTTAAAGAACTTATCATGAACAGATCTTCATAAGAATTAAAATTCTTGGGAATGTCTTCAATAGAACATAGTGGTCCACTAGAATTGGAAGCTTAGTGGTTTGTTGTTGGTGAGATTACGAAGCTGTATAAATAGTAATCGTGATAACTCAACACTAGAACAAGACAGGTAAATAATACTACGCCTACACAGAAATCAGGAAGAAATGAAGACAAGGCAAATACAGTGAATCAAGACATTAGAAGAAGTTTTGAAGTCTACTACAGGTCACTGAAAGAAGTTTATTAATATGTTCATGCCTCAGTGAAGAATAATGGTTAAAGACTTTCAGGGTTTCAGAAGTGTTAAAGATTCAGTATAGAAGTGTCACGAGAAGATTTCAGTGTATTAGCATTGATTGAAGATAGACAGTGTTCGAAGCATAGGAATCTAGAAGGGTAAAGACAAAGGTTAAAGAAGACAGCTGCAGTCTTGGAGTTATACTCACTGAAAGAAGTTCAGTTATATGTTCAAGCGTCAGTGAAGAACAGAGAATGAAGTATTCAAGATTGTAGTAGTAATGGAGACGTTGTCTAAGTACCAGAAAAGATTCCAGTGAAGTTACAATGTTTATTGACAGTTAGTGTTCGAAGCAATGAAGTTGCTGCAAACTTAACAATGCAAGTAAGGCTATAATACGAAGACCTGAATCGAAGTTAGTCGTCTGTGAACCATACCAGTTGCACTAGGCGTCAGCAGTTTGTGAAAGGAATCAGAGTATTAACTATAGAAGAATTGTTAAGTTGAAGAACGTACCTGGAAAGAACGGTTATTTATTAAGGTACAAAAAGTAATTTGTAGAGGCTACAGCCAAACAGCTAAACAGCTAACAACCAAACAGCTAAACAGCTCAAAGGGTGTAGGGTGCAAAGTGTCACAACCTTGGTACGAAAAGTGAAAGTTTCTGAATTACAGTCGAAGAACAGAAACAGCTCAAGGTACAGGGTGTAATGTGGCAAGACTTTGGTACAAGAAATGGAAGTTGGGAAACTTCAATCAAGGGATAAATAGAGGGTCAAAGTGCAGTGACCAAACTGCACTTTGACCATGGAAATGAATTACACGCGCATGAATAGTAAGGCGCAACAAAATGATCAGCACAATAAAATTCAATTGACTTAACCAAAATGGAGCATCATGTTTTAGTGGCGCCTCTACAGGGCTTGCCCAGTGCAAGCGCAACAAAAATGTTAAAGTGGAGCCACTTGACTTGATTACATTTATACTCCAATATTTTGTTACGCCTCCCCTGTACAACCACTGTATAGGGCGCAACAAAATATTACAGGCGCAACAAAAAGTTCCCTGGCGCAACAAAGAAAATATTTCTTGGCCCCACTTAGCCCTCAGCCAATCAAATTACAGCAGCTACTTTATTTGATTTAAAGTCTACACCAATTGAAGAGGTCGTCTTCTCCAACAATACAAAAATGTAGGGAGCCACTGCCATGGCCGGAGCAAGAGATACATTTTATACACACCCATACCTTGCTCCCGGTCAGATATTAGGACCCGGTTCTTTAACGAAAAATGCTCAGGACTTCTAGATATCACTCCCTACGGACTCAGTTTTTCCTTGTACTAATTTAGATATATTTGTATAGGAACTGAGCCCTATATTTTTGTGTTAGTAGCAAAGAACTAATTTGTTCTTTGGAAGCCAGTTATATTTTTAACTGGGTGTAACACCCCTCTGGGTTTATATATGAAAGATATATTCCCGGAAACTTGTCTCCATAATTTACTTGCTAATTTTCTAGAACGTTAATGTTTATTCATACACACAGAAAATTAGTAGGCGGCTCACCTAAACACTACAAATGGCCAAACCCACTCTGAAGCAATAATTTATTTATCCGCAAATTCCGAAAAGAATTTAAATTATTGTGAGTATCGTATTCAACCCACCTTCTACGATACTTCGGGACCCAACATTTGTCGGCAAGAAGTCTTGGCAGGTCTAGAATCTTTTAAATTGCGCATCTTCAAAAGATCCTTGACTTACTTTAATTGCCATCATTCTTTTGAATTAATTGTAATCCAAAAATAATTGCAACTCTTCCAACATGCTCATGTTGTACCTACTCTGCATTTACTTAGCAAATATCTCTTGCCAAATTTTTATTAGTAGACCCACATATAATATAATCATGGTATACTTGCACATATATTACATTGTGTGTTCTTTGTATTCTAGAGAGATATATGTATAATGGTCCTACTAAAATCATTTTCAAGTAATAAAAAGTTAGAATGTCATACCATGTCCTTGACGATTTGCTTGAATCCCTAACTCCATTCATAGAGAGCTTGAGAAGAGAATGATATACAAATTCCATTGTATCTGCAACTTCAAAGTCCAGGAAATATTGTACATCAACTTCAACTTCTAACTCACCATTCAGGAATGCACTTGTTCACATTCATCTGATAGATATTCATGCTTGAATGCTCAACATGTGCTAGGGATATCCTGTTATTAGGTCATCATCTTGTTAGGCCCTAAAAGGATCATGAATCGTCACTGGTGCTTGCTGTTAGATCTTGAAAGTCCTGAAGATTTTGTTTCCATCATCGTCGATACCTTCTACTTGATAATAACCTAGCCTAACTAGTTTGGCCTTGTCCCTTATAACAATGCCAATAATTATCCAGTTTCTGAAAACCCTTAAAATACCAATTTCAACCTTGTCTTGTGGTCTGGGTTCCAGCTTCAATAGTTTCTGCCTTTCGAACTGATTGAGATCATCTTGCATTGCAATCACCCAATCTAGATCAATCAGTGCTTCTTCAGTATTCTTTGGGATTCCAGATGTTAGGTCCCAAAAAATATATGTTCATTTTGATTAGCACTTCTATCCTTTACTCAATAATCCGATTTACTAAGAACTAGACTCTAGGAATGAATTTGACTTCAAACCTTTTGTCTTGGAAGATATGTTCTTAATGTATTTCTTTTATATTAATCTTATTGAGTACGACTAGTAGATCCTTCTTTTATTTGCTCCCCCTAAATTGTTGTTAGGATGTGTTGAAGATCCTTCACCTTTTTCAGTGGATTATGTTAAAGTACACGAGTTGTGTAGGTTCACTACCATTTCCACTAATAGGATATGAATCATCATCATTATCATTGATTCTTTCTGCAACCTAAGTTTCAACATTAGTATCTGAATTTGACTCTGACGGGATGTCAAACCTCAAAGATTCAAAATAGTCTTTCATTTGAATGATGGGGAGCTTGGTGTATTTGGATGATACATTCAAACTTTCAATCACCTTCTGGTTTTACATCATTTATGTCTTGAAAGAATTTGACATCAATGAGTAGTCGAGGAGAATTGTTCCATGAGTCTTAATTTCTTGCAAATATACTCATCTAAATCTTCAGTAAATATCAATTTCCTCGAAACACACGAAATAGTTTCAGTGTTTGCTTCTGGTTGGTCATTAACTCATATGATGTCTTTTCACGATCTCGTTGATTAAAGCAGCATGTTGTATTAATTGTTTCAGCTTCAAAGTTCCTTTATAAGTGTAGACTTCATTTAGAACGTTATTCGTGAAATTCAGTTCCAATATCTGACTTCAAAGTTCTCACATCTTACTTTGCTTCCTACTTGATCTACCTGATGTGATCAATTGCCATCTGTGACGTATTATCTGTTGAATGCACGAACATCACCAACTTGTCACTATGGTTGTCATCAACCACCACTAAGAATATTTCTTCTATGACATAATTTGCTTCAGTGTGATGTTTTCATTGACTTCCCTGTATGACATACTTCAAAATGTCCTTCTAGATAGAATTCCATAAGAAGCAGTCCTCTCACCAATTTCATCTTTATTGGAGAATCCATTGTCTTGTTGACCAAGTGTGAGAGATTCCTATGCCATAACTAACTCTTTACTAATGAAGCTTTATTGAAAAGGTCACTTCACCTTTTCATACAAAATCCATGTCAGATACGAACAAACTTCTTCACTCTATGTTAAGTGAGCTTCCAACCTTCTTGTTTAAGATCAAACACTTTTTTTTCCAATGCTTTTCCAGAAAACCCTTGACAAAGAATTTCTTAGTGCCCTGTAGATAGTGCTTAAGTCCTTCCATAAGAAAGATGCTTCCAGTGATGACAATTTCAAAATCATAATAGCCAAATCCCTTGTACATCCTTTGTTGTCTTCTCCAAAGGTTACCTTTGGGTAGGCTTCCTCAACCAACTGTGATAGCAGAGCTTTAATCTTAATCATATGCCTCGTACAATAAATGTCACGAAATCACATAACTTTTTCCTTTTATTACATAATCTGCAATCACAAATGATTAAGCTTCTTGGTACTCAACTTCAATTGAGTTCAGATGGGTTAGAGATATTGCTTTAAATAGTGGTAACAACAGCTTCAACCTTAATATGCACAAACTTATCTTTGACTGATCACTTATCATTTATGGCAGCCTTGACAAAGTAGTCTTAAGGCTATAAGACTAGTGACTCCAACCTAACTTAAGGTGGACTAGCAGTCTTTACCCTATTGTGATTCTTATACATGCTTTGCCTAAGAGTATGCAAGTCCTAAGATGTGTATTTTCAAATTTAAACGAATAAGCATGAAAATAAGAACACATGGTAAACATTCAGCTTCAATGCATTATAGATAAGAATTATGCAATTCAGACATGTTATGTATATTAGAAAATTCAGTACTATCTACTTTAACCATTCTACACCAGTGTAATAAATGTAAAATAGATTTACAGATATTCAATAATTTTCTAAAATCACATGGAATAGAAGAACTAACAAATTGATTACTAATTCTTCCTAATCCATTTCTGTTGTCTAACATTTTAACTATCTCTAATTATCTAAGTCAATTTTAGATTAAGCTTCGAATCTACAAATGTTACTGACTAGTTAGATAATTATATCATCTTTTAGTATTCTACTCCTTAACAAGCAATACATGAAATGATATTACATTTAAGTTTAACTATGTGAGTGGAAGAAAATCATATGAAAATAAGCATATAAACAATTTCAAGAATATGCAGAATATTTGAATAAAACATTATGCATAATATCCAATTCCACATACAATTAACAAGTCATTTATCACAATAAGAATAAATATAAAATATCTGATCTATGACCTGTTTGTCTATTTAGCAATTTTCACAACATTAGCAGAGGTATTAAATCACAAAAGATTTAAATCAAGTTCCAGTAAATGTTTAGGGATACACCTAACCGTCTAGAACACCCTATCTAATTCTAGATATACATTTTACTGCATATAAAATCAAGTATGAAATGTATTAATTAAACTCATGAATCCTAGCATGCAATCTTATTCTTAGCAATCAATTAAGCATTTAATTCCTAAGATGCTAACATGCTAAAATGAATATAATACATTTCAAAACTTAATAATCATACAATTCTGAATTAGATAAACGTATATTAGTTAGAATGTGTACCTATGAAGTGCTTAGTGATTCATCTCCAGTGTTGATCCTTGATACCAGATATCCATTTGGTTCATCACTGTCACTGATAGAATCAACCTTGCATTTAACATCATCAACAAATGCTTTTCCTTGCTGCATCCTCACTAATACTTGAGATTCCTGCTTCAACCCAACACAGTGTCTGTCATTATTTGCTTGTACAGGCTTCTTCAATCTATGTAGCAGACCCCTGATCTTGTCTTTCTAATATAAACCATCAATGTCTTGTAACTGTCTCTTGAACTGTTATTGAAAATTTTATTTATGAAATCTATAGGTAAGGACCTTGGATATAGAATTGGGATTCCGTCTGAATCTGATGTCACTGAACTTCCTGTTGCCTTGCAGGCTTGACTTGCAGTCCAGTTCTCAAGTTATTCAAAAGTGTCAAATTCGCATACAACACCTTGACCACTACCACGAGCTACTACATCTTCAATTCAGCTTATCGGATCATTTCGTTTATGTTCAGAGGTTCTCAACATTGACTTCAATCAAATTTGGTTCCTGGATCACAAATACAGTGGATATGCTAACAAACTGCTTTACCAAATATTATCTTCTTCATTTCTTGTTCTAGTTCATAGGCCTTCAACACATACAGTTCTTCTACAGACAATGTGGTTGTATCATTAGATCCCTGTTGGTTGTAATCTTATGTTCCAGATGATCTGCAGTGTTAGCAGAAACTTTCTGTAATCTCTCTGTAGAATAATCTTTAAGGCTTGTACTGATATGTCAGGTAGTCCAGTCTGTTCTCCTTCACTACTTAAACCCCTAAGATTTTTCATCCAAAAATTTAACTCAAATTAACCAAAAACTATATCCAAATAATTTCTTCTTTTCCAGCATCTGAATAACCAGTGGGATCCTATGGAGTAAACCTCTGAGGAAATTAGTACCACTTCTTCTTCTTCAACATGTTCCATAATTAAGTTCATTGGATAATTTTCAGTCAATTTTAATTATCTTTAATACCCAGAAAAAATCTGCATCTACTACTCCTTGAGCATCCTCGAATTAATATTTAAAAAAAATTAAGTTTACAGAATTTTTAATTTTCTTTGAAAATAAATTAATAAAAAATAAAATTTTACAACAAATTAATTTTCAAGAATTTCAAATTTTCTTAAAAATTAAAATATCGTATATTAATACTTAAGAAAAATTTTAGTTTTCAAGAATTTTAAATTTTCTGGAAAAATAAATAAATCTAAAAATAAAAATTAAATTGAGATGTAAACCTGAAGTAGACTGCAAATGGTGTGAGTGACGCTGAAATGTTGTAAACCTAAAATAGACAAAACAAATATATTTAAGTTATAAAAATAAATTTACTTAAGTTTAAATCATAGATTTATTTTAAATTAAATTTATTTAAATTAAGTTTATGAAATAAACGTATTCAAGTTTAAATAATAAACTCATTTAAAATAAATTTATTAAAAATACCTTCCATTAACAGATCAATAATATCCCACATTTGTTTGGCACTAGTGCAATTTATCACTTGATTCAGCATTGTAGTATCCAATGAATCTATTAGGATACATTGAAGATAATTATCCCATGCTACTCTTTCTTTGTCAGTGTCAGTGTACTCTGAAGGCTCTTTTGGGGTAAATCCTTGATGAATCCTTTCACCGTCATCTGAGACTGTTTCCGGTGTAAGCTTCTGAGAAACATAGGGTCCATTTTTCAAAATCCCCATGTATTGAGAATTAGCTAATTTGATGAAAGTGGATATCTTCTTCTTCCATAAAATATATTCAGTTTTGTCAAAGGCTTGGATTTTGATGCTACTAAGTTTTTGAGTACTCATGGTTACGAACAATTTTAAATCTCAAGGAATAATTACTTTTTTAAAAATTAAAATCAATTCAAATAAAAATAAAATTTTGAGAAATAAAATTTTAATTCAAATTCTTGACGATTGATATATTTTTAAAAATTAGTGGATTTAAAATCTTGAAAAATTCAAAATTGAATTTTATTTAAAAATAAATAAATTTCAAGATAAATTTTTCTAGATCTAAAAATACACTTTTTCGAAAAGCTAGTTTTGGATCTTGATTTCTAACTTCAATCAACAAGCTCTAATACCGATTGTTAGGTCCAAACTATCGTAGAAGGAGGGGGTTGAATACGATATTGGTAGTTTTTTGATTTGGTTCGTGTTTATAGATCTGTTCTTGGTGAGCAATAAATACAGCAGTTATAACTTTAAACAACAAGAACAAACTTCGAGAATATACTTTGTATTATATAAACCCAAGGTGCTACACTCTCACACAGATGTATGAGCTACAATGAATCTCACAACAAGAAATAAATATGAGTTTTAATGGTTATCTTATTATCTCTGTCTCTCTCTAAGTTGTATCCATTTTTGTGTTGTCTTCTGATTACTTTCAAAATGAAAATATATTTTGTTTATATGTAGACTTTATAATAAAGTGAAATACATTTCTAAGTGTCGACTAATTCTTCTTTTGTGTTGACTTAAGTTGACCCTTGGATAATTCTCTATGTGTCGAAGAGTTTTGCCTTGTATACTATACTTAGAAAATAATCCAGTCTTGATAGAAGTTGAAGTATTGAATCCTAGCTTCATGTATGCTTGCCTTAGGCATTTTGAAGTTATTCAAACATGTGTCTAATTCTTGAGCCTTGTAGAACCATGTGTAGAATTTGACTTACTCTTGTAGGACTTAGAATATTTTTGACCCACTAGAACATCATGTGTCGAATTTAGTTCCCATGTATAGCTCATGTGTCTAATTTCATCTCATGTACATGCCTTAGACTAATTCACATTATTCCAAGATCCTATTTGTCGAATTCTATCACCTTGAATGAACATGTGTCGATTTTACTTCCTTGTAGAATTGACTTTGAATATTTTTGTCATCCTATAAGCATGTGTCAAATTTTCTTACCTTGTAAAGGCAAGTGTCTATTTCTTCATCCTTGTACAATGACTTGGAATCATTTTGACATCCTTAAAGGCCATGTGTCGAATTCTTTTACTATGTACTACTTGACTTGGATTCTTTTGGCTTGCATACTTGGCTTATGTCAATTCTTCTTGTATATTGAATATGTTAATAAAAATTTTTGTGCTGACACTTAGTGCACTGATCTGGTTCACAAGTGACTAACACTACATTGATCTTCATATTCTCCATTAAACCAACTGACATGATTGTTGTATTCCTTTATTATTTCTGGTCTTCACTGAAATCTTTTGGCACTAACTGCTTGATCTTTAATACTTTCTGAAAAACTGAATCACTTATTCTTCACTGAGGCTTGATCATAGTAATGAACATTTTTCAGTGATCTTCAATATTCCATTAAATAACTTGATACATATAGTTGCATGTTCTTTATTGTAGATTCATGTTATTACAATAATATTATTTACCAGTCCTTTACTTTTAGTTGAGTTACAGATCTTCGATTACATTGTATGTTACATTATGTTTTACAGAGTTCCTTATAATCATTTTCATTTCTTCTCACTTGCTTTGGCTTTTTGCATTTTGTTACAAAATGCCCCATTTCATTGCAGTTATAACACCTTATCTTGGATCTATCCACCATACCTATTTTGTATCCACCTTTGCCACTTCCTCCAGGTTTTAAAATATTTGACTTGTTGAACCTAGAGCTTTGTCCTCTGGGTTTGAAATCTTTATTCTTCTTGAATCTTAGATTGGAGAACTTTCTTGCCATGTAGGCCATTGTTTTATTTTTCATGTTTTCCAGTTCCTCCAAAGTGTAGAACTCATCTTCTTCACCATCCTTGAGTTCAAGAGTTACACTTTCATCTTCATCTGTGACCTCTTAAATCTTGATGTGTTATTGATTTTGAGACTCCTGGAGCTGCATCATCTTTGGATCTTGAGCTACTAGAGCATTTGAGGTGTTGGCCATATTTCCTCTTTGACCAGACTGAATAGTTCTCTTTTGTAACAGCTCTATCTCATAGGTTTTAAGAATGACATATAAAGTTTCAAGAGAAACTTTTGATAAATTTCTTCCTTCTCTTATGGCAGTTATCTTGTGCTCTAGATGGTCAAGAAGTGTCAACATAAATTTCATGATTACCTCCTTTTTGTCATAAAACTTTCCATGCAGTTGTAGGTCATTTATGAACCTGTTGAATCTCTCGAATATCTCAGTCAACCCTTCACTTGGTTTGGCCATGAAAGCTTCATACTGAGACACCAATATATGTCTTTAATTGTCCTTTACTTCTTTTGTTCCTTCACAGAGTATCTCAATGGTTTCCCATATTTTCTTGGCACTGGTGCAGCTGACAATATTGTTGTACATGACATTGTCAAGTACTTCAATGATGATAAATTGTAAGCAATCATCCAGATATACTTTTTCTCTTTCAGTGTCATTGTACTCTGAAACGTTTTTAGAAACCCAGTAGGCTGATATTGTTTCACCATCGATTGTAGTTTCAGGTACATATGTTTGAGGAATGAAAGGACCATTTTCCAGAATTCCATGCTAAAGTGAGTTGGCTGTTTTTATGAACAACACCATGTTTCTTAAAACTTGTTGCTGTCAAAGTTGCTGTCAGTAAAACTTGTTGTCTTCGAATCTTCATTTTCCGCCAAGTTTACTGTCAAAGGAATAATTGATGTCGTCTGTTCCAAATGTGTTGTCACTTGAATATGCTGTCGTAGGCTTCAGTTGCAGAATGTTACTGTCAATGATTTGATACATGATGTGCATAAACACTTTGTGAACTTCTACTTCATAGATAATTTATTACATTTTTACAAGACAGTAACTATTGAGACTTATTTTCACCTACTTGGCTTTTATACATACTGTTACAAATGACTTCTAAACATAATGTCAACATACATATGATAGTACATTTTATTTATTTAATTTCTAAATAACCTAAGTATCGTATAGTTGATTACAATGTTAACACAACAATCCCTAACATATTGTTATCTCTTATTTTGTTGCACAAAATACATAATTATTTATATGACTTAAATGAGTCACCGGTTCTAATATTTAATTTTTTTGTTATTGTATATTAATTTTTTTGAAGTCATTATATTAACATATCACAATTTTAAAATTTTAATAAATTATGTCACACACCGGTTACAAAAAAAAATATGTCTCGATCATATTGATATAAATTATCAATTTTTAGTAAAACATAAACAAAATTAACTTATTTTTTTATAATTTTACAAACAATTTATATATAATATCTATAAAAATAAAATAAAATTGATAAATAATCATTAAGAAAAATCATATATGCAATATAATAAAAGAAAATAATTTAATTTATTCCAAGCATGAACCAATAGGTGAACCATTCAGATATGAAATTAAGCAGGTGTCGTCCAGCTGATATTTCATCTCGTCCACACGAATGAAATCCACACAAACAATCTTAACGACTCCGTTACGAACCATTCAGTTCATTCGATCTCATTCACTCATTAACAAATGAGTCCTTAATTTCAAACCGTATCTGTATTTAATCGATTTATAAACACGAGTATTAATAATGCACAAATAAATTATAGTTCTTTTTGTAAATTGCGTAGTTGCACATTATTTGATGAGAATATGAAATTTAAAATTGATTTTAGGTAACTTTTCCTCGGATAATGAATAAATAATTATATTTTGATAATTATGATATTTTGATATGTATAATTTTTGTAAATATAATTTTAATTGTGCATATCAAAATACCGTAATTATCAAAATGTAATTGTTTTATTCACTATCTGAGTTAAAGTTATCTAAAATAAATTTTAGATTCTTTATTCTTTTATTTGATTGTCAAATTTAAATTTGAATATTTTATCTAATTTCAAAATTAAGAAAAATCTATTTTTTGTTGAACTCGAATTTAGTTCAAATTATGATCCACTTAGCAATATTTATATCTACTTTCAAATTAAAAATGAACTTTGTTTGTCCGAAAGTTTCAAATTTATAAAAATGAAACCTCTTCAACTGTCTTTTAGATATGTTACCCATGTTGAATATTTTGAACATGTAGGTTTATCGTTTTTTAAATAAATATTTATTCTAATAAATTTCGGTATGAGCTCGAATCCAAAATAAGTTATAAAAGTTAGCTGTCCTTACGCGGATATGCGGGACTGAGGCAGTACCCGATAAAAGTGAACGAGGCACGGAGTGGTATGCCTCAACGACCTACCAGTAGGAGTAATATTAATGTTGCCAAAGTACCAGCTCCCTTCGTCCCAAATTACTAGTCATTTTTGAATAAAAAAATTGCTTTAGAATACATGTCCAATATTCTACATCTGATATAAATTTGTAAGTAAAATTTTAAAATAATCCTTAACTAGAGTATTGATACTTGTACTAATAATTAATGAAATGAAATTATCATTGAAATAAGCATTGAAACTATCTCAACCAATTCAATTAATATGAATATAAATGAAAAATAATTTTTATATTAAAAATTCTTAATATGAGTTTCAAGCATAATGGGATGAAAGCAGGGGCGGACCCACATATATAGTACTTGGGGGATGGGCCCCCAACGAAATTTAGTCCAGCAGTCAAATTTTTTTTGGTCCAATATAGGGTGCCCCCACTAGTTAAATAAATGTGCCCCCAACCCACCATAATTCACAGCCCAATCCAATAAATTGTACATGTATGTAGTAGTATTCTTTATTTCTTTTACACCAAATTCATAAAACACACTGCATACAACATACACACGGTTTGTATAGAAGAAAAGGGGAACAAATAAAACAAAAACCTAGCATTTTAATTGAAAAAGACTGCTACAAATTTGGAGCAAGAAGTTATAGATTAAATTAGTTGATTGTTCATTCTAAGAATCTAAAGCCTCCAGGCCCTCCATCTTCTAATCTTCTCTGTAAGTATAAGTTCTTTTATATCCTCCTTTTATGTATATAATGTATGTATATCTATATATTGTGTTAATAAATTGTGAAATTTGAGTTATTTGTTGTTTGTTATTTTTTAGTGTATATTTATAATTTATGTGTAACATTTGTAATTTTGTGATAAAATCTGAAAATGTGATATCTGAAATTTTAATATGTTTGAGTTTGAATTTTTTTTATGTTTGAATGAAGTTATTATGTGTCAAAATCTGAGCATGTTTATTTGACAAATGACAGATATAAATGGAAAGATTTTTTAAAAGAAAGTTGTCTACAACTTTAGATGATATTAGTAATGTGGGTGGAGAATCCTCAAGAGAAAATGTTAATATTGTTCAACCAAGTTATAGTCCTCTAATCCCTAAAAAAATTGACTTGAAAGACCTTCCGTAGGATCCCTGCGATAGAAAAAGAATTATAGAATATAATCCGGATCAAAGAGACGAAATAAGGAGAGCATATTTGATTAGAGGACCTTGTCAACCACTTGGACATGAATTTCCAAAAACAAAGATTGGAAATAAAGATAGACGTTTTAATCCCGAGTGGTATGAAAAATATAAGAATTGGTTGGAGTATAGTGTAAAAGCCGATAAAGCCTATTGTTTGTGTTGTTACTTATTTATAGATCACTTTGGAAGACAGGGCGGGAATGATGCATTTGTAGTGGATGGTTTTTGTGGTTGGAATAAAACGGAGAGACTTGGAAGTCATGTTGGAGAAGTCAATAGTTTTCATAACAGGACACTTAAAAAATCTGATGATCTATTAAGACAAAAACAATCCATTGCCGTTGCTTTTCATAAACAAAGTGATATTGTCAAGAATGAGTATTGAATTCGCTTGAATGCTTCCATTGATGTTTCTAGATTTTTGCTAAATAGTGCATTACCTTTTCGTGGTCATGATGAGTCAGAAAAGTCACTACATAGAGGAAATTTCTTAGAAATGATAAAATATACTCAAAACCAAAATGAGATGGTTCATAAGGTTACATTAAAAAATGCTCCCGGGAACAGTCAAATGGTATCTTCGAAGATTCAAAAAGATATTTGTCATTATTTTGCACAAGAAATTCTGAAATCTATTATGAAAGAAATTGATGATGATGTGTTTGCTTTGTTAGTTGACGAGTCTAGTGATGTTTCTAAAAAGGAACAAATGGTTGTTGTTTTGCGATATGTTGTACATTTTAGGCCTCACAGATGTGTTGTCACAGGCATTGCAAAGAAAAGATCAAGATATCTTGAATGCTATCTCATTAGTGGAGTCAACAAAGCGACAACTACAAAAGTTTAGAGTTGATGGGTGGGATTCTCTTTTAAAAAAGGTATTTTATTTTTGTGACAAGTATGACATTGAGAAATTGGATATGGCGGAGGCTTATGTTAATCCAAAGAATCGGCGGAAAAATACTGGAATCACCAATGAGCATTATTATTCTTTTGATTGTTTTAATGTTGTTGTGGATATGCAAATTGCAGAGTTTAATGATCGTTTTAATGAGGTAAACTCTGAATTGCTCATTTGTATGGCTTCTTTAAATCCGCGTGATTCATTTGCTGATTTTGATCCATTGAAGTTGATGAAGTTAACTGAATTTTATCCAAATGATTTTAGTCTTCCTGATACGATTGTTCTTGAGCAAGAATTGATCATTTATATTGATAACGTGAAAGCAGATGAAAGATTTGTCAACTTGAATGGCATTAGTGATCTTGCTAGAGTGTTAGTTGAAACGAAAAAACATCATTATTTTTCTTTGGTGTATCGACTAGTGAAACTCTCATTAGTTTTGCCAGTTGCAACCGCGATAGTAGAGAGATGTTTTTCTGCAATGAAGCTTGTGAAGTCAGATTTGCGCAACCGAATTGGTGATGATTTTTTGAGTGATTGTCTTATTTCAGCTATAGAAAAGGAAGCCCTTGCTGAAGTAACAAATGAAGATGTAATAGATCGATTTCAAAAGATGAAAACTCGAAGGGAACAAATTTAGATTGTAAGTTATTTCTTTTTCCTTGTAATATTACATCTTTCATTAGTTCTATGTTATTATTTATATGTTGTGCCCCCACTAAAATTTGTTCCTGGGTCCGTCACTGGATGAAAGGAGTACAAAGCATCTCAATGCTGCATTTGCATTAGCTTCCAATATAACATGTAATGGCAGGCTCTAGCATGTGGTAATGTGGGCCCAATAACATGTCAGTGGACCCACCATCTTGCAGGATGTGGGTGTCTTGTACAAATATATATTTAAAACACAAAAATTACATAAATATACATCAATAATTTAAGAACCCTACGATATATGAGCCATTAGTGGGCCCTACGTTCGTGGACTCTTGCTACCGAACCCAACGGCCCTGTTTTCTTTTGTTTTAGACGGATGAATGTGCGTCCTTGTCTCTTTAGCAGCCTGCTTTATGGTCCACAATTATTACATGCATTTCGACTTGTTTATTTCAAATATAACAGATACCTAATATTCTAATTATGGAAAGAAATAATTGAGATAAATATTGAAAACATGCGGTGTTAGAACTCTGTCATTTAACTGTCATACTTAAGAGTACATGTTAATTATCATTCTCCTAAAATCTCAACAAATATTTTAATATTTTAAAATTTTAAAATTCTCCTCACTCGAAAGGCTATTTACGAGTCAAGAGTATATCACGCACGGCCATTTTTGAGACAATAATTTACCTACAACTAGATATCTAATATCATGTTAAGTTATCATTTTTCTAAAATCTGAAGTTGTTATGAGACTGAATTAGTAAAATCTTATTCTAATAGTACCAAATTAAATTCTTGATTAATCACCTACTTATGCTTTAAACACGACATGTTATGTAAGTATATATGCATGATATGTTAGGGTTTAATTAGAGATTAACTTAACAAAACGGTAGCTTTTTGTTTAGCCGTTGTAGTATTCTTAATTACTGTTTTTGATGTGTTTTTTTCTCCATTGATTTAATAATCAGCCACTAATTTAAACTATATAAATTATATAAAAAAATCTAAGTTATCAATCTCTCTAATCTCGTAATCAAACGAATAGGCATTCATAGTTTTGAGGGATTGAAAATTAGAAGGTTTTATAAACAAATTATATATTTATATGAATCGCAAGTTTTGACATCGGAAGAGAAAGACACGACTGGTGGGCATATTGCGCTACAGGGACCAACATGCACCGAACAAATCGAAATTAGGTGTGTGTTTGCAACATTGCATTGACAAAATTTTCATATTTGATGTGTTTGGATGGTAAAGAAACATGCACTTGACTAATGCATGTGGCATTGTCCACATTATGTATCTTCGTATCCTTCTGCAAATCCTCTGCACCATGCCATATTATACGTGCCATAATATTTATAAGTTCAAATAAAGTGATATTGAAACAAGAACAAATTAAGTATATATATCACATATATTTCTAAAAATGTATAACACTTATATTTCTAAAATATTTTAATTCGGACGATTAATTTTATATAAGATTTTCGATTAATTTGGTTTTTAAAATTCAATTAAACGTTATAAATTCTTTTTCAATTATATATTTTTGATAAATTATTAGGCATACAATAATGTCTTAAAAAAATATAAATAACAGAAAATTTATGATATGATGGATATATATTAATTAATTAATAACTAATAAAAGAGGACTAATAAATTAAATATTAATATAAATTGAAATATATTTAATTATCATTTCAATAAATCATTCTGAATACTTTCTAATCTCTCCGCTAATTAGGATTTTTTCCTAATATGTCCCATTTGACAAAATGATTTATAAATATATATGTCCCATTTTTAATTTTGATCACAAATGTATCCTAAATCAAAATTTTCTTCTAATTTAAAATTAATCATGATTAACTTCACTGCTACACATTATTGAAAGACATTTTGCCACTTTTTTAAAAAGCCATAATGTTACGGTTTTTCATGCTTAAATGATAAAAAAAACACTCATTCCAATCACAATTATCTTCATCCACACTCTACATAGGGGTTAACTCCATGATTGATATTCAGGATATCAATCATCTTCACCGAAATTCTCAAAATATATAACTGGTTCTTTAATCGCACTAAATATTTCTTCAACATTATTAACTTTTTCAGAGTCCAAGTTTCAGAAATTGGGATCTAGGCTATCAACATTCATACTCACATAGCCTTAATTATTCACAATACTAGTTTCAATGGGATATCTATATTCTTTAACATGATTTTCAAAATCCAGTTACATTTTGAAACATTTTTTCTTAATATGTTGTTGTGGATGATTGACAACCTAATTTTTTAGGTATTAAATATTTAATTTGTGGATTAAAAATTATTGAAGGCATTTTTGTTGGGTTAAACCCAATATGATAGTATGAGTTTTGGAGATTCAAGATAAATATGGGTAATATAATAATTGTATTTAGATAATTATTATAGAAGGTAATAATTATATTTGTACAATTATTATAAATGGTATGTTTTGGGTAGGTAATTAGATACCAAGTATGATTAGACTTGTATAACAAGTATGGTAAGTCTTGGTGGCTATGTTTGTGATGACTATATATACATAGTCATATTATGTTTGATAGGTAATACTTAGGTATTGCTAGATTTAGGTATTCGTGATTGATTGGTTGTATTATTGATAACTATTTTGATTAATAATACAAGTTAGGACGCGGGTTTTCCGTATCATATAATTTTGTTGTGCGTGTTTTGCATTGTTTAGTTATCTCGGGTTTTGTTCCCTAACAAGTGGCACAGTGAAGGATATGTTAATTCAGCAAAGGTTATATGCAACTCTTGAAGATAAGAAGCCTACTGATGTTGAAACTATAAAGTGGGAAGACATGAAGTTACGTGCGGCATCTACAATCTGGTTGGCCCTTGCACTAGAAATCAAGTATGATGTTCTTGTGGAAGTTAACCCTAAAAATTTGTAGGAGAAGTTGACAAAGACATATAACTCGAAGTCTTTGGCTAACAAGTTATTTCTCAAGAAAGATTTGTTCGGGCTCAAGTGGAAGAAACTGGAGATTTAAGAGATCATTTGAATCGTTTTAATGGCTTGATCAACCAGTTGAATAATTTGGATGATAAATTAAAGGATGAGGACAAAGTTGTTGATGTGGGTAAAAATAGCCCTGAGAAAATAATAAATATAGCATTTATTATTTCATTAATTAGACCTGGTATGGTCCAAAGGCTTGGGCCCTTGAAACGAACTAGGAAAATAAATCATAGGATCAATTGGATTTGTAATCCAAGAATCAATTGGATTTATAAATCCAACCCACAAGCTCTGTTGAAGCCATAGGCCTAGTAAGCCTATATTATTAATTAATTTCATAATTAATTAATAAAGGCTCATTAAAGGCCCAAGAAGCCTGTTGAAGGCCCTAACCCCGAATCCTGGTGACGGACAATGAGACTCAATTTAACAACATGGACTTCATAGAGTACTGTGGGAACTACGACATCGAATTACGCTTCACCTCAGTCGCTCATCCACCGTCAAATGGACAAGCCGAAGGGGCTAATAGAATCATCTTGGATGCACTCAGGAAGAGGATTGAACACTCCCAAGGGACTTGAGTTGATGAATTGCTTCCAATATTATGGGCATACAGAACTACTTGTAGGACTTCAATAGGAGCTACACCATTCCAACTAGCCTACGGGGCCGAGGTAGTGGTGCCCATCGAAATTACTCACACATCACCGAGAGTGAAAGAGTTCCAGATTGACGCCAATGAAGAAGGCATGAAGTTGGCTTTAGATCTGATAGATGAGATACGCGACAAGGCCAACGCCCGAATAGTGGCAAACCAAAAGAAAGCTTCGTTCTATCACAACCTTAGAGTAAAAGAAAGGTTCTTCCGCATAGGAGACTTGGTCCTGCGAAAAATCAAGGCATCTGGAACTGGTCCCAAGGGCACGTTAGCTCCGAACTAGGAAGGGCCATATCAAGTGAAGGAAGTCACAGGACAGGGCGCGTACAAGCTCCAAACCCTTGAAGGGATTGAAATCCCAAGAAGCTGGAATGCAGCCAACTTAAGAAATTACTATGTTTAAGTTTTCAATTTTGATTTTCAAAAACGTTTGAGTATTTGACTTGTTTAGCCTCGAAGGCATGATATGTTTCTTTTTATACAAAGTTACAAGTTTCGAGAAATGTTTTCTATTTTCCTTATATAACATTCATCATTTTCACTTAGTCTTTTTACAAGCCTCGAAAGTGTTTGTTGTTTATGTTCAAAGGTAAACACGAAAAACAATCAAAACAAAGGCAGAAAGTAAAAGACAAGAATATGAAAAACATGAATACATAAATAAAAAGCCTGGAGGCAAAATGTTTCTACAAGCCCCGGGGGCAACATAAATACCATAAATAATAACCTATCTACTTCGGCTCCTCCTCCTCCTTTTCTTCCTCCTCTCCTGATGATTCCTCGTCGCTTGAAGACGAACCCTCTTCGCCTTCACTTGACTCTTCCTCTCCAGATGAACTTTCCTTTGTCGGCTTCTGGGGAGTCGTCTCAGGAACACCTTGCTGGGGGGATGGAGTGAGGCTAGGCTCGTGACCTCTTTTCTGCCTCACATCTAGACTGCTGTCCCCTTCGGTTTCCTCCTCCTGAGCGGCAATCAACTGTTTTAGAGCATCAGCTGATTGGGGACTCTAGAAGTCCACCTTAGGGTCGAACAACCCCGGATGCTTCGCTAACATCGCCTTCAGCGCATCATTCCACCCGTCGACCTCAAAGGTATTTTCAGGCCTAATTCGACCTCAATTGAGGTCGAGTTCCAATTCAGCCTCACAAGTCGACCTCAAGTGCATGTTCAAGTCAAATTCGACCTCAATCGAGGTCGAAATCGACCTCAGTCATGTGATCGACTTTAAAAGTATTTTCAGGCCTAATTCGACCTCAATCGAGGTGAAATTCGACCTCAGTCATCAAATCGATCTCAAGGAAGTTTTACCCAAATAATCAACTTCAATCGAGGTCGAATTCGAGCTCAATTCCCAGAATCGACCTGGAGTAGAATTTGAGGTCATTTTCGACCTCAATCCAGGTCGAAATGGTCAGGATGACAGAAGCCCAAAATTGACCTCGAATCCCATCGACTTGGAAGGGGAATTGAGGTCGAAATCGACCTCATTCCAGGTCGAATTGATTAGAATCTCAAAAATTTTCCCATTTTCTTTAAGTTTATTAAAAATAATATCCTTGGGGGACCAATTTATATGATGTTGATTCTTTAAAAAGAATTAATATTACAAGGCCTGAGCCCAAAAAAAAGAAATAAGGTTGATTGAAATAAGTCAAAAGCCCGGTAAGGCACTTAAAACCCTTTGTGAAACGTTTACGAAAACTCACGAAATTTTCCCAAAAGTTAGGGGGTAAATGATGTGGGTAAAAATAGCCCTGAGGAAATAATAAATATAACATTTATTATTTCATTAATTAGATCTGTTATGGTCCAAAGGCTTAGGCCCTTGAAACGAACTAGGAAAATAAATCCTAGGATCAACTGAATTTGTAATCCAAGAATCAACTGGATTTATAAATCCAGTCCACAAGCCTTGTTGAAGCCATAGGCCCAGTAAGCCTATATTATTAATTAATTTCATAATTAATTAATAAAGGCACAGTAAAGGCCCAAGAAGTCTATTGAAGGCCTTAACCCTAGAAGGGTCTAGAAACCCAGACGTGGGAAGAGTCCTACGAGGACTCTCATTTCTAAGAGGTTTAGACAACCTTATCCCTAAGATACTTGGCCACCAAATCTCCTACTTCTAATCTGATTCTAAGGTCCTCGTGCGCCTATATAAAGGGCCTAACCCCTCAATATTAGAACTATATTTTTTGGCTTGATTTTCACACCCACTGAGATACGTAGGCAGTTAACGAGGACCTGAAGAAGTCACGAAACGGTAGTGCAGCCATAGAAGCTTGAAGCTCTCTCACACCTTAGTATTAATTACGTATTAAATACACATCATTTTTAATCCGTAACATTTGGAGTCGTCTGTGGGAAGTGAATAACAACCATGACAAGAATACGTAGAACCGCGAGCACCTTCGAAGGAGAGATACCTGACACTGATGTGGACACCAACGATTCCCCCGCTGTGATGCATGAGTAAAGAACTACTGTTCCTACCACTTCCGTTGAGGACCCTTAAGCGTCGTTGTTCATCTTTCCAATCCTGACGTGTCCATCCATGCTTGGAACGTTAGTGCAGCCACAGAAGCTTGAAGCTCTCTCACATCTTAGTATTAATTGCGTATTAAATACACCTCATTTTTAATCCATAACAGTTGTACTTCTACTTGTGTCTCTACCAAAAAAGTATAGTACTATGATTACTTCTTTATTGGTTGGGAAAACAACGTTAGCTTTGGATGAAACCGTTGTTATTCTTCTAGAGGCCGAAAGATTAATGAAGCAAGAATCGAGTGATGCAATAGATGGAAGTGCACTTGTGGTGGATGCGCGTGACATGAAAAGGAAGTCTATTTAGAAAAATAACCCGAATATCAAGTGCTTTTATTGGGAAAAAGTTTGTCATATATAATCCATGTGCCCCGAAGCAAAAGAAGACTTGAAGGAGTTGAAGAAAACTTGAGGGAAAGGTAGTGTTTCACTTGTAGTAGCTAGTGATGATAAGAGAAGGGATCAAAAGAAGAATGGCTACTTGACACTGGATGTTCTCATCACATATGTGCTAGGAGAGAATGGTTCTCGTCCTACAAAGAGTGTGAGGGAAAGATGGTAATTCTTTCAAATGGTAATAGGGTAAAAGTACTGCCATTGGTAAGGTAACAATGAAACTTCATAATGGTCGCGTTCAGAAGTTAACTCGGGTAAGGTACGTACCGAAGTTAAATCAAAATCTAATTTCATTGGGTAAATTAGTTGAATTGGGGTATACTGTTACGATGAAGAATGATATTTTGGAGGTCACTAAATGGAATTTAGCGATACTCAAAGGGTGGAAAGACAAAAAAAAATTGTGTTAGAATGAGAGGTTCTTGTTCGAAAGGAAGTATTGGCGAATTGACGTCGATGTATTGATGGTAACTATTAAATCGGTTGTAAAACTGTATTGGGTTTAAGGGGAGGTTTGTTGGGTTAAACCCAATATGGTAGTATGGGCTTTAGAGATTTGTTATTTTCCCTCAAGTACAAGAAGTTTGTAGAAGGGGGAGGGGTTAAATACAAACTTAAGAAATTTATGGAACTCTTGTGGATGCAAGTTTGTACTTTGATAGATTTTTGTGTTTTGAAATGTATTGTGAAGATAACTATTTAAACTATGAATGGAATACTTATATATTGAAAACAAAACAAGAAATTTAAAAATTACTAGTGGATTAGTTTTTTCACTAGTATATTTTTACTTTCAATTAACCTTGGTAAAATTACCAAGCTGCTTACAAGTTGTGAAATTGAACAAAGAAAAAGCAATACAATGAGTTCTAGCTTTTCTATAATTTTTCTTGTTTTTGTTCTATCTCACTTCTACTACTTGTTACAATGGACTGCTAAGAATATATATAGCAGTTCAAATTCTACATCTATTTCTCTATCTATCGATGGATAAAATATGAATTACAAATTACATTTTACAATGTATTCACTAAAATAGATTGTAGCTACTTTTCACAGTCTCCTTTGCATTTGTCTTGTTTCAGGAAAAATCTTTATCTTCATATTTTCCTTGAAGACTATGTTTCTTTAAAAGTCTTCACAATCCTGACAGGGCTGTCTTCCATTGATTTAGTTTCTGCAAAGTTCTCATTCCTTTTGTCTTTAACTAATTTGAGAAACCTTGATCAACTAATAATTACTTTCAAGCTTATAAGTAGCCAAAATCGCCCAATAGATTATCTATAACTAAAATCGCCCATTAGAGTGTCTATAGCCAAAATCGCCCTCAGCAATCCCTTTGTTAAAGTCTATACTATATAAACAAAATGACTTGCTCATTTTGAAGTGTTGAGAAATACAACCACACACAGAGATACGGAGAGAGTAACAGAAGCCGGAGAAGAAGAGATACAAAGCCATACCTGTACCTTATTCACCGGAGTTTTATAATCTAGTTAGTTCATTATGTTGCAAATATATAGGACTATTATAAAACACTCTCTGTGAGTTTGATTTCCTTTTGTACAAACACATAGTCAAACATTGTAATAGGAATCAGTCATATCTCTTTGTTGTAGAGAAGAACTAATTTGTTCTTTGGAAACCGGTTCATTTAAAACCGGGTGTAGCACCTCTCTGGATTTATATACGAAAGATATATTCCTGGAACCTTGTCTCATTTATTTGCTTGCTAATTTTCTAGAACTTTAATGTTTATTCATAAATATAGAAAATTTGTAAGTTAGCCTCCTAAACACTATTCATCTCATGAATTAAAACCCACTAACCGAACTCTAAATTATTTATCCGTAAAAAAATTAAAAGAATTTTTTAATTTAGTGAGTATCGTATTCAACCTCCCTTCTACGATACTTCCGAGACCCAACACTCACCATGTTTCTTGTAAAAAAGATTTTTGTCAATTGTTCATCTAGTGAATTGATTCTCTAGAAGAAATTTTGATAGTGTGTCATACCATGCTCTAGGGGCTTGTTTGAGTCCATACAATGCCTTGATGAATCTGTAGACAAAATCAAGAAAATTGGAATCCTCAAAACCAGGTGGTTGCTGCATATACACTTCTTCTTCTAATTCACCATTAAGAAATGTACTTTTAATATCCATTTGATAGACCTTGAAATTTAAGTGTGCTGCAAAGGCTAGAAAAATTCTAATGGCTTCCAGTCTTGCAACAGGAGCAAAAGTCTCATCATAGTCAATGCCTTCTTCTTATGAGTAGCCTTTTGCAACCAACCTTGCCTTGTTTCTTATCACAATTCCATGTTCAACCATTTTGTTCATGTAGACCCACTTAGTGCCAATTACTGATCTATCCTTTGGAGGTGGCACTAATTCCCAAATATTATTTCTCTCAAATTGATTCAATTCCTCTTGCATGGAAATTATCTAATCTGGATCCAAAAAGGGTTCTTTAACTCTTTTTGGCTCATTTTGAGACAGAAAGCAAGCATACAAACATTCATTTATGGTTTCTCTCCTTGTCCTCACACCTTCATCAGGATTTCCAATAATTTGATCAAATGTGTGAGCTCTATTCCATTTAGTTTGATGAGCTACATTTCAGTCACTTAAACTTGTTTCCTCCTGATTGAAGTTGTTGCCATTTATTGGAGATCATTGAGAAGCTCCCCTTGAGTGAATGTTAGGGTTGTATGGAGAATTCTCAAGGTGGATATGTCTAAAATCATCATTTTCTCTTTCCTCATTTGTTCCATGTGCGATGTCTACATATGAGTCTTCATGATTATTGATAACCTTTTCAGTTCCAAATGTTTCAGGCTCCATTTCATTTTCAAATCTCAATGTGTCACAGTTTTCACCTTCCAGGTTCATTGCAGGAAACTTGAAGTCATAAAATGTGACATTTATACTTTCCATCACTTTCTGTTGATTAATCACATATATTCTATAGACAATTTTATCTAAGTGAATTGATTCTCTAGAAGAAATTTTGATAGTGTGTCATACCATGCTCTAGGGGCTTGTTTGAGTCCATACAATGCCTTGATGAATCTGTAGACAAAATCAAGAAAATTGGAATCCTCAAAACCAGGTGGTTGCTGCATATACACTTCTTCTTCTAATTCACCATTAAGAAATGTACTTTTAATATCCATTTGATAGACCTTGAAATTTAAGTGTGCTGCAAAGGCTAGAAAAATTCTAATGGCTTCCAGTCTTGCAACAGGAGCAAAAGTCTCATCATAGTCAATGCCTTCTTCTTATGAGTAGCCTTTTGCAACCAACCTTGCCTTGTTTCTTATCACAATTCCATGTTTAACCATTTTGTTCATGTAGACCCACTTAGTGCCAATTACTGATCTATCCTTTGGAGGTGGCACTAATTCCCAAATATTATTTCTCTCAAATTGATTCAATTCCTCTTGCATGGAAATTATCTAATCTGGATCCAAAAAGGGTTCTTTAACTCTTTTTGGCTCATTTTGAGACAGAAAGCAAGCATACAAACATTCATTTATGGTTGCTCTCCTTGTCCTCACACCTTCATCAGGATTTCCAATAATTTGATCAAATGTGTGAGCTCTATTCCATTTAGTTTGATGAGCTACATTTCAGTCACTTAAACTTGTTTCCTCCTGATTGAAGTTGTTGCCATTTATTGGAGATCATTGAGAAGCTCCCCTTGAGTGAATGTTAGGGTTGTGTGGAGAATTCTCAAGGTGGATATGTCTAAAATCATCATTTTCTCTTTCCTCATTTGTTCCATGTGAGATGTCTACATATGAGTCTTCATGATTATTGATAACCTTTTCAGTTCCAAATGTTTCAGGCTCCATTTCATTTTCAAATCTCAATGTGTCACAGTTTTCACCTTCCAGGTTCATTGCAGGAAACTTGAAGTCATAAAATGTGACATTTATACTTTCCATCACTTTCTGTTGATTAATCACATATATTCTATAGACAATTTTATCTAAGGAGTATCCTACAAAGATTCTTTCATATGCCTTGGCTTCAAACTTTCCAAGATGGTCAGCATCATCCTTGAGAACAAAGCATTTTGTTTCAAACACATGCATGTACTTCACAGATGGTCTTCTATTTGTCATGATGTGGTAAGGAGTCCTTCCAACTGGTTTTGTGATGAGTGCCATGTTTTGAGTATAACATGCAGTCCTGATAGCTTTAGCCCAAAAACTGGTTGGAAGATTTGCTTCTATTAACATGGTTCTTGCAGCTTCAATAAGAGTCATGTTCTTTCTCTCAACAACTCCATTTTGTTGTGGAGTCCTTGGAGTTGAGAATTGGTGAGTGGTCCCATTTTCCTTGCAGAATTCACTTAATGTAGCATTTTTGAATTTTGTTCCATTATCACTTCTTATGGCTACAACAGGTGTAAGACCTTTGTCCAATCTTATCAAAATTTCAATTATAACTTCAGGAGCTTCATCTTTTGAATGCAAGAATTCAACCCAAGTATATTTGGAGAAGTCATCAACCATGACAAGTTCATATCTTTTCTTAGACATGGACATGACATTTACTGGTCCAAAAAGGTCCATGTGAATCAATTGATGTGGTTTGGTGATTGAGGTGAATTCTTTACTTCTGTGACTTGACCTCTTCATCTTTTCCTTTTGACATGCCTCACACAATCCTCTTCTGTAGATTTTAAATAAGGGCATGTCATTTACTAATTCTCTTTTGACTAGAGAATTAATGTTCTTGAAATTTAAATGAGACAGTCTCTTGTGTTAAAGCCAGCTTTCATTTTCTGAGGCCTTGGTATTGAAACAGTAAATTCTTTCCTTGTTTGGAGAGTCTAAATCTGCTACAAACAGACTTCTTTTCCTTACTCCTTGTAGGGAAACTTCTTTGGTCTTTTTGTGTGATATGAGGCACAATTCTTTGTCAAACTCCACCTTCAAATCTTTTTTGCAGAATTGAGTGATGCTGAGTAGATTATGCTTCAAACCACTGACCAAAGCTACATCTTCAATGACAACATTTCCATGAATCAATTTTCCATATCCCATGGTGAAAAAATGATGTTGCCTCCAAAGGTTACCATTGGGCCAACATCATCTTTGAACTGTGACAACAGGGTTTTGTCACCATTCATATGCCTTGAACATCCACTGTCCAAGATCCACATGACCCTTTTTTTACCTATTCCCTGCAAATGCAAACAAATCCATTTTTCTTTGGTACCCAAACAAGGTTGGGTCCTTTATGCTTAGTCACATGAATGTCATTTTTCTTGTTTACAGTCCTAGTCACTTTGTTATGCATACTTTCATTATTTTAATTTTGATTTATAGTCTAATTTGTGCTACCAGAACTAGATGCATTTCTAGGTGACATAGAATGTTTTCTACTCTTAACTGGACTAGTAGACTTAGGCCTGACAGTTTTACTGTCTAGATTTTGACTAATAAATCCTTCAACAAATTGTTTCCTTAATCTAAAGCAAGTATCCATGACATTTAAGTTGCATGACATACATTCAAATTTATCACAGAATTTATGATTATCATGCATCAAGGGTTTCATATAGCCACAGGCAAACTCAGCATTGTTAACAATGGGTTTCTTGCACACATGTGTAAGGTAATTTGTTGATCCACAGTTTTTACAAATCTTCCTAGGAACATTGTGAACAGATGCATAGTTATTGTGCTTGTTTATGTCAATTTTATCATTTCTGTTTGACCTTTTCTTTTTAGCATGCATGGTCTCAATTTTCTATGTTTTGTGTTATTTTTCACCCTGAACAAGTATAGGCTTAATTTTGATTGTTGATTTTTCTGGTTCAACATTAGGCACATCATCTTAAGCTATTTTGACATCCTCATCATTCAACTGTTGTTTGATGGCCAAACTTGCTTCATCAAACTCAACTGTTGATTTTTTTAAAATAGGAGCCTTGACATTTTTCAAAATTTGAGGATTTCCAAAAATTTTAGTTTTCTTGCCTCCTGTTGAAACATATTTCTTTTTCTTAAGAGTGTCATAATCAAAGTCAATCCCAATCCTAGAACTTTCCTGATGTTTCTCATGAAATTCTTGAACAATAATGGATGAGTTTTGGTAAGATCTTATTTTCAATTCATTCTCAGAATTTTGTTCTTTAAGAAATTTTTCAATTTGTTCAGAGTAAATAACTTTGTTTTTGGGATACTCATTCTCATGTTTCAAGTTTTCTAGAGTTATCAAGGACAATTCTAAGGTCTCATTCTTAGCAGTCAATTCATCATTAGCCTTTAGCAATCTAGCAATTTCCTCATATGCAGCAGTCATATAAAATATATATATTTATGTTATAATCCATTGGCTACAAATACATATACTATTTTTGCTCGTGCTAGTTCCCCCATAAATTCTTGGATTTCTCTCAATATGAGATTAATTCTAATTTCCTATGTACAAGAGTTATGAATGAATGTTCTTTTGGGAAAATGTATGAATATTAAACATTTAAATGCTCAATTCTTCAACAATTTTCTTATACTGAGAGTTTGACATGTCAAGTGAGACTAATGAAGGTACCTGAGTGTTTGAGGATGATGCTCCATCATGTGAGTTAGCTATAAGATCCAAATTTCAATATTCCTCATCTTCATCTATGTCATCCCAGCATTTTTCTTCAGCTATGTAAGGCCTTCAGAGGAGAGCCTCATACTTGGCTTCCAGTTCCAAGTAATCTTTGTCCTTCTTGATTGCTTTAGATTTTCTACAATCTGTTGCAAAGTGTCCAAACTCATTACAATTATAGCATCTTATTTTAGATCTATCAATTGTTCCAGTTTTATACCCTCCATTGGTGTTGTTTCTTGTTGGAGCTTTTCCTTTGCTTGAAGAGTTGAAATTTGGTCTTGGTTTGAAACCTTTATTTTTCTTGAATCGTAAGTTTCCAAATTTCTTTGCCATGAAGGTCATGGTTTTGTTGTCCATTCCTTCAAGCTCTTCAATAGTGTAGAACTCTTCTTCACCTGATTCACTCTTGACATAGTCTTTTTCTTCTTGTTCCTGTTCTTCTAGTTCTTCAATATTCAGTTTCTTACTTATACAAGTCTTCTCATCTCTTGATGGTTCATTTGCAACCAAGGAACTTGAGACATTAGTCATTTTTCCTCTATTTTCTAAAATGGACTTCTTTTGGTAGAACTCCAGTTCATATGTTTTTAAAATTCCATAGAGGGTTTCAAGTGGAAGTTTTGTTAGATCTCTCCCTTCTCTAATTGCAGAGACTTTCTACTCTAAATGTTCCGAGAGTGTCAACAAAAACTTTATGTTCTTCTCATTTGTTTCATAGTACTTTCCATGGAGTTGAAGGTCATTGATGAGTTTGTTAAATCTTTCAAACACCTCAGTTATGCCTTCATTTTGATTTGACATGAAAGCTTCATACTGTGAGACTATGAGTTACCTCTGTTTGTCTCTCACCTCTTCAGTTCCTTCACACGGAATTTCTATTCTTTCCCATATGTGTTTTACAGAGGTGCAGTTGACAATGTTTTCGTACATAACAATGTCTAAAGATTCTATGAGTATGAGCATTAGACTATTGTCAAGTGACACCTTCTCTTTCTTCGTGTCTATGTACTGAGATGGATCTTTGGGTATCCATGTTGTAGGTATCACTTCAGAGCCACTGGTTGTTGCAAGAACTAATGTTATTGGCATAAAGGGACCATTCTTCAAGATTTCTAGATGCATGGAGTTGGCAGTCCTTATGAACATTAACATCTTCCTTTTCCATAGGTTGCAGTTTTCTCTGTCAAAAGGAGAAATCTTTATACTGCTCAGTTTCTGAGAACTCATTTTGATCTTCAAACTGTATGTATGTTAACAACTTGGCTCTGATACCACTTGTTAGGAATTAGAGTTATAGAAGTTTACAGAAGGGGGTGAATGTATCACTTCAAATTCTTTTTCTTTTGATTATACAATGTGATGAACTATTTGGTTTGAGTGTGTAGCTTTAGTAATTCATAATTGTTTATATAAGTAGAATGCAGAAATGGAATAAACATATAATTAACTTTCAATCTAATGTATATTAGAATTGAGTTTGCTATAATCTGAAATTCAAAGTGAATTTTAACTTCTTGTTCTTTGAAGAGAAACAAGGTATGAATTCAAAAATTCAGAACCCTTTTTTTAACTAATGAGGTTATTCAATACTATAGAGACAACATCTGTTGGCACATGCACTCACTAATCAGTTAAGCTAAAACTAGAAATAGACAAAAACAACTTTATGTTTGACTACTATCTATTACTAGCTAACACACACTATGACAGTTATTTTCCCAGTTTCACAAGTAGAAGGGGGGTTGAATACTTGTGTACTTTTTCTGCCTGATTAAAATCAACTCAATAAGTAATATAGATTTGAATTAAGAACAAAGATGAAACACAAAGATATGAATAACAACTATTTTTTTATTGATGTATAAAAACAAACTCTTCTAAGGTGTACACAAACCCTAGCAGCTTCTCTGTGTATTTCACAGCAACTCTCTCTATCTCTATGCTCTCTCAAAAATTCGACGGATTTCACACACTATTGACACCCAGTGATTAGGTTACATGGAATCTTTATATAGAGAGCTGTCTATCAACTAATAACATAAAACAAATTATAATAGGAATATAATTCCTAATTATTAGCTGACAGTTTCCTTCTGCAATTTTTCTTCCTTTCCATAGCATATCTGCAATATCTTTGGCTTTATCTTCGAAGACTTCTTTTAGCTGTGATCATCTTCCAAATTCAGCTTTGACTTCATAGACTCTGAAATCTCCAGACTCTGCCAGATTGTAGACTTTAATGGACTATAGACTCTGATCATTTGTAGACTCTGATAGATTGTAGATTCTAATAGTCTATAGACTCTGATAGTCTATAGACTCTGATCACCTTTCAGACTCTGATCTTCATCTAGACTCTAGTTTCACTTTTTACAGAAAATCTTCTAAGTACAAGAATGTAGACTAACTAGACTCTGATTATAAAATTTCAGAGACTAGAAAGACTTATTACAAATAAGCTATGCTAAATCCTGTTCTAGCATTTTGTACATCATCAAATGAATAAATTCCTGACAATCTCCCCCTATTTATGCTTTATAAAAATTAAGCATAAATCAAAGTTTGATGATGTCAAAACTAAAGAATGATACAATTATTCTAGAACAAAAGAATCTGTATATAAGGAAAAAGAATTATTTCTCACTTGATCTTCTCAAAGGCTAGATTATTCTTCATAAATGAATTCAACATATTCTCCTCCACAACAACAAGATCTTCACCAACATATTTCTTCAATTTCTTTATCTCTTTATTTGAACACTTGATTTGACAGTAAGCAGTTCTCAGATCATTTGCACTACTTTCCTGATCTATTAAATCCTTCAACATTAGAACACTGACTTTCCCACTCATAGGCTGAAATCCAAAGTAATGACCTATACCTTCTTAAAATTTAATCTGCTTTTGTTCAACTAGCATAACTTGATCATTTCCTTCAGCATCAACATACTTTAAAGAAAATATGTCCATTTATCGATTTGTTTTTCTGTGCAGAGTCAGCTTCCTGTCAATCTCTTTGAACCATCTGTGTGTGATAGCTTCTTTGCTTTTGTTTACTTCATAAGAAATTTGTAGGAGAAATCTAACATACTGTAATTCCTCAGCCTATTTGAAAAAAATAAAATTTAACTGACTGATCCATCTTGCAGATCCACCTTCTAAGAAGTATACCAACATCTCATTTTTCACCTTTTCTGTTCCTACATATCCTCCTTGCATCTTCCTTTCAAAAACATTATAAACAATTTGAGCAAATACCACTTTGTTCAATTGTTTTTTTGTAAGCTTCTCAAACTGCCTATATGTCAAGGATTGAGGATCCCTGGATAGAGTTGTTGTTATGTCAATATCTGATGCTTCAAGGCCTCCAAGACCTATTTTCTTTTTTGCTCTAAGTTATAGATTGGATTGACTGCATTTCCAATAAGAAGGTTCTTTGACCTCACCAGAGTCTCACTTTCTCTTTTTCCTATCAGAGTTTATCTTAGACTCTGACTACCCATGTCCAGTCCCTAACTGGTGTGTTTGAGTTTTAGCCACTTCAGATTGCTTTTGTTGCACACCACCAGGACCCCTAAGAACATGAAAACTATCACCAACTTCATCATCATCATCTCTTCTACTTTTAACTCCCTTTTTAGCTTCCTTGCAAGCCTCATCCTTATTTCTTCTGGAGGAATCACCAACTTGTTTCTCCCCCTTTTTGACATCATCACCACTAGTAACAGTTAAAAGAATCATTTCCAGTACAATTGAAATATTGGCTTGTGCTAAAACAACAGAATCAACCTTGGTGGTTAAAGCTAAAACTGTAGATTGAAGTTGAGCCAGATTTGTAGTGATATCAGCAATAGCATCCTTGAAAGCAACTTCTTTGGATAATTGAAGGGAGTGAATTCTGTCAAACCTAGTACTGAACAAAGAAGTTGTATTATCAACACCTGTAAGCTTGGTTTAGATATGAGAAATGTCCTTGACCATATTAGCTAATTATTCAGAAACATTCTCTGTTTCAACTTTAACATCTCCATCAAATGCTTGATCTTCTTCACCAGGATAGTGACCATGTTCCTGTAGAAGTGATTTTTTCTGAAAGACCTTAAGTCTCTCAGACTGATGAATATTTAAAATACAGGCAAAGTCTGCTTTATCATCTATGCCTTTTTGTTGTGCAGACTCCCAAGATTGAGGAAACACCTGATCAAAATAACTAAAAGATTGGTTCACTGGTCCATCATCCTCAGAAGTTCCTTCCTCTTGGTAACTGGAGGTGTAGTAGACTCTGGTGGTGTGATAGACTCTGAAACTGCAAAAGGGACTATAGTCCCTGACTCCTCCTTAGAGTGATCAGAGTCTGTAGACTCTGGAAGCCGAGCCCTTATTGGCATAATCAAAAGTGGCTTCTGACTTCAATTAAGCAGTCTCATCTTGAATAGTAGTATCATCCACCAAAGCCTCCATGACTCTTTCTGCTCTTCTAGCCAAAGAATCCACTAAATGGTGTTATGGTCTTTGTGTAAATGATTTCTGTACAGCTAGAGCCTCCTCCTTCTTGCCAATCTACATAATCAATAAGAATGAATTTTCATCCATCCCCTACCCCAACTTATTGGACCAACTTTGAGAAAAATCTTGATCCCAATAAGTGATGCTAGGTTCAGGATACCCTAATCTCCCATCCTCACAGTGAGGTTGGGCATCCACTCTCTCTTCCACACTCAGGCTCTCTATAGCTTTATCTACCTCTCCTTTTGCCTGGACCAGTGCTAGCCTCTCAATTATTTTTTCACACATTTGGATAGGAGCACTCAAAGGTCCTATAGAAGAGGGGTGAGAGAAATAACATTTACTTTAATACTTGAACCACCTTGATGGAGCATCAACAGACCCTGAACCCTTACAAGCATCTTCTTTCTTTACAAAGCCTGTTAGCTCCAGTATCCCAGCCTCAGGGTCTACCCTAGACTCTGACTACTTCAGTATGACATCAAGAAGTCTGAGTCTGAGTGTCACCATCTTTGACTGTTGGAGCATGAGACTCCCCCTCAAGGTGGATAGACTCTGATAGAATAAATTGGATATTTTCTTCATGAGCATCCATCAGAGTCTGTCATCCCATATTCCTGGGGTTCCTAACTGCATATTTTTGAGTTATCAAGGAGGGCCTATCAACATACTCCTCTGCCCCACTATCACCCAACCTCTAACTTGATGGTTCTTGTGTGGGTAAGGCAGACTGAGCATCTTTATCACTAGTCACCACTGGTGCACTAGTCCCTTCCTTCAACTTTCTGTCAACTCCTGCTACCTCCTGTGGTTCAACCATGATTAATGCCTCCAAGTTCCCGTTTAGAAAAGTCCTTGCATGGATGGCCTTGACATATGTCATATTGAAAGAATCATGCAGTTCTCTTGCAATTTTCTAATAGTGTGTGCCCTTGATTTGATCCAATATACTTTCATAGGTTGGATAGATGTACTTGTTGGCCACCTTTCCTACATTTGGACAAGAAAATCAACCAACTTCCTTGAAAGAGGATGAATAGTGGAAATCCAATCAATAGTTGTCATGTAGATAATTCCTTTACACCAAATTACTTCATAATTAAAAACTGGTTGCTCAATCTCAGTTTCTAACTCAGCAACAGACTCTGATTCTCTCCTTTTGTGGACTTTATGTTGGGTTCCGAGGCATAAAACGCAGCGGATTAAACGTAAATATAACGAAAAATTTCAGAACCCTAACGCAGGATCATGTATAAGATTGACAGATTATGGTGAAACGGAATCATACCTTTGTCTGGTCTTGACTTACACGAACTCAACGGAGATCCTAGCTTTCACGATTTGTGTCTTCCTCTCGAAAACACCTCTATGGTATCCACACGAGCACCTTCAAGAACGTCTCACGATCTTGATTACGGAATGGATGTACTAGCCTCCTTTGATGATTTCGAATTCTGCCTCTGGCTTTTCTCTCTGCCTTTGCTGCTGCTAGGGTTCGTTTTTCTTAAAAACTTAATACCTATTAATCCTACATTATCTATTTATAATGGTTGGTTAATAGGCCCATAACAGCAACCCATAACAGCAAAGCCTAACCCATGTAGGTTTAGGATAATAAAAACGAATTTTATTATTTAATTAATAACTAAGTCACACTTAATTATTAAGTGCAGAATTCAAATTCGAATTCGAATTTATATTATTTTAATTAATTAAGTCTCACTTAATTAATATAATAAAATTCAAATAATCATCAATTAATTTAAATCTATAATTTAAATTAACTATTCCTCTAAGTACTCTATGTGTGTGACCCTATAGGCTATTATTTAATTAGCAATAATTTTATTCTCCAATAAAATTATAAACAATGAGCGGTATCTAGTAATACATCATTGCTACCCAATTAAATAATAATTAAATCGTGATTCGATAAAACCTTTCGTGATTAATGTTTCCGTGTAATATAATCCCTTTAACCATATATATTATAGATTAAACTCGAGACATGTATTTAGTTATCCTCTTCAACATTTAATCCGGGTTTACTTGATCCATGAGTAGACTATGAAAAACAAATCATTATTTGAGCATGGCCATGCATTTTATAGTCTCACTCAATCAAGAGGCCAATAACATCTCTCCTAATTATAGGAGGGTTAAATCCTTTATCTATCATTCATATTTCTCATACGACTCATGATATACCCGATGTCCACTTATATCATCACCCGGTCAAAAGTGACTTTTAATGTAGTCAAAGTATATTAATCCTCATACAGAAATATAATGATCTCAAGTCGAAGGATCATTACACCATTATCACTGTGAGTCTTTCTTATGACTTTATTAAACATGAAGAATCTCACTATGGGTCTGTCCAGTACCATGTACTCCTGCATGTACCTATGTGTTGACTTTAGTATCCCCATACTTATAACCAATGAGATGTGGTTATCTGTCAAACAACATACTAGTCTATTTATGTATTATTATTGTCCTATAATAATAATACTCGACTAGGGACATTTAAGAATATGATCTATTATATAATCTCAAGTTCAAGTCATGTACTAAACTATACAATGTGTATCATGATTCTAAGGACATTTATTATGCTAACAAATATATCACAGTATTTAAAGTCATAATAAATACGTTTATTGAATAATCAAATAACATAAAGGTCTATTAAAAGAAATATTGTATTGCCTCTAGGGCACCTACACTAACACTTTAAGCTTTTTAGGTTTGGGTTTAATTTGCTTTTCAGAGTCTGACACACCTAGTGCTTTGAGAACTTCATTATTCTTGCCTTCTATGAGCCCAGCTGCTATAACTTGAAATGAAGAGTTGAATAGGTAGCTGTAGAGATTTTTGACCACATCTTGTGCAGACATTTGTAGCTCCAATTCCATCATCTTCCTTAGGGCTGCATAGGTAGTGAGAAGATCCAAGACTTGTTGCTGTGTCTTGTAGTGTTGAGGATCTTCTAATGCTTCCACTAATGGATAGAGAAATAGCAGAACCTCATCACTTGGAGTAATTACTTCATCAATTAGACATGAGGCCGCATCCACTGGCATTCCTTCCTAAAATTTCTCATGATCAGAGTCTAAAGGATTCCTAGACTCTGACTCAACATTAGACTCTGGTTCAGGTGTTTCCTTGTTTTCAGAGTCTGGCCTTGCAGGAGCCTTGGGAGCATTTATTTCCTGCAAAACAGGTTTAGTAGCAATAACAGGCTTGTGTGTGTTCAGAATAAGCCTTCATCAGTCTTCTATAATTCTGAGCAAAAGATTTCTCAGGAGACCCAATTGGAGAATCCTGAGGTGCTTCCCTAGGTTTGTCAGAGTCTGTAGCCTTTTGAGAGTCTACAGACTTAGCTTGAAGGTTAAAATTAAGTGTTTCATGACCCTCTTTTAGCAAAGAAAGCCCTTCAACCACCTGTTTCTTTAAGGGATTAAGCTCCTCATCACTTGGCTCATCTACCAGCCTTGTTTGAACAAATTTTCTCCTCTTTACAACTGGTGCCTGTTGAGAGACACCAGAGGTTGGTTTCTTTTTGGATTTAGGTTTTGAAGATTGTTTTGGTAAAAGGGATTTGGTTACTTGGGTGGGTGCAAGAAGGTTCTCCATTACTTGTTCCTGCACCATTTCACCACCAAAAAAAGAAGAATTGTAGATAGTCGGTTTGTGGTTTGAGAGTTTTACCTGCATTACCTGTTGATATGTCATGGCAGGTAGACTCTTCTTCTTGTCATCAATTCTCTTGATGTCAGAGAATATCCTTCATTGTTGTTTATATTCCTGCACACAACAAGCATCTGCCAACCTAGTTGACATGTCAGGAATGAAGTGGTTGAGGAGAATCATAAGAAATCTATGATAGTAGACTTTCTTCCTCCCCTCATGCACATTTTTTAATTTGGCTCCCATTTGAGTGAGGAACATATCACCAATGTTAATCACTTTGTCAAACAAGAGACTGTGACCAATTTGAGAAGTAATAGTAGTAATAGTATCAAAGCCACTACATTTACCAGTAAAATACTTAGCAAGTTGATCAAAGAAAAAGTGTTATTCCCTAGAACAATGTCAATATTTGTAGAAGGGGGGGTTGAATACAAATATTAAAACTTTTTGCTGGTTCTAATATTCGTTCTTGAAGTTTGAGAATATAGAGAGAATATGTTCTAACAATTTAAGACTGAAGCGTAAATTGAACAAGGAGATTTAAAATTACTGATGGATTGGTTTTTCCATCAGTGTATATTTTTGCTCAATGTTCCTAGGTTAAAAGAAACCTAGCTGCGTTTTTACAAGATTAGAAAACAAATCAACTGTTCTTACAAATGTGTTCTTAAGCTTGAACAGTTGATTAAGAGATATTGTCTAACTTGTCTGTTTTCTAATAATACTGCTACACTTGTTTATATACCACAAGTGTTCTTTTACAATTCCTATTCTAGGATTGTTTCTACCTGCCTTTCTTTTACCTTTTTCTATCTTTTAAAAAGGTTTGAAAAGACAGCTTCAGATTGAGTCTTCACAGCCACTCTAGACTGTCTTCCATAGGAGTGCTTTTGTTCTCTGGATCTTCAACAGATATTCTTTCTGTGTTGTCACACTCAATTGATAATTTGCTGTTAGGCATACCAATTGATCTGTCCTTTAATCCATCAACTGATGTACTTCTTCGATTGATCTTTCTATCCATCGATTGATAAAAGATGGCTTATCGATTGATAGATTTTATCAATCGATATATCAATCGATGGGTCTTCACATCAGTTGATGGTCTTCAATGCTTGACTTGGCTTCTTCGATTGATCCTTCATCCATCGATGCTTCAATATCAATTGATCATCCTTCACTTGTGTAATTTCCTGTCTTCACATAATTACAATTTAACAGTTTAATTTACACATCAATTGATGATCTATATCAATCGACTCTAACATCAATTAATGAACAAAATATCAATTGATTTACACCTTATCGATTGAAATAAACTAAGAACACCTATGCTACAATCCAAATTATCAGTTGATTCATATAAACACTTCAACTGATAAATGGTTTCCTGATCAATTGATATTTATAACTTTCATATCAATTGATCAGTTACATCAAATAAAATTTCTATGATTCTAAGATTAATGTTATCATCAAATCACATGTAGATTCCTAACAATCTCCCCCTATTTGTGTCTGTGTTATTAACAGGCATAAATCTACTTGATGATAACAAAAACCCTTAAAATTTACATTTAGATAGAATCAAGAAACTTAATTGGCACATTAATTTTGGAAGTACCAGATTAATAGATAACTCCTGCAAGCAGCTTCAATGTCTTCATAATTTAATTTAGTTCATCTTCCTCCTTTTCTCAGCATTTTCCTTTAGTTGCCTCGTGAAAGAACTTCTCAAGATTGCTTCATCCCTGTCAGTTTCTCCAAGTTGCCTCATAAGGTAATGTATTTCTTCATCTGTGATTTTGTCCAGATATTTGCAGATATCAAAGAACTTTGTATTGCCCTCTATATCTGTAAAAATCATAGCATACTTTGGCTCCAACACCACCTTTTTGACCTGTGACTTCCATAGCTTTAGAGGTGAATCAGGTTCAGCTTCTGCCTTGGATCTTCTTAACTTTGAAATTTGTTGTTGTATCTCCTGAGCAATTGTTGTGTTGAGTTTGTACTTTCTGTTGAGTAGAGGAAGAATAGTCTTTAAAACATTGTAGTTTTGCTTCATTATCACCTTCAATGAATAGATTGTTTTCACTCCATTTTCATACTCCAACCTCATTGATTCTTCATGGTTAAAGGTTGCCGGGTGAGTCCTTACTCCAATTAATCCTTTTTCATTGATTACTGGTATTCCCTTCAAATCATATCCTTCAATTGTGACCTCTTGCTTGATTTCTTCTTGTTGACCCTGGAGGTTTTCCTGAACCACTATTTCTTGAGTAGAACTTGACCTTTTCTTGGCCATAGTAACTTTTCTCTTTTTCCTCAGTGGTTGATCTATTAGTTGATCTTCCATATCCCATTCCATTTTCATTTGCCTTGCTATTTTCTCATTTTCTTTTTCTTTCTTTTTAGCATCTGACAATCCTGATGAAATGGCTTCTTGAAGAAGCTTCTGGCCAACTGGCTCTTTTCTCTTCTTCTTTTCTTCAATCATTATGGCTTTTCCCTTTTTCTTCTCTTTAAGGGCTTCTTGATCAACTGATAAAAAGGCTTCAGCATATGAGTTGCTTTCCTTGGCAGCCTTTAGTGCATCTTCATTTATTTTTCTTGTTTGAGCAATGAACTCATCCAAGTCTCCTTTTTCTACTGCCTCTGTTACTAACTCAGTGTTTCTCCTTAGATCTTCAATTCTCTTCTTTTCTCTCTCAATCATTGATTGAGTTTCTTTCTCCCTAGAAATTCTCCTAGCTTCAAGATCATCATCAAACTTCTTGTAATCTTTCTTTTTCTGTTATAAATTATCTTTTGGAGAATTAGATGACTTAGATTTCTTTGAAGATTGATTGTCCATGTTACTTCTGCTTTTATCTCTTCTGGGTGCAGAACCACCAATGCCACTTGACTTATCCATACCAGAACCACCTTTACCATCACCACCATCACCATCATCCTTCTTCTTTGTATCCTCCCCCTTTTTATTATCATCAATTGGAGGGGGTGGTGGAAGTCTGTCAAGAAACTTTTGAAGAATGGAAGCATGGAGATTTTGACCTCTGATAATATCATCCATCTTCTTTTCCAGAGAACCTACTCTTGTCTCCAAAGATGTAAATTTTTTGGATTCTTTGAAAAGCTTGTCTTTGATGCTATTCATGGTGTTGAATGGTAGCTTCTCATCCAATCTCCTGTCCATTGCATCCTTGTTAGATGAGATAGAGTCCTTAATCCTCTCTAGTTCCCTCCTTACTCCTGTTACTGTCATCTTTTGTATTTTCATTGATTCTCTCATATAGTGAGCAATTCTCCTTTGAGAAGGATCTTCAATGTCTCCTTCCACCATTGTTCTTCTATATTGAGAGAGAATTTCAGTCTCAGCAGCTTCTAAGGAACCATCAATAGTGCTCATCCATGGCTCTTCATCATAATCACTCTCTAACTCTTCAGGTGCCATATAACAAGTGTCTGTTGTATTGGCAATGTTTTCCTTCAGATTCCTGGTCCTTTGATCTGTATGATCAATGCCCAAGAGTTGTTCTGCATTCCTGTTACTTGAAGTAGCCAACCCTTGATATTGTGGATCAGGATGAATGAAATTCTTTGGATCCAATTCACCAGCATCTATTTCCTCTTCAAAGTCTTTAGCAATTCCACTCCCACTAGCTTCAGCATTATTTGCTCCCCTATCTCCTTTACTCCTTCTGCCATCAGTTCAATTTCCAATTCCTGTGCAAAAAGTAGAATGTTTTTATCACTTTCACTCATCTCTCTATTTTGCATCAGGATCTCATCCTAGAATCTCACCTCTCCCTCACTCATTTCTTGTGCACCTACTAAGGTGGGGCCCTCAAGTGTTTCACTCTCATTCCTGGAAGAAATAAGAATGTTTTTACTCACTTCCTCTCTTTTTGCCAGGTTACAATCCTGCCTCTCACTCAACTCACTCAATCCTAAGAGTGTTTGTGCAACATCAATTGATTGAGCATCAATTGATGTATTGACATTATCAGTTGAAGTGGTGTTTGGGATATCCATCAATTGATGCATACCCATCGATTGATCTTGAGTATTGATCGATGGCTTATCAGTCGATGGCTGAATATCAATTGATGAAGGAACATCAATTGATGGAGAAGAAACAGTTGAGATAATTTGTGAAGTTATGTTTGAGATGATATTGGAAATAGAATCCTGAAAATTCTGAGAAGAAGATTCAGGAGAGAGTGCTGGCTTCTCCTTGAAAAACAAAGAAGGAGAATCTGAAAATGTTCGATAATCTATCAAAACATTTTCTGAAGAAGTTTGAGATGGAGAAAGAAGAATAGAAGAGATAGGAATTGAAAGAGAATGGGGCTGCATCTCATCATTTATATGAGATGCATCAAGCAGACTTTGTGAAGGCTCCTCCACAGTTTCCTGTGGTTTTGCAGTGTGTGATTCCCCAAGTGCAAAGGTGACTTTCTTTTCTCTTCTTTTGTATGGTGTTAGTGTTTTGGCTTTTGTGTCCCCAATTTGATTCTGTGCCCCTGGATGTGGGCTATTTTCAATATTGTCATCCTTTTGAGAGAATGGCAATAGGGATGTGGTATTTTCCATGTTAACATCCACAGTCTTTTGGGAGACTATGGAGTGGCTTGGTTGAGGTTACACACTCTCACTCTCCTTATCATTTTGGGTTCTTTGATGTTACCCAGTTCCCTCACCACCTACATCCTCCTCTAATCTATCTACCACACTAGTTGATTTTCTTTTCTTGGTTTTTACAACAACAGGTTTTTGAGAACCTGTTGAGGTTGGTTTCTTAGATTTGGATTTAGAGATTGGTTGTGTGGCTTGTGTAGGAGGGTTGGGGTCATTACTACCACCCTCCATAGTCACAGAAGGCAAAGAAGAGTTAGGTTGAGAAGTGTTTAAAGTAGAGATAAATACCTGAACAAAAGGGGGATAGATCAATTCCACATTGCTGTGAAGATTGATCCTAACCAAGTCTTTAAAGACCCTTTTGTTTTGAGTCCAGCAATCCAAAATTTCTGTATTCCTGTCAATCTCAATATCCTTGACAAAGTAGTTAATAATAATCATAATAAATCTTGCATAATAAATATGATTAGATCTATTTATTTTATTCCCCAATTTGGCAGATATTTCATTGAGTAACAGGCTTCCTAAATTATGATATCTATCATATAAAATGCTATACCCTACTTGTTGCATACTTGTTGTTATTGCATCAAAATTACTAACTTTACCAGAAAAACACTTTATTAAAGCATCAACGAAATATGACCATTCTTTTCTTAGATTCTTTCTAACAATACTACCTAGACTAGCATCAGGAGCGAGGTAATTGATTTCCCTAAGCATGTTTCTAATATCTGTGTCAGTGGGTGCATTTGCAATATTATTTGATGGAATATTTAAACACTCACCCAAGACCACAGTGGTTAGAATATACCTTTGTCCTTTGCAATAAGGAGATGGAAGATAAATCATCTGCTACTTCTGCTGTTGTCCAGAATTCTTCAACTAGATTGCACACTATTTTTGGTGCTTCTGAGAGGGCCTTTGAAATTTTTGAATTCTTTAGAAATTCCATTAGAGGATGGAATTCTGTTGGGGCTTCCTCCACCATAGTGCAAGCAACGAAGTTGTTGAGCTCATAGTAGAATCCTGATTGAGAGACCTTCTTTGATGATGCCATAATCGAGTCTAAGGTTATAGAATTGAATTATCTGACAAACTTGTTAGTAATAAAGCAGAAACAACAATTAAACAGTAGTAAATTAGGTGTTAGTCCCAAATATTGTAGAAGGGGGGTTGAATACGATATTGTCCAATTTATAAAATATTCACGGAATGATTTGTTATGGACTAGTTGACAGTTCGAACAGATATTAAATCAAACACAAGGTATGCACACAGTTAACACAAACACAGTTCGCTCGGGGAATATATCATTTTATTAATATAAACCACGAAGGTGCTACACAACTCTAATCCGTAGATTAGCTTCAACTGATTCACTAGTACAGTTACAATACAACAACAACAATCAATACGAACAATAAATATGACACTAGCTCAAACGACGTTAATGGCTTCTCTGTGTTTCTCTTCTTTGCTCGGTATGCTTTCTCTCTGTAACTGAATGAATTAATGAATGAATCACAAAGGCTTGGCTTTGCTGCTTTATTGTGTAGGCTTTTTCAATCTTCTACGTGGCCTTCTGAGAACCAAGTAAATAGATTGCTTCTCACTTCTTGATTTAACAACCGTCGAGACATTTGATTTATAACCATCGGTGAGTCTGTTGATAACCGTCGAGAGAAATAAATCATTTAAAACAATTCTGATCAAGGAAATCATTGATAGGTGGCATGCTGTGGCTGGCTGTAGATTAAACAACCTCAACTATCAGTTATAACTATCGACTCAAAATGAATTATTAAAACCATAACCGTCGAGTGAAATGGAATTAATAATACATCCAAAATGGTAACCGTCGAGTGATTTGCTAACCGTCAGTAAATAAGACGAAATAGCCAAACAGGAGACCCAACCGTCGGTGAATAAGACAAAATAGTCAAACAGCTAAACGGTAGTTCACCTTAGCCATTTTTCCAACGATTCAAAGCTCTGCAATATTTTCTTTCACTGCAACCAAGTTAATAAATTTATCTTTACTACTTGAACTTGATTTTCTCTGAGCTTTAGCACACAACGATTATACAGCCAATTCTTTTCTAACATGGATGCGGTTCTCAATTCCTTTTGTGCTGACATTTAGTGCAACTGGTCTGGTTCACAAAAGACTAACACGAACTTGATCTTCACATCTTCTTGACTATTCAATTGGCCCTGTTTCTCTAGCTGTTAAGAAGTGCTTCTGTAATTCACTAGAATCCCTTGACTTCTCTTTTGTAAAACCTCTAACATCTTCTGAACCTCTGAAACACTACATCTTTGTTCTTCACTGAGGCTTGAACATGTTAATGACCTTCTTTCAGTGATCTTCAATATCTTCAAAGCTTCATCTAATGTTTTGGTCTTTTGTATTCAACTTGTAAACGATTCGTAGTCGATCCGTGCTTCATTTTAATATAAGTTACCAACCATCTGTGTTGAGTTAGTTTCCTCGGTTACATGTTACGTTACGTTACATTATGCTTTACAATCTCCCCCTATTTGATTGTTAGAGTTCGACAAGCAAATCCCTTAAGAGGATAACTCAACTAACTTACAAGAAAAAGTAAATAGAAGATGGTAAACTAATATTAAACAAATTCTGGATTACATAACACATTTCCAGATGTCAAAAACAATTACAATGTAGAATGAATGTTCATCTAGCCTGAACTGATATACATTAAGTCATTCTCACTGTACAAGACTTGCAAGCTGGTCATTCACTAGATCCAGCGCTTCTTCTTCTAGCATATTATTTGGCTTGGGATCTGACAAAGCTTCCTGAAGTGTTTGCAAGACAGCTACTCTTCTGATCTGCTTAACTTGTTAGAATGTAAATTCAAGAACTTTTGTCTTTCCTTTAACACTCAACCTTTTTGGTACTACTTTAACCCGATTAGTGTTGTAGTATGATTCTGCTCTCAACTTCTCCATGTAAAGCTTAGAGATCTCTGCCAATGCTGATTTGTCTTTGTAGTTCGTTGAAGTCTTGATTTGATCAAGTATAACACCCAGTTCCCTAGAAGTCATGTAAGACATCTTGTGGATATCAACTATTTCAGTTTTTCCTTTGGGGTTCTTATACCTGATTTCTGGAGTATCTTTTAGCACTATTGTCTCTGTCTCCCTGATTATATCAAAATCTGGAAAGACAATTGGAAAATCTGGCTTTTCTGCATATTCGAACACCTTCCTGGGATGGTTAAATCTGTATTCAGTCATTGCCTTGACTTTTTCAAAGTCCCAATTTCCTTCTTCTCTTGTATACACAGGCAATTTTGGTTGAGATCCATTTGAAGGATCTATTCTTCCGACCTTGGAAATATCTACAGATTGATTTGATAAGACATTAAGTCTATAAGCATAAATGCGCTCTACAGCTTTCCATTTTTCTTCTGTTCTAAGCCCTTCAACATATTTCAGACGCTTCAGAGGATAAAGACTCGGTCTTTCATCACTCAAACACACTGTCTGAACTAACTTGTTTTTGTAGAATATCACTGTATAAGGAGTTGTGTGAACTTCAGCTGCTGTTTTGCTCATCTGATCTTCAATCATATCAGTAAGAAGTTCATTCACATGAGATCTCTTGTCCGTCCTAATCTTCATGACATATAATTCTGTGAGAGACCTCAACTTGATAAAATTCGAAGAAATGGTCTTAGTGGTCGAATTGTTGAACTGAATCTGAATCTGCCATCCATTGATGTTGGTCGAGATGAATATCAATTTGATTGTTTGTTTCAATGCATGAAAGAACTGATTTATTGATGGATGACTCTTGTGAGCTTCTTGCAATGCTTCTAGAACTTTTTGATCTTCATTTTGAATCATTCCTAACTCTGGTTTCTGCAAAAGACTCATAGGTGTACTAACTTGTAACACTTAATTACTATGTAACTCAACTAAGTAAAAGATAAAACAACAGCAAAACAAGAGAAACTGAAGAAGCACATGGAATCAATCAACTGAAGAAATGGTAATGATACTTGGTAACTACAAGTAATTAATTTGGTTGATCAAGGATGCCTGAGTTAGAAGAAGTTCAATCTCAGTATTGCTCATGCCCTAACTTCTCTAATGGAGAATAATATTAATGTCAAAGAAGTATCAAGAAGACCAAAGTGATTTCATGTAATGTATATCAACATCTGGATAATGTAAAGGTTAATCAACAAATGAGAACTGACATTCAGAAGCAAGAACCCCTACAAGACTAGTCACTTATGAACCAGACCATTGCATCAAGTGTCAGGACATTGGAGGTAAGTTCATGTCAGTAATAGAAGATCTCATTTGAATTGAGTGAGGAAAAGAAATTGAAGAAGCTAAGGAAACTTGCTCATAAAGGTTAATTCTCAATTAGTCACTAAAGAAGGTCAACATTGGATGTGTGCATATTTGCCAAGGCAAATGTCGATCCACAGTAGATCGAGATGCAGGTCGAGATTTACAATTAAAGTAAAACATTGCAAAGGCAAATCTCGATCCACGGTAGATCGAGATCGAGATTCTCCCAGATCGAGATCGAGATTTTCATAGATCGAGATCGAGATCGAGATTTTCTCAGATCGAGATCGAGATGGGTCCAGGCTAAGATCGAGATGCGGGTAGATATGTAACATTTAATGTTCAAGGGACAAGTGGCTTATTGTGAACGGTTGATCCAGAGTTGTTGGGAAAGTACTTTTTGTTGTCAAAGTCCTGATTGGGCCACGTACACAAAAAGGACAAGATCAAGACTACATGACATTATAAAAGCAGAACTTTGTTTTCATAAGAAACAAGACTTCGTATCTCTGTATTTTCAACGATAATTTTTTAAGAGAGAGCATTTACTGTAAAACAAAAGGTGAGAGAGAGGATCAGTTGAATCTAGCTTTAATTGCTGTATTTATTGTTCAACTGATCATGATGCTTTTATGAATGTTGTAGCAAATCCATCAATGAATATAATGATATATTCTTGAAATTCTGTGTCATCATTTATTACCTGCATAGTGTTTATTCTCTCATCAATTTAATTTTAAACAGTTGTATTCACCCCCCCTACAACACTTTGGACCTAACAATTGGTATCAGAGCACTTGTTAAACACATCTAACAGAGATCCTATTGTGTTGTTTGAGTTGGTTCTTGAAAATCCCAGATCTAATTTTTCTTGAAGTTTGTGCCGAAAGTTTTTATTTGTTTCTTCTTGAAAAAGTCGTAGATCTAAAAAGTTCTGAGTCATGGTGTAAGGAATATTTGTACAAAATTCCAAAATACTGTACTTTAGAGCTTTGTGGATATTTCTGTGGTCAAAACTGGAATCAACTGATTGACTAAACAAAAAGGACAATTTCGAACTTCTGTCAACTAGAAAGTGGACACCTTTTTGTTTGGACTTGAAAAATTGTGGACCCTGCTACTGTTCCTGTGATTAAAACTAACTTGCTTGAATCTTAAGTGCAAAATCCGTTGGATATTGAGTGTTGGATATTTAAAGTGAGATAATTAATTTTTCAAGTAAATACAATTTATTATAATTTGAAAAGTGTATTATCTTAATTTTAAATTTTATTAAAATGGCCGCCGCACACAGATTTAAGATACCTCCTTTTGATGCACAACATTATGACGAATGGACCGGAAGGATGAGAGCTTACCTTGAATCAATAAACAAGGTATACTTGAGAATATTGGAAAACGGTCCATACATACCCATGAGAATTGAGCCAGAGCGAATGGAAGGAGGGATACTAATACCATCCCGGTCTGTTCCTAAAGAGGAAATGGAGTTTTCAGACGCAGATAAAGAATTGGTTGGTATGGATGCGTCGTTACGCAATGTCATAATTGAATCCCTAAACTCAGAGTACTATGTTCAAATAAAGGGATTAAAAACAGCTAAAGCCATGTGGGATAAACTGGCTGTGGTGATGGAGGGGACCGAGGAAGTTAGAGATAATCACAAACGCATTCTGATATCTGAATATGAATCGTTCAGATGCGAACGAGGAGAAAGCGTAACGGATGTTTACAAACGTTACAGTAAATTGCCTATCGAGCTGAGTATAAGAGATAAAGTCTATCCACTAGCAGATTCAAATATCAAGTTTCTATTGAATTTGCCTAAACATCTGGAACACAGGATCACTGCCATTCGAGAGTCAAGAGACTTGAAAAATACTTCTCTCGAAAAGCTGTATGGTGTTTTGAAGACCTACGAGCTGGAGCAGGAACAAAATGACAGAAGAAGATCCTACAATAGTGGAGAAAACAAAGCGGTAAGTGAGTCTGGACTTGTAGCTGAAGAGTCTGCTGTAAAGGCACTTGCAGCTGTCTCATTGAAAACTGCTAATCCTGAAAGGGTGGATTAGACATTGAAGATCCATCCGAAGAAAGTGAGGATGAATACTATACCCTTGAAGAGCTAGATAAATTAGAAGACAAGTCATATGCTTGTATTGCTCGAGAATTTGCTCATATCAGCTTCAGGAAGCAAAGAAGTGGTAAAGGACGATTTGGTAGTTCTTTCAGCCGAAGAGGCAGCAGTAGCGGCAGAGGCAGTAGTGTAAGTGGTCGGGGAAGTTACAGTGGCCGAGGTAGCACATCCGGTAGTGGCTACAGACCTAACTTGGTAGACAAGAACAAGTTCAGATGCTACAACTGCAATGAATTGGGGCACTTCGCAACAGAGTGCAAGAAGCCCAAGTACGTTCATCCCAAGGAATCCTATGCTGATCTGAAAAAGAAATATGATGCCTTGGTTAGCAAGCAACAGAAGGGAAGCCGGGCGTATGTTGTGACTGAAGGGAAGGGTTGGGACGAGTCTGATGAAGATGAAGATCAGGAGCTATGCAACTTCGCTTTAATGGCAAAATCTTCAGAACAATCAGAGGTACCAATTCTAACCGTAAATGAAATGTCTATTCCTGAGTACCAAAATGAATTAGCTGCCATGACTAAAGATATGTACAATCTCCAACTAAATCTAATTGCTGTTAATGAGGAAAATGCTAAACTCTCCCTTAAGAATAGACTTCTCGAGGCCAGGGTAGAGGAATTAGAATCAGGAGAAAGTAAAGAAAGGCAGTTAATGAATCAGGTAGACGTTTTAGAACACAAGCTTAAGATTAGGGAAGACCTTAACGAAGAACTTAAAAATGAATTAGCTGAGCTTAAAATAACATGTCAATCTTTTGAAGAAGCCGCTAATAAAGTTTTCGTAGAAAGGGACATGTACATGAAACTGGCAGGCAAGAGTAAAAATGAAAAAGTAAACATAGGACTTGACTACACACAGAAAAAGAAAAATAGGGCTGCTGAGTTGTTAGAGCCAATGTTAGTCAAAGAAAATGTGCCTGAGGTTTTAATGGATGTTAGAAAACCTATCTTTAAGCATTTTGAGCCTAGGACCATAGATCCTGTTGCTACTAAAATTGAACATGAGATTAAAATTGAAAGAGATTCAGAAGAAAAAGTGGTAGAACCTACAACTTCTAAGAGAGCTAGTAAGATTGCTTATGCTAAGAGAGGTGTAGGAACCAAGGAGGCCAAGACGGTGTCATATAAACAATGGGTAGCAGGGTCAGACCAAATGAAAGCACCTGTAAAGGCAGTTAAAACTGAACCTGCATCTGTATCTACATCTACACGAGCTAGAAAGGCATGCTATATCTGTAATCAAACTAATCATTTGTCTTACTATTGCCCGTTCTATGTAGAGGAAGAAAAATCTGTTGGTTGTAATACCATGCCTGCAACTACTGCTTTGCCTAACATGCATGCAAATCATGCCAAATGCAATAATCCAAATTTCATGCCATGTGCTGTAAACATCATGCATGCTTATTTTAATTTAATGAATACTGCTAGCGCATCTGTTGAACATACAACTAGTAGTAGTAAGAAAAAGCATGCGGGGTCAAAGGCTAAGACTTCAAGTCCTCCTAAAGTTAGGAGTGACCAGTCTGCTCCCAAACCTGACAAATCAGTCAAGGTTGACAAGGGAAAAGACAAAGTCAAGATGGATGCCCCTGATGGCAACAAGGCAAAGCCTTCTGTATCTGAAAAGAAAAAGGAAATTATTGATGCCGGGCCCAAACATCATTGGGTTCCGAAGAACACCTAATCTTTCTGGATTTGTAGGGCAATGAACAGGAAAAGAGTAAAGTCATATGGGTGCTAGACAGTGGAGCATCGAGGCATATGACCGGCAATAAGTCCCTGCTAACAGATTTGGTGTTGAGAGCCGGCTCCGTGGTTACTTTTGGAGATAACAGCAAAGGTTACACCAGGGGATATGGCAAGATCGTTTGTGGAAATGTTATCATTGAGGACGTGTCTTTTGTGGAAGGATTGCGACATAATCTTCTCAGCGTTAGTCAGTTCACCGACAGGGGTTTTGATGTCAACTTTGGGAAGCATAATTGTTCGATTCGAAGCAAAAAGGATGGAAGCCTTGCTCTCAAAGGAGTAAGGAAGTCAAATTTGTTCATAGCTGACATGAATTCTGCTGATCAGTCTGAAGTCACGTGTTTCTACAGCAAGGCTTCTGCTGATGAAAGTTGGCTATGGCATAAAAGATTATCTCACCTGAACTTTAAAGCAATGAATAATCTCGTAAGGAGAGAATTGGTGAGAGGGTTGCCGCAGATGGAGTTCACCCCAGATGGACTCTGCGAAGCATGTGAAGTGGGAAAATCAAAAAGAGCCTCGCATAAGGATAAACAAGTGAATAGCATTACCGAGCCCCTACAACTTCTTCACATGGATTTGTTTGGACCCGTTAATGTTATGTCAATGTCAAGGAAAAGATATGCGCTGGTAATCGTTGATGACTTTTCCAAATACACATGGGTGAAGTTTGTGACATCGAAAGAGGAAGTGCCACATGAGATCATTAGACATGTACTGGAAATTGAAAATGTAGCAAGTCTGACTGTGAAGACTATCTGATCCGATAATGGGACAGAATTCAAGAACTCAGTGTTAATGGATTTCTGCATATCTAAAGGGACCAGACGACAGTATTCAGCACCGAGAACACCGCAGCAGAACAGGGTGGTAGAAAGGAAGAACAGGACACTGGTTGAAGCAGCTAGGACAATGTTGTATGAGTCAAAACTTCCTTTACATTTTTGGGCTGAAGCAGTTAGCACGGCTTGTTATACACAGAACAGAACCCTGATTATAAAGGACCATAATGAGACGCCGTATTACATGATGAATAAACGAAAACCATCTATCAAGTACTTTCACGTATTTGGTGCCAAATGCTTTGTGTTAAGAGACAATGCACAACTTGGAAAGTTTGATGCCAAAGCAGAAGAAGGGGTTTTCATTGGATATTCTCTTGAAGTAGTAGCAGCGTACAGGGTGTTTGTGCTTAATGGTCGCAAGGTGGTTGAAAGCCTTAATGTCACATTCGACGACTCAAAACTCCCTTCTATACAAAAAGAAGATAGTGAGCCCACTTCCCTAAGATTTGAGAATATGGATATTGATGAAGTGGATACAGTTCCTGAGTCTGTAGTGCAGGGTAGTGATCCAACGATAAATAATGAAATTAATCAAGAGTCTAGTGTTTCGCAAATTCAAAACACTAGGGCTGAGGGATCACCTTCCGTCAGACCTGGTACTAACTCAGGGGGAGTCAGTATGCACTCAGGGGGAGCAGCTCACTCAGGGGGAGCTAGTACTAGCTCAAGAGAAGCTAGTGAAAGTGCTTCTAGACTAAGTCACCTTCACTTACAAGATCAAGCTGAATCATCAAGAACATTTGCTAGGGATCGCACTTGGAACAAGGACCATCCGTTCGAGCTAATTATTGGTGATCCAGAAGCCGGAGTGACTACTAGAGGAAAAGCTAGAGCTGAAGTTGCCACTGAGAATGAATGTCTATATTCAGTGTTCCTTTCCCAGATGGAACCTAAAGTGGTGGAAGAAGCTCTAGATGACGCTGATTGGGTGATTGTTATGCAAGAGGAACTCAATCAGTTTGAAAGGCAGAAGGTGTGGAAGCTGATACCCAGACCAAAGAATAGATCTGTTATTGGGACAAAATGGGTATTCAGAAACAAGCTGGATGAAGACGGACGTGTAACACGAAATAAAGCTCGCCTGGTTGCTAAGGGTTATACTCAAAGAGAAGGAATTGATTATGATGAAACCTATGCACCAGTAGCAAGGCTAGAGGCAGTGAGGATGTTCTTGGCATTCGCAGCACATCATGGTTTTAAAGTCTATCATATGGATGTCAAGAGTGCATTCTTAAACGGTGAACTGGATGAAGAGGTGTATGTCGAGCAACCTCCCGGGTTTATTGACAGCAAATATTGTGATTATGTTTATCGACTCTTCAAATCAGTATATGGCCTTAAGCAGTCTCCGCGGAAATGGTATGAAACTCTGTCAGACTTCTTACTAGAAAGTGGTTTTACAAGAGGAGTAATCGACAAGACGCTTTTCTACAAGAAATGCAAAGATGATCTAATAATGGTGCAAGTATATGTGGATGACATTATCTTTGGGTCTGCAAATGAGAAGCTGTGTGCTAAATTCGCAAAGTTAATGCAATCAAGGTATGAAATGAGCATGATGGGAGAGCTGACGTTCTTTCTGGGCATTCAAGTTAGTCAGAAGAAGGACGGGATATTTATCTGCCAGACCAAGTACATTCATGATCTATTGAAGAAGTATGGTCTCCAAGATGTATCACAAGCTAAGACTCCTATGGCAACAGCCACGAAACTTGACGAGGACAAATCGGGTAAACCTGTAGACATCTCAAGCTATCGAGGTATGATCGGCTCACTCTTGTATTTAACTGCTAGCAGACCTGATATTATGTTCTCTACATGCTTATGTGCAAGGTTCCAAGCGGATCCTAGAGAGTCACATCTCATAGCCGTAAAGCGTATTTTTAGGTATCTCAAGGGAACATCAAATCTCGGGATTTGGTACCCAAGGGATACAGGGTTTAATCTTGTTGGCTATTCGGATTCAGATTACGCAGGTTGTAGAATAGATAGGAAGAGCACTTCAGGAAGCTGTCAGTTCCTTGGAAGAAGGTTGGTGTCTTGGCAAAGCAAGAAACAACACACAGTATCTACCTCGACAGCTGAAGCAGAATATATTGCTGCTGGAAGCTGTGTGGCCCAGATACTGTGGATGAAGAACCAACTCAAGGACTACGGTGTGGAAGTATCTAAGATTCCTATCATGTGTGACAACACAAGTGCTATTGCAATGACCAACAACCCTGTGGATCACTCCAGGACCAAGCACATTGACATCAGGTATCACTTTATTAGAGAGCATGTAGAAAATGGAACTGTAGAATTGCATTTTGTGTCTACTGAACGTCAAATAGCAGATATATTCACTAAACCTCTAGACGAATCAACATTTTCTAGATTGGTTGGTGAATTAGGGATGCTTAACACCAGTTAGTTTTGCTACCTATCTGTTAGAATTCAGTTTGTGTACATATTATTGTTGTTCATGAATATTCTTAATTAATAATGTGTCCTTAATTTCAAAAATGTATGTGTTGCATATCATAAGGGGTTAGAAAGTTTCATGATATTAATCTTGTGTTGATCTGTATATCTTTATGGTTAGTGTCTAAATGAAGTAATGAGAAATTTTCTAAGGCAAATCTCAATCTGGTTCTGGATCGAGATCGAGATCGAGATCGAGATCGACTTGTGAAAATTGTTTATACTCTGTCAAGGTACATCTCGATCTATCCACATCGAGATCGACATCAAGATCGACATCGAGATGTAGATCGAGATGCGGATCGAGATCGACATCAAGATCGACATCGAGATGTAGATCGAGATGCGGATCGAGATCGACATCCAGATCGACATCTAGATGAGGATCGAGATGCGGATCTCGAGATCGAGATGTGACTTGTCTTTTCAGTCACTTCTTTTTAGGCATGCAAGTATATATTATAGCATTAAAGAGGTTGTTCATTATTTACATTAACTTTCTTTCTCTCCAAAAGCTTAAGCTCTTCATATACACACGCGTATACATACATTACATCAAGTTTTCTTGTGATTTTCTTAAACAAAAATCACTAACTGTTACTTAAAAGTATCAATAACTAAAACGAAACTCTGCTAAAATTTTGTTTAAAACTGTTGAACTTCTTGTGTTGTTTTAACGTCATTACTGTTCTTGCAATTAGTTCTTTAGGTTTCTTTTTCATTCGAGTGAGTTTGTTTTTGTTTCGTGCTTTCTTATTCTTAAGTTCTTTTGTGTTCTTGAGCAAAATAGTTGTGAGTACTACTGGTTAATCCTTAAAGTGCAACTTTACCGCCGTGTTTGTGGTTTTCTGGAAAAATAATTTATTTTGTAACGGCTGTTCACTTTAATTTTCGAAAACTCAACCGTCAATCATTAGTGGGGAGTTAAGTGGTCATTAGTGGGCAGTTAATTTATTTTAATGTGTGTCACTAATTACGTGGGGTAATTAGTGGGGTTCGTGTACGTTTTATTTTGTTTAAATTTAGAACTTGTTCTCTAAAAATTCCATTGCAAAACCATTTTAGAACATTTCTTTTCTCAAACACTAATTTAAAATGGCAAACCCAAATTTCACAATTCCCAAGACCAACTTTGTTAATCTCTCTGCTGATCGAGCAACTGGTAGATTTATTCACTATCAGTTCTGGATTGAATCCCTCAACAACACATCAATCATAAGTCATGCTTTAACTGCCTCTCCCATCCTGAATGTCGAAGCCCTTCAAGCTGCTTACTCTACACTAGAGATTCAGGGTGGAAAAGCCAATCCAACAGGCCTATCCTTTACTATTGGTGGTGTCAAATATGAAGTCAGTCTGCGGAAGTTCAATGAGTTACTCGGGCTTCCTACAGAAGATTATGCTCCGGAACCCACTATGGAGGATATGTTGCAATTATTCACGGAGATAGGTTGTCGCCCTCCCACGGGTCCTATCAAGGTAACAAAGGTTAACACCGGTATGCTACCACCTGAGTGGGATTATGTAGTTCAGGCCATTCAGCGCTGCATGTTCCCAAAGGACAAAGACTACAGGCCAATGAACAACAGCTGTCGGGTAATACTATATGGAGTGGCAAACAACAGGAGAGTGAATGTGGGCAAACATCTGTTGATTCAGTTGCATGAGAGGTGGGCATTGGAGAAAAATGCATCAAAGAATCCGGAAGATGGTCCAGTCAAATGCTGGATGCCAGGATTTCTTCAGATGGTTCTGGATGACGTCCTTTCAGAGGAACACAGAAGAGTATTTCAAGGCTCTGAAAGGATGGCATGTTTTGATATGACTCTAAAGAGTATCTCCACCATGGAAACCCAGCAAAAGTCAAGACTTTTTGAGTTGCGCCTGACTCCGTACTTCCAGGATCTGCAAGTTGAGTATGCTAGGAGGCACGCTTCTCAGTTTACTGCAGTAGAAGCTGAGAGTAGCGGTAACGAAACTGAAGGTGGAGATCAAGTGCCTAGAAATTTGGAACAAGCAGGAATGGATGTTGACATGGCCGAGGCAAATGTTGCAGAAGCTGGAGCTGACAAGGATGACGATCTTCTTAGTCAGGTACCTATTCTTGCTGATCTTGATCAATCATCAATTCAACCTGTTTTCTACAGCCGTGGGCCTGAAAACCCCCAGGCTCTATCCCAGGCTGCAAGCCCTTCTGTTCATAAACGTTCAGCCAGCCCAAAAACTGGTGATAAAAAGAAGGCAAGCTTATCTGAGTCGAGTGATTCGAGTGGAGGGAGTGTAGGAGTTGAGAGAGTAGTCACTTCAGCAGCTCTGCCACCTCCAAAGAAGCAAAAGGTGGATTCAAACCCAGTGGCAACTGCACAACCTGTTAAGGCTAGTTTACCTCTCACAGCCACCACACCTCACGCTGGTGGCTCTCCTCTCCAAAACAGTTCACCACATTCGCACTCGCCTAGGCATGTTGGTGAGAGTCAAGGAGGGGGTCCAGCTCAACAGCCAATAGGAGCTGGCCCTACCTCCCCTGAGTTGTCCGCTCAGGGCTCTTTGAGCAATTTCTCGGAAGGGGAATGGCAAACTGAGACTAGCACTTCTGATACTAGTATCTCAGGAAGTTTTAATGAGGAAGAGTCTGTCGAATCCAGTACGGATGACGCTTCCTCATCTAAATCAGAAAACAAGTTACTCGCAGAGCAACGACATCTGGTGACTGGTGGGTCTACGCCTCCAGAACAGCCCAGCGAACCAGAAAAGGTTCTAAGTGAACAAGGGGATGACATGGTCATAACGTCATCTCCTGTCGTAGACACAGCGCTTAAAGGCTCAGTCTCACTGACCGATATCGCCGACCAACTCACCGCTAGTCCCCAGCGATTAGTGGATGAGGCTCTAGTACTGTTAGGCTCTAAACACGAGGGAGAGACAGGGAGAGTAGATCCCTTCTTTTTAGGGATCTTGAGTGAAACAGAACCCGGCGAGAGTACACAGTTTAACCCAAGCCAAACACCGTCCCCCAAATTGCAGGATCTAGTGAAGAAAGTGGAGGCTTTGGAGGCTGGAGTTGCTGGTGTTACTGCTGCTGTCTCTTCTCACTCTGGAAGATTGGAGGTTGGAGCTCAGTTCATGGAGAATCTCATTGCCGTCCAAAATCAAATGATTGACAAGATAAACAATCTCGGATTGGCACAGGTGGAGGTTGGAAGATCAGTAAATGATGTCACCTATGGCATGTCTCAAGTTTGGACGAAGCTGAATGAACTACTTGATGCTGTCTTTGGCCGTAACAGGGCTGGACCTGGTCCTTCAACCGGTGGTGGTGGTGACGATAATAATGATGATGATGCTCCTGATGAGGATAACACACCTAAGGGGGAGAAGGAGGATCAGAGTCTGAAAAAGCTGATTATTAAGGGTCCGGTGATCGAGTCCTCAAACAAATCTGGTGAAAAGGTGGAGGAGGCTCAACCGGCTCTTAAGGACAAAGGCAAGCAGAAGATGGTAGTTGAAGAAGAAGCTGAGAAAGAAACACCTCTTATCGATGCATTTATGGGAGACTTTATTGAAGATTCTGATGATGACGAGATGGATGTAGAAGCCTTAGTGGCAAGGAGGTCGAGACTCGAGCAACGGGTAAGAGAATGGGAAAAAGAAAGAGGTCTAAATCCTGGCGGATCTGGCGCAGGAGTTGCAGGTGATGCAGGAGACCACTCGGTTGCTGACGAGCATGTCCCAGAAGAAGAAGTTGATGAAGCGGAGATGCAAGGAGAGATTTTCAGGGAAGCCAGAGAAAGAGTAAATGAAGAAGTACTACAAGGGATAGTTGAAAAAGAACTAATGGCAAAGGAGAAGAGAGCGGCTCAGAAAACTCACCATGAGTTTGAAATGAAAAAGATCAATGATCCTAAGGTCCAGGCTGACATAAGGAGGGAAGGTCCCGAGTGGGACAAGGCTAGAGAAGCCTTAGCTGGACCAAGAGCCTATGCTCATGACTCAGAAAGATTGAGCTTTCTTCTTCATAAGCTAGAAAATCTAAACCCTGGGCTGCTGAATTATCTAAATTGTATAAGACAGGGATGCACCTCCGTACAAGTCATATTCAAGGAGAAGGCATGGAATCTGATGATCACTTGGACACCCATAACAAAAATCGGGCCGTGTATGGTCGATGAAGCTTTCTTCCAAGAAAGTGGTGCAAGTGAACTGGTAGAATTCGCTCACAAGGTAGACACCTCTGTCAAGACTGGAGTGCTGTTTAAGGAGAAGTTGTTGAAGATGGCTGAAGACAGAGGGGTTGACATTATTCTAAATCCCTACCAGATCAGATATGTCCATGACAAGGTCTTGAGGATTGTAAATCTGCATGACTCGAAACTAACTCCGAGCGGAAATGTGCTGAAGGCAGTTGCAAAGCTAGTCCTCTCTAAGGGTTTTCTAACAAAGGAAAAGAAGCTGGTGGCTAAGGACTTGGAGAAGCTGATAAGAAGGCAAGACGCTAGATACAAGTTGCCTGAAGCTACACTACCAGTGGTTAAGAAGGAACCTGAAGACTATGCATTCGAGCTGCAAGACGAGGCAATAAGAGAGCATGTGCAAAGATACGGAGATCCAAGGATAGACATTCCAGAAGAAGGGGAAATAAGGAAGGAAGCTAGTGCAGTGGTTAGTGCAAATGTCAAGTTTGTCAAGAGCAAAGCTGAGAATGAGAATGATCTGCTGATCTATACAGACAAGTATCAGGTGGAAACCGTCATTGAAATCAAGTACGACATCTTTGCAGAACACAGTCATGAAACACTGTGTATCATAAGGGAATTGATTGATGAGATGGATGATGTTGACGAGTTTGATCAAGATTATCTAAGGGTCACGTTTGATAACTTCTGTAAGAGAAGACAACAGCTTGATATTCAGAGGCTACAGCAATGCACCACCGCTATTGTCATTGGATACCCTAAGCAGCTGGTTATAAGGAAGAAAGGGGAAAAGGGGTACCCTGACAAAGTCACAAAGCTGAGGTTTGAAGACATTCCCACGAAGCTTACCACTCGCAGCATGGTTGAAAGGTGGTTGAGGTTGTTTCCAAATTACAAGATCAGAAATCATGTGGAAGCAGAAGGACTTAATCTTCTCAAGAAAAGAATGGATGAAGTCTGCAACCCTGAGTTCATGAAGAAAGAAAAAGCAGCCAAGAAGAAAGCTCGTGAGGAAGAGGAGCGCAAGAAATCAAAGTTTTAATGTATTATGCTTATAATGTTTCTTTGCGTTGTAATTTGTTTTCTTGTTTTCCTGCATTGTAAAAATATTATTTGTTTTCTTGTGTAGTGTAAGGTAGAAGTTAGTTAGCTAAGTGTCTTGAAACTGGTTTATATTAGGCGTCAATTATTTCGCGAAGTTCGGCGGTGGTAATACTGCTAAAAGGACTTCAGAAGGATAATTGAAGATTGAGTGGACCGTGCTCTTAAAGTACTTAGAGAAAATCTCTAGAAGAGCATGAAGCCCTTTAATCGAGCCAACAGGTGTCCAATTTTGGCACTTGAAGTATCAGTAATAGACATGAAGTTAATTAATCAAGCCAAGCATTATGTAAGTTGACATGATCTTTTATGAATGTTATTTTATCTTTTTCAGTCCCTGTTTAGTTGAGTTATCCTCATTGTAAATTTGGTTGTCATTGTTAGACAATCAAATAGGGGGAGATTGAAAGGCATAGGTGTACTAACTTGTAATACTTAATTACTATGTAACTCAACTAAGTAAAAGATAAAACAACAGCAAAACAAGAGAAACTGAAGAAGCACATGGAATCAATCAACTGAAGAAATGGTAATGATACTTGATAACTATAAGTAATTAATTTGGTTGATCAAGGATGCCTGAGTTAGAAGAAGTTCAATCTCAGTATTGCTCATGCCCTAACTTATCTAATGGAGAATCAAATTAATGTCAAAGAAGTATCAAGAAGACCAAAGTGATTTCATGTAATGTATATCAACATCTGGATAATGTAAAGGTTAATCAACAAATGAGAACTGACATTCAGAAGCAAGAACCCCTACAAGACTAGTCACTTATGAACCAGACCATTGCATCAAGTGTCAGGACATTGGAGGTAAGTTCATGTCAGTAATAGAAGATCTCATTTGAATTGAGTGAGGAAAAGAAATTGAAGAAGCTAAGGAAACTTGCTCATAAAGGTTAATTCTCAATTAGTCACTAAAGAAGGTCAACATTGGATGTGTGCATATTTGCCAAGGCAAATGTCGATCCACAGTAGATCGAGATGCGGGTCGAGATTTACAATTAAAGTAAAACATTACAAAGGCAAATCTCGATCCACGGTAGATCGAGATCGAGATTCTTCCAGATCGAGATCGAGATTTTCATAGATCGAGATCGAGATTCTCCCAGATCGAGATCGAGATTTTCATAGATCGAGATCGAGATTCTCCCAGATCGAGATCGAGATTTTCTCAGATCGAGATCGAGATGGGTCCAGGCTAAGATCGAGATGCGGGTAGATATGTAACATTTAATGTTCAAGGGACAAGTGGCTTATTGTGAACGGTTGATCCAGAGTTGTTGGGAAAGTACTTTTTATTGTCAAAGTCCTGATTGGGCCACGTACACAAAAAGGACAAGATCAAGACTACATGACATTATAAAAGCAGAACTTTGTTTTCATAAGAAACAAGACTTCGTATCTCTGTATTTTCAACGATAATTTTTTAAGAGAGAGCATTTACTGTAAAACAAAAGGTGAGAGAGAGGATCAGTTGAATCTAGCTTTAATTGGTGTATTTATTGTTCAACTGATCATGATGCTTTTATGAATGTTGTAGCAAATCCATCAATGAATATAATGATATATTCTTGAAATTCTGTGTCATCATTTATTACCTGCATAGTGTTTATTCTCTCATCAATTTAATTTTAAACAGTTGTATTCACCCCCCCTCTACAACACTTTGGACCTAACAAGCTCAAATTCAGTAATTTGTCTGCATTGTAATATTCACAGATTTCTCTGCTGAGTTTGGAATATAATTGTAAAACACGAACAATTCATGTCAAATTTGTTCTAGAACTTTTATCAATTATATATCAGTTTTCTAAATATTAATTTTGTAATACTAATCAAGTTAAAATTATATCTTTCACTTGAACAGTATTTCATTATAATTAATATTTTGCGAGCAATTAAAATAATATTTTTAATTCAAATATTTCGCGATTAATTTTAGATATTATATTCAACCCCCCCCCCTCTACAATATCAGGGACCAACAATTGGCATCAGAGCTGGTTGATATTTTTCATATCAGATCCAATTTAAATTCCGCGAACTCATACAGATCTCAAAAATTATTTTAAATACGAAATAATTTTTTATTCGAAATAATTTTTTTTCCGAAAAATTATTTTTGATCAAAAATTATTTTAAGTCAAAAATTAAAATATTTTTTTGAAACACTTAATTTTTAATCTTTATTTAAAGATGAGTACTCAAAGAGTTAGTAGCATTAAAATTCCACAATTTGATAAAGACAATTATAATCTGTGGAAGAGAAAGATGACCTTGTTTCTTCGAGCTGCAAATCCTAAGTACAAGGATATTTTAAAAACTGGTGTTGCTGTTCCAATAAATATCTTTCCTGAGCATATGGAAGATGGTGTACTCATTCCGCACAGACAATTTGAAAAAGATATTTCTGAGTACACTGAGATAGAAAAGGAACTGGATACTTTGGACACCAGCCTGCAGTTAATTTTAGTGGAATCTCTTGATCCCGGAATGTACAATCATGTTGTTAATTGTAAAAATGCTAAACACATCTGGGAAACGATAGAGATACTAAATGAAGGAACAGAAGAAGTAAGGGAGAACAGATTGGAAATCTTAACGTCTCAATATGAGCATTTTAGATCAAATCCAGGAGAAGGTATCTCTGAAGTTTTTGAGAGATACAACAAGCTGATAAATGATCTAAATCTCTACGGCAAACAATATACGAAGAAGGAGATCAGTAGGAAGTTTTTGCTGACAATGCCAGTACACCTAGAGCATAGGATAACAGCCATCAGAGAGTCAAGGGACATGAATGAAATTTCACTAGAAAGACTTTATGGCATACTGAAGACCTATGAGCTAGAGCAGATTCAACAGAACGAAATATATGGTACAGGCAAGGTGGTCAGCAAGTCTACAGCTCTTGTAGCAGAAGAACCAGAGTACAGAAAAGTTAAGACTGAATCTTCTTCAGTCAACATCATTGATCATGGTATTGTTGCAGAAGTTGGTGCAACTCTAGTGAATTCAACTGATAGTGAATTCTACTCAATGGAAGAACTCGATCAACTTGAGGATGAATCTCTGGCTCTGATTGCTAGAAAATTTGGAAATACAAGATTCAGGAGGAACCCTAGTTTCAAATTCAAGCCTATGGCAAACAGATTTCAGACAGGTGGTTCTTCTAGCTCATCCAACACAAAAGGTGGATACAAGACAGGGATGGTAGACAGAAGCAAGATCCGTTGCTTCAACTGCAATGAAATGGGACACTTTGCTACTGATTGTAGAAAGCCCAAGCAGGAAAGAAAGAAGGATTCATATGACGAGCTCAAACAGAAATATGACGCTCTACTGAAGAAGCATCAGGGAAAATCATACTTAGCAGCAGGAAAAAGCTGGGATGATTCCGACAATGATGAAGAAGATCAAATGGGAAATCTGGCTCTAATGGTCTCTTCTTCTGAAGGATCACAATCTCCACCTAGACAAGGAATTGAGGTAAACCCTAGCTGTCCTAAAATGTTTAAATTGCTAGGTGAGAATTTAACTGATGCTAGAGATCGAATAAAAGTTTTAATTCTCGAAAACAAAGTTTTAACAGAAGAGAATTATGAATTGAAAAAGTTGAAACTTATTAATGTTAAATTAACTGAAGATGTTGCATTTCAAGTTAATAGAGTCAACTGCTATGTTGAGATTGAAGCTTTTTTAAAGAATAAAATTGAAGAAGAAAAGCAAAGGTGTCTAGCTTATAAAAATTCCTCTTATATTGTAAAGAACCTAGTTAACCAACAGGAAATAAACCGAAAAGTTAGAATAGGTTTCGAGTACAATAAATCTGTAGGAAAGCCAAGCAACATTACCCCGTTCAAGCAAAGCGCTGAAGAAAGGGGTATTCCTCATGTTGTTAAAAACACACCCAAACCTCTTTTCATAACACCTATTGCTGAACCTATCCTTGAGAGCTCTATACTGATAGCTTATGAGATGCAGTTAGAGAATCTCGAGGAAGAGAAGAAAAGAGAAGAACAGACAAGGGACATAAAAGGAGTAAATGTCCAGAAAGCGAAATATGTACCTAAAAGACCAATAGAAAATGTGAACTCTGCTAGTTCATCCACTCCTGGTTTAGGTGCTAAGAACTTCAAGAATGATTTGAACAAACCTAACAATAAGTTTGTTAGAAGTAGGGATAGTAACAACAAATGCCATTCTACTGAAAACTTTAAATCTGCTGAAAAGTTAAAGTAGAAATTGTTAAAACTCCTACTGCTGTGAATAACATGCCTGCTATTGATGTATGCCATAAACCTTGTGGTATGTTAAATTGTATGTTATGTGCTTTTAATGCTATGACTGCTTATTTCAAACGCATGACTGCTAATAAAAAGAACATGACACCTAGACAATACATCAATAATAAATTTGCTAAATCCAAGACTGCTATTCCTTCACCTGTCAAGAAGGAAAAATATATTCCTAAGTCTAAACAAAAAGTTGTTAAGACTGTTTATAGGAAAGTAAGTACAGTCAAGGAGGATGCGGCTGTTGTTCGAAAAGGATCTGTTGTCAAAGCTGACAAAGGTCAATTCTTTAAGTATGCCGGGCCCAATCAATTTTGGGCTCCAAAGACGAATTAATCCGTTTGATATGTGCAGGGAGTTAAACAGGAAAACCGGGTTGTATGGATCCTAGACAGCGGATCGTCAAGGCATATGACCGGAGATAGAGCCCTGCTATTAGACGTGGTTGAGAGAGCTGGCCCAATCGTCACCTTTGGAGATAACAGCAAAGGAATGACTACGGGATATGGCAAGTTAAATACTGGAAATGTTATCATTGAAAACGTCTCTTTGGTGGAAGGACTTAAGCACAATCTACTCAGCGTCAATCAATTCTGTGATAGAGGTTACAAAGTAAACTTTATCAAGGAGAAGTGTTTAATAGCTCATTCTAAAGAAGACAGACTAGCCTTGCGTGGAGTAAGGAAAGGAAACTTGTACGTAGCTGATTTCAACTCGGGAACTGAAGTTGAAGCAAACTATTTTTATTCAAAAGCTTCAACAGAAGAAAGTTGGCTATGGCACAAGAAGCTCTCACACCTGAATTTCAAAACAATGAACTCTTTAGTCAAGAGGGATTTGGTGAGAGGACTGCCTCTGATGGAATTTACACAAGAAGGATTGTGTGAGGCATGTTAGAAAGGGAAGTCAAAAAGAGCAACTCACAAAGGCACAGACACTACAAATATTACTGAACCACTGCAGCTGCTTCATATGGATTTATTTGGTCCAGTCAATATCATGTCTATGTCAAGGAAGAAATTTGCCTTAGTGATTGTAGATGACTTCACAAAGTACACGTGGGTTTTATTCTTGAACTCTAAGGATGAAACTCCACAGTTGGTGATTGATCATGTAAAGTTGAGTGAGTTAGATTCAAAGCTACCTGTCCCGGCAATCAGATCAGATAATGGAACAGAATTCAAAAATGAAATTCTGAATAGCTTCTGCTCAGAAAAAGGGATAACAAGACAATTCTTAGCGCCAAGAACTCCGCAACAGAATGGAGTAGTAGAAAGGAAGAATCGAACCTTGATTGAACTGCAAGAACAATGTTAAGTGAATCAAGGTTGCCTATCTACTTCTGGGCTGAAGCAGTGAACACAACTTGTTATACCCAGAATCGAACTTTAATCAACAAGGATCATATGAAGACGCCCTATGAATTAATGGCTGGCAAGAAACCAACTCTCAAGTACTTTCATGTATTTGGAGCCAAATGCTTTGTGTTAAAGGATGGAGATGAACATCGTGGCAAGTTTGAGGCCAAGGCACATGAAGCTATTTTTGTCGGGTATTCAAGAAGAGCATATAGGGTGTACATAATTGATCAGCACCAAGTGAAACAAAGTATCAATGTAACTTTTGATGACACTAAACTCCCAAGTATCCAAACTGAAGATCCTTCTGAGTCATTAAAATTTGACAATCATCCAGACTCAGATTCGGATAATGAAGAAAAGCCCGAGGTTGCAGCAGGAAATGATGATGACAACAATGATGGTAATGATCCAGGTAATAGTGGTGGAAACAATGGAAACACTGGAGATACTACTAATACCAGTGGTGGATCAACAAGTCATCCAGGCAGCAACTCAGGGGGAGATGAAGGATCAACTGGCACAACACAACATCATAATGAATATAGAGGCGAATCATCAAGATCAAACCTACCAAGGGAAAGGATATGGAGCAAAGATCATCCCTTTGAATTGATTATAGGTGATCCAGATGTTGGTGTTAGAACCAGAAGTGCAACTTCAAATGAATGTTTATTTTCGGTTTTTCTATCTCAAGAAGAACCAAAGAAAATTGAAGATGCTCTAACTGATCCAGATTGGGTTCTTGCCATGCAAGAAGAACTCAATCAGTTCGAAAGGCAGGAAGTATGAACACTGGTACCCAGGCCTAAAAATAGATCTATTATTGGCACGAAATGGGTATACAGGAACAAGTTAGACGGTGATGGCATTGTTACAAGGAACAAGGCCAGACTGGTTGCAAAGGGTTACTCCCAGGAAGAGGGAATTGATTATGATGAGACCTACGCACCAATTGCAAGACTTGAAGCCATCAGGATATTTCTGGCATTCACAGCACATTCCAATTTTAAAGTCTATCAAATGGATGTGAAGAGTGCATTTCTGAATGGAAAGCTAGAAGAGGAAGTATATGTGGAGCAGCCCCCTGGCTTTGAAAATCCAGAGTTTGCTGATTTTGTATATTTCTTATTCAAGGCCCTTTATGGACTCAAGCAAGCACCGAGGACATGGTATGACACTCTCTCTCAGTTTTTACTTGAAAACGGTTTTACTAGAGGTATCATAGATAAAACTTTCTTTTATAAATTACATGATAAAGATATGGTATTTGTCCAAGTTTATGTTGACGATATTATATTTGGTTCTACTAATGAAAACTTGTGCAAGAGATTTGCTAAGTTAATGCAGAGTAGGTATGAAATGAGCATGATGGGTGAGCTGTCATTCTTCCTTGGATTGCAAGTGAAGCAAAAGGAAGATGAGATTTTTATTTGCCAATCAAAGTACGTAAGAGATCTTCTAAGGAAATACAATCTAGAAGATTCTACACCGGCAAAAACCCCTATGCCAACAGCCACCAAGCTTGACAAAGATGAAACTGGTAAGAAAGTTGACATCACAAGCTACAGAGGTATGATAGGCTCATTATTATATCTAACTGCTAGTAGACCCGATATAATGTTTGCAACATGCTTATGTGCAAGGTTTCAATCTGATCCTAGAGAATCTCATCTTATAGCTGTTAAAAGAATTTTTAGATATCTGAAAGGTACACCAAATCTTGGAATTTGGTACCCTAAAGGTACAGGTTTTGAACTAATAGGCTATACAGATTCAGATTATGCAGGATGCAGGATGGACAGGAAAAGTACTTCTGGAAGCTGTCAGTTTCTAGGACAACGGTTGATCTCCTGGTACAGCAAGAAACAACACTCAGTATCTACCTCGACAGCCGAAGCAAAATATATTGCGGCAGGTAGTTGTGCACAAATCTTGTGGATAAGGAATCAGCTGAATGATTATGGACTTGCGCTATCTAAAATTCCAATACTTTGCGACAACACAAGTGCCATAGCTATTTCCAATAATCCTGTACAACATTCAAGAACCAAGCACATAGACATAAGGTATCATTTCATCCGAGAGCATGTCATGAACGGAACTGTGGTGTTACATTTTGTACCCACAGAAGATCAAATTGCCGACATCTTTACGAAACCAATTGATGAATCCACTTTCTCTAAGTTGGTTAGTGAGTTAGGGATGTTAAACATGAACTAATTATTGCATGTTGTTTTCAATTGCATATTTATTTTCAAGCACTGTAAATTCACTGTATATATTCCTTAAAATATTTCAAAAACAAACAAACAAATTGAAAAAGAAAACTCAAAAAGATTTTCCTTTTTTTTTGTACAGTTGTTATTTCATTGGCATCTATACTGTAAATATATTTTATATTATGTTTGTTTTCCAACAATTAGTATATATTGTTTATTATTTCCAACAATTGCTCTCAACAATTGGTATATTTAAGTATGTATAGTTTTATTTGTTTTACAACTTGGCATCTTTATTTTTATTATTTTTATGTTTATTTCTATATAAATATGTGCTGATTATTCTCAAGTCTCTTTTGAGAAGTAGGAAAGATCTATGAGCATTGATAATCCAATCGATTCTAAAAGTGAGATCCTAATCATTGGCATCAATCTCTAACCAAGATCTTAGAACCAAACACACAAACACTATCACTTCCATCTCTCTAACCATTAAACAGAATACCTAATTGTTCAGAATGAGGGAGTCAATGCCTTGATTGCATTTGATAAGGTTGGTGATGTGAGTGAACCAACAGCTCTGTCTCTAGAAAGGTGATTAATATATATAACAGTTGAGACAACTGTTAGCTCATCTGTGTTCTCTCAAAAGGATACAGACTTGGAAAAGGCAAAACTGTTACTAGGTTCATTCTCTCAACAGAGTGAGTCTATTGAATTCAGCCTGTTAGCCAAGGCTATCAGCAAAGAGTTAATTTCATCTGACATTTTTCAAGAAACCACAAATTTTGTCTTATTTTTAGGGACCAACAATGGACCAACTCGATTGGCATTTTGGACCAACAATTTAAGGACATACTTGGGACCAAAAGGACCAAGAGGGAACTATTGAAATATTACAGGAAGGATGAATTGACGGTAGCAATTATTCTAAACTTCCATATCAAGGAAGGAAGAATGATTGATGATTCTGACTGAATCAACATGCCTTCACATGCGTCAGGAGAAAACTTGGATCATTTGCTACATTATAGATTCTTGTCTCCCTCCCCAGATGGAACATATCTGGATTCCTAACGGAATAGATCATCTTAGATGATCAGCAACTCACTGAATCTATTCCTGAAGCAATTTAGTTTATAAAAATCAAATATTTTAATAGATTCAATTGAGGATGGGGATTTACGAAACCCCATTGCACCACCAGTGACCTCTCTTGAAGGGGCTATGGTGATCTTTCTTGCAGGTACAAAAGTCTGTGACATCCGTACTGATAGAGAGATATAGTGATGTGAGAAAAGAGTGAAACACAAGTAAAGAAGAGTGAAAATATATATTCTATGAGTGAAACACTTAGAGAGTATATGAGCGAAACACTTGTGAGGAACACAAAGTAAAATCACACACTAGCACAATTACCGAATCCCTTTCCCAATTCCCTGTTACAGATTTCAAATGTTACTTAACCAAGGTGGAAATTTCTTCAGAAAAGGACCAACAATTGTTACCTATCTACAATTAGGGGAGAATTATTAAGAGGATTACTCAACTAAGGGGGAGAATTATTAAGAGGATTACTCCAAAATGTTAAAGTGTTCAACTAAGGGGGAGTAGATCAAAAGGGGAGAAGTAAACAAAGGCTTTTGCCAGAAGAGGATTACTCAATTGTTGAACAAGAAAAGGGGGTATATAACAACATGCTTGGATTCTATTCCATTTGATTTTAGAAGATTCTTATAAATATGATTAACCAGATTTTCTAAAATGCATAACATGTCATAGTTTGCATTTTTTATATCTGCGATGGTTTAATGCTGTATGTATGCCATGTTTGTTACCTCTATTAAAATGGTTGGATAATTCAAGTAAGGGGAAATTGAATTCACCTTGGAAGAGAAGGGAAGACAGGAGTTGGAGAAACAGAGGAGAAGTGGTAAGAAGAGAACAGACATCATCTATGACATCCTAAGGGGGAGTAGTGATGAGTCTGAGAAATGAAGATAATACTACATGTATAATATGTTCAGTGCTAGAGGAACAAACATCTTTCATTTCAGTTAACTCAGGAAATCTGGAAATGTATTATATAATCCAGAGAACAATTTATTATTTACAGTTCTTAAATGTCATATTTATTTCTTAGTTGTTAGTTGAGTTATCCTCTAGGAATTTGTGTGTTAAATGTTTAACAACAAATAGGGGGAGATTGAAAGGCATATGACTAGGCCTATTTGTAATAATTAGATGACAACTCAACTCAATCTAGAAACAGTGGTAAATAATAAATATCTAACAGGAATCAAGACGAAGAATGTCAACTAGACACAAAGAATCCAAAAAATCAGAAGTGTTCTAATGAAGTTACTACTCTATACCGGAAGAAGTTCATTAATATGTTCAAGCGTCGGGATTTATGGAGAAGCAGTATTTTAGAAGAATTCAGAAGATACAGAAGATTCCAAGTGCCTACTACAAAGAGATTCCAAGAAAAGAAATAATGAAGTAAAGCATGAGAATGATAGAAGACCACAGTTTAAAAGTTAATAATTGAAGAATATTTATTAGAATGACACAAATGAACCAGACAGTACATTTGTGTGTCATCTATAATAATATTTATTCTTCAGTTAGCTCAAGTGGTTTTATGACAGAAGACAAAGAAAAGACGGAAAGACCTCGGAGCGGACTACAGAGTTAAATAAGTCCTAATAGTATTTTAATTCTATAATTAAAATTAAGTTAATTATTTAATTTATTTAATTAAATTAATTCAAGTCTGAATTTAATTTAATTCATACATTATTTAATTAAATTAAGTATAATTGATTTACTATAAAAGAGCTGCTGAAATATGAGTCATACCGAGCTGCTGGAATATGAGTCATAACGAGCTGCTGGAATATGAGTCATACTGAGCTGCTGAAATATGAGTCATACCGAGCTGCTGGAATATGAGTCATACCGAGCTGCTGGAATATGAGTCATACTGAGCTGCTGAAATATGAGTCATACTAAGCTGCTGAAATATGAGTCATACCGAGCAGAATTCAATGAGTCATACCGAGCAGAATTCAATGAGTCATACCGAAGCCACTTGCAATGAGTCATACCGAGCACTTTTGCAGTGAGTCATACCGAGTTTTAATATGAGTCATACCGACCATTATAAGTCTTGCCCAGCCTTTTTATGAGTCATACAAGGGTTAATTTTAATTGAAAAAGGTCATATTGGGATGAGTCATGCTGAGTTTCCACCTCTATAAATATGAGGAGTTGCTCTCATTATTTCAGTTGTTAAGAACAGAAAAACAGCTCAAATTCAGTAATTTGTCTGCATTGTAATATTCACAGATTTCTGTGCTGAGTTTGGAATATAATTGTAAAATACAAACAATTCATGTCAAATTTGTTCTAGAACTTTTATCAATTATATATCAGTTTTCTAAATATTAATTTTGTAATACTAATCAAGTTAAAATTATATCTTTCACTTGAACAATATTTCATTATAATTAATATTTCGCGAGCAATTAAAATAATATTTTTAATTCAAATATTCCGCGATTAATTTTAGATATTGTATTCAACCCCCCCCCCTTCTACAATATCAGGGACCAACACTTATCCCATGCACTTCCTTCTCTTGATAACATCAACGGCCTTTGTCTCCTTTCAATATAATGGTTATAGTGTTCTTTTCTGATTTTCTCTTGAGACATGCGTGCAACTTCATATGCCCTTATTTTGGATTGATTCGCATCTAGCAAACCAAATGTTTCCACGAAGTCCGTTTCAGTGAACTGATAAGCGGCATCATTTACAAATTCATCAAACACATCATCTTCCTGAGCTATAGGAGCTGTATGAGAAAGTTCCCATATTTCTCCTTCTTCAAGATCCAGCGGTATATCTTGCTCCCCCTGAGATGTATAAATGTTTGCTTCTATTTCTTCCTCTACCAACTTGCCTTTGCCTTTGTTTTTACTCCCCATAACAGCACCAGATTCTTTTTCTTGCTCTCGCACTATCATTGATACCATCTCCCCCTTAGTTATGTTATCCTCCGAAGCAGGGATTTGAGTAGTTTGAGATTTATGCTTTTCAAACAAATCTGTAACAAGCTTCTTCATATCAGTCTTGAAATTCTGTAAATCCTGCAACATGTTGTATTGAACAGATTTTATTTCCATGACATTGCTGTGAAATTCAGATTTCATTTCTGTGACAGTAGTCTCTAGGTTATAAACCCTTTGACTTAGAGATTGTGTGTGCATTGTGAGGGTATCTATTTGGCTGGTAGGTGTCTCACTGACAGGTTCTGTAGGTGTTTGTCTCTCAATTCTCTCGCTCGGTCTTAGAGGTGTGGGTGAATTATGATCACTCAAACGTTCTGTTGATGTTTCACTCACTCTCATTGACTCCAGCAAGTCTTCTGTACCTGCAGTTAAAATCCTAAATGGCTCATTCGAAGAACTATTGCCAAGTAGTTGCTTCTCCTTTCCACTAATAGTGGTGGAGACCTCCTTATTAGGAGCCAGGAATGTTCCTCCTGGGGGGCTTATCACATTGGATCCTGTAATGTTTAGCAATGAAGGACCCGTGACTCCCGCAATAGCCTGTGAAGGCATGACCTGTACAGGATCTACCTGTATAGGTTCTGCTACAGTAGTAGCAACATCCGTCAATTCCTCCTGTGTGTGTGCTCCTTTCAGTGCAACATATAACTTGGTTGGAGGCTCAATTATTGACACTCTTTCAGATGCCCTGGCTGACGGGCGAATTTCAATAGGTTCACCCTGTTGAGAGGATGTCCCCAAAGACTGTGTATTTACCTTTTTCAGCTCTATGTCCTTTTGAGAGGGCATAGATGGGCTAACAGTTACCTCAGGTTCTTCTAATCGACGTCTACTCAGAGGTAGAGCTGTTTGGGTTCCCTCACCTTCCTTATGTGGTGCTTTTGAGGCACTATCTCCCTCACTCACAAATTTTCTTTTTAGGGGTTGTAGAGAAGATAAAGGCAAGATTTTTATAGTGTTTGGTTCTGAGGCAGTGGTTAGAATCTGTTGGGTTTCAGATTCATTGCCTTGTCCTATAACCACAGAGGGCTCAGCTGATAAGTTCATGACACTTTCTCCAAAAAGATCTTGTAAATTAGAATAAGCTGAAGAGTCAGAGACATGAAGACTACCTTGAGTACTACCTGTAGGAGTCCAAGGATGATATGATTTCTGACTGTCAGCATGACCTATAGAATCTCCTCCAGATATACTTTGAAATCCATCTCCTGAAATTTGTAATTCCTCTGTCACCTGAACCACTTCCTCTTCTTGAGCTAAATCCTCTACAGGAGTAGCTACTGGAACTGATTCTTGCACTGGTTCAGGGACCTGATCATTTTCTTGAGGCCCTTGAGGCTCGTCTCTTTCCATGTCCACTACACAACCCTGCATGTATTCAGTCATTTGAGCAGGTGCTTCGTTGATGTAGTTTCTGTTATTGTTCAGAGTGTTGGCTATCCTGTTTTTCTGTTTCATACACAAAGAGGTAACACTACTAGTATATAGTAGTTTTTCCTCATTAGTCGTTAGATCATTAAGGATAAGCTGTAGGAATCGTGGAAAGTAACACTCCACATTAGTGACTTGAAGGTTTCTGTACTCCACCGGTCCCATAACATACAACATCTGATTCAATAATAACTTACCAAAATTAATCCTACAATTATTAGCAACACTGAAGCCTAAAGTTCGATAAAAACTTGAAATACTGTGTGTGTTGAACTTTTTGTAAGAGAAACATTGCATAAGAGTGTGGAAAAAGAAATTTCATTCCTTAGGTAAATGATGTTTACACCTTTCACCTGAGTCGTGGAGATTAGGATTAACGTAGTTGATAGTCGTGAAGAACTGAGTTAATTGTTCGGAATTGGGATAAGGGACTAGATTATTCTCAGGGAATCTTAAGATACGATTCAAATCTAGCTCCGTCACCCGGATTTCCCGATTAACAATACTAAATGTAAAAGCCAGTTCATCAACAGCTGAAGAGTTATATGCAGAACAGTAACAGTCTCGTAGCATATTATGATTTAATATCACGTCTGTTACTAAGGCATACCTCACTCGATAATATTCGAATAACACTCGTGCCCAGGCCCGATAATTAGCAAGAAGGGACTGAATGTCAAACTCGGCAACTAAATTCGTTTTGGTAATAGTAAAAATTCCAACCATTTTTAACTAGTAAAAATTATCGAAAATTTTAACTTTAAACAATTAATTATGAATTTAATTAGACTCGATAACGAACTGAAAACACTAAAATTCAAAACTCCTCCAAAAATCGTGAAAAAAATATATGCTAAACTAGGAGAGATTTGAACGGTGAAACTATTTTTTTATGATTTTTGGACCTCAAACAAACCCTAGAAAAAATCCCAAAGTTTGAAACACCCAAAACAAAACTGAAACCAAACGATACAAGACCGGTATCAAATAATTCGGGATGACTAGATCTACAATTCTATCAGTTTAGATTTTCAAAACTAGTACTAGAATGGTAGAAAAATGAGGAAAGAAAATCAATTTTCCGGTCGACAGTTAAGAACAGCTAACTATCGAGAGAAATAGAAACTATATATATATATCTAGTTAACTGGCGAGTTGGAAAGCAGAGAAAACAAAACAATTTGTTCACGGGCCCCAGACCACGTGACCCTGAAACAACTCGATGGTTATATATATATATTTAGTTAACTATCGAGATGACTTAAGTGGCCACTTCTTTTTATTTATTTTTGTTTATTTATTTTTGTTTTAGACAACTCGATGGTTATAAAAATAATAAAATAAAGGCTAACTATCGAGATGTACAGTAATATATAATACGTAACTATCGAAAGGTTAATTAATAAAATTATTCACTTCGACGGTTAAAAAAAAATAACTATCGAAGCAGATAAAATAATTAACCAGATAGATATAGTAACTATCGAGATGGATAGTTTATTTTTTCTTTATTATATATATATATATATATATATATATATATATATATATATATATATATATATATATATATATATATATATATATATATATTAACCAAAAGACTACTTCGACTGTTATAATATAATATATTTTTTTATAACTATCGAGTACTATTTAAAACCACTTCGATGGTTACGAAAAAATATATCTAATTGTAACTGTCGAGAGTTTGCTAATTAAAAAATAATAATAAAAAGCATTTAAATACACTTACCAAATAATTTCAAATATTCATAAAATTAATTAAATAGAGATTTCTTAAATTAAAGAATTAATATTCCTACAATAGAAATATTAGAAGCTTAATTTGGAAATAACTATCGAATTAATAATAATTCAATTTGAAATCCACAAACAGACAATATTAATAATTATAATAATAATACTAATAAACACAGGTGGTTGCTTTAAAATCTTTGGAACCAAAAAAAAATTTTGTTCCATATTCTGTTACTTTTGAAATTTCCAAAAATTTTAAACCAACCCAATCACAATCCAAACGATCATACAAGCATACTATGAATAATCATACAGACAGTTATGCAAAATAAGATCATGAAAAGTAATTGCTACATATTTTTTCCAGTGATAACCAGTACATTAAATAAACAAGTTTGTACAACTTATTTCTCACTAAAAATCACAACCTGTCTGATATAGAATCTCTCAGCCAGATCTCATCACATTGAAATCCACCAATTAATTCTAAACCACAGACTGTTATGCTTCTTGTTAATTACAAACACTTATGTAGTAGTTAACTACTTATGCTATATCGAATAATTGCCACAAAGCATAACTGGTATACTTATGATAATTAACATTGATATTCATAAGCCCGAGATTATAAGTTAGACTGGAGGTCACAAGTCCTTTGGATATAAAAATTCAATAACTTGTGAATCCATACAACTCCTCGCAAACAAAAATTAATTTAAATTTAGCATCCCTAATTCACTAACCAACCTAGAGAAAGTTGATTCGTCTAGTGGTTTCGTGAAGATATCTGCAATTTGTTGTTCTGTGGGTACAAAATGCAACTCCACAATTCCATTTATGACATGCTCTCGTATAAAGTGATACCTGATATCAATGTCCTTGGTTCGTGAGTGCTGAACCGGATTGTTGGTTATAGCTATGGCGCTTGTGTTGTCGCAGAATATTGGAATCTTGTTCAACATAAGGCCATAGTCTTGGAGTTGGTTTCTCATCCATAGGATCTGAGCACAACAGCTACCTGCTGCGATGTATTCTGCCTCTGCTGTTGAGGTAGACACTGAGTGCTGCTTCTTGCTATACCATGAGACCAATCTTCTTCCCAAGAATTGACAGCTTCCAGAAGTACTCTTCCTGTCAATCTTACAACCTGCAAAATCCGAGTCTGTATAGCCGATTAGGTCAAAACCAGTACCTTTAGGATACCAAATTCCCAAATTTAGAGTACCCTTCAGGTATCTAAAAATTCTTTTGACAGCTATAAGGTGAGACTCTTTTGGGTTAGCTTGGAACCGTGAACATAAACAAGTTGAAAACATAATATCTGGTCTACTTGCAGTTAAGTAAAGTAGAAATCCAATCATACCTCTGTAGCTTGTGATGTCGACAGATTTACCTGATTTGTCCTCATCAAGCTTTGTGGCAGTTGGCATTGGAGTCTTGGCGGGGGCTGAATCTTCAAGTCCATACTTCTTTAGAAGATCTCTGATGTACTTTGCCTGGCAAATGAAGATCCCATCTTTCTTCTGACTCACTTGTAGTCTAAGGAAGAAAGTAAGCTCGCCCATCATACTCATCTCGTACCTACTCTGCATTAACTTAGCAAATCTCTTGCATAGCTCATCATTAGTAGAACCGAATATAATATCATCAACATACACTTGAACTAATATCAAATTATTTTTGTGCATTTTATGAAAGAGAGTCTTATCTATAACACCTCTGATAAAACCATTTTCAATTAAAAATTCAGATAGTGTTTCATACTATGTTCGAGGCGCCTGCTTGAGTCCATAAAGAGCTTTAAAAAGGAAGTACACAAAGTCCATATGATCTTTGTTCTCGAAACCCGGAGGTTGCTCTACATATACTTCTTCTTCCAGCTCCCCATTCAGGAATGCACTCTTCACATCCATTTGATAAACTTTAAAGTCAGAATGTGTTGCGAATGCCAAAAACATCCTGATGGCTTCAAGTCTTGCTACTGGTGCATAGGTCTCGTCATAATCTATTCCTTCTTCTTGAGAATACCCCTTAGCAACCAGTCTGGCCTTGTTCCTCGTAACAATGCCATCTTCATCCAACTTATTCCTGAATACCCATTTTGTGCCAATAACATATTTGTCTTTAGGTCTGGGTACCAGTTTCCAAACTTTCTGTCTATCAAACTGATTGAGTTCATCTTGCATCGCAATCACCTAATCTGGATCTTCTAGAGCATCTTGAACCTTTTTAGGTTCTTCCTCTGATAGAAAACCAGAGTACATACATTCATTTTCCGTTGCTCTTCTAGTCCTCACACCACTCTCTGGGTCACCAATGATTAATTCAAAGGGATGATCTCTGTTCCATACCCTCTATCTAGGCAGATTAGCCCTTGATGATTGTCCTTCTTCGTAGTTGTGTTGAGAGCGACTAGCTGATCCTTCTTCACCTCCCCCTGAGTTGCTGCCTTCATTATTTGATGATCCACCAGTTGAGCTAGCAGGTTCAGTAACAGACTGATTTTGAAATACAGACTGTGACTGTGACTGTGTGGTATTACCAACACTTCCATTGCTTTGCTCTGGATTATCAATCTCCGTGTGTTCATGATTACCAGATGCAGCACCAGGTACGTCTTCATCTCCTAAGTAGTATTCTGATAGATTTTCAATTTCCAGAGATTTAGAATTTTTATCATTTTGAAGACTTGGGAGTTTGGTGTCGTCAAACGTTACATTAAGGCTTTCAATGACCTTATGAGTTTCAATCACATATACCCTGTACGTCTTAGATTCCAGTGAGTAACTAAGGAAAATCCATTAATCCGCTTTAGCATCAAACTTACCCAGATGTTCATCTTTCAATACATAGCATTTTCCACCAAACACATGAAAGTACTTCAGTGATGGCTTTCTGTTGGTCATAATCTCATAGGATGTCTTTTCTAGATCTTTATTAATCAGGGTTCTGTTCTGAGTGTAACAAGCTGTGTTGACTGCTTCTGCCCAAAAATATGTAGGTAGCTTTGACTGGCTTAGCATTGTCCTTGCTGCTTCAATCAAAGTCCTATTTTTCCTTTCTACCACTCCATTCTGCTGTGGAGTTCTTGGGGCTGAGTATTGTCTTGAAATTCCTTGCTCCGTGCAGAATTCATTTAGAACTGCATTTCTGAATTCAGTTCCATTATCTGATCTGATCGTCCGCACAGGCAATCCAGCTTCCACCTCAATCTTTTTAATATGATCGATTACCATTTGAGGTGCTTCATCCTTAGAATGCAAAAACAACACCCACGTGTACTTGGAGTAGTCGTCGACAATCACTAATGCATATTTCTTCTTTGAAACTGACATGACATTAACCGGTCCAAATAGATCCATATGAATCAACTGGAGAGGTTCGCTGATGCTTGACATGCCCTTACTTCTATGTGACGCCTTCTTTGACTTACCCTTTTCACATGCTTCACAGAGTCCTTCTTGGTAGAATTCTATCTGTGGTAACCCTCTCACCAATTCTCTTCTTACTAAAGAATTCATCGCCTTGAAGTTCAGGTGAGATAGTTTTCTGTGCCATAACCAACTTAATTCAGAGGATGCTCTACTGTAGAAATAATTTGCTTCTCCTCTACTTGCAGTGTTTAAGTCAGCTACGAACAGATTTCCTTTTCTTACTCCTTTAAGAGCAAGCTTTTCATCTTTCCTGTTGGTGATCAGACACTTTTCCTTCCTGAAGTCCACATTATATCCTTTATCTGTAAATTGACTGACGCTCAGCAAGTTGTGCTTCAGACCGTCAACAAGAGAGATATTTTCAATGATGACATTTCCAACTTCCAGACTACCATATCCCTTAGTAAATCCTTTGTTGTCATCTCCAAAGGTTACAACTGGGCCGGTCTTCTCAACCACATTGGTCAGCAGGGACTTGTCTCCTGTCATGTGCCTTGAACATCCACTATCCAGAATCCACATGACTTTTTCATTAGTACCTATGCCCTGCAACCACAAAGTGATTAAAGTTTCTTTGGCACCCAAACTTGTTTGGGTCCAAGAAATTTAGAGGTTCTTGCAGATGGTGTAACAGGTTCAATTTTCACATCTTTAAGTTCTACTTTGACTGAACTCGAATCATGTTCCTTTGCCTTGACAGATTTGTCTTTTGTCTTAGGAGATTGAGTCTCCTTCCTAACCTTAGAAGGACTAGCAGTCTTTGCCCTTACCTTTTTCTTATTCATGCTTCTTTCTATGCCTATGCAATTACTAGAAGTAGATGCATTCATCAAATTAAAATAAGCATGCATAATATTAAAAGCACATGGCATACATCCAGTAATACCACAAGGCAAATGAAAACTATTCATGCTAAACATGTTCTGCACAACAGGAACATCAGATTCTACTTTAACCTTATTACATGCATGACTAAGGTGTCCAGCAGAATTGCAATTAGTACACAATTTCCTAGGTGCAGTGGGTGCAGGTGTAGCAGAATTAGCAATTTTAACACCTACTTTCCCATTCCTATTACTATTTGACTTGTTCTTGTTACCACCTAATTCAGTTTTAGCAGATTCAGTTTTAACTGGCTCATTAGGTGTAACTTCTTCTACATTATTTTCCTCAACTTCTTTCTCTTTTAACTTATCCTCAACAAGCATTTCTTGTTTCCATACGATAGTATCTTCGTCTAAGGGTTCTGAGAGTGGGAGCTTAAAGACAGGATTACTACTCTTCTTAATGACAAAAGGAACATTTTCATTTTCTAATAAAACAGTACTAGAAGCATTGAAAATTATATTCCTTTTATCCTTCTTGTTTTTCCTTTTATGTTCATCGTAGTCAAAGCCTATACATGTTTTATTATCTAAGCTCTGCTTATCCATTATGTCTTTAGCAATATTAGCTGAGTTCTTAAAAGCTTCCATTTTTAACTCTAGCTCAGAAATCTTAGCCATAAGTGCTGTCTCAACCTCTGCATTACAGATAACCTTATTCTCTAAATATTCATTTCTTTCCTTAAGGTCATTAACTGTGATTCCTACAAGCTCTAGTTGTTCCTTTCCAGATTCTAGCTTTTTAATCTTCGCAACTAGTCTAGCATTTTCTGCTTCAGAAGCTAGCATGCTTGTATGAATGTTAAACATCTCTATACTCAAGTCATTAACTGTATTTTTATATTCAGATAAAGACATATCTACAGTGGTGAGAATAGGTACCTGTGCTGATGATGGAGATTTTTCTGAAGTGTCTGCCATTAATGCAAGATTTCCATATTCTTCTTCTTCAGAATCTGTGTCATCCCAGCTTCTACCTTCAACAATGTAAGCTTTGCCTTGTTGTTTTGCAACCAAAGCATCCAATCTCTGTTTCAACTTCTCATTCTCCCTTTTCAACTCATCATAGCTTTTCTTCTCGTAGGAACTCTTCTTCTCATAAACCTTCTTGTCTTTTGCTTGTCTTGGTTTCTTACATTCAGTGGCGAAATGCCCTAGTTCATTGCAGTTGTAGCACCGGAACTTACTACGGTCTACCATGTTTGACTTGTAACCACCTCTTGAGTTGGATCCTGAAAATGATCCTGTCTTCTGAAATCTGCTACCAAAACTTTTCTTGTACTTGGGATTCCTTCTGAATCTTATATGCTTGAAACGCCCTGCCAAGTACGCCATAGATTTGTCTTCCATCTCATCAAGCTCTTCCAATGTATAAAAATCATCTTCCTCTTCAGCTTGTGATTCTGTAGCCATTTCAGCTTCAATGATCAATTCTCCACCAATCTTGGTTTCAACGACCTTTGCTTCAGAAGTTTTAACTTCATCTTCCACAAGAGCTGTGGTCTTCATTAGTGCTGCACTCTTACTGTCCACTGAGCCGGAACCATAGATAATCAACCTCTGTTCTTGTTCCATTTCATAAGTCTTCAATTTTCCATATAGCTTTTCAAGGGGCATGACATTGAAGTTGTCCCTTTCTCTAATTGAAGAAACTTTATGCTCAACATGATGTGGAAGAGTCAACATAAACTTCCTGTTCGTTTCCCTTAACAGATAGTTCTTCCCCTGGATACTCAATTCATTTAACTATTTATTATATCGCTCAAAGACTTGAGTGATTGTTTCTCCAGGAGTAGATTTAAACGCTTCATATCTTGATGTCAGTATATCCAACCGGTTCTCTTTTACTTCTTCTGTTCCTTCCATAATCAGTTCGATGGTTTCCCACATGTGCTTTCCAGATATACAATTTAGAATTTGATGGCACATGTCTTCATCCATTGAGTCAACAATAATCAACTGAAGGCCTGTGTCCAATGCAACAATTTCTTTCTCTGTATCAGTGAACTCTGTAGGATCCTTTGGAGTAGACCTTTGAGGAACTCTTACTCCGTCCACTGTAGATTCAGGAATCATCTTCATTGGTACAAACGGTCCGTTCTCTAAGATACCTATGTACAACAGATTTGCAGCCTTAATAAACAGGGTCATCTTCTTTTTCCAGAGATTATAATTCACTCTATCAAACTGAGGAACCTTAATACTTCCTACTTTCTGAGAACTCATGATATTGAACTTTTCAAAATTATTTAAAGTTCAAAAAATTTCTGAGTGAAATATTTTGAAAATTAAAAAATTCGCGAAAAATTCCAGAAGCTTAATACTGAAGTCCGAACAATAGATCCTGATTTGTAAACTCAATCAGTAAGCTTTGATACCAATTGTTAGTCCCAAATATTGTAGAAGGGGGGTTGAATACGATATTGTCCAATTTATAAAATATTCTCGAAATGATTTGTTATGGACTAGTTGACAGTTCGAACAGATATTAAATCAAACACAAGGTATGCACACAGTTAACACAATCACAGTTCGCTCGGGGAATATATCGTTTTATTAATATAAACCACGAAGGTGCTACACAACTCTAATCCGTAGATTAGCTTCAACTGATTCACTAGTACAGTTACAATACAACAACAACAATCAATACGAACAATAAATATGACACTAGCTCAAACAACGTTAATGGCTTCTCTGTGTCTCTCTTCTTTGCTCCGTATGCTTTCTCTCTGTAACTGAATGAATTAATGAATGAATCACAAAGGCTTGGCTTTGCTGCTTTATTGTGTAGGCTTTTTCAATCTTCTACGTGGCCTTCTGAGAACCAAGTAAATAGATTGCTTCTCACTTCTTGATTTAACAACCGTCGAGACATTTGATTTATAACCATCGGTGAGTCTGTTGATAACCGTCAAGAGAAATAAATCACTTAAAACAATTCTGATCAAGGAAATCATTGATAGGTGGCATGCTGTGGCTGGCTGTAGATTAAACAACCTCAACTATCAGTTATAACTATCGACTCAAAATGAATTATTAAAACCATAACCGTCGAGTGAAATAGAATTAATAATACATCCAAAATGGTAACCGTCCAGTGATTTGCTAACCGTCAGTAAATAAGACGAAATAGCCAAACAGGAGACTCAACCGTCGGTGAATAAGACAAAACAGTCAAATAGCTAAACGGTAGTTCACCTTAGCCATTTTTCCAACGATTCAAAGCTCTGCAATATTTTCTTTCACTGCAACCAAGTTAATAAATTTACCTTTACTACTTGAACTTGATTTTCTCTGAGCTTTAGAACACAACGATTATACAGCCAATTCTTTTCTAACATGGATGCGGTTCTCAATTCCTTTTATGCTGACATTTAGTGCAACTGGTCTGGTTCACAAACGACTAACACGAACTTGATCTTCACATCTTCTTGACTATTCAATTGGCCCTGTTTCTCTAGCTGTTAAGAAGTGCTTCTGTAATTCACTGGAATCCCTTGACTTCTCTTTTGTAAAACATCTAACATCTTCTAAACCTCTGAAACACTACATCTTTATTCTTCACTGAGGCTTGAACATGTTAATGAACTTCTTTCAGTGATCTTCAATATCTTCAAAGCTTCATCTAATGTTTTGGTCTTTTGTATTCAACTTGTAAACGATTCATAGTCGATTCCGTGCTTCATTTTAATATAAGTTACCGACCATCTGTGTTGAGTTAGTTTCCTCGGTTACATGTTACGTTACGTTACATTATGCTTTACATTAGGGTTATTAGCAAAGTGTAGATAAAGAGAGAGAGAGATCTAAGATTGAGAAAGAGAAGGAGATAGAGAAGTCGTTAGTAAAAATTGCAAGTAAGAATTAAAAGATGTTTTAATCTCACTATTTATATTTACTGATTTCTCAATCAATTACTTACTCAAAATAGAACAAAATTGACCGTTGGAAGAGTATTTAAGAGTAAAAGTTACCAATTTTGGCAATCGACTGATATACATACAGGAGTGTATGTATTAATCAATTGATAAAATAAGTAATCAACGGCTAGAGTTTGTACAGATCGATTGATGACTTGGACTATTAAAATTCCAGGTCATCGATTGATAAATTTCTTATCCATCGACAGGTACAATTATCCATCGATAGACAAATATATCATTGATTGATATATCTATCTGTCGATAGTTACCCCTATCCATCGATAAACAAATATATCATCAATTGATATATTTATATGTCGACAGCTCCAATAATATCCATTGATATGTAAAATATTTATCAGTTAATTATTGAGGAATCAATAAATTAACATAATCAATGGCTACAATCAATATAATTACATAACTTGTCAGACATTTAAAGGGTTAAATATAATTAAGCATTCCTAAATCACAGATCAATCTATTGAAGGTAGATTCATCTAATGGTTTGGTAAAAATGTCTGTAAGTTGTCTTTCACTAGGGACAAAATGTAATTCAACTGTACCATTCATTACATGTTCCCTAATGAAGTGATACCTTACATCAATGTGCTTGGTTCTGGAATGTTGCACAGGATTTTCTGTTATAGCAATGGCACTTGTATTATCACAGAAAATAGGAATCTTGTTCAAGTTGAACCCATAGTCAAGTAGTTGATTCCTCATCCATAAAATTTGTGCACAGCAACTTCCAGCTGCAATGTATTCAGCCTCTGCAGTAGATGTAGAAACTGAATTCTGCTTCTTGCTAAACCATGAAACAAGCTTATTTCCTAGAAATTGACAGGAGCCTGTTGTGCTTTTTCTATCAATTCTGCAACCTGCATAATCTTCATCTGAATAGCCAATTAGATCAAATCCAGAATCTCTAGGATACCAAATTCCAAGATTTAGAGTTCCTTTGAGATATCTGAATATTCTTTTTATTGCAATCAAATGAGATTCTCTAGGATCAGCTTGAAACCTAGCACAAAGACATGTAGCAAACATTATATCTGGCCTACTTGCAGTTAAATAAAGTAATGAGCCAACCATGCCTCTATAACTTGAAATGTCCACTATTGCTTCCTTAGTGTTTAAATCAAGTTTAGTTACAGTGGCCATGGGAGTTTTTGCAGAGGAACATTCATTTAAATCAAATCTCTTTAATAAATCAGAAATATATTTGGTTTGATTTATGGAAATACCATCTTTAACTTGTTTGATTTGCAAGCCAAGAAAGTAGGTTAGTTCTCCCATCATGCTCATTTCATATTTACTCTGCATCAACTTAGCAAACTTTTTACAAAGTTTTTCATTAGTTGAGCCAAAGATAATATCATCTACATAGATTTGAACAAGAATCATAGAGCCATTTACATTTCTATGAAAAAGAGTTTTATCAACAGTACCTCTAATGAAGTTATTCTCAATCAGAAATTTAGACAGAGTGTCATACTAGGCTCTAGGTGCTTGTTTTAATCCATAAAGTGCCTTGAGAAGATAGTATACAAATCCGGGATGAACAGGATCAATAAAATCAGGAGGTTGTTCTACATATACTTCTTCTTCTAGTTCTCCATTGAGAAAAGCACTTTTTACATCCATCTGATATACTTTGAAATTTGCATGAGCAGCAAATGCTAAAAAGATTCTGATTGCTTCCAACCTTGCAACTGGTGCAAATGTTTCATCAAAATCTATGCCTTCTTTTTGTGAATAGCCCTTTGCCACTAATCTTGCCTTATTTCTTGTCACTGTACTAGATTCATCCATTTTGTTTCTGAGTACCCATTTTGTACCAATGATAGTCTTGTTCTTTGGTTTGGGCATCAGCTTCCACACTTTGTTTCTATCAAACTGATTCAACTCTTCTTGCATAGCATTTATCCAATCAGGATCATTCAAGGCTTCTTCAATCCTTTTAGGTTCTTCTTGTGACAGAAAGCTACTATACAAGCATTCATTTTGAGTTGCACTTCTAGTTTTGACACCATCATTTGCATTTCCAATAATTAGTTCAAAGGGATGACTTTTTGTCCATTTCCTTTGAGATGGTATGATTGTCCTTGAAAATGATGTTTCATGATCATTGGAAGAGTTATGATCATTGTGAAGTGATTGACTATTTGAGAACCCTCCCCCTGTGATGGACGCTCCATTTGAAGATTGTTGAGCAAAGTTGTTATCCATCGAATGATTATCAATTGATGTATTATCAGTCGATTGATGATTGTCAACTAATAAGTTATCTGTTGAAGCAATGACATCAATTGATGGGAGGATTCTAGGAACTTGTATACTTGTAATTTCCTCATCATCATCACTATCTTCAATATTACTTGAGGATTCATTTTCAAAATGCAATAGATCATGAAATCCTTCATCAAACAACCCTTGAATTTTCTTGTCATCAAAGACTACATGCATAGATTCCATAACAATGTGTAATCTAAGATTGTAGACTCTGTATGCTTTGGTTGTTATTCCATATCCAACAAATATAGCTTCATCAGCTTTGGCTTTAAATTTTCCTAGATTTTCACCTTGATTTCTCAGTACAAAGCATTTGCAGCCAAAGACATGAAGAAAGTTAACTGTTGGCTTCTTGTCTTTCTTCATCAATTGATATGATGTTTTGCCTTGAAGTTTATTGACCATGGAAATATTTTGAGTGTAACAAGCAGTATTAATTGCTTCTGCCCAGAAGTATGTAGGAAGTTTTGCTTCTTCTAACATAGTTCTAGCAGCTTCAATCAAGGTCATATTTTTTCTTTCAACTACTCCATTTTGTTGTGGAGTCCTTGGAGCAGAGAAAAGATGAGTGATACCTTTTTCCTCACAGAATTCTCTCATGGTTGAATTCTTGAATTCAGTTCCATTATCACTTCTAAATTTCTTGATCTTCTATTCAGTGCCATTTTTAACATTCTTCACATGATTGATAATTAATTTGCTTGCCTCATCCTTAGAGAATAAGAAATATACCCATGAAAATCTTGTGAAGTCATCCACAATTACTAAGGCATAATTCTTTTTGGCAATAGACATGATGTTGACTGGACCAAATAAATCCATGTGCAATAATTCCAGAGGCTTATCAATTGATGATTCAGACTTTGACTTGAATGATGCTTTTATTTGTTTTCCTTTTTGACAGGCATCACACAGTCCATCCTTGGTGAATTCCATCTGTGGAATGCCTCTAACCAGATTCTTTCTAACCAATAAATTCATGGCTTTGAAATTCAAATGAGCTAGTTTCTTGTGCCACAACCAACTTTCATCTGTACTGGCTTTGCTAAGAAGGCATGTCATTGAATTTGCTTTTACAGAGAGAAAATCAGCCATATAGACATTCCCTTTTCTTTCTCCAATTAAGAGAATTTCACCACATTCTTTGTTGGCTATGATGCATGATTCAGTTGTAAACCACACACCATTACCATTATCACACAGTTGACTAATACTGAGCAAATTGTGCTTCAATCCATCAACTAGTGCTACAGGTTCAATGATAACATTTTCTTTTGCAATTGAGCCATATCCCAGAGTAAAACCTTTGTTGTTATCTCCAAAAGTAACTCCTGGGCCAGCCTTTTCCACAAACTTTGTGAGCAGGGACAAATCTCCAGTCATGTACCTTGGACATCCACTATCCAAATATCAGAGATTTTTCTTCCTGTTTCCCTGCACACACATAAAACAATCAAGTTGCTTTTGGCACCCAAGTTGCCTTGGGTCCTCTTTTATTAGTTGCAGCTTGAGCCCCTGTTGTCAACTTCGGTTCATTTTGTTTTGGTGGGTTTAAATCCAATTTAACTTTGGGAGTTGACTTTTGGGGCTTTGACACCTTGGAACTCATGGCAGAATTTCCATGAATTTCATCATTTATATTAGGCATGTTCCATGGCATTCCAGGCATGTTCATATTAGGATATGCAAAAAAGGGATTATACATGTATGGAACTTGTGCATAAGGCATATGAACATTAGGTGCAACCAGATTAGAAGACATGGCATTCATGAGCATAGGATTGGTAAACATGGCATTTGCAGTCATGGCATGTATATTTAAATCATTTGCAGATATAGATTTCTTTTCATTCTTGCATTGTATGGACAAATGATTTACACTACCATATTTAGCACATACCTTTCTAGGGGCATACATATCAGGAGTGTAGTTGTTGTGCTTATTTATGCCTACTTTACCATTCCTATTCTTTTTCTTTTTCTCAGACTTAGGTTGAGTAATTTCCACAGGTGCTATCTTTTCTAATTTTTCTTTTAGTTGTTTCTTGGATAAGCTACCTATGTTGATTTTCTCAGCCTCAGCCTCAACTTGATTTTTGGTTTCCTTAACAAACTTAATAGGAGTGCTAAATTTGTTCTTTTTATTAGCCATTGATGATTTACTTGTCGATGGATGCTTATCGATTGATTCAGCATCAATCGATTGATAATCCTTATCAGTTGATGAAGGATTAGCAGTCGATTGATCTTTATCCATTGAAGTATCAGCCAATGACTTGCCTATTGATTTGGGGAGTTCTCCTAGAGTATCTACACCCTGAACATCAATAATTTGTTTGGCAGTTTTAGCAGACCTATTCCATTTGCTAATGGTTTCAATTTCTTCAGCCAATTGTTCTTTCAACAATTCTTCTCTTTTCAAACTGTTTACTAGTTCATTCCTAGCATCCTTTCTTTCCTGCTTAAATCTTTCTAAACAAACAAGTTCATTTTCAAGAAAAATATTCCTCTCAGTTAAGGCATCAATGGTGCTCTTTAACTTGAGATTTTCTTTGTTTAGAGATTTTAGAGTGACATGCAAATTGTACAATTCATTGGACATTTCATTAATAGTACTATTGCATTCATCAACTGAAAGCTCAGAAAAGTTTGTAGCTAATACCTGATTGGATGCTGAACTAGCTTCTTCATCCTCATAGTTGGCCATTAGAGCTAGATTAATATATTCTTCAGAATCACTGTCCTCAGCAGCCCAGTCCTTCTCTTCAGTGACAAAAGCCTTTTCTTTCTGTTTTAAAAGGTCAAAGTATTTCTTTTTATAATTAATACCCTCATATGTCTTTGCCTTTTCTTGCTTTGGCTTCCTGCACTCACTTGAGAAATGACCAGCCTATCCACAGTTAAAACATCTGAATTTAGATCTATCAACCAAATTTTTATTTTGATTGTTGTTTCTAAACTGGGATCCAGGCCTTTGATCATTTGGATTCCTTTTGAATTTTAGCTTTGAAAACTTCCTTGACAAAAATGCAAGGTGCTCATCAATCTCATCCAAATCATCCTGTGAGCATGTTTCATTTTCCTCACATTTGGTCTTTCCTTTTCCCTTGGATGATTCTTCATCAGCATCATTAGCCACCATCATGACTTCTTCTGAACAACCAGTATTTTTCTTTTCTTTCTTGTCTTCATTCCCATTTACCATCAAAGCCACAGTTTTCTCCTTTCTTTGATTCTTCTCAATCTCTTCATCTTGTTGAATCTCCAGTTCATATGTTTTGAGAATACCATATAATTTCTCTAGAGTATAATCTTTGAAGTCTTGAGATTGTCTAATGGAGACAGTCATTGCCTTCCATTCCTTTAGAAGAGATCTCAGAAATTTGAGATTTGTATCTTCTGTTGCATAAACCCTACTATATAGCTTTAGACCATTCAATAACTTTTGGAATCTGCTATAGGTATCATTGATGGCTTCACCACTCTTAAAATGAAATGATTCATATTTTTGAATTAAGAGTTGCATCTTGTTTTTCCTAACTTGTTCAGTTCCTTCACACAGAGTTTGAAGAGTGTCCCACACTTCTTTTGATGAAGTACAGTTTATCACATTATCAAACATATCTTTATCTAGACCATTAAACAAAATGTTCATGGTGTTTTTGTCTTTAAGTACTTCTTTTTCATCCTCTTCTGTGAACTCAGAAATGAGTTTTGGAACATGTCTATCAACTGTAGGAGTTCCATCAGGGTTTACACCTGTGACTAGCTTCATGGGAACATGAGGACCTTTCTCTATGCAGTGAACATAGGAAGGGTCAAGAGAAAGAAGATGCAGATGCATTTTTACCTTCCATGGAAAGTATTCATCCTTTTCCAGCATTGGAATCTTTACACCTGAATCTTTTTGGCCCATATTGACTGTTCTTGATCTTTAAACTTTCTGTATGTTGAAAGCAGGCTCTGATACCAATTGTTATTCCCTAGAACAATGTCAATATTTGTAGAAGGGGGGGTTGAATACAAATATTAAAACATTTTGCTGGTTCTAATATTCGTTCTTGAAGTTTGAGAATATAGAGAGAATATGTTCTAACAATTTAAGACTGAAGCGTAAATTGAACAAGGAGATTTAAAATTACTGATGGATTGGTTTTTCCATCAGTGTATATTTTTACTCAATGTTCCTAGGTTAAAAGAAACCTAGCTGCGTTTTTACAAGATTAGAAAACAAATCAACTGTTCTTACAAATGTGTTCTTAAGCTTGAACAGTTGATTAAGAGATATTGTCTAACTTGTCTGTTTTCTAATAATGCTGCTACACTTGTTTATATACCACAAGTGTTCTTTTACAATTCCTATTCTAGGATTGTTTCTACCTGCCTTTCTTTTACCCTTTTCTATCTTTTAAAAAGGTTTGAAAAGACAGCTTCAGATTGAGTCTTCACAGCCACTCTAGACTGTCTTCCATAGGAGTGCTTTTGTTCTCTGGATCTTCAACAGATATTCTTTCTGTGTTGTCACACCCAATTGATAATTTGCTGTTAGGCATACCAATTGATCTGTCCTTTAATCCATCAACTGATGTACTTCTTCGATTGATCTTTCTATCTATCGATTGATAAAAGATGGCTTATCGATTGATAGATTTTATCAATCGATATATCAATCGATGGGTCTTCACATCAGTTGATGGTCTTCAATGCTTGACTTGGCTTCTTCGATTGATCCTTCATCCATCGATGCTTCAATATCAATTGATCATCCTTCACTTGTGTAATTTCCTGTCTTCACATAATTACAATTTAACAGTTTAATTTACACATCAATTAATGATCTATATCAATCGACTCTAACATCAATTGATGAACAAAATATCAATTGATTTACACCTTATCGATTGAAATAAACTAAGAACACCTATGCTACAATCCAAATTATCAGTTGATTCATATAAACACTTCAACTGATAAATGGTTTCATGATCAATTGATATTTATAACTTTCATATCAATTGATCAGTTACATCAAATAAAATTTCTATGATTCTAAGATTAATGTTATCATCAAATCACATGTAGATTCCTAACAAAAAGGGTCATTATTTCCTCAAATATGGCTTAGTTAGCTTACTCATGTTTTCTAAATTACCAGAATAACCTAGTGATTTAAACATATCCTTAATTTCAGCATCAGAAAGAGTTTCATCAAAAGGTTATTTAACAGGCAATTTAAACACAGAATTAATAACATCAGCAATGACATTAAAAGTAAAGTCACCAAAGGTAAACATAATCTTACCTGGTTGATCCTGAGAAGGATCAACTAACTGGGCCAAACTCCAAGCCTGAGAAACAGCATCCAAATGAATCACTGGTGATGCCTTAAGAATGTAACCGAGCTCACTCTATTCCAAGAAATCCATTATAGGGTACTAGTCAGCATCTACCCCGTTCTCGTCTCCAAGAGCTGCAACATGGTTTGTCGTCAGGAATTCAAAATCTCCAAAAGTGAATGTGATTGTCTTGAGTCCCCTCATGACAGTTGAGATAACAACCATTGAGTTTGAGGTGAAAGTGATGAAAATGCTTGAAGAAATTAGCTAGGGTTCGTGAAAAGCTCTGTGAATACTTCTGCCTTAGAAAATAAATTGTAATAAACAAATGAGTAAAATGTATGAGAATTTTCTATTTTGTTTAAGTTGCATACAATACACACGAGTCTACAACCTATTACCAGTCAAAAGTAACTGTTACCTCCTTTTTAAGTCATTTGAACATTTTAAACGTAATCAGAGTCTATAAGTGTAAATATTAACCGTTTCAGGGTCTAGGTGCCTAATAATATTTTAAGAGTCTACAAACTCGTCAGAGTCTAGGAGTTAGACTCTGTCAAGATACAGTACTTAAAAAAAATTGATATGAATTGTTAGATATCTTAGGGGATCACCAATTCTTGGAATCTGGGACCCTGAAGATACTAGGTTTAACCTAATTGGCTATATAGATATAGATAATGCAGATTGTAAGAAAGACAGGGAAGTCATTCCTAGAAGCTGTCAATTTATTCCAACAACTCTGTTGATCTCTCCATACCATTGAAGGAACAAGCTCATGGACATCATGTATCATTTCTTTTGAGATTGTCCTTAATTCGAATGAGTTCACAAGTATTAAATTTCCATATTTAAAGGACTTGTGAATTTATTTTAAATCCAGTACCTCGTACTTTTTGCTATTAGTTTAATTATCTTGCTTACAATGTATTATGCATAAGTGGTAGTTAAATTATTTAGCATAAGTTAGAAGCATAATTATTTGTGTGTTAAATATTTGATGAGTATTAGTCAATGATATCTTACTTAATTGCTCTGATATTTTGCTCTGATATTCTTAAATATTTTGTTACAAATAATTGTGATATTTTTTATATTAGTGACAATATTTAGAATTTCTGTTCTAAGTAATTAATGCATATTTCAAAACTCACTAATATTGGAAGACGAAGTATTTTCTAAGTTATGTGTATAAAATTCTCAATATTTTATATACTTAGAAAATATTTCTAAATTTGATCTTATTTGCGAGAAGTTGTAATTAGGATCACAAGTATTAAATGTTAATATTTAAAGGACTTGTGAATTTCTTTTCAACTAGTTTCTCGAGCTTATGTATATCAATAATAATTGTTATCAGCATGCTTACAATGTGCTTGAGTGACAATTATTAGATATAGTGTAGGAAGTTAAATGCTAATATTCAATCTTATGAATATTTTAGTATTTAGCGAAATTATTTTATCTTATTAAAATTATGGATTGAATCAGTTCAATGATTATCAGTTTCATAATTTTGATTTGATAAAATATAATAAACACAATTTCTTGCATCTTGAAATTATTGATAAATATCGAATAATTGGTATCAGCGTGCAATTAATTGTGATATTTTTAATATTAGTGATAACACAAGTTGTTTATCTGAAATCACTAATAATAAAAATATGTCTAAATGCTTATTGTTCTACTGAATGATTGCCATGTTTAGTTAATATATATACATGTGATTGGCAATTGCTTAGTGCAGCTTAAGTATTTAATTTATTTTGATTTATTTAAATTATGATGATATAAAACAATTCAGTGAAATATCTGTTCCATGATTTAAGTAAATTAAAATAAATTCGAAGCATAATTATTTGTAGTATAATTATTATCTTTTATTACTTTGTGATAATTGAATAATATTTTATTACAAAATAATTGTGATATATTGATACTAATGGATTTGCTTAGTCTTTATTCTAAGTAAATATTGGTTTTTGAAAAAACCGTTAGTATTAGTATATTTAGTTTTCTTTCTTTGACTGATTTATAATCCTGAATGTATTTAAAAGAAATTTTTATCTATTTCTTTTTCAAAATGTTTTATGCAAAGATACATTCACTTTTTATCAGCTTAGATAAGAAAACTTCAGAATTCTTTTTCAAAACTTCTCTTTTGAAAAACTTTTCTTGAGGATAATCTTTCTTTAAATCTCAAAATATTTTATCATCTCTCCAAAGCTGGTTTTAAATGCTATATTTTCAAAACCGTTTTCTCTCTTAATTTTTCTTTTTAAAGTGGCAGAAACTTTGTGACTGCTATTTTATTTGGAGAAATTGTTTTTAACTTCGAGGTACCAATCACTTGTAAAATGATTTGTTTTTTTTCAAACACTAGTTTCAATGACGGGGGTGATCACCAAGGGGTCATCGTGGGTGAACCTCACCCCTTCCAAGTCAGAATCATCAAAGGACAAAGAGTCCTCAGTCTTTGCTCTCTTAGGAGGCTCTCCTACAATGCTCATTACTTCTCGGGCATAAGCCTTTCTGGAATTTCGGGAGTTACCTGCAACAGTTGGTCCCCCTGAAATTACATTGATCAAAGGCCCACGGGGCTGATTATTTCTTTCTTTGGGGTCTGAGTCCCATCGTTTGTCATTGTAACCTTTGTCGTTTCTAGCACCATCCTTGGTGTATTTGTTCAGCTTTCCTCTTCTAATCAGAAACTCGATCTCATCTTTTAACTGACGGCATTCATCAGTATCGTGTCTCACATTTCTGTGAAACTGACAGTAAGCTTTCTTGTTTCTTTTCTTGGGATCAGTCCTTAGTGGCTTCGGCCATCGAAGGTCCTTTCCCTTCTCAATATCCATCAATATTCGACTCCGGGCTGTATTTAGCCTTGCATATTCAATGAACCTTGATCCACCCTTCGTTTTGGAGTCATCAGCATTGTCACTCTTTGCGTATTTAGTATTGACCGTATACTCAGTGTCACTTGCTCGTTTCTTAGAGTAGGTGTTAGAGGCTTGAAACCCTTGGGCTTTTCTCATACTCTCTTCAGCTTTCATATACTTTCCTGCTCTCTCCTGGAGCTCATTCATACTTTCTGGAGCCCTCTTGGCTAAAAACCTCATGAAGTTCTCATCTGAGGTCCCTTGCTGTAGGGCTAAGAGTAAATCATAGTTTGAGAAATCAGGGATTATAATTAAAGTACATACCTTGCTTCCTTTAAGATTGAACAATTACATATTTAACATACCTAATTCACCTACCAGTCTGAGAAAGGTAGATTCATCAAGTGGTTTGATCAATATGTCTGCAATCTGTCTGTCAGTAGAAATATAATGAAGTGTCACAGTACCATTCTCAACATGTTCTCTAATAAAATAATACCTGACATCAATGTGCTTTGTTATGGAATGTTGGACTGGATTCTTTTCAATCTTAATGGCACTTATATTGTCACAATACATAGGAATGTTTGAGAAAGTTAATCCATAATTAAGTAACTAATTTTTCATCCACAGAATTTGAGCACAGCAACTTCCAGCTGCTATGTATTCAGCCTCAGCTATTGAGGTAGAAACTGTTTGTTGTTTCTTACTAAACCAAGAAATTAATCTGTTGCCAATAAATTGGCATTGACCTGTTGTGCTTTTCCTATCCACTTTGCATCCTGCATAGTCAGAGTCTGAATAACCAATTAGTGAAAAATCTGACTCTCTAGGATACCAAAGTCCAAGTGTTTGTGCACCCTTGAGATATTTGAAAATTCTCTTTATAGCTAATAAATGTGATTCTCTTAGGTCAGCCTGAAATCTAGCATACAGGCATGTTGCAAACATTATATCTGGTCTACTTACAGTTAAATATAGCAATGAGCCAATCATACTTCTATAGCTAGTGTTGTTAACTTTCTTCCCCTTTGGGTCAGAGTCTAGCTTAGTGGTTGTTGACATAGAAGTTTTGGCAGTTGCACGATCTTGCATATCAAACTTCTTCAACAGGTCTTTCACTACTTTGATTGATTAATGAAGATTTCATCATCATCCTGTTTGACTTGAAGTCCCAAAAAGAAGTTTAATTCTCCCATCATGCTCATTTCATATTTTGACTGCATTAATTTGCTAAACTTTTCACACATATTTTAATAAGTAGAACCAAAAATAATATCATCAACATAAATCTGAACAAGCAAAATATCACCTTTATGTTTTCTAATGAAAAGAGTTTTATCAATGGTACCTCTTATGAATTCATTTTCAAGAAGAAATTTTGATAGAGTTTCATACCATGTTCTAGGTCTTGCTTCAATCCATATAGTGCCTTATCTAACATGTATACATGATCAAGAAACTTTGGATAAACAAATCCTAGTGGCTGCTCCACATAGACTTCTTCTTCTAATTTCCCATTCAAGAAGGCACTTTTCACATCCATTTGATAGACCTTGAATTTAGAATGAGCTGCAAATGCAAGAAACATTCTGATAGCTTCCAATCTTGCTACTAGTGCAAAAGTTTCATCATAATCAATTCCTTCCTCCTGAGAGTATCCTTTTGTAAATAGCCTTGCTTTGTTTCTAATCACAGTCCCATTTTCATCAAACTTGTTTCTGAATACCCATTTGACTCCAATAGTTTATCTATCTTTTGGTCTTGGTACAAGTTTCCACACTTTATTTCTCTCAAATTCATTCAATTCTTCTTGCATTGAAATGATCCAATCAGGGTCTTGTAATGCTTCCTCAATTTTCTTAGGTTCATTCTTTGAGAGAAAATAACTAAAAAGACATTCATTTTGAGTGGCTGCTCTAGTTTGTACACCACTCTCAGGATCCCCAATTATCAAATCATGAGTGTGATCCCTTGTCCATTTTCTAACTGGTGAAAAATTGATTCTTAAACTTGAAGCTCCCCCTAAATCATTGGCATTCCCTGTGTGAAACTCAAATGAAGAAGCTCCCCCTGAATTGTTTGGCTCTGAGAATAATTCAGAATTTCTTGATTCAGATCCTGTAGAGTTAGACTTTGAGAAACTTGACTCTGTTTGTCTAGACTCTATCTGGGTAGACTCTGAATTGTTTGGAGTTGAATTTTATGTCTCCCCCTCAAAGTGTGCATAATTCTGTATTGTATTAGGAGTCAATTGATTCTCTTCATCCTCACTATCTTCATCTATCTCAGAATTTTTCAGATTTTTAAATTCTAATGTTGTAGACTCTGATTCATCCTGCAATCCTGTAATCTTTTTATCATCAAATGCAACATGAATAGATTCCATAACAATTCTGGTTCTGAGATTAAATACTCTAAATGCCTTTGTGTTTGATGCATATCCAAGAAAAATAGCTTCATCAGCCTTGGTCTCAAATTTGCTTAAATTTTCTGGATGTACTTTTAGCACAAAACACTTGCACCCAAATATGTGAAAATGCTTCACACTTGGCTTCTTGTTCTTTACCATCTCATATGGAGTAGCTCCAAGCATATTAATTAAAGTACAATTTTGAGTGAAACATGTTGTACTTACTGCCTCAGCCCAAAAATATACTGGTAATTTAGACTCTGTCAACATTGTTCTGGCAGCTTCAATGAGTGTTCTATTCTTTCTATCCATAACTCCATTTTGTTGGGGTGTTCCCGGTGAAGAAAACTGTTGAGTGATTCCCTTTGATGCACAGTATTCCTCCATGGTTGTATTCTTGAATTCAGTACCATTGTCACTCCTTAGTACTCTAATTTTTTTTTCTTTGAATTTGTTTCAAGAAAAGTGATATGGTCTATTATGTGTTGTGAAACTTCATCCTTTGAATGTAGAAAGAAAACCCATGTGAATCTTATAAAATCATCTACAATGACAAGAGGATATTTCTTTTTGTTAATTGATATTACATTTATTGGACCAAATAAATTAAGATGTAATAAATAAAACGGTTCAGAAATTGTGTTTATTGTCTTTCACTTGAAGGATGTTTTCTTTTACTTTCCAAGTTGACATGCTTCATAAAGTCCATCTTGCAAAAATCAACCTGTGGTAATCCTCTCACAAGATTCTGTTTAACCAATTTGTTGAGAGTTTTAAAGTTGATGTGAGATAATTTCTTGTGCCACTTCTAGCTTTCTTCAGTTGAGGCTTCGCTATATAGACATGTGACTTTATTGTGAATGCAATCCTCTAAGCTGGCTTCATAAATGTTACCATGTCTGTGTCCTTTGAAAACCACAATGCCTGTTTCTTTGTTAGTCACAAGAAACTCTTTGTTGTCAAAGCCAGTATGGTAACCCTTATCTCTAAGTTGACTTATACTGATTAAATTGTGTTTCAAGCCATCAACTGGAGCTACTTCTTCAATGATGACATTTCCAAGTACAATCTTGCCATATCCCAATGTTTTTCCTTTGTTGCCATCTCCAAAGGATACTTCTGGGCCATCTATCTCCACAAAATATGTAAGCATAGATTTCTTTCCAGTCATGTGTCTTGAGCATCCACTGTCCAGGATTAGGGATATTTTCTTCTCCCTAGTTCCCTGCATACATAAAGCAACTAGTTAGATGTTTTGGGGATCCAAACTGTTTTGGATCCTTTCTTACTAACTTTGGGTGAAACAGGTTTAGAGTTCTTGACTGTTGTTTTACCTGTCTCCTTTGTTGCTTTAGACTCTGGTGAAGTCTTAACAGTATCATACCATCTTTTATCAATTGAAGATTTTAGCTCATAAAAATTGTAATACAAATCATGATAATCTCTACACATATAAATAGAATGAAATATTCTACCACAGTGATAACAGTGCTTCTGTGGAATGTAGTGACTTTTCAGAGTCTGTGAAAGGCTAGACTCTGATTTCTTCTCAATTTTTGTTTTATAGTCTAGAGCTAAATGGTTGTGGTTTCCACATCTGTAACACTTCTTTCTAGGAGCATCAGGATCGTTTTGATAATTGTTGGACTTGTTAATGCCTTCTTTACCATTCATGTTCCTCCTAGTCTTGATAGACTCTGATAAGTTCTCTAGCCTTTCTTTTAGCTTAGACTTGGACAAGTACCCTATGTTTATATTTTTCTTAAGCTTATTTACTCCTGTTTCATCTGTCTTTTTGTCAATGATAGGAGGACTGATGACAGATGAGTTTGTGGTTTCAGTCTTTTCTTTAGGGGTCACAAACTTAACAGAAATAAAGGTACTTTTATAATTAGTCTTATCAATTTGACTAGCTTCAACTTTATCATTCTCAACAATAGATCTTTTGCTTTAACTCTTATCATAGCCTAGACTAGCAGTTTGACATATATTTTGATTGTTGAGAATTTCTTGAACTTTTCTACCAGAGTCTGTCCAAACTTTAAACTTAAGTCTTTCTTCCTCTCGTTCTTTCCTAACAGTCATAGGCTTTCAAGACTTCAATGTAATTATGACTGTTTTTCAGAATCCTTTTTGTATTGTTCCATTGACTTTAACTCAGACTCTAGATGATTATTCATATGTGTCAAGGTTAAGTTTTCTTCTCTTAACCTTTCACTTTCACTAGTGAGAGATCTACAGTTTGTCAGTATATTATTAATCTCTCTTTTTACTATTAGTAAATCATCAGAATCTAAATTAAGTAATGATTCAGGAGTGAAGATTGATACCTGAGTTTTAGGAGATGAAGGTTCTTTGGGAGATTGTGATTTTCTTGAGGAGGATGCCATCAATGCTAGATTTTCATAATCTTTCATCCTCTGAGCTTGAATCTGCCCAATCCTTTCCAGTTGATAGAAGTGTTTTCCCTTTTCCTTGACTCTTTTGCTTTCTACATTCACTAGTAAAGTTTCCCAGTATTCCACAGTTGAAACACTTGACTTTTGCTTTGTCAAGTTTGATTATTGTGCTCTTTCTCTTCTCAACCTTTTCATCTTCTTTCTTGAATGATGGCATCTTGCTAAATTTGCCAGTTCTTTTGTTAAATTTCATTCTCTTGAATTTTTTTGCAAACATAGACATCATTTGACTTAGGTCAATCTCTTCATCAGAATCAGAATCTATGTTAGTAGACTCTGACTCCTCAACAGCTTTACCCTTCTTCCTTAAATCCTTGATTCTTGCTTCTTTGGGTTCTCCCTGTTGTTCTTTGTCAGACTCCATTAAGAGTGCCACAGATTTCTTATTCTTCCTCTATTGTATCTCTAAATCCTATGTCTTGAGTCTGCCATACAATTCTTCTAGAGTTAATTCATCCAAATCTCTAGCTTCCCTAATGGCTGTAGTTTTATTGTCCCACTCTTCAGAAAGTGCTCACAGAAACTTTATGTTTTTATCTTCAGAATCATAAACCTTACCAAGCATAGCCATCTCATTCAGGAGTTTTGTGAACATATCATACATCTTAGTAATAGATTCTCCAGATTTTGCTTCAAGGTACTCATACTCCTGAATTAGCAGAGACCTAGCATTCTTCTTGACATCATTAGTCCCTTGACAGTGCACTTCAAGTTTTTTCCAAATCTTCTTGGCAGTTTTGCATGATATGACACAGTTTGTAAGAACTGAATCCAAACTGTTAAAGAGAATATTTTTGACTTTTTCCTTCTTAAGGACATTTTCCTTGTCCTCTTTTGTCCATTCAACCTTTAGTTTCTCAATGAGGTGTTCTTCAGTTATTTTGCCTTCCTCATTGATTTGAGGCACTATCTTTAAGGGCACAAAGGGTCCTTCACTAATACTTTCAAGATAGTCAGGGTCTGTAGCTTTCAGATGGTGTAGCATCTTAACCTTCTAGTGGTTGTATTCGTTTCTCTTAAGAATAGGAATCTTAGAATTGTCATCTTAGTTTCTAGACATCTTTGATTGATTTTAAATGTTAGGCTTTGATACCAATTGTTTTCCCAGTTATACAAGTAGAAGGGGGGGTTGAATACTTGTGTGCTTTTTCTACCTGATTAAAATTAACTCAATAAGTAATAAAGATTTGAATTAAGAACAAAGATGAAACACAAAGATATGAATAATAACTGTTTGTTTTATTGATGTATAAAAATAAACTCTCCTAAGGTGTACACAAACCCTAGCAGCTTCTCTGTGTATTTCACAGCAACTCTCTATATCTCTATGCTCTCTCAAAAATTTGACTGATTTCACACACTATTGACACCCGGTGATTAGGTTACATAGAATCTTTATATAGAGAGCTTCCTATCAACTAATAACAGAAAACAAATTACAATAGGAATATAATTCCTAATTATTAGCTGACAGTTTACTTCTGCAATTTTCCTTCCTTCCTATAGCATATCTGCGATATCTTTGGCTTTATCTTTGAAGACTTCCCTTATCTGTGATCATCTTCCAAATTCAGCTTTGACTTCATAGACTCTGAAATCTCCAGACTCTGTCAGATTGTAGACTCTGATGGACTATAGACTCTGATCATTCGTAGACTCTGACAGATTGTAGACTCCGATAGTGTATAGACTCTGATCACCTCTCAGACTCTGATCTTCATCTAGACTCTGGTTTCACTTTGTACAGAAAATCTTCTAAGTCAAGAATGTAGACTAACTAGACCCTGATTATAAAATTTTAGAGACTAGAAAGACTTATTACAAATAAGTTATGTTAAATCCTGTTCTAGCATTGTGTACATCATCAAATGAATAAATTCCTAATAATAGTCATTTTGCTTCCAGCCTTATCACTTCTGCCATTTGTCTTGTTTATCTTCTAAGCTTCATTGTAGACTTATCTCTATCATTCCAGGTTTGACTGGTCCTGAAATGACAAAGCTTCAATATATTTATCTTGTTCTTCTGCATGTTTCCTTGAAATTAGCTCATTTGAAACATTCGAATACTCAGTGTAGTTATCATTCGAGAACTCTTGAAGTAGACTGCTCAGTCGAGTACTCAATAGACTTCTCAATTAGTCTTTTGTTTTGATCACTTGTCAATTGGCTTAGACTTCTCGAGTGAATATATAACTTTGATGACATCTCGATTAGACTAGACTTCTCGACTAACTTGATTTCCCTGACTTCTCGATTGTCTTGATTCCCCTTACTTTCACTTCTCAAATTACTTCAGTAACAAGACTTCTTGAATGACTCCCTGGAGTCACTTCTCGATTAGCTCATACTTCTTGACTTCTCGATTACCTCCAATTCTTAACTTCTCGAATAGCTTCAATTTTTTTATTTCTTAACTTAATTTACTGGACTTCTCTAATAATTCATTCCATGACTTCTCTACCAGTTGATCACTTCTAACTTCTCTACTATGCTGACTTCTCGATTGGTTTCTTGACTTAGAATAATTTTAATCTACAACTTCTTATTCTATCAAAGTCTTCTTGATTTGATGCATGATTCACTAATCTTGAATCTTTTACCTTTCTTTATTTTTGACTTACACTATTTACATTCTGAAACTACAGTAGAAATATGCTTCTAACTGCAAGAATACATGAGATATAATAAGTCACATGCCCTAGTACAAAGAATCAAGAAATGCTTAAACAAGACAAGCATTTAGTGCATAGTAGACTTGATTTGTTCCAACATACGACATGTATGAATTTTTATATGCATAATTCTTTTGTTTACAGTAATAAATATGTATTAATGATTTGATTGTAATTATATGCCATTAATTAAAAGAGTATAAAAGCATGGTTTTAAAATTTCTATCATGATAAGACTTTACATGACTTTAATTGTCACCAGTATTTTAAGTTATTAGCAGCACTATCTAGACTAGATTTATATTCATGTTTTAAGAGTTTGACGTGTACATTATGTTTTATATGTACATGTTTTCCGTAAGGTTAAGTCAAGTTAGTGCTCTAGTTAATTTTATTATATTATGATAATGTTTTTAATAAAAAAAACATTTGATTGTTTGGTTAATTAAAGAAAAAATTTGTTAAATAATTGTTCCAATTATTTGTTAAATAATTGTTCCAATATTTATAGTTGTTAAAAAGTTAAATTTGTTATTTAAATTAATTTATTAAATTTACTATAATCGAGGATTTTATAATTTTATATGTGTAATATGTGTTATATGCAAATACAAATCTATTAAATTGTACTATAAGTCTAGTTGCATGCCATGATTTTATTCTAATACTTTAACAAAGACCGTGGAACATAGTTTATTTATATTGAGATGGCAGCAGTAATAGCATATTGTTAAACTCTGGTTGATTAGTGGTGATCAAGCAGATAGTTATTAGTTACTGGCTTAATATATGAAATTGTGCATTAATTTATACTTTACATTTATCAAATATGTACTAATTTATAATTACTGACTTTTAGATTTGAATAAATGGATTTTCTTGATAATTCCGGATTAGTGCTATCTACTTGAGGTTTCTGTTATCACTCTTGGCTTTGATTCATAATTATTAGTAAAAATTTTAATCCTTTTTCTCAATTCTAAATTGTAATTATTAATATAAATTCCTCAATTTTTATTCCATTTAAATATTAAAACTTCATTATATTTATTGTTGAGGCATTTTTATAAAATTGTGACCTTTTGTACTATATGTGTATTTCTTTATACGCATTCTTTATTTCGTTTCGAATTCCTTATTTTGGGATTGTTGTTGCCTTGATTCTTATATTTGTTTCGTTTCACATTTTTATTGCAACTTTGTTCTGTTCTGATTAAAGAGTCGGCAACTTTTATAACCTATGTATTGGGCTCTTAAAACCTATCTGTGTGGTCAAATCATAGACGACTTCATGGAGTTTGGAGGTCTGGTGAATTCGGCATTTATTCGTATCAGTGCTATGAGTATACGAGCACGTCTCTGGAGTATGAGATTGTGTATGGATCATGATCGCTATTATTTGTTTTCTTCTTGTGGATGACCGGAGAAGGATTCTCTATATTGTAGAAATACTTTGTGCATTTCATGTGTTTTCTTCTCATGGATTACCGGGGAAGAATTCTCTCTTTTGTAACTTGCTTTGTGCGAGTATATGATTGTATAAGAGACCCTTATGGATACCTACCTTATTGTGATTAAGCCTTATATTGTTCTGTTATAAATTCGTCTTTCTCATTTTAACGTATTTAGTATCGTAGTTCCGCTTTCTAAAAATATTTTGTTTTTAAATTTGATTTTAACTCTGTGTTGGTAAGACACAATCCATTCTGATATAACAAAGTGTTTTTCTTTTAAAATTACATTCGTACTGGGCATTTGGCTCACTCGTATTTTCTCCTTTCTGCAGATAATCAGGGGTAAGCGGAGATTATGATGAGTCTTAGTCAGACCTTAGTTTCAGTTTATGTAGATCATTTTGAGAACTTGTTTTAGTTAATTTTAGACTTGTTAGTATTTTCATTTCAGAAATTTAGACATTTATGTTTATCAGGATTTTCAATCATTTTCTTTCGCAGTTTGTTAATATTTAGAATTGTTTTTGAATATTCCGCGATTAGATAATGGTCCGAAAAACCGGGCTGTTATAATAAATGATCGTAATGCAATCACTTTATGCATTGTTTTCTTTAGTTAAGTTAAGAAGTCGAGCACAATTGGATAGGCTCAGTGGTAAGAGTTTATTTTCTGTCGTCCTAGGTTTGGGTTCGATTCTATTTCATACCGAGAATTTATTAGAACAGGTACTCACTTTGTAATGTTATAAACCTAATTATTCAAAAAAAAAAAGTATTTCCATTGATCTACAAACAATCTAGTGTGGCATAGGTCGTCCGTCAAAAGAAGAAAAAATCTTAACTAAACTTTAATAAAGTCAATACTTTGTGAAACCAAGAGATGCAAGATATTAATAACCATGTCTTGTTATGCTTGGGCTAGGAACACATATGCCATCACTATGCGTATACTGGGAGTAGGATTGACGAGTCAATTGTTCATTCATTCTTGAACATTCAATAGACCAGTACAGGGTGGGATTGCAGTCGGCTCTGGATTAACCAAGGTATTTGGGTACACTTGACGACTTGTTTCATAAATGAGTTGATTTCTCATAATTTTCGCATATTAATACTGTTAGATTCAATCTGTCTGTGTCTTCCATGCTAGTGGGTTGGGGTGTACACCTGTTGGTTAAACCAACCGACCCGATCAACCTTATTTCATCCGATTCAAACCGATTTTTTAAAACCAAAACGTATTTGGTTTGAGAAACATAAACCCGATTTAAATGGTTTGAATACAGGTTTTAATTTTTTTAAACCGATTCAACCCAACCCGATTAAAAAATATATATGCTAATTTATAAACACCCATTATAATCCCATTTACCATTAGTCGTACTAGTCACTTACTCTTAGCTTGTTATTTGTTATTAGGTCTTAAGTCATAAACTCGTAACCTCATAACCCTAAATCTCTCTAGTGCCTCTCTTCAGCTCTTCACCAGTCATTCATTCACTCTATGGAAGTTACAAACACTCCTCCAAATCCCGCCTCAAACACTCCAATAAATCTCATCCCAAACACAATTTCTGTTAAGCTTAAATCACCTAAAAAAGAAGTCGATAATAAACCACTCACACAAAAGAGGAAACCAACAAGGACATCTGATATTTGTTGAGCTTTTATTTTTTTATTTTGTAGACACCGAAGACAAGAACAAGATCAAGGACCATGCCACTGAGAAAACCAAGACTAGGAACATTAATATCACTGAAGTTGATGAGTGATTCATCAATATTATGTTTCTGTTTAAATTTAAAAACTATATTTAGTGTTTAATCGGTCTTTTGGTTGTTATAATTTAAATATTTGAGACTTATTTGGGATGAATAGTTGTAATATTGTGTTGAATTGTGTAACTTTCATTTTCAGTTTACTTAGATAGAAAAAAATATTTTATTTATTTGTTAACCCGACCACCCCGACCCAAACCAATCCAAACCGAATGGATTAGATTATAAATTTGATTTTAATTGATTGGGTTGAAAATTTTTTAAACCGATTAAATTGGGTTGAATCATAAAATTCTCTCAACCCGCCCAACCAGAACAATATACACCCCTACTAATGGGATCACATCACTCCCCAAAGCTATGTAGTTTGCCCACGCACGTCAACCAACACTCTGAATTTTCCACACGGCTGTGGCACAACCGAAAAATTGTTGATCATCAACTTTGGATTGCAGCCTTTCTCAATTCTTATCATAACATTTACCGTTTCTGCTCATTCTGTTTTTTCCGAACCTCCTCCTGTTGAGTAACCATCTTATCTAAAACCTTAATCTTAAGATTTTAGATGAGCTGGTTACTTATCATGGTATTAGAGCTCAGGCCTCAAAAATGGTCGCACGTGATCCACTTTTCAACCAAAAAATGGGGTTTCGAGTGAAGAGGAATGTTAAAATATAATATAAGATTCATTTGGGGTCTTCCTTTAACACCTTAAGATTTTAGATGAGTTGGTTACTCATCACCTTCAAATGGATTGAAAAATAATAGAGGGTTGAATTGCTCAAAACAGAGGTTTTGTGGGTTGTATTAATATCTACTCGAGATATATAGTAAGAACATCTCCAAGGGTGTTGGCTAAAATAATATCAAATACTGATTGGATAAAATTTATCAAATCTGGAAGGTAATGTGCTTCAATGGGGTTGACTATAATGATTAAATTTATATGTACAGTTTTGTTACAGCTCTTGAAAGTTTCGACAAATTTAGTCAATCCAAAAAGATTGACTATAATTTTAGTTAAGGATTTTGGGATGATTGAAGCTTCAAAATTTATACATATTATCTATAATATCTGTTACGTAAGATTTTTTTATTAAGGGTTTCTTCCATTGGAGATGTTCTAACAAATGAGGATCTACATTGGGGGCGTGGGGACACGTGCCCCCATTAAAAAATATAGTAATAATTTTTATTAATTTTTTATTATATATATATATATTTTTCATTAAATGTCTCCATTAAACATAATTAATTATACTTATAATATTAGTATTTGAATTATGTTTTGTAATTTTTATTTTAATTTGTTATTTATATAGTAATAAATTTGAAAAAAAATATTTGTAAAAAGAAAGCTTTAGTACTTATAAATAAATAATGTATAAATTATACATATTAAAATTTTAAAAAATTCATAAAAATTTTATATTTAAAGGCTAACCATTGAAAAATGACCAAAAAAAAAATTAAAATATATTATGCCCCCACACGATTATAGTTCTGGATCCGCCACTGTAATAGTAAGGAAACTATCTTCTGGCTTTCATGTCAAGTTAAATAGTTTCCATTCTGAATGGAAGTTATGTTAATAGCCATTGATTTTGCAACACAAATTTGACACTCGACAAATTAATAGTTTAGCTAACTGTAATTTACTCTGAAAAGTTTATGTTCCCCTTGTTTTCGATCATTATATTCATAACAACAAAAAATTTCTACCTAGGAATGTACTGGATAAAGATACATCCTGCTATCCAAGCGAGTAGTAATAGCCTCCCCAGTATCTGTTTTTGAAGAACAAGCTGTTCCTACTTGTGCTATGTTAACACTTAACACAAGTGCACAAGCACAATATGCGTATCAAGCCCCACTATATCCTAGATACATTACACATTGTTATATCAAGTGCTTGCACCGAAGGCAATGGACATTATGGATAACAGTCCATCAACACCTGTAGAAGCGATCACAAGAGGCCGAGCAGCCGAGTGATACCTCAAAATTAAATTCTGGTATCTAGTTCGTCGTCGCAGAATGTACACAAATTATTTGGTTTAATTTAAATCTTTCAACATCTAAAAAGAACCTATTGCCACAGAATCCAATTAGTTTGCATCCCTTGTACCCTTGTAGCAACTAATTAGTAAAACATAGGAAAATAACTAAGAAAATGACGGAAAAAATCCATATAGTAGAATGGATGAACCACAAAACCCTGTATAATGTATTCTGTCTCCTCTTCTTCTCATCTCTTGTCTTTCTTTTGAACTCCAAATACTTTGAATACATCTCTTTCCCTTCACCATTTTCTTTCTTCCTTTTAGCACTCTCCAAAGCCTCCTGCAATATTCGTAAAGTCTTTTCCCCATTTAAACGTGTTTTAACCATGTCCACCACACAAAAACTCAGCTCCCTCAGTTTAATATTTGTTCCTTCTTCGCAACCTAGTATAGCTACTATCCTACATTCAACAAACTCGGTTGTATCGATGCCACAAGAGTCACCGGAAAGAACTGTGGCGTATATGACCTTTATGCTACTTCCATCCCAATATGGCTGCACAGAAACTGGCCTCAAACTCGACACATTGGCTGATCTTTTCAGAGTAGGATCAATGACAATCCAACTCAATGTCAACTTCTCTTCCAGCTTCAGCATGCATTCATTCTCATCACCTTCGTATTTTAAAGGCATTTCCACTGTCTCATTGCTGTCAATCACCTCCACGCAGAACAATGATCCAAGAAAGCTGCTGTCATTTGTATTGCTGACAATTACTTTGGAGTAAACCGGATTATTCTCATAATGCACATCAACAGCAGATATTAGTCCCGAGTTTTGAACATGACTACGGATGCTCCTCTGGTTGGTGCTTGAATGGAGTACAGGAAACGAATCGTTGAAAAAAGAGCGATAGCCACCAGGAAACGTAGATATCGCTTGTTGAACTAGTGGCTGTTTTATCGAGTCCCAGGTGGAATCACAAATATCTTTCCACAAACTCTCTTTGTTGCACAGAGTACGTAACAAGCGCGAAGTAGAGGCAGCTGAGGCAAGAGAAGGGCCATCGAATTTAGTTAAAACATGCGTTTCAATGACATCTACCTGAAGAGCAGCTATTGTAGTACCTGATCCGCAACCATAATTAGAACTCGAAGCCATTTGATCTCAAGAAGTTCCTGATATTTTTGTTCTGTATTAAGTATTTAATTTCAAAGTATAGTGTAAAGTTGTTAAGCTACTTGTAATAGCCGTGGTACGCGTAAGGTTCAGGTGTGCACATCGTTTAAAAAAATGTGAGTTGGTTAGTTTGTTGCCGAACTTGCAAATTATTGTATACAGGCACTCAAGCTAGCCAACAACTCTGGTCTTTGATAACGTGTAAAACAATTTCTCACATTGCAAATTACAATCCGTACCCGGTTACGGGGTAACTTGTCTTGCATCCAATGCTATCATCCAGCTAAGACAAGCATATATTATATTCCTTGGGTCCCCTGGTTAATTATTTATACTAGCTTATACCTGATGCGATGCATGAGTTTTATTTTTAATAATAATTTTTATAATTAAAATTTTAAATTTTTGAAAAACTTTTATTTATTGAATTTTAATATATTTTCTTTTAAAATAATATTAAGTTAATTATTGATATTGGTTGATAATCATACCTTAATTATTTAATAATAAATAAATTTACAAATATTATTAAGTTAATTTATGTACACACAAGGAATCGAACATAAATCAATTAATTAAATAACTATTTATGTCCCATTTTAAGTGTTTTTTTGGACATTTGCACATAGACCAGTTTTTACATTTATTAGAGAGTTTTAAAGAATTGCAATGCTTGGTGTTTAGTAAAATATTTATAAGAGTAGTCAAGCACAATAATCAAACACACTAATGTGAGTAATATCTCTATTTAAATTGAATAAAAAATGAATATTGTACGGGGTACTATGAATTGCATTGAGAATTATAAATGTCATTAATGAGGAAATAATTAAAAGTCAATCACTTTTTAGTAGTAAACCAAGAAAACATCAGTTATTTTGGAACAAAAACTATTTTCTAAAAAAGCAGTTAAAAAAAATGGGACGGGAGGAGTAATATTTAGAAATTTACATCCTTATCTTTGACGAACATATCATATTATCTCTCTTATTCTAATTATATATATGATATAATTTACACTGGTATGGAATTTATAAGAAGTGAAAAAAATAAAATAAATGTAAAATGGTGGAATCCGGTAAAATTAGTAAAAAAAATCAAATGAATGGAATAGGACTAGTATATAGTTAGGAGTAGACCTGACAAAATAGATCTGAAGAACCGAACCGAAATATATGGAACCAATATCCGATTTTATATCCGAATTATATAATTCCAAATTTAACTGAATCCAAAATAATCCGATCCGAACCGATATTGGATACATATAATCAAATCCGATAACGATCCGAAAACCAATTCGATCCGAACTGAAATGACCCGTAACCGAAAAATTAACCGAAAATTATCCGAAATACTAGATCCGATAATAACCGAAACCGATCAAATCCTAATAAAAAATTATTTTCTAAAATATAGATATGATGTTAATCCCAAAACTGAACTAAAAATTATCTCGTAAATAGTATTATAGAACTACAGTCTACACATATGACATGTATTTTATTTGAAAATAAAATTTTCTCCGATTATAGATTAATTTTTGTTTTAAAATCTAGAAAATAAACAATAAAAAGTTTATAGATCAAGAAACAAAAAACATTTATTTAAAAAAAAATAAATATAATCAATATCAACAAAACATGTATTTTTACTATTGAAAGTAAATTTGTAGAAAATAAATCAAATACTACAAGATATTATTTATTTTTACTTATAAAAAAATAAATTTATATTCATATAATATATTTGTATATACATATAATATGAATATTAAATTTTATATCTTACAATCTATATTTAATCTTGTGAATTTTATTTTGTCACCTTTTAATTAAACAAGTTTGGAAACATTTTATGTGCAAAAAATAAAAAAAATGAAAAGTAATAACGTAATTATTAATATGCAATGTTGGATAAAAACTAAACTAATAAATTGTAAAAACAAGAAAAACAGGTTGGCTTTCAAGTTTCAAGTGGCCAAGGAGCTGTATAATCTCAAGAAAAACATGTATTTAATAAATTTATATAATTATTAATTTTACTGATATATTGAAAATTACGGATTCAGTGCATAAACAAAAATAGAATATATTTATTGGTGTTATTCAAAATTTTTTCATGTACACCAGTAATATATTTAAAAAACACATTTAAAATAATTTTCAATATCTATCTAATATAAAATTTTAACGAATTTTTAACAATTATCAAATATAAAATTTTGATAAAATTTCTGAGAACGCGCGTACCGCGGCATTCTTCCATAGTATTATATAATTTATTTATATATGTTTAGTCAACAAATAAATTACATGTATTTATAAAATAAATTTTTTTAAAAAAATAAATATTATACAACATATATGTGTGTGACTGTATGGGTGGGTGCACGTGCACGGCTGCAAGCACACACACATATAAAATTTAATAAATTTTATTTTATATTTTTATTTGGTCCTTAAGATTGTTTTCAAAATTATTATAATTATGCTAGTGATAATATTATTTTATAATATTAATCCATTTCAAAAATACGTATATATTAGTTAATTAAATATCATTTTATTGAGTGGAATGTATTTAATTAACGATATTTATTGTACTTTGACGATAATTCAAATCAATCCAATATTAATCCGACTCAGATATTTTTATCCAAGCAAAATCCGATCCGAAGTAGGAAAAGATCCGAATCAAATTTAGTTCGATTTTAATTCAAAATTCATCCGATTTTAATACGAATTTGATCCAAATCGATATCTATCCGATCCAAATCGAAACCGATTCAAATTAGATAAAACTGAAACTAGATCTGAACCGAAACAAATCCGATCCGATTCGTATCAAAATACACTATAACCAAAAGTTAATCTGATCCGAAACCGAACTGATTATCCGATTTGACAGGTCTATTTAGGAGTGTTAGAATATAATATAGGAAAAATCAATTAGGACATTCCTAAACTATATGACTTTTTTAGTTTAGTTCCTTAAACTGTTTTTTTCATAATTGAATCCTTAAACTATGTAATTTTTTGATTTAAGTCCTTAAACTATTTTTTTTGTAATTGAGTCCTTAAATTATATAATTTTTTTGATTTAAGTCCCTAAATAAAATAATTTCTTAATTGAATTCTTAAATTAATTTTTGTTTTGAAATTAGATCCTTCTGTCTAAATTTTTTAACAAAAATCAATTTAATTATAATGGGACATTTGCTTATTTTAACATATATATTTAAAATTAAAAATTAATCTTTAAACTATATTGAACACATATTTAATATTAAAATAAAATTAAGTTTTATATATTAATTGACATATATACAACTTTATATTAGTTAGTTCTTATTATTAAAATTTATTATTTTAATTAGCTTCGAGAAAACAAATCATTTATATTATTACATTTACTAATTTTTGTTGTTGAAATTCATATATTTATTATAATAATTCACTTCAAAGTTTTAAATAATATATATTATTATTAATTTAAAATAATTGATTCAATTAAACTTAACACACATTTTGTTATTTTAATTTAATTAGGTCACATTAGTAAATTAGCAAGTGTCACATTAATAATTATATTAACATTTTTTTTAAATTAATTTAAGGAGGGAATTAAGAAATTATTTTATTTAAGGACCTAAACGTAAAAAAATAGTTTAAGGACTTAAATCCAAAAATTATATAGTTTAAGGACACAATTACGAAAAAAAATAGTTTAAGGATTTAAACTCAAAAAATCATATAGTTTAGGGATGTGTTAATTGATTTTCCCTATAATATATGATCATGGTAAGTCAGTCTCCTAACATCTTGAGGTTTCAGATGAGCTGTTTAATTAACATGATATTAGAGCTCTAGTCGGTAATGGTCTAAGGTTCGACTCTCTGCCAATCCCAATATTTTCATAATTAATTATGGACATGAAAGACTTGTTATTGCTCTAAAGATGGATGTCTGTGATCCACTCTCCACCCATAAATGAGCATGAGGGGTAAGTCAGTCTTCTAACACCTTGGTTTTAGAAGAACTGGTAACTTAATAAGGAGATAATGTTGATTGTTTTTGTCTTTTTTAATTAAAAACATACATATTATATCCCGTTTAGAACATGGTCTGAGTAGGGTACGGTGTAACAAATATTTAATCACAAAAATTGTAAAATAATTGAAACAATACCTGATTCATAATTTTGTTCACATGAGACTTAGGTGTGAGTGAGTATTTTACTTTATATTCCCGTATGTGGACATGGTCCCTTACCTATAAATGACCTATGTCGACAATTATTGGAGTTTTGTCCTAAATTGTTCAATCCAACCATAGCTCCCAAGCCTAAACATTTTAGGTGAGGGAAATTTGAACCCCTTGTTTTGGGAGGGAATAAGTAAGACTCCTGTAATGTCACATCATCATTATTCTTTAATGATCACAAAAATTTGATCACAAAATACTTGATTCATAGTTTTGTTCACATGAAACTTATGTGTGAGTGAATATTTTACTTTATATTCTCGTATGTGGACATGGTCCCTTACCTATAAATGACCGATGTGGATAATTATTGGGGTTTTCTCCTAAATTGTTCACTCCAACCATAGTTCTCATACCTAAACATTTTAGGAGAGAAATTTGAATCCCTTGTTTTTCAAGAAAAAAAAGTAAGATCCCTATAATATCACATCATCATTATTTCTTATAATACAATATATATATATACACTCCAATTCTTCCTTCTCTCACTTATATCACCTAAAGTATTGATTAAATATTATTTTTTAAATTATAGATAATGAGTACATGTAACGCCCTATGAATAAAATAACTTCTTGGTCCGCTATATTTTAAGTAACAATTATTTTAAAATATTTTAGGGAACTAAAATAGGGTTCCTTGGAGTTGCTCTTAGTTGTGGTAAAATATATTGTGTGTAATCTAGAATATTCTCTCTTTGCAAAAGTTTTATTAATTTTTGGTTCTCGCCCTCACAATTCTTTAAACTGTTTCATAGTTTTTTTTAAAAAAAAATCTGATCATAGTTGGACCCTGCGACTAGCATTTCGATTATATAGATAGAGCAAGCATAAGAAATTGCATTCTGACATCGGAATCAAACATATCTGTTTCTATTGCCATGAAAAAAACCATTGACAGATGCAATTTAGTTGGTCGAAATCTATGTTTCAACATAGAAAAAAAACTTAACACCATCTAATTTATTTAATCTACCATACATTTAATCAAACCATAGCGAACTAACTAAGGAAATTGCGAAGAACACCCAGATAATAGCATGTAAAACCCCAAGAACTCTATTGACCTTGTCGCACCTGCTCTTCTTATCATCCTTGGCCTTTCTTTTGAAATCCTGGTACTTTCGATACATGTTTTTCCCATCTCCATTTTCTTTCTTTCGTTCCCCACTCTGCATCGCAGAGCCTAATATTATTCGACTCTTTTCCCCGTCCAATGGAGTCCTAACCATGTCCACCACACACAAACTTAGCTCTTTCAGTTCCAACTTTTTTCCTTCTTCGCACCCAAAAATAGCTACTATCCTACATTCAACATACTCAGTTGTATCAATGCCACAGCAAGCACCAGAAAGAACTGAGGCGTACATAACTTTTATACCAGTCCCATCCCAATGTGGCCGCACAGAAACTGGCCTTAAACTCGACACATTGGCTGCTCGTTTCAGAGTTGGATCAATAACAATCCAACTCAATGTCAAGTTTTCTTCGAGCCTTGACATGCACTCCTCATCACCTTCATATTTTAATGGTACTTCCACAATTTCCTTGTCCTTGATCAAATCGACACAGAATACTGATCCATCAAACCCGCTAGCAGCCGTATTCGTGACTGTTACATTAGAGTAAACCTGTACATCCCCGAAGTGCACATCAACAGCTGATATTAGCTCCAAACCATCAACTTGGCCGCGAAAACTTCCAGGCCTAATGCCTGGACGCATAACAGGGAACGCATCAGAGTAAAAAGAACGAAAGCCATCAGGAAACTTGTCGATGACTTGTCGAACAACAGGATGCTTAATGGAGTTCCAAGTGGAATTACAAATGTCTTCCCACAAGCTCTCTTTGCTGGACAGAGCATTCAACAATTGACAAGTAGAAGCAGCAGAGGCAAGAGATGCACCATCAAACTTAGTTAAAACATGGGTTTCAATTATATCTGAGTGAAGGTCTGCCAATGTAGTGCCTTGATTCAAAGAGCTTGAAGCCATTTGATGTCAACCACTTTGTTCAGATCTTTGTTTCTGCAATTCTGCTCTGCCCGTATCAAACATAAATTCGAAAGTATATATAAAGTAGTTAATTATGGGCAAATTATTCTAAAACACATGGTTATTTAATTATATTTCATTGCCGACTTGTAAATTATTTAATTATTTCATTGCCAACTTGTAAATTAGTGGATGTGAACACAGAAACACACGTAAGCCCGCCCGCCCTTCTAGAGTTCTAGTTGTAGCTGAACGCTAAAAACAATTTCTTTACATTTTCACGTTGAAAATTATACACCGTCCATCTACTTGTCCTACTACGTACAATGTACCTACTATATAGGCATTTAAAAATTAAAAAGATAATGTTAGTTGTAGTGTTCTGCGCACTAAGCATTCCACTAACAAATTTTATCTATAAATTTTGAGTTTCTTAAATTTAAAATAAATTATTTATTTTTATATATTTTTTATATATTTTTATATTTTTTTAAAGATAAATATTTATTTTAAAATTTTAAAACTAAAAAATAAGTTATTTATTTTCAAAAAAAGTATATACATAACTATTTTTTCTCGAAAATAAGAGCTTATTTCAAACATCCTCGTAAATATTTGTTTTTCCTGTTTCAAAATTTTAAAATATCTATTTTAAATATTATTACTCTCTCGGACCCCATTCACGTGTTTTGCTTGTTTTCAGATTAATTTAACTAAGTTTTGATCAAAAATGATATATATTATATAACTATAGAGAATTAAAAAAATATCATTAGAAAATAAATTTAATGTACTTTAAAATATAATTATTTATTTTAAAAAATTATAAAAGAATAATATCTAATCTTCGATCAAAATTTAATTAAATTGACTATAAAAAATCAAATAAGCCACTGAAATTGAGACAGACAAAATAATATGTTTTTTAATTTGAATCAGATTTAGGGGAGACACGTGCCCTGTGTAAATATTTTTTTTATCAATTTCTTACAAAAATGTAATACTATTCCGAATAAAATAATTTATAAGGGTATTTGTTTTAAAATAATCAAATATCCTTCAAAATTATTTTATAGATCTGAAATTATGGATATATGTCCATATCAAATTATCCATACCTCAACTACTACGTAGAGTCTATACAATTTGGAGAAACGAATAATGTAGTTGGTTGGTAGTGATATGCAACCAATTATTTTAGTCATGTTAATAAAATGTCTATTGGTCCTGACTTTTTGTTTTAAAATAAGTATTTATTTTTTGACAAATTTTAAAGTGTACAAAATTAATTTATAATTAAAATTTTCAATAATGGTTTTCAAAATAAAATTCAATAATTTTTTTAAAAAATTAAATGATATGTTTTTATTTTAAAAAATTAGAGAAATAAACTGTACAATTAATTTTTTTATATTTTCAAATACGTATAAAAAATATAAATAACATTTATATGAGAAAGGAGAAATATATCAGAACCAAATAATGTAATGATATCCTGTCAAAAAAAAATGTAATGATGTTTATTGATGGTTATCGAGCCATAAATATAATAAATAGTACTGTATTATTATTACAGGACTAGCTTTAGGTAGTTGGGTATTGTACGGCTTGTGAGGAGTTGACTCGAGTCTTCGCTACTCTCTGAGTCCCAAAACAATACCGCAGTTATTTTGACTTTTTACGCGTGATTTAAAATGTAAAAAAAAGTTACTTGCATGTATTATTTTTATAATTTTATTTTTCTGAATAATAATTTAAGTATTATATTTTATTCAAAAAGAGAAAATTGAAAAAATTATATATGCAAATAGTGTTTTTTACATCTCAAATTACGTGCAAAATTATTTTGGGACAGAAAGAGTACTTGCTAAAAATTTAATTCTAATTTCTTATTCTTTTTCTATATTAATTAACCGTTTGTGTACATGTGCAGTTTTCTAAATGATGGAAATAAGAATTAGACGACAACTAATCAGAAATAATATAATTTAATAAATAATAATTGTTGCGGATCAAAATCAAATTGCAATTAAAGACTAGGGAGAGTTTTCAAGTTTTAATTGATGTACTTACGTTTCGTGACAAGTTCAGGTTCTCGTAATTTGCCTACGTATCTCAAGAGTATTTGAGAATCAAGCCAAAAATGTAGTTCTAATGTGTAAGCGCACGAGGGCCTCGATCCACGTCGATAGGAATCAACCTCAATCCTCAATCCTGGTCGATGTGAACTCGAGACATTAAGACTTGTCGACCTTGATTCCCATTTCGACCTAGGCTTGGAATTGAGGTCTGTTCGACGTCGATGCAGGTCGAAATGACCAGGTTCCATGAATATCTCCCCATTTTTTATTTAAAAAAAATGGTACAAAAAATCATGTGAGACATAAATTATAAGGAAAAATAATTCTTTTTAAGAATTAAAATGGGAGGCATGGGCCCAAAAATAAAGGTGGAGTTCTTGAATTTTCACTAACTTAATTATGTCTGTTAGACACTAAATACCTTTAATGAAACTTTTACGAAAACACACGAAGTTTTCCCAAAACTTGGGGGCAAATGATATATGTAAAAAATAACCCCAAGGTAATAATAAATATGACATTTATTATTTCATTTATTCAACCTGAAACGATCCAAAGGTTTGGATCCCTTAAGCGAACAAGAAATAATAATTCAAGGATCAACTGGATTTGTAAGTCCAGCTCCTAAACTCTGTTGAAGCCTTAGGCCCATTAAGACTTTATCATTAATTAATTCGTAATTGATTAAGGCTCAATAAAAATTCCAAAGAGTCCTGTGAGGGCCCTCATTCTCGGAAGGTTCTAGAAACCCTATCACCAAGAAAACCTCGTTTATAAGAGTCCAACGAGGACTCTCATTTCAAGAAAGTTCTAGAAACCTTATCACTAGGAGACTTGGCCAGCAAGTCTCTTTCAATTCCACACCCAGGTCGATTGGAATTGGGGTCCATGACCTAGGCTCCTTTCAACCTGGATTGAGGTCGAATTAACCTTCAATTTTGCACCCAGGTCGAAATATATTTGAGTGATAGGGTCTCCATGACCTAGGTTCCTTTCGACCTGGATTGAGGTCGAATTAAACTTCAATTTTGTACCATGGTAAAGATATATTTGAGTAATAGCGTCTCCATGACCTAGATTCCTTTCGACCTGAATTGAGTTCGAATTAATCTTCAATTTTCCACCCAGGTCGAGATATATTTTAGTGATAGCATCTCCATGACTTAGGTTCCTTTCGACCTGGATTAAGATTGAATTAACCTTCAATTTTCCACCCAGGTCGAGATATATTTGAGTGACATGGTCTCCATGACCTAGGTTCCTTCGACCTGGATTGAGGTCGAATTAACCTTCAATTTTCCTCCCAGGTTGAAAACGGGTTCCCTCAGGAATTACGGTAGATTGAGCCCCTATGGGCTTGGAATTCATTTAAGCCCAATTTTATTTTTGGGTTTGGATTTATTTTCTTTTTAATACTTTGGGCCTTAATTTTATTCAAATTATTAGGCCTCGACATGTGGGCCTCTTTTGGGCCTTTTAACCTTAAGGGCCTTCATCCTTATTACTTTTTGAGTCTTTTAAGTACGTGGGCCTTAACTTTAAGGTCATGTTTTTGGGCCTTTAGGGGCTGATTTTTTGGTCCTTTCTCAGCTAATAGGCCTGACCCAATTCATAGGCCCATCTTCCAAATCCTTCCACGGGGTTCTTGAATTTTATTTTTACTTTTATTTATTTATTTTGTCATTTGTTATTCATGGGCCTTCAATTACGGGCCTTCATAGTTGAAGCCATTCACCGGTTTACACCGGTTGCCAGGCCTCTCAATGGTCACTTGACCTAGAATTACCCGTTCATGAGGGTATTCATGTTGGTGTAGGTGCCCTAGAGGCAATACAATGCTTATTTTGATAAACCTTTATGTCAATTGATTATTCAATAAATTGATTTATTATGACTTTAATTACTGCGATATATTTGTTAGCATAATAAATGTCCTTAGAATCATGATACACATTGTATAGTTTAGTACATGACTTGAACTTGATAATATATAATATATCATATTCTTAAATGTCTCTAGTCGAGTATTATTATTATAGGACAATAATAATACATAAATAGACTAGTATGTTGTTTGACAGATAACTACATCTCATTGGTTATAAGTATGGGGATACTAAAGTCAACACATAGGTACATGCAGGAGTACATGGTACTGGACAAACCCACAGTGAGATTCTTCATGTTTAATAAAGTCATAAGAAAGACTCACAGTGATAATGTGTAATGATCCTCTGACTTGAGATCATTATATTTCTATACGAGGATTAATATACTTTGACTACATTAAAAGTTACCTTTGACCGGGTAATGATAAAAGTGGACATCGGGTATATCATGAGTCGTATGAGAAATATGAATGATAGATAAATGATTTAACCCTCCTATAATTAGGAGAGATATTATTGGCCTCTTGATTGAGTGAGACTATAAAATGCATGGCCGTGCTCAAATAATGATTTGTTTTCATAGTCTACTCATGGATCAAGTAAACCCGGATTAAATGTTGAAGAGGATGATTAAATACATGCCTCGAGTTTAATCTATAATATATATGGTTAAAGGGATTATATTACACGGAAACATTAATCACGAAAGGTTTTATCGAATCACGATTTAATTATTATTTAATTGGGTAGCAATGATGTATTACTAGATACCGCTCATTGTTTATAATTTTATTGAAGAATAAAATTATTGCTAATTAAATAATAGCCTATAGGGTCACACACATAGAGTACTTAAATGAATAATTAATTTAAATTATAGATTTAAATTAATTGATGATTATTTGAATTTTATTATATTAATTAAGTGAGACTTAATTAATTGAAATAATATAAATTCGAATTTGAATTCTGCCATTAATAATTAAGTGTGACTTAGTTATTAATTAAATAATAAAATTCGGTTTTATTATTTAATCCTAAACCTACATGGGTTAGGCTTTGCTGTTATGTGTTGCTATTATGGGCCTATTAACCAACCATTATAAATAGATAATGTAGGGTTAATAAGGGTTAACGTTTTTTGATAAGAAAACCCTAGAAGAGCAGTCACATAGCAAAGGCAGAGACAAATTCGAAATCATCAAAGGAGGCTAGTACATCCATTCCGTAATCAAGATCGTGAGACGTTCTTGAAGGTGCTCGTGTGGATACCATAGAGGTGTTTTCGAGAGGAAGACACAAGTCGTGAAAGCTAGGATCTCCGTTGAGTTCGTGAAAGTCAAGACCAAACAAAGTTATGATTCCGTTTCACCATAATCAGTCCATGATTATATATGATCCTGCGTTAGGGTTCCAAAATTTTTTCATTATATTTACGTTTAATCCGCTGCGTTTTATGTCTCGGAACCCAACAATGGCATCAGAGCTACGTTTATAAGGGACTGATTTGGTTACGTGTTTTATGTATTTGATGCATACATGCCTGTTTTGGTGACTGTCATGCCATGCTACTACCTTGTCACAATCTGCCATGCTTCTGCCATGACTATATGTGATCTGCAATATTATAATATGTTATGGCATGATATGTGTGATGCACTGTATGTATGTGATACAAGATACAGTCCAGGGAAGGTCATCGGAATCGTTCTGAATCGATAAGAAACACAACGGCATAAGATGCGGTTTGCTGTGAATAGTGATTCTGCAGTGAACAGTGTTTTTCGACGGAGTTAGAATGGGTCGAATTTACTCTTTCTGGAAAGGGAAAATCGCCACGAGCAAAAATCACCGCTTCGCCGTGACCTATGGTGTTTTTTGGCCATTTGACATTGTTAAGGGCCTCAAAAACGCAGTTTTCTGTTTTCTGATCATAGTTTTAATTTTTTTTCGAAATTTTTTGATCATGATATATTTGATGCATGATGATATGATTATGTATTCTGGGATTCCAGTAACTGTTATGTGAGCATGGTGCTGGTTATGGCCTTCTAGACCCTAGAGTAATGGTTTTGGTTTTGGTTTTATAAATACGACTTGCATGTCGTTTTCTTCATTCTTGTAATTGTTGAACCTCGAATGTAACTCGAGCTTTTCTTATGTAAGTACATTAGCTTAGGTTGAATTCAATATTTTCTTGTAATGTAATTGAAGACTGAAGGCAAGCAACTGGATGCAAGAAGCTAAGAAGGCAGCCATGGTTGCAAGAAGCTAAGAAGGCAGCCATGGATGCAAGAAGATCAAGACAAGCAACTGTATTTATATTTTTTTTCCACCACCATAGACTGACTTTGATCCTTTCATTAGCTCGAAAGGATCACATAGGAAAGGGGTCATAACCAGGCACGATTACATACTGCACTTTACATATTGATGTATGAATGTATGTGTAGAGTAGAAGATGCATGCTTTAATTAGATTAATGATGTATGCATGTATTAGATACGTCACCCATGCCATGCTTGCCATGCTAAACAAGATAAAATCTTTAACGATTTAAGATTTTAAAATTAACAAACGAACGATCATGAGATTCTTGTGTTTATGAAATATGGATTTTAAAACACGGAATTAAATATGAATTTTTGATATCTATAACTGGGATTTTCTAACAAAAGCGGATATGCGTATTCGTAAGGCTGATGGGTTTTAAGTGTGACAACTGGTATCCTCCATCTACCTGTGAAATGAACAATTTAAGATGTCGATTTGAAATATTTAGTTCAAGGAAAAATTGAGTATCTCTTCATGATGTGATCATGATCGTCGTAAATTTTCTAAACCCCTTAACAAAATATTAAGTTTTAATCGGATGCTTTCCAATGAATGAACACTCATCGAATCCTAGATCGATTAGGAGAAAGACTGTCAGTGGCAGGGGACTCCTATCTATCGTGGTGAGATGCGACGAATATAAACGGTTATATTCGGCCGTTGTATCATTGTGTCAAACTTAACTGAGTCGTCATAATAAGGTGAAAGTAAACGGTTATATTCGACCATTATGAACTTAGAAGCATAGAGTTTGGTTAAAAATCTATTAGATAGATAAGATCAATCGTTGCTCACCAAACTATCCAAGAATTATATATGATATAATTGACAAATATTGTCTACCTAAATAATCATTCTTAAGGACTTCCAGTGGTTGACTTGAGACATGACGAAATATGGATCTTGGCTCACTAGAAAGAATTATGGGATATAATTTCCAAATTAATAGTAAGGGCTATTGATTTGATAGAAATAGTGGGAGATATATTATGAATGTATCATAATCATTTGAACATAATAAATAACTCAGACAATCTAATGTTTATTTTGCGCTATTATCATTGTAGATACCAAATAATGACAAACAACACAAACACACTATCCGTACGATCTGTCCTTGAGAAGGATAAGCTGACAGGAGGAAACAACTTCCTAGACTAGCAGAGGAATTTGAGGATTGTCCTCAGGCAGGAACGCAAGTTTCATGTCATTGATATTCCTCCAGCAGGTCCCCTTCTTGAGGGCGCTACTGTTGAGGAACGAGCGGCCCACACAAAGGATGAGAATGATGCAACTGATGTTGCATGTCTTATGTTGGCAACTATGAGTGCTGAGCTTCAAAGACAGCATGTGCATATGGATGCATATACTATTTATAAGCACTTGCAAAGCATGTTTGCAAGTCAAACTCGTCAAGAAAGGTTCAACACGAGTAAGTCACTTTTTAATTGCAAACAAGGGGCAAGTGAACTAGTTGGCCCACATGTTCTGAAGATGATTGGTTACATTGAGTATCTTGATACTTTGGGTTTCCCGATTGGTCCGGAAACTGGTATTGACCTAATCTTGAATTCTTTGAACAACAAATTCACTCAGTTTGTTATGAACTACAATATGAATGAATTTGACAAAACACCTACTGAATTGTTGGCTATGTTGAGAACATATGAGACCAACATGAAGACGGCTGAACCTGCTCCCATACTGATGGTGGGCAATAAAGGTAAGGCCAAAGGGAAAGGCAAGTGGAAGGGTAAGAAGAAGACAGGTTCTGATTCTACACCCAAGCCAAAGGCAGGTCCTAAACAGGCTTTAAAGCCTAAAGGTGGGGTCGCTAAGGGTGAATGTCACTACTGTAAGAAAACTGGTCACTGGAAGAGAAACTGTTCAGTTTACTTGGAGGATCTGAAGAAGAAGAGGGTTGAGCAAGCTTCTACTTCAGGTATATATGTTATAGAAGTCAATCTGTCTATTTCTACATCTTGGGTATTGGATACTGGATGTGCTTCTCACATTTGTATAAATGTGCAGGAAATGCAGAGAAGTAGGACATTGGCTAAAGGAGAAATGGACCTACGAGTTGCCAATGGAGCAAGAGTTGCTGCTTTAGCTGTAGGAACATATTATTTATCTTTGCCCTCTGGGCTAGTTTTAGAACTGGAAAATTGTTATTACGTGCTTGCGATTCGCAGAAACATTATTTATGTTTCTTGTTTGGACAAGAAAGGTTTTTCGTTTACAATAAAGAACAACAATTGCTCTTTTGCTTTGAATGATTTAACCTATGGTGTTGCGTGTTTGTTTAATGGTTTATATGTTCTTGACTTAGATAATCCTGTCTGTAATATAGAAAACAAACGACTTAAAATTAATGACTCAAATCAAACATACCTCTGGCATTGTCGTCTAGGCCATATAAATGAGAAACGCATATCCAAATTACATAAGGATGGATATTTGGATAAGTTTAATTTTGAATCATACCAAGAATGCGAATCTTGTTTGCTTGGTAAAATGACTAAAGCCCCTTTCACTAGTAAGGGTCAAAGGGTCACTGAACGTCTGGAGCTAATACATAGTGATGTATGCGGCCCAATGCGTGTGATGGCTAGAGGAGGCTACTACTACTTCATAACATTTACTGATGATTTCAGTAGATATGGATATGTATATCTTATGAAGAATAAATCCGATTCTTTTGAAAAGTTCAAAAAATACAAGGCTGAAGTAGAGAAACAAATTGGCGGAGGCACAAGTATTAAAATCTTACGATCTGATCGTGGAAGAGAATACTTAAGCACAGAATTTAAAGATTATTTAAAGGAGTGTGGTATTGTATCACAACTCACTCTCCCAGGTACACCTCAATGGAATGGAGTTTCAGAGAGGAGAAATCGCACCTTGTTGGACATGGTGCGATCGATGATGAGTCATGCAGATCTTCCAATTAGTTTCTGGGGTTATGCTCTAGAAACAGCGGCTTTCACACTTAACCGTGTTCCTACTAAGAAGGTTCAAAAGACTCCATATGAGATATGGGAGAAGAAACGGTCAGGCATGAGCTTTATGAAAGTTTGGGGATGCAAGGTGTTTGTGAAGCGTCAAGTATCTGACAAGCTTGGACCTAAATCTGAAGAGTGCAATTTTGTGGGATACCCTAGGGAAACAAAGGCGTACTATTTCTATATTCCTTCTGAGCAGAAAGTGTTCATTGCTCGAGATGCTGTTTTCATGGAAAGAGATTTTATTTCCAAAAGAAACAGTGGGAGAACTATAGACCTCGATGAAGATCGAGAACCACAAAATAGTATTGAACCTGAAGTGGAACAAGAGCAGGATAATGATAATGCTCAACAAACACAGGTTGTTCGTAGAACTGGTAGAATTCGCCATGAGCCAGAGAGATATGGATTTCTCTTGACTCAATGTGGTGATTTGATGCTCATAGATGAAGATGAGCCTCTCACATACCAAGATGCTATGAACAGTCCAGACTCTAAGAGATAGCTAGAAGCCATGAAATCCGAGATGGATTCCATGTACGAAAACCGAGTATGGACTTTGGTTGATCCACCTGAAGGGGTAAAACCCATAGGGTGCAAATGGGTTTTCAAGAAGAAAACTGACATGGATGGAAATGTTCAGACCTATAAAGCAAGGCTGGTTGCAAAAGATTTCAGACAAATTCATGGTATTGACTATGATGAGACTTTCTCACCAGTGGCTATGGTCAAGTCCATAAGGATTTTGCTTGCTATTGCAGCATTCCATGATTATGAAATCTGACAAATGGATGTCAAAACAGCCTTTCTTAACGGAATCCTTGAAGAGGATGTGGATGTGTACATGACACAACCTGAAGGTTTTGTCGATCCAAGGAATGTTAGCAAGGTATGTAAATTACGTCGATCCATTTATGGATTGAAGCAAGCCTCTAGGAGATGGAATATCCATTTTGATGAAACAGTCAAAGAGTATGGCTTTGTTGAAAACGAAGATGAACCTTGTGTTTACAAGAAGGTTAGTGGGAGCCATGTGGCATTCATAGTATTATATGTTGATGACATACTACTAATGGGGAATGACATACCTTCTCTCAAGGCTGTTAAGATTTGGTTAGGGAACAACTTCTCTATGAAAGACTTAGGAGAAGCATCCTACATTCTAGGAATGAGGATCTATAGGGATAGATCTAGAAGGATGATCGGTCTAAGTCAGAGTACATACATCGATAAGGTTTTGCATCGTTTTGGTATGCAAAATGCAAAAAGGGGATATGTCCCCGTGTCTCAAGGGATAACGATCGCTAAAGATCAGTGTCCGAAATCATTGGATGACAAGGACCGCATGAGTAAGGTTCCATATGCCTCAGCAATTGGATCCATCTTGTATGCGATGGTATGTACTCGCCCAGATGTTTCGTATGCTTTAAGCATGACGAGCAGATACCAATCTAATTCAGGTGAAGGTCACTGGACGGCTGTCAAGAATATTCTAAAGTACTTGAAAAGGACTAAAGATTCATTCTTGGTGTATGGAGGAGAGGAAAAACTGATTGTAAAAGGTTACACCGATGCAAGTTTCCAAACAGACAGGGATGATACTGTATCACAGTCTGGTTTTGTGTTTTGTCTAAACGGAGGTGCTGTAAGTTGGAAGAGTTCAAAGCAAGAAACAGTTGCTGATTCTACAATGGAGGCTGAGTACATTGCAGCTTGTGAAGTGGCTAAGGAAGCTGTTTGGCTCCGAAAATTCATTACTGATTTGGGAGTGGTTCCAACGATCGCAGATCCCATTGATCTATACTGCAATAATAATGGAGCCATTGCACAGGCTAAAGAACCTAGAGCTCACTCCCGAACCAAACACATACTCAGGAGATATCACCTCATTCGAGAGATTAATGAAAGGGGTGACATACACATATGTAAAGTGCACACAAATGATAGCATTGCAGACCCACTGACCAAAGGCTTGTCGCAGAAGAAGCACGACGGTCACACTAGTTCCATGGGTATTAGATACATGGGTGATTGGCTCTAGTGCAAGTGGGAGATTGTTGGTGTAGGTGCCCTAGAGGCAATACAATGTTTATTTTGATAAACCTTTATGTCAATTGATTATTCAATAAACGTATTTATTATGACTTTAATTACTGCGATATATTTGTTAGCATAATAAATGTCCTTAGAATCATGATACACATTGTATAGTTTAGTACATGACTTGAACTTGAGAATATATAATATATCATATTCTTAAATGTCCCTAGTCGAGTATTATTATTATAGGACAATAATAATACATAAATAGACTAGTATGTTGTTTGACAGATAACCACATCTCATTGGTTATAAGTATGGGGATACTAAAGTCAACACATAGGTACATGCAGGAGTACATGGTACTGGACAGACCCACAGTGAGATTCTTCATGTTTAATAAAGTCATAAGAAAGACTCACAGTGATAATGGTGTAATGATCCTCTGACTTGAGATCATTATATTTCTATACGAGAATTAATATACTTTGACTACATTAAAAGTTACCTTTGACCGGGTAATGATAAAAGTGGACATCGGGTATATCATGAGTCGTATGAGAAATATGAATGATAGATAAATGATTTAACCCTCCTATAATTAGGAGAGATATTATTGGCCTCTTGATTGAGTGAGACTATAAAATGCATGGCCGTGCTCAAATAATGATTTGTCTTCATAGTCTACTCATGGATCAAGTAAACCCGGATTAAATGTTGAAGAGGATGACTAAATACATGTCTCGAGTTTAATTTATAATATATATGGTTAAAGGGATTATATTACACGGAAACATTAATCACGAAAGGTTTTATCGAATCACGATTTAATTATTATTTAATTGGGTAGCAATGATGTATTACTAGATACCGCTCATTGTTTATAATTTTATTAGAGAATAAAATTAATGTTAATTAAATAATAGCCTATAGGGTCACACACATAGAGTACTTAAAGGAATAATTAATTTAAATTATAGATTTAAATTAATTGATGATTATTTGAATTTTATTATATTAATTAAGTGAGACTTAATTAATTGAAATAATATAAATTCGAATTTGAATTCTGCCATTAATAATTAAGTGTGACTTAGTTATTAATTAAATAATAAAATTCGGTTTTATTATTTAATCCTAAACCTACATGGGTTAGGCTTTGCTGTTATGTGTTGTTATTATGGGCCTATTAACCAACCATTATAAATAGATAATGTAGGGTTAATAAGGGTTAACGTTTTTTGATAAGAAAACCCTAGAAGAGCAGCCACATAGCAAAGGCAGAGACAAATTCGAAATCATCAAAGGAGGCTAGTACATCCATTCCGTAATCAAGATCGTGAGACGTTCTTGAAGGTGCTCGTGTGGATACCATAGAGGTGTTTTCGAGAGGAAGACACAAGTCGTGAAAGCTAGGATCTCCGTTGAGTTCGTGAAAGTCAAGACCAAACAAAGGTATGATTCTGTTTCACAATAATCAGTCCATGATTATACATGATCCTGCGTTAGGGTTCCAAAATTTTTTCGTTATATTTACGTTTAATCCGCTGCGTTTTATGCCTCGGAACCCAACAATTCAAACGCCCATGTGACCGGCTGGGCTTCTATATACGAGTGGTGTGAGAAAGCTCACAACTCACTCTACTCATTTCCTCCCTCTCAAATTTCTATTTGCATTTCGAGCTATCAAGTTTTTAGCAACTTAGTTCTCAAGTTCCTTGTAGCTGTTTAAGGAGGTCGATCGAAGCAATGGCCGACAAGAAAGCTTCCAGACTTGCAGCCATGAATGCGAGGTCAGCTAAGAGAGGTAAACCCCTTTGTCGTATCCCCATCTATTCCACTTATATGTCGTTGATAGATATGATTAACCAAAGGGGGGATGAACACCCTAGCCAGTCCCATTTAGATTCTTACAGCCATAGTAAAAGAAAATTTGATATTGTGCTTATAGAAAAATACAACAAATTGTTCAATTTCCCCCCTCATTTTTCCATTTCTATGGTTGGGCCTGGTGACAGAACATGTCACTAGAAGCCTGACTATATGTTCGTTTATGTAGACTCCCTCTTAGTCGGGCTTAGGTTCCCCTTCATGAATTCATCCTACCTTGCTAGCAGATGTACAAATTCATCCCTGCCAAATAGCCCCAAATGGGTGGAAGATCATTCATTGTTTCATAGTCCTTTGACTTAAAAAGAAAATAAAAATGACCGTCCCTTTGTTTCAAAAAAAAAAATTCAATCAAAAAATTCTTCTAATTTGTCATTGGGTTGGGTCTACGTTAGTCATAGGCCCGACATGCCCCACATTTTTTACAATTCCTCTATCCCTGACAACAACCCCAACTGGAAGGATGAATTTGTCCAAATAAAGTGGGAATGGGGTAGGGCTGTAACCCGACTCGATTAACTTGGTTGAACTCGTCCTGAATTCGTTATCGAGCTCGAGCTCGAACAGACTTTTGGGCTCGACTAAATACTCGAGTCGAGCCGAGTTTTTATGGGCTCGATTTGGGCTCAACTCGATAAGGTTCGAACTCAAACTCAGTTTGGCTCGGCTCGGGCTCGGCTCGATTATTTTTTTAATTTTTTAATTTTTTTATTATGTTATCAGTTATATATAACCTTGTGTAATTATAAGTTCCATTTACAAGGTTCTAACTTCTAAGTTCCATTTTCTTATATATAATTAAAATTTATTTAAATACTTTAATTGTAATTTATTTCTAAATAATTTTAATATATGATACTTTAATTGCAATTCATTTATGAATAATTTTAATATATGATACTTTATTTATTAAAATTTTAATAATTTTAAATTTAATAATTTTTTTGTTGATATTAGAATATATATATATATATATATATATATATTATATTTAGTTTTAGAATTTTTATTATATAACTTTTTAATATAAAAAATTTATAACATCAATATTTGCAGTATATTCATTACTCTTATAAAAACAATTATATGCATGTTAGTATGTATCATATTCTAAGACAAACAAAAAATAACTATGTAAATTAAAAAAAGATTAATGTTCCTGAGTTTATCTCACGTAAATTTCTTGAGGTTAAAAAAATTATAATATAAATACACGAGTGTGTTATTGTAATTACAGAGAATTATATACAATTACAAAAATAGCCTCACTAAAAAACATTAGCACATTAGGTAATTTTCTCGATGTAATCTCAGAAACTTTATTCTCTTTAAAAAAATTATCATTATAAATTCTTCTTTAAGAGTGTATTGTACAACAAATCCAGTTATACAGGTACAACTAATATAATTTAATAATTTATATTATTAAAAAATATATTAATTTTTTTTATTATTTTGATTAATACTTTATATTTATCACTTGTAAATTTGTAATTAATTGTTAATGGATACCCTTCCAATTTTACAATAATATAATTTATTCAATTCAATTCTAAAATACACAAAGTCAAAAACACATTAAAATCATAGTATCGTAGTTTGCTATACTTCAATTAAATTAAAATTAAAATTTTTATAATTTGTTAATGATTTGATACTTATTGCATAACATACATTTGTTTTAGATTCTTTCCCTAACAAAAAAAAAAGAATCATATTATTATTATTTTTATTATTTATTTGTTATCATATATTTAAGATATACAACTTACAAAAATAAAATGATATTAAGTATGAGTGTATCACTGTATGACTATCAAAATATTTGAAAAGTTAACTATCAAAATATTTAGATTAACAATCAAAATATTTGAAAAGTTAACTATCAAAATAGTTCAAATCATTATTTAATGCATTTTGCATCCCAATAGTTTGGACTAATGACACTTTAGTACTCGTATTTTAGATAATTGCACAATGCATCCCATAATTATTTTGGGCGCGGTCATTTGCACCAATTCCGTTAAAATGTTAGGGGTAGTTTAGGAAATTAAAAATATTTAATTATAGTGATACCTTTATTTGAGGTTTCCGAACCTGTAAACGATATTTTTTTGAAAAAATTTAAAGAACGGAAGTTGGAGAGGGTGGAAAGATCTTTTCAAAATAATAAGGCTCAAATTTTTCGGGATTATAAAGAAATTGGAATTAAATAAAACATAAGCTTAATTAATCTGTAATTTTTTTTCACTCTCTAAATGATATTTTAAAAAAAAAATTAAGAACAAAAGTTGTAGAGAACGAAAAGGATTTTTTCAAAACAATAAGGTTCAAAATTTTGGGGTAATTAAATAAAACAACGCTTAAGAAATTTATAAATTAAAAAATTATTTCTAATTTTTTATTATTATTTTGGGATTAATTCAAAATATAATATGAAGAAACTTCATGAACGAAAGTTATAAACAATTAAAAATGATTTCTGAATCATCAAAATTCATTGAAATCCGAACTGAATTGAATTTATTATGAATTTTACAAGATTACTGAATTTGAAATTTATTAAAAAAATTATAAAAAAATATTCTAAAAATTTTGAAACTTATTGTTTTGAAAAGATATGTTCGTCATCTACAACTTTTGTTCTTTATTTTTTTCTAAAAAATATCGTTTACAGGGTCAAAAACCTCAAATAAAGGTCTGATTATAATTAAATATTTTTAATTTCCTAAACTACCCTTAACATTTTAACAGAAAGGGTGCAAAGTGCGGCGCCCAAAATAGTTGTGGGATGTATTGTGCAATTATCTAAAGTATAAGTATTAAAATGTCATTAGTCCAAACCATTGAGATGCAAAATGCAATTAACGCTTTAGATTATTTGAAAAGTTAACTATCAAAATATTATTGACATTAACTCAAAAATACAACCAAATTATATTTGAATATATGTTATTTCACATTATAAGTGTATTATTTTAAAATTTTATTTATCATTTTTAATAAAAGGAAAAATATTTTTAGATTTAAGTTGAAAAAATAATTAGATAATTTTTATGAAAATTAAGCTAAAACTCGACAAGCTCGATAAGAACGCGAAAACTCGAAACCTTGTTAAAAGCTCAATAAGTTCGAAAACTCGTGAAAAACTCGATAAGCACGAAAACTCGTTAAGCTCGAAAAGTCGCGAACGGCTCGAACTCGACTCGTATAATAATCGAGCCGAACTCGAACACATATTTCATGTTCGATTATTTTTAGGCTCGGCGCGGCTCGATAAAAAAAGTTCGAACTCGATTAACCTCGGCTCGGCTCGAATTACAGCCCTAGAAGGGGGCGACTGGAGTTCCATCTTTAGGAACAATTTTGGGAAGGTGGCCGACGGGAACGCTGAAACCATAGTGCTCACGAAGGCAGAGCAAGCTGCCTATGCTGAGCTTACTCAAGGTGAAACCAAGAAGGTGTCTTGGGTTCTCCTGGATGAACGTCGGTTAAAGGCCGTTGGCCTTTCTAGGGTCTCAAGCAAAGGTATACTATTTTACTTAAGCCTTTTCCTCGTCTTTCTATGATGATTATCTCCTAATGTTTCTTTGTTTTATTTTCAGCAGCTCAGCAAATCAACGAGTGGACAGTTCCACCCGTGGAGGAAATTGAAAAATAATTTAATTAATTTAACTATCAATAGCGAACATAAAAAATTTGTTCAATATTCATTATATTTATATGCATCTTTCACCGATTAATACCTTAATATAAAATATAATAAAAATTTAACCAAAAATGTGTTTATTACTTTATTAATCTTTTTTGTTTAAATCGAATCACAATCATCATTATATATTTTAAATATTTAAATAATATATATGAGTAACAATCAGGTGAAAACTTTTTAGCGAGAACTATGAAAACTTTTGTTAAATTTTGCAGAATCGTGATAAAAAATATAAAAAACAAATGTTTAAATAAACTTTTTATTATAGTTTTATAAATAAAATTATGGTTCTACACTATTTTTTTTTCATTTTTTATTATGGTTCTATAAAATTTAATAAAAAAATTCACGGTTCTCACACTAAAAAGTTTGTAACGGAGTGTTACCCTAATATATATTAACAAATAGATAAATATTAAAATAATTTTATCTTAAATAAATCTTAAAATAAATATTGAAGAAAATATAATATTATATATATATATATTATGGTTGCACTTCATAAAAAACACACTTCTATAAAGAACACGGAAGAACACCGTCAAAATAATTATTTTTTTATGAGAAATGGTTTATTAAGATTAGAATCACAAAATTGAACTACAATAAATCTTAACATATCGAATATAACATCGAATCTCATCTAAATTTTAAAAATCAAATGTTACAGAATCTAACATGAAATTCAGCATAAAATCTTATATACATTTTGTAAAAATGAAATTTACACATAATCATGTCATGAGTTTTTATTAATATCATGTTAGACTCTATTTTTATTCATCAAAAAACATAATTGATGTTAAACTTAGAATCTAAATGAGTATTTATGTAAGATTCTAAAGTGTTCTTTCTTGTTCTTCATATAAGGGTGTTTTTTATGGAGTATAGACATATATATATATATATATATACAAATACTCAAATAGAAACCAAGTCAAATTTAGAAACTAGAAACTAATCTAAGTCACATATTTAATATAATCTAATGGTCTCCTAGAGGGCACCCCATAAATTAAAATACATCTTCCCATACACAATCTCATCTAATCCCCTTCATTTTTAATTTGATTTTTCCTGACAATTGGTGATTTTTTTTTCAAATCTAACTCCACCACATTTTTTCTTATCTCTCAACGATCAGTTTGCATACCATATACGCTATATTCCAGGGACTTCCATTTTTCCGGCGATCTCCATATATATTTATTTAAGAAAACTGGTGACTTTGGTGATTCTTATAATACAAATTAGTGATTCTTATAGTACAAATTAGTGATTTGTCTAATATAAATTAGTGATTAAATTTCTTCTAGTAACATATGTAATATAAATTTCTGATTAATTTTGAAGTCGCCGAAATATAGCACATATGATATGCAAATTGATCGTTGAGAGATGGAGAAAAATGTGGTGAAATTAGATTTGAAAAAAAGTTTACCAATTGACGGAAAAATCAAATTAAAAACAGAGGGAATAAATTAGTTTCAAATTTCTCGTTAAAGTTAGTTTCTATTGGAGTAGCACTATATATATATATATATATATATATATATATATATATATATATATATATATATATAGGGAGGATCGAGAGAGACCTTTGTTTAGCAAGAGACCGAGAGACCCCTGATCTTAGCCGTTGATTTCTCAACAATCCCATGGTCAAGATTAAATGCAAAGATATTAAAGATATTATTATTTTATACTAATTTAAAATTACAAGGATAGTATTGAAAAATAAAAATATAAGGATAGTCTGTACAAAAATATATACGATAAATATATTTAGTAAATCAAATCATTTCCATATTTGAGAAGATTGAATATATTTTTCAAATTTTAGTTGTCATATTTGAGAAGATTATTTTAGGTGTTTTATAAATTATTATTGAAACTTATTCTAAAATAATAATATTAAGATTTTTTAAGTGTTTTATAAATTATTATTATTAAATAATAATAATAAGATTCTCTTAAGTGATTTATATTAAATAATAATATTACGATTCTCTTAAATGATTTATATTAAATAATAATATTAAGATTCTCTTAAGTGTTTTATAAATTATTATTGAAACTTATTCTAAAATAAGTAGTAGAATATTTAAGAAAATAATTAGTAGAATACTTATATTTCTTACTCGTAATTTCTTTACCATAATTAAAAAGACTGTGTTTCTAATCAATTTTTTATGAAAAGATTCTCTTTAGTGATTTATAAGTGATTTATATTAAATAATAATATTAAGTTTCTGTTAAATATTTTATAAATTATTATTGAAACTTATTCTAAAATAATTAGTAGAATATTTAAGAAAATAATTAGTAGAATACTTATATTTCTTACTCAAGATTTCCTTACCATAATTAAGAAGATTGTGTTTCTAATCAAATCTTTATGAATGATTGTCTTACTCAAGAAGATTCCATATCTAGATCGTATAATTATGGTATAATACATAATATAATTAGTAGATATCATTAATGATTGGAGATATTTACAAGATTGCCATTATTTTTTGTATCAATAAATTTATTAAGATAATGTAGAATGAATGGTCAAGATCTATGTCTCTAGGGTCTCTTGATAGAGAAGGTCTCCCTGGAACCTTACCCAATATATATATATATATATATATATATATATATATATATTAATCAAATTTTTTTCGGGTTTGGATCGGATTTCGGATATCAAATCGGGTTTTGGATCGGTATATCTCAAATGCAAATCCAAATCCAAAAATTTCCTGGTTTAAAAATTAAATTTAAAAATCGGATTCTGTAAATCCGAAATTTCGGGTTTCGGATCGGATTTTTTTGACATCCCTAACCATGATATTCAATTCATAAGATCTATCGTGATCATCGCGATCATGTCCTTCTACTGATCACATTACAATTAAGCAAACCCTATCAAACTAATAAGGAAAATGGCTAAAAATATCCGGAAATCAACTCTTTGTGCATGTTTTACAATCCAAATTATTTGCATACATTTTTCTCCCTTGTCCATTCTCTTTTCTTCTTCCACCATTCTCCATAGCCTCCTGCCAAATTCTTAAACTCATTTCCCCATTCAAACGCGATCGAAACATGTCCATGAAGCACAAATTCAGCTCCCTCACTTCCATATTGTTTCCTTCTTCACATTGAAAAATAGCTACTATCTTGCATTCAACGAACTCTGTTGTATCAATGCCACAACAATCACCAGAAAGAATTGTGGCGAACGTGACCTCTATACTACTCTAATCACAATGAGGTCGCATAGAAACTGGCCTCAAACTCGACACACTGGCTGCCCGTATCAGAGTTGGATCAATAACAGTCCAACTCAGTGTTAAGTAATTTCCCAGCTTTGATATGCACATGTTCTCATGATCACATCACCTAGGTAAATAAATTGTACTTCCACAGTTTCCTTGTGGTCAATTAATTCACACAGAACAAAATGATCCAGGGAAGTAGCTAACATTCGTATTTGTGACTGTTACCTTTGAGGAAATGAAATTATTCCCGTAACAGCTTTCTTACTCTCTTTTTAGATTCGTTTTTACTGATTCTTTATGTTGTTTTGACCTTCGTGTTTGTTTCATTATTTGGTTTTGATTGTCATTATTCTTAAAATTGTGATTATATATTTGAATTTAATTGTTGTTTCGTGATTAATTATTTCCAAGTGTTCGAAGTGGAATTACAGATGTCTTTCCCCAATCTTTCTTTATTGCAGAGAGTGTGTAACCAGTTAGAAGTAGAGGACATTAGGATTTGTTAATCCTAGCATTCTTTATGAAATTATTGTTAGGGACATTGTTTATTGTTTGTCGTGTTGCCTCTTCTACTTGGTTTCTTAAGAAAGCTAGGATCTTACCACGCCATGTCAGCATAATCTTGGGAATGTAATATGCTTGGCGTCCTTTGTAATCTTCATATTTTAATGCAATACATAACCTAGCTAAAAAAAAGTTAGAAGTATAGGTCACTGAGGCTAGAGACGGACCATCAAATTTATCTAATATGTGGGTTTCTATAATATCTGAATGAAGGGCAGCGAATGTAGTGCCTACTCCGTCGAGATTAGATGAGCTTAAATCCATTTGATGGCAAGCACTTCTTGATGGTTTTTGTGTTAACTATGCTCTGTGATTTAAACTAGTAAGGGATTAGGTATTTAAACACGTACCCTGCAACAAGCATGGTTCTTATTTTAGTGACATTTTGCAAATTATTGTATGTGAACGTGTAAAAGATCATTTGGGATTTCCATACATACCATGTTTCTTGTCCTACATAGAAGAGTTATCTATTCAACACACGTATACTTGGTCATACATATTGTAGTGCTTTGCGCACTAACCATTGAACTCGAAGACTGGTATTAAAAGTTTTATAGTATCTCAAAACATAAAACAAAAAGTAATAAATACAATTCACAAGAGATATACTGTATCATTTTGAAGTACCGGTCCATTTGCCTATCTTATAAGTAATTTATAAATTGAAATCATAAGTAATTTCTAACTTGTAAGCTACTAATCATTGGTTCAAATTTATGATTGAACATAGGAAAAATTCTAGTACCATACTCATATCATTTGTCTATCGTTATCATGTCCTTGTAGCATTTAGGTTACATAATTAAGCAAGCCATAACAAAATAATAATGGAAATGATCAAAAATACCCAAAAAACAAATCTCTGTCTATTATAATACATGATGTTCTTTGCATACAGCTCTTTCCCTTGTCCATTCTCTTTTCTTCTTTCGCCATTCACCATTGCCTCCTGCAAAATTCTTAAACTCATTTCCCCGTTCAAACGCAATCGAACCATGTCCACCAAGCACAAACTCAGCTGCCTTACTTCCACATTATTTCCTTCTTCACATCGAAAAATAGCTGATATCGTGCATTCAACAAACTCTGCTGTATCGATGCCACAACAATCACCAGAAAGAATTGTGGAGTAAGTAACCTCTATACTACTCTTATCACAATGCTTTCGCACAGAAACTGGCCTTAAACTCGACAAATTAGCTGCCCGTTTCAGAGTTGGATTAATAACAATCCAACTCAATGTCAAGTTATCTTCCAGCTTTGACATGCACATGTTCTCATCACCTTGGTATTTCAATGGTATTTCCACAGTTTCCTTGTGATCAATCAAGTTGACACAGAACAATGATCCAGGAAAGCTACTAGCAACCGCATTGGTGACAGTTACTTTGGAGTAAACTGGTTTATTACCAAAGTATATATCCACAGCAGAAATGAGCTCCGATGTTTTAAATTGGGTGCAGAGGCTCCCCTGGCTAGATTTAGCACGGAGAACAGGGAATGAGTCGGAGTAAAAAGAGCGATAACCACCGGGAAAGGAAGAGATTGTTTGCTGGACAAGAGGGTGTTTGATAGACTTCCATGTGGAGTTGCAAATGTCTTGCCAGAATTTTTCTTTGTTGCAGAGACTGTGTAATAAGTTAGAAGTAGAGGCCACTGAGGCCAGAGATGGGCCATCAAACTTAGTTAACAGGTGGGTTTCAATGATATCTGAGTGAAGTGCTGCAATTGTAGTGCCTGCTCTGCCTTTATTACAAGAGCTTGAAGCCATTTGATGTCAAGCACTTACTCAAATATTTGTTTCTGCTTTGTAACTCCTCCTGAAATCTGCAAGTATATAAACTACTAAATGGGCACTATTTAAAACATCTGCATCAAAAAAAAAAAACATCTGCATCACACATGATTCTTATATTTAATGACAATTGGCTAACAAACGTGGAAAAAACTACTCAAGACTTCGATATCATGTTTGATGTCCTATTGTCCTACATGGAAGACTTTCATCTAACAAACACATCGGACATGTAAATGTTGTAAACACAACCAAAAGAATGATACGGATAATTTAGTATATATATTTATTTTTTAAATACATGAATGTAAAGTAATTTAAGATAAATTTATATAATATCCTGTTTAAATTTAATTTTTGGATAAATGACATGATACGGAAAGTAAATAAAATAAATAAATATATATATAGGTCATTATTCTAGAGAGTGTCTTCTTATATAGAGTTCCGCAGAGAATCCTTTGATTCCAATACAGAATCTTATAAATAATATAAAATTTTACAATATTTATAAATCATAAAACAAAAAATTTGATTATAGTGTAAAGTATTTATCATGTATAATCTTTACAAAAAATTTAATACTTAAAAAGTAAACGAAAAGTCTAATTTTGAATTTAATTCTACTGTAAAATTGTTCTAGACAATTTGATTCTACTATAAAATCATTTTGGATTATTTTTTAAGTAAAATAAGTGATTTTCAATAATTCTTCAAACAAAAAATTGTGTAACTTTCTTTTTGATTTATTTATATATGATTAAATAGATAAATTATTATTTAAACAATCCAACTGTAGGGATGTTAATTTCATATCAAAATAAGCCAACGTACAAATTTTCATGTAATAAATTAACTTGGAACTATAAATTTATAACATAAGATTATAATAGATCTATGTCGTTGAATATATATAAAGAAATATTATTATTATAAAAGCGATACTTCACTATTTTAAATTTAATAAAAATTTGTATATATTATTGTTTTAGTATAATTATTTCATCTGTACGGGTGGATTAAAAAAATGAATAAAGTACACAATTTATGACGTAGTAATAGAGAATTTTTCTATAATGTGTTTTAAAAATTTCATCCCTATATATATATTAAAATTATACGACCACTGTCAATTTTTATTGAAAATGTCATAGACCATATATAATACCTTTTTTTTTGTTGGTAAGGGGAGACCATATACAGTATTTGAATATATTATATTATAAAATATGTTTAACACGGTCTTCGTATAACTTTTCAATATATATATTTCTAGAAGTATATATGAGGATAAAATATATTAATATTTCCATTTAGTTTTATTTAATCTCACACAAAAATAAGATGTGAAAATGTCTTCTTGATATTCAAATATACAAATTCAGTCAGTATTGTATTTGTGTTTGATATCCTGCACAAGATTTGTTTCCAGCCATAAATTCCCAACTCATCCTCAGGCAAATCACTTTAGCTGATTACTCAACCTAATCACGAAACATGTCTAAATAATATAAAAAAACACTATAGTACGTCTATTAGTGCTCTGCGCACTAAGCATAGTGATAAAATAATGCACAGTGTCTTCTAGAAAAGGGATAAAATAATGCACAGTGTAAATATGCAGAGATAAGTTTACTTAAATCAACCGGATGCAAAGTGGGTCCGTCAATATTTCAGAGTACTCTCTTTATCTCGTATTAATAATCTTTTTTAGAAAAATAACACATATTAAGAAATTTAATTTTACAATAAATTTCCGTATGTATTATATTTATTATGATTATTTTATATTAAATAAAGTAAATTTTATATTGGAAATGACAAAAAAATTATAAATTTGAATTTTTTTACGTTGAAATTAAAAATGAACAATTATTATAAAACAAATTTTCCCCCAAAAAAACTATTATTGTTAGACGGAAGAAGTATAATGTAGTTGTAAGAATATACTTCTTCACTTTGGTACAAAATGAATATTGGTACACCCAACGATTATTAGGTGTGAAAGTGTGACTCTATTGTCTTTGCATTCTAATTTCAATTTTTCACATACTGTATTTGAGGTGTATACTTTTATTATTATATTTTTATTCAGTAAAATATTTTTTAATATAATATAAATTAAAATATATGAGTTTAATGTTCCTAAGATTAAAAAAATTCGCATATAAATATACGAGAGTGTTATTTTAATTACAAAAAGATTATATACAATTACAAAAATATCATTAGTATTTCATACTAAAAACAATTGCAAACTAGCTAATTTTCTTGAGGTCAATCGAAGGAACTTTATTTTCTTTGATTATTTGTTTTATAATATTTTATATGTATTACTTAATTTCTTATTTATTTTATAATATTCTATAAGTTGAATATATGTTAAATATTTATGTTAGGGATTGTGGTGTTAGTATTGTAATCAACTAGAAGTTACTTAGATTAATTAGAAATTAACTAAGTAAAATGTACTGTCATATGTATATTGACAGTATGTTTAGTTGTCACTTGTAATAGTATGTTTGAAAGCCAAGTAGGTGACAGTAAGTCTCAATAGTTACTGTCTTGTACAAATACAATAACATGATCCATGAATTAGTATTTCACAAAGTGTTCAGGTACAGCATGAATCAAGACTTTGACAATAACATTCTACAACTAAAATCTACGATAACATATTCAAGTGACAACACAAAAGAACAGGTAATAACAACTATTCCAATGATGGTAAACTTGGCGGAGAATTAAGATTCACAGACAACAAGTTTTACTAACAGCACATTTAACGAGAATAGTTGACAGCATCTTTGGAGACAATAAATTTCAAGGATCTATCAAAACTTGACAGCAACATATGCGGAGCCAAAGATACTCTCACCAGAGAGGAGCTAAAAGTTGATAGTAAACTTTTAATGAAACTGACAGTCTGTTCCAAGTAGCAGATTAGATAATGAAAGCACAAAGAATGATTTAAACATTATTATCTAGTCTGTTAAGCCTACTACTGCAACTTGGGAAAGTACAAGCAAAAAGATAAGGAGTGCACCAAGAGTCAAAGATTTCTGTCATCTCATCACAACTTTATTTACAAATGGAATGAAGCCAAGGTTGAACCATAAAAATACAGTTTCTATTTTGAAATTTATTCTAGGACAAATGAAAAGTGCAGATGTAAGTGAGATATGTGTTTTAGTATAAATACACATATCTCACAAGCATTTTTTCTTATGCAACTGAGCTAGATTTTCTCTCAATCAAGAAATATTAGCAAATCCGTTGCTCATTATTTCTTTGTAACTGAAATATTCATTCCAGTCAGTTGTAGTAAAGCAAAAAAATAATAATTTTTTTTTGAAGTTAAACACTTGTTTTCAATTATTGCTTAGTTGTTTAGAATTCATAACTTACTTTTATTACTGACTTGTTTGTTGTTAACAAAAATAATGATAATTTTGTAAATTACATTCAACTCCCCCTCTGCAACACTCGTTCTGTTTGACAATTTATATATTATAAAAATATATAATACTTTAATTAATAATAATTTATTTAATGATACTGACATTATCAAGTGGGAATATAATGCAAAGATGATCATTTATAAAATTATATGAATATATATAATTTGGTTCGTACCTTCTAGTACCATGAATAACGTAGAACTAATCTAAATAGATGAATTAGATTGTTACATAATTTATAAATAACAAATTTAACATATAAAAAGAAAATGACCAAAATTCTGAGTTTATAAGGTGCCGATGCACCATGGCCTCATTTTGCCTTTTTCCGAGATTGTGACCGTATTTATCTACCGAATCCGTAACTACAACATGCGTATCAACGATACAGTTTATACGAACGGATTCTTAATTCTAAAATAGTCAGTGCTGTTATCAAAAGCCCTGATTTGAATTTCATGAATTATCCTCGACAAAGAGTTTTGGGGTAATTTCTATCTCAATTTATTAGACCCTTACTCTGCATTCAGGTGAATTGTCCTAATCTCAAAGTTTAGGATGTGTTCGGTATTTAGGGTGAGTCTTGGTTATATGTGTAGTTAGGAATTATGGAAAAATAGCTGTAATGGAAAGAATTGACCTCAACATATTTGAATCAAAATTGGATCCATGAACTATTTGTACCTTAATTGAACTTTATACCTTTGTCACAACGCCTCAGCATGATGACCTGTATCAAGTGAGCTTATCTCTCCTGAACTACATGCGTTTAAACCCTATAATATTTATAGGTACATGATAAGGGGTGATAAGTTAGAGAGCCTTTGGACACCAACTAAAAACCCAAATAATCTTGGCCCTTAATATTTATTAACCACCATATTCCGATAATTTTTCATGTAAAGAACCATCGTCCAAGATCTTCATTACAGCATTGAAGCTCAATTTTTGTTGTTGCTAAATTCTTTCATTAAAAAATTGATTATTCATTAACCACCACACTCCAATAACTTTTCAGGTGACGACTACCATCCTAAATCTCAAATTTTTTTATTACCAAATCCCCATCAACAATATTAACATTAAAAAAGTTTAAAAAAAGAATATAATATTATTAATTAATAGATGTTTATCATAATCATTTATAAATTTATACGTATATATGTTTGTATGTCTGGTGTCCAAAATATAAGGAACAATTTGATATACAATAAGACCAATCTTGTTTTTTTGACAGATAATAAACTAAATAAATCATAAAATCCAAACTTAGCCCGCCACTGCGTCTCTAGATAAGTCTTCAGGGTTAAAATAAACTAAATACTATTAAAAAGTACATAAAAAATAAAATTACCAGCACACGATATTCGACAAAGTCGCGCTAAGCGATGTATGATTGTATTCAAATGAAAGTGACTGGCAATTTTTTGGATTCGAATCACGCAAAACATCCTATTTGCTTCAAAAGATGATATTTTTCAAAATGAAATTAGCAAAACAATTTGTTAAGAAAATGAAACAAAAAAAGTGAATAAATAATAAAGTATAGATTGTAGAATTTTTATCCCAATATCTGAGAAAAATAATCATCTTATTTTATCCACATGTCATGTGATAACGCAATATATAATGTAAATTTAAGGGTTTTCCCGATTAATATCGTACAAGCTTATAAACCATGTAAAACACGGGATAACTAATATTTAAGTAAATTGATTTTTTATTTATATTTTTATTGATATTTAATATAAAATTTTATAATATTAAGAATTTATGTTAATATTATAAGTTCTCTTATTTTATATAAATTTAATCTATTTAATATAAATATATTATAATTTGAACTCGTGTTATAATAAATTTATAATTTGGCGTTAAAAGTAAAATTTTAGTCAATATAAATTTGTATATAGTTATGATCTATATTATAATAAGTAAAACTATATTTAATACATGTATATTTTTTAGGCCCGTGGCACCGATGAAAATTTTTAATATTTCGGTTATAATAATATATTATAGATGAATAATATGTTTTTATTTATTTATTTATTTATTATGGAATCTAGTGATGACATTTTATCATATTATATTGATTCTCGTATGTAGTTGTATGCAGAATTACATTAATCGTATCTACTAGCATTGATGTAATATCATAAAACAAAATTTTAATTAATTATATAAATTATAAATACTAGCTTATATTTTTTGCAAAACATGGGGTTTTTAGGTAAATCGTGATAGGAATGTAGTATTGTTTTTTAAACTGGGAGTTTAAATTCGAATTTAGTTGATTAAGAATGAAATGAAGTAAATAATGAAATTTTTATGGACATTTATTCATATTGTAGTTTAAATTTTATTTCTTTCTCTTTAATTTTATTCAGTAATTAGACACAACATAATAGTGTAAAAATATACTCCCACTGTCCCATTTTATTTGGCTAAGTTTCTATCTTAATTTGTCCCAAAAACCCTGTCTTCTTTCCTTTAATATATAGATTTAAGTTTCACTCATACTCATAATAATTATGCATTGGTAATATACTATTTATATTATTCAAAGTAAGAACTCCTTTTTTATGTCTATATATTAATGTAATTACAATGATATTATAGTTAAAGTAGAGATAAAATTTATTTTTTCTTAATATGTGTGCAAAAGTCAAATAAGTCAATTAAAATGGGACGAATGGAGTATTAAATAAATAGTATTGTCCTAAGTTTAATGTCAAATATTCATTTGATACAAGTTTTACACGAGATTAAATAACTTTCAAAATGACCAATCCATCACATTTACATTGTTTTATATTCAAACAAAACAATTATTTGCTATAAAAAATTCTAGACAAAAAACCATTTTTAGTATAATATATAGTATAATATGGGCCAAAATTAATTATATTATTAGTACAATTTTTATATCAAAATAATATAATTTCAGAAAAAAGGTTTGCACGACATAATAGTGTAAAAATTATACCAAATAATATTGTTTTGAGTTTAATGTCAAATATTCATTTGATACAAGTTTTATATGAAATTAAATATTTTTCAAAATGATCAATATATCCCATTTATATTGTTTTATATTCAAACAAAATAATTAGTTTCTAAAAGTTTTTCAAGACAAGTATAATATATAGTATAATATGGGCCAAAATTAATTATAATATTAGTACAATTTTTATATCAAAATAATATAAGAAGAAGTAGAAAAGAAGAAAAAGGCTAAATATGAAAAGTTAAAACAAAATCAAAGGTAGGCTTGATATCTTGTCAGTAATTTATAAAACTATTTTTTTTAAAATTGGGGGAGATTGTTAGAACGAATCAAGCCTACTATGTACTAAATATTTGACTTGTTTAAGCATTTCTAGATTCTTTGTACTAGGGCTTATGACTTATTATATCTCATATATTCTTGTAGTTAGAAGCATGTTTCTACTGTAGTTTTAGAATGTAAATAGGGTAAGTCAAAAATAAAGAAAGGTAGAATATTCAAGATTGGTGAATCATGCACCAAATCAAGAAGACTTTGACAGAGTAAGAAGTTGCAGATTGAAATTGTTCTAAGTCAAGAAACCAATTGAGAAGTCAACCTAGTAGAGAAGTCAGAAGTGATCAACTGGTAAAGAAGTCATGAAATGAATGATTAGAGAAGTCCAGTAAATCAAGTCGAGAAGTAAGTAAATTGAAGATATTCGAGAAGTCAAGAATTGGAGATAATTGAGAAGTTAAGTAGTATGAGCTAATCGAGAAGTGACTCCAGTGAGTCATTCGAGAAGTCTTGTTACTGAAGTAATTTGAGAAGTGAAAGTAAGGGGAATCAAGACAATCGAGAAGTCTGTGAAATCAAGTCAGTCGAGAAGTCTAGTCTAATTGAGATGTCATCAAAGTTATATATGCACTCGAGAAGTCTAAACCAATCGACAAGTGGTCAAAGCAAAACACTAATCGAGAAGTCTATTGAGTACTCGACTGAGCAGTCTACTTCAAGAGTTCTCGATTGATAGCTACACTAAGTATTCGAATGTTTCAAATGAGCTAATTTTAAGGAAACTTGTAGAAGAACAAGACAAACATATTGACGCTTTGTCATTTCAGGATCAGTCAAACCTGGAATGATAGAAACAAGTCTATAATGAAGCTTAGAAGATAAACAAGATAAATGGCAGAAGTGATAAGACTGGAAGCAAAAAGGACTATCATAGTGTGTGTTAGCTAGAAATAGATAATAGTCAAATGTAAAGTTGTTTTTGTCTATTTCTAGTTTTAGTTTAACTGATTAGTGAGTGCATGTGCCAAAATACATGTTGTCTATATAGTATTGCACAACCTTGTTAGTTAAAAAAAGGGTTCTAAATTTTTGAATTCATACCTTGTTTTTTTTCAAAGAACAAGAATTAAAAATTCACTTTGAATTTCAGATTGTAGCAAACTCAATTCAAATATACATTAGATTGAAAGTTAATTCTGTGTTTATTCCATTTCCGCATTCTACTTATATAAACACTCATGAATTACTAAAACTACACCCTCAAACCAAACAGTTCATCATATTATATAAGCAAAAGAAAAAGAATTTGAAATTATACATGAACCCCCCTCTGTAAACTTCTGTAACTCTAATTCCTAACATCGTATATGTCGTCACATAAATAAATCAATTAATATAGATATTAATACTAGTATGAAATAACATAACTCTTAATAACCATGCCAATTAATAACATATAATTTTTTTAAATAGAATACATGCACTACACACATAAGAACGTAAATAGTATGTAAAACATGATTATTCATGTATATATGATACTCTATATACATATCAAACAAGTTTCTATTAGTATTACTTAGTCTTGTATTGATTTCTAGTGCTTATAACGAATAGCACTCCTTAACTCTGTTTCTTTCCACAGAACTGAAAAATTACATTACTTCCTCCTTTCTCTTGTTCATATAATCGTATACTAATAAGTTATGTATTTTTTTTTATAAATAACACGTTTGACTGGTTCCTAATTTGTAGTCCTTAAACAAAGGAAATCACTATATATCCCTATTGATAATACATCTACTTGTAGTTAATCACTAGTAGATATGAATTAATATTGACTTATCTAAAGTTTATAAATATTTTTTTAATAGACTCGCTAAAAACTATATTTGAGTTAAAACACATAATTTCCATAAATTAAAATAACTAGTAGATATTAGTAATTAAACTATAAAAATAAATATGAGGGGTTTTACATTCTTCCTTCCTAAAAAGAATTTCGTCCTCGAAATTCAAAGAATTCAAATAAAAAAAAGGTCTCGCAAAATGAAAGGATCGAGATTTTACTTAACATATAAATATCACAAACTTTCAATAAAATTTAACATGTATTAAATAACTATAACATATAATGTGACTATTGAAACTCTATATCTAACTACCATCACATGTAAGGGTATTCACGTACAAATCACATAAATAAAATGCTTGATTCTAACATAAAATATAAAAGAATTTTTCGTATAACATTAAACAAAATATAATGTATTAATGACAATTAAAATTGTTTTCAAAAATAGTACCTTAATTATTCGTAGTTTTCTTGTTGTTGCCATTCTGATTATTACTGTTCTTGTAATCGTTGGATGACACTTTACAATTTTGAATCGTATGACCTTGTTCTCCACACCTAAAACATGCGCCAGTAGTCCAATGACAAGTGTCTCTACCATGCATCTTTCCGCAATGCTTACAACGAGATTTTTCTCCATCTTTATTCTCAGTAGACGACCCATTCCTCTTCTTACCATGATTTCCATTCCTTTGTTGAAAGCGAGTATTGTACCTACGGTCATTTGACTTATAACCATCCGATGATCCATTATTTTTCTGAAAATTGAGTTTTCCCTCACTAGAGTTATCATCTCTCTTCCTCTTTTGATTCTGCACCTCAAGCTGTTTAGCGTAATTGATCTGGTGGAGCTCCTGATCTGGAGCACTGTCCCCCATACTATATATAGACGTATACATGTTTGAAATGATGTGGTAACGAATTAAATTCTTTAGAGCCCATTTAAATTTCATAATCTTATCTTCCTCGGTCCCAACAATAGATCGTGCTTAACCAACCAACCTCTGAAATCGAACCTGAAAATCAGCCACAGACTCATCCTCTTTTTGAGCTATACCCTGATATTCTCGAGCATACTCTTCACGAATACTAGCAGGAAAATATATTTGATCAAATTATATTTTAAACACCTTCCATGTGAGAGTGTCCTCATATCCAGCAGCATGAGCACATACCACTGACTTCCACCAAATATAAGCATCTCCCTCAAGTCGGTAAGTAGCAATGGATGCTTTCACCACCTCTGAAAAATTAAGTACCCTAAAAATTTTCTCCATGTGGTCAATCCATGCCTCAGCATCCATAGGGGTCTTGGACTCCTTAAAAGTATCATGCCTTTGTTTCATAAAATAATCAAACATAGATTGACCTTCTTGATTTTGCCTATTATTACCACCACAGTCTTGATCACCAAGGTTCCACCTCTGTTGAGCTGCCATTTCCCGCACCATATCTATAAAAGTGTTTCTATCCATAACTATTTGTTGATTATTACTTCCCCAGTATTTTGACTCGTACTAGATATCTTAGGCGGCATCCTGCAGAAAATTTTATAAGTTCTCAAACACATATATCACATAATGCATATAAAGAATCTTACTTTTACTCATGTGAAGTCAACCCAAAACTCATAGGTCAAATATCTTAAAAGGTCAATCCACAGAAACTTGAGCATAAGCTCTGATACCAACTGTAACAGCCCAATTTTTCGGACCATTATCTAATCGCGGAATAATAAAAAACAATTCTAAATATTAACAAACTGCAATAAGAAAATGATTGAAAATCCTGATAAACATAAATGTCTAAATTTATGAAATGGTAACAAGTCTAAAATTAACTAAAACAAGTTCTCAAAATGATCTAGATAAACTGAAATTAAGGTATGGCTAGCGCTCATCACAATCCCCGTTTATCCCTAATTACCTGCAGAAAGGAGAAAATACGAGTGAGCCAAATGACCAATACGACTGTAATTTTAAAAGAAAAATACTTTGATATATCAGAATGGATTGTGTCTTACCAACACAGAGTTACGAATCAAATTTAAAAGCAGAATTTATTTAGAAAAGCGGAACTACGATACTAAATACGTTAAACTGAGAAAGATGAACTTTATAACATAACAATATAAGGCTGAATCATTATAAGGTAAGTATCCATAAGGGTCTCTTATACAATCATATACTCGCACAAAGTAAGATATAAAACAAAAAATTCTTCCCTGGCAATCCACGAGAAGAAAACACATGAAATGCACTAAGCATTTCTACAATATGGAGAATCCTTCTCTGGTCATCTACGAGAAGAAAACACACAATAGAGATCATGATCCATACACAATCTCATACTCCAGAGACGTGCTCGTATACTCATAGCACCGATACGAGTAAGTATTGAGTTCACTAGACCTCCAAACTCCATGAACTCGTCTGTGATTTGACCACACAGATAAGTTTTAAGAGTCCAATACATAGGTTACAAAAGTTGCCGACTCTTTAGACAGAACAAAGTCGCAATAAAAATGTGAAACGAAACAAATATAAGAATCAAGGCAACAATAATCCCAAAATAAAGAATTCGAAACGAAATAAAGAATGCCTACAAAGAAATACACATAGAGTACAAAAGGGTCACAATTTTATAAAAATGCCTCAATAATAAATATAATGAAGTTTTAATATTTAAATGGAATAAGAACTGAGAAATTTATATTAATAATTATAATTTAAAATTGAGAAAAGAGATTAAAAAAATTTGTACTAATAATTATAAATCAAAGTTGAGAGTGAGAACAGAAATTCGTACCTCAAGTAGATAGCACTAATCCGGAATTATCAAGAAAATCCACTTATTCAAATCTAAAAGTCAGTAATTATAAATTAGCACATATTTGATAATTGTAAAGTATAAATTAATGTACAATTTCATATTTTAAGCCAGTAACTAATAACTATCTGCATGAGCATAACTAATCAACCAGAGCTTAACTAATCAACCAGAGCTTAACAATATGCTATTATTGCTGCCATCTTAGTATAAATAAACTATGTTCCGCGATCTCTGTTAAAGTATTATAATAAAATCATGGCATGCAACTAGACTTATAGTACAATTTAATAGATTTGTATTTGCATATAACACATATTACACATTAAAAATTATAAAATCCTTGGTTACAGTAAATTTAATAAATTAATTTAAATAAGAAATCACACTTTTTAACAACTATATAAAAGGGCATGTACTTAATAATATACATAAATAATTGGAACTATTATTTAAATTTTTTTTAATTAAAAAAACAGTCAAATGTTTTTTATATTAAAAACTTTATCATAATATAATAAAATTAACTAGAGCACTAACTTGACTTAACCTTACGGAAAACATGAACATATAAAATATACTGGTGACAATTAAAGTCATGTAAAGTCTTATCATGATAGAAGTTTTGAAACCATGCTTTTATACTCTTCTAATTAATGACATATAATTACAATCAAATCATTAATACATATTTATTACTGTAAATAAAAGAATTATGCATATAAAAATTCATACATGCCGTATATATCATCACATTAACAAATCAATTGATGTAGTTATTAATTCTGGTATTAAATAACATAACTCTTAATTACCATGCCAATTAATAACATACAAAATTCTTAAATAGAGTACATGCACTGCACACATAAGAACGTAAATAGTATGCAAAACATGATTATTCATGTATATATGATACTTTATATACATATCAAACAAGTTTGTATTAGTATTATCTGGTCTTGTATTGACTCTGTTTCTTGCCACAGAACTCAAAACTTACAATGCTTCCTACTTTCTCTGGTTCTATAATCGTATAGTAATAAGTCAAGTGTTTTTTTTATTAATAACACGGTTGACTGCTTCCTAATTTGTAGTCCTTAAACAAAGGATATCAGTATATATCCCTGTTGATAATACCTCTGCCAGTAGTTGATCACTAGTAGATAAGAATTAATATTGACTTATCTAAATTTTATAAATACGTTTTTTAATAGACTCGCTAAAAACTATATTTGAGTTAAAACACATAATTTATCATAAATTAAAATAACTAGTAGATATTAGTAATTAAACTATAAAAATAAATATGAGGGGTATAGTACAACTAAAACAGAAAAAACAAATAGACAGAGGAAAACAAGAGGAATATGAGACTTCATTTTTATTTCATATTGTCTCTGCTCCTCTGATACAACTTGGATGAAAACAATATAAAAGCTACAAATTATTACAATCATGATTGCATATGACTATTCATCTTCTTTGACATTTCATATTTCCATAAGTTTATATAAATGAAGATATTTTTATTTTAATACAGTATATATTAAGAAACTATTTTCTCCATCTCAATTTACTTGTCCACTTTGAATTTTACGTATATTTTAAAGTATATTTTAAGGTGTATTGATCATATAGATACAAATTATTTTTAAATTTCTTTATGCTAATAAAAATTTAAATAAAATACACATAAAGTCACAATTGATAAGTAAATTGGGACTGAGGGAGTAATTTAATTCTCATCCAACATGGATCATCCACCCTGAATTGTACCATTTATTCTTGTACCTCTGTAGAGCTTTCAGAGGATATCCATGTCTGGTTTTGCAACTCATAAATTGTTTAACAAAAGTGAATGAAAAATTCATACCTTCTCGCCGTTTGGGGTTCCTTAAACTTAAAATAAGTAATTTATTTTATTTTTATTTTTTACATATTTTCATATATTTTTAAAGATAAATATTTATTTTAGAATTTTAAAATCAAATATTATTTTCAAAATAAAAAATAAGTTACTTATTTTCAGAAAAAGTACTACATCCCTACTTTTTTCCGAAAATAAGGGTTTATTTCCGGAAAAAAGTTGCAGCCAAACAGCCCCTTAACTAACAATTTACAGTTTACATTATCCTCTTTCTTACCTTATCCTAATACAGAAAACCTTAAATTTACCAGAAGTATAATGAAAGCCACAGAAATTGTGGCAAGTAGCTGTTTCTTTTTACTTCTTCTATTCTGTTTTTCTTCTCTTCTCTCCCATTTCATGTTCAAATATTTTTTATGTATTCTTGTTTCCTCTCCTCTCCTTGCTTTCTTTCTTTTTCCACTCCGAATGGCCTCTTGCAAGATTTTCAGACTTTTTTCCCCACACAAACACGTACTTTCGATATCATGCAATTGTAACCTTAATTTGCTTAATATGAATGATTTTCCATCAGCTCCCCACTTAAGCATAACTGTTATTCTGATCTCTACGAAATCAGACATGATAATGGAGAATTTTATCTCCATATCGCCATCAATCCAGTGTGGTCTGACTGATACTGGTATTTGGCTCGATATATTGGCTGCCCGCTTTTGAGTTGGATCGATCATGATCCAACTCAATGTCATGTTTTCTTTCAAATCGGACATATATGTGTCCTCATCATCTTCACAATTTACGGGGATACTCAAGGATTTCTTGTTGTCAACAAGTACTTCAGCCTTGAAAATTGAATCACTAAAATTTTCAGTGACAGTGTCTGTGACAGTAACTTCCGAACACAATATTATGTCTTTGTACTTTAAATCCACAGCAGATATCAGGTGCTTCGCCCTCTGCATCAGACTAGTATCTCGGGGGCACTTATCGCCCTCGTCGTAGTAAAGGATAGGAAATGAGTCAGAGAAGAACTTACAATGACCGCCTGGAAAGGTGGAGAGGGCGTTTTCGACTAGTGGATGTTTGGTAGAGGTCCATGTAGAGTTGCATATGTCAGTCCAGACCTTTTGCTCAATGCACAATGCATGGAACTGCTGCGAAGTGAGGGCCATCGAGACTACAGACGAAATGTCGATTCGACTAAATATGTTGGTGGCGATTATCTCCGGATGAATATCTGTAATTTCAGTGCTGTTTTTGGAAATGTGGGAAGTAATGTTAGTCAAAGCCATTTTGGATAGTTGGATCGATTTTGGAAAGAGTAGATTGGTTGTATATTTGTAGTCTGCATAATGCCAAGTTGGACGAATAAAATATTTTACGCACTATAATTATAACAACCTTTCCACTAATTGGAGGGACTTTTTCTAAGCGCGTTGTCCTTGACTACATGTTAGAAAATTATTATAGAATGAACGGTTTCCCTTGGTCCCCTCTCAGTAGACTAAGAGACTAAGAAATTTTCAGAACGTAATAAATAAATCAGGTAGACTAGACAAATAATGTTGAGATGAGATTTGTTTAACCTAATAAGCAAATAAAATCAAATAAATATGAAAAACCTAAGAATCTGAATCCATCAATTAATTACAATTAATATGCAACTTGCCCTAAAAATCAATTCTCTTTCTTCAACAAATAAATATCAATTAACGAGACAAACATATACTATGAAACTTATTATCAAACAATAACCCATCAAAATTTCATGGAGAAAACATAGGCTATGAAAAATAAATTCAGTAACAATAATATATCAAAATAACTTTGTTAATCAAACAATTAAGCACCAAGAAAAATTATGAGAATCAAATAATAAGAACAAACAAATACTAAAAATAATCATCTAACTTCACCTTCATCCTAGGGCAAGAGAATTAGCTAGACATGCTTGAAGAAAAAAACAAAGCAACTAATATAAGACATGCAAATAACAAATAACATAAAAAGTGTTTGAGAGATAAAAACTTGTTTGTATTGAAAGATCAAGACAATAAAAGTACTTTACTCCTACTCCTAATTATTGAAAACTAAAGTTAAAGTTAAGGTTCAAGGTTTATACAAGAGAGGAGACCCATATATATAGGGAAAATAATGTATATTTTCTATATCGATTACAAATTGAATTCTAAATATTTCCTTTTATTCCTTTTTCTTCTCCAACAAGCATTCGATTTTTTCTCTAATTGCTTTACCTCCAAGTAATTCCACCTCATTCCTTGTATTCTCCTTTTTCTGCTACAATTCTGATTTTAATTAATTTCCTACAAAACAAAATAAAAATAATTAATTAACTAATAAAATTATGAAAATAAACATAAAATAGGTATTAAAGATGTATTAATTATGGACCCATCAAATACCCTCATACCTATCTTTTGCTCGTCCTCGAGAAAATACAATGGAAAATACTATATAAAAAACCTAGCCACTATCGTAGGACTCACAGATACTTTTAGGTGTAACAACCCATTTAAACTAGTAGACGATCTCTACCAGAGGAGTGCTGTCTCCTAAGGGTTTACAGAAGATATACCCATAAAATCCGTGAAATATTCTAGCAAGCATCCCACTCTATCAACAATAACGTTCATCGGTGTCAAAACAAAATAATTTATAGAAAACTACATACCTTAAAGACCCTTCTAATAATAGATAAGATGTCGGTATCTAAAATCCACTTATATCGATGCAAATATTTGCAAAAACTCCCAAGGTGTGTTGTGAAAATAGGTCTCTAAAGAATCAACTGAATAAGTACATTTTCTCTTTTTCAACCAATATTGAACTGACCTAATCTCTATCAAAACAAGCATCTAGCCAAATTTCATAGTTTTTTTCCAATTGACTGTGCAATGCCCGTTTTCTTAGGCTTTTTATGCCCATGTAGCGAGCTTTGGGTCAATGATTCCCAAACTAGTTGGTCTTAGGGCACTAGGTTTCAAAATACCCCTACGGACTTAATTACTCGAGTAAAAAGGCCACAAAACAAGGCTAATCAATTACTACTTTTATCCTAGCTCGTCAAGTAATTCTCCAGTAACCAAGGGTAGTGAAAAGTCACCAAGAAAAATTTGTTTCTCGTACAATCGCACTTAATACTAGCACATGTACATGGGTCGTCCCTTTCATATAACATTATATTTGCCACCCATTGATCTCAAAGGAGTACTTGATGCTTTATTTTTATATTTATTTTTCCACAAACATTTGATTAAACATTGTTTTAACATGCTCTCTCTCAGGTATCGAAAACTTTCCTAGACAATCTTTCCAACAAAGATGTAAAGCATAATGTAACGTAACGTAACATGTAACCGAGGAAACTAACTCAACACAGATGGTCGGTAACTTATATTAAAATGAAGCACGGAATCGACTGCGAATCGTTTATAAGTTGAATACAAAGAACCAAATTATTAGAGGAAGCTTTGAAGACATTGAAGATCACTGAAAGAAGTTCATTAACATGTTCAAGCCTCAGTGAAGAATAAAGTTGAAGTGGTTCAAAGGTTCTGAAGATGAAGAAGGTTTTACTACAGAGAAAATAGAAGATTCCAGTGAAGTTTAGAAGCACTTCTAATCAACAAGGAACAAAGTCAATTGTATTATAAAGAAGATGTGAAGATCAAGATCGTGTTAGTCGTTTGTGAACCAGACCAGTTGCACCAATCGTCAGCACAAAAGAGATTGAGAATTGCATCTATGATTCAGAAGAATTGACCAGATACTGAGATGAGTAACCTAAGTGTTATGCGATTAAGCCCAGAATAAATCAAGGTCGAATTAACAAGGAAATATTTATTTGACTTGGTTGCAGTGGAAGAAATTATGTTAAAGGGCTTAACAAATTCGAAATATGGCTAAGTGAATGAGACTGCAGAAGCTGTATCCAGAAGTCATTGGTCAACAAGGAAATATTTATTTGACTTGGTTGCAGTGGAAGAAATTATGTTAAAGGGCTTAACAAATTCGAAATATGGCTAAGTGAATGAGACTGCAGAAGCTGTATCCAGAAGTCATTGGTCAAGCTATTTCGCTTTATTCCTATTTTGTCTTATTCACCTATGGTTAATAACCATCGGGTGAGTTAAACAAATGATCAAAATTGGTGAAAGACAAAGGGCTTATTTTGTCTTATATGCCGATAGTTATTAACTATCGGGTAAAGGAAACAAAAGCAAGCTAGCACTTTCCGATGGTTGTTAAAACTGCAGGAATAATTCCGATGGTTACTAATGTTTGAAATAATTAATTTTATTTTCAGGAATTGTTTTATGTGTCCGATAGTTAATTTACAGACTCATCGATACTTAACAATTACTCAGAAAATGTGCCCGATACTTAGAAGAAAAAGAAGCGAAGCTGCAACTTGTTTTACTTGGCACAAAATGGGCCACGTATCAAAAGTTGAAAAAGACTACACAAATAGCAGCAAAGCATCGTCTTTGAATTTTTATTCAGCAAAACAGGCAGAGAGATACACAGAGCGATTAAAGAGAGAAAACACGGAGAGCATTCAAGAGTAAACACTGAAGCCATTAATTTTGTACACACAACTGTTGTTACCCTTGTTGTTTTCATTAAAGCTTGTAATCTAACTGTTGTACTAGTGAATCATTGTAACTAATCGAAAGATTAGATTTGTGGAGCACCCTCGTGGTTTATATTAATAAAACGATATATTCCCCGAAGAACTGTGTTTATGTTAACTGTCTGCATACCTTGTGTTTGATTTAATAACTGTTCGAACTGTCAACAAGTCTATAACAAACCATTCCGTGAATATTTTATAAATTGGACAATATCGTGTTCAACCCCCCTTCTACGATATTTGGGACTAAAAATTGGTATCAGAGCTTACTGATTGAGTTTACAAATCAGGATCTATTGTTCGGACTTCAGTATTAAACTTCTGGAATTTTTAGCGGATTTTTTAATTTTCAAAATATTTCATTCAGAATTTTTTTTTGAACTTTAAATAATTTTGAAAAGTTCAATATCTTGAGTTCTCAGAAAGTAGGAAGTATTAAGGTTCCTCAGTTTGATAGAGTGAATTATAATCTCTGGAAAAAGAAGATGACCCTGTTTATTAAGGCTGCAAATCTGTTGTACATGGGTATCTTAGAGAAAAGACCGTTTGTACCAATGAAGATGATTCCTGAATCTACAGTGGACGGAGTAAGAGTTCCTCAAAGGTCTACTCCAAAGGATCCTACAGAGTTCACTGATACAGAGAAAGAAATTGTTGCATTGGACATAGGACTTCAGTTGATTATTGTTGACTCAATGGATGAAGACATGTGCCATCAAATTCTAAATTGTATATCTGGAAAGCACATGTGGGAAACCATCGAACTGATTATGGAAGGAACAGAAGAAGTAAAAGAGAACCGGTTGGATATACTTACATCAAGATATGAGGCGTTCAAATCTACTCCTGGAGAAACAATCACTCAAGTTTTTGAGCGATATAATAAATTATTAAATGAGTTGAGTATCCAGGGGAAGAACTATCCGTTAAGGAAAACGAACAGGAAGTTTATGTTGACTCTTCCACATCATGTTGAGCATAAAGTTTCTTCAATTAGAGAAAGGGACAACTTCAATGTCATGCCCCTTGAAAAGCTATATGGAAAATTGAAGACTTATGAAATGGAACAAGAACAGAGGTTGATTATCTATGGTTCCGGCTCAGTGGACAGTAAGAGTGCAACACTAATGAAGACCACAGCTCTTGTGGCAGATGAAGTGAAGACTTCTGAAGCAAAGGTTGTAGAAACCAAGATTGGTAAAGAATTGATCATTGAAGCTGAAATGGCTACAAAATCACAAGCTGAAGAGGAAGATGATTTTTATACATTGGAAGAGCTTGATGAGATGGAAGACAAATCTATGGCGTACTTGGCAGGGCGTTTCAAGCATATAAGATTCAGAAGGAATCCCAAGTACAAGAAAAGTTTTGGTAGCAGATTTCAGAAGACAGGATCATTTTCGGGATCCAACTCAAGAGGTGGTTACAAGTCAAACATGGTAGACCGTAGTAAGTTCCGGTGCTACAATTGCAATGAACTAGGGCATTTCGCCACTGAATGTAAGAAACCGAAACAAGCAAAAGACAATAAGGTTTATGAGAAGAAGAGTTCATACGAGAAGAAAAGCTATGATGAGTTGAAAAGGGAGAATGAGAAGTTGAAACAGAGATTGGATGCTTTGGTTGCAAAACAACAAGGCAAGGCTTACATTGTTGAAGGTAGAAGCTGGGATGACACAGATTCTGAAGAAGAAGAATATGGAAATCTTGCATTAATGGCAGACACTTCAGAAGAATCTTCATCATCAGCACAAGTACCTATTCTCACCACTGTAGATATGTTTCTATCTGAATATAAAAATACTGTTAATGACTTGAGTATAGAGATGTTTAACATTCATACAAGCATGCTAGCTTCTGAAGCAGAAAATGCTAGACTAGTTGTGAAGATTAAAAAGCTAGAATCTGGAAAGGAACAACTAGAGCTTGTAGGAATCACAGTTAATGACCTTAAGGAAAGAAATGAATATTTAGAGAATAAGGTTAACTGTAATGCAGAGGTTGAGACAGCACTTAGGGCTAAGATTTCTGAGCTAGAGTTAAAATTGGAAACTTTTAAGAACTCAGCTAATATTGCTAAAGACATAATGGATAAGCAGAGCTTAGAAAATAAGACATGTATAGGCTTTGACTACGATGAACATAAAAGGAAAAACAAGAAGGATAAAAGGAATATAATTTTCAATGCTTCTAGTACTGTTTCATTAGAAAATGAAAATGTTCCTTTTGTCATTAAGAAGAGTAGTAATCCTGTCTTTAAGCTCCCACTCTCAGAACCCTTAGACGAAGATACTATCGTATGGAAACAAGAAATGCTTGTTGAGGATAAGTTAAAAGAGAAAGAAGTTGAGGAAAATAATGTAGAAGAAGTTACACATAATGAGCCAGTTAAAACTGAATCTGCTAAAACTGAATTAGGTGGTAACAAGAACAAGTCAAAGAATAATAGGAATGGGAAAGTAGGTGTTAAAATTGCTAATTCTGCTACACCTACACCCACTGCACCTAGGAAATTGTGTACTAATTGCAATTCTGCTGGACACCTTAGTCATGCATGTAATAAGGTTAAAGTAGAATATGATGTTCCTATTGTGCAGAACATGTTTAGCATGAATAGTTCTCATTTGCCTTGTGGTATTACTGGATGTATGCCATGTGCTTTTAATATTATGAATGCTTATTTTAATTTGATGAATGCATCTACCTCTAGTAATTGCATAGGAAAACAATGAAGCATGAATAAGAAAAAGGTAAGGGCAAAGACTGCTAGTCCTCCTAAGGTTAGGAAGGAGACTCAATCTCCTAAGCCAAAAGACAAATCTATCAAGGCAAAGGAACATGATTCGAGTTCAGTCAAAGTAGAACTTAAAGATGTGAAAACTGAACCTATTACACCATCTGCAAGAACCTCTAAATTTCTTGGACCCAAACAAGTTTGGGTTCCAAAGAAACCTTAATCACTTTGTGGTTGCAGGGCATAGATACTAATGAAAAAGTCATGTGGATTCTGGATAGTGGATGTTCAAGGCATATGACAGGAGACAAGTCCCTGCTGACCAATGTGGTTGAGAAGACCGGCCCAGTTGTAACCTTTGGAGATGACAGCAAAAGATTTACTAAGGGATATGGTAGTCTGGAAGTTGGAAATGTCATCATTGAAAATATCTCTCTTATTGACGGTCTGAAGCACAACTTGCTGAGCGTCAGTCAATTTACAGATAAAGGATATAATGTGGACTTCAGGAAGGAAAAGTGTCTGATCACCAACAGGAAAGATGAAAAGCTTGCTCTTAAAGGAGTAAGAAAAGGAAATCTGTTTGTAGCTGACTTAAACACTGCAAGCAGAGGAGAAGCAAGTTGTTTCTACAGTAAAGCATCCTCTGAATTAAGTTGGTTATGGCACAGAAAACTATCTCACCTGAACTTTAAAGCAATGAATTCTTTAGTTAGAAGAGAATTGGTGAGAGGGTTACCACAGATGGAATTCTACCAAGAAGGACTCTGTGAAGCATGTGAAAAGGGTAAGTCAAAGAAGGCGTCACATAGAAGTAAGGACATGTCAAGCATCAGCGAACCTCTCCAGTTGATTCATATGGATCTATTTGGACTGGTTAATGTCATGTCAGTTTCAAAGAAGAAATATGCATTAGTGATTGTCGACGACTACTCCAAGTACACGTGGGGTGTTGTTTTTGCATTCTAAGGATGAAGCACCTCAAATGGTAATCGATCACATTAAAAAGACTGAAGTGGAAGCTGGATTGCCTGTGCGGACGATCAGATCAGATAATGGAACTGAATTCAGAAATGCAGTTCTAAATGAATTCTGCACGGAGCAAGGCATTTCAAGACAATACTCAGCCCCAAGAACTCCACAGCAGAATGGAGTGGTAGAAAGGAAAAATAGGACTTTGATTGAAGCAGCAAGGACAATGCTAAGCCAGTCAAAACTACCTATATATTTTTGGGCAGAAGCAGTCAACACAGCTTGTTACACTCAAAATAGGACCCTGATTAATAAAGATCTAGAAAAGACATCCTATGAGATTATGACCAATAGAAAGCCATCACTGAAGTACTTTCATGTGTTTGGTGGAAAATGCTATGTATTGAAAGATGAACATCTGGGCAAGTTTGATGCTAAAGCAGATGAATGGATTTTCCTTGGTTACTCACTGGAGTCTAAGACGTACAGGGTATATGTGATTGAAACTCATAAGGTCATTGAAAGCCTTGATGTAACGTTTGACGACACCAAACTCCCAAGTCTTCGAAAAGATAAAGATTCTGAATCTTTGAAAATTGAAAATCTATCAAAATACTACTTAGGAGATGAAGACGTACCTGGTGTTGCATCTGGTAGCCATAAATACACGAATATTGATAATCCAGAGCAAAGCAGTGGAAGTGTTGGTAATACCACACAGTCACAGTCACAGTCTGTATTTCAAAATCAGTCTGTTACTGAACCTGCTAGCTCAACTGGTGGATCATCAAACAATGGAGGCAACAACTCAGGGGGAGGTGAAGAAGGATCAGCTAGTCGCTCTCAACACAACTACGAAGAAGGACAATCATCAAGGGCTAATCTGCCTAGACAGAGGGTATGAAACATATATCATCCCTTTGAATTAATCATTGGTGACCCAGAAAGTGGTGTGAGGACTAGAAGAGCAACAGAGAATGAATGTCTGTACTCTGGTTTTCTATCAGAAGAAGAACCTAAAAAGGTTGAAGATGCTCTAGAAGATCCAGATTGGGTGATTGCGATGCAAGATGAACTCAATTAGTTTGATAGGCAGAAAGTTTGGAAACTGGTACCCAGACCTAAAGACAAATCTGTTATTGGCACTAAATGGGTATTCAGGAATAAGTTGGATGAAAATGGCATTGTTACGAGGAACAAGGCCAGACTGGTTGCTAAGGGATATTCTCAAGAAGAAGGAATAGATTATGACGAGACCTATGCACCAGTAGCAAGACTTGAAGCCATCAGGATGTTTTTGGCATTCGCAACACATTCAGACTTTAAAGTTTATCAAATGGATGTGAAGAGTGCATTCCTGAATGGGGAGCTGGAAGAAGAAGTATATGTAGAGCAACCTCCGGGTTTCGAGAACAAAGATTATATGGACTTTGTGTACTTCCTTTTTAAAGCTCTTTATGGACTCAAGCAGGCACCTCGAACATGGTATGAAACACTATCTGAATTCTTAATTGAAAATGGTTTTATCAGAGGTGTTATAGATAAGACTCTCTTTCATAAAATGCATAAAGATGCTATGATATTAGTACAAGTATATGTTGATGATATAATATTCGGTTCTACTAATGATGAGCTTTGCAAGAGATTTGCTAAGTTAATGCAGAGTAGGTATGAGATGAGTATGATGGGCGAGCTTACTTTCTTCCTTGGACTACAAGTGAGTCAGAAGAAAGATGGGATCTTCATTTGCCAGGCAAAGTACATCAGAGATCTTCTAAAGAAGTATGGACTTGAAGATTCAGCTCCAGCCAAGACTCCAATGCCAACTGCCACAAAGCTTGATGAGGACAAAACAGGTAAATCTGTCGACATCACAAGCTATAGAGGTATGATTGGATCTCTACTCTACTTAACTGCAAGTAGGCCAGATATTATGTTTTCAACTTGCTTATGTGCACGGTTCCAAGCTAACCCAAAAGAGTCTCACCTTATAGCTGTCAAAAGAATTTTTAGATACTTGAAGGGTACTCCAAATTTGGGAATTTGGTATCCTAAAGGTACCGGTTTTGACCTAATCGGCTATACAGACTCGGATTTTGCAGGTTGTAAGATTGACAGGAAGAGTACTTCTGGAAGCTGTCAATTCTTGGGAAGAAGATTGGTCTCATGGTATAGCAAGAAGCAGCACTCAGTGTCTACCTCAATAGCAGAGGCAGAATACATCGCAGCTGGTAGCTGTTGTGCTCAGATCCTATGGATGAGAAACCAACTCCAAGACTATGGCTTTATGTTGAACAAGATTCCAATATTCTGCGACAACACAAGCGCCATAGCTATAACCAACAATCCGGTTCAGCACTCACGGACAAAGCACATTGATATCAGGTATCACTTTATACGAGAGCATGTCATGAATGGAATTGTGGAGTTGCATTTTGTACCCACAGAACAACAACTTGCAGACATCTTCACGAAACCACTAGACGAATCCACTTTCTCTAGGTTGGTTAGTGAATTAGGGATGTTAAATTTAAATTAATTTTTGTTTGCGAGGAGTTGTATGGATTCACAAGTTATTGAATTTTTATATCCAAAGGACTTGTGAACTCCAGTCCAACTATTAATCTCGGGCTTATGAATATCAATATTAATTATCATAAGTATACCAGTTATGCTTTGTGACAATTATTCGATATAGCATAAGTAGTTAACTGCTACATAAATGTTTGTAGTTAACAAGAAGCATAACAGTCTGTGGTTTAGAATTAACTGGTGGATTTCAATATCATGAAATCTTGCTGAGAGATTCTATATCAGACAGATTATGATCTTCAGTGAGAAATTGTGAGAAACTAGTAGTACTGACTTGTTTATTTAATTTCCTGGTTCTCACTGATAACATAAGCAGCAATTACATTTCATGATATTATTTTGCATAACTGTCTGTATGGTTAACTGCCTGTATGGTTTATTCACAGTATGCTTGCATGATTAATTGAATTGTGATTGGGTTGGTTTTAAATTTTTGGAAATTACAACTGCAACGGAGTATGGAACAAATTTTTTTGGTTTTCAAAAATCTCCAATCAACCACCTGTGTATTATATATTAATATGTATGTCTGTGTAATTCAAATTGAATTATATTTAATGTTTACCTATTTCTAAATTAAAATTTTAATAATTCTATTTTAGGAATATTAAAATTTTAATTCAAGAAATCGCTATTTAATTAATTTTATGACAATTTGAATTTATATGTTTACATGTTTTAAATTATTTGATAAATGCAAGTTTTATTTTAATTTTTAAATCATCAGTATTTCAATTATTAATGATTTTCTAATTAAAATTAACTTACATGTATCGATAGTTGTTAACTATCGGAAATGTATTCTATTTTATTTTAAAATTAATTAGATTGCATGTCCCGATGGTTAACTTTGTCTTGTTTTATTATTTAAATATACATGCATCGAATCGATAGTTGTTAACTATCGGGAATAGTATTTTATTTTAATTAATTAAATGCATGTCCCGATAGTTACATATACATATATATATATATATTTTATATTTTTTTCCTTTGCATGATCCGTTGATTAAAAAAAAATAAAATCCGATACTTATTAACCATCGGGTGGTGGATGTAGTACTTTACTTTTCTTTTTGTTACATGCATGTGCTGATACTTAGCTAAGATATATATATATATATAAATTGCTTTACTTTACTTTTGTTTGCATGTGCCGATAGTTTAGTAATATTGGAGCTAAATTGATTTTTTCTCTTCAAATATCTACAGTTCCAGGCAATATTTTACAATTCTAAAATCGTGAATGTGTAGATCTGTTAACTAGCTTCATTTCCATACTAATTTTGCTTCGTTTTGTTTCAAAAAATTTACGAATCTTTCGAACTTTGGGAATTTTTCTAGGGTTAACAAGAAGTCTAAAAATCGTAATAAAAATAGTGGTGTATTTGAAATCTCTCCTAGTTTATCATATATTATTTTTAGAATTTTTGGGGAAGTTTGAATTTTTGGGTATTTTTGGTTCGTATTCGAATAAACTCAGTTCGTTTTTGTTTTGGAAAAGTTAAAAATTTTGGTAATTTTTACTTGTTAAAAATGGCTAGAATTTTTAGTATCACTCGTACGAATTTAGTTGTCGATTATAATATTCAGACCCTACCTGCTGATTATCGGGCTTGGGCATGAATATTACTCCAATGAGGTACAAGTTACATCTTGAGGAGATTCATTTGGGAATGCTAATAGTCAAGATTCATATCATCACATCTCTCTAACAGGTAGTAAGTCAGGTAGTCCTACTGAATCTATATCTTCACTGTTTACTAATTTGCACAATTTGTATGAAGATAATGAAATGGAACTTGCTACTGAGCCCTCTGTGGCATTAGGAACAGGCAATGAATCTGCAAACCAACAGATTCTAACCCCTGCCTCAGAACCAAACACTACTCAATCCTTACCATTATCTTCTCTCCTACCCTTGAAACGCACAATCGTGAGTGAGGGAGATAGTGCCTTAGAAGCACCACATAAGGCAGGTGAGGGAACCCCAACAGCTCTACCTCTGACTAGAAGGAGCTTAGAAGAACCTGAGGTAACTGTTAGCCCATCTATGCCCTCTTAAAAGGACATAGAGCTAAAAAAGGCAAATACACAGTCTCTGGGGACATCCTCTCAACAGGGTGAACCTATTGAAATTCGCCCGTCAGCCAGGGCATCTGAAAGAGTGTCAATAATTGAGCCTTCAACCAAGTTATATGTTGCACTGAAAAGAGCACACACACAGGAGGAATTGACAGATGTTGCTACTACTGTAGCAGAACCTATGCAGGTAGATCCTGTACAGGTCATGCCTTCACAGGCTATTGCGGGAGTCACGGGTCCTTCATTGCTAAACATTACAGGATCTAATGTGATAAGCCCCCCAAGAGGAACATTCCTGGCTCCTAATAAGGAGGTCTCTACCACTATAAGTGGAAAGGAGAAGCAACTACTTGGCAATAGTTCTTCGGATGATCCATTTAGGATTTACACTGCAGGTACAGAAGACTTGTTGGAGTCAAGGAGAGTGAGTGAAACACCGACAGAACGTTTGAGTGATCATAATTCACCCACACCCCTAAGACCGAGCGAGAGAATTGAGAGACAAACACCTACAGAACCTGTCAGTGAGACACCTACCAGCCAAATAAATACCCTCACAATGCACACACAATCACTAAGTCAAAGGGTTTATAACCTGGAGACTACTGTCACCGAAATGAAATCTGAATTTCACAACAATGTAATGGAAATAAAATCTGTTCAGTACAACATGTTGCAGGATTTGCAGAATTTCAAGACGGATATGAAGAAGTTTGTTACAGATTTGTTTGAAAAGCATAAATCTCAATCTACTCAAATCCCTGCTTCGGAGGATAACACAACTAAGGGGGAGATGATAGTGCGAGATCAAGAAAAAGAATCTGGTGCAGAAATGAGGAGTAAAGACAAAGGTAAAGGCAAATTGGTAGAGGAAGAAGCAAACATTTATTCATCTCAGGGGGAGCAAGATATACCGCTAGAGGTAAAGCTCACACTTGAAGAAGGAGAAATATGGGAACCTTCTCATACAGCTCCTACAGCTCAGGAAGATGATGTGTTTGATGAATTTGTAAATGATGCCGCTTATCAGTTCACTGAAACGGACTTCGTGGAAACATTTGGTTTGCTCGATGCGAATCAATCCAGGATAAGGGCATGTGAAGTTGCACGAATGTCTCAAGAGAAAGTCAGAAAAGAACACTACAACCACTATATTGTAAGGAGACAAAGGTCATTGATGTTATCAAGAGAAGGAAGCGCATGGGACAAGGCTAGGAGTCTTTTGCAGAAACCAGAGTTAGGAATAATTCAAAATGAAGATCAAAAAGTTCTGGAAGCATTGCAAGAAGCTCACAAGAGTCATTCATCAATAAACCAGCTCTCTTCATGCATTGAAACAAACTATCAAGTTGATATTCATCACGACCAACATCAATGGATGGCAGATTCAGATTCAGTTCAATAATTCGACCACAAAGACCATTTCTTCAAATTTTATCAAGTTGAGGTCTCTAACAGAATTGTATGTCATGAAGATTAGGACGGACAAGAGATCTCATGTGAATGAACTTCTTACTGATATGATTGAAGATCAAATGAGCAAAGCAGAAGTTTAAGTTCACACAACTCCTTATACAGTGATATTCTACAAAGACAAGTTAGTTCAGACACTGTGTTTGAGTGATGAAAGACTGAGTCTATATCCTCTGAAGCATCTGATATATGTTGAAGGGCTTCTTAGCAATGAAGGACTTAGAACAGAAGAAAAGTGGAAAGCTGCAGAGCGCATCTATGCTTATAGACTTAATGTCTTATCAAATCAATCTGTAGATATTTCCAAGGTTAGAAGAATAGTTCCTTCAAACGGATCTCAACCAAAATTGCCTATATATACAAAAGAAGAAGGAGATTGAGACTTTGAAAAAGTCAAGGCAATGAGTGAATTCAGATTTAACCATCCTGGGAAAGTGTTCGAGTATACAAAGAAGCTAGATTTTCCAATTGTCTTTCCAGATTTTGTTGTAATCAGGGAGACAGAGACAATGGTGTTAAAGGATCCTCCAGCAATCAGGTACAAGAACCCCAAAGGAAAAACTGAAATAGTTGATATCCACAAGATGTCTTACATGACTTCTAAGGAACTGGGTTTTATACTTGATCAAATCAAGACTTCGACGAACTATAAAGACAAATCAGCATTGGCAGAAATCTCTAAGCTTCACATGGAGAAGTTGGGAGCAGAATCATGTTACAACACTGATCGAGTTAAAGCAGTTCCAAAAAGTTTGAGTGTTAAAGGAAAGACGAAAATTCTTGAATTTACATTCGAACAGGTTAAGCAGATCAGGAGAGTAGCTGTCTTGCAAATACTTCAGGAAGCTTTGTCAGATCCCAAGCCAAGAAATATGCTAGAAGAAGAAGCGCTGGATCTAGTGAATGACCAGCTTGCAAGTCTTGTACAGTGAGAATGAGAATGACTTAATGTATATCAGTTCAGGTTAGCAGAACATTCATTCTACATTGTAATTGTTTTTGAAATCTGGAAATGTATTATGTAATCCAGAATGTATTTAATATTAGATTACCGTCTTCTATTTACTTTTTCTTGTAAGTTAGTTGAGTTATCCTCTTAAGGGATTTGCTTGTCGAACTCTAACAATCAAATAGGGGGAGATTGTAAAGCATAATGTAACGTAACGTAACATGTAACCGAGGAAACTAACTCAACACAGATGGTCGGTAACTTATATTAAAATGAAGCACGGAATCGACTGCGAATCGTTTATAAGTTGAATACAAAAAACAAATTATTAGAGGAAGCTTTGAAGACATTGAAGATCACTGAAAGAAGTTCATTAACATGTTCAAGCCTCAGTGAAGAATAAAGTTGAAGTGGTTCAAAGGTTCTGGAGATGAAGAAGGTTTTACTACAGAGAAAACAGAAGATTCCAGTGAAGTTTAGAAGCACTTCTAATCAACAAGGAACAAAGTCAATTGTATTATAAAGAAGATGTGAAGATCAAGATCGTGTTAGTCGTTTGTGAACCAGACCAGTTGCACCAATCGTCAGCATAAAAGAGATTGAGAATTGCATCTATGATTCAGAAGAATTGACCAGATACTGAGATGAGTAACCTAAGTGGTATGCGATTAAGCCCAGAATAAATCAAGGTCGAATTAACAAGGAAATATTTATTTGACTTGGTTGCAGTGGAAGAAATTATGTTAAAGGGCTTAACAAATTCGAAATATGGCTAAGTGAATGAGACTGCAGAAGCTGTATCCAGAAGTCATTGGTCAAGCTATTTCGTCTTATTCCTATTTTGTCTTATTCACCTATGGTTAATAACCATCGGGTGAGTTAAACAAATGATTTGGTGAAAGACAAAGGGCTTATTTTGTCTTATATGCCGATAGTTATTAACTATCGGGTAAAGGAAACAAAAGCAAGCTAGCACTTTCCGATGGTTGTTAAAACTGCAGGAATAATTCCGATGGTTACTAATGTTTGAAATAATTAATTTTATTTTCAGGAATTGTTTTATGTGTCCGATAGTTAATTTACAGACTCATCGATACTTAACAATTACTCAGAAAATGTTCCCGATACTTAGAAGAAAAAGAAGCGAAGCTGCAACTTGTTTTACTTGGCACAAAATGGGTCACGTATCAAAAGTTGAAAAAGACTACACAAATAGCAGCAAAGCATCGTCTTTGAATTTTCATTCAGCAAAACAGGCAGAGAGATACACAGAGCGATTAAAGAGAGAAAACACAGAGAGCATTCAAGAGTAAACACTGAAGCCATTAATTTTGTACACACAGCTGTTGTTACCCTTGTTGTTTTCATTAAAGCTTGTAATCTAACTGCTGTACTAGTGAATCATTGTAACTAATCGAAAGATTAGATTTGTGGAGCACCCTTGTGGTTTATATTAATAAAACGATATATTCCCCGAAGAACTGTGTTTATGTTAACTGTCTGCATACCTTGTGTTTGATTTAATAATTGTTCGAACTGTCAACAAGTCCATAACAAACCATTCCGCGAATATTTTATAAATTGGATAATATCGTATTCAACCTCCCTTCTACGATATTTGGGACTAACAAAAGACCTTGTGCAATAAGTGCCATCTTGGACTTTTAAGCAAAAATTTGTTCGACACAACTTTCATGAAGAAAACTTTACTCAACTACGTTTGAATTATCTCAAGGCATTACATATATATAATTTTTTTTAAAACTGTTAACACCAACTAGCATCAAAGTACAAGAGTGGAAAACTTAACTAAAACTTCTCTATTTTTGGATTTTCTAGTTTTTTTTTTATTTTTTTGGATTTTTGAATTTTTTATAATAATACTAATTCCCTCCCCCGTACCTAAACCATGCATTGTCCTCAATGTATGTAAAGAGAGATATGACAAAGTAAAAGGATGAGAATACCTGATAAAAGCATGATGGACGAAGTAAAAGGAACTACTATACAACACACACACATAGTTACCCCCTCATACCTATACTGGACTATGGGAGACAATCAAGAATAACTTACTAACCAACACCACATCGAGGAAAAACTTCTTTCATTGTAGAGTAAGCACACTGTTGAAACACATTCTCAAGAACAACATTATCCACTAGAAATATACGATCTCGCAATAAGATAAAACTCATATCACTAACATAATCCATAAACCAATTAGACGATTCTTTAAATTGTTTAAGCAGATTGATTACTTGATATTTGTGATCATGGACTAAGTCATTAGAAATAAAAGCATGATGAGTTTCATTGAAACTTACAAAGGACTGAACAAAAGTGGATAAAAATGGTTTTGAATCAAGTGGGGGTGGCTCACCTACAGAAGTCATAAAAATAAACCTAGGCTCAAACGAAATATCCTCCAATTGGTTTTCATGTTTAGAACAAATGATATTCAATTCATCTAACATCTCATCAGAAGTGAAATTTTGATATAGCTCATGAAGTTCTTTATTATTCTCTTACTCTAACAAAACATCCTTTTCAAGAAGAGACTCAATCAAACTGTCATCAAGATTCGACCATGAAACAACGTCATTAATAAAATTAAGTCCTACAAGTTGGTCATATAGATCATTGGATTGACTTCCCACATTAAAGATATTAAGATCTAGAGTCATGTTCCCAAAAGTGAGTTTCATCGAACCATTCCTACAGTTAATCAAAGCATTGGAAGTAGCATGAAAAGGTCTTCCTAAAATGATAGAAATTTGATTTTTGAAATTTTTGACAGGTTCGGTCTCGAGAACAACAAAATCCATGGGAAAGATAAAACCACCAACCTTAATTAACACATCCTCCACTATGCCCTTCAGGGTTTTGATAGAACGATCAGCTAACTGAAGAGTGACAATAGTCTTTTTAAGCTCACCTAAACCCAAAGTTTGAAAGACAGATAATGGAAGAAGGTTCACACTAGCTCCTAGATCAAGTAACGCTTTGTCAATGAAAGTATCACCTATGACATAAGAGATTGTAGAACAACCAGGATCCTTATACTTCCACAGGGATTTGATGCGATATGATAGAACTAACAAGAGACATTAGGAAATATTTCTTAGGAACATGAGTGGTTCTTTTATGAGTACACAAATCTTTTAGACACTTCACATAAGAGGGAATTTGTTGAATTGCATCTAAAAGAGGAATGCTGATCTTAACTTGTTTAAAGACTTCCAAAATCTTATTCAATTAAGCGGATTGTTTGTTTGAATTGAGTCTTTGAGGAAATGAGACTTTTGGCTTGAAGACTTTTTCATATATGGGTTTTGAAGGTGGTTCATCAGATTTGAAAGGTTCACTAGATTGCACTACTACTTCAGAATTCTTCAGAAACAAGGATTGGTCAACACTACGATTTAAGAGTAAAGGATTTGATTCAGAAGTGAGTTTTTCTTCCTCTTGAGTATCGAGACCAGCATGATTGTTGAATTGATTACCATACCTAAGAGAGATGATGGAATTCACATTTTCAGGAGCTTTTTAGTTTTGATGAAATTTAGGATTAACCTCAGATTGACTAGGAAATCGGTTTCTCTCTCTCACTGATTGTGTTGGCTAATTGACTGATTTGGACCTCTAGTTTAAATATGGCTTGAGTATTGGAATTTAGTAACTGCCTATCTTGGGTCATAGTTTGCATGAAAGCCTGTTGAGATTGAGTTATATTAGCTTGGGATTTCAATAATCCCTCAATACTCTTTTCCAAGAAATTTATTTTTTTATCAGTTTCATTAAAACCAAGATGATTCAAAGGGACTGAAAAAAAATTTGGATATGGGTCAAAGTTTTGAGCATGAAAAGAATTAGGATTTTGGGTTGGAAATGGACCAGTATTGGGATTTTGAAAAACAGGTTGAGAGGGTTGGTTATACTGATTGTATTGACCTTGGTTCCATGAGAAATTTGGGTGATTTTTCCAACCAGGGTTGTATGTGGGTGAAAAGGGATCATTCATAACTCTCGCTTGAAACATGGCATTAGCTTATTGAATTTCAGGGCAATTTTCTATCACATGATTAGATGAGTTACAGTTTGCACAGACAGACACTTGTGAAGACACATTGTTGGTTTCTAAGTCTTCTAATCTTCTTGTGAGTGTAGCTAATTTAGATTCAGTTACAATAGAATTACCAACTACATGTATGCCTTTAGATGAACTAGGTTTTTTGATTTCTTGACTTGGTTCCCTAGTTGACTGTCACAACATTGTTTTTTCAGCTAACTCTTCAAAAAATTGCCAAGCTTCTTCTTCATTTTTATCCATGAACTTATCTTGACACATGACTCTAACAAAGAAGTGGTTGGGCTATATAAGGCTTCATAAAGAATTTTACAAAGTCTCCATTGTTCTACACCATATTGAGGACACTAGGACAACAAACTTTTAAATCTATCAAAATATTTCCAAAAAGACTTATTTTGATTTTGTTGAAATTGATTGATTTCATTCCTAAGTTTATTAGCCTTATGGTTTGAAAAATATTTTTTAAAAAATATGCTTACAAATCCCTCCCAAGTTGAAATAGAATTAATGGGTAGACTATATAACCATATTTTAGCATTTTCTTTAAGAGCAAAGTTGATAAGTCTCAATTTAATGGAGTCATCATTCAATTGTTGAATTTTCTGTAGGGCACAAACTTCCTCAAACTCTCGGATGAAAAGATATAGATCATCTCCATCTACCACAGTAAACCTAGGTAACATGCCAATGTGGTGAGATTTGATTTCAAAATTATTACCATTTACTGTTGGTAGGACTATGCATGAAGGTTGGGCAGAACGAGTGGGATAACAATGGTCTCTAAGTGGAATAGACATGACTTACAAGTAAGCAAGTAAGCACGTAGCAGACAAGAGATAGAACTAAAGACCTAAAAAAATACAAAAGAAAAATCCTATGTCTATGTTAACCTAAAGAAATTCTAGACCTGCTCCTAACTTTAAGATAATACTAAGAGTCACAAATCTAAAAATATTGAAACCGGTTGGCCAGACAGATGGAAGCATTGCCAATAGACTAACCACCTTTCTAGACATCAATCCAAATTGGTCAGGTAAGCTCTCTCTTTCCTAGACACCAAAAGTAAGAATACGTAAAGATTTGTCTCGTCTTAGGTTCTCTTCCTAAGTGAGCGCGAAATCCTAGGGGCCAACGTCTACTTGATTTTATTAAGGTAATGGGAATGCAAGATGAACGTATTAATGATTTGTGGGTCAAGAAAAGGGTGATGAAATCCCTTACCTTATCTTGTAATAGGATGGCACCCTTAAGATTGATTAAATGAATGCAACACACAAAGAACGAGAAAATAAAGAACTATTGATGCACTACACTATGTGAATTAATCTAAATTGTACATACCTCTTTCCTTCAACAATCACCACAAATATAAAATAGAAAGAAATAAAATACAATAAAGAAAATCTAGATGATGTGTCCCTATGTGAGATGTGAATGATGCAACAAATTGATTTTAACAAGACAAATAACTAACTAATTATTTTTTGAATATTAAACTTTTTTTGGATTTTTTTAAATATTTGTGAGAAAAAAATAATTTAGAGAGGTGATACGGAATACCGAAAAGTGCTTCCCAAAAATTTCTAAGGAGACAACGATGTCTTCTAACAATCTTCTTGTTCAAACTTTTCTCCGCTTCACAAATCCCTAAAAAGATAGAAAGAAAAACAAGAAACTAATTCAAAGAATTAAATATTAAGGAGTAAGAATTACCAATAGTCCCCGACAGCGGCGCCAAAAACTTGATGTGTAAAAATACTGCAAGCGTATAGTGGTTAATTATAGCAATTACAGATCGATCCTCAGAGACTAAGAAATTTCCAAACCGTAATAAATAAATCAGGCAGACTAGACAAATAATGTTGAGATGAGATTTGTTTAACCTAATAAACAAATAAAATCAAATAAATATGAAAAACCTAGGAATCCGAATCTATCAATTAATCACAATTAATATCCAACTTGCCCTAAAAATCAATTCTCTTTCTTCAACAAATAAATATCAGTTAACGAGACAAGCATATACTATGTAACTTATTATCTAACAATAACCCATCAAAACTTCATGGAGCAAGCATTGACTATGAAAAATAAATTTGGTAACAATAATATATCAAAATCACTTTGTTAATCAAACAATTAAGCACCAAGAAAAATTATGAGAATCAAATAATAAGAACAAACAAATACTAAAAATAATCAACTAATTTCACTTTCATCCTAGGGCAAGTGAATTAGCTAGACATGCTTGAAGAAAAAAACAAAGCAACTAATATAAGACATGCAAATAACAAATAACATAAAAAGTGTTTGAGAGATAAAAATTTATTTGTATTGAAAGATCAAGACAATAAAAGTACTCTATTCCTACTCCTAATTATTGAAAACTAAAGTTAAAGTTAAGGTTCAAGGTTTATACAAGAGAGGAGACCCATATATATATGGAAAATAATATAGATTTTCTATATTGATTACAAATTGAATTCTAAATATTTTCTTATATTCCTTTTTCTTCTCCAACAAACATTCGATTTTTTCTCTAATTGTTTTGCCTCCAAGTAATTCCACCTCCTTCCTTGTATTCTCCTTTTTCTTCTACAATTCTGATTTTAATTAATTTCCTACCAAACAAAATAAAAATAATTAATTAACTAATAAAATTACAAAAACAAACATAAAATATGTATTAAAGATGTATTAATTATGGACCCATCAATAACACACTCATAAATAAGAAAAATTGTCTATTTTATTAAAATTTTGAGTCCCAACTATTATGAATTCCTGATTCTGTCACTTAATATAACCAAGTAACAAAATTTGTTAATCTTTGTTAATGTTGTAAGAGAAATTTTGCAACAATATCAAATTTGGAGATATGCTAAAATAATTAAAAAATTTAGGTTTATTATTTGCTTAAACCAAGTCAACAATCATATACCCATAAATGTTCACTATTGTTAAAACTAAATTTGCAGGATTTTTTTAAAACACTCGTATAATATTTGTCTGATCAGGTCCAATAATGTCATAAATCTAACTATTTTTAAAAAAGAGAAAAGCATAAAAAAATAGAAAAGATGAAGAAATAGGGAGGGAAATAATTTTTTTTGATGTCATGTGTTATTCAAGAACAATTTTACCGTCAATTTTGGGAGCCTTTAATTGCATGCTCTTAACGTTAACATTGTACATGCTCTTGCAAGTAGCCAAGTATAACAAGGCATGGTTGCATCTCTTGGTTTCCTAAAGTATTGACTTTATTAAAGATTAATTAGGATTTTTGTTTTTTTAGTAGTTTGGCGACTTCCACTTTGACCCTTGGGCGGTGCTTTATTCATGGGTTGGAGACCTATTTCTTGCTTTGATTTTGGTTTTCATTCAATAATACTTATCTTTGAATGATGTGTGTTTTCTGTATCCAATTTTTTGGGTTGTTTGCTGTATCTCTTCGTGAGAGTTTAGTATGTCTTGGTATGTTTTGAGTTATTTTTCGTTGAGAATGATTTATATGGTGTATTGTGGGATTTGGAATGCGTGCATCGTAGTGGTGTGAAATGAAATAATAGTGGAAATGACAAGAACTCACCTTTCACAACATTAGTTTGTTCATACTATGGACACATATGTACATCCGATCTCAGTTAGTACAATTGAGGTATCTGAACGCAGGACTAAATCTAGATATAATTATTTGAAGGTCAATTGTGATGCTACCGTTTCTAGGAAAACATCAAAAGTTTGTATAGGCTGGATTGCTCTGAAAACCATTGAATTCATTTTTAGCTTCAAGAATATTTGTATTCACTATATTAAGCGATCCGGAAATAAAGCGGCTAATTATTTAGCTTGTTTATTTATTTTTTAATCTGGTTCCATAGTTGGTTAGGGATTTGTCCCGGCTGAGTTCCGTTCAAATTAATGAATTTTGCTTTAAATTTGTCAAAAAAAGATTTTTGCTTTTTTTTACAGTGGACCTATGCCTCAGTAGATTGTTTCTAGTTCCATGATAGGGATCAAGACATTGAAACATCAGTTTTTCATTTATCTTAACATAACTAAAAAAAGTCTATACAGTGACAGCATTTACACCATCCAACCTGAATTGGACCATTTATTCTTGGACCTCTGTAGAGCTTTCAGAGGTTATCCAAAGTTTCTGGTTTTGTAATCATATTGTTTAACCTGGAGTTAGATAAAATTCCAGCACTAAATAACAAAAGTGAATTAAAAATTCATACATTAACTAAGAATTCAGTTCACATTATCCTTTTTCTTTCCTTATCCTAATACAGAGAACCTCAAATTTACCAGAAGTATAATCAAAGCCAAAGAAATTGTGGCTACTAGCTGTGTCTTTTTACTTCTTCTTCTTTGTTTTTCTTCTCTTCTCTCCCATTTCAGGTGCAGAAATTTTTTATGTAATCTAGTTTCCTCTCCTTTCCTCGATTTCTTTCTTTTTCCACTCTGAATGGCCTCTTGCAAGATTTCCAAACTTTTTTCCCCACACAAACACGTACTGTCGATGTCATGCAATTGTAACCTTACTTTGCTTAATATGAATGATTTTTTATCCGCTCCCCACTTAAGCATGACTGTTATTCTGATCTCTACAAAATCAGACATTATAATGGCGAATTTTATCTCCATATCGCCATCAATCCAGTGTGGTCTGACTGATACCGGTATTTGGCTCGATATATTGGCTGCCCGCTTTTGAGTTGGATCGATCATGATCCAACTCAATGTCATGTTTTCTTTCAAATCGGACATATATGTGTCCTCATCATCTTCACAATTTACGGGGATACTCAAGGATTTCTTGTTGTCAACAAGTACTTCAGCCTTGAAAATTGAATCACTAAAATTTTCAGTGACAGTGTCTGTGACAGTAACTTCCGAACACAATATTATGTCTTTGTACTTTAAATCCACAGCAGATATCAGGTGCTCCGCCCTCTGCATCAGACTAGTATCTCGGGGGCACTTATCGCCCTCGTCGTAGTAAAGGATAGGAAATGAGTCAGAGAAGAACTTACAATGACCGCCTGGAACTGTGGAGAGGACGTTTTCGACTAGTGGATGTTTGGTAGAGGTCCATGTAGAGTTGCATATGTCAGTCCAGACCTTTTGCTCAATGCACAATGCATGGAACTGCTGCGAAGTGAGGGCCATCGAGGCTACAGACGAAACGTCGATTCGACTAAATATGTTGGTGGCGATAATCTCCGGATGAATATCTGTAATTTCTGTGCTATTTTTGGAAATGTGGGAAGAAATGTTACTCAAAGCCATTTTGGATGGGAACAGAGGCGGGTCATGGTCCTAAGCTAGTCAATAGATTGGTTTGTATATTTATAGTCTGCAACTTTTTTTTTGCTAAATACAACGCATTCTCTTTTATAGTCTGCAACCTTTTTTTTGCTAAATACAACGCATTCTCATTTTTAGTCTGCAACTTGCATGGATGAGATATACTCTCTCTGTTTGAAAATAATTGACGTTTGACTTTTTTGGCACATATTTTAGAAACTTTGATTATAGGGTCAAAATTATTATTTTTAAAATTTTATTTTTATTAATAAAAATATTAAACTAAAATTTTTATTCATAAAAAAAAAATTAAAAATAATAATTTTAACCATATAATCAAAATTCCTAAAAATTTGTGTCAAATAATCAAGATTCAACTATTTCGAAACAGATGAAGTATCGTATCAGAAGTAGCAGCACACCATTAAGCATTACTACAAGTAGTAACAGTAGTAGCCTCAACAACTTTTCGACATTGAATCGGACCGTTTCTCTAGCGCATTGTTTTTGACAATCAGCTGTTTTAATTTTACTTGGAGTAACTAAAACATCATTGATGAGTTCAGTTTTCTTTCTCGAAATATACCCAGTTGAAAAGTCCCTAGGTCCCCTCCCGTTTTTTAATATATAACTTTTATTATTATATTAAAAAATACCAATATAATTAAATTTTAAAATAAAATCATTGAAATAAATAATATAAATATAGATCTGAAAAATTATATTGAAATTTGTATCGCAAGAATTAAACTCTATTCTCAAAAGGGACGTACAAAGTACTTCTCCCTCTGTTCCTTGTTATAGGTCGTTGGAATTTTTGCACACAATTCAAGGTACTTTGACTACATAGCTAAATATATTGTTTTTTAATTTTTATTTTTCTGAATTAAAATATTAAATATATATTTTTATTCAGAAAAAGAAAATTTCAAAAATAACAAGTTTAACTATGTGGTCAAAAGACTTTGAAGTGTGTGTAAAAAGTCAAACGACCTATAATAAGGACCAGAAGGAGTATTTTATTACCTCTAATTCAGAAATTAATTTAAAAATGATATTATTCTATTAGCTTATATTATTTTTATTACTGCGATAGTTCGCACTCTGCCATCAGCCTTACGCAAAGGCGTCAGAGGAGCACATTTCGTCCACAAGAAGTCCCTTTTGAGAAAGATTTAATACAATGATGTACAGTCTCAATATTAGCCCATAGAGGAATCTCGTTACTAACTGGAGTAGGCAATGTAGGCAGTGATACATAAGGGTGCTTACTTCGAGAAGAGTCTTAGTTTTTGGAGTGTTTGGGGCAGCACCAGACAAAGTCAAAACCTTACCCGCTGCAGAAAAATGACCATTAGAAATTTTCCTCAAGCATATACTTAGGAGCCATTTGGTTGGGGTTAATGAGTAAAGGGAAAGGAAAACAATCATGTTCTTTCCCTTTTCTTATTGTTTGTCTAATAAAAACAATCATTCTCTTTGAGGTTTTTAAGTTTTCGGTTTACCCAAAATTCCTCCACTCTCATTCCCCACATCTCCCAAGGTATTTCTTTTCCATTTCCTTTTATCTCTTTTTCTCTCTCATACACCCACCCACTTCCATCATCTACATAATTATATCTTATATTAATCCTAAAAATAATAATATGCACAAAATAATTTATTAAAAAATAATTATTTATTTCATTTACGGATCAAAACCAGACAAGAAAAACAATCCAAGCCCATTCTTTTCATTTCTCTTAATTCCCTTTCTAAACCCCTTTCCTTTTTCCCAATGTAATCCAAACGCCCCTTAACATTATCTAACGTAGAAGCTGCATCTGTTTTAAGATTAAGAGAAAGTGATGTATCCTCAAATAACATGTCAAGTAGCTTAAAGGGCCCATTTGACTCCCCCCAAATTGTTAAAGCACTGAGAATGTGTTTATGTTGTAAGGCCTTTTTATTACCCGTTCTCCTTTCTTGTCGATCATTAGGTATAAAGACCCTTAACATACATGCAAATAGAATGAGAAGTCACACTCAAGCTTCACATGAGGAAACTTTTCACGGTGCGAAAGAATCACTTAAACACCTTATCAAGCGTTGCACCATCCAAAATACGAGGTTGGGTAGTAGATACAGGGATCGAGAAATCAACATTAAGGTTGAGAAATACGTTGAATGTAACAGGAAAGGGATTGGATAAAAAATTTACCGATATGTCCCGTTGTCATCATAACTTACTAAAAATAATAAATGTTTTTGTTTCGATAAATAATTTAATGCAAATTTATAATCCATGTGATATAAAATTACATTTAATATTTTATAATATTATTACTTATTTATTGCAATACATAACCATCAAATATTATATTATTAAACTTGTAGAAGAATTAACAAAAATAATAATAATATAATATTATGTAATTAATGAGATTTGAACCCTTTTTACATATTTAAAACTAATAATATAAATATTTAGTTTTGATATCCAGTTAACAAGATTCGAACATTTAACCTTGAATTAGTACTTGCTTAAAATATTAAAATGATTCTTATTATTAAATTTAATGATCTCATCTATTTATTTGAAATAATACTCCCTCCGCCCCCAAATAATTTGACCTTCTCAAACAAAAAGAAAAGCCTTGACAGAAGAGAAAGACTGGGCTGCTGAGTACAGTGATTCTGATGAAGACTTCATTAACATGGCATTGATGGCCAACCATGAGGATGAAGAAACTAGTTCATCATCAAACCAGGTTCTAGCTACAAAATTTTATGAGCTTTCAAAAGATGAATGTAGTAGTACTATTAATTAAATGTCTAATAAAATGTACAACTTGCATGTCACTCTTAAATCTCTAATCAAAAAAATATTAAGTTAAAGAACACCATTGATGCTTTAACTGAAAGAAATTCATTTGTTAAAAATGAGTTAGTTTATTTGGATAGATTTAAACAGGAAAGTAAGGATGTTAGGGATGAACTATTAAACAGCCTAGAAAGAGAAGAAGTGTTGAAGAAATAATTAGCTGATGAAATTGAAACAATTGAGAAATGAAATAGGTATGCTAAAAATGCTAAACATATTACAAGTGTTCAAGGAATAGATACTCTAGGAGAATTTCCTAAATTTATAGGCAAAATGGCCATTTAATGTGATTCTTTAATGGATAAAGATCAACCGACTGCTAATCCTACATCAATCGATAGAGATTATCAATCAATTGATGCTAAGTCAACTGATAGGCATCCATTGATCAACAAACAATCAATGCCCAACATAGTTAAAAAGAAGTTAAGCAAACCTATCCATTTTGTAAAAGAAAGTAGCTCCACAGATCAAGTTGAGGCAAAGGTTGAAAAGGTTAACATAAGTACTCTATCTAAGAAACAACTTAAAGATAAATTTGTAAAGATAATACCTATTGTTATCAATGAACCTAAGTCAGAGAAAAGAAAGAAGAATAGAAATGGTAAGGTAGGTATTACCAAGCACAATAACTATATGCCTGACATGTATGCACCTAGAAAGGTTTGTGTGAAGTGTGGTAGCATAAATCATTTATCTATGCATTGCAAGAAAGAAAAGAATCCCATACTAGTAAATGATTCCACTGCACATGCCATGTTTGTAAATGCCATGGCTGCCAATCCTATGCCCATAAATGCCATAACCTCAAATTTAGTTGCACCAAATGTTCACATGTCATATGCATAAATTCTATATATGTTCAATCAATTCTTTGCATATGCTAATATGAACATGCCTGTAATGTCATGGAATATGCCTGTAACTTTTGATAACCATGCTAATTAACCTGTCAAGTCTGAAATTATGCATGATATTTCTGCCATGAGCTCCAATGTAACTGTACCTCAAAAACAAACTCCCAGAGTTAAAGTGGACTTAAATCCACCAAAATCAAAGGAAACAAAATTGGCAACCAAGGCACAGGCTGCAACTAATGAAACTGGCCCAAGAGTTCCCTTTGGAGATGACATCAAAGGATATACCTTAGAATATGGCTCAATTGCAAGTGAAAATGTCATCATTGAACCTGTAGCACTATTTGATGGATTGAGGCACAATTTGCCGAGTATTAGTCAACTGTGTGATAATGAAAATGGTGTGTGGTTTACAACTGGATCACGTATTATATCAAATAAAGAAACTGGTGAAATTCTTCTAACAGGTGGAAGAAAATGAAATGTCTATTTGTTGACTTCAACTTTGTGAAGGAAAACTCTATGACATGTTTACTTAGCACGACCAACACAGATGGAAGTTTGATTTGGCACAATAATCTAGCTCACATAAATTTCAAAGTCATGAATCAATTGGTTACAAATAATTTGGTTAGAGTCATTCCTCAAATGGAATTCACCAAGGATGGTCTATGTGATGAGTCATCAATTGATAATCCCTTAGAATTATTACACATGGATTTATTTGGACAAGCCAACATCATGTCAATTTCTAAAAAGAAATATGCTTTAGTAATTATGGATGACTTCACAAGATTCACATGAGTATATTTCCTACATTCCAAGGATGAGGCAAGTAAATTAATTATAAATCATGTGAAGATTTTTAAGACTGGTACAAAATTGAAGGTAAAGAAAATTAAAAGTGATAATGGTACTGAATTCAAGAATTCAACTATGATAGAATTCTGTGAAGAAAGAGGAATCACTCAGAATTTTTCTGCTCCTGGAACTCCTCAATAAAATGGGGTAGTTGAAAAGAAAAATAGTACCTTAATTGAAGCTGCAAGGACAATGTTGGAAGAAGCCAAATTACCCACATACTTTTGGGCAGAAGCAATCAATACAACATGCTACATTCAAAATATTTCCATGGTCAATCAATTACAAGGCAAAACACCTTATCAATTGATGAAGAAAGACAAGAAGACAATAATAAATTTCCTTTATGTATTTCGTTACAAATGTTTTGTGTTGATAAATCAAGGTGAAAATCTAGGAAAATTTAAAATCAAAGCTGATGAAGCTATTTTTATTGGATATGGAATTGCAAACAAGGCCTATAGAGTCTACAATCTTAGATTACATGTTGTTATGGAATCTGTGCATGCAGTTTTTTATGATAAGAAAATTCAAGGATTGTATGATGAAGGAAACCATGAAACTTTTCATTGTGAAAATGAATCAACTGGTAAAGGTGATGAAAGTGATGATGATGTGGATATTCAAAGAAATCAAGTACCCAGAAATTCCTCATCAATTGATGTCAATGCCTCAATAGATAATTTATCAGTTGATAACCATCAATTGACTGTTAATACATCAATTAATAATACTTTAATGAATAATCATTCTGCTCAACAATCAACTAACAGAATATCCATCCCAAGGGGAGGGTTATTAAATAATCAATCAAATCATAACTATCATGATTTCAACAACGAACATGAAGCATCATCTTCAAGATCCAACTTACCTCTACAAAGAAAGTGGACAAAGAGTCACACCTTGGAGTTGATTATTGGTGATGCAAATGATGGTATCAAAACTAGAAGTGCAACTAAATATGAATGCTTGTATAGTAGCATCCTGTCACAAGAAGAAACAAAGAGGATTGAAGAAGCCTTAAATGATCCTGATTGAATTATAGTTATGCACGAAGAGTTGAACTAGTTTGAGAGAAACAAGGTATGAAAGCTGTTACCTAAACCCAAGAACAAATATGTGATTGGTACAAAATGGGTATTCAGAAACAAAATAGATGGATATGGTACTGTGACAAGGAACAAGGCAAGATTAGTAGCAAAGGGTTATTCATAAGGTTGGAATCTATTAGAATTTTTCTAGCCTATGCTGCATATGCCAACTTCGAAGTCTACCAGATGGATGTGAAAAGTGTTGTTCTCAATGGGGAACAAGAAGAAGTATATATGAAACAGCCTCATGGATTTATTGATCATGTTCATCCTTGATTTGTGTACTATCTTCTCAAAGCACTATATGATTTGAAACAAGCACCTAGAGCCTAGTATGATACACTTTCCAAATTCTTGATTGAGAATCACTTCACAAGAGGTACTGTTGATAAACTCTCTTTCATAGAAATGTTAATGACTCTATTATTATTGTTTAAATTTATATAGATGATATTATTTTTGGCTCAACTAATGAGAAACTTTATCAAAAGTTTGTTAAGTTAATGCAGAGTAAATATGAAATGAGCATGATTGGAGAACTTACCTATTTTCTTTCTTTGAAACTCAAACAAGTTAAAGATGGTATCTTTATAAATCAAACTAAATATATTTCTGACTTATTAAGAAAATTTGATTTAATTGAATGTTCTTCTGCAAAAACTCTCATTACCACTGCTACTAAGTTTAAATTGAATATTAAGGAAGCTATAATGGACATTTCAAGCAATAGGGGCATGGTTGGCTCATTAATTTATTTAACTACAAGTAGGCTAGACATAATGTTTATTACATGTCTTTGTGCTAGGTTTCAGGATGATCCTAGAGAGTCTCATTTAGTTTCTATAAAAAGAGCATTCAGATATCTTAAAGGAACACCAAATCTTGGTATTTGGTATCTTAGAGACTCTTGATTTGACTTAATTGGCTATTCAGATGAAGACTATGCAGGTTGTAGAATTTACAGAAAAGTAAAACTGGTACATGTTAATTTCTAAGAAATAAGCTTGTATCATGGTTTAGCAGAGAATTTATGTATCCACATTCATAGCAGTAGCTGTATATATTGCTACAGGGAGTTGTTGTGAACAAGTGTTATGGATGTGGAATCAACTATTTAGGTATGCTTAATTATGTTTAATCTCTCAAAATGTCTATCAAGTTATTTTTATAATTTTATTTTTGCTTTGTAGCGATTGATTATGTTTATCTATTGATTATTCCATAATTAATTGATTGGCATTTTATCTATCAATGGATATTCTCATCTGTCGACAGATAAATTTATCAATTGATGAAATCTTTGTTTATCGATGGATATTGTTACCTATCAATGTATAAGTCTTATCAGTCGATGACTTGGAAGTTTTAGGGTCCATATTATCAATCGACCTGTAAAAAATCTAGCCGTTGATTACTTATTCTAACAATCGATTTATACTTACAACTTTGTAAGTATAACAGTCGATTACTAGAATTAGTAACTCTGTTAATTTTCTTTTTATCTAACGGTCATTTGAGTTCTAAACTGGGAAAGTAATTGGTTGAGGAATGAGTTGATTCTCAAAAATATAAATAGTGTGATTGAAATTTATTTTAATATTTACTTACATTTTCTCAACTCTCAACTGATCCTCTCTCTCTCTTTCTCTGTGAACTAAAACCGTAACATACTATCTCTATGATTCCTACTTTTTTAAGCTTTCAAGTTATTTATTTCTAACAATCATTCAAAGAACAATGGAATCTACATCCTCATCATCATCCTCATCCTCTTCAAAGAAAGTATCTCAAAGAGGATTCTACTACGAGTTGAACAACTTTGTAGCCTGCACATTTGTGAATGAAGCACTAAAAGAATTCCTTCCTTTAATGAAGTTTCTTGAGAATTGAAAGGTCAAGAAAGCATTAAAGGATGCACCAAAGATTGTATGCAATTTGGAGGAGGAATTTCGGACAAGTGCAGAGGTTACAGATGACTACTCAAGCATCTCTTTCAATTGCAAAGGACACAAGTATATCTTTACCACTGTTATTTTAAATGAATGTTTATAATTACCTGCTAATAAGACTGATGATGCACCCACATACACTGATATTAAAAATATGCTTAGGTTTATATGTTATGTGAATCCTGATGTTAATTTAGGTAATGTAGCTAGAAATCATCTTAGGAGAGAGTGGTCATATTTCTCTGACTCTATAATCAAATATTTTAGTGGTAAAATTATTAATTTTGATGTCATAACCACTAGTATACAACAGATAGCATATAGAATTTTGTTTGAGAGATATCACAATATGTTTGCCTTAATTTTAAATGAAATTGCTACAAAATTGGGTAATAAAAAGGATAGGTCTAATCATATTTACCATGCTAGATTTATCATGATTATTATTAACTATTTTGTGAAGGACATTGAGATTAACAGGGAAACTAAAACCCTGGATTGCTGGGTCCAGAATAAGATAGTATTCGAGGATTTTGTGAGAATCAATCTTCACAGTGATGTGGGGTTGGTTTATCCATACTTTGTGCAGGTATATCTCTCAACTCTATCTTCTCTCTCTCAACCCCAAACTCATTTGTCTTCTGTGGCTATAGAGGGTATTAGTAATGACCCCAACCTTCCAACCCAAGCCTCACAACCAATTTCTAAACCCAAATCTAAGAAACCAACCTCACCAGGCTCTCAAAAGTCTATTGTTGAAAAACCAAAGAAAAGAAAAAAAACATAGGGGAGTGTGAATGAGATGGTCACTGGTGAGGGAATTAGGGAACATCAAAGAACCTAGAAAGATAAGGTGTGTGGGGGCGTGTCTAACCAGCCAAGCCACACCATAGTTTTCAAAAAGACTGTGGATATTGAAAAGGAATCAAACTCATCACTATTGGCATCCTCTCAATAGGGTGTCAATATTGAAAAGAGCCATCAACCAAGGGCATTAAACAAGGTGTTACGGATAAAAAAAAGGTGTTACGGATAAAAAACAAGATGTATTTAATACGTAATTAATGCTAGGTTTTGAGAGAGCTTTGAGTTTTAATGGCTGCACTAACATTTCGTGACTAACTCAGGTCCTCGTTAACTGCCTACGTATCTCAATCGGTGTGAGAATCAAGCCAATAAAACGTAGTTCTAATGTTGAGGGGTTAAGCCCTTTATATAGGTGCACGATGGCCTTGGAATCAGATTAGAATTAGGAGACTTGGTAGCCAAGTCTCCTAGCGACAATGTTGTTGAAACCTTTTAGGAATGAGGGTCTCTTTGGAGTCTTCCCACGTTTGGGTTTCTAGATCCTTCTAGGATGAGGGCCTTCAACAGGCTTCTTGGGCCTTTATTGATCCTTTGTTAATTAATTACAAAATTAATTAATAATAAAGGCTTGATGGGCCTATGGATTCAACAGAGCTTGTGGTCTGGACTTAAAAATCCAGTTGATCCTTGGATTACAAATCTAGTTGATCCTAGGATTTATTTTCCTAGTTCGTTTCAAGGGCCCAAGCCTTTTGACCACAATAGGTCTAATAAATGAAATAATAAATGTTATATTAATTATTTTCTCAGGATTATTCTTACCCACATCATTTGCCCCCCAACTTTTGGGAAAACTTCGTGAGTTTTCATAAAAGTTTCTCAAAGGGTTTTCAGTGCCTTTTTGGGCTTTTGAATCACTTTAATCAATTTTATCTCATCTTTTGGGCTCAGGCCTTTTCATTATTAATCCTTTCAAAGAATTAATATTATATAAACTGGTCCCCAAAGGAATTTATTTCTAGCAAACTTGTCAATGATGAATATTTTGTAGGCCTGCCCTAAATCGACCTGGATTGAGGTCGAATAGGTGCTCATTTTCACCCCCAAGTCGATTTAGGGGATTGAGGTTGATTTCAACCTTGATTGATGTTGAATTAGGTCTCAAAAATCCTTGAGGTCGAATCATGGGACTGAGGTCGATTTCGATCTCGATTGAGGTCGAATTAGGCCTCAAAACTCCTTGAGGTCGAAACATGAGACTGAGGTCGATTATAGCTTTAAATATACCTTCAGGTCGATTTTGTATTCGAGGTCGATCATTGACTTGACACGAGGTCGAACTAACCCTCAAATTTGCATTGAGATCGATTGGGGATTGAGGTTGATTATCGATCTTATTTGAAGTCGAATGGTGCTTTGAGATCGAATAGGCCATCTTGGCTTGGGCTTCGTTTTCGACCTCATTTGAGGTCGAATTATGCCCTAAATCCACTTCGAGGTCTAATGGTAGTTGATTTGATTTATCGATCTCATTTGGAGTCGATCATGGTATTGAGGTCAAGTAGGCCTTCAGGGCTTCATCTTCATTTTGACCTTGACTGAGGTCGAATTATACCACAAATGTACATCCAAGTCGATTCTCTTTATTTTTCCAATATTCAGTGATTTTTGAATTAGTTTGAGGTCGATTAAAACTTTGTTTTCCCTTCCATCTCGAAATTGTTTGGGTTTCAAAACCTGTGTTGTGTTCGACCTAAATTGAGGTTGAATTATCCCTTATTTTTCCTTCTAGGTCGATTTATAATGGGCTTCATGTCTTGATGTTTTCCGACTGAAATTGAGGTCGAATTGAACCTCAAATGCTCACCTAGATCAAAAATAGTTGCCCCTTTAAGGATTCGGGTAAATTGAGCCTCACAGGCTTTGGGCTTTGGGCTTTTGGGCCTTTAACAATGTGGGCCTTTACTAGGCTTTCTATTGAAGAGTTCAACCGGTTTCTCTAAATAATGGGCCTTCAAGGTTTTTAGATTATGGGCCTCCAAGGTTCTTGGATCATGGGCCTCCATATTATCTTATGAACCTTTCACCTTTATTGGTCCTTCTGGGCCTTGGATTTTCCAGATTCTAGGCCTTCGATGCTTTTGCCATTGGGTAGTGGGCTTTCATGGCTTATAGGTCATGGGTTTCACTGGCCCAACTTCTAGATCCTTCTTTTTAGTTCTACAAAACCTTTTTTATTACCTTTGGGCCTTCGTTTATGGGCCTTGTCATATGAGCCCCTTCACCAGTTGTACCGGTTGATTTAACCTTTAACGGTCATGTTACCAAGAAACACTTGTAAATAGGGGAATTTGAACGGACCGGCTAGGGGGTTATATATGAGTGGTGTGAGGGGTTTCACTTCTCACACTTCTCATTTCTCACTTCTCTACTTTCTCACAAACATTTGAGCTCTCAAGCCTTCAAGCGAACCTAGCTTCCAATTCTCTCAAGGGTATTCACAAAGTCGAAGGATCAATGGCTGATAAGAAGATTTCTCGATTGGCAGCTATGAATGCGGGGTCTGCAAAAAGAGGTAAACCCCTCCGTCAAATCCCCATTTTTCCTCGTGCATGTCTTTGTTAGATATGATTAATCAAAGGGGGATAAGTATCCTAGTCAATCCCACTTAGATTCGTATAGTCGTAGCAACAATTTTTTTGATACTGATCTAGTAGAAAAATAAAATTGTCAGTTTAACTTTCCCCCTTGATTTCACTATTTTTTTGGTAGAGCCTGGTGACAGGACCTGCCATTGAAAACCCAATTACTTATTCGTTTATGTACATGCCCTGCTAGCGGGGCTTAGGTTCCCTATTCATAAATTTATCCCCACACTCTTGGCCAATGCCCAACTAAATCCTTACCAAATTGTCCCAATGGGTGGAGACTCATCCATTGTTTTATGGTTTTGTGTTTGGAAAAGAAAATCAAAATGACTGTCCCCCTCTTTTGTACGATTTTTCAATTCAAAAATTCTTTCAGCCTTTCCTTGGGCTGGGTTCACATAGCCCATAGACCCAACAGACCCAACATTTTTAACAATTCTTGCATCCCTAATAATAACCTCCACGGGAAAGAGAGTTTTGTTCAAATCAAATAAGAGGAGGGAGATTGGGGGACTTTTTTTAGTCCCACCTTTGGGAAAGTTGCTGATGGGAGCATCGACTCCATTAAGCTCTCAGAAGAGGAGCAGGCATCTTATATCGCGCTCACTCAGGTGCAGGCCAAGAAGGTTTCTTGGACTCTTCTAGATGAGCGTAGGTTGAAAGCTATGGACCTATCTAGGGCCTCAAGTAAAGGTATATCACTTTACTTAGGTTTGTCTTTGTACTTTGATCATTTCATTATTTTACTAATGTATTTATGTTCCTTTTTTAGCTTTTGCGCAAATTAAAGAGTGGACCATTCCACCCGTTGACTCATCACATAAGCGACTAAGGTTGATGAATGACCCGAGGCAGGGGAAAGAGCCTCCGGCTTTCTTGCAGCCTCATACTGGGCCAATCGAGGCTGAAGTCAATGGATCCGCCAAAGCGCCAAAATCCCTGGCGTACAAACCAGGCTGGGGATTCAGGAAGTCTGATACCGTGGTGGGTTGCATAGACCAATCTATGGATTGGTCTCTTCATTCCCTCCATCCTTGTGATTACAAGGACATTGTGTTGGGATGTGACGAGGATAGGACCAAGGCTTTGGGTGCACAGACACTGGCATCGGTAAGTTTCCTTACCCGACTAATTCGTATTTTGCGTCGCTAGCACACACTCTTATCTTTTAGCTTTAACATCTTTCTATTTAGCCATTTTTACGATTTGACTTTCTATCATGACTCACCTTAATTTGTTGGCTTTTCAGGCCAATGACTATTTTCAGGTTTCATTGCATCAAATAGAGTCGTGGAAGGCTCGAGCAGGGAAGCATAAGAAGGAACTTACTGTGGCGAATGTCAAAATTAAGCATTTGGAGGAAAACCTGGCCGAGAAGGAGGAAATCCTGAAGCAGGCCCAGACTGAGATAGTTGAACTCTGGGCCGATAAAAATCATATCATCGACAAGTATTTGGCCTTGGAGGAATACCAAGACTTGATCTTACATAATGACGACCTCCTCTTTCCTGTCAATTACACAATCGGGTGGAACGAGGTGCTGAAGGCGGTGCTGGAGAAACATTCAGGTTTGTTTGACCCTAAGGTAGACTTCCAAAGTCCTCAATCATCCGAGGCTTTAAAACGGTTGATCTAGACCCAAGAAGGAAAAATCGAGGGGGACATCAGTCCTGATGTTAAGCAAAAGAGGACTCGCGAGCCTAGCCTTACCCCTTCTCCTCATCAAGCCATTTCTGAGAAGAGTGTTCCTGAGGCAACTCCCCCAGAAATCAATGAAAGAAAGCTCTTTCGAAGAAGAAGAATCAAGCAAGGACGAAGAAGGTTCATATTCGTCTAGTGGGGAGGGGTCTTTAGAAGAGGAGGAATCGTCTAAATAGTTAGGTTTTCTATCCTTGTATTTATGTTGGCCCCAGTGGCTATTTATGTACTCGTGTTTTTTCACATTTTTGTCTTTTACTTTCTGCCTTTGTTTTGCTTGTTTTTCGTGTTTAACTTGAACAAAAACAACAGATACTTGCGAGGCTTGTAAAAGACTTAGTGAAAATGACTAATGTTATATAAGGATAACAGAAAATATTCTTTAAAAACTTATCAAGTTTTCAAATGGGACTTAGTATTAAAAACATGTCATGCCTTTGAGGCTAATAAACTGATAATTAAACATTTTTGAAAATCAAAGTATAAAATTTAAACATAATAACTTCTAAAGTTGGCGGCATTCCAGCCTTTTGGGATTTCAATCTCTTCGAGGGTTTGGAGCTTGTACGCGCCCTGCCCTGTGACTTCCTTCACTCGGTATGGTCCTTCCCAATTTGGAGCTAACTCGCCTTTGGGATCAGCTTTAGATGCCTCGATTTTTCGCAGGACTAAGTCTCCTTCACGGAAGAACCTTTCCTTCACTCTAAGGTTGTAATAGAATGAATCTTTCTTCTAGTTCGCCATAATTCTAGCATTGGCTTCATCACGCAGCTCATCTATCAAGTCTAGAGCCAACTTCATGCCTTCCTCATTGGTGTCTATCTGAAACTCATACACTCTTGGTGATGTTTGAGTAATTTTGACGGGTAACACTGCCTCAGCCCCATAGGCTAGTTGAAAGGGTGTAGTCCCTGTTGAAGCTCTACAAGTAGTTCTGTATGCCCATAAGATTGGGAGTAGTTCGTCAACCCAAGTCCCTTGAGAGCGTTCAATCCTCTTTTTAAGTCCATCTAGGATAATTCTGTTGGCAACTTCATCTTACCCGTTTGACTCCGGATGAGCTATTGAAGTGAAGCGTAGTTCAATGTTGTAGTTTCCACAGTACTCTATGAAGTCCCTATTGCTAAATTGAGTTTCAGTGTCTGTCACCAGGATTCGGGGTAGCCCATACCTGCATATAACATTTTCCCATAAGAATTAAGTCACATTCTTAGTATCAATCTTGGCCAAGGGCTTGGCTTCTATCCATTTAGTGAAGTAGTCAATGGAAACAATGAGGAACTTCCTTTGTGCACTGGCCATAGGAAACAGACCTAAAATGTCCATTCCCCACATAACAAACGGGAGTGGTCAATTGATGGATGTCAACATCTCAAGGGGCTGCCTAATGATGGGTGCAAACCTTTGGCAGCGATCACATTTCTTAACATAAGCTTTAGCATCTCAGGCCAATAGAATCCCAGCCTTATGACTTTATGAGCAAGAGCCCTGCTTCCAAGGTGTTAGCCACATATACCTTCATGATCTTTCTTTAGGGCAGCTTCAGCCTTATGGGGTCTCAGACACTTCAATTAGGGTATCATACATGATTTCTTATAAAGTATTCCTTCTATGAGGGCATACTTCAAGGATCTCACCGATAGCTTACGTGTCTCCATGGGGTCGGTCGGTGTTATTCCCGTTTCCAAGTAGAGTTTGATGGGATCCATCAAACATACTCACAGCCCAATCGGAGCTACTAGTTTAGCATTAATGCTTGGGGTTTTCAAGACTTGGAAATAAACACTGCCAGAACAACTCTCACTCTCTGATGATGCAAACTTAGATAAGGCATCAGCCTTCACATTCTCCTCTCTCGGAATATATTTAAAGTGACATTCATCAAATTGTGTTGCGTGAGCTTTAACAATTCTCAAATATTTTTCCATAGTCTTTTCTCGGGCCTCAAACTCCCCATTTACTTGAGAAATTACTAGCCTTGAATCGCCACATATCTTCAAGTTGTTCACCCTTAGGGTTCTGGCCATGCCAAGTCCAGCTATCAAAGATTCATATTCTGCTTTGTTGTTTATAGTTGGGAAATCCAACTTGATTGCATACTCGACAACAAACCCATCCGGACTTTGTAAAACTAGGCCAGCTCCACTAGTTTTTGTTTTTGAAGCTCCGTAAAAAAAGAGTAGCTAGTATTCTTTGAGTTCTTCCTCTTTTTCCTTCTTCTTTCCAGTTTCTTTATACTCTTCTTGCCCCCCGACTTCTTGGTTGGGAATGGTACATTCAACCACGAAGTCAGCTAGAGCTTGAGCTTTGATCGTCGTTCTTGTCTTGTATTTGATTTCGAACTCACCAAGCTCAATAGCCCATTTGATTAGCCTCACACTGGCCTTGGGACTGTGCAGTATGTTTCTTAGGGGATGGTCTGTCAAGACTTCAATACCATGTTCCTGGAAGTACGGGAATAGCTTTCTTGAATCCATTATCAATGCTAAGGCAAACTTCTCAACCTTTGAGTAGTTAAGCTCTGCTTCATGCAGAATCTTGCTAGCATAATAAATGGGTTTCTGAACCTTTGCTTCTCCTTTCACAAGAACGGCGCTCAAGGCTGAACTAGAGATAGCAAGGTACAAGTACATCACTTCTTCAGGTTTTGGTTTGGCAAGTAAGGGTGGTTCAGTCATATATTTCTTCAGCTCTTCAAAGGCTGTTTGACTCTCGTTATTCCATTAAAAGTTCTTGACCTTCTTGAGGGCCTTGAAGAATGGTAGACACTTATCTCTAGACTTGAATATGGAGCACCCCAGGGTTGCTACCCTTCCTGTGAGCTTTTGTATATCTTTTACTATATTGGGGGGCTCCATGTCCAAGATTGCTTAAATCTTATCGGGATTGGCCTTAATGCCTCTTTTGGAGACCATCAGGCCTAGAAATTTCCCAGAACCTACACCAAAGGCACACTTGGCCGGATTCAACATCATCTTGTGGGTTTTCAGAACTTTAAATGCCTCCATCAGGTGCTCAAGATGATCGGCCTTGTCTAGGCTTTTGACTAACATGTCGTCAATGTAGACCTCCATGGTTTTACCGATGAGGTGCTTGAAAATTTTATTCACGAGCCTTTGATATGTGGCTTCTGCACTCTTAAGCCCAAAATCCATAACTAGATAACAAAAAATACCAAAGTCAGTAATGAATGATACCTTCGGGATGTCATCAGGGTGTATTTTAATCTGGATGTAGCCACTAAATCCGTCCATGAAGATAAGAATCTCGTGCCCAACTGTGGCATCTATCAACGTATCTATCCTTGGCAATGAGAAACAGTCCTTAGGACATGCATCATTCAAATCTATGAAGTCCACACACATTCTCCACTTTTCATTGCTCTTCCTGACCATCACAGGGTTAGCTAGCCACTCAGGAAGTTTAATTTCTTCAATAAATCTGGCTTCGAACAACTTATCGACTTCCTGCTTAATGGCCTCTTGCCTTTCAGGAGTAAAACTTCTTTTCTTCTTGTTAGGAATATATTCATTTGATGATGTACAAAATTCTAGAACAGGAGTTAGCTTAGTTTATTTGCAATATATCTTTCTAGTCTCTGAAATGTATAATCAGAGCCTAGATAGTCAATATTCATGTTACTTGTACTTAGAAGAATTTCTGCAGAAAGTAATACCAGAGTCTGCATGAAGATCAGAGTCTAGAAGGTGATAAGAGTCTATAGACAATCGAAGTCTAAGATCTGTCAGAGTTTACAAATGATCAGAGTCTATAGTATGGCAGAGTCTGAAGAATTCAGAGTCTATGGGAAAATTTTTAAGATGTTCATGAGTTCTATGTTGCTCTATCAGAAGAAGTAAGAAGTGTGTCAGTCAGTGCGCTCAAATCTGGTTGGAAGATGTATATCAATTCAACAACACCGGGATCAAGAATCTTGTCGACAAAGAGGTTCGAGAAAATTAATATAGTAGAGTTGTATGTGCTGAAGAGGAAAGTCATCTTTGGGGGACACAAGTCGAATGAGATACTGAGAGATCTAATTGAAAAGAAGATTATTGAGATCGGTGTCGAAGCATTTGAGAAGCCTTTGGTGGTCAAGTACTATAAAGCAATAACTCTACATAATCTAACTTTGTTTGATGAAGGTCTGGAGTCAGGCCAAGTGATGCTCATGCAGTATGTAGAGGAGAGACTTAGAAGCAAAAAGAACAGAACTGAAGAAGATCTTAAAGCTGCTGAGTTAATCCATGCATTCAGGCTTAGCAGAGCTATCAAAACATCAGGAAGATATCTTATGGAGACAGTCAGATACTATTAGGATCCAGTGTATGTTAGAAAGGAGGATGGCACTGAAGAACTTGAAACTATTAAGGATTCTGAACCTTGAATCCAAACTGAACCAAATGCAATAAAGTACTTCTTGTACAAGAAAGATAGAGTGGAGAAGAGAAAAGAACTGTTAAAGCTGAAAAGGAACAATTCTGACATCATAAGAAAAGTCTTTTTCTAGGGTTAAGAGATCCACTGTCAAATCAGATGAGAAGGATTTGAGGATCATACAAGATGTTCTGGTGGAGAAATTAGCAGAAGAGTCTATGCATGACACTAACAGAGTGAAAGGCTTTCCAAAAAGAATAACAGTGTTCATGTTTTCAAAAAGACAATCACTAGCCTTCGAGTCTATCTCAAAGACAAATTCAACTGCATTTCTCATAGAAGTTTTGAAGAAATTATAAGATCCACCTCCTGTCAACACTCTTGAAGTTGAAGCGAGGGATTTGGTAAAAGCAAGGCTAGAAGAAAAGGAAAAAGAGCTGAGGCAACTTTACTCTGAGACGAGATCAAAGAAGAAGAAAGATACAAGTCCAGAAATTAAAAGACCAAAGAAATTTGTGTTCAGACTAGAGGAACAAACTTCTCTTGTACTTGTAAAGAAATCTGGAAATGTATAATCCAATCCAGAATGTAATTAATATTATTTACTATCTTTCTGCACTTTACTTTTTCTTGTAAGTATCAGTTGAGTTATCCTCTCACAGAATTTGTTTGTCGAACTCTAGTAACAAAATAGGGGGAGATTGTAAAGCATAATGTAACGTAACATGTAATAGTGGTATTGATAACTCAACGAAGAATCAAAGACAGTCAAATAATACTAATATGCATCACAGGAATCCAGAATGACATGTAAACATGAATCATATATATGTTAGTGGACTCTTTTGTCCACTATATACGTTCCAAATTGGCTTAAATTGATCGCTAGTACCCAAGTATTTAGTGTCTTTTGATGTGTTTTATGTTTTTGGTGTGCAGATTCCCAGGCGGAGCAGAATTGATAATTAATTGCATAAATTGGTGGTGCATGAGCAAGGAATTCAAGGGAGAAGGGTCAAGGCTTGAGTTGAAGCAAAGAGAAAGCAAGGCGACGCGCTAAAGAGGCAAGGAGCAAAGAAAAGCAATTCCGGGCAGAATAGTCAGGCGCGCCCACCCCGTTAAAGGCGCCCTCGCGCTCCATTAATGAGGCGCGCCCGCGCTCCTTGAGGCGCGCCCGCCCTTCCAGCCGATTCCAGTTGCTGATTTTTCTGCAGTTGGTCCGTTTCGAAGCCCAGAAAGCAGCAAGCCCATGAATCATTGTTTTTATGTAACCTAGTATAAAAACATAAGGATTATTATTATTGTCATTATCTAGGAAATTAATTAAGCAAGTAGGGTTTTTATTATCGTACAAGAAGACAGAGTACTTTGTGAGCTGTCAAGCTATTTTTCTTTTGTAATTTTCATCACGTGGATTATCGGTTGTTTCTTTTACTATTGCAATTTAATATCAGTCTTTTATGTTTAATTGTTTATCTACTATGTTTTCAATTGAACCCATGATGTCGGCTAGTCCAATTATGGGATAATCGTTGTCATGGGATTTTAATGGAGTTTTCTATCAAGTCTAGATATTGATTGTTTTTTATGCCTAAGTGTGTGATTGTTATGGATATCCTAGTATGGTTAAGCTTATTCGTTGTAAATGCGTCGCGAACATTTATGATTGTTTGTTGAACCCTCTTGAATGCGAAAGTGGATCTAGGGTTTAGAACATGTCATGCTAGCATAGGTTTTTGCATGTTAAGAGCATGTATTAATTTGTGGTGTAATTCTAACCGTCTTGCACTGACTATGTGATTTTATGGATCCTTGTGCTTAAGCCATTATGTTTTCAATCTCTATAGACATATAGGGACTAAGTATAGTGGTTGACTATTTGACTTCTATCTTTTATGGATGTTCATTAGGATGGTATGCGTGCAACGAAAGTTGGCGTTTATCAGTTTAGAGGGTCTGATCAGTTATCGTCACTTTCACATGCTAGGTTGAAAAGGGCATAAGATTCTAGATGAGATAGTTAATGAAGTTAAAATCCCATGTTTATTTTATATAAGTAATTCGTTAAGTTTTAATTAGTAGTGTAATCAAAATTCCAATTGTTATTTTCTTAGCAGTGAAACTTAATCATACTCTGGTGTATAAGTGAACTAAACGTAAGCAAGTCGAGTCTCTGTGGGAACGAATCCTACTTATTTCTGTATTACTTGTGACCACGTTCTCTTGCGTGAATAAAGTGCGAACAAGTTTTTGGCGCCGCTGCCGGGGACTCGGTTCATTGTTTTATTTAGTTAATGTGTTTATCATCAGTGGTCGTTAGATATCACTGACTGAGATTTGTTACTAATCGTTCTTGTTTGTTACGTGAATTCAGGTAATTGATCGTGTATGCGTACTCGTTCTCAATCGAGTAAGGAAAAACTGGAAGAACACTTAGACGAAGAAGAAGGAATTGCAGTTCCAGAAATTGAACCAGAAATAGTAATGGGGGATCCAGTGAAAGCTCTTAAGGATTACTCTCAACCGAAGATCAATGACATTCAGTCAAGCATTGTTAGGCCGGCTATTGCAGCTAATAATTTCGAAATCAAGCCGGGCACAATTCAAATGGTTCAGAATTCTGTGCAGTTTGGGGGTTCACCTGCTGAGGACCCTAATATGCATATCAGAGACTTCATCGAGATCTGTGATACCTTTAAAACCAACGGGGTTTCTGAAGATGCTATAAAACTGAGGTTGTTTCCATTCTCTCTACGAGACAAGGCAAAGAGCTGGTTGCATTCGCTGCCAGCAGGGTCTATAACTACTTGGGAGGATCTCGCACAAAAGTTTCTGACTAAATTCTTCCCTATGGCTAAGACGGCAGCCATGAGGAATGCTCTTACACAGTTCAATCAACATTCTGGAGAAACGTTGTGTGAAGCTTGGGAAAGGTATAAAGAGATGCTTCGAAAGTGTCCCCATCATGGGATGCCAGATTGGATGGTCATTAACGGTTTCTATAATGGATTGAATCATTCACGACCTATGCTTGATGCAGCATCTGGAGGAGCTCTTTGGGCCAAGAGCTATGAAGAAGCTTATGACTTGATTGAAATGATGGCTGCCAACGAGTATCAGAATCCTACTCAGCGATTGCCGCAGAGTAAAACTGCAGGTGTTTTTGAAGTGGACGCTGCCACTGCTATAACAGCTCAACTACAGGCTTTATCTATAAAGGTGGACGCATTGTCCAAGGCAGGAATTCAGCAAGTCGCTATGGTTTGTGATCTTTGTGCAGGTGCTCATAATACAACTCAGTGTGCTATTTCTAGCGATTCAGCGTATTTTGTCGGCAACTTTCAGAAACCTACACAACCGGCACCTAATACATATCACCCCAACAACAAGAATCATCCTAACTTCAGTTGGAGCAACAATCAGAATGCCATGCCACAACCATCGCAGGGTCAGCAATTTGGAACAAGGCCTTTCAACAATTTTGTTCCTCAACAATCTTATGCACCAAGACAATCATACAACCCTCCTGGTTTTCATCAACAACCTCAGGGAGGACAAGGGCACTCAAATGAAAAGTCAGAGATGGAGGAACTGAGAATGATGTATAAAAGTCAAGCTGTGACACTGAAAACATTGGAAAATCAAATTGGTCAACTAGCAAATGCTCTTCTAAACAGACCTCAAGGACAATTACCAAGTGACACAGAGGCTAACCCAGGCAAGAAAGAAAGCAAGGAACAAATACACGCTATTACATTGCGTTCTGGAAGGATTACGAACAATCAGGAGGTCGAATTTCCACAAAATGAAGAACGTCAGCATTCTGGGCAGGAGGTGCAGGGCGGGCGCGCTTCCTCAGGCGCGGGCGCGCCTCACCTTACTGCTGGAGAGGGAATTTCTGCAGAAAAAATTACGCAGGAGGAGCCGAGTAAGAAAAAAATGAATGATTCAGAGGAGAAGAGTAGTTCAGAGAAAGACAGTGATCACAAGGAAGTCTTTCCTCCTCCACCATTCCCTAAAAGGCTTCAGAAGCAGAAATCGGATAAACAGTTTGCTAAATTCTTGGAAGTTTTTAAGAAACTACACATCAACTTACCTTTTGCTGAAGCGCTGGAGCAAATGCCAAGCTACGCCAAATTCATGAAAAGCATTCTATCTAGGAAACTGAAGCTAGAAGAGTTAAACACTGTGGCCTTGACAGAAGAGTGTAGTGCAGTATTGCAGCAGAAGTTACCACCAAAGTTGAAAGATCCTGGTAGTTTCACTATACCATGCATAATTGGGAAATTGTCGTTCGACAAATGTTTGTGCGATTTGGGAGCGAGCATCAACCTCATGCCATACTCTATATTCTTACAACTTGGTCTTCCTGAGCCAAAGCCGACTAACATGTCACTGCAGTTGACGGATCGTTCAATCACTTATCCACGAGGAATTGTCGAAGATGTTTTGGTGAAAGTCGACAAACTAATCTTTCCAGCAGATTTTGTCATCCTTGATTTTGAAGAAGACAAGAAAATCCCTATCATTCTTGGTAGACCATTCTTGGCAACAGGAAAGACATTGATTGACGTACAGAAGGGAGAACTCACCATGAGAGTGCACGATCAGAATGTCACATTCAATGTGTTCAAAGCAATGCAATTTCCAACAGAAGAAGATCAATGCTTTAAAATAGAATGATACAATGGAAAAGGCTTTAAGTGGGGACTTTACAATTGAAGAGGATGAGGTTGAAGAACATGTACAGTCTCTGAATGCTTCGCCTTGGCAACAAAAGTTTGAGAAACCAGAATCGCTGGGTTTATCTGAATTGAGAGAATCGCATCAGCGGTTGAAACCATCTATCGAGGAAGCACCAAAGCTAGAGCTCAAACCATTGCCTGATCACTTAAGGTATGCTTCTCTTGGGGAATCATCTACTTTACCTATAATTATTGTTGCTAACCTTACAGGTCCTGAAGAAGAAAAGCTGTTAAGGGTTCTCAGGGAATTCAAATCAGCCATTGGTTGGACTATTGCAGACATTAAAGGGATCAGTCCTGCCTATTGCCAGCATAAGATTCCGCTGGAAGAAGGTAGTAAGCCAACAGTGGAACATCAGAGAAGGCTTAATCCACTCATGAAGGAAGTAGTAAAGAAGGAAATTATCAAGTGGCTGGATGCAGGGATTATCTATCCTATTTCTGACAGTGCTTGGGTGAGTCCAGTTCAATGTGTGCCAAAGAAAGGAGGCATGACGGTGGTAACTAACGAAAAGAACGAGCTCATTCCTACGCGGACAGTCACTGGTTGGAGAATCTGCATGGATTACAGGAAGCTGAACAAAGCTACTAGGAAGGATCACTTCCCTCTTCCTTCCATCGATCAAATGCTAGACCGACTGGCCGGCCATGAGTACTATTGCCTGCTGGATGGATATTCGGGTTACAATCAGATCTGCATTGCTCCAGAGGATCAGGAGAAGACAACATTTACATGTCCGTTCGGTACCTTCGCTTTTCGAAGGGTTTCTTTTGGGTTATGTGGTGCACCTGGCACTTTTCAGAGGTGCATGATGACAATTTTTTCAGACATGATTGGTAAGACAGTGGAAGTCTTCATGGATGATTTTTCAGTATTTGGGTTTTCTTTTGACGAATGTCTACACAATCTTAGCATGGTTCTGAAAAGATGCGTAGAGACTAATCTGGTTCTCAACTGGGAGAAATGCCATTTCATGGTACAAGAGGGAACTATTCTTGGACACAAGGTGTCACGTCGTGGCCTGGAAGTGGATAAAGCAAAAATAGAGACAATTGAAAATCTTCCACCGCCCAATTCAGTGAGAGGAATTCGTAGTTTCCTCGGTCATGCAGGTTTCTACAGAAGATTCATCAAGGACTTCTCCAAAATTTCCAAACCGTTGTGTAAGCTATTGGAGAAGGATATTCCCTTCAAATTCGATGATGATTGTCTGACAGCTTTTGAGACATTGAAGAGGAAGCTGATTTCAGCACCTGTGATCATCGCCCCAGATTGGAACGAACCTTTTGCTATGATGTGCGATGCTAGCGATTTTGCAGTAGGGGCTGTTCTTGGTCAGAAGAAAGACAAGATTTTTCATGTTATCTACTATGCAAGCAAGACACTCAATGATGCGCAAGTGAATTACACAACCACAAAGAAGGAGCTGTTAGCCATTGTATATGGCTTTGAAAAATTCAGATCATACTTGCTTGGTACGAAAGTGACGGTGTATACTGACCACGCAGCTATTAGGTATCTGCTCTCCAGGAAGGATTCTAAACCCCGCCTGATTCGATGGATTCTCCTACTTCAAGAATTCGACGTGGAGATCAAAGATAGAAAAGGGACCGAAAATCAGGTAGCTGATCACCTCTCACGATTGGAAGATCCTGGTAAATCACGAGACAGTACTCTCATCAATGACTCATTTCCGGATGAACAACTGTTTGGAGTACAAGAAGAAGAACCATGGTATGCGGATATTGTGAATTATCTTGTGAGTCATATTGTTCCACCCGAATTGTCGTCAGCCCAAAGGAAGAAATTCATGCATGATGTAAAGTGGTTTCGTTGGGATGAGCCATATCTGTTTAAACAAGGGGCTGATCAGATTATCAGAAGGTGTGTACCATATAGTGAGACTGACGCTATTCTGAGGGATTATCATGCCACAGCTTATGGAGGCCATTATGGAGGTGAAAAGACAGCTACTCGTATTCTGCAGGCAGGATTTTATTGGCCATCACTATTCAAGGATGCTCATCAGTTTGTAACCAGATGTGATCGTTGTCAGCGAGTAGGCAACATTTCGAGAAGGGATGAGATGCCCCTTAATGTAATGCTAGAGGTAGAAATTTTTGATGTGTGGGGGATCGACTTCATGGGCCCATTCATTTCATCTTGCAATAACCAATACATCTTGCTAGCTGTGGATTACGTCTCCAAATGGGTTGAGGTCAAGGCACTTCCAACTAATGATGCCAATGTAGTGCTCAACTTCCTTCACAAGAACATTTTCACCAGATTTGGGACTCCAAGGGTCATTATCAGCGATGAGGGTTCTCACTTTTGCAATCGAAAGTTCACTAATCTGATGGCAAGATTCAACATCAACCATCGGGTGGCGACAGCATACCACCCTCAAACCAATGGCCAAGCTGAAGTATCAAACCGTGAGATCAAACGCATTCTGGAAAAAGTGGTAAGTCCTTCGCGTAAGGATTGGTCTTTAAAACTGGATGAAGCTGTGTGGGCCTACCGAACTGCGTTCAAAACACCTTTGGGGATGTCACCATATCAACTAGTCTATGGAAAAGCTTGTCATCTACCAGCGGAACTGGAACACAAGGCTTATTGGGCATTGCAGAAACTGAATTTTGATTATCAAGCCGCAAGGGAAAAGCGGATGGTGCAAATCAATGAAATGGATGAATTTCGTCTACAAGCTTATGAGAATAACAAGCTCTACAAGGAAAAAGTGAAAAGATGGCATGATCGACGGTTGACAACAAAGGTATTGGTTCCTGGTCAATTAGTTTTATTATTTAACTCTCGTCTGCGATTGTTTCCAGGAAAACTCAAGTCAAGGTGGTCAGGACCCTTTGTTGTGAAGACTGTGTATCCACACGGAGCTGTGGAGATTTATGAAAAGACCCCAGATCAAGCGTTTAAAGTCAATGGTCAGAGATTGAAGCCGTATTTGGGAGAACAAGTAAATCGCGAAGCTGAAGTCGCGATTCTGTCAACCTCGGATTGAGGATCTGAAGTAACGTCCGGCTAAATGACGTTAACGACAGCGCTCGTGGGAGGCAACCTACGGCTTGAATGGTAATTTTTATTCTCGTAAAAAAAACAAAAACAAACAAAAAACAAACAAAAAACAAAAAAAAACAAAAAAAAATTGAAAAATCAGAAAATGGACAGAAGCACCCGGGGCGGGCGCGCTCCTAGAGGCGCGGGCGCGCCTGGGCGCGGTCCAGAAAAAAAAATTTAGTTTAAAAATCAGACAATCGAAAATTGAGAATTCTTTTTACCTTTTTATTAGTTTTTGGCCCTACCCAACCCAATCTCACTTGTTTTTAAAGGCTTTGACATACCCTAACCCTAGCATCTTACTTACTTCACTTCTTGCATTCTCACATATACACACAACTATACACGCACCTCATCTCCTCTCTTCACAAATCTACACTCAATTAATGGCACCCAAGAGATCTAGGCGCTCAGGGACATTAAGTTCTTCTTCGAGTGGGGGAGTTGTGCCCCAATTCAATTCACCGGAGGCCCAAATTGAGTTTGCACGCTTGATGACCAAATCTGTGGTCAAGGAAAGGGGATTCATTCCGGGTGTTCTTGATGGGTCTCTAATCGCGATTGTTAGTGAGCGCGGTTGGGAGACCGTGTGTGAGGCTGCGGAGGCGATACCATTGAGTATCGTTAGGGAGTTCTATGCCAATGCCAAGCAGGAGAAGAATGGGTATTCTGCAGTTCGAGGGTATGTTGTGGATTATACTCCTGCCGCCATCACTAGGGTTTTGAATTTGCCTGCACCGCAGGAGGGAGTGGAAGATTTTGGGTTGAAGACCCGTGGGGAGGTTGATCTTGAGGCCATTCTGCGGGATATGACAGTTCCAGGCACTACTTGGAAGCGCAGGGCAGGCTCTACTGAGCCGGTCACCTTCTCCGCCATGGCTTTGAACCCATATGCTAAGGCCTGGAACCTGTTTCTGTGTGCTAACATTGTGCCATCGTCGCACACTCATGAGGTGACAGTGGATCGGGCTATTTTGTTATGGGGTATTCTCAGCGGGCGATACATAGACCTAGGCTCCCTTATTCACAGGCACATGATCCGATTCTTGCAGGGGAGTACCACTGGCGCGATTCCATATGGCTCAGTGGTTGTTCGTCTGTGTGTTGATGTGGGTATTCACTGGCCAGCGGAGAAACAGTTGCAACTTCCTGCGAGTGCCATTGATACGGCGGCGATAGCTCGACTCCCTGAATGGGACGGTGGTGTACCGCATCCCCGAGGCTTAGGGTATATTGTGGGTGGTGACGTGCCACCTAGAAAGCAGAGGGAGGCTAGGGCTGGATCTTCTAGGGCACCGCCAGCTGTGGCTAGTGCTGGTATGGGTGAGGCTCATTTTAGGAGGTTGGCTCGGCGGATGGACGCATTTGATGATAGACAGAGCCGGTTTGCGGCTGACCTGACTCAGGCTCTTGGTGCAGCTTTTCTGGCTGCAGGTGTACAGGTCGATTGGCCTGTTTATGGGGCTGGCACCGTGTATCCACCACCGGATTCACCCGAGGAGGGTGACTCTGCTGAGGATTGAGGTATTTCTGCACACTTTCTTCGTTTCTTGCCTTCAATGGGGACATTGCATATTTTAAAGTTTGGGGGTGGGAAATGGAGATTGTAGTTAGATGCATATAGGACATGTAGTTGTAGTTTTGTCATGCATTTTGTTTTAATTGTCCATATAGAGCATTTTGTTTGAAAATTTTTGTTCTGGCTATCATATGAATCCATTTTAGTGGCATTTCATAGCATGCATATTTCATGATCCCTTAGGACGAGCTAATTCTGATTGTTAGGTCGATGTCGAATTGAGTGTGATATTGATGAGCAGAGGGTTGATTTACAGTCCCTATGAAATTGAATTACATGTTTCAGAAGCACTTTATTTACACAGTCTCATCGGTTGCTTTTGGGCTAGGTTGAGTCATGCCTGTTCAGTTGTTTAGATTAAAATCATGTTTATATCTAGAATGTTGTTATTCCCTTGATAATGTAAGAATACCAAAGTATAAGTTTGGGGGAAAACAGAGATTCATCCTAATTGTTAGTAATTGTCAAGTACGGCTAGGCGTCAAATGGCTAGTAGCCGGCTCATATTTTTATGAGTAGTCTAGGGTTGGAATTGAGAATTCTCAGTCCAGATTATGTTTTAAAAAAAAAGAAAAAAAAGAAAAAAAAGAAAAAAAAGAAAAAAAAGAAAAAGAAAAAAAAAAGAGTCATGTGAATAATTCGAAGCAAAATTAACCAGGATGAGCTCTTTAATACTCGGGCAATTAAGTTCGAGGGGACTTTGTGCCTAGTGACCTAAGGCTTTTTATAGTCTGGGATCCACTAACCTAACGCTCGCTACATGGGTATTATTGTATAAGCCTTTAGGGGTCTCATCCATTGCACGGTTAAATAAGCCTATGTATTGTGTTATGTGTCGTAGTGGTGGTTTAGCAATAAAGTGTGATTCCCTGTCTAACTCAAATGAATGACGGCGGTGTTTGTATGTTATGGAGTGTTTACCACTCATTCTGTTTATAAGCAGGTGATTGTCTTGGCGAAAAATAGGTATGATTTTGATCTAGTGTCAGAGTATATTTGATGAGCATCGCACACATACACGTTCTGTTCATGTAGTATCGGTATTAGGGGACTTGGTCGAGCTCTGTTCGGATATATCACAACTCTTTGAGACTTTGGGTTGTCAAATGGTTTTGGTGAGTTCGAGGGGGTCCTTGCATTTCATAGTAGTTGCATTCATGCATTGCATTGCACTAGATTGTTTAGAGTCTGTTTATGCTTGGGGACAAGCATCGGTTTAAGTTTGGGGGGGTGTTAGTGGACTCTTTTGTCCACTATATACGTTCCAAATTGGCTTAAATTGATCGCTAGTACCCAAGTATTTAGTGTCTTTTGATGTGTTTTATGTTTTTGGTGTGCAGATTCCCAGGCGGAGCAGAATTGATAATTAATTGCATAAATTGGTGGTGCATGAGCAAGGAATTCAAGGGAGAAGGGTCAAGGCTTGAGTTGAAGCAAAGAGAAAGCAAGGCGACGCGCTAAAGAGGCAAGGAGCAAAGAAAAGCAATTCCGGGCAGAATAGTCAGGCGCGCTCACCCCGTTAAAGGCGCCCTCACGCTCCATTAATGAGGCGCGCCCGCGCTCCTTGAGGCGCGCCCGCCCTTCCAGCCGATTCCAGTTGCTGATTTTTCTGCAGTTGGTGAAGCCCAGAAAGCAGCAAGCCCATGAATCATTGTTTTTATGTAACCTAGTATAAAAACATAAGGATTATTATTATTGTCATTATCTAGGAAATTAATTAAGCAAGTAGGGTTTTTATTATCGTACAAGAAGACAGAGTACTTTGTGAGCTGTCAAGCTATTTTTCTTTTGTAATTTTCATCACGTGGATTATCGGTTGTTTCTTTTACTATTGCAATTTAATATCAGTCTTTTATGTTTAATTGTTTATCTACTATGTTTTCAATTGAACCCATGATGTCGGCTAGTCCAATTATGGGCTAATCGTTGTCATGGGATTTTAATGGAGTTTTCTATGAAGTCTAGATATTGATTGTTTTTTATGCCTAAGTGTGTGATTGTTATGGATATCCTAGTATGGTTAAGCTTATTCGTTGTAAATGCGTCGCGAACATTTATGATTGTTTGTTGAACCCTTGTGAATGCGAAAGTGGATCTAGGGTTTAGAACATGTCATGCTAGCATAGGTTTTTGCATGTTAAGAGCATGTATTAATTTGTGGTGTAATTCTAACCGTCTTGCACTGACTATGTGATTTTATGGATCCTTGTGCTTAAGCCATTATGTTTTCAATCTCTATAGACATATAGGGACTAAGTATAGTGGTTGACTATTTGACTTCTATCTTTTGTGGATGTTCATTAGGATGGTATGCGTGCAACGAAAGTTGGCGTTTATCAGTTTAGAGGGTCTGATCAGTTATCGTCACTTTCACATGCTAGGTTGAAAAGGGCATAAGATTCTAGATGAGATAGTTAATGAAGTTAAAATCCCATGTTTATTTTATATAAGTAATTCGTTAAGTTTTAATTAGTAGTGTAATCAAAATTCCAATTGTTATTTTCTTAGCAGTGAAACTTAATCATACTCTGGTGTATAAGTGAACTAAACGTAAGCAAGTCGAGTCTCTGTGGGAACGAATCCTACTTATTTCTGTATTACTTGTGACCACGTTCTCTTGCGTGAATAAAGTGCGAACAATATACATCATTGCAGAGCATTCAAGGTGAAAGGCTTACTGAACGTCAGCGAGAGAAGTTCATTAATATGTTCAGGCCTCAGCAACAAATAAGAGTTCAGAAGATTTCTTATTAAAGACAGTGTAATGATTTGAGTAAATGTCAAAGGGTTTCAATGATCAGAAGCAATACAACAGTCAATGGTTAATCAGCTGAAACAGAATAGAAGTCAAGAGAATTTAATTCAATGTTAATCGTTTGTGAACCAGACCAGTGCACTAAGCGTCAGCACAACAAGAAGAGAATTGCATTGATTTATCAGAAGAAAATTAGTTGATCAAGCCAGAAGAGTGAAAATTCTTCAAGCATTTCAAGAAATTGTTTAAGGCAAGTATTACTACATTTGGTGGCTCTTATACTCTTAAAGCAATGGAAAAGCACAACAAAAGTTATAATGGTGCAAGGAAATACTTGAAGAAATATTTTATGTACTTTGTGACGCCTATACAGGGGAACAAGTGTATAGGCGCAACAAAACTCATCATATACGCAACAAAGAGATATTGGCGCAAGGAAACAACACTCCAAGTTTTCTAAGTGTTTGATGGCGCCTATACAAGGAATCAAGTGTACAAGCGCAACATAAATTTATATAGGCGCAAGGAAAAGATTCAAAGTGGTTTGTGGCGCCTATACAAGGGAATGTTTGTAGAGGCACAACAAACCAACCGTAGAGGCATAACAAAGCTCTAGAGGCGTAACAACACCTTTTGTGGCGCCTACACTCAACTAGCACTCTTGCAGGCCTAACAAAGGACTTAGCATTGTTGGAAAATCAATTCATTTTGATTTTCAAAAAGTCTACAAAATATATATGGGTGAAATCAATACATACATTAATTCATTCATCTTCTACATTAAAGACAAACAGACGGGAAGCTCCATTAAAGCCATACATTAAATTTACCCAACTGTATTCTTGTTGTAATATTGATTGAACCCATAGAAGCTAATATCTTGATTAGAAGTGTAGCACCTCAGGGATTTAATAATATATCTTTATTTTCCCGAATCGCTGTATTTCAATAACTGCCATTTTTATATCTCAAGAACACAAACACTTAATCCGTAATTAAACGAAAATCTACCAACATCATATTCAAGCCCCCCTTCTATGATGATTTAGGACCTAACACCAAATTATAACATGTGTTATTTTTTTGGGCCAGTATTTATTGAGCTGAATTTATAATTGTTCGAGTAGATTTTTAATTATTGAAGAAGGCACTCCGGGGTTAATTGTTGAAGACCCTTGCTCTGTATTCCATGAGATATCCTCGGCGGGGAACTATGGGATACTATTTGCCTCAGTTTGGAAGATCATTTCTCTGTATTCAGACGGGTTGTCCTCGTCTGGGAGCTTATGATGCATTTAGCATTGGGGGTGGATCTAGTGATAGCCTCTATTCAAGGTTGAAAGGCATATGTCAAGGCCTATTTGTAATAAGTAGATGACAACTCAACTCAAGTAAGTAATAAATACTGAGGAAGGAATCAAGATGAAGACAGTCAACTAGACACAAAGAATCCTAATATCAGAAGTATTCTAATGAAGCTGCTACTCTACACCGGAAGAAGTTCATTAATATGTTCAAGCGTCGGCGAAAAATAAAGGAGTAGTATTTCAGAAGAGTTCAGAAGATACAAAAGATTTCAAGTGCCTACTACAAAGAGATTCCAAGAAAAGAAATAGTGAAGACAAAGCTAGAAGCAAGACAAGACACAAAGACCACTACAGAAGAAATGAGAATCAACATTGTAGTTAGTCATCCGTGAACCAGACCAGTGCACAGGGTGTCAACAGTGTCAGTGAAGATTCGTCATCAAAAAGTTTAAGTGGTTAAAAAAAGGTTATTGTTGAAGAACAGAAGAGTTTTATCTACATCAACAATAGTCAAGCCTTTAATTTAATTCTCTGTTAATTAATTAAATTAATTAGTTAATTTAATTAGTAAATTAATTCACTCAGAATTAATTTATTTCTTAAATTAATTAAAGGATTAATTAATTTAGAATTATTTTAGAATGACAGAAGAAAGAAGCTGGAAGCTCAAGGGATGCAGAAACAGCTAAACAGGCCTGACAGTACTGACTTTAAGACAAGACGGAAAAAGTATTGACACGGAAGAAATACAGAGTCATATATTCGTAAAGGTGGAACCCCGGTTGGAATTGATTTATCATTTCCAAGTCAAAAGGAGTTTGGTTCCAGACCATCAGAAGACCGCAGCTTAGAGCGTAATGATTTATTTAATTAATAAATATTTTATTTATTTAGTAAATTATATTTATAAATATCTAAATAATATTAGATATTTATTTTTATAATTTATGAATTAAATTTATTATTTATTAATCAAAGATTATAAGCTGTGCGGGTCGAAAAGCATTTCTACGGAGCCAGTCACTACAGGACGAAATAAGCCCCTTTGAATTGCAATTTGAAATGGCAGGAGCTTTATTTCTAAAGGAGCCAATCAGAGCATGCCATGTGTCCATTCAAGAGAAAGAGAAATGAATTGGCAGTTGGTTGAAGAAGTCATACCGAGAATTTAAATGTCATACTGAGAAAATCAAAAGTCATACCGAGCTTTGATTTAATAAGTCATACCGAGAATTTTCTTTTTAATATAAGTCATTCTGATTTATATTAATTAGGAAAATTCGAATATGACTTAAGAATAAGTCATACCGAATTTTCTTAGTTCAAAAGGTCATGCTGGAGCAAGTGGATTGTTTTTTTATTTAATTAAAAAAAGTCATACCGATTTTTTTTTAATTAATAAAATAAGTCATACCGAATTTCTGTAAGTCATACCGAGTGAAAAAAAGTCATGCCCAGTTTTTATAAGTCATACAAGTGTTAAAATAAGTCATACAGACTTATTTTCTTGAAATTAAGTCATACTGAAAAAGGTCATAGCAGCCTTTTTCATTCTCTATAAATATGAGAATCAGCCTTCACTTGTTCAGTTGTTGAGAAGTTAGAAAATCAGATCAAATTCAGTAATTTATCTGCATTGTAATATTCACAGATTTCTGTGCTGAGTTTGAATATAATTGATTAAACACGAACACTTCATGTCGAATTTATTCTAGACTTTTTTTTTTCAATTATATATCTGTTTTCTAAATATTAATTTTGTAATACTAATCAAGTTAAAATTATATCTTTCACTTGAACAGTATTTCATTATAATTAATATTTCGCGAGTAATTAAAATAATATTTTTAATCCAAATTATTCCGCGATTAATTTCTGATATTGTATTCAACCCCCCCTTCTACAATATCAGGGACCAACAATTGGCATCAGAGCCGGTTGATATATTTTCATATCAGATCCAAATCAAATTCCGCGAACTCATTCAGATCTCAAAAATTATTTTAAATTCGAAATAATTTTTATTCGAAATAATTTTTTTTCTAAAAAATTATTTTTGATCAAAAATTATTTTAAGTCAAAAATTAAAATATTTTTTGAAACAATTAATTTTTAATCTTATTTAAAGATGAGTACTCAAAGAGTTAGTAGCATTAAAATTCCACAATTTGATAAAGAAAATTATAATCTTTGGAAGAGGAAGATGACCTTGTTTCTTCGAGCTGCAAACCCTAAGTACAAGGATATTTTGAAGACTGGTGTTGTTGCTCCTATAGTAATCGTTCCTGAGCATATGGAAGATGGTGTACTCATTCCACACAGGCAATATGATAAAGATATTAAGGAGTACACTGAAACAGAAAAGGAACTGGATTCTTTGGACACCAACCTGCAGTTAATTTTAGTAGAATCTCTTGATCCCGGAATGTACAATCATGTTGTTAATTGCAAAAATGCTAAACACATCTGGGAAACGATAGAGATACTAAATGAAGGAACAGAAGAAGTAAGGGAGAATAGATTGGAAATCTTAACGTCTCAATATGAGCATTTTAGATCAAATCCTGGAGAAGGTATCTCTGAGGTTTTTGAGAGATACAACAAACTGATAAATGATCTAAATCTCAATGGCAAACACTATACGAACAAAGAGATCAGTAGGAAGTTTTTGCTGACAATGCCAGTACACTTGGAGCATAGGATTACTGCCATCAGGGAGTCAAGGGACATGAATGAAATTTCATTGGAAAGACTTTATGGCGTACTGAAGACCTATGAGCTAGAGCAGATTCAACAGAAAGAAATATATGGTACAGGCAAGGTGGTTAGCAAGTCTACAGCTCTTGTAGCAGAAGAACCAGAATACAGAAAAGCTAAGACTGAATCTTCTTCAGTCAACATCATTGATCAGGGTATTGTTGCAGAAGTTGGTGCAACTCTAATGAATTCAGCTGATAGTGAATTCTACTCAATGGAAGAACTCGATCAACTTGAGGATGAATCTCTGGCTCTGATTGCTAGAAAATTTGGAAATACAAGATTCAGGAGGAATCCTAGTTTCAAATTCAAGCCTATGGCAAATAGATTTCAGACAAGTGGTTCTTCTAGCTCATCCAATACAAGAGGTGGATACAAGACAGGGATGGTAGACAGAAGCAAGATCCGTTGCTTCAACTGCAATGAAATGGGACACTTTGCTACTGATTGTAGAAAGCCCAGGCAGGAAAGAAAGAAGGATTCATATGACGAGCTCAAACAGAAATATGACGCTCTACTGAAGAAGCATCAGGGAAAATCATACTTAGCAGCAGGAAAAAGCTGGGATGATTCCGACAATGATGAAGAAGATCAAATGGGAAATCTTGCTCTAATGGCCTCTTCTTCTGAAGGATCACAATCTCCACCTCGACAAGGAATTGAGGTAAACCCTAGCTGTCCTAAAATGTTTAAATTGATAGGTGAGAATTTAACTGATGCTAGAGATCGAATAAAAGTCTTAATTCTCGAAAACAAAGTTTTATCAGAAGAGAATTATGAACTGAAAAAGCTGAAACTTATTAATGATAAATTAACTGAAGATGTTGCATTTCAAGTTAATAGAGTCAACTGCTATGTTCAGATTGAAGCTTTTTTAAGGAATAAAATTGAAGAAGAAAAGCAAAGGTGTCTAGCTTATAAAAATTCCTCTTATATTGTAAAGAACCTAGTTGACCAACAGGAAATAAACCGAAAAGTTGGAATAGGTTTCGAGTACAATAAATCTGTAGGAAAGCCAAGCAACATTACCCCGTTCAAGCAAAGCGCTGAAGAAAGGGGTATTCCTCATGTTGTTAAAGACGCACGCAAACCTCTTTTCATTACACCTGTAGCTGAACCCATCCTCGAGAGCTCTATACTGATCGCTTATGAGATGCAGTTAGAGGATGAAGAGGAAGAGAAGAAAATAGGAGAACAAGCAAGGGACATAAAAGGAGTAAATGTCCAAGAAGAGAAAGTTACACCGAAGACACCAGTGAAAGTTGTGGGAACTTCTGATTTCCACAAACCTGGTATAGGTGCTAAAAACTTAAAGAATAAAATGAACAGACCTAACAATAATTTTGTTCGAAGTAGGGATAGTAACAATAGATGTCATTCTACTGAAAACTTTAAATCTGATGAAAAAGTTAAAGTAGAAACTATTAAAATGCCTACTGCTGTGAATAACATGCCTGCTATTGATGTATGCCATAAACCTTGTGGTATGTTAAATTGTATGTTATGTGCTTTTAATGCTATGACTGCTTATTTCAAACGCATGACTGCTAATAAAAAGAACATGACACCGAGACAACACATCAATAATAAATTTGCAAAATCCAAGACTGCTATTCCTTCACCTGTCAAGAAGGAAAAATATATTCCTAAGTCTAAACAAAAAGTTGTTAAGACTATTTATAGGAAAGTAAGTACAGTCAAGGAGGATGCGGCTGTTGTTCGAAAAGGATCTGTTGTCAAAGCTGACAAAGGTCAATTCTTTAAGTATGCCGGGCCCAATCAATTTTGGGCTCCGAAGTCGATCTAATCCGTTTGATATGTGCAGGGAGTTAAACAGGTAAACCGGGTTGTATGGATCCTAGACAGTGGATCGTCAAGGCATATGACCGGAGATAGAGCCCTGCTATCAGACGTGGTTGAAAGAGCTGGCCCGATCGTCACCTTTGGAGATAACAGCAAAGGAATGACTACGGGATATGGCAAGTTAAATACTGGAAATGTTATCATTGAAAACGTCTCTTTGGTGGAAGGACTTAAGCACAATCTACTCAGCGTCAGTCAATTCTGTGATAAAGGTTACAAAGTGAACTTTATCAAGGAGAAGTGCTTAATAGCTCATTCTAAAGAAGACAGACTAGCCTTGCGTGGAGTAAGGAAAGGAAACTTGTACGTAGCTGATTTCAACTCGGGAACTGAAGCTGAAGCAAACTGTTTTTATTCAAAAGCTTCAACAGAAGAAAGTTGGCTATGGCACAAGAAGCTCTCACACCTGAATTTCAAAACAATGAACTCTCTAGTCAAGAGGGATTTGGTGAGAGGACTGCCTCCGATGGAATTTACACAAGAAGGATTGTGTGAGGCATGTCAGAAAGGGAAGTCAAAAAGAGCAACTCACAAAGGCACAGACACTACGAATATTTCTGAACCACTGCAGCTGCTACACATGGATTTATTTGGTCCAGTAAATATTCTGTCTATGTCAAGGAAGAGATATGCCTTAGTGATTGTAGATGACTTCACAAAGTACACGTGGGTTTTATTCTTGAACTCTAAGGATGAAACTCCACAGTTGGTGATTGATCATGTAAAGTTGATTGAGTTAGATTCTAAGCTACCTGTCCGGGCAATCAGATCAGATAATGGAACAGAATTCAAGAATGAAATTCTGAATAGCTTCTGCTCAGACAAAGGGATAACAAGACAATTCTCAGTGCCAAGAACTCCGCAACAGAATGGAGTAGTAGAAAGGAAGAATCGAACCTTGATTGAAGCTGCAAGAACAATGTTAAGTGAATCAAGGTTGCCTATCTACTTCTGGGCTGAAGCAGTGAACACAACTTGTTATACCCAGAATCGAACCTTAATCAACAAGGATCATATGAAGACACCCTACGAATTAATGGCTGGCAAGAAACCAACACTCAAATACTTTCATGTATTTGGAGCCAAATGTTTTGTGCTAAAAGATGGAGATGAACATCGTGGCAAATTTGAGGCCAAGGCACATGAAGCAATTTTTATCGGCTACTCAAAAAGAGCATATAGGGTGTACATAATTGATCAGCACCAAGTAAAAGAAAGTGTCAATGTATCATTTGACGACACTAAACTCCCAAGTATCCAAACTGAAGATTCTTCTGAGTCATTAAAATTCGACAATTATCCTGACTCACATTCTGATGACGAAGAAGAACCTGAGGTTGCAGCAGGAAATGATGACAATAATGATGGTAATGATCCAGGTAATAGTGGTGGAAACAATGGAAACACTGGAGTTACTACTAATACCAGTGGTGGATCAACAAGTCATCCAGGCAGCAACTCAGGGGGAGATAAAGGATCAACTGGCACAACACAACATCACAATGAATATAGAGGCGAATCATCAAGATCAAACCTACCAAGGGAAAGGATATGGAGCAAAGATCATCCCTTTGAATTGATCATAGGTGATCCAGATGTTGGTGTTAGAACCAGAAGTGCAACTTCAAATGAATGTTTATTTTCGGTTTTTCTATCTCAAGAAGAACCAAAGAAAATTGAAGATGCTCTAACCGATCCAGATTGGGTTCTTGCCATGCAAGAAGAACTCAATCAGTTTGAAAGGCAAGAAGTATGGACACTGGTACCCAGGCCTAAAGATAGATCTGTTATTGGCACGAAATGGGTATACAGGAACAAGTTAGACGGTGATGGCATTGTTACAAGGAACAAGGCCAGACTGGTTGCAAAGGGTTACTCCCAGGAAGAGGGAATTGATTATGACGAGACCTACGCACCAGTTGCAAGACTTGAAGCCATCAGGATATTTCTGGCATTCGCAGCACATTCCAATTTTAAAGTCTATCAAATGGATGTGAAGAGTGCATTTCTGAATGGAAAGTTAGAAGAGGAAGTATATGTGGAACAGCCTCCTGGCTTTGAAAATCCAGAGTTTGCTGATTTTGTATATTTCTTATTCAAAGCCCTCTATGGACTCAAGCAAGCACCGAGGACATGGTATGACACTCTCTCTCAGTTTTTACTTGAAAACGGTTTTAATAGAGGTGTCATAGATAAAACTCTCTTTTACAAATTATATGATAAAGATATGATATTTGTCCAAGTTTATGTTGACGATATTATATTTGGTTCTACTAACGAAAACTTGTGCAAGAGATTTGCTAAGTTAATGCAGAGTAGGTATGAAATGAGCATGATGGGTGAGCTGTCATTCTTCCTTGGTCTGCAAGTGAAGCAGATGGAAGATGGGATTTTTATTTGCCAATCAAAGTACATAAGGGATCTTCTAAGGAAATACAATCTAGAAGATTCTACATCGGCAAAAACCCCTATGCCAACAGCCACCAAGCTTGACAAAGATGAAACTGGTAAGAAAGTTGACATCACAAGCTATAGAGGTATGATAGGCTCTTTATTATATCTAACTGCTAGTAGACCCGATATAATGTTTGCAACATGCTTATGTGCAAGGTTTCAATCTGATCCTAGAGAATCTCATCTTATAGCTGTTAAAAGAATTTTTAGATATCTGAAGGGTACACCGAATCTTGGAATTTGGTACCCTAAAGGTACAGGTTTTGAACTAATAGGCTATACAGATTCAGATTATGCAGGATGCAGGATGGACAGGAAAAGTACATCTGGAAGTTGTCAGTTTCTAGGACGACGGTTGATTTCCTGGTACAGTAAGAAACAACACTCAGTATCTACCTCGACAGCCGAAGCAGAATATATTGCGGCAGGTAGTTGTTGTGCACAAATCTTGTGGATAAGGAATCAGCTGAATGATTATGGACTTGCGCTATCTAAAATTCCAATACTTTGCGACAACACAAGTGCCATAGCTATTTCCAATAATCCTGTACAACATTCAAGGACCAAGCACATAGACATAAGGTATCATTTTATCCGAGAGCATGTCATGAACGGAACTGTGGTGTTACATTTTGTACCCACAGAAGATCAAATTGCTGACATCTTCACGAAACCACTTGATGAATCCACTTTCTCTAAGTTGGTTAGTGAGTTAGGGATGTTAAACATGAACTAATTATTGCATGATGTTTTAAATTGCATATTTATTTTCAAGCATTGTAAATACACTGTATATATTCCTTAAAATATTTCAAAAACAAACAAACAAATTGAAAAAGAAAACTCAAAAAGATTTTCCTTATTTTTGTACAGTTGTTATTTCATTGGCATCTTTACTGTAAATATATTTTATATTATGTTTATTATTTCCAACAATTGGTATCAACAATTATTTAGTATATATGTATGTATAGTTTTATTTGTTTTTCAACTTTGGCATCCTTATTTTTATTATTTTTATGTTTATTTCTATATAAATATAAGCTGATTATTCTCAAGTCTCTTTTGAGAAGTAGGAAAGATCTATGAGCTTGATCATCCAATAGTTTCTAAAAGTGAGATCCTAATCATTGGCATCAATCTCTAACCAAGATCTTAGAACCAAACACACAAACACTATCACATCCATCTCTCTAACCATTAAACAGAATACCTAATTGCTAAGAATGAGGGAGTCAATGCCTTGAGTGCATTTGATAAGGTTGGTAATGTGAGTGAACCAACAGCTCTGTCTCCAGAAACGTGATTCAAATATATATAAATTGAGACAACTGTTAGCTCATCTGTGTTCTCTCAAAAGGATACAGACTTGGAAAAGGCAAAACTGTTACTAGGTTCATTCTCTCAACAGAGTGAGTCTATTGAATTCAGCCTGTCAGCCAAGGCTATCAGCAAAGAGTTAATTTCATCTGACATTTTTCAAGAAACTACAAATATTGTCTTATTTTTAGGGACAACAATGGACCAACTCAATTGGCATTTTGAACCAACAATTTAAGAACTTACTTGGGACCAAAATGGACCAAGAAAGAACAATTGAAATGTCACAGGAAGGGTGAATTGACGGTAGCAATTTTTCTAAACTTCCATATCAAGGAAGGAAGAATGATTGATGATTCTGACTGAATCAACATGCCTTCACAGGCGTCAGGAGGAAACTTGGATCATGTGCTACATTATAGATCCTTGTCTCCCTCCCCAGATGGAACATATCTGGATTCCTAATTGAATAGATCATCTTAGATGATCAGCAACTCATTGAATCTATTCCTGAAGCAATTCAGTTTTCAAATTAAACTATTTTAATAGATTCAATTGAGGACGGGGATTTACGAAACCCCATTGCACCTCCAGTGACCTTTCTTGAAGGGGCTATGGTGATCTTTCTTGCAGGTACAAAAGACTGAGTCATCCGTACTGAGAGAGATATAGTGATGTGAGAAAAGAGTGAAACACAAGTAAGGAAGAGTGAAAATATATATTCTATGAGTGAAACACTTAGAGAGTATATGAGCGAAACACTTGTGAGGAACACAAAGTAAAATCACACACTAACACACTTACCGAATCCCTTTCCCAATTCCCTGTTACAGATTTCAAATGTTACTCAACCAGGTGGAAATTTCTCCAGAAAAGGACTTTTAAATGAATAAGAGGATTACTCAACTAAGGGGGAGAATTATTAGGAGAATGGAGAATGAGAATTATTAAGAGGATTACTCCAAAGTGTTCAACTAAGGGGGAGTAGATCCAAAGGGGAGAATTGTTGAACAAGATCCAAAGGGGAAATAACAACATGCTTGGATTGATCCATTTGATTTTAGAAAATTCTTGTATATAGGAATTAACCGGATTTTCTAAAATGCATAACATGTCATAGTTTGCATTTTTTATATTTGCGATGGTTTAATACTGTATGTATGCCATGTCTGTTGTTACCTCTATTAAATTGGTTGGAGAATTCAAGTAAGGGGAGAATGAATTCACCTTGGAAGAGAAGTAAAGACAGAAGTTGAAGAAGAGGTTATATGGTAAGAAGAGAACAAGACTTCATCTCTGACATCCTAAGGGGGAGTAGTGATGAGTCTGAGAAATGAAGATAATACTACATGTATAATATGTTCAGTGCTAGAGGAACAAACATCTTTCATTTCAGTTACTCAAGAAATCTGGAAATGTATTATATGATCCAGAGAACAATTTATTTACTTACAGTTCTTAAATGTCATATTATTTTCTTAGTTGTTAGTTGAGTTATCCTCTAAGAATTTGTATGTTAAATGCTTAACAACAAATAGGGGGAGATTGAAAGGCATATGTCAAGGCCTATTTGTAATAAGTAGATGACAACTCAACTCAAGTAAGTAATAAATACTGAGGAAGGAATCAAGATGAAGACAGTCAACTAGACACAAAGAATCCTAATATCAGAAGTATTCTAATGAAGCTGCTACTCTACACCGGAAGAAGTTCATTAATATGTTCAAGCGTCGGCGAAAAATAAAGGAGTAGTATTTCAGAAGAGTTCAGAAGATACAAAAGATTTCAAGTGCCTACTACAAAGAGATTCCAAGAAAAGAAATAGTGAAGACAAAGCTAGAAGCAAGACAAGACACAAAGACCACTACAGAAGAAATGAGAATCAACATTGTAGTTAGTCATCCGTGAACCAGACCAGTGCACAGGGTGTCAACAGTGTCAGTGAAGATTCGTCATCAAAAAGTTTAAGTGGTTAAAAAAAGGTTATTGTTGAAGAACAGAAGAGTTTTTCTACATCAACAATAGTCAAGCCTTTAATTTAATTCTCTGTTAATTAATTAAATTAATTAGTTAATTTAATTAGTAAATTAATTCACTCAGAATTAATTTATTTCTTAAATTAATTAAAGGATTAATTAATTTAGAATTATTTTAGAATGACAGAAGAAAGAAGCTGGAAGGTCAAGGGATGCAGAAACAGCTAAACAGGCCTGACAGTACTGACTTTAAGACAAGACGGAAAAAGTATTGACACGGAAGAAATGCAGAGTCATATATTCGTAAAGGTGGAACCCCGGTTGGAATTGATTTATCATTTCCAAGTCAAAAGGAGTTTGGTTCCAGACCATCAGAAGACCGCAGCTTAGAGCGTAAGGATTTATTTAATTAATAAATATTTTATTTATTTAGTAAATTATATTTATAAATATCTAAATAATATTAGATATTTATTTTTATAATTTATGAATTAAATTTATTATTTATTAATCAAAGATTATAAGCTGTGCGGGTCGAAAAGCATTTCTACGGAGCCAGTCACTACAGGACGAAATAAGCCCCTTTGAATTGCAATTTGAAATGGCAGGAGCTTTATTTCTAAAGGAGCCAATCAGAGCATGCCATGTGTCCATTCAAGAGAAAGAGAAATGAATTGGCAGTTGGTTGAAGAAGTCATACCGAGAATTTAAATGTCATACTGAGAAAATCAAAAGTCATACCGAGCTTTGATTTAATAAGTCATACCGAGAATTTTCTTTTTAATATAAGTCATTCTGATTTATATTAATTAGGAAAATTCGAATATGACTTAAGAATAAGTCATACCGAATTTTCTTAGTTCAAAAGGTCATGCTGGAGCAAGTGGATTGTTTTTTTATTTAATTAAAAAAAGTCATACCGATTTTTTTTTAATTAATAAAATAAGTCATACCGAATTTCTGTAAGTCATACCGAGTGAAAAAAAGTCATGCCCAGTTTTTATAAGTCATACAAGTGTTAAAATAAGTCATACAGACTTATTTTCTTGAAATTAAGTCATACTGAAAAAGGTCATAGCAACCTTTTTCATTCTCTATAAATATGAGAATCAGCCTTCACTTGTTCAGTTGTTGAGAAGTTAGAAAATCAGATCAAATTCAGTAATTTATCTGCATTGTAATATTCACAGATTTCTGTGCTGAGTTTGAATATAATTGATTAAACACGAACACTTCATGTCGAATTTATTCTAGACTTTTTTTTTTCAATTATATATCTGTTTTCTAAATATTAATTTTGTAATACTAATCAAGTTAAAATTATATCTTTCACTTGAACAGTATTTCATTATAATTAATATTTCGCGAGTAATTAAAATAATATTTTTAATCCAAATTATTCCGCGATTAATTTCTGATATTGTATTCAACCCCCCCTTCTACAATATCAGGGACCAACAAAGGTATCCGGAAAATAACTTTAGTGACCGACTAGAGCCCATTGTTTCTGGGATAACGTCAGATTCATGAAGTCCTTGGACCTTAAATTGGGCTTTGTACTATCCAAACAAGCCTTAATGTAGTCTTCTAACTAGGTTTCGATTATCGAATCAAGGTTGAATAAGGTGGTCTTTTCCTAACGGGCTTTTACTTCAACAAAAAATATGTGGGCTTGATCCCCTATAAATAGGGGTACATTGACGAATTATTAGGGGTTGGAAGTTGAGAGCCCCGACCAACTAAAAAACCCTAACAATCTCATCCCCTAATATTCATCAAACACCGCACTCCGGTGACTTTTCAGATAAAAAACACCATCCTAGATCTTGATTATGGCGATGGACCTCAAATTTTGTTGTTACCAAATTCCTCCATCAACACATGTAATATGACAGGCTATAAGAAGTAAAACAAGCATAAACAAATTATACATTCCAACAAGCAACTTTTCTTGCTCAAATGTGTGATCATCAAAATTATGAGGGTTACATCTAGTGCTATTTATGCATCTCATAACAAGTTAGGGTCTTCTTAATTATTACTTCTGAGCACTTAATTAGTTAATTTAGGATTATTGTAACAGCAGTCAGTAGGTGACAATTAGACATTCGTTTCACTGTGTTAATTTGTATTTCAATTGTTAACGGAGGAATTTGGTGATAACAAATTCGGGGAGGGTTTATGGAATTATAGTGGTGATTGATGACGTTGAATGGCGTAGGTCGATGGAGATGTGGTGTTTTGGGGGCGGCTGAGACTGTTTGGTTGATGAGTTTAGCCTGAAAGAATTAGGGTTTTTGATAGCCAAAGACAGACCTTACCAAACAATGTGCCTACGTACCTTATTTATAGGGATCAAGCCAAACGTAGTTCTTGAGGAGTAGGAACCTATGGGGATTAGGTTTCCCTTCCTAGAGCAATTGGGCCTCCGCCTTAAGTGCCCCCGTGTATAGACCGTTGAGACCCGGCTTCTTTAATGGAGCGTGGCGGCCTAGGCCACGCCCATCATTGACCACAATGAGCTTAATGGGCTAGTCTCCTGGAAGTGTCACTAGAGACGGGGCAACTAAACCCCCCTAACTGGGTGAGACCCCAATTAGCTTAGGTGGAGCTTAGTCTTCATCAGCAACAAGTCTTTGACATTTTCAAGTAATATGAATTGATCTCGTGTCTTCAAATGAGCTTCAAGTAATGATTCTAGCATTGTATAGTTATCATGTCTTCTAGTGAATGAGGTCGATGAATATTGGGCCTAGGTCACCTAAAAGAGGCGAGGCTCATAACATGTGAGATTGATGAAGGTCGCATATCATTATAATATTATTCACCTGTTTAGATGATACTAAGAAGTAGGCGAGGTTGCTGCAAGTGGGCAAGGTCCTAAAAGTCTGGGCTGAACATTGTTGAGCAGGCGAGACCTTTCAAGTAGGCGAGGACTCTTATTGTGAGTGATCCTTTTTGTTCTGAGTATTCTTTCACTTTTTGGGCTTCAACTGGGTGAGACTTCCACGAGTAGGTGAGGCCATTTAATTATTGGCCTAAGCCGTCTGTACTCATTGTTAATGATATCTGCATGTTTGCCTTCCAACCTCTCCAAGTGGGTGAGTTCTCCTCCAATGAGCGAGGTGCCTAGGTCAGTCAAGTCTTCTATCTGGGTTAGCTGTCTTCATGTGCCTAGACCCATCCAATTAGGTGAGTTTCTTCGAAAGTGAGACACCGCTAAGAGTGAGAAGCTCCTTAATTACTGGGAGGAAGATTTTGGCTATAACACCAATGATATTATTAAAGGTTAAATCACTTTAGGGGTCTTTCCCAAAAGGGTACCCAAAGTGATTATTTTACACAATTATTAGAACTTTTAAATTTTTTATAAATTTAAATCTGCAACTTTATAACTCGGGCATTACAGTGGGTGAAAGCCATGTATAACATGTTTTGAGTTAAACATGCCCAGAATGACATTTGGCGGAAATAGTGCCCTAAATAACCTGTCACACACGTATTTTTGGAATGCGAGGGTGATATACGCAAGCTAGGAATGCGAGGATCGTGCATTCATATTTTCCTCTATTCTATTTCTGCTTTTTTCAAATGTGAATCCCAAGCAACGCAGATGCTGAATGCGTATGTGGTACTGGCATATCTCTTGCACACATTCATTCGTATACATATATATAACACACTTGATACAAAAACAAAACATACATCACCTGTTAATGATTCACCGACGACCCAGCCACCACACTTTTAGTTGACAAACCATAACACATTTTTCATTTTTACATTCATTACAAATCTCATAATTATATACTAATCACAATACCTCAAAATCCCAATTTCAAAACCTACTCTAATACTATACATGTAACATCTATAATTAGAAATAAGTAATTTATTTTTACAGTTACATGTATAATTAGAAATATGAAGATGTAAATATTTGAGTTTCAAGATAATGGATAAAGAAGGAAGTGTATATACATGTGACGATGTACATGTTGAGAGATAAAAATGAACCGTTGATTAATGGGAGAGAAAGGGCAACACGCATTTCTTAAATGGGTGGATGAATGTGTAAAATGGCAGTTTTTCTGATACTCAGTATTTTGGGTATTCAATACTTAAAATTTTATTATTTTGGGCATTTTCTCCATTATAGTCCGTATATCGTACGAGTTTTACTTAATATTATAATTCTATTATATATACTATAATAATTATATATAATTTTAATAAAATTTTAATGCAAATAGTAAATTATACTCCCTCCGTCCCGGCCAAATGTTTACATTTGGTCCGGGCACGGAGACCAAGGATAGTGGGTGTAATAGTGATTTTATTGTTAAAATAAATGAAATAGTGGGTGTAATAGTGTAAAGTGTTGAAAAAGTGGAGTGAAGTAGTGGATGTAATAATATATTTATTGTTAAAAGTTACTATTTTTAGTAATGTAAAGAATTGGGTGGGACGTCCCAAAAAGGAAAGTGTAAAGAATTGGTTGGGACGGAGGGAGTAATATCTAATTAAAATATAGTTAAATATAATAATATATTTTATTTAAATATTTAAAACTAATAATATTATTATTCAATTTGAATATTAAAAATTATAAAATATTAGATATTAAAATATAAAATATTTTTTAATATTATATTTAACAATTATAATATAATTTAACACATCACATTATCGACTAATCGATCAAATTTGTCACTTCGAGAATTTAAAAGTACAGTGCACATGTTTGTATACATCTACATATATTTGAACCTATTAAATTCAGATTACATTTCAAAAACTATGATTTACACATTAAATCACGCTATAATATACTTGTAAAGATATGATTCTCATATATCTCAACCGTTTTCAATCATACACAAGCATATAAATTTTGCTTGTTTCTTGTTTGTTTCAAAATCTAGTTATCTCACTATAAGCACTGTGGGTGCAATTTCTTTTAAATTTGAACTTCATACAAAGAAGATGAGCCTACTTCAGCTTCACTTGAACACACAGCACTTAACTCCAATGATTAAAGTTTTCTTTTATATGGAGGTGGACATTGAGTTTGTAATCAACTAGAGTAATCACTAGTAAGATTTTAAATTTCGAATCTAACATTTCTCTGATCATTATGAAAAACTTATAAAGAAAAAGATATACAAGAAATGTGCAAAAATATGCACAAAATTATCAAGGCAAAACAAAAATGCAGAAAAAATACATTAGAAAGCTACGTGGCACAAGAGAAATAAAAAAGAACCATTTTCTGGCGAGCTCCTACCATGGCAGGGAGCATGTAAAACTGCTTCTACGCTGCTACGACATCGTTAGTTTTGCTCTTCCGAGAATCGTTTGTACATCTGAACCCCATATTGGTTCGGCCAATACGAAGCAGTCATTTGGTAGAGCGGATTGAACGGCTTTTTTTGGCTAAATGATTTCAATAAAATAAAGAAAAATACTATTCCGAATCACTTTCCATGCTCTCCATTCCTTTCAATCCTCTTCGCTTTGGCTACACAAGGAGAAAAAACTTCAGATATATTCAGAGATAAGTAATTTATAAAAAATATAGTTAAGATTTTTCTTTTATTTTTCCTATGATGAAAAAGATAGTTTAATAGTTTATATATATGAACTTTACGTAAAATTTTACATTTATACGTATTATAAATAATTTTGGTGGAGCCACTCTTAAAGTTGACGAAGATGGTTGGAATACAATCATTCCAATCACTTTTCTGTTGGGAAACAGGATCCAGGAAAGATAAACAAATGCAAATAAGATAAATTGGGCCCCTTTCTATTTTTTTAATCTCTAAATTAAATTTCACTATTAGAAATATATTTTTAATAATTATATGAAGGTCACAATACATTTAATTTAAACACATTAAAATCAGTTGTAAAAAATTCATTGGAAGGTTATCAAATATTAGTACAGATTTTTATAATCTCCACTTTGGCCTCAATAATAGTATAGAATTTATAACATCAATGATAGTAATACTTTAATTATACGATAAAATAATGAAAAGACATTTACGTCGAGTTCAAAATATATATATATATATATATATATATATATATATATATATATATATATATATATATATATATATATATATATATATATAAAATGAAAAAACAACAATGAGAGGTATAGGTTTGTTAGCTGGATTAGTGGATAACCTTTTTGGTGGTGCATTTCTTCTCCTTGACTTCATACCTAGCCTTGGTCACATCAGCCAACCAAGTCCCTGGGAAACAATACTGCCAATATAATAAACCAAAAGAATATTAATAAATAAGAAAATCATCCACAGCCATATAATCAATATATTATATAATTATATAAATGAAGATCATAGAGAATTTTCTAAATATTAAAACACAATAAAAAATAAATACATTTATTTCTTTGTTGAAAAATAAGCAAATACCTGAAGCATTCTATCAACAGCCTTGGGCCTTTTCTTGGGTCTATGAGGAAGCTTTGTCCCTTTCATGAGAAGAAAATCCTCTTCTTTCTCCTTCCTTGATAGAGGAATATGAACTCTTGGCCACTCATGCACCTCTCTACCACCATTCATAGCCACCGCAGGTACGGCCCCGGCGACGATTTTTGTAGTACCAATAATATCCTCATGATTATTAGTAGATATGTTACTACAACCAGCTTCTTGTGGTAAGGCAGAACCAATATTATTTTGATGATGGTTCATACCAAATCCTACAACTTGTTCTTGATGCACCAATCCATTTATGTTTTCATCACTTTTCAATGAAGCTGGGCCAGAAGAACAAGCAGCTGCAGGTGCTGCTGATGTTGTAGTATGATTTGCAATCTTTTTCTGATCATTTTTTTCCATAATTTTTTGTGGTGATCTTTTCACAAGCTTGGATCTAGATGAAGAGGCTGCAGCTGCAATAACTCCCTTGCTGCTACTACTTCTAGGTGGATGGGACCCACTTCCACCACCAGATCGATCTTCCAAGTTTCTCCTACAAATATTCATTTGACAACGAAAAAACAAGAATTTACAAGGGTGTGATCAAATGTTTGAGCGTAAAGGTTGTAACTTTATGCTTGTTTTTTCAAGAAATCTAAAGGGTTTTGAAAACTTGATGTAGAATATAATGTAATTTGAAACAAAAAGATGCATATACATGTGGCGATGTAGGTGTCTGTATAAAATAATAATTCATGTGATTCAAGAAACCGACAGACTTTGAATTTTCAGCCCATTAAAAGAAGAAAAGCACGTAGGCTTATCAGATGATAATATTAGGAAAAAAAAGTGCGATTCCTTTAGATGTAAGATCATAACTTAAACACATCAAATTTGACCTAATAATAATAAGAAAAACAAAAGTAACTATAATAGAATAATAAAGATTTTATTTATGAAGCAACACTAGAGGACCAAAAATGAATAAGCTGCAGCAAGTTAGCAACTATGAGACTTCAGATTGAAACTAATGTATTAGGGTTTGATTATTTTTACACAGGGATAGAAAAGTTATAACTTATATCACTCACATAAAAGTTTTCTTCAAAACACATATCTATCTACCAGTTAATGGGCTTGGAACGACAAATTATTTCTCTCCCAAGGCGAAAAAGGAATCATCATTATCAACATTCCCAAACCTGTACTATATTATATGCAAATAATCTTATTAGATATAAATGCTATCACTATTACTACCAATGGAAAAGGTAAAGCACAAAATAACTTCGATTAGAAAGAATAGAAGGAAATACACACACACAAATACCATGTAATATTCCATCGCAAACTATTTTAAACTGTATAAATCACTAATACAAATCACGAGTTTGTAGTTGGTTGGGTAAATTAATTTGTCATTTGACCAGAAATATATATCCACGAAAAACTATAAATATTTATAAATTCCAAGAAAGAAAATTAGAAACATAAGTTACATACCTATTCAAAAAAGAAGAATTATCTTTACTGGAAGACTTGTGACTTCCAACTTTGCCATTAGATGTTGAAGAATTGGTTGGTGCTGATGTTGTAATTGAAATTTTATCAGGTAAAATAGAAGATGGTGGAGGCATTATATTGGCAGTACTTGAATTCTTGGTCTCTATAAGTCCTGCACTGGTTGTTGCAGGGGTAGGCAAAGTAATAGATCTTCTTGGAACCTTCATCATAGCTTGTAATTGAGTTGACGAAGATGATGAAGAATCATCAGCTAAGCCACTGCCACCAGTGGGAGCTCCAGCTGACCGGTTTTCGACAGACCTCGAAATTCTTGACCTTTTTCTATGACCCCATTGTAACAACACATCTCCACTACCACCACTTCCATTTGGGATTGTTTTTGTGGCATCATTTTCATCATCAATCTCTTTGTTGTTGGCAATAATACCATCATCTTCTTTGCAAGTTCTCCAATGGGATCTTCGTCCATTACTTAAAGGGAGATTCTCAGGGCTCAATCCTTGATATCTGTGACAAAATTGTTAACCAAATTGTAACTAACAAGGTTGATATCTAAGATCATAAGAACAGGATTGAATGAATGAGAAAACTTAGATTTGATAAACACGAGAAAATAAAACTGAAATTGACTTGGAACATTCTTATCCTTTAAGATCTCAACTCTCAAGACCTCATCTTTACTTCATTCTAACTGATTTCAGTGGCATCCCATTTCATCAAACACCATAAATGTGTTCCCAGAAACATTTATTTTCAAGATTTGACTTTCTCTAACCAGAACAAATGGAAAGAAGTAGAAGTCTTTGAGAATGAGGAGAAAAGGTGAGTTCTTTTCAAACGGAAAAGGAAAATAATAAAGAATTGAGAACAAATCTTTTACATAGATGTCTCTGAAAGAATTTTCCACATTCTCTTCTAAATCTGGTAACACAGAGATATAGACAAAGAGATAGGGAAATAAAGTTTAACTGTCATTTCATTTCCTGTTCTGAAGGATTTGACTTGGAGACACTTTTTAAGGCATATTCTAAGCTCATATGTCATTACCACTATAGGGAAATAAAGTTTAACTGTCATTTCATTTCCTGTTCTGAAGGATTTGACTTGGAGACACTTTTTAAGGCATATTCTAAGCTCATATGTCATTACCACTTTTTTTCTCTCAAAACACTCAAATATGTCATTAGCTATAAGATGTGCAATGCCGATTTATTTGTTAAACAACAAATGAAGCATCTATTCTTAACTGTGATCCATGTAGGAGAAAAAAACATTTAACGGGAGCATATAAAAAAAATCCGCGAAAAATTACCTTCTAGATTCAACAAGAAGAGCACGCTGTTCGGGATGCTTATCTGAACGCTCATCTATCTCACTTTCTGTGTAGCTGATTAAAAATATTGTTAAACTAATAGATCAATTGAGTCAATTTCATAAATTAATAGAGCAAATTTCCTATATATACTAGAATTTTGCATTAAAAAAAATAGAAACATCAAAATTGACACGCATGCAATAATAGGTTGCTAGCTAGTAGTCACCTTGATGGAGGAACTGCTTGTGGAGCAAAAGAACTATATGCTGTCTCCCTCTCGGCCGAAAGCCGCTGTGATTTCTGAAAATCTTTCAAAACTGCTTGAAAATCTTTTGCTAGTTTCGCATCTGTAATCTTTTTGCTTGCCTGGAGATATAATGCCAGCAAATATCATAAAACAATCCATGAGATAAATTTCAAGGGAAGAAAGGAAAAGAGGGATAAAAAAATTGAATACTTCTTACTGTTCTACAAGTGATAGTCATATCTTAAAAGGGAGAATAAAGAATATATTTGGGTGGCTATATTTTACCACTAAGAACAATGAAGAAAATTCTAGAAGTGTTAACCAGAACCAACTTACACTGATTTCTGCATGATGATCAGTTTCACTCGCTTGCTTAAGTTTGGCTGAAGTATCCTTTACCATCTGTTCAATATGTAGTCGCGTCTTGTGCCTGCCAAAGTAGCAAATTGGGTTTAATAAGAACCTAATGACTGAATTTGTTGCAATAAAAAACAGCCTAATGTATATGTGATGGAAGTAGATGAGAAACCATAGTCAGCTGCCAACTATATAAAATACCCACATAATTTAGGCTATTTTCCACTTCCCTAGGACAAAAAAATTACTGAATGCCAGTGCCTGCCATCTTCTCTTCCACCCAATGGAAAGAAATTTCAGTATTTATGTAGAAAGATTGGTAACAGGACTAAGTGATAATACACAGTGTCAACCACTAGGCGTGCCATAATTGAAATTTATGCTCCCTTAAATCTCTAGACATTTATGCTCCCTTAAGACTTAAGAGAATGAAATAGTAAAGGAACTGACTGAAACATTGCTAATAAAGTTAAAGATTAAAGAAATTATAAAGAGGAAATAGTTAAAAATGAGTGCGAAAATTTTCATTGATAAAGTTTGTAAAAAAAATGAGAAGTAAGAATTTATCTACAAAATTGTAAGATTTAGCTTTAATTAAAATTTGTTGCATTGCATGTAAGGAGTAATGAAAATTATAAATACAAGCCTGCAAATTTCTACAAAATCATCCCATTTCCACCTAGATTAATTCCTCCAGCAACTGGGCAACGAAACACAATATACCACCTATATCCCGGTCAGAGACCACACTGTGCTACTAATCAGTTGAGTTCATACTAGTGACGCTGAGAAGATGATCCACACTTAAACCCTAAGCAACTTTCTATACCAGTCTTTCTTATCTTCTTAATAGACCATGATGTGTGACAGTACATGTAAAATGTCATAAATGTTATTAGGTTCCCATGAACATTAATTCTATGATGTAATTTAGTTTCAAAAATACTTAATTGACAATCCATACAATAAAACATAATCTATTTCTCAACTAACATGTAAATTTTAAATTTTGTTTCTTTTCTATCCCATGGTAACCTACTTACGGAACAGAAGTTGACTTTCTCTTTCAGTTCCTTCACTAACATGAAAATTGTTAAATCCGCTAAAAATGATATTAGAAGGCAAAAACTACATACTTTTTTCTAAACAAATGGTTTATTATCCCTTTAATACCTCGGATCACCAAAGCAAGATATCGTATACTACAAAATTCACATACATATCACGATACGGTCTACACAAAATCCATCTCTACCAACTATACTATCCATGAATAAGTAGATTCACACATAAATATATCATAAAAACATTGATCTTGAAATCAAGAACATCAACATAACTCTCAACAAAATTCAATAGAAAGTGTCAATAAAATCAACAAAAATCGACAAAATAACTCAAAAACCATTAATTCACATCAATAATTCACAGAAACCATCAAAAAGTGTCAATAAAATCGACAAAATGAATCGAAAACTCACAGCTTTTCACGAAGCTCAGGGGTATCTTTAGGAGTAGCAAGAGTATTAACAAGTCTTTGAAAAGTAGAAACCACTGTATTCATCTCAAAAATTGCTGAAACAACTTCATGGGTCGGATCTTGTTTTCCATTTGCAATTCCAACCCTTCTTGATCGACCCACTTCAAGATCTTGAAAACTCATTATTAATTCACCATTATCAATTACTCAAAATCTCTCTCTGTCTCTCTCTCTCTCTCTGTGTGTTTTAATAAAAATAAAATCACTAGTACTAAAACACTAGTACCCCATTGTCAAGACCCACCTTCTTATCATCATTTTATTCTTTTAATTTATCGTAAACCAGGCAGCCGATCCACTCTTTTAACTTTTTTGTCATTTGTATTTTCATACACAATTTTTTATTTTTATACTTAAAAAAAAAAAAAACGAAAGTTGAATAGTATTTGCTAGTTTGCTACTACTTACTAGTTACTACTGTACATGGCATGTCATATTTTAAATGAATAGAATTCTAATTAAAATTTGAGTAACAAATTTGCCTTCATTAAAAAAGTAGAGAATTAGTTGAGAATCGATTTTTTTTCTTATGCTAGAAATACATATCCTATTAGACTTGTCAGGAGATAATCGGTTCGATTTCGGATCGGATCAGTTTTTGATTATGAGATATTTAGATATGAATTGAATTGTATCTGATTCGGTTCGAATCCAATTTCAAATCTGCATAATTTGAATCGGTTTCTATTTGGATCAAGACAATTTTGGTTCGAATCAAATTCGGTTCGGATATTTTCTTACTTTGAATCTGACTTTTTATCATAAAAATTTGGTTCCGACATTAATTTAAATTTTCATTGACGTAAAATAAAGATTAGTCAGTAAGTTTATCAGAATATAATTAAAATTTAATAAAATAATAAACAGAAAATAATAACCTCAATTAAGTAACACTTTGTCCCGTCCTCACTTGGGCTAATATTATAAAATAATTTTTTTGTTAAATGCATAATATTTTCATTAAATGCATAATGGTGGCAAATATATTTAATCAAAAAGTGATAAAATGATATTCACTAGATTCAATATACATTATAAGATATAAATTTTAATCAAATCTGATTGTTTGATTTTTAATTTAAATAAAATGACTAGATGCATTCAAAAGTTAGAAAAGAGTGATATTATAAAAATATAAAGTTATTTTTTAAAATATTTTAGAAAAAAATTGTATATTTATATTATATGGACAATGCAAATATAAATTTAATTTTAATAAGTAAAATTAAATAACATCTTGTGGTATATAATTTATTTTTAAAAATAATTCAAATACTTAAAAAGAAGTGTTTGTTGATATTGAGTGTATTTGTTTTTATTGTAGACAACAAGATTTTCTTTTTTGGATTTACAAACTTTTTATTTTTTAAGATATAATTTCCTCTATAATTGTAGAAAATTTTATTTTTCAACCGAGTCTAGTTCTATAATATTCTTTTATCGGATAATTTTCAATATTAGAATAATATCGGATCAGTATATTCGAGTCATCTCGGTTTAGATAAATTTTTATTCGGATTTGATCAGTTTCGGCTCATTATTGAATCTCGTATTTCGGATTATTTCTGATCAAATTTTCGGTTCTAGGTCATTTTCGGATCGGATCAAATCGGTTTTCGAATCATTATCGGATTTTGATTATATTGAACCAGTATCGTTTCGAATCGGATTGTTTCGAATTCGGTTATATTTTCATATTATTAAATTCGAATACAAAATCATATCTTGATTCAAAACAAGGTCTAATATCCTCTAATCGCCTTCTAGACTCTAATAAAATATACACATGATCAAAGACTATAATGTCATATACTTTTTTTTATTTACATGTATATATGTTATGCTAGATTATGTTTTAGTACTTCGTACATTATCAAATTTACATTATTCCTGACGGTTTATATAAAATATATAACTTTGAAATATTGTCTCGTTACTTAATAATTTTCTTGAACAAATATTTTTACCCTTAAAGAAAGAAAATTAGTGAGTAATTCTTAAAAAAATTTAAGAACACAAACTCACTTCAAATCAATAATATATTTACATGCAAATTAAATATTCAAAATAATTTTTAAATTGTTGTGATAATTGTATTAAACCCCTTCTATAATACTTTGGAGAACAAGCATTAACCATCTCGGATGTGATCAGACGTGCTCCTAAAATTTACGAGGCCGAGTCCATCTCCAATTATAATTATGTTGCACTGACTGTAGACCTCGACTAGTCCATATTTACAGTTAATTTACTCTTAAGAAAACTCAGGAGTGAACTTTGAACAAGTCTTAAAACATTTTGAACAATTTTGTTCTAGACACTCTCTAGATCGTCCATGAGAAAACGGTGCGTCGATTGAGTTAATGGTCTAGGAGAAATCAAGGTTTTAGTAAAAGTGATGTAAATAGTAAAATTTCGTAATCGACCTAATTTCTAAAAACTTTTCACCAAGTTAAACTCATGTGTTCCAAATCAAAATATTTTTGATAATTATTACAAAAAATGAAGAAGCTCCTTGAAGTGGTTTCGTATTTAATTATGAATTTTTTGATTTATTAAAAATGTTGGAGTGTGAGTCGCGTAATAGTAATTCGCAGAAAAGTCAACACTAAAGGCACTGTTTTGACGAGCCACTTTGGCCAGGATAAAAGGATAATTTCGAGACGGTTAAAATACAAAAGATGTTGAAGAATAACATGACTATGTATTCGAGTAAATGATTAGATTAAAAGTCATTGACAAGATAATTTACGAATGGTCAAGATAGACCCGAAGAGGTGAATGTCTAGTAAGATAAGTGGTAGTAAAAGGACTAAGTACAAATTGAAGTTGTCATAATTGGACTCGATATGCGACTATACTTATTAGTAATATAAGTAGTTGATGAGATAAGAGTACTAATCGAGATTATGATATCTATTGATAGAAAATCCGAAACGATTGGGACTCTGAGAACGTATCTTGGACTTCAGGCAAGTTTTCTAACATTGCGTTTTTACATATTAAAATACGTGTATTACTACGTGCAATGAAAAGGAATTTCTAAAGATGAAAGAAAAAGCTGAGCAAGTTGAGCTTAAGAAATAAGAAAGAAAAAGAAAGGATGAAGAGAAGAAGCAAAAGTCTGTCCTAAAGAAACCTGTCTTGTTAGAGGATGTTGCAGATGTAAACTTTGATAGACCAGTCATAAGGTCTAGAAAATCTCAAGCTGCAAACTTTGTTACTGATAAAAGTAAGGGAAAGAAAAAGACATCAGAACCTTCTTCAGGAAAACTTGATCCATTATTTACCTATGTTGCAACTTTGTTTGAAGAAGAAGAGGTTGAAGAAGAAATGTCACTAAAGAGATCAAACTCTACCAAACCAAGACATCTACGGGCACAAATAACAGAGTCCAAGAATAAGGCTAGAGATCCAAAGAAAAGAAGAGGGATTTGTGACAACCCGATTTTGGGGCGTAACAGGATTGGTCATGACAAAGTTGAAGTCTTCACTGGTGAATAGATGGAACTTAGAGAAGCTTGTTCTTTAACAGACATAGTAGATGAAGAACTATCACAAAAGCATCTGGACAAGTTAATCTTTGTTCAACTGATTCTTGACACCTTTGATGATAGTGAACCCAAGGAAAAATTGGCTTACTCTTTAGAAGATGGCATAGTATCCAAGCTGAGTGATGTAGACATTCTCAAAAGAAGCTGGAAAGAGCTATAGTGTGTTATATATCTACTCAAGGAGAAGAATCAAGCCATAAGCAGATGGGTAAAGAGTTTGAAGAAGACAATTGTTGATAAGTAAAGATGGATGAATAAAGTTTCTGATGGGGGTATATAGGCCAAGATATGTATTAGAAGATGGAAGTGAGAAAGAAATGACTACTAATGTTGCACATCTAAATACCACACTTGGTGTCACTCACTTGTCATTCAATCCTGATGGTGAAAGAATTGGTTGTATATATCTTAAAAAAAGCATGAGTAGAAATTCAATTTATAATCTAAGGGCTGCTATCTTTCAAACAGATGATTCAAATGATAACTAAAGAAGATTAAGGAAGAAATGAAGCAAACTTTGATTGCAGCTGAGAAAATTTCTTTGGATGATCTTATCAAATAAGATTTTGGCTTTGAAGAATAAAGGTATCTCTGTAAAATCTGTCTATTTCATGCATTTGTCTCTAGTGGTTTTTGACATCATCATATCAGAATTTATACTTTATTTGTAATATCCCGTATTTTTTAAGAATAATAAAAGGGATTAATAATAAAATGGATTAAAATTGGATAGAAATTAGGAATTAGAATTGGACTAGAATAATGGGATTTCGAATATGGATCGGATTTGAATCATATTAGGTTTTGGTGCAGGGTTTTGAAACATTATATATAGATTGAGATCTACTCATTCTTTTGTATTCTTTTTGAGCCACCAAAACTAAACAATTGTAAATCTCTATTGATACAATCATTTTTTTCTTCATCTTTGTTCATAAAAATTTGTAGGATTTTCCATACACAAATCAGCTATTTTGTAAAATTCGTAGTAAATCGGAATTCGTTGATTCTGGATTTTTCGGAAAGATCTTTTCGTTCTCTACGACTTTCATAGTTTAAGTTTTTTGAGAAAATATCGTTGAGAGAAACAAAAAGGTGAAATACAGATCTGGTCAGAACTGGAATTATAGGATTATAGAATTATTTTATTTAAGGACTTAAATCAAAAAAAATTATATACTTTAAGACCTCAATAGCCGGAAAAAAAAGTTTAAGGACTTAAATCCAACAATTATATATTTAAGGACTCAATTACGAAAAAAATAGTTTAAAAACTTAAATTCAAAAAATCATATAGTTTAGGGATGTTTTAATTGATTTTCCCTATAAATTTATTATATGTGCTTTGTATTAATTGATTATCTCGTATTTTTCTTCCTAACACTTTTACCCCCATTAAATTATTAAATTTATTAAAATGAGAAATCGATAGTTAAACGTTTATTTAACGAGATAAAGTCATATATATAATATAAACATATATAAACGGAAAATAGATTTTAATACTGTAAAAATCAATTGATTAACAGAATGTCCAATGATTTTTTTAATATATTGCATTATAACGAGCTTGAATATTTAAGTTTTTAAAGTATAATTCTATTCTATAGTTTGATTAAATTCGAAAGTTCAATTCCAGTAAAACCTCGATTAATTAATAATCGATAAATTAATATTTTTAATACAGATTTTCGATCACGACATAATAGTAACAGTACATTTTTCACCTCGATTAATTAATAATTTCGATAAATTAATAAAAAATTTCAGTGCCGATATTATTAATTTATAGAACTGTATTCAAAGCAGCACATATGCATTTAGCCGACCCCATCTACAAGATAGACAAACTTTAAATCCCAATCAACAATTCATTCTTCATGATTACATTGTACTAAAGACGAAACCAATAACAGAAAATGCATTTTTCACTGACATTTGAAAAACAAGAAGCTGAAGTAGGAAAATACATCAAATATTAACACAGACATATATGATGATTCATTAGTTTCTTCGAAGAGCCACAGCAGATAAGACAACAAGAAACATGAAGATGAAAGCTGTGATGAAGGATGCCACCACTGCACCGCTAACCCTCTGGCAGAAGTCATTAAACTGCTGACAAATCGCGTTCCAATTCGTGTTTGGATTTCCATTATGAGCCAAATACACAATAGAAGCTGCCCCAGCAGCACCAGATGTGGTTAGAGCTACCATCACCTAAAAACCATTTACAGTAAAACCTCGATTAATTAATAATCAATAAATTAATAACCCACGATAAATTAATATTTTCGATACAGATTTTTGATGATCAAACATAATAGTAACCGTACATCTTTTACCTCGATTGATTAATAATCTCGATAAATTAATAAAATTTGTCAGTCCCGACATTATTAATTTGTCTCTTGTTTGTATTTTGAAATTTTAAATTTACGGGCTAAAATAGTTTGTAGTGGTACGTGTCCCCCGGTGTCTGTGTGTGTACATTAGGCTTACAGTATCTAAGATGAGCAGGAGAAGCCGTGCTCCGACTATATGTGGACGAACAATGCTAACAATCGAGAATGGCAGCGATAGGACAAGGTATGCACTAGCAATTCCGTTTGCAATCACGAAATACCTGCATGCATGGATGTAAAACAACATTAACCAAGTTGTACCACATCAAAATTAATGAAAATCAAGTCGATGTATACGTGAAAGCTGGGAGATCATCGTAGTTAGCATGGAACTGAAGGAACTGAGTGAAAAAAGGGAGAGTCTGATCAGTAGTTCCCATAGTAGCAGTAGCAGCTAAAGCAGCTCCAATGCCACAAATTCTCAATAAAAAGTCGAAAATTCCCACCCCTCGTTTCCACCCGCCTTTAGGATTTTCGATTTCTTTTGTCGAAGCAACAACAGCAGATTTTCCTTTACTAGACTCCGATTGATCAGTAATTTTAATCGCCATTTCGCCGCTCTTTTGTGAAGAATCCATTGGATTATCAGATGTAAGGTTCCAAGGCCTTGTTAGTGGTGAGTACCCTGATATAGTTTGTTAGGATTATATAGAGAATTAATTATAAAGTGTTTGATTTTTTTCAAGTGCTTGTAATTGTGGGTTCAGCACAAACACTGATAGAAGAGGAGTTGTTGCTAACTTGCTCCACCTAAAATAGAAATTCAACTCTTTGACATGGCTTTCTTTCTTTTTAGGTAAGCATGACCTTTTTTAGGCATTATTCAACACAAGCCTTTGTCAGCCAAACTCGATAACATAATGATGTGTGTATTCACTGTTCAGAACACGTGGGGACCTAGATATATATGATCCCACAATTAAGGTGTTTGGCTAAATTTATTTATGAGAAATAAATATTTATTTTTGGGAAAGAAATATATATTTATGTACTTATTTCTGAAAGTAAGTACTTATTTTTAAAAAATAAATTAAAAATAATTTTTTTATGTGTAATAAATACTTATTTATACATTTTTACTTATTTTTTTTAAAATAAGTACTTATTTTTTAAAAATAATAGGAGCCAAACGACAGTTTCGTTTGATCCTTTCCGGAGAATTAGATGGGGCCCAATCAATATACCTTGTAGCATAAATATATTACTTTATTAATTTATGATTTCAAATAATTCAAAATTTTCTTATGCCTTTCGGCTTATATTTTTAGTTTTATTTAATTTTTTAGTAAAATTATATAAATTTAATGAGAAATTAAAAAGTCATAAAAAAAATTTATTGTTAAATATATCTAACCTAATTTGATATAAAAATTTTAGATTTTCAAAATTATAAAAGATTAATGTATATTCTTTCAATCCCATATTTTTTGTCTTGATTGACTTTCAAAAGTAAAATTGACCCAATCTATACTATATTATTAAATCCACAAGAGCAAATGTTTGGTCCGTCGTGCGTCTGGTCCTGCATTTGGTCCTTTTATGTCCTACTCAACTTTTGTGTCTCCTACTCAATTTTAAATACATTCTTTTAATCAATAAACAACCCTATTTTAATTTTCTCATTAGTCAACCTCTTTAATTTATTTAATATCATAATTTATTAATTAAATTTTATGAATATTAAAATAATATTATTATTTTATTTATATTAATTAAAATTTATTATTGTGCTCTATTTATATTATATATAATTTTATATTATATTACTCTAAATGAACTTGTTTTTTAATTAGAATATAGAGTTGTACTCACATCTAATAGCATGTTTCAATTTTCTCATCGCTTAAACACTTTAATTTATTTAAAATTATAATTTTATAATAAAAATTTTTGAATATTAAAATTATATTAATATTTTATATATATTAAAATATACTCTTTTATTTAAATTTTAATTAAAATATTTTCTAATATATTCGAAATTGTTTTTAGTAATAAAAATTTATTAATGCTTTGCACGGGTTATTAATCTATGTTAATTAATATAAATATATAACAATATATTAATGAGAATTTAAACACATAATATAAATATGATTCAAAAATAATATATCACATGTACAACATTACAGAAAAATATTAATAACATAAATAATCAAATTAAATATTTAATTCATTTAAAATATATAATATATTATTTATTACTCTCCTCCTCTGCTTTGTACGGGTTATAGCATAGTAATTAATTACAGTCCTGTACAGAAAATATTTAAAAGAGTAAGAAATAGAAGTACAGGCCAAGATTATTAATTGTAAACACCCAAGAATCATGTCATTGGCTATTTGAAATAAAATAATTTTACTAACCGAGGCTCTATGAGAAGGCTCAGGTAATTCGTCGAAATCCCGCAACTGATTTCCGAAGAAATTTTTTGCCACTTGACTAGCTACAAATGGTGGGAAAATGTTTTATTCTTCTGAAAAAGAAAAGTCATTTTCCAGATATTAATAACATTTTTCAGAGTAGTTTTCTTTCCTAGTAAATTTTGTACTTTCCTCAAAACTAAACAAACACAAAGTTATTCAGAAAAATCTCCTCAGAATCAAACAAATACCAAAAAATTAGGAAAATCATTTTCGTGAAACAAACAGAGGCTAAAATATCTTAAAAACAACAAACATTTACATGGTTGATTGCAAATTGTATTGGCCTTGAAACACTGCTTTCCTTCGAGCAAGTGCAAAACTGCATATAAATATTGTATGTATGTATATCAGTATATGTACCATTTGACGTCTGCAAGCAACAATCTGCCAGACTATTCCTTTATTCTATAGACTTCAAAATTCATATGGGAAAAATTATAAACAATCACTGCTTATCCAAACTCCATATGATCAAATAATACTCCAGCACAAGCATGTACTAGCCTGATTCTCCGAGAACCCCAACTACGAGGAAAAGTTAAAACTCAAATATAAAACAACAATGTAACAATATATCTTTTTACGGGCGCAATCGCCACCCTCGCTCTGCAATTGCTTCATGCACTCGGTTAGCTGCTTCTGCAGTATCATTGAGTGGTGGATAGCTCCAGGCTTCTGTGATCTAAAATTAGAAAAATAAAGATATGAATTAAAGGAATATAAAAACAATAAATTTATCACCCAGTCAGGAACCAAATAATAAACCTTAGTGCAAAAAAATATCTTATGTACTCCAATTAGAATTTAATAATTTATGAGGATCAGAAATTACAATACACATTTAACGAGATTGCAAGAAAAGTGGAAATAGGGAGTAAAATTGTAACTGAATATAAGAAAAAATAGACAGAGAACCAGAAAAGTTTTGCTATCCTCACATATTTGCAAATTACATTTTTTCACCAGCACAAGAGGCCAATCATGATAGTGAAACAAACAATAGAGATTACCTAAGTTGTTAGAAAAAGATCAAACATGGTACAGATTAACCATATTTAAGGCGAACACTTTTACACAGAACACTTTTACACAGAGTAGAGTAAGGATATCAACTTACATCTTCAAGACCCGTAAATGGACGAACAAGACCTCGCTCCCTGAGTGTTTTGTGAAAGTCCGCATACTTCCAAGTACAATGATCGCCCCCCACAACGTAGACGGGCTTACTGCAAAAAAAACAAGTGCAGAGCAAAGTATAAACTAATTTTCACACTTGCGTGGTATAATTTATTTTTTTACCAGACTGCAAGGTTCATCAAGCATACCCTGTGCTGCAAGTCTCACTAAGCATACTGACTGAATCCGCTGTGACAACAAAGGCATCAGCCCATGCTAGATGGCCCATGTGTGGATTTGGTTCTGAAATTTTAATTGAATAGCACATTATGCATTTATAAGCTTTGCAAAATTAGTCACAACAAGATCAGTTTTAAGAGTTATGGTCACAATAAAGATTACCTTCGCCATCCCATATAGAAACTTTTGGATGACTTCCAAGTTCTTTGAGTATAAAGCTGGAAACCTGTCAAAATAAACCCTGATATTTTAAGTTCAGTACACACAAAAAGATGATGTCCTAAATGTAATATGCAAAAACGGTAGTGATTGGCAGTCGGAATATAAAGTTAAAAGGAAGATTTTACAATTTATTTTTTTAAAAGGGAGCAGAATATCATATTTCAGAATAGACAAAACAATGAGATGCAGCGACTTGTAGAAAATAGAAACTTTTATTTAACGATCGGTATGAAAGCAATCTATTTTATAATCACTTCGAATTATGCCAACAGACTGGTGTACAATGTAACTACCTTCTCAGGTGTCCTCCTTGAGAAAGATATTCTTACGCTTCCACAGCTGACAAGAACATTATGGAGAGACGCTACTAATTGTTTAGCGAGATCAACCCCGTATTTACACAAGCCTACATCAAAATTTAGAGAACAATCATTTAATAAAGTAAAACTGGATAACAAAGTAGAGTATTCAAAAGTTTGACTTTATTTATCAGAATATTTACTAAAACTACATGTACAAAACGATCAATAAAAAGTTTAGCAAGAATTGCAGTATCCTGCCGATTCATATGCAACAAAACCATGATACTTTTTGAGTTATATACCTCATGAGTCTAGATATCACATAATTTTCTGCTTTAGATTAAGAGAAGTTTCAACAAATTTCATTTAGCACCAAAAAATAGTAATAAGCTTTTAAGGTTTCATTTAAATATCTGCCAAAGAAGTAATAAGCTTTAAAGGTTTCATTTAAATATCTGATAAGCTTATTTATAGTTTGCATTTTTCTTTTACAGGCTCCTTTATCTCCATGTTTTTCTTTTCAAGCCACACATGATAGAACATTGAAACATATAAAATTTTCTAATATATTATCATTATATAATTACGTGTAGGCCCTCCAATGTTAACCACCAGTAAGGGCTTCAGCAAGGGTGCAAACTCATCATGCCATGTAATAGCTTCACTTCGGAGAGCAGAAAAATCTACTTGATGAAGAGCTCCTACAGTGAGGACCTGCGTCACAAATATCAGGTATCAATTGACAGAAGTGGCATACAGTAAGGTACAAGACCAATATTACAAAAGTAAACAAGGATATGTAGTCAGAATTTATACCACATGCCTATCAGGAAGTTCATGTGGAGTTATCCACTTCCTTAGAAATTTGGGAACCTGCTCCTGTGCACTAGGAGTCAAAGGGTAATAGTCATGCTGTGGTGTAATAACCAGGTCAAACCTATTCAGGCGTGATCTTGGATGCTGAATCTGCAACGATAGTGCAACACAAAATAAGTAAGGTATAAAATCTATGAAATTCCTCTACTAAAGTAGATGAACTCTTAAAACAACAGTGCTCATGATTGTAACTTCACTTATTTGCAACGAGTAGCTGAGTTGCCTGAAACAAACTATGGAAGTGTAATCTGCTATCCCGGCAATTGATATACAATAACAAATTTAATATAAAACCAGGTAGATAGTAGATACTCAAATGTAGAGTCCCAACAGAAAAGTGAAGAATAGTTACAGGTGTCAGTGTCACCCATATCCACCTAAATCAGCAAACACTTTTCGAAGACTTCCAGAAATGGGTAAGACATATAAACAATTGCAAGGTCATTTTTTATCAAATAAGTAAACTACTAGCTCATGAAACTGGAGATTTTGTTAACTAATCATTTATTTGCTGGACTAATATAGTACCTAATGGGGATTTTACATATACTCAATTGTCTTTAAAGCCAATTTGTATATGACCTTATTCATTGTGGTTTTTATTCTGGCGTGTGTCCCTATAAATGCATAAAAATATGGATGAAATACAATACAATCATGTGATTATTATTGTTTGCTATTACTGTCTAAAAGATAACTCTTTTCCGCGGTTAGGGATCAGTGGAAACGTAATTTACTGCAAATGACCACCATAGTTGGGCTTTATTCAAATTTCTATGTGATTATTTATAGCAGTTTTATTTTTCCTCAATAACACCCCGAAACCAACATGAGAAAACAACCTAAAAGTTGTATCATACACATGGTTGACCGAATCAAAGATCAATAAATATGGCATTAGCATGAAACCCAAGTGATGATATAAGTTCTTATTGGTGGATAGCATTAAACCCTTATCATAGCACTAATGCTTACCTGACGCGGAGCATAAAATAAATAAATTAGTAGTTAATTATTTTATATTATTATTTAGATGTAAGTATGTTTTATAATTAATTATTATATTATCAGTTAGGAACATTCTAGATTATAGTAGTAGAATAATAAAAGGATTTGTTTCCTTCAATTAATTATGGAAGTAGATATAGATAAGTATTTAGTTTTCTTTTCATTAGAAATCGACTAGGCTTCCAAGTAATAGTTTATCTATATAAACTCTTGTAATCTTTTATTATTAGATAGAAAATAAAATTTATAAATTGATTTTTATTGGATAAATCAGAGGATTTATTTGTGACTCCCCTTTCCCGCCCCTTGTCCTGCATCATTACCAATAAGCCAAACTAAATTGACCTAATCACTTACATTGTTACGATAACACCCTACAGGCTAGACAACTGGAGTTGGGGGCAAGTAGAAACTGGTAGCTGACAATAGATGTCTACTTATTATAACAATGAGTGATGTGTGTAAAGTGAAAATTGAAAAATTATATGTGTTTCAGGATGACAATAATAAAAGGGAAGGTGGCTAAAATCCAGGTTTTAATTCCAAAATCTCAGGCCTACAACCAAATTGTATATGAGATGAAAACCCAAACCCGACACTTAATCCTTCGTGTACTTTCTTGTTCATGTACCGAAAACTTAAACTCAAACACTAAATTTTCGTGTCGTATAATTATCATGTCTACTAAGGACTTATACCAACTTTCAAACACACTCAAAGTTTAAAAATAAATATGAATAGATGATGTAGAGTATAATCTCAGCGTTGGCTCTAAAGCTTCAAGAAAGTTGGAAGTAATGACTCCAGGCCCTATTTCAAACTATAATTAAGTATTGCATATTGTTATACAGGTTCATAGTTGGAGAAATTCTATGATAATTTGATAGTGCAAAATGTGCAATGCACAGCTAAGGGAAATTAAAGTAAAAAATCTTGGACAGATTTGATCTTTAAAATGCTAAAAGAGCATCGCACTATTTAACTACAATAATGCACCAGATGTACAAAAACATGACCGAATTAACAAACCTGAATAACAAATACATTGTCAGATGCTAATTTTTTTATTGAGCTTGCGATTGAAATGGTATCTCTGCCACATGCAACAATTAATAAAGGACCATCCCTGAAAGAGAAGCAATGATTGTCATTACAACATCCAAACCGCTTGGTAATATATATTAATAACAGAAAAATTGTTAATAATATATAAAATAGTAAAACTAGTATCATACTGAAACAATTCAATTACAAGACAACCATAATTTGAGTATGTAAATACATTAATCAGAATCAGCATGCAAATTTCACCTAAAGCATACCATTAACTTCTGAATATTTGGCCTCGAACACAGCAATATCCTAGAAGTTCTTTGTAAGAGCAAGATCATAATGCAAGATTATGCATCAAAATTTGTTTGGGGAAGACTTAAACCAACAGCCAGCTATTTTCATTATTACTAACAGAATATCAATACAAGAGGGTAGAGATACTATGACGGGTATGCAAACAAAAATCAAGATATGTATTCCGGAGAAGAACTGTTGCAGAAGAAATTGATTTTAGATAGTTACCGGGATTTAGGGAAGTATTATTAAATAAAATTATGTATCACTACTTTAGAAATATTATAGGGTACAGTTATAAAATAATAACCTCATTAAAATAATATTTTTTTCTGTCCCAACATAATGAAGACCGTGTATTTTTACTCTCGATAAAGTAATTTTTTCCCTTGGTCCCAAGGCTATTACTTTAAAGAGGCTTAACTGTATATCTAAGTATTTCCTTGGCTGTTTTACTAACTCAGCTTAGGAGAATTGCAACATTGATGCCTCTTTAACAGTGTATAGAACACTTTTAGGTCGCAAAAAACACAGAAAGCAAACGTATAAACTGTGGCCTTTGTTAAATCGTGAAAATATAATAGGGAGGAAACTATATTAAATGAAGTAAAGGCTCCGGTGTATAGAGAACCTTTTTTTTCAAATCTTCCTGTCTTTACAACTAGAATTTGAAAATTGCACTAGCCATTCTATAGCAATATAAAACATAAAATATGTACCACAAGCTGTACAGTAGTTCAGAATACATGGCCATAACATCATCCCTACCATTAGTTGTCATCACTACACATGACTGACTACATGAGGACACAACCTATATAGAACCCTTGTCATAATGTTACTTTATATGTATGTCTGCGCGTATATATAAATGTTAAATGGGCATCTAAAAGTCTAAAATGACTTCTCAACAACCAAAACATTTGATATTTATATGTAGGCCATATAGTCATCGATATTTCAATGTGACACTGTTAATGATGAATTGATCATATAGTCAAGTACAAAGGTCTGTTAAGAAATTATTCATCTAATACAGATCACTAATAACTCTTTTTCTTTACACATAACTACTTGCTGCAATTTTCTTATCACCAAAGTACAATCATTCATACATTTTTAATACGATGGTACAATTGTTCCCCAGATATAATTAGTTCATACATGCATGGAGGGACGTTAAGGGGTCCAGGAGTTTTAAGATATAGAGAGAGTCAAATCATCAAGGATGCAGCAATAGATATGGGATATGGGATAGGTGCTGTCTTTAATGTAAACATTTCAATATTTCACTATGACGAATGGATTTCCTTCACCATATATTTGTAAATATTTAATTTTACTTAAACAAATAAGAAAAACCCCAAAGATATAATTCTGAACTAAATGCCTTTCAAAACCTTTTTGAGGTTTCCCTGACATAGTTGACCAAGAGCCTGTGTATATGGTTGGCTGTTATATCAAGTTCACCATATCATTTATTTAATGCAAGCCCTATCGTAAATTGATCATGGTTATGCAAATATTTACGAATAATTACTTACTCAAAACTAAATCTGTCACGAATGCAGTAACCTCTTTCTCAGAACAAAACATCTAGCATCAAAGGTTATATATAAAAATATGGATGAGTAAATAATGCCAACATACTTCTCAGAAGTCTCTCGAGCCATAGTTACTATATTTTTCACATCAGCTTCCAAAATAGATGATAAACCACCAACGCCACCATTTTCCGTAGGTAACGGGAGAAGTCTATCCCATCTGCCCCTTGAGATAACTCTGGGATAACCAAATAGCTGCCTGATAATGTAATATACTGTTTTGTGAATAGAAACTGGAAGCCAGTGTAGCCATTCATTAATTCCTCCTCTGGGTCTAGTAACCCGCTGCATGAGATGTAGATGTTAGTTATATCAAAAGTTGATGCAATAGAAAAGAACAATATAATAACTCACATCTTTTTTAAGGTTAATGTGCATCCCCCCCTTCCTCCCTCTCCCTCTCTCTCTCTATATATATATACACACAAAAAAATTGGGAAAAATCAAAACAGAAGAAATCTATGTAAACAAAAGGTCTCAGAAGATTAGTAACATTGAGCTACAAATATTTTTTGATTTAAAAATTGTCAAAATATTTTTTAAAGACAAATAATTGAAAGGAAACGTGACCTCCAGTCCACCACAAGACCATACATGTTGGAACTGATAAAAGAGGAGTTAAGAAACATCTACAGTTCTACCCAACACTTTAGACCCTCGAAACTTCTGGCTCTCTTCTTTCCTGGTCTGATAAATCCATAAATTATCCCTTAATCCTATCTGAACGGTAGATACTAATTTCAAATGCAAATATAATTTCATGTTCATTGGCCTGTGCCAGGACGGAAGCGCACACAAAAAGATATATATAGAAATATAGATGTAATTATATAGTAAAAAATAACAGTGATACATGACTACATATGATAAAGATAAACTTAGTGTAAAAAATCTTTTTGAGAAATGGACAACAATACAAAATTCCTATCGACTGAGAAAAAATCTAGACAATACTAGTTCACAAAAACATAAAATTGAGTTGTCTCATTAGTGCAAGGTGGAAAAGCAGATGATGCAATTATTTCAACTCATGCAAATCAGTAATTAGCCTTTACTCGTACTATTAAAGCAGCTTCTACTCTATGCTAATTATCTGCTATTTTTAAACTAGTTGTCATGTCTTCCTACAGGGGTATTTAAAAGAGAATAGTGTTCTGTTAAAGCTTTTTGAGCAGGGATTGCAGCGGCGTGTTATTTTTCAAGTTGTTTTTGGAAAAGGTAGTTGTCTGCAATATGTGGTAAGTGTGAAAATGATACATGAGGCCTTCTACAGACGAGGTCAGCATTTTTCTCTGACAAAAGATTTCACCTGCAGTGAGATAAGGTGTCTGGTTTAGGTCCTACAAACAATTCTGAGTTAAACAGTTGACACACGAGCAGCTGAATGGCAACTTGGTGCTGCCTTGCCTATGTCCTACCCTGACATTGCCAGGGCCTTGGTAGGCCTTGGTACGGTTTGTTCTAAATAAGCTAGCTTCCGTATTGGCTGAACAATGCCGCCAAATGGTTTTTAAGAATTGGCTTAGGAATAGGATGAGATTTGATGATTCATTAGCCGAGTTGGAACATCTATTAGATGGTGTGAAAACGATTTGCATTTGCAAAGGTATTGAAGAACTATTCCCAATATAAGATTCTCTATAAATTGTCAGTTCTTTTTGCTCTTGGAGAAATATCCTAGGACATACTTGGATTTTTTTAAAGGATAGACGGCGGAATGGCTGAATCTGAAAATGATGTACGACAAGGTTGGGGAAAGGGATAAACAAGGATAAATTATCCATCTCCGCAGAGAATCGATGGAGTCATAAATAAATCCTCAGATTTATCCAATAAAAATCAATTCATAATATTCATTTCTATTCAATAATGAAGATTACAATCGTTTATATAAAAATCCTAAAACTTGGAGAACAAGTAATGTAACAGCCCACATCATTTAGAATAAGAGTATCCGAATCCTTTATAAGGACAAGTTTACAACTAATGTATACCAAAGTTGCTAGCTCTTGTGGTTTGACCTAGTGTGGGTTTTTGGGTCCGGTATGCATCAAGTTGTGGGTTTGAGTTGTTATAAATGGTATCAGAGCTCTACCCGCCCGAAAGTGAGGCACTTCCCGGGTTTCGTAAGTCTGTGTGTGGTCGACGAGGACGTTGACCCTATAAGGTAGGGTGTTTGTAAAATCTCACATCGTTTAAAATAAGAGTATTTGAGTCCTTTATAAAGAAAAGTTTACAACTAATATATACCAAAGTTGCTAGCTCTTTTGGACTTTCTGTGGTGGGTTGTTGCGAGCTTGAGTTATTATAAGTAAGATCCTAAAAATAGCAAACAAATCCTAATTGATTACTACTACCTAATAATTCTCTATTACTATATTTAATAAAAGCTAATAATGATCTAATTCTAAAATATTTAAAGTAAATTAGTCACTACTAATTTATATTTACAAATAAATATAAAATAAACAAAAATCAATAGCATAAGTCTGTGATCTGCATCATAAAACACTTGTTGATATAATAACAAAATAAAAATGCCTAGACTGTTTACTAGATAACAAAAATCTATAAACAATACCATGATAAGTCAATTAGTAATTTATGACTATTCTTAACACCCAATGGATAACGGATTATTTACGCACATCAAAAAGAACATCTAAATGATTTTGAAGTCCCTCATATTTTAGCCATATATTTGAAGAGAAGAGAATCTCATGACTAGGGTTGGGTCCATATAACGATTTAAAATAAAAGAGACTTTTAATATGCACAGGTCGTACCTCCTCAACTATGCATTCTTATATAAATTTCAATTGAGACCGATGAGTTATTTCCGTTGATTTTATTTTAACTATTGTAAATTATATTCAAATGTTTAACATGGTACCTATCAAGATCACATATAAACGCTGCAATAATTTGATTGAAATTCAAAAGATAAACTTGCACCAAGTCCTTGTCATTTATGATTTATAATATTACATTAAACATGAGTGCACCATGTTCATCTAAAAGTTATGGTGTAAATTAACCCAATGAGCATCTTCCAGTATTGAGGAATACAAAACTTTTGTGTCCTTATTTAAAGGGATTGAATATCAAATATATCTATACCAAATTTTGACTCTCAGGGATGAACAAGTTACAAGTTGAACAATACAAACATATATTTACAGGACCCTATATTGATAAAACTTTGTGAAGGCAATAAAGAAATTTATTTATGTTGTGACAAAATTTTCTCAACAGACTAGTCAAAGTCAGTCTTGATATGCACATTGTCTAAAAGGAAACAACTTGCTACCAATCACATAGCTCTCAACATGTTCGTGTAATCGTGTTAGACATTTGGATGTAATATAAGAAAGAAATAAAAGAATTCAAAGATTTGACAGATATAAGGAGCTCAAAACATTAAGAATTTGAAATTATGATAATTGTACTTGCTAGTTATTAGTATTTAGTTATAAGATGACGTCTACAATGGTTAGTGATAATCATAGCCTCGTAGGTAACTTGACAGCTATAAGACATTGAGATGCGTATATACCCTCATGTGGACTAACCGACCTGTATCTAGCCGAATTTGCAGTACAAAACTTATATTATGCCGGAGAAAATTTAAAAAATAACCCTATTTTTCCCGTCATGTAGTGAGCTACTACTACGAACTCCCTATATCTGCAGAGATGTATTAAAAATTCAAGTCCGGAAACAAGTCATACAACTAAAGTTCCCATAAATACCAATTCCTAAATATCCAAAAAACACAACAACCGGCAACAACTTCACAAATATCTAAAGGGAATTGGCCCACAACAACTTCACAAATATCTAAAGGGAATTGGTCACTGACATGCGATTGTTGAGCAACCATCTATCCGCCATTTTTCCGGTGAATAGGAAAAAACCTAGCAGTAAAAGCGCGGATAGATGACGTGAGATCCCTGGATTCACAAAATTTTCACGTGTTAATGTTATCCGCGGAAAAAAGGGCGGATAGATGTTCAAACAATCCATTGTCAGGGGCCAGGACCCATATCTAAATATACATAATCCAAAACAAATAACACTAATCAGAAACATAATCGAATCACAAAAAAGCTAATTTTATCGCAAACGAAACCGCTGAGCTTACGTATAAAACTTGTTTCTCAGAAAGTCCTAAAGCTCGAACCAATCCAATACTCTGATTCTCAGAAGCCTGAAAACCGTTTCCGATAATAACCGCCCGGCGTATGACGCTGTACACGCCTCCTTCAAATATGTCCGGCACGCCTTTCGGCGGACTCCCCGGCGGCTCCGGTAGTCTAATTGGCTTCATCAATTGTAATATTCAACACTCAAATGAACTTAAAACCCTAATAATTAACTCAATTCAATCTGTTCACTGAAATGTGTGTATGTGTGTATGTATGTATGTATGTATAAACCTTAGGGTTTTGTCTACAACGGAACGGGAGAATGAGATGATTATGTGTGTAAATGTGTAAAGAGATCAAAGTGATTACATACAGACACGGCAGGCAAGCAAGCAAGCAAGTTTTATTTATTTTATTATTTTCTTTTCTTTCTCCCAAAGCAATCATTTTTTCCTCTTTTCAATTATAACCGATAAATTAATAAAATTTGTTGATATTATTAATTTATCGATTGAAAATTTTAACTATTTTTTTTGTTATTTTTAATATTTTACTACCAGTATTTATTATGATGTATTTTGTAAAATTTTAATAAATGAGGTGACCAGGGGATGTACTTTATTTTATTTATATTATCAATGTTATTATGTGGAATGTTTTTTTTACTAATTTGGGTGCATCATAGTTTCATCATAAATTAAAATATTATAATTTAACAAAAGTATATATATATATATATATATATATATATATATATATATATATATATATATATATATATATATATATTCTTTTTTTTTGACAAGATATTTGTTTTAGTTAAGAGTGTTAATGTGCTGGTGAGAAAATACTGGATAAATATGTCCTAATATCTTTTTTTTATATAGATATGTGATATGTCCGTTTAGTTTAACTTAGAAGTTAAAAATGTATAGCCCGTTTGCATAATCTTATTTTCTATAAATAAATCCTTGTTTCCATAAAAAAAAACACATTTACATATTTTTTTCTAAAATTAAATATTTATTTTTTGAAAAATAAACTGAAAACTAAACTGCTTTTTAAAAAATAAGTACTTATTTATAAAAAAAACTTAAATAAAATTTAAACTCTGCATTTTCAATAATATACAACTAAAACCCCCATTTAATATATTTAGTAAATTTAACCTTACATTTTTAATTATATACAATTGAAACTTTTTTTAAAAATAATTATTAAATTTAACCCTATGTTTTTAATTATTTACAATTAAAACCTTTTTTAAAACATTTAATAAATTTAACCTTCACTTTTTAATTTCGGAATAAAATAAACTTTACGACCAAATTTTGAATAAATAAACCACATGACATATGAGATATAGCTAAGGGATATATTGGTCAAATACACTATTTTCAATTTTTGTATAAATATTATCTAATCATGATAGATACATGTAATTATTAGGATTTTTTCTTATAAAATAGATATTTAGATGTTCTATTTTATATTAATATGTATCCATATATATATATATATATATATATATATATATATTATATGTCCAATAAAATTTTAATATGTGTTTATATTATTCCCTCCTTACCATCACACTTTTCGCTCAATATATTCATGGATGTTCATTACCTAATTTAATTTATTTCCAAAAATATCCTTCTATAATTACCGAAAATTGGGCAATATTTGGGTAAAGTTTATTTTATTTCAAAACTAAAAAGTTAAGGTTAAATTTAGCAAATATTTTAAAATAAGGTTTAAATTGTATATAATTAAAAACATGAGGTTAAATTTACTAAATACTTTTACATACTTTTTTCCAAGGGTTGCACAACTTTCCGGGTTTAGACCTGTAAACCGGACCGGACCGGGTCTTTCGGTACAAGACCAGACCAGACCGAATATATCAGGTTCGGTCTTCGGTCCATAAAATCAAAAAAATCTGGTTTTTGGTCCAATCTAGTCCAAACCTGGACTGGATTTCATATATAAAAAGATATTTATTTTATTTCGCTCCTTAAATGATCTAATTTAAAGATAAAATTTTAAAACTTATCATAATTTAACTATCCAAAATGTTATAGAATAAATTATTATAACAATAGTGATCAATATAACAAATTAAATAATAAATTTATTTAGTATATATATTTAAATATGAGAGTTATATATTTAAAAATTATTATTATCGTATAAAGGATAAAGTGATATATTTATTATTAAATTTATATTAATTTACAAAAATAATATTATTTTTTATATATTTAATATACAAATAAAAATGCAATAATCATAAAAAAAATATATAAATAATAATTAACCGATCCATACCGGTCCGGTTCTGAACTTCCGGTCCGGTCCGGGTTTTACCGGTCCAGTCCGGTACCAAGACCGAATATAACCGGTATGATTTTCGGTTCACACATTTAAAAATTTCCTGTCTACCGTCCAGTATGGTCCAGTTTTGACCTTTTATAATGCCCTAGTTTTTTCTAGAAATAAATATTTATTTTAAAAAAAAAAAGTTTAACAAACGGGGTCTATATATTTTCCGGATTATAAACTACTCGTAAAGAATCTCAAACAGGTGGCAGATAGACATTTAAATAGTACATTTTGGCAATGTAGCTCTCCAATTTACAAACCGATGACACTGCTCACCAAGTGGAATACTAAGGCTTTGACTTGGATGTAACGGAATGAGAGGATCATGAAATGAAATTTATATTCTTATTTGGGTGAAATTATGAAAAATGTTTATAATTTTTATTTTTTCTTTCATTTCATTCCAAACTATTTGAACTAGGATTTTAACTCACATGTTTTGAAATGAATGCTTCGTTCAATTTTTTCATTATTTTTTCTACAATTCTCATCATAACAAATTTAAACTCCTTCATTTTATTAACAATTTCACTCATACATTTTTTTTTACACAAAATTTACTTATAATTTTTCATTCCATTCTTTCCTCTATCTATTCTCACCGAGAGAACACAACCTAATATTATACACAATACCATCCGTCAATCCATTCTCACCGGGAGAACACAACCTAATATTATACACAATACCATGAGGAGATGCTATGACTAAGATATGCTAGATGAGGTGTTCTGGTTAATATTGTTCACCTTGTGACTTTTAGTTGATTTCGTATCGTAATGTTGTGCATAAATTATTAAATTTGTCAAAGCATAGCCACAAAGGTAATGTTTTGAGGCATAAAAGGATGAATTTATTCAAGGGTCCATATCCCTGGCATATGTATGCCAGGCAAGAGTTATGTAACATACGGTCTCTCAACCGTTGGATTAAAGAATGAACGTTCACGATTAGAAATTGATCTAACACGGACCGCGGTAAAATTGCGGGACTCGTTTTAGGAACCGCGCTATTTTATAGCGGCTCATGTATCATATATCTAGGTTTAGACATATGCATGTGTATACAGTAATTTACTTTTATTAATTTTTAAATTTAAGATATTATATCTTAAAAAACATTTAAATTTTTTTATTTTAAACTTATAAACTATGATATAAATAATTTATATTATATTTTAATTTTTGTTATATTATATTGACAATAATATAATATTTTCTCAAAAACATATCATTGCTTAAAATTACATTTTATTCACAAAATTAATATAGCATTGTAAAAAAGTATTGTAAATATAGTCAAAATTATAAGTATTAGTCATAATTTTTATTATTATATTATGTTCACAATGCCATAATATTTTATATTATAATTTTTTTATTAATGTAGTATAAAATATATTTTATTATATTATGTTCACAATGCCATAATATTGTTTTTTTACAAATTATATCCTCGCCTAAATTATATTATATTATATTTATAATACAGTTATATATTTCTTAAAAATTACTCCCTCCGTCCCGGCCAAATGTTTACATTTGGTCCGGGCACGGAGACCAAGGATAGTGGGTGTAATAGTGATTTTATTGTTAAAATAAATGAAATAGTGGGTGTAATAGTGTAAAGTGTTGAAAAAGTGGAGTGAAGTAGTGGATGTAATAATATATTTATTGTTAAAAGTTACTATTTTTAGTAATGTAAAGAATTGGGTGGGACGTCCCAAAAAGGAAAGTGTAAAGAATTGGTTGGGACGGAGGGAGTATATTATTTTTATAGTTATTTGCAAACTTAAAATTATATAATGTATTTTTATTATAAGAAACTAAAATTATATAATTTATATATTATAGTTTACAAGATTAAAAATAAATAATATTTAAAGGTTTTTAGATATAATATCTTAAATTTAAAAATTAATAAAAATAACTTAACGTGCACGTGCATATGTCTAAAGCTACCTAGATTTTACCGCGGTCCGTATTAAAAACTTTTTTAATCTTGACCGTTCGTTCCTCCATCCAACGGTTAAAAGATAGTATGCTATTTAACTCTTCCTGACATACGTATGCTAAGGGATCTTGACCCCTTTATTCAATTATGAGGATGAATGGAGGCTGTGAGAAAGTTACGAACGAAACGAGAGGAAATGATAAAAGGAGGACAAATAATTCATGCGTGTTTTTAATTTCAAATATTGAAAGAGACGTCAGTTATTTTGACAAGCGATGTCCAAATAACTGTTTAACATCGATAAAAAAAAAAAATCAATGTCTAGTAACCCAACACGATGTCTAATCCATAGTTGCATGGATCACGGATCGATTGGGTACGTGAAACATTAGCTTGAGTGAATCGGGTATGATGAGTTATGAATCGGGTTCGTGTATGCAATGCCAACTTGTCGTCCGTGACACTTCATCCATTTTGTACTAATGGGTGTAACAGAAAGCATGTTTATTGTGAGATTGCTAAACAATCATAAAAACAGTCTAATCTTGTAGTCATCATCTGATCTTTTGTCGATAATAGAGAGGAAAGAGCAGCAGCTATGTAGATCAGGTAAATGGCTCTCACTAGCTAGAATGCTAGGTGAAGGCATGTACTGGTTAAAACATATACGGAGAATTTTGTAAGGTACAATGACCACATGTTACATCATAGTTGAAGTACTTGTGGTGCAAACTAATGGACCACGGTATAAATACAGTTGGAAGCCAATTCAACAAACACAAACTCTCAGAATCGCACACACATTCCCCTGCTAATTAAAACACACATAACTAGTAAAGGCTTATCAGCTCTTTCCTAAGTAAATATATCTATTACACAACATCTATAAGTGTATATATAAGTAGTGGCATCGCATGACTAATACCAGATAATTAAGGTATACCAATGATAGGAATGAAAGGAACATAATAGCTGGATGGAGCTAAGCCCCATTCCCTTGGCAGAGGCAGATCAACAGTCTTGGACGAAGCAATGCCGGAACTTGTGGCCCCACATTTTCCGTGTGATAAAGGACATGATCTGTAGAAACTCAGAGGGTTGAAGATGGTATAGGAAGAGGAATAAGATTCATGGATCTTGACAATGTTGGTGACCATAGTCTTCCTTATAGTATAGAGCTGTTCTGGACCACCTAAGATAGTAGCCAAGCAGTTGAATGAAGGGGTTGATGCTATATTGGCTGGAAGTGCAGTTTCAAAAGATCCATCTTTCTCCGCGATTGTTACGGTCAACTTTTTTGCTTGTTTGCACTTCAGTGCAACCTTTATGCCTGAAATTAGAGATACCGAACATAAATAAGAGTGACTGCTAGTATAATCACGTAGTTATGTACCAGTGGCCTAGATACAACTCTGGTAAGCAGGGTTGGTGGTCAGAATCCAACCCATAGTCGAACTTATACAAGCATACAACAATATAATAGGTGGATACAAGCAGCATAAATCCACGAGTGTGGCGATTACGATTGTAGTTGAAATATTAAGTATCTATACACGAAGACTAAAAAGTCATCAGTTAGCACAAATGCCCCCACCAGTAACTATGTTCCTATACATGCACACATGGTATGGCATTAGTCACTTTTCAAAACTACGAAATCCAGTTTATTAGAAAACATGAAAGCTACTTGCAAGATAGTGACTCTTTCATGCTTTACAAAAAATTGATAAAACCATGACCATCAACCAATAAAATCTTACCTAAAAACAAATATATATCTGTGCAAACTGCAAAGCGTGTGTGTTTTTACTAATTACACTTGTGTTAATATCAACACTCACTTTAAGAATTTATTAACAAAAGGGAGAGACACCAAACCTGAGAAATCATAATCCTTATTGCAGTCTAAGCAAGAGACCGACCCCTTGAAAACCTGGCCTGTCGAAAGATCAGCCCTAGCAAAGGCTAAAATGAAACACATTGTTGCCATTATCTGGTGAATAGCCATTGTAGAAGTTACTTCAGGACTTAGCTATTTAGTATGTAAAGCAGGTTATAAATAGAGAGAACAGTAGCCATATGATAATTACTGAAGGGACCCCAAACCTGACTCGGTAGTTGAAGTTTTTGATGACAAATGCTGACTCATATATCAACAGAAGATGAATCTAAGGGTATGTATCAACATAGAAAACAGTACATATAATCTTAATTGTATATTTAAACTCAGTATAATTTTGGTGATTGCAGCAATTTTGTGAAAGTTATGCAGGGTGAATGAAGTAAATAAATGTTGTCAATTTTAAGTAAACAATTGTCACAACTTCTGCACAATTCATGAGTAATGGCATATGACTGTTTCATCCCTATATTCAACTAACCGACACGGTAATTCAAATTCTGGTTTTTCCTAAGCAGTAAGCAACATGTTATGAAATACTTGTTCTAAGAAGAATTGCAGATATATATTTCAGAGATGATATCAACTATTTGTCCATCTCTGTGGTGAACTGGTGACATTAACCATTTGAGTGTTAGTTTAAAATATATTTTGTATCTTAAATGCTATATATATGCAACCCCTAAAATGTAAAATACTCTCATAATTATAAATTATGAAAGAAATAAGTGTACATATACTTGTACCCGGCAGCAGAAAATTTTGAAAAACCCCAGGGCCCAGACTGATATATATGATTGTAAAATTTTCACTGATCTTTCCAGATCAGTTGGTGCTCTGATGAGAATTTATAGTGACATTACAAGATAAATCGACACTCCAAATAGTTTTTACTGAGTTTTCAGAAATTACCGGGACTTTGGTTTAGGTTAGCCCCTCCTTGATTCTGCCCCAACTACTGTACTCGTAGATTGAATACAATGTGTACATAAATGTGTTGCCGGAGGCATGGAGCAATTATTACATAATCATAAAGCTCAAAATGACCACTTTTTTCAAATGTAAATTAAATCAGGGATGTCTCCCATCAACTTTCATTAAAAATCTCGATTCGTTTATGCATCAAGTATTTTCATGAATATCTAATTATTTATAGATATAAAACTTATTAGCTTATAATTAAATATGTTCTAATTTGATCCTGACCTTAACAATACATTAGCATATGATACTATGTATATCACACAGAATATCAACTGTAGATTTATAAGTAGATACATATTAAGAAGCATATAAACCATTATAGAAAGAGCTGGGAATTAGTGCAAAACTTGCTTGAATAAATGTGATAATTTCATGAGTAATTACCTGGATTGAATCTCCATAATTTGGACACTGAAATTGACAAAGAAAAGTGAGTAAAACATAATTGATACAGATAATGAAAACAACCACCAAACTGGCCCAACAGACCATGCATCATTTACAACAAATCTCATAGTCTGTCAGAAGAGTAAAGTTGCCTCAAAATTAGGGGAAGGCGATCTATAAGTGCATGCATCATTTACAACAAATCTCATAGTCTGTCAGAAGAGTAAAGTTGCCTCAAAATTAGGGGAAGGCGATCTATAAGTGCGGCACATATCTTGTTGTCTGGTGTAAAACTAAGATAATAATATTCCCTACGAGAGTTTATGTTCCAAATTATCTCGGTTTGAATCTTATCGACAACATATAAAATATGATATAGAGTTTATAGATTCTAAAACTTCAGAGTTCGTCAACCAACTGGGGTACGATTTATAAAGTCAGATATGAAGTAAATACTATCCTTCACTTCATCTACTACCCACCAAATATTAACTTCTAATTTCTGATATACTTGGTGTAAAATGGACCATGCTTTCCTGTATAAGAAGGCAGGGCTGCCTAAAGTTTCAGACACACCGGATAACATATAAATATATATCTACAGAGCATGAGTGTCAAGGTGTGGCATATATATACAAATTGCTAACTTTATACAGACTAGGAACTACTTTGGGAACAAGAAGTAAATGGTTTGAATGCATTCAAGAAGTCTAAAACCCTTTGAACATACAACTTAAAAGAAAAATTTATCGTTGCCTTTTGTAGAAGACTTGCTTAGAATCAAGCTCTGAAACTCTGTTCTTCTCTCAAGTATAATGTAAAATCATGCTGTAATTTCAGAGAATAGTGTTTCTTTAAACTTAACGTTCAAGCCATAGTGACGAAATGGTGATTTTAAACCAGTATGTTCATAACCGTAGTACGTGTTATATTCTTCAGCAATGAGCAACAATTATGTTCATAGTCAGAATAAGATGGTGCTTAAAGCCATCATCTGTCATTTGACTATGTTTACGTAGGAATTTGGTAACAACAAAATTTGAGGTCCATCGCCATAATCAAGATACGAAGAGTGTTTTTTACCTGAAAAGTCATCGGAGTGTGGTGATTGTTGAATATCGGGGCTGAGATGGTTAGGGTTCCAACTCCTAACAATGTGCTTACGTACCCCTATTTTCAATGGATCAAGCCCACATAATTCTTGCTGAAGTGGAGGCCCGATTGAAAAAGGCAGAGAAACCTAACTGGAAGAGGACTCTACATTCAGGCTTGTTTGGATAGGTCAAAACTCAGTATAAGGTTCAAGGACTTCATGGATCCGACATTGACCCGGAAACCATGAACTCTAGCCGGTCCACTACAACTATTTCCTTGGATACCTTAACTGAAGGCTAGCACTAAATCAACCGCAAATGTAGGACACATCCTAAGCCCCCAGACAAGGGTAACCCGCCTATATCCTTCCAAGATAAGGTTAGCAGTACACCATAACTCCCCTACGAGGGCAACCCGAGGAATACAGAACTTTGACCTTCAATCGATATTGACTGGCATAGAAGGCGGAGAGGCAATGACTGGCAGAGAGGCAGTGACTCGCGGAGAGCCTTCTTCAATAACAACAATAATCCACCCGAACAACTATAAATTCAGCCCAAAAAATACGAGCTCAATACAAATAACAAAATTTGGGTATAACACACTACATGTCAAAGACACAACTTAATCAATAACCTAGGCATATCAGCTCCTTATATCCCATTCATTTCTTAACATTTCCTTTTTTGAGATGTACCATCTAAATCCTTAACATTTTCTATCATATTTTCTTTCACTAATTTTAGTAATTCGCATAAATTTACTCATTTGCCAGGGTTGTTATTCGATTCCCACAGACTGCGCCAAATGTTACAAATTAAAAACTAGGTGTATTTAATGTGTAATTAATGCCAGGGTTTGGGGGAGTTTCGAGTTTTAATGGTTGCACTAATGTTTCATGACTAACCCAGGTCCTCGTTAACTGGCTATGTATCTCAAAGCGTGTGAGAATCAAGCCAATAACGTAGTTCTAACGTTGATGGGTTAGGCCCATTATATAAGCGTACGAGGGCCTTGGAATTAGATTAGAATTAGGAGAACTAGCAGTCTTTGCCCTAACATGCTTTCTATTCATGTTCACATATGTATTAATGCAAGTACTAGATGATGCATTCATCAAGTTTATGTATGCAGACACGATGTTGAAAGCACATGGCATGCTCCCTACTTTACCACATGGTTGATGAGGGATAGACATGGCAGGCATGGCAGACATATTAGAAGTTTCTGTTTTTACTACTTCTATCTTTTTGCATGCATGCGTAAGATGACCAGTAGAATTACAATTATTACAAACTTTTCTAATAGCTTTGGGAGAGTAAGTATAATCATTTTTCTTATTAACACATATCTTTCCATTTCTGTTAGCTTTCTTCTTTTCATTCTTGTTGCCTAAATCACTTTTAGTCTGTTCCTTAGGTTCTACAATTTTTACAGATTTCTTAGGCAACTCCTTTTTACTTTCTTCCTCTTTCTTTTGATCCTCAACAAGAATTTCTTCTTTCATTAAGATCTATTCTTCATCTAGGGGTTCGATGACAAATTTCTTGTATAGGGGCTTAGGGATATTTTTTAATATATGTGGAATGTCTTGATTCACAGGACTTTCCTCAACAATTGATTCCTCATGTCTCTTTCCTGCCTTTTTATCATAGTCAAATCATATTCCAGTGTTTTGACCTATGACCTGTTTATCTATTGCCTCCTTAACAAGATTAGCAGATTTCTTATACGCCTGAAGTTTCAACTCTAACTCAGAAATTTTATTCCTAAGAGCAGTTTTTAGTTCTTGGTTGCATTTGTCTCTATTCTGCAGATATTCTATCTTCTATTTCTGATCTTCTAAGTTAACACATGCAAGCTCTAGTTCTTCATTTCTAGCTTCTAGCATTTTATTCTTTAGAACTAGTTCATCATTTTCTTCTTCAGATGCTAGCATGCTTGTGTGAATGTTAAATATTTCTATGCTTAGATCTTCTACAGTTTTCTTATAATCAGAATTAGACATGTCAACTATGGAAAGAAATGATACCTTTGATGACTGAGATGATGCCTCTGAAGAGTCTGCCATTAGTGCAACATTTCCATATGTCTCTTCTTCATCATTGTCTGAGTCATCCCAGCTCTTTCCATCGGCTATATAAGCTCTGCCCTGATGCTTCTTCACCAGTGCATCATACTTTTGCTTGAGTTCGTCATATGACTCCTTTATTTCATTTTCTTGCTTAGGCTTCCGACTTTCTGTAGCAAAATGTCCGGGTTCATCACAGTTGTAGAACTTAAACTTGATGCGGTCTACCATTCCCGTCTTATAACCTCATTTGCTGTAAGACCCTGAAGACGAACCGCCTCGATTGTTGTTTCTGAAGCTGGAACCATTGTAACTGGTGTTACTCTTGAATTTGTACTTAGGATTCCTTCTAAACCTGAGGTTCTTGAACTTCCCTACCATATAGGTCATTGTCTTATTTTCTAACTGTTCAAGTTCTTCCATTGAGTAGAAGTCATCTTCATCACCTGTTTGAGCATTCTCTGAAATTTCAGCTTCTAGAATCTCTTCTTTCTTAACTATAGTCTTTTCTGTTTTGGTCTCTGAGACAACAAAATCTTTGGCTACAAGTGTTGTAGTTTTCAACAGTGTTGTATTCTTACTGTCCACTGTTCTTGAACCATAAATGATCTGTCTTTGCTCTTGCTCCATTTCATGAGTCTTGAGCTTCCCATATAGAATTTCAATGGACATGTCATTTATGTCACTTCTCTATCTGATGGTGGAAATTTTGTGTTCAAGATGCGCTGATAGTGTCAACATGAATTTTTTGTTGATCTCCCTACGTGAGTAGGCCTTCACATGCAGTGACAAGTCATTCAACAATTTATTGTATCTCTCAAAAACTTGAGTGATACTTTCTCCTGGTAGTGACTTGAACGCTTCATACTGGGATGTAAGAATATCCAGCCTGTTCTCCTTCACTTCTGCTGTACCTTCCATTAGCAGATCAATCGTATCTCACATTTGTCTGACACTAGTGCAATTAATCACATGATTCAGCATTGTAGTGTCCAGTGAATCCATTAGGATACATTGAAGATGATTATCCCATGCAACTCGATCTTTGTCAGTGTCAGTGTACTCTGAAGGCTCCTTTAGGGTAAATCCTTGAGGAATCCGTTCACCGTCATCTGAGACTGTTTCTGGTGTTAGCTTCTGAGGTATATATGGTCCATTTTCCAAAATTCCCATGTATTGAGAATTAGCTGATTTGATGAAAGTAGACATTTTTTTCTTCCATAAAATGTATTCATTTTTATCAAAGGCTGAGATTTTGATGCTACTAAGTTTTTGGGTACTCATGGTTGCGAAGAATTTTAAATCTCAAGAAATAATTAATTTCTTAAAAATTAAAATGAATTCGAATAAAAATTGAATTTCGTGAAATAAAATTTTTGTTCAAATTCTTGATGATTGATATCTTTTTAAAATTAGTGTATTTAAAATCTTTAAGAAATTCAAAATTAAATTTTCTTTAAAAATAAAGAAGTTTCAATATAATTTTTTCTAGATCTAAAAATGCATTTTTTCGTAAAACTATTTTTGGATCTTGAGTTGTAAATTCAATCAACAAGCTCTTATACCAATTGTTAGGTCCAAAATCATCATAGAATGGGGGTTGAATACGATGTTGGTAGATTTTTCGTTTAATTGCGGATTAAGTGTTTGTATTTTTGAGATATAAAAATGGTAGTAATTGAAACACAACGATTCGGGGAAATAAAGATATATTATTAATTCCCTGAGGTGCTACACTTATAATCAAATTATTAGCTTCAATGGGTTCAATCAATATTACAACAGAAATACAGTTGGGTGTGTTTAATATAAGGCTTTAATGGAGTCTCCTATCTGTATGTCTTGTTTATTGAAGATGAATGAATCCTTACTGTCTGTATTGATTTCACCGATGTATATTCTGTAGACTTTTAGAAATTCAATTAATTGATTTTCCAACAGTGTATAAGTCCTTTGTTGCGCCTTGTAGAGTGTTGGTGGTGTGTATGCGCCACTAACTTATTTGTTACGCCTTGAACATGTTTGTTGCACCTCTATGGCTTTGTTGCGCCTCTAGACCAAGATTAGTTATGTCTATATATTGGTTTCCTTGTATAGGCGCCACTAATGACTTAGAAACATCCACAGAAGCTTTGTTGCGCCTTGTTGTCCTTTTGTTGCGCCTACACACTAGTTGTAGTGTGTAGGCGCCATAAAATCTTCCATTGAACTTATGTTGCACCACAACTAGATTATGTTGCGCCTGCACTCCCATTTCCTTGTGCAGGCACCACAAACCTTCATTTAGACTTCCCTTGAGCTTTGAACTTGGTTTGTTGCGCCTATGCCTCTTTGTTACGCCTCTATAGTACCTCAAGAGTACGGGAGCCACCAAATGTAGTAATTTGTTGCCTTAAACAATTTCTTGAAGTGCTTGAAGTATTTACTACTTGGTTTTCACTCTTCTGGCTTGATCAACTAATTTTCTTCTGATTAACCAAAACAATTCTTTTCTTGATGTGCTGACGCTTAGTGCACTAGTCTGGTTCACAAACGACTAACACTGAATTGAATTCTCTTGACTTTTGTTCTGTTTCAGCTGATTAACTTTGGACTGTTGCATTGCTTCTGATCACTGAAACCCTTTGACATTTATACTTAAATCATTACACTGTCTTTAATATGAAATCTTCTGAACTCTTATTTGTTGCTAAGGCCTGAACATATTAATGAACTTCTCTCGCTGACGTTTAGTAAGCATTTCATCTTGAGTGCTCTGCAATGACACATGCATGATTCTTGTTTATATGTCTTTCTGGATTCCTGTGTTGTATATTAGTATTATTTATTTGTCTTTGTTTCTTAGTTGAGTTATCGTTATCACTATTACATATTACGTTACATTATGCTTTACAATAGGGTTATTCCTTGAAGCATTCGACGAACATGATCGAGACATGACCATTAATGTCTCAAAGCCGTAGATCGGAGTGTGGTTACACAAAAACGGATAAAGATTCAAGGTGAAACATTCCATCTATATCCGGTAGCCATCGAAGTAGAGGACTTAGGAGGGTTCAAACCTTGACGGGTACCAACTTTGAAAAGTAAGTCATGAGTAGAACCTGATATGCATTTCTGTATGGATTTGTGAGGGATTGTTAGAAAATGGAAAGTTTAAGACATATTTTATATATTTTCTTGATTTAATTTCCGGAAACTAACTGATGGAAGTTGTTCCTTGCTATGAGGACTTAAACTTTCATGTTTGGATCTAAGACATTTTCTTAGTGTAATTCATAGATAAATTGAGTAGAAGTTGCTAGCTTGAAATTGGTTAAATGTGACTGTCCCACATAGAGAATGTAATATGGGTGTGGGTGCTTTATATGCATATATGTGCAAGAGTAGTGTCAACTACTAAGGCATGTTAGTGTGCATGGTGTAATTGTGTGCCCTCGCGCGCGCGCGCGCGCGTCGCCGCCTCACCACGCCACGCCTCGCCTCGCCTCGGGTCAGGTCGGGTCGAAGGGAGATTTGAGTGAATGTCTCGGCATCTCGCGTACGCGAGGCGACCTGAGTGAGGAGTTTTATTACATGATTAATTAATTTAATTATGACTTTAAATATTATTTTAATATGAATATTGAGTCAGTGTGTAACTTGTCAGAGTTTACAGAATTGTGTCAGAGTTTATTAAACTCTGATGGACTAGCTCATCAGAGTTTAACAAACTCTGATGGTCAGAATTTATGCAAACTCTGATCAGAGTATAGACTGAGTTGGGTCAGAGTTTATCAGTAAACTCTTATGGACTAGGTCATTGTTTAAACTCTGATGGACCTATAGTCTGGGCTGGGTCAGAGTTTATTAAACTCTGATGGACCAGCTCATCAGAGTTTAAACAATAAACTCTGATGGAAGGTTGGGTCAGAGTTTAAATAATAAACTCTGATGGAAGGCTGGGTCAGAGTTTAAACATAAACTCTAATGGAAGGCTGGGTCAGAGTTTAACAGTAAACTATGATGGAACTGGCAGAGTTTATAAACTCTGATGAGCAAGTTTAGCTAAACTCTGATGGTTGTTACAAATTTTGCTGATTTTGAAATATATTTTATTAAAATCAGAATAATTATTTTAATTAATGTTTTATCTGCTATTACGTTTTATTGTATTATATATACAGAAAAAATTTAGGAGATAAGAGAGAGACAAGTGACAAGTTGAGAAAACTATAGCAACCATACTTTGTATCTCCCACACTCTTACAGATTATACACATAGGTTTTCTGGGCGAATTGAGGTGCTGGTCGCTGTTGAGTGCTACATATCTATGGATGAAGTACTATGTGTTGTTTTATCCTGGAAGTGATATTGCTGCAACCCAACACATCGTAGTGCGGCAATAATCTCTTCAAAAAAAAGTCAAGACTTCTTGCAAGGCTTGACGACTCAGTAGTTCTTTTCGTTCTATTAGTACATGCTTAAATCTTCTGTTAGAGCTAAGTTTTTCTATCTTTTCTCTTGTCTTTGCAGTTACTGATTGATATATCTTGTTTCTAGCATCATGCTTTATTTTGTTAATTGGTTTAATCGACATTTCTTGTTAAATTATTTATATAACTGCCTAATTATTGTGTTTAGTTTTTAATTACACGCAACATATACGCAATACCATGTCTAAGATGCTATGACTAAGATATGCTAGATGAGGTGTTCTGGTTAATATTGTTCACCTTGTGATTTTTAGTTGATTTCGTATCGTAATGTTAGTGCATAAATTATTAAATTTGTAAAAGCATAGCCGCAAAGGTAATGTTTTGAGGCATAAAAGGATGAATTTATTCAAGGGTTCATATCCCTGGCATATGTATGCCAGGTAAGAGTTATGTAACATACGGTCTCTCAACCGTTGGATTAAAGAATGAACGATCACGATTAGAAATATTTTTAATACGGACCGCAGTAAATTTGCGGGGCTCGTATTAGGAACCGCGCTATTTTAAAATAGCGGCTCATGTATCATATACCTAGGTTTAGACATATGCATGTGTATACAGTAAGTTACTTTTATTAATTTTTAAATTTAAGATATTATATCTTTAAAAAGTTTATTTTAAACTTATAAACTATGATATAAATAATTTATATTATATTTTAATTTTTGTTATATTATATTGAAAATAATATAATATTTTCTCAAAAATATATCATTGCTTAAAATTATATTTTATTCACAAAATTAATATAGCATTGTAAAAAAGTATTGCTTAAAAAGTATTGTAAATATAGTCAAAATTATAAGTATTAGACATAATTTTTTTTATTATATTATGTTCACAATGCCATAATATTTTATATTATAATTTTTTTTATTAATGTAGTATAAAATATATTTTATTATATTATCTTCACAATTCCATAATATTGTTTTTTACAAATTATATCCTCGCCTAAATTATATTATATTATATTTATAATACAGTTATATATTTCTTAAAAATTATATTATTTTTATAGTTATTTGCAAACTTAAAATTATATAATGTATTTTTTATAAGAAACTAAAATTATATAATTTATATATTATAGTTTACAAGATTAAAAATAAATAATATTTAAAGGTTTTTAGATATAATATCTTAAATTTAAAAATTAATAAAAATAACTTAACGTGCACGTGCATATGTCTAAACCTACCTAGATTTTACCGCGGCCCGTATTAATTTTTTTTTTTAATCTTGACCGTTCGTTCATTCGTCCATCCAACGGTTAAAAGATAGTATGCTATTTAACTCTTCCTGGCATACGAATGCTAAGCGATGTCCAAATAGCTGTTTAACATCGATAAAAAAAAATATCAATGTCTAAAAATCCTTTAACATCGCTGGTTTTAGTAACCCAACACGATGTCTAATCCATAGTTGCATGGATCACGGATCGATCGGGTACGTGGTTCGAGTACGGGTACGTGAAACATTAGCTTAAGTGAATCGGGTATGACGAGTTATGAATCGGGTTCGTGTATGCAATGCCAACTTGTCGTCCGTGACACTCCATCCATTTTGTACTAATGGGTGTAACAGAAAGCATGTTTATTGTGAGATTGCTAAACAATCATAAAAACAGTCTAATCTTGTAGTCATCATCTGATCTTTTGTCGATAATAGAGAGGAAAGAGCAGCAGCTATGTAGATCAGGTAAATGGCTCTCACTAGCTAGAATGCTAGATGAAGGCATGTACGGGTTAAAACATATACGGATAATTTTATAAGGTACAATGGCCACATGTCACATCATAGTTGTACTTGTGGTGCAAACTAATGGACCACGGTATAAATACAGTTGGAAGCCAATTCAACAAACACAAACTCTCAGAATCGCACACACATTCCCCTGCTAATTAAAACACACATAACTAGTAAAGGCTTATCAGCTCTTTCCTAAGTAAATATATCTATTACACAACATCTATAAGTGTATATATAAGTAGTGGCATCGCATGACTAATACCAGATAATTAAGGTATACCAATGATAGGAATGAAAGGAACATAATAGCTGGATGGAGCTAAGCCCCATTCCCTTGGCAGAGGCAGATCAACAGTCGTGGACGAGGCAATGCCGGAACTTGTGGCCCCACATTTTCCGTGTGATAAAGGACATGATCTGTAGAAGCTCAGAGGGTTGAAGATGGTATAGGAAGAGGAATAAGATTCATGGATCTTGACAATGTTGGTGACCATAGTCTTCCTTATAGTATAGAGCTGTTCTGGACCACCTAAGATAGTAGCCAAGCAGTTGAATGAAGGGGTTGATGCTATATTGGCTGGAAGTGCAGTTTCAAAAGATCCATCTTTCTCCGCGATTGTTACGGTCAACTTTTTTGCTTGTTTGCACTTCAGTGCAACCTTTATGCCTGAAATTAGAGATACCGAACATAAATAAGAGTGACTGCTAGTATAATCACGTAGTTATGTACCAGTGGCCTAAATACAACTCTGGTAAGCAGGGTTGGTGGTCAGAATCCAATCCATAGTCGAACTTATACAAGCATACAACAATAGAATAGGTGGATACAAGCAGCATAAATCCATGAGTGTGACGATTACGATTGAAGTTGAAATATTAAGTATCTATACACGAAGACTAAAAAGTCATCAGTTAGCACAAATGCCCCCACCAGTAACTCTGTTCAGTGGCGGAGGGAGTTAAATGACTGGAGGGTCGGGTGCCCCTGTTTAACTCTAAATTATTACATTTTTTATCCTTTGTTTTAAAAAATTCACAGTTTTTGCCCCTCCTTGAAAACAAAAAAATAATAATATTGCCCCACCTTCTATGACTTTCTGCTTCCGCCCCTGACTCTGTTCCTATACATGCACATATGGTATGGCATTAGTCACTCTTCAAAACTACGAAATCCAGTTTATTAGAAAACATGAAAGCTACTTGCAAGATAGTGACTCTTTCAATCTTTCATGCTTTACAAATAATTGATAAAACCGTGACCGTCAACCAATAAAATCTTACCTAAAAACAAATATATATCTGTGCAAACTGCAAAGCGTGTGTGTTTTTACTAATTACACTTGTGTTAATATTAACACTCACTTTAAGAATTTATTAACAAAAGGGAGAGACACCAAACCTGAGAAATCATAATCCTTATTGCAGTCTAAGCAAGAGACCGACCCCTTGAAAACCTGGCCTGTCGAAAGATCAGCCCTAGCAAAGGCTAAAATGAAACACATTGTTGCCATTATCTGGTGAATAGCCATTGTAGAAGTTACTTCAAGACTTAGCTATTTAGTATGTAAAGCAGGTTATAGATAGAGAGAACAGTAGCCATATGATAATTACTGAAGGGACCCCAAACCTGACTCGGTAGTTGAAGTTTTTGATGACAAATGCTGACTCATATATCAACAGAAGACGAATCTAAGGGTATGTATCAACATAGAAAACAGTACATATAATCTTAATTGTATAATTAAACTCAGTATAATTTTGGTGATTGCAGCAATTTTGTGAAAGTTATGCAGGGTGAATGAAGTAAATAAATGTTGTCAATTTCAAGTAAACAATTGTCACAACTTCTGCACAATTCATGAGTAATGGCATATGACTGTTTCATCCCAATATTCAAACAACTGACACGGTAATTCAAATTCTGGTTTTTCCTAAGCAGTAAGTAATATTTTATGCAATACTTGTTCTAAGAAGAATTGCAGATATATATTTCAGAGATGATATTAACTATTTGTCCATCTGTGTGGTGAACTGGTGACATTAACCATTTGAGTGTTAGTTTAAAATATATTTTGTATCTTAAATGCTATATATATGCAACCCCTAAAATGTAAAATACTCTCATAATTATAAATTATGAAAGAAATAAGTGTACATATACTTGTACCCGGCAGCAGAAAATTTTGAAAAACCCCAGGGCCCAAACTGATATATATGATTGTAAAATTTTCACTGATCTTTCCAGATCAGTTGGGGCTCTGATGAGAATTTATAGTGACATTACAAGATAAATCGACACTCCAAATAGTTTTTACTGAGTTTTCAGAAATTACCGGGACTTTGGTTTAGGTTAGCCCCTCCTTGATTCTGCCCCAACTACTGTACTCGTAGATTGAATACAATGTGTACATAAATGTGTTGCCGGAGGCATGGAGCAATTATTACATAATCATAAAGCTCAAAATGACCACTTTTTTCAAATGTAAATTAAATCAGGGATGTCTCCCATCAACTTTCATTAAAAATCTCGATTCGTTTATGCATCAAGTATTTTCATGAATATCTAATTATTTATAGATATAAAACTTATTAGCTTATAATTAAATATGTTCTAATTTGATCCTGACCTTAACAATACATTAGCATATGATACTATGTATATCACACAGAATATCAACTGTAGATTTATAAGTAGATACATATTAAGAAGCATATAAACCATTATAGAAAGAGCTGGGAATTAGTGCAAAACTTGCTTGAATAAATGTGATAATTTCATGAGTAATTACCTGGATTGAATCTCCATAATTTGGACACTGAAATTGACAAAGAAAAGTGAGTAAAACATAATTGATACAGATAATGAAAACAACCACCAAACTGGCCCAACAGACCATGCATCATTTACAACAAATCTCATAGTCTGTCAGAAGAGTAAAGTTGCCTCAAAATTAGGGGAAGGCGATCTATAAGTGCATGCATCATTTACAACAAATCTCATAGTCTGTCAGAAGAGTAAAGTTGCCTCAAAATTAGGGGAAGGCGATCTATAAGTGCGGCACATATCTTGTTGTCTGGTGTAAAACTAAGATAATAATATTCCCTACGAGAGTTTATGTTCCAAATTATCTCGGTTTGAATCTTATCGACAACATATAAAATATGATATAGAGTTTATAGATTCTAAAACTTCAGAGTTCGTCAACCAACTGGGGTACGATTTATAAAGTCAGATATGAAGTAAATACCATCCTTCACTTCATCTACTACCCACCAAATATTAACTTCTAATTTCTGATATACTTGGTGTAAAATGGACCATGCTTTCCTGTATAAGAAGGCAGGGCTGCCTAAAGTTTCAGACACACCGGATAACATATAAATATATATCTACAGAGCATGAGTGTCAAGGTGTGGCATATATCTACAAATTGCTAACTTTATACAGACTAGGAACTACTTTGGGAACAAGAAGTAAATGGTTTGAATGCATTCAAGAAGTCTAAAACCCTTTGAACAGACAACTTAAAAGAAAAATTTATCGTTGCCTTTTGTAGAAGACTTGTTTAGAATCAAGCTCTGAAACTCTGTTCTTCTCTCAAGTATAATGTAAAATCATGCTGTAATTTCAGAGAATAGTGTTTCTTTAAACTTAACGTTCATGCCATAGTGACGAAATGGTGATTTTAAACCAGTATGTTCATAACCGTAGTGTTATTTTCTTCAGCAATGAGCAACAATTATGTTCATAGCCAGAATAAGCTGGTGCTTAAAGCCATCATCTGTCATTACACTATGTTTACCGAGAAATTTGGTAACAACAAAATTTAAGGTCCATCGCCACAATCAAGCCATAGGGGATGTTTTTTTACCTGAAAAGTCATCGGAGTGTGGTGGTAGTTGAATATTGGGGCTGAGATTATTATGATTTTTTAATTGGTGGGAGCTCTCAACATCTAACCTCTAACAATGTGCTTATGTATCCCTATTTACAGAGGATCAAACCCTCAAACCCACGTAGTTTTTGCTGAAGTGAAGGCCCGATAAGAAAAGGCAGATAAACCTAATTGGAAAATGACTTTACATTCGAGCTTGTTTGGACAGGTCAAAGCCCAGTATAAGGTTCAAGGAATTCATAGATTCGACATTGACCCGGAAACCGTGGACTCTAGCCGGTTCACTATAACTATTTCCTTGAATATCTTGACCGGAGGCTAGCCGGTCCACTACAACTATTTCCTTGGATACCTTGACCGGAGGCTAGCACTAGATCCACCGCAAATGTAAGACACATCCTTCCAAGATAAGGTTAACATCACACCATAACTCCCCTACGAGGGCAACTTGAGGAATACGGAGCTTCGACCTTCAATCGATATTGACTGATATAGAAGGCGGAGAGGCAATGACTGGCGGAGAGGTAGTGACTGCGAAGAGCCTTTTTCAATAACAATAACAATAATCCACCCAAATAACTATAAATTCGGCCCAATAAATACTAGCACATTACAAATAACACATACTAAAATTTGGGTATAACACACTACATGTCAAAGGCACAAGTTAATCTATAACCTAGGCATATCAGCTCCTTGTGTCCCATTAATTTCTTAACACTTCCTTTTTTGAGATGTACCGTCTAAATCCTTAACATTTTCCATCATATTTTCTTTCACTAAGTTTAGTAATCCGCATAAATTTACTCATTTTTTTTTAATTTAATACCCAACGCAAATATTAATAATTGAGCGGAATGGAGGGAATAATTGTAATTCAAGTCCGCGTAAGTAAAAACAAGTAAATCTGGCCAGCAAAATATTTTTCTATTTCTTTGTTTAATTTACAGGTGTTCCAATTTATGTACAGAGAACATTAAGGATGTCAGAGTTTTTGAGTAATTTGTATGGTGAGTGACATATTAGTTCAAAAATGAAACACTAGGATTAGACATAGGTTTTTAGCCGAAGTCTTTGAATTAGATCAGTAAGATTTAGCTTGGAAAAACTGATGTCTTTTTTGAATTAGATCGGTAATATTTAGCTTGGCTTCGTTCCAATTAGCCAGAAAAGAATCAAACGGGAATATCCTCTGGAGTATGGGAAGACATAAAAGTTCATTCACATGTGGATATAGTTATATGTGTCGGACAGAGGCGTAGCAAACATTTTCACAGCACTGTGCAGAATTTTAAAATGGTGTCTTTCACATAATTTTAAAATAGGGTCTTTCACATGTACTTCAATACATATTAAATTATATATTTTAAATAAAATAAATTATTTAAATATATTATAAGAAAAAACTAAAGTCTAACAAATTTTAATATTAATATTATCAATATTTCTCAATTTTATTAATAAACCATAATTTTTTATTATTTTTTGTTATAAATATATATAAAATTACATAAATTTGAGATTCTAAATTTTTGAGTTCATGTGCGGTCGCTGACCCGCTACCCAGCCATGCCCTTGCTGTCGGGAAATGACATCCGTGGAGCTTTTACCAACCCAGCATATATGATAATAAGAAAATGTCTTTCAACAGTTGGTTGCAAACTTGCAATATACATCATTCATGTGCATGTGGTTGTGGATGTGCATGTGGTTGTGGTTGTGGTTGTGGTTGTGTTTGTGTTTGTATCGTGTTCGCGCATGATTATATTGCTCTGTAAAGCACCAAAGTGATTAGACATTGTAAGAAAGCGTTAGAAGCAATGAAATTGGGTTAAAGGGCGAAAATACTGCTGTATTTTTATGCAGAAGCAAATAAGCTCTTATATTTTAATAGAGTTCAAATTTGTCCTTATGGTTAAATTAGTAAAAATATATGATATTTTATTATAAAATTTATTTTAAAATGTTACAAAATCAAAATAAATTATATTATATCATCAATATGGGGAGAAAAATAATTTTATAATTTGAGTGAAACAGCAAATAAGTTTTTCTAGTTTTATATACTCACATAAATTTTTAATTTTTAAGGTGATAATTAAAAATAGTAATATTCTTAGATTGTGTTAAACATGATTGAGATATAAGTTTAAATTATAAAAAATTAATAATAACACTAAATATTTATAATAAAATATTTTTAAAATATCAAGATATTGTTTAAAAAATGATAATAAGTAAAAAAAATTTGTGTATAAATAATGTTACAAATTAATTTCTTATATGTTTTAATTATTTGTATTATAATAATTACAGAAATTCTATATTAATATATGTTTTATGTAATCAAATTTTATTTTTAGTAAAAATTTGGCCAAACATATTTTGATGTTAATATATTATTTGATAAAGTATTGTTGTAATTAATTTTATGCAATTGCAATTTGATTTCAATTTGTAATTGATTTCTCTGATTAATTTTATTCCAAATTAATTAAGAAAAACTAATTTTAACACATATTTGAATTTTGAAATAATTATATAATAAAATTGAATTAATTTAATTATATTTTAAAATCAAATAAATAGTTAAATATCATTTTTGCCAAATTTCAAATCAATATTTAACCCTAGTTATTGAATTATTTTTACCCTCAAACTCATTTTATAATATAACCTATTTGGTCTTATAATATTTTAAAAATGGATATCCATTTTTTCAAATTTCAGACATATATTTAACCATAATTAATCAAATCTAACCATAAGGGCTATTTTGAACCTACATTTTAAAAATAAAAAACTTATTTAAACTATATTAAAATACATGGATTTATTCACTCCTCTGTCCAAAATACTGGGATATTTTCGCTACTTAACCCAATCTCGTTGATCTCAGTGTCTCTCCGTATACATGTATATTAGAGGGGCTGAAATTAGGCGGTCAAACCAGATAATTCGAATCCATTTTTTTGAAAATGTTCAAATTCGTTTTTTATAAGATTCGAAATCGTATTTGAATTTGAAAATATTTAAATTTTATATATTCGAATTTGAATGCAGATAATATCCTGCTTTATATTTCTTCAAAATAAATAAATAAAAAATTTGAAATATAATTTGTTTTATTTTATACAAAAAAATATATGTATAATAATTATATATATCTCAAAAAAATATTTTTAAAATAATAAATAAAAATATATGTATATATTATATATTGAAGATAATAAAATATATATTTATATTATATATTTCTATTATATATATATATTCGGATTCAGTTAATATTCAATTTATTTCGAATATAGATAATATTCTCTTTATTTTGAATATGAATACAAATATTTTGAACAAATATTAAATATTAAAAAAAACCTAGCTGAAATTAAGGTCAAAATAATCACTTCAGTTTTTTTTAACCTGTGTATTTCTAGTGACATTTTCTTTACAATTTTAGGTACAATTCTAGTGGTTGCCGGTACTCTTCCCCTCTTGAATATTTATAAATTATAATTTTCACAAAAGGTTATGAACAAAATATACTTAATATTTAAAAAATGTTGAGTATATTACATTCGAATTTTTGATATATCGACACTTACGATACTAATTTTAGAGATTACGTTTGAAAAATATATCTTGTTGAGGAGGTTTGTCAATTATTTGATTTCAATTTAAAAAATTTAAGAGAATTTTACAAAACAAATTGACGTGTATAATATAACTACCGAAAAAAACAGTGTTTCGCGACAGCCTCATAATAAATTTTAAATTTATTAAAAACTTTCTCAAAAAATTACATTATAGATGACTGAATTGCATATGATAAAATTTGATATAACAAAATTATATTAAATCAAAATAGTAGTATTAAATTTATAAATATTATAAAATTGAATAATAATTTCAAAATATATATGTACGTGTATTGTAATTCACAACTTATTAATTTGTTATTATTCTAAGATCTTTTTTTTCCTGTCTGTCGCTAACAATATCAATGTCATTAATGTAGATCAAGTAGCCCACAATATCTAGATAAGTATTAGTAATATTATATATGTTTCCCAGATAAATAAGCTATTACAGAAGGGGGTTGAATGTAATAGCACCAGTAAATCGATCAAGAATACAAGTATGTAAAAGGAATCGCAGATTTGTATTGATAATATTGAAAAGAATACAAAACTCTCTCAAGAAACACTTTGTTCTCAAGAGCTGCGAGGTTATGAATAATATGATTTGTAAAAATTACTTTGATGTTAACCTATGCCTGTGTTTATATAGACATATTTACAACTCAATTACAAATCAGATTAGAAATAGAACAACTTTACATAAGAAAATAGGCTTGTATTAGGATTCCTTCTTACTATCCTATTCAGACTCTGAATTGAATTGCTTTCTGACAAACTCTGATTTGTTAAACTCTGTCGATTGTTATTCTCTGATAGAACATTCTCTGTCAGAGTAAACTCTGATTGAGTATTCTCTGATAGAGTAAACTCTGACTGACAGCTTCATAAACTTTGATGATGTCAGCATTCTAAACTCTGATTTATATTCTCTGACAGCCATCAGTGTTTGTATTCCTAACAATCTCCCCCAATTTATGCTTTAAGAATTAAAACATAAATTTCACTTATGATGTCAGAAATCCAAGACAAACGCATCAGAGTTTGTTTTTCCTTCATGATTTAGATTCTTCTGTAAGAAAAGTCTTTTTTCAGAAACTGATTCAGGAGCTTTTCTTCAGCACTTTTCAACAGCTCAACCAGCTTCTCCTTTAATTCCTTCATTTGCTCAGAAGAATCATCAATCTGACATATATCAGCCCTTAGAGAATAGATAGATGATATGTTCATTCTCTCATCCAAAGAAATATAACAGGCCTTCATACCATCAGGATTTAAGATTAGTGTAGGAATTCCTAACACCATTTTGACCCTTGCATCTCCTTTTCTCATTGCTCTTCTTGTTCCATCTTCAAGTAAGTATCCAGGCTCATACTCTTCAGAGTTTGTCATCATTAGCCTTTCATTCTTCTTCTTCTCAGCTATTACTCCTTCAAGAATTTTCACCCATCTAGAAGTAACTTCATTTTCATCATTTGGAAGATATAGAACATGTTCAAGCTCTCTGGATGCTTTTTGAATTAAATCTTCTTGAGCAATCTTCAAAACTCTTCCACCTTCTAAGAAATAAATGAGCTTCTCCTTAGCTAGATATCCTTCACAATGTTAACAAAGATTAATTTGTCCAGATGTTCTTGAGACAACTCTTCTTCAGGTTTATCTTTCAATGAAAAAGGATCTCTGAAGATATTTGATTCACTTCTGTAGACCTTAGCATGTGAATCACCAATACCACCTTTGTCTTTTCCAAGCCTGGCATTGAGAGTCAGAGTTTGAGTCTTTGTCCACAGAAGATCAGATCTTTTCTTCCTTATCAGAGATTATTGATGTTCTTCTTCCTCATCATCAAAGCTTGAGCCACCTGGAAGAAAAGTTGTTCCAGACATAGTGAGAGGAGTCTTTGGCTTAGCTGGAGCTTTTTGTTGAATTCTTGAAGATGATCTTATTTGAATTTCTGAGACTGGTTTTGATTGAGCAACTGAATTTGGAGTTTCACTTGATTTGATTTGAACAGGCTTAAATTCTAATTTCTTCTGTTGAGTAGTTGCCCTTTTCTAAATTGGACCTTTCTTCACATATCTTCTCTTTTTCTGGATTTGAGCACTGTCAGTACCAGATTTCTTCAATTCAGCTTCCACAGCAACTGGATCTAATCCTGGATTTTCTTCTTCAAATAGCTTCCTTGCCAGTTCTGCATCTTTCAAATTTTGTTCCTCAATTTTCTCAGGCTTCTCTTCTTCTTCAAGCCTCTTTGCTAGTTCTAAGTCAGCTTCTATCAGAGATTAACTGTTTGTCAGATTTTGCTGTCATCAGAGTTTGAGTGGTTGAAGTTTGACCGATCAGAGTTTGCTGCTTCAGAGTTTGTTTTCCCTCCTTATGACTCCCTTGATCTTCATCATCAGGTTTGTCAAGTTATTGTGCATCATCCTCTTTGCATTTGTCTGAACCCTTCTCCCCCTTTCTGACATCACTCCCTTTTCTCACAATAAAAATTTCAACTATTGTATGTAGCATTCCCTGCATAGAACTGACAGAAGCATAAAGATTATTAACTTTAGCTTCCAATGCATCCTGTTTTGCTGAAACATTTTTGAGTTTTAACTCAAGAGAATGATGAGATGCTGTAACAGCAGATTGAACAGAAGAAGAAGATTTGTTTACAGATTCCTTGAGTTCACCAATTTCATTATGAAGTCCCTTGGACAACACAGTAGTAGCCTTCAATATTGACTTCATCTCATCAGAGTTTATATCCTTATCAGCTTTACTTATCAATTCATGAACATGTGGCCAAGAGATGACTTCATTTGAGTATTTCCATGAACTATCCCAAAATTTTTGTTTGTGAGAATTTATCAACATATCTTGAGATGGTTCTGCCTTGGAAGTAAAATCTCTCTTTACACCTTCAGCATCTAGAGTAGCTTCAATATCTCTTTTAAGTTGCTCCACCACTAGGTAATCAAGATACTTCATTCTCAGTCTTTCATGTGCATCATGAGAATTTACTGGCCACTTCTTGGTATTGTACCTTTGTGTGTAGGGGATTAACATGTCTGTAACTTCTTCATCAGCAAAAATAGGCTCATCAGAGTTTGTGTCCTCCTCATCAGAGTTTACAGCTTACTCAGAGTTTAGCAAAGAATCAGAGTTTGCAACAGATAAACTCTGAGTACCTGTAAAAGATATAGAACATCCTAAATCACTCTTATTTTTTAAAGTAATCTCATTACTTCTCACATCACACATATCATAACTTTTAAGAGTTCGATTTTTTTCACTAGAAGTAGCTAACTTCTTTTTCAATTCTACCTCACCTTTTGCCATATCCAGTGTCTGCCTTTCATTAATTCTGTTTTTCACACATTTTACTTCAGACTCACTAGAAAGGCTCAACACACAATGTCCTATAGAAATAAGAGGTCGCTGGGAAAGGTTGACTGAAGTTACATGATTAGGGGTACCCTTTTCAGGACTATTCATGATCATTCTAGTAGTTAGAATATGAAAGACAAAATCTGAACTTAAACAATCAGAGAATAGAAATTCTGAAGAAAAGTCAGAGTTTATACCTTGAGTTGTAGATGTGGATGTTGTCTCCATTGGTTGTGCAGATATTGGTTGCACCATAAGAGCATCAGAGATTGCCAATGGAGCTTCATCAGTGTTTGTCTGTCCAACATTAGAGTCTTGGTCTGCAATCATAAAATGGATGATTAGTTCTTGTGGGACCTGAGTCATATCTTCAGCTGCTTCACCACTTTGAGATGAAGGTTCTTGTGGGCTTGACTCTGCCATAGATTGGCCTTCAGCATCAGCAACATCAAGGTCTTCTAGAATAGGTTGAGTGCCTGCATCCAAACTTTGATTGGATGGTTCTTGTGTGGCTGGGGCCTTAACAACTTCTTCAACCCTTTGAGCTGAAGGTTCTTGTGGGTTGTACCCCTGATCCAAGCTGGCTTCATTTGCTGGAACTGTGGCTGCTATTGAACTTTGATCAATAGGTTCTTACGTGCCTGACCTTGTAGAGATTGCTACATCACTTTGAGAGATAAGTTCTTGTGTATCCTGGCCAAAAGAGACATACTTCATCTTCTTTCTTGAAAATTGTTTTGAACTTGGAGAGACAGATGATGTAGACTTCTTATCTTCCATATCTTTCCTTACTTGTTCTGCCAACTCCCTAACCCTTTCATAAGAAATCTCCTTGATAATTTTCTTAGGTGCATTTGTAGAAGAATCAGATATTGCTACAGGAACAGCTTCCTCTGGAGTGACATATGGCCCATCTTTCAAATAATTGTGTTGTCGCTCCTGTTCAGCCTTGAACCAAAGATCATTTAGATTCCCCAAATTTTTTCTGCAGCCTGTCTTGTCAATAGTAGACCCTCGTCTAATACGTTCACGGTTATAATGGGGAACATTTGTCCACCAATCAGCTTTTGACTTGACATACCGAAGAATTATGATCTCAATTGGAACTGGTAATCCAGGTTCCTTCCAAGGAATATTTGCCTTCCAGCAACGCCATGCTTCAATAGAATTTGTCAAGACATCAGAGTTTGGCTCAGAGTTTAGAATGTCGTCAGAGTTTAAATCTTGAGATTTTTGTTGATCAGAGATTATGACATCGGAGTTTATTGTTGCATCAGAGTTTAGTCCTTCAGTGTTTGCAGCCTTGACTAATCTTCTCTTCTTCTTCTTCACTTCAGGCATTGGATTCACTGTGAATGGCTTCTTGAAAGGTGCAGGAAGTATCTCAGAAGTCTGTTCAATAGTCTTTCTCTTAGCAAAAACCAACCCTTCATCAGAATCTGAATCTTCATCAATCAATTTTCTCTTTTTAGGGGAAGATTCTTTCACTGACTTCCCTTTCCTTTTGTTTATGCTCTGTTGAGAGGTGTGTTTTACAACTACAGCCTTTTGGGAGACTGTAAGGGTTGGAAAAAGTGTTTGGGTTTCAGTGTTTGGGTTTTGACTTGGGTTAGAAGCAGACGGTGTTAAACTCTGATCCTTAGCCACTGACAGAAAATCTCTCCCATACATAGTAGGCATTCTCTGATTTAAGAGAAACCTGACCCATGTGGGATAAAAGAGATTAGAGAGTTTACCTTCAGCTTCCTTCTTTTGTTCTTTTCTTGTTAGATCAATAAATATTCTCTTATTCATACAAAAACTAACTAAACTCTGAGCATTCTCAAAACTAACATCAGGCAATAAATAACTAAAAATTAGCTGTAAAAATCTAGTAAAATATATAGTGTGTGCATTATCACTAATCTTGGTAGTTAATTGCCTAATAATCAAACAAGAAAAATTAAATTGCAAGTTGTGGGTCAGAGAATACCCAATCTGTTGTGGCAACTGTGGAATGGCAACAAAATTCATGCATTTGGCAGTGAAAGCCCTTGTAATGCAGTCAAATAAGAAACTCCATTTACGTCTCAAATGGGGCCTTGTCAGACTCCCCAACTTAGACAGACTTCCTCCATAGCCTATTTCTTTAAAAAATTCCTTAATTTGTTCATCATTTACCAGGTCATCATACTCAACCACTTTTGGAAAATGAAGGGCTTGACGAACCACAATAGGAGTTATTGAGTGTTTGCCATTATATTTAAATGTTATTACAGGCTCTTCATCATCACCAACATTGTTGAAATTTGCTGTTGACCAGATTTTGATCAGAGATTAAACAGAGAAGTGATTGGGTTCTTGAAGAGCATACCCAATATAGATATTCTGTAGAAAATCCTGAATCACATGAAAATCTTGGGGTATATCAGTTTTGGATAAGAGTGATATGTAGTTTGTAGCAGTAAAAGTATAATTCTGGAAAGAGAGTCCCTTAGATGCCATTGAAGAACAGAGATTAGAAGATATGCGAAATTAGAGTTTTAGAAAATGAAAGATAAAGATAGGAATAAAAGATGCATGTGAATAATTCAAAGTGAAAATAAGAATTAAACTATTCCCTCTCATTTACATATACTCTGTAGTGGGACACATGACAATTTTTGAGTGGCAGAGTAATGAGTTATGCAATTCTCAAAAAACAGCATGTGTGTGTGTATTTGTGTCTAAATATAAATCATTTTTTGTGAGATACACGCGCCCTAATGATTACTCCAATCAGAGAATAAAGAATATGATGTCATAAATTGAATTAGAGTTTATAAAAATCAGAGTTTAACATTCACTATCAGAGTTTACCACATACTCTGATAGAGTTTACCATAAACACTGATAGCTGACGATCAGAGATTAGATGTTCCAATGATCAGAGTTTACTTCATTTTTCATCAGAGTTTACCACATACTCTGACAAAGTTTATCATAAACTCTAGTTGTCTGCTACTTGCTATCTGGAGTTGAGCCACTTGTCACCATTCCTAATTCAAAAACCAATCTTGTAAAAGTTGCTTCACACAAAGGCTTGGTGAATATATCTACTAACTGTTGATTTGTGGGAACAAAATGCAATTCAATTGTTCCTCCCATGACATGTTCCCTTATGAAGTGATATCTAATACTGATTTGCTTTGTCAGAGAATGTTGGACTGGATTTCTTGTCATTGCAATAGCACTTTGATTATCACAATAAATAGGAATTTTTAAAAAGTTCAGACCATAGTCTAACAATTGATTTCTCATCCATAAAATCTGTGCACAACAGATTCCTGTAGCTATATATTCAGCCTCTGCTATTGAAGTTGAGATAAATTTATGTTTTTAAATGAACCATGAGACAATTCTTCTACCTAGAAATTGACAAATTCCACTAGTGCTTTTCCTGTCAATTTTGCATTCTGCAAAATCAGTATCTGAATAGCCTATTAGTTTAAAATCAGACTCTCTAGGACACCATAAGCCAAGATTGATTGTGCCCTTGAGATATCTAAAAATTCTCTTAACAACAATCAAATGAAGTTCCCTTGGATTTGCCTGAAATCTAGCACATAGATAGGTGGCAAACATGATGTCTGATCTACTTGCAGTCAAATAGAGAAGTGATCCAATCATGCCTCTGTATGCTGTAATATCTACAGGCTCACCAGTGTCTTGATCAAACTTGGTTGCAGTAGCCATTAGAGTTATAGCAGATGCAGAGTCTTGCATTTGAAACTTAGTGAGTAGATTCTTTGTATATTTGGACTGATTTATGAAAATACCTTCATCAGTCTATTTCACTTGCAACCCTAAAAAATAACTCATTTCTCCCATCATACTCATTTGATACCTGGACTGTATTAGCTTTGAAAATCTTTTACAGAGTTTCTCATTAGTGTAACTAAATATAATATCATCAACATATATTTGAACCAATAATAAATCTTTACCTTGAGTTCTGTAAAATAAGGTTTTATCAATTGTACCTCTTGTGAAACCACTTTCAAGTAGAAATTGAGCCAGAGTTTCATACCAGGATCTTGGTGCTTACCTGAGTCTATATAAAGGTTTATCCAATCTGTAAATATGATTTGGATATTTTGGATTGACAAAGCCAGGTGGTTTGTTAACATATACCTCTTCTTCAAGTTCTCCATTTAAAAATACACTTTTAACATCTATCTGGTAGACCTTGAATTTCTTGTATGCAGCATAAGCAAGAAAGATTTTGATTGCTTCAAGTCTAGCAACAGGTGCAAATGTTTTATCATAATCAATACATTCTTGTTGAGAGTAAGCTTTGGCAATTAGTCTTGTTTTATTCCTTGTTATAATTCCATTAGAGTCTGTCTTGTTTATAAACACCCACTTTTTGCCAACAATTGATATGTTCTTTGGCCTTGGAATAAGGGTCCAAACTTCATTTCTTTCAAACTCATTTAATTCTTCCTGTATTGCAATAACCCAATCTGCATCCTTCAAAACATCTTCAACCTTCTTTGGTTCTGTTTGAGAAAGAAAACTATGAAATAGGCATTCATTTTGAGTAGCTTTTCTTGTCTGCACTCCATTTTCTAGATCACCAATAATCAAATCAGGTGTGTGATCTTTGGTCCATTTTCTTGGATGGGGAAAATTTCTTGAACTAGATGCTCCTCCATTATTTGTGCCTTTATAGTATGATTCCTCAGTAAATGATGATCCTCCCCTTGAAGTTGTGCTTCCATCAGTGTTTGATGACTCAGAGTTTAACTACTCAGAGTTTGAATGATCAGTGTTTGTGGTTTCAGAGTTTGATTGATCAGAATTTAGGGTTTCAGAGTTTGTATTTGTCAGAGTTTGGTCAGACTCTGAAATTTCAATAATCGAGATTGGTTCTTTAATTTCAGTAAGTGATTGATGTTGTTCCCCCTCAACATGTGCAGAATCTTCAATTTTTGTTTCAATTATGTCTGAATCAGATTTTAAGGAATCAGTGTTTATCTTATCAGAATTTACCTCATCAGTGTTTATCTCATCAGAGTTTGGCTCATCAGAGTTTATGTTCTGCAATTTATTTCCAAAACTCAGAGATTCATGAGCATCTTTATCATGAAACCCTGCTATTTTTCCTTCATCAAAAGAGATATTAATAGATTCCATGACTGTCCTGGTCCTTAGATTAAACACTTTAAATGCCCTTGAAGAAGTTTTAGAAGTTGTTGCATAACCAACAAAAATGCCTTCATCTGCTTTGAGTTCAAACTTCTTCAATTATTCAGGATGTGTTTTGAGAATAAAACACTTGCTTCCAAATATGTGAAAGTATTTCACATTTGGCTTCCTTCCCTTCATAGTTTTATATGAAGTCATTCCATGTTTATTTATCAAAGTGCAATTCTGAGTAATGCATGCAGTGTTCACAGCTTCTGCCCAAAAGTAAGTAGGTAGCTTTGCTCCTTCTAACATTGTTCTGACAGCTTCAATGAGAGTTCTGTTCTTTCTTTCAACTACACCATTTTATTGAGGTGTACCAGGTGCTGAGAATTGTTGAATGATTCCTTTTGTTGAGCAGAATTCCTCCATTACAAAGTTCTTAAACTCTGTTCCATTGTCACTCCTCAAATTATTTACCTTGTGAGGTGATCCATTTTCAATCATAGCAATATGATAAAAAATTATCTCAGTTGTTTCATCCTTTTTATGCAAAAAGTACACCCAGGTAAATCTTGTGTAATCATCCACTATCACCGGAGTATATTTCTTCTTTCCAATGGACATAATGTGTTTTCCCAGTCGTACAAGTAGAAGGGGGGGGGGTTGAATACTTGTATGTCTTTTCTACCCGATTTAAAATCAAATTAAGAACAAATCCAAACACAAAAATATGAATAAGTATTGTTTTGTATTATTGATTTGTGAATACAAAACTCTCCTAGGGTGTACACAAACCCTAGCAGCTTCTCTGTGTTTATCACAACAACTCTCTCTATTTCTATGCTCTCACTAAATTTCACTCAGATAATTATGCTTCGACTTCCACACTTTTACAATTAGGTTACATAAAGTTTATATATAGAGCTGCCTATCAACTAATAACAGAAAGATAAATTACAATAGGAATAAAATTCCTAATTATTAGTTGACAGTTTCCTTCTAGAATTCTCTTTCTTTCCCATAGCATATCTGCAATATATTTATCTTGATCTTCGAAGACTTTCCATTCCTGTGATCTTCTTCCAAATTTATCTTCAACTGTATAGACTCTGAAATCTTCAGACTCTGATGATCTTCAGACTCTGATCACATGTAGACTCTGATAGATCACAAACTCTGATAGTCTATAGACTCTGATCACCTTCCAGACTCTGGTTTCATTTTCTACAGGAATTCTTCCAAGTACAAATAACATGAATATTGACTATCTAGACTCTGATTATACATTTCAGAGACTAGAAAAACTTATTACAGATAAACTAATCTAGACCCTGTTCTAGTATTTTGTACATCATCAAATGAATATATCCCTAACAATCTCCCCCTATTTATGCTTTATAGAATGTAAGCATAAATCAAGGTTTGATGATGTCAAAACTAAAGAATAAAACTATTAATCTAGAACAGTATAAAAGAATTATAAAGGAAAAAGAATTACTTTTTATTTAATCTTTTCAAAGGCTGGATTATTATTCAAAAATGAATTCAGCATATTTTCCTCCACAATTGCCAGAGCCTCACCAACAAATTTCTTCAATTTCTTCATTTCTTCACTTGAGCATTTGATTTGACAATAAGCTGCTCTAAGATCATTTGCACTGCTTTCTTGATCTTTTAAGTCCTTCAACATCATAACACTAACTTTCCCACTCATAGGCTGAAACCCAAAGTAATGACCCACACCTTCTTGAAATTTAATCTGTTTTTCTTCTAATGGCATGACTTGATCATTTCCCTCAGTATCAACATATTTTAAAGAAAATTTGCCCATTTGTCGATTTGCCTGTCTATGCAAAGTCAGCTTCCTGTCAATTTCCTTGAACCATTTGTGAGTGATAGCCTCTTTGCTTTTGTTTGCTTCATAAGCAATTTGCAGTAGGAATCTAATATACTGTAGTTCCTCAGCCTGTTTGAAAAAGATAAAATTTGACTAACTAATCCATCTTACACTTCCACCTTCTAAGAAGTAAACCAGCATCTCATTCTTCAGTTTTTCTGTATCTCCCTGACCTCCTTGTATCTTCGTTTCAAAAACATTATAAACAATTTGAGCAGACACCACTTTATTTAAGTGCTTCTGAGTGATCTTCTCAAATTGCCTATCTGTCAAGGATTGAGGATCCCTGGTTAGAGTAGATGTTCTGTCAATGTCAGATTCTTCAAATCCTCCAAGACCTATCTTCTTTTTAGCTCTAAGTTGCAGATTTGATTGACTACACTTCCAGTATGATGGTTCTTGAGTTTGATCAGAGTCTGACTTCTTTCTTTGCTTATCAGAGTCTGCCTTAGACTCTGATTTCACATGTCTAGTCCCTGACTGATGTGTTTGAGTTCTTGATACGCCTGATTGCTTTTGTTGCACATCATCAAGACCCCTAGGACCATGAGAACTATCACCATCATCACCATCTCTCCTCCTTTTAACTACCCTTGATTTATCCTTGCATCCCTCATCCTTATGTCTCCTGGAGGACTCACATTGCTTCACCTTCTCCCCCTTTTTGACATCATCAGTACTGGTGACAGCCAAAAGAATCTGCTCAAGAACAGTGGAGATATTTGTATGGGTTACAATAACTGAATCAACCTTAGTGGTCAAATCAGAAATTGTAGTTTGAAGAGAGGCTTGAGTGGTAGTGATAGCAGCTAGAGCATCTTTAAAAGCGACCTCTTTGGATAATTGAAGGGAGTGAATTCTGTCAAATCTAGTATTGAGCAGAGAAGTTGTATTATCAACACCAGTGAGCTTTGTTTTAATATGAGAAATGTCCTGGACCACACTGGATAATTGAGCAGCAACATCAGGTAGCTTAGCTTTAACAGCTCCATCTAAGACTTGATCTTCTTCACTAGGATAGTAACCATGTTCCTGTTGAAAAGATTTTTTCTGAAAAGCCTTAAGTCTCTCAGAAAGATGAATATCCAAAATACACTCAAAAGAATCTTTATCATTGATGCCTCTTTGCTGTGCAGACTCCCAAGACTGAGGAAACACCTGATCAAAATAGATGAAAGAAGGAGGAACATGATCATCATCTGCAGAAATGCACTCCTCAGCAACAAGCTCTAGCTTTGTGAATGGAGGTGTAGACTCTGGTGGTGGTGTGGACTCCGAAACTACAAACGGGACTATAGACCCTGACTCCTCCTGAGAGTGATCAGAGACTGTAGACTCTGGAAGTCTAGCCCTTATAGGCATTATTAAAAGAGGTTCTTCTGACTTCAATGTTGCAGCCTAAGTGAAAATGACAGGGTTATCCACCAAAGCCTCCTGTACTCTATCCGCTCTCCTTGCTAGAGAATCCACCAGGTAAAGTTGGGGTCTCTGTGTAAATGATTTCTGAGCAGCAAGAGCCTCCTCCTGTTTGCCAATCTGCACAATCAGACATAGTGAATTGTCATCCATCCCCTGCTCCAACTCATTGGACCAACTCTTTGGAAAATCTTGATCCCAATAAGTAAAGCTAGGTTCAGGATACCCTAATCTCTCATGCTCACAGTGGGGTTGGGCACCCACTTTCTCAATCTCACTCAGGCTCTCTACAGCCTTATCTACCTCTCCTTTTGCCTGGTCCAGTGCCAGCCTCTCATATATTTTGTCACTCAATTTGGAGGGTGCACTCAATAAACCTACAGAAGAGGGGTTGAGAGATAAAAATGGTGCTTCAATACCTGAACCACCTTGATGGAGGGGAACCCCTTCAAATGTCTGAAGGCTAGGGGTTTCCACCAAGGGGTGAGCATCAACAGATTCTGAACCCTTACTAGCATCTTCTCTCTTTTCAGAGTCTGTTGGCTCCAGTATTCCAGTCTCAGGGTCTACTCTAGACTCTGACTGCTTCAACATGACTTCATTAGAAGCCAGAGTCTGAGTCTTACCATCTTTGACTGTTGGTGCATGAGACTCCCCCTCAAGGTGGATAGACTCTGATAGAATAGATTGGGAAATCACTTCATGAGCATCCATCAGAGTCTGTCCTCCCATATCACTGGGGTTCTCATCAGCTCTTTGATGAGTTGTCAAGGAGGGCCCAACATCATACTCCCCTGCCCCACTATCACCCAACCTCTGACTAGGTGGTTCTTGTGTGGGTGAGGCAGACTGAGCATCTTTATCACTAGTCACCACTGGGGCACTAGTCCCATCCTGCAACTGCCTTGCACCACCTGCTACCTCCTGTTGTTCTTCAAGAATAAATGCATCCAACTTCTGATGAAAGGCCCTGAGATGGATTGCATTTATTGCCTGGGCATCTGTGAGATTGAAGAGGTCCTGCAGTTCCCTTCTTACTCTTTGAAAATAAGTGCCCCTGAATTGATCCAGTCTACTTTGGTAGGTTGGATAGTTGTATTTGTTGGCAATTGTACCTATATTATGGTCAAGATAGTCAGCCACCTGTCTTGACAGAGGTTGAATTTGAGAGATCCATTGAATGGTTGTCCTGTAGGTAACTCCATTATCCCAAATTGCTTCATAGTTAAAAACTGGTTGCTCAATCTCAGTTTCCAACTCAGCAACAGACTCTGATGCTCTCCTTTTGTGGACCTTAAGCTTTTTAGGCTTCTTTGTAATTTTCTGTTCAGAGTCTGGCACACCTAGTGCTTTGAGAACTTCATTAGTTCTGCCTTCTATGAGCCCAGCTGCTTGCACTTGGAATGAAGAGTTGAATAGGTAGCTGTAAAGATTTTTGACCACATCCTGTGCAGACATTTGTAGCTCCTGTTCCATTCTCTTCCTTAGGGCTTCATAGGTTGAAAGAAAATCCAAGACTTGAGATTTAGTCTGATATTGCTCTGGATCTTCAACTGATTCCACCAAACGATATAAGAGTAGCAGTGCCTCATCACTTGGAGTAATGATCTCATCAATTAGGCATGAGGCTGCATCCAATGGCATTCCTTCCCAAAATGTGTCATGATCAGAGTCTAAAGGCAGTCTAGACTCTGACTCAACATTAGACTCTGGTTCAGGTGTTTTCTTGATTTCAGAGTCTGGCTCTGCAGGAGCCTTGGGAGCATCTGTTTCCTGCAAAACAGGGTTAGTAATAATAACAGGCTTGTGTGTGTGTGCAGAATAAGCCTTCCTTAACCTTCTGTACTTCTTAGCAAAAGATTTCTCAGGAGACTCAGTGTGAGAATCCTGAGGTGCTTCCCTAGGTTTTTCAGAGTCTGTAGCCTTTTGAGAGTCTACAGACTTGGCTTGAAGGTTAGAATCAAGTGTATCATGACCTTCCTTTAGCAAAGAAAGTCCTTCAACAACTTGCTTCTCTAGTGGATTGAGCTCCTCATCAGTGTACTCATCTATAAGCCTAGATTGAATCAATTTTCTCCTCTTTACAACTGGTGCCTGTTGAGAGACACCAGAGGTTGGTTTCTTTTTAGATTTTGGTTTGGAAGATTGTATAATTGAAGGGGATTGGGTGACTTGGGTAGGTGCAGGGGGACTCTCCATTACTTGTTCCTGCACCATTTCACCACCAAAAAATGAAACATTGTAGATAGAAGGTTTGTAGGATGAGAGTTTTACTTGCATTACCTGTGGATATGTCATTGCAGGTAGACTCTTCTTCTTGTCATCAATTCTCTTAATGTCAGAGAATATCCTCCTTTGCTGTTTGTATGCCTGCACACAGCAATCATCTGCCAACTTGGTTGACATGTCAGGAATGAAGTGATTGAGGAGAATCATAAGAAATCTATGATAGTAGACTTTCTTTCTCCCCTCATGCACATTATTTAATTTTGCTCCCATTTGAGTGAGCAACATATCACCAATGTTGATTATTCCATCAAATAGGAGACTATGACCAATTTGATAAGTAATAGCAGTAATAGCATCAAATCCACTACATTTACCAGTAAAACACTTAGCAATTTGATCGAAGAAAAATGACCATTCTTTCCTTAAGTAAGGCCTAGTTATCTTGCTCATGTTATCTAAGCTAGCAGAATAACCTATTGCCTTAAACATGCTTTTCATGTCATCATCAGATATAATTTCATCAAAAGAAGACTTAACAGGCAGTTTAAACACAGAATTAAGCACATCTGCAGTGACATCAAAAGTAGTCGAACCAAAGGTAAACATTATTTTACCTGGTTGATCCTGAGAAGGATCAACTACCTTTGCAGTGCTCCATGCTTGTGATACAGCATCCATGTAAATGACTGGTGATGCCTTGAGAATGTAGTGTAGCTCGGATTGCTCCAAGAAATCCATCACAGGGTAGTAGTCAGCGTCTACCCCTTTCTTATCCCCAAGAGCAGCAACATGATTTGTGGTCATGAACTCGAAATCCCCAAATGTGAACGCAATCGCCTTGGGTCCCCTCATGACAGTAGAAACAACAGCCATTGAAGTTGTTGAGTTGAAAGTGATGGAGAAGCTTGAAGAAATTAGCTAGGGTTCGTAAAAAGCTCTATGAATATTTTTGCCTTAGAAATCAATTGCAATAAACAAGTGAGTAAATTGTATGAAAAATTCTATTTTGTTCAAGTTGCATACAATACACACGACTCTACAGTCTGTCTCCGGTCAAAAGATAACTGTTACCGCCTATTTCAAGTTATTTGAACATTTTAAATGCAATCAGAGTCTGCAGGCGCGAATTTTAACCGTTTCAGAGTCTAGACGATAATTTTCTCAGAGTCTACTGACTTTCAGAGTCTATAGACTCGTCAGAGTCTACAGACTCGTCAGAGTCTAGACTCTGTCAAGGTAAAATACCAAACAAAATGTTGCACTAACAATTAATCACAGTGTGTTAAGACAGAGACTATAATTAAAGTACATACCTTGCTTCTTGTAATTTTCGATCACTTACATATTTAACATACCTAATTCACCTACCAGTTTGAGAAAGGTAGACTCATCAAGTGGTTTTGTTAAAATGTCTGCAATCTGTCTGTCAGTTGGAACATAGTGAAGTGTCACAGTACCATTTTCAACATGTTCTCTAATAAAGTGATACCTGACATCAATGTGCTTTGTTCTGGAGTGTTGGACTGGATTCTCTGCAATTTTAATAGCACTAGTATTATCACAATACATAGGAATATTTGAGAATGTTAGTCCATAATCAAGTAATTGATTTCTCATCCACAAGATTTGAGCACAGCAACTTCCAGCTGCAATGTATTCAGCCTCAGCTGTTGAGGTTGATACAGTCTGTTGTTTCTTGCTAAACCAAGAAATTAATCTGTTGCCAAGAAACTGGCATTGTCCTGTTGTGCTTTTCCTATCTACTTTGCATCCTGCATAGTCAGAATCTGAATAGCCAATTAGTAAAAAATCTGACTCTCTAGGATACCAAAGTCCAAGAGTTTGTGCCCCCTTGAGATATCTAAAAATTATTTTCACAGCTATTAAGTGTGATTCTCTAGGGTCAGCTTGAAATCTGGCACACAGACAAGTTGCAAACATTATATCTGGTCTACTAGCAGTTAAATATAACAATGAGCCAATCATACCTCTGTAACTAGTGTTGTCAAGTTTCTTACCCTTTGGGTCACAGTCTAGCTTAGTAGCTGTTGACATGGGAGTTTTAGCAGTTGCAGAATCTTGCATATCAAACTTCTTCAACAGTTCTTTTACATACTTTGTTTGATTGATGAAAATTCCATCATCATTCTGTTTGACTTGAAGCCCCAAAAAGAAGTTTAATTCTCCCATCATGCTCATTTCATAATTTGACTGCATTAGTTGACTAAACTTTTCACAGAGATTATCATTAGTAGATCCAAATATAATATCATCAACATAAATTTGGACAAGCAAAATATCACCTTTATATTTTCTAATAAAGAGAGTTTTGTCAATGGTACATCTTGTGAATCCATTTTCAAGAAGGAATTTTGAAAGAGTTTCATACCATGCTCTAGGTGCTTGCTTCAATCCATATAGTGCCTTGTCTAACCTGTAAACATGATCAGGAAACTTTGGATTAATAAATCCTGGTGGTTGCTCCACATAGACTTCTTCTTCCAATTCTCCATTTAAGAAAGCACTTTTCACATCCATCTGATACACCTTGAATTTTGAATGAGCTGCAAAGGCTAGAAACATTCTAATAGATTCCAATCTTGCTACTGGTGCAAAAGTTTCATCATAGTCAATTCCTTCCTCCTGTGAGTATCCTTTTGCAACTAGCCTTGCTTTATTTCTTACTACAGTTCCATTCTCATCAAGTTTATTTCTATACACCCATTTTGCACCAACCACTGATCTATCTCTAGGTCTTGGTACAAGTTTCCACACTTTATTTCTCTCAAATTCATTCAATTTTTCTTGCATTGCAATAATCCAATCAGGGTCTTGCAAGGCTTCCTCAATTTTCTTGGGTTCATTCTTTGAGAGAAAACAGCTATAAAGACATTAATTTTGAGTGGTTGTTCTTGTTTGTACACCACTCTCAGGATCACCAATTATCAAGTCAGGAGTGTGATTCCTTGTCCATTTTCTAGCAGGTGGAAGATTGGTTCTTGAACTTGAAACTCCCCCTAAGTCATTTGCATCTTCTGTATTTAAGTGAAATTCAAATGAAGAGGCTCCCCCTAAATTGGTCGACTCTGACAAGAGTTTAGGGTTGCTTGATCCAGACCCTGATGAGTTAGACTCTGTCTGTCTAGACTCTGTCTGGGTAGATCCTGACCTGTTAGACTCTGAATTATTTGGAGTTGTATTTTCTGGCTCCCCCTCAGAATGTGCAGGTTCCTGTGTTAGTTCAGGATTTATTCTAGGGTCTTCATCCTCTTCTTCTTCATTTATCTCAGAATCTTTTTGATTTTCAAATTCTAGTGTTGTAGACTCTGAGTGCAATTCTGTAAACTTTTTATCATCAAATGCAACATGAATAGATTCCATAACAATTTTGGTTCTGAGATTAAACACTCTGAATGTTTTTGTGTTTGATGCATATCCAAGAAAGATTGATTCATCTGCCTTGGCTTCGAATTTGCTTAGATTTTCAGGATGTACTTTCAGTACATAACACTTGCATCCAAATATGTGAAAGTGTTTCACACTTGGCTTCTTGTCCTTTATCATTTCATAGGGAGTCTTTCCATGCATGTTTATTAGAGTGCAGTTTTGAGTGAAACATGCTGTATTGACTGCCTCAGCCCAAAAATATACTAGCAGCTTAGACTCTGCCAACATTGTTCTGGCAGCTTCTATGAGTGTCCTATTTTTTCTTTCCACAACTCCATTTTGTTGAGGAGTTCCTGGCGCAGAAAATTGTTGAGTAATTCCCTTTGATGCACAGTGGTTCTCCATGATTGAATTCTTGAATTCAGTACCATTGTCACTCCTCAGAATTCTTACTATTTTCTTTGATTTTCTTTCCAGAAAAGTGATATGATCTATTATGTGTTGTGAAGCTTCATCCTTTGAATGTAGAAAGAAAACCCATGTGAATCTTGTAAAATCATCTACAATAACAAGAGTATATTTATTTTTGTTAATTGACATAACATTTACTGGACCAAATAAATCAAGATGCAGTAAATAAAAGGGTTCAGAAATGGTATTTATTGTCTTGCTCTTGAAGGATGATTTCCTTTGTTTTCCAAGTTGACATGCTTCACAAAGTCCATCTGGTACAAAATCAACCTGTGGTAATCCTCTTACAAGATTCTGTTTAACCAACTTGTTGAGTGTTTTGAAGTTGATGTGTGACAGTTTTTTGTGCCATTTCCAGCTTTCTTCAGTTGAGGCCTTGCTGTATAGACATGTGACTTCACTGTTTATGCAATCCTCCAAGCTGGCTTCATAAATGTTACCATGTCTGTGTCCTTTGAAAACCACAATGCCTGTTTCTTTGTGAGTCACAAGACACTCTTTGTTGTCAAAGCCAGTATGGTAACCTTTATCTCCAAGTTGACTTATGCTTATTAAATTGTGCCTTAAGCCATCAACTAGAGCTACTTGTTCAATGATGACATTCCCAAGTACAATCTTGCCATATCCCAGTGTTTGTCCTTTGTTGCCATCTCCAAAGGATACTTCTGGGCCAGCCATTTCCTCAAAGTCTGTAAGCAGGGATTTCTTTCCATTCATATGTCCTGAGCATCCACTGTCCAGGATTAGGGTTACTTTCTTTACCCTAGCTCCCTGTATACATAAAGCAACTAGTTAGATGTTTTGAGGACCCAAACAGTTTTGGATCCTTTTCTACTAATTTTAGGAGAAACAGGCTTAATAATTTTCACCTTTGGCTTACCTGTCTCTTTTGTTGCTCTAGACTATGGTGGAGTCTTAACAGTGTCATACCAACTCTTATCAATAGAAGATTTTAGCTCATAAAAATTGTAATAGAAATCATGATAGTCCCTACACATATATATAGAATGAAATATGCTACCACTGTGATAACAAGGTTTCTGTGGTATGTAGTGACTTTTCAGAGTCTGAGAAGGACTAGACTCTGATTTCTTCTCAATTTTTGTTTTACAATCTATAGCTAAATGGTTTTGGTTGCCACATCTATAACACTTCTTTCTAGGAGCATTAGGATCTTTTTGATAATTATTAGCCTTATTGATGCCTTCCTTACCATTCCTATTTCTCCTAGTTTTGGTGGACTCTGATAAGTTCTCTAGCCTTTCTTTCAACTTAGACTTAGACAAGTACCCTATGTTTATAATTTTCTTAGAGTTATTTGCCCCTGTTTCATCTGTCTTTTTGTCATCAACAGGGGGACTATTGACAGATGAGTTTGTGGCTTCAGTTTTTTCTTTAGGGATCACAAACTTAACAGGAACAAATGTACTTTTGTCTTTAGTCTTATTAATTTTGCTAGCTTCTTCATTGTTATCATTCTCAATAATAGGTCTTTTGTCTTGACTCTTGTCATAGCCTAGACCAGCAGTTTGACACACGTTTTGATTATTGAGAATTTCTTGAACTTTTCTTCTAGAGTCTGTCCAAACTTTAAACTTAAGCCTTTCTTCTTCTAGTTCTTTCCTAACATAGTCATAGGCTTTCAAAATTTCAGTGTAGTTATGACTATATTTCTCAGAATCCTTTTTGTATTGTTCCATTAATAATAACTCAGATTCTACATGACAATTCCTTTTAGTTAAGGTTAAATTTTCTTCTCTCAACCTTTCACTTTCACTAGTGAGAGACCTACATGTTGTCATTATTTTATTAACCTCACTTTTCACAATCTCTATGCCATCAGAGTCTAAATTAATTAAGGATTCAGGAGTAAAGATTGATACCTGAGTTTTAGGAGATGAGGGTTCTTTGGGAGACTGTGATTTTCTTGAGGAGGATGCCATCAGTGCTAGATTTTCATAATCAATTTCATCCTCTGAGCTTGAGTCTGCCCAGTCCTTTCCTGTTGATAGAAGTGCTTTTCCTTTTCCTTGACTTTTTGACTTTCTGCATTCACTGGCAAAGTGCCCCATTATTCCACAGTTGAAACATTTGACCTTTGCTTTGTCAAGTTTGATAATTGTACTCTTGCTCTTCTCAACCTTTTCATCTTCCTTCTTGAATGATGGCCTTTTGCTAAATTTGCCAGTTCTTTTGTTGAATTTCATTCTTTTGAAATTTTTAGCAAACATAGCCATCATTTGACTTAGATCAAACTCTTCATCAGAATCAGAGTCTGTGTCAGTAGACTCTGACTGCACAACAGCTTTATCCTTCTTTCTTGAATCCTTGATTCTTGCTTCTGTGGGTGGTTCCTGTTGTTCTTTCTCAGACTCCATCAAGAGTGCCACAGATTTTGTCTTTACAGACTTCTTATTCTTTCTATGTTGCATCTCCAAATCATATGTCTTGAGTCTACCATACAATTCTTCTAGAGTTAGTTCATCCAAATCTCTAGCTTCCCTTATGGCTGTAGTCTTATTGTCCCACTCTTCAGGAAGTGCTCTCAGAAACTTGGTGTTCGTGTCTTCAGAATCATAAACCTTACCAAGCATAGCCATCTCATTCAAGAGTTTTGTAAACCTATCATACATCTCAGTGATAGATTCTCCAGATTTTGCTTCAAAGTACTCATACTCTTGAATAAGCAAAGACCTAGCATTCTTCTTGACATCTTTAGTCCCTTGACAGTGCACCTCAAGTTTTATCCACATCTCCTTAGCAGTCTTGCATGATATGACACAGTTAGTTAGAACAGAATCAAAACTGTTAAATAGAATGTTCTTTACTTTTGCCTCCTTAAGGACATTTTCTTTGTCCTCTTTTGCCCATTCAGCCTTTGGTTTCTCAACGAGGTGTTCTTCAGTTATTTTGCCTTCCTCATTGATTTGAGGCACAATTTTTAAGGGCACAAAGGGTCCTTCATTAATCCTGTCAAGATAGTCAGGGTCTGTTGCTTCCAGGTGGTGCAGCATCTTAACCTTCCAGTGGGTGAACTCGTTTCTCTTAAGCATAGGAATCTTAGAATTGCCATCTTTGTTTTCAGACATCTTTGATCGATTTTTAAATGTTAGGCTCTGATACCAATTGTTTTCCCAGTCGTACAAGTAGAAGGGGGGGGGGGTTGAATACTTGTATGTCTTTTCTACCCGATTTAAAATCAAATTAAGAACAAATCCAAACACAAAAATATGAATAAGTATTGTTTTGTATTATTGATTTGTGAATACAAAACTCTCATAGGGTGTACACAAACCCTAGCAGCTTCTCTGTGTTTATCACAGCAACTCTCTCTATTTCTATGCTCTCACTAAATTTCACTCAGATAATTATGCTTCGACTTCCACACTTTTACAATTAGGTTACACAGAGTTTATATGGAGAGCTGCCTATCAACTAATAACAGAAAGATAAATTACAATAGGAATAAAATTCCTAATTATTAGTTGACAGTTTCCTTCTAGAATTCTCTTTCTTTCCCATAGCATATCTGTAATATATTTATCTTGATCTTCGAAGACTTTCCATTCCTATGATCTTCTTCCAAATTTATCTTCAACTGTATAGACTCTGAAATCTTCAGACTCTGATGATCTTCAGACTCTGATCACATGTAGACTCTGATAGATCACAGACTCTGATAGTCTATAGACTCTGATCACCTTCCAGACTCTAGTTTCATTTTCTACAGGAATTCTTCCAAGTACAAATAACATGAATATTGACTATCTAGACTCTGATTATACATTTTAGAGACTAGAAAAACTTATTACAGATAAACTAATCTAGACCCTGTTCTAGTATTTTGTACATCATCAAATGAATATATCCCTAACATAATGTTGACAGGACCAAATAAATCAAGATGCAATAGATGAAAAGGTTGATCAATAGAATTTTCAATTTTGCTCTTGAAAGATGTGTTCTTTTGTTTGGACTTTTGACATGAATCACAGAGTCCATCATGATGAAATTGAACTTTTGGAAGACCTCTTACTAGATCCTTTTTCACCAATTCATTTATGTTTCCAAAGTTCAAGTGACATAACTTTTTGTGCCAATTCTAGCTTTCCAAGGATGATGCCTTTCCACGTAAACAAGTTAAGGGACCATCAGAGTTTACCTTCAATCTAGCTTCAAATAAGTTGTTATGTCTGTGATCAATGAGAATCACTTTGCCATCCTTTTTTCTTTTCACTTCACAATGAGTTCTATGAAATTCCACAGAATAACCTCTATTTGTCATTTGACACATACTTAATAGATTATGCTTCAGTCCTTCAACCAGAGCTACATTTTCAATGATGACATTTCCAATAACAATATTACCATATCCCAGTGTTCTTCCTATGTTGCCATCTCCATAAGATACTGTTGGGCCAACCTTCTCCTCAAACTCTGAAAGCAGGGATTTATTTCTAGTCATATGTGCAGAATATCCACTATCAATTACTAGGATGTTTTTCCTGTTTCCCTGCAATCATTTAATGCAAATTAGTTAGTAGATTTGGGGACCCCAACAAGTTTGGATCCTTTCTTTTGAAACTTGTTAACTCTTGCAGCAGAAGTATTTTTTTATCAGAATTTATGTTAATAGAATTTGTATTATCAAAGTTTATACAGTTAGATTTTATATTTCTTTTATCAGCTTTTATCACATATTTTTGTTCGACTGTATGATTAGAAAAAACACGAGTTTTATTCAATTTAGGCAACAGTTCATAATTGTTGAAATACAAACTAATATATTATTTACATATGTAAATTGAATGTCATAGACTACCGTAGTGAAAATGTGGATTTTGTGGTCTATATCTAGTTTGTTTTCTAGCCTCTGAACTAGGTCTCTCAGTTTCCTTCTTTTTGTTTTATTTGCACTCATAAACAAGGTGATTTGAATTACCACAAGTAAAACAGGTTTTTATAGGAGTATCGGGGATATACTTATAGTTATTCTCCTTAGAAATTCCTACTTTGCCATTTCTATTTCTCTTCACCTTTTTAGGTTTGTTTTTATTTGTGACTGCCTTCAACTTTTCCTTAAGTTTCTTCTGAGAAAGTTATCCTATATTTACTGTTTTATTCTTTGACACACTATTTTCTTTATTTTTGTTATTATTAGAGCATTCACCAGATGTATTCTTCTTGTCATTACTAGCTCTAACAAAACTCACAGGTTCACTCAATTTTCCTTTTGTGTGTGTCTTAGTATGTGTCTCCTTATCAGATTCATAACCTAAGGCAGATGTCCAATTCTTGTTAGAAAGCATTTGTTGGACTTTCTTACCAGAGTTTGTCCAAACTTTGAAAGTCTCCTTTTCTTTAGCTATCTCAGATTTTAAGTATTTAACTTATATTTCTAACTAAGTTTTCACGTGTATAGCATTTTCACAGTCTTTCTTTGTGCTAAGCATGTGTGAATTTTCAAATTCAAAAAAGTCATTCCTAGCAGTCAGAGTTTGTATTTCAGATTTTAATCTTTTATTCTCAAGTGACTGTGATTTAAAATTAAAATACAAGGATCTAAGGAAAGACTTTAATTCACAGATATTTTCAGTATCAATATTGAAGACAGAGTCTGGTACCTTATCAGAGTTTAGAATGAGAGCATCGGTGTTTGCCATGAGAGCATAATTTATTTCCTCTTCAGGGTCTGAGAAATCCATCCAATCTTTCTTTGATGTGATGAGTGATTTTCCAGATTCCTTGCTTCTGCACTCAGTAGCAAAGTGCCCCATCTTGTTACACTTGTAACACTTGACCTTTGATTTATCAATAGTTTTTGATTTGCTATCTTTATCTTCCCTTTTTCTGAATCTATCTTTCTTCTCTGATTCTCTATGCTTCTTCTAGAAGTTTTTTTGCTTTCTGTACTTCCTGTACTTTATATTTTTAGGCCTTTGACAATCATCTCAACCATCTCCATCATGTCAAAGTCTGTGGCGTCATTAAAGTTTGCATCAGAGTTTGCCTCAGGCTCTTATTCACTGCTTTCCTTGATCATTACAGCCTTTGCTTTTCTTGTTGAAACTTTCAAAGCTTTCTGTTTTGGTTCTTCAATTTTAGTGTCAACATTCAAGGAAAAAGATTTTTCCTTGATACTTTTCCTAATTCTTCCTTTGCTGTAATTCCAGATCATAAGTTTTCAATCTTCCATAGACTTCATCTAGAGACATCTCATTTAAATCAGTCATATCTCTTATTAAGGATGTTTTTAGATCCCATTCTTCAGGAAGTGCCCTTAGAAACTCGGTGTTTGAATTCTCATTATCATACACCTTATCCACTAAATCCAAATTATTCAACAGAGTTATAAAATCTGTCATTGATATCTATGAGAGACTCATTCTGTTTTGCCTCAAAATATTCATATTCTTGAATTAACACAGATCTTCTATCTTTCTTTATCTCCTTGGTTCCTTGGCATTGAACCTCTAGTGCATCCCAGATTTCTTTGGCAGTTTTTCATGCAATTACCCTATTAGACATCACAGAGTCAAGACTGTTATGCCGTATATTTCTTACCTTAGTATCTTTGAGAACTTGTAGTTTTTCTTCATTGGTCCACTCCTTTTTGTCTTTCAGAGTATAATATTCAGGGACTTGTCTTCCTTCCACTATTGTTGATGGCACCAGTTTGGTTGGTAAATACTGACCTTTATTGATTCTGTCTAAATAATCAGGATCAGTTGCTTCTAAGAACATCATCATCTTTACCCTCCATGTAGGGTATTCAGCCTTCTTCAAAATTGGGATTATGATACTTTCATACTTGCATCCAGACATGTTTATATGATCTTTTAGTTGAATTTAACTGCCTGCTCTGATACCAATTGTTTTCCCAGATAAATAATCTATTATAAAAAGGGTTTGAATATAATAGATACCAAATAATCGATCAAGAATACAAGTATATAAGAGAAACACTATTTTGTATTAATATGATGAACTTGAATAAAAAACTCTCTCAAGAAATTCACTGTTCTTCACTATCCAAATCAAATTTTGATTTGTCTGTTTCGTTCTGTGACAAACTCTGATGATAAACTCTGTCGGTTGATAGTCTCTGATAGAGTATTCTCTGTTAGAGTAAACTCTGATTGAGTATTCTCTAATAGAGTAAATTCTATCGACAACTTCTTAAACTCTGAAGATGTCAGCAACTTAAACTTTGTTCTTGATATTCTCTCACAGGATTATTGTTTACTTTTCTAACAACTCATTTTGTTCTTAAACATTTTTTAGGAATAATGAGCCATTTTATTGTTATTTATTTAAATCTCAAACGGAATTTTTATGGATAACATATTAAATAAATTTTATAATTTATAAATAAAATCATAATATGAGTATTAAATTATAATTATTAGCATGTTATTCCTTATTAAGCCGCTCTCATGTTTGGTCGACAATTTATTTTTTTATAATTTTATTAAAATTATTTTTGTTACAAAATAAATCAACTTATATTTAATATATTTTACTTTTATAAGATTATTTTTTGCTAAATTACTTTTATAAGAATTACAGTTAAAATAGGTTAATATTTACTGATTAGAGTCCTGATTAAAATGTAAATAATAATTAAAATCCTAATTGAAAGGTAAAGTACTAATTAGATTCTTATTAGATATAGTAATTTATATAAATATTTTAATAAATAAATTCTAAAAAATTAGAAAAATAGTTTTGAGGTTTTAACATTTCTTCTTCGAATCGTAATTAGAATGTAATTAAGTTAATATTTTCTTAAAGGACACCTAATCAGAAGAGAAATAGTAATTAGATTCTTAATAAAAGATAAATAGAAATTTATATAAATTTTAAATACATAAATTCTAAAAAATCAAGAAAATATTTTCGAGCTCTAAAGCACCCAAGAATTCTCTAATTTTAATGATTAACATGCTTCTCATGAAACACATTTTTCGCCAATAAATCGTTCTATCGATCGTTTCTTCTTTAGATCTCTCATACAATTATTTTTATAAGACTTATAATTAAAATATTTTAATATTTACTAATTGCATTCTTAATTATAAGGTAAATAGTAATTGAAATCCTAACTAGATTGTACTCCTTTGTCCCGAAATGTATGTATAAGCATGTTTGACTTTCACGGAGATTAAGAAAAGATAGTAAGAAATGAGTAAAGTTAGTTGAAAAGTGGTTAAAGTAATGTGACCTATCAAAATTTAATAATAGATTTGAGATAGTGGAGGAAAGTAGTCGGTGTAATAATATTTATTTACTAAAAAAAGAGTATAAAATAGAGAAGTAGTGGGTGTAATAGTGAAAAGTAGTGTTAAAAAATAGTAATTATAATATGTTCATTCTTTTTGGGACGTCCCCAAAAAGGAATAAGGGTCATACAAAATGGAACGGAGGGAGTAAATATTAATTTCATTAGACTTTTAATTTTAACATGTCACTCCTTATTAAGCCGTTATCTCGTTTGGTCATCAATTTCTTTTTAATAATTTTTATTACAATAATTTTTGTTACATAATAAGTCAACTTATATTTAATACTCCCTCTGTCCCATCCATTTCGTTACACTTTCCTTTTTAGGATGTCCCTCCCAATTCTCTACATTTCAAAACTTACCAAAAATAGTAAAATTTTATAATATAAAAATCAACTACATCCACTACTTTCCTCCAATATACTCACTTTATACATTAAATATTGATTGGTCGCACCACTTCTCCCACTATCCTCACTTTTCACCATTATCATATATATTTTCTTAACCTCTGTGCCCAACCCAATTGTAAATAGTTGGGTGGGACGGAGGGAGTATATTTTATTTTTATAAGAATTTTTTTCGTTAAATTACTTTTATAAGAATTATAGTTAGAAGTAGTTAATATTTACTAATTAGAGTCCTAATTAAAATGTAAATAATAATTAAAATCTTAATTGAAAGGTAAGTACTAATTAGATTCTTATTAGAACACAAATAGTATTTCATATAAAATTTTTAATAAATAAATTTTAAAAAATTAGAAAAATAGTTTCGTGTCTTTATCGCTTCTTCTTTAAATCGTAATTAGAATATAAGTTAATATTTTGTTAAAAGACAACTAATTAGAACGAAAATAGTAATATGATTCTTATTAAAAGACAAATAGAAATTTATATATAAATTTTAAATAAATAAATTCTAAAAAATTAGAAAAATAATTTTGAGCCCTTTGAAAGTACCTGAGACTTCTCCAATTTTAATGATTAACAGATTTCTCCTTAATGAGTCGCTCTCTCGTGAAACACGTTTTTCGCCAATAAGTCGTTCTATCGCTTCTTCTTAGTTCTCCCGATACAATTATTTTTATAAAACTTACAATTAGAATACCTTAATATTTACTAATTAGATTCCTAATTAAAAGTTAAGTATTAATTGAAATCTTAATTAGATTGTAAATATTAATTTCATTAGACTTTTAATTAGAATAAATAAATATTTCCTTATAAGACTCTAATTAGAAGTCAAGTAGTAATTGAACTCTTATTATAAGGCAAATAAGAATTTATATAAATTTTTATTACATAAATTCTAGAAAAATTGGAAAAATAGTTTTAAACGAGAGCGCCGATGATTCTCCTTTATTATATATATATATATATATATATATATATATATATATATATATACAAACTGATTGATTGATAGGAGTACAAAATTGATAGAGATGAAACATTTTGTTTATAGTATTATTTCTTTGAGGTGAATAAAACACATTATGTAAGTAAAGATGTTTTTGTAATTGCTGAATTTAATAAAATGAAAAAATATATTAAAAGTGTTTAAAAAACATATTAATTACATCTTTTATATTTAAATAAAAATACATGACAAACATTTAATATATTTTCTCTGTAAAAAATTATTATAGAGGTTTTTTGTATCCCAGAAGATTAACCGTGAATTTAAATATGATTCAATTATTCTTTCACATCAAGGTCTTTCTTTGTGGAGTTATCATAAGTGTTCGACTTTTTTGAATAGGAAGAGAATTTGATTCAATACATAAAAGAGATAAATTGAATTTTAATCTAAATTTTTAATTATATTTTAATGGTTCATAATTTACTGTATTAATCAAGTTTTTATTTACTAAATTAATCTATTTTTAACCAAAATTCATATTTAAAATAATTTTATATCAAAAAATTAAAATGGTTATATAATTAAAATTTAAAAAAATTATATTATTTTATATTATAAATAATATATTTAATAATAAGATAATTTTTTAAAATTTTACAAATTAAAAAATAGAAGAAGAAATAAAATGAATAAGTTATTAATTCAACAAACATATTTATTAACTTTTATTTTAATTTTACTATGATTAAAAACTAATTCAAAATTAATCCAGGTTCTATATTCCGATTCGAAATAATCTGAACCGAATTTAATCCGAACCCATATTAATCTGATCTTGATTCAAAATTTAACCGATTTTAATTCAAACTAAATCCGATCCGATCCAAACAATACTCCAAATATATCAGAACCAAAAGTTGATCCAATCTGAAACCGATCCTATCATATATATATATATATATATATATATATATATATATATATATATATATATATATATATATATATATATATATATATATATATATATATATATATATATATATATATATATATATATATATATATATATATATATATATATATATATGTTAGGGATTATGATATTAACATTATAATCAACTAGGGTACTTAGTCTTAATTCAAATATAAGCTAAGTAAAATGTACTGTATATGTATATTGCTAGTATGTTTAGCTGTCACTTGAAACAGTATATTTAAACAAAGCACAAACCAAAACCGCACCACTTAAACTGCACCGTAATCACTTAAGTGCGGTTTTGGAAAATAGAAACCAAAATCGAACTAAATGTTATTGGTTCAGTTTTAAAAATTGCGGTTCGGTTTTTAAGTGGTGCGGTTTCGGTTTTAAAATTTATATAAAAAATAAATATATTTTTTATTTTTTCACATTTAAATAATAAAAAGTCATGTAATGAATATTTTTGTATTATTGTATATTAAATTTGATATTATTTGATGTCACGAATTATTGTATATACAAACTACTAATATTATTCTTACTAACAAAAATAAATGAATGTGACTAATTTTGCTTAAAAAAACACTAAATTAGTATATGTTATAATTAATGCAAGACATAAGTTAAGTAATGTTCTTATATTTATGAATATACGCTTCTTTTATTAACTAGTAACTATTTATTATTTAATTATAATACATATTAATTTAATAATTTAATAATTATGATAAAAATAATATATATATTAATTTGGTGCGGTTCGGTTTTTAGTCGATTCGGTTTCGTATAAAAACCAAAACCGAACCAACCATGTGCGGTTTCAAAAATTCAAAACCGTAACCAAACCAATAACCAATGGTGCAGTTTTTATTGGTGCGATTTTTACGGTTTTCAATTCAGTTTCGGTTTATGGGTTTGGTTTTTGCTCATCCCTAGTTACTGCCTTGTATAAATGTAATAACTTGATATATGGAGTAGAAGTTTACAAAATGTTCATGCACAACATGATTTAAATCCACGACAGTAACATTCAACACTCAAACCTATGACAACATATTCAAAGGACAACACAATGGAATAGACGACAACAACTATTCCCTTGATAGTAAACTTGACCGAGACTAAAAAACTAAAGACAACATGTTTTACTGACAGCAACTTTGACGGGGATAGTTGACAGCAGTTTTGGAGACATTATGTTTTAATGGACTATCAAAGCTTGACAACAAAGTATGCGGAGCCGAAGATATTGTCATCATAGAGGAGCTAAAAGTTGACAATATACTTTTAATGAAGTTGACAGTCTGTTCCTAGTAGCAGAGTAAATAGAGAAAACACAAGGATTGATTTTGACATCTCAATCTACTCTGTCAAGTCTACTACTGCAACTTGGGAGAAGACAAGCAAAAAGAAAAAGTGTATCCAAGGAGTCAAAGATTGTTGTACATCTCAGAGAAACTTTATCTACAAAGGGAATGAAGCCAATGTTGAATAAGAAAAGTAATGTTTCTATTTCAAGATTTATTCTAGAACAAAGGATAAGTACATCTGTAAGTGAGATATGTATTTCAGTATATGTTTTCCCAGTCGTACAAGTAGAAGGGGGGGTTGAATACTTGTATGTCTTTTCTGCCCGATTTAAAATCAAATTAAGAACAAACTCAAACACAAGAATATGAATAAGTACTGTTTTGTATTATTGATTTGTGAATACAAAACTCTCCTAGGGTGTACACAAACCCTAGCAGCTTCTCTGTGTTTATCACAGCAACTCTCTCTATCTCTATGCTCTCACAAAATTTCACTCAGATAATTATGCTTCGACTTCCACACCTTTACAATTAGGTTACATAGAGTTTATATAGAGAGCTGCCTATCAACTAATAACAGAAAGATAAGTTACAATAGGAATAGAATTCCTAATTATTAGTTGACAGTTTCCTTCTAGAATTCTCTTTCTTTCCCATAGCATATCTGCAATATATTTATCTTGATCTTCGAAGACTTTCCATTCCTGTGATCTTCTTCCAAATTTATCCTCAACTGTATAGACTTTGAAATCTTCAGACTCTGATGATCTTCAGACTCTGATCACATGTAGACTCTGATAGATCATAGACTCTGATAGTCTATAGACTCTGATCACCTTCCAGACTCTGGTTTCATTTTCTACAGAAATTCTTCCAAGTACAAATAACATGAATATTGACTATCTAGACTCTGATTATACATTTCAGAGACTAGAAAAACTTATTACATATAAACTAATCTAGACCCTGTTCTAGTATTTTGTACATCATCAAATGAATATATTCCTAACAATCTCCCCCTATTTATGCTTTATAAAATGTAAGCATAAATCAAGGTTTGGTGATGTCAAAACTAAAGAATAAAACTATTAATCTAGAACAGTATAAAAGAATTATAAAGGAAAAAGAATTACTTTTTATTTAATCTTTTCAAAGGCTGGATTATTCTTCAAAAATGAATTCAGTATATTTTCCTCCACAATTACCAGAGCCTCACCAATAAATTTCTTCAATTTCTTCATTTCTTCACTTGAGCATTTGATTTGACAATAAGCTGCTCTAAGATCAATTGCACTGCTTTCTTGATCTTTTAAGTCTTTCAACATCAGAACACTAACTTTCCCACTCATAGGCTGAAACCCAAAGTAATGACCCACACCTTCTTGAAATTTAATCTGTTTTTCTTCCAATGGCATGACTTGATCATTTCCCTCAGTATTAACATATTTTAAAGAAAATTTGCCCATTTGTCGATTTGCCTGTCTGTGCAAAATCAGCTTCCTATCAATCTCCTTGAACCATTTATGTGTGACAGCTTCTTTGCTCTTGTTAACTTCATAAGCAATTTGAAGTAGGAATCTAATATACTGTAATTCCTCAGCATGTTTGAAAAAGATAAAATTTGACTGACTAATCCATTTTACACTTCCACCTTCTAAGAAGTAAACCAGCATCTCATTTTTCACCTTTTCTGTACCTCCCTGACCTCCTTGTATCTTTGTTTCAAAAACATTATAAACAATTTGAGCAGACACCACTTTATTTAAGTGCTTCTGAGTGATCTTTTCAAACTGCCTATCTGTCAAGGATTGAGGATCCCTGGTTAGAGTAGATGTTCTGTCAATGTCAGATTCTTCAAATCCTCCAAGACCTATCTTCTTTTTAGCTCTAAGTTGCAGATTTGATTGACTGCACTTCCAGTATGATGGTTCTTGAGTTTGATCAGAGTCTGACTTCTTTGCTTATCAGAGTCTGACTTAGACTCTGATTTCACATGTCTAGTCCCTGACTGATGTGTTTGAGTTCTTGATACGCCTGATTGCTTTTGTTGCACATCATCAAGACCCCTAGGACCATGAGAACTATCACCATCATCACCATCTCTCCTCCTTTTAACTCCCCTTGATTTATCCTTGCATCCCTCATCCTTATGTCTCCTGGAGGACTCACCTTGCTTTACCTTCTCCCCCTTTTTGACATCATCATCACTGGTGACAGCCAAAAGAATCTGCTCAAGAACAGTGGAGATATTTGCCTGGGCTGCAAGAACTGAATCAACCTTAGTGGTTAAATCAGAAACTGTAGTTTGAAGAGAGGCTTGAGTGGTAGTGATAGAAGCTAGAGCATCTTTAAAAGCGACCTCTTTGGATAATTGAAGGGAGTGAATTCTGTCAAATCTTGTATTAAGCAGAGAAGTTGTATTATCAACACCAGTGAGCTTTGTTTTAATATGAGAAATGTCCTGGAACACACTGGATAATTGAGCAACAACATCAGGTAGCTTAGCTTTAACAGCTCCATCTAAGACTTGATCTTCTTCACCAGGATAGTAACCATGTTTCTATGGAAAAGATTTTTTCTGAAAAGCCTTAAGTCTCTCAGAAAGATGAATATCCAAAATACACTCAAAAGAATCTTTATCATTGATGCCTCTTTGCTGTGCAGACTCCCAAGACTGAGGAAACACCTGATCAAAATAGATAAAAGAAGGAGTAACATGATCATCATCTGCAGAAGTGCACTCCTCAGCAACAGGCTCTAGCTTTGTGAATGGAGGTGTAGACTCTGGTGGTAGTGTAGACTCCGAAACTGCAAACGGGACTATAGACCCTGACTCCTCCTGAGAGTGATCAGAGGCTGTAGACTCTGGAAGTCTAGCCCTTATAGGCATGATTAAGAGTGGTTCTTCTGACTTCGAATATGCAGCCTCAGTTGTAATTACAGGATTATCCACCAAGGTCTCCATGACCCTATCTGCTCTCCTGGCTAGAGAATCCACCAGATGAAGATGTGGTCTCTGTGTAAATGATTTCTGAGCAGCAAGAGCCTCCTCCTGTTTGCCAATCTGCACAATCAGACATAGTGAATATTCATCCATCCCCTGCTCCAACTCATTGGACCAACTCTTTGGAAAATCTTGATCCCAATAAGTAAAGCTAGGTTCAGGATACCCTAATCTCTCATACTCACAGTGGGGTTGGGCACCCACTTTCTCAATCTCACTCAGGCTCTCTACAGCCTTATCTACCTCTCCTTTTGCCTGGTCCAGTGCCAGCCTCTCATATAGTTTGTCACTCAATGTGGAGGGTGCACTCAATAAACCTACAGAAGAGGGGTTGAGAGATAAAAATGGTGCTTCAATACCTGAACCACCTTGATGGAGGGGAACCCCTTCAAATGTCTGAAGGCTAGGGGTTTCCACCAAGGGGTGAGCATCAACAGATTCTGAACCCTTACTAGCATCTTCTCTCTTTTCAGAGTCTGTTGGCTCCAGTATTCCAGTCTCAGGGTCTACTCTAGACTCTGACTGCTTCAGTATGACTTCATTAGAAGCTAGAGTCTGAGTGTTACCATCTTTGACTGTTGGTGCATGAGACTCCCCCTCAAGGTGGATAGACTCTGATAGAATAGATTGGGAAATCACTTCATGAGCATCCATCAGAGTCTGTCCTCCCATATCACTGGGGTTCTCATCAGCTCGTTGATGAGTTGTCAAGGAGGCCCAATAGCATACTCCCCTGCCCCACTATCACCCAACCTCTGACTATGTGGTTCTTGTGTGGGTGAGGCAGACTGAGCATCTTTATCACTAGTCACCACTGGTGCACTAGTCCCAACCTCCAACTGCCTTGCACCACCTGCTACCTCCTGTTGTTCTTCAAGAATAAATGCATCCAATTTGTGAAGAAAGGCCTTGAGATGGATTGCATTGATTGCCTGGGCATCTGTGAGATTGAAGAGGTCCTGCAGTTATCTTCTTACTCTTTAAAAATATGTGCCCTTGAATTGATCTTGTCTACTTTGGTAGGTTGGATAAATGTATTTGTTGGCAATTGTACCTATATTATGGACAAGATAGTCAGCCACCTGTCTTGACAGAGGTTGAATTTGAGAGATCCATTGAATGACTGTCCTGTAGGTAACTCCATTATCCCAAATTGCTTCATAGTTAAAAACTTGTTGCTCAATCTCAGTTTCCAACTCAACAACAGACTCTGATGCTCTCCTTTTGTGGACCTTAATCTTTTTAGGCTTCTTTGTAATTTTCTGTTCAGAGTCTGGCACACCTAGTGCTTTGAGAACTTCATTAGTTCTGCCTTCTATGAGCCCAGCTGCTTGTACTTGGAGTGAAGAGTTGAATAGGTAGCTGTAGAGATTTTTGACCACATCCTGTGCAGACATTTATAGCTCCTGTTCCATTCTCTTCCTTAGGGCTTCATAGGTTGAAAGAAAATCCAAGACTTGAGATTTAGTCTGATATTGCTCTGGATCTTCAACTGATTCCACCAAAGGATATAAGAATAGCAGTGCCTCATCACTTGGAGTAATGATCTCATCAATTAGGCATGAGGCTGCATCCAATGGCATTCCTTCCCAAAATGTTTCATGATCAGAGTCTAAAGGCAGTCTAGACTCTGACTCAACATTAGACTCTGGTTCAGGTGTTTTCTTGATTTCAGAGTCTGGCTCTGCAGGAGCCTTGTGAGCATCTGTTTCCTGCAAAACAGGGTTAGTAATAATAACAGGCTTGTGTATGTGTGCAGAATAAGCCTTCCTTAACCTTCTGTACTTCTTAGCAAAAGATTTCTCAGGAGACTCAATGTGAGAATCCTGAGGTGCTTCCCTAGGTTTTTCAGAGTCTGTAGCCTTTTGAGAGTCTACAGACTTGGCTTGAAGGTTAGAATCAAGTGTATCATGACCTTCCTTTAGCAAATAAAGTCCTTCAACAACTTGCTTCTCTAGTGGATTGAGCTCCTCATCACTGTGCTCATCTATAAGCCTAGATTGAATCAATTTTCTCCTCTTTACTACTGGTGCCTGTTGAGAGACACCAGAGGTTGGTTTCTTTTTAGATTTTGGTTTGGAAGATTGTATAATTGAAGGGGATTGGGTGACTTGGGTAGGTGCAGGGGGACTCTCCATTACTTGTTCCTACACCATTTCACCACCAAAAAATGAAGCATTGTAGATAGAAGGTTTGTAGGATGAGAGTTTTACCTGCATTACCTGTGGATATGTCATTGCAGGTAGACTCTTCTTCTTGTCATCAATTCTCTTAATGTCAGAGAATATCCTCCTTTGCTGTTTGTATGCCTGCACACAACAATCATCTGCCAACTTGGTTGACATGTCAGGAATGAAGTGATTGAGGAGGATCATAAGAAATCTATGATAGTAGAATTTCTTTCTCCCTTCATGCACATTATTTAATTTTGCTCCCATTTGAGTGAGCAACATATCACCAATGTTGATTATTCTATCAAATAGGAGACTATGACCAATTTGATAAGTAATAGCAGTAATAGCATCAAATCCACTACACTTACCAGTAAAACACTTAGCAATTTGATCGAAGAAAAATGACCATTCTTTCCTTAAGTAAGGCCTAGTTATCTTGCTCATGTTATCTAAGCTAGCAGAATAACCTATTGCCTTAAACATGCTTTTAATGTCATCATCAGATACAATTTCATCAAAAGAAGATTTAACAGGCAGTTTAAACACAGAATTAAGCACATCTGCAGTGACATCAAATGTAGTCGAACCAAAGGTAACCATTATTTTACCTGGTTGATCCTGAGAAGGATCAACTACCTATGCAGTGCTCCATGCTTGTGATACAGCATCCATGTGAATGACTGGTGATGCCTTGAGAATGTAGTGTAGCTCGGATTGCTCCAAGAAATCCATCACAGGGTAGTAGTCTGCGTCTACCCCTTTCTTATCTCCAAGAGTAGCAACATGATTTGTGGTCATGAACTCGAAATCCCCAAATGTGAACGCAATTGCCTTGGGTCCCTTCATGACAGTAGAAACGGCAGCCATTAAAGTTGTTGAGTTGAAAGTGATGGAGAAGCTTGAAGAAATTAGCTAGGGTTCGTAAAAAGCTCTGTGAATATTTTTGCCTTAGAAATCAATTACAATAAACAAGTGAGTAAATTGTATGAAAAATTCTATTTTGTTCAAGTTACATACAATACACACGAGTCTACAGCCTGTCTCCGGTCAAAAGATAACTGTTACCGCCTATTTCAAGTCATTTGAACATTTTAAATGCAATCAGAGTCTGCAGGCGCGAATTTTAACCGTTTCAGAGTCTAGGCGATAATTTTCTCAGAGTCTACTGACTTTCAGAGTCTACAGACTCGTCAGAGTCTAAAAACTAGACTCTGTCAAGGTAAAATACCAAACAAAATGTTGCACTAACAATTAATCACAGTGTGTTAAGACAGGGACTATAATTAAAGTACATACCTTGCTTCTTGTAATTTTTGACCACTTACATATTTAACATACCTAATTCACCTACCAGTCTGAGAAAGGTAGACTCATCAAGTGGTTTTGTTAAAATGTCTGCAATCTGTCTGTCAGTTGGAACATAGTGAAGTGTCACAGTACCATTTTCAACATGTTCTCTAATAAAGTGATACCTGACATCAATGTGCTTTGTTCTGGAGTGTTGGACTGGATTCTCTGCAATTTTAATAGCACTAGTATTATCACAATACATAGGAATATTTGAGAATGTTAGTCCATAATCAAGTAATTGATTTCTCATCCACAGAATTTGAGCACAGCAACTTCCAGCTGCAATGTATTCAGCCTCAGCTATTGAGGTTGATACAGTCTGTTGTTTCTTGCTAAACCAAGAAATTAATCTGTTGCCAAGAAACTGGCATTGTCCTGTTGTGCTTTTCCTATCTACTTTGCATCCTGCATAGTCAGAATCTGAATAGCCAATTAGTAAAAAATCTGACTCTCTAGGATACCAAAGTCCAAGAGTTTGTGCCCCCTTGAGATATCTAAAATTATTTTCACAGCTATTAAGTGTGATTCTCTAGGGTCAGCTTGAAATCTGGCACACAGACAAGTTGCAAATATTATATCTGGTCTACTAGCAGTTAAATATAACAATGAGCCAATCATACCTCTGTAACTAGTGTTGTCAAGTTTCTTACCCTTTGGGTCACAGTCTAGCTTAGTAGCTGTTGACATGGGAGTTTTAGCAGTTGCAGAATCTTGCATATCAAACTTCTTCAACAGTTCTTTTACATACTTTGTTTGATTGATGAAAATTCCATCATCATTCTGTTTGACTTGAAGCCCCAAAAAGAAGTTTAATTCTCCCATCATGCTCATTTCATAATTTGACTGCATTAGTTGACTAAACTTTTCACAGAGATTATCATTAGTAGATCCAAATATAATATCATCAACATAAATTTGGACAAGCAAAATATCACCTTTATATTTTCTAATAAAGAGAGTTTTGTCAATGGTACATCTTGTGAATCCATTTTCAAGAAGGAATTTTGAAAGAGTTTCATACCATGCTCTAGGTGCTTGCTTCAATCCATATAGTGCCTTGTCTAACCTTTAAACATGATCAGGAAACTTTGGATTAATAAATCCTGGTGGTTGCTCCACATAGACTTCTTCTTCCAATTCTCCATTTAAGAAAGCACTTTTCACATCCATCTGATACACCTTGAATTTTGAATGAGCTGCAAAGGCTAGAAACATTCTAATAGATTCCAATCTTGCTACTGGTGCAAAAGTTTCATCATAGTCAATTCCTTCCTCCTGTGAGTATCCTTTTGCAACTAGCCTTGCTTTATTTCTTACTACAGTTCCATTCTCATCAAGTTTATTTCTATACACCCATTTTGCACCAACCACTGATCTATCTCTAGGTCTTGGTACAAGTTTCCACACTTTATTTCTCTCAAATTCATTCAATTTTTCTTGCATTGCAATAATCCAATCAGGGTCTTGCAAGGCTTCCTCAATTTTCTTGGGTTCATTCTTTGAGAGAAAACAGCTATAAAGACATTCATTTTGAGTGGTTGTTCTTGTTTGTACACCACTCTCAGGATCACCAATTATCAAGTCAGTTGAGGCCTTGCTGTATAGACATGTGACTTCACTCTTTATGCAATCCTCCAAGCTGGCTTCATAAATGTTACCATGTCTGTGTCCTTTGAAAACCACAATGTCTGTTTCTTTGTGAGTCACAAGACACTCTTTGTTGTCAAAGCCAGTATGGTAACCTTTGTCTCCAAGTTGACTTATGCTTATTAAATTGTTCCTTAAGCCATCAACTAGAGCTACTTGTTCAATGATGACATTCCCAAGTACAATCTTGCCATATCCCAGTGTTTGTCCTTTGTTGCCATCTCCAAAGGATACTTCTGGGCCATCCATTTCCTCAAAGTCTGTAAGCAGGGATTTCTTTCCATTCATATGTCCTAACCATCCACTGTCCAGGATTAGGGTTACTTTCTTTACCCTAGCTCCCTGCATACATAAAGCAACTAGTTAGATGTTTTGAGGACCCAAATAGTTTTGGATCCTTTTCTACTAATTTTAGGAGAAATAGGCTTAATAATTTTCACCTTTGGCTTACCTGTCTCTTTTGTTGCTCTAGACTGTGGTGGAGTCTTAACAGTGTCATACCAACTCTTATCAATAGAAGATTTTAGCTCATAAAAATTGTAATACAAATCATGATAGTCCCTACACATATATATAGAATGAAATATGCTACCACAGTGATAACAAGGTTTCTGTGGTATGTAGTGACTTTTCAGAGTCTGAGAAGGACTAGACTCTGATTTCATCTTAATTTTTGTTTTACAATCTATAGCTAAATGGTTTTGGTTGCCACATCTATAACACTTCTTTCTAGGAGCATTAGGATTTTTTTGATAATTATTAGCCTTATTGATGCCTTCCTTACCATTCCTATTTCTCCTAGTTTTGGTGGACTCTGATAAGTTCTCTAGCCTTTCTTTCAACTTAGACTTAGACAAGTACCCTATATTTATAATTTTCTTAGAGTTATTTGCCCCTGTTTCATCTGTCTTTTTGTCAACAACAGGGGGACTATTGACAAATGAGTTTGTGGCTTCAGTTTTTTCTTTAGGGATCACAAACTTAACAGGAATAAATGTACTTTTGTCTTTAGTCTTATTAATTTTGTTAGCTTCTTCATTGTTATCATTCTCAACAATAGGTCTTTTGTCTTGACTCTTGTCATAGCCTAGACCAGCAGTTTGACACACGTTTTGATTATTGAGAATTTCTTGAACTTTTCTTCCAGAGTTTGTCCAAACTTTAAACTTTAGTCTTTCTTCTTCTTATTCTTTCCTAACATAGTCATAGGCTTTCAAAATTTCAGTGTAGTTATGACTATATTTCTCAGAATCCTTTTTGTATTGTTCCATTAATAATAACTCAGATTCTACGTGACAATTCCTTTTAGTTAAGGTTAAATTTTCTTCTCTCAACCTTTCTGAAAGGCATAGGTGTACTAACTTGTAACACTTAATTACTATGTAACTCAACTAGGTAAAAGATAAAACAACAGCAAAACAAGAGAAACTGAAGAAGCACATGGAATCAATCAACTGAAGAAATAGTAATGATACTTGGTATCTACAAGTAACTAATTTGATTAGTCCAGAATGCCTAAGTGAGAAGAAGTTCAATCTCAGTATTGCTCATGCCCTAACTTGTCTAATGGAGAATCAAATCAATGCCAAAGAAGTATCAAGAAGACCAAAGTGATTTCATGTAATGCATCTCAACAACTGGATAATAGACCGAGACCGAGATCGAGATTTTAGACCGAGATCGAGATCGAGATTATGGTCCAAGATCGAGATCGAGATGGGTCCAGGCCGAGATCGAGATGCGGGTCTATATGTAGCATTTAATGTTCAAGGGACAAGTGGCTTATTGTGAACGGCTGATCCAGAGTAGTTGGGAAAGTACTTTTTGTTGTCGAGTTCCTTATTGGGCCACGTACACAAAAAGGACAAGATCAAGACTACGCGACATTATAAAAGCAGCACTTTGTTTTTATTTGTATTAGACTTTTTAAGCAATCTCTGTATTTTACTACTGTGTATTTTTCGAAGAGAGCATTTACTGTAAAAAGAAAGTGAGAGAGAATCAGTTGAATCAAGCTTTAATTGCTGTATTTATTGTTCAACTGATTATGATGCTTTTATGAATGTTGTAGCAAATCCTTCAATGAATATAAAGATATATTCTTGAAATTCTGTGTCATCATTTATTACCTGCATTTATTTTATATTCTCTCATTATTTGAAACAGTTGTATTCACCCCCCCCTCTACAACACTTTGGACCTAACAATTGGTATCAGAGCTTCCTGTTAAACACATCTAACAGAGATCCTACTGTGTTGTTTGAGTTGGCTCTTGAAAATCCCAGATCTATTTTTTTTGTTTGTGCCGAAAGCCTCTATTTGGTTCTTCATGAAAAGTTCATAGATCTAAAAAGTTCTGAGTCCTGGTTTGTACAATATTTCAAAAGGTTGTACTTAAAGAGCTTTGTGGGTTTTTCTTGTGGTAAAAAATCTGGTTATAAAAGAATATTTGATTGGTTGACTAGGTAACTTGAATCAACTGGTTGACTAAACAAAAAGGTCACTTTCGAACTTCTGTCGACCAAAAAGTGGACAACCTTTTTGTTTGAACTTGAAAAATTTTATGGACCCTGCCACTGTTCCTGTGATTAAAACTAACTTGCTTGAATCTTAAGTGCAAAAACCATTGGATATTAAGTGTTGGATATTTAAAGTGAGATAATCAATTTTTCAAGTAAATACAATCTATTGTAATTTGAAAAGTGTATTATCTTAATTTTAAACTTCATTAAAATGGCCACCGCACACAGATTTAAGATACCTCCTTTTGATGCACAACACTATGACGAATGGACCGGAAGAATGAAAGCCTACCTTGAATCAATAAACAAGGTATACTTGAGAATATTGGAGAACGGTCCATACATACCCATGAAAGTTGAGCCAGAGCGAATGGAAGGAGGGATACTAATACCATCCCGGTCTGTTCCTAAAGAGGAAATGGAGTTTTCAGACGCAGATAAAGAATTGGTTGGTATGGATGCGTCGTTACGCAACGTCATAATTGAATCCCTAGACTCAGAGTACTACGTTCAGATAAAGGGATTAAAAACAGCTAAAACCATGTGGGATAAACTGGCAGTAGTGATGGAGGGGACCGAGGAAGTTAGAGATAATCACAAGCGCATTCTGATATCTGAATATGAATCGTTCAGATGCGAGCGAGGAGAAAGTGTAGCGGATGTTTACAAACGTTACAGTAAATTGCTTATCGAGCTGAGTATAAGAGATAAAGTCTATCCACTGGCAGACTCAAATATCAAGTTTCTTTTGAATTTGCCTAAACATCTGGAACACAGGATCACTGCCATTCGAGAGTCAAGAAATTTAAACAATACTTCTCTCGAAAAGCTGTATGGTGTTTTGAAAACCTACGAGCTGGAGCAAAAACAAAATGACAAAAGAAGATCCTACAATAGTGGAGAATACAAAGCGGTAAGTGAATCTGGACTTGTAGCTGAAGAATCTACTACAAAGGCACTTGCAGCTGTCTCATTGAAAACTGCTAATCCTGAAAGGGTGGTATTAGATATTGAAGATTCATCCGAAGAAAGTGAGGATGAATATTATACCCTTGAAGAGCTGGACAAATTGGAAGACAAGTCATATGCTTGTATTGCTCGAGAATTTGCTCATATCAGCTTCAGGAAGCCAAGAAAAGGTAAAGGACGATTTGGTAGTTCTATCAGCCGAAGAAGCAGTAGCAGCAGCAGAGGTAGTAGTGTAAGTGGCCGGGGAAGTTACAGCGGTCGAGGTAGTACATCTAGTAGTGGCTACAGACCTAATCTGGTAGACAAGAACAAGTTCAGATGCTTTAACTGCAATGAATTGGGGCACTTTGCAACAGAGTGCAAGAAGCCCAAATACGTTCATCCCAAGGAATCCTATGCTGATCTGAAAAAGAAATATGACGCCTTGGTTAGCAAGCAACAGAAGGGAAGCCGGGCTTATGTTGTGACTGAAGGGAAGGGTTGGGACGAGTCTGATGAAGATGAAGATCAGGAGCAATGTAACTTCGCTTTAATGGCAAGATCTTCAGAACAATCAGAGGTACCAATTCTAACCGTAAATGAAATGTCTAATTCGGAGTATCAAAATGAATTAGCTGCCATGACTAAAGACATGTACAATCTCCAACTAAATCTAATCGCTGTTAATGAGGAAAATGCTAAACTCTCCCTTAAGAATAGGCTTCTCGAGGCCAAGGTAGAGGAATTAGAATCAGGAGAAAGTAAAGAAAGGCAGTTAATGAATCAGGTAGACGTTTTAGAACACAAGCTTAAGATTAGGGAAGACCTTAACGAAGAACTTAAGAATGAATTAGCTGAGCTTAAAATAACATGTCAATCTTTTAAAGAAGCCGCTAATAAAGTTTTCGTAGAAAGGGACATGTACATGAAACTGGCAGGCAAGAGTAAAAATGAAAAAGTAAACATAGGACTTGACTATACACAGAAAAAGAAAAATAGGGCTGCTGAGTTGTTAGAGCCAGTGTTAGTTAAAGAAGATGTGCCTGAGGTTCTAGTGAATGTTAGAAAACCTATCTTTAAGCAGTTTGAGCCTAGGACCATAGATCCTGTTGCTATTAAAATTGAACATGAGATTAAAATGGAAAAAGATTCAGAAGAAAAAGTAGTAGACCCTACAACTTCTAAGAGAGCGAGTAAGATTGCTTATGCTAAGAGAGGTGTAGGAACCAAGGAGGCTAAGACGGTGTCACATAAACAATGGGTAGCAGAGGCAGACCAAATAAAAAAACCTGTAGAGGTAGTTAAATCTGAACCTGTATCTGTATCTACATCTACACGAGCTAGGAAGGCATGCTATATCTGTAATCAAACTGATCATTTATCTTACTATTGCCCTTCCTATGTAGAGGAAGAAAAACCTGTTGGTTGTAATACCATGCCTGCAACCACTACTTTGCCTAACATGTATGCAAATCATGCCAAATGCAATAATCCTAATTGTATGCCATGTGCTGTAAACATCATGCATGCTTATTTTAATTTGATGAATACTGCTAGTGCATCTGTTGAACATAAATTTAGTAGTAGTAAGAAAAAGCATGCTGGGTCAAAGACTAAGGCTTCAAGTCCTCCTAAAGTTAGGAGTGACCAGTCTACTCCCAAATCTGACAAACCAGTCAAGGTTGACAAGGGAAAAGACAAAGTCAAGATGGATGCCCCTGATGGCAACCAGGCAAAGCCTTCTGTATCTGATAAGAAAAAGAAAATTATTGATGCCGGGCCCAAACATCATTGGGTTCCGAAGAACGCCTAACCTTTCTCGATTTACAGGGCAGTGAACAGGAAAAGAGTAAAGTCATATGGGTGCTGGACAGTGGAGCATCAAGGTATATGACCGGCAATAAGTCCCTGCTAACAGATTTGGTGTTGAGAGTCGGCTCCGTGGTTACTTTTGGAGATAACAACAAAGGTTACACCCGGGGATATGGCAAGATTGTTTGTGGAAATGTTATCATTGAGGACGTGTCTTTTGTGGAAGGATTGCGACATAATCTTTTTAGCGTCAGTCAGTTCACCGACAGGGGTTTTGACGTCAACTTCGGGAAGTATGACTGTTCGATTCGAAGCAAAAAGGACGGAAGCCTTGCTCTCAAAGGAGTAAGGAAGTCAAATTTATTCATAGCCGACATGAATTCTGCTGATCAGTCTGAAGTCACGTGTTTCTACAGCAAGGCTTCTGCTGATGAAAGTTGGCTATGGCATAAAAGATTATCTCACCTGAACTTTAAAGCAATGAATAATCTCGTAAGGAGAGAGTTGGTGAGAGGGCTGCCGCAGATGGAGTTTACTCCAGATGGACTCTGCAAAGCATGTGAGATGGGAAAATCGAAAAGAGCATCGCATAAGGATAAGCAAGTGAATAGCATTACCGAGCCCCTACAACTTCTTCACATGGATTTGTTTGGACCCGTTAATGTTATGTCAATGTCAAGGAAAAGATACGCGCTGGTGATTGTCGATGACTTTTCCAAATACACATGGGTGATGTTTGTGACGTCGAAAGATGAAGTGCCACATGAGATCATTAGGCATGTACTGGTCATTGAAAACGTAGTAAGTCTGACTGTGAAGACTATCCGATCCGATAACGGGACAGAATTCAAGAACTCAGTGTTAATGGATTTCTGCATATCTAAAGGGATCAGACGACAGTATTCAGCACCGAGAACACCGCAGCAGAATGGGGTAGTTGAACGAAAGAATAGGACACTGGTTGAAGCAGCCAGGACAATGCTGTATGAGTCAAAACTTCCTCTATATCTTTGGGCTGAAGCAGTTAGCGCAGCTTGTTATACACAGAACAGAACCCTGATTACAAAGGACTATAATTAGACACCGTATTATCTGATGAATAAACAAAAACCATCTATCAAGTACTTTCACGTGTTTGGTGCCAAATGTTTTGTGTTAAGAGACAATGCACAACTTGGAAAGTTTGATGCCAAAGCAGATGAAGGGGTTTTCGTTGGATATTCTCTTGAAGTAGTAGCAGCGTACAGGGTGTTTGTGCTAAATGATCGAAAGGTGGTTGAAAGCCTTAATGTCACATTTGACGACTCAAAGCTCCCTTCTATACTAAAGAAAGACAGTGAGCCCACTTCTCTAAGATTTGAAAATATGGATATTGATGAAGTGGATACAGTACCTGAGTCTGTAGTGCAGGGTAGTGATCCAATGAGAAATAATGTAATTAATCAAGAGTCTAGTGTTTCGCCTATGCAAACCACTAGGGCTGAGGGATCACCTTCTGTTAGACCTGGTACTAACACAGGGGGAGCAGCTCACTCAGGGGGAGCTAGTGCTAGCTCAGGGGGAGCTAGTGGAAGTGATTCTAGAATAAGTCACACTCACTTGCAAGATCAAGCTGAGTCATCAAGAACATTTGCTAAGGATCATACTTGGAACAAGGACCATCCGTTTGAGCTAATCATTGGTGACCCAGATGCCGGAGTGACTACTAGGAGAAAAGCTAGATCTGAAATTGCCACCGAGAATGAATGTCTATACTCAGTGTTCCTTTCTCAATTGGAACCTAAAGTGGTGGAAGAAGCCCTAGATGACGCTGATTGGGTGATTGCTATGCAAGAAGAACTCAATCAGTTTGAAAGGCAGAAGGTGTGGAAGCTGGTACCCAGACCAAAGAATAGATCTGTTGTTGGAACAAAATGGGTATTCAGAAACAAGCTGGATGAAAACGGACTTGTAACACGAAATAAAGCTCGCCTAGTTGCTAAGGGTTATACTCAAAAAGAAGGAATTGATTATGATGAAACCTATGCACCAGTAGCAAGGCTAGAGGCCGTAAGGATGTTCTTAGCATTCGCAGCGTATCATGGTTTTAAAGTCTATCAGATGGATGTTAAAAGTGCATTCTTAAACGGTGAACTGGATGAAGAAGTGTATGTTGATCAACCTCCATAGTTTGTCGACAGCAAATACTGTGATTATGTTTATCGTCTCTTCAAATCAGTGTATGGCCTTAAGCAGTCTCCGCGGAAGCGGTATGAAACTCTGTCAGACTTCTTACTAGAAAGTGGTTTCACCAGAGGAGTAATCGACAAGACGCTTTTCTACAAGAAATGCAAAGATGATCTAATAATGGTGCAAGTGTATGTGGATGACATTATCTTTGGGTCTGCAAATGAGAAGCTGTGTGCTAAATTCGCAAAGTTAATGCAATCGAAGTATGAGATGAGCATGATGGGAGAGCTTACGTTCTTTCTGGGTATTCAAGTTAGTGAGAAGAAGGACGGGGTATTTATCTGCCAGACCAAGTATATTCATGATCTATTGAAGAAGTATGGTCTCGAAGATGTATCACAAGCTGACTCCTATGGCAACAGCCATGAAGCTTGACGAGGATAAAGCGAGAAAACCTGTAGACATCTCAAGCTATCGAGGTATGATCGGCTCACTTTTGTATTTAACTGCTAGCAGACCTGATATTATGTTCTCCACATGCTTATGTGCAAGGTTCCAAGCGGATCCCAAGGGACTTGGTATTTTTAGGTATCTCAAGGGAACATCAAATCTCGGGATTTGGTACCCAAGAGATATAGGGTTTAATCTTGTTGGCTATTCGGATTTAGATTACGCAGGTTGTAGAATAGATAGAAAGAGCACTTCAGGAAGCTATCAGTTCCTTGGAAGAAGGTTGGTGTCTTGGCAAAGCAAGAAACAACACACAGTATCAACCTCGACAGCTGAAGCAGAATATATTGTTGCTGGAAGCTGTGTGGCCCAAATACTGTGGATGAAGAACCAACTCAAGGACTACGGTGTGGAAGTATCTAAGATTCCTATCATGTGTGACAACACAAGTGCTATTGCAATGACCAACAATCCTGTGGATCACTCAAGGACTAAGCATATTGATATAAGGTATCATTTTATTAGAGAGCATGTAAAAAATGGAACTGTAGAGTTGCATTTTGTGTCTACTGAACGTCAAATAGCAGATATATTCACTAAACCTCTAGACGAATCAACATTTTCTAGATTGGTTGGTGAATTGGGGATGCTTAACACTTGTTAGTTTTGCTACCTATCTGTTATAATTCAGTTTGTGTACATATTGTTGTGGAACATGAATATTCATAATTAATAATGTGTACTTAATCTCAAAGATATTTGTGCTGCATGCAACAAAAGGGTGAGTTATAAAGTTTCATGACATTAATCTTATGATGATCTGTGTATCCATATGATTAATGTCTAATAATGTGATAGGATTTAATGCTAGACTTAATTTTGTAATGCATGATTTATTTGCTAAATTCCCTGTCATTTCAAAATTGTAAGTTTCTAAAATGGTGTGAAAATTTGTGGTGAAATCTTGTGAATTTTACATATAAATGTTTAATTCACATAATTTCATTAAAAGTTTCTAACGCAAATCTCGATCTGTTTCTGGATCGAGATCGAGATTGACTTGCAGGATATGCTTAAAAAGTTGAAGGTAAATCTCGATCTGTCCTCATCGAGATCGACATCGAGATGTAGATCGAGATCGACATCGAGATCGACATCAAGATGGACATCGAGATGTAGATCGAGATGTAGATCGAGATCGACATCAAGATCGACATCGAGATGCGGATCGCGATGTGTATCTCGAGATCGAAATATGACTTGTCTTTTCAGTTACTTTTTTTTTAGGCGTGCAAGTGTATAATATAGCATTATATAGACTGTTCATTATTTTAAAACATTCTCTCTCTCACTAGTTCAAAAAGCTGAAGCTAATACACACGCATATACATACATTCACAGCATCCTCTTCTCTGCTATAACATCAAGTTTTTCTTGTGATTTTCTTAAACAAAAATCACTAACTGTTACGTGAAAAACATTAATCACTAAAACAAAACTCTGCCAAACTTTTGTTTAAAGTAAACTGTTGAACTTTTTGCGCATATTCTACGTCATTTCTTAACATTAGTGTTCTTGCAAATCGTTGTTCAGTTCTCCTGTTATTCGAGTGAGTTTGTTTTTATTGATTTCGTGTCTTCGTGTTTTTCAATTTTTTTGTGTTCTTAAGTGGCATAGTTGTGTGTCTTACTGTTTAATCCATAAAGTACCAAGTAACCGCCCTGTTTTGTGTCTTTCCGAAATATTCGTTTTTTTTAAAAACAAAACGATTGTTCACTTTAATTTCCTAAGCTAAACCGTCAATCATTAGTGGGGAGTTAAGTGATCATTAGTGGGGAGTTAAGTGGTCATTAGTGGGGACTTTTAATTACATGGATAATTAGTGGGGTTCGTGTACGTTTTTTTTGTGTTTAAATTTAGAGCTTCATTGCAAAATCTTTACAAAATATTTCTCTTCTCAAACACAAATCTCAACTGGCCAACCCAAATTTCACAATTCCCAAAACCAACTTTGTTAATCTCTCTGCTGATCGAGCAACTGGTAGATTCCTTCACTACCAGTTCTGGATTGAGTCCCTCAATAACACATCCATGATAAGTCATGCCTTAACCACCTCTCCCATCCTGAATGTCGAAGCCCTTCAAGCTGCTTACTCAACATTAGAGATTCAGGGTGGTAAAGCAAATCCAACAGGCTTATCCTTCACTATCGATGGTGCAAAATATGAGGTCAGTCTGCAGAAGTTCAATGAGATTCTTGGGCTTCCTTCAGAAAATTTTGCTCCGGAACTCACTATGGAAGAAATGTTGCAATTATTCACGGATATAGGTTGTCGCCCTCCCACGGGTCCTATCAAGGTAACAAAGGTTCACACAGGTATGTTACCAGCCGAGTGGGATTATGTAGTTCAGGCCATTCAACGCTGCATGTTCCCAAAGGACAAAGACTACAGGCCAATGAACAACAGCTGTCGAGCAATTCTATATGGAGTGGCAAATAACATGAGAGTGAATGTGGGCAAACATCTGTTGATTCAGTTGCTTGAGAGGTGGGCACTGGAAAAGAATGCGTCTCGGAATCCGGAAGATGGACCAGTCAAATGTTGGATGCCAAGATTCCTTCAGATGGTTCTGGATGACGTTCTTTCAGAGGAGCACAGAAGAATATTTCAAGGCTCTGAAAGGATGACATGTTTTGATATGACCTTAAAGAGTATCTCCACCATGGAAACCCAGCAAAAGTCCAGACTTTTTGAGTTGCGCCTGACTCCTTACTTCCAGGATCTGCAAGATGAGTATGCTCAGGTGCACGCTTCTCAGTTTACCGCAGTAGAAACGGAAGGTAGTGGCAACGAAGCTGCTGGTGGAGATCAAGTGTCTGGCAATTTGGGAGAAGCAGGTGTGGAAGTTGAAATTGCTGAAGCAAATGTTGCAGAAGCTGGAGCTGACAAGGATGAAGATCTTCTGAGTCAGGTACCTATTTTTGCTGATCTTGATCAAATTTCAATTCAACCAACCCCTGTTTTCTACAGCCGTGGGCCTGAAAACCCCTAGGCTCTATCCCAGGCTGCAAGCCCTTCTGTTCATAAACATTCAGCCAGCCCTAAAACTGGTGATAAAAGGAAGGCAAGCCCATCTAAGTCGAGTGAATCGAGTGGAGGGAGTGTAGGAGTTGAGAGAGTAGTAAAATCAGCAGCTCTGCCACCCTCAAAGAAGCAAAAGATGGATTATATCCTAGTGGCAACTGCGCAACCTGTTAGGAATAGTTCACCTCTCACAGCCACCACTCCTCACATTGGTGGCTCACCTCTCCTAAATATTCCAACACATTCGCACTCGCCTAGGCATGTTGGTGAGAGTCAAGGAGGGGGTTCATCTCAACAGCCAATAGGAGCTGACCCTACCTCCCCTGAGTTGTCCGCTCAGGGCTCTTTGAGCAATTTCTCGGAAGGGGAATGGCAAACTGAGACTAGCACTTCTGATGCTAGAATCTCAGGTAGTTTATATGAGGAAGAGTCTGTCGAATCCAGCACGGATGACTCTTCCCCATCTAAATCAGAAAACAAGTTGCTCGCAGAGCAACGACATCTGGTGACTGGTGGGTCTACACCTCCAGAACAGCCCAGCGAACCAGAAAAGGTTCTTGGTGAACAAGGGGATGACATGGTCATAACGCCATCTCCTAACGTCGACACAGCGTTTAAAGGTTCAGTCTCACTGACCGATATCGCCGACCAACTCATCGCTAGTCCCCAGCGACTAGTGGATGAGGCTCTAGTTCTGTTAGGTTCTAAACACGAGGGAGAGACAGGGAGAGTAGATCCCTTCTCTTTAGGGATCTTGAGTGAAACAGAACCCGGCGAGAGTAAACAGTTTAACCCAAGCCAAACACCGTCCCTTACATTGCAGGATCTACTGAAGAAGGTGGAGGTTTTGGAGGCTGGAGTTGCTGGTGTTACTACTGCTGTCTCTTCCCACTCTGGAAGATTGGAGGTTGGAGCACAGTTCATGGAGAACCTGATTGCCGTTCAAAATCAGTTGATTGACAAGATAAACAATCTTGGATTGGTACATGTGGAGATTAGGCGGTCAGTAGATGATGTCACTCATGGCATGTCTCAAGTCTGGATGAAGCTAAATGAATTACTTGATGCTGTCTTCGGACGTAACAAGGCTGGACCTGGTCCTTCAACCGGTGGTGGTGGTGACGATAACAATGATGATGATGCTCCTGATGAGGATAACCCACCTAAGGGGGAGAAGGAGGATCAGGGTCTGAAAAAGCTGACTAGTAAGGGTCCGGTGATCGAGTCCTCAAACAAATCTGGTGAAAAGGTGGAGGAGGCTCAACCGGCTCTTAAAGACAAAGGCAAGCAGAAGATGGTAGTTGAAGAAGCAGGAGCTGAGAAAGAAACACCTCTCGTCGATGTATTTATGGGAGACTTTATTGAAGATTCTGATGATGATGAGATGGATGTAGAAGCCTTAGTGGCAAGGAGGTCGAGACTCGAGCAACGGGCAAGAGAGTGGGAACAAGAAAGAGGTCTAAATCTTGGCGGATCTGTTGCAGGTGATGCAGGAGACCACTCGGTTGCTGACGAGCATGTGCCGGAAGAAGAAGTTGATGAAGTAGCGAAAGAAGCGAAGATGCAAGAAGAGATTTTCAGGGAAACCAGAAAAAGAGTGAATGAAGAAGTGCTTCAAGGAATCGTGGAAAAGGAACTAATGGCAAAAGAGAAGAGAGTGGCTCAGAAAACTCAGCATGAGTATGAAATGCAAAAGATCAAAGATCCTAAGGTCCAGGCTGACATAAAGAAGGAAGGTCCCGAGTGGGACAAGGCAAGAGAAGCCTTAGCTGGACCAAGAGCCTATGCTCCTGACTCAGAAAGATTGAGTTTCCTTCTCCACAAGCTAGAAAATCTAAACCCTGGGCTTCTGAACTATCTAAACTGTATAACACAGGGATGCACCTCTGTTCAAGTTATATTCAAGGAGAAGGCATGGAGTCTGATGATTACTTGGGCACCTATAACAAGAATCGAGCCGTGTATGGTTGATGAAGCATTCTTCCATGAAAGGGGTGCTAGTGAACTGGTAGAATATGCTCACAAGGTAGACACCTCTGTCAAGACTGGAGTGCTGTTTAAAGAGAAACTATTGAAGATGGCTGAAGACAGAGGGGTTGACATTATTCTAAATCCCTATCAGATCAGATATGTCCATGACAAGGTCTTGAGGATTGTAAATCTGCATGACTCGAAACTGATTCCGAACGTAAATGTACTGAAGGCAGTTGCAAAGCTAGTCCTCTCAAAAGGTTTCCTAACAAAGGAAAAGAAGATGGTGGCTAAGGACTTGGAGTAGTTGATAAGAAGGAAAGATGTTAGATACAAGTTGCCTGAAGCCAAACTACCAGTGGTTAAGAAGGAGCCTGAAGACTATGCATTCGAGCAGCAAGAAGAGGCAATAAAAGAGTATGTGCAGAGATACGGAGATCCGAGAGAAGACATTCCTGAAGAAGGAGAAATAAGGAAGGAAGCTAGTGCAGTGGTTGGTGCAAATGTCAAGTTTGTCAAAAGCAAAGCTGAGAATGAAAATGATCTGCTGATCTACACAGACAAGCATCAGGTGGAAACCGTCATTGAAATCAAGTACGATATCTTTGCAGAACACAGTCATGAAACACTGTGTATCATAAGGGAATTGATTGATGAAATGGATGATGTTGACGAGTTTGATCAGGATTATCTAAGGGTCACATTTGATAACTTCTGTAAGAAAAGACAACAGCTAGACATTCAGAGGCTACAACAATGCACCACTGCTATTGTCATTGGATACCCTAAGCAGCTGGTCATAAGGAAGAAAGGTGAAAAGGGGTATCCTGACAAAGTCAACAAGCTGAGATTTGAAGACATTCCCACGAAGCTTACCACTCGCAGCATGGTTGAAAGATGGTTGAGGTTGTTTCGAGATTATAAGATCAGAAATCATGTGGAAGTAGAAGGACTTAATCTTCTCAAGAAAAGAATGGATGAAGTCTGCAACCCTGAGTTCATGAAGAAAGAAAAGGCAGCCAAGAAGAAAGCTCTTGAGGAAGAGGAGCGCAAGAAATCGAGATTTTAATGTATTAAGCTTGTAATGTTTCTTTGCGTTGTAATGTGTTTTCTTGTTTTCCTGCATTGTAAGTACATTATTTGTTTTCTTGTGTAGTGTAAGGTAGAAGTTAGTTAGCTAAGTGTCTTGAAACTGGTTTATATTAGGTGTCAATTATTTCGCGAAGTTCGGCGGTGGTAATACTGCTAAAAGGACTTCAGAAGGATAATTGAAGATTGAGTGGACCGTGTTCTTAAGTACTTAGAAAAAATCTCTAGAAGAGCATGAAGCCATTTGATCGAGCCAACAGGTGTCCAATTTTGGCACTTGATGTATCAGTGATAGACATGAAGTTAGTTAATCAAGCCAAGCATTATGCAAGTTGACATGATCGTTTATGAATGTTAGTTTATCTTTTTCAGTCCCTGGTTAGTTGAGTTATCCTCATTGTGAATTTGGTTGTCACTGTTAGACAATTAAATAGGGGGAGATTGAAAGGCATAAGTGTACTAACTTGTAACACTTAATTACTATGTAACTCAACTAGGTAAAAGATAAAACAACAGCAAAACAAGAGAAACTGAAGAAGCACATGGAATCAATCAACTGAAGAAATTGTAATGATACTTGGTAACTACAAGTAACTAACTTGATTAGTCCAGAATGCCTAAGTGAGAAGAAGTTCAATCTCAGTATTGCTCATGCCCTAACTTGTCTAATGGAGAATCAAATCAATGCCAAAGAAGTATCAAGAAGACCAAAGTGATTTCATGTAATGCATCTCAACAACTGGATAATGTAAAGATTAATCAACAAATGAGAACTGACCTTCAGAAGCAAGAACCCCTTTCAAGACTAGTCACTTATGAACCAGACCACTGCATCAAGTGTCAGGACATTGGAGGCAAGTTCATGTCAGTAATAGAAGATCTCATTTGAATTGAGTGAGGAAAAGAAATTGAAGAAGCTAGGGAAACTTGCTCATAAAGGTTAATCCACAATTAGTCACTAAAGAAAGTCATCATAGGATGAGTGCATATTTGCTAAGGTAAATGTCGATCCACAGCAGATCGAGATGCGGATCGAGATTGATAATTGAAGTAAAACATGGCAAGGCAAATCTCGATCCACGGCAGATCGAGATCGAGATTATAGACCGAGATCGAGATCGAGATTTTAGACCGAGATCGAGATCGAGATTATGGTCCAAGATCGAGATCGAGATTATGGTCCAAGATCGAGATCGAGATGGGTCCAGGCCGAGATCGAGATGCGGGTTTATATGTAGCATTTAATGTTCAAGGGACAAGTGGCTTATTGTGAACGGCTGATCCAGAGTAGTTGGGAAAGTACTTTTTATTGTCGAGTTCCTGATTGGGCCACGTACACAAAAAGGACAAGATCAAGACTACACGACATTATAAAAGCAGCACTTTGTTTTTATTTGTATTAGACTTTTTAAGCAATCTCTGTATTTTACTACTATGTATTTTTCGAAGAGAGCATTTACTGTAAAAAGAAAGTGAGAGAGAATCAGTTGAATCAAGCTTTAATTGCTGTATTTATTGTTCAACTGATTATGATGCTTTTATGAATGTTGTAGCAAATCCTTCAATGAATATAAAGATATATTCTTGAAATTCCGTGTCATCATTTATTACCTGCATTTATTTTATATTCTCTCATTATTTGAAACAGTTGTATTCACCCCCCTCTACAACACTTTGGACCTAACACTTTCACTTTCACTAGTGAGAGACCTACATGTTGTCATTATTTTATTAACCTCACTTTTCACAATCTCTATGCCATCAGAGTCTAAATTAATTAAGGATTCAAGAGTAAAGATTGATACCTGAGTTTTAGGAGATGAGGGTTCTTTGGGAGACTGTGATTTTCTTGAGGAGGATGCCATCAGTGCTAGATTTTCATAATCAATTTCATCCTCTGAGCTTGAGTCTGCCCAGTCCTTTCCTGTTGATAGAAGTGTTTTTCCTTTTCCTTGACTTTTTGACTTTCTGCATTCACTGGCAAAGTGCCCCAATATTCCACAGTTGAAACATTTGACCTTTGCTTTGTCAAGTTTGATAATTGTACTCTTGCTCTTCTCAACCTTTTCATCTTCCTTCTTGAATGATGGCCTTTTGCTAAATTTGCCAGTTCTTTTGTTGAATTTCATTCTTTTGAAATTCTTAGCAAACATAGCCATCATTTGACTTAGATCAAACTCTTCATCAGAATCAGAGTCTGTGTCAGTAGACTCTGACTCCAGAGCAGCTTTACCCTTCTTTCTTGAATCCTTGATTCTTGCTTCTGTGGATGGTTCCTGTTGTTCTTTCTCAGACTCCATCAAGAGTGCCACAGATTTTGTCTTTACAGACTTCTTATTCTTTCTCTGTTGCATCTCCAAATCATATGTCTTGAGTCTACCATACAATTCTTCTAGAGTTAGTTCATCCAAATCTCTAGCTTCCCTTATGGCTGTAGTCTTATTGTCCCACTCTTCAGGAAGTGCTCTCAGAAACTTGGTGTTCGTATCTTCAGAATCATAAACCTTACCAAGCATAGCCATCTCATTCAAGAGTTTTGTAAACCTATCAAACATCTCAGTGACAGATTCTCCAGATTTTGCTTCAAAGTAATCATACTCTTGAATAAGCAAAGACCTAGCATTCTTCTTGACATCTTTAGTCCCTTGACAGTGCACCTCAAATTTTGTCCACATCTCCTTAGCAGTCTTGCATGATATGACACAGTTAGTTAGAACAGAATCTAAACTATTAAAGAAAATGTTCTTTACTTTTGCCTCCTTAAGGACATTTTCTTTGTCCTCTTTTGTCCATTCAGCCTTTGGTTTCTCAACGAGGTGTTCTTCAGTTATTTTGCCTTCCTCATTGATTTGAGGCATAATTTTTAAGGGCACAAAGGGTCCTTCATTAATCCTGTCAAGATAGTCAGGGTCTGTTGCTTCCAGATGGTGCAGCATCTTAACCTTCTAGTGGGTGAACTCGTTTCTCTTAAGCATAGGAATCTTAGAATTGCCATCTTTGTTTCCAGACATCTTTGATCGATTTTTAAACGTTAGGCTCTGATATCAATTGTTTTCCCAGTCGTACAAGTAGAAGGGGGGGGGGTTGAATACTTGTATGTCTTTTCTGCCCGATTTAAAATCAAATTAAGAACAAACTCAAACACAAAAATATGAATAAGTATTGTTTTGTATTATTGATTTGTGAATACAAAACTCTCATAGGGTGTACACAAACCCTAGCAGCTTCTCTGTGTTTATCACAGCAACTCTCTCTATCTCTATGCTCTCACAAAATTTCACTCAGATAATTATGCTTCGACTTCCACACCTTTACAATTATGTTACATAGAGTTTATATAGAGAGCTGCCTATCAACTAATAACAGAAAGATAAGTTACAATAGGAATAGAATTCCTAATTATTAGTTGACAGTTTCCTTCTAGAATTCTCTTTCTTTCCCGTAGCATATCTGCAATATATTTATCTTGATCTTCGAAGACTTTCCATTCCTGTGATCTTCTTTCAAATTTATCCTCAACTGTATAGACTCTGAAATCTTCAGACTCTGATGATCTTCAGACTCTGATCACATGTAGACTCTGAAAGATCATAGACTCTGATAGTCTATAGACTCTGATTACCTTCCAGACTCTGGTTTCATTTTTTACAGAAATTCTTCCAAGTACAAATAACATGAATATTGACTATCTAGACTCTGATTATACATTTCAGAGACTAGAAAAACTTATTACATATAAACTAATCTAGACCCTGTTCTAGTATTTTGTACATCATCAAATGAATATATCCCTAACAGTATAAATACACATATCCCACAAACGCTTTTCCTAATGAAACTGAGCTAGACTTTCTCTCAAGCATAGAAACATTAGCAAATTCAGTGTTATTGTTTTCTTTGAAGCTGGAATTTATTTCCAGTCAGTTGTAGCAAATAAAAGTAATAATATATTATTTTTGAAGTTTAAATACCTTGTCTTTATTTATCTGCTTTGTTTGTTTTCATTCATAACTTGTTAAATATTATTATTGTTTGTTGTTAACAAGAATTTGAGATATTTAAACATGTTCATTCAACCCTCTTCTGCAACACTCATATTGCTTAACAATATATATGCATATATATATATAGGCTTTTGATCAAATAAAAACTAAAATTAATATAAAAACTAGAAACTGATCATGGTCACTCGTTTTACTACTACTTGATATTATCTTGACCGCTCATTTAAAACAATGATACTATCTCTTATTTCCTGCAACAAATAGAGAAAACATTAAGACAAAGAGATACAATGAATACGTATCACCGTCATTCATTCCCTCCCGGATTTTTGTATCTCTCGTACTCGATTGTAAGTTTTCTCTTTCTCCCTTTCCCCTCTTCGATTGTAAATCAAATATCTCGTTATTTCTTTACTTATAACTTTGTGTATATATTGGTCTTTGTACATGATTGCTGTAATTGATATCAATCTAATTCATAGTAACTTATTATAGAGTACAAATTAAATAATTTTGTAGAGATAGTTTATTTTTTTTAAATAATTCAATTTGATTGCATCTCGGTTGGCATCCTGCTCTAGAGGGCACTGATATATGTTTTTGAATGTTGGATTATAGGAATTTAGTAATTCATTGAATGTAATTTTTTAAAATTATTTGAATTGTTAATTTGTTACTTTGACTTTCATTTTGCTATACGAAATTTGTTAATTTAATTAGTTATTTTTTGTTTTTTTTTCTTTTTTTGTTAGTAGATATTTCAACTTCTTGGTTAATTTAATTAACTTTTGTTTATTTGTTAAAAATTGTTGACTGTGTGCGCATTATTGCTATTGTATTGTGGGTTCTAGTTGTGATAGTTTGTCGTGTGTAAACACTTTAGTTAATGATGTAATTTCAGTTATTAGTGGTGGTTGTTCCAGAGAAATGATAATAATGTGACAAGTTATATTATATCTTTTCTTTTGGTGGTGATAAATATTTTACTCCTACTTTTGTTGGTCATGGTAAGATTACAAAACCATTAGGTCTTTGAATGTTTTAAGAAAGGTCTATATTTTTAAAAGGAGTATGATTTTTAATGGGTGATTTTGATGTTAGAAAGGTCACATAGAAAAGATATTGATGGTACTATATTACTCAAGCATTTTGTTTGCCACGTGGATGGTTTGGATGATGAAAAATCTGATTGTATCGATGACACTTGTGGTAAACTAGTTAAGCGAAGGACTATTACAAGGAGGTGTGATGGCAAATCAAAAGTAGTCCTTAAATTTGTAGGTGAAAAATATTTATTTTTGTAAATATATTGAGAAGTATCCCTTCATTAACTAGTGAAGTAAGTAGGCAACAATCATTCATCACCTAGTGAAGCATGTAGGCAATTTTTGAGAGTAAAATCAGAAATGACTAAGCTTTTTAAAAACAAACAAGGATAATTATAAATACTTCGATTAAAAACTTGTTTTGATTCATAAATATTCTACTATTTATTATGTTTGTATATTTGGTGATTTATGTAGTATATTTTAGTGATTTATTTAGGAATATTTAGTGATTTGTCTGGTGCATTTTTGTGATTTTTGCATTTTCTAGGTTTTACGATAGTAGATTATATTTTTGCTTATTTAATTTGTGGTCAATATTTAATAATATAACTAATTTTATGTTGTGATCAAAGTTACTTTTTTCAGGTAATTTTAATTTGGTGACTGTTATTAGACTAAATATGTAGGATAGAGCCCTATTATTACATGTATTTTTTTATATATCAAATTGGCTATCATTGCAATGCAACTATTTCAACAAGTTAGTTGTTAACCTGACTTTATAATTATTAACTATTAGCTGGTAACATCATGTAGAGCATTAATAATGCTCAAAATTTCTAAAAAAGAAACCAAAACCCCATTTAATATCAGTGCCAAAATCCTTATTTAATGTTGGAATTAGTTTCAATATCTGTTAATATCTAGAGAGATGTTCTTATATAGAAAACAGAAACAATTCAATTTACGCTTTTGTTGTAGATTAGTTTGAACCATGTATTGAATAAGACATGTTAGCATTTCTCTAGTTAAATATACAAATTAGTTTCAAATATATGGCAGTGCACTCTTTTTAGTTTTGCCGCACATTTTTACGATTAGTTGTGTTTCATTTGATCTTTTTTTACGGCAAACAAATTCAGCTGCCAAAGCATTAGAAAGTGATAATTTTCTAATTGTATAGGACAATGATTTTAGTGATATGTCTAGAACTATTTTGTTATCTATCTAGTACTTTTTTGCAATTTTTCTACTTTTAGATTTTGCTAGAGCAGATTTTACGTGTGATATTTTTTATTAAAATTTTTCTTGTTTACTTTGTGATTAGTGTTTAATAATATAGTTAATTTTACGTTGTGTAGGATTTTAAGGTCAAGATGAATACGTGTTTGACTATTGGTTGGTAAATGTGGTGGACTAGAGGATAGACAGACATAAATTATATTGAATCCAACAACGAACAGTCTCAACAATAAACAAGCCTCATTTTCTTTCGACCACTTACTAATAAACTTCAATTCACTTCGTATTCATTTTACTCTCTTTAAATTTTCTTTGTCTAATGGTAGATTTTCTTTTCTAGAATTACATATTAAACTTATTCTAAACTTACTATGTAAAATACAATGTAGATTTCTTAATGTTAAATAATCTAAAATTTTTAAAATTGGATCTTTTTGTCTATATTGTGCTAATTTCTTAATTTTATGTTTATTTTTAATGAAAATTTGGCATTAATCTCATACAATCATACTGGATTTGATATAAATACAAGTACACATTACATATAGTTGAAATTCCAGCACTTGTCCATGAACTTGTTTGTGTTGTGTGTTAGTACATGAACTTATTTGTGTTATGTGTTCATCCATGGATTTCTATAAATGTCATATTAATGAATATGGTAGAATGGTTCGTAAAACTAGACTTGTAAAGTATACATTGAAATTATGCATTTGTAACAGCCCGCCCTTTTCGGGCTATTAATCTTACAAAATCTAAAACAATTATATTTATTCCAAATCTCTATTACAAAGCTAACTATTACAAAAGCGCAGCTAACAATGACGAATCAATAACCAATCTACTCCAAATCTAAGATCCTCGAAATCCGATACACTTCATCTTCCTCTTACATCAAACTTGAAAATTGTAAGTAATGAGCTGCACAGCGCAGCAAGTAATCAATCGATCCAACTAGTCGGGTCAAGTAACAAGTAATACATATAACAAAATAATTTTCGATGATACGATAACTATACACATAACTTTTCAATATACTTTCATATTCTTATTCAATACATACGATACAGATAACCACATAAACAATAATAATTCAAAACCCATGATCTATGCCACGACCACTACAACCCGGTGATAACGGTCCTAAATTTTCAGAAAACTGTCACTATAACCCGGTGACTCGGTCCTAAGTTCTTATTCTTATTTTCACAAACCATGGCATAAATCGGCGTTCCAAACTTACTGTTGACACACAACACATACGGATAATACACGTCACTTCAAAATATAATCACTTAGCCCAAAATTTTATAATCAAATATACATATAATTTTGAAAATACCAGAAAGATCAATCAGAAACTTACCTCAATGTCACAAAATAAGAATTAACAACATCCTAGAACATATATTCAATTCTTAGTACCCAATCACAAACATCACATCTCAAACTTCGAACTTCTTCATAACTTCAATTCTGCCCAGATCTGTAATTTACCTTTTTGACCCTCTAAACGATATTTTCTCGAAAAACTTAAAACATGAAAGTTGTAGAGAACGAAAAGTCCATTCCAAAAAGTCTAGAATCACTGAATTCTGACTTACGATGAATTTACTATGAATTTTATAAGATAGCTGAGTTGTGTATGAGAAATCCTACGAATTTTAATAACAAAGACGAATAAAAAGAATCAAGATTTGTGTCGAGAGAGATTTATAACTGTTTAGTCTTGGTGGCTCGAAGAGAATACAAAAGAATAAGGAGATCACAATCTATATATAGAGTTTTAAACCCTATAACAAAACCTACAACGATTCAAATTCGACTAATATTCGAAAGCCCGTTATTCTAATCCAATTCTAATTCCTAATTTCTATCCAATTTTAATTCTTTTATTATTATTATTAATCTATTTTATTATTCTAAAAAAATACGGTATATTACAGTATTATTAATAGTTTAAAATTTGAGATTCTGGTGGATAAATTATGCAGTATTAATAGTTTAAATTTTGAGATTCTGGTGGATGCTTATGAGATACTATTATTTTGGGTTATGGGGTACCTACATGCTATCGATTGAAATGACAAGTCCATGAATACTTAAAATATGCTCTAATTGAATAAATATTCAGAGCCTTCTGACCCAACACTCAAGATTTGATCTTCCAAATAAATTGTTGTTAAATAATAATGTAATTGAATGAATACAACAACACCATGTTACCTCACCGAATTTCCCGGTAACTAAACTAGAAATAAATTGTCAATGAAATGCAATATATCAACAACAATAAGGCAGACTATGTAAAATATTTTAAATAGTGACATGTACTAATTGATTTTATAGTAATTTTTATTATTCGATATGATAATGAGGCGATTTGAATAATTATAAATAGTGATTTCCCATCCAATTTTGTGATTTTTATGATTTAGTTTTGTGATTTATATATCAATTTAATAATTTATTACTTTTGAGACACTTGGTTTATAATTAAGGAAATTTTTAAAGACATATGATTTTTAATATTTAATTTGGTTATTATTATTATTATTATTTAGATTTAATGACTTGTATATTAATTTATGATATAGTGATTTTGATATTAGTAGTGTGTAATTAAGAGAATTTCTTATCAAAACCAGTGATTTGTACTATTTAATTTGGTGGTTTTTATTAATGTATCTAGTGATATGTATAATAATTTTAGTGATTTTGAGGCTTGTAGTTATAATAAATAATTTTTTTAATTAAGATAGTTTATTGTATTATTTAATTACTAATTTTAGTTATTCAATATTAATAATTTAGTGATTTACAGAATATTTGTAGATAATTAAGAAATTATTTAATTAAAATTGATGGTTTATATTTTACTATTATTTACCGGTTTGACGATACAATATTATCCCGATGATTTATTAATTTATTTGTTTATGTTATATATATTATAAATATATAATATTTATATATTATTAGTTCTAAAGAAGTAAATAAAAAATCATCTTATTCAAAAATCTAATTATATAACATCCTCTCTCAAGTTCAGACAATTTATCACATGACATGAAAATTTAGTATTTTTGTTTATATTTTGAGTACACGACACGAAAGTACACGAATGTACACGACCTAAATTTAGTGTTGATTTTGTGTTTACCCTTCGAGTACACGACACGATATGAAGTACACGACATAAATAAATTTATAATTAAATTTTAATATTTATAATGAATATATGTGTATATTTATAATAAATATATGCATATTTATTGTTAAAATAATACATGATTTTATAATATTTTATATAGATATGATTTAAATATATATTTAATATATTTTATAAAAAATTTACCTTAAAATCTTTTATTTTATTTATTTATTTATATTTATATTTATTTTCAATTTTACACGAAACATGATACGAGAATGACGCGAGAACGAGGGACGCGAGAACGAGGAAAACGAATACGAAAGTACACGAATTCGAAATGTGTCGGTCTTGTGTTTGACCTTTCAGTACACGATACGAACGAATTGCCAGGTCCACCTCTCTCCCACTTCACACCTCGGTATGTAACGTTTAGTATTTATATAAAAAAAAGTCGTTTTCACATTTTCTTAACTTGAAAGGGAAAAAGCAAGAGTTTCCGTATGTTAAAATCCTTTTTCAAAACAAAATCGCGACACTAACATATTAAAATAATATGTTTAAGTAATTTCAAATAATATTTATGTTATATGGTCTGCAAGGGTTGACTCATTTGTTTAAAAAGAGAAATATCATCCTCTTGGTCACATGTTCGAATCTCACGGGAGGAGAATGTGTGATTATGCCATCTTAGACCAGAGCCTGTGACACTTGTGCGATTTACCTGATTTTCGTGGTTTGCACCAAAAAGGGTAGCAGCTGCAGGTTTCAACAGTAAAAAAAAAATTTGTGCTTAAGTAAAATAATATGTGACATATACAGGTATTGACCATTTCTGTCACAATTTTTAGATAAAATCCCCTAAATATCACATAATAAAAAGATGGCTCTTTTAATCACATAAATACGTAATTCTAAAAAATATACGCTTCTTTTGCTTTATTCAACCCAGGATCTAAAAAATGAAAAGAAAGATGCATGTTCAGATTCCGTTTTCCGTAAAACGCAAATTTATTAAGCGTTACTTTATTCCTTATTTTCTGATTAATATACACACACTATTTATACCCATATACTCACTTCCTTCACACACGAACAACTCCAGCTAGACACGACTTTCTTCAACAATTTCTTCGGCAATTCCGGCAAACAGTTCTGACGAGTAGTTCCGGCGAGCAGTTCCGGTAAGAGTTTGAATAGGGTGAAACATAACAAGTCTGAGATTGGTATGAACATGGATACTGCTGATGTGATTGTCTAATTCATTTCTCATCCACCAGTATAAGAATATTATGATAATATTTGTGAAATTGTTAACAATCAAGAAACGCTAGTTTAACCCTCGTTTTGTTGTGACCTAAAGGGTCATTCTTCTCGCTTGTGATATTTGGGGCCATTTAACTCTAATATGTAATATTTAAGTTCTTTTTTCGACATATACATATAATTTATATATAGATATAAAACATATATATAATGATAGAGTTCACCCTTACTAAATAAGATAAGTGTTGTAGAATGGGGGATTTAATGCAATTTGACTAATTAAGAGAATTTCTTGCTAATAACAATAAGAATATAATTGTTCAAGTTTGATATGCAAACAAATTAAAGCAAAAAAAGAAGACAATGTTTAACTTTCAAAAATAATTTTATTATTTTTGTGTTTGCTACAAATGACTAGAATTTGAATTCCAGCTTCGATAAAAACAATAACAATGGATTTACTAATGTTTCTATGTTTGAGAGAAAACCTAGTCCAATTGCATTCAAAGAAGTACTTGTGAGATATGTGTATTTATACTGAAACACATATCCCACATACAGATACACTTTTCCTTTGTCCTAGAATAAAGTTTGAAATAGAAATTTTGTTTTTCTTATTCAACCTTGTCTTCATTCCATTTGTAGATAAAGTTGTTCTGAGATGTGCAAATATCATTGACTCCTTTGAGCACGCTTTATCTTTTGCTTGTCTTCTCCTAAGTTACAGTAGTAGACTTGACATAGTAGATGGTAATGTCCAAATCATTCCTTGTGTTATCACTATCTAATCTGCTAACTGGAACAGATTGTTAGCTTCACCAAAAGTGTACTGTCAACCTTTGGTTTCACTTTGATAACAGTATCTCTTGCTTCGCAGACTTTGCTGTCATTCCTTTGGAGTCCTGCCAAACATACTGTCTTCAAAGTTGTTGTCAACCATTCCCGTAAATGATGCTGTCAATAAAATTGTTGTCTTCATATCTTCATTCTCCGCCAAGTTTACTGTCAACAGAATAGTTGATGTCGCCTGTTCCTTTGTGATGTCACTTGAATATGTTGTCATAATCTCGAGTGTTAGATGTTACTGTCGTGGTTTTGAACCATGCTGTGAATGAACACTTTGTGAACTTCTATTTCATGGATCAAGTTATTACATTTATACAAGACAATAACTATTAAACTTACTGTCACCTATTTGTGTTATGTTAACATACTGTTTCAAGTGACTAACTAAACATATTATCAATATCCATATAATAATACATTTTACTTAGTTTCTTGTAAATTAAAATTAAGTAAATCTAGTTGATTACACCACAATCCTTAATAATTTCCCCCAATTTATTTTTATGTAAAATAAAGACAAATTCAAAGTAAATTACAGATGCTAACTCAACTAACATAACTGAAGCGTTTGTACAGGAAACAAAATATTCAGGGAAAATTATAAGTATAAATTTCTCAAGCTAACACTCCTCTAGACTGAGCAAATTTTCATTTTTTGCTTGAGCTTCCCTTGCTTTGAGCCTTCCTCTCCTTCAATTCTTCAAGCAAGAATTCTAGATCCCTGACACCAGCCTTTTCTTCATCTGAAATAGCATGATCAATTATAGACTCTAGTACCTGTTTCACTTTCAAGGCTGAAAATTCTCTTGAGTCCTTTAAAGAGTAGTAGGATTCCACTGGGCCTCTGGTTATGCATAAGAATTTTTCTCCAAATATATCTTTCTGAAACCTTGGTAATGGACAAGAATACAACTTGTTGAGTCTTTGCTTATTTTCCCAAGTTTCTTCATCATCCCTGGAATCAATGATTTTTTCTGCAGCTTAACTCAAAATAAATTCAAACACAATTGCTGAGTTTACTGTCATTCTTTTAATTCTCCTCAAAATTTCTGTATTATAAATTTTGAAATCATCAATTATGATCTCAACATTATCAATCAAAATCCTTAAAGGATTTGTAGAGACTGGTGATTGATATGAAGAGCTTCTTGAGTTTGTTTCATTGAATTGAGCAACTTCATAATCCTTTGTGGCTTCAACAATTTTATTCTTTATTTTATCCACGTGTCTCTGGGCTTTGGCTATCTTTTTCTTTCTTTCTTTCTCCTCCTTATCCCCCCTTAGCTTCTCAGCTTTATCACTTTCTTTTTCTTCATCAAATAAACTCAAGGCTTTTCTTTTCAAATAAAAGACTTCAAAGTTTGTTACACTGAATAATTGAACCTTGACCAACTCTGCAATCTTTGGCTCATTCTTCACCAGCTTCTTTAGTTCCTCAAATGTGATGGTTTCAGGAGTACCACCGGTATTGTAGAAGACGATTCTATCAAGGAATCCATACTCCAGAATTCCTTGATTCCTTCTTCACTCTCAAACATCAATCCATCAGAGTAGATAATAGGCTCAGGTTCTTCAGCTTCAACATCATCTAGATGATGTGGCTTGTAAGAGTCCATCAATCCTAGAAATTTCCTGATTAGCAGACCTCTGAAGATTTGAGTTTTGATGTCTGTGCCCCTTATAAATAACAATATTCTTCTTACCATGAAGTAGTTAGTTTTCTTCATCTCATAACCCATTTCATCAACATGGCCATTTGAGTAGAGAACATATACCTTGCTTAGAGTGTTGAACTCAGACCATTCAACAGTGACATTAACAATTGAATCAGCTTTGGCTTCTGCTAAGTTATTGATGATAGGTCTTCTAACATCCAGGCATTCTTCTTTGAGAGTTTATGTTACAAGCTTACAATCTTTCTTGTTAGGCTTCTTTCTTGAGTGTGGCCTTGGAGTTATTTCTTTGTCTTTATCATCAATCCTCCTTCTAGCCTTTGCTCTTGAAATAATCCTTCCACTTCTAACTCTGGTTCTCCATTTCTTTAAAGATGTTGTCAAATCCAAACCAGGTTTGACAGTCCCTTTTCGAATCTTGACAATATACTCCACTTTATTACTCTTGATAGTATCTTTGGAAGTTTTTGTCAATTTTGGTATGATAGCATGTTCAGACTGCATGACAATAGGTTCTGGTTTAGTGACAGTAGGTTCCCCCTTATCACTCCTGATAGCGTCAATTTTGCCAGCTTCATAACCAAAAACCACCTGCTTCATCACTCTTCCTTTAACATCATAATGTCTACTTTTTATCATTCTCACTCTCATCAATTCTACGATCCTTCTTTCCAGCTCTAGAAGATCCTTCACCATTATTGTTCTGTTAGCTAGAGCTATATGCACCTCCATTAGGCTTTCTGTCATTATCATCATTATTTCCATCCTTATTTCTTCCTAATCTTTCAGCCCTCAATCTTTTAATTCTTTCTATCTCCTTCTTCAAAATTCTCACTACCTCCATCACCTCATCATTATAATCTAATTTACAAAAGTACTCTTATGCATCTCTCACCAATTTCATCTTGTACTCATAGATTCTTTTAAGATTCATGAATCTGTACCTGTTATCATTTGAGAAACTATATCTGATGCTAGAGGGTTATAGGTGATTTCTGGCAGCTTCTCTCTTATCAAGTTCAATAGGGCTTTCTTGAGGTTTTCATTTAGGAAGGATTTCTCAGCCTTGATCTTGAGTCTTATGGCTTCAATAACTGGAATTTCTTGCCTGCTCAGGAATCCTAGACTGATGTACTAACTCAATCCACCTTGCATCCTTATAGTGGTTACCCACTTGTTACTAGTAGATATCATCACAATAGCTCCCACTATAGATTATTTTAATTGATCATAGAACTTCTTGGGATCGCTGTTGGATGACACCTTTAGATCTTTGATTCTTTCATTGAAGCTAGCATCCTGAAATGCACTGTTGTTCACATTTTCATCAATCATTAACATAGTAGCTTCTTCTTCAGATAAGTCCTCTATTTCCACAAGAATAGTGTCATCAGCATTTATTGGAAAAAGTTTTTCTTTTCCTTTTCCTGCTACATGCACCACAGAGGCCTTCACCACCTTCATCTTGATCATAATGCCTTTCTCCTTAGACCTATCTGCATTTTGCGTCACCTTATTTCCTCCAAGCTTTTTAGCCATCTCAGTAACCACCTTAGACAGTAATGTCAATTGAATCTCCCCCTGAGATGCAACTTGTATCTTCTCATTATCACTTCCAATCTCAGCATTATCAACCTTATTACTCCCATCAACAAACACTTCAGCATTATCATTTTTCTCCCCCTTAGTTGAGGTAGCAACTGTAATGTTTGAAAATTTGGAATGGAACTCCTGAAGGTTGTCAAAAATAGCCTTGAAACCTTCATTGATGGTTAGCTCCAGGGTAGTCATTTTGTCAATGAGCTTTACCTGGTTTCTTCCAACAATATTCAAGTTCTTAGAAAGTTTAGACACTTTGTAGGAAAAGGGATTTCAACCTTTCATCAGCTTGTTTAGAGGATTTGAGGGCTTTAAGGGTTCTCACACTCTCTTGTTTTTCTTGGATGATGTCATCATCCCTCACCTTCTCACTCCCAAGGCCTAGTTCCTTAGAAATTTGGGCTCCCACAATTTTCTTTTTCTTTTGGCCTTGCCCATGGCCCTCTCCTTTTGCCTGAGATTTTCCCAGCCCCTCATTTTTATTCTTACTTCTCTTTTCTTTTATCTCTCACTTTCTTTTCACACTCTCACTCAACCTAGGTGCAAGGGACTGAGCAGGTACACCTTGCACTTGAGATTTAGAATTTACCTTTAGTAGTGTGGAAATGGGAAGAGAGTCATCCATCTGGGAGGTGTTTTCTGGATTTTATATGTTGACAGCATCTTGAGCATCTAAGTTACTGTCAGGAGGAGTGACAACAACTTTGTCTTTAACAGTATCAGAGGCTGTGACAATAATCTCTTCCACCCTTTGAGTAGAAGGTTCTTGTGGATTACTTTAATTAGTCTCATTCAAACTCTAAAAGAGTGAATCAATATTTTGTTCTTCAACAATTTCAAAATGTGATGCATCATAGTTTAACGAGCTGTGTTTCGAATTTTATAACCTAACATTGTGAGTTTCTTCAAGTGTAGGCTCATGTTGAGTGAGTTCAACATGGTGTGCAGACTCTTTACATGTTGCCATGGGAGACTAACCAATTTCAATAAATGCCTCCTTTTGAGAAGAAACATCTAGAGATGTGTTATTGTCCCTTTTAAGTTTTGTGCCATTTTGGGAGGACACAGACTGGCTTATAGAGGTTGATACCCTTGCCTTCTTTACTCTAGGCTCACCAGGATCCTCTGTGGGTTCTGTGATCTAACTATCACCCTTATTTACTGCATCTAGTGTAGTTTCACCACCTACATGTGGAATGGTTTCTAACCTAAGAGTAGTGGTCCTCTTCCTTTTAGAAACCTGATTCTTTTGGGAGGAACCAATCTCTTGGATAATAGACTTGGAGACTTTAGATAGCCTAGCATCTTTGAATGGTTTGGAGTGTGGGTTAAGAATGGTGAGGTCGAAACCAATCTCATCACTCAAAGATAAAATATGGAAATCACTAGCAATAGATAAATTTAGTGATTTAATTGTTAAATCCATGTAATCGGAGATAAAAAACCCTAACTCAGCATTTAAAGGTTTGCTAGTTAAAATAGAGTGGGTGTTTTTCTTTAAAGTAGGGGACTCTATACATTGTATCCCATCAAGATTAATTATGCATACTATAGAATGAATAATAAGCATAAAGAATCTAGGATAATAAGCATAAAGAATCTAGGATAGTGAAGAAAGAATTCAAATACAAGTCTATTTCCTTATTAAAGCTATTCTTTTCATAATTTGTTTTGTAATTGAATTGTAACCGTGTCTATATAAACACAGACATAGGTTAACATTATTGAAACTTTCAAGTCTTATTTTTCATAACCTAGCAGCTCTTGAGAACAAAGAATTTCTTGAGAGAGTTTTGTATTCCATTCATTATCTTTAATACAAAACAATGTTTCTTTTACATACTTGTGTTCTTGATCGATTATTAGGTACTATTACATTCAACCCCCCTTCTGTAATAAATTATCTTACTCTCTAAGAACCCTAAAGCAGTTTCTCTAACTTTTCTTTAAGTTCATCTTCTAATCTCTCTAAGAACAGAAATGACACCTCAAAAGAAGATTATTTCCTCAATCGGATTTATCTATGAACAGAACAATTTTGATGCATGCCTAACAGTGGATGATGCTCCTGTAGACTTTCACCCATTGATGAGATTTCTGGGAGACTGCAAGTTGTCCAAGGCTCTTAGTGAAGCACCAACTATCGTATGCTCATTTGTTGAAGAGCTCTGGAACACTGCAGAAGTCTCACAAGATGGGAATGTAATTTCTTATACTTGAAAAGGTAAATCCTACTCCTTTACAAGTACTAATATTTCTGAATTCATAGAATTGCCTGAGAATAATTATGATAAGTCACTCACTGATACTGATATTAGGGATATGTTAGCAACTATTAATTATGCTAATGCTGAAACTGGATTAGTTGAGGTTGTCAGGAAAAATCTTAGAAAATAATGGAGTTACTTCTTTGATGCTGTTATTAAAGTATTTTCTGGAAAGATAAGTAATTTTGATGCAATTACCATAAGTATGCAAGAAATTTCTTATTATATCCTATTTGATAAGTACTTTAATTTGAGCACATTGCTCCTAAATGAATTAATTGCTAAATTAGGAAGTAAAACATTTAGAAAGAACAACATTTACTTTGCCAGATTTTTTATGTTGTTGAGTAATGCTGTTATTGGGGAATATGAGATTACTGCAGAGATGGAAACACTGGAGGCCTGGACTCAAAACAAAAGGGTCTTCAAGAATTTGGTGAGAATCAACTTGCATACTAGGTTGTGCCTCATTTATACTCCCTTTGTGAAGGTATATCTCAAAACTCACAACATTCATTTTTCTGATGTGGAAATGTCACTTGTTTTGCCTTCTGCAACAATGGAGGGAGTTGGAAATGCCCTCATCCCTCCTACCCAAGTTGCAAAACCCTCTAAATCCAACTCTAAGAGAACCACCTCAATAGTTTGTCAACAAAATACTGTTGTAAATCCAAGAAAAGAAAAACCACTGAGGGGAGTGTGAAGGTGGTTAGTGAGGGTGAGGGAACTGGCCAACATCAAGAAAGCCAGAAGCACAAGGTGGGTAAGGGTGATATTTTCCAGCCAGCCACTAGTCCAATCTCTCAAAAGATTGATGTTGTAATAAAGGATTTAAACTCATCCCTAGTTGCACCTTCTCAACAAGGTGTAGCTATTGAAAAAAGGTCTCAACCAGGACCATCTGCTGGGGATAAGGGACACAAAATAGTTCAACCCTATAAAAGAAGGAAGAAGAGAAGTAATAACACACAAGGGTCACACACATTTACAAAGCCAAATAAAAATTTAGTGGAACCTTCAGTTTCTTCTCTTGATGTATCTCAGGTAAATGCTGAGACACAACCCCATTCATTATTTATTCCTTCTCCTCAATCTCTTTCAAAATCTATTTCTTTAGAAACTTTGATGATTTATAACTTCAATGTTTAAAATTCACCCTCTTTGTAACTCAATGTGGAGCCAACACTCTCACCTGAATCACCAAATAAGGTTAACACCTTGGTTGATCAGGAAAATATTGGAAATTCTCTTAAGTCAATGGATATTACTCAATCAACTGATATTATCCAACATCCATTGACTAGTTCACTTCCATCGATGGATATCCTTACATCCATCGACGAGCTCCAATCAAATGATATTCATCAATCGATAGATATTTCTCATCCATCGATTGACACTTTCATTCCAATTATTGAACCATCTATTGAAACAATTCAAGTGGTAAACAAGCTTTTAGGATTGAGTGGAGTGTGTGGGGTGTGTGAGAGGAAGGATTTGCATATCCTGGTAAAAGGAGAGAATGCGAATGAGAGGCCCTCAATTTCTTCTGAGGTGACAAAAGTAAAGGGTGTGAGAAAATAGAGTTCCACCTTAGTAGGTGATGAAAAAGGAGAGCATTGTGAGGGAGATGTGAGAATCCAGGATGAGATCCTGATGCAAGAATAGAGAGAAGAGAGTGAGAGAGAAAAGAATAGAGAGAAACCAAGTTCTTCATCTCATGAAGCGTCAACTTCTAAAACTGAGCAGTTTGCAATTGAACTCACCCAGGAGTTGGGGTTGGAGTTAGGGGGAGATGAAGGTGATGGAGAGCTTGGAGTTCCAACAGGATTTGCAGATGCCCACAAGGAGGTGGATGATGAGGTTGACTTTAACCTTGATGCTGATACATTTCAACATGAGGATCCGCACTACCAAAAGCTAGCAGTTGCCACAAATCAAGAGGCTGAGCAGATTTTGGAGTTGGTACAATCAGATGAGCAATTTAGGAGTGACAAGGAGAATTTGGCAAGGCAGCCTATTGATGTGTCTCATATAAATCTTGAGGATTTTAAAGCTGATTCTGATGATGATTTGTTGGAGCCTGCATTGGCTAGGGATGAAACTAATTTGGATGACACTTAAAGATTAATAGTTTCAAACTATAGAATATCCATGGATGAGGTGAATGTAGCAGACCTTATTTAAAGAAGAATTCTTAATTAATACAGGGATAACCTCAAGCTATTAAAGATGCAGGTGACAGGGTCTAGAAATGAATTGAAATAGATCAAGTATGAAATTGAAAGTGTCAGGACTCATTTTGATACAACAATAGACTCTAGGCTCAGTTTAACACTGATATCAAGACTTAAGCAAAGACTTGACACTAGGTTTCCACCCAAGGATAAGGTGATGGAGTTAGAGAAAAAGGTGAATTTCATGGAAGTGAATATGCAGCAAATCCTGTCAAATCAAGTCACCCAAATTAAGTTGATGATAAGAATATTGAAATCTCTTTTAATTTCTCACTCCTCGGAGCAAGAGCATGTTACTGATAATAAAAAGGGAGAGAAGGATGAGGAGTTAAGGTGGGAGATTGAAGTTGTGGTCAAGAACACATATAATGTTATTCAAAAGAAATATCTGAAGAAGGCATTAGCTCAATAGATTGTAAGGTAATTTGATTCTATTTCCAGCAAAAATAAGGAAATTGATGCACAAAAACCAATCTCTCTAATGCCAGAAATTCTTGAAGCTGTGAAGAAAGGAGAAATAAGGGAGCTCAAAACCTGGTGACAGAAAAGGCAAAGGAATTCTAATTGAAGATGGCAAGAAGCAGAAAAAGGAATCTGTCATAGGTGGAGGTGAAAAACTATTGAGCAAATCAATAATTGTTGGTATGAAAGAAAGAGAGCAAGAAGAAAAAGCCCAAGAAGAACTTGCAATTCAGTTGCGGAAACAATTTGATGAAGAAAATGAAAGGATTCTAGAAGCTAGAAAAAAAGAGGCTGAGAGAAAGCCAAGGTCAAGACAAAAAGCTAACAAAACTTCTGGTGCAAAGAGGAAGCTGAATGTTGATGGAGTTGAAGGAAACATGGAGATCAAAGAACAAGATTATGGTAGCAATCAACCAAAGAAAACTGAAGTATTCAAATCCAAGGCAATCAACTTTGTGAAAATTGAGGGAATGACTGCAGTAAAAGGTCAAAGGAAGAGGGATGTTGATCTACTTCACATTGACTATGAAGATGGATCACATTCAATTTTCACATTTAATCAAGTCATGGACCAAGGCTATGGAACCCTAAGGAAGATTTATATCATGCTAAACATGAAATATTATTTAACTGAAGAACTAGGTAAAACCATCTTGGAAAAGATGAAGAAGATAAGGGAGGCACCTCTTCAAGAAGAAAGGGATGATAAAATCAAAATTTGGAACCCTGAATGAAAGAAGGTACTTCATGAACCATTCTACATGATGATTTATAAGGACAGGGAAGGCAGGGAAAAATGTATTGATATATGTCAAGAGTTGGACAAACTGCCCAATCTGGAATTAAACTATCTTGTAAGCCAACTAGACTTCAGGGTTGAGGATAAGAAGATTCTAAAGGGATCCCTATATAGGAAAATAAAGGAGAATGAAGATAAGGTGAATGAGTCAAGGAGTAGAAGGAGAAGATAGAAAATTCAGACTCAACATCAAAGTTATCAGAATTCATCTGTTACTGGTATTTGGTCACTCTGTCTCAAAATTACATTTGTCAATATTGTAATTCCTGCTAGAATGAAAATGTTTAGGAGTTTTGTTATCATCAACAGAAAATTTATGCATATTTCACATATTCATAAATAGGGGGGAGATTGTTAGGAATTATGAGATTTGATGATAACAAATTGCTTAGAATTATAATAGAGATTTAAATTTCATTGTAACTGGTCAATAGATCTATGACTTATAAATATCCATTGACTAGGAAACCAATTATCAGTTGAAGATTGTTACTCAACTGATAAATTGGATAACATCAGTTGATTCATGTTTCTTGTTTGTTAATTGATTGTAATACCTCGATGGATGTTAAGTTCTAGTCAACTGATATTTATTTGACTTCAGTTTATTGCTCATCAACGGATGTGAAGAATGGCTGATGAATTATAAATATTCTATGTCAGAATTCTCACAAATGAAGTGATCAACAGATATTGAAGTCGATGGATAAAGACACTGTTTGATGGATAAAGGTCAATAAAAGTCAAATCAATGGATATCTATCAACGGATGAAAATATCAAGGCTATCAACGGATAAAGGAAATCAACGGATAAAGGACCATCAACGGATAATGAGTCGATGGATAACCTAATTATCCATCGATACATTAATTGATCAATGAATAACCTATCCATCAATGGTTAAGCAAAGGAGGATCAACTAATAAACTTTACATCAATTATCAGTTGATCAAAGTTTCCCAAATTAGTTAAAGAGAAAAGAAATGGGATCTTTGCAGAAACTGTATCAATGGAATACAGTCTTATCAGGATTGTGAAGACTTTCAAGGCAACACAGTCTTCAAGAAAAAGATCAAGACAAAGAATTTTTTTCAGAACATGACAAATGCAAAGAAGACTGTGAAAAGTAGCTACAATCTATTTTATTGAATACATTGTAAAATGTAATTTTCAATTTGCATTTTATCAGTCGATAGAAAATAGATGTAGAATGTGAACTGCTATATATAGTCTTAGCAGTTTATTGTAACAAAAAAAAAAGAAAGGTATGAGATAGAACAAAAATAACAAAAAGCATAGAAAAGTCAGAATACATTGTATTATTTTTCTTTTGTTCAATTTCATATTTTATAAGCAGCTTGGTAATCTTACCAAGGTTAATTGAAAGCAAAAAAAAACTCACTAGAGGAAAAAGCAATCCGCTAGTAATTTTTAAATTGCCTTGTTTTGTTTTCAATATATCAGTCTTCAATCCATAGTTTAAATTGTTTCTTCACTATATATTTCCACACATTAAATCTATCAAAGTACAAACTTGAATCCGCAAGAATTAGTTAAAAATTCTTAAGTTTGTATTCAACCTCTCATTCTACAAACTTGTACTTAAGGGAAATAACACTTGTTCTTGAGAATTTCATTCTCATATTGTAAGGACTCAAAAGCATTATATCTAAGTTCTAGTTCTTGATTCTTACATTTTAATAATTCATTCACACTAGTTAGTTTGGCAATTTCTTCATTAGCAGCTAGCATGCTAGTATGAATATTAAAGATTTCAGAACCTAAACTCTCAACAGTTTTCTTGTACTGAGATGTAGTCATATCAACAGTAGTAAGAATGGGTGCCTGACTGGATGAAGTAGGTGAATCTTCTTCAGATTTTGCCATGAGAGCAATATTTCCATACTCTTATTCATCTTCATCATCAGATTCTTCCCAGCATTTGCCTTCAGCCACAAATGTCCTTCCTTGTTACTTTTTGAGCAAAGCCTCATACTTTACTTTGAGTTCCTCATAGTCATTGTCATTTCTTCTCACTTGTTTTGGCATTTTGCATTCAGTTGCAAAATGTCCCATCTCATTACAGTTGTAACATCTTATCTTTGATCTGTTCACCATTCCTATCTTGTATCCACCTTTTCCCCTTCCTCCAGGCTTTAAAGTGTTTCCTTTGTTGAACCTAGAGCTTTGTCCTTTGGCCTTGAAAGTCCTGTTCTTCATGAATCTCAGGTTAGATAATTTCCTTGCCATGTATGCCAAGGTTTTATTCTCCATGTTGTCAAGTTCATCTAGAGTGTAGAACTCATCTTCATCACCATTCTTGAGTTCAAGAGTCACACTTTCTTCTTCATCAGTAACCTCTTCAATCTTGATTTATTGTTGATGTTGAGACTCTTATAACTGCAACATCTTTGGATCTTGAGCTACTAGAACATTTGAGGTGTTGGCCATTTTTCCTCTTTAGCTAGACTGAATAGCTCCCTTTTATAGTAGCTCTAGTTCATAGGTTTTGGGTATGCCATACAAGGTGTTAAGTATGAGTTTCAGGTTAAGTTAATCAAGGGGGAAATGAATGATTAACTCATATTTTTATTGAATCTGTTTAACTAATGTAGCTAGTTTATAAAATATGTTTTTATAATAGAGAAATGCGGAATTAAAAGATTCAATCACACAACACACAATTTAAACTTTCAATCTAATATATATTAGATTTTTGTTTTGCTAAAGTCTGAGATTTAAACTTTAAACTTGAATCTCAGCTACTTGTTCTTGGAAGATACAAGGTATGAATACACTTGATAATATTCAAAGATAATGACTAATGAGGCTGTGCATAAGCTATATAGACAACATGTCTTTTGGCACATGCTTTAACCAGTCAGTTAAGGTAAGACTAGAAATAGAAAAGAAACACTTTACATTTGACTACTATCTATTTCTAGCTAACACAATCTGTTGACAGTCTTTTGCTTTTAGCCTTATCTATTCTGTCTTTTGTCTTGTTCTTCTTATAAGCTGCATTGTAGACTTGTCTCCATTTTCACAGGTTTGACTGATCCTGTAATTATAGAGTTGCACACTATTTGTCTTGTTCTTATGTAATTTTCCTTGAAACTAGCTCTTTGAAACAATCGAATACTTTGTTGATTTTGCTTCGAGAAGTCATGGTGATTGACTCCTCGATTAGGTACATGCTGAGACTTCTCGATTAGTCACATGCTGAGACTTCTCGATTAATCGTATACTGAGACTTCTCGATTAGTCCATGAATGGCTTACTTCTCGAATGACTAGACTTCTCGATTGCATACTTCATTTGATGACTTCTCGATTAAACTAGACTTCTCGAATGGATACTTGAAACTGAGACTTCTCGATTGGTTCAGACCTATCACTTCTCTATTGCTCATTTGGCTAACTTCTCGAATTGTTCTTATGAACTTCTCGAATGACTACATTTACTTTGAATTCTCGATCACTTCCCACTTCTCGATCGATTACTGAGTTACTTGAGCATTTGAGACTTCTCTACCAGCTTCACATGTCTGACTTCTCTACCAGGATGACTTCTCGATTACATATCGGCCTTAGAGTATTTTCCACTGCAATTCTTATTTGATGAAGTCTTCATTGATTTGATGCTTGATTCAGACTTGAATCATCTATCAACCTTTATTCTTGACTTATATTTATATATTAACTTCTCAGTAGAAACATACTTCTAAGTGCAAATACATTAGAACATTTTAAGAACACATCCTAATACAGAAACATTACATGTGTTACATCAAGACAAATAATCACATAGAGTATGCTTGATTTGGTCCAACAATCTCCCCCAATTCGGGAAAAGACAATTTTACAAATTAATACAAGATATCAAGCCCACATATTTTTTCTGTTGAAGTTGTTGTTGCATGAATAAATCATATTTTGCTTTCTTTTCTTTTTCTTTCCCGGCTTTGATTTCTTCAATGGCTTAAAGAATTTCCTGCCTAACCATGAATTCTTCAATCAAAATTATATTTTTTAAAATATCAGATGTAACATGTAGAGATTGTATGAGATAATCTTTGACAAACTTGAGTTTTATTCTTGAAGTTACTCCATCTCTGAGTTTAAACTCAACTCTTTCTGGATCTTTGAAAACTCTGCACTTTCCTAATCCCCTCAGCTCTTCAGGCTTTCTTTCCAACTCCTATTTCTTCTTGATCTTCCTCTCTGCCATTTCCTTCCTCTCTTTCACCTTGTCAATCTTTTTCAGATATTTTCCTGCCAAATACTCAACTATTTCAACCATCTTCAATTTGTTCACCATGACCTTTTTATCATAAAGGCTGATTACCCTTTTTATGTCATGAGTAGTAAACTTTGAACTATCATGTAGAATTCCCACTATTTTCCATCAACATTTGTCACAAACACCTTCTTTTCCCTTATCTCAACCTTACAGAACCTGTCTACCTTCCATTGTTTGAGTCTCACCTTATCAATCACAAATTCTTCTTGGATGGGATGGATAGGTAGACCTTTATCAGGTACAATAAGCTGCTTCTTCCATTTTAGACACCTTACTAGCAATGAGCTAGTAAGCTTCTTGAACTTTGTCCTAGTAACTGAGTTGACTTTGATTTGCTGGCATGGATTTAGGTTCTTGACCTGATCATTCTTTATCTCCTTCCTTATTTCTCCATTTGTTGTTATGTTGACAAGATGTCTTCTGGGTGATTTGTATTTTGGGATCATAGCAGTTTCAGAAATTATTGGAGCCATATTAGCACCCTGAATTTTAGTAAGTGTACTAGTATGAACACCAATAGCTTGTTGCTTGGATGATTTCTTCCTTTCATATGTCTTTTCTTTTCTTGAGTCATCTCTTTTTTTCTGACATCACTTTCTTTCTTCTCATTATCTTTCTTTCCATTCTTATTTCTCCTGAAATCAGGTTTCTTGTCTTCTTTTCCCTATCCCTTTTCTTCATCATCCTTCATTTTCTTCTTTAACTCATCATTTGCAAAAGTTGACACCTGACTACTGATGAATTTTCTTAATTTTTCCATAATCAACTTGTCTTCTTCTCTAATGAATGGCTTTTTCTTTAACAGATCCAAGAGACTTATGATTTGGCTTCTGTTGTCAGGATTTAAATGCTGAGGAATTCTAAAGTGAGAAAGAGTGTTTGACTTGGTCATGTAGAGAATCCCATCAGGGTTGCAGTAGGCTTCAGGAAGTGCTTTGGGCAGTAAGAGGCCTAACATGTTCTTCAATTCATTGTCTTCCTCTGTCACATTCTCTATTACTTTCTGCTGACACTCTAGTTCTTTATATGAAAGTCCATGAAACAGTCCTAGAGATACCTGTAGTAGCCAGATTCCATCTACACTACTAGAACTTTGACTTCTTCACCATTTATTTGTATCTTCACACCTCTCACCATGTAGATACTGTTTTGTAGCATTTTCTTATAGTTCCAATGATTGTCCTTTACATTTGCCTTATTGCTTTCAAATTTATCATGAACTCTTTATCTGCAAGTGGCTTCTTAACCTCCTCGCTTAATATTGCCATAACATCTTTTTGTCTTTCAGCTTTTATCTCATCCCTTTGCCTTTCAATCTCCTCTTTTGTCTTCTCCCCCTTAGGGTTGATATCTTGGTGCCTGGGTAGGAATAAAGAATGAGTTGGCTGGAGTTGAGTGGGAACTTGAACCTGAGGTGCTTGGCTAGACACAATCATTGTTGAGAGTAAAAATAAATTAAATTTATTTATTCTGAAATTAAAATGAACTTGTTAAATATTCCTGAGTAATTGAATTTCACACTTGTTATTTAAAAAAGCACAAGTATACTAATAATTTTCAAGCTTTCTTAGAACAAATAAATAGTTCCAAGTTGCTATTTCATTTTATTTTAAAACAAAATGTACAACAATATAACTGATGCATTTATGAGTACACACTAGTCTATTTCACTTAGATAAATCATGTAAGGATCATATCTGTGAAATAATTGTTGTAACAGTTGGTAAGATATATTTGTTTAGTCACTAGTCAGAAGAAGTTAGCATTCCAATCTCACTTACAAACCTATTAAAGGTGGCTTCATCTAGTGGTTTAGTAAATATATCAGCCAGCTATTTTTGTGTAGGAATATAGAATAATTCAATCACTCTATTTTCTGCATGTTTCCTAATGAAATGGTACCTTACATCAATGTGCTTTGTCTTGGAATGATTTACTGGATTGACAAAAATTGAGATGGCACTAGTGTTATCACACACGATATGAATTCTTTCGAACACTAGTCTATAGTCCCTTAGTTAATTTCTTATCCAAAGCACTTGAGCACAACAACTTCCAGCAACTATGTATTCCGCCTCAGCTATGGAAGTAGAAACTGATTGTTGCTTCTTGCTAAACCAATATACCAGTCTTTGTCCAAGAAATTGATAGCTTCCTGAGGTGCTTTTCATATCCACTCTGTATCCAGCAAAATCAACATCTTAGTATCCAACTAAATTGAATCCTGTTTTTTTAGGGTACTATAAACCCATGAAAGGTCTCCTAGTTGAGGTATTTCAAAATCCTTTTGACAGCAATGAGATGAGATTCCTTTGGATTTGCCTGAAATCTTGCACATAGACAGGTAGAAAACATAATGTCAGGTCTCCTAGTTGTGAGATAGAGAAGAGATCCAATCATTCCTCTGTAGGTTTTCATGTCTACACTTTTTCCTTTCTTATCTTCATCCAGTTTTGTAGCTGTAGATATTGGAGTTTTGGCAGGTGAACTATTATGCATTTCAAACCTCTTGAGTAAGTCATTGATGTATTTAGTTTGACTTATGAAAATGCCATCTGTTCTTTGACTTATTTGAAGGCCTAGAAAATAATTGAGCTCTCCCATCATGCTCATTTCTTATTCACTTTGCATTAGCTTAGAGAACCTTTGACATAATTTTTCATTTGTAGACCCAAAAATAATATCATCCACATAAATTTGAACCAATATGATATACTCACCATGCTTCTTGTAAAAAAGAGTTTTGTCAATTGTTCCTCTAGTGAATTGATTCTCTAGAAGAAATTTTGACATAGTGTCACACCATGCTCTAGGGGCTTGTTTGAGTCCATAACATGCCTTGATGAGTCGGTAAATAAAATCTGGAAAATTAGAATCCTAAAAAATAGGTGATTGTTGCACATACACTTCTTCTTCTAATTCACCATTAATAAGTGCACTTTTGACATCCATTTGATAGACCTTGAAGTTTGAGTGTGCTGCAAAGGCTAGAAAAATTCTAATTACTTCCAGTCTTACAACACGAGAAAAAGTCTCATCATAGTCAATGCCTTCTTCTTGTGAGTAGCCTTTCGCAACCAACCTGCCTTATTCCTTATCACAATTCCATGTTCATCCATTTTGTTCATATAGACCCACTTAGTGTCAATTACTGATCTATCCTTTGGAGGTAACACTAATTCCCAAACATTATTTCTTACAAACTGATTCAATTCCTCTTGCATGGAAATTATCCAGTCTGGATCCAACATGGCTTCTTCAATTTTTTTGGCTCAGTTTGAGACAGAAAGCAAGAAAATAATCATTTATTCATAGTTGCCCTTCTTGTCCTCATACCTTCATCAGGATTTCCAATGATTTGATTGGCTGTATGAGCTCTATTCCATTTAGTTTGATGAGCTACATCTCTGTCACTTGAACATATTTCCTCCTGATTTAAGTTGGTTCCATTTGTTGCAGATTCTTGAGAAGCTCCCCCTGAGTTGATGCTAGGGTTATGTGAAGAATTCTCAAGCTAAATGTGGTTGAAATCATCATTTTCTTCTCCTTCATTTGTTTTATATGAGATGTCTACATGTGAATCCTCATGTATGTTGGCAATATTTTCAGTTGCAAGTTTTTCAGACTCCATTTCATTTTCAAATCTCAGTGTATCACAATTCTCACCTTCCAAGTTCATTGTAGCAAACTTGAAGTCATCAAATGTCACCTTTGTACTTTCCATCACCTTTTGTTGATCAATCACATATACTCTATAGACAATTTTATCTAAAGAGTATCCCACAAATATTCCTTCATATGCCTTGGCTTCAAACTTTCCAAGATGGTCAGCATCATCCTTAAGAACAAAGCATTTTGTTCCAAACACATGCATGTACTTTACAGATGGTCTTCTATTTGTCATGATGTGGTAAGGAGTCTTTCCAACAGGTTTCATGATGAGTGTTCTATTTTGAGTAAAACAAGCAGTCCCGACAACTTCAGCCTAAAAACTGGTTGGAAGATTTGCTTCTTCTAAAATAGTTCTTGTAGTTTCAATCAGAGTCATGTTCTTTCTCTCAACAACTCCATTTTATTGTGGAGTTCTTGGAGCTGAGAATTGGTGAGTGATCCCATTTTCTTTACAGAATTCACTTAATGTAGCATTTTTGAATTCTGTTCCATTATCACTTCTTATTGCTACAACAGGTGTAGGGCCTTTGTCCAATCTTCTCAAATTTTTAATAATAACTTCAGGAGCTTCATCTTTTGAATGCAAGAAATCAACCCATGTATATTTGGAGAAGTCATCAACAATGAAAAGTGTATATCTTTTCTTAGACATGGACATGACATTTACTGGTCCAAAAAGGTCCATGTGAATCAATTACAATGGTTTGGTGATTGAGGTGAATTCTTTACTTCTATGACTTGACCTCTTCATCTTTCCCTTTTGACATGCCTCACACAATCCTTCTATGCAGAATTCAAGTGAGGGCAGGTCCTTCACTAATTCTCTTTTGATTAGAGAATTAATGTTCTTTAAATTTAAATGAAACAGTCTCTTGTGCTAAAGCCAGCTTTCATTTTCTGAGGCCTTGGTATAGAAACAACAAATTCTTTCCTTGTTTGCAGAGTCCAAATCTGCTAAAAATAGGCTTCCTTTCCTTACTCCTTATAGGGAAATTTCTTTAGTCTTTTTATGTGATATGAGGCACAATTCTTTGTCAAACTCCACCTTCAAATCTTTATTGCAGAATTGAGTAATGCTTAGTAGATTATGCTTCAAACTACTGAACAAAGCTACATCTTCAATGACAACATTTCCATGAATCAATTTTCCATATCCCATGGTGAAACCAATGTTGTTGTCTCCAAAGGTTACTATTTGGCAAGCCTAATCTTTAAATTGTGATAGTAGGGCTTTATCAGCAGTCATATGCCTTGAACATCCACTGTTCAAGTTCCACATGACCTTATTTTTACTTGTTCCCTGTAAATGCAAACAAATCAAGTTTTCTTTGGTACCTAAACAAGGTTGTCGATTAGTCCCTGCATGGCTTACTTCTCAAATGACTAGACTTCTCGATTGCATACTTAATTTGATGACTTCTCGATTAGACTAGACTTCTCGAATGGATACTTGAGACTGAGACTTCTCGATTGGTTCAGCCCTATCACTTCTTGATTGCTCCTTTGGCTAACTTCTTAAATTGTTCTTCTGGACTTCTCGAATAACTACAGTTACTTTGACTTCTCGATCACTTCTCACTTCTCGATCATATACTGAGTTACTTGAGCATTTGAGTCTTCTCTACCAACTTCACATGTCTAACTTCTCTACCAGGATGACTTCTCGATTACATATTTTCCTTAGAGTATTTTCCACTGCAATTCTTATTTGATGAAGTCTTCATTGATTTGATGCCTAATTCGGACTTGAATCATCTATCAACCTTTATTCTTGACTTATATTTACATATTAACTTCTCAGTAGAAACATACTTCTAACTTCAAATATATTAGAATATTTTAAGAACACATCCTAATACAGAAACATTACATGTGTTACATCAAGACAAATAATCACTTAGAGTAGGCTTGATTTGGTCCAACACAAGGTTTTAAGAGATACTTTTGACATATCTCTCCCTTCTCTTATGGCAGTAACCTTGTGCTCCAAATGCTCAAGAAGTTTTAGCATGAATTTCATATTAACTTCCTTTTTGTCATAAAACTTTTCATGCAACTGAAAGTCATTTATCAACCTGTTAAACCTTTCGAACATCTCAGTCAACCCTTCACTTAGTATGGCCATAAAGGCCTCATACTGAGACACCAGTATCTGTCTTTGATTATCCTTCTCCTCCTCTTACCTTCACAGAGTATCTCAATAGTTTTCCATATTTTCTTAGCACTTGTAAAGTTGACAATGTTGTTATACATAACATTGTCAAGTGCTTCATTGATTATAAATTGTAGAGAATCATCCAGAGACACTTTTTCCTTTTCAGTATTATTTTACTATGAAACATTTTAGGAACCCAGTAGGCGGGTATTGTTTCACCTTCTACTATAGTTTCAGGTACATATGATTAGGGAATAAAAGGACCATTTTCCAGAATACCAGGATAAAGTGGGTTAACTATTTTATAAACAACATCCTTTTTCTTTTTCAAAGATTGTAATGTTCTTTGTCAAAGGTGGGTATTTTTATACTGCTTACTTTTTGTGCACTCGTCTTGGATCTTTTCAGGTTATATATATCTAATATGATGCTCTGATACCATTTATTATTTAAGATAAGTGTTACAAAAGGGGGGGTTGAATGCAACTTGACTTATTAATATAATTTCTTGCTAACAACAACAAGAAATATAATTGTTCAAGTTTGATATGCAAACAAATTAAATAGAAAAAGAAGATAGTGTTTAACTATCAAAAATAATTTTATTATTTTTGTGTTTGCTACAACTGACTAGAATTTGAATTTCATCTTCGATAAAAACAATAACAATGGATTTGCTAATGTTTCTATGCTTGAGAGACAACCTAGCTCAGTTGCATTCAAAGAAGTACTTGTCAAATATGTGTATTTATAGTGAAACACACATCCCACTTACATATGCACTTTTCCTTTGTCCTAGAATAAAGCTTGAAATAGAAACTTTTATTTTCTTGTTCAACCTTGTCTTCATTCCATTTATAGATAAAGCTGTTCTCAAATGTGAAGATATCCTTGACTCCTTGAGCACGCTTTATCTTTTACTTGTCTTCTCCCAAGTTATAGTAGTAGACTTGACAGACTAGATAGTAATGTCCAAATCATTCCTTGTGTTATCACTATCTAATCTGCTACCTGGAACAGACTGTCAACTTCACCAAAAGTATATTGTCAACCTTTGGCTTCACTTTGATGACAGTATCTCTTGCTCCATAGGCTTTGTTGTCATTCCTTTGGAGTCCCGTTAAACATACTATCTTCAAAGCTACTGTCAACCATTCCCATAAATGATGATGTCAATAAACTTGATGTCTGCATATCTTCATTCTCCGCCAAGTTTACTGTCAACGGAATAGTTGTTGTCGTCTATTCCTTTGTGCTGCCACTTGAATATGTTGTCATAGGTTGGAGTGTTGAATGTTACTGTCATAGTTTTGAACCATGCTGTACATGAACACTTTGTGAACTTCTACTTCATGGATTAAATTATTACATTTATACAAGAAATAACTATTAAACTTACTGTCATCTATTTGTGCTATGCTAACATACTATTTCAAGTGACTTACTAAACATACGGTCAATATCAATATGACAGTATATTTTACTTAATTTCTTATAAATTAAAACTAAGTAAATCTAGTTGATTACACTACAATCCCTAACAACCCTTAGTATTAATCAAATTAGATTGAATTCGGAACCTCAAACCATCAACAAACTTCCGAATGCGGTCACCCTAAATAGCAACTAGTAAAGGAGCAAAACGAGCTAAACGGGAGAATTTCTGCTCATACTCAGTAACTGTGTCATCCCCCTGTCCCAACCTGGTGAAATATCTATTCATATTATCCCCATCATTTGATGGGAAATGCTTCTTAAGAAACAAATCCTGAACCTATCTCCAACTCATGGTATTAATTTGTTAATTGGTTCTAGTGCGCTGAATCATTCTCCACCACTAATCTGCATCACCGTCCAATTTAAAAACTGCCAATTCAACTTTTTGCCTATCAGTGCACCTGAGAACATTAAAATACTTTGCAATTTATTTAGCCATGCCTCTGATTCTGTTGGATCAATTGTTATGCTAAAAGATAGTGGTTTCAATTAACAGAATTGATGAACAATCTCAGCAACAGTCAACTCATTCTCTGGATTAGGTCTAAGAGGCATCTATAAGAAACACATAACAGAATTTAGTAACCACATAATAATGATAATCAGATAACAAGAAAAGAATAATGCATTTCACTCTATCACAAGCCCAAACCCTAAATATTTACCTATTAGTCAATGGAAGGTGAAGGGTTTCGAGGCACAAACGCAGCGGAATAAACGCGAAAAATAAATCAAAATAGCGAAACCCTCCGCAGGATCCATGCGAAAATAAAAGATTTAATTCGGAGATAAAGAATAAATACCTTTAGAAGCTTTAACGGTTCATTAATGAAAGATTAATGGAGGTCCAAAGCTTGTTTAATCACCACGTATCCCGCTCTCGCGATCTACGCTCTACGGTATCCACACGAACACTTTTCATGAAGGATTGATGTGTACTAGCACCCGAAAACTGCTTCTCTCTCTCTATCTTCCTTTTTTCTCAAAACGGCTAGGGTTTTAGTAAAAATATGTCTCTCAAATTAAATCAGCCCATAAAGAGATTATATAGAGAGAGGAATAAGTTTTCTAATTATAATCCAATTATAATTAATACTAATCCAAAATTCTAAATTATTTAATTAAGTCTCACTTAATTAATTAATTATTAATTTTAGAATTAGTTTAAATAATTCATTTATTCTATTTATATAATTAATTAAGTCATACTTAATTAATATCATAAATAAAATAAATTACTTATTTAATTTAAATTCATAATTTAAATTATTTCTCCTTCAAGCGTTCTTTGTGTGTGACCCTGTAGGTTATTATTACGTTGGCAACAATTTTAATATCTAATTAAAATTGTAAACAATGAGCGGCATCTAGTAATACATCATTGCTACCCAAGTAATAATAATAAATCGGTGATTCGATTAAGCCTTTCGTGAATAATGTTTCATGTAATATAATCCCTTTAATCTTGATATTATAGATTAAACTCAAGGCATGTCTCGTGTCATACTCTTCATAATTTAATCTTTATTTTCTTGATCGATGAGTAGATTATTAAAATCAAATCAACATTTGAGCACGGCCGTGCATTTCATAGTCTCACTCAAACAAGAGGCCAATAATATCACTCCTAAAATTAGGAGGATTAAATCTCATCTAGATCATTCATATTTCTCATACGATTCATAATATACCCAATGTCCACTTTTATCATCACCCGGTCAAAGGTAACTTTTAATGTAATCAAAGTATATTAATTCTCGTATAGAAATATAATGATTTCAGGTCTAAGGATCATTACACCATTATCACAGTGAGAATTATTTATGACATTTATTTAACATGTAGAATCTCACGGCGGGTCATTCCAGTGCCATGCATTGAGACATGCACTTATGTTCTTGACTTTAGTATCACCATACCTATGACCAATGAGATGTGGTCATCTGTCAAGAAACATACTAGTCTTTGTGCATTATTATTGTCCTTAAATAATAATACTCGACTAGGAAATTTTAGGAATAAGATACTATTCATATAATCTCATTTTTAAGTCACATACTTAAAGATATATAATACGTATCAAAATTCCAAGGACATTTATTATGCTTTTAATTTATTATGCAGTAAATAAAACATAATAAATAAATAATAATCAATAAAACATAATCCTTAATAATAAATATTTTCCTTAAAATATAAAAAGTATTGTCTCTAGAGCACAATTACTAACAATCTCCCACTTGCACTAGAGCCAATTATCCAAGTATCCAATACTCATGGAACTAGTATGACTTTCGTGCTTCTGCTGCGACAAAGCCTTAGTCAGTGGGTCTGCAATATTATTATTAGTATGCACTTTACATATATGTATATCTCCTTGATCATTAATCTCATTAATTAGGTGATACCTCCTAAGTACATGCCCAAACAGCCTCCTTGGCTGCTTCGCAAGCATCAATATACTCAGGCTCTATTGTAGAATCAACAACTGTCTCTGCTGTAAACCATTTCAGCATACAACATCTCAATAAAAATAGATAAAACACAAAGCCAGACAGAAACATTAAATCATCGTTGTCTGTCTAGAAGATAGCATCACTGAAACCTCTTACAACTAGCTTCACATCTTCTCCATATAACAAGAATGAATCTTTAGTCCTCTTCAAGTACTTAAGAATATTCTTGATTGCCGTCCAGTGACCTTCACCTGGATTAGACCGGTATTTACTCGTCATGCTTAAAGCATACGAGACATCAAGACGAGTACATATCATTGCATATATTATAAAACCAATTGCTAATGCATATGGAACTTTACTCATGCGGTCCTTATCATCCAATGATTTAGGATAAATTTTATTTTGAGATCATTGTCCTATGAGACATTGGGACATATCCATTTAGCCTCTTTGCATTCGAAATCGATGTAAAACTTTGTCAATGTATGTACTCTAACTTAGGCCGATCAATCTCCTAAATATATCCCTATAGATCATGATCCCTAATATATAGGTCGCATCACCTAAGTCTTTCATTGAGAAATTATTTCTCAACCACGTCTCCACAGTCTGTAGAGAAGGAATGTCATTCCCTATTAGTAATATATCATCAACATATAATACTAGGAATGCCACATGGCTCTCACTAAACTTCTTGTAAACACAAGTTTCATCTTCATTCTGAATAAAGTCAAACTCTTTTTGACTGTTTCATGAAAATAAACGTTCCATCTCTTAGAATCTGGAGTGTTCATAGCGTCTTGGTAGGTGAGAGGCTCATCTTCATCCACAAGCATCACATCACCATCTTGAGTCAAGAGAAATCCATAATATCTCTCGGGCTCATGGTGAATCCTACCAGACCTACTAACAACCTGTGTTTCTTGAGCAGTATTGTTTTCTTGTACATACTACTTAGGTTCCTCCATTGGTTCAATGTTATCATGTGGGTCTCGAACTTCATCGAGATCTATTATCCTCCCACTGTCTTTCTTAGAGAGCATCTCTCTCAAGGAACATAGCAGTTCAAGCAACAAACACTTTGTTCTCGGATGGATTATAGAAGAATAACCCCTGTTTCAGTTGGGTATCCCATAAAATTACATTTATCTGATTTTGGTCCTAGCTTGTTAGAGATTAGACGTTTCACAAACGCTTTACATCCCTAAATTTTCATAAATGACATGCTGTGACGTTTCTTAGTCCATATCTCATAAGAAGTCTTTTGAACCATTTTAGTAGGAACACAATTAAGTGTATATGGAGCCATTTCCAGGGTGCAACCCCATAAAATAATTGGAAGATTCCTTGACTCAACATTGATCGCACCATGTCTAACAAGGTGTGATCCCTCCTATTAAAAAAACTTTTCTTTGATATTTTCTACTTCATCTTTATAGTCTTTGAACTTTTCAAATGATTCAGATTAGTTCTTCAAAAGATACATATATCCGTATCTACTAAAATAATTAGTAAATTTTATGAAGCTAATAAAATCCACCTTTTGTCATCGTACACATATGACCACATACATCACTATGTATAAGTCATACCCGTTCAATGACCCCTTCACCATGTCCGGTAAAAGGAGCTTTAGTCATTTTGCCAAATAAACCAAGATTCTCATCCTTTTGTATAATTCATAATCAAACTTATCCATGAATGCATCCTTATGTATTCTGGAAATGCGTTTCTCATTAATATAGCCTCAACAACAGTGCCAAATGTAATATTTGATTTGAGTCACTTTAGAACATTTAATTAGTTGTGCAACATTATAAGCCTCATCATCAAAATAGAATAAACAACTATTGTTATTTAATTAAAATGAAAAAGCCTTTCTTGTCCAAACAAGAAACTGAAATAATGTCTCTGCCAATTGCAAGCACGTTATAACAATTATCAAGTTCTAAATTTTCCTTATAGGTTAAAAGTTAAGTAACGAGTTCCTTTAACTAGAGCAACTACTTTTACTCCAATTCCAACCCGATACCTAAAGCTTGACCCTTATTGATCATCTTTTTCAGATCTTCCAAATAAGCATGACAGTTTAACTTCCAGTCTCCCAATTTTCCACATAAGCGACAATCGTCTTCTTTATCAACACCTCATTCAGACTTTAGAGTGTACTTTAGGGATTGGACTTTGGTTTGACAACGGAACTAGATCAAATCTTCTCCTTGTCTTTCCATTTTCCTTTCCCTTTTGCATTCCCTATGTTTACCATCAATATAGTAGTAGTTCATGCATTTATCATATTGCTTTCAACAGTTCTCAACATGCTTAGCAACTCAATGGGTGTTTTACCAATCTTATTCATTTTATTGTTCATAACAAACTAAGAATAATATTTGTCCAAAGATTGTAAGATCAAATCTAACTAAGTCTCCAGACCATTCTGGAAACCAAAATATCAAAGGTACTCATTATACCCTATAATCTTTAGAACATGTGGTGTAACCGGGTCTCACTCTCCCTACTTGTAAGTGTATAGTGCCATTTTATTTTCAAATATATCTTGTGCTCAATCGTCTCATAAGCATCTATATGCTCGTGTTGCTTCTTAAGCTCAGCACACATATTTGCGAGCATGAGACATGAAACATCAGTCGCAACATCAATTTGCTTCCAATAAGCACTATGATTTGCACATGTTACATTCTCAACTTTAAGAGCAGGGGAAGATATTTGACTAACATCGTGGTGTCCGAGGACTATCCTCAAGCTCCTATGTCACTCAAGGAAATATATTCTCGTCAACTTGTCCTTTTCAAGAACTGATCGCATAGAGAAGTTGTTTGTGTTTATCATTTGATATCTACAATATTAAAGTGTATAAAATAAACTAGATTGCAAATTTAATATTAATTATGTTTAAGTGATTATGGTATATCACCATATACCTCCCACTATTTTTATCAAACTAATAGCCCTAACTATTAATTCGGAAAATATTTCTTTAAATCTTTCTAGTAAGCCAAGATCCATATTTCATCCATGTTTTAAGATAGCGTTGGCTAATACACTCAAAACATGACTATTTAGGTAGAGAACATTTGTCGATTATATCAAATATAACTCTTGGAAAGTTTGGTGGAACAACCCTTTGTACACATTTATCCAATAAATCTCACCAAACTCTATGCCTCTAAACCCAAAATCCTATTGTGATGATTTAGTTAGGTTAGACCCAATATTTCAATAAACTAAGTACACTTACTTGTCACGTCTTTCCATGATTGATAAAAGCACCTTGCTTTGGCAAGCCCACTCCTTCTCAATCTAGATCTTGACGAGTATTAAACATTGGAAGACATCCGATTAACTTAATATGTATTTTAGGGATTTTTATTGTTTATTTTAACGATCATGATCCCATCATAAAGAGATTCTCAATTTTTCCTTGATCAAATAATTCATTTCAATATTCGTCAATGGATTGATTTCCAGGTCGTCGGAGAAGTCACAAGCGGTCTCACTTAAAACCCAACTTCCTTACGAATTAAACTAATAACCCGCTTTTGACAAAATCTCCCCATATCAGAAAAAGAAAATTTATATTTAATACCGTGTTCATAAACACAAGAATCTCATGATTGTTTGTTCAATTTTAAAATCTTGAATCGTTACAGATTTTATCTTTCTTAAGCAAACATGATATTGGTGTCGTATCTAATACATACATGATTAATCAATATTAAGCATGCATCTCGATTATATCTACGCATACATACTAACACATGCAATCATATACATATATGTAATGTGCGTAAATTAAACGTGTTTGGTTATGGCCCCATCCTATGTGATCTTTCCAAGCTAATGGAAATATCAAGGTCAGTCTATGGTGGTTTTAAAATACTATCTATTACATGTCTTCTTTCTTCATTGCTCCATCATCCCATTTTGGATCGCCTCCTTGCTTGGAAGTCTTCATTGATAATTACATTGAAAAATAAAAATAAAACTATTCTAATAAAATTACAAGAAGAACTCGAGTTATATTCGAGATAATTAAATTACAATGAATAAACGACATGCAAGTCGTATTTAGAAACCAAAACCATAAATCAAAACCACTATACTATGGGTCTTTAGGCCATAACCATCCATCATGCTATCACATAACACATATAATATATCTAAGATTATATAAACATATCATATAATCATATATAACAAATTTCGAAATTTCAGAAAATTAAAAATAGATTTCTGAAGACAATAAATCGCTGTTTCGAAGCCCTTAACGACGTCAAACGTCTTACAGACCTGTCGATGATAGAAACACTATCAGTTTTGTTCATTGGCCCGATTAAAGTCAGAAAACACATATCGTTTACGAAAATCGGATTCAGCAATTAGATTTCACCAAATCTGACGGTGTTTCGGAAATCGTATCATATACAATCCTCATAACAAGAACAAGAATATATCATATATACATACACAGTGATACATACAATCATCACATGATTATACATCACATGAATATCATATATTCATAATATATACATACATATACTCAAAATTTTAGAAAATCAAATAATTTTTAGAAAATAATAAATTACCGGTTTGGGGCCTGTAACGACATTTAATGGCTTACAGACGCAGAGCTGACTTTGTCAGTATTTCTCAGTGACCCGATTCCAGTCAGAAAACATATATCGTTTGCGAAAATCGAACAACGGACACATATTTCAGAAAATCTACGGCAGCCGTTTCAGAATTCGTATCGAATACGATTCCCATAATAAGAACAAACATGTATCATATACATACATCAATACACACAATCATCACATGATTATAAATCATATGAATATCAAATATTCATAATATATAAAAACATATACATATTGTATCAATATAAAATCATGATAGATCGCATACATGCTTACATATCGAAAACTATTAAGCACATAACCGAATTAAAACGTTTCGCAAGTAGCTCTGATGCCATTGAAGGGTTTCGAGGCACAAACGCAGCGGAATAAACGTGAAAAATAAATCAAAATAGCGAAACCCTCTGCATGATCCATGCGAAAATAAAAGATTTAATTCGGAGATAAAGAATAAATACCTTTAGAAGCTTTAACGGTTCATTAATGGAAGATTAATGGAGGTCCAAAGCTTGTTTAATCACCACGTATCCCGCTCTCGCGATCTACGCTCTACGGTATCCACACGAACACTTTTCATGAAGGATTGATGTGTACTAGCACCCGAAAACTGCTTCTCTCTCTCTATCTTCCTTTTTTCTCAAAACGGCTAGGGTTTTAGTAAAAATATGTCTCTCAAATTAAATCAGCCCATAAAGAGATTATATAGAGAGAGGAATAAGTTTTCTAATTATAATCCAATTATAATTAATACTAATCCAAAATTCTAAATTATTTAATTAAGTCTCACTTAATTAATTAATTATTAATTTTGGAATTAGTTTAAGTAATAATAATAAATCGGTGATTCGATTAAGCCTTTCATGAATAATGTTTCATGTAATATAATCTTTTTAATCTTGATATTATAGATTAAACTCAAGGCATGTCTCGTGTCATCCTCTTCATAATTTAATCTTTATTTTCTTGATCGATGAGTAGATTATTAAAATCAAATCAACATTTGAGCACGGCCGTGCATTTCATAGTCTCACTCAAACAAGAGGTCAATAATATCACTCCTAAAATTAGGAGGATTAAATCTCATCTAGATCATTCATATTTCTCATACGATTCATAATATACCCAATGTCCACTTTTATCATCACCCGGTCAAAGGTAACTTTTAATGTAATCAAAGTATATTAATTCTCGTATAGAAATATAATGATTTCAGGTCTAAGGATCATTACACCATTATCACAGTGAGAATTACTTATGACACTTATTTAACATGTAGAATCTCACGGCGGGTCATTCCAGTGCCATGCATTGAGACATGCACTTATGTTCTTGACTTTAGTATCACCATACCTATGACCAATGAGATGTGGTCATCTGTCAAGAAACATACTAGTCTTTGTGCATTATTATTGTCCTTAAATAATAATACTCGACTAGGAAATTTTAGGAATAAGATACTATTCATATAATCTCATTTTTAAGTCACACACTTAAAGATATATAATACGTATCAAAATTCCAAGGACATTTATTATGCTTTCAATTTATTACGCAGTAAATAAAACATAATAAATAAATAATAATCAATAAAACATAATCCTTAATAATAAATATTTTCCTTAAAATATAAAAAGTATTGTCTCTAGAGCACAATTACTAACAGAAGGAACCTAGGCTCTAAATACCAACTATGTCACACCCCATTTCCGAGGAGCGACCTAAATGCTGATAATCAATCTAAATTCAGAGTGCGGAATCTATATGAAGAATTAATAAAAGAAAACCAAAATTTATAATAATTCTAAAAGGCATCATGTCTACTACACTTATTACCGAATAAAATTCGTATCTTAAAAATAATTGAGTTTCGAAAGCCATAAACCAGGCTGCAAACCAAAATAAGAGTACCAATTTAAACAAATGAGGGTCTAAAGTTTGCCAATTTATTCAAATCATGAACTAATGAAAACTACTAATGGCCGTCTACCCAAAGCAACCCCCTCCTCATTGTGAATCTAATCATCAATACCTGATGAAGGAATGAAACAAAAGGGTGAGCGAACAAAGTTCAGTGAGATGAACGAAGGGCCAAAAAGTAAACAATAATACAATTCGAAGTACAACGACAGATACAATGATGAATATATTATTAACGCAAAAACATATAAAAGATACGATGGATGATTGTGATATAACCAATAAACCAATTTCTAATAACGGACGACAAATAATGTAATCATGTAGTGTACAAATATCAAATACAAATACTAATACAAATGCAATACCGGTATGTAGAGGCGTTTTACAAGGAGCCACCCTTAGGTTGCATGTAAACATGCCTAATAAAGATCATAAACTTCCACTAAGAAAACATTATCCTAGTGGTTCCCGATAAACGAGTCAAATCATTTTAGGTTCAATCACTCGTAACTAATGATCACTGAATAAGCTAACATCAATTGAACAAATATCGAATACTAACGAACGATGCAATCCAAATGCTGAAAAAGGTTAGTTGTGCATAACTTATAGTAATTCGAATTTTAACAACAGATGGACTAAGACTCTGGGAAAATGATCAACTAGAGAGTTTCATAACTGATAAATATCACAATTTTTTGACGAATAACAAAGGAGATATGAATTTTTGAACATGAACCTACTCTGCAGAAAAGTATGAACAGCCCTGAAATTTTGTAAGTCAGTTTAGGCAATTAAATCAATTAACATATTAAATGGGTATAACTGAGAATGAAAGATTATGTCATAAGATTTCCAAATTGATATCATGAGTAATTTTTCGATATAAGAACGATTTATAGTGAAGTTTTGAATATACGAAAAAGTGTTCATGACTTAAAACTGAAGGGTAACAAAGAACATAATTTTGGACACAGTTAGACCCTTATTTCACAGAATATGCATTAGATAAATATTGTAGATATTGAAACAAGATTTCCAGAATATCAAGTATCAACGAATTCCGATCACAAACGAATCAGTTATGGATTTTACAACAGGTCTGAGTTGCAGATTTTATCAAATATGACTTTCAGCATAAATAAATAGGAATATGAACATGACATGTGTATGGAGAGGAAGAAGAAATCAAAACCGTCACCTTAGATCAATGAAAGAACACAATAAATCTCTTCTAAAGCTTGCTCTCTTCCCAAACCCTAGCTTCCAAGTGCGGCTCTAATGTAAATTACGTAGAATAGGTTTAGAATAAGATATAACTTGTATATATATTATTTTATTTCTCAAATACCTAATAGAAGTAAAATAATAATATAATCTTTAATAATATTATTACTCCTATTTGAAATAATAATAGAATAACTAACACATACCTTGTGTGAAAAGTTCAGGATATTTTTCACGCATATCCTTCTCAATCTCCCAAGTCGCTTCCTCGACTGAGCGATTACGCCACAACACCTTGACTAATGGAATGGTTTGTTTTCTCAATACCTTATCTTTGCGATCCAAAATCTGAATTGGAGTTTCATCGTAGGACAAATCATCACGAATTTGATTTGGTTCATAACTAAGCACAAGAGATGGATCCAGATGATATTTACGAAGACAAGAGACATGGAACACATTATGAATATATGAAAAATCAGGAGGCAAGGCAACTCGATAAGCAACGGGACCAATACGCTTAAATATCTCTTATGGACCAACAAAATGAGGACTAAGTTTCCCTTTCTTACCAAATCACTTCACTGCTCTCCATGGTAAAACTCGAAGTAAAATATGATCACCAACACTAAACTCCAAAGCTTTTCATCGTACATAAGCAAAACTCTTTTGTTGACTTTGAGCAATTTGGAGATTCTCATGCACCAACTTTTTATTGTCAACTGTGGCTTGTACTAATTCAGGTCCAAGAAGTGCTTTCTCACAAATTTCATCCCAATATAAAGGTGTTCGACACCTTCTACCATAAAATATCTCAAATGGATCCATCTTTGTACTTGATTGATAATTTTTATTATAAGTAAAATCAACCAACAGTAAATATGTGTCCCAAGAACCCTTCAATTCAATGGCATATGCACTAAGCATATCTTCTATTGTTTGAATCGTGCGTTCAGTTTGACCATCCGATTGCGGGTGGTATGCAGTACTAAAGTTCAAATTCATCCCCAAATCTCTCCAAAAACTTTTCGAAAACTGTGAAGTAAATCGTGCATCTCTATCTAATACAATATTTCTCGGTACCCCATGCAACCTTACAATCTCTTTAACATACAATTAAGCCAACTGATCCATCTTATATGTAGTACGAATCGGTAAGAAGTGTGCTGACTTACTCAACCGATCAACTATAACCCATATTGAATCAAAAATCTTAAGAGTGCGAGGAAGTGCTGAAACAAAATCTATAGATATATCATCCCATTTCCACTATGAAATCTTTAGTGGCTCTAGTAACCGTGAAGGTCTTTGATGCTCAATTTTTACTTGTTGACAAACTAAACATCTTTCAAGAAATTCAGCCACGTCCTTCTTCATATCTGGCCACCAAAAATATCCCTTCAAGTCTTGATACATCTTAGTACTACCAAGATGTATTGCAAAACTAGAAGAGTGCGCCTTAGTCAAGATTTTCTTCCTCAAATCACCATCAGATGGAATACCTAATCTTGAACCAAGCCATACAATGCCATAATCATCTGCCTTAAAATCAGTGTGCGTACCTTTTTGAACTCCATTCACAATTTCAATCATTTTTTTGTCCACAAGTTGGCTTTCCTTGATTTTCTGGATCAATGAAGGTTGGACTTCAAGCTGTGCTAATATTCCATTAGCATAAGATTCACGCACTCGGAGTTTCACATCAAAACTTTCCAACTCTAACTGTATTTTTCACTCGTCTGTAAACAATGCCTCTATTACTCCTGAAGTCTTATGACTTAAAGCATCAGCTACTTTGTTAGCCTTTCCTGGATGATACATAATATTACAGTCATAATCTTTCAACAACTCTAAGCAGCGACGTTGTCTCATGTTCAATTCTTTCTGAGTGAAGATGTATTTAAGACTCTTGTGATCAGTGTAAATATCATAAGTATCTCTGTACAAATAGTGTTTCTATATTTTAAGAGCAAACACAAATGTAGCCAACTCAAGATCATGAGTAGGATAATTTTTCTCATGAGACTTCAACTGTCTTGAGCCATAAGCAATTAGCTTCTCATTTTGCATCAACACACAACCCAATCGAAACTTGGAAGCATCACAATAAATTACAAACCGACCTGTATCCAAAGGCAGCGTCAACACTGGGGCCGGTACTAACTTTGACTTTAATTTCTGGAAGGCTTGTTCACTAGCATCTGACCAAATAAATTGTTAGTATTGGTTTCCTAGAGACAATACTTTTAATGTTTTATTGAAAACAATTAAGGATTATGTTTTATGTGATTATTTAATTATTATTTATTATGTCTTTATTTACTGCGTTATAAATTGAAAGGATAATAAATGTCCTTGGAATATTAATACGTAATATATATCTTTAAGTATGTGACTTAAAAATGAGATTATATGAATAGTATTTTATCCCTAAAATTCCCTAGTCAAGTATTATTATTTAAGGACAATAATAATACAATAAGACTAGTATGTTTGTTGACGGATGACCACATCTCATTGGTCATAGGTATGGTGATACTAAAGTCAAGAACATAAGTGTATGTATCAATACATGACACTGGAAAGACCCGCCGTGAGATTCTACATGTTAATAAGTGTCATAAGAAATCTCACTGTGATAATGATGTAATGATCCTCTGACTTGAAATCATTATATTTCTATACGAGAATTAATATACTTTGATTACACTCAAAGTTACCTTTAACCGGGTAATGATAAAGGTGTACATTGGGTATGCTATGAATCGTATGAGGAATATGAATGATAGATATAGGATTTAACCCTCCAATTCTAGGAGTGATATTATTGGCCTCTTGATTGAGTGAGACTATGAAATGCATGGCCATGCTCAAATATTGATTTGTTTAAATAGTCTACTCATTGATCAAGGAAACCGAGATTAAACGTTGAAGAGGATGACACTATACATGCCTCGAGTTTGATCTATAATATAAGGTTAAAGGGATTATATTACATGGAACATTATTCACGAAAGGTTTAATTGAATCACCAATTATTATTGTTACTTGGGTAGCAATGATGTATTACTAGATGCCGCTCATTGTTTATAATTTTATTATTAGATAATAAAATTATTGCCAACGTAATAATAACCTAAAGGGTCACACACAAAGAACGTCAAAACGGAGGTTTATTTAAATTACGAATTTAAATATATTATTGCTTATTCGAATTTAATTATTGAATTAATTAAGTGGGACTTGATTAATTATATTAGAATTCAAATTTAATAAGTATTATTATTATTCGAATTTAATTATTGAATTAATTAAGTGGGACTTGATTAATTATATTAGAATTCAGATTTAATAATAATAATAACCCAAAGTCATAATGGGTTTTGGAAACCACATGGATTAGGGTTAGGCCCAAAATCTCTCTCCCCCCTATATATACATAATGATGTATAGTATTAGGGTTTAATCATCAAATTTCGTTTTAGAGAAAAACCCTAGCTGCTCAACATCAAGAGAGGCTAGAGAAAGAGAGAGAGAGAGGCAAACAATTCGGCTAGTACCGACTCCGGTGATCGTAGGACGATCGGGCGTTCGTGTGGACTTCTTTAGAGAGCAAATCTTTGCAACAAAGGACTGCTGTGATTCATCTTTCTGGACCTCCATTAAATAGCATACGAAAGCTTTGTTAAGGTACATACTTCTTCACCATAATCATCCAACGTTATACATGGATCCTGCGATTGGGTTTCGATTTTTTTTATTGTTTTTACGTTAATTCCGCTGCGTTTTCATGCCCGAAACCCTTCAATGGTATCAGAGCTACGTGTATAATGGGATGATTTGGTTATGTGTTTAACAGTTTTTTGATGTATGTAAACATATATATGATATGCCATGACTATATATTGATATATATGTTTTATATGATTTTAAATATATGATATTCATGTGTTGTATAATCATGGGATAATTCTGTGTATTGATGTATGTATATGATACATGTTTATTCTTGTTATGGAAATCGTATTCGATACCAATTCTGAAACGGCTTCGGTAGATTTTCTGAAATATGTGTCCAGTGTCCTATTTTCGCAAACGATATGTATTTTCTGACTGGAATAGTGTCACTGAGCAATACTGACAAAGTCATCTTCGCGTCTGTAAGCCGTTTGACGACGTTAGAGGCCCCTAAACGGCGATTTATTATTTTATGAAATTTATTTGATTTTCTGAAATTTTGAAATTTATTATATATGATTATATGATATGTTTATATAATCTGAGATATATTACATGTGTTATGTGATAACATGGTGGATGGTTATGGCCTAAAGACCCATAGGATAGTGGTTTTGTTTTATGGTTTTGGTTTCTAAATACGACTTGCATGTCGTTTATTCATTGTAATTGTTAATCTCGAATGTAACTCGAGTTCTTCTTGTAATTTTATTAGAATATATTTATTTATTATTCAATGTAATTGTTCAATGGAGACTTAGAAGCAAGGAAGCTAGGAGGCAATCCAGATGATGGAGCAATGAAGAAGATAAAGACATGTAATAGTGTAGTATTTGAAACCACCATAGATTGACCTTGATAATTCCATTAGCTTGGAAATATCACATAGGATGGGGCCATAACCAAACACGTTTAATTTATGCACAATACATATATGTATATGAATGCATGTGTAGATATGCATGTGTTGGAATGATGTATGTATTAGATACGACACCCATGCCATGTCTGCGTAAGAAAGATAAAATCTGTAACGATTCAAGATTTTAAAATTAACAAACGATCATGAGATTCTTGTGTTTATGAAATATGAATTTTTAAAACACGGAATTAAATATTGATTTTTGATATCTATAACTGGGATTTTCTGACAAAAACGGATATGCGTATTCGTAAGGCTGATGGGTTTTAAGTGTGACCACTGGTATCCTCCATCTACCTGGGAAATGAATAATTTAAGATGTTAATTTGAAATATTTGGTTCAAGGAAAAATTGAGGATCTCTTTATGATGTGATCATGATCGTTATAAATTTTCTAAACCCCTTAACAAAATATTAAGTTTTACTCGGATGCTTTCTAATGAATGAAAACTCATCGAATCCTAGATCGATTAGTGGAAGGACTGTCAGTGGCAGGGGACTCCTATCTATCGTGGTGAGATGCGACGAATATAAATGGTTATATTCGGCCGTTGTATCATTGGGTCTAACTTAACTGAGTCGTCATAATAAGGTGAAAATAAACGGTTATATTCAACCATTATGAACTTAGAAGCATAGAGTTTGGTTAAAAGTCTATTAGATAGATAAGATCAATCGTTGTTCACCAAGCTATCCAAGAATTATATATGATATAATTGACAACTGTTGTCTACCTAAATAATCATTTTTTAAGGACTTCCAGTGGTTGACTTAGGACATGACGAAATATGGATCTTGGCTCACTAGAAAGAATTATGGGATATACTTTCCAAATTAATAGTAAGGGCTATTAATTTGATAAAAATAGTGGGAGATATATTATGAATATATCATAATCATTTGAACATAATAAATAACTCAGACAATCTAATATTTATTTTATGCATTTTAAACATTGTAGATATTTAAATGGCAAATAATACAAATACTTTCTCCGTACGAGCAACCCTTGAGAAGGACAAACTGACAGGAACTAACTTCCTGGATTGGTATAGGAATTTGAGGATTGTCCTCAGGCAAGAGCGTAAGCTCCATGTCATTGAAATTCCTTCACCTGCTCCTCCTGTTGAGAATGCAACTCGCGTTCAGCAAAATGCTTATCAGAAGCATATTGATGATGCGAATGATATTGCATGTCTCATGCTGGCAACCATGAGTGTTGAGCTTCAAAAACAACATGAGCATATGGATGCTTATGAGATGATTGAACACCTTCAAAGAATGTTTGAGGGACAAGCTCGTCAAGAAAGGTTCGACACGAGCAAAGCACTGTATGCTTGCAAACAGGGAGAGCGTGAACCTGTTGAACCACATGTTCTGAAGATGATAGGTTATATTGAGTATCTTGATACTTTGGGTTTCCCGATTGGTTTGGAAGCTCAGATTGACTTAATCTTGCAATCTTTGAACCGCAATTATACTCATTTTGTTATAAACTACAATATGAATGAGATAGACAAAACACCCACTGAATTGTTGGCAATGTTACGAACTACTGAAACCAACATGAAAAGGCTGAACCTGCTACCATGTTGATGGTAGATAACAAAGGTAAGGCTAATAGGAAAGACAAATGGAAGGGAAAGAAGAAGATTGGATCTGCTTCTGGTCCCAAGCCAAAGGCTAATCCCAAACAGGCTTTAAAGCCTAAGGGTGTTGTTGCAAAGGGTGATTGTCACTACTATGGTAAACCAGGTCATTGGAAGAGAAACTGTCATGCTTATTTGGAGGATCTGAAGAAGAAGAAGGCTGGTCAAGCTTCTGATTCAGGTATTTATGTTATAGAGGTCAATTTGTCAACTTCTACATCATGGGTATTGGATACTGGATGTGGTTCTCACATTTGTATAAATGTACATGAACTACAAAGGAGTAGGACTTTGGCTAAAGGATAGGTCGACCTACGAGTTGGCAATGGAGCAAAGGTTGCTGTTTTAGCTGTAGGGACTTATTATTTATCATTGCCCACTAGGCTTATTTTAGAACTTGAGAACTGTTTTTACGTGCCTGCAATTTGCAGAAACATTATTTCGGTTTCTTGTTTAGACAAGAAAGGTTTTGCGTTTTAATTCAGAACAATAGTTATTCCTTTTCTTTGAATAATGTTACCTATGAGGTTGCACGTTTATTTAACAGTTTATATGTTCTTGATTTAGACACTCATATCTATAATGTGAATAACAAACGTCTTAAAATAAATGACTCAAATTAAACATACCTCTGGCACTGTCGTTTAGGCCATATAAATGAGAAACGCATTTCCAAGTTACATAAGGATGGATACTTGGATAAGTTTGACTTTGAATCATACGAAGCATGCGAACCTTGTCTCATTGGAAAAATGACTAAATCTCCTTTTACTGGACAAGGTGAAAGGGCCACTGAACGATTAGAACTTATACATAGTGATGTATGTGGTCCTATGCGTACTATGACAAGAGGTGGCTTTTACTACTTTATCACGTTTACTGATAATTTTAGTAGATATGTGTATCTTATGAAGAACAAATCCGATTCTTTTGAAAAGTTCAAAGAATACAAAGCTGAAGTAGAAAAGCAAACTGGCGGAAGTGTTAAGACTCTACGATCTGATCGTGGAGGTGAATACTTAAGCCATGAATTTAAGAGTTTATTAAAAGAGTGTGGTATTGTATCACAAACTCACTCCTCCCGGAACACCACAATGGAATGGAGTTTCTGAAAGGAGGAATCGTACTTTGTTGGACATGGTACGATCGATGATGAGTCATACAGATCTTCCAATTAGTTTCTGGGGCTACGCCCTGGAGACGACTGCTTATACACTTAACCAAGTTCCTACTAAAACGGTTCAGAAGACTCCATATGAGATATGGACTAAGAAACGTCATAGCATGTCATTTATGAAAATATGGGGATGTGAAGCGTTTGTGAAACTCTTAACTTTTGACAAGCTAGGACCTAAATCAGATAAATATAATTTTATGGGATAATCAATTGAAACAAAAGGGTTATTCATTCTATAATCCTTCCGAGAACAAAGTGTTTGTTGCTCGAACTACAGTTTTTCTTGAAAGAGAAATGCTTTCGAAGAAAAATAGTGGGAGGATAATAGATCTCGATGAAGTTCGAGGCCCACAAGATAACATTGAACCAATGGAGGAACTTGAGCAGGATGTACAAGACCACAACACTGCTCAAGAAACACAGGTTATTCGTAGGTCTAGTAGGATTCGCCATGAGCCTGAGAGATATTATGGATTTCTCTTAACTCAATATGGTGATGTGATGCTTATCGACAAAGATGAGCCTCTCACCTACTAAGATGCTATGAACACTCCAGAATCCAAGAGATGGCTGGATGCCATGAAATCTGAGATGGAATCCATGTATAATAATCATGTATGGACTTTGGTTAATCCACCTAAAGGGGTAAAACCTATAGGGTGCAAGTGGGTTTTCAAGAAGAAGACCGACATGGATGGTAATGTACAGACCTATAAGGCACGATTGGTGGTAAAAGGTTTCAAGCAAATTCATGGTATTGACAATGATGAGACTTTTTCACCAGTGGCTATGGTCAAGTCCATCAGGATTTTGCTTGCTATAGCTGCTTACTATGATTATGAAATATGACAGATGGATGTCAAAACCGCTTTCTTAAATGGGAGCCTTTAAGAAGATATGGATGTGTATATGACACAGCCTGAAGGTTTTGTTGATCCAAAGAATGCTGTAAATGTATGTAAGCTGCGTCGATCCATTTATGGATTGAAACAAGCCTCAAGGAGATGGAACATTCATTTTGATAAAATTGTCAAAGAGTTTGGGTTTATTCAAAATGAAGATGAACCATGTGTTTACAAGAAGGTAAGTGGGAGCAATGTGGCATTCCCATAATTATATGTTGATGATATATTAATAATAGGGAATGACATTCCTTCTTTACAGGTTGTTAAGACTTGGTTGAGTAAGAATTTCTCAATGAAAGACTTAGGCGAACCGACCTATATTTTAGGTATCAAGATCTATAGAGATAGATCAAGAAGAATGATCGGCCTAAGTCAGAGTAGATACTAGTCTAATCCAGGTGAAGGTCACTGGACAGCAGTCAAGAATATTCTTAAGTACTTGAAGAGGACTAAAGATTAATTCTTGGTATATGGAGGAGAAGATAAGCTGGTAGTAAAAGGTTACACCGACGCTAGTTTCTAGACAGACAAGGATGATTCGATTTCTCAGTCTGGATTTGTGTTTTGTCTAAATGGAGATGTTGTATGCTGGAATGGTTCACAGCTGAGACAGTTGTTGATTCTACAATAGAGCCTGAGTATATTGATGCTTGCGAAGCAGCCAAGGAGGCTGTTTGGGGATGTACTTTGGAGATATCACCTAATTAATAAGATTAATAATCGAGGGGATATACATATATGTAAAGTGCATACAAATGATAACATTGCAGATCCACTGACTAAGGCTTTGTCGCAGCAGAAGCACGAAGGTCATACTAGTTCCATGGGTATTAGATACATGAGAGATTGGCTCTAGTACAAGTGGGAGATTGTTAGTATTGGTGTCCTAGAGACAATACTTTTAATGTTTTATTGAATACAATTAACGATTATGTTTTATGTGATTATTTAATTATTATTTATTACTCCCTCCGTCCCGGCCAAATGTTTACATTTGGTCCGGGCACGGAGACCAAGGATAGTGGGTGTAATAGTGATTTTATTGTTAAAATAAATGAAATAGTGGGTGTAATAGTGTAAAGTGTTGAAAAAGTGGAGTGAAGTAGTGGATGTAATAATATATTTATTGTTAAAAGTTACTATTTTTAGTAATGTAAAGAATTGGGTGGGACGTCCCAAAAAGGAAAGTGTAAAGAATTGGTTGGGACGGAGGGAGTATATCTTTATTTACTGCGTTATAAATTGAAAGGATAATAAATGTCCTTGGAATATTAATACGTAATATATATCTTTAAGTATGTGACTTAAAAATGAGATTATATGAATAGTATTTTATCCCTAAAATTCCCTAGTCAAGTATTATTATTTAAGGACAATAATAATGCAATAAGACTAGTATGTTTGTTGACGGATGACCACATCTCATTGGTCATAGGTATGGTGATACTAAAGTCAAGAACATAAGTGTATGTATCAATACATGACACTGGAAAGACCCGCCGTGAGATTCTACATGTTAATAAGTGTCATAAGAAATCTCACTGTGATAATGATGTAATGATCCTCTGACTTGAAATCATTATATTTCTATACGAGAATTAATATACTTTGATTACACTCAAAGTTACCTTTAACCGGGTAATGATAAAGGTGTACATTGGGTATGCTATGAATCGTATGAGGAATATGAATGATAGATATAGGATTTAACCCTCCAATTCTAGGAGTGATATTATTGGCCTCTTCATTGAGTGAGACTATGAAATGCATGGTCATGCTCAAATATTGATTTGTTTAAATAGTCTACTCATTGATCAAGGAAACCGAGATTAAACGTTGAAGAGGATGACACTATACATGCCTCGAGTTTGATCTATAATATAAGGTTAAAGGGATTATATTACATGGAACATTATTCACGAAAGGTTTAATTGAATCACCAATTATTATTGTTACTTGGGTAGCAATGATGTATTACTAGATGCCGCTCATTGTTTATAATTTTATTATTAGATAATAAAATTATTGCCAACGTAATAATAACCTAAAGGGTCACACACAAAGAACGTCAAAACGGAGGTTTATTTAAATTATGAATTTAAATATATTATTGCTTATTCGAATTTAATTATTGAATTAATTAAGTGGGACTTGATTAATTATATTAGAATTCAGATTTAATAAGTATTATTATTATTCGAATTTAATTATTGAATTAATTAAGTGGGACTTGATTAATTATATTAGAATTCAGATTTAATAATAATAATAACCCAAAGTCATAATGGGTTTTGGAAACCACATGGATTAGGGTTAGGCCCAAAATTTCTCTCTCCCCTATATATACATAATGATGTATAGTATTAGGGTTTAATCATCAAATTTCGTTTTTAGAGAAAAACCCTAACTGCTCAACATCAAGAGAGGCTAGAGAAAGAGAGAGAGGGAGGCAAACAATTCGGCTAGTATCGACTCCGGTGATCGTAGGACGATCGGGCGTTCGTGTGGACTTCTTTAGAGAGCAAATCTTTGCAACAAAGGACTGCTGTGATTCATCTTTCTGGACCTCCATTAAATAGCATATGAAAGCTTTGTTAAGGTACATACTTCTTCACCATAATCATCCAACGTTATACATGGATCCTGCGATTGGGTTTCGATTTTTTTTATTGTTTTTACGTTAATTCCGCTGCGTTTTCATGCCCGAAACCCTTCATAAATTTCATCTTCTTTTATGTCAATCGAGTAAGTGGCAAGGCTATTTCGGAAAAACCTTTAACAAACCGACGATAATATCATGCTAAACCCAAGAAGCTACGAACCTCTGTGGCAGTCTTTGATCTATCCCAATTCACTATTGCTGAAATCTTTTCCGGATCAACTGATGCGCCCTTCTTCGTTATCACATGCCCCAAAAATGAAAAATGTTCCAACCAGAATTCACACTTTAAAAATTTAGCATATAACTTATTTTCACGAAGTGTGTTCAATACCAATCTCAAGTGTTTTTCATGTTCCTCCTTGCTCGTAGAGTATATAAGGATGTCATCAATAAATACAATAACGAATTAATCAATAAAAGGTTTAAACACCCTATTAATCAAATCCATAAAAGCAACTAGAGCATTAGTTAAACCAAAAAACATCAACAAAAATTCATAATGTCCATACCATGTTCGAAAAGCTGTTTTAGGTATATCTTGCTCCCTCACCTTAAGCTGATGATACCCAGACCTCAAATCGATCTTTGAGAAGTAACAAGCTCCCTGTAATTGGTCAAACAAATCATCAATTCTCGGAAGTGGATATTTATTTCTTACAATGATTTTGTTGAGCTCTCTATAATCAATACATAACCACATAGTTTCATCTTTCTTCTTGACAAATAAGACAAGAGCCCCCCAAGGAGATACACTCGGTTTAATTACCCCTTTATCTAGGATATCTTATAGCTTGACTTTAAATTCATGCAATTTTGAAGGAGACATTCGATAAGGAGCTTTAGAGACTGGTTGCGCTCCCCGAACAAGATCAATACCAAACTCAATATCTCAATCCGGAGGTAAGCCTGGAAGATCATCTAGGAAAACATCAACAAATTCAGAGACAATAGGTTCATCACTAATAACTGAAGATGATACCTTTGTCTCCTCAAAGAGAGCCAACATCCCAACACAACCCTTCCGAATAAGCCGTTTTACTCTGGCCACTGAAATCAAACTCGAAGAAGAGAAAGGTCTAACTCCTTGATACTAGAAGGAAGATGCACAAGGAGAAAAGAAACTAACAACCTTGGAAAAGCAATTTAGAGTGGCATGATAAGAAGCTAACCAGTCCATGCCCAAAATCAAATTAAAACCACAGATGTCTAATAAGATAAGATTGGCAGATAATATACGACCTGATAAAGATACTAGACAATCTTTAACCACATGAGACGGAGTAAAACAATTACCTAATGGAGAGTCTATAGTCAAATTAAAGTCTAATGGTTGAGACTCAAAACCCAACAAGATGCAAATGTAGGAGTAATAAAAGAATGCATAGCACCAGGATTAAATAAGGCATAACAAGTAAGTTGATTGATTGAAATAATACCAATGATCACATGTAGAAGCGGTAGCATCTCTAGCCATCACAACAAAAATTCTTCCTGAAACCCGCGATTTCTGAGCACTTTTATCAGTAGTCTGCTTCCTTTTTTGCTGATTATGATCATCATTCTAACGGTGAAGAGGCTTAGGACAATTACCAATCTTGTAGTCTATTCTACCACAGTTAAAACACGCATCAGTGATACGATAAAATGCACGCGTGCCATGGAACCTACCACAAGTCTCATAGTTATTTGAAGTCTTATCATATGTCTTCCCTTTCTGATTTGGTTTATTATTCCCATAATTCTTCTTATTCATAACTTTCCCTTTGTTTTGTACCGCTTTATCATCATCTTTATCCTTCCTTTTACCTTTCCATGGTGAATGAGCTACCAGAATTCTTTCTAACCTCATTACTTTTTTAACAGCATCAGAATAAGTATCCATGGTAGAATTAATCAAATTAGGTTGAATTCGGAACATCAAACCATCAACAAACTTGCGAATGCAGTCACCTTCAGTAACAACCAGTAAAGGAGCAAAACGAGCTAAACGGGAGAATTTTTGTGTTGGGTTCCGAGGTATAAAACGCAGCGGATTAAACGTAAATATAACAAAAATTCGGAACCCTAAACGCAGGATCATGTATAAGCCTAGACTGATTATTGTGAAACGGAATCATACCTTTGTCTGGTCTTGGTTTACACGAACTCAACGGAGATCCTAGCTTTCACGACTTGTGTCTTCCTCTCAAAAACACCTCTACGGTATCCACACGAGCACCTTCAAGAACGTCCCACGATCTTGATTACGGAATGGATTGTACTAGCTCCTTTGATGATTTCGAATTTGCTTCTGCCTTGCTATGCTTGCTGCTGTGTGCTTGCTGCTGCCTCTAGGGATTTTGTTTCTCAAAAACGTAATCCCTCTTAACCCTATCATTATCTATTTATAATGCTGGTTAAGAGGCCCAATCAGCAAAACCTAACCCATGTAGGTTTAGAATAAATAATAAAACCGAATTTCTATTATTTAATTAATAACTAAGTCATACTTAATTATTAAGGGCATAATTCAAATTCGAATTTTATTATTTCAATTAATTAAGTCTCACTTAATTAATATAATAAAATTCAAATAATCATCAATTAATTTAAATCTATAATTTAAATTAACTATTCCTTTAAGTGCTCTATGTGTGTGACCCTATAGGCTATTATTTAATTAGCAATAATTTTATTCTCCAATAAAATTACAAACAATGAGCGGTATCTAGTAATACATCATTGCTACCCAATTAAATAATAATTAAATCGTGATTCGATAAAACCTTTCATGATTAATGTTTCCGTGTAATATAATCCCTTTAACCATATATATTATAGATTAAATTCGAGACATGTATTTAGTCATCCTCTACAACATTTAATCCGGGTTTACTTGATCCATGAGTAGACTATGAAAATAAATCATTATTTGAGCACGGCCATGCATTTTATAGTCTCACTCAATCAAGAGGCCAATAATATCTCTCCTAATTATAAGAGGGTTAAATCATTTATCTATCATTCATATTTCTCATACGACTCATGATATACCCGATGTCCACTTTTATCATTATCCGGTCAAAGGTAACTTTTAATGTAGTCAAAGTATATTAATCCTCGTACAGAAATATAATGATCTCAAGTCAGAGGATCATTACACCATTATCACTGTGAGTCTTTCTTATGACTTTATTAAACACGAAGAATCTCACTGTGGGTCTGTCCAGTACCATGTACTCCTGCATGTACCTATGTGTTGACTTTAGTATCCCCATACTTATAACCAATGAGATGTGGTTATCAGTCAAACAACATACTAGTCTATTTATGTATTATTATTGTCCTATAATAATAATACTCGACTAGGGACATTTAAGAATATGATCTATTATATAATCTCAAGTTCAAGTCATGTACTAAACTATACAATGTGTATCATGATTCTAAGGACATTTATTATGCTAACAAATATATCGCAGTAATTAAAGTCATAATAAATATGTTTATTGAATAATCAAATGATATAAAGGTCTATTGTTGATGTGTTGAAATACTGCAAGCGCACAGTGGTTAATTGTAGCAATCACAGGTCGATCCTCAGAGACTATGAAATTTCCAAACCCTAATAAATAAATCAGGCAGACTAGACAAATAGTTGTGAGAGAAGAGTTTTAACCTAATAAGCAAATATGATCAAATAAATATGGAAGACCTAGGAATCCGAATCCATCAATTAATCACAATTAATATCCAACTTGCCCTAAAAATCAATTCTCTTTCTTCAACAAATAAATATCAATTAACGAGACAAACATATATTATGAAACTTATTATCTAACAATAACCCATCAAAACTTCATGGAGCAAGCATAGGCTATGAAAAATAAATTCGGTAACAATAATATATCAAAATCACTTTGTTAATCAAACAATTAAGCACCAAGAAAAATCATGAGAATCAATCAATAGAAACAGGTAAATATTAAAAGTAAGTAATTAACTTCACCTTCATCCTAGGGCAAGAGAATTAGCTAGACATGCTTGAAGAAAAAAATAAAACAACTAATATAAGACATGCAAATAACGAATAACATAAAAAGTGTTTGAGAGATAAAAACTTGTTTGTATTGAAAGAACAATAAAATAAAAGTACCCTACTCCTACTCCTAATTATTGAAAACTAAAGTTAAAATTAAGGTACAAGGTTCAGGTCTTCAAATACAAGAGAGGAGACCCATATATATAGGGGAAATAATGTAGGTTTTCTATATCGATTACAAATTGAATTCTAAATATTTCCTTCTATTCCTTTTTCTTCTCCAACAAGTATTCGATTTTTTCTCCTTTTTCTTTGCTTCCAAGTAATCTCCACCTCCTTCCTTGTATTCTCCTTTTTCTGCTACAATTCTGATTTTAATTAATTTCCTACAAAACAAAATAAAAACAATTAATTAACTAATAAAATTACGAAAATAAACATAAAATAGGTATTAAAGATGTATTAATTATGGACCTATCAAATGCCCCCATACCTATCTTTTGCTCGTCCTCGAGAAAAATCAAAAGAAAAAAAATATTATAAAAGTCCTATGCTCCTTTTCGTAGGCGTTACGGATAATTTTAGGTTTACCAACCCGTTAAACTCGTAGACGATTTCTACCAGAGGAGTGCTGTCTCCTAAGGGTTTACAGAAGATATACCCATAAAATCCGTGAAATATTCTAGCAAGCATCACACTCTATCAATAACGTTCATCAGTGCCAACAAAAGAAGATTTTTAGGAAAATACATGCCTTAAAGACTCTTCTAATAATAGATAAGATGTAGGTATCTAAAATCCACTTATATCGAAGTTAAACGTTTGTAAAAACTCCCAAGGTGTGTTGTGAAAATAGGTCTCTGAAGAATCAATTGAATAAGTACATTTCCTCTTTTTCAACCAATATTGAACTGACCCAATCTCTATCAAAACAAGTATCTAGCCAAATTTCATAGTTTTTTTTCCAATTGACTGTGCAATGTCCGTTTTCTTAGGCTTTCTATGTTACCCATGTAGCAAGCTTTGGGTCAATGACTCCCAAACCAGTTGGTCTTAGGGCACTAGGTTTCAAAATACCCCTACGGACTTAATTACTCGAGTAACAAAGGCCACAAAACAAGACTAGTCAATTACTACTTTTATCCTAGCTCGTCAAGTAATTCTCCAGTAACCAAGGGCAGTGAAAAGTCACCAAGAAAAATTTATTTCTCATACAATTGCACTTAATACCAGCACATGTATATGGATCGTCCCTTTCATATAACATTGTATTTGCCACCCATTGATCTCAAAGGAGTACTTGATGCTTTAAATATTTTTCCACAAACATTTGATTCGACATTGTTTTAACATGTGGGCTCTCTCTCAGGTATCGAAAACTTCCCTAGACAATCTTTCCAACAAAGACCTTGTGCAATAAGTGTCATCTTGGACTTTTAAGCAAAAATTTGTTCAATACAAGTTTCATGAAGAAAACCTTACTCAACTACGTTTGAATTATCTCAAGGCATTACATATATATAATTTTATAAAAAATTGTTAACACCAACTAGCATCATAGTACAAGAATGGAAAACTTAGCTAAAACATCTCTATTTTTGGATTTTCTAATTTTTTAATTTTTTTGGATTTTTGAATTTTTTATAATAAATTCCCTCCCCCACACCTAAATCATGCATTGTCCTCAATGTATGCAAAGAAGAGAGAAATGACAAAGTAAAAGGACGAGAATACCTGATAAAAGCATGATGGAGGAAGCAAAAGGAACTATTATACAACACACACACATAGTTACTCCCCCATACCTATACTGGACTATGGGAGACAATCAAGAAGAAATCTTACTAACCAACACCACATCGAGGAAAAACTTCTTTCATCGTAGAGTAAGCACACTGTTGAAACACATTCCCAAGAACAACATTATCCACTAGAAATATACGATCTCGCAACAAGATAAAACTCATATCACTAACATAATCCATAGACCAATTAGACGCTTCTTTAAATTGTTTAAGCAGATTGATTACTTGATATTTGTGATCATGGACTAAGTCATTAGAAATAAAAGCATGATGAGTTTCATTGAAACCTACAAAGGACTGACCAAAACTGGATATAAATGGTTTTGAATCAAGTGGGGGTGGCTCACCTACAGAAGTCTTAATAATGGACCTAGGCTCAAACACAATATCCTTCAATTGGATTTCATGTTTAGAACAAATGATATTCAATTCATCTAACATCTCATCAGAAGTGAAATTTTGATATAGCTCATGAAGTTCTTTATTACTCTCATACTCTAACAAAACATCATGTTCAAGAAAAGACTCAATTAAATTATCCTCAAGATTCGACCATGACACAACGTCAACAATGAAATTAAGTCCTACAGGTTGGTCATATAGATCATTGGATTGACTTCCCACATTAAAGATATTAAGATCTAGAGTCATGTTTCCAAAAGTTAGTTTCATCGAACCATTCCTACAGTTGATTAAAGCATTGGAAGTAGCAAGAAAAGGTCTTCCTAAAATGATAGGAATTTGATTTTTGAAATTTTTGACAGGTTCGGTCTCAAGAACAATAAAATCCACGGGAAAGATAAAATCACCAACCTTAATTAACACATTCTCCACTATGCCCTTAGGAGTTTTGATAGAACGATCAGCTAACTGAAGAGTGACATTAGTCTTTTTAAGCTCACCTAAACCCAAAGTTTGATAGACAGATAATGGAAGAAGGTTCACACTAGCTCCTAGATCAAGTAACGCTTTGTCAATGAAAGTATCACCTATGACACAAGAGATTGTAGGACAACCAGGATCCTTATACTTCACAGGGATTTGATGCGATATGATAGAACTAATATGAGACGTTAGGAAAGCTTTCTTAGGAACGTGAGTGGTTCTTTTATGAGTACACAAATCTTTTAGACACTTCGCATAAGAGGGAATTTGTTGAATTGCATCTAAAAGAGGAATGTTGATCTTGACTTGTTTAAAGACCTCCAAAATCTTATCTAATTGAGCAGATTGCTTGTTTGAAGTAAGTCTTTGAGGAAATGGGGCTTTTGGTTTGAAGACTTTTTCACTAGACATATCAGAGATGGGTTTTGAAGGTGATTTATCAGATTTGGAAGGCTCACTAGATTGCACTACTACTTCAGAATTATTAGGAAACAAGGATTGGTCAAGACTAGGATTTAAGAGTAAAGGATTTGGTTCAGAAATGAGTTTTTCTTCCTCTTGAGTATTGAGACCAGCATGATTGTTGAATTGATTACCGGACCTAAGAGAGATGATGGAATTCACATTTTCAGGGGCTTTTTGGTTTGGATGAAATTTAGGATTAACCTCAGGTTGACTAGAAAATCGATTTTTCTCTCTCTCACTGATTGTGTTGGCTAACTGACTCATTTGGACCTCTAGTTTAGATATGGCTTGAGTATTGGAATTTAGTAACTGTCTATCTTGGGTCATAGTTTGCATGAAAGCCTGTTGAGATTGAGTTATATTAGCTTGAGATTTCAATAACGCCTCAATACTCTTTTCCAAGAAATTCATTTTTTTATCAGTTTCATTAAAACCAGGAGGATTCGAAGGGACTGAAAAAGAATTTGGATATGAGCCAAAGTTTTGAGCAGGAAATGAGTTGGGATTTTGAGTTGAAAATGGACCAATATTGGAATTTTGAAAAGCAGGTTGAGATGGTTGGTTATACTGATTGTATTGACCTTGGTTCCATGAGAAATTTGGGTGATTTTTCCAACCAGGATTGTACGTTGATGAAAAGGGATCATTCATAACTCTCGCTTGAAACATGGCATTAGCTTGTTGAATTTCAGGGCAATTTTCTATCACATGATTAGATGAGTTACAGTTTGCACAGACAGACACTTGTGAAGACACATTGTTGATTTCTAAGGCTTCTAATCTTCTTGTGAGTGTAGCTAATTTAGCTTCAGTTGCAATAGAATTACCAACTACATGTATGCCTTTAGATGAGCTAGGTTTTTCGATTTCTTGACTTGGTTCCCTAGTTGACTCCCACAACATTGTTTTTTCAGCTAACTCTTCAAAAAATTGCCAAGCTTCTTCTTCATTTTTATCCATGAACTTACCTTGACACATTGACTCTAACAAAGAAGTGGTTGGACTATCTAAGGCTTCATAAAGAATTTTACAAAGTCTCCATTGTTCTATACCATGTTGAGGACACTGGGACAACAGACTTTTAAATCTATCAAAATATTTCCAAAAAGACTCATTTTGATTTTGTTGAAATTGGTTGATTTCATTCCTAAGTTTATTGGCCTTATGGTTTAGAAAATATTTTTTTAGAAATATGCTTACAAATCCCTCCCAAGTTGAAATAGAATTAATGGGTAGACTATATAACCATTTTTTAGCATTTTCTTTAAGAGCAAAGTTGATAAGTCTCAATTTAATGGAGACATCAGTCAATTGTTGAATTTTCTGTAGGGCACAAACTTCCTCGAACTCTCGAATGAAAAGATATGGATCATCTCCCTCTACTCCAGTAAACCTAGGTAACATGCTAATGTGGTGAGATTTGATTTCAAAATTATTAACATTTACTGTTGGTAGGACTATGCATGAGGGTTGGGCGGAATGAGTAGGGTAACAACGGTCTCTAAGAGGAATAGACATGATTATTAATGGGGCTTCTACTTCTTGTGACTCAACTTTACTAGGTGAAGAGAAATCAAGTTGTCTTACTATTTTAGGTGATGAAGGGTTTGTTTGTCTCACTAATCTAGATGTAGTGTCACGAACCCAAACACTTTGCATACACAAGAGATTCAAGTAAGCACGCAGCAGAAAAGATATAGAAGTAAACACCTAAAAAAAATGCAAAAGAAAAATCCTATGTCTATGTTAACCTAGAGAAATTCTAGACCTGCTCCTAACTTTAAGATAATACTAAGAGTCACAAATCTAAAAATATTCAAACCGATTGGCCAGGCAGATGGAAGCATTGCCAAGAGGCTAACCACCTTTCTAGACACCAATCCAAATTGGCCAGGTAAGCTCTCGCTTTCCTAGACACCAAAAGTAAGAATACGTAAAGATTTGTTTCTTCTTAGGTTCTCTTCCTAAGTGAGCGTGAAATCCTAGGGGCCAACGTCTACTTGATTTTATTAAGGTAAGGGGAATGCAAGATGAACGTATTAGTGATTTGTGGGCCAAGGAAAGGGTGATGAAATCCCTTACCTTATCTTGTATTGGGTGGCACCCTTAAGATTGATTATATGAATGCAACACAAAAAAAAACGAGAAAATAAACAACTATGGATGCACTATACTACGTGAATTAATCTAAATTGTACGTACCTCTTTCCTCCAGCAATCACCACAATTATAAGATGGAAAGAAATAAAATACAATAAAGAAAATCTAGATGATGTGCTCCTATGTGAGATATGAATGATGCAACAAATAACTAACTAATTTTTTTTAATTTTTTTTTGGATTTTTGTTATATTTGAGAAAAAACAAAATTTAGAGAGGTGATACGGAATACCGAAAAGTGCTTTCCAAAAATTACTAAGGAGACAACGATGCCTTCTAACGATCTTCTTGTCCAAACTTTTCTCCGCTTCACAAATCCCTAAAAAAAATACAAAGAAAAACAAGAAACTAATCTGAAGAATTAAATATTAAGGAGTAAAAATTACCAATAGTCCCCGGCAGCGGTGCCAAAAACTTGATGTGTTGAAATACTGCAAGCGCACAGTGGTTAATTGTAGCAATCACAGGTCGATCCTCAGAGACTATGAAATTTCCAAACCCTAATAAATAAATCAGGCAGACTAGACAAATAGTTGTGAGAGAAGAGTTTTAACCTAATAAGCAAATATGATCAAATAAATATGGAAGACCTAGGAATCCGAATCCATCAATTAATCACAATTAATATCCAACTTGTCCTAAAAATCAATTCTCTTTCTTCAACAAATAAATATCAATTAACGAGACAAGCATATACTATGAAACTTATTATCTAACAATAACCCATCAAAACTTCATGGAGCAAGCATAGGCTATGAAAAATAAATTCGGTAACAATAATATATCAAAATCACTTTGTTAATCAAACAATTAAGCACCAAGAAAAATCATGAGAATCAATCAATAGAAACAGGTAAATATTAAAAGTAAGTAATTAACTTCACCTTCATCCTAGGGCAAGAGAATTAGCTAGACATGCTTGAAGAAGAAAACAAAACAACTAATATAAGACATGCAAATAACGAATAACATAAAAAGTGTTTGAGAGATAAAAACTTGTTTGTATTGAAAGAACAATAAAATAAAAGTACTCTACTCCTACTCCTAATTATTGAAAACTAAAGTTAAAATTAAGGTACAAGGTTCAGGTCTTCAAATACAAGAGAGGAGACCCATATATATAGGGGAAATAATGTAGGTTTTCTATATCGATTACAAATTGAATTCTAAATATTTCCTTCTATTCCTTTTTCTTCTCCAACAAGTATTCGATTTTTTCTCCTTTTTCTTTGCTTCCAAGTAATCTCTACCTCCTTCCTTGTATTCTCCTTTTTCTGCTACAATTTTGATTTTAATTAATTTCCTACAAAACAAAATAAAAACAATTAATTAACTAATAAAATTACGAAAATAAACATAAAATAGGTATTAAAGATGTATTAATTATGGACCTATCAATTGTATTGCCTCTAGGGCACCTACACTAACATTTTGCTCATACTCAATAACTGTGTCATCCCTCTGTTCCAACCTGGTGAAATCTCTATACATATTACCCCTCACATTTGATGGGAAATGCTTCTCAAGAAATAAATTCTGAAACTGTCTCCAACTCATGGTATTAATTTATTAATTGGTTCTAGTGCGCTGAATCATTATCCACCACTGATATGCATCACCCTCTAATTTGAAAACTGCCAATTCAACTTTTTGCCTATTAGTGCACCTGAGCACATTGAAATACTTTTCAATCTTGTTTAGCTATGCCTCTGCTTCTGTAGGATCAACTGTTATACTAAAAGATGGTGGTTTCAATTGATAGAATTGACGAACAATCTCAAAAAAGTCAACTTATTCTCTGGATTAAGTCTAGGAGGCATCTATAAGAAACACATAACATAATTTAGTAACCACATAATAATGATAATCAGATAACAATAATCAAATAACGTGTTTCACTCTATCACACGCTCCAACCCCAAATATTTGCATATTAGTCAATGGACAGAACCTAGGCTCTGAATATCAACTCTGTCACACCCTATTTCTGAGGCATGACCTTAATGCTGATAATCAATCTAAAGTCAGAGTGTGGAATCTAGGGTTGAGTAATGGTCGGTTCGGTCAGTTTTTAACGGCCAAACCGGACCAGACCGTTAATAGCGGGTTTTTCATATCTCAAACCTAGACTAGACTGTTTGGATATTTGACTAGACCGAAGCAGATTGCAATTAAATGGTCTGATTCGGTCGGTTACGGTTTTAAACCAAAATATTTAATATGATAATTTTAGACATAAAAACCCTTCTTGAATCATATCCAGTGGCACAATACTGTCAAAAAGTATGCCAATTTTAGTACATGCATTACTAATTTACTACATCACTAAAATACTTAAGTGCCCAAATGGCCAAATTTAAAACAAATTACATAGAAATCATAGTATTCTTTAGCTTTCCGGAGCAAAATATAAAGCAGACATTCACAAAATTTCATTACAGTAGTTTTTAGCCTTTTAAAATTCTCTTCAAAAGGCACTTCTTAAAACTCTCTTCAAAATCCTTCTTTACAACCTGCCAAGACAAGAGAAAATTAACCAAGTGCAATAAAGAAAGTCCAATAACTAGATGATAATAAATAGTTACTTTGACTAGTTACTATCATTTTTTACACACACCATCACTAACTTAAACGTACTTATTTGACTAGTTTTCTTATGTGCTCCAATAAAATCAAAAAGCAAATATTAATTTTATAAACCATAATGTACTAGTTTTGAATATATATAGCTCCCAAACAAATTTTCAACAATAATGCATGGTAGAAATTTAAAAATGAGACCAAGTTCGAATTCATGTAGATGATAATATATAGCCTATTTTGTGTTATATAATACCATAAATACCTACTAATTCGAATTCATGTACTAGTTTTATGCCATCATATTCATCTCCCACTATTTTGACCTTTCTTCTTCTAGTTTCGCATACATATTCATCCCCTCGGCTGATGCAATAGTATCTCTTACGACTTCCCTAGATTCAGAGGTAGAACTTGATTTACGATTTATACTCGAAGATTCATAAAACCTTAATAATTTATCAAGTTCCTCATCTACCTTGTTAGTCATATAAGAGGTTCTCTCACTGTCATTTTCACACGAACATTTTATGTTCCACCGAACATATTTCATCTTGTATCTTGGATCTAAAGCAATACAAACAAATAACAAGTAATTCATAATTGATAAACTTGTCCGGTACTTGTCATACTTACTTTTCATCTTAACTACCATACATGCCAAAGCTTCGTCGTTACTTGAATTTAACATTCATTTCAACATATCATTCACTTGGAGCATCTCACAGAAAAACAAGTTAGAAGTGACAAATAATGAACTTGAAAACTTTAATGTACAATCATAAAAGAGCTTCAGAAATTCAACAAATACTCTAGCACAAGTCCAATCAGCCTTAATAGGTGGTCCTCCCATTTTCTCAAAATAATCCTTGAATCCTCTATCTTCTTCTAACCTCTCAAATGCTTTTTCAAAATTAACAGCACTCTCTAACATAAGATATGTCGAATTCCATAGTGTATCAACATCAATTGTTGGCATACACTGGGATTCAATTTTCTCAATCTCAACACAATTTCTAAAAGTATCAAAACGATTAGTAGAAGCACGTACATACTTGACTGCATTTCTAATCACTTCAATGGACTTAATTTCTTCTTTTAAACCATCTTTTACCACCAGATTAAGGATATGGGCCGAACAACGAACATGCAGAAATTCATTTTTAGAGATACATGACTTCCAATTTGTTGTCTTATCTTTTAAGTGCTTAAGTAGTAAATCATTTGCAGAGGCATTATCAACTGTTAATGTCAAGATATTGTCAATCCCCCATTCTAACATGCACTTTTCAATTGTTTTTCCTAGTATCTTCCCTTTATGACTTGTTATATGGCGAAAATTTAAAATTTTCTTATGAAGTTTCCAGTCATCATCTATCCAGTGGGTTGTTAAGCACATATAGCACATCTTTTGATTTGAACTCTAAAAATCAGTAGTCATACATATGCGCTTACCTTTCATGAGTTGTTTTAGCTTTTTCCTTTCATCTTTAAAAACTTTTATGCAATCCCTTGCAATTGTCCATCTCGATGGGAGGTTAAACCTAGGCTCTAACTCTTTATTATATCTAATAAAACTTATACCTTCAACGCACCGAAATGGATACTCATCTAATATAATCATATTTATTAAGGCTTACCTACAACGTTCAACATTGAAAGTGTGACCCTTAAAAGTGCCTGACCCCTCTCTTTTCATTTCAAATGAAAGTATAGGCTGCTTTTTATTTGCTGTCATAGAGGGATTTTTTGACACTTATAAGCATAGTTCCACAAGGTACTTGTCCCATTACTTTTATTATCATGAAAATATACTTGCTTGCAATACTTACAAGACACAATTTTTTTTCCTTTATCACTAGTAAAATATAGCCAAATATTTCATCTAAGTGGTCTCTTTTTTGTACCTTGAGATTGAAGCTCAATTTGTGTAGGAGGTTCTGTGACTTCTGTCGGTTCTTTATCCCCGGTAGCAACATCGGGTTCAGGATGTTCAGCAGCAACTGGTACATCGTATGTAACTTCGTTTGTAGCAGTAACATCAGGTTCATTAAGCTCACTATTTTGATTTGTCATCTTTTCAGTTTTCACCTGCACATAACACACCAAGTGTTTATCAAAAGTTCTCAATAAAAATATTAGCCAGATAAATACCTTGATACTTTGAAGAGAAGATAATAGAAATGAGAGATGGGGGATAAATACCTTGAAGAGAAGATAATATAGATGAGAGATGACCGATGGGGGATAAATGATAATCGCTAGATGAGAGTATGACTGTATGATACTTGAGATGAGAGATGAAGATGTGTTAGTGCGGTTTTAAATTATAATGTAGATGTAAATAGGAGATTAGGGTCGTTAAAGATAGCCAGGTATAAGTATGAGTTTAAGAAAGGGTAAGAATGTAAAATGTAATATAATTAATAATTATATAATTAATAATTATATATATATATATATATATATATATATATTTTAACGGTCCGGTTCAATCTTTAACGGTCGATTTGAAATAGCAAACCTGGACCAGACCGCTAGTAACGATTTTTTATTTTTCTCAAACATAGACCGAACTAGAACGTTCAAAAATCGTAAAAGACGGTTCAAACGATTTGTTCGATCCAATTTGGTCATTTTTACACAGCCCTAGCGGAAGCTATATGACGAATTAATAAAAGAAAAAGGAAGCTATATGACGAATTAATAAAAGAAAAACCACAATTTCTAATAAGTCTAAAAGACATCATGTCTACTACTCTTATTACCGAATAAAATTCGTATCTTAAAAACAATAGAGTTTCGAAAGCCATAAACCAGGCTGCAAACCAAAATAAGAGTACCAATTTAAACTAATGAGAGTCTAAAGTTTTCCAATTTATTCAAATCACGAACTAATGAAAACTACTAATGGTCGTCTACCCAAAGCGATCACATCCTCACTGCGAATATAATCATCAATACCTGAGGAAAGAATGAAACAAAAAGGGTGAGCGAACAAATCTCAGTGAGGTGGCCGAAGGGCCAAAAAGTAAACAATAATACAATTCGAAGTACAACGACGGATACAATGATGAATATATTATCAAAGCAAAAACATATGAAAGATACGATGGATGACTGTGATACAACCAATAAACCAATTTCTAATAATGGATGACAAATAATGTGATCATATAGTGTACGAATATCAAATAAAAATACTAATACAAATGTAATACCGGTATGCAGATGCGTTTCACAAGGAGCCACCCTTAGGTTGCATATAAACATGCCTAATAAAGTCCATAAACTTCCACTAAGAAAACATTATCCTAGTGGTTCCCGATAAACGAGTCAAATAGTTTTAGGGCCAATCGCTCGTAACTAATGATCACCGAATATGCTAACAATAATTGAATAAATATCGAATACCAACGAACGATGCAATCCGAATGCTGAAAAAGTTTAGTAGTGCATAACTTATAGTAATTCGAATTTTAACAGCATATGGACTGATTCTGGGAAAATGATCAACTAAAGAGTTAAATTACATTCAACAAGGATTCCAGAATGATAAGATTCATAATAAACAAACAGATAACGAATTTGTTATGAATTTTAGAAGTTCAAGTAACGCAACAAAAATTATTCAGAACCAGGTTATGTTAACAGCTGGTTTAGACAAATAAAACAATCTGATATCAATTCGATTATAACTAGACAATTAATGAACATGTTTAGAGGTTTCATAACTGATAAAAATCACAATTTTATATGTGTGTGTGTGTGTGTTTTGCATAAGATATAAACTAGTGTTATTATTTTATATGGTTTAATATCTAAATCACAACCAAATGTCTAAGTTCGAATTCCGCCACCAGAGTATTAAATTTATACATTTATATTATTAATTTTAAAAATATAAAAGGGTTCGAATCCTACATATATTTTTAAACACATATTATTATATAAATTAATTAATATAATTAAGGAACAACATTATCATATATTAAATAAAATTAAAATAGTTATTAAAAATATAAAATTTTATTGAAAAATAATAATTTAAAAATATAAAATATTTAAAATAAACGCACATGTACGAATTATAATCATTTGGTAAGTCTTGCTTGACATCATTGTCTAAGGAGTAGTGATACACAAAAAGCATGATGGATCAGGTTTTATCCGGGCTATAAAAAGCTCAGGTTTTTTCTAGAAAAATCGGGCCGTGCTTTTTTGACAATCGGGTCGGGCCAGTCATGCAAATATGAGTTCTGTTTATAGCCCACGTGCTAGGCCGGATCGGGTCAGGCTTTATCTATGCCTGAATTTGAAAAAAAACCAGTATTTTATCATTTTGTATAAAAATCTTTCCTGGAACTGTGTCAAAATCTTAAAGACTTGAGCTAGATGGACAACAATTAGGAATTAGATTGCAGCGGAGACGTGAAATTAGGTGAGAGGAAGAGATAACTAGATACAATATAATTAGGTTATGTATTATATGTTATTTTAAATTTGTATTGGGTTGGAACTTTATCTTTGGACTTTGGAATGTAATAAGCTGCTGCAACTTTGGCTATATAAAAATCGGGTTTTATCCTGGTAACTTTTTAAATCCCATACGGGTAACTTTTTAAATATTTAAAATATATATTTATTATAATTTTATAATAATTTATTTCATATATAATAATTTTTTTATATATTTTAATATTTTTAAGTTTATATAAAATTAAATGTGAAAATAATATTTTATTATTAACCACATAGATTAACTACAATATAATTGTTTTAATATATACTAATACAATAAAATATTATATATATATATATATATTTGTTTAAATATTTATATTATATAAAAATAATGTTTGTATAATACTATTTTTTATGTTTGAGTATATTATTTTATTTTTAATTATTTTAATTTGTAATATTCTTTTTGTATATGTATATATATACTCAAAAAAAATTCCTATTTTTTAGCGTGACAGCTTGTGACGACTACATTAACCACTTTATTCCGATTATATATAAGATATAATATTGTATTACAAGCAAAATTTTAATTGTATAATATATATGATCTCTAAAATTTTGAATTTAATAACAGTCTCCACAAAACATTTTCCAATTAAAATTATTTATTTATTCATTAGGGGAGAAGATACCTGCAAAATTGACCATTAGCGATTAGAGTGCAAGGTAAACAAGTGACTTTTGATAAAAGAACCTTATTGGAAATGCTAGCTCTTCCTTAAATGTGACCACGTATGGATGTTAGAACTCACAATAACCACCCATCCTTATTCCACTCCCAAGCAAGATCAAGAGGTGAGGCAAAAATAGACCCAATAAATAGCAACTTCCCCTTGACTTAACCAGCTATCCTCATGCCAATCCCGTGTCTTCTCCTCAACCCCCTCCCCCTTTCGAATAATTATTATCCATCTATATCTTCACTAGCTCTTTTTTTTTTGCTTGTCCGCTTTATCATCCAAGAAAAGGATATACAGAGGCAAGCCATGGCAGCATGTGGAAGCCTTCAACACATCTTCGAGACGCCATCGCCCGAGAATCCGAGTAATCTCCTACAATCTCTTACACCACGGAAACATCTCCAACCTCTTGAAGTTTCTTCTTTAACAGATTTCTTTGGAGAACTGTGTTCCGAGGAAAGTACAGAGCATGTCTCACCTTCTCTTCCTCACTCAACTCCCTCGTCGTCGCCCTTCTCAGTAGACTATAGTTCGCACTCAAAAGTAAAGGATGAGAGAAACTATACACCAACCTCCCAAAGAAAACATTATAAAAACAGTGATAGCTTCTCTTCTATGAATTCAGAGAGTTTGTCTATATGCACAGAAGGTCTTGGTTTCGAAAGCTGTGATAATACGGAAGATATTGTTAACAATAGTGGCGGGAAGCATCGGAAGGCTAGAACCAGTATGACAAGACACTTTTCGAATGACTACCTATCAGGTAAAAGATCAAGGATAACTGGAGTAGAATTCCCTCCACCAATATCTTGTATAGGGAGAACTGGCAAGCCTTGGGTATGCTTCAAGTCTTACAGACAAGATGGAAGATTCATTCTCAAGGAGGTGAAAATTCCAATCCAGGAATTCCTGCATGCATGCAGACAAGATGGGCGCTTAAAGCTGCAATATATTCAATCAGATGATGAAACTATCAAGGATGATGAAAAGAAAGAGAGTGAGGGAGATTGTGAAGATGAAAATGCTCAAATCCTTAATCTTGTGAGTGATTTTGGTGGGGGGTGTAAAGTAAACACGGGTGGAAAGATCGATGAAGATGAAGGTAAGGTTGAGTTTCGATAGTTGGGGACATAATGCTATTTGTGCTTTTATATGAGAGGTTTAAGAAGCATTAAATGCTGTTTTGCTTTATATGCTTCAGATCTGCAGATAAGAAACGAAGGCAGATGAATAGGAATATCCAAGTGTGGTAATCAGGACTTTCAGTTTCTGAGCCTATCAGATGCCAAGCAACTTAATCAGCCTCCTGGTGTAATAATAAGAAATCAGAGTTCCAAATAATCGAGCTTTTTACAAGTAAACTATTATGATGAATTGCAATTTAGTTGGTAGACTGGAAGCCAATTCAATTGCTGAGCTACCTCATATCCAATCCAACTTAAAATGCTTCAAGAAGGCATAAATTGTTTAATTTAAGGTTAGTTTTATTGTCGAAATTATTATAGCTTCAAATGGATTTGAGTTATTGAGTATACATCCAGTACCTATAAATCCATGAAAGAGTTATAATGTAGTGATTGTCCTAAGAAAATAAGTGCAAAAAGAAGAATAAGGAGCCTCCTCCCCCCACCCCAGCCCACCCCAAAGGTTGTTCAAAGCAATAAACTCCCACCCCAAACCAAAGGTGGTACTCACAATTTCAAGATAAATAAAATTAAATAATGGGCAAAATAAAAGAAGGAACTTTAAACAGCACCTAATATTTGACTAGAGGTGGTTCACTTGTGAATACTACAACTTTGAGATTAAAGAAAAGTAATCAACAAAAGATGACCAGAAATATCAAACAAACAAAAAGCAGAAATCTATGCTGCATACAGTGATAGTTACTCCTGTGCAAACTTATTTCTAGATGGCAGGACATGATGATTCTGCATTGACACCTTGAACAAGCAACTTGAATAGCAGACTATCTACCGGGCACAAATGACAAATCCTCACATCAAATTCCTATAAATCCATATAAGATTTCTACACAAGCATTTGGGGAAACAAAAGGTTCATACATCTAAAAATAATTCAGTACAAAACCCTGAAATTTTTTTATAAAGAAAAAACCCGTGAGTTGTCCATACCTGCCAATTTGATTTTTACAGTTGTGACTAGATTTTTTGGGTATGGAAAAAGCCATGGAAAAGATACAATCAAATACTTCTGCAGATATGCTTGCCCACATTAAAAAAAAAATTAAAAAGGAGGAAAAGATTTCATTCACCAGATACGTGATAAGATGTTTCCCATCTTTTATCAAGATAAACACTACGAAGTCGAACACTACTTACACCTTGACCACTATAGTTCTGTTAGAAACCTTGTATCCTGTAATTTACTGAGACAGAATCTAAAGCCCCAATGATCTAAAGAAAACATTTTGATTACCCAACTACCCAAGACCCTGGATATCTGGTGAAGACCCCAGAATCTGGGGTCCAGATACCTGCGAAACGGAAGCTATATCCAGGCAAGCTCTAAGATTCAAGTTGGGCTTGATGCCAGTATGATAAATCTATACACAACCCTTTTTTACTATCCAATATAGTTGGTGAAAATTTATCAACCACATCCAGTGAACCTAATTACCTAAACTTATGAAAAAATGTTAGTTATGAGTCTATGACGGAGAAATGAGTGAAAGAATGAATTTTACATGGTTGGCCCGTTTCACCCTCTATTAGTTTTTTAAAGGATGCCTAGCTTTCGAATATATACAACTAAATTACCCATATAAAAAATTGAAAGCACCAGTAGCAACAGATAATACTGAAACAAACCAGTGGGGGCATGATTGAAAGAGTCTTAACACAATATATCGAAAGGGTACTCTTAACGACTTGTATTGCATAATGCAAATGGCATGTGACATTTTCATTAGTCATTGAAGTTTTCTCTTCAGGTCAAAGGCTTAGTTGTTATAAAATTTGGAAACTACTTTATTCATGACATGATTACACTTACCTTTGGATATCAATATCTTACTAACTGACAAAAAGAGCTCATGACCAAGATGGCTGTTGAAAAAATTCTATCATGTGCTTGATCTGAAGGCAGTCATAGGATATATCACACCACAGGATTGCTTCCATCTAAAGTCAAAAGCACCTTGTATAGATCCGGACGCCGGTCTCGAAATACACCCCAGCTTTTTCGCTTAAATTTTATAATATCCAGATCAAACTCTGCTACAAGTACAGCTTCTTCTTTGTCGTCAGCTTCTGCAACAATTTCTCCAGTAGGTCCTGGTTCATTAAAACAAAATAATACAACATCATTAAACACAGGGAAAAAATTCACAGGGTTCGTAATAGTATTAAAGTACATAATCAAGTGTATATGATTTATGTGTAGTAGACACATTTTAATGAATGTATATATAGTTTTACTTGGGTTAAGCTTTCATGCAGAAACCCCGAACCCATTTCCAATTTCGGATCCATATCCAAGAATCCTTAATATATTAAAACTAAATATCTGATTCTAGGATCCACACCCGTGTCCGACACCCGTACCGAGTCCTGGTAACATAGCATAATACTGCATTTTTATTATGCCATATGAACAAGAAATCAACATTAGATATACCTGCAATGAAGGAGTTCCCGTAGAAAGTAATATCACTCTTGCCATGCTCTGTCTGAATCGTCTCTTTTCCAATGCGGTTAGAAGTGACTAAAGGTACCTGATAATGTTTATACATATTTATGCTACTTAAGAGTGAAATTTACATCAAACATGACATAACATGAACTACTTGGCAATTATAATTGATGAAAAATTTCATAGATGAGACTATCTTGATATGATAACATGTGTTAAACAAAGTAATCAAAATTGCAAAGAATATAACTTTCAGAAAGACACCTTATTGTCTCTATAATCTATATATGCATTATGTGGGAAAACAATACAGAATAATTGGAAGAAAATGGAACATATGATCAGATTTGTTTGTAAGGATGAAAAATTTCTCAAAGTTTATTAGATATCTCATAGGACAATTTAAGTGTAAAGTACCATGGCATTAAAAAACCAACATGTATTTCAGAACAGATGACTGCGATCCTAAGAAATAATTTATAAACCATCTACTTGATAATAATTTCAAAAACTTAAAAGTACCACATTAGCCCCAGCATGCCCTTGCATCACCCGCTTCCAGTGATCCCGAGAATCAAGGCCTTGATCTTGAGGTTCAGAACCTATAGCAGTGGGGTAAAATAAAATCTCTGCACCTTGAAGGGCCATAGCTCGAGCTGCCTCCGGGAACCATTGATCCCAGCATATTGCTACCAGAATAAATGGAGTATGGGTTTAAGCTTCCTCTTTAACTCATGTATAATTAATTATCAAAATACTAATAAATAAATAGAACAAGAGTTCTAACTCGCTTGTACATATACTATTACCTCTAGATATAAACAAAACTGCTAAAACATATAATTAGAAAGTATTTTATGAGGATGCAGCTAGTTGGGCTCAGAAAAATCACACAATCTGGCAGATAATCCGACTTCCTAATTAAGACTATTTCACATTGTACTTGATTCTGTGATGTTATGAAATCCTTTTTTAGATGAAGTAAAATGATTTCAACCCATTATTATATCCAATATATAAAAAGGGTTAGCGGGATCTTATCCAAATTTTTAGTAGTTACTATTTGTGGTTGTAAATAGCAACCGCTAGATCTATTAGTAAAAAATATTCCTTAATTTATTTTATCCTAATAGAAGACTTGAATTCAAACCTTGACAACTACAACTATATTTATTTATTTTCTGTAAAAGGATAATTTGAATACCAAATTTGACCAATATCATAATATAATATATTAATAATACATTGAAAAAACTTTAACTATCATAAAATTTTGACCAATATCATAATATAATATAATATGTTATTTATACATCTAAAATAACTTTAACTATCACAAAATATTGATATAGAATACTATATTTATATAACTAAATTCAAATTATTCAAAAACAATTCGCTCAACAAAAATATGTATGCTAAAAAAGACTTATATTTTAAATCTTGACAACTAAATTAATATTATATATTAGTACTACATTATATTTTATTTAACATTATATATTTATAACTCCATCGAAACAAAAAAAAAAGATATCTATATTTTAAATCTTGCCAACTAAATTAATATTAAATATTTATATTAAATCATATTTTCCTAAATATTGATAAAACATCAAATAAATTTTAATTATCATTTAATTTTGATATATAAATATATATCTAATAACTTAAATTTAAATATGTTCATATTTACTATTTTATGCATATAGAACCATAGGCCTTAAATCATGACAACTAAATATGATACATGATTCATGTATTATATTTTTAAAGTAAATTTATAAATATATAGACATATTTTTAAATCTTGACAACTTTATTGATATTATATTAGCGATACATCATATTATCTTTAGATTTATATAATTTAAATTATAAAAATGTGAAACTCAATTATAAATAACTCATGCATCACTTATAAACTAGTACATAATAAACATAAAGAATTTTTATCTAAGTTTTTTGTCATCAATATATAGTTATTAAGTACCACAAAAAACATAAGGACCATTAAATGTATAAGTAAATAAATAAAAACAGTTAGATTTATTAATATAGAATATTCCTAATCTTATAATAGTAATAGAAGGCTTAAGTTCGAACTTTACAAACTACAAGTATTTCCTTATTTATATGATTTAGCTTCAAGTTTTGTCAAATATAATAATATAATAATATATATATATATATATATATAAATTGAACTATAAAATAATATACTTATAAATTCATATTTATTCTAAGAGATATCAATATTTTAAATCTTGACAACTAAATTAATATTAAATATAAGTTGTACACTATATTTTATTTAAAATTATATTTTTATAAAATTCATATTGAAACAAAAAGAGAGACTTGTATAGTAATGGAAACCATTGTAATTAATGTAACATTATATTCTTTATTCTAATATATGAACTACTATCACCAAAGGTTTAGGTTCTAATTCTATCCGCAACAGATTAAGAGTAAATTTCATAAGTAAAATTTCATATTATTAGATACAAGGAACAAACAAAAGTTTAGAATTCAAATCCCATCAACCACATATTAAATTTTAATTTTTATATTATTGACACTAAAGATAATATATATATATATATATATATATATATTCATGATTGAAATCCAATTAATAACGATTTATAAACAAAATTCAAGCAATAAGATATTAAAACAAAATTTTTTATTTATTGTTAAAAGAAAATAAATAACTGAATGAAATACGTATACAGTTCATAAGAAAAAATTAAAATAATAATAAAAAATATATACATAACTTACATAAATATTAATAAAATATACAAAAACTGTTTGTGCATTGCATGTGGTGTAAGCCAAGTCTACATAAAGATTATAGGACAGTTAGGAGACCAATGTAAGGAAATAAGGGATAAGGCCCTGATCTCCAATGATTTCTTTAAATTAGTTTCTCAAAGATTCAAAGAATGTGAGACCTAATCCCCTAGTTGAAAATTTGAAATTGGCCGAGAAAAAATGAGAACCAAGCTATCTACAAAAGAAGCATGTAAAACTAAAAATTCCATCACCCACTTTCCCCAAAAACCAAATTTGTAAGAATATTACTAAAAATCATACCTACTCCAATTTTTGCAAATTTGGTTTGAAATACCTGTTCACAGACACCATTAAGTCAAATGTGAGTTTTAAAGATCAGTATAACTCAAAAATTAAAATCTGCAACTATTGCAGTATGCTTAAACTAGCACCGACACTAACCTTAAAGCCAGTATCACCAGGATTGAAGTAAAACTTTTCCTGGTAACCTGAAGGAAAAATTATTAGCAGTGATGGATCAAAATATTAACACACATCAGAGCTAAGGCAAACCAACCCGAAAGTAAAATACCAGGTCCATCTGGGATATGAGACTTCCTATATAATCCAAGATTGGTCCCATCAGCATCAATAATGACTATTGAGTTGTAATGGGCATTGTTTGCCTCCTCAAAGAAGCTGACAGGAATTACAACTCCTAACTCTTTTGCAAGTCTCTGCATCCTGCCCATATATCAGTAATTAGGTATAAATTGACACAAGTAAAATGTGGAATGACTTCTCGTACAAATTAAAGCAATAATTATAGCATCAGTCACATATTATGGGCACGGCTGTCTGATCATTGAATATTTGTGAACCAATTACAATTTTCAATATATACCTTATAATTGTTGGGTGGTCCTTGCAAGGCTGTGCTCGCTGGAAAAAATCTTCTCTTTGTGCTTGACAGAAGTAATAACCCTCAAACAGTTCCTAAAAACACCCAAAAAGTGCAACATGTATAATCTCCAATGATACATCTACTACAAGAAGCTTTCATAACAGAACATGCAACAACTACGGCTTCTAATTTGTCGCAAGTCACATTATGTTACTACTTAGATCTAATCGATCATAACAAATTAACAACCCCTTTAGTGGTTCTTATAAAATCAAAGAGAGGGGGATTCAGTAATCTTTCTTATGTGGGACGCAATTAATAATCAATTAATTATTGAAGAGTAACAACTTTAACATATATTTGATTATGTATTGTGTTCCCCATCAATTATGCTTCCATCCCACTTCTTAGTTACGTCTCTATGCTTAAGTTCTTAAAAATTCATGTTTGATGTTTTAAATTGGTTACTAGAATACTTTATAGCCCTGCATTGCACATAATTGGACAATTGGTGTTATCACTTCAACTCATGCTCCATGAACTAACAGCTTGTGCACTTCATAGCACTCGGTTCTTTAAACTCCATGTATGTGCCTAGCTAATAAGCGTTGACAAAGTACTTGATATTTGACTGGTGTACAACCAATAACATGCAGTAAAGGGTTATGCCATATATTTTTCATGTCCAAGTGTAAGTTTTATATATTTGGAGGGAAATCTTTAGGCCCATCAAATGAGTTACAGTTTGATGATGCTCTGGCAGTTAAAATATATCTGCTTCCCCGTGAATCTGTGATGGACGAATTTGTCCATCGGAAAAGGAAAACTTCTCAAAGGTATTTGGCGGTGGGAAGAACTGAATCTAGTGTGCATTGGCTGCCAAATTTTAGCCACTGCTACTCCAAGACCTATAAAAAAATAACTAGAGCCTATCATGCTCACTATCTCATTATGTTTCTAGTAATCAACTATTCGTTCCAAGTCACCAATGATATCAAGTCTATATTCACTTCATAGATAAAAGCATATGTTTCTTTGGAAAATCCCCTGATCATAGAAGTGAAAAGTGCAACATGCTAAAACACTTGAATGGAACATAGTGCCGAAATATTAGAAGTACAAACCTGAATAAGAATTATGTTTGCACCCTTTTTACAAGCAGCTCTAACTAGCCTGCACAAAAGAAGTCTTGTTAGAAATGGTAGACCCAATTTATGAGGTCCAAAGGTAACACAATGAAGTTCGTTACATTAGCTTTTTCTGATTAAAGAGAAGATATATCATACTTGCCCATTTTTCTAAAAGTTACCCAAGTACCAAGTCATACAATTGGAATTTAAGGGTATTTTATTTCTATAGAATGACATTAAATCGTGAAGGATTGAGATGTTCTTCAATCTCAGGTTCAAATTTTGTAATACATTATTGAGATGCCAAACATAGCTTAAAAGTTTTCCACAATACTTAAAAGTTTTCAACCAAAATCTTAATCATAGTATTTATACAAAATGCGCTTGTGGAATATTCCTCTTCTCAAAATCTCACTCAGTAGCTGGTAAGACTACAAACATCACCAATCACTGACTCTTGCTTAACGAGTCAAAGAATATAGAGCGGGAAACATATCATCTAAAGTTGACATGTTCTCGCGAAAAACGGGAGTTTCATAATGCATTTTAGCAAAAACATACTACAATTCCTACTCAAGAAAAATATTGCTAAATAGGTAAACAAACAAGTGAAACACCTAACAAAAATAGAAATACCCAACAACCATACATAATCGATATGATTTACCATGACAACATAAAATATTAAAAAATATATAAGCAAAAATAATATAAGCAAAGTGTAGGCAGAAAATTAATGATTAGAACAAAATTGAAGCAAAAACAAAGTAAAATTAAACAAGATTGAGCTCAGATTTTGGATTAGACATTAATTCAATTTGGTAATTAAATAGCTTACAACTTAAAATTCTATATGAATTATTATTCTATTAAAAACTGGAATATAGTAATTAGAGAGGGGGAGAGAGAGAGAGATAGAGATAGAGGGGGAGAGAGAGGGGGAGAGAGAGAGAGAGAGAGGGAGGGAGAGGGAGAGAGAGAGGGAGGGAGAGGGAGAGAGAGAGAGAGGGGGAGAGGGAGAGAGGGAGAGAGAGAGATAGAGAGAGAAAGAGAGGGAGAGAGAGAGAGGGGGGGAGAGAGAGCGAGGGAGAGAGAGAGAGGGGGGGGACCTTTCGGCAGTGGAAACATTGGTAGAGACGTCGTCGGAGCAAGCGAATTGCAGAGCTGAAACAACTACTTTTCTTCCTTCCATACTTGGTTCTCTCACACACAAACACACACACTGAGAGTGAAAGCCACCGAGTTAAGAGCAAGTGATAAGCAAGTCGCTTTTTGCTTCTTTATACTGTCCATTGCTGTCATAATTGTCATTTCTTATTCGACCTATGCTCAAAAAATAATTTAATTTAATTTCTATCAAAGTATAAATTTACTACTCCAATTACTACCAATTAATGAGTTCGTGTATTCAATTTTTCATAATATATGGTAAAAAAACATCCCTACTTAAAAAATATTATAGAGTTAAAACTCGTGTTTTAATAAACTAGGAATTGAATATAACTTTAATATATAAAATCATTTCCAAATATATGTTTATTTCATTCTATTCAAAATTCATATGATCATGTATCAATATGTTCTAGTGAAACGCAGCTAAATTTTCAATAATATCCAACTTCTAGCCTAGCCAAATTTACAAAATTATGATCTCTGAGCAATTTTTAGTGAATGCTTTCATGACATCATTGGCAATGTGTTATGTTGCTCTCCCAAACCTGGACAATCTAGTAAACTGTAATGGTTAAATATATAAGAAATGCAGCACACATTCAAATTGGGGAAGGGGAAATAATGACACATTAGATGAAATCACTCAGCAAGCATTAAAATGGTTGAAAATTCTCTGGACCGGGAAAAAAAACAAGACAATGTCTACAATTTTTTGCTTTCACTTGGAGAACAGAAATATTGTTGGTGGTTCGGCCGAGGGGTTTTTATTTTATTTTTCATCATCAACCAGAGTCGGAAACTCACGAGCGCCTACAAATCAGGCAACTGTCATAACAAGCAAATCACCTAGTCTTGGACCTCTTCTTGTTTCTTGTTTGATTTAAGATACCACCCAAGGGCACCCAAGAGAGTAACAGTTCCAGCTAGAACTGCATAGTTTCGGTGTTTATCAGTTGAGACTCCAGAGTTTGAGGCCTGGCTAGTAGCTTTAGCATCAGTTACAGCTCCAGAGTCCCCTGCAGTTGTTGGTGGTTTCTCTTCCGGATGGGGACCCTGCAAATAAACCACCACCAGTAATGAAGAATGAATTTTTCTGGCTCAAGACCTGAGTGACCTTCTAATTGACAAGAGATGAATTTCACTATGCAAAGAAGTACAGGCTTCACATAACTAGGCTCAAGGTATTCTTTAAACTGACATGGGAAACTTACTCAGATAAAGTCTAATGGTATGCTGATATGTCATTTACAAAAGCCAACCACAAAATAAATTAAAGTACAACCACGTCTTTTTATCTATTTGTTATATATAATTTTGAACTATTGATCCACACATATCTTTAATTTCCTTTTTCATATTGAGAGTAATAATTCTTTGGTGATGGTTGCAACTACCAACAACTGTGCCACACTTGCAATATACATTCGCTAAAGGCACAAGCAGAAACTGACAAACATAAAAAGAACAACTGCAGCTTGAGCATACCTTGCGTGCAAGCTTCTCCAACTTCTCTTTTTCACTTTTCTGCAGTCGAGAAGAATTGAGTCAAGCCATGGATTGCGATATCAAATTTAGGAGGGGGAAAAATCAGTGCTGTGCAGTGTAGAGCAGAGCAGAATATAAACATCCATCTGCTAACAAATTATATACACAGTCTCTACAGCAAAATACTTTCTTACTTTTCCTTTTAGGAATTCAAACCAAAAACATATAATGCAGCTTCCATATGGATCCCATTTGCTGTTAAAGTTATAGCAAAAAGCTACATATATATACATGAAAAAGAAAAACAGATATGTAATATCTGGAGAACATTACAGGCATTAGTTCTCACGATTCTACAAATACACTTGGCTGATAAGTAACAATTTAAAGCAACTTTTGAAGTCTTAAAGTCATACTTTAGTTTTAAACAAACGGAACTATCATATTAATGAATAACAAACAAAGAACAATCTGCCTTTCCATGTCCACTTAAACAATATATAAGAATTTCCAACAATGTCGATACAACTGTTAACAGACATTTAGAAGAGTAAGAGTCTAAAATAATATGTCCAAGTGCATCGCTGGGAAATTCCACTACATTCTTGCAAACAAGTTTTGCATGCACTTAAGCACCACTTACCAATGCCTCTCGAATATCAACACTAACAATAAAGAATTGAAGAGCAAAAATAGGACATCAACACGAACAAATATACTATACATTAGAAATGAAATAGTATATATTAGTGCAATGTAAAGTCAAAGCTGCCTGTTTAAAAGAAATCTTTTCAGAATCACTTGGTGGAGAGAGGGAGAAAAAATGAAGTTGCTACTTCAAAAGAGGAGTTTACAAAGACCAATTGTATATATCAGTGGCTTTGCATACAACCAAATGTATCTGTAACTGAACCTTGAAAAACAAATTATCCCCAAATATTTGACCACCTAAGCCTAAGAAATACTCAACAGAAGCCCCCACATGAATGGCAAAAAATTAAGAGAACAAAGATTTTGCAGCTTTTCGGACTCTGTAAAAGATTAATTATACCCAAATCGATGACGTATGAAGCTGATGATAATATTTTACTTTATTCTCTTCCTACTTGGGTCCCACCTCGCCTTAACAGGTGATAGTCAACTCACCTCATTTCTACACTAATGAAAATGATTTATTCTGGTTTCCTTAGTTATAAGTTAAATATATTCGGAAAAGCACACCCAAATTTATTTTGATTTTGGAGCAAAGATTCCCCTCATCAACAAAGCTTAAATAAATCGATTTTAATTACCAACACAAGTTCTGTCAAGAAACAAGTTAAATGTATTGTTAATACAGTAAGGTATAAGTCATTAAAATAAAAAATTTAATATATGATTTAGATAATTGGTATATGGGAACTCAATACATGGACAGGGCTAAGCGAAAGAGATTTTTTGTGATATTCCAAAACTTTCATTTGAATACTTTTAAGCACATATAAGAATGTCCTATATATCCCCCCATCATGTGAGTTCCGAAGCAATAAAACCCCTAAATAGTAATATTAAGATCAAAATCAAGTACAAAGCATAATAAACTAAGACAACAGCATGAATTGACCTGCATAACCTCTAAGATTACTAAAATGAAAAGCTAACTAACATTAATAGCAAGGCTAATACACCATAATATATACATTGCTAAAATCATGTCCATATTCTACATGATAAAGAAACAATCACAAACATGAAAGCAAAAAAACAAGGAAGATCCAGACAAGGACAAGCGTGTGTGCACACACACACACACAGAGATATTTATATTAACACGGAACACCGGCTATAAAGTACCTTAATATAAATATTCTCAGCAGCTTTTTCCTCCTCACTAAAGATTTTGCCGCTACTTGAAAACCTACGAGACACGAACCTAGCAAGTACCCTTGATGACATGGTTGCTATCCTGCAAAATGACACAAAGCCACTCCTAAATATCATCACAAACTATCTCCTAGCTTTTTATGTTATAGCGAGTTTTAGACTGCACTATTAAAATTGTTAGCGGACAAATATCACCAAAATTAAACAAAAAATTGATGCAAATACTTTTTATTATATATTCTTCTCAAAAAGATAGACCATTTACTTGTAACAACCAAAAAGACAAATGAAACATGGTAATTCAATTAAACCAAGAAAAGTACTACTGAAAAAACCTCAACTAAAGTGTACAGGATGCAGAACGAATACCAGATAAGAGAGCCTCGTAATCTATACAGCTACAATAGTGTTCATAACTACAGAAAACTAAAATAGAAGTCGTTGAGTTATACACAAACAAACTATTGCATTAAATCTGCACAATTTCTATTTGTTCTACGCACCTCCAATTAACAATTAAATGTTCAACTGTAATATATAATGCTTGAATTTACGGGATAACCAAACACTGCCTAAACATTAGTCAAAACGTCTTCTTCGTAAATTACTTGTTAACTACTAATACAGTTGACTGTATAACAATATAACATTCCCAGTACCGAAGTACATCACACATCTAATTCCCTGTTTGTGATACCATATAAGCTACTTATAAGTTGAAAAATACATACAATGCCCTAAATACGAAAACAGTAAATCAAATTCAAGCAACACCATAACATAATCTAAGAATCCACCGGCATCGAAAACAACTAACAACACAAACAAATGGATTGAAAATTTCATTGCCACAACAATTAAGACCCAGTGTCCGACTGTCCGTACTAAATCAATAGAAATGCTAAACAAGTACTAATTAACCAAAACGTATACAAAATCAAAGTACTTAAACACGATAAACAATATTATAAACTGAATTAGCAGAGAACGGGCTTCAATTAATGAAATTATAAAGTTAATGAAAAAATTAAGCAAACAAACCCTAGGTTTCTAAACAGACAATAAGCATAAAAAAATGAAGAAAAGATGAGGAAAAAAAGAGGATAAAATCATGTATTTGTGAGTGTGAGATTACCTGGAGAGTGAGAATGTGTGTGATTTGCTTGATTGTAGAAGAGACTAGGTTTTTTGGGATATATATATACATATATATATATATATATATATATATATATATTTATAAAATGTAATATCGGGGATCAAAATTGAGATACAGCCCAAAATGTCACATTTTACAAGCTAATGTCCAAAATGTCACTCCAGGTGAGTATAGCCTAAAATATCACTCGTAGATGCGATATTGTGTCGCGTTTGATTTTTAAACCCAAACGTTATTTCGTATAGCGTCTTTTATAAAAAAATTAAAATAAAATCATACTCCAAGCATTTCGACACAGACTTAGACACAGACATATGAACACAAATTCTCCACATTGCACACAAACTCTCGACATTGATCAACAATTCATTGATCTTAGATCTATATTTTGCTCGTGGTGTTGATTAATTACGTTCTTCCCACTCTAGGAATCATGAATTTAGAGGTAATTTCTAGGGTTTAAGTTCATATATGCATATTTTCAGTTCATATAAATTGTGATATATTTTGAGTTCATAGTTTCTATCATGAATTACTGTTTTTAATTCGATCAATGTACTTTTGAGTTCATATTTTGAGGATTATGATCTGTTGTTGATTTCTATTTACATAAATGTAGACCAATATATGTGTTTATTACATTCAACCATGGGGTTTTTCACTAGTGTAGTCTTCTTTTAGCTCTTATACTTTCGTTGTATAAGTGATTTCGAGTTGTCCCCCTGTGTAGGATAGTGGGCACCATGACTTAATGAATGTGGTTGTCATTGACTAGTCCAATATGTGGTTGTCATAAATGTAGACCAATATGGTACATGAATTTCCAAAGAGATAACTTCATGATGAGTTTTCAAAGAGATAACTTCATCGTGTGCTACATTATAGTAGAGAGTAATCCAATCGACTAAGAAGTGTTAATCACCTAATTTACATATCTGTTATGATATCTGAAAATATCTAGAGAGAGAAATGAAGCTATACAGTGATCTTTGTTCACAGAGATGCAAACTATTGTTTGATACTTTGCAATAGTAATGAGTTTTACGTTTACTGTTTACTTGATTCTCCAGAGGCAGTGAATGACTTCATCTTTGCCTTTCTTAACTAAACATTCATTGTTATTGTAGTCATAAAAATGACCTTATTAGTTTATGGGAGCTATAATTGTTGTCATATACGAAGTGTTTGACTTCAGTAATCTTTGTTGAAATAACAATTTTAAACAGACAAAATGTATGAGGGCGGAGGATTTTCTAGGCTGTGCTTGATAAGGGACTTTAAAGTAGTATACAATTAGGTTTGTGGTAATGAAAATACCGTCACCTCAGGGTTTGCAATATTATTTGTGCTACTTTGACTACTATATCCTGTATGTGTAGACTGTAACGTTGCTTTGATAATAACTGACAGGTACTATACCAGCCAAATTTCAATTCAAACATGTAACATTTTCAAAACAAGGCAGCAAACTAATCTAGCAATAAAAGGGAAAAAGACTATGCTTTCTTGACTCTGTTAATCCAAACCATATCTATATATGCTCTTTTGCATACTAATGACTGTTACCTGAGTTATTACTATTTTATTGACTAGGTTCGATTTATGGTTAGATACTTGTTTAATATGCAACATAGTTCTAGATAAACATCATCCATACTCATATCAATCAATAATAACATGTCTTTGTTAACCAAACTGTCCAAATATTTCCCCGTACTCGCATTAAAAATCAAACTGTAGTAGTTGTAACAGGGCATCAACATCAGGTGTCTGAATTATTATAATCATTAAAAAAATGTACAACTAGGAAGCACATATAAACTAGGTTGAATTATGATAACTTTATAGAGTGATATATTTTGTAGATTCATAGGCAATTGATGAAAAAAGCTGGAATTGTATTAGTCGGACAGAAAGTTGAAAGAGAGAGAGTTTGAAATATGGTACATGAATTTATGAATGAAGCATCTTATAGCAAGCATAGAAAGTTTCAATCTCTTTTAGAATCTTGGTTTCCGATATAAGTTTGAAATATGTACATTGACCTTGTTCAAATCTTTTTTTCAGGATATTAGTTAGGGACCTGTTGATGCTAGCTTTCTTCATCTTTAGGGGACACATAGATCTAGACAGATTTGGAGACTAGGTGGTGGTGATATGCAGAAATTCAGATGGCGAAATTGTCATCAGACTCATCTACCTACTTTAGATCGACGTATGATACCATTGTTACATGCTACTGGTTTTTACGGTGTAGCTAGGGTTGCATCTTTACAGCTGGACGGTAGCCTTTTATCTGCACTAGTTGAGAGGTGGAGACCCGAGACACATACCTTTCATTTACCTATGGGAGAGGTCACTATTATATTGCAGGATATTGCAGTTCTTCTTGGCCTTCCTATTGAGGGCAATGCTCTTATATGTGACGCCACTCCCGGGACTAATATGTCTTGAATGAGTTATGTGGGCTCTATCTTTGGTACTACCCCGGTTGCTGGTAACTTCAATTCATCCAAATTGTGATTGATTTTTATCTCTTCTATCACTTCACGTTCATTACCGGAGACTGCATCAGCTGAGGAGATTAGGCATTACACCCGATGTTATTTGGTTCAGTTGATCGGCGGTGTGTTATTCACTGATCATTCTAGAGGTTGTATTCACCCGGTATTTCTACATTTTGTTCATGATTTAGATACTTGTGGAGACTATTTGTGGGGTGCTGCAGTTCTTGCCTTTATTTATAGGGAGTTATGCAAGAGTTGCAAGACAGATGTAGAGGAAGTTGCTGGTTGCCTTCTTTTGTTGCTGTTATGGGTGTGGGAGAGACTACCGACTCTGGCTCCTATTCGTACTAGTACACATTTATTTGATGATCGTATATGGGAGGGGCAGCTTGCAGGTCCACATGGTGTCAGGTAAATTCTTTTTATAATTTATAAGCATGTAATTTGAAATTAAATTTAGGACCCTAATTTAACCGTTTCTAATATTTTAGCATTCATTAATTCCCTAATTGGGTTTAGGTTTTTGAAATATTAAGCTTAAATTAAAAGTCAAATACTGAATTTATAAGCATGTAATAGAATGTTCACTGATTTAATAGTTTTTAATATTTTATGTATTGTGATTCTAGGTGGCTTGTTGGTCATTCCTTCATGGAAAAGGCTGGTCATACCCTCTCTGTTACTCGGACGATCCTTGATGGCCTTGAACCATCTCATTTCATTTGGCAGTCGTACTCTAATGATGTCTGGTCAGCGTATTTGGCGTTATTGTGGCCCTCTCATTTGTGTATTTATTGTGGAGCCTCATTATCCTGATTGGGTTGCTAGACAGTTTGGGATGCTGCAGTCTATACTTGTTGATCCAGTGTACTCGGTGGAGCATCATAAGATGTCATTGAAGGGTAATGACAAAATTCGTTGGGTTCAAAAGCATCAATCAAGTATTGATATCTAGGACACTCGTTTGGATCATATCTTTTAGGCAGACTTGATTGTTGGTGACAGTACAGTGCCTGAGTATTATACTTGGTATCTTGACAGGACTGTGAGATTTATTTCTCGTTTGGAGGCATTTCATCATCATATTATAAGGGTTTTTTACCTTTCATTTTATTGTTGGTGACAATATATGTTTTAATGTTTGCTTGATTTTACTTTATATGTTTCTATCTTGTGACACATCTGTCCCTTATTTTGTTTTTTTAGGGAGGTTTATTGAGGACTATAATTGATCGTACACAGTCAGTTCTTCCCGATGTGTCCGATCTTGTTACTAAGGGTTGTAATCTTGTTCAAGATTATAACTTATATGGTTTTGAGGCATTGCCCTTGGATGAGCGTCGAGATAGAGAACGAGTGGGGAGGCAAGAACCTGGGCGGCGTCCTAAACGTCAGGCTGGTAGACGAGTTGAAGCTCAAGTAGTTGATGATGATCATGTGGTGACAGATCTTGCAGATGACCATACCTCTTCACTTAATGTACTTGAGACATCTATTCAAGCCCAGTGTAGTCATCCCACATTTGATCTTGGTTTGACACTTCCTACTGAGCAGTCTCCTCCTATTGAGCAGCCTCCTTCTACTGAGCATCCTTCTCCTATGCATCGTTATGACAGGTCTATTGTTGATCAGCCTATCATATTGTCGTATCCGATATTTGATCTAGGTATTACTACATCTCATCCAATTGATGATACTACTACTGCCCGTAGTTCTTCTCAGCCTATTACTACATCTTAGCCTAGTGATGATACCAGTATGGATAATCCAGGCAGATTTAGTAAAAATCTAGTATACGAGGTTCGACGTTCAAAGAGAGTTCGTAACGCGACGAAGTGGGGTACTGATGGGCAAAAGTGTGCCAAAAAGTGATGATAAGTTTTTATATTATTTTAAATGTCTTTTGGTAGAGGGGAACAGATGGGTCTTTCTACTGTTTTAACTTATAAACATTCATCTCACCAGTGGTATGAGCAGGTACTCTGCATAAAATAATTGCGAAAGAAGACAAATATTGTTAATTTATAAAAACTGAACGAATACGTGGCTTTTTCGAGTTCGTTCTTATATAAATGACATGCATCAGTGTTAGGACTATTCAGACTAATCTGACTTCACATGTTTCATATCAGGTTTCCTAGCATCAGGACAAAGGTATTAAGCACGGCCTTGCCTGAATCAGTGTAAGTGAGAATCAAGAGGCTACTTTACTAGACTTCTATTCAATTAATTTAGGTTTTACTAGTGTACCAAAAAAAGAATCTGCTTTGATCTCAACTATGTAGCGAACTAAACTAAACTAGTACAAAAAAAATCTGCTTTGATCTCAATTAATTTCTCTATATAAATTAGTGTACCAAAAAAAGAATCTGCTTTGATCTCAACTATGAACTAACATTGTGTTTTGGACAATTGTTTCAGGATATTGTATAGAAGTGAAAAACTGGGAAGGCTATTGTATGAGCGAAACTGGAAGAAATAAAGTTGAATTAAAAGTAATTTTTGTCTTTTGTTGCAAAATGTAGAAAATATTTTGTACTTTGATGGAGCTTTTGTTGTAGAAAATCTCTCCATACTTCATTTTGGTAGAGCTTTTATCATTTTTTATGTGAGTTGATTTTACAGCTGAGCTGAGTTCTTGTACTTTTTTTTACAGCTGAGTTCTTGTAAAAAAAATTTATAGCTGAGTAGAGTATTTTTTATCTGGTAATTTTTGTTATTAGTTGAGTTAATTTCAGCTGAGCTTAGTTGATATTTATAGGTGCTAAGTTGTATTTCACAGAGTAGATAAGTGGACATAATAGATGAAAACGTAACTTCATGTTGAGTTTTTGTAGTAGACGCAACATAGTGTTGTGTTTGAGTTGTAGAAGTAACTTCGTTTCCCGTTTTGAATACTTTTAAAAATACAAAAAAAAACATGAACGCTATTTCGTGCCACGTTTTTAATTCTTTTAAAAATAAAAGCAACTTGCACGCAAGTTCGTGCGACATTTATAGTATCAAACGTTGTACGATATAGCTTTTTGCTAGCTACGCGCTATATCGTACTGCGTTTTTCCGTCAAACTATACACACGACTCCAACTATGTTACTGCCACACACATTGTTTTCAACCTATTGCTCAAATTCTAAACTGATGAAAACCTAAACACATTGCAATAACAAATACAAACACACACACACACATACACACACACACACACATATATATATATATATATATATCAAATAGTAAAAAATCTGGATTGGATGGCTTCGGGATCGGGATCAAAATCAACTGCCATAGTAGCATGGATTTATATTGATGGTAATATTCTAAAAACTCAATTAGAGGGTTGTGTTTATGATATACCTGTTTCTAAGCATGTTAAGTTTGATTCTAGTATGAATTTCAGTAATTTGTGTGATGTGCTGTTTTTAAAGATGAAAATTAAAAGGAGTAAATATGAGTTGAAAATGTATTTTAGAAGTAAAAATCCCAATGATATGAAATTTGGTATTGTTCCGGTTGAAGATGATGATGATGTTGAGTTGATGTTTGGAATTGTTCTCACAAATGGACCGCCTTTCTTTCTTGAGATTTATTTAGAAAAAAATTTAATTGGTCAATTGGTTGAAAATTGTTCAATAGGTGTTGAAAAAAGTAGTAGTAGGGGTGTTGAAGGGAGATCTACTAGTAATAGATATTTTGGAGGAGAGACGAGTAGTAGTACTTCTTTAGAGAGTCATGATGTTGTTGAGAGTGGAATGAGAATTGAAAAGTCCACACGTTTTAATGAGTCGATTTTGATAACAAGAGATGAATTGACAAATCCTATGGAGTTGAGGGAGGGGATGGTATTTGATTCTAAAGACGAGGTAATGCATACAGTGAGAGAGTTTCATATTCGTAGTCATCAGGAGATTATTGTGACTAGATCAAGTGCTTTGAATTGGCATGTTTCTTATAAGTGGAAAGATCACGGTTGTAAGTGGATGCTAAAGGCTAGGTTGCGAAAGACACTTGGTAAATTCCAAATCATGGAAACTTCGGTACCACCCACATGTATGCGCACAAATTACTCAGGACCACCCTAACTTGACATCTGCTGATATTGTGGAAGTAATTAAAGACCAAATTGTAGCTGATCCCATACTTAAGGAAAAGGTGTTTATGGCGACAGTAAAAAACATTTTTGGTTACCAACTGGGTAGGAAAAAAGTTAGAGATGCTAAAAAACATGCAATGGATCAACTACATGGATCTTGGGAAGGATCTTATGAAGATCTCCCTTATTTGATGGAAGCCTTCCAATCTTTCAATGTTGGAACCAAAGTTGATTGGCTTTTTAAGGAGGATGAATCGGGAGAGCGTGGGAGCTTAGATGTATACATTTTTTTAACGCTATTACTTCATTCAAGTCTTGAATAATTTGAACATATACTAATGAATATTTGAAACAGGAACGGACATTCAAGAGACTATTATGGGATTTTAAGTCGTGCATCGATGGATTTCAGCATTGCATGCCAGTCATACATATTGATGGTACTCACCTATATGGGTTGTATCCAGGTGTTCTTTTTAGTACAACAGCAGTGGATGGATTCAGCCATATTCTTCCCTTGGCATTTGCAATAGTGGAAGCTGAGAATCTATCTAGTTGGGGTTGGTTTATGGAGAGGTTGAGGAGCTTTGTGGTAGGTATGAGGCATAGTATTTGTGTCATTTCTGACAGACATGCTGGGATCATTGCAGCTATGCAAAAGGAAGGATGGTGTGAGCCACACAACCATCATCGGTTTTGTGTCAGACATCTAGCTGCGAACTTTGCTTCTGCCCATCATAGAAAAGGTTTGAAGAGTAGGATAGTTGAGTTGGCTTCTCAGGTACAAGAGAAGAAGTTTGATTTATTATGGGAGCAACTGCTGATTGTGGAGCCTAAGGCGGCTGAATGTTTTGAGAATAAACCATTGATGAAATGGTCATTAGCACATGATGGGGGGAAACGTTTTGGTATCATAACCACCAACCATGCTGAAAGTTGGAACAATGCCATTCTTGAAGCCAGAAACCTCCCGATTACTTCCTTGGTTAGAGAGTTATTTCTAAAGACCGTTGAGTATTTTGATCAAAGAAAGCTTGAAATTGCATCACAATCGGTTCGAGGTCAAATGTTCACTAGTTATGCTAATAAGATGTTGAGTCGATCAATTATACGTTCTAGTGGACATAGTGTGAAATTATTTGATCGAGATACTTGGTTATATCAAGTAGTCACTAGGAAAGTTGGACTAAAGGGTGGTAACAATCACACCGTTCGAATTCAAGAATCTGTGTGCTCGTGTGGAAAATGGCAAAACTATTGGGTTCCGTGTTCTCACTTAATTGCTTGTTGTGCCTATGTCAAATTGAAGCACGAGATGTTTGTCGGCGAGTGGTATAAGTTGGAGAACGTATTGAAAGTTTATAATGGCATATTTGAACTGATACTAAACAAAGGTGATGCTCGTTGGCCAATCAATCTAGATTTTCCAAAAGTGATTCATGACAAGGATGTTGAAAAGAAGAAAGGAAGAAGAAAGTCCACGAGGTTCAAGAATGCAATGGATTTTCAAGCACCGCGTGGGAAGAAATGAAGTCCTTAATATATCTTTGTAATGCATTTTTCAACATAATAAAAAGACATTTCGTGGGAAGATATTCTTATTAATCTTTTTTATTATATTGTGTGTTTTGATGATTTTTATTATGTTGGGTGTTTTTTATTATGTGTTTGTTGGGATATTTTGGGATACTAGTGTTCTTTAAATATGCAGTAGCAGTAGGCAATAGGTTCTTCTGGGGTGAAGCATAAGCACGCTACTTGATGTTGGGTTTTAGTGGTAAGACCAAGGTTCGTGTAGCGTTGTTATTTTATTTTCTTAAATTTTGACCAAAACGCGAGTTCATATTGCGTTTTGATGTTAAACAGAACTTTATATCGCGTTTTGATTTTTAAATGTTGGGTTTAATGTCGTGTTTAAAGATAAAACCAAATATCAAGTTACGTTTTGAGCTTAAACTAAAATTAATATAGCGTTTTGAGTTTTATTTTTATTTTTGTGTTTTTGACAAACACGTGGCTTAATATCGCGTTTGCCTGTAAAACTCAACATTAAGTTGCGTTTTGAGTTTTTTTTAAAAAAAATTACCAGAAAAACACAACACGATATAGCGTTTTGACGTTAAACGGAACTTGATATAGCGTTTTGAGTTTAAACTAAACATAATGTAGCATTTTGATTTTGATTTTGATTTTTTGTTTTGGACAAAGACACAACTTAATATCACGTTTTGAGGTTAAACACAACATTAAGTTGCGTTTTGAGTTTTTTTTTTAAAAAAATTTACCAGAAAACACTCAACACGATCTAGCGTTTTAGCTAAAACACAACATCATCCCGCGTTTTGGAGTGACATTTTGGGCCATTTTCCCGGACTGTGCCATTTTGGGCATTTTTTTTGTAAAAGTGACACATAGGGCCATTACCCCTCAAAATTACTCTTTCGGTTCTTAATTAGTTTTGTGGAGTAAAATTAATTAATTTTTTATTTTAATTTAAAAAATATATATAATTAGAAAAAGTTAAAATTTTATAATTTACATTAAAATGTATTTTTTAGTTTTAAAAATTATGAAACAATAATTTTTAACATATAGTCAAATACTAATCAATTCGACCATAGAAAAAAAAGGACATTTAAATAGGAAATGAGGGAATGCTTTTTTATTTATTTAATTTAAATTTTGTATTAATATGAATATGATGTAATAATAGTAATATGTTTTTTATTTTATATTTTGTAAAAATATGATTTATAAAGTTTTTTTTTGCAAAAATACGGTTTTGTAACCTGATTCAACTAAAATCAACTTAAAATGCAACCATGAGTGACTTCATGTTTTTTCAAAAAATGTTACATCCATTTGCATTTGGTTACAAATGGTATAAAAAAAGGTTGCATTTAATTATTTTTAGTTACACACTGTATTTTTGCAAAAAAAATTAAAATATAGTAAAATCGCAAAAAAGTTAAAAAATAGTATTTTTAATAAATATACTTATTTATATTATATGAAATAAAATTTAATGATTTTCAAAAAGATTTAAATACACAACTCAAAAGCTTTATGGGCTTTAATTATAAATGGATTTATCGACCCAAATTTATAAGGATTGAAACTGGATTTTTCCAGTCAATTATAAATTTACTAACAAATTTTAACAATATAAATATTAAATGATTATGAATGGCATCTACAATAACATTTACATAAAATAAATAGAATATTTTTAACAGAATGGTAAAATGAAAATTGTAAAGAAAACTGAAAATTTGCAAGATGGCAAGTAAATGGGGAAGCTTGAAATTTTGTTGTATAAAATGAAACTAAAGAAAATGATAAAACGAGAAATAAGATAAAATGAATAGTTATTGAATATATAATAATAATAATAATAATAAAAGCTAAGGCTTTGCAAGATTTTGTGGTGATTACTGGGATAAGATAAGGTTACTAATGACGATTAAAACATGAACAATGTTCGCTATTTCTTACAACGAACGACACAATTTTTACCTCGCCACCTCATTTTTCGTATTCTGCACACTCTATGCTCATCACCAAAATAGACTATTGGCTATACCATCTATGAAATGTTAACAAAAGTATACCATTTGTTATAATAGACAAAGATGTTACATCAGAAATGCAACGGAGCCAAGTTTAAGCCTCAATGAGGATCACGACAAGGTGACTTTCTAGGAGCATTTCTTTTCAATTTAGTGAAATTTAAGTGTGTTATTAGAGGTTGTAAAAGACAATCAAATCTTTGAAGAGTTCTCTTTCAAAAAGAATCATAGTTAAATTTATCATCATGTTGATGATATGTTTTCATTAAAAAAGATATAAAATTCATAATATGTATAAAAAATGTATAACTTCTATTCCAAGGCTCTGTTTGAGATTATTGTGAGAAAAAGCGTTGTTGTAAAAAGTATTGTTGGAAAACTTATATGGTTGTTTTGTGTTATGGGCAAAATATGTCTCCCCGTCATTTAAGGAGGCTCTTACTCTCAAAGAGTCTTGCCCACTCATTTGGGCCTAAACCTATACAAATGTTTAGCCCAACTTGTTGGCCCAACTAGCTGAAAAACAAAAGCATGGTGGGACATATTTTCTCTAACAACCATTTTTATATCAAAACACTTCTCCTCACTGTAGTTTTTGAATATTACCAAACACCTTTATGATTGTTTTTCAGCATAAAGTTGATGTTGCTGTGTACAATACCAATACCAATACCAAATAGGGACCAAGTAATGTCATGTTTAAAAATAAATGTTAGGAAGCAAACACTGATGCCTGTCAGAGAATACAAATCAGTGTTTACATTACTGACGTCATCAGAGTTTAAGGAGCTGTCAGACAGAGTTTACTCTATCAGAGAATACTCAATCAGAGATTACTCTAACAGAGAATGCTCTATCAGAGAATAACAACCGACAGAGTTTGTTAAGAAGCAATTCAAATCAGAGTATGAATAGGAAAGTGAGAAGGAATCCTAATGCAAGTCTATTTTCTTATGAAAAGCTGTTCTATTTCTAATCTGATTTGTAATTGAATTGTAACTATGTCTATATAAACACATACATAAGTTAATATCTTTAATCTTTGCAAGTAATACCTTTCATAACCTAACAGCTCTTAAGAATAAAATATTTCTTGAGAGAGTTCTGTAATATAATCAATATTATCAATACAAATATGTGATTCCTTTACATACTTGTGTTCTTGATCGATTTACTGGTACTATTACATTCAACCCCCCTTCTATAACAGTTTATTCATCTGGGAAACAAGTGGTATCAGAACAGGCAGTTCAAATTCAACTGTTAGATCATAAATCATGTCTGGAAACAAGTATGAGAGCATAAGAATTCTTATCTTGAAGAAAGCTAAGTACCCTACATGGAGGGTGAAGATGTTAATGTTCCTGGAAGCAACAGATCCTGATTATTTGGACAGGATCAATGAAGGCCAGTATCTACCAACAAAACTGGTACCTGCAACCATTGTGGAAGGAAGACAAATTCATGAATACTATACTCTAAAAAATAAGAAGGAGTGGACCAATGAGGAAAAACAAGAAGTCCTCAAAGATGCCAAGGTAAGAAACATATTGCACAATAGTCTTGACTCTATAATGTCCAACAGGGTGATAGCATGTAAAACTGCAAAGAAGATCTGGGATGCTCTGGAGGTTCAATGTCAAGGAACCAGGGAAATCAAGAAAAATAGGAGATCGGTGCTCATACAAGAGTATGAATATTTTGAGGCTAAGCAGAATGAATCTCTCACAGATATTTATGACAGATTTTTAACCTTGTTGAATAACTTAGCCTTGGTAGACAAAGTATATGATAATGAAGATTCTAACACTAAATTTCTAAGGGCTCTTCCAGAAGAATGGGATCTGCAGACATCTTTAATTAGAGACAAGGTTGATTTAGATGAGATATCTTTAGATAAAGTCTATGGCAAATTGAAAACTCATGACCTGGAGTTACAGCAAAGAAGAAACAGGAAGAGCAGCAAGACAAGATCTATTGCTTTGAATGTTGAAGCTAAGATTGAAGAACCAAAAGAAAAGGTGCTTAAGGCCTCAACAAGGAAAGGGAAAGAATTAGTGATCTAAGAAAGCAGTGAATCAGAGTTTGAAACAAACTCTGAAGCAAACTCTGATGACTCCACAGACTCTGATATGATGGAGATGGTTGCTATGATTGTTAAGGGCTTCAAAAAGATGAAATACAGAAAGTATAAAAAGCAAGCAAATTTTCAGAAGAAGCATGGTGAGTCAGAAAAGAAAGACAGGTTCAAGAAAAGAGAAGATAGAGATGGGAGATCAAAGACTGTTGATAAGTCAAAGATTAAGTGTTACAAGTGTAACAAGATGGGTCACTTTGCTACTGAATGCAGGAGTAAGGAATCAGGAAAGGCTTTAATCACATCAAAGAAGGATTGGATGGATTCCTCAAATTCAGAACAAGAAACAAATTATGAACTCATGGCAAACACTGATACTCTAAACTCTGATAAGGTACCAGACTCTGTCTTTAATTTTTAAACTGATAATATCTGTGAACTAAAGTCTTTTATTAGATCTTTGCATGTTAGTTTTAAATCACAGACTCTAGAAAATGAGAGATTAAAATCTGAGATACAAACTCTGACTACTAGGAATAACAAACTTGAATCTGAAAACTCTGATATGTTAGACATTAAGAAAGACCTTGACAATGCTATTCACATGCAAACACAATTTGAAATTCAAATTGAATACTTAAAATTAGAAATAGCAAAAGAAAAAGAAACTTTCAGAGTTTGGACAAACTCTGGAAAGAGAGTCCAACAAATGCTGACTAATAAGAATTGGACTTCTACTTTAGGCTATGAATCAGACAAAGATACACACACTAAATCTCACATAAAAGAATGAAGGGTTTCGTGACACAAACGCAGCGGAATAAACGTGAAAAATAAATCAAAATAGCGAAACCCTCCGCAGGATCCATGCGAAAACAAAAGATTTAATTCGGAGATAAAGAATAAATACCTTTAGAAGCTTTAACAGTTCATTAATGGAAGATTAATGGAGGTCCAAAGCTTGTTTAATCACCACTGTTAGGTCCAAAGTGTTGTAGAGGGGGGGGTGAATACAACTGTTTAAAATTTATGAGAGAATAAACAATGTGCAAGTAATAAATGATGACTCAGAATTTCAAGAATATATCATTATATTCATTGATGGATTTGCTACAACATTCATAAAAGCATCATGATCAGTTGAACAATAAATACAGCAATTAAAGCTAGATTCAACTGATCCTCTCTCTCTCACTTTTTGTTTTACAGTAAATGCTCTCTCTTAAAAATTATCGTTTAAAATACAGAGATACAAGTTACTTCTAAAAATACAAACAAAGTGCTGCTTTTATAATGTCATGTAGTCTTGATCTTGTCCTTTTTGTGTACGTGGCCCAATCAGGACTTCGACAACAAAAAGTACTTTCCCAACAACTCTGGATCAACCGTTCACAATAAGCCACTTGTCCCTTGAACATTAAATGTTACATTTCTACCCGCATCTCGATCTTCGCCTGGACCCATCTCGATCTCGATCTGTGAAAATCTCGATCTCGATCTGTGAAAATCTCGATCTCGATCTGTGAAAATCTCGATCTCGATCTGGGAAAATCTCGATCTCGATCTGTGAAAATCTCGATCTCGATCTGGGAAAATCTCGATCTCGATCTGTGAAAATCTCGATCTCGATCTGGGAGAATCTCGATCTCGATCTATCGCCTGGATCGAGATTTGCCTTTGCAGTGTTTTACTTCACTTGTAAATCTCGATCCGCATCTCGATCTGCTGTGGATCGACATTTGCCTTGGCAAATATGCACACATCCAATGTTGACCTTCTTTAGTGACTAATTGAGAATTAACCTTTGTGAGCGAGTTTCCTTAGCTTCTTCAATTTCTTTTCCTCACTCAATTCAAATGAGATCTTCTATTACTGACACGAACTTGCCTCCAATGTCCTGACACTTGATGCAATGGTCTGGTTCATAAGTGACTAGTCTTGTAGGGGTTCTTGCTTCTGAATGTCAGTTCTCATTTGTTGATTAACCTTTACATTATCCAGATGTTGATATACATTACATGAAATCACTTTGGCCTTCTTGATACTTCCTTGACATTAATTTGATTCTCCATTAGATAAGTTAGGGCATGAGCAATACTCAGATTGAACTTCTTCTCACTTATGCATCCTTGATTAACCAAATTAGTTACTTGTAGTTACCAAGTATCATTACCATTTCTTCAGTTGATTGATTCCATGTGCTTCTTCAGTTTCTCTTGTTTTGCTGTTGTTTTATCTTTTACTTAGTTGAGTTACAAAATAATTAAGTGTTACAAGTTAGTACACCTATGCCTTTCAATCTCCCCCTATTTGATTGTCTAACAATGACAACCAAATTCACAATGAGGATAACTCAACTAAACAGGGACTGAAAAAGATAAAATAACATTCATAAAAGATCATGTCAACTTGCATAATGCTTGGCTTGATTAATTAACTTCATGTCTATTACTGATACTTCAAGTGCCAAAATTGGACACCTGTTGGCTCGATTAAATGGCTTCATGCTCTTCTAGAGATTTTCTCTAAGTACTTTAAGAGCACGGTCCACTCAATCTTCAATTATCCTTCTGAAGTCCTTTTAGCAGTATTACCACCGCCGAACTTCGCGAAATAATTGATGCCTTATATAAACCAGTTTCAAGACACTTAGCTAACTAACTTCTACCTTACACTACACAAGACAACAGATAATATATTTTTACAATGCAGGAAAACAAGAAAACAAATTATAACGCAAAGAAACATTACAAGCATGATACATTAAAACTTTTATTTCTTGCGCTCCTCTTCCTCACGAGCTTTCTTCTTGGCTGCTTTTTCTTTCTTCATGAACTCAGGGTTGCAGACTTCATCCATTCTTTTCTTGAGAAGATTAAGTCCTTCTGCTTCCACATGATTTCTGATCTTGTAATTTCGAAACAACCTCAACCACCTTTCAACCATGCTGCGAGTGGTAAGCTTCGTGGGAATGTCTTCAAACCTCAGCTTTGTGACTTTGTCAGGGTACCCCTTTTCCCCTTTCTTCCGTATGACCAGCTGCTTAGGGTATCCAATGACAATAGCGGTGGTGCATTGCTGTAGCCTCTGAATATCAAGTTGTTGTCTTCTCTTACAGAAGTTATCAAACGTGACCCTCAGATAATCCTGATCAAACTCGTCAATATCATCCATCTCCTCAATCAATTCTCTTATACTACACAGTGTTTCATGACTGTGTTCTGCAAAGATGTCGTACTTGATTTCAATGATGGTTTCCACCTTATGCTTGTCTGTATAGATCAGCAGATCATTCTCATTCTCAGCTTTGCTCTTGACAAACTTGACATTTGCACTAACCACTGCACTAGCTTCCTTTCTTATTTCCCCTTCTTCTGGAATGTCTATCCTTGGATCTCCGTATCTTTGCACATGCTCTCTTATTGCCTCGTTTTGCAGCTCGAATGCATAGTCTTCAGGTTCCTTCTTAACCACTGGTAGTGTAGCTTCAGGCAACTTGTATCTAGAATCTTGCCTTCTTATCAGCTTCTCCAAGTCCTTAGCCACCAGCTTCTTTTCCTTTGTTAGAAAACCCTTAGAGAGAACTAGCTTTGCAACTGCCTTCAGCACATTTCCGCTCGGAGTTAGTTTCGAATCATGCAGATTTACGATCCTCAAGACCTTGTCATGGACATATCTGATCTGGTAGGGATTTAGAATGATGTCAACCCCTCTGTCTTCAGCCATCTTCAACAATTTCTCCTTAAACAGCACTCCAGTCTTGACAGAGGTGTCTACCTTGTGAGCGAATTCTACCAGTTCACTTGCACCCCTTTCATGGAAGAAAGCTTCATCGACCATACACGGCCCGATTTTTGTTATGGGTGTCCAAGTGATCATCAGATTCCATGCCTTCTCCTTGAATATGACTTGTACGGAGGTGCATCCCTGTCTTATGCAATTTAGATAATTCAGCAGCCCAGGGTTTAGATTTTCTAGCTTATGAAGAAGAAAGCTCAATCTTCCTGAGTCATGAGCATAGGCTCTTGGTCCAGCTAAGGCTTCTCTAGCCTTGTCCCACTCGGGACCTTCCCTCCTTATGTCAGCCTGGACCTTAGGATCATTGATCTTTTTCATTTCAAACTCATGCTGAGTTTTCTGAGCCGCTCTCTTCTCCTTTGCCATTTGTTCTTTTTCAACTATCCCTTGTAGAATTTCTTCATTTACTCTTTCTCTGGCTTCCCTGAAAATCTCTCCTTGCATCTCCGCTTCATCAACTTCTTCTTCTGGAACATGCTCGTCAGCAACCGAGTGGTCTCCTGCATCACCTGCAACTCCTGCGCCAGATCCGCCAGGATTTAGACCTCTTTCTTGTTCCCATTCTCTTGCTCGTTGCTCGAGTCTCGACCTCCTTGCCACTAAGGCTTCTACATCCATCTCGTCATCATCAGAATCTTCAATAAAGTCTCCCATAAATGTATCAACAAGAGGTGTTTCTTTCTCAGCTTCTTCTTCAGCTACCATCTTCTGCTTGCCTTTTTCCTTAAGAGCCGGTTGAGCCTCCTCCACCTTTTCACCAGATTTGTTTGAGGACTCGATCACCGGACCCTTACTAGTCAGCTTTTTCAGACCCTGATCCTCTTTCTCCCCCTTAGGTGTGTTATCCTCATCAGGAGCATCATCATCATTATTATCGTCACCACCACCACCAGTTGAAGGACCAGGTCCATCCTTGTTACGTCCAAAGACAGCATCAAGTAGTTCATGCAGTTTCGTCCAAACCTGAGACATGCCATAAGTGACATCATCTACTGACCTCCCGACCTCCACTTGTGCCAATCCGAGATTGTTTATCTTGTCAATCATCTGATTTTGGACGGCAATCAGGTTCTCCATGAACTGAGCTCCAACCTCCAATCTTCCAGAGTGAGAAGAGACAGCAGCAGTAACACCAGCAACTCCAGCCTCCAAAGCCTCCACTTTCTTCACTAGATCCTGCAATTTGGGGGACGGTGTTTGGCTTGGGTTAGACTGTTTACTCTCACCGGGTTCTGTTTCACTCAAGATCCCTAAAAAGAAGGGATCTACTCTCCCTGTCTCTCCCTCGTGTTTAGAGCCTAACAGTACTAGAGCCTCATCCACTAATCTCTGGGGACTAGCGGTGAGTTGGTCGGCGATATCGGTCAGTGAGACTGAGCCTTTAAGCGCTGTGTCTACGACGGGAGATGACGTTATGACCATGTCATCCCCTTGATCACTTAGAACCTTTTCTGGTTCGCTGGGCTGTTCTGGAGGCGTAGACCCACCAGTCACCAGATGTCGTTGCTCTGCAAGCAACTTGTTTTCTGATTTAGATGAGGAAGCGTCATCCGTACTGGATTCGACAGACTCTTCCTCATTAAAACTGCCTGAGATACTAGTATCAGAAGTGCTAGTCTCAGTTTGCCATTCCCCTTCCGAGAAATTGCTCAAAGAGCCCTGAGCGGACAACTCAGGGAAGGTAGGGCCAGCTCCTATTGGCTGTTGAGATGGACCCCCTTCTTGACTCTCACCAACATGCCTAGGCGAGTGCGAATGTGTTGAAATGATTTGGAGAGGAGAGCCACCAGCGTGAGGTGTGGTGGCTGTGAGAGGTGAACTAGCATTAACAGGTTGTGCAGTTGCCACTGGATTTGAATCCACCTTTTGCTTCTTTGAAGGTGGCAGAGCTGCTGAAGTGACTACTCTCTCAACTCCTACACTTCCTCCACTCGAATCACTCGACTCAGATAAGCTTGCCTTCCTTTTATCACCAGTTTTAGGGCTGGCTGAACGTTTATGAACAGAAGGGCTTGCAGCCTGGGATAGAGCCTGGGGGTTTTCAGGCCCACGGCTGTAGAAAACAGGTTGAATTGATGATTGATCAAGATTAGCAAGAATAGGTACCTGACTAAGAAGATCGTCATCCTTGTCAGCTCCAGCTTCTGCAACATTTGCCTCGGCCATATCAACATCCATTCTTGCTTGTTCCAAAGTTCTAGGCACTGGATCTCCACCTTCAGCTTCGTTACCACTACTCTCAGCTTCTACTGCAGTAAACTGAGAAACATGCCTCCTAGCATACTCATCTTGCAGATCCTGGAAGTACGGAGTCAGGCGCAACTCAAAAAGTCTTGACTTTTGCTGGGTTTCCATGGTGGAGATACTCTTTAGAGTCATATCAAAACATGCCATCCTTTCAGAGCCTTGAAATATTCTTCTGTGTTCCTCTGAAAGGACGTCATCCAGAACAATCTGAAGAAATCTTGGCATCCAGCATTTGACTGGACCATCTTCTGGATTCCTTGAGGCATTTTTCTCCAATGCCCACCTCTCATGTAACTGAATCAACAGATGTTTGCCCACATTCACTCTCCTGTTGTTTGCCACTCCATATAGTATTACCCGGCAGCTGTTGTTCATTGGCCTGTAGTCTTTGTCTTTTGGGAACATGCAGCGCTGAATGGCCTGAACTACATAATCCCACTCAGCTGGTAGCATACCGGTGTTAACCTTTGTTACCTTGATAGGACCCGTGGGAGGGCGACAACCTATCTCCGTGAATAATTGCAACATATCCTCCATAGTGGGTTCCGGAGCATAATCTTCTGTAGGAAGCCCGAGTAACTCATTGAACTTCCGCAGACTGACTTCATATTTGACACCACCAATAGTAAAGGATAGTCCTGTTGGATTGGCTTTTCCACCCTGAATCTCTAGTGTAGAGTAAGCAGCTTGAAGGGCTTCGACATTCAGGATGGGAGAGGCGGTTAACGCGTGACTTATGATTGATGTGTTGTTGAGGGATTCAATCCAGAACTGATAGTGAATAAATCTACCAGTTGCTCGATCAGCAGAGAGATTAACAAAGTTGGTCTTGGGAATTGTGAAATTTGGGTTTGCCATTTTAAAGTTGTGTTTGAGAAAAGAAATGTTCTGAAATGGTTTGGCAATGGAAATTTTTAGAGAACAAGTTCTAAATTTAAACAACAAAAAAACGTACACGAACCCCACTAATTACCCCACGTAATTAGTGACACAAATTAAAACAAATTAACTGCCCACTAATGACCACTTAACTCCCCACTAATGATTGACGGTTGAGTTTTCGAAAATTAAAGTGAACAGCCGTTACAAAATAAATTATTTTTCCAGAAAAACCACAAATACGGCGGTAAAGTTGCACTTTAAGGATTAACCAGTAGTACTCACAACTATTTTGCTCAAGAACACAAAAGTACTTAAGAATAAGAAAGCACGAAACAAAAACCAAACTCACTCGAATGAAGAAGAAAACTAAAGAACTAATTACAAGAACAGTAATAACGATAAAAACAACGCAAGAAGTTCAACAGTTGTAAACAAAATTTTAGCAGAGTTTCGTTTTAGTTATTGATGCTTTTAAGTAACAGTTAGTGATTTTTGTTTAAGAAAATCACAAGAAAACTTGATGTAATGTATGTATACGCGAGTGTATCTGAAGAGCTTAAGCTTTTGGAGAGAAAGAAAGTTAATGTAAATAATGAACAGCCTTTTTAATGCTATAATATATACCTGCACGCCAAAAAAAATGACTGAAAAGACACGTCACATCTCGATCTCGAGATCCGCATCTCGATCTTCATCTAGATGTCGATCTAGATGTCGATCTCGATCCGCATCTCGATCTACATCTAGATGTCGATCTAGATGTCGATCTCGATCCGCATCTCGATCTACATCTAGATGTCGATCTGGATGTCGATCTCGATCCGCATCTCGATCTACATCTAGATGTCGATCTGGATGTCGATCTCGATCCGCATCTCGATCTACATCTCGATGTCGATCTTGATGTGGATAGATCGAGATTTGCCATAGAAAATTTCTCATTACTTCATTTAGACACTAACCATAATGATATACAGATCAGCACAAGATTAATGTCATGAAACTTTCTAACTCCTTATGATATGCAACACATACATTTATGAAGTTAAGTACACATTATTAATTATGAATATTCATGAATAACAATAATATGTACACAAGCTTAATTATAACAGATAGGTAGCAAAACTAACAGGTGTTAAGCATCCCTAATTCACCAACCAATCTAGAAAATGTTGATTCGTCTAGGGGTTTAGTGAATATATCTGCTATTTGACGTTCAGTAGACACAAAATGCAACTCTACAGTTCCATTTTCTACATGCTCTCTAATAAAATGATACCTGATGTCAATATGCTTGGTCCTTGAGTGATCCACAGGATTGTTGGTCATTGCAATAGCACTTGTGTTGTCACACATGATAGGAATCTTAGATACTTCCACACCGTAGTCCTTGAGTTGGTTCTTCATCCACAGTATCTGGGCCACACAGCTTCCAGCAGCAATATATTCTGCTTCAGCTGTCGAGGTAGATACTGTGTGTTGTTTCTTGCTTTGCCAAGACACCAACCTTCTTCCAAGGAACTGACAGCTTCCTGAAGTACTCTTCCTATCTATTCTACAACCTGCGTAATCTGAATCCGAATAGCCAACAAGATTAAACCCTGTATCTCTTGGGTACCAAATCCCGAGATTTGATGTTCCCTTGAGATACCTAAAAATGCGCTTTACGGCTATGAGATGTGACTCTCTAGGATCCGCTTGGAACCTTGCACATAAGCATGTAGAGAACATAATATCAGGTCTACTAGCAGTTAAATACAAAAGTGAGCCGATCATACCTCGATAGCTTGAGATGTCTACAGGTTTACCCGATTTGTCCTCGTCAAGTTTCGTGGCTGTTGCCATAGGAGTCTTTGCTTGTGATACATCTTGGAGACCATACTTCTTCAATAGATCATGAATGTACTTGGTCTGGCAGATAAATATTCCGTCCTTCTTCTGACTAACTTGAATGCCCAGAAAGAACGTCAGCTCTCCCATCATGCTCATCTCATACCTTGATTGCATTAACTTAGCGAATTTAGCACACAGCTTCTCATTTGCAGACCCAAAGATAATGTCATCCACATATACTTGCACCATTATTAGATCATCTTTGCATTTCTTGTAGAAAAGCGTCTTGTCGATTACTCCTCTTGTAAAACCACTTTCTAGTAAGAAGTCTGACAGAGTTTCATACCACTTCCGCGGAGACTGCTTAAGGCCATATACTGATTTGAAGAGTCGATAAACATAATCACAATATTTGATATCGATAAACCCGGGAGGTTGCTCGACATACACCTCTTCATCCAGTTCACCGTTTAAGAATGCACTCTTGACATCCATTTGATAGACTTTAAAACCATGATGTGCTGCGAATGCCAAGAACATCCTTACTGCCTCTAGCCTTGCTACTGGTGCATAGGTTTCATCATAATCAATTCCTTCTCTTTGAGTATAACCCTTAGCAACCAGGCGAGCTTTATTTCGTGTTACACGTCCGTCTTCATCCAGCTTGTTCCTGAATACCCATTTTGTCCCAACAACAGATCTATTCTTTGGTCTGGGTACCAGCTTCCACACCTTCTGCCTTTCAAACTGATTGAGTTCCTCTTGCATAGCAATCACCCAATCAGCGTCATCTAGAGCTTCTTCCACCACTTTAGGTTCTATCTGGGAAAGGAACACTGAATATAGACATTCATTCTCAGTGGCAATTTCAGCTCTAGCTTTTCCTCTAGTAGTCACTCCGGCCTCTGGATCACCAATAATTAGCTCGAACGGATGGTCCTTGTTCCAAGTGCGATCCCTAGCAAATGTTCTTGATGATTCAGCTTGATCTTGTAAGTGAAAGTGACTTAGTCTAGAAGCACTTTCACTAGCTTCCCTTGAGCTAGTACTGGCTCCACCTGAGTGAGCTGCTCCCCCTGAGTGCATACTGACTCCCCCTGAGTTAGTACCAGGTCTGACGGAAGGTGATCCCTCAGTCCTAGTGTTTTGAGTTTGCGAAACACTAGACTCTTGATTAATTTCATTATTTATAGTTGGATCACTACCCTGCACTACTGACTCAGGAACTGTATCCAATTCATCAACATCCATATTTTCAAATCTTAGGGAAGTGGGCTCACTATCTTCTTTTTGTATAGAAGGGAGCCTTGAGTCGTCGAATGTGACATTAAGGCTTTCAACCACCTTGCGATCATTAAGCACAAACACCCTGTACGCTGCTACTACTTCAAGAGAATATCCAATGAAAAACCCTTCATCTGCTTTGGCATCAAACTTTCCAAGTTGTGCATTGTCTCTTAACACAAAGCATTTGGCACCGAATACGTGAAAGTACTTGATAGATGGTTTTCGTTTATTCATCATGTAATACGGCGTCTCATTATGGTCCTTTATAATCAGGGTTCTGTTCTGTGTATAACAAGCCGTGTTAACTGCTTCAGCCCAAAAATATAAAGGAAGTTTTGACTCATACAGCATTGTCCTAGCTGCTTCAACCAGTGTCCTGTTCTTCCTTTCTACCACCCCATTTTGCTGTGGTGTTCTCGGTGCTGAATACTGTCGTCTGATCCCTTTAGATATGCAGAAATCCATTAACACTGAGTTCTTGAATTCTGTCCCATTGTCGGATCGGATAGTCTTCACAGTCAGACTTGCTACGTTTTCAATTACCAGTACATGTCTAATGATCTCATGTGGCACTTCATCTTTCGATGTCACAAACTTCACCCATGTGTATTTGGAAAAGTCATCAACAATTACCAGCGCATATCTTTTCCTTGACATTGACATAACATTAACAGGTCCAAACAAATCCATGTGAAGGAGTTGTAGGGGCTCGGTAATGCTATTCACTTGTTTATCCTTATGCGAGGCTCTTTTTGATTTTCCCATCTCACATGCTTCGCAGAGTCCATCTGGAGTGAACTCCATCTGCGGCAGCCCTCTCACCAATTCTCTTCTTACGAGATTATTCATTGCTTTAAAGTTCAGGTGAGATAATCTTTTATGCCATAGCCAACTTTCATCAGCAGAAGCCTTGCTGTAGAAACACGTGACTTCAGACTGATCAGCAGAATTCATGTCAGCTATGAACAAATTTGACTTCCTTACTCCTTTGAGAGCAAGGCTTCCATCCTTTTTGCTTCGAATCGAACAATCATGCTTCCCAAAGTTGACGTCAAAACCCTTGTCGGTGAACTGACTAACGCTGAGAAGATTATGTCGCAATCCTTCCACAAAAGATACATCCTCAATGATAACATTTCCACAAACGATCTTGCCATATCCCCTGGTGTAACCTTTGCTGTTATCTCCAAAAGTAACCACGGAGCCGGCTCTCAACACCAAATCTGTTAGCAGGGACTTATTGCCGGTCATATGCCTCGATGCTCCACTGTCCAGCACCCATATGACTTTACTCTTTTCCTGTACACTGCCCTGCAAATCCAGAAAGGTTAGGTGTTCTTCGGAACCCAATGATGTTTGGGCCCGGCATCAATAATTTCCTTTTTCTTTTCAGATACAGAAGGCTTTGCCTTGATGCCATCAGGGGCATTCATCTTGACTTTGTCTTTTCCCTTGTCAACCTTGACTGGTTTGTCATGTTTGGAAGTAGACTGGTCACTCCTAACTTTAGGAGGACTTGAAGTCTTAGTTTTTGACCCCACATGCTTTTTCTTACCACTACTAGATGTATGTTCAACAGATGCACTAGCAGTATTCATTAAATTAAAATAAGCATGCATGATGTTTACAGCACATGGCATACAATTAGGATGATTGCATTTAGCATGATTTGCATGCATGTTAGGCACAGCAGTAGTTGCAGGCATGGTATTACAACCAACAGATTTTTCTTCCTCTACATAGAACGGGCAACAGTAAGACAAATGATCAGTTTGATTACAGATATAGCATGCTTTTCTAGCTCGTGTAGATGTAGATACAGATGCAGGTTCAGTTTTAACTGCCTTTACAGGTGCTTTCATTTGGTCTGACCCTGCTACCCATTGTTTATATGACACCGTCTTAGCCTCCTTGGTTCCTACACCTCTCTTAGCATAAGCAATCTTACTAGCTCTTTTAGAAGTTGTAGGTTCTACTACTTTTTCTTCTGAATCTCTTTCAATTTTAATCTCATGTTCAATTTCAGTAGCAACAGGATCTATGGTCCTAGGCTCAAAATGTTTAAAGATAGGTTTTCTAACATCCATTAAAACCTCAGGCACATTTTCTTTGACTAACACTGGCTCTAACAACTCAGCAGCCCTATTTTTCTTTTTCTGTGTGTAGTCAAGTCCTATGTTAACTTTTTCATTTTTGCTCTTGCCTGCCAGTTTCATGTACATGTCCCTTTCTACGAAAACTTTATTAGCGGCTTCTTCAAAAGATTTACATGTTACTTTAAGCTCAGCTAATTCATTTTTAAGTTCTTCGTTAAGGTCTTCCCTAATCTTAAGCTTGTGTTCTAAAACATCTACCTGATTCATTAACTGCCTTTCCTTACTTTCTCCTGATTCTAATTCCTCTACCCTGGCCTCGAGAAGTCTATTCTTAAGGGAGAGTTTAGCATTTTCCTCATTAACAGCAATTAGATTAAGTTGGAGATTGTACATATCTTTAGTCATGGCAGCTAATTCATTTTGGTACTCGGGAATAGACATTTCATTTACGGTTAGAATTGGTACCTCTGATTGTTCTGAAGATTTTGCCATTAAAGCAAAGTTGCATAGCTCCTGATCTTCATCTTCATCAGACTCGTCCCAACCCTTCCCTTCAGTCACAACATACGCCCGGCTTCCCTTCTGTTGCTTGCTAACCAAGGCATCATATTTCTTTTTCAAATCAGCATAGGATTCCTTGGGATGAACGTACTTGGGCTTCTTGCACTCTGTTGCGAAGTGCCCCAATTCATTGCAGTTGTAGCATCTGAACTTGTTCTTGTCTACCAGGTTAGGTCTGTAGCCACTACCAGATGTGCTACTCCGACCGCTGTAACTTCCACTACCACTTACACTACTGCCTCTCCTGCCTCTTCGGCTGAAAGAACTACCAAATCGTCCTTTACCACTTCTTTGCTTCCTGAAGCTGATATGAGCAAATTCTCGAGCAATACAAGCATATGACTTGTCTTCTAATTTGTCCAGCTCTTCAAGGGTATAGTATTCATCCTCACTTTCTTCGGATGGATCTTCAATGTCTAATACCACCCTTTCAGGATTATCATTTTTCAATGAGACAGCTGCAAGTGCCTTTACAGCAGATTCTTCAGCTACAAGTCCAGACTCACTTACCGCTTTGTTTTCTCCACTATTGTAGGATCTTCTTCTGTCATTTTGTTCCTGCTCCAGCTCGTAGGTCTTCAAAACACCATACAGCTTTTCCAGAGAAGTATTTTTCAAGTCTCTTGACTCTCGAATGGCAGTGATCCTGTGTTCCAGATGTTTAGGCAAATTCAAGAGAAACTTGATATTTGAATCTGCTAGTGGATAGACTTTATCTCTTATACTCAGCTCTATAAGCAATTTACTGTAACGTTTGTAAACATCTGCTACGCTTTCTCCTCGTTCGCATCTGAACGATTCATATTCAGATATCAGAATGCGTTTGTGATTATCTCTAACTTCCTCGGTCCCCTCCATCACCACAGCCAGTTTATCCCACATGGCTTTAGCTGTTTTTAATCCCTTTATTTGAACATAGTACTCTGAGTTTAGGGATTCAATTATGACGTTGCGTAATGACGCATCCATACCAACCAATTCCTTATCTGCGTCTGAAAACTCCATTTCCTCTTTAGGAACAGACCGGGATGGAATTAGTATCCCTCCTTCCATTCGCTCTGGCTCAATTCTCATGGGTATGTATGGACCGTTTTCCAATATTCTCAAGTATACCTTGTTTATTGATTCAAGGTAAGCTTTCATCCTTCCGGTCCATTCGTCATAATGTTGTGCATCAAACGGAGGTATCTTAAATCTGTGTGCGGCGGCCATTTTAATAAAGTTTAAAATTAAGATAATACACTTTTCAAATTACAATAAATTGTATTTACTTGAAAAATTAATTATCTCACTTTAAATGTCCAACAATTAATATCCAACGGATTCTGCACTTAAGATTCAAGCAAGTTAGTTTTAATCACAGGAACAGTAGCAGGGTCCACAATTTTTCAAGTCCAAACAAAAAGGTGTCCACTTTCTAGTTGACAGAGGTTCGAAATTGTCCTTTTTGTTTAGCCAATCAGTTGATTCCAGTTTTGACCACAAGAAAATCCACAAAGCTCTAAAGTACGGTATTTTGGAATTTTGTACAAGTATTCCTTACACCATGGCTCAGAACTTTTTAGATCTACGATATATATTTTTTCAAGAAGAAACAAATAAAAACTTTCGGCACAAACTTCAAGGAAAAATTAGATCTGGGATTTTCAAGAACCAACTCAAACAACACAGTAGGATCTCTGTTAGATGTGTTTAACAGAAGCTCTGATACCAATTGTTAGGTCCAAAGTGTTGTAGAGGGGGGGGTGAATACAACTGTTTAAAATTTATGAGAGAATAAACAATGTGCAAGTAATAAATGATGACTCAGAATTTCAAGAATATATCATTATATTCATTGATGGATTTGCTACAACATTCATAAAAGCATCATGATCAGTTGAACAATAAATACAGCAATTAAAGCTAGATTCAACTGATCCTCTCTCTCTCACTTTTTGTTTTACAGTAAATGCTCTCTCTTAAAAATTATCGTTTAAAATACAGAGATACAAGTTACTTCTAAAAATACAAACAAAGTGCTGCTTTTATAATGTCATGTAGTCTTGATCTTGTCCTTTTTGTGTACGTGGCCCAATCAGGACTTCGACAACAAAAAGTACTTTCCCAACAACTCTGGATCAACCGTTCACAATAAGCCACTTGTCCCTTGAACATTAAATGTTACATTTCTACCCGCATCTCGATCTTCGCCTGGACCCATCTCGATCTCGATCTGTGAAAATCTCGATCTCGATCTGTGAAAATCTCGATCTCGATCTGTGAAAATCTCGATCTCGATCTGGGAAAATCTCGATCTCGATCTGTGAAAATCTCGATCTCGATCTGGGAAAATCTCGATCTCGATCTGTGAAAATCTCGATCTCGATCTGGGAGAATCTCGATCTCGATCTATCGCCTGGATCGAGATTTGCCTTTGCAGTGTTTTACTTCACTTGTAAATCTCGATCCGCATCTCGATCTGCTGTGGATCGACATTTGCCTTGGCAAATATGCACACATCCAATGTTGACCTTCTTTAGTGACTAATTGAGAATTAACCTTTGTGAGCGAGTTTCCTTAGCTTCTTCAATTTCTTTTCCTCACTCAATTCAAATGAGATCTTCTATTACTGACACGAACTTGCCTCCAATGTCCTGACACTTGATGCAATGGTCTGGTTCATAAGTGACTAGTCTTGTAGGGGTTCTTGCTTCTGAATGTCAGTTCTCATTTGTTGATTAACCTTTACATTATCCAGATGTTGATATACATTACATGAAATCACTTTGGCCTTCTTGATACTTCCTTGACATTAATTTGATTCTCCATTAGATAAGTTAGGGCATGAGCAATACTCAGATTGAACTTCTTCTCACTTATGCATCCTTGATTAACCAAATTAGTTACTTGTAGTTACCAAGTATCATTACCATTTCTTCAGTTGATTGATTCCATGTGCTTCTTCAGTTTCTCTTGTTTTGCTGTTGTTTTATCTTTTACTTAGTTGAGTTACAAAATAATTAAGTGTTACAAGTTAGTACACCTATGCCTTTCAACCACGTATCCCGCTCTCGCGATCTACGCTCTACGGTATCCACACGAACACTTTTCATGAAGGATTGATGTGTACTAGCACCCGAAAACTTCTTCTCTCTCTATCTTCCTCCTCTCTCAGAGCGGCTAGGGTTTTTGTAAAATCTCTATCTTATTAAATCAGCCCATAAAGAGATTATATAGAGAGAGGAATAAGTTTTCTAATTATAATCCAATTATAATTAATACTAATCCAAAATTCTAAATTATTTAATTAAGTCTCACTTAATTAATTAATTATTAATTTTGGAATTAGTTTAAGTAATTCATTTATTCTATTTATATAATTAATTAAGTCATACTTAATTAATATCATAAATAAAATAAATTACTTATTTAATTTAAATTCATAATTTAAATTATTTCTCCTTCAAGCGTTCTTTGTGTGTGACCCTGTAGGTTATTATTACGTTGGCAACAATTTTAATATCTAATTAAAATTGTAAACAATGAGCGGCATCTAGTAATATATCATTGCTACCCAAGTAATAATAATAAATCGGTGATTCGATTAAGCCTTTCGTGAATAATGTTCCATGTAATATAATCCCTTTAATCTTGATATTATAGATTAAACTCAAGGCATGTCTCGTGTCATCCTCTTCATAATTTAATCTTTATTTTCTTGATCGATGAGTAGACTATTAAAATCAAATCAACATTTGAGCACGGCCGTGCATTTCATAGTCTCACTCAAACAAGAGGCCAATAATATCACTCCTAAAATTAGGAGGATTAAATCCCATCTAGATCATTCATATTTCTCATACGATTCATAATATACCCAATGTCCACTTTTATCATCACCTGGTCAAAGGTAACTTTTAATGTAATCAAAGTATATTAATTCTCGTATAGAAATATAATGATTTCAGGTCTAAGGATCATTACACCATTATCACAGTGAGAATTACTTATGACACTTACTTAACATGTAGAATCTCACGGCGGGTCATTCCAGTGCCATGCATTGATACATGCACTTATGTTCTTGACTTTAGTATCCCCATACCTATGACCAATGAGATGTGGTCATCTGTCAAGAAACATACTAGTCGTTGTGCATTATTATTGTCCTTAAATAATAATACTCGACTAGGGAATTTTAGGAATAAGATACTATTCATATAATCTCATTTTTAAGTCACATACTTAAAGATATATAATACGTATCAAAATTCCAAGGACATTTATTATGCTTTCAATTTATTACGCAGTAAATAAAACATAATAAATAAATAATAATCAATAAAAATAATCCTTAATAATAAATATTTTCCTTAAAATATAAAAAGTATTGTCTCTAGAGCACAATTACTAACAATCTCCCACTTGCACTAGAGCCAATTACCCAAGTATCCAATACTCATGGAACTAGTGTGACTTTCGTGCTTCTGCTGCGACAAAGCCTTAGTCAGTGTGTCTGCAATATTATTATTAGTATACACTTTACATATATGTATATCTCCTTGATCATTAATCTCATTAATTAGGTGATATCTCCTAAGTACATGCCCAAACAGTCTCCTTGGCTGCTTCACAAGCATCAATATACTCAGGTTCTATTGTAAAATCAACAATTGTCTTTGCTGTGAACCATTCCAGCATACAACATCTCAATAAAACACAAAGCCAGACAGAAACATTAAATTATCGTTATCTGTCTAGAAACCAGTATCACTGAAACCTCTTACAACTAGCTTCACATCTCCTCCATATAACAAGAATGAATCTTTAGTCCTCTTTAAGTACTTAAGAATATTCTTGACTGTCGTCCAGTGACCTTCACCTGGATTAGATCGGTATCTACTCATCATGGTTAAAGCATACGAGACATCAGGACAAGTACATATCATTGCATACATTATAAAACCAATTGCTGACGCATATGGAATTTTACTCATGCAGTCCCTATCATCCAATGATTTAGGACAAATTTTATTTTGAGATCACTATCCCATGAGACATTGGGACATATCCATTTTAGTCTCTTTGCATTTGAAATCGATGCAAAACTTTGTCAATGTATGTACTCTAAATTAGGTTGATCAATCACCTTGATCTATCTTTATAGATCTCGATCCCTAATATATATGTCACATCGCCTAAGTCTTTCATTGAGAAATTATTTCTCAACCAAGTCTTCACAGTCTGTAGAGAAGGAATGTCATTCTCTATTAGTAATATATCATCAACATATAATACTAGGAATGCCACATGGCTCCCACTAAACTTCTTGTAAACACAAGTTTCATCTTCATTCTGAATAAAGTCAAACTCTTTTTTACTGTTTCATGAAAACAAATGTTCCATCTCCTCGAGGCCTGCTTTAATCCATAAATGGATCGACGCAACTTACATACATTTCCAGCATCCTTTAGATCAACAAAACCCTTAGGGTGTGTCATGTACACATCCATATCTTCTTCAAGGCTCTCATTTAAGAAATCGGTTTTGACATCCATTTGCCAGATTTCATAGTCATAGTAAGCAGCTATAGCAAGCAAAATCCTGATGGACATGACCATAACAACTGGTGAAAAGGTCTCATCATAGTCAATACCATGAATTTTCTTGAAACCTTTTGCCACCAATCGTGCCTTATAGGTCTGTACATTAGCATCCATGTCGGTCTTCTTCTTGAAAACCCACTTGCACCCTATAGGTTTTACCCCTTCAGGTAGATCAACCAAAGTCCATACTTGATTAGTATACATGGATTCCATCTCAGATTTAATGGCATCCAGCCATCTCTTAGAATCTGGAGTGTTTATAGTATCTAGGTAGGTGAGAGGCTCATCTTCATCCATAAGCATCACATCACCATCTTGAGTCAAGAGAAATCCATATTATCTCTCGGGCTCATGGCGAATCCTACTAAACCTACGAACACTTGTGTTTCTTGAGCAGTATTATTTTTCTTGTACATTCTACTCAGGTTCCTCCACTGGTTCAACGTTATCATGTGGGTCTCAAACTTCATTGAGATCTATTATCCTCCCACTGTCTTTCAGCAGTTCGAGCAACAAACACTTTGTTCTCGGAAGGATATAGAAAGAATAACCCCTTGTTTCAGTTGGGTATTCCACAAAATTATATTTGTCTGATTTTGGTCCTAGCTTGTCAGAGATTAGACGTTTCACAAACGCTTCACATCCCCAAAATTTTATAAATGACATGCTGTGACGTTGCTCAGTCCATATCTCATAAGGAGTCTTTTGAACCAATTTAGTAGGAACACAGTTAAGTGTATGTGGAGCCGTTTCCAGGGTGCAACCCCAGAAACTAATTGGAAGATTTATTGACTCAACATTGATCGCACCATGTCCAACAAGATGTGATCACTCCTATCAAAAAAACTTTTCTTTGATATTTTCTACTTCATCTTTATAGTCTTTGAACTTTTCAAATGATTCGGATTTGTTCTTCAAAAGATACATATATCCGTATCTACTAAAATAATTAGTAAATTTTATGAAGTTAATAAAATCTACCTTTTGTCATCGTACACATATGACCACATACATCACTATGTATAAGTCATACCCATTCAATGATCCCTTTACCATGTCCGGTAAAAGGAGCTTTAGTCATTTTACCAAATAAACCAAGATTCGTATCCTTTGGTATGATTCATAATCAAACTTATCCATGAATGCATCCTTATGTATTCTGGAAATGCGTTTCTCATTAATATGGCCTCAGCGACAGTGCCAAAGGTAATATTTGATTTGAGTCACTTTAGAACATATAAATTGTTAATTAGATGTGCAACATTATAAGGCTCATCATCAAAATAGAATAAACAACTATTGTTATAAAATGAAAAAGCCTTTCTTGTCCAAACAAGAAACTGAAATAATGTCTCTGCCAATTGCAAGCACGCTATAACAATTATTAAGTTCTAAATTTTCCTTATAGGCCAAAAATTAAGTAACGAGTTCCTCGAACCAGAGCAACTATCTTTACTCCAATTCCAACCCGATACCTTAAGCTTGACCCTTATTGATCATCATCTTCCGATCTTCCAATTAAGCATGACAGTTTAATTTCCAGTCTCCCAACTTTCCACAGAAGTGACAATCGTCTTCTTGATCAACACCTCATTCAGACTTTAGAGTCTGCTTTAGGGATTGGACTTTGGTTTGACAACAGAACTAGATCAAATCTTCTCCTTGCCTTTCCATTTTCCTTTCCCTTTTGCATTTCCTATGTTTACCATCAATATAGTAGTAGTTCATGCATTTATCATATTACTTCCAGCAGTTCTCAACATGCTTAGCAACTCAATGGGTGTTTTACCAATCTTATTCACTTTATTGTTCATAACAAAATAAGAATAATATTTGTCCAGAGATTGTAAGATCAAATCTAACTGTCTCCAGACCAATCTGGAAACCCAAAATATTAATGGTATTCATTATACCCTATAATCTTTAGAACATGTGGTGTAATCGGGTCTCACTCTCCCTACTTGTAAGTGTATAGTGCCCTTTCAAATATATCTTGTGCTCAATCGTTTCATAAGCATCTATATGCTTGTATTGCTTCTTAAGCTCAGCACATATATTTGCGAGCATGAGACATGAAACATCAGTCGCAACATCAATTTGCTTCCAATAAGCACTATGATTTGCACATGTTACATTCTCAACTTTAAGAGCAGGGGAAGAGATTTGACTAATATCGTGGTGCCCGAGGACGATCCTCAAGCTCCTATGTCAGTCAAGGAAATATATTCTCGTCAACTTGTCCTTCTCAAGAACTGATCGCATAGAGAAGTTGTTTGTGTTTATCATTTGATATCTACAATATTAAAGTGCATAAAATAAACTAGATTGCAAATTTAATATTAATTATGTTTAAGTGATTATGGTATATCATCATATACCTCCCACTATTTTTATCAAACTAATAGCCCTTACTATTAATTTGGAAAGTATATCCCATAATTCTTTCTAGTGAGCCAAGATCCATATTTCGTCATGTCCTAAGTCAACCACTGGAAGTCCTTAGAAAATGATTATTTAGGTAGACAACAGTTGTCAATTATATCATATATAATTCTTGGATAGTTTGGTGAACAACGATTGATCTTATCTATCTAACAGACTTTTAACCAAACTCTATACTTCTAAGTTCATAATAGTTGAATATAACCGTTTATTTTCACTTATTATGACGACTCAGTTAAGTTAGACCCAATGATACAACGGCCGAATATAACCGTTTATATTCGTCGCATCTCACCACGATAGATAGAAGTCCCCTACTACTGACAGTCTTTCCCCTTATCGATCTAGGATTCGATGAGTGTTCATTCATTGGAAAGCATCCGAGTAAAACTTAATATTTTGTTAAGGGGTTTTAGAAAATTTATAACGATCATGATCACATCATAAAGAGATCCTCAATTTTTCCTTGAACCAAATATTTCAAATCGACATCTTAAATTGTTCATTTCCCAGGTAGATGGAGGATACCAATGGTCACATTTAAAACCCATCAGCCTTACGAATACGCATATCCGCTTTTGTCAGAAAATCCCAATTATAGATATCAAAAATCCATATTTAATTCCGTGTTTTAAAAATCCATATTTCATAAACACAAGAATCTCATGATCGTTTGTTAATTTTAAAATCTTGAATCGTTACAGATTTTATCTTGTTTAAGCAAACATGGCATGGGTGTCGTATCTAATACATACATGATTAATCAATATTAAGCATGCATCTCAATTATATCTACGCATAAATACCAATACATGCAATCATATACATATATGTAATGTGCGTAAATTAAACGTGTTTGGTTATGGCCCCATCCTATATGATATTTCCAAGCTAATGGAAATATCAAGGTCAGTCTATGGTGGTTTTAAAAATACTATCTATTACATGTCTTCTTTCATCATTGCTCCATCATCCCCTTTTGGATCGCCTCCTTGCTTGCAAGTCTTCATTGATAATTACATTGAATAATAAAAATAAAACTATTCTAATGAAATTACAAGAAGAACTCGAGTAACATTCGAGATAGTTAAATTACAATGAATAAACGACATGTAAGTCGTATTTAGAAACCAAAACCATAAATCAAAACCACTATCCTATGGGTCTTTAGGCCATAACCATCCACCATGCTATCATATAACACATATAATATATCTCATATTATATAATCATATCATATAATCATATATAACAAATTTCGAAATTTCAGAAAATTAAAAACAGATTTCTGAAGACAATAAATCGCTATTTCGAGACCCTTAACGACGTCAAACGCCTTACAGACCCGTCGATGATAGCGTATCTATCAGTTTTGTTCATTGGCCCGATTCCAGTCAGAAAACACATATCGTTTACGAAAATCGGATACAGCAGTCAGATTTCTCCAAATCTGACGGTGTTTCAGAAATCGTATCATATACAATTCTCATAACAAAAACAAACATATATCATATATACATATACAGAGATACATACAATCATCATATGATTATACATTACATGAATATCATATATTCATAATATATACATACATATACTCAAAATTTTAGAAAATCAAATAATTTTCAGAAAATCATAAATCACCGTTTTGGAGGCTGTAAAGACATCTAATGGCTTACATACGCAAAGCTGACTATGTCAGTATTGCTCAGTGACCCGATTACAGTCAGAAAACACATATCGTTTGCGAAAATCGGACAACAGACACAGATTTCAGAAAATCAACGGCAGCCGTTTCAGAATTCGTATCGAATACGATTCCCATAATAAGAACAAACATGTATCATATACATACATCAACACACATAATCATCACATGATTATATATCATAAAATATCATATATTCATAATATATATAAACATATACATATTGTATCAAAATAAAATCATGATAGATCGCATACATGCTTATATATCAAAAACTGTTAAGCACATAACCGAATTAAAACGTTTCGCAAGTAGCTCTGATGTCATTGAAGGGTTTCGTGACACAAACACAGCGGAATAAACGCAAAAAATAAATCAAAATAGCGAAACCCTCCGCAGGATCCATGCAAAAACAAAAGATTTAATTCGGAGATAAAGAATAAATACCTTTAGAAGCTTTAACAGTTCATTAATGGAAGATTAATGGAGGTCCAAAGCTTGTTTAATCACCACGTATCCCGCTCTCGCGATCTACGCTCTACGGTATCCACACGAACACTTTTCATGAAGGATTGATGTGTACTAGCACCCGAAAACTTCTTCTCTCTCTATCTTCCTCCTCTCTCAGAGCGGCTAGGGTTTTTGTAAAATCTCTATCTTATTAAATCAGCCCATAAAGAGATTATATAGAGAGAGGAATAAATTTTCTAATTATAATCCAATTATAATTAATACTAATCCAAAATTCTAAATTATTTAATTAAGTCTCACTTAATTAATTAATTATTAATTTTGGAATTAGTTTAAGTAATTCATTTATTCTATTTATATAATTAATTAAGTCATACTTAATTAATATCATAAATAAAATAAATTACTTATTTAATTTAAATTCATAATTTAAATTATTTCTCCTTCAAGCGTTCTTTATGTGTGACCCTGTAGGTTATTATTACGTTGGCAACAATTTTAATATCTAATTAAAATTGTAAACAATGAGCGGCATCTAGTAATACATCATTGCTACCCAAGTAATAATAATAAATCGGTGATTCGATTAAGCCTTTCGTGAATAATGTTCCATGTAATATAATCCCTTTAATCTTGATATTATAGATTAAACTCAAGGCATGTCTCGTGTCATCCTCTTCATAATTTAATCTTTATTTTCTTGATCGATGAGTAGACTATTAAAATCAAATCAACATTTGAGCACGGCCGTGCATTTCATAGTCTCCCTCAAACAAGAGACCAATAATATCACTCCTAAAATTAGGAGGATTAAATCGCATCTAGATCATTCATATTTCTCATACGATTCATAATATACCCAATGTCCACTTTTATCATCACCCGGTTAAAGGTAACTTTTAATGTAATCAAAGTATATTAATTCTCGTATAGAAATATAATGATTTCAGGTCTAAGGATCATTACACCATTATCACAGTGAGAATTACTTATGACACTTACTTAACATGTAGAATCTCACGGCGGGTCATTCCAGTGCCATGCATTGATACATGCACTTATGTTCTTGACTTTAGTATCCCCATACCTATGACCAATGAGATGTGGTCATCTGTCAAGAAACATACTAGTCGTTGTGCATTATTATTGTCCTTAAATAATAATACTCGACTAGGGAATTTTAGGAATAAGATACTATTCATATAATCTCATTTTTAAGTCACATACTTAAAGATATATAATACGTATCAAAATTCCAAGGACATTTATTATGCTTTCAATTTATTACGCAGTAAATAAAACATAATAAATAAATAATAATCAATAAAACATAATCCTTAATAATAAATATTTTCCTTAAAATATAAAAAGTATTGTCTCTAGAGTACAATTACTAACAAAGAAATATTGAATAAACCTAAGAAATTTTTTAGAGCTAGTAATGACAAGAAATCTTCTAATGAATGCTCTAAAAACAATAGTGTGTTAGAAACTAAAAAGGTGAATATAGGGTTACTTTCTCAGAAGCAACTTAAAGAAAAGTTGAAGGCAGTCACTAATAAAGATAAACCTAAAAGAAATAGGAATGGCAAAGTAGGAATTACTAAGGAGACTATCTACATGAATATTCCTGATGCTCCTAGGAAAACATGTTTTACTTGTGATAATTCAAATCACCTTGATATTGACTGCAAACAAAAGAAAAGGAAGGAACCTGAAAGACCTAGTTTTGAGGCTAGAAAACAACCTAGATATAATCCCTATTTTCATTGTGGTAGTATGAGTCATTCAATTTATACTTGCAATGAATATCATAATTTGTATTACAATTTCTATGAACCACAACCTCAAATAAATATTTCTCTAAAACATACTGTCAAGCAAATATATGTGATAAAAACTGATAAAAGGAGTGTAAATTCTGACAGTACAAACTCTGTGAATGAAAACTCTGTTCATGTAAACTCTGTTAACACATACTCTGATAAAAGTACTTCTGCTGCAAAAGTTAACAAGTTTTCAAAGAAAGGACCCAAACTAGTTTGGGTCCCCAAACCTACTAATTAAGGTGCATTTATTGATTGCAGGGAAACAGAAAAAACATCCTAATAATTGATAGTGGATGTTCTGCTCATATGACTACAAATAAATCCCTGCTTTCAGAGTTTAAGGAGAAGGCTGACCCAGCAGTATCTTATAGAGATGGTAACATAGGAAGAACACTGGGATATGGCAATATTGTGATTGGGAATGTCATCATTAAAAATATAGCTTTGGTTGAAGGACTCAAACATAATCTGCTAAGTGTGAGTCAAATGACAGACAGAGGTTATTCTGTGGAATTTCATGGAACTCATTGTGAAGTGAAAAACAAGAAGAATGGGAAAATAGTTCTTATTGGTCACAGACATAACAATTTATTTGAAGCTAGATTGGATGTTAATCCTGATGGTCCATTAACTTGCCTACTTGGAAAAGCATCATCCTTGGAAAGTTGGAATTGGCACAAAAAGCTGTGTCATTTGAATTTTGGAAACATAAATGAATTAGTGAAAAATGATCTAGTTTGAGGTCTTTCAAAAGTTCAATTTCATCATGATGGACTTTGTCATTCATGTCAAAAGGCCAAACAAAAGAATATATCATTCAAGAGTAAAACTAAAAATTCAATTGATCAACCATTTCACCTATTGCATCTTGATTTATTTGGTCATGTTAACATTATGTCCATTGGAAAGAAGAAATATACTCTGGTGATAGTTGATGATTTCACTAGATTTACTTGGGTATACTTTTTTCATAAGAAGGATGAAACTGCAGAAATAATTTTTGAACATATTGCATTGATTGAGAATGGATCAACTCACAAGGTGAAGAATCTAAGGAGTGACAATGGAATAGAGTTTAAAAATTCTGCAATGGAGGAATTCTACTCAACAAAAGGTATTGTTCAACAATTCTCAGCACCTGATACACCTCAATAAAATGGTGTAGTTGAAAGAAAGAACAGAACACTAATAGAAGCTGCCAGAACAATGTTAGAAGGAGCAAAACTACCTACATTCTTTTGGGCAGAAGCTAAAAACACTGCATGCATTACTCAAAATTGTTCCTTAATAAACAAACATGGAATGACTCTATATGAATCTTTGAAGGGAAGAAATCCAAATGTTAAGTACTTTTATATCTTTGAAAGTAAGTGTTTTATTCTCAAAACACATCCTGAGCAATTGATGAAGTTTGAACTTAAAGCAGATGAATGAATTTTTGTTGGATATGCAACAACTTCTAAAACCTCTTCAAGGGCATTTAAAGTATTCAACCTAAGGACAAGGACAGTCATGGAATCAATAAATGTTTCCTTTGATGAAGGGAAAATAAATGGATTACATGATAAGGATGCACATAAAACTTTGAGATTTGAGAATGAACTGCAGAAAATAAACTCTGGTGAACCAAACCCAGATAAGTCAATCTCTGATGAACCAAACTCTGATGAAATAAACTCTATTCAACCAAACTCTGGTAAGGTAAACTCTGATTCTTTAAACTCTGATTCAGAAATGATTGAAATAGAAATTGAAGATTCTGCACATGTTGAGGGGGAGAAACATCAATCAAATACTGATATTGGAGATTAAAACATAGTAATTGAAATATCAGAGTCTGACCAAACTCTGAACAACCCAAACTCTGAACCCCTAAACTCTGATCCATCAAACTCTGAGACTACAAACACTGATAACTCAATCTCTGATAATTCAAACTCTGAGTATATAAACTCTGAGACATCAAACACTGATGGAAGCACACTTTCAAGAGGAGGATTTGAAGGATTTCGGGCATGAAAATGCAGTGGATATAACGTAAAATAATAAAATAAATGAAACCATATCTCAAGATCCATGTATAACTTTAGATGAATATAATGAAGAAGTCTGTACCTTAACAAAGTTTTCTGTATGTTATTTAATAGAGGTCCAGAAAAGATGAATCACAGCAGCCCTTTGTTGCAAAGATCTACTCTCCAAAGAAGTCCACACGAACGTCTGATCGTCCTACGATCACCGGAGTCGGTACTAGCCGAATTGTTTGTCTCTCTCTCTCTCTCTTTCTCTAGCCTCTCTTGATGTTGAGCAGCTAGGGTTTTTCTCTAAAAATGAAATCTGATGATTAACCTTAATACTATATATCATTATGTATATATAGGGGAGAGAGAGATTTTGGGCCTAACCCTAATCCATGTGGTTTCCAAAACCCATTATGATTTTGGGTTATTATTATTATTAAATCCGAATTCTAATATAATTAATCAAGTCCCACTTAATTAATTCAATGATTAAATTTGAAATAATAATAATTCTTATTAAATCTGAATTCTAATATAATTAATCAAGTCCCACTTAATTAATTCAATAATTAAATTCGAATTAATAATAATTCTTATTAAATCCGAATTCTAATATAATTAATCAAGTCTCACTTAATTAATTCAATAATAAAATTCGAATTAATAATAATAATATATCTAAATTCGTAATTTAAATAAACCTCTGTTTTGACGTTCTTTGTGTGTGACCCTTTAGGTTATTATTACGTTGACAATAATTTTAATATCCAATAATAAAATTATAAACAATTAGCGGCATCTAGTAATACATCATTGCTACCCAAGTAAGAATAATAATTGGTGATTCAATTAAACATTTCGTGAATAATGTTCCATGTAATATAATCTCTTTAACCTTATATTATAGATCAAACTCGAGGCTTGTATAGTGTCATCCTCTTCAACGTTTAATCTTGGTTTTCTTGATCAATGAGTAGACTATTTAAACAAATCAATATTTGAGCATGGTTATGCATTTCATAGTCTCACTCAATCAAGAGGCCAATAATATCACTCCTAGAATTGGAGGGTTAAATCCTATATCTATCATTCATATTCCTCATACGATTCATAACATACCCAATGTCCACCTTTATCATTACCCGGTTAAAGGTAACTTTGAGTGTAATCAAAATATATTAATTCTCTTATAGAAATATAATGATTTCAAGTCAGAGGATCATTATATCATTATCACTGTGAGATTTCTTATGACACTTATTAACATGTAGAATCTCACGGCGGGTCTTTCCAGTATCATGTATTGATACATACACTTATGTTCTTGACTTTAGTATCACCATACCTATGACCAATGAGATATGGTAATCTGTCAACAAACATACTAGTCTTATTACATTATTACTGTCCTTAAATAATAATACTTGACTAGGGAATTTTAGGAATAAAATACTATTCATATAATCTCATTTTTAAGTCATATACTTAAAGATATATATTATGTATTAATATTCCAAGGACATTTATTATTCTTTCAATTTATGATGCAGTAAATAAAGACATAATAAATATTAATTAAATAAGCACATAAAACATAATCCTTAATTATTTTCAATAAAACATTAAAAGTATTGTCTCTAGGACACCGATACTAACAGGATCAGCATTTACAGAAGAATCTTAAATGGCTGTCAATAAAACATTAAATGGCTATCAGAGAATACAAATCAGAGTTTACACTGCTGACGTCATCAGAGTTTAAGGAGTTGTCGGACATATTTTACTCTATCAGAGAATACTCAATCAGAGTTTACTCTAACATAGAATGCTCTATCAGAGAATAGCAACTGACAGAGTTTGTAAGACAGAGTTTGTCAAGAAGCAATTCGAATTAGAGTATGAATAGGAAAGTTAGAAGGAATCCTAATGCAAGTCTATTTCCTTATGAAAAGCTGTTCTATTTCTAATCTGATTTGTAATTGAATTGTAAATGTGTCTATATAAACACAGACATAGGTTAACATCTTTATTCTTTACAAGTAATACCTTTCATAACCTAGAAGCTTTTAAGAATAAAGTATTTCTTGAGAGAGTTCTGTAATCTATTCAATATTATCAATACAAATATGTGATTCCTTTACATACTTGTGTTCTTGATCGATTTACTGGTACTGTTACATTCAACCCCCCTTCTGTAATAGTTTATTCATCTAGGAAACAATACACTTTCATAAGAGCCAAATCTTTTTATATAAATAATGAGGTAGAGAATGTTAAAGTATGGAACGGTCTTTTGGGTTGTCAAATTGGTAAACTGCCTTTTCATTATTAGAAATAGTAGATTAGACATCACACATTTAACATCGATTGTAAAAAACCACGATGTTAAAATAAAATTTTACATCAATATTTGTAATATCGATGTTAAAGCTCTATTAAGACATTAGTTTGCAAATTAAATAAGGTTAAATTAAGTTTAAAAAAACAAAAAAAAACACGGGTTACTTATTTTTACTTAATGAAAAATATTCTCCCCATAATCAAAACTGAAGCTAGCCTCCACCATAAATTTTAATGTTAGTCTTAAACTCTTCCTAGTAATTTAACTAAGAGATGCACAAAGTTTCATTACAATCCATGGTCATTAACATGATCAAATCTTGGATCAAAGATTGGTATGAATAGTAATAAATAGTAACCAAGTGTTGTGTTCTTGATTTTCATGGAAGATTAAGGTGTTCAAGGCTACATCAAGACTTCCATAGGACTTATAATCCATTTCTAGTGTGTTTTTAAAGTTTCAAGTAAGGTTTAAACATTCTCCATCCTTTGATTTATGATAAGATATAAGTCTAGTTTCAAGTTATGTTCAAGTATATGTTAGTTCATTGAGTTTAGATTTTAAATGTTTGGATCCTGATGGTTGTTTGTTATGGGTTGATATTGGTGGTGTATTCATGAATTTTATGAACTGATTTTGTAGTAAAGATGGTAGGTTTGGTGATTGGGTTGATATTAAATGGACTTAACGTAGTTAAATTCAGGAATCGTTACCATTATAGCTGTCGTAATTCCCGTTTGCATATAGGCATGTTTTGACCAAGAATTACAAACTGTTAATATAATATTTTTGGACACCATTGACCATGTATGTGTAGCTCTTGCTTTTTAGTTTATTTTGATATTAAAATCATGTCAATACGATTTACGGATTAGGAGATAAGTTCATCTTAGTGAAAGTTGTGCAAGGGAACCAAACTGCTGCCTTGTACTCACTTTGAAGCTACAAACGAACTACTTAATGAAAGTGTTTGACCTAAAACCAATCATGTATGATGAGTTAGGAAAAACTTTCTACTACTCTTATTTAATTTCATTTTATAATAATAAAGTATTTATTTGTTATGTTACGGGCTTAATCTATTTGAAGTGTATTAAATAAGATGTTCCATAGTTTAGAGCAAAGCTTCTAGAATTATAATGAGATTGTAATAATGAGATCTAGAAGATAATAGCTTTAGACTTAAACAGTTCCTGATCATAGGATAACTAATTGGAAATTGGTAAATCCGTAAAGATCAGTACATACTATGCTAGCTCTCTTAGGAGGATGTCTGTTCTCATAGACATTTATATGGTGTCACTATATCTAGTATGTAGGTGCTTATTAAGGAATAAGTTCACTGAACATGACTCGATAAGTAGAACAACTAACGGAGTTTACTCACGTGTCGATAGTTGTTTATTAAGTAAATAGTTGTACAAGTATCCTTAGACTTGAGATCGTTAGAGTAATCTCGTACACAATGATTTATGCTTTGGTTTAGTCCTTAGTCTCTAGGACATTCATTAGGTCCATTCTGGGCATAGTGATTTGTGTATGGAGATAGTTAACAGATCAATAAAGGATCTGCCCCTTCCAGTAAAGGAAGTGAATATCCTATGTTATTCTTAGATATGCAAGTTCAGGAATCTCTGGCCAGAGTGAATGAAATTAGAAAGAGTTTCTAATTTGCATTAAAAGGAACTTTGCATTATGAATAAGAAATCATATGATTAAATTAGATAGGCTTGACACGAGTTCCATGCCTTGTATTTAATCGGGATATTGAAGGGTAGAAGGAATTAATTGTACGGTAACTAATTACTGACAGGTTCTAAGTATTCTAAGCAATGATTTCGTATTATCTGGATAGTCGCGATATGTTGAGAAGCATCACTCACGATGTAAAATAAATTTAATTAATCAGATTAATTATATTTAATGAATTAATAGTATTCATATAAATAATAAATAAAATGTTTATTATTATTTATTTCTACTACCGGCTTAATATTGAACCTAAAGAGTCACACCATAAAAGAGATTAAATTATAGATGAAGGAATAATTAATAATAGCTAGTCATTATTTATTTATGAAATAAATAATTACTTAGCAAATTTTATAAATTAATTAAATGAGATTTAATTGATTATAAATTATTTAAGATAAGATCTTAATATTATTCATTAAATATTTAATTAAAGTAATTAAATATGAAGAGATAATAATTTTCTAAAAGAGTTTAGAAAAAGGAATTAATGATTAAAATAGTTTTAATCATCAACTAATTAATTAATAAGATTAATTAATTAAAAAGGGAATTAATAATAAGATATGTATAGAAAATATCTCAGCTGAGATATTTGCATATAAATATAGGATTATAAACCCTAATACTGTAACCCTAATATTTGTGAGAAATATTTTAAAAGGGAGGCAACCCTAATTTCCTCTCGAGCCTCCTCCTTCATCTTTTAGTTTGATTCTTGGTGGATATCTTTAGAGCACTCCACACTTGAGGGGTGATTGCAAGGATTGAAGAACAAGATCTTCTCTAGCTGTTGCCGGAAAGCAATCGAGGTATTCTTCAATTTATAAAATAGTTTTTGTATATATATATATATATATGTATACATAGGAATATATGCAAATAAATGTTATTCAATGCTTCCGCTGGTGCATAAATTCCTTCATTGGTATCGGAGCATAGGTTGTATGCATATAGATTCGTGGTCAAGTTTCGGAATTTTATGAGCATGTATGTATTTATTATGATTTATACAAGCAATATCATGTTTTAATTATGATTAATATGATACTATTCGTAAAAATTGTTTTGATAATTTTCCTGGGTTCTATAAGTGTTGTAGATCGTCCAGTTAATTTTTCATAATTTTCTGATGCGTAGAATGTTTATTATGAATTTTGAAAGCAATAATAATGATTTAATTATGATTAATTCATTACTATTCCTCAAAATTTATTTTATATTTTTCATGTGTTCTACAAGTGTTGTAGATCGTCCAGGTATTTTTAGAATATTTTTCTGAGCAATATATTATTTATTATGGATTTTTAAAGTTGTTTTTAATTAATTCATAATTAAATAATAATATCTGGGGGGGAAGGTGTAACGCATTCTGCGCATGCGTTACAAGCTAAAAAAGGGTTTTTGGCTTGTAATGCATACCCGAGATGCGTGACAGGATGTCTTGCACGCGCCTGACGCGCGTGCACGCATAGGGATGCATCAGAAACTTCTTGGGGCGCGTGCGGGCGCGTGGGAGCTTAGAATGGGGCGTGTAATATACCGTTGGATTCGTTTTTCCGAGACGGTTCTAATGATATATTAAAATAATTTTTCTGAAATTGTTTTGGACTATTTAGAGCTTCCAAAATTGTTTTAAATCAAGTTTTAACTGTTTTAAGTTGCTTTTAAATACACCATGTGATACATAGAGATGTATAATGCTTATATGTTGTAATATATGATTTAACATGCCTACCTTATGTTTATTCGTGATTATATATATGTGATATATGCTTGAATTATCGTGAGATGATAGATTTAGGTGAACTTAATTAACATAAGGCGTATGTTAGACAATCTAGAATAGTGAAATTGTTTCGTGACCTTTATTTACATATTATGAATACAATCATGAGATTTTTGTGTTTATGAAACACGTGATTGAATATGAATTTTCAACTTAAGTGAAAGGATGATTCTGTCAAACAACAGATGTTCTATCTGTAAGAAAGGGGGTTATCAAGAGACGCCTCTTGACAATGCTCCACCCCTGGCCTGGGATGACTCCAAGTATCAATAGTTGATTTGAAATATTTAATCCAATCTAAAAGAATCTTTTTATAATATGATTATGATTGTAACATAATATAATCCCCTAAAATATAAAGAATATCAAGTAGTAATTGGCCATAAAACACAAAGGGCTTGTGTTGGTCATAGCCTTCCAACATAATAGAAAGTATTTCTTATTTTTGAAACTCTGTTGTTTCGTGCTACAGCCGAGGGCATTTTTTCCGAAAGAAGAGACACTTGTCTATAACATGAGATGTGTATGATGAATTGGAATCTTATGGTCGTTACGTGCTACAGCCGTGGGCTATTTGAAACTAGTTTAATTATACGAGATGTTGGGATTGACTTGACTTAGAATATTGAGTTTGTCGTGCCACAGCTGTGACTCAAGTATTCAAGAGGCTAAAGTAAGATTAGGGATAACATGAGATGTAGCTGACAAGAGTTGTCTGCCTATTGAACGTTACATGGCGTTTCGTGCTACAGCCGAGGTTGTGTGATGGAATGTAGGATCCCTATCCCACTATCATTATGAATGCTTAATTTCAATAAGGGATATAGAAATTAGATAGAATAGTGGGAGGCACTTATGAATAAAGAACCGATTCATATGGTGTTTTAGATAATGAAATAGAGTATTTGCTAAATGTTGTTATGTGTTTATTATTTGCAGATTTACTATATACATAATGTCTTCTGCACTATCACTCCTTTGCATGCTCGATGCACACAAATTAACTGGTCCCAACTATGTTGATTGGCTTCGAAACCTGAGAATTGTTCTCAGGATTGAGAAGAAGGAATATGTACTAGACTCACCTAAACCTGTTGAACTTGCTCAGGATGCACATAATGATGAACATATTGTGTATCGTAATTGGATAGATGATGCAAGAGTTGCACAGTGTGTTATGCTGGGATCCATGAATGATGAGCTCCAAAAGCAACACGAGCATATGGATGCTCACTCTATCCTTATGCATCTACAAGATTTGTATGATGTGGCAGGAAGGACAGCTCGATATGAGATATCGTAGGAGATGTTCCGTTGTAGGATGACTGAGGGATCATCTGTGAATGTTCATGTACTCAAGATGATCAATTTGATTGAGCGTCTTGGACAACTTGGATTTGTCATGGATGGGGAGCTGAGTCAAGATCTGATCTTGCAATCACTTCCAGATTCATTCTCGCAGTTCGTTGTGAACTTTCACATGAACAAGTTGGATGTCAGCTTGCCTGAACTCCATAACATGCTGAAAACTGCTGAGTCGAATTTTCCCACAAAGAAGAGTTCTGATCTTCTAATTGGTGAAGGCTCTAACCCTAAGAAGAGGAAGATGAGCCCTCCTAAGAAGAAGAAGAAGGTAGGTGAGAAAAGGCCAGTTCCTCCAAAAGCTGAAGATCCCAAAAGCAAAGCTGTTTGCTTTCACTGCAACAAAGTGGGGCACTGGAAGAGACATTATAAGGCTTACCTTGCAGAATTGAAGAAGAAGAAGGGTGGTGAGACTACCGCTTCTGCTTCAGGTATGTTCATGATCGAACTAAATATGTCACTTAATCAAACTTCTACTTGGGTATTAGATACCGCCTGTGTTTCTCACATTTGCAAATCGTTGCAAGGACTAAAGAGAAGTAAGACTCTTGAAGAAGAGGAGGTGATCCTACGTATGGGCAATGGAGCAAAAGTTGTTGCTGTAGCTGTAGGATCGTTTGATTTACTTATGCCTACGGGCAAGACTATTATTTTGGATAATTGTTATTTTGTTCCCTCAATTATGAGGAATATTATTTCTATTCCCATGTTAGACTTGGATGGTTTTTCGTTTGTTATTGAGAATAATAAATGTTCAATTTTTAGAAATAATGTTCTTTATGGTGTTGGTATTTTAAATAATAGTTTGTATGTATGTGACGTAGAACATAGTTTACTTCAAATTGAACATAGTAATAAAAGAAAAAGAGATGATGAAAATCCCACCTACTTGTGGCACTGCAGACTTGGTCATATTAGTGAAAATAGACTTAAGACATTGCATAAGAAAGGGTTACTAGAACCTTTTGGTTTTGAATCATATCCTACATGCGAGTCTTGTCTGTTAGGCAAAATGACCAAATCTCCATTTAGTGGACATGGAGAAAGAGCTGCGGAGTTGCTTGGATTGGTACATACAGATGTGTATGGGCCGATGTCCACGCAAGTCATGGGTGGATTTTCATACTTCATTACTTTTACAGATGATCGATCTAGAGTTGGATATGTGTATTTGATGAAATACAAATCCGAAGCCTTTGAAAAGTTCAAAAAATATAAGTATGAAGTAGAGAAACAAACCAAGTATAGTATTAAAACCCTTCGATCAGATCGAGGAGGTGAATACTTAAGTGGCGAGTTTCTAGATTATCTCAAAGAAAATGGTATAGTCTCTCAATGGACTCCTCCGGCCACTCCCCAGTTGAATGGAGTATCCGAAAGGAGAAATCGAACTTTATTGGACATGGTTCGATCCATGATGAGCTATACAGATCTTCCAATATCACTTTGGGGTTATGCATTGGAAACATCAGCATATATATTGAACAAGGTGCCTTCCAAATCTGTTCCTCAAACTCCGTATGAGATATGGAAAGAAAGGAAACCGAGTCTTAAGCACGTTAAGATTTGGGGATGTCTGGCTTATGTCAAGAAAGTTGACCCCGATAAGCTAGAATCTCGATCCGTGAAATGTAGGTTTGTAGGATATCCTAAAGAGACTTTAGGGTATTACTTTTACACCGAACAAAGGGTGTTTGTCTCCCGACATGCTACCTTCATGGAAAAACAGTTTATCCTTGAAGGGAATAGTGGGAACAAGATTGAACTTGATGAAGTTCATGAAGAACAAACTACTATGGTTCAAGAGGAAACACCTGTTCATATTGAACAACCTTCCGTAGAACAGCCCATCCGTAGATCACAAAGGGTGTCTCGCCAACCTGAGAGGTATTATGGCCTTGTCATTGAGAATGACAATGAATTGGCGGTCATTGATAGAGACGACCCTATGACCTTCAACGAGGCTGTGAGTAGTGTTGACTCAGAGAAATGGCAGAGTGCCATGAAATCCGAAATGGACTCCATGTAAGCCAACCAAGTATGGACTTTGGTAGAGGCACCCAAGGATATGAAGCCTATAGGGTGCAAATGGGTATACAAAAGAAAGATTGGAGCAAATGGCCAGGTAGAGACCTACAAGGCCAGGCTCGTGGCAAAAGGATTCAAACAAAGACAAGGGATTGACTTCGATGAAACTTTTTCGCCTGTAGCCTTGCTCAAATCAATTCGGATTTTGCTTGCTATTGCAGCTTACTATGACTATGAGATCTGGCAAATAGACGTAAAGACGGCCTTCCTCAATGGGGAACTTGAAGAAGAAGTGTATATGACACAGCCAGAGGGTTTTATTTCCAAAGGAAATGAACATCTAGTATGTAAGCTACTACGAACCATATATGGGTTAAGGCAAGCTTCTCGAAGATGGAACATCCGTTTTGATGAGACAATCAAAGAGTTTGATTTTATCAAAAACATAGATGAACCATGTGTCTACAAGAAGGTTAGTGGGAGCGCAGTAACATTTCTTATTTTGTATGTAGATGACATACTCTTAATAGGAAATGACATACCAATGCTGCAATCAGTAAAAATGTGGCTATCAAAGAACTTCACTATGAAGGACTTGGGAGAAGCGTCCTACATTCTTGGTATGAAGATCTATAGAGATAGATCAAGAAGAATGATAGGTCTAACCCAAGGTACGTACATCGATAAGGTGCTTAAAAGGTTTAGCATGGAAAACTCCAAGAGAGGTCTCATACCGATGAGCCATGGAGTCTCCCTTTCTGACAAGATGTCTCCTAAGACACCTGAAGAAAGAGAGCGTATGAGTAGGATTCCTTATGCGTCGGCAATAGGATCTATCATGTACGCGATGTTATGTACTAGACCTGATGTTGCTCACTCAATTAGTGTGACTAGTAGATATCAGTCAAATCCAGGTGAAGACCACTGGAAAGCAGTGAAGAACATCCTTAAGTACTTGAGAAGGACTAATGATATTTTTCTTGTTTTTGGTGGGTCTGAGTTGAAAATAGAGGGTTACACTAACTCTAGTTTTCAGTCAGAGTGTGATGATAGTACATCCATGTCAGGGTATGTGTTTACTCTAAATGGAGGGGCGATTAGTTGGAGAAGTCGTAAGCAATCTACGACGGCTGACTCCACAGCAGAAGCAGAGTATATAGCTACAAGTGAGGCTACAAAGGAATCTGTTTGGATGAAGAAATTTGTTTCTGAGTTGGGAGTAGTTCCTGGCATAGAAGGGCCTATTGTGTTATATTGTGACAATAACGCTGCAATAGCTCAAGCCAAGGAACCGAGGTCCCACAAGAATACCAAACATATATTGCGGCGGTTTCATTTGATTAGGGAGATCATTGAAAGAGGAGATGTCAAGATCGAAAGAGTTGACACACATAACAACATAGCAGACCCGTTCACGAAGCCGCTATCTCAGTTAAATTTTGATCGTCATAAGGAGCGGATGGGTATTAGATACCAGAGTGATTGGCTTTAGGCCAAGTAGGAGATTGAAAGTGTTTGACCTAAAACCAATCATGTATGATGAGTTAGGAAAAACTTTCTGCTACTCTTATTTAATTTCATTTGATAATAATAAAGTATTTATTTGTTATGTTACCGCTTAATCTATTTGAAGTGTATTAAATAAGATGTTCCATAGTTTAGAGCAAAGCTTCTAGAATTATAATGAGATTGTAATAATGAGATCTAGAAGATAATAGCTTTAGACTTAAACAGTTCTTGATCATAGGATAACTAATTGAAAATTGGTAAATCCGTAAAGATCAGTACATACTATGCTAGCTCTCTTAGGAAGATGTCTGTTCTCATAGACATTTGTGTGGTGACACTATATCTAGTATGTAGGTGCTTATTAAGGAATAAGTTCACTGAACATGACTCGATAAGTAGAACAACTAATGGAGTTTACTCATGTGTCGATAGTTGTTTATTAAGTAAATAGTTGTACAAGTATCCTTAGACTTGAGATCGTTAGATTAATCTCGTACACAATGATTTATGCTTTGGTTTAGTCCTTAGTCTCTAGGACATTCATTAGGTCCATTCTGGGCATAGTGATTTGTGTATGGAGATAGTTAACGGATCAATAAAGGATCTGCCCCTTCCAGTAAAGGAAGTGAATATCCTATGTTATTCTTAGATATGCAAGTTCAGGAATCTCTGGCCAGAGTGAATGAAATTAGAAAGAGTTTCTAATTTGCATTAAAAGGAACTTTGCATTATGAATAAGAAATCATATGATCAAATTAGATAGGCTTGACACGAGTTCCATGCCTTGTATTTAATCGGGATATTGAAGGGTAGAAGGAATTAATTGTACGGTAACTAATTACTAACAGGTTCTAAGCAATGATTTCGTATTATCTGGATAGTCGCGATATATTGAGAAGCATCACTCACGATGTAGAATAAATATAATTAATCAGATTAATTATATTTAATGAATTAATAGTATTCATATAAATAATAAATAAAATGTTTATTATTATTTATTTCTACTACCGGCTTAATATTGAACCTAAAGAGTCACACCATAAAAGAGATTAAATTATAGATAAAGAAATAATTAATAATAGCTAGTCATTATTTATTTATGAAATAAATAATTACTTAGCAAATTTTATAAATTAATTAAATGAGATTTAATTGATTATAAATTATTTAAGATAAGATCTTAATATTATTAATTAAATATTTAATTAAAGTAATTAAATATGAAGAGAGAATAATTTTCTAAAAGAGTTTAGAAAAAGGAATTAATGATTAAAATAGTTTTAATCATTAACTAATTAATTAATAAGATTAATTAATTAAAAAGGGAATTAATAATAAGATATTTATAGAAAATATCTCAGGTGAGATATTTGCCTATAAATATAGGATTATAATCCCTAATACTGTAATCCTAATATTTGTGAGAAATATTTTAAAAGGGAGGCAACCCTAATTTCCTCTCGAGCCTCCTCCTTCATCTTTTAGTTTGATTCTTGGTGGATATCTTTAGAGCACTCCGCACTTGAGGGGTGATTGCAAGGATTGAAGAACAAGATCTTCTCTAGCTGTTGCCGGAAAGCAATCGAGCTATTCTTCAATTTATAAAATAGTTTTTGTATCTATATGTATGTATACATAGGAATATATGCAAATAAATGTTATTCAATGCTTCCGCTGGTACATAAATTCTTTCACTTAAGAGTTGATTAAATTTATGAAACTTGGATGATAAATATCTTGGACAGTTATTCTGATCACCAAAATGGTATCATGTTAAAATGATAATATTTTGATTTTATAAAAATATCGAAACTAAGGTTGCGCAAGTGAAAAACCCCTTAAGGCCTTAAGGGGATGAATAGTCATGAACTAAGAAATTCATTCAAGTGATTTGGTTTCGAGAGTCGTTACGAACTGAACTTCAACATAAGTGATTGACGGATATAATGGACTTATAGCGAACCAAGAATGAGATAATTATAGCGTTGTTAAGAAGTTACGTAAGTTCATGCATATCATTATTGAATTAAATTGTTAAGGGGACTGATCAGACGTTTTACGATTGTTTATAGATCGTCAGCTTAAAACCCGAGTCTCAACCACCCTTATACCAGCAGGCAAGTTTTCGAAACCTGTGCTTTAAATATTATTGTTGTGTTTATAAACTGTTGAGGTTGTGATATAACCGTTTATTGAAATTTACGAATTGATTTAACTATTGTTTAATCTTTCGTTAAATGTTTTGGTTTATATGCTATAAAATAATATAGATATAAGGCAGTGTAAATAAAGGATCTAGGAGTATGGCGTGTATTCGTATTTTCGAACATAGACCGGGAGTCAGAAATATTTATTCTAATTACTGTCATAAACACCCGGACATTGTCGGAGACAAATTATTTTTAAATATCAATTAAATATATTCTAATAAAAATATTTTGGATATTTTAAGATTGAAAATATTTTAAATAATATTAATAAATATTATTTGAATATTTATTTAATTAAATGAATATTAAACTGAATATTTATTTAAAAAGTATTATCAATTATTTATTAATTAATAAATATTTATTAAATATTTTAAATTTATTTAATGATTATAAAACCTTATTTAAAAATTATTTAACGTCTTTAATAATTATTTTGAATATTTTATGACCTTGAAAAAAATTATTTAAATATAGTGGGATTCCTAAATATTTATTTTATATTTTATTAATTCTTTAAATAAGAATAAAATACACTCTAACTTATCAAAAATTAGGAATCCAGTTTAAGAAGTAAACCAATGATTTACTTTCCTCGAAAATGATTATGTTTTGGGATCACTTCCCTACTTTAGTTAGAGTTTCCAACCTATCCAAATCAAAGAGATTTTACGACTAACTCCCGAGTCGTGATTTTTATTCCTCGATATATGAGATCAGTTGAAAGTGGTCAACACATACATTGTGATATTATTACTACCCCAAATATTCTGAATGTGACAAAACTAGAGATAGATGAATCTATTAACAAGTATTATATACTTGATGAACTAAGATTAAATTCCGGTTCTAGACTTATAGATTGTTTAAGTGAACTGGGAGATAAAAGAGTAAGAGGCCGAGTGACGTACGGTCCAACACTTTGGCCCATATGCGGTCTAGGGTGATTCCCAAGAATGGTAGAAAATCCATTGGTTCCCCCTTCGACATGTAGAGAAACAACAAGAGCTACTGTACGTTACGATTGATCATCTTGTATGTACGGTAAAAGTGTGTTGAAAGGCTCCGGATACAATCTCATCTTCCAATTGGAATTGTGTTGTTACATCGTAATGAAAGCCTAGGTGCTGAGTTACCGATGGTGTTGTTAGTAATTGATTTTTTGATATTCCTTATTTACATGTCCGAGATGTTTTGACGAAAATTTTATTTTAAAAACTTAAGCAGGTATATGATGTACACCAAACAATTTATAAATCTTTAAAATGTTTAAAAAAATTATGATTGCAGTTAAATATGATTGTTGGGCTATATTGTTCACCTTTACTTTCTTTACATATCACAACACAACATATTAGAAAATTCCAAGCATGAGACACACCAGGAGGAAGCATGTAGGCAATGAAAGCGCCTTCCGTAGGCTCTTTTCAGCTTTGCCTCAGGTAGAACGAATGAGTAGTTTAGGAGTACATCGCCATTTGGTATGAATTATATATAAGTACAACTTATGTAAGATTATTAAAAAGAACAAATATTGAGGTGACAATATTGTTTCAAGTAGAAACTATATTGGTAGTAGAATTCTAGTACTTTACCTTTTGGTATTGTAATAACTTTAACCCTATGGATCATATGATTTTTATTTATTAATGTGATTTATGATACTATAATCAGTGTGTGTATATAAACTGTGGGGTCACTGCAGATGAAGAGTTATTATTTGTGATTTAAGTATTAAGTGATAATAATTGGAAAAAGGAGAGCATGATGGCTGGATCTCCGACCCCGGATCTAGGGGCGTCACAGAAATAGTATCAGAGTGTAGGATTATAACCCTCATAAATGATAGCGAGTTAAGAAAGATAAATCTAACTAATAATAAGAAGAAGAAGAACTCTCGTTGAGTTCGTTATCGGGGTACCGGATGTAGTACTAACATTAAAACCCACAAGGGAACTTTCAAACCCATTTAGTAATGTAAATTCTAGTATATTATAGGTACCCAAGGCCCTAGAGGTGGAGAAGTTCGAGGAGCTGCATTGCTTGAGTTGGTAAAGGACCCTATGGAGACCCCGGGCGATGACACATAAAAGGATCCGGAAGAGGAGCCAACCGAGTACCCGAGCGATGGCCCCTAGGATGCCAGCTGTGATTTCCCTTACTACTGCTGAGGATGACCCTACTGATGATGCCATTGGATATGTATCTTAAAGAAAATTTCGTATCATGCTCTTAATGACAAATCTTTAGATCCAACAAAACTCTTTAACTAAAAGTGCTTTAATGTAATCGTTTACCATTCCTTCTTTATACTTTTCCTTCTCCTTGAGATGAAAAATATATTTTGGAATGTTAAGATGATTATCTTATCTCGTTGGCTCTGTCCGTTTAGCCCCCAGTGGATTTAGAAGTTGGCCAAGAGATTGTAAACCATATATTAACCCTTATTCATCCAGACACTTACTCATCCACTTCCATATATTAACCCAAACAGATATAAGGAAACTTTGTAATTTAGAGGTTGATAAATGAGAAACTGCACTTGATGCAATAAATAAGGATGAAGTCGGAAGTACACCCACATCTCTACCTCCATAGAAGAAAAATAGTATATAACTGAGGTAACTGTAAGCTCATCTGCATCCTCTCAAAAGGATACAGAGCTGAAAAGGCAATAAAACTGTCTCTGGAATCATTCTCTCAACATGGTGAGTCTATTGAAATTTGCTCGTCAGCCAGAGCATCTTGTAATGAGTCAAGAACACCACCGGCACTCACGCTAATGGTAAGCCTAAATAGATAAATTCTAGGAATACATTGGAAGGTGTGCACATTGAAAGGTATAGGCATTTAGAGGACATACAGACTCTAATTAGACATACATTACATTGTCCAAGGTATCTACCTCAAACAAAAGTTAATCTTCTACATCTCGAAAGGGAGATCTCTTGTTTAGATTTATCTGAGCTTTAGAGGCAACTACTTGGTAATAATTATTCGGATGAGTCAAATAGGGTATTTTATATAAAATTCCTGTCACCGGGTTACGAGGGAAACGTAGGCTCTAAATTTTCATTCATTACATTGTCTACTACGCCGCCCCTCTTGGAAGGAACATTTCCAGATCCTGAAAAGGAATATCCACCTCCCGTTTACGGAGAAGGTGTGAGGCAACCCCTTGACAGAACAAGGCAAGGTTCCCTAAAAGATTTAATATCTTGGAATAACCAATCTCAAAGAGGTGAGGCTCCACTAGACAATGATTTAGCAAAATCTACTGAGTCTGGTAGTGATACAGAAATGGATGATGCAAATGAGATTGAGGATGATGCAGAATCTTACCACCTTGGAACTCCAAGGGCAAATCCTGACACAGGTAATTTTCCTGAATTTGATCTTTCACTAGTACTTAGTGAAGAGTATTTAGCTTTGTTGGATACATCACAACCAACTCTGGACACTCACACACCAATTCCCCCAGTGGCAATAGAAAATGACAATGAGCTTGAAAATCAATAGGTTCTAACCCCTGTCATAGAACAACAAACACCTATCCCAACTCCTTCAGTTATTATTGTTGAAACCCCAAGTGAGGATGAGGGAGTCAGTGCCACTAGTGTACCAAATAAGGTGGATGTTGAAACCCTGAAGCAGCTCTGCCTCCTAGCAAAAGAAGGAGAATATATTTTAAACAAGAGGCAACTACTAGCCAAAACTCCAATTCACCTGAGCTTTTAAATGTACAAAGGATGGAGCAATTAAATGCATAAATCCGCTTTTCTTTGTTTAGAAATGAAAAAGAAAATGAATTGACGGTTAACCAGGCTACTTCATTAGCAGAGCCTTCATAGGTAGATCCTGTGTTGGACAGGCCTTCACAAGCTTCGCGGGGAATCACGAACTCTTATTTGACATGCCTTATATTGTTTGAGGTCATGACCCCCTAGATAGAACATCTCCAGCTTCATTATCGGAGGTTCTCCCATCCAATTCTGGAATAGGTGAGAGGAAAACTCCTTCATAGAGGGAGAGAGGGTTCTATTCAAGGAACAACTACACAAGTAGTGGAGCCTACTCAGGTAGAGCCTGAGCAGGACATGCCTTCACAGGCTTTAGCTGGCACCTTAGACACTCAACTGACATACATAACAGTGTCCAATATGGTGACCACACTAGAACCAACACTTCCAGTTCCTGAAACAGGAGGTGTCCCTACCATTCATGGTCAAGAGGAGAAGCAACCCTTCCATAGAAGGAAGTGGGGAACCCAAAAATTTATTTCTAGGGACAGCCAATCTCAGAGAGATGTGGCTCCACTCGGCGATGAAGTAATAACTGAGCCTTGTGATGATATAGTGCTTCAACTTGAAACAGTTTTAAATCCTCCTAGAGGTAATTCTTCACTTGGTAATGATTCTTCGGAAGAACCAGGTGTGAAGAATTCCCCAGATTCACAACCTCAGCACACACAAGCCACAAATCAAAGAATTATCAATCTCGATGCACAAGTTAGAATACTGAGACACTCAATGTCCAAAATTGTGAAAGTTCAAGAAAATCTACATCAGGATAACAAAGAAATCTAAAATTTAATCAAGCAGCTGTTAGCACAGAGATCAACTACCTTGCCTCTTCAATCAACCCAGACACCCATGCCATGCCTGCTTAAGAAAGATAAAATCTGTAATGATTCAAGATTTTAAAATTAAACAAATGATCATGAGATTCTTGTGTTTATGAAACACAGTATTGAATATGAATTTTCTTTTTCTGATATGGAGAGATTTTGTCAAAAGCGAATTATTATTCGTAAGAAAGTTGGGTTGTAAGTGAGACCACTTGTGACTTCTCCGACGATATGGAAATCGAACCATTAACAGATATTGAAATGGATTATCTGATCAAGGAAAAATTGAGAATATCTTTATGATGGGATCATGATCGTTCATATAAAAATTAAAATCCCTAAATAAATATTAAGTTAATAAAGATGCCTTCCAATGTTAATACACATCAAGATCTAGATTGAGAAGGAGTGAGTTTGCCAAAGTGAAGTGCTCTTATCAATCATGGAAAAATGTGATAAGTAAATGTACTTAGTTTATTAAAACGTTAGGTCTAACTTAACTAAATCATCACAATAGGATTGTGGGTTTAGAGGCATATAGTTTGGTGAGATTTATTGAATAAATGTGTACAATGGTTTATTCCACCAAACTTTTCAAGAGTTATATTTGATATAATCGACAAATGTTGTCTACCTAAATAGTCGTGTTTTGGGTGTATTAGCCAATGCTATCTTAAACATGGATGAAATATGGATCTTGGCTCACTATAAAGATTTAAAGAAATGTTTTTTGAATTAATAGTTAGGGCTATTAGTTTGATAAAAATAGTGGGAGATATATGGTGATAACCATAATCACTTAAACATAATTAATATTAAATCTGCAATCTAGTTTATTTTATACACTTTAATATTATAGATATCAAATGATAAACACAAAAAACTTCTCTATACGATCAGTTCTTGAGAAGGACAAATAGACGAGAACAAATTTCCTCGACTGACATAGGAGCTTGAGGATTTTCCTCGGGCACCACGATGTTAGTCAAATCTCTTCCCCTGCTATTAAAGCTAAGAATGTAACATGTGCAAATGATAGTGCTTATTGGAAGTGAATTGATGTTGCGACTGATGTTTCATGTCTCATGCTTGCAACTATGAGTGTTGAGCTTAAGAAGCAACACGAGCATATAGATGCTTGTGAGACGATTAAGCACCCTTAAAGGATATTTGAGGGACAGAATCTTCAAGATATATTTGACGATTAAAGGGTACTATACACTTACAAGTAGGGAGAGTGAGACCCGGTTACACCACATGTTCTAAAGACTATAGGGTATAATGAATACCTAGACATTTTAGGTTTCCAGATTGGTCTGGAGGCTCACTTAGATTTGATCTTACAATCTCTGGACAACAAATATTCTTAGTTTGTTATGAACAATAAAATGAATAAGATTGGTGAAACACCTATTAAGTTGTTAAGCATGTTGAGAACTGTTGAAAGCAACATGATAAATGCATGAACTATTACTATAATGATGGTAAACATAGGGAATGCAAAAGGGGAAGGAAAATGGAAAGGCAAGGAGAAGATTTGATCTAGTTTCCTTATCAAACCAAAGTCCAATCCCAAAACAGGCTCTAAAGTCTGAATGAGGTGTTGACAAAGAAGACGATTGTCACTTCTATGAAAAAATGGGAAACTGGAAATTAAACTGTCATGCTTATTTGGAAGATCGGAAGAAGATGATCAGTAAGGGTCAAGCTTCAAGTATCAGGTTGAAATTGGAGTAAAGGTAGTTTCTCTGGTTGAAGGAACTCGTTACTTAATTTTTGACCTACAAGGAAAATTTAGAACTTGATAATTGTTATAACGTGCTTGCAATTAGTAGAGACATTATATTAGTTTCTTATTTGGACAAGAAAGGCTTTTTCATTTTAATTAAATAACAAGAGTTATTTATTCTATTTCCATGACGAGGCTTATAATGTTGCATAACTAGTTAACAATTTATATGTTCTAAAGTGACTCAAATCAAACATTACCTTTGGCACTGTCTTTGAGGCCATATTAATGAGAAATGAGAAATGCATTTCCAGAATACATAAGGATGCATTCTTGGATAAGTTTGATTATAAATTATACAAAAGTATGTGAATCCAGGTTTATTTGGCAAAATGACTAAAACTCCTTTTGCTGGACATGGTGAAAGGGTCATTGAATGAGTATGACTTATACATAGTGATGTATGTTGTCATATGCGTACGATGACAAAAGGTAGCTTTTATTAACTTTATAAAATTTACTAATTATTTTAGTAAAATATCAAAGAAAAGTTTTTTTGATAGGAGGGATCACACCTTGTTGGACATGGTGTGATCGATATTGAGTCAAAGAGTCTTCCAATTAGTTTCTAGGGCTACTCCCTGGAGACAACTGCTTATACATTTAACCGAGTTCCTACTAAAATGGTTCAGAAGACTCCGTATGAGATATGGACTGAGAAACATCATAGCATGTCATTCATGAAAATTTGGGGATGTGAGGCGTTTCTGAAAAGTCTAACTTCTGACAAGATAGGACGTAAATTAGACAAATGTAACTTTGTGGGATACCCAATTGAAATAAATGGTTATTCTTTCTATAATCCTTCCGAGAACAAAGTGTTTGTTGCTCAAATTGCAGTGTTCCTTTTAAGAGAAATGTTTTCTAAGAAAGACAGTGGGAGGATAATAGATCTCGATGAAGTTCAAGACCCACATGATAACATTGAACCAATGGAGGAACCTGAGTAGAATGTACAAGAAAACAATACTGCTCAAGAAACACAGGTTGTTTGTAGGTCTAGTAGGATTCGCCATGAGCCGAGAGATATTATCGATTTTTCTTGACTCAAGATGGTGATGTGATGCTTGTGGACGAAGATGAGCCTCTCACCTACCAAGACGCTATGGACACTTCAGATTCTAAGATATGCTGGATGCCATGAAATCTGAGATGGAATCTATGTATACTAATCAAGTATGGACTTTGGTTGATCCACCTGAAGGGGTAAAACCTATAGGGTGCAAGTGGGTTTTCAAGAAGAAGATTGACATGTATGGTAACGTACAGACCTATAAGGCATGATTGGTGACAAAAGGTTTCAAGCAAATTCAAGATATTGACTATGATGAGACCTTTTCACTAGTGGCTATGGTCAAGTCCATCAGGATTTTGCTTGCTATAGCTGCTTACTATGACTATGAAATCTGGCAAATGGATGTCAAAACCGCTTTCTTAAATGGGAGCCTTGAAGAAGATGCGGATGTGTACATGACACATCCTGAGGGTTTTGTTGATCCAAAGGATGCTAGAAAGGTATGTAAGTTGCGTCGATCCATTAATGGATTGAGACAAGCCTCAAGGAGATGTAACATTCATTTTGATGAAACTGTCAAATAGTTTGGGTTTATTCAAAATGAAGATGAACCACGTGCTTACAAGAAAGTTAGTGGGAGCCATGTGGCATTCCTTGTATTATATGTTGATGATATACTACTAATAGGGAATGAAATTCCTTCTCTACAAACTGTGAAGACTTGGTTGAGAAATAATTTCTCAATGAAAGACTTAGGTGATACGACCTATATATTAGAGATCAGGATCTATAGAGATAAATCAAGGAGATTGATCGACCTAATTCAAAGTACATACATTGACAAAGTTTTGCATCGATTTGGAATGCAAGAGGTTAAAAGGGAATTTGTCTCAATGTCTCATGAGATATCGATCTCGAAAGAAAACAGTCCTAAATCATTAGATGATAAGGACCATATGAGTAAAGTTCCATATGCATCGTCAATTGGTTCTATAATGTATGCAATGATATGTACTCGTCTTGATGTCTCGTATGCTTTAAGCACGACGATTAGATACCAGTCTAATCCAGGTGAAGGTCACTAGACGGCAATCAAGAATATTCTTAAGTACTTGAAGAGGACTAAAGATCAATTCTTGGTATATGGAGGAGAAGATAAGCTAGTTGTAAAAGGTTACACCGATGCTAATTTCTAGACAGACAATGATCATTTAGTATTCCTGTCTGACTTTGTGTTTTATCTATTTAAATTAATATGTATGCTGGAATGGTTCACAACAGAGACAGTTGTTGAGTCTATAATAAAGCCTGAGTATATTGATGTTTGTGAAGAAGTCAAAGAGGCTGTTTGGGGATGTACTTAGGAAATATCACCTAATTAATGAGATTAATGATAAAAGAGATATACATATATGAAAGTGCATACTAATAATAATATTGCAAACCCACTGACAAAGGCTTTGTCGCAGCAGAAGCACAAAAATCACACTAGTTCCATGAGTATTGGATACTTGGGTAATTGGCTCTAGTGCAAGTGGGAGATTGTTAGTAATTGTGCCCTAGAGACAATTACTTTTATATTTTAAAGAAAATATTTTATTAGTAAGGATTATGTTTTATTGATTATTATTTATTTATTTTGTTTTATTTACTACATAATAAATTGAAAGCATAATAAATGTCCTTGGAATTTTGATACGTATTATATATCTTTAAGTATGTGACTTAAAAATGAGATTATATGAATAGTATCTTATTCCTAAAATTCCCTAGTCGAGTATTATTATTCAAGGACAATAATAATGCACAAAGATTAGTATGTTTGTTGACAGATGACCACATTTCATTAGTCATAGGCATGGTGATACTAAAGTCAAGAACATAATTGCATGTCTCAACGCATGGCACTGGAATGACCCGTCGTGAGATTCTACATGTTAATAAGTGTCATAAGTAATTCTCACTGTGATAATGGTGTAATGATTCTTAGACCTGAAATCATTATATTTCTATGCGAGAATTAATATACTTTGATTATATTAAAAGTTACCTTTGACCGGGTGTAATAAAAGTAGACATTGGGAATATTTTGAATCATATGAGAGATATGAATGATCTAGATGCGATTTAATCCTCCTAATTTTATGAGTGATATTATTGACCTCTTGTTTGAGTGAGACTATGAAATGCACGGTCGTGCTCAAATCTTGATTTGATTTTAATAGTCTCTCATCGATCAAGAAAATAAAAATTAAATTATGAAGATGATGACACGAGATATACCTTGAGTTTAATCTATAATATCAAGATTAAAGGGATTATATTACATAGAACATTATTCACGAAAGGCTTAATCGAATAACTGATTTTATTATTACTACTTGGGTAGCAATGATGTATTAATAGATGTCGCTCATTGTTTACAATTTTAATTAGATATTAAAATTGTTGCCAATGTAATAATAACCTACAGGGTCACACACAAAGAATGCTTGAAGGAGAAATAATTTAAATTATGAATTTAAATTAAATAAGTAATTTATTTTATTTATGATATTAATTAAGTATGACTTAATTAATTATATAAATAGAATAAATGAAATACTTAAACTAATTCTAAAATTAGTAAATAATTAATTAAGTGAGACTTAATTAAATAATTTAGAATTTTGGATTAATATTAATTATAATTAAATTATAATTAGAAAACTTATTTCTCTCTATATATAATCTCTTTATGGGCTGATTTAATACGTAGACACATATTTTTCTAAAATCCTAGCCGTTTTGAGAAAAGAGGAAGATAGAGAGAGAGAAGTAGTTTTCGGGTGCTAGTACACATCAATCCTTCATGAAAAGTGTTCATGTGGATACCGTAGAGCGTAGATCGCGTGAGCGGGATACATGGTGATTAAACAAGTTTTGGGCCTCTATTAATCTTTTATTTTCGCATTGATCCTGCAGAGGGTTTCGATTTATATTATGTTTTATATTTATTTTTCACATTTTCCGCTGCGTTTGTGTCTCGAAACCCTTCATAAATAATATTATTGTAATCACCGAAATCTATAATGAAGTTCAGGAAACTACATATATCAAGGTATTTAATGAAATATTGAAGATCACTGAAAGAAGTTCATTACTATATTCAAGCGTCAGTGAAAAATAAGTCATTCAGTGTTTCAAAAAGTAGTGAAGATAGAGCAGTCAGTGCCAGAAGATTTCAGTGAAGATCAGAAGCAATAAAGGAATACAACAAGCTTGTCAATTACTTTGAATTGAGAGTATGAAGATCAATTCAGTGTCAGTCACTTGTGAACCAGACCAGTGCACTAAGTGTCAGTACAAAAGAAATTGATTAACATATTCAATGTAGAAGAAGAATTGACAGGAAGCCAAGTATGCAAGCCAAAAGAAACCAAGTCAAGTTTCACATCGTAGAAGAATTCGATACATGGCTTTTAAGGATGTCAATATTCTAAGTCATTGAAGAAGAGAAAATATTCGAAACATGTATAAAAGAATCAAATTCATGTACACATTGGAGCAAACTTTGACATATGCCTTACAAGGCACTTGAGAATTCAACACAGACTAGATGAATAATGAAAAAGATTCTAAGACAATGTAGAGGGGAATTCAAGTCGACACATGTACCACAAGGGGACATAATTCGACACATGCTCATTCTAGATGATCAAAAGTATTCTAAGTAAAGTAAGAGCATGGTGAAGTTGACACATACCTCTACAAGGTGAAGCAAAGTCGACACATAGACTTCATGGGGCATATAATTCGACACATGTATCTAAATGGTTCAAAATGACTAAGGCATGTATACAAGGAACTAAACTTCGACACATAGCTCTTCTCAAAGGTTGGATGATTTTCTAAGTACTCTATACAAGACAACACACTTCGACACATAGAGAATTATCCAAGGGTCAACTCAAGTCAACATACAGGGAAGAATTAGTCGACACTTAGAATTGTATTTCACTTTATTGTAAAGTCTACATATAAACAAAATGTATTTTCATTTTGAATGTAATCAGAACATAACACACAGAAATAGATACAACTGAGAGAGATGGAGAGAATACGCACTGCCATTAAAGCTCGTATTTATTTCTTATTATGAGATTCATTGTAACTCATACATCTGTGTGAGAGTGTTGTTAGTAATTGTGCTCTAGAGACAATACTTTTTATATTTTAAGGAAAATATTTATTATTAATGATTATGTTTTATTGATTATTATTTATTTATTATGTTTTATTTACTGCGTAATAAATTGAAAGCATAATAAATGTCCTTGGAATTTTGATACGTATTATATATCTTTAAGTATGTGACTTAAAAATGAGATTATATGAATAGTATCTTATTCCTAAAATTCCCTAGTCGAGTATTATTATTTAAGGACAATAATAATGCACAAAGACTAGTATGTTTCTTGACCGATGACCACATCTCATTGGTCATAGGTATGGGGATACTAAAGTCAAGAACATAAGTGCATGTATCAATGCATGGCACTGGAATGACCCGCCGTGAGATTCTACATGTTAAGTAAGTGTCATAAGTAATTCTCACTGTGATAATGGTGTAATGATCCTTAGACCTGAAATCATTATATTTCTATACGAGAATTAATATACTTTGATTACATTAAAAGTTACCTTTGACCGGGTGATGATAAAAGTGGACATTGTGTATATTATGAATCGTATGAGAAATATGAATGATCTAGATGGGATTTAATCCTCCTAATTTTAGGAGTGATATTATTGGCCTCTTGTTTGAGTGAGACTATGAAATGCACGACCGTGCTCAAATGTTGATTTGATTTTAATAGTCTACTCATCGATCAAGAAAATAAAGATTAAATTATGAAGAGGATGACACGAGACATGCCTTGAGTTTAATCTATAATATCAAGATTAAAGGGATTATATTACATGGAACATTATTCACGAAAGGCTTAATCGAATCACCGATTTATTATTATTACTTGGGTAGCAATGATGTATTACTAGATGACGCTCATTGTTTACAATTTTAATTAGATATTCAACCCCCCCCTTTTACGATAGTTTGGACCTAACAGTTATTCTCACTATAAGAAGTTCATTTATATGTTCAATCGTCAGTGAAGAACAAATAATGAAGTATTCAACATTGTAGTAGTAATGAAGACGTTGTCTAAGTAACAGAAAAGATTCTAGTGAAAGTACAATGTTTATTTATAATTAGTGTTCGAAGCAATAAAGAACTGCAACATTCATGTCATTTGATTTTAATGAGAATATGAATATCAAGATCAGTGTTAGTCATTTGTAAACTAGATCAGTGCACAAAGTGTCAACACAAAGGAATTGGTTAACATGTTTATTGTACAAGAAGAATTGATAAGAAGTCTAAGTATATGCATTGAAGTGGTGAAAATATTCTAAGTCATGCATACATGGTAAAGAATTAGACACATAGCTCTTAAACTTTGAAAAATATTTTAAGTCATGTATACATGGTGAATAAATTAGACACATAGCCATACAAGGCAAGAAAAGTCGACAAATAGCTCTTAAGGTGTGAAAATTATTTTAAGTCATGTATACATGGTGAAGAAATTAGACACATAGCCATACAAGGCAAGAAAAGTCGACAAATAGCTCTTGAGGTGTGAAAAATATTTTAAATCATGTATACATGTGAAGAAATTAGACACAACCCATACAAGGCAAGAAAAGTCGACACATAGCTCTTAAGGTGTGAAAAATATTCTAAGTCATGTATACATGGTGAAGAAATTAGACACAACCCATACAAGGCAAGAAAAGTCTACACATAGCTCTTAAGGTGTGAAAAATATTCTAAGTCATGTACACATGGTGAAGAAATTAGACACATAGCCATACAAGGCAAGAAAAGTCGACACATAGCCTTTAAATGCCTAAAAAGAATCTAAGTCTTTTATACATGGGATAAAAATCGACACATGCATCTACATGGAGATAAGATTCGACACTTAGGTTCTTGGAATCATATGAATTATTCTAAGGCATGTACATGGACTGTAAAGTCGACACATGAGCTATACAGGGAGAAAGAAATCGACACATGTGTCTAAGCTACTTCAATTTGACTAATTCGACACATAGACCTTCTATGAAAGATGGATTATTTTCTAAGTACTCAATACAAGGAAACACTCTTCGACGCTTAAAAAATATCCACTGGATTCTCAAAGTCAACTCAAGTTAACATACAGGGGAGAAGTTATCGACACTCAAAAAGCTGTTCAATTATTGTAAAGCCTACACTATATAAATAAATGAATCTAATTCATTGAGTGAATACAGACAGAAACAAAGAGAGACAGAAGCCGAAGAAGAAGAGATACAAAGCTATACACATATTTTCTTTACCGGAGTTTTATAATCTTGCCGGTTCATTATGTTGTAAATATATAGGGCTATTATAAAACAGTCTCTGTTAGATTGATTTCCTTTTGTACATTCATATATCTATACATTGTAATTGGAATCAGTGAGATCTCTTTGTTGTAGTAAAGAACTACTTTAATTTGTTCTTTGAAAACCGGTTCATTAAAACTGGGTGTAGCACCCCTCTGGGTTTATATACGAAAGATATATTCCCCTAAACTTGTCTCATTTATTTACTTGCTAATTTTCTAGATCTTAGCTATTTATTCATAAAAAGAGAAAATTAGTAAGTCAGCCTCATAAACACTACAAGGACTCGAACCCTCAACAAAAACAATAATTTAATTATCCGTAAATTCTGAAAAGAATTTTAAATTGTTGTGAGTATCGTATTCTACCCCACTTCTACGATACTTCCGGGACCTAACAGAAAGGCTCTAGATACAGTCCCATCTTTCAATTGGAATTGTGCTACAACATCGCAATGAAAGCCTATGAGATGATTTACCGAGGGTGTTGTTAGTGGTTGATATCTTGATATTCCATCCAACTTTTCCGAATTTTTTTGATGAAAAGTTTATTTTAAAACTTTAGAATGTACCTGATGTATGCAAAATCTTACAAGCTTTCGAAATATTTAAAACAAGTATATTTGCAGTTATATATGTTCTTGCTGAGCTATGTTGCTCACTCTTGCTTTCTTTATATATCACAACACAACATGTCAGAAGAATGCCGCGTATGAGACGCACAGTGAGGAAGTGCATGGGAAACGCACGCGCATTCCGTAGACTCTTCTCCACTACTCTAACTCAAGTAGGGAATATAAATAGGATAGGAGTGCAGTTGCTTTTGGTATGCCTTATTTATAAGTATGACTTATGTAAGTTTATTAACATGAACAAATGGTAAGCGAACAATATTGTTTCAAGTAGAAACTGTATTGATTTCATAAGTTTAGTACTTTCCCTTTTGACGATGTAATAACTTTAACTTTGATGGATTATATGACTTCTAATTATTAATATCATTCTGAGACTATAATCAGTGTGTGCGCATATATAAACTGTGGGGTCACTGCAGGTGAAGAATTATTAATTGTGATTTAAGTATTAGGGGCGTCACATATGGTGTATATTTGTGTAGAGATTAGGTGTAGAGTTTCATGTGTATTCGTGTGTAGAGATGTGTCTGAGTGAATTAGGTGGGTGACTTTACTTTTATTTTTTATTTGTCCAAAATATTTATCCCCCAAAATTTCCCTACATTTTCCGTCCAAATTTCGGGTCAAGAGTTGACTTACCGCTTATTTGTTTAATATTCCATATGTCCCCAATTAGTTGTCCCCATTGTTTATTGTGCAATCAAACTAATTAATCTTTGACAACAATTTAAAAATAATATATAACTAAAAAATTAAAATTTTATATTATTAGAATATATATAATCTACTTTAAAATGTATTTTTTAATTTTTTAAAATTATAAAAGAACAATTTTTAATTGGTAGTAAAAAACTAGTCAATTTGACCATAAAAAGTCAAAAAAAGACATGTAAAAGGGGACAGAGGGGGTAATTGTAACACTTTTTTAATATTCAAGGGCAACACTCTAATTTGTGTGACTATAGTAACTTTTTTTATGTCTAAGGTAACACTAGATAATATCTACTGCAACATCAAAATCTGGTATTGCCTTAGATCAATTTTTAATGACCTACGACAACATTTTCACTAGTAACACTAGAAAAACTGTTGGTGAAGGCCATATGGTGTAGTGATTCTTTTTCAAAACTTCTTTTTTGAAAAACTTTTGATTTACAACCCTTCTTTGATTTCTAAAACCTAGGGTGTGAATCAATTTTTCTTGAGGATAATCTTTATTTAAATCTCAAAATCTTTGATCCTCTATCAAAAGCTGGTTTTAAAAGTTTTATGTTTCAAAACTTTTTCTCTCTTAAATTTTCCTTTTAAAGTGGTAGAAACTTTGTGAGTAAATCTACTATTGTGACTGCTATTTTATTCCGAGAAATTAGTTTTACTTCGAGGTACCAATCATTTGTAAAATGATTTATTTTCAAATACTTGTTTCAATGTATGTTCCACATTGGTTCATAGTACCTAAACAATGGTTGTTGCTTTGAAGGCCTTGTACTATATTATTAAACATACATCCACCCTCATTTTCATGTATTTATGTTTTAAGACGGGGATACTATCAGATGGTTGAAAATGATGAAAATCATAATTGCATTATGAATCAGAAAATCATAGTCCTCTATATGATAAGGATGTTTTGAAAAATTGTTTTCAAAATGTACAATGCTAAGGTTTAATGAAAATGAGTCATTTTATCGAGATATAATATAGTAAGAGAGTTGAATTTCTTCCTTGGTATATATTCCCGCATTTTATTATGGGAAGTTTGCCTTAAAAGAAATTCATAAGAGATAGAAACTTCCTTCTGTGATAAACTTTTCCCCGTTTTATTATGGGATATGTATCTTTAAAAAAAATTGTATCATGCTCTTAAATGTTAAATCTTTAGTTTCGACAACTTTTTTGCTAAAAAGCGCCTTACTGCAATCCTTTATCATTCCTTATTGTATTTTTCCTTCTCTTTGAGATGAAAAATATGCTCTGGAATGTTAAGATGATTATCTTTTTATCTTGATTGACTCTTTCCATTTAGCCCCCAGTGGCTTTAGAAGCTGGCCAAGAGGTTAAAAACCATCAATCTCTTACCCAGGCCTTAATACCAAACACTAATTCATCCACTTCCATATATTAACTCCTGGAGATATAAGGAACTCATTTAAGTTAGAGATTGATTAGGAAGAAACTGCACTTGATGCAGCAAATAAGGACGAGGTCGGAAGTGCACCCACAACTCTACCTCTAGATAAGAATAGTAGTATATAAACTGAGATAACTGTAAGATCATCTTCATCTTCTCAAAAGGATATAGAGTTGAAAAGGAAATAAAACTGTCTCTGGAATCATTCTCTCAACAGGGTGAGACCATTGAAATTCGTTCGCCATCCAGAGCAACTTGTAAATAATGGGTTATGTAATCATGAGCTGATCATCCTATTTCATGTGTCTTTTCCATTCATAGAGAGATCCAATTGTCAAAAGCAAGAAGAAATAGGAAGCTGCATTGGTCAAAACACACCACACCTGAAAAAAACTGTTATAGCTGGTAAACTCAGGGTATGGGGTATGAGGAAGCATTGAAAGGAGACCAAAACTTGTCTCTTAATCACAAACAAAAATTAAGGCCATATCCCCACGGCGTGGGCGTTCCTATAGAAAGAGATGGCACTCACGTTGATGGTAAGCCTAAACAGATAAATTATAGGAACACATTGCAAGCCGTGCACAGTGAGAGGTACAGGCATTCAGAGAAGATGTAGACTCTAATTTGTCATACATTACATTGTCCAAGGTATCTACCTCAAATAGAAGTTAATCTTCTACATCCTGAAAGGATGATCTTTTGTTCAAATTTATCTGCGTTCAATAGAAGACGTTCCCAAGAATTTTGATTCTTTTGAAGCTCTGTTTATGATCAGTTCTTTAAGTTCAAACTATGAATGATTTTAAAGTAGAAAGAGCTAAAACATAAAGAAATGAAGATGATACTACATGAATATCAGTTCAGTGCTAGAGGAACAAACATCTTTCATTTCATTTACACAAGAATTCTGGAAATGCAGAATCTGATCTAGAAAAACCAGTAGCATTATTTACAAGTCTCGGACTGTAAAGCATAATGTAACGTAATATGTAATAGTGGTATCGATAACTCAACTAAGAAACAAAGACAATCAAATAATAGTAATATGCAGAACAAGAATCCAGAAGGACATGTGAACATGAATCATAAATACATCATTGCAGAGCATTCAAGATGAAAGGCTTACTGAACGTCAGTAAGAGAAGTTCATTAATATGTTCAGGCCTCAGCAACATATAACTGTTCAGAAGATTTCATATTAAAGATAGTGTAATGATTTGAGTATAAATGTCAAAGGGTTTTAGTGATCAAAAGCAATGCAAAATTCCAAGGTTAATCAGCTGAAACAGAACAGAAGTCAAGGAAATTCAATTCAGTATTAGTCGTTTGTGAACCAGACCAGTGCACTAAGCGTGAGCACAACAAGGAAAGAATTGTCTTGATATATCAGAAGAAAATCAGTTGATCAAGCCAAAAGAGTGAAAACCAAGTGGTAAATTCTTCAAGAATTCAAGATATTGAGTATTACTACATTTGGTGGTTCCTACACAGTTGAAGCCTTGTATGAGGCGCAACAAAATCAACCAAGGCTCAAGGATGTGCTTTGTGGTGCCTACACAAGGAATCAAGTGTAGAGGCGCAACAAAATACTTGACTTAGTGTTTAGTGAAGTCTTGGCGCAACAAAAGTTGAAGGGAAGACGTTTGGGGCGCCTACATAAGGAATTAAGTGTACAGGCGCATCAAACAAACTTCTAGGCGCAAGGAAATACTTGGAAGAATAATCACAAGCATTTGGTGGCGCCTGCACAAAGGATTGAGAGTGAAGGCGCAACAAAAGTACTTAAGAAGCGCAACAAACAAATAGAGGTACAACAAACCAATTGAGGCGCAACAAAACCTCTTGTGGCGCCTATACTCCATTAACACTCTTGCAGGCGCAACAAAGGACTTGTATTATTGGAAAATCAATTCAATTGATTTCCAAAATTCTACAGAATATATATGGGTGAAATCAATACAGACAGACGGGGATTCATCTTCTACATTCAAGACAGACAGACGAGAAGCTCCATTAAAGACATACATTAAACACACATATCTGTATTCTTGTTGTAATATTGATTGAACCCATAGAAGCTAATTTTTTGATTAGAAGTGTAGCATCTCAGGGATTTAATAATATATCTTTATTTCCCCGAATCATTGTGTTTCAATTACTACCATTTTTATATCTCAAGAATACAAACACTTAATCCGTAATTAAACAAAAATCTACCAGCATCATATACAACCCCCCCCTTTTATGATGATTTATGACCTAACAATTGGTATCAGAGCTTGTTGATTGAAGTTGCAAATCAAGATCCAAAAATAGTTTCACGAAAAAGTGTATTTTAGATCTAGAAAAATTCATATTGAAATTTCCTTGTTTTTAAAGAAAATTCAATTTCGAATTTTTTTTAAAGATTTTAAATCCACTAATTTTTTAAAAAGCTATCAATCGTCAAGAATTCGAATTAATTATTTCTCAAAATTTAATTTTTATTCGAATTGATTTTAATTTTTAAGAAATTAATTATTTCTTGAGATTTAAAATTCTTCGTAACCATGAGTACCCAAAAACTTAGTAGCATCAAAATCATAGCCTTTGATAAAAATGAATACATTTTATGGAAGAAGAAGATGTCCACTTTCATCAAATCAGCTAATTCTCAATACATGGGAATTTTGGAAAATGGACTCTATGTTTCTCAGAAGCTTACACCAGAATCATTTTCAGATGACGGAGAACAGATTCGTCAATGATTTACCCCAAATGAGCCTTCAGAATATACTAACACTGACAGAGAAAGAGTAGCATGGGATAATCATCTTCAATGTATCCTAATGGATTCATTGGACACTACAATGCTGAATCAAGTGATAAATTGCACTAGTGCCATACAAATGTGGGATACGATTGATCTGCTAATGGAAGGTATTGCAGAAGTGAAGGAGAACAGGCTGGATATTCTTACATCCCAGTACGAAGCTTTCAAGTCACTGCCAGGAGAAAGTATAATTCAAGTATTTGAGAGATACAACAAATTGTTGAATGATTTGTCACTGCATGGGAAGGCCTACTCACGTAGGGAGATCAACAGAAAATTTATGTTAACACTGCTAGCGCATCTTGAACACAAGATCTCTGCCATCAAAGAGAGAAGTGACATAAATGACATGTCTATCGAAATTCTATATGGGAATCTCAAGACTCATGAAATAGAGCAAGAGCAAAGATAGATCATTTATGGTTCAGGAACAGTGGACAGTAAGAATACAGCTCTGTTAAAAACAACAGCACTTGTAGCTAAAGATTTTGCTGGTATAGAGACCAACAAAGAAAAACCTGTAACTGAGAAAGAAGAGAATCTAGAAGCTGAATTCATAGAGAATGCTCAAGCAGGTGATGAAGATGACTTCTACTCAATAGAAGAACTTAAACAGTTGGAAAATAAGACAATGGCCTATATGGCAGGAAAGTTCAAGAATCTCAGGTTTAGAAGGAACCCTAAGTACAAATACAAGAGTAACACCAGTTACAGTGGTTCTATCTTCATAAACAACAACCGAAGTGGTTCGTCTCTAGGGTCTTACAACAAAGGAGGTTATAAGACTGGAATGGTAGACCACAATAAGTTTAAGTGCTACAACTGCAATGAACCCAGATATTTTGCTACAGAATGTCGGAAGCCTAAGCAAGGAAAATAAAAAAAGGAGTCGTATGATGAATTGAAAGAGAATGATGCACTGGTAAAGAAGCATCAGGGAAGAGCTTACATAACCGAGGGAAAGAGCTGGGATGATTCAGACAACGATGAAGAAGAGACATATGAAAATGTTGCACTAATTGCAGACTCTTCAGAGGCATCACCTCAGTCATCGAATGTATCATTTCTTTCCACGGTTGACATGTCTAATTCTGATTACAAGAAAACTGTAGAAGATCTTAGTGTAGAAATGTTTAATATACATACAAGCATGCTAGCATCAGAAGAAGAAAATGTTAAACTAGTTCTAAAGAATAAAATGCTAGAAGCTAGAAATGAAGAATTAGAACTTGCATGTGTTAACATAGAAGATCTTAAACAGAAGATAGAATATCTACAGAATAGAGACAAATGCAACCAAGAAGTAGAAACTGCTTTTAGGAATAAAATTTCTGAGTTAGAGTTAAAACTACAAGCTTATAAGAAATCTGTTATTCTTGTTAAGGAGGCAATAGATAAACATGTCATAGGTCAAAAAACTGGAATATAATTTGACTATGATAAGAATGCAGGAAAGAGACATGAGGAATCAATTACTGAGGAAAATCATGTGAAACAAGACATTCCCCATGTGTTAAAAAATGTCCCTAAGCCCCTATACAAGAAATTTATCATAAAACCCTTAGATGAAGAACATATCTTAATGAAAGAAGAAATCTTTTCTGAGGATAAAAAGAAAGAGGAAGAAGATAAAGAGAAGTTGCCTAAAAAATCTATAAAAATTGTAGAACCTAAGGAACAGATTAAAAGTGATTTATGCAACAAGAATAAAAAAAATGAAAGCTAACAGAAATGGCAAGATAGGTGTTAATAAGAAAAATGATTATGCCTATTCTCCCAAAGCTATTATAAAAGTTTGTAACAATTGTAATTCTACTGGTCATCTTACACATGCATGCAAAAAGATAAAAGTAGTGAAAACAAAAACTTCTAATATGTCTGCCATGCCTGCCATGTCTATCCCTCATCAATCATGTGGTAAAGTAGGATGCATGCCATGTGCTTTCAACATCATGTTTGTATATATAAACTTGATGAATGCATCATCTAGTACTTGCATTAATATAGATGTGAACATGAATAGAAAGCATGTTAGGGCAAAGACTGCTAGTCCTCTTAAGTCCAGGAAGGAAGCCCGTGTCCCTAAGCCTAAAGACACACCTGTCAAGGCTAAACCAAAGGGCAAGGGCACAGTCAATGAGAAAGACAAGGACAAAGAAACTTCTGCAGCTAAATTTGTTAACTTATCTAAGCCTCTCGGACCTAATCAAATTTGGGTGACAAAGAAAAAGTAATCAATCTGTGGTTACAGGCATATCAAAGAACAAACGTGTCATGTGGATTCTCGACAACGGCTATTCTAGACATATGACTGGTGATAAAGCCCTGCTATCAGATGTGATTGAGAAAGCTGGCTCAATAGTGACCTTTGGAGATAACAACAAGGGATTCACAACGGGATATGGAAATTTGGAGATCGGAAATGTTATCATTGAAAATATCTCTCTTGTGGACGTATTAAAGCACAACCTCTTAAGTATCAGTCAGTTCACTGATAAGGGCTATAAAGTTACTTTCAAAAAGAAAAGGTGTGCAATCCAAAGAAGGAAAGATGCGAAGCTTGCTCTTCAAGGAGTGAAAAAGGGGATTCTTTTTGTGGCTGACTTATTCTCTACAAGCAAAGGCGAAGTTCAATGTTTTAATAGTAAAACTTCAATAGAGGACAGTTGGTTATGGCATAAGAAACTTTCACACCTGAACTTTAAAGCAATGAACTCTTTAGTTAAGAGGGAATTGGTTAGAGGTCTACCTAAGATGGAATTCTGTCAAGAAGGTTTGTGTGAAGCATGTGAAAAGGGGAAGTCAAAGAAAGCATCTCACCGAAGCAAAGACTCATCAGACATTACTGAACCACTGTAACTTCTGCATATGGATTTATTTGGTCTAGTCAACGTCATGTCTATAACAAGGAAGATATATGCACTTGTAATTGTAGATGACCACTCCAAGTACACTTGGGTGTTTTTTCTAGCCTCAAAAGATGAAGCCCCTCAAATAATTATTGATCACATAAAGAAGATAGAGTTAGAAGATGATTTGCATGTCAGGAAAATAAGGTCTGACAACAAAACAGAATTCAGGAATGTAACCCTGAATGATTTCTGTATTGAGAAAGGGATATCAAGACAATAATCAATGCCCAAAACTCCACAACAAAATGGAATAGTAGAAAGGAAGAACAGAACTTTAGTTGAATCAACAAGAACAATGCTAAATGAAGCTAAGTTACCTCTATACTTTTGGCTTGAAGTAGTCAACACAACTTGCTACACTCAGAACTGTACCCTGGTTAATAAAGATCATGACAAGACTCCATACGAGTTGATGGCAAACAAGAAACCAAAACTGAAATACTTTCATGTGTTTGGAGCAAAGTACTTTGTGCTGAAAGATGATGAGCATCTAGGAAAGTTTGAATCCAAGGCTCATGAAGGCATATTTCTTGGCTACTATCTGGAATCTAAAGCATACAAGGTTTATGTGATTGAACACAAGAAGGTCATTGAAATCATGAATGTAACTTTCGTTGATCTCAAGCTCTTAAGTTTACACGGAACAGATGACACTGAAACTCTGCAGTTTGAAAATTTAAACTCAGATGAAGGTGAAGAAGAACCTGAAGCTGCAATAGAACATCAAGTACCAATTGAGAATAACAACAATGATGATTCTGACCCTAGTAGTAGAAACGGTAGATGATTCACAGAAACTACTAGTAGTGGCAGAGAATCTCATTCTCAACCTAACAGTAACTCAAGGGGAGCAACTGAAGGATCTACTAATAGAACTCAGCACAATAATGGCAATCATTTTGAATCATCTAGAGCAAATCTGGCTAGACATAGGGTGTGGAGTAGAGATCACCCCCTTTGAGTTGATTCTAGGAGATCCAGATGCTAGAGTTCAAATTAGACGTGCTTCGTAGAATAAATGTTTATTCTCTGGTTTTCTTTCTAAGATAGAGCCAAAGAAAACAGAAGAAGCACCGAAAGATCCAGATTAGGTTATTGCAATGCAAGAAGAACTCAATCAATTTGAAAGACAAAAAGTCTAGAAGCTGGTACCTAAGCCAAAGAACAAGTCTGTAATTGGCACAAAGTGGGTATTCAGAAATAAGCTAGATGAAGATGACATTGTTACAAGGAACAAAGCTATACTGGTTGCTAAAGGTTATTCCCAAGAAGAAGGAATAGATTATGATGAAACATATGTACCAGTGGCAAGGCTTGAAGTTATCAGGATATTTCTGGCATTCACATCACATTCCAATTTTAAAGTATATCAAATGGATGTGAAGAATGCATTCCTGAATGGAGAGCTTGAAGAAGAAGTGTATGTGGAACAACCCCTAGGGTTTGAAGATCCAGAATTTGCTGATTTTGTATACTTTCTCTTCAAGACACTCTATGGCTTAAAGCAAGCTCCTCAGACATGGTATGACACTCTATCAGTATTCTTACTTGAAAATGGTATCACTAGAGGTGTCATAGATAAGACTCTTTTTCATAAAATGCATAAAAATGACATGATATTAGTGCAAGTATATGTGGATGACATTATATTTGGTTCAACTAACGATCAGTTGTGTAGTAGATTTGCTAAGTTAATGCAGAGTAGGTATGAAATGAGCATGATGGGTGAGCTGAACTACTTCATTAGACTTCAAGTAAGCCAAAGGAAAGATGGAATCTTCATTTGCTAGATCAAGTACATCAGAGATCTTTTGAAAAAGTATGGTCTTGAAGATGCATCTCCAGCTAAAACCCAATGGCAACTGCCACTAAGCTTGAAAAAGATGAACCTGGTAAGATGGTGGATATCACAAGCTACAAAGGTATGATCAGTTCATTACTTTACCTAACTGCAAGTAGACCAGATATTATGTTTGCCACATATTTGTGTGCTAGGTTTCAGGATAAACCTAAGGAATCACATCTTATAACTGTTAAATGTATATTTAGGTATCTTACGGGAAGTCCGAATCTTGGAATTTAGTACCCTAAAGATATATGTTTTGACCTTGTTGGCTATACAGATTATGATTATGCAGGTTGTAGGATTAATCGAAAGAGTACATCAGGGAGTAGTCAATTTCTTGGTAGAAGATTAGTTTCCTGGTATAGCAAGAAGCAGCACTCAGTTGCAATGTCAATAACTGAAGCTGAATATGTTGCTGCTGGAAGCTGTTGTGCTCAAATCTTATGGATAAGGAACCAACTTCAAGACTATGGACTGTTGCTGAGCAAAATTCCTATATTCTGTGACAACACAAGTGCCATAGCAATCACAAATAATTCTGTTCAGCACTCGAGAATCAAGCACATTGATATCATGTATCATTCCATTAGAGAGCATGTCATGAATGGTACTGTAGAGTTACATTTTATACCTATAGAACAGCAAATTGCAGACATCTTCACTAAACCACTGGATGAAGTTACCTTCACTAGACTGGTTTGTGAACTTGGGATATTAAATGTCTAGATCTTTTCTGCACTTTGGTGTTAATAAGTTCACAAATATTTAATATTCAATATTAAAAGGATTTGTGAATTTATTTGAACATCCAGAAAATAGCATCTTAATTGCAATTGATTAATTGCCCTAATTATAAATTGATATATTTATTTGGTAATTAATTAAGTGTGAATTAAAATTATCTAAGTACTTATATCTAATTTAATAGATTTTGAGTATTTATTTAATTTTATTTATGTTAATTTATTTAAGTTATGGATTATAGCAATTAAAGGATTTATTTGCTTCATAAATTAAATTTATCAATATAAATAAGCATCATAATTACTTAAAATATTTTATTTGATTAATATTAGTCAATGATATTTTATTTAAATAATTTATTATAATAATTGTGATTTTATTAATTTGTTAATATTTTATTTAGAATTTATTCTAAATAAGATGTTAATTGTTGATTCGAATATTGCCAAATTGAAAATATAAAGTATTTTGCCCAAGTACAAAATACTCAGTGTACATAAATTCGATACATTGAATTTATATATAATATAGTTTGACTTCGTCAACCCTAGCCAGTTAAGATCGACACTTAGATAATTACTAAGATTTATTTAAGTGCGTGTGTCGATTTTTTTGGGGTAACATCATTTCGACACTTGATCTTTACTTAGTTTTATTTTTGTATGTGTCGATTTTTGATCAATAGGGTAAAACACTCGACACTTATTTTTCTACTTAGAATTTTCCTTTGTGTGTCGAATTGTTTAATCTGTGTTGACTTGGTCAACAGGGGCGGGGGGGGGGGGGGGGGGTAAGAGTCGACACATAGGGTGTCTTTACCCGGTTTATTTTAAGTCTTCTATGTGTCGATGACTATTGAAGGTAGTCACTTAGTTTTTTTTCTAAGGCATTGCATGTGTCGATGTTTGTTCTCCATGAGGAGTAAAATTGTAATTTGGGCGTGTGTAGATTTTTCACACTATATGCTACACTCGTATATATATCTTCCTTAGCAGTTTTTCCCCTCAGTGCTCTTAAAACTCGATACATACATAAATACATACACTCTTTTGCTCTCAACATCCATTGACAAACTGTTCGACACATCCTCACAATATCGATTTTTAGTCACCCATTTTATAATCTGAAACCAGATCTGTGTTCACATTTCTAAAATCTATAACATATTTCAAAATCACATCATTTTATTTAGGTTTTAAAAACCCCATTTTCTCGAGTATACTCTTCGATTTTCTCAGATCTAGTTTAATTTAGGGGATTAAAAATAATTTTTAAGTAGCAAGTTACCCCAATTGCATCAAATAATTTTTCTCATATTTTTTCTTAGGTGATTTGAGTTAATTTTAACTCGAATTAAAAATTATTATTAATAATAATTAGTAAAATTGGTGTTGCAAAATATTTATCTTAATTAAATAATAAATTTCCTGTTCATTTTTAATCAATTAAAAATGGTTGAAAGATTTATTATACTTAAAAAAAATAGTACACTTACATTAGAACTAGAGTCTGTTGATGAACCATATAGCAATTGGACTCAGTTTCTACGTGAACACTCGAATGTATGACATGTTTTAACTGCTAGCCCATAATTAAATCGTGACGCATTGCTCACATGTTATTACACAGCTGTCGATACATTAGATGCAGACAATTTGGCTTTTACATTTTCTTTAGAAAATAGGGATATTCGGGTAATGGATCAGGACTTGAACCGTATCTTGCAGTTTAACACTAATGATTTTGATCATTTACCTGGTGCTGAACGTGCCAACTTCTTCAATTCCATTACACACCATGGATCACTGAACCTCACAGTGATTCACAAGCACAATCTTCTACGTGAATGGAACTTTTTCTTTCATTTAGTGAACCATGTTTTTGCCAAAAAGAAGAGAAGATGAAGTGGTATTAAATGACTCAATATATTGGGTATACCATCTCTAACAACATCAATATAAACTATGGTAAACTAATAATGAAAAACATTCTTCAATCCATGGGATCTGAGGCAAAAAGATACATCAACAGAGTCAATGTTGAATGTTATTACCCTCGATTTCTTCAACTGGTGCTCAACGATCTACTCATTGAAGATGAAATGCTTGCTTTCTCTGCAAGTCATTTTAAACCTTGAACTGAAATATGTGGTAGCTTCGTTACTAAACTGGTAAATAGGGATGATTACCCAAATGGGAACGCAGCAAGACTAACAGGATATATGGAAATTGTTTTGATCCCTATGGCAGGTGAACAACAAGAGGAGGTTCATGGACAAGAAGATCCAATGGATATGGACCCTAAAGCTGAACCTGAGGCTGAAGATGAAGAAGAAGAAGATGAAGAGGCTCCAATGAAAAATGAACCATTAGCAAGTGATGTAGAAATGGCTGATGAAGATGAGATTGAGGATGATGCAGAATCTTATCATCCTGGATCACCAAGGGTAAGTCCTGACATAGGTAATCCTCCTGAATTTTATCTTTCTCTAGTACTTAGTGAAGATTATCTTGCTTTGTTGGATGCATCACAGCCCACTCTGGAAACTCACACACCAATGCCCCCAGTGTCAATATGAAATGACAATGAGCCTGAAAACCAACAGGTTCTAACCCCTGTCATAGAACAATAAACACCTATCCAACTCCATCTGTGATTATTGTTGAAACCTTGAGTGAGGATGAGGGAGTCAGTGCCTCAAGTGCACCAAATAAGGTGAATGTTGAAAACATTGAAGCAACTCTGCCTCCTAGCAAAAGAAGAAGAATATGTTTTGAACCTGAAACATTTACCATTCAAACCATCGATTCATCTGAGCTTTCAAATGTACAAATGATGGAGCACTTAAATGCAGAAATCCGCTTTGCTTTGTTTGGTAATCCAAAAGAAAATGAATTGACGGATAATCAAGCTACTTCAGTAGAAGAGCCTTCACAGGTAGATCCTGTATCGGACAGGCCTTCACAGGCTTTGTGAGGCATTATGGACTCTTATTTGCCACACTTTATATTGTCCGAGGTGGTAACCCACTGGATAGAACATCTCCAGCTCCATTATCGGAGGTTCTCCCATCCAATTCTAGAATAGGTGAGAGGTAACTACTCCATAGAGGGAGTGAGGGCTCCATTCAAGGAACAACTACACAAGTAGCGGGGCCTACTCAGGTAGAACCTGAGAAGGACATGCCTTCATAGGCTTTAGCTGGCACCACAGACTCTCAACTGCCATACATTACAGTGTCCAAGGTAGTGACCACATTGGAACCAACACTTCCAGTTCCTGAAACAGGAGGTCTCCCAACCATTCATGGTCAAGAAGAGAAGCAACCCTTCTATAGAAGGAAGCGGGGATCCTATAATTCTATTTCTAGGGACAACAAATCTCAAAGAGATGTGGCTCCACTCGGCGTTGAAGTAATAACTGAGCCTTGTGATGAGATAGTGCTTCAGCACGAAACAGTTTCAAATCCTCATAGAGGTAATTCTTCACTTGGTAATGATTCTTCAGAAGAACCACGTGCGAGGAATTCCCCAAATTCAGAACAACCTCAACACACACAAGCAACAAATTAAAGAATTATCAATCTCGAAGCACAAGTTGGAATACTAAGACACTCAATGTCCAAAATTATGAAAGTTCAAGAAAAGCTACAGCAGGATAACAAAGAAATCAAAAATTTACTCAAGCAGTTGTTAGCACAGAGATCAACTACCTTCCCTCTTCAATCAACCCTAGCTCCTAAGGATAACACAACTAAGGGGGAGAAAGAAGGACAGGTACAAGAAAAAGCTATACTGATAAAGGGAAAGAAATTATTGGTGGTTCTTCTGATCAAGGAAAAGAAATTGTTGATGTATATGCTGAAGGGGAGGAACTAGAAGTAGGAGAAATTCTAAATGATGATCTGTTTATTGAGATGGACTCATATGTCAATGAAGCTACATATCCAAGAACCTTTTCTGACTATATTGATAATCACAAAATCAAGAAAGTCAAGGAGGCTGACTACAAGACATATGATGACTTTCATTCAACTCATGAGCAAATAACGCAATCAAATTGAGTGACGTACCAGAAGAATAAAAAAAAGCCTTTTGTCTGAAGAACATGAAGAAAGTGGGAGAAAGCAAGAGCCAATTTAAGAAGATCTGACATTGGTGCTTCTAATAATAATGATGAAGAAGTTCTTAAACTATTCCAAATCTTCAGGTATAGAAACAAAAGCATGAGCAACTATTATTTTGAGTTGAAATATGAAATATCTTATCTGGTGTTTTTTTGGCACCGAGGTCAGAAAGTTAAAGATTAACCTTGTCTTTCAACAATTATGGGTTAAAGACTATATCAAGTGAATTTATGAAGAAAAGGTCTTTGACTGAGTTGTTTGCACTGAAGCATAAAATCAAAATCCAAGAGTCCTCTGAGAATGAATTGATGGCAGGAATGATTGAAAAGCTAATGGAAAAAGCAGAACCAGAAATTAAATAAGATTCATATCAAGTCAGATATATCAAAGACAGATTTTTTCAGGTACTGAGACTGGATCATGAAGCATTGTCGTACTACTCACTTAGACGATTGAAGTTTGTTGAGTGCTTACTGAGAGGAAAAAGGTTCAGAAATTCTGAAAAGTGGAAAGCGGTAGAAAGAATATTTGCTTACAAGTTAAACATCTCAGAAGCTCTAGGAAGAGATATCGAGAACGTAAAAAGATTTGATCTATCAAAAGGTACTCAACCTAGAGAACCTTTCAGAGTTGATCCGGGTGATGAACACATGTTTGATCGAACATAAGAAGTGCCACATGAAGAGTCAACAAAACCAAGCTATGAGTCAATTGAAGAAAGAAAATCATAGGTCATCATCAATCTATTGAGAGTGATCTAATCAAAGAAAAATGAAAGTGAAAGAGAAATTGAAATGAGTAAACTCAGAAATGAAAATTCGAAAGTGATTGGAAGAATATTGGGAAACCTTCGGAACTCGACAAATCCTGAAGACAATATAGTGCTACGAGAAGTAGAAGGAGCCTACGTGAACAAACTGTTACAAGAAGATCAAATGATTACAGATCGGGTGGCTGTTAATCCAAAGAGAGTTATGTTACGAGGGTGGATTCGGCAACTAAGTTTCAAATTCAGTGAATTGAAAAGATTCGAGAGTATGCCACTGCTACAACTTATCTTTGATAAAAAACAATATCCAAAGCCAAGAAATCTTCTAGAATGGGAGGCTCAGGACATTGTCAGAAGGATAATAGCAAAGGTCGAAGAATGAAAAATCAAATGGAAAAATTAGTTCAGGCTAGAAGAACAAACTCATTCTTGTAACTTAGCTGTAATAAAATCTGAAATTGTAATATTTAATCCAGAATGTAATTAATTTTATTTACAGTCTTTCCGTACTTTACTATTTCTTGTATTGTTAGTTGAGTTATCCTCTTTCCTTTAGAATTTTCTTGTCGAATTATCCTCTTTCATTTAGAATTTACTTGTCGAACTATAACAATCAAATAAGAGGAGATGGTAAAGTATAATGTAACATACAATGTAACCAAGGGACTTTAACTCAACTAGAAGTAAATGACTAGTAAATAATATTAGTGTAATCACAAGAATCTATAATGAAGGTCAGACGACCACATGTATCAAGTTATTTGACGAAATATTGAAGATCACTGAAAGAAGTTCATTACTATGTTCAAGCATCAGTGAAAAATAAGTAATTCAGTGTTTCAGAAGGTATTGAAGATCAAATAGCAAGTGCCAAAAGATATCAGTGAAGACAAGAAGTAATAAAGAAATACAACAAGCATGTCAATTGGTTTAATTGAGAATATGAAGATCAATGCAGTGTTAGTCACTTGTGAACCAGACCAGTGCATTAAGTGTCAACACAAAAATAAATTGATTAAAATATTCTATACAGAAGAAGAATTGACAGGAAGCCAAGTATGTAAGCCAAAAGAAACTAAGTCAAGTTGCACATGGTAGAAGAATTCGACACATGGCTTTTAAGGATGTCAAAATATTCAAAGTCATTGTACAAGGGAAGAAATTCGGTGGAAAATGTTCTAAGGCACACTAGAGTAAAGCAAAGTTGACACATGGACTTCATGGGGCATAGAATTCGACACATGCATTGTTGGGTTCCGAGGCATAAAACGCAGCGGATAAACGTAAATATAACGAAAATTTTCGGAACCCAAACGCAGGATCATGTATAAGAATTGACGGATTATGGTGATAAACGAATCATACCTATTAAGATCTTGAATGTAACGAACTCAACGGAGATCCTTGCTATCACGATTTGTGTCTTCCTCTCGAAAGCACCTCTATAGTATCCACACGAGCACCTTCAAGAGCGTCTCACGATCTTGATTACGGGATGGATGTACTAGCCTCCTTTGATGATTTCGAATTACTGTCTTTGCTGCCTCACTTGCTCTGCCTCTAGGGTTTTATCATATAAAAACGTGTGGCTCTTTTAACCTATCATTATCTATTTATAATGACTAGTTAAACGGGCCTAAGCAGTAAAACCTAACCCATGTAGGTATAGGATTAAATAATAAAACATGTTTCTATTATTTAATTAATAATTAAGTCATACTTAATTATTATGGGCAGAAATCCTCTTCAACTTCGAATTTATATTATTTCAATTAATTAAGTCTCACTTAATTAATATAATAAAATTCAAACAATCATCAATTAATTTAAATCTATAATTTAAATTAACTATTCCTCTAGATGCTCTATGTGTGTGACCCTATAGGCTATTATTTAATTAGCAATAATTTTATTCTCCAATAAAATTATAAACAATGAGCGGTATCTAGTAATACATCATTGCTACCCAATTAAACAATAATTAAATCGTGATTTGATAAAAAAACCTTTCATGATTAATGTTTCCGTGTAATATAACCCATTTAACCAAATATATTATAGATTAAACTCGAGGCATGTGTTTAGTCATCCTCTTCAATATTTAATCCGGGTTTACTTGATCCATGAGTAGACTATGAAAAACAAATCATTATTTGAGCACGGCCATGCATTTTATAGTCTCACTCAATCAAGAGGCCAATAATATCTCTCCTAATTATAGGAGGGTTAAATCCTTTATCTATCATTCATATTTCTCATATGACTCATGATATACCCGATGTCCACTTTTATCATCACCCGGTCAAAGGTAACTTTTAATGTAGTCAGAGTATATTAATCCTCGTATAGAAATATAATGATCTCAAGTCAGAGGATCATTACACCATTATCACTGTGAGTCTTTCTTATGACTTTATTAAACATGAAGAATCTCACTGTGGGTCTGTCCAGTACCATGTACTCCTACATGTACCTATGCATTGACTTTAGTATTCCCATACTTATAACCAATGAGATATGGTTATCTGTCAAACAACATACTAGTCTATTTATGTATTATTATTGTCCTATAATAATAATACTCGACTAGGGACATTTAAGAATATGATATATTATATAATCTCAAATTCAAGTCATGTACTTAAACTATATAACGTGTATCATGATTCTAAGGACATTTATTATGCTAACAAATATATCGCAGTAATTAAAGTCATAATAAATACGTTTATTGAATAATCATATGACATAAAGGTTTATTTAAAAGAAACATTGTATTGCCTCTAGGGCACCTACACTAACAATCTCCCACTTGTACTAGAGCCAATCACCCATGTATCTAATACCCATGGAACTAGTGTGACCGTCGTGCTTCTTCTGCGACAAGCCTTTGGTCAGTGGGTCTGCAATGTTATCATTTGTGTGTACTTTACATATGTGTATGTCACCCCTTTCGTTAATCTCTCGAATGAGGTGATATCTTCTGAGTATATGTTTGGTTCGGGAGTGAGCTCTAGGTTCTTTAGCCTGTGCTATGGCTCCATTATTATCACAGTATAGATCAATGGGATCTGCAATCGATGGAACCACTCCCAAATCAGTAATGAATTTTCGAATCCAAACCGCCTCCTTAGCCGCTTCACAAGCTGCAATGTACTCAGCCTCCATTGTAGAATCAGCTACTGTTTCTTGTTTTGAACTCTTCCAACTTACAGCACCTCCGTTTAGACAAAACACAAAACCAGACTGTGATACAGTATCATCCCTGTCTGTTTGGAAACTTGCATCGGTGTAACCTTTTACAACCAGTTTTTCCTCTCCTCCATACACCAAGAATGAATCTTTTGTCCTTTTCAAGTACTTTAGAATATTCTTGACAGCCGTCCAGTGACCTTCACCTGGATTAGATTGGTATCTGCTCGTCATGCTTAAAGCATACGAAACATCTGGGCGAGTACATACCATTGCATACATGATAGATCCAATTACTGAGGCATATGGAACCTTACTCATGCGGTCATTGTCATCCAATGATTTCGGACACTGATCTTTAGAGATCGTTATCCTATGAGACACGGGGACATATCCCCTTTTTGCATTTTACATACCAAAACGATGCAAAACCTTATCGATTTATGTACTCTGACTTAGACCGATCATCCTTCTAGATCTATCCCTATAGATCCTCATTCCTAGAATGTAGGATGCATCTCCTAAGTCTTTCATAGAGAAGTTGCTCCCTAACCAAATCTTAACAGCTTTGAGAGAAGGTATGTCATTCCCCATTAGTAGTATGTCATCAACATATAGTACTATGAATGCCACATGGCTCCCACTAACCTTCTTGTAAACACAAGGTTCATCTTCATTTTGAACAAAGCCATACTCCTTGACTATTTCATCAAAACGGATATTCCATCTCCTAGAGGCTTGCTTCAATTCATAAATGGATCGACGTAATTTACATACCTTGCTAACATTCCTTGGATCGACAAAACCTTCAGGTTGTGTCATGTACACATCCTCATCAAGGGTTCCATTAAGGAAAGCTGTTTTGACATCCATTTGCCAGATTTCATAATCATGGAATGCTGCAATAACAAGCAAAATCCTTATGGACTTGACCATAGCCACTGGTGAGAAAGTTTCATCATAGTCTATACCATGAATTTGTCTGAAACCTTTTGCAACCAGCCTTGCTTTATAGGTCTGAACATTTCCATCCATGTCAGTTTTCTTCTTGAAAACCCACTTGCACCCTATGGGTTTCACCCCTTCAGGTGGATCAACCAAAGTCCATACTTGGTTTTCATACATGGAATCCATCTCGGATTTCGTGGCTTCTAGCCATCTCTTAGAGTCTGGACTGATCATAGCATCTTGGTATGTGAGAGGCTCATCTTCATCTATGAGCATCAAATCACCACATTGAGTCAAGAGAAATCCATATCTCTCTGGCTCATGCCGAATTCTACCAGTTCTACGAACAACCTGTGTTTGTTGAGCATTGTCATTATCCTGCTCTTGTTCCATTTCAGGTTCAATGCTATTTTGTGGTTCTCGATCTTCATCGAGATCTATAGTTCTCCCATTGTTTCTTTTGGAAACAAAATCTCTTTCCATGAAAACAGCATCTCGAGCAATAAACACTTTCTGCTCGGAAGGACTATAAAAATAATACGCCTTTGTTTCTTTAGGGTATCCCACAAAATTGCACTCTTCAGATTTAGGTCCAAGCTTGTTAGATACTTGACGTTTCACAAACGCCTTGCATCCCCAAACTTTCATAAAGCTCATGCCTGACCGTTTCTCCTCCCATATCTCATATGGAGTCTTTTGAACCTTCTTAGTAGGAACACAGTTAAGTGTAAAAGCCGCTGTTTCTAGAGCGTAACCCCAGAAACTAATTGGAAGATCTGCATGACTCATCATCGATCGCACCATGTCCAACAAGGTGCGATTTCTCCTCTCTGAAACTCCATTCCATTGAGGTGTACCTGGCGGAGTGAGTTGTGATACAATACCACACTCCTTTAAATAATCTTTAAATTCTGTGCTCAAGTATTCTCCTCCACGATCAGATCGTAAGACTTTAATACTTGCGCCTCCGCCAATTTGCTTCTCTACTTCAGCCTTGTATTCTTTGAACTTTTCAAAAGAATCAGATTTATTCTTCATAAGATATACATATCCATATCTACTGAAATCATCAGTAAATGTTATGAAGTAGTAGTAGCCTCCTCTCGCCATTACACGCATTGGGCCACATACATCACTATGTATTAGCTCAAGTCGTTCAGTGGCCCTTTTACCCTTACCAGTGAAAGGGGCTTTAGTCATTTTACCAAGCAAACAAGATTCGCATTCTTGGTATGATTCAAAATCAAACTTATCCAAGTATCCATCCATATGTAATTTGGATATGCGTTTCTCGTTTATATGGCCTAGACGACAATGCCAGAGGTATGTTTGATTTGAGTCATTAACTTTAAGTCGTTTGTTTTCTATATTATAGACAGGAGTATCTAAGTCAAGAACATATAAACCATTAAACAAACGCGCAACACCATAGGTTAAATCATTCAAAACAAAAGAGCAACTGTTGTTCCTTATAGTAAACGAAAAACCTTTCTTGTCCAAACAAGAAACAGAAATAATGTTTCTGCGAATCGCAGGCACGTAATAACAATTTTCCAGTTCTAAAACAAGCCCAGAGGGCAAAGATAAATAATAAGTTCCTACAGCTAAAGTAGCAACTCTTGCTCCATTGCCAACTCGTAGGTCCATTTCTCCTTTAGCCAATGTCCTACTTCTCTGCATTTCCTGCACATTTATACAAATGTGAGCAGCACATCCAGTATCCAATACCCAAGATGTAGAAATAGACAGATTGACTTCTATAACATATATACCTGAATCAGAAGCTTGCTCAGCCCTCTTCTTCTTCAGATCCTCCAAGTAAACTGAACAGTTTCTCTTCTAGTGACCAGTTTTCTTACAGTAGTGACATTCACCTTTAGCGACCCCACCTTTAGGCTTTAAAGCCTGTTTAGGACCTGACTTTGGCTTGGGTGTAGAATCAGATCCTGTCTTCTTCTTACCCTTCCACTTGCCTTTCTCTTTTGCCTTACCTTTATTGCCCACCATCAGTATGGGAGCAGGTTCAGCCGTCTTCATGTTGGTCTCATATGTTCTCAACATAGCCAACAATTCAGTAAGTGTTTTGTCAAACTCATTCATATTGTAGTTTATAACAAATTGAGTGAATTTGTTGTTCAAAGAATTCATGATTAGGTCAATACCAATTTCCTGAATTAACGGGAAACCCAAAGTTTCAAGGTACTCAATGTAACCAATCATCTTCAGAACATGTGGGCCAACTGGTTCACTTGCCCCTTGTTTGCAATTAAAGAGTGACTTACTCGTGTTGAACCTTTCTTGACGAGTTTGGCTTGTAAACATGCTTTGCAAGTGCTCATTGATAGTATATGCATCCATATGCACATGCTGTCTCTGGAGCTCAGCACTCATGGTTGCCAGCATAAGACATGCAACATCAGTTGCATCATTCTCATCCTTTGTGTGGGCCGCTTGTTCCTCAACAGTGGCGCCCTCAGGAAGGGGACCTTCCGGAGGAATATCAATGACATGAAGCTTGCGCTCCTGTCTGAGGATAATCCTCAAATTCCTCTGCCAGTCTAGGAAGTTGTTTCCTCCTGTCAGCTTATCCTTCTCAAGGACTGATCGTACGGATAGTGTGTTTGTGTTGTTTGTCATTTCTTGGTATCTACAATGATTAAAAGCACAAAATAAACATTAGATTGTCTGAGTTATTTATTATGTTCAAATGATTATGATATATTCATAATATATCTCCCACTATTTTTATCAAATTAATAGCCCTTACTATTAATTTGGAAAGTATATCCCATAATCCTTTCTAGTGAGCCAAGATCCATATTTCGTCATGTCTAAAGTCAACCACTAGAAGTCCTTAAAAATGATTATTTAGGTAGACAACAGTTGTCAATTATATCATATATAATTCTTGGATAGTTTGGTGAACAACGATTGATCTTATCTATCTAATAGACTTTTATCCAAACTCCATGCTTCTAAGTTCATAATAGTTGAATATAACCGTTTATTTTCACCTTATCATGACGACTTAGTTAAGTTAGACCCAATGATACAACGGCTGAATATAACCGTTTATATTCGTCGCATCTCACCACGATAGATAGGAGTCCCCTGCCACTGACAGTCTTTCCCCTAACCGATCTAGGATTCGATGAGTGTTCATTCATTGGAAAGCATCCGATTAAAACTTAATATTTTGTTAAGGGTTTTAGAAAATTTACGACGATCATGATCACATCATGAAGAGATCCTCAATTTTTCCTTGAACCAAATACTTCAAATTGTCATCTTAAATTGTTCATTTCCCAGGTAGATGGAGGATACCAGTGGTCACACTTAAAACCCATCAGCCTTACGAATACGCATATCCGCTTTTGTCAGAAAATCCCAATTATAGATATCAAAAATTCATATTCAATTCCGTGTTTTAAAAATCCATATTTTATAAACACAAGAATCTCATGATCGTTTGTTGATTTTAAAATCTTAAATCGTTACAGATTTTATCTTGTTTAGCATGACAATCATGGCATGGATGACGTATCTAATACATACATACATGATTAATCTGATTAAAGCATGCATCATTCATACATCAATATGTAAAGTGCAGTATGTAAACGTGCTTGGTTATGGCCCCTTTCCTATGTGATCCTTTCGAGCTAATGAAAGGATCAAAGTCAGTCTATGGTGGTGGTAATACATAAATACAATTACATGTCTTCATTCTTCTTGTATCCACTGGTGCCTTCTCCTCTTCCTGCATCATTCTTCAGTCTTCAAGAACATTACAAGAAAACCTAATCTAATATACTTACATAAGAAGACTCGAGTTACATTCGAGGTTAAACGATTACAAGAACGAAGAAAACGACATGCAAGTCGTATTTATAAAACCAAAACCAAAACCATTAATCTAGGGGTCTGAAGGCCATAACCAGCACCATGCTCACATAACAATTACTGACAACTCAGAATACTTAATCATATCATCATACATCACATATGCCATGATCACAAAATTTCATAAAATTTAAAATCATGATTTATAAACAGAAAATCGCATTTTTGAGGCCCTTAACGATCTCAAATGGCTAAAAAACACCATTCTGACTCCGTCGAAAAACACTATTCACTGCAGAATCACTATTCACAGCAAACCTACATCTTTATGCAGTTTTGTTTTAAACGCTTCAGAACGTTTCCGATGACCTTCGTATGACTGTATCTCGTATCATATACATACAGTGCATTACACACATCATGCCATAACAGTTTATGACATTGCAGCAACATGGCAGTAGCAAGGGCAGTAGCAAACAGGCATGGCATAATCATGGCAGTAGCATGGCATAATCATGGCAGTAGCAAAACAGGCACTTATGCATCATATACATAAAACACGTAACCAAATCAGTCCCTTATACACGTAGCTCTGATGCCATTGTTGGGTTCCGAGGCATAAAACGCAGCGGATAAACGTAAATATAACGAAAATTTTCGGAACCCAAACGCAGGATCATGTATAAGAATTGACGGATTATGGTGATAAACGAATCATACCTATTAAGATCTTGAATGTAACGAACTCAACGGAGATCCTTGCTATCACGATTTGTGTCTTCCTCTCGAAAGCACCTCTATGGTATCCACACGAGCACCTTCAAGAGCGTCTCACGATCTTGATTACGGGATGGATGTACTAGCCTCCTTTGATGATTTCGAATGACTGTCTTTGCTGCCTCACTTGCTCTGCCTCTAGGGTTTTATCATATAAAAACGTGTAGCTCTTTTAACCTATCATTATCTATTTATAATGACTAGTTAAACGGGCCTAAGCAGTAAAACCTAACCCATGTAGGTATAGGATTAAATAATAAAACATGTTTCTATTATTTAATTAATAATTAAGTCATACTTAATTATTATGGGCAGAAATCATCTTCAACTTCGAATTTATATTATTTCAATTAATTAAGTCTCACTTAATTAATATAATAAAATTCAAAAAATCATCAATTAATTTAAATCTATAATTTAAATTAACTATTCCTCTAGATGCTCTATGTGTGTGACCCTATAGGCTATTATTTAATTAGCAATAATTTTATTCTCCAATAAAATTATAAACAATGAGCGGTATCTAGTAATACATCATTGCTACCCAATTAAACAATAATTAAATCGTGATTTGATAAAAAATCTTTCATGATTAATGTTTCCGTGTAATATAATCCCTTTAACCAAATATATTATAGATTAAACTCGAGGCATGTGTTTAGTCATCCTCTTCAACATTTAATCCGGGTTTACTTGATCCATGAGTAGACTATGAAAAACAAATCATTATTTGAGCACGGCCATGCATTTTATAGTCTCACTCAATCAAGAGGCCAATAATATCTCTCCTAATTATAGGAGGGTTAAATCCTTTATCTATCATTCATATTTCTCATACGACTCATGATATACCCGATGTCCACTTTTATCATCACCCGGTCAAAGGTAACTTTTAATGTAGTCAGAGTATATTAATCCTCGTATAGAAATATAATGATCTCAAGTCAGAGGATCATTACACCATTATCACTGTGAGTCTTTCTTATGACTTTATTAAACATGAAGAATCTCACTGTGGGTCTGTCCAGTACCATGTACTCCTACATGTACCTATGCATTGACTTTAGTATCCCCATACTTATAACCAATGAGATATGGTTATCTGTCAAACAACATACTAGTCTATTTATGTATTATTATTGTCCTATAATAATAATACTCGACTAGGGACATTTAAGAATATGATATATTATATAATCTCAAATTCAAGTCATGTACTTAAACTATATAACGTGTATCATGATTCTAAGGACATTTATTATGCTAACAAATATATCGCAGTAATTAAAGTCATAATAAATACGTTTATTGAATAATCATATGACATAAAGGTTTATTTAAAAGAAACATTGTATTGCCTCTAGGGCACCTACACTAACATGCATGACTTAGGTGATGGAAATAATTCTAAGGTATGCTAGAGTGTGACATAATCGACACATGGACTCCATTGTAAAGAGAATTCGACACATGTATCTAATTGGTTCAAATTAACTAAGGCATGTATACAAGGAACTAAACTTCGACACATAGCTCATCTCAAAGGCTAGATTATTTTTTAAGTACTCTGCACAAAGAAGCATTCTTCGACACTTAGAATATTAACCTCAAGTCAACTCAAATCAACATAGGAGAAGAATTAGTCCATCAACAACTGGACCGTGACCTCTATGATTCACACCTACCATAATAATATTCATTACAATTATAAGATGAAAATAATGGATTAAAAGTAAATTATGCTTATCAGACAATAGACAATGTATTTTCTCACTATAAATTGAGAAAAATTACAACATGACACACATGATCCTGTGAGATATTTTGTGATGAAATGGGTAGTACTTAATAGAGGATTATCACCTACATCATTATACAAATAATGAGAATGGTTGGATATTGATATAATTATATTTAATTTGTATCTCAAAATTAAAATTGAAGAGAAAACAAAGACTCGATTAACAAAAATAAATATAAAGTTGAACTTGATCATAAATTTATGTACCTAGGTAACCCATGATAAGAAATCTTTGGAGATATCCATTTTCGCTTTATTTATAAAGAATTAAAATCCATTAAGTATCAAACATTGATCAAAATATAAGCAAAAGAGGAGTAAAAATAATCAATCCAATAAATATGATATATAGTAAACGTATTCAACACACGCATATATATCAGGCCTCCCAATAGCTAAAGACCTGCCTAATATAATAGATTATTCAAAACACTATCATGGTATATCTAGGCTTCCTGGTGGCTAACAACTTGTTTGAGATCAACTGATATTATCAAACATTAGATTATATGCGATTGGCATACCAGATCAAGACACCTGCCACCTTGTCCCCCCAATAACTCAGCACATCACATTCTCTCCAGCTGAGACTGAGATATTATTGTGCAACCTAACTTGAGAAGTAACCATGTACTGGTGCACCCTCAATCCATAACGTAGGTCCTCTACAGATTCTGAGATTTCATCAAACTCCATAAATCATCATTGCCTGCCCCAATGCAATTACTAGACACAACAACACACATGCAGGCCTGGGGCTTTCCCCACATGAGCCAAGAGAGATTTGTACCATCTGCCGGTGGATTGTTTAGGACATTTTTGAGCCCAACCTTCATCAAGCTTTCCAGGCTCCACCACGTCAAGCAGGGATGATGACCCAACCCGTGCAATAAGAATAAAAAGTCTGGAAGTGATTCAGGAGATTACCCATAAGAAGAACTAATCTTTCTTTTGTGCAATAAGAGGCAGAATTGTAACATTGGATATGTTCAAGTAGCTACCTCAAGTTCGTTAGCCAGAATCGTGCTTACTTCTAAGAGAAGCCATCATTGCAGAAAAAATAAGAATAATACCCAAAACATATAAAACATATATTGAGAATCCAAATCAGTAGTTAATACATCAACAAAAAAAAGACGGTTGAAATTTCATTATTGGTAATAAAATTTTACAATTATTTACCTCGTCAAGTTCAATGAGATGGATATTTCTGCATATAGAATTGAGCATAAATACATAATATGTTTAGAGAATCATTACCAATCAACAATAATCATAATACAATTGGAAACCGTAAAATTTCAATATAAAATAGCTCAATAATAGACACATTGAAGTTTATTTCAAATTGCATAACTCAAATATGGAAAAGAGATGGATTAATCAAATGCATATGTGCATAATATAAATGTGTACCTTCATTTAAAATTGAGATACTAAGCCATGCAGAACATCTTTAACCTATAGAAAGAGGAACCGAATTAGAATGGGGACAATATCATTGATAAAAACAAAAACTTACGTACATATAATTATCAATAAATAACTATAACAATCTTAGTGCTTAAAAATTTATACCTAATTTGAGAGAACCCATATACATACCTATATGATTAATCGACACTTCTTCACCATTAGAATACCTATACTATAACAAAAACATAAAAAAGTTCAGGTTAGTGAGTGACTCAGAAAACAATCAGAATAGATTTATCAATTATGTATAACAAACAAATTAAACATATATATAAACAAATGAATCACACACGTATATAAACATGAATATATATACACACAGAATGCATCGATTCATAGATGAATCATAAAAAAGAAACGGAGAGGAGAATATAAATCATAGATATGAATTTCGAAAGAAATGAAATTTTGATAAACAAAAAAGATACGTAACACTATATCACACACCTGTTCAATCATCTTTTTCAGAGTTATACCCATCTACGATTCTTGATATTGTTATTCGAATCTGATGATTGCCATTGAAGCTAATTCATGAATATCCTCTGATAATTCAAAATTTGAATACAAACTATATGAAATTGATTATCATAGCTGATTAACTGACGTAATTGGAGGCACGATGCGTGGATCACATGAAATTTGAATTTTTATATGCAGCGTGTGTATTATTAAGCTTCTGTGTGTTAGATCATCTGTGTGTTAGATCAGGAAGTGAGCTAGATTTGGAAATAGGATACGGGTGGGTGACCCATTACCCCGAATTATAATGTAAAATAGCATGAATAAGGAAGTTGGGTCAAAGCTGGATCTGTTAACCCGTTTAAGTATGGGAATTTACCAAAATATCCTTAAAATAGGGACAAAACAGGAAATTCGCAGCAATCCTTCACTAGGAGGAATTGATTCAACCCGGACTGCAACCCGGACCCGGACCCGGACCCGGATTCTAAATCCGAACCCAGAATGAGTTGACAAGTGAACATTTATATACTGCGCACACACATCGTCATTAGCGTTCACCATTCCCTGGTAATAACAAGTCCACCAGAAGAAACAGTCGATAAAATCAAATAAATCGAGGCAATGGCGGTTCGGGCGACGATGAGCCGATTCCCATCGGATCCGGACGCCCAGGAATCATCGGGTCTTCCGTGGGGCATAACGTTGACGCCGTTCGCCAGTAAAGACGAGAACGGAGTAGCGCCGGTGTACGGATCCGACGGCGACTTGCTTCCTCGATGCGAGAATTGTTACGCCTATTACAATACTTATTGTGATGAAGAACAGTGGGCCTGGACTTGTGCTCTTTGTGGAACTCTTAATGGCCTTTCTTCTCAGGCTATTTCGCGATACTCTCGCCCTCGTACTTGTCCTGAGAATATGTCCTCTTTTATTGATCTCGAATTGCCTTGTAATTCCCTCTCTCTCTCGTTCTCTTTTTCGATGATGCATTTGTATGAAATGTTGTTGCATTGGAAATTCTATGTTATCTCTTTTCGATATTCAACTCATCCGCCTCTCTTGATATGTTTATGTATTTTAGATTATCTGTTTGTTTTATGATTCCTTATTATGAAATGTTGCATAAATATGAAATGCGGCTCATAAATCGATGATATATGGATTTAAATTTGGATTTTGTAGTTCCTTGTTCGGTTTCAATAATCAAACACTCTTATCAAAATAATAGAATTAGGTTAGTCATATATTTGCAATTTCCTTAACTATATGCAATTGTCCGTTTTACTAAATTCAAACTTGAGGCAATTTGAATTGTCTTTATATATGACCAATGGGAAACATTTAGGGTGTGTTCGGTTGGAAGGATAGGAATGAGTTGAGATGAGAATGAGCGAAAGGAATGGAATGGGTTGGGATGTGAATGAGGTGGGATAAGAATACTCATTCCATTCTTTGTTCGTTTAGTAATATTAATTTTATTGGGAATGAAATGATCATTTTTATTAATTTATTTGTTTAATATATAGATAAAATGAATTCTAAAAAAAGGTTTATTCAATAATAAATTTACTAAATAATATAGAAAATATAAGGAAAAATTAATTTCCATGAGAAATAAGATTATATTTATAATTTAAATTAAAAAAAAATAACATTTAAAAAATTTAAATAGTTAAACAATTTTTTTTTTCTCATTAAATATATTGAATTACAAACATATTATATTCAAGAGTAAAAATAAAGATAAAAATTATTGTTAGTAAGAATAAAAATGGTTATCCCATGTGAGAGGGTGGGATACAAAATTGACTTATTAGGAAGGATAAGAATGACATGGGGATGAGTGATTCCATTCCCAAATACTCAACCGAACAACTCTTTTTTCATTCCCGACGGAATGGTCATTCCATTCCCACGAAAATTCATTCCTATCCTCCAACTGAACACACCCTTAGGATAGAGAAAGTTATACATATGATATTGCTTAATAAAAGTAGAATCATTATTAGGTGTGTTGGGTTCGGATCGGATCAAAAAATTCATATCCATTTAATTTTATCGGATTAGGATAGGGTAATAGTTGTATTTTTTTATTAGGCCGAACCATATCCGATCTGTTAGGGTCATGGATTATTCTTATCCGTTTAATTTTTTTAATAAAAAAATTTAAAAACAAATCATTAATTTAATAATAATACGAAAATTGTAACACAACACAAATAAAAACTTAAGAAATCATAATACAACTATAAAAACTATTCACAATCTCTCAGATACAAATACAACCTAAAATTTATAAATCATGATATTAAAAATCTACAAATTTAATCTTTTGATGATAAAAAAACATATAAATTAGTTAGCAAAAAAAAGTATAAATTATTCTTGATAACCTTCAATCTGTATAGAAATTGCTAGTACAATTAGAATAGAAGAGATATATGTTTTAATATTTATTTAATATTTATTTATTTATATAAATAGTCATATTGGTTCGGTAACGATCGGATCATACTAACACTGTATCCGATCTTTATCAGATCGGATTTTTTTTCTTCTGAAGAATCCATATCCAGTCCGTTAGCCATGGATCGGATATTCAATTGACATACCTAATCATATTATGTAGTACGGAAGGAATAAAACTATGAAATAAAATTAATAATTATACAAAATCTTTTATTAAATCAGTATTTGATTAGAGGATTTTGAAAAATTGACTTGCATAATGTTATTTAATTTTGCAACCAGATTATTATTTACGGACTGTTTTACTAGGTGAAATTATTTTGATTTGAAAATTTCTCAGTATTAATATTAAAATTCAGAAAACAATGTATTAATATTTTTCAATTTCAAGTTCACCAGATCAAGGTTACTTGTGCATTCATTTCCCCAGTAGTTAATTTTTCTGTTTTGTTGGAAATTGGAAAATTCCCAAGTTACTGTTGCTTTTATTCTTGATTCTGTTTTTCAAACAAATGCATCAGAGCTCAACTTGCATGTGTTAAGAGTTAAAACAATGTTTTGCTTTGAGTTGTAGATAGAATATAAAAACAGAATGACACATTTCTTTGCTAGTTGACTTATTGACTGGATGTTCTAATTACTAGTAGATTAAGCAAAACGGAGAGCATAATGTACAGATCTGATATGCATTGGTAAGGTCATATTAGCTGTGTTTTAACCTTTCTTGTGCACATATAGAACTAAAAGTTGGCACTGAATTTTTTAGCTCGATGTCGTATGATATTACTTGTTTAGATACGACTTCTTGGCCTTGTTAATAATCTCTCATGTATATGTATTATGTTGTAGTGGAAGGTTCTGAGGAAGAAGCCATGCAGGCTCGACCAGTCTACGTTGCTGCCGTTGATCTGTCATGTAAGATTGATTGTATAACAATGTTTCTGCGATTTTTAATTTCTAGTTTCATATAAAGAATTATATGCATCTGTAGAGTTAAGGTTCTTACTGTTCCTAAGTATCAGGCTGAAGAACAAGTGACTAGTGTGAGGAACTTGATAGTAAGATTCTGTCATCTAGGTAATATCCTACTAAAGTGGTTGGTCTTTTTTTTCCATTTAGACTTTGATTATTTCCTGATTATCCCTATCAATGTCCAATACATTTTTCAGCACTAAATAACTTACCTCAAATTTATCTGAAGCAAATGAAGCACACTTGACTTTTTATAAGTGTAATTGTCTAGTTCACGAAATAAGAGGTTAAAAGGCCCATTTTACAAGGATATTTGTCATTTTCTGGATGAGAGGAAATTGGAGAGTGAACACTATGGCTGTTATACAATTGAAATAGACAAAATGTTTCAGTGTTCTTTAAAGATGTTAGACTAGTTTGGTGGAAACTTCTCCCTACCAACAAGGATTTGTGTTTGTGCAACATGATGAAGCACTGTGGAATACAAGAACCAGGAGAGATGCTTGTAACATGGCCATTTACTTTTTCTAAAGGCCCTTGCTACTTTTCGAAATATGAATCTGTTAATGGTGTAATGTTTAACTACTATATGTTCTAGTTGTACTAAATATCTATGCTACAGTGTAACATTTTGTCACATTTGCTGATTCCTGATTAGTTTAAATATATGACTTAACTTGCAATATGTGCAGCCTCTGAAGAATTTTTGGAACTTACTAAAAGTGCACTGTTAGCCGCTTTAGAAGGTTGGTGCTATATCAATTTGTTACTATATTTTAAATTATATTATTTGGTTTTAATTTCATGATTTTAACTACAGCTCTTGGTCCCGGGTCACTGTTTGGGCTAATTACATTTAGCCACAAAATTGGTTTATACGATGTACAAGGGCCTATTCCAGTTGTGAAGAATGTTTTCATCTACCCAGAATCTGATGATACTACACAAATGGATCTTGAAGATGTAATGCCCTTGTTATCTTTTTTGGCTCCGGTAAGTGTCTTAGCAGACTTCTTTCTTCCTTAATCCTATCACCATTATGCGCTCCTCTTCATAGTACTCCTAAAATATAACTCTGTTTATGATCATGTGAAGTAGCTTTATAGAGTCAGTAATTTGTTTTTCAGGTGGATACATGCACAGACTGTTAAGTTTCTTATCAGATTTCTTTTCTTCCTTATCCCTATCAGCATGATGCGCTACTCTTCATAGTGGATATAACTCCTGCTGTGATAATGTAAAGTAGCCTTATAGAGTCAGTACTTTGTGTTTCAGGTGGATACGTGCAAGGACCGCATTGCCTCTGCCCTTGAAACACTTAAACCAACAACCTCATGGGAAAGAACCACAGCTGCGGGCCAAGGATTAGATGGAGTCTTGCTTGGTGGTCGAGGTTTTGGGGTTGCAATGGAAGCTCTTTTTAGTTACCTTGGGTCTGAATATGGAAGTACATTTGCATTAGGTATCATTTCTTACCTGCATGTCCTCTGAGTTGCATTTTGACTTTTTGGCCCTCCTAAGTTGAAATATTCCCCTTTTTTTTCAAGATACTTTGTGTTTTTCATCGATATTAAATGCACATGCAGCCAGAGTGTTTGCCTTTTTGTCTGGTCCACCTGATTATGGAGCTGGCCAACTGGATACAAAACGATATGGTGAGCAATATGCTAGCAAAGGAGAGGATGCAGATCGTGCTCTACTTCCGGAGCAGACACCATTTTACAAAGATTTGGTATATTATCTTGTTTGTTGAGTAGTATATATATATGTATCCATGTATGTATATGATTATGTATATGTATGTATGTATGTATGCATATATGTATATGTATATCAGTATATGTATATGGTTCAGAATTTCAGATAGGAAATATGTTTTGCAGGCTGCCGTTGCCGTTCAATCAGGTGTTTGTGTGGACATATTTGCCGTTACAAATGAATATACAGATTTGGCATCCTTAAAGTTTCTCAGTATTAATAGTGGAGGTTCATTGTTTTTGTATTCTAACACCGATGACTCAACACTACCTCAGGACATGTGAGTAACAAGTACACATTGATTCCGTGGGTATTTTTATATTGTCTAATGTAATCTGACCGTGGGTATTTTTATATTGTCTAATGTAATCTGAAAATGGTTATGTGTGGTAGATTGCATATGTGATTCACACAGATATCCAATTCACTTAATATTGCTCTGTTTTATTAAATATGTCAATTTTTTGCAATATACTTGACAGTTGATATAGAAGATTCATTTTTAAGAGCTCCTTGTCCTCATTTATGCAAAAATATGTGCTGTGTCTTTCCTCTTTTTTTTTTAGGGTAATTAATTTATGTGTTGTGCTTGAGCAATAATTCAATAGATTCCTTTAAAAGATAATGTCTTGATGAAACATTAGTACTGTAGGAGTTAAAAGTCGACAAGTTGTGCAAGAATGTCTTGGAAATCTTTTTTAGCTGCTACATGATTCAGTATAATTGAACGATGTTTTCACCTAAAACCAAGTGGTCAGAGAGATATTAATCACCAATGAAGAAAGTGAAAAACAGAAAGAAGAATACAAGAAGAAAGTAGAAAGTAATGGTTTCTTTGCGATAAAATATTGTTATTTCTTATTATCAATCTGAATATTATGACATGTGATATGTGGGTGATCCGAACACGTTCTACTTATAATTTTTTAAATGTGTATATTAAAATGCTAACATATATTTAATAGAACCTAAGGAGCTATATAGTTAGAACTTCAATAGGTTACAGTACACACTGATTTTGTATCTTTGCAGGTATCGAATGTTAAGTCGGCCTTATGCCTTTAACTGCGTACTGCGGCTGAGGACATCGAATGAATACAAATCTGACCATTCTGTATGTGAGCATAACTTTATAATTCTTTCTTCATAGACATAGCTTTATTGATTTTTAATGTATAGACCTTTTTGCAGTTTGGTCATTTCTTCCCAGATCCACAGTATGAGAATGTTCAGCACATCATTTGTTGTGATTCTTATGCTACATATGCATATGACTTTGAGTTTGCAAATGGTGTTGGATTTTCCAGGTGACATGTATATCCTTTTGGGGATTTTGTATTTCATGGTTGTATAAGTAAATCTAGTTAGATCTTTAGTTATTAGCTACTGATTCATTTTAATTTTAATATATGTAATGCATTATGCCACCTTTACCAAGTATGGTCAAGACAAATGTAGAGAAGCACTTGCAAGTGTACCTTAAACACATACTAGCTTGTTAATGGAGCAAAAGTGTAGCGCAATTGCAACATCAGTTTTGGATGATACTTTTCCTCTGTTATTTCTTCTCTTAAAATCTTTTAGAATATTAATAATTGAAAAAAAAGGGTTTTAAGGTGTAGCAGAATACAAGTATTGACTTAAAGTTAAAAAAGGCAGAATCTGATGCTCACTTGCAAGTTAAGTGAATGCTTAGACACATAATAGATTTCAACACATTTACTAGAGGGAGATCCTTTACTTGAGCTTTTAAGTTGTAGACTTCTTTTCTGGTGTGTGTAAATACTCTCTTGCTTATTAGATATCGGTAGCTATTAGTTTTAATCTTTAGAATGCTCTACTGATTCCTCCATCTTTGAACAACTACTTCTTTGCTAATTATGTTCCTTCAGAAGATTTAGGATATATTATAGGATCATTTGAAAGTAAAAAATCTGGATTGATGCATGTTGTGAGCTTAAGCTGGTAGCGTAGTCATTTTACGGTTAATGGTTTATTATCTGAAGATGTTAGACAGATGAGTCTTGAGTATCTTCATGAAGAATAGTTCTCAAGTATAAAACTTTAAAAGTTCTAAAGTTTGTTATAAAAATAAATTGTTGTTCAATATGAATAGAAAGATTAAAAATTATACTTCCTAGAGAATAACTGTACGATTTTTTAATTTTTTTTGCAAGTAAAACTGTACATACTTTATGGTTCTACTCAATCATCACAAAATGTTATATCGAAGTAACTCAGTATGTTGAATCTGTGCATTAATCCCTTCTGTTTTAGATGTATTGGGACTTCTCAGAATACTGTTTTCAATAGCTTGCATTTTTCAAAAACGATATACAATTTTAGTTCTTATAGGACAGTAATCAGTTGTTTCCGCATTGATATGAACTTTATAGTTTTCCTTTTTGTTAGTGTAAAGGTTGTCTAGTCATTTAACTTGACTCTAAATTATGTTCAGCAATGTGTTATTCAATGTTTCTGCAGGAACACTTCAGAACTCCCAATGATACAGATTGCATTTCAGTATACTGTTGTTATTCCTCCCGAGGAACTTCCCGTATCTGGATTAAGCGGTTCAAGTAGGTAAGGGTAGACTCCCAGAAAATCTGTTTTGAATTTAATGCCTTGTGTTGGTATTCACTTGTGGCAGACTCAGGGATATCAGGCACTAGACATTGTTTCTGAATACCACATTTATGGCTGAGTTCATAACCCCAATTACTTATGCCTATGATGCTGTGTATTACAATTTCAAGGTCATCTTTTGTTGCTGTCAGTGTAATTGGACCTTGCTCTGATTGATAATTACACCAATGTGACAATTTGAACGCCTGACTCGCCACTATGAAACTATTATGCTGTTCATGTCTCTATACTTAACATCAGAATGTAGTCAGTTGTACATATAGTTTGGTTAATAAAAGCCAATTTCTAATGTTTGATATATTACATAGTCCAGATGTCATTTCTAAAATCTGATCTGACTTTTATGTTCCCTTTATTAAGTGAGACGCCTAATCAAATTATTATTTTCCTTATTTTTTGCTCAAAACAACCCCTTCTTCAAACTCGATCTTCTAGTTCACATCTGTGTGTTGCTGATTGTAGATGCAAAATGTGGTCTTGAGTTTATGCTGTTTTCTTTTGGCTGCATCTGTGTATAATTTCTTTAATTTCACTTAAACAGCCAATATAATAGATATATATTTCATTAGTTGACATTAAATTAGTTGTCTGCAGAAGCAAGTATTCCCTCAGTAGGAGACTGAGAATTCGAACTCTGCAATTTGGAACTGCTCAGAATATTAATGAAATCTATGATAGTGTTGATCCTGAAGTGGTTCTCTCTATACTTGTTCACAAGGTTAATTACTTGTATTTATTAAATGCTTAGTTAGATTTCTTTACTTGAGCACTGTTAGTCGAGTGAACTAAGTGGAAGTGAATTTCCCCAAAAACCCCTGGTGGTCCAACTTTTAAATTGTGTTAGTATCTATCTTAAGCACATTATGAAAAATGCGAATTTATCTATCTCTAACACAAATTGTCAAGCCTCCACTGAAATTCTTGACAATTGAAAGGTTTATAGCGAAATTTAGGAAACTAGAGATGAAAAATTCTAGAATAAAAAAATGTTTGCTTCTAGTTCATATCATTGACACAAGCCACAAAAGATATGCTTGTATTTTCTATACCTAAGTTCCTAACCATTCGCTCCCAAAACCTTAAGGTGTTAGGAGGAGGCCTTAATTAGATCATATAATATTACTCTCTCACTCTTACGAGTGGACAAACAGACAATAGACAACACCAAATACACGAATAATTCTAAATATTGGGGGTGGAAGGGTTCGAGAGGTCTCAAACTTAATGCTCTAATACCATGTTAAACAACCAAACCCACCATAACCTTAAGGTGTTGGGAGGAGGCTTATGTGAATCATATCTTATTCAACACCAGCATCTTAGTGCTAGACACTTCTATGTATTTACTATGGTTTACAGAAGCAAGAAACTTCAATTTGCCTACTTGACTTCTCAGGTTATATCATCATCATTGGAGTACGGAGTTCGTGAGGGAAGAATGTTGCTTCATGACTGGCTTGTAATTCTTACGGCCCAATATAATGATGCTTGTAAAAATGTTGAGTCAATAGCTGCTCATATTGATGCTGAGTTCAGTCAATGCCCACAGTTGCAGCCTTTACCTCGTTTGATCTTTGCATTGCTTAGAAATCCTCTTCTCCGCTTCCATGAAGAAGGTGTTCACCCTGACTATCGAATTTACCTGCAATGCTTATTCAGGTATGTATTGTGTGTAGCAACTTTCTCTATTGCCTCTGGAAATTATATGGAGTACCAGAGTTACAACTATAATCAAACAGAGAAGTCAAAATAAAACGTAAAATTATTAACTTCATAAAATTATAAAGCCATCATTCTTAAGCAGGTCTAAAACTAAACGATCCATATTTCTTTTTAGAATTCTAAAAATTCATCTTGGGAGTATTAAATATTTTTTTTTCTTGTCTTATGTTTTCGTTTTTAATTCGTCCAACTATTATTCAACAATTATGAATGAAAAAAAAATTTGGATGTGTGGTTGCATGGACCAGTGACTTCATCTATGCCTTTACATCAATTGGGCATATGTAGTTATCAAGCGCTTGCATTTATTTGTAATTTATTATGCCTATGTTTTTCCTTTGTTGATGTTCGGTATTTTTCTCAATATGTTTATGATTCTGCTTCGACGGTCATGTGAGTCCTTTATGCAAAAGTAGTGATTGTTGTCAAACTTTAATGCAGTGCACTAGAACCAAGTTCTCTTAGCCGTGCCATCTATCCACTTCTTACATCATTCACCACACCGGATGTACAAGCCTATCCTCGACATTCTTTGAGTCGTGCTGCCCTAATAACGAGTGAAAGTCCAATATTTTTCCTTGATGCATTTACAACCCTTATTGTGTTTTATTCATCTACAGCTGACTCTACACTGCCTTATCCTCCACCGCAAGACTGTAAGCTCCTTTGTAGTGCTCTCCTGTATCATTTTTATAAGGTTCTTATAAAAACTCACCAAGCAAATTGAATATAATGTTTAGGTTTACTGAGAACAGTCATTAACAAACTGAAGCAAGAGAGAAGTATCACTCCGAAACTGATATTCATTCGAGGAGGACAAGATGATGCCATTCTGTTTGAGAATTATCTGATCGAGGAACAAGATGTTGATGGAAGTGGTTTCACGAGCATGATGGGCCTGCTTTCCTTTTTGGATGAGATCAAGCACAGTGTACTAGAATACATGAAATATTGAGCTGAAAAGCTGATACATGACAGGATAACTCGCACTCTTTTTGGCTTATTCGCTCTGCCTCACTAGCAAAAATATATATTTAATTAGATAAATCACAACTGCAGAGATTAATATGGCCGGTTTTTGAAATGCAGATAGTGATCTATTTTCTCATAATAAAGTGTATTTCCTCAACTTTTATATAGAAACTTGTGGTTCAAGTTCGGTACAAGGTTAGTACATCTATTCTGAATATATGATTTGTACCCCTGTATTCAGAAAAGGGAGGAGAATTTCTTGGTTAGGGCCAGATTGGTTTATACTTAGCATTGCTTCTCTGGGCTATGGTTATTGCTTAGAGGGAGGTCTTAGATACCTGTAAAGATGGAGAACAGATCGCTCCTTGTATGAGGGTTTTTTTTACTATGTAATAGAGGATAATTTTTATAATTCTTATTACCATTCGTTTATAGCACTGGAAAGACTGTTTTAGTTGAATTCGAGGATAATGGTTATTTTTAAGATGTCATTTGCTAAAAATTGTCCACACATGCAAACCACTGTTGCAGTAAATAAACGCTAGGGTACCGTGGAATTGCAAAGCAATCCAAAAAAAATTGAGGAACAATACCTAATTTATTTTAAATTAAAATTTAATATGGTTCGGTCGTTCCTATACTTGGCGAATGTTTATTTGTGTTTTTGCCTTTCTTTTAGGGTTGAAACTTAATTTACCTGACGGGAGATGATCATTTTTTTAGCATTGTTTGATGAAAGTTATTAAAAAAAGATATTTAAAAAATTGTTTTTTTCCTAATAGAAAAAATGGTTCATTTTTCGAACACAGCAAATGAAAATTGTGTTACATTTGAAAGTCATTTTGTGAGTATCTTTTCATAAATCATGTACTGTATTTTGAGTGCGGAATACTGTGCAACACATCTTTTGAAGTGTAGAACAAATTTTAGAAATGTTTTCAAGTGCAGTTGGTTGCGCCATTTTAATATTTTAGGTTGAGTTGAATGAAATAAATGGAAGTGGAGTAAAATTTATACTAATAGGATAAATATTTATAATTTTTTATTTTACTTAATAAAATAATATTAGAGTTTGGTCCCTTAATTTGCAATGGAGTGCACAATTTCTCATTCAACTCATTTTTCTCACAAATTTCATTACGAAAAAATTGAAATCCCTCATTTTCTTTCACTATTCCATCCTATCTTTCATTTTGTTCATAATTTTTTTATTTATTCCATTCTTCCAATCAAACGAAGCATTATATTTTTTTAATCCAAATGAGTGATAACAATAGTATAAATTACAAAGAGTAGGAGAGACAAAATTTCAGTCTAGGTTAGGACCTCATTGACTAGTTTTATATTATTATTTTGGGTATTTCTTTGTATAAATCTACATTAGCATTTCTTTCGTTTTTCCACCTACGAGATCGTCGTTTTCTCTTGAATCTCTAGCACAAACACACCATACCATTATAATGTTGCAGCTGGTGGACCAGGTACTCTTGTGGTTTAGTCAACATTACGTCTTATATAAGGCAAATGGTGCAAGCCCCGATATTCTGATGAATTATGTTTTCATTAAAGTGATGCACATGCAATGTCTAACATGTTGTGAAATATAAGTTGACTCTGAAAACTACAATTTACAGAGAAAGTTTACAATTTATTTCATTTAAACATGACTCGATCAATACAAACATAATCTAAAATAACTCGCTCGATTCTCACCTCCTGCGCGAGACACGCCTGACGCCACATTTAGCTAGGAGCCTCTTTTCCTTCTGTCTACCTCCCCGAAAACAACGTTGGACTTGCATGTATTAAGAATATAGGTAGCCTTCCTTTTGAGCCAGGATCAAACTCTTCGATTTTGCCCCAAGTGGCAGGACCTGGTGAACCGGGCGTAATACTTTCCGACCTTCTGTGAATTTTGCTTTTTTAAAAAAAAAATTTATATACGGTATATATATATATATTTTTTCCAAATAAAAATAAGTTTAAGAAAGACACAAAATCTACCAATTCAAAATCACGTCCTAGTACTGTCGGAATCTGGATTTAAAACTAGTCGGGGCTCAAAATTTTAATAATTTTAAAAAATTTATTGTTCAAAAAACTCCAAAACTTATCGTGACCTCAAAAATAAAAAACTTATCGCAAAGCAACCGAATCACATCTAAATTTGTAGTGTGAAACTTAATCTCAGCTCATACTTTTGTTATCTCATATTTTTGTGCAGAAAAAATATGTGACAAACTTTACCTTCTATTTTTAAATGCTTAAGATTGTCTTGTGCTTTAGTTGTGGAATCTATCAAAGCAACGGTTCTAATGCCTTTTTCTAATTTTTAAAATCAATTTTTATAAAAATATATTTACTCAGATAATGCGTCTTCTCCAACTTAAAGAAATAACACTACAAATACTATGCCTCATCTTCGATAATAGTGTAATCTAAATAATCATTTTTTCTGAAAACTTCACTTAGTTTTTTTAAATTAGTTCTTCAGAAAATTGTAATCAAACACTAGAAAAATAAGGGTAAGATTAAGAAATTAAAATAAATATATAATTTTTTTTTGTAATGATCTAATTAACAATCCAAGAAGTGAAGTGATTGTGTGACACCGTTAGAAGTAACGATAACTAACAAGTATAAATAGAGGCGCTAGAATTGCAAAAAATAAAAGTTACTATCTAGTGGAGGCTTAAAAATTATCAAAGAATAAAAAAATTATATTAATTATTTTGATTCTAACCGGGGCTTCAGCCTCCCTTAGCCCCCGGTTCCGCCCCTGCTTCCTAGGATGGACACTTCATGTGTATGATTGTATCAATAGAGAAATCAGTAGAATTGCTTCTTAAATTTGCTATTTGATTTCTGGCAACTGTAAATCTGATATGATCAAGGAAACTGAAGATTCTTAAATAACCAGTCTGGTACCTACATTCTAGTGGTGTCAAATAGCCATCATACATGCATATTGAACAACGCCAAACCTAATTAGCAAATTTTAAAGTAGTAAAACAAATCATTCTCGCACATATAATGAAATCCAGTAATAATATATAGATCATGACAGAATGGCAAAAGTTTCTAGTTTATATTCACAGGAACTCATTGATATTGCAAAACTAGAAAGAGGCTATAATAGTGTAGGGTGCTAGAGGTCTATCAGTGCTGCTAGCAATAACCTTCACAGCAAGCAGAAAACAGGATACACTCTGACCTTCATTAGTTCGATGTTTCAATATTATTATGTGCACTGGCCTCATCGTTGTCTACATTCCCTTCATTATTGCTGGGATCTTCTTCAGTTCCACTTTCTGTTGGTATCTCTTTCTTACTCTTTTCATTGCCTGCGTCACTATTTTGCTCTTCTTCAGTTCCATTTTTTGGTTGTAACTCTTTTTTACCCTTTTTGGCTTCCTTCGCCTCCGACGATCCTGATCTTTTTACAGCATTCTTTTGTCTAAAGTCTGCGAAAGAAGTCAAGTGGTTAACCTAGAAGCATTATGTGAACTAATGAAAGCTTTCTAACAAACTTCCACTGGAGATTAACACAAGTTCTCATTATTGATGATCTGATAACATCAGTTAGTATATATGCATCACAGAAGATAAATGAGCCAATCACTGACAGGGCCTTGGTTGCATATTGGATCTTTCATACAGCAAAACTTTCGGATATTCCCACCAGCATAAGCATTAGTAAAACCACCAAACATATTACTGCCACTTTAAATGGACATCTAGTATGTGAAAGCATAACGCACACCTAATATATGGTATGGTTTGGTAGAGCAAGCTCCAGTTCAGCTTTTGAAGTATACAGACTACAGAGTGAAAGATAAATGCTCAAGACTGGCAGTATCCACGCTTATAATTATTTTCTAATAATTTAATAATGTTAGGCTTTAACAATTGTAATACTCAAGATGCAATTAACAAAACACAAATTTACTCGGGTAAATTTTTTCATCACAACTAAAACTCCTGTCTGAAAGTTTATGTAACATCCTGCATCAGTTAGTTAACTTTAAATGTCTAGCAGAAACCTACCAACTAATGTGTACCAAAAGTTGCTGTCTCGTGGGCTGTTGTACAATTTGGTGCTTAGACTTCATCCTAATCAAAGAACTTAAAGATGAACATGGCACAACAAAAACTTTGCTTACAACCAAAAAAGATCCTGACCAAAATAGGAAAACATCCCTGTATCACATAAAATAACTTAATTTTATCATCTCTTTGCTAATGTATAATTTGCAACCTTAAAACCAATCCCTAACAAAATATATATGAAAAGAAAAGCAACGAGTCAACTTTTAGTGTTTTCTTCAATTAAAATATTACACTCTCAAGTCAATTAGCAAGAAAGCTAAGAATTCCATCCTTTGTAAATAGCAACATATATAATTCAGAGACATTAGATTTGCATCCTATAACCAAGAACTGACTGTTAAAACGATTTGTATACTTTAGAACTTTTAATATTTCAAAGAAGTAAAGAACCCCCAAGAACTGAGCAAGTAAGAAAAGAAAATAGGTATAGCAAAACTGCTAAAAAGAGACTGTATTAGCCTTTATGGTAAGCATCAACCACAAATTCACAACTAAAAGAACGAGAGAAAATATATGGCATTAATGCTCCGTTTAATTGCAGGGAATGGTATATATGAGAAAGGAATGATACTTTTTTTTGTTGAAATATTGTGCAAACTTCTTGATGTTTCTAGAATTATTGAAAAGTGAATCATTCATTCATAGGTTCATGCATTCACATTTATTGCAAGTACTATGTATCTATCCAGGCTTATTATCTATAATATTCTACAACTACTATATAAAATGTACCATGCATATTGTAGTAAATCAAGATTTATGAATTCAGTTTAATATTCCAGAAATATCTATCTATTCTAACAGTGTGTGTGAGTGTTCAGTGCATAATTCTGCCTAGTTCTCTAATCTGATCTTGGGCCTGCATAGTGTGTTCTAGCTGTAGTTTAGAGAGTGTCAATAATTCTCTCAACTTGTTTTAATTTTTAAATACAATATAAGATCTGTCAAACATCAAGGTTCCACATTCGACGATAAACAATATTAATTAACAATCCATGTTTCAACAATCTATAATGTATGCACAAAAACAAAACCTCATAGTATCAAAATACACTACTAACCTTCAAGAGAAGCTCTAAGAGGCCCAACAAACTCAGAAAACTCTATATCATCAAGTGCTTTGAACACGTCTTCAGCATTCATAGTTTGCCTATTAGACTCCTTACATATGTCATTAGCACTGCACACACACACACACAATCCTCTTACTCAACCGCAACAAATTCAAAACCCTAATTTACACATTCACACAATAGAAATCAAATTAGCACACTTTCGATCATAATCCACAACAATTTCAACCTCTAATCAACATACACACATTGGTCGAATAAAATTACATCTACACTTACACACACTGACAAACATATACTAAAATAAATTAGAGTTCAGTCCTAACAAGCGATTGATGCAACACATTGTCTGCATAACACTTGATATTTTTAATGGTCTGTTTGAGAACATGGATTTCATTTAAAATTCTGAATTTGATCAAATGACATGTTTGAGTAATCATAGGAATTTGAATTTCATTTCAATTCCAAGAAATTCAAATATTAGTACAAATATGAGAATTTGAACTGCTCCAATCCAGTCATTTGAAATGAAATCAAAATTTCCAAACACAATTTACGTGAATTCAGGGGCCACTAAGCCTATTCACGCTAAAAACAAACATTTTAGGATCTCCACCTATCCCGCACATAGTATGTTACCAACAATTGCTTATCAGAAACCAACTGCCAATAAATTAATCGAAATGGGAGATAGAAAGATACTAACGCGGCGGAGAGGTAGTGAATAAAGATACGAGAGCTGTCGGAGAAAGCATCAAGTGCCTCGCGAAGTACTGAAATATCACCGTGCTGAGAGAGCTTTTCCTTCACTAACCTGCGCACCATACTCTTCGGCAGCTCTTCTACAGCATCGGTAACTTTCTCCGGCACGGTTTTGGGCTCCTCTGCCATCTCTGTCTCTATCTATCTATCACACACAGTGTGGGGGATGAGACTTGTTGATTATATATGTAAGCGGGTGATTTTGGCTAGGGCTTTCTTTTCCCGCCAAACAAATACATAGGATCTTTTTATTTGCGGTACATTTAGTAGATTAGCACAAAAAACTAGTAATTTAATTAGGCCCAGGACTCACAACGTTAACATTCAACTCAATTTAATTATATTCAAATTCTTTTATTTATTAAAAATTATGATTTATAATTAAATTTTAAGAATATTAATATATAAACAACATTGTCTAGAAAAATGTAGAAAAAATTTAATAGGATTAAGTATCAATGTGCTCATTGAAGCCAAGACCAGATATCAATATTTTTTATTGTAATTTTAGGCGTATCAAATGTACCATTCTAGTAATGAATAATGATACGCCGTTAATTTTTAAATATTGACCCAACAGAAAACGTGTTGACTATTACGTGGACTAACGTTTTCAGAAGTGGACCCTAATACATGTTAATGTGGCAATCTAGCTGTTGCTGACTCGTTTAGAGACGGGTTTATAACATTATTTAGGATTAATTGAAGCCCTAATTAAAGAGAGTCGAGAAGAGGCGATTCGGGGAAAACTCTGGGCATTTTCAATCGAGTCTTCTGCATACAAGATTTATACAATATTCCTTACAAATTGAAGGCGACTTCTGCATACGACTCAGAAGGTATGTATTTTTCTTATTTACGAACGATGTATATGTATATAGTGTATCTTTCTTGCGAACTTCTATGCATATACCTTATATGTGAATGTTTGTTGATTTTACAGGATGTGTGCTACTAATGTTACTATATATCTTCACTACCGTGGTGATTTTACATCTCGTCCCAATTTGAAATACATTGGTGGTTAAGTAGCAGCCATACCCGAGTTTGATACTGGTTTATTGCCGTTTCGTGATTTGGAAAAGTTTACTGATATGTATGGATATAATTAATAAGAATTGCATTTTTTATTATAAGACTAATGGACAAGATTATAGCAATGGGTTTAGTGTGGTTTATGATGATAATACTATTAGGGAGCTTATTGCACTGTATAAACCTTAAGGCAAGATAGAACTGTATGTTGATCATTTCACACTTAATGGAGTGTTTGATAAACCATCAACCCCTGAACAAGCTGATAAAGACAAAGAGTGTGATGGGGTGGGTAATGATAACACTGATAATTCTGATGTTGATGATAGTGAGGATGAGGATTATGAAAACTATACAACTACTGATGATTCTAAGAGTTTTAGCTTAGATGCTGACCAACATAAGATTGATGAAGAACTAGAAAGCATTAGAAAAAATAGTAAGAGTTTTAAAAGGTCAATGGTAAATGCAATGAAAGGTTCCAATAATGAAAATATGGCAATGATGAGTGATGATGAATCTGACTTTGATTCTCAAACCCTTAGGTCAGAGAGCAGTTCTAGTGAGGATGATAATGCAATTATTGAGTATGTTGGTCCTCCTAATCCCAAAAGAATGAAGAGGCGTGTGAAAAAACATAATGAATGTAATGGGGGTATTAGATGGGAAGTAGGCCAGAAATATGTAAACATGGATGAATTTAGGGACATAGTGAGGAAATATGGTCTTGATGAAAGAAGGAATGTTCAGTTTGTGACCAATGACAAAAATAAGTGTCAGGTTGTGTGTGATTCAGATTGTAGTTTTTATATTTGGTGTAGCAAAGATAAAGATAGTGATAACTGCACTATCAAAACTTTGATTGATGAACACTTGTGCATTAAGCCATATAATAATAAACTAGCAATAGTTAAGTATTTGGCTGAAATATATGGAGACAGACTTAGGAAAAACCTACAGTGGAGGGTGAAGGAAATGGTTGAAGTAGTTAAGAAAGAGCTAGAGATTAAAGTTCTAAGAATAAAAATCATTAGAGTTCGAAAACTTGCCCTAAAAGGTGTTCATGACTCTTTAAAACAATATTACTCTAGGCTGATAGATTTTTCTTATGAGATTATTAAAAGTAATTATGAAAATAAAGTTAAAATAAGTATCACTAGGATGAATAAGACTGACCAAAATAAGTTCAAAAGGGTTTATGTTTGCTACAATGCATTGAAAACTTGTTGGAAGGCAGGATGCTGGCCAATGACTAGTCTAGATGGTTGTTTTCTGAAGATAGTATATGGGAGGAAACTACTGTCAGCAGTTGGGAGAGATGGGAACAACAAAATGTTCCCTATTGCATATGCAGTTGTAGAAAGTGAGAACACAGACAGTTGAAGATGGTTCTTGGATTTGTTGAAGGATGACCTTGAGCTTGGGGCTGGAACATGATTGACTATCATCAGTGATCAGCAAAAGGGACTAGAAAATGCAGTGCAGGAGTTGTTCTCACAAGTTGAGCATAGATTCTATACCAGTCATCTGTAATTAGCAATTTCAGAAAGAGGTACTATGTTTTCTTCTGATATGTATGTCTGTTACTGTTACTTTTCCTTAGTACAAGTGTGTAGAAGGGGGGGGGGGGGGTTGAATACAAACCTAAGAATTTTGAAGGATTCTTGCGGATTCAAATTTGTACTTTAATTGTTTGAGTGTTTGGAAATAAAGATTACTAAAAAAAATTTGCAAATTAGAATCAAACTTAAATACTTCAAAACAAAACACAACTTTTAAAAATTACCAGTGGATTGGTTTTCCCTAGTGAATATTTTTTCTTTCAATAAACCTTGGTCTAGAAACCAAGATGCTTACAAAATATAAATTTGAACAAAGAAAATCAATACAAGATGATTCATATATTTCCTAAGCTTTTCTTGTTCTGTTATATTTTTCCACACTTGCTTCTATGAACTACCAACTATATATATAGTAGTTTATATTATAATTCTATTTTCTATCGACTGATAAATGTATATAAAATACATTTTACAATGTTTACACTAAAATAAAATGTAGCTTCTTTTCACAGTCTTCTTTGAACTTTATTTTGTTCTGAAAAAGTCTTTGTCTTGATCTTCTTCTTGAAGGCTGTGTTCCTTTGAAATTCTTCACAATCCTGACAGGGCTGTCTTCCATTGATTCAGTTTCTACAAAGATTTCATTCCATTTGTCTTTAACTATTCTGAAAACTTTGATCAACTGATAATTGCTGTGAAGCTTATCAATCGATCCTTCTTTGTTTATCCATCGATGAATAGGTTACCCATTGATCAATTGATGTATCAATTGATATTTTGGTTATCCATCGATTCCTTATCCATTGATTGTCTTTTATCTGTTGATTGCCTTGATGCTTTCATCCATTGATGGAGATCCATTGATTTAACTTTTATCCATCGAACAACATCCTTATCCATCGACTTCAATATTTGTTGATCACTTCATTTGAGAGAATTCTGACTTAGAATATTTACACTTAAACTTCCATTCTTCACATCCATTGAAGAGCTATCAATTGAAGTCAATAAATATCACTTGACTAGCACTTAACATCCATCAAGACATTATAATCAATTGATAAAATACGAATCATGAATCAACTGCTATAACCCAATTTATCAGTTGATTAACAACAACTTCAACTGATAATTGGTTCACTAGTCAACAGATATTTATAAGTCATATATCCATCGGCCAATTACAAATAAGAGCATCAAATTTATAATTCTATATAATTTGTTATCATTATACTACAAGATTCCTAACAATCTCCCCCTATTTATGAATATGAAAAATAGACATAAATCTAAGTTGATGATAACAAAAATTATTGCACAATTTCATTTCAGTATGAGTTATAAATTTGACTGGAATTTTGAGATAGAAAATTTATGTACTAGTAACAAATGATTTTGATTTCTTATCTTCTTCATCTTTTTTATCTTCTTTTGAATTGTTCATTCTCCTTGTCTTTATTTTCGTTCATTCTTCTGTAGAGTGTTCCTTTGAGAATCTTCTTATCCTCAATATTATAGTCCAGTTGACATGCCAAATGATTAAAATCCAGGTTGGACAGTTTGTTAATTTCTTGACAGAATTCAATTCACTTCTTTTTGCCTTCCTTGTCCATATAGATCATCATATAGAATGGCTCATGGAGTACCTTTCTTCCTTCAGGATTCCAAATTTTGATTTTGTCATCTCTTTCCACCTGAAGATGTACTTCTCTTATGTCCTTCATTATCTGCAGAATATCTTGAGCAGGTCCTTGGGTTAGATAATATCTTCTGTTGAGTAGATATAATTTTTTCTCAAAATTGCATAGCCCTATTCTTTTACTTGTTAGAATGTAAAAGACGATTGTGAACCATCTTCATATTCTGTGTGAAGAAGGTCCACTTCTCTTTTCCTTTGGCCCTTAACTGCAATCAATCCCTCAGTCTTCATAGGAATGAAGTTGTTTGGCTGAGTCTTGAATACTTCAATTTCTTTGTGTATGCCACTTCCAGATGATTGATTGACTATGCCACTCTCAGATGGTTGGTTGTTAGTTCTTAGAACACTGACAATATTTGTAGAAGGGGGGTTGAATACAAATATCAAAACTTTTTATGTGTTTTAATATTTGTTCTTAGTGTTTGAGAAAAGTCAGAATATGTATGAACAACTCAGATAAAGAATATAAATTGAACAAGAGATTTAAAATTACTGATGGATTGATTTTTCCATCAGTGTATATTTTTGCTCAATGTTCCTAGGTTATAAATAAACCTAGCTTCGTTTGTATAAGGTTAAAATGTAAATCAACTGATCTTACAATGTGCTCTCTGAAATGATCAGTTGATTCTGAGAATTTCTTTCTAACTTTGTTACCTCTAACCTTGCTACTACACTTGTTTATATATTACAAGTGTATTTTACAATTACCTAGAAAAGTAGACATATACCTTTTTTAAATTCTGTAATTGCTACATTTTCAATCTTTTCTTTTTGCTTTTGCCTTTTTCTGATATAGGAAAAAGTCTTCAGTGTTTTGAAAAGACATCTTCGACTTGAGTCTTCACAGTCATCATAGACTGTCTTCCATAGGTGTTCTTTTGTCTTTCTGGATCTCTGACAGATTGCCTTTTTGTCACAGTCAATTGATAATTTGCTGTTAAGCATATCAATTGACTCTTCCTTAATTCATCAACTGATAATGGTCTTCGATTGATCTTGATATCCATCGATTGATAAGTATAGTTGCCTTATCGATTGATAAATGATATCAATCGATATATCAATCGATGGGTCTTCACATCAGTTGATGGTATTCAACTCTTGACTTGGTTTCTTCAATTGATCTTCTATCCGTTGATGCTTCAATATCAACTGATCATCCTTCACTTGTATAATTTTCCTGTCTTCAAATAATCACAATTTAACAGTCTAAGTTACACATCAGTTGATGACCTATATCAATTGACTCTAGTATCAATTGATGAAAATATCAATTGATTTACACCTTATCAATTGAAAATAGACTAAGTACACCTATGCTACAATCCATATTATCAGTTGATTCAGATAAACATTTCAACTGATAAATGGTTCCCTGATCAATTGATATTTATAAATTTCATATCAGTTGATCAGTTACAATTATTGAAAATTTCTATAATTCTAAGTTTTAGTATTATCATCAAGTTACATGTAGATTCCCAACAATGGTCTTGAATCTTTGTCTTCACAAGATGTGCACCCTCAGTCATTTCTTCATCAATATTCAATTTTCTCTTTATTTTGCTTTACTACTTTTCCTTCTCAGCTTCCTCATTTCTCCTTTCTTCTCTAATTAGTCTATCCTCCTCATCAAATTCTCTTTGCAATTGAATGGCTAGTTCTTCTTGTTCCTTTTCTAGATGTTTCCTTTCTTCAATACCAACAACTATTGCTTTTGACAATAATTTGTCACCTCCACCTGTGACAGATTCCTTTTTATGCTTCTTGCCATCTTCAATTAATATACACTTTCCTTTTCTGTCACCAGGCTGTGAGCTACTACCTTCATCCGCTCTTATTTCTCCAGCTTCAACAACTTTTAGAATCTCAAGCATCATAGTGATTGGCTTCACTGCATCAATAGCCCTGTTTTTACTTGCTATTGCATCAAATTGTTAGACAATATTTTGAGCCAATTCTCTTTTTGGATCTTTCTTAGAAATGACATTGTCAGAATTCTTAATCACATCTGCTACCTCCCTCCTCAACTCTTCATCCTTCCCCCCCCCCCTTTTGGTATCAACAACTGGCTTTGCTCCAAGGATTGAAAAATTAGGGGATTTCCAGAAGTCTTCTCAAAAGCTTGATTTGGGTGACTTGATTGGTTAGAATTTGTTGCATACTTATTTCCATTGAATTCACATTTTTCTCCAATTCCACAACTTTGTCTTTGGCTGTAGACTCAGTGTCAAGCCTCTGCTTGATTCTTGTCATCATGGTGAGACTGAGCCTAGAGTCACTGGTAGTGTCAAAGTGTGTCCTAGCACTGTCAATCTCTTCCATAATCTTCTTCAAGACATTCTTGGAACCTATGGCATGCATCTTTTGAATTTTCAAGCTATTCCTGTATAAATTTAGAATTCTTCTTTGAATATGATCCTCTACATTTGTCTCATCCATTGATCTTCTATAGTGTGAAACTATTGCTCTTTCAGTATTAGCCAAATTAGTTTCATCACTCACCATTACAGGCTCCAACAGATCATCATCAGAATCAGATTCAAAATCTTCAGGATTCATATGAGAGATGTCAGCTGGCATCCTTGCTAGAGTTTCTTTCCCACTTCTGAATTCTTCTTCAATCTGTATTAACCCCAGTATTTTCTCAGCCTCTTGATTAGTGACTGTTGCCAGTGTTTGATAGTATGGATCTTCATGTTGATATGTGTCAGCACTTAAGTTGTAATCAATCTCATCATCCTCCACCATGTGGGCATCTGCAACTCCTGCAGGAACTCCATTTCCTCCATCTCCCCCTAACTCCAACCCCAACTCCTGGGTGAGTTCTGCTACAAATTCCTTAGTTTTAGAAGTTGAAGTTTCATGAGATGGTGAAATTGGTTTCTCTCTCACTCTCTTCTATCTGTTTTTGCATCAGGATCTCATCCTGGATCCTCACATCTCCCTCACAATGCTTTCCTTTTTCATCACCTTCTAAGGTGGAACTCTCTTTGCTCACACCCTCTCCTTTTGCCTCCTCAGAAGAAATTGAGGGCCTCTCACACACATTCTCTACTTTTGCCAGGATATGCAAATCCTGCCCCTCACTTACCTCACCCACACCACTCAAACCTAAAAGAGTTTCTGCTACTTCAACAGAAGCAGCATCAATTGGTAAAGAATTATCAATCGATGATTGTAGAATATCCATCTATTATTGATTATTAGTTGATTGAAGTTCTTCGATGGATGTAAGGATATCCATCGATGGATGAGTGATAGTCAATGGATGTTGAATATTATCAGTTGATTATTGAATATCCATTGACTTAGGAGAATTTTTAGTTTCAACTTGTTCATCCAAGGTGTTACCCTTTTGTGGTAAAACATGTGAGAGTGTTAGCTCCACCCTGAGTTGTAAGGAGGATAAATTTGAAACATTGATGTTATCAATCATCAGAGTTTCTGAAGAAATAGATTTTGAAGGACATTAAGGAGAAGAAATAGATAATGAATGGGGTTGTACCTCAGGAAAATTCTGAGACACATCAATTGAAGAAGCTGAAGGCTCCACCAAATTTTCATTTAGCTTTGCAGGTGTGTGTGTCCCTTGTGTATTACTATTATTCTTCTTTCTCCTTTTGTAGGGTTGAACTATTTTGTGTCCCTTGTCCCCAACAGATGGTCCTGGTTGACACCTCTTTTCAATAACCACATCTTATTGAGAAGATGCAGCTAGGGATGTGTCCAATTCCTTTATCACAGTCTTAATCTTTTGGGAGATTGGACTGGTGGCTGACTGGACAATCATAACTTTATTCTTCTGGATTTCTTAATGTTGGCCAGTTCCCTCACCCTCAACAACCACCTTCACATTCCCTTCAATTGTTTTTCTTTTTGTGGATATTACAAAAACAGTCTGTTGAGAAACTATTGAGGTGGTTTTCTTATATTTGGATATAGATGGTTTTGCAATTTGGGTAGGAGGAATGGAGGCATTTCCAACTCCCTCCATTGTTGTAGAAGGCAAAGAAAGAGGTACCTCAGAAGTAGTAAAAGAGAAGTTTTGAGTTTTGAGAAATACCTCTACAAAGGAAGGATAGATGAGGAACAACCTAGTATATAAGTTGATTCTCACCAAATCCTTGAAGACCCTTTTTGTTCTGAGTCCATGGTTCTATTGTCTCCATGACATCTGTGATTTCTAATTCTCCAACAGAGTGGTTAATGAACAACATAATGAATCTAGAAAAATAAATGTTGTTTCTCCTAGATTATTTATTTCCTAATTTAGCAATTAGATCATTTAGGAGAAATGTGCCAAGATCAAAGTATTTATCAAATAGGATACTATAAGCAATTTGCTGCATACTGGTAGTAATAACATCAAAATTAATTATTTTTCCAGAAAATACCTTGATGATGGCATCAAAGAAATAGCTCCACTCTTTTCTCAAATTCTTTCTAACTACATCTCTTAAGTTAATTACAATCATTATTAGCATAATTGACGGAGGCTAAAATGTTTCTAATATCATCATCCTTAGGCATGACATCACTGGGAATTTCCAAGCTGATATGGGTAAAAATAGCCCTGAGGAAATAATAAATATAGCATTTATTATTTCATTTAATAGACTTGGTATGGTCCAAAGACTTGGGCGCTTGAAACGAATTAGGGATATAAATCCTAGGATCAACTAGATTTGTAATCCAAGTATCAACTAGATTTGTAAGTCTAGCCCACAAGCTTTGTTGAAGCCATAGGCCCAGTAAGCCTTTATTATTAATTAATTTTGTAATTAATTAACAAAGGCTCAGTAAAGTCCCAAGAAGCTTGTTGAAGGCCCTCATCCTAGAAGGATCTAGAAACCTAAACATGAGGAGAGTCCAACGAGGACCCTCATTCCTAAAAGGTTTCAACAACCTTGTAACTAGGAGACTTGGCCACCAAGTCTCCTAATTCTAATCTAATTCCAAGGCCCTCGTGCACATATATAAAGGGCCTAACCCCTCAACATTAGAACTATGTCTGGCTTGATTCTCAACACACACTGAGATACATAGGCATCTTGTGAGGGCAAAACTAAGCCACGAAATATAAGCGCACCCATTAAAACTCGAAGCTCCCCCAAATTAATTACACATTAAAGATGACCTAGTTTTTAATCCGTAACATATGGCGCCGTCTGTGAGAAAAGAATAGCAACTATGGCAAGAACACGAAGTACCGCGAGCACCTTCGAATGAGAGATCCCTGACAACACTGTTGACACCAACGTTCCTCTTATCGCAACTCAGGAACAAGGAGTTGTTGCCCAACCACCTCCATTGAGGACCCTGAAACAAGCGCTCATCGTATGGGACCCCTAAGCGTCATCGTTCATCCTTCCAATCCTAACATGTCAATCCATTCCTTTGTCCCTCCACTCCAGGTAATTCCACCACTCAATACTACTTTTGTTGCTCCACTCCCATTGCAGGTCTCCACTACGGTGTTGCCTAATAACCCTCAATATGGGCTTCCACCTAACTATGATCCCTCTTATGAGCAAGGGTTGCTGCCCCCACATAGCTCACGTCGGGGGAATCGAGATTTTTCTGGACCCTACTCGAATGATGATGAAACGACTGATGAGGACGTTAATCCTAGAAGGAGACGACCTAGTAAGGAGCCCCTTGGGGGGAGGAGTACCCAGCCCCGAGCGCCTCAAAACACTGACTCCGAAAACCTACAAGAGAGGATACGAGCTCATGAGACTGAAGTTCAACGAATAAGGAAAGACTTGGAAATGAAGCTAGCAAGGCGACAACGCCCGAGAGCTGAGGGGGCTGGAGGATTAACAAGGAATGCTTCTGTGATAGATCTAGATGAGCCCTCGGCAATGAGGCATATAAAGACAAGTCCTGTTAGAGCTGACCCCCAAGACTTATTGCCACTTGGAGATCCTGATGATCCCACACACCCCTTCACATAAAATATTACGAATGAGAAGATATCAAGGAAGTTTAAGATGCCTACAATCAAGGCCTATGATGGAACGGGAGATCCCTCAAATCATGTTCTCGCGTTCTCTAATGCACTGCTGTTGTAGCCCGTCAATGACGCCATCAAGTGTAGGATATTCCCTCAAACCCTCAGTGGTACGGCTCAAAGATGGTTTAGTCGTCTACCCCTAACTTTGTTGGGTCATTCAAAGATCTAAGCAGGGGCTTCGTTGGTCAGTTTATCAGCAGTAAGACTCTTGAGAAGCGCTCAGCTTCGCTAATGAATATGCATCAGGGAAAGAATGAATCCCTAAGGGACTATATGAACAGATTCACTAAGGAAGCCTTGAAGGTCCTTAATTTAGACCAGAATGTAGCTATGATAGCGCTACAGCAAGGGACCTCATACGAGAACTTCAGGAGGTCTTTAGCCAAGAGGGCTCCAGAAAGTATGAATGAGCTCCAAGAGAGTGCTGGAAAGTATATTAAGGTTGAGGAAAGATTGAAGAAGACTACCGACTCGTCCAGAAATGAGTGGAGTAGCAAAACACGTAAGCAAGATCAGTATGATGTCGATGATGAGAATGATATTGAGGATAAGTATCCAAGAACCAACAGAGACTCCGACTATACCTAGAGGACGGTTGGCCAATGGCCAAGATTCACAGAGTATGCAAGGCTAAACTCGCCAAGAAGTGAGATCCTGTTGGACATTGAGAAAGACAGGGAACTTCAATGGCCGAAGCCACTAAAGACTGATCCTAAGAAGAGGAATCAGAATCTGTATTGCAAGTTTCACAAGGATGTTGGGCATGACACAGATAATTGTAGGTAGTTGAAAGATGAGATTGAGTTCTTGATTAGAAGGGGAAAACTCAGAAAATTTATCACAGAAGATGATAGAAACAACAATGATAATCGACACTATAATGAACAACGAAGGGATTATGATGATCGTGACAAGAAGATATAGCCTCGAGGCCCGATAATAAACGTGATCTCTAGAGGTCTAACAGCGGCCGGGACTTCAAGTAACTCAAGAAAGGTTTATGCCCGACAAGTTCTACAAATTGTGGGGGAAGCACCAAAGAGTGCAAGGAGGGAAGTATCAATATTTTTTGATGATTCTGATTTGAAAGGGGTGAACTTCTCCTATGATGACCCATTGGTCATTATACCTGTGATAGGCAACTCTTCTGTAAAACGAATCCTGGTGGATAGTGGAGCTTCAGTAAACATCCTGTTTCATGATGCCTATCTCAAAATGAGGTACACTAACTCTCAACTGACTCCCTTTGCCATGCCTATATATGGGTTCAATGGAGTTGAGTCTAAGGTAGAGGGAACAATTCGATTATCTGTGACTATAGGGCAGGAGCCCCATGAGTCCACTCAAATGTTGAACTTCCTCGTGATCAAGGCTGTGTCCTCTTACAATGGGATCCTAAGACGAACAAGGATACATGCGTTCAAGGCTGTTGCCTCAACTTATCACCTCAAACTTAAATTTCCAACTAGGAATGAAGTTGGTGAGGAGAGATGAGACCAGAAGATTGCAAGGAGATGTTATGTAGCCTCTTTAAGGTTCGGCGGAGTCAGGGGCAAGTACTCTCGATCGAAGGCGCGGATACGTGGAAGTAGTAGGAAACTCCTTCAGGAGTTATATTTAGAAGGATTATTAAGTAGAAATAAGGTTCTATGGAACGACTAGGAACCAAGAAGTTGTTACCCCAAGTGGGAAATAACTTGTTATTATGTAAGGGTAGAACCCTCTTTGACTTGAAGATATACTTCAAGATATTTTAATGAAAGTTTATTTTGTATCCTTGAACTCTCTTGTTATGTTATTATTAAACATGAAAACAACTTTGTATCAATGCACATAACGTAAATATGCAAAAGAGAATGCATGAACGTAATAAAAGTGCCGAGTACTGAAGGGGTTCAAGGTACGAGAATAAAAGATAAAAGCCACGCATGACCAATGCGGGTAGTAAATGGAAAAGCCTTGAGGGGCTTGGGTAAGGATGAAGGATTCCCCAAGAAAATAAACATTGGAGGAAAACATGGTTCAGAAACCCATCAATTATGTAAGTAAGATTCTGCATGGCACAGAGTTGAATAAGTAAAAGATTGAGAAATTTGTTTTAGCATTGATAATGGCTTCAAGAAATCTACGCCTATACTCCCAGGCGCACGTTATTGAGGTCTTGACAGACCAGCCCCTTGGAAGCATAATTTGAGCTAAGGGCAGAAATTGGGTCTTTGTTCGACCTCGATCCAGGTCTATTCAATCTAGGGCTCAAACGAGGTTCAAGGCCCCTCAAACTAATCAAATGAGGCGCGAAGCCCCTCAAGTCAGTCAAACGAGGTTTGAGACCCCTCAAGCCAGTCAAGTGATGCGCGAGGCCCCTCAAGTCAGTCAAACGAGGCATGAGGCCCCTCAAGCCAGTTAAAATCGACATGAGCTTGAAATTGAGGTTTATTAGACCTCAATCTAGGTCCATTCGATATAGGACTCAAAAAAGGTTCGAGGCCCCTCAAGTCAGTCAAACGAGGTTTGAGACCCCTCAAGCTCATCAAGTGAGGCGCGAGGCCCCTCAAGTCAGTCGAACGAGGTTTAAGACCCCTTAAGGCAGTCAAATTCGACCTGGGCTTTAAGTTGAGGTTTATTATACCTCAATCTAGGTCTATTCGATATAGGACTCAAACGAGGTTCGAAACTCCTCAAGTCAGTCAAATGAGGTCTGAGGCCCCTCAAGCTAGTCAAATTCGACCTGGGCTTGAAATTGAGGTTTATTAGATCTCACTCCAAGTCTATTCGATCTAGGACTCAAACGAGGTTCGAGGCCCCTCAAACCAGTCAAATGAGGTGCGAAGCCCCTCAAGTCAGTCAAACGAGGTTTGAGACCCTTCAAGCCAGTCAAATGAGGTGAGAGACCCCTCAAGCCAATCAAAACGAGGCTCGAGGCCCCTCAAACTAGTCAAATTCGACCTGGGTTTGAAATTGAGGTTTGTTAGACCTCAGTCCAGGTCTACAAGAATATCAAAATAGAACTTATTATTATTTAATAATAATAATAAAATCCAGGTTGGACTTTATTCGAATAAAATTTTATCCGAGTGGGACGCCTCATTTTATCCAAGTAGGACACCTCTGAATCGAGGAAATATTTATCCAAAAATTAATTAGGTAAAAATAAAAATTATTATTATTTAAAAATAATATTAATAAAATCCGAGTTTAACTTTATTAGAATAAAATTTTAACCGAGTGAGACGCCTCATCATATCCGAGGAGGACACCTCTGAATCGAGGAAATATTTATCCAAAAATTAATTTAGTAAAAATAAAAATTATTATTATTTAATAATAATATTAATAAAATCCGGGTTGGACTTTATTCGAATAAAATTTTATCCGAGTAGGACGCCTCATTTTATCCGAGGAGAACACCTCTGAATCGAGTAAATATTTATCCAAAAATTAATTGGGTAAAAATAGAAATTATTATTATTTAATAATAATAAAATAAAATCCGGGTTGGACTTTATTCGAATAAAATTTTATCTGAGTGGGACGCCTCATTTTATCCGAGGAGGACACCTTTGAATCGAGGGAATATTTATCCAAAAATTAATTGGGTAAAAATAGAAATTATTATTGTTTAATAATAATAATATCCAGGTCGGACTTTATTCGAATAAAATTTTATCCGAGCGGGACACCTCCAAATTCGGAATCCAATTATCCCAAAATAAATATTATTATTTATTAATAGTATTTGGAAAAAAATAAAGTGCAAAAAAAAAAAATTGATCAACCTCGAATGTGGTCGAAGTCACCGAGCTCGAGAGTCTTCGACCTGGCCACAAAATCCACTGCTAATTCGACTTCGGGTCCGGTCGACTTGGGTGGCCAAATTGCTAAAGGGCTACCCAAGTTTGGCAGGACTTACAAAAAGCCCCCTGATGTTTAGAAAATTAAGATTACTCCCCTGAAGTTTGAAAGCTGACGAATACTTCCCCGATGTTTGAAATTTTTTATAAAATCCCCTGAAGTTTGTAAATTAGCAAATCATGCCCTGAAAAATTAAAAGTTGATCCCTGATGGAAAAATACTCGTGGGTACGTAAAAAAAATCTTAAATTATTAAGAAAAATACTAGTGGGTACACAAAAAATTCCTAAATTCTTAGGAAAAATACCTGTGGGTACATAAAAAATTCCTAAATTCTTAGGAAAAATACTTGTCGGTACATCAAAACTTCCTAAATTATTAGGAAAAATACATGTGGGTACATAAAAAATTCCTAAATTACTAGGAAAAATACATGTGGGTACATAGAAAATTCCTAAATTCTTAGGAAAAATACCTGTGTGTACATAAAAAATTCCTAAATTATTAAGAAAAATACCTGTGGGTATATCAAAAATTCCTAAATTATTAGGAAAAATATCTGTGGGTATATAGAAAATTCCTAAATTCTTAGGAAAAATACATGTGGGTACATAAAAAATTCCTAAATTATTAGGAAAAATACATGTGAGTACATCAAAAATTCCTAAATTATTAGGAAAAATACATGTGGGTACATAAAAAATTCCTAAATTCTTAAGAAAAATACATGTGGGTACATAAAAAATTCCTAAATTATTAGAAAAAATATTTATGACAACATAAAAAATTCCTAAATTACTAGGAAAAATACATGTGGGTACATAAAAAATTCCTAAATTATTAAGAAAAATACCCGTGGGTACACAAATAATTTCTAAATTATTAGGAAAAATTATGAAAAATACATGTGGGTACATGAAAAATTACTAATTTATTAGGACAAATACATGTTGGTACACAAATAATTCCTAAAATATTAGAAAAAATTATGAAAAATGCCAGTGGGCACACAAAAATTCTTAAAATATTAAGAATAATTATGAAAAATATCTTTGGGTACACAGAAAAAAAAATCCTAAGTTATTAGAAAAAATTATGAAAAATACCTGTGGGTACACAAAAATTCCTAAATTATTAGTAATAATTGTGGAAAATACATGTGGGTACACAAAAATTCCTAAAATATTAGAAAAAATTATGAAAAATATCTGTGGGTACACAACAAATTCCTAAAAATATTAGGAATATTACGAAAAATACCTGTGGGTACATAAAATTTGTAAATTATTTGGAATAATTATGAAAAATACCCGTGGGTACACAAACAATTCCTGAAATTATTAGGCATATTACGAAAAATACCTGTGGGTACATAAAAATTCTTAAATTATTTAGAATAATTTTGAAAAATACCTGTTGGTACACAAAAATTCCTAAAATTATTAGGAAAAATACCAGTGAGTACACAAAAAATTCCTGAGTTATTAGGAATAATTAGGAAAAATAACTGTTGGTACACAAAAATTCCTAAAATTATTAGAAAAAATACCTGTGGTTATACAAAAAATTCCTAAGTTATTAGGAATAATTAGAAAAAATACTCGTGGTACACAAAAATTCCTAAAATATTAGGAAAAATTATGAAAAATACATGTGGGTACACAAAAAATTCCTAAGTTATTAGGAATAATTAGAAAAAAATACCCGTGGTACACAAAATTCTTAAAATATTAGGAAAAATTATGAAAAATATCTGTGAGTACACAAAACATTCCTAAGTTATTAGGAATAATTATGAAAAATACCTGTAGATACACAAAAATTCCTAAATTATTAGAAAAAATACACTTGGGTTCACAAAAAATTCCTGAAATTATTAGGAAATTACGAAAAATACACGTGGGTATATAAAAAATTCCTGAAATTATTAGGAATATTACGAAAAATACTTGTGAGGACCATATGATCCCCAAAATATTTGGGAAAGATATAGAAACACATGTGAGTGATACAAAATCATGAAAGTTGATTAGAAATGGAAGATAATCATGAAATTCGACCTCAATTGACCTGGATGTCCATTTGACGTATAATTCGACATCAATCAAGGTCGAAATGAAGCTAAAGCCAAGAAGGCCTGTTCAACCTCAAATTCCATTTGGCGTCAAATAAGGTCGAAAATCGATCTCGACAGCCATTCGACTACAACGGATAATTGAATTTTAGTTTGACCTCTAACGAGGTCGAAATCAATCTCAGTATCAAGTTTCGACTTCAATAGCCATTGAGGCCTAGTTCGACATCAATCGAGGTCGAAATCGAGGTCGAAATTGACTACAACATCATATATCGACCTCAATAGCCATTGAGGCCTAGTTCGACCTCAATCGAGGTCGAAATCAACTTCAGTATAATGTTTCAATTTCAAAGAGTTTTGAGGGTTAATTCGACCTCAATCGAGGTCAAATTCGACCTCAGTCAAACAATTGACCTCAAGGAAGTTTTCCCCTTATGATCGACTTCAATCGAAGTCAATTTCGACCTCGATCCCCTAAATCGACCTGGGAAAGTATCTGAAGTTTTGTTCGACCTCAATCGAAGTCAATTTCGACCTCGATTCCCTAAATCGACCTGGGGGAGTATTTGAGGTTATTTTAGACCTCGATACAGGTCGATGGAAACCAAGGCATTGGAGCCCTTCGATCTTGATTCCAGAATCAACCTGGAATAGGAAATGACCCCTAATTCGACCTCATTCCAGATCGAATTAGATAGGGTTTCAAAAATTTCCTATTTTTAAAATTTTTTACAAATAAAGTTCTTGGAGGACCAACTTATATAATATTAATTATTTAAAAGTGTTAATAATAAAAGGCATGAGCCCAAAAGATGAAATAAGATCGACTAACACAAGTCAAAATCCCGGTAAGGCACTTAAAACCGTTTGTGAAACTTTTATGAAAACTCACAAAGTTTTCTCAAAAGTTGGGGGGCAAATGATATGGGTAAAAATAGCCCTGAGAAAATAATAAATATAACATTTATTATTTCATTTAATAGACCTGGTATGGTCCAAAGGCTTGGGCCCTTGAAACGAACTAGTGATATAAATCCTAGGATCAACTGGATTTGTAATCCAAGTATCAACTGGATTTGTAAGTCCAGCCCACAAGCTCTGTTGAAGCCATATGGCCAGTAAGCCTTTGTTATTAATTAATTAACAAAGGCTCAGTAAAGGCCCAAGAAACCTGTTGAAGGCCCTCATCCTAGAAGGATCTAGAAACCCAAACGTGGGAAGAGTCCAACGAGGACTCTCATTCCTAAAAGGTTTCAACAACCTTGTCACTAGGAGACTCAGCCACCAAGTCTCCTAATTCTAAACTAATTCCAAGGCCCTCGTGCGCCTATATAAAGGGCCTAACCCCTCAACATTAGAATTACGTCTGACTTGATTCTCAACACACACTGAGATACGTAGGCATCTTGTGAGGTCAGAACTAAGACATGAAACACAAGCGCAGCCATTAAAGCTCGAAGCTCCCCGAAACCCTAGCATTAATTACACATTAAAGATGACCTAGTTTTTAATCTTTAACACAAGTATTGAGATATAATAACACTTGTAAGAGTATAGGGTTTACCTCTACAAGTGTAAGAAATTACCTTCCCATCCTTGGAAATCTCTGCAAACTTCCAGAATTTTTCTGCAAGTTCTCACACAATAACAGGTACTTCACTTAGTGCCTTTGGCAACTTGCATTCACTCAGGAATTTCATCAATGGATGAAAATCTGTAGGGGCATTCTCCATAGTCGTACAGGCTATGAAGTTGTTTTGCTCATAGATGAAGCCTGTTGATGATGATATCTTCTTCTGGGGTGCCATTGTTGTTCTTAGAATGATATTAATAGAAGATTCTTGAGAAAAGATTAGAAAACTGCCTTAGGGTTCTTAGAGAGCAAAAAGTAAGAAAATTGGTGAGTGAGAAATGATCGTTAGAAAAGAATTGTTTTGCTATTTTAGTGAAAAGAAATGATCGTTAGAAAGTAAGAGAATAAACATACTCTAAATAGCAATCGATTTTATACATACAGAAGTATGTGTATTTGTCAATGGATAAAATAGAGTATCAATGACTAAATTAAAAGGTAGTCAATGGATGTTTAGAAACGAATAGATAACTATTACCATTGATGGGTAATTACATCCATTGATACATAAAAATCAATTTATCAATCGATAAACAATTACCAGGGTAATTATCTGTCGATACATAAATATCCATCGATAAGTATACATTTTATCAGTTGATTAAATATATCCATCGATAGCTGAAGAAAATCCATTGATGATTAACACAGTTAGCAATTGATCACTTAGTTTCAATAGATAAATATGAACAATGGCTGCATACAACTAAATATAACTTAATAGACATTTGAAGTAAAATTTAGGTAAAATTGAGCATTCGTGTCTCATAAACTAATCTATTAAAAGTAGATTCATCTAGTAGTTTGGTAAAAATGCCTGCAAGTTTTTCTTCACTATGGATTAAATGTAATTCAACTGTATCATTCATTACATGTTCCCTAAGAAATGATACCTTATATCAATGTGTTTGATTCTGGAATGTTGCACAAGATTTTTTATTATTGCAATGGCACTTGTGTTGTCACTGAAAATAGGAATCTTATTCATGTTGAACCCATAGTCAAATAATTGTTTTTTAAAAAAAATCTGCACATTCCTTTAAGTTTTTTAATAATCAAAATGGCGGAACTAGGGAGGGAGGAGAGTCGGGCCCTGAGCCCAAGCGTCTTATGCTCTTGAATGGGGTACCAAAAAAACAAAAAAATTAGGGGCATATTTTTTTTATAAAATAGTGAAAAAAATTTAAAAATATATGTAGAGGCATAAAAAAAATTAGGGGCACAATATTTTTATAAAAGAATACCAATTTTTTTTATGATATAAGAACCAAATAATAATAATAATAATAATTAGGGCCAGAATAATTTCTTTTTTATTTTTGTTTATGTAAAAAAGTACAATAAAATTAAAGATATGTAAATATTAGCTATCAATCTCCATATTTTGTTAAAACTAACGCTTCCTCTTTTTATTATCATTGGCTTCCTCTTCTTAAGCATGATGATGTCTCTGATATTGATGCATAAATCTTGTTTCTTGAGTCAAGAATTCTGAGAGAGTGTTTACCAATTGAAGTTAACAAAGCTATTGAGATGTTAAATTATTTGAAAGTGATGGGAGAATACTATCTGAATGTCAGTATTGCTTATATGATTCTGTTAACTATACTAGTTACAGTGTCTTCCGTGGAAAGAAGTTTTTCGAAATTAGAGTTGATCAAGTTTTATTTTCGTTCAAGTATGTCACAAGAGAGATTAAATGGATTGTCCATGATATCCATTGAGAAAATTATGCTTCCAAATGGCAATCGGTCTCTCTACCTACGTACCTTCCATCGTCAGGCAAATATGCCCGCTTCTAGGCTTCGACTCCGGATCTAGTAGTTGATTGAGCGACTGGGCGCTGCGTCTACAAGGCCCTTCTTGATTATGAAAGATTTATGAATGATTTTGTTAGGAAAACCGCTAGAAGGATAAGTTTTCAAAAATAATTTTATTTGTAAGTAAGTAAAAAAAATTTAGTGACTTGGGCACAAAATTTTGATTGGCTTCGAGTTTTGAATTTGTCGTGGAGGGAGGGTTAGGAGGCTGCAGCCCGCTGACATCTAAATTTTAGTGTAAATTTTTTTATTTAGTTTTGGCGAATCTTGAGAATTTAATGAATAAAATATTTTAAATCGTAATCAATATGAACGTCAAAATAATTTAGTTTCAAAACCTTAGAAATCCTGGTTCCGCCACTTACATTGTCCGGAACTTGTTCTTTGGTTTTTCTTTCGGACAATTAGAATTTTTTGATTTCTTATAGGATATATTGATCTATGAATTTAAAGATAAAAACTTCTTATATACGCATGCATTCATGAGTTCCAAAAAATCCCGGAAGCTTCGTCATGGTCGCTACTTGCTTCCCTGCAATACAAAAGTAGGACAAGATCACATTACTGGGATTTCTTTTTTGCATGTATATTGGTAGCTTAGTTAGCAGGTGGAGTATAATATTGCAGTAGATTACCAATCATTATGTAAAGTTTGCCTAATCGAATTCGTGGATCCAGCTATCTTATCCTCTTTGGACCATAGTAATGCATGATTTATTTAAAAAGCAAAACTTTACATGAACACCAATGATGTTAAAGCAACAGAAAAACTTTCTGTGGTTTCAGTATCAAACAAAAATAAGTGTCAACACCCCTACAAGATGCCTGCAGAAAGATAGATACTCAGGGTCGATTTTTTGATCAAGAATATATGGAGTAGTGAAGGCTCCACCATATTAGTAATGAACTCGAGGATGATAGATATAGGGGCTAAATGTGATGAGTGTTAAGTGATTAATTTTATATCAGAGAACCCCACCATCCACAGAAAGTTGTTTATGGATGTAAACTATAAATTGACATGAAAATGAGACCAGGATAAGAATAAATGGGATAACTGATAAGTGATAACTCTACTGAAGGGTGATGCAGCATCTTTGCTTTATTCAAATCATCAATCTAATAAGAAGACGAAGATTTGTCGTCTACAAATACTGGCATCACGACTATGATGATACCGGAAAGTTTTGCATTTGGACGGTTTACTTTGAAAAAGACAAAAAGGTAAATAGCCATTAGATGATGCTAGTAGCGGCTTCTTTTTCATGATTGATCCAAGTTTGGACTTGCACTCAGTTGGAAACCAAAAGAATTTCCAACAGTGTGGCTGGATGAGATTCCAATATATAATTGCAGATGGAGATAAGAGGGGATGGAAACTATTTAGCATATCTTTAGAAAACAATAATGGGTGTAAAAGATTCTTGTCATCTAAGTGTTAGGACAGAAGATATATTGATTTTGAAGTTTCAACAATATACACTGTTGAGGACAGCACATTTTTATCTTACAAAGTTAAGTAAAAGGAGGTTGAAGCTGTAAGGTAATTGACATTACACTGAAAGATATGTTGGAGGTCTTTATGGAAATAACCTCTCTTTGAGTAGGGTCAAGTTCAGTAAATCTTACCCTCCACGAACCTAACTTTCTAGTTTGATATACAGGGTACGTCTGGTTTACGAATATATAGTTCGTAATTTTTGGACATATCTCTATGTTTCTTCATCAGTTTCACAAATTCTGTTTTTTTTTTCAAAAACAAAAAGAAAAATCGATTATCAATGTTCAAAAGACATAAAAGGTCATATCTTTAGACGATTTACTTGAAGCTCTAATAAAACTGAAGCCTAACCACTGGAAACTGAAGTATAATTAGTAAGCAGAAAAGGCTCCAGCTACGTACTGAACCTGTAGCTAGAATTATAATTCATAATTAATGTAAACAATCAAATTAGTACCTCTGTGATATCAAAAAAGAGATGAAATCGAACTTCCTCACTTTCAAGTCAAGAGTAAAATGGCAAGGGGAACAAGGGCAGATATGATTAAGGAAATTCCCTGAATACAATAAAGAAAATGATTAGGCGCTTCATGTTTCATAACTTATGAGATAAAACAAATTTATAATAACAGAGCATTTCGTGACAATCAGGACAATTAGTTTCTTACATTATCCTGGGAAGCTGAGTAACCAATACGTGGAAGATATCCATGTACCCCGATGTCATAAACTGGATTGCCATTAGGATAATACAGCCCGTAGTTTCTTTCTGAAGACGGACCTGGCTTTAGATTCTCATTAAAAAGTGCAAACACATATACGTCGATCGGTACTGATGGCCTTGCTGGAGTACCTTGTCTTTCTTCTATCCTTTTTAACAAATTTCTATTGTACAAGCCAGCATTTTCTACTGTAGCTCCTATCTCGTTCGGATCCCCCTTTGAGGGCCAACCGGTCTCAGAAATCTGAACTTCTACATCAGTATGGCCCAGTGCGAGCATTGCTGAATAAACAGAATCAATTTGTGCATACAACATATTATCATAGTTCAGATCTGTAACTGGATCTCTCATTCCTTGATTAGGCTGGAAAAGCACGTATTCTAATGAAACTTGATCTGGGCTATCCTTGTATGCGAAAAAAGGATATGCATTTATAAGAAATGGCGATTTAGTCTGAGAATGAAAACCAAGAATGGGCTCTATGTATTCAGCAAGATCGTCTCTAAAACTCCCTGCAGATGGTGGGAACGAATTAGCTAAGATTTGAAGAGAATGTGCAGTTGTTACATAGACTTGTTTGCTTAACCCAAGATTAACTAGAGCTCCATAAACAGATTGCATTGCAGGAAGGAGATACAATCTTAATTGAGTATCATTGCTTGCGAAGACCTCATTTCCAACAAGAATGCAGCAAATCTTGGTCCGGGTAAGGTGTGGCTGAATATGTTGTTGAATCCAATCTTGAGCTTTCATCGGATCATTCATTGTTTGAAGATACTCATTCCCTAGTCCAATTATAAATTCGACATTTGAATTGGAAAATGCAGTTAATACATTTGGATCAGCATCATAAAGCTTTACTCTGCTGATGTTTAGAGAATTAAGCAGAGAAGAGACGCGTGAGGGAGAAGGGAGATTGTTCGCGATTTGGCCATAGTTAATTCCAACTCCAAGGCCATTGATCCTAACAAAAAAATCTGTAAAAACATTGAAAAACTTCTAGTTCAAATCACCACAAGGATATCATAGGTTTATTATAATTGTATAGAAGCCATGGAAGATATCACATATTTACACAAATATGCTATAATAGTTGTAACCAGCAGCAGCATCAATTGCAATTCAAGTTGAGTAAAATATTCCCTATCATATACCATTGAATTTCCAGAAAATGAGACTTCACATGTATACAGGGTGACAAAGACAACAACACCTATTTCTGAATCTTGAATATAACAAAAAAAAAAACTTATTGTTAGCTCATAATAAGAAAAATTTTCAACAATGGTACTTTATTTTTCAAAAGAAAAACAAACAATCATATAAAATTAATGATGAACAGCATGTGCTTAATTTGCACTTTATCAACTTGCAAGTCACCATGAGTAGATATGAAAAGTAGATTTAAGCAAAAAAGTAACCTGAAAAAGAGAGAAGAAGAAGAGGCCAGAAGTCAGTTGCCATTTACTTGGCTAATCTCCTCTGATAATTCTGCTCTTCTTGGGAACTCTTGAGCTAGTATGGGCTATATATATCAATGCCTATATTATATTCTCTTCTCTCTGGTGTGTATATATTATATTTATATTTTTATACCTCAAGCACAAGGAACTCTAGTCTGAATAACATGCAAGTAGTAAACTACAGGTACTTCTACCCTTAGAATATACTCATCATTCTTATTTAAAATGTTTTTTTATTTATTTAAAAATCTAGTTCAAATTTTGTTTTTATATATGAATCTATTTTTGGATGCTTAACCGTACAAATATCTAAATATCTAGATATCTCCTGTGTGTAGATCTTGAATATGAGTAGTGTTTGAATAATTTTTTCTTAAAAATTATAGTATATATAGTGAAGATAAAAACTTGTAAAATCATATCTATACTATTATCATAGAGAATAAGAACCTAAGATTTATGTCAGGTAATTTTTTTTAAGATAGTTAATAAAATAGTTGTGTTTCATAATTATGGTATTTTGATATATACAATTTTGTAGATATTTTTTTGATTGTAGATATAAAAATATCATAATTATCAAAACACAATTGTTTTATTCACACCTAAGATCAATTACTTATTCTCATTATCATAATAACCTTATGTAGTATATATAATCAGAGTAAAAGGTTTATTATAGTAGTTAGGGTAGTTGCAATCGTTGTGGTATTTAAAATTAGAATAAATTTTAAAACATATATATACATGTCTAAAAAGAATTAATAAGTTAAAATATTTTAAATATTTTCTCTTTGTAAAAGACATATCTTATATATAATTAGGCTAAATGGGTTATTACTGGAAAAAATTCCAAACATAAATATATACACATAAAATAATCTTATAAATTAAAATAATTTTTTTTAATTCAATACAAATGAAAATGAAAATAATAATCAATAAAAAGATATTTACTAATAATATTATAATATTTATCTACGTATGTATGTATTTTATAATAAAAATATAAGTAAATAATTAATAAAATTATAATTATAATAACATATTGAAACATAAGAAAACGTTTTATATAAATACTACTTTTATATAATATAAAATAGAAATAGAAAACATATAACTAAAATATATTTTATTATAATATTATTTAAGTATTTTTATAAATATGCAATTTATATTAAAATAATTATATAAGTAAATAATAAATATGGTTAACAATAATATAATATTTTCGCATTTAATATTGTATAAAAGTAAAAATATTAAGATAAATTAGATAATATAATATATAATAAATTAATAGATAATTATAATAAATATAAATTTTAATATTTAAAAAATGTCTTGTATATTGTACGGGGATTTAAAATAGTATTATTAAAATTGAAATATTAAAAGTTAAAAAACCAGGTCGGGTAAAATTCAAAAGCAAATTTTCTTAAAATTCTTTTAATCTAAAAGCTATTTTGTAGAGAAAACATGTCCCTATACTTTTAAAAAAAAGCTCATTTTAAGCCTCTTAAAGAGGTAATAATAGATTTCACTATCAAATCTATCCCGAAATTTTATTTTTTATACTATATTTTGAAAAAATACTCACATCAAAAAATATTATCAACCATGTGATTTTTCTAATAATACTTTTCTCGCCAACACTTTTACTTTCTAATAATACTTTTTTCTCGCCAGCACTTTTACTGGCGACCCTTTTCTCCACCGACACAACAGTTTTTAACAATATTATCGAACATACCCTTAGTAAATTGATAATTTTTAAATATTAATCTTGTAATTAAATTAATCTTCTAATTAAAATATTTATCAAAATAAAAGAATAACCTTATCCACCTTAAATATAAACACAAGTAAATAGTATGAAAAATTATATAAAAATATTTATTTGTTTAAATAATTTTTCAACAATATATATTTACTAATAATAAAAAAATATTAATAATAGTAATAAAATCTATAAAATTTATTTATATTATAAAATTTTAATTCAACTAATAAATTGATAATATTTTATTTTAAAAAACAAATTTATTCCAGGATTGAATCAAATATAAGATATCACAAATCAAGTTTCAACATCATACCATTCCAATCCAATTTCTAATTCAAAATCCATACACATCCCCTAATTTATCAAGGAACAATTATGTTTCTGCAAAAAAGAACATCTATATTTGATTAGTCAGTAAATATATATATATATATATATATATATATATATATATATATATATATATATATATATATATATATATTAACAAGATTCTCTCTGTCTCAAATTAATAATTATTTATTATTTATTTTAAGTGTAATTTTAAAGATATATTTTCAAAACAGTCATTTATTAAAATAATTATTTTTTAAATGATATATTAAACTAAATAAATCAATATAATTAATATAAATATAAATAGAAAATAATTTTTATATTAAATATTTTTAATATACATAACTTTTTAAAAATAACTATTAATATGTGAATATATTAAAAAGAAAAAACCCCAAGATTACATAAGAGAGGAAACGACGGGAATCTCAAGGAACAAGCACGTGTTTATCTAACGGATCGTCCTCGGATCACGCGCCTCGGCAATCGGCATCAAATTTAAAAGGTCGGCGGCAACTGTTATTTGTTTATTTGAGTTTTTTTTAGAAATTGACCTAAATACCTAATCTTTTATAACAGGATGCCCAATTTGCCCAGTTACATATTTGTGAACTTTATTGCCCACTCAACAAGCCTATGAGAGAGGCGTATCTTGCTAACCAGTAACCACCATTTGCATCATTTACATGTAATAAACCATCTTATCATCCTGTTTGAAAGTTAGAAGTTTGAGACAAAATTAGATATTTGACACAAAATAGAGGTTTGACCATATAAATCTTCTAACATGAGTGTTTGCTAGTTAGCGGATTTATATAGTTTATTGAGGTGAAAAAATTAATTTTAAAAAATCTACTTTTAAGAACTTTTTACTTTAGAGACTTGTAATATGTCACAAGCAGTTGATTTAGTGGTTTGTAATGTGTCACAAACAGTTAATTTAAACAGTTATTTTAAACAGTTAATTACAAAACAACTAATTAAATCTGTCAGTCAAAATATCTAATTCAATTCGCTAGTCAAAACAACTCCTTTAATCCGCTACCGCTAACCACTAATTGTCAAACATGTCCTATATCTAATAAAACTACACTGATTTATTTCATTCTCTTCTCAACTCTGAACTTGTGTCTAGTTTACATATGTAATATATGTACATACGTACATATATTACATATATGTGTGTTTGATAACCCAAATTTATTTTTGGTCTATATAAATATGTCATTTGTTTGGTTTAATAGAGAGTGGTGAGAGAGAAGTGAACTAAGGGAGAGGATGATACGCTGTATCATATTGCGTATCCCCAAAATACATTGTTATATGCAGTGTAATCAGTAGATTCTACCTTATATAAAGTGTATCATTAGTATCACACGGATGTACTATCATTGGAAGACTTGGACACGGTTTTATTAGTTGTGTAACCAGGGACACGCTATTGGCAGTGCCGTAAAAGATGGGTAATCAGTGCCATCTTCCCTGCCTAATGGTATTTAGGTCCGGTTTTACCCAATAATATTTATTTAGGGCCTTTACCCCTTAAAGATAAATTTCGGTTCCTATTTAATTTTAAATTATCAATACAATTACTGTTTTTACAACGATTGTATATATAACAATTTATGAAAATAGTAAAAAGAATAGCACTTATTGATGAGAGAATCAATCTAATAAAAATGTGAATGAAAAGAAAAAGAAAAGAGATCAATTGAAGTGATAGCTTCGTACATTTGTGACCCCATTTGGATGCTAATATGAAGGTGGTTTGGCCTTTCTGCAAAACAAGAAGCCATGTCCCCAACCAATAATTATTAGTTTTTTCATAAAAAGCTCACATTTTAAATTATTTTTTGTTCACTAAGGCTATATATACTGATTTATACGTATGTGATGCACATATCGAATTTTTTAATATTTTATTATTTTTATTTTAAAACTTTTTTTATATAATTTAAATTTATTTTTATTTCTACAATAATAATTAAAATTTTATTTCATATTATTATATAATACTTTATATATTATATATATATTTTAAAAGAATAATATATGTTTGTTTTGTTTAAAGAAATGTTTTAGTTATGAAACTAATATTTAAAAATTAGACCCAATACTAAGTAACTACCTGGCCAAAATACTGATCAACTTTTAAACAACAATTTTTAATATCTCGACTTTAATAATATAGTACATATATGGGTTGTACTGCATTAAAAATACTCTCATATAAAGAAGACGGAAGAACACTAACAAAACATTTCATTTTTGATGAGAAATGGATTGTTAAAATTAGAATCATCTAATTGAACTATAACAGAGCCTAAAATATTGAATCTAACATGAAATTAAATTTAAAAATCAAATTTAAATAGAATCCCACATAAAATCTTATGTATATTTTGTAAAAAATGAAATTTATATGTAATCATGTTATGATTTTAAGTTAATCTCATGTTAGAATCATTTTTAATTCCTAAAAAAGCATAATTGATGTTAAAATTAGAATCTAAATGAATTTTTATATAAGATTTTATAGTATTCTTTCTTGTTTTTTATATAATGGTTTTCTTTATGAAGAAATAATATATATATATATATATATATATATATATATATATATATATATATATAAAGAGAGAGAGAGAGAGAGAGAGAGAGAGAGAGAGAGAGAGAGAGAGAGAGAGAGTGAGTGAGTGAGTCTTACTCAAATGAGAAATAGGTTAAATAAGAAATAACTAGTCCGACTCACATAAAATAAAACATAGCCCAAATATATATAGATATAAACCCACTTATAAATAATAAATTCTTAACAGTACCCCATAAGCGTTTAACACCCCCCCCCACCCCAAATATATATAGATATAAACCCACTTATAAATAATAAATTATTAACAGTACCCCACAAGCGTTCAACCCCCCCCCCCCCCCCCCCCCCGCCCGCCCGCCCGCCCGCCCGCCCGCCCGAGTCCCCCGCCCGCTCGAGTCCCCCGCCACCGCTATATGTTATTTTCCCTTAGTGCATGTTTGTAAGGGGGGTTGAATACAAACTTAAGAATTTTGACTAATTCTTGCGGATTCAAGTTTGTACTATGATAGATTTAGTGTTTAAAAATATATAGTGAAGAAGCTATTTAAACTATGAATTGAAAACTGATTTATTGAAAATAAAATAAGACAATTTAAAAATTACTAGTGGATTAGTTTTCCATTAGTGAATGTTTTGCTTTCAATTAACCTTGGTTAGAATAACCAAGCTGCTTACAAGTATGAAAAGTGTGAACAAGGAAAAACAATATAATTGTTTCAGATTTTTCTAAGCTTTTCTTGTTCTTGTTCTTGTTCTCTCTCTCACACATGTTACAATGAACTACTAAACTATATATGTTGGGTCCTAAATCATCATAGAAGGAGGGGTTGAATATGATGTTGGTAGATTTTTGTTTAATTGCGGATTAAGTATTTGTGTTCTTAAGATATAAAAATGGTAGTAAATGAAACACAATGATTCGGAAAAATAAAGATATATTATTAAATCCCTGATGTGCTACACTTCTAATCAAAAGATTAGGTTCTATGGGTTCAATCAATATTATAACAAAAATACAGGTGGGTGTTTAATGCTTGGCTATTAATGGAGCTCCCGTAAGTTTGTCGAGTTTTCTGAAGAAGATGCACACTGATGCTTTCAAATTAAACCCATATATATTTGTGTAGACTTTTAGAAATCAAATGAATTGATTTTCCAACAATGTAAGTCATTTGTTGCGCCTGCAAGAGTGTTGGTGGAGTGTAGGCGCCACACAATATGTTTGTTGCGCCCATAGAGTTTCGTTGCGCCTAAGCATCCCTTTTGTTGCGCCTCTACTCTTACTCCAGTATATAGGCGCCATGAATTACTTAGAAAAAATCATCTACAAGTTTTCCTTGCGCCTATATCCTTTTGTTGCGCCAATGAGTTAGTTTGTTGCGCCTATACTCTTGTTCTAGTGTATAGGCGCCACAAACAACTTGGAAAACTTGAGAAATATTTCCTTGCGCCTAAGACAAATTTAGTTGTTCCTTTTGGTCCCAAGTTGTTCCTTAAATTGTTGGTCCCTAAAAATAAGACAATATTTGTGGTTTCTTGAAAAATGTCAGATGAAATTAACTCTTTGCTGGTAGCCTTGGTTGACAGGCTGAATTCAATAGACTCACTCTGTTGAGAGAATGAACCTAGTAACAGTTTTGCCTTTTCCAAGTCTGTATCCTTTTGAGAGAACACAGATGAGCTAACAGTTGTCTCAGTTTTTATATATTTGAATCACCTTTCTGGAGACAGAGCTGTTGGTTCACTCACATCGCCAACCTTATCAAATGTACTCAAGGCATTGACTCCCTCATTCTTAACAATCAGGTATTCTGTTTAATGGTTAGAGAGATGGATGTGATAGTGTTTGTGTGTTTGGTTCTAAGATCTTGGATAGAGATTGATGCCAATGATTAGGATATCATTATTAGAAACTATTGGATGATCAATCTCATAGATCTTTCATACTTCTCAAAAGTAACGTGAAATAATTAACACATATTTAGATAAAATAAAAATACATTTAATAAAAATAAATATGCCAAATTGTTGGAAAACAAAAGTAATACAAAGTATATTTACAGTAGATATGCCAAATCAATAAAACTGTACAAAAATAAGGAAAATCTTTTTGAGTTTTCTTTTTCATTTTGTTTGTTTGTTTTTGATATCTTTTAAGGAATATATACAGTATATTTACAAGGTTTGCTTAAAATTAAATATGTAATTTAAAACATCATGCAATAATTAATTCGTTTAACATCCCTAACTCACTAACCAACTTAGATAAAGTGAATTCATCAAGTGGCTTCGTGAAGATGTCGGCAATTTGATCTTCTGTGGGTACAAAATATAACACCACAATTTCATTCATGACATGCTCTCGGATAAAATAATACCTTATGTCTATGTGCTTGGTTCTTGAATATTGTACAGGATTGTTGAAAATTGTTATGGCACTTGTGTTATCGCAAAGTATTGGAATTTTAGAAAGCACAAGTCCATAATCATTCAGCTGATTCCGTATCCATAAGATCTGTGCACAACAACTACCTGCCGCAATGTATTCTGCTTCGGCTGTCGAGGTAGATACTGAGTGTTGTTTCTTGCTGTACCAGGAGATCAACCGTTGTCCTAGAAACTGACAGCTTCCAGAAATACTTTTCCTGTCCATCCTACATCCTGCATAATCTGAATTTGTATAGCCTATTAGTTCAAAACCTGTATCTTTAGGGTACAAAATTCCAAGATTTGGTGTACCCTTCAGATATTTAAAAATTCGTTTAACGGTTATAAGATGATATTCCCTAGGGTCAGATTGAAACCTTGCACATAAGCAAGTTGCAAACATTATATCGGGTCTACTAGCAGTTAGATATAATAATGAGCCTATCATACCTCTGTAGCTTGTGATGTCAACCTTCTTACCAGTTTCACCTTTGTCAAGCTTTGTGGCTGTTGGCATTGGGGGGGGGGGGTTTCGGTGAAGAATCTTCTAGATTGTATTTCCTTAGAAGATCCCTTACGTACTTTGATTGGCAAATAAAAATCCCATCCTCTTTTTGCTTTACTTGCAATCCAAGAAAGAATGACAGCTCACACATCATGCTCATTTCATACCTTCTCTGCATTAACTTAACAAATCTTTTACACAAGTTTTCGTTAGTAGAACCAAATATAATATCGTCAACATAAACTTGGACAAATATCATATCTATATTATGCAATTTGTAAAAGAGAGTTTTATCTATGACACCTCTAATAAAACCATTTTCAAGTAAAAACTCAGAGAGAGTGTCATACCATGTCCTCGGTGCTTGCTTGAGTCCATAGAGAGCCTTGAATAGAAAATACACAAAATCAACAAACTCTGGATTTTCAAAGCCAGTGGGTTGTTCCAAATATATTTCCTCTTCTAACTCTCCATTCAGAAATGCATTTTTCACATCCATTTGATAAACTTTAAAATTGGAATGTGCTGCGAATGCCAGAAATATCTTAATGGCTTCAAGTCTTGCAACTGGTGCGTAGGTCTCATCATAATCAATTCCCTCTTCCTGGGAGTAACCCTTTGCAACCGGTCTGGCCTTGTTCCTTGTAACAATGTCATCACCGTCTAACTTGTTCCTGTATACCCATTTTGTGCCAATAACAGTTCTATCTTTAGGCCTGGGTACCAATGTCCAGACTTCTTGTCTCTCAAACTGATTGAGCTCTTCTTGCATGGCAATAACCCAATATGGATCACTTAATGCATCTTCAATTTTCTTTGGTTCTTCTCGTGATAGAAAAACTAAAAATAAACATTCATTTGAAGTTGCACTTCTGGTTCTAACTCCAACATCTGGATCACCTATGATCAATTCAAAAGGATGATCTCTGCTCCATATCCTTTCCCTGGGTAGGTTTGATCGTGATGATTCACCTCGAAATTCATTGTGATGTTGTATTCTGCCAGTCGATCCACCATCTTCCTCTAGATTGCTGCCTGGAGTACTTGTTGATCCACCACTGGTATTAGTAGTATCTCTAGTGTTTTCATTGTTTCCACAACTATTACCTGGATCATTATCTTTATTGTTTCCATTATCATGTCCTGTTGCAGCTTCAGGTTCTTCTTCACTATCTGAATCTGAGTCTGGATGATTATTAAATTTTAATGACTCAGAAGGATATTTATTTTGGATACTTGGGAGTTTAGTGTCATCAAAAGTAACATTGACACTTTCTTTTACTTGGTGCTAATCAATTACTATGGTGGACATTTCAAGTTATAGAGGCATGGTTGGCTATTTACTTTATTTAACTACAAGTAGGCCAGACATAATATTTGCTACATGTCTTTGTGCTAGATTTCAGGCTGATCCTAGAGAATCTCATTTGATTGCAATAAAAAGAATATTCAGATATCTCAAGGGAACTTCAAATCTGGGTATTTGGTATCCTAGAGATTCTGGATTTGATCTAATTGGTTATTCAGATGCAGACTATGCAGGTTGCAGAATTGACAGAAAAAGTACTACAGGCTCCTGTCAATTTCTAGGAAATAAGCTTGTATCATGGTTCAGCAAAAAGCAGAATTTAGTGTCTACATCTACTGCAGAGGCTGAATACATTGCAGTTGGAAGTTGCTGTGCACAAATATTATGGATGAGGAATCAACTTCTTGATTATGGGCTCAACATGAATAAGATTCCTATTTTCTGTGATAATACAAGTGCCATTGCTGTAACAGAAAATCCTGTGCAACATTCCAGAACCAAGCACATTGACATAAGGTATCACTTAATTAGGGAACACGTAATGAATGATATAGTTGAATTACATTTTGTCCCTAGTGAAAGACAACTTGCAGACATTTTTACCAAACCACTAGAAGAATCTACCTTCAATAGATTGGTATGTGATTTAGGTATGCTTAATTATATTTAATGATTTAAATGTCTGACAAGTTATATATATGTATATAAATTTTAGCCATTGACTATGTTACTCTATTGATTCTTCATTAATTGATTGATAAATATTGTTCTTATCGATGGATATTTGTAGCTATCAACAGATAAATATATCAATTGATGATATATTTACTTATCGATGGATATTTGTAACAATCGACAAATAAATACATCAATTGATGATATATTTATTTATCGATGAAAAAGTGTACCTGTCGATAAACAAGGTTTACCAGTTGATGACCTGGAATTTAAAGGGGTCCATGTCATCAATCGATCTATACAAAAATCTAGCCGTTGATTACTTATTTTATCAATTGATTAAAACATACATTCTCGTATGTATAACAATCGATTGCCAAAATTGGTAATTTTTACTTTTCATTTTTTTTAACGGTCGATTAAGTTCTATTTTGAGTAAGAAATTGATTGAGAAATCAGTAAATGTAAATAGTGAGATTAAAACATTGTTCATTCTTACTTGCAATTTTACTAAAAATTTCTCTACCTCTTTCTCTCTCTCTCAATCTACGAACTCAATCTCTACCCATTTCTCAGTACTCAATTCTCTTAATATCTTCAAAACTTTTGTACTTCTAATCTTCTACATAAGGAAATGGCATCTTCATCCAAGAAAATCTCTCAAGCCGGGTTCATCTACGAATTGAATAATTTTGTGGCCTGCACTGTGGTTGAAGAAGCTCCAAAGGAATTTCATCCTTTGATGCAATTCCTGGGAAGTGGCAAGGTACAGAAAGCATTGAAGGAAGCACCAACAATAATCTGCAATTTGGTGGAAGAATTTTGGACCTCTGCAGAAGTTGCTGATGACTTCTCAAGCATCAAATTCAACTGCAAAGGACAAGAGTATATTCTTACTACTTTAATTTTAAATGAATGTTTAGATTTTCTTGTTAATAATAATGATAATGTGCCTTGTGAATCAGATATTAGAAACATGCTTAGGGCTGTTAATTATGCAAATCCTGACATTAATTTAGGGCAAGTAGTTAGAAAACACCTTAGGAGAGAATGGTCTTATTTCTTTGATGCAATAATAAAATGCTTTAGTGGTAAAATTAGTAATTTTGACGCCATAACTTCAAGCATGCAAAAAATAGCATATAGTGTGTTGTTTGATGAGTATCATGATTTTTCTTCTATATTGTTGTCTGAAATTGTTGCTAAGTTAGGAAAGAAGCATGATAGGTCTAATCATATATACTATGCTAGATTTATCATGATTTTCATTGACCACTTCGTCAAAGAAATTGAGATTTGCAGGGAAACTGAAACCCTTGAGTGTTGGACTCAAAACAAAAGGGTCTTCAAAGACTTGGTAAGAATCAATCTTCACAGTAATGTGGAAATGATTTACCCGCCTTTTGTTCAGGTATTTATCTCAACCCTAACTTCTTCTTTACCTAAATCTTATTTGCCTTCTGTGACTATGGAGGGTGGTAGTAATGACCCCAACCCTCCTACCTAAGCCACACAACTAATCTCAAAATCCAAATCTAACAAACCAACCTCAACAGGTTCCCAAAAACCTGCTATTGTAAAAACAAAGAAAAGAAAATCAATTATTTTGGTAGATAGACTAGAAGGAGATGTAGGTGGTGAGGGAACTGGGGAACATCAAAGAACCCAGAAGAATAAGGAGAGTGAGGGTGAGCAACCTCAACCAAGTCACTGAACAGTCCCCAAAAGACTGTGGATGTTAATATGGAAAATACCACATCCCTATTGCCATCCTCCCAAAAGGATGACAATATTGAAAATAGCCTACAACCAGGGGCACATAACTAAGTTGGGGACCCACAGGCCAAAACAGTAACACGATATGAAAGGAGAAAGAAGAAAGTCACCTTTGCACATGGGGAATCACACACTGCAAAATCACAGGAAACTGTGGTGGAGCCTTCTCAAATTCAGATTGATGCATCTCATATAAATGATGAGATGCAGCCCCATTCTCTCTCAATTCCAATCCCTTCTATTTTTATTTCTCCATCACAACAAACTTCTTCAGAAAATATTCTGATAGATTATAAAATATTTTCAGATTCTCCTTCTTCATTTTTCAAGGAGAAGCCAACACTCTCTCTCCTGAATCTTCTTCTCAAGATATTCAGGATTCCATTTCTTATATTATTAAAAATATCTCTTCTCAAATCATTTCCTCATCTGTTTCTACTCCATCAATTGATGTTCCTTCATCAATTGATATACAACCATCGACTGATAAGCCATCGATCTATACTCAAGATCAGTCGATGGGTATGCATCAAACGATGGATATCCCAAATACTTCAACTGTTAATATCTTTACATCAATTGATGCTCAATCAATTGATGTTGCACAAACACTCTTAAGAATGAGTGAGTTGAGTGAGAGGCAGGATTGCAGCCTGGCAAAAGGAGAGGGAGTGAGTGAGAATATTCCTAATTCTTCCAGGAATGAGAGTGAAACACTTGAGGGCCCCACCTTAGAAGGTGCACAGAACATGAGTGAGGGAGATGTGAGATTCCAGGATGAGATCCTGATGCAAAATAGAGAGATGAGTGAGAGAGATAAAACAATTCTTCTTTTTGCACAGGAATTGGAAAATGAATTTATGGCAGAAGAAGTGGGAGTCAAGGAGTTAGGGGGAGTATCAAATGTTCAAGCTAGTGGGAGTGGAGTAGCTAAGGACATTGAAGAGGAAGTTGATGCTGGTGAATTGGATCCACAGAACTTTATCCATCCTAATCCACAATATCAGGGGTTGGCTACTTCAAGTAACAGGGATGCAGAACAACTCTTGGGAATTGATCATATAGAAAAAGGACCAAGAATCTTAAGGAAAGTATTGCCAATACAACAGACATATGTTTTATAGCACCTGAAGAGCTAGAAGAAGATTCTGATGAGGAGTCATGGATGAGCACAATTGATGGTCCCTTAGAAGCTGCTGAAACTGAGATTCTTTCTCAATATAGGAGGGCAATGGTGGAAGGAGAAATTGAAGATCCTACTCAAAGGAGATTTGCTCACTGTATGAGAGAATCACTGAAAATTCAAAACATCACAGTGACAGGAGTGAAGAGGGAACTGGAGATTATCAAGGACTCTATCACTACCAACAAGGACATCAAAGACACCTTGAATCACATCAAGTACAAGCTCTTCAAGGAATCAAAGAACTTTGCAGCTTTGGAAACTAGAGTGGGCTCTCTAAAAAAGAAAATGGATGCTATAATTGCAGGTCAAAGTCTTCATGCTTCCATTCTTCAAAAGTTCCTTGATAGAATGCCACTACCCCCTCCAATTGATGATAACAAAAAGGCGGAGAATATAAAGAAGAAGGATGATGGTGATAATGGTGATGACAAAGGCAGTGGTAGTGGTGGTGTAGGTGGATCTGGTATGGACAAGACAAGTGGCATTGGTGGTTCTGCAACAAAAAGATTCAAATACAGAAGTAACAGGGATAATCAGTCTTTAAAAAGTTCTAAGTCATCTAATTCACCCAAATATGACTTAGAACAAAAAAAAGGAAGAATTCAAGAAATTTGAAACTGATCTAGAAGCTATAAGGATTTATAGGGAAAGAGAAACTCAATCAATGATTGAGAGAGAAAGGAAAAGAATTGAAGATTTGAAGAGAAGCACAGAGTTGGTGACAGAGGCAGTAGAAAAATGAGACTTGAATGATTTCATTGCTCAAACAAGAAAAATAAATAAAGATGCACAAAAGGCTGCCAAAGAAAGAAACTCAAATGCTGAAGCCTTTCTATCAATTGATCTTGAATCCCTTGATGAGAAGAAAAAAGTAAAGCCATAATGATTGAAGAAGAAAAGAAAAGGAAAGAGCCAGTTGGCCAGAAGCTTCTTCAAGGAGCTATTTCTACAGGATTGTCAAAAGCTGCAAGAAGAGAAAAGGAAAATGAGGAAATAGCAAGGCAAATGGAAATAGAATGGAATATGGAAGATCAATCAATGGAGAAATCACTGAGGAAAAAGAGAAAAATAGCTATTGCCAAGAAAAGGTCAAGTTCAATTCAAGAAAACCTTCAGGGTCAACAAGAAGAAATAAGGGAGGAGGTGACAATTGAAGGTTATGATATGAAGGGAGTACCAGTAATTAATAAAAAGGACGAATTGGAGTAAGAACTCATCCTGCTACTTCTAATCAAGAGGAATCTATGAGATTAGAGTATGAAAATGGAGTGAAGATCACCTATTCCATGAAAGTGATAATGAAGCAGAGTTACAATGTTTTAAAGACTATCATTCCTCTACTCAACAGAAAGTACAAACTCAACACAACAATTGCTCAGGAGATTCAACAACAAATTTCAAAGTTAAGGAGATCCAAGGCAAAAGCTGAACCTGATTCACCTCTAAAGCTATGGAAGTCACAGGTCAAAAAGGTGGTGTTGGAGCCAAAGTATGCTATGATTTTTACAGATGTGGAGGGCAATACAAAATTCTTTGATATCTGCAAATATCTGGATAAAATCACAGATGAAGAAATACATTACCTTATGAGGCAACTTGGAGAAACTTATAGGGATGAAGCAATTTTGAGGAGTTCTTTCATGAGGCAGCTAAAGGAAAATGCTGAGAAGAGAAGGAATATGAGCTAATTAAATCATGGAGACAATGAAGACATTGAAGCTGCATGCAGGAGTTATCTATCAATCTGGTATTTCCAAAATTAATGTGCTAATTAAATTTCTTGATTCTATATGAATGTAATTATTTTTTAGGGTTTTGTTATCATCAAGCAGATTTATGCATGTTCATATCACAGATACAAATAGGGGAAATTGTTAGGAATCTACATATAATTTTTAATGATAACATTAATCTTAGAATCATAGAAATTTTATTTTATGTAACTGATGAATTGATATGAAAATTTATAAATATCAATTGATCAGGAAACCATTTATCAGTTGAAATGTTTATATGAGTCAACTGATAATTTGGATTATAGCATAGATGTACTTAGTCTATTTCAATCGATAAGGTGTAAATCAATTGATATTACTCTTATCAATTGATGTTAGAGTCGATTGATGTAGATCATCAATTGATGTGTAAATTAAACTATCAAATTATAATTATTTGAAGACATGAAATTGCACAAGTGAATGATGATCAGTTGATATTGAAGCCTCAAGGGATGAGAGATCAATCGAAGAAGCCAAGTCAGGAATTGAAGACTATTAACTAATGTGAAGACCCATCGATTGATATATCGATTGATAACATTTATCAATCGATAAGTCATTCCATATCAATCGATGGATGTAAAGATCAATCGAAGAAGAACATCAGTTGATGGATTAAAGGATGAATCAATTGATATGCTTAACAACAAATTATCAATTGAATGTGGCAACACAGAACGTCTATCAGTTGTAGATCCATAGAACAAAAGCACACCTATGGAAGACAGCCTAGGGTGGCTGTGAAGACTCAATCCGTAGCTGTCTTTCAAGTCTATTTTCCTAAAAAGGAAAAAGGAAAAAGAGAGACAGACAGAAACAATCCTAGAATAGGAATTGTAAAATACACTTGTAGTATATAAACAAGTGTAGTAGCATTGTTAGAAATATAAAAGTTGGACAATATTTCTTAAATCAACTGTTCAAGCTTTAGAGCACATTGTAAGATCAGTTGATTCTTTCTATCTTTGTTAAAACGAAGCTAGGTTATCTTTTAACCTAGGAACATTGAGCAAAAATATAAACTGATGGAAAAACTAATCCATCAGTAATTTTGAAATCTCTTTGTTCACTTTAATTTTCAGTTGTTGTTTGTTCAAACATATTCTGTCAATCTATCAAACATCAAGAACAAATATTAAAAGAAGAAAAAAGTTTTAATATTTGTATTCAACCCCCCCTTCTCCAAATATTGACATTGTTCTTAGGAATAACAGGCTCTATCTAAGAAAGAAAGCCATAAAATAAACATTCATTCTATGAAGCACGTCTTGTTTGAACTCCAGCATCTGGATCTCCTAGAATCAACTTAAAGGGGTGATCTCTAGTCCACATCCTATGCCTAGGTAGATTTTCCCTAGATGATTCAGCTTGATTATTATTAAAGTGTTGAGTCATGTTCGTAGATATTTCAGTTGCTCCCCCTGAGCTGCTGCTTGGTTGAGAATGAGATTATCTGCCACTACTAGTAGTTTCTGTGAATCTTCCACTGTTTCCACTACTAGGGTCAGAATCATTTTTGTTGTTATTCTCAATTGGTGCTTGATTTTCTGTTGTAGCTTCAGGTTCTACTTCACCTTCATCTGAGTTCATATTTTCAAATTGCAGAGTTTCAGTGTTATCTGTTCTCTGCAGACTTGGGAGCTTGAGATCATCGAAAGTTACATTCATGCTTTCAATGACTTTTTTGTGTTCAATCACATAAACCCTGTGTGCTTTAGATTCCAGATAGTAGCCAAGAAATATGCCTTCATGAGACTTGGATTCAAACTTTCCTAGATGTTCATCATCTTTCAGTACAAAGCACTTTGCTATAAACACATGAAAGTATTTCAGTGTTGGTTTCTTGTTTTCCATCAACTCATATGGAGTCTTGTCATGATCTTTATTAACCAGGGTACAGTTCTGAGTATAGCAAGCTGTGTTGACTGCTTCAGCCCAAAAGTATAGAGGTAACTTAGCTTCATTCAGCATTGTTCTTGCTGCTTCAACTAAAGTTCTATTTTTCCTTTCTACTACTCCATTTTGTTGTGGAGTTCTGGGCGCTGAGTATTGTCTTGATATACTTTTCTCAATGCAGAAATCATTCAGGGTTACATTCTTGAATTCTGTTCCATTAGCAGACCTTATTTTCCTGACAGGCAAATCAGCTTCTAACTTTATCTTCTTTATGTGATAAATAATTATTTCTTCATCTTTTGAGGCTAGAAACAACATACAAGTGTACTTGGAGTAGTCATCTACAATTACTAGTGCATATCTCTTCCTTGACATAGACATGACATTGACTGGACCAAATAAAACCATATAAGAAGTTGTAGTGGTTCAGTAATGTCTATTGAGTCTTTGCTTTGGTGAGATGCTTTCATTGACTTCTCCTTTTCACATGCTTCACACAAACCTTCTTGACAGAATTTCATCTTAGGTAGACCTCTAACCAATTCCCTCTTAACTAAAGAGTTCATTTCCTTAAAGTTCATGTGCGAAAGTTTTATGTGCCATAACCAACTGTCCTCTGTAGAAGCTTTGCTATAAAAACATTGAACTTAACCTTTGCTTGCAGAGAATAAGTCAGCCACAAAGAGATTCCCCTTTCTCACTCCTTGAAGAGCAAGCTTCACATCTTTCTTGTTTTGGATTGTACACTTTTCCTTTTCAAATGTAACTTTGTAGCCCTTGTCAGTGAACTGACTGATACTCAGGAGGTTGTGCTTTAATCCATCTACAAGAAAGATATTTTCAATGATAACATTTCCGATCTCCAAATTGTCATATCCCATTGTGAATCCCTTGCTGTTATCTCCAAAGGTCACTATCGGGCCAACTTTCTCAATCACATCTGATAGAAGGGCTTTATCACCAGTCATATGTCTAGAACAGCCGCTGTCGAGAATCCACATGACACGCTTATTCTTTGTTATGCCCTGCAGCCACAGATTGATTATTTCTTCTTTGGCACCTAAATTTGATTGGGTCTAAGAGGCTTTGTTAGGTCCAAAAGTATTGTAGAAGGGGGGTGAATACAATTGTTTTGAATAATGAGAGAAAATGAAATAAATGCAGGTAATAAATGATGACACAGAATTTCAAGAATATATCTTTATATTCATTGAAAAATTTGCTACAACATTCATAAAAGCATCATAATCAGTTGAACAATAAATACAACAATTAAGGCTTGATTCAACTGATTCTCTCTCACTTTCTTTTTACAGTAAATGCTCTCTTTTTAAAATATACTGTAGAAAATACAGAGATTGCTAAAAGTCTATTTACAAATAAAACAAAGTACTGCTTTTATAATGTCGTGTAGACTTGATCTTGTCCTTTTTGTGTACGTGGCCCAATCAGGACTCGTCAACAAAAAGTACTTTCCAACCACTCTGGATCAACCGTTCACAATAAGCCACTTGTCCCTTGAACATTAAATGCAACATATCGACCCGCATCTCGATCTAGGCCTGGACCTATCTCGATCTCGATCTTGGTTGACAATCTCGATCTCGATCTGTGAAAATCTCGATCTCGATCTGTGAAAATCTCGATCTCGATCTATGAGAATCTCGATCTCGATCTGCCGTGGATAGAGATTTGCCTTGTAATGTTTTACTTCAATTATAAATCTCGACCCGCATCTCGATCTGCTGTGGATCGACATTTGCCTTAGCAAATATGCACTCATCCAATGTTGACCTTCTTTAGTGACTAATTGTGGATTAACCTTTATGAGCAAGTTTCCCTAGCTTCTTCAATTTCTTTTCCTCACTCAATTCAAATGAGATCTTCTATTACTGACATGAACTTGCCTCCAATGTCCTGACACTTGATGCAATGGTCTAGTTCATAAGTGACTAGTCTTGTAGGGGTTCTTGCTTCTGAATGTCAGTTCTCATTTGTTGATTAACCTTTACATTATCCAGATGTTGATATACTTTACATGAAATCACTTTGGTCTTCTTGATACTTCTTTGACATTAATTTGATTCTCCATTAGATAAGTTAGGGCTTGAGCAATACTGAAATTGAACTTCTTCTCACTTATGCATCCTTGATTAACCAAATTAGTTACTTGTAGTTACCAAGTATCATTACCATTTCTTCAGCTGATTGATTCCATGTGCTTCTTCAGTTTCTCTTGTTTTTGCTGTTGTTTTATCTTTTACCTAGTTGAGTTACATAGTAATTAAGTGTTACAAGTTAGTACACCTATGCCTTTCAGGCTTAGATAAGTTAACAAATTTAGCTGCAGAAATTTCCTTGTCCTTGTCTTTCTCATTGACTATGCCCTTGCCCTTTGGTTTAGCCTTGACAGGTGTGTCTTTAGGCTTAGGGACAGGGGCTTCCTTCATAGACTTAGGAGGACTAGCAGTCTTTGCCCTAACATGCTTTCCATTCATGTTCACATCTGTATTAATGCAGGTACTAGATGATGCATTCATCAAGTTTATGTATGCAGATATGATGTTGAAAGCACATGGCATGCATCCAACTTTACCTCATGGTTGATGAAGAATAGACATGGCAGACATATTAGGAGTTTCTGTTTTCACTACTTTTATCTTTTTGCATGCATGCGTAAGATGACTAGTAGAATTATAATTGTTACAAATGTTCCTAATAGCTTTGGGAGAATAGGCATAATCAATTTTCTTATTAACACCTATCTTGCCATTTCTGTTAGCTTTCTTCTTTTCATCTTTGTTGCCTATTTCAGTTTTAATCTGTTTATTAGGTTCTTCAATTTTTACAGATTTCATAGGCAACTTCTCTTTAGCTTCTTCTTCTTTCTTTTTATCCTCAGCAAGGATTTCTTCTTTCATTAAGATCTGTTCTTCATCTAAGGGTTCGATGACAAACTTCTTGTATAGGGGCTTAGGGACTTTTTTTAATACATTCTTCATGTCTCTTACTTGCCTTCTTATCATAGTCAAATCCTATTCCAGTTTTTTGACCTATACCCTGTTTATCTATTGCCTCCTTAACAAGATTAGCCGATTTCTTATAAGCCTGAAGTTTTAACTCTAACTCAGAAATTTTATTCCTAAGTGCAGTTTCTACTACTTGGTTGCATTTTTCTCTATTCTGCAGGTATTCTACCTTTCGTCTAAGATCTTCTAAGTTAACACATTCAAGCTCTTGTTCTTCATTTCTAGCTTTTAGCATTTTATTCTTTAGAACTAGTTTAACATTTTCTTCTTCAGATGCTAGCATGCTTGTATGTATTTTAAATATTTCTATGCTTAAATCTTCTACAGTTTTCTTTTAATCAGAATTAGACATGTCAACTGTGGAAAGAAATGATACCTTTGATGACTGAGGTGATGCCTCTGAAGAGTTTTCCATTAGAGTAACATTTCCATGTGTCTCTTCTTCATCGTTGTCTGAATCATCCCAGTTCTTTCCCTCGGCTATATAAGCTCTTGTAACGATTGAGGTAATTAAATCTATTTGAATAATATGGAGTATATGATTTATATGTTTTAAGGTGTTAAGATATGATATGTGGTCATTTGATATGTCTAGTTGACTGTCTGTTTGACTGTATTAAGCTTAAGTGATTTAATTAAGTGATTAAGTGAATTCTATGCTTAATTGAGTAACTGTTTGATTTTTTTAAAAAAAAATTATTGGTGTGTCCAATAATTATGAAATTTTATATGTAGCCTCTATGTGATTTTAGAGACTTTCTAAAAATGGTGATGTATTTAATTCTAGTCCCAGTGATTTTATATAAATCTTTTATTCCTGTTTTATTCTAGAGATATTACTCTTCTAAATTCCATATTTAATTATTGGAATGTCCAAAAATCATGAAACCTTTTCCAAAATGTTCCTTATTTATTCTAGGACTTTGGAAAAATAAAAGTTTATTTTATTTGAGCTCAAAATTGTTTTTATGATTTTTCTCCTCTTATTTCCTATTTATGCACTAAAACTTCAAAGATTTTTAATTAATTCGTTATTCATCAGAAAACTATTTCAAAAATATGGGGAAGCTTCTAAATTCATGATCTTTATTTTAAAAATATAAAAATTATTTTTGTACCCCAATTATATAAAAATTCGAATTATTAATTGTTTCTTTAACAGAAAATAGCATATGTGAAATTACCTTTATGCTCTTGGCTTTATAACATCAGTATCATCTCTTTTCTTCCTCATTTGCTCTGTATTGTCGCTTGTAGGTCAGTTGTTCCTCCCTCCTGGCAATTTTCATTTTTCTATGGATTTCCATGTCAAAAAGATTGCTAGTAGCTTGGTGTTGTACTAATATCGAGTCATAATTGTGTAGCAAAGTCATTGATTTGAATTGTATGTATAAACGTATGGCTGCCGTGTGTGTGTGTATGTTAATAGTGACATGCAATGAACTTAGCAGCCTAATCTTGAGTTGTAATGGACTGGGCTACCTAGATATGCAGAGAATGTACAATTTCCGGTGAGGAAGAACCGAAATCGGTCTCCACCGGAGTTGTCACCGGCGGCAATGATCTTCGGAGAGCCAACGGCGTGGGCTTGTGTTAATATGTTATGTATGCAGTTGATTATGATGTTTAGAGCTTGATTGTATGGTCGTGTAGCATTGCATGTTAAAATTTGGATTTTTCCGGCCGTAGTTTGTAATTTCCGATCTAGTGTTCTTGAATTGTTTCGGCAGTTGAAGTGCACATGATTGGATTCATCTCTTTTATGTAATGTTGTTAGTTTTACTCGAAGCTTTACTGCAGTTATGTTCCTATTTTCCCTGCATTGCCGACTTGAATTTGCATGAAGAACTTTGGTTGTTCTTGGTTGCATTATATTAATATTGGCCGAGTTATGCTATGACATAGGATTGATTAATTGAAGTCTCAACCGTTGCATGTCAATGTTAAGTTACAAATCAATGAAATTATTGGATGTGAAGTATGTGTAAATCGAATATGTATATATGTGTAAGCTAGTACTAGTACTTGGTTAGCAATTGAGTTGAGGAAAATTATGAATGGCTATTTTTGCTAGTTAGGCTCATATATATGTAATTATGTTCGAAATTGTTTAAATATAAAGTGAAGAATTAGTTGCAAATTGATTAGTATATGGTTAATTGAGATGTTATATGGTGCATTAGAGTGTAGCTTGATGCTAGTCACTAAATTGCTTGGTCGAATTATGTTATACATGATAGTTGTTTCTTTTTCGAAACATATGTATATATGTATATTCCATATTCGAATGTCATACACTAATTGCCAATATGAGTTCTAAATTCTATGAACTAAATGAACATGAGTTGATGATATAGGAGTGAGTTAAGAATTGAATCGACTATAAAGTTAGGTAGTTGGTACTTGGATTGTTTCAGTCATTTTGAGTGACAATAGTATTGCATATTATTTATAGCTATTGCTTATTTGATTTGGATTTGGTGCAAATATGGTTGTATAATGGTATATGATTGACATTGATGTTTGGTTGTGTTGGTTGTATTCCGACGGATAGCTCCAATTACAGGGGAAGTGCTGCCAAAATTTTCTAAAACTAAACTGACTTTTGTAAAGCATTATTGGCACACCACTTCTGTATAGGAATGACTATCAGTCAGGAATATTGTAGATGATCTAATTGTCTATGTGATACTTGTTTGCCAGTGTAGAAGTGATTTTAGTAGAATATGTCTTTAGTGGATATATGTGTGTTAAAGGGTTACAGTTAACGAAAGGGTAGAATAGTTAGACGTTATTGAGAACGTCGAGAGTATAAGAGATACTGAAATAGTACTATTTATGTGTAGCTACGAAGGATATTGAGGTGAAGGACAAGGGAAAAGCTAAAGTAGAGAATTAGTGTCTGGTGTAGACGATCTACCTGTTCCACAGCTGTAGCATTCCTTGTTTGAGGCAAGTAACTACTGCCTAATCTCTTTTAAATTAAGCACTGTTTTATAAACTGCTTTATAACCCTGCAACTGTATTATCTTATCTCAACTGTTTTAAATTACAGCCTGCTTTACTTTAATTGATGTACTTAAACTGCAACCTTATACCAGTGTTAATTGCACTTTAAACTTTCAATCCCTGAACTACTATTGGCAACTTATAAACTAGTTTTACAAATCTTAAACCAGTGATCTTGAGCTGTGATTTATGCTACCACCACTTCTTAACAATAATTGCTTAAACCTAAACCTTAAAAGAACCCTGTTATTTAGGCCTAACTACTGTTCTGATTAAATGTTTTACAACTGTTTTAAAAAACAACTGTTATACTTATGGATTGACCCTGCACCTTGACTTCATAACTTTAACTTGTTTTAAATTTCCAGTTCATGATTTCAGCTTACCCTATTACAACAGAGACTTGTTTTGAGATTTACCCTGGAATAAACTCTACCTCTGTCTAATGATTTTAAAAATGGATTTAAATATGGAATCCGACTTTCAAGAAGTCTTTTTCATCAAATGATTTGGTAACTTTAAAAAGAAAGGTTTTGGTTATTATAGGAATTCCGATCAAAATGGTTTCTGCGGATTCCTATAGGTTGGAGGCGTAAGAGGCCGAGTGACGCCGGTCCAGCACTTTTTATGTGTAGACTATAATGAGATAGTCAATGGCTATAATGAGATAGCCCAAGGCCAATGGCAATAAGTGCCTTTATGAGTACTCCTTATGTCCAGAGGGACTTTAGTCCGTTATGGGGACTTTACATGGCTGATCACCCGTATTGTCTGGCGTTGTGAGAAAACTTCAACCAAAATGATTGTTTTAAACAGAAAAGGTCCTAATGAGAGGACAGTTTTATAAATGTTTTGAAAAGTAAAGGTCCTAATGAAAGGACAATTTTATAGATGATTTTAAAAGAAAGGTCCTAATGAGAGGACAGTTTTATAAAATGTTTTGAAAGAATCAATCCTAAGGAAAGGATAGTTTTATATAAATGGACTTTGAAATGATTAATAATGAAAATTGAAATGCCCTGTTATATCATGCCCTTTTTCAGCTTAAACTGTCAGTCCTATCTTGACTTCACCTTGTTTCAATTGTTATACATTATTTTCCTGTTATCCAGCTAACCCTGCAGATTACTCTTATACTTCCACCTGGTTATTACTTTCCAGCTTCTTGTTTATTCTGTACCAGTTATTGAAATTGTTTAACCCTGCCAGCAGTTTTATAAAAGAAAGTTTTGCGAGTAATGATTACCCTGACTAGTATGTTAATTACAATTTTGGGACAATGAGGTCCAGAAATGATTTAAAGCATGGTTTTGAGAAAAGTCTTTTAAATTATGTATAAGCCTGTAGAACTGTTTTTAACCAGTATGTTTACTTGCTGAGCTTTTGTAGCTCATTCTTTTATTTTCTAACATCTACAACTTTTGAGAATCATGGTCCGTATTAAGCAGACTGCTCGGAAGAATATGTCTTACATGAACTTTGCTAGGCTGGCTGAGAGGGAACAGGTAGGATCGAGGCAGAGTTGGAAGGAAAAGACTTTGTTTAGTCTTGTACTTTATTAGTAGATCTTGAGATGTTTCAGGAGTTGTAATATTATTTTTGTTGCTGTAAATTTAAATATAAATGAATGTAGTAGTGTGCTTGTTTCATACCATTACCTTGAAAGATCCAGGTTAGTAGTCGGGGTCATATTTATGCGTATTTTCTATTATTGTTAATTAGGGTGCATGCATTTAGAGTGTCAGTGACGCCCCGATCTAGACCCCGGGTCGGGAGGGCGCCACAGGTTGGTATCAGAGCTAAGGTTTTGGTCACTGAAACAAGCCAGGACTAAGTTAAACAAGTAGATCATTTAATAACAGAAGAGAGAGTAATGGTAAGATAGGATTAGATATCGAAGAGTAATATAGACGTTAGGATTTTAACTGTAGATTTAAGGTGATCTTATCCCTTTTTGCTTTACATATCGTATTATTGCAGGCTCGTGGTATTGTTTCACAACCACCACCCTCTCCTAGTTCCTCTGATTCTTCTTCTTCGGATTCTGACGATGATGTTATAGTCATATCCAGTTCTGAGAGCGAGGAGGAGTTGATTCCTGAGCCCCTTGCTCAGCCTGACCTACCCTCAGGGAGTGCTTGTGCCCCTATTCGCCGTAGAGTTTATAGGCCAGCTATTACCCGAGGCCAGCTGAGAGTTCCCGAGCATCCTGTCGAGTGGTGGGAGGATCGCATTAGAGCTGTTGAGGAGGAGGGACGTAGGCAGATTGCGGCTAGGGCATTTCCAGACGATGTGGCGGAGCGGGCAGGAGAGTTAACCCGTGTGCTTAGTAGACTGCTGATTGGACTCAGGGCAGCCAGAGACAGGGATCACAGGGGTGATTAGATGTCAGGATGTTTGAGTGTTAGAAGGGACATTTGTTAGAGCCCTCTAGCACACTTGCCCAGATGTTATTTCTATTTTCTTCCCAGTACTTTTATTTCGTGTTTGTACTTTAACTATCTTGCACTTTGGTACTTTTCGTATCTAAGTATGTTTGCTTTTCAGTTCCAGTATCTTCCGATATATCTGTCATTTACTTTTTCGCACATTTGACCATAAACTGTTTCTTACCTTTACCAGTACCTTATTTATACCTGTTGTGCTAACCTGTTTTCGATAGAACCTTTATATCCTTGTGGTACAGGCAACTTATGTAGTAATGATGCTACAAGATTGATTTTTAAAATAGAGTTTTTAATGCCCAAATGGTTTTAAAAGTATTTGAACTGTTTACAATATGGTGTAGTGTATTGCTTAATAAGTTGCTTGTTTCCCTATAGTAAATGCCGCCAAGAAAAAGAAACACCTCAAATTCGTCTCAGAACCAAAATACTCAAGATCAAAATCCTATGGACCCTACAGTTGCCCAACTCATTCAGTTGCTACAACAGCAAACAGCTCTTTTAACTCAGCAACAACAAAGACCTTCTGCACCCCCAGCAGTTACTTTTAAATCTTTTCAAGCAGTGAAACCACCTGAATTCAAAGGATCCACGAACCCAGTAGAAGCCCAGACATGGCTTAAGGAGATGGAAAAAGCTTTTCAGTTAGTAGACGTAGATGAAGATAAGAAGACTGAGTATGCTAGTTATTTTCTTAAAGCTGAAGCCGGTTACTGGTGGGAGTCTACGAAGATGCTTCAGGGTGAAGGTGTGATTTCTTGGGATCGGTTTACAGAATTGTTTTTAGAAAAGTACTTTCCTAGTTTCATGAAGGACCAGATGGAGATTAAATTTCTAGAACTGAAGCAAGGAGGTATGAGTGTAGCAGAGTACGAGGCCAAGTTTTCTGAGATGGCCAGGTTTGTGCCAGAATTTGTTAACACTGATGTCAAGAAGGCCAAGAGGTTTCAGCAAGGCCTAAGGCCATGGATTAGAAGTAGGGTGGCAGTTTTTGAGCTGCAAAGCTTCACTGCAATAGTTCAAAAAGCAATGATCGTGGAAGGTGAGAGTGACATGTCCCAGAAGGAGAAGGACAACAGAAAGAGAAAGTTTGGTGCTAGGGAAGACAGTCAGGGACATGGTAATTTTAGAAACAAGTTTCATAGAAGACCAGAAGGTCAGAGAAGTGATTTCCAGCAGATCAAGAATAGTAATGATGGAGGAGGGAGACAAAACAATAAAGCTCAAGGTTTCAACCAGCCGAAGGCCATCAGACAGTTTGTTCCTGAGTGCAAGATTTGTGGAAGGAAGCACTCTGGAGTTTGCAATAAGCCCAATATCACCTGCTTCAAATGCAACAGGAAAGGACATTATGCAGCAGAATGCAACAGTCAGAGTCAGAATCAAAATCAAAAGTCAGGGATCAAATGCTATAAGTGTGGCAAGCTAGGTCACATGGCAAGGGAATGCAAGGAACCTACACAACCTACCAATGTTCTTCGAATAGCTGGAACTCCGTCTCAATCTTCAGCACATCAATCTAGAGCCAGAACCTTCAACATGACTCAGAAAGAAGCTATCCAGGATGTGGATGTGATATCAGGTACACTTCCTGTTAACTCAGTGCAAGCTAGTGTATTGATTGATTCAGGAGCTACTAAGTCTTTTGTATCTCAAGATTTCCTTGATAAATTGCAATGTGAAGTCGACCTTTGGAGCAAGTTTTAATTATAGAAGTAGCTAACCAGGCAAAGATTCCAGTAAGCCAAGTTTGTCCTAGATGTGACATTGAAATAGGCAGTTGTCATTTTCTTGCTAACTTGATACCTTTTAAGTTAGGTGAATTTGATGTAATTCTAGGGATGGATTGGTTGTCGGAATACAAGGCTCAAATAGATTGTAGGAATAAGAATTTAAAGTTGAAAACCCTAGAAGGAGAAGAAGTTGAATTCCGAGGTACCCGACAAGTCAAGAAGTTTTTGAATATTGCTCAGGCAAAGAGATTTCTGCGTCAAGGATGTGAGGCTTACCTAGCCTATGTTGTAGACACTGAGAAGAAGTCAGTTCAGTTAGAAGATGTTCCTATCGTCAATGAATTTCCCGACGTGTTTCCAGATGAATTACCAGGCTTACCTTCCGATAGGGAAATAGAATTCTCCATTGATTTAGCTCCCGGCACTGAGCCAGTTTCCAAAGCCCCGTATAGAATGGCGCCAGTTGAGATGAAAGAGTTGGCGAGTCAAATACAAGATCTCTTGGATAAAGGAATTATAAGACCTAGTGTGTCCCCCTGGGGAGCACCAGTTTTATTTGTTAAGAAGAAAGATGGAAGCATGAGGTTGTGCATAGATTACCGAGAATTAAACAAGCTAACCATCAAGAACAAATACCCGTTGCCGAGGATCGATGATCTTTTTGACCAGCTGAAAGGAGCCGAATGGTTCTCAAAAATTGACTTAAGGTCCGGATACCATCAACTCAAGATAAAACCTGAAGATGTATCTAAAACAGCATTCAGAACAAGGTACGGACACTATGAATTTTTAGTTATGGCTTTTGGATTGACAAATGCCCCAGCAGCATTTATGGATCTGATGAACAGAGTCTTTAAGAAATATTTAGACAAGTTTGTGATTGTTTTCATCGACGACATCCTGATATATTCTAAGTCAGAAGAAGAGCATGCAGATCATTTAAGAATTGCTTTAGAGACCTTACGAAGGGAGAAGCTATATGCGAAGTTTTCAAAATGTGAATTTTGGTTGAAGGAGGTACAATTTTTAGGTCATGTTGTCAGCAGAGAAGGTATCAAAGTTGATCCGGCAAAGATAGAAGCAGTGATGAAATGGGAAAGACCAAAGACTCCAACAGAAGTCAGAAGTTTTCTGGGTTTAGCAGGGTACTATCGAAGATTTGTTCAAGATTTTTCAAAGATAGCTACCCCTATGGCCAAATTGACAAGGAAGAATGAAAAGTTTGTATGGAATGAGAAGTGTGAAGAAAGTTTTGAAGAGTTAAAGCGGAGACTAGTGTCTGCCCCAGTATTGGTGTTACCAGACGATCAAGGAAATTTTGTCATCTACAGTGACGCTTCACTCAAAGGCTTGGGATGTGTTCTGATGCAACATGGGAAAGTTATTGCATATGCTTCCAGGCAGTTAAGACCTCATGAATTGAAGTATCCTACACATGATCTGGAATTAGCTGCCATCGTATTTGCATTGAAGATTTGGAGGCACTATTTGTACGGAGAAAAGTGTGAGATTTTTACTGACCATAAGAGTTTGAAGTATATCTTTACTCAGAAAGAATTGAATATGAGACAGAGAAGATGGTTGGAATTGATCAAAGACTATGACTGCACGATCAACTACCATCTAGGCAAGGCGAATGTTGTAGCAGATGCTTTAAGTAGAAAAGAAAGATTGAATATAATGGTTTCGTCTGAAGAATTGATCAAAGAGTTTGAGAAATTGGAAATAGAGGTATGTGATTCTGATTCAGTGGAAGAAATGGTGTATACAATGACTTTTCAGCCAGAATTGTTAGAAAAGATCAAGAGATGTCAAGAACAGATGATGAGTCAAGACAGAACCAAGTTGACTGGAGAAGAGTTAAAAAGTCAGAAGGACGGTAAAGGAATCTTTAGGTTTTCCTCACGAATTTGGATCCCCAATGTTCAAGAGCTCAAGAATGAAATTTTGCATGATGCACATAGTTCAAAATACTCTATTCATCCAGGAAGCACAAAGATGTATAAAGACTTGAAGGAAAATTTTTGGTGGCCCAACATGAAAAGAGATGTAGCAGAGTGGATCCGTAAATGTTATACATGCCAGAGAGTCAAAGCTGAACATCAGAGGCCCAGTGGATTGTTGCAACCACTAGAGATTCCAGAATGGAAATGGGAGAATCTTGCTATGGATTTTGTAGTAGGTCTGCCAAGGACTAAAGCTAATCATGATGCTATCTGGGTAATAATAGACAGATTGACCAAGTCAGCGCACTTTCTACCTATCAACGAAAGATTTTCACTGGACAAGTTGGTTCATTTGTACTTGAAAGAGATTGTTATGAGACATGGTGTTCCTGTATCAATAGTGTCAGACAGAGATCCGAGATTCAATTCAAGATTTTGGAAGAAGTTTCAAGAATGTTTGGGAACAAAGCTGAATATGAGTACTGCATATCATCCTCAGACAGATGGCCAGAGTGAAAGGACAATCCAAACCATTGAAGACATGTTGAGAGTTTGTGCCTTAGATTTTGAAGGAAGTTGGGACGAGCATCTACCGTTAGTGGAGTTTTCATATAACAACAGCTATCATGCCAGTATTGGGATGCCCCCGTATGAAGCTTTGTATGGAAGAAAATGCAGATCACCAGTGTGTTGGAATGAAGTTGGTGAGCGTAAGATTTTGGGTCCAGAGTTGGTTCAACAAACTAAAGAAAAGATTGAGTTGATTCAGAAGAGATTGTTAGCTGCTCAAGATAGACAAAAGAAGTATGCTGACCAGTCAAGGAAAGATATGAATTTTGAAGAAGGTGACCAAGTGTTGTTAAAGATTTCTCCGTGGAAAGGTGTGAGTAGATTTGGCAAGAGAGGAAAGCTTAATCCCAGATATATAGGACCTTTTGAAGTTTTGAAGCAAGTTGGGAAAGTTGCATATGAATTGGCTCTACCACCGCAGATGCAGCACATTCACAATGTTTTTCACGTATCTATGCTTCGAAAATATAACCCTGACATGAGTCATGTGATAGAATATGAACCCTTGGAGATTCAACCTGACTTGTCCTATGTAGAACAGCCTGTAGAGATTCAGGATCGTAAGGATAAAGTTTTAAGGAATAAGTCTGTTAAGCTTGTAAAGGTTTTGTGGAGAAACCCTCGAGTTGAGGAATCCACCTGGGAACTTGAGAGTGAGATGCTCGAGAAGTATCCCTATTTGTTTATTTAGGCTGATTCTGGGGGCAGAATCTTTTTAAGGGGGGGAGAATGTAACGATTGAGGTAATTAAATCTATTTGAATAATATGGAGTATATGATTTATATGTTTTAAGGTGTTAAGATATGATATGTGGTCATTTGATATGTCTAGTTGACTGTCTGTTTGACTGTATTAAGCTTAAGTGATTTAATTAAGTGATTAAGTGAATTCTATGCTTAATTGAGTAACTGTTTGATTTTTTTAAAAAAAAATTATTGGTGTGTCCAATAATTATGAAATTTTATATGTAGCCTCTATGTGATTTTAGAGACTTTCTAAAAATGGTGATGTATTTAATTCTAGTCCCAGTGATTTTATATAAATCTTTTATTCCTGTTTTATTCTAGAGATATTACTCTTCTAAATTCCATATTTAATTATTGGAATGTCCAAAAATCATGAAACCTTTTCCAAAATGTTCCTTATTTATTCTAGGACTTTGGAAAAATAAAAGTTTATTTTATTTGAGCTCAAAATTGTTTTTATGATTTTTCTCCTCTTATTTCCTATTTATGCACTAAAACTTCAAAGATTTTTAATTAATTCGTTATTCATCAGAAAAATATTTCAAAAATATATGGAAGCTTCTAAATTCATGATCTTTATTTTAAAAATATAAAACTTATTTTTGTACCCCAATTATATAAAAATTCGAATTATTAATTGTTTCTTTAACAGAAAATAGCATATGTGAAATTACCTTTATGCCCTTGGCTCTATAACATCAGTATCATCTCTTTTCTTCCTCATTTGCTCTGTATTGTCGCTTGTAGGTCAGTTGTTCCTCCCTCCTGGCGATTTTCATTTTTCTATGGATTTCCATGTCAAAAAGATTGCTAGTAGCTTGGTGTTGTACTAATATCGAGTCATAATTGTGTAGCAAAGTCATTGATTTGAATTGTATGTATAAACGTATGGCTGCCGTGTGTGTGTGTATGTTAATAGTGACATGCAATGAACTTAGCAGCCTAATCTTGAGTTGTAATGGACTGGGCTACCTAGATATGCAGAGAATGTACAATTTCCGGTGAGGAAGAACCGAAATCGGTCTCCACCGGAGTTGTCACCGGCGGCAATGATCTTCGGAGAGCCAACGGCGTGGGCTTGTGTTAATATGTTATGTATGTAGTTGATTATGATGTTTAGAGCTTGATTGTATGGTCGTGTAGCATTGCATGTTAAAATTTGGATTTTTCCGGCCGTAGTTTGTAATTTCCGATCTAGTGTTCTTGAATTGTTTCGGCAGTTGAAGTGCACATGATTGGATTCATCTCTTTTATGTAATGTTGTTAGTTTTACTCGAAGCTTTACTGCAGTTATGTTCCTATTTTCCCTGCATTGCCGACTTGAATTTGCATGAAGAACTTTGGTTGTTCTTGGTTGCATTATATTAATATTGGCCGAGTTATGCTATGACATAGGATTGATTAATTGAAGTCTCAACCGTTGCATGTCGATGTTAAGTTACAAATCAATGAAATTATTGGATGTGAAGTATGTGTAAATCGAATATGTATATATGTGTAAGCTAGTACCTAGTACTTGGTTAGCAATTGAGTTGAGGAAAATTATGAATGGCTATTTTTGCTAGTTAGGCTCATATATATGTAATTATGTTCGAAATTGTTTAAATATAAAGTGAAGAATTAGTTGCTAATTGATTAGTATATGGTTAATTGAGATGTTATATGGTGCATTAGAGTGTAGCTTGATGCTAGTCACTAAATTGCTTGGTCGAATTATGTTATACATGATAGTTGTTTCTTTTTCGAAACATATGTATATATGTATATTCCATATTCGAATGTCATACACTAATTGCCAATATGAGTTCTAAATTCTATGAACTAAATGAACATGAGTTGATGATATAGGAGTGAGTTAAGAATTGAATCGACTATAAAGTTAGGTAGTTGGTACTTGGATTGTTTCAGTCATTTTGAGTGACAATAGTATTGCATATTATTTATAGCTATTGCTTATTTGATTTGGATTTGGTGCAAATATGGTTGTATAATGGTATATGATTGACATTGATGTTTGGTTGTGTTGGTTGTATTCCGACGGATAGCTCCAATTACAGGGGAAGTGCTGCCAAAATTTTCTAAAACTAAACTGACTTTTGTAAAGCATTATTGGCACACCACTTCTGTATAGGAATGACTATCAGTCAGGAATATTGTAGATGATCTAATTGTCTATGTGATACTTGTTTGCCAGTGTAGAAGTGATTTTAGTAGAATATGTCTTTAGTGGATATATGTGTGTTAAAGGGTTACAGTTAACGAAAGGGTAGAATAGTTAGACGTTATTGAGAACGTCGAGAGTATAAGAGATACTGAAATAGTACTATTTATGTGTAGCTACGAAGGATATTGAGGTGAAGGACAAGGGAAAAGCTAAAGTAGAGAATTAGTGTCTGGTGTAGACGATCTACCTGTTCCACAGCTGTAGCATTCCTTGTTTGAGGCAAGTAACTACTGCCTAATCTCTTTTAAATTAAGCACTGTTTTATAAACTGCTTTATAACCCTGCAACTGTATTATCTTATCTCAACTGTTTTAAATTACAGCCTGCTTTACTTTAATTGATGTACTTAAACTGCAACCTTATACCAGTGTTAATTGCACTTTAAACTTTCAATCCCTGAACTACTATTGGCAACTTATAAACTAGTTTTACAAATCTTAAACCAGTGATCTTGAGCTGTGATTTATGCTACCACCACTTCTTAACAATAATTGCTTAAACCTAAACCTTAAAAGAACCCTGTTATTTAGGCCTAACTACTGTTCTGATTAAATGTTTTACAACTGTTTTCAAAAACAACTGTTATACTTATGGATTGACCCTGCACCTTGACTTCATAACTTTAACTTGTTTTAAATTTCCAGTTCATGATTTCAGCTTACCCTATTACAACAGAGACTTGTTTTGAGATTTACCCTGGAATAAACTCTACCTCTGTCTAATGATTTTAAAAATGGATTTAAATATGGAATCCGACTTTCAAGAAGTCTTTTTCATCAAATGATTTGGTAACTTTAAAAAGAAAGGTTTTGGTTATTATATGAATTCCGATCAAAATGGTTTCTGCGGATTCCTATAGGTTGGAGGCGTAAGAGGCCGAGTGACGCCGGTCCAGCACTTTTTATGTGTAGACTATAATGAGATAGTCAATGGCTATAATGAGATAGCCCAAGGCCAATGGCAATAAGTGCCTTTATGAGTACTCCTTATGTCCAGAGGGACTTTAGTCCGTTATGGGGACTTTACGTGGCTGATCACCCGTATTGTCTGGCGTTGTGAGAAAACTTCAACCAAAATGATTGTTTTAAACAGAAAAGGTCCTAATGAGAGGACAGTTTTATAAATGTTTTGAAAAGTAAAGGTCCTAATGAAAGGACAATTTTATAGATGATTTTAAAAGCAAGGTCCTAATGAGAGGACAGTTTTATAAAATGTTTTGAAAGAATCAATCCTACGGAAAGGATAGTTTTATATAAATGGACTTTGAAATGATTAATAATGAAAATTGAAATGCCCTGTTATATCATGCCCTTTTTCAGCTTAAACTGTCAGTCCTATCTTGACTTCACCTTGTTTCAATTGTTATACATTATTTTCCTGTTATCCAGCTAACCCTGCAGATTACTCTTATACTTCCACCTGGTTATTACTTTCCAGCTTCTTGTTTATTCTGTACCAGTTATTGAAATTGTTTAACCCTGCCAGCAGTTTTATAAAAGAAAGTTTTGCGAGTAATGATTACCCTGACTAGTATGTTAATTACAATTTTGGGACAATGAGGTCCAGAAATGATTTAAAGCATGGTTTTGAGAAAAGTCTTTTAAATTATGTATAAGCCTGTAGAACTGTTTTTAACCAGTATGTTTACTTGCTGAGCTTTTGTAGCTCATTCTTTTATTTTCTAACATCTACAGCTTTTGAGAATCATGGTCCGTATTAAGCAGACTGCTCGGAAGAATATGTCTTACATGAACTTTGCTAGGCTGGCTGAGAGGGAACAGGTAGGATCGAGGCAGAGTTGGAAGGAAAAGACTTTGTTTAGTCTTGTACTTTATTAGTAGATCTTGAGATGTTTCAGGAGTTGTAATATTATTTTTGTTGCTGTAAATTTAAATATAAATGAATGTAGTAGTGTGCTTGTTTCATACCATTACCTTGAAAGATCCAGGTTAGTAGTCGGGGTCATATTTATGCGTATTTTCTATTATTGTTAATTAGGGTGCATGCATTTAGAGTGTCAGTGACGCCCCGATCTAGACCCCGGGTCGGGAGGGCGCCACAGCTCTGCCCTGATGCTTCTTCACCAGTGCATCATACTTCTGTTTCAATTCATCATACGACTTCTTTCTTTTCCTTGCTTAGGCTTATGGCATTCTGTACCAAAATGTCCGAGTTCACTGAAAAAGATAAACTAACATTCATAAACGATCATGTCAACTTGCATAATGCTTGGCTTGATTAACTAGCTTCATGTCTATCACTGATACTTCAAGTGCCAAAATTGGACACCTGTTGGCTCGATCAAATGGCTTCATGCTCTTCTAGAGATTTTCTCTAAGTACTTAAGAGCACGGTCCACTCAATCTTCAATTATCCTTTTGAAGTCCTTTTAGCAGTATTACCACCGCCGAACTTCGCGAAATAATTGACGCCTAATATAAACCAGTTTCAAGACACTTAGCTAACTAACTTCTACCTTACACTACACAAGAAAACAGATAATGTACTTACAATGCAGGAAAACAAGAAAACAAATTACAACGCAAAGAAACATTACAAGCTTAATATATTAAAATCTCGATTTCTTGCGCTCCTCTTCCTCACGAGCTTTCTTCTTGGCTTCCTTTTCTTTCTTCATGAACTCAGGGTTGCAGACTTCATCCATTCTTTTTTTGAGAAGATTAAGTCCTTCTGCTTCCACATGATTTCTGATCTTATAATCTCGAAACAACCTCAACCACCTCTCAACCATGCTGCGAGTGGTAAGCTTCGTGGGAATGTCTTCAAACCTCAGCTTAGTTACTTTGTCAGGATACCCCTTTTCCCCTTTCTTCCTTATGACCAGCTGCTTAGGGTATCCAATGACAATAGCGGTGGTGCATTACTGTAGCCTCTGAATATCAAGCTGTTGTCTTCTCTTACAGAGGTTCTCAAACGTGACCCTTAGATAGTCCTGATCAAACTCATCAACATCATCCATCTCATCAATCAATTCCCTTATGATACACAGTGTTTCATGACTGTGTTCTGCAAAGATGTCGTACTTGAGCTCAATGACGGTTTCCACCTAATGCTTGTCTGTATAGATCAGCAGGTCATTCTCATTCTCAGCTTTTCTTTTGACAAACTTGACGTTTGCACCAACCACTGCACTAGCTTCCTCCCTTATTTCTCCTTCTTCAGGAATGTCTAATCTTGGATCTCCGTATCTCTGCACATGCTCCTTTATTGCCTCTTCTTGCTGCTCGAATGCATAGTCTTCAGGCTCCTTCTTAACCACTGGTAGTTTGGCTTCAGGCAACTTGTATCTAACATCTTGCCTTCTTATCAACTTCTCCAAGTCCTTAGCCACCAGCTTCTTTTCCTTTGTTAGAAAACCCTTTTTGAGGACTAGCTTTGCAACTGCCTTCAGTACATTTTCGCTCGGGGTCAGTTTCGAGTCATGTAGATTTACGATCCTCAAGACCTTGTCATGGACGTATTTGATTTGATAGGGATTTAGAATAATGTCAACCCCTCTGTCTTCAGCCATCTTCAATAGTTTCTCTTTAAACAGCACTCCAGTCTTGACAGAGGTGTCTACCTTGTGAGCATATTCTACCAGTTCACTAGCACCCCTTGCATGGAAGAATGCTTCATCAACCATACACGACTCGATTCTTGTTATGGGTGCCCAAGTAATCATCAGACTCCATGCTTTCTCCTTGAATATAACTTGAACAGAGGTGCATCCCTGTCTTATACAGTTTAGATAGTTTAGAAGCCCAGGGTTTAGATTTTCTAGCTTGTGAAGAAGGAAACTCAATCTTTCTGAGTCAGGAGCATAGGCTCTTGGTCCAGCTAAGGCTTCTCTAGCCTTGTCCCACTCGGGACCTTCCCTCCTTATGTCAGCCTGGACCTTAGGATCTGTGATCTTTTTCATTTCATACTCATGCTGAGTTTTCTGAGCCGTTCTCTTTTCCTTTGCCATTAGTTCCTTTTCCACTATTCCTTGAAGCACTTCTTCATGCACTCTTTCTCTGGCTTCCCTGAAAATCTCTTCTTGCATCTCCGCTTCTTTCGCTACTTCATCAATTTCTTCTTCCGGCACATGCTCGTCAGCAACCGAGTGGTCTCCTGCATCACCTGCAACTCCTGCGCCAGATCCGCCAGGATTTAGACCTCTTTCTTGTTCCCACTCTCTTGCCCGTTGCTCGAGTCTCGACCTCCTTGCCACTAAGGCTTCTACATCCATCTCATCTTCATCAGAATCTTCAATAAAGTCTCCCATAAATACATCAACGAGAGGTGTTTCTTTCTCAGCTCCTGCTTCTTCAACTACCATCTTCTGCTTGCCTTTGTCTTTAAGAGCCGGTTGAGCCTCCTCCACCTTTTCACCAGATTTGTTTGCGGACTCGATCACCGGACCCTTACTAGTCAGCTTTTTCAGACCCTGATCCTCCTTCTCCCCCTTAGGTGGGTTATCCTCATCAGGAGCATCATCATCATTTTTATCGTCACCACCACCACCGGTGGAAGGACCAGGTCCAGCCCTGTTACGTCCAAAGACAGCATCAAGTAGTTCATTCATCTTCGTCCAGACCTGAGACATGCCATGAGTGACATCATCGACTGACCGCCCAACCTCCACTTGTACCAATCCAAGATTGTTTATCTTGTCAATCATTTGATTTTAGACGGCAATCAGGTTTTCCTTGAACTGTGCTCCAACCTCCAATCTTCCAGAGTGAGAAGAGACAGCGGCAGTAACACCAGCAACTCCAGCCTCCAAAGCCTCCACCTTCTTCACTAGATCCTGCAATTTAGGGGACGGTGTTTGGCTTGGGTTAAACTGTTTACTCTCGCCGGGTTCTGTTTCACTCAAGATCCCTAAAGAGAAGGGATCTACTCTCCCTGTCTCTCTCTCGTGTTTAGAGCCTATCAGAACTAGAGCCTCATCCACTAGTCGCTGAGGACTAGCGGTGAGTTGGTCGGCGATATCGGTCAGTGAGACTGAACCTTTAAACGCTGTGTCTACGTTAGGAGATGGCGTTATGACCATGTCATCCCCTTGTTCACCAAGAACCTTTTCTGGTTCGCTGGGCTGTTCTGGAGGCGTAGACCCGCCAGTCACCAGATGTCGTTGCTCGGCGAGCAACTTGTTTTCTGATTTAGATGAGGAAGAGTCATCCGTACTGGATTCGACAAACTCTTCCACATATACACTTCCTGAGATTCTAGCATCAGAAGAGCTAGTCGCAGTTTGCCATTCCCCTTCCGAGAAATTGCTCAAAGAGCCCTGAGCGGACAACTTAGGGGAGGTAGGGCCAGCTCCTATTGGCTGTTGAGCTGGACCCCCTCCTTGACTCTCACCAACATGCCTAGGCGAGTGCGAATGTGTTGGAATATTTAGGAGAGGTGAGCCACCAGCGTGAGGTGTGGTGGCTGTGAGAGGTGAACTATCCCTAACAGGTTGCGCAGTTGCCACTGGGATAGAATCCATCTTTTGCTTCTTTGAGAGTGGCAGAGCTGCTGATTTTACTACTCTCTCAACTCCTACACTCCCTCCACTCGATTCACTCGACTTAGATGAGCTTGCCTTCCTTTTATCACCAGTTTTAGGGCTGGCTGAATGCTTATGAACAGAAGGGCTTGCAGCCTGGGATAGAGCCTGGGGGTTTTCAGGCCCACGGCTGTAGAAAATAGGGGTTGGTTGAATTGAAATTTGATCAAGATCAGCAAGAATAGGTACCTGACTCAGAAGATCTTCATCCTTGTCAGCTCCAGCTTCTGCAACATTTGCTTCAGCCATTTCAACATCCACACCTGCTTCTCCCAAATTTCCAGACACTTGATCTCCACCAGCAGCTTCGTTGCCACTACCTTCCGCTTCTACTGCGGTAAACTGAGAAGCATGCCTCCTAGCATACTCATCTTGCAGATCCTGGAAGTACGGAGTCAGGCGCAACTCAAAAAGTCTGGACTTTTGCTGGGTTTCCATGGTGGAGATACTCTTTAAGGTCATATCAAAACATGCCATCCTTTCAGAGCCTTGAAATATTCTTCTGTGCTGCTCTGAAAGAACATCATCCAGAACCATCTAAAGAAATCTTGGCATCCAACATTTGACTGTTCCATCTTCCGGATTCCGAGATGTATTCTTTTCCAGTGCCCACCTCTCAAGCAACTGAATCAATAGATGTTTGCCCACATTCACTCTTCTGTTATTTGCCACTCCATATAGAATTACTCGACAGCTGTTGTTCATTGGCCTGTAGTCTTTGTCCTTTGGGAACATGCAGCGTTATATGGCCTGAACTACATAATCCCACTCAGCTGGTAACATACCTGTGTGAACCTTTGTTACCTTGATAGGACCTGTGACACCCCCAGATCCGGGGTCAGGGATCCAGGCCATCACGATCCAATTCCAACAATAAATTACTCACCTGCTTAACAATTATATCACAACATATCCTGGTGACCCCAATCCAAATACACAACTCGAGCCATAGTCTCAGAAAACGAACTTAAAATAATAACAGTTATTATAATTCAACTGTAATAAACTCAGGATCTCGTTGTTTAAACATTTATTATTACATTACATATTTTACAACAAGTCTTAGGATTCTAAACTGAAATCCTATCTAGCTTACACAACCTGTAGAAGCCTTGAACCTGACTAACTCAAGCTCGAGCCTCTTCTTTCCTTTGCATCCGATGGACCTGTCTTACTGCAAGGTTTAAAATTTGCAAAAACAAGAATGAGCCAAAGAATGCTCAGCAAGATATATATTAGAATATTTTGTAACTTGCACCAAGAAAAGGGTGGCAACTGATATTTATACCAGTCCGATGTCCAACAATATCAGTAGATAATTTGCAATACTTTTCCAGCAGAAAGTTTAGCGAAATATGTTTCGACAATAAATGAATCAGAGTTTACGATGCAAGAAGATATTCAAAATAAGTATGCAGTTCAAGTTACTGCGATACCACAATTTAAGATTCACAGTTTTGGGATCAACAGAATCGACAATTTAGCACAATGGCATCAACCACAGAGTACCATTTATTCGAGCATCAATACGAAGGCAGTTCAAGATACTGCGAAAAGAATCAATAAAAGCTCAACAATTCTCATTCACACTTTCGCTAGTGTAGGACCAATGAAAGTTCAACAGTTCCCATTAACACTAACCTTAGTGTAATGTCAAATTCCAATTGGAAGAAAAGAAGATACTGGAGCATCCACCGCGCCTATTGTACACGATGATCAGTCGTATAGTACAATAGTTAAGTAACCTTTTCTACTAGTAGAAGGATGATCCAAAACAGGTCATCACCCTAGGCAACACATGGGCCTTTAAATGCTGGACCGGCGCCACTCGGCCTCTTACGCTAGATGGACTGTGCCGCACACAAGCCTCTTACACTTTATATCTCCAGTTCCCTTTGAGTACAATTAACAAGTCTAGAAGGGAATTTAATACAACCTTCTAGGATAACAACAACAAAGCTTTTTGGGAATATTCAAATCAAAGTGTGGAAGGGAATTTAATACAACCTTCCGGAACAACAACAAAGTTTTATGGGAATTCAATATTCGATAATAGATTAACTCCCGAAACGAGGTGGAAGTAATCTCTTTATATGTGTGGGTTGACCTTTAGTCATGAATGAACAGTTCGAATCAAGATCACGACCGGGGAGTCGCTACTAGGTGATAAAATAAACCCCACGAAAATATAATACTTTTAGGTAAAATAATGGTCCCTACGGGCACCAGTTTAAATGAAAAGAATGTTAAAGTGGGATATTCCTTCCCTAACATGGAGTTATCGACTCAAAATAAGTATAAAATATCCGAGTCATAGCTCAGTATTTATTATTTAATGAAAATAATGTTTTAAGAATTTTCTTGATAACTCCGGAATATTTTTAAAGATCCAGTAAATATTTAATCAATAAATACGAGACCTTGAATAGTCCCTGAAAAATATTTTAAAATAATTAAAATATTTAATTAGGATTTAATCAAGACTATTTAACATTTAAATAGTTTTAAATGAATCAATATATTTAAATAGTATTTATTCAATCTCAAATAATATTAAAATATTCCCAAAAGAATCAAAAGTATTTAATTAAAATAAATACTTTGAAATAATCCAAAATATTTAAATAATATTTAATCAATCTTAAATAATATTTAAATAACTCAAAATGAGTTGAAAGTATTTAATCAACATTAAATACTAGATATATACCCTTTTAAATAATATTTAATAAAACTAAATATTATTTAAAATATCGAAGGGATATTAATCAACTTGATTAATCCCTAACCCATAATACTTATTATCCCCAAAACTTATATTCCAGGGAGAATCCCTGGATAATATCGACTAATAGTCGAGAGATAATACACTACTCCCGGTCGTCTGTCAAGTACCAAAGAAATGTACTCGACACAGAAATCAGTTATGCAAAACTGACAGGAGGCGTCCTCTAACTTTTGAGAGTTCAGAGGCGCGAGCAAACAATTCAGTCGAATAAATAGTTCAAAGACAGAAACGAATTCCAAGCACCACAGCCTTATAACCAATAAACATGTTATAAGGTCAGAGTTTAGAGAACTTGCTATACAAACTCTAACTTTTCAAGAAGTTCAGAGTCGTCAAAGAATCAAGTAAGAAAGGGTAAAGCACAGTTCTTGATTGATATAAACAGTTTATACTCAACAAAGCCTTATAACCAAGAATTTGTTAAAAAGCTTAAGATTTCAAGGACTCAAGATATTGGCATATACAACAATCAAAATATTCTGTAATAGAATTTGAAAATAGGGTTAGGAATCTTGCCTGGTGTCCATGATGCATATCCATGATCCCACTTGTAATCCAGAAGTTCTATCAATAGATATAATAATCTAGATTAGTTCTCTTAATCGAAACAACTAGATATACTACTAATAAGTATACCCGAATTCGTTACTAATTACAAGATGATTATGACCATTAGACTTCACAACATCCTCATTCTAACACCTCGATGTTAATCCTTAACTTATATCGAGTGTACTTAGTCATTTTATAACACTTATTTTTCCCGGCATTTCACCTCCTCGTGCCTACTTTGGTTATTCGTAAAACTATCTTGTCAATGATTTTTAATCAACTTCTTTGCACCTACGTATAGTCATGATGTTCCTTAACAACTTTCATTACTTGGTCGACTCGAGACAAGTCCTCTATCTTGCTCGAAATCGTTCCCCAAAACGGTTGTTCAACCTTTTCTTATGTTAATCTCACTTAAACACCCTGTTTTCTATCATTTTTAATAAATTGTAAATCAATCATTTTGACACGATTTCTTCTCTGGGGTCTTGTATGACTGTCAAGGAATCTCCCATTAAAGTTTCGGATTTTATTAAGCTCCGTAGCTAGTCCAATCATAGCCTCAAAGTTGGACAAAAACAGGATTTCCATTTCCTGTGCTACCGTTACTAAAACGTTCATAACTTTTGACTCATAACTCCGAATGACGCAAAATTAGCGCTCAAACGATCTAGAGACTATCTACTATATAACCATATCAGCCAGAAGCCAAGAACAGTGGCCGAATATTCCCAGATTTTCTGGACAGTTTACAGCAGTTAGTTTAGAAGAAAATTTGGCATGGTTTCGTTTGTAAACTCATCGTTTTCCATTTTTATTCTACTCCAAATCAACCAACAAACAATCCCAAACTCCTCAACTAACATCAACAACCAACATATCACATCCTCAAGCAAGAAAAATCAGCCAAGCATAAGAAAATAATTGAAAATCAAAGGAGCAACTATTGTGTTTATAGGACCAATCAAACATAATCTATGCTACCCATAACATATATATGCTATAACAATCATCAATCAAGCTATAGGAATCCAAGAATCCAAGAAAACAAATTTTCAATTTTCGTAGTTACTGTTCATTCGAACTTCTTTGAATCATAACTCAAGATTCCATGGATGGAACGAAATGAAATCAAAGACAAGCGTAGTAGGAGTCGGTACCTTCGATTTGAGCTATTAAACGCAAGAAACAAGCAAGAATCGAGTGAGTTCTTGATTTTTTTCTTCCTTGCTCCATGCCATCAGCCGAAGCTTGAAAAAAAGGGGGGGGGGGGGGGGCAGAACTGATTTTTTCTTATTTTGTGTGTGGTGTGTGGTGGAAGCTAGTATTTAATAAGGCTTGCGCGGTAGTCGCATAATTTCCCGACAACGTTTTAATCTCTCGTTCTCGTTCTCTTTTCTTTCGTCCCACCTAAGTTTTAAAAACTTAAAATCTCATATTATGATTCTAATATATTTTAGAATCATTAAATTAATGCTCTTTAATTGTTTCGAGAATTTACGAAACAATTCTCCGAATAAATACTAATTACTTACACCGTCTCTCAAATTCTGTCACGACTTCCATCCGGACTTCCAATTTATTTTGTTGGACCAAAAATACTTATAAGTCCTATATTGATTGCGTATGCCACCGTAACATCGATACACATATTTTCGAATACCCCGTATATTAATAATACGGTCTCACATTTCAAGTACCTTATGAAGAAATAAATCCATAAAATCATTCATTCATAAAATGAAAAATTTTTATCCAAAAATCTTAATAATCCCAAACGTCAGAAATATGGGTTATTACAGTCTCCCCTTCTTAAAAGGATTCCGTCCTCGGAATTTACGTGCGAACAACTGTGGTTACTATCCTCACACCTCCATTTCGAATTCTAATGTTGAGTCTTCAACCTACTCAGTTTCGTACAACAATATCACTACTGATACTACTTCACTTCTCAACACTTTCTTTAATCAGTCGATTGTCTTTATAAGTTCGTACTCTAACGCATGCCTAACGCCCGCGCTATAATTTTCTCACACTTAACGTATGATACACACGATGGATTCGTTAAAATTGGGAAGAAGCGCCACCTCGTATACACCTTCTTGATATACTTCAAGACCTGGAAAGATTCAATACTCCTTGAGCTTAAGTTTTCGTTCTTACTAAATTTCATTACTTCTCTTCACGATAATATGTTCAGCAATATGAAGTCTCTCGCTTCATATTCTCTGCCCTTTTTAGACTTGATCACCATACTCGCGTTGTCCATCTTGGGTTATTAATAATCACTTTCAAATATTACAATTTGCATCATATGCCTGTCAAACCGGTTCTTATTCTCAATTATCTATCATTCATCGATTTTGTCCCTGGCACAAAGTAGATCGATACTTTCGTTCGCACTAAACTTCGTAAGGGGGCATGACTATATATGAGTGATAACCGGAGTCATATAAAAGCTCTAACCGTAGTATGTAACTACCACGTACCACTCCTTTTTGAAATCCAAGGTACACACTTTCTATAAAAGATAACCTTGTACATAATTTTAATAGAGATCTTTTCAACGAAGATCATTGTAACAAAACAAATGATCAGAGTAGTTTGTAATCAATAAACTCATTTTTAATGTATATGATAAATAAGAAGAAAATAATTTAGATATGACTGAGAACAACCATATTTGTACTCAAGATGGCCAGTCTTTAGTACTTTCTGGTTTATAATACATAATCGAGTGGTTGCCCACCAGACTTTTGTCACTCAGACAAGAAGTCACACCATATGCATTGTTTATCTCAATCGGATGAAAAATAGTTAACATTTAGAAGAAAATGATTTTGAAAGGGAGAGAAAGTATATTTTGAAATTTTCATTCCTTAATGCATTACGAACTCAATATACAACGGTCCCTTCTCATTTAGGAACCTATTGACAAAATCCCCAAATTTCTCATTTCTATTCTTTCCGAATGAACTAAATCCTTAAGACTTTTATGGTCTTTGTACTTTCTCCGCTTCTACCCATTCGAGTGATGTTTCCACAGCTTAAGTACAACCGTTATGGCTATTTCCTCCAATTCATGATTAGGATACCTTAATTCATGTTCTCCCGTTACTCCGACGTATAAAATTATTTCTACTATGTTGCATCCGCACACAATCAATCCCTTACAATACTTGTAATTATTAATTACAAGATTCACCTTTTATCATCTGGTACTTACCACATTAGGACAATTACTCATATTTGTCCTTTACTTTCCTTAAACTTTCTTCGCCACTTACTATACGTCTCACAATTTAAACTCATTTTACCCAAAACTCATTCTTATGGGATTTGTCATCCAACCTCTTTTCTCTTAAGATTTTCTAATGATATATATATTTACCTTCGGTTTTTCCTTCACCTGTAGACAGATCAGGATATCCTATGTGGAGATTATGACAACTTGTCCAATTATTTCTTAATATTCCAATTAATCCTTGGAAGGTACAGGTGCATACATTAATATAACCTACCTCATCAAAGACTCATATTGTCCTTATCGCGTTCTCAATGCCATCCTTGGCATACTATCTAGGTAATTCTGTAGTTGGCGATAACCTATCCTCAATATATCTTCTCCAGTAGACTAATTTCTTCGAGTGGTCTATCCATATCATAGATATCCAATATTGATTGCTAAATTAATCAATTCACTTAATCCATTCTCACCAATGTATGCGCAGTCTCATACCGCTATCCGCTTCCTTTACACAAAACATGTGCACCTCATAGTAACACTTTCAATCTTATGATACCTTTATATATAATAGTCCTTATAACTGAGTGACTAACTCTTTTATGCTGACAGGTGCCATCTTCTAAGATGCCTCTAATGCTGATGCTGCTCCTCACACTGGCTCAATGGCGAATGATATAATCTCTAACGGATGATAACCCCAAAATATCACTAAGGGTTACTTTTCCCCAATTCTTTAACTACTCTCCTTATTGGATAGTTCTTTTGTCATATCCATTACCGGTGCCCCATAACTTAGCATACAACACGTAATATACTTTTTACTCGAATCTTAATTCAAACCTTCTCACTTCATCTCTATCTCCCAATCCCAACTTTATCCAATGTCGGGAAATCTTAACTTCACTGTTTTATTATTACCATCAGTTTAAACATTCTTATTTGGACATTCATCCATTCTTAACATCCTATCAATTCTTCAATCTGGAAGGGACTTAAATCTATGTCAAACCGGTACGCTAACCAGTCTTGATACCATATTACTTTTCCTTCATTCTCCATATTTAAAACATGATATCCCTTCTTTCAGGGCAATCATTCTCATAACATCTAGACTTTATAATTATAGCCTCTTGTTGTCCATTTCACATATTTCCCAATATCAGTTTCACTGTTTAGTAAATGAGGTCTTGATTGACTTGGGTGAACCATAATTAACCGTACCCCAACACGCTCAGATTTCTTAATCCACTGTTCTTTCTGAAGTAGAACTCCAGTTCCTAGTTAAAAGTTCATGGTAGTTCTATATATGTTGTCCCTCAAATTCCCTTTTTCTCCATGTCTCTTTCTCAACCATTTCATTTCAACTTCCTTCTATAACCACTTATTGAATCTATATAGTAGTTATTCCCAACACTAAGGATCTAATTGAATCCCCAACATTCGAGGTGACAATCTTGCCAATAACCATAAATTTCAATTCATAATCTAACACACTCTTGTTTCGGTCTAAACTCCAATTACATCTGAATTTCCAGATACTTAGGAACAGTTGCATAATACAGGGAATAGTTATGGCTACAAAAATCTTTGTTCGATAAAGTTCATAGGAATTCTCGTTGAATCAACGACCTTATTAGGTCCCCACCAATTTCTCTTCAGAAATTTTCGATCAGCACATAATAACCTTATATATGGCAAGGTAGGGAAACAGGGTAATATTATACAATTTGGTCATCCTATAGTCACTACCGTTAGTCCTATTATAACTCTCTGTGGGTTGAAATATAACCCTGAGCACCAAACACGCCCATTCCATCATTTAGTTTCTCAAGATAAATACTATTGTACGTATGACAAACTCCTTTATTTCACAGTACTCCGACTCGATAACGTTTTAGCAGAACAAAAACATAGATTAGCTCAGACTCATAACTCAATCAGACATACCCGACTACACATTTGGTTATTAAAACCCAACATCAAACTCAACCAAACAAATCCCCATTGGGGAACTCATAATTTCTCATTACAGCTATGCCTCGATATTCTCTCATTATAGACTTTCATGTCTCTTAAGTCATCATGTATATACACTTTATTATGTCATTAATCCCTCTAAATCCTCAATATTAACTCATATGTAGGTGGCCATAACCTTTAAGCCATGCTTCTCTATTTTCTCCTGAAAATTTCATTTACACGTCTTCTTAACTCTAATTTTATTAAACTTAAGTGAATGTATTTTCTATAGAAAATTGGGCATGACCTATTCGTAAGTCAAACTATGCCCGGTGTAGAAGCACCTCAATTACAATCCCAACATTCCAAACAATCTTTGTCCTGTAATGACCTCAAACATCAACATCTAGTCAGTCACCCAAAACATAATGTATATCAAAAAGGGCGATAACTAGAGTCATTATATATATATCTGTACTCTCGAACATCCTCAAAGTTAGTCAACAACATTATTGACGGTCACTTCCTCATACCATCAATCTTATTCGCTCCATAACATTAACAAGGATTTGCTGAAATGCACAATACCTCTTCGGGTTATTGCCAAATGATGAAGATTCTATCCACTATAGGCAGTCTCAATCAAGTTTAGCTTATGGATCTATCATTGGGTTACAGGACTTTTTCCCGAACCTCCTATCTCAACTTAAACTATTTCATCATCAATGACTACTCAGACCCTTCTATAGTCCGGAATTCCACTATTTAAAAGAATGAGCATCGTACAAGCACTTATGCAATAGCTCATCTATATTGGTTAACCTTACCATCATATTTGCAATGTGGTGGTCATCTCTGCAAGGGCTTACTTTAATCCAATATTCATAATATAATCAAAAACTACACCAAGTGTATATCTTAACTCTTTGTTGTGACTCTCTATCGTACGCATACCATACATCATCTAAATTAATGCTTTACTTTGTACTATCATAGAATCCTCAACAAAATCCTCGTATTCCTCATACTCAAACAAACATCAATATTATCCTTAGACCCATCATACTTCTCGTTAGTCTTGCAAATACCGGGTCATTTCTTATTTGGAAACAATTCCTCGAATCCGACACAAAATTATAACCAAAATGGTTCTCCATGATCTTGACATTACTAACTTAAGGTAATTGTCACTGTTCTATCTTATTCACTGGAACTACATCCGGTAGTCCAATAATGAACTCTATATGAGCTCTTACGTCCTCTTATATGTATATATAACTCTTAACTCTCTCGTATCTAAGTACTATGACTCAGAGCTCTGATACCACCTCTGTGACACCCCCAGATCCGGGGTCAGGGATCCAGGCCATCACGATCCAATTCCAACAATAAATTACTCACCTGCTTAACAATTATATCACAACATATCCTGGTGACCCCAATCCAAATACACAACTCGAGCCATAGTCTCAGAAAACGAACTTAAAATAATAACAGTTATTATAATTCAACTGTAATAAACTCAGGATCTCGTTGTTTAAACATTTATTATTACATTACATATTTTACAACAAGTCTTAGGATTCTAAACTGAAATCCTATCTAGCTTACACAACCTGTAGAAGCCTTGAACCTGACTAACTCAAGCTCGAGCCTCTTCTTTCCTTTGCATCCGATGGACCTGTCTTACTGCAAGGTTTAAAATTTGCAAAAACAAGAATGAGCCAAAGAATGCTCAGCAAGATATATATTAGAATATTTTGTAACTTGCACCAAGAAAAGGGTGGCAACTGATATTTATACCAGTCCGATGTCCAACAATATCAGTAGATAATTTGCAATACTTTTCCAGCAGAAAGTTTAGCGAAATATGTTTCGACAATAAATGAATCAGAGTTTACGATGCAAGAAGATATTCAAAATAAGTATGCAGTTCAAGTTACTGCGATACCACAATTTAAGATTCACAGTTTTGGGATCAACAGAATCGACAATTTAGCACAATGGCATCAACCACAGAGTACCATTTATTCGAGCATCAATACGAAGGCAGTTCAAGATACTGCGAAAAGAATCAATAAAAGCTCAACAATTCTCATTCACACTTTCGCTAGTGTAGGACCAATGAAAGTTCAACAGTTCCCATTAACACTAACCTTAGTGTAATGTCAAATTCCAATTGGAAGAAAAGAAGATACTGGAGCATCCACCGCGCCTATTGTACACGATGATCAGTCGTATAGTACAATAGTTAAGTAACCTTTTCTACTAGTAGAAGGATGATCCAAAACAGGTCATCACCCTAGGCAACACATGGGCCTTTAAATGCTGGACCGGCGCCACTCGGCCTCTTACGCTAGATGGACTGTGCCGCACACAAGCCTCTTACACTTTATATCTCCAGTTCCCTTTGAGTACAATCAACAAGTCTAGAAGGGAATTTAATACAACCTTCTAGGATAACAACAACAAAGCTTTTTGGGAATATTCAAATCAAAGTGTGGAAGGGAATTTAATACAACCTTCCGGAACAACAACAAAGTTTTATGGGAATTCAATATTCGATAATAGATTAACTCCCGAAACGAGGTGGAAGTAATCTCTTTATATGTGTGGGTTGACCTTTAGTCATGAATGAACAGTTCGAATCAAGATCACGACCGGGGAGTCGCTACTAGGTGATAAAATAAACCCCACGAAAATATAATACTTTTAGGTAAAATAATGGTCCCTACGGGCACCAGTTTAAATGAAAAGAATGTTAAAGTGGGATATTCCTTCCCTAACATGGAGTTATCGACTCAAAATAAGTATAAAATATCCGAGTCATAGCTCAGTATTTATTATTTAATGAAAATAATGTTTTAAGAATTTTCTTGATAACTCCGGAATATTTTTAAAGATCCAGTAAATATTTAATCAATAAATACGAGACCTTGAATAGTCCCTGAAAAATATTTTAAAATAATTAAAATATTTAATTAGGATTTAATCAAGACTATTTAACATTTAAATAGTTTTAAATGAATCAATATATTTAAATAGTATTTATTCAATCTCAAATAATATTTAAATATTCCCAAAAGAATCAAAAGTATTTAATTAAAATAAATACTTTGAAATAATCCAAAATATTTAAATAATATTTAATCAATCTTAAATAATATTTAAATAACTCAAAATGAGTTGAAAGTATTTAATCAACATTAAATACTAGATATATAGCCTTTTAAATAATATTTAATAAAACTAAATATTATTTAAAATATCGAAGGGATATTAATCAACTTGATTAATCCCTAACCCATAATACTTATTATCCCCAAAACTTATATTTCAGGGAGAATCCGTGGATAATATCGACTAATAGTCGAGAGATAATACACTACTCCCGGTCGTCTGTCAAGTACCAAAGAAATGTACTCGACACAGAAATCAGTTATGCAAAACTGACAGGAAGCGTCCTCTAACTTTTGAGAGTTCAGAGGCGCGAGCAAACAATTCAATCGAATAAATAGTTCAAAGACAGAAACGAATTCCAAGCACCACAGCCTTATAACCAATAAACATGTTATAAGGTCAGAGTTTAGAGAACTTGCTATACGAACTCTAACTTTTCAAGAAGTTCAGAGTCGTCAAAGAATCAAGTAAGAAAGGGTAAAACACAGTTCTTGATTGATATAAACAGTTTATACTCAACAAAGCCTTATAACCAAGAATTTGTTAAAAAGCTTAAGATTTCAAGGACTCAAGATATTGGCATATACAACAATCAAAATATTCTGTAATAGAATTTGAAAATAGGGTTAGGAATCTTGCCTGGTGTCCATGATGCATATCCATGATCCCACTTGTAATCCAGAAGTTCTATCAATAGATATAATAATCTAGATTAGTTCCCTTAATCGAAACAACTAGATATACTACTAATAAGTATACCCGAATTCGTTACTAATTTCAAGATGATTATGACCATTAGACTTCACAACATCCTCATTCTAACACCTCGATGTTAATCCTTAACTTATATCGAGTGTACTTAGTCATTTTATAACACTTATTTTTCCCGGCATTTCACCTCCTCGTGCCTACTTTGGTTATTCGTAAAACTATCTTGTCAATGATTTTTAATCAACTTCTTTGCACCTACGTATAGTCATGATGTTCCTTAACAACTTTCATTACTTGGTCGACTCGAGACAAGTCCTCTATCTTGCTCGAAATCGTTCCCCAAAACGGTTGTTCAATCTTTTCTTATGTTAATCTCACTTAAACACCCTGTTTTCTATCATTTTTAATAAATTGGAAATCAATCATTTTGACACGATTTCTTCTCTGGGGTCTTGTATGACTGTCAAGGAATCTCCCATTAAAGTTTCGGATTTTATTAAGCTCCGTAGCTAGTCCAATCATAGCCTCAAAGTTGGACAAAAACAGGATTTCCATTTCCTGCGCTACCGTTACTAAAACGTTCATAACTTTTGACTCGTAACTCCGAATGACGCAAAATTAGCGCTCAAACGATCTAGAGACTATCTACTATCTAACCATATCAGCCATAAGCCAAGAACAGTGTCCGAATGTTCCCAGATTTTCTGGACAGTTTACAGCAGTTAGTTTAGAAGAAAATTTGGCATGGTTTCGTTTGTAAATTCATCGTTTTCCATTTTTATTCTACTCCAAATCAACCAACAAACAATCTCAAACTCCTCAACTAACATCAACAACCAACATATCACATCCTCAAGCAAGAAAAATCAGCCAAGCATAAGAAAATAATTGAAAATCAAAGGAGCAACTCTTGTGTTTATAGGACCAATCAAACATAATCTATGCTACCCATAACATATATATGCTATAACAATCATCAATCAAGCTATAGGAATCCAAGAATCCAAGAAAACAAATTTTCAATTTTCGTAGTTACTATTCATTCGAACTTCTTTGAATCATAACTCAAGATTCCATGGATGGAACGAAATGAAATCAAAGACAAGCGTAGTAGGAGTCGGTACCTTCGATTTGAGCTATTAAACGCAAGAAACAAGCAAGAATCGAGTGAGTTCTTGATTTTTCTTCTTCCTTGCTCCATGCCATCAGCCGAAGCTTGAAAAAAAGGGGGGGGGGGGGGGGGGGGGCAGAACTGATTTTTTCTTATTTTGTGTGTGGTGTGTGGTGGAAGCTAGTATTTAATAAGGCTTGCGCGGTAGTCGCGTAATTTCCCGACAACGTTTTAATCTCTCGTTCTCGTTCTCTTTTCTTTCGTCCCACCTAAGTTTTAAAAACTTAAAATCTCATATTATGATTCTAATATATTTTAGAATCATTAAATAATGCTCTTTAATTGTTTCGAGAATTTACGAAACAATTCTCCGAATAAATACTAATTACTTACACCGTCTCTCAAATTCTGTCACTACTTCCATCCGGACTTCCAATTTATTTTGTTGGACCAAAAATACTTATAAGTCCTATATTGATTGCGTATGCCACCGTAACATCGATACGCATATTTTCAAATACCCCGTATATTAATAATACGGTCTCACATTTCAAGTACCTTATGAAGAAATAAATCCATAAAATCATTCATTCATAAAATGAAAAATTTTTATCCAAAAATCTTAATAATCCCAAACGTCAGAAATATGGGTTATTACAGGACCCGTGAGAGGACGACAACCTATCTCTGTGAATAATTGCAACATTTCTTCCATAGTGGGTTCCGGAGCAAAATTTTCTGAAGGAAGCCCAAGAATCTCATTGAACTTCTGCAGACTGACCTCATATTTTGCACCACTGATAGTGAAGGACAAGCCTGTTGGATTTGCTTTACCACCCTGAATCTCTAATGTTGAGTAAGCAGCTTGAAGGGCTTCAACATTCAAGATGGGAGAGGTGGTTAAGGCATGACTTATGATGGATGTGTTGTTGAGAGACTCAATCCAGAACTGGTAGTGAATGAATCTACCAGTTGCTCGATCAGCAGAGAGATTAACAAAGTTGGTTTTGGGAATAGTGAAATTTGGGTTGGCCATTTGAGATTTGTGTTTGAGAAGAGAAATGTTTTGTAAAGATTTTGCAATGAAAATTTTAGAGAACAAGTTCTAAATTTAAACACAAAAAAAACGTACACGAACCCCACTAATTACCCACGTAATAAAACTCCCCACTAATGACCACTTAACTCCCCACTAATGATCACTTAACTCCCACTAATGATTGACGGTTTAGCTTTAGGAAATTAAAGTGAACAGTCGTTTTGTTTTTAAAAAAAATGCGAGTATCTTGGAAAACCACAAAACAGGGCGGTTACTTGGTACTTTATGGATTGATCAGTAACACACACAACTATGCCACTTGAAAAAAAATGAAAAACACGAAGACACAAAATAAAAAAAAACAAACTCACTCGAATATCAGGAGAACTAAACAACGATTTGCAAGAACACTAATGTTAAGAGATGACGTAGAATATGCGCAAAAAGTTCAACAGTTTACTTTAAACAAAATTTTGGCAGAGTTTTGTTTTACTGATTAATGTTTTCAAGTAACAGTTAGTGATTTTTGTTTAAGAAAATTACAAGAAAAACTTGGTGTTATGGCAGGGAAGAGGATGCTGTGAATGTATGTATATGCGTGTGTATTTGCTTCAGCTTTTTGAACTAGTGAGAGAGAGAAGGTTAATAGAAATAATGAACAGTCTATATAATGCTATATTATATACTTGCACGCAAAAACAAAATAACTGAAGAGACAAGTCACAGCTCGATCTCGAGATCCGCATCTCGATCTACATCTCAAAGTCGATCTTGATGTCGATCTCGATGTGGATAGATCGAGATGTACCTTAACAGTTTTTAAGCAATTTTCGCAAGTCAATCTCGATCTCGATCCAGAACCAGATCGAGATTTGCCTTAGAAACTTACAATTTTGAAATGACAGGGAATTTAGCAAATAAATCATGCATTACAAAATTAAGTCTAGCATTAAATCCTATCACATTATTAGACATTAATCATATGGATACACAGATCATCATAAGATTAATGTCATGAAACTTTCTAACTTCCCCTTATGACATGCAATACATACATTTTTGAAGTTAAGTACACATTATTAATTATGAATATTCATGAACAACAATAATATGTACACAAACTGAATTATAACAGATAGGTAGCAAAACTAACAGGTGTTAAGCATCCCCAATTCACCAACCAATCTAGAAAATGTTGATTCGTCTAGAGGTTTAGTGAATATATCTGCTATTTGACGTTCAGTAGACACAAAATGTAACACTACAGTTCCATTTTCTACATGCTCTCTAATAAAATGATACCTTATATCAATATGCTTAGTCCTTGAGTGATCCACAGGATTGTTGGTCATTGCAATAGCACTTGTGTTGTCACACATGATAGGAATCTTAGATACTTCCACACCATAGTCTTTGAGTTGGTTCTTCATCCACAGTATCTGGGCCACACAGCTTCCAGCAGCAATATATTCTGCTTCAGCTGTCGAGGTAGATACTGTATGTTGTTTCTTGCTTTGCCAAGACACCAACCTTCTTCCAAGAAACTGACAGCTTCCTGAAGTGCTCTTCCTATCTATTCTACAACCTGCGTAATCTGAATCCGAATAGCCAACAAGATTAAACCCTGTATCTCTTGGGTACCAAATCCCAAGATTTGATGTTCCCTTGAGATACCTAAAAATACGCTTTACGGCTATAAGATGTGACTCTCTAGGATCCGCTTGGAACCTTGCACATAAGCATGTAGAGAACATAATATCAGGTCTGCTAGCAGTTAAATACAAAAGAGAGCCGATCATACCTCGATTGCTTGAGATGTCTACAGGTTTTCCCGCTTTATCCTCGTCAAGCTTAGTGGCTGTTGCCATAGGAGTCTTAGCTTGTGATACATCTTCGAGACCATACATCTTTAATAGATCATGAATGTACTTGGTCTGGCAGATAAATATCCCGTCCTTCTTCTGACTAACTTGAATACCGAGAAAGAACGCCAGCTCTCCCATCATGCTCATCTCATACTTTGATTGCATTAACTTTGCGAATTTAGCACACAGCTTCTCATTTGCAGACCCAAAGATAATGTCATCCACATATACTTGCACCATTATTAGATCATCTTTGCATTTCTTGTAGAAAAGCGTCTTGTCGATTACTCCTCTGGTGAAACCACTTTCTAGTAAGAAGTCTGACAGAGTTTCATACCACTTCCGCGGAGACGGCTTAAGGCCATATACTGATTTGAAGAGGCGATAAACATAATCACAATATTTGTTGTCGACAAACCCAGGAGGTTGATCAACATACACTTCTTCATCCAGTTCACCATTTAAGAATGCACTCTTGACATCCATCTGATAGACTTTAAAACCATGATGTGCTGCGAATGCTAAGAACATCCTTACGGCCTCTAGCCTTGCTACTGGTGCGTAGGTTTCATCATAATCAATTCCTTCTCTTTGAGTATACCCCTTAGCAACCAGGCGAGCTTTATTTCGTGTTACAAGTCCGTTTTCATCCAGCTTGTTTCTGAATACCCATTTTGTTCCAACAACAGATCTATTCTTTGGTCTGGGTACCAGCTTCCACACCTTCTGCCTTTCAAACTGATTGAGTTCTTCTTGCATAGCGATCACCCAATCAGTGTCATCTAGGGCTTCTTCCACCACTTTACGTTCCAATTGAGAAAGGAACACTGAGTATAGACATTCATTCTCAGTGGCAATTTCAGCTCTAGCTTTTCCTCTAGTAGTCACTCCGGCATCTGGATCACCAATAATTAGCTCAAACGGATAGTCCTTGCTCCAAGTACGATCCCTAGCAAATGTTCTTGATGACTCAGCTTGATCTTGTAAGTGAAGGTGACTTAGTCTAGAAGCACTTCCACTAGTTTCTCCTGAGCCAGTACTAGCTCCCCCTAAGTGAGCTGCTCCCCCTGAGTGCATACTTACTCCCCCTGAGTTAGTACCAGGTCTAACGGAAGGTGATCCCTCAGCCCTAGTGTTTTGTATTGGCGAGACACTAGTCTCTTGATTAATTACATTATTTATCATTGGATCACTACCCTGCACTACAGACTCAGGAATTGTATCCACTTCATCAATATCCATATTTTCAAATCTTAGGGAAGTGGGCTCACTGTCTTCTTTTTGTATAGAATGGAGCTTTGAGTCGTCGAATGTGACATTAAGGCTTTCAACCACCTTGCAATCATTAAGCGCAAACACCCTGTATGTTGCTACTACTTCAAGAGAATATCCAATGAAAACCCCTTCATCTGCTTTGGCATCAAACTTTCCAAGTTGTGCATTGTCTCTTAACACAAAGCATTTGGCACCAACACGTGAAAGTACTTGATAGATGGTTTTCGTTTATTCATCAGATAGTAAGGCGTCTCATTATAGTCTTTTGTAATCAGGGTTCTGTTCTGTGTATAACACGCCGCGCTAACTCCTTCAGCCCAAAAATACAAAGGAAGTCTTGACTCATACAGCATTGTCCTAGCTGCTTCAACCAGTGTCCTATTCTTCCTTTCTACCACCCCATTCCGCTGCGGTGTTCTCGGTGCTGAATACTGTCGTCTGATCCCTTTAGATATGCAGAAATCCATTAACACTGAGTTCTTGAATTCTGTCCCGTTGTCAGATCGGATAGTCTTCACAGTCAGACTTGCTACGTTTTCAATTACCAGTACATGCCTAATGATCTCATCTGGCACTTCATCTTTCGATGTCACAAACGTTACCCATGTGTATTTGGAAAAGTCATCGACTATCACCAGCGCGTATCTTTCCCTTGACATTGACATAACATTAACGAGTCCAAACAAATCCATGTGAAGTAGTTGTAGGGGATCGGTAATGCTATTCACTTGCTTATCCTTATGCGAGGCTCTTTTCGATTTTCCCATCTCACATGCTTCGCAAAGTCCATCTGGAGTAAACTCCATCTGTGGCAGCCCTCTCACCAGTTCTCTCCTTACGAGATTATTCATTGCTTTAAAGTTCAGGTGAGATAATCGTTTATGCCATAGCCAACTTTCATCAGCAGAAGCCTTGCTGTAAAAACACGTGACTTCAAACTGATCAGCAGAATTCATGTCGGCTATGAACAAATTTGACTTCCTTACTCCTTTGAGAGCAAGGCTTCCATCCTTTTTGCTTCGAATCGAACAATCATGCTTCCCAAAGTTGATGTCAAAACCCCTGTCGGTGAACTGACTAACGCTGAGAAGATTATGTCGCAATCCTTCCACAAAAGACACGTCCTCAATGATAACATTTCCACAAACAATCTTGCCATATCCCCTGGTGTAACCTTTGCTGTTATCTCCAAAAGTAACCATGGAGCCGGCTCTCAACACCAAATCTGTTAGCAGGGACTTATTGCCGGTCATATGCCTCGATGCTCCACTGTCCAGCACCCATATGACTTTACTCTTTTCCTGTTCACTGCCCTGCAAATCCAGAAAGGTTAGGTGTTCTTCGGAACCCAATGATGTTTGGGCCCGACATCAATAATTTTCTTTTTCTTTTCAGATACAGAAGGCTTTGCCTTGTCGCCATCAGGGGCATACATCTTGACTTTGTCTTTTCCCTTGTTAACCTTGACTGGTTTGTCAGGTTTGGGAGTAGACTGGTCACTCCTAACTTTAGGAGGACTTGAAGTCTTAGCCTTTGACCAATCATGCTTTTTCTTACCACTACTAGATGCATGTTCACCAGATGTACTAGCAATATTCATCAAATTAAAATAAGCATGCATGATGTTTACAGCACATGGCATACAATTAGGATTATTGCATTTGGCATGATTTGCATACATGTTAGGCAAAGCAGTAGTTGCAGGCATGGTATTACAACCAACAGGTTTTTCTTCCTCTACATAGAATGGGCAATAGTAAGACAAATGATCAGTTTGATTACAAATATAGCATGCCTTCCTAGCTCGTGTAGATGTAGATACAGATACAGGTTCAGTTTTAACTACCTCTACAGGTGATTTCATTTGGTCTGACCCTGCTACCCATTGTTTATATGACACCGTCTTAGCCTCCTTGGTTCCTACACCTCTCTTAGCATAAGCACTCTTACTCGCTCTCTTAGAAGTTGTAGGTTTTACTACTTGTTCTTCCGACTCTTTTTCCATTTTAATCTCATGTTCAATTTTAACAGCAACAGGATCTATTGTCCTAGGCTCAAACTGCTTAAAGATAGGTTTTCTAACATCCCCTAAAACCTCAGGCACATTTTCTTTGACTAACACTGGCTCTAACAACTCAGCAGCCCTATTTTTCTTTTTCTGTGTGTAGTCAAGTCCTATGTTTACTTTTTCATTTTTACTCTTGCCTGCCAGTTTCATGTACATGTCCCTTTCTACAAAAACTTTATTAGCGGCTTCTTTAAAAGATTGACAAGTTATTTTAAGCTCAGCTAATTCATTCTTAAGTTCTTCGTTAAGGTCTTCCCTAATCTTAAGCTTGTGTTCTAAAACGTCTACCTGATTCATTAACTGCCTTTCTTTACTTTCTCCTGATTCTAATTCCTCTACCTTGGCCTCGAGAAGTCTATTCTTAAGGGAGAGTTTAGCATTTTCCTCATTAACAGCGATTAGATTCAGTTGGAGATTGTACATGTCTTTAGTCATGGCAGCTAATTCATTTTGGTACTCAAAAATAGACATTTCATTTACGGTTAGAATTGGTACCTTTGATTGTTCTGAAGATTTTGCCATTAAAGCGAAGTTGCATAGCTCCTGATCTTCATCTTCATCAAACTCGTCCCAACCCTTCCCTTCAGTCACAACATACGCCCGGCTTCCCTTCTGTTGCTTTCTAACCAAGGCGTCATATTTCTTTTTCAGATCAACATAGGATTCCTTGGGATGAACGTATTTGGGCTTCTTGCACTCTGTTGCAAAGTGTCCTAATTCATTGCAGTTAAAGCATCTGAACTTGTTCTTGTCTACCAGGTTAGGTCTGTAGCCACTACTAGATGTGCTACCTCGACCGCTGTAATTTCCCCGGCCACATACACTACTACCTCTGCTGCTTCTTCGGCTGAAAGAACTACCAAATCGTCTTTTACCTTTTCTTGGCTTCCTGAAGCTGATATGAGCAAATTCTCGAGCAATACAAGCATATGACTTGTCTTCTAATTTGTCCAGCTCTTCAAGGGTATAATATTCATCCTCACTTTCTTCGGATGGATCTTCAATATCTAATATCACCCTTTCAGGATTAGCAGTTTTCAATGAGACAGCTGCAAGTGCCTTTGCAGTAGACTCTTCAGCTACAAGTCCAGATTCACTTACCGCTTTGTATTCTCCACTATTGTAGGATCTTCTTTTGTCATTTTGTTCTTGCTCCAGCTCGTAGGTCTTTAAAACACCATACAGCTTTTCGAGAGAAGTATTTTTCAAGTCTCTTGACTCTCGAATGGCAGTGATCCTGTGTTCCAGATGTTTAGGCAAATTCAAGAGAAACTTGATATTTGAATCTGCCAGTGGATAGACTTTATCTCTTATACTCAGCTCGATAAGCAATTTACTGTAACGTTTGTAAACATCCGCTATACTTTCTCCTCGTTCGCATCTGAACGGTTCATATTCAGATATCAGAATGCGCTTGTGATTATCTCTAACTTCCTCGGTCCCCTCCATCACTACAGCCAGTTTATCCCACATGGCTTTAGCTGTTTTTAATCCCTTTATTTGAACATAGTACTCTGAGTTTAGGGATTCAATTATGACGTTGCGTAACGACGCATCCATACCAACCAATTCTTTATCTGCGTCTGAAAACTCCATTTCTTCTTTAGGAACAGACCGGGATGGTATTAGTATCCCTCCTTCCATTCGCTCTGGCTCAATTCTCATGGGTATGTATAGACCGTTCTCCAATATTCTCAAGTATACCTTGTTTATTGATTCAAGGTAGGCTTTCATCCTTCCTGTCCATTCGTCATAATGTTGTGCATCAAACGGAGGTATCTTAAATCTGTGTGCGGCGGCCATTTTAATAAAGTTTAAAATTAAGATAATACACTTTTCAAATTACAATAAATTGTATTTACTTAAAAAATTAATTATCTCACTTTAAATATTCAACACTTAATATCCAATGGGTTTTGCACTTAAGATTCAAGCAAGTTAGTTCTAATCTCAGGAACAGTAGCAGGGTCCACCACTTTTTCAAGTCCAAACAAACGATTGTCCACTTTCTAGTTGACAGAAGTTCGAATATGTAGTTTTTGTTTAGTCAAACAGTTGATTCACTTTTGGCCACAAGAAAACCCACAAAGCTCTAAGGTACAACGTTTGTAATGTTGTACAAATATTCCTTACACCATGACTCAGAACTTTTTAGATCTATGAACTTTTCAAGAAGAAACAAATAAAAGCTTTCGGCACAAACTTCAAGAAAAATGGATCTGGGATTTTCAAGAACCAACTCAAACAACACAGTAAGATCTCTGTTAGATGTGTTTAACAGGGGCTCTGATACCAATTGTTAGGTCCAAAAGTATTGTAGAGGGGGGGTGAATACAATTGTTTTGAATAATGAGAGAAAATAAAATAAATGCAGGTAATAAATGATGACATAGAATTTCAAGAATATATCTTTATATTCATTGAAGAATTTGCTACAACATTCATAAAAGCATCATAATCAGTTGAACAATAAATACAGCAATTAAGGCTTGATTCAACTGATTCTCTCTCACTTTCTTTTTACAGTAAATGCTCTCTTTTTAAAATATACTGTAGAAAATACAGAGATTGCTAAAAGTCTATTTACAAATAAAACAAAGTGCTGCTTTTATAATGTCGTGTAGACTTGATCTTGTCCTTTTTGTGTACGTGGCCCAATCAGGACTCGTCAACAAAAAGTACTTTCCAACCACTCTGGATCAACCGTTCACAATAAGCCACTTGTCCCTTGAACATTAAATGCTACATATCGACCCGCATCTCGATCTAGGCCTGGACCCATCTCGATCTCGATCTTAGTTGACAATCTCGATCTTGATCTCGATCTGTGAAAATCTCGATCTCGATCTATGAGAATCTCGATCCCGATCTCGATCTGCCGTGGATAGAGATTTGCCTTGTAATGTTTTACTTCAATTATAAATCTCGACCCACATCTCGATCTGCTGTGGATCGACATTTGCCTTAGCAAATATGCACTCATCCAATGTTGACCTTCTTTAGTGACTAATTGTGGATTAACCTTTATGAGCAAGTTTCCCTAGCTTATTCAATTTATTTTCCTCACTCAATTCAAATGAGATCTTTTATTACTGACATGAGCTTGCCTCCAATGTCCTGACACTTGATGCAATGGTCTGGTTCATAAGTGACTAGTCTTGTAGGGGTTCTTGCTTCTGAATGTCAGTTCTCATTTGTTGATTAACCTTTACATTATCCAGATGTTGATATACTTTACATGAAATCACTTTGGTCTTCTTGATACTTCTTTGACATTAATTTGATTCTCCATTAGATAAGTTAGGGCACGAGCAATACTGAAATTGAACTTCTTCTCACTTATGCATCCTTGATTAACCAAATTAGTTACTTGTAGTTACCAAGTATCATTACCATTTCTTCAGCTGATTGATTCCATGTGCTTCTTCAGTTTCTCTTGTTTTTGCTGTTGTTTTATCTTTTACCTAGTTGAGTTACATAGTAATTAAGTGTTACAATTTAGTACACCTATGCCTTTCAGGCTTAGATAAGTTAACAAATTTAGCTGCAGAAATTTCCTTGTCCTTGTCTTTCTCATTGACTGCCCTTGCCCTTTGGTTTAGCCTTGACAGGTGTGTCTTTAGGCTTAGGGACAGGGGCTTCCTTCATAGACTTAGGAGGACTAGCAGTCTTTGCCCTAACATGCTTTCCATTCATGTTCACATCTGTATTAATGCAGGTACTAGATGATGCATTCATCAAGTTTATGTATGCAGATATGATGTTGAAAGCACATGGCATGCATCCAACTTTACCTCATGGTTGATGAAGAATGGACATGGCAGACATATTAGGAGTTTCTGTTTTCACTACTTTTATCTTTTTGCATGCATGCGTAAGATGACTAGTAGAATTATAATTGTTACAAATGTTCCTAATAGCTTTGGGAGAATAGGCATAATCAATTTTCTTATTAACACCTATCTTGCCATTTCTGTTAGCTTTCTTCTTTTCATCTTTGTTGCCTATTTCAGTTTTAATCTGTTTATTAGGTTCTTCAATTTTTACAGATTTCATAGGCAACTTCTCTTTAGCTTCTTCTTCTTTCTTTTTATCCTCAGCAAGGATTTCTTCTTTCATTAAGATCTGTTCTTCATCTAAGGGTTCGATGACAAACTTCTTGTATAGGGGCTTAGGAACTTTTTTTAATACATTCTTCATGTCTCTTACTTGCCTTCTTATCATAGTCAAATCCTATTCCAGTTTTTTGACCTATACCCTGTTTATCTATTGCCTCCTTAACAAGATTAGCCGATTTCTTATAAGCCTGAAGTTTTAACTCTAACTCGGAAATTTTATTCCTAAGTGCAGTTTCTACTACTTGGTTGCATTTTTCTCTATTCTGCAGGTATTCTACCTTTCGTCTAAGATCTTCTAAGTTAACACATTCAAGCTCTTGTTCTTCATTTCTAGCTTTTAGCATTTTATTCTTTAGAACTAGTTTAACATTTTCTTCTTCAGATGCTAGCATGCTTGTATGTATTTTAAATATTTCTATGCTTAAATCTTCTACAGTTTTCTTTTAATCAGAATTAGACATGTCAACTGTGGAAAGAAATGATACCTTTGATGACTGAGGTGATGCCTCTGAAGAGTTTTCCATTAGAGTAACATTTCCATGTGTCTCTTCTTCATCGTTGTCTGAATCATCCCAGTTCTTTCCCTCGGTTATATAAGCTCTGCCCTGATGCTTCTTCACCAGTGCTTCATACTTCTGTTTCAATTCATCATACGACTTCTTTCTTTTCCTTGCTTAGGCTTATGGCATTCTGTACCAAAATGTCCGGGTTCATTGCAGTTGTAGCACTTAAATTACCGCGGTCTACCATTTCAATCTTATAACCTCCTTTGCTGTAAGACCCTGAAGATGAACCACCTCAGTTGTTATTTCTGAAGTTGAAACCTCTGTATCTGGTGTTACTCTTGTATTTGTACTTATGGTTCCTTCTAAGCCTGAGGTTCTTGAACTTTCCTGCCATATAGGCTATTGTCTTATTTTTCAATTGTTCAAGTTATTCCATTGAGTAGAAGTCATCTTCATCACCCGCTTGAGCATTCTCTGTCAATTCAACTTCTAGAATCTCTTCTTTCTCAATTACAGGTTTTTCTTTGTTGGTCTCTGTACCAACAAAATCTTTAGTTATAAGTGTTGTTGTTTTTAACAGTGTTGTATTCTTACTGTCCATAGTTCCTGAACCTTAAATGATCTATCTTTGCTCTTGCTCCATTTCATGAGTCTTGAGCTTCCCATATAGAATTTCGATAGACATGTCATTTATGTCACTTCTCTCTCTGATGGCAGAGATCTTGCATTCAAGATGAGCTGGCAGTGTCAACATAAATTTTCTGTTGTTCTCCCTACGTGAGTAGGCCTTTCCATGCAATGACAAGTCATTCAACAATTTATTGTATCTCTCAAAGACTTGAGTGATACTTTCTCCTGGAAGTGCCTTGAAAGCTTCATACTGGGATGTGAGAATATCCAGCCTGTTCTCATTCACTTCTACAGTACCTTCTATTAGCAGATCAATCGTATCCTACATTTGTTTGGCACTAGTGTAATTTATCACTTGATTAAGCATTGTAGTGTCCAATGAATCCATTAGGATACATTGAAGATGATTATCCCATGCTACTATTTCTCTGTCAGTGTCAGTATACTCTGAAGGCTCATTTGGGGTAAATCCTTGAGGAATCCGTTCACCCTCATCTGAGACTTATTCTGGTGTAAGCTTCTTAGGAACATAGGATCCATTTTCTAGAATTTCCATATATTGAGAATTAGTCGATTTGATGAAAGTGGACATCTTCTTCTTCCATAAAATGTATTCATTTTTATCAAAAGATGGGATTTTGATGCTACTAAGTTTTTGGGTACTCATGGTTACGAAGAATTTTAATTCTCAAGAAATAATTAATTTCTTAAAAATTAAAATCAATTCGAATAAAAATAAATTTTGAGAAATAAAATTTTAATTCGAATTCTTGACGATTGATAGCTTTTTAAAAATTAGTAGATTTAAAATCTTTAAAGAATTCGAAATTAAATTTTCTTTAAAAATAAGGAAATTTCAATATGAATTTTTCTAGATCTAAAAATACACTTTTTCGTAAAACTATTTTTGGATCTTGATTTGTAACTTCAATCAACAGGCTCTGATACCAATTGTTAGGTCCTAAATCATCGTAGAAGGGGGGGTTGAATATGATGTGGGTTGATTTTCCTCTGATACCTCTTGATTTATTTTCTTAAAACATAACGATTCGGGGTAATAAAGATATATTATTAAATCCCTGAGGTGCTACACTTCTAATCAAAAGATTAGCTTCTTTGGATTCAATCAATATTATAACAAAAATACATGTGGGTGTTTAATGCTTGGCTATTAACGGAGCTCCCATAAGTTTGTTGAGTTTTTTGAAGAAGATGCACACTGGTTCTTTCGAATTAAACTCATATATATTTGTGTAGACTTTTGGAAATCAAATGAATTGATTTTCCAACAATGCATGTCCTTTGTTGTGCCTGCAAGAGTGTTGGTGGAGTGTAAGCGCCACAAAATATGTTTGTTGTGCCCATGGAGTTATGTTGTGTCTAAGCATCCCTTTTATTGCGCCTCTACTCTTACTCTAGTGTATAGGCGCCATGAATTACTTAGAAAAAATCATCTACCAGTTTTCCTTGCGCCTATATCCTTTTGTTGCGCCGAGTTTGTTACGCCTATACTCTTGTTCCAGTGTATAGGCGCCACAAACAACTTGGAAAACTTGAGAAATGTTTTCTTGCGCCTAAGACAAGTTTAGTTGTGCCTAGGATTTATTTTGTTGCGCCTGCACACCCAATGCCTTGTAGAGGCATCACCAAAACCATTGAAACTAAGCTCAAACTTTTCTTGCGCCTTGGACATTTTGTTGCCCCTTATACAAGGTTTTAACTGTGTAGGAACCACCAAATGTAGTAATACTTACCTTAAACAATTCCTTGAAATGTTTGAAGTATTTACCACTTGGTTTTCACTCTTCTGGCTTGATCAATTGAATTTCTTCTGATTAAACAAGACAATTCTTTTCTTGTTCTGCTAACGCTTAATGCACTGGTCTGGTTCACAAATGACTAACAATGAATTGAATTCCCTTGATTTTTGTTCTGTTTTAGCTGATTAACCTTTGACTTTTGCATTACTTTTGATCACTAAAACCCTTTGACATTTACTCAGATCATTACACTGTCTTTAATATGGAATCTTCTAAAATCTTATTTGTTGCTAAGATCTGAACATATTAATGAACTTCTCTCGCTGACGTTCAATAAGCCTTTCATCTTGAATACTCTGCAATGATGTATGTATGATTCTTGTTCACATGTCCTTCTAGATTCCTGTGCTGCATATTAGTGTTATTTGATTGTCTTTGTTTCTTATTTGAGTTATCGATACCACTGTTACATCTTAAGTTACATTATGTTTTACAATATATAACAGTTCACTTTCTACATCTATTTTTCTATCAACTAATAACATGCAAATTGAAATTTCATTTTACAATGTATTCACTAAAATAGATTGTAGCTTTTTTCTCAGTCTCCTTTGCATTTGTCTTGTTCTGAAAAAATCTTTGTCTTGATCTTTTCCTTAAAGACTATGTTGCCTTGAAAGTCTTCACAATCCTGACATGACTGTCTTCCATTGATTCAGTTTCTGCAAAGATCCCATTTCTTTTATCTTTAACTAATTTGGGAAATCTTAATCAACTGATAATTGCTGTAAAGTTTATCAGTTGACCCTCCTGTGCTTATCCATCGATGGATAGGTTATCCATTGATCAATTAATGTATCAATGGATAATTAGTTTATCCATCGACTCCTCATCCATTGACTACCTTTATCCGCTGATAGCCTTGATGTTTTCATCCGTTGATGGAATCCATTGATTTGACCTTTGTTGACCTTTATCCATCGAACGGTGTCTTTATCCATTGATTCCAATATCTGTTGAATACTTCATTTGAGATAATTCTAACTTAGAATATTTACAATTTTTCAGTCATTCTTCTCATCAGTTGAAGAGCTATCAATTGAAGTCAAATAGATATCCGTCAACATATTACAATCAATTGATAAAATAGAAACATGAATCAACTGCTACATTCCATTTTATCAATTGATGAATAATTTCAACCGATAAATGGTTTCCTAGTCAATGGATATTTATAATTCTTATATCTATTGTCCAGTTACAATTAAAATGGATTCTATATTGTAATTCTAAGAACTTTGTTATTATCAAAAATCATAATTCCTAACACTATATCTACTGTTTTCATATGTAATTTGATTATATATTTACACTTAATAATTTATATTTTTAATTTTACATAATAAATATAAATAAATAAATTTTTATTAAAAAAATTATATTATAAAAATCAGTAATTCATATTATAAAAATCAATATTTAATATTATAAAATTCAGTATTTAATATATTTACACTTGATAATTTATGTTTTAATTTTAAATAACAAATGTAATAAATATTTTTTATTAAAATAAATTATATAATAAAAATCAGTAACTCATATTACATAAATTAATATTATAAAAATCACCTCCACCTGTGCCAAATTCCTTTTTCTTCTTGCCATCTTCAATTAATACACCCTTTCCTTTTCTACCACCAGGTTTTGAGCTACCTTCATCCAACTTATTTCTCCTTTCTTCACAGCCTCAATAATTTTTGGTATTAGAGAGATTGGCTCTTTAGCATCAATTTCTTTGTTTTTGCTTACAATTGAATCAAATTGTTGCCCAATTTATTGAGCCAATGCCTTCTTTGGATCTTTCTTTTGAATGACATTTTCTGTGTTCTTGACCACAGCTTCAATCTCCCTCCTCATCTCATCATCCTTCTCCCCTTTTTCGTTATCAGCAACAGGCTCTTGCTCCAAGGATTGAGAAATTAGAGGAATTTTCAAGAGTCTGCTCATGAGTTTGATTTGGGTGACTTGATTGGCCATAATTTGCTCCATGCTAAATTCCATAGCCTACACTCTCTTTGTTAATTCCACAACTTTTTCCTTAACTGTAAACTCAGTGTCAAGCCTTTGCTTGATTCTTGACATCATTGTAAGACTTAGCCTAGAGTCAATTGTTGTGTCATAGTGTGTTCTGGCACTGTCAATCTCTTCCCTAATCTTCTTCAAGGCATTCTTAGATCAAGTGACATGCATTTTCTGAATTTTCAAGTTGTCTATGTTGAAGTTGAAAATTCTTCTATGTACAGGGTCCTCCACATTTGTCTCAACCATTGACCTTCTGTAATATAAAACTATTGCTCTTTCAGTATCAGCCAAATTAGTTTCATCACTAGCCATTGCAGGCTCCAGCATATCATCATCAGAATCAGATTCAAAGTTTTCAGGATTCATGTGAGAAATATCATCAGGCATTCTGGCCAAATTCTCCTTTCCACTCCTGAAAACTTCTTTAGACTAGATCAACCCTAACATCTTCTCAGCCTCTTGATTTGTGGCTACTGCCAATTCTTGATAATAAGGATCTTCATGGTGAAAGGTATCAGCATTGAGATTAACATCAATCTCATCATTATCATCCACCTTGTGGGCATCTGCAACTCCTGCAGGAACTCCATTTTCTCCATCTCCCCTTAACTCTAACCCTAACTCTTGGGTGAGTTCAGCTACAAATTGCTCAGTTTTAGAAGTTGATGCTTCATGAGATGAGAAACTGGGTTTCTCTCTATTCTTTTCTCTCTCACTCTCTTCTCTCTTTTCTTGCATCAGGATCTCATCCTGGATTTTCACCTCTCCCTCACGATGCTCTCCTTTTGCAATACCTACTAAGGTAGAACTCTCTTTTCTCACACCCTCTCCTTTTGCCACCTTAGAAGAAATTGAGGGCCTCTCATTCACATTCTCTCCTTTTTCCAAGATAAGCAAATCCTGCCTCTCACACACCTTACCCACTCCACTCAATCCTAGAAGTGTATTTGTCACTTGAATTGTTTCAATAGATGGTTGAATAATTGGAATGGAAGTGTCAATTGATGGATGAGAAATATCCTTAGATTGATGAATATCAGTTGATTGGAGCTCGTCGATGTATGTAAGGATATCCATCGATGAAAGTGTGTTAGTCAATGGATGTTGAATAATATCGGTTAATTGAGTAATTTCCATTTACTGAGTAGAATTTTCAATATTTTCCTGATCAACCAAGGTGTTGACCTTATTTAGTGATTCTGGTGAGAGTATTGGCTCCACCCTGAGTTACAAAAAGGGTGAATTTGAAACATTGATGTTATCAATCATCAAATTTTCTATAGAAATAGATTTTGAAAGAGATTGAGGAGAAGGAATAGATAATGAATGGGGCTGTGCCTCAGGAAAATTCTGAGACACATCAACTGAAAAAGCTGAAGGCTCCACCAAGTTTTCATTTGGTTTTGCAATTATGTGCGACCCTTGTGTATTACTATTGCTCTTCTTTCTCCTTTTGTAGGGTTGAACTACTTTGTGTCCCTGTTCTCCAATAGATGGTCCTGGTTGAGACCTTTTTTCAATAACCACACCTTGTTGAGAAGATGCAGCTAGGGATGAGTTTAATTCCTTTATCACAGTTTCAATCTTTTGAGAGATTGGACTGGTGGTTGGCTAGAAAATCACACCCTCTCTAACGTTATTCTTCGGGTTTTCTTGATGTTGGCCAGTTCCCTCACCCTCAACAACCACCTTCACACTCCCCTAAGTTATTTTTATTTTTCTGGATTTTACAACAACACTCTATTTAGAGACTGTTGAAGTGGATTTCTTTGATTTGGATTTTGAAGGTCTTGAACCTTGGGTAGAAGGGATGGGGGCATTTCCATCTCTCACCATTGTTGCAGAAGGCAAAGAAATTGGAATACCAGAGGAAGTAAAGGACAAGTTATGATTTTTGAGATATACCAGCACAGAAGGAGGATAGACGAGGCACAACTTAGGGTGTAAATTTATACTCACCAAATCCTTGAAGACCCTTTTGTCTATTTCCAGGGCTCCATTGTATCCATGGTATCCGTTCCTTCAAAATCTCCAATTGCATTTTGAATAAACAACATAATGAATCTAACAAAGTAAATATTATCTTTTCTAGATGCTTTATTTCCTAATTTAGCGATTAACTCATTTAGGAGTAGGGTGCTAAGACCAAAATACTTATTGAATAGGAACTATAAGTAATTTGTTGCATACTAGTAGTAATAGCATCAAAATTTCTTATTTTTCCAGAAAATACCTTGATAATGGCATCAAAGAAATAGCTCCACTCTTTTCTCAAATTCATTCTAACTACCTCTCCTAGATTATATTCAGATTCAGCATAATTAACAGCAGCAAACATATTCCTAATTTCTTCATCATTAGGCATAGCATCACAATTATCACTTGGAATTTCTAAGCATTCAGAGACAAAAACACTAGTAAGAATATAGGATTTACCTTTATAAGTGTACAAAATTACCTTTCCATCCTAGGAGATCTCTGCAGACTTCCAAAATTTTTCTGCAATTTCGCACACAATAGTGGGTGCTTTACTTTGAGCCTTTGACAACTTGTATTCATTCAGGAATTTCATCAATGGATGAAAATTTGGAGGGGCATCCTTCATAATCATATAGGCTATGAAGTACTTCTGCTCATAAATGAAGCCAGTTGATGATGAGATTTTCTTTTGTGGTGCCATTGATGTTCATAGAGTTGATTAGAAAAAAACTTGAAGAAAAGTGAATAAATTCGTCTTAGGGTTCTTAGAGAGCAAAAAGCAAAGAGATTGGTAAAAAAACTAGGTAAAATGAAATGAGAAAAGAAACTGCTATTTTTATATATATATTTTTAAAATACTTAGAAAAGAAAAGTAATGACCGTTGAAGGTGAAATAAAAGCAATAAACCCCTAAATAGAAATCAACTTTATACATGCAGGAGTATATGTATCTGTCGATGGATAAAATAGAGTATCAACGGCTGCTAGCTAATCAACAGATGTTTTAGAATCGATAAAAATTCTATTACCATCGATGGGTAATTACATCCATTGATACAAAATAAGTAATTTATCAATCGATAAACAATTACCAGGAAAATTATCTAACGATAGATAAATATCCATCGATATGAATATATTTTATCAGTTGATCAAATATATCCATTGATGGCTTAAAAATATCCATTAATAGTTAGCACAATTATCAGTTGATCACTAAGTTTCAATAGATAAATGTGAACCATGGTTGCATACAACTAAATATAACTTAATAGACATTTTAAGCAAAATTTAAGTGAAATTGAGCATACCTAACTCACAAACTAATCTATTGAAAGTGGATTTATCTAAAAGTTTGGTAAAAATGTCTGAAAGTTGTTGTTAACTAGGGACAAAATGTAATTCAACTGTACCATTCATTACATATTCCCTAGTGAAATGATACCTTATGTCATTGTGTTTGGTTCTGGAATGTTGCACAAGATTTTTCAGTTATGGCAATTGCACTTGTATTATCACAGAAAATAGGAATCTTGTTCATGTTGAACCCATAGTCAAATAATTGATTCCTCATCCATAGAATTTGTGCACAGTAACTTCCAGCAGCAATATACTTAGCTTCAGGAGTTGAAGTTGACACTGAGTGTTGTTTTTTACTAAACCATGACACAAGTTTATTTCCTAGAAATTGATCGGTGTTTGCTATACTTTTCCTATCTATTTTGCAACCTGCATAATCTGCATCTGAGTAAACTATTAGATTAAAACCAAAATCTCTAGGATACCAAATACCTAAATTTGGTGTACCCTTAAAATATCTAAATATTCTCTTAATAGCCACTAAATGAGATTCTCTAGGATCAGCCTGAAATCTAGCACACGAGCATATAGAGAACATTATATATGGCCTACTAGCAGTTAAGTACAAAAGTGATCCTCCATACCTTGAAATGTCAACTTTAGCTTCCTTAGTATTCAATTCAAGTTTAGTGGCAGTGGCCATGAGAATTTTTGCAGAAGAACATTCAATGAAGTCAAAATATCTTCAACAAATCATGAATGTACTTAGTTTGATTTATAAAAATACTATCCTTAACTTGTTTGACTTGCAAACCTAGAAAGTAGGTAACTCTCATATCATGCTCATTTCATACTTACTCTGCATTAATTTGGCAAACTTTTTGCAAAGTCCCTCATTAGTTGAGCCAAATATAATGTCATCCACATAGATTTGGACAAGAATAATTAAGCCATTAACATTTCTGTGAAATAGATTTTTATCAATAGTACCTCTTATGAAGTGATCTCAATGAGAAACTGAGATAAAATGTCATACCAGGTCCTTGGTTCTTATTTCAAGCCATAGAGTGCTTTGAGCAGATAGTAGTCAAAGTCAGGGAAATTTAGATCTTCAAAACTAGGAGGTTATTCCACATAGACTTCCTCTTCTAATTCTCCATCCAAAATGCACTTTTCACATCCATCTGGTAGACCTTGAAATTAGCATGTGCAACATAAGCTAGAAGGATTCTGATCACTTCCGTCCTTGCAGATGGTGCAAAAGTCTTATCAAAATCAATTCATTCTTCCTGTGAATAGCCTTTTGCCACAAGCCTTGCCTTGTTTCTAGTCACAATACCAATTTCATCCATCTTGTTCCTGAATACCCATTTTGTACCAATTACTGATTTATCTTTTGGTTCGGGCACCAGCTTCCACACTTTGTTTCTTTCAAATTGATTGAGTTCCTCCTGCATAGCCAATACCCAATCAGTATCCTTGAGAGCATCTTCACCTCTTTTAGGTTCTTCTTGAGATAGGAAGCTGTTATACAAACACTCATTTTGAGTAACATTTCTTGTTTTGACACCATCTTCTGCATTTCCAATGATTAACTCAAATGGACGACTTTTTTTCCATTTTCTTTGTGTAGCCAAATTTTGCCTTGATGATGAGGATTAATTATCATTGGTATTGTACTCAAACTGATTTGAATTTGAGGATTGATTTTTAAACCCTCGCCCTGAATTAGATACCCTAGATGTAGAGTGTTGATTATCCATTGAAGAATTATCAATTGATGCATTATCAGTCGATGAATGTCTGTCAACTGATAAATTATCCATTGATGTTGTGACATCAACTGATATTGGGTTTCTGAGTACTTGTGAATATATTAGAATAATTTCTTCATCACTTTCTTCATTTGTTCTACTAGATTCATTCTTAATCTGCAGTGTGCCATGATTTCCTTCATCAAACAAGCCTTGAATCATTTTATCATCAAATACTGCATTTACAGATTCTATAACAATGTGTAGTCTAAGATTATAGACTCTATAGGATATGCTTGATACTGCATACCCAACAAATATAGCTTCATCAACCTTGGCCTCAAATTTTCCTAGGTTTTTACCTTGATTCCTTAGAACATAACATTTGCAACCAAAGACATGAAGAAATCCCACTTTTGGCTTCTTTTTCTTTCTTGATAAATTGATATGAAGTCTTTCCTTGAGTTTGATTAACTATGGAGATGTTTTGAATATAACATGTTGCATTAATGGCCTCAGCCCAGAAGTACGTTGGTAATTTAGCTTCTTCCAACATAGTTCTAGATGCTTCAATCTATGTCCTATTTTTCCTCTCAACTACCCCATTTTATTGAGGTGTTCTTGGTGCAGAGAAGGTGTGTATGATTCATTTAGATTCAAAGAATTCCTTCATTGTGGAATTCTTAAATTCTTTTCCATTGTCACTTCTTATTTTATTTATGTCCAATCCAAGACTTTTCTCAACTTCTCTGATGTGCTTGTTGATGAGATCACTTGTTTCATCTTTTGAATGCAGAAAATAAGTCCATGAGAATCTAGAAAAGTCATCCACAATGACTAGGGCATACTTCTTCTTTGCAATGGAAATGATGTTCACAGGACCAAACAAATCCATGTGTAAAAACTCAAGTGGATTCTCAATTGATGATTCCAATTTTGACTTGAATGATGCCTTCCTTTGTTTTTCTCTCTGACAAGCATCACATAGTACATCCTTGACAAATTCCATCTATGATAAACCTCTCACTTAATTTTTCTTTACCAATTGATTCATGGTTTTGAAATTTAAGTGAGCTATTTCTTATGCCATAGCCAACTCTCAGCTGTACTTGCCTTTGAGAGCAGACAAGTCATGAAATCTGCTTTTGTTGACTTGAAGTCAGCTATGTACACATTTCCTTTTCTGTTCCCAGTCATGACTAGGCTTCCATATTTCTTATTGGAAATTATGCATGCTTTAGTTGTGAAGCAAACTTTATTTCCATTGTCACATAGTTGACCGATGCTCAACATATTGTGTCTTAAGCCATAAACTAAAGCAATAGGTTCAATGATGATATTTTCTGTTGAAATCAAGCCATATCCCGTGGTGTAACCCTTGCTGTCATCGTCAAAAGTAACTCCAGGGCCAGCTCTCTCCTCAAACTTTGTGAGTAGGGATTTATCTCCAGTCATATGCCTTGAACATCCAATGTCCAAGTACCAAAGATTCTTTCTCTTTCCCAGCACACATTCTAAAAACAATCAAGTTGATTTTGGTACCCAACTTTCCTTGGGTCCTTTCTTATTAGTTGCTACCATTGGTTTGGTTTCCAACTTTTGTACTTTTGGTTGGGGTGATTTTACTATCACTTCAACCTTAGGTGTTGGTTTGCTCACCTCAGGATTCTCAGTGCTAATACTTGGAATGTTCATGCTTGCAGAATTATAGAAATTTGGTGCATAAAAATTGTTGTGCATATTCTATAGCATAGCATGTATATTCATGTTGGCAAATGCAAGATATATATTAAAAATATAAGGCATTGATGCATATTGAGCATGAATAGCATGAGGATCGACTAATTGAGGATAAATAGAATTAGAGTGCATGTTAGGTATGACAGACACATTGGATGTTGCAGGCATATTGGACTTGCATTGCACAGATAAGTGATTCTTACTACCACACTTAACACATATCTTTTTAAGAGCAGACTTGTCAGGTGTGTAGTTTATGTGCTTGTTTATGCCTACTTTACCATTTTTGTTCTGTTTCTTCTTTTCATTAGGCTTAATATCAAGTTTTATCTTTTCTAATTTTTCTTTCAATTGGTCTTTAGATAAGAACCCTATATTGGCCTTTTCAACTTTGATTTGAGGTTTAGAGGAACTACCTTCTTCTACAAATTTAATAGGTCTATTGAGCTTGGTCTTTAAAGTAGATTGTTTAGCAGTTGATGATTTCTCAATCGATGGATGACCATCCGTTGATTCAATATTATCAATCGATAGACAATCCTTATCAGTTGATTCAGGATTAGAAATCGATTGCTCTTTGTCCAAAGATTGATTTTCATCAATAGCTAATCTCTCAAGATTTTCAGACAACATGATAAGGAGTTTGTTCCATGAATGTCATTCAACTTTTTGCTAGCTTTACTAGACCTGTTCCATTTGTCAATGGTTTTCAATTCTTCTTCCAGTTTTTCTTTAAAAATTTCTATTTCCTTTTTACACTAAACTAATTCCTTTCTAGCATTTTTATATTCTACCCCGAGTCTATCCATTTGCACTAGCTCACACTCTAGATGAGTATTTCTTTCATTTAGAGATTCTAAGGTTCTCTTGAGCCTAGTGTTCTCTTTGTTGAAAGACTTGAGAGTGATATGCAAATTATACAATTCATTAGACATTTCAGTAATGGTAATATTGCATTCATCTTTTGATAACTCATATAGATTTATTGAAATTACCTGATTGCTAGAAGAACTAGTTTTTTGGTCATCATGGTTGGCCATAAGTGCTAGGTTGATGAATTCTTCTTCTTCAGAATCATCCTCAGCAGCCCAGTCCTTTTCTCAACAGACTTTTCCTTCTTCTGACTTTTCCTTGACCATCAAGGCAGCAGACTTTTCCTTGACCATCAAGGCAACAGACTTTTCCTTCTTCTGACTTTTCCTTGACCATTAAGGCAACAGACTTTTCCTTCTTCTGACTTTTCTCAATCTCCTCATCTTGCTGTAGTTCTAACTCATAAGTCTTCAGGATTCCATACAGCTTGTCAAGAGTATATTCTTTAAAGTCAGGAGATTGTCTTATAGAAATAGTCATTGGTTTCCATTCCTTGGGTAAGGACCTCAAGAATTTGAGGTTGGTATCCTCAACAACATATACACTTCCATATAGTTTTAACTCATTCAATAGCTTTTGAAACCTACTATATGTGTGATTGATTGTTTCACCACTCTTGAAGTGAAAGGCCTCATATTTCTGAATCAAGAGTTGCATCTTATTCTTTCTTACTTGCTCAGTATCTTCACGTAGAGTTTGAAGAGTATCCCAGACTTCGTTAGAGGTTGTACAGTTGATAACATTGTCAAACATATCCTTGTCAAGACCATTAAACAAAATGTTCATAGCCTTTTTATCCTTGTGTACATTTTCATCCTCATCTGTGTATTCACTCACAGGTTGTGGAATTAGCTTGTCTGGTGCTTGAGTACCATCTGCATTCACACTTGTTACTATTTTCATATGTACATGTGGACCTTTCTCTATGAAGATAACATATGAGGGATCAAAGGATAGCAGATGCAAGTGCATTTTAACTTTTCAGGGAAAGTACTCATCTTTTTCAAGAATAGGAGTCTTCACCTCTATGTCTTTTTGACCCATACTTGATGTACTTAGATCTTAACTTTCTGTATGTTGAAAGCTAGGCTCTAATACCAATTTTTATTTTCCCTTAGTATAAGTTTGTAGAAGGGGAAGGGGAAGTTGAATACACACTTAAGAATTTTGACTAATTCTTGCGGATTCAAGTTTGTACTTTGATAGATTTAGTGTTTGGAAATATATAGTGAAGAACTATTTAAAATATGAATTGAAAACTGATATATTGAAAACAAAACAAGGAAATTTAAAAATTACCAGTGGATTGGTTTTCCACTAGTGAATGTTTTGCTTTCAATTAACCTTGGTTAGAATAACCAAGCTGCTTACAAGTATGAAAAGAGTGAACAAGGAAAAACTTTTCTTGTTCTTGTTCTCTCTCACACACACTTACAATGAACTACTAAACTATATAACAGCTCACTTCCTACATCTATTTTTCTATCAACTGATAAAATGCAAATTGAAATTTCATTTTACAATGTATTCACTAAAATAGATTGTAACTTCTTTTCACAGTCTCCTTTACATTTGTCTTATTATGGAAAAATCTTTGTCTTGATCTTTTTCTTGAAGACTGTGTTGCCTTGAAAGTCTTCACAATCCTGACATGAATGTCTTCTATTGATTCAGTTTCTACAAAGACCTAATTCCTTTTGTTTAACTAATTTGGGAAACCTTGATCAACTGATAATTGCTGTAAAGTTTATCAGTTGATCCTCCTTTGCTTATCCATTGATCAATGGATGTATCAATGGATAATTAGTTTATCCATCGACACCTTATCCATTGACTGCCTTTATCCGTTGATAGCCTTGATGCTTTCATTCGTTGATGTGGATCCATTGATATGACCTTTGTTGACCTTTATCCATCGAACAGTGTCTGTTGGGTCCCGAAGTATCGTAGAAGGGAGGGTTGAATATGATACTCCCTAAATTAAAAAATTCTTTCAATTTTTTTGTGGATAAATAATTTAGAGTTCGGTTCGATTTCATGAGGTGAATAGTGTTTAGGAGACTGGCTTACTAATTTTCTATATTTATGAATAAACATTAGAGTTCTAGAAAATTAGCAAGTAAATAAATGAGACATGTTTCAGGGAATATATCTTTCGTATATAAACCCAGAGGGGTGCTACACCCGATTTTAATGAACCGGTTTCTGAAGAACAAATTAGTTCTTCGCTACAATAAAGAGATATGACTGATTCCTATTACAATGTATAGATCTGTGAATGGAAATCAATCTAACAGAGAGTATTTTATAATAGCCCTATATTTTTACAACATAATGAACTGGCTAGATTATAAAACTCCGGTGAAGAAGGTATGTGTATAGCTTTGTATCTCTTCTTCTCTAGATTTTGTCTCTCTTTATATCTCTTTGTGTCTGTGTGTATTTTCACTCACACTTTAAATGAATTAAATTCATTTGTTTATATATTGTAGGCTTTACAATAATTGAACTGCTTTTGTGAGTGTCAGATTCTTCTCCCCTTGGTGTTAACTTGAGTTGACTTTGAGAACCCCGTGGATATTTTCTTTGTGTCACAATATTGTTTCCATGTATTGAACACTTAGAAAATATTCCATGTATTGAATTCTTTATCAATGTGCAGGCTAGGTGTCGAATTTACTCTCTGTATAGCTATGTGCCTAATTCTTCACCATGTATGCATGACTTAGAATATATTTGACCACTCAAATACTATGTGTCAATTTTAATTCTCAATGTATAGTTATGTGTCTAATTCTTCACCATGTATGCAGACTTAGAATATATTTGACCACTTAAAAGCTATGCCTCTAATTCTTCACCATGTATACATGACTTAAAATATTTTTCACACCTTCAATGCATATACTTAGACTTCCTGTCAATTCTTCTTGTACAATAAACATTTTGACCAATTCCTTTGTGTTGACACTTAGTGCACTGGTCTGGTTCACAAACGACTAACACTGATCTTGATCTTCATATTCTCATTAAAATCAAATGACAAGAATGTAGCAGTTCTTTATTACTTCGAATACTGACTGCAAATAAACACTGTACTTTCACTAGAATCTTTTCTGGTACTTTGACAACGTCTTCATTACTACTAAAATCTTGAATACTTCATTTCTGTTCTTCACTGACGCTTGAACATATAAATGAACTTCTTTCAGTGAGTATAACTTCAAGACTGGAGCTGTCTTCTTTAACCCTTATCTTTACCCTATCTTCAATTCTTCTAGATTCTTATGCTTCGAACACTGTCTATCTTTAATCAATGCCTTTACACTGAAATCTTCTAGTGACACTTCTATACTGAATCTTCAATACTTCTGAAACCCTGAAAGTCTTTAACAATTACTCTTCACTGAAGAATGAACATATCAATGAATTTCTTTTAGTGACCTGTAGTAGACTTTAAAACTTCTTCTAATGTCTTGATTCACTGTATTTGCCTTATCTTCATTTCTTCCTGATTTTCGTGTAGGCGTAGTATTATTTACTTGTCATGTTCTAGTATTGAGTTATCACGATCACTATTCATACAACTTTGCAATCTTACCAAAAATCTCCCCCTATTTGATAGTTAAACCTAGTAAACAAATGTCATAGAGAGGATAAATCAACTAACAACTAGAAAAAGTAATCGTACGAGACTTGTAAATAATTATACTAGTTTTTCTAGATCAAATTCGGCATTTCCCTAATTCTTAAGTAACTGAAATGAAAGATGTTTGTTCCTCTAGCACTGAACTGATATTTATGTAGTATCATCTTCATTTTTATCTATTTGAGCTATCTCTGCTTCAAAATCCTTCATATTTTGAACTTAAAGAACTTATCATGAACAAATCTTCATAAGAATTAAAATTCTTGGGAACGTCTTCAATAGAACATAGAACATAGCTCAAATAATGTTCTCCCCCTGAGAATGTGATTCTTTGTCTTTTTCTTCTTCTCCGTTCAAATGAACAATGTAAGTTTTAATCCTTTTATGTACATCCCACTTGGATAAGGAATCCTCTACTGATAACTCCTTTCAAGTATTGGATATAGTTTCTTGATTCTCCCATATTCTATTGTTTACCATAAGGATCAGAAGATAAGATTTTCTTCTTTTTCTTGTCTAAATTCTCCCCCTAAGGATATTAACTTCTCCCCTAAGGATACGAATATAAGACTTTCTCCTTTTTCTTGTCTACTAAATTTCCCCCCTTAGCTGAGGAATCCTCTACTGGACCATAAATTTCTCATGGCTTGTCTTCCAAAGTAGGTTCTCGTCTGTCATTGATTGGGAAAATATAGTAGCTTTTCTTTTAGAAAAGTAGCAAGGGTAAGTGTTTGGTCTATGGTTTCCTCATTTCTACTACGTTCTGTTAGTGTTTACACTTAAGTATCGAGCACTTTGAAGTGTTTCACTCTTTCTCTCCCTATCTCTCACTCAAGTGTATCTCTCCCTCACTTTCACTTAAGTGTTTCTCTCCCTCACTTTCACTTTGCATTTCAAATATAGCCTTCTGTACGTGCAAAGGAAATCCGTCAATTCATTTATATTCTCATCACCTAATTCATCTGAATGAATTGAATCACTATCAAGTGGTGAATTTCCTCGTAGAGGTGTTCTTGATCTATCATGCATAAGGACTGTCTCAACACCAGACTCAATAGCGTTTGCTAAATCACTGTTTAGTGGAGCATCACCTCTTTGAGATGAGTTATCCCAAGATATTAATATCTGTTAGGGAATCCTGCTTTGTTCCCTCAAGGGGTTTTGTGACGCCCCCAGACCCGGGGTCGGAGATCCAGGTTGTCACTGTCCAATTTCCAGTATACACATACCCACTTGTAATCCAACAATAGTAAGACACAATATAATAATCATCAAAATAACAACACGCTGGTGACCCCAACACCTTATCACACACACACACGAGCCATAGTCTCATAAACGGAGTTTCAAAATTTACATCATTACATCTTAACTGTTACATAATAGAGTTATCACAAGATGGGGTTGCACTGATGGCTAAAGCTCCTTGAGGAAACTATGCCGCAGTCAAAAGTAAATTAACTCACATTTGTTCCATACACTTACATAAGTCATATCGATAGATAAACCTGACTAGTAGAAGCTGGAAGCCTATCCTACTAAGCCTCCCTACCTCAGGTACCGTAACGCGGAATCTCTCATAGGGGGTCCTTGCCCTGGTGACCCGCTTGCGCAAGGTGCGGTGTACTCGTCTGGGCATGGTCTGCAACTGTAAGGTAGGAACAACAACAGAAAATAACAAGCAAGAATGAGCTACAAATGCTCAGCAAGTAATAGATAGCAGTATAACAAGGTACTGAATCAACAACAGGATAGAATATCAAGATATCAATGAAACTGCCAAATGCAAGTAAAACAATACTCAAAGCAATCAACAAACTCAAAGTTGATTATGTTACCCATTAACACTATCGGTAACTCAGCACCTAGGATTTCGTTACAGTGCAACGTCAAATTTCTAATTGGAAAAAACGGGATTAACTGGAGATTTTTCAACGCCCTATTGTACGCGATGATCAGTCGCCTTTTACAATAGAAAAACTAGTCACTTTCTCTACTAGTAGAAGGACAACCCCTTACGGGACGTCACCCTAGGCAACACATGGACCTTTAGTTTACGGCTGGGTCATGCGTCACCGACCTCTTACGCAACCTTACTCCAGTCCCTGATGAATACTTTAACATTCATCAAACCTAGAAGGAAATTTAATCAAGCCTTCTAGAATAACAACAATCCACTCTAGGATTTCAATCAACTGTTAAGGAATGGAATTCAATACCACCTTCCAGAACAACAACAATCCATCACAGGATTTCATCAACAGATAAGGAAGGGAATTTAATACAACCTTCCAAAACAACAACAATCCATCACGGGATTTCATCAACAGATAAGGAAGGGAATTTAATACAACCTTCCAAAACAACAACAATCCATCAAAGGATTTCATCAATAGATAAGGAAGGGAATTTAATACAACCTTCCAAAACAACAACGACCTATTGTAGATTTCAATATCTAACAATAGATTGACTCCCGAACGGGGTGGGAGTACTCTCGAAACATCTGGCTTGACTCTTAGTCAACGAATTTAACAAGACCGAAACCCTTGAATCAAAGAGACTCAAGAACGCGACCGGGGAGCCGCTAATACTGGTTGAAATAGACTCCACAAAATACTATATTTTCGGAGTGAGATAATAGGCCTTAAAGGCACCAACACAACTGGGAGGAATATCGGAGCCGGACGTTACCTCCCGAACCTGGAGTTATCGACTCAGAATAAATACAAAATATCCGAGTCATCGCTCACTATTTATTATTTAATGAAAAATAATGTTTAAAGAAGTTTAGACAACTCTAGAATATTTTTAAAGACCAAATAAATATTTTATTAATATTTAGGAGGCCCAGAATAGTCCTCGAAAAATATTAAAAGAATTTAAAAGAATTAAAATATTTAATTCAAATATAATCAAGATTATTTAATATATAAATAATCTTAAATGATTCAACATATTTAAATAATATTTAATCAACATTAAATAATATTTAAATAATTTCAAATGCCCCGAAAGTATTTATTTAACATTTAAACACTTTCTATGTTCTTTAAATAATATTTAATAAACTAAATATTATTTAAAACACCGATGGGATATTAACCCAAATCCACTAATCCCATCTCATACTAGACTACTCCCGGTCGACCATCGAGCACCAAAAAGATATACTCGATACCAGATTCAGTTATACAAAACTGAAAACAAACATCCTCTAACTTTTTGAGAAGTTCAGAGGCGTCTCAGAATCAGGTTGAAAAGATTTCATTCTACTCACAAGAAACAATCTTAAACAACCTACGCATGCTTATGTCATACATCAGAATAAAAGTGACAAAGCGTCGGATACTTGCCTGTATGTTCCTGCGGAAGTAAGCTCCTTCCTGGCTTCGTCCGAGTATCTACGAATCGGAAACAAAACACGTTTAGCTATACGAGCATATTTTAATCTCTCTATTAAACATACTCGTATAACTACTTTAACCTTTCCAAACGACATACAATAAACAAGCCCATTAGCTTATAGCATTCTTATGTCATCACATGACATTTTTCGTTGAGGTTTCGTTTTCTAGTTTAGCCTCAAATGTCGTTTCATAATAAGGAATAGCTAGGACTAAAACATTAGCATTTCCCTTAACTTTTCATTTGCACCACTTGGATTCAAACATTTTTCATAAATCAGGTTTTAGTCTTTTTAACCCAATTCTTCTTTCCAAGTCTTTACATATGTGCCTACTATTTAAAATAAAAGGCTCAAGATTTATGGAGTAGCTTAACTAGGCTGATCACCTACTCCAAGTCAGTCAAAAACAGAGCAGCTGAGTTTTCTGCCTAACCTGACTATTTTGGCCATAACTTTTAGCTCATAATTCCGTTTGACGCAAAATTAGCGCGCAAACGATCTAGAGACCGATATCTATCCAACCATATAAATAAATCATCAAGAAAGGCAGGTTAGACCCTTCGGGTGTTATGAACAGTTGGTAGGCAGAAACAATTTTGCATGGTTCCGTTTGTACGTTCATCGCTTACCTCATTTTAAATTCATCCAATTCAACCCAAATGACTTCCATATATTTTACACTACTACTTGGGAATGTACTCAAGACATCCCAAGCCCAAACACAATTTAACAACACTCCCAATATTGCCAATAATTTAACCAATTTCATTACCAATACAAGACAGCTTTTAACACCATTTTACTACTTTGAAAACAACAAATCACTTACTCCTCTTACAACCACAACTCTTAACCAAGTCATCTTCACGTTACACATTTATAAGCCTTAACCAAATCATCACTATATTACACAACCATGGACAACAAAACAAGCACTTATACTTATGATCAAAGCCATAGCATAGCGTGCTAAATCACATGAACACCATATAGCTAGGGTTTGTATTTTCAAGCTACCCATGCTCATTAACAACTACCCAAAGCTTAAACAACTCATAACAAGTGCTAGCAAGGCTTAAAGAGTCATAAAACAAGCATTCAAGAATTTATCCAAGATCAAAGTTACTATTCATGTGCATATACTTTCATGAATATCTCTAGCATCCATGGACAACTAAGCATAAGATTATAGTATGTTATTGACAAGGATGCTACCTTTCTTTTAAGCTACTTTGCAAGATGATCAATCAAGTGTAGCTTGAGCTTTGGATTTTTCTTTCTCTTCTTTCTTCACCTTGGCCGAAAGCTTCTCCTTTGCTAGCTAGTGTTTGCTGATTTTTTTTCTTTTTCTTTGCTTATGTCAAGTACTTGATCTTTGGCTAAATAAAAAGGGTAAGCCATGGTCTTGGTCAAGTCTCCTTTGACTTTATATAAAATACTAGCATTTCTTATACCTTAAATCAAATGCAAGTACTTGCCTTTCCTTTAATCCATGCCAAAATAAAAATAAGCTTTTTAATAATCCTTGGGAATCATTAGATTTTTCAATTTCATAATGATTCATGACGATAAATTTAATCTTTATCTTGTTCCGGCAATTTTAATAATTTGATTGCCCAACAAAACCTTATTCCATAATTATCATCCATCACCTACTATTATTAACAAGGTTTTAAAAGTACCTGGATTTTAGGGATATTACAGTCTCCCCTCCTTAAAAGGATTCCGTCCCGGAATCTAGCTTGAAAACAAGTGAGGGTACTTTTCCTGCATTGCACTTTCTAGTTCCCATGTGGATTCTTCAGTGTTCTGGTTTCTCCACAGGACTGTTACTAGCTTGACCACTTTGTTCCTGAGCACTTGCTCCTTTCGGTCTAAGATTTCCATCGGTCGTTCCACATAGGTCAGATCTGGTTGTAGATCTACCTGCTCATACTCTATTACATGCATGGAATCTGCATTATACTTCCTTAGCATTGACACGTGAAACACATTATGAACTTGCTGTAAGTTTGGAGGTAGGGCCAACTCATAGGCTACCTTCCCAATACGTCTTAGGATTTCAAATGGTCCAATAAATCTTGGACAACTTTCCCTTCTTACCAAACCTCATTAAACCTTTCCATGGGGACACTTTTAGAAGTACTGAGTCTCCCACCGCATACTCTCTGTTTTGCCTGGTCTGATCGGCATACTTTCTTTGCCTGTCCTGAGCGGCTATCAGTCGGTTTCGGATGAGCTCTATTGTCTCTCCCATCTGCTGGACCAACTCGGGTCCCAACATCTTTCGCTCTCCTACTTCTTCCCAACAAAAGGGAGATAGACACTTTCTGCCATACAAGGCTTCGTAAGGGGGCATTCCTATGCTGGCATGATAGCTGTTATTGTAGGCAAACTCAATTAACGGCAAATGATCATCCCAACTGCCTTTGAAGTCTATAGCACAGACTCTCAACATATCTTCCACTGTTTGGATGGTCCTCTCGCTTTGCCCATCGGTTTGTGGGTGATACGCGGTGCTCATTCAGTCTTGTTCCCAAGCATTCCTGGAAGCTTCTCCAAAATCTAGAATTGAACCTTGGGTCTCTATCAGACACAATACCCACGGGAACTCCATGTCGTACCACTATTTCCTTTAGGTATAGCTCAACTAATCGGTCAAATGAATACCTCTCATTAATGGGTAGAAAATGCGCTGACTTCGTTAACCGATCTATTATTACCCAAATGGCATCATGGTTCGCTTTTGTTCTTGGTAGCCCTACAACAAAATCCATCGCAATGTGCTCCCATTTCCATTCCGGAATTTCCAGAGGTTGTAACAGTCCACTGGGCCTTTGGTGTTCTGCCTTCACTTTCTGACAGGTCAGACACTTGCTTACCCATTCAGCGATATCTCTTTTCATATTTAGCCACCAATAATACTCATTTAGATCTTTACACATTTTGGTACCTCCTGGGTGAATAGAAAATCTAGAGTTGTGTGCCTCATGCAATACTTCATCTTTTAGTTCCTGGACATTTGGAATCCAAATTCTATTATTAAATCTCAGGATCCCTTTCTCGTCCTTAACGCACCTTCGTTCATCTCCATTCACTTTTGTATTTCTTTCTTCCATCATCTTCTCTTGACATATTTTTATCTTTCAATTAGTTCAGGCTCTACTCGGATTTCCATCAGCAAATCCGTGCCTTTTTCAGGAAACTTTATCCCCAGTTCCATCTTTTCAAATTCTTGCACTAACTCTTCCGAAGAAATAATCATTTTCAGCCTTTCTTTTCTACTTAGGGCATCAGCCCCCACATTGGCTTTCCCAGGGTGATAGTTGATGGAATAATCATAATCCTTAATTAATTCTAACCATCTTCTCTGCCTCATGTTCAGTTCTTTCTGAGTAAATATGTACTTAAGGCTCTTATGGTCGGTGTAAATCTCACACCTCTCTCCATAAAGATAATGCCTCCAGATCTTTAACGCGAAAACTATCGCATCTAATTCCAGATCGTGGGTTGGATACCTTAACTCATACTCTTTCAGTTGTCTAGATGCATAAGCAATCACCTTGCCATGTTGCATCAATACACAACCAAGTCCTTTGTGTGATGCGTCGCTATAAATCACAAAATCTCCTTTCTCATCAGGTAGGGCTAATACTGGTGCAGTAACCAACCTCTTTTTCAGTTCTTGAAAACTCGCTTCACATTTATCAGTCCATTCGAACTTCTCAGTCTTGTGGGTGAGCCTTGTCAGCGGAGTGGCTATTTTGGCAAAATCCTGCACAAACCTCCGATAATATCCTGCTAGTCCCACAAAACTTCTTACTTCTGTTGGCGTTGTCGTCCTTTCCCAGTTGGAAATAGCTTCTATCTTAGCAGGGTCTACTAACACGCCCTTATTACTAATTACGTGGCCCAAAAATTGCACCTCTTTCAACCAAAACTCGCACTTCGAGAATTTAGCATACAGCTTCTCTCTTTTCAATATTCCTAAGACCGTTCTCAAGTGCTCTTCATGCTCTTCCGGTGTCCTTGAATAAATCAAGATATTATCAATGAAGACTATCACAAACTTATCTAGATATTTCTTGAAAACTCGGTTCATCAAGTCCATAAAGGCTGCAGGGTATTTGGTTAACCCAAAGAACATTACCAAAAACTCATAATACCCATATCGGGTGCGGAACGCCGTCTTTGGTACATCCTCAGGCTTGATCTTCAATTGGTGGTATCCAGTCCTTAGATCGATCTTTGAAAAGTAGACCGCATCCTTCAGCTGGTCAAACAGATCATCGATCCTGGGTAAAGGGTACTTATTCTTGATGGTTAGCTTGTTGAGTTCTCGATAGTCTATACATAACCTGTTAGCGATTTTACAACCTATACGCAAGTGCACGTATCTAAACAAGTAGTATATAAATTCGTTCCCACGAGGACTAACTTTAAGTTGCTAAATACCACACAATATTGTTCAATTAATTCAAGTCAAATAACAATAGGTTTTAGAAAATAATAATTATCACTAAAACTAAACTAACACAAATAAATTACCAAGATTAATAAAAATAGGCCTTCAACTTCATCTCATGTTCTTTAATAAGTAAATTCGCATCTCTATTTTAGTGCTTCAATTGCTAGTCTAAGGCAAACAAGTATTCACGAGGACCTTCCGAATCTCAAGTGACTCTAACTCAACAGATTAACTCCCATATCCCTATGTAGAGTTTAAATCATTGAGCAGCATTAACACATAACTTTAATTTGACTACTTAAGGTATTTATGTATATTCCTATCCTAAACACAAATTAACATATTGTTAATCCCAAGTTATAGTAATTGGGTCTTTATTTAAGCTACTTTTCCAAGCCAACCTAAATAACCAATTCAATTTCAAGATTGATCATTCCTTGAAAAGCATTAAGAATAAATTACTATAAACAATTGTAATCAACACCAAAATAGAGAATTAAAGAATACTTATATATAAACACAAGAATCCATTAAAGGCCTGGATAGAGATTTAGTTCAACATCACACCAAAGAGTACTAAATACAAGAAGAAAGATATGACATCAAGTTTACAATAAAGAAAAGTGAAGAAGAGAAGATAAAACTCAAGAATCCTTCTTCTCTCTATTGCTAATCTCCCTTGAATGCTTCACCTCTGTTCTTGCGTGTAACTGCTAGGGCTAGGTCTTCCTTGTGTATCTCTTTTTCACCCACCAAAGGCACGTTCTGTCCCTATCTATCTCTAACTGAATAATAGATATATCATCTATTTTACAAGTGTTTTTTAATAAATTATTTAGAATACAAGAAAGAATTCCTAATTAGAATATAATTTCTAATTAAGAAATTCGTAGGCTTCTGTTGTTGGGCTGTTCTGGGCAGATGAGAGCAGATTTAAATATTTAGCCCATGGTAGAAATAAAGATCTTCTTCCAAGCTTTCCAATGACTGTTTATGGGCCTAAAACGGAGTTGTAGAACTCTAGATAAAGCCCAATCAGTAAAAATTGTGCAAGCTGTCCAAAAATCCGGATTTTGCATAATATAAGCCCAAATATTCCACTTCAAGCTCCAATCCATTAATTTCTTGTAACCTGCAATAAAATATTAAAAACACATAAATAAAATCCAATTTTATGCAAAATTACTTAAAAATATAGGGATAAACTCATAATAAATATCTACTTATCAAATATCCCCACACTTAAGATGTTGCACGTCCTCGGGCAAAGAAAGAAAATAACAACTATATCCTAATTTATTACCATCACTTTCGTAGATGACACGATTGCATTGAGCATATGCAACAAGCCTTTAAACCCCTAGGCAGCCCTAGTAGGACGAGTTTTGTCTCGTGAGGGCCTACAACGAATGTACCCACAAAATCCATCTAGCTCATGTAATAATAATGTAGATAATATGCACATGATCCCAAATATACTAGTGTATGCCAAGTCAGCGATAACCTCAGCATATGCAACATGTTTAGACAAATCTAGCTCACACAAGAATATCACCACATAATAACCACAAGTACAGAACGTGTGTATGTGCTTATCTTTAAAAAAAACATGCTCTGTAATGAAGCAAAAATATAGACATACAAGTTTCAACATGATAAGTCATGTGAATTAATAGCTCCCAAGTTGATTACTAGAATAGATCTTAAACACTTCGTTACTTAGAACTAGCCATCATTCAAGTTTAACATGGAAAGTTACATGTTTTTTTTTTGTTCTACTCATATCACTTGGTTCTCTATATGCTCGGTCTATGACTGAGGTTCTCCATGTAACGAGTTTTAGGTCAGTGAGTCCCAGAACATAAAGATCTTAGGCCACTAGGATTGGCGCCCCCTCGGACTTACTCACTCAAAGTTCCATCAACCGTAAAACTTCACTAACCAAAGTGATTAGTTTATTTGACCGTGCAATGGTTGAGATCCCAAAAGATTTATGCACTAATACCCATGTAGCGAGCGTTGGGTCAGCAATCCCAAACCATAAAAGGTTTTAGGTTACTAGGCACAAATTCCCTAAGACTTAATTACTCGAGTATTAATGAGCTCAACCTAGCCAATTATACTAAATAAAATATTTAAGCGAGACATTGCTACGCTTTTATTCTTTTTTTTTTATATGCACTTTTTTTTTTACACATACTCCTATGTCTCCATTAAACTTATGCTACGTTGTAAGATCAAAAGGGAATAGTCAAAATTCTAATAATCAACAAGCGGCTACCCCTCAATACACAAGTATGTCTAAGTCTCACTTCAACGAGCATAATAATTTATGTCAAAAAATACGCTCTGCACAAGTAATACTATGCATGAATATCATTAATAGACACGTGCTCATAGCAAGATTTAACCAGAAGCAAGTTACACTTAATATCATCATAAGTTACTGACTTGAACTACTATTCAGATGAGATCATGCAATGCAATCATCTAATTATATTATAAGGCTAGAATTATATTTGGATTTTTAAAATTTTCAATTTTTTTTTCTTTTTATAATTAATAGGAATACAAAAAAAACTACTAACTAAAACAAGTGAAGATGCGCATCCCCACACTTAAGTGAGACATTGTCCTCAATGACACAAAATAAATAAATAAATAAAGACGCCAACAACTAATATAAAAGAAGAAAGGAACCAAAGAACAAAGAACAAATACTACTAAATTACTAAGAAAAGAAAAACTCCCCTAGGTATCAAGAGTCTTGACGAGGCAAGTGTTGCTTCATGTAAGCAAACATGTGTGCCATTTGCTTCTCCATCCTCTCTAGCTTTTATAACAGTTGATTGTGGCTGCGTTGCACCCCAGCAACTTGCTCCTTAAGTGTTTGCCTAGGCTCGGGGACATGCTCTTCTGCTGGTTCCGAGTCTTCCGACCAACGTGGGTGAGGAAATGGCTTCAGCCCGTCGCGTGAATGTCGAAACAACATACGCATACCAACTAAATATTCTGCATTAATCGTAGGTGACCCACCATCCGCTACTTTTAGATTGGTTTTGTTGCGATCAAAGACACTCAATCTCTCAGCAATTCTCGTTATAAAACCGCCTATCACCATAGCACCGGTTGTGCGCTTGGCTTGATACAAGAATCTATTAATTAACAAGGTTGTCCAATCCACAAGTAACCCCTCATCAAAATAATAAAGCAAAGCAAACTCACCCATTTGCACTTTGTTGTTGCTTTCAGCACGACCATATATAGTGTAGGACATGAAGCGAGCAAAATAACGATCACAATGGTTTACTATTTCTGAAGATAAGGCATGTTGAGTTCCATAACTTGCAGGCTTCGACAATCTCGTGATTTTAAGCCAAAAAGGAGTAGCATAACCCTCAGGCAATGGTTCTTGTTCAACTAATTGCCACCCAAACATGCTTCCCAATTCTGATTTTGTGATTTCATTTTGAACATTAGCTATTCGGAATGAAAGTGTATTGTCATCAACAACAGTGAAAGAGCTCAGGAATTCATATGTAAGCAACGGGTAAGAAGGATCATCCATGGTCATTAAATCACTCCAACCCACATCATACAAATAACTCGCAAACTCCTCTTTAATTCGCAACAGTTCCAATGAAGATGGATCAACATATTTATTGGGTAATACCGTACGTTTAGATAATACCGTATAAAGATCTTGTTGAGCCTTTCCACTTGGCTTAAAAGATAGATATTTGTGAATGATGGCCACACCTGTTTGTGATGTACGTTTTTGCTTCTTTTTGGACAGTTGCTTGACTGGAGATTGAGGAGACATGATAGCAAGATATAAAGGAGATGATTTGCATGGAGAAGATAGAGTTGCTTCTGAATTGGTGTAGCAGCCGCCGCACGTGATCGACAAAAGAAACGTGGAAGCGGTTTTCGATCCTGCCCTATTGCTTTACATGGCCAGTAAACATGTGAATAGAATATATATACAAGATATGTACAAAAACTAAACATATTAGGTTAATAAAACTACAATATTTTTTCAAAAAAAATAATAAATAAATAAATAAATAATAATAATATATAAAAAAAACTACAATACTTAGACTAGAATACGTACAAATCCACATAAATCTGTAAGGCTAACTCGTGTAGAATTGTTTTATTTTATTTTTTGTACTTAATAAATTAATGATAACAATAGATATAATTAATTAATAAGTAAATATACAGAAAAGTTAATAATAAAAATTAGTAAATATAAAAATAAATAAAAAAATATATATAAAAAAATTTAATCTAATAAATATATATACACAAAACCTAAAAATAATAATAAATATAATAATAATAATAGTAATAATAAAAATAATGATATATGAAAATCAGCTACCGCAAGGCTACTATAATCATTATAATAATATAACATACATATAATATAATAAATGCATATATAATAAATATGTAAAATAATAATCAAAAATATTAACAAAACCGCTACTAAACTAACTACACGTTGCTAGTCTTATTAAATACATATATAATATATTATATAATAAATAAGTTACATGGCCAGTAAAACAATACTGCGGCTTTCAAGACTAAGCCGCCCGCTTTGATTATTATTATTATTATTATTTTTCTTCTTCAGCCTACACGCACAGAGATTCAATACCACATGGTTGCTCCATCAAAACCGCGGCTTTCATTTTCTGATTTAATTACCTTCGCTCCCTGCAAATTTTAATAACCTGAAACACTTCACAACAAATCATCAAGGTACCTTATGGGAGTAAAAATAAATAACTCTACCTATCTAAAAAAAAATAAAACTGAATATTATTTTTTTTAGAGAATTAACCTTTACACAAAACTTGGGTTGCCTCCCAAGAAGCGCCTTATTTATAGTCATGGCCTTGACTATTTTTTTTGTTTCTCATGGCTCAGAAAGAATGATAGATGAGACATTACGATCAATGTCACCACCTAAGTATGATTTCAATCTCTGCCCATTGACTTTGAAAGTTCTCCCAGTATCAATATCCTCCACTTCAACAGCTCCATATGGAAAGACTTGTACAACTTTAAAAGGCCCCGACCAACGCGACTTGAGTTTACCGGGAAACAACTTCAATCGTGAATTAAACAACATAACCAGTTGACCTATCTCAAATTCTTTGGGTAGAATTTTCTGGTCATGCCACTTTTTCATCTTTTCTTTATACAATTTAGAGTTCTCATATGAATTCAGTCGAATTTCATCAAGCTCATTTAGTTGAAGAAGTCGCTTCTCTCCAGCTGCTGCAAAATCAAAGTTCAGCTTCTTTATTGCCCAAAAAGCTTTGTGCTCTAGCTCTACCGGCAAATGACAAGACTTTCCATAGACTAACTGATAAGGTGATAATCCCAATGGCGTTTTGTAAGCAGTTCTGTATGCCCAAAGACTGTCATCTAACTTCTTAGACCAATCCTTTCTTGTAGAATTTACCGTCTTCTCTAGGATCTGTTTGATCTCCCTGTTCGACACTTCAGCTTTCCCATTGGTTTGGGGATGGTAAGCACATGCTACCTTATGACGAACACCATATTTTGACAGTAACGCTGAGAACTGCTTATTACAGAAATGAGTTCCCTCATCACTGATAATAGATCTTGGTGTCCCAAAACGAGTGAAAATATTATTCCTCAAGAATTCAAGAACCACAGATGCATCATTAGTGGGGGTTGCAATGGCCTCAACCCACTTAGAAACATAGTCAACTGCCAACAATATATATTGATTCCGGAATGACATCACAAATGGACCCATGAAGTCAATCCCCCATACATCAAACAATTCAACCTCTAGTATATAATTCAAAGGCATCTCATTCCTCTTCGAAATATTACCAGTACGTTGGCATCGATCACAACTTTTCACAAATTCATGAGCATCGTGAAAAAGAGAAGGCCAGTAAAAACCTGATTGTAAGACCTTTGCTGCAGTCCTACCACCTTGAAAATGGCCACCATATGGAGAATTATGGCAATGAGACAAGACACTTCGTATCTCATCATCAGGAATACACCTTCTTAGAACACTATCTGAACAGAGCTTGAAAAGAAATGGTTCATCCCATAGAAATGATTTAACCTGATGCAAAAACCTTTTCTTTTGCTGATAATTGAACTCCGCAGGAATAACATTACTAACCACATAGTTAACATAATCAGCAAACCAAGGAAGACCCTTATAATTGACAACCATCAGTCTTTCATCAGGAAAAGAATCATGGATGATTTGAAAATTATCAGAATTCTCATTATTCTCCAACCTTGATAAATGATCAGCAACTTGATTTTCTGAACCTTTCTGGTCTTTGATCTCCAAGTCAAATTCTTGCAAGAGTAAAACCCACTGAATCAAGCGAGGCTTTGCATCCTTCTTCTCAATTAGATATTTGATAGCAGAATGGTCAGTGTAAACAATCACCTTAGTGCCAACAAGATATGATCTGAATTTTTCAAAAGCATACACCACAGCGAGCAATTCTTTCTCTGTAGTTGTGTAATTAAGTTGAGCTCCAGAAAGAGTCTTACTTGTATAGTATATAGAATGAAAAATTTTATTCCTTCGCTGTCCCAAAACTGCTCCAACTGTAAAATCGCTTGCATCACACATCAATTCAAAAGGAAGACTCCAATCTGGTGCAATGATAATTGGTGCAGAAACCAACCTCATTTTCAGCTCCTCATATGCTATAAGACAAGTGTCATCAAACACAAACTTTGTGTCCTTCTCAAGTAGATTGCACAAAGGCTTTGAAATTTTTGAGAAGTCTTTGATGAATCGCCTATAGAAACCTGCATGGCCAAGAAAACTTCTGACTCCTTTAACGGAACTCGGTGGAGGAAGTTTCTCAATAGTCTCTAGCTTGGCTTTGTCCACCTCTAAACCTTTTCTTGACACTTTATGCCCAAGAACAATGCCTTCTTGAACCATAAAATGACATTTCTCCCAGTTAAGCACCAAGTTGGTTTCTTCACACCGTTACAATACCTTGGCCAAATTCATTAAGCATGAATCAAAAGAATCATCAAGTACAGAAAAATCATCCATAAAAACCTCTACTCCTTGCTCAACCATGTCAGAGAAAATCGCCATCATACACCTCTGAAAAGTAGGGGGTGCATTACACAAACCAAATGACACCCTCCTAAAAGCAAAAGTACCGAAGGGGCATGTAAAAGTAGTTTTCTCCTGATCCTCTGGTGCAATAGCAATTTGATGGTAGCCTGAATATCCATCTAGAAAATAATAGAATTCCTTACCTGCAAGTCTGTCAAGCATCTGATCAATGAACGGTAGTGGAAAATGATCTTTCCTTGTAGCTTTATTCAATTTCCGGTAGTCCATACATACTCTTCATCCTGTTACTGTTCTGGTAGGAATGAGCTCATTCTTTTCATTAGGCACAACTGTGATTCCACCCTTCTTTGGTACACATTGAATAGGACTCACCCAAGAACTGTCTGAAATAGGGTATATGATACCAACATCTAGCCATTTGATGATCTCCTTTTTCACAACCTCTTTCATAATAGGATTCAGCCTTCTTTGATGCTCAATACTAGGCTTGTGACCATCCTCCATTGCAATTTTATGCATACAGAATGAAGGGCTGATACCCTTAATGTCAGCAATTTTCCAGCCAATAGCTTTCTTATGTTCTCTCAAGACTCGAAGCAATTTCTCCTCTTGTTCAACTGAGAGAGTAGATGATATAATCACTGGCAAGGTAGAATTTTCTCCAAGAAATGCATACTTGAGATGTGCTGGAAGTTGTTTTAGCTCTAACTCAGGAGGTTCTTCAATAGATGGTTTAGATGCCTTAGACTTCTCAGGCATCTCAAAAGATTCAAACTTCTGAAAAGGCCTTCGATAACTAGGTAAAGCATTTAGTTCTTTGACACATTCTGCAATCTCCTCATTACTATCATCACCAACTTCCTGTAAAGCCAACTCTAGAGCATCATTAGAATGATGTGCTAGCATCTACGTGTCATCCACACCTGAAATAGCACTCAAAGAAAAACAACTCTCCTCATCATTAGAAAACTTCATTGCCGAAAAAACATTAAATGTGACATGTTCATTCTGCACTCGCATAGTTAACTCTCCTTTCTGAACATCAATAAGAGTTCTTCCGGTCGCCAGGAATGGCCTACCAAGAAGTAAAGGAATGTCTTCATCTTCTTCCATATCAAGCACAATGAAGTCCGCAGGAAAAATGAATTTATCAACCTTGACAAGAACATCTTCAACTATGCCCCTTGGATATGTCAAAGATCTGTCAGCTAACTGCAAATGTACGGATGTAGGTTTTACTTCTCCTACTCCTAGCTTCATAAAAATTGATAGTGGCATCAAATTCACACTTGCCCCCAAGTCACATAAAGCTTTGCTAAAATATTAGGTCCCAATAGTGCATGGGATAGTGAAACTTCCGGGATCTTTGAGTTTTGGCGGAAGCTTTTTCTGTAGGATGGCACTACACTCCTCAGTTAACGCCACAGTTTCAAATTCATCTAGCCTTCTCTTTCGTGACAGAATATCCTTCATAAATTTGACATAGCTCGGCATCTGCTCTAGTGCTTCAGCAAAAGGGATATTAATAGACAATTTCTTGAAGACCTCTAGAAATTTCTGAAATTGCTTGTCTTGCTTCTGCTTCTGTAATCGTTGAGGAAATGGAGGAGGTGGATATACAGGCTTCACCAGAATTGGTGCCTCAACCTGAGTATCATTTACTGTAATAGCTTCTTCATTCAACTGAGGTTCAGAACATACCTCTTCATCTACCTTCTTTGTATTCCCTTCAATTTTTTTTCCACTCCTCAACGTAATTGCCTTACAATGCTCTCTTTTATCATTTTTCGGGTTGGGCTCAGTGTCGCTAGGTAATGAACCTTGAGGACGGTTATTCAGCGCACTAGCCAATTGACCCACTTGCATCTCCAAAGCTCTCATAGATGCACTTTGACTTTGAATCAAAGCATCAGTTTTCTGCATGTACTGAAGAAGAAGATCTTCAGTTGTTGGCTTCTTTTCTACATCATGTGACCTTTGATTCTGTTCAAAGCCCGGTGGAGCATTAGGCTTGTATGCCATGTTTGGTCTAGCATTGTTATTCCATGAAAAATTGGGATGATTTCTCCAATCAGGATTATATGTGTTGGAATACGGGTTATTTTGCTGATTGCTACAATTCCCCACATAATTCACAGTATTAGATTGTGTCACATCATGATAAATCAATGGACATTGCTGAGTTGGATGTCCTTCCCCACACATATCACAAAACATAGGTACATTTTGAACCTGATAAGCTGGATGAATGTGTTGTTGTCTATCCATAGATAAAGACTCAAGCTTTTTGTTTAAAGCTTCAAATTGAGAAACCATCTGAGCAGAGAAAGATGTCAAAGGATCAACTTCATGCAAACCTGCTACCTTCTTTGAACTTGTCCGATCATAGGCTCTGCAATTATTTGAAGTAATGTCTTCTAATATCTCAAAAGCATCTTCAGGATATTGGTTTATCAATGAGCCTCTAGCTGCACCATCAACTTGAGTAGCACACTGTATTGTCAACCCATTATAAAATGTATGAATCTTTTGTTGATCAGAAAGTCCATGATGTGGACATTTCCGTAAAAGATCTTTGAACCTCTCATAGGCTTCGTACAAAGACTCCATATCATGCTGCTGAAAATTTTGAATTTCTTTGATCAGCCTTTCTGTCTTGGCTGGAGAAAAGTACTTGTTTAAGAATTTTTCAACAAGTTGGTTCCATGTAGTGATAGAGTTGTTAGGCAGAGAATCCAACCATTCTCGTGCTCTTCCTTCCAATGAACGACTAAACAACCTCAATCTGATAGCCTCTTCAGAAACACCATTTACCTTGAAGTTATCAACAATCTCAAGAAAATTCCTCAAATGAGCATTAGGATCTTCAGCTGATAGACCATTAAATTTGTTGTCCCTAATAGCTTGCATAGTTACTGAGTCAACATGAAAATTATTTGCTGCAATAGCTGGCCTTGCAATACTCGAATGAATGCCATCGAAAGAGGGCATTATATACTCCTTAACCCGCCGACGCGGAGGAGGAGGAGGAGGATCAATATTATCACCCATTGTGAATGATTGGTTTTTAGCTTCCTTAGCTTTCTTTCTGTTCCTTCTTGCAGTTTTCTCAATCTCCAAATCAAGTGGAATAAGTGAAGACGAACCAAGTCTACGCATACAACGTTAACTCCTGCAAATTTTTATCAAAAGAACAATAAGTAACTTGATTTTAAAATACTAAATAGTGCAATGATAATAACAAATAAATACTTAAAAATAGTTCCCCGGCAGCGGCGCCAAAAATTTGTTAGCGATTTTACAACTTATACGCAAGTGCACATATCTAAACAAGTAGTATATAAATTCGTTCCCACGATGACTAACTTTAAGTTGCTAAATACCACACAATATTGTTCAATTAATTCAAGTCAAATAACAATAGGTTTTAGAAAATAATAATTATCACTAAAACTAAACTAACACAAATAAATTACCAAGATTAATATAAATAGGCCTTCAACTTCATCTCATGTTCTTTAATAAGTAAATTCGCATCTCTATTTTAGTGCTTCAATTGCTAGTCTAAGGCAAACAAGTATTCACGAGGACCTTCCGAATCTCAAGTGACTCTAACTCAACAGATTAACTCCCATATCCCTATGTAGAGTTTAAATCATTGAGCAGCATTAACACATAACCTTAATTTGACTACTTAAGGTATTTATGTATATTCATATCCTAAACACAAATTAACATATTGTTAATCCCAAGTTATAGTAATTGGGTCTTTATTTAAGCTACTTTTCCAAGCCAACCTAAATAACCAATTCAATTTCAAGATTGATCATTCCTTGAAAAGCATTAAGAATAAATTACTATAAACAATTGTAATCAACACCAAAATAGAGAATTAAAGAATACTTATATATAAACACAAGAATCCATTAAAGGCCTGGATAGAGATTTAGTTCAACATCACACCAAAGAGTACTAAATACAAGAAGAAAGATATGACATCAAGTTTACAATAAAGAAAAGTGAAGAAGAGAAGATAAAACTCAAGAATCCTTCTTCTCTCTATTGCTAATCTCCCTTGAATGCTTCACCTCTGTTCTTGCGTGTAACTGCTAGGGCTAGGTCTTCTTTGTGTATCTCTTTTTCACCCACCAAAGGCACGTTCTGTCCCTATCTATCTCTAACTGAATAATAGATATATCATCTATTTTACAAGTGTTTTTTAATAAATTATTTAGAATACAAGAAAGAATTCCTAATTAGAATATAATTTCTAATTAAGAAATTCGTAGGCTTCTGTTGTTGGGCTGTTCTGGTCAGATGAGAGCAGATTTAAATATTGAGCCCATGGTAGAAATAAAGATCTTCTTCCAAGCTTTCCAATGACTATTTATGGGCCTAAAACGGAGTTGTAGAACTCTAGATAAAGCCCAATCAGTAAAAACTGTGCAAGCTGTCCAAAAATCCAGATTTTGTATAATATAAGCCCAAATATTCCACTTCAAGCTCCAATCCATTAATTTCTTGTAACCTGTAATAAAATATTAAAAACACATAAATAAAATCCAATTTTATGCAAAATTACTTAAAAATATAAGAATAAACTCATAATAAATATCTACTTATCATAACCTCATACTCCCATCCTTTTTCTTAACGAATAATACTGGTGCACCCCATAGGGACACACTTGGTCAAATCAAACCTTTCTCCAACAACTCCAGTAGTTGGTTAGCTAACTCCTTCATTTCCACCGGGGCTAATCGATAAGGAGCTTTTGATACCGGTGCCGTTCCTGGCGCTAATTCAATAATGAATTCTCTGTCTCTGTCAGGTGGTAGCCCCGGAAGATCTTCTGGAAACACATCTTCAAATTCATTAACCACTGGTATGTCACTTATACCTGGTACACTCTTTTCTTGGTCTACTACATAGGCCAAATAGGCCTCACACCCTTGGCGCAACAACCTCTTAACTTGCATCCGGGTCAAGAACTTCTTAGTCTTCCTTTGCCCTCGAAATACTACTTCTTTCTGATTAGATAACTTCATTCTTACCTTCTTTCCGCTACAATCTATGCTAGCTCTACAACTGACCAGCCAATCCATTCCTAATATGACATCAAATTCTCCCAGCACAAAAGGAATTAAGTCAACACTGAATCGTTGTCCTTCTATTTCTAATTCGCAATTAGTGCATATTTGACTGACAGGAATGACTTCCCGATTAGCTATTTCTACTTGTAGAGAGTCTCTTAGCGGTTGTATTTTAAGATTCCATTTATTCACAAAATCCCAAGATATAAAAGACTTGGTTGCTCCGGAATCAAATAAAACATTTGCATGGATGGAATTGAGTAAAAGTGTACCTGCAATAACATCTGCGTGCTTCACAGCATCTCTTACTGTCATGTTGAAGGTTCTGGTCGTAGGAGTCTTATTAGAGGCGACTCCACTTTGCTTTGACATGGCTGGCGCAGGTACCCGACAGTCCTTCTTCATATGTCCTAGCTGACCACACTGAAAACATGTCATATTCCTTTGGGGACAATCTCTAGAGTAATGCCCCTCCCGATGACACTTATAACACGTAACTTTCCCTGGACTGCACCCGCCCAGATGCTTCTTCCCACATAACTTGCAATCTGGCAAGGGAGGTCGGGATTGGTTTGAATACCTTACCCCGGGCTGACACTCACACTGTCTGCCCTCCTGGTTTCGAAACTTCTCCTAGACTGAGATCCTGGCCCATGGCTAGCTTTGCTAGGATGCTTTCCCGATGATGATCCTCCCTTCAGGCTTTCCGCCTTTCTCTTATTTTCTTCTCTATTTCTTTGCATTTGATCACCACCGGCCTCTACAATCGAGGCTTTCTGTACCAACGTGGCATAATCAGTCAATTCAAATATAGCCACTCGGTTCTGAATCCATGGTTTGAGCCCTTGCTGAAATCTCCTGGCTCGCTTCTCTTCTGTATTTACGAAATCCGGTACAAACCGGGACAACTCCGTAAACTTGACTTCGTACTCAGCCACCGTTAGATTATTCTGTTTTAATTCCAAAAACTTTAACTCCATTTGACTTTCCATAAACTTGGGAAAATATTTCTCCAAGAACAACTGAGTGAATCTCTTCCAGGCTATCACTCCTTCTCCTTCCATACTCTTCTTAGCTTCCCCCCAGAAATTTGCCTCCCCTTTTAGGAGGTAAGTGGCGAAGACTGTTTTCTATTCCTCTTCTACTTGCAATATTTCAAACGATTTTTCCATTTCTTTTAGCCAAGCCCTTGCCTCTACAGGGTCAGCACTCCCTTGAAACTCAGGCGGTCTCAAGGACTTAAAAGCACGAAAAGCATTCGCTACTACATTGCGGGGAGCTGGGGGTGGTTGAGTCGGGTTAGGGGTGACATGCTGCCTTAAAAAGTTCACGAATAAATTCATGGGGTCTGCATTCTGATTTTCCCCTTGATCTTGGGGTTCCCCCTGTTCACTCTGATCCTGATTTTGACTATGTTCAGAGTCACCTGAACTAACATGATCACCCTCTTCATACCCTGCACTCTCACGAATACCCTGATCACTTGGCTCTTCCTGGGCCTCAGGGTGTAACCTTGTGTTTCTTCTTGGTGGTATGATTCTGGCACAATCAAACAATATCAATTAATTACCGATGGACTAGATTACTCCAACATTTGTTACAAGAAACTATCACATAAGTAGTGAGTGCCAACTACAACATTATCCAATTAACACAGTTATACAATGGTTCTCATTCAATTTCTATATCAAAGACAAGAGTGCCTATAACACTAAAAACAAAATCAACGACAACTGAAAAGAACTGAGCATCATATATATACATCATTCTTGGTTACATCTTTTGTCACGGAATCTCCTCCGGATCCTCGTCCTCAGTATCATCCAGCAACTCTAAATCTCGCTGGGCCTCGTACACCTCGGGATCAGGTATCTACAATACAACAACCACTCGTTACTACCAGATCTTAATAAGTTCCCTTTTATGGGTATTATTCTTATTAAAGCTTTTAGGTTTATTTTACTGGTCGTATCGTCCTTTCACCTTTCATTTCTGAGTACTATAACTTAGGGCTCTGATACCACTTCTGTGACGCCCCCAGACCCGGGGTCGGAGATCCAGGTTGTCACTGTCCAATTTCCAGTATACACATACCCACTTGTATTCCAACAATAGTAAGCCACAATATAATAATCATCAAAATAACAGCACGCTGGTGACCCCAACACCTTATCACACACACACACACGAGCCATAGTCTCAGAAACGGAGTTTCATAATTTACATCATTACATCTTAACTGTTACATAATAGAGTTATCACAAGATGGGGTTGCACTGCTGGCTAAAGCTCCTTGAGGAAACTATGCCGCAGTCAAAAGTAAATTAACTCACATCTGTTCCATACACTTACATAAGTCATATCGATAGATAAACCTAGCTAGTAGAAGCTGGAAGCCTATCCTACTAAGCCTCCCTACCTCAGGTACCGTAACGCGGAATCTCTCATAGGGGGTCCTTGCCCTGGTGACCCGCTTGCGCAAGGTGCGGTGTACTCGTCTGGGCATGGTCTGCAACTGTAAGGTAGGAACAACAACAGAAAATAACAAGCAAGAATGAGTTACAAATGCTCAGCAAGTAATAGATAGCAGTATAACAAGGTACTGAATCAACAACAGAATACAATATTAAGATATCAATGAAACTGCCAAATGCAAGTAAAACAATACTCAAAGCAATCAACAAACTCAAAGTTGATTATGTTACCCGTTAACACTATCGGTAACTCAGCACCTAGGCTTTCGTTACAGTGCAACGTCAAATTTCCAATTGGAAGAAACGGGATTAACTGGAGATTTTTCAACGCCCTATTGTACGCGATGATCAGTCGCCTTGTACAATAGAAAAACTAGTCACTTTCTCTACTAGTAGAAGGACAACCCCTTATCGGGACGTCACCCTAGGCAACACATGGGCCTTTAGTTTACGGCTGGGTCGTGCGTCACCGACCTCTTACGCAACCTTACTCCAGTCCCTGATGAATACTTTAACATTCATCAAACCTAGAAGGAAATTTAATCAAGCCTTCTAGAATAACAACAATCCACTCTAGGATTTCAATCAACTGTTAAGGAATGGAATTCAATACCACCTTCCAGAACAACAACAATCCATCACAGGATTTCATCAACAGATAAGGAAGGGAATTTAATACAACCTTCCAAAACAACAACAATCCATCACAGGATTTCATCAACAGATAAGGAAGGGAATTTAATACAACCTTCCAAAACAACAACGACCTATTGTAGATTTCAATATCTAACAATAGCTTGACTCCCGAACGAGGTGGGAGTACTCTCGAAACATCTGGGTTGACTCTTAGTCAACGAATTTAAAAAGACCGAAACCCTTGAATCAAAGAGACTCAAGAACGCGACCGGGGAGCCGCTAATACTGGTTGAAATAGACTCCACAAAATACTATATTTTCGGAGTGAGATAATGAGCCTTAAAGGCACCAACACAACTGGGAGGAATATCGAAGCCGGACGTTACCTCCCGAACCTGGAGTTATCGACTCGGAATAAATACAAAATATCCGAGTCATTGCTCACTATTTATTATTTAATGAAAAATAATGTTTAAAGAAGTTTAGACAACTCCAGAATATTTTTAAAGACCAAATAAATATTTTATTAATATTTAGGAGGCTCAGAATAGTCCTCGAAAAATATTAAAAGAATTTAAAAGAAATAAAATATTTAATTCAAATATAATCAAGATTATTTAATATATAAATAATCTTAAATGATTCAACATATTTAAATAATATTTAATCAACATTAAATAATATTTAAATAATTTCAAATGCCCCGAAAGTATTTATTTAACATTTAAACACTTTCTATGTTCTTTAAATAATATTTAATAAACTAAATATTATTTAAAAAACCGATGAGATATTAACCCAAATCCACTAATCCCATCTCATACTAGACTACTCCCGGTGGACCATCGAGCACCAAAAAGATATACTCGATACCAGATTCAGTTATACAAAACTGAAAACAAACATCCTCTAACTTTTTGAGAAGTTCAGAGGCGTCTCAGAATCAGGTTGAAAAGATTTCATTCTACTCACAAGAAACAATCTTAAACAACCTACGCATGCTTATGTCATACATCAGAATAAAAGTGACAAAGCGTCGGATACTTGCCTGTATGTTCTTGCGGAAGTAAGCTCCTTCCTGGCTTTGTCCGAGTATTTACGAATCGGAAACAAAACACGTTTAGCTATACGAGCATATTTTAATCTCTCTATTAAACATACTCGTATAACTACTTTAACCTTTCCAAACGACATACAATAAACAAGCCCATTAGCTTATAGCATTCTTATGTCATCACATGACATTTTTCGTTGAGGTTTCGTTTTCTAGTTTAGCCTCAAATGTCGTTTCATAATAAGGAATAGCTAGGACTAAAACATTAGCATTTCCCTTAACTTTTCATTTGCACCACTTGGATTCAAACATTTTTCATAAATCAGGTTTTAGTCTTTTTAACCCAATTCTTCTTTCCAAGTCTTCACATATGTGCCTACTATTTAAAATAAAAGGCTCAAGATTTATGGAGTAGCTTAACTAGGCTGATCACCTACTCCAAGTCAGTCAAAAACAGAGCAGCTGAGTTTTCTGCCTAACCTGACTATTTTGGCCATAACTTTTAGCTCATAATTCCGTTTGACGCAAAATTAACGCGCAAACGATCTAGAGACCGATATCTATCCAACCATATAAATAAATCATCAAGCAAGGCAGTTAGACCCTTCGGGTGTTATGAACAGTTGGTAGACAGAAACAATTTTGCATGGTTCCGTTTGTACGTTCATCGCTTACCTCATTTTAAATTCATCCAATTCAACCCAAATGACTTCCATATATTTTACACTACTACTTGGGAATGTACTCAAGACATCCCAAGCCCAAACACAATTTAACAACACTCCCAATATTGCCAATAATTCAACCAATTTCATTACCAATACAAGACAGCTTTTAACACCATTTTACTACTTTGAAAACAACAAATCACTTACTCCTCTTACAACCACAACTCTTAACCAAGTCATCTTCACGTTACACATTTATAAGCCTTAACCAAATCATCACTATATTACACAACCATGGACAACAAAACAAGCACTAATACTTATGATCAAAGCCATAGCATAGCGTGCTAAATCACATGAACACCATATAGCTAGGGTTTGTATTTTCAAGCTACCCATGCTCATTAACAACTACCCAAAGCTTAAACAACTCATAACAAGTGCTAGCAAGGCTTAAGGAGTCATAAAACAAGCATTCAAGAATTTATCCAAGATCAAAGTTACTATTCATGTGCATATACTTTCATGAATATCTCTGGCATCCATGGACAACTAAGCATAAGATTATAGTATGTTATTGACAAGGATGCTACCTTTCTTTTAAGCTACTTTGCAAGATGATCAATCAAGTGTAGCTTGAGCTTTGGATTTTTCTTTCTCTTCTTTCTTCACCTTGGCCGAAAGCTTCTCCTTTGCTAGCTAGTGTTTGCTGATTTTTTTTTTCTTTTTCTTTGCTTATGTCAAGTACTTGACCTTTGGCTAAATAAAAAGGGTAAGCCATGGTCTTGGTCAAGTCTCCTTTGACTTTATATAAAATACTAGCATTTCTTATACCTTAAATCAAATGCAAGTACTTGCCTTTCCTTTAATCCATGCCAAAATAAAAATAAGCTTTTTAATAATCCTTGGGAATTATTAGATTTTTCAATTTAATAATGATTCATGACGATAAATTTAATCTTTATCTTGTTCCGACAATTTTAATAATTTGATTGCCCAACAAAACCTTATTCCATAATTATCATCCATCACCTACTATTATTAACAAGGTTTTAAAAGTACTTGGATTTTAGGGATATTACAGGTTTCCTCACACCTTCTCCATCAATGGGAGGTGGACATTCCTTTTCAGGATCTGGAAATGTTCCTTCCAGGAGGGGCGACGTAGTAGGCAATGTAATGAATCGCAATTTAGATCCTATGCTTCCCTCGTAACCCGGTGATGGAAATTTTGTATAAAATACCCTATTTAACTCATTCGAAGAATTCTTGCTAAGTAGTTGCCTCTCAAGCCCAGATAAATCTGAACAAGAGATCTCCCTTTCAGGATGCAGAAGATTAACTTCTGTTTGAGGATGCAGAAGATTAGAGTCTGTATCTCCTATGAATTCCTACACCTCTCATTATGCACGTCTTGCAATGTGTTCCTAGAATTTAACTATTTTGGCTTACCATCAGTATGAGTGTCGGTGGTGTGCTTGACTCATTACAAGATGCTCTGGCTGACGAGCAAATTTCAATGGACTCTCCTTGTTGAGAGAATGATTCCAGAGATAGTTTAATTGTCTTTTCAGCTCTGCATCCTTTTGAGAAGATGCATATGAGTTTATAATTACCTCATTTTATATACTACTTTTCTTCTATGGAGATAGAGTTGTGGGTGCACTTCCGACTTCATCCTTATTTGCTGCATCAAGTGCATTTTCTCCCTTATCAACCTCTAACTTACAAAGTTCCTTATATCTCCAAGGATTAATATATGGAAGTGGATGAATTAGTGTTTGGTACTATGACCTGGATAAGAGATTGATGGGTTTTCAACCTCTTAGCCAGCTTTTAAAGCCATTGGGGAGTAAACGGATAGAGTCATCAAGATAAAAAGATAATCACTTTAACATTCCAAAACATATTTTTCATCTCAAAGAGAAGGAAAAATATAATAAGGAATGGTAATGGATTTCATTACAGTGCTTTTCAGCAAAAGAGTTTTGTCGGAACTAAAGATTTATCATTTAAGAGCATGATACGAAATTTTTTTAAGATACATATCTCATAATAAAACGCGGGAAAGTGTATTAGAGAAAAAACAAATTCTATCCCTTATGAATTTCTTATAAGGAAAACTTCCCATAATAAAACGTGGAAATTTATACCAAAGAAGAAGTTCAACTCTCTTACCAAATTATATCTCGATAAAATAACTCTTTTCTTATATACCTTAATAATGTATGTTTTGAAAACAGTTTTGCAAACCATCGTTATCAAATAAAAGACAATGATTTTCTGACTCATAATGAAATTATGATTTACATCATTTTCGTCCACCTGATAGTATCCCCATCTTAAAATGAAAATACATGACAAAAAGGGTGGATGTATACTTAACAATACAGTATAAGGCATTCAAAGAAACAACCACTGTTTTGGTACTATGAATCAATGTGAAACATACATTGAAACAAGTATTTAAAAATAAATCATTTTACAAATGGTTGATACCTCGAAGTAAAAATAATTTCTCCGAATAAAATAGCAGTCATAGAGTTTCTACCACTGTAAAAGGAAAATTTAAGAGAGAGAAAGCTTTTAAAGATAAAACTTTTAAAAACTAGTTTTTAGGAGAGGATAAAAGATTTTGAGATTTGAAAAAAGATTATCCTCAAGAAAAATTTGATTCACATCCTAGGATTTAGAAAATAAAGAAGAGCTGTAAATCAAAAGATTTTCAAAAGAGAAGTTTTGAAAAAGAATATTGATGTTTTCTTCTCTAAAACTGATAGAAAAATGAATGTATATTTGAATAAAACATTTTGAAAAAGAAATAGACAAGAAATTCTTTTTAATACATTCAGGTGTAAAATCCAGTCAAATAAAGAAAACTAGTAATAATACTCATGAAATACTAAACAATTACCACATACATGCATATATAAATCAAATAACACATGACAATTATTCAGTAAAACAATAAGCATTAAGGCATATTTTTATTATTAGTGATTTCAGGTAAACAACATGTATTATCACTAATATTATAAATATCACAATTAATTGCATGGAAACATTAACAAAATATCATTACTTGATATTTATCAATAATTTCAAAATGCAAGAAATTACGCTTCTAATATTTTATCAAATCAAAATTATGAAACTAATAAATATTGAATTGCTTCAATACATAATTTTAATAAGATAAAATAATTTCGCTAAATACTAAATATCCATAAGATTGAATATTAGCATATAACTTCCTACGCTATATCCAATAATCGTCACTTAAGCATATTTCAATTATACTCATAACAATTATTAATAATATACGTAAGCTCGAGGAACTAGTTGAAAATAAATTCACAAGTCCTTTAAATATAGACATTTAATACTTGTGATCTTAATTATAACTCCTCGCTAACAAAATTATATTTTAGAAATATTATAAGTATATAAAATATTAAGAACTTTATACACATGACTTAGAAAATACTTCAGCTTTTAATATTAGTGAGTTTTAAAATATGCATTAATTACTTAGAACAGAAATTATAAATAACGTCACTAATACCAAAAGTACCATAATTATTTGCAATAAAATACTTAAAAATATCAGACCAAAATATCATAGCAATTAAGCCAGACATCATTGACTAATATTCATCAAATATTTAACATACAAATAATTATGATGCTAACTTATGCTAAATCATTTAAGTATCACATATACATATAACATTGTAAGCATGATAATTAAACTAGTAGCAATAAGTACGAGGTATTGGATATCAAACAAATTCACAAGTCCTTTAAATATGGAAAATTTAATACTTGTGAACTCATTTAAGAATTCCTTGCAGATGGGATTTCGAAAAAATATGCACATAAATAATATCCCAAGTTCACTAACCTAGTTAGACAAAATGAATTCATCAAGTTGTTTAACAAATATCTGCAAGTTATTCTACTAAGGACAATCTCGAAAGAAATGATACCTGATTTCCATGCGCTTGTCCCATACGTGGTGTAGAGAATATCCAGCAGAGTTGTTGGAGATGAAGTAGTTTCCTTGTCCAGAAAATCAGAGCATCAAATTCACTAGCTGCTTTAATTTTAGCATTTGCTGCAACTATGTGTGTTGAATGCTTTTTCTCATTTCAACAAGAATCCAAATTTTTCCACGAAATTGACAGCTTCTGTTATTCGCCCTTAAGTACACTAAGTTTGGAGAAGGGGGGGTTGAATACAAACTTAAGAATTAAGTCAACTTCTTGCGGAAATAAGTTTGTACAAAGAGAGTGTTTAATTAAGATTGATGTAACTAAGAACTGGATAACTAAAGTGTTGAAAACAAAAACAACAAGATTAAAAATTACTAGTGGATTGTTTTTCCACTAGTGAGTTTTTGCTTTCAATTGATCTTAGTAAAAATACTAAGCTTCTTACAAAGTTGAATGTAGAACTTAGAAAAGCATTACAAGTTCTGCCTGATTTTCTACTTTGCTTTTCTTGGGTTCTTAAAAAAAAAAACTCTTACTTTGCTACTGTGTTTTTGTGACTTATTTATACAAAAACTACTACTCTAGTTTTTCTATCGACTGATAACAATATAATATTACAATTTATACTGTTTTCATAAAAATAGAAACTAGCTTCTTTTCACAGCCTTCCTTGTAGAACTGACTAGCTCTGGAAGTATCTTTGTCTTAAGATATTCCTTGGATGTTGTGTTGCCTTGAAAGTCTTCACAATCCTGACAGGACTGTCTTCCAATGATTCAGTTTCTGCACTGTTCCCGTAATTTCTGGCTTTAGCTAAATAGGGAAACTTTAATCAACTGATAAATGCTGTTAAGCTTATCAGTTGATTCACCTTTGCTTATCCATCGATGAATAGGATATCTGTTGATCAGTTGATGTGTCAATGGATAATTGAGTTATCCATCGACTCCTTATCCATTGATGGTTCTTTATCCGTTGACTGTTTTTATCCATTGATGACTTGTATCAGTTGATAGCTTTCATCCGTTGAGTAGTGTCTTCATCCATCGACTTCAACATCAGTTGATCACTTCACTTGTGAGAATTCTGACTTAGAATATTTACAATTGATCAGCCATTCTTCACATCTGTGGAGAAGCTAGAAATTGAAGTCAATAACATCAGTTGACTACATCATAGCATCCATCGAGGTAATACAATCAATTGATAGTGAAACATAAATCAATGCCACAATCCAGTTTATCAGTTGATAAACAAGTTTCAACTGATAACTGGTTTCCTAGTCAATGGATATTTATAAGTCATATCCATTGATCAGTTACAAAGTAATTTTGAGTCCCTATTGAAATTCTAAGTAATTTGTTATCATCAAAACTCATAATTCCTAACAATCTCCCCCTATTTATGAATATGTAAAATATGCATAAATTTTCTGTTGATGATAACAAAACTCCTGAACATTTTCATTCTTAGCAAGAATTACAATATTGATAAGTAAAGTTTGAGACAGAGTAATCAGATACCAGACAGGGATGAATTCTGATAATTTTGATGATTGAGGTTGAATCTCCTATCTTCTCCTTCTTCCCCTTGACTCATTCATCTTGTCTTCATTCTCCTTCATCTTCTTGTAGAGGGTTCCCTTCAATATCTTCTCATCTTCAATCCTGTAGTCCAATTGACTTGCCAGATGATTTAATTCCAGATTGGGCAGTTTGTCTATTTCTTGACAAATATCAATGCATTTTTCTCTGCCTTCCCTGTCCTTATATATCATCAAGTAGAAGGGCTCATGAAGCACTTTTCTTCCTTCAGGATTCCAGATCTTTATTCTGTCATCCCTTTCTTCTTGAACATGTGCCTCCCTTATCTTCTTCATTCTTTCAAGGATGGCCTTTCCTAGCTCTTCAGTTAGATAATACTTTCTGTTGAGCATAGTGTAGATTTTCCTTAAGATGCCATATCCTTGATCCAAGACTTGGTTGAATGTGAAGGTTGAGTGTGATCCATCTTCATACTCAATGTGAAGAAGATCAACATCTTTCTTCCTTTGTCCTTTTGCTGCAATCATTCCCTCAGCTTTGATTGGCACAAAGTTTTCAGATTTGTGTTTGAACACCTCTATTTCTTTGGCTTGATTACTCCCAGAAGCTTGACCTTCAGTCTTGACTTGTTTTGGCTTCTTCTCCTTGTCTCCTTTGTCTTCTACAACTAATGGTCTTTTAACTCCAGATGATTTTGGTGCATCTTTGGGCTTGTTTGCTCTTTGCTTCACCCTTGGCCTCCTTTCACCTTCTTTTCATCTGGCTTCTCTTATTAGCCTATCCTCTTCATCATATTCCCTTTGCAATTGAATGGCTAATTCTTCTTGGGATTTTTCTTGATGCTCCCTTTCTCTTATGCCAACTACTATGGCTTTGCTCAACAATTTTTCACTTTCCCCTCCACCTGTGACAGCTTTCTTTTTATCATCTTCAATTAGCTTTCCCTTTCCTTTCCTGTCACCAGGTTGTGAGCTACTGGAACTTGTCTCCTTGAATTTGCTAGCAATTGCATCAAATTTCCTTACTATGTCTTGAGCCAACTCCTTCTTGGGATCTGTAGACTTTGCCACCACAGCTTCAGTACCACTTGCTTTCTCCAATGCATCAGCTTCTTGCTTCTCCCCCTTTTTGTTATCAGCAACTGGCACTTGTGCTACTGACTGAGAGAGAATGGGAGTCTCTAAGAGTTTACCCAGAAGATTGATTTGAGTGACTTGATTTTTCAAAATTTGCTGCATGTTGAGCTCCATGGAGGCTACTCTTTTCTCCAATTCCATTACCTTATCCTTGGCTGAAAACTCAGTGTCCAACCTTTGCTTGATTCTAGTCAGCATTGTGAGGCTGAGTCTAGAGTCAATGGTGATGTCGAAATGCATCCTTGAGTTGTCAATGTCTTCTCTTATTTTCTTCAATTCATACTTGGAGCTTGTGACATGCATTTTCTGGATCTTCAAATTATCCCTGTAAAAGTTCAGAATTCTCCTTTGCAGGGGATCCACCACATCTACTTCAGCCATTGACCTTCTGTAAAGAGAAATGATGGCCCTTTTTGTTTCAGCCAAATTAGTTTCATCACTTGCCACTTGTGGATCTAGAAGTTCATCATCAGAATTATCATCAAAATCTTCAGGATTCATGTGGGATATATCATCAGGTTGACTGGCCAAAAACTCTTTCCCACTCCTGAATTGCTCTTCTGTCTGCACTAAACCCAACATTTGCTCAGCTATTTGATTAGATGCTGCTGCTAGTTCTTGATAATGAGGATCTTCATTTTGAAAGGTTGAAGCATCAAGATTGACATCAATTTCATCCTCCACCTCCATGTTGACTTCTGCACCTCCTGCAGGGACTCCCCCTGACTCTAGCCCCAACTCCTGGGTGAGTCCTGCTTCAAACTGCTCAGTTTTAGAAGTTGATGCTTCATGAGATGGTGAAATTGGTTTCTCTCTATTCTTTTCTCTCTCACTCTCTACTCTCTTTTCTTGCATCAGGATCTCATCCTAGATTCTCACATCTCCCTTACTTTCCTCTCCTTTTTCATCACCTGCTAAGGTGAGACTCTCTTTTCTCACACCCTCTCCTTTTGCCACCTCAGAAGAATTTGAGGGCCCCTCATTCACACACTCTCCTTTTGCCAAGGTATGCAAACCTTGCCTCTCACACACCTCACCCACTCCACTCAATCCTAATAGAGTATTGGCCACTTGAAGTGTGTTAATGGATGATTCATGAATTGACATTAAGGGATCAATCGATGGATAAGAAGTATCCATCGATGGATGAATATCCGTTGATGTGAGCTCGTCGATGGATGTAAGGATATCCATCGATGAAAGTGAACTAGTCAATGGATGTTGGAAGTTTTCAGTTGACTGCATAATATCCATTGACTGGAGAGAAATTACAGTATTTTCCTGATCAACCAAGGTGTTAACCTTATTTGGTGATGCAGGTGAGAGTGTTGGCTCCACCCTGAGTTGCAAAGAGGGTGAATTTGAAACAATGAAGTTGTCAATCAACACTGTTTCTGAAGAAATAGTTTTTGAAGGAGATTGAAGAGAAGATTCAGATAAAGAATGGGGCTGTGTCTTAGGAAGATTCTGAGACACATCAAAAGAAGAAACTGAAGGCTCCACCAAATTTTCATTTGGCTTTGCATGTGTGTGTGTGTCCCCTGTGCAGTATTTGTAGCCTTCTTTCTTCTTTTGTATGGCTGTATTATTTGGTGACCCTTATCCCCATCTGATGGTCCTGGTTGAGACCTCTTTTCAATAGTTACATCTTTTTGAGAAGATGCAACTAGGGATGTGTTCAAGTCCTTTACTACAGCCTCAATCTGTTGGGAGATTGGACTGGTGGCTGGCTGGTTCCTCTCAATCTCACTCTCCTTATTCTTCTGGCTTTCTTGATGTTGGCCAGTTCCCTCACCCTTATCAACCACCTTCACACTCCCCTTAGAGGTTTTTCTTTTCTTAGATCTTACAACAGTAGTCTTTTGAGAAACTACTGAGGTGGTTTGATCAGACTTGTGTTTTGAAGGTTGTGCAACTTGGGTAGGAGGAATGGGGGCATTTTCATCTCCCTCCATTGTTGCTGAAGGCAAAGAAATTTGAGATTTTGAAGAAGAATGTACAAGATTGAGATTTTGAAGATATACCTTTACAAGAGGAGGATAAATGAGGCACAACTTAGGGTGTAAGTTGATTCTCATAAGATCCTTGAAGACCCTCTTGTTTTGCATCCATGGCTCCAAGGACTCCATATCTGCACTTATTTCATACTCTCCAAAAGAGGCATTAATAATCATCATGAAAAATCTTGCAAAGTAGATATTATTTTTCCTAGATGACTTGGGTCCTAACTTAGCAGATAATTCATTTAGGAGTAGTGTGCCAAAATCGAAGTATTTATCAAACAGGATAGAATAAGCAATTTCTTGCATACTAATCGTAATTGCATCAAAATTACTTATTTTTCCAGAAAATACTTTAATTATGGCATCAAAGAAATAACTCCATTCTTTCCTAAGATTTTTCCTAACAACTTCTCCTAATCCAGTTTCAGCATTTGCATAATTAACGGATTCTAACATGTCCCTAATTTCATTTTCAGTGGGTGGTTTATTACAATTATTTGCAGGCAACCCTAAGCATTCAGATAATGAAGTACTAGTAATTGTATAGGAATTACCTTTGCAAGAATAAGAAATTACCTTCTCATCTAGTGAAATCTCTGCAGAGGTCCACAGTTCCTCAACAAAGGAACACACGATTGTTGGTGCTTCGCTGAGAGCTTTGGAAACTTTGCAATCTCCTAGGAATCGCATCAATGGATGAAAGTCCACAGGAGCATCATTCACCGTTAGACATGCTGTGAAGTTGTTCTGTTCATAGGTGAACCCAGTGGAAGAGACGATCTTCTTTTGTGGTGCCATTCTTTCAGTTGATATTCAAGAAATTAAAGTGAACTTGAAAGAATTTGTGAGAGCTCGTGAGAATTAGATAAAATTAGCTTGAGAGATAGAGACAGAGATGAATAGTTTAGAGTAAAAAAAATAGCAGGTAAGAATGAATTTTTAATTGTAACTGCTATTTATATTTTCTAGTATTAAAAAGACTTGAGAGGACTTTTTAATTAGGCAGATAACCGTTGATGTATAAAAGACTGTAGTTTATTACCCTAGATGGTAATTCTCCAACGGCTATAATCTGATCAACGGATGAATAAAACTGTAGAAATTCTATTACTATCGACGGATAAAATAGAGAGTTAATCATTTATCGATCGATCACTAACTACCAAGGTAATTAACTGTCGATAGATAAATATCCATCGATAGGAATAACATTTATCTGTTGATCAATTAAGAAGAGATTTATCCGTCGATAAACAATTACTTAGGTAATTATCTGTCGATAGATAAATATCCATTGATAATTGTGAACAATGGCTACAAAACAAAAAAAAAAAAAACTTGACATTCATTTTAAGCATAAGCAAAATTAAGCATACCTAACTCAGAGACTAATCTATTAAAAGTAGATTCATCTAGAGGTTTGGTAAATATGTCTGCAAGTTGTTGTTCATTAGGGACAAAATGTAATTCAACTGTACCATTCATTACATGTTCCCTAATGAAATGATACCTTATGTCAATGTGTTTGGTTCTGGAATGTTGCACAGGATTTTCTGTTATTGCAATGGCACTTGTATTGTCACAGAAGATGGGAATTTTGTTCAAGTTGAACCCATAGTCAAATAGTTGATTCCTCATCCATAAAATTTGTGCACAGCAACTTCCAGCAGCAATGTACTCAGCTTCTGCAGTTGAAGTTGATACTGAATGTTGCTTTTTACTAAACCATGACACAAGTTTGTTTCCCAGAAATTGACAGGTTCCTGTAGTACTTTTCCTGTCTATTTTGCAACCTGCATAATCAGCATCTGAGTAGCCTATTAGATTAAAATCAGAATCTCTAGGATACCAAATACCTAAATTTGATGTACCCTTAAGATATCTGAAAATTCTTTTAATAGCTACTAAATGAGATTCTCTAGGATCAGCCTGAAATCTAGCACATAAGCATGTAGAGAACATTATATCTGGCCTACTAGCAGTTAAATATAAAAGTGAGCCTACCATGCCTCTATAACTTGAAATATCCACCTTAGCTTCTTTGGTATTTAATTCAAGTTTAGTGGCAGTGGCCATGAGAGTTTTTGCAGAAGAACATTCACTTAACTCAAATTTCTTTAATAAATCATGAATGTACTTTGTTTGATTTATAAAAATACCATCCTTAACCTGTTTGACTTGTAACCCAAGAAAGTAGGTAAGCTCTCCCATCATGCTCATTTCATATTTACTCTGCATTAGTTTGGCAAACTTCTTGCAAAGTTCCTCATTTGTTGATCCAAAAATAATGTCATCCACATAGATTTGTACAAGAATGATAGAGCCATTAACATTTCTACTGAATAGAGTTTTATCAACAGTACCTCTTGTGAAATGATTCTCAATGAGAAACTGAGATAAAGTGTCATACCAGGCCCTTGGTGCTTGCTTCAAGACATAAAGTGCTTTGAGTAAAAAATAGACAAAGTTAGGAAATTTTGGATCTTCAAAGCCAGGAGGTTGTTCCACATAGACTTCCTCTTCTAATACTCCATTCAAAAATGCACTTTTCACATCCATCTAGTAGATTTTGAAATTAGCATGTGCAGCATAAGCCAGAAAGATTCTGATTGCTTCTAACCTTGCAACTGGTGCAAAAGTTTCATCAAAATCAATTCCTTCTTCTTGTGAATAACCCTTTGCTACAAGCCTTGCTTTGTTCCTAGTCACAATACCAGTTTCATCCATTTTGTTTCTGAATACCCATTTTGTACCAATTACTGATCTATCTTTTGGTCTGGGCACCAGCTTCCATACTTTATTTCTTTCAAACTGATTCAGTTCTTCTTGCATAACCAAAACCCAATCAGGATCCATGAGAGCCTCTTCAATTTTTTTTGGTTCTTCTTGAGATAGAAAACTACTATACAGGCACTCATTTTGAGTAGCACTTCTTGTCTTGACACCATCTTCTGCATTTCCAATGATTAGTTCAAATGGATGGCTTCTTGTCCATTTTCTTTGAGGAGGCAAATTTTGCCTTGATGATGAAGCTTCATGATCATTTGTATTGAACTCAAAGTGATCTGAATTTGTAGATTGATTCTGAAACCCTCCCCCTGAAGTGGATACCCTTGATGTAGATTGTTGATTATCCGTTGAGGAGTTATCAGTTGATGCATTATCAGTTGATGGATTTCTGTCAACTGATAAATTATCCATTGATGCAATAACATCAACTGATATTGGGTTTCTGAACACTTGAGGTTTTATAATTTCTTCCTCTTCATCATCATTTACATCATTTGATTCATTCTCAAAATGCAGTGTGTCATGATTTCCTTCATCAAACAAGCCTTGAATCTTTTTATCATCAAATACTACATGTACAGATTCCATAATAATGTGTAGTCTGAGATTGTAGACTCTATAGGCTACGCCTGATAGTGCATACCCAACAAATATAGCTTCATCAGCCTTGGCTTCAAATTTTCCTAGGTTTTCACCTTGATTTCTTAGCACATAGCACTTGCAGCCAAAGACATGAAAAAATCCCACCTTTGGCTTTTTGTCTTTCTTTATCAATTGATAAGGAGTCTTCTCTTGAGCTTTATTTACTAGGGAGATGTTTTGAGTAAAACATGCTGTGTTTATGGCCTCAGCCCAGAAGTATGTTAGGAGTTTGGCATCTTCCAACATGGTTCTAGCAGCTTCAATCAATGTCCTATTTTTCCTTTCAACTACCCCATTTTGTTGAGGTGTTCTGGGTGCAGAGAATGTGTGTATGATTCCTTTTGATTCACAGAACTCTTTCATTGTGGAATTTTTGAATTCTGTTCCATTGTCACTCCTTATCTTCTTTACATCCAATTCAAGATTTTTCTCATTTTCTCTTATGTGCTTGATGATGAGATGACTAGCTTCATCCTTTGAATGTAGAAAATAAGTCCATGAGAATCTTGAAAAATCATCCACAATGACTAGAGCATACTTCTTCTTTGCAATAGACATGATATTTACAGGACCAAACAAATCCATATGTAATAACTCAAGTGGCTTTTCAATTGAAGATTCCAATTTCGACTTAAATGATGCCTTCCTCTGCTTTCCTTTCTGACAAGCATCACAAAGTCCATCCTTGACAAATTCCATTTGTGGTAAGCCTCTCACTTAACCAAATTCCATTTGTGGTAAGCCTCTCACTTGTGGTAAGCCTCTCACTTGACAAATTCCATTTTTCTTAACCAAGAGATTCATGGCTTTGAAATTCAAGTGTGCTAATTTCTTATGCCACAGCCAACTTTCTTTTGTACTTGCCTTAGAGAGAAGACAAGTCATTGATTCTGCATTTGTTGAGTTGAAGTCAGCTATGTACACATTCCCTTTTCTATTCCCAGTCATGACCAGGCTTCCATCTACCTTGTTGGAAATTATGCATGCTTCTGTTGTGAAACAGACTTTATTTCCATTGTCACATAGTTGACTTATGCTTAACAAGTTATGTCTTAAGCCATCAACTAATGCAACAGGTTCAATGATGACATTCTCTTTTGAAATCAAGCCATATCCCATGGTGTGCCCTTTACTGTCATCTCCAAAAGTTACTCTTGGGCCAGCTTTCTCCTCAAACTTTGTGAGCAGGGATTTATCTCCAGTCATGTGTCTTGAACACCCACTGTCCAAGTACCAAAGATTCCTTCTTTTTCCCTGATTGCTAGAAGAACTAGCTTCCTGGTCATTTTGATTGGCCATTAGTGCAAGATTGATGTGTTCTTCTTCTTCTTCAGAATCCTCCTCAGCAGCCCAGTCCTTTTCTTCTGTCACAAAAGCCTTCTCTCTTTGTCTGAGCAAGTCAAAGTACTTCTTCTTATAGTCAATACCATCACTGGACTTTGACCTCTTTTCAACTTTGGGCTTTCTGCATTCACATGAAAAGTGACCAGCCAATCCATAGTTAAAGCATCTGAATTGAGTCCTGTCAACAAGATTTTTGCCTTGTTGAGTGTCTCTTCTGAACTGTGATCCAGGCCTTTGCATTGGATTCCTTTTGAACTTGAGTTTAGAAAATTTTCTTGTTAGAAAAGCTAAATGCTCATCTATTTCATCCATTTCATCTTTGATGAGTGACTCATCACTTTCACAAAGTTCTTTTCCTTTACCAGTAGAAGATTCATCATATCTAACATAATTTGCACCATTGCCATGACCTTCTTTCTTCCCTTCTTTGAAATCAGCATCTTCATCTGTTTCTGCAACTTGCTTTTCCTTGACCACCAAAGCAATGGACTTTTCTCTCTTATGACTTTTCTCAATTTCCTCATCTTGCTGTAGCTCCAACTCATAGGTTTTCAAGATGCCATACAGCTTATCCAAAGTATAATCTTTAAAGTCAGGAGATTGCCTTATAGAGACAGTCATTGGTTTCCATTCTTTGGGTAGGGACCTCAAGAATTTGAGGTTAGTGTCCTCAACAGCATAAACTCTTCCATATAGTTTAAGCTCATTCAACAGCTTTTGAAACCTACTATATGTATCATTTATTGTTTCACCACCCTTGAAGTGAAAGGCCTCATACTTTTGAATCAAGAGTTGCATCTTGTTCTTTCTTACTTGCTCAATACCTTCACAGAGGGTTTGAAGAGTGTCCCAGACTTCTTTGGAGGTTGTACAACTAATGACATTGTCAAACATGTCCTTGTCAAGACCATTAAACAAGATGTTCATAGTCTTTTTGTCCTTGTGTACTTCCTTTTCATCTTCATCTGTATACTCACTCACAGATTTAGGAATGAGTTTGTCTGGTGCTTGAGTACCGTCTGCATTTACACTTGTAACTATTTTCATAGGCACATGTGGACCTTTCTCTATGCAATGAACATAGGAAGGATCAATAGATAGCAGATGCAAGTGCATTTTTACTTTCCAGGGAAAATATTCATCTTTCTCTAGAACTGGGATCTTAACTCCTGTGTCTCTTTGACCCATTCTTGATGTACTTTTAGATCTTGACTTTCTGTTTGTTGAAAGCCTGCTCTGATACCAATTGTTATTCGCCCTTAAGTACACTAAGTTTGGAGAAGGGGGGGTTGAATACAAACTTAAGAATTAAGTCAACTTCTTACGGAAATAAGTTTGTACAAAGAGAATGTTTAATTAAGATTGATGTAACTAAGAACTGGATAACTAAAGTGTTGAAAACAGAAACAACAAGATTAAAAATTACTAGTGGATTGTTTTTCCACTAGTGAGTTTTGCTTTCAATTGATCTTAGTAAAAATACTAAACTGCTTACAAAGTTGAATGTAGAACTTAGAAAAGCATTACAAGTTCTGCCTGATTTTCTACTTTGCTTTTCTTGAGTTCTTCAAAAAAAACTCTTACTTTGCTACTGTGTTTTTGTGACTTATTTGTACAAAAACTACTACTCTAGTTTTTCTATCGACTGATAACAATATAATATTACAATTTATACTGTTTTCATAAAAATAGAAATTAGCTTCTTTTCACAGCCTTCCTTGTAGAACTGACTAGCTCTGGAAGTATCTTTGTCTTAAGATATTCCTTGGATGCTGTGTTGCCTTGAAAGTCTTCACAATCCTGACAGGACTGTCTTCCAATAATTCAGTTTCTGCACTGTTCCCGTAATTTCTGGCTTTAGCTAAATAGGGAAACTTTAATCAACTGATAAATGTTGTTAAGCTTATCAGTTGATTCACCTTTGCTTATCCATCGATGGATAGGATATCTGTTGATCAGTTGATGTGTCAATGGATAATTGAGTTATCCATCGACTCCTTATCCATTGATGGTTCTTTATCCGTTGACTGTTTTTATCCATTGATGACTTGTATCAGTTGATAGCTTTCATCCGTTGAGTAGTGTCTTCATCCATCGACTTCAACATCAGTTGATCACTTCACTTGTGAGAATTCTGACTTAGAATATTTACAATTGATCAGCCATTCTTCACATATGTGGAGAAGCTAGAAATTGAAGTCAATAACATCAGTTGACTACGTCATAGCATCCATCGAGGTAATACAATCAATTGATAGTGAAACATAAATCAATGCTACAATCCAGTTTATCAGTTGATAAACAAGTTTCAACTGATAACTGGTTTCCTAGTCAATGGATATTTATAAGTCATATCCATTGATCAGTTACAAAGTAATTTTGAGTCCCTATTGAAATTCTAAGTAATTTGTTATCATCAAAACTCATAATTCCTAACAGCTTCTAGGAATGACTTCCTTGTCTTTCTTACAACCTCCATCATCTATATCTATATAGCCAATTAGATTAAGCCTATTATCTTCAGAGTACCTAATTCTAAGAATTGGTGATCCCCTAAGATATCTAACAATTCATAACTTAGCTATAAGATAAGATTCTCTAGTATCCACTTAGAAACTTGCACATAGGCATATCGAGAATAAAATATATGGTCTTTATGCACTTGAATAAGTAATGAGCTGATCATACCTCTATAGCTTGTCACTTTAGTTTATATACCTGATTTGCCTTGATCACGCTTAGTGGTCGGTTGGAAAGAAGTCTTGGCAGGTTTAGAATCTTCCAAATTGCACATCTTCAAAAGATCATTGACTTACTTTAATTGCCATCATTCTTTTGAATTAATTGTAATCCAAAAAGAATTGCAACTCTTCCAACATGCTCATCTTGTACCTATTCTGCATTTACTTAGCAAAATATATCTTGCACAAGTTTTGTTAGTAGACCCACATATAATACAATCATGGTATACTTGCACTAATATTACATAAATGTGTCCCTTGTATTCTTAGAGAGATATGTGTATAACAAATCTACCAAAATCATTTTCAGGTAATTAGTAGTTAGAGTGTCAAACCATGTCCTTGACGATTTGTTTGAATCCCTAACTCCCTTCATAGAGAGCATGAGAAGAAAATAATATACAAATTCCAATAGATCTGCAACTTCAAAGTCCAGGAAATGTTGTACATCAACTTCAACTTCTAACTCACCATTCAGGAGTGCACTTATTCACATTCATATGATATATATTCATGCTTGAATGCTCAACAGGTGCTAGGAATATCCTATTGTTAGGTCATCAACTTGTTCAGCCCTAATTGGATCAAGTCTCGTCACTGATGCTTACTGTTTGATCTTGAAAGTCCTGAAGATTCTGTTTCCATCATCATCGATACCTTCTACTTGATAGTAACCTGTAGCAACCAGTTTGGTTTTGTCCCTCATAATAATGCCAGTAATCATCCATTCTCTGAAAACCCTTACAATACCAAATGCAGTCTTGTCTTGTGGTCTGGATTCCAACTACAGTAGAATCTACCTTCAAACTGATTGAGATCATCTTGCATTACAATCACCCAAGCCGGATCAATCAGTGTTTCTTCAGTATTCTTTGGGATTCCAGATGTTAGGTCCAGAAAAATATATGATCATTTTGATTAGCACTTCTAGCCTTTACTCAATAATCCAGTTTACTGAGAACTAGATTCTAGGAATGATTTTGACTTCAAACCTTTTTGTCTTGGTAGATATGTTTTTAATATATTCATTTGATCTTTATTATGTTGAGTATGACTAGTAGATACTTCTTTTATTTACACCCCCTAAGTTGCTGCTAGGATGTGTTGAAGATCCTTCACCTTATTAAATGGATTCTGTTAAAGTTCACGAGTTGTGTAGTTTCACTACCATTTTCACTAATTGGATCTGAATCATCATTATTATCATTTTCCTTCTGCAACCTCAGTTTCATCATCATTATCTGAATTTGACTCTGACAAGATGTCAAACTTCAAAGATTCAGAATTATCTTTCATTTGAATGCTTGGGAGCTTGGTGTAGTTGAAAAATATATTCAGACTTTCAATCACCTTCTGGTTTTACATCATTTATGTCTTGAAAGAATTTGACATCAATGAGTAGCCGAGGAGAATTGTTTCATGAGCCTTAAAACTACAAACTTGCCAAGATGTTCATCTAGATCTTTAATAAATATCAATTTCCTCCAAACACATGAAAGAGCTTCAGTGTTTGTTTATGGTTGGCCATTAACTTATCTGTTAGGAATCTACATGTAATTTGATGATAACATTAATCTTAGAATCATAGAAATTTATTTTATGTAACTGATCAATTGATATGAAAATTTATAAATATCAATTGATCAGGAAACCATTTATCAGTTGAAATGTTTATATGAGTCAACTGATAATTTGGATTGTAGCATAGGTGTACTTAGTCTATTTCAATCGATAAGGTGTAAATCAATTGATATTATTCTTATCAGTTGATGTTAGAGTCGATTGATATAGATCATCAATTGATGTGTAAATTAAACTGTCAAATTGTAATTATTTAAAGACAGGAAATTGCACAAGTGAAGGATGATCAATTGATATTGAAGCCTCAATGGATGAGAGATCAATAGAAGAATCCAAGTCAGGAATTGAAGACCATCAACTGATGTGAAGACCCATCGATTGAAATCATTTATTAATCGATAAGTCATTCCATATCAATCGATGGATGTAAAGATTAATCGAAGAAGAACATCAGTTGATGGATTAAAGGATGAATCAATTGATATGCTTAATAGCAAATTATCAATTGATTGTGACAACACACAAAGTCTATCAGTTGTAGTTCCAAAGAACAAAAGCACACCTATGGAAGACAGTCTAGGGTGGCTGTGAAGACTCAATCCGTAGATGTCTTTCAAGTCTGTTTTTCAAAAAAGGAAAAAGGAAAAAGAGAAACAGATAGAAACAATCCTACAATAGGAATTGTAAAATACACTTGTAGTATATAAACAAGTGTAGTAGCATTGTTAGATACAGAAGTTAGACAATATTTCTTAAATCAACTGTTCAAGCTTCAGAGCACATTGTAAGATTAGTTGATTCTTTCTAACTTTGTAAAAACGAAGCTATGTTATCTTTTAACCTAGGAACATTGAGCAAAAATATATAATTGATGGAAAAACCAATCCATCAGTAATTTTTAAATCTCTCTTTGTTCAATTTAATTTTCAGTTATTTGTTCAAACATATTTTGTCAATCTATCAAACATCAAAAACAAATATTAAAAGTCTTAAAAAGTTTTAATATTTGTATTCAACCCCCCCTTCTCCAAATATTGACATTGTTCTTAGGAATAACAATTGGTATCAGAGCAGGCTTTCAACATACAGAAAGTTTAAAAATCAAGAACAGTCAATATGGGCCAAAAGATTCAGGTGTAAAGATTCCAGTATTAGAAAAGGATGAATACTTTCCATGGAAGGTAAAAATGCATCTGCATCTTCTTTCTCTCGACCCTTCCTATGTTCACTGCATAGAGAAAGGTCCTCATATTCCCATGAAGCTAGTCACAGGTGTGAACCCTGATGGAACTCCTTCACTTGACAAACATATTCCTAAAGTCATCTCTGAGTTCACAGAAGAGGATGAAAAAGAAGTTCTCAAAGATAAGAAGGCCATGAAAATTATGTTTAATGGCCTAGATAAAGATATGTTTGACAATGTGATAAACTGTACTTCATCAAAAGAGGTATGGGACACTCTTCAAACTCTATGTGAATGAACTGAACAAGTAAGGAAAAACAAGATGCAACTCTTGATTCAAAAGTATGAATCATTTCATTTCAAGAGTTGAGAATCTATCAATGACACTTATAGCAGATTTCAGAATTTATTAAATGGACTGAAGCTATATGGTAGGGTTTATGCAGCTGAGGATACAAATCTAAAATTTCTTTGATCTCTTCCAAAAGAATGGAAACTAATGACTGTTTCGATTAGACAATCTCATGACTTCAAGGATTATACTCTTGAGAAACTTTATGGTATTCTAAAGACATATGAGTTGGAAATCTAACAAGATGAGGAGATTGAGAAGAATCAAAGAAAGGAGAAAACTGTGGCTTTGATGGTCAAAGGAAATGAAGAAAAGAAGGAAAGTGGCTGTGTAGAAGAGTCTGTCATGATGGCTCGTGATGCTGTTGAAGAATCATTCAAAAGGGGAAAAGGCAAGTGTGAAGAAAATGAAACATGCTCTTATGATGATTTGGATGAGATTGTTGAACACCTTGCATTTCTATCAAGGAAGTTTTCAAAGCTAAAATTCAAGAGGAATCCAAATGCTCAAAGGCCTATATCCCAGTTTAGAAGTAACAATCAAAACAAAAATTTGGTTGATAGATCTAAATTCAAATGTTTTAACTGTGGATAGGTTGGTCATTTCTCAAATGAGTGTAGGAAGCCAAAATAAGAAAAGGCAAAGTCTTATGATGGTATTGATTATAAAAAGAAAAATTTTGACCTTTTAAAACAGAAAGAAAAGGCTTTTGTCACTGAAGAGAAGGACTGGGCTGCTGAGGACAGTGATTCAGAGGAATTCATCAATCTAGCACTAATGGCCAAACATGAAGATGAAGAAGCTAGTTCATCATCAATTCAGGTACTAGCTACAAACTTTTCTGAGCTTACAACTAATGAATGCAATAGTACTGTTAATGAAATGTCCAATGAATTGTACAATTTGCATGTCACTCTAAAATCTCTAAACAAGGAAAATCTCAAGTTAAAGAACACCATTGATGTCTTAACTGAGAGAAATATTTTTCTTGAAAATGAACTTGTTTGTTTAGATAGATTTAAGCAGGAGAGTAAGGATGCTAGAGATGAACTAGTAAACAGTTTGAAAAGAGAAGAATTGTTAAAAGAAAAATTGGCTGAAAAAATTGAAACCATTAACAAATGGAATAGGTCTACTAAAACTGCCAAACAAATTATTGATGTTCAAGGTGTAGATACTCTAGGAGAACTCCCCAAATCAATAGGCAGGCCATTGACTGATACTTCAATGGATAAAGATCAATCGACTTCTAATCCTTCATCAACTGATAAGGATTATCAATCGATTGATGCTGAATCAACTGATAAGCATCCATCGACAAGTAAATCATCAATGGCTAACAAAAAGAACAAATTTAGCACTCCTATCAATTTTTTTAAGGAAACCAAAAATCAGGTTGAGACTGAAGCTGAGAGGATTAACATAGGTAGCTTATGCAAGAAACAATTAAAAGAGAAATTAGAAAAGATAGCACTTGTGGAAATTACTCAACCTAAGTCTGAGAAGAAGAAAAAAGAATAGGAATGGTAAAGTAGGCATTAATAAGCACAAAAACTACACTCCTGACATGTATGCTCCCATAAAGGTATGTGCTAAATGTGGCAGTGTAAATCATTTATCTATGCAATGCAAGAATGAAAAGAAACCTATATCTTCAAATGATTTAAATGTAAATGTTATGACTGCTAATGCCATGTTTACCAATCCTATGCTGATGAATGCCATGTCTTCTAATTTAGTTGCACCAAATGTTCATATTTCCTATGCACAAGTTCCATACATGTATAATCCCTTCTTTGCATATACAAATATGAACATGCCTGGTATGCCATGGAACATGCCTAATGTACATAATGAAATGCATAGAAATTCTGCCATGAGTTCCAAGGTGTCTAAGCCCCAAAAGCTAACTCCCAAAGTTAAAGTGGATTTAAATTCACCAAAACAAAAGGAACCAAAATCGGCAACAAAGGTTCATGTTGCAACTAATGAAAGAGGACCCAAGGCAACTTGGGTACCAAAAATAACTTGATTGTTTTATGTGTGTGCAGGGAAACAGTAAGAAAAATCTCTGGTATTTGGATAGTGGATGCTCAAGGCATATGACTGGACACTTGTCCCTACTCACAAAGTTTGTGGAAAAGGCTGGCCCAGGAGTTACTTTTGGAGATAACAGTAAAGGTTTCACCCTGGGATATGGCTCAATTGCAAAAGATAATATTATCATTGAATTTGTAGCACTAGTTGATGGATTGAAGCACAACTTGCTCAGTATTAGTCAACTGTGTGATAATGGTAATGGTGTATGGTTTACAACTGGATCATGCATCATAGCCAATAAGGAATCTGGTGAAATTCTCTTAACTGGAGAAAGAAAAGGAAATGTCCATGTAGCTGATTTTCACTCTGTAAAGGAAAATTCAATGACATGCCTATTGAGAAAAGCAAATTAAGATGAAAGTTGGATTTGGCACAAGAAACTAGCCCATTTGAATTTCAAAGCCATGAATCTATTGGTCAGAAAGAATATGGTTAGAGGCATTCCACAGATGGAATTCACCAAGGATGGACTGTGTGATGCCTGTCAAAAGGGAAAACAAAGAAAAGCATCATTTAAGTCAAAGTCTGAATCATCAATTGATAAGCCTTTGGAGTTATTGCATATGGATTTATTTGGTCCAGTCAACATCATGTCAATTGCCAAAAAGAAATATGCCTTAGTCATTGAAAGGCATAGGTGTACTAACTTGTAACACTTAATTATTTTGTAACTCAACTAAGTAAAAGATAAAACAACAGCAAAACAAGAGAAACTGAAGAAGCACATGGAATCAATCAACTGAAGAAATGGTAATGATACTTGGTAACTACAAGTAACTAATTTGGTTAATCAAGGATGCATAAGTGAGAAGAAGTTCAATCTGAGTATTGCTCATGCCCTAACTTATCTAATGGAGAATCAAATTAATGTCAAGGAAGTATCAAGAAGGCCAAAGTGATTTCATGTAATGTATATCAACATCTGGATAATGTAAAGGTTAATCAACAAATGAAAACTGACATTCAGAAGCAAGAACCCCTACAAGACTAGTCACTTATGAACCAGACCATTGCATCAAGTGTCAGGACATTGGAGGCAAGTTCGTGTCAGTAATAGAAGATCTCATTTGAATTGAGTGAGGAAAAGAAATTGAAGAAGCTAAGGAAACTTGCTCACAAAGGTTAATTCTCAATTAGTCACTAAAGAAGGTCAACATTGGATGTGTGCATATTTGCCAAGGCAAATGTCGATCCACAGCAGATCGAGATGCGGATCGAGATTTACAAGTGAAGTAAAACACTGCAAAGGCAAATCTCGATCCAGGCGATAGATCGAGATCGAGATTCTCCCAGATCGAGATCGAGATTTTCACAGATCGAGATCGAGATTTTCCCAGATCGAGATCGAGATTTTCACAGATCGAGATCGAGATTTTCACAGATCGAGATCGAGATTTTCACAGATCGAGATCGAGATTTTCACAGATCGAGATCGAGATTTTCACAGATCGAGATCGAGATGGGTCCAGGCGAAGATCGAGATGCGGGTAGAAATGTAACATTTAATGTTCAAGGGACAAGTGGCTTATTGTGAACGGTTGATCCAGAGTTGTTGGGAAAGTACTTTTTGTTGTCGAAGTCCTGATTGGGCCACGTACACAAAAAGGACAAGATCAAGACTACATGACATTATAAAAGCAGCACTTTGTTTGTATTTTTAGAAGTAACTTGTATCTCTGTATTTTAAACGATAATTTTTAAGAGAGAGCATTTACTGTAAAACAAAAAGTGAGAGAGAGAGGATCAGTTGAATCTAGCTTTAATTGCTGTATTTATTGTTCAACTGATCATGATGCTTTTATGAATGTTGTAGCAAATCCATCAATGAATATAATGATATATTCTTGAAATTCTGAGTCATCATTTATTACTTGCACATTGTTTATTCTCTCATAAATTTTAAACAGTTGTATTCACCCCCCCCCCCCTCTACAACACTTTGGACCTAACAATTGGTATCAGAGCTTCTGTTAAACACATCTAACAGAGATCCTACTGTGTTGTTTGAGTTGGTTCTTGAAAATCCCAGATCTAATTTTTCCTTGAAGTTTGTGCCGAAAGTTTTTATTTGTTTCTTCTTGAAAAAATATATATCGTAGATCTAAAAAGTTCTGAGCCATGGTGTAAGGAATACTTGTACAAAATTCCAAAATACTGTACTTTAGAGCTTTGTGGATTTTCTTGTGGTCAAAACTGGAATCAACTGATTGGCTAAACAAAAAGGACAATTTCGAACCTCTGTCAACTAGAAAGTGGACACCTTTTTGTTTGGACTTGAAAAATTGTGGACCCTGCTACTGTTCCTGTGATTAAAACTAACTTGCTTGAATCTTAAGTGCAGAATCCGTTGGATATTAATTGTTGGACATTTAAAGTGAGATAATTAATTTTTCAAGTAAATACAATTTATTGTAATTTGAAAAGTGTATTATCTTAATTTTAAACTTTATTAAAATGGCCGCCGCACACAGATTTAAGATACCTCCGTTTGATGCACAACATTATGACGAATGGACCGGAAGGATGAAAGCTTACCTTGAATCAATAAACAAGGTATACTTGAGAATATTGGAAAACGGTCCATACATACCCATGAGAATTGAGCCAGAGCGAATGGAAGGAGGGATACTAATTCCATCCCGGTCTGTTCCTAAAGAGGAAATGGAGTTTTCAGACGCAGATAAGGAATTGGTTGGTATGGATGCGTCATTACGCAACGTCATAATTGAATCCCTAAACTCAGAGTACTATGTTCAAATAAAGGGATTAAAAACAGCTAAAGCCATGTGGGATAAACTGGCTGTGGTGATGGAGGGGACCGAGGAAGTTAGAGATAATCACAAACGCATTCTGATATCTGAATATGAATCGTTCAGATGCGAACGAGGAGAAAGCGTAGCAGATGTTTACAAACGTTACAGTAAATTGCTTATAGAGCTGAGTATAAGAGATAAAGTCTATCCACTAGCAGATTCAAATATCAAGTTTCTCTTGAATTTGCCTAAACATCTGGAACACAGGATCACTGCCATTCGAGAGTCAAGAGACTTGAAAAATACTTCTCTGGAAAAGCTGTATGGTGTTTTGAAGACCTACGAGCTGGAGCAGGAACAAAATGACAGAAGAAGATCCTACAATAGTGGAGAAAACAAAGCGGTAAGTGAGTCTGGACTTGTAGCTGAAGAATCTGCTGTAAAGGCACTTGCAGCTGTCTCATTGAAAAATGATAATCCTGAAAGGGTGGTATTAGACATTGAAGATCCATCCGAAGAAAGTGAGGATGAATACTATACCCTTGAAGAGCTGGACAAATTAGAAGACAAGTCATATGCTTGTATTGCTCGAGAATTTGCTCATATCAGCTTCAGGAAGCAAAGAAGTGGTAAAGGACGATTTGGTAGTTCTTTCAGCCGAAGAGGCAGGAGAGGCAGTAGTGTAAGTGGTAGTGGAAGTTACAGCGGTCGGAGTAGCACATCTGGTAGTGGCTACAGACCTAACCTGGTAGACAAGAACAAGTTCAGATGCTACAACTGCAATGAATTGGGGCACTTCGCAACAGAGTGCAAGAAGCCCAAGTACGTTCATCCCAAGGAATCCTATGCTGATTTGAAAAAGAAATATGATGCCTTGGTTAGCAAGCAACAGAAGGGAAGCCGGGCGTATGTTGTGACTGAAGGGAAGGGTTGGGACGAGTCTGATGAAGATGAAGATCAGGAGCTATGCAACTTTGCTTTAATGGCAAAATCTTCAGAACAATCAGAGGTACCAATTCTAACCGTAAATGAAATGTCTATTCCTGAGTACCAAAATGAATTAGCTGCCATGACTAAAGATATGTACAATCTCCAACTTAATCTAATTGCTGTTAATGAGGAAAATGCTAAACTCTCCCTTAAGAATAGACTTCTCGAGGCCAGGGTAGAGGAATTAGAATCAGGAGAAAGTAAGGAAAGGCAGTTAATGAATCAGGTAGATGTTTTAGAACACAAGCTTAAGATTAGGGAAGACCTTAACGAAGAACTTAAAAATGAATTAGCTGAGCTTAAAGTAACATGTAAATCTTTTGAAGAAGCCGCTAATAAAGTTTTCGTAGAAAGGGACATGTACATGAAACTGGCAGGCAAGAGCAAAAATGAAAAAGTTAACATAGGACTTGACTACACACAGAAAAAGAAAAATAGGGCTGCTGAGTTGTTAGAGCCAGTGTTAGTCAAAGAAAATGTGCCTGAGGTTTTAATGGATGTTAGAAAACCTATCTTTAAACATTTTGAGCCTAGGACCATAGATCCTGTTGCTACTGAAATTGAACATGAGATTAAAATTGAAAGAGATTCAGAAGAAAAAGTAGTAGAACCTACAACTTCTAAAAGAGCTAGTAAGATTGCTTATGCTAAGAGAGGTGTAGGAACCAAGGAGGCTAAGACGGTGTCATATAAACAATGGGTAGCAGGGTCAGACCAAATGAAAGCACCTGTAAAGGCAGTTAAAACTGAACCTGCATCTGTATCTACATCTACACGAGCTAGAAAAGCATGCTATATCTGTAATCAAACTGATCATTTGTCTTACTATTGCCCGTTCTATGTAGAGGAAGAAAAATCTGTTGGTTGTAATACCATGCCTGCAACTACTGCTGTGCCTAACATGCATGCAAATCATGCTAAATGCAATCATCCTAATTGTATGCCATGTGCTGTAAACATCATGCATGCTTATTTTAATTTAATGAATACTGCTAGTGCATCTGTTGAACATACATCTAGTAGTGGTAAGAAAAAGCATGTGGGGTCAAAAACTAAGACTTCAAGTCCTCCTAAAGTTAGGAGTGACCAGTCTACTTCCAAACATGACAAACCAGTCAAGGTTGACAAGGGAAAAGACAAAGTCAAGATGAATGCCCCTGATGGCATCAAGGCAAAGCCTTCTGTATCTGAAAAGAAAAAGGAAATTATTGATGCCGGGCCCAAACATCATTGGGTTCCGAAGAACACCTAACCTTTCTGGATTTGCAGGGCAGTGTACAGGAAAAGAGTAAAGTCATATGGGTGCTGGACAGTGGAGCATCGAGGCATATGACCGGCAATAAGTCCCTGCTAACAGATTTGGTGTTGAGAGCCGGCTCCGTGGTTACTTTTGGAGATAACAGCAAAGGTTACACCAGGGGATATGGCAAGATCGTTTGTGGAAATGTTATCATTGAGGATGTATCTTTTGTGGAAGGATTGCGACATAATCTTCTCAGCGTTAGTCAGTTCACCGACAAGGGTTTTGACGTCAACTTTGGGAAGCATGATTGTTCGATTCGAAGCAAAAAGGATGGAAGCCTTGCTCTCAAAGGAGTAAGGAAGTCAAATTTGTTCATAGCTGACATGAATTCTGCTGATCAGTCTGAAGTCACGTGTTTCTACAGCAAGGCTTCTGCTGATGAAAGTTGGCTATGGCATAAAAGATTATCTCACCTGAACTTTAAAGCAATGAATAATCTCGTAAGAAGAGAATTGGTGAGAGGGCTGCCGCAGATGGAGTTCACTCCAGATGGACTCTGCGAAGCATGTGAGATGGGAAAATCAAAAAGAGCCTCGCATAAGGATAAACAAGTGAATAGCATTACCGAGCCCCTACAACTCCTTCACATGGATTTGTTTGGACCTGTTAATGTTATGTCAATGTCAAGGAAAAGATATGCGCTGGTAATTGTCGATGACTTTTCCAAATACACATGGGTGAAGTTTGTGACATCGAAAGATGAAGTGCCACATGAGATCATTAGACATGTACTGGTAATTGAAAACGTAGCAAGTCTGACTGTGAAGACTATCCGATCCGACAATGGGACAGAATTCAAGAACTCAGTGTTAATGGATTTCTGCATATCTAAAGGGATCAGACGACAGTATTCAGCACCGAGAACACCACAGCAAAATGGGGTGGTAGAAAGGAAGAACAGGACACTGGTTGAAGCAGCTAGGACAATGCTGTATGAGTCAAAACTTCCTTTATATTTTTGGGCTGAAGCAGTTAACACGGCTTGTTATACACAGAACAGAACCCTGATTATAAAGGACCATAATGAGACGCCGTATTACATGATGAATAAACGAAAACCATCTATCAAGTACTTTCACGTATTCGGTGCCAAATGCTTTGTGTTAAGAGACAATGCACAACTTGGAAAGTTTGATGCCAAAGCAGATGAAGGGTTTTTCATTGGATATTCTCTTGAAGTAGTAGCAGCGTACAGGGTGTTTGTGCTTAATGATCGCAAGGTGGTTGAAAGCCTTAATGTCACATTCGACGACTCAAGGCTCCCTTCTATACAAAAAGAAGATAGTGAGCCCACTTCCCTAAGATTTGAAAATATGGATGTTGATGAATTGGATACAGTTCCTGAGTCAGTAGTGCAGGGTAGTGATCCAACTATAAATAATGAAATTAATCAAGAGTCTAGTGTTTCGCAAACTCAAAACACTAGGACTGAGGGATCACCTTCCGTCAGACCTGGTACTAACTCAGGGGGAGTCAGTATGCACTCAGGGGGAGCAGCTCACTCAGGTGGAGCCAGTACTAGCTCAAGGGAAGCTAGTGAAAGTGCTTCTAGACTAAGTCACTTTCACTTACAAGATCAAGCTGAATCATCAAGAACATTTGCTAGGGATCGCACTTGGAACAAGGACCATCCGTTCGAGCTAATTATTGGTGATCCAGAGGCCGGAGTGACTACTAGAGGAAAAGCTAGAGCTGAAATTGCCACTGAGAATGAATGTCTATATTCAGTGTTCCTTTCCCAGATAGAACCTAAAGTGGTGGAAGAAGCTCTAGATGACGCTGATTGGGTGATTGCTATGCAAGAGGAACTCAATCAGTTTGAAAGGCAGAAGGTGTGGAAGCTGGTACCCAGACCAAAGAATAGATCTGTTGTTGGGACAAAATGGGTATTCAGGAACAAGCTGGATGAAGACGGACGTGTAACACGAAATAAAGCTCGCCTGGTTGCTAAGGGTTATACTCAAAGAGAAGGAATTGATTATGATGAAACCTATGCACCAGTAGCAAGGCTAGAGGCAGTAAGGATGTTCTTGGCATTCGCAGCACATCATGGTTTTAAAGTCTATCAAATGGATGTCAAGAGTGCATTCTTAAACGGTGAACTGGATGAAGAGGTGTATGTCGAGCAACCTCCCGGGTTTATCGATATCAAATATTGTGATTATGTTTATCGACTCTTCAAATCAGTATATGGCCTTAAGCAGTCTCCGCGGAAGTGGTATGAAACTCTGTCAGACTTCTTACTAGAAAGTGGTTTTACAAGAGGAGTAATCGACAAGACGCTTTTCTACAAGAAATGCAAAGATGATCTAATAATGGTGCAAGTATATGTGGATGACATTATCTTTGGGTCTGCAAATGAGAAGCTGTGTGCTAAATTCGCTAAGTTAATGCAATCAAGGTATGAGATGAGCATGATGGGAGAGCTGACGTTCTTTCTGGGCATTCAAGTTAGTCAGAAGAAGGACGGAATATTTATCTGCCAGACCAAGTACATTCATGATCTATTGAAGAAGTATGGTCTCCAAGATGTATCACAAGCAAAGACTCCTATGGCAACAGCCACGAAACTTGACGAGGACAAATCGGGTAAACCTGTAGACATCTCAAGCTATCGAGGTATGATCGGCTCACTTTTGTATTTAACTGCTAGTAGACCTGATATTATGTTCTCTACATGCTTATGTGCAAGGTTCCAAGCGGATCCCAGAGAGTCACATCTCATAGCCGTAAAGCGCATTTTTAGGTATCTCAAGGGAACATCAAATCTCGGGATTTGGTACCCAAGAGATACAGGGTTTAATCTTGTTGGCTATTCGGATTCAGATTACGCAGGTTGTAGAATAGATAGGAAGAGTACTTCAGGAAGCTGTCAGTTCCTTGGAAGAAGGTTGGTGTCTTGGCAAAGCAAGAAACAACACACAGTATCTACCTCGACAGCTGAAGCAGAATATATTGCTGCTGGAAGCTGTGTGGCCCAGATACTGTGGATGAAGAACCAACTCAAGGACTACGGTGTGGAAGTATCTAAGATTCCTATCATGTGTGACAACACAAGTGCTATTGCAATGACCAACAATCCTGTGGATCACTCAAGGACCAAGCATATTGACATCAGGTATCATTTTATTAGAGAGCATGTAGAAAATGGAACTGTAGAGTTGCATTTTGTGTCTACTGAACGTCAAATAGCAGATATATTCACTAAACCCCTAGACGAATCAACATTTTCTAGATTGGTTGGTGAATTAGGGATGCTTAACACCTGTTAGTTTTGCTACCTATCTGTTATAATTCAGCTTGTGTACATATTATTGTTATTCATGAATATTCATAATTAATAATGTGTACTTAACTTCATAAATGTATGTGTTGCATATCATAAGGAGTTAGAAAGTTTCATGACATTAATCTTGTGCTGATCTGTATATCATTATGGTTAGTGTCTAAATGAAGTAATGAGAAATTTTCTATGGCAAATCTCGATCTATCCACATCAAGATCGACATCGAGATGTAGATCGAGATGCGGATCGAGATCGACATCGAGATCGACATCCAGATCGACATCTAGATGTAGATCGAGATGCGGATCGAGATCGACATCTAGATCGACATCTAGATGTAGATCGAGATGCGGATCGAGATCGACATCTAGATCGACATCTAGATGAGGATCGAGATGCGGATCTCGAGATCGAGATGTGACGTGTCTTTTCAGTCATTTTTTTTTGGCGTGCAGGTATATATTATAGCATTAAAAAGGCTGTTCATTATTTACATTAACTTTCTTTCTCTCCAAAAGCTTAAGCTCTTCATATACACTCGCGTATACATACATTACATCAAGTTTTCTTGTGATTTTCTTAAACAAAAATCACTAACTGTTACTTAAAAGCATCAATAACTAAAACGAAACTCTGCTAAAATTTTGTTTACAACTGTTGAACTTCTTGCGTTGTTTTTATCGTTATTACTGTTCTTGTAATTAGTTCTTTAGTTTTCTTCTTCATTCGAGTGAGTTTGGTTTTTGTTTCGTGCTTTCTTATTCTTAAGTACTTTTGTGTTCTTGAGCAAAATAGTTGTGAGTACTACTGGTTAATCCTTAAAGTGCAACTTTACTGCCGTGTTTGTGGTTTTTCTGGAAAAATAATTTATTTTGTAACGGCTGTTCACTTTAATTTTCGAAAACTCAACCGTCAATCATTAGTGGGGAGTTAAGTGGTCATTAGTGGGCAGTTAATTTGTTTTAATTTGTGTCACTAATTACGTGGGGTAATTAGTGGGGTTCGTGTACGTTTTTTTGTTGTTTAAATTTAGAACTTGTTCTCTAAAAATTTCCATTGCCAAACCATTTCAGAACATTTCTTTTCTCAAACACAACTTTAAAATGGCAAACCCAAATTTCACAATTCCCAAGACCAACTTTGTTAATCTCTCTGCTGATCGAGCAACTGGTAGATTTATTCACTATCAGTTCTGGATTGAATCCCTCAACAACACATCAATCATAAGTCACGCGTTAACCGCCTCTCCCATCCTGAATGTCGAAGCCCTTCAAGCTGCTTACTCTACACTAGAGATTCAGGGTGGAAAAGCCAATCCAACAGGACTATCCTTTACTATTGGTGGGGTCAAATATGAAGTCAGTCTGCGGAAGTTCAATGAGTTACTCGGGCTTCCTACAGAAGATTATGCTCCGGAACCCACTATGGAGGATATGTTGCAATTATTCACGGAGATAGGTTGTCGCCCTCCCACGGGTCCTATCAAGGTAACAAAGGTTAACACCGGTATGCTACCAGCTGAGTGGGATTATGTAGTTCAGGCCATTCAGCGCTGCATGTTCCCAAAAGACAAAGACTACAGGCCAATGAACAACAGCTGCCGGGTAATACTATATGGAGTGGCAAACAACAGGAGAGTGAATGTGGGCAAACATCTGTTGATTCAGTTACATGAGAGGTGGGCATTGGAGAAAAATGCCTCAAGGAATCCAGAAGATGGTCCAGTCAAATGCTGGATGCCAAGATTTCTTCAGATTGTTCTGGATGACGTCCTTTCAGAGGAACACAGAAGAATATTTCAAGGCTCTGAAAGGATGGCATGTTTTGATATGACTCTAAAGAGTATCTCCACCATGGAAACCCAGCAAAAGTCAAGACTTTTTGAGTTGCGCCTGACTCCATACTTCCAGGATCTGCAAGATGAGTATGCTAGGAGGCATGTTTCTCAGTTTACTGCAGTAGAAGCTGAGAGTAGTGGTAACGAAGCTGAAGGTGGAGATCCAGTGCCTAGAACTTTGGAACAAGCAAGAATGGATGTTGATATGGCCGAGGCAAATGTTGCAGAAGCTGGAGCTGACAAGGATGACGATCTTCTTAGTCAGGTACCTATTCTTGCTAATCTTGATCAATCATCAATTCAACCTGTTTTCTACAGCCGTGGGCCTGAAAACCCCCAGGCTCTATCCCAGGCTGCAAGCCCTTCTGTTCATAAACGTTCAGCCAGCCCTAAAACTGGTGATAAAAGGAAGGCAAGCTTATCTGAGTCGAGTGATTCGAGTGGAGGAAGTGTAGGAGTTGAGAGAGTAGTCACTTCAGCAGCTCTGCCACCTTCAAAGAAGCAAAAGGTGGATTCAAATCCAGTGGCAACTGCACAACCTGTTAATGCTAGTTCACCTCTCACAGCCACCACACCTCACGCTGGTGGCTCTCCTCTCCAAATCATTTCAACACATTCGCACTCGCCTAGGCATGTTGGTGAGAGTCAAGAAGGGGGTCCATCTCAACAGCCAATAGGAGCTGGCCCTACCTTCCCTGAGTTGTCCGCTCAGGGCTCTTTGAGCAATTTCTCGGAAGGGGAATGGCAAACTGAGACTAGCACTTCTGATACTAGTATCTCAGGCAGTTTTAATGAGGAAGAGTCTGTCGAATCCAGTACGGATGACGCTTCCTCATCTAAATCAGAAAACAAGTTGCTTGCAGAGCAACGACATCTGGTGACTGGTGGGTCTACGCCTCCAGAACAGCCCAGCGAACCAGAAAAGGTTCTAAGTGATCAAGGGGATGACATGGTCATAACGTCATCTCCCGTCGTAGACACAGCGCTTAAAGGCTCAGTCTCACTGACCGATATCGCCGACCAACTCACCGCTAGTCCCCAGAGATTAGTGGATGAGGCTCTAGTACTGTTAGGCTCTAAACACGAGGGAGAGACAGGGAGAGTAGATCCCTTCTTTTTAGGGATCTTGAGTGAAACAGAACCCGGCGAGAGTAAACAGTCTAACCCAAGCCAAACACCGTCCCCCAAATTGCAGGATCTAGTGAAGAAAGTGGAGGCTTTGGAGGCTGGAGTTGCTGGTGTTACTGCTGCTGTCTCTTCTCACTCTGGAAGATTGGAGGTTGGAGCTCAGTTCATGGAGAACCTGATTGCCGTCCAAAATCAGATGATTGACAAGATAAACAATCTCGGATTGGCACAAGTGGAGGTCGGGAGGTCAGTAGATGATGTCACTTATGGCATGTCTCAGGTTTGGACGAAACTGCATGAACTACTTGATGCTGTCTTTGGACGTAACAAGGATGGACCTGGTCCTTCAACTGGTGGTGGTGGTGACGATAATAATGATGATGATGCTCCTGATGAGGATAACACACCTAAGGGGGAGAAAGAGGATCAGGGTCTGAAAAAACTGACTAGTAAGGGTCCGGTGATCGAGTCCTCAAACAAATCTGGTGAAAAGGTGGAGGAGGCTCAACCGGCTCTTAAGGACAAAGGCAAGCAGAAGATGGTAGCTGAAGAAGAAGCTGAGAAAGAAACACCTCTTGTTGATACATTTATGGGAGACTTTATTGAAGATTCTGATGATGACGAGATGGATGTAGAAGCCTTAGTGGCAAGGAGGTCGAGACTCGAGCAACGAGCAAGAGAATGGGAACAAGAAAGAGGTCTAAATCCTGGCGGATCTGGCGCAGGTGATGCAGGAGACCACTCGGTTGCTGACGAGCATGTTCCAGAAGAAGAAGTTGATGAAGCGGAGATGCAAGGAGAGATTTTCAGGGAAGCCAGAGAAAGAGTAAATGAAGAAATTCTACAAGGGATAGTTGAAAAAGAACAAATGGCAAAGGAGAAGAGAGCGGCTCAGAAAACTCAGCATGAGTTTGAAATGAAAAAGATCAATGATCCTAAGGTCCAGGCTGACATAAGGAGGGAAGGTCCCGAGTGGGACAAGGCTAGAGAAGCCTTAGCTGGACCAAGAGCCTATGCTCATGACTCAGGAAGATTGAGCTTTCTTCTTCATAAGCTAGAAAATCTAAACCCTGGGCTGCTGAATTATCTAAATTGCATAAGACAGGGATGCACCTCCGTACAAGTCATATTCAAGGAGAAGGCATGGAATCTGATGATCACTTGGACACCCATAACAAAAATCGGGCCGTGTATGGTCGATGAAGCTTTCTTCCATGAAAGGGGTGCAAGTGAACTGGTAGAATTCGCTCACAAGGTAGACACCTCTGTCAAGACTGGAGTGCTGTTTAAGGAGAAATTGTTGAAGATGGCTGAAGACAAAGGGGTTGACATCATTCTAAATCCCTACCAGATCAGATATGTCCATGACAAGGTCTTGAGGATCGTAAATCTGCATGATTCGAAACTAACTCCGAGCGGAAATGTGCTGAAGGCAGTGGCAAAGCTAGTTCTCTCTAAGGGTTTTCTAACAAAGGAAAAGAAGCTGGTGGCTAAGGACTTGGAGAAGCTGATAAGAAGGCAAGATTCTAGATACAAGTTGCCTGAAGCTACACTACCAGTGGTTAAGAAGGAACCTGAAGACTATGCATTCGAGCTGCAAAACGAGGCAATAAGAGAGCATGTGCAAAGATACGGAGATCCAAGGATAGACATTCCAGAAGAAGGGGAAATAAGAAAGGAAGCTAGTGCAGTGGTTAGTGCAAATGTCAAGTTTGTCAAGAGCAAAGCTGAGAATGAGAATGATCTGCTGATCTATACAGACAAGCATAAGGTGGAAACCATCATTGAAATCAAGTACGACATCTTTGCAGAACACAGTCATGAAACACTGTGTAGTATAAGAGAATTGATTGAGGAGATGGATGATATTGACGAGTTTGATCAGGATTATCTGAGGGTCACGTTTGATAACTTCTGTAAGAGAAGACAACAACTTGATATTCAGAGGCTACAGCAATGCACCACCGCTATTGTCATTGGATACCCCAAGCAGCTGGTCATACGGAAGAAAGGGGAAAAGGGGTACCCTGACAAAGTCACAAAGCTGAGGTTTGAAGACATTCCCACGAAGCTTACCACTCGCAGCATGGTTGAAAGGTGGTTGAGGTTGTTTCGAAATTACAAGATCAGAAATCATGTGGAAGCAGAAGGACTTAATCTTCTCAAGAAAAGAATGGATGAAGTCTGCAACCCTGAGTTCATGAAGAAAGAAAAAGCAGCCAAGAAGAAAGCTCGTGAGGAAGAGGAGCGCAAGAAATAAAAGTTTTAATGTATCATGCTTGTAATGTTTCTTTGCGTTATAATTTGTTTTCTTGTTTTCCTGCATTGTAAAAATATATTATCTGTTGTCTTGTGTAGTGTAAGGTAGAAGTTAGTTAGCTAAGTGTCTTGAAACTGGTTTATATAAGGCATCAATTATTTCGCGAAGTTCGGCGGTGGTAATACTGCTAAAAGGACTTCAGAAGGATAATTGAAGATTGAGTGGACCGTGCTCTTAAAGTACTTAGAGAAAATCTCTAGAAGAGCATGAAGCCATTTAATCGAGCCAACAGGTGTCCAATTTTGGCACTTGAAGTATCAGTAATAGACATGAAGTTAATTAATCAAGCCAAGCATTATGCAAGTTGACATGATCTTTTATGAATGTTATTTTATCTTTTTCAGTCCCTGTTTAGTTGAGTTATCCTCATTGTGAATTTGGTTGTCATTGTTAGACAATCAAATAGGGGGAGATTGAAAGGCATAGGTGTACTAACTTGTAACACTTAATTATTTTGTAACTCAACTAAGTAAAAGATAAAACAACAGCAAAACAAGAGAAACTGAAGAAGCACATGGAATCAATCAACTGAAGAAATGGTAATGATACTTGGTAACTACAAGTAACTAATTTGGTTAATCAAGGATGCATAAGTGAGAAGAAGTTCAATCTGAGTATTGCTCATGCCCTAACTTATCTAATGGAGAATCAAATTAATGTCAAGGAAGTATCAAGAAGGCCAAAGTGATTTCATGTAATGTATATCAACATCTGGATAATGTAAAGGTTAATCAACAAATGAGAACTGACATTCAGAAGCAAGAACCCCTACAAGACTAGTCACTTATGAACCAGACCATTGCATCAAGTGTCAGGACATTGGAGGCAAGTTCGTGTCAGTAATAGAAGATCTCATTTGAATTGAGTGAGGAAAAGAAATTGAAGAAGCTAAGGAAACTTGCTCACAAAGGTTAATTCTCAATTAGTCACTAAAGAAGGTCAACATTGGATGTGTGCATATTTGCCAAGGCAAATGTCGATCCACAGCAGATCGAGATGCGGATCGAGATTTACAAGTGAAGTAAAACACTGCAAAGGCAAATCTCGATCCAGGCGATAGATCGAGATCGAGATTCTCCCAGATCGAGATCGAGATTTTCACAGATCGAGATCGAGATTTTCCCAGATCGAGATCGAGATTTTCACAGATCGAGATCGAGATTTTCACAGATCGAGATCGAGATTTTCACAGATCGAGATCGAGATTTTCACAGATCGAGATCGAGATTTTCACAGATCGAGATCGAGATGGGTCCAGGCGAAGATCGAGATGCGGGTAGAAATGTAACATTTAATGTTCAAGGGACAAGTGGCTTATTGTGAACGGTTGATCCAGAGTTGTTGGGAAAGTACTTTTTGTTGTCGAAGTCCTGATTGGGCCACGTACACAAAAAGGACAAGATCAAGACTACATGACATTATAAAAGCAGCACTTTGTTTGTATTTTTAGAAGTAACTTGTATCTCTGTATTTTAAACGATAATTTTTAAGAGAGAGCATTTACTGTAAAACAAAAAGTGAGAGAGAGAGGATCAGTTGAATCTAGCTTTAATTGCTGTATTTATTGTTCAACTGATCATGATGCTTTTATGAATGTTGTAGCAAATCCATCAATGAATATAATGATATATTCTTGAAATTCTGAGTCATCATTTATTACTTGCACATTGTTTATTCTCTCATAAATTTTAAACAGTTGTATTCACCCCCCCCCCCTCTACAACACTTTGGACCTAACAGTCATTGTGGATGACTTTACAAGATTTTCATGGGTATACTTCTTACACTCTAAGGATGAGGCAAGTAAATTAATTATCAATCATGTGATGAATGTTGAAAATGGAACTGAATGGAAGGTGAAGAAAATTAGAAGTGATAATGGTACTGAATTCAAGAATGCAACAACGAAGGAATTCTGTAAAGAAAAAGGTATCACTCATCATTTCTCTGCACCAAGAACTCCACAACAAAATGGAGTAGTTGAAAGGAAAAATAGGACCTTAATTGAAGCTGCTAGAACTATGTTAGAAGAAGCAAAACTATTTACATACTTTTGGGCAAAAGCAATTAATACTGCTTGCTACATTCAGAATATTTCCATGGTCAATCAAATTCAAGGCAAAACCCCATATCAGTTGATGAAGAGAGACAAGAAGCCAACAATTAACTTTCTTCATGTATTTGGCTGCAAATGCTTTGTACTAAGAAATCAAGGTGAAAATCTAGGAAAATTTGAAGCCAAGGCTGATGAAGGTATATTTGTTGGATATGGAATAACAACCAAAGCATACAGAGTCTACAATCTTAGATTACACATTGTTATGGAATCTATGCATGTAGTCTTTGATGACAAGAAAATTCAAGGGTTGTTTGATGAAGGATTTCATGATCTATTGCATTTTAAAATGAATCAACAAGAAATATTGAGGATAGTGATGATGATGTGGAAATTTCAAGAAATCAAGTATCTAGAATCCTCCCATCAATTGATGTTAATACATCAACAGATAACTTATCAGTTGACAATATTCAATCGACTGATAATACATCAATTGATAATCATTCGATGGATAACAACTCTGCTCAACAATCTTTGAGAGGAATGTCCATCTCAGGGGGATGGTTCTCAAATAGTTAATCACATCACAATGATCAAAACACTTCCAATGATCATGAAGTATCATCATCTTCAAGAACAAATTTACCATCTCAAAGAAAATGGACAAAAAGCCATCCCTTTGAATTAATTATTGGAGATGCAAATGATGGAGTAAAAACCAGAAGTGCAACTCAAAATGAATGCTTGTATAGCAGTTTTCTATCTCAAGAAGAACCAAAAAGGATTGAAGAAGCCTTGAATGATCCTGATTGAATAATTGTTATGCAAGAAGAGTTGAATCAGTTTGAAAGGAACAAGGTATGGAAGCTGGTGCCCAAACCAAAGAAAAAGTCTGTCATTGGCACAAAATGGGTATTCAGAAACAAAATGGATGAATCTGGTACAGTGTCAAGAAATAAAGCAAGATTAGTGGCAAAGGGCTATTCACAAGAAGAAGGCATAGATTTTGATGAAACATTTGCACCAGTTGCAAGGTTGGAAGCAATCAGAATCTTTTTAGCATATGCTGCTCATGAAAATTTTAAGGTGTATCAGATGGATGTGAAAAGTGCCTTTCTCAATGGAGAACTAGAAGAAGAAGTATATGTAGAACAACCTCCTGATTTTATTGATTCTGTTCATCCTGGATTTATGTACTATCTTCTGAAGGCACTTTATGGATTAAAACAAGCACCTAGGGCCTGGTATGAAACTCTATCTAAATTCCTGATTCAGAATCACTTAACAAGAGGTACTGTTGACAAAACTCTCTTTCATAGAAAAGTTAGTGACTCTATGATTCTTGTTCAAATCTATGTAGATGACATTATTTTTGGCTCAACTAATGAAAAACTTAGTTAAAAGTTTGCTTAGTTGATGCAAAGTAAATATGAAATGAGCGTGATGGGAGAACTTACCTATTTTCTAGGTTTGCAAGTCAAACAAGTCAAAAATGGCATTTTCATAAATCAAACCAAAAATATTTCTGATTTATTAAAGAGATTTGATTTAAGTGAAAGTTCTTCTGTAAAAACTCCCATGGCCACTGCAACTAAACTTGAACTAAATACTGAAGAAGCTATGGTGGACATTTCAAGTTATAAAGGCATGGTTGGCTCATTACTTTATTTAACAGCAAGTAGGCCAGACATAATGTTTGCTACATGTCTTTGTGCTAGATTTCAGGCTGATCCTAGAGAATCTCATTTGATTGCAATAAAAAGAATATTCAGATATCACAAGGGAACTCCAAATCTTGGAATTCGGTATCCTAGAGATTCTGGATTTGATCTAATTGGTTATTCAGATGCAGACTATGCAGGTTGCAGAATTGACAGAAAAAGTACTATAGGCTCCTGTCAATTTCTAGGAAACAAGCTTGTATCATGGTTCAGTAAAAAGCAGAATTCAGTGTCTACATCTACTGCAGAGGCTGAATACATTGCAGCTGGAAGTTGCTGTGCACAAATATTATGGATGAGGAATCAACTACTTGACTATGGGTTCAACATGAACAAGATTCCTCTTTTCTGTGATAATACAAGTGCCATTGCTATAACAGAAAATCATGTGCAACATTCCAGAACCAAGCACTTTGACATAAGGTATCACTTCATTAGGGAACATGTAATGAATGGTACAGTTGAATTACATTTTGTCCCTAGTGAAAGACAACTTGCAGACATTTTTACCAAACCACTAGATGAATCTACCTTCAATAGATTGGTATGTGATTTAGGTATGCTTAATTATATTTAATGATTTAAATGTCTGACAAGTTGTATATATAAATTTTAGTCATTGACTATGTTACTCTATTGATTCTTCATTAATCAATTGATAAACATTGTTCTTATCAATGGATATTTGTAGCTATCGACAGATAAATATATCAATTGATGATATATTTACTTATCAATGGATATTTGTAGCTATCGACAGATAAATATATCAATTGATGATATATTTATTTATCGATGGATAAGTGTACCTGTCGATAAACAAGCTTTACCAGTTGATGACCTGGAATTTAAAGGGGTCCATGTCATCAATCGATCTGTACAAAAATCTAGCCGTTGATTACTTATTTTATCAATTGATTAATACATACATTCATGTATGTATAACAGTCGATTGTCAAAATTGGTAATTTTTACTTTTTATTTTTTTTAACGGTCGATTAAGTTCTATTTTGAGTAAGAAATTGATTGAGAAATCAGTAAATATAAATAGTGAGATTAAAACATTGTTCATTCTTACTTGTAATTTTACTAACAATTTCTTTACCTCTTTCTCTCTATCAATCTACGAACTCAATCTCTACCCACTTCTCTCAGTACTCAATTCTCTTAATATCTTCAAAGCTTTTGTACTTCTAATCTTTTACATAAGGAAATGGCATCTTCATCCAAGAAAATATTTTAAGCCGGGTTCATCTACGAATTGAATAATTTTGTGGCATGCACTATGGTTGAAGAAGCTCCAAAGGAATTTCATCCTTTGATGCAATTCCTGGGAAGTGGCAAGGTACAGAGAGCATTGAAGGAAGCACCAACAATAATCTGCAATTTGGTGGAAGAATTTTGGACCTCTGCAGAAGTTGCTGATGACTTCTCAAGCATCAAATTCAACTACAAAGGACAAGAGTATATTCTTACTACTTTAATTTTAAATGAATGTTTAGATTTGCCTGTTAATAATATTGATAAGGTTCCTAGTGAATCAGATATTAGAAACATGCTTAGGGCTGTTAATTATGCAAATCCTGACATTAATTTAAGGCAAGTAGTTAGAAAACACCTTAAGAGAGAATGGTCTTATTTCTTTGATGCAATAATAAAATGCTTTAGTGGTAAAATTAGTAATTTTGATGTCATAACTTTAAGCATGCAACAAATAGCATATAGTGTGTTGTTTGATGAGTATCATGATTTTTCCTCTATATTGCTGTATTAAATTGCTGCTAAGTTAGGAAAGAAGCATGATAGGTCTAATCATATATACTATGCTAGATTTATCATGATTTTTATTAACCACTTTGTCAAAGAAATTGAGATTTGCAGGGAAACTGAAACCCTTGAGTGTTGGACTCAAAACAAAAGGGTCTTCAAAGACCTTGTAAGAATTAATCTTCACAATGATGTACCCAATCCTAACTTTTGTTCAGGCATTTATCTCAATCCTAACTTCTTCTTTACCTAAATCTTTTTTGCCTTTTGTGACTATGGAGGGTGGTAGTAATGACCCCAACCCTTATACCCAAGTCACACAACTAATCTCAAAATCCAAATCTAAGAAACCAACCTCAACAGGTTCCCAAAAACCTGCTGTTGTAAAATCAAAGAAAAGAAAATCAACTGTTTTGGTAGATAGACTAGAAGGAGATGTAGGTGGTGAGGGAACTGGGGAACATCAAAGAACCCAGAAGAATAAGGAGAGTGAAGGTGAGCATCCACAGCCAAGTCACTCCACAGTCTCCCAAAAGACTGTGGATGTTAATATCGAAAATACCACATCCCTATTGCCATCCTCTCAAAAGGATGAAAATATTGAAAATAGCCCACAACCAGGGGCACGGAACCAAGTTGGGGACATACAGGCCAAAACAGTAACACCATATGAAAGGAGAAGGAAGAAAGTCACCTTTGCACATGGGGAATTACACACTGCAAAATCACAAGAAACTGTGGTGGAGCCTTCTCAAAGTCAGGTTGATGCATCTCATATAAATGATGAGATGCAGCCTCATTCTCTCTCAATTTCAATCCCTTCTATTCTTACTTCTCCATCCCAATAAATTTCTTCAGAAAATATTTTGATAGATTATCAAACATTTTCAGATTCCCCTTCTTTATTCTTCAAGGAGAAGCCAACACTCTCTCCTGAATCTTATTCACAGGATATTCAGGATTCCATTTCTCATATTATTAAAAATATTTCTTCTCAAATAATTTCCTCAACTGTTTCTACTCCATCAATTGATGTTTCTCCATCAATTGATGTTTCTTCATCAATTGATATTCAGCCATCGATTGATGTTGCACAAACACTCTTAGGAATGAGTGAGTTGAGTGAGAGGCAGGATTGCAGCCTGACAAAAGGAGAGGGAGTGAGTAAGGACATTCCTAATTCTTCCAGGAATGAGAGTGAAACACTTGAGGGCCCCACCTTAGAAGGTGCACAGAAAATGAGTGAGGGAGAGGTGAGATTCCAGGATGAGATCCTGGTGCAAAATAGAGAGATGAGTAAGAGAGATAAACAATTCTTCTATTTGCACAGGAATTGGAAAATGAATTAATGGAAGAAGAAGCGGGAGTCAAGGAGTTATGGGGAGTATCAAATGCAGAAGCTAGTGGGAGTGGAGTTGCTAAGGACATTGAATAGGAGGTTGATGCTGGTGAATTGGATCCACAGAACTTCATCCATCATAATCCACAATATCAGGGGTTGGCTACTTCAAGTAACAGGGATGCAGAACAACTCTTGGGAATTGATCATACAGAACAAAGGACAAGGAATCTGAAGGAAAGTATTGTCAATACAATAGATATATGTTATATGGCACCTGAAGAGCTAGAAGAAGATTCTGATGAGGAGCCATGGATGAGCACAATTGATGGTTCCTTAGAAGCTGCTGAAATTCTCTCTCAATATAGAAGGGCAATGGTGGGAGGAGAAATTAAAGATCCTAAAAGGAGAATTGCTCACTGTGTGAGAGAATCACTGAAAATTCAAAAGATGACAGTGACAGGAGTGAAGAGGGAACTGAAGATTATCAAGGACTCTATCTCTACCAACAAGGATGTTTTGGACAGGAGATTGGATGAAAAGCTACCATTCAACACCATGAATCACATCAAAGACAAGCTCTTCAAGGAATCAAAGAAGTTTGAAGCATTGTAAACTGGAGTGGGCTCTCTAGAAAAGAAAATGGATGCTATAATTGCAGGAAAAAGTCTTCATGCTTCCATTCTTTAAAAGTTTCTTGACAGAATACCACCCCCCTCCAATTGATGATAACAAAAAGGGAGAGAATACAAAGAAGAGGGATGATGGTGATAATGGTGATGACAAGGGTAGTGGTGGTGTAGGTGGTTCTGAAATGGACAAGACAAGTGGCATTGGTGGTTCTGCAATAAAAAGATTCAAATACAGAAGTAACAGGGATAATCAGTCTTCAAAAAGATCTAAGTCATCTAATTCTCCCAAAGATGAATTAGAATAGAAAAATGAAGAATTCAAGAAATTTGAAACTGATCTAGAAGCCAGAAGGATTTCTAGGGAAAGAGAAACTCAATCAATGATTGAGAGAGAAAGGAAAAGAATTGGAGATTTGAAGAGAAGCACATAGTTGGTGACAGAGGCAGTAGAAAAAGGAGACTTGAATGATTTCATTGCTCAAACAAGAAAAATAAATGAAGATGCACAAAAGGCTGCCAAAGAAAGCAACTCAAATGCTGAAGCCTTTCTATCAATTGATCTTAAAGCCCTTGAAGAGAAAAAAAGGGTAAAGCCATAATGATTGAAGAAGAGAAGAAAAGGAAAGAGCCAGTTGGCCAGAAGCTTCTTCAAGGAGCTATTTTTAAAGGATTGTCAGATGCTGCAAGAAGAGAAAAGGAATATGAGGAAATAGCAAGGCAAATGGAAATATAATGGAATATGGAAGATCAATCAATGGAGCAACCACTGAGGAAAAAGAGAAAAATAGCTATGGCCAAGAAAAGTTCAAGTTCTATTCAAGAAATAGTGGTTCAAGAAAACCTTCAGGGTCAACAAGAAGAAATAAGGGATGAGGTGACAATTGAAGGTTATGATATGAAGGGAGTACCAGTAATTAATGAAAAAGGACTAATTGGAGTAATGACTCATCCTGCTACTTTTAATCAAGTGGAATCTATGAGATTGAAGTATAAAAATGGAGTGAAGATCACATATTCCATGAAAGTGATAATGAAGCAGAGTTACTATGTTTTTAAGTCTATCCTTCCTCTACTCAACAGAAAGTACAAACTCAACACAACAATTGCTCAGGAGATTCAACAATAAATTTCAAAGTTAAGGAGATCCAAGGCAGAAGCTGAACATGATTCACCTCTAAAGCTATGGAATTCACAGGTCAAAAAGGTGGTGTTGGAGCCAAAGTATGCTATGATTTTTACAGATGTGGAGGGAAACACAAAGTTTTTTGATATCTGCAAATATCTGGACAAAATCACAGATGAAGAAATACATTACCTTATGAGGCAGCTTGGAGAAACTGACAGGGATGAAGCAATTTTGAGGAGTTCTTTCGTGAGGCAACTAAAGTAAAATGTTGAGAAGAGAAGGAAGATAAGCTAATTAAATCATGGAGACAATGAAGACATTGAAGCTGCTAGTAAGAGTTATCTATCAATCTGGTATTTCTAAAATTAATGTGCTAATTAAATTTCTTGATTCTATCTGAATGTAATTTTTTTTAAGGGTTTTGTTATCATCTAGTAGATTTATGTCTGTTCATATCATAGACACAAATAGGGGGAGATTGTTAGGAATCTACATGTAATTTGATGATAACATTAATCTTAGAATCATAGAAATTTATTTTATATAGCTGATCAATTGATATGAAAATTTATAAATATCAATTGATCAGGAAACCATTTATTAGTTGAAATGTTTATATGAGTCAACTGATAATTTGGATTGTAGCATAGGTGTACTTAGTCTATTTCAATCGATAATGTGTAAATCAATTGTTATTATTCTTATCAATTGCTGTTAAAGTCGATTGATATAGATCATCAATTGATGTGTAAATTAAACTATCAAATTGTAATTATTTGAAGATAGGAAATTGCATAAGTGAAGGATGATCAATTGATATTGAAGCCTCAATGGATGAGACATCAATCGAAGAAGCCAAGTCAGGAATTGAAGACCATCAACTGATGTGAAGACCCATCGATTGATATCATTTATCAATCGATAAGTCATTCCATATCAATCGATGGATGTAAAGATCAATCGAAGAAGAACATCAGTTGATGGATTAAAGGATGAATCAATTGATATGCTTAACATTAAATTATCAATTGATTATGACAACACAGAAAGTCTATCAGTTGTAGATCCAGAGAAAAAAGCACACCTATGGAAGACAGTCTAGGGTGGCTGTGAAGACTCAATCTGTAGCTGTCTTTCAAGTCTGTTTTCCTAAAAAGGAAAAAGGAAAAAGGAAAAAGAGAGACATATAGAAACAATCCTAGAATAGGAATTGTAAAATACACTTGTAGTATATAAACAAGTGTAGTAGCATTGTTATATACAGAAGTTAGATAATATTTTTTAAATCAACTGTTCAAGCTTCAGAGCACATTGTAAGATCAGTTGATTCTTTCTAACTTTGTAAAAACGAAGCTAGGTTATCTTTTAACCTAGGAACATTGAGCAAAAATATATAACTGATGGAAAAACCAATCCATCAGTAATTTTTAAATCTTTCTTTGTTCATTTTAATTTTCAGTTGTTTGTTCAAATATATTCTGTCAATCTATCAAACATCAAGAACAAATATTAAAAGTCCTAAAAAGTTTTAATATTTGAATTCAACCCCCCTTCTCCAAATATTGACATTGTTCTTAGGAATAACATTATATGATGTCTTTTCACGATCTTTGTTGATTAAAGCAGCATGTTGTGTTAATTGCTTCAGCTTCAAAGTACCTTTATCTGTGCAAACTTCATTTGCGAAATTCAGTTCCACTATCTGACTTCAAAGTTCTCATAACTTACTCTGCTTCCAACATGATCTTCCTGATGTAATCAATCACCATCTGTGACATTTTGTCTGTTGAATGCACGAACATCACCAACTTGTAACTAGGGTTTTCATCAAGCACCACTCAGCATATCTTTTCCACGACATAATTTGCTTCAGTGTGATGTTTTCATTGGCTTCCCTATAGGACATACTTCAAAATATCCTTCTAGATAGAATTCCATATGGAGCAGTCCTCTTACAAATTTCTTCTTTATCAAAGAATCCATTGTCTCGAATATCAAGTGTGAGAGCTTCTTATGCCATATCTAACTCTTTACTGATGAAACTTTGCTGAAAAGTTTACTTCACCTTTGCATACAAATTCCATGTCAGCTACGAATAAATTTTCTCACTCCCAGTTGAGTGAGCTTCCAAACTTCTTGTTTGAGATCAAACACTTTTCCTTTTCAATGCTTTTCCAGAAAACCCCTGTAGATAGTGTTTAAGTCCTTCGACAAGAAAGATGCTTCCAATGATGACAATTCCAAAAATCATTATAGCCAAATCCCTTGTACATCATTTGCTGTCATCTCCAAACGTTACTGTTGGGTAGGCTTTCTCAACCAACTGTGATGTCAGAGCTCCAATCTTAATCATATGCCTCGTGTAATAAATGTCACGAAATCACATAACTTTTGTCTTTTCTTATATATTCTGCAATCACAAATGATTAAGCTTCTTGGTACTCAACTTCAATTGAGTCCAGATGGGTTAGAGATATTTCTTTCAATAGTGGTAACAACAGCTTCAATATGCATATTAGAAAATTCAGTACTATCTACTTTAATCATTCTACACAAGTGTAACAAATGTAAAGAAAATTTATAGATATTCAATAATTTTCAAAAAGTACATGGATAGAAGAACGAATAAGTTAATTATTAATTCTTCCTAATCCATTTATGTTGTTGTCTAACATGTTTAATAATCTCTAATTACCTAAGTCAGTTTTAGATTAATCCTTGAATCAACAAGTCTTACAGACTAGTTAGATAATTCTACCATCTTTTAATCATCTTATCCCTAACAAGCAATATATAAAGTGATTTGACATTTAAGTGCAACTATGTGAGTTTGAGAAAATCATATGAAAATAAGCACATAAACAATTTCAAGTAAGAACAAATATAAAATATCTAATCTATGACCTGTTTATCTATTAGTAATTTTCACAACATTATCAGAGGTATTAAATCACAGAAGATTTAAATCAAGTTCCAGCAAATGTTCAGGGATACACCTAACTGTCTAGAACACCCTATCTAATTCTAGATATTCATTTTACTGCATATAAAATCAAGTATGAAATGTACTAATTAAACTCATGGATCCTAGCATGCAAATCTCATTCTTAGCAATCAATTTAAGCATTTAATTCCTAAGATGCTAACATGCTGACATGAATATAATACATTTAGAAACTTAATAATCATACAGTTCTGAATTAGATAAAGGTATACTGGTTAGAATGTGTACCTGTGAAGTGCTTAGTGATTCATCTCCATTGTTGGTCATTGATGCCAGATATCTATATGGTTCATCACCATCACTGATAGAATCAGCCTTGTATTTAACTTCATCAACAAATGTTTTCCCTTGCTGCATCCTCACTAATGCTTGATTATCCTGCTTTAACCCAACATATTGTCTGTCATCTTTTGCTTGTATAGGCTTCTTCAAACTATGTAGCAAACCCTTAATCTTGTCTTTCAAATATAAACCATCCTTGTCTTGAAACCGCCTCATGAATTGGTCTTGAAAATCTCCTCATTGGAATCTATAAGTAAGGACCTTAGATTTAGAATTGAGATTCCGTCTGAATCTAATGTCACCGAACTTCCATTTGCCCTGCAAGCTTGATTTGCAGCCCAGTTCTCAAGTTATTCCAAAGTATCAACTCCAAAATGTCAAATTCACATACAACACCTTGACCACTACCTTGAGCTACTACATCTTCAATTCAGCTTCTTGGATCAATTTGTTTCAGTTCAGAGGTTCCCAACCTTGAATTCAATGAAATTTGGTTCCTGGATCACAAATACAGTGGATATGCTATTAACCTGCTTTACCAAATATTATTTTCTTCAACTCTTATTTTAGTTCATAGGCCTTCAACACATACAGTTCTTCTACAGACAATGTAGTTGTATCCTTAGATCCATGATGGTTGTAATCATGTGTTCCAAATGATCTACAGTATTAGCACGAACTCCCTGTAATCTCCCTCTAGAATAATCTTTAAAGCTTGTACTGAGATTCCAGGTAGTTCAGTCCGTTCCCCTTCACTACTTTAACCCATAAGATTTTTCATCCAAAAATTTAACTTAAATCAACCAAAAATTGTACCCAAATTAATCTCTTCTTTTGCAGCTTCCAAAATATTAGTGAGATCCTATGGAGTAAACATTTAAGGAAATTAATACTACTATTTCTTCAACCTATTCCAAAACTAACTTCATTGGATAATCTTCAGTCAATTTTAGTTGTGTTCAATGCCCGGAAAAATCTTCAACTACGAACCCTAGAGCACCCTCAAATTAATATTTAAGAAAAATTTAAATTTATAGAATTTTTAATTTTCTTAGAAAATAAATTAATCAAAAATAAAAATTTACAATTAATTAATTTTCAAGAATATTTATAATTTCTTAAAAATTAAAAATCTGTATATTAATATTTTAAGAAAAATTTTAGTTTTCAAGAATTTTTAAATTTTTTGAAAAAATAAATAAATCTAAAATAAAAAATTAAAGGGTACAAAATTTTTGGTACCAAATAACATTTTGGGGTGAGGCACTGACCTTATAGACTAAGGCCCCATTTGGTATTGCTGTTGCAGATAGCTACAACAGCTTTTTGCTGAAAATCTATCAGAAAGGTGTTTGGTAAATTATAAAAATTATTGTGTGGAAAAACACTTTTAGTCTAAAAGCTGCTGTTAGCAAAAGCATGTCCCTCATGCCTTTGGAAAAAGCTGCTTTCAGCATTAGCAAGAAGTTGCTATTAATTTCATCATCTAACCTTCCCAAAAATATTATTTTTATATATTATAGCTCAAAATATGCATAAATCAAAAAAATTACCAAATAGTAATCTGATTTTTCTGACAACACTTTTTTCACCAGCACTTTTTCTCACAGCACAACAGTTTTTAACAGCACTCTCAAACGGAGCCTAAGTGTCGATGGAGTACATGAATATAGACACTTAGCCTTGGCGCGTGCAATCAAAATAGCATGTACTCCCTCCGTCCCATTGAGAAGTATACACTTCTCATGGGCACGGAAACCAATGCATCCATTAAAAAATGAGTAAGGTTAGATGAAAAATGGGTAAAGTGGTGGGACCTATTAATATTTGATAATAAATTTGAGATAGCGGAGGAAAGTAGTGGGTGTAATAGTATTTTTATATTATGAATTTGAAATAGTGGAGGAAAGTTAATGGGTGTAATAGTGTTTTTTATTATTAAAACTTTACTATTTTTGGAATGTATACAAATGAGAGGGACATCCAAAAAAGGAAAGTGTATACAATTGAATGGGACAGATGGAGTACTTGTTTTTAAATGTCTGTCACTAAAACCTCAACTGGTGCTTAGGAACTTTGGTCAACAAAATATACTTGGCCACCGTAGTAAACTAGCTACTGCGTAATGGACCAATATTTAAGTTTAATAAAAAAAACTTTATTAAATCTATAAAATAAATTAATTAAAATTTATAACATAAACTTATAAAAGTTTAAAAAGTAAATTTTATAAAAGCTTATAAAATAAATTTTATTTAAAATTTATAAAATAAACTAATTAAAATTTATAACATAAACTTATAAAAGTTTATAAAATAAATTTTGTAAAAGTTTATAAAATAAATTTAATTTAAAATTTATAAAATAAACTAATTAAAATTTATAACTTAAACTAATAATAAAAGCTCATAAAATAAATTTTATAAAAATTTATAAAATAAATTTATAAAAAGTTTATAATTAAACTTATTGCCATATCTACATTTTATAATTTATTAAAAATTTATAATTAAACTTTTAATTATCTACATTTATTAAAAGAACACTGATAATAATAATTTATTATCTACATTTTTATCAGAGTTTATGTTAACAGAGTTTACATGATCAGAGTTTGCATTATGAGAGTTTATACTGTCAGAGTTTACTTTTCTTTTATTAGATTTTATCACATATATTTGTTGGACATCATGTTTTGAAGATTTATTTAGTTGAGGCAATGGTTCAGAATAATTGTAATACAAAGTATGATATTCTTTGCATGTATAAATTGAATGCCATAAACTACCACAGTGAAAACAGGAATTTTGTGGTTTATATCTAGTTTGTTTCCTAAGCCTCTGAACTAGGTCTCTCGGGTTCTTTCTTTTTGTTTTGTTTGCAGTCAATGGCAAGGTGATTTGAATTACCACAAGTAAAACAGGTTTTTCTAGGAGCATCAGTAATATACTTATAGTTATTCTCCTTAGTAATTTCTAATTTGCCATTTCTATTTCTTTTTACCTTTTTAGGTTTGTTTTTATTAGTGACTGCCTTCAACTTTTCTTTAAGTTGGTTCTAAGAAAGTAACCCTATATTCATCTTTATATTCTCTAACACACTATTTTATTTATTTTTAGAACATTCACCAGGAGTTTTCTTGTCATTAGTAGCTCTAACAAATTTAACAGGTTTATTCAATATTCCTTTGGTGTGTGTTTTAGTGTGTGTATCCTTTTCAGATTCATAACCTAAGGCAGAAGTCCAATTCTTGTTAGAAAACATTTGTTGGACTCTCTTGTCAGAGTTTGTCCAAACTCTGAAAGTCTCTTTTTCTTTAGCTAACTCAGATTTTAAATATTCAACTTTTTCTCTTTTTCTTTAGCTAACTCAGATTTTAAATATTCAACTTGTATTTCTAACTAAGTTTGTATGTGTATAGCATTCACACAGTCCTTCTTAGTTCTAAGCATATGTGAATTTTCAGATTCAAGAAAGTCATTCCTAGCAGTCAGAGTTTGTATTTCAGATTTTAATCTTTCATTCTCAAGTGAATGTGATTTAAAGCTAACATGCAAAGTTATAAGAAAAGACTTTAATTCATGGATATCTTCAGTATGAAAATTGAAGACAAAGTTTGGTACCTTATCAGAGTTTAAGATGGGAGCATCAGTGTTTGCCATGAATGCATAATTAGTTTCTTCTTCAGAGTCTGAGGAATCCATCCAATCCTTCTTTGATGTGATTAGTGCTTTTTTAAATTCCTTACTTCTGCATTTTGTAGCTAAGTGTCTCATCTTGTTACACTTGTAACACTTAACCTTTGATTTGTCAATAGTCTTTGATTTTCCATCTTTATCTTCTATTTTCCTGAATTTGTCTTTCTTCTCTAGTTCTCCATGCTTTTTCTATAAATTTTCTTGCTTCTTATACTTTCTGTACTTCATCTTTTTGAAGCCTTTAACAATCATAGCAACCATCTTCATCATGTCAGAGTCTGTGGAGTCATCAGAGTTCGCATCAGAGTTTGTCTTAGACTCTGATTCACCTATTTCCTTGACCATTACAGCTTTTCCTTTTCTTGTTGTGGCCTTAAGGACTTTTTCTTTTGGTTCTTCAATCCTGGCTTTAACATTCAAAGCAATAGACTTTGCCTTGCTACTTTTCCTGTTCATTCTTTGCTGTAATTCCAAGTCATGAGTCTTCAATTTTCCATAGACTTCATCTAAAGACATCTCATCTAAATCAGCCCTGTGTCTTATCAAAGATGTTTGTAGATCCCATTCTTCAGGAAGAGCTCTAAGAAATTTGGTGTTTGAGTCCTCATTGTCATACACCTTATCAACCAAAGACAAATTATTTAACAGAGTAAGAAATCTATTATATATATATATGTGTGTGTGTGAGAGATATTCATTCTATTTTGCCTCAAAATATTCATACTCTTGAATTAAAACAGATCATATATTCTTCTTGATTTCCTTGCTTCCTTGGCATTGAACCTCTAGTGCATCCCAGATTTCTTTAGCATTTTTGCATGCAATTACCCTGTTGCACATCACAGAGTCAAGACTGTTATACAGAATATTCCTTACTTTTGCATCTTTGAGAACTTCTAGTTTTTCCTCATTGGTCCACTCCTTTTTATCCTTCAAAGTATAATATTCAGGAACTTATCTACCTTCAACAATTCTTGATGGAACTAGTTTGGTTGGAAGATACCGGCCTTCATTAATTCTATCTAAATAATCAGGATCTGTCGCTTCTAGGAACATCAACATCTTCACCCTCCATGTAGGGTACTTGGCTTTTTTCAAGATTGGAATTCTTATGGTTTCATACTTGTTTCCAGACATGTTTCTATGATCTTTTATTTGAATTTAACTGCCTGCTCTGATACCAATTATTTTTCCAGATAATAATTTATTATAGAAGGAGGTTGAATATAATAGTATCAAGTAAATCGATTATGAACACAAGTATATAAAGAAGTACAACGTTGTATTGATATTAAACTGTGTACAAGAACTCTCTCAAGAATTTAATTGTTCTCAAGAGCTGCTAGGTTATATGAAAATTATGACTTGAATATTACAATAATGTTAACCTATTTCTGTGTTTATATAGACACAATTATAATTCCATTACAAGACAGATTATAAAAAGAATAGCTTCAATAAGGTAATTAGACTTATATTTGAATTCCTTCTTCACTATCCAAATCATATTCTGATTTGTCTATTTCATTTACAAATTCTTATTTGTAAACTCTGCCAGTTGTCATTCTCTGATGAGCATTCTCTGTTAGAGTAAACTCTGATTGAGTATTCTCTGATAGAGTAAACTCTATCAAACAACTTCTTATTCTCTGATGACATCAGCAATCATAAACTATGTTCTAGTATTCTTTGACAGCATCAGTGTTTATTTTCTAACAGTGAGAAACAATAGACTCTGAACCCTTACTTGATTCTTCTTTATTTTCAGGGTTTGTTAGCTCCATTATCCCAGTCTCAGGGTCAACTATAGACTCCGACTACTTCAGTATTCCTTCATTAGAAGCCAAAGTCTTAGTGTCACCATCTTTGATTCTTGTTGCATGAGACTCCCCTTCAAAGTGGATAGACTTTGACAAAATTGATTGAGGATTTTCTTTATGAGCCTCCATTAGATTTTATCCTCCCATATCATTGGGGTTCTCATCATCATTTTGGTGAGTCAACAAAGAGGGCCTCTCAGCATGCTTCTATGTCCCACTATCATCCAACCTCTGACTATGTGGTTCTTGTGTGGATGAGACAGACTGATCACATATTCCACTAGTCACCACTGGTGCACTAGTGCCCTCTTCTAACTTCCTTTCAGCACCTTCTTCCTCCTGTTGTTCTTCAAAAATAAATGTATCCAAATTTTGATGAAAGACCCTTATATGGATTGCATTAATTGTCTGGGCTTCTGTGAGATTGAAGAGTTCCTACAGTTCCCTTCTCACTTTTTGAAAGTATATTCCCTTGAATTGATCAAATATGATCTGGTAGGTTGGATATATGTATTTATTGGCAATTATACCTATATTGTTAGTGTAGGTGCCCTAGAGGCAATACAATTTTTCCTTTTAATAAACATTTATGTCATTTGATTATTCAATAAACGTATTTATTATGACTTTAATTACTGCGATATATTTGTTAGCATAATAAATGTCCTTAGAATCATGATACTCGTTATATAGTTTAAGTACATGACTTGAACTTGAGATTATATAATATATCATATTCTTAAAGGTTCCCTAGTCGAGTATTATTATGATAGGACAATAATAATACATAAATAGACTAGTATGTTGTTTGACAGATAACCACATCTCATTGGTTATAAGTATGGGGATACTAAAGTCAATACATAGGTACATGTAGGGGTACATGGTACTGGACAGACCCACAGTGAGATTCTTCATGTTTAATTAAGTCATAAGAAAGACTCACAGTGATAATGGTGTAATGATCCTCTGACTTGAGATCATTATATTTCTATACGAGGATTGATATACTTTGACTACATTAAAAGTTACCTTTGACTGGGTGATGATAAAAGTGGACATCGGGTATATCATGAGTCGTATGAGAAATATGAATGATAGATAAAGGATTTAACCCTCCTATAATTAGGAGAGATATTATTGGCCTCTTGATTGAGTGAGACTATAAAATGCATGGCCGTGCTCAAATAATGATTTGTTTTTCATAGTCTACTCATGGATCAAGTAAACCCGGATTAAATGTTGAAGAGGATGACTAAATACATGCCTCGAGTTTAATCTATAATATATATGGTTAAAGGGATTATATTACACGGAAACATTAATCACGAAAGGTTTTATCGAATCACGATTTAATTATTGTTTAATTAGGTAGCAATGATGTATTACTAGATACCGCTCATTGTTTATAATTTTATTGGAGAATAAAATTATTGCTAATTAAATAATAGCCTATAGGGTCACACACATAGAGCACCTAGAGGAATAGTTAATTTAAATTATAGATTTAAATTAATTGATGATTAATTCAAATTTATTATATTAATTAAGTGAGACTTAATTAATTGAAATAAATTCGAATTTGAAGAATTATATTTCTGCCAATAATAATTAAGTGTGACTTAATTATTAATTAAATAATAGAAGCATGTTTTATTATTTAATCCTATGCCTACATGGGTTAGGTTTTTGCTAAAAAGGCCCATTAACCAATCATTATAAATAGATAATGATAGGTTAAATGGCTTGCACGTTTTTGTATAAACCCTAGCAGAAGAGGCAGCATAGGAAGAGGCAGAGAGAATTCGAAACCTATCAAAGGAGGCTAGTACTTCCGTTCCGTGTTCAAGATCGTGAGACGTTCTTGAAGGTGCTCGTGTGGATACCATAGAGGTGCTTTTGAGAGGAAGACACAAATCGTGATAGCAAGGATCTCCGTTGAGTTCGTGGCATTCAAAATCTTAATAGGTATGATTCGATTATCACCATAATCCGTCAATTCTTATACATGATCCTGCGTTTGGGTTCCGAAAATTTTCGTTATATTTACGTTTATCCGCTGCGTTTTATGCCTCGGAACCCAACAATGGTATCAGAGCTACGTGTATAAGGGACTGATTTGGTTACGTGTTAACTGTATTTGATGCAAATATGCCTGTTTTGGTGACTGCCATGCCACTGCCATGCTACTGCTTTGTTACTGCCATGCTTCTGCCATGCTATGTTCTTCATGTATATTCGAATTGTAATATGTGGTGATGATACTAGCATGTTAATGATTTGTCATGACTGATTTATATGCCATATTGCGATTTGTATATTATGCATGAGGGTCAGTTTGTATAGTGATATAAACTGGTGGACAGATTATGTTGGACATGATCTGTTAACTGGGATATGATAAGTATGTATATGATACATGCTTCTGAAACTGTATAAGATGCAGTGGGAAAAAGGGCCAACAGATATGATCTGTAGTTCAGAAATTGATGATTTCTGAATAGGACTGGTCTTCGAAAATAAAAAAAAAAATTCTGATTTCGAGCTGACCTGGCAGCTCGACCCCAGCCGGGGGCTGCCGCCCCCAGACCCCGCCTGGGGCTGCCGCCCCAGACCCCGCCCAGGGGCTGCCGCCCCCGGACCCCCGCCCAGGGGCTGCCGCCCCCGGACCCCCGCAATATTTTATTTTGTGTACTTGAGCATGGTGCTGGTTATGGCCCTTAGACCCCTAGATTAATGGTTTTTGGTTTTGGTTTTATAAATACGACTTGCATGTCGTTTTCTTCATTCTTGTAATTGTTTAACCTCGAATGTAACTCGAGTTTTCTTATGTAAGTACATTAGCTTAGGTTGTATTCAATTATTCCATGTAATGTACTTGAAGACTGAAAGATGATCCAAGAAGAGGAGCAGGCACTAGTGGATACAAGAAGAATGAAGACATGTAATTGTATTTATATTTTACCACCATAGATTGACTTTGATCCTTTCATTAGCTCGAAAGGATCACATAGGAAAGGGGCCATAACCAAGCACGTTTACATACTGCACTTTACATATTGATGTATGAATGATGCATGCTTTAATTAGATTAATCATGTATGTATGTATGTATGTATTAGATACGACACCCATGCCATGCTTGTTTAAACAAGATAAAATCTGTAACGACTCAAGATAAAATCTGTAACGATTCAAGATTTTAAAATCAACAAACGATCATGAGATTCTTCTGTTTATGAAATATGGATTTTTAAAACACGGAATTGAATATGGATTTTGATATCTATAATTGGGATTTTCTGACAAAAACGGATATGCGTATTCGTAAGGCTGATGGGTTTTAAGTGTGACCACTGGTATCCTCCATCTACCTGGGAAATGAACAATTTAAGATGTCAATTTGAAATATTTAGTTCAAGGAAAAATTGAGGATCTCTTCATGATGTGATCATGATCGTCGTAAAATTTTCTAAACCCCTTAACAAAATATTAAGTTTTAATCAGATGCTTTCCAATGAATGAACACTCATCGAATCCTAGATCGATTAGGGGAAAGACTGTCAGTGGCAGGGGACTCCTGTCTATCGTGGTGAGATGCGACGAATATAAACGGTTATATTCGGCCGTTGTATCATTGGGTCAAACTTAACTGAGTCGTCATAATAAGGTGAAAGTAAACGGTTATATTCAACCATTATGAACTTAGAAGCATAGAGTTTGGTTAAAAATCTATTAGATAGATAAGATCAATCGTTGCTCACCAAACTATCCAAGAATTATATATGATATAATTGACAAATGTTGTTTACCTAAATAATCATTCTTAAGGACTTCCAGTGGTTGACTTGAGACATGACGAAATATGGATCTTGGCTCACTAGAAAGGATTATGGGATATACTTTTCAAATTAATAGTAAGGGCTATTGATTTGATAAAAATAGTGGGAGATATATTATGAATGTATCATAATCATTTGAACATAATAAATAACTCAGACAATCTAATGTTTAATTTTGTGCTTTTATCATTGTAGATACCAAGTAATGACAAACAACACAAACACACTATCCGTACGATCTGTCCTTGAGAAGGATAAGCTGACAGGAGGAAACAACTTCCTAGACTGGCAGAGAAATTTGAGGATTGTCCTCAGGCAGGAGCGCAAGCTTCATGTCATTGATATTCCTCCGGCAGGTCCCCTTCCTGAGGGCGCTACTGTTGAGGAACGAGCGGCCCACACAAAGGATGAGAATGATGCAACTGATGTTGCGTGTCTTATGTTAGCAACTATGAGTGCTGAGCTTCAAAGACAGCATGTGCATATGGATGCATATACTATCAATGAGCACTTGCAAAGCATGTTTGCAAGCCAAACTCGTTAAGAAAGGTTCAACACGAGCAAGTCACTCTTTAACTGCAAACAAGGGGCAAATGAACCAGTTGGCCCACATGTTCTGAAGATGATTGGTTACATTGAGTATCTTGATACTTTGGGTTTCCCGATTGGTCCGGAAACTGGTATTGACCTAATCTTGAATTCTTTGAACAACAAATTTACTCAGTTTGTTATGAACTACAATATGAATGAGTTTGACAAAACACCTACTGAATTGTTGGCTATGTTGAGAACATATGAGACCAACATGAAGACGGCTGAACCTGCTCCCATACTGATGGTGGGCAATAAAGGTAAGGCCAAAGGGAAAGGCAAGTGGAAGGGTAAGAAGAAGACAGGTTCTGATTCTACACCCAAGCCAAAGTCAGGTCCTAAACAGGCTTTAAAGCCTAAATGTGGGGTCGCTAAGGGTGAATGTCACTACTGTAAGAAAACTGGTCACTGGAAGAGAAACTGTTCAGTTTACTTGGAGGATCTGAAGAAGAAGAGGGCTGAGCAAGCTTCTAATTCAGGTATATATGTTATAGAAGTCAATATGACTATTTCTACATCTTGGGTATTGGATACCGGATGTGTTTCTCACATTTGTATAAATGTGCAGGAAATGCAGAGAAGTAGGACATTGGCTAAAGGAGAAATGGACCTACGAGTTGGCAACGGAGCAAGAGTTGCTGCTTTAGCTGTAGGAACCTATTATTTATCTTTGCCCTCTGGGCTAGTTTTAGAACTGGAGAATTGTTATTACGTGCCTACAATTCGCAGAAACATTATTTCTGTTTCTTGTTTGGACAAGAAAGGTTTTTCGTTTACAATAAAGGACAACAGTTGCTCTTTTGCTTTGAATGATTTAACCTATGGTGTTGCGCGTTTGTTTAATGGTTTATATGTTCTTGACTTAGATAATCCTGTCTGTAATATAGAAAACAAACGACTTAAAGTTAATGACTCAAATCAAACATACCTCTGGCATTGTCGTCTAGGCCATATAAATGAGAAACGCATATCCAAATTACATAAGGATGGATATTTGGATAAGTTTGATTTTGAATCATACCAAGAATGCGAATCTTGTTTGCTTGGTAAAATGACTAAAGCCCCTTTCACTGGTAAAGGTCAAAGGGCCACTGAACGTTTGGAGCTAATACATAGTGATGTATGTGGCCCAATGCGTGTGATGGCTAGAGGAGGCTACTACTACTTCATAACATTTACTGATGATTTCAGTAGATATGGATATGTATATCTTATGAAGAATAAATCCGATTCTTTTGAAAAGTTCAAAGAATACAAGGCTGAAGTAGAGAAGCAAATTGGCGGAGGTGCAAGTATTAAAATCTTACGATCTGATCGTGGAGGAGAATACTTGAGCACTGAATTTAAAGATTATTTAAAGGAGTGTGGTATTGTATCACAACTCACTCCGCCAGGTACACCTCAATGGAATGGAGTTTCAGAGAGGAGAAATCGCACCTTGTTGGACATGGTGCGATCGATGATGAGTCATGCAGATCTTCCAATTAGTTTCTGGGGTTATGCTCTAGAAACAGCGGCTTTCACACTTAACCGTGTTCCTACTAAGAAGGTTCAAAAGACTCCATATGAGATATGGGAGAAGAAACGGTCAGGCATGAGCTTTATGAAAGTTTGGGGATGCAAGGCGTTTGTGAAGCGTCAAGTATCTGACAAGCTTGGACCTAAATCTGAAGAGTGCAATTTTGTGGGATACCCTAAAGAAACAAAGGCGTATTATTTCTATAGTCCTTCTGAGCAAAAAGTGTTTATTGCTCGAGATGCTGTCTTCATGGAAAGGGATTTTGTTTCCAAAAGAAACAGTGGGAGAACTATAGACCTCGATGAAGATCGAGAACCACAAAATAGCATTAAACCTGAAGTGGAACAAGAGCAGGATAATAATAACGCTCAACAAACACAGGTTGTTCGTAGAACTGGTAGAATTCGCCATGAGCCAGAGAGATATGGATTTCTTTTGACTCAATGTGGTGATTTGATGCTCATAGATGAAGATGAGTCTCTCACATACCAAGATGCTATGAGCAGTCCAGAATCTAAGAGATGGCTAGAAGCCATGAAATCCGAGATGGAATCCATATATGAAAACCAAGTATGGACTTTGGTTGATCCACCTGAAGGGGTAAAACCCATAGGGTGCAAATGGGTTTTCAAGAAGAAAACTGACATGGATGGAAATGTTCAGACCTATAAAGCAAGGCTAGTTGCAAAAGGTTTCAAGCAAATTCATGGTATTGACTATGATGAAACCTTCTCACCAGTGGCTATGGTCCAATCCATAAGGATTTTGCTTGCTATTGCAGTATTCCATGATTATGAAATCTGGCAAATGGATGTCAAAACAGCCTTCCTTAATGGAAGCCTTGAAGAAGATGTGGATGTGTACATGACACAACCTGAAGGTTTTGTCAGTCCAGGGAATGTTAGCAAGATATGTAAATTACGTCGATCCATTTATGGATTAAAGCAAGCCTCTAGGAGATGGAACATCCGTTTTGATGAAACTATCAAAGAGTATGGATTTGTTCAAAACGAGGATGAACCTTGTGTTTACAAGAAGGTTAGTGGGAGCCATGTGGCATTCATAGTACTATATGTTGATGACATACTACTAATGGGAAATGACATACCTTCTCTCAAGGCTGTTAAGATTTGGTTAGGGAGTAATTTCTCTATGAAAGACTTAGGAGATGCATCCTACATTCTAGGAATGAGGATCTATAGGGATAGATCTAGAAGGATGATCGGTCTAAGTCAGAGTACATACATCGATAAGGTTTTGCACCGTTTTGGTATGCAAAATGCAAAAGGGGATATGTCCCCGTATCTCAAGGGATAACGATCTCTAAAGATCAGTGTCCGAAATCATTGGATGACAAGGACCGCATGAGTAAGGTTCCATATGCCTCAGCAATTGGATCCATCATGTATGCGATGGTATGTACTCGCCCAGATGTTTCGTATGCTTTAAGCATGACGAGCAGATACCAATCTAATCCAGGTGAAGGTCACTGGACGGCTGTCAAGAATATTCTAAAGTACTTGAAAAGGACTAAAGATTCATTCTTGGTGTATGGAGGAGAGGAGAAACTAGTAGTAAAAGGTTACACCGATGCAAGTTTCCAAACAGACAGGGATGATACTGTATCACAGTCTGGTTTTGTGTTTTGTCTAAACGGAGGTGCTGTAAGTTGGAAGAGTTCAAAACAAGAAACAGTAGCTGATTCTACAATGGAGGCTGAGTACATTGCTGCTTGTGAAGCGGCTAAGGAAGCAGTTTGGATTCAAAAATTCATTACTGAATTGGGAGTGGTTCCATCAATCGCAGATCCCATTGATCTATACTGCGATAATAATGGAGCCATTGCACAAGCTAAAGAACCTAGAGCTCACTCCCGAACCAAACATATACTCAGGAGATATCACCTCATTCGAGAGATTAATGAGAGGGGTGACATACACATATGTAAAGTGCACACAAATGATAACATTGCAGACCCACTGACCAAAGGCTTGTCGCAGCAGAAGCACGACGGTCACACTAGTTCCATGGGTATTAGATACATGGGTGATTGGCTCTAGTGCAAGTGGGAGATTGTTAGTGTAGGTGCCCTAGAGGCAATACAATTTTTCCTTTTAATAAACATTTATGTCATTTGATTATTCAATAAACGTATTTATTATGACTTTAATTACTGCGATATATTTGTTAGCATAATAAATGTCCTTAGAATCATGATACTCGTTATATAGTTTAAGTACATGACTTGAACTTGAGATTATATAATATATCATATTCTTAAAGGTTCCCTAGTCGAGTATTATTATGATAGGACAATAATAATACATAAATAGACTAGTATGTTGTTTGACAGATAACCACATCTCATTGGTTATAAGTATGGGGATACTAAAGTCAATACATAGGTACATGTAGGGGTACATGGTACTGGACAGACCCACAGTGAGATTCTTCATGTTTAATTAAGTCATAAGAAAGACTCACAGTGATAATGGTGTAATGATCCTCTGACTTGAGATCATTATATTTCTATACGAGGATTGATATACTTTGACTACATTAAAAGTTACCTTTGACCGGGTGATGATAAAAGTGGACATCGGGTATATCATGAGTCGTATGAGAAATATGAATGATAGATAAAGGATTTAACCCTCCTATAATTAGGAGAGATATTATTGGCCTCTTGATTGAGTGAGACTATAAAATGCATGGCCGTGCTCAAATAATGATTTGTTTTTCATAGTCTACTCATGGATCAAGTAAACCCGGATTAAATGTTGAAGAGGATGACTAAATACATGCCTCGAGTTTAATCTATAATATATATGGTTAAAGGGATTATATTACACGGAAACATTAATCACGAAAGGTTTTATCGAATCACGATTTAATTATTGTTTAATTAGGTAGCAATGATGTATTACTAGATACCGCTCATTGTTTATAATTTTATTGGAGAATAAAATTATTGCTAATTAAATAATAGCCTATAGGGTCACACACATAGAGCACCTAGAGGAATAGTTAATTTAAATTATAGATTTAAATTAATTGATGATTAATTCGAATTTATTATATTAATTAAGTGAGACTTAATTAATTGAAATAAATTCGAATTTGAAGAATTATATTTCTGCCAATAATAATTAAGTGTGACTTAATTATTAATTAAATAATAGAAGCATGTTTTATTATTTAATCCTATGCCTACATGGGTTAGGTTTTTGCTAAAAAGGCCCATTAACCAATCATTATAAATAGATAATGATAGGTTAAATGGCTTGCACGTTTTTGTATAAACCCTAGCAGAAGAGGCAGCATAGGAAGAGGCAGAGAGAATTCGAAACCTATCAAAGGAGGCTAGTACTTCCGTTCCGTGTTCAAGATCGTGAGACGTTCTTGAAGGTGCTCGTGTGGATACCATAGAGGTGCTTTCGAGAGGAAGACACAAATCGTGATAGCAAGGATCTCCGTTGAGTTCGTGGCATTCAAAATCTTAATAGGTATGATTCGATTATCACCATAATCCGTCAATTCTTATACATGATCCTGCGTTTGGGTTCCGAAAATTTTCGTTATATTTACGTTTATCCGCTGCGTTTTATGCCTCGGAACCCAACATATATTAAGGACAAGATAGTCAACCACATATCTTGATAGAGGTTAGAAGTGAGAAATCCATTGAATGGTTGTCCTGTAGGTAACTCCATTATCCCAAATTGCTTCATAATCAAAGATTGGTTGCTCAATCTCAGTCTCTGACTCAGCAACAGACTCTGATTGTCTCCTTTTGAGGGTTTTTTCTTTTGACTTTCTTCATATTTGGTTTTTCACAGTCTAGCACACCAAGTGCTTTGATAACTTCACTTGTCATACCTTCTATGATCCCAGCTGCTTGACTTTGTAATAAAGAGTTGAAGAGGTAGCTGTATAGATTGGTGACTGCATCCTGTGCAGATATATGTATCTCCATCTACATTCTCTTCCTTAGGGCATCACATTTTGAGAGAAAATCCAAGACTTATTATTGTGTATTGTATGATTTTGGATCTTCAATTGATTCCACTAAAGGATATAGAAAGATAAGCACTTCATCAGTTGGAACAATTATTGAGTCTATAAGACTTGAGGTTGCTTTCTTTGGCATTCCTTCCCAAAATGTGTTATGTTCAGAGTCTGAAGGCAGTCTAGACTCTGACTCAACATTAGACTCTGATTGAGGAACTTGTTTTTGTTCAGAGTCTGGATTTGCATGAGCCTTGAGAGCATTTGTTTCCTCCAAAACAGGGTTAGTTACAATTTCAGGCTTGTGTGTGTGTGTAGAAAAATCCTTCCTTAATCGTTTATACTTCTTAGCAAAGGATTTTTCTGGAGACTCAATTTGAGAATCCAAGAGTGCATTCCTAGGTTTTTCAGAGACTGCAGCCTTTGGAGAGTCTCCAGTCTTGGATTTTGGGCTAGACTCAAGTGCATCATGACTTGCTTCTCTATGGGATTAAGCTCCTCATCACTTTACTCATCTATAAGCCTGGTTTTTACCAATCTCCTTCTTTTTACAATTGGTATCTTTTGAAAAATACTAGATGTTAGTTTCCTAGTTCTAGGTTTTTGAGATTGTTTGGTGGAAGGGGATTTGGCTACTTGGGTAGATGTAGGGGGACTCTCCATAACTTGTTCCGGCACCATTTCACCACCAAAGAAAGAAGAATTATAGATAGAGGGTTTGTAGGTTGAGAGTTTCTCATGCATTACTTGTGGATACACCATGACAGGCAGGATGATTTTCTTCTTCTCATCAATTCTCTTGATGTCAGAGAAAATTTTCCTTTCCCGTTTGTAGGCCTACACACAACAATCATCTGCCAACCTAGTTGACATGTCAGGAATAAAGTGATTGAGGAAAATCATCAGAAATCTATGATAGTAGACTTTCTTCCTCCCCTCTTGCACATTATTTAATTTAGCTCCTATTTGAGTGAGCAACTTATCACCAATGGTGATCACTTTATCAAATAGGAGACTGTGGCCAATTTGATAAGTGATAAAAGTAATAGCATTAAAACAACTACATTTACCAGTAAAACATTTTGCAATTTGATCAAAGAAAAAGGACCATTCTTTTCTCAAATAAGGCCTAGTTAACTTACTCATGTTGTCAGTACTAACAGTGTAACCTAATGATTTAAGCATGCTCTTAATTTTAGAATCATCAACAGTATTATCAAATGGGTTCTTAATAGGTAGCCTAAATACAGAATTTATAATATCAGCAGTGACATCAAAAGTAATATCACCAAAGGTGAACATGATTTAACCTGGTTGATCCTGAGGAGGATCAACTACCTTTGCAGAACTCCACGCTTGCGAGACTTCATCCATGTGAAAGACAGGTGATGCCTTGAGGATGTAACTTAGCTCACTTTGCTCCAAAAATTCCATCACATGGTAGTAGTCAGCGTCTACACCTTTCTTGTCTCCAAGAACTGAGACATGATTTTTTGTCATAAACTCGAAGTCACCAAAGGTGAACGCAATCGCCTTAGGTCCCCTCATTACATTAAATACAGCAGCCATTGAAGTAATTGATGTGAAAGTGAAGAAAATTCTTGAAGAAAGAAATTAGTGTTCTTGAAAAAGCTCTGTGAGTATTTTTGCCTTAGAAAATAATTCACAATCAACACGTGAGTAAAATATATGAGAATTTTCTATTTTGTATAAGTTGCATACAATACACACGAGTCTACAACCTGTATCCAATCAAAAGTAACTTTTACCGCCTATATCAAGTCATTTAAACAGTTTAAATGTAATCGAGGTCTGCATGAGTGAATTTTAACCTTTTCAGAATCCAAGTGCTATAGACTTCAGAGTCTACAGACTCTCAGAGTCTAAAGACTCGTCAAAGTCTAGAAGATAGACTCTGTCAAGGTAAAGTACTTCAAGAATATTACAATCACAAATTACACTTTGACATTTCAGGGACTATAATTAAAGTACAAACTTTGCTGCTTGTAATGATTGATCACTTGGATATTTAACATCCCTAATTCACTCACCAGTTTGAGAAAGGTAGACTCATCAAGTAGTTTTGTTAAAATATCTGCAATCTGTCTGTCAGTTAGAATATAATGAAGTTCAATAGTACCATTTTCAACATGTTCTCTAATAAAATGATACCTGACATCAATGTGCTTTGTTCTGGAATGTTGGACTGGATTCTCTGCAATTTTAATAGCACTTGTATTATCACAATACATAGGAATATTTGAAAATGTTAGTCCATAATAAAGTAACTGATTTCTCATCCATAGAATTTGAGCACAACAACTTCAAGCTGCTATGTATTCAGCCTCAACTATTGAGGTTGATATTATCTATTGTTTCTTGGTAAACCAAAAAATCAATATGTTGCCAAGAAATTGGCATTGACTTGTTGTGCTTTTCCTGTCAACCTTGCATCCTACATAATCAGAGTCTGAATAGCCAATTAATGAAAAATCAAACTCTCTAGGACACCAAAGTCCAAGAGTTTGTTCACCCTTGAGATATATGAAAATTCTTTTTACAGCTATCAAGTGTGATTGTCTAGGGTCAGCCTGAAATCTAGCACATAGACATGTTGCAAACATTATATCTGGTCTACTAGCAGTTAAATATAACAATGAGCTGATCATACCTCTATAACTAGTTTTGTCAACTTTCTTACCCTTTGGATCAGAGTCTAGCTTAGTGGCTATTGACATGGGAGTTTTTATAGTTGCATAATCTTGCATATCAAACTTCTTCAGTAATTCTTTAACATAATTTGATTGATTGATGAAAATTCCATCATCAGTCTATTTGACTTGAAGTCCCAAAAAGAAGTTTAATTCTCCCATCATGCTCATTTCATAATTTGACTGCATTAACTTGCTAAATTTTTTATAGAGTTTTTCATTACTAGAACCAAATATAATATCATCAATATAAATATGGATAAGCAAAATATCACCTTTATGTTTTCTAATAAAGAGAGATTTGTCAATGGTACCTCTAATGAAACCATTTTAAGGAGAAATTTTGATAGAGTTTCATACCATGCTCTAGGTGATTGCTTCAATCCATACAATGCCTTTTCTAACATGTAAACAATATCAGGAAACTTTGGATCAACAAATCTTGGTGGTTGCCTCCACATAGACTTCTTCTTCTAATTTTCCATTCAAGAATGCACTTTTCACATACATTTGATACACCTTGAATTTTGAATGAGATGCAAATACAAGAAACATTCTGATAGCTTCTAATCTTGCTACTGGTGTAAAAGTTTCATCATAATCAATTCCTTCTTCCTGAAAATAACCTTTTGCAACTAGCCTTGTTTTGTTTCTAATCATAGTTCCATTCTCATCAAGTTTGTTCCCGAACACCCATTTTGCACCAACAATTGATCTATCTCTGGGTCTTGGTACAAGTTTCAACACTTTGTTTCTCTCAAACTCATTCAATTCTTCTTGCATTACAATAATCCAATCAGGTTCTTGCAAAACTTACTCAATTTTCTTGGGCTCATTCTTTGAGAGAAAACAAATATAAAGACATTCATTTTGAGTGGTTGTTCTAGTTTGTACCCTACTCTCATGATCACTAATTATTAAATCAGGAGTGTGACCCTTGCCCATTTTCTAGCTGGTGGAAGATTGGTTCTTGAATTTGAAGCTCCCCCTATATCATTGGCATTTTCTTTTTGTGAGTTGAATTCAAATGAAAAGGCTCCTCCTGTGTTGCTTGACTCTGAAAATGATTCAGAGTTGCCTGATCTAGACCCTGATGAGTTAGAATCTGAAGAACTTGATTCTTTCTGTCTAGACTCTGTCTGGTTAGACCCTAAACTATTGGACTCTAAGTTGTTTGGAGTTCAATTTTTTGGCTCCCCCTCAGAGTGTGTAGGTTCCTGTGTCGTTTCAGGAGTTATTTGAGACTCTTCATCCTCATCATCTTCATATATCTCAGAACTTTTTATATTTTCAAATTTCAGTGTTGTAGACTTTAACTCATCCTGCAATCCTATAATCTTTTTGTCATCAAATACAACATGAATAGATTCCATAAAAATTCTGGTTCTGAGATTAAAGACTCTGAATACCTTTGTGTTTGGTGCATATCCGAGGAAGATTGCTTCATCGGCCTTGGCTTTAAATTTGCTTAGATTTTCAGGATGTACTTTCAGTATAAAACACTCGCATCCAAATATGTGAAAGTGTTTCACACTTGGCTTTTTGTTCTTCACCATTTCATAGGAAGTCTTTCCATGTATATTAATCATGTACAGTTTAATTTGAGTGAAACATGTTATACTGACTGCCTCAGCCCAGAAATATACTAGCAGTTTAGACTCTGCCAACATTGTCCTGGAAGCTTCTATGAGTGTTCTATTCTTTCTCTCCACAACTCCGTTTTGTTGAGGTGTTCCTGGTGCAGAAAATTGTTGAGTAATTCCCTTTGATGCACAATATTCTTCCATGATTGAATTCTTGAATTCAGTACCATTGTCACTCCTTAGAACTCTTACTATCTTCTTTGATTTTGTTTCCAGAAAAGTTAATGGTCTATTATGTGTTGTGGAGCTTCATCCTTTGAGTGCAAAAAGAAAACCCATGTGTATCTTGTATAATCATCTACAATGACAAGAGAAAATTCTTTTTATTAATTGACATCACATTTACTGGACCAAATAAATCAAAATGTAATAGATAAAAGGGTTCAGAAATGGTGTTTATTGTCTTGCTCTTAAAGGATGTTTTCATTTTCTTTCCAAATTGACATTCTTCACAAAATCCATCATGCACAAAGTTAACCTGTTGTAGTCCTCTTATAAGACTCTGTTTCACCAATTTGTTGAGTGTATTGAAGTTGATGTGTGACAGTTTCTTATGCCATTTCCAACTTTCTTCAGTTGAGGAGTTGCTATAAAGACATGTGACTTCATTGTGAGTACAATCCTCCAAGCTGGCTTCATATATGTTAACATGTATGTGCCCTTTGAAAACTAAAATGCATGTTTCTTTGTGAGTCACAAGACACTCTTTGTTGACAAAGCCAGTATGATAACCTCTATCTCTAAGTTGACTTATGCTGATCAAGTTATGTTTCAAGCCATCAACTAGAGCTAATTCATCAATAATGATATTTCCAAGTACAATCTTGCCATATCTCAGTGTTCTTCCTATGTTGCCATCTCCAAAGGATACTTCTGGGCCAACCATCTCCACAAAGTCTATAAGCAGAGATTTCTTTCGAGTCATGTGTCCTGAGCATCCACTGTACAGTATTAGGGTTACTTTCTTTACCCTGGTTCACTACATACATATAGCAACTAGATAGATGTTTTGAGGATCCAAACTGTTTTGGATCCATTCTTACTAACTATAGGTGAAACAAGCTTAGAGACTTTTGCTTTTTGATTATCTATTGCCTTAAACTCTGGTGGAGTCTTAACTGTGTCATACCAGCTTTTACCTATTGAGGATTTTAGCTCATAATTTTTTTAATACAAATCATGATAGTCCCTATACATATAAATAGAATGAAATATGTTTTCACGGTGATAACAAGGATTATGTAGAATGTAGTGACTTTTCAGAGTCTGAGAAGGAATATACTCTGATTTTTTTTCAATCTTTGTTTTATAGTATAGAGCTAAAGGGTTGTGGCTTCCACATCTGTAACATCTCTTTTTAGGAGCATTATGATCCTTTTGATAATTATTAGCCTTATTGATACCTTCTTACCATTCCTATTCCTCCTAGCTTTCCCCTACTCTGATAAGTTATCTAGCCTTTCCTTTAACTTGGACTTTGATAGGAAACCTATGTTTATGTTTTTCTTAAGTTTCTTTTCTCCTGATTCATCTGTCTTTCTGTCAATAGCAAGGGGATTATTGACAGATGAGTTTGTGGTTTCTTTAGGTAACTCAGTCTTAACTTCAGAAGTCACAAACTTAACAAGGGTGTAGGTTCTCTTATCCTTAGTGTTATTGACTTGGTTAGCTTCTTCATTGTTATCATTCTCAATAATAGGTCTTTTTCCTTCACTCTTGTCATAGCCTAACCCAGCAGTTTGACACACATTTTGAATATTGAGAATTTCCTGAACTTTTCTACCAGAGTCTGTCCACACTTTAAACTTAAGCCTTTCTTCCTCTAGTTCTTTCTTAATAAAGTCATAGGCTTTTAAGACTTCAGTGTAGTTGTGCCTGCATTTCTCAGAATCCTTTTTGTATTCTTCCATAAACACTAACTTAGACTCTAAATGGTTATTCATGCTTATCAAGGTTAAATTTTCTTATGTTAACATATCATTGTCATTAGTGAGAGACCTAAAGTTTGTTATTATCTTATTAATCTCACTTTGAACAATTTTCATACCATCAGAGTCTAAATTGAGTACGGATTCAGGAGAAAAGATTGATACCTGAGTCTTTGGAGATGATGTACTAGTGGGAGACTCTGATTTTTCTGAGGAGAATGCCATCAGTGCAAGACTATCATAATTTATTTCATCCTCTGAGCTTGAATCTGCCCAATCCATTCCTATTGAGAGAAGTGCATTTCTTTTGTCTCGACTTTTTGTTTTTCTGCATTCATTAGAAAAGTGCCTTAATATTCTACAGTTGAAACACTTGACTTTTGTCTTGTCAAGCTTGATTATGGTGTTTTTGCTCTTCCTAACCTTTTCATATTCCTTCTTGAATGATGATGGCCTTTTGCTGACTTTTCCAGTTCTTTTGTTGAATTTCATCCTTTTGAAATTCTTAGCAAACATAGCTATCATTTGACTCAAATCAATCTCATCATCATAGTCAGAATCTGTGCCAGTAGACTCTGACTCAACAACAGCTGTACCCTTCTTCTTTGACTTCTTGATTCTTGCTTCTTTGGGTTCTTCCTGTTATTCTTTCTCAGACTCCATCAAGAGTGCTACAGATTTTGGTTTTCCAGATTTCTTGTTCTTTCTCTGTTGCATCTCTAAATCATATGTCTTGAGTCTTCCACACAATTCTTTTAGAGTTATTTCATCCAAATCTTTAGCTTCCCTTATTGTAGTAGTTTTGTTATCCCTCTCTACAGGAAGGGATCTAAAAAACTTGGTGTTTGTATCTTCAAAATCATAAACCTTACCAAGTATAGTCATCTCATTCAAGAGTTTTGTGAACCTATCATACATCTCAGTAATAGATTCCCCAGATTTTGCCTCAAAATACTCATACTCCTGAATTAGCAGAGACCTTGCATTCTTCTTGACATCTTTAGACCCTTCACAATACACTTCAAGTTTTGTCCACATCTCATTAGTAGTTTTGCATGATATGACATATTTTTAAAAACACAGTCCAAATTGTTTAAGAGAATATTTTTGACTTTTGTTTCCTTAAGAACATTCTCTTTGTCCTCCTTTGACCACTCAACCTTTGGTTTGTTGACAAAGTACTCTTCAATTATTTTTATTTCTTTAGTGGTTTGAGGAACAAGCTTGGAGGGCACATAGGGTCCATCACGAATCATGTCAAGATAGTCAGGGTCTATTGCTTCTAGATGGTGCAACATCTTAACTTTCCAGTGGGTGTATTCGTTTCTCTTAAGCATAGGAATCTTAGAATTGCCATCTTTGTTTCCAAACATCTTTGATCAATTTTAAACGTTAGGCTATAATACTAATTTTTTTCCTAGTTACACAAGTAGAAGGAGGGTTGAATACTTCTGTGCTCTTTTTCCCTGATTAAAATCAACTCAATATAAATTTAAAGCTTGAATTAAAAACAAAGAACAAACACAAAGATATGAATAAGGACTATTTTTATTATTGATGTATGAATACAAACTCTCCTAGGGTGTACACAAACCCTAGCAGCTTCTCTGTGTTTATAACAACAACTCTCTCTATCTCTATGCTCTCACAAAACTTCGACGAATAAATTAGGTTACATAGAGTGTTTATATAGAGATCTGCCTATCAACTAACAACAGAAAATCAAATTACAATAGGAATAAAATTCATAATTATTAGTTGGCAGTTTCTTTCTGAAATTCTCTTTCCTTCCCATAGCATATCTGCAATATAATTGTCTTTATCTTCGAAAACTTTCCAATACTGTGATCACCTTCCAAATTCAGCTTCAGCTCTATAGACTCTAAAAAACTTCAAATTCTGATGATCTTCAGTCTCTAATAGACTATAGACTCTGATAGTCTATAGACTCTAATCGACTTCCAGACTCTGGTTTCATTTTCTTCTGAAAATCTTCTAAGTACAAATGACATCTATAAGTGGATGTTGACTATCTAGACTCTGATTATATAAAATTTCAGAGACTAGAAAGACTTGTTATAGATAAACTATGTTAGACCATGTTCTAGTATTTTGTACATCATCAAATGAATATATTCCTAACACCCTCAGCTCGAAATAAACTAAACATGATATACCACTTAATCAGATAAGAAATAAAAAAATCTAACAGATATGCTTATCATGTTAAATACAGACTAGATAAAATTTAAAATTTAAATCTAACAATTAGTGTTTAACTCACATAGAAACTCTAATAGACGTGCATAACATACAAGTTAGTGCAAAGTTACCAACTTGCAATCAATGGACACATAGCATATATTGCATGTAACAAATTTAACACTTATCAATTTAAAAACATATTATTACTAAAACAAGCAGTAAGCTGAGATTATTAAAAACCAGTGAAAGACATATGACTAGGCCTATTTGTAATAATTAGATGACAACTCAACTCTAGCTCATAAAGAGAGGTAAATAATAAGCACCAAACAGGAATCAAGACGAAGTCAGTCAACTAAGCACACATGATCTAAGTATCAGAAGAATTTTTATAGGATTGCTACTCAACACTAGAAGAAGTTCAGTTATATGTTCAAGCGTCAGTGAAAATAAATAATGTGGTAGTACTTCTATAGAAGACGGAAGACATAGAAGATTTCAAGTGGTTACTACAAGTAGATTCCAGAAGAAGAGCAAAGAAAGTGAAGCAGAAGAATGACAGAAGGCCTCAACTCAAAGTTATTAAATGGAGAATATTTATTAGTTGACACAAATGAACCAGACAGTACATTTGTGTGTCAACTAAATATAATATTTATTCTTCATTTAAATTCAAGAGGTTTCAAGATCAGAAGACAAAGAAAAGACGGGAAAATTTCAAGACTGACAGCACGGCTATGCGAGTATAGATAGTATTTTAATTCTTCTATCAAATGTTAATTTATTATTTAATTTATCTAATTAAATTAATTCAAGTTGAATTTAATTTAATTTATAAATTAACTAATTAAATTAAGTAGAATTAATTTACTATAAAAGAAATGGATCAATATGACTTATATATATATATATAAAAACAATCAGTATGACTTATTAAATAAGTCATACCGAGTTTCTTATATATACATATATAAATAAGTCATACCGAGCTTATTTAAATAAGTCATACCGAAGCAACTCAGGAAGTCATACCGAGAGTACTGTGCTCATAAGGTCATGCTGAACCAATTTTGTTTAATTAAAATAAGTCATACCGATTTATTTTAATTAGATAAAATCCGAATATGACTTTAAATAAGTCATACCGAACTTTCAAAAGGTCATACCGACCAAAATAAGTCATGCCCAGTCTTTTATAAGTCATACAAGTGTTAAAATAAGTCATACAGACTTATTTTCTTGTAATAAAGTCATACTCAAAAAGGTCATAACAGCCTTTTTGAAATCTCTATAAATATGAGATCATCTCTTCACTTGTAGTTGTTCAATAGAAAAGAGTTAGAAAAATCAGATCAAATTCAGTAATTTATCTGCATTGTAATATTCACAGATTTCTGTGCTGAGTTTGAATATAATTGATTAAACACGAACACTTCATGTCGAATTCGTTCTAGATTAATATATCAGTTATAAAATCTAATCTTCCTATTAATTGTGTAATACTGATCAAGTTAAAATTATATCTTTCACTTGAACAGTATTTTATTATAATTAATATTTCGCGAGTAATTAAAATAATATTTTTAATCCAATTATTCAGCGGTTAATTTTCAGATATTGTATTCAACCCCCCTTCTACAATATCAGGGACCAACAACCAGGTGTCAGCTTGATGACTAGATGTTACACATTCCAAGTTCCCTTCGTATGATGGAAAATCTCTCTTCTGCCAGTGGCTTTGTAAAGATATCAGCTAGTTGATATTTCGTAGGCACAAAAATCAGCTTGATCTTTCCTTTTGCCACATTATCTCTCAAGAAATGATGTTTGACATCGATATGCTTTGTTATTGAGTGATTGACAGGATTTTCTGAAATGTTGATAGCACTGGTATTGTCACAATATATTGGAATCCTTCCACATTTGATTCCAAAATCCTTTAGTGTTTGTATCATCCACAAATTTTAAGAGCAATAGCTGTTAGTTGCCAAGTACTTCCCCTCAGCTGTTGCTAAAGCCACAGAGTTTTATTTCTAGCAAAGGAATGACTACGGGATATGGCAAGTTAAATACAGGAAATGTTATCATTGAAAACGTCTCTTTAGTGGAAGGACTTAAGCACAATCTACTCAGCGTCAGTCATTTTTGTGATAAAGGATACAAGGTAAACTTTATCAAGGAGAAATGCTTAATAGCTCATTCTAAAGAAGACAGACTAGCCTTGCGTGGAGTACGGAAAGGAAACTTGTACGTAGCTGATTTCAACTCGGGAACTGAAGCTGAAGCAAACTGTTTTTATTCAAAAGCTTCAACGGAGGAAAGTTGGATATAGCACAAGAAGCTCTCACACCTAAATTTCAAAACAATGAACTCTCTAGTCAAGAGGGATTTGGTGAGAGGACGGCCTCCGATGGAATTTACACAAGAAGGCTTGTGTGAGGCATGTCAGAAAGGGAAGTCAAAGAAAGCAAGTCACAGAGGCACAGACACTACAAACATCACTGAACCACTTCAACTCCTACACATGGATTTATTTGGTCCAGTAAATATTATGTCTATGTCAAGGAAAAAATATGCCTTAGTGATTGTGGATGACTTCACAAAATATACATGGGTTTTATTCTTGAACTCTAAGGATGAAACTCCACATTTGATGATTGATCATATAAAGCTGATTGAGTTAGATTCAAAGTTATCTGTCCGGGCAATCAGATCAGATAATGGAACAGAATTCAAAAATGAAGTTCTGAATAACTTCTGCTCAGACAGGGGAATAACAAGGCAATATTCAGCACCAAGAACTCCGCAACAAAATGGAGTTGTAGAAAGGAAAAATAGAACCCTGATTGAAGCTGCAAGAACTATGCTAAGTGAATCAAGGTTACCTATCTACTTCTGGGCTGAAGCAGTAAATACAGCTTGTTATACTCAGAATCGAACTCTGATCAACAAAGATCATATGAAAACACCCTATGAATTAATGGCTGGCAAGAAACCTACTCTCAAGTACTTTCATGTATTTGGAGCCAAATGCTTTGTGCTAAAAGATGGAGATGAACATCGTGGCAAATTTGAGGCCAAGGCACACGAAGCTATTTTTGTCGGATACTCAAGAAGAGCATATAGGGTATACATAATTGATCAGCACCAAGTGAAGGAAAGTGTCAATGTAACGTTTGATGACACTAAACTCCCAAGTATCCAAACTGAAGATTCTTCTGAGTCATTAAAGTTCGATAATTATCCAGACTCACATTCTGATGACGAAGAAGAGCCTGAGGTTGCAGCAGCAGGAAATGATGACAACAATGTTGGTAATGATCCAGGTAATAGTGTTGGTAACAATAGTAACACTGGAAATACTATTAATACCAGTGGTGGATCAACAAGTCATCCTGGCAGCAACTCAGGGGGAGAGGAAGGATCAACTGGCAGAACACAACATCACAATGAATTACGAGGCGAATCATCAAGATCAAACCTACCCAGGGAAAAGATATGGAGCAGAGATCATCCTTTTGAATTGATCATAGGTGATCCAGATGTTGGAGTTAGAACCAAAAGTGTAACTTCAAATGAATGTTTATTTTCAGTTTTTCTATCTCAAGAAGAACCAAAGAAGATTGAAGATGCATTAATAGATCCAGATTGGGTTCTTGCCATGCAAGAAGAGGTCAATCAGTTTGAAAGACAAGAAGTCTGGACACTGGTACCCAGGCCTAAAGATAGATCTGTAATTGGCACGAAATGGGTATACAGAAACAAGTTAGACGGTGATGGCATTGTTACAAGAAACAAAGCCAGACTGGTTGCAAAGGGTTACTCCCAGGAAGAGAGAATTGATTATGACGAGACTTACGCACCAGTTGCAAGACTTGAAGCCATCAAGATATTTCTGGCATTCGCAGCACATTCCAATTTTAAAGTCTATCAAATGGATGTGAAGAGTGCATTTCTGAACGGAAAGCTAGAAGAGGAAGTTTATGTGGAACAGCCCCCTGGCTTTGAAAATCCAGAGTTTGCTGATTTTGTGTACTTTCTTTTCAAAGCTCTCTATGGACTCAAGCAAGCACCGAGGACATAGTATGACACTCTCTCTGAGTTTTTACTTGAAAATGGTTTCACTAGAGGTGTCATAGATAAAACTCTCTTTTACAAATTACATAGTAAAGATATGATATTTGTCCAAGTTTATGTTGACGATTTTATATTTGGTTCTACTAACGAAAACTTGTGCAAGAGATTTGCTAAGTTAATGCAGAGCAGATATGAAATGAGCATGATGGGTGAGCTGTCATTCTTCTTTGGATTGCAAGTAAAGCAAAAGGAAGATGGGATTTTTATATGCCAATCAAAGTATGTAAGAGATCTTCTCAGAAAATTCAGTCTAGAAGATTCTTCACCAGCAAAAACCCCAATGCCTACAGCCACGAAGCTTGACAAAGATGAAACTGGTAAGAAAGTTGACATCACAAGCTATAGAGGTATGATAGGCTCATTATTATATCTAATTGCTAGTAGACCCGACATAATGTTTGCAACATGCTTATGTGCAAGGTTTCAATCTGACCCAAGGGAATCTCATCTAATAGCTGTTAAACGAATTTTTAGATATCTAAAGGGTACACCAAATCTTGGAATTTGGTACCCTAAGGATACAGGTTTTGACCTAATTGGCTATACAGATTCAGACTATGCAGGGTGCAGGATGGTCATGAAAAGTACTTCTGGAAGCTGTCAGTTTCTAGGACGACGGTTGATCTCCTGGTACAGCAAGAAACAGCATTCAGTATCTACCTCGACAGCCAAAGCAGAATACATTGCGGCAGGTAGCTGTTGTGCACAGATCTTGTGGATTAGGAATCAGCTAACTGACTATGGACTTGCGTTGAATAAAATTCCAATTTTCTGCGACAACACAAGTGCGATAGCAATTTCCAACAATCTTGTTCAACATTCGCGAACCAAGCACATTGACATAAGGTATCACTTTATAAGAGAGCATGTCATGAACGGAACTGTGGTGCCACATTTTGTACCCACAGAAGATCAACTAGCCGACATCTTCACAAAACCACTTGATGAATTCACTTTCTCAAAGCTGGTTAGTGAATTAGGGATGTTAAACTATGGCTAAATTTTTGGTTGCTAGGAATTAATTTAAGCTCATAAATATTAAATGTTAATATTTAAAGAGTTTATGAGACTTGAATTAATAAAATCCTAGGGTTTATGAATTTTTGGAAAATTATCTTAAGAATAAAATCAATATTCTTACAAGATAATTGTTTCAATTAGAGCATAAGTACTTTTGTTTAAATTAAGCATTTATATAAATTAATGTATATATTTTTCGAATTATTATTGTACATTAAAATAAATGAGTATGTTATTAATTATTCAATTAATTTGCTTATTAAATTAATTCAAACATGAGTTAATTTAATTCTTAAATTAATTAAAATAAATTAATAATGTAAATATTTATTTTATGACTGTAATAATTTATTAGTATGTAAATTATTATTATTTATCTCATAGTTTCTATGAAGAGTATTGTTTGTTAATATTTATTGCACGATTAATAATTTATCTAATATTCGAATAAGATTTTTATTATTTTATTTCGAATTTAGAAACAATTATTAATAAAAGTAATTATTCTATTTTATTGAAAACTTTTCAGCATGACTTTTATTTTAAATATCAGTATGTCTTTTATATTTAAATTTTCGGCATGACTCTTTTAAAACCAAGTAAAAGTCGTACCGAAAGTTTAAAAGAAAAAGTCATACCGAGAATAATTTGTATTGCTTTTTCATTTATTGTTTTTAATTGATTTTCTCGGTATGACTTATTAATAAGTCATACCGAGCCCAGTTTATTACTCTTTATATAAGTCATACTCTTTATTATTATTATTATTATTTTAAGTCATACCCGGCACAATATACACACACACTGTCATACATACAAAATACGGACAGTTTCTTCATCTAGCAAGAAATCAATCGTTTTTTTCTACAATCAGTTGCTAATTCCTTGATTACAAGCTTTTGTGCTTGCTAGTTTGTGAAAATCGCAGAAAACAAAGGAAACTCTGTCCGATTTTAGCAAAAATCTACTGTTCCTGTTTTTGGTTTTAGAATAATCGAAGCTTTCAAGTGATTTTTGTGAACTAGGACTGTTTGTGTAGTGTATTGTTGATTAAAGTTGATTAGGGTTTCTATTTAAAGTGTAATTTTCGATTTATTAACTTGTAATTGTTAATTTTGATTTGTAATCGCACATTGTAATTTTATTACTTGTAATAGCTTAAATCTACAACAAAAATGGCTGGTTTTTGCGAATTAGTAAAAACAAATTTTGTAGGATATTTTAATCCAGTGAATTGTTCAGTCGAGAGGTTTCAACCATGGATCGTATTTATGAATGAACATTCGCTAGTTAGAACTGCAATTACTCTAGACTCCCCTTTGCAAGTGTTAGCACTTAGGGCTCTGTATTCCACTGCTAGGAATAGGAGTACTGCAGGCAGAGTTCAATTCTCATTCAGTATAGGAGATCATGAATATATGGTGACTGAAGAGGACGTGAACAGAATTTTGGGCTTTCCAACTGACAATTTCGTTGATCCACCCACTGTACCAGAAATTCTAGAATTTTTCTATTCCATTAGATATCAGGGTGAGATCAATTTGGTAAGATTGACGAAGTCCAGATTGGTAAGCGAATGGGACTACTTCTTTGGGACGTTAGCCAAAGTTTTTGCACCCACTACAAAGAACAACTTCAACAATATATCTTCTCTACTGCAAATAATAGGGTTTTCTGTGGCCCACAACAGGAGGATAAATTTTGGGAAGTTGATTCTAAAAGAAATAATAAGGAAAATGGGGAAACCAGAAAGCAGGGAACAGGACATTCAAGTCTACTATCCGAGGTTCCTGATGCTGTTCATGAATGATTTGTTGATGGAAGAAGACAAAGCCTTATTTCATTATAGTCCTGTAGAAGAATCTCCTACTTCTCAGAACAACTTATTTGCAAGGCTTCACAACAACCCCAAGTACGAAGATGTGCCAGTAGAAAGAACAGATTACATGGCTGAGATATTAGATCTTATTGCTAATCCTGTGCAGGAACAAGAGCCAGAGCAAGTGCCAATGCAAATGGATCATCCTGTGCACCTTCTACTTGAAGCTGCTCAGCATGTCGATCAAGTGGCACAAGATCAACGGGTAATATCTCACTCACAATCTTCTAGTTCAATACCTATAGAAATATCCACTGCTCTGTTAGATTTATCTGTAGCGGACTATGATGGTGTTCTTACACTCCAGGATATCAGCTATGAACCTGAAAACACACAGGTTCTGCCCCCAGCTGAATTAGAGCCTCAAACAGTTTCTCCTTCATCCTCCTCTTCATTAAAAGTCAGAAAAAGGAAGAAACCTGTCAGAATAGTTAGAGGTCTTGGTGCTGAAGTAAGTGAACCCGCAGCTCTGTCTCCTCCTTCAAAAATTTCTAGAGTTGACCTTGAGACAACTGCAGCCTCAACCTATTCCAGTCAATGGGATATGGATTTTAATATGGCCATCCAAGATTCTCTAGATACACTTGCTCAACCAGGTGATCTAATTCGCTGCTCGGCCACAACATCAGATATTGAGGAAAACACACTGCTAGCAATCACGCTAGCAGGACCTTCACTTGAAGAAATACCAACAAAGGAGGGCACATTAGTTGAAGAAAATGTTTTTAATAAAAACTCGTCGGATGCCACCTATGTTGTGGACCATGACATTTTAGATGCAGTGCAGCATCAGATATCCTCCGAGGTACAAAGGAGCACCACAGACTCTCAAGAGCCTGTCATTACATTGTCTAAGGTGGTGACTCCCCTGGATTTCTTACATCCAGTTCTCATTAGAGAAGGTCTCGAATCCACTGGTGGATTTGAGAGGCAACCACTCCATAGAGGGAGATGGGACTCCATTCACGGAGTAGCTACGTCAGTAGCGGAGCCTCTTCAAGTTAACCTTGTTGAGGACGCGCCTTCACATGCATCAGAAGAGCATTTTGACTCTTCAAAAGCTATTGTTAGATATGCAGGTACAGCTTCAGGATCTGGAAAGGAGCTAAGCACGAGTGATGTGAGGCAAACACAGAGTGAAACACATGCACAGAGTGATAGTGAGATAAACAGGAGTGCAAGTGAGATGAGTGCACACACACAAAGTGAACTGTTATCCAAAATGGAAGCTCTCCAGAATGAAATGAAAATTGTTCAAGCTGAGTTATTAAAAGTTAAAGCACAAGCAGAAGAAACATCTACATCTGCCTCTGTAACACAGCAGCTGACAATAGTACGAAAAGATGTTGATGATGTCAAATCCTCCATTCTTCTAAAAAATCAAGACATCCAGAACGTTCAGAATCTAATTGCTGAGGATATGAAAGAAGTGAGCAAACTGCATGAAAGAATTGATGACGTTGAGAAAAACTTAACCCTCACAATCATTGAAAATGAAAAGATTTCTACTCAACGCTTCAGCAAACTGGATGATGGCATGACGCATCTAAATGAAGGAATGAAGCAAGTCTATCTGACTATGCAGAAAATGTTGACATCTTTTGAAGCCTCTAAAACTCAAGAGGATCCCTCAACTAAGGGGGAGAAAGCAAAGGAGAAAGTAGCTGGAGATGAAGGGACTACTACTACTACTCAAGATAAAGGTAAAGCAAAGCTGTTTTCTGAAGAAGAATTTCAATCGTATGATCAAGAACCAGAAGAACAGTATTATGCTCAAGAGCAATTCATTGATGACAGTGCTCATGATGAATCAAACATTCCTGACTACTGCAGAGCTGAGGAAGAAACTGCATTTGATGAAGATTTTTTGTTTCAAAAAGAAAAAGAAGTTGATCCAGCCTATGAAGAGGCAATAAAGAAACTTAAAGAAGACATCAAGGCAAGCCAAGCAAAGACTGAAAATCTGAAAGCTTTAGTCATGGAAAGATCTCAAGCAGAAAGAGAAGAGAGCCAACAAAAGCAAAATTTGTGGGCTATAGCTGTTAAAAAGAAGTTCAGAAGAAAATGAACTTTTAAGGGACAGACTTCGAGAGATAGCAAGAGCTGTCAGTCCACAAATCTTAAACGACCCTCATGAGGTAAGGTTCTACAACAATAAGCTTTATCAAATTATGAAGCTGGATGAGGAGTCACTAAAGGGCTACACAGTTAAATACATGATTGAAGTTGAAACAATGTTGAGATCCAAGGGATTCAGGTCCCAGGCTAAGTTGGATGCAGCTCAAAAGATCAGAGACTACTGCCTATCAAAGAAAATTCAATCATACATCAGGCAGATGCACAAAATTGATTCAACACAGCCTTATGACATAGAAGAAGAGGTAGTAGATCCTGTTAAACAGGAAGTGTTGTGGCAGTTAGCAAGAGCTGAGCAAAGAAGGTTGTATGGAGAATCCACCACAATAGATCAATCAGTATCTGAAGAAGTACCAAGGACACCAGTTCATAAAAGTTCAAATCTAGAAGAAGGTGAAGTTGATACATCAGAAGACTGAAGACTTAGATAGAACAAGATAGAAACTTTGTAATATTTGTTCAGTGCTAGAGGAACATCTATCTTGTATTTATCTTTCATGTATGAATCTGGAAAATTGTTAAATATAAAACCAGAACTTATGTTTTTTATTTACAGTCATTACATGTCGTACTACTTTCTTAATTGTTAGTTGAGTTATCCTCTAGAAATTTGTGTGTTAAATGTTTAACAACAAATAGGGGGAGATTGAAAGGCATATGACTAGGCCTATTTGTAATAATTAGATGACAACTCAACTCTAGCTCATAAAGAGAGGTAAATAATAAGCACCAAACAGGAATCAAGACGAAGTCAGTCAACTAAGCACACAGGATCTAAGTATCAGAAGAATTTTTATAGGATTGCTACTCAACACTGGAAGAAGTTCAGTTATATGTTCAAGCGTCAGTGAAAATAAATAATGTGGTAGTACTTCTATAGAAGACGTAAGACATAGAAGATTTCAAGTGGTTACTACAAGTAGATTCCAGAAGAAGAGCAAAGAAAGTGAAGCAGAAGAATGACAGAAGGCCTCAACTCAAAGTTATTAAATGGAGAATATTTATTAGTTGACACAAATGAACCAGACAGTACATTTGTGTGTCAACTAAATATAATATTTATTCTTCATTTAAATTCAAGAGGTTTCAAGATCAGAAGACAAAGAAAAGACGGGAAAATTTCAAGACTGACAGCACGGCTATGCGAGTATAGATAGTATTTTAATTCTTCTATCAAATGTTAATTTATTATTTAATTTATCTAATTAAATTAATTCAAGTTGAATTTAATTTAATTTATAAATTAACTAATTAAATTAAGTAGAATTAATTTACTATAAAAGAAATGGATCAATATGACTTATATATATATATATATAAACAATCAGTATGACTTATTAAATAAGTCATACCGAGTTTCTTATATATACATATATAAATAAGTCATACCGAGCTTATTTAAATAAGTCATACCGAAGCAACTCAGGAAGTCATACCGAGAGTACTGTGCTCAAAAGGTCATGCTGAACCAATTTTGTTTAATTAAAATAAGTCATACCGATTTATTTTAATTAGATAAAATCCGAATATGACTTTAAATAAGTCATACCGAACTTTCAAAAGGTCATACCGACCAAAATAAGTCATGCCCAGTCTTTTATAAGTCATACAAGTGTTAAAATAAGTTATACAGACTTATTTTCTTGTAATAAAGTCATACTCAAAAAGGTCATAGCAGCCTTTTTGAAATCTCTATAAATATGAGATCATCTCTTCACTTGTAGTTGTTCAATAGAAAAGAGTTAGAAAAATCAGATCAAATTCAGTAATTTATCTGCATTGTAATATTCACAGATTTCTGTGCTGAGTTTGAATATAATTGATTAAACACGAACACTTCATGTCGAATTCGTTCTAGATTAATATATCAGTTATAAAATCTAATCTTCATATTAATTGTGTAATACTGATCAAGTTAAAATTATATCTTTCACTTGAACAGTATTTTATTATAATTAATATTTCGCGAGTAATTAAAATAATATTTTTAATCCAATTATTCAGCAGTTAATTTTCAGATATTGTATTCAACCCCCCTTCTACAATATCAGGGACCAACAACCAGGTGTCAGCTTGATGACTAGATGTTACACATTCCAAGTTCCCTTCGTATGATGGAAAATCTCTCTTCTGCCAGTGGCTTTGTAAAGATATCAGCTAGTTGATATTTCGTAGGCACAAAAATCAGCTTGATCTTTCCTTTTGCCACATTATCTCTCAAGAAATGATGTCTGACATCGATATGCTTTGTTATTGAGTGATTGACAGGATTTTCTGAAATGTTGATAGCACTGGTATTGTCACAATATATTGGAATCCTTCCACATTTGATTCCAAAATCCTTTAGTGTTTGTATCATCCACAAATTTTAAGAGCAATAGCTGTTAGTTGCCAAGTACTTCCCCTCAGCTGTTGCTAAAGCCACAGAGTTTTATTTCTTGCATTGCCAAGTCACTAAACTCTGGCCTAAAAATGCAAAAACACCACTTGTACTCTTTCGATTAGTATAAGAACCTGCATAATCTGCATCAGTATACTCAAAGAGATCAAATGCATTTGTGATAGGATAAAATAAAGCCAAATTAATAGTTCCACTTATATACATAAAGATTATATTAAGAGCATTATAATGGGACTCTTTAGGCCTGCATTGAAATCTAGAACATACAGAAATGACATACATTATGTCAGGTCTAGAGGCAGTAAGCTATCAGTCAAACCTCTATACTTAGGAATATCAACATCAACACCTTTTTCATCTGTTGTCAGCTTGTGATCTTGACTCATTAGGGTTGATTTCTCCTTGAAATTTTCAAATCAAAATCTCTTGAGTAGATTCTTGATGTATTTGGATTGATGCACAAAGATTATATCTTTTGTTTATTTGACTTGAAGACCCAAAAAGTAATTGAGTTCACCCATCTTGCTAATGTCAAACTCACTGTGCATACACTTAGAAAACCACTCACACATAGCATCATTAGTAGATCCAAATACGATATCATCCACATAAATTTGAACAAGTATATCCTTACCATCAAATTTAAAAAATAAAGTTTGAAAGGCATATGACCAGACCTATTTGTAATAATTAGATGACAACTCAACTCTAATTGTACAGAGAAGTAAATAATATATACCAAACAGGAATCAAGAATAAGACAGTCAACTAATCACAAAGGATCTAAGTATCAGAAGTATTTTTATGGGATTGCTACTCAATACTGGAAGAAGTTCATTAATATGTTCAAGCGTCAGTGAAAAATAAAGAGGTAGTATTTCTAAAGAGTTTAGAAGATATAAAAGATTTCATGTGGTTACTACAAAAAAATTCCAGAAGAAGAGGAAAGACAATAAAGCAAAAGAATGATAGAAGACCATAGTTTAAAAGTTAATAAGTGGAGAATATTTATTAGTATGACACAAATGAACCAGACAGTACATTTGTGGGTCAACTAAAATAATATATATTCTTCAGTTAGCTCAAGTGGTTTTATGACAGCAGAAAAAGCAAAGACGGAAAGATTTTAGAGCTAACTACACAGTTATACAAGTCAAGATAGTATATTAATTCTACTATAAAAAGTTAATTGATTATTTAATTTATCTAATTAAATTAATTCAAGTTGAATTTAATTTAATTTATAAATTAACTAATTAAATTAAGTAAAATCAATTTATTATAAAATATATGTCTTAGTATGATTTTTTAATATAATTCAAATGACTTCTTATTAAGTCATACCGAATTTTATTAATAAAAGTCATACCAATTTTTATTAATAAAAGTCATACCGAATTTTATTAATAAAAAGTCATACCGAATTTTATTAATAAAAAGTCATACCGATTTTTATTAATAAAAGTACTACTGAATTATATAAAATAAGTCATACCAAATAATATAAAGAAAGTCATACCGATTTTAAATAAGTCGTTCTGATTTATTTAATTAAAGGTTATGCTGAATATGACTTTAGAAAAGTCATACCAATTTTTCTAAGAGTCATACCGAATTTTGCAAGTCATGCCCAGCCTTTTGAGAAGTCATACATGACTTAATTTCCATTAAATAAAGTTATATTGAAAAGTCATGCTAAGCTTTACAAACCTCTATAAATATGAGGTCTCCACTTCATATTTTCGGAAGTTGAAAAACATTCTAATTCAGAAAATTGTATGCATTGTAATATTCACAGATTTCTGTGCAAAGTTTGGAATATAATTGTTAAACCCGAATACGTCATGTCGAATTCGTACTAGATTATTTTATCAATTACATACACTTTTCATCAGATAATTTTTGTAATGCTTTTCAAGTTAAAAAAATTATAATTTCTACTTAAATAGTATTTCATTGAGATTAATATTTCGTGATTAATTAAAACAATATTTTAAATCCAAGTTTTCCCGACAATTTATAGATATTGTATTCAACCCCCCTTCTACAATATTATAATATCAGGGACCAACAATTGGCATCAGAGCTGGTTGATATTTTTTTTAATATCAAATTCGAACCAAAAATTCCGCAACTCATACAGATCTCAAAATTATTTTTTAATTCGAAATAATTTTTTATTCGAAATAATTTTTTTTCTGAAAAGTTTTTTTAATCAAAAATTGTTTTAAGTCAAAAATTAAAATATTTTTTGAAATACTTAATTTTTAATCTTATTAAATATGAGTACTCAGAAAGTGACTAATATGAAAATTCCACAGTTCAACAGAGAACACGACAACTTGTAGAAATACAAAATGCCACTATTCATTGGGATTGCCAATCCCAAGTATGCATTAGTATTGGCCAAAGATGTTGAACCCCAAATAACAGTTATTCTCGAACATGAGAAAGATGAGGTCGTAATTCCCCACAGACAGTTTTTAAAAAGTCCAACTGACTATACAGAAGAAGAAAGGGAAGTTGTGTCCCTGGACAGCAATCTCAAACTCATATTGATAGAATCCCTAGCCTACGTCATGTACAATCACGTGGTCAATTGTAAAAATGCCAAACAGATCTGGGAAACAATAGATATTATCAACGAGGGGACTGAGGAAGTGAAAGAGAATAGACTGGAACTACTGACCTCCCAGTATGAGCAGTTTAGATCCATCCCTGGTGAGGGTATCTCTGATGTGTTTTAGAGATTGAATAAACTTATAAACGAGCTCAACATAAATGAGAAGTACTATCAGAATCAGGAGGTAAACAGGAAGTTTTTGCTAACCTTACCAGAGCATCTGGAACATAGGATCGCAGTAATATGGGAGTCTAGGGAAATGAAGGAGGTAACCCTAGAAAGACTCTATGGAGTATTAAAGACATATGAATTTGAATAGATCCAGACCAGAGAAATGTATGGCAGAGGTAACGTTCTGAGTTCCTCTAGAGCATTGATAGTGGAAATGAAAGGGGAGATAGGAGTGAAGGGAAGTAACTCACTGCACTTTCATGTGTAATAGAAATGCTAAATGTAATCTCTATGTAATGGTTGATGATAACTCAACAATAGAACAGGACATGTAATAATATGCAGGTGCACAGAAATCTTGGATCACAGAGTTCAGTTAAGACAAAGTATCAAAGGATCATCTACAGACTTGAAGCTCACTGGAAGAAGTTCATTAACATGTTCATGCCTCAGTGGAGAATAAAAGATGTTGACATCTATTCAAGGATGTGGAAGCTACAGAAGATTGTCTTAGTCTATGACGATTTTAGTGCATTACAATCGAAGCAACAAGTAAGGTTTGCAAAGAAGAATGTGGAATTATGTTCGGAATCAAGAGCCCCTATCAAGACTAGTCACTTATGAACCAGACCGTTGCATCAAGTGTCAGGACATTGGAGGCAAGCTCTCGTCGGTTAATATGGTTTTAATCATTCTAAAGTTGTTGGTTTTCTTGAGTCATGTGGAAGATCAACAAAGGTGGTAAATCAGTGTTGGAGAAATGTCAGCCTAATGGATAAGGGACAGACGGCACAACCTGATTGGATCTTACTAAAGCTTCACAAATTAGAAGGCCAAATATTTGGACGTGGTGGAGTCACGTATACGGGGCCAATTATTTGGATAAGAAAGTCTATACAAATTGAAGAGTGGGATGGAAATATTTAATTTAATTAAATAAAGTATTTATTTAATTATTTATATATTTTATAAATAAAGATATTCTTTATTTATATTTTATATATTTATTAAATATTACTTTTACATTAAATATTTCCAAAGGCATGCTTAGCACATGACTTTGAAGATAAGATTTGGGTGGACATGAGCAAAAGGAGAAAAAGTGAAAAAGTAACCTTTTTCACTTTGAATAAAAGTCTTCCATACTTGTTTTTCAAGCAGCGTGGGTGCTGGAGAAAGAAAAGGGGAGAGAGAGAGAAATTATTCTCTCCCCCATGGCCGAACTAATACTTTAATATTTTGGGGTCATGATTTTCTTTATCATACCACTCCTCTATCTTTCTATTGTAAACACTTGCTAAATCTTGTATAGAAGATAGGGTTGATTTTTGTCTCCTAGATCTACAAAATGTAATAGTTTTAGAGGAGACAAAAATCACTTCTTTGTTGTGTTCTTGAGCTTATGTTCTTGAACTTGTTTGTAGCATCTACCCCACTTCAATGAATATAAAGTTATATTCTTGGATCTTGTTGTGTTGTGTGTTTTGGATGATTTACCGTTCATTATCTTGGTTATTTTAATGGTGTTCTTGAGGTTGAAGAAGATGATGAACAGTACCCGGGTTTGAACCAAAGTAATTTTTATGTTGTCCCAAAAATAATTAATAGTCATATTTAATTTGGGAATCGTATTCACCCCCCCTCTACGATCTCCGGGACCCAACAATTGGTATCAGAGCTACTCGATTGACATACAAATCGATTGGATCTATTTTTATTTTTGATATTAAAGAGGGTACGTTTGGTTCACTGGGCATCCAGAATTTTTTTGAAGCCCAGAATTTTTCTAAGTACAAAATGTTCTAGATGGCCAAGTAGAATATTCCTATGTAGAATATTCTACTTAATGTTCGAGATAGAACCTAAGTAGAACATTTCTATGTAGAAGTTCTACTAAATGTTCTAGATAGAACCTAAGTAGAACATTTCTATGTAGAATATTCTACTTAATGTTCTAGATAGAACCTAAGTAGAACATTTCTATGTAGAATATTCTACTTAATGTTCTAGATAGAACCTAAGTAGAAATTCTAGAGTTAGAAATATTTTCTAAGTCAGAAGTTCTACTTAATGTTCTAGATAGAGCCTATGTAGAACATTCCTATGTAGAAGTTCTACTTGGTGTTCGAGATAGAGTCTATGTAGAACATTCTTATGTAGAAGTTCTACTTGGTGTTCGAGATAGAGTCTATGTAGAACATTCCTATGTAAAAGTTCTACTTGGTGCTCGGGATAGAGTCTATGTAGAACATTCCTATGTAGAAGTTCTACTTGGTGTTCGAGATAGAGTCTATGTAGAACATTCCTATGTAGAAGTTCTACTTAGAGGGCTGTTTCAACATGACACATGGCTACATAGTTTAACTTTTATTTAAAACAAAAATTGTTTTTCTCTCAAATTGTTTTTAGTTTAATAATTAATTTAATAATTAAATTTGAATTTAATTATATAAAATATTTTGAAAATAATTTTTAAATTTAAATAATTTATTTTTCAAGTTTATCTTACATCTTGGAAAATATTTTATTTTCTTTTAAATTTTAAGAGTCAAATATTTTATATTTTTAATATTCTTAGTTAAGAATTTTATTAATTTGAAAACTAAAATTAATCTTAAAATCCAATTTAATTTCTTTTGAGTTTAATATTCTTAAAAGTATTTTGAGAATTATTTTTGAGGCTTAATAATTTATTTTTCATAAAACTTTAATTACAAATTTTATAAAACTCTTTGGAAAATATTTTTGGATTGAAATAATTTATTTTCATGAACATTTTAATTGTTTTGAGAATTTAGTATTTCTATTTCAAAATTATGGTTTCGAGTTGTTTTATTTTAATTATAATTTAAGCTTGGAAGTTTTAATTATAAATCTCATAAAACTTTTTGGAAAATCATTTTGGTTGAAATAATTTATTTTCAAGAATATATAAGATGACTTGAAAATTTATTATTTTTATATCAAACTTATATTTTGAATCTGTTTTATTTTAATTATAATTGAAACTGTTTTGGATTATAAATTCTATAAAATTCTTTGGAAATTAATTTTGATTTGAAATAATTTCTTTTTCAGGATTATTTAATATACCTTGAAAATTTTGTTATCTCTATATCAAAACTTTCTTTTCGAATTTTATTTTATTTATAATTTGAAATTGAGAAATTTATTATTATTTATCAAAAATGCATTTTCAATTTATTTTGATTATTTAAATTCCTAAAAAATTAAATACTTCTGTTTGAATAAAATGTTTTATCAAACGAAACAACAGGAGTTGATTCTTCGTTCGTTGAGAACAAACGAATTGGCTGAAGAACATTCTAATGGAGCTAGTTTCTGATTTTACCATTGGAGATGTGTTTATACATCGGTCTACTCAGTGAATCATTTGGTTATCGAAAGGGATTAGTTCGTTTAGGAAAGAGTCTTCGATCAGTGATTTTTGAATCAATGTCTGAAGGTCTGGGATTTGAAAAGGAATTCAGTTTAGCTGTCAATAACCAATATACTTGGAGATTTGGTTAAAAGACATCAGTGGCAGAAACACACAAGGTTTGACTATCACTGACATATGGTAGTCAAGGGGTTATTGCTACACACACAAAGAAGAGTGATCTTTTCAAGCAGAACATGAGACATTCTATGTCGGGGTCTTTAAGCAGAACAATCAGGTATCAGTTTGGGTTGAAGCAGGAACATCATTGGTTATTGAGGTCAAATGCAAGGATACTTCCATGAGTGTCAGTAGAATGGAAATTGATTTGGATCAATTGATTATCACTCGAGATGGAATGCTAAGCATCGCTCAGGTATACTTTTTAACTAGTTTATACTTGTTTGATTCAATTATAGAGTATTAAGTGTTGAACTGCATTATATTATAAGTTTGATGTAATGCATGTCTCACCTTGATTTCTATATAAATTAGATAACTTATGCTAGTTTGTTAGTGTTGCTTGTTTATCAGTATTTGACTTCATGATTAGATCTTGTGTGATTTAATGCTTGCTTTACGATAATTGATCATGTTAGCATATAGAGTCTTAGGTATTTGTAGGGGTACATTTACCGGAAAGAGTATTTGCTGCATGCTAAGTGCCTTGATGTTTAAATTGTTTATAATCTGTTTATACTCGCATGGTTGTATTAAATGTTATATCTGATCATGTGCTTGTTAAGATGAGTTTGTTTCTAATTTGGGAATTGCCTAGGGGTCAGTTTAATAAACCATGAATTAAATTTTTAAATTTAAATTGACTCAGGTAATTAAAGATAATATAATGTTAAAGTGAACAACAAAGGTGATTTAGAAGAATTAGGAATCTGAGTGATTGATTCTTCTATGACTACATATATGTACAACATGATTCTTATAGACTGCTAGTCCACCTTAAGTTAGGTTGGGATCACTGAGCTCATAGCCAATACTACTTGTTGAGGCTGATATAGATGAGGAGTGATCAGTCAAATAAGAATGAGCATGTTGAGCTTGAATGCTTTGTTGTTAACTATTTTTAGAAATATCTCTAACCCTTGGACTCAATCAAATTGAGGACCACATGTCTTAATCATTTGTGAATGCAGAGTATCTTTCAACATGTACAAGTTATATATCTCTGACATTTTCATGTTCGAGGCATGTAACTACTTTTGCTTTGGTATTCAAATGGTTAAGCAAGGTTACCTATTTTTCTTGAATGATCTGAAGCACAATATTAAGGAAGACTTAGGAAATTCTTTGCGAAGGGTTTCCTAATATCAGTTCGAGGATGAACAGTATTGATCGGGGTCAAGAGAAATAGAAGCTCACTCTACTGGAAGTGAGGTTATTGCTGACACAAAATGTAATGCTTATGATGAAGTCAACTATTCGTTGAAGTTTATCAGAATGGAGTTAGCTGCAACAACAAGTGATGCTCTCACACTTGGTTTATCAACTAATACTTGGTTTATCAAGATAACGGATTCGACAGTAAAGATGAAGTTGGTGAGAAAGGACTACTTCTAATGAAATTCTTTTAAGAAGGACATTAGTGAAGTATGTCAGTTGAAGGGAAGTCAAGTCAAAGGCTACCCTGTTTAGTTTTGGTGGTTGTTCATGCATTCGATAGATGAAGCATCTCAGTGATTAATCACATTCAAAGGATTAGGCAGATTGCTGTAAGAACACTTTGAGGGCAGGTAATGGAATTTGTTGACGAACGAAGTTCTATGTTATGTCTGCACTGAAAGGAGTATTCTAGAGTAAATTTCAGTTTCCGGACTTCATGACCAAATGGAGGAGTTGATAGGGAAATCCAGACCTTGAGTGGAATTACAAGGATAATGGATAGACTTAAGGTTTCCTATTCACTACGGCTGAATCAGTTGACACAGCAAGTCTAATCAGCAAATGTAAAGAGAAGACATCAAGTAAGATTAATCATGCCTGAAGTCACATGGTGTGATGGAAGGCTATCTTATTTGGAGTTAAGAGCTTACACAGAGTCTGTGATTGATTTAAGATGATCCAGATGCAGTGAACATCATCATCAAGCTCCCTAGCATTCGTTTGATTTTAGCTCTGAATTTCTAAAGGTTGACATCCTGTTTAGGGCTCAAGATCAGATGACACCAGATGAAAAAAAGATGCAAGCAGCATCACAGGGGGAGCATCAGTAAGTTGGATCAACTAGTCGTGTTTGATGTTCAAATGCTAGCAGTGCTCATTGAGTAAGAGTTGAGATTTTTAGGAGCACTGAGTGATCCAGATTGAGTGATTGCATATTAAAAAGGAAATTGTCAATTTAAAAATAATGCAAGATGATCTCAATCATATTTGAAGAAGACTACTCTACCCACTGAATATCTAAGGAAACATTAAGGACACATCTGTCATGACAAAGGGTTTTGTGTAACAATATTTCCTAGAGTCAGTTCTTGATGAATCTGGGTAGTAGAGTAGTGATTGGTCGTGCATGTATAAGAGTATTTCATTGGTTTTTCTGAGTGAATTCAATGAAGACTGAAGATGCACTATCTAATCAAGATTGAGTAGGGTTCGAATCAAGGAACTAACTCAATTGAACCAGAGGCAGATACACTTAGCACAAGGAATCAATCCACATGAAGACTTGGTATTGATACAGAAGCTGAAGGGTAGTTCGGAGTTTTTTTTTGGTTCTACTCTGCTAGTGTCAAGACTACTGGTTTCTAGAGTGCTGAGTTTAGTGAAGCTGCTGCCAAGACCAATATCTACAAGGATATATTTGAGTGTTGAAGGTAATGCAGTTTCTTTCTGGATGAGCGTGGTATTATTTCGAGGAACAATGTTAACTGGTAGCTGAAAAGTTATTCCTGTCCAAATAGAGTAAACGTTCGATCTCGAAAGGAGTAAACGTTCGATCTCTCGGGCAAAGAGGAGTAATTGTTCATTCAACGATCATACACCAGTAAAAGCTCTATTGACTAAGGTATGTCACTCTAGTCTAATATTGATTTATTTAAACATAATGTTTATAGAGAGTGTCCATGCTATTTAGATGTCTACGATCTCTAGGAACTGATTAATGTTTGGCGTGTGACCACCCGGGACTCAATATTATCATTATGAGATTACCTATGATCACCCGGGACCTAGGGACCTAACATTGTAGCATCTCTTTGTATAGTCAATTTATATCCAGGATCTCGTACTTTGTGCTGTCATATGTTATTCATGCTATATGTATCAAATGTTTCAGCATAAGTATTTGTATATATTAATTAGTTGTAATTTTATTTACTTCTAATTGTTTAATGCTAATATTAATGGAACCACTTAATATGTAGTTTAAGTGATGTAATTCATGTCTTTTGCAAAATCCATTAATATTAGTTGTCATTCTTTTTATATTAGTGATGTCACTTAGAATTTCTGCACTAAGTGATAAAAAGATTATTTCAAAAACACTGATATTGAAAGTAAGTTACTACATCGCGAGGGGTTGGCAAAGATCATAAATTTTAACATTAATATTTAAAGGTATTTGATCTCTGATGCAACTAGTACCTCGAGCTTACATACATTCTGATTGTCATGAGTATTTTCAATATGCTTATGTGATAATTGTTGAGATGTAGTGTAAGAAGTTAAATGCTGTCATTCGGTCAATGTATGTTCAGTGTTTAGCGGATGCTTATGTTTTATGCTTTCGAATTACCATGATCTATATTGCAATATGTGTTTGTTTCAAGCGACAAATGGTAATTGTCTAGCATAATGTAAGTATCTTATGTGCTTTATTGTTTTGTAGTAAGATATATTTTATTACAAAATGATTGAATGATGTTAGTACTTTTGAATATCTTGTCATTCATATCTTTGATAATTCATTAGTATTAACATATGTTTTTCATTCTTTAGAACTTGAATGCATAAAGAAATTTCTTGTCTATTTCTTGTGAAAAATGTTTTATCTAAACATGCATTCATTTGCCAGAGAATGAAAAGCCACTAAAAGTTTTCTTTGAAAGAGAACATTTCTTGAGGATTATCTTTCTATTTCAAAATCATATATCCTCTCTCTCTCTAAATGTTTTGTAATGAAAACTATTTTCTCTCCACGATTTGTTTAAATAAAGTTACTTGATAACTTGTAACTTAAGTTGCATGGTATCAGGTTATTTTATTTGAGTAAATTGTTTTGATCTTAAAGTATCAACCATTGGTAAAACGTTTTTCAAAACTCTTGTTAATGTCTGTTTCACATTGACCTGTAGTATTAAAACAATGGTTGTTTGCTTTGGGATTAGTGCCTTGGACTATATGACTAAAGCATTCATTCGATTTTTTAAAAATGATTTATGTTTTAAATCGGAGATAATATCCGATAAGAATGAATTACAAAACAATTTCTGAAAACATACAGTGAGCAAGATGAAATAGATTTGAGTTATTAATCAAAATGTTTTTGTTAAAAGAGTTGAATTTCAATTGGATATTTGTCTAAGAGAAATTCAAAAGAACACTTTTCTTAATCTGTTAAACTTTTTTTCAAAGTTGTGAGTGTATGAAATTTGGCTTAATATTCTTTTACCTATTCTTTATTAATTCCCACATTTTAGCTCTGGTGCATTGTTTCTTGAGGACACATTGCTCCGATGCTATATTTCTGAGAAGGAATAGAGAATAAGTTTAATCATACTCTACCAGATTTTATATAGCTCTGATCAACTCTATCTATTTAGCCGTAATGGCTTGGCCTAAGTGGCTATAGGGGAAGGTCAAGAAGTTGAATAATCCATCAATTTCTAACCAAGGCCTTAGTACCAAACACTATCATTCAAATTCAAACTTTCAACCCTTGGTGATATAAGGAACTTATGTTAGTTAGAGGTTGATAAGGGAGAAACTGCACTTGATGCAGCAAATAAGGATGAAGTCGGAAGTGCACCCACAGCTCTACCTCCAGAGAAGAAAAGAAGTATACAAATTGAGGTATCTGTAGCTCATCTGTATTCTCTCAAAAGGATACAGAGCTGAAAAGGCAATTCAACTGTTTCAGAATGAACTCTCTCAACAGGGTGATTTCATTGAAAATTCGCTCGTCAGCCAGAGCACCTTGTAATGAGTCAAGCACACCAAAAACATTCACGCTGATGGTAAACCTAAAGTTTTTGCCTCTAAGGGATGTTATAGGACCTAACAGTTCTCTAGCCTCTCTTGGGACTAACAATTGTGAGGATACATTGCAAGAAGTGCACATTGTGAGGTATCGGTAAAACCCCTAAAACTTCTTTGTTTACCATTCATGGTGAATAAAGTTGTTGAGCCACCTTCACAGGCATTTGAGGGAAACTTGGATTTCTTGCCATATATTAGAATCCTTGTCAACCTTCCTAGGAGGAACAGTCCTAGTTCCCTAACGGGATTTCACATCCGTAGAGAAATCTGTTGATGTTGAGAGGCAATCACTAACAGTTTTCCATGACTGAAAATAGTGAGTTAATTCATCTTCACAGGTGATTGAGAGAGATGTTTGTACACGTCTACTCTCCCAGGAATTCAAGTTCTGGAATACATGGATCGCTCAAAACTTAAAGGCATATCACCGTCAACGATCCAGTGCATGGATTTACATATGGGGAGTCGGTTGATGCTTAGATAGCTGCTAGTACGCATACCACATTCAACGATCCAGTGCATGGATTTGCATATGGGGAGATTGTTGATGCTGAAAGTAGCTGAGCAACAACTCGTAGACTATGATTCAGTTGGTTTACCAATTTGATGAGTCTTTTGAGGATCAGGGTGTTGGGATTTCAGTCACTCCTGGAATGGAGGAGATTTCAATTTCAGAAGGGTTATTCCCCGACGACGAGCCACGTGTGCATGGATTTGCTCATGGTGAGTTGGGTGACGGCCTAACTGAAACCCTGTCTGAGATTCCATCTCAGAACCTAGATCTTTAGTGATCGACAACATGCTACAGTCAACGATCCATAATATCTTGGTGAGACTAGCATGGATTTACTTGCAGGTACAAATTGCTATAAATGGAATGAGTGCAAGTAAGGGAGAGAAACACTTGAGTGAAGTGAGGGAGTGATACACTTGAGTGAAAGAAATAGGGAGAGAAATGAGTGGAACACTTACGCTTGAAAGTGTAAACACCAACAGAACGTAGTAGAAGTGAGGAAACCATAGACCAAACACTAACCTTGCTACTATGCTTGAATCCTGTTACTGAATTTTCTAGCTCTGGAATGTTGAAGAGATTCTTTTCTGGAAGACAAGCTGAAGAAGAGTCTAGCTGAAGCTTAGTGCGAATGTCCAAACTATTACCTTTGGGTCTATTAATTCATGTTGTTCTCAATCACAAAGAGGGAGACATTAATTTTTAGGCCTAAGGAGGATTTTATGTTCAATTGGAGGAGAGTTTCTTATTCGATTGGATGTAGATGATACTTTTATTGTTTTAAAGGATATTCTCAACTAAGGGGGAGAATTTGGTGATACAAGAAACGAGATCTGTCAATCCTATCTTGTGGAGGTTACTTAGAGGATATCTAAAGACACAAGGGTGGATTGGAGCTTGCATGAACTAAGGGGGAGAATTAGATAAAATTGAAACCTTAGTGATGCAAGGGAGAAATTACTAAGGGGGAGTTTCTTAGTAATTGGTTGGAGCCTAATCCCTAAAGGTGTTGTAGATTTAACTGATTTTTCGTCTGAAGTGGAGAAGTTACTTTTTGTCAATTGGAAAGAAGTTACTTGTCGTACTAAGGGGAATAAGTTATGGAGAATCTTAACATCTTGTTTTGCAATGCTATATCTTATTCTGAAAAGAGATCTAAGGGATTTTGCTCTATTTGTTTGAAGATCTATCCTTGGAACATTCTTAGGAGAGGTTCGGCAGAAGAATTCTTTCCAGCACGATCAATGAATGAAAATGAAGATTTCTTTGAAGATTATCAACTCAGGGGGAGTTTTTGCTAAGTAGAAGTTTTCTGGGTAAAGAATAATGTGAAGGAGATTTTCAAGGGGCATCTGAAAAGTGTCCAAGTGTGTTCTATTTCTTGTTTCAGTGATAGATGAAGTCAATGGAGTAGTGCAGGGAAGAAAGAAAAATATGTTTCCTGGAAATAGAACATCCTGAAGAAAAAGAGGAAGTGACTTTCATTCCAAGAGAGAACAACCTTAAGGGGAGTATGAGTTGACCTCTTATGGGGAACATAGAGAGTTGTATGTTCTAGTTTGAATTGCAAGATGAACAAGAAAGATTGTTCAGAAGTCTTTACTAATGATTTGTTTCTTTATTGAAAGAACCCCATCTTTGAAGAACATTGAAGTGGAGGAAGCTAAAGGAAAATGAAATTCAGAAATTCATCATTCATTTTCAACAACTCAGGAAATCTGGATTTAACTGATTATATCTTTCCAGAACCTTTTGTATATTATTTTCATGTCCAGTACTTTAATTGTTTCTTGTATATGAGTTGAGTTATCCTCTAGTTGTTAATTTTATTTAATTGCTTTTGGGAGAGATTGTAAAGGGAAATAGTATTTGATTACTATTCCATATCAACCAAATAGGGGGAGATTGAAAGGGGTGATAGGAGTGAAGGGAAGTAACTCACTGCACTTTCATGTGTAATAGAAATGCTAAATGTAATCTCTATGTAGTGGTTGATGATAACTCAACAATAGAACAGGACATGTAATAATATGCAGGTGCACAGAAATCTTGGATCACAGAGTTCAGTTAAGACAAAGTATCAAAGGATCATCTACAGACTTGAAGCTCACTGGAAGAAGTTCATTAACATGTTCATGCCTCAGTGGAGAATAAAAGATGTTGACATCTATTCAAGGATGTGGAAGCTACAGAAGATTGTCTTAGTCTATGACGATTTTAGTGGATTACAATCGAAGCAACAAGTAAGGTTTGCAAAGAAGAATGTGGAATCATGTTCGGAATCAAGAGCCCCTATCAAGACTAGTCACTTATGAACCAGACCGTTGCATCAAGTGCCAGGACATTGGAGGCAAACTCTCGTCGGTTAATATGGTTTTAATCATTCTAAAGTTGTTGGTTTTCTTGAGTCATGTGGAAGATCAACAAAGGTGGTAAATCAGTGTTGGAGAAATGTCAGCCTAATGGATAAGGGACAGACGGCACAACCTGATTGGATCTTACTAAAGCTTCACAGATTAGAAGGCCAAATATTTGGACGTGGTGGAGTCACGTATACGGGGCCAATTATTTGGATAAGAAAGTCTATACAAATTGAAGAGTGGGATGGAAATATTTAATTTAATTAAATAAAGTATTTATTTAATTATTTATATATTTTATAAATAAAGATATTCTTTATTTATATTTTATATATTTATTAAATATTACTTTTACATTAAATATTTCCAAAGGCATGCTTGGCACATGACTTTGAAGATAAGATTTGGGTGGACATGAGCAAAAGGAGAAAAAGTGAAAAAGTAACCTTTTTCACTTTGAATAAAAGTCTTCCATACTTGTTTTTCAAGCAGCGTGGGTGCAGGAGAAAGAAAAGGGGAGAGAGAGAGAAATTATTCTCTCCCCCATGGCCGAACTAATACTTTAATATTTTGGGGCCATGATTTTCTTTATCATACCACTCCTCTATCTTTCTATTGTAAACACTTGCTAAATCTTGTATAGAAGATAGGGTTGATTTTTGTCTCCTAGATCTACAAAATGTAATAGTTTTAGAGGAGACAAAAATCACTTCTTTGTTGTGTTCTTGAGCTTATGTTCTTGAACTTGTTTGTAGCATCTACCCCACTTCAATGAATATAAAGTTATATTCTTGGATCTTGTTGTGTTGTGTGTTTTGGATGATTTACCGTTCATTATCTTGGTTATTTTAATGGTGTTCTTGAGGTTGAAGAAGATGATGAACAGTACCCGGGTTTGAACCAAAGTAATTTTTATGTTGTCCCAAAAATAATTAATAGTCATATTTAATTTAGGAATCGTATTCACCCCCCACTCTACGATCTCCGGGACCCAACAGGAAACACCAGAGAAGATGGAAGTGAAGGCTTTTGCACCTTCTAACAGTTCAATGGAGTATGTGGTTCCAGAATTTGGACATACTTCATATAAACAAGAAGATGGTGAGTTCTAGTCTTTGGAAGAACTGGATCAGCTGTAAGATGAATCTCTAGCTATATGGTTTCTAGGAGGTTTGGCAACATGAGATTTCGAAGAAACTCCTCCTACAAAGTTAAACCAAAATTTGGAAGGTTCCAAAAAGAAAGTTCTTCTACAACTGTATCAAGAAGCGGCTAGAAGACCAGCTTAGTTGATAGAAGCAAGTTTTGTTGCTTCAACTGCAATGAGCTAGGCCACTTCGCAACAGAATGCAAGAAGCCAAAGCATGGAAAGAAGATAGAGTCTTATGAAGAGCTCAAGGAGAAGTATGACGCACTCGTGTAAAAGAATCAATGGAAGTCTTATATAGCAGAGGGGAAAAGCTGGGATGACTCAGACAATAATGATGAAAAAGAGCTGGGAAATCTTGATCTTATGGCTTTATCAGAGGAATCACTATCTCCAACTCGAGAAAGAGGAATAGATGTAAATACTTTTTGCCCTAAAATGTTTGATTTGCTAGGTAAAGAACTAGATGGTGAAAGAGGTTAAGTTAAGCAACTGATTCTCAAAAACAAAGTTCTAACTGATGAGAATGAAGATTTAAAATCGTTAAAATGAAAAAATGACAAGTTGACTGACAAGTTAACTGAGGACTTAGCTTTTCAAGTCAATAGAGTCAGTTGTTATATTAAAGTTGAACCCTATCTCAGAAATCAAATTGAGGAGGAGAAGAAGAAGTGTCTAGCATATTGTTAGGTCCAAATGTGTTGTAGAGGGAGGGTGGATAAAACTTTTCAACTTTACGAAGTAATAAATACTATGTAATAAATGAACACAATGATTCAAGGAATATATGTCTTATATATAACTTGAAAGGGTTGCTACAACATTCATTACAATAGTACAACAGAAGTAAAGAGGGTAGTAAATGATACTAAGCTCTGTGAATACTCTCTCTCTCTTTTATAAGTGTTTCTCTTAATATTTCTCTCTTACTAAAATATTACACAAATACTTCTATTTATACTACTTATAATCTATGACTTGTAGTCTTCAAAAGATAAGATATGAGTGGCCCAATGTAGTCCACGTAAATCTTATCTTGCCTTGAAAGCTTGGAAAGCGGCCAACCAGATGATGCCATGTGTCATGTTGAAACTGTCATCTATGTAGAATTTCTACTTGCTCTATCTCGAAATTTAAGTAGAACTTCTACATAGGAATTTCTACTTAGGTTCTATCTCGAAATTTAAGTAGAACTTCTACATAGGAAATTCGAGATAGCTTCCTTCTTAGTGTACTTAGAAAATATTTCCACCTCCAGAATTTCTACTTGGCTCTAAGTAGAAACTTATCTAGAATTTCTAGATAGGAATTTCTACATAGGTTCCCTAGTAAGTACTTAGAGAAATTCTGGGCTTCAACTTGAAACTTTAATGCAACATCTTGAACTTGTGATTTCTTCTTGTCTTCTATATTCTTCAACAAGATCTTGAACATGGAACTCTACTACTGACATAAACTTGCTATCAATGTTCTGACACTTGATGCAATGGTCAGGTTCATAAGTGACTAGTCTTGATAGGGTTCTTGCTTCTGAATAGATTACCATATTCAACTAGTATTGTGGCTTTCCAACTGTTGCTTTCTTTCTTCTTCACTTTAAATCAATTAGTCTTATTGATACTGATAGTTATGATTTTGATTCTTTAAGTTACAAATCATTGAGGTATGAACAACTTTTATTTGAACTTCTTCCAATGATTTCGTCTTTGAATGATCATATTTAACATGTTAAATTGTATCAATTACCTTGTCTTCATTTTGCATTGATTTACTTGTGACTTCTTGTTCTTGATTGTCTTCTGGTTAAGTATCTTTTCTTTAGTTGAGTTACATTAGTTACAGTGTTACAAGTTTAGACACTCTGCCTTTCAATCTCCCCCTATTTGATTGTCTAACTATAACATTCAAATTAAAGAATGATAACTCAACTAAATAATGAGACGAGAAAAGTTAAGTAACATTAATATCTTGTTCATGTTACAACTGAATGAAAATTTGAAAACAATACTAAGAACTCAGTAAATAAAATATAAGTTAGACAGAGAATTCGAACCTCAAATAAAAGATCATTGGAATGATTTCTATCACCTGGATTATTTCATGCCTTTCAGTCAAACTCATATCACCTTATTGGATCCACTCTGATTCACGGTTACAATATGGTGAATTAACCTATCTCGCATACCGTGGTCAGGTGAATTTTCCTCAAGTGAGTTAGAGCAACCAAAAGATATGAAGTTTTTCCAACTTCAAGTTCACATTCCTCTAAACTTTAATTCTAATTCCATTTCCCCTTCCTAACTTCTTTTCCAACTCCGCACTCATCTTCTTTCTGTTTTCTGCGCCTTTCTTTCTTTTGTTGTTCTTTCTTGTATACTGGATCATATAACTGTGCCCATCTAGCATTCAACAGGCTTACTGCTTCCATCTCTAGAGGATTCTTGGGTTCTGGATATGGATGTCGGAAAAGCCTTCTGAGTTTGTCCACTTCCTGAGTAGTCCTGATCTTTGGAATATCTTCAAAGTTCTTCATGATGAGCTGAGACTTTCAGTGAGTTTTATCTGCTTTAAACTGACAGTAGATCATCTTAGGGTAGCCCTTGACACTGTTGGTATTGAAAACACTAGCCGCATCTAACTCCATTCATCTCTTCTCCTGCACTATCTCAGATAAGTACTTCAGTAGTCTCTGCTTCTCATCCACAAACGTATCCTCTACATCACCCCTTTTGAATTCTTCTCTGACTTTATCTAGAAATGCAACATCTTGAGTCTGTAGCAACCATTTCCTACTCATATGCAAGAAGGTCTGTTTCTAGTTTGCATCAATGAATACCAAAGCATCAGCTGTATCATCAGCGTAAGAGTGAATCCAGTATACACTATCTCTGCCTGGAACACCAACTGCCTCCCTTATTTCTCCTTGTTCCAGTGGTCCAGAAGGAAGAGTCAGAGTTTCATCTACACTTTTCACAGCTTGTAGAATATTCCATTTTCTCTTCATAAGCTCTGGCTCAATCTTCACATTATCTAGAGGATTTGGAGCAACGACATCACATTTCCATATCTCGTTGCACTTCTTGAATATTATTATCTCAATGAACTCCACTGATTTTTCCGTAATGTTAGAGGTGAATCCCTTACTCATCATTTGTCTATAGACAGCTTTTAGAGATTCCACCGATAAAGCCAGTAGATCATTTTCCTCCATACTAACCCTCTTCATTCTTCCATCTACCACCATTCGAACAACATCTGGATTTGCTGAGAATTCTGGTCCCTTGTCCTCTGCTAGCTGCACTAACTAATCTCTGTATAGAATGTTAAGTTCCTCAACTTGAGAGTATTGAATTTTAGTTGCTAGCAATAATAACTCTGACGCAGATCTTCTCGACTTGAATTGATCACCAACGTACATGAAAGACATTGGGGCTCCATCAACTAAGGACAAGATGACTTGCCACTCCTTGACCACTATCTTATATCCAACACGAACTTTATTAATTATCCTCTTTAAAGCACTTATGTAGTCCACAGTTAGTGGATTCTTCAAGTTCAAGTTAAAGAACAATTCATCTGCCTCCTTGTTATGAATTCCATTTGCACAAGTCCCAATTAGTATCTTCCGTGCATTGTCCCATTTTTGTCCAATCCTTCATTTGTCCAAATCAACCTGAAGATCAGCTAATCTGGAAAGCTCATGATCATACTGCTTTTCCTTGAGCTTCACTTGCTTCTCAAGAAAAACAGCCTTATCTTACATCATCTTCATTTTAAAGAACTGAGCTTGATCCAAGGCTAATTGTTGAGCCGTCAGGGTCTCTTCGTCAACATGAATCTCTTCAGTAGACGCCTCAGCACCTCCACCTTGTTCCACCAAGGATCTCTTAATAACATGTGCTAGAGGTACATCCTCCATATCAAAATTAGAATCATCATGCACTTCTTACTATCGAGCACCAAAGTCAATAAATGGCTCTTCTTGTTCAACCACCACTGCTTTACCCTTTCTTTTTCTCTGAGCCTCCTCATCAGTCACTGGCTCACTTTCCTTCACTAGATCAACCTCTTCTTCAACCAACAGTGACTGTTGTGTCGTCTCATTTCCTCTCTTCCCCTTAAGTGAGTTATCCTGAACATCACCTTGAGCACCAGATCCTTCAGTAGTATAGGAACCACCAAAACCAAATCCAGAAGGTCTAATACAAGCTCCAGTAGCATCACCAGCACCACTAGCACCATCAGCACCATCATCATCCGGGGGAGGTTGATTGTATTTTTCATCAAAGCACTCTGGGGGAACTAAATGCCGAACTACATACATCATTCTGCTGACCTCCGTTGCCATGGTATGCAGAACGCTTTTTACGCTCCTCATTCTGTCATACAGAGTACTGCCCAAGACACCACCAGCATGGCCCAAGTCATTTACTTTGTTCATCATTTCGTCTAACGCTGCAGCTTGACTTGCCATTCTTGCCGCGTAGTCATCAAGAGCTCTTCTGTTATCGCCAACATTGACCCCCAACTGGCCCATGGACTGCCCAAACTGCTTCATCTGAGTTTCAATTGCTGTCATACGAGTATCTAGATTTTCAAAAACTAGGGACGGTGTTTGGCTTAGGTTTTCTCGCTCTAAAGATTGTTCTGTTAGTGTTTGTCGCTCAATTTCGGGCCTTAAAAATGAAGGTCCCTCACTCCCTAAATGCTCACACACACTCCCTGTCTCACGCTCGTGTATGTCTTCAACAACATGACTAAGATGAAAAACAGTACCTGCAGAAACTGGATAAGTAACATTAGTAGCAGTTATGGGATCTAAGGATCCTGTCTTGTCCTGAGGTGGAATCTCAGGCAGAGAGGCTGCAGAGTGTTCATGTACAACAGGAGAACCGATCCTCTCTGCAGCATCAGTAAGTACCAGTGAAGGTACTTTAGAAGCAGTTGAAACTTCTGGCCCAACTGAAGCAACAGGTTCTTCAGAAGGCACCAAATCCTCACCAATATTCCTAGGTGTTGAATGTGCAATGGGAGAACCACTCACGTGATGTGGAGTGGTTGTGAGAGACACGCTAGGTTTGGAATGGGCTGTTGAAGTAGCAGCTTGGGAAATTTTGGCTCGTTTCCTTATTAGTGGCTGCATTTCAGGATCACTCTCATCAGAATCCTCACCTAATTCTACAGATGCCGGCCTTTTAGCTCCCGTCAACAAGGGTGAAAGGGAAGAAGCTAGGGAATCAGTCTCAGAAATATGGCTATCACCCTGGGATAGATCCTACGGGTTAGCAGAATCTTGGGCCACAGAATCAGAATTAGAGGAAAAAGAAGTAGTAGTAGTATGAATAGAGAATTGCTCATGTTCAAAGAAAGTACCTCCTTCATTACCTTGTCCAGCAAAGAGATCAGAATCAACATGGGTTGACCTAGGAGACGGTTGTTGTTCCCTTTGCCCGACTGTGAATTGACTGTGAGATTGGCCATCATCTTGGTCTTCATCAAGATGCTCGTCAGGAATCCCTTGAAATGCGTCAGTTTGAGCAGATGGATTCTGAGCATGTGATGATATTTGTGAAGTCCCCGTAAGAGAAGTAACACCTGCATCATAAGAAAGCCACACTCGAATATTCTCAGGAATAGACATGGGTTTACCCTGATGTTTATCCTGGTTAGCAATAGTAGTTAGTGACTTACTACCCATACCAAGAGATGCTGAGGTGGGACTCCTAACAAATGCTTGCCTAACAGATAAAGCATTATTCGGTACTAAATGATTAATAATCATTTGTAAGAAACAAGGATACAAGCAGACAACATCGATAGTTGTAATGTCCCTGGTAGCAGGTGATCCCATCGTTGCCACTATTTCAGAAAGAATGATTCTTCCATAACTAATGTTGAGTTCACGGGCTAAGGAAACACCAAAAATTTGCATGGGAATTGGAATTTGATGAAAATCTCTTTCTCGTGCACGAAAACATCTAGTAATAGCTTCGAAAAAGTAATTCCATTCCACATGAAAGAATTGTTTTTGAATGTTGGAAGTGGATATTCGTCCAGTAGGAGAATAACATCCAATTTCTTCAAAAAATTGCAGGCGCTCGGCCGCTGTAGGTTCAGGGTCATAAGAATCCCCAAGTGGGAAACCAAGAACTCGATTGAAAACTGCCTCTGTAACCTCATAATTCTGACATGCCAAGGTAAATCTAAAACCATAGGGGGTCGATTTACTCCCAAAAGTAACCGCACTAGTCCATAATTGCTGCAAAGCATCATGGACCAGTGTTGGTTTTGCAGTAAAAGCAGTACTAGCTTTGGAGTACAAATTGAGAAATCGTACCCAAAACTTGAAATGCGGGAGTTGATCACCAATTTCCGTAGAAATATTATAAAAATTGTTTTTAGCAAGTGAAAATTGGTGAGCCATTTTTTTGAAAAATTTTCCTTGAATTAATTTGATTTTTTGTGGAAAATAAACAAATAATGCAGACAACTAAGCAAGGAAATTAAACAAATGCAAGTAAATTTCTTTTAATTAACAAATAAGACGAAGAGGCCTAACTGGTAATTATACTACAGAATTTAAAGCAACAATGCGAAATCAAACACAACCAATAAAAAAATCACTGCACAGGAATAACCAAACCAAGTCTGCAATGTGTATGTATGAAAGTATGTGTATAGTCGCGTGTATATATATCAAATCGAAGACGAACGGTTACGACCCAATATAAATGATGAAGACATAGAATGAAGAAAAAAAATGGGCAGTAGTTCGTGATATGTATGAGATTAGACACAAAAATTAAGAACAGGGCTGTGATAATGAAATCGCAGGGTAGGGTGGGGGGGCTGCTGTAAATAAGTAAGTTAAAAGAAATAGGTAAAAGTGAAAGTAAAATCGGGTTAGAGATGTATATATAGACATTAGAGTGAAAGGATAAAAATACCCTTGTGAAAATGAGTAAAAAATCTTAAGTACGCACAGGGGAATCTAAGTCGAACTCTATGTCGAACTTTATGTCGAAATTCGACTTGAGTTTCGACATAGAGGCTAACTCGAAATATGTTCACTTAAACAAATAAACAGCATAAAAACCTCTAGGAAAAACCCATCTCGAACTTCAAATCGAAATTCGGGATAAGTTTCAAGATGAGAGTCATCTCGAAATTCCCTGAACCTAAAACAAATTCTAAGTACCACCAGGGAATTCTATGTCGAACATTAAGTCGAAATTCGAGATAAATTTCGAGAGAGAAGTTATCTCGAAATTTATGTCGAATTTCGAGATGAATGTCGATATAGACACTATCTCGAAAGATTTCCCAGACTTAGACTCGTCAAAATTTTCACACCTGGAACTCTATCTCGAACTTCGAGATGAGTTTCGAGATAGACTCTATCTCGAAAATTTTGAAGAAAGCATAATTTTGAACAGACACACTGGAAACTCGAAGTCGAACCTCAAGTCGAACTTCGAGTTGATGTTCGAGATAGACTATAACTCAAAATTCTTCCCAGAATTAGAATTTTCAAAACTTCACTCCTGGAAGCTCAAATTCGAAATTCAAGACGAATTTCGAGATAGACCCTATCTCGAAATTTTGAAGATAATTAGCAAAATTTGGCAATTTTTTAAGAAAAACAATAATTAAATTTTGCCAAATTAAAATAAACACCAATTCAAGGATTTTGAATCATAACTAGTAACAAAAACATTCCTTGACAATTCTAAGGTCTCTCTTTTCATAAAAATTACATGAAAAACATAGAAAAATCCATCTAAAAATCATGACAAATTTAGAGATATATTAATTTAACTCCCCCTATGTTCATGCAATTAAATGAGCATAAATTCAAAGTTTTTACTAATAATTTCACTCAATGCACAATGAATTCATGAAAAATAGCACAACATATAATAATCATTAATTAAACATTTTAAAGTCTAAGTCCATAATGATTAAATAGCATGCAGAAGTGATATTTTGAGCAATTTTATAGATTATTTACATATGTTTTCAACTGGGCAAATAACGAAAATAAAAAGAAAAACATATGTACATGATCAAAACTGGGATTTTACAGATAGGAGGATTTATTAACTTGTGTTAAGCATCCCCAATTCACCAACCAACCTATTAAATGTTACTTCATCAAGAGGTTTAGTGAATATATCTGCAATTTGTTGCATTGTGGGTACAAAATGTAACTACACAGTCCCCTCCTCAACATGTTCTCTTATGAAGTGATACATGATATCTATGTGCTTGGTTCTGGAGTGATCTATAGGATTGTTGGTCATGGCAATGGCACTAGTGTTGTCACACATGATTGGAATCTTCTTATGTTCCATGCCATAATCTTTCAATTGGTTCCTCATCCACAGTATTTGAGCTACACAGCTTCCAACAACAATGTACTCAGCTTCAGCAGTAGAAGTAGATACTGTATGTTGCTTTTTACTTTGCCAGGACACCAATCTTCTGCCTAGGAATTGACAAGCACCAGATGTGCTTTTCCTATCAATCCTGCAACTTGCATAGTTTGAATTCGAATAGCCTATTAGATTAAAACCTGTATCTCTTGGGTACCAAATCCCTAGATTTGGTGTGCCCTTGAGATACCTAAAGATTCGTTTAACGGCTATGAGATGTGACTCTCTCGGATCCGTTTGAAACCTTGCACACAAACAAGTTGCGAACATGATATCGGGTCTACTTGCAGTTAAGTAGATAAGTGAGCCAATCATACCTCGATAGCTTGTGATGTCAATTAGTTTACCTGATTTTTTTTCATCACGCTTCGTGGCTGTTGCCATGGGAGTCTTAGCTGCTGATGTATCTTCTAGATTGTACTTCGTGAGTAAATCTTTGATGTACTTGGACTGACAGATAAAGATTCCTTCTTTTCTTTGACTGATCTGTAATCCAAGGAAGAAGGACAGCTCTCCCATCATGCTCATCTCATATTTGTCCTGCATTAACTTGGCAAATTTCTTGCACAATCGCTCATTAAATGAGCCAAAAATAACATCGTCCGCATATACTTGAACAAGTATTAAATCATCTTTTACATTTATATAGAACAATGTTTTATCAATTACTCCCCTAGTAAAACCACTTTCAATTAAGAACAAGGATAGGGTTTCATACCATCTTCTTGGGGATTGCCTGAGGCCATAGACAGCTTTGAAGAGAAGATACACAAAATCTTCAAGTTCAGGATCAATGAAGCCAGGTGGCTGTTCCAGGTACACTTCTTCTTCTAGCTCTCCATTCAGGAAGGCACTTTTTACATCCATCTGAAAAACCTTGAAGTTCTTGTGTGCTGCAAAGGCCAAGAACATCCTGACTGCCTCAAGTCTTGCAACTGAAGTGTAGGTCTCATCATAATCGATTCCCTCTCGTTGAGAGTAACCTTTCGCTACCAAACGAGCCTTGTTTCTTGTTACAAGTCCATCTTCATTTAGTTTATTTCTGAATACCCACTTAGTTCCAATTACTGATCTGTTCTTTGGTCGGGGTACCAGCTTCCAAACTTTCTGCCTTTCAAACTGATTGAGCTCCTCTTGCATTGCAATTACTCAATCAGCATCACCAAGAGCTTTTTCTATTTCTTTAGGTTCAAGTTTGGACAAGAACCCAGAGTACAAACAGATATTAGCCATGTCAACTCTTGTAGTTCTTCTAGTAGTCACACCAGTATCCGGATCACCAATAATTAATTCAAATGGATGATTTCTATTCCATACTCGTTCTCTTAGTAATTGTCTTGATGGTTCAGCTTGATTTTCCGAATTGTTGTGTTGACTACTTGTATTATTTCTGCTAACTCCCCCTGAGTTAGTGCCAGCTCCTACAGAACTATTGTCATTTCTCCTTGAGTCTTGAGCACTTGTCCTTGACTTGCTATTTACTCCCCCTGAGTTGTTGCCAGAACATGCGGAAGAAGTTTCTTTTGATCTCGTAGAATTCAATTGTCCATTAGACTCAGGTATTTCTTCACGAACACTTGGTATACTTGAAGTAACAACCAACTCAGGTCCATCCTCAACTTCACCCAAGTCCAGATTCTGAAATTTTAGGGACTCAGGTTCACTAGTATCTTTAGAAATTGATGGGAGTTTGGTATCGTCGAATCTGACATTGTAGCTTTCAATCACTTTTCGATCATTCACTAAGAATACCAGATAAGCTGCCACCGTATCTGTAGAATACCCAACAAATATCCCTTCACGAACTTTTGCTTCAAACTTGCCTAGCTTTTCATCGTCTATAAGTACATAGCATTTAGCTCCAAAGACATGAAAGTATTTGATTGTGGGTCTTCTGTTATTTAGTAGTTCACATGGTGTCTCTTCTTTATCTTTTATAATCAGGGTTCTATTCTGAGTGTAACATACTGTACTCACTGCTTCGGCCCAAAAGTATAGGGGAAATTTTGATTCATACAACAAATTTCTTACTGCTTCAACCAATGATCTGTTCTTCCTTTCAACTACTCCATTCCGATGTGGAGTTCTCGGGGTTGAGTACTGATGACGTATTCCCTTAGAAACACAGAAATCATTCATTATTGCATTTTTAAATTCAGTGCCGTTGTCTGATCTAATCGTCTTTATAGTGAGTGTTGAAACATTCTCAATTTGAGTGATGTGATCAATGATTTGGAAAGGTACTTCGTCTTTTGTCATAACGAACAATACCCACGTGTACTTAGAGAAGTCATCCAGGATTACCAATGCATATCTTTTCCTAGATAATGATAGGACATTCACTGGGCTAAATAAATCAATATATAGAAGTTGCAGAGGCTCAGTGATACTAGAAATTTCTTTACTCTTATGCGACGCTCGTTTTGACTTTCCCATTTCACAGGCTTCACAGAGTCCTTTAGGAGCAAACTCCATTTGAGGTAGATCTTTCACCAATTCTCGCCTTGCGAGAGCATTCATCGTTTTGAATTTTAGGTGAGATAGCTTTTTATGCCATAACCAGCTTTCATCATCTGAAGCTTTGCTGTAGAAACAGGTCACTTCATTCTGGTTTGCCGAATCCATGTCAGCAACGAAAAGATCTACCTTTCGAACTCCTCTTAAAGCCAATGAACCTTCCTTAATGTGAGTGATTGATACACCTTTCTTATTGAAGACAATTTCGTATCCTTTGTCACAAAATTGACCGATACTCAACAGATTGTGCTTCAATCCATCAACATAAGAAATATCTTCAATGATGACATTACCAGTCTTCAGTTTGCCATATCCCTTTGTCACTCCTTTGCTGTCATCTCCAAAGGTAACATAAGGACCTGCCTTCCTAATCAACTCTGTAAGCAGGGACTTGTTTCCTGTCATATGCCTCGATGCTCCACTATCTAACACCCATATAACTTTATTTCTTTTCTGGTTAATGCCCTCTGGTTCATCTGATGTCTCAGCCACGAGGGCAAAGTTTGCTGCATGAGTAACTTCTTCCTCATCTGAATCATCCCAAGCTCTACCTTCTGTAATAACCTAAGCTCTCTTTCCATGTCTTTCCTTCACCAGGGCCTCATATTTGCTTTTGAGGGCTTCATAAGTTTCTTTGGGATATGTCTGTTTCGGCTTCTTGCAGTCTGTTGCAAAATGTCCAGCTTCACCACAGTTATAGCATTTGAACTTCATTTTGAAATCCAAAGGAGATTTGTAACTGGTACTCTTGCCTTTGCCTTTGTAGCCTTGAGAACTACCACCACCCCTAGTAACCCGATAGTAAGATGAAGATTTACTTTGCGGTCGGTTACTCTTTCTGAATCTTATATTGTTGAACTTCCTTGCCATGTATGCCATGACACTATCATCCATGTTGTCCAGCTCTTCTTGGGTGAAGTAATCATCATCACTATTTGATGTGCACTCATCATCATTTTCAATTTGATGTGATGCAGGTGATGATCTAGGATTTTCTGCAACCATTGCCTTTTTCGACTCTTCCTCATTAGCAACTAATCCTGATGCAACTTCTTTTCCTCTTGAATCATTGTCCCATGCTTGATCTTGAAGGGTTTCCAGCTCATAGGCCTTTAGAATTCCATAATATTCTTCCAGAGTAGTTGTGTGCAAATCTCTGGTTTCTCTAACCGCGTAGACTCTATGTTCAATGCTTTTTGGCTGGTTCCTTAGATATCTCGTGTTGACTTCAACCACGGGGAGAGTTACACCTCTCAGATTCAGATCCAAAACCAACTGACTGAATCTTAGATAGACATCTGTTATACTTTCACCTTTTCTTATTCTGAAGGTATCATACTCCATCTTGAGTATAAGTGTTTTGTTGCTTCTGACCTCAGTGGTACCTTCCATGACGACCTCTAGCTTATCCCAAATCTTCTTCGCTGTAGTTAGTCCTTTAACTACATTAAACATCTCATGATCTAGGGATTCCATCAGTGTTTGTCGAACGGATGTATCGAAAGCTATCTACTCCTTATCAGCATCTGAAAAGTCTACTGCCTTCTTAGGCTCAGACCGTTGTGGTACTACCACATCTCCTTCCATATGCTCAGGAACAACAACCATTGGAACAAATTTACCTTTGTCAAGGACTTCCAGATATTCAGGATTGATGGACTCAAGGTAAAGTTTCATTCTCAACACCCATTCTTCATAATGATCTCGGTCGAACATTGGAATCTTGAAATTATTTTTAGGTGCCATTTTAACGTGGATTTAAAGTAAAGATAATAAACTTTTCTTATTACTTGAGTAGTAATTAAAAGAAAATTAAATTATCTCAAAATAAATCAAGACTGCACACCAATAAAATTCGAAACAAGTCCAAGACTGCGAATCCTTCACCTGTGAAGAAGGAAACATATATTCCTAAGTCTAAACAGAAAGTTGTTAAGACTATTTATAAGAAGTTAGGAACAGTCAAGGAGAATGATGATGTTATTCGAAAAGGATCTATTGTCAAAGCTGACAAAGGTCAATTCTTTAAGTATGTCGGGCCCAATCAATTTTGGGCTCCGAAGACGAATTAATCTGTTTGATATGTGCAGGGAGTTTGTTAGGTCCAAATGTGTTGTAGAGGGGGGGTGAATACAACTTTTCGAATTTAAGAAGCAATAAATACCATGTAATAAATGAACACAATGATTCTAGGAATATATGTCTTATATATAACTTGAAAGGGTTGCTACAACATTCATTATAAAGTACACCAAAAGTAAAGAGGGTAGTAAATGATACTAAGCTCTGTGAATATACTCTCTCTCTTTTACAAGTGTTTATCTCAAAAATATTGCTCTCTTTAAAATAATACACAAGTACTTCTATTTATACTACTTGTAATCTATGTCCTGTAGTCTTCAAAGACTAAGATATACGTGGCCCAATGATATCCACATAAATCTTATCTTATCTTAAAAGCTTGGAAATCTGCCAATTAGATGATGCCATGTGTCATGTTGAAACTGCCCTTATAAAATATAATTGCTAAGTAGAATTTCTACATAGGAATATTCTTCTTGGCTATCTAGAACATTTAAGTAGAACTTCTACATAGGAATGTTCTACTTGGCCATCTCGAACATCTAAGTAGAACTTCTACATAGGAATGTTCTACTTGGCTATCTCGAATATTTAAGTAGAATATTCTACATAAGAATATTCTACTTGGCCTATCTCGAACATTTTGTACTTAGAAAAATTCTGGGCTTCAACTTGAAACTTCTATGCAACATCTTGAACTTGTGATTTCTTTATGTCTTCCATATTCTTCAACAAGCTCTTGAACCTGGATCTCTATTACTGACATAAACTTGCTATCAATGTCCTGACACTTGATGCAATGGTCTGATTCATAAGTGACTAGTCCTGATAGTGTTTCTGCTTCTTGAATAGATTACCATATTCAATTAGTAATGTGACTTTCCAATTATTGCTTTCCTTCTTGTTCACTTGAAATCAATTAGCCTTATTGATACTGATAGTTATGATCTTGAATCTTTAAGTTACAAATCACTGAGTCATGAACAACTCTGTCTTGAACTTCTTTCAATGATTTCTTCTTTATTTGATCATAGTTAACATGTTGAATTGTATCAATTACCTTGTCTTCATTTAGCATTGATTTATTTGTGGCTTCATGTTCTTGATTGTCTTCTGGTTAAGTATCTTTTCTTTTAATTGAGTTACATAAGTTATAGTGTTACAAGTTAAGACACTCTTCCTTTCAGAGTTAAATTGGTAAACCGGGTTGAATGGATCCTGGACAACGGATTTTCAAGGCATATGACTGGAGATAGAGCCCTGCTATCATACGTGATTGAAAGAGCTGGCCCGATCGTCACCTTTGGAGATAACAACAAAGGATTGACTACGGGATATGGCAAGTTAAATACTGGGAATGTTATCATTGAAAACGTCTCTTTAGTGGAAGGACTTAAGCACAATCTACTCAGCGTCAGTCAATTCTGTGATAAAGGGTACAAAGTAAACTTTATCAAAGAGAAATGCCTTATAGCTCATTCTAAAGATGACACACTAACCTTACGTGGAGTAAGGAAAGTAAACTTGTACATAGCATATCTTAACTCAGGAACTGAAGATGAAGCAAACTATTTTTATTCAAAGGCTTCATCAGAAGAAAGCTGGCTATGGCACAAGAAACTCTCAAATCTAAACTTCAAAACAATGAACTCTTTAGTCAAGAGGGATTTGGTGAGAGGAATGCCTCCAATGGAATTTACACAAGAAGGATTGTGTGAGGCATGTTAGAAAGGAAAGTCAAAGAAAACAAGTCATAAAGGAACAGATACTACAAACATCACTGAACCACTTCAACTCTTCACATGGATTTATTTGGTCTAGTAAATATAATGTCTATGTCAAGGAAGAAATATGCTTTAGTGATTGTATATGACTTCACAAAGTACACATGGGTTTTATTCTTGAACTCTAAGGATGAAACTCCACAATTGGTGATTGATCATGTAAAGCTGATTGAGTTAGATTCAAAGTTACCTATCTGGGCAATCAGATCAGATAATGGAACAGAATTCAAGAATGAAGTTCTGAATAACTTTTACTCAGACAAGGGGATAACAAGACAATATTCAGCACCAAGAACTCTGCAACAGAATGGAGTTATAAAAAGGAAAAATAGAACCCTGATTGAAGCTGCAAGAACAATTTTAAGTGAATCAAGGTTACCTATCTACTTCTGGGCTGAAGTAGTAAACACAGCATGTTATACCCAGAATCGAACTCTGATCAACAAAGATCATATGATAACTCCCTATGAATTAATGGCTGGCAAGAAACCAATACTCAAGTACTTTCATGTATTTGGAGCCAAGTGTTATGTGCTGAAGGATGGAGATCATCATCGAGGCAAGTTTGAGGCCAAGGCACATGAAGCTATTTTTGTCGAATATTCAAGAAGAGCATATAGTGTGTACATAATTGATCAGCACCAAGTAAAAGAAAGTGTCAATGTTACTTTTGATGACACTAAACTCCCAAGTATCCAAATTGAAGATTCTTCTGATTCATTAAAATTTGATAATTATCCAGACTCACATTCTGATGACGAAGAAGAACCTGAGGTTGCAACAGGAAATGATGATGATAATAATTGTAATGATCCAGGTAATAGTGGTGGAAACAATGGAAACACTGGAGATACTACTAATACCAGTGGTGTATCAACAAGTCATTCAAGAAGCAACTCAGGGGGAGATAATGGATCCACTGGCAGAACACAACATCACAATGTATATCGAGGCGAATCATCAAGATCAAACCTACCAAGGGAAAGGATATGGAGCAGAGATAAATCTTTTGAATTGATCATTGGTGATCCATATGTTGGAGTTAGAACCATAAGTGCGACTTCAATTGAATGTTTATTTTCATATTTTCTATCTCAAGATGAACCAAAGTAGATTGAAGATGCATTAACTGATCCAGATTGGGTTCTTTCCATGCAAGAAGAGCTCAATCAGTTTGAGAGACAAGAAGTCTAGACACTGGTACCCAGGCCTAAAGATAGATATATAATTGGCATGAAATGGGTATACAGAAACAAGTTACACGGCGATGGCATTGTTACAAGGAAAAAAGCCAGACTGGTGGCAAAGGGTTACTCCCAGGAATAGGGAATTGATTATGATGAGACCTACGCACCAGTTGCAAGACTTGAAGCCATCACGATATTTCTGGCATTCATAGCACATTCCAATTTTAAAGTATATAAAATGGATGTGAAGAGTGCATTTCTGAATGGAGAGTTAGAAAATGAAGTATATGTGGAACAACCATCTGGCTTTAAAAATCCAGAGTTTACTGATTTTGTGTATTTTCTATTCAAAGCTCTCTATGGACTCAAGCAAGCACCGAGGACATGGTATGACACTCTCTCTGAGTTTTTACTTGAAAATAGTTTTATTAGAGGTGTCATAGATAAAACTCTCTATAATAAATTGCATGATAAAGATATGATTTTCGTCCAAGTTTATGTTGACCATATTATATTTTTTTCTACTAACGAAAACTTGTGCAAGAGATTTGCTAAGTTAATGCAGAGCAGGTATGAAATGAGTATGATGGGTAAGCTGTCATTCTTCCTTGGATTGCAAGTAAAGAAAAAGGAAGATGAGATTTTTATTTGCCAATCAAAGTATGTAAGGGATCTTCTGAGAAAATACAGGCTAGAAGATTCTTTACCGGCAAAACCCCCAATGCCAACATCCACTAAGCTTGACAATGATGAAACTGGTAAGAAAGTTGACATCACAAGCTACAGAGGTATGATAGACTCATTATTATATCTAACTGCTGGTAGACCCGATATAATGTTTGCAACATGCTTATGTGCAAGTTTCAATCTGATCATAAGGAATATCATCTTATAGCCGTTAAATGAATTTTTAGATATCTAAAGGGTACACCAAATCTTGGAATTTGGTATCCTAAAGATGCAGGATGGACAGGAAAAGTATGTCTGGAAGTTGTTAGTTTCTAGGACATCGATTGATCTCCTGGTATAGCAAGAAACAACACTCAGTATCTACCTCGACAGCCGAAGTAGATGAAAGGCATATGATTAGGCCTATTTGTAATAATTAGATGACAACTCAACTCGATTTAGAAACAGTGGTAAATAATAAATATCTATACATGAATCAAGACAAAGACAGTCAACTAGTCATAGAGAATCAACAGAATCAGAAGTACTCAGTTGAACCTGCTACTCAACACTGAAGAAGTTCATTAATATGTTCAGGCGTCAGTGAAAAATAATTAAGTAGTAATTTTAAAAGAATTCAGTAGATTCAGAAGATTTTAAGTGATTATTACACGAAGATTTCAGAAGAAGAAGAACAGAAAAAGAAGACAGAAAAGCTAAGCAAAGACAGAAGGCCACTAATTCTAAATGTTAAAAGATATGTAGAATATTTATTAAAGTAGGACACAAATGAACCAGACAGTACATTTGTGTGTCAACTTCAATTAATAAATATTCAACATCAAGCTGAAGTGGTTCCATGACAGAAGACTGAAACGGACTACAGAGTTGAACAAAAGTCCTAATAGTATTTTAATTCTACAATTAAAATTAAGTTAATTATTTAATTTATTTAATTAAATTAATTCAAGTCTGAATTTAATTTAATTCATAAATTATTTAATTAAATTAAGTAGAAATGATTTACTATAAAAGAATTGATTCATATGAGTTGCAGTGAGTCATACCGAGCCATTTGATATGAGTCATATCGAAATCATTTGATATGAGTCATACCGAAGACCTTTGGAATGAGTCATACCGAGCAAATTGAAATGAGTCATACCGAAAACATGTGTTATGAGTCATACCGAAGACCTTTGGAATGAGTCATACCGAGCAAATTTATATGAGTCATACCGACCATTATAAGTCTTGCCCAGCCTTTTTATGAGTCACAAGTGTTAATTTTAATTGAAAAATGTCATATTGGGATAAGTCATGCTGGCTTTCCACCTCTATAAATATGAGGAGATTGTCTTCATTTTTCATGTTGTTCAAACATTCAAATTCAGAAATTTGTATGCATTGTAATATTGACAGATTTATGTGCTTAGTTTGGAATATAAATTGTTAAACCCGAACAAGTCATGTCAAAATCACTCTAGACAATTTATCATATATAAACACTATTCACTATATTAATTCTGTAATACTTTTCAAGTTAGAATTAAATATTCTACTTGAACAGTATTTCACCTATTAATATTTCAGGATTATAATTAACTTTTTATTCTTAATCCAAATTCGCGAATTATATCAGATATTGTATTCAACTCCCCTTCTACAATATCGGGGACCAACAGTAGAATACATTCGGTAGGTAGCTGTTGTGCAAAGATCTTGTGGATAAGGAATCAGCTAAATGACTACGGACTTGCGTTGAACAAAATTCCTATTTTCTGCGACAACACAAGTGCTATAGCTATTTCCAACAATCCTGTACAACATTCGCGGACCAAGAACATTGACATAAGGTATCACTTTATCCGAGAGCATGTCATGAACGGAACTGTGGTGCTACATTTTGTACCCACAGAAGATCAAATAACCGACATCTTCACGAAACCACTTGATAAATCAACTTTCTCTAAGTTGGTTAGTGAACTACGGATGTTAAATAATGGCTAATTTTTGGTTGTTAGAAATTAATCTACGCTCATAAATATTAAATGTTAATATTTAAAGAATTTATGAGACTTGAATTAATAAAATCCTAGGGCTTATGAATTTTTGATAAATTATCTTAAGATTAATTTAATATTTCTAATAGATAATTATTTCAATTATAGCATAAGTTTTATTTAATTTTCTATTTAAGATTTTGTAAAAATTGGTATGTCTTTTGAAAAGTCATACCAAGAGTGTTTGTATTTATTTATTAATTCTATTTTTCGATATGACTTTTTATTCTAATAAAAAAAGTCATACCGAGTATTATAGTTAATAATAAGTTATATTGTGTTGATTATATCAGTATGGCTTTTTAAAAGTCATACCAACCGTTTTGCTTTTAATTTTATTTTTTCAGTATGACTTTTTATTCAAAAAAAAGTCATATCGAGTATGTTTTTAAAAGTATTACTGGTTTTAAGTTTTAATAAGTCATACCAGCATATATATATATATATATATATATATATATATATATATATATATATATATATATATATATATATACACATATCAGTTATTATACACACAATCACAGAACTATAGGACTTTTCAAGAACTCGATTTTGATCTTCAACTGCAAATCAGTTGTTATTTACTCGTAAATTTCAAACTATATGCTTGCTTGTTACTGATTAGATTTGATCAAAACAAAGGAGATACTGCCCAGTTTTTGTAAAAAAAATCGAACCAAATCAAAGGACTGGATTTGAGACTGATTTTGTTGTGTTTATTGAAGATTAAGAACTGTTAATTTGAGTAATTGACTGTTTAAAATCGACTTGGAAGATTAGTTGCAGTTAGGGTTTTTAATTTATCTGTGTAATTTTCGACTTTTGGACTTGTAATTAATATTTTATTGTTTTATTACACTTTGTAATTTAATAATTGTAATAGTAGTAATTAAAATGGCTGGAAATTGCGAGATTGTGAAGATAAATTTTGTAGGATTTTTTAATCCAGTGAACTGCTCAGTTGAGAGGTTTAGGCCGTGGATCATATTTTTAAATGAGCATTCACTAATTAGAACTGCAATTACATTGGAAGCCCCTTTACAAGTGTTAACACTTAGGGCATTGTACTCTACAACAATGAACAGAACTGTTGGAGCAAAAGTGCAATTTTCATTCATCGTTAGAGAACGTGAGTGCATGGTGACTGAAGATGATGTGAACAGGATTCAAGGGTTCCCAACCAAAGATTTTGTTGACCCACCAACTATTCCAGAGATACTTGATTTTTTCCATGCTATTCAGTATCAAGGTGAGATAAATCTGGTAAAAATGTCGAAAGCCAAGTTGGTGAGCGAGTAGGACTACTTCTTTGACACACTATCCAAAGTGTTTGCACCCACTACAAAGAGCAACTTCAACAATATTTCTTCACTACATCAGATAATTGGGCATTCTATGGCCCATAACCGGAGGATTAATTTCGGGAACTTGATTTTGAAAGAAATAATAAAGAAAATGGGAACGCCAGGAAGAAAGGAACAGAATGTGCAAGTCTACTATGCAAAGTTCCTGATGCTATTTATGAATGATCTATTGTTAGATGAAGATAAAGAGTTGTTCTAGAATAGTCCTATAAAGTATCTCCAACTTCTCAGAGAAACTTATTTTCAAGGCTCAACAATAATCCAAAGTTTCAAGATTTACTAGTGGTAAGAACAGATTATATGGCTGAGATACTGGATCAAATTTCCAATCCAGTACAGGTACAACAGCTTGAGCAAGAACCAGAAGAAATGCCAATGGAGATTGATAATCCAGCACAACTTCTACTTGAAGCTGCTCAGCATGCAGAACAAGAAGCCCATGAGCAACATGTAATATCTCAAACTCTGGCTTCTAATTTCTTACCTATAAATATACCTACTGCACCTTTAAATATATCAGTGGTGGACTATGATTGTGGTCTTACACTGCAGGACTTCGGCTATGAACCTGACAACACACAGGTTCAATCTCAAGCTGACATAGAACCTCAAACAGTTTCTCCTTCACCAACTTTTTTGAGTCACCTCAGAAAAAGGATGAAACCAGGTAGAAAAGTAAGAGGTAGAGGTGTCCAAGTGAGTGAACCTGTAGCTCTGTCTCCACCAACAAAAAGATCCAAAATTCAACCTGAGACAACTGCAGACTCATCTTTATCCTCTCATTGGGATTTGGACTTTGAAATGGCAATTCAACAGTCTCTGGACTCACTAGATCAAATGGGTGATTCTATTAAAATCCGCCGTCCTGCCGTGACATCTTGTGAAGAGTCACGAACACTGCTAGCGCTCACACTAGCAGGACCTCCACTAGGGCACATCTATAAGTGAAGAAAATGTTTTTGAAACAAAATTGTAGGATGCCACATTTACAGTGGACCAAGACTTTTTTGATGCGGTGCAGCATCAAGTGCCATTACAGGTATTGAGGGGCACCACAGACTCTAACGAGCCATTCACTACATTGTCTAAGGTGGTGACCCCCCTGGATTTCTTACATCAAATTCCTTTAAAGGAATTTCTCGAATCCACTAGTGGATCTGAAAGGCAACCACTCTTTAGAAGGAGTTGGGACTCCATTCACGGAGTAGCTATGTCAGTAGTAGAGCCACTTCAAGTTAATCTTGTTGAGGACGCGCCTTCACAGGCATCAGAAGAGCATTTCGACTCTTCAAAAGCTATTATAACATATACAGGTACAACATCTGGATCTAGAAAGGAGTAAAACACGAGTGAAGTGAGGCAAACACTGAGCGAAACACATGCACATAGTGTAGAATCAAACGAGAGTGTAAGCGAGGTGAGTGCACTCACACAGTGAAATACTATAAAAAATGGAAGCTCTCTAGAAAGAAATGCAGATTGTCCAAGCCGAGTTGATAAAAGTTAAAGCACAAGCAGAATAGAAGTCTACATCTGCCTATGTAAAAAAACAGCTGACAATCACACGGAAAGATGTTGAAGATGTGAAATCGTCTATTCTCCTAAAGACTCAAGATATCCAGAATGTTCAAAGTCACATTGCTAAGGATATGAAAGAAGTAAGCTCATTACATGATAAAATTGATGAGATTGAGAAAAGGCTGACTCTGACGATTATTGAAAATGAAAAGATCTTAACTAAACGATTCAGTAAGCTAGATGATGGTATGGCACATCTCAATGAGGGAATGAAGCGGGTCTATCTGACCATGCAGAAACTTATTATATTCTTTGAAGCTTCTAAATCCTAAGAGGATCCCTCAACTAAGGGAAGAAAGGAAATGAGAAAGTAATTGAAGATGAAGGGGCTATTCAAGACAAATGGAAAGCAAAGTTATAATCTGAAGAACAGTTTCAATCTTATGATCCAGAACCAGAAGAACTGTATTATGCTCAAGAATAATTCATTGATGACAGTGCTCATGATGAATCATACAATCCTGACTACTGTAGAGCTGAGGAAGAGACTGCCTTTGATGAAATTTTTTTATTTTTGAAAGAAAAAGAAACTGATCCGGCCTATGAAGAGGCAATGAAGAAATTAAAAGAAGACATCAAGGTAAGTCATGCTAAGACTGAGAAACTGAAAGCTCTAGTCATGGAAAGAACAGAGGCTAAAAGAGAAGCAAGCCTAGAAAAGCCAAATCTCTGGGCCATTGCAGTTAGAGAGAAGAAAAGGGATGTGCAGCTAAAGATAGGGAAGAAATGGGACACTGCCAGAGTAATAATGGAAAAACTTCAAAAAGGACCATTTGAAGAATACAAGTTATAGTCATTGATTGAATGCTTAGAAATGTCAAATGAAAGTCTAGATAATTTTATGAAGGCTCTGGAAGAGGAAATAGATTATATCACTGTGATAGTTGAAAATATTCTAGATGACTGACACCTCTTAGTCTATAAAAACAAGAATGGTACAATCAGAATCTCTTTAGAGTTCTTTAGACAAAGATCATTGGCAGTAGTATGGACCCTGTTGAACAAGATAAGAAGAAGTTCAGAAGAAAATGAGCTTCTCAGAGACAGACTCAGAGACTTTTCAACAGTTGTTAGTCCTCAGATCACATATGATCCTCATGTAGTAAGATTTTATACTAACAGTTTTTATCAGATCATGAAATTAGATGAGGAATCATTAAAGGGCTATTCAGTCAAATATATGATTAAAATTGAGAAGATGCTAAGGTCTAAAGGGTTCAGGTCCCAAGCCAAGATTGTTGTTGCTGAAAAGATCAGAAACTACTATTTGTCCAAAAAGATTCCTTCGTACATCAGGCAAATGCCAAAGATAGATTCAACTCAGCCATATGATTTAGATGAAGAGACAGTAGATCTAGTTGAGCTAGAAGTACAATGGGAATTAGCTCGTGCTAAGTAAAGAAGATTATGTAGAGAACCCATTGCAACCGGAACATCAGAAGCTGAAGAGGTACCAAGAACACCAGTGCACAAAAGTTCTAATTTAGAAGAAGGTGAAGTTGATACCACTGAAGACTGAAGACTCAGATAGGTCAAGATAGAATCTATGTAATATTTGTTCAGTACTAGAGGAACATCTATCTTGTATTTATCTTTCATGTATGAATCTGGAAAATTGTTAAATATAAAACTAGAATTTTTGTTTATTATTTACAGTTATTACATGTCGTATTACTTTCTTAGTTGTTAGTTGAGTTATCCTCTAGAAATTTATGTGTTAAATGTTTAACAACAAATAGGGGGAGATTGAAAGGCATATGACCAGGCCTATTTGTAATAATTAGATGACAACTGAACTCTAACTTTAAAGAGAAGTAAATAATATATACCAAATAGGAATCAAGACGAAGACAGTCAACTAATCATAAAGGATCTAAGTATCAGAAGTATTTTTATGGGATTGCTACTCAACACTGGAAGAAGTTCATTAATATGTTCAAACGTCTGTGAAAAATAAAGAGGTAGTGTTTCTAGAGAGTTCAGAAGATATAAAAGATTTCATGTGATTACTACAGAAATATTCCAGAAGAAGAGGAAAGACAGTAAAGCAAAAAAATGATAGAAGGCCACAACTTAAAAGTTAATAAGTGGAGAATATTTATTAGTATGGCACAAATGAACCAGACAGTACATTTGTGTATCAACTAAAATAATATATATTCTTCAGTTAGCTCAAGTGGTTTTATGATAGAATACAAAGCAAAGACGGAAAGATTTTGGAGCTGACTACACGGTTATACAAGTCAAGATAGTATTTTAATTCTACTATCAAAAGTTAAATAACTATTTAATTTATCTAATTAAATTAATTCAAGTTGCATTTAATTTAATTTAATTTATAAATTAACTAATTAAATTAAGTAGAATTAATTTTTTTAAAATATATGACTTGGTATGATTTTTAAATATAATTCAAATGACTTCTTAATAAGTCATACCGAATTTTATTAATAAAAGTCATACTGATTTTTATTAATAAAAGCCATACCGAATTTTATTAATAAAAAGTCATACTGATTTTTATTAATAAAAGTCATACCGAATTATATAAAATAAGTGATACTGAATAATATAAAGTAAGTCATACCGATTTTTTATGAATAAGTCATACCGAGCTCTAGGTTGGAAAAGTCATAACGATTTTAAATAAGTCATTCTGATTTATTTAATTAAAGGTTATGCTGAATATGAATTTAGAAAAGTCATACCAATTTTTCTAAGAGTCATACCGAATTTTTAAGTCATGCCCAGCCTTTTGAGAAGTCATATAAGGCTTAATATCCATTAAATAATGTCATAGTGAAAAGTCATGCTAAACTTTACAAACCTCTATAAATATGAGGTTTCCGTTTCATATTTTAGGAAGTTGAAAAACATTCAAATTCAGAAATTTGTATGCATTGTAATATTCACATATTTTTGTGCAAAGTTTGGAATATAATTGTTAAACCCAAACACGTCATTTCGAATTCGTACTAGATTATTTTATCAATTATATACACTTTTCATCAGATAATTTTTGTAATACTTTTCAAGTTAAAAAATTATATCTTCTATTTGAACAGTACTTCCTTAAGATTAATATTTCATGATTAATTAAAACAATATTTTAAATACAAGTTTTCACGACAATTTACAGATATTGTATTCAACCCCCCTTCTATAATATCAGGGACCAACAAAGTTGGATCGATTTTACCTCGAATAAATCCATTTTTGAGTAGAAACTTACTCAACCGTTCATACCAAGACGTAAGAGCTTGCCTTAGTTCATACAAAGCCTTTTTCAGTTTGTAGACTGGTTTGGATACTTTTCATGCTCGAAGCCCAGAGCTTACTTGACATAAACTTCCTCTTTGAGATAGCCATTAAGAAATGCACTTTTGACATCCATTTGATGAAGCTTGAATATCTTGTAACCTGCAAATAAAAGTAGCATTCTTATTGACTCCAGCCTTGCAAGAGGTGCATAAGTTTGATCAAAATCAATCCCTTCTTGTTGATTGTAGCCTTGAGCAACTAGCCTTGCCTTGTTTCTTGTAACTATATGTTGGTGAGATTACGAAGCCGTATGAATAGTAATCGTGATAACTCAACACTAGAACATGACAAATAAATAATACTACGCCTACACAGAAATCAGGAAGAAATGAAGACAAGGCAGATACAGTGAATCAAGACATTAGAAGAAGTTTTGAAGTCTACTACAGGTCACTGAAAGAAGTTCATTAATATGTTCAAGCGTCAATGAATAATAATTTGTAAAGACTTTCAGAGTTTCAGAAGTGTTGAAGATTCAGTATAGAAGTGCAACTAGAAGATTTCAGTGTAAATGCATTGATTGAAGATAGAAAGTGTTCGAAGCATAGGAATCTAGAAGGATTGAAGACAAGGTAAAGACAAAGGTTAAAAAAGACAGCTACAGTCTTGATGTTATACTCACTGAAAGAAGTTCTTTTAAATATTTAAGCGTCAGTGAAGAATAGAGAATGAAGTATTCAAGATTGTGGTAATAATGGAGACGTTGTCGAAGTACCAGAAAAAATTCCAGTGAAAGTACAGTGTTTATTGACAGTCAGTGTTTGAAGCAATGTAGTAGTCCAAGGTTAATCAGCTGAAACAGAATAGAAGTCAAGAGAATTTAATTCAGTATTAGTCATTTGTGAACTAGACCAGTGCACTAAGCGTCAGTACAACAAGAAGAGAATTACCTTGATTTATCATAAGAAAATCAGTTGATCAAACCAGAAGAGTAAAAAAACCAATTGGTAAATACTTCAAGCATTTCAAGAAATTGTTTAAGGCAAGTATTACTACATTTGGTGGCTCTTGTACTCTGCAAGCACTCTAGAGGCACAATAAAAATCCTTAGGCGCAACGAAATACTTGTGAATAAGTTTCTAGGTACTTACGTGGCTCCTACACACTCCAAGCACTCTAGAGGTGTAACAAAACTCCTTAGGCGCAACGAAATACTTGTGAATAAGTTTCTAAGTACTTTCGTGGCTCCTACACACTACAAGCACTTTAGAGGCACAACAAAACTCCTTAGGCGCAACGAAATACTTGTGAATAAGTTTCTAAGTACTTTCATGGCTCCTACACACTGCAAGCACACTATTAGGCGCAACAAAACTTTCCCTTGGGCACAACAAGAGTTTCGTGGCTCCTCTACAAGGGACACAGAGTGTAGGAACAATAAAACTTTGCCTTATGAGTAATAAAAGAGTTTAAGGCAAAACCAAGAGTTTCGTGGCTCCTCTACAAGGGACACAAATTGTAGGCGCAACAAAAATTTCCATTGGCTCAAGGTAAAACCAAAAGTTTCGTGGCTCCTATACACTGCACTCACTCTACAGGCACAGGAAAGGACTTAGCATTGTGAAGAAAAAAATAATTTTAATTGATTTGAAAATCTAGACCATATATAAATAAAATGACGTTCTCATTTTGAAGTGTGTTCTGGTTCGTCTTTTCCAATCAAAATTGTCGGAGAAGAACACAACAAAAATATACAGAGGGGATAAAACAAATCAAAGCTTTATCCAATACTCCTTACCAGAGTCTTTTGTTAATGGTCGGATAAACCTTGTAATATTTTAAGGGCCATTACAAAATACTCCATATATATAAATCCTTAGACAAAATTATATATACAAATATTGTATAGGATTTGGCTTGTATATTTTTGTAGAAGCAAAGAACTAATTTGTTCTTTGGAAACCAGTTATATATTTAACTGGGTGTAGCAACCTCATGGTTTATATACGAAAGATATATTCCATGAAACTTGTCTCATTAAATTACTTGCTAATTTTCTAGAACATTAATGATTATTCATAAATACAAAAAATTAGTAATCCAGTCTCTTAAACACTATTCACCTCATGAACTCGAACTCACTAACCGAACTCTAAATTATTTATCCGCAAAAGATTCGAATGAATTTTTTAATTTTGTGAGTATCGTATTCAACCCCCCTCCCTTCTACGATACTTCAGGACCCAATAATTTGTATCAGGGCAGACTAATTGATATACAAATCAAGATCCACAACTCAGTGAAGCTCACCGTGCCGAAATTGTCTGGAAGCAAGAGGAGGCATTGTTAAATAAATTTTAGTATAAAATTTTAATAAGTTCATTTTAAAAACTTCATAAAATTTATTTTATAAACTTTTATTAGTTTATATTATAAATTTTAAGTAGTTTATTTTATAAATTTATTATTAAATTTATTTTATAAACTTTTATAAAATTTATTTTATAAACTTTCATTAGTTTATGCTATAAATTTTAATTAGTTTATCTTACAAATTTTATATTAAATTTCTTTCATAAACTTTTATCAGGTTATGTTATAAATCTTAATTAGTTTATTTTATAAACTTAATAGTAAATTTATTCTTTAAACTTCTATAAATTTTGTTTTATAAACTTTCATTAGGTTATGTTATAAATTTTAATTAGTTTATTTCATAAATTTAATAAAGTTTAAAATTTTAAATTTATTATAACAAAAGCCACAAAAGGAAGCAGTAGAACTCAGAAGCTGAATGGTATGCTCAAGGAGTAGTAGATGAAGATTTTTCCGGGTATTGAAGACAATGAGAATTGACTGAAGATTATCCAATGAACCTAATTCTGGAACAGGTTGAAGAAGAAGTGGTACTAATTTCCTCAGAGGTCTACTCCATAGGATCCCACTGTTTATTCAGATGTTGGAAAAGAAGAGATTAAATTGGGTACAGTTTTTGGTTAATTTGAGTTGAATTTTTGGATGAAAAATCTTAGGGGTTAAAGTAGTGAAGGAGAACAGACTGGACTACCTGGAATCTCAGTACAAGCCTTAAAGATTAATCTACAAGGAGATTACAAGAAGTTCGTGCTAACACTGCATATTATCTAGAACACAGGAGTATAGCTAACAGGGAACTAAAGATACAACCACATTGTCTGTAGAAGAACTGTATGTGCTGAAGGCCTATGAACTAGAACAAGAGCTGAAAAAGATAATATTTGGTAAAGCAGGTTATTAGCATATCCATTGTATTTGTGACCCAGGAACCAAATTTGATTGAAGTCAAGGTTGAGAACCTCTGAATAGAAACGAGTTGATCCTAGAAGATGAATTGAAGATGTAGTAGCTCGAGGTAGTAGTCAAGGTGTTGATGTGACTTTGACACTTTGGAATAACTTGAGAACTGGACTGCAAGTCAAGCCTGCAGGGCAAACAGGAAGTTCAGTGACATCAGATTCAGACGGAATCCAAATTCTTAATCTAAGGTCCTTACCTATATATTTCATAAAGGAGATTTTCAAGAACAGTTCAATAGGCGGCTGCAAAACAGAGATGGTTGGAAATCAAAGACAAGATCATAGTTTTGCTACACAGTTTGAAGAAGCATGTACAAGTAAATGATGACAAACACTGTGTTGGGTTGAAGTAGGAATCTCAGGCATTTGTGAGGATGCAGCAAGAGAAAGCATTTATTGGTGAAGTTAAATACAAGGTTGATTTTATCAGTGACAGTGATGAACCAAATGGATATCTGGCATCAATGACTAACACTGGAGATGAATCACTATGCACTTCACAGGTACACATTCTAACTAGTATACGTTTATCTAATTCAGAACTGTATGATTATTAAGTTTTCAAATGTATTATATTCATGTCAGCATGTTAGCATCTTAGGACTTAAATGTTTAATTGATTGCTAAGAATAAGATTGCATGCTAGAATTCACGAGTTTAAATAAGTACATTTCACACTTGATTTTATATGCAGTAAAATGAATATCTAGAATTAGATAGGGTGTTCTAGACGGTTAGATGTATCCCTGAATATTTGATGGAACTTGATTTAAATCTTTTGTGATTTAATACCTATTCTAATGTTATGAAAATTGCTAAATAGATAAACAGGTCATTGATCAGATATTTTATATTTGTTCTTATTATGATAAATGACTTGATAAGTGTATGTGGAATTTGATATTGCTCATAATGACTTATTCAAATATTCTGCATATTCTTGAAATTGTTTATGTGCTTATTTTCACATGATTTGCTAACACTCACATAGTTGCACTTAAATGCCTTATTAGATCATGTATTGCTTGTTAGGGATAAAATGATTAAAAGATGGTAGAATTATCGAAGTAGTCAGTAATATATGTAGATTCGAAGCTTAATCTAAAACTGACTTAGGTAATTAGAGATAGTTAAAAATGTTAGACAATGACAGAAATGGATTAGATAGAATTAATAATTAATTTGTTAGTTCTTTTATCCATGTGCTTTTAGAAATTTATTGAATATCTGTCATTTACTTTACATATGTTACACTTGTGTAGAATGATTAAAGTAGATAGTACTGAATTTTCTAATATGCATATTGAAGCTGTTGTTACCACTATTGAAAGTAATATCTCTAACCCATCTGAACTCAATTAAAGTTGAGTACCAAGAAGCTTAATCATTTGTGATTGCAGAGTATGTAACAAAAGATAAAAGTTATATGACTTCGTGACATTTATTGTTCGAGGCATATGATTAAGATTAAAGCTCTGTTATCATAGTTGGTTGAGAAAGTCTACCTAATGGTAATCTTTGGAGATGATAGCAGAGGATGTACAAGGGATTTGGCTATAATGATTTTTGGAATTGTCATCAGTGGAAGCATCTTTCTTGTGGAAAGACTTAAGAACTATCTACAGGGCACTAGAGATTTTTTTTTCAAGGGTTTTCTGGAAAAGCATTAAAAAGGAAAAGTGTTTGATCTCAAACAAGAAGGTTGGAAGCTCACTCATCTGAGAGTGGGGAAGTTTGTTCGTAGCTGACATGGATTTTGTATGCAAAGGTGAAGTGAAATTTTCAGTAAAGCTTCATCAGTAAAGAGTGAGTTATGGCAAAAGAAGCTCTCACACTTGGTGAACAAGACAATGGATTCTCTAATAAAGATGAAATTGGTGAGAGGACTGCTTCATATGGAATTCTATCTAGAAGGACATTTTGAAGTATGTCACATAGGGAAGTCAATGAAAACATCACACTGAAGTAAATTATGTTATGGAAGAAATATGCTTAGTGGTGGTTTATGACAACCCTAGTTACAATTTGGTGATGTTCGTGCATTCAACAGACAAAATATCACTGATGGTGATTGATCGCTTCAGGAAGATAAAGTTGGAAGCAAAGTAAGTTGTGAGAAATTTGAAGTCAGATATTGGAACTGAATTTCACGAATGAAGTTCTAAATAAAGTCTGCACTTATAAAGGTACTTTGAAGCTGAAGCAATTAACATAGCATGCTGCTTTAATCAACAAGATCGTGAAAAGACATCATATGAGTTAATGGCCAACCAGAAGCAAACACTGAATCTCTTTCGTGTGTTTGGAGGAAATTGATATTTATTGAAGATTTATATGAGAATCTTGGCAAGTTTGAAGTTAAGGCTCATGGAACAATTTCCCTTGGCTACTCATTGAAGTCGAAAGCTTTCAAGGCATAAATGATGTAAAACCAGAAGGTTATTGAAAGTATGAATGTATCGTTCAACTACACCAAGCTCCCGAGCATTCAAATGAAAGATAATTCTGAATCTTTGAAGTTTGACATCTTGTTAGAGTCAAATTCAGATACTGTTGTTAAAACTGTGGTTGCAGAAGGAATCAATGATAATGATGGTGATTCAGATCCTATTAGTGGAAATGGTAGTGAATCTACACAACTCGTGAACTTTAACAGAATCCACTGAAAAAGGTGAAGGATCTTCAACACATCCTAGCAGCAACTCAGGGGGAGCAAATAATAGAAGGATCTACTAGTCGTTCTCAATACAATGAAGATCAAAGGAATACATCAAGAACATATCTGCCAAGACAAAAGGTTTGAAGTCAAAGTCAATCCTTAAGTCTAGTTCTTATTAAACTAGATTATTGAGTAAAGGCTAGAAGTGCTAATCAAAATGAATATATATTTTTCAGGATCTAACATTTGGTATCCCAAAGAATAGTGAAGATGCATTGATTGATCCAGATTGAGTGATTGCAAAACAAGACAAAATTGGTACAATAAGGGTTTTCAGAAGCTGGATTATTATTGGCATTGTTATGAGGGACAAAGCCAAATTGGTTGCTACATGTTACTATAAAGTAGAAGGCATCGACGATGATGGAAACAGAATCTTTGGGACTTTCAAGATCAAACAGTAAGCACCAGTGATGAGACTTGATCCTTTTAGGGCCTAACAAGATGATGACCTAAGAGCAGGATATCCCTAACACATGTTGAACATTCAAGCATGAAGATCTAACAGATGAATGTGAACAAGGGCACTCCTGAATGGTGAGTTAGAAGTTGAAGTTGATTGTTAGTCCCAAATATCGTAGAAGGGGGGTTGAATACGATATTGTCCAATTTATTAAATAATTCGCGGAATGGTTCTTTATGGACTTTATACAGTTCGAACAGTTATTAAATCAAACAGTTGGTGAGCAATAACATAACAACAGTTCAGGGAATATATCTTTTGATTTATATAAACCCTGAGGTGCTCCACAAATCTAATCTTTCGATTAGTTACAATGATTCACTAGTACAACAGTTAGATTACAAGCTTTAATGAAAACAACAAGGGTAACAACAGCTGTGTGTACAAAATTAATGGCTTCAGTGTTTACTCTTGAATGCTCTCTGTGTTTTCTCTCTTTAATCGCTCTGTGTATCTCTCTGCCTGTTTTGCTGAATGAATCTTCAAAGACGATGCTTTGCTGCTATTTGTGTAGTCTTTTTCAACTTCGAATACGTGGCTCATTTTGGTCCAAGTAAACAAGTTGCAGCTTCGCTTCTTTTTCTTCATAAGTATCGGGAACATTTTCTGAGTAATTGTTAAGTATCGATGTGTCTGTAAATTAACTATCGGACACATAAAACAATTCCTGAAAATAAAATTAATTACTTCAAACTGAGTAACTATCGGAATTATTAACTATCAGAAATTCTTTTTAATTCTTTTTAATTCTCTTATCCGATAGTTAGAAAGCATCTGAAATTCCTGCTAGTTTTTCCTTTACCCGATAGTTAATAACTATCGGGAAGTGGCTTGCTTTACTTTGCTTATTCATTTAACTCACCCGATGGTTATTAACCATTGGTGAATAAGATAAAATAGGAAAAAGACGAAATAGCTTGACTAGTTGACTTCTGGATACAGCTTCTGCAGTCTCACTCACTTAGCCATATTTCGAACTTGTTAAGCCCTTTAATATTATTTCTTCCACTGCAACCAAGTCAAATAAATATTTCCTTGTTAATTCGACCTTGATTTATTCCGGGCTTAATCGCATACCACTTAGGTTACTCATCTCAGTATCTGGTCAATTCTTCTGAATCAGTGATGCAGTTCTCAAACTCTTTTGTGCTGTCGATTGGTGCAACTGGTCTGGTTCATAACCGACTAGCAAGAACTTGATCTTCACATATTCTTTGCTATACAATTGACCTGTTCCATTATGATAAGAAGTACTTCTTAAATTTCACTGGAATCTTCTACTTTCTCTGTAGTAAAACCTTCTTCATCTTCAGAACCTTTGAAACACTTTAACTTTATTCTTCACTGAGGCTTGAACATGTGAATGAACTTCTATCAGTGATCTTCAATGTCTTCAAAGCTTCCTCTAATATTTTGGTTCTTTGTATTCAACTTATGAACGATTCGCAGTCGATTCCGTGCTTCACCTTAATATAAGTTACCGACTTGTTGTGTTGAGTTAGTTACCTCGGTTACATGTTACTTTACGTTACATTTTGCTTTACAATCTCCCCCTATTTGATTGTTAGAGTTTGACGAGCAAATCCCTTAAGAGGATAACTCAACTAATTTACAAGAAAAAGTAAATAGAAGATGGTAAACTAATATTAAACAAATTCTGGATTACATTATACATTTCTAGATTTCAAAAACAATTACAATGTAGAATGAAAGTTCCTCTAGCCTGACCTGATATACATTTAGTCATTCTCACTGTACAAGACTTGCAAGCTGGTCATTCACTAGATCCAGCGCTTCTTCTTCTAGCATATTACTTGGCTTTGGATCTGACAAAGCTTCCTGAAGTGTTTGCAAGACAGCTACTCTTCTGATCTGCTTAACTTGTTCGAATGTAAATTCAAGAACTTTCGTCTTTCCTTTAACACTCAACCTTTTTGGTACTGTTTTAACCCGATCAGTGTTGTAGTATATTTCTGCTCTCAACTTCTCCATGTAAAGCTTAGAGATCTCTGCCAATGCTGATTTGTCTTTGTAGTTCATTGAAGTCTTGATTTGATCAAGTATAGCACCCAGTTCCCTAGAAGTCATGTAAGACATCTTGTGGATATCAACTATTTCAGTTTTTCCTTTGGGGTTCTTATACCTGATTGCTGGAGGATCCTTTAGCACCATTGACTCTATCTCCCTGATTATATCAAAATCTGGAAAGACAATTGGAAAATTTGGCTTTTCTGCGTATTCGAACACCTTCCCTGGATGGTTATTTGTTGCACTGAAAGGAGCACACACACAGGAGGAATTGACGGATATTGGTACTACAGTAGCAGAACCTATGCAGGTAGATCCTGTACAGGTCATGCCTTCACAGGCTATTGCGGGAGTCACGGGTCGACAGGCGAATTTCAATAGGTTCACCCTGTTGAGAGGATGTCCCCAGAGACTGTGTATTTGCCTTTTTCAGCTCTATGTCCTGTTGAGAGGGCATAGATGGGCTAACAGTTACCTCAGGTTCTTCTAATCTCCTTCTAGTCAGAGGTAGAGCTGTTGGGGTTCCCTCACCTGCCTTATGTGGTGCGTCTAAGGCACTATCTCCCTCACTCATAAATTTTCTTTTTAGGGGTTGGAGAGAAGATAACGGTAAGGATTGAGTAGTGTTTGGTTCTGAGGCAGGGGTTAGAATCTGTTGGTTTGCAGATTCATTGCCTGTTCCTAATGCCACAGAGGGCTCAGCAGCAAGTTCCATTCCAGTATCTTCAAACAAATTCTGCAAATTAATAAACAGTGAAGATGTGGATTCAGTTAGACTACCTGTTTGACTACCTGTTAGAGATATGGGATGATATGAATCTTGACTATTAGCATTCCCAAGCGAATCTCCTCCAGATGTAACTTGTACCTCTTCGGTCACCTGAACATTTTCTTCTTGTGACAACTCCAATTCAGGGGTAGGCACTTGATCTTGTTCAGGGATTTGAATATCTTCTTGTGGTCCAAGAGGGACTTCTCTGTCCATGTCAACAACACACCTCCTCATAAAGTCTGTCATTAGTGCTGGTGAGTTGTTGTTATAGTCATTGTTGTTCTGCAACGTTGTAGCAATCTTGTTCTTCTGCTTCACAAGAAAAGAAGTAGGACTACTATAATAGCGTAGCTTTTCCTCGTTAGTAGATAAATCATTAATAACAAGCTGTAGGAACCTTGGAAAGAAACAGTCCACATTGCGAAGTTGGAGGTTTCTGTTAACCGGAAGTCCCATTACGCTAAGAATCTTATGCATTAACAAATGACCATAGTTTAACCTAAGATTATTAGCAACACCATATCCAATAGCTTGATAAAAATAAGGAATACCATGGGTGCTAGTTTTCTTAAAGGAAAAACACTGAATAATTTTATGGAAAAAGAAATTCCATGCCTTAGGAAAATGTTGTTTATACATTTCACCCAAGTCACGAACTTCAAAATTGAAGTAGTTGGCAAAAGTACATAAAACAGCTAATTGTTCGGGTGTAGGTTTTGAACAAAATTATCCTGTGGGAATCGAAGAATACGATTCAAATCATGTTCAGTAACCCTAATTGCCCGATTACCTAATTGAAACGTAAAAGCCAACACTTCACCCTCTGAGGAGTCAGTAGCTGAGCAGTAACAGTCATGCAACATATTATGATTTAATAGCACGTCTGTCACTAAAGCATACCTGATCCTTGAATATTCGATTAATATTCGCACCCAAGCCCGATAATCAACAAGTAGGGTCTGAATATTATATTCGGCAACTAAATTCGTACGAGTAATATTAAAAATTCCAGCCATTTTTAACAAGTAAAAATTACCAAATTTTTTAACTGTTTCAAAACAAAAACGAACTTAGTTTATTCGATTACGAACCAAAAATACCCAATATTTCAAACTTCTCCAAAAAAATTCTAAAAATAATATATGATAAACTAGGAGAGATTTGAAATACACCACTGTTTTTATTATGATTTTTAGACTTCTAGTTAACCCTAGAAAAATTCCCAAAGTTCGAAATATTCGAAAATTTTTCGAAACAAAACTAAACAAAATTAGTATGGAAATGAAGCTGGTTAACAGATCTACACTTCTACGGTTTTAGATTTTCAAAACAAGTCCTAGAATTGTAGATATTGAAGAGAGAGAAAATCAGTTTTCTCCGATATTACTTAACTGTCGAGTGTGTGTATATGTTATATAAAGACAGCCAAGTATCGGAACACAAATATATAAATATACTATAAGTATCTGGACATGTACTATGCTAAGTGTCAGGAAAGCAACACCAATTTATAAATATAGTAGTTAAGTATCGGCAGATGCTTTGTTAAAAAAAATATCGGCAGATGCAAGTAATTACATAAAGTAAAGTCAGATATTTATTAAGTATCGGGACATGCATAACAAAAAAAATATATTCCGATACTTGCTAATCATCGGCACATGCAAAGACATAACTGTAAAATATTCTGATATTTACTAACCATCGGAACATGCAAGGATGATAACAATAATAATATAAAAATTCCGATAGTTAGAAACTATCGATGCATGCGCATATTTAAATAATAAAACATGATATTGTTAACTATCGGGACATGCAGATTAATTTAAAATTAAATCATTTCCGATAGTTAACAACTATCGATACATGTAAGTTAATATTTATTTAGAAAATCATTAGTAATTTATTTACTGATGATTTAAAAAATAAACTAAAACTTACATTTACCAAATAATAATTTAAAACACCTAAATTCAAATTGTCATAAACTTAATTAAATAGAGATTTCTTGAATTAAAAATTTAATATTTCTAAAATAGAATTATTAAAATTTTAATTCAGAAATAACTAAAAATTAAATATAACTCAATTTGAATTACACAGACAGACATATTAATATATATAATATATACAGGTGGTTGATTAAAGATTTTGAAAACCGAAAAAATTTGTTCCATACTCTGTTGCAATTGTGATTTCCAAAAAATTTAAAAAACAACCCAATTACAAATCAGTTAATCATGCAAGCATACTGTTAATAAACCATACAGGCAGTTATGCAAAATAATATCATGAAATGTAATTGCTACTTATACTATCAGTGAGAGCCAGTAAACTAAATAAACATGACAGTACATCCAAATTCTCACCAAAGATCACAACTGTCTGATATAGAATTTCTCAGCAAGATTTCATGACATTGAAATCCACCAATTAATTCTAAACCACAGACTGTTATGCTTCTTGTTAACTACAAACATTTATGTAGCAGTTAACTACTTATGCTATATCGAGTAATTACCACAAAGCATAACTGGTATACTTGTGATAATTAATATTGATATTCATAAGCCCGAGTTCATAAGTTAGACTGGATTTCACAAGTCCTTTGTATATTAAGATTCAATAACTTGTGAATCCACACAACTTCTCGCAAACAAAAATTAATTTAAATTTAACATCCCTAATTCACTAACCAATCTAGAGAAAGTTGATTCGTCTAGTGGTTTCGTGAAGATGTCTGCAAGTTGTTGTTCTGTGGGTACAAAATGCAACTCCACAATTCCATTTATGACATGCTCTCGAATAAAGTGATACCTGATATCAATATGCTTTGTCCGTGAGTGCTGAACCGGATTGTTGGTTATAGCTATGGCGCTTGTGTTGTCGCAGTATATTGGAATCTTGTTCAACATAAAGCCATAGTCTTGAAGCTGGTTTCTCATCCATAGAATCTGAGCACAACAGCTACCAGCTGCGATGTATTCTGCCTCTGCTGTTGAGGTAGACACGGAGTGCTGCTTCTTGCTATACCTTGAGACCAATCTTCTTCCCAAGAATTGGCAGCTTCCCGAAGTGCTCTTCCTGTCAATCTTACAACCTGTAAAATCCGAGTCTGTATAGCCGATTAGGTCAAAACTGGTACCTTTAGGATACCAAATTCCCAAATTTGGAGTACCCTTCAGGTATCTAAAAATTCTTTTGACAGCTATAAGGTGAGACTCTTTTGGGTTAGCTTGGAACCGTGCACATAAGCAAGTGGAAAACATAATATCTGGTCTACTTGCAGTTAAGTAGAGTAGAGATCCAATCATACCTCTATAGCTTGTGATGTCGACAGATTTACCTGATTTGTCCTCATCAAGCTTTGTGGCAGTTGGCATTGGAGTCTTGGCTGGAGCTAAATCTTCAAGTCCATATTTCTTCAGAAGATCTCTGATGTACTTTGTCTGACAAATGAAGATCTCATCTTTCTTCTGACTCACTTGTAGCCCAAGAAAGAATGTCAGCTCGCCCATCATACTCATCTCGTACCTACTCTGCATTAACTTAGCAAATCTCTTGCAAAGCTCATCATTAGTAGAACCGAATATTATATCATCAACATATACTTGTACTAATATCATAGCATCTTTATGCATTTTATGAAAGAGAGTCTTATTTATAACACCTCTGATAAAACCATTTTCAATTAAGAATTCAGATAGTGTTTCATACCACTTCCGAGGTTCCTGCTTGAGTCCATAAAGAGCTTTAAAAAGGAAGTACACAAAGTCCATATAATCTTTGTTTTCGAAACCCGGAGGTTGCTCTACATATACTTCTTCTTCCAGCTCCCCGTTCAGGAATGCACTTTTCACATCCATTTGATAAACTTTAAAGTCTGAATGTGCTGCGAATGCTAATAGCATCCTGATGCTTCAAGTCTTGCTACTGGTGCATAGGTCTCGTCATAATCTATTCCTTCTTCTTGAGAATACCCCTTAGCAACCAGTCTGGCCTTGTTCCTCATAACAATGCCATCTTCGTCCAACTTATTCCTGAATACCCATTTAGTGCCAATCACAGATTTGCCTTTAGGTCTGGGTACCAGTTTCCACACTTTCTGCCTATCAAACTGATTGAGTTCATCTTGCATCGCAATCACCCAATCTGGATCTTCTAGAGCATCTTCAACCTTCTTAGGTTCTTCCTCTGATAAAAACCCAGAGTACAGACATTCATTCTCTGTTGCTCTTCTAGTCCTCACACCACTCTCTAGGTCACCAATGATTAATTCAAAGGGATGATCTCTGTTCCATACCCTCTGTCTAGGCAGATTAGCCCTTGATGATTGTCCTTCTTCGTGGTTGTGTTGAGAGCGACTAGCTGATCCTTCTTCACCTCCCCCTGAGTTGCTGCCTTCATTATTTGATGATCCACCAGTTGAGCTAGCAGGTTCAGTAACAGACTGATTTTGAAATACAGACTGTGACTATGACTGTGTGGTATTACCAACACTTCCACTGCTTTGCTCTGGATTATCAATCTCCGTGTGTTCATGACTACCAGATGCAGCACCAGGTACGTCTTCATCTCCTAAGTAGTATTCTGACTGATTTTCAATTTCCAGAGATTCAGAATCTTTATCTTTTTGAAGACTTGGGAGTTTGGTGTCGTCAAACGTTACATTAAGGCTTTCAATGACCTTATGAGTTTCAATCACATATACCATGTACGTCTTAGACTCCAGTGAGTAACCAAGGAAAATCCCTTCATCTGCTTTAGCATCAAACTTGCCCAGATGTTCATCTTTCAATACATAGCATTTTCCACCAAACACATGAAAGTACTTCAGTGATGGCTTTCTGTTGGTCATAATCTCATAGGATGTCTTTTCTAGATCTTTATTAATCAGGGTCCTATTTTGAGTGTAACAAGCTGTGTTGACTGCTTCTGCCCAAAAATATGTAGGTAGCTTTGACTGGCTTAGCATTGTCCTTGCTGCTTCAATCAAAGTCCTATTTTTCCTTTCTACCACTCCATTCTGCTGTGGAGTTCTTGGGGCTGAGTATTGTCTTGAAATTCCTTGCTCCGTGCAGAATTCATTTAGAACTGCATTTCTGAATTCAGTTCCATTATCTGATCTGATCGTCCGCACAGGCAATCCAGCTTCCACCTCAATCTTTTTAATGTGATCGATTACCATTTGAGGTGTTTCATCCTTAGAATGCAAAAACAACACCCACGTGTACTTGGAGTAGTCGTCGACAATCACTAATCCATATTTCTTCTTTGAAACTGACATGACATTAACCGGTCCAAACAGATCCATATGAATCAACTGGAGAGGTTCGCTGATGCTTGACATGTCCTTACTTCTATGTGACGCCTTCTTTGACTTACCCTTTTCACATGCTTCACAGAGTCCTTCTTGGTAGAATTCCATCTGTGGTAACCCTCTCACCAATTCTCTTCTAACTAAAGAATTCATTGCTTTAAAGTTCAGGTGAGATAGTTTTTTGTGCCATAACCAACTTAATTCAGAGGATGCTTTACTGTAGAAACAATTTGCTTCTCCTCTGCTTGCAGTGTTTAAGTCAGCTACGAACAGATTTCCTTTTCTTACTCCTTTAAGAGCAAGCTTTTCATCTTTCCTGTTGGTGATCAGACACTTTTCCTTCCTGAAGTCCACATTATATCCTTTATCTGTAAATTGACTAACGCTCAGCAAGTTGTGCTTCAGACCGTCAACAAGAGAGATATTTTCAATGATGACATTTCCAACTTCCAGACTACCATATCCCTTAGTAAATCCTTTGCTGTCATCTCCAAAGGTTACAACTGGGCCGGTCTTCTCAACCACATTGGTCAGCAGGGACTTGTCTCCTGTCATATGCCTTGAACATCCACTATCCAGAATCCACATGACTTTTTCATTAGTACCTATGCCCTGCAACCACAAAGTGATTAATGTTTCTTTGGCACCCAAACTTGTTTGGGTCCAAGAAATTTAGAGGTTCTTGCAGATGGTGTAACAGGTTCAGTTTTCACATCTTTAAGTTCTACTTTGACTGAACTCGAATCATGTTCCTTTGCCTTGACAGATTTGTCTTTTGGCTTAGGAGATTGAGTCTCCTTCCTAACCTTAGGAGGACTAGCAGTCTTTGCCCTTACCTTTTTCTTATTCATGCTTCTTTCTATGCCTATGCAATTACTAGAAGTAGATGCATTCATCAAATTAAAATAAGCATGCATAATATTAAAAGCACATGGCATACATCCAGTAATACCACAAGGCAAATGAAAACTATTCATGCTAAACATGTTCTGCACAACAGGAATATTAGATTCTACTTTAACCTTATTACATGCATGACTAAGGTGTCTAGCAAAATTGCAATTAGTACACAATTTCCTAGGTGCAGTGGGTGCAGGTGTAGCAGAATTAGCAATTTTAGCACCTACTTTCCCATTTCTATTACTTTTTGACTTGTTCTTGTTACCACCTAATTCAGTTTTAGCAGATTCAGTTTTAACTGGCTCATTAGGTGTAACTTCTTCTACATTATCTTCCTCAACTTCTTTCTCTTTTAACTTATCCTCAACAAGCATTTCTTGTTTCCATACGATAGTATCTTCATCTAAGGGTTCTGAGAGTGGGAGCTTAAAGATAGGATTACTACTCTTCTTAATGACAAAAGGAACATTTTCATTTTCTAATAAAACAGTACTAGAAGCATTGAAAATTATATTCCTTTTATCCGTCTTGTTTTTCCTTTTATGTTTATCGTAGTCAAAGCCTATACATGTCTTGTTATCTAAGCTCTGCTTATCCATTATGTCTTTAGCAATATTAGCTGAGTTCTTAAAAGCTTCCAATTTTAACTCTAGCTCAGAGATCTTAGCCATAAGTGTTGTCTCAACCTCTGCATTACAGATAACCTTATTCTCTAAATATTCATTTCTTTCCTTAAGGTCATTAACTGTGATTCCTACAAGCTCTAGTTATTCCTTTCCAGATTCTAGCTTTTTAATCTTCGCAACTAGTCTAGCATTTTCTGCTTCAGAAGCTAGCATGCTTGTATAAATGTTAAACATCTCTATACTCAAGTCATTAACAGTATTTTTATATTCAGATAGAGACATATCTACAGTGGTGAGAATAGGTACCTGTGCTGATGATGGAGATTCTTCTGAAGTGTCTGCCATTAATGCAAGATTTCCATATTCTTTTTCTTCAAAATCTGTGTCATCCCAGCTTCTACCTTCAACAATGTAAGCCTTGCCTTGTTGTTTTACAACCAAAGCATCCAATCTCTGTTTCAACTTCTCATTCTCCCTTTTCAACTCATCATAGCTTTTCTTCTCGTATGAACTCTTCTTCTCGTAAACCTTATTGTCTTTTGCTTGTTTCGGTTTCTTACATTCAGTGGCGAAATGCCCTAGTTCATTGCAGTTGTAGCACCGGAACTTACTACGGTCTACCATGTTTGACTTGTAACCACCTCTTGAGTTGGATCCCGAAAATGATCATGTCTTCTGAAATCTGCTACCAAAACTTTTCTTGTACTTGGGATTCCTTCTGAATCTTATATGCTTGAAATGCCCTGCCAAGTACGCCATAGATTTGTCTTCCATCTCATCAAGCTCTTCCAATGTATAAAAATCATCTTCCTCTTCAGCTTGTGATTCTGTAGCCATTTCAGCTTCAATGATCAATTCTTTACCAATCTTGGTTTCAACAACCTTTGCTTCAGAAGTCTTCACTTCATCTGCCACAAGAGCTGTGGTCTTCATTAGTGCTGCATTCTTACTATCCACTGAGCCGGAACCATAGATAATCAACCCCTGTTCTTGTTCCATTTCATAAGTCTTCAATTTTCCATATAGCTTTTCAAGGGGCATGACATTGAAGTTGTCCCTTTCTCTAATTGAAGAGACTTTATGCTCAACATGATGTGGAAGAGTCAACATAAACTTCCTGTTCGTTTCCCTTAATGGATAGTTCTTTGTTGGGTTCCGAGGCATAAAACGCAGCGGATAAACGTAAAAATAATAAAAAAAATCGGAACCCTAACGCAGGATCATGTATAAGACTTGACGGATTATGGTAAACAGAATCATACCTATTCTTGTCCTGACTTTCACGAACTCAACGGAGATCCTTGCTATCACGATTTTGTGTCTTCCTCTCGAAAGCACCTCTATGGTATCCACACGAGCACCTTCAAGAACGTCTCACGATCTTGATCACGGGATGGATGTACTAGCCTCCTTTGATGAATTCGAATGACTGCCTTTGCTGCCTCCTTGCTCTGCCTCTAGGGTTTTATCATATAAAACGTACCATTCATTTAACCTATCATTATCTATTTATAATGATTGGTTAATGGGCCTTTTCAGCAAAACCTAACCCATGTAGGCATAGGATTAAATAATAAAACATGCTTTTATTATTTAATTAATAACTAAGTCACACTTAATTATTATTGGCAGAAATACAATTATTCAAATTCGAATTTATATTATTTTAATTAATTAAGTCTCACTTAATTAATATAATAAAATTCAAATAATCATCAATTAATTTAAATCTATAATTTAAATTAACTATTCCACTAGGTGCTCTATGTGTGTGACCCTATAGGCTATTATTTAATTAGCAATAATTTTATTCTCCAATAAAATTATAAACAATGAGCGGTATCTAGTAATACATCATTGCTATCCAATTAAACAATAATTAAATCGTGATTTGATAAAACCTTTCATGATTAATGTTTCCGTGTAATATAATCCCTTTAACCAAATATATTATAGATTAAACTCGAGGCATGTGTTTAGTCATCCTCTTCAACATTTAATCCGGGTTTACTTGATCCATGAGTAGACTATGGAAAAACAAATCATTATTTGAGCACGGCCATGCATTTTATAGTCTCACTCAATCAAGAGGCCAATAATATCTCTCCTAATTATAGGAGGGTTAAATCCTTTATCTATCATTCATATTTCTCATACGACTCATGATATACCCGATGTCCACTTTTATCATCACCCGGTCAAAGGTAACTTTTAATGTAGTCAGAGTATATTAATCCTCGTATAGAAATATAATGATCTCAAGTCAGAGGATCATTACACCATTATCACTGTGAGTCTTTCTTATGACTTTATTAAACATGAAGAATCTCACTGTGGGTCTGTCCAGTACCATGTACTCCTACATGTACCTATGCATTGACTTTAGTATCCCCATACTTATAACCAATGAGATATGGTTATCTGTCAAACAACATACTAGTCTATTTATGTATTATTATTGTCCTATAATAATAATACTCGACTAGGGACATTTAAGAATATGATATATTATATAATCTCAAGTTCAAGTCATGTACATAAACTATATAACGTGTATCATGATTCTAAGGACATTTATTATGCTAACAAATATATCGCAGTAATTAAAGTCATAATAAATACGTTTATTGAATAATCAAATGACATAAAGGTTTATTAAAGGAAACATTGTATTGCCTCTAGGGCACCTACACTAACAATCTCCCACTTGCACTAGAGCCAATCACCCATGTATCTAATACCCATGGAACTAGTGTGACCGTCGTGCTTCTTCTGCGATAAGCCTTTGGTCAGTGGGTCTGCAATGTTATCATTTGTGTGCACTTTACATATGTGTATGTCACCCCTTTCATTAATCTCTCGAATGAGGTGATATCTCCTGAGTATGTGTTTGGTTCGGGAGTGAGCTCTAGGTTCTTTAGCCTGTGCAATGGCTCCATTATTATCGCAGTATAGATCAATGGGATCTGCGATCGATGGAACCACTCCCAAATCATTAATGAATTTTCGAATCCAAACAGCTTCCTTAGCCGCTTCACAAGCTGCAATGTACTCAGCCTCCATTGTAGAATCAGCTACTGTTTCTTGCTTTGAACTCTTCCAACTTACAGCACCTCCGTTTAGACAAAACACAAAACCAGACTGTGATACAGTATCATCCCTGTCTGTTTGGAAACTTGCATCGGTGTAACCTTTTACAACCAGTTTCTCCTCTCCTCCATACACCAAGAATGAATCTTTAGTCCTTTTCAAGTACTTTAGAATATTCTTGACAGCCGTCCAGTGACCTTCACCTGGATTAGATTGGTATCTGCTCGTCATGCTTAAAGCATACGAAACATCTGGGCGAGTACATACCATTGCATACATGATGGATCCAATTGCTGAGGCATATGGAACCTTACTCATGCGGTCCTTGTCATCCAATGATTTCGGACACTGATCTTTAGAGATCGTTATCCCTTGAGATACGGGGACATATCCCCTTTTTGCATTTTGCATACCAAAACGATGCAAAACCTTATCGATGTATGTACTCTGACTTAGACCGATCATCCTTCTAGATCTATCCCTATAGATCCTCATTCCCAGAATGTAGGATGCATCTCCTAAGTCTTTCATAGAGAAGTTGCTCCCTAACCAAGTCTTAACACCCTTGAGAAAAGGTATGTCATTCCCCATTAGTAGTATGTCATCAACATATAGTACTATGAATGCCACATGGCTCCCACTAACCTTCTTGTAAACACAAGGTTCATCTTCGTTTTGAACAAATCCATACTCTTTGACTGTTTCATCAAAACGAATATTCCATCTCCTAGATGCTTGCTTCAATCCATAAATGGATCGACGTAATTTACATACCTTGCTAACATTCCTTGGATCGACAAAACCTTCAGGTTGTGTCATGTACACATCCTCATCAAGGGTTCCATTAAGGAAAGCTGTTTTGACATCCATTTGCCAGATTTCATAATCATGGAATGCTGCAATAGCAAGCAAAATCCTTATGGATTTGACCATAGCCACTGGTGAGAAAGTTTCATCATAGTCAATACCATGAATTTGTTTGAAACCTTTTGCAACCAGCCTTGCTTTATAGGTCTGAACATTTCCATCCATGTCAGTTTTCTTCTTGAAAACCCACTTGCACCCTATGGGTTTTACCCCTTCAGGTGGATCAACCAAAGTCCATACTTGGTTTTCATACATGGAATCCATCTCGGATTTCGTGGCTTCTAGCCATCTCTTAGAGTCTGGACTGATCATAGCATCTTGGTATGTGAGAGGCTCATCTTCATCTATGAGCATCAAATCACCACATTGAGTCAAGAGAAATCCATATCTCTCTGGCTCATGGCGAATTCTACCAGTTCTACGAACAACCTGTGTTTGTTGAGCATTATAATTATCCTGCTCTTGTTCCACTTCAGGTTCAATGCTATTTTGTGGTTCTCGATCTTCATCGAGATCTATAGTTCTCCCACTGTTTCTTTTGGAAATAAAATCTCTTTCCATGAAAACAGCATCTCGAGCAATAAACACTTTCTGCTCAGAGGGACTATAAAAATAATACGCCTTTGTTTCTTTAGGGTATCCCACAAAATTGCACTCTTCAGATTTAGGTCCAAGCTTGTCAGATACTTGACGTTTCACAAACGCCTTGCATCCCCAAACTTTCATAAAGCTCATGCTTGACCGTTTCTCCTCCCATATCTCATATGGAGTCTTTTGAACCTTCTTAGTAGGAACACGGTTAAGTGTGAAAGCCGCTGTTTCTAGAGCGTAACCCCAGAAACTAATTGGAAGATCTGCATGACTCATCATCGATCGCACCATGTCCAACAAGGTGCGATTTCTCCTCTCTGAAACTCCATTCCATTGAGGTGTACCTGGCGGAGTGAGTTGTGATACAATACCACACTCCTTTAAATAATCTTTAAATTCAGTGCTCAAGTATTCTCCTCCACGATCAGATCGTAAGATTTTAATACTTGCACCTCCGCCAATTTGCTTCTCTACTTCAGCCTTGTATTCTTTGAACTTTTCAAAAGAATCGGATTTATTCTTCATAAGATATACATATCCATATCTACTGAAATCATCAGTAAATGTTATGAAGTAGTAGTAGCCTCCTCTAGCCATCACACGCATTGGGCCACATACATCACTATGTATTAGCTCCAAACGTTCAGTGGCCCTTTGACCCTTACCAGTGAAAGGGGCTTTAGTCATTTTACCAAGCAAACAAGATTCGCATTCTTGGTATGATTCAAAATCAAACTTATCCAAATGTCCATCCTTATGTAATTTGGATATGCGTTTCTCATTTATATGGCCTAGACGACAATGCCAGAGGTATGTTTGATTTGAGTCATTAACTTTAAGTCGTTTGTTTTCTATATTACAGACAGGATTATCTAAGTCAAGAACATATAAACCATTAAACAAACGCGCAACACCATAGGTTAAATCATTCAAAGCAAAAGAGCAACTGTTGTCCTTTATTGTAAACGAAAAACCTTTCTTGTCCAAACAAGAAACAGAAATAATGTTTCTGCGAATTGCAGGCACGTAATAACAATTCTCCAGTTCTAAAACTAGGCCAGAGGGCAAAGATAAATAATAGGTTCCTACAGCTAAAGCAGCAACTCTTGCTCCGTTGCCAACTCGTAGGTCCATTTCTCCTTTAGCCAATGTCCTACTTCTCTGCATTTCCTGCACATTTATACAAATGTGAGAAGCACATCCGGTATCCAATACCCAAGATGTAGAAATAGACAGATTGACTTCTATAACATATATACCTGAATTAGAAGCTTGCTCAGCCCTCTTCTTCTTCAGATCCTCCAAGTAAACTGAACAGTTTCTCTTCCAGTGACCAGTTTTCTTACAGTAGTGACATTCACCCTTAGCGACCCCACCTTTAGGCTTTAAAGCCTGTTTAGGACCTGACTTTGGCTTGGGTGTAGAATCAGAACCTGTCTTCTTCTTACCCTTCCACTTGCCTTTCCCTTTGGCCTTACCTTTGTTGCCCACCATCAGTATGGGAGCGGGTTCAGCCGTCTTCATGTTGGTCTCATATGTTCTCAACATAGCCAACAATTCAGTAGGTGTTTTGTCAAATTCATTCATATTGTAGTTCATAACAAACTGAGTGAATTTGTTGTTCAAAGAATTCAAGATTAGGTCAATACCAGTTTCCGGACCAATCGGGAAACCCAAAGTATCAAGATACTCAATGTAACCAATCATCTTCAGAACATGTGGGCCAACTGGTTCACTTGCCCCTTGTTTGCAGTTAAAGAGTGACTTGCTCGTGTTGAACCTTTCTTGACGAGTTTGACTTGCAAACATACTTTGCAAGTGCTCATTGATAGTATATGCATCCATATGCACATGTTGTCTTTGAAGCTCAGCACTCATAGTTGCCAACATAAGACATGCAACATCAGTTGCATCATTCTTATCCTTTGTGTGGGCCGCTCGTTCCTCAACAGTAGCGCCCTCAGGAAGGGGACCTGCCGGAGGAATATCAATGACATGAAGCTTGCGCTCCTGCCTGAGGACAATCCTCAAATTCCTCTGCCAGTCTAGGAAGTTGTTTCCTCCTGTCAGCTTATCCTTCTCAAGGACAGATCGTACGGATAGTGTGTTTGTGTTGTTTGTCATTATTCGGTATCTACAATGATAAAAGCACAAAATAAACATTAGATTGTCTGAGTTATTTATTATGTTCAAATGATTATGATACATTCATAATATATCTCCCACTATTTTTATCAAATCAATAGCCCTTACTATTAATTTGGAAAGTATATCCCATAATTCTTTCTAGTGAGCCAAGATCCATATTTCGTCATGTCTTAAGTCAACCACTGGAAGTCCTTAAGAATGATTATTTAGGTAGACAACAGTTGTCAATTATATCATATATAATTCTTGGATAGTTTGGTGAGCAACGATTGATCTTATCTATCTAATAGATTTTTAAACCAAACTCTATGCTTCTAAGTTCATAATGGTTGAATATAACCGTTTACTTTCACCTTATCAGAAATTTTTTTTTATTTTCGAAGACCAGTCCTATTCAGAAATCATCAATTTCTGAACTACAGATCATATCTGTTGGCCTTTTTCCCCACTGCATCTTATACAGTTTCAGAAGCAAGTATCATATACATACTTATCATATCCCAGTTAACAGCTGATGTCCAACATAATCTGTCCACCAGTTTGTATCATATACAAACCGACCCTCATGCATAACATACAAATCGCAAACAGGCATATAAATCAGTCATGACAAATCATTAACATGCTAGTATCATCATCTATTTACTCATCATATGAATAACAATTCGAATATACAAGGCAGTAGCATGGCAGTCTCAAACAGGCATGGCAGTAGCAAAGCAGTAGCATGGCAGTTTCATGGCAGTCACCAAGACAGGCATATTTGCATCAAATACAGTTAACACGTAACCAAATCAGTCCCTTATACACGTAGCTCTGATGCCATTGTTGGGTTCCGAGGCATAAAACGCAGCGGATAAACGTAAAAATAATAAAAAAAATCGGAACCCTAACGCAGGATCATGTATAAGACTTGACGGATTATGGTAAACAGAATCATACCTATTCTTGTCCTGACTTTCACGAACTCAACGGAGATCCTTGCTATCACGATTTTGTGTCTTCCTCTCGAAAGCACCTCTATGGTATCCACACGAGCACCTTCAAGAACGTCTCACGATCTTGATCACGGGATGGATGTACTAGCCTCCTTTGATGAATTCGAATGACTGCCTTTGCTGCCTCCTTGCTCTGCCTCTAGGGTTTTATCATATAAAACGTACCATTCATTTAACCTATCATTATCTATTTATAATGATTGGTTAATGGGCCTTTTCAGCAAAACCTAACCCATGTAGGCATAGGATTAAATAATAAAACATGCTTTTATTATTTAATTAATAACTAAGTCACACTTAATTATTATTGGCAGAAATACAATTATTCAAATTCGAATTTATATTATTTTAATTAATTAAGTCTCACTTAATTAATATAATAAAATTCAAATAATCATCAATTAATTTAAATCTATAATTTAAATTAACTATTCCACTAGGTGCTCTATGTGTGTGACCCTATAGGCTATTATTTAATTAGCAATAATTTTATTCTCCAATAAAATTATAAACAATGAGCGGTATCTAGTAATACATCATTGCTATCCAATTAAACAATAATTAAATCGTGATTTGATAAAACCTTTCATGATTAATGTTTCCGTGTAATATAATCCCTTTAACCAAATATATTATAGATTAAACTCGAGGCATGTGTTTAGTCATCCTCTTCAACATTTAATCCGGGTTTACTTGATCCATGAGTAGACTATGGAAAAACAAATCATTATTTGAGCACGGCCATGCATTTTATAGTCTCACTCAATCAAGAGGCCAATAATATCTCTCCTAATTATAGGAGGGTTAAATCCTTTATCTATCATTCATATTTCTCATACGACTCATGATATACCCGATGTCCACTTTTATCATCACCCGGTCAAAGGTAACTTTTAATGTAGTCAGAGTATATTAATCCTCGTATAGAAATATAATGATCTCAAGTCAGAGGATCATTACACCATTATCACTGTGAGTCTTTCTTATGACTTTATTAAACATGAAGAATCTCACTGTGGGTCTGTCCAGTACCATGTACTCCTACATGTACCTATGCATTGACTTTAGTATCCCCATACTTATAACCAATGAGATATGGTTATCTGTCAAACAACATACTAGTCTATTTATGTATTATTATTGTCCTATAATAATAATACTCGACTAGGGACATTTAAGAATATGATATATTATATAATCTCAAGTTCAAGTCATGTACTTAAACTATATAACGTGTATCATGATTCTAAGGACATTTATTATGCTAACAAATATATCGCAGTAATTAAAGTCATAATAAATACGTTTATTGAATAATCAAATGACATAAAGGTTTATTAAAGGAAACATTGTATTGCCTCTAGGGCACCTACACTAACATTCTTCCCCTGGATACTCAACTCATTTAACAATTTATTGTACCGCTCAAAAACTTGAGTAATTGATTCTCCAGGAGTAGATTTGAACGCTTCATATCTTGATGTAAGTATATCCAACCGGTTCTCTTTTACTTCTTCTGTTCCTTCTATAATCAGTTCGATGGTTTCCCACATGTGCTTTCCAGATATACAATTTAGAATTTGATGGCACATGTCTTCATCCATTGAGTCAACAATAATCAACTGAAGGCCTATGTCCAATGCAACAATTTCTTTCTCTGTATCAGTGAACTCTGTAGGATCCTTTGGAGTAGACCTTTGAGGAACTCTTACTCCGTCCACTGTAGATTCAGGAATCATCTTCATTGGTACAAACGGTCTGTTCTCTAAGATACCCATGTACAATAGATTTGCAGCCTTAATAAACAGGGTCATCTTCTTTTTCCAGAGATTATAATTCACTCTATCAAACTGAGGAACCTTAATACTTCCTACTTTCTGAGAACTCATGATATTGAACTTTTCAAAATTATTTAAGGTTCAAAAAATTTCTGAGTGAAATATTTTGAAAATTAAAAAATTCGCGAAAAATTCCAGAAGCTTAATACTGAAGTCCGAACAATAGATCCTGATTTGTAAACTCAATCAGTAAGCTCTAATACCAATTGTTAGTCCCAAATATCGTAGAAGGGGGGTTGAATACGATATTGTCCAATTTATTAAATAATTCGCGGAATGGTTCTTTATGGACTTTATACAGTTCGAACAGTTATTAAATCAAACAGTTGGTGAGCAATAACATAACAACAGTTCGGGGAATATATCTTTTGATTTATATAAACCCTGAGGTGCTCCACAAATCTAATCTTTCGATTAGTTACAATGATTCACTAGTACAGCAGTTAGATTACAAGCTTTAATGAAAACAACAAGGGTAACAACAGCTGTGTGTACAAAATTAATGGCTTCAGTGTTTACTCTTGAATGCTCTCTGTGTTTTCTCTCTTTAATCGCTCTGTGTATCTCTCTGCCTGTTTTGCTGAATGAATCTTCAAAGACGATGCTTTGCTGCTATTTGTGTAGTCTTTTTCAACTTCGAATACGTGGCTCATTTTGGTCCAAGTAAACAAGTTGCAGCTTCGCTTCTTTTTCTTCATAAGTATCGGGAACATTTTCTGAGTAATTGTTAAGTATCGATGTGTCTGTAAATTAACTATCGGACACATAAAACAATTCCTGAAATTAAAATTAATTACTTCAAACTGAGTAACTATCGGAATTATTAACTATCGGAAATTCTTTTTAATTCTTTTTAATTCTCTTATCCGATAGTTAGAAAGCATCTGAAATTCCTGCTAGTTTTTCCTTTACCCGATAGTTAATAACTATCGGGAAGTGGCTTGATTTACTTTGCTTATTCATTTAACTCACCCGATGGTTATTAACCATTGGTGAATAAGACAAAATAGGAAAAAGACGAAATAGCTTGACTAGTTGACTTCTGGATACAGCTTCTGCAGTCTCACTCACTTAGCCATATTTCGAACTTGTTAAGCCCTTTAATATTATTTCTTCCACTGCAACCAAGTCAAATAAATATTTCCTTGTTAATTCTACCTTGATTTATTCCGGGCTTAATCGCATACCACTTAGGTTATTCATCTCAGTATCTGGTCAATTCTTCTGAATCAGTGATGCAGTTCTCAAACTCTTTTATGCTGTCGATTGGTGCAACTGGTCTGGTTCACAACCGACTAGCAAGAACTTGATCTTCACATATTCTTTGCTATACAATTGACCTGTTCCATTATGATAAGAAGTGCTTCTTAAATTTCACTGGAATCTTCTACTTTCTCTGTAGTAAAACCTTCTTCATCTTCAGAACCTTTGAAACACTTTAACTTTATTCTTCACTGAGGCTTGAACATGTGAATGAACTTCTTTCAGTGATCTTCAATGTCTTCAAAGCTTCCTCTAATATTTTGGTTCTTTGTATTCAACTTATGAACGATTCGCAGTCGATTCCGTGCTTCACCTTAATATAAGTTACCGACTTGTTGTGTTGAGTTAGTTACCTCGGTTACATGTTACTTTACGTTACATTTTGCTTTACATTGATGTACAACTCCTGGACTTTGAAGGTGCATATCATTGGAATTTGTATATCATCATTTTCACAAGCTCTCCATGAATGGAGTTAGGGATTTAAGCAAATTGTCAAGGACATGGACATTCTAACTTGTGTATTACTTGAAAATGATTTTATTTTAGTAAGATTGCTATACATATATATATATATATCTCTAGAATGAAAGGCGCACACATAATTCAATATTAGTGCAACTATACCATGATTATATTATATGTGGATCTACTAATGAAAATTTGGCAAGAGTTTATTACTAAGTTAATGCAGAATAGGTACAAGATGAGCATGTTGGAAGAGTTGCAATTCTTTTTGGATTATAAATAATTGAAAAGAATGATGACAATTAAATTAAGTCAAGGATCTTTTGAAGATGCGCAATTTGGAAGATTTTAGTCCTGCCAAGACTTCTTGCCAACAGACCACTAAGCTTAATCAGGGAAAATCAGGTATATGAACTGAAGTGACAAGCTATAGAGGTATGATCAGCTCAATACTTATTCAAGTGCATAAAGACCATATATTTTATTCTCGATATGCCTATGTGCAACTTTCTAAGTGGATACTAGAGAATTTTATCTTATAGCTAAGTTATGAATTGTTAGATATCTTAGGGGATCACTAATTCTCAAAATCAGGTACCCTAAAGATATTAGGTTTAACCTAATTGGCTATATAGATATAGATGATGCAGGTTGTAAGAAAGACAGTGAAGTCATTCCTAGAAGCTATCAATTTCGTGGAAGAAGTTGGATTCTTGTTGAAATGAGAGAAAGCATTCAACACACATAGTTGCATCAAAGACTAAAATTAAAGCAGCTAGTGAATGTGATGCTCTGGTCTTCTGAACAAGGAAACTTCTTCAACTCCAACTCCTCTGCCGGATACTCTCTACACCAATTAAGGAACAAACGCATGGACATCAGGTATCATTTCTTTTGAGATTGTCCTTAGTAGAATCACTTGTAGATCTTTGCTAAATAACTTGATGAATTTATTTTATCTAAGTTGGTTAGTGAACTTAGGATATTATTTATATGCATATTTGTTGAAAATCTCATCTGCAAGGAATTCTTGAATGAGTTCACAAGTATTAAATCATCCATATTTAAAGGACTTGTAAATTTATTTTAAATCCAGTACCTCGTACTTTTTGCTACTAGTTTAATTATCATGCTTAGAATGTTATATGCATATGTGGTAGTTAAATTTTCTAGCATAAGTTAGTAGCATAATTATTTGTTTGTTAAATATTTAATGAGTATTAGTCAATGATATCTTGCTTAATTGCTCTGATTTTTTAAATATTTTATTGCAAATAATTGTGACACTTTTGATATTAGTGACAGTATTTAGAAATTTTATTATAAGTAAACAATGCATATTTTAAAAATCACTAATATTGAAAGATGAAGTATTTTCTAAATCATGTGTATAAGATTCTCAATGTACTTAGAAAATATTTCTAAAATTTGATTTTATTTGCGAGGAGTTGTAATTAGGATCACAAGTATTAAATGTCAATATTTAAAGGACTTGCGAATTTCTATTCAACTAACTTCTAGAGCTTACGTATATCATTAATAATTGTTATGAGTATAATTGCAATATGCTTGAGTGTCGATTATTAGATAAAGCGTAGGAAGTTAGATTCTAATATTCAATCTAATGAATATTTTAATATTTAGCAAAATTATTTTATCTTATTAAAATTATGGATTAAAGCATAATTAGAAACATAATTTCTTGCATTTTGAAATTATTGATAATTATCAAGTAATGATATTTTGTTAATGTTTCCGTGCAATTAATTGTGATATTTTTAATATTAGTGATAATATATGTTGTTTATCTGAAATCACTAATAATAAAAATATGTCTAAATGCTTATTGTTCTACTGAATAATTGTCATGTGTTATTTGATTTATATATGCATGTCAGTGGTAATTGCTTAGTATAACATAAGTACTTAATTTATTTTGATATATTTAAATTATGATGATATAAAATAATTCAGTGATATATTGGTTCCATGATTTAAGTAAATTAAAATAAATTTGTAGCATAATTATTCGTAGTATAAACATTTTCTTTTATTACTTTGTGATAATTGATTAATATTTTATTACAAAATAATTGTGATATATTGATACTAATGGATTTGCTTAGTCTTTATTCTAAGTAAAAATTGGTTTTTGAAGAAGCCGTTAGTATTAGTATATTTAGTTTTTCTTCTTTGAATGAATTCTAAACTTGAATGTATTAAAAAGAATTTCTTGTCTGATTTTTTTTCAAAATGTTTTATTCAAAGATACATTCATTTCTCTATCAGTTTTAAAGAAGGAAACATTAAAATTCTTTTTCAAAACTTCTCTTTTGAAAATCTTTTGATTTACAACCCTACTTTGATTTCTAAATCCTAGGGTGTGAATCAAACTTTTCTTGATGATAATCTTTCTTCAAATTTCAACATCTTTTATCCTCTCCCAAAAGCTGCTTTTAAAAGTTTTATCTTGAAAAACTTTTCCACTCTTAATTTTTCTTTTTAGAGTGGCAGAAATTTTGTAACTGATATTTTATTCGGAGAAATTGTTTTTACTTCGAGGTATCAACCATTTGTAAAATGATTTATTTTTAAACACTTATTTCAATGTATGTTTCACATTGATTCATAGTACCTAAACAGTGGTTGTTCCTTTGAAGGCCTTGTACTGTATTGTTAAGCATACATTCACCCCAATTGTCATATTTTTATTTTAAGAGGGGGACACTATCAGGTGGATGAAAATGATGTAAATCATAATTGCATTATGAGTAGGAAAATCATAGTCCTCTATCTGATAAGGATGTTTTGTGAAACTGGTTTTAAAACATACAGAGCTTAGGTTTTCAAGGAAATGAGTCATTTTATCGAGATATAATTTTGTAAGAGAGTTTAATTTCTTCTTTGGTGTAAATTCCCGCATTTTATTATGGGAAGTTTGCCTTATAAGAAATTCATAGGGGATAGAATTTTTCTCTGATACACTTTTCTGCGTTTTATTATGGGATAAATATCTTAAAGAAAATTGTGTATCATGCTCTTAAATGATAAATTTTTAGATCCGACAAAACTCTTTTACTAAAAGCGCTGTAATTCAATCCATTATCATTCCTTATTATATTTTTCCTTCTCTTTTAGATGAAAAATATGTTTTGGAATGTTAAGGTGATTATGTTTTTATCTTATTGATTCTTTCCATTTAGCCCTCAGTGGCTTAAGAAGCTGGCCAAGAGGTTGAAAACCCATCAATCTCTTACCCAGACCATAGTACCAAACACTGATTCATCCACTTCCATATATTAACCTCTGGAGATATAACGAACTTATGTAAGTTAGAGGTTGATAATGGAGAAACTACACTTGATGCAGCAAATAAGGATGAAGTCGGAAGTGCACCCATAGCTCTACCTCCAGAGGAGAAAAGTAATATATAACTGAGGTAACTGTAAGCTCATCTGCATCTTCTCAAAAGGATGCAGAGCTGAAAAGGAAATTAAACTGTCTCTGAAATCATTCTCTCAACAGGGTGAGTCCATTAAATTCGCTCATCAGTCAGAGCATCTGGTAATGAGTCAAGCACACCATTGGCACTCACGCTAATGGTAAGCCTAAACAGATAAATTCTAGGAACACATTGCATGACGTGCATAGTATGAGGTACAGGCATTCAGAGGAGATACAGACTCTAGTTAGCCATACATTACATTGTCCAAGTATCTACCTCAAACAGAAGTTAATCTTCTACATTCCGAAAGGGAGATCTCTTGTTCAAATTTATCTGGGCTTGAGAGGTAACTGCTTGACAAGAATTTTTCGGATAACTCAAGTAGGGTATTTTACACAAAATTCCCGTCACAGGGTTATAAGGGAAACATAGGCTCTAAATTGACATTTATTACATTGCCTACTACGTCGCCCCTCCTGGAAAGAACATTTTCAGATCCTGAAAAGGAATGTCGACCTCTCATTTACGGAGAAGGTGTGAGGAAACTCCTTGATAGAACATGGCAGGATTCCTTAAAAGATTTTAAAATCTTGGGATAACCCATCTCAAACATGTGAGGCTCCACTAGACAGTGATTTTACAAACGCTATTGAGTCTAGTGCTGACACAATGCTTATACATGATAGATCTAGAACACCTCTACGAGTCAATTCTCCTCTTGATAGTGATTCAGTTCATTCTGATGAATTAGGTGATGAGGATATAATTGAATTGACGAATTTCACTTACAGATACAGAAGGCTATATTTGAAATGCAGAGTGAAAGTATGAGAAAGAAACACTTAAGTGAAAGTGATGGAGAGATACACTTGAGTGAAAGACAGGGAGTGAAAGAGTGAAACACTTCAAAATGCTCGATACTTAAGTGTAAACACTAACAGAATGTAGTAGAAGTGAAAAACCATAGACCAAACACTTACCCTTGCTACTTGCTATTTCTGAAAGAAAATCTACTATGTTTTTCCCAATCAATTACAGATGAGAACCTTCTTTGGAAAACAAGCCATTTGAAATATCATGGGCCATTGGAGGATTCCTCAACTAAGGGGGATAATTTAGTAAGAAAAAGAGTAAAAGGAGAAGTTAATAAAGTCCTATCTTCATATCCTTAGGAGAATTTAATATCCTTAGGGGGAGAATTTAGACAAGAAAAAGAAGAAAATATTATCTTCTAATCCTTATGGGAAACAATAGAATTTGGAAGAATCAAGAAACTATATCATATACTTGAAAGGAGTTGTAAGTAGAGGATTCCTCATCCAAGTGTGATTTACAGAAAAGAGTTGACACTTCCATTGATCATCTAAAGAAGAGAAGAAGATAGAGAAGAAGAATCACATTCTCAGGGGCAGAACATTACTTGAGCTATGCTCTATGTTCTATTGAAGACGTTCCGAGGAATTTTAATTCTTATGAAGCTCTGTTTATGATAAGTTCTTTAAGTTCAACTATGAAGGATTTTGAAGCAGAGAAAGCTCAAACACAGACAGAAATGAAGATGATACTACATGAATATCAGTTCAGTGTTAGAGGAACAAACATCTTTCATTTCAGTTACACAAGAAATCTGGATATGCAGAATCTGATCCAGAAAAACCAGTAGCATTATTAACAAGTCCCAGACTGTTACTTTTTCTAGTTGTTAGTTGAGTTATCCTCTCTATGGGATTTGTTTGCTAAGTTTAACAATCAAATAGGGGGGATATTGTTGGTGAGATTACGAAGCCGTATGAATAGTAATTGTGATAACTCAACACTAAAACATGACAAGTAAATAATACTACACCTACACAGAAATCAGGAAGAATGAAGACAAGGCAGATACAGTGAATCAAGACATTAGAAGAAGTTTTGAAGTCTACTACAGGTCACTGAAAGAAGTTCATTAATATGTTCAAGCGTTAGTGAAAAATAATGTGTAAAGACTTTCAGGGTTTTAGAAGTGTTGAAGATTCAGTATAAAAGTGCCACTATAAGATTTCAGTGTAAAGGCATTGATTGAAGATAGACATTGTTCAAAGCATATGAATCTAGAAGGATTGAAGACAAGGTAAAAACAAAGGTTAAAGAAGACAGCTGCAGTTTTGAAGTTATACTCACGAAAATAAGTTGATTTAAATGTTTAAGTGTCAGTGAAGAACAAAGAATGAAGTATTCAAGATTGTGGAAATAATGGAGACGTTGTCGAAGTACCAGAAAAGATTTCGGTGAAAGTACATTGTTTATTGACAGTGAGTGTTTGAAGCAATGCAACAGTCCAAGGTTAATAAGTTGAAACATAATAGAAGTCAAGAGAATTTAATTCAGTGTTAGTCGTTTGTGAACCAGACCAGTGCATTAAGCGTCAGCACAACAAGAAGAGAATTACCTTGATTTGTCATAAGAAAATCAGTTGATCAAGCCAGAAGAGTGAAAACCAAGTGGTAAATACTTCAAGCATTTCAAGAAATTGTTTAAGGCAAGTATTACTACATTTGGTGGCTCTTGTACTCTAGAAGCACTCTAGAGGCGCAACAAAACTCCTTAGGCGCAATGAAATACTTTTGAATAAGTTTCTAAGTACTTTCGTAGCTCCTACACACTGCAAGCACTCTAGAGGCGCAACAAAACTCCTTAGGCACAACAAAATACTTGTGAATAAGTTTCTAAGTACTTTCGTGGCTCCTACACACTGCAAGCACTCTATGAGGCACAACAAAACTTTCCCTTAGGTGCAACAAGAGTTTCGTGGCTGCTCTACAAGGGACACTGTTAGGTCCAAATGATTGTAGAAGGGGGGGTTGAATACAATCTCTATTAAATATTAAAATCTGTTTCGGATAATTTTTGATTAAACAATTTAATTATTATCACGAAATAATAATCAAAGAAACACAGTTCAAGTAAAATACTTATATTAAACTTGATGTGGGTTACAAGATTAAATCAGATAAACACTAATAGCTCTTTAGAATTTCTACAGAATATTTAACATGAATGCTCTGTATTTTTCTTTTTAGCTGAATAGAAAGTGAATTGAATTTTTTGTATCTACTGACTTAATCTGCTATATATAGGCAAATTCAGCTTTGGGAGACTTTTTCTCCTCGGAGAGACTTTTTCTGGGCTGGAAGACTTTCTCTTCGGGAGACTTTCTGGCTCGGGGAGACATTTCTGGCCTTGGAAGACTTTTGAATAAAAGGAAGACATTTAAATAAAACAGGGAGACTTTTTAATTAAACTCGGGGAGACTTTTGAAAAGTCTTCCCGAGAAAATCTTCTGCCGACCTGCTTTGATATATGAATTGTACATCTTCTGTCTTTTCCTTTATTTCTTTTATTTCTTTTTCTTTTTTTTTTTGATTTCTTTTTAATTAATCCTCTGAGAGACTTTTTGAAAAGTCTCCGGGAGACTTTTCAAAAGTCTTCCCGAATAACCAACTTGAATGTACATTGATATGTTTATCTTCTGCCTTTGTCTTTTCTTTTTCTTTTCTCTTCCCTTTTTTTTGTTTTCAATTTAATTTAAATTCTATTCCTTTATTATATATCTTATTAATTAAATTAATTCATTTTGAATTAATCTAAGTAAATAGGATACATAATAAATTATCTTTGATAATAGAATTAAATTAAAGTCTTCTTCATTCTAAAATAATTCTAAATTAATTAATTTTTTAATCAATTTAAGAAATAAATTAATTCTGATTGAATTAATTTACCAATTAAATTAACTAAATAATTTAATCAATTAATAGAGAATTAAATTAAAGTCTTGACTCCACGACTCTTGATGATATAATCTTAAATCTTCTGTCTTCACACCAATGTCTGTAGCTGACCATTTCTTCTGTAGTAAAGAACCTTCTCTGTATATTGCCAACACTCTGTGTACTGTCTGGTTCACGAGTGATTCACAACAAATAAAATTCTTCACTTGACTTTTATAATGTGGTTCACTTCTCCTCCTTCTGACTTGACTATATTTGTTGTCACACAATATTGAAATCTTCTGACACTGTAGCTTCTTCAAACTTAAATACTCCACTGAGGCATGATCAATTAAATTGAGCTTCTTTCAATGTAGTACTGCTTAAAGTCTGTAGATTGACTTTGATCTTCTTTTTCTTGTCAAATAATACCTGCTGAAGATTCCTGTGACAGATAATATATTTACTTACAAATTATCTATGTTTGAGTTGAGTTGTCATCTCGCTAAACAAATAGGCTTCTAAACATATGCCTTTCAATCTCCCCCTATTTGTTTGTTAAACAATAACAAGCAAATCACTAGAGGATAACTCAACTAACAAACAAGAAAAAGATATAACAATAAAACTTGTAAATAAACAAACTTAGTTCTGGTTTATATTAAACATTACCAGATTCAAACATTAATGATAAATACAAGATAATTGTTCTCTAGACTGAACAAATAGAACAAAGTTCTATCTTGACTTACCTATCATTACCAGCTTCAGAAGTATCAACTTCACCTTCTTCTAGAGTTTAACTTTTGTGACTAGGTGTCATTGGTACATCTTCAGTGGCTGGTTTCTCTGGATCAGATTGTACATTTCCAGATTTCTTGAGTAACTGAAATGAAAGATATTCGTTCCTTTAGCATTGAACATATTATACAAGTAGTATTATCTTCATTTCTCAGACTCATCACTACTCCCCCTTAGGATGGCAGGGATGAAGTCTTGTTCTCTTCTTATTACCACTTCTCCTCTGTTTCTCCAACTCATGTCTTCACTTCTCATCCAAGGTGAATTCATTCTCTCATTTCTTGAATTATCCAACCATTTTAATAGAGGTAACAACAGACATGGCATACATACAGCATTAAACCATCGCAGATATAAAAAATGCAAACTATGACATGTTATGCATTTTAGAAAATCCGGTTAATCCTATATACAAGAATCTTCTAAAATCAAATGGAATAGAAGAACTAATAAATAATCATTAGTTATATCCAATCCAAGCATGTTGTTATATACCCCCTTTGGATCTTGTTCAACAATGGAGTAATCCTCTTCTAGTAAAAAGACTTTGTTCAACACTTCTCCACTTTGGATCTTGTTCAACACTTCTTTCTTTTTGGATATTGTTCAAACTTTCCTTTTTGGAGATTGTTCAAACTTCTCCCCCTTAGTTGAGTAATCCTCTTCAGAATCCTTAATATCAGAAGAAATTTATTTCCCCTTAGTTGAGTAACATTAGAAATCTGTAACAGGGAATTGGGAATGTGATTTGGTAATTGTGCTAGTGTGTGATTTTACTTTGTGTTTCTCACAAGTGTTTCGCTCATATACTCTCTAAGTGTTTCACTCATAGAATATATATTTTCACTCTTTATCACTTGTGTTTCACTCTTTTCTCACAACACTGTTTCTCTCTCAGTACGGATGACACAGTTTTTTGTACCTGCAAGAAAGATCACCATAGCCCCTTCAAGAGAGGTCACTGGTGGTGCAATGGGGTTTCGTAAATCCCCGTCCTCAATTGATTCTATTAAAATATTTGACTTTGAAAACTGAATTACTTCAAGAATAGATTCAATGAGTTGCTGATCATCTAAGATGATCTATTCCGTTAGGAATCCAGATATGTTCCATCTGGGGAGGGAGACAAGGATCTATAATGTAGCAAATGATCCATGTTTCCTCCTGACGCCTGTGAAGGCATGTTTATTCAGTCAGAATCATCAATCATCCTTCCTTCCTTGATATGGAAGTTTAGAATTATTGCTTCCGTCAATTCATCCTTAGTGTGTGACAATCCTTACAGTGCATTTGAATATTACATATATGGTTTGCAGTGTTTGAGAGTGTCCAGATGAAGTTGACTCTTTACAAATGGCCTTGGCTGACAGGCCGAATTCAATAGACTCATCATGTTAAGATGACGAACCTAGTAACTGTTTTGCCATTTGCAAATCTATACCCTTTTGGGAGGATATAAATTAGTTAGCAGTTACCTCGGTTTCAATTACATATTCTAACTAGAGGCAGAGCTGCTGGAACACTCATAGATACTTCTCTTTTCTAGTGCACTAGAGGCACTTACTCTCTCACCCACTTTAGTTGATAAAACTTTTCTTTTCAGGGGTTTAGTAGATGAAGTTGTATCTGTTTGAGTGTTTGTGGTTCTATGATCTGTGTTAGAGATTGAAGATTTTCAATCCCTTGATCTCGTCCTATAGCCACTGAGGGCTCAATATATCAATTGTATATATTTTTATATTAATTGATTAGAGAATATATCAAGATCGAGATTACCTGCTTTTACCTCAAGTCGATTGCTCTTTTTCGACAGGACACAGATCTGCTTTTATTATTAGTGATTTTCAGATACCACAATATATTATCACTAACAACGAAAATCACAATTAATTGCGATGAAACAATAACAAACTATCAAAATATGATAATTAATAATAATTTCAAAAAGCAAGTAATTATGCTCCTAATATCTCATCGTATTAAAACTATGAAACTAATAAACGATGAATTGCTTCACTTCATAATTTTAATAAGATAAAATATCATCGCTAAATACTAAATAATCATAGGAATGTAAATTAGCATTTAACTTCATACACTATATCTAATAATTGTTACTTAAGCATGAGACAATTATACTCATAACAATTATCAGTGATATATGTAAGCTCGAGAAAATAAATGTAAAGAAATTCACAAGTCCTTTAAATATTGACATTTAATACTTATGATTCTTAGAACAATTTCCCGTAAAAATAAAAATAACTATTAAAATAAAAATAAAAATAAAAATAAAAATAAACTTACACACTTATATATAGAAATAATGATACTAACAGTTTTAAAAAATAAAAATAATATGTACCAATTGTTGGAAAACAAAAATAATAACGATATATATACAGTATAGATGTCAATTAAATAAAACTGTACAAAGTTCTATTAACCTATTTATTAAACTTAATATATATATATATAATAGATATACTTCAATATTAAATTATTTTCAAATAAAAATAACTTTTACCAAAATTCTAACTTGTAAAATTTTGATTAAATTATTTTTTTTTAAAGATAATAATCTAAAATTAAAATATAGTAGAATACAATCAAAATAGATAAAATATAAAATATTATAATAATTTACACTAAACACACATTCGAGAAATAGAATTTAGAAAAATAAATTCACAAGTGTTATGACAAATATTCACATAACAAACACTTGTAATTTTATTTAAGAACATAATGCAGATGTGAACTGGGATTCAAGATGAAGAACTATTCAACATCCCAAGTTCACCAACCAACCTGGTGAATGTGGATTCATCCAGTGGCTTAGTAAAAATATCTGCAGTCTGTTCTTCTGTGGGTACAAAGTGTAACTCCACAGTACCATTCATAACGTGTTCTCGAATAAAATGATACCTGATATCTATGTGCTTTGTCCTCGTGTGCTGTACAGGGTTGTTGGAGATTGCAATGGCACTTGTGTTATCACATAAAATAGGAATTTTATTTAACATAAAGCCATAATCTCTGAGTTGATTCCTTATCCATAAGATCTGAGCGTAACAGCTTCCCGCAGCAATGTACTCAGCCTCTGCTGTAGAATTGGAAATCGTTTGCTGTTTCTTGCTGTACCAGGAAATCAATCTTCTCCCTAGGAATTGGCAGCTCCCTGAGGTGCTCTTCCTATCAACAACACTTCCTGCATAATCAGAATCTGTATATCCTATCAGATTAAAACTAGATTCTTTAGGGTACCAGATACCAAGATTAGGTATAACCTTAAGATATCTTAAGATTCTTTTCACAGCAACAAGATGAATATCTCTAGGATCCGCTTGGAACCTTGCACATATACAAGTGGCATACATAATATCTGGTCGGCTTGCAGTTAGGTAAAGTAGAGAGCCTATCATACCTCTGTAGCTTGTGATGTCTACCTTTATTGAGTTTTCACATGCTCCAAGCTTGACAGCTGTAGATGAGGGAGTTCTTGCAGATGCTGAATCTTCCATGTGATACTTCTTCAGAAGTTCTTTAAGGTACTTGGACTGACAAATGAATATTCCATCTATTCTTTGACTCACTTGAAGTCCAAGGAAGAATTTCAGCTCTCCCATTAAGCTCATCTCGTACCTACTCTGCATTAACTTAGCAAATCTCTTGCACAAGTTATCATTAGTAGACCCAAATATTATGTCATCAACATATACTTGTACCATTATCAGATCATTATTGTGTTTCTTATAAAATAAGGTTTTATCTATGACTCCTCTAACAAAAGCATTTTCAAGTAAGAATTCTGAAAGAGTGTCATACCATGTTCTGGGCGCTTGTTTGAGACCATAGATAGCCTTGAAAAGAAAATATACAAAGTCCATGTGATCTGGATCTTCAAAGCCTGAGGGCTGTTGTACATATACCTCTTCAGCTAACTTTCCATTCAGGAATGCACTCTTCACGTCCATTTGATAAACTTTAAAATTGGAGTGAGCTGCGAATGCCAGAAACATCCTGATAGCCTCAAGTCTTGCAACTGAAGCGTAGGTTTCATCATAATCAATTCCTTCAGCTTGGGAATAACCTTTTGCAACCAGTCTGGCCTTGTTCCTTATCACAATGCCATCTTCATCCAACTTGTTTCTGAATACCCACCGTGTGCCAATTACAGTCCTGTCCTTTGGTCTGGGTACCAATTTCCAAACTTCTTGAGATTCAAATTGATTGAGTTCATCTTGCATAGCAATCACCCAATCAGGATCAGACAGTGCTTCTTCTATTTTCTTAGGTTCCATTTCAGATAGAAACCCAGAATAATTGCATTGATTCTGTGTAGCACCTCTTGTTCTAACACCAACATCTGGATCACCAATGATCAGCTCAAAAGGATGAGCTCTACTCCAAATTCTCTGACTTGGCAGATTAGATCTTGATGATTCGCCTTGAATTTCATTGTGATGTTGTGTTTGATTTGTCGATCCTTCATTTCCTCCCCCTGAGCTGCTGCTAGGATCCCTTGATGAATCTCCCCCTGTGTTAGTGGTATCTCTAGAGTTTCCACTGTTTCCACCACTAGCACTTGGATCATCAGCATTAATATCATTGTTGTTTCCTGTTGCAGCCTCAGGTTCGTTTTCATCATCTGAGTGTGAGTCTGGAATATTGTTAAACTTTAGAGTCTCAGATGAATCACCATTTTGGATGTCAGGGAATTTTGTGTCATCAAAAGTTACATTGACACTTTCTTTGACATAGTGTTGATCAATAATATACACCCGATAAGATCTTCTAGAATAACCAACAAAAATAGCTTCTAGAGCTTTAGCCTCGAACTTTCCAATACGTTCTTCTCCATCTTTAAGTACAAAGCATTTAGCACCAAATACATGAAAGTACTTGAGCGTTGGTTTCTTGTTAGCCATTATTTCATAGGGTGTCTTCATTAAGTCCTTGTTGATCAGAGTCCGATTCTGGGTATAACATGTAGTATTTACAGCTTCAGCCCAAAAGTACATTGGAAGCCTTGATTCACTCAGCATAGTCCTTGCAGCTTCAATTAATGTACGATTCTTCCTTTCTACAACTCCATTCTGTTGCGGAGTTCTAGGTGCTGAGAATTGTCTTGTTATTCCCTTTTCAGCACAAAAGTCATTCAGAACTGCATTCTTGAATTCAGTTCCATTGTCTGACCTTATAGCTCTAACTGGAAGCTTCGAATCCAACTCAATCATTTTGATATGATCAATCACCATTTGAGGAGTTTCATCCTTTGAGTGCAGGAATAAAACCCATGTATACTTTGAATAGTCATCAACAATCACCAAGGCATATCTTTTATGTGACATTGACATAACATTAACTGGACCAAATAAATCCATATGAATTAATTGCAGTGGTTCAGTAATACTAGATGTGTCAGTGCTTGGATGTGATGCTTTCTTTGCTTTCCCTTTCTGACATGCCTCACAAAGTCCTTCTTGTGTGAATTCCAATTGAGGCAGTCCTCTCACTAATTCTCTTTTGACTAGAGAATTCATAGATTTGAAATTAAGGTGTGAGAGCTTCTTGTGCCATAGCCAACATTCATCTGACGAAGCTTTAGCATAAAAACAATTGACTTCATCTCTGCAACCTGAGTTCAGATCGGCTACGAACAAGTTTCCTTTCCTTACTCCCTGAAGAGCAAGCTTTTCATCCTTCTTGTGAGAAATCAAACACTTCTCCTTCACAAAGGTCACTGTGTATCCCTTGTCACAAAACTGACTGATACTCAGAAGATTGTGTTTGAGACATTCCACGAAAGATACATTATCAATGACGACATTGCCAGCTTCTAAACAGCCATATCCCTTAGTCATACCCTTGCTGTCATCTCCAAAGGTAACTACTGGGCCAGCTCTCTCAACAACATTTGATAGCAGGGCTCTATCTCCGGTCATGTGTCTTGAGGATCCACTGTCGAGAATCCAAATAACCCGGTTCACCTGTTTCACACCCTGCAATCATCAAATGAGTTAGGCCTTCTTCGGAACCCAACATTGATTGGGCCCGGCATATTTAAAAAATTGTCCTTTGTCAGGTTTAACAACAGAACCCAACTTGACAAACTCATCTACTACTTTGACTGAACACTTCTCCTTGTAAACAACCTTAACATTTTTGTATACAGGCTTAGGAGAAAATGTCTCCTTCTGAGAAACAGGAGGACTGGCAGTCTTTGATCTAGCATGCCTGTGATTTATGTGTTGTCTAGGTGTAGTATTGACATTCATAGCATGCATGCTTTTAAAATATGCAGACATAACATTGAAAGCACATAGCATACAGTTATCTACACCACATGGTTTATGGCATGCATCAATAGTAGGCATTTTATTCACAATAGCAGGAGTCTTAACAGTTTCTACCTTAACTTTATTAACATTTTTAAAGTTCTCAGTAGCATGAAATCTGTTATTCTTATCCCTACTATTAACAAACTTATTAGGTCTGTTATGATTTTTCTTAAGCTCATTAGCACCTAAACCAGAAGTGGATGAACTAGCAGTGTTCACATTTTCTATTGGTCTTTTAAGTACATATTTAGCTTTCTGGACATTTATTCCTTTTATGTCCCTAACAGGTTTTTCCTGTACTTTCTCTTCCTCTTTAAGGTCTTCAAGTTTAATTTCATAATCCACTATTACACAACTATCAAGAACTGGTTCTGCAATAGGAGTTATGAAAAGAGGTTTCTTAGTGTCCTTAATAACATGTGGAATACCCCTCTCTATAGCACTCTCTTTAAAAGGGGTGATGTTACTAGCCTTTCCTACGGATTTGTTATATTCAAAACCTATCCCAACTTTCCGTTTAATCTCTTGTTGGTCAACTAGGTCTTTCATAACAAATGAAGCAGTTCTATAGGCTTGACACCTGACTTTCTCTTTTTCAATTTTATCCTTTAAAAAAGCTTCAATTTCAACATAGCAGTTGACTCTATTAACTTGAAATGCAACATCTTCAGTTAATTTCTCATTTATAAGTTTCAGCTTTTTCAATTCATAATTCTCTTCTGATAAAACTTTGTTTTCAAGAATTAAGACTTTTATTCGATCTCTAGCATTAGTTAAATCCTCACCTAGCAATTTAAACATTTTAGGACAGCTAGGGTTTACCTCAATTCCTTTTCCAGGTGGAGATTGTGATCCTTCAGAAGAAGAGGCCATTAGAGCAAGATTTCCCATATCTTCTTCTTCATCGTTGTCAGAATCATCCCAGCTTTTTCCTGCTGCTAAGTATGATCTTCCCTGATGCTTCTTCAATAGAGCTTCATATTTCTGGTTTAGCTCGTCATATGAATCCTTCTTTCTTTCCTGTTTGAGCTTTCTACAGTCTGTAGCAAAGTGTCCCATTTCATTGCAGTTGAAGCAATGGATCTTGCTTTTGTCAACCATCCCTGTCTTGTATCCACCTCTTGTATTGGATGAGCTAGAAGAACCACCTCTCTGAAATCTGTTTGCCATAGGCTTGAATTTGAAACTAGGTTTCCTCCTGAATCTTGTATTTCCAAATTTTCTAGCAATCAGTGCCAGAGATTCATCCTCAAGTTGATCAAGTTCTTCCATTGAGTAGAATTCACTTTCTGATGAATTCATTTGAGTTGCACCAACTTCTGCAACAATACCCTGATCAATGACTTTGACTGAAGAAGATTCAGTCATAGCTTCTCTGTGTTCTGGTACTTCTGCTACAAGAGCTGTAGACTTGCTGACCACCTTGCCTGTACCATATATTTCTTTCTGTTGAATCTGCTCTAGCTCATAGGTCTTCAGTATGCCATAAAGTCTTTCCAATGAAATTTCATTCATGTCCCTTGACTCCCTAATGGCAGTAATCCTATGCTCTAAGTGAACTGGCATTGTCAGCAAAAACTTCCTATTGATCTCCTTCTTCGTATAGTGTTTGCCATTGAGATTTAGATCATTTATCAGTTTATTGTATCTCTCAAAAACATCAGAGATACCTTCTCCAGGATTTGATCTAAAATGCTCATATTGAGACGTTAAGATTTCCAATCTATTCTCCCTCACTTCTTCTGTTCCTTCATTTAGTATCTCTATCGTTTCCCAGATGTGTTTAGCATCTTTGCAATTAACAACATGATTGTACGTTCCGGGATCAAGAGATTCCACCAAAATTAATTGCAGGCTGGTGTCCAATGAATCCAATTCCTTTTCTATTTCAGTGTAGTCAGAAATATCTTTTTCAAATTGTCTGTGCGGAATAAGTACACCATCTTTCATATGCTCAGGAATGATTGTTATTGGAACAGCAACACCCGTCCTCAAAATATCCTTATACTTAATGTTTGCATTTCGAAGAAACAAGGTCATCTTCCTCTTTCAAAGATTATAATTATCTTTATCAAATGGAGGAATTTTAATGCTACTCACTCTTTGAGTACTCATCTTAAAATAATGGAAGATTAAAAGGATTTGAGATTTTTAGGAATTAAAGAGATTTCGAATTTTTAAGAAATTAAAAATTTTCTAATTTTTAATAAAATAAAAGATTCGAATTTTTAATAAATTAAAAGTTTCGAATTTTTAATAAATTAAAAGTTTTGAATTTTTAATAAATTAAAAGTCTCGAATTTTTAATAACTAAAAATATTAGGATCTTGATTTTTATGTCAATCAGATGGCTTTGATACCAATTGTTAGGTCCAAATGATTGTAGAAGGGGGGGTTGAATACAATCTCTATTAAATATTAAAATCTGTTTCAGATAATTTTTGATTAAACAATTTAATTATTATCACGAAATAATAATCAAAGAAACACAGTTCAAGTAAAATACTTATATTAAACTTGATGTGGGTTATAAGATTAAATCAGATAAACACTAATAGCTCTTTAGAATTTCTACAGAATATTTAACATGAATGCTCTGTATTTTTCTTTTTAGCTGAATAGAAAGTGAATTGAATTGTTTGTATCTACTGACTTAATCTGCTATATATAGGCAAATTCAGCTTTGGGAGACTTTTTCTGCTCGGGGAGACTTTTTCTCCTCGGGGAGACTTTTTCTGGGCTGGAAGACTTTCTCTTCGGGAGACTTTCTGGCTCGGGGAGACATTTCTGGCCTTGGAAGACTTTTGAATAAAAGGAAGACATTTAAATAAAACAGGGAGACTTTTTAATTAAACTCGGGGAGACTTTTGAAAAGTCTTCCCGAAAAAATCTTCTGCCGACCTGCTTTGATATATGAATTGTACATCATCTGTCTTTTCCTTTATTTCTTTTATTTCTTTTTCTTTTTTTTTTTGATTTCTTTTTAATTAATACTCTGAGAGACTTTTTGAAAAGTCTCCGGGAGACTTTTCAAAAGTCTTCCCGAATAACCAACTTGAATGTACATTGATATGTTTATCTTCTGCCTTTGTCTTTTCTTTTTCTTTTCTCTTCCCTTTTTTTTTGTTTTCAATTTAATTTAAATTCTATTCCTTTATTATATATCTTATTAATTAAATTAATTCCTTTTGAATTAATCTAAGTAAATAGGATACATAATAAATTATCTTTGATAATAGAATTAAATTAAAGTCTTCTTCATTCTAAAATAATTCTAAATTAATTAATTTCTTAATCAATTTAAGAAATAAATTAATTCTGATTGAATTAATTTACCAATTAAATTAACTAAATAATTTAATCAATTAATAGAGAATTAAATTAAAGTCTTGACTCCACGACTCTTGATGATATAATCTTAAATCTTCTGTCTTCACACCAATGTCTGTAGTTGACCATTTCTTCTGTAGTAAAGAACCTTCTCTGTATATTGCCAACACTCTGTGTACTGTCTGGTTCACGAGTGATTCACAACAAATAAAATTCTTCACTTGACTTTTATAATGTGGTTCACTTCTCCTCCTTCTGACTTGACTATATTTGTTGTCACACAATATTGAAATCTTCTGACACTGTAGCTTCTTCAAACTTAAATACTCCACTGAGGCATGATCAATTAAATTGAGCTTCTTTCAATGTAGTACTGCTTCAAGTCTGTAGATTGACTTTGATCTTCTTTTTCTTGTCAAATAATACCTGCTGAAGATTCCTGTGACAGATAATATATTTACTTACAAATTATCTATGTTTGAGTTGAGTTGTCATCTCGCTAAACAAATAGGCTTCTAAACATATGCCTTTCAGACACAGAGTGTAGGCGCAACAAAACTTTGACTTAGGAGCAACAAAAGAGTTTAAGGAAAAACCAAGAGTTTCGTGGCTCCTCTACAAAGGACACATAGTGTAGGCGCAACAAAACTTTTGATTGGGCGCAACAAAAGTTTCGTGGCTCCTATACATTGCACTCACTCTACAGGCGCAAGAAAGAACTTAGCATTGTGAAGAAAAAATCAATTTTAATTGATTTGAAAAGTCTAGACCATATATAAACAAAATGACGGCTCATTTTGAAGTGTGTTCTGGTTCGTCTATTCCAATCAAAATTGTCGGAGAAGAACATATCAAAAATATATAGAGGGGACAAAACAAATCAAAGCCCTATCCATTACTCATTACCAGAGTCTTTTGTTAATGGCCGGATAAATCTTGTAATATTTTAAGGGCCATTACAAAATACTCTCGGTAGTTAAATCCTTAGACAAAATTATAGATACAAATATTGTATAAGATTTGGCTTGTATATTTTTGTAGAAACAAAGAACTAATCTGTTCTTTGGAAACCAGTTATATTTTTAACTGGGTGTAGCAACCTTAGGGTTCATATACGAAAGATATATTCCCCGAAACTTGTCTCATTAAATTACTTACTAATTTTCTAGAACATTAATGATTATTCATAAATACAGAAAATTAGTAAGTCAACCTCCTAAACACTATTCACCTCATGAACTCGAACTCACTAGCCGAACTCTAAATTATTTATCCGTAAAAGATTCTAAAGAATTTTTTAATTTAGTGAGTATCGTATTCAACCCCCCCTTCTACAATACTTCAGGACCCAACACTATACCAAATTCATCAACTTTGTTCTTGAAGACCCATTTAGTACCAACGACTGAGATATCTTTAGGCTTTTCCAGAAGTTCCCACACATCACATCTCTTGGATTGATTGAACTCCTCTTGCATAGCCATGATCCAATTCTCATCTTCCAATGCATCATCAACAATTTTGGGTTCCTCTTGAGCTTGGAAAGCTACAAAAGCACAGAAATTTGTTTCCCCTCTTCTAGTTTTCACACCCTCAGAAGCATTACCAATAATTTATGTTGATGAATGATTCTTCACAGTTTCTGTAGCTTTGGGGAGAGAGTGTTGAGATATCTCTTCATGAACATCTCTAGCATGAGTTGTTCTCCTTGCTATAGGAGTTTCTAACCTTCCTAGATTGAGTTTATATAATTGTTCAATAGCATTATCTACTGAAATTAAATTGTCAGCTGGCTGATTAGATGTTTCAGCTTGATGAATGTCTGTCTGTTGAACAATAGATGTTGTAACAGCTTGATTTGTTATCCTGTCAGCTTGTTGTCTACCTGATGTTGGAGTAGCTTTAGTACTTCCAGCAGTAGCTTTATTGCTTCCATCATCATCACACGGATCATCTTCTTCATCTCTTGGTAGATCATTGTTAGGTTCATGAAATATAACATCAATAGACTCCTCAAAAATGTGTTTCTTTTAATTAAAGACTCTATATGCTCTACTAGTTAAAGAATAGCCAAGAAAAATTGCCTCATAAGATTTAGCATCCAATTTACCATCTCTGTCGATTTTCTTGAGGACAAAGCACTTTGAGCCAAAGACCTTGAAGTAACTGATGTTAGGTCTTTTATTCCTCAACAACTCATATGGAGTTTTCTCATGAATAGGTCTGATCACCACTCATTTAAAAACATAACAGGCTGTGTTCACTACTTCTGCCCAAAAGCTCCTTGGTAGCTTACTTTTCTGCAATAATGTTCTAGCAGTTTCCTCCAAAGTCCTGTTCTTTCTTTCAACTACTCCATTATGTTGTGGAGTTCTAGGTGCAGAGAATTCATGAGTGATGCCACGAACTTCACAGTAGGTTACAAAATTCTTCATAAATTCACCACCTCGATCACTTCTTATACCTATAAGCTTGTTGTCCAGCTTGTTCTCAAGTACATTTATTAGCTTCTAAAATTCTTCAAAAACCGAATCTTTAGTACGAATGAATAAAACCCAAGTAAAACGAGTATAATCATCAACAATAACAAAATCATATTGTTTACCTCCAATACTTTTATAAGATTCCGGACCAAACAAATCTAGATGCAATAATTCTAAGGGTTTTGTAGTAGATACACCCATTTTGGCCTTGTGTGAGCTTTGAATCTGTTTGCCTAACTAACATGCATCACATACTTGTATCTTGACATACTTCAATTTAGGCAAACCTCTAACTAACTTTTTTCTAGATAATCTGTTGAGCAAGTCCATGTGAGCATGACCCAATATTCTATGCCAGATTGTTGGATCATTGTCAATAGCAGCTAAGCAGTAAGCTGTTTCCTGCAATTCAAAGTCTAACACATACACATTGCCTTCCCTTCTAGCAAGTAGAGGAATCGGGTTAGTAGTCACAGTAATAATACACTTATCTTTATCAAAAACAACTGAATGACCATCATCATGCAACTGACTTACACTTAGCAAATTATATTTTAATCCCTTAACATAACGAACATTATCAATAAAGGTTGTGTCATTACCTACCTTACCTTTACCTAGTATAGGAAGAGTCTTATTATCATCAATTGTGACACCTCCACCTTTCTTGAATTTGAGATTAATAAATTGAGCTTTGTCTCCACACATATATCTTGTACATCCACTATCAATGATCTATGACTTCGATTTGATCTTAGCATCAAGACATATCTACAAAACAGACAAAAATAACACAACCTTTTGGTACCCATATTGGCTTGGGTCCTGATTGGTTAGTAGAAAATATATAAAGAACATTTAATTCAGATTTCTTGATCCACATTTTGACCACTTTGGGAGAGGAATTCTGTGTTCTTTGTTTTCTGCCAGAGCCATTTCGGCTAGCTGTCTGTTTGTTCCAGGATGCTGGCTTCTTGTCAGCTTCTTTCTTGCAGCTTGTCCAGGGCATATCATAGTTATATGTCTTTCCTTTTCTGCCTTCATACTTTAGTGCAGTAGCCCTCTTATTGAAGTTTAAACCAACTCCTTCTTTTCCCAAAGGTACCTTGATGATTTTCATCATTGATTTGAGACCTTCTTCTCCTTGAAAAAAAGTGCCCATGCCTTTTCTAGGCTTTATGACTTCGTTTTCCAAGGAAATAATTCTTTCTGCTTGCTTTGATGAAGTGGTAGCAGGCTGAGATTTACTGTCAGCACGCTAAGATGATGTTTCAGCAGGCTGAGATGTAGTTTCAGTAGTTTGAGATATTTCTTTCTTGGCAGATTCTATGAGTTTGAATGTTTCCAGACATGCATCCCTTTCCTCTATATCAGCCTTTAGATCAGAAATCTCATGAAATAGAGCGTTGTTCTTTTTTAGAAGAATCTTGTTGAATCCTTCTAGATCTTCAATTTTTGATTCAAGCTCTTTGATTTTGACTTCATTTGTAGCTTGAACATGTTCCTTTCTTTCAATTAGTGATTCCACCTTTGCCATTAAATCTTGAACCATCTGTCTAAGGTAAGCATTCTTTTTTGACAGCTTGTTGTTTGCTGTCCTTACCGGGTTATATTCCTCTAATGAAATTTGATCATGCATGGTTAGTTCATCTAGAATAATATTATTAGAAGAAATATCAAATCTAAATGGGTTTACCTCACTTTTATCATCATCAGAATCAATTTCAGCAATGATCTCCTCAGTTAAGCCTCGAATAATATCATCATTGTTTTTACTATCACTTGGTGAAATATCTTCTTCATCATCACTTCAGGTTAGCAAAGCTTTAGATTTCTTCTTGTCCTTTTATCTAGCTTGCTTCTTCACTTTCATCTTGTAATAGTCCTTTTTGAAATGGCCAGGTTTGCCACATTCAAAACATCTTGACTCTCCTTTGGAATCTTTGGAGAACTTCTTTAATTTAGAGAAACCTGAACTCCTCCTTTCTCTCTTCATCCTGTTCTTCTGTTCGATCATTTTTCTGATGTTTCTAGGCATGATAGCAATTTCCTCATCTGAATTATCTTCAGATTCCTGCTTGTTGTCATCACCATGCAGTGCCAAATTCTTTATCTTTGATGTGAGATCAGAAGTAGAATTTACATGGCTAGCATCTATCTTGCCTTCAAACTGCTCCAATTCAGCAAAAACACTTAGAGTGTGAATTGTTGGAGAAGATTCTAAGGCAGTGACCTTTGGTTCATAGATCCACAGGACATCACTAATGATTTTCATGTTGATATCTTCTTGTGGAATTTTCTTGCCAAGTAAAGTGAGACCATTCAAGTAACTTGGAACCTAGCTTGAGCATCCTTGATAGATTCTCCTTCATTAAGCTTGAAATTTTCATACTCGTTCATCAGCTTGCTGAGTTTAACCTTCTTTAAAGCTTTCGAACATTCATGACACAATTCAAGAGTCTCTCACATCTCCTTTGCATAAGTATATGAAGAAACTTTGCCACTCTCTTCAGGACATAAACCAGTCATAATAGTATTGATAGCTCGGTTGTTGTAAGCAAGCTTGATCAGCTCATTAACAATGAGTTCATCTATATCCTTTTCTTTACCATTTGTCTTGAGAAATGTGAAAGGACCTTTTCATGTAACTCTCCACTCTATGGGTTTTCTGGCAAGGTGCTGTTTCATTCTACTTTTCCACCAGTTGTAGTTTTCTTTGCCACGTAGAAGAGGTGCCCTTGAGCCTGAGCTTCCCATTGGATATTTGTCAGCCATCTGTTCTATACTTTCCTGTTACAGAAGATATTAGTATAGCCTGCTCTGATACCAAATGAAAATTCACACCTAGAGTGAGGTGAATAGGTGTTATGGCTAACAATGACCGATTTTAATTTTACCAAGTTGATTAACCTGTCAGCTAGGTAAGATTAATTAACAGACATTGTCAGCTAGCTACTATATGTAATGCAGTACATAAAAAGTAAATAACACCAGATCTTATAGCCAGGTTCGACCCTAATCCCCCCTATGGTCTACGTCATGGTCCCCAACCACGATTACAAGATTACAATAATATTCCTCCCATCATCCCTTGCAGCTGATTCTAGCTTGCTGAAACACCTATTCCTTGAACGAATATGCCCTCTAAGCATTATACTACCCTAGTATAGCCTTCTCTGGCCTCTAGTTCCCTTGAAATCTGTTTCACAAGCCTAGCAATCCAACCACAACTTGATTACAATCAAACGATTACAAGTGAATAAAAGTTACAACTCAAACTAATAACTCTTCAAGTATAAATATAAGATATATAATACTAGAGCTCAAATAGATATAGATATGAAAGCTTTGAGTTGAAAAATGTGTGTATAGATTTTGCAAATCAGTGTATTCTTCACTTGGTGAACCTATGAGAATGTACACACAATTATATATACGAATAAGCAATATTCAAATCAGTCTTAACAATATGCAACGTTCATGTACAACATAAACATTCAAATTAGTTTTGGATAATTCAAATAAAGATATTCAAACATACGAATATTGAGGAGAGTATAAAAGATAATACGTTGAAAGTTTAAATCTCAATATAAGTTTAAAATATAGATAAGGATTTGTTAAAGGGATAAACTTTAAGATAAGAAACAAATCCCTATAAAATAGAAAAATATTTTGGCATAGATAAAATAGATTTAAATAATATTTCTGAGCTCTAATAAAATATAAACATATATTTATATTAGATAAGTTTGAACAAATTAATATCCTAACAGATCTTCTTGAAATCGAACTCCAGAAATTAATCTGCACAAAACTGCTTCCAGTATTGGCTTGCTGAGATACTCTATTTCTATGTTGTTAGCTTGCTAAGATCATATAGTGATATCATATATCAGTAAGTTAAGTCCTGCAACAAAAAATTAGTACTGGCATGCTATAATATAGTTAACCAAGCTTATCAGCTTGCTAACAATGTAATCATCAAAATCAAAAGGCTTTCACTACACATAGCCCACCATATAATGATTGGCAATCAACTTGCTCCAAAAGAATCAACAGGGATAAATAAACCAACATATGACATAGGAGTGTCAAAAAAATCTAAATATCTCATATCCATTCGAAATATCTATATTCGTATTCGAAATAAATTAAATATTATTTATATTTGAAATAAATCGGATATCATTTGTATCTTAATCCGACGATTTCGGATACAAATATGAATATGAGTATATTCGTATACGATAATATATGAATCTGAATTTAAATATATATAATATAAATATACATTTTTTATTATATTCAATTTATAATATATACGTATATATTTAATTATTCTTTAAAAGATATGTATAATTATTATACATATATTTTTTATTCTAAAATAAAAAAAATATTTAAAAAATTATATTTATTAATTTTTGAAAAAATATAAAACATGATATATATTGATTGATTCAGAGCGCCACCCTCCTCCTTAGAACCCATTGAGGGTCCCCGGCCCAGGAAGGGAACATCTCGAAATCGAGCTGGCAGCAAGAATTAGAATAAACTTATAAAACACTTGACAGATCCGTATCCGAAATATTCGTTTCATGCAACCAAACCCAGACTGCTTAGTTTCGTCCGCCAAAAGAGAGACATAAAAGTGGAGAGAATATAGAAGCCAGAAAGAAATTCTGAAATTGTATAATTCAACAAACAAGACTGAAACACTTCCAAAGTATTTAAAGTCTGAAACAGCCTATTACAATCATTGTCACCACTAGAAAGTGATTCCAAACATTAAGCATCCTAATGCAGTACTTAATAAAGATCACCTTCCTTGTGGGTGTGAATCACACAATCGGATTTCGGGTAGGAAACGCAAGTAAGCAAGTAACCCTCTCGCATTTGCTTGTCATCAAGGAAGGATCCATCAGCCTGGTCAACAGAGCCTTCAATGATCTTTCCAGCACAGGTAGAGCATGCACCTGCCCTGCAAGAATATGGCAGCTCCACACCTGCCTCCTCAGCAGCATCTAGGATGTAACAATCATCTTCAGCCTCAAACTCGTGCTCTACACCTTCTGGGGTCACCAGCTTGATCTTGTATGCAGCCATTGCAGAAGCTTTGAAGCGATTATCTGTTTTCAACCCAAAGGACTTGGAAATGTTTTTCACATATCCTATGGATGAAGGACTCTTAACAAAAGCACTAAACTTCTGGCACCTGGGAGCAGTTCCGAACATGCATTGGGAAGGAATACTCACAGTTGACATGTTTACCTGTAATTATGGAGAGACGGCACTTCAGCTTGGTACACTTTGTTAAATTAAAAGACAATCGCTTGCCAACATTATTTCAATAATAATAATGCTCATATAAGTGGTACAAAATTTCATACAACGGAGATATACCAGAGTACAGTCTACAGTAAACCAACAAGGGGTAGGGTGTGTGTGCTTCTTATTCACACATTTAAACACATTCTGTACTGGCTAATTTATCGTATTATCAATAACCAAATACACATCACAAAGATAGGACTGTACATGGTGATGAAACTGGATATGTATACTTTCAGAGTTGACAATAGACAGCTTAAAAAACCATTTCTGTAATATGATGAGGTAAATATCCAAAGCAAACCATTTTACCAAACAAATTACCGTCACTGTAGTAAAAATCACTCACCAGGATAATACATATAACTAATCTGTAGTTTTATGGATAAATTAGACGCCTAATTTGTAATTTGTAAAAGAACACTTCTTTTTTGCTAAATAAAAAAGAACACTTTTATGTATATTACGACACACACTAAAAGGTCCATCGACACAAGTGAATGAAAAATACGGGGTAAAAAGGTAGCTGTTCCGTTGGCTCCCAGTCATTAGCCCACACTAGGCAAAACACAAAATTGAGGAATAAAAATAAGTCACATACAAAAAAAAATGTTACTTACACTGAAATTACAAAGCAAGACAATAAAAACAAGAATTATATAGGACCCCCTACAAGAACAGCCAAAACTCAAACCACAATCTTGAATCCTCGTAATTTATTTCAATAAAACAAACAAATAAATAAACATAGACTTAAGTGCAAATTGATGGCTTGTAGTTTAATTTTTTTGCATAAAAATGACTAAATTATTAATCATGTCAAAGTGATGGCTAATTGGTCAATTTCTCGGCACTTAGGTGGCTCCGGGTCTTTTCCGTTAGTTCACAACTAACAACAAACGACATTAGGGAAATAAAATAATATTGAATTGCATTTTGATGGCTATAATTTAATTTTTTTCCTCATAGTTGGTTAAATTAAAACAATAATTTACTAGGGTTTGTTTCAATTTGTGATTTGTTTGTGCTTCAAGATGCTATTCAATTAATTTGTACTTAATCTTTTTTACCTCAAGTTAAGCCTTATATTTATTTTATTTCACTCCTTAAATTATCTATTTTAGGATAAAATATTAGAATTTATCATAATTTAACTATTCAAAGTATTATAGAATAAATAATTATTATAATAGTGATTCATATCGGTCCGGTTCCAAGACTGAATATAACCAATCCGGTCTTAGGTCCACACATTTCAGAATTTCCGGTCTTCGGTCCGGTTTGGTTTTACCCTTTTGTGCACTTTTCAAATATTCGGTCTTTCGGGTGGCTAAAATTATGATCCGGTTCCGGATTCGGTTTAACCGGATATCCGGTTAAATCTGATCGGAAACCGGATTTTTCCGGATCCGAATTAATAATTTAGAACTTAGTTTAATTTATAAATAATCAATTTATATTATCATATTTTGATCAATTTTATTTTAATTTATGAAATATAAATTGATTGTACTATTTTTAAACACCAAAATATTAGATTTTAATAGTACTTCTAAATAAATTTTTACAAGTTTTAACATTACACTATCTCTCGAATTCATAAATTAAAGTATAAAAATAATATATATTAAATTACACCTAAGTTTACTATATTTTTAATTTTTTCACCTAATAATGTAACATGATATTTTATAATATTTTAAAATAACTATTTTTATTAGTGAATATTTTTAAACTAATTTTATATGTAATATATCACTATTTTTCAATACTATAATCATTTATAAAAGTTGTGATCCGAATCCAAATCCAAATTTATATAAAAATTTCGGATCAAATATCAAGTCCGATGGATATCTGGATTTCCGGATATTTATGCTCACTCATACTTAGAATTATGGATTATACTGTGTGAAAATATAACTATTTTTTTATTTAGCCCACAACGTGGAAAAAAATTAAACTACAGCTATAAAAATGTAATTTAATCTTACTTTATTTCAAAAAACCCTAACGATGTTAGTTGTGAACTAACAGAAAAGACCCGGAGCCACCTAAATGCTGAGAAATTGAACAATTAGTCGTCACTTTGGCATTATTAATAATTTAGTTATTTTTGTGCAAAAAAATTAACTATAAGCCATCAATTTGCAATTAAGTCATAAACATATTACCTAATAAATCATATGATCATCTTAAGCACCTACAACAATTTTCAGACATAGCCCACAAAATTAAAAGACTAAAAATCCAATCTTGATACCTCTAACATACAAATCAAGCTATAAACACAACAATTCACTTAAACAAAACAAGCCCATGACAGAGACACAATAAAAAAGCAAAGATCACTTGTAATAAAAAGACCAACATCAAGAACAAGAGATCAAGAAGATAGATACATATAAAGAAAGCTTACAGAGGAGGATCTGATTAGTATGGATCCAAAGGAACGGAGCTTACGAGGACAAAGTGAGGTGTTGTGTGTATATGTATGTATGTGTGTGTATATATAGAGGTGATATTTTTAGGAGAGTAGGCGGCTTTTGAAAACTACGGAGAGACGATCATACGAAAAATATGACCTTCGAGGGTGTGCAAGTGTGTGTCTATAGATATATCGATTTGTATGTATATATAATCAACTGAAGACAGCTGAGTGCCGGCTGGTTTTGGTGACTATTTTATAATTCCGTGGGCTACTGCCCTGCTGTGCCTCATTTTTACTGGGCAGAACTTACAGCATTCATTTTAATCAATAATAAGAAAATAAAGAAATTATGTTAAAAAGGTATTTTTGCTTTTAATAAATAACTAGCTTATAAACCCGTGCAAAACACCCATATTATTAATAAATTATATATTAATTATTTTATATAATTTAAATATTTAATTTAATATGATAATTTATTTTATTATTAATTATTTTTACATTTTTCTATACAATGATATATGTTTATATGTTAATATTCATAAAACTTAATGATAAGTTATAATTTTAATGAACCATATAAACGATCTTAACTATCTAATTTGCATAAAATCTAATTTTAAAGTTTGAAGTGAAGTATATGAAGTGAAGTGAAATAATTGTGGTTAATTATTATATTTTTAATAAATATAATAACCGTTAGATTGTAATTGTTATTTTTTTTATACAGTGATATTTATATATTAATATTCATAAAATTTAATGATATATTAAATAAAAATTATAAGATAAATAAGATTCTTAAAATAGAAAATATATATAGAATATAATTTAAATTATAGGATAAGGAGGACTATCAGTGATAGAGTTTTGTATGTACGATATATATCTTGTATAAAATTAGATTTTATTAAAGTTGAATATTTAGGATCATTTTTATGGTTCAACTAAAATTGAACGGTTAGGATCTTTTCTATGATTCACCTCAGTGTTTCAAAAAAAAAGTTCTCTAGTTTCGTTATTATAATATAATATAGATTTCGGGTGATAAAATAATTCGATTCGTTTCAATTCTGTTACTAATTTTATTGAATTCGAAATTTTTGATTTATATTTTTAATAGAATTTAAAAAATTATTATTATTAATTGTTAGACTGAAATTTTTACGAAACGAATAAAAATATTTGGTGTATAACATATTAAGTTATCATAATTTATTTATTTATATTGTGCTAACTTAAATAACATTATATAAACTGTTAGGAATTGTGATTTAACATTATAATCAACTATAAGATAATTAGATTAATTAGAAATTAACTAAGTAAAACAAACTTTCATATGTATATTGAGAGTATGTTTAGTTGTCACTTGGAATAGTATGTATAAAAAACCAAGTAGGTGACAGTAAGTATCAATAATTACTGTCTTGTAAAAATGTAATAAATGATCTATGAAGTAGAAGTTCACAAAATATTCATGCACAACATGGATCAAATCATTGATAGTAACATTCTGTAAACTGAAGCCTACGACAGCATATTCAAGTGACAACACATTTGGAACAGACAACATCAAATATTCTCTTGACAGCAAACTTGGCAGAGATTGAAGAATCAAAGACAACAAGTATTACTGATAACAATTATTTCCTTGACAGTAAACTTGGCGGAGATTGAAGAATCGATGACAACAAGTTTTATTGACAGCTTCTTTGACGGGGATAGTTGACAGCAACATTGACGGGGATAGTTGATAGTAGCTTTGGATGACAGCATGTTTTAGAAGACTATCAAGCTTGACAGTAAAGTATGTGGAGTCAAAGATGATGTCACCAAAGAGAACCGAAAGGTTGATAGTAACCTTTTGGTGAAGCTGACAGTCTATTTCAAGTAGTAGACTAGGTAGTGAAAATTCAAAGATTGATCTTGACAATTCTATCTAGTCTGTCAAGTCTACTACTGCAACTTGGGAAAAGGCAAACAAAAAGATAAAACATGTTCAAGTAGTCAAGGATATCAGTACATCTCAGAGCAGCTTTATCTGCAAATGGAATGGAGAAAAATTTGAATAGAAAAAGTGAAGTTTTTATTTCAAGCTTTGTCCTAGGAACAAGGGAAAGTACACTTGTAAGTGAGATATGTGTTTCAGTATAAATACACATATCTCACAGACACTTTCCCTGTGGGTGTGTAGAAAGAGATAGACAATTGAGCTTAACTTTTCTCAAGCATAGAAACATTAGCAAGTTCTTTGTTATTGTGTCTATTGAAGCTGGAAACATTTTTTTCAGTCAGTTGTAGAAAACAAAAATTAATAAAGTTAAATTTTGAAGTTAAACACCTTTCTTCATTTACTTACTGTTGTTTGCATTTGGTACTTGATATTATTACTTCTTGTTTTGTTGTTAGCAAGATAAGTGATAAATTGTCGAGTTGCATTCAACCCCCCCTTCTGCAACACTCATACTATTTAACAATTGGTATCAGAGCAGCAGGTTGGATATACATAACCTGAAAAGATCTAAACACAAGTGCTCAGAAAGTAAATAACATAAAAATACCTACATATGATAAAGAACACTACAACCTCTTGGAACGTAAAATGATGTTGTTCATAAAAACAGCCAACCTACTTTACCATGGAATTCTGGAAAATGGTCCCTTCATTCCACAAACATATGTACCCGAAACTACAGTAGATGGTGAAACAATACCAGCCTATTGGGTTCCTAAACAAGTTTCAGAGTACACTAACACTGAAAGAGAAAAAGTATCTTTGGATGATTGTTTAAAATTTATCATCATTGAGGCACTTGACAATGTCATGTACAACAATATTATTAATTGCACCAGTGTAAAGAAAATATGGGAAACCATTGAGATACTCTGTGAAGGAACAGAAGAAGTAAATGATAATTAGAGACAAATTTTTGTGTCTCAGTATGAAGCTTTCATGGCCAAACCAAGTGAAGGGTTGACTGAAATGTTTGAGAGATTCAACAGGTTGATAAATGATCTGCAGCTGCATGGAAAGTTTTATGACAAAAAGGAGGTAAACATGAAATTCATGTTGGTAATTCCTGACCATCTAGAGCACAAGGTTCTTGCAATAAGAGAAGAAAGATATTTATCAAAAGTTTCTCTTGAAACTTTATATGGTATACTTAAAACCTATGAGCTAGAGGTGTTACAAAAGAGAGCCATTCAGTCTGGTCAAAGAGGGAAGATGGAAAATACTTCAAATGCCCTAGTAGCTCAGGATCCAAAGATACTGCAGCTCTAAGAGTCTCAACATAAACAACATATCAAGATTGAAGAGGTTACAGATGAAGATGAATGTGTAACTCTTGAACTCAAGGATGGTGAAGAAGAAGAGTTCTACACTTTGGAGGAACTAGAAAATATGGAAAATAAAACAATGGCCCACATGGCAAGAAAGTTCTCCAATCTAAGATTCAAGAAGAGTAATGCCTTTAAACCCAGAGGATAAAGCTCCAGGTTCAACAAGTCAAATATTTCAAAACATAGAGGAAGTGGAAAAGATGGATACAAAGAAGGTATGGTTAATATATCCAAGATAAGGTGTTATAACTGCAGTGAAATGGGGCATTTTGCAATAGAATATAAAAAGCCAAAACAAGTGAGAAGAAATGACAATGATTAAGAGGAACTCAAAGCAAAATATGATACCTTGCTCAAAAAGTAACAAGGAAGAGCTTTTGTGGCTGAAGGAAAGTGTTGGGAAGATTTTGATGATGAAGAGGAGGAAGAATATGAAAATCTTGCTCTCATGAAAAACTCTGGAGAGGGTTCATCCACTTCATCAAGTCAGGTACCCATTTTTACTACTGTTGATATGACTACATCTCAGTATAAGAAAACTGTTGAAAGTTTAAGTTCTAAAATTTTCAATATCCATACAAGCATATTAGTTGTTAATGAAGAGATTATCAAACTGTCTAGTGCTAATGAGACATTGAGAATTAAGAATCATGATCTAGAACTTAAACAGAATGCTTTTGAGTTCTTACAACAAGAAAATGAGATTCTTAAAAACAAGGTTGTTTGTGCTTCCCAGATTGATGAATTTCTCAGGAAACAGATTTCTATGAATGAACTAAAAATCAAGGCTTACAAAAATTCTTCTTCCCTGTTAAAATCATACCATGATGATAATATTGAAAATCAAAAGGTAGGTATAAGTTTTAACTATGAGAAGAAAAATAGAAAGAAACATGATGTTGAGGAAGACATCAACCATACTGTTAAACCTTCCATTCTAAAGAAAGTTAAGAATCATTTGTTCAAAAAGGCAGAATTTGAATTTGATGAGGAAGAATTAGTAATCAAACAAGAGATAAATGATGAGGATAATGAAACTGTCACTAAGTCCTTTAAGGCAAAAGATACTGTCAAAATCCCCAAGATAGTTAGTTTTGACCTTGACAGTAATAAGTGTTTAAAAGATACTGTCAATACTAGCAAGACAATAAGTTCAGAAGCTGTTGTCAAGACTGTGAGATCAAAACTTACTGTCGTGACACCCCCATCTAAACTTACTGTCAACACCAGTATGACAGTAACTTCTAAACATATTGTCGTAAAGACTAAGAAGAACATAAATGGAAAATTAGGAATAAATAAGAAGAACAATTTTCGCTATATTCCTAATGCTCCTAGAAAATTGTGCAACAATTGTGGATCGTCTAGTCATCTAACTCATGTCTGTAACAAAAACAAGTCTAATGTCAAGAATGCTACCTCGGTTAATGGAAATTTACACAGCATGTCTTTAAAGAACAAACAAGTAACTCACTATGGTGATTTTAATCGCATTTCATGTCAAATGAACTTGATGAGTATGTGCTTTAACATGCCTTTTACTAATGATCAAGAATGCCTGCATAAGAATGAAAAAAATGAAAAGGCAAAGACTCAAAGTCCTCCTAAAGTTAGGATGGACAAGCCTCCCAAGAACAAGGCTATCAAACCAGTAATCAAAACTGAATTGGTAGCTACAGGAGTCTTGTTAAAAGCAAAAGAAAGAATTACAACTGAATCAATTTCAAACTGTGATCTAGCTAAGCAAAATGGACCCAATGAAAGTTGGGTACTAAAAGAAACTTTAGATATTTGCTTTATAGGGCAACAGGAAAAATAAAAGAGTCATGCGGATCATTGACAGTGGATGCTTAGGACACATGATAGGTAATAAAGCCCTGCTATCATAGTTCAAGGAAAAGGTTGGCACTTATGTAACCTTTGGTGAGAATAACATTGGTTTCACAATGGGATATGGTATGCTGGAAGTCTGAAACTTGAAGATAGAGAAAATTGCTCTAGTAAATGGATTGAAGCACAATCTATTAACTGTAACTCAATTTTGTGAAAGAGGATTCCAAGTTAGTTTTGACCAAGACAGATGTGTTGGTGTAGGTGCCCTAGAGGCAATACAATGTTTATTTTGATAAACCTTTATGTCAATTGATTATTCAATAAACATATTTATTATGACTTTAATTACTGCGATATATTTGTTAGCATAATAAATGTCCTTAGAATCATGATACACATTGTATAGTTTAGTACATGACTTGAACTTGAGATTATATAATATATCATATTCTTAAATGTCCCTAGTCGAGTATTATTATTATAGGACAATAATAATACATAAATAGACTAGTATGTTGTTTGACAGATAACCACATCTCATTGGTTATAAGTATGGGGATACTAAAGTCAACACATAGGTACATGCAGGAGTACATGGTACTGGACAGACCCACAGTGAGATTCTTCATGTTTAATAAAGTCATAAGAAAGACTCACAGTGATAATGGTGTAATGATCCTCTGACTTGAGATCATTATATTTTTATACGAGGATTAATATACTTTGACTACATTAAAAGTTACCTTTGACCGGGTAATGATAAAAGTGGACATCGGATATATCATGAGTCGTATGAGAAATATGAATGATAGATAAAGGATTTAACCCTCCTATAATTAGGAGAGATATTATTGGCCTCTTGATTGAGTGAGACTATAAAATGCATGACCGTGCTCAAATAATGATTTGTTTTCATAGTCTACTCATGGATCAAGTAAACCCGGATTAAATGTTGAAGAGGATGACTAAATACATGCCTCGAGTTTAATCTATAATATATATGGTTAAAAGGATTATATTACACGGAAATATTAATCACGAAAGGTTTTATCGAATCACGATTTAATTATTGTTTAATTGGGTAGCAATGATGTATTACTAGATGCCGCTCATTGTTTATAATTTTATTGGAGAATAAAATTATTGCCAATTAAATAATAGCCTATAGGGTCACACGCAAAGAGCACTTAGAGGAATAGTTAATTTAAATTATAGATTTAAATTAATTGATAATTATTTGAATTTTTATTATATTAATTAAGTGAGACTTAATTAATTAAGATAATATAAATTCAAATTAGAATTGTATTTCTGCCCATAATAATTAAGTATGACTTAGTTATTAATTAAATAATAAAATTCGTTTTATTATTTTCCTAGACCTACATGGGTTAGGTTTTGCTGCTATGGGCCTGTTAACCAAACATTATAAATAGATAATGTAGGGTTAAGAGGCAGAACACGTTTTGATAGAAAAACCCTAGAAGAGGCAGCAAAGAGGCAGGAAGACAATTCGAATTATCAAAGGTTTGCTAGTACATCCACTCCGTAATCAAGATCGTGAGACGCTCTTGAAGGTGCTCGTGTGGATACCATAGAGGTGTTTTCGAGAAGAAGACACAAGTCGTGATAGCAAGGATCTCCGTTGAGTTCGTGACATTCAAGATCGTAATAGGTATGATTCGATTATCACCATAATCCGTCCAATCTTATACATGATCCTGCGTTAGGGTTCCGAAATTTTTCGTTATATTTACGTTTATCCGCTGCGTTTTATGCCTCGGACCCAACAATGGCATCAGAGCTACGTGTATAAGGGACTGATTTGGTTACGTGTTTTATGTATTTGATGCATACATGCCTGTTTTGGTGACTGCCATGCCATGCTACTGCTTTGTCATAACTGCCATGCCACTGCTTATGCTACTGCCATGCCTGTTATGAAACTGCCATGCCTGTTTGATGACTGCCATGATACTGCCATGCTTCTGCTATGCTACTGCCATGCTACTGCCATGTATATTCGAATTGTTATTCATATGATGAGTAAATAGATGATGATACTAGCATGTTAATGATTTGTCATGACTGATTTATATGCCTGTTTGCGATTTGTATATTTTGCATGAGGGTCAGTTTGTATATGATACAAACTGGTGGAAAGATTTATGTTGGACATGATCTGTTAACTGGGATATGATAAGTATGTATATGATACATGCTTCTGAAACTGTGTAAATTGCAGTGGGGAAAAAGGCCAACAGATATGATCTGTAATTCAGAAATTGATGATTTTTGAATAGGACTGGTCTTCGAAAATAAAAAAAAAAATCGAGCTGACCTGGCAGCTCGACCCCAGCCGGGGGCTGCCGTTTTCTTCATTCTGAATACGACTTGCATGTCGTTTTCTTCATTCTTGTAATTGTTTAACCTCGAATGTAACTCGAGTTTTCTTATGTAAGTACATTAGTATAGATTGTATTCAATTATTCCATGTAATGTACTTGAAGATTGAAGGATGATCCAAGAAGAGGAGCAAGCACCCATGGATACAAGAAGAATGAAGACATGTAATTGTATTTATATTTTACCACCATAGATTGACTTTGATCCTTTCATTAGCTCGAAAGGATCACATAGGAAAAGGGCCATAACCAAGCACGTTTACATACTGCACTTTACATATTGATGTATGAATGTATGTGTAGAGTAGAAGATGCATGCTTTAATTAGATTAATGATGTATACATGTATTAGATACGTCACCCATGCCATGCTTGCCATGCTAAACAAGATAAAATCTTTAACGATTTAAGATTTTAAAATTAACAAACGAACGATCATGAGATTCTTGTGTTTATGAAATATGGATTTTAAAACACGGAATTAAATATGAATTTTTGATATCTAAAACTGGGATTTTCTGTCAAAAGCGGATATGCGTATTCGTAAGGCTGATGGGTTTTAAGTGTGACCACTGGTATCCTCCATCTACCTGGGAAATGAACAATTTAAGATGTCAATTTGAAATATTTGGTTCAAGGAAAAATTGAGGATCTCTTCATGATGTGATCATGATCGTCGTAAATTTTCTAAACCCCTTAACAAAATATTAAGTTTTAATCGGATGCTTTCCAATGAATGAACACTCATCGAATCCTAGATCGATTAGGGGAAAGACTGTCAGTGGCAGGGGACTCCTATCTATCGTGGTGAGATGCGACGAATATAAACAGTTATATTCGGCCGTTGTATCATTGGGTCAAACTTAACTGAGTCGTCATAATAAGGTGAAAGTAAACGGTTATATTCAACAATTATGAACTTAGAAGCATGGAGTTTGGTTAAAAATCTATTAGATAGATAAGATCAATCGTTGCTCACCAAACTATCCAAGAATTATATATGATATAATTGACAAATGTTGTCTACCTAAATAATCATTCTTAAGGACTTCCAGTGGTTGACTTAAGACATGACGAAATATGGATCTTGGTTCACTAGAAAGAATTATGGGATATACTTTCCAAATTAATAGTAAGGGCTATTGATTTGATAAAAATAGTGGGAGATATATTATGAATGTATCATAATCATTTGAACATAATAAATAACTCAGACAATCTAATGTTTATTTTGTGCTTTTATCATTGTATATACCGAATAATGACAAACAACACAAACACACTATCCGTACGATCTGTCCTTGAGAAGGATAAGCTGACAGGAGAAAACAACTTCCTAGACTGGCAGAGGAATTTGAGGATTGTCCTCAGGCAGGAGCGCAAGCTTCATGTCATTGATATTCCTCCGGCAGGTCCCCTTCTTGAGGGCGCTACTGTTGAGGAACGAGCGGCCCACACAAAGGATGAGAATGATGCAACTAATGTTGCATGTCTTATGTTGGCAACTATGAGTGCTGAGCTTCAAAGACAACATGTGCATATGGATGCATATACTATCAATGAGCACTTGCAAAGCATGTTTGCAAGCCAAACTCGTCAAGAAAGGTTCAACACGAGCAAGTCACTCTTTAACTGCAAACAAGGGGCAAGTGAACCAGTTGGCCCACATGTTCTGAAGATGATTGGTTACATTGAGTATCTTGATACTTTGGGTTTCCCGATTGGTCCGGAAACTGGTATTGACCTAATCTTGAATTCTTTGAACAACAAATTCACTCAGTTTGTTATGAACTACAATATGAATGAATTTGACAAAACACCTACTGCATTGTTGGCTATGTTGAGAACATATGAGACCAACATGAAGACGGCTGAACCCGCTCCCATACTGATGGTAGGCAATAAAGATAAGGCCAAAGGGAAAGGCAAGTGGAAGGGTAAGAAGAAGACAGGTTCTGATTCTACACCCAAGCCAAAGTCAGGTCCTAAACAGGCTTTAAAGCCTAAAGGTGGGGTCGCTAAGGGTGAATGTCACTACTGTAAGAAAACTGGTCACTGGAAGAGAAACTGTTCAGTTTACTTGGAGGATCTGAAGAAGAAGAGGGCTGAGCAAGCTTCTAATTCAGGTATATATGTTATAGAGGTCAATCTGTCTATTTCTACATCTTGGGTATTGGATACCGGATGTGCTTCTCACATTTGTATAAATGTGCAGGAAATGCAGAGAAGTAGGACATTGGCTAAAGGAGAAATGGACCTACGAGTTGGCAACGGAGCAAGAGTTGCTGCTTTAGCTGTAGGAACCTATTATTTATCTTTGCCCTCTGGGCTAGTTTTAGAACTGGAGAATTGTTATTACGTGCCTGCAATTCGCAGAAACATTATTTCTGTTTCTTGTTTGGACAAGAAAGGTTTTTCGTTTACAATAAAGGACAACAGTTGCTCTTTTGCTTTGAATGATTTAACCTATGGTGTTGCGCGTTTGTTTAATGGTTTATATGTTCTTGACTTAGATAATCCTGTCTGTAATATAGAAAACAAACGACTTAAAGTTAATGACTCAAATCAAACATACATCTGGCATTGTCGTCTAGGCCATATAAATGAGAAACGCATATCCAAATTACATAAGGATGGATATTTGGATAAGTTTGATTTTGAATCATACCAAGAATGCGAATCTTGTTTGCTTGGTAAAATGACTAAAGCCCCTTTCACTGGTAAGGGTCAAAGGGTCATTGAACGTTTGGAGCTAATACATAGTGATGTATGTGGCCCAATGCGTGTGATGGCTAGAGGAGGCTACTACTACTTCATAACATTTACTGATGATTTCAGTAGATATGGATATGTATATCTTATGAAGAATAAATCCGATTCTTTTGAAAAGTTCAAATAATACAAGGCTGAAGTAGAAAAGCAAATTGGCGGAGATGCAAGTATTAAAATCTTACGATCTGATCGTGGAGGAGAATACTTGAGCACTGAATTTAAAGATTATTTAAAGGAGTGTGGTATTGTATCACAACTCACTCCCGCCAGGTACACCTCAATGGAATGGAGTTTCAGAGAGGAGAAATCGCACCTTGTTGGACATGGTGCGATCGATGATGAGTCATGCAGATCTTCCAATTAGTTTCTGGGGTTATGCTCTAGAAACAGTGGCTTTCACACTTAACCGTGTTCCTACTAAGAAGGTTCAAAAGACTCCATATGAGATATGGGAGAAGAAACGGTCAGGCATGAGCTTTATGAAAGTTTGGGGATGCAAGGCGTTTGTGAAGCGTCAAGTATCTGACAAGCTTGGACCTAAATCTGAAGAGTGCAATTTTGTGGGATACCCTAAGGAAACAAAGGCGTACTATTTCTATAGTCCTACTGAGCAGAAAGTGTTCATTGCTCGAGATGCTGTTTTCATGGAAAGAGATTTTGTTTCCAAAAGAAACAGTGGGAGAACTATAGACCTCGATGAAGATCGAGAACCACAAAATAGCATTGAACCTGAAGTGGAACAAGAGCAGGATAATGATAATGCTCAACAAACACAGGTTGTTCGTAGAACTGGTAGAATTCGCCATGAGCCAGAGAGATATGGATTTCTCTTGACTCAATGTGGTGATTTGATGCTCATAGACGAAGATGAGCCTCTCACATACCAAGATGCTACGAACAGTCCAGACTCTAAGAGATGGCTAGAAGCCATGAAATCCGAGATGGATTCCATGTACGAAAATCGAGTATGGACCTTGGTTGATCCACCTGAAGGGGTAAAACCCATAGGGTGCAAATGGGTTTTCAAGAAGAAAACTGACATGGATGGAAATGTTCAGACCTATAAAGCAAGGCTGGTTGCAAAAGGTTTCAGACAAATTCATGGTATTGACTATGATGAGACTTTCTCACCAGTGGCTATGGTCAAGTCCATAAGGATTTTGCTTGCTATTGCAGCATTCCATGATTATGAAATCTGGTAAATGGATGTCAAAACAGCCTTCCTTAACGGAATCCTTGAAGAGGATGTGGATGTGTACATGACACAACCTGAAGGTTTTGTCGATCCAAGGAATGTTAGCATGGTATGTAAATTACGTAGATCCATTTATGGATTGAAGCAAGCCTCTAGGAGATGGAATATCCGTTTTGATGAAACAATCAAGGAGTATGGCTTTGTTCAAAACGAAGATGAACCTTGTGTTTACAAGAAGATTAGTGGGAGCCATGTGGCATTCATAGTACTATATGTTGATGATATACTACTAATGGGGAATGACATACCTTCTCTCAAGGCTGTTAAGATTTGGTTAGGGAGCAACTTCTCTATGAAAGACTTAGGAGAAGCATCCTACATTCTAGGAATGAGGATCTATAGGGATAGACCTAGAAGGATGATCGGTCTAAGTCAGAGTACATACATCGAAAAGGTTTTGCATCGTTTTGGTATGCAAAATGCAAAAAGGGGATATGTCCCCGTATCTCAAGGGATAACGATCTCTAAAGATCAGTGTCCGAAATCATTGGATGACAAGAACCGCATGAGTAAGGTTCCATATGCCTCAGCAATTGGATCCATCATGTATGCAATGGTATGTACTCGCCCAGATGTTTCGTATGCTTTAAGCATGACGAGCAGATACCAATCTAATCCAGGTGAAGGTCACTGGACGGCTGTCAAGAATATTCTAAAGTACTTGAAAAGGACTAAAGATTCATTCTTGGTGTATGGAGGAGAGGAGAAACTGGTTGTAAAAGGTTACACCGATGCAAGTTTCCAAACAGACAGGGATGATACTGTATCACAGTCTGGTTTTGTGTTTTGTCTAAACGGAGGTGCTGTAAGTTGGAAGAGTTCAAAGCAAGAAACAGTAGCTGATTCTACAATGGAGGCTGAGTACATTGCAGCTTGTGAAGCGGCTAAGGAAGCTGTTTGGATTCGAAAATTCATTAATGATTTGGGAGTGGTTCCATCGATCGCAGATCCCATTGATCTATACTGCGATAATAATGGAGCCATTGCACAGGCTAAAGAACCTAGAGCTCACTCCCGAACCAAACACATACTCAGGAGATATCACCTCATTCGAGAGATTAATGAAAGGGGTGACATACACATATGTAAAGTGCACACAAATGATAACATTGCAGACCCACTGACCAAAGGCTTATCGCAGAAGAAGCACGACGGTCACACTAGTTCCATGGGTATTAGATACATGGGTGATTGGCTCTAGTGCAAGTGGGAGATTGTTGGTGTAGGTGCCCTAGAGGCAATACAATGTTTATTTTGATAAACCTTTATGTCAATTGATTATTCAATAAACATATTTATTATGACTTTAATTACTGCGATATATTTGTTAGCATAATAAATGTCCTTAGAATCATGATACACATTGTATAGTTTAGTACATGACTTGAACTTGAGATTATATAATATATCATATTCTTAAATGTCCCTAGTCGAGTATTATTATTATAGGACAATAATAATACATAAATAGACTAGTATGTTGTTTGACAGATAACCACATCTCATTGGTTATAAGTATGGGGATACTAAAGTCAACACATAGGTACATGCAGGAGTACATGGTACTGGACAGACCCACAGTGAGATTCTTCATGTTTAATAAAGTCATAAGAAAGACTCACAGTGATAATGGTGTAATGATCCTCTGACTTGAGATCATTATATTTTTATACGAGGATTAATATACTTTGACTACATTAAAAGTTACCTTTGACCGGGTAATGATAAAAGTGGACATCGGGTATATCATGAGTCGTATGAGAAATATGAATGATAGATAAAGGATTTAACCCTCCTATAATTAGGAGAGATATTATTGGCCTCTTGATTGAGTGAGACTATAAAATGCATGGCCGTGCTCAAATAATGATTTGTTTTCATAGTCTACTCATGGATCAAGTAAACCCGGATTAAATGTTGAAGAGGATGACTAAATACATGCCTCGAGTTTAATCTATAATATATATGGTTAAAAGGATTATATTACACGGAAACATTAATCACGAAAGGTTTTATCGAATCACGATTTAATTATTGTTTAATTGGGTAGCAATGATGTATTACTAGATGCCGCTCATTGTTTATAATTTTATTGGAGAATAAAATTATTGCCAATTAAATAATAGCCTATAGGGTCACACGCAAAGAGCACTTAGAGGAATAGTTAATTTAAATTATAGATTTAAATTAATTGATAATTATTTGAATTTTTATTATATTAATTAAGTGAGACTTAATTAATTAAGATAATATAAATTCAAATTAGAATTGTATTTCTGCCCATAATAATTAAGTATGACTTAGTTATTAATTAAATAATAAAATTCGTTTTATTATTTTCCTAGACCTACATGGGTTAGGTTTTGCTGCTATGGGCCTGTTAACCAAACATTATAAATAGATAATGTAGGGTTAAGAGGCAGAACACGTTTTGATAGAAAAACCCTAGAAGAGGCAGCAAAGAGGCAGGAAGACAATTCGAATTATCAAAGGTTTGCTAGTACATCCACTCCGTAATCAAGATCGTGAGACGCTCTTGAAGGTGCTCGTGTGGATACCATAGAGGTGTTTTCGAGAAGAAGACACAAGTCGTGATAGCAAGGATCTCCGTTGAGTTCGTGACATTCAAGATCGTAATAGGTATGATTCGATTATCACCATAATCCGTCCAATCTTATACATGATCCTGCGTTAGGGTTCCGAAATTTTTCATTATATTTACGTTTATCCGCTGCGTTTTGTGCCTCGGAACCCAACAAGATGATCCATTGTGAACAAAAAGACAGGAGAAAAAACTCTTCAAGGAGTTAGAAAAGGAAGCCTCTTCATAGCTGACTTTGATTCAGAAAGAAAAGACAAAGTCTACTGTTTCTACAGTAAGGCTTCCTACTATTTCTACAGTAAGGCTTCCCCATCTGAAAGTTGGTTGTGGCACAAGAAGCTTTCCCATTTGAAATTTAAAGAAATGAATTATCTAATGAAGAGATAATTGGTGAAAGGGCTTCCTCAGCTTGAATTCTGTCAAGAAGGATTATGTGAGGATTGCCCGAAAGGGAAGCTAAGGAGAGCTACACACAAAAGCACTCATAGTGGTTCAATCAATGAAGCATTTCAACTAATTCACATGGACTTATTTGGTCTTGTAAATGTGCAATCACTGGCAAGAAAAAGATATACCTTAGTGATGGTTAACGATTTCTCAAGATACACATGGGTGAGATTTCTAGCATCCAAGGATGAAGCTGTTCAAGAGATTATTGATTTGGTAAGGGTTCTTGACAAGAATCCCAAGTACAAATTGAAGACCTTGAGAAGTGATAATGGTATTGAGTTCAAAAATAGTATCATGAATGACTTCTGCAAAGACAATTGAATCACTCAACAATTCTCTGCACCAAAGACACCTCAACAAAATGGTTGTTGGTGTAGGTGCCCTAGAGGCAATACAATGTTTATTTTGATAAACCTTTATGTCAATTGATTATTCAATAAACGTATTTATTATGACTTTAATTACTGCGATATATTTGTTAGCATAATAAATGTCTTTAGAATCATGATACACATTGTATAGTTTAGTACATGACTTGAACTTGAGATTATATAATATATCATATTCTTAAATGTCCCTAGTCGAGTATTATTATTATAGGACAATAATAATACATAAATAGACTAGTATGTTGTTTGACTGATAACCACATCTCATTGGTTATAAGTATGGGGATACTAAAGTCAATACATAGGTACATGTAGGAGTACATGATACTGGACAGACCCACAGTGAGATTCTTCATGTTTAATAAAGTCATAAGAAAGACTCACAGTGATAATGGTGTAATGATCCTTTGACTTGAGATCATTATATTTCTATACGAAGATTAATATACTTTGACTACATTAAAAGTTACCTTTGACCGGGTGATGATAAAAGTGGACATCGGGTATATCATGAGTCGTATGAGAAATATGAATGATAGATAAATGATTTAACCCTCCTATAATTAGGAGAGATATTATTGACCTCTTGATTGAGTGAGACTATAAAATGCATGGCCGTGCTCAAATAATGATTTGTTTTCATAGTCTACTCATGGATCAAGTAAACCCGGATTAAATGTTGAAGAGGATGACTAAATACATGCCTCGAGTTTAATCTATAATATATATGGTTAAAGGGATTATATTACACTGAAACATTAATCACGAAAGGTTTTATCGAATCACGATTTAATTATTATTTAATTAGGTAGCAATGATGTATTACTAGATACCGCTCATTGTTTATAATTTTATTGGAGAATAAAATTATTGCTAATTAAATAATAGCCTATAGGGTCACACACATAGAGTACTTAAAGGAATAATTAATTTAAATTATAGATTTAAATTAATTGATGATTATTTGAATTTTATTATATTAATTAAGTGAGACTTAATTAATTGAAATAATATAAATTCGAATTTGAATTCTGCCATTAATAATTAAGTGTGACTTAGTTATTAATTAAATAATAAAATTTGGTTTTATTATTTAATCATAAACCTACATGGGTTAGGCTTTGCTGTTATGGGTTGCTATTATGGGCCTATTAACCAACCATTATAAATAGATAATGTAGGGTTAATAAGGATTACGTTTTTTTTTAGCAAAACAAAACCCTAGCAGCAGCAGCAAAGGCAGAATTCGAAATCATCAAAGGAGGCTAGTATATCCATTCTGTAATCAAGATCGTGAGACGTTCTTGAAGGTGCTCGTGTGGATACCATAGAGGTGTTTTCGAGAGGAAGACACAAGTCGTGAAAGCTAGGATCTCCATTGAGTTCGTGAAAGTCAAGATCAAGTAAAGGTATGATTCCGTTTCACAATAATCAGTCCGCTTATACATGATCCTGCGTTTAGGGTTCCGAAATTTTCGTTATATTTACGTTTAATCCGCTGCGTTTTATGCCTCGGAACCCAACAATGGTGTTGTGGAAAGAAAGAACAGAACTCTCATTGAGGCTGCAAGAACAATGTTGAGTGAAGCAAAACTTCCTACCTACTTCTGGGGTGAAGCAATCAATACAGCCTGTTATACTCAAAACATGACTGTAGTCAACAAGGCCTATGGAAAAATAGAATTGCTCACATGAAGGAAACCTATAGTCAATTAGTTTCATGTCTTTGGAAGCAAGTGCTACTACATGAAAGATTCAACTGAGATCAAAGGAAAATTTGACACTAAAGCACTTGAAGGAATCTTTATGGGGTATGGCATTGACATGACTGCATATAGAGTATACATCATTGATCACAAGACTGTAGAGGAGACTGTAAATGTCACCATTGATGAAATAAAATTTCCTGGAGTTGAAGAAAGTCAAGAAACAGAACCTTTGGCCTTTGAAAATCAAGGCTATCTAGAAGAGATTGATGAAGATTCACGAAGAATTGATCACACAATTTCTGGTCCAACAATTGTTCCTATCTAGTCTGAAGACAATGAAGGAACTGCTCAAACAACTGATTTTTCTAGGAATGTTCCCATGAATAGTGGACTTGAAGAAATTGATCATGTCAACAGTGTAAGAGCAATAGATGCTGTCAATCAATAAGGTGTTGAAGACTCCACTGATTCTCTAAGAAAAATAAAATGGAACAAAGATCACACTAATGACTTAATCATTGGTGATCCGGGAACATGAGTTAAAACAAGAAGAAATGTTGTCAATGAATGCATGTACTCTTGTTTCCTTTCTCAACCTGAACCCAAAACCCTAGAAGAAGCATTGGCCGATCCTGATTGGATTAATGTCATGCAAGAAGATCTTACTCAATTTGAAAGAAACTGTGTTTGGGAATTGGTGCCCAGACCAAAGAACAAATCCATAATAGGCACTAAGTGGGTTTATAGGAACAAGATGGAGGACTATGGTATTGTAATAAGAAACAAAGCAAGGTTGGTGGCAAAAGATTACTGTCAACAAGAAGGGATTGACTTTGAAGAAACATTTGCTTCTATTGCCAGACTTGAAGCAATAAGAATCTTTTTGGCTTTTGTTGCATTCAACAACTTCGAAGTTTTTCAAATGGATGTAAAGAGTGCTTTCCCTAATGGAGAACTAGAAGAAGAAGTATATGTTGAACAGCCCCCAGGCTTTGAAGATCCGAAAATGAAGAACTTTGTGTATAGACTACTAAAGGCATTATATGGCTTAAAGCAAGCACTAAGAGCTTGGTATGATACTCTTTCCAAGTTTCTTCTTGATAAAAACTTTACAAGAGGGATTGTGGATAAAATACTTTTCTACAAGAAGCATGTAAAGGATATCATTCTAGTTCAAGTATATGTTGATGACATCATCTTTGGTTCAACAAATGATGATTTATGCAAGAAATTCTCTAAGTTGATGCAGAACAAATTTGAGATTAGTATGATGGGTGAATTGGTATTCTTTCTTAGACTTCAAGTCTATCAAAAAGAAGATTAAATATTTATTTGCCAAACTAAATATGTCAAGGATCATTTAAAAAGTTTTGATATGAAAGACTCATCTCCTACAAAGACTCCTATCTCAACAGCAACCCAACTTGACAAGGATCCAAAAGAAAAGAAGGTGGATAACAAAATGTATAGAGGAATGATTGGCTCTCTTTTCTACCTAACGGCTAGCAGGCCTGATATCATGTTTGCAACAAGGTTGTGTGCAAGGTTCTAGTCTGATCCAAAGGAGTCTCACTTAATGGTTGTAAATAGAATTTTTAGATACATAAAAGGAACTCAAAATTTAGGCCTTTGGTATTCTAAAGATTCTGGTTTTGACTTGGTTATTCAGACTATAATTATGCAGAGTGCAGAATAGACAGAAAGAGCACAACAGGTAGCTGTCAATTTTTGAGAGAAAGATTGGTCTAATGGTTTAGCAAGAAGCAAGATTCAGTATCAAATTCAACTGCAGATGCTGAATACATTGCAGTTAGTAGTTGTTGTGCTCAGTTACTTTGGATGAGGAATCAACTATTGGACTATGGGTTGACTCTGCAAGGAATTCCAATATTTTGTGACAACACTAGTGCCATATAAATTTCTAAAAATCCTGTTCAACACTCCAAAACCAAGCACATTGACATCAGACATCATTTCATTAGAGAGCATGTGGAAGAAGGCACAATAAAGATGATCTATGTGCCCACAGAGAAACAACTTGCAGATATTTTCACTAAACCACTGGATGAAAACACATTTAATAGGATAGTGAGTTAATTGGGTATGTTAAATTTGTCATGTTAATGTAATTATGTTTAGTTGATCAAAACTTTAGTTAACTGAATTTCACTGTGAATTAATGACCTCATGAGGTGTTTTGATTTTTATTACAGTGGAAAGTCATGATGATATTTTACTGAGAGGTTAACTAATTTATTTTTAAGTAATTTAATTCGTATGTGGTTAATAAAAGATACCGTCAAGTTACTTGACAGTATGTTTTATCCATACTGTCACATAGTGATAAGTTATTGCAAAAATTTGTGAAACTCACTGTCAGATGATTAAGAAGTTTTGACAGTATAGTACACGGGACTGAAACTTACTATTGAATCATGTGGAGCTTACTGTCAAACGATGGTGAAGTCTTGACAACATATTATGTGGGACTGAAACTTATTGTCAAATCCTTGTGAAACTTACTGTCTAACAACATTGACATTATAGTTTTCTAAAATTGCCGCATAATATACTGTCATCAGTAAATATTATGGTTATTCACTTATTTTATATATTCTCTAACCACTAATGTTACTGTCAAGAGTATGTGTAAGTTCTAGCGCAGGGGTTACTGTCAAATAATGGAACTAGAAGACAACTGTCACATAAAATCGTTTACAATTCCTTCTTGACAGTTTCTTTTTCACATCATATATATACACAACTAAGATTTATCTCACTCTTTACTTTACTTTATTTCTCTCTTAAACTCTCAATTCTTTAACGCCCTAAAAACCCTCTATTTTCTCTGCAAATTCTTCTCTAAACTGTTCTACATTTCTAAACCTTCAAATTCTTAACCATGTTTGGACCCCAAATCATTTGCTCTTTTGCCCAAACCAACTTCACCACCATGGCTACAGTGGGTGAAGCTAAAGAAGCCTTCAAACCATTTGTTGGATTCATGAATAACTCGTACCTCTCGTTTGTTCTAACCCAAAGTCCCATGTTGGAAATTCCAAGATTATCACAGTTGTAGACCTCTGTAATTTGTGAGGGGGAGCAGGACTCAAGCTCCATCAAGTTTGAGATCAATGGAGCCTCTTATTTCATTGACTCTTCTAGCATCAATGCTGCTCTCCAAGTGGAACCTGAAGAAGGCTCAGTTTTTTAGGAGCCTGCAATGACTCACAACTTGCTAAGTTTGTCAAGATGATTGGATATTCGGGACCCAAGACAAGCCAAGACTTTGAGGAATGGTATCCATCTGAGTGAATGGACAGGAAATATTTGAATAAAGAGTGGAGCATGATCATGGATGATGTTAACAGAGCTATGTCTAGCAAGACCAATGGTTGGAATGAAGTACCAGCCTACATCAGGAAGATTGTGCACTCTTTGGTGCATAATTACAGAATTGACGTTGGAAAGCTCATGATGTCCTTGTTCAAAATGGTACTTGGTAAGAAAGAAACCAGAAAAATGGTAATTTACTATCCTAGATTTTGTATGCTTACTATTAACTCTGTTGTAGGCATAATTAATTTAGATAGTATTCAATGCATGGAGTCCCCAACACTAAAGAAAAATACTCATTCTATGTTAGCTAGTAAACCACTTAACACTGAATTGAGTTTGTTTATCACTGACTTTATGTTTTCAATAATAAATCATTTGAAGTTAAAAATTGTTGGGGACTACAATGTATTCTCATTGATTGATGAGAATGGTGTTAACCTCATCATTCCTAACACACACTCCAAACCACTTGAAGGAGTTTGGCCTTCAAAAGTCTCTAAATCTATTAGTTAAGGGTCTAGTTCCTCTGAAAAGGACCAGGCTCCTAAAAGGAAGAAAATCACTGACCCTAGGTTAGAAACCATTCCACAGATAGGTGGTGAAACTGCACAAGATGTAACAAATAAGGGTGGTAGTCAGTTCACAGAACCCACAGAGGGCCCTGGTGAGCCTAGGAGGAAGAAGGCAAGGACATAAACCTCTATTAGCCAGAGTGTGTACTCTCAAAAGGATTCATCTATTACAAGGGATTAAAACACATCTCTAGATGTCTCCTCTCAACAGGAGGTATCTATTGAAATTGTCCAGTCTCCTATGGGCAACTTGTACAGAGTCTGCACAACAGATTGAACACACTCAACCTGAGCCCCCACATGAAGATATACACACAATAGGGCTAGAAAATGTGGAATACAACTCATTCAATTATGGTGCATCACGTTTTGCCTCAATTGAAGAATAAAATGTTGATGCACTATTCCAACAATTGGATGAGATTGATCATAGTAATCCACAAAAACCTTCCACTCAAAGGGTGGAAGATATTGCTGTCATAGCCTCTGTAGCTGTTAATGACAAAGTTGTTGTCAACCCTCATGACAGTAACTTCTCAACATATGCTGCCAAAGATGCTGTCAACATTCACATTCCAAACAGTAGCTCTCCAATTGCTGCAACTTCTCAGTACAATGATGATGACTCTGCTCTTATTTCCACTCTAATCAAGGTACAATCTAAACCTTTTGTGCAAGATGTACCTACTCAGTCTCTTACACCTAGAATGAGTGAGGGTGTGAAAAGAAAAAGATAGATAAAAGAAAAGAGATTTGAGCATAAAAATGAGGGGCTGTGAAAATCCCAAGCAAAAGGAGAGGGCCTTGAGCAAGGCCAAATAAAAAAGAAAATTGTGGGAGCCCAAATATCTAAGGCAATAGGCCTTGAGAGTGAATTGGTGCGGAGTGATGAGATCACTCAGAAAAAACTAGAGAGTGTGAGGACCCCCACAACCTCAAAATACTCAAAACAAGATGATGAAATATTGAAATCCCTTTATCACAAAGTCACTAAATTGTGAAAGAACCTAGATATAGTTGGCAGAAACTAGGTGAAGCTTATCAACAAGATGTCAGATTTGGAAAATATGATGACTGAGGGTTTCAAGGCTGTTTTCGCAAAATTAGAAGAGTTCAATTCCAAGCTTGCAGCTGCTACCTCAACTAAGGGGGAGAAAAGTGGAGTGATGAAGTGTTTGTTGGTGAAGCTGAAAAGGAGAAGGATAAAACACAAGCTGCATCTCTGAGGGAGAGTCAATTAGCATTACTATATAGTGTGGCTGCTAAGATTGCTACAGAACTTGGTGGCGATAAGGTGAACAAGCAGGAGACTGTTGAAAGGCCTAAGGAGAAAAGTATTGTGATAAAAGAAGGAGGAGTGAAAAGGGCTTCTGTCGTCCATGGAGCTGGCAAAGGAAAGGAAAAACTATTTAAGGATGAAAGTGATGATCTGATCATAGAAAAGAGAGAAGATTTTGATGATGAACAGGCTTCTATTCTTTTGGTTGATGGAAATGAAAATAGCAAAGTTTCTTAGAGCCTCATCTAACAGAGATCCCAATAAATTTTATGATTCAATGAGACAGTCAACAGTAGGAGCAGCTGTAATGGTGTCAAAAAGCAATAAGTGGGTAATCTCTATCAAAATTGAAGGAGGTCTCAGTTGGTGTGTGAGCATGGCATATTTGAGCAAATAAGAAATTTCAGTGATAGAAGTCATCAAACTTAAAATCAAGATAGACAAGTCATGGCTAAATGAAAATCTGAAGAAGACACTGCATAAGTTGATAATTCAAAAATTACCAGAAATAACTCATAATCCTTTGGGCATAAAATTCAGCAGCATTACAGATGGAAAATACAGGTCTATGAATCTTGAAAGGGTGAGTATTTGCAGACTAAGGTCTGTAAAAGAAGCCTTTGACTACTTCAAGAAAATTCCTGTAAATGAAGAAAGAATTGAAGTATTAAGGGTGTTGGATCAAGAATTCAGGAGGCTGGAAGAGTTGAAGACAAGGAAGAATGTGAAGAAAACTCAGGAAAGAAGAGATGGAGATAATGATGATGAAAAGCCTAAGGATGGTACAGGTAGTTCCAAGTCCAACTACAACAATGATGGTGATGCAGGGACCTCTGGAACTGGGAATAAGGATGAAGATGATGAGAATGAGTATAAGGATGAAATTAAAGGGAAGGTTCTGAAACAAGTAGTACTTGGTTTTGAAGATGATGAGAAAGATGCTGTCAGGAGTGATAATGGTGAATATACTGTCACAGAAGCAAAACTTGATGTCATGGAACATGCTGTCAAGCCTGTATTGACAGTAACTTCAAAGTCACTATCAAAACTGTCAAGGAAAATTTCTATATCCAAGAAACACTGGAAGGAAAGGGCTGAAAGACCTAAGTCTCATTCAAGTAAGAAGCCTAACAAAAAGATTTGGAAGCTGGTTACTGAGACAATGCATGTAGAATGTCTTGATGTTAGGAGACCCACCATAAAAAACATGGTTGAGTCAAAGGCAGAATTAATTACTAAAGTTATTGCTGAATGGACTGAGTTAAACTCCATGAGCAGAATAAATGTCTTATATGCCACTGGTGAAGTTGAAGCCTTGGGACATCGAGTTGAAGGAAGCCAATTACTTTATGGTGAAAAGGATGCTTCAAATCACAAAGGGTCTTGATATTAGAACTCAAGTGTTCAGGGGTATATTGATTAGAAAATTCTTGGAATTAATGGAACATTCAAGACTCATCCTTTGGACTCAAATGATGTTGAAGAGCCTGAAACAGTGATATATTCAGATGGAGTCATGTTTGAAAATGAAGATGGAGTCAAGGAATTTTGGAGTATAGATTCTTTGCAGGATAAAAACACTGAACTTCTAGTTAAGCTAGTGGAGTAACTTCAACAACTTCCATAGTTAAGCTAGTAAAGTAACTTCAACAACTTCCATATCCTGAAGAGCAAGGATTTATTCCCAAACTTCAAAGGATCATTTTAATAAAGCAGCATCATGAGTATGAGAAGAAGGTGGAATATGAGAAGACTCAACAATGTCTCTTAATAAATCCTGAAAGAATAATCTTCTATAACTCTAGTGGATCTGCTGAGGAAATTACATTTGAAGATTTTAAAATTTTGGATGAAAAGGATCCTGAGATAATCAAGCTGATCAAGAGACAACTCCTAAATGTCACAAATTTTGAGGTATTTGATCTCAAAAGGAAGGCATTGTGACTCTAAGGAGAAAGAAGAAAGGGGAAAAGAAGAAAATTTTAAAGTGAGGTTGAAGCTGCTAAGAAGAAGGTGGATAGGATTACTAAGAAAATAAAGGAGGCTGAGATTGACATGAAGCATGCAATGCTGAATGATCAATTCTCAAGAAGAGCTACTTATGTGTCTCTAGTCCTATTTAGGCCCCTGAGAGTTATAATTGATAACATTGAAGTGGAGGTTGCCAATTTCAAGGTGCTCAACAATGAAAATTTGAGGAGGATCTTTAGACTCACTAAAGGCTCATCTCCAAAAGTAGAAAGAGATTTAAGCAAGATGGTCTAGGAGATTATTGATTTTAGAGAAGAAGAAGATGAAGGCGTTGACAAATTCAGAGTGAAGCAAGATTTCTCTTCTACAAAAGACAGATTTGTCAAGGACATATTTGGGATAAAATATATGTATATCTTCAAAGGACCAACTGAGAACTACTACACCTATAGACACTTGAAAGATCTTTCTTACAAAATGGTGAAGTTAGTCTTAGATTGTGTTTCTGAGGTTAAAGCACTTGAAGGTTTGTATGGAAGGTGACTGCAGAAAAGAAATGAAGTTGAAGCTCAAGCTGAAGTTGAAGATTTGCTCATTCTAGAGGAGCCTAATTTGAGACAGAATTGTACTTGTAATTTTTCTTGAATATTTAAACACTTCATTTTTTTAATAGTTGAGTTAGCATATGTAATTTACTTTGAATTTGTCTTTATTTTTCATAAAAACAAATTGGGGGAGATTGTTAGGGATTGTAATGTTAACATTGTAATCAACTATAAGATATTTAGATTAATTAGAAATTAACTAAGTAAAATATATTGTTATATGTATATTTACAGTATGTTTAGTTGTTACTTGGAACAATATGTATAAAAAGCCAAATAGGTGACAGTAAATATCAATAGTTACTGTTTTGTAAAAATGTAATAAATGATCTATGAAGTAGAAGTTCACAAAGTGTTCATGCACAACATGGAACAAATCATTGACAGTAACATCCTGTAAACTGAAGCCTACGACAACATATTCAAGTGACAACAATTTGGAATAGACGACAACAACTATTCCCTTGACAGCAAACTTGGCGGAGATTGAAGAATCAAAGACAACAAGTATTACTGACAACAACTATTCCCTTGATAATTGAAAGGGGAGATAGGAGTGAAGGGAAGTAACTCACTGCACTTTCATGTGTAATAGAAATGTTAAATGTAATCTCTATGTAATGGTTGATGATAACTCAACAATAGAACAGGACATGTAATAATATGCAGGTGCACAGAAATCTTGGATCACAGAGTTCAGTTAAGACAAAGTATCAAAGGATCATCTACAGACTTGAAGCTCACTGGAAGAAGTTCATTAACATGTTCATGCCTCAGTGGAGAATAAAAGATATTGACATCTATTCAAGGATGTGGAAGCTACAAAAGATTGTCTTAGTCTATGAAGATTTTAGTGCATTACAATCGAAACTATAAGTAAGGTTTGCAAAGAAGAATGTGGAATCATGTTCGGAATCAAGAGCCCCTATCAAGACTAGTCACTTATAAACCAGACCATTGCATAAAGTGTCAGGACATTGGAGGCAAGCTCTCGTCGGTTAATATGATTTTAATCAATCTAAAGTTGTTGGTTTTCTTGAGTCATGTGGAGGATCAACAAAGGTGGTAAATCAGTGTTGGAGAAATGTCAGCCTAATGGATAAGGGACAGACGGCACAACCTGATTGGATCTTACTAAAGCTTCACAGATTAGAAGGCCAAATACTTGGACGTGGTGGAGTCACGTATACGGGGCCAAGTATTTGGATAAGAAAGTCTATACAAATTGAAGAGTGGAATAGAAATATTTAATTTAATTAAATAAAGTATTTATTTAATTATTTATATATTTTATAAATAAAGATATTCTTTATTTATATTATATATATTTACTTAAATATTACTTTTACATTAAATATTTCCAAAGGCATACTTGGCACATGACTTTGAAGATGAGATTTGAGTGGACAAGAGTAAAAGGTGGAAAAGCAAAAAGCAACACCTTTTCAATTATAAAAAGAAGAAACTCAAGTCTCCAAAAGTGAAGAGTGTGCATCCGGATGAGATTTGAAAAAGGGGAGAGAGAGAAAAATTATTTTTCTCTCCCCCATGGCCGAACTAGACTTTAATATTTTGGGGCCATGATTTCCTTTATCTTCACCACTCCTCTATCTTTCTATTGTAAACACTTGCTAAATCTTGTATAGAAGATAGGGTTGGTTTTTGTCTCCTAGATCTACAAAATATAATAGTTTTAGAGGAGACAAAAATCACTTCTTTGTTGTGTTCTTCAGCTTATGTTCTTGAACTTGATTGTAGCATCTACCCCACTTCAATGAATATAAAGATATATTCTTGAACCTTGTTATTGTGTGTGCTTTGGATAATTTACTGTTCATTATCTTGGTTATTTTAATAGTGTTCTTGAGGTTGAAGAAGATGATGAACAGTACCCGGTTTTGAACCCCAAGTAATTTTTATGTTGTCCCAAAAATAAATAAAAGTCAGATTTTCAATTGGGAATCGTATTCACCCCCCCCCCCCTCTATGATCTCCAGGACCTAACAATTGGTATCAGAGCTACTCGATTGACATACAAATCGATTGGATCTATTTTTATTTTTGAGATTAAAGAGGGTACAAAAATAAAAAATTATTTTTGGTGCAAATGGGTGTCCAGAAAAATAACAGTAGCTATTTTTGTTGTTTGTTAAAATTTTGGTTAAGTACATCTCGATCTGGGTTGATCGAGATGCGGATCGACTTTTGCTAAATGGAAAGAAAGACAAGCAGTATATATATATATATGCTCTCTACGCGCCATTGGATCGTGATAATACCACACGCGCTAACCTGGATCGACTTGCGGGAGCCTCCAGGTCGACTTGTGCTAAAAGGAGCCGACATCTCGATCTCGATCCGAGACTTGGATCGAGATGCGGATGCTGTAAAAACTATCTCGATATATAAGAAATCGAGATTGTGTGGATCGACTTGCAGGGATTTTTGGTTAAGGCAAATCTCGATCTCGATATGATGCTGGATCGAGATCGAGATCGAGATTTTCACAGATCGAGATCGAGATGGGTCCAGGCGAAGATCGAGATACGCTACTGTATATATATATGCTTACAAAACTGATTTTCTTATATGTTTTTAATTAGTTTAGTTTAATAATTAATTTAATAATTAAATTTGAATTTAATTATATAAAAATTTTGGAAATAATTTTTAAATTTAAATAATTTATTTTTCGAGATTATTTTATATCTTGAAAAATATTTTATTTTCTTTTAAATTTTAGAGTCAAATATTTTATATACTTAATATTCTTATTTAAGAATTTTATTAATTTGAAAACTGAAATTAATTTTAAAAAATCCTATTTAGTTTCTTTTGAGTTTAATTTTTTTTTTAAAAGTATGTTGAGAATTATTTTTGAGGTTTAATAATTTATTTGTCACAAAACTTTAATTATAAATTTTATAAAACTCTTTGGAAAATTATTTTGGATTGAAATAATTTATTTTCAGGAATATTTTAAATGTTTTGAAAATTTAGTATTTCTATTTCAAAATTATATTTTCGATCTGTTTTATTTTAATTATAATTTAAGTTTGGAAGTTTTAATTATAAATCTTATAAAACTCTTTGGAAAATATTTTTGGATTTAAATATTTTATTTTCAGGAACATTTTAAATGTTTTGAAAATTTAGTATTTTTATTTCAAACTTATGCTCTCAATCTGTTTTATTTTAATTATGATTGAAACTGTTTTGGATTATAAATTCTGTAATATTCTTTGGAAATTAATTTTGGTTTGAAATAATTTCTTTTTCAGGATTATTTTATATAGCTTGAAAAATTTATTATTTCTATATCAAAATTTTATTTTCAAATTATTTTATTTTATTTATAATTTGAAAGTGAAAAGTTTATTATTATTATTTATCAAAAATATATTTTCAATTTATTTTGATTATTTAAATTCCTAAGAAATTAAATACTTCTGTTTGAATAAAATGTTTTATCAAACGAAACAACAGGAGGTGATTCTTCGTTCGTTGAGGACAAACGAATTGGCTGAAGAACATTCTAATGGAGCTAGTTTCTGATTTTACCATTGGAGATGTGTTTATACATCGGTCTACTCAGTGGATCATTTGGTTATCGAAAGGGATTAGTTCGTTTAGGGAAGAGTCTTCGATCAGTGATTTTTGAATCAATGTCTGAAGATCTGGGATTTGAAAAGGAATTCAGTTTAGCTGTCAATAACCAATATACTTGGAGATTTGGTTAAAAGACATCAGTGGCAGAAACACACAAGGTTTGACTATCACTGACATATGGTAGTCAAGGGGTTATTGCTACACACACAAAGAAGAGTGATCTTTTCAAGCAGAACATGAGACATTCTATGTCGGGGTTTATAAGCAGAACTGTCAGGCATCAGTTTGGGTTGAAGTAAGGGTTGCTGAGGTCAAATGCAAGGATACTTCCATGAGTGTCAGTAGAATGGAAATTGATTTGGATCAATTGATTATCACTCGAGATGGAATGTTAAGCATCGCACAGGTATACTTTCTAACTAGTTTATACTTGTTTGATTTAATTATAGAGTATTAAGTGCTGAACTGCATTATATTATAAGTTTGATGTAATGCATGTCTCACCTTGATTTCTATATAAACTAGATAACTTATGCTAGTTTGTTAGTGTTGCTTGTTTATCAGTATTTGACTTCATGATTAGATCTTGTGTGATTTAATGCTTGCTTTACGATAATTGATCATGTTAGCATATAGAGTCTTAGGTATTTGTAGGGGTACATTTACCGGAAAGAGTATTTGTTGCATACTAAGTGCCTTGATGTTTACATTGTCAATAATCTGTTTATACTCGCATGGTTATATTAAATGTTATATTTGATCATGTGCTTGTTAAGATGAGTTTGTTTCTAATTTGGGAATTGCATAGGGGTCAGTATAATAAACCATGGATTAAATGTTTAAATCTAAACTGACTTAGGTAATTAGAGATAATATAATGTTAAAGTGAACAACAAAGGTGAATTAGAAGAATTAGGAATCTGAGTGATTGATTCTTCTATGACTACATATATGTACGACATGATTCTTATAGACTGCTAGTCCACCTTAAGTTAGGTTGGGATCACTGAGCTCATAGCCAAGACTACTTGTTGAGGCTGATATAGATGAGGAGTGATCAGTCAGATAAGAATGAGCATGTTGAACTTGAATGCTTTGTTGTTAACTATGTTTAGAAATATCTCTAACCCTTGGACTCAATCAAATTGAGGACCACGTGTCTTAATCATTTGTGAATGCAGAGTATCTTTCAACATGTACAAGTTATATATCTCTGACATTTTCATGTTCGAGGCATGTAACTACTTTTGCTTTGGTATTCAAATGGTTAAGCAAGGTTACCTATTTTTCTTGAATGATCTGAAGCACATATTAAGGAAGACCTAGGGAATTCTTTGCGAAGGGTTTCTTAATATCAGTTCGAGGATGAACAATATAGATCGGGGTCAAGAGAAATAGAAGCTCACTCTACTGGAAGTGAAGTTGTTGCTGACACGAAATGTAATGCTTATGATGAAGTCAACTATTCGTTGAAGTTTATCAGAATGGAGTTAGCTGCAACAACAAGTGATGCTCTCACACTTGGTTTATCAACTAATACTTGGTTTATCAAGATAACGGATTCGACGGTAAAGATGAAGTTGGTGAGAAAGGACTACTTCTAATGAAATTCTTTTAAGAAGGACATTAGTGAAGTATGTCAGTTGAAGGGAAGTCAAGTCAAAGGCTACCCTGTTTAGTTTTGGTGTTTGTTCATGCATTCGATAGATGAAGCATCTCAGTGATTAATCACATTCAAAGGATTAGGCAGATTGTTGTAAGAACACTTTGAGGGCAGGTAATGGAATTTGTTGACGAACGAAGTTCTATGTTATGTCTGCATTGAAAGGAGTATTCTAGAGTAAAGTTCAGTTTCCGGACTTCATGACCAAATGGAGGAGTTAATAGGGAAATCCAGACCTTGAGTGAAATTACAAGGATAATGGATAGAGTTAAGGTTTCCTATTCACTACGGCTGAATCAGTTGACACAGCAAGTCTAATCAGCAAATGTAAAGAGAAGACATCAAGTAAGATTAATCAAGCCTGAAGTCACATGGTGTGATAGAGGGTGATCTTATTTGGAGTTAAGAGCTTACACATAGTTGGTGATTGATTTGAGATGGTCTTAGATGCAGTGAACATCATCATCAAGCTCCCTAGCATTCGTTTGATTTTAGCTCTGAATTTCTAAAGGTTGACATCCTGTTTAGGGCTCAAGATCAGATGACACCAGATGAAGAAAAGCTGCAAGTAGCATTCCTGGGGGAGCATCAGTAAGTTGGATCAACTAGTCGTGTTTGATGTTCAAAGGCTAGCAGTGCTCATTGAGTAAGAGTTGAGATTCTTAGGAACATTGAGTGATCCAGATTGAGTGATTGCATATTAGAAAGGAAATTGTCAATTTAAAAATAATGCAAAATGATCTCAATCATATTTGAAGAAGACTACTCTACCCACTGAATATCTAAAGAAACATTAAGGACACATCTGTCATGACAAAGGGTTTTGTGTAACAACATTTCCTAGAGTCAGTTCTTGATGAATCTGGGTAGTAGAGTAGTGATTAGTAGTGCCGTGCATGTATACGAGTATTTGATTTGTTTTTCCGAGTGAATTCAATGAAGACTGAAGATGCACTAACTAATCAAGATTGAGTAGGGTTCGAATCAAGGAACTAACTCAATTGAACCAGAGGCAGATACACTTAGCACAAGGAATCAGTCCACATGAAGACTTGGTATTGATACAGAAGATGAAGGGTAGTTCGGAGTTTTATTTGAAGGTTCTACTCTGCTAGTGTCAGGACTACTGGTTTCTAGAGTGCTGAGTTTAATGAAGCTGCTGCCAAGACCAATATCTACAAGGAAATATTTGGGTGTTGAAGGTAATGCAGTTTCCTTCTAGATGAGCGTGGTATTGTTTCGAGGAACAATGTTAACTGGTAGCTGAAAAGTTATTCCTGTCCAAATGGAGTAAACGTTCGATCTCGAAAGGAGTAAACGTTCGATCTCTCGGGCAAAGAGGAGTAATTGTTCATTCAATAATCATACACCAGTAAAAGCTCTATTGACTAAGGTATGTCACTCTAGTCTAATATTGATTTATTTAAATGTAATGTTTATAGGGAGTGTTCATGCTATTTAGATGTCTACGATCTCTAGGAACTGATTAATGTTTGGCTTATGACCACCCGGGACCCAATATTATCGGTATGAGATTACCTATGATCACCCGGGACCTAGGGACCTAACAATGTAGCATCTCTTTGTATAGTCAATTTATATCTAGGACCTCGTACTTTGTGCTGTCATATGTTATTCATGCTATATGTATCAAATGTTTCAGCATAAGTATTTGTATATATTAATTAGTTGTAATTTTATTTACTTCTAATTGTTTAATGCTAATATTAATGGAACCACTTAATATGTAGTTTAAGTGATGTAATTCATGTCTTTTGCAAAATCCATTAATATTAGTTGTCATTCTTTTTATATTAGTGATGTCACTTAGAATTTCTGCACTAAGTGATAAAAAGATTATTTCAAAAACACTGATATTGAAAGTAATTTACTACATCGCGAGGGGTTGTCAAAGATCATAAATTTTAGCATTAATATTTAAAGGTATTTGATCTCTGATGCAACTAGTACCTCGAGCTTACATACATTATGATTGTCATGAGTATTTTCAATATGCTTATGTGATAATTGTTGAGATGTAGTGTAAGAAGTTAAATGCTGTCATTCGGTCAATGTATGTTCAGTGTTTAGCGGATGCTTATGTTTTATGCTTTAGAATTACCATGATCTATATTGCAAAATGTGGTTGTTTCAAGCGACAAATGGTAATTGTCTAGCATAATGTAAGTATCTTATGTGCTTGATTATTTTGTAGTAAGATGCATTTTATTACAAAATGATTGAATGATGTTAGTACTTTTGAATGTATTGTCACTCATATCTTTGATAATTCATTAGTATCAACATATGTTTTTCATTCTTTAGAACTTGAATGCATAAAAAAATTTCTTGTCTATTTCTTGTGAAAAATGTTTTATCTAAACATGCATTCATTTGCCAGAGAATGAAAAGCCACTAAAAGTTTTCTTTGAAAGAGAACATTTCTTGAGGATTATCTTTCAATTTCAAAATCATATATCCTCTCTCTCTCTAAAATGTTTTGTAATGAAAACTGTTTTCTCTCCACGATTTGTTTAAATAAAGTTACTTGATAACTTGTAACTTAAGTTGCATGGTATCAGGCTATTTTATTTGAGTAAATTGTTTTGATCTTAAAGTATCAACCATTGGTAAAACGTTTTTCAAAACTCTTGTTAATGTCTGTTTCACATTGACCTGTAGTATTAAAACAATGGTCGTTTGCTTTGGGATTAGTGCCTTGGACTGTATGACTAAAGCATTCATTCGATTTTTTTTAAAGATTTATATTTTAAGTCGGAGATAATATCCGATAAGGATGAATTGCAAAACAATTTCTGAAAACATACAATGAGCAAGATGAAATAGATTTGAGTTATTAATCAAAATGTTTTTGTTAAAAGAGTTGAATTTCAATTGGATATTTGTCTAAGAGAAATTCAAAAGAACACTTTTGTTAATCTGTGAAACTTTTTTTTCAAAATTATGAGTTTATGAAATTCGGCTTAATATTCTTTTACCTATTCTTTATTAATTCCCACATTTTAGCTCTGGTGCATTGTTTCTTGAGGACACATTGCTCCGATGCTATATTTCTGAGAAGGAATAGAGAATAAGTTTAATCATACTCTACCAAATTTTATATAGCTCTGATCAACTCTATCTATTTAGCCGTAATGGCTTGGCCTTAGTGGCTATAGGGGAAGGTCAAGAAGTTGAATAATCCATCAATTTCTAACCAAGGCCTTAGTACCAAACACTATCATTCTAATTCAAACTTTCAACCCTTGGTGATATAAGGAACTTATGTAGATTAGCGGTTGTTAAGGGAGAAACTGCACTTGATGCAGCAAATAAGGATGAAGTCGGAAGTGCACCCACAGCTCTACCTCCAGCGAAGTAAAGAAGTATATAAATTGAGGTATCTGTAGCTCATCTGTATTCTCTCAAAAGGATGCAGAGCTGAAAAGACAATAAAACTGTCTCTGGAATCATTCTCTCAACAGGGTGAGTCCATTGAAATTCGCTCGTCAGCCAGAGCATCTTGTAATGAGTCAAGCACACCACTAGTGTTCATGCTGATGGTAAGCCTAAACAGATAAATTCTATGAACACATTGCAAGAAGTGCACATTGTGAGGTATAGGTAAAACCCCTAAACTTCTGTGTTTACCATTCATGGTGAATGAAGTTGTTGAGCCGCCTTCACAGGCATTAGAGGGAAACTTGGATTTCTTGCCATATATTAGAATCCTTGTCAACCTTCCTAGGAGGAACAGTCCTAGTTCCCTAATGGGATTTCACATCCGCAGAGCAATCTGTTGATGTTGAGAGGCAATCACTAACAGTTTTCCATGACTGAAAATAGTGAGTTAATTCATCTTCACAGGTGATTGAGAGAGATGTTTGTACACGTCTACTCTCCCAGGAATTCAAGTTCTGGAATACATGGATCGCTCAAAACTTAAAGGCATATCACCGTCAACGATCCAGTGCATGGATTTGCATATGGGGAGTCGGTTGATGCTTAGATAGCTGCTAGTACGCATACCACATTCAACGATCCAGTGCATGGATTTGCATATAGGGAGATTGTTGATGCTGAAAGTAGCTGAGCAACAACTCGCAGACTATGATTCAGTTGGTTTACCAATTTGATGAGTCTTTTGAGGATCAGGGTGTTGGGATTTCAGTCACTCCCGGAATGGAGGAGATTCCAATTTCAGAAGGGTTATTCCCCGACGACGAGCCACGTGTGCATGGATTTGCTCATGGTGAGTTGGGTGACGGCCTAACTGAAACCCTGTCTGAGATTCCATCTCAGAACCTAGATCTTTAGTGATCGACAACATGCTACAGTCAACGATCCATAATATGTTGGTGAGACTAGCATGGATTTACTTGCAGGTACAAATTGCTATAAATGGAATGAGTGCAAGTAAGGGAGAGAAACACTTGAGTGAAGTGAGGGAGTGATACACTTGAGTGAGAGAAATAGGGAGAGAAATGAGTGGAACACTTACGCTTGAAAGTGTAAACACCAACAGAACGTAGTAGAAGTGAGGAAACCATAGACCAAACACTAACCTTGCTACTATGCTTGAATCCTGTTACTGAATTTTCCAGCTCTGAAATGTTGAAGAGATTCTTTTCTGGAAGACAAGCTGAAGAAGAGTCTAGCTGAAGCCTAGTGGGAATGTCCAAACTATTACCTTTGGGTCTATTAATTCATGTTGTTCTCAATCTCAAAGGGGGAGACATTAATTTTTAGGCCTAAGGGGGATTTTATGTTCAATTGGAGGAGAGTTTCTTATTCGATTGGATGTAGATGATACTTTTATTGTTTTAAAGGATATTCTCAACTAAGGGGGAGAATGTGGTGATACAAGAAACGAGATCTCTTGGTGATACAAGAAATGAGATCTGTCAATCCTATCTTGTAGAGGTTACTTAGAGGATATCTAAAGACACAAGGATGGATTGGAGCTTGCATGAACTAAGGGGGAGAATTAGATAAAATTGAAACCTTAGTGATGCAAGGGAGAAATTACTAAGGGGGAGTTTCTTAGTAATTGGTTGGAGCCTAATCCTTAAAGGTGTTGTAGATTTAACTGATTTTTCGTCTGAAGTGGAGAAGTTACTTTCTGTCAATTGGGAAGAAGTTACTAGTCGTACTAAGGGGGAGAAGTTATGGAGAATCTTAACATCTTGGTTTGCAGTGCTATATCTTATTCTGAAAAGATATCTAAGGGATTTTGCTCTATTTGTTTGAAGATCTGTCCTTGGAACATTCTTAGGAGAGGTTCGGCAGAAGAATTCTTTCTAGCACGATCAATGAATGAAAATGAAGATTTCTTTGAAGAGTATCAACTCAGGGGGAGTTTTTGCTAAGTAGAAGTTTTTTGGGTAAAGAAGAATGTGAAGGAGATTTTAAAGGGGCATATGAGAAGTGTCCAAGTGTGTTCTATTTCTTGTTTCAGTGATAGATGGAGTCAGTGGAGTAGTGCAGGGAAGAAAGAAAATTATGTTTCCTGGAAATAGAACATCCTGAAGAAAAAGAGGAAGTGACTTTCATTCTAAGAGAGAACAACCTTAAGGGGAGAATGAGTTGACCTCTTATGGGGAACATAGAGAGCTGTATGTTCTAGTTCGAATTGCAAGATGAACAAGAATGATTGGTCAGAAGTCTTTACTAATGATTTGTTTCTTTATTGAAAGAACCCCATCTTTGAAGAACATTGAAGTGGAGAAAGCTAAAGGAAAATGAAATTCAGAAATTCATCATTCATTTTCAGCAACTCAGGAAATCTGGATTTAACTGATTATATCTTTCCAGAACCTTTTGTATATTATTTTCATGTCCAGTACTTTAATTGTTTCTTGTATGTTAGTTGAGTTATCCTCTAGTAGTTAATTTCATTTAATTGCTTTTGTGGGAGATTGTAAAGGGAAATAGTATTTGATTGCTATTCCATATCAACCAAATAGGGGGAGATTGAAAGGGGAGATAGGAGTGAAGGGAAGTAACTCACTGCACTTTCATGTGTAATAGAAATGCTAAATATAATCTCTATGTAATGGTTGATGATAACTCAACAATAGAACAGGACATGTAATAATATGCAGGTGCACAGAAATCTTGGATCACAGAGTTCAGTTAAGACAAAGTATCAAAGGATCATCTACAGACTTGAAGCTCACTGGAAGAAGTTCATTAACATGTTCATGCCTCAGTGGAGAATAAAAGATATTGACATCTATTCAAGGATGTGGAAGCTACAAAAGATTGTCTTAGTCTATGAAGATTTTAGTGCATTACAATCGAAGCTACAAGTAAGGTTTGCAAAGAAGAATGTGGAATCATGTTCGGAATCAAGAGCCCCTATCAAGACTAGTCACTTATGAACCAGACCGTTGCATAAAGTGTCAGGACATTGGAGGCAAGCTCTCGTCGGTTAATATGATTTTAATCAATCTAAAGTTGTTGGTTTTCTTGAGTCATGTGGAGGATCAACAAAGGTGGTAAATCAGTGTTGGAGAAATGTCAGCCTAATGGATAAGGGACAGACGGCACAACCTGATTGGATCTTACTAAAGCTTCACAGATTAGAAGGTCAAATACTTGGACGTGGTGGAGTCACGTATACGGGGCCAAGTATTTGGATAAGAAAGTCTACACAAATTGAAGAGTGGAATGGAAATATTTAATTTAATTAAATAAAGTATTTATTTAATTATTTATATATTTTATAAATAAAGATATTCTTTATTTATATTATATATATTTATTTAAATATTACTTTTACATTAAATATTTCCAAAGGCATACTTGGCACATGACTTTGAAGATGAGATTTGAGTGGACAAGAGTAAAAGGTGGAAAAGCAAAAAGCAACACCTTTTCAATTATAAAAAGAAGAAACTCAAGTCTCCAAAAGTGAAGAGTGTGCATCCGGATGAGATTTGAAAAAGGGGAGAGAGAGAAAAATTATTTTTCTCTCCCCCATGGCCGAACTAGACTTTAATATTTTAGGGCCATGATTTTCTTTATCTTCACCACTCCTCTATCTTTCTATTGTAAACACTTGCTAAATCTTGTATAGAAGATAGGGTTGGTTTTTGTCTCCTAGATCTATAAAATGTAATAGTTTTAGAGGAGACAAAAATCACTTCTTTGTTGTGTTCTTGAGCTTATGTTCTTGAACTTGATTGTAGCATCTACCCCACTTCAATGAATATAAAGATATATTCTTGAACCTTGTTATTGTGTGTGCTTTGGATAATTTACTGTTCATTATCTTGGTTATTTTAATGGTGTTCTTGAGGTTGAAGAAGATGATGAACAGTACCCGGTTTTAAACCCCAAGTAATTTTTATGTTGTCCCAAAAATAAATAAAAGTCAGATTTTCAATTGGGAATCGTATTCACCCCCCCTCTACGATCTCCAAGACCTAACAAGTAAACTTGGCGGAGATTGAAAAATCGAAGACAACAAGTTTTACTGACAGCAACTTTGGCGGGGATAGTTGACAGCATCATTGACGAAAATTGTTGACAGTAGCTTTAGACGACAACATGTTTTAGAAGACTATCAAGCTTGATAGTAAAGTATGCGGAGTCAAAGATGATGTCACCAAAGAGAAGCTAAAGGTTGATAGTAACCTTTTGGTGAAACTAACAGTCTATTTCAAATAGTAGACTAGGTAGTGAAAATTCAAAGATTGATATTTACAATTCTATCTAGTCTGTCAAGTTTAGTCTGCAACTTGGGAAAAGGCAAGCAAAAAGATAAAACATGTTCGAGGAGTCAAGGATATCAGTACATCTCAGAGCAGCTTTATCTATAAATGGAATGAAGACAAATTTGAATAGAAAAAGTAAAGTTTCTATTTCAAGTTTTGTCCTAGGAACAAGGGAAAATACACTTATAAGTGAGATATGTGCTTCAATATAAATACACATATCTGACAGACACTTTCTCTGTGGGTGTGTAGAAAGAGATAGACAATTGAGCTTAACTTTCCTCAAGCATAGTAACATTAGCAAGTTCTTTATTATTGTATCTATTGAAGCCGAAAACATTTTTTCCAGTCAGTTGTAGCAAACAAAAATTAATAAAATTAATTTTTGAATTTAAACACTTTTCTTCATTTACTTACTGTTGTTTGTATTTGGTACTTGATATTATTACTTCTAGTTTTGTTGTTAGCAAGATAAGTGATAAATTGTCGAGCTGTATTCAACCCCACTTCTGTAACACTCGTACTGTTTAACATAAACTATAATATGCCTATTAGTTTTAAATAACTTATATAAACAAGAGAAGTTTAAGAGGTAATAAAAATAAAATAAAATAAATATATTAATTATAATATTGAAGTTACAAAATATATATTGATTGTATAATTAATATATTAATGGTGTATTAATGAATTTATTATAAGCGCAGTTATTTTTTGGGATGGCGTAGGTGTTAGTCTAACCCATATATAGTGGAATCCATTGAATAAAGCACAAAAAATTACTTGCTTATTTAGGACACTTGCCGAAATCTCAAAATATAATCTTACTCTTTCTTTAATATAGTTATGTGTATACTTTAGATTATCTATCATTGGTATCAGAGTAGGTCAATAATTAGGCCACAACCGTTGGTTCAGGTGGTTTAATTGTCCTTCCATTCACTACTGCAAAAATAGAGAAAGAAATCTCCTAAAAACGTTGTGAGAGACCACCTTATGAGGTGATGTCTAGGTCAGTGGTCTCCAATGATAAGAGACCTCTTATTTGAATTGGTTTCTTTAAATATGAAAAAGATACCAACTAAGGCCCGTTTGGTATTATTTTTCCAGACAACTACAGTAACTTTTTATTGAAAAACTGTCAGAAATGTATTTGTTAAATTATAAAAAATGTTATTTGTAAAAACGGTTTTAGTCTAAAAGCTGTTGTTAGCAAAAATATGTCCCCACATGCTCTTCGAAAAATCTGTTTTCAGCTTTTGCAGGAAGTAGCTATCAGTTTCATCATCAAACATTCCCAAAAATACTGTTTTTATATATTATGTCTCAAAATATACATAAATCAAAAAATTATCAAACAGTCATCTGATTTTCCTTACAACACTTTTTCCATCATCATTTTTTCTCACAACACGTCAATATTCAACAGAACTCCCAAATGGGACCTAAATAAGAAAAGTGATCACTTAAGTAATACATAAACATATCACTTATTTAAATTAAATGGTCTCTTTAGTTCTACCAAAAAAATGACATACGTCAATAATTGATCTCTTTCATTCCATTAAGAAATCATTTTATTTGAAAATGTGGTCTCTTTAACTCCTCTAATAAACTCGCATTTCTTAGAAAAATTGTAACTTTCATTCTACTAGAAAAAGAATCACTTATTTCTAAAAAATGGTCTTTTTCTAATTTTTAAAATGAACCACTTAACTCCTAAAGTTGGTCTCTTTACCATTTTTATATAAAAAAGCATTGTTGTAATCATATAATCACATTAAAAACTATAAAAACAAGTAGCAATAATTATAACCATAAATTCAAAAGTCTCACCCTGTAAATGAACCACTGTGATAAACAGTTCTTCCATCATAAGGCCACACAAATCTTGTTGGAATAAGCACTGTCCCTGTAGCAACACCACCACCACTTTCACGGGAATAATCCATCCCAGAAGGAAACATTAATCACCTCCAAACACACTTGAAAACCCGAAAAAAAGAAGAGAATTCTTGAAAAAACTGTATTAGATTTGCTGGATGAACCCAGAAATGTTAACAACATCAAATTATACAAAACTCTTTCTACTCCACAAAAATTCAAAATCACAAAAATTCTTAAATCTAATATAATCAAACATCTGGTATCCCATATCAAACCACCAATTCATAAAATAAAATATAATCATAATCTATTTCTTACCCTGAGTACCAGCAACCAAGCAAACCACAAAAAGAAAGCAGAGACGAAACTGAATGAACAATATTACGTGTTGATATGCAAGGGCTTTGTATTGAATTGGTAATTGAGGGCTTTGTACAGCAGCTTTATGATGCTTTATGTTAAAACTTTCAAAACACATACTCCCCCCTCTTTTCCACGTTTGTACATGACGTTTGTATGTATTGTACTCCCTCTTTCCCATTCAATTCTATACACTTTCCTTTTTTCGATGTTCCTCTCATTTGTATACATTCCAAAAATAGTAAAGTTTTAATAATTAAAAATACTACTACACCCACTAACTTTCCTCCACTATCTCAAATTCATAATATAAAAATACTATTACACCCACTACTTTCCTCCACTATCTCAAATCTATTATTAAATATTAATAGGTCCCACCACTTTACCCACTTTTTACCTAACTTTACTATTACACTATTATTTTTTTTTCTTTTTCTTGGTCTCCGTGTCCCATTGATTTGTATAGAAATCAATGGGACGGAGGGAGTATGTTATTATAGTAACAGTTTGTTTATTCTCTTTAAGAATGTAACAATTTGTTTATTCAAAATATAAGTTAAAAAATATATGAACAATCCACTCTAAAATATTATTTATCTTTTTTATGTAATAGATTTTAATTTTTTGATAAAACTATTACAAGTAAAAGAACAATTTATTAATATTAAAGAATCGTGAAAAATATTTAAAAGAGTATTTAAAAAACTGATTCAATATTTATTAATTTAATATAATATAAAAATAAATTAACATATATATATGGGTAACATTTTATATGATAATCCTAAATTATATTAATATAATAAAACAACTCCCAATAACTCTATTCATAAATTTCTTAAATAATTATAAGTAAATTTTATATGATATATATTTATATTTAATTTATATTCTCTAATTGAATATCATAAAATTTTAATGTTTTATGATTGATTTTATAATTTAAAATATTATTAAATTAATAATGTAGAAAAACTCACTCATGGTTATTTAACTTATTAATATTGTTTCATAAAATTTAGAAAATGTTAAGTGATTTCTTAAAGAAACAGCTAATAAGAAATCACCTAATTTAAGTGAGTGGTTTCTTAATTAAAGTAATCTCATTTTATTATAAAAAGGTTTCTTATATTGAAGAAAAGAGACCACTTTATTTAAATATTAAGTGCTTTATTAAATTAGGTGATTTCTTATTAGTGGTTTCTTATAGGTGATTTCTTTGCTTTAGTTTTAGTCGGGAATTTTTGTCCATATAATTTAGGTTGCCTATAATTTTTATAGCCTTTAAGATTGTTTTACTTGTTAGTATTTTTTTAGAGTTGCCAATTTTTGATATGCTAGTTTGATAAAATTTGTTCGATTATCCTATCATATTTGTTATGTCCTTTTATAATTTGTTTTTGATTTTTATGCAAATTATATATTAGTTCCTTCTCTATTCACTTTATGTATATGTACATGATTCACATAGTTGTTTTTTTAGTGATTATCTGTTTATATAGATCACGTGTTTTAGATTATTTTTTTCATGCGCTCTTTTTCTAGTATTTGATTTTAGTTAATTTTATTACAAAGTTCTCATTGTTTATGTGGTCTTTTTTGTTATCGTATTAAAATATGTAGGTTACTATCAATTAATTTATATGTTTCTATATATATATATTTTAAATTATTTATTATCTCAAATTCTATTTTCTGTGTACATTCCTGCATCTAGTCTTACTTGTTTTGATTTTCTAATATTTATTTGTATGATTATAATGTTGTTGTCACCAAAGGACCATTTTCTTAACTGTATAGCAGGGTTTTATCACTCATGTGTCTTGAGCATCCACTATCAATGATCCACGTGATTATTTTATTTTTCTTGTTACCCTGCAAAGTAAAATTTTCAAGTTGTTTTTGGTACCCAATTTTCATTGGGTCCATCTAGCATAGTTATTTCACAGTTTGACTCATATTCAACTAACTTGTTCTCCTCTGTTTTGAGCAAGACTCCTGTGGCCACGAGATATTTGTCTTCTTTCCTCTTTGGCCAGACTGAATGACTCTCTTTTGTAGCAGTTCTAGCTCATAAGTTTGCAGTATGCCATAGAGAGTTTCAAGAGATACTTTTGCCATGTCGTTTCCCTCTCTTATAGCAGCTATTTTATGCTCAAGATGGTTAGGAAGTATTAACATAAATTTCATGTTCACTTCCTTTTTCTCATAAAACTTCTCATGCAGTTGCAAGTCATTAATGAGCGTATTGAATCATTCAAACTGTTGGTCCCTAATATTGTAGAAGGGGGTTGAATACAATATCAATATTTAATCACAGAATATTGGATTTAAAAATATTGTTTTAATTTCTCACGAAATATTATTTATAATGAAATACTGTTCAAGTAGAAGATATGATTTTAACTTGAAAACTATTACAAAATTAATATGTTGAAAGTTTATATAACTGTTTAAATGTGTAGAATGATTTTGACATGAATTATTCTATTTTAATAATTATAATTCAAACTGGCACAGAAATATGTGAATATTATAATGCAGGCAAATTTCTGAATTTGAATGTTTTCAACTAACTCAAAATATGAAGTACTTGCATCATATCTATAGAGGATTCTAAAGCTTGTATGACTTTTTTGATCAGAACATTTTTCAGACTTTATTTAAGCCTATATGACTTTCAATAACACTTATATGACATTTGAAATAGCTCGGTATGACCTTTAAAAAGTTGGTATGACTTTTTAATTTAGCTCGATATGACTTTTGCCTGAAGAACTCGGTATAACTTTTTGTTCATAGCTCTTGTATGACTTTTTCACTTAACTTCGGTATGACTTTTCATTCTAGCTTCGGTATGACTTTTCATCACACAATTCGGTATGACTTTCTCCAATGGCCTTGTATGACTTATTTTCTCAATAATCCGGTATGACTTTTTAAATAAGTCTTTTAGACTTTATTAAAAGTCATATCTTTTATGATAAATTAATTCTACTTAGTTTAATTAAATAATTTATAAATTAAATAAAATTCAACTTGGATTAATTTAATTAAATAAATTAAATAATTAATTTACTTTTGATAGTAGAATTAAAATACTATATTGACTGGTATAATCTTGTTGTCAGCTCCGAAATCTTTCTGTCTTTTCTTTATTTTCTGTCATAAAATCACTTAAGCTAGATGATAAATATTTATTAAATCAGTTGACACACAAATGTACTGTCTAATTCATTTGTGTCATACTAAAATAAATATTATTCACCTTTTAACTTTTAAGTTGTGGTCTTCTGTCCTTCTTCTGCTTTACTGTCTTTCCTCTTTCGTTTTCTTCTTCTAGAATCTTTCTGTAGTAGTCATTTGAAATCTTCTGTATCTTCTGAACTCTTCTGAAATACTACTTCTTTATTTTACACTGACGTTTGAATATATTAATGAACTTCTTCCAGTGTTATGTAGTAATCTAATTCAAATACATCTGATAATCTGATTCTTCGTGTCGAGTTAACTTTTTTTGTCTTGATTTCTATTATCACATTTATTATTTACTGCTATTTCTTATCTTAGTTGATTTGTCATCTAATTATTACAAATATGCCTAGTCATATGCCTTTCACAAACATATCATAGTCAGCCCTTCACTTGGTTTGGCCATAAAAGCCTCATACTGAGACACTAAGATTTTCCTTTGGTGGTCTTTCACTTCTTCAGTTCCTTCACAAAGTACCTCAATGGTTTCCCATATTTGTTTGTCACTTGTATATTTGACAATATTACTATACATAACATTATCATGTGCTTCAATGATTTTGAATTGTAGAAAATCATCCTAGGCCACTTTTCCTTTTCAGTGTCATTGTATTCTGAAACCTTTTTAGGAACCCAATAGGCAGGTAATGTTTCACCTTCTACTGCGGTTTCAGGTACATAAGTCTGGGGGAACAAAAGGACCATTTTCAAGAATACCAGGATAGAGAGGGTTGACATCTTTTTTCTTTTCTAGAGATTATAATTTTCTTTGTCAAAAATGGGTATCTTTATACTGCTTACTTTCTGTGCACTCATTGATCTTTTCAGGTTAGATATATTAAACATGCCGCTTTGATACCAGTTATTAATTAAAATAAGTGTTGTAGAATGTGGGGTTGAATCATGAATGCAACTTCCTAATTTTTGTCTTAATCGCTATATTTTAGCTAACTCTTACTAACAACAGAAAAAAGTGTATATTAGAAAGTTTGACATGCAAACAACTAAAGCAGATAAATAAGACATAGTGTTTAACTCAAAATTAATATATTATTAATTTTGTTACTACAACTCTACTGGAAATTACTTACAGCTTCTAAGTCACAATAACAATTAGATTTGATATTGTTATGAAACTTGAGAGAAATAAATAATAGATTTCTAGCTTCTTAAGGAAAAGTGCTTGTGAGATGTGTGCATTTATACTGCAACACATATCTCACATACAGGTGCACTTTTCCTTTGTTCAAGGATAAAGCTCAAAATAGAAATATTATTTTTTCTATTCAACCATGGCTTCATTCCTATTGTAGATAAAGTGTGTCTGAGATGTACATAAATATTTTACTCCTTGAACACTCTTTTTCTTTTTGATTATCTTCTCCCAAATTGCAGTAGTAGACTTGACAGAGCAGATAGAGATGTCCAAATCATTCCTTGTGTTGTCAATATTAACTCGATCTGCTACCAGGAATAGACTATCAGCTTCACTAAAAGCATACATTCAACTCTTAGCTTAACTTATAGTGACAGTATTTATGGTTCCGCAGACTTTGCTGTCAACATTGGTGAGTCATCCATACATACTGTCTTCTAAAGCTGTTGTCAACTATTCAACCAAAGTTGCTGTCAATAAAACTTGTTGTCTTCTATTCTTCAATTCACCGCCAAGTTTACTGTCGAACAAATAGTTGCTATCAGCTTCTCATTTGTGCTGTCACTTGAAAGTGATGTCATAGGCTTGAGGAATAGGCTTTGATGTTACTGTCTAAGTTTGAAACATGTTGTGCATTAATACTTTGTGAACTTCTACCTCATGAATCATTTTATTCTTTTTATACAAGACAATAACTATCCAAACTTACTGTCACCTATTTGTGCTATGCAAAATGTACTGTTTCAAGTGACTTTCTAAACATACTATCAATATACATATGACAATATATTTTACTTAGCCTAATTTACATTAAAACTAAGTAATTTAAATGATTACATTATTAACACCACTGTAATATCCCGTATTTTTTTAGAATAATAAAATAGATTAATAATAAAAAAGGATTAAAATTGGATAAAGATTAATAATTAGAATTGGATTAGAATAATGAGTTTTCGAATATGGGTCAGATTTGAATCGTAATAGGTTTTATTGTGGTGTTTTAAAAACATTATATATAGATTGAGATCTCCCTATTCGTTTGTATTCTTTTCGAACCACCAAGACTAAATAATTATAAATCTTTTTCTCTCTCTTTATATCTTGATTTTTTCCCTTCATCTTTATTCATAAAATTCGTAGGTTTTTTATACACAATCCAGCTCTTTTGTAAAATTCGTAGTAAATTCATCGTAAGTCGGAATTCATTGATTTTGGACTTTTCATAAAAATCTTTTCGTTCTATACAACTTTCGTGTTTTACATTTTTCGAGAAAATATCGTTTCGAGGGTCAAAATGGTCAAATGTTCTAGGAAGATTTGGAATAATGGAGATATTCAAAATTTGAGATGTGATGTGTTTGATTGGGTGCAAAGGATTGAATATATGTTCTAGGATATTGTGAATTCTTGGTTTGCGTTGTTGAGGTAAGTTTTCGATCTCTCTAGTGTTTTTAAAACTATGTGCAATATGCGTATATTTGATTATATAAATTTGGGCTAGTGACGTGTATTACTCTATATTTGTTGTGTGTCAACAGTAAGTTTGGAACTCTGATTTATGCCATGGTTTGTGAAAGTATATGCGGATGATATATTTTTAGTGAAAAATAATAAAGATATGTTGAACAAAGTAAAGTTGAAGTTAGTAATAATTTTGAGATTTAAGATATGATGAAATCCTATATGTTGAGTGAATCCAGATTAAAGGATGTATATATTAAGATGTTGGGTTTGAACCTAGAAAAGTATATGAATAAAATGCTCAATTGTTTTAGGATGTAGAATTGATGTTCGGTGTCAACTCATTTGGGAATGATGAAAAAAATTAATGTGGAAAATGAACCCAACTTGTTATTTTCCCTCAAGTACAAAGTTTGTAGAAGGGGGGTTGAATATAAAATTTTAAAAATATGAAAATTTCTTGCGGATTTAAATTTTGTAGAAAGTGATTGAAATGTTTAGAAATCCAAAGTAAAGAAACTATTTAAGCTAGAATTAAAAACTTATAAATTTAAAACAAAAAAGGCAATTTAAAAAATTACTAGTGGATTGGTTTTTCACTAGTGAATGTTTTGCTTTTCAATTAACCTTGGTCAGAAAAACCAAGCTGCTTACAAGTATGAAATGTGAAAAAGAAAAGCAATACAATTATTTCTAACTTTTCTAAGGTTTTCTTGTTCTTGTTCTATCTCACACACTTGTTACAATGAACCGTTAAACTATATATATATATATATATTACAGTTCATAACCTACATCTATTTTTCTATCGACAGATAAAATTGAAATTACATTTTACAATGCTTTTCACTAAAATAGATTGTAGCTTCTTTTCACAGTTTTCCTTGCATTTGTCTTGATCTTTTCCTTGGAGACTGTGTTGCCTTGAAAGTCTTCACAATCCTGACATGACTGTCTTCTATTGATTCAGTTTTTACAAAGTTCCCATTTCTTTTGTCCTTAAACAATTTAGGAAACATTGATCAATTGATAATTACTATTAAGCTTATCAATCAACCCTTCTTTGTTTATCCATCGATGGATCGGTTATCCATTGATCAATTGATGTATCAATGGATATTTTTGTTATCCATCAATCTTCTATCCATTGATTGTCTTTTTATCAATTGATTGTCTTGGTGCTTTCATCCGTTGATGGAGAACTATTGATTTAACTTTGGTTGACCTTTATCTATCAAACAGTTTCCATATCCACTGACTCCAATATCTGTTGATAACTTTATTTGAGAGAATTCTGACTTTGAATATTTAGAATTGATCAGCCAATCTTCACATCCGTTGAAAAACTAATAATTGAAGTAAATAAACATCAGTCTACTAGTTCACAGTATCAATCGACATATTACAATCAATTGATAATGAAACATGACTTAGTTGTTACCACCCAATATATCAGTTGATTAACATTTTCAACTGATAATTGGTTTCCTGGTCAATAGATATTTATAAGTCATATATCCATTGATCATTTACATTTAAAATTGAATCTATATTGAAATTCTAAGTAATTTGCTATCATCAAATCTCATAATTCCTAATAATCTCCCCGTATTTATGAGTATAACAAATAGGCATAAATTTACTGTTGATGATAACAAAACTCTAAGCATTTTTACTCTAGCAGGAATTTCAATATGGAAGTATGTAAAGATTGATCAAGTACCAGTGACATATGCTTTTTGATAAATTTGATGATGAGTCTAAATTGTCTATCTTCTCCTTCTTTTGCTTAACTCATACATCTTGTCTTCATTTTCCTTCATATGCCTGTACAGTGATCCTTTCATAATCTTTTCATCTTTACCATTATAATCCAATTGGCTTGCAAGATAATTCAATTCCAGATTGGGTAGTTTGCTGATTTCTTGACAGAGGTCAATGCACTTTTCTCTACCCTACATGTCCTTGTATATCATCATGTAAAAAGGCTCATGAAGTACCTTCTTTCTTTCAGGGTTCCATATTTTCACCCTGCCATCGCTTTCCTCCTGAAGTGGTGCTTCCCTTAGAATTTTTATTTTGTGCACAATGTCATGTGCAAGATCCTTAGTCAAATAGTACCTTCTGTTGAGTAGAGTGTAGATTTTTCTTAGAGTGCCATAGACTTATTGGATAACTTGATTGAATGTATAGAATAAATGTGAACCATCTTCATATTCAATGTGAAGAAGATGCACATCCCTTTTTCTTTGACCTTTAATAGCCATCATCCCCTCAAGCTTGATTGAAACAAAATTTCCAGGCTTTTATCTGAACACCTCTATCTCCTTGGATTGACCACTCCCAGATCCATGACTCTGATTCCCAGATGCTTGATTCTAAAAATTTATCTCCTTTGGTTTCACCCTTGGCCTCTTCTTACCTTCTTTTCTCCTAGCTTCTAAAATTCTTTCATTTTCCTCATCATACTCCTTTTGTAGTTGAAAGGGTAGTTCCTCCTGAGCTTTTTCTTGTTGCTCTCTGTCCTTGATTCCAACTATGATTGATTTTGACATTAATTTATATACTCCCCCTGAGACAAACTTCTTCTTCTTTCCTTCTTCAATTAAAATGCCCTTCCCCTCTCCGTCACCAGTTTGGAAGCTTCTTTCATCCACCCTTATTTCTCCTTTCTTTACAGCGTCAAAAATTTCTAGCATTAAAGAGATTGGCTTTTGTGCATCAATTTCCTTATTTTTGCTTACAATTGAATCAAATTGTTGCACAATTTCTTGAGCCGATGCCTTCTTTGGATCTTTCTTTTGAATTACGTTTTATGTGTTCTTGATCACAGCTTCAATCTCCCTCCTCATCTTCTCATTCTTCTCCCCCTTTTTGTTATCAGCAACAGCTCTTGCTCCGAGGATTGAGAAATTAGAGGAGTTTCCAAGAGTTTGCTCATGAGTTTAATTTGGGTTACTTAATTTTTCAAAATTTGTTGCATGCTAACTTTCATACCTATAATTGGTACCTATATAAGATTGTAGAAGTGGGGTTGAATACAATCCTAAATAATATTTTAATTATCAAGAATAATTAAAATTATTTAAATAATATTCAAGTTAAATACGCATATTAAACTTGAAAGGGTGTTACAATATTCCGTAGAATATTTTTTAATTCCTTAAAACAAATTTGACATGAATTATTTTATTTAAAGAATTAAGAATTCAAACAAGCACAGAGAGTATGTGAATATAACTTTACAGACAAATTACTGAATTTGAATATTTTCTACTTTTGTAAAATATGAAGTCCTTGCCTCATATTTATAGAGGATGAGAAGCTTGTATGACTTTTCATTTATGACATTTTTCACACAATTTTTAAGCCTTGTATGACTTTCTGAAAGTGCTCGGTATGACTTTTCCATTCGGTATGACCTTTCAGAAACTCGGTACGACTTTTCAGAATAGCTCAGTATGACTTTTCCATTCGGTATGACTTTTAATTAAACAGTCGATATGACATTTTAATTATTCAGTCAGTATGACTTTTTAATTAATCAGTCAGTATGACTTTTTAATTAAATTCTATATGACCTTATGAAATAGCTTCGGTATGACTTTCCAATTCCATTCGCTATGACCTTCCGAAATAGCTTCGGTATGACTTTCAATTTGAAAAGAAAACAGGGGCCTATTTCGTCTTATCATGGATAGGCTCCGTAGAAATATTTTTAGATTCGCACAGCTTATAATCTTTTATTAATAAATAATTTATTTAATTCAGAAATTATAAAAATAAATATCTAATATTATTTAGATATTTATAAATATAATTGACTAAAAAAATAAAATATTTATTAATAAAAATAAATCATTACGCTCTAAGTTGAGGTCTTCTAAATGTCTGAAATCGAACTTCTTTTGACTTGGAAATGATAAATCAATTTCAATCGGGATTCCACTTTTATGAATATATTAATATGTATTTCTTCCATGTCAATTCATTTTCCGTCTTGTCTTCATGTCAGTACCGCCAGGCCTATTTAGCTGTATCTACAGTTGCAATTAGAAGTACCTCTATTACTGAAATAATCTGAATCTTTAACCTAGACAATACTTCTTCGCACCACTGCATGTACCCAGTCAAATATTCAATCTTGGATTCTGACTCTTATACACTACATTGTAAACAAACCTGTATCTCTTTGAGCTTCTAGCTTCTGTCTTCTTCATTCTAAAATAATTTTAAATTAATTAATCCTTTAATTAATTTAATAAATAAATTAATTTTAAGTGAATTAATTTACTAATTAAATTAACTATTTAATTTAATTAATTAATAGAGAATTAAATTAAAGTCTTGACTGTAAGACCATTGTTGATGTAGATCAAACTCTTCTGTTCTTCAACAATAACCTTTCTAACCACTTGAAATTTTTGATGATGAATCTTCACTGCCATTGTTGACACCTTGTGCACTGGTCTAGTTCACGAATGACTAACTACAATGTTGATTCTCATTTCTGTTGTAGTGGTCGTTATATATTGTTTTGTCCTGTCTTGTCTTCTTTTTATTTTTCCTCTATAATTTTCTTCTTCTAGAATCTTTATATAGTAGGCACTTAAAACCTTCTGTATCTTTTGAACTCCTTGAGATACTACTCTTTTATTTCACACCGATACTTGAACATATAAATGAACTTCTTCCAATGTTGAGTAGCAGTCTTGTCAGAATTCTTCTGATATTTTGATTCTTCGTGTCTAGTTAACATTCTTCGACTTGATTCCTATTATCACATTTATTATTTACTTCCCTTTCTAATATGAGTTGAGTTGGTATCTAATAATTACAAATAAGCCTTATTATATGCCTTTCAATCTCCCCTATTTGTTGTTAAACATTTAACACACAAATTCCTAGATGATAACTCAACTAACAAGGATTCAATCTTGAGTTTTTATAAGAATGGAGGATTTGACATCATCAACATCTTTTAGTACTATTGTCAGCTGCTGTGTTACAGAGGCAGATGTAGACTTTTCTTCTGTTTGTGCTTTAACTTTTATTAACTCAGCTTGGACAATCTGCATTTCCTTCTAGAGAGCTTCCATTTTAGATAGTAGTTCACTGTGTGTGTGTGCACTCATCTCACTTGCACTCCTGTTTAACTCAATATCACTCTGTGCATGTGTTTCACTCTGTGTTTGTCTCACATCACTAGTGTTTAGCTCCTTTCCAGATCCAGATGTTGTACCTGTATACAAAACAATAGCTTTTGAAGAGTCGAAATGCTCTTCTGATGCCTGTGAAGGCGCGTCCTCAACAAGATTAACTTGCATTGGCTCCGCTACTGACGTAGCTACTCCATGAATGGAGTCCCATCTCCCTCTATGGAGTGCTTGCCTCTCAAATCCACCAGTGGATTCGAGACCTTCTTTTGAAAGAACTGGATGTAAGAAATCCAGGGGGGTCACCACCTTAGACAATGTAGTGAGTGGCTCATTCGAGTCTGTGGTGCCCATTAATACCTCCGAAGGTAACTGATGCTACACTGCATCAAAAAAATCTTGGTCCACTTCAAATGTGGCATCCGATCAGTTTGTTTCAAAGAAGTTTTCTTTATTTGTTGTGCCTTCAACTGCTTGTGTTTCTGCAAGCGTAGGTCCTACTAGTGTGAGTGCTAGCAGTGTGCGTGACTCTACTTTATCTGTTGCCGCGGCTGGACGACGAATAGAATCACTCGTTTGATCGAGTGTATCTAGAGAATCTTGGATTGCCGTTTCAAAATCCATATCCCACTGAGAGGATAAGACTGGGTCTGCAGTTGTCTCAGGTTCAGATCTCGATCTTTTAGTTGGTGGAGACAGAGCTGCGGGATTACTTTCAGAAACACTTCTACCTCTCACTTTCCTAACAGGTTTCTTCCTCTTTCGAATATGACTTAGAGAAGAAGGTGATGGAGAAACTGTTTGGGGCTCTAACTCAGCCTGGGGTTGAACCTGTGTGATTTCAGGTTCATGGCCAATGTCTTGAAGTGTAAGACCACAATCATAGTCCGCCACAGATAAATCTAAAAATACAGTAGATATATTTATAGGTAGGAAACTAGAAGTTAGTGATTGAGATAATACCTGTTGATCTAGTGCTTCTTGTTCGACATGCTGAGCAGCTTCAAGTAGAAGTTGCACTGGATGATCCATTTGCATTGGCACTTGTTCTGGCTCTTGATCCTGCACAGGATTAACAATATGATCTAGTATCCCAGCCATATAATCTGTCCTTACCACTTGCACATCTTGAAACTTGGGGTTGTTGTGAAGCCTTGCAAACAAGTTATTCTGAGAAGTTGGAGATTCTTCTACAGGACTATTCTGAAATAAGGTTTTGTCTTCATTCAACAACAAGTCATTCATGAATAGCATCAGGAACCTCGGATAGTAGACTTGTAAATTATGTTCCCTGCTTTCTGGCTTCCCCATTTTTTTGATTATTTCTTTTAGAATCAACATTCGAAAATTTATCCTCCGGTTATGGGCCACAGAGAACCCTATTATTTGTAGTAGTGAAGATATATTGTTGAAGTTGTTCTTTGTAGTGGGTGCAAACACTTTGGCTAACGTGTCAAAGAAGTAGTCCCACTCGCTTACCAACTTGGCTTTTGACAATCTTACCAAATTGATCTCACCCTGATATCGAATGGTATAGAAAAATTCTAGTATATCTGGTACAGGGGGTGGATCCTCCAAAATTGTCAGTTGGAAAGCCTAAGATCATGTTCACATCCTCTTCAGTCACCATGTATTCACGTTCTCCTATGGTGAATGAGAATTGAACTCTATCTGCAGTACTCCTGTTCCTAGCAGTGGAATACAGAGCCCTAAGTGCTAACACTTGCAATGGGGCGTCTAGAGTGATTGCAGTTCTGACTAGTGAATGTTCATTCATAAAAACGATCCATGGTCGAAACCTCTCGACTGAACAATTCACCGGATTAAAAAATCCTACAAAATTAGTTTTTACTAATTCACAAAAACCAGCCATTTTAATTTAAACTATTATAATTAAACAAATTACAAAGTGCGATTACAATTTAAAAATAACAACTACAAGTTCAAAATTACGAAAATTAAACAGAAAAATTAAAATCCTAATTGCTATTAATACTCCAAGTCGATTCCAAACAGTTAACAATTACACAGTAGTTCTTTAATCACAGAAATCACAAAGCTTCGATTTTGTCCAAAAATACGAACAGTCACTTGATTTTTAATGAAAATCGGGCAGAGTTTTAGCTATTTTGTACGAGTTTTGTCAGTAAAACGCAAGCAAAAGCTTGTAATCAACAATAATAAGCAACTATATCAGTTGTTAGGATAGAAATCAATCGATTTTTGTCAAAGTGACTGAAGAACCGATGAATATATACGCGTGTGTGTGTATCTGTTCTTGAGAAACGATCAATATGAGTTGGTAAAATAAATAAGTCTCGGTATGACTCTTAAAAAGTCATACCGGAAAAAATATGAAGAAAAAAAAATTGTCGGTATGACTTATCTAAGTTAAAGCTCGGTATGACTTTTTATTAAAATATAAAGTCATGCCGATTTTTCTTTAAATAAGTCATGCTGTAGCAAAATACTTGTAAATAGTTCGGTATGACTTATTGTTGTATGAACTCGGTATGACTTTCTATAAAGAGAAAAGTCATGCCGAATTTCTTTAAAAAATAAGTCATGCTGAGTTTTAATAGATAAATAAAGAATAATTACTTATATTATTAATTGTTTCTAAATTCAAAATAAAATAATAAAAATCTTATTGAAAGATGTCAAAATCAACCTGTGATAATCCTCTAGGTATAACATCTTAGGTGATAATCCTAATTACATGTCGTACTACTTTCTTAAGTTGTTAGTTGAGTTATCCTCTATGTATTTGTGTGTTAAATGTTTAACAACAAATAGGGGGAGATTGAAAGGCATATGACTAGGCCTATTTGTAATAATTAGATGACAACTCAACTCTAGCTCATAAAGAGAAGTAAATAATAAACACCAAACAGGAATCAAGACGAAGACAGTCAACTAATCACAAAGGATCTAAGTATCAGAAGTATTTTGTGGGATTGCTACTCAACACTGGAAGAAGTTCATTAATATGTTCAAGCGTCAATGAAAATAATAAAGTGGTAGTACTTCTAAAGAATACAGAAGATATAAAAGATTTCAAGTGGTTACTACAGAAGATTCCAGAAGAAGAACACAGACAGTGAAGTAGAAAAATGACAGAAGGCCTCAAACTTAAAGTATTAATAAATGGAGAATATTTATTAGTATGACACAAATGAACCAGACAGTACATTTGTGTGTCAACTAAAAATAATATTTATTCTTCATTTAATTCAAGAGGTTTCAAGAACAAAAGACAAAGAAAGGACAAGAAGATTTCAAAGCTGACTACAGATTAAACAGATCATTATAGTATTTTTAATTCTACAATAAAAGTAAGTTAATTATTTAATTTATTTAATTAAATTAATTCAAGTTGAATTTAATTTAATTTATAAATTATTTAATTAATTTAAATAGAATTAATTTATTATAAAAGAAATAAATTTATATGACTTATATATATATATATTTCGAATGACTTTAAATAAGTCATACCGAGCTTTAAAAGAAAAGTCATACCGAATTTTCTTTGTTCAAAAGGTCATGCTGGATTGATTTTTTATTTAATTAAAAAGTTATACCGATTTTTTAATTAATAAAATAAGTCATACCGAGAAAAAAAGTCATGCCCAGCTTTCTGAAAAGTCATACAAGGCTTATTTTTATTAAATTAAGTCATATTGATAAAGGTCATACAAAGCCTTTTCAACCTCTATAAATATGAGGATTGTGCTTCACTATTTCAGTGTTAGAAAATCAGTTCAAATTCAGAAATTTGTCTGCATTGTAATATTCACAGATTTCTGTGCAAGTTTGAATATAATTGATTAAACTCGAACACTTCATGTCGAATTCGTTCTAGATTATTTTATCAGTTATAAACTCTAATCCTCAGATAAATTTTGTAATACTTTTAAAGTTAAATTTATATCTTCTACTTGAACAGTATTTCATTAAAATTTATATTTCGTGGTTATTTAAAATAATAGTTTTAAATCCTAAATATCGCGATAATTTATAGATATTGTATTCAACCACCCTTCTACAATATCAGGGACCAACAATTACCCATACGTAGGATCACCTCCTCTTCTTCAAGAGTCTTATTTCTCCTTAGTCCCTGCAACGAATTGCAAATGTGAGAACCACAGGCGGTATCTAATACCCAAGTAGAAGTTTGATTAAGTGACATATTTAGTTCGATCATGAACATACCTGAAGCAGAAGCAGTAGTCTCACCACCCTTCTTCTTCTTCAATTCTGAAAGGTAAGCCTTACAGTTTCTCTTCCAGTGCCCCACTGTGTTGCAGTGAAAGCAAACAGCTTTGCTTTTAGGATCTTCAGCTTTTGGCGGAACTGGCCTTTTCTTACCTACCTTCTTCTTCTTCTTAGGAGGGCTCCTCTTCCTCTTCTTAGGGTTAGAGCCTTCACCAATTAGAAGAACAGAACTCTTCTTTGTGGGAAAATTCGACTCAGCAGTTTTCAGCATGTTATGGAGTTCAGGCAAGCTGACATCCAACTTGTTCATGTGAAAGTTCACAATGAACTGTGAGAATGAATCTGGAAGTTATTGGAAGACCAGATCTTGACTCAGCTCCCCATCCATTACAAATCCAAGTTGTCCAAGACGCTCAATCAAATTGATCATCTTGAGCACATGAACATTCACAGATGATCCCTCAGTCATCCTACAACGGAACAGCTCATTCGATATCTCATATCGAGCAATCCTTCCTGCCACATCATACAAATCTTGTAGATGCATAAGGATAGAGTGAGCATCCATATGCTCGTGTTGCTTTTGGAGCTCATCATTCATGGATCCCAGCATAACACACTGTGCAACTCTTGCATCATCTATCCAATTACGATACACAATATGTTCATCATTATGTGCATCCTGAGCAGGTTCAGCAGGTTTAGGTGAGTCTAGTACATATTCCTTCTTCTCAATCCTGAGAACAATTCTTAGGTTTCGAAGCCAATCAGCATAGTTGGGACCAGTTAATTTGTGTGCATCGAGCATGCAACGGAGTGATAGTGCAGAAGACATTATGTATATAGTAAATCTGCAAATAATAAACACATAACAACATTTAGCAAATACTCTATTTCATTATCTAAAACACCATATGAATCGGGTCTTTATTCATAAGTGCCTCCCACTATTCTATCTAATTTCTATATCCCTTATTGAAATTAAGCATTCATAATGATAGCGGGATAGGGATCCTACATTCCATCATACAACCTCGGCTGTAGCACGAAACGCCATGTAACGTTCAATAGGCAGACAACTCTTGTCAGCTACAACTCATGTTATTCCCTAATCTTACTTTAGCCTCTTGAATACTTGAGTCACGACTGTGGCACGACAAACTCAATATTCTAAGTCAAGTCAATCCCAACATCTCGTATAATTAAACTAGTTTCATAAGATTCCAATTCATCATACACATCTCATGTTATAGACAAGTATCTCTTCTTTCGGAAACAACGCCCTCGGCTGTTGCACGAAACGACAGAGTTTCAAAAACAAGAAATACTTTCTATTATGTTGGAAGGCTATGACCAACACAAGCCCTTTGTGTTATATGGCCAATTACTACTTGATATTCTTTATATTTTAGGAAATTATATTATGTTACAATCATAATCATATTATAAAGAGATTCTTTTAGATTGGATTAATTATTTCAAATCAACTATTGATACTTGTTTGACAGAATCATCCTTTCACTTAAGTTGAAAATTCATATTCAATCACGTGTTTCATTAACACAAAAATCTCATGATTGTATTCATAATATGTAAATAAAGGTCACGAAACAATTTCACTATTCTAGATTATCTAACATACGCCTTATGTTAATTAAGTTCACCTAAATCTATCATCTCATGATAATTCAAGCATATATCACATATATATAATCACGAATAAACATAAGGTAGGCATGTTAAATCATATATTACAACATATAAGCATTATACATCTCTATGTATCACATGGTGTATTTAAAAGCAACTTAAAACAGTTAAAACTTGCTTTAAAACACTTTTAGAAGCTCTAAACAGTTCGAAACAATTTCAGAAAAATTATTGTAATATACCATTAGAATCGTCTCGGAAAAACGAATCCAACGATATATTACAAGCCCCATTCTGAGCTCCCACGCACCCGCACGCGCCCCGAGAAATCTCTAACGCGCCCCCACGCTTGCACGCGCGTCAGGCGCGTGCAAGACACCCTGTCAAACCTTTTTTAGCTTGTAACGCATGGGCAGAATGCGTTACACCTCTTCTTTTTTTTTTTTCCAGATATTATTATTTAATTATGAATTAATTAAAAATAACTTTAAAAAAACCATAATAAATAATATATAGCTCAGAAAAATATTCTAAAAATACGTGGACGATCTACAACACTTGTAGAAGACATGAAAAATATAAAATAAATTTTGAGGAACAATAATGAATTAATCATAATTAAATCATTATTATTGCTTTCAAAATTCATAATAAATATTCTACGCATGAGAAAATTATGAAAAATTAACTGGACGATCTACAACACTTATAGAACCCAGGAAAATTATCAAAACAATTTTGACGAACAGTATCATATTAATCATAATTAAAACATGATATTGCTTGTATAAATCATAATAAATACATACATGCTCATAAAATTCTGAAACTTGACCACGAATCTATATGTATACAACCTATGCTCTGATACCATTGAAGGAATTTATGCACCAGCGGAATCATTGAATAATATTTATTTGCATATATTCCTATGTATACATACATATAGATACAAAACTATTTTATAAATTGAAGAATACCTCGATTGCTTTCCGGCAACAGCTAGAGAAGATCTTGTTCTTCAATCCTTGCAATCACCCCTCAAGTGTGGAGTGCTCTAAAGATATCCACCAAGAATCAAACGAAAAGATGAAGGAGGAAATTAGGGTTGCCTCCCTTTTAAAATATTTCTCACAATATTAGGGTTCTTTTTAGTATTAGGGTTTATAATCCTATATTTATAGGTAAATATCTCAGCTGAGATATTTTCTATAAATATCTTATTATTAATTCCCTTTTTAATCAATTAATCTAATTAATTAATTAGTTAATGATTAAAACTATTTTAATCATTAATTCCTTTTTCTAAACTCTTTTAGAAAATTATTCTCTCTTAATATTTAATTACTTTCATTAAATATTTAATCAATAATATTAAGATCTTATTTTAAATAATTTATAATCAATTAAATCTCATTTAATTAATTTATAAAATTTGCTAAGTAATTATTTATTTCATAAATAAATAATGACTAGCTATTATTAATTAAATAAATTAATAAGAGCAAATAGGCTGTCACACACAAATGGTTCAAGGAGATTGATAGAAAGCTGACTTTGCACAAACATGCAAATCGACAAATGGGCAAATTTTCCTTAAAATATGTTGATACTGAGGAAAATGATCAAGTCATGCCATTGGAAGAAAAACAGGTTAAATTTCAAGAAGGTGTGGGTCATTACTTTGGGTTTCAGCCTATGAGTGGGAAAGTTAGTGTTTTAATGTTGAAGGACTTAAAAGATCAAGAAAGCAGTGCAAATGATCTGAGAGCAGCTTACTGTCAAATCAAATGTTCAAGTGAAGAAATGAAGAAATTTAAGAAATTTGTTGGTGAAGCTCTTGCAATTGTGGAGGACAATATGCTCAATTCATTTTTGAAGAATAATCCAGTCTTTGAGAGGATCAATTAAGAAGTAATTCTTTTTCCTTTATAATTCTTTCATACTATTCTAGACTAAGTGTTTTATTCTTTAGTTTTGACATCATCAAACCTGGATTTATGCTTACATTTTATAAAGCATAAATAGGGGAAATTGTTAGGAATATATTCATTTGATGATGTACAAAATTCTAGAACAGGAGGTAGCTTAGTTTATTTGCAATATATCTTTCTAGTCTCTAAAATGTATAATCAGAGTCTCGATAGTCAATATTCATGTTACTTGTACTTAGAAGAATTTCTGCAGAAAGTAAAGCCAGAGTTTGCATGAAGATCAGAGTGTGGAAGGTGATCAGAGTCTATAGACTATCGGAGTCTAAAATCTGTCAGAGTCTACAAATGATCAGAGTCTATAGTCTGGCAGAGTCTGAAGATTTTAGAGTCTATAAAGTTAAAGTTAAATTTGGAAGATGATCACAGATAAGGGAAGTCTTCGAAGATAAAGCCAAAGATATTGCAAATATGCTATAAATAAAAAGAAGGAGAATTGTAGAAGGATATTGTCAACTAATAATTAGGAATTCTGTTCCTATTGTAATTTATCTTTCTGTTATTAGCTGATAGGAAGCTCTCTATATAAACTCTATGTAACCTAATTATAAAGGTGTGGAAGTCGAAGCATAATTTGTCTGAGTGAAACTTTGTGAGTGCATAGAAATAGAGAGAGTTGATGTAATAAATACAGAGAAGCTGCTAGGGTTTGTGTACACCCTAGGAGAGTTTTGTATTTATAAATCAATAATACAAACAGTACTTATTCATATCTTTGTGGTTGATCTTTGTTCTTAATTCATATCAGTTTATTGATATTGAGTTGATTTTAATCAGGCAGAAAAGACACACAAGTTTTCAACCCCCCCTCTACTTGTGTAACTGGGAAAACATACATGATCAGGAAACTTTGGATCAACAAATCCTGGTGGCTGCTCCACATAGACTTCTTCTTCCAATTTCCCATTCAAGAAGGCACTTTTCACATCCATTCGATACACCTTGAATTTTGAATGAGCTGCAAATGCAAGAAACATTCTGATAGCTTCCAATCTTGCTACTGGAGCAAAAATTTCATCATAATCAATTCCTTCCTCCTGAGAATACCCTTTTGCAACTAGCCTTGCTTTGTTTCTAATTACAGTCCCATTTTCATCAACCTTTTTTCTGAATACCCATTTGGCTCCAATAGTTGATCTATCTTTTGGTCTTGGTACAAGTTTTCACACTTTATTTCTTTCAAATTCATTCAATTCTTCTTGCATTGCAATGATCCAATCAGGGTCTTGTAATGCTTCCACAATTTTCATAGGTTCATTCTTTGAGAGAAAACAACTAAAAAGACATTTATTTTGAGAGGCTACTCTAGTTTGTACACCACTCTGAGGATCCCCAATTATCAAATCAGGAGTGTGATCCTTTGTCTATTTTCTAGCTGGTGGAAAATTGATTCTTAAACTTGAAGCTCCCCCTAAATCATTGGCGTTCCCTATGTGCAACTCAAATGAAGAAGCTCCCCCTGAATTATTTGTCTCTGAGAATAATTCAGAATTTCTTGATCCAAAGTCTAGACTCTGTAGAGTTAGATTCTGAGAAATTTGACTCTGTTTGTCTAGACTCTGTCTGGGTAGACTCTGAATTGTTTGGAGTTAAATTTTTTGGCTCCCCCTCAGAGTGTGCATAATTCTGTATTGTATTAGGATTCAATTGATTCTCTTCATCCTTTCTGTCTTCATCTATCTCAGAATTTTTCAGATTTTCAAATTCTAATGTTGTAGACTCTGATTCATCCTGCAATCCTATAATCTTCTTGTCATCAAATGCAACATGAATAGATTTCATAACAATTCTGGTTCTGAGATTTAAATACTCTGCCTTTGTGTTTGATGCATATCCAAGAAAAATAGCTTCATCAGCCTTGGTCTCAAATTTGCATAAATTTTCTGGATGTACTTTTAGCACAAAGCACTTACATCCAAATATGTGAAAATGCTTCACACTTGGCTTCTTGTTCTTTACCATCTCATATGGAGTTGCTCCGTGCATATTAATTAATGTACAATTTTGAGTGAAACATATTGTACTTACTGCCTCAGCCTAAAAATATACTGGATATTTAGATTCTACTAACATTATTCTAGCAGCTTCAATGAGTGTTCTATTCTTTCTCTCCACAACTCCATTTTGTTGGGGTGTTCCTGGTGCAGAAAATTGTTGAGTAATTCCCTTTGATGCACAGTATTCCTCCATGGTTGCATTCTTGAATTCAGTACCATTGTCACTCCTTAGAATTCTAATTGTTTTCTTTGAATTTGTTTCCAGAAAAGTGATATGGTGTACTATGTGTTGTGAAGCTTCATCCTTTGTGTGTATAAAGAAGACCCACATGTATCTTGTAAAATCATCTACAATGACAAGAGCATATTTCTTTTTATTAATTGACATTACATTTACTGGACCAAATAAATCAAGATATAATAAATAAAAGGGTTCAGAAATTGTGTTTATTGTCTTGCTCTTGAAGGATGTTTTCTTTTGCTTTCCAAGTTGACATGATTCACAAAGTACATCTTGTACAAAATTAACCTGTGGTAATCCTCTCACAAGATTCTGTTTAACCAATTTATTGATGGTTTTAAAGTTGATGTGAGACAATTTCTTGTGCCACTTCCAGCTTTCTTCAGTTGAGACTTTGCTATATAGACATGTGACTTTATTGTGAATGCAATCCTCCAAGATGGCTTCATAAATGTTACCATGTATGTGCCCTTTGAAAACCACAATGCCTGTTTCTTGGTTAGTCACAAGACACTGTTTGTTGTCAAAGCCAGTATGGTAACCCTTGTCTCCAAGTTGACTTATACTGATTAAATTGTGTTCCAAGCCATCAACTAGAGCTACTTCTTCAATGATGACATTTCCAAGTACAATCTTGCCATATCCCAGTGTTTTTCCTTTGTAGCCATCTCCAAAAGATACTTCTGGGTCAGCCATCTCCACAAAATCTGTAAGCAGATATTTCTTTCCCATCATGTGTCCTGAGCATCCACTGTCTAGGATTAGGGATATTTTCTTCTCCCTAGTTCCCTGCATACATAAAGTAACTAGTTAGATGTTTTGGGGATCCAAACTATTTTGGATCCTTTCTTACTAAATTTGGGTGAAACAGGTTTAGAGCTCTTGACTGTTATTTTACCTATCTCTTTTGTTGCTTTAGACTCTGGTGGAGTCTTAACAGTATCATACCAGCTTTTATCAATTGAAGATTTTAGCTCATAAAAGTTGTAATACAAATCATGATAATCTCTACACATATAAATAGAATGAAATATGCTACCACAATGATAACAGTGCCTCTATGGAATGTATTGACTTTTCAGAGTCTGTGAAGGGATAGACTCCGATTTCTTCTCAATCTTTGTTTTATAGTCTAGAGCTAAATGGTTGTGATTTCACATCTATAACACTTCTTTATAGGAGCATTAAGATCTTTTTGATAATTGTTGGCCTTATTAATGTCTTCCTTACCATTCATGTTCCTCCTAGTCTTGATAGACTCTGATAATTTTTCTAGCCTCTCTTTTAGCTTGGACTTGGACAAGTACTCTATGTTTATGTTTTTCTTAGGCATATTTATTCATGTTTCATCTATCGTTTTGTCAACAACAGGGGGACTATTGACAGAAGAGTTTGTGGTTTCAGTCTTTTCTTTAGGGGTCATAAACTTAACAGGAACAAAGGTACTTTTATCATTTGTCTTACTAATTTGACTAGCTTTATTTTTATCATTCTCAACAATAGGTTTTTTTCTTGACTCATGTCATAGCCTAGACCAGCAGTTTGGCATTTATTTTGATTGTTAAGAATTTCTTGAACTTTCCTATCAGAGTCTGTCCAAACTTTAAACTTAAGTCTTTCTTCCTCTAGTTCTTTCCTAACATAGTCATAGGCTTTCAACACTACTAGAAAAAGGAGAATAGACATCACGCCTTTAACATCGGTTAGAATTGAAACCGATGTCAATGCTATTTATTACATCGTTTTTTGACAACTGATGTCTTTTATATATTTTTAACATCAGTTATTGCACTAACCGATGTGAAAGGTGTTTCCAAAAAAAAATAATTCCCGCTCTAGTTCCTTTCCCCCCCGCCTTTGCAAATATTTCCCCCAGGCCACTTAAGAAAATTTTAACTCCCTCTCTTTTATACACCTATCCCTATTTCCCTTAAAACATTAAAACATTAAAACAAAACATAAAACATCGATCAAACATAAACAAAAGCCCTAGCTATCTATACTACCTCTATCTCATTCTTCGAAGGCGAGTCTCAGCTGCTCGAAACTGCGAAGAAAATATCGAAGCTGAGTTTGAAGTGTAACAAGATCGAAGCCAAACTCTATGTTCGAAGCAGAACAAGATCGAAGCAAACTCTTTGTTCGAGGCTAAACAAGATCGAAGGCAGAAGTGTGTACTTTTTCTTGAAGGTTGGGGCTGAACCCGTCTCTAAGGTTGGGGTTGAAGATGAAAAAAGAGGATTAAAGGTAAGGTTTCATCAATACTTAATTGGAGACTAAAACCCTAGATTTTGAATTAGACATTGAATATGTTTTAGTATTTTTGTTTGATTAATTAGGGCTTTAATTGGGGATTGAAACCCTAACTTTTTAATTGGGATTATTAATGTTTGTGTTTGATTTTATCTTTTTAATTGGGCTTATATACAGTTGTTTGACTTGAGTTGGCTGCCTGTCTCTATATTCCGTGTTGGTAAAGTATTCATTATATTGAAAGCATGCTGAAATACAATAGTATGTCATAGTATTATTCACATTTTATAGTAGGCCAGTAATGCAGTTAATCTAGAAGGACTAGTTTATAGATATTGTGCAAAAGTAACGGTCACGTACTTGAAGCCTACCTTGTGAGGTTGCAGAGGCATTGAAGATGAGAAACACAAAACACAACCAGAAGAATCTGCACGTGCAGAAGACCCTGACCCCCCACAGGCAGACACTGTTATTTCACAAGACACCATTGCTCAACAGCAAACAGCTCCACAACTCACAGAAACTAGTACGCAGTCTAGAGAAACAAAGACATCTGGAGCAGCGCGAGGTATTTGTGCTATGCACACAATGGTGAAAAAGAATGCGCAAGGAAAGAAGTTGAAAGTGCGGTTTAATCGAGTCGGAATTCCAGTTGGATCTAACAGGCATAAACTACAGTCCTATATAGGCATGCTAGCAAGGACAATGGTGCCAATTGATATTCCGTCTTGGCCAAAGGTGGACCCTAAATTAAAAAATAAGTTATGGAATGATCTTGAGGTACGTTCATTGATTTCTTATCTTAAGCATGTGTTCTAATTGACATTCATACTTTTACTACTTGTAGTTTTCTATTAACGTATGATATGAGAAACAAATCAATGTTTGATGATATATATTTTATTAAAACATAATTTGTAGCTTAAATGAAATGCACAACAATTCAGATTTAAATAATAATCCTAATTAAAGATATTTTACTATAATACGTACTAGACCTATCTGCCAATATAATGATAGACAAACACTCACCAATATTACTATGAACTTTTTTTTCCTTCAAAATACATTCAAAGTGGTTCCAGAAAGTCGAAAGAGAATTTTACAATCGGCAGACGCAAAATGGAGAAATTTCAAGGCTAAATTAACTTCTGATTATGTAATCCCTTATATTGGACAAAAGAAGAAGCTAATGAAGCCACCAAAGAAGTATGCATTTGTCGGTAAAGAGGCGTGGAAACGATTTGTTGCAGTGAGGACCACGAAAGATTGGAAGGTATGCATTACATGTTTTAAATCTATTTATTCTTGTTAAATTTAGGACACGATTTAATTGATTATCATGCATCCAATTAACAAGATTAATTTTTATAACAGGACTTGAATGAAAAGCAGAGTCATAGAGTGGGAAAGCGAAAATATCCACATCGAGTCTCAAGAAAAGGATACATCGGGCTACAAGAAGAAGAAGTAAGAGTCTCTCATTATTCTTATAATCTTGACTTTGCCATGATGGTTTTTTAACTGCTGTTTTATTTTTTTTATAATAGGTACGCTCAGGTCAGTTGGAGCGTCATGAAGTACCAGACAGGGCAATTCTATGGAAAAAGGCCCATATACCAAAGGAGGAAGATGCGATTGATAAAGATCTAGCCGAGATACATCGAAGAATTGTAAGAGTTTTATATTGCTATTGCATTATTTCAATTCAAAAATCACATCTAATTAATTTAATTTTTGTTAATAGGATAATTTAATAGAAAAGAAGCGAAATGGTGAATTCAAAACGATCGGAAGTAATGATGTGCTTACTACCGCATTGGAAACTCCGGAGCATGCAAGTAGGGTTCGCGGGGTTGGAAACTTCATACCTCCAACATTGTTCTTCAATTTGCCAAAACAGAGACGGAACCAAGTTACTAGAGAGGAGTTGTTGGCCCGTGATCGGAAGAGGGATGACGAGTTCGAGAAAAAAACACAGGCATTAGAGGTGCAGGTAGCTGAGTTGTTGGCCCGTGACCGGAAGCGGGATGAAGAGTTGAAATCTCTGATTGCTGCATCCAGTTTTCACTCACCAATAATATCTGACAAAGCAAGCTGTCGGGGGGAAATGATTTATATTCTATAATTTAATTAGCTCTTGGAATTTAAAATCCCTATAGGTATAATTAAATGGATTGATGTCTGGTTTGTAACTATAAGGAGATGTATAATTTGATTTATACTTATAAACCTAGGGTCCACGCAAATGTGAGATGGCAGTGGGCAGCATTGATAACAAGGTTTCTTTTGGTGTTGCTTTTGATGAGGGAGACGGAATGGGTACAGTAGTACATGGAGTGTCATTGAAACTAGGATTTATTCGTGTCGGGGTGGACGGAAGCATTCAGGATGGCGCTTTGGTTTCTGTGCTGATAGTTGGTGAGATAGAAACAGTCATCAGTTTGTAAATAAGAAACTGATGTTAATGACAATTATAGACATCAGTTTTGTTATAAGAAAACGATGTGGTATGTAATCTTACACATCGGTTATAAACTGATGTTAAAAAGCAGGAGCTTTAACATCGCCCACGAAGACATCAGTTTAAATTTCTACAGACATCATTTTTTAATTGATGTCTAATCCAGTTTTTCTAGTAGTGCAAGACTTCAGTGTAATTGTGACTATGTTTTTCAGAATCCTTTTTGTATTGTTCCATTGACTTTAACTCAGGCTCTAGATGATTATTCCTATGTGTCAAGGTTAAATTTTCTTCTCTTAACCTTTCACTTTCACTAGTGAGAGACCTACAGTTTGTCAGTACATTATTAATCTCTCTCTTTACTATTAGTAAATCATCAGAATCTAAATTAAGTAATGACTCAGGAGTGAAGATTGATACTTGAGTTTTAGGAGATGAAGGTTCTTTGGAAGATTGTGATTTTCTTGAGGAGGATTCCATTAATGCTAGATTTTTATAATCAATTTCATCCTATGTTCTTGAATCTGCTCAATCCTTTCCAATTGATAGAAGTTTTTTCCCTTTTCCTTGACTTTTTTGCTTTCTGCATTCACTAGTAAAGTGTCCATGTATTCCACAGTTAAAACACTTGACTTTTGCTTTGTCAAGTTTAATTATTATGCTCTTGCTCTTCTCAACCTTTTCATCATCCTTCTTGAATGATGGCCTCTTACTAAATTTGCCAGTTCTTTTGTTAAATTTCATTCTCTTGAAATTTTTTGCAAACATAGCCATCATTTGACTTAGGTCAATCCCTTCATCAGAATCAGAGTCTGTGTCAGTAGACTCTAACTCCTCAACAACTTTACCCTTTCTCCTTGGATCCTTGATTCTTGCTTCTTTGGGTTCTCCCTGTTGTTCTTTGTCAGACTCCATTAAGAGTGCCACAGATTTGTCTTCATAGATTTCTTATTCTTCTTTTATTGCATCTCTAAATCTTATGTCTTTAGTCTGCCATACAATTCTTCTAGAGTTAATTCATCCAAATCTCTAGCTTCCCTTATGGCTGTAGTTTTGTTGTCCCACTCTTCAGGAAGTGCTCTCAGAAACTTGGTATTTGTATCTTCAGAATCATAAACCTTACCAAGCATGGCCATCTCATTCAGAAGTTTTGTGAACCTATCATACAACTCAGTAATAGATTCTACAGGTTTTGCTTAAATGTACTCATACTCCTGAATTAACAAAGACCTTGCATTCTTCTTGACATCTTTAGTCCCTTGACAGTGCACCTCAAGTTTTGTCCACATCTCCTTAGCAGTCTTGCATGATATGACACAGTTAGTTAGAACAGAATCCAAACTGTTGAAGAGAATGTTCTTTACTTTTACCTCCTTAAGGACATTTTCCTTGTCCTCTTTTGTCCATTCAGCCTTTGGTTTCTCAACGAGGTGTTCTTCAGTTATTTTGCCTTCCTCGTTGATTTGAGGCACAATTTTTAAGGGCACAAAGGGTCCTTCATTAATCCTGTCAAGATAGTCAGGGTCTGTTGCTTCCAGATGGTGCAGCATCTTAACCTTCCATTGGGTGAACTCGTTTCTCTTAAGCATAGGAATCTTAGAATTTCCATCTTAGTTTCCAGACATCTTTGATCGATTTTAAACGTTAGGCTCTGATACCAATTTTTTTCCCAGTTAAACAAGTAGAATGGGGGGGGGGTTGAATATTTGTGTGCTTTTCCTGCCTGATTAAAATCAACTCAATAGGTAATAAAAGTTTGAATTAAGAACAAATATGAAAAAACAAAGATATGAATAATAAATGTTTGTTTTATTGATATACAAAAACAAAATCTCCTAAGGTGTACACAAAACCCTAGCAACTTTTCTGTGTATTCCACAGCAACTCTCTCTATCTCTATGCTCCCTAAAAAATTTGACATTTAAATTAGGTTACATAGAGTCTTTATATAGAGAGCTACCTATCAACTAATAACCGAAAACAAATTATAATAGGAATATAATTCCTAATTATTAGCTGACAGTTCTCTTCTACAATTCTCCTTCCTTCCCATAGCATATCTGCAATATCTTTGGCTTTATCTTCAAAGACTTCCCTTAACCGTGATCAACTTGCAAATTCAGCTTTGACTTCATAAACTCTGAAATCTCCAGACTTTGCTAGATTATAGACTATGATGGACTATAGACTCTGATCATTTGTAGACTCTGACAGATTGTAGACTCCGATAGTCTATAGACTCTGATCACCTCCCAGACTCTGATCTTCATCTAGACTCTGGTTTCATTTTCTACAGAAAATCTTTTAAGTACAAGAATGTTGACTAACTAGACTCTGATTATAAAATTTCAGAGACTAGAAAGACTTATTACAAATAAGTTGTGCCAAATCCCGTTCTAACATTTTTTACATCATGAAATGAATAAATTCCTAACACACTCTTCACTCTGATTTTGCATCAGGATCTCATCCTGGATTCTCACATCTCCCCTCACATTGTTCACCTTTTTCATCACCTACTATGGTGGAACTCTCTTTTCTCGCACCATCTCCTTTTGCCACCTCAGAAGAAATTGAGGGCCTCTCATTCACATTCTCTCTTTTTGCCAGGATATGTGAATTTTGCCTCTCACACACCTCACCCACTCCATTCAATCCTAAAAGTGTGTTTGCCACTAGAATTGTTTTAATAGATGGTTCAATAATTGAAATGGAAGTGTCAATCGATGGATGAGAAATATCCATCGATTGATGAATATCATTTGATTGGATCTCATTGATGGATGTAAGGATATCAATCGATGGAAGTGTGCTAGTCAATGGATGTTGAATAATATCAGTTGATTGAGTAATTTCCATTGACTTAGGAGAATTTTCAATATTTTCCTGATCAACCAATGTGTTAACCTTTTTGGTGATTCAGGTGAGAGTGTTGGCTCCACCCTAAGTTGCAAAGAAGGTGAATTTGAAACATTAATGTTATCTATTATTAATGTTTCTGAATAAATTGATTTTGAAGGAGATTGGGGAGAAGGCATATATAATGAATGAGGCTGTGTCTCAGTATTTACCCGAGACACATCAACCATCAACAGAAGAAACTGAAGGCTCCACCAAACTTTCATTTGGCTTTGCAGGTGTGTGTGTCCCTTGTGTATTATTATTGCTCTTTTTTCTCCTCTTGTAGGGTTGAACTACTTTGTGTCCTTGTTCCCCAACAGATGGTCCTGGTTGAGACCTCTTTTCAATAACCACACCTTGTTGAGAAGATGTAGTTAGCGATGTGCTAATATCCTTTAACACAGCATCAATATTTTGAGAGATTGGGCTGGTGGCTGGCTGGACAATCTCACCATCGCCCACCTTATTCTTGTAGCTTTCTTGATGTTGGTCAGTTCCCTCACCCTCACTAACCACCTTCACACTCCCCTTAGTGGTTTTTATGTTCCTAAATTTTATAACAGAAGTTTGTTGAGAAACTACTGAGGTGGTTTTCCTAGATTTGATTTTTAAAGGTTGTGTAACTTGGGTAGGAGGGATGGTGGCATTTTCATCTCCCTCCATTGTTGCAAATGGCAAAGAAATAGGAATTTTCACATCAGTGAAAGGAATATTATGAGTTCTGAGATATACCTTTACAAATGGAAGATAATAAGGCACAACTTAAAGTGTAAGTTGATTCTTACTAAATCCTTGAAGACCCTTTTGTTCTGAGTCCAAGCCTCCATTGTCTCCATGTCATCTGTAATTTCATACTCTCCAACAGCAGCATTAATCAACATCATAAAGAATCTAGCAAAGTAAATTTTGTTCTTTCTAGATGCTTTATTCCCTAGTTAGCAATTAATTCATCTAGGAGTAGTGTGCTAAAATCAAAATACTTATCAAATTAGATACTATAAGCAATTTCTTCCATACTAGTAGTAATTGCATCAAAATTGCTTATTTTCCAGAAAATACCTTGATGATAGCATCAAAAAAGTAATTTCACTATTTTCTATGATTTTTCCTAACAACTTCTCCTAATCCATTTTCAGCATTAACATAATTGACAGCTGCTAACATATCCCTAATATTAGTATCAGTGGGTGACTTATCACATTTATTATTAGGCAATTCTAAGCATTCAAAGATAGTTGCACTTGTAATGGTGTAGGGATTACGTTTGCAAGTATAAGATATTATCTTACCATCTTGTAAGACTTCTGCAGTGTTCCATAGCTCTTCAACAAATGAGCATACAATAGTTGGTGCTTCACTAAGAGCCTTGCACACTTTGCAATCACCCAGAAACTTTATCAATTGATTAAAGTCTATAGGAGAATAACCCACTGTTAGGCATGCAACAAAGTTGTTCTGTTCGTAGATGAACCCAGTTGAGGAAATAATCTTCTTTTGAGGAGACATTTTTGTTCTTAGAAAGGCGATTGATGAAAACTTAACAAGAGATTAGTGTAACTGAGTTAGGGTTCTTGAAAGAGAGAGAGAAGAGATACAACGATTCAGAGTATTGAAAAATAAAATAGCAAGTAAGATTGAAATGAGAAATGAAATTGTTATTTATATTTTTGAGATTAAAATGACTTTAGTGGTTAGTTTAATTAAGAGTATAACCATTTAAAGATAAAGGAATTAAAGAAAATTACTCTAAATGGCAATCGATTGATATATATGTGTATCTGTCGACAGATAAAGTGAAGTATCAACAGCTACGATTTGATTAACGGATGTGTAAAAACTGTAGAAATTCTATTACCATCGACGGGTAATTACGACCATTGATATAGAATAAATAATTTATCAATCGATAAACAATTACCAAGGTAATTATCCATCGATAAATAAATATCCATCGATAGGTATATATTTTATCAGAAGATCAATTATATCCATCAATAGCTGAAAAATATCCAATAATGATAGGCACAATTAGCAATTGATCACTTTGTTTCAACAGATAAATGTAAACAATGGTTGTATAATAAAAAACAAATAACTTAGCAAACATTTAGGATTAAGTAAAATTAAGCATACCTAACTCATACACTAATCTATTAAAAGTAGATCCATCTAGAGGTTTGGTAAAAATGTCTGGAAGTTGTTGTTCACTAGGGATAAAATGTAATTACCATTCATTACATGTTCCCTAATAAAATAATACCTTATTTCAATGTGTTTGATTCTGGAATGTTGCACATGATTTTCTGTTGTTGCAATGACACTTGTGTTATCACAGAAAATAGGAATCTTGTTCATATTGAACCCATAGTCAAATAATTTATTCCTCATCCATAATATTTGTGCACATCAACTTTCAGCAGCAATGTACTCAGCTTCTGCAGATGAAGTTGATACTGAGTGTTGCTTTTTGGTAAACCATGACACAAATTTGTTTCCTAGAAATTGACAGGTACCTATTGTACTTTTCCTGTCTATTTTTGTAACCTGCATAATCTGCATCTGAGTAGCCTATTATATTAAAACCAGAATCTCTAGGATACCAAATACCTAAATTTAGTGTACCCTTGAGATATCTAAATATTCTTTTAATAGCCACTAAATGAGATTCTTAAGGATCAGCCTGAAATCTAGCACACAAGCTTGTAGAGATCATTATATCTGGCCTACTAGCAGTTAAATACAAAAGTAAGCCTACCATGCCTCTATAACTTGAAATGTCCACTTAGCTTCCTTACTATTCAATTCAAGTTTAGTGGCAGTGGTCATGCGAGTTTTTCCAGAAGAATATTCACTTAAGCCAAATTTCTTTAACAAATCATGAATGTACTTATTCGATTTATAAAAATACCATCCTTAACATGTTTGACTTTTAAACCAAGAAAGTAGGTAAGTTCTCCCATCATGCTCATTTCATACCTACTTTGCATTAATTTGGAATTTTTTTTACAAATTCCCTCATCAGTTGAGCCAAATATGATGTCATCCACATAGATTTGGACAAGAATGATTGAGCTATTAACATTTCTATGAAATAGATTTTTATCAACAGTACCTCTTGTGAAGTGATTCTCAATGAGAAACTGAGATAAAGTGTCATACTAGGCCCTTGGTGCTTGTTTCAAGCCATAGAGTGCTTTGAGTAAATAGTAGACAAAGTCAGGGAAATTTGGATCAACAAAACCAGGAGGTTGTTCTACATAGACTTCATCTTCTAATTCTCCATTCAAAAATGCACTCTTCACATCCACCTAGTAGACCTTGATATTAGCATGTGCATCATAAGCTAGAAAGATTCTGATTGCTTCCATCCTTGCAACTGGTGCAAAAGTCTCATCAAAATCAATTCCTTTTTCTTGTGAGTAGCCTTTTACCACAAGTCTTGCCTTGTTTCTAGTCACAGTACCAGTTTCATCCATCTTGTTTCGAAATACCCATTTTGTACCAATTACTGATCTATCTTTTGGTTTGGGCACCAACTTTCATACTTTGTTTCTTTCAAATTGATTGAGTTCCTCTTGCATAGCCAATACCCAATCAGGATCCTTGAGAGAATTTTCAACTCTTTTCAGTTCTTCCTGAGATAAAAAGCTGTTATACAAACACTCATTTTGAGTAGCACTTCTTGTTTTGACACCATCTTGTGTATTTCCAATGATCATTTCAAATGGATGACTTTTTGTCCATTTTTTTGTGGAGGCAAATTTTGTCTTCTTGATGAAGAAGCTTCATTGTCATTGTTGTTGAATTTTCTTCTCCCTAGTTCCCTCAGTTGGATAGCCTAGATGTAGAGTGTTCATTATCCATTAAAGGATTATCAGTTGATGCATTATCAGTAGATGGCTGTCTATCAACTGATAAATTATCCATTGATATTGTGACATCAACTGATATTGGGTTTTTGAGTACTTGTAAATTTACTGGAATAATTTCTTCATCATTTCCTTCATTTATTCCATTAGATTCATTTTCAAAATGCAGTGTGTTATGATTTCCTTTATCAAACAAACCTTGAATGTTTTTATCATCAATTACTACATGTATAGATTTCATAACAATGTGTAGTCTAAGATTGTAGACTCTATAGGCTATGCTTGATAATGCATACCCAACAAATATATCTTCATCAGCCTTGGCCTCAAATTTTCCTAGGTTTTCACTTTGATTCCTTTGGACATAACATTTGCAACCAAAGACTTGAAGAAATCCCACTTTTGGCTTTTTGTCTTTCTTGATCAACTGATATGGAGTCTTTCCTTGAGCTTGATTCACTATGGAGATGTTTTGAATATAGCATGTTGCATTAATGGCCTCAGGCCAGAAGTATGTTGGTAATTTAGAATCTTCCAACAAAGTTCTAGTTACTTCAATCAATGTCCTATTTTTCCTCTCAACTACCCCATTTTGTTGAGGTGTTCTTGGTGCAGAAAAGGTGTGTATGATTCCTTTAGATTTATAAAACTCCTTCATTGTGGAATTATTAAATTCTGTTCCATTGTCACTTCTTATTTTCTTTACATCCAATCCAAGAATTTTCTCAACTTCTCTGATGTGCTTGATGATGAGATCACGAGCTTCATTTTTTGAATGCAGAAAATAAGTCGATGATGGAAAAGTCATCCAGAATGACTAGAGCATACTTCTTCTTTGTAATTGACATGATGTTTACAAGAACAAACAAATCCATGTGTAATAGCTCAAGTGGATTCTCAATTGACGATTCAAATTTTGACTTGAATGATGCCTTCATTTGCTTTCCTTTTTGACAAGCATCACGTAGTCCATCCTTGACAAATTCTATCTGTGATAAACCCTTCACTTGATTTTTCTTGACCAACTGATTCATGGCTTTGAAATTCAGGTGAGCTAATTTCTTATACCAGAGCCAACTTTAATTTTACTTGCCTTAGAGAGTAATCAAGTCATTGAATTTGTACTTGTTGAGTTGAAGTCAACTATGTACACATTTCCTTTTCTATTCCAAGTCATAACTAGGCTTCCATATTTCTTATTGGAAATTATGCATGCTTCAGTAGTGAAGCAAACTTTATTTCCATTGTCACATAGTTGACTTATTCTTAACAAATTGTGTCTTAAGCCATCAACTAGTGTAACAGGTCCAATGATGACATTCTCTGTTGAAATCAAGCCATATCCCATGGTATATCATTTGCTGTCATCTCCAAAAGTTAATCCAGGGCCAGCTTTCTCCTCAAACTTTGTGATCAGGGATTTATCTCCAGACATATGCTTTGAACACTCATTTTCCAAATACCAAAGATTCTTTCTCTTTCTCTGAACACATCCAAGAACAATCAAGTTGATTTTGGTACCCAAGTTGCCTTGGGTCCTTTCTTATTAGTTGCTAACTTTGATTTGGTTTCCAACTTTTGTACCTTTGGTTTAGGTGATTTTACTTTCAATTCAACCTTAGGTGTTGGTTTCCCCACCTCAAGATTCTCAGTGTTAATACTTGGAACATTCATGCTTGCAGAATTAGAGAAATTTGGTGCATGGAAATTGTTGTGCATATTCCAGGGCATAGCAGGCATATTCATGTTGGCAAATGCAAGATATGGATTAAACATATAAGGCGTAGTTGCATATTGAGCATGATTAACATGATGATCAACTAATTGAGGATAAATAGAATTAGCAAGCATGTTAGGTATGATAGACAAATTGGATGTAGCATTCATATTAGACTTACAATGCACATATAAGTGATTTTTATTACCACACTTAGCACATATCTTTCTAGGAGCATACTTGTTAGGTGTGTAGGTATTGTGCTTGTTTATGCCTACTTTACCATTTCAGTTCTTTTCTTCTTTTCATTAGGCTTAATATCAGACTTTATCTTTTCTAATTTTTCCTTCAATTAGTCTTTAGATAAGAACCCTATATTGGCCTTTTCAACTTTGATTTGAAGTTTGAGGAGCAAACTTCTTCTACAATTTTAACAGGTTTGTTAAACTTAGTCTTCAAGTTGTTTGTTTAGCAGTTGATGGTTTTCAATCGATGGATATTCATTCGTTGAGTCAACATCACCAATCGATGGATAATCCTTATCAGCTGATTCAGGATTAGCAATCGATTGCTTTTTATCCATTGATTGATTTTCATCAACAACTAATTTTTCAAGGGTTTTGGACAACATGGTGAAATAATTTGTTCAATGAATGTCATTCAACTTTTTTCTAGTTTTACTAGACATGTTCCATTTGTCAATGATTCTTAGTTCTTGTTACAATTTTTCTTTCAAAGTTTCTATTTTCTTTTTACACTCAACTAGTTCCTTTCTAGCATCTTTGTTTTCTATTTTGAGTTTGTCCATTTGTACTAGCTCATTCTCTATATGAGTATTTCTTTTAGACTAAGGTGCCTTTGAGCCTAGTGTTATCTTTGTTTAAGGACTTGAGAGTGACATGCAAATTATACAATTCATTAGACATTTCAGTAATAGTAATATTGTATTCATCATTGGATAACTCAGATAGATTTGTAGAAATTACCTGATTACTAGATGAACTAGCTTCTTGGTCATCATGGTTGTCCATAAGTGCAAGGTTGATGAATTCTCTTCTTCAGAATCATCCTCAGCAGCCCAGTCATTTTCTTTTGTCACAAAAGCCTTTTCTTTCTGTTTTGACAAATCAAAGTACTTCTTTTTATAGTCAATCCCATCACTATAATTTTATTTCTTCTCCATTTTTGGCTTTCTGCATTCACTTGAAAAGTGACCAGTCAATCAACAGTTGAAGAATTTGAATTGAGTCTTATTAACAAGATTTTTACTTTGTTGATTATATCTCTTAAACTGGCATCTAGGCCTTTGCATAGAATTCCTCTTGAATTTGAGTTTGGAAATTTTTTTTGATAAAAAAGCTAGATGCTCATCTATTTCATCCTTAGTATATGATTCATCATCTTTAACTATTTCTTTTCTTTTGATAGTTGAAGATTCATCATATCTACTGCCACTTCCAGCTTTACCATGACTTTTCTTCTTCCCTTCTTTACAGAAACATCTTTACAGGGTTCTACAACTTTACAGGGTTCTACAACTTGTTTGTCCTTGACCATCAAGGAAATAAACTTTTCTTTCTTCTGACTTTTCTCAATCTCCTCATCTTGTTGTAGTTCCAAATCATAAGTCTTCAGGATTCCATACAACTTGTCAAGAGTATATTCTTTAAAGTCAGGAGATTGTCTTAAAGAAATAGTCATTGGTTTCCATTCTTTAGGTAAGGACCTCAAGAATTTGAGATTGGTATCCTCAACATCATATACTCTTCCATATAGTTTTAGCTCATTCAATAGCTTTTAAAATCTACTATATGCGTCATTGATTGCTTCACCACTCTTGAAGTGAAAGGCCTCATATTTTTTAATCAAGAGTTACATCTTGTTCTTTCTTACTTGCTCGGTACCTTCATATAGAGTTTGAACAGTATCCCAGACTTCTTTAGAAGTTGTACAATTGATAACTTTGTCAAACATATCTTTGTCAAAACCATTAAACAAAAGGTTCATAGCCTTTTTATCCTTGTGTACTTCCTTTTCATCCTCATCTGTGTATTCACTCACAGATTTTGGAATAAGCTTGTCTGGTGCTTGAGTACCATCTACATTCACACTTGTAACTATTTTCATAGGTACATGTGAACCTTTATATATGCAATTAATATAGGAGGGATCAATGGATAACAGATGCAAGTGCATTTTAACTTTCCAGGGAAAGTACTCATCTTTTTCAAGAACTAGAATCTTCACCCTTGTATGTTGGCCCATGCTTGGTGTAATTAGATCTTAACTTTCTGTATGTTGAAAGCTACGCTCTAATACCTATTGTTATTTTCCCTTAACTACAAAGTTTGTAGAAGGGGGGTTGAATACAAACTTTAAGAAATATGAAAAGTTCTTACAGATTTAAAGTATGTAGTAAGTGATTGAAGTGTTTGAAAATGCAAAGAAAAGAAACTATTTAAGCTAGAATTAAAAAATGATAAATTGAAAACAAAACAAGGCAATTTAAAAAATTACTAGTGGATTGATTTTCCACCAGTGAATGTATTGCTTTCAATTTACCTTGGTCAGAATAACCAAGATGCTTACAAGTATAAAATGTGAACAAAGAAAAGAAATACAATTCTTTCTAACTTTTCTAAGCTTTTCTTGTTCTTGTTCTATCTAACACACTTGTTATAATGAACTGCTAAACTATATATATATATAGCAGTTCATAACCTACATCTATTTTTCTATCGATAGATAAAATTGAAATTACATTTTACAATGTTTTTCACTAAAATAGATTGTAGCTTCTTTTCACAGTCTCCCTTGCATTTGTCTTGTTTTGGAAAAATCTTTGTCTTGATCTTTTCCTTGAAGACTGTGTTGCCTTGAAAGTCTTCACAATCCTAACAGGACCGTCTTCCATTGATTTAGTTTCTACAAAATTCTCATTCCTTTTGCCCTTAACCAATTTAGGAAACATTGATCAATTGATAATTGTTGTTAAGATAAATGGATCAGTTATCCATTTATCAATTGATATATCAATGGATATTTTGGTTATCCATCGATTTTCTATCCATTGATTGTCTTTTTATCCGTTGATTGCCTTGGTGCTTTTATCCATTGATGGAGATCCATTTATTTGGCTTTGGTTATGTTACCGAGATAATGAACTATATTATAGAAGGGGGTTGAATATAATAGTTCCAAACAATCAATTATGAACACAAGTATGTAAAAGAAATACTACTTTGTATTAATTTTGATAAACTTAATACAAAACTCTCTAAAAAATCAAAGTTCTTAAGAGTTGCCAGGTTATCAGAAAAATGATAAATTCAACGATGCTACAATGTAAACCTAATCCTGTGTTTATATAGTACACAACTACCTATCTAATTACAACAAAGATAATGATCAATAAATACATATATATAATTTCCATCATTATCTTCCTAAAAGATAACTTCCAACGAGATAACTGTATTTCACACAATCACATCATTTTCTGTCTTCAATCATCTCCTGATTTATCGATTTCCATCTGTCAAACTCTGATAGACTAAACTCTGTCGACCACTTTTAGTCTCTGATGTCATCAGGTAAACTCTGATCAGCTTCAGTAAACTCTGATTCAACATTCTCTGATCTCATAAGTTCTTCATATCTAACAATATCCCTCAATTTGTACTTTATGTAGTAAAACATAAATTTAAACTTATGACGTCAGAAACTTCTAAGACATATGTATCAGATTTTATCCAACCTGTCTTTTTATACCCTATTGAAGAAAAGGTTTCAGGCTAGAACCAGTATTTTCACATATTTTCCCTCAGTCTCATAAGAAAGGCTCAAATCACATAGACCTATAGAAATAAGAGGTGGCTGAGAAGGGAGATTTATAGTCATAGGGATAGAGGGTTCCTTTCCAGGACTATCTATGGTCATTCTAGCAGTAAAAGATGGGAATATAAAGTCTGAACTTATGTAATCAGATTATGTAAATTCTGAAGAAAAGATAGAGTTTATACCTTGAACATTTGTAGAGTCTGATGAGGTGTCCATTGGCTTTGTAGATAATGGTTGAACCAGTATTGCATCTAATAGTGCCAAAGGATTGACAGACGAGCTTGATTTCTCAGCAGTTGCAACATGTGATTCAGATTTTAGATTCATCTCCATATTTTGGTCTGCAATTACAAAGTTGGTGATTGGTTCTTGCGTGACCAGAGTCTGTTCAGTAGCTACTTCACCACTTTGAGGTGAAGGTTCTTGTATGCCAGACTATGTCAGAGTTTGGTCTTCAGCATCATCAACAACAGGATCTTTAGTTAGAGTTTGATTGCCTGCATCCAAACTTTGATTGAATGGTTCTTGTGTGGTTGGGGCCTTAACAACCTCTTCAACCCTTTGAGTTAAAGGTTCTTGTGGGTATCCCTGATCTAAGGTGACTTCATTTGCTGGTACAATGGCTTCTGTTGAACTTTGATCAACAGGTTCTTGTGTACCTAGCCTGTCAGAGACTGCTACTTCACATTGAGAAGTAGGTTCTTGTGTGTCTAGGCCAAATCAGACATTTTTCATTTTCCTTCTAGAGAAGAGTTTGGCGGTTCTAGAGGCTGGAGACTGTTGAGACTTTTGAGCAGCCAGATCTCTTTTGACTTCCTCAACTAACTCTCTAGCTCTTTCATATGAGATCTCCTTGATTATTGGTTGAGGAGACTTGACAAGAGAATCAGAGATTGTGACTGGAATAGGAGAAGATGCTAGATCAACTTGAATACTAGAATTGTCATCATCGTTTTTATCCTAGCATTTCTCATCAATAATTTCGTTGTCAGCCCTTGTTCCCTTTTTATCTTTGGTATCTCATTTGAAGTACCCTCCAAGGTAATTACAGGACTGGTAAAAGGATTAACATTAAGTGGTTTACCATCCATTTCAGCCAATTCATCATTACCATCTACCTCAATTCTACCGATGTTACTGTTTATTTCGTCAGGTAATGCAGAGTCACCAGACTTCATAACAACATCAAAGTTTAGTGGATCAGAGTCTAAGGATTTAACTAGAGAAAAATATTCTGAGATTTTTGCCTTAACCATTCTTCTCCTCTTCTTTGCAGGCTCTGAGACATGATTAACATGAAATGGCTTCATGTAAGAAGCATGAGGAACATTAGAGGCTGATTGAATAGATTTTTTCATTGCAAATACCAAACCTTCATCACTGTCAGCAGAGTTTGTCTGCTCATCAATTAATTTCCTTTTTCTGGGAGGAGACTGTGAAACTGATTTGTCCTTTTTTTAGGTCTGAGCGCTATGCCTGAGAGGTGTGTTCTGCAACTGAAGTCTTTTAGGAGAAAACATAGGTTGACAGAGTTTGTGTATCCATGTTTAGTGGGTGACTTGGGTTAGAATCAGAGGGGGATTGAGCTAAACTATGATTCATAGTCACAGAAAGAAATTCCCTCCCATACATAGTAGTCATTCTCTGATTCAAAAGAAGCCTGACCCGTGTGGGATAAAACAACCTTAGCAAGATGTCATCTTTTTCTTTCTTGACATCATTCCTTGTCAAGTCCGCAAATTTTTTGTATTCATTTTAAAAGCAGGCAAAGCCTGATCATCAGCAAAACTAACATTTGGCAACAAATGACTAAGGATTAACTATAAGAATCTACCATAATATACAGTATGCTCATCATCACTAATTTTAGCAGTTATTTTCCAAATTAATAAACAAGGAAAATTAAAATTGAGATTATGGGCCAGAAAATACCCAATTTACTGAGAGAGTTGAGGAATAGCATCAAAATTTATACATTTTGGAGTGAAAGCCCTGGTGATACAGTCGAAGAAGAAGCTCCACTCCTTTCTCAGATGTGGCCTGGTCAGACTCCCCAATTTTTTCCGGCTCCTAATATAGTCAATCTCTTGAAAGAACTCCCTCATTACGGAGTCTTCCACCAAATCATCATACACAGCCAGTTCAGGAAGATGAAGGGCCTGTCTGACTACCTCAGGAGTGATGAGGTGGTCACCATTGCATTTGAAGGAGATGATGGGCTCCTGTTCATCACTTGCATTATTGAACTTGGTTGTGGACCATATCCGCACCAGAGTTTGTGCAAAGATCTCAGTGGGTGCTTGTAGAGCATACCCAATGCTGCTGTTGGTAAGAAAATCCTGGAGAACATGGAAATCTCCTGGTGCATCTACTTTATCGAGAATAGTAGAGAAATTAGTAGTAGCAAAGATATAGTTCTTGAAAGAAATACCCTTAAATGCCATTGATACAGTGATATGAAGGTGTGAAAGATTAGGGTTTTGAGAATACGAGATAGAGATAGATAGAATAAGATGCAGATGAAAATTCAAAGTAAGAATATGAATGAATTAAACCTTCCCTTGCAATTTACTTTTAACCCTTAGTGGGACACGTGGCATAATCTGATAGAATGAGTAATTAGTAGTGCAATTCTCAAGAGACAGCATATATGTGTGTATCTGTGTATAAAGATTAAACATTTTTCGTGACAGACATGCGCAATCATAGTTACTCCAATCAGAGATTAACAAATATGACGTCACTGAATTAAAACTGATTTCATATATAAAATAATCAATAATAATTGTTTATTTGGAAAAAAAACAACAATAATTCAGAGTTTGACATGTAGACTGAGATCAAAGATTAGACTTTCCATAGATTAGAGTTTACTGCATTCTTTGACAGAGTTTACCATATTCTCTGACAGAGTTTACCATAAATACTGATATTTGAGGTCATCAGATTTTGAAAATTCTGAGACACTTCTTGGAGATTAAATACTGATAATGTCTGCTACTTGTTGTTTGGAGTTGAACCACTTGCACCATTCCCAATTCAAAACCAATCATGTAAAATTTTCTTCACACAAAGGCTTTGTGAATATGTCTGCTAACTGTTGATCTTTTAGAATAAAATGCATTTCAATTGTCCCTTCCATGACATGTTCCCTTATGAAATGGTATTTGATGCTGATATGTTTTGTCAGAGAATGTTGAACTGGATTTCCTGTTATTGCAATAGCACTTTGATTATCACAATAAATGGGAATTTTTGTGAAGTTTAAACCATAGTCTAACAGCTGATTTCTCATCCATAAGATCTGAGCACAACAACTTCCTGCAGCTATATATTTTGCTTCAGCTTTTGATGTTGAGATTAATTTCTGCTTCTTGCTAAACTATGAGATAATTCTTCCACCTAGAAATTGACAACTTGCACTTGTGCTTTTCAAAATTAGCATCTGAATAGCCTATAATTTTAAATTCAGACTCTCTAGGATACCATAAACCAATATTGATGGTTCCCTTGAGATATCTAAAAATTCTCTTAACAGCAATCAAATGTGGTTCCCTTGGATTTGCCTGAAATCTAACACATAGACAGGTTGCAAACATGATATCTGGTCTACTAGCAGTCAAATAAAGAAGTGAAAAATTATACCTCTGTATGTTGTTATCTCTACAGGCTCACCAGTATCTTGATCTAGCTTGGTTGAAGTAGCCATATGAGTTGTAGCAGATGCAGAGTCTTGCATTTAAAACTTTGTGAGTAGATTTCTAATATATTTTGACTGACTTATGAAAATGCCTTCATGACTCTGCTTCACTTACAAACCCAAGAAATAGTTCATCTCTCCCATCATACTTATTTGATACCTGGACTACATTAGCTTTGAAAATCTTTCACAAAGTTTCGCATTAATAGATCCAAATTTAATATCATCAACATATATTTGAACTAGTAATTAGTCATTTCCCTGATTTCTATAAAACAAGGTTTTATCAATGGTACCTCTTGTGAAACCACTTTGTTGAGTCCTGAAGTATCGTAGAAGGGGGGTTGAATATAATACTCACTAAATTAAAAAATTCTTTTGAATCTTTTGCGGATAAATAATTTAGAGTTCGGTTAGTGGGTTTAAGTTCATGAGGTGAATAGTATTTAGAAAGTTGGCTTACTAATTTTCTGTATTTATGAATAATCATTAATGCTCTAAAAAATTAGTAAGTAATTTAACGAGACAAGTTTTGAGGAATATATCTTTCGTATATAAACCCTGAGGTTGCTACACCCAGTTAAAAATATAACTGGTTTCCAAAGAAAAAATTAGTTCTTTTCTTCTACAAAAATATACAAGCCAAATCCTATAAAATATTTGTATCTATAATTTGTCTAAAGATTTAATTATTGGGAGTATTTTGTAATGACCCTTAAAATATTACAAGGTTTATCCGGCCATTAACAAAAGACTCCGGTAAGGAGTAATGGATAGAGCTTTGATTTGTTTTGACCCCTATGTATATTATTTGATGTGTTCTTCTCCGGCACTTGATTGGAAGAGACAAACCAGAACACACTCTTTAAAATAAGCACGTCATTTTGTTTATATATGGTGTAGACTTTTCAAATCAATTAAAATTGATTTGTTCTTCACAATGCCAAGTCATTTCTTACGCCTGTAGAGTGAGTGCAGTGTATAGGAGCCACCAAAATTTTGTTGTGCCTAAGGGAAAGTTTTGTTCCGCCTCTAGAGTGCTTGCAGTGTGTAGAAACAACAAAAGTACTTATGAACATATTCACAAGTATTTTGTTGCGCCTCCTACATTGCTTGCAGTGTATAGGAACAAAAAAAAGTACTTAAAAACTTATTCATAAGTATTTTGTGGCGCCTAGGTATTTTGTTGTGCCTAGGTATTTTGTTGTGCCTCCTACATTGCTTGAAGTGTAGATGAACAACAAAAGTACTTAGAAAATTATTCATAAATATTTTGTTGCGCCTAAGTGTTTTGTTGTGTCTCCTACATTGTTGCAGTGTATAGGAATAATAAAAGTACTTAGAAACTTATTCATAAGTATTTTGTTGTACCTAGGTATTTTGTTGCGCTTCCACTCTTGTTCCCTTGTATAGGAACCAGAAAAGTACTTAGAATTCTTTTGTTGCGCCTAGAGGAGTTTTATTGCGCCTCTACTCTTGTGGCCTTGTATAGGAACAATGAAAGTACTTAGAATTCTTTTCTGGCTTGATCAACTGGTTTTCTTCCGATACATCAAGGTAATTCTCTTCTTATTGTGTTGACGCTTAGTGCACTGGTCTGGTTCACAAACGACTAACACTGAATTAAATTCTCTTCACTTCTATTTTGTTTCAGCTAAATTAACCTTGGACTGTTGAATTACTTCAAACACTGACTGTCAATAAACATTGTAATTTCACTGGAATCTTTTCTGGTATTTCGACAACGTCTCCATTATTACCACAATCTTGAATACTTCATTCTCTGTTCTTCACTGATGCTTGAACATTCAAATGAACTTCTTTCAGTGAGTATAACTCCAAGGCTGCAGTTGTCTTCTTAATCATTTGTCTTTACCATGTCTTCAATTCTTCTAGATTCCTATCCCTCGAACATTTTCTATCTTCAATCAATGTTGGTACATTGAAATCTTTTAGTGGCACTTTATACTGAATCTTTAACCCTTCTGAAACCCTGAAAGTCTTTACACATTATTCTTCACTGAGGCTTGAACATATTAATGAACTTCTTTTAGTGACCTATAGTAGACTTCAAAACTTCTTTTAATGTCTTGATTCACTGTATCTGCCTTGTCTTCATTTCTTCCTGATTTCTTTTTAGGCGTAGTATTATTTACTTGTCTTGTTCTAAAGTTGAGTTATCACGATTACTATTCATACAGCTTCATAATCTCACCAACAATCTCCCCTGTTTGATTGTTAAACTTAGCAAACAAATCACATAGAGAGGATAACTCAACTACTAACTATAAAAAGTAATGGTCCGGGACTTGTAAATAATGATACTGGTTTTTCTAGATCAGATTCTGCATTTCCAGAATTCTTGAGTAACTGAAATGAAAGATGTTTGTTCCCCTATCACTGAACTGATATTCATGTAGTATCATCTTCATTTCTGTCTGTGTTTGAGCTTTTTCTACTTCAAAATCCTTCATAGTTGAACTTAAAGAACTTATCATAAACAGAGCTTCATAAGAATTAAATTTCATGGGAACGTCTTCAATAGAACATAGAACATAGCTCAAGTAATGTTATCCCCCTGAGAATGTGATTCTTCTTCTCTATCTTCTTCTCCTCTTTAGATGATCAATGAAAGTGTCAATTCTTTTTTGTACATCCCACTTGGATGAGGAATCCTCTACTGACAACTCCTTTCAAGTATAGAATACAGTTTCTTGATTCTCCCAAATTCTGTTGTTTCCCATAAGGATCAGAAGATATGATTTTCTTCTTTTCTTGTCTAAATTCTCCCTCAAAGGATATTAACTTCTCCCATAAGGATACGAATATAAGACCTTCTCCTTTTTCTACTTTTTCTTGTATACTAAATTCTTTCCCTTAGTTGAGGAATCCTCCAATTGCCCATGATATTTCAAATGGCTTGTCTTCCAAAGAAGGTTCTCGTCTTTCATTGATTGGGAAAACATAGTAGATTTTTTTCAGAAGTAGCAAGTAGCAAGGGTAAGTGTTTGGTCTACGGTTTCCTCACTTCTACTACATTTTGTTGGTGTTTACACTAAAGTGTCGAGCACTTTGAAGTGTTTCACTCTTTTTCTCCCTATCTCTCACTCAAGTGTATCTCTCCCTCACTTTCACTTACGTATTTCTCTCCCTCACATTCACTCTGCATCTCAAATATAGCCTTATGTACCTGCAAGTGAAATCCATCAATTCATATATATTCTCATCACCTGATTCATCAAAATAAACTGAATCACAATCAAATGGAGAATTGCCTCGTAGAGGTGTTCTTGATCTATCATGCATAAGCACTGTCTCAGCACTAGACTTAATAGCAATTATTAAATCACTGTCTAGTGGAGTCTTACCTCTTTGAGATGGGTTATCCCAAGATATTAAATCTTTTAGGGAATCCTGCCTTTTTCTATCAAGGATTTGCCTCACACCTTCTCCGTAAATGGGAGGTGGACATTCCTTTTCAGGATCTGGAAATGTTCCTTCCAGGAGGGGCGACGTAGTAGGCAATGTAATGAATGAAAATTTAGAGCCTACATTTCCCTCGTAACCCGGTGATGGGAATTTTGTATAAAATACCCTACTTGACTCATCCGAAGAATTCATACCAAGCAGTTGCCTCTCAAGCCAAAATAAATCTGAACAAGATATCTCCCTTTCGGGATGCAGAAAATTAACTTCTGTTTGAGGTAGATACTTGGACAATGTAATATATGGCAAATTAGAGTCTGCATCTCCTTTGAATGCCTATACCTCTCACTGTGCACACCTTGTTGTTGGTCCCTGATATTGTAGAAGGGGGATTGAATACAATATCTGAAAATTAATCGCGGAATAATTTGGATTAAAAATATTATTTTAATTACTCGCGAAATATTAATTGGAATGAAATACTGTTCAAGTGAAAGATATAATTTTAACTTGATTAGTATTACAAAATTAATATTAAGAAAACAGTTATATAATTGATTAAAAGTTCTAGAACAAATTTGACATGAATTGTTCGTATTTAACAATTATATCCAAACTCAGCACAGAAATCTGTGAATATTACAATGCAGATAAATTACTAAATTTGATCTGATTTCTAACTTAAGAACTGAACTCTTGATAAGTTGAACAACTGAAAAATGAAGAGCTGATCTCATATTTATAGAGAATGAAAAAGGCTGCTATGACCTTTTTCAGTATGACTTAATTTCAAGAAAATAAGTCTGTATGACTTATTTTAACCCTTGTATGACATTTAAAAACTGGGTATGACTTCTGAATGGTCGGTATGACTTACTGAATCTCGGTATGACTTATTTAAAGTCATATTCAGATTTTATCTAATTAAAATAAATCGGTATGACTTATTTTAATTAAACAAAATAGGTTCAGTATGACCTTTTGAGCACAGAAATCTCGGTATGACTTATCCTGGTATGACTTTAGGTCGGCAGAAGCTCGGTATGACTTATTTTAATTAATAAAAAAAATCGGTATGACTTTTTAATTAAATAAAATCAATATGACCTTTTAAACTTCAACTCCAGCATGACCTTTTCTTCATTTTGCTCGGTATGACTTTTGGAATAAGCTTGGTATGACTTTTGGAAGAAGCTCGGTATGACTTTTGGAATAAGCTCGGTATGACTTTTCTTTAACAGCTTCGGTATGACTTTTATTAATATAATTCGGTATGACTTATTAATAAACAGTCGGTATGACTTATTTATTAGTCATTTGAATTATATTAAAAGTCATATTAAGTCATATCTTTTATAATAAATTAATTCTACTTAAATTAATTAGTTAATTTACAAATTAAATTAAATTCAACTTGAATTAATTTAATTAGATAAATTAAATAATCAATTAACATTTGATAGTAGAATTAAAATACTATTTCGTCTTGTATTACCGTGCTATCAGTCTTGAAGTCTTCCAGTCTTCGTTGTGTCTTTTGTCATAAAACCACTTGAGCTAGATGATGAATATTTATTATTTTAGTTGACACACAAATGTACTGTCTGGTTCATTTATGTCATACTATAATAAATATTCTTCATCTTTAACATTAAGCTGTGGTCTTCTGTTCTTCTTCTACTTCACTGTCTTCATTCTTCTTCTGGAATCTTCTGTAGTAGCCACTTAGACTCTTCTGAACAACTGCTTCTCTATTTTTCTCCGACGCTTGAACATATAAATGAACTTCTTCCGGTGTAGAGTAGCAACTTCATTATAATTCTTCTGACAAGTTGATTCTTTGTGTCTAGTTGACATTCTTCGATTTGATTCCATCCTCATAATTTATTACTTACTTTAATTTCTTACATGAGTTGAGTTGTCATCTACTAATTACAAATAGGCCTTGACATATGCCTTTCAATCTCCCTCTATTTGTTGTTAAACATTTAACACACAAATTCCTAGAGGATAACTCAACTAACAACTAAGAAACTAATATGACATTTAAGAACTGTAAGTAAATAAATTGTTCTCTGGATCATATAATACATTTCCAGATTTCTTGGAGTAACTGAAATGAAAGATGTTTGTTCCTCTAGCACTGAACATATTATACATGTAGTATTATCTTCATTTCTCAGACTCATCACTACCCCCCCTTAGGATGTCAGAGATGATGTCTGTTCTCTTCTTACCACTTCTCCTCTATTTCTCCAACTCCTGTCTTCCCTTCTCTTCCAAGGTGAATTCAATTTCCCCTTACTTGAATTATCCAACCATTTTAATAGAGGTAACAAACATGGCATACATACAGCATTAAACCATCGCAGATATAAAAAATGCAAACTATGACATGTTATGCATTTTAGAAAATCCGGTTAATCATATTTACAAGAATCTTCTAAAATCAAATGGAATAGAATCCAAGCATGTTGTTATATACCCCTTTTTCTTGTTCAACAATTGAGTAATCCTCTTCTGGCAAAAGCCTTTGTTTACGTCTCCCCTTTTGATCTACTCCCCCTTAGTTGAACACTTTAACATTTTGGAGTAATCCTCTTAATAATTCTCCCCCTTAGTTGAGTAATCCTTGACATAGACAGAATATTTACTGGACCAAATAAATCCATATGAAGCAGCTGCAGTGGTTCAATAATATATGTAGTGTCTGTGCCTTTGTGAGTTGCTCTTTTTGACTTCCCTTTCTGACATGCCTCACACAATCCTTCTTGTGTAAATTCCATCGGAGGCAGTCCTCTCACCAAATCCCTCTTGACTAGAGAGTTCATTGTTTTGAAATTCAGGTGTGAGAGTTTCTTGTGCCATATCCAACTTTCTTCTGTTGAAGCTTTTGAATAAAAATAGTTTGTTTCAGCTTCAGGTCCTGAGTTGAAATCAGCTACGTACAAGTTTCCTTTCCTTACTCCACGCAAGGCTAGTCTGTCTTCTTTAGAATGAGCTATTAAGCACTTCTCCTTGATAAAGTTTACTTTGTAACCTCTATCACAGAATTGACTGACGCTGAGTAGATTGTGCTTAAGTCCTTCTACCAAAGAGACGTTTTCAATGATAACATTTCCAGTATTTAACTTGCCATATCCCGTAGTCATTCCTTTGCTGTTATCTCCAAAGGTGACGATTGGGCCAGCTCTTTCAACCACGTCTGATAGCAGGGCTCTATCTCCGGTCATATGCCTTGACGATCCGCTGTCTAGGATCCAAACAACCCGGTTTTCCTGTTTAACTCCCTGCACATATCAAACGGATTAGATTATCTTCGGAGTCATTAAAATTTGACAATCATCCAGACTCAGATTCGGATAATGAAGAAGAGCCTGAGGTTGCAACAGGAAATGATGATGACAACAATGATGGTAATGATCTAGGTAATAGTGGTGGAAACAATGGCAACACTAGAGATACTACTAATACCAGTGGTGGATCAACAAGTCATCCAGGCAGCAACTCAGGGGGAGATAAAGGATCAACTGGCACAACACAACATCACAATGAATATAAAGGCGAATCATCAAGATCAAACCTACCAAGGGAAAGGATATTGAGCAAAGATAATCCTTTTGAATTGATCATAGGTGATCCAGATGTTGGTGTTAGAACCAGAAGTGCAACTTCAAATGAATGTTTATTTTCGGTTTTTCTATCTCAAGAAGAACCAAAGAAAATTGAAGATGCTCTAACTGATCCAGATTGGGTTCTTGCCATGCAAGAAGAACTCAATCAGTTCGAAAGGCAAGAAGTATGGACACTGGTACCCAGGCCTAAAGATAGATCTGTTATTGGCACGAAATGGGTATACAGGAACAAGTTAGACGGTGATGGCAATGTTACAAGGAACAAGGCCAGACTGGTTGCAAAGGGTTACTCTCAGGAAGAGGGAATTGATTATGATGAGACCTACGCACCAGTTGCAAGACTTGAAGCCATCAGGATATTTCTGGCATTCGCAGCACATTCTAATTTCAAAGTTTATCAAATGGATGTGAAGAGTGCATTTCTGAATGGAGAGTTAGAAGAGGAAGTATATGTGGAGCAGCCCCCTGGCTTTGAAAATCCAGAGTTTGCTGATTTTGTATACTTCTTATTCAAAGCCCTCTATGGACTCAAGCAAGCACCGAGGACATGATTCAGATTATGCAGGATGCAGGATGGACAGGAAAAGTACATCTGGAAGTTGTCAGTTTCTAGGACGACGGTTGATTTCCTGGTACAGTAAGAAACAACACACAGTATCTACCTCGACAACCGAAGCAGAATATATTGCGGTAGGTAGTTGTTGTGCACAAATCTTGTGGATAAGGAATCAGCTGAATGATTATGGACTTGCGCTATCTAAAATTCCAATACTTTGCGACAACACAAGTGCCATAGCTATTTCCAATAATCCTGTACAACATTCAAGGACCAAGCACATAGACATAAGGTATCATTTTATCCGAGAACATGTCATGAACGGAACTGTGGTGTTACATTTTGTACCCACAGAAGATCAAATTGCCGACATCTTCACGAAACCACTTGATGAATCCACTTTCTCTAAGTTGGTTAGTGAGTTAGGGATGTTAAACATGAACTAATTATTGCATGCTGTTTTAAATTGCATATTTATTTTGAAGCACTGTAAATACACTGTATATATTCCTTAAAAAATTATCAAAAACAAACAAACAAATTGAAAAAGAAAACTCAAAAAGATTTTCCTTATTTTGTACAGTTGTTATTTCATTGGCATCTTTACTGTAAATATTGTTTATTATAATTGTTTTCCAACAATTGGCATATATTTTATATATATATATATAAGTATGTATAGTGTTATTTGTTTTTCAACTTTGACATCCTTATCTTTATTATTTTTATATATATACATAAATATAAGCTGATTATTTCGCGTCTCTTTTGAGAAGTAGGAAAGATCTATGAGCTTGATCATCCAATTGTTTCTAATAGTTAGATCCCAAACATTGGCATCAATCTCTATCCAAGATCTTAGAACCAAACACACAAACACAATCACATCCGTCTCTCTAACCATTAAACAGAATACCTAATTGCTAAGAATGAGGGAGTCAATGCCTTGAGTGCATTTGATAAGGTTGGTAATGTGAGGGAACCAACAGCTCTGTCTCCAGAAAGGTGATTCAAATACATATAAACTGAGACAACTGTTAGCTCATCTGTGTTCTCTCAAAAGGATACAGACTTGGAAAAGGCAAAACTGTTACTAGGTTCATTCTCTCAACAGAGTGAGCCTATTGAATTCAGCCTGTCAGCCAAGGCTATCAGCAAAGAGTTAATTTCATCTGACATTTTTCAAGAAACCACAAATATTGTCTTATTTTTAGGGACAACAATGGACCAACTCAATTGGCATTTTGGACCAACAATTTAAGAACTTACTTGGGACCAAAATGGACCAAGAAAGAACAATTGAAATGTCACAGGAAGGATGAATTGACGGGGATTTGCGAAACCCCATTGCACCACCAGTGACCTCTTGTTAGGAATCTACATGTGATTTGATGATAACATTAATCTTAGAATCATAGAAATTTTATTTGTTGTAACTGATCAATTGATATGAAAGTTATAAATATCAATTGATCAGGAAACCATTTATCAGTTGAAGTGTTTATATGAATCAACTGATAATTTGGATTGTAGCATAGGTGTACTTAGTCTATTTCAATCGATAAGGTGTAAATCAATTGATATTTTGTTCATCAATTGATGTTAGAGTCGATTGATATGGATCATCAATTGATGTGTAAATTAAACTGTTAAATTGTAATTATGTGAAGACAGGAAATTGCACAAGTGAAGGATGATCAATTGATATTGAAGCATCGATGGATGGAGGATCAATCGAAGAAGCCAAGCCAAGGATTGAAGACCATCAATTGATGTGAAGACCCATCGACTGATATATCGATTGATAACATCTATCAATCGATAAGACATCTTTTATCAATCGATGGATATAAAGATCAATCGAAGAAGTACATCAGTTGATGGATTAAAGAATGGATCAATTGATATGCTTGACAGTAAATTATCAATTGAGTGTGACAACACAGAAAGAATATCTGTTGAAGATCCAGAGAACAAAAGCACACCTATGGAAGACAGTCTAGAGTGACTGTGAAGACTCAATCAGAAGCTGTCTTTCAAACCTTTTTGTAAAATAGAAAAAGGTAAAATGAAGGCAGGTAGAAACAATCCTAGAATAGGAATTGTAAAAGAACACTTGTGGTATATAAACAAGTGTAGTACATTATTAGAAAACATACAAGTTAGACATATTTCTTAATCAACTGTTCAAGCTTGAGAGCACATGTGTAAGAACAGTTGATTTGTTTTCTAATCTTGTAAACGCAGCTAGGTTTCTTTTAACCTAGGAGCATTGAGCAAAAATATACATTGATGGAAAAACCAATCCATCAATAATTTTAAATCTCTTTGTTCAGTTTTATTTTTCAGCATTAATTTGTTCGAACTTATTCTCTTATTCTATCAAACATCAAGAACAAATATTAGAACACACAAAAAGTTTTAATATTTGTATTCAACCCCCCCTTCTACAAATATTGACATTGTTCTAAGGAATAACAATTGGTATCAGAGCAGGCTTTCAACATACAGAAAGTTTAAAGATCAAGAACAGTCAATATGGGTCAAAGAGATTTAGGTGTGAAAATTCCAGTTTTAGAGAAAGATGAATATTTTCCATGGAAGGTCAAAATGCATCTGCATCTTCTTTCTCTCGACCCTTCTTATGTTAACTGCATAGAAAAAGGTCCTCATGTTCCCATGAAGCTAGTCACAGGTGTAAACCCTGATGGAACTCCTGCACTTGACAGACATGTTCCAAAACTTATTTCTGAGTTCACAGAAGAGGATGAAAAAGAAGTACTCAAAGACAAGAAGGCCATGAACATTCTGTTTAATGGTCTAGATAAAGATATGTTTGACAATGTAATAAATTGTACTTCATCAAAAGAAGTATGGGATACACTTCAAACTCTGTGTGAAGGAACTGAACAAGTAAGGAAAAACAAGATGCAACTCTTGATTCAAAAATATGAATCATTCCATTCCAAGAGTGGAGAATCTATCAATGACACCTATAGCAGATTTCAGAAGTTGTTAAATGGATTGAAGCTATATGGTAGGGTTTATGCAACTGAGGATACAAATCTAAAATTTCTTAGATCTCTTCCAAAAGAATGGAAACCAATGACTGTTTCCATTAGACAATCTCATGATTTCAAGGATTTTACACTGGAGAAACTTTATGGTATTCTCAAGACATATGAGTTGGAAATCCAACAAGATGAAGAGATTGAAAAGAATCAAAGAAAAGAGAAAACTGTGGCTTTGGTAGTCAAGGGAAATGAAGAGAAGAAGGAAAATGGCTATGAAGAAGAGTCAGTCATGATGGTTGGTGATGCTGTTGAAGAATCATTCAAGAGAAAAGGAAAGAGCAAGTGTGAAGAAAATGAAACATGCTCTCAGGATGATTTGAATGAGATTGATGAGCACCTTGCATTTCTGACAAGGAAATTTTCAAAGCTAAAATTCAAGAAGAATCCATATGCTCAAAGGCCTGGATCCCAGTTTAGAAACAACAATCAAAATAAAAATCTGGTTGAAAGATCTAAATTCAAATGCTTTAACTGTGGATTGGCTGGTCATTTCTCAAGTGAGTGCAGGAAGCCAAAACAAGAAAAGGCAAAGTCATATAAGGGTATTGATTATAAGAAGAAATACTTTGACCTTTTAAAACAAAAAGAAAAGGCTTTTGTAACTGAGGAGAAGGACTGGGCTGCTGAGGATAGTGATTCTGAAGAATATGTCAATCTTGCATTAATGGCCAATCATGAAGATGAAGAAGCTAGTTCAGCATCTAATCAGGTACTAGCTACCAACTTTTCCGAGCTTACATCTGAGGAATGCAATAGTACTATTAATGAAATGTCTAATGAACTGTACAATTTGCATGTCACTCTAAAATCTCTAAACAAAGAAAATCTCAAGTTAAAGAACACCATTGATGCCTTAACTGAGAGAAATATGTTTCTTGAAAATGAACTTGTTTGTTTAGAAAGATTTAAGCAGGAAAGAAAGGATGCTAGGAATGAACTAGTAAACAGTTTGAAAAGAGAAGAATTGTTGAAAGAACAATTAGCTGAAGAAATTGAAACCATTAGCAAATGGAATAGGTCTGCTAAAACTGCCAAACAAATTATTGATGTTCAGGGTGTAGATACTCTAGGAGAACTCCCCAAATCAATAGGCAAGTCATCGGCTGATACTTCAATGGATAAGGATCAATCGACTGCTAATCCTTCATCAACTGATAAGGATTATCAATCGATTGATGCTGAATCAATCGATAAGCATCCATCGACAAGTAAATCATCAATGGCTAATAAAAAGAATAAATTTAGCACTCCTATTAAGTTTGTTAAGGAAACCAAGAATCAAGTTGAGACTGAGACTGAGAAGATCAACATAGGTAGCTTATCCAAGAAACAATTAAAAGAAAAATTAGAAAAGATAGCACCTGTGGAAATTTCTCTATCTAAGTCTGAGAAAAAGAAAAAGAATAGGAATGGTAAAGTAGGCATAAATAAGCACAATAAATACACTCCTGATATGTATGCACCTAGAAAGGTATGTGCTAAATGTGGTAGTGTAAATCATTTGTCCATGCAATGCAAAAGTGAAAAGAATTCTATATCTGCAAATGATTTAAATATACATGCCATGACTGCAAATGCCATGTTTACCAATCCTATGCTCATGAATGCCATGTCTTCTAATTTGGTTGCACCTAATGTTCATATGCCTTATGCACAAGTTCCATACATGTATAATCCCTTCTTTGCATATCCTAATATGAACATGCCTGGTATGCCATGGAACATGCCTAATGTAAATGATGAAATCCATGAAAATTCTGCCATGAGTTCTAAGGTGTCAAAGCCCCAAAAGTCAACTCCCAAAGATAAAGTGGATTTAAACCCACCAAAACAAAAGGAACCTAAGTTGACAACAGGGGCTCAAGCTGCAACTAATAAAAGAGGACCCAAGGCAACTTGGGTACCAAAAGCAACTTGATTGTTTTATGTGTGTGCAGGGAAACAGGAAGAAAAATCTCTGGTATTTGGATAGTGGATGTTCAAGGCACATGACTGGAGATTTGTCCCTGCTCACAAAGTTTGTGGAAAAAGCTGGCCCAGGAGTTACTTTTGGAGATAACAGCAAAGGTTTTACTCTGGGATATGGCTAAATTGCAAAAGAAAATGTTATCATTGAAACTGTAGCACTAGTTGATGGATTGAAGCACAATTTGCTCAGTATTAGTCAACTGTGTGATAATGGTAATGGTGTGTGGTTTACAACTGAATCATGCATCATAGCCAACAAAGAATCTGGTGAAATTCTCTTAACTGGAGAAAGAAAAGGGAATGTCTATGTGGCTGATTTTCACTCTGTAAAGGCAAATTCAATGACATGTCTACTTAGCAAAGCCAATACAGAAGAAAGTTGGACTTGGCACAAGAAACTAGCCCATTTGAATTTCAAAGCCATGAATTTATTGATTAGAAAGAATCTGGTTAGAGGCATTCCACAGATGGAATTCACCAAGGATGGACTATGTGATGCATGTCAAAAGGGAAAACAAAGAAAAGCATCATTCAAGTCAAAGTCTGAATCATCAATTGATAAGCCTCTGGAATTATTGCACATGGATTTATTTGGTCCAGTCAACATCATGTCAATTGCCAAAAAGAAATATGCCCTAGTAATTGTGGATGACTTCACAAGATTTTCATGGGTATATTTCTTACATTCTAAGGATGAAGCAAGCAAATTAATTATCAATCATGTGAAGAATGTTGACAATGGCACTGAATGGAAGGTCAAGAAATTTAGAAGTGACAATGGTACTGAATTCAAGAATTCAACCATGAGAGAATTCTGTGAAGAAGAAGGTATCACTCATCATTTCTCTGCTCCAAGAACTCCACAGCAAAATGGAGTAGTTGAAAGAAAAAATAGGACCTTGATTGAAGCTGCTAGAACTATGTTAGAAGAAGCAAAACTTCCTACATACTTCTGGGCAGAAGCAATTAATACTGCTTGTTACATTCAAAATATTTCCATGATCAATAAACCTCAAGGCAAAACTCCATATCAATTGATAAAGAAAGACAAGAAGCCAACAGTTAACTTTCTTCATGTCTTTGGCTGCAAATGCTTTGTACTGAGAAATCAAGGTGAAAATCTAGGAAAATTTGAAGCCAAAGCTGATGAAGCTATATTTGTTGGATATGGAATAACAACCAAAGCATACAGAGTCTACAATCTTAGATTACACATTGTTATGGAATCTATGCATGTAGTTTTTGATGACAAGAAAATTCAAGGGTTGTTTGATGAAGGATTTCATGATCTATTGCATTTTGAAAATGAATCCACAAGTAATATTGAAGATAGTGATGATGATGTGGAAATCACAAGAGTTCAAGTACCTAGAATCCTCCCATCAATTGATGTCAATGCATCAACAGATAACTTATCAGTTGACAATCATCAATCAACTGATAATACATCAATTGATAATCATTCGATGGATATCAACTCTGCTCAACAATCTTCAAGTAGAGTGTCCATCTCAGGGGGAGGGTTCTCAAATAGTCAATCACATCACAATGATCATAACACTTCCAATGATCATGAAGCATCATCTTCAAGGACAAATTTACCATCACAAAGGAAATGGACAAACAGCCATCCCTTTGAATTAATAATTGGAGATGCAAATGATGGTGTCAAAACTAGAAGTGCAACTCAAAATGAATGCTTGTATAGTAGCTTCCTGTCTCAAGAAGAACCAAAAAGGATTGAAGAAGCCTTGAATGATCCTGATTGGATAATTGCTATGCAAGAAGAGTTGAATCAATTTGAAAGAAACAAGGTATGGAAGCTGGTGCCCAAACCAAAGAACAAGTCTATCATTGGTACAAAATGGGTGTTCAGAAACAAAATGAATGAATCTGGTACAGTGACAAGAAATAAAGCAAGATTAGTGGCAAAGGGCTATTCACAAGAAGAAGGCATAGATTTTGATGAAACTTTTGCACCAGTTGCAAGATTGGAAGCAATCAGAATCTTTCTAGCATATGCTGCTTATGCAAATTTCAAGGTGTATCAGATGGATGTGAAAAGTGCTTTTCTCAATGGAGAACTAGAAGAAGAAGTTTATGTAGAACAACCTCCTGGTTTTATTGATCCTATTCATCCTGGATTTGTATACTATCTTCTCAAGACACTTTATGGATTGAAGCAAGCACCTAGAGCCTGGTATGACACATTGTCTAAATTCTTGATTGAGAATCACTTCACAAGAGGTACTGTTGATAAAACTCTCTTTCATAGAAATGTAAATGGCTCTATGATTCTTGTTCAAATCTATGTAGATGACATTATTTTTGGCTCAACTAATGAAAAACTTTGTAAAAAGTTTGCTAAGTTGATGCAGAGTAAATATGAAATGAGCATGATGGGAGAACTAACCTACTTTCTTGGCTTGCAAATCAAACAAGTTAAAAATGGTATTTTCATAAATCAAACCAAATATATTTCTGATTTATTAAAGAGATTTGATTTAAGTGAATGTTCTTCTGCTAAAACTCCCATGGCCACTGCAACTAAACTTGAATTAAACACTAAGGAAGCAGAAGTGGACATTTCAAGTTATAGAGGTATGGTTGGCTCATTACTTTATTTAACTGCAAGTAGGCCAGACATAATGTTTGCTACATGTCTTTGTGCTAGGTTTCAGGCTGATCCTAGAGAATCTCATTTGATTGCAATAAAAAGAATATTCAGATATCTCAAAGGAACTCCAAATCTTGGAATTTGGTATCCTAGAGATTCTGGATTTGATCTAATTGGTTATTCAGATGCAGATTATGCAGGTTGCAGAATTGACAGAAAAAGCACAACAGGTTCCTGTCAATTTCTAGGAAATAAGCTTGTTTCATGGTTTAGCAAGAAGTAGAATTCAGTGTCTACATCTACTGCAGAGGCTGAATACATTGCAGCTGGAAGTTGCTGTGCACAAATATTATGGATGAGGAATCAACTACTTGACTATGGGTTCAACTTGAACAAGATTCCTATTTTCTGTGATAATACAAGTGCCATTGCTATAACAGAAAATCCTGTACAACATTCCAGAACCAAGCACATTGACATAAGGTATCACTTCATTAGGGAACATGTAATGAATGGTACAGTTGAATTACATTTTGTCCCTAGTGAAAGACAACTTGCAGACATTTTTACCAAACCATTAGATGAATCTACCTTCAATAGATTGGTCTGTGATTTAGGTATGCTTAATTATATCTACTCCTTTAAATGTCTGACAAGTTATGTATTTATAGTACATGTAGCCATTGACTATGTTAAATTATTGATTCTTCAATAATCAACTGATAAATATTTTACATATCAATGGATATTAATGGAGCTGTCGACAGATAAATATATCAATTGATGATATATTTGTTTATCGATGGATAGGGGTAACTATCGACAGATAGATATATCAATCGATGATATATTTGTCTATCGATGGATAATTATACCTGTCGATGGATAAGCAATTTATCAATCGATGACCTAGAATTTAAAGGGGTCCATGTCATCAATCGACCTGTACAAAAATCTAGCCGTTGATTACTTATTTTATCAATTGATTAAAACGTACATTCCTGTATGTATAACAATCGATTGCCAAAATTGGTAACTTTTAATTATCAATACTCTTCCAACGGTCGATTTAGTTCTATTTTGAGTAAGAAATTGGTTGGGAAATCAGTAAATATAAATAGTGAGATTAAAACTTCTTTTAATTCTTACTTGCATTTTTACTATCGATTTTTCTATCTCTTTCTCTTTCTCAATCTTCGAACTTACTCTGTATCTATCTCTTGCTAAGAACCCTAATCTACTACTGTCTATTTATTATTTCTGTTATAATTACTAACAAGTTTGCCAGTTAATTCAATTATAAATCTTCAAACACGATAATGGCATCTTCAAAGAAAGTCTCACAATCTGGATTCTACTATGAGCTCAACAACTTCGTTGCTTGCACTATGGTGGAGTAAGCCCCAACAGAATTTCATCCCCTAATGGAATTTCTAAGGAGTTCGAAAATTGCAAAGGCCCTCTCAGAAGCACCAAAAATAGTGTGCAGTCTAGTTGAAGAATTCTGGACAACAGCAGAAGTAACAGATGATTTTTCTACAATCTCCTTTGAATGCAAAGGACAAAGGTATATTCTAACCACTGTGGTCTTGGGTGAGTGTTTAAATATTCCTACAAATAATACCGAAAATGCACCCACTGACACAGATATTAGAAACATGCTTAGGGAAATCAACTATACTGCTCCTGATGCTAGTCTAGGTAGTATTGTTAGAAAGAATCTAAGAAAAGAATGGTCATATTTCTTTGATGCTTTAATAAAGTGTTTTTCTGGTAAGGTTAGTAATTTTGATGCAATAACAACTAGTATGCAACAAGTAGGGTATAGCATTTTATATGATAGATATCATAATTTAGGAAGCCTGTTACTCAATGAAATATCTGCCAAATTGGGGAATAAAATAAATAGATCTAATCATATTTATTATGCAAGATTTATTATGATTATTATTAACCACTTTGTCAAGGATATTGAGATTGACAGGAATACATAAATTTTGGATTGCTGGACTCAAAACAAAAGGGTCTTTAAAGACTTGGTTAGGATCAATCTTCACAGCAATGTGGAATTGATCTATCCCCCTTTTGTTCAGGTATTTATCTCTACTTTAAACTCCTCTAAACCTAATTCTTCCTTGCCTTCTGTGACTATGGAGGGTGGTAGTAATGACCCCAACCCTCCTACCCAGGCCACACAACCAATCTCTAAATCCAAATCTAAGAAACCAACCTCAACAGGTTCTCAAAAACCTGCTGTTGTAAAAACCAAGAAAAGAAAATCAACTAGTGTGGTAGATAGATTAGAGGAGGATGTAGGTGGTGAGGGAACTGGGGAATATCTAAGAACCCAGAAGGATAAGGAGAGTGAGGGTGTGCAACCTCAACCTAGCCGCTCCATAGTCTCCCAAAAGACTGTGGATGTTAACATGAAAAATACCACATCCCTATTGTCATTCTCTCAAAAGGATGACAATATTGAAAATAGCCCACAACCAGGGGCACAGAATCAAATTGGGGACACAAAAGCCAAAACACTAACACCATACAAAAGAAGAGAAAAGAAAGTCACCTTTGCACTTGGGGAATCACACACTGCAAAACCACAGGAAACTGTGGAGGAGCCTTCACAAAGTCTGCATGATGCATCTCATATAAATGATGAGATGCAGCCCCATTCTCTTTCAATTCCTATCTCTTCTATTCTTCTATCCCCATCTCAAACTTCTTCAGAAAATGTTTTGATAGACTATCGAACATTTTCAGATTCTCCTTCTTTATTTTTCAAGGAGAAGCCAACACTCTCCCCTGAATCTTCTTCTCAGAATTTTCAGGATTCTATTTCCAATATCATCTCAAACATAACTTCACAAATTATCTCAACTGTTTCTTCTCCATCAATTGATGTTCCTTCATCAATTGATATTCAGCCATCGACTGATAAGCCATCGATCGATACTCAAGATCAATCGATGGGTATGCATCAATCGATGGATATCCCAAACACCACTTCAACTGATAATGTCAATACATCAATTGATGATCAATCAATTGATGTTGCACAAACACTTTTAGGATTGAGTGAGTTGAGTGAGAGGCAGGATTGTAACCTGGCAAAAGGAGAGGAAGTGAGTAAAAACATTCCTATTTCTTCCAGGAATGAGAGTGAAACACTTGAGGGCCCCACCTTAGTAGGTGCAAAAGAAATGAGTGAGGGAGAGGTGAGATTCCAGGATGAGATCCTGATGCAAAATAGAGAGATGAGTGAAAGTGATAAAAACAGTCTACTTTTTGCACAGGAATTGGAAATTGAAATGATGACAGAAGAAGGAGTAAAGGAGATAGGGGGAGAAAATAATGCTGAAGCTAGTGGGAGTGGAATTGCTAAGGACTTTGAAGAGGAAATAGATGCTGGTGAATTGGATCCAAAGAATTTCATTCATCCTGATCCACAATATCAAGGGTTGGCTACTTCAAGTAACAGGAATGCAGAACAACTCTTGGGCATTGATCATACAGATCAAAGGACCAGGAATCTGAAGGAAAGCATCGCCAATACAACAGACACTTGTTATATGGCACCTGAAGAGTTGGAGAGTGATTCTGATGAAGAGCCATGGATGAGCACTATTGATGGTTCCTTAGAAGCTGCTGAGACTGAAATTCTCTCTCAATATAGAAGAGCAATGGTGGAAGGAGAAATTGAAGATCCTACTCAAAGGAGAATTGCTCACTATATGAGAGAATCAATGAAAATTCAAAAGATGACAGTAACAGGAGTAAGGAGGGAACTGGAGAGGATTAAAGACTCTATCTCATCTAACAAGGATGCAATGGATAGGAGATTGGATGAGAAGCTACCATTCAACACCATGAATAGCATCAAAGACAAGCTTTTCAAAGAATCCAAAATTTTTACATCTTTGGAGACAAGAGTATGTTCTCTAGAAAAGAAGATGGATGATATTATCAGAGGTCAAAGTCTTCATGCTTCCATTCTTCAAAAGTTTCTTGACAGACTTCCACCACCCCCTCCAATTGATGATAACAAAAAGGGGGAGAATACAAAGAAGAAGGATGATGATGGTGGTAATGGCAAAGGCAGTGGAAGTGGTGGAATAGGTGGTTCTGGTATGGATAAGTCAAGTGGCATTGGTGGTTCTGCACCGAGAAGAGATAAAAGCAGAAGTAACATGGACAATCAATCTTCAAAGAAATCTAAGTCATCTAATTCTCTAAAAGATAATTTAGAACAGAAAAAGAAAGATTACAAGAAGTTTGATGATGATCTTGAAGCTAGGAGAATTTCTAGGGAGAAAGAAACTCAAACAATGATTGAGAGAGAAAAGAAAAGAATTGAAGATCTAAGGAGAAGCACTGAGTTAGTAACAGAGGCAGTAGAAAAAGGAGACTTGGATGAGTTCATTGCTCAAACAAGAAAATTAAATAAAGATGCACAAAAGGCTGCCAAGGAAAGAAACTCAAATACAGAAGCTTTTCTTCAATTGGATATTGAAGCTCTTAAAGAAAAGAAGAAAGGGAAAGCAATAGTGATTGAAGAAGAGAAGAAGAAAGAGACTGAACCAGTAAGTCAAAAGCTACTTCAAGGAGCCATCACTACAGGAATCTCAGATGCCTCAAGGAGAGAAAGGGAGAATGAAGAGATTGCTAGACAGATGGAAATGCAATGGCATTTGGAAGAAGAGCTACAGGCAGAGCAACCTTTGAGAAAAAGGAGAAAAGTTTCTATGGCCAAGAAAAGGTCAAGTTCTACTCAAGAAATAGTGGTTCAGGAAAACCTCCAGGGTCAACAAGAAGAAATCAAGGAGGAGGTCACAATTGAAGGTTATGATTTGAAGGGAATACCAGTAATCAATGAAAAAGGATTAATTGGAGTAAGGACTCACCCTGCAACCTCTAACCATGAAGAATCAATGAGGTTGGAGTATGAAAATGGAGTGAAAACAATCTATTCATTGAAGGTGATAATGAAGCAAAGCTACAATGTTTTAAAGACTATTCTTCCTCTACTCAACAGAAAGTACAAACTCAACACAACAATTGCTCAGGAGATACAACAACAAATTTCAAGGTTAAGAAGATCCAAGGCAGAAGCTGAACCTGATTCACCTCTAAAGCTATGGAAGTCACAGGTCAAAAAGGTGGTGTTGGAGCCAAAGTATGCTATGATTTTTACAGATATAGAGGGCAACACAAAGTTCTTTGATATCTGCAAATATCTGGACAAAATCACAGATGAAGAAATACACTACCTTATGAGGCAACTTGGAGAAACTAACAGGGATGAAGCAATATTGAGAAGTTCTTTCATGAGGCAACTAAAGGAAAATGCTGAGAAAAGGAGGAAGAGGAACTAAATTAAATTATGAAGATATTGAAGCTGCTTGCAGGAGTTATATATCAATCTGGTACTTCCAAAATTAATGTGCCAATTAAGTTTCTTGATTCTATGTAAATGTAATTTTTTAAAGGGTTTTTGTTATCATCAAGTAGATTTATGCCTGTTAATAACACAGACAAAAATAGGGGGAGATTGTTAGGAATCTACATGTGATTTGATGATAACATTAATCTTAGAATCATAGAAATTTTATTTGTTGTAACTGATCAATTGATATGAAAGTTATAAATATCAATTGATCAGGAAACCATTTATCAGTTGAAGTGTTTATATGAATCAACTGATAATTTGGATTGTAGCATAGGTGTACTTAGTCTATTTCAATCGATAAGGTGTAAATCAATTGATATTTTGTTCATCAATTGATGTTAGAGTCGATTGATATGGATCATCAATTGATGTGTAAATTAAACTGTTAAATTGTAATTTTGTGAAGACAGGAAATTGCACAAGTGAAGGATGATCAATTGATATTGAAGCATCGATGGATGGAGGATCAATCGAAGAAGCCAAGCCAAGGATTGAAGACCATCAACTGATGTGAAGACCCATCGACTGATATATCGATTGATAACATCTATCAATCGATAAGACATCTTTTATCAATCGATGGATATAAAGATCAATCGAAGAAGTACATCAGTTGATGTATTAAAGAATGGGTCAATTGATATGCTTGACAGCAAATTATCAATTGAGTGTGACAACACAGAAAGAATATCTGTTGAAGATCCAGAGAACAAAAGCACACCTATGGAAGACAGTCTAGAGTGATTGTGAAGACTCAATCAGAAGCTGTCTTTCAAACTTTTTTGTAAAATAGAAAAAGGTAAAAGGAAGGCAGGTAGAAACAATCCTAGAATAGGAATTGTAAAAGAACACTTGTGGTATATAAACAAGTGTAGTAGCATTATTAGAAAACATACAAGTTAGACATGTTTCTTAATCAACTGTTCAAGCTTGAGAGCACATGTGTAAGAACAGTTGATTTGTTTTCTAATCTTGTAAACGCAGCTAGGTTTCTTTTAACCTAGGAGCATTGAGCAAAAATATACATTGATGGAAAAACCAATCCATCAATAATTTTAAATCTCTTTGTTCAGTTTTATTTTTCAGCATTAATTTGTTCGAACTTATTCTCTTATTCTATCAAACATCAAGAACAAATATTAGAACACACAAAAAGTTTTAATATTTGTATTCAACCCCCCCTTCTACAAATATTGACATTGTTCTAAGGAATAACACCTCTCTTGAAGGGGCTATGGTGATCTTTCTTGCACGTACAAAAGGCTGAGTCATCCGTACTGAGAGAGATATAGTGATGTGAGAAAAGAGTGAAACACAAGTAAGGAAGAGTGAAAATATATATTCTATGAGTGAAACACTTAGAGAGTATATGAGCGAAACATTTGTGAGGAACACAAAGTAAAATCACACACTAGCACACTTACCGAATCCCTTTCCCCATTCCCTGTTACAGATTTCAAATGTTACTTAACCAAGGTGGAAATTTCTTCAGAAAAGGACCAACAATTGTTACCTATCTACAATTGGGGGAGAATTATTAAGAGGATTACTCAACTAAGGGGGAGAATTATTAAGAGGATTACTCCAAAATGTTAAAGTGTTCAACTAAGGGGGAGTAGATCAAAAGGGGAGAAGTAAACAAAGGCTTTTGCCAGAAGAGGATTACTCAATTGTTGAACAAGAAAAAGGGGTATATAACAACATGCTTGGATTCTATTCCATTTGATTTTAGAAGATTCTTATAAATATGATTAACCGGATTTTCTAAAATGCATAACATGTCATAGTTTGCATTTTTTATATCTGCGATGGTTTAATGCTGTATGTATGCCATGTTTGTTACCTCTATTAAAATGGTTGGATAATTCAAGTAAGGGGAAATTGAATTCACCTTGGAAGAGAAGGGAAGACAGGAGTTGGAGAAATAGAGGAGAAGTGGTAAGAAGAGAACAGACATCATCTGTTGTTACTATCCCTACATCTAACAAACTTATTGTTAGGTCTGTTCAAATTATTCTTTAAGTTCTTAGCACCTAAACCAGGAGTGGATGAACTAGCAGAGTTCACATTTTCGATTGGTCTTTTAGGTACATATTTAGCTTTCTGGACATTTATTCCTTTTATGTCCCTAGTCTGTTCTTCTCTTTTCTTCTCTTCAAGGTCTTCACATTTAATTTCATAATCCACTATTACACAACTATCAAGAACTGGTTCTGCAATAGGAGTTATGAACAGAGGTTTCTTGGTGTCCTTAATAACATGTGGAATACCCCTCTCTATAGCAGTCTTTTTAAAAGGGGTGATGTTACTAAGCTTTCCTACTGATTCATTATATTCAAAACCTATTCCAACTTTCCGATTGATCTCTTGTTGGTCAACTAGATCTTTCATAACAAATGAAGCAGTTCTATAGGCTTGACACCTGACCTTTTCTTTTTCAATTTTATCTTTCAAAAAAGCTTCAATTTCAACATAGCAGTTGACTCTATTAACTTGAAATGCAACATCTTCAGTTAATTTAACATTAATAAGTTTCAGCTTTTTCAATTCATAATTCTCCTCTGATAAAACTTTGTTTTCGAGAATTAAGACTTTTATTCGATCTCTAGCATCAGTTAAATTCTCACCTATCAATTTAAACATCTTAGGACAGCTAGGGTTTACCTCAATTCCTTGTCGAGGTGGAGATTGTGATCCTTCAGAATAAGAGGCCATTAGAGCAAGATTTCCCATTTGATCTTCTTCATCATTGTCGGAATCATCCCAGTTTTTTCCTGCTGCTAAGTATGATTTTCCCTGATGCTTCTTCAGTAGAGCGTCATATTTCTGTTTGAGCTCGTCATATGAATCCTTCTTTCTTTCCTGCTTGGGCTTTCTACAATCAGTTGCAAAGTGTCCCATTTCATTGCAGTTGAAGCAACGGATCTTGCTTCTGTCTACCATCCCTGTCTTGTATCCACCTTTTGTGTTGGATGAGCTAGAAGAACCACCTGTCTGAAATCTGTTTGCTATAGGCTTGAATTTGAAACTAGGGTTCCTCCTGAATCTTGTATTTCCAAATTTTCTAGCAATCAGAGCCAGAGATTCATCCTCAAGTTGATCGAGTTCTTCCATTGAGTAGAATTCACTATCAGTTGAATTCACTAGAGTTGCACCAACTTCTGCAACAATACCCTGATCAATGATGTTGACTGAAGAAGATTCAGTCTTAGCTTTTCTGTACTCTGGTTCTTCTGCTACAAGAGCTGTAGACTTGCTGACCACCTTGCCTGTACCATATATTTCATTCTGTTGAATCTGCTCTAGCTCATAGGTCTTCAGAATGCCATAAAGTCTTTCCAAAGAAATTTCATTCATGTCCCTTGACTCTCTGATGGCTGTTATCCTGTGCTCTAGGTGTACTGGCATTGTCAGCAAAAACTTCCTACTGATCTCCTTCTTCGTATATTGTTTGCCATTGAGATTTAGATCATTTATCAGCTTGTTGTATCTCTCAAAAACTTCAGAGATACCTTCTCCAGGATTTGATCTAAAATGCTCATATTGAGACGTTAAGATTTCCAATCTGTTCTCCCTTACTTCTTCTGTTCCTTCATTTAGTATCTCTAACGTTTCCCAGATGTGTTTGGCATTTTTACAATTAACAACATGATTGTACATTCCGGGATCAAGAGATTCCACTAAAATTAACTGCAGGCTGGTGTCCAATGTATCCAGTTCCTTTTCTGTCTCAGTGTACTCAGAAATATCTTTTTCAAATTGTCTGTGCGGAATGAGTACACCATCTTCCATATGCTCAGGAAAGATATTTATTGGAACAGCAACACCAGTTTTTAAAATATCCTTGTACTTGGGATTTGCAGCTCGAAGAAACAAGGTCATCTTTCTCTTCCACAGATTATAATTGTCTTTATCAAATTGTGGAATTTTAATGCTACTAACTCTTTGAGTACTCATCTTTAAATAAGATTAAAAATTAATTGTTTCAAAAAATATTTTAATTTTTGACTTAAAATAATTTTTGATCAAAAATAATTTTTCAGGAAAAAAATTATTTCGAATAAAAAATTATTTCGAATTTAAAATAATTTTTGAGATCTGTATGAGTTCGCGGAATTTGATTTGGATCTGATATGAAAATATATCAACCAGCTCTGATGCCAATTGTTGGTCCCTGATATTGTAGAAGGGGGGTTGAATACAATATCTGAAAATTAATCGCGGAATAATTTGGATTAAAAATATTATTTTAATTACTCGCGAAATATTAATTGGAATGAAATACTGTTCAAGTGAAAGATATAATTTTAACTTGATTAGTATTACAAAATTAATATTAAGAAAACAGTTATATAATTGATTAAAAGTTCTAGAACAAATTTGACATGAATTGTTCGTATTTAACAATTATATCCAAACTCAGCACAGAAATCTGTGAATATTACAATGCAGATAAATTACTGAATTTGATCTGATTTCTAACTTAAGAACTGAACTCTTGATAAGTTGAACAACTGAAAAATGAAGAGCTGATCTCATATTTATAGAGAATGAAAAAGGCTGCTATGACCTTTTTCAGTATGACTTAATTTCAAAAAAATAAGTCTGTATGACTTATTTTAACCCTTGTATGACATTTAAAAACTGGGTATGACTTCTGAATGGTCGGTATGACTTACTGAATCTCGGTATGACTTATTTAAAGTCATATTCAGATTTTATCTAATTAAAATAAATCGGTATGACTTATTTTAATTAAACAAAATAGGTTCAGTATGACCTTTTGAGCACAGAAATCTCGGTATGACTTATCCTGGTATGACTTTAGGTCGGCAGAAGCTCGGTATGACTTATTTTAATTAATAAAAAAAATCGGTATGACTTTTTAATTAAATAAAATCAGTATGACCTTTTAAACTTCAACTCCAGCATGACCTTTTCTTCATTTTGCTCGGTATGACTTTTGGAATAAGCTCGGTATGACTTTTGGAAGAAGCTCGGTATGACTTTTGGAATAAACTCGGTATGACTTTTCTTTAACAGCTTCGGTATGACTTTTATTAATATAATTCGGTATGACTTATTAATAAACAGTCGGTATGACTTATTTATTAGTCATTTGAATTATATTAAAAGTCATATTAAGTCATATCTTTTATAATAAATTAATTCTACTTAAATTAATTAGTTAATTTACAAATTAAATTAAATTCAACTTGAATTAATTTAATTAGATAAATTAAATAATCAATTAACATTTGATAGTAGAATTAAAATACTATTTTGTCTTGTATTACCGTGCTATCAGTCTTGAAGTCTTCCAGTCTTCGTTGTGTCTTTTGTCATAAAACCACTTGAGCTAGATGATGAATATTTATTATTTTAGTTGACACACAAATGTACTGTCTGGTTCATTTATGTCATACTATAATAAATATTCTTCATCTTTAACATTAAGCTGTGGTCTTCTGTTCTTCTTCTACTTCACTGTCTTCATTCTTCTTTTGGAATCTTCTATAGTAGCCACTTAGAATCTTCTGAACAACTGCTTCTCTATTTTTCTCCGACGCTTGAACATATAAATGAACTTCTTCCGGTGTAGAGTAGCAACTTCATTATAATTCTTCTGACAAGTTGATTCTTTGTGTCTAGTTGACATTCTTCAATTTGATTCCATCCTCAGAATTTATTACTTACTTTAATTTTTTACATGAGTTGAGTTGTCATCTACTAATTACAAATAGGCCTTGACATATGCCTTTCACTTGTAATGTGTTCCTAGAATTTATCTATTTAGGCTTACCATCAACGTGAGTGTCAGTGGTGTGATTGACTCATTACAAGATGCTCTGGCTGACGAGCGAATTTTAATGGACTCACCCTGTTGAGAGAATGATTCCAGAGACAGTTTAATTGCCTTTTCAGCTCTGCATCCTTTTGAGAAGATGCAGACGAGCTTACAGTTACCTCAGTTATATACTACTTTACTTCTCTAAAGGTAGAGATGTGGGTGCAGTTCTGACTTCATCCTTATTTGTTGCATCAAGTGTAGTTTCTCCCTTATCAACCTTTACTTTACATGAGTTCCTTATATCTCCAGGGGTTAATATATGGAAGTTGATGAAATAGTGTTTGGTACTATGGCTTGGGTAAGAGATTGATGGGTTTTCAACCTCTTGGCCAGCTTCTAAATCCACTGGGGGCTAAAAGGATATAATCAATCAAGATAAAAATATAATAACCTTAACATTCCAAAACATATTTTTCATCTTAAAAAGAAGGAAAAATATAATAATGAATGAATATGGATTGCATTAAAGCGCTTTTAGTAAAAGAGTTTTGTCGGATCTAAAGATTTATCATTTGAGAGTATGATACGAAATTTTCTTTAAGATACTTATCCCATAATAAAACGCGGGAAAGTGTATCAGAGAAGAAAATTTATATTCCTTATAAATTTCTTAGAAGACAAACTTCCCATAATAAAACGTGAGAATTTACACCAAAGAAGAAATTCAACTCTCTTACCAAATTATATCTCAACAAAATGACTCATTTCCTTTAAAACCTAAGCACAGTATGTTTTGAAAACAGTTTTACAAAACAATATTATCAGATAGAGGACTATGATTTTTCGACTCATAATGCACTCATGATTTACATCATTTTCGTTCACCTGATAGTATCCTCGACTTAAAATAAAACATGACAATTGAGGTTGGATGTATTCTTAACAATACAAGACTAGGCCTTCAAAACAACAACCACTGTTTTGGTATTATGAATCAATGTGAAACATACATTGAAACAAGTGTTTAAAAATAAATCATTTTATAAGTGATTGATACCTCGAAGTAAAAATAATTTCTCCCAATAAAATAGCAGTCATAAAGTTTCTGCCACTCTAAAAGGAAAAATTAAGAGAGAAAAAGTTTTAAAACTAGCTTTTAGGAGAGGGTTAAAGATTTTGAGACTTAAAAAAAGATTATCCTCAAGAAAAGTTTGATTCACACCCTAGGATTTAGAAATCAAAGTAGGGCTGTAAATCAAAAGATTTTCAAAAGAGAAGTTTTGAAAAAGAATTTTAATGTTTTCTTCTTTAAAACTGATAGAAAAATGAATGTATCTTTGAATAAAATGTTTTGAAAAAGAATCAGACAAGAAATTCTTTTTAATACATTCAAGTTTAAAATTCAGTTAAATAAAGAAAACTAATTGTAATACTTATGTAATACTAAACAGTTACCACAGACATGCATATATAAATCAAATAACATGTGGCAATTATTCAGTAAAACAATAAGCATTTAGACATATTTTTATTATTAATGATTTTAGATAAACAACATGTATTTTCATTAATATTAAAAATATCACAATTAATTGCAAAGAAACATTAACAAAATATCATTATTTGATATTTATCAATAATTTTAAAATGCAAGAAATTATGCTTCTAGTATTTTATCAAATCAAAATTATGAAACTAATAAACATTGAATTGCTTCAACTCATAATTTTAATAAGATAAAATAATTTCGCTAAATACTAAAATATTCATAGGATTGAATATTAGCATCTAACTTTCTACGCTATATCTAATAATCATCACTCTAGCATATTACAATTATACTCATAACAATTATTAATGATATACGTTGAAAAGAAATTCACAAGTCCTATAAATATTGACATTTAATACTTGTGATCCTAATTACAACTCCTCGCAAATAAAATCAAATTTTAGAAATATTTTCTAAATATATAAAATATAGAGAATCTTATACACATGACTTAGAAAATACTTCGTCTTCCAATATTAATGAGTTTTAAAAATATGCATTAATTACTTAGAATAGAAATTCTAAATAACGTCACTAATACCAAAAGTACCACAATTATTTGTAATAAAATATTTAAAAATATCAGAGCAAAATGCGAGAACAATTAAGCAAGATATTATTGACTAATATTAATCAAATAATTAACATACAAATAATTATGCTGCTAACTTTTGCTAAATCATTTAACTACCACATATGCATACAACATTGTAAGTATGATAATTAAACTAATAACAAAAAGTACGAGGTACTGGATTTCAAACAAATTCACAAGTCCTTTAAATATTGAAAATGTAATACTTGTGAGCTCAGTTAAGAATTCACTGCAGATGGGATTTCCAACAAATATGAATATAAATAACATCCCAAGTTCACTAACCAACTTAGACAAAATGAATTTATCAAGTTGTTCAGCAAATATCTGTAAGTTATTCTACGTAAGACAATCTCGAAAGAAATGATACCTGGTGTCCATGAGCTTGTTCCCTAAGTGGTGTGGAGAGATCAACAGAGTTGTTGGAGTTGAAGAAATTTCCTTGTCCGGAAGATCAGAGCATCACATTCACAGGTTGCTTTAATTTCCGCCTTTGCTGCAACTGTGTATTGAGTGCTTCTTTTTATTTCAGCAAGAAATCAACTTCTTCCACGAAATTGACAGCTTCTAGGAATTACTTCCTTGTCTTTCTTACAACCTGCATCATCTATATCTATATAGCCAATTAGGTTAAACCTATTATCTTCAGGGTACCTAATTCTAAGAATTGGTGATCCCCTAAGATATCTAACAATCCATAACTTAACTATAAGATAAGATTCTCTAGTATCTACTTGGAAACTTGCACGTAGGCATATCAAGAATAAAATATATGGTCTTTATGCACTTGAATAAGGAATGAGTTGATCATACCTCTATAGCTTGTCACTTTAGTTCATATACCTGATTTTCCCTGATCGAACTTATTGGTTTGTCAGCAAAAAATCTTGGCAGGTCTAGAATCTTCTAAATTGCACATCTTCAAAAGATCCTTGACTTACTTTAATTGCCATCATTCTTTTGAATTAATTGTAATCCAAAAATAATTGCAACTCTTCCAACATGCTCATGTTGTACCTATTCTGCATTTACTTAGCAAATATCTCTTGCCAAATTTTCATTAGTAGACCTACATATAATATAATCATGGTATACTTGCACTAATATTACATTAAGTGTGTTTCTTGTATTCTTATAGAGATATGTGTATAACGACTCTACCAAAATCATTTTCAGGTAATTAGTAGTTAGAGTGTCATACCATGTCCTTAACGATTTTCTTGAATCCCTAACTCTATTCATAGAGAGCTTGTGAAGAGGATGATATACAAATTCCAATGTATCTGCAACTTCAGAGTCCAGGAAATGTTTTACATCAACTTCAACTTCTAACTCACCATTCAGGAGTGCACTTTTTCACATTCATCTTTACTGATGAAGCTTTACTAAGAAACTCACTTCACCTTTGCATACAATCTCTATGTCAGCTACGATCAAAATTCATCACTCTCAGTTGAGTGAGCTTCCATCTTTCTTGCTTGAAATCTAACACTTTTCCTTTTCAATTCTTTTCCAGAAAACCCTTGACAAATAATTTCCTAGTGCCCTGTAGATAGTTGACAAATAATTTCCTAGTGCCCTGTAGATAGTTCTTAAGTCCTTCCACAAGAAAGATGTTTCCATTGATGACAATTTCAAAAATCATTATAGCTATATCCCTTGTACATCCTTTGCTGTCATCTCCAAAGGTTACCGTTGGATAGGCTTTCTCAACCAACTGTGATGTTAGAGCTCCAATCTTAATCATGTGCCTCAAACAATAAATGTCACAAAATCACATAACTTTTGTCTTTTGTTACATTCTCTGCAATCACAAATGATTAAGCTTCTTGGTACTCAACTTCAATTGAGTCAAGATGGGTTAGACATATTATTTTAAATAGTGATAATAACAGCTTCAACCTTAACATGAACAAACTCATATTTAGATAAGAATTATGCAATTCAGGCATTTTATGCATATTAGAAAATTCAGTACTATCCACTTTAATTATTCTATACAAGTGCAACAGATGTAAAGCAGATTTATAGATATTGTATAATTTTCTAAAAGCACATGGATATAGGAACTAACAAATTAATTACTAATTCTGTCTAACCCATTTCTGCTGTTGTCTAACATTTTTAACTATCTCTAATTATCTAAGTAAGTTTTAGATTAATCTTCGAATCAACAAATGTTATTGACTACTTAGATAATTCTACCATTTTTTAATCTTTTTATCCCTAACAAGCAATACATGAACTGATTTGACATTTAAGTACAACTATGTGAGTGGGAGCAAGTCATATGAAAATAAGCACATAAACAATTCAAGAATATGAAGAATATTTGAATGAAACATTATGAGCAATATCAAATTCCACATACACTTAACAAGTCATTTATCACAATAAGAACAAATATAAAATATTTGATCTATGTCCTGTTTGTCTATTTAGCAATTTTTACAATATTAGCAGAGGTATTAAATCACAGAAGATTTAAATCTTGTTCCGGCAAATGTTTAGGGATACACCTGACCATCTAGAACACCCTATCTAATTCTGGATATTCATTTTACTGCATATAAAATCAAGTATGAAATGTACTAATTAAACTCATATATCCTAGCATGCAAATCTCATTCTTAGCAATCAATTAAGCATTTAAGTCCTAAGATGTTAACATGCTGGCATGAATATAATACATTTCAAAACATAATAACTATACAGTTCTGAATTAGATAAAAATATACTAGTTAGAATGTGTACCTATGAAGTTCTTAGTGATTCATCTCCAGTGTTGGTCATTGATGTCAAATATCCATTTGGTTCATCACTATCACTAATAGAATCAGCCTTGCATTTAACTTCACTAACAAATGTGTTCTCTTACTACATCCTCACTAATGATTGAGATTCCTGCTACAACCCACCATAGTGTATGTTATCTTTTGCTAATACAGGCTTCTTCAAACTCTGTAGTAAACCCCTGATCTTGTCTTTCTATTTTAAACCATCCCTGTTTTACAACCGCCTCTTGAACTGATCTTGAAAATCTCCTTTATGGAATCTATAGGTAAGGACCTTAGATTAAGAATTTGGATTCCGACTGAATCAGATGTCACTGAACTTCCTATTTGCCCTGTAGGTTTGATTTGCAGTCTAGTTCTCAAGATATTCCAAAGTGCCAAACTCACATACAACACCTTGACTACTACCTCGAGCTATTACATCTTCAATTCAGCTCATAGGATCATTTCATTTCTGTTCAGAGGTTCTCAACCTTGACTTCAATAAAATTTGGTTCCTGGGTCACAAATACAGTGGATATGCTAAAAACCTGCTTTACCAAAAATTATCTTCTTGAGCTCTTGTTCTAGTTCATAGGCCTTCAGCACATACATGTCTTTTACAGACAATGTGGTTGTATCCTTAAATCCTTGTTGGTTGTAATCCTGTGATCCAGATGATCTGCAGTGTTAGCACGAGCTTCCTATATCTCCCTGTAATATAATCTTTCAGGTTTGTACTGAGATGTTAGGTAGTCCATTCTGTTCTTCTTCACTACTTTAACCCCTAAGATTTTTCATCCAAAATTTCAACTCAAATTAACCAAAAACTGTACCCAAATTAATCTTTCCTAGATTCCTTGCTTCTGCACTCAGTAGCAAAGTACCCCATCATTTTACACTTGTAGTACTTGACCTTTGATTTGTCAAGTGTTTTGGACTTCCCATCTATGTCTTCTCTCTTCCTGAATCTTTCTTTATCACACCAGACCACATCAGGCCCAACACGTGACATGTAAATCAGACTAACTGAGCGGCAAGACCATACTTGTGGCCCTTCAATCTAGAGTGTGTGAAAAATTCACCATGTCCCTAGAAATCGAACATATGGTTACTTTGGTCAATAACCAGTGCTCTCACCAACTCAGCTACATGCCCGGAGGCTGTATTATTATTATTGAACTTTCGATTGAGGCTTTCTTGTCTTTACTATTTGTAGAAGTTTACGCTCTTCTCAGATTGTTCTCGATAAGAAGACTCTAAAGACGATGGCCCTAAGTTGTCAGAGCATGATGATAATTCCCCTCAAAATGTTATTCCTGGACAAGGTAGTGTAGAGGTTCAATGCATGGAGTCAGATGGTTTCAGAATTTCAGGGATACTGGTGTTGTCTATACCACATCTCTTACTAGTACATGACGAGATTGGACAACACTATATTGTTGATCGAGGAGGATTTACAAACTAATGTTGTCTTATTTAGTTTCAAGCGATAATAACCAAATTACTATATGTCGACATTATCCTCCAATGGTATTAGGTATAATGATTAGCTATATTTGAAAATATAAAATATAATTAGTAAAAACATATTTAATGATAATATTATAATTAACAAACATTACTTTTATATATTTTAAAACATATGACTAAGAAAATATTACTTTAAAGTAGTTTTTTTATAAATATTCAAGTATATTAAAATAATTATATAATTAATAAATTTGATTGACAATAAAATATTATGGTTACACTTAATGTTAAACAAAATTTAAAATTTAAAAATAAAAATTATAATATATCAAATAATTAAATTAACATATAATTATAATGACTATATATATATATACATATATATGTATTTATATATTGTATATGTATATATATTATATTTAACAAGTGTGTTATATATTTTTAATAATTAAAAAATAATTTAAATTAGTATTTCATATGTTATAAATAAATAACCAAATTAAAAACTAAATGTAGGACTAACAGATTGCCTATAAATAAACTACATAAAATAAGGTTAACAAATATTTTGAGCGGGAATTGACCTGGACTGATTTAGAAGACGAGATGGACTCAACAAATGTAGCGTACCATTCTATGATATCTAAAATTATACCTAATAATAGGGTTGTTGGTCCCTGATATTGTAGAAGGTGGTTTGAATACAATATCTAAATTTAATCACGGAATTTCAGATTTAAAATATTATTTTAATTAATCATGAAATATTAATTTTAATGAAATACTATTCAAGTATAATATATAATTTTTACTTGAAAAGTATTACAAAATTAATAAGATAAAAATGTTTATAATTGATAAAATATTCTAGAATGGTTTTGACATGAATTGTTCTTGTTTAACAATTATAATCCAAACTTGCACGGAAATCTGTGAATATTACAATGCATACAAATTTCTGAATTTGAATGTTTTTCAACTAACTCAAAATATGAAGTGGTCACCTCATATTTATAGAGGATTTCTAAAGCTTGTATGACTTTCTAGAATAGGACATTTTTCAGACTTTATTTAAGCATGTATGACTTTCATCAACACTTGTATGACTTTCTAAATAGCTCGATATGACTTTTGAAAAATCGGTATGACTTTTCTAAAATCATATTCGGTATGACTTTTTTTAATTAAACAGTCGGTATGACTTTTTAATTAATAATTCAGTATGACTTTTTAATTAAACAAATCGATATGACTTTCTTCAATGCAGCTCAGTATGACTTTTTAAACAGCCTTCGATATGACTTTTTAAGCTGCCTTCGGTATGACTTTTTATTAAAATCTAAATGACTTATTAAAAGTCATACAAAATCATTTCTTTTCTAGTAAATAAATTCTACTTAATTTAATTAAATAACTTATTAATTAAATTGAATTCAACTTGAATTAATTTAATAAATTAAATTAAATAATAAATTAACTTTTGTTAGAAGAATTAAAATACTATCTTGACTTGTGCAACTTTGTTGTCAACTCCAAAATCTTTCCGTCTTCGCTATGTCTTTTTTCATAAAACCACTTAAACTAGATGATGAATATTTATTAATTTTATTGACACACTTGTACTGTCTGGTTCATTTTTGTCATACTATAATAAATATTCTCCATATGTTAACTTTAAAAGTTATGGTTTTATGTCCTTCATCTTCTTTACTATTTTTCCTCTTTTGTTCTCTTCTTCTAGAATCTACGTGTAGTAGCCACTTGTAATCTTCTATATCTTCTGAACTCTTCTGAAATACTACTCCTTTATTTTTCATTGACACTTGAACATATTAATGAACTTCTTCTAATGTTGTGTAGCAATCTCATTGAAGGACAACTGATAATCTAATTCTTCATGTCTAGTTGACTTTCTTCGTCTTGATTCCTGTTATCAAATTTATTATTTACTTCTCTTTCTTATTTGAGTTGAGTTGTCATCTAATTTTTACAAATAGGTCTAGTTATATACCTTTCAATCTCCCCCTATTTGTTGTTAAATATTTAACACATGAATTTATAGAGGATAACTCAACTAACAACTAAGAAAGTAATACGACATGTAAATAACTGTAAATAATAAAAGGTTCTGGATTCATATTTCAAATTGTCCAGATTCATACACGAAAGATAAATACAAGATATATGTTCCTCTAGACTGAACATATATTACAGATTTTATATCTTGACCTATGTAACTCTTCAATCCTCAGAAGTATCAACTTCACCTTCTTCTAGAGTTGAACTCTTATGCACAGGTGTCCTCGGTACCTCTTCAGATTCTTATTGAGTAGATTGTCCATACAACCTTCTTTGTTTAGCACAAGCTAGCTCCCATTGCACTTCCAGCTCAACAGGATCCACTTCTTCTTCTTGAATGTCATATGGCTGAGTTGAATCTATTTTTGACATTTACTGGATGTAAGATTGAATACCTTTTGATGAGCAATAACTCATGCATTTTTCAGTTGCATCAATTTTATCTTGAGTTCTGAAACCTTTTGATCTCAACATCTTCTCAACCTCAATCATATACTTGACTTGATAGCCTTTCAGTGACTCCTCATGTAGTTTCATGATCTGATAAAACGTTTTAGAGAAAAATTTTACCTCATAAGGGTCATATATGATCTGAGGACTAACAACACTTGCGAAATCTTTGAGTCTGTCTCTTAGAAGCTCATTTTCTTCTTAACTCTTTTTGACTTTATTCAACATGGTCCATATCACTGACAAGGATCTTTGTCGGAAGAATTCCAATGAGATTCTGAATGTGCCATTCATGTGAGTGTAGACTAAGATCTGTCAGTCTTCAAGAATGTGATCTACTATGACAGTGATATAATAAAACTTTTCTTTTAGGGCCTTTATAAAATTGTCAATGCTATCATTTGAATTTTCCAAGCATTCAATTAATGACTTTAACTACTTATCTTCAAATGGACCATTCTGAAGCTTGTTCATTATTTCTCTAGCAGTGTCCCACTTTGCACCTATCTTCATTTGTACATCTCTCTTCTTTTCCTTTATAAGAATAGCCCACAAATTCTGTTTTTCTAATCTTGTTTTCCATTCCACATCATCAATACTTTCATTTATAGAGCTTATCTCCTTTATATCCTCAGCAAACAGACTTTGTACCTATTGGATATTTTTTTCTTCAAGAGAATGCTGAATTTTACATCATTCACTTCTTCTCTCACGATTGTCCGTTGTTCTGTTATAGAGGCAGAAGTAGACTTGGTTTCTGCTTATGCTTTGACTTCTACTAGCTCAGCTTGAACAATCTGCATTTCCTTCTGGAGAGCTTCCATTTTAGATAAAATTCTACTGTGTGTGTACGCTCACCTCACTTTCACTCTTATTTATTTCACTATTACTATGTGCATGTGTATCGCTCAATGTTTGCCTCACTTCACTCGTATTTTGCTCATGTTCAGATTCCGATATTGTACCTGTATATATTATTATAGGAGTTGAAGAGTCGAAATGCTCTTTTGAAGCTTGTGAAGACATGTTCTTAACAAGATTATCTTGAAGTGGCTCTGCTGTAGCGTCTCCATTAATGGAGCCTCAACTCCCTCTAAAGAGTGGTTGCCTCTCACCTGATCCACTTGTGGATGGGAGAACTTCCTGTTCAGGAACTAGATATGAGAAATCCAGGGGGGTCACCACATTAGACAATGTAATGTGTGGCTCGTTAGAGTCTGTGGTGCCCCTCAATACCTGTAACGGCAACTGACGCTGCACTGCATCAAGAATATCTTGGTCCACTGAAAATGTGGTATCCGATAGGTTTGTATCAAAAAATATTTTCTCTTCATTTTCCGTGCCTCCTTCACTGTGTGTTTCAGAAAGTGGATGTCCTGCTAGAGTGAGCGCTAGCAGTGTGCATGACTCTTCACAAGATATCGCGGATGGATGCAAATTTCAATAGAATCACCCGGTAAATCGAGTGAGTCCAAATCCCAAATCCCATTGAGAGGATAAGGATGGGTCTGTAATTGTCTCAGGTTCATTTTTCGATCATTTTGAAGGTGGAGACAGAGCTGCAGGTTCACTCACTGAAATACTAAGACCTCTTCCTCTTACTTTTCAAGCTGGTTTCTTCCTTTTTTTTACTTGACTCATAGAACTTGTAGAAGAAGAAACTGTTTGAGATTCTAACTCAGCTTGGGATTGAACCTATGTGTTTTCAGGTTCATAGCTAAAATCCTGTTGTGTAAGACCATAATCATAGTCTACTTCAGATATATTTAAAGGTGTACTAGATATATATAATGGTAGGAAATTAGAAGTTAAGGTGTGAGATATTACATGTTGTATATGTGTCTCTTGTTCTTCCTGATGAGCAGCATCTAGCAGTAGCTGTGCAGGATGATCAATTTCCATTGGCACTTGTTCTGGCTCTTGTTGAAGCGGATGAGCCTGTGCAGGATTTTCATTCTAATCCAGGATTTCACCCATATACTGAGTCCTCACAATTGGTACTTGTGGGAACTTGTCTTTGTTCCTCAGTCTTGTAAAAAGATTTTTCTGAGAAGTGGGAGATACTTCTACTCGACTATTTTGGAACAATACATTATCCTCGACTAAAATAAGATCATTCATAATTAAAATTAAGAACCTTGGATAATAGCATGAGACATTTTGTTCCCTGCTTTCTAGCGTCCCCATCTTCCTTATGATTTCAGTTATAATCAACTTCTCAAAATTAATTCTCCTATTATGGGCCACAAAATACCCACTGTTTTGATGAAGTGAGGAAATATTGTTGAAGTTGTTCTTTGTTGTTGGTGCAAACACATTGGCTAATGTATCGAAGAAATAATCTCATACGCTTATTAACTTAGCTTTAGACATTTTCACGAGATTAATATCATCTTGATATAGAATAACTTGAAGGAACTCAATTATTTGGGGAACAGTTAGAATATCGTCATGATTCTCAGTTGGGAATCCTAAAATTCTGTTCACATCATCCTCAGTGACCGTGTACTCATTTTCTCCAATTTTGAAAGAAAATTGTACTCTCACTGCAACAGGCCTATTTCTTGCTAAGGTATACAAAGCCCTTAGTGCATCAACTTGTAACGGGGAATCCAGTGTAATTGCACTTCTAACTAGTGAATGTTCATTCATAAAAATGATCCACGGTTGAAACCTCTCAACTAAACAATTCACCGGATTAAAAAATCCTACAAAATTAGTCTTGACTATCTCACAATTACCAGCCATTTTTAATACTTTTAATACAATTTTTAGGAATACAATTTGCAATTACACCTAATAATTCGAATAAAATACTAAATTCGAAATTAATTCCCACTAATTCAAAAATTAATCAGAAAGATTAAAATCCTAACTTCAAATAATTATACAAACCAGTTCTCAATGCAAGATTACTCTTCAACCATTCCACTAATAAAAAATTATCGAACAAACTCAGTCTAGCATCCAAGTCCAAACAGTACGATTTTAAAAAAAAATTGGCAGAGTTTCATTTTGAATTTGGTCGATTTCAACACACCTGCAAGCAAAACTTGTAATAGAGATCGAATATAGTAATGGAAATGCAGTTGAAGAACAAAATCAAACGTGTTTGAAAAGTCTTAGAGAAGTCAGTGTGAGTGTGTGTATTGATGCGTGTTTTTGTGTATATATAGATCTATTCTATGACTTTTGAAATGCCGTATGACTTTTGTTTATAAAAGTCGATATGACATTTTTTTTAAAAATGTCAGTATGTCTTTTAAAACAATAGACTCGGTATGACTTTTAAATAAAACAGGTCGGTATGAATTTTAAACAAAATACGTCGGTATGACTTTTAAACAAAATAGGTCGGTATTACTTTTATTAAGTTTTAATTGATATGACCTTTTCTTCTAATTTACTCGGTATGACTTTTGATTAAAAAAGTGTTAGGAATTTACATGGGATTTGATGATAACATTAATCTTAGAATCATAGAAATTTAATTTGATGTAACTGATCAATTGATATGAAAGTTATAAATATCAATTGATCAGGAAACCATTTATCAGTTGAAGTGTTTATATGAATCAACTGATAATTTGGATTGTAGCATAGGTGTACTTAGTCTATTTCAATCGATAAGGTGTAAATCAATTGATATTTTATTCATCAATTGATGTTGGAGTCGATTGATATAGATCATCAATTGATGTGTAAATTAAACTTTTAAATAGTAATTATGTGAAGACAGGAAATTACACAAGTGAAGGATGATCAATTGATATTGAAGCATCGATGGATGAGGGATCAATCGAAGAAGCCAAGTCAAGCATTGAAGACCATCAACTGATGTGAAGACCCATCGATTGATATATCGATTGATAACATCTATCAATCGATAAGCCATCTTTTATCAATCGATGGATATAAAGATCAATCGAAGAAGAACATCAGTTGATGGATTAACGGATGGATCAATTGATATGCTTAACAGCAAATTATCAATTGAGTGTGACAACATAGAAATAATATCTGTTGAAGATCTAGAGAACAAAAACACTCCTATAGAAGACAGTCTAGAGTGGCTGTGAAGACTCAATCAGAAGCTGTCTTTTCAAACCTTTTCAAAGATAGAAAAAGGTAAAAGAAAGACAGGTAGAAACAATCCTAGTATAGGTATTGTAAAAGCACACTTGTGGTATATAAACAAGTGTAGCAGCATTATTAGAGAACAGGCAAATTAGACAATATTTCTTAATCAACTGTTCCAGCTTCAGAGCACATTTGTAAGAACAGTTGATTTGTTTTCTAATCTTGTAAGAATGCAGCTAGGTTTCTTTTAACCTAGGAACATTGAGCAAAAATATACACTGATGGAACAACCAATCCATCAGTAATTTTAAATCTCTTTGTTCAATTTATTTTTCAGTCTTAAATTGTTCGAACATATTCTCACTAATTCAAAAACATCAAGAACAAATATTAGAACAACAAAAAGTTTTAATATTTGTATTCAACCCCCCCTTCTATAAATATTGACATTGTTCTAGAGGAATAACAATTGGTATCAGAGCAGGCTTTCAACATACAGAAAGTTTAAAGATCAAGAACAGTCAATATGGGCCAGAAAGATTCAGGTGTGAAGATTCCCGTTTTAGAGAAAGATGAATATTTTCCATGGAAAGTAAAAATACATCTGCATCTTCTTTCTCTTGACCCTTCCTATGTTCACTGCATAGAGAAAGGTCCTCATATTCCCATGAAGCTAGTTACAGGTGTAAACCCTGATGGAACTCCTCAGTTGATAGACATGTTCTAAAACTCATATCTGAGTTCATAGAAGAGGATGAAAAAGAAGTACTTAAAGACAAAAAGACCATGAACATTCTGTTTATGGTCTAGATAAAGATATGTTTGACAATGTGATAAACTGTACCTCATCAAAAGAAGTATGAGACACTTTTCAACCTCTGTGTGAAGGAACTGAACAAGTTAGGAAAAAAAAGATGCAACTCTTAATTCAAAAATATGAATCATTTCATTTTAAGAGTGGTGAATCCATCAATGATACCTATAGCAGATTCCAAAAGTTATTGAATGGTATAAATCTATATGGCAGGGTTTATGCAACTGAGGATACAAATCTTAAATTTCTTAGATCTCTTCCAAAAGAATGGAAACCATTGACTGTTTCTATTAGACAATCTCAAGACTTCAAGGATTACACTCTTGAGAAACTTTATGGTATTCTTAAGACATATGAACCGGATATTCAACAAGATGAAGAGATTGAGAAGAATCAAAGAAAGGAGAAAACTGTGGCTTTGATGGTCAAAGGGAATGAAGACAAGAAAGAGAAGAAGAAAAATGGCTGTGTAGAAGAGTCTGTCATGATGGATGGTGATGCTGTTAAAGAATCATTCAAGGGAAAAGGAAAGAGGAAGTGTGAAGAAGATGAAACATGCTCTCAGGATGATTTGGATGAGATTGATGAGCACCTTGCATTTCTATCAAGGAAATTTTCAAAGCTAAAATTCAAGAGGAATCCATATGCTCAAAGGACTGGATCCCAGTTTAGAAGCAACAATCAAAACAAAAATTTGGTTGATAGATCTAAATTCAAATGTTTTAACTGTGGATTGGCTGGTCATTTCTCAAGTGAGTGCAAGAAGCCAAAACAAGAAAAGGCAAATTCATATGAGGGTATTGATTATAAAAAGAAATATTTTGACCTTTTAAAACAAAAAGAAAAGGCTTTTGTTACTGAAGAGAAGGACTGGGTTGCTGAGGACAGTGATTCTGAAGAATTCATCAATCTAGCATTAATGGCCAAACATGAAGATGAAGAAGCTAGTTCATCATCAAATCAGGTACTAGCTACAAACTTTTCTGAGCTTTCAGCTGATGAATGCAATAGTACTATTAATGAAATGTCCAATGAATTATACAACTTGCATGTCTCTCTAAAATCTCTAAACAAAGAAAACCTCAAGTTAAAGAACAACATTGATGCCTTAACTGAGAGGAATATTTTTCTTGAAAATGAACTTGTCGTTTAGATAGATTTAAGCAGGAAAGAAAGGATGCTAGAAATGAACTAGTAAACAGTTTGAAAAGAGAAGAATTGTTGAAAGAACAATTGGCTGAAGAAATTGAAAGAATGGTAAAGTAGGCATAAATAAGCACAACAACTACACTCCTGATATGTATGCACCTAGAAAAGTATGTGCTAAATGTGGTAGTGTAAATCATTTATCCATGCAATGCAAGAACAAAAAGAATTCTATATCTTCAAATGATTTAAATATACATGCCATGACTGCAAATGCCATGTTTACCAATCCTATGCTCATGAATGCCATGTCCTCTAATTTGGTTGCACATAATGTTCATATGCCATATGCACAAGTACAATACATGTATAATCCCTTCTTTGCATATCCTAATATGAACATGCCTGGTATGCCGTGGAACATGCCTAATATAAATGATGAAATTCATGGAAATTCTGCCATGAGTTCCAAGGTGTCAAAGCCCCAAAAGTCAACTACCAAAGTTAAAGTGGATTTAAACCCACCAAAACAAAAGGAACCTAAGTTGACAACAGGGGCTCAGGCTGCAACTAATAAAAGAGGACCCAAGGCAACTTGGGTACCAAAAACAACTTGATTGTTTTATGTATGTGCAGGGAAACAGGAAGAAAAATCTCTGGTATTTGGATAGTGGATGTTCAAGGCATATGACTGGAGATTTGTCCCTGCTCACAAAGTTTGTGGAAAAGGCTAGCCCAGGAGTTACTTTTGGAGATAACAGCAAAGGTTTTACTCTGGGATATGGCTCAGTTGCAAAAGAAAATGTTATCATTGAACCTGTAGCACTAGTTGATGGATTGAAGCACATTCTGCTCAGTATTAGTCAACTGTGTGATAATGGTAATGGTGTGTGGTTTACAACTGGATCATGCATCATAGCCAACAAAGAATCTGGTGATATTCTCTTAACTGGAGAAAGGAAAAGAAATGTTTATGTGGCTGATTTTATCTCTGTAAAGGCAAATTCAATGACATGTCTACTTAGCAAAGCCAATACAGATGAAAGTTGGACTTGGCACAAGAAGCTAGCCCATTTGAATTTCAAGGCCATGAATCAATTGGTTAGAAAGAATTTGGTTAGAGGCATTCCACAGATGGAATTCACCAAGGATGGACTGTGTGATGCCTGTCAAAAGGGAAAACAAAGAAAAGCATCATTCAAGTCAAAGTCTGAATCATCAATTGATAAGCCTCTGGAATTATTACACATGGATTTATTTGGTCCAGTCAACATCATGTCAATTGCCAAAAAGAAATATGCCTTAGTAATTGTGGATGACTTCACAAGATTTTCATGGGTATATTTCTTACACTCTAAGGATGAGGCAAGCAAATTAATTATCAATCATGTGAAGAATGTTGACAATAGCACTGAATGGAAGGTCAAGAAATTTAGAAGTGATAATGGTACTGAATTCAAGAATGCATCAATGAAAGAATTCTGTGAAGAAAAAGGTATCACTCATCATTTCTCTGTACCAAGAACTCCACAACAAAATGGAGTAGTTGAAAGGAAAAATAGGACCTTGATTGAAGCTGCTAGAACTATGTTAGAAGAAGCAAAACTACCTACATACTTCTGGGCAGAAGCAATTAATACTGCTTGTTACATTTAAAATATTTCCATGGTCAACAAACTTCAAGGCAAGACACCATATCAATTGATAAAGAAAGACAAGAAGCCAACAGTTAATTTTCTTCATGTCTTTGGCTGCAAATGCTTTGTACTGAAAAATCAAGGTAAAAATCTAGGAAAATTCGAAGCCAAAGCTGATGACGCTATATTTGTTGGATATGGAATAACAACCAAAGCATACAGACTCTACAATCTTAGATTACATATTGTTATGGAATCTATGCATGTAGTCTTTGATGACAAGAAAATTCAAGGGTTGTTTGATGAAGGATTTCATGATCTATTGCATTTTGAAAATGAATTCACAAGTAATATTGGAGATAGTGATGATGATGTGGAAATTACAAGAATTCAAGTATCTAGAATCCTCCCATCAATTGATGTCAATGCATCAACAGATAACTTATCAGTTGACAATCATGAATTGACTGATAATACATCAATTGATAATCATTCGATGGATATCAACTCTGCCCAACAATTCATAAGTAGAGTGTCCATCTCAGGGGGAGGGTTCTCAAATAGTCAATCACACCACAGTGATCATAACACTTCCAATGATTATGAAGTATCATCTTCAAGGACAAATTTACCATCTCAAAGGAAATAGACAAAAAGCCATCCCTTTGAACTAATAATTGGAGATGCAAATGATAGTGTCAAAACTAGAAGTGCAACTCAACATGAATGCCTGTATAGTAGCTTCCTGTCTCAAGAAGAACCAAAAAGGATTGAAGAAGCCTTGAATGATCCTGATAGGATAATTGCTATGCAAGAAGAGTTGAATCAGTTTGAAAGAAATAAGGTATGGAAGCTGGTGCCCAAACCAAAGAATAAGTCTATCATTGGTACAAAATGGGTGTTCAGAAACAAAATGGATGAATCTGGTACAGTGACAAGAAATAAAGCAAGATTAGTGGCAAAGGGCTATTCACAAGAAGAAGGCATAGATTTTGATGAAACATTTACACCAGTTGCAAGGTTGGTAGCAATCAGAATCTTTCTAGCATTTGCTGCTCATGCTAATTTCAAGGTGTATCAGATGGATGTGAAAAGTGTTTTTCTCAATGGAGAACTAGAAGAAGAAGTTTATGTAGAACAACATCCTAGTTTTAATGATCCTGTTCATCCTGGATTTGTATACTATCTTCTCAAGGCACTTTATGGATTAAAACAAGCACCTAGAGCCTGGTATGACACTCTGTCTAAATTCTTGATTGAGAGTCACTTCACAAGAGGTACTGTTGATAAAACTCTCTTTCATAGAAATGTAATGGCTCTATGATTCTTGTTCAAATCTATGTAGATGACATTATTTTTGGCTCAACTAATGAAAAACTTTGTAAAAAGTTTGCTAAGTTGATGTAGAGTAAATATGAAATGAGTATGATGGGAGAACTTACCTACTTTCTTGGTTTGCAAATCAAACAAGTCAAAGATGGTATTCTCATAAATCAAACCAAATATATTTCTGATTTATTAAAGAGATTTGATTTAAATGAATGTTCTTCTGCAAAAACTCCCATGGCCACTGCAACTAAACTTGAATTAAACACTAAGGAAGTTATAGTGGACATTTCAAGTTATAGAGGCATGGTTGGCTCATTACTTTATTTAACTGGAAGTAGGCCAGATATAATGTTTGCTACATGTCTTTGTGTTAGGTTTCAAGCTGATCCTAGAGAATCTCATTTGATTGCAATAAAAAGAATATTCAGATATCTCAAAGGAACTCCAAATCTTGGAATTTGGTATCCTAGAGATTCTGGATTTGATCTAATTGGCTATTCAGATACAGACTATGCAGGTTGCAGAATTGACAGAAAAAGTACAACAGGCTCATGTCAATTTCTAGGAAATAAGCTTATTTCATGGTTTAACAAGAAGCAGAATTCAGTGTCTACATCTACTGCAGAGGCTGAATACATTGCAGCTGGAAGTTGCTGTGCACAAATTTTATGGATGAGGAATCAACTACTTGACTATGGGTTCATCTTGAACAAGATTCCCATTTTCTATGATAATACAAGTGCCATTGTTATAACAGAAAATCCTGTGTAACATTCCAGAACCAAGCATATTGACATAAGGTATCACTTCATTAGGGAACATGTAATGAATGGTAGAGTTGAATTACATTTTGTCCCTAGTGAAAGACAACTTGCAGACATTTTTACCAAACCACTAGATGAATTTACCTTCAATAGATTGGTCTGTGATTTAGGTATGCTTAATTATATTTAATTCTTTAAATGTCTGACAAATTATGTATTAATATTGTTTGTAGCCATTGATAATGTTAAATTATTGATTCTTCAATAATCAACTGATAAACATCTTACATATCAATGGATATTTCTGAAGCTGTCGACAGATAAATATATCAATTGATGATATATTTATTTATCGATGGATATTTGGAACTATCGATAGATAAATATATCAATTGATGATATATTTATTTATCGATGGATAAATGTACCTGTCGATGGATAAGATAATTACCAATCGATGACCTGGAATTTAAGAGGTCCATGGCATCAATCGATCTGTACAAAATCTAGCCGTTGGTTACTTATTTTATCAATTGATTAATACATTCATTCCTGTATGTATAACAGTCGATTGCCAAAATTGGTAACTTTTATTTTTCAATATTCATCCAACGGCCGATTAAGTTCTATTTTGAGTAAGAAATTGTTTGGGAAATCAGTAAATATAAATAGTGAGAGTAAAACATTTTTTTTCTTACTTGCAATTTTTACTAACGAATTCTCTTTCTCTCTTTCTCTTTCTCAATCTCTGAACTCTCTCTCTGTATCTATCTCCAGCTAATAATCTTAATTGCTACTGTTTCTGTATAATTACTAACAATCTTGCCAGTTAATTCCCGACTCATCTTCAAAAATACTAATGTCATCATCAAAGAAAGTCTCACAATCTGGATTCTACTATGAGCTCAACAACTTCGTTGCCTGCACTATGGTGGAGGAAGCCCCAACAGAATTTCATCCTCTAATGGAATTTCTAAGGAGTTCAAGGATTTCAAAGGCCCTCTCAGAAGCACCAAAGATAGGGTGCAATCTAGTTGAAGAGTTCTGGACAACAGCAGAAGTAGCAGATGATTTTTCTTCAATCTCCTTTGAATGCAAAGGACAAAGGTATATTCTAACCACAGTGATCTTGGGTGAGTGCTTAAATATTCCTGCAAATAATACAATAGATGCACCCACTGACACAGAGATAAGAAGCATGCTTAGAGAAATCAATTACACTACTCCTGATGCTAGTTTAGGTAGTATTGTGAGGAAGAATCTAAGAAAAGAATGGTTATATTTCTTTGATGCTATAATAAAGTGTTTTTCTGGTAAGGTTAGTAATTTTGATGCAATAACAACAAGTATGCAACAAGTAGGGTATAGCATTTTATATGATAGATATCATGATTTAGGAAGCCTGTTACTCAATGAAATATCTGCCAAATTGGGGAATAAATTAAATAGATCTAATCATATTTATTATGCAAGATTTATTATGATTATTATTAACCACTTTGTCAAGGATATTGAGATTGACAGGAGTACAGAAATTTTGGATTGCTGAACTCAAAACAAAAGGGTCTTTAAGGACTTGGTTAGGATCAATCTTCACAGCAATGTGGAATTGATCTATCCCCATTTTGTTCAGGTATTTATCTCTACTTTAATCTCTTCCCAACCTAATTTTTCTTTGCCTTCTGTGACTATGGAAGGTGGTAGTAATGACCCCAACCCTCCTACCCAAGTCACACAACCAATCTCTAAATCCAAATCTAAGAAACCAACCTCAACAGGTTCCCAAAAACCTGCTGTTGTAAAAACAAAGAAAATCAACTGCTTTCGTAGATAGATTAGAGGAGGATGTAGGTGGTGAGGGAACTGGGGAACATCAAAGAACCCAGAAGAATAAGGAGAGTGAGGGTGTGCAACCTCAACCTAGCCACTCCACAGTCTCCCAAAAGACTATGGATGTAAATATGGAAAACACCACATCCCTATTGCCATCCTCTCAAAAGGATGACAGTATTGACAATAGCCCACAACCAGGGGCACAGAATCAAGTTGGGGACACAAAGGCCAAAACTCTAACCCCATACAAAAGGAGAGAAAAGAAAGTCACCTTTGCACTTGGGGAATCACACACTGCAATATCACAGGAAACTGTGGTGGAGTCTTCTCAAAGTTTGTTTGATGCACCTCATACAAATGATGAGATGCAGCCCCATTCTCTTTCAATTCCAATCCCTTCTATTCTTCTTTCCTCATCTCAAACTTCTTCAGAAAATGTTCTGATAGATTATCGAACATTTTCATATTCTCCTTCTTTGTTTTTCAAGGAGAAGCCAACACTCACTCCTGAATTTTCTTCCCAGGTTTTTCAAGATTCTATTTCCCATATCATTTCAAACATTACTTCTCAAATTAATTCAATTGTTTCTACTCCATCAATTGATGTTCTTTCATCAATTGATATTCAGCCATCGACTGATAAGCCATCGATCGACATTCAAGATCAATCGATGGGTATGCATCAATTGATGGATGCCCCAAACACCACTTCAACTGATAATGTCAATACATCAATTGATGCTCAATCAATTAATGTTGCACAAACACTCTTAGGATTGAGTGAGTTGAGTGAGAGGCAGGATTGTAACCTGGAAAAAGGAGAGGAAGTGAGTAAAAATATTCATATTTCTTTCAGGAATGAGAGTGAAACACTTGAGGGCCCCACCTTAGAAGGTGCACAAGAAGTGAGTGAGGGAGAGGTAAGATTCCAGGATGAGATCCTGATGCAAAATAGAGAGATGAGTGAAAGTGATAAAACTATTCTACTATTTGCACAAGAGTTGGAAATTGATCTGATGGCAGAGGAAGAAGGAGTAAAGAAGATAGGGGGAGCATCTAATGCAGAAGCTAGTGGGAGTGGAGTTGCCAATGACTTTGAAGAAGAAATAGATGCTGGTGAATTGGATCCAAAGAATTTCATTCATCCTGATCCACAATATCAAGGGTTGGCTACTTCAAGTAACAGGAATGCAGAACAACTTTTGGGAATTGATCATACAGATCAAAGGACCAGGAATTTGAAGGAAAGAATTGCCAATACAACAGACACTTGTTATATGGCACCTGAAGAGTTGGAGAGTGATTCTGATGAGGAGCCATGGATGACCACAATTGATGGTTCCTTAGCAGCTGCTGAGACTGAAATTCTCTCTCAATATAGAAGAGCAATGGTGGAAGGAGAAATTGAAGATCCTACTCAAAGGAGAATTGCTCACTGTATGAGAGAATCAATAAAAATTCAAAATATGACAGTAACATGAGTAAGGAGGGAACTGGAGATCATCAAGGACTCTATCTCAACTAACAAGGATACAATAGACAGGAGATTGGATGAAAAGCTACCATTGAACACCATGAATAGCATCAAAGACAAGCTTTTCAAGGAATCCAAAAATTTTGCATCTTTGGAGACAAGAGTAGGGTCTCTAGAAAAGAAGATGGGTGATATTATCAGAGGTCAAAATCTCCATGCTTCCATTCTTCAAAAGATTCTTGACAGAATTCCACCACCCCCTTCAATTGATGCTAACAAAAAGGGGGAGAATACAAAGAAGAAGGATGGTGATGGTGATGGCAAAGGCAGTGGGAGTGGTGGCATAGGTGGTTCTGGTATGGATAAGTCAAGTGGCATTGGTGGTTCTGCACCCAAAAGATATAAAAGCAGAAGTAACAGGGACAATCAATCTTCAAAGAGATCTAAGTCATCTAATTCTCCAAAAGATGATTTAGAACAGAAAAAGAAAGAATTCAAGAAGTTTGAGGATGATCTTAAAGCTAGGAGAATTTCTAGGGAGAAAGAAACTCAATCAATGATTGAGAGGGAAAAGAAAAGAATTGAAGATCTAAGGAAAGCACTGAGTTAGTAACAGAGGCAGTAGAAAAAGGAGACTTGGATGAGTTCATTGCTCAAACAAGAAAAATAAATGAAGATGCACAAAAGGCTGCCAAGAAAAGCAACTCAGATGCTGAAGCCTTTTTGTCAATTGATCAAGAAGCCCTTAAAGAGAAGAAAAAGGAAAAATCCATAATGATTGAAGAAGAGAAGAAAAGAAAAGAGCCAGTTGGCCAGAAGCTTCTTCAAGGAGCCATTTCAACAGGATTGTCTGATGCTGAAAAGAAAGAAAAAGAAAATGAGGAAATAGCAAGACAAATGGAAATGGAATGGAAAATGGAGGATCAATTAATTGATCAACCACTGAGGAAAAAGAGAAAAGTTACCATGGCCAAGAAAAGGTCAGGTTCTACTCAAGAAATAGTGGTTCAGAAAAACCTCCAGGGTCAACAAGAAGAAATCAAGGAGGAGGTCACTATTGAAGGATATGATTTGAAGGGAATACCAGTGATCAATGAAAAGGGATTAATTGGAGTAAGGACTCACCCTGCAACCTCTAACCATGAAGAATCAATGAGGTTTGAGTATGAAAATGGAGTGAAAACCTTCTATTCATTGAAGGTGATAATGAAGCAAAGCTACAATGTTTTAAAGACTATTCTTCCTTTACTCAACAGAAAGTACAAACTCAACACAACAATTGCTCAGGAGATTCAACAACAAATTTCAAGGTTAAGAAGATCCAAGGCATAAGCCGAACCTGTGAGTTACAGTCTTATGGATTAGGTTTTGATTAATTTGTCTTAATGATAAGTGTAAATTAAATTAGCATTAGGAAGTTACTAATTAATATAGTAATCCTCCCTTAGGTTATTCGAAGTGACAGTCAACGAGAAGAAAGTCAAATTGGGTCAAACTGCTTTTATAAACAAAACCAAATGATTTTCTCTCTACATATATTTAGATAAGATTTATCAAAATAATGATAAGATCAAATCTAAGTTATATATGTTATATTTTGAGGCTTATACTGAAGATGAACAAATACAGTATTTTAACACTGCTTTTACGAAACAGAAAATGTGTTATCTATTCAAAACAGTGTTTGTTTTAAAGGTTTTCAAGGGAATATATTTTTAATATATTCTATAAATATATTTGTTCAATTTATCTTCAACAAAGTCCTGCCTTGATATAAAATACAAATTAAATATTTGTTCAATTTTATCCCTAAAACCCTGAATTGTCCTAATTCTTTGGATAATTTATATTTTAATTCAAATTAAATATTCCTCGGACTTCATAGTCATTATTATTTTAGGAATATTATATTCGAATATGTTTTGAGTCAAAACTTTAGTCCAAACGTTGACAAGTTCCGACAAATGGCTATCGAGTATTGTTTCGGGCTGTAGGGACAACGAAACGATCTTTTTCTCAAAGTAGTATCTACACATGTCCAAATGACTTGAAACTTGGGGAATGTCATTAGAATATTGAAAAAGAATTTTAGGATTTTTTTCATAATTTTTGGGTGACTTTTATTTTTGGCCTGTATTCCCGATTTCGGGATTGTTTGTTCGGTCAATTAAAAGTCAATGAAGGTCAACTCCAAATTGAGTAGGATTTTGACCATGACCTATTGGGATCATTCCCAGATGGTTCCCAAATTTTCATAATTTTTGGAGCATATTTTGAAAAACGTCATATTTCTAACGTATCGTTCGATATCGTGTTTATTAGCTTAAATAATTTACTGAATGAGGCTAGCACGTTTTTCTAGGCAACCATGTGGGTAAATACAGCTGGGGGGACAGCACTTTTCAGTTGTGTACCTTACCTTATCACATGCCAAGCCTTGTCCCCTTGTCCCCTAATTAAATAAATCAAAAATGCTCATTTTTGGCCTATAAATAAAGCCCTCCCCCCACACCATTTCTCAAGCCTTTTAGTGCCAAGTATATGCTGCAAATTTCTCTCCCAAGAAGCTCTCAAGATCAGTAGCTTTTCATCTCCAAGAGTTCTTGCCCTTTAAGCTTAGTTCTTACATAGATCTTACCCCTTTCAAGCTTAAAAACCCATATACTTGCACTAATCACACACCAACCATACAAGTCCCTTTAGGCTACCCAAAGACCATACATCTACTGCCCTTAGACTTGTTTAGTTGCCCCCAAAGTTATACTAAAAGTTCACTTTCCGGCGACTTTCCGGCGACTTTTTCCGGCGACTACTTTTTGTGTGTTTTGGCTTCAAAATTGGCTTTTTCTCTTGATTTCTCTCTAGATCTCAAGGGTTACAAGTTGATTCCATTTTTATGTGTTAGTACACATATTAGGCAGATTATAAATAGATTTGTGCTTGCTTGGTTTGTTTGTTAGATCTATTATATAGTTAGCCATGTCTACGATTTATATAGTTACGTGCTTAAATTGTTTGTTCGTTGTCTTCTATATAAATTGTGATAACCGTTGGAAGAGCTTGACCTTGATTTCTTGTTCTTCACAACAAAGTTGTTTATATCCTCGGTGTAGGCTTCCGGGATTAATAACGACTCTAAGTTACTTAAGTTCCGAGTAGAGACCGATTTGTATAAATCTCATAAAGAGATATAAACAAAAGGACTCCTTGTTGAATTTGGTAATTAAACTAGCTTCTATTCCAAGTTGAGACCTACTTGTATAAGTCTTATTTAGAGACATAAACAAAAGGACTCCTTGTTGATAAGTTGCAAGTTAACTCATTTTATTTCCGAGTTGAGATTTCATTCGTATAAGTCTAAATTATTAGACATAAACAAACTTCTCCTTGTTTGAAATAAATAGAGTATTAATCTCACTTAATTCCGAGTCGAGACCAATTTGTATAAGTCAAGGTACGACATAAACAAAAGGACTCCTTGTGGAACAATTAAGTGAAAGAAACTAACTTATATTTCGAGATAAAAATACTCGTATAAATCTCACTTAGAGATATAAACGAAGCTTTCTCTCGTAGAATATTTGTCAAGTTTAAACTCACCTTAATTCCGAGTTGAGACCAATTTGTATAAGTCGAGGTACGACATAAACAAAAGGACTCCTTGTTGAATTATTCGTGAAAGAAACGAACTTATATTCCGAGTTATACTCTTTCGTATAAATCTCACTTAGAGATATAAACGAAGCAAACTCGTAGAATATTTGTAAGTTTATTCTTTAACTTCGAACACCGAGTTAAGGGTTATTTGTATAAGTCGAGGTACGACGTAAACAAACCTAACTTGTTGAGTTCTTGAAGTTAATCCAACTTTGATTCCGAGTTAGATACTATTCGTATAAGTCGAGGTACGACATAAACGAAACATCCTCGTTGAATCTTAGTGGTGTATCCGGTGTTTGTTTAAAGGTCATAGTTTAGTTGTTTTAATTTCCAAGACCTTATAAACAACCCACTCATAAAACGTTCTTGATCTTATTCAAGTCACAATATATTTGGCTTAGTTATTTTCAGCCTTATATATCCTATATATATTATATATTTAATTTAAGTGCTTGCATTCATACGCTTTACATAACGCTCTTTACTTTAGCATACGCACTTAATTTACTGCATACACGTTCACACACAACGTGTGGTTCGTCCTTCTCACGAAGCGACTTACCCCGACTCACATTTATATATTCTGTTGCTTCGGCTATATTATATATATCTGTTTGTTTCCGGTCTAGTACAGTAATATACTAGTCCACCAATCTTCTTTTCTTAGACAGGGTTATTAAGTCGTAGTACTGGTTGTCTAGACTTTGTTAGTGAGGTGAAGTGAAGTGAGGTGATCCTTGTTCTAAGACCCAAGTCCTAGGCACGCCGACGGGAAGTTGGGTGTCTCTGCACCGTGAGGAAAAGGAAAGATCCAAGACCTAAGATCTAAGATCCAAGACCTACAGAGGGTTAGAGGAACGTAGTCTACGCAGGGTTGTAATTTATTTTTTTCTTACTTGTATTTGAGGAGGTAACGGGAAGTTACGCTCCAAGATAAACTTGTAAGGGTTCTACTTAGATTGTGAGGAGGTAGCGGGGAGTTACGCTCCAAGATTAGTCTAGTAGGGTTTGCTATTGTATTTTGAGGGGTTAACGGGGAGTTAAGGTCCGAGATAAATACATAGTGGTTGTAACAGGCTTCTCCGCCGCTATAAGGAGTGAATCTTTTTATAGTGGGAAAATCTCGAGTTCAGGGAGGGACTCGGGGACTGGACTAGGGGTGAGCGGATCCATTAGGGGATTGCGCCATCGCAAACCAGGATAAAAATCTTGTGTGTGGTGCTATATTTCTTTACTCTCTTTTAATTTCCGCACTTGATTTACTAGTTGACTAGTAACATTTTTAAAAGAGAAGAGAAAATTTTAAAACGCCAAGCTCTAATTTTTAAAAGGGTATTAAGCTATTCAACCCCCCCTTCTAGCTAATACCCCATCCTTACGGACCTAACAGTTGGTATCAGAGCAGTGCTTTTAATTGTGTTCCGTGGCCTTTTTCAGTGCCTACGAACGCGACAAAAAGTTGATCTTTTATGGCGTATTTGAGTACCATTGGTTGTGGTGAAGGTCTCTCAAGTTCGAGACCTCCCTTATTCGACGACACCAACTTTGCTACTTGGAAAACAAGATTTAGAATTTATGCTAAATCCCAAGGTGTCAAAGTGTGGATGGCTATCGAGGACGGTGTTGTTGTTCCGACTAAAGTAGTTGACGATATTGTCATCGAAAAGAAAGTCAGTGAATACACCCGTGAAGAAGAAGAGTTAATGAACATAGCCGCGAAAGCGGAAATGGTATTAACAAGTGCACTTGCAGAAAAAGAATACAAAAGAGTTAACAACTGCAAGTCGGCACAAGAAATGTGGAACAAATTGGTTATTACCTACGAGGGAACAATGGATATTAAAGACTCTCGAATGGATACTCTTATCCAAGAATACGAGAACTTTAAACTCCTCGAGGGTGAAACCATCATCGATATGGAAACGAGATTTACTCGGATTATTGATGAACTTGCACAACTCGGAAAAGCTTATTCGGTTAATGAGAAAAATCGAAGGGTGTTAAAAGCTTTACCTCCGAGTTGGAAAGTTAAAGTTACCACTATAAAAGAAATGCATAATTTGAATGCATATACCATCGATAGTTTATTCGGCAACCTTCGTGCATACGAAGAAGACAATGCTCCGGATAAGCCTCTTCCTAAAACTGAAGAGAAGAGGAAAAGTATGGCTCTAAAAGCAATACTTATCGATGAAGATGAAAACGACGACGACTTAAACGAAGAGTTAGAGAATCTCGATGAGCAAGAAATTGCTTTATTAACGAGACAACTCCGTCGTGTTTTACAAAGCAAAGCTCAAAGATACGGAAAAGGTTTTCTTAAATCCGGTAACCAATAACGAGTTTTCAACTCTAAGGGTAGGCCGAATTATAAGAACAATTTCACTAGCACGAGCTATGCTAAAGGCAAAGGTGTACAACAACAAGCAAATAATGCCTATAATAATAACTCAAAATTTACGAGTAATTATACACCTAAGCCTAAAGAGGCAAATCCCGAAGAAAATGAGAATGTTTGTTTCGAATGTAAACAACCTGGTCATTTTAAAAGGGAATGTCCAAATTTGTCTAAAGGACAAATCCTTGTTGCGGAAAGTGGATGGGATTTAAGCGAGGATGAGGAAACTCCGGAAAAGAATGAAGAAATTGTTAACCTCTGCTTAATGGCAATCGGAGACGAAACTACTTCTACGGAAGCCTCCACTTCTCTACAAGAGGTAATATCTAAACCAATTTCAATTTCGTCTTATAGTAGTAATGCTATTAAATTGTCTAAGATTGATCATTATGACATGGATATTTCTGAGCTTAGAAATTTGGTTAAAGATCTGAAAGTTGGTTATGACGAATTGAACCGAAACTATACCAAGACCAAATCCGAAAAAGACAAATTTGAGGATTTGTGTCTCCAACTTCAAACAGAGGTCACTAGTTTGACCGACGTACATGTTAAAGATATGGAGTACGTTACTAATATTCTCTCTCTTAATGAAAGCTTGAAAATCGAGATAAACGAAAAGGATGATCAAATTCGTACTCTAGTAGTCGAAAATACGTCTCTAATTCGACAAGCTGAAGAGATTGAGAATGATAAGATTCATTTAGACGAATGCAATCGTGAGCTCCACGTTGAGCTTTTAAATTTGAAAATTCAAAATGAATCACTGATTCAAGAGAATTCTTCAAAATGCAATCGTATAAATGACCTCGAACAATCTCTTACGGAAGATCGAGAGGAAGAGCTTCATGAAGCCTTAAAAGAACAAAAATTTGACTATCAACTTCAATTAATGAGTAAAAACATTGATTATGCTAAACTTAAAAGTAAGGCAGATGTTGAACTCGAAAGTCGTCAAAGACTTGTCACGGAATTAGAAACGATGAAGTTGGAAAGTCAAAGGCTTAAAGATGAAAACCAAAAGCTCTTATCTCAAGTCATGGATAAAGAGAGTTTCTTGATCAACAAGATTAATACCTTGGTCAAAGAAAAAGAAAATCTCGAAGCGACTTTGAAACAATTCACTAAGGGCAGTGCCATCTTAGAAAGAATGGTATTTGGCACCCGGGAATCAATTAATCGTGAAGGATTGGGTTATGAATGTAATGGTCCTCCTAAAAAGGAAGAACATAAACCTAGACCTTCTATTAATGCTACACCTAAGTCACCTACACCTAAGTGTACGTATTGCAATGTAAGTGGACATACTCGTTTATATTGCAAAGCTATAGAAGGTGAACTTAAGGGGAAGTACAAATGGGTTCCTAAAGGATCAATCTCTAAAAATAGAGATGATAAGAAATTATCACAAAAGAGGAATGATCCTAAAACGAATGTTCAAAGTCAACCAAAGTCTTGGTATCATCAAGAACCAATAATCTATAGACCAAGGAACATGAAAAATGCTCATCCTAGCTCTAGTTTAACTAGAAAGGATAATGTTCCTCAAAATAGCTCTAAGACTCAAAATCCTAACTACAATGGTCAATTTCGTAACTTAAATGCAAGTATGCCTAGGAATGCAAATTATCATGCTAGATCGAGTCATCTTGCTAATATAAGTCATAATGTCTATCCTAGTACTTCGAATAATCATGTTAGAATTAATAATGCGAATTACAATGCCAATGCTAATTCTAGAAATTCGATTATCACCATATTCCCACATAGTAAGACTCAGAATCATGCTACTTATAACAAATATACTCCTAGAAGAAATCCATATCATATCTCTGCTAAGAATGAAGCATCTAGAAGGTTATATGATGATGTGCAATATTATCCCATGCCTAGATTTTTTAATGCTATTTCACATATGCCTTATGATGTACTAACCCAAGGACCCTTAAGACAAAAGGGGTACCAAAAGGTTTAACTGATTTGTTATGTAGGTATGCCTTACTGCTAAGAAAGATGTGTGGTATCTTGATAGTGGTTGTTCCCGACATATGACCGGTAATAAGTCATTGTTGAACAACATTAGAAAGGTAGCCGCAGGAAGTGTAACCTTTGGAGATAGCAGTAAGGGTGACATCATTGGCATTGGGGATATTGGAAATGAACGATTCAAAATAACAAACGTACAATTAGTCACAGGACTAAAATACAATTTGTTATCCATAAGTCAACTATGTGATAATGGTTGCAAAGTCATCTTTCGTTCATCACATTGTTCTATTTACAATGTAGACGGAAGACTGGCTCTAAATTGTCCACGTGATAAAAATGTATATACGTGTGACACTACGAAATATGAGAATGTATGTTTGGTTTCCATTAATGAGGATCCATGGTTATGGCATCGTAGGTTGGGCCATGTTAACATGAAACTCATTAAAACTATATGTTCAAAAGAACATGTGCGTGGATTACCGAAACTCAATTTCGTTAAAGATCATATATGTGAAGCTTGTGAAATTGGCAAACAAATTCGAGCATCTCATAAAGCCAAATTCATGGTATCTACTTTTAGACCACTTGAGCTACTACATATGGATCTTATCGGACCAGTCCCAGTACAAAGTCTTGGAGGAAGTCAATACACCCTCGTGGTAGTTGATGACTACTCTCGATTTACATGGACTGAGTTTCTAAAATCAAAGAGTGATGCATTTGAATCATTTGCCGCTCTTTGCAAACGCATATAAAATCAACAAAATGAATCGATCATCTATATAAGGACTGATCATGGGAAGGAATTCGAGAATTCAAAATTTGTTGAGTTTTGTGAAGCGTATGGTATTACTCACAACTTTTCTGCACCTTATACACCTCAATCAAATGGGGTAGTTGAAAGGAAAAATAGAACGTTGCAAGAAATGGCAAACACTATGCTTAATGAATATCGTCGACCAAAATATTTTTGGGCCGAAGCTATGTCTACTGCTTGCCATGTTCTTAATAGAGTATTATTACGACCTATCAAAATGAAAACTCCTTATGAGCTCTATTTTGGTAAAACTCCTAAGCTTAATTACTTCAAAGTTTTTGGAAGTAAATGCTATATCATGAATACCAAAGATTATTTAACGAAATTTGACCCAAAATCTGGAGAGGGCATTTTTCTAGGATATTCTGTGAATAGCAAAGCTTATCGAGTATTTAATCTTAGTACTTTGGTTGTGGAAGAATCAATGAATGTTGCATTCGATGAATCTAAACCAAACTCAAAGTTTAAAGATTTGATAGAAGAGGAACCAGATTCAAATGGTCATATTCCAAGTGATGTTGAAAATGTTATTCGACAAATTGGAAATATGAATCTTGAACCTACAATCTCAAAGAATCCTCTGGAAAAAGATGAGAACGAACTTGAATTGCCTATGGAAATACCATTGCTTAAAAATCATCCGATAGACTATGTCTTAAGGGATTTAACTAAAGGTGTTCAAACTCGTGCTCAAGTTCAAAACATTGTGAGTCATATGGCCTTTCTATCACAAATAGAACCCAAAACCGCAAAGGAAGCGTTATTGGATGAGGATTGGATTTTTGCCATGCAAGAAGAATTAAACCAATTCTCTCATAATAAAGTTTGGGAACTAGTTCCACAACCCCCTGATACTTCCATTATTGGAACAAAGTGGGTCTTTCGTAACAAGTTAGACGAAAGTGGAATAGTGGTAAGAAATAAAGCACGATTGGTTGCTCAAGGCTATACTCAAATGGAAGGAATAGATTTTGATGAAACCTATGCTCCCGTGGCTCGAATTGAATCGATTCGAATGTTTTTAGCCTTCGCTTGTCATAGAGGTTTCAAAGTCTATCAAATGGATGTTAAATCTGCTTTCCTTAATGGTGTCTTAGAAGAGGAAGTATATGTAAGACAACCACCTGGATTTGAAGATCACTTACATCCTGAATACGTGTACAAATTGTACAAAGCTTTATATGGGTTAAAGCAAGCTCCTAGAGCTTGGTATGAGAGGTTAAGCAAATTCCTTGTTGAAAATGGTTTCAAAATAGGAGTTGTTGATACCACTCTCTTTACGAAGTATGAAAATGATGACATCTTGCTCGTTCAAATTTATGTAGATGATATCATCTTTGGTTCTACCAAGGAATCTCTATGTAAGGAATTCTCAGATATTATGAGTAAAGAATTTGAAATGAGCATGATGGGGGAATTAAATTTCTTTTTAGGACTGCAAATTAAGCAATCCGATGAAGGCATTCATATTTCACAATCGAAATATTGCAAAGAAATGCTCAAGAAATTTGAGATGGAAAACTGTAAAACCATCAGTACCCCTATGTCACCTGCTTTAAAGATGACTGAAGATCCTAGTGGTATTTCTGTGGATACAAAGAAATATCGAGAAATGATTGGCAGTCTTCTTTATATTACTGCAAGTAGGCCTGACATACAGTTTAGTGTGTGTAAGTGTGCCCGCTTTCAAGTCAACCCTAAGGAATCTCATGTGTCTGCTGTAAAGCGGATATTTAGATATCTTAAAGGGACCACTGATATGGGTTTATGGTATCCAAAAGGACAACCATTTGACCTAGTGTGCTTTTCTGATTCGGATTATGCCGGACACTTGATTGACAGAAAAAGCACAAGTGGTACTTGTCAGTTTCTAGGTGGATGTCTAGTTTCTTGGTTTTCTAAGAAACAGAATTCTGTGTCTATATCTACTACAGAAGCTGAATATATAGCAGCTGCAAAATGTTGTGCTCAAATCCTCTGGATGAAGCAAACTCTAGCTGACTATACTGTAAAATTTGATGCAGTGTCAATTCAGTGTGATAATATAAGTGCAATAAATTTAAGTAAAAATTCTGTGTTGCACTCATTATCAAAACACATAGATATCCGACATCATTTTCTAAGAGATCATGTCTCTAAAGGCAATATTAAGATGGTATATATTGATACTGAACATAATATTGCGGATATCTTTACGAAACCTTTGAGCTCCGATAGATTCAATAAACTCCGTCTGGAGTTAGGAATGCTAGTGTGCCCAAAGTAAAGACACCGAGTGTCTCAAATTTTGTTGAATTAATTTTCAGTGAAATTTGCTCCGCTTGTGGTTAAGGTTATTATTTGATCGGATTTCAAGGTGAAATTCAGATTTGTCAATAATGACGTTGATTATAAGTGGTTCAAGCTTTATTGCAAAATTAAGCTCAATAAAATAATATTGGTTAACACAGCTATTGATTGGCCTTGGAATACTTCGTATTTCAAAACTCGGGAAAATAGTGAGTGTTAATCAAAATGTAACAAGAAATATTTTATTTAATGGGTATTTAAAAATAAATTTCTGTGTTAATAAAAATGTCATTCTTGGTTATTAATTATTTTATAACAATTAATTACACTTTTTGATGTAATTAAAATTATAAAATAATTTTATATTAGACACATTATTTTATGCAAATTAATTACAAAAGTCTGTAATTAAAAGTAATAAAATTTGTGCAAAATTGAAATTGTAATAATATAATTTTTAATTATATAAAACACAATTTTAATTTAATTTTTCGGGGTTTAATCTCAACTGTTGATCAATTATGGATTAAATCAGGACCGTTGCCTTAGAAAATATAAATAGAAAAATATGTTTACTTGATTCTATCCTCTAAGCCGTACGGCTCTTCTCACCAAAATCCAATTTCGGTTGAAACCCTAATTTTTGGGGGTCAATATCTCATCAAAACATGAATTTTGAATCCAATTCATCCATGAATTCATATTCTTCATACTCTAAGCTTTCGATTGATACCCACTGTGTCATCAAACAAGTCCTAATTCGTCAAGGGATATAAACCTTAATCACCTCATCTCCAACTTAATGATTTTGATGGATGAATGACTCAATCGATTTGCAACAGCGTATTCTTGCATCAGCCCACACTCGAGTCTACACCAGGATAATCAATTAAGCATTAATTTGAGGGTCCTTTCAAACCCTATTTGACAGCTACTTGTGTTGCCTAGTACAAGCTGGTTCAATGATGATATGGTGTCGCTCAAGACTATTCACAACTCATACTACAAGAATCTTGGACAAGCTCTTCACTCATATCTCTATTTTGTTTAATTGTTACTGATTTATTGCATATTTATATGTAATCGAACGATTCTCAACACACACTGATTGTTTGTGTATGAGCCCTGAAGGTACAATCATTGGAAGAAGTTAACTCGGATAAAAATAGAAGAAAAAGGTGTTGAGTCACTCCGAGTCAGCTTAGTGTGAATCATTCTTATTTATATTAATGAAGTAAGGATGATAATTGATAAGGTTAATAAGGTTTCACTGTGTGTATGAACACCACAGTGCTGGTATGACCCTAAAATCATCAAACTTCATATCATCTGTAGCTTTCATGCTTATCTGGTAATTGTTAAAACCCTACTCTTGATGAGTGTCTGCTAATTTAGTAAATGTATGATTAGTATATGTCATTCATGTTTGAGTTTCTTATAACAAATGCTTAAGTTGAAATAACTGCCACTTGCAATATTGAAGTATATGAATTGTCAAATATGTTGTGCTACAGGGTGTGCAGTATCATAAAAATAAAGCATAATCATCTTGTGTACTTGATTAAAATCTCTCTGCCAAATAAGTGTGTTAAGACAGACTTTGTACCTTGTATAAGAATGATTGAAAAGTTTTCTTTTGATGCATCATACTAAGACACATTGTTGGCACACTAAAGTTACTTGGTTATGGACTGCCTGAGATGTCATATGAGCATCTTTTGATCTGTTCCCAGGCCAACTAACCACAAGCAGTACATATATATTTTTAATTGTCGAGGTTTGGATCCATTTTTGTATTAACTGTGACATTTGTGTATAAAGGCATGTTAATTATTCAACTCTTATTCTTGATGTGACTATATGGAACCTGCTCAAGTTGCCTGATTTTCCTGTGAATAAGTGAAATTGTACTCATGACTGATTTTGTGGGATTTCCTGTGTTGATCTGATATTAGCAGCCTGTTGTCCTTAATTCCTCCCAAATAGCATGAACCTGATTAATGTAAAATGTATTATCTGCTAGCTGCATAATTGTTTATATGAGGTATTTGTTTTATCTAGTAACAGTTGATATTTTATCTGCATCATTGGAAATTATCTTGAGTACTAAAGTTTGGAGCTAGAAACAGGGTCTATGAGATCTTAAATGCTTTTCTTATTATAACTGACAGTTCTAGTTCTGGTACTAATTAGTAACTTTACAGTAAACTGTCAACTAATCTACTTGAGAAAAATCATATGCAACATTGATTTTTCTGTATTACTTGATAAAATGTCTTAATGTTGTTTGTTTTCACATGATATACATGGACTGTGTTTTTGTGCAAGGTTTCAGATGATCTTAACTCAATTTGCTGACTTATGTCAAAATTGTACTCTCTACATCACACTAGGACACAATTAACACATACTGCTCTTTGATTATGGACTGCCTGGAGTGTCCTGTGAGCACTCCTTGATCTGTTCCCAGATTAAACAGCCACTCTAGCAATATGTGTTCATCTTGCATTATCTCTTTGTTATGAATTGGTAATTTTTATGTCTGATGTTTGTATGGAATTCATGCCTTGATTATGTGATTAACATGAGCTGAGTTAATGTAATAATTGAATGTGAAGATGATGCTAATTATTGAAAGTACATTAGCTGGCTTGATTCTGTTTCTGTGTGATTTGTAATGTTAAGATGTAATTATCTCCCTGTCACTCTGTGCTCATATCTGTGCTCTGTGCTCTGTGCCCATATCTGTGGTGACCTGTACACTATAGCAATCTCTGTTATACCTGCTATAGATGTAATTTGGTCTTGAATCTTCAGCATGCTTAATAACTTACATGGTTGATATATATATATATACATGTGTATTTAGTATTTGTCTTATTAAGTACTTCACAACTAGCAAAGTGACTAGCTTACTTGAAAACCAGGAATTTATCTAGTCTTGATCATACATTGAATAAAATCTGAATATAATTAAAATATGACATATGTGTTCCACCTTATTGGAATTAAATCAAAGTATGATTACATCAAATAAATATGATATTAGTTGAATTACATAACTGTGTGTTATATGAACTCTGTGTCTTGTTCAATTTTGTAATAGCTGTTCATAAACACACACACACACACACACACACTTATGCATATGTATTCCACTGATATATTTCATTGTGCTGTCAGAATTAGAAATGAATTTGTTTGATAAGGAAACCTGCAGATCATTAAATGAGCATGGTGACAATTGTCCTTTCCTGTGTACTATGTTACTATTCAGTGTACTATGTTTGACAGTTTTTTCTGCTACTTGCCCCCTGTACTTGACTGCACTTAGTTGATCTAAATGCTTTATGTCATATTCTCTGCAGAAAATCAGTCTTAAAATATATACTCTGATTCATGTTCTCAATCTATCACTTATCTGTCACTATTCACTGCCTTGGTTGGTAATTATTGTGCAGCTATAACTGAAGTAATTAATTTTATTTTACAACCAGCTAGAGTAAGTATACCTTGCCATTGTATCTATAAAATGATTCAATGTCAACTACTACCTGCCTAAACTTAGTTTTGCAACAGTTATAGCATGCCTATTGTATTTCCTGTGTAGTCTATGATCTAAATATGTAGCCTCATGTTCTCTGAGAATTTACATGTCTGCATTTTCACTGTGCAAACAATATATAGACTGGACTAACTGCTGCTTGCATAATCTATGTGCTGCATAAGTTGTACTACTGCTGTTCTAGTTCCTACATGCCTAGAATCTGGTACTTGTAATCTTTTGGTGATATATGCAAGTTTGTATCTATTATTGACTGTATGTCTATGTGCTTATGTATAAATGAGTGCAGTAACCTCAGTTGTGACTTCACACTTGTGCATTTATTCATCTGTGTCTCATATTTTTGAACAAACTTGTCTTCTTGCACTTAAAACTCATCTGCATTTATTTCTTGCATTCACTTCCTGTGTTTGTAATTAATGGAGTTTGATCCTAACCTAGTCAACACCACCTTGTGTCTTGGTCAAATCTCTAACACCACAGATCCTTCTCCTTCCAAAAATAGGAATAGGAAGAAACCAAGAAAGCAAAATCACCCCACTTCCACCTATGACAACCCAGACACTAGGCCTAGCAAATCCAAACTTCAACCAGGATGCCTGATTCACCTTGATAAGAGAACTGAACTCTACCAACTTTTTGCCAAATCAAATTGGGAGCCTATGTTGTTTTATCCAAACAGAAAAGTGCTTCCAAATATGGTGACTGAGTTCTATAACAACATGGAGGTTAGGTATGGGGTTGGGGATGTAGTCTTTGTTACCTCTGTTGTAAATGGGAAAGCACTTCTTCTTGATCACATTGAGCTGTGCAAAGCTCTCAAACTCAGTCTCAAACTCTTAAACCTAGCCAACATTGATATACTCAAAGAATTCACCTTCAATGCCATGGAACTTAAACTCTATCTATCTGTTTTCTGTGCAGTTGAAGTGCCCCAAAATCTTTTTGTTGAAGATAAGGGGATATCTTATGAGCAATTTACACCTGATTTCCAGAACTTAGCTTTAATCATGAGGGCAAACATTTTTCCAAACACTACACCTGGCACATTGATGTCTTTTGCAGAAATCAAACTCATGTACAAACTATCTAGCCAAAAAGTAACCTTCAATCTCTCTTACACCATTCTTCTCCAAATGATTAATGGTTTCAAAAAGGGTTACATGTTTTATGGACTTCTCCTTACTAAAGTGTTTGACTACTTCAAGTTAAACCTTAATCAACTTCCATATTTTCAAGTTGCCAGCACCATTACTGACAAAACTGTAAGAACCATGATCCCCTTACCTGGTTATAACAGTCTTCCAACCCCCTCAGCCTCAAACCCTCCTCCAAATGTTGTTATTTCTTCACATGCTGTCACTACAGTTGCTAATGTTGCAACTGTATCTGTGCCTGACTTAGGACTTAAAATTCTCAATCTTGAGAAGAGTCACAGTGCACTTGAGGCAGTCTTTAAGTCTCTACAAGAGCAAATTAAGGCTCTAGCTGATAAACTTGAGTTAACTGAGACTAAAATAGGTGTTTTGGTGGAAATATTATCCAACTCAGTCACTAGAGCTGGTAGAATAGATGCAGGGTTGACCTAACTGATTAATATCCAACTTGGATTGATGGATCTTCCACTTCTGCCCCTAGCTGAGAATGAAAATGGTAATATTCCTGAGATGGTGGTAAGAGATGTAGGGCCAGTAGCTGTGGATGGTCCTAGGGACATGGAAGTAGGGGGTGCAAGTGAATCTTTACCTGATATTTCAGGTTTTGATGACATTGTTGCATGATTTGAAATCTGATTCCTAATATGGAAGCTGGACACTGTGGTGTGGAGATGTCTATCTGCATTATCTGTTGTTGTGTTGTCTTGACTGGCTGTTTAGTATATCTGCTATGCCTACTTTTGCTTAAGCTATCTGTATCAGTAATATTAAGTGTGCACTTCTTTTGTATCTGCTAAGAAGTATGTAGGATGACCTATAGTTCAGTTGGTTCAAGGTCATGTTAGAAATACTTCATGCTATGTATTGCTTCATCTTGCTTTGCAGAAGTTGAAATGAATGACTTGTCTTTTATGATAACTCTGTCATTTCATTTTATAAGCACATTTTCTTTATTCTCTTACTGACAAACTTAGCTTGCAGGTACACAAGACAGAGAATGGCTCTAATTGCCACATGTTCACATTAAGTTTGGTTGCTAGTATATGTTTGTTACATAGTTATTTATCTGCAGGATCTTAAAGTTTTTAGTATATACATTAGTGTTGTTTTTTTTCTGCTACAGGAATGCTACATTAAGTGTTGTTACTTAATTTCCCCCTCCCCCTTGTGCTTTGGTTGATACAATTTATTATGCTATAGATGGTTCCTACAGGGCATAGATAAATTTCTTTTATGCTAAACAAACAAATTGTATACAGGATCCTTTAGCTGAATTGTTATAATTCAAAGTTTGGACATCCTACATGTCAATTTTTTTTCAGGTCGAGGCAATCAAATGTAATGTTCGAATTTTCTTTCGAATTCAAACAAGGACCAATTGAACTAATTTATTCGGTAATGAATAAATTAAAAAGGGAAGGTTCTTCACTCTATCTCTTTAATTCTAAAAGCATAGAAGTTTCACTCAAGTGAAAATATTTCTCGACAATTGTAGTTAGAAATTAAAATGCTTTTTGATATTCATTGTCAAATCAAGGGGAAGAAAGTGTAAAATATGAATTTTAGTAATCAAGGGGAAGAGTAATCAAGGGGAAGAGAGTGTAAAATGAATTTGATTAAAACCAAAATGTTTATTTATCAAATTCAACAATTTTTTTTTTTTTTTGAAGAGAGTGTTTAAACTAGAATGATATTATTCAAGAATAATACTCTAACATACAAATATTCTGCAGCTTATAAGGAATCGAAAATTGATAAAGAATTAAAAAAAAAAATCTTATCAAATGGAAGGCATACAACAAATCTGCTTTTGGAAATTGGAGTATATAAGCTGAAACTGGAATAATGATAAGTGCTCACTTATCAAAGGGTATATATACTCAATTTTTCTCTGTGCATCCTAACTGCTGCATAATAATTTGCTTATATATCTGATATGCATTTAAAATCAAGAAAGATTTTCAACACTATAGGGGAAGTGTTAATTAGTTTTAATAATCTAAAAATGCATAAATTAGATAGGTTCATACACGTAGGGGGAGTTTAGGACTGTCACACACATATTTAATTTTACACTAGAATGTTTCGACAAAATATCAAAAAGGGGAAGATTGTGAGTTACAGTCTTATGGATTAGGTTTTGATTATTTTGTCTTAATGATAAGTGTAAATTAAATTAGCATTAGGAAGTTACTAATTAATATAGTAATCCTCCCTTAGGTTATTCGAAGTGACAGTCAACGAGAAGAAAGTCAAATTGGGTCAAACTGCTTTTATAAACAAAACCAAATGATTTTCTCTCTACATATATTTAGATAAGATTTATCAAAATAATGATAAGATCAAATCTAAGTTATATATGTTATATTTTGAGGCTTATACTGAAGATGAACAAATACAGTATTTTAACACTGCTTTTACGAAACAGAAAATGTGTTATCTATTCAAAAGAGTGTTTGTTTTAAAGGTTTTCAAGGGAATATATTTTTAATATATTCTATAAATATATTTGTTCAATTTATCTTCAACAAAGTCCTGCCTTGATATAAAATACAGATTTTATCCCTAAAACCCTGAATTGTCCTAATTCTTTGGATAATTTGTATTTTAATTCAAATTAAATATTCCTTGGACTTCATAGTCATTATTATTTTAGGAATATTATATTCGAATATGTTTTGAGTCAAAACTTTAGTCCAAACGTTGACAAGTTCCGACAAATGGCTATCGAGTATTGTTTCGGGCTGTAGGGACAACGAAACGATCTTTTTCTCAAAGTAGTATCTACACATGTCCAAATGACTTGAAACTTGGGGAATGTCATTAGAATATTGAAAAAGAATTTTAGGATTTTTTTCATAATTTTTGGGTGACTTTTATTTTTGGCCTGTATTCCCGATTTCGGGATTGTTTGTTCGGTCAATTAAAAGTCAATGAAGGTCAACTCCAAATTGAGTAGGATTTTGACCATGACCTATTGGGATCATTCCCAGATGGTTCCCACATTTTCATAATTTTTGGAGCATATTTTGAAAAACGTCATATTTCTAACGTATCGTTCGATATCGTGTTTATTAGCTTAAATAATTTACTGAATGAGGCTAGCACGTTTTTCTAGGCAACCATGTGGGTAAATACAGCTGGGGGGACAGCACTTTTCAGTTGTGTACCTTACCTTATCACATGCCAAGCCTTGTCCCCTTGTCCCCTAATTAAATAAATCAAAAATGCTCATTTTTGGCCTATAAATAAAGCCCTCCCCCCACACCATTTCTCAAGCCTTTTAGTGCCAAGTATATGCTGCAAATTTCTCTCCCAAGAAGCTCTCAAGATCAGTAGCTTTTCATCTCCAAGAGTTCTTGCCCTTTAAGCTTAGTTCTTACATAGATCTTACCCCTTTCAAGCTTAAAAACCCATATACTTGCACTAATCACACACCAACCATACAAGTCCCTTTAGGCTACCCAAAGACCATACATCTACTGCCCTTAGACTTGTTTAGTTGCCCCCAAAGTTATACTAAAAGTTCACTTTCCGGCGACTTTCCGGCGACTTTTTCCGGCGACTACTTTTTGTGTGTTTTGGCTTCAAAATTGGCTTTTTCTCTTGATTTCTCTCTAGATCTCAAGGGTTACAAGTTGATTCCATTTTTATGTGTTAGTACACATATTAGGCAGATTATAAATAGATTTGTGCTTGCTTGGTTTGTTTGTTAGATCTATTATATAGTTAGCCTTGTCTACGATTTATATAGTTACGTGCTTAAATTGTTTGTTCGTTGTCTTCTATATAAATTGTGATAACCGTTGGAAGAGCTTGACCTTGATTTCTTGTTCTTCACAACAAAGTTGTTTATATCCTCGGTGTAGGCTTCCGGGATTAATAACGACTCTAAGTTACTTAAGTTCCGAGTAGAGACCGATTTGTATAAATCTCATAAAGAGATATAAACAAAAGGACTCCTTGTTGAATTTGGTAATTAAACTAGCTTCTATTCCAAGTTGAGACCTACTTGTATAAGTCTTATTTAGAGACATAAACAAAAGGACTCCTTGTTGATAAGTTGCAAGTTAACTCATTTTATTTCCGAGTTGAGATTTCATTCGTATAAGTCTAAATTATTAGACATAAACGAACTTCTCCTTGTTTGAAATAAATAGAGTATTAATCTCACTTAATTCCGAGTCGAGACCAATTTGTATAAGTCAAGGTACGACATAAACAAAAGGACTCCTTGTGGAACAATTAAGTGAAAGAAACTAACTTATATTCCGAGATAAAAATACTCGTATAAATCTCACTTAGAGATATAAACGAAGCTTTCTCTCGTAGAATATTTGTCAAGTTTAAACTCACCTTAATTCCGAGTTGAGACCAATTTGTATAAGTCGAGGTACGACATAAACAAAAGGACTCCTTGTTGAATTATTCGTGAAAGAAACGAACTTATATTCCGAGTTATACTCTTTCGTATAAATCTCACTTAGAGATATAAACGAAGCAAACTCGTAGAATATTTGTAAGTTTATTCTTTAACTTCGAACACCGAGTTAAGGGTTATTTGTATAAGTCGAGGTACGACGTAAACAAACCTAACTTGTTGAGTTCTTGAAGTTAATCCAACTTTGATTCCGAGTTAGATACTATTCGTATAAGTCGAGGTACGACATAAACGAAACATCCTCGTTGAATCTTAGTGGTGTATCCGGTGTTTGTTTAAAGGTCATAGTTTAGTTGTTTTAATTTCCAAGACCTTATAAACAACCCACTCATAAAACGTTCTTGATCTTATTCAAGTCACAATATATTTGGCTTAGTTATTTTCAGCCTTATATATCCTATATATATTATATATTTAATTTAAGTGCTTGCATTCATACGCTTTACATAACGCTCTTTACTTTAGCATACGCACTTAATTTACTGCATACACGTTCACACACAACGTGTGGTTCGTCCTTCTCACGAAGCGACTTACCCCGACTCACATTTATATATTCTGTTGCTTCGGCTATATTATATATATCTGTTTGTTTCCGGTCTAGTACAGTAATATACTAGTCCACCAATCTTCTTTTCTTAGACAGGGTTATTAAGTCGTAGTACTGGTTGTCTAGACTTTGTTAGTGAGGTGAAGTGAAGTGAGGTGATCCTTGTTCTAAGACCCAAGTCCTAGGCACGCCGACGGGAAGTTGGGTGTCTCTGCACCGTGAGGAAAAGGAAAGATCCAAGACCTAAGATCTAAGATCCAAGACCTACAGAGGGTTAGAGGAACGTAGTCTACGCAGGGTTGTAATTTATTTTTTTCTTACTTGTATTTGAGGAGGTAACGGGAAGTTACGCTCCAAGATAAACTTGTAAGGGTTCTACTTAGATTGTGAGGAGGTAGCGGGGAGTTACGCTCCAAGATTAGTCTAGTAGGGTTTGCTATTGTATTTTGAGGGGTTAACGGGGAGTTAAGGTCCGAGATAAATACATAGTGGTTGTAACAGGCTTCTCCGCCGCTATAAGGAGTGAATCTTTTTATAGTGGGAAAATCTCGAGTTCAGGGAGGGACTCGGGGACTGGACTAGGGGTGAGCGGATCCGTTAGGGGATTGCGCCATCGCAAACCAGGATAAAAATCTTGTGTGTGGTGCTATATTTCTTTACTCTCTTTTAATTTCCGCACTTGATTTACTAGTTGACTAGTAACATTTTTAAAAGAGAAGAGAAAATTTTAAAACGCCAAGCTCTAATTTTTAAAAGGGTATTAAGCTATTCAACCCCCCCTTCTAGCTAATACCCCATCCTTACGGACCTAACAGAACCTGATTCACCTCTAAAGCTATGGAAGTCATAGGTCAAAAAGGTGGTGTTGGAGCCAAAGTATGCTATGATTTTTACAGATATAGAGGGCCACACAAAGTTCTTTGATATCTACAAATATCTGGACAAAATCACAGATGAAGAAATACACTACCTTATGAGGCAACTTGGAGATACTGACAGGGATGAAGCAATCTTGAGAAGTTCTTTCATGAAGCAACTAAAGGAAAATGCTGAGAAGAGAAGGAAGAGGAACTAATTAAATCATGAAGACATTGAAGCTGCTTGCAGGAGTTATCTATCAATCTGGTACTTCTAAAATTAATGTGCCAATCAAAATTCTTGATTTTAACTAAATGTAAGTTTTTAAGGGTTTTTGTTATCATCAAGTAGATTTATGCCTGTTAATAACACAGACACAAATAAGGGGAGATTGTTAGGAATCTACATGTGATTTGATGATAACATTAATCTTAGAATCATAGAAATTTAATTTGATGTAACTGATCAATTGATATGAAAGTTATAAATATCAATTGATCAGGAAACCATTTATCAGTTGAAGTGTTTATATGAATCAACTGATAATTTGGATTGTAGCATAGGTGTACTTAGTCTATTTCAATCGATAAGGTGTAAATCAATTGATATTTTATTCATCAATTGATGTTGGAGTCGATTGATATAGATCATCAATTGATGTGTAAATTAAACTGTTAAATTGTAATTATGTGAAGACAGGAAATTACATAAGTGAAGGATGATCAATTGATATTGAAGCATCGATGGATGAGGGATCAATCGAAGAAGCCAAGTCAACCATTGAAGACCATCAACTGATGTGAAGACCCATCGATTGATATATCGATTGATAACATCTATCAATCGATAAGCCATCTTTTATCAATCGATGGATATAAAGATCAATCGAAGAAGAACATCAGTTGATGGATTAACGGATGGATCAATTGATATGCTTAACAGTAAATTATCAATTGAGTGTGACAACACAGAAATAATATTTGTTGAAGATCTAGAGAACAAAAGCACTCCTATGGAAGACAGTCTAGAGTGGCTGTGAAGACTCAATCAGAAACTGTCTTTTCAAACCTTTTCAAAGATAGAAAAAGGTAAAAGAAAGGTAGGTAGAAACAATCCTAGTATAGGTATTGTAAAACCACACTTGTGGTATATAAACAAGTGTAGCAGCATTATTAGAGAACAGGCAAATTAGACAATATTTCTTAATCAACTGTTCCAGCTTCAGAGCACATTTGTAAGAACAATTGATTTGTTTTCTAATCTTGTAAGAATGCAGCTAGGTTTCTTTTAACCTAGGAACATTGAGCAAAAATATACACTGATGGAACAACCAATCCATCAGTAATTTTAAATCTCTTTGTTCAATTTATTTTTCAGTCTTAAATTGTTCGAACATATTCTCACTAATTCAAAAACATCAAGAACAAATATTAGAACAACAAAAAGTTTTAATATTTGTATTCAACCCCCCCTTGTACAAATATTGACATTGTTCTAGAGGAATAACAAAAAGGTCATGCCGAGTTTAATAATAGAATAGCAAATGTTATATTGATTTTAACAACAAAAAGTCATGCCGAATTTTTGAATAAAAAAAGTCATGCTAGACAAAAAGTCATATTAAATTACACTAAAATAAAATAGTAAACAATCAACTATATATATATATATATATTATTAATTGTTCCAGAATTCGAAATAAAATAAAGGAAATTTTATTCAAAATTTAGATTAATTAATAATAAAATAACTAAACTTTTACATGTTTATTATTACATAGACAATTAAGACAATAAATTACATATAACTAAATTATTAAAGACATATAATAATTATTTATATTATTAATTGTTCCAATTAATTTAAGAATTAAATTAATCAAACTTGAATTAATTTAATGAATTAATTAATTAAATAATTAATAACATCATAATAATTAATATGCAATAATAGATAGAAAATTATACAATAATTTACATACTAATGCTTATAAAAGCTTACAATATATATATATAATTATAAAAAAAAAAATAAGTACTTATGTTTATTTTCCTAGTTGCACAAGTAGAAGGGGAGTTGAATACTTGTGTGCTTTTCGTGCCTGATTAAAATCAACTCAGTATGAATTAAATACTTGAATTTAGAACAAACATTAAACACAAAGATATGAATGAAAATTGTTTGTATTATTGATGTGTAATTACAAACTCTCCTAAGATGTACACAAAACCCTAGCAGCTTCTCTGTGTATCTCACAACAACTCTTTCTATCTCTATGCTCTTACTGGTTCTACAATAATATTAGGTTACATAGAATGTTTATATAGAGAGTTGTCTATCAACTAATAACAGAAAATCAAATTACAATAGGAATATAATTCCTAATTATTTGATGACGGTTTCCTCCTGTAATTCTCCTTCCTTCTCATAGCATATCTGCAATATTTTTGGCTTTATCTTCGAAGACTTTCATTTTCTGTGGTCATCTTCCAAATTCATCTTTGACTTCATAGACTCTGAAATCTTTAGACTCTGCCAGACTATAGACTTTGATCATTCTTAGACTCTGATCATTCGTAGACTCTGATAGATTGCAAACTCCGATAATCTATAAACTATATCTCCATCTAGACTCCGGTTTCACTTTCTACAGAAAATCTTCTAAGTACAAGAATTTTGACTAACTAGACTATGATTATAAAATTCATAGACTAGTAAGACTTATTATAAATAAACTATGTTAAGTCATGTTCTAGTATTTTGTACATCATCAAATGAATATATTCCTAACAATCTCCCCCTATTTATGCTTTATAAAAAGTAATCATAGATCAAGATTTGATGATGTCAAAACTAAAGAATGAAACAATTAATCTAGAACAAAAAAATGTATAAGGAAAGAGAATTACTTATCACTTAATCTTCTCAAAGACTGGATTATTCTTCAAAAATGAATTCAACATATTTTCCTCCACAGTAGCAAGAGTGTCACCAACATACTTCTTCAGTTTCTTCATTTCTTCATTGAAACATTTGATTTTACAATAAGCTGCTTTCAGATCACTTGCACTGTTTTCTTGTTCTTTTAAATCCTTCAACATTAGAACACTAACTTTCCTACTTATAGGTTGAAATCCAAAGTAATGACCCACACCCTCTTGAAATTTGATTTGTTTTTCTTCTACTGGCATGTCTTGATCATTTCCTTTAGCATCAACATATTTTAAAGAAAATTTTCCCATATGTCGATTTACCTATCTGTGCAGAGTCAGCTTCCTATCAATCTCTTTGAACCATTTGTGAGTGACAGCCTCTTTGCTTCTATTTACTTCATAAGTTATTTGTAAAAGAAATTTAATATACTGCAATTCCTCAGTCTGTTTGAAAAAGATGAAGTTTGGTTGACTTATCCATCTAACAAATCCTCCTTCCATGAAGTACACAAGCATATCATTTTGTACTTTTTATGTGCCTTCTGGCATTTTTCTTTCAACAAAATTATAAATAATTTGAGCAGATACCACTTTGTTTAAATGCTTTTGTGTGATCCTCTCAAACCGCCTATCTGTTAAGGATTGAGGATCCCTGGATAGAGTTGATGTTCTTTCAATATCTGATTCTTCAAAGCCTCCAAGTCATGTCTTCTTTTTGGTCTTAGTTGCAGATTAGATTGACTATATTTCCAGTAAGTAGGTTCTTTAGCTTCATCAGAGTCTGAGTTTTTTCTTTGCTTATCGGATTCTGGCTTAGACTCTGACTTCCCATGTCTAGTCCCTCACTGATGTGTTTGAGATTTTGATAATACAGCCACTCTAGAATGTTTGAGTGGTACACCACCAGGACTATGAGAACTATCACCACCATCATCACCATTTATCCTCCTTTTAACTCCCTTTTTATCATCCTTGCATACATCATCCTTATTTCTCTTGGAGGAATCACCTTTCTTCTCCCCCTTTTTGACATCAACACTACCGGTGACAGCCAACAGAATTTGTTCAAGTACTGTGGACATATTGGCCTGTGCAGTAATCACTTTGTCAACTTTGGTAGTTAGAGCAGAGACTGTGGTTTGAAGTTGGGCTTGATTTGCAATAATATCAGCAATAACATCCTTGAAAAAGACCTCTTTGGATAATTGAATTGAATGAATTCTATCAAATTGAGTCTTGAGCAGAGAAGTAGTATTATGAACACCAGTAAGTTTGGTTTGAATGTGAGATATATCATTCACCACACTAGCCAATTGGGCAGCAACATTCTCTGTCTTAATCTGAACATCTACATATATAGCTTGATCTGCTTCACCAGGATAGTGACCATGTTCTTGTAGAAAAGATTTTTTCGGAAAAGCCTCAAGTCTTTTAGATTGGTGAATACCCAAAATATAGTCAAAAGTTGATTTATCATCTATGCTCTTTTGTTGTGCAGACTCCCAAGACTGAGGAAACACCTGATCAAAATAAACAAAAGATGGATTAACTAGTCCATCATCCTCAGAAGTGCAATCCTCATCAATAGGCTCAATCTTGGTAACTAGAGGTGTAGATTATGGTGGTGGTATAGACTCTGAAACTGTTAAAGGGACTATAGACTCTGACTCCTCCTTAGAGTGATCAGAGTCTGTAGACTCTGGAAACCTAGCCCTTATAGGCATGATCAAAAGTGGTTCTTCTGACTTCAATTCTGCAGTTTCAGTTGGAATGATAGTTGGATCCACCAAAGCCTCCATGACTCTTTCTTTTCTCCTTGCTAGAGAATCCACCAAATGATGTTGTGGTCTCTGTGTGAATGACTTCTGAGCAGCAAGAGCCTCCTTCTTTTTCCCAATCTGCATTATTAAAAGAAAAGAATTTTCATCCATTCCCTGCCCCAACTCATTGGACCAGCTCTTAGGAAAATCTTGATCCCAATAAGTGAAGCTAGGTTTAGGATACCCTAATCTCTCATCCTCACAGTGGGGTTGGGCAACCAACTCTCTCATTCTCACTCAGGCTCTTTACAGCCTTATCTACCTCTCCTTTTGCCTGGACCAGTGTCAGCCTCTCATTTATTTTTTCACTCAATTTGGAGGGTGCACTCAAAAATCCTACAGAAGAGGGGGTGAGAGAAAAAATATTTATTGCAATACCTGAACCACCTTGATGGAGGGCTACCCCTTCGAATGTCTGAAATCTAGGGGTTTCCACCAAGGGGTGAGCATCAATAGACTATAAACCCTTACAATCTTCTTCTTTCTTTTCAAAGTCTGTTGGCTCCAGTATTCCAGTCTCAGGGTCTACTCTAGACTCTGACTGCTTCAGTATGACTTCATTAAAAGCCAGAGTCTGAATATCACCATCTTGGACTATTGTTGCTTGAGACTCCCCCTCAAGGTGGATATACTCTGATAGAATAGAGTGTGGAATTTCTTCAGGAGCATCCATCATAGTATGTCCTCCCATATCACTGGGGTTCCCAACTGCATAGTTCAGAGTTGCCAAGAAGGGCCTAACAGCATGCTCCTCTACCTCACTATCACCCAACCTTTGACTAGGTGGTTCTTGTGTGGGTGAGGCAGACTGAGCATCTTTCTCATTAGTCACCACTAGTGCACTAGTCCCTTCTTCCAAATTCTTTGTCATACCTGCTACCTCCTGTGGTTCTACCATTTTTAATGCATTTAAGTTATTATTTAGAAAAGTCCTTGCATGGATTGCATTGATGGCTTGGACAAAAGTCATGTGAAAGGAATCATGCAGTTCCCTTGCAATCTTCTGATATTATGAGCCCTTGATTTGATCCAATCTATTCTGATAGGTTGGATAAATATATTTATTGGCCACCTTTCCTACATTGTGGACAAGAAAATCAACCACCTTCCTTGAAAGAGGCTGAATAGTAGAAATCCAATCAATAGTTGTCATGTAGGTCAATCATTTATCCCAAATTGCTTCATAGTCAAAAACTGGTTGCTCAATCTCAGTTTCCAACTCAGCAACAGACTCTGATTCTCTCCTTTTATGGACCTTAATCTTTTTAGGATTCTTTGATTTTGATTGTTTAGAGTCTGGCACACCAAGTGCTTTGAGAACTACATTAGTTATGCCTTCTATAATCCCAGCTACTTTATCTTGTAATGAAGTATTGAAGAGGTAGCTATTTAGATTTGGGACAATATCTTGTGCAGACATTTGTAGCTCAACTCCATTCTCTTCCTTAGGGCTGCATAGGTTGTGATAAGATCCAAGACTTATTGTTGTGGTGCTTCACTAGGTTTATCAGAGTCTATAGCCTTTTGAGAGTCTATAGACTGGGCTTGAAGGTTACAATCAGGTGTATCATGACCCTCTTTGAGCAAAGAGTCCTTCAATAACCTGTTTCTCAAGGGGGTTGAGCTCCTCATCAATTGGCTCATCTACTAGCATTGATTGTACTAGTTTTCTCTTCTTTACAACAGGTGCCTGTTGAGAGACACTAGAGGTTGGTTTCTTTTTTGATTTTGGTTTTGAAAATTGTTTATTTAAAGGGGATTTGGTTACTTGAGTAGGTGCAGGAGGGTTCTCCATTACTTGTTCTTGCACCATTTCACCACCAAAAAATGAAGAATTTTAGATAGAAGGTTTGTAGTTAGAAAGTTTTACCTGCATTACTTATGGATAAGTCATGGCAGGTAGACTCTTCTTTTTGTCATCAATTCTCTTGATGTCAGAGAAAATCCTCCTTTGTTGCTTATAGGCCTGCACACAACAATCATCCGCAAGCTTGGCAGACATGTCAGGAATGAAGTGGTTCAAGAGAAGCATAAAAAATCTATGATAGTAGCCTTTCTTCCTGCCCTCTTGCACATTATTTAGTTTTAGTACCATTTATGTGAGCAACATATCACCAATGTTGATCACCTTGTCAAACAGGAGACTATGACCAATCTGATAAGTAATAAAGGTAATAGCATCAAAACCACTACACTTACCAGTGAAGCACTTAACAATTTGGTCAAAGAAAAAAGACCATTCTTTACTCAAGTAAGGCCTAGTTATTTTACTCATGTTGTATAAGCTAGCAGAATAACCTATTGCCTTAAACATGCTCTTAATTTCATCATCAGACACATTATTATCAAAAGAAGACTTGAAAGGAAATTGAAACACAGAATTTATCACATCAACAGTGACATCAAAAGTGAAGTCACCAAAGGTAAACATAATCTTACTTGGTTGATCCTGAGAAGGATCAACTACCTTGGTCGAACTCTAATCTTGAGAGACAACATCCATATGAATCATTAGGGATGTTTTCAGAATGTAGCTGAGCTCAAATTGTTCCAAGAAGTCCATTATAGGGTAGTAGTCAGTATCTACCCCTTTCTTGTCATCAAGGGCGGCCACATGGTTAGTAGTCATGAACTCAAAGTCTTCAAAAGTGAATGCAATAGCTTTGGGTCCCCTCATGACAGTTGAGATAACAGCCATTGAAATTGTTGAGTTGAAAGTGATGAAAATGCTTGAAGAAATTAGCTAGGGTTCGTGAAGAGCTATGTGAGTATTTTTGCCTTAGAGAAAAATTACAGTAAACAAGTGAGTAAATTGTATGAAAAAATCTATTTTGTTGAAGTTGCATACAATACACACGAGTCTACAGCCTGTCACCAGTTAAAAGTAACTGTTACCGCCTATTTCAAGTCATTTGAACAGTTTAAACGTAATCAGAGTCTGCATACGAGAATGTTGACCATTTCAGAGTTATAACGTTCTCAGAGTCTACAGACTCACAGAGTCTACAGACTCGTCAGAGTCTACAGACTCGTCAGAGTCTAGAAATTAGACTCTATCAAGATACAATACCTCAAAAATTTTGTAATAATAAATCATAGTATGAGAAATCAGGGACTATAATTAATGTATATACCTTGCTTCATTTATGATAGAATACTTACATATTTAACATACCTAACTCACTTACCAGTCTGAGAAAAGTAGACTCATCAAGTGGTTTAGTTAATATGTCTGCAATCTGTCTGTCAGTTGGAACATAATGAAGTATGACAGTACCATTTTCAACATGTTCTCTAATAAAATGATACCTGAAATCAATGTGTGTTGTTCTGGAATGTTGAACTGGATTCTCTGCAATTTTAATAACACTAGTATTATCACAATACATAGGAATATTTGAGAATGTTAGTCCGTAATCAAGTAACTGATTTCTCATCCACAGAATTTGAGCACAGCAACTTCCAGCTGCTATGTATTCAGTGTTAGTATTGGTGTCCTAGAGATAAAACTTTTAATATTTTATTGAAAAACAATTAAGGATTATGTTTTATGTGATTATTTAATTAATATTTATTATGTCTTTATTTACTGCATCATAAATTGAAAGAATAATAAATGTCCTTGGAATATTAATATGTAATATATATCTTTAAGTATGTGACTTAAAAATGAGATTATATGAATAGTATTTTATTCCTAAAAGTCCCTAGTCGAGTATTATTATTTAAGGACAATAATAATGCAATAAGACTAGCATGTTTGTTGACTGATGACCACATCTCATTGATCATAGGTATGGTGATACTAAAATCAAGAACATAAGTGCATATCTCAATGCATGGCACTGGACTGACCCGTTGTGATAATCTACATGTTAATAAGTGTCATAAGATATTCTCACTGTGATAATGATGTAATGATCCTCTGACTTGTAATCATTATATTTCTATACGAGAATTAATATACTTTGATTACACTCAAAATTATCTTTAACCGGGTAATGATAAAGGTGGACATTGGGTATGCTATGAATCGTATGAGAAATATGAATGATAGATATAGAATTTAACCCTACTATTTTAGGAGTGATATTATTGGCCTCTTGATTGAGTGAGACTATAAAATGCATGGCCATGCTCAAATATTGATTTGATTAATAGTTTACTCATTGATCAAGGAAACCAGGATTAAACGTTGATGAGGATGACACAATACATGCCTCGAGTTTGATCTATAATATAAGGTTAAAAGGATTATATTACAATGTACATTATTCACGAAAGGTTTAATTGAATCACCAATTATTATTATTACTTGGGTAGCAATGATGTATTACTAGATGCCGCTCATTGTTTATAATTTTATTATTAGAAAATAAAATTATTGCCAACGTAATAATAACCTAAATGGTCACACACAAAGAACGTTTAAACGGAGCTTTATTTAAATTATGAATTTAAATAATGTTATTATTATTAATTCGAATTTATAATTAATTAAGTGAGACTTGATTAATTATAAACATACTAGAATTCAGATTAATGAATAAACCCAAAATTAGAATGGGTTTTTAAGAAACCTCATGGATTAGGGTTTGGCCCATTATCTCTAGCTCGTATAAATACATTATGATGTGTTTACAATACTTAGACTTGTGAATTCGTTTTATAAGATAAAACCCTAACAACTCAAGATAAAAGAGAGACTAGCAAGAGAGAATAGATAATTCGTGGTTGTTCTTGGCTAGTACCATCTCCGCTGATCGTTTGACGAATCGACTTTCGTGTGGATACCGTTAGAGAGCAGTTCTTGAAGCAAAGGACTGTTGTGATTCATCAAGCAAGGACCTCCTATTAAACAGCAATTCGAAAAGCTTCTAAGGTACAGTTTTCATTCACCATAATCATTCATACGTTATACACGGATCCTGCGATGGGGTTTCAAATTTTTATTGTTTTTACGTTAATTCCGCTGTGTTTTCATGCACGAAACCCTTCAATGGCATCAGAGCTACGTGTATAATAAGATGATTTGGCTACGTGTTTTCTGTATTTGATGTATATGTGCCTGTTTGATGACTGTCATGCTACTGCCATGCTACGTTTTTCACGTATATTCGAATTGTAATATGTTATGATGAATATATGTGATCTGCAATGTTATAATCTGTTATGACATGATATGTGTGATGAACTGTATGTATGTGATACAAGATACAGTCGAGAGAAAGGTCATCGGAATCGTTCTGAATCCGTAAGAAACGCAACTGCATAAGATCCAGGTTTTGTGAATAGTAGATTTGCAGATGAACAGTGTTTCTCGACGGAGTCAGAATGGGTCAAATTTACTCTTTCTGGAAAGGGAAAATCGCCAAGAGTAAAAATGAGATTTACTGTTTTGAAATCAATTTCTGATTTTTTGTGATTTTCTGATTTTGATATATATGATGAATGATGAGATGATTATGTGTTCTGAGATGTCAGTAATTGTTATGTGGGCATGGTGCTGGTTATGGCCTTGAGACCCTTAGATTAATGGTTTTGGTTTTGGTTTTATAAATACGACTTGCATATCGTTTTCTTCATTGTTGTAATTGCTTAACCTCGAATGTAACTCGAGTTTTCTTATGTAAGTATATTAGTATAGGTTGTATTCAATTATTCCATGTAATGTACTTAAAGATTGAAGGATGATCCAAGAAGAGGAGCAGACGTCCATGGATACAAGAAGAATGAAGACATGTAATTGTATTTATATTTTACCACCATAGATTGAACTTGATCCTTTCATTAGCTCGAAAGGATCACATAGGAAAGGGGTCATAACCAAGCACGTTTACATACTGCACTTTACATATTGATGTATGAATGTTAGTGTAGAATAGTTAATGATGCATGCTTTAATTAGATTAATCATGTATATGTGTATTAGATACGACACCCATGCCATGCTTGTTTAAACAAGATAAAATCTGTAACGACTCAAGATATTAAAATTGAACAAACGATTATGAGATTCTTGTGTTTATGAAACACGGTATTGAATATGAATTTTCATTTTTCTGATATGGGGAGATTTTGTCAACAACGGATTATTAATTTAATCTGTAAGAAAGTTGGGTTTTAAGTGAGACCGCTTGTGACTTCTCCAACGATTTGGAAATCAAACCGTTGACGAATATTGAAATGGATTATTTAATCAAGGAAAAATTGAGAATCTCTTTATGATGGGATCATGATCGTTAAATAATAAATCCCTAAATAAATATTAAGTTAATATAGATGCCTTCCAATGTTTTAAACACATCAAGATCTAGATTGAGAAGGAGTGGGTTTGCCAAAGTGAAGTGCTCTTATCAATCATGGGAAAATGTGATAAGTAATTGTACTTTGTTTATTAAACGTTGGGTCTAACTTAACTAAATCATCACAATAGGATTGTGGGTTTAGAGGCATAGAGTTTGGTGAGATTTATTGGATAAATGTGTACAAATTCATTCTGCAAATCCTGCAATCACTAGGATTTATTGGATAAATGTGTACAAATTCATTCTGCAAATCCTGCAATCCTGCATAGGTCTTGGACAAGTTTCCATACTTTATTTCTCTCAAATTCATTCAATTCCTCTTGCATTGAAATGATCCAATCAGGGTTTTGTAATGCTTCCTCAATTTTCTTAGGTTCAATCTTTGAGAGAAAACAGCTATAAAGACATTCATTTTGAGTGGCTGCTCTAGTTTGTATACCACTCTCAGGATCCCCAATTATCAAATCAGGAGTGTGATCCCTTGTCCATTTTCTAACTGGTGGAAGATCGATTCTTGAACTTGAAACTCCCCTAAATCATTGGCATTTCCTAAGTGGGAATCAAATTCAAATGAAGAGGCTCCCCCTGAATTGTTTGCCTCTTAGAAGAATTCACGGTTTCTTAATCCAGACCCTGAAGAGTTAGACTCTGAAAAACTTGATTCTGTTTATCTAAACTCTGTCTGGGTAGACTCTGAATTATTTAGAGTTTAATTTTTCGGTCCCCCTCAGAGTGTGCAGGATTCTGTGTTGTTTTAAGAGTTATTTGAATCTCTTCATCTTCATCATCTTTATCTATCTCAGAATTTTTCAAATTTTCAAATTCCAATGTTGTAGACTCTGATTCATCCTGCAATCCTGTAATCTTTTTGTCATCAAATGCAACATGAATAGATTCCACAACAATTTTGGTTCTGAGATTAAATACTCTCAATGCCTTTGTGTTTGATGCATATCCAAGAAAAATTGCTTCATCAACCTTGGTTTCAAATTTGCTTAGATTTTCAGAATGTACTTTTAGTACAAAACACTTGCATCCAAATATGTGAAAATGCTTCACATTGGCTTCTTGTTGTTTACCATCTCCTATGGAGTCATTCCAAGTATATTAATAAATGTACAATTTTGAGTAAAACATGTTGTACTTACTGCCTCAGCCCAAAAATATACTGGTAGTTTAGATTCTGCCAACATTGTTCTAGCAGCTTCTATGAGTGTTCTATTCTTTCTCTCCACAACTCCATTTTTTTGGGGTGTTCCTGGTGCAGAAAATTGTTGAGTAATTCCCTTTGATTCACAGTATTCCTCCATGATTGAATTTTTGAATTCAGTACCATTGTCACTCCTTAGAACTCTAACTGTATTCTTTGATTTTGTTTCCAGAAAAGTGATATTGTCTACTATGTGTTGTGAAGGTTCATCCTTTGAATGTAGAAAGAAAACCCATGTGAATCTTGTAAAATCGTCTACAATGACAAGGGCATATTTCTTTTTGTTAATTAACATCACATTTACTAGACCAAATAAATCAAGATGTAATAAATAAAAAGGTTCAGGAATTGTGTTTATTGTCTTGCTCTCGAAGGATGTTTTCTTTTGCTTTCCAAGTAGACATGCTTCACAAAGTTCATCTAGTAAAATATCAACCCGTGGTAATCCTCTCACAAGATTCTGTTTAACCAACTTGTTGAGAGTTTTGAAGTTGATGTGTGACAGTTTCTTGTGTCATTTCTAGCTTTCTTCAGTTGAGACCTTGCTATATAAATATGTGACTTCATTGTAAATACAATCCTCCAAGCTGGCTTCATATATGTTACCATGCATGTGCCCTTTGAAAACCAAAATGCATGTTTCTTTGTGAGTTACAAGACACTCTTTGTTGTCAAAGCTAGTATGGTAACCTTTAGAGCTACTTCTTCAATGATGACATTTCCAAGTACAATATTTCCATATCCCAGTGTTTGTCTTTTGTTGCCATCTCCAAAGGATACTTCTGGGCTAGCCATCTCTACAAAGTCTGTAAACAAGGATTTCTTTCCAATCATGCGTCCTAAGCATCCACTGTCCAGGATTTCTTTTTCCAAGTTCTCTGCATACATAAAGCAACTAGTTAGATGTTTTGGGGATCCAAAAAGTTTGGATCCTTTTCTACTAACTTTGGGTGAAACAGGCTTAGAATTTTTTACTTTTGTTTTACATATCTCCTTTGTTGCTTTAGACTCTGGTGTAGTCTTGACAGTGTCATACCAACTTTTATCAATTGAAGATTTTAGCTCATAAAAGTTGTAATACAAATCATGATAGTCTCTACATATATAAATAGAATGAAATATGCTACCACAATGATAATAAGGCTTTTGTGGAATGTAGTGACTTTTCAGAGTCTGTGAAGGAATAGACTATGATTTCTTCTTAATTTTTTCTTTACAGTCTAGAGCTAAATGGTTGTGGTTTCCACATCTGTAACACTTCTTTCTAGGAGCATTAGGATCCTTTTGATAGTTATTGGCCTTGTTTATGCCTTCCTTACCATTCATATTTCTCCTAGTTTTGGTAGACTTTGATAAGTTCTCTAGCCTTTCCTTTAACTTAGACTTAGACAAGTACCTTATGTTAATGTTTTTCTTAGACTTATTTGCTCCTGGTTCATCTGTCTTTTTATCAACAACAGAGGGAAAATTAACAGATGAGTTTGTGGTTTCTTTTGGTAAATTATTCTTTAATTCAGAAGTCACAAACTTAACGGGATAAAGGTACTTTTGTCCTTAGTCTTATTAATTTGACTAGCTTCTTCATTGTTAACATTCTCAATAATAGGTCTTTTGCCTTGACTCTTATCATAGCCTAGACCAGCTGTTTGACACACATTTTGGTTATTGATAAATTCTTGAACTTTTCTACCAGAGTCTGTCCAAACTTTAAACTTAAGTTTTTCTTCCTCTAGTTCTTTCTTAACATAGTCATAGGCTTTCAAGATCTCAGTGTAGTTATGACTATATTTCTTAGAATCCTTTTTGTATTATTCCATTAATTTTAAATCAGACCCTAAATGATCATTCATGTTTGTCAAGGTTAAATTTTCCTATCTTAACATTTCACTTTCATTAGTGAGAGATCTATAATTTATCATTATTTTATTAACCTCACTTTGCATAATTTGTATACCATCAAAGTCTAAATTAAGTAAGGATTCAGGAGTGAAGATTGATATCTGAGTTTTAGGAGATGAAGATTCTTTGGGAGATTGTGATTTTCTCGAGGAGGATGCCATCAATGCCCAATCCTTTCCTGTCGATAGAAGTGCTTTCCATTTTCCTTGACTTTTTAGCTTTCTGTATTCACTAGCAAAGTGCCCCAATATTCCACAGTTGAAATACTTGACCTTTGCTTTGTCAAGTTTGATTATAGTGCTCTTACTCTTCTCAACCTTCTCATCTTCCTTCTTGAATGATGGCTTCTTGCTAAATTTGTCAGTTCTTTTGTTAAATTTCATTCTTTTGAAATTCTTAGCAAACATATCCATCATTTGACTTAGATCAATCTCTTCATCAGAGTCTGTATCAGTAGACTCTGACTCCACAACATCATTACCCTTCTTCCTTGAATCCTTGATTCTGGCTTCTATGGGTTCTTCTTGTTGTTCTTTCTCATACTCCATTAAGAGTGCCACAGATTTTGTCTTCACAGATTTCTTATTCTTTCTCTGTTGCATCTCTAAATCATATGTCTTGAGTCTGTCATACAATTCTTCTAGAGTTATTTCATCTAAATCTCTAGCTTCCCTTATAGCTGTTGTTTTGTTGTTCCACTCTTTAGTAAGTGCTCTCAGAAACTTGGTGTTTGTATCTTCAGAATCATAAACCTTACCGAGCATAGCCATCTCATTCAAGAGTTTTGTAAACCTATCATACATCTCAGTAATAGATTCTCTAGATTTAGCTTCAAAATACTCATACTCCTGAATTAGCAAAGACCTAGCATTCTTCTTGACATCTTTAGTCCCTTGACAGTGCATTTCAAGTTTTGTCCTCATCTCCTTAGCAGTCTTGCATGATATAACACAGTTTGTAAGAACAAAATCCAAACTATTAAAGAGAATGTTTTTTACCTTTTCCGCCTTAAAGGCATTCTCTTTATCCTCTTTTGTCCATTCAGCCTTTGGTTTTTCAATGAAGTGTTCTTCAGTTACTTTACCTTCTTCAATGGTTTGAGGCACAAGTTTTAAGGGCACATAGGATCCTTCACGAATCCTTTCAAGATAATCAGGGTCTGTAGCTTCCAGATGGTGCAGCATCTTAACCTTTTAGTAGGTGTACTCGTTTCTCTTGAGCATAAGAATCTTAGAATTGTCATCTTTGTTTCCAGATATCTTTGATTGATTTTAAACGTTAGGCTCTGACACCAATTATTTTCCTATTTGCACAAGTAGAAGGGGGGTTGACTACTTGTGTACTTTTTGTGCCTGATTAAAATCAACTCAGTATGAATTAAATACTTGAATTAGAACAAAGATTAAACACAAAGATATGAATGAAAATTGTTTATATTATTATTGTGTAAATATAAACTCTCTTAAGGTGTACACAAACCCTAGCAGCTTCTCTGTGTTTCTCACAACAACTCTCTCTATCTCTATACTCTTACTGGTTCTACAATAATATTAGGTTACATAGAATGTTTATATAGAGAGTTGTCTATCAACTAATAACAGAAAATCAAATTATAATAGGAATATAATTCCTAATTATTTGCTGACAGTTTCCTCATGTAATTCTCCTTCCGTCCCATAGCATATCTGCAATATTTTTGGTTTTATCTTCGAAGACATCCATTTTCTGTGATCATCTTCCAAATTCAGCTTTGACTTTATAGACACTGAAATCTTCACACTCTTCCAGACTATAGACTCTGATCATTTGTAGACTCTGATCATTCGTAGACTCTGATCATTCGTAGACTCTGATCATTCGTAGACTCTGACATATTGTAGACTCCGATAGTCTATAGACTCTGATCACTTGCCAGACTCTGAACTCAATCTAGACTTTGCTTTCACTTTCTATAGAAAATCTTCTAAGTACAAGAATGTTGACTAACTAGACTCTAATTATAAAATTCAGATACTAGAAAGACTTATTACAAATAAACTATGCTAAGTCATGTTCTAGTATTTTGTAAATTATCAAATGAATATATTCCCAACAATGTTATACTTGAAATAATGATGTATTTAATGTATTAAATTATTCTCAAGATAATTTCTAAGAATATTCATAACCCTTAGGATTCTGTTGATTCAACTTCATAAATTCTTTAAATATAAACATTTAATATCTATGAATTCAAATCAACTCCTAGCGATCAAAAATTAGCCATTATTTAACATCTCTAGTTCACTAATCAACTTTGTTGGTGAGATTACGAAGCCATTTGAATAGGTGATAACTCAACACTAGAACATGACAGGCAAATAATATTACGCCTACACAGAAATCAGGAAGAAATGAAGACAAGGCAAATCCAGTGAATCAAGACATTAGAAGAAGTTTTGTAGTAATAATGGAGACATTGTCTAAGTACCAGAAAATATTCCAGTTAAAGTACTATGTTTATTGACAGACAGTGTTCGAAGCAATGAAGTTGCTGCAAACTTAACAATGTACGTAAGGCTATAATACGAAGACCTGGATCAAAGTTAGTCATCTATGAACCAGACCAGTTGCACTAAGTGTCAGCAGTTTGGTGGCGCCAACAAAAATGAAAGGCGCAAGGAAATACTTGAAGAATAATGTTAAGTATTTGATGGCGCCACTAGAAGTCAAATGGAGTAGTAGGCGCAACAAAAATAAATTAGCGCAACAAAATATTTCTTGGCCCCACATAGCCCTTAGCCAATCAAATTACAACAGTCTACTTTATTGATTTAAATGACTACACAGACAAGAAAAAGAGATTCACTCAAAAAAAAGAGTCGTCTTCTTCAACACAAAAAAATGTAGAGAGCAAATGCCATAGCCGGAGCAAGAAGAAATAATTTATACACACCCATACCTTGCTCCCGATCAGAGATTAGGACATGGTTCTTTAATAAAAAAATTTCAGGGCTCCTAGATATCACTCAATACGGACTCAGTTTTTTCTTGTACTAATTTAGATATATTTGTATAGGAACTAAGCCTTATATTTTTGTGTTAGTAGCAAAGAACTAATTTGTTCTTTGAAAAACAGCTATATTTTTAACTGGGTGTAGGACATCTCTGGGTTTTTATACGAAAGATATATTCTCTGAAACATGTCTCCATAATTTACCTGCTAATTTTCTAGAACTTAATATTTATTCATAAATACAGAAAATTACTAAGACAACCTCCTAAACACTATTCACCTCATGAATTCGAACCCACTAACCGAACTCTAAATTATTTATCCGCAAAAGATTCCAAAGAATTTTTTAATTTAGTGAATATCGTATTCAACCCCCCCCCCTTCTACGATACTTCGGGACCTAACAATTGGTATCAGAGCTCGCTGATTGATATAAAAATCAGGATCTGTAACCCAGTGAAACTCACCGCGCAGAAGCTGTTTGAACTCAGAAGGAGACCTTGTTAAATAAATTTAATTATAAACTTTTAATAAGTTTATTTTATAAACTTTTATAAAATTTATTTTACAAATTTTTATTAGTTTATATTATAAATTTTGATTAGTTTATTTTATAAACTTAATATTAAATTTATTTTATAAACTTTTATAAAATATGTTTTATAAACTTTTATTAGTTTATATTATAAATTTTAATTAGTTTATTTTATAAACTTAATATTAAATTTATTTTATAAACTCTTATAAAATTTATTTTATAAACTTTTATTAGTTTATGTTATGAATTTTAATTAGTTTATTTTATAAATTTTATATTAAATTTATTTTATAAACTTTTATAAAATTTATTTTATATAATTTTATTAGTTTATGTTATAAATTTTAATTAGTTTATTTTATAAAGTTTAAATAAAATTTATTTTGTAAACTTTTATAAAATTTATTTTATAAACTTTTATTTGTTTATATTATAAATTTTAAATAGTGTATTTTATAAATTTAATAAAGTTTAAGGTTTAAAGTTATTTAACAAAATTGTGGTCCATTTATGCACTCAACCAAAGTTGGCCACTAGCAATCTCGCGCCAAGTTGTTCAATAAATGTCTGTTATACTCGGTAGCTCAACAAAAAAAAGACAAGGCGCCACTTATGACTAGGCGCCACTTATTTTGGCGCAACATGAAAACCAAATTTGTCACGCGCTAACAAAAAATTAACTAGCCCCGCAAAAGTCTTAGAGCCACTAACCCAAAATGTCATTTTGGTACCCCAAGTTTTGTACATTTTAATTTTTTATTTTATAATTATTTATTTTTCCATAAAATTTAAAATTCTTGAAAACTAAAATTTTTCTTAAATATTAATTTACGATATTTTAATTTTTAAGAAAATTCGAAATTCTTGAAAATTAATCTGTTGCATATTTTTATCTTTGATTAATTTATTTTCTAAGAAAATTAAAAATTCTATAAATCTATTTTTTTCATAAATATTAATTCGAAGGTGCTCAAGGGGTTTGTAGATGAAGATTTTTCTGCGTATTGAAGACAACTAGAATTGATTCAAAATTATCCAATGAAGTTTATTCTAGAACAGGTAGAAGAAGAAGTGATATTAATTTCCTCAGAGGTTTACTCCATAGGATCCCACTAATATTTTGGAAGCTACAAAAGAAGAAATTAATTTGGGTGTAGTTTTTGGTTAATTTGAGTTGAATTTTTAGATGAAAAATCTTAGGGGTTGAAGTAGTGAAGGATAACAGACTGGACTACCTGGTATCTCAGTACAAACCTTAAATATCATTCTATAGGGAGATTACAAGAAGTTCGTGCTAACACTGCAGATCATCTGGAACATAGGGATTATAGTCAACAGGGATTTAAGGATACAACCACATTGTCTGTAGAAGAACTGTATATGCTGAAGGCCAATGAACTAGAACAAGTGCTGAAGAAGATAATATTTGGTAAAGCAGGTTGTTAGCATATCCATTGTATTTGTGACCCAGGAACCAAATTTGATTGAAGTAAAGGTTGAGAACCTCTGAACAGAAACGAATTGATCCAAGAAGCTGAATTGAAGATGTAGCAGCTCGAGGTAGTGGCCAAGGTGTTGTATGTGAGTTTGACACTTTGGAATATCTTGAGAACTGGACTGCAAGTCAAGCCTGCAGGGCAACAGGAAGTTCAGTGACATCAGATTCAGACGGAATCCAAATTCTTAATCTAAGGTCATTACCTATAGATTCCATAAAGGAGATTTTCAAGAACAGTTCAAGAGGCGATTGCAAGACATGGATGGTTTAAAATAAAAGACAAAATCAGGGGTTTGCTACACAGTTTGAAGAAACCTGTACAAGTAAAAGATGACAAACACTGTGTTGGGTTGTAGTAGAAATCTCAAGCATTATTGAGGATGCAGCAAGGGAAAACATTTATTGGTGAAGTTAAATGCAAGGCTGATTCTATCAGTGACAGTGATGAACCAAATGGATATCTAGCATCAATGACCAACACTGGATATGAATCACTAAGCACTTCACAGGTACACATTCTAACTATTATACGTTTATCTAATTCAGAACTATATGATTATTAAGTATTGAAATGAATTATATTCATGTCATCATGTTAGCATCTTAGGACTTAAATGCTTAATTGATTGCTAAGAATAAGATTGCATGCTAGGATTCATGAGTTTAATTAGTACATTTTATACTTGTTTTTCCATGCAGTAAAATGAATATCTGGATAATTAGATAGGGTGTTCTAGACGGTTAGGTGTATCCCTAAACATCTGCTAGAACTTGATTTAAATCTTCTATAATTTAATACATCTGCTAATGTTGTGAAAATTTCTAAATAGACAAACAGGTCATAGATCAGATATTTTATATTTATTCTTATTGTGATAAATGACTTTATAAGTGTATGTGGAATTTGATATTGCTCATAATGACTTATTCAAATATTTTGCATATTTTTGAAATTGTTTATGTGCTTATTTTCACATGATCTTCGCACACTTATATAGTTGTACTTAAATGTCATATCATTTCATGTATTGCTTGTTAAGGAGTAGATGATTAAAAGATGGTAGAATTATCTAAGCAGTTGGTAAAATTTATAGATTCAAGGCTTAATCTAAAACTGAATTAGGTAATTAGAGATAGTTAAAATGTCAGACAACAGAAATGGATTAGACATAATTAATAATTAATTTGCTAGTTCTTCTATGCATGTGCTTTTATAAAATTATTGAATATCTATAAATCTGCTTTACATCAATTACACTTGTGTAGAATGATTAAAGTAGATAATACTGTATTTTCTATTATGCATAACATGCCTGAATTGCATAATTCTTATCTATAATGCGTTGAAGTTGAATGTTTACCATGTGTTCTTATTTTCATGATTATTCGTTTAAATTTGAAAATGCACATCTTCGGACTTGCATACTCTTAGGCAAAGCATGTATAAGAATCACAATAGGGTAAAGACTGATAGTCCACCTTAAATTAGGTTGGAATCACTAGTCACATAGTCTTAAGACTACTTTTTCAAGACTGCTGTAAATGAGAATTGATCAGTCAAAGATAAGTTTGTGCATGTTAAGGTTGAAGTTGTTGTTACCACTATTTAAAGCAATATCTCTAACCCATCTGGACTCAATTAAAGTTGAGTACCAAGAAGCTTAATCATTTGTGATTGCAAAGTATGTAACAAAAGATAAAAGTTATGTGATTTTGTGACATTTATTGTTCGAGGCATATGATCAAGATTGGAGCTCTGTTATCACAGTTGGTTGAGAAAGCCTACCCGATGGTAACCTTTGGAGATGACAGCAAATGATGTATAAGGGATTTGGCTATAATGAGTTTTGGAATTGTCATCAATGGAAGCATCTTTCTTGTCAACGGACGTAAGCACTATCTACAGGGCACTAGGGAATTCTTTGTCAAGGGTTTTCTGGAAAAGCATTGAAAAGGAAATGTGTTTGATTTGAAACAAGAAAGATGGAAGCTAACTCAACTGAGAGTGAGGAAATTTGTTCGTATCTGATATGGATTCAATTTGTAAAGATGAAGTGAGTTTCTTAGTAAAGCTTCACCAGTAAAGAGTTAGTTATGGCATATGAAGCTCTCACACTTGGTGAACAAGACAATGGATTCTCCAATAAAGATGAAATTGGTGAGAGGACTGCTTCATATGGAATTTTATCTAGAAGGACATTTTTAAGTATGTCACATAGGGAAGTCAATGAAAACATCACACTGAAGTAAATTATGTCATGGAAGAAATATGCTTAGTGGTAGTTGGTGACAACCCTAATTATAAGTTGGTGAATTTCGGGCATTCAACAGATAATATATCACAAATGGTGATTGATCACATCAGGTAGATCAAGTTGGAAGCAAAGTAAGATGTGAGAACTTTGAAGTCAGATAATGGAATTGAATTTCACGAATGAAGTTCTTTATAAATTCTGCACTTATAAAGGCACTTTGAAGCTGAAGCAATTAACACAACATGATGCTTTAATCAACAAGATCATGAAAAGACATCATATGAGTTAATGGCCAACCAGAAGCAAACACTGAAGCTCTTTCGTGTGTTTGGAGGAAATTGATATTTATTAAAGATTTATATGAGTATCTTGGCAAGTTTTAAGTTAAGGCTCATGGAACAATTTCCTAGGTTACTCATTGGAGTCAAAAGCTTATGAGGCGTATGTGATTGAAAACCAGAAGGTGATTGAGAGTACGAATGTTTTGACCTACTACACTAAGCTCCCAAGCATTCAAATGAATGACTATTCTGAATCTTTAAGGTTTGACATCCTGTCAGAGTCAAATTCAGATACTAATGATGAAACTAAGGTTTCAGAAGGAATCAATGATAATGATGATGATTCAGATCCTATTAGTGGAAATGGTAGTGAATCTACACAACTCGTGAACTTTAACTGAATCCACTTAATAAGGTGAAAGATCTTCAACACATCCGAGCAACAACTCAGAGGGAGCAAATAAAAGAAGGATCTACTAGTCATACTCAACACAATGAATATCAAAGGAATACATTAAGAACATATCTGCCAAGACAAAAGGTTTGAAGTCAAAGTCATTCCTAGAGTCTAGTTCTTAGTAAACCGGATTATTGAGTAAAGGCTAGATGTGCTAATCAAAATGAACATATATTTTTCAGGACCTAACATTTGGTATCCCAAAGAATAGTGAAAATGCACTGATTGATCCAGATTGAGTGATTGCAATACAAGATGATCTCAATCAGTTCAAAGGTAGAATCTACTGAAGCTGGAACTCAGACCACAAGACGAAGCTAAAATTGGTACAGTAAGGGTTTGCAGAAATTGGAAAATTATTGGCATTGTTATGAGGGACAAAGCCAAACTGGTTGCTATAAGTTACTATAAAGTAAAAGGTATTGACGATGATGGAAATAGAATCTTCGGGAATTTCAAGATCAAACAGTAAGCACCAGTGACGAGACTTGATCCTTTTAGGGCCTAACAAGATGAGGACCTAATAACAGGATATCCCTAGCACCTGCTCTGCATTCAAGTGTGAATATCTATCCGATGAATGTGAATAAGTGCACTCCTGAATGGTGAGTTAGAAGTTGAAGTTGATGTACAACATTTCCTGGACTTTGAAGTTGCAAATCATTGGAATTTGTATATCATTCTCTTCCCAAGCTCTTCCATGAATAGAGTTAGGGATTCAAGAAAATCGTCAAGGACATGGTATGGACACTCTAACTTCTTATTACTTCAAAATGATTTTTATTAGAGTCGTTATACATATATATCTCCAAAATAGAAGGCACACACATAATGTAATATTAGTGCTAGAGTACCATGATTGTATTATATGTGGGTCTACTAACAAAACTTGTGCAAGAGATATTTTGCTAAGTAAAATGCAGAGTTGGTACAACATGAGCATGTTGGAAGAGTTGCAATTCTTTTTGGATTATGAGTAGTTCAAAAGAATGATGGCAATTAAATTAAGTCAAGGTTCTTTTGAAGATGTGCAATTTATAAGACTCTAGACCTGCCAAGACTTCTTGCCAACAAACCACTAAGCTTGATCAGGACAAATCAGGTACATGAACAGAAGTTACAAGCTATAGATGTGTGATCAACTCATTATTTATTCAAGTGCATAAAGACCATATGTTTTATTCTCGAAATGCCTATGTCCAAGTTTCCAAGTGGATACTAGAGAATCTTATCTTATAGCTAAGTTATGAATAGTTAGATATCTTAGGGGATCACCAATTCTTAAAATCAGGTACCCTGAAGATAATAGGTTTAACCTAATTGGCTATATAGATATAAATGATGCAGGTTGTAAGAAAGACAGGGAAGTAATTCCTAGAAGATGTCAATTTCGTGGAAGAAGTTGATTTCTTGCTGAAATGAGAGGAAGCATTCAATACACAGTTGCAGCAAAGGCGGAAATTAAAGCAACCTGTGAATGTGATGATCTGATCTTCTGGACAAGGAAACTTCTTCAACACCAACAACTCTGTTGGTTATTCTCTACACCATGTATGGAACAAGCTCATGTACATCAGGTATCATTTCTTACGAGATTGTCCTTAATAGAATAACTTGCAGATATTTGCTGAACAACTTGATAAATATATTTTGTCTAAGTTGGTTAGTGAACTTGGGATATTATTTATGTGCATATTTTTTAGAAATCCCATCTACAAGGAATTCTCAAATGAGTTCACAAGTATTGAATTTTCAATATTTAAAGGACTTGTGAATTTGTTTGAAATCCAGTACCTCTTACTTTTTGCTACTAGTTTAATTATCAAGCTTACAATGTTATATGCATATGTGGTAGTTAGATTTTCTAGCATAAGTTAGCAGTATATTATTTGTATGTTAAATATTTGATGAGTATTAGTCAATGATATCTTGTTTAATTGCTCTTATATTTTGCTATGATATTTTTAAGTATTTGGTTACAAATAATTGTGACACTTTTGGTATTAGTGATATTATTTAAAAATTTTGTTCTAGGTAATTAATGTTTATTTCAAAAATCACTAATATTGGAAGGCGGAGTATTTTCTAAGTCCCTTGTATAAGATTCTCAATATTTTATATACTTAGAAAATATTTCTAAATTTTGATTTTATTAACAAGAGATTGTAATTAGGATCACAAGTATTAAATGTCAAAATATAAAAAGACTTGTGAATTTTTATTCAACTATTTTCTCGAGCTTACGTATATCAATAATAATTGTTATGAGTATAATTGTAATATGTTAGAGTGACAATTATTAGATATAGCATAGGAAGTTAGATGTTAATATTCAATCCTATGAATATTTAGTATTTAGCGAAATTATTTTATCTTATTAAAATTATTGATTGGAGCAATTCAATGATTATTAGTTTCATAATTCTGATTTGATAAAATATTATAAGCATAATTTTTTGTATTTTGAAATTATTGATAAATATCAAGTAATGATATTTTGTTAATGTTTCTTTTCAATTAATTGTGATATTTTTAATATTAGTGATAATACATGTTGTTTATCTAAAAGAACTAATAATAAAAATATGTCTAAGTGCTTATTGTTCTATTGAATAATTACCATATTTTGTTTTATATATATGCATGTTAGTGGTAATTGCTTAGTATAACATAGGTACTTAATTTATTTTGATATATTTAAATTTTGATGATGTAAAAAAATCCAGTGATATATCAGTTCCATAATTTAAGTAAATTAAAATAAATTTACAGCATGATTATTTGTAGTATAAATATTCTCTTTTATTACTTTGTGATAATTAATTAATATTGTATTACAAAATAATTGTGATATATTGATACTAATGGATTTGCTTAGTCTTTATTCTAAGTAAAAATTGGTTTTTAAAAAAACCGTTAGTATTAGTATATTTAGTTTTCTTTCTTTAATTGAATTTTAAACTTGAATGTATTTAAAAGAAATTATTGTCTATTTCTTTTTCAAAATATTTTATTCAAAGCTACATTCATCTTTCTATCAGTTTTAGATAAGAAAACATCAAAATTCTTTTTCAAAACTTCTCTTTTGAAAATCTTTTGATTTACAGACCTTCTTTGATTTCTAAAACATAGGATGTGAATCAATTTTTCTTGAGGATAATTTTTCTCCAATCTCAAAAAAATTTATCCTCTCTCCAAAGCTGGTTTTAAATGCTACATTTATAAAATCTTTTTCTCTCTTAATTTTTTCTTTTAAAGTGGCAGAAACTTTATGACTGCTATTTTATTCGGAGAAATTGTTTTTACTTTTGAGGTATCAACCATTTGTAAAATGATTTGTTTTTACACACTTGTTTCAATGTATGTTTCACATTGATTCATAGTACTTAAAGAGTGGTTGTTGCTTTGAAGGCCTTGTACTATATTGTTAAGCATACATCCAACCCCAATTGTCATGTTTTTATTTTAAGTCGGGGATACTATTAGGTGGATGAAAATGATGTAAATCATAATTGAATTATGAGTCGGAAAATCATAGTCTTATATCTGATAAGGATGTTTTGCAAAACTATTTTCAAAACATACAGTGCAAAGGTATAATGGAAAAGAGTCATTTATTGAGATATAATTTCATAAGAGAGTTGAATTTCTTCTTTGGTATAAATTCCCGCATTTTATTATGGGAATTTTGCCTTATAAGAAATTCATAAGGGATAGAAACTTTCTTCTCTGATACACTTTCCTGCGTTTTATTATGCGATAAGTATCTTAAAGAAAATTTCGTATCATGCTCTTAAATGATAAATCTTTAGATCCAACAAAACTCTTTTGTTATTTCCCAGAACTATGCCAATATTCGTAGAAGGGGGGTTGAATACAAATATTAAAACTTTTGCTTATTTTTATATTTTTTACTGATGTTTGATAATTAGAGAGAATGTGTTTGAATAAATTAAAACTGAAAAATTAAATATAAAAAAGAGATTTAAAATTACTGATGGATTGGTTTTTCCATCAGTGTATATTTTTGCTCAATGTTTCTAGGTTAAAATAAACCTAGCTTCATTTTACAAAGTTAGAAGATAAACCAAGTGTTCTTACAAAGTGCTCTAACACTAAACAGTTGATTTTCGGAGAAATTGTCTAACTTCTCCTGTTTCTAACAATGTTACCACACTTGTTTATATATTAAAAGTGTGTTTTTACAATTCCTATTTTTGGATTGTTTCTATCTACCTTCCTTTTACCTTTTTCCATTTCTAGAAAACAGCTTTGAAAGACAGCTACTGATTGAATCTTCACAGTCATCATAGACTATCTTCCATAGGTTTACTTTTTTCCTCTGGATCTACAATAGATAGGCATTCTGTGTTGTCTCAATCAATTGATAATTTTCTGTTAAGCATATCAATTGTACCATCCTTTAATCCATCAACTGATGATCTTGTTCGATTGATCTTTATATCCATCGATTGATAAATGTTTACTTATCGATTGATAGATGTTATCAATCTATATATCAATCGATGGGTCTTCACATCTGTTGATGGTCTTCAGTACTTGACTTGGCTTCTTCGATTGATCTCATATCCATCGATGCTTCAATATCAATCGATCATCCTTCACTTGTGCAATTTCCTATCTTTACATAATTACAATTTGACAGTTTAATTTACACATCAATTGATGATCTATATCAATTGACTCTAACATCAATTGATGAGATTAATATCAATTGATTTACACCTTATCGATTGAAATAGACTAAGTATACCTATGCTATAGTCCAAATTATCAATTGTTTCATATAAACACTTCAACTAATAAAAGGTTTCCTGATCAATTGATATTTATAACTTTCATATCAGTTGATCAGTTACATCAAATAAAATTTCTATGATTCTAAGATTAATGTTATCATTAAATTACATGTAGATTTCTAACATCTTTTACTAAAAGCATTTTAATGCAATCATTTACCATTCCCTCTTATACTTTTCATTCTCTTTGAGATGAAAAATATGTTTAGGAATGTTAAGATGATTATCTTTTTATCTTGATTGATTCTATCCATTTAGCCCCCAATGGCTTTAGAAGTTGGCCAAGAGGTTGGAAATCCATCAATCTCTTACTCAGGCCATAGTACCAAACACAGATCCATCCATTTCCATATATTAATCCTTGGAAATATAAGGAAACTTTGTAAGTTAGAGGTTGATAAGGGAGAAACTGTACTTGATGCTGCAAATAAGGATAAAATCGGAAATGCACCCACAGCTCTACCTCCAGAAAAGAAAAGTGGTATATAGCTGAGGTAACTTTAAGCTCATCTGCATCTTCTCAAAAGGATGCAGAGTTGAAAAGGCAATTAAACTGTCTCTGGAATCATTCTCTCAAAAGGGTGAATCCATTGAAATTCGCTCGTCAGCCAGAGCATCTTGTAATGAGTCAAGCACACCACAGGCACTCACGCTGATGGTAAGCCTAAACACATAAATTCTAGGAACACATTGCAAGGCGTGCACAGTGAGAGGTATAGGCATTCAGAGGAGATAAGGACTCTAATTAGCCATACATTACATTGTCCAAGGTATCTACCTCAAACAGAACTTAATCTTCTGCATCCCTAAAGGGATATCTCTTGTTCAAATTTATCTGGCCTTGAGAGGCAACTGCTTGGTAAGAATTCTTCGAATGAGTTAAGTAGGGTATTTTATACAAAATTTCCGTCACAGGGTTACGACGGAAACATAGGCTCTAAATTGCCATTCATTACATTGCCTACTACGTCGCCTCTCCTGGAAGAAACATTTCCAGATCCTGAAAGGAATGTCCACCTCCCGTTTACTGAGAAGGTGTGAGGCAACTCCTTCATAGAACAAGGCAGGATTCCCTAACAGATTTTAAAATCTTGGGATAACCCATCTCAAAGAGGTGAGGCTCCACTAGAGAGTGATTTAGCAAGTGCTATTGAGTCTGGTGCTGAGACAGTGCTAATGTATGATAGATCAAGAACACCTCTACGAGGCAATTCTCCACTTGATAGTGATTCAGTTCATTCTGATGAATCAGGTGATGAGAATATAAATGAATTGATGGATTTCACCTGCAGGTACAGAAGGCTATATTTGAAATGCAGAGTGAAAGTGAGGGAGAGAAACACTTAAGTGAAAGTGAGGGAGAGATACATTTGAGTGAGAGATAGGGAGAGAAAGAGTGAAACACTTCAAAGTGCTTGACACTTTAGTGTAAACACTAACAGAACGTAATAGAAGTGAGGAAATCATACACCAAACACTTATCCTTGCTACTTGCTACTTCTGAAAGAAAAGCTACTATGTTTTCTCAATCAATGACAAACGAGAACCTTCTTTGAAAGACAAACCATTTGAAAGATCATGGGCCATTGGAGGATTCCTCAACTAAGGGGGAGAATTTAGTATACAAGAAAAAGAAGAAAAAGGAGAAGGTCTTATATTCGTATCCTTATGGGAGAAGTTAATATCCTTAGGGGGAGAATTTAGACAAGAAAAGGATGAAAATCTTATCTTCTGATCCTTATGGAAAATAATAGAATTTGGGAGAATCAAGAAACTGTATCCTATACTTGAAAGGAGTTATCAGTAGAGGATTCCTCATCCAAGTGGGATGTACAGAAAATAATTGACACTTCTATTGATCATCTAAAGAGGAGAAGAAGATAGAGAAGAAGAATCACATTCTCAGGGGGAGAACACTACTTGAGCTATGTTCTACGGTTTATTGAAGACATTCCCAGGAATTTTAATTCTTATGAAGCTATGTTCATGATAAGTTCTTTAAGTTCAAACTATGAAGGATTTTGAAGCAGAAGAAGCTTAAACATAGAGGAAATGAAGATGATACTACTTGAATATCAGTTTAGTGCTAGAGGAACAAACATCTTTCATTTCAGTTACACAAGAAATCTGGAAATGCAGAATCTGATCCAGAAAAACCAGTAGCATTATTTACAAGTCTCGGACGATTACTTTTTCTAGTTGTTAGTTGAGTTATCCTCTCTATGAGATTTGTTTGTTAATTTTAACAATCAAATAGGGGGAGATTATTGGTGAGATTACGAAGCCGTATGAATAGTAATTGTGATAACTCAACACTAGAACAGGACAGGTAAATAATACTACGCCTATATAAAAATCAGGAAGAAATGAAGACAAGACAAATACAGTGAATCAAGACATTAGAAGAAGCTTTGAAGTCTATTACAGGTCACTGAAAGAAGTTCATTAATATGTTCAAGCGTTAGTGAAGAATAATGTGCAAATACTTTCAGGGTTTCAGAAGTGTTGAAGATTCAGTATAAAAGTGCCACTAGAAGATTTTAGTGTATCAGCATTGATTGAATAAGATAGACAATGTTTGAAGCATAGGAATCCAGAAGAATTAAAGACAGGGTAAAGACAAGGGTTAAAGAAGACAGCTATAGTCTTGAAGTTATACTCACTGAAAGAAGTTTATTTATATGTTCAAGCGTCAGTGAAGAACAGATAATGAAGTATTCAAGATTGTAGTAATAATGGAGACGTTGTCTAAGTACCAAAAAAGATTCCAGTGAAAGTACTATGTTTATTGACAGTCAGTGTTCGAAGCAATGAAGTTGCTGTAAACATAACAATGTACGTAAGGTTATAATAGGAAGACCTGGATCAAAGTTATTCGTCTGTGAACCAAACCAGTTGTACTAGGCGTTAGCAGTTTGTGAAAGGAATCTGAGTATTAACCATAGAAGAATTGTTAAGTTGAATAACGTACTTGGAAAGAATGGTTATTTATTAAGGTACGAAAAGTGATTTGTTGAGGCTACAGCCAAACAGCTAAATAGCTCAAAGGGTGCATGGTGCAAAGTGTCACAACCTTGGTATGAAAAGTGAAAGTTTCTGAACTACAGTCGAAGAACGGGAACAGCTCAGGGTTTAGGGTGTAATGTGACAAGACTTTGGTATAAGAAATTAAAGTTAACGAACTTCAGTCAAGGAATTAAAAGAGGGTCAAAGTGTAGTGACCAAATTGCACTTTGACCATTAAAAATATGAAGCACAACAAAGGTGAAGAAGCACAACAAACAATACAGGCGCAAGAAAAATAGTAAGACCCCCCAAATTAATTCTTTGGCGCAAAAGTTTCTAGGCGCAACAAAAATCAAAGGCGCAAGGAAATACTTGAAGAATAATGTTAAGTATTTGGTGGCGCCACTAGAAGGAAAATGGAGTAGTAGGCGCAACAAAAATACATTGGCGTAACAAAATATTTCTTGGCCCCACATAGCCCTCAACCAATCAAATTACAGCAGTCTACTTTATTGATTTAAAAGACTACACATACAAGAAGAAGAAATTCACTCAAAAAAAGGAGCCGTCTTCTTCAACACAAAAAAATGTAGAGAGTTACTGTCATGGCCGGAGCAAGAAGAAATAATTTATACATACCCATACCTTGCTCCTGGTCAGGTATTAGGATTCGGTTCTTTAATAAAAAATGTTCAGGGCTCCTAGATATCACTCCCTACGGACTCAGTTTTTCCTTATACTAATTTAGATATATTTGTATAAGAACTGAGTCTTATATTTTTGTGTTAGTAGCAAAGAACTAATTTGTTCTTTGAAAGCCAGTTATATTTTTAGCTGGGTGTAGCACCCCTCTGGGTTTATATACGAAAGATATATTCCCCGAAACTTGTCTCCATAATTTACTTGCTAATTTTCTAGAACATAAAGTTTATTCATAAATACAGAAAATTAGTAAGTCAGCCTCCTAAACACTATTCATCTCAAGAATTTGAAACCACTAACCGAACTCTAAATTATTTATCCGCAACAGATTCGAAAGAATTTTTTAATTTAGTGAGTATCGTATACAAACCTCCCCCTTTTACGATACTTCAGGACCTAACAAACTTAGAGAAAGTGGACTCATCAAGTGGTTTTAAAGATGTTAGCTATTTGATCTTATGTGGGTACAAAATGTAACACCACAATATCGTTCATGACATGTTCTCGGATAAAATGATACCTTATATCAATGTGCTTGGTTCGAGAGTGTTGTACAGGATTGTTAAAAATAGCTATTGCACTTGTGTTGTCGCAGAAAATTGGAATTTTGTTCAACGCAAGTCCACAGTCATTTATTAATTAAATTAAATTCAACTTGAATTAATTTAATAAAATAAAATAAATTTTTTTAGTAGAATTAAAATATTATCTTGACTTGTGCAACCTTGTTGTCAGCTCCAAAATATTTCTGTCTTTGCTGTGTCTTCTATCATAAAATCACTTAAGTTAGATGATGAATATTTATCAATTTTGTTAACAACAAATGTACTATCTAGTTCATTTATGTCATACTATAATAAATATTCTCTATTTATTACCTTTAAAAGTTGTGGTCTTCTGTCCTTCTTCTACTTTACTGTTTTTCCTCTTTTGTTCTCTTCTTCTGGAATCTACGTGTAGTAGCCACTTGTAATCTTCTATATCTTCTGAACTCTTCTGAAATACTACTCCTTTATTTTTCACTGACGCTTGAACATATTAATGAACTTCTTCCAGTATTGTGTAGCAATCTCATTGAAGTACAATTGATAATCTGATTCTTCGTGTCCAGTTGACTTTCTTCGTCTTGATTCCTGTTATTAAATTTATTATTTACTTATCCTTCTTACTTGAGTTCAGTTGTCAACTAATTATTACAAATAGGCCTAGTCATATGCCTTTCAAGGGCTGAGCATTCGGTCCGAAAAACTGAATAGCCCAAAATTTCAGAAAAAATAGAACCGGACCGAACCGAAATTACACTATTCGGTTCAATTTTTGGTTCCGATTCGATTTTGCTCACCCCTACCTAATAGAAGCATCCTTTTGGAGTGATATATATTTTAGATATTAGGTATAATACCTAACAGGAGCATAGCGTTGGAGATGCTCTTAGCATTTTTAAGTCCTAATTTTAATTTTTGTTTCCCTTTGACTAGGAGTTTCATTTTTTTTTTAAAGGAAATAATATTATAAAAGAAAATAAAGTTATATATCATGAGGAGGTAACTCAGATACTACCACTGAACTAATACAAGGAGATAGTATCTCTCTCCACACACATCTAGCTTTGGCGTCTATGGCCAATTTAGCGAGTAATGTGCAGGAACATTTCATGCCCAACCAACAAAACTAAAACTCAAGTATTCCATACTAGATCCAACCTTTAATATATCATTGACAATATTTCTAAATGTAAAAGTTGTTCCAACTCCTTTTTTTGCAACATTAACAACCAATTGATTATCAGATTCTAATACCAATTTTTCAACGTTGAGATCTCTTGCCAGAATAATACTAAGCCACAAAGCCTAAGCTTCCGCATCTTCAACAGAGAGAGGGGCCTTAATACAATCACATATAGCTCCAAGAATTTTACCTTTTTCATCCCGACAAATAGCACCCAAACCAACTTCTCCAATCTCACTCAACACAGATGCATCTGTGTTAAATTTAATAATGTTAGATGACGGAGGCTCCCAAACTAAAGATTTCTTCTCTGAAGCACACTTTTGATTCTTACTATATTTTTTAAAAAATTTCAACAAAGATTATGCTTGCTCTAAAATAAGTGGAGGAGGAAGAGGACATTTATTTCCGTAGCGAGTTGAGGTTTTTTCCTTCCAAATTTGCCAAGAAACTATAACAAAATGTCAAAATCACTATTAGATATGAACTTTATGACTTGTAACATGTAATCAATGGGATTCCATATATCTTTGATTTTGATTTTATCATAATATGCACATAATTTCAATATATTTTGGACAACAAGGAAAGTTCATAGACTATGACATGTCAAATCAGGCACCACTTTACACTTATCGCAATACTGATCAATAACAACACCTCTCCTACCAAGATTAAAATTAGTCGGAATCCAATTTTTATAAATTTTCTAAACAAAATTTTTCACCTTTGGTGGTACATTAAGACCCCAAACTAATTTCCAACAACCCTTATTAACGCTAGATTCTGAAGATTCTGTGATATCTTTCAACTTAATTGCTTCTCTATAACCACTTCTAATGGAATACACTCCATCTTTAGAATAATTCGACCCCAAACTGCATATTTCTTCTCTGAAACACACTTTTGATTTTTACTATATTTTTTAAAAAAAATCAGCAAAGATTCTGCTTGCTCTAAAATAAGTGGAGGAGGAAGAGGACATTTATTTCCGTAGCGAGTTGAGGTTTTGTCCTTCCAAATTTGCCAAGAAACTATAACAAAATGTTCAAAATCACTAATAGATATGCACTTTATGACCAGTAACATATAATCAATGGGATTACATATATCTTTGATTTTGATTTTATCATAATATGCACATAATTTCCATATATTTTGGACAACAGGGCAAGTCCTGTTGGTGTAGGTGCCCTAGAGGCAATACAATGTTTATTTTGATAAACCTTTATGTCAATTGATTATTCAATAAACATATTTATTATGACTTTAATTACTGCGATATATTTGTTAGCATAATAAATGTCCTTAGAATCATGATACACATTGTATAGTTTAGTACATGACTTGAACTTGAGATTATATAATATATCATATTCTTAAATGTCCCTAGTCGAGTATTATTATTATAGGACAATAATAATACATAAATAGACTAGTATGTTGTTTGACAGATAACCACATCTCATTGGTTATAAGTATGAGGATACTAAAGTCAACACATAGGTACATGCAGGAGTACATGGTACTGGACAGACCCACAGTGAGATTCTTCATGTTTAATAAAGTCATAAGAAAGACTCACAGTGATAATGGTGTAATGATCCTCTGACTTGAGATCATTATATTTTTATACGAGGATTAATATACTTTGACTACATTAAAAGTTACCTTTGACCGGGTAATGATAAAAGTGGACATCGGGTATATCATGAGTCGTATGAGAAATATGAATGATAGATAAAGGATTTAACCCTCCTATAATTAGGAGAGATATTATTGGCCTCTTGATTGAGTGAGACTATAAAATGCATGGCCGTGCTCAAATAATGATTTGTTTTCATAGTCTACTCATGGATCAAGTAAACCCGGAATAAATATTGAAGAGGATGACTAAATACATGCCTCGAGTTTAATCTATAATATATATGGTTAAAAGGATTATATTACACGGAAACATTAATCACGAAAGGTTTTATCGAATCACGATTTAATTATTGTTTAATTGGGTAGCAATGATGTATTACTAGATGCCGCTCATTGTTTATAATTTTATTGGAGAATAAAATTATTGCCAATTAAATAATAGCCTATAGGGTCACACGCAAAGAGCACTTAGAGGAATAGTTAATTTAAATTATAGATTTAAATTAATTGATAATTATTTGAATTTTTATTATATTAATTAAGTGAGACTTAATTAATTAAGATAATATAAATTCAAATTAGAATTGTATTTCTGCCCATAATAATTAAGTGTGACTTAGTTATTAATTAAATAATAAAATTCGTTTTATTATTTTCCTAGACCTACATGGGTTAGGTTTTGCTGCTATGGGCCTGTTAACCAAACATTATAAATAGATAATGTAGGGTTAAGAGGCAGAACACGTTTTTGATAGAAAAACCCTAGAAGAGGCAGCAAAGAGGCAGGAAGACAATTCGAATTATCAAAGGTTTGCTAGTACATCCACTCCGTAATCAAGATCGTGAGACGCTCTTGAAGGTGCTCGTGTGGATACCATAGAGGTGTTTTCGAGAGGAAGACACAAGTCGTGATAGCAAGGATCTCCGTTGAGTTCGTGACATTCAAGATCGTAATAGGTATGATTCGATTATCACCATAATTCGTCCAATCTTATACATGATCCTGCGTTAGGGTTCCGAAATTTTTCGTTATATTTACGTTTATCCGCTGCGTTTTATGCCTCGGAACCCAACAATGGCATCAGAGCTACGTGTATAAGGGACTGATTTGGTTACGTGTTTTATGTATTTGATGCATACATGCCTGTTTTGGTGACTGTCATGCCATGCTACTGCTTTGTCATAACTGCCATGCCACTGCTTATGCTACTGCCATGCCTGTTATGAAACTGCCATGCCTGTTTGATGACTGCCATGCTTCTGCTATGCTACTGCCATGTATATTCGAATTGTTATTCATATGATGAGTAAATAGATGATGATACTAGCATGTTAATGATTTGTCATGACTGATTTATATGCATGTTTGCGATTTGTATATTTTGCATGAGGGTCAGTTTGTATATGATACAAACTGGTGGAAAGATTATGTTGGACATGATCTGTTAACTGGGATATGATAAGTATGTATATGATACATGCTTCTGAAACTGTGTAAATTGCAGTGGGGAAAAAGGCCAACAGATATGATCTGTAATTCATAAATTGATGATTTCTGAATAGGACTGGTCTTCGGAAAAAAAAAATTTCCAAGCTGACCTGGCAGCTCGACCCCAGCTGGGGGCTGCCGCCCCCAGACCCCGCCCGGGGGCTGCCGCCCCCGGACCCCCGCATTATTTTTGTTGTGTACTTGAGCATGGTGCTGGTTATGGCCTTTGGACCCCTAGATTAATGGTTTTTGGTTTTGGTTTTATAAATACGACTTGCATGTCGTTTTCTTCATTCTTGTAATTGTTTAACCTCGAATGTAACTCGAGTTTTCTTATGTAAGTACATTAGTATAGGTTGTATTCAATTATTCCATGTAATGTACTTGAAGATTGAAGGATGATCCAAGAAGAGGAGCAAGCACCCATGGATACAAGAAGAATGAAGACATGTAATTGTATTTATATTTTACCTCCATAGATTGACTTTGATCCTTTCATTAGCTCGAAAGGATCACATAGGAAAAGGGCCATAACCAAGCACGTTTACATACTGCACTTTACATATTGATGTATGAATGTATGTGTAGAGTAGAAGATGCATGCTTTAATTAGATTAATGATGTATGCATGTATTAGATACGTCACCCATGCCATGCTTGCCATGCTAAACAAGATAAAATCTTTAACGATTTAAGATTTTAAAATTAACAAACGAACGATCATGAGATTCTTGTGTTTATGAAATATGGATTTTAAAACACGGAATTAAATATGAATTTTTGATATCTAAAACTGGGATTTTCTGTCAAAAGCGGATATGCGTATTCGTAAGGCTGATGGGTTTTAAGTGTGACCACTGGTATCCTCCATCTACCTGGGAAATGAACAATTTAAGATGTCAATTTGAAATATTTGGTTCAAGGAAAAATTGAGGATCTCTTCATGATGTGATCATGATCGTCGTAAATTTTCTAAACCCCTTAACAAAATATTAAGTTTTAATCGGATGCTTTCCAATGAATGAACACTCATCGAATCCTAGATCGATTAGGGGAAAGACTGTCAGTGGCAGGGGACTCCTATCTATCGTGGTGAGATGCGACGAATATAAACGGTTATATTCGGCCGTTGTATCATTGGGTCAAACTTAACTGAGTCGTCATAATAAGGTGAAAGTAAACGGTTATATTCAACAATTATGAACTTAGAAGCATGGAGTTTGGTTAAAAAATCTATTAGATAGATAAGATCAATCGTTGCTCACCAAACTATCCAAGAATTATATATGATATAATTGACAAATGTTGTCTACCTAAATAATCATTCTTAAGGACTTCCAGTGGTTGACTTAAGACATGACGAAATATGGATCTTGGCTAACTAGAAAGAATTATGGGATATACTTTCCAAATTAATAGTAAGGGCTATTGATTTGATAAAAATAGTGGGAGATATATTATGAATGTATTATAATCATTTGAACATAATAAATAACTCAGACAATCTAATGTTTATTTTGTGCTTTTATCATTGTAGATACCGAATAATGACAAACAACACAAACACACTATCCGTACGATCTGTCCTTGAGAAGGATAAGCTGACAGGAGGAAACAACTTCCTAGACTGGCAGAGGAATTTGAGGATTGTCCTCAGGCAGGAGCGCAAGCTTCATGTCATTGATATTCCTCCGGCAGGTCCCCTTCCTGAGGGCGCTACTGTTGAGGAACGAGCGGCCCACACAAAGGATGAGAATGATGCAACTGATGTTGCATGTCTTATGTTGGCAACTATGAGTGCTGAGCTTCAAAGACAACATGTGCATATGGATGCATATACTATCAATGAGCACTTGCAAAGCATGTTTGCAAGCCAAACTCGTCAAGAAAGGTTCAACACGAGCAAGTCACTCTTTAACTGCAAACAAGGGGCAAGTGAACCAGTTGGCCCACATGTTCTGAAAATGATTGGTTACATTGAGTATCTTGATACTTTGGGTTTCCCGATTGGTCCGGAAACTGGTATTGACCTAATCTTGAATTCTTTGAACAACAAATTCACTCAGTTTGTTATGAACTACAATATGAATGAATTTGACAAAACACCTACTGAATTGTTGGCTATGTTGAGAACATATGAGACCAACATGAAGACGGCTGAACCCGCTCCCATACTGATGGTGGGCAATAAAGGTAAGGCCAAAGGGAAAGGCAAGTGGAAGGGTAAGAAGAAGACAGGTTCTGATTCTACACCCAAGCCAAAGTCAGGTCCTAAACAGGCTTTAAAGCCTAAAGGTGGGGTCGCTAAGGGTGAATGTCACTACTGTAAGAAAACTGGTCACTGGAAGAGAAACTGTTCAGTTTACTTGGAGGATCTGAAGAAGAAGAGGGCTGAGCAAGCTTCTAATTCAGGTATATATGTTATAGAAGTCAATCTGTCTATTTCTACATCTTGGGTATTGGATATCGGATGTGCTTCTCACATTTGTATAAATGTGCAGGAAATGCAGAGAAGTAGGACATTGGCTAAAGGAGAAATGGACCTACGAGTTGGCAACGGAGCAAGAGTTGCTGCTTTAGCTGTAGGAACCTATTATTTATCTTTGCCTTCTGGGCTAGTTTTAGAACTGGAGAATTGTTATTACGTGCCTGCAATTCGCAGAAACATTATTTCTGTTTCTTGTTTGGACAAGAAAGGTTTTTCGTTTACAATAAAGGACAACAGTTGCTCTTTTGCTTTGAATGATTTAACCTATGGTGTTGCGCATTTGTTTAATGGTTTATATGTTCTTGACTTAGATAATCCTGTCTGTAATATAGAAAACAAACGACTTAAAGTTAATGACTCAAATCAAACATACCTCTGGCATTGTCGTCTAGGCCATATAAATGAGAAACGCATATCCAAATTACAAAAGTATGGATATTTTGATAAGTTTGATTTTGAATCATACCAAGAATGCGAATCTTGTTTGCTTGGTAAATTGACTAAAGCCCCTTTCACTGGTAAGGGTCAAAGGGCCACTGAACGTTTGGAGCTAATACATAGTGATGTATGTGGCCCAATGCGTGTGATGGCTAGAGGAGGCTACTACTACTTCATAACATTTACTGATGATTTCAGTAGATATGGATATGTATATCTTATGAAGAATAAATCCGATTCTTTTGAAAAGTTCAAAGAATACAAAGCTGAAGTAGAGAAGCAAATTGGCGGAGGTGCAAGTATTAAAATCTTACGATCTGATCGTGGAGGAGAATACTTGAGCACTGAATTTAAAGATTATTTAAAAGAGTGTGGTATTGTATCACAACTCACTCCGCCAGGTACACCTCAATGGAATGGAGTTTCAGAGAGGAGAAATCGCACATTGTTGGACATGGTGCGATCGATGATGAGTCATGCAGATCTTCCAATTACTTTCTAGGGTTATGCTCTAGAAACAGCGGCTTTCACACTTAACCGTGTTCCTACTAAGAAGGTTCAAAAGACTCCATATGAGATATGGGAGAAGAAACGGTCAGGCATGAGCTTTATGAAAGTTTGGGGATGCAAGGCGTTTGTGAAGCGTCAAGTATCTGACAAGCTTGGACCTAAATCTGAAGAGTGCAATTTTGTGGGATACCCTAAGGAAACAAAGGCGTACTATTTCTATAGTCCTACTGAGCAGAAAGTGTTCATTGCTCGAGATGCTGTTTTCATGGAAAGAGATTTTGTTTCCAAAAGAAACAGTGGGAGAACTATAGACCTCGATGAAGATCGAGAACCACAAAATAGCATTGAACCTGAAGTGGAACAAGAGCAGGATAATGATAATGCTCAACAAACACAGGTTGTTCGTAGAACTGGTAGAATTCGCCATGAGCCAGAGAGATATGAATTTCTCTTGGCTCAATGTGGTGATTTGATGCTCATAGACGAAGATGAGCCTCTCACATACCAAGATGCTACGAACAGTCCAGACTCTAAGAGATGGCTAGAAGCCATGAAATCTGAGATGGATTCCATGTACGAAAACCGAGTATGGACCTTGGTTGATCCACCTGAAGGGGTAAAACCCATAGGGTGCAAATGGGTTTTCAAGAAGAAAACTGACATGGATGGAAATGTTCAGACCTATAAAGCAAGGCTGGTTGCAAAAGGTTTCAGACAAATTCATGGTATTGACTATGATGAGACTTTCTCACCAGTGGCTATGGTCAAGTCTATAAGGATTTTGCTTGCTATTGCAGCATTCCATGATTATGAAATCTGGCAAATGGATGTCAAAACAGCCTTCCTTAACGGAATCCTTGAAGAGGATGTGGATGTGTACATGACACAACCTGAAGGTTTTGTCGATCCAAGGAATGTTAGCAAGGTATGTAAATTACGTCGATCCATTTATGGATTGAAGCAAGCCTCTAGGAGATGGAATATCCGTTTTGATGAAACAGTCAAGGAGTATGGCTTTGTTCAAAACGAAGATGAACCTTGTGTTTACAAGAAGGTTAGTGGGAGCCATGTGGCATTCATAGTACTATATGTTGATGATATACTACTAATGGGGAATGACATACCTTCTCTCAAGGCTGTTAAGATTTGGTTAGGGAGCAACTTCTCTATGAAAGACTTAGGAGAAGCATCCTACATTCTAGGAATGAGGATCTATAGGGATAGATCTAGAAGGATGATCGGTCTAAGTCAGAGTACATACATCGAAAAGGTTTTGCATCGTTTTGGTATGCAAAATGCAAAAAGGGGATATGTCCCCGTATCTCAAGGGATAACGATCTCTAAAGATCAGTGTCCAAAATCATTGGATGACAAGCACCGCATGAGTAAGGTTCCATATGCCTCAGCAATTGGATCCATCATGTATGCAATGGTATGTACTCGCCCAGATGTTTCGTATGCTTTAAGCATGACGAGCAGATACCAATCTAATCCAGGTGAAGGTCACTGGACGGCTGTCAAAATATTCTAAAGTACTTGAAAAGGACTAAAGATTCATTCTTGGTGTATGGAGGAGAGGAGAAACTGGTTGTAAAAGGTTACACCGATGCAAGTTTCCAAACAGACAGGGATGATACTGTATCACAGTCTGATTTTGTGTTTTGTCTAAACGGAGGTGCTGTGAGTTGGAAGAGTTCAAAGCAAGAAACAATAGCTGATTCTACAATGGAGGCTGAGTACATTGTAGCTTGTGAAGCGGCTAAGGAAGCTGTTTGGATTCGAAAATTCATTAATGATTTGGGAGTGGTTCCATCGATCGCAGATCCCATTGATCTATACTGCGATAATAATGGAGCCATTGCACAGGCTAAAGAACCTAGAGCTCACTCCCGAACCAAACACATACTCAGGAGATATCACCTCATTCGAGAGATTAATGAAAGGGGTGACATACACATATGTAAAGTGCACACAAATGATAACATTGCAGACCCACTGACCAAAGGCTTATCGCAGAAGAAGCACGACGGTCACACTAGTTCCATGGGTATTAGATACATGGGTGATTGGCTCTAGTGCAAGTGGGAGATTGTTGGTGTAGGTGCCCTAGAGGCAATACAATGTTTATTTTGATAAACCTTTATGTCAATTGATTATTCAATAAACATATTTATTATGACTTTAATTACTGCGATATATTTGTTAGCATAATAAATGTCCTTAGAATCATGATACACATTGTATAGTTTAGTACATGACTTGAACTTGAGATTATATAATATATCATATTCTTAAATGTCCCTAGTCGAGTATTATTATTATAGGACAATAATAATACATAAATAGACTAGTATGTTGTTTGACAGATAACCACATCTCATTGGTTATAAGTATGGGGATACTAAAGTCAACACATAGGTACATGCAGGAGTACATGGTACTGGACAGACCCACAGTGAGATTCTTCATGTTTAATAAAGTCATAAGAAAGACTCACAGTGATAATGGTGTAATGATCCTCTGACTTGAGATCATTATATTTTTATACGAGGATTAATATACTTTGACTACATTAAAAGTTACCTTTGACCGGGTAATGATAAAAGTGGATATCGGGTATATCATGAGTCGTATGAGAAATATGAATGATAGATAAAGGATTTAATCCTCCTATAATTAGGAGAGATATTATTGGCCTCTTGATTGAGTGAGACTATAAAATGCATGGCCGTGCTCAAATAATGATTTGTTTTCATAGTCTACTCATGGATCAAGTAAACCCGGATTAAATGTTGAAGAGGATGACTAAATACATGCCTCGAGTTTAATCTATAATATATATGGTTAAAAGGATTATATTACACGGAAACATTAATCACGAAAGGTTTTATCGAATCACGATTTAATTATTGTTTAATTGGGTAGCAATGATGTATTACTAGATGCCGCTCATTGTTTATAATTTTATTGGAGAATAAAATTATTGCCAATTAAATAATAGCCTATAGGGTCACACGCAAAGAGCACTTAGAGGAATAGTTAATTTAAATTATAGATTTAAATTAATTGATAATTATTTGAATTTTTATTATATTAATTAAGTGAGACTTAATTAATTAAGATAATATAAATTCAAATTAGAATTGTATTTCTGCCCATAATAATTAAGTGTGACTTAGTTATTAATTAAATAATAAAATTCGTTTTATTATTTTCCTAGACCTACATGGGTTAGGTTTTGCTGCTATGGGCCTGTTAACCAAACATTATAAATAGATAATGTAGGGTTAAGAGGCAGAACACGTTTTTGATAGAAAAACCCTAGAAGAGGCAGCAAAGAGGCAGGAAGACAATTCGAATTATCAAAGGTTTGCTAGTACATCCACTCCGTAATCAAGATCGTGAGACGCTCTTGAAGGTGCTCGTGTGGATACTATAGAGGTGTTTTCGAGAGGAAGACACAAGTCGTGATAGCAAGGATCTCCGTTGAGTTCGTGACATTCAAGATCGTAATAGGTATGATTCGATTATCACCATAATTCGTCCAATCTTATACATGATCTTGCGTTAGGGTTCCGAAATTTTTCGTTATATTTACGTTTATCCGCTGCGTTTTATGCCTCGGAACCCAACAAGTCCATAGATTATGGCATGTCAAATCAGGCACCACTTTACACATATCGCAATACTGATTAATAACAACACCTCTCCTACCAAGATTAAAGTTAGTCGGAATCCAATTTTTACAAATTTTCTAAACAAAATTTTTCACCTTTGGTGGTACATTAAGACCCCAAACTAATTTCCACTAACCCTTATTAACGCTAGATTCTGAAGATTATGTGATATCTTTCAACTTAATGCTTCTCTATAACCACTTCTAATGGAATACACTTCACCTTTAGAATAATTCCACACCAACCTACCTTCGTTATCAAGAGATCCCATCGATATAGACATAATCCTATTCAAATCATTTGAATCAAATAATGTTTAGATAAATTTTTTGTCCCGCTCCCCATTAGGAAGTCTGATATCTGCCACTATCATGTCAACAGGAATATATGGTGGATTAGTGATATTAATGCCATTTTTAATAGCAACCCAATTATCTTTTAATACTATAATATTTTCACAAGATCCCACTCTCCAAACACATCCATTTTCTAGTAATTCCTTTCCCCCAAAGTAAACTACACCATATAAAAGATGAAGTGCTTTTACTCTTTGCTTCTAAAAAGCTCGTGTCATTGAAATAAGAGGTTTTACGAACCCTGCTTACAAGGAGATGAGGATTTTTCAAAATTCGCCAACATTGTTTTGCTAAAAAAGCTTGATTAAAACATTCTAGATCTTTAAAACCTAATCCTCCTGAATCCTTAGGCCTACATAAAGTGTCCCATCTCCCCCAATGAATTTTATTCCTACCATATTCTCTTCCCCACTAAAAACTCGCCATTAATCTATAAATGCCCTTAATCATATTCTTAGGAAGTCTAAAACAACTTAAAGAAATATTATGAATCAATAGAATAACTGATTTCAATAAAATCTCCTTCCCCTCTTTTGAGAATAAGCTTCATTTCCAACTCTGTATGGCCCATATTTTTTCTTTTATATAATTAAATAATTCACGATTTCTCCTTCCAGCACATTAGGGTAACCCAAGTACTTCTTATGGCATTCAACCATTTTAACACCAAAAATTTGTGTTATCTCTTTTCTAGTCCTATCGACAACCTTGCTCCCAAAACAAATTTCAGACTTCGAGAAATTAATCATTTGCCTTAAAACTTTTTCATAACAATCTAAAACAAATTTTATAGTTAAAACATTCATTAATATCGGTTTTGCAGAATAATAAACTATCATCTGCAAAGAACAAATGAGAAACAAAAATTTTATTTGACCCAAATCGCAATCCCTTAATAACACCTTCCTGTTCTTTTTTACAAAGAAAACACGATAAACCTTCTGATACGGAGAAAGAGGATCATCTTGACGGAGAGCTCTTTCAGGAATTATATTACCTCAAACATCTCCATTAATTAAAATAAAAAATGACACAGAAGATATACATTTTTCTAATCATTTTAATCTACCTTTCAGCGTATCCTAATTTCCTCAGTACTTCAAAAATAAAAATCCACTCAACCCTATCATATGATTTTGCCATGTCAAGTTTCAGAGCTACTGCACTTCCATTTCCGCAACGATTGTCTCCATAATTTTGTAGTCGTGTAACAACACACGACTTTCCTCCTCCTCGGAGACGGAGTGAAAGCCACCTCGTTTAAATTTCTAAAAAAATATTTTTAAAAAAAATTGAAGGATAAAACCAGCACAACTGGAAATTAATGGGAAAACCAAAAAGGATAAGTTGTTAAGCATTGGGAGTATGAGAGATGCAAATGACCTTTCTTTTTTTGGTATACGGGACGTTTAGTTTCGCTAATTCCGCAAACATTCAAACATTCCAACATCCGATGTTAAAGTTATCGGGGATTGTAGATTTGCGCAGAAACCTTCGATCATTGAGCTAGAACACTTATTAGAGGGGTCTGTTAGAACCAAATTTCTGTCGGGCCGGACCTCCAAGGACTTTCTTTGGGTTTGGGCCTGCAAGGAGAAGAATGCGAGGGATTTATCCCCCGATTCGCCTCCGGTGTGAGAATCAGTAACTAGTTCTGATGTGTACTTAAACGTGCAAAAGTTTTGTGTAAATAAGTGTATAGAATTGTGTATATCTTATAAATGAGCTGATCCGCCTATATATATGCTAAGACATGTTACTGTAGCCGAAGGGATGGGCAACTGTGGCCGTCCACTGTATCTGACAACTATAGCCGACCACTGTAGCCGAACGGCGCCCTGCCAGTGCGGCTGAGGTGACGTCTGACCTCTTGGGCCTACTTTCGGGCCTGAGGGGTGGTTCGGGCTTTGGCCCTTTCAACTTAAGTGGGCTTTGGCCCAAGGACCGCGTGGGCCTCCAACATGTCCCCGGGCTTCGGTTTTGGTTGCTCGCCCGAATCCGAAGTCCTGTCGCTCGGTGGCCTTCTATCCCATCTTCGAGAGAAATCCTAGGGAAGTCGTGTGTTGCAAGTTGACACGTCTCTTGGAGAATCGTGCTACATTAAATGCCCGCGACTTGTCTAATTTCGAAAAATGCGCGCAATAAATGCGTTGCGTCTTTTCCACCAGTTAACCGCTGTCTTCCACTTCTTTTCATTTATTTTCATCACTTGGTTTTCCTTTTCTCAAGAAAACTGTCCAAATTTCTTCCTTCCTCTATATAAACCCCATCATTACCTTTTCACCTGCTTACGCTACCAAACCTATTTTCAAACCTTTCTCGCCTCTCCTGACTTCTGTGGCAGCATCAAAGATTCCTTCTCTACTACAACAACTCAAGCGGTCTCATCCTCGTCTACACTGCATCACCAGTAAGTTTCCCCTTCAATCTTCATGTGGTTTACGGAATTTTAGTGAAGTGTGTATTGCATGTATGTGTTTCCGGGTGTGAATATATCTGTGCGTTTGTTTGAATGTGTTTGGTGGGGTAGGATAGGGAGTTCAGGGTCTATGTGGGCTTTAGACTATGTTGCCTTGGGTAGTTTTGCCTGTTCCTTGGGTTATAAAGGGGCTTAAAGATGGTGCGAATGAAGTTCTGTGGTTTGAACCTCCTTCGGGATCTTCAAGCTTTGGAACATGCTTCGGTATCCGGTCCCATCACCCAGATGGGTCCTGGGAGGTACCCTGCCCTGCCCGAATCCGGCCAGCGGTACTCGGCCCTATTTTGCTATATACAAAAATCAGATTTTTATATAAAACCGCCGAGTACCCGGCTAATTGTGTCATCGCCGTGTTGCAGGAACATGGATCGGGCTTCGGGAATAGCGGGTACCTCTTACTCGCCCAACAACTATTTTATTGATTCTAAATTTCCCGCGGCGAACCTTCGGTCGCGGATGACAGAGGCCGAAGTAGCCAAAACCAGGGATAAGTATGAGATCCTCTCGAGTTGGCACGTGTACCATGCGGACAGTCGAGACCGGATTTATTTTACTCCCGAAGTAGATGAGGAGAATGGGAAGATCGCCACCGGCATTTCCGAAACGTCTTTTAAATGCGGTTTCCGGGTTCCCGTGTTGCCCTTGGTGAGGCGGCTTTTTAAACAGATGGGTATCGCCTTAGGGCAGCTAGATCCCAACAGTTTCATTCATATGAATTGTTTTCAGCATCAATACATATTTATATAACAATTATAACTACATCAATACATAGTTCTAAATACAGAACCAAATATAGCATTTTTCTATTTTTAAGCACTCCTATAGCATTGCATTGAAATGTTATGTTTTATAATTGATGATATATTTATAGAAATAACACCTTTAATAGCATTGGATTGGACTTGGCTCTAACAGATTACATGATCATATGAATTCAATTCTAAAACAAAACTGAAAATTAATATAATTGTCAGATGAGATGGAAATAACATAAAAAGGTAGCTTAAGAAAATTTGCCCATCACAAGTATTTGAACAAAAAAACATCTCATTCCATCAACTACGTTCAACCAACAATAAGAAAGCTCTTTTAAAAGATGCGGACAGTCTTTCCCATTGTGCTCTTCAAGTACAAACACCTCACCTGAAATACAAACAATGAAACAATATCACACAAGGAAAAATTTACTGTTGCAATTAAAATACTTAAATCAGTCTAAACACTACACTAGTCACTTGTATACATTGCATAGCAAGGTGCCACATTTTTCTCTGTCCCAGGTCATTGCACAGATAACTTAATGCAAAGAGCATCTTGTAGCAAAAACAAATGCTATTGCCAAATCAAGAAATTAAAAAACTTACATTTTGCCAGTTCTTCTTTAACAGTGAAACTAGGAAATTCACACTCATCTGCACATTCTGGAAGATCTGCTTTTCTTCCATGCTGCAGTTCCCAACAGCAACTCCCATGCAAAGTACCTTCTTCAATTGGAATTTTACAGTTGCCTTGGTCTCGTTAACTTTAGACTCGAGAGACTCCTGATGTGAGACAAGTGTAGGAAACTTCCCTGCATTAACATATAACACCAGAACCTCAGACACCATGAAATGAGAAATAATAAAAGGGATTCCAAACACCTACAAACTTTGATATATAGAAGGCCCTAACAGCAGTTGCGATCACGAAAATGTCACACATAAAAAGGCTCCTAAGAACCATGGAGGGCTTTCATGATAACAGACAGCACATTAGCAGACTGTAATAAATTGATAAAGAAGCTGGGAGATTTTTCCTGGCAAGTACCTGCCTTGCTATCTTGGTTGATATAGTATATCTAACAATCAAGAGTTTGGAGGCCAAATCAATGACCGACTAAATTTAAGAAAGTGACAGTGTACAAATCTGAACTGTGTATTGTGCAAAACTAGCAACAAGGATATACTCATCAGGTAAGACCAAATACTAATTCTAATATTCACCTATAGCCCACGGGATGTCAATATGATTTAGAAGAACTGCTACAAGCATACTGCCTCCCCATAGACAAAGTGGTTGATATTATCATACCATGAGAAAACAATGACAAGCAACAGATTCATGAAGATCCAACAATATACACCAAACCAACCTGCTTTATTGAGCCCTGGACCCAATAGACGAGGAATCTGCTTAATGACAGCTTCAGAAGCTAAGAAAGCATGGTACTTCTTTGCAAGTTTCTTGACCAGTTTCTTGTTCTTGTTCAACTTCTTCAAGCCTTCTACATCCATGTATTCCAAACCAATTTTCTCTGCCTGCAATGAAATATAATTCAAAATCAACTCCTATTGACACTTTGAAAGCCAACCATATTACAAACCGCAATTAAGAACTAAGATGAAGTGGAAAACAGAGCACAGAACAATAACAATAGTAATTAACCTAAAACAAAATCTTTTATCTTCATATAACTCCAGTATAACCTAAGTGTATCATAACAAGGCATGTTCAGCAAAATAAAATTCTTAATATTTAAGGATTTTATTAAGAAAATTACAATTGATGTTTTGCATTGTTTAAATTCCTCAATCAAATCAAGAAAGGGTCGATTTACCTCTCCCACATGCTGAGCATCACCAAGCATGCAAACTTTCATCTTAGGACGAGGAATGTGAGGCAATTTCACAGACCCACTGAAACGCTTATCCTTTTGCGGATCATAGTTCTTCAAACCAATCTGGAGTTCAATTGTCTCCATAAAGTTTCGCTTTTTCTCAGCAGATTCTTTCGTAATCTGAGAGATAGCTTCTCTTAGGGCTTCACTCTGCAACTTACTGTGTAAAAAAAAATATTGTTCCATATTTATTATCAAATCAAACCAAAAATAAAATCAAGTTCAATACAAAAAACATCACAGTTACCCTCAAAAAATTAACCAACTGGAAGTTAACTCCTCGATAATATATTTTCCAGACAGTCACAAATTCAAAACATTCAGCTCCCTTTACTGCTATGTCGATAAACATTTATACTCCCTCCGCACCCTTTTACATGTCCTTGCCTTCTTTCAATATAAATTTAAGCATAATCTTCCAAAATTATCTATATATTAACCCCCATTCTCATTTTTCAATGTAATAATATCCCAACAGTCACGAAATCAAAACATACAGCTCTGCATACTGCTATGTCGATAAACATTTATAATATTTACCAACTACCCCATTCCGATTAAAACTACAACTCAACCACACCAATTTTCAAAATAAATCGATACCCAAAAAATCACACCCTTTATTTCCACATTTATCTTTTTACTGTTTTCTCATACACCTTTAATTTCACTCACAATACGCATAAAAAACCGATTAAAATAACAAATATTCAGTTCAATTGGAAAATAAATACAGATCCAAACATCAAAAAAACAGAAATCACACTAATTTATAATCACAACTTAACACGTACATGTAAATGTTGCAACTAAAAGAAAATACCTCATGTTTGAAATATTGCTACGTCTTCTAACCTGGACACAATAACAAACAAAGAAGAGGATTAGTGTGTGTGTGTGTGTGTGTGTGTGTGGGAAAAAAGCAGAGTTATTGTTGAGGAGGAAGAGGAGTACCTGAAACCCTAATCGGCGGCTTGAGACTGAGGACTGCTATGAAATAAGGAGAAGAAGAGATGCTATGAATATATATATTCAAAACCTAGGCACGTGATAGATTTCCAGTCACGTGCTCTGCCTACTCTATTTTCTATTTAATTTATAAAAAGGGAAATTAATTTTCTTTTTAGTATATTTAGTCAAAATGTAAATATATTTATTGAGTTGGATTAAATGTAAATGTTGGAATGATTGTCACCTTGGGAGTGTTTTTTTTTGGCAGAGTCACTTTGGAGTTTAATGCTCCTGGTGAATTGATTTCTATTGTAGTGTCTAAAAGTTCAAGTTCTTAATGAAATTACTTTATTTAAGTTTAGACCAATGCAAAATGGAAGTAGAAAATCTTGAATTTTTCTAGGAGATAAGTTGTATGAAAAATATTAAATATTGAATTTAATTTATACTAGTTTATAACCCGTGCAAAGCACGGGCGAGACTAATAAATTATATATTAATTATTTTATATGATTTAAATATATAATTTATTTATTTTTATTATATCGGCTATAATAATATAATATAAAGTAAAAATTATTTATAGATAAAATAATATTATTATTTGAATATTCATGAGATTTAATTAATACTCCCTCCGTCTCTTATTACTTTTCCTGTTAATCATGTGCACGCTTGCCAACACACACTTTTTGATCGTTAATATCTTTAATTTCGTATTAGTATTAAATATAAAAAATTTACTGTATTAAAGTACTCACAAATACGAATCAAACAAAATCACTCATGACTATATTTTGTCTTATAAATTATGTGTAAATTAGTAGTCAATCGCTTACAATGAACAGTACAAAAAGTCAAAACAGGAAAAGTATAACGAGACGGAGGGAGTAACTTTTAATATTCATGAGATTTAATTAATAAGTTGTAATTTCAATTAGAAGTGAAATGATATATTTTATTAGATTGTTGTACAAAAAATGATTCACCGATGATAGAGTTATATGTAAAATATATATGTTTTAAAATTAAATTATAATTATATCATAATTACATAAAAAAAGTCGTATAAAAAGAAAACTTACGGATGATAAAAAGTGTTGTATAAAAAGAGTACTTACCGGACGGATGACCAACTGACCAAACTTTTTATTTTTCTTTAAATATAATTAGGAAATTTTTATTAATAAAAAGAGTTACAAATATATTAGAAATTTTTTAATTAAAATTTAAATAAAAGAGTATATTTTAATTGATGTAACTGATCAATTGATATGAAGATTATAAATATCAATTGATCAGGAAACCAGATATCAGTTGAAATGTTTATGTGAATCAACTGATTAATTGGATTGTAGCATAGGTGTACTTAGTCTATTTCAATCGATAAGGTGCAAGTCAATTGATATTATTCTCATCGATTGATATTAGAGTCGATTGATATAGGTCATCAACCGATGTTTAACTTAGACTGTCAAATTGTAATTATTTGAAGATAGGAAACTATACAAGTGAAGGATGATCAGTTGATATTGAAGTATCGATGGATAGAAGATCAATTGAGGAAACCAAGTTAAGCATTAAAGACCATGAACTAATGTGAAGACCCATCGACTGATATATCGATTGATAACATCTATCAATCGATGAGTCATCTTTTATATATCGATGGATACAAAGATCAATCGAATAGCAATACCAGTTGATGGATAAAAGGACAGATCAATTGATATGTTTAACAACAAATTATCAATTGAGTGAGAAAATACAAGTTGACAAGTTGATAGATAAAAGCACACATATGGAAGATAGTCTATGATGACTGTGAAGACTCAAGTTGAAGCTGTTTTTCCAACTCTGAAGACTTTTCCCAGAATGGAAAAAGGCAATAGGAAAGATAGATCAGAAACAATCCTAGTTTTGATTAATTATTTTAATACTCTTTCTAGGAATTGTAAACACACATGTGGTATATAAACAAGTGTGGTAGCATTGTTAGAAAAGTGACAAGTTAGACAATATCTCTTAAATCAACTGTTCAGCCTTAGAGCACTTTGTAAGAACAGTTGATTTATTTTCTAATTTTGTAAAATGAAGCTATGTTTTATTAACCTAGAAACATTTAGCAAAAATATACACTGATGGAAAATCCAATCCATCAGTAATTTTAAATATCTTTGTTCATTATATTTTCAGTATTATTTCTTGTTTATACACATTCTCTAAAAACACTCAAACATCAAGAACAAATATTAAAACAATAAAAAGTTTTGAATATTTGTATTTAACCCCCCCTTCTACAAATATTGACATTGTTCTAGGAAATAATAATTGGTATCAGTTCCAGGCTTTCAACATACAGAAAGTTTAAAGATCAAGAACAGTCAACATGGGCTAAAAGGATTCAGGTGTGAAAATTCCCATCCTAGAAAATGATGAATATTTTGCATGGAAAGTGAAAATGCTTCTGCATTTACTCTCTCTTGACCCTTCTCATCTTCACTGCATAGAGAAAGGTTCTCATGTTCCCATGAAACTAGTCACTGGTAGGGGTGAACATGGGTAGGGTTGGGTCGGGTATTCGTCAAACCTCGACCCAACCCGATTAGTTCGGTTTTATAAAAAATTAACCCATTAATTATAAAAAAAAATCGTAACCCAACCCAACCCAACCCAATTAGTTCGGTTTGCAGAAAATCGTAACTCAACCCAACCCAACCCAATCGTAACCCAAATCCCGCACATTTGCAGAAAATTCTGCTTGTTGCAGAAAATGTTGCAAGAGCCGGAAAGTGTTGCAGAATGTGTTGCAAAAAATTTATATAGTGCAGAAAATTTATATAGTGCAGAAATTTGTAGAAAATATGTAAAAAATATATAGAATATGCAGAAAATATGCAAAAAAATCTGCATTTTATGTAAACGGGTTGGGTTGGGTTAGGTAAGGGTTAAAATTTGTTAAACCCTTACCCAACCCAATTAGTTCGGGTTTTTTAAAAATTAACCCATTTATATTTCGGTTTCGGACGGTTCGGTTTATTCGGCCGAAAAAAGGGGTGGGTTGGTTCGGGTTGGCGGTTTAATCGGATTTTCGTTCACCCCTAGTCACTGGTGTAAATCCTGATGGAACTCCTGCATTTGACAAACATGTTCCAAAACTCATCACTGAGTACACAGAAGAAGATGAAAAGGAAGTGCTTAAAGACAAGAAGGCTATGAACATTATGTTCAATGGTCTAGATAAAGATATGTTTGACAATGTTATAAACTGCACTTCATCAAAAGAAGTATGGGATACTCTTCAAACTTTGTGTGAAGGAACTGAGCAAGTAAGGAAAAACAAGATGCAACTCTTGATACAAAAATATGAATCATTTCATTTCAAGAGTGGAGAGTCTATCAATGACACCTATAGTAGATTCTAGAAGTTGTTAAATGGATTGAAGCTATATAGTAAGGTGTATGCAACTGAGGATACAAATCTAAAATTTCTTAGATCTATTCCTAAAGAATGGAAACCAATGACTCTTGCGAAACTTTATGGCATTCTCAAGACATATGAGTTAGAAATCCAACAAGATGAGGAGATTGAGAAGAATTAAATAAAAGAGAAGATAGTGGCTTTGATGGTCAAGGGAAATGAAGAGAAGAAGGAAAGAGGCTGTGTAGAAGATTCTGTCATGGTGGCTAGTGTGATTGATGAAGAGTCATCCAAAGTAAATGGAAAGGGCAAGTGTGAAGAAAATGAAACATACTCTCAGGATGATTTGGATGAGATTGATGAGCACCTTGCATTTCTATCAAGGAAATTCTCAAAGCTGAAATTCAAGATGACCAAATGCTCAAAGGCCTAGATCCCAGTTTAGAAGTAACAATCAAAACAAAAATTTGATTGACAGATCAAAATTCAAATGTTTAACTGTGGATTGTCTAGTCATTTTTCAAATGAGTTCAGAAAGCCAAAACAAGAAAAGGCAAAGTCATATGATGGTATTGACTACAAAAAGAAATACTTTAACCTTCTTAAATAAAAAGAAAAGGCTTTTGTTACTGAAGAAAAAGATTGGGCTGCTGAGGACAGTGATTTTGAAGAATTCATCAATCTAGCTCTAATGGCCAACTATGAAGATGAAGAAGCTAGTTCATCATCAAATCAGGTACTAGCTACTAACTTTTCTGAGCTTACAACTGATGAATGCAATAGTACTTTTAATGAAATGTCTAATGAATTGTACAATTTGCATGTCACTCTAAAATCTCTAAACAAAGAAAACCTCAAGCTAAAGAACACCATTGATGCCTTAGCTGAGAGGAATGCTTTTGTTGAAAATGAACTTATTTGTTTAGATAGATTCAAGCAGGAAAGTAAAGATGTTAGAGATGAACTAGTGAATAGTTTGATAAGAGAAGAATTGTTAAAAGAACAATTAGCTGGAGAAATGGAAACCATTAATAAATGGAATATGTCTGCTAAAACTGCCAAACAAATTATTGATGTTCAGGGTTTAGACACTCTAGGAGAATCCCCTAAATCAGTAGGCAAGCCATTGGTTGATACTTCAATGGATAAAGATCAATTGAATGTTAATCCTTCATCGACTGATAAGGATTATCAATCGATTGATGATGAATCAATTGATAATCATTCATTGACAAGTAAAGTATCAATGGCTAATAAGAAGAACAACTTTAGCACTCCTATCAAGTTTGTTAAGGAAACAAAGAATCAAGTTGAGACTAAGGTTGAAAAGATCAACATTGGAAGCTTATATAAGAAACAATTGAAAGAGAAATTAGAAGGGATAGCACCTGTTGAAATCATTCACCCTAAGTCTGAGAAAAAGAAGAAAAATAAGAATGGGAAAATAGGCATAAACAAACACAATAATTATACTCCTGATACGTATGCTCCTAGGAAGGTGTGTGCTAAATGTTGTAGTGTAAATCATTTGTCTATGCAATGCAAGAAAGAAAAGAATTCCATATCTTCAAATGATTTAAATGCACATGCCATGTCTGCTAATGCCATGCTTACCAATCCTATGCTCATGAGTGTCATGTCTTCTAATTTAGTTGCACCCAATGTTCATATGCCTTATGCACAATTTCCATACACGTATAATCCATTCTTTGCATATGCAAATATGAACATGCCTAGAATGCCATGGAACATGCCTAATGTAGATAATAAAATACATGGAAAATATGTCATGAGTTTTAAAGTGTTTGAGCCACAAAAGTCAACTCCCAAAGTTAAAGTGGATTTAAACCCACCAAAACAAAAGGAATCAAAGTTGGCAACCAAGGCCCAGGCTGCAATTAATAAAAGAGGACCCAAGGCAACTTAAGTACCAAAAGCAACTTGATTGTTTTATGTGTGTGCAAGGAAATAGGAAGAAAAATCTCTGGTATTTGGATAGTGGATGGCTTTCATTACGGTGTAAAGCACAATTCCAATTGGAAGAATGGACTGTAACTGGAGCATCAACACGCCCGCTACCACACATCCACGATGATCAGTCGTAGCACGTGGCAGCCTTCATCAGCAACCTATGGAAGCCTTCCGTTTCTCTACATGTAGAAGGGGGAGCCCCGGTACTCACTATCGTTAATGGGTAATCACCCTAGACCGCGTACGGGTCAAAGTGCTGGACCGTGCGTCACTCGGCCTCTTACGTTATCTCCAAGTCCGCTGAATCAATCTATAAGTCTGGAACTTGAACATTAATCCAAGCTCCCCAAGTTTATAATACTTGTTAATAGATTTGTCTATCTAACCTAGAACTGGAAGTAATCCTAGTTCCCCAAGTATATCGTACTTGTTGATAGACCCTCATAGCTATGAGTAGTCACTGATTAGATTAGTCGGGCTTGAAAGTGTTTGACCTAAAACCAATCATGTATGATGAGTTAGGAAAAACTTTCTGCTACTCTTATTTGATTTGATTTGATAATAATAAAGTATTTATGTTACGGGCTTAATCTATTTGAAGTATATTAAATAAGATGTTCCATAATTTAGAGCAAAGCTTCTAGAATTATAATGAGATTGTAATAATGAGATCTAGAAGATAATAGCTTTAGACTTAAACAGTTCCTGATCATAGGATAACTAATTGGAAATTGGTAAATCCGTAAAGATCAGTACATACTATGCTAGCTCTCTTAGGAGGATGTCTGTTCTCATAGACATTTGTGTGGTGACACTATAGCTAGTATGTAGGTGCTTATTAAGGAATAAGTTCACTGAACATGACTCGATAAGTAGAACAACTAATGGAGTTTACTCACGTGTCGATAGTTGTTTATTAAGTAAATAGTTGTACAAGTATCCTTAGACTTGAGATCGTTAGAGTAATCTCGTACACAATGATTTATGCTTTGGTTTAGTCCTTAGTCTCTATGACATTCATTAGGTCCATTCTGGGCATAGTGATTTGTGTATGGAAATAGTTAACGGATCAATAAAGGATCTGCCCCTTCTAGTAAATGAAGTGAATATCCTATTTTATTCTTAGATATGCAAGTTCAGGAATCTCTGGCCAGAGTGAATGAAATTAGAAAGAGTTTCTAATTTGCATTAAAAGGAACTTTGCATTATGAATAAGAAATCATATGATTAAATTAGATAGGCTTGACACGAGTTCCATGCCTTGTATTTAATCGGGATATTGAAGGGTAGAAGGAAGTAACTGTACGGTAACTAATTACTGACAGGTTCTAAGTATTCTAAGCAATGATTTCGTATTATTTAGATAGTCGCGATATGTTGAGAAGCATCACTCACGATGTAGAATAAATATAATTAATCAGATTAATTATATTTAATGAATTAATAGAATTCATATAAATAATAAATAAAATGTTTATTATTATTTATTTCTACTACCGGCTTAATATTGAACCTAAAGAGTCACACCATAAAAGAGATTAAATTATAGATGAAGGAATAATTAATAATAGCTAGTCATTATTTATTTATGAAATAAATAATTACTTAGAAAATTTTATAAATTAATTAAATGAGATTTAATTGATTATAAATTATTTAAGATAAGATCTTAATATTATTAATTAAATATTTAATTAAAGTAATTAAATATGAATAGAGAATAATTTTCTAAAAGAGTTTAGAAAAAGGAATTAATGATTAAAATAGTTTTAATCATTAACTAATTAATTAATAAGATTAATTAATTAAAAAGGGAATTAATAATAAGATATTTATAGAAAATATCTCAGCTGAGATATTTGCCTATAAATATATGATTATAAACCCTAATACTTCAACCCTAGTATTTGTGAGAAATATTTTTAAATGGAGGCAACCCTAATTTCCTCTCTAGCCTCCTCCTTCATCTTTTAGTTTGATTATTGGTGGATATCTTTAGAGCACTCCACACTTGAGGGGTGATTGCAAGGATTGAAGAACAAGATCTTCTCTAGCTGTTGCCGGAAAGCAATCGAGGTATTCTTCAATTTATAAAATAATTTTGTATCTATATGTATGTATACATAGGAATATATGCAAATAAATGTTATTCAATGCTTCCGCTGGTGCATAAATTCCTACAGGGTTGTCCTCTCACCACACAGGTAAGTGACCTTCACCCACTAATCTCTTTCATCAAGGAATGATAACTTTTATAAAACCATGACCAGGAAGTTAACTGAAAACTTTTCTTTATTTTGATTAGTAAAGTTCTGCTTTTGATAAGTTGAAAAGCTCTTGTTACTGTGGAAACTGGTTCCAAAACTTTAATGCTTTCGAGAAGTAAATAGGTATTCACTTCCTATACCGAGTTCCCTATTGTTGATAAGTCTGAACGTATTTTATTCTTATTAAAAGAATAAAATAAAATAATTAAATTAAATATTAGGGAGCTTTCACTATCTTTAAATCATTTTCTGAATGTCGGAAAGTATTTAAAATAATTATCGAAAGCTTCGAATAATTATTAAAGACCTAAAATAATTTGTAAATGAATTTTAAATAATTAATAAATATTTAAATAATATTTCTTAATTATAATTAAGAAATAATCCTCAATAAATGAATATTCAAAATAATATTCATTAATTAAATAAATATTAAAATAATATTTATTATCTCCTTCAAATGACTATTTAAATAATATTCATTAATTAAATAAATATTGAAATAATATTTACTATCTCCTTCAAATCAATATTAAAATAATATTCATTAATTAAATAAATATTGAAATAATATTTATTATCCTCATTTAATTCTTTTATCAAAAGAATATCAAAATATAAATATCGAAATGTTTATATCGTCATTTCAAAATAATCTGTCTCCGGCTTCTTCCGGATTACGACAGTACTTAACATAACCTTCTGACTCCCGGTCTACGTTCGAAAATACATAACTCGCTATACACTTAGAACTTTTCTCCTTCACCGGCTTATATTTATATTTCTTATAGCATATAACCGAAACATTTACGAAAGCTTTAATAATACATAAAATAATTCGTACTTTTCAACATACAGTTATATCACAACAACAACAGTCTTTCGACAAAATAGTAGTACGTTAAGTACCGGTATTTAAAAACGTGCATACGTAGCAATACATATATTTTGATATGTAAAAACGTAGGATAGAAAACTTGCCTGGAGTCCAAGATACGTTCTCAGAGTTCCACTCGTTCAGAATTTTCTATCAATAGATATTATAATCCCGATTAGTACTCATAATCCCATCAACTACTTATATTACAAATAAGTATAATCATATATTGATTCCAATTATGACAACCTCGAATTTTACTTAGTCATTTTACTAACACTTGTCTTACCCGGCATTCACCTATTCGGGTCTATCTTAACCGTTCGTGAACTATTTCGTCACTGGATTTTTAATCTAATCCTTTACTCCAATACGTAGTCATGTTATTCCTCAACATCTTTCGTGTTTTAACCGACTCGAAATTATCATTTTATCCTAGCCAAAATGGCTCGTCAAAACAATGTCTCTAGAGTTGACTTTTCTGCGAATTACTATTACGCGACTCGCACTCTAAAAATTTTAGTAAATCAGAAATTTCATAATTAAATATGAAACCATCTCAAGGAGCTTCTTGAGTATTTGTAATATTTATCAAAAATATTTTTATTTGAAACACTTGAGTTCAACTCAGTGAAAAATATTTTAGAAATCGAGTCAACTACGAGGTTTTGCTATTTGCACCGCTTTCACTAAAACGCTCATAACTTATTAACCGTTAACTCAAATGATGTACCGTTTTTGTGTGCACAATCTAGAGAATGTCTAGAATACAATCCATCAAAATTTTGTTCCTGGACAGAGGGACCATTTTCCCGAATTTCCAGAACAGGGCAGTAGCTTCTCAAATGAATAGTGTCATCGCGCAACTTTAGTTCCAACATTTTTATAAAATTGAAAAATTAAAATTTTAGTACGAAACCTTTTTGGTGATCTTACTAACTGTCCAAGGTATATATCATCCAAGTTTCATAATTTTAATTCACTCTTAACTAGTTCGTTTATAGTATCAAAGTGAGTACAAGGCAGCAATTTGGTATCCTTGCACGACTTTCACTAAAACGAACTTAACTCCTAAATCGTAAATCGTATCGACATGATTCAAGTGTCAAAACAAACTATGAAATAAGGTCTACACATCCATAGTCAGTGGTGTCCAGAAATAGACAGTTCGTAAATGTTGTTCAAAACAGTCCTTAATCGAACGGGCATTACGACGGCTATTAACTTAACATTTTCCGAATTTAACTATGTTAAATCCATTAACCAACAACCCAATCATCAAACCTATGTCTTTAACAACCAAATCAGTTTATAAATTTTATGAATACACCACCAACATCAATTCATAACAAACAACCATCAAGATCCAAACATTTGACATCCAAACTCCATGAACTAACATGTACTTGAACATAACTCAAACTCAAGCTTATAACTCAAAGTAAATCAAAGGGTGGATGGAGTTTATACCTTTCTTGGATCCTTAAACATACTAACAAGAGCTTGTAAGCCATAAGGGAGCCTTGACCTATGTTTATCATCCTCAAACTTGCAAGAGAACATCAAGAATAAGTTAGTAGTTTTCAGAGTTACTATTCAGCCTCAACTTCTACAATTTATTTACCCAATCAAAACACCTCCAAAAATTATGAAATTAAATACGTACCTTCTACATATAATGAAGAAGCTATGGTTAAAATTGGTGATTTTTGGATGAGTAGAAATGAAGTTATGAATTTTTATTTCTCTGCCTCTCTTGAAACTCCGAACTGAAGAAAGAAATGGTGGGGGAGAGCTTTTACTTGATTTACTTGCTCTGTAGCTTTTTGAAATGTGTTGGCTGATTTTTTCACACAAGTGTGGCTTGGTGGTTTGAAAGGTCAAGGCCAAGTACTAGCAAAGTTCCATGAATTAGGGATCACCTTTTCCTTTTCCATATTTTATGGAACTTGGTTCCTAACTCTTAGTTGCTTTCTTGTTTAGTCTCATTAGGTTACTAACAATTCTAGTTTGCATGGGGTGCATGGCTTTGGTGCACTTTACTTGTCACCCCATGATTAATACTTAATCCTCCACATAAGTTCGATAAATTCCGAAAGTTTTTCATTGTAGGAATTCCGTAGCGTAAATCCTTAATATTCCAAATACTTCAATTCGATTATAACCATAAACTTTCTAAATTATAATCCTCCCAGTCATAACATAATTCTCTTATCCCTCGTTACCTCATAAATTACGAAACAAATCGTAAAAGTAAAAATCTTCGAATTCTGATGACTTTTACATTCATTCATTTTCTTCATACAACAATATGACATCTCCAGATTTCTAATATTCCAACACTTACTTAGTGTGGGCCTTTGTTGCCAATTTTGGTTCCTTTGGTTTTGGTGAATTTAAATCCACTTTAACTTTGGGAGTAAGCTTTTGGGGCTTAGACACCTTGGAACTCATGGCAGAATTTCCATGCATTTCATTATTTACATTAGGCATGTTCCATGGCATACCATGTATGTTCATATTTGCATATGCAAAGAAGGGGTTATACATGTATGGAACTTGTGCATAGGGCATATGAACATTTGGTGCAACTAAATTAGAAGACATGGCATTCATGAGCATATAATTGGTAAACATGGTATTAGTAGTCATAGCATTTGCATTTAAATCATTTGAAGATATAGGTTTCTTTTCATTCTTGCATTGCATAGACAGATGATTTACACTACCACATTTAGCACATACCTTTCTGGGAGCATACATGTCAGGAGTGTAATTGTTATGCTTATTAATGCCTACTTTACCATTCCTATTCTTTTTCTTCTTCTCAGACTTAGGTTGAGTAACTTCCACAGCTGTATCTTTTCTAATTTCTCTTTTAATTTTTTCTTGGATAAGCTACCTATGTTAATCCTCTCAGCTTCAGTCTCAACTTGAATTTTGGTTTCCTTAACAAAATTGATAGGAGTGCTAAATTTATTCTTTTTGTTAGTCATTGATGATTTACTTGTCGATGGATGCTTATCAGTTGATTCAGCATCAATCGATTGATAATCCTTATCAGTTGATGAAGGATTAGCAGTCGATTTATCTTTATCCATTGAAGTATCAGTCAAGGGCTTGCCTATTGATTTGGTGAGTTCTCCTAGAGTATCTACACCTTGAACATCAATAATTTATTTGGCAGTTTTAGCAAACCTATTCCATTTGTTAATGGTTTCAATTTCTTCAGTCAATTGTTCTTTTAACAATTCTTCTCTTTTCAAACTGTTTACTAGTTCATTCCTAGCATCCTTACTTTCCTGCTTAAATCTATCTAAACAAACAAGTTTATTTTTAAGAAAAATATTCCTCTTAGTTAAGATATCAATGGTGTTATTTAACTTGAGATTTTCCGTGTTTAGAGATTTAAGTGTGACATGCAAATTGTACAACTCATTAGACATTTCATTGATAGTACTATTGCATTCATCAGTTGTAAGCTCAGAAAAGTTTGTAGCTAGTACCTGATTTGATCATGAACTAGCTTCTTCATCTTCATGTTTGGCCATTAGAGCTAGATTGATGAATTTCTCTGAATCATTGTCCTCAGCAGCCCAGTCCTTCTCTTCAGTGACAAAAGCCTTTTCTTTCTATTTTAAGAGGTCAAAGTATTTCTTTTTATAATCAATACCATCAAAAGACTTTGCCTTTTCTTGTTTTGGCTTCCTGCACTCATTTGAGAAATGACCAGCCAATCCACAGTTAAAACATTTGAATTTAGATCTATCAACCAAATTTTTGTTTTGATTGTTATTTCTAAACTGGGATCCAAGCCTTTGAGCATTTGGATTTCTCTTGAATTTTAGCTTTGAAAACTTCCTTGACAGAAATGCAAGGTGTTCATCAATCTCATCTAAATCATCCTGAGAGCATGTTTCATTTTCTTCACACTTGCCTTTTCCTCTTTTGAATGAATCTTCAACAGCATCACCAGCCATCATGACAGACTCTTCTTTACAGCCACTTTCTTTCTTTTCTTCATTTCCTTTGACCATCAAAGCCACAGTTTTCTTCTTTCTTTGATTCTTCTCAATCTCCTCATCTTATTGTATTTCCAACTCATATGTCTTGAGAATACCATAGAGTTTCTCAAGAGTATAATCCTTGAAGTCCTGAGATTGTCTAATGGAAACAGTCATTGGTTTCCATTCTTTTGGAAGAGATCTAAGAAATTTTAAGTTTGTATCCTCAGTTGCATAAACCCTACCATATAGCTTCAGTCCATTTAATAACTTCTGAAATCTGCTATAAGTATCATTGATGGATTCTCCACTCTTGAAATGAAATGAGTCATATTTTTGAATCAAGAGTCGCATCTTATTTTTCCTTGTTCAGTTTCTTCACATAGAGTTTGAAGAGTGTCACATACCTCTTTTGATGAAGTACAGTTTATCACATTGTCAAACATATCTTTATCTAGGCCATTAAACAGAATGTTCATAGCCTTTTTATCTTTAAAAACTTCTTTTTTATCCTCTTCTGTGTACTCAGAGATGAGTTTAAGAATATGTTTGTCAAGTGCAGGAGTTCCATCAAGGTTCACACCTGTGACTAGCTTCATGGGAATATGAGGACCTTTCTCTATGCAGTGAACATAGGAAGAGTCGAGAGAAAGAAGATGCAGATACATTTTTACCTTCCATGGAAAGTATTTGTCCTTTTCTAACACTGGAATCTTTACACCTGAATCTTTTTTGCCCATATTGACTATTCTTGATCTTTTAAACTTTCTGTATGTTGAAAGCCTACTCTGATACCAATTGTTATTCCTAAGAACAATGTCAATATTTGGAGAAGGGGGGGTTGAATACAAATATTAAAACTTTTTAGGGCATTTAATATTTGCTCTTGATGTTTGAAAGATTGACAGAATATGTTTGAATAAACAACTGAAAATTAAAATGAACAAGAGAGATTTAAAAATTACTGATGGATTGATTTTTCCATCAGATATATATTTTTGCTCAATGTTCTTAGGTCAAAAATAACCTAGCTTCGATTTTACAAAGTTAGAAAGAATCAACTGATCTTACAATGTGCTCTTTAGCATGATCAGTTGATTGTAGAAATATTGTCTAACTCTTCCTTTTTTTTTTTCTAACAATGCTACTACACTTGTTTATATACTACAAGTGTCTATTCTAGGATTGCTTCTATCTGTCACTCTTTTTCCTTTTTCCTTTTTAGGAAAAACAGTCTTGAAAGACAGCTACTGATTGAGTCTTCACCGCCACCCTAGGCTGTACAACTGATAGACTTTCTGTATTATCACAATCAATTGATAATTTGCTGTTAAGTATATCAATTGATTCATCCTTTAATCCATCAATTGATGTTCTTCTTCGATTGATCTTTACATCCATCGATTGATATGGAATGACTTATCGACTAATAAATGATATCAAACGATATATATCAATCGATGGGCCTTCACATCAGTTGATGGTCTTCAATTCCTGACTTGGCTTCTTCAATTGATCTCTCATCCATTGAGGCTTCAATATCAATTGATCATCCTTCACTTGTGCAATTTCCTGTCTTCAAATAATTACAATTTGACAGTTTAATTTACACATCAATTGATGATCTACATCAATCAACTCTAACATCAATTGATAAGAATAATATCAATTGATTTACACCTTGAAGTCATATTACTAGTCCTATTTGTAATAAGTAGATGACAACTCAACTCAGATAAGAAAGCGAAGTAAATAATAAATATTGAATATAGAGGAAGAACAAAAGAAGCCATGACAGGACAAGACAGGGCACAAAGACCACTACAGAAGAAATGAGGATTAACATTGTAGTTAGTCATCCGTGAACCAGACCAGTGCACAGGGTGTCAACAATGTCAGTGAAGATTCGTCATCAAAAAGTTCAAGTGGTTAGACAGAAGACAGAACAAAGGCAGAAAGATTTCGGAGCTAACAAAAAGGTTATACAAGTCGAGATAGTATTTTAATTCTACTATCAAATGTTAATTAATTATTTAATTTATCTAATTAAATTAATTCAAGCTGAATTCAATTTAATTTATAAATTATTTAATTAAATTAAGTGGAATTAATTTATTATAAAAGATATGGCTTGGTATGACTTTTAATAAAGTCTAAAAGAATTTATTAAAAGTCATACCGAAATTTTGTTTAAAATAAGTCATACCGAATGCAAACAGAGAAGTCATACCGAGCTTGTTAAATAAGTCATACCGAGAATCTGAAGAAAAAGTCATACCGAGCTGTTCTGTTGAAAAGTCATACCGACCAAGCTGATGAATATGTCATACCGAGCTGCTGTTAAAAGTCATACCGAGCAGAGATTTCATAAGTCATACCGAGCAGTGATCATGTGTCATACCGAAGAAATCAGAAGAGTCATACCGAGCTTTGATTTATTATATGACAAGTCATACCGAATTGTTTTCTTTATTAAATAAGTCATACTGATTTATTTAATTAAAAGAAAATTCGAATATGACTTTAAGATAAGTCATACCGAATTTTGAAGAGTCATACCGACAGAAATAAGTCATGCCCAGCTTTCTGAAGAGTCATACAAGGCTTAATTTGATGAGAAAAAGAGTCATATTGGAAGAGTCATGCTGAATTTTCACCTCTATAAATATGAGGCCGGGGGCTTCATTTTTCAAAGTAGAAAAATCAGTTCAAATTCAGAATTTGTCTGCATTGTAATATTCACAGACTTTCTGTGCTGGTTTGATTTTAATTCCTAAAGTAGAACAATTCATGTCAAATTTGTTCTAGGAATTAAATGTTTATTCTACCGGATATTGTAATACCCTTTCAAGTTTAATATACGTATTTAACTTGAATCTTGTTTATTTACTTGCTAATTTTCTATATCTTAATTGTTTAATCATGAAAATAGAAAGCTAGTAAGTCAGCCTCCTAAACACTACAAAGACTCTAACCCTCAGCTTAAGCAATAATTTAATTCCGCAAATTCTGAAAAGAATTTTAAATTGTTGTCAGTATCGCATTCAACCCCCCTTCTACGATACTTCCGGGACCCAACAATTGGTATCAGAGCAAGCTGATTGATATACAAATCAAGATCCGCAGTCCAGTGAAGCTCAGGCTACCGAAGCTGTTTTGAACTCTGAATGTCTAGAGGCCTTGTTAAATAAATTTAGTTTATAAATTTAAATTTAAATAAATTTATTTTATAAATGTTATTTAACATAAATTTATTTTGTAAATTTAATTTAAATGAGTTTATTGTTTAAACTTGAAAAAGTTTCTTTTATAAACTTAATTTAAATAAGTGTACTTTATAAATTTTAATTTAAATAAATTTATTCTTTAAATTTAAATAGATTTCCTTTTATAATTTAAATTTATTTAGATAATTTTATTTTATAAATTTAAATTTCGATAAATTTATTTTATAAATATTATTTAAAATAAATTTATTTTGTGAATTTAATTTAAATGAGTTTATTATTTAAACTTGAAAAAGTTTCTTTTATAAACTTAATTTAAATAAGTTTACTTTTTAAATTTTAATTTAAATAAATTTATTCTTTAAATTTAAATAGATTTCCTTTTATAATTTAAATTTATTTAGATAATTTTATTTTATAAATTTAACTTTAGATAAATTTATTTTATAAATGTTATTTAAAATAAATTTGTTTTGTGAATTTAATATAAATGAGTTTATTATTTAAACTTGAAAAAGTTTCTTTTATAAACTTAATTTTAAAAAGTTTACTTTATAAATTTTAATTTAAATAAATTTATTCTTTAAATTTAAATAGACTTACTTTTATAATTTAAATTTATTTAGATAATTTTATTTTATAAATTTAAATTTAAGTAAATTTATTTTATAAATGTTATTTAAAATAAATTTATTTTGTGAATTTAATTTAAATGAGTTTATTATTTAAACTTGAAAAAGGTTTATTTTATAAACTTAATTTAAATAAATTTATTTTATAAATTTCATTTAAGTAAATTTATTAGTTAAATTTATATAGATTTAATTTATAATCTAAAGATATTAAAACTTGGTCCATTTTTCCAAAAGGGTTTGTAGTTGGAAAATTCTCCGGTTTGGCTCAGAATTAATTCGCAGAGCATATGACCCGGTTTCGAGGAATTTTTTTTTGGTCGTTTCGTATTAGTAGGTTTATTCTGGAGCATTTGGATTTTATTGTGGATGATACGATTGTTCATGTTATAGTTCCACAAACTGCTCAAATGTAAAGATAGGATAGATTTATTAGTGGGGAACTCTGAAGATTTTTTTTCTGACTCTAATGATCATTCTAGTTTTTGTACTTATACAAAACGGATTTAAGAATCGTTAGAGGTCACAACTGAAGAAACATATGAGGCTAAAAGTAGCAAGACAAGAACAGGGCTGTGTTACACTATTCAAGGAGCTCCCGAGCATTAAAATAAAAGTCTATTCTGAATCTGTGAAGCTTGACATCTTGTCAGAGTCATATTCAGATATTGATGATGAAACTGAGGTTGTAGAAGGAATCAATGTTAATGATGATTATTCAGATCCTAGTAGTGGAAATGGTAGTGAATCTACACAACTCATGGACTTTAACAGAATCCACTCAACAAGGTGAAGGATCTTCAACACATCCTAGCAGCAACTCAGGGGGAGCAAAGAATGATCTACTAGTCATACTCAACACAATGAAGATCAAAGGAATACATTAAGAACATATCTGCCGAGACAAAGGGTTTGGAGTCAAAGTCATTCCTAGAGTCTAGTTCTTAGTGATCCGGATACTAGAGTAAAGACTAGAAGTGCTCTGCAAAGTAAATGGTTACTCTTCGGGAAAGAACAATTGTTAAACAGTTGGAATCCTAAAGAAGATTGAAGAAGCACTGATTGATCCAGATTGAGTGATTGCAATGCAAGATGATCTCAATCAGTTCGAAGGCAGAATCTACTGAATCTGGAACCCAGGCCACAAGACAAAGTTGTAATTGGTACTGTAAGGGTTTTCAGAGACTGGATTATATTTGGCATTGTTATGAGAGACAAAGCCAAACTGGTTGCTACAGAAGGTATCGACGATGATGGAAACAGAATCTTCGGGACTTTCAAGATCTAACTAAAGCACCAGAGACGAGACTTGATACTATTAGGGCTGAACATGTTGATGTACAATAACTCCTGGACTTTGAAGTTTCATATCCACTGGAATTTGTATATCATTCTCTTCACAAAGCTCTCTATGACGAAAGTAAGATATCAAGCAATGGTCAAGGACATGGTATGACACTCTAACTGCTAATTACTTGAAAATGATTTTATATTAGAGTCGTTATACACATATCTCTCTAGAATACAAGGCACACACATGTAATATTAGTGCAAGTATACCATGATTATATTATATGTGGGTCTACTGTGTATAAAGACCATATATTTTATTCTCAATATGCCTATGTGCAAGTTTCCACGTAGATACTAGAGAATCTAATCTTATAGCTAAGATATGAATTGTTAGATATCTTAAGGGATTACCAATTCTAAGAATCAGGTACCGTAAAGATACTAGGTTTAACCTAATTGGCTATATAGATATAGATAATGCAGGTTATAAGAAAGACAGGGAGGTAATTACCAGAAGCTGTCAAACTCCATCAACTCTGCTGGATAATCTCTTCACTACTCACGGAAACAAGCGCATGGACACCAGGTATCATTTATATCGAGAGTAGTCCTTAGTAGAATAACTTGCAGATATTTGCTAAACAGCTTGATAAATTCATTTTGTCTAAGTTGGTTAGTAAAGTTGAGATATTATGTATGTGCATATTTGTTGGAAATCTCATCTGCAACGAATTATTAAATGAGTTCATAAGTATTAAATTTTCCATATTTAAAGGACTTGTGAATTTATCTGAAATCCAGAACCTCGTACTTAGTGCTACTACTTTAATTATCATGTTTACAATATTATATGCATATGTGGTAATTAGGTGTTCTAGCATAAGTTTGAATATTATCTTAATTTATTTAAATTATGATGTCAGACAATTCGATGTCAGATCAGTCTCATGATTTAAATGAATTAAAATAATATGCAGCATAATTGTTTTTATGATAAATATTTAATGAGTATTAGTTAATGATATCTTACTTAATTGTTTTGATATTTTTCTCTGATGTTTTTAAATATTTTGTTATAAATAATTGTGACACTTTTAATATTAGTGACATTATTTAGAATTACTGATCTAAATAATCGATGCATATTTCAAAAACACTAATATTGAAAAACGGAAGTATTTTCTAAGATATGCGTATATAAAATTCTCAATATTTTATATACTTAGAAATATTTCCAAAATTGGTTTTACTTCTAGGTATCAACCATTTGTAAAATGATTTGTTTTCAAACACTTGTTTCAATGTTTGTTGCACATTGATTCAAAGTACCTAAACAGTGGTTGTTGCTTTGAAGGCCTTATACTGTATTGCTAAGAATACATCCACCCCTATTGTAATGAAATTTTCTATTTTAAGTTAGGGATATTATCAGGTGGACGAAAATGATGAATATCATAATTGCATTATGAGTCGGAAAATCATAGTCCTCTATCTGATAAGGATGGTTTGCAAAACTGTTTTCAAATCATACAGTATTAAGGTATAAAGGAAAAGAGTCATTCTAACGAGATATAATTTGGTAAGAGAGTTGAATTTCTTCTTTGGTATAAATTCTCGCATTTTATAATGGGAAGTTTACCTTATAGGAAATTCATAAAGGATAAAAACTTTCTTCTATGATACAACTTTCCCGCGTTTTATTATGGGATATGTATCTTAAAGAAAATTTTGTATCATGCTTTTAAATGATAAATCTTTAGTTCTGACAAAACTCTTTTATTGAAAGTGCTTTAATGCAATCTATTACCATTCCTTATTATATTTTCCCTTCTCTTTGGGATGAAAAATATGTTTTAGAATGTTAAGATGATTATCTTTTTATCTCAATTGGTTCTTTCCTGTTAGCCCCTAGTGGCTTTAGAAACTGGCCAAGAGGTTGAAAACCCGTCAATCTCTTACCCAGGCCATAGTACCAAACACAAATTCATCCACTTTCATATATTAACCACTGGAGATATAAGGAACTCATGTAAGTTAGAGGTTGATAAGGGAGAAACTGCACTTGATGCAGCAAATAAGGATGATGTCGGAAGTGCACCCACAGCTCTACCTCGAGAGAAGAAAAGGAGTATATAACTGAGGTAACTGTAAGCTCATCTGCATCTTCTCAAAAGGATGCAGAGCTGAAAAGGCAATAAAACTGTCTCTGGAATCATTCTCTCTACAGGATGAATCCATTGAAATTCGCTCGTCAGCTAGAGCACTTTGTAATGAGTCAAGCACACCACCGGCACTCACGCTGATGGTAAGCCTAAATAGATAAATTATAGGAACACATTGCAAGGCGTGCACAGTGAGAGGTACATGCAACATTTTTAGTTTTGTACAGTTTTATTTAATTGGCATTCATACTATAAATATATATATATTTTCCTTAAGAGAATTGAATTTCTTCTTTGGTACAAATTCCCGCATTTTATTATGGGAAATTTGCCTTACAAGAAATTCATAAGTGATAGAAACTTTCTTCTCAGATACAACTTTCCCGCGTTTTATTAAGGGACATGTATCATAAAGAAAATTTCATATTATGCGCCATAATAATATTTTTTTTCACCAATTGGTATCAACAATTGGCATATTTATTTTTTCTATAAAATTGGCATATTTTTACTTTATAGTTTTTTTTATTTCATGTTATTTTTTAAATTTGTTTTTGTCTACGAGAAATTATTCTAAGAATCATAAGTATTAAATGTCAATATTTAAAGAACTTATGAATTTCTTTACATCTATTTTCTCGAGCTTACATATATCTCTGATATAATGTATGAAGTTAAATGCTAATTTTCATTCCTATGATTATTTAGTATTTAGCAAGATTATTTTATCTTATTAAAATTATGAATTAAAGCAATTCATCGTTTATTAGTTTCATAGTTTTAATACGATGAGATATTAGGAGCATAATTACTTGCTTTTTGAAATTATTATTAATTATCATATTTTGGTAATTTGTTATTGTTTCATTGTAATTAATTATGATTTTTGTTGTTAGTGATAATATATATTGTTTATCTGAAAATCACTAATAATAAAAGCATTTCTGTGTTCTGCCGAACAAGAGCAATCGACTCGAGGTAAAAGCAGGTAATCTCGATCTTGATATATTATCTAATCAATTGGTATATATATATATATATATATATATATATATATATATATATATATATATATATATATATATATATATATATATATATATATATATATATGTACAATTGATATATTGAGCCCTCAGTGGCTATAGGACAAGATCAAGGGATTGAAAACATACAATCTCTAACACAGATCATAGAACCACAAACACTCAAACAGATAAAACTTCATCTACTAAACCCCTGAAAAGAAAAGATTTATCAACTAAAGAGGGTGAGAGAGTAAGTGCCTCTAGTGCACTAGAAAAGAGAAGTATCTATGAGTGTTCCAGCAGCTCTGCCTCTAGTTAGAATATGAAATTGAAACCAAGGCAACTGCTAACTAATTTATATCCTCCCAAAAGGGTATAGATTTGCAAATGGCAAAACTGTTACTAGGTTCATTCTCTCAACAGAGTGAGTCTATTGAATTCGGCCTGTCAGCCAAGACCATTTATAAAGAGTCAACTTAATCTGGACACATTCAAACACTGCAAACCATAAATGTATATATTCAAATGCACTGTAAGGATTGTCACACACTAAGGATGAATTGACGGAATCAATTATTCTAAACTTCCATATCAAGGAAGGAAGGATGATTGATGATTCTGACTGAATCAACATGCCTTCACAGGCGTCAGGAGGAAACTTGGATCATTTGCTACATTATAGATCCTTGTCTCACTCCCCAGATGGAACATATCTGGATTCCTAACGGAACATATCATCTTAGATGATCAGCAACTCATTGAATCTATTCCTGAAGCAATTCAGTTTATAAAAATCAAATATTTTAATAGATTCAATTGAGGACGGGGATTTACGAAACCCCATTGCACCACCAGTGACCTCTCTTAAAGGGGCTATGGTGATCTTTCTTGCAGGTACAAAAGACTGTGTCATTCGTACTGAGAGAGAGAAACAGTGTTGTGAGGAAAGAGTGAAACACAAGTGAGAAAGAGTGAAAATATATATTCTATGAGTGAAACACTTAGAGAGTATATGAGCGAAACACTTGTCAGAAACACAAAAGAAAATCACACACTAGCACAATTACCAAATCCCATTCCCAATTATCTGTTACAGATTTATAATGTTACTCAACTAAGGGGGATGAAATTTCTTCTATTAATAAGGATTCTGAAGAGGATTACTCAACTAAGGGGGAGAAGTGTTGAACAGTTCGAACTGTTGAACAAGATCCAAAAAGGGAGAAGTAGATCAAAAAAGGGAAAAGTGTTGAACAAGATCCAAATGGGAGAATTGTTTAACAAAAACTTTTACTAGAAGAGGATTACTCCATTGTTGAAAAGGGGGTATATAACAACATGCTTGGATTGGATCCATTTGATTTTAGAAAATTCTTGTATATAGGATTAACTGGATTTTCTAAAATGCATAACATGTCATAGTTTGCATTTTTTATATTTGCGATGGTTTAATGCTGTATGTATGCCATGTCTGTTGTTACCTCTATTAAATTGGTTGGATAATTCAAGTAAAGGGAGAATGAATTCACCTTGGGAGAGAAGTGAAGACAGAAGTTGGAGAAATAGAGGATAGATGGTAAGAAGAGAACAAGACTTCATCCCTGCCATCCTAATGGGGAGTAGTGATGAGTATGAGAAATGAAGATAATACTACTTGTATAATATGTTCAGTGCTAGAGGAACAAACATCTTTCATTTCTAAGTTCACTCAAGAAATCTGGTAATGTAGAATCTGAACCAGAGAAACCAGTCACTGAAGACGTACCAATGACACCTGGTCACAAAAGTTAAACTCTAGAAGAAGGTGAAGTTGATACTTCTAAAGCTGGTAATGATATGTAAGTCAAGATAGAACTTTGTTAAATATGTTCAGTCTAGAGGAACATCTATCTTGTATTTATCTTTCATAAATGAAATCTGGAAATGTATTATATGATCCAGAAAACAATTTATTATTTACAGTTTTTTAAATGTCGTATTATTTTTCTTAGTTGTTAGTTGAGTTATCCTCTAGGAATTTGTGTGTTAAATGTTTAACAACAAATAGGGGGAGATTGAAAGTCATATTACTAGTCCTATTTGTAATAAGTAGATGACAACTCAACTCAGATAAGAAAGCGAAGTAAATAATAAATATTGAATATAGAGGAAGAACAAAAGAAGCCATGACAGGACAAGACAGGGCACAAAGACCACTACAGAAGAAATGAGGATTAACATTGTAGTTAGTCATCCGTGAACCAGACCAGTGCACAGGGTGTCAACAATGTCAGTGAAGATTCGTCATCAAAAAGTTCAAGTGGTTAGACAGAAGACAGAACAAAGGCAGAAAGATTTCGGAGCTAACAAAAAGGTTATACAAGTCGAGATAGTATTTTAATTCTACTATCAAATGTTAATTAATTATTTAATTTATCTAATTAAATTAATTCAAGCTGAATTCAATTTAATTTATAAATTATTTAATTAAATTAAGTGGAATTAATTTATTATAAAAGATATGGCTTGGTATGACTTTTAATAAAGTCTAAAAGAATTTATTAAAAGTCATACCGAAATTTTGTTTAAAATAAGTCATACCGAATGCAAACAGAGAAGTCATACCGAGCTTGTTAAATAAGTCATACCGAGAATCTGAAGAAAAAGTCATACCGAGCTGTTCTGTTGAAAAGTCATACCGACCAAGCTGATGAATATGTCATACCGAGCTGCTGTTAAAAGTCATACAGAGCAGAGATTTCATAAGTCATACCGAGCAGTGATCATGTGTCATACCGAAGAAATCAGAAGAGTCATACCGAGCTTTGATTTATTATATGACAAGTCATACCGAATTGTTTTCTTTATTAAATAAGTCATACTGATTTATTTAATTAAAAGAAAAATCGAATATGACTTTAAGATAAGTCATACCGAATTTTGAAGAGTCATACCGACAGAAATAAGTCATGCCCAGCTTTCTGAAGAGTCATACAAGGCTTAATTTGATGAGAAAAAGAGTCATATTGGAAGAGTCATGCTGAATTTCCACCTCTATAAATATGAGGCCGGGGGCTTCATTTTTCAAAGTAGAAAAATCAGTTCAAATTCAAAATTTGTCTGCATTGTAATATTCACAGACTTTCTGTGCTGGTTTGATTTTAATTCCTAAAGTAGAACAATTCATGTCAAATTTGTTCTAGGAATTAAATGTTTATTCTACCGGATATTGTAATACCCTTTCAAGTTTAATATACGTATTTAACTTGAATCTTGTTTATTTACTTGCTAATTTTCTATATCTTAATTGTTTAATCATGAAAATAGAAAGCTAGTAAGTCAGCCTCCCAAACACTACAAAGACTCTAACCCTCAGCTTAAGCAATAATTTAATTCCGCAAATTCTGAAAAGAATTTTAAATTGTTGTCAGTATCGCATTCAACCCCCTTCTACGATACTTCCGGGACCCAACACACCTTATCGATTGAAATAGATTAAGTACACCTATGCTACAGTCCAAATTATCAGTTGACTCATATAACATTTCAACTGATAAATGGTTTCCTTATCAATTGATATTTATAAATTTCATATCAATTGATCAGTTACATAAAAAAAAAATTCTATGATTCTAAGATTAATGTTATCATCAAATTACATGTAGATTCCTAACAATATATATATATATATATATATATATATATATATATATATATATATATATATATATATTATCACTAACAACAAAAATCATAATTAATTGCAATGAAATAATAAAAAACTATCAATTTATGATAATTAATAATAATTTCAAAAAGTAAGTAATTATGCTCATAATATCTCATCGTATTAAAATTATGAAACTAATTAGCGAATAATTGTTTCATAATTTTAATAAGATAAAATACCCTTGCTAAATACTAAATAATCATATGAATAAAAATTAGCATTTAACTTTATATACTACATTTAATAATTTTTACTCAAGCATATGACAATTACACTCATAACAATTATCAATAGTATGTGTAAGCTCGAGAAAGTAGATGTAAAAAAATTCACAAGTCCTTTAAATATTGACATTTAATACTTATGATCCTTAGAAAAATTTCTCGTAGACAAAAAAATGAAATAAAATACATTAAAATAAAGTCAAGAAAAATTAAAGTAAAGTACAGTAGAGTAAAGAAAACAAAAATATGCCAATTTAAAAAGTAAACAAACTTACTCACACACATACACACACACACACACACACACACACACACACATATATATATAAATAATGATACTAATTGTTGGAAAACAAAAATAATATAAAATATATTTACAGTACGGATGCCAATTAAATAAAACTGTACAAAACTAAAAATGTTTCATGTACCTTTCATTGAGCCCGCCTTGCAATGTGTTCCTAGAATTTATCTATTTAGGCTTACCATCAACGTGAGTGTCAATGGTGTGCTTGACTCATTACAAAATGCTTTGGCTGACGAGCGAATTTCAATGACTCATCCTGTAGAGAGAATGATTCCAGAGACAGTTTTATTGCCTTTTCAGCTCTGCATCCTTTTGAAAAAATATAGATGAGCTTACAGTTACCTCAGTTATATATTACTTTTTCTTCACTGGAGGTAGAACTGTGGGTGCACTTCCGACATCATCCTTATTTGCTACATCAAGTGCAGTTTCTCCCTTATTAATCTTTAACTCACATGAGTTCCTTATATCTCCAAGGGTTAATATATGGAAGTGGATGAATTGGTGTTTGGTACTATGGCCTGGGTAAGAGATTGATGGGTTTTCAATCTCTTGGCCAGTTTCTAAAGCCACTAGGGGATAACTGGAAAGAACCAATTGAGATAAAAAGATAATCACCTTAACATTCCAAAACATATTTTTCAACCCAAAGAGAAGGAAAAATATAAAAAAGAATGGTAATAGATTGCATTAAAGCACTTTCAATAAAAGAGTTTTGTCGGAACTAAAGATTTATCATTTAAGAGCATGATTTAATTTTTTTTTAAAGATACATATCCCATAATAAAACGCGGGAAAGTTGTATCAGAGAAGAAAATTTCTATCCCTTATGAATTTCCTATAAGACAAAATTCTCATAATAAAATGCGAGAATTTATACCAAAGAAGAAATTTAACTCTCTTACCAAATTATATCTCGTTAAAATGACTCTTTTCCTTTATACCTGAATACTGTACGATTGAAAAACAGTTTTGCAAACCATCCTTATCAGATAGAGGACTACGATTTTCCGACTCATAATGCAATTATGATCTTCATCATTTTCATCCACTTACTATTATCCCTGACTTAAAATAGAAAATTTAATGACAAAAGGGGTGGATGTATTCTTAGCAATACAGTATAAGGTTTTCAAAGCAACAACCACTATTTAGGTACTATGAATCAATGTGAAACATACATTGAAATAAGTGTTTGAAAATAAATCATTTTACATATGGTTGATACCTCGAAGTAAAAATAATTTTAGAAATATTTCTAAGTATATAAAATATTGAGAATTTTATATACACATAACTTAGAAAATACTTCCCCTTACAATATTAGTGAATTTAAAATATGCATTGATTACTTAGATCAGTAATTCTAAATAATATCACTAATATTAAAAGTTCACAATTATTTGTAACAGAATATTTAAAAATATCATAGAAAAATATCAAAACAATTAAGCAAAATATCATTAACTGATACTCATAAAATATTTAACATACAAATAATTATGCTGCATATTATTTTAATTTATTTGAATTATGAGAGTGATATTACATTGAATTGTTTTACATCATAATTTAAATTAATTAAGATAATATACAAATTTATGCTAGAACACCTAATTAACACATATGCATATAATATTTTAAACATGAGAATTAAAGTAGTAGCAATAAGCATGAGGTACTGGATTTCAAATAAATTCACAAGTCCTTTAAATATGAAAAATTTAATACTTGTGAACTCATTTAAGAATTCTTTACATATGAGATTTTCAACAAATATGCACATAAATAATATCTCAACTTTACTAATCAACTTAGAAAAAATGAATTTATCAAGCTGTTTAGCAAATATCTGCAAGTTATGCTACTAAGGACTACTCTTGAAATAAATGATGCCTGATGTCCATGCACTTGTTCCGTGAGTGGGGTAGAGATTATTCAGTAGAGTTGATGGAGTCTGACAGATTCTAGTAATTACTTCCATGTCTTTCTTACACCCTACATTATCTATATCTATATAGCCAATTAGGTTAAACCTATTATCTTTAGGGTACCTTATTCTAAGAGTTGGTAATCCTTTAAGATATCTAAAAAATCATATCTTAGTTATAAGATTAGATTCTCTAGCATCCACTTGGAAACTTGCACATAGGCATATTGAGAATAAAATATATGGTCTTTATGCACTTGAATAAGTAATGAGCTGATCATGTACCTACCAATTTTTTGTTAGTAGACCCACATATAATATAATCATGGTATACTTGCACTAATATTACCATATGTGTGTGCCTTATATTATATATATATATATATATATATATATATATATATATATATATATATATATATATATATATATATATATATATATATATATATATAACAATCTTAATAAAATCATTTTCAAGTAATTATCAGTTAGAGTGTCATACTATGTCCTTGACGATTGCTTGCTCTCTTACCTCCGTCATAGAGAGCATTGTGAAGAGAATGATATACAAATTCCATTGAATATGAAACTTTAAAGTCTAGGAGTTGTTGTACATCATCCCTAATAGTATCAAGTCTCGTCTCTGGTGCTTTAGTTAGATCTTGAAAGTCCTGAAGATTTTGTTTCCATCATCGTCGATACCTTCTGTAGCAACCAGTTTGGCTTTGTGTTAGGTCCAAATGTGTTGTAGAGGGGGTGAATACAACTTTTTGAATTTAGGAAGCAATAAATACCATGTAATAAATGAACACAATGATTCAAGGAATATATGTCTTATATATAACTTGAAAGGGTTGCTTCAACATTCATTACAAAGTACACCAGAAGTAAAGAGGGTAGTAAATGATACTAAGCTCTGTGAATACTCTCTCTCTCTCTCTTTTACAAGTGTTTATCTCGAAAATATTGCTCTTCTTAAAATAATACACAAGTACTTCTATTTATACTACTTGTAATCTATGTCTTATAGTCTTCAAAGACTAAGATATAGTTGGCCCAATGATGTCCACATAAATCTTATCTTATCTTGAAAGCTTGGAAATCTGCCAATTAGATGATGCCATGTGTCATGTGGAAACTGCCCTCTATGTAGAACATCTACTTGAGAATTTCTACTTGGCCATCTCGAACATTTAAGTAGAATTTCTACATAGGAATATTCTACTTGGCCATCTCGAACATTTAAGTAGAATTTCTACTTGGGAATATTCTACATGGCCATCTCGAACATTTAAGTAGAATTTCTACATAGGAATATTCTACTTGGCCATCTCGAACATTTAAGTAGAATTTCTACATAGGAATATTCTACTTGGCTATCTCGAACATTTAAGTAAAATTTCTACATAGGAATATTCTACTTGGCCATCTCGAACATTTTGTACTTAGAGAAATTCTGGGCTTCAACTTAAAACTTCAATGCAACATCTTGAACTTGTGATTTCTTTATGTCTTCCATATTCTTCAACAAGCTCTTGAACCTGGATCTCTATTACTGACATAAACTTGCTATCAATGTCCTGACACTTGATGCAAAGGTCTATTTCATAAGTGACTAGTCTTGATAGTGTCTCTGCTTCTTGAATAGATTACCATATTCAATTAGTAATGTGGCTTTCCAATTATTGCTTTCCTTCTTGTTCACTTGGAATCAATTAGTCTTATTGATACTGATAGTTATGATCTTGAACCTTTAAGTTACAAATCACTGAGGCATGAACAACTCTGTCTTGAACTTCTTTCAATGATTTCTTATTTGTTTGATCATAGTTAACATGTTGAATTGTATCAATTACCTTGTCTTCATTTAGTATTGATTTCTTTGTGGCTTCATGTCCTTGATTGTCTTTCAGTTAAGTATCTTTTCTTTTAGTTGAGTTACATAAGTTATAGTGTTACAAGTTTAGACACTCTGCCTTTCAAACTCCCCCTATTTGATAGTCTAACAACGACATTCAAATTAACAAGGGATAACTCAACTAAACAATGAGACGAGAAAAAAGATAAATAATATTACTGTCTTGTTTAAATTACAACTGAAATAAACTTGGAAAACAATTCAAAGAACTAGAATAAATAAAACTTAAGCTAGACAAAGAATTCAAACTTCGAATTAAAGACCATTTGAGTGATTTCTATCACCTGGATTATTTCATACCTTTCAGTCAAACTTATATCACCTTATTGGATTCACTCTGATTCACGGTTACAATATGGTAAGTTAGCCTATCTCGCATACCGTGATCAGGTGAATTTTCCTCAAGTGAGTTAAAGCAACCAACAGATATGAAGTTTTTCCAACTTCAAGTTCACACCACTCTGACCTTTAATTCTAATTCCGTCTCCTCTTCCTAGCTTCTTCAGCTTGGCGCTTCTCTTCTTTCAGCTTTCTGCGCCTTTTCTTCTGCTGCTGTTCTCTCTTATAGACTGGATCATGAAGCTGCTTCCACCTTGCATTCAACGGACTTACCGCTTCCATTTCTAGAGGGTTCCTAGGCTCTGGATAAGGATGCCTGAAAAGCCTTCTGAGTTTGTCCACCTCCTGAGTAGTTCTTATCTTTGGAATATCATCAAAATTCTTCATTATGAGATGAGATTTCCAATGTGATTTATCAGCCTTGAACTGACAGTAGATCATTTTGGGGTAGCCCTTGACACAGTTAGTATTGTGGACACTAGCCGCATCTCGCTCCATTCGCTTCTTCTCCATCACTACTTCAGACAAGTACTTCAGAAGTCTCTGCTTCTCATCCACATTCTCATTCTCCACTTCGCCCCATTTGAATACTTCTAAAACTTTTTCCAGAAATGCGGCATCTTGAGTCTGCAGCAGCCATTTTCTACTCATATGCAATAATGTTTGATTCCGGTCTGCATCTATGAATGCCAAAGCATCAGCTGTGTCATTGTCATACGAGTGTATCCAGTATACACTATCTCTTCCTGGAACACCAATTGCCTCCCTTATTTCTCCTTGTTCCAGTGATCCAGAAGGAAGAGTCAGAGCTTCATCTACATTTTTAACAGCTTGTAGAATATTCCATTTTCTTTCAATTAGCTCCGGCTCAACCTTTAAATTGTCTAGAGGGTTTGGAGCAATAATATCACACTTCCAGATCTCATTGCTCATCTTGAATATGATCCTCTCAATAAACTCCACTGACTTCTCCTTAATGTCAGAGGTGAATCCTTTACTCATCATTTACCTACAGACAGCTTTTAGGGATTCTACCGATAGAGACATTAGGTCATTTTCTTCTAAGGTAACCCTCTTCATTTTTCCATCAACAACCATCCGAACAACATCAGGATTTGCTGAGAATTCTAGTCCCTTGTCCTCTGCTAGCTGCATTAACTGATCTCTATACAGAATGCTAAGCTCCTCAGCTTAAGAATATTGAATTTTTGTTGCTAGCAAGAACAACTCTGACGCAGATCTTTTCGAGATGAATTGATCATCCACATACAAGCAAGATGTCGGGACTCCTTCGACTAAAGACAAGATGACCTGCCACTCCTTAACCATCGCATTGTATCCAACTCTGACTTTAGAGATCAACCTTTTCAAAGCACTTATATAGTCAACAGTCAGTGGATTTTGCAAGTTCAAGTTGTAGAATAAGTCTTCCGCCTCTTTGTTATGAGTTCCTTTCGCACAAACTCTCAATAGAATCTTCCTTGCATCATCCCATTTCTGTCCGATCCTTCTCTTATCCAGATCAACTTGAGGATCAGCTAACCTTGCAAGCTCATGATCATACTGTTTCTCCTTGAGCTCCGTTTGCTTTTTGAAAGGTTGTATGTATAGACCTATATGTAACATAGGGTTATAACTCAACACAAGAACAGGACGTGTAAATAATATGAAGTTATCACCAGAATCAGGAAAACATGAAGACTTGGTAAAGACAAAGGATAAAGAAGAAATCTACAGACTTGAAGCATTAGCTCACTGGAAGAAGTTCATTAATATGTTCATGCCTCAGTGAAGAATAAAGGTTGAAGTATTCAAGGATGTGGAAGCAGTGAAGCAGTTGTCAAAGTACCAAAAAGATTCTAGTGATCCAAATCTGCAAATCAGTCAAGCAATGAATTGCAGAGCTCAAGTACAGGAATCGAGAAGATAGAATATACGGCAAATACAAAGAATCAAAATATTAGATGGAATCTTGGAGTCTATTATAGATTGCTGGAGGAAGTTCATTCATATGTACAGACTTCAGTGAAGGATAAAGTTCGAAGATGTTCAGGGTTTCAGATATGTTTATGGTTCAGCATAAGTGCCAGAGGATTCCAATGTACTTACAATAGAAGCACTTCTTAACAGCTAGAGAAACAGGGCCAATTGAATAGTCAAGAAGATGTGAAGATCAAGTTCGTGTTAGTCGTTTGTGAACCAGACCAGTTGCACTAAACGTCAGCACAAAAGGAATTGAGAACTGCATCTATGTTAGAAAAGAATTGGCTGTATAACCGTTGTGTGCTAAAGCTCGGAGAAAATCAAGTTCAAGTAGTAAAGGTAAATTTATTAACTTGGTTGCAGTGAAAAGAAATATTACAGAGTTTTGAATCGTTGGAAAAACGGCTAAGGTGAATTACCGACAGTTGGTTTTAGCTGTTTGGCTGTTTCGTCTTATTTACCGATAGTTGGTTATAGGCTGTTTGGCTGTTTTGTCTTATTTCCGACGGTTGGGTTTCCTGTTTGGCTATTTCGTCTTATTTACTGATGGTTAGCCAAATCACTCGACGGTTATCATTTTGGATAAATTATTATTTCAAATCACTCGACGGTTATGCATTTTGAGTCGATAGTTATTGGGTTTGACTGTTTCGTCGACGGTTACAGCATCTCGATAGTTAAGGTACTCAGATAAATATCCAGATTATTTATTCCATCGACGGTTAAGTCATTCGATAGTTATGGCACTTCGATAGTTGAGGTTTAAGATTGTTTAATCTACAGCCAGCCACAGCATGCCACCTATCATTGATATCCTTGAGCATAATTGTTTTAAGTGATTTATTTCAGTCTCGACGGTTATCAACAGACTCATCGATGGTTATAAATAAAATGTCTCGACGGTTGTTAATTCAAGAAGTGAAGAATCAGCTCAGTTACTTGGACCACATGAAGCCACGTAGCTGTACTGAAAAAGTCTACACATAAATTGAAGCAGAGCCATTCATTTGAGTCAGTCTTCAGCAACACAACAAAAATAACCAGAGAGAGAGAGAAGACGAAGCCGGAGAGGAGAGAACCCAGAAAAATCTATACCTCTTCACCGGAGATGTATTAGTGGTCGGTACCTTAACGGAAAATGTTCAGGGCCACTATATATCACTCTCTACGGTCTTAGTTTCCTTTGTACTGATCTAGAAATACTTGTATAGGAAATTGAGAGTTATATGTTTTTGTTAAGCAGCGAAGAACTTGTTCTTCGGACCGGATTTGTTGACCGGGTGTAGCAACCTCAGGGTTTATATTTATCAAATGATATATTCCCCGAATCTTGTGTTGTTTATTTTCCTGCTGATTTTCTAGAACCGAAATGATTAATCCTAAACACAGAAAATTAGTAAGCAGCTCTGTAAACACTATTCACCTCAAGAACACGAGCCCACTAACCGAACTCTAAATTATTTATCCGCAAAAGATTCGAAAGAATTTTTTGATTTAGTAAGTATCGTATTCAACCCCCCCTTCTACGATACTTCCGGGGCCTAACAATTGGTATCAGAGCTCGCTGATTGATATACAAATCAGGATCCGTAACTCAGTGAAGCTCACCGTGCCGAAGCTGTCTAGACTCAAAAGGAGGCCTTGTTAAATAAGTTTAATTATAAACTTTTAATAAGTTTATTTTATAAACTTTTATAAAATTTGTTTTATAAACTTTTATTAGTTTATATTATAAATTTTAATTAGTTTATTTTATAAACTTAATATTAAATTTATTTTATAAACTTTTATAAAATTTGTTTTATAAACTATTATTAGTTTATGTTATAAATTTTAATTAGTTTATTTTATAAAGTTAATATTAAATTTATTTTATAAACTTTTATAAAATTTGTTTTATAAACTTTTAGTTTATATTATAAATTTTAATTAGTTTATTTTATAAATTAAATAAAGTTTAAAATCTAAATTTGTTAAACAATTTTGGTGGTCCATTTTCCGCAGCAATTTGTTTTATCAAAGCAGTAGTACTCGCGGCCATTGATTTATCCTGAAGTGCAGGTGACTAAGCTGAGTACACGCGCGCAAAAGAAAAAGCAAAAGCAAAGACAACAGGTTGACTTGGTCATGCACGCGCGAAGAAAAGAAAAAGCAGTGTCCGATAGTTATTAACTATCGACACGTTCCCGATAGTTACTAACTATCGGAGCCGCATTCTGAAATTTTTTATTTTTGATTTATTATGTTTTAAAAATTTTAAAATTCTTAATTTTAAATTTTTCTTAAATATTAATTTACGATTTATTTAATTTTTAAGAAAATTTGAAATTCTTGAAAATTAAATTTTTTGTAAATATTTATTTTTGATTAATTTATTTTTAAGAAAATTAAAATTTTTGGAAATTTAATTTTTTCTTAAATATTAAATTAAGGGTGTCGAAGCTGCTTGGACGTCGCAGAGTGTTCATTTTTGAATTACGTCTCAGAAAAAGATATTTGCCCCTGGAGTAATTTTTGTTTCCGGAATAAAAATTGACCAGTGTTTATTAAACTCTGAAACATGATCATATAGTATTTTTACTGTGTAATCATGTCTTAGGTATTAATATTGGCGAAGTTTCTTTTTGAGGAAAAATGTGAATCATTAGTGTTACTCTTGGACATAAGCGCCTCAGATGCTATTTTGGCCTACTTAACGTTTTGAACCTTTAATATCTATTTTAGATTTATTTATTTTTCCAGAAAATTTAATATTCTTGTTAATTAAATTTTTCTTAAATATTAATTTACAATATTTTAATTTTTAAGAAAATTCAAAATTCTTGAAAATTAAGTTCTGTAAATTTTTATTTTTGTTTAATTTATTTTCTAAGAAAATTAAAAATTCTGTAAATTTAAATTTTTCTTAAGTACTTATTCGAGGATGCTCAGAAGTTAGTAGTTGAAGATTTTTACGAGTTATTGAAGACAATGAAGATCGACTGAAGATTATCCAAAGAAGTTGATTCTGGTTATGAAAAGATTATTTGGGTACAGTTTTTAGTTGGTTTGAGTTGAATTTGAAGATGAAAAATCTTAGGGGTTTAAGTAGTGTGAAGGAGAACAAACCGGACATCCTAGCATCTCAGTACAGAAGACTTAAAGATTATTCTACAAGGAGATTACAGGAAGTTCGTGCTAACACTGCAGATCATCTGGAACACAGGATACAGCCAACAGGGATTTAAGGATACAACCACATTATCTTTAGAAGATCTATATTGTGCTGAAGGCCTATGAACTAGAACAAGTGCTGAAGAAGATAATATTTGGTAAAGCAGAAGTTGTTAGCATATCCACTGTTTTTGTGACCCAGGAACCAAATTTGATTGAAGTCAAGGTTGAGAACCTCTGAACAGAAATGAAATGATCCTAGAATCTGAATTGAAGATGTTGTAGCTCGAGGTAGTGGTCAAGGTGTTGCATGTGAATTTGACACTTTGGAATATCTTGAGAACTGGACTGCAAGTCAAGCCTGCAGGGCAACAGGAAGTTCAGTGACATCAGATTCAGACGGAATCCCAATTCTAAATCTAAGGTCCTTACCTATAGATTCCATAAAGGAGATTTTCAAGATCAGTTCAAGAGGCGGTTGCAAGACAGGGATGGTTGATTATAAAAGACAAGAACAGGGGTTTGCTACACAGTTTGAAGAAGCCTGTACAAGCAAAAGATGGCAGACACTATGTTGGGTTGTAGCAGGAATCTCAAGCATTAGTGAGGATGCAGCAAGGGAAAGCATTTGTTGATGAAGTTAAATGCAAGGCTGATTCTATCAGTGATAGTGATGAACCAAATGGATATCTGGCATCAATGACCAACACTGGAGATGAATCACTAAGCACTTCACAGGTACACATTCTAACTAGTATACGTTTATCTAATTCAGAACTGTATGTTTATTAAGTTTTGAAATGTATTATATTCATGACAGCATGTTAGCATCTTAGGACTTAAATGCTTAATTGATTGCTAAGAATAAGATTTCATGCTTAGTTATATTAGTTTAATTAGTACATTTCATACTTGATTTTATATGCAGTAAAATGAATATCTAGAATTAGATAGGGTGTTCTAGACGGTTAGGTGTATCCCTAAACATTTGTTGGAACTTGAGTTAAATCTTCTCTGATTTAATACCTCTGCTAATGTTGTGAAAATTGCTAAATAGACAAACAGGTCATAGATCAGATATTTTATATTTGTTCTTATTGTGATAAATGACTTGATAAGTATATGTGGAATTTGATATTGCTTATAATGTTTTATTCAAATATTCTGCATATTCTTAAATTGTTTATGTGTTTTTTTTTCACATGATTTGCTTGCACTCACATAGTTGCACTTAAATGTTATATTAGGTCATGTATTGCTTGTTAGGGATAAGATGGTAGAATTATCTAAGTAGTCAGTAAGACTTGATGATTCGAAGCTTATCTAAAACTGAATTAGGTAATTAGAGATAGTTAAAAATGTTAGACAACGACAGAAATGCACTAGACAGAATTAGTAATTAATTTGTTAGTTCTTCTATCCATGTGCTTTTATGCATATTGAAGCTGTTGTTATCTCTGATAATATCTCTAACCCATCTGGACTCAATTAAAATTGAGTACCAAGAAGCTTAATCATTTGTGATTGCAGAGTATGTAACTAAAGGCAAAAGTTATGTGACTTCGTGACACTTATTGTTCGAGGCATATGATTAAGATTAAAGCTCTAATATCACTGTTGGTTGAGAAAGCCTCCCCGATGGTAACCTTTGGAGATGACAGCAAAGGATGTACAAGGGATTTGGCTATCATGATTGAAGAACTGTCATCAGTGGAAGCATCTTTCTTGTGGAAGGACTTAACACTATCTACAGGGCACTAGGGAATTCTTTGTCAAGGGTTTTCTAGAAAAGCAGAAAAGGAAAAGTGTTTGATCTCAAACAAGAAGGTTGGAAGCTCACTCAACTGAGAGTGAGGAAGTTTGTTCGTAGCTGACATGGAATTTATATATGCAAAGGTGAAGTGAACTTTTCAGTAAAGCTTCATCAGTAAAGAGTTAGCTATGGCAATAAGAAGCTCTCACACTTGGTCAACAAGACAATGGATTCTCCGATAAAGATGAAATTGGTGAGAGGACTGCTTCTAATGGAATTCTATCAAGAAGGACATTTTGAAGTATGTCATATAGGGAAGTCAATGAAAACATCACACTAAAGCAAATCAAGTCATGGAAGAAATATGTTTAGTGGTGATTGATGACCCTAGTTATAATTTGGTGATGTTCGTGCATTCAACATATATTAAAGCATCACAGATGGTGATTGATCACATCAGAAGATCAAGTTAGAAGCAAAGTAAGCTGTGAGAACTTTGAAGTCAGATAATGGAACTGAATTTCGCGAATGAAGTTCTAAATGAATTCTGCACTGATAAAGGTACTTTGAAGCTGAAGCAATTAACACAGCATGCTACTGTATTCAACAAAGATCGTGAAAAGACTTAGTCGAAAGCTATCAAGGCATTTGTGATTAAAAACCAGAAGGTGATTGAAAGACTGAATGTATCGACCTACTACACCAAGCTCCCAAGCATTCAAATGAAAGACTATTCTGAATCTTTGAAGTTTGACATCCCGTTAGATTTAAATTCAGATACTGATGATGAAACTAAGGTTGTAGAAGGAATCAGTGATAATGATGATGATTCAGATCCTATTAGTGGAATTGGTAGTGAAACTACACAACTCGTGAACTTTAACAGAATCCACTGAAAAAGGTGAAGGTTCTTCAACACATCCTAACAGCAACTCAGGGGGAGCAAAACAATAGAAGGATCTACTAGTCGTACTCAACACAATGAAGATCAAAGGAATACATCAAGAACATATCTGCCGAGACAAAGGGTTTGAAGTCAAAGTCATTCCTGGAGTCTAGTTCTTAGTAAACCGGATTTTGAGTAAAGGCTAGAAGTGCTAATCAAAATGAACATATATTTTTCGGGACCCAACAATCAACATTTGGTATCCCAAAGAATACTGAAGATGCACTGATTGATCCGGATTGAGTGATTGCAAATGCAAGATGATCTCAATCAGTTCGAAGGCAGAAACTACTGAAGCTAGAACCCAGACCACTAAAGTTGAAGCTGAAATTGGTACAGTAAGGGTTTACAGAAACTGGATAATAATTGGCATTGTTATGAGGGACAAAGCCAAACTGGTTGCTACAGGTTAATATCAAGAAGAAGGTATCGATGATGATGGAAACAGAATCTTCGGGACTTTCAAGATCTAACAGCAAGCAACAGAGACGAGACTTGATCCTCTTAGGACCTAACAATTGGGCCTAACAAGATGAGGACCTAACAGAGTTAGGGATTCAAGCAAATTGTCAAGGACATGGTATAACACTCTAACTACTAATTACTTGAAAATGATTTTATATTAGAGTAGTTATACACATATATATCTCTTTAGAATACAAAGCACACATAATGTAATATATGTGCAAGTATACCATGATTATATTATATGTGGGTCTACTAATGAAAATTTGGCGAGATATTTGCTAAGTTAATGCAGAGTAGGTACAAGATGATCATGTTGGAAGAGTTGCAGTTCTTTTTGGATTATAAGTAATTCGAAAGAATGATGGCAATTAAAGTAAGTCAAGGATCTTTTGAAGATGCGCAATTTGGAAGATTCTAGACCTGCCAAGACTTCTTGCCAACAAACCACTAAGCTTGATCAGGGCAAATCAGGTATATGAACTGAAATGACAAGCTATAGAAGTATGATCAGCTCATTACTTATTCAAGTGTATAAAGACCATATATTTTATTCTCGATATGCCTATGTGCAAGTTTCCAAGTGGATACTAGAGAATCTTATCATATAGCTAAGTTATGAATTGTTAGATATCTTAGGGGATCACCAATTCTTGGAATCTGGGACCCTAAAGATACTAGGTTTAACCTAATTAGCTATATAGATATAGATGATGCAGGTTGTAAGAAAGACAGGGAAGTCATTCCTAGAAGCTGTCAATTTCGTGGAAGAAGTTGGATTCTTGTTGAAATGAGAGAAAGCATTCAACACACATAGTTGCAGCAAAGGCTAAACTTAAAGCAGCTAGTGAATGTGATGCTCTGATCTACTAGACAATGAAACCACTTCAACTCCAACAACTCTGTTGATCTCTCCACACCACTTATGGAACAAGCTCATGGACACCAGGTATCAGTTCTTTCGAGATTGTCATTAATAGAATAACTTGCAGATCTTTGCTAAATAACTTGATGAATTCATTTTATCTAAGTTGGTTAGTAAACTTGGGATATTATTTATTTGCATATTTGTTGGAAATCCCATCTGCAAGGAATTCTTAAATGAGTTCCCAAGTATTAGATTGTTCATATTTAAAGGACTTGTGAATTTATTTTATATCCAGTACCTCATGCTTATTGCTACTAGTTTAATTATCATGCTTACAATGTAATATGCATAAGTGGTAGTTAAATTATTTAGCATAAGTTAGAAGCATAATTATTTGCATGTTAAATATTTGATGAGTATTAGTCAAGATGTCTTGCTTAATTGCTCTGATATTTTGCTCTGATATTCTTAAATATTTTGTTACAAATAATTGTGATACTTTTGATATTAGTGACAGTATTTAGAATTTCTGTTCTAAATAATTAATGCATATTTCAAAACTCACTAATATTGGAAGATGAAGTATTTTCTAAGTTATGTGTATAAAATTCTCAATATTTTATATACTTAGAAAATATTTCTAAATTTGTTTTTGTTGCGAGAAGTTGCTATTAGGAACACAAGGATTAAATGTCTATATTTAAAGAACTTGTGAATTTCTATTCAACTATTTTCTCGAGCTTACATATATCAATAATAATTGTTATGAGTATAATTGTAATATGCTAGAGTGACAATTATTAGATATAGTGTAGGAAGTTAGATGCTAATATTCAATCTTATGAATATTTTAGTATTTAGCGAAATTATTTTATCCTATTAAAATTATGGATTGAAGCAATACAATGATTATCAGTTTCATAATTTTGATTTGATAAAATATAAGAAGCACAATTTCTTGCATCTTGAAATTATTGATAAATATCAAATAATTGGTATCAGTGTGCAATTAATTGTGATATTTTTAATATTAGTGATAAAACAAGTTGTTTATCTGAAATCACTAATAATAAAAATATGTCTTAATGCTTATTGTTCTACTGAATGATTGCCATGTTTAGTTAATATATATATATATATGCATGTGATTGGCAATTGCTTAGTATAGCATAAGTATTTGATTTATTTTGATTTATTTAAATCATGATGATATATAACAATTCAGTGATATATTGGTTCCATGATTTAAGTAAATTAAAATAAATGAGAAGCATAATTATTTGTAGTATAATTATTATCTTTTATTACTTTGTGATAATTGAATAATATTTTATTACAAAATAATTGTGATATATTGATACTAATGGATTTGCTTAGTTTTTATTCTAAGTAAAAAATTGGTTTTTGAAAAAGCCGTTAGTATTAATATATTTAGTTTTCTTTCTTTGACTAGTTTACGATCCTGAATGTATTTAAAAGAAATTTTTGTCTATTTCTTTTTCAAAACGTTTTATTCAAAGATACATTCATTTTCCTTTCAGTTTTAGAGAAGAAAACATCAAATTCTTTTTCAAAACTTCTCTTTTGAAAATCATTCGATTTACAGCCCTACTTTGATTTCTAAATCCTAGGGTGTGAATCAAACTTTTCTTGAGGATAATCTTTCTTTAATTCTCAAAATATTTTATCCTCTCTCCAAAGCTGGTTTTAAATGCTATATTTTTAAAACCGTTTTCTCTCTTAATTTTTCTTTTTAAAGTGGCAGAAACTTTGTGACTGCTATTTGATTTGGAAAAATTGTTTTAACTTCGAGGTATCAATCACTTGTAAAATGATTTGTTTTTAAATACTTGTTTCAATGTATGTTTCACATTGATTCATAGTACCAAAACAGTGATTGTTGCTTTGAAGGCCTAGTACTGTATTGTTAAACATTCATTCACCCCGATTGTCATGTTTTTATTTTAAGTCGGGGATACTATCAGATGGACGAAAATGATGTAAATCATAATTGCATTATGAGTCGGAAAATCATAGTCCTCTATCTGATAAGGATGTTTTGCAAAACTATTTTCAAAACATACAGTACTTAGGTTTAATGGAAAAGAGTCATTTTATTGAGATAAAATTTGATAAAAGAGTTGAGTTTCTTATTTGGTGTAAATTCCCGCGTTTTATTATGGGAAGTTTGCCTTATAAGAAATTCATAAGGGATAGAGTTTTTCTCTGATACACATTCCCGCGTTTCATTATGGGATAAATATCTTAAAGAAAATTTCTATTGGTTTCACGCTCTTAAATGATAAATCGTTAGAACCAACAAAACTCTTTTACTAAAAGTGCTTTAATGCAATCGTTTACCATTCCTTCTTATATTTTTCCTTCTCCTTGAGATGAAAAATATGTTTTGGAATGTTAAAGTGATTATTTCTTTATCTTATTTAATTGATTTTATCCGTTTAGCCCCTAGTGGCTACAGAAGCTGGCCAAGAGGTTGAAAACCCATCAATCTCTTACCCAGGCCATAATACCAAACACTAATTCATCCACTTCCATATATTAACCCCTGGAGATATAAGGAACACATGTTAGTTAGAGGTTGATAAGGGAGAAACTGCACTTGATGCAGCAAATAAGGATGACGTCGGAAGTGCACCCACAGCTCTACCTCCAGCGAAGTAAAGAAGTATATAACTGAGGTATCTGTAAGCTCATCTGTATCTTCTCAAAAGGATGCAGAGCTGAAAAGGCAATAAAACTGTCTCTGGAATCATTCTCTCAACAGGGTGAGTCCATTGAAATTCGCTCGTCAGCCAGAGCATCTTGTAATGAGTCAAGCACACCACTAGCAATCACGCTGATGGTAAGCCTAAACAGATAAATTCTAGGAACACATTGCAAGACGTGCACAGTGAGAGGTATAGGCATGTTAACAAATTACCCGTCACAGGGTTACGAGGGAAACGTAGACTCTAATTTGCCATTCATTACATTGTCTACTACGTTGACCCTCCTGGAAGGAACATTTCCAGATCCTGAAAAGGAATGTCCACCTCCCGTTTATGGAAAAGGTGTGAGGCAACTCCTTGATAGAACAAGGAAAGATTCCCTAACAGATTTTAAAATCTTGGGATAACCCATCTCAAAGAGGTGAGGCTCCACTAGACAGTGATTTAGCAAAAGCTATTGAGTCTGGTGCTGAGACAGTGCTTATGCATGATAGATCAAGAACATCTCAACGAGGCAATTCTCCACTTGATAGTGATTCAATTCATTCTGATGAATCAGGTGTTGGGAATATATGAATTGACGGATTTCACTTGCAGGTACATAATGCTATATTTGGAATGCAGAGTGAAAGTGAGAGAGAGAAACACTTAAGTGAAAGTGAGGGAGAGATATACTTGAGTGAGAGATAGGGAGAGAAAGAGTGAAACACTTAAAATGCTCGATACTAAAGTGTAAACACCAACAGAACGTAGTAGAAGTGAGGAAACCATAAGCCAAACACTTACCCTTGCTACTTGCTACTTCTGAAAGAAAAGCTACTATATTTTTCCCGATCAATGACAGACGAGAACCTTCTCTGGAAGACAAACCATTCAAAAGTGGGCCATTGGAGGATTCCTCAACTAAGGGGGAGAATTTATAGGAAGAAAAAGGAAGTTAATAAAGTCTTATCTTCGTACTTTGGAAAAGTTAATATCCTAAAGGGGTTCGTATCCTGGATCATTAAGGGAAGTTCCTGGATCCTTAAAGGGAAAAGGGGTTCGCATCCTTGGGAGAAGTTAATATCCATAGGGGGAGATTTGAGATGAGAAAAAGAAAATCTTATCTTCTGATCCTGAGGGGAAACAACAGAAATATGGGAGAATTAAGAAGTTGTATTCTATACTTGAAAGGAGTTGTCAGAAGAGGATTCCTAATCCAAGTGGGAAGAACAGAGGACTATTCCATTGATTTTCTAAAGGGAGAAGAAGAATAAGAAGGAAAATCACATTCTCAGGGGGAGAACATTATTTGAGCAATGTTCTATATTTTATTGAAGATGTTCCCAGGAATTTTGATTCTTATGAAGCTCAGTTTATGATAAGTTCTTTGTAGGTCAAGCTATCAAGGATTTTGAAGTAGAGAAAAGCTCAAACACAGAGGAATGAAGATGATATCTATTGAAGATGCATTCAGTGCTAAAGGAACATTCATTTTCTATTTCTCTTTACTTTATAGAAATCTGGAAATGTATTATATGATCCAGAACCCAAGTAGTATTATTTACAAGTCTAGAGCATTAATATTTTCTTGTAGTTAGTTGAGTTATCCTCTAGGGATTTGCTTGTTAATCTCTACCAAACAAATAGGGGGAGATTGAAAGGTTGTATGTATAGACCTATATGTAACATAGGGTTATAACTCAACACAAGAACAGGACGTGTAAATAATATGAAGTTATCACCAGAATCAGGAAAACATGAAGACTTGGTAAAGACAAAGGATAAAGAAGAAATCTACAGACTTGAAGCATTAGCTCACTGGAAGAAGTTCATTAATATGTTCATGCCTCAGTGAAGAATAAAGGTTGAAGTATTCAAGGATGTGGAAGCAGTGAAGCAGTTGTCAAAGTACCAAAAAGATTCTAGTGATCCAAATCTGCAAATCAGTCAAGCAATGAATTGCAGAGCTCAAGTACAGGAATCGAGAAGATAGAATATACGGCAAATACAAAGAATCAAAATATTAGATGGAATCTTGGAGTCTATTATAGATTGCTGGAGGAAGTTCATTCATATGTACAGACTTCAGTGAAGGATAAAGTTCGAAGATGTTCAGGGTTTCAGATATGTTTATGGTTCAGCATAAGTGCCAGAGGATTCCAATGTACTTACAATAGAAGCACTTCTTAACAGCTAGAGAAACAGGGCCAATTGAATAGTCAAGAAGATGTGAAGATCAAGTTCGTGTTAGTCGTTTGTGAACCAGACCAGTTGCACTAAACGTCAGCACAAAAGGAATTGAGAACTGCATCTATGTTAGAAAAGAATTGGCTGTATAACCGTTGTGTGCTAAAGCTCGGAGAAAATCAAGTTCAAGTAGTAAAGGTAAATTTATTAACTTGGTTGCAGTGAAAAGAAATATTACAGAGTTTTGAATCGTTGGAAAAACGGCTAAGGTGAATTACCGACAGTTGGTTTTAGCTGTTTGGCTGTTTCGTCTTATTTACCGATAGTTGGTTATAGGCTGTTTGGCTGTTTTGTCTTATTTCCGACGGTTGGGTTTCCTGTTTGGCTATTTCGTCTTATTTACTGATGGTTAGCCAAATCACTCGACGGTTATCATTTTGGATAAATTATTATTTCAAATCACTCGACGGTTATGCATTTTGAGTCGATAGTTATTGGGTTTGACTGTTTCGTCGACGGTTACAGCATCTCGATAGTTAAGGTACTCAGATAAATATCCAGATTATTTATTCCATCGACGGTTAAGTCATTCGATAGTTATGGCACTTCGATAGTTGAGGTTTAAGATTGTTTAATCTACAGCCAGCCACAGCATGCCACCTATCATTGATATCCTTGAGCATAATTGTTTTAAGTGATTTATTTCAGTCTCGACGGTTATCAACAGACTCATCGATGGTTATAAATAAAATGTCTCGACGGTTGTTAATTCAAGAAGTGAAGAATCAGCTCAGTTACTTGGACCACATGAAGCCACGTAGCTGTACTGAAAAAGTCTACACATAAATTGAAGCAGAGCCATTCATTTGAGTCAGTCTTCAGCAACACAACAAAAATAACCAGAGAGAGAGAGAAGACGAAGCCGGAGAGGAGAGAACCCAGAAAAATCTATACCTCTTCACCGGAGATGTATTAGTGGCCGGTACCTTAACGGAAAATGTTCAGGGCCACTATATATCACTCTCTACGGTCTTAGTTTCCTTTGTACTGATCTAGAAATACTTGTATAGGAAATTGAGAGTTATATGTTTTTGTTAAGCAGCGAAGAACTTGTTCTTCGGACCGGATTTGTTGACCGGGTGTAGCAACCTCAGGGTTTATATTTATCAAATGATATATTCCCCGAATCTTGTGTTGTTTATTTTCCTGCTGATTTTCTAGAACCGAAATGATTAATCCTAAACACAGAAAATTAGTAAGCAGCTCTGTAAACACTATTCACCTCAAGAACACGAGCCCACTAACCGAACTCTAAATTATTTATCCGCAAAAGATTCGAAAGAATTTTTTGATTTAGTAAGTATCGTATTCAACCCCCCCTTCTACGATACTTCCGGGGCCTAACACTTTTCAAGGAAAACAATCATCTTCATTTTATAGAACTGAGCTTGTTCCAGGGCCAACTGTTGAGCTTCCAGGGTCTCTTTATCAACATGTATTTTTTCAGGCTTTCCGGAAGACATTCCAGCACCTCCACCTTGTTCCATCAAAGATCTTTTAATTGCATGTGCTAAAGGTACATCCTCCATATCAGAATCTGAATCAAGTACCTTATGTACTTCTTCCTGATGATAACTCAAGTCAATGAATGGCTCTTCTTGCTCAACCACCACTGCCTTACCCTTTCTCTTCCTCTGAGCCTCCTCTTCAATTATTGGCTCATTTTCTTTGACAAAATCAGTAGTCTGTTCTTCAACCTCCTCAATAATTAGCGACTGCTATCTCGTCTCCTTTGTACTCTCCCCCTTAGGTGAGCTATCCTGAACACCACCCTGCTCTCCAGATCCACCAGTAGCATAGGAACCACCAAAACCCGAACCCGAGGGTCTAGCTCCACCAGCAACTCCAGCACCACCAGCACCATCATTATCAGGGGAGGTTGGTTATATTGATCGTCAAAGCACTCTGGGGGAACAAAGCTCCTAACTGCATACATCAGTCTACTTATCTCCGTTGCAATTGTATGCATTATGCTTTCCACTGCTCCCATTCGATCATAAAGAGTGCTGCCCAAGACACCACCAGCGTGGCCCAAGTCATTCATCTTGTTTGCCAATACATCGAATGCTGTTGTTTGACTGGCCATTCGTGCTGCGTAGTCATCAAGAGCTCTCTTGTTGTCTGCAACATTGATCCCTAACTGCCCCATCGATTGCCCGAACTGCTTTATTTCATTTTCAATTGCTGTCATACGAGTGTCAAGATTTTCAAGATTAAGGGACGGTGTTTGGCTTAGGTGTCCTCGCTCTAAAAATCGTTCTGTTATTGTTTGTCGCTCGGTTTCGGGCCTTGAAAATGAAGGTCCCTCACTCCCTAAATGCTCACACACACTCCCTGTCTCACGCTCGTGTATGGCTTCAACAATATCCCTGAAAGCAAAAGCAGTACCTGCAGAAACTAGATAAGCAAAATGAGTAGTAGTTATGGGATCTGTTCCTGTCATAACCTGAGGTGGAATCTCAGGATGAGAGGCTGCAGAGTGTTCTAGTACAACATCAGAACCGATCCTTTCTGCAGCATCAGTATGTACCGGTGAAGGTACTTCTGAAGCAATGAAAGCTTTTGGCCTTTCTGAAGCAACAGGCTCTTCAGAAGGGACAAAATCCTCACCGAAATCCCTTTGTGTAGAATGTGTAATGGGTGAACCACTCACGTGAGGTGGAGTGGTTGTGATAGACATACTAGGTTTGGACTGGGCTTTTGAAGTTGCAGCATGTGAAAATTTGGCTTTCTTCCGAATAACTGGCTGCACTTCTGGGTCACTCTCAGAACTCTCACCTAAATCTACAGGTGCCAGCCTTTTAACTCCCGTCAGCGAGGGTGAAAGAGAAGAAGCAAGAGTGTCAGACGCAGAGTCAGAAATATAGCTCTCTCCCTAGGATAGATCCTGCGGGCTAGCAGAATCTTGGGCCATGGAATCAGATTTAGATGAAGAAGAAGTATGTTCAAAGAAATTACCTTCTTCATTACCTTGTCCAGCAAAGGGATCAGAATCAGCATGTGGAGTAGGTTGTCTTTCCCTTTGACCGGCAGAGGGTTGACTGTGAGAATGGCCATCATCATCTTCATCACTAAGAGGCTCGTCAGGAATCCCTTGAAATGCGTCAACATGTGCAGATGGATTCTGAGCATGTGATGATACGTGCGAGGTCCCCACCATTGAAGTAATACATGCATCATACTAAAGCCACACTTGAATATTAGCAGGAATAGTCATCGCTTTACCGTGATGTTTATCCTGATTAGCAATTGTTGTGAGTGACTTGGTGTCCATGCCCAGCGATGCAGTTGTTTTACTTGTTGCAAATGCCTGTCTTACAGATAAAGCATCAGTCGGTACTAAATGATTAATAAGCATTTGTAAGAAACGAGGATACCAGCATACAACATCAGTAGTTGTAAGGTCTCTGCTTGCAGATGATCCCATTGTAGCCACTATTTCGGAAAGAACGATTCTGTCATAATTAATGTCCAGTTCACGGGCTAGGGAAACTGTAAAGACTTGTATGGGAATTGGAATCTGATGATAATCTTTTTCGCGCGCCCGAAAACATCTTGTGATGGCCTCGAAAAAATAATTCCATTCCACATGGAAGTATTGTTTCTGGATGGTGCCAGTTGAGATCCGTCCAGAATGAGGATAACATCCAATCTCCTCAAAGAACTTGATACGATCTGCAGTTGTAGGTTCAGGGTCATAAACATCTTTGACTGGAAATCCCAGAACCCTGTTGAACACTTCCTCTGTAACTTCATATTCCTGACCCGCCAAAGTAAACCTGAAACCATAGGGGGTAGATTTGCTCCCAAATGTAACCGCACTAGTCCATAATTGCTGTAAAGCATCATGGACTAGTGTTGGTTTAGCAGTAAAAGCAACACTAGCCTTGGAGTACAAATTGAGAAATCGTACCCAAAACTTGAAGCGCGGGAGATGATCACCAATTTCCGTAGTAATGTTAAAAAAATTATTTTTCGCAAGTGAAAATTGGTGAGCCATTTTAGTAAAAATATATTCCTTGAGTTAAAGTGTGATTTGAGAAAAACAAATAAAGCCAACAATTAATCAAGGAAAAATAAAATACGTAAATTAATTAATTCTTTTTAGAGAACCGAGAAGTAGATCACTAAACTATGGAATTAACTACTGCAAATACGATATCAAACGCAACCCAATCCACTAATTTCTGCAACCCAAATAAGCGGTATAAAAACTAAACTATGTATGCAATTAATCGTGACAGTTGTGTGTATATGCGTGTATATAGAGCAAACTTAGCAGATTATCAGACATGATCAAATACACAAACACAGGTAATTAGGAACGCAAACAGAGAATAGTAAACTAAAATCGGGCAGTAATTCGTGGTATGTAAGAGATTTGACACAATCGAATGAATAGAGCGTTGAATGTTTGAAATCGCAGGGAGGGAGGGTGGGGGCTGTAAAAGATTAGGGTTAAAACAATTAGGTAAAAGTGAAAAATTTACACGAGTTAGAGATGTATATATAGGCATAAATAAGCAAAGACAAAAATACCCCTGTGAAAATAAGAAAAAAATGCTAAGTGTGCACTGGGGAACCTAAGTCGAATACTATCTCGAACATTCAAGTCGAAATTTGAGATGAGTTTCGAGATAGAGACTATCTCGAACATCAAGTCGAAATTCGAGATAAAGTTCGAGATATACACTAACTCGAACAAATAATCACTTAATCAATTAAAACAGCATAATAACCCACCAAGGAATCCCATCTCGAATATCAAGACAAAATTTGAGATGAGTTTCGAGTTAGGAGTTAACTCGAAAAATCCCTTAAAAACTCAATAAAATTCCAAGTACAGTCCTGGGAACTCTATCTCGAACATCAAGTCGAAATTCGAGATAATATTCGAGATAGTGACTAACTCAAACATCAAGTCGAATATTCGAGATAGAGACTAACTCGAACATCAAGTCGAATATTCGAGATAATATTCGAGATAGAGACTAACTCGAACATTAAGTCGAATATTCGAGATAATATTCGAGATAGAGACTAACTCGAACATCAAGTCGAATATTCGAGATAATAATCGAGATAGAGACTAACTCGAACATTAAGTCGAATATTTGAGATAATATTCGAGATAGAGACTAACTCGAACATCAAATCGAAATTCGAGATAATATTCGAGATAGGGACTAACTCGAACATCAAGTCGAAATTCGAGATAATATTCGAGATAGAGACTAACTCGAACATCAAGTCGAAATTCGAGATAATATTCGACATAGAAACTAACTCGAACATCAAGTCGAAAATCGAGATAAAGACTAACTCGAACGATTTCCCAGACTTGGAATTTTGAACAGGCACACGAAGAACTGTAACTCGAAATTCAAGTTGAATTTCGAGATGAATTTCGAGATAGAACTTATCTCGAATATTCTTCCCAGACTTAGAATTTTCAAAACTTCACTCCTGGAAGCCCAACTCGAAATTCAAGTCGAATTTCGAGATGAGTTTCGAGATAGACTCTAACTCAAAATTTTGAAGATACTTGGAATAATTTGGCAATTTTTGCAATAAAAACAACAATTAAATTTTGCCAAATTAATATAAATATCAATTCAAGAATTTTTAACAAAGCAAATAATTAAAAACATTCCTTTACAATTCTAGGGCCTCTAATCAAAATTACATGAAAAACACAGGTAAATTCATCTAAAAAATCATGAAAAAATTTAGAATAATATGAATTTAACCCCCCCTATGATCATGCAATCTAACCAACATAAATTCAAAGATTTAACCAATATTTACACATAAAGCACAATGAATTTATGTAAAATAACACCACATGCATCCTATAATACTCATTAATTAGCCTTTTTAAAGTCTAAGTCCAAAATGATTAATTAGCATGCAGAGGTGATATTTTGAGCAATTGTAGAGATTATTTACATATGTTTTCAACTATGCACAAATAAAATTGGCAATTGTCAAGACTAAAAACATATGAACATGATTAAAACTGGAATTTTACAGATAGGAGAAATCACTAACTTGTGTTAAGCATCCCCAATTCACTAACTAACCTATTGAATGTTACTTCATCAAGAGGTTTAGTGAAAATATCTGCAATTTGTTGCATTGTGGGAACAAAATGTAACTCCACAGTCCCTTCCTCGACATGTTCTCTAATGAAGTGATACCTGATATCTATGTGCTTGGTTCTTGAGTGGTCTACATGATTGTTGGTCATGGAAATGGCACTTGTGTTGTCACACATGATTGGAATCTTTTTGTGCTCCATGCCATAATCTTTCAATTGGTTCCTCATCCACAGTATTTGAGCTACACAGCTTCTAGCAGCAATGTACTCAGCTTCAGCAGTAGAAGTAGATACCGTGTGTTACTTTTTGCTTTGTCAGGACACCAATCTTCTGCCAAGAAATTGACATGCACCAGATGTGCTTTTCCTATCAATCTTGCAACCTGCATAGTCTGAATCTGAATAGCCTATTAGATTAAAACCTGTATCTCTTGGGTATAAAATCCCTAGATTTGATGTTCCCTTGAGATACTTAAAGATTCGTTTGACGGCTATGAGATGTGACTCTCTAGGATCCATTTGGAACCTTGCACTCCAACAAGTTGCGAACATTATATCAGGTCTACTTGTAGTTAAATAAAGAAGTGAGCCAATCATACCTCGATAGCTTATGATGTCAACTGGTTTACCTGATTTGTCTTCATCAAGCTTCGTGGTAGTGGCCATGGGAGTTTTAGCTGCTGACGCATCTTCTAGATTGTACTTCTTGAGTAAATCTTTGATGTATTTGGATTGACAGATAAAGATTCCTTTTTTTCTTTGACTGATCTATAGCCCAAGGAAGAATGACAGCTCCCTCATCATGCTCATTTCATACTTATCCTGCATTAACTTGGCAAATTTCTAACACAAGCATTCATTAGATGACCCAAAAATAATATCGTCCATATAGACTTGAACAAGTATTAAATCACCTTTTACATTTTTATAGAACAATGTTTTATCAATTACTCCCCTAGTAAAACCACTTGCTATTAAGAACAAGGATAGGGTTTCATACCATCGTCTTGGGGATTGTTTGAGGCCATAGACAGCTTTGAAGAGAAAGTACTCAAAATCTACAAGTTCTGGATCAACAAAGCCAGGTGGCTGTTCCAGATATAGTTCTTCTTCTAGCTCTCCATTCAGGAAGGCACTTTTCACATCCATCTGAAAAACCTTGAAGTTCATGTGTGCTGCAAAGGCCAAGAACATCCTGACTGCCTCAAGTCTTGCAACTGGAGCGTAGGTCTCATCATAATCAATACCTTCTTTTTGAGAATAACCCTTCGCTACCAAACGAGCCTTGTTTCGTGTTACAAGTCCATCTTCATCCAGTTTATTTCTGAATACCTACTTAGTTCCAATTACTGATATGTTCTTCGGTCGGGGTACCAGCTTCCAAACTTTCTGCCTTTCAAACTGATTGAGCTCATCTTGCATTGCAATCACCCAATCAGCATCACCAAGAGCTTCTTCTATTTCTTTAGGTTCAAGCTTGGATAAGAACCCAGAATATAAGCAAATATTAGCCATGTCAGCTCTTGCAGTTCTTCTAGTAGTCACACCAGCATCTGGATCACCAATAATTAATTCAAACGGATGGTCTCTACTCCATACACGTTCTCTTGGAAATTGTCTTGATGATTCATCTTGACTTTTCGAATTGTTATATTGACTACTTGTGTTATTTCCACTAACTCCCTCTGAGTTAGTGCCAGCTCCTACAGAACTAGTGTCATCTCGTCTTGAGCCTTGAACACTTGTCCTTGAGCTGCTGTTTACTCCCCCTGAGTTGTTGTCGGACTGTGCTGAAGAAGTTTCTTTTGATCTTGCACTAGACTCAGGTATTTCTTCTCGAACACTTGGCATATTTGAAGTAACAACCTACTCAGGTTCATCTAAGTCCAGATTTTAAAACTTTAGGGACTTAGGTTCACTATTATCTTTAGAAATTGATGGGAGTTTGGTATCGTCGAATCTGACATTGTAACTTTCAATCACTTTTCGATCACTTACTAACAATACCCGATAAGCTGCCACCACATCTGTAGAATAACCGACAAATATCCCTTCACGTGCTTTTGCTTCAAACTTGCCTAAATTTTCATCGTCTATTAGTACATAGCATTTAGCTCCAAAGACATGAAAATATTTGATTGTAGGTCTTCTGTTATTCATTAGTTCACATGGTGTCTTTTATTTATTTTTTATGATCAGGGTTCTATTCTTAGTGTAACACACTGTACTCACTGCTTCGACCCAAAAGTATAAGGGAAGTTTTGATTCAAACAACAAAGTTCTTGCTGCTTCAACCAATGTTCTGTTCTTCCTTTCGACTACTCCATTTTGCTGTGGAGTTCTCGGGTCTGAGTACTGACGACGTATTCCCTTAGATACACAGAAGTCATTCAGCACTGCGTTTTTAAATTCAGTGCCGTTGTTTGTTCTAATCGTCTTCACAGTAAGTGTTGAAACATTCTCAATTTGAGTGATGTGATCAATGATTAGGAAAGGTACTTCGTCTTTCGTCATTGCGAACAATACCCATGTATACTTGGAGAAGTCATCCATGATTACCAATGCATATCTTTTCCTAGATAAGGATAGGACGTTCACTGGGCCAAACAAATCCATATGAAGAAGTTGTAGAGGCTCAGTGATACTAGAAATTTCTTTACTTTTATGCGATGCTCGCTTTGACTTTCCCATTTCATAAGCTTCACAGATTCCTTTAGGAGCAAACTCCTTCTGAGGCAGATCTCTCACTAATTCTCGCCTCGCGAGAGCATTCATCATTTTGAAGTTTAAGTGAGAGAGCTTTTTGTGCCATAACCAGTTTTCATCATCCAAAGCTTTGCTGTAGATACAGGTGACTTCATTCTGGTTTGCCGAATCCATATCAGCAATAAAAAGATTTGCCTTCCGAACTCCTCTTAAAGCCAAAGAACCTTCTTTGATGTGAGTTATTGATACACCTTTCTTATTGAAGACAATTTCATAACCTTTGTCACAGAATTGACTGATACTCAACAGATTGTGCTTCAATCCCTCAACATAAGAAATATCTTCAATGATGACATTACCAGTCTTCAGTTTGCCATATCCCTTTGTCATTCCTTTGCTGTCATCTCCAAAGGTGACATAAGGGCCAGCCTTCATAACCAACTCTATAAGCAGGGACTTGTTTCCTATCATATGCCTTGATGCTCCACTATCTGACACCCATATAACTTTATTTCTTTTCTACTTAATGCCCTGCAATAACAGATTGATTAGGCGTTCTTCGGAACCCAAGATTGATTGGGCCCGGCTTTTCTATAAGATCGAGGATTATCAGATTTAACAATGGGATATGCACTCTTTTTAACATTACTAGAGCTTTCGACTTTGTCTTTTCCTTTTTCAGACTTGACGGATTTATCAGTCTTAGGAGAGGCCTTGTCACTCCTAACTTTAGGAGGACTAACAGTCTTAGCTCTTACATGCTTCTTTTTGACATTAGAACTAGCAGAAGAATTTAGACATGATTGGCTAGTTGCATTCATCAAGTTCACAAAAGTTTGCATGACGTTAAAAGTGCATGGCATACAATTTGGTTGACCACATTGCGCATGATTCTGATGCTTATTATTCATTGTGTGTGGTACAGGTATGGCATGTGCAACAGGAATATTCATGTTAGATTTACATGCATAAGAAAGATGTTCAGTTGATTTACAGTGATAACATGCTTTCTTTATTCGTTCTGCCTTAACCTCTTTTAAGCCTTTTCCCTTTTTACTCTGTTGTTTAATAACCTTAACTCCTAATCTTGGTCTAGATTCTTCTCTAGGGGATTTGATTCTAACTGATTTAGTAGGAGTTTCAGGTTGTTCTCTCTTGCGATCTTCCATTTCTATCTCATATCTAACTAATAATTCAGTCTCTCCTTCTTCACGAGGAACGAAGTGTTTAAAGATAGGTTTTACAACAGATTTAAGAATAGTAGGTATTTCCTTATTAATCTCACTGGAACTAGTGTCTACAGGCCTTTTTCCTTCTTTCTTAGATAAGTTAGAATAGTCAAGTCCTACACCGACTCTAGTTATCTTCTTAAATGTGCCACTATCAACATTCACTTTACTAGCTGCTAGTTTATAAGCTTCGCATTTAGTTTCTAACTCAGCTAGTTTATTCCTAAGACATGCTTCTATTTCATCCTTAAGGTTGAGCTTGTGTTCCAAAGTTTTAATAGAGTCTCTTAGGGAAGTATCTATAGTGCAAACAGCCTCTAATTCTTCCACTTTTGCCTCAAGCATTCTGCATTTGGCAACAAGTGTTTTCTGTTCTTTTATTAGAAGTATTTAGGCTTTTGCACAACATATAGATCTCTTCGCTAAGAGCCCCGTTCTGCACCTTATAATCATCAATAGACATTTCTTCTTTAAGGGTTAGAACTGGTACCTCTGGTTCATCTGATGTCTCAGCCATGAGGGCAAAGTTTACTATATGAGTAACTTCTTCCTCATCTGAATCATCCCAAGCTCTGCCTTCTGTTACAACTAAAGCTCTCTTTCCATGTCTTTCCTTCACCAGGGATTCATACTTGCTTCTGAGGGCTTCATATGTTTCTTTGGGATAAGTCTGTTTTGGCTTCTTGCAGTCGGTAGCAAAGTGTCCAGCTTCACCACAGTTATAGCATTTGAACTTCATTTTGAAATCTAAAGGAGATTTGTAGCTGGTACTCTTTGCTTTCCCTTTGTAACCTTGAGAACTACCACCACCCTTAGTAACCCGATAGTAAGATGAAGATTTACTCTATGGATGGTTACTCTTTCTGAATCTTATGTTGCTGAACTTCCTTGCCATGTATGCCACGGCACTATCATCCATGTTGTCCAGCTCTTCTTGGGTGAAGTAGTCATCATCACTATTTGATGTGCACTCGTCATCATTTTCAACTTTATATGGTGCAGGTGATGATCTAGGTTTCTCTGCAATCATTGCCTTTTTAGACTCTTCCTCGTCAGCAATTAATCCTGATGCTGCTTCCTTTCCTCTTGAATCATTATCCCATGCTTGATCTTGAAGGGTCTCCAGCTCATAGGTCTTTAAAATTCCATAATATTCTTCCAGAGAAGTTGTGTGCAAATCTCTGGTTTCTCTAACAGCGTAGACTCTATGTTCAATGCTTTTTGGCTGGTTCTTTAGATATCTCGTGTTGACTTCAACCACGGGGAGAGTTACACCTCTCAGATTCAAATCCAAAACTAACTGACTGAATCTTAAATAGACATCTGTTATGCTTTCACCTTTTCTTATTTTGAAGGTATCATACTCCATCTTGAGTATAAGTGTTTTGTTACTTCTGACCTCAGCGGTACCTTCCATGACGACCTCTAGCTTATCCCAAATCTTCTTCGCTGTAGTTAGTCCTTTAACTACATTAAACATCTCATGATCTAGGGATTCCATCAGTGTTTGTCGAACAGATGTATCGAAAGCTATCTGCTACTTATCAGCATCTGAAATGTCTCCTGCCTTCTTAGGCTCAGACCATTGTGGTACTACCACATCTCCTTCCATATGCTCAGGAACAACAACCATTGGTACAAATTTACCTTTGTCAAGGACTTCCAGATATTCAGGATTGACGGACTCAAGGTAAAGTTTCATTCTCAACACCCATTCTTCATAATGATCTCGGTCGAACATTGGAATCTTGAAATTATTTTTAGGTGCCATCTTAATGTGGATTTAAAGTAAAGATTATAAACTTTCCTTATTACTTGAGTAGTAATTAAAAGAAAATTAAATTATCTCAAAATAAATCATGGTTCAAGTTCTGGACACCAAAAATTTCTAAGTACCCAAGACTAGGATATGTAGAATATCTATGTAGAACTACTGCCTAAGTCGAATTTCTCTAAGTAGAACTTCAAGTCGAATATTCAAGTTGAATATTCAAGTAGAATATTCTATGTAGAACTTTTGTCCTTATAAGAAATTTGCTGCAGGTCACTTTAATATTGAATAAACAATATTACTTTTCACACTTTGACTTTTGTGGCATTTCTCACCTAACTCACCTAACCCACGTGCTAGGTACTGAATATCTTCTGTAATACTTTTTGTTGTGTGATATATGTCAAATCAAAAGCCAATAACACCTTTTTCACTTTTTGTCTTTTGAAAAGGTAATCAAAAGTTACTGGGTTTGTCTTCTTTATCAAGAACAGTTATGACTTCTTGAAGAACACCAAAAATCAAGGTACCCAGAATAATTCATAAAAATTATCTAAAGTCCACCCAAGCTAAATAATCACACCTGGAGTATTTAAATAATTTTTAGACTGAGTTTTCTCTATCAAACAAATTAAAGCACACTTTCCAAGAAAAACTTGAAAAGTAGATCTGTAAAAGAAAACTCACGAATCTTCTACCAAACACAAGGATCTATGTTTTGTATGTTAAACATGAAGCTCTGATACCAATTGTTAGGTCCAAATGTGTTGTAGAGGGGGGTGAATACAACTTTTCGAATTTAAGAAGCAATAAACACCATGTAATAAATGAACACAATGATTCGAGGAATATATGTCTTATATATAACTTGAAAGGGTTGCTACAACATTCATTACAAAGTACACCAGAAGTAATGAGGGTAGTAAATGATACTAAGCTCTGTGAATACTCTCTCTCTTTTACAAGTGTTTATCTCGAAAATATTGCTCTTCTTAAAATAATACACAAGTACTTCTATTTATACTACTTGTAATCTATGTCCTGTAGTCTTCAAAGACTAAGATATAGTTGGCCCAATGATGTCCACATAAATCTTATCTTATCTTAAAAGCTTGGAAATCTGCCAATTAGATGATGCCATGTGTCATGTTGAAACTGCCCTCTATGTAGAACATCTACTTGAGAATTTCTACTTGGCCATCTCGAACATTTAAGTAGATTTTTTACATAAGAATATTCTACTTGGCCATCTCGAACATTTAAATAGAATTTCTACTTGGGAATATTCTACTTGGCCATCTCGAACATTTAAGTAGAATTTCTACGTAGGAATATTCTACTTGGCCATCTCGAACATTTAAGTAGAATTTCTACATAGGAATATTCTACTTGGCTATCTCGAACATTTAAGTAGAATTTCTACATAGGAATATTCTACTTGGCCATCTCGAACATTTTGTACTTAGAGAAATTCTGGGCTTCAACTTGAAACTTCAATGCAACATCTTGAACTTGTGATTTCTTTATGTCTTCCATATTCTTCAACAAGCTCTTGAACCTGGATCTCTATTACTGACATAAACTTGCTATCAATGTCCTGACACTTGATGCAAATGTCTGATTCATAAGTGACTAGTCTTGATAGTGTCTCTTCTTCTTGAATAGATTACCATATTCAATTAGTAATGTGGCTTTCCAATTATTGCTTTCCTTCTTATTCACTTGGAATCAATTAGTCTTATTGATACTGATAGTTATGATCTTGAACCTTTAAGTTACAAATCACTGAGGCATGAACAACTCTGTCTTGAACTTCTTTCAATGATTTCTTCTTTATTTGATCATAGTTAACATGTTGAATTCTATCAATTACCTTGTCTTCATTTAGTATTGATTTCTTTGTGGCTTCATGTTCTTGATTGTCTTCCAGTTAAGTATCTTTTCTTTTAGTTGAGTTACATAAGTTATAGTGTTACAAGTTTAGACACTCTGCCTTTCACTTTGTCCCTCATAACAATGCCAGATATCATCCAGTCTCTGAAAACCCTTACAATACCAATTATAACTTTGTCTTGTGGCCCGGGTTCCAGATTTAGTAGATTCTGCCTTCGAACTGATTGAGATCATCTTGCATTGCAATCACCCAATCTGGATCTATCAGTGCTTCTTCAATCTTCTTTAGGATACAAACTTTTTTAACAATTGTTCTTTCCCGGAGAATAGCCATTTACTTTGTATAGCACTTCTAGTCTTTTCTCTAGTATTCGGATCACTAAGAACTAAACTCCAGGAATGACTTTGACTCTAAACTCTTTATCTCGGCAGATATATTTTTAATGTATTCCTTTGATCTTTATTGTGTTGAGTACGACTAGTAGATCCTTCTTTTATTTACTCCTCCTGAGTTGCTGCTAGGAAGTGTTGAAGATCCTTCACCTTGTTGAGTGGATTCAGTTAAAGTCCACTAGTTGTATAGCTTCACTACCATTTCCACTAATAGGATCTGAATCATCATCATTAACATTGATTCCTTCTGCAACCTCAGTTTCATCATAAATATCTGAATATGACTATGACAAGATGTCAAGCTTCAAAGATTCAGAATATGCTTTCATTTGTATGCTCGGGAGCTTGGTATAGTAGGACGACACATTCAGACTTTCAATCACCTTCTGGTTTTACATCACATCTTACTTTGAAAGCTTTCGACTTCAATGAGTTGACGAGGACAATTGTTCCATAAGCCTTAATTTCAAACTTGCCAAGATATTCATATAAATTTTCAGTAAATATCAATTTCCTCTAAACACACGAAAGAGTTTCAGTGTTTGCTTCTGGTTGGCCATTAACTCATATGATGTCTTTTCACGATCTTGTTGAATAAAGAAGCATGCTGTGTTAATCGATTCAACTTTAAAGTACCTTTATAAGTGCAGACTTCATTTAGAACTTCATTCGCAAAATTCAGTTCCAATATCTGACTACAAAGTTTTCACAACTTACTTTGCTTGCAACTTGATCTGCTTGACGTGATCAATCACCTAGTGTGATATATTATCTGTTGAATGCACGAACATCACCAATTCACTCTCATTTGAGTGATCTTCTATCTTTATTGCTTGAAATCAAACACTTTTATATTTCAATGCTTTTCCAGAAAACCTTTGACAAAGAATTCCCTAGTTCCCTGTAGATAGTGCATAGTGCTTAAGTCCATTGACAAGAAAGATATTTCCAGTGATGACAATTCCAAACAGATGATGGCCAAGTCCCTTGTACATCCTTCGTTGTCATGTCCAAAGGTTACCGTTAGGTAGACTTTCTAAACCAACTGTGATAGTAGAGCTTCAATGCTAGTAATATGCCTCGAACAATAAATGTCACAAAATCACATAATTTTTGTCTTTTATTTTATAATCTGCAATCACGAATGATTAAGCTTCTTGGTAGTTAACTTCAATTGAGTCCAGATGGGTTAAAGATATTACTTTCAACAGTGGTAACAACATCTTCAACCTTAACATACACAAACTTAACTTTGACTGATCACTTATCATTCACAGCAGCCTTGACAAGGTAGTCTTAAGGCTATGAGATTAGTGATTCCAACCTATCTTAAGGTAGACTAGCAGTCTTTACCCTATTATGATTCTTATATATGCTTTGCCTAAGATTATGCAAGTCCTAAGATATGTGTTTTCAACTTTAAACAAACAAACATGAAAATAAGAACACAAGGTAACATTTAGCTTCAATGCACTATAGATAAGAATTATGCATTTTAGGCATGTTATGCATATTAGAAAATTTAGAACTATCTACTTTAACCATTCTACACAAATGTCACAGGTGTCAAGAAGATTTATAGATATTCAATAATTTTACAAAAGCACGTGGAATAGATGAACTAACAATTTAATTACTAATATTGTCTAATCCATTTCTGTTGTTGTCTAATATTTTAATTATCTCTAATTATCTAAGTCAGTTTTAGATTAGTCCTCGAATCTATAAATTTTACTGACTACTTGGATAATTCTACCATCTTTTAATCTTCTACTTCTAAACAAGCAATACATGAAGTGATTTAAAATTTTAGTGCAACTATGTGAGTGTGAGCAATTCATATGAAAATAAACACATAAACAATTTCAAGAATATGCAGAATATTTGAATAAGACATTATGAGCAATATCAAATTCCACATACACTTCTCAAGTCATTTATCACAATAAGAACAAATATAAAATATATGATCTATGACTTGTTTGTCTATTATCAATTTTCACAACATTAGCAGAGGTATTAAATTATAGAAGATTTAAATCAAGTTCCAGCAAATGTTCAGGGATACACCTAACCATCTAGAACAACTTATCTAATTCTAGATATTCATTTTTCTATATTGAAAATTATGTATGAAATGTACTAAGTTTACTCATAAGTCCTAGCATGCAATATCTTATTCTTAGCAATCAATTAAATATTTAAGTCCTAAGATACTAACATGCTGACATGAATATAATACATTTCAAAACATAATACTCATACAGTTCTGAATTAGATAAAGGTATACTAGTTAGAATGCGTACCTTTGAAGTGCTTAGTGATTCATCTCCAGTGTTGGTCATTGATGCCAGATATCCATGTGGTTCTTCATTGTCACTAATATAATCAACTTTGTATTTAACTTCACCAATAAATGATTTCCCTTGTTGTAACCTTACTAATGCTTGACATTCCTGCTTTTAACTCAACATAGTCTCTGTCATCATTTACTTGTTCAGGCTTCTCGAATATTGTAGCACAACCATGATCTTGCCTTGCTACTTTTAGCCTCATATGTTTCTTCAGTTGTGACCTCTAACGATTCTTAAATTTGTTTTGTACAAGTACAAAAACTAGAATGATCAGTAGAGTCAGAGAAAAATTCTTCAGAGTTCCCTACGAATAAATCTATCCTTTCTTTACATTTGAGCAGTTTGTGGAACTATAACATGAACAGTCGTAACATCCACAACAAAATTCAAATTCTCCAGAATAAACCTACTAATACGAAATGACCACTTTCCTTGAAACCGGGTCATATGCTCTGAGAATTAATTCTGAGCCAAAACTATGAATTTTCCAACTACAAGCCCTTTTTGAAAAATGGACCAAGTTTTAATATCTTTAGATTATAAATTAAATCTATATAAATTTAACGAATAAATTTACTTTAATTAAATTTATAAAATAAATTTATTTAAATTAAGTTTATAAAATAAACCTTTTATAAATAGAGGGCTTTGAATAGAAAGTATACAAAATCAGCAAACTCTGGATTTTCAAAGCCTGGGGGCCGCTCCACATATACTTCCTCTTCTAACTCTCCTTTCAAAAAGGCACTCTTCACATCCATTTGATAAATTTGAAATTTGAGTGTATTGCGAACGCTAGAAATATTCTGATTGCTTCAAGTCTTGAAACTGGTATATAGGTCTCATCATAATCAATTCCCTCTTCTTGGGAGTAACTCTTTACCACCAGTTTGACCTTGTTCCTTGTAACAATGCCATCATCGTCTAATTTATTTCTATATACCCATTTGGTGCCAATTACAGATTTGTCTTTTGGCATGGGTACCAGTATCCATACTTCTTGTCTCTCAAACTAATTGAGTTCTTCTTGCATGGCAAGAACCTAGTCTGGATCAGTTAGTGCATCTTCAATTTTCTTTGGTTTTTCTTGGGATAGAAAAAATGAAACTAGACATTCATTTGAAGTTGCACTTCTAGTTCTAACTCTAACATCTGGATCACCTATGATCAATTGAAAAGGATGGTATCTACTCTATATCCTTTCCCTAGGCATATTTGATCTTGATGATTCACCTCGATATACATTGTGATGCTGTGTTCTGCTAATAGATCCATCATCTCCTCCTGAGTTGTTGCCAGGATGACTTGTTGATCCACCAGTAGCATTAGTAGTTTCTCAAGTGTTTTCATTGTTTCCACCACTATTACTTTGATCAGTATTGTCTTGTCCTGTAGTAGCCTCAGGTTCTTCTTCATTATTAGAATGTGAGTCTGGATAATTATCAAATGTTAATGACTCAGAAGAATCTTCAGTTTGGATACTTAGGAGTTTAGTGTCGTCGAACGTTACGCTGACACTTTCTCTCACCTGGTGCTGATCAATTATGTACACCATATATGCTCTTCTTGAATAATCGACAAAAATAACTTCGTGTGCCTTGGCCTCGAACTTTCCACGATGTTCATCTCCATCTTTCAACACAAAACATTTGGCTCCAAATACATGAAAGTACTTAAGTGTTGGTTTCTTGTCAGCCATTAGTTCATAGGGTGTTTTCATACGATCTTTATTGATTAGAGTACGATTCTGGGTATAACATGTTGTATTTACCACTTCAGCCTAAAAGGTGATAGGCAACTTTGATTCACTTAACATTGTTCTTGCAACTTCAATCAGGGTTCGATTTTTCCTTTCTACAACTCAATTCTGTTGCAGAGTTCTTGGCGCTGAGTATTGTCTTGTTATTCCATTGTCTGAGCAAAAGTCATTCAGAAATTCATTCTTGAAATCAGTACCATTGTCTGACCTGGTTGCCCGAAAAACTAGCTTTAAATCTAACTCAATCAACTTTACATGTTTAATTACCAAATGAAGTGTTTCATCCTTTGAAGTCAAGAATAAAACCCACATATATTTAGTGTAGCCATATAAAATCACTAAGGCATATCTTTTTCTTGACATTGAAATAATATTAACTAGACCAAATAAAACCATGTGTAGCAGTTGAAGTGGTTCAGTAATGTTTGTGGTGTTTGTGCCTTTGTGAGTTGCTCTCTTTGACTTTTCTTTCTGACATGTCTCACACAAACCTTCTTGTCTAAATTCCATCAGAGGTAGTACTCTAACCAAATCCCTCTTGACTAGAGAGTTCATTGTTTTGAAATTTAAATGTGAGAGTTTCTTGTGTCATAGCCAACTTTCTTCTGATGAAGCCTTTGAGTAGAAAAAATTTGTTTCATCTTCAGTTCCTGAGTTGAGATCGGGTATGTACAAGTTTCCTTTCCTTACTCCACGTAAGGCTAGTTTGTCATCTTTAGAATGAGTTATTAAACACTTTTCCTTGTAAAGTTTACTTTGTATCCTTTATCTAAGAAATGACTGAGGCTGAGTAGATCGTGCTTAAGTCCTTCCACTAAAGAGACATTCTCAATGATAACATTCTCAACATTTAACTTGTAATATCCCGTGGTCATTCCTTTACTGTTAAATCCTAATGTGGCGATTGGGCCACATCTTTCAACCACGTCTGATAGCAGGGCTCTATCTTCGGTCATATGCCTTGAAGATCCATTTTCTAGGATTCATTCAAATCGGTTTACCTGCTTAACTTTCTGCAATTATCAAACGGATTGAATTGTCTTCGGAACCCAAAATTGATTGGGCCCGATATACTTAATGTATTGACCTTTGTCAGCTTTGACAACAGATCTCTTTTAAACAACAACAATATCTTCCTTGACTGTACTTACATTTCTATATACAGTTTTAACAAATTTCTGTTTAGACTTTGGAACATATGTTTCCTTCTTGACAGGTGAATGAATGGTAGTCTTGGATTTTACAAACTTTTTATTGACACCGTTGCCTAGGTGCTATATTATTATTATTATTATTATCATGCTTACTTTTAAAATAAGCAGACATAACATTAAAAGCACATAACATACAGTTTACCACGCCACATAGTTTATGAAAAACATCAATAATAGGCATGTTATTCAAAATAGTATGAGTCTTAACAGTTTTTACTTCAACTTTATCAACAGTTTTAAAGTTCTCAGTAGAATGATATATATTGTTACTATTCCTACTATTAACAAACTTATTAGGTCTATTCAGATTCTTCTTTAAGTCTTTAACACTTATACCAGAATTGGGCGAATTAGTAGTTCCCTTATCTTTACTAGTGTCTTAGGTGCCTACTTCTTTTTTTGGACATTAACTCCTTGTATGTCCCTAACTTACCCCTCTCTTTTCTTTTCTTCCCCGAGGTCCTCTAAATTCATTTCGTAAACAATTAATATAGAGCTCTCAAGGATTGGTTCTGCTATAGGAGTTATGAATAGAGGTTTAGGTTTTTCTTTAACAACATGTGGAATACCCCTTTTTCAGCACTTTTTCTGAATGGGGTGATGTTGCTTGCCATTCCTACATATTGATTTTACTCAAAACCTAGCCCAACTTTATGTTTTATCTCTTATTGGTCAATTAGGTCTTTTACAATGTAAGAAGAATTTTTATAGGCTAGACACTTCTTCTTTTCTTCCTCTATCTGATTTCTGAGATAGGTTTCAACCTTAACATAACAATTGACTCTATTTACTTGAAAAGCTAAGTCTTCAGTCAATTTATCATTTTTTCTTTTTAACAGTTTTAAAACATCATTCTCATCAGTTAAAACTTTTTTTTTAAGAATTAGTTTCTTAACTCTATCTCTTGTATCATCTAGTTCTTTACCTAGCCATTTAAACATTTTAGGGCAAGATGAATTTACATCTATTCCTCCTTGTCGAGTTGGAGACGATGATTATTCGGATGAATCCATAAGAGCAAGATTTCTCATCTCTTCCTCATCATCGTTGTCTGAGTCATCCTAGCTTTGGCCCTCTACTAGATAAAACTTTCCTTGATGCTTTTTCATAAGTGCATCATATTTTTATTTAAGCTCTTTATAAGTCTCTCTCTTCTTCCCTTGCTTCGGCTTCTTGCATTCAGTTTCAAAGTGACCTAGCTTATTACAGTTGAAGCAACAAAACTTTCTTCTGTCAACTAAGCCAGTCTTGTAGCTGCTTTTGATATAGCTGTAGAAGAACCTCATATCTGGAACTTTCCAAAATTGGGTTTAATTTTGTAGGAGGAGTTCCTACGGAATCTCATGTTGCCAAACCTCCTAGCAACTAAAGCCGGCGATTCATCTTCCAGCTGATCCAGTTCTTCTAATGAGTAGAACTCACCATCTTCCTAGTTATCTAAAATATATCCAAATTCTGGAACCACATACTCCATTAAATTGTTTGAGGGTACAACAGCCTTCATTTCCTTCTTCTCTTGTGCTTCCACTATCAGTGCTTTAGAGAAACTAAGAACCTTACCTCTTCCATACGTTTCTATAGTCTGGATCTGTTCCAATTCATATGTCTTTAATACTCCATTGAGTCTTTCTAGGGTTACCTCTTTCGTGTCCCTAGACTCCCGGATTGCTGCGATCCTATGTTCTAGATGCTAAGGTAAGGTTAGCAAAAACTTTCTGTTGACCTCCTAGTTCTTGTAATATATCCCATTGAGGTTGAGCTCGTTTATCAGTTTATTCAATCTCTGAAACACCTCAGAGATACCCTCACCAGGATTGGATATTAACTGCTCATATTAGGAAGTTAGGATCTCCAGTCTATTCTCTTTGACTTCTTCAGTAGCAAGGCGTTTGATTTACGATGATGTTTTTGATGATGAACAACGAGATAAAAATGATGTACATGGGTTGGCTACTGTTAAAAATGAGAGCATTAACACTATGAACACGGAGTCCCAATGATAGAGATATACATATACAGGCACAACAATGGACGACAATCTACGACGCAAAGAAATAAGGAATCAGGAGAACAGTCTTGTGATGGATGAAGACATGATTTTGGCTATGAAAAAATTACAATCTAGCATGGATTTTTTACGATAAGAAAGTGAAACACTCAAAGAGAAATTGAGTATAGTCAAATTGAATAGCAACGCAACATCATGATGGGCAGCTGCAAGTGTGGTACGACATCTGAATATGGATGACATACTGATGTTGGACAACAAGATACCGACGACATATGGTAGCCACCGATTGGGATGAATACAATACGTTGAAGAATGACACTCACACTCGCAACAACGTGGCATTGTGGAAATATATGACGCTAAGCTTGACAGGTCCAATTGGAGGTTCAAACACAGAAAAATTCTGAGTCAATAGAAAACTTATGAGACGTTTGCTTATGACAGGCTCTAAAGAGACTTAAATACACATGTCATCATTCTGACGCATCGGACGAGCAAGGGATAATAGTCTGTCAAGTTGATATGTCTGATAGAAGAAGAATATATCCAAGAAAATGTGCTAACAACGGACAACAAGACTTACCTGACAACAAATAGGAAGAAACATGTGGTGGATATACCTGACGACGTTTGAATATTAACACTAACACAAAACATATCCGACAACATAAAGTGACTAAAAGAAGTGAAGATGAATACGACATGACCAATAAAATATCTAAATATGAAAGCTATGGATTACATGGGTACGTGTCAAGACATGAAGAAATGAAGCTATGACAGTAAGAACAAGACATGAAGAAGTTGGCGTCAAGTGTTCTGAACATGACATGAGCAGATGATGTAGACATGAACAAAATAGGTCGGTAACAGCCTTGAACAATAGGGTTGACATTAGTAAGTGAAGATTGATGGAAGCAAGAGAGATGAACTTTTTGGTAACTCGTCACCAACACATTCATAACTCGGCGACTCGTTTGGACGAAAACCACAAGACAAGATGGTAGATGAACGAGAAAGTGAATATGTTAACTCTATGCAAGGACGCGCATATTATGATGACAAGTCCGCATGCTGACATGGTGAACATCCAGAGATGGAGTTCAACTTCATTGGCTTACTGACAGATTCATAAACTGATACAATAGTCAATACAATGACTGAACGTCAGTTGTTGACACATTTGGAAGCGTCTGACGACTCTAGCCTAATTCGACTACAACCTCCACATAAAAGAAAAGTAAACAACTATAGCAGACAAGAATGTCCATTTACACTTGGCCATGCCATTTGGCCTAAAGAATGCATGCACACCATTTTGACAACTTTTCATGTCTTATAATGATGACATGAATCCAAAACACATTGATGATCACGTCGAACCCTTGAAAGAATCTTTTGAGGTGACATCTCAAATATCCGTCAAGGACTGGATAGGAACACTTGACATACAATAGGCTCCAATGGACTTAAATACACATACCATCAATTCGATGCCTTGGCAGATCTAGGGGCAATTTAGTCAACTTAATCAGCTTGACATGTCCCTTATACATGTCCTAAAGCCTGACAGAAGAAGAATACGTGTTAATAGTAAATGACCTGACAACTATTAGCATACAACAAATGAAAGTTGGACATCAGTATTTATTGACTACTTGTCCGACGACATCTAACATGTCTGATGACATGTTACATGTCGGATGACATGTAACATGTCGGATGACATCTGACATGTCGACAAACAAGACATCTTACATTTATTTTTTCCTTGTACGTGGACACAATGATAAGGGGCAATCTTTCCTCAAGACGATCTATCCAACATACTGGTGATACATGTCTTGAAGTCTAAAACAAAATGGGACAATGTCTTGAAAGAAGCAATGGCTCTAGATGATGCAAACAAGTATGAATAGTTGAATGATGTTATGGTTCTTGTCGATGGACAGAAAGTTGTCGACGAGCAGCTTACAAGTCGGATGCTGAAAATCAAAGAGTACATGTCGAATGACGTCCAACTCACCAACGACAATAAGGCTAAAGTGTTCAGAATGAGTACGTCAAGATTTTCACTTATTAATGATGTTCTATTCAAGAAGTCAGTCACATGAATATTACAAAGATGCCTAGAAGATGCTATGGATTACATCAAAAAATGTGTTGCTTGACAAAGGCATGAACCCGTCAGACATTAACTGTCAGAATATATGCACCCGTCAAACTTTAGTTGTCAGAACATATGCACCCGTCAGACATCAGCCATCGATAAGAATATTACATTGACATAATCAACTTCGGTATGGACATATTAGCGGGCATGTCAAAAATACAAGTAACCCTTTATCAACATAAAGTGTCAAACAATTACAGCTGAGGTATACGTGCAGAGAATATTAAAGAATGTGGTCTTGTCTTTCGAAAAATCTTCCTAAATACAATTTACATCAATACCAACGAGTACGCTCATACATGAGGAGAACGTACTTAGTTGAAATGATTGCCTCACAAGGGGCATACATACTATCAACTCCTATCAGGACACCAATTCCAATGAGTTGGAATGTAATTCATTTGATAGCATATAACAAGTAATCTCTTATCTGTCTTTTGCATGATTAGCTTCTTGATATATTGCCATGTTGATATGTATGCTATGTGGATGACTCATTTTATTTGTTCTGACTTGACATCTGAATAATAATTTGTACTTTTATTTCCTTGAAAAAAAATGCATGTGACACCTTATATGAAATTGTGTGCTCAACTTGTGTGTAAATTATGTGGTTTATCTAGACAATAGTAAAAATATACATGATGTCTTTCCACCCATGTGACTGTAAATATCTTATTCTTATACTTTGGTCATGAATGCATCTCTTTTAGTACAACTCATCACAATATGTGATAGTTCATATTTATCCAACTACAATTACAATTATGACCACGTGATAGCTAATGGGCTGAGTATCCCGATTTTATCCTTCGAAAAAGGCTAATCACCCTCAATGTATGGACAATGACTAGGGGAAAACCTAGTACCTTATTGACAATAACAAAGGTGAACGCCGACAGGCAACGAGCTTTGTTATTACACCATGAAAAACTTATGATAAATTAAGTTTATTTCAAGAGGGGAAGTTCTTTTAGCAACTTAAACGCGTGCATGCACCTACATATATAATGATTTACACAATGTACATGTATTGTGTAAGACAGACACAACTTGTGATAAACACTATATGTGTTATGTATATAGAAGTAGCATACATTTATCACAACCTACATTGCTATAGTGTGACATATGTCATAAATACATTATCTATGATTGACACAACATATATATTAATGCAATGAAGAGGACTAAAAACTAGTCCAGAGCAGAGTTCTCGTCTCCTACTTTTGACAACAACGTTCAGATAATGGCTCGACACATGGACACTTTGAACATATACATCTCTTGGTCTTCTAACAACAACAAAATTTTTTAAGACATGTTAGGGAAGAGCAAAGGGTTTTACTAGAAGTATCAACAAGAACATATCTCTATTGAAGTAAAGTAATACATGGCATCAACATCCCTTTGGTTCAAGTCGGCACATGAACAAGCTCTATTCATCTACCTGACAACAACAAAGCATACGGTGATTGGTATCTTGGTCAGAGAGTTGTCATTCGAAGATGGTGGTGTGAAGATCAGAATTGACATGGACATGAAGATAATTTCATTGGGTGATGATATCTTCCAATAAAATTAGGGGCAATTTTTTGTACCAAAAAGTTACAAGTACAAAAATGAACTAACGACTGGAAAATAAATTGACGATTGAGTCAGACGTCGACTATGCAACCGACGGGTGAAAAATACACTGACGACTAGATAACGGGGATAATTGGTCAAGCGTCGATGTGTGAATATACACAAGTATATGTATATTGAAATTACAGCAAATTGGAAAATATATCAAAATCAATTTCACTACAAATAAGGAAGCGCATGATGGATGATATTATGAATATTAGTTTTCTACAAATAAGTCAGGCATTGATGGATAATATTGTTGGATATCGATTTCACAACAAATAAGGAAGGCATTTATGACAATCAATTCTCATCAATATGGGAGCTACATATTCAAATATATATAGAGGGTGGAGGCATCAATGGAAAAATAATATTTAATTTACATACAATCTCTATCACTACACAATACTTCTATCAGATACAATTTCTACCACTTTTATCACCATATATATACATACACACAACTTCTACTATATATATTCAACTTATATCAGCCACATGACTCACAATATTCACCATACATATACAGCCTCTAACAGCCAATATACATACGCTATATATACAATCTATACCAGCTGCAAGCCATATACACAGTCCTCGTTATCATCATACAACACATATAAATACATACACAGCCGACGGGTAACATATACACAACCGACTGGTAGCCATAGAAAATGGACGAGTAGGTTGTTCTTGAGCCTGAAGTATATATTCACACAGAAGGAATTGAACATGAGGCAAATGAGTTGGCTGGAGTTGATTAAGGATTATGATTACGAAATTCTCTATCACCCAGGGAAGGCCAATGTGGTGGCCGATGCCCTTAGTAAGAAGGAAAGACTTAAGAAGATGACCTCTTCGGAGAAGCTGATTAGTGAGTTTGAAAAGATGGAAATCGAGGTGAAGGTTGTCAGTAATCTCAAATAATCCTTCTGTGCCCTTACTGACAACCTTCACCTCGATTTCCATCTTTTCAAACTCGCTAATCAGCTTCTCCGAAGAGGTCATCTTCTTAAGTCTTTCCTTCCTACTATGGGCATCGGCCACCACATTGGCCTTCCCTAGGTGATAGAGAATTTCGCAGTCATAATCCTTAATCAACTTCAGCCACCTCCTTTGCCTCATGTTCAATTCTTTCTGTGTGAAGATATACTTCAGGCTCTTATGGTCCGTAAAGATTTCACATTTCTCGCCATACAATTAGTGCCTCGAAATTTTCAATGCAAAGACTATCGCGGCTAGTTCCAAGTCATGAGTGGGATACCTTATTTCATATTCCTTCAATTATCATGATGCATAGGCAATCACCTTGCCGTGCTGCATAAGCACGCACCCTAATCCCTTATGCGAGGCATCGCTGGAGATTACGAAATCTCCCTTTCCGTCAGGTAGTGCTAACAGTGGAGCTGTTATTAATCTCTTCTTCAATTCTTGAAAGTTCTCCTCATATTTCTCTATCCAGTCAAACTTTTCCATCTTCCGAATAAGCCGAGTCAATGGGGCGGCTATCTTGGCAAAATCTTGCATGAATCTCCGGTAATAACTTGTCAGTCCCACGAAACTTCTTACTTCGGTTGGTGTGGTAGGTCTTTCCTAATTGGAAACGGCTTCTAACTTGGCCGAGTCGACTAGTATCCCTTCGCTGCTTACTACAAGTCCTAAAAGTTGGACTTCTCTGAGCCAAAATTCACATTTCGAGAATTTGGCAAATAACCTTTCCTCCCTTAAAATCTCCAGAACTATCCTCAGATGTTCAGCGTGTTATTCTTCGATCTTTGAATAGATCAAAATATCATCGATGAAAACAATGACGAACTTGTCCAAGTATTTCTTGAAAACTCGGTTCATCAAATCCATGAAAGCTGTTGGGGCATTGGTTAATCCAAACGACATTACAAAAACTCATTGTGCCTATATCTGATGCGAAATGTTGTCTTTGGTATGTCCTCGGGCTTAATCTTCAGTTGATGATACCCCATCCTAAGGTCAATCTTGGAAAAACACACTGTGTCTTTCAATTGGTCGAATAGGTCGTCAATCCTTGTTAGGGGATACTTGTTCTTGATCGTTAACTTGTTCAACTCTCGGTAGTCTATGCATAGTCGCATGCTGCCGTCTTTCTTCTTTACGAATAATACCGGCGCACCCTATGGTGACACGCTCGGCCTTATCATTCTCAGTTCCAATAATTCCTATAGCTGGGCGGCTAGTTCCTTCATTTCTACTAGGGCTAAATGATACGGGGCCTTTGAAACTGGCGTCGTTCCTAGGGCTAGTTTGATCGCAAACTCTATTTCCCGGTCGGGTGGTAGTCCTGGAAGATCCTCGGGGAATACATCCTCGAATTCGGCCACCTCTCTAAGTTTAGGCATCTCTTGACTGGTGTCTACCACGTGGGCTAGGTAAGCCTCACACCCTTTTTGTAACAATCTCTTAGTCTGGGTTATGTTTAAAAATTTCCGGACCTTTAGTTGTCCCTTGAACACGACCTCCTTCCCTCCCAGCACTTTCAATCTGATCTTTTTCTTTTCACAGTTAATCTGCGCGCCATTGCTTGACAACCAGTCTATTCCCAAAATGACATCAAACTCTCCTAACTCAAAAGGAATTAAATCTACCCCAAAAGTTTGCCCATCTATCTCTAAATTACAATTTGGGTGTACCTGACTAACTGGAATTATTTCCCGATTGGCTATCTCTACTTGCAACAATTCTTTCAAAGGTTATGCTTTAAGTTTTAACTTGCATGCAAAATCCTTAGACACAAATGACCTAGTAGCTCCAGAATCAAATAAAACATTCACGCTGACAGTATTAAAGAGAAGGGTACCTGCTATAACATCCGCGTCTCGCACGGCATTCTTCATTGTCATATTGAAAGTCCTTGCTGTTGGTGGCTTGTTGGAAGCTGTTCCGCTCATCCTGGACATTGTTGGTGCTGGTGCTTTGCAATCCTTTTTCATGTGTCCAGCCATTCCACACTTAAAGCACTTCAACCCACTCTGGGGACAGTTACTAGCATAGTGACATGCTCGCCCACATTTGAAACAATCTATTGACCCTTTGAGACAAGTGCCAAGGTGCTTCTTTCCACAACTCTTACATTCTGCTGGTGGTGGTCGGGGTTGGCTGAAGTGAGATGCCCCGGCTGGTTGGCTATTCTGGACGGTACTGCCACTCCCAACATTTTTGAACCCTGGGCTCCTCGCTGGTTGTGATACTGCCCCTCGGTTGACTCTGCTTGGAAAACCTCCGCGGCTTTCAAACTTTTTTTTCTTTATTTCCTTGCTCTTGGACATCTGATCACTTCTTGCCTCCACAATCGAGGCCTTCTGCACTAGTGTGGCGTAATCGGTAAGCTCAAATACTGCTACCCTGTTCTGAATCCACTGCTTCAACCCTTGTTGAAACCTTCTAGCTTGCTTATCATCTGTGTTCACGAAGTCTGGCACAAACCTCGATATCTCTGTAAACTTGGCTTCATACTCCGCCACCGTCAAGTTTTCCTGTTTCAGCTCTAGAAATTTTAGCTCCATCTGAGTTTCTATGAACCTTAGAAAATACTTTTCCAAGAACATCTCGCTGAATCTTGTCCAAGTGATGACGGCATCTGCTTCCAAGTTCTTCTTGGCTTCTCACCAAAAGTTAGCCTCTCTCTTGAGGAGGTAAGTGGCAAAGATAGTCTTTTGGGCCTCCTCAGTACCCATTATCTCGAAGGATTTCTCCATTTCCTTCAGCTAGGCTCTTGCCTCTACTGGATCTGTCGTTCCTTGGAACTCTGGTGGTTTAAGTGACTTACAGCTTTAAAGGAATTCGCCACTGATTGTCTAGGATGTGGGGGTGAGGGTTGGTGATTCAAGTTCTGTCTGAGCAACCTCATAAACTGCTCCATCTGACCCCCCTCTTGCTCTTCTTCCTCTTGGGTATCCTCGTATTCCTCTTCTTAATAATGTTTAGTAACCATTACTCAACAATGTAGGTTTCATAATCCTGCTCAGTACACTAACTAGTTTGCAGTAATATTTGACAGCAGAGTATATGTGACAATGCTTAAAGATAGATATACTGAACCGAAAGTAATGCAATTATATATAAACGGCGACCCTTGGTCGCAACCACTGAATGTCATAGTCAACAACATGAAACACAAGTCTAAAACTAAACATAATATAGATAATCAAAATGCCTAACAAGTGGCCAGAAACAACAACACTAATACATCACCGAATCCTCAAAATTCTAGTGCCACAGACATTTTTACCAAAAGTCGTTAGCCTCCTCTCGGGCTACCCCGTGGGGCGGGTCAAGTCCTGGACCTGCATCATAGCATCGGCCTAAATAACATCGGCCTCTCGCAAGCTCACTGTCCTGTCTCCCCTGGTAGGTAGGCTCCGCATACGAACACGGGCCCTCAACTCAATCCTGGTAACCGCTGTCCTCGTCTGCTAGGGGGTGGTAGGCATCAAGCCCCCCTGCTGAGCAACCCTAAGCTCACGCTTAGTGGCCAGCTGACGCCTCAGCTGATCAACGCGAGCATCTGCCAAAGTAATCTCTACAATAAGCTGACCTATCATGTACTCATGAATGACAGCTGGTACTCCTAAAAACGGGGGATGGGGAGTGTCTGGGTCTGCTGGCATATCCGTGGAAGGCTCGGCCCTGTCAGGTGTAAGCTCCTCGTACTCGTCCTCTGAACCGAAAGGACTAAGTGGAGGCATGGGTGGTGTAGGGGATCTCACAACTGGAAGTGAACTAAGATTTTGTCGTTTACTTATTATTTCATAATTTACGAGATCTCAAGAGATGGAGGATTAAGTTATGACCTAGGGCATTATAATTCAAAGAAATTATATCCTAGACATTCTAAGGTATTGTTACTAGTGAATGTTCACCTGTTAGGTCCAAAGTGTTGTAGGGGGGGGGGGTGAATACAACTTTTTAGAATAATGAGAGAATGTATAAATATGCAGGTAATAAATTATGACACAGAATTTCAAGAATATATCATTATATTCATTGAAGGATTTGCTACAACATTCATAAAGGCATCATGATCAGTTGAACAATAAATACAGCAATTAAAGCTAGATTCAACTGATCCTCTCTCTCACTATTGTTTTACAGTAAATGCTCTCTCTTTTTAATATATCGTTGAAATACAGAGATAAAAGTCTGTCTACTAATAAAAACAAAGTGCTGCTTTTATAATGTCATGTAGTATTGATCTTGTCCTTTTTGTGTACGTGGCCCAATCAGGACTTCGACAACAAAAAGTACTTTCCCAACAACTCTGGATCAACCGTTCACAATAAGCCACTTGTCCCTTGAACGTTAAATGTTACATATCTACCCGCATCTCGATCTTCGCCTGGACCCATCTCGATCTCGATCTGTGAAAATCTCGATCTCGATCTGGGAGAATCTCGATCTCGATCTATGAAGATCTCGATCTCGATCTGGGAGAATCTCGATCTCGATCTATGAAGATCTCGATCTCGATCTCGATCTGCCGTGGATCGAGATTTGCCTTTGCAATGTTTATCTTTAATTTTCAATCTCGATCCGCATCTCGATCTGCTGTGGATCGACATTTGCCTTGGCAAATATGCACTCATCGAATGTTGACTTTCTTTAGTGACCAATTGTGGATTAACCTTTATGAACAAGTTTCCCTAGCTTCTTCAATTACTTTTCCTCACTCAATTTAAATGAGATCTTCTATTACTGACATGAACTTGCCTCCAATGTCCTGACACTTGATGCAAAGGTCTGGTTCATAAGTGACTAGTCTTGTAGGGGTTCTTGCTTCTGAATGTCAGTTCTCATTTGTTGATTAACCTTTACATTATCCAGTTGTTGAGATTCATCATATGAAATCACTTTGGTCTTCTTGGTACTTCTTTGACATTAATTTGATTTTCCATTAGTTAAGTTAGGGCATGAGCAATACTGAGATTGAACTTCTTCTAACTCAGGCATCCTTGATTAACCAAATTAATTACTTGTAGTTACCAAGTATCATTACCATTTCTTCAGTTGATTGATTCCATGTGCTTCTTCAGTTTCCCTTGTTTTGCTGTTGTTTTATCTTTTACTTAGTTGAGTTACATAGTAATTAAGTGTTACAAGTTAGTACACCTATGCCTTTCAATCTCCCCCTATTTGATTGTCTAACAATGACAACCAAATTCACAATGAGGATAACTCAACTAACCAGGGACTGAAAAAGATAAAATAACATTCATAAAAGATCATGTCAACTTGCATAATGCTTGGCTTGATTAATTAACTTCATGTCTATTACTGATACTTCAAGTGCCAAAATTGGATACCTGTTGGCTCGATTAAATGGCTTCATGCTCTTCTAGAGATTTTCTCTAAGTACTTTAAGAGCACGGTCCACTCAATCTTCAATTATCCTTCTGAAGTCCTTTTAGCAGTATTACCACCGCCGAACTTCGCGAAATAATTGACGCCTAATATAAACCAGTTTCAAGACACTTAGCTAACTAACTTCTACCTTACACTACACAAGAAAACAGATAATATATATTTACAATGCAGGAAAACAAGAAAACAAATTACAACGCAAAGAAACATTACAAGCATAATACATTAAAACTTTGATTTCTTGCGCTCCTCATCCTCACGAGCTTTCTTCTTGGCTGCTTTTTCTTTCTTCATGAACTCAGGGTTGCAGACTTCATCCATTCTTTTCTTGAGAAGATTAAGTCCTTCTGCTTCCACATGATTTCTGATCTTGTAATCTCGAAACAACCTCAACCACCTTTCAACCATGCTGCGAGTGGTAAGCTTCGTGGGAATGTCTTCAAACCTCAGCTTCGTGACTTTGTCATGATACCCCTTTTCCCCTTTCTTCCTTATAACCAGCTGCTTAGGGTATCCTATGACAATAGCGGTGGTGCATTGCTGTAGCCTCTGAATGTCAAGCTGTTTTCTTCTCTTACAGAAATTATCAAATGTGACCCTTAGATAATCCTGATCAAACTCGTCAACATCATCCATCTCATCAATCAATTCCCTTATGATACACAGTGTTTCATGACTGTGTTCTGCAAAGATGTCATACTTGATTTCAATGATGGTTTCCACCTGATGCTTGTCTGTATAGATCAGCAGATCATTCTCATTCTCAGCTTTGCTCTTGACAAACTTGACATTTGCACTAACCACTGCACTAGCTTCTTCCCTTATTTCCCCTTCTTCTGGAATGTCTATTCTTGGATCTCCGTATCTCTGCACATGCTCCCTTATTGCCTCGTCTTGCTGCTCGAATGCATAGTCTTCAGGTTCCTTCTTAACCACTGGTAGTGTAGCTTCAGGCAACTTGTATCTAGCGTCTTGCCTTCTTATCAGCTTCTCCAAGTCCTTAGCCACCAGCTTCTTTTCCTTTGTTAGAAAACCCTTAGAGAGGACTAGCTTTGCAACTGCCTTCAGCACATTTCCGCTCGGAGTTAGTTTCGAGTCATGCAGATTTACGATCCTCAAGACCTTGTCATGAACATATCTGATCTGGTAGGGATTTAGAATAATGTCAACCCCTCTGTCTTCAGCCATCTTCAACAATTTCTCCTTAAACAGCACTCTAGTCTTGACAGAGGTGTCTACCTTGTGAGCGAATTCTACCAGTTCACTTGCACCCCTTGCATGGAAGAAAGCTTCATCGACCATACACGGCCCGATTTTTGTTATGGGTGTCCAAGTGATCATCAGATTCCATGCCTTCTCCTTGAATATGACTTGTACGGAGGTGCATCACTATCTTATACAATTTAGATAATTCAGCAGCCCAGGGTTTAGATTTTCTAGCTTATGAAGAAGAAAGCTCAATCTTTCTGAGTCATGAGCATAGGCTCTTGGTCCAGCTAAGGCTTCTCTAGCCTTGTCTCACTCGGGACCTTCCCTCCTTATGTCAGCCTGGACCTTAGGATCTTTGATCTTTTTCATTTCATACTCATGCTGAGTTTTCTGAGCCGCTCTCTTCTCCTTTGCCATTAGTTCTTTTTCAACTATCCCTTGTAGCACTTCTTCATTTACTCTTTCTCTGGCTTCCCTGAAAATCTCTCCTTGCATCTCCGCTTCATCTGGCACATGCTCGTCAGCAACCGAGTGGTCTCCTGCATCACCTGCAACTCCTGCGCCAGATCCGCCAGGATTTAGACCTCTTTCTTGTTCCCACTCTCTTGCCCGTTGCTCGAGTCTCGACCTCCTTGCCACTAAGGCTTCTACATCCATCTCATCCTCATCAGAATCTTCAATAAAGTCTCCCATAAATGCATCGACGAGAGGTGTTTCTTTCTCAGCTTCTTCTTCAACTACCATCTTCTGCTTGCCTTTGTCCTTACGAGCCGGTTGAGCCTCCTCCACCTTTTCACCAGATTTGTTTGAGGACTCGATCACCGGACCCTTACTAGTCAGCTTTTTCAGACCCTGATCCTCCTTCTCCCCCTTAGGTGGGTTATCCTCATCAGGAGCATCATCATCATTTTTATCGTCACCACCACCACCGGGTGAAGGACCAGGTCCAGCCCTGTTACGTCCAAAGACAGCATCAAGTAGTTCATTCAGCTTCGTCCAGACCTGAGACATGCCATGAGTGACATCATCGACTGATCGCCCTACCTCCACCTGTACCAATCCAAGATTATTTATCTTGCCAATCATTTGATTTTGGACGGCAATCAGGTTCTCCATGAACTGTGCTCCAACCTCCAATCTTCCAGAGTGAGAAGAGAAAGGAGTAGTAACACCAGCAACTCCAGCCTCCAAAGCCTCCACCTTCTTCAGTAGATCCTGCAATGTAAGGGACGGTGTTTGGCTTAGGTTAAACTGTTTACTCTCGCCGGGTTCTGTTTCACTCAAGATCCCTAAAGAAAAGGGATCTACTCTCCCTGTCTCTCTCTCGTGTTTAGAGCCTAACAGTACTAGAGCCTCATCTACTAGTCGCTGGGGACTAGCGGTGAGTTGGTCGGCGATATCGGTCAGTGAGACTGAACCTTTAAGCGCTGTGTCGACGATAGGAAATGGCGTTATGACCATGTCATCCCCTTGTTCACTTAGAACCTTTTCTGGTTCGCTGGGCTGTTCTGGAGGCGTAGACCCACCAGTCACCAGATGTCGTTGCTCTACGAGCAACTGGTTTTCTGATTTAGATGAGGAAGAGTCATCCGTACTGGATTCGACAGACTCTTCCGCATTAAAACTTCCTGAGATCCTAGCATCAGAAGTGCTAGTCTCAGTTTGCCATTCCCCTTCCGAGAAATTGCTCAAAGAGCCCTGAGCGGACAACTCAGGGGAGGTAGGGCCAGCTCCTATTGGCTGTTGAGCTGGACCCCCTCCTTGACTCTCACCAACATGCCTAGGCGAGTGCGAATGTGTTGGAATGTTTTGGAGAGGTGAGCCACCAGCGTGAGGTGTGGTGGCTGTGAGAGGTGAACTATCTCTAACAGATTGTGCAGCTGCCACTGGAATAGAATCCACCTTTTGCTTCTTTGAGGGTGGCAGAGCTGCTGATGTGACTACTCTCTCAACTCCTACACTCCCTCCACTCGATTCACTCGACTCAGAGGGGCTTGCCTTCCTTTTATCACCAGTTTTAAGGCTGGCTGTAAGTTTATGAACAGAAGGGCTTGCAGCCTGGGGGTTTTCAGGCCCACGGCTGTAGAAAACAGGTTGAATTGATGATTGATCAAGATCAGCAAGAATAAGTATCTGACTCAAAAGATCGTCATCCTTGTCAGCTCCAGCTTCTGCAACATTTGCCTCGACCATGTCAACATCTATACCTGTTTCTTCCAAATTTCTAGGCACTTGATCTCCACCTTCAGCTTCGTTACCGCTACTCTCAGCTTCTACTGCAGTAAACTGAGAAGCATGCATCCTAGCATACGCATCTTGCAGATCCTGAAAGTACGGAGTCAAGCGCAACTCAAAAATCCTTGACTTTTACTGGGTTTCCATGGTGGAGATACTCTTTAGAGTCATATCAAAACATGCCATCCTTTCAAAGCCTTGAAATACTCTTCTGTGTTCCTCTGAAAGGACGTCATCCAGAACCATCTGAAGAAATCTTGGCATCCAGCATTTGACTGGACCATCTTCCGGATTTCTAGATGCATTCTTCTCCAATGCCCACCTCTCAAGCAACTGAATCAACAAATGTTTGCCCACATTCACCTTCCTGTTGTTTGCCACTCCATATAGTATTACCCGGCAGTTGTTGTTCATTGGCCTGTAGTCTTTGTCCTTTGGGAACATGCAGCGTTGAATTGCTTGAACTACATAATCCCACTCAGCTGGTAGCATACCGGTGTTAACCTTTGTTACCTTGATAGGACCCGTGGGAGGGCGACAACCTATCTCAGTGAATAATTGCAACATATCCTCCATAGTAGGTTCCGTAGCATAATCTTCTGTAGGAAGCCCGAGTAACTCATTGAACTTCTGCAGACTGACTTCATATTTGGCACCACCAATAGTAAAGGATAGGCCTGTTGGATTTGCTTTTCCCCCCTGAATCTCTAGTGTTGAGTAAGCAGCTTGAAGGGCTTCGACATTCAGGATGGGAGAGGCGGTTAAAGCATGACTTATGATTGATGTGTTGTTGAGGGATTCAATCCAGAACTGGTAGTGAATAAATCTACCAGTTGCTCGATCAACAGAGAGATTAACAAAGTTGGTCTTGGGAATTGTGAAATTTGGGTTGGCCATTTTAAATTTGTTTTCGAGAAAAGAGATGTTCGAAAAGATTTTGCAATGAATTTTAGAGAACAAGTTCTAAATTAAACAACAAAAAAAACGTACACTACCCCCACTAAATTACCACACGTAATTAGTGACACAATTTAAAACAAATTAACTGCCCACTAATGACCACTTAATTCCCCACTAATGATTGACGGTTGAGTTTTCGAAAGTTAAAGTGAACAGCCGTTTATGTTAAAAAAAACTTATTTTTCGGAAAAACACAAAACGTGGCGGTTCAGTTGCACTTTAAGGATTAAACAATAGTACCCACAACTATTTCGCTCAAGAACACAAAAGAACTGAAGAACAAGAAAGCACGAGACTAAAAAGATAAACTCACTCGAATGAAAAGAAACTAAAGAACTAGTTTGCAAGAACACAAATGACGTTAAAAACAACGCAAGAAGTTCAACAGTTTTAGACAAAATTTTAGCAGAGTTTCGTTTTAGGGATTAATGCTTTCACGTAACAGTTAGTGATTTTGGTTTAAGAAAATTACAAGAAAACTTGATGTAATGGCAGGGAAGGGAACTCTGTGAATGTATGTATACGCGTGTGTATATGAAGATCTTAAGCCTTTTGAAAGAGAGAGAAAGGTAATGGAAATAATGAACAGTCTTTTTAATGCTATAATATATATATATATAGGCCCGCTTGAAAAGAAACTGAAAAGACAAGTCACATCTCGATCTCGAGATCCGCATCTCGATCCTCATCTAGATGTCGATCTTGATGTCGATCTCGATCCGCATCTCGATCTACATCTCAATGTCGATCTCGATGTCGATCTCGATCCGCATCTCGATCTACATCTCGATGTCGATCTCGATGTCGATCTCGATGTGGATAGATCGAGATGTACCTTGACAGTTGTTGTTTTTAAGCAATTTTCGCAAGTCGTTCTCGATCTCGATCCAGAAACAGATCGAGATTTACCTTAGAAAATTTTAATGAAATTATGTGAATTAAACATTTATATGTAAAATTCACAAGATTTCACCACAAATTTTCACACCATTTTAGAAACTTACAATTTTGAAACGACAGGGAATTTAACAAATAAATCATGCATTACAAAATTAAGTCTAGCATTATATCCTATCACATTATTAGACATTAATCATTTAGATACACAGATCAGCACAAGATTAATTTCATGAAACTTTCTAACTTCCCCTTATGACATGCAATACATACATTTTTGAAGTTAAGTACACATTATTAATTATGAATATTCACGAACAACAATAATATGTACACAAACTGAATTATAACAGATAGGTAGCAAAACTAACAGGTGTTAAGCATCCCCAATTCACCAACCAATCTAGAAAATGTTGATTCGTCTAGAGGTTTAGTGAATATATCTGCTATTTGACGTTCAGTAGACACAAAATGCAATGCTACAGTTCCATTTTCTACATGCTCTCTAATAAAATGATACCTTATATCAATATGCTTAGTCCTTGAGTGATCCACAGGATTGTTAGTCATTGCAATAGCACTTGTGTTGTCACACATGATAGGAATCTTAGATACTTCCACACCGTAGTCCTTGAGTTGGTTCTTCATCCACAGTATCTGGGCCACACAGCTTCCAGCAGCAATATATTCTGCTTCAGCTGTCGAGGTAGATACTGTGTGTTGTTTCTTGCTTTGCCAAGACACCAACCTTCTTCCAAGAAACTGACAGCTTCCTGAAGTGCTCTTCCTATCTATTCTACAACCTGCGTAATCTGAATCCGAATAGCCAACAAGATTAAACCCTGTATCTCTTGGGTACCAAATCCCAAGATTTGATGTTCCCTTGAGATACCTAAAAATACGCTTTACGGCTATGAGATGTGACTCTCTAGGATCCGCTTGGAACCTTGCACATAAGCATGTAGAGAACATAATATCAGGTCTGCTAGCAGTTAAATACAAAAGAGAGCCGATCATACCTCGATAGCTTGAGATGTCTACAGGTTTTCCCGCTTTATCCTCGTCAAGCTTCGTGGCTGTTGCCATAGGAGTCTTAGCTTGTGATACATCTTCGAGACCATACTTCTTTAATAGATCATGAATGTACTTGGTCTGGCAGATAAATATCCCGTCCTTCTTCTGACTAACTTGAATACCGAGAAAGAACGTCAGCTCTCCCATCATGCTCATCTCATACCTTGATTGCATTAACTTTGCGAATTTAGCACACAGCTTCTCATTTGCAGACCCAAAGATAATGTCATCCACATATACTTGCACCATTATTAGATCATCTTTGCATTTCTTGTAGAAAAGCGTCTTGTCGATTACTCCTCTGGTGAAACCACTTTCTAATAAGAAGTCTGACAGAGTTTCATACCACTTTCGCAGAGACTGCTTAAGGCCATATACTGATTTGAAGAGTCGATAAACATAATCACAATATTTGCTGTCGATAAACGCGGGAGGTTGCTCGACATACACCTCTTCATCCAGTTCACCGTTTAAGAATGCACTCTTGACATCCATTTGATAGACTTTAAAACCATGATGTGCTGCGAATGCCAAGAACATCCTTACTGCTTCTAGCCTTGCTACTGGTGCATAGGTTTCATCATAATCAATTCCTTCTCTTTGAGTATAACCCTTAGCAACCAGGCGAGCTTTATTTCGTGTTATAAGTCCGTCTTCATCCAGCTTGTTTCTGAATACCCATTTTGTCCCAACAACAGATCTATTCTTTGGTCTGGGTACCAGCTTCCACACCTTCTGCCTTTCAAACTGATTGAGTTCCTCTTGCATAGCAATCACCCAATCAGCGTCATCTATAGCTTCTTCCACCACTTTAGGTTCCATCTGGGAAAGGAACACTGAGTATAGACATTCATTCTCAGTGGCAATTTCAGCTCTAGCTTTTCCTCTAGTAGACACTCCGGCTTCTGGATCACCAATAATTAGCTCGAACGGATGGTCCTTGTTCCAAGTGCGATCCCTAACAAATGTGCTTGATGATTCAGCTTGATCTTGTAAGTGAAGGTGACTTAGTCTAGAAGCACTTTCACTAGCTTCCCTTGAGCTAGTACTGGCTCCCCCTGAGTGAGCTGCTCCCCCTGAGTGCATACTGACTCCCCCTGAGTTAGTACCAGATCTGACGGAAGGTGATCCCTCAGCCCTAGTGTTTTGAATTTGCGAAACACTAGACTCTTGATTAATTTCATTATTTATCGTTGGATCACTACCCTTCACTACAGACTCAGAAACTGTATCCACTTCATCAATATCCATATTTTCAAATCTTAGGGAAGTGGGCTCACTGTCTTCTTTTAGTATAGACGGGAGCTTTGAGTCTTTCGAATGTGACATTAAGGCTTTCAACCACCTTGCGATCATCAAGTACAAATACCCTGTACGCTGCTATTGCTTCAAGAGAATATCCAATGAAAACCCCTTCATCTGCTTTGGCATCAAACTTTCCAAGTTGTGCATTGTCTCTTAACACGAAGCATTTTGCACCAAACACGTGGAAGTAGTTGATAGAAGGTTTTCTTTTATTCATCAGATAATATGGCGTCTCATTATAGTCTTTTGTAATCAGGGTTCTATTCTGTGTATAACACGCCGTGCTAACTACTTCAGCCCAAAAATATAAAGGAAGTTTTGACTCATACAGCATTGTCCTAGCTGCTTCAACCAGTGTCCTGTTCTTCCTTTCTACCACCCCATTCTGCTGCGGTGTTCTAGGTGCTGAATACTGTCGTCTGATCCCTTTAGATATGCAGAAATCCATTAACACTGAGTTCTTGAATTCTGTCCCGTTGTCAGATCGGATAGTCTTCACAGTCAGACTTGCTACATTTTCAATTACCAGTACATGTCTAATGATCTCATGTGACACTTCATCTTTCGATGTCACAAACTTCACCCATGTGTATTTGGAAAAGTCATCGACAATTACCAGCGCATATCTTTTCCTTGACATTGACATAACATTAACGGGTCCAAACAAATCCATGTGAAGTAGTTGTAGGGGCTCGGTAATGCTATTTACTTGCTTATCCTTATGCGAGGCTCTTTTCGATTTTCCCATCTCACATGCTTCGCAGAGTCCATCTGGGGTGAACTCCATCTGCGGCAGCCCTCTCACCAATTCTCTCCTTACGAGATTATTCATTGCTTTAAAGTTCAGGTGAGATAATCTTTTATGCCATAGCCAACTTTCATCAGCAGAAGCCTTGCTGTAGAAACACGTGACTTCAGACTGATCAGCAGAATTCATGTCAGCTATGAACAAATTTGACTTCCTTACTCCTTTGAGAGCAAGGCTTCCATCCTTTTTGCTTCGAATCGAACAATCATGCTTCCCAAAGTTGACGTCAAAACCCCTGTCGGTGAACTGACTAACGCTGAGGAGATTATGTCGCAATCCTTCCACAAAAGACACGTCCTCAATGATAACATTTCCACAAACAATCTTGCCATATCCCCGAGTGTAACCTTTGCTGTTATCTCCAAAAGTAACCACGGAGCCGGCTCTCAACACCAAATCTGTTAACAGGGACTTATTGCTGGTCATATGCCTCGATGCTCCACTGTCCAGCACCCATATGACTTTACTCTTTTCCTGTTCACTGCCCTGCAAATCCAGAAAGGTTAGGTGTTCTTCGGAACCCAATGATGTTTGGGCCCGGCATCAATAATTTCCTTTTTCTTTTCAGATACAGAAGGCTTTGCCTTGTTGCCATCAGGGGCATTCATCTTGACTTTGTCTTTTCCCTTGTCAACCTTGACTGGTTTGTCAGGTTTGGGAGTAGACTGGTCACTCCTTGCTTTAGGAGGACTTGAAGTCTTAGCCTTTGACCCCGCATGCTTTTTCTTACTGCTACTAGATGTATGTTCAACAGATGCACTAGCAGTATTCATTAAATTAAAATAACCATGCATGATGTTTACAGCACATGGCATACAATTAGGATTATTGCATTTGGCATGATTTGCATACATGTTAGGCAAAGCAGTAGTTGCAGGCATGGTATTACAACCAACAGATTTTTCTTCCTCTACATAGAACGGGCAATGGTAAGACAAATGATCGGTTTGATTACAAATATAGCATGCCTTCCTAGCTCGTGTAGATGTAGATACAGATACAGGTTCAGTTTTAATTTCCTCTACAGGTGTTTTCATTTGGTTTGACCCTGCTACCCATTGTTTATATGACACCGTCTTAGCCTCCTTGGTTCCTACACCTCTCTTAGCATAAGCAATCTTACTCGCTCTCTTAGAAGTTGTAGGTCCTACTACTTGTTCTTCCAACTCTTTTTCCATTTTAATCTCATGTTCAATTTTAACAGCAATAGGATCTATTGTCCTAGGCTCAAACTGCTTAAAGATAGGTTTTCTAACATCCCCTAAAACCTCAGGCACATTTTCTTTGACTAACACTGGCTCTAATAACTCAGCAGCCCTATTTTTCTTTTTCTGTGTGTAGTCAAGTCCTATGTTTACTTTTTCATTTTTACTCTTGCCTGCCAGTTTCATGTACATGTCCCTTTCTACGAAAACTTTATTAGCGGCTTCTTTAAAAGATTGACATGTTATTTTAAGCTCAGCTAATTCATTTTTAAGTTCTTCGTTAAGGTCTTCCCTAATCTTAAGCTTGTGTTCTAAAACGTCTACCTGATTCATTAACTGCCTTTCTTTACTTTCTCCTGATTCTAATTCCTCTACCCTGGCCTCGAGAAGTCTATTCTTAAGGGAGAGTTTAGCATTTTCCTCATTAACAGCAATTAGATTTAGTTGGAGATTGTACATGTCTTTATTCATGGAAGCTAATTCATTTTGGTACTCAGAAATAGACATTTCATTTACGGTTAGAATTGGTACCTCTGATTGTTCTGAAGATTTTGCCATTAAAGCGAAGTTGCATAGCTCATGATCTTCATCTTCATCAGACTCGTCCCAACCCTTCCCTTCAGTCACAACATAAGCCCGGCTTCCCTTCTGTTGCTTGCTAACCAAGGCATCATATTTCTTTTTCAGATCAGCATAGGTTTCCTTGGGATGAACGTATTTGGGTTTCTTGCACTCTGTTGCAAAGTGTCCCAATTCATTGCAGTTAAAGCATCTGAACTTGTTCTTGTCTACCAGGTTAGGTCTGTAGCCACTACCAGATGTGCTACCTCGACCGTTGTAACTTCCCTGACCACTTACACTACTGCCTCTGCTGCTACTGCTGCCTCTTCGGCTGAAAGAACTACCAAATCGTCATTTACCTCTTCTTTGCTTCCTGAAGCTGATATGAGCAAATTCTCGAGCAATACAAGCATATGACTTGTCTTCTAATTTGTCCAGCTCTTCAAGGGTATAGTATTCATCCTCACTTTCTTCGGATGGATCTTCAATGTCTAATACCACCCTTTCAGGATTAGCAGTTTTCAATGAGACAGCTGCAAGTGCCTTTACAGCAGACTCTTCAGCTACAAGTCCAGACTCACTTACCGCTTTGTGTTCTCCACTATTGTAGGATCTTCTTCTGTCATTTTGTTCCTGCTCCAGCTCGTAGGTCTTCAAAACACCATACAGCTTTTCGAGAGAAGTATTTTTCAAGTCTCTTGACTCTCGAATGGCAGTGATCCTGTGTTCCAGATGTTTAGGCAAATTCAAGAGAAACTTGATATTTGAATCTGCTAGTGGATAGACTTTATCTCTTATACTCAGCTCGATAAGCAATTTACTGTAACGTTTGTAAACATCCGCTACGCTTTCTCCTCGTTCTCATCTGAACGATTCATATTCAGATATCAGAATGCGTTTGTGATTATCTCTAACTTCCTCGGTCCCCTCCATCACCATAGCCAGTTTATCCCACATGGCTTTAGCTGTTTTTAATCCCTTTATCTGAACATAGTACTCTGAGTTTAGGGATTCAATTATGACGTTGCGTAACGACGCATCCATACCAACCAATTCTTTATCTGCGTCTGAAAACTCCATTTCCTCTTTAGGAACAGACCGGGATGGTATTAGTATCCCTCCTTCCATTCGCTCTGGCTCAATTTTCATGGGTATGTATGGACCGTTTTCCAATATTCTCAAGTATACCTTGTTTATTGATTCAAGGTAAGCTCTCATCCTTCCGGTCCATTCGTCATAATGTTGTGCATCAAACGGAGGTATCTTAAATCTGTGTGCGGTGGCCATTTTAATGAGGTTTAAAATTAAGATAATACACTTTTCAAATTACAATAAATTGTATTTACTTGAAAAATTAATTATCTCACTTTAAATATCCAACACTTAATATCCAATGGATTTTGCACTTAAGATTCAAGCAAGTTAGTTCTAATCACAGGAACAGTAGCAGGGTCCACCAGTCTTCCAAGTCCAAACAAAAAGCTGTCCACTATCTAGTTGACAGTAGTTCGAATTTGTTCTTTTTGTTCAACCAAACAGTTGATTCAAGTTCCCTAGTCAACCAATCAAATATTATTTTATAACCAGATTTTTGACCACAAGAAAACCCACAAAGCTCTAAAGTACAATGTTTTGGAATGTTGTACAAATATTCCTTACACCATTACTTAGAACTTTTTAGATCTATGACTTTTCCAGGAAGATACAAATAAAAACTTTCGGCATAAACTTCAAGAAAAATTAGATCTGGGATTTTCAAGAACCAACTCAAACAACACAATAGGATCTCTGTTAGATGTGTTTAACAGGAGCTCTGATACCAATTGTTAGGTCCAAAGTGTTGTAGAGGGGGGGTGAATACAACTTTTTAGAATAATGAGAGAATGTATAAATATGCAGGTAATAAATTATGACACAGAATTTCAAGAATATATCATTATATTCATTGAAGGATTTGCTACAACATTCATAAAGGCATCATGATCAGTTGAACAATAAATACAGCAATTAAAGCTAGATTCAACTGATCCTCTCTCTCACTATTGTTTTACAGTAAATGCTCTCTCTTTTTAATATATCGTTGAAATACAGAGATAAAAGTCTGTCTACTAATAAAAACAAAGTGTTGCTTTTATAATGTCATGTAGTCTTGATCTTGTCCTTTTTGTGTACGTGGCCCAATCAGGACTTCGACAACAAAAAGTACATTCCCAACAACTCTGGATCAACCGTTCACAATAAGCCACTTGTCCCTTGAACATTAAATGTTACATATCTACCCGCATCTCGATCTTCGCCTGGACCCATCTCGATCTCGATCTGTGAAAATCTCGATCTCGATCTGGGAGAATCTCGATCTCGATCTATGAAGATCTCGATCTCGATCTGGGAGAATCTCGATCTCGATCTATGAAAATCTCGATCTCGATCTCGATCTGCCGTGGATCGAGATTTGCCTTTGCAATGTTTATCTTTAATTTTCAATCTCGATCCGCATCTCGATCTGCTGTGGATCGACATTTGCCTTGGCAAATATGCACTCATCGAATGTTGACTTTCTTTAGTGACCAATTGTGGATTAACCTTTATGAGCAAGTTTCCCTAGCTTCTTCAATTTCTTTTCCTCACTCAATTCAAATGAGATCTTCTATTACTGACATGAACTTGCCTCCAATGTCCTGACACTTGATACAAAGGTCTAGTTCATAAGTGACTAGTCTTGTAGGGGTTCTTGCTTCTGAATGTCAGTTCTCATTTGTTGATTAACCTTTACATTATCCAGTTGTTGAGATTCATCATATGAAATCACTTTGGTCTTCTTGGTACTTCTTTGACATTAATTTGATTTTCCATTAGTTAAGTTAGGGCATGAGCAATACTGAGATTGAACTTCTTCTAACTCAGGCATCCTTGATTAACCAAATTAATTACTTGTAGTTACCAAGTAGCATTACCATTTCTTCAGTTGATTGATTCCATGTGCTTCTTTAGTTTCCCTTGTTTTGTTGTTGTTTTATCTTTTACTTAGTTGAGTTACATAGTAATAAGTGTTACAAGTTAGTACACCTATGCCTTTCATCACCTTATAAAGATAGAAATGATAAGTGTTAACCCTAATCATGCTTTGCTAAATGAGGGATTAAGTATAATTAAAGAATGGAAAGTGAAGTGCACTACCAAGGGAGCCATGCAAGCAAGTACTTGCATTGGTGGAACCAAGTGGATGAATTAAGGCAAGTAACTAAATGAGTAACCAAGATCAAGGAACATAGTTCCCAAAATTAGGGAAAAGAAGCCATAAAGCTACTTTATCACCTTTGAACAAATTCAACCAAGCCATAATTAGCCTTTCAAAGATTTTATCTCACAAAATCAAACACAAATCAAGTGGTCAAGCAAGTATCTCTCTTCTTCTCCCTCACCAAGCATCATTCGGCTTTTCCATAAAAGAGAAGAAAAAAAATTCAAGCTCCTAGCTCCCTTGCTTCGTAAATCACAAGATTAATTTCCAAACTTTTATATTTCATAAATAAGGTATAATTCAAATCTCAAATTCATCCTCCATGTCTTTCATTTTCAAATAATTAATCCAAGATGAGCATGAATAGTATGAATAGTGAAACATAGAAAATCTAAAGCTTTGTTCATGATGTTTCTTGGTTTCTAAGGATAGATCAAGTACTATTAAGGACTCCAAGATCTACCTAGGTGTTGTTTGAACTCCAAGAAGGTATGAACACCCTTAAACCCTTGTGTTTTGTGTGAGTAGTATGCCATGAAAGTGTTAGTAGATTGATTCATGAGCTAGAATGGTAAAGATGAAATGATGTTAGTAAGATGTTGAGTTTTGGTTGAGTTCTTGGATTGATGTTAGCATATGATTGTGAAATAAGTAGATTAATATTGTGACCATGATGGTATGAGTGAGTTGAGTGTTGGTTGTGAATGGATTCACGTTGGTTAAATCCGGAAAATGTTACGTTTATAGCCATCGTAATGCCCATTTTTCATGAGCACTCCTTTAAAACTGTGAAAACCGAATTGTCAAGCTCCTGGCTCCTAACACCTTTGACCATAGTTGGATATTAATTTACTCATAGATCGTTTTGACACTTGAATCATGTTATTCCGATATACGGTTTAGGAGATAAGTCGATTTTAGTATAGACAACTAAACCAACCAAACTGTTTCAGGAAGCCCTTTTTGTTAATAAAAATGGACCACTTAAAGTCACCAAAAATCATGAAATTTTAAGAGAGCATAGTTTAGACAATTGGCAAGGCCTCCGCAAAATTTCATGACCGAAGGATAAAATTTCAATTTTATAAAATTGTTGAAGCCGGACAGGTTCAATGACAAACCTTGAAGGAGAATGAGTGATTAAGGGAAACTTAAGTGTCTATGTAAGGTGACAAGAAGGGAGATGTCATTGACCCATGAATTGACTTAAGTGATTAACATATGTCCTTAAGGTTAAGTGATACTAGAACGAGAGGTCTAACTTATGTCTATCTTATGGTTCGTGCGTGCGTAACATTAGTGGTTAAGATAACCAATAGCTAACGAAACGTTCTATTTGATTATATAGATCGTCCGTCAAGCCCCCACACCTCGACGAACCCCAGGACCTCAGGCAAGTTTTCAAAACTTATACTTAATGTACTATTATTTTGTTGAAAGACTGTTGTTGTTGTGATATACTGTATATTGAAAAGTACGAATTGTTTTATGTATTGCTAAAGCTTTCGTAAATGTTTCGGTTATATAGTATATAGTACTATAGGTATAAGCCGGTGAAAGAAAAACTCTAAGCATAGAGCTAGCTTGTGTTTCAAAAGTGGACCGGGAGTCGGAAGGTTTTGAAGAAAGACTGTCGCAATCCGGGAGAAGCCGGAGACAGATATTTTCGAAAGAACGTTGATAAATATTTTAAATAGTTATATTTTGTAATTCTTTAATGAGAAGAATTAAATGGAGATAATAAATATTATTTTAATATTTATTTAATTAAGGAATATTATTTTGAATATTTATATATAAAAAGGATTTATTAATTATTCATAATTAATAAATATTCTTTAAATATTTATTAATTATTTAAAATTCATTTATGAATTATTTTAGGTTTTTAATAATTATTCGAAGCTTTCGATAATTATTTTAAATATTTTCCGACCTCCAGAAAATGATTTAAAAATAGCGAGAGCTCTCTAATATTTAATTTAATTTTTATTTTATTCTTTTAATAAGAATAAACTACGTTCAGACTTATCAAAAATAGGGAACTCGGTCTAGGAAGTGAATAGCTATTTACTTCTCGAAAGCAATCAAGTTTTGGAACCAATTACCCCAGTAGCAAGTATTTTCAACTTATCAAAAGCAGAGAGGTTTTCCGATAAAACTCCCGAGTCATGGTTTTCAAAATGAATTCAGTCCATGAGAAAGGAGGTTATATGATGAAGGTTAACTTACCTGTGTGGTAAGGCGACTATTTCACTTAATCTGACAGTACATGCTCATAACTATGAGAGTTTATCAACAAGTACGTTATACTTGGGGAACTAGGATTAACTTCTGGTTCCAGGTTAGATAGACAAGTCAATTAACAAGTATGATATACTTGGGGAGCTTGGATTAATTTCCAGTTCCAGATTTATAGATTGATTCAGTGGACTTGTAGTTAGCGTAAGAGGCTAAGTGACGCACGGTCCAGCACTTTTGCCCGTATGAGGTCAAGGATGATTACCCATTAACGGTAGCGAGTACCGGGGATCCCCCTTCTACATGTAGAGAAATGGAAGGCTTCCATAGGTTGCCGATAAAGACTGCCACGTGCTACGACTGATCATCGTGGATGTGTGGTAGCGGGCGTGTTGATGCTCCAATTACTGTCCCTTCTTCCAATTGAAATTGTGCTACACACCGTAATGAAAGCCTAAGAGCTGAGTTACCGATGGTGTTGTTAACTGTCAAATATCCTGAAAGATTTAGTTTACTTATCATGTTTTGACAAAAGTTATTTTTAAACTTCAGATATTATTCATAATGATTTTACAAATAACTTACAACATATTTTCAGAATTTATTTGATAAAGGAGAAAGCTTACAGATTTACAACATGTTTACAGTTATATATGTTCTTGCTGAGCTATATTGTTCACCCTTGATTTCTTTATATATCACAACATAACAGGATGGCAGGATGCCGTGATTGCGATGCACCGCCAGGAAATGCTTGGGAAATTCCCGCGCATTCCGTAGGTTCTTCGTCAACCTACCCCAGGTAGGGAGTAGAAGTAGGATAGGGGTACGGTTTCCCTATAAGTATGATCTATGTAAGCTAATTAACAAGAACATGCATTAGCATTCAGTACTGTTTCAAGTAGAAACCGTATTGCTTTCATAGGTCAAGGAAATTACTTTTGGGATTGTAATATTTACTCTGATGGATTTATGTATATATATATGTATTCGTTCTGAGACTATAATCAGTAGGGTGTGTATTTAAACTGTGGAGTCACTACAGGTGAAGGATTAGCATTAAGGATTAAGTTAAATGTGTTAATATCAGGAAAAAGGGAATGTGACGGCCCAGTTCTCCGACCCCGGGTCTGGGGGCGTCACATTTACCAGCGTGGATACATAGAGAAATATGCATCTCTTGACACATAAATAAATCTGCACATTAATCACCCTTCTCTCCCAACTAAGAACCCCTATTATACAACTCTATAGCATCAACATGCCACGAAACCGATCCCTTGTTAAATCTTGTAACAATGTTCTACAACTCTCTAACAGAAACTTCAAAAAACTAGGCCCTGGAGGTTTAAACAATCTACATAACTTCTTGTTATAGGCACCAAAACCGCCCTGCAACTGCTTCCTAACTTCAAAAGCTGGCATACGGGTGATCTACCTCTTTTATGAAACTACAGTAGAACCTCATCTCCAGTCCTGCAAATATGAGAAAAAAGTCAAATCAGAAGTTGCGAGTCTTTGTCTAGTTTATAGGTTATTATGAGTCTTAAAAGGCCGCCAAAGATAGAGGAAGCATTGTTGGTGAGCTTCCCAGCAAGAAAAAAGTTGTAACCAGAATTTTAAAAGAGCTAGTATCAGGAAAATAGGAACTTATAATATTTATTGGAGGCAAACTAAGTCCTACCAACCGGATATGATATACAAAAACTACTAAAAAATTGTAATGAGCTCCAAATATGAAAATATACAAGCACAAAAAAAGAAAAGAACCAGACCTATAGATCAACACCATCGACTCATTCTATCACTAAATAAACTAGCCCTAGAGGATATTACCCAAATGATGTAATTTTTTTGTTCCACTCTCTACAATTTTAGCATTAAAAGAATCCAGCAAGCTCTACAAGTAAATAAATCATCCACAAGAACTCAATATACAGTTAAAAATATGTTAGTATTGCATTAGTACTGTAATTACATATACAATTTTTTTATATGTACTGTAATTACATTTAATGTTGGTTCCTCAGTTACTCGAGTTCCCCACTGAACCTAAGTCTATATATTTATTTATATATATTATATGTAATTTATTATATATAGATAATAAAGTTCTTGAGGTTATCTCAAGAAAATTACCTAAGATAGTAGTGTTTTTTAGTGCGGATATTTTTATAATTATATATAATTATATATAATTACAATAACACTCTCGTGTATTTATATAAATTTTTTTATTTCAGGAAAGTTACCTGAGATAACCTCAGGAACATTAATCTCTCTCATATATATATATATATATATATATATATATATATATATATATATATATATGAGTAAGGCTCATCGAGGAACTCTATATTTGATTAACTCAAGAACCAATTCTTATTTCATAAGAATTTGATTAACAAATAACTATTGAAGACTACAAAACATACAAAAAATCATTGAACATCAATAATAATTATAAAATAAAAAAAACATTACATAATATATAAAAAAATATAGAACACAAATTACAGAACACTAATGCTAAATTGTGTTCTGTAATTTTGTGTTCTATATTTTTCATATGCTATGTAATTTTTTTTTTATTTTATGATTGTTTTGTGTGTTATGTAATTTTTTCTATATTCAACAATTTTTTCATGTTTTTTGTAATTATATTTGTTGATGGTTACTTAGTTACTCAAATAAGGGAGTTCATCATTTAACCTAATATATATATAGTGTATATATATATATATATTTACACTATATATATGTATAATATATTGATATATTATATTAATAAATATAATTAACATATCACCAAAAAAGTACCATAATTTGTTTTATATAATTAAAATAATTATTATTTTTAAATATTTTCCAATCAAAATGGGACATTTTTAAGGTTAATCGGTTACATAAGAGGGGTCGGGTTATGATTGAATTTTGCAACCCATTTTGAATTCGGATCGGATTGAAATTGAGTCAAAAACCGGAACATATACATTAATCCCAATACCAACCCGACCCACTATCCAAAATGAATACCCTACGTATACGTAGTGCTCAAGTAGTTAATTATACGAGAATGAAAATAGGTTAAATATAGAAATTGCGGTTACAAGTGCTCAAGTAGAATACATAATGAAAGACAAATAAAGCCATGCATTAGCTACAACTACAAGTAAATATAGTAGATACCCTCCCACGTACGTACAAGAAGTCTGCATCATTCGAGACACACATTCTACAGTACATACATAGATATATATGATATTAAGTCCGTCCGTAGGTAGGTTGAAGTACTAACGCCTCCTGGCAGCAGTCTCCCTCTGACAATTAAAGTAAACAGCAGCAACAGGGGAGCCAAGCTCATTTTCTTGGGCAAACCTTCTAGTGTTGAAACCATCCCTGGTCATGGGAATGCTCATCTCTGTCTGCCTTCTCACTTGCTTAAATAGAAGAAACACAAACCTGTGTATTCCTATATTTGGCCTTGGTATTTCGTATCCCACCACCTCTGTTCCTGCACTCAGTACACACATGCATGCACACATATTAGTCTCTGTTTGTGTGTGTTTTAACTGGATCTCTCTCTCTCTCTTCCTCCCTCCCTTTCTGTGTCCAAAACATATATATAAGTATATGGCCAAAAGTACATATGCAAACTTACCAAAAGAAGAATTTGTAGTGCCTGGGATGTCAGTGACTATCCTGTTGCATTGCCAAATCAATTTAAAAATGTTAAGATGGAAGTACTTCAATTCATGTTATTTACTTCAAATTATTAGTATTATTTGGTGGACAAAAGTTTTGGTACGTATGGGTCAAGTACTATGAAAATATACCAGTGCAGGTGCTCTTTCAAGTATGGATCACTAGGACCAGGAACATCCGGGTCAGTCATGATCTGTATAATACAGAAAGTAACAAATTATTATTCGAAATCATGATAATTTATATATACAAACTAAGTCAAGAAGAGCGATATGTGTCATTAAGGTGTCTAAATATATCTCCATATTATATATACCAGAGTGAAAAAGGATCTCATATCACCACCCACAACCTCGACCTTAGGTTTGATGTTAACCGCAGAAGGAAAGAGTTCATGGCCATTATACACATGCTTGTTGGAGCTGTAGGTGACGTTCATTTTGACATTGCTTGGAGACAAAAAATCGAAAACATCTCCGATCACTCTCCCAATCACAAGAGGATCATTTGATGTCATTCTTGCCATAAAATAAATTCGATGAAAAAGAAGATATATATGATATATAAGTATGTGATGAAAAAGTAGAGATGGAGGAGCCTGTATTTATAGTGGTGAAAAAGCACCCTGATGCAAGTTAAGAGCATCTACAACAGCTTGAACCCTTTAGCAAAAAACTCTACCTGACAAGTAACAGTAGCAAATATAGCTAACAACTTGAAATTGATTCTCTCCAACCCACCATTCCTGTTAGGTAAAAATATAGTCAACAACATTTGCTTGGCTAAATTTGTAAAAGAACTATAGATCTGTAGTAACTTACACGTCAGCCTTGAATGATTTACTAGCTGTGTATCTGAGAATATATGCAGAATTGTAGAGGGTGAGATCAATACTACCAGAACTTATTGTTTTCATTTTGTTTCATTTAAATCATATTTATGTAGAAAAATTGCATTTTTTGCTATATTGATTTTCTTGTTCTAAATTCCTTTCCGGTCTTAGTTACATTAGAATTTGATGAGTTTAAATTTGCTTGAGTGTTTGGAATATAAGCATTTGAATTTGAAAATAATAATAAATTATATTTTTCAAAATATAGCTAACCATTATAACCAACCCAATTGAAATAAAACACCTTACAGATTCAGTAAATTTTAACCAATTATTATCTTATATTATTTTAACCAATCATTATTTTCAACCCATCGAATATGCTCTAGGACACAAATCAAGAAGCGATTGGTTTTCTATTCTTTGCTAACATGGAGCATGCACCATAGTCATATTTTTAAGCATAGTACATAACTAGGCAGAGAATATCAAGAAATATTATATGTGGCCCGCCGCATGTACTTTTTTTAAAAAGCATGCATGAATAGGAGATTTGACATGCAACAGTGGATAGCTTTGTGTGTTCTTTTGAACAAGTTTTTTAATACTTTACATGCCAACATGACTGGAAGAGGCCCGAGTGGCGCGAATACATTGGTGACAGACACGTAGAACTGTTGAAATTATATCAAAATGCAACCACATTTTTCAATTAAGGTAAAAAAGCAGAAATTCCTAAGCTACGTGTTACTATATAAGCTGCAAGAACAATTATTTCTTAAACAACTTTTCTAAATCCAGAAAAATTCTCTGTATTTTCAATTTGTGCTTTTCTTAGTTGAATCAATATTTTATTATTATGGTCATTTCTTTGTAGTGGCATACATGCACATTTTTAAAATTTTAAATTGATCGTTTTGTGGCAATGAGCTGTCCTGTCTAGGAAAGATATTCAGTTGTATCATTGGTTCCTCTTCTTATTCTTATTGGTTTGTCGATATGAAAAAGATGGGTTTCTATGCATACATGTGGAAGAGCATCCCAGTTAGGATATGATCCCTTCCCTAACCCCAGAATTATACATGAAAACTAATAGTCTTTTAAAATTTTCCTCAAATTTTATTCTTTTTAAAAATAATTTCTACATCTCTTTCCTCATTTCTATTCCTAATTTTTTATTTATTAATTTTCATTTTTTATTTATAATTTTAATTAACTACCAACTTTTGTATTATTATATATATTTTTTTCGCTTCATAATTTTTGTCACATTTTTTTTTGCATATTTTTAAAAATATACTTATGATTAATATTTTTGAAAATTTCTTATTTGATATAAAAGTTTAAAATTCAAAATGTTAATATCCGCGTAAAAGTTAAAATGACAAAAATTATTCCATGAAACAAATATTTTAATGGGATGGGAATAAATATGGGATGAATGGTGAAACCAGGGATTTAATTTTGGTCCCCAAAATCATACTCCATTTTGAGATTTCGTATGTGTAACCCAAAATAATAGGGATAGGGTTGAGATGGGGCACCCAATGATTTATAGCACTCTCATTCAAATTCTCATCCCCATAATATAAAAAGAATAGTAATTTTTTATCAAAATATGTTTTGCATCCCAATCTCTAAAATGGAATTTAGTTTTACGAACTAAAGTCTAAAACTAAGTCTCGTGGGATTCACTAAGGTTGAGTTTAATGTAGAACTATTTAATTTAGAGAACTCACGGAATACTCCTTATTTTATAAAAATTATTACTATCATTTGTTCAAAATATATATGTTATGTAAATACAAATACAATTACGAAAAAAAATTATACATCTGAAATAAAAATGAGTGAAAAATATTTATAAAACACATACATATATTTACAGAACATATTAGTCATTCACATCTTATTTTGTAAAAGTAATCACGTTTTTTTTAATCAAAACCACATGTGTTCTGTAAAATAAAAACAAAATTATGAGAATAAATTATATATTTGAAAAACAATTCGTGAGAAAATATTTACAAATCACATGTTAAATAAGAACAAAACATAGTTCTCTCCAATAACTAAATCTCATTTGAGTCCCTCTCCCTTTTCATTCCCCATATTTATACTCATTTCATTAAATACCCGTTTTATCTCATATTTTTGTAATTTTAACCCTTTTTTGTATATTGATGTTTTAAATAAATAATAATTATATAATAGTTTTAAAATTTTCTTTTTTATTTGTAAAAAAAATGATTTTTAAATTTTTATATATATAAATTTTAAAAAGATTAAGTGTATATATATTTTATATATATTTCAAAATGCGTGAAAAAGTTAATTGTTATTAAAATTATAGAATGGAAGAAGTATTTAACAAAAAAAAGTTGATAATTAAAATTATAACTAAAAGAAAAGAAAAAATAATAAAAGGAAGGAGAATAAGGATATACTACAAGAAACAGAACCAACGGTCGAACGATCAATTTTTTTAAAGACAAATGGGTCGGTTATAACTAAACTCCACTAAAAAATGTGATCGGGTTAAACGTGGGGTCGGTTTTAACAAAAAATGGTGGGGGTTTAGTCTTGACAATGATTGACTGGTATTGATCCCACAATACTGACATGTTAGTTAGTGAGACAAATCCATGTGTCACTCTTACATAAGATCAAAAATCGACCATCATAACTCACAGATTATCGATCGGTCTAAATGAGTAATGAGATTTTGATATAAAAAAAAGTTGAAGAAAATTATGGGGACTTTATTATATTTAATTAGTATGATTTTGGGATGGGAAAGGGATCTTAATAGGAATGCTCTAATGGGCACAGTTGCTAATAATTTTAGTAATTAATTAAATAATTATAATTATATATAGTCTAAATAATTGATGGAGACTCTAATTGGAGATAGTATAATATCTATCCATCTATTAATATTTGTATATTAATATACTACAATCATACATATATTAATATACTATATTAAAATTAAGAAAAAAAATGACATATTAATATAGATTTTTCTTGATAATTAAAAAATAAATATCTGGATTAACTGGGAAGAGAATCTCTAGCTCTCACAACACACTCTTCTGCCTAAACACATCTTTGCCATTTATGCTGTTAAAGAGATGTTTAAGAAGCCTCCTCATGTGGCGGTCGCCGGACGGCCTATGGCAAGACAAACTACTGTAAGTATTATGCCTTTAATAAATAACCAGGTCACATGACCTGAGGCCTGCAGATAATTGCAGGATGAAATTAAAGATCTCACAAGGAATAGGCAGCTTACTAACTTCGTAATTCGAGAGGTGAAAAAGCATAAATGCACGAACTGTAATAATCCCATTTTTTTTAGAACTATTAACTCAGTCAAATTATTAAAAACTAAACCTCAAATATCATAAATATTTAGAAACCATATCTCATAATATATATATAAATCTAGATTAAGAAACTTGGGCCAGTCAAACAAGTTATTGAGCCTAACTAAATATTATTATGGGTGTGTTTTGAGTGTCTGGACTCTGGCCGATTTGACAAAATAGATGTACTCTATTTCAATGTATTGCAGATTGAAGTCACAAGCTTAATCATTCTGGTACTAATTTCCACTTCACAGGGAGGAGGCCAAGAGTAATGGAGCATACAACTACTGGTTTCCCTTTTAAGCAAGTAGTGATGTAGTATATGATATTCTCATTTATGTTTAAGTTGTGAGTGTATTAACCCATATTGTTGCCGCATTTTTTTTTTAGTATTTATGAAAGGCCTTGATGAATAGTGATTCTATTGATTTATGAAAATTTTTTAGCTCACACTAGGTAAGTGATTGAATATTGGAAAACCGAATATATAATATTGTTGTATGAAACAAATGAGTGAATGTAAAAGCTGTCAAAATTCGAAGATTTCCTCTTTTACTATTTATTTCATAATTTATGAGATATCAAGAAATACGAGAATTATATTATGACTGAGAGGATTATAATTTAGAAATTTCATGGTTATACTCGAATATAAGTATTTAGAATATTAAAGATTTAGACTACGAAATTCCTACAACGAAACGCTTTCGAAAATTAATCGAACTTACGTTGAGAATTAATGGTTAAGTTTGGATGAAAAGTGATTAATGAGAAGTCTCATGCAAGAACCATGCAACCAAATTGGTTAAAGAGGAACCAAGTCAACAAGTCAAGCAACTAGCCAAGTTAAGGAAACATAGTTCCATGAATTAGGGGCCAAATTTTCAAGCCATACCTTGGTTGCTATTTAAGGTACTTGACATCCATCAAGACCATATCTCTTGATAGATATCAGCCATATACACATTATACAAACACAAATACACCAACTCAAAAGCAAGCAAAGTAGAAAAAGTTATCCCCCTCCATTCATTCTTCCATGTGGCCATTCAAGAAAAGAAAAAAAAGAAAAATTCAAAACCCAAGTTCTACTTATCCATAAGTCACCAAATTTGGACCATAGCTCCTTCATTATATGTCTAAGGTATGTACAAAATTTCATGGCCATCCAATTAATATATCATAGCCAAATCCTTACTCAAAGATGAGGGTGAATAGTAACTCCGAAAATTACTAACTTGTTTCTTGATTTTCTCTTGCAAGTTTAAAGATGATAAACATAGATCAAGACTCCCTTAAGGCTTACAAGCTGTTGTTAATATGTTTAAAGATTCAAGAAAGGTATAAACCCCATCCACCCTTTGATTTACTTTGAGCTATGAACTTGAGTTTGAGTTATGTTTAAGTATATGTTGATTTAAGAAAGTTTGGATGTAAATGGTTGAATATTATTGGTTGAATAATATGGGTTGATGATGGTGATGAGTTTATGAGGTTTATAAACTGATTATGTTATTAAAAACATTTTTTTTTATGATTGGTTTATTGGTTAATGGATTTAACATAGTTAAATTCAGGAATCGTTACGATTATAGCCGTCGTAATGCCCGTTTGATTTAGGACTGTTTTAACCAAGCATTTAGAACTGTCAAACACTGTTTTTGAACACCATTGCCCATGAACTTGTAGATCTTGTTTTTTAGTTTGTTTTGATATAAAAATCATGTTGATACGATTTACGGTTAAAGAGAAACATCCGATTTAGTGAAAGTAGTTCGATTGAATACGAACTGTTCCTTTAATCTCATTTTAGGAATATTATTGGACCACTTAAGAGTTGATTAAAATTATGAAATTTAGATAATATATACCTTGGACAGTTAATAAGATCATCAAAAAAAGTTTCGTGTTAAAAAGTTAATATTTCAATTTTATAAAAATGTCGAAACTAAAGTTGCGCGATGACACTATTCACTAAAGAATCTACTGCCTTGTTCAGTAAATTCGGAATAATGAGTCCTCTTTTCATGTCCAAATTTTGGATGGATTATATTCTAGACATTCTCTAGACGGTGTACGCGAAAACGGTGCATCAATTGAATTAACGGTTGGTGAGTTATGAATGTTTTAGTGAAAGCGGTGTAAATAGTTAAACCCCCGTAGTTGACCCAAATTCTAAAATATTTTTTACTAAGTTAAACACTTGTTTTCAAATCAAATCTTTTATGTCAGATATTAAAAATACTCAAGAACCTCCTTGATGTGGTTTCGTATTTAATTATGCATTTTCTGATTTATTAAAATTATTGGAGTGCGAGTCGCGTAATAGTAATTCTCAGAAAAGTCAACTCTAAGGGTACTGTTTTGACGAGCCACTTTGGCCATGATAATAGGATAATTTTGAGTTGGTTAAAATACGAAAGATGTTGAAAAATAACATGACTATGTATTGGCGTAAAATGATTAGATTAAAAGACATTGACGAGATGGTTTACGAATGGTTAAGATAGACTCGAGGAGGTGAATGTCCGGTAAGATAAGTGTTAGTAAAATGATTAAGTACAAATTGAAGTTGTCATAATTGGACTCGATATGCAATTATACTTATTAGTAATATAAGTAGTCGATGGGATTAAGAGTACTAATCAGGATTATGATATCTATTGATAGAAAATCTGGAACGAGTGAGACTCTGAGAACGTATCTTGGACTCCAGAAAGGTTTTCCCAACCTTATACTTTTATTTTCAAAATGTTATATTCTTGATTTTGCATATGAAATTAAATTATGCTTATACAAGTTTTCTATCCATATATTTTTACATATTAAAATATTTGTATCACTACGTATGCAAGTTTTCGAAACCTGGACCATGAATATTCCTGTTGTCTTTAAAAACTGTTGATATGTGATATAACTGTTTATCAAAATCTACGAATTGATTTAACTGTTGTTTAATCTTTCGCAAACATTTTGGTTTATATGCTATAAGTTATTATAGATATAAGCCGGTGTATATAAAAGCTCTAGGAGTAGAGCGGGTATTCGTATTTTCAAACGTAGACCGAGAGTCAGAAGTGTTATTCTAAACGCAAGTTGAACATGTAATTTTTAATTTGTTTTTTGGAAATTTAGTAAAAACGTAAGATAAAACTGTTTTTTTTAAACGTAATATCAAGTTGCGTTTTTCATTGATAAAAATGGTCATTTTTGTTAATTGTGATATTTTGGCCCATTATCCCCCAAATTGTGATAGGAAGGGCCATTACCCGTCTGGTAGACTATCATTTTAGAGAAAATGCTTAAGATTGGTGGCTTAGAGAAGAGGATAGTAAAAGGTAACAAAGAAGAGGCTGCTTAACCGTAAACTTGGGAAACTTTTAAGTAGTCATTTAAGAATAAATATTTTCCTAAGATGATAAGAGCTAAGCAGACTGGATCAGAATATGAAGCTGAATTTGTCCTCTTAGCTAAGTATGCGCCAACTCTAATTATAGACGAGGTTAGTAGGGCACATAGGTTTGAGGAAGAATTGAGGAGCGAGATAAAGAGGCATGTGGCTGGATTTGAACTTAACATCTATAAGATAGATTTTGAACAAACCTTTGGTGATTAAAGAAGGGTGATGTGAAAGGATGGAAATAATGATTCCGAGTATGAGAAAATAAGTATGAGTGACAATTTCGGGTTTCGGCTTTGGGTCGGGATGACAGACTCATGTCAGAATTTTAACCGAACCCGAACCCAACACGAAATTTTAATGGGTCAGAATACCCAACCCGAACCTGACCCGAAATACCCATGAGTAACCTGAACCCGACCAGAAATAATTATAATTTATTAATAAATATAAATAATAAATTAATAAAAATTAATTATTTTCATTATAAAATTTATTTTTAATAATATTTAAATGATATATATATATATTAATTAATATATAAAAAATATTAAACATATTTAATTTATATTACATATATAATTTCGGGTCATTTTGGGTGAGTTTCGGGTAACCCGAAATCAACCCGAAAATGACTCGATTTTTTCGAGTCAGTTTAGGATCAACCCGAAAACCTCCAACCTGAATTCATATTTTTCGAGTCGGTTTCGGGTCGGGTATTCGTGTGGGGGTCCAAAATTGCCACCCTAAAGAGAAGTGAGCCTATAAGTGATTTAATGAGAATGGACTAACAAAAAAAGTTTATTAATCGGAGAAATTTTAATCGAGCTGGTTGAGGAAATAGGCTTTCATGTTCCAGGTGTGGTAGAAATGATTGGATAAAGATTGTTGCTAGAATACATGAGCTTGTTCGAGCTGCGGAGGGTATGGGCATAATATTTTAGCGTCCCAAATGCGATCGAAGAACAAGGATAACGGGAATAAGGGAACTCTAGGGCGCTTGGACAAAACTATGGATGTGTCTTTAAACTTCCTACCGAACCAAACACCCATTAAGTTACAAGATCATTTCTTATTTAGTTTGGTTATTGAATGTACATACTATGTGTTCTGTGTTTCACAATTCTATGTTTTTGGTATGTTAAAATTTGAGGATCAAATTAATATTCAAGTTGCTAAAAAGTGTGTTTTCTTATATGTTAGTTTAAAAAACAAATCAATCAATCTATTCTTTATTTTTAGTTCCCATAAATTTAGTTTAATACATAACTTTTTATTAAATTATATTTATACTTAAATACGTGTGTGTCCTTTTGAAAGGACTAATTTAAGGTCTTATTTAGTTAAACTTATATGCACATTTTTTGGATAAGAAGATAGATACGTGTCGGTTAATAAAAATGATAGTGGATAGTTTTTTTTTAAAAACAATGGGTAGATAGCGTTGTTTATAATTTAGGAATACGTTGAGATAACCTGCTAATTAAAAAGAAGATTGAGTTATTATTTCTCTACAAACATTTTCAAGGTACGTCTTATTTTATTTCCTCTCTTAGTTGACAAATTTCATGTTTGATCTTATATAAGATTCACAGTATTGGTTCTACAGTATTGGTTCTACGGATGACAAAAAAATATGATCCGACGGATATCCGATCCGATTGGATTTTACGGAACCAGGAATTTTGGATTTGGATTTATTTTTTAAATCTGAATTAATTTGGATTTGAAATTGGATATCAAGCATTCCGTGTCGGAACCCGATCCAAACCCGAAATCCGGAAAAAACCCCGTTATATATACACACGTTAATAGTTAGTTTATAATATTCAATTTACTCTTTTTTAATTATTTTTTATAATAATAATATAAAGTTTTAATTTAACAAGACATATTACTCATTATTAAACTCCTTTACTTCCACACAATACCACTTGTTAGTTATCACATTTTAATTCGATATTTTTTATGTCATGACTTTGTTAATCTTCTAATATTTGTGCTAACTTTAAAATTTTTTATTTATAATGTTTTAAATTTTAAATATCATGAAATTTAAATTTAAAATTAGAACTATTGCTACTATCGTGCTATTTTCTATTAGGAATTTTAAAATTAAAATTTCGATAAACCCAATTAAAACCCGAACCCGCTACAAAACTCGTCGGATCGGGTTTGGATTTTGATTTTTGAAACCCGATTGGATTTGGATCGGGTTTGAATTTAGTAAAATATTCCGGGTTTGAATTTGGATATCTCAAATACCCGATCTAATCCAACCCGTTGCCATCCCTAGTTGGTCCTAGGTTGTCAGGTTATATTGGTCGTCATCCTAAAAAAAATGGAACATTTTTAAGTACATATATAAACATATAAAAAAATATTATAAATTAAAATAATAAAAAATATAAAAATATATTTAAATATAGAAAAGTATTATACAAACATTTTCTATATATATATAACAAATATATTTTATTGTATTATTATATTTTTATAAATAAGTAGTATATATTAAAACAATTTTATTCTAGTTAATCTATATGGTTAATATTAAAATATTATTTTCACATTTAATATTATATAAAATTTAAAATAAAAATTATAATATATGAAATAAAAATTATAATAAATATACATTGTTTGTACCAAAAAAAAATTATAAGTATAAAAATGAACTGACGATTGGAAAATGAATTGACGACTGAATTAGACGTCGACATACTACTGACGGGTAAAAAATATACTGACGACTAGATAACGGGCAGAATTGGTCAGGCGTCGACGTGTGGATATATACAAGAAAATATATATTGAGATTGCAACAAATAAGGAAATGCATTGATGAGTAGTATTAGTTTCTCTGCCAATAAGGAAGGCATTGATGAGTATCAATTTCTCAACCACCGAGGAAAGTTAATTATGAATATTAATAATTCTCCATCAATATGGCAGTTACATGATTCAAATATAAATTAGAGAAGGGGACATCAAGAAAAGGGGAGACACACAACATCTACTACACATATATACAACCTCTATCACCATACAACACATATAATCTGTTGGGTCTCGAAGTATCGTAGAAGAGGGGTTGAATACGATACTCACAATAATTTAATTTTTTTTCAAAATTTGTGGATAAATAAATTATTACTTCAGAGTGAGTTTGACCATTTGTAGTGTTTAGGTGAGCTACCTACTAATTTTCTGTGTGTCCGGATAAATCAATTAGGTTCAAGAAAATTAGCAAGTAATTAAATGAGACAAGGAAAAACTGGCTTTCAAAGAACAAATTAGTTCTTTGCTACTAACACAAAAATATTAGTCTCAGTTCATATACAAATATATCTAATTTAGTACAAGGAAAAACTGAGTCCGTATGGAGTGATATCTAGGAGCCCTGAGTATTTTTTGTTAAAGAACCGGGTCCTAATATTTGACTATGAGCAAGGTATGGGTGTGTATAAATTATTCATTTTTTTGCCCCGGCCATGGCAGAAGCTCCCTACATATTTTTGTTGGAGAAAACGACCCCTTAAATTAATTGGTGTAGTCTTTTAAATCAATAAAGTGAGCTATTGTAATTTGATTGGCTGAGGGTTAAGTGGGGCCAAGAAATATTTATTGCATCAAAATATTTTGTTGCACCTGTAATATTTTGTTGCGCCTGTAGAGTGTATCCCCTGTGTAGCTTCAAGTGGCGCCTTTAACTACTTAACAAAAAAATTTCAAGTCAAGTAATATTTTTGTTGCGCCTGTCACATTGGACAACCTGTGAGAAATCAAGTGGCGCCATTCAGTTATCTTATTTGAACTTCATCCTCATGTTGTGCCACCTACAGTGTATCCTCTATTAGTGGCGCCTTGTTTTTCCATTTACATGGTCAAAGTGCAAGTTGGTCACTGCACTTTGACCCTCTTATCATTGCTTGACTGAAGTTCCCCAACTTCTATTTCTTGTACCAAAGTCTTGTCACATTACACCATGTACCCTGAGCTGTTTCCGTTCTTCGACTGTAGTTCAGAAACTTTCACTTTCCGTACCAAGGTTATGACACTTTGCACCCTGCACCCTTTGAGCTGTTTAGCTGTTAGCTGTTTAGCTATTTAGCTGTTTAGTTGTTGCCTCTACAAATCACTTTTCGTACCTTAATAAATAACCGTTCTTTCCAAGTACGTTCTTGATAGTAACATTCTACAACTGAAGCCTACAACGGCATATTCAAGTGACAGTGCAAAGGTGAAGGGTTTCGAGGCACAAACGCAGCGGAATAAACGCGAAAAATAAATCAAAATAATGAAACCCTCCGCAGGATCCATGCGAAAACAAAAGATTTAATTCGGAGATAAAGAATAAATATCTTTAGAAGCTTTAACAATTCATTAATGGAAGATTAATGGAGGTCCAAAGCTTGTTTAATCACCACGTATCCCGCTCTCGCGATCTACGCTCTACGGTATCCATACGAACACTTTTCATGAAGGATTGATGTGTACTAGCACCCGGAAACTGCTTCTCTTTCTCTATCTTCCTCTTTTCTCAAAACGGCTAGGGTTTTAGTAAAAATATGTCTCACTTATTAAATCAGCCCATAAAGAGATTATATAGAGAGAGGAATAAGTTTTCTAATTATAATCCAATTATAATTAATACTAATCCAAAATTCTAAATTATTTAATTAAGTCTCACTTAATTAATTAATTATTAATTTTGGAATTAGTTTAAATAATTCATTTATTCTATTTATATAATTAATTAAGTCATACTTAATTAATATCATAAATAAAATAAATTACTTATTTAATTTAAATTCACAATTTAAATTATTTCTCCTTCAATCGTTCTTTGTGTGTGACCCTATAGGTTATTATTATGTTGGCAACAATTTTAATCTCTAATTAAAATTTTAAACAATGAACGACATCTAGTAATACATCATTGCTACCCAAGTAATAATAATAAATCGGTGATTCGATTAAGCCTTTCGTGAATAATGTTCCATGTAATATAATCCCTTTAATCTTGATATTATAGATTAAACTCAAGGCATGTCTCGTGTCATCATTTTCATAATTTAATCTTTATTTTCTTGATCGATGAGTAGACTATTAAAATCAAATCAACATTTGAGCACGACCGTGCATTTCATAGTCTCACTCAAACAAGAGGCCAATAATATCACTCCTAAAATTTGGAGGATTAAATCGCATCTAGATCATTCATATTTCTCATACGATTCATAATATACCCAATGTCCACTTTTATCATCACCCGGTCAAAGGTAACTTTTAATGTAATCAAAGTATATTAATTCTCGTACAGAAATATAATGATTTCAGGTCTAAGGATCATTACTCCATTATCACAATGAGAATTATTTATGACACTTATTTAACATGTAGAATCTCACTGCGGGTCATTCCAGTGTCATGCATTGAGACATGCACTTATGTTCTTGACTTTAGTATCACCATACCTATGACCAATGAGATGTGGTCATCTGTCAAGAAACATACTAGTCTTTGTGCATTATTATTGTCCTTAATTAATAATACTCGACTAGGGAATTTTAGGAATAAGATACTATTCATATAATCTCATTTTTAAGTCACATACTTAAAGATATATAATACGTATCAAAATTCCAAGGACATTTATTATGCTTTCAATTTATTACGCAGTAAATAAAACATAATAAATAAATAATAATAAATAAAACATAATCCTTAAACATAAATATTTTTCTTAAAATATAAAAAGTATTGTCTCTAGAGCACAATTACTAACATCTGAAAACCCTGAAAGTCTTCACCCATTATTCTTCACTGAAGCATGAACTTATTAATGAACTTCTTTCAGTGACCTGTAGTAGACTTCAAAACTTCTTCTAATGTCTTGATTCATTTTATTTTCCTTGTCTTCATTTTTCCTGATTTCTGTGTAGGCGTAGTATTATTTACTTGTCATGTTCTAATGTTGAGTTATCACGATTACTATTCATACAGCTTCGTAATCTCACCAACAATCTCCCCATATTTGATTGTTAAACTTAACAAACAAATCTCATAGAGAAGATAATTCAACTAACAACCAGAAAAAGTAATCGTCCGAGACTTGTAAATAATGCTACTGGTTTTTCTTGATCAGATACTGCATTTCCAGAATTCTTGAGTAACTGAAATGAAAGATGTTCATTCCTCTAGCACTGAACTGATATTCATGTAGTATCATCTTCATTTCTGTCTATGTTTGAGCTTTCTCTGATTTAAAATCCTTCATAGTTGAACTTAAAGAACTTATCATAAACAGAGCTTCATAAGAATTAAAATTCCCGGGAACGTCTTCAATAGAATATAAAACATAGCTCAAGTAATGTTCTCCCCCTAAGAATGTAATTCTTCTTCTTTTTCTTGTCTAAATTCCCCCCCTAAGGATATTAACTTCTCCTAAGGATACGAAGATAAGACTTTATTAACTTCTCCTTTTTCTCTTACTAAATTCTCCCCCTTCGTTGAGGAATCCTCCAGTGGCCCATCTTTGGAATGGTTTGTCTTCCAAGGAAGGTTCTCGTCTGTCATTGATTGGGAAAACATAGTAGCTTTTCTTTCAGAAGTAGCAAGTAGCAAGGGTAAGTGTTTAGTCTATGATTTCCTCACTTCTACTTCGTTCGGTTGGTGTTTACACTAAAGTATCGAGCACTTTGAAGTGTTTCACTCTTTCTCTCCCTATCTCTCACTCAAGTGTATCTCTCCCTCACTTCACTCAAGTGTTCCAAATATAGCATTATATACCTACACGTGAAATTCGTCAATTCAGTTATATTCCCAATACCTGATTCATCATAATGAACTGAATCACTATCAAGTGGAGAATTGCCTCGTAGAGGTGTTCTTGATCTATCATGCATAAGCATTGTCTCGGCACCAGACTCAATAGCTTTTGCTAAATCACTATCTAGTGGAGCCTCACCTCTTTGAGATGGGTTATCCCAAGATATTAATATTTGTTAGGGAATCCTACCTTGTTTTATCAAGGAGTTGCCTCACACCTTCTCCGTAAAGGGGAGGTGGACATTCCTTTTCAGGATCTGGAAATGTTCCTTCCAGGAGGGGCGACGTAGTAGGCAATGTAATGAATGGCAATTTAGAGCCTACATTTCCCTTGTAACCCTGTGACAGGAATTTTGTATTAAATACACTACTTGACTCATCTGAAGAATTGTCAAGCAGTTGCCTCTCAAGCCCAGATAAATCTGAACAAGAGATCTCCCTTTCGGGATGCAGAAGATTAACTTCTGTTTGAGGTAGATACTTGGACAATGTAATGTATGGCTAAAGTCCGTATCTCCTCTGAATGCCTATACCTCTCACTGTGCACGCCTTGCAATGTGTTCCTAGAATTTATCTATTTAGGTTTACCATCAGCGTGAGTGCCAGTGGTGTGCTTGACTCATTACAAGATGCTCTGACTGACGAGCGAATTTCAATGGACTCACTATGTTGAGAGAATGATTCCAGAGATAGTTTAATTGCTTTTTCAGCTCTGCATCCTTTTGAGAAGATACAGATGAGCTTACAGTTACCTCAGTTATATACTACTTTACTTCTCTAGAGGTAGAGCTATGTGTGCACTTCTGACTTCATCCTTATTTGTTGCATCAAGTGCAGTTTCTCCCTTATCAATCTCTAACTAACATAAGTTCCTTATATCTCCAAGGGTTAATATATGGAAGTGGATGAATGAGTGTTTGGTATTAAGGCCTGGGTAAGAGATTGATGGGTTTTCAACCTCTTTGCAAGCTTCTGAAGCCACTGGGGGCTAAGCGGATAGAATCAATAAATAAGATAAAAATATAATCACCTTAACATTCCAAAACATATTTTTCATCTTCAAAGAGAAGGAAAAATATAAGAAGGAATGGTAATGGATTGCATTAAAGCACTTTTAGTAAAAGAGTTTTATCGGTTCTAAAGATTTATCATTTAAGAACATGATACCAATAGAAATTTTTTTAAAGATACTTATCCCATAATAAAACGAGGGAAAGTGTATCAGAGAAAAAATCTATCCCTTATGAATTTCTTATAAGGCAAACTTTCCATAATAAAACGCGGGAATTTATACCAAAGAAGAAATTCAACTCTCTTACCAAATTCTATCTCAATAAAATGACTCTTTTCCTTTATAACCTAGCACTGTACGTTTTGAAAACAATTTTGCAAAACATCCTTATCAGATAGAGGACTATTATTTTCCGACTCATAATACAATTATGATTTACATCATTTTCATCCACCTGATAGTATCCCCGACTTAAAATAAAAACATGACAATTGGGGTGAATGTATGCTTAACAATACAGTACAAGGCCTTCAAAGCAACAACCACTATTTTGGTACTAAGAATCAATGTGAAACATATATTGAAACAAGTGTTTAAAAACAAATCATTTTACAAGTGATTGGTACCTCAAAGTTAAAATAATTTCTCTAAATAAAATAGCAGTCACAAAGTTTTTGCCACTTTAAAAAGAAAAATTGTGAGGGAAAAAGCTAAAACTTTTAAAACTAGCTTTTGGAAGAGGATAAAAGATTATGAGATTTAAGGAAAGATTATCCTTAAGAAAAGTTTGATTCACACTCTAGGATTTAGAAATCAAAGTAGGGTTGTAAATCAAATGATTTTCAAAAGAGAAGTTTTGAAAAAGAATTTTAATGTTTTCTTCTTTAAAACTGATAGAAAAATGAATGTATCTTTGAATAAAACGTTTTGAAAAAGAATCTGACAAGAAATTCTTTTTAATACATTCAAGTTTAAAATTCAGTTAAATAAAGAAAACTAATTTTAATACTTATGTAATACTAAACAGTTACCACATACATGCATATATAAATCAAATAACATGTGGCAATTATTCAATAGAACAATAAGCATTTAGACATATTTTTATTATTAATGATTTTAGATAAACAATATGTATTATCATTAATATTAAAAATATCACAATTAATTGCATGAAAATATTAACAAAACATCATTACTTGATAATTATCAATAATTTCAAAATGCAAGAAATTATGCTTCTAATATTTTATTAAATCAGAATTATGAAACTAATAATCATTGAATTGCTTCAATCCATAATTTTAATAAGATAAAATAATTTCGCTAAATACTAAATATTAATAGGATTGAATATTAGTATCTAACTTCCTATGCTATATCTAATAATTGTCACTCTAGCATATTACAATTATACTCATAATTATTATTATTGATATACGTAAGCTCGAGAAAATAGTTTAATAGAAATTCACACGTCCTTTAAATATTGACATTTAATACTTGTGATCCTAATTCAACTTCTCGCAAATAAAACCAAATTTTAGAAATATTTTCTAAGTATATAAAATATTGAGAGTTTTATACACATGGCTTAGAAAATACTTCGTTTTCCAATATTAATGTGTTTTGAATTATGCATTAATTACTTAGAATAGAAATTCTGAATACTGTCACTAATATCAAAAGTATCACAATTATTTGTAATAAAATATTTAAAAATATCAGAGCAAAATATCAGAGCAATTAAGTAAGATATCATTGACTAATACTCATTAAATATTTAACAAACAAATAATTATGATGCAAACTTTATGCCAAATTATTTTCCTACCACATATGCATATAACATTGTAAGCATGATAATTAAACCAATAACAAAAAGTATGAGGTACTGGATTTAAAATCAATTCACAAGTCCTTTAAAGATGGACGATTTAATACTTGTGAACTCATTCAAGAATTCCTTGCAGATGGGATTTCCAACAAATATGCATATAAATAATATCCCAAGTTCACTAACTAACTTAGATAAAATGAATTCATCAAGTTGTTTAGCAAATATCTGCAAGTTATTCTACTAAGGACAATCTCAAAAGAAATGATACATGATGTCCTTGTGCTTGTTCCATGAGTGATGTAGAGAAATCAACAGAGTTGTTAGAGTTGAAGAAGTTTCCTTGTCCAGAAGTTCAGAGCATCACATTTACTAGCTGCTTTAAATTTCGCGTTTGTTGCAGCTATATGTGTTGAACACTTCCTCTTATTTCAACAATAAATCTTCTTCCACAAAATTGACAGCTTCTAGGAATGACTTCTCTGTCTTTCTTACAACCTGCATTATCTATATCTATGTAGCCAATTAGGTTAAACCTAGTATCTTTAGGGTACCTGATTCTGAGAATTGGTGATCCCCTAAGATATCTAACAATTCATAACTTAGCTATAAGATAAGATTCTCTAGTATCCACTTGGAAACTTGCACATAGACATATCGAGAATAAAATATATGGTCTTTATGCATTAGAATAAGTAATGAGCTGATCATACCTCTGTAGCTTGTCACTTCAGTTCATATACTTGATTTGCCCTGATCAAGCTTAGTGGTCTATTGGCAAGAAGTCTTGGCAGATCTAGAATCTTCCAAATTGTGCATCTTCAAAAGATCCTTGACTTACTTTAATTTCTGAAAGGCATAGGTGTACTAACTTGTAACACTTAATTACTATGTAACTCAACTAGAGAAAAGATAAAACAACAGCAAAACAAGAGAAACAGAAGAAGCACATGGAATCAATCACTGAAGAAATGGTAATGATACTTGGTAACTACAAGTAACTGATTTGGTTAATCAAGGATGCATAAGTGAGAAGAAGTTCAATCTCAGTATTGCTCATGCCCTAACTTATCTAATGGAGAATCAAATTAATGTCAAAGAAGTATCAAGAAGACCAAAGTGATTTCATGTAATGTATATCAACATCTGGATAATGTAAAGGTTAATCAACAAATGAGAACTGACATTCAGAAGCAAGAACCCCTACAAGACTAGTCACTTATGAACCAGACCATTGCATCAAGTGTCAGGACATTGGAGGCAAGTTCATGTCAGTAATAGAAGATCTCATTTGAATTGAGTGAGGAAAAGAAATTGAAGAAGCTAGGGAAACTTGCTCATAAAGGTTAATCCTCAATTAGTCACTAAAGAAGATCAACATTGGATGAGTGCATATTTGCTAAGGCAAATGTCGATCCGCAGCAGATCGAGATGCGGGTCGAGATTTATAATTGAAGTAAAACATTGCAAAGGCAAATCTCGATCCACGGCAGATCGAGATCGAGATTCTCCCATATCGAGATCGAGATTCTCCCAGATCGAGATCGAGATTCTCCCAGATCGAGATCGAGATTCTACCAGATCGAGATCGAGATTCTCCCATATCGAGATCGAGATTTTTAGCAGATCGAGATCGAGATGTGTCCAGGCGAAGATCGAGATGCGGGTAGATATGTAGCATTTAATGTTCAAGGGACAAGTGGCTTATTGTGAACGGTTGATCCAGAGTGGTTGAGAAAGTGCTTTTTGTTGAAGAGTCCTGATTGGGCCACGTACACAAAAAGGACAAGATCAAGACTACACGACATTATAAAAGCAGCACTTTGTTTTATTAGAAGAGAGACTTTTATCTCTGTATTTTTCAACGATATATTAAAAAGAGAGAGCATTTATTGTAAAACAATAGTGAGAGAGAGGATCAGTTGAATCTAGCTTTAATTGCTGTATTTATTTTTCAACTGATCATGATGCTTTTATGAATGTTGTAGCAAATCCTTCAATGAATATAAAGATATATTCTTGAAACTCTGTGTCATCATTTATTACCTGCATATTTACACATTCTCTCATTATTCTAAAAAGTTGTATTCACCCCCCCTCTACAACACTTTGGACCTAACAATTGGTATCAGAGCCCCTGTTAAACACATCTAACAGAGATCCTATTGTGTTGTTTGAGTTGGTTCTTGAAAATCCCAAATCTAATTTTTCTTGAAGTTTGTGCCGAAAGTTCTTATTTGTTTCTTCCTGGAAAAGTCATAGATCTAAAAAGTTCTAAGTAATGGAGTAAGGAATATTTGTACAAAATTCCAACATATTGTACTTTAGAGCTTTGTGGGTTTTCTTGTGGACAAAACTGGAATCAACTGATTGACTAAACAAAAAGGACATTTTCGAACTTCTGTCAACTAGGAAGTGGACAACTTTTTGTTTGGACTTGAGAAAGTGGTGGACCCTGCTACTGTTCCTGTGATTAAAACTAACTTGCTTGAATCTTAAGTGCAAAATCCGTTGGATATTAAATGTTGAATATTTAAAGTGAGATAATTAATTTTTCAAGAAAATACAATTTATTGTAATTTGAAAAGTGTATTATCTTAATTTTAAATTTTATTAAAATGGCCGCCGCACACAGATTTAAGATACCTCCGTTTGATGCACAACATTATGACGAATGGACCGGAAGGATGAGAGCTTACCTTGAATCAATAAACAAGGTATACTTGAGAATATTGGAAAACGGTCCATACATACCCATGAAAATTGAGCCAGAGCGAATGGAAGGAGGGATACTAATACCATCCCGGTCTGTTCCTAAAGAGGAAATGGAGTTTTCAGACGCAGATAAAGAATTGGTTGGTATGGATGCGTCGTTACGCAACGTCATAATTGAATCCCTAAACTCAGAGTACTATGTTCAGATAAAGGGATTAAAAACAGCTAAAGCCATGTGGGATAAACTGGCTGTGGTGATGGAGGGGACCGAGGAAGTTAGAGATAATCACAAACGCATTCTGATATCTGAATATGAATCGTTCAGATGCGAACGAGGAGAAAGTGTAGCGGATGTTTATAAACGTTATAGTAAATTGCTTATCGAGCTGAGTATAAGAGATAAAGTCTATCCACTAGCAGATTCAAATATCAAGTTTCTCTTGAATTTGCCTAAACATCTGGAACACAGGATCACTACCATTCGAGAGTCAAGAGACTTGAAAAATACTTCTCTCGAAAAGCTGTATGGTGTTTTGAAGACCTACGAGCTGGGGCAGGAACAAAATGACAGAAGAAGATCCTACAATAGTGGAGAACACAAAGCGGTAAGTGAGTCTGGACTTGTAGCTGAAGAGTCTGCTGTAAAGGCACTTGCAGCTGTCTCATTGAAAACTGCTAATCCTGAAAGGGTGGTATTAGACATTGAAGATCCATCCGAAGAAAGTGAGGATGAATACTATACCCTTGAAGAGCTGGACAAATTAGAAGACAAGTCATATGCTTGTATTGCTCGAGAATTTGCTCATATCAGCTTCAGGAAGCAAAGAAGAGGTAAAGGACGATTTGGTAGTTCTTTCAGCCGAAGAGGCAGCAGTAGCAGCAGAGGCAGTAGTGTCAGTGGTCGGGGAAGTTACAGCGGTCGAAGTAGCACATCTGGTAGTGGCTACAGACCTAACCTGGTAGACAAGAACAAGTTTAGATGCTACAACTGCAATGAATTGGGGCACTTTGCAACAGAGTGCAAGAAGCCCAAGTACGTTCATCCCAAGGAATCTTATGCTGATCTGAAAAAGAAATATGATGCCTTGGTTAGCAAGCAACAGAAGGGAAGCCGGGCTTATGTTGTGACTGAAGGGAAGGGTTGGGACGAGTCTGACGAAGATGAAGATCAGGAGCTATGCAACTTCGCTTTAATGGAAAAATCTTCAGAACAATCAGAGGTACCAATTCTAACCGTAAATGAAATGTCTATTCCTGAGTATCAAAATGAATTAGCTGCCATGACTAAAGACATGTACAATCTCCAACTAAATCTAATTGCTGTTAATGAGGAAAATGCTAAACTCTCCCTTAAGAATAGACTTCTCGAGGCCAGGGTAGAGGAATTAGAATCAGGAGAAAGTAAAGAAAGGCAGTTAATGAATCAGGTAGACGTTTTAGAACACAAGCTTAAGATTAGGGAAGACCTTAACGAAGAACTTAAAAATGAATTAGCTGAGCTTAAAATAACATGTCAATCTTTTAAAGAAGCCGCTAATAAAGTTTTCGTAGAAAGGGACATGTACATGAAACTGGCAGGCAAGAGTAAAAATGAAAAAGTAAACATAGGACTTGACTACACACAGAAAAAGAAAAATAGGGCTGCTGAGTTGTTAGAGCCAGTGTTAGTCAAAGAAAATGTGCCTGAGGTTTTAGTGGATGTTAGAAAACCTATCTTTAAGCAGTTTGAGCCCAGGACCATAGATCCTGTTGCTACTAAAATTGAACAAGAGATTAAAATTGAAAGAGATTCAGAAGAAAAAGTAGTAGAACCTACAACTTTTAAGAGTGCGAGTAAGATTGCTTATGCTAAGAGAGGTGTAGGAACCAAGGAGGCTAAGACGATGTCATATAAACAATGGGTAGCAGGGTCAGACCAAATGAAAACACCTGTAGAGGTAGTTAAAACTGAACCTGTATCTGTACCTACATCTACACGAGCTAGGAAGGCATGCTATATTTGCAATCAAACTGATCATTTGTCTTACTATTGCCCGTTCTATGTAGAGGAAGAAAAATCTGTTGGTTGTAATACCATGCCTGCAACTACTGCTTTGCCTAACATGTATGCAAATCATGCTAAATGCAATAATCCTAATTGTATGCCATGTGCTGTAAACATCATGCATGCTTATTTTAATTTAATGAATACTGCTAGTGCATCTGTTGAACATTCATCTAGTAGTAGTAAGAAAAAGCATGCGGGGTCAAAGACTAAGACTTCAAGTCTACCTAAAGTTAGGAGTGACCAGTCTACTCCCAAACCTGACAAACCAGTCAAGGTTAACAAGGGAAAAGACAAAGTCAAGATGAATGCCCCTGATGGCAACAAGGCAAAGCCTTCTGTATCTGAAAAGAAAAAGGAAATTATTGATGCCGGGCCCAAACATCATTGGGTTCCGAAGAACACCTAACCTTTCTGGATTTGCAGGGCAGTGAACAGGAAAAGAGTAAAGTCATATGGGTGCTGGACAGTGGAGCATCGAGGCATATGACCGGTAATAAGTCCCTGCTAACAGATTTGGTGTTGAGTGCCGGCTCCGTGGTTACTTTTGGAGATAATAGCAAAGGTTACACTCGGGGATATGGCAAGATTGTTTGTGAAAATGTTATCATTGAGGACGTATCTTTTGTGGAAGGATTGCGACATAATCTCCTCAGCGTTAGTCAGTTCACCGATAAGGGTTTTGACATCAACTTTGGGAAGCATGTATGTTCGATTCGAAGCAAAAAGGACAGAAGCCTTGCTCTCAAAGGAGTAAGGAAGTCAAATTTGTTCATAGCTGACATGAATTCTGCTGATCAGTCTGAAGTCACGTGTTTCTACAGCAAGGCTTCTGCTGATGAAAGTTGGCTGTGGCATAAAAGATTATCTCACCTGAACTTTAAAGCAATGAATAATCTCGTAAGGAGAGAATTGGTGAGAGGGCTGCCGCAGATGGAGTTCACCCCAGATGGACTCTGCGAAGCATGTGAGATGGGAAAATCAAAAAGAGCCTCGCATAAGGATAAACAAGTGAATAGCATTACCGAGCCCCTACAACTTCTTCACATGGATTTGTTTGGACCTGTTAATGTTATGTCAATGTCAAGGAAAAGATATGCGCTGGTAATTGTCGATGACTTTTCCAAATACACATGGGTGAAGTTTGTGACATCGAAAGATGAAGTGCCACATGAGATCATTAGACATGTACTGGTAATTGAAAACGTAGCTAGTCTGACTGTGAAGACTATCCGATCCGACAACGGGACAGAATTCAAGAACTCAGTGTTAATGGATTTCTGCATATCTAAAGGGATCAGACGACAGTATTCAGCACCGAGAACACCGCAGCAGAATGGGGTGGTAGAAAGGAAGAATAGGACACTGGTTGAAGCAGCTAGGACAATGCTGTATGAGTCAAAACTTCCTTTATATTTTTGGGCTGAAGCAGTTAGCACAGCTTGTTATACACAGAACAGAACCCTGATTATAAAGGACCATAATGAGACGCCGTATTACATGATGAATAAACGAAAACCATCTATCAAGTACTTTCACGTATTTGGTGCCAAATGCTTTGTGTTAAGAGACAATGCACAACTTGGAAAGTTTGATGCCAAAGCAGATGAAGGGGTTTTCATTGGATATTCTCTTGAAGCAATAGCAGCGTACAGGGTGTTTGTGCTTAATGATCGCAAGGTGGTTGAAAGCCTTAATGTCACATTCGACGACTCAAAGCTCCCTTCTATACAAAAAGAAGACAGTGAGCCCACTTCCCTAAGATTTGAAAATATGGATATTGATGGAGTGGATACAGTTCCTGAGTCTGTAGTGCAGGGTAGTGATCCAATGATAAATAATGTAATTAGTCAAGAGTCTAGTGTTTCGCAAATTCAAAACACTAGGGTTGAGGGATCACCTTCCGTCAGACCTGGTACTAACTCAGGGGGAGTCAGTATGCACTCAGGGGGAGCAGCTCACTCAGGGGGAGCCAGTACTAGCTCAAGGGAAGCTAGTGAAAGTGCTTCTAGACTAAGTCATCTTCACTTACAAGATCAAGCTGAATCATCAAGAACATTTGCTAGGGATCGCACTTGGAACAAGGACCATCCGTTCGAGCTAATTATTGGTGATCCAGAAGCCGGAGTGACTACTAGAGGAAAAGCTAGAGCTGAAATTGCCACTGAGAATGAATGTCTATACTCAGTGTTCCTTTTCCAGATGGAACCTAAAGTGGTGGAAGAAGCTCTAGATGACGCTGATTGGGTGATTGCTATGCAAGAGGAACTCAATCAGTTTGAAAGGCAGAAGGTGTGGAAGCTGGTACCCAGACCAAAGAATAGATCTGTTGTTGGGACAAAATGGGTATTCAGAAACAAGCTGGATGAAGACGGACTTGTAACACGAAATAAAGCTCGCCTGGTTGCTAGGGGTTATACTCAAAGAGAAGGAATTGATTATGATGAAACCTATGCACCAGTAGCAAGGCTAGAGGCAGTGAGGATGTTCTTGGCATTCGCAGCACATCATGGTTTTAAAGTCTATCAAATGGATGTCAAGAGTGCATTCTTAAACGGTGAACTGGATGAAGAGGTGTATGTCGAGCAACCTCCCGGGTTTATCGACATCAAATATTGTGATTATGTTTATCGACTCTTCAAATCAGTATATGGCCTTAAGCAGTCTCCGCGGAAGTGGTATGAAACTCTGTCAGACTTCTTACTAGAAAGTGGTTTCATAAGAGGAGTAATCGACAAGACGCTTTTCTACAAGAAATGCAAAGATGATCTAATAATGGTACAAGTATATGTGGATGACATTATCTTTGGGTCTGCAAATGAGAAGCTGTGTGCTAAATTCGCAAAGTTAATGCAATCAAGGTATGAGATGAGCATGATGGGAGAGCTGACGTTCTTTCTCGGTATTCAAGTTAGTCAGAAGAAGGACGGGATATTTATCTGCCAGACCAAGTACATTCATGATCTATTAAAGAAGTATGGTCTCGAAGATGTATCACAAGCTAAGACTCCTATGGCAACAGCCACGAAGCTTGACGAGGATAAAGCGGGAAAACCTGTAGACATCTCAAGCTATCGAGGTATGATCGGCTCTCTTTTGTATTTAACTGCTAGCAGACCTGATATTATGTTCTCTACATGCTTATGTGCAAGGTTCCAAGCGGATCCTAGAGAGTCACATCTCATAGCCGTAAAGCGTATTTTTAGGTATCTCAAGGGAACATCAAATCTAGGGATTTGGTACCCAAGAGATACAGGGTTTAATCTTGTTGGCTATTCGGATTCAGATTACGCAGGTTGTAGAATAGATAGGAAGAGCACTTCAGGAAGCTGTCAGTTTCTTGGAAGAAGGTTGGTGTCTTGGCAAAGCAAGAAACAACACACAGTATCTACCTCGACAGCTGAAGCAGAATATATTGCTGCTAGAAGCTGTGTGGCCCAGATCCTGTGGATGAAGAATCAACTCAAGGACTACGGTGTGGAAGTATCTAAGATTCCTATCATGTGTGACAACACAAGTGCTATTGCAATGACCAACAATCCTGTGGATCACTCAAGGACTAAGCATATTGATATAAGGTATCATTTTATTAGAGAGCATGTAGAAAATGGAACTGTAGCGTTGCATTTTGTGTCTACTGAACGTCAAATAGCAGATATATTCACTAAACCTCTAGACGAATCAACATTTTCTAGATTGGTTGGTGAATTGGGGATGCTTAACACCTGTTAGTTTTGCTACCTATCTGTTATAATTCAGTTTGTGTACATATTATTGTTGTTCATGAATATTCATAATTAATAATGTGTACTTAACTTCATAAATGTATGTATTGCATCTCATAAAGGGAAGTTAGAAAGTTTCATGAAATTAATCTTGTGCTGATCTGCGTATCTAAATGATTAATGTCTAATAATGTGATAGGATTTAATGCTAGACTTAATTTTGAAATGCATGATTTATTTGCTAAATTCCCTGTCGTTTCAAAATTGTCAGTTTCTAAAATGGTGTGAAAATTTGTGGTGAAATCTTGTGAATTTTACATATAAATGTTTAAGTCATATAATTTCATTAAAATTTTCTAAGGTAAATCTCGATCTGTTTCTGGATCGAGATCGAGAACGACTTGTGAAAATTGCTTAAAAACTATCAAGGTACATCTCGATCTATCCATATCGAGATCGACATCGAGATCGACATCGAGATGTAGATCGAGATGCGGATCGAGATCGACATCAAGATGTAGATCGAGATGCGGATCGAGATCGACATCAAGATCGACATCTAGATGAGGATCGAGATGCGGATCTCGAGATCGAGATGTGACTTGTCCTTTCAGTTTCTTTTTTAGGCGTGCAAGTATATATTATAGCATTAAAAAGGCTGGTCATTATTTACATTAACTTTCTTTCTCTCTTTCAAAAGCTTAAGCTCTTCATATACACACGCGTATACATACATTACCAGAATTCTTTTCCCTGCCATTACATCAAGTTTTCTTGTGATTTTCTTAAACAAAAATCACTAACTGTTACTTGAAAGCATCAATAACTAAAACGAAACTCTGCTAAAATTTTGTTTAAAACTGTTAAACTTCTTGCGTTGTTTTTAACGTCATTAATGTTCTTGCAAATAGTTCTTTAGTTTTCTTTTCATTCAAGTGAGTTTGTTTTTTTGTTTCGTGCTTTCTTATTCTTAAGTTTATTTGTGTTCTTGAGCGAAATAGTTGTGAGTACTACTGTTTAATCCTTAAAGTGCAACTTTACCGCCGTGTTTGTGGTTTTCCGGAAAAATAATTTATTTTGTAACGGCTGTTCACTTTAATTTTCGAAAACTCAACCGTCAATCTTTAGTGGGGAGTTAAGTGGTCATTAGTGGGGAAGTTAATTTGTTTTAATTTGTGTCACTAATTATGTGGGGTAATTAGTGGGGTTCGTGTACGTTTTTTTTTGTTTAAATTTAGAACTTGTTCTCTAAAATTTCCATTGCAAAACCATTTCAGAACATTTCTTTTCTCAAACACAAATTTAAAATGGCAAACCCAAATTTCACAATTCCCAAGACCAACTTTGTTAATCTCTCTGCTGATCGAGCAACTGGTAGATTTATTCACTACCAGTTCTGGATTGAATCCCTCAACAACACATCAATCATAAGTCATGCTTTAACCGCCTCTCCCATCCTGAATGTCGAAGCCCTTCAAGCTGCTTACTCAACATTAGAGATTCAGGGTGGTAAAGCAAATCCAACAGGCCTATCCTTTACTATTGGTGGTGCCAAATATGAAGTCAGTCTGCAGAAGTTCAATGAGATTCTTGGGCTTCCTACAGAAGATTATGCTCCGGAACCCACTATGGAGGATATGTTGCAATTATTCATGGAGATAGGTTGTCGCCCTCCGACGGGTCCTATCAAGGTAACAAAGGTTAACACCGGTATGCTACCAGCTGAGTGGGATTATGTAGTTCAGGCCATTCAGCGCTGCATGTTCCCAAAGGACAAAGACTACAGGCCAATGAACAACAGCTGCCGGGTAATACTATATGGAGTGGCAAATAACAGGAGAGTGAATGTGGGCAAACATCTGTTGGTTCTGTTGCTTGAGAGGTGGGCATTGGAGAAGAATGCATCTAGGAATCCGGAAGATGGTCCAGTCAAATGCTGGATGCCAAGATTTCTTCAGATGGTTCTGGATGACGTCCTTTCAGAGGAACACAGAAGAGTATTTCAAGGTTCTGAAAGGATGGCATGTTTTGATATGACTCTAAAGAGTATCTCCACCATGGAAACCCAGCAAAAGTCCAGACTTTTTGAGTTGCGCCTGACTCCGTACTTCCAGGATCTGCAAGATGAGTATGCTAGGAGGCATGCTTCTCAGTTTACTGCAGTAGAAGCTGAGAGTAGCGGTAACGAAGCTGAAGGTGGAGATCAAGTGCCTAGAAATTTGGAAGAAGCAGGTATGGATGTTGACATGGCCGAGGCAAATGTTGCAGAAGCTGGAGCTGACAAGGAGGACGATCTTCTAAGTCAGGTACCTATTCTTGCTGATCTTGATCAATCATCAATTCAACCTGTTTTCTACAGCCGTGGGCCTGAAAACCCCCAGGCTCTATCCCAGGCTGCAAGCCCTTCTGTTCATAAACGTTCAGCCAGCCCTAAAACTGGTGATAAAAGGAAGGCAAGCTTATCTGAGTCGAGTGGTTCGAGTGAAGGGAGTGTAGGAGTTGAGAGAATAGTCACTTCAGCAGCTCTGCCACCTCCAAAGAAGCAAAAGGTGGATTCAAACCCAGTGGCAACTGCACAACCTGTTAAGGCTAGTTCACCTCTCACAGCCACCACACCTCACGCTGGTGGCTCTCCTCTCCAAAACATTCCAACACATTCGCACTCACCTAGGCTTATTGGTGAGAGTCAAGGAGGGGGTCCAGCTCAACAGCCAATAGGAGCTGGTCCTACCTCCCCTGAGTTGTCCGCTCAGGGCTCTTTTAGCAATTTCTCGGAAGGGGAATGGCAAACTGAGACTAGCACTTCTGATGCTAGGATCTCAGGAAGTTTTAATGCGGAAGAGTCTGTCGAATCCAGTACGGATGACGCTTCCTCATCTAAATCAGAAAACAAGTTGCTCGCAGAGCAACGACATCTGGTGACTGGTGGGTCTACGCCTCCAGAACAGCCCAGCGAACCAGAAAAGGTTCTAAGTGAACAAGGGGATGACATGGTCATAACGCCATCTCTTGTCGTAGACACAGCGCTTAAAGGCTCAGTCTCACTGACCGATATCGCCGACCAACTCACCGCTAGTCCCCAGCGATTAGTGGATGAGGCTCTAGTACTGTTAGGCTCTAAACACGAGGGAGAGACAGGGAGAGTAGATTCCTTCTTTTTAGGGATCTTGAGTGAAACAGAACCCGGCGAGAGTAAACAGTTTAACCCAAGCTAAACACCGTCCCCCAAATTGCAGGATCTAGTGAAGAAAGTGGAGGCTTTGGAGACTGGAGTTGCTGGTGTTACTGCTGCTGTCTCTTCTCACTCTGGAAGATTGGAGGTCGGAGCTAAGTTCATGGAGAACCTAATTGCTGTCCAAAATCAGATGATTGACAAGATAAACAATCTTGGATTGGCACAGGTGGAAGTTGGGAGGTCAGTAGATGATGTCACTCATGGCGTGTCTCAGGTCTGGATGAAGTTGAATGAACTACTTGATGCTGTCTTTGGTCATAACAGGGCTGGACCTGGTCCTTCAACCGGTAGTGGTGATGACGATAATAATGATGATGATGCTCCTGATGAGGATAACACACCTAAGGGGGAGAAGGAGGATCAGGGTCTGAAAAAGCTGACTAGTAAGGGTCCGGTGATCGAGTCCTCAAACAAATCTGGTGAAAAGGTGGAGGAGGCTCAACCGGCTCTTAAGGACAAAGGCAAGCAGAAGATGGTAGTTGAAGAAGAAGCTGAGAAAGAAACACCTCTCGTCGATGCATTTATGGGAGACTTTATTGAAGATTCTGATGAGGATGAGATGGATGTAGAAGCCTTAGTGGCAAGGAGGTCGAGACTCGAGCAACGGGCAAGAGAGTGGGAACAAGAAAGAGGTCTAAATCCTGGCGGATCCGGCGCAGGAGTTGCAGGTGATGCAGGAGACCACTCGGTTGCTGACGAGCATGTGCCAGAAGAAGAAGTTGATGAAGCGGAGATGCAAGGAGAGATTTTCAGGGAAGCCAGAGAAAGAGTAAATGAAGAAGTGCTACAAGGGATAGTTGAAAAAGAACTAATGGCAAAGGAGAAGAGAGCGGCTCAGAAAACTCAGCATGAGTTTGAAATGAAAAAGATCAAAGATCCTAAGGTCCAGGCTGACATAAGGAGGGAAGGTCCCGAGTGGGACAAGGCTAGAGAAGCCTTAGCTGGACCAAGAGCCTATGCTCATGACTCAGAAAGATTGAGCTTTATTCTTCATAAGCTAGAAAATCTAAACCCTGGGCTGCTGAATTATCTAAATTGTATAAGATAGGGATACACCTCCGTACAAGTCATATTCAAGGAGAAGGCATGGAATCTGATGATCACTTGGACACCCATAACAAAAATCGGGCCGTGTATGGTCGATGAGTCTTTCTTCCATGAAAGGGGTGCAAGTGAACTGGTAGAATTCGCTCACAAGGTAGACACCTCTGTCAAGACTGGAGTGCTGTTTAAGGAAAAATTGTTGAAGATGGCTGAAGACAGAGGGGTTGACATTATTCTAAATCCCTACCAGATCAGATATGTCCATGACAAGGTCTTGAGGATCGTAAATCTGCATGATTCGAAACTAACTCCGAGCGGAAATGTGCTAAAGGCAGTTGCAAAGCTAGTCCTCTCTAAGGGTTTTCTAACAAAGGAAAAGAAGCTGGTGGCTAAGGACTTGGAGAAGCTGATAAGAAGGCAAGACGCTAGATACAAGTTGCCTGAAGCTACACTACCAGTGGTTAAGAAGGAACCTGAAGACTATGCATTCGAGCAGCAAGACGAGGCAATAAGAGAGCATGTGAAAAGATACGGAGATCCAAGAATAGACATTCCAGAAGAAGGGGAAATAAGGGGGGAAGCTAGTGTAGTGGTTAGTGCAAATGTCAAGTTTGTCAAGAGCAAAGCTGAAAATGAGAATGATCTGCTGATCTATACAGACAAGCATCAGGTGGAAACCATCATTGAAATCAAGTATGACATCTTTGCAGAACACAATCATGAAACACTGTGTATTATAAGGGAATTGATTGATGAGATGGATGATGTTGACGAGTTTGATCAGGATTATCTAAGGGTCACGTTTGATAACTTCTGTAAGAGAAGACAACAGCTTGATATTCAGAGGCTACAGCAATGCACCACCGCTATTGTCATTGGATACCCTAAGCAGCTGGTTATAAGGAAGAAAGGGGAAAAGGGGTATCCTGACAAAGTCACGAAGCTGAGGTTTGAAGACATTCCCACGAAGCTTACCACTCGCAGCATGGTTGAAAGGTGGTTGAGGTTGTTTCGAAATTACAAGATCAGAAATCATGTGGAAGCAGAAGGACTTAATCTTCTCAAGAAAAGAATGGATGAAGTCTGCAACCCTGAGTTCATGAAGAAAGAAAAAGCAGCCAAGAAGAAAGCTCGTGAGGAAGAGGAGCGCAAGAAATCAAAGTTTTAATGTATTATGCTTGTAATGTTTCTTTGCGTTGTAATTTGTTTTCTTATTTTCCTGCATTGTAAAAATATATTATCTGTTTTCTTGTGTAGTGTAAGGTAGAAGTTAGTTAGCTAAGTGTCTTGAAACTGGTTTATGTTAGGCGTCAATTATTTCGCGAAGTTCGGCGGTGGTAATACTGCTAAAAGGACTTCAGAAGGATAATTGAAGATTGAGTGGACCGTGCTCTTAAAGTACTTAGAGAAAATCTCTAGAAGAGCATGAAGCCATTTGATCGAGCCAACAGGTGTCCAATTTTGGCACTTGAAGTATCAGTAATAGACATGAAGTTAATTAATCAAGCCAAGCATTATGTAAGTTGACATGATCTTTTATGAATGTTATTTTATCTTTTTCAGTCCCTGTTTAGTTGAGTTATCCTCATTGTGAATTTGGTTGTCATTGTTAGACAATCAAATAGGGGGAGATTGAAAGGCATAGGTGTACTAACTTGTAACACTTAATTACTATGTAACTCAACTAGAGAAAAGATAAAACAACAGCAAAACAAGAGAAACAGAAGAAGCACATGGAATCAATCAACTGAAGAAATGGTAATGATACTTGGTAACTACAAGTAACTGATTTGGTTAATCAAGGATGCATAAGTGAGAAGAAGTTCAATCTCAGTATTGCTCATGCCCTAACTTATCTAATGGAGAATCAAATTAATGTCAAAGAAGTATCAAGAAGACCAAAGTGATTTCATGTAATGTATATCAACATCTGGATAATGTAAAGGTTAATCAACAAATGAGAACTGACATTCAGAAGCAAGAACCCCTACAAGACTAGTCACTTATGAACCAGACCATTGCATCAAGTGTCAGGACATTGGAGGCAAGTTCATGTCAGTAATAGAAGATCTCATTTGAATTGAGTGAGGAAAAGAAATTGAAGAAGCTAGGGAAACTTGCTCATAAAGGTTAATCCTCAATTAGTCACTAAAGAAGATCAACATTGGATGAGTGCATATTTGCTAAGGCAAATGTCGATCCGCAGCAGATCGAGATGCGGGTCGAGATTTATAATTGAAGTAAAACATTGCAAAGGCAAATCTCGATCCACGGCAGATCGAGATCGAGATTCTCCCAGATCGAGATCGAGATTTTTAGCAGATCGAGATCGAGATGGGTCCAGGCGAAGATCGAGATGCGGGTAGATATGTAGCATTTAATGTTCAAGGGACAAGTGGCTTATTGTGAACGGTTGATCCAGAGTGGTTGAGAAAGTGCTTTTTGTTGAAGAGTCCTGATTGGGCCACGTACACAAAAAGGACAAGATCAAGACTACACGACATTATAAAAGCAACACTTTGTTTTATTAGAAGAGAGACTTTTATCTCTGTATTTTTCAACGATATATTAAAAAGAGAGAGCATTTACTGTAAAACAATAGTGAGAGAGAGGATCAGTTGAATCTAGCTTTAATTGCTGTATTTATTGTTCAACTGATCATGATGCTTTTATGAATGTTGTAGCAAATCCTTCAATGAATATAAAGATATATTCTTGAAACTCTGTGTCATCATTTATTACCTGCATATTTACACATTCTCTCATTATTCTAAAAAGTTGTATTCACCCCCCCTCTACAACACTTTGGACCTAACAATTCTTTTTAGGACCTCAGCGCTTACCATTGCACCAAAACTCCGGAGTGATAGTGAGGTGCTACTTTATTCCCTTAAGGGAACAGTCAGCGCCAACGTTTCGAATAGGCAAGATGCTGGATATTCCCAACAATCCCCCCAAGCATATTGCCAATATTCAAGCAAATGCCTTACGTTGAGAGTCGAACACGTGACCTGCTCTGATACCACTTTTTAGGACCTCAGCGCTTACCATTGCACCAAAACTTCGGAGTGATAGTGAGGTGCTACTTTATTCCCTTAAGGGAACAGTCAGCGCCAACGTTTCGAATAGGCAAGATGCTGGATATTCCCAACAATTTCCATCATTCTTTTGAATTAATTGAAATCCAAAAAGAATTGCAACTCTTTCAACATGCTCATCTTGTACCTACTCTGCATTTACTTAGAAAATATCTCTTGCACAAGTTTTCATTAGTAGACCCACATATAATATAATCATGGTATACTAGCACATATATGACATTGTGTGTGCCATGTATTCTAGAGAGATATATATGTATAACTACTCTAATATAAAATCATTTTCAGGTAATTAGTAGTTAGAGTGTCGTACCATGTCCTTGACGATTTGCTTGAATCCCTAACTCTATTAGGTCCTCATCTTGTTAGGCCCAAATTTTAGGTCCTAAAAGGATCAAGTCTCGTCACTGGTGCTTACTGTTTGATCTTGAAAGTCCCGAAGATTTTGTTTCCATCATCATCGATACCTTCTACTTGATAGTAACCTGTAGCAACCAGTTTGGCTTTGTCCCTCATAACAATGCCAATAACTATCCAGTTTCTGTGAACCCTTACTGTACCAATTTAAGCTTCGACTTTTATGGTCTGGGTTCCAGCTTCAGTAGTTTCTTCCTTCGAACTGATTGAGATCATCTTGCATTGCAATCACCCAATCTGGATCAATCAGTGCTTCTTCAGTATTCTTTGGGATTCCAGATGTTAGATCCCGAAAAATATATGTTCCTTTTGATTAGCACTTCTAGCCTTTACTCAAAATTCAGTTTACTAAGAACTAGACTCGAGGAATGACTTTGACTTCAAACCCTTTGTCTCGGCAGATGTGTTCTTGATGTATTCCTTTGATCTTCATTGTGTTGAGTTCGACTAGTAGATCCTTCTTTTATTTGCTCCCCCTGAGTTGCTGCTAGGATGTGTTGAAGATCCTTCACCTTTTTCAGTGGTTTCTGTTAAAGTTCACGAGTTGTGTAGTTTCACTACCATTTCCACTAATAGGATCTGAATCACCATCATTTTCATTGATTCCTTCTGCAACCTCAATTTCATCATCAGTATCTGAATTTGACTATGACGGAATGTCAAACTTCAAATATTCAGAATAGTCTTTCATTTGTATGCTTGGGAGCTTGGTGTAGTAGGTCGAAACATTCAGAATTTTAATCACCTTCTGGTTTTACATCATTTATGCCTTGAAAGCTTTCAACTTCAATGAGTAGCCAAGGAAAATTGTTCCATGAGCCTTAACTTCAAATTTGCCAAGAAGCTCATTTAATCTTCAATAAATATCAATTTCCTCCAAACACACGAAAAAGCTTCATTGTTTGCTTCTGGTTGGCCATTAATTCATATGATGTCTTTTCACGATCTTGTTGATTAAAGAAGCATGTTGTGTTAATTGCTTTAGCTTCAAATTACCTTTATAAGTGCACACTTCATTTAGAACTTCATTTGCGAAATTCAGTTCCATTGTCTGACTTCAAGATTCTCACAGCTTACTTTGCTTTCAACTTGATCTTCCTGATGCGATCAATTACCATATGTGATATATTATCTGTTGAATGCACGAACATCACTAACTTGTAATTAGGGTTGTCATCAACTGACTTCCCTATATGACATACTTCAAAATGTCCTTCTAGATAGAATTCCATTAGAAGCAGTCCTCTCATCAATTTCATCTTTATCGAGAATCCATTGTCTTGAATATCAAGTGTGAGAGCTTCTCGTGTCATAGCTAACTCTTTATTGATGAAGCTTTACTGAAAAGTTTACTTCACCTTTGCATACACATTCCATGTCAGCTACGAACAAATTTCCCCACTGTCAGTTGAGTGAGCTTCCAACCTTCTTGTTTGAGATCAAACACTTTTCCTTTTCAATTCTATTCCAGAAAACCCTTGACAAAGAAATCCTTAGTGCCCTGTAGATAGTGCTTAAGTCCTTCAACAAGAAATATGCTTCCACTGATGACAATTCTAAAATCATAATAACCAAATCCCTTGTACATCCTTTGTTGCCATCTCCAAAGGTTACCGTTGGATAGGCTTTCTCAACCAACTGTGATATCAGAGCTTTAATCTTAATCATATGCTTCGAACAATAAATGTCACGAAGTCATATAACTTTTGTTCTTGTTACATACTCTGCAATCACAAATGATTAAGTTTCTTGGTACTCAACTTCAATTGAGTCCAGATAGGTTAGAGATATTACTGTCTACAGTGGTAACAACAGCTTGCATAAAAACACATGGATAGAAAAACTAACAAATTAATTACTAATTATGTCTAATCCATTTCTGTTGTTGTCTAACATATTTAACTATATCAAATTACCTAAGTCAGTTTTAGATTAAGCCTTGAATCTACAAATGTTACTGACTACTTAGATAATTCTACCATCTTTTATTATTATATCCCTAACAAGCAATACATGATCTGATATGGCATTTAAGTGTAACTATGTGAGTGGGAGCAAATCATATGAAAATAAGCACATAAACAATTCAAGAATATGCAGAATATTTGAATAAAACATTATAAGCAATATCAAATTCCACATATACTTATCAAGTCATTTATCACAATAAGAACAAATATAAAATATCTGATCTATGACCTGTTTGTCTATTTAGCAATTTTCACAACATTAGCAGGGGTATTAAATCACAGAAGATTTAACTCAAGTTCCAACAAATGTTTAGGGATACACTTAACCGTCTAGAACACCTTATTTAATTATAGATATTCATTTTACTACATAGAAAAACAAGTATGAAATGTACTAATTAAACTCATGAATCCTAACATGCAATCTTATTCTTAGCAATCAATTAAGAATTTAAGTCCTAAGATGCTAACATGCTGACATGAATATAATACATTTCAATACCTAATAATCATGCAGTTCTGAATTAGATAAACGTATACTAGTTAGAATGTGTACCTGTGAAGTGCTTAGTGATTCATCTCCAGTGTTTGTCATTGATGCCAGATATCCATTTGGTTCATCACTGTCACTGATGTCCCTTGCTGCATCCTCACTAATGTCTGAGATTCTTGCTTTAACCCAACACAGTGTCTGTCATCTTTTGCTTGTACAGATATCTTCAAACTGGGTAGCAAACCCCTGATCTTGTCTTTTATAATCAACCATCCATGTTTTTCAACCGCCTCTTGAACTGATCTTGAAAATCTCCTCTTTTGAATCTATAGGTAAGGACCTTAGATTTAGAATTGGGATTCCGTCTGAATCTGATGTTACTGAACTTCTTGTTGCCCTGTAGGCTTGACTTGTAGTCCAGTTCTCAAGTTATTCCAAAGTGTCAAATTCACTTATAACCCCTTGACCACTACCTCGAGCTACAACATTTTCAATTCAGCTTCTTGGATCAATTCGTTTTTGTTCAGAGGTTCTTAACCTTGACTTCAATCAAATTTGGTTTTTGGGTCACAAATACAGTGGATATGCTAACAACCTACTTTACCAAGTATTATCTTCTTCAGCTCTTGTTCTAGTTCATAGGCCTTCAGCACATACAGGTCTTTTACAGACAATGTGGTAGTATCCTAAAATCCCTGTTGGTTGTATCCTGTATTCTAGATGATCTACAGTGTTAGCACGAACTTCCTGTAATCTCCCTGTAGAATAATCTTTAAGGCTTGTACTGAGATTCCAGATAGTTCAGTCTGTTCTCCTTCACTATTTCAAACCCCTAAGATTTTTCATTCAAAAATACAACTCAAATCAGCCAAAAACTGTACCCAAATTAATCTATTCTTTTGCAGCTTCCAAAATATTAGTGGGATCCTATGGAGTAAACCTCTAAGGAAATTAGTACCACTATTTCTTCAACCTGTTCCAAAATTAACTTCATTGGATAACCTTCAGTCAATTTTTGTTGTCTTCAATACCCGAAAAAATCATCATCTACAAACCCTTTGAGCACCCTCGAATTAATATTTAAGAAAAATTTAGATTTACAGAATTTTTAATTTTCTTAGAAAATAAATTAATCAAAAATTAAAATATACCACAAATTAATTTTCAAGAATTTCGAATTTTCTTAAAAATTAAAATATTGTAAATTAATATTTAAGAAAAAATTTTGTTTTCAAGAATTTTAAATTTTCTGGAAAAATAAATAAATCTAAAATAAAAATTTAAAAATAAAGGGTACAAAACTTGGGGTACCAAACTGCAATTGAGTGGTAGTGGCGCCTAAGCATTTTTATGGCGCCCGTACAGTGATTCTCATGTACAGGCGCAACAAAGATATCAGGAACTTTTAAGTGGCGCTTACACTAGAGCTTCCTTGTACTCAGCGCAATAAAAAAAGACATTGCCTTCGGAAAATCTCCAAGAGGCGATTTTTATTACGCTTCCCAGCGCGTGCATATGACCAACATGCGTGTGACACACATAAATCATGGCTGAGTGACAATAAAATGACCACGTTAATTTGTTAACTAAATTTAAAAAATAAAACTTTATTAAATTTTATAAAATAAACTAATAAAAATTTATAATATAAACTAATAAAAGGTTATAAAACAAATTTTATAAAAGTTTATAAAATAAATTTAATATTAAATTTATAAAATAAACTAATAAAAATTTATAATATAAACTAATAAAAGTTTATAAAACAAATTTTATAAAATTTTATAAAATAAATTTAATATTAAATTCATAAAATAAACTAATTAAAATTTATAATATAAATTTGTAAAAGTTTATAAAACAAATTTTATAAAAGTTTATAGAATAAAATTATTAAAATTTTATAAATAAACTTATTTAACAAGGCCTCTAATCATTCTGAGTCCAAGTAGCTTCGACAACCTGAGTTTTACCGAGCTATGGATCTTGATTTGTATATCAATCAGCAGGTTCTGATTCCAATTGTTGGGTCCCGAAGTATCGTAGAAGGGGTGTTGAATACGATACTCACAATAATTTAAATTCTTTTCAGAATTTGCGGATAAATAAATTATTACTTCAGAGTGGGTTTGGCTATTTGTAGAGTTTATGTGAGCTACCTACTAATTTTCTGTGTGTATGGATAAATCAATTAAGTTCAAGAAAATTAGCAAGTAATTAAATGAGACAAGTTTCCAGAAATATATCTTTCGTATATAAACCCAGAGGGATGCTACACCCAGTTAAAAATATAACTGGCTTTCAAAGAAAAAATTAGTTATTTGCTACTAACACAAAAATATTAGGCTCAGTTCCTATACAAATATATCTAATTTAGTACGTGGAAAAACTGAGTCCGTAGGGAGTGATATCTAGGAGCCCTGAGTATTTTTCGTTAAAGAACCGGGTCCTAATATCTGACCAGGAGCAAGGTATGGGTGTGTATAAATTATTCCTTTTTTTGCCCTGGCCATGGCAGAAGCTCCCTATATATTTTTGTTGGAGAAGACGACCCCTTGAATTAATTGGTGTAGTCTTTTAAATCAATAAAGTGAGCTGCTGTAATTTGATTGTCTGAGGGTTAAGTGGGGCCAAGAAATACACCAAAATATTTTTTTGCGCCTGTAATATTTTGTTACGCCTGTAGAGTGTATCCCTTGCGTAGCTTCAAGTGGCGCCTTTAATTACTTAACAAAAATTCTTCAAGTCAAGTAATATTTTTGTTGCGCCTGTCATATTGGACAACCTGTGAGAAATCAAGTGGTGCAAAGTATATCCTCTGTGCAAAGTATTTGTGGCGCCTTGTTTTTCCATTTAAATGGTCAAAATGCAAGTTGGTCACTGCACTTTGACCCTCTTATCATTGCTTGACTGAAGTTCCTCAACTTCCATTTTTTGTACCAAAGTCTTGTCACATTACACCCTGTACCCTGAGCTATTTCGCTTCTTCGACTGTAGTTCAGAAACTTTCACTTTCCGTACCAAGGTTGTGACACATTGCACCCTGCACCCTTTGAGCTGTTTAGCTATTTAACTGTTTGGCTGTTGCCTTTACAAATCACTTTTCGTACCTTAATAAATAACCGTTATTTCCAAGTACGTTCTTCACCTTAACAATTCTTCTATAGTTAATACTCATATTCCTTTCACAAATTGTTGACGCTTAGTGCAACTGGTTGAAGGTGAAGGGTTTCGGGCATGAAAACGCAGCGGAATTAACGTAAAAACAATAAAAAAAATCGAAACCCAATCGCAGGATCCATGTATAACGTTGGATGATTATGGTGAAGAAGTATGTACCTTAACAAAGCTTTCGTATGCTATTTAATGGAGGTCCAGAAAGATGAATCACAGCAGTCCTTTGTTGCAAAGATTTGCTCTCCAAAGAAGTCCACACGAACGCCCGATCATCCTACGATCACCGGAGTCGGTACTAGCCGAATTGTTTGTCTCTCTCGCTCTCTCTTTCTCTAGCCTCTCTTGATGTTGAGTAGCTAGGGTTTTTCTCTAAAAACGAAATTTGATCATTAAACCCTAATACTATACATCATTATGTATATATAGGGGAGAAAGATATTTTGGGCCTAACCCTAATCCATGTGGTTTCCAAATCCCATTATGACTTTGGGTTATTATTATTATTAAATCTGAATTCTAATATAATTAATCAAGTCCCACTTAATTAATTCAATAATTAAATTCGAATAATAATAATACTTATTAAATCTGAATTCTAATATAATTAATCAAGTTCCACTTAATTAATTCAATAATTAAATTCGAATAAACAATAATATATTTAAATTCATAATTTAAATAAACTTCCGTTTTGACGTTCTTTGTGTGTGACCCTTTAGGTTATTATTACGTTGGCAATAATTTTATTATCTAATAATAAAATTATAAACAATGAGCGGCATCTAGTAATACATCATTGCTACCCAAGTAACAATAATAATTGGTGATTCAATTAAACCTTTCGTGAATAATGTTCCATGTAATATAATCCCTTTAACCTTATATTATATATCAAACTCGAGGCATGTATAGTGTCATCCTCTTTAACGTTTAATCTCGATTTCCTTGATCAATGAGTAGACTATTTAAACAAATCAATATTTGAGCATGACCATGCATTTCATAGTCTCACTCAATCAAGAGGCCAATAATATCACTCCTAGAATTGGAGGGTTAAATCTTATATCTATCATTTATATTTCTCATACGATTCATAACATACCCAATGTACACCTTTATCATTACCCGGTTAAAGGTAACTTTGAGTGTAATCAAAGTATATTAATTCTCGTATAGAAATATAATGATTTCAAGTCAGAGGATCATTACATCATTATCACAGTGAGATTTCTTATGACACTTATTAACATGTAGAATCTCACGGCGGGTCTTTCCAGTGTCATGTATTGATACATACACTTATGTTCTTGAATTTAGTATCACCATACCTATGACCAATGAGATGTGGTCATCCGTCAACAAACATACTAGTCTTATTGCATTATTATTGTCCTTAAATAATAATACTTGACTAGGGAATTTTAGGAATAAAATACTACTCATATAATCTCATTTTTAAGTCACATACTTAAAGATATATATTACGTATTAATATTCCAAGGACATTTATTATCCTTTCAATTTATAACGCAGTAAATAAAGACATAATAAATATTAATTAAATAATCACATAAAACATAATCCTTAATTGTTTTCAATAAAACATTAAAAGTATTGTCTCTAGGACACCAATACTAACAATCTCCCACTTGTACTAGAGCCAATCTCTCATGTATCTAATACCCATGGAACTAGTATGACCTTCGTGCTTCTGCTGCGACAAAGCCTTAGTCAGTGGGTCTGCATTATTCTTATTAGTATGCACTTTACATATATGTATATCTCCTTGATCATTAATCTCATTAATTAGGTGATATCTCCTAAGTACATCCCCAAACAATCTCCTTGGCTGCTTCATAAGCATCAATATACTCAGGCTCTATTGTAGAATCAACAACTGTCTCTGCTGTGAACCATTCCAGCATACAATATCTCCATTTAGACAAAACACAAATCCAGACTGAGATACAATACCACACTCTTTTAATAAACTCTTAAATTCATGGCTTAAGTATTCACCTCCACGATCAGATCGTAGAGTCTTAATACTTCCGCCAGTTTGCTTTTCTACTTCAGCTTTGTTTCTTTGAACTTTTTAAAAGAATCAAATTTTTTCTTCATAAGATACACATATCTATTGAAATTATCAGTAAACGTGATAAAGTAGTAAAAGCCACCTCTTGTCATAGTACGCATAGGACCACATACATCACTATGTATAAGTTCTAATCGTTCAGTGGCCCTTTCACCTTGTCCAGTAGAAGGAGATTTAGTCATTTTTTCATTGAGACAAGGTTCGCATGCTTCGTATGATTCAAAGTCAAACTTATCCAAGTATCCATCCTTATGTAACTTGGAAATGCGCTTCTCATTTATACGGCCTAAACGACAGTGCCAGAGGTATGTTTAATTTGATTCATTTATTTTAAGACGTTTGTTATTCACATTATAGATAGGAGTGTCTAAATCAAGAACATATAAACTGTTAAATAAACGTGCAACCTCATAGGTAACATTATTCAAAGAAAAGGAACAACTATTGTTCTGAATTAAAATGCAAAACCTTTCTTGTCTAAACAAGAAATCGAAATAATGTTTCTGCAAATTGCAGGCACGTAAAAATAGTTTTCAAGTTCTAAAATAAGCCCAGTGGGCAATGATAAATAATAAGTCCCTACAGCTAAAACAGCAACCTTTGCTCCATTGCCAACTCGTAGGTCGACCTCTCCTTTAGCCAAAGTCCTACTCCTTTGTAGTTCATATACATTTATACAAATATGAGAACCACATCCAGTATCCAATACCCATGATGTAGAAGTTGACAAATTGACCTCTATAACATAAATACCTGAATCAGAAGCTTGACCAGCCTTCTTCTTCTTCAGATCCTCCAAATAAGCATGACAGTTTCTCTTCCAATGACCTGGTTTACCATAGTAGTGACAATCACCCTTTGCAACAACACCCTTAGGCTTTAAAGCCTGTTTGGGATTAGCCTTTAGCTTGGGACTAGAAGCAGATTCAATCTTCTTCTTTCCCTTCCATTTGCCTTTCCTATTAGCCTTATCTTTGTTATCTACCATCAACATGGCAGCAGGTTCAACCTTTTCATGTTGGCTTCAGTAGTTCGTAACATGGCCAACAATTCAGTGGGTGTTTTGTCTATCTCATTCATATTGTAGTTCATAACAAAATGAGTATAGTTGCGGTTCAAAGATTGCAAGATTAAGTCAATCTGAGCTTCCAAACCAATCGGGAAACCCAAAGTATCAAGATACTCAATATAACCTATCATCTTCAGAACATGTGGTTCAACAGGTTCACGTTCTCCCTGTTTTCAAGCATACAGTTCTTTGCTCGTGTCGAACCTTTCTTGACGAGCTTGTCCCTCAAACATTCTTTGAAGGTGTTCAATCATCTCATAAGCATCCATATGCTCATGTTGTTTTTGAAGCTCAACACTCATGGTTGCCAGCATGAGACATGCACTATCATTCACATCATCAATATGCTTCTGATAAGCATTTTACTGAACGCGAGTTGCATTCTCAGCAGGAGGAGCAGGTGAAGGAATTTCAATGACATGGAGCTTACGCTCTTGCCTGAGGACAATCCTCAAATTCCTATACCAATCCAGGAAGTTAGTTCATGTCAGCTTGTCCTTCTCAAGGGTTGCTCGTACGGAGAAAGTATTTGTATTGTTTGCCATTTAAATATCTACAATGTTTAAAATGCATAAAATAAACATTAGATTGTCTGAGTTATTTATTATGTTTAAATGATTATGATATATTCATAATATATCTCGCACTATTTTTATCAAATTAATAGCCCTTACTATTAATTTGGAAAGTATATCCCATAATTCTTTCTAGTGAGCCAAGATCCATATTTCGTCATGTCCTAAGTCAACCACTGGAAGTCCTTAAAAAATGATTATTTAGGTAGACAACAGTTGTCAATTATATCATATATAATTCTTGGATAGTTTGGTGAACAACGATTATTCTTATCTATCTAATAGACTTTTAACCAAACTCTATGCTTCTAAGTTCATAATGGTTGAATATAACCGTTTATTTTCACTTTATTATGACGACTCAGTTAAGTTAGACCCAATGATACAACAGCCGAATATAACCATTTATATTCGTCGCATCTCACCACGATAGATAGGAGTCCCCTGCCACTGACAGTCTTTCCCCTAATCGATCTAGGATTCGATGAGTGTTCATTCATTGGAAAGCATCCGAGTAAAACTTAATATTTTGTTAAGGGGTTTAGAAAATTTATAACGATCATGATCACATCATAAAGAGATCCTCAATTTTTCCTTGAACCAAATATTTCAAATTGACATCTTACATTGTTCATTTCCCAGGTAGATGGAGGATACCAGTGGTCGCACTTAAAACCCATCAGCCTTACGAATACGCATATCCGTTTTTGTCAGAAAATCCCAGTTATAGATATCAAAAATCAATATTTAATTCCGTGTTTTAAAAATACATATTTCATAAACACAAGAATCTCATGATCGTTTGTTAATTTTAAAATCTTGAATCGTTATAGATTTTATCTTTCTTAAGCAGACATGGCATGGGTGTCGTATCTAATACATACATCATTCCAACACATACATATCTACACATGCATTCATATACATATATGTATTGTGCATAAATTAAACGTGTTTGGTTATGGCCCCATCCTATGTGATATTTCCAAGCTAATGGAATTATCAAGGTCAATCTATGGTGGTTTCAAATACTACACTATTACATGTCTTTATCTTCTTCATTGCTCCATCATCTGGATTGCCTCCTAGCTTCCTTGCTTCCAAGTCTCCATTGAACAATTACATTGAATAATAAATAAATCTATTCTAATGAAATTACAAGAAGAACTCGAGTTACATTCGAGATTAACAATTACAATGAATAAACGACATGCAAGTCGTATTTAGAAACCAAAACCATAAAATAAAACCACTATCCTATGGGTCTTTAGGCCATAACCATCCACCATGTTATCACATAACACATGTAATATATCTCAGATTATATAAACATATCATATAATCATATATAATAAATTTCAAAATTTCAGAAAATCAAATAAATTTTAAAAAATAATAAATCACCGTTTCGGAGCCTGTAACGTCATCAAACAGCTTACAGACGCGAAGCTGACTATGTCAGTATTGCTCAGTGACACGATTCCAGTCAGAAAACACATATCGTTTGCGAAAATCGGACACTGGACACAGATTTCAGAAAATCTACCGAAGCCGTTTCAGAATTCGTATCGAATACGATTTCCATAACAAGAACAAACATGTATCATATACATACAGCAATACACACAATCATCCCATGATTATACAACACATGAATATCATATATTCAAAATCATATAAAACATATATATCAATATATAGTCATGGCATATCATATATATGTTTACGTACATTGAAAAACTGTTAAACACATAACCAAATCATCCCATTATACACGTAGCTTTGATACCATTGAAGAGTTTCAGGCATAAAAATGCAGCGGAATTAACGTAAAAACAATAAAAAAAATTGAAACTCAATCGCAGGATCCATATATAACGTTGGATGATTATGGTGAAGAAGTATGTACCTTAACAAAGCTTTCGTATGCTGTTTAATGGAGGTCCAAAAAGATGAATCACAGCAGTCCTTTGTTGCAAAGATTTGCTCTCCAAAGAAGTCCACACGAACGCCCGATCGTCCTACGATCACCGGAGTCGGTACTAGCCGAATTGTTTGTCTCTCTCGCTCTCTCTTTCTCTAGCCTCTCTTGATGTTGAGCAGCTAGGGTTTTTCTCTAAAAACGAAATTTGATCATTAAACCCTAATACTATACATCATTATGTATATATAGGGGAGAAAGAGATTTTGGGCCTAACCCTAATCCATGTGGTTTCCAAAACCCATTATGACTTTGGGTTATTATTATTATTAAATCTGAATTCTAATATAATTAATCAAGTCCCACTTAATTAATTCAATAATTAAATTCGAATAATAATAATACTTATTAAATCCGAATTCTAATATAATTAATCAAGTCCCACTTAATTAATTCAATAATTAAATTCGAATAAACAATAATATATTTAAATTCATAATTTAAATAAACCTCCGTTTTGACGTTCTTTGTGTGTGACCCTTTAGGTTATTATTACGTTGGCAATAATTTTATTATCTAATAATAAAATTATAAACAATGAGCGACATCTAGTAATACATCATTGCTACCCAAGTAACAATAATAATTGGTGATTCAATTAAACCTTTCGTGAATAATGTTCCATGTAATATAATCCATTTAACCTTATATTATAGATCAAACTCGAGGCATGTATAGTGTCATCCTCTTCAACGTTTAATCTCGATTTCCTAGATCAATGAGTAGACTGTTTAAACAAATCAATATTTGAGCATGACCATGCATTTCATAGTCTCACTCAATCAAGAGACCAATAATATCATTCCTAGAATTGGAGGGTTAAATCCTATATCTATCATTTATATTCCTCATACGATTCATAACATACCCAATGTACACCTTTATCATTACCCGGTTAAAGGTAACTTTGAGTGTAATCAAAGTATATTAATTCTCGTATAGAAATATAATGATTTCAAGTCAGAGGATCATTACATCATTATCACAGTGAGATTTCTTATGACACTTATTAACATGTAGAATCTCACGGCGGGTCTTTCCAGTGTCATGTATTGATACATACACTTATGTTCTTGACTTTAGTATCACCATACCTATGACCAATGAGATGTGGTCATCCGTCAACAAACATACTAGTCTTATTGCATTATTATTGTCCTTAAATAATAATACTTGACTAGGGAATTTTAGGAATAAAATACTATTCATATAATCTCATTTTTAAGTCACATACTTAAAGATATATATTACGTATTAATATTCCAAGGACATTTATTATCCTTTCAATTTATAACGCAGTAAATAAAGACATAATAAATATTAATTAAATAATCACATAAAACATAATCCTTAATTGTTTTCAATAAAACATTAAAAGTATTGTCTCTAGGACACCAATACTAACAGAAGGAATTTATGCACCAGCGGAAGCATTGAATAACATTTATTTGCATATATTCCTATGTATACATACATATAGATACAAAACAATTTTATAAATTGAAGAATACCTCGATTGCTTTCCGGCAACAGCTAGAGAAGATCTTGTTCTTCAATCCTTGCAATCACCCCTCAAGTGTGGAGTGCTCTAAAGATATCCATCAAGAATCAAACTAAAAGATGAAGGAGGAGGCTAGAATGGAAATTAGGGTTGCCTCCCTTTTAAAATATTTCTCACAAATATTAGGGTCTCAAGTATTAGGGTTTATAATCTTATATTTATAGGCAAATATCTCAGCTGAGATATTTTCTATAAATATCTTATTATTAATTCCCTTTTTAATTAATTAATCTTATTAATTAATTAGTTAATGATTAAAACTATTTTAATCATTAATTCCTTTTTCTAAACTCTTTTAGAAAATTATTCTCTCTTCATATTTAATTACTTTAATTAAATATTTAATTAATAATATTAAGATCTTGTCTTAAATAATTTATAATCAATTAAATCTCATTTAATTAATTTATAAAATTTGCTAAGTAATTATTTATTTCATAAATAAATAATGACTAGCTATTATTAATTATTCCTTCATCTATAATTTAATCTCTTTTATGGTGTGACTCTTTAGGTTCAATATTAAGCCGGTAGTAGAAATAAATAATAATAAACATTTTGTTTATTATTTATATGAATTCTATTAATTCATTAAATATAATTAATCTGATTAATTATATTTATTCTACATCGTGAGTGATGCTTCTCAACATATCGCGACTATCCAGATAATACGAAATCATTGCTTAGAATACTTAGAACCTGTCAGTAATTAGTTACCGTACAATTAATTCCTTCTACCCTTCAATATCCCGATTAAATACAAGGCATGGAACTCGTGTCAAGCCTATCTAATTTAATCATATGATTTATTATTCATAATACAAAGTTCCTTTTAATGCAAATTAGAAACTCTTTCTAATTTTATTCACTCTGGCCAGAGATTCCTGAACTTGCATATCTAAGAATAACATAGGATATTCACTTCCTTTACTGGAAGGGGCAGATCCTTTATTGATCCGTTAACTATCTCCATACACAAATCACTATGCCCAGAATGGACCTAATGAATGTCCTAGAGACTAAGGACTAAACCAAAGCATAAATCATTGTGTACGAGATTACTCTAACGATCTCAAGTCTAAGGATACTTGTACAACTATTTACTTAATAAACAACTATCGACACGTGAGAAAACTCCAATAGTTGTTCTACTTATCGAGTCATGTTCAGTGAACTTATTCCTTAATAAGCACCTACATACTAGCTATAGTGTCACCACACAAATGTCTATGAGAACAGACATCCTCCTAAGAGAGCTAGCATAGTATGTACTGATCTTTACGGATTTACCAATTTCCAATTAGTTATCATATGATCAGGAACTGTTTAAGTCTAAAGCTATTATCTTCTAGATCTCATTATTACAATCTCATTATAATTCTAGAAGCTTTGCTCTAAACTATGGAACATCTTATTTAATACACTTCAAATAGATTAAGCCCGTAACATAACAAATAAATACTTTATTATTATCAAATGAAATTAAATAAGAGTAGCAGAAAGTTTTTCCTAACTCATCATACATGATTGGTTTTAGGTTAAACACTTTCACTGGTCTGGTTCACAGACGACTAACTTTGATCCAGGCCTTCGTATTATAGTTTTACTTGCATTGTTAAGTTTGCAGCAACTTCATTGCTTCGAACACTGACTGTTAATAAACATAGTAACTTCACTGGAATCTTTTCTGGTACTTAGACAACGTCTCCATTACTACCACAATCTTGAATACTTCATTTTCTGTTCTTCACTGACGCTTGAACATACAAATGAACTTCTTTCAGTGAGTATAACTCCAAGACTGCAGTTGTCTTTTTAATCCTTTGTCTTTACCATGTCTTCAATTCTTCTAGATTCCTATGCTTCGGACACTGTCTATCTTCAATCAATGCCTTTACACTGAAATCTTCTTATGGCACTTCTATACCGAATCTTCAATACTTCTGAAACCCTGAAAGTCTTCAACCATTATTCTTCACTGAGGCATGAACATATTAATGAACTTCTTTCAGCGACCTGTAGTAGACTTCAAAACTTCTTCTAATGTCTTGATTCACTATATTTGCCTTGTCTTCATTTCTTCCTGATTTCTGTGTAGGCGTGGTATTATTTACTTGTCATGTTCTAATGATGAGTTATCATGATTACTATTCATACAGCTTCGTAATCTCACCAACATAATCTCTCCAACTCCTACAATTCCTACAACTTCTATCACAATACCTATACATATACATAACCGACGAGTAGATATACATAACCGATCGACGAGTAGACAATTTATGTATTTTTCTTTATTCAAATCACTTGTAACCGATTTATATAATCATTCTAGTGGATCTTCTTAGCTGGGATCATCCCACCTTCGGTTTTTAACCTTTTACAAGGGGTTTCCGCATCACCAAAATTCTCTTGTGTTCTTTTATTTTTCTGCTTGTCGACTAGTTTATGCTCTTTTTTTTACTGGTCAAAAATGATTTAAATGCAATTACTTATAAATAGAACTTAGCTATTAATACCACAAAATTTGACCAAAACAGTTTGGCGCCATCTGTGGGAAATGAGCTAAGAGTTCTTTTCAATTTCTACGGTTATGGCAACTAATACATGGCAAAATGGAGATATGAAACACACTACGAGCCCTACGAATGGTGACATGGTTATAATCTTGAAGAAACTACAATCAGATGTGGAGGCTCTATGATTTGAGAATGAAGCACTTAGGGTGGAAATAAGTACGGTGAAACCGAGTGATGCAACCATGTCTAGACACACGGTGGCTAGCATGGCAAGACATTTGAATTACAATGATGTGCATGAAGGTGATCAATAAAATGCAAACAATATGCAGGTGCAGGTGCTGGGTACTGTTAAAAATGAGAACATTACTACATAAAACACTGCCAACATGGAATCCCAACGATAGAGAGATACAACATATAGGCACAACAATTAAATACAATCTAAGAAGTGAAGAAACTACGAATCAGGATAAAAACACGATGAGGAATGATGAAATGCTTACAACCATAAGAAAACTACAATCTGGCATGGATTTCTTACGATCAGAGAATAAATCAAATAGCAAGGCGGCATCACGACATACAGCTGCAAGTGTAGTACGACGTCTGAACATGGACGACATACCTGACGACATACATGATGACAAACCGCTGGAAATTAACAGAATACATGTGGTAGACACTGGCAGGGAAGAAAATGGCACGTTGAAAAATGATATTATCATAGAATACCCACGATAACATGACATGACTCAAAGGCGTAAAGCTAGTTGACTCGTCAGTAACACGCTTATAACCTAGTAACTTGTTTGCAATCAACCGTGTGGCTCATCTATAACTTGGTAAGGAATGTGTGAATGAATATCACATATAAGGTATATGAAAGGCAGAGTGTCTAAACTTGTAACACTATAACTTATGTAACTCAACTAAAAGAAAAGATACTTTACCAGAAGACAATCAAGAACATGAAGTCACAAAGAAATCAATGTTAACCATGAAGACAAAGTAATTGATACAATTCAATTTGTTAACTATGATCAAACAAAGAAGAAATCATTGAAAGAAGTTCAAGACAAAGTTGTTCATGCCTCAGTGATTTGTAACTTAAAGATTCAAGATCATAACTATCAGTATCAACAAGGCTAATTGATTTCAAGTGAACAAGAAGAAAAGCAATGATTGGAAAGCCACATTACTAATTGAAAATGGTAATCTATTCAAAAAGCAGAGACACTATCAAGACTAGTCACTTATGAATCAAACCATTGCATCAAGTGTCAGGACATTGATAGTATGTTTATGTCAGTAATAGAGATCCAAATTCAAGAGCTTGTTGAAAAATTTGGAAGACATAAAGAAATCACAAGTTCAAGATGCTGCATTGAAGTTTCAAGTTAAAGCCCAGAATTTTTCTAAGTATAGAATATTCGAGATAGAATATTCGAGATGGCCAAGTAGAACATTCCTATGTAGAATATTCGAGATAAAATATTCGAGATGGCCAAGTAGAACATTCCTATGTAGAATATTCGAGATAGAATATTCGAGATGGCCAAGTAGAAGTTCTCAAGTAGATGTTCTACATGGAGGGCAGTTTCAACATGGCACATGGCATCATCTAATTGGCAGATTTCCAAGCTTTTAAGATAAGATAAGATTTATGTGGATATCATTAGGCCACGTATATTTTAATCTTTGAAGACTACAAGACATAGATTACAAGTAGTATAAATAGAAGTACTTGTGTATTTTTTTAAAGAGAGCAATATTTTCAAGATAAACACTTGTAAAAGAGAGAGAGAGTATTCACAGAGCTTAGTATCATTTACTACCCTCTTTACTTCTAGTGTACTGTGTAATGAATGTTGTAGCAACCCTTTCAAGTTATATATAAGACATATATTCCTTGAATCATTGTGTTCATTTATTCCATAGTATTTATTGCTTCATTAATTCGAAAAGTTGTATTCACCCCCCCTCTACAACACATTTGGACCTAACAGTATATATGTTTTTTTATTACAATATCAGTCATAGATTTTATAAAATAAAAGGTGCCAACTTTCAGGTATGAGCCTTTGTAATATTCATTCTTGTGTCCTTCACATCTTTACATATGTAGACTTGTTTAAATTAGTTTCCTTATCTTATATTTGTACATATTACTTGTCAACATCATTAGCTCAGATTAAGAGAGATAATTTAACATGTTCCTAAGGTCCCGAGCCTATGGAAAAATAACTCTTGCATGCTACACGAACTTACCGTTTACTAACTATATTAATTTTTCTTGTTGACATGCCAAAGAGATTTTCTGATTCACGCATAAAAAAATAAAAATATAATGTTTACAATTCCAAATATTAAGAGCTATATTGACCAGTATGAGGCTATAATAATTTATGGGACTGTCCGACAGATTAATCAACTCTTCTGCAGATTTTGTCGATGCATTTAACCTACAATACACAAGTAGCACACAGTTTGAGAATATGGCGAGTGACTCGTACCTCATAGTTCAAAGGTGTATGGAATGTCGAAGAGAGTACTAATCATGGCTAAACAAAGACAAGTGATTACAAACAATTGTGGCATGCCCATAACAATAAAGGCTTTCCGATGAGGTTTGGTAGGAGATTCACCCATTTATGACAAGTTGACGAAATATCCTTACAGGATGATAGACAACGCACACTCCAAACCAATGACATAAATCAACGAGAAGAGGAAGACGTCGACTCTATGCAAGGAAACATATGTTATGATGATAGGTCCACATACTGACATGATGTACAATCAGAGATGGAGTCCAACTTCAACGGATTACTAATGAATGATGAATCCATTAACTGACACTACGCGACTAAACATGAGTCGTTAACACCTCTGGAAGCGTCCAACGACTCCAACCCGATTCAACTATAACCTCCACATAAAAAAGAAATCAATAACTACAATAAACAAGGATGTCCATTTACACTTGGCCATGCCATTTAGCCTAAAAAATGCATGCACACAAGTTCTACAACTTGTCAGATCTTACAATGAGGACATGAATTCAAGGAACATGGCTGATCACGTCGAACACTTGACAGAAGCTTTTGAGTTAACATCTCCAATATCCATCAAGAACTTGATAGAAACATTCGATATACGATAAGTTCTGAGAGACTTAAATACCATCAATTCGATGCCATGGCTGGGGTAGGGGGCAGTCTTTCATCAAGTTGATATGTCTCACAGACCATTTATACACACTCTGAAGCCTATAACAGAAGAAGAAGGTTTCCTAGAAAATGTTTAGGCAGTAGACAACATGACAGACACAAACATGCAACAACTGACAAGATGAACATAAGAATTTACAGATTACTTATCCAACGAAATCTAACATGTCGACAAGAATGACATCCACATTTATTTTTCAATAATCTTCGTATGTGGACACAACAACAAGGGGCAGTACCCCACGACATTTACAACAAGGGGAAACACCCCGCGATAATTACAACATTAACAAATAACGAGAATGAAGGCGTAAACACAAAAAACCTTGTTATTACATTATAAAACTGACATTTATAACATATATGGGGAGGAACACCTAAGGGCAAAAGGCCACATTTTTACATAAAGGAAGACCTTTTACTAACATAATGCAGTGCCGACACCTACAGAAACAAATATTACAATCACATGTCACATTGACATACAAGATATTACAATTAATTGTCAAATTGACATATGACATGAAACACTTATGTGCCACATTGACACAATACATATTATAAAATATATGCTACGTTGACATTTTACGAATTACAAGTTATTTTTACATACTCAAGAAGACTCCTAGACAACTTATGTTACTTCCCAGAATAATGTCAATATAATTTGTAGAACCGGGTTGAATACAAATTATTAAACCTTTTTATGTTTTAATAATTGTTCTTGTAAACATGAATATTTGAGAGAAAATATATATATGAATAATTAAACTAAAAAGTATTTGAACAACAATATTTAAAATTATTGATGGATTGGTTTTTCTATCAGTGTATATTTTTGCTCAAATTATCTAGGTTAATAAAACCTAGCTGCTTTTTACAAAGTTAAAAGATGAATCAACTGATCTTACAAAGTGCTCTAAGGCTTGAACAATTGATTCTAAGTTATTGTCTAAATTTTTCTTTATATTCTAACAATGCTACTACACTTATTTATATACTACAAGCATGTTTACAATACCTAGAAAGAGTATAAAATTATTAATCTAAACTAGGATTGTTTCTGATCTATCTTTCCTTTTGCCTTTTTCTATTTCGGGATAAAGTACTTCAGACTTGGAAAGACAGCTTCAACTTGATTCTTCACAGTCATCATAGACTGTCTTCCATAGGTGTACTTTTGTCTATCAACTTGTCAACTTGTGATGTCTTAATCAGTTGATAATTTGTTGTTAGGCATATCAATTGACTCTTCCTTTTATCCATCAACTTATATTCTTCTTCAATTGATCTTTATATCCATCGATTGATAAATGATGTTCACTTTTCTTTTTCTTTTCTTCTTCAATCATTATTATTTTACCCCTTTTCTTCTCTTCAAGGGCTTCAACATATATATGTAGAAAATCTTATGTATTTCAATTGATTTTTTTGGAAACCTCCTTTGCACTTTCATTGATAGCCTTTATTTGAGCAATGAACTCATCCAACTTTCCTGTTTGTGCAACCTTTGTCACCAACTCAATACTCTTCTTTAGATCTTCAATCTTCTTCTTTTCCCTCTCAATCATTTCTTGAGGTTTCTTTTCTCTAGATATTATTCTAGCTTCTAGATCATCTTCAAATCTCTTTGCATCTCTCTTTTTCTTTTCTAAGTCATCTTTGGTTGACTTAGATGACTTTGAAAATTGACCTCTATCTTTGTTTCTTCCACTCCTTGCAACCCTGTTATGTCCAGCTTCATTACTCTTGGCAGTAGCTCCATTTCCACCAACATTACCATTCTTGTCACCCTCATCATCATTTTCCCCTTTTTGTTGTCATCAATTGGAGGAGGAGGTGACATCCTGTCAAGGAACTTTTGAAGAATTGCGGCATGAAGAGCTTGACCTTTGATGATGTCATCCATCTTCTTTTCCATAGAGTCCACTCTTTTCTCCAAGTCTGTGAATTTCTTGGATTCTTTGAAAAGTTTATCTTTGATTTGAGCTAGAGTGTTCATTGGAAGTTTTTCATCTAGTCTTTTTTCCAATGCATCCTTGATAGAATCGATAGATCCTTTGAGAATTTCCAATTCCCTCTTGACTTATGTCATTGTCATCTTTTAAATCTTTAATTAATCTTTCAAACATTTGGCAATCCTCCTTTGAATGGGATCTTCAATTTTTATCTCTATCATTTCCCTTCTGTATTGAGAAAGAATTTCAACTTCAACATGATCCAAATTTCCATTAATGGTGCTCATCCATGGTTCTTCATCAGAATCCTCTTCCAAATCCTCAGGGGCCATATGACATACATATGTTGTATTGGCTATGCTCTCCTTAAGGTTTTTAGTTCTTTTTTCAGTCTGTTCAATCCCCGAGATTTGTTCTGCACTTTTGTTACTTGATATAGCCAAATCTTGGTATCTTGGATCAGGATGAACAAATTTGCTTGGATCCAAATCACCAGCATCAACCTCCTCATATCCAACAATGACATTCTCCAAATTTTTAGATTCCTTATTACCTCCACTTCCACTTGCTTCATTAGAATTAGGGACTCCCCATATCTCCTTCACTCCTTCCTCCTCTGCCATCAGTTCATTTTCTAACTCTTGTGCATATAAAAGAATTTTTTATCTCTTTCACTTATCTCTCTATTTTGCATCAGGATTTCATCTTGGAACCTCACATCTCCCTTACTCATTACTTATGAACCTACTAAGGTGGGGCCCTCAAGTGTTTCACTCACATTCCTAGAAGAAATATGAATGACCTCACTCACTACCTCTCCTTTTGCCAGGCTGCAATCCTGCATCTCACTCATTCCTAGAAGTGTTTTTGCAACATCACTTAATTGAGTATCAATTGATGTAAAGAAAATAGCAGTTGATGTATTTGGGATATCCATCGATTGATGCATACCCATCGATTGATCTTGAGTATCAATCGATGACTGAATATCAATTAATGTAGAAACATCAATTGATGGAGTAGAAACAGTTGAAGTATTGATTTGAGAAGTGATAATTGACATTACATTCGAGATGGAGTCCTAAATTTCCAGAGAGGAAAAGTCAAGAGAGAATCTTGGCTTCTCCTTGAGTACCAAAGAAGGAGAATTTAAAAATGTTTGATTGTCTATTAGAATATTTTTTGATGAAATTTGTTGAGGTGGAGACAGAGGAATAGAAGGAATTGGAATTGAGAGAGAATATGGCTGCATTTCCACATTTATTAGAGATGCTTCAAACTGAATTTGAAAAGGCTCCACCACAGTTTCCTATGGTTTTGCACAGTGTAATTCCCCTTGTAGAAAGATTGCCTTCTTCCTCCTCCTTTCATATGATTTGGGGGTTTTGGCTTGTGTATCATCCCCTTGGTTCAATGCCCTTGGTTATGGGCTCTTTTCAATATTGACACCTTGTTGAGAAGATGCCAATAGGAGTGTGGTAATGTCCTTGTTAACATCCACAGCCTTTTGAGAGACTGAGGAGTGGCTAGTCTTAGGTTACACACGCTCACTCACCTTATCCTTCTAGGTTCTTTTATTTTCCCCAGTTCCCTCACCAGAACCATCTCCAACTACACTTTCAACACTAGGTTTTTTCTTTTCTGGGATTTTGGAACAACAGGTTTTTAGGAACCTGTTAAGGTTGGTTTTCTAGATTTGGATTTGTAAATTTGTTGTGTGACTTGGATAAGAGGGTTGGGGTCATTATTAACATCCTCCATAACCATAGAAGGTAAAGAAGTTTGAGGTTGAGAAGTAGTTAAGTTAGAAATAAATACCTGAACAAAAGGTGGATAGATCAATTTCACATCACTGTGAAGATTGATCCTGACCAAGTCTTTGAAGACCCTTTTTTTTATACCCAGCAGTCCAGTGTCTCTGTCTCCTTTGTAATCTCAATTTCTTTAACAAAATGGTTAATAAACAATATAATAAATCTAGCATAATAAATATTATTAGACCTGTTAGTTTTACTACCCAATTTTCCTACAATTTCATTCATGATTGCAGAAGATAAATTAAAATATTTATCATACACAATACTATAGGCTATTTCCTGCATATTGGTGGTTATTGCATCAAAATTACTAATTTTACCACTAAAGCATTTTATGACTGACTCAAAGAAATATGACCATTTCTTTCTAAGATGTTTTCTAACAACATGACCTAGGCCTATTTCTGGTTCAACATAATTAACAGATTTTAACATTTTTCTTATTTCTTCATCTGTTGGTGCTTTATCAGTATTATTAGCAGGTATACTGAGACATTCATCAATAGATATTGTGTTTAAAGTATACTTATCTCCTTTACAAGTAAATGTAATTGTAGAGTTGTCCTTTGCCACTTCTGCACTTGCCCAGAACTCTTCCACTAATTTGCAAACTATATTTGGTGCATCCTTTAGAGCATTCCTCACTTTGCAACTATCGAGAAACTTCATCAATGGATGAAATCCCTGGGGTGCCTCTTCCAGAATTGTGTAGGCCACAAAATTTTTGAGTTCGTAGATGTATCCACCTTGTGAGACTTTTTTAGATGAAGAAGCAGATGAAGATGCCTTTTTCTTGATGCTAATTAATGTTTATACACACTTGAAAGAGATTGAGTAGATGTGGGAGTTTGAGAACATAGAAATTATGGATTGAGTTCGTAGAGAAAGAGAGAAAGAGAATCAGTTCATAAAATTGCAAGTAAGAATTAGAATGAATTTTAATCTCACTATTTATATTTACTGAATTCTCAATCGATTTCTTACTCAAAATAGAACTTAATCGACCGTTGAGTTAAAAAGTAAATGAATTAATTACTTATTTTTGCAATCAGCTGTTATACATACGGAGTTGTAGGTATTTATCAATTGATAAAATAAGCAATCAACGGCTAGATTTTGTACATGTCGATTGATGACATGAACCCTAAAGCTTTCATGTCATCGATTGATAACTAACTTATCCATCGACCGTTAGTATTATCTATCGATGAACAATTATATCATCAATTAATATATTTATCAATCGATAGACTAAAACATCCATTGATATGTAACTGTCTATCAATTGATTATTGAAAAATCAATAGATTAACTGAATCAATAGCTACTAAATAAAACTAAAAGAAATAAATAACTTATCAGACATTTAAAAGATTAAACATAATCATACCTAAATCACAGACCAATCTATTAAAAGTAGATTCATATAATGGTTAGGTAAAGATATCTGCAAGTTGTCTTTCACTAGGGACAAAATGTAATTCAACAATACCATTCATTACATGTTCCCTAATGAAGTGATACCCTATGTCAATGTGTTTGGTCCTTGAATGTTGAACTGGATTTTTAGTAATTGCAATTTCACTTATGTTGTCACAGAACATTAGAATTTTGCTTAGATTGAACCCATAGTCAAACAATTGATTCCTCATCCATAACACTGGTGCACAACAGCCTCCAACAGCAATATATTCAGCCTCTGCTTTAGAAGTAGATACTGAATTTTACTTTTTGCTAAACCATGAAACAAGCTTATTTCTTAGAAATTGACAAATGTCTGTAGTACTTTTTCTATCAATTTTTCAACCTGCATAGTCTGCATCTGAATAATTAATTAGATCAAATCCAGATTCTATAGGATACCAAATGCCAAGATATGGTGTTCCTCTGAGATATCTGAATATTCTTTTAATAGCAACCAAATGAGACTCTATGGGATCAGCTTGAAACCTAGCACAAAGACATGTAGCAAACATTATCTCTGACCTACTTGCGGTTAAATATAATAATGTGCCAATCATGCCTCTATAACTTGAAATGTCCACTTTAGCTTCCTTAGTATTCAATTCAAGTTTAGTTGTAGTGGACATGAGATTTTTTGCAGAAGAATATTCATTTAAATCAAATTTCCTTAATAAGTCTGAAATATATGTGGTTTGATTTATGAAAATACCATCTTTAACTTGTTTGACTTGCAAAACAAGAAAATAGATAAGTTCTCCCACCATGCTCATTTCATATTTACTCTGCATCAATTTAACAAAATTTGACAGAGTTTCTCATCAGTTGAGACAAAAATAATGTCATCTATATAGATTTGAACAAGAATACTAGAACCATTGATATTTCTATGAAAGAGAGTTTTTCAACAGTACCTCTTGTAGAGTGATTCTCAATCAAGAATTTAGATAGTGTGTCATACCAGATTCTTGGTGCTTGCTTCAATCCATACAGTGCTTTGAGAAGATAGTATACAAATTCAGGATGAACATGATCCACAATACCAGGAGGTTGTTCCATATATACTTCTTCTTCTAATTCTCCATTGAGAAAAGCACTTTTCACATCCATCTGATAGACCTTGAGATTAGCATGGATAACATATGTTAGAAAGATTGAGATTGCTTCCAACCTTGAAACAGGTGCAAATGTTTCATCAAAATATATGCCTTCTTCTTGTGAATAGACCTTTGCTACTAATCTTGCTTTATTCCTAGTCATTGTACCAGATTCATCCATTTTGTTTCTGAACACCCATTTTGTACCAATAATAGACTTGTTCTTTGGTTTGGGCACCAACTTTCATACCTTGTTTTTTTCAAACTGATTCAACTCTTCTTGCATAGAAATTATCCAATCAGGATCATTCAAGGATTCTTCAATCCTTTTTGGTTCTTCTTGAGACAAGAAGCTACTATACAAGCATTCATTTTGAGTTGCACTTCTAGTTTTGACATCATTATTTGCATCTCCAATAATCAACTCAAAGCTTCATGATCATTATAATTGTCATGATCATTGTGATGCGATTGGTTATTGGAGAACCCTTCCCCTGAGATGGATACCCTACTTGAAGATTATTGAGAAGAGTTGTTGTCCATTGAATAGTTATTAATTGATGTATTATTAGTCGATTGATGATTGTCAACTGATAAGTTTTCTGTTGATGCATTGACATCAATTGATAGGGAATTTTTGAGTATTTGATTTCTTGGAATCTCCACATCATCATCACTTTCTTCACCATTTCCAGTTGATTTATTCTCAAAATGCAATTTGTCATGGTATCCTTCACCAAGCAACCCTTGAATATTCTTATCATCAAAGACTACATGCATAGATTCCATAACAATGTGTAATCTAAGATTGTAGACTATGTAAGCTTTGGTTATTATTCCATATCCAACAAATATAGCCTCATCAACTTTGGCTTCAAATTTTTCCAAATTTTCTCCATGATTCTTTAGGACAAAGCATTTGCAGCCAAAGACATGAAGAAAATTCAATGTTGGCTTCTTGTCTTTCTATATCAATTAATATGGAGTTTTGCCTTGCAGTTGATTGGCCATGGAGATATTCTGAATATAACATGCAGTTTGATTGCTTCTTCCCAGAAATATGTAGGAAGTTTTACTTCTTTTAACATAGTTCTAGCAGCTTCAATTAAGGTCCTATTTTTCCTTTCAACAACTCCATTCTGTTATAGAGTCCTTGGTGCAGAGAAATGATGAGCAATACCTTTTTCTTCACAGAATTCTTTCATTGTTCCATTCTTAAATTCAGTACTGATATGGGTAAAAAATAATCCTAAGGAATAAAAAATATGGCATTTAGTATTTCCTTAATTAGGCCTAGTGTTGTCTAAAGGCTTGAGCCCCTTGAAACGAACAAGGAATAAAAATCCTAGGATCAACTGGATTTTTAAATCCAGCCCATAAGCCCTATTAGAGACCAAGGCCCAATAAACCTCTATTATTAATTAATTTTGTAATTAATTAATAAAGACACAATAAAGGCCCAAAAGCCTGTTTAGGCCCTCATCCTAGAAGGATCTAGATGTTAGTGTAGGTGCCCTAGAGGCAATACAATGTTTCTTTTAAATAAACCTTTATGTCATATGATTATTCAATAAATGTATTTATTATGACTTTAATTACTGCGATATATTTGTTAGCATAATAAATGTCCTTAGAATCATGATACACGTTATATAGTTTAAGTACATGACTTGAATTTGAGATTATATAATATATCATATTCTTAAATGTCCCTAGTCGAGTATTATTATTATAGGACAATAATAATACATAAATAGACTAGTATGTTGTTTGACAGATAACCATATCTCATTGGTTATAAGTATGGGGATACTAAAGTCAATGCATAGGTACATGTAGGAGTACATGGTACTGGACAGACCCACAGTGAGATTCTTCATGTTTAATAAAGTCATAAGAAAGACTCACAGTGATAATGGTGTAATGATCCTCTGACTTGAGATCATTATATTTCTATACGAAGATTAATATACTCTGACTACATTAAAAGTTACCTTTGACCGGGTGATGATAAAAGTGGACATCGGGTATATCATGAGTCGTATGAGAAATATGAATGATAGATAAAGGATTTAACCCTCCTATAATTAGGAGAGATATTATTGGCCTCTTGATTGAGTGAGACTATAAAATGCATGGCCGTGCTCAAATAATGATTTGTTTTTCCACAGTCTACTCATGGATCAAGTAAACCCGGATTAAATGTTGAAGAGGATGACTAAACACATGCCTCGAGTTTAATCTATAATATATTTGGTTAAAGGGATTATATTACACGGAAACATTAATCATGAAAGGTTTTATCAAATCACGATTTAATTATTGTTTAATTGGGTAGCAATGATGTATTACTAGATACCGCTCATTGTTTATAATTTTATTGGAGAATAAAATTATTGCTAATTAAATAATAGCCTATAGGGTCACACACATAGAGCACCTAGAGGAATAGTTAATTTAAATTATAGATTTAAATTAATTGATGATTATTTGAATTTTATTATATTAATTAAGTGAGACTTAATTAATTGAAATAAATTCGAATTTGAAGAATTATATTTCTGCCAATAATAATAATTAAGTGTGACTTAGTTATTAATTAAATAATAGAAGCATGTTTTATTATTTAATCCTATGCCTACATGGGTTAGGTTTTTGCTAAAAAAGGCCCATTAACCAATCATTATAAATAGATAATGATAGGTTAAATGGCTTGTACGTTTTTTTAACAAAACCCTAGAAGAAGAGGCAGCAACCAGCAAGAGGCAGAGAAAATTCGAAACATATCAAAGGAGGCTAGTACTTCCGTTCCGTGTTCAAGATCGTGAGACGTTCTTGAAGGTGTTCGTGTGGATACCATAGAGGTGTTTTCGAGAAGAAGACACAAGTCGTGATAGCAAGGATCTCCGTTGAGTTCGTGACATTCAAGATCTTAATAGGTATGATTCTATTTCACCATAATCCGTCTAATCTTATACATGATCCTGCGTTTGGGTTCCGAAAATTTTCGTTATATTTACGTTTATCCGCTGCGTTTTATGCCTTGGAACCCAACAATGGCATCAGAGCTACGTGTATAAGGGACTGATTTGGTTACGTGTTTTATGTATATGATGCATAAGTGCCTGTTTTGCTACTGCCATGATTATGCCATGCTACTGCCATGATTATGCCATGCCTGTTTGCTACTGCCCTTGCTACTGCCATGTTGCTGCAATGTCATAAACTGTTATGGCATGATGTGTGTAATGCACTGTATGTATATGATACGAGATACAGTCATACGAAGGTCATCGGAAACGTTCTGAAACGTTTAAAACAAAACTGCATAAAGATGTAGGTTTGCTGTGAATAGTGATTCTGCAGTGAATAGTGTTTTTCGACGGAGTCAGAATGGGTCGAATTTACTCTTTCTGGAAAGGGAAAATGCGATTTTCTGTTTATAAATCATGATTTTAAATTTTATGAAATTTTGTGATCATGGCATATGTGATGTATGATGATATGATTAAGTATTCTGAGTTGTCAGTAATTGTTATGTGAGCATGGTGCTGGTTATGGCCTTCAGACCCCTAGATTAATGGTTTTGGTTTTGGTTTTATAAATACGACTTGCATGTCGTTTTCTTCGTTCTTGTAATCGTTTAACCTCGAATGTAACTCGAGTCTTCTTATGTAAGTATATTAGATTAGGTTTTCTTGTAATGTTCTTGAAGACTGAAGAATGATGCAGGAAGAGGAGAAGGCACCAGTGGATACAAGAAGAATGAAGACATGTAATTGTATTTATGTATTACCACCACCATAGACTGACTTTGATCCTTTCATTAGCTCGAAAGGATCACATAGGAAAGGGGCCATAACCAAGCACGTTTACATACTGCACTTTACATATTGATGTATGAATGATGCATGCTTTAATTAGATAATCATGTATGTATGTATTAGATACGTCATCCATGCCATGATTGTCATGCTAAACAAGATAAAATCTGTAACGATTTAAGATTTTAAAATCAACAAACGATCATGAGATTCTTGTGTTTATAAAATATGGATTTTTAAAACACGGAATTGAATATGAATTTTTGATATCTATAATTGGGATTTTCTGACAAAAGCGGATATGCGTATTCGTAAGGCTGATGGGTTTGAAGTGTGACCACTGGTATCCTCCATCTACCTGGGAAATGAACAATTTAAGATGACAATTTGAAGTATTTGGTTCAAGGAAAAATTGAGGATCTCTTCATGATGTGATCATGATCGTCGTAAATTTTCTAAAACCCTTAACAAAATATTAAGTTTTAATCGGATGCTTTCCAATGAATGAACACTCATCGAATCCTAGATCGGTTAGGGGAAAGACTGTCAGTGGCAGGGGACTCCTATCTATCGTGGTGAGATGCGACGAATATAAACGGTTATATTCGGCCGTTGTATCATTGGGTCTAACTTAACTAAGTCGTCATGATAAGGTGAAAATAAACGGTTATATTCAACTATTATGAACTTAGAAGCATGGAGTTTGGATAAAAGTCTATTAGATAGATAAGATCAATCGTTGTTCACCAAACTATCCAAGAATTATATATGATATAATTGACAACTGTTGTCTACCTAAATAATCATTTTTAAGGACTTCCAGTGGTTGACTTTAGACATGACGAAATATGGATCTTGGCTCACTAGAAAGGATTATGGGATATACTTTCCAAATAGTGGGAGATATATTATGAATATATCATAATCATTTGAACATAATAAATAACTCAGACAATCTAATGTTTATTTTGTGCTTTTAATCATTGTAGATACCAAGAAATGACAAACAACACAAACACACTATCCGTACGATCAGTCCTTGAGAAGGATAAGCTGACAGGAGGAAACAACTTCCTAGACTGGCAGAGGAATTTGAGGATTGTCCTCAGACAGGAGCGCAAGCTTCATGTCATTGATATTCCTCCGGCAGGTCCCCTTCCTGAGGGCGCCACTGTTGAGGAACAAGCGGCCCACACAAAGGATGAGAATGATGCAACTGATGTTGCATGTCTTATGTTGGCAACCATGAGTGCTGAGCTCCAGAGACAGCATGTGCATATGGATGCATATACTATCAATGAGCACTTGCAAAGCATGTTTGCAAGCCAAACTCGTCAAGAAAGGTTCAACACGAGTAAGTCACTCTTTAATTGCAAACAAGGGGCAAGTGAACCAGTTGGCCCACATGTTCTGAAGATGATTGGTTACATTGAGTACCTTGAAACTTTGGGTTTCCCGTTAATTCAGGAAATTGGTATTGACCTAATCATGAATTCTTTGAACAACAAATTCACTCAATTTGTTATAAACTACAATATGAATGAGTTTAACAAAACACCTACTGAATTGTTGGCTATGTTGAGAACATATGAGACCAACATGAAGACGGCTGAACCTGCTCCTATACTGATGGTGGGCAATAAAGGTAAGGCAAAAGGGAAAGGCAAGTGGAAGGGTAAGAAGAAGACAGGATCTGATTCTACACCCAAGCCAAAGTCAGGTCCTAAACAGGCTTTAAAGCCTAAAGGTGGGGTCGCTAAAGGTGAATGTCACTACTGTAAGAAAACTGGTCACTGGAAGAGAAACTGTTCAGTTTACTTGGAGGATCTGAAGAAGAAGAGGGCTGAGCAAGCTTCTGATTCAGGTATATATGTTATAGAAGTCAATCTGTCTATTTCTACATCTTGGGTATTGGATACTGGATGTGCTGCTCACATTTGTATAAATGTGCAGGAAATGCAGAGAAGTAGGACATTGGCTAAAGGAGAAATGGACCTACGAGTTGGCAATGGAGCAAGAGTTGCTGCTTTAGCTGTAGGAACTTATTATTTATCTTTGCCCTCTGGGCTTGTTTTAGAACTGGAAAATTGTTATTACGTGCCTGCGATTCGCAGAAACATTATTTCTGTTTCTTATTTGGACAAGAAAGGTTTTTCGTTTACTATAAGGAACAACAGTTGCTCTTTTGTTTTGAATGATTTAACCTATGGTGTTGCGCGTTTGTTTAATGGTTTATATGTTCTTGACTTAGATACTCCTGTCTGTAATATAGAAAACAAACGACTTAAAGTTAATGACTCAAATCAAACATACCTCTGGCATTGTCGTCTAGGCCATATAAACGAGAAACGCATATCCAAATTACATAAGGATGGATACTTGGATAAGTTTGATTTTGAATCATACCAAGAATGCGAATCTTGTTTGCTTGGTAAAATGACTAAAGCCCCTTTCACTGGTAAGGGTAAAAGGGCCACTGAACGACTTGAGCTAATACATAGTGATGTATGTGGCCCAATGCGTGTAATGGCGAGAGGAGGCTACTACTACTTCATAACATTTACTGATGATTTCAGTAGATATGGATATGTATATCTTATGAAGAATAAATCCGATTCTTTTGAAAAGTTCAAAGAATACAAGGCTGAAGTAGAGAAGCAAATTGGCGGAGGCGCAAGTATTAAAGTCTTACGATCTGATCGTGGAGGAGAATACTTGAGCACAGAATTTAAAGATTATTTAAAGGAGTGTGGTATTGTATCACAACTCATTCCACCAGGTACACCTCAATGGAATGGAGTTTCAGAGAGGAGAAATCGCACCTTGTTGGACATGGTGCGATCGATGATGAGTCATGCAGATCTTCCAATTAGTTTCTAGGGTTACGCTCTAGAAACAACGGCTTTTACACTTAACCGTGTTCCTACTAAGAAGGTTCAAAAGACTCTATATGAGATATGGGAGGAGAAACGGTCAGGCATGAGCTTTATGAAAGTTTGGGGATGCAAGGCGTTTGTGAAACGTCAAGTATCTGACAAGCTTGGACCTAAATCTGAAGAGTGCAATTTTGTGGGATACCCTAAAGAAACAAAGGCGTATTATTTTTATAGTCCTTCCGAGCAGAAAGTGTTTATTGCTCGAGATGCTGTTTTCATGGAAAGAGATTTTGTTTCCAAAAGAAACAGTGGGAGAACTATAGATCTCGATGAAGATCGAGAACCACAAAATAGCATTGAACCTGAAGTGGAACAAGAGCAGGATAATGATAATGCTCAACAAACACAGGTTGTTCGTAGAACTGGTAGAATTCGCCATGAGCCAGAGAGATATGGATTTCTCTTGACTCAATGTGGTGATTTGATGCTCATAGATGAAGATGAGCCTCTCACATACCAAGATGCTATGATCAGTCCAGACTCTAAGAGATGGCTAGAAGCCACGAAATTCGAGATGGATTCCATGTATGAAAACCAAGTATGGACTTTGGTTGATCCACCTGAAGGGGTGAAACCCATAGGGTGCAAGTGGGTTTTCAAGAAGAAAACTGACATGGATGGAAATGTTCAAACCTATAAAGCAAGGCTGGTTGCAAAAGGTTTCAGACAAATTCATGGTATAGACTATGATGAAACTTTCTCACCAGTGGCTATGGTCAAGTCCATAAGGATTTTGCTTGCTATTGCAGCATTCCATGATTATGAAATCTGGCAAATGGATGTCAAAACAGCTTTCCTTAATGGAACCCTTGATGAGGATGTGTACATGACACAACCTGAAGGTTTTGTCGATCCAAGGAATGTTAGCAAGGTATGTAAATTACGTCGATCCATTTATGGATTGAAGCAAGCCTCTAGGAGATGGAATATCCGTTTTGATGAAACAGTCAAAGAGTATGGCTTTGTTCAAAATGAAGATGAACCTTGTGTTTACAAGAAGGTTAGTGGGAGCCATGTGGCATTCATAGTACTATATGTTGATGACATACTACTAATGGGGAATGACATACCTTCTCTCAAGGCTGTTAAGATTTGGTTAGGGAGCAACTTCTCCATGAAAGACTTAGGAGATGCATCCTACATTCTAGGAATGAGGATCTATAGGGATAGATCTAGAAGGATGATCGGTCTAAGTCAGAGTACATACATCGATAAGGTTTTGCGTCGTTTTGGTATGCAAAATGCAAAAAGGGGATATGTCCCCGTGTCTCATGGGATAACGATCTCTAAAGATCAGTGTCCGAAATCATTGGATGACAAGGACCGCATGAGTAAGGTTCCATATGCCTCAGCAATTGGATCTATCATGTATGCAATGGTATGTACTCGCCCAGATGTTTCGTATGCTTTAAGCATGACGAGCAGATACCAATCTAATCCAGGTGAAGGTCACTGGACGGTTGTCAAGAATATTATAAAGTACTTGAAAAGGACTAAAGATTCATTCTTGGAGTATGGAGGAGAGGAAAAACTGGTTGTAAAAGGTTACACCGATGCAAGTTTCCAAACAGACAGGGATGATACTGTATCACAGTCTGGTTTTGTGTTTTGTCTAAACGGAGGTGCTGTAAGTTGGAAGAGTTCAAAACAAGAAACAGTAGCTGATTCTACAATGGAGGCTGAGTACATTGCAGCTTGTGAAGCGGCTAAGGAGGCGGTTTGGATTCGAAAATTCATTACTGATTTGGGAGTGGTTCCATCGATTGCAGATCCCATTGATCTATACTGCGATAATAATGGAGCCATAGCACAGGCTAAAGAACCTAGAGCTCACTCCCGAACCAAACATATACTCAGAAGATATCACCTCATTCGAGAGATTAACGAAAGGGGTGACATACACATATGTAAAGTACACACAAATGATAACATTGCAGACCCACTGACCAAAGGCTTGTCGCAGAAGAAGCACGACGGTCACACTAGTTCCATGGGTATTAGATACATGGGTGATTGGCTCTAGTGCAAGTGGGAGATTGTTAGTGTAGGTGCCCTAGAGGCAATACAATGTTTCTTTTAAATAAACCTTTATGTCATATGATTATTCAATAAACGTATTTATTATGACTTTAATTACTGCGATATATTTGTTAGCATAATAAATGTCCTTAGAATCATGATACACGTTATATAGTTTAAGTACATGACTTGAATTTGAGATTATATAATATATCATATTCTTAAATGTCCCTAGTCGAGTATTATTATTATAGGACAATAATAATACATAAATAGACTAGTATGTTGTTTGACAGATAACCATATCTCATTGGTTATAAGTATGGGGATACTAAAGTCAATGCATAGGTACATGTAGGAGTACATGGTACTGGACAGACCCACAGTGAGATTCTTCATGTTTAATAAAGTCATAAGAAAGACTCACAGTGATAATGGTGTAATGATCCTCTGACTTGAGATCATTATATTTCTATACGAAGATTAATATACTCTGACTACATTAAAAGTTACCTTTGACCGGGTGATGATAAAAGTGGACATCGGGTATATCATGAGTCGTATGAGAAATATGAATGATAGATAAAGGATTTAACCCTCCTATAATTAGGAGAGATATTATTGGCCTCTTGATTGAGTGAGACTATAAAATGCATGGCCGTGCTCAAATAATGATTTTTTTTTCCACAGTCTACTCATGGATCAAGTAAACCCGGATTAAATGTTGAAGAGGATGACTAAACACATGCCTCGAGTTTAATCTATAATATATTTGGTTAAAGGGATTATATTACACGGAAACATTAATCATGAAAGGTTTTATCAAATCACGATTTAATTATTGTTTAATTGGGTAGCAATGATGTATTACTAGATACCGCTCATTGTTTATAATTTTATTGGAGAATAAAATTATTGCTAATTAAATAATAGCCTATAGGGTCACACACATAGAGCACCTAGAGGAATAGTTAATTTAAATTATAGATTTAAATTAATTGATGATTATTTGAATTTTATTATATTAATTAAGTGAGACTTAATTAATTGAAATAAATTCGAATTTGAAGAATTATATTTCTGCCAATAATAATAATTAAGTGTGACTTAGTTATTAATTAAATAATAGAAGCATGTTTTATTATTTAATCCTATGCCTACATGGGTTAGGTTTTTGCTAAAAAAGGCCCATTAACCAATCATTATAAATTGATAATGATAGGTTAAATGGCTTGTACGTTTTTTTAACAAAACCCTAGAAGAAGAGGCAGCAACCAGCAAGAGGCAGAGAAAATTCGAAACATATCAAAGGAGGCTAGTACTTCCGTTCCGTGTTCAAGATCGTGAGACGTTCTTGAAGGTGTTCGTGTGGATACCATAGAGGTGTTTTCGAGAAGAAGACACAAGTCGTGATAGCAAGGATCTCCGTTGAGTTCGTGACATTCAAGATCTTAATAGGTATGATTCTATTTTACCATAATCCGTCTAATCTTATACATGATCCTGCGTTTGGGTTCCGAAAATTTTCGTTATATTTACGTTTATCCGCTGCGTTTTATGCCTTGGAACCCAACACTAGAAACCCTAATATGGGAAGAGTCCAATGATGATACTCATCCCTGGAAGGTTCCAAAAACCTTATCACTAGGAGACTTGGCCTCCAAATCTCCTAACCCTAACGTTACTCCAAGGCCCTTGTATGCCTATATAAGGGGTCTAAAGTCCTCACAGCAGAACTACGTTATTGGCTTAATTCTCACATACATCTGAGATACGTCGGTAGTTAACGAGGACCTGAGTTAGTCACGAAATGTTAAAGCAACCATTAAAGCTTTAAGCTCCCCCGAACCCTAGCATTAATTGCGTATTCAAAATGACTTAGTTTTTGATCCATAACATTTGACGCGGTTTGTGAGAACCGAATAAACAACCATGGCAAGAACATGAAATACCGTGATCACCCTCGAAGGAGAAGTCCCTACCACCACTGTTGATACCAACATTCCCCCTACCCCGGCGCAGAAACGTGGAGCTATTGTTCCAACCACCTCCGTTGAGGACCCTGAAACAAGTAACCAGTGTACCGGACCCCTGAGCATCGTCGTTCATCCCTCCAACCCTGATGTGACTATCCATGCTTCAGTCCCTCCACTCCAAGTAAGTCAACCCCTTAGTACAACTTTTGTCTCTCTTCATATATTGCAGGTCTCGTCTGTTGTAATAACTGACCCTCGCTATTGGCTCCCAAGAAACTACGAGCCCTCTTATGAATAAGGGTTGCTGCCCCACTATGCCTCGCGACAAGGGAATCAGGATTTCTCTGGACCTTACTCTACTGATGATGAGGAGTCGTCTAATAAGGATGTTAATCCCTGAAGGAGGCGACCTGACAAGGAACCTATTGGAGGGAGGAGTTCCCAGCCTCGAGGGCCTCAAAACACTGAATCCACAAACCTTCATGATAGGACACATGCTCATGAGGCTGAGGCCCAACGACTGAGGAGAGACCTGGAAGGGGCATTACTAAGGAAACAACGCCCTAGAGTTAAGGGGGATGGAGGATCAATGAGAAATGAACCTGTGATAGATCTGGATGAACCCCCAATAAGAAGACAGGTAAAGTCAAGTCAAACTAGGGCTGATCCTCAAAACTTGTTATCCCTTGAAGATCTTGATGATCCAGTACCTACCTTCACAGAGGAGATTATGAATGAAAAAATCTCAAAAAAGTGAATATTCCCACTATCAAGGCTTATGATGGGACTAGAGACCCCTCAAACCATGTTCTCACGTTTTCAAATGCACTGTTATTGCAACCTGTTAACGACACTGTCAAGTGTAGGGCGTTCCCTCAAACCCTGAGTGGTATGGCACAAAGATTGTTTAGTCGTCTACCCCCAAATCCGTTGGGTCATTCAAAGATCTGAGTAGGGCCTTCATTGGTCAGTTTATCAGTAGCAAGACTCATGAGAAGAGATAAGTTTTCCGGACCCACCGTTGGTTGCCAAACCAACACCTGAAGAAGTATTATATCTATACCTTGTTGTCTCCAGCTCAGCTCTGAGCGTTGTTCTTACAAAAGAGGAAGCCAAGGTTCAGAAACCCATCTATTATGTCAGAAAGATTCTGCATGACGCAGAGTTAAATTACTCAAAAGTTGAGAAATTTGATTTGGCATTGATAATGGCTTCAAGGAAGCTGCGCCCTTACTTTCAGGCACATGTCATTGAAGTCTTAACATACCAGCCCCTGAGAAACATACTTCACAGTCCCAAGGTCAGTAGAAGGCTGATTGAATGAACAATTGAGCTTAGAGAGTTTAAGATTCGCTATAAGCCTAGGATGACCATCAAAGCCCAGGCACTAGCAGACTTCGTGGTTGAATGTATCATTCCCAACCAAGAAGTCGGGGGGGGGGGGGGGGGCAGGAAGAGAGTAAGGATAATGAGAATGAGAAAGAAAAAGATGAAGGTCTCAAAGAATACTAGGTACTCTTTTTTGACGGGGCTTCAAAAATAAACACCAGCGGGGTTGACTTAGTTCTAAAAAGCCCTGATGGGTTTGCTGTTGAGCATGCCATCAAGTTGGATTTCCCTACTACAAACAATGAGGCGGAATATGCAGCTTTGATAGCTGGACTTGGTCCAACGAGAACCCTGAGGGTAAAGAACATGAAAGACTGTGGAGACTCAAGGCTAGTAATTTCCCAAGTGAATGGGGAGTGTGAGCCCCGTGAAGAGACTAAGATGAAATACCTGAGAATTATTAAAGCTCAGGAAATGTAATTTGAAGAATGTCTCTTTGAGTATATCCCAAGGGAAGAGAATGTAAAGGCTGATGCCTTGTCTAAGTTCACGTCATCTGAGATTGAGAACTATTATGGTAGTGTTTACTTCCAAGTCTTGAAGATCCCAAGCATTGAAGCTAAACTGGTAACCTTGACTGAGCTAGGAACATATTGGATGGATTCTATCAAACTCTACTTGGAGACAGGAAAAACATCGACCGACCCCATGGAGGCACAAAAGCTATCAGTGAGAGCCGTGAGATATGCTGTTATTGAAGGGATACTCTACAAAAAATCATATGTGATATTGTACTTGAAGTGTCTGAGACCCCATGAGGCTGAAGTTGCCCTAAGAGAAGTTTATGAAGATGCGTGTGGCCAGCACCTAGGAAGAAGGGCTCTTGCCCACAAGATTGTTAGATTAGGATTCTATTGGCCTGAGATGCTTAAAGATGCTAAAGCCTATGTCAAGAAGTGTGATCGCTATCAAAGGTTTGCGCCCGTTGTTAAGAAGCCTCTTGAGATGTTGACATCTAACAACTCACCAATCCCCTTTGCTAAGTGGAGAATGGATATCTTAAGCCCATTCCCTATGGCTAGTGGACAAAGGAAGTTATCATTGTTGCTATTGACTACTTCACTAAGTGGATAGAAGCCAAGCCTTTAGCCAAAATTGACACAAAGAATGAAACTCAATTCTTTTAGGAGAGTGTTATATGCAGGTATGGATTACCCAGTATCTTAGTGACAGACAATTGAACTCAGGTCAATAATAAAGACTTCATATAGTACTGTGGTAAGTACGATATCGAGCTGCGCTTCACTTCAGTAGCTCATCCGCAATGAAATGGAGAAGCTGAGGTTGCCAACAGAATTTTCCTGGATGGCTTGGAAAGAGATTTGAGCACTCTCAAGGGACTTGGGTTGATGAAATACTCCCAATCCTATGGGTATATAAAATGACTTGTAAGACTTCAATAGGTGTAACACCCTTCCAACTAGCCTATTGGGCCGAAGCTGTGGTGCCCATTGAAGTTGCTCAGACATCACTAAGGGTGCAAGAGTTTCAGGTTCAAGCTAATGAAGACGGCATGAAACTGGCTCTCGACTTAATAGATGAGGTAGGTGATGAAGCCAATGCCAAAATTTTCAAAAACCAAAAGAAAGGTTCATTCTATTACTACCTCAGAGTCAAGGAAATGTTTTTTTTCATGAAGGAGGCTTGGTTTTGTGAAAAATCGAATCATCGGGAGCTGGCCCCAAGGGTACATTACCCCTGAATTGGGAAGGGCCGTATCAAGTCAAGGAAGTGATGGGGCAAGGGGCGTACAAGCTCTAGACCCTTGAAGGAGTTGAGGTCCCAAGGAGCTGAAATACTGCTAAATAGATGATTTATTATGTTTGAATGAGGGCCTTGGTGCCTTAATACATTTTATTGGTTTTTGTAAGCCTTGAATGCTGGATGCTTTTAAGTATTAGTTTGGAGCATTAGAGGCTAGACATGTTTTTGATGTTAAGTTTCATTTGAGAACTTGGTAGTTTATAAGGAATGTTTTCCTTCTTATCAAATCACATTGATTATTTTCATTAAGTCTTTTATAAGCCTCACAAGTGTTTATTGTTTATGTTCAAATTAAACACGAAAAATAAACAAAACAAGCGTAGAAGTAAAAGATTAGAAACTGACAAGTGCATAAATAAAAAGGCCCGAAGGCCAAACATCTTTTACAAGCCCCAAGGGCCTACATAAATACAAGTCCTAAACTACTTCCCTCCTTCCTATTCTTCTTAGGATCATACTTTACGAGGAATCCTCCTCGCTCGACGATGACTCCTTGTCAGACTTCTTAGGCTCTTCTTCCTCTTCTTCCTCCTCTTCGAAAGAGCTGGAATCAGATGAAATCTCTGCATGAGCCGACTTCTAAGGAGTTGCCTCAGGAACAATCTTCTTTGAAAAAACTCAGTGAGGGGAAGGAGTCGTAATGGGCTCATGAGGCCTCTATGTCCTGACATCAGGGCTACCCTCCCCGTCGATTTCTTCCTCCCATTTTCCTTGATCAACCTCTTTAAAGCATCGGCAGATTGAGGACATTTGAAGTCCTGTTTCGGGTCAAATAACCCCGGATGTTCAACTAGAACTGCCCTTAAATTTTTGGGTTGAAGCTGTTAGGACTGCATGTTATACTCAAAACAGAACACTCATCACAAAACCTGCTGGAAAGACTCCTTACCACATCATGACAAATAGAAGACCATTTGTGAAATACATGCATGTGTTTGGAACAAAATGTTTTGTTCTCAAGGATGATGCTGACAACCTTGGGAAGTTTGAAGCCAAGGCATATGAAGGAATTTTTGTGGGATACTCCTTGAAAAAATTTGTCTATAGAGTATATGTGATTGATCAACAAAAAGTAATGGAAAGCACAAATGTGACATTTGATGAATTCAAGTTTCCTGCTATGAGACTTGAAGGAGAAAACTATGACACTTTGAGATTTAAAAATGGAATTGGAAGTTACTTAAAGTGAAAGAGATGAAATTGCACATGAATGCTCAAATGTAGAAATCTCACATGGAGTAAATGAAGAGACAAATGTTGAGGACTTCAATCACATTCAACTTGAGAATTCTCCTCACAACCCTATCATTCACTCAGGTGGAGCTTCTTAAGGATCTACAATAAATGTTAATCACTTAAATTAAGAAGAAGCCACTTCAGGAGAAAGAGGTGTGGGTCACTCAACTAAGTGGAACAGGGCTCACACAGATGATCAAATCATTAGTATTCCTGAAGAAGGAGTAAGGACAAGAAGAGAAACAATGAATGAATGTATGTTTGCATATTTTCTGTCCAAAGTAGAACCAATATTAGTTGAAGAAGCATTGTTGGATCATGACTGGATAACTATTATGCAAGAGGAGCTAAATCAATTTGAGAGAAACAAAGTTTGGGACTTGGTTCTACCGCCTAGTGACAGATCAATAATTGGCACTAAGTGGGTATACCGAAATAAGATGAATGAATTTGGCACTGTTGTAAGGAACAAAGCAAGGCTAGTTGCAAAAGGTTATTCATAAGAAGAAAGCATTGAATATGATGAGACCTTTGCTCCAGTTGCAAGACTTGAAGCTATAAGAATTTTTCTAGCATTTGCAGCTCACTCAAATTTTAAAGTCTATCAAATGAATTTCAAAAGTTCCTTTCTGAATGGTAAATTGGAAGAAGAAGTTTATGTGCAACAATCTCCTAGCTTTGAAGACTCAAAATTCCCTAATTTTATATAAAGGCTACTCAAGGCATTATATGGACTCAAATAGGCTCCAAGACCATGGTATGCCACTCTTTCAGTATTTTCTAGACAATCAATTCACTAGATGAACTATTGACAAAACTCTCTTCTATAAGAAGCATGGTGATGATATTATCCTAGTTCAAATCTATGTGGATGACATCATATTTGGCTCTACTAATGAAAAGCTATGTCAAAGTTTTTAGAAGATCATGCAAAATGAATATGAAATGAGCATGATGGGAGAGCTTAATTATTTTCTTGGGCTTCAAATAAGTCAAAGAACATATGACATCTTCATAAGTCAAACAAAATATGTAAATGATCTATTGAAAAGGTTTGACATGCAAGATTGCTCACCTGCTAAGACTCCTATGTCTACAACCACAAAACTTGATGAAGACAAGAAGGGCAAAAGTGTTGATATGAAGACCTACAGGGGAACGATTGGTTCTCTACTTTATTTGACTGCAAGTAGGCCTAACATCATGTTTTTCACATGCCTATGTGCAAGGTTTCAAGCAAATTCAAAGGAATCTCATCTCATTATTGTCAAGAGAATTCTCAGATATCTAAAGGGAACACCTCACATGGGATTATGGTACCCCAAAGAAATAGGATTCAATCATGTTGGTTACACAGATTCAGACTATGCTAGTTGCAGAGTTGATAGAAAGAGTACCTCAGAAAGTTATCAATTTCTTGGACAGAGATTGGTTTCATGGTACAGTAAAAAGAAACAATTTATGTCAACATCCACAGCTGAAGCTGAATACATAGCTGCTAGGAGTTGTTGTGCTCAAGTGCTTTGGATAAGGAATCAACTAAGAGACTATAGACTTGTTTTGAAGAATATTCATATCAAGTGTGACAAAACTAGTGACATCTCAATTGTGGCCAATCTTGTGAATCACTCAACAACAAAGCACATTCACATCAGGTATCATTTCATAAGGGAACATGCTGAAAATGGTACTATTGTACTGCTCTATGTTCCAACACAAAAATAGTTGGCAGATATTTTTACTAGGCCTTTGGATGAAGCCACCTTCAACAACTTAGTAAGTGAAATTGAAATGCTAAATCCTTCAAGCTAAATGTAGTAAAAATGATTCTGTAACTGTTGCAAAAATTACTTCACAGTCATGATTTTTAAAATGAATTATCTAAGTGAAGTAAAACTGGTGTATACTTATAAATACACTAGTCATATTGTTGTACATTTCTTTTGAAAACAAAATTAGTAGCTTGGAATTATTTCAGTCTTATTCCAAGGGATAACTTGTAAAGAGTTAATATTCTTATACATCATTAAATAACAAGAGTATTTTTCTTAACATATGGATAATTTATCAAAAATAATTTTTGGTTAGATTAATTTTGAATAAATTAATCTGAGAATTATTTTGAGAAAATTTCTTTATATTATTTTCCAAGTGAAAATGAAATAATCTTATGAAACTTGAGTTTTTGAATAAGTTGCCATCCTTTTTCAGACTTCCAGACTAGTACAAATTTCCAGAGTTCTCGAATAAATTTGACTTGATCAAGTTCTCTACAATTACTTTCAAAGTTCTCGAACAGTTCTCTCTGAGACATCTCGAATTAAAGAGTTCTCGAACAGTTTATTTTTCAGACATCTCAAATCACTTGCTAACGAGTTCTCGAATCCTTTTAACTTAGAGTTCTCGAATAGGTACTTTGAGAGTTCTCGAATCAATTTAAACAGTTTTTCCTTAAAAGTACTTTATACATTTCAGAGTTCCCGAACAGTTCAAATCGATTACAATTCTAGTCGAGTTGTCTAGGTAATATATATAGCGAAGTAGATCTAACATTTCATTTCTACACTTATTCAAAAATTTAAGGAACCCTTCTCACTCTACAGTTACATTAGATATCTTAAAACTTCTCTAAACCTCTTTCATTTCTTCTATTATCCTATCTATACACTATTTTATGGAATCATCTAGCTCAACTGTAACCTACACCATTCCTGAAACAAACTTTCTGGCCATCTCGCGTGATGCAGATGCCAAGGACCAGTACAAGTGCTTCATAAAGTTCCTACTTGATTCATATTTGAAAGAACCTCTACTCTGCAATCCCACTCTCTACATGGACATTTTTGGGCAGTTCTGGAACACTGCTACTTGGGAAGAGATAACACTTGAAGATGGAATCTCAAAGATTGTGTTTACCTGCAGGATACAAGATGTGAACATAAGTTTCAATGAAGATGACATGAATACATGTATGTCACTACCAAGCAAGGACTTTGACTTAGACCCCACCAACTCAGATAAAATAGAATTTCTTGAATTCGTTAAGTATGCTGATGAGAACATTAAGATTGGAAAAGTAATGAAGAAGTACCTAATGAAAGAGTGGTCATTTATTTTTGACACATTTGTTCGAGTCTTCACCTGCAAGAAAACTAGCTTTGATCAACTCAACTTGATAGCCTTGAAGCTTGGGCACTCTTTAGCTTACAACACCAAACTCAATGTTGGGAGGATGATTCTTGGGGAGCTTTCCACTAGACTACCAAAGAGAGGTAATGAAATATTCTTTCCTCGATTTATTCAATCAGTACTCAATTATAAAAATGATAAATTGATTGAATTGCATGGAATCGACAAAAATAAAATTGGCTATTGTAAATACATGTCAAAGAATATCTTTGCATCATTGGAAACAAGAGGCACAGTGTGTAAATATCTTAAAATTACTCTACACATGAGTATTTTATTTGATAGTTATCGACTTATGAAGCCTAAATTTCATGCTCTTGTCACAGTAAGAATTCACAAGGTAGATGAAGAACAAACTCTACATGACCCAGGGAATTCAAACCCAACTGAAGCCCCTTCTTCAAATTCCATAGATGATAGTGAACCAACCTCCACATCCTCTCAACTGGGTGTGGGTGAAAATAGGAAAAGGAATAAACTAGCTGCCAAGAAAAAAATTTGGATGCAATAGTAGAAAATATAGAAGAAATTGATGAGTCGCCTTTGGAACCTTTAAAAAGGAGAAAGAAATATCAAAAGGCCATAACAGACCACTCTACATCATCCCAACAGGATGTAGATGTACATAAGGGATTAAACTTACTTCTAGGTGTACTTTATCAACAAGGTGTATCTATTAAAATTAGGAGTCAGTCTACTCCACTCTGTACAGAGTCTGCACCATTACAAGAATTCACTCATGTCAATGAAGAAGTTTTAGTAGAAAAGGAAACACAGAATGCACAGTTAGGAACTTCTATTGAAACTTCTCCATTTTCTCAGGGGGAGTTGCCAACACTCAAATCTACTATTCAAACTTCTCTCAATTCTAATATTTCTTCTCAACCAATTGTGTCTAGCCAAACACAAAAGGTTGTTGATCATCAGGAATCCAGTTCTCCTCGTGAGCCAAATTCAAGTGACATAGTGCATGACACTATGCTCACCACTCAGGACATACATTTAGATGGTGATGGAATGTATGCTGAGGCATATCCTGATGACACCATTAAAGCCACAAACGCTTTAGGAGTTTTTACTTCAGACTCTGTGGTGGATGAGGATGCAACAATTCCCTTTGATCTCATTAATGATTCATTGGAGTACCAGGTATCTTCACAGACATTGGAAAATCTAGGTGACCTCCACACCATGCAAATGGCATCCCCTGGACAACGCCCAGTCATTCAAAGACTGTCTCCTAGGGAGAAATCACCTATCCATCCAGTGTCTAGAGAATCATCTGAGAAATTTGATGAGGACATAGATACTGAGGGGATCACTGTAACAGGTAGTCCTAGCACTAACTTTATGTCACAATGACTGAAAACTGTGCAACATGACAGGAAGTCAGAACCATAATCTCATGGTGGATCACTATCAGATGAAAAATTAAGAGAGATCTATGGTGACCAGTTGGATGGATGGTACCACATTGCTCAACAACTTCTCACATCTCATCTACCCAACAAAGACTATGCTGAAATAATGTTGGAGTATTATAGAGACCACGAGGAAATCAAAGATAAAAATGCTCATATGGCTGAAGATGAAGAGGCCAATGTAGATGCTTGGTTAGATAGCAAAAGCAATGTGAGCATGAAAAAGATGCTACAATGGATGAGAGAAAATCACTTAACTTCTCTAAGCTCAAGTTCCCAAGTCTTTACTCCAAGTGCAATCTATGATGCAGTTCATGAGGCTGCCCAAATGCAACTCCAAGCAAATCATTATCTTGCATGGGGCCTCCAATCTGAGATTGATGTCAATAAAACCAAGGTAGAAGGCACTTTGAGGACCATTGAAGAACAGATGAAGCCAGGTGGCATTTATGCAATAACAAGATCAAGGTCTGACTCTTCTCTATCTAAACTCAAAGCAAGTGAAATGGCTGATAAAATAGAGAAAATGGAAAAATCCTTTAAGGAGATGGTGGAGAGCAATGGGGCAATTCAACAAATACGGACCTCCATCAATAACATTGTGGAAGTTCTATACAAAAATAGGCATGCAGATAGACTACGTAAAGATGATCCTCTGCATGACCCAGATCCATTGCAAGTGAATTTGTTTTATCAATCCAAGGCTAGGGCATAACAAAATGAAGCCCTCACTGTTAGATCCAAACTATCGTAGAAGGGGGGTTGAATACGATATTGGTAGTTTTTCGATTTAGTTCGTGTTTATAGATCTATTCTAGGTGAGAAATAAATATAGCAGTTATGATTCTAAATAACAAGAACAATCTTCGGGAATATATTTTGTATTATATAAACCCAAAGTGCTACACTCTCACATAGATGTATGAGCTACAATGAATTTCACAACAAGAAATAAATACGATCTTTAATGGCTATGTGTATTCTCTCTGTCTCTCTCTAAGATGTATCTATTTATGTGTGTTGTGTTCTGAATACTTTTAAAATGAAAATATATTTTGTTTATATGTAAAATTTACAATAAAGTGAAATACAGTTCTTAGTGTCGACTAATTCTTCTTCTATGTTGACTTGAGTTGACCCTTGGATAATTTTCTGTGTCGAAGAGTATTGCCTTGTATATTGTACTTAGAAAATTATCCAGTCTAGAGAGTAGTTGATGTGTCGAATCCTAGGTTCTTGTATGCTTTCGTTATCCATTTTGAATCATTTTGATACATGTGTCGAATTCCTTTGCCTTAGAGAACCATATGTCGAATTTGATTCACTCTTGTAGGACTTAGAATATCTGTATACATCTAGAATGTGTATGCATCAAATTCTAAGTATCTTTTAAGGCATGTGTCAAATTCTAAGTCATGTGATATAACTTAGAATATTCTCCACTATTTAAGAAATTCATGTGTCAAATTATGTATCCTTGTGGTACATGTGTCGACTTGAATTCCCCTCTACATTGCCTTAGAATTTATTTCATCATTCATTCATACTATGTGTCGAATTCTTAATCAATGCAGAAAATACTTGGCCACTTTTGATTCCCATAATCTATGTGTCGAATTGTGCTTCTGTGTAGAAGTGACTTGGACTATTTTAGGCATCACAAAGCCATGTGTCGAATTCTTCAACCATGTTCTACTTGACTTGCATTCTTTTTAGCTTGCATACTTGGCTTCTGTCAATTCTTCTTGTATACTGAATATGTTAATCAAATTCTTTGTGCTGACACTTGGTGTACTAGTCTGGTTCACAAGTGACTAACACTGTATTGATCTCCATACTCTCAATTCAAATCAATTGACAAGTTTGTTGTATTCCTTTATTGCTTCTAATCTTCACTGAAATCTTCTAGCACTGACTGCTTGATCTTTAATACTTTCTGAAACACTGAATCACTTATTCTTTATTCAGGCTTGATCATAGTAATGAACTTCTTTCATTGATCTTCAATATTCCATCAAATACCTTGATACACGTAGTTGCCTGATCTTCATTGTAGATTCCTATGATTATAATATTATTATTTACCAGTCCCTTATTTTTAGTTGAGTTACAGATCCTCGATTACATTGTATGTTACATTATGCTTTACAATCTCTCCATATTTGATTATTAGAGTTCGACAAGTAAATTATAAAGAAAAGAGGATATCTCAAATAACAAAACAAGAAAATTAAATTATGGAAATACTGTAAATAAAATTAATTGCATTCTGGATTAAATATTACAATTCCAGATTTCATTACAGCTAAGTTACAAGAATGAGTTTGTTCCTCTAGCCTGAACTAATATTTCCATTTGCTTCTTCATTCTTGGACCTTTGTTATTCTCCTTCTAACAATGTCGTAAGCCTCCCATTCTAGAAGATTTCTTGGTTTTTTATATTGCAGTTGATCAAAGATAAGTTGTAGCAGTGGCATACTCCTGAATCTTTTCAATTCACTGAATTTGAAACTTAGTTGTTGAGTCCACCCTTGCACCATCACTCTCTTTGAATTAACATCCACCCGATTTGTAATCATTTGATCTTCTTATAACACTTTGTCCATGTAGGCTTCTTCTACTTCTCGTAGCACGATCTTGTCTTCAGGATTTGTAGAGTTCCTGAGTTTTTCCAAAATTCTTCTTATCACTTTAGAATTTTCATTTCTGATTCTACTTATTTCGATTTCTCTATCACTTTTTTTTAGTAAATCACTCTTAGTGGATTGGTGATGACCATTGGTTTTCTTGCTTTTTCATACTTAAGGCTGGGTTTTGCTGCTTCTTCTTCTGGCACTTCATTTGATAGGTCAAATATGTGTTCATCACCCGGATCAGCTCGGAAAGGTTCTCTAGGTTGAGTACCTTTTGATGGATCAAATCTTTTCACATTCTCAATATCTCTTCCTAGAGCTTCAGAGATGTTTAACCTGTAAACAAAGATTTTTTCTACTACTTTCCATTCTTCAGAATTTCTAAACCCTTTTCCTCTAAGCAAGCCCTCAACAAACTTCAATCGTATGAGTGAGTAGTACGCCAATGCTTCATGATCCAGTCTCAATATTTGAAGAAATCTATCTTTGAAATATCTGACTTGATACGGATTCTGTTAAATTTCTGGCTCTGCTTTTTCCATTAGCTTTTCAATCATTTCTGCCATCAATTCATTTTTAGAGGATTCATGGATTCTGATTTTCTACTTCAGCTCAAACAACTCAGTCAAAGACCTTCTCTTCAGAAATTCACTTGATATAGTCTTTAACCCGTAGTTGTTGAAAGACAAGGTTAATCTCCAACCTTCTGATCTCGGTGCCAGAGAAATTACAATATTAGATATTTCACTTTTTAACTCAAAGTAGTAGTTGCTCATGCTTCTGTTTCTTTGTCTGAAAGTTTGGAACAGCCTATGAACTTCTTCATCATTGTTATTTGAAGCACCAATGTCAGGTCTTCTTAAATTAGCTTGTTGTTTCACATTTTCTTCTTGTCTTTGAGCTAAAAAGCTTCTTCTTCTGATATGTCTTATTTGCTCATGAATTGAATTGAAGTCCTCATATGTCTTGTAGTCATCCTCCTGGACTTTCTTGATTTTATACTTATCAATATAGTCAGAGAATGTTCTTGGATATGCAACTTCATTGACATATGAGTCCATCTCATTAAACGGATCATCATTTGGAATCTATCCTTCTTCTAGTTCCTCCCCCTCAGCATATCCATCAATAGCTTCTTTTTGTTGATCAGAAAAATCACCAATATTTTCCTTCTATTTATAAGATACAGCTTTTTCTTGTACCTGTCCTTCTACCATCTCCCCCTTAGTTGTGTTATCCTCCGGAACTGGGGTTGATTGAAGAGGAAAGGTATTTGATCTCTGTGCCAATAACTGCTTGAGTAAATTATTGATTTCTTTGTTATCCTGCTGTAGCTTTTCTTGTGCTTTCACAATTTTGGACATTGAGTGTTTCAAAGTTCCAACTTGTGCTTCTAGATTGATAATTATCTGATTTGTAACTTTTGTGTGCTGAGTTTTTTTTATGAATTTGGGGAATTCCTCGCACCTGGTTCTTCCGAAGAATCATGACCAAGTGGATAATTACCTCTATAAGGATTTGGAACTGTTTCGTGCTGACGCACTATTTCATCATAAGACTTAGTTATTACTTCATCGCGGAGTGGAACCACATCTCTATGAAATTGGTTGTCCCTAGAAATAGATTTCTGGGATCCCCACTTCCTTCTATGGAAGGGTTGCTTCTCCTCTTTACCACGAATGGTAGAGAGACCTCCTATTTCAGGAACTGGAAGGGTTAGTTCCAGTGTGATCACCACCTTAGACACTTTAATATTTAGCAGTTGAGAGTCCGTAGTGCCAGCTAAAGCCTGTGAAGGCATGTCCTAGTCAGGCTCTACCTGAGTAGGCTCCGCTACTTGTGTAGTTGTTCTTTGAATGGAACCCTCGCTAACTCTATGGAGGAGTTGCCTCTCACCTATTCGAGAACTGGATGGGAGAACCTCCAATAACGGAGCTGGAGATGTTCTATCCAGGGGGGTCACCACCTCGAACAATGTAAGGTGTGGAAAGTAAGAGTTTGTGATGCCTCTCGAAGCCTGTGAAGGCCTGTCCAACACAGGATCTACATGTGAAGGCTCTACTACTGAAGTAGCTTGGTTAACCGTCAATTAATTTTTCTTTTCATTTCCAAACAAAGAAAAGCGGATTTATGCATTTAATTGCTCTATCCTTTGTATATTTAAAAGCACAAGTGAATTGGGGTTTTGGCTAGCAGTTGCCTCTAGTTCAAAATATATTCTCCTTCTTCTGCTAGGAGGCAGAGCTGCTTCAGGGGTACATCCACCTTATTTGGTGCACTAGAGGCAATGACTCCATCATCATCACTCAGGGTTTCAACTAAAGGAGTTGGGAGAGGTGTTTATTGTTCTATGACAGGGGTTAGAACCTTTTGGTTTTCAGGCTCATTGTCATCTTATATTGCCACTGGGATCATTGGTGTGTGTGAGTCCAGAGATGGCTGTGATACATCCAATAAAGCAAGATAATATTCACGAAATACTAGTAAAAGATCAAATTCAGAAATATTACCTGCATCAGGACTTACCCTTGGAGTGTCAGGGTGATAAGATCCTGCAGTATCATCAATCACATCTTTATCAGCCATTTCTGTATCACTTTCTAATGGCTCATTTTCCATTGGACCCTCTTCCTCTTCTTCTTCTTTTTCATCTTCAACTTCAAGCTCAGGTTCATCTTCAGGGTCCTCATTCATTGGATCTTCTTATTCAGAGACCTCCTCTTGTTGTTCGCCTACTTCAAGAAACATAACACTTTCCATATATTCCGTTAGTCATGTTATATTTTCATTTGGGTAATCATCCCGGTTTACAAGTTTGGGAACGATGCTACCACAGATTTCAATGCAAGATTCAAACTGACTTCCAGAGAAAACATTCATTTCGTCTTGAGTGAGTAGATCATTGAGCACTAGTTGTAGATATCGAGGGTAATAACATTCAACATTGACTATGTTGATGTCTCTCTTCACCTCAGATCTCATGGCTTGAAGAATGTTTTTCATATTAGTTTACCATAGTTGATATTGATGTTGTTAGAGATGGCATACCCAATATATTAAGTTATTTTGAGAATACCACTCCATTCACCCTTCTTTTTGGTAAAAACATGGTTAACTATATGAAAGAAAAAGTTCCATTCACGTGGAAGATTGTGCTTGTACATCATTGTGAGGTTCAATGGTCCATTGTGTATGATGGAATTGAAGAAGTTGGCATGCTCAGAATCATCAGGCAAGGGATCAAAGTTTTCAGTGTTAAACTGTAAGATACGGTTCAAATCCTGATCCGTTACCCGAATATCTCTATTTTCTAAAGAAAATGTAAAAGAAAAATTATTAGCATCTGATGTATCGACAGCTGTGTGATAACATACAAGCAGTGCATCAAGATTTAATTCTGGGCTTGCAGTTAAAGCGTGTCGTACATTAGAATGTTCACACAGAAACCAAATCCAATTGCTATAGGGTTCAGCAACCGACTCCGGTTCTAGTGTGAGTGCATTATTTGTTTTAAGTACGATAAATCTTCCAACCATTTTTAATTAATTATAAATGAATAGATAATTTATTGTTTAAGTAAAACAAATATTTTGCAACACCAATTTTAATAATTAATAATTTAATTTTAATTTTAATTTGAGTTAAAATTAACTCCAATTCAAATCACCTCAGAAAAATATGGGAAAATTATATGATATAATTAAGGTAATTTGCTACGCTAAAATGATTTTTAATCAATTTTCAATCACTATAAATTAAACTAGATCTGAGATGGGTCGGGCTATCTACTAAAAATCGAGTTTTTGAAACCTATATCAAATCGAGTAAAACGAGTTATGTTATAGATCTACTAAACTGGACCACAAAACTAGTTTTAGATTTTGAAATGGGTGATTAAAAGTTGAGATTGTGTGTGTGTGTGTTGAGGTTTTATCAATGGAGGTTGAGAGCACAAATCGCGTAAGTAATTGTGTATGTATCTATTTTCAGCTACACTTAGGATAAAGAAGAAAAACATTTTAAGACATAGTTATATATCCTACATTGTGAAGAACTCGACACATGCGAGAATTACAAAAATGTCCTCCATGCCATTCTAGACTTGACACAAACGAAAAAAAATACTATTAAACCAATATCGACACATATTTACTGAACTTGATGTATCGATATCTCATCATTGTGGTCAAATATCGACACAAACTAATAATAAACAAAGTACATATCAAGTATTGAAAAATTAACTTGTAGACAAAATTCGACACAACTAAAAATAATCTAAAAGACTTCTATGTGTCGATTTTTTTTGTCCCTTGTGTTAATAGATTCAACACATAAAAGACATTTTAAGTAAAAATACAAGTGTCAAATTTTATTAACCCCTGGTTGACTAGTCAACTCGTAGAATTATAATATTATTAATTAATAAATATTTTATGTGTCGAATTTTACTAGCCCAGTATATTTTGTACTTGAACAAAATATATTCTATTATCAATTGGTAACATTCGAATTAAAATATAAATCTTATTTAGAATAAATTTCAAATCAAATATTACCAAATTGATAATATCACAATTATTATAATAAATTATTTATTTAAAATATCATTGACTGATATTAATTAAATAAAATATTTAAATAATTATGCTTCTATTTTTATTAATAAATTTAAATTATGAAGCAAACAATCCCTTTAATTTCTATATTCATAACTTAAATAAATTAACAAAAATATAATTAAATAAATACTCAAAATCTATTAAATTAGATATAAGTATTTAAATAATTTTAATTTACCATTAATTAATTACCAAATTAATATATATCAAGATATAATCTGGGCAATTAATCAATTGTCAATTAATATGCTGTTTTCTGGATGTTCAAATAAATTCACAAATCCTTTTAATATTGAAGATTAAATATCTGTGAAATTATTAACACTAAATTGCAGATAAGATCTAAATATTTAACATCCCAAGTTCACAAACCAGTCCAGTGAAGGTGACTTCATTTAGTGGTTTAGTGAAAATGTCTGTAATTTGTTGTTCTGTAGGTACAAAGTATAACTCTACAGTACCATTCATGACATGCTCTCTAATGAAATGATAGCTGATATCAATGTGCTTGGTTCTCGAGTGTTGAACATGATTGTTTGTGATTGCTATGGCGCTTGTGTTGTCACAGAATATAGGAATTTTGCTCAGCAACAGTCCATAGTCTTGAAGTTGGTTCCTTATCCATAGGATTTGAGCATAGCAGCTTCCAGCAACACCATATTCAGCTTCAGCTGTTGACATTGCAACTGAGTGCTGCTTCTTGCTATACCAGGACACGAATCTTCTACCAAGGAATTGACAACTCCCTGATGTACTCTTTCGATCAATCCTACAAACTGCATAATCAGAAACTGTATAGCCAACAAGGTCAAAACCTATATCTTTATGTACCAAATTCCAAGATTCAGACTTCCCTTAAGATACCTAAAAATACGTTTAACAGCTATAAGATGCGATTTCTTAGGGTCAGCTTAAAACCTAGCACACAAGCATGTGGCAAACATAATATCTGGTCTACTTGCAGTTAAGTAAAGTAATGAGCCGATCATACCACTGTAGCTTGTGATATCTACCCTCTTACCAAGTTCATCTTTATCAAGCTTAGTGGCAGTTGCCATTGGGGTTTTAACTGGAGATGCATCTTCAAGACCATACTTTTTCAAAAGATATCTGATGTACTTGGTCTGGCAAATGAAGATTTCATCTTTCCTTTGGCTTACTTGGAGTCCAAGGAAGTAGTTCAGCTCACCCATCATGCTTATTTCATTCTGCATTAACTTAGCAAATCTACTACACAAATGATCGTTAGTAGAACAAAATATAATGTCATCCACATATAGTTACACTAATATCATATCATTTTTATGCATTTTATGAAACAAAGTCTTATCTATGGCACCTCTAGTGAAACCATTTTAAATTAAAAATACTGATAGAGTGTCATACCGTCTGAGGTGTTTGCTTTATGCCATAGAGTGCTTTGAAGAGAAAGTATATGAAATCAGCAAACCCTGGATCTTCAAATCCTGGGGGTTGTTCCATATATACTTTTTCTTCTAGTTCTCCATTCAGGAATGCACTCTTCACATCCATTTGATATACTTTGAAGTTGGAATGTGCTGCGAATGCCAGAAACATCCTGATAGTTTCAAGTCTTGCTACTGGTGCATATGTTTCATTTTAATCTATTCCTTCTTCTTGGGAATAACCTTTAGCAACTAGTTTATTTCTGAATACCCATTTTGTGCCAATTACAGACTTGTTCTTTGGCCTAGGTATCAGCTTCCATACTTTCTGTCTTTCGAATTGATTGAGTTCTTCATGCATTGTTAACTCAATCTGGATCTTTCAATGCTTCTTCAACTTTCTTTGGCTCTATCTCAGAGAGAAAACAAGAGAATAAACATTCATTCTACGAAGCACGTCTAGTTTGAACTCCAACATCTGGATCTTCTAGAATTAACTCAAAGGGGTGATCTCTACTCCACACCCTATGTCTAGGCAGATTTTCTCTAGATGATTCAGCATGATTGTCATTATTGTGCTGAGTTCTATTAGTAGATCCTTCAGTTGCTCCCCCTGAGCTACTGCTGGGTTGAGAATGAGATTCTCTGCCACTACTAGTAATTTATTTATATCTTCCACTGTTTCCACTACTAGGGTCAGAATCATCATTGTTGTTATTCTCAATTGGTGCTTGATTTTTTGTTGCAGCTTCAGGTTCTTCTTCACCTTCATCTCAGTTCAAATTTTCAAACTGCAGAGTTTCAGTGTCATCTGTTCTTTATAGACTTGAGAGATTGAGATCATCGAAATTTACATTCATGCTTTCAATGATCTTCATGTGTTCAATCACATAAACCCTGTATGCTTTAGATTCCAGAGAGTAGCCAAGAAATATGCCTTCATGAGCTTTGGATTCAAACTTTCCAAGATGCTAATCATCTTTCAGTACAAAGCATTTTGCTCCAAACACATGAAAGTACTTCAGTGTTGGTTTCTTGTTTTCCATCAACTCATATGGAGTCTTGTCATGATCTTTATTAATCTGGGTATGATTCTGAGTATAGCAAGCTGTGTTGACTGCTTCAGCCTAAAAGTATAGAGGTAACTTAGCTTCATTCAGCATTGTTCTTGCTGCTTCAACTAAAGTTCTGTTCTTCCTTTCTACTACTCCATTTTGTTGTGGAGTTTTGAGCGCTGAATATTGTCTTGAAATTCCTTTCTCAATACAGAATTCATTCAGGGTTACATTTCTGAATTTTGTTCCATTCATCTTCTAACTATATCTTCTTTATGTGACCAATAATTGTCTTATCGGCTTCAAATTTTTAGGCTAGAAACAACACCCATGTGTACTTAGAGTAGTCATCAACAATTACTAGTGCTTATCTTTTTCTTAACATAGACATGACATTGACTGGACCAAATAAATCCATATGCAGAAGTTGCAGGGGTTCGGTAATGTCTGATGAGTCTTTGCTTTGGTGAGATGCTTTATTTGACTTCTCTTTTTCACATGCTTCACACAAACCTTCTTTACAGAATTTCATCTCAGGTAAACCTCTAACCAATTCCCTCTTAATAAAGAGTTCATTGCCTTAAAGTTCAGGTGTGATAGTTTCATATTCCATAACCAACTGTCCTCTATTGAAGCTTTGCTGTAAAAACATTGAACTTCGCCTTTGCTTACAGAGAATAAGTCAGCCACAAAAAATTCCCCTTTCTTACTCCTTGAAGAGCAAGCTTCACATCTTTCCTACTTTGGATTGCACACCTTTTCTTTTTGAAAGTTACTTTGTAGCCCTTGTCAGTAAACTAACTGATACATAGGAGGTTGTGCTTTAATCCATCTATAAAAGAGATATTTTCAATGATAACATTGCCAATTTCTAAATTGTCATATCCCGTTGTGAATCCCTTGTTGTTATCTCCAAAGATCACTATTGGGCCAGCTTTCTCAATCACATCTAATAGCAGGGTTTTATCACCGTTCATATGCCTAGAACAACCGTTGTCGAGAATCCACATAACACACTTGTTCTTTACTATACCCTGTAACCACAAATTGATTACTTCTTTTTTGGCACCCAAATATGATTGGGTCCATGAGGCTTAGATGATTTAACAGATTTAGCTGCAGAAATTCCTTGTCCTTGTCTTTCTCATCGACTGTTCCCTTGCCCTTTGGTTTAGCCTTGACAGGTGTGTCTTTAGGCTTAGGGACATGGGCTTCCTTCCTAGAATTAGGAGGACTAACAGTCTTTGCCCTAACATGCTTTCTATTCATGTTTACATCTGTATTAATGCAACTACTAGATGATGCATTCATCAAGTTTATGTATGCAGACATAATGTTGAAAGTACATGGTATACATCCTACTTTACCACATGGTTGATGAGGGATAGACATAGCAGACATACTAGGCATTTCAGTTTTTACTACTTTAATTTTTTTGCATGCATGCATAATATTTCCAGTAAAATTACAGTTATTACAAACTTTCCTAGTAGCATTGGGAGAGTAGGCTTAATCATTTTTCTTATTAATACCTATCTTGCCATTTCTGTTAGCTTTCTTCTTTTCATCCTTGTTGCCTATTTCAGTTTTAATCTGTTTCTTAGGTTCTTCAATTTTTATAGATTTCTTAGGTAACTTTTCTTTATCTTCTTCATCTTTCTTTTTATCATCAGCAAGGATTTCTTCTTTCATAGTGATTTGTTCTTCATCTATGACAAACTTCTTGTATAGAGGCTTATGGACATTTTTTAACACATGTGGAATGTCTTACTTCACAAGACTTTCCTCAGCAATTGATTCCTCATGTATCTTTCCTACCTTCTTATCATAGTCAAATCTTATACCAGCTATTTGACCTATGGCATGTTTATTTATTGCCTCCTTAACAAAATTAGCAGATTTCTTATATGCCTGAAGTTTTAACTCTAACTCAGAAATTTTATTCCTAAGTGCAGTTTCTACTTCTTGGTTGCATTTATCTTTATTCTGTAAATATTCTACCTTCTTCTAATATCTTCTAAATTAACACAAGCAAGTTCTAGTTCTTCATTTTTAGCCTCTAGAATTTTATTCCTTAGAACTAGTTTAACATTTTCTTCTTCTGATGCTAACATGCTTAGTTGTATATTAAACATTTCTACACTAAGATCTTCAACAGTTTTCTTATAATCAGAATTAGACATTTCAACTGTGGAAAGAAATGATATCTTTGATGTCTGAGGTGATGCCTCTAAAGAATCTGTCATAAGTGCAACATTTCTATATGTCTCTTCTTCATCATTATCAGAATCATCCAAGCTTTTTCCCTCGACTATATAAGCTCTGCAATGATGCTTCTTTACCAATGCATCATATTTTTGTTTCAGTTCGTCATACGACTCCTTTCTTTCATTTCCTTGCTTAGGCTTCTGACATTCTGTAGCAAAATGTCCAGGTTTATTGCAGTTATAGCACTTAAACTTGCTACGGTCTATCATTCCAGTCTTGTAACCTTCTTTACTGAAAGACCCTAAAGATGAACAACCTCGATTATTTTTTCTATTGTTGGAACCACTATAACTTGAGTTACTCGAACTTGTACTTAGGGTTCCTCTTAAACCTGAGGTGTTTGACCTTTCCGGCCATATAGGCCATTGTCTTGTTTTCTAATTGATCAAGTTCTTCTATTGTGTAGAAGTTGTCTTTATCACATTCTTAAGCATTTTCTGTAAACTCATCTTCTAGAATCTCTTCTTTCTCAATTACAGGCTTTTCTGTGTTGGTCTCTGTACTAGCAAAATCTTTAGCTACAAGTGTTGTAGTCTTCAAGAAAGTTGTATTCTTGCTATCCACTGTCCTTGAACCATAAATTATTTGTCTTTGTTCCTGCTCCATTTCATGAGTCTTGAGCTTTCCATATATAATTTCAATAGACATTTCATTTATGTCACTTCTCTCTTTTACTGTAGAGATTTTGTGTTCAAGGTGCGTTGGTAGTGTCAACATGAATTTCATGTTGATCTCCCTACCGAGTAGGCCTTTCCGTATAGAGACAAGTCATTCAGTAATTTATTGTATCTCTCAAAGACTTGAGTGATACTCTCTCCGGGTAGTGACTTGAATGCCTCGTACTGGGATGTAAGAATATCCAGTCTGTTTTCCTTCACCTCTACACTACCTTTCATTAGCAGATCAATAATATCCCACATTTGTTTGGCACTAGTACAGTTGATCACTTGATTTAAGCATTGTAGTGTCCAGTGAATCCATTAGGATACATTGAAGATGATTATCCCATGCTACTATTTCTTTGTCAGTGTCAGTGTACTTTGAAGGCTCCTTTGGGGTAAATCCTTGAGGAATCCGTTCTCCGTCATCTGAGATTGTTTCTGGTGTAAGTTTATGAGCAACATAGGGTCCATTTTCCAAAATCCCCATGTATTGAGAATTAGATGATTTGATGAAAGTGGACATCTTCTTCTTACATAAAACATATTCATTTTTGTCAAAAGCTGAGATTTTGATGCTACTACGTTTTTGAGTACTCATGGTTACGAAGAATTTTAAATCTCAAGAAATAATTAATTTCTTAAAAATTAAAATCAATTCGAATAAAAATAAAATTTCAAGAAATAACATTTTAATTCGAATTCTTGACGATTGATAGCTTTTGAAAAATTAGTGGATTTAAAATCATTAAAAAAATTCAAAATTAAATTTTCTTTAAAAATAAAGAAATTTCAAAATAAATTTTTCTAGATCTAAAAATACACTTTTTCGAAAAATAATTTTTGGATCTTGATTTATAACTTCAACAACAAGCTCTGATACCAATTGGTGTTGAATACGATATTGGTAGTTTTCCGATTTGGTTCATGTTTATAAATCTGTTCTTGGTGAGCAATAAATATAGCAGTTATGATTCTAAACAACAAGAACAATCTTTTGGAATATACTTTGTATTATATAAACCCAAGGTGCTGCACTCTCACACAGATGTATGAGCTACAATGAATCTCATAACAAGAAATAAATATGAGCTTTAATGGCTATGTGTATTCTCTCTGTCTCTCTCTAAGCTGTATCTATTTGTGTGTGTTGTATTCTGATTACTTTAAAATGAAAATACATTTTGTTTATATGTAGACTTTACAATAAAGTGAAATACAGTTCTAAGTGTCGATTAATTCTTCTTCTGTGTTTACTTGAGTTGACCCTTGGACAATTCTCTATGTGTCGAAGAGTATTGCCTTGTATATTGTACTTAGAAAATTATTCAGTCTAGAGAGCAGTTAATGTGTCGAATCCTAGATTCATGTATACTTGCCTTAGCCATTTTGAATCATTTAGATACGTTTGTCGAATTCCTTTATCTTGTAGAACCATATGTCAAATTTGATTCTATATAGAAGTGATTCTATGTAGAAGTGACTTGGACTATCTTAGGCATCGCAAAGCCATGTGTCAAATTCTTCAACCATGTTTTACTTGACTTGCATTCTTTTTGGCTTGCATACTTGGCTTCTGTCAATTCTTCTTGTATACTAAATATGTTAATCAAATTATTTGTGCTGGCACTTAGTGCACTGGTCTGGTTTACAAGTGACTAACACTATATAGATCTTCATACTCTTAATTCAAATCAATTGACAAGTTTGTTGTATTCCTTTATTGCTTCTGATCTTCACTGAAATCTTCTAGCACTGACTACTTGATCTTTAATACTTTCTGAAGTACTAAATCACTTATTCTTCACTAAGGCTTGATCATAGTAATTAACTTCTTTCCGTGATCTTCAATATTCTTTCAAATACTTTGATACACGTAGTTGCCTAATCTTCATTATAGATTCATGTGATTACACTAATATTATTTACCAGTCCTTTACTTTTAGTTGAGTTACAGATCCTCGATTACATTGTATGTTACATTATGCTTTACATTCACTTTAGCCAAGTTATATGATAAATTTAAAAAGCTCGCAGATGCTTAGTCTACTCTATCAACTATTGTCTCAGAAGTAGTGGTCAATGTCAATTCTCTAAAGAAGGAATTTGAGACTTATAACTCCACTCAAAGCACAACTCTTCTTCAAGTTTCAACTCAATTGACTTCTATCCAAGCTCTTCTATCTACTATGACTAGTCAGACACCTCTAGTGCAGGTCTCTTTTCAGTTCAAACCTAGTGTATCTTCTTTTCTTCCTCAAAAACAAGATATCAACCCTATGAGGAGAAGACAAAGGAGATATTGAAAGGCAAAGGGATGAGATAGAAGCTGAAAGACAAAAAATAGTTATGGAAATATTAAGAGAGGAGGCTAGGAACCACTTAGAGATAAAGAATTCATGTTAAATTTGTAAGCAGTGAAGGAAAATGTAAAGGACAATCATTGGAACTACAGAAAAATGCTACAAAACAGTATCTACATGGTGAGAGGTGTGAAGATACAAGCAAATGGTGTAGAGGTCAAAGTGTCAGTAGTGCAGATGGAATCTGGCTACTACAGGGTATCTCTAGGACTGTTTCAGAGACTTTCATATACATAACTAGAGTGTCTACAGAAAGCAATAGAGACTGTGCCAAAGGAAGATAATGAATGGAAGAACATGTTAGACCCCTTGATGCCCAAAACACTTCCTGAAGCCTACTGCAACCCTGATGGGATTCTCTACATAACAAAATCAAACCCTCTCTCTCACTTCATAATTCCTCAACATTTAAATCCTGAAAACAGAAGCCAAATCATAACTTTATTGGATCTGTTAAAGAAAAAGCCAGTCATTAAAGAAGAAGACAAGTTGATTATGGAAAAGTTTAGAAAATTCATCAATGGTCAAGTATCAACTTTTGTGAATGATGAGTTGAAGAAGAAAAAGAAGGATGATGAAGACAAGGGACATGGAAAGGAAGATAAGAAACCTGATTCCAGGAGTAATAAGGATGGAAAGAAAGATAATAATAATAAGAAAAGGGATGACATGAAAAAGAGAGAGATGACTCAAGAAAAGAAAGGACATATGAAAGAAAGAAACCATTAAAGTAGCAAGTAGTTGGTAGTCATGTTAGTACACCTATCAAAATTCAGGGTGCTAATATGGCTCCAACAGTTTCTGAAACTGCTATGATTTCAAAAACCAAAGAGCCAAAAAGACTTCTAGTCAAATTTACTGCAAATGGAGTTATAAGGAAGGAATTAAAGAAAAATCAAATTAAAATGCTAAAGCTTTGTCAACAGTTAAAGGTCAATAATGCCACAAAGACAAAGTTCAAGAAGGCCACTAGTTCTTTACTAGTTAGGTGTCCAAAGTGGAGAAAGAAAATAGTTATTCTTGACAAAGGTCTTCCAGTGCAGCCAATTCAGGAAATTATTGAGCCAAACAAGATCTACCTCAAGCAATGGAAAGCCAACAGAATTTGTAAGGTGGAATTTAGAGACAAAATGATTTGTATCACCATAGTTCATGGTGAAGAAAGACCATTCTATCATGATCAAGCAGGCACAATAACTCATGAAATCAAAATAGTGATCAGTCTCTTAGACAAGTCCTGTATGGTAAATAAATTAAAAATGGCGGAAATGGCTGAGTACTTGGAGAGAAAATATCAAAATAAGATGGACAAGGTTAAATATCTTGAAGAAATGACAAGGAAGAAGCTTCAAGAAAATGATGAAATGGACAGAATGGAGGCTGAATTAAGAAGATTGGGAAAGTGCAGAGTTTTCAAAGATCCTGACAGAGTTGAGTTCAAACTCAGAAATGGTGTAACATCTAAGATCAGACTCACGTTTGTCAGAGATTATTCAATTCAAACTCTCCAGATTGCTGCTGATATGCTAAAGGATGCAATCCTAGTTGAAGAGATCATGGCTAGATTGGAAATTCTCAATGCAATCAAAGAGATAAATGAAAGGGAAGAGAAAGAGAAGAAAGCAAAGTATGATCTTTCCATGCAACAACAACAACAACTCACCAACAAAAATAGATAGGCTTGATATCTTGTTGAGAATTTGTAAAACTGCCTTTTTCCAAATTGGGGGAGATTCTTGGATCATATCAAGCCTACTAGCTAGTACTTACTTGTCTACTATGTAAACTTAGACTATCTTATAATAGGTGGTGACTTGGTTTGTTTTAAATGTAATTTCTGCAGTTAGAAGTGAACTTTGAGTTGTAATCTAGACTGTAGTTAAAGCCTCAAATAATGATGGTAGAAGATTCAAGTCATGAATCATGCATCAGTAAGAATAAGGCTAGAGAAATAAGGATTCAAGTTGAAGAAAGTTTTAAAGGCAAAATGTCTACCATTTGAGAAGTCTCACCATTCAAGAAGTTTGAGCACATACTGGAATTTTCTCTAAGTCACAGATTCGAGAAGATCATTCGAGAAGTGAAGAAAATGATCATTTGAGAAGTAAAGAAAGTGATCAATTCGAGAAGTTTAGTATGGAAACAATTCAAGAAGTCAAGCTATGTCTCATTCGAGAAGTGTAAAAGATGGATCATTTGAGATGTCTAATCATTCAAGAAGTCAAGCTATGTATCATTCGAGAAGTCAGGTTATGTCTCATTTGAGAAGTGTAAAAGATGGATCATTCGAGAAGTCTCATCATTCGAGAAGTCTTAATCATTCGAGAAGTGATAAATCTTGAGCAGTTCGAGAAGTCCAAGTACATAACATTAAATTGAATTATTTATAGATAACTCGAATGAATTAAAGGGCAAATTTCCAGGAAAACTGCAGAAGCAACAGACAAGATTGTGCAGCACTTTTCTATTTAGGATCAGTCAAACCTGAACAAATGGTGACAAGTCTACAATGAAGCTAGGAGAAACAAACAAGACAAGACAGAAGATGTGTGCAGATGTAAAGAATTGTCAAGTATGAAGATTAAGTTAGAAATGGATTGAAGTGTTTTGTAAAGTTTCATCTGTACTGTTCTAGTTTTAGCTAGCACTGTCTGCAAGAGCATGTGAGATTAAAAGACATGTTGTCTATATAGATAAGAAGTGTCTTTTACAGATAAGGGGGGAAAACATATTGTATCTTCATATCCTTGTTTCTCTCTAGAACAAGAAGCTGAGATTTAAGTTCAAATCTCATATTGTAGCAAACAAAAAATCTAATACACATTAGATTGAAAGTTTACATTGTGTGTTGTGTAATTGTTTCTTTAATTCTTCATTTCTTTATTATAAACACATTGTACCAACTAGCTATATTAGTAAACCACTCAAGCAAAAATTTAAAGTAATCATTCACCCACCCTTGATTAACTTTCTCTGAAACTCATACCTAATAATATATAGGGCTATTATAAAATACTCTCTGTTAGATTGATTTCATTTTATACATACACAGATCTATACATTGTAATAGGAATCATTCAGATCTCTTTGTTGTAGAGAAGAACTAATTTGTTCTTCGGAAACTGGTTCATTAAAACCGGATGTAGCGCCCCTCTGGGTTTATATACTGTTAGGAATATATTCATTTGATGATATACAAAATACTAGAATAGGGTCTAGCATAATTTATCTGTAACAAGTCTTTCTAGTTTCTAAACTTTTCTATACTCAGAGTCTAGATAGTCAACATTCATTTTTAGATGTCATTTATACTTAGAAGATTTTCAAGATAATTGAAACTAGAGTCTGGATGCAAATCAGAGTCTGGGAGTTGATCGGAGTCTATAGACTATCAGAGTTTATAGTCTGTCAGAGTCTGAAGAATTTCAGATTATATAAAACGGAAGCTATATTTGGAAAGTGATCAACTGAAAGGGAAAGTTTCGAAGATAAAGACAATTATATTGCAGATATACTATGGGAAGGAAAGAGAATTTCAGAAGGAAACTGTAAACTAATAACTAGGAATTTTATTCCTATTATAATTTAATTTTCTGTTATTAGTTGATAGGCAGCTCTCTATATAAACATCCTATGTTACCTAATTTTGTGAGAGCATAAAGATAGAGAGAGTTGTTGTGAAAACACAGAGAAGCTGCTAGGGTTTATGTACAACTTAGGAGAGTTTGTATTCATTCAAAAATAATACAAACAATATTCATTCATATCTTTGTGTTTATTGTTTGTTAATCATTCGAAGCTATTATCTTTTAAATTTGATTTTAAAATAGGCAAAAAAGAGCACACAAGTATTCAACCCTCCATTTTACTTGTGTAATTGGGAAAACAATTGCTATCAGAGCCTAACGTTTAAAATCGATCAAAGATGTCTAGAAACAAAGATGGAAATTCTAAGATTCATATGCTTAAGAGAAATGAATACACCCACTGGAAGGTTAAGATGTTGCACCATCTGGAAGCTACAGACCCTGACTATCTTGACAGGATTCATGATGGACCCTGTGTACCTTCAAGACTTGTTCCTCAAACCACAGAAGAAGGAAAAATAATTAAAGAGAACTTTGTCAACAAACCAAAGGATGAGTGGTCAAAGGAGGACAAGGAGAATGTCCTTAAGGAGGCAAAAGTCAAAAACATACTCTTTAATAATTTGGACTCTATTCTTATAAACTGTGTCATATCATGCAAAATTACTGAGGAGATGTGGACAAAACTTGAAGTGCACTGTGAAGGGACTAAGGATGTCAAGAAGAATGCAAGGTCCCTGCTAATTCAGGAGTATGAGTATTTTGAGGCAAAATCTGGAGAATCTATTACTGATCAGATGTATGATAGGTTCACAAAACTCCTGAATGAGATAGCTATACTTGGTAAGGTTTATGATTCTGAAGATACAAATACCAAGTTTCTGAGAGCTCTTCCTGAAGAGTGGGACAACAAAACAACAACCATAAGAGAAGCAAGGGATTTGGATGAAATCACATTGGAGGAATTGTATGTCAGACTCAAAACGTATGATCTAGAGATGCAATAGATAAAGAATAAGAAGTCTGTGAAAGCAAAATATGTGGCTCTCTTGATGGAGTTTGAAAGAGAACAACATGAAGAACCGAAAGAATCAAGAGTAAAAGAATCAAAGAAGAAGGGTAAGACTGTTGTTGAGTCAGAGTCTACTAACACAGACTTTGATTCTGAAGATGAGATAGATATGGGTCAGACGATGGCTATGTTTGCTAAGAATTTCAAAAGAATGAAATTCAACAAAAAACTGGAAAATCTAGGAAAAGGCCAACATTCAAGAAGGAAAATGAGAAGACTGAGAAGGTAAAAAGAACAATAATCAAGCTTGACAAGGAATATTTCAAATGCTTCAAATATAGAATATTGGGGAACTTTTCTAGTGAATGCGGAAAAGTAAAAAGTCAAGTCAAAGGGAAATCACTTCTCTCAATAGGAAAGGGTTGGGCAGACACTAGTTCAGAGGATGAAATAGATTATGAAAATCTTACCTTGATGGCAGTCTCCTCAGAAAAATCAATGTCTCTTACTAGAATCTCATCTCCTAAGACTCAGGTATCAATCTTCACTCTTGAATCCTTACACAATTTAGACTCTGATGGTATGAAAATTCTTCAAAGTGAGATTAATAAAATAATAACAAACTGTAGGCCTCTCACTAATGACAATAATAGGTTAACAGAAGAAAATTTAACCTTAATAGGCATAAATAACCACTTAGAGTCTGAGTTAGTATTTATGGAAGAATACAAAAAGGATTCTGAGAAATGCAGACACAACTACACTGAAGTCTTAAAATTCTATGACTTTATTAAGAAAGAACTAGAGGAAGAAAGGCCAAAGTTCAAAGTGTGGGTAGACTCTGGTAGAAAAGTTCAGAAACTTCTCAATAATCAGAATATGTGTCAAACTGCTGGTTTAGGCATGACAAGAGTCAAGGAGAAAGACCTATTGTTGAGAATGATGATAATGTAGAAGCTAGCCAAGTCAATAAGACTAAGGACAAAAGCACCTTCACTCCTATTAAGTTTGTGGCTTCTGAAGTCAAGACTGAGTTACCCAAAGAAACCACAAACTCATCTGTCAATAATCCCCATGTTGTTGACAAAAAGATAGATGAATCATGAGAAAAGAAACCTAAGAAAACCATAAACATAGGTTTCCTATCAAAGTCCAAGTTAAAGGAAAAGCTAGAGAACTTACCAGAGGAAGGCATTAATAAAGCCAGTAATTATCAAAAGGATTCTAATGCTCCTAGAAAGAAATGTTATAGGTGTGGAAATCACAACCATTTAACTCTAGACTGTAAAACAAAAATTATGAAGAAATCAGAGTCTATTCCTTCTTCGAATCTGAAAAGTCACTACATTCCACAAAAACTCTGTTATCACTATGGTAGCATATTTAATTCTATCTATATGTGTAGGGACTATTATGATTTGTATTATAATTTCTATGAGCTAAAATCTTCTATTGATAAAAGTTGGTATGACACTGTTAAGACTCCATCAGAGTCTAAGGCAACAAAGGAAACAGGTAATCAAAAAGTAAAAGTCTTTAAGCCTGTTTCACCTCGAGTTCGTAAGAAAGGATCCAAAATAATTTGGGTCCTCAAAACATCTAACTAGTTATCTGTTGTATGCAGGGAACTAGGGTGAAGAAATTATCCCTAGTTCTGGATAATGGATGTTCAGGACATATGATAGGAAAAAGATCTCTGCTTACAGACTTTGTAGAAATGGTTGTCCCAGAAGTATCCTTTGGAGATGACAACATAGGAAGAACACTCGGATATGACAAGATTGTACTCGGAAATGTCATCATTGATGAAGTAGCTCTAGTTGATGGCTTAAAACACAACTTGATCAGAACAAGTCAACTTAGAGATAAAGGTTATCATACTGGCTTTGACAACAAAGAGTATCTTGTGACTCACAAAGAAATAGGCATTTTGGTTATCAAAGAACACAGACATTGTAACATATATGAGGCCAACTTAAAGGATTGCAATCACAAGGAAGTCACAAGTTAATATAACAAGGCCTCAACTAAAGAAAGCTGGAAATGGCCCAAGAAACTGTCACACATCAACTTCAAAACACTCAACAAGTTGGTGAAATAGGGTCTTGTAAGAGGACTACCACAAGTTGACTTTGTGCAAGATGGACTTTGTAAAGCATGTCAACTTGGAAATCAAAGGAAAACATCCTTCAAGAGCAAGACAATAAACACCATTACTGAACCCTTTTATCTATTCCATTTTGATTTATTTGGTCCAGTAAATGTGATGTCAATTAACAAAAAGAAGTATGCTATTGTCATTGTAGATGATTTTACAAGATAAACATGGGTCTTCTTTTTACACTTAAAGGATGGAGCTTCACAACATATAATAGACCATGTCACTTTTCTGAAAATAAAATCAAAGAAGACAGTAAGAGTTCTAAGGAGTGACAATGGTACTGAATTCAAGAATTCAATCATGGAGGAATATTGTGCATCAAAGGGAATTACTCAATAATTTTCTGCACGAAGAACACCTCAACAAAATGGAGTTGTGAAGAGAAAGAATAGAACACTCATGGAAGCTTCCAAGACAATGTTGGCAGAGTCTAAATTGCTAGTATATTTCTAGGCTGAGGTAATAAGTACAACATGTTTCACTCAAAATTGTACATTGATTAATATGCATGGAAAAACTCCCTATGAAATGGTGAAGAACAAGAAGCCAAGTATGAAACACTTTCACATATTTGAATGCAAGTACTTTCTACTGAAATTACACCTTGAAAGTCTAAGCAAATTTGAAGCCAAGGCTGATGAAGCAATCTTCCTTGGATAAGCACCAAACACAAAGGCATTCAGAGTCTTTAATCTCAGAACCAGAATTATTATAGAATCTATTCATGTTGCATTTGATGACAAAAATATTACAAGATTGCAGGATGACTCAGAGTCTACAACACTAGAATTTGAAAATCTTAAAAGTTCTGAGATAGATGAAGACAATGAGGATGAAGAGTCTCAAATAACTCCTGAAAAAACATAGGAACCTGCACACTCTGAGGGGGAGTAAGAAAATTCAACTCCAATCAACTCAGAGTCTAACAGTTCAGAGTCTACCCAGACAGAGTCTAGACAGACAAAATCATGCTCTTTAGAGTCTAACCCACCAGGGTATGGATTAGGTAACTCTGAATCATTTTCAGAGTCAAGCAATTTAGGGGGGGCCTCTTCATTTGAATCTCACTCACATACAGGAAATGCCACTAATTTAGGGGGAATTTCAAGTTCAATAACCAATTTTTCACCAACTAGAAAATGGGTAAGGGATCACGCTCCTGATTTAATAATTGGTGATATTGAGAGTGGGGTACAAAATAGAACAACCACTCAAATGAATGTCTTTATAGTTGTCTTCTCTCAAAGAATGAACCCAAGAAAATTGAGGAAGCTTTGCAAGATCTTGATTGGATTATTGCAATGCAAGAGGAATTGAATGAGTTTGAGAGAAACAAAGTGTGGAAACTTGTACTAAGACCCAGAGATAGATCAAATGTTGTTGCAAAATGGGTGTTCGGGAATAAACTTGATGAGAATGGAAAAGTGATTAGAAAAAAAGCAAGGCTAGTTGCAAAAGATTATTCTCGGAAAGAAGGAATTGACTATGATGAAACCTTTGCACCAGTAGCAAGATTGGAAGCCATCAGAATGTTTCTTGCATTTGCAGCCTATTCAAAATTCAAAGTCTATTAGATGTATATAAAAAGTGCCTTCCTGAATGGAAAATTGGAAGAAGAAATCTATGTGGAGCAACCACCAGTATTTATTGATCCAAAATTTCTTGATCATGTTTACAGGTTAGACAAGGCACTTTATGGATTTATATTAAAATCAGAGTTTTAATATAATATCAGAAGAAATGTAAAGGTTATATTTTACTTATCCAAATTTATGTTGATGATATTATATTTTGTTCTAGTAATTAAAACTCTGTGAAAAGTTTAGCAAGCTAATGCAGTCTAAGTATGAGATGAGCATGATGGGAGAATTAATCTTTTTCTTAGGTCTTCAAGTTAAACAGACCAATGATGAAATTTTCATTATTCAATCAAAATATGTCAAAGACAAATTGAAGAAGTTCGATTTACAAGACTTTGCAACTGCCAAAACTTCCATGTCAACAGCCATGAAGCTAGACTATGACCCAAAGGGTAAGAAAGTTGACAACACTAGCTACAGATGTATGATTAGCTAATTACTCTATCTAACTACTAGTAGACCAGATATTATGTTTGCAACATGCCTATGTGCCAGATTTCAAGCGGACCCTAGAGAATCATATTTAATTACTGTGAAAAGAATTTTTAGATATCTCAAGGGTGCACAAACTCTGGGACTTTGGTATCCTAGATAGTCTAATTTTTCACTAGTTGGCTATCCAGACTCTAATTATGCAGGATGCAAGGTAGACATGAAAAGTACAACCGGCCAATGCCAATTTCTTGGCAACAGGTTGATTTCCTGGTTTAGTAGGAAACAAAAAACAATATGAACCTCAACAGATGAGGCTGAATACATAGCAGCTGGAAGTTGTTGTGCTCAAATTCGGTGGATGAATAATCAATTACTTGATTATGGACTAACATTTTCTAATATTCCTATGTATTTTGACAATACTAGTGCTATTAAAATTGTAGAGAATCCAGTCTAAAATTCTAGAACAAAGGACAATGATGTCAGGTAACATTTTATTAAATAACATGTTGAACATGGTACTGTTGAACTTCATTATGTTCCAACTAATAGATAGATTGCAGACTTTTTAACAAAACCACTTGATGATTCTACCTTTCTCAGACTGGTAGGTGAATTAGGTATGTTAAATATGTAGGTGATCAATCATTAAAAGCAACAAGGTATGTACTTTAATTATAGTCCCTGACTTGCCAAACTATAATTTGATACTGCAAATTTTATAAAGTACTTTATCTTGATAGAGTCTAACTTCTAGACTCTGACTGGTCTATAGACTCTAAAGGTTTAGACTCTTAGACTCTGAAATGATTAGAATTCGCACCTGCAGACTCTGATTATTTTTTAACCATTTAAATGACAAGAAATAAGAAGTAACAGTTACTTTTTACTAGATATAGGCTGTAGACTCATGTGTATTGTATGTAAAAGTTAACAAGATAGAATTTTTACATTCAATTTATTCACTTATTTATTGCAATTTATTTTCCAAGGCAAAAATACTCTCAGAGCTTTTTCAAGAACCCTAGTTACTTTCTTCGAGAATTTTTATCCTTTTCAACTTAACAACTTCAATGGATGCTCAATCTACCATCACGATGGGACCCAAGGTAATTGCATTCACTTTTTATGATTTCGAGTTCATGTCTCATACCTAGGTGACAAGAAGGGTGTAGACATGGACTACTACCATGTAATGGATTTCTTGGAGTAAAGTGAACTCAGCTATGTGTTGAAGGCATCTCCAAACATTCACATGGATGTCGTATCTCGGGCTTGTAGTTTTGCTAAGGTAGTTGATCCTTCTTACGATCAACCAGGTAAGATCAGGTTTACTTTTGGTGACATTACATTTGATGTTACTGCTGATATTATCAACTATGTGTTTCAATAACCTGTTAAACAACCTTTTGATGCTACTATCTCTGATGATGAAATTAAGAGCATGCTTAAATCACTTGGTTATATTGCTAGCACAGACAACATGATTAAATTAATTAGGCCTTACTTGAGAAAGGAATGGTGGTCATTCTTCTTTGATCAAATTGTTAAGTGCTTTACTAGAAAATGTAGTGGCTTTGATGCTATTACTACTATTACTTATCAAATTGGTCATAGTCTCCTATTTTACAAGGTGATTAACATTGGTGATATGTTACTCACTCAAATGGGAGCTAAATTAAACAATATACAAGAGGGGAGAAAGAAATTTTATTATCATATATTTCTCATGCTTTTCCTCAACCACTTCATTCCTAATATGTCTACCAATCTTGCAGATAAATGTTGTGTGCAGGCTTAAAAGCAACAAAGAATGATATTCTATGACATTAAGAGAATTGATGACAAGAAGAAGAGTCTACCTGTCATGACATATCCAAATGTAATGCAGGTAAAACTCTCAACCTACAAACCCTCCATCTATAATGCTTCATTTGTTTATGGTAAAATGGTGCATGAACAACTTATGGAGAGTCCCCCTATACCTACCCAAGTAGCCAAATCCCCTTCAACTAAACAATCTCAAAAGCCTAAAACTAGGAAACCAACCTCTGGTGTTTCTCAAAAGACACCAGTTGTAAAAAGGAGGAAGTTGGTTCAAACCAGACTTATAGATGAGCAAAGTGATGAGGAGCTCAACCCTTTAGAGAAGCAGGTTGTTAAAGGGTTTTCATTACTAAAAGAAGGTCATGATGCTCCTGATTCTAGCCCAAAAGCCAAGACTGTAGACTCTCCAAAGCTTATAGTCTCTGAAAACCCTCCATCAAGGTGGTTCAGGTATTGAAACATCTATTACTTCTCTCACACCCTCTTCTATAGGATTTTTAAGTGCACCCTCGCAAATGAGTGAAACAAATGAAAATGAGAGGCTGACAATGGTCCAGGCAAAAGGAGAGGTAGAAAAGGCTGTAGAGAGCCAGAGTGAGGATGAGAAAGTGGGTGCCTAACCCCACTGTAAGAATGAAAGACTAGGGTATCCTGAACCTAGCTTTACTTATTGGGATCAAGAATTTCCTCAAAGTTGGTCCAATGAGTTAAGGCAGGGGAGGCTCTACCTGCTCAGAAGTCATTCACACAGAGACCACAACTTCATTTAGTGGATTCTCTAGCAAGGAGAGCAGATAGAGTTATGGAAGTTTAGTGGATGCACCAGATATTCAACATGAGACTACAAAATTGAAGTCAGGAGAACCAATTCTTATCATGCCTATCTAGGTTAGGCTTCCAGAGTCTATAGGGTCTGATCAATCTAAGGAGGAGTCAGGGTCTATAGTCCATTTTGTAGTTTCAGAGTTTACTCCACCACTAGAGTCTACACCTCCTGTTACAAATTTGGAGCCGGCTAATCTGTGACTGATGATTCTACCTCTGAAGGTGAAGTTGGGGTGAATCCATCTTTCATTTACTTTGATCAAGTTTTTCCTCTCTCTTGGAAAACAGCACAGGTCAGGGGCATTGATGATTTTGACACTTTTATGAGCATTGTGGCTATTCATCAATCTAAAAGACTTCAAGCCTTTCATAAGAAATATTTTGTCCAAGAGCATGGTCATTATCCTGATGAGAAGCCTGATGTCTTTTTAATTGAAGAAGGAATAGTTATATCTGCTGATAAGCAAGCAACCAGGGAAGATATTATAAATCAATTGGCTGATGTGGTCACAAATATTTCCCATATCAATACAAAATTGACAAATGTTGACATCAGTACATCTCTTCTCTAAACCAAGTTTGAGTCTCTAAATGTTGAAATCACTACATCTCTGCTCTAAACCAAGTTTTAGCTGATTTCCAGGCCAAACAAACCACTCTTTAAAATGATGTCCACTCTCTTACAACTAAAGTTGATTCTGTTATTACTGCTCAAGCCAACATCTCCTCAGTACTGGAATAAATTCTTTTGGTTGACATAGGTGGTGATGATGTCAAAAAGGGGGAGAAGAAAGTTGGTGATTCTTCCAAGAGTAATAAGAATGATGCTTGCAAGGATGACAAGTCAAGTAGAGTTAAAAAAAGGAGAGATGGTGATGATGATGAAGTTGGTGATAGTTCCCATGGTCCTAGGGGTCCTGGTGGTATGCAACAAAAGAAATATGGAGTGTTTGTTAAAACATAGTCTCAAACACACCAGTTAAGGACTGGACAGAAAATCAGGGTCTAGGCCAGACTCTGAAAATAAAAAATAGAGTACAAATTCTAATGAACAAAAAAAGGAAGAAGTCAAGGAGCCAAGCTATTGGAAGTGTAGCCAATCTAACACTCAATTAAGGGCTAGAAGAACAAAAGGGCTTTGAGGTATCTCAGCATCTGATATTGACAAGACTACAACTCTAGTAGCTGATCCACAGTCTCTTACAGATAGTCAATTTGAAAAGATCACTCAAAAACACTTTAATAAAGTGGTGTCTGCTCAAATTGTCTATAATGTCTTTGAAAGAAAGTTACCAGGAGGACAGGGTGAAACTGAAAAGGTGAAAACTGAAATGCTGGTATATTTTCTGAATGGAGGAACTGTAAGGTGGATAAGTCAACAAAATTTCATATTCTTTAAGAAGATTGAGGAGTTGCAATATGTCAGATTTCTTCTGTCAATAGCAGTTGAGGTGAATAATAGTAGGAGAGAAGTGACCAATAAATGGTTCATAGAGATTGATAGGAAGCTGACTCTGCACAGACAGACAAATAAGCAGATGGGCAAATTTTCTCTGAAATATGTTGATACTGAAAGGAAGGATCAAGACATGCCTCTAGAATTAAAGAGATTAAATTTAAAAGAGGTGTGGGTCATTACTTTGGGTCTCAAACTATGGAAGGGAATATTAATGTTTTGATGCTTAAAGACTTAAAAGAACAAGAATGCAGTGCAAATGATCTAAGAGCAGCTTACTGTCAAATCAAATGTGAAAATGAAGAGATGATCAAATTGAAGAAGTTTGTTGGTGAAACTCTAACTATTGTGGAGGAGAATATGTTGAAGTCATTTATGAGAAACAACACAGCTTTTGAGAAGATAAATTGATAAGTAATTCTTTGTTCCTTATAATTTTTTTTACTATTCTAGATTAATTGTTTTATTCTTTAGTTTGGACATCATCAAACCTTGATTTATGCTTACATTTTATAAAGCATAAATTGGGGGAGATTATTAGGAATATATTCATTTGATGATGTACAAAATACTAGAACAAGGTCTAGCATAGTTTATATGTAATAAGTCTTTCTAGTCTCTGAACTTTTCTATACTCAGAGTCTAGATAGTCAACATTCATTTTTAGATTTCATTTATACTTGAAAGATTTTCAAGATAATTGAAACCAGAGTCTGGATGCAAATCAGAGTCTGGGAGTTTATCAGAGTCTAAAGTTTGTAAGAGTCTAAAAAATTCCAGAGTCTATAAAGTTAAAGCTATATTTGGAAGGTGATCAACAGAAAGGGAAAGCTTTGAAGATAAAGACAATTATGTTACAGGTATGCTATGGGAAGGAAAGAGAATTTCAGAAAGAAACTGCCAACTAATAATTAAGAATTTTATTCCTATTGTAATTTGATTTTCTGTTATTAGTTGATAGGCATCTCTCTATATAAACATTTTACGTAACCTAATTTAATTGTAGAACTTTGTGAGAGCATAGAGATAGAGAGAGTTGCTGTGAAAACACAGAAAAGCTGTTAGGGTTTGTGTACACCTTAGGAGAGTTTGTATTCATTCAGAAATAATACAAACAGTATTCATTCATATCTTTTTGTCTGTTCTTTGTTAATCATTCCAAGCTATTATCTTTTAAGTTTGATTTTAAAACAGGTAAAAAAGAGACACAACTATTCAATCCCCCTTTTACTTTTGTAACTGGGAAAACATATACGAAAGATATATTCCCCGAAATTTGTCTCGTTTATTTATTTTCTAATTTTCTAGAACTTCATTATTTATTTATAAAAATAGAAAATTAGTAAGTCAGCCTCCTAAACACTATTCACCTCATGAATTCGAACCCAACATTTGTAGAAGGGGGGGTTGAATATAAATATTAAAACTTTTGCTTATTTTAATATTTGTTACTGATGTTTGATAATTAGAGAGAATGTGTTTGAGTAAATTAAAACTGAGAATTAAATATAATAAAGAGATTTAAAATTACTGATGGATTAGTTTTTCCATCAATGTATGTTTTTGCTCAATGTTTCTAGGTTAAAATAAACCTAGCTTCATTTTTACAAGGTTAGAAGATAAACCAACTGTTCTTATAAAGTGCTCTAATGCTGAACAGTTGATTCTCAGAGAAATAGTCTAACTTCTACTATTCTAACTACGCTACCACACTTGTTTATATTCTATAAGTATGTTTTTACAATTCCTATTTATGGATTGTTTGTATTTACCTTCCTTTTACCTTTTTCCATTTCTAGAAAACAGGTTTGAAAGACAGCTACCGATTGAGTCTTCACAGTCATCATATACTGTCTTCCATAGGTTTACTTGTGTCCTCTGGATCTACAACAGATAGTCCTTCTATTTTGTCTCAATCAATTGATAATATGCTATTAAGCATATCAATTGTTCCATCCTTTACTATATCAACTGATGATCTTCTTCGATTGATCTTTATATCCATCGATTGATAAATGAGGACTTATCGATTGATAGATGTTATTAATTGATATATCAATCGATGGGTCTTCACATCAGTTAATGGTCTTCAATACTTGACTTAGCTTCTTTGATTGATCTCCTATCCAGCGATGTTTCAATATCAATCGATCATCCATCACTTGTGTAATTTCCTGTCTTCACATAATTACAATTTGATAGTTTAATTTACACATCAATTGATGATCTATATCAATCGACTCTACAATCAATTGATGAGAATAATATCAATTGATTTACACCTTATCGATTGAAATAGACTAAGTAAACCCATGCTACAATCCAATTTACCAGTTGATTCATATAAACACTTCAACTGATAAATGGTTTCCTGATCAATTGATATTTATAACTTTCATATCAATTGATCAGTTACATCAAATAAAATTTCTATGATTCTAAGATTAATGTTATCATCAAATTACATGTAGATTCCTAACACGAACTCTAAATTATTTATTCATAAAAGATTTGAAAGAATTTTTTAATTTAATGAGTATCGTATTCAACCCCCCCTTCTACGATAGTCTGGGTTCTAACAGTGTTACCTTCAGATAGTTTCGTGGAGTATGTGGTTCTAGAATGGGGCCATACTTCAGATAACCAAGAAGATGGTGAGTTCTACTCATTAAAAGAATTGGATCAGCTGAAAGATGAATCTCTAGCTATGGTTGCTAGGAGGTTTGGCAACATGATATTCCGAAGAAACTCCTCCTACAAAGTTAAACCTAATTTTAGAAGATTTTATAAAGGAGAGTCTTCATCAGCTGTTTCAAAAAGCGGCTACAAGACATGCTTAGTTGATAGAAGCAAGTTTCATTGCTTCAACTGTAATGAGCTAGGTAACTTTGCAACAAAATGCAAGAAGCCAAAGCAAGGAAAGAAGAGAGACTCTTATGAAGAGCAGAAAGAAAAGTATAACGCACTTTTGAAAAAGCATCAAAGGAAGTATTATCTAGCAGAGGGAAAAAGTTGGGACGATTTAGACAATGATGATGAGGAAGAGCTGGGAAATCTTGCTCTTATGGATTCATCCAAAGAATCATTGTCTCCAACTCGTCAAGGAGGAAAAGAGGTAGATCCTTCATGCCCTAAGATGTTTAAACTGCTACGTAAAGAACTAGATGATAAAAGAGATAGAGTTAAGAAACTAATTCTAAAAAATAAAGTTTTAACTAATGAGAATGATGTTTTGAAACTATTAAAGAACAAAAATGACAAATTGACTAAGGACTTAGCTTTTTAAATAAATAGAGTCAGTTATGATGTTAAGGTTGAAACTTATCTCAGAAATCAAATAGTGGAAGAACAAAAGAAGTGTATGGCCTATAAAAATTCTTCTTACACTGTGAAAGACCTAATTCACCAACAAGAGATAAAACGTAAAGTTGGGATAGACTTTGAGTATAATGAATTTGTAGGGAAGGCAAGCAACATAACCCTGTTCAGAAAAAGGTCTGAAGAAAGGGGTATTCCACATGTTATTAAGGACACACTTAAACCGCTTTTCATAACCCTTGTTGCAGAACCAATACTTGAGAGTTTTTTTTTAAAATCCCAGAAATAATCAAACTAATTTAAAACCACTACAAATCCGATGAAACTTTACAACTCCTCAATATATATAATTTTACAATCCAAAATTTAAAATACAACTAAGGTCTCCAAATTTCATAACTCGCACACTGCCAGCAAAGTAGCCCACCTAACCTGTCTAGGAAATCAAAGAAACATAGACCGGCAGTTAGCAAAAGGCTTATATACGAATATAAAATAATACAAGTGAACAAAGGTAGAACAATGATAATATGAATAAACAAAATATCTGAATGAAAAATGATAAAACAAATCGAACGAGACAAAAGATACTGGTCAAACTTAACTCACAATGTAACCAAATAATATAAATAAAAGACACGATAGGTATTTATCTCACAATATACACTTACATACATTTTAATCACAAATATTCTTGCTCTTACACAAATATATTATTACCCCTTACACATACTCTTACTTGTCGCATATTATAATGAAAAAATACTGAAATGTAAACTTACTTACTGAGATGGGAGACAATCTTACACTTACAGGATGTCCTACATTTTGGTTCTCCAGAATATGTAGTCATCAAAACTTACAGGGGCTTGCATGGAACAAATCAAATGCTACCCAAAATCTTACAAGGGCTTGCACGGTACAAAATACAATGCTACCCAAATGGCCAAAACACACATACAAAGTAGTCATGACTATATGTGTCCCTTAACTCCGGTGACACACACATATTATTTAAATACACCGCAGAGGAGGTGGCAAAGATGAGATTAATCCACTCATGTCGGATTCTTATAATATCTCCCAAATTAAAATATAATCACAAATAACTTATGTAAGACTTATATATAACTTACTCGAAAAGAAGACTAATAATAATACATATATCACAAATCAATCGAAAATAACTTAGTCGAATATTACCAACCCAAATATCATATAAATTAGACTATATAAAAAAAAATCAGACCTGATCAGTCTGGAAAACGGGCAATTTACCCTCTCAAGATTAACTCAAATGATAAAGCGTAAAATACAAAACTTGTAGACAATTCTGGGACCTTTAACAATACGAGAACAAAGAGAAAGTGTGTAGAAATATATGTACCTTAGACCTTGATGATTATCACGATATCCATATTTCTCAACCATATGATCCCTTACAACTCCAAAATCCATGGCCTTGAATTAAGGCTCCGTTTGGGAGTGCTATTGAAAACTGTTGTGCTATGAGAAAAAGTGTTAGTGGAAAAAGTGCTGTCAGGAAAATCAGATTATTGTTTGGTAATTTTTTTATTTATGCATATTTTAAGATATAATATATAAAAACAATATTTTTGAGAAAGGTTGATGATGAAACTGATAGTTACTTCCTGCAAAAGCTGAAAGTAGCTTTTTCCAAAAGCATGGGGAGACATGTTTTTGCTAACAAAAACTTTTAGACTAAAAACGTTATTCCAGACAACAACTTTTAGAATTTACCAAACACCATTCTGACAGCTTTTCAGCAAAAAGATGTTGTAGCTGTCTGTAACAGCAATACCAAATGAGATTGTTATAAGGAACAAGGCCAGACTGGTGGCAAAGAGTTACTCCCAGAAAGAGGGAATTGATTATGATGAGACCTACGCACCAGTTGCAAGGCTTGAAGCTATCAGAATATTTCTAGCATTCGCAGCACATTCCAATTTCAAAGTTTATCAAATGTCCAAAGAGTGCCTTTCTGAATGGAGAGTTAGAAGAGAAAGTATATGTGGAGTAGCCCACTGGCTTTGAAAATCCAGAGTTTGCTGATTTTGTATATTTCATATTCAAAGCCCTCTATGGACTCAAGCAAGCACTGATGACATGGTATGACACTCTCTCTGAGTTTTTACTTGAAAATGATTTTATTAGAGGTGTCATAGATAAAACTCTCTTTTATAAATTGCATGATAATGATAGATATTTGCCCAAGTTTATGTTGACGATATTATATTTGGTTCTACTAACGAAAACTAGTGCAAGAGATTTACTAAGTTAATGCAGAGTAGATATGAGAAGAGCATGATGGGTGAGCTGTTATTCTTCTTTGGACTATAAGTGAAGCAAAAGGAAGATGAGATTTTTATTTGCTAATCAATGTATGTAAGGGATCGTTTGAGAAAATACAGTCTAGAAGATTCATCACCGGCAAAAACTCCAATGCCAACGGCCACCAAGCTTGACAAAGATGAAACTGGTAAAAAGGTTGATATCACAAGCTATAGATGTATGATAGGCTCATTGTTAAATTTCAAATATACCTGATATAATGTTTGCAGCATGCTTATGTGCGCGGTTTCAGTCTTATCCTAAGGAATCCCTTTCTCTAAGTTGATTAGTGAATTAGGGATGTTAAATAATGGTTCATTTTTTATTGCTAGGAGTCGACTTGAGTTCATAAATATTAAATGTTAGTATTTAAAGAATTTATGAGGTTCGAATCAACAGTATCCTAGGGCTTATGAATATTTGGAGAAATTATCTTCAAAATAAATTAATACTCTTAATAGATAATTCTTTCAAGTATAGCATAAGTACTTATTTTTGTTTATTATTATTATTATTATTATATGTTAATTATTTTAATATTTTACAAGCATTAATATGTAAATTATTGTGTTATTTTTTTTATATTTATTAATACAGTGTTAGTAAATTTTCATGTATTTTGATTAAATAAATATATATGACATTTTTTAATTAAAATTCGGAATGACCTATCATTTGAAAAGTCATACCGAGTTTTCTTTTAAAATAGTCATACCGATTTCTGTTTTAAAATAGTATTACCGACTTTTCTTTAAAAAGTCATACCAACTTTTGTTAAAAGTCATACCGTGTGTTTGTTTTTAAAATAAAAGTCATATAGAGTTTTTCTTTAAAAGTCTTACCATTTTTTTGTTGTTTTCAAAAGTCATACCGATTACTTTTGAAAAGTAATACCGAGTTTTTTTGTTTAAAAAGTCATACGGGCTAGTTTTTTGTTTTTATTAAAGGTCATATCAGTTAAAACCTTATATACATATATATATATATACACATAACAGAGATCTTCAACAAGACTTTTACAAAACTCTTGAAAACCCTTGGTATTGATCTCTTTCAATTGCAATAGAATTGCTTTAATCCCGTTTTTACAAGCCTTGTTAATTGCTGGTCCGTTAAATTCGATCAAATCAATCGAAGTGATGTCAGTTTTTTTCCCTGTTCTTGAACTGATTTGAGAAGATTAAAAGACTGGTTTTGAGTACTGATTAACTGATTAAAGGACAGATTGTGGAGTGATTGTGTGTTAAAAATTGATTTGGTGATTAATTACACTTAGGGTTTATTGAAAATTTGGCTTTTAATTTTGAATTTTGTGTTAATTTGAATTATCTAGTGATTTCAAGCTTTTAATCTTAAAATTTAATTATAAATGAAAGAAAAGGGCTGGAGTATTCGAGATTGTCAAGACTAATTTTGTCGGTTATTTTAACCCAATGAGTTGTTCAGTAGAGAGGTTTAGGCCCTGGATAGTACTCATGAACGAACACTCATTAGTCAGAACTGCCATTATACTGAATGCCCCGTTACAAGTTGATGCATTACGGGGATTGCACACCTCTTCGAGGAATAGGTCAATTCAAGCAAGAGTATAGTTTTCTTTCACAATTGGAGAAAATGAGTATATGGTGACTAAACAAGATGTGAACAGAATATTATGATTTCCTATTGAGAACCATGATGACTTACCAACTGTTCCAGAGATAATTGAGTTTTTCCAAGCCACACTATATCAGGGTGAAATAAATCTTATCAAAATGTCCAAAGGGAGTTGATATGTGAATGGAATTATTTCTTCGATACTCTGGCTAAAGTGTTTTCAGCAATAACGAATAGCAACTTCAACAATATCTCATCGCTTCTACAAATAATTGGGAATTCTGTGACCCACAATAGGAGAATAAATTTTGGGAAGCTGTTGTTGGCTGAGATAATCAAGAAGATGGGAACACCTGAAAGTAGGGAACAGAATGATATTCTTACAGATGAGGATAAGGCATTGTTCTAGGACAACCCAGTGGAAGCATCTCCAACTTCTCAGAAAAATTTGTTCATCAAACTTAGAAATCAGAACAAGTGCCCAGGGATAGCAATTGTGAGGACTTAATACATGGCTGAAATTTTAGATCAAATTGAAAATCATGCACTAGCTCAACCTCAGCAGCAACAACAAGGTCCAGAACCAGAGTAGTTACTACTTGAAGCTGCTCATCTTGCAGAACAAAACACACAAGTAAATCAGGTTTTATCTCAAACCTTAGTGTCTAGTTTCTTACCTTTAAATATATCAGTGGCAGACTATGATTGTGGTTTTGAACTTCAGGAAATTGGCTATGGACCTAAAAACACACAGATTCAATCCCAAGTTGAGATAGAGCCACAAATAGTTTCTTCTTCATCAACTTCATTGAGTCATCTCAGAAAAAGAAGAATACCTGTTAAAAAGAGTAGATGAAGAAGTCAAGGAAGTTCAATGAGTGAACCCACAATTCTGTCTCCTTCACCAAAAAGATTAAGAGTTGAACCTGAGACAACTGCAGCCCAATCTGTATTCTCTCAACAGGATATAGATTTTGAAATGGAAATAAAACAGACTATGGATTCATTCTCTCAACATGATAACTCCATTGAAATTCCCCATTCGACCGCGGTATCTTGTGAAGAGTCAAGCACACTGCTAGTAATCACTCTAGCAGGACCTCCTCTAATTCAAGAAACACATATAGAAGATATGATAGAACATGATCAACAAAATGTTTTTGATACAAATATGTTTGATTCCACATTTACAATGGACCAGGATATATTAGATGTTGTGTAGTATCAATTTCTTTTACAGGCTATTCGGGGAATCAAATACTCTAATAATCCATTCATTACATTGTCTGAGGTAGTGACCCCCTGGACTTAACACCTATAATTTCTTCAAAGGAAGTTCTCCCATCCACTAGTGGATTAGGTGAGAGGCAACCACTTCATAGAAGGGGATGGGGCTCCATTCAAGGAGCAGCTATATCAGTAGCGGAGCCATTTTAGGTTGATCCTGTTGTAGATATGTCTTTACAAGCTTCAAAAGAACAATTTGTTTCTTCAACAACAAAGGTGATTTATACAGGTACTGCAAAGGAAGCTGGAAAGGAACTAAACATGAGTGTTGTGAGGCAAACACCGAGCGAAACACATGCACTTAATTAAAGTAAAATAAACATGAGTGAAATGAGGTGAGTGCACACACAAACGATGAATTATTATTGAAAATGGAAGCTCTCCAGAAACAAATGCAGATTGTTCAAGCTGAATTAGCTCAAGGCAAAGCACAAGCAGAAACGAAGTCTACATTTTCCTCTGTAACAGAACAGCTGACAATCGTGCGAAATGAAGTTAATGATGTGAAGTCTAGCATTCTCCTAAAGATGAAAGATATCCAGAATGTACAAATTCTAATTTCTGAGGATATAAAGGAGATTAGCAATATAAATGAAAGAATAACTGAAGTTGAGAATAGTTTAAACCAAAGATTCATTGAAAATGAAGAAATCTTAACTAAAAGATTCAACAAGCTGGATGAAGGGATGATTCACTTAAATGAAGGCATAAAGCAAGTTTATCAGATAATTGAGAAACTTGTAAAATCATTTGAGGCTTCAAAATCTATAGAGGATCCCTCAACTAAGAGGGAGAAAGTAGTAAGTGAGGTTGAGAAAGTAGTTAGAGGAGAAAAAGCTAAAGACAAGGCCAAAGCTTTTATTCCCCGGAACAATGTCAATATTTGTAGAAGGGGGGGGGGGGGTTGAATACAAATATTCAAAACTTTTAGTTATTTTAATATTTATTCTTGATGTTTGAGTGTTTTAGAGAATATGTAAAAATAAGAAAGAAACTGAAAATACAATTAACAGAGATATTTAAAATTACTGATGGATTGGGTTTTCCATCAGTGTATATTTTTGTTCAATGTTTCTAGGTTAATAAAACCTAGCTTCATTTTTATAAAGTTATAAAAGTAAATCAACTATTCTTACAAAGTACTCTTAGGCTGAACAAATGATTTCTAAGAGATATTGTCTAGCTGTGTCTCTTTTCTAAAAATGCTACCACACTTGTTTATATACCACAAGTGTCTTTACAATACCTAGAGAGAGTACTAAAATAATTAATCTAAACTAGGATTATTTTTGTTCTATCCTTCCTCTTGCCTTTTTCCAAGCTTGGAAAAGTCTTCAGACTTAGAAATACAGCTTCAACTTGAGTCTTCACAGTCATCATAGATTGTCTTCCATAGGTGTGCTTTTGTCTATCAACTTATGTTATCTCACTCAATTGATAATTTTCTATTAAACATATCAATTGATCCTTCATTTTATCCATCAACTGATATTCTTCTTCAATTGATCTTTGTATCCATCGATTGATAAAAGATGACTTATCAATTGATAGATGTTATCAATCGATATATCAATCTATGGGTCTTCACATCAATTGATGGTCTTCAATACTTGACGGCTTTTTCAATTGATCTTATATCCATCGATGCTTCAATATCAACTGATCATCTTTCACTTGTATAATTTTATGTCTTCAAATAATTACAATTTGACAGTTTAAGTTACACAACAGTTGATGACCTATATCAATCGATTCTAACATCAATTGATGAGAATAATATCAATTCACTTACACCTTATCGATTGAAATAGACTAAGTACACCTAAGCTACAATCCAATTTATCAGTTGATTCACATAAACATTTCAACTGATAACTGGTTTCCTGATCAATTAATATTTATAATTTTCATATCAATTGATCAGTTATATCAATTAAACTTTCTATGATTCTAAGTTTAAAGTTATCACCAAATTATATGTAGATTCCTAAAAATCTCCCCCTATTTTTGTTTGTGACATGAATAGGGATAAATCTACTTGATGATAACAAAACCCTTAATTATTTTCATTCAGATAGAATCAAGAAATTAAAATAGCACTTTGAATTTTGGAAGTACCAGTTTGTTGAATAACTTCTGCAAGCAGCTCCAATGTCTTCATAATCTTTATGATTTAATTACTTCTTCTTCTTCCTCTTCTCAGCATTTTCCTTTAGTTGTCTAAAAAATGAACTCCTCAAAATTGATTCATTTCTGTCAGTCTCTCCAAGTTGCCTCATAATGTAGTGAATTTCTTCATCTGTGATTTTATCAAAATATTTACAGATATCAAAGAACTTTATGTTACCCTCCACATCTGTAAAAATCATGGCACATTATGGCTCTAACACAACCTTCTTGACTTGAAACTTCCATAGCTTAAGGGGTGAATCAGGTTCAGCTTCTGCCTTTGATCTCCTTAGTTTTGAGATTTGATGTTGAATTTTTTTAGCAATTGTTGTATTGAGTTTGTACTTCATGTTGAGTAAGGGTAGAATAGTCTTTAGAACACTGTAGCTCTGCTTCATTATCACCTTCATTGAGTAAGTGATCTTTGCTCCATTTTCATATTTCAACCTCATTAATTCTTCTTGGTTAGAGATTACAGGTTGAGTCCTTACTCCTATCAACCCTTTTTCATTCACCACTAGTATCCCTTTCATGTCATAATATTCAATTATCACCTCTTCCTTTATTTCTTCTTATTGAATTTGAGGATTTTCCTGAACCACTGTTTCTTAAGTAGAACTAGTCCTTTTCTTGGTCATGGCTATTTTTCTCCTTTTTCTTAGTGGTTGATCTTCTAGTTGTTCTTCCATATTCCATTGAATTTCTATTTTCCTAGCAATTTCTTCATTCTCATTCTCTCTTCTTGCAGCATCAGAAATTTCTGAGGAAATGGCTCCTTGAAGAAGCTTCTGGCCAACTGGCTTCTTCTTTTCTTTTTCTTCTTCTATCATTATTGATTTTCCCTTTTTCTTCTCTTCAAGGGCTTCAACATCAATTAGAAAGGCTTCTGCATTTGAATTGCTTTCTTTGGCAGCCTTCTTTGCATTTTCATTTACCACTCTTGTTTGAGCAATGAATTCATCCAAGTTTCCTGATTCTGCTGCTTTAGTTACCAATTCAGTGTTCTTCTTTAAATCTTCAATTATTTTCCTTTCCCTCTCAATCATCAATTGAGTTTCTCTTTCCCTAGTAATTCTTCTAACTTCTAGTTCATCTTCAAACTTTTTCAGATCTTTCTTTTTCTTTTCTAGGTCATATGTGGGTGACTTAGATGACTTTGAAGAATGTCTATCCTTGTTACTTCCATTTTTGGCAACCTTCTTTAATGCAGTACCACTAGTACCACATGATTAACCAACTCCAGAACCACCAACACCACCACTACATTTGCCATCACCATCCTTCTTCTTTGAGGAGGTGGTGACATTCTGTCAAGAAATTTTTGAAGAATATAAGCATGTAGACTCTAGCCTTTAATGATTTCATCCATATTCTTTTCTAGAGAACCCACTCTATTTTCCAAGGCTGTAAAGTTCTTGATTTCCTTGAGCAATTTGTCCTTTATTTGACCATAGTATTTAGAGGAAGCTTCTTATCCAACTTTCTTTCCAGAGTATCCTTATTAGAAGTGATAGATCCTTTGATAATCTCCAATTTTCTCCTTACTCCTGTCACTGTGATCTTCTGAATTTTTAATGATTCTTTCATATAGTTGGCAATCCTTCTTTGAATGGGATCTTCAATTTTTACCTCAACCATTGCCCTCCTATATTGAGACAGAATCTCAGTTTCAGCAGCTTATAAGGAACCATCAATGGTACTCATCCATGGCTCTTCTTTAGAATCATCTTCTAACTCTTCAGGTGCCAAATAATATGTGTCTGTTGTATTGGCAATGCTCTCTTTTAGATTCCTGGTCCTCTTTTTAGTATTCTCAATTCTCAACAATTGTTCTACATCTCTATTACTTGAGGTAGCCAACCCTTAATATTGAGGATCAGGGTGAACAAAGTTATGTGGATCCAAATCACTAGCATCAACTTCTTCATATTCAATTTCCTTATTAATTCCACTCCCACTTGCTTCTGCATTTGAAACTCCCAATATCTCTTTTACTCCTTCTTCTTCTTACATCAATTCATTCTCCAACTCCTGTGCATATAAAAGAATTGTTTTATCTCTCTCACTCATCTCTCTATTTTGCATCAGGATCTCATCCTGGAATCTCACCTCTCCTTCACTCATACCTTGTGCACCTTCTAAGGTGGGGCCCTCATGTGTTTCACTCACATTCCTGGAAGAAATATGAATGACCTCACTCGCTCCCTCTCCTTTTGCCAGGTTGCAATCACGCCACTCAGTCAACTCACTCAATCCTAAGAGTGTTTGTGAAACATCAATTGATTGTGCAATAATTGATGTATTGAGAATATCATTTGAGGTGTTTGGGATATCCATCGATTGATGCATACCCATCGATTGATCTTGTGTATCAATCGATGGCTTATCAGTCGATGGCTGAATATCAATTGATGAGGAAACATCAATTGATGGAGTAGAAATATTTGAGGTTATGATTTGAGAAGTGATATTTGAGATAACATAAGAGATGAAATCTTGAATTTTCTGGGAAGAAAATTCAGGAGAGAGTGTTGGATTCTCCTTGAATATCAAAGAAGGAGAATTTGAAAATGCCTGATTATCTTTTAGAACATTTTCTGAAGAAATTTGGTGAAGAGGGGAAAAAAGAATAGAAGGGATTGGAATTGAGAGTGAATGGGACTGCATCTCATCATTTACATGAGATGCATCAAACTAACTTTGAGAAGGCTCCATCACAGTTTCATGTGATTTTGTAGTGTGTGGTTCCCCATGTGCAAATGTGACCTTCTTTTTCCTCCTTTCATATAATTTTGGTGTTTTGGCTTGTGTGTCCCCAATTTGGTTCTTTGCCCCTGGTTGTGGGCTCTTTTCAATATTTTCATCCTTTTGAGAAGATGGCAATAGGGATGTGGTAATTCCTTATTAACATCCACAATGTTTTAAGAGATGGTGGAGTGGCTTGGTTTGGGTTGCACATGCTCACTCTCCTTGTTCTTCTGGGTTCTTTGATGTTCCCCAGTTCCCTCACCACCTACATCCTCCTCTAGTCTATCTACCAAGACATGTATTTATCTTTTCTTTGTTTTTACAACAACAGGCTTTTGAGAACCTGTTGAGGTTGGCTTCTTAGATTTGGATTTTTAGATGGGTTGTGTGGCTTGGGTAGGAGGGTTGGGGTCATTGCTACCACCCTCCATAGCCACAGAAGGCAAAAAAGATTGAGGTTGGGAAGAGTTTATAATAAATATAAATACCTGAACAAAAGGAGGATAGATCAATTCCATATTGCTGTGAAGATTGATCCTTACAAAGTCTTTAAAGACCCTTTTGTTTTGCACCCAACAATCCAGGGCTTTTGTGCTCCTGTCAATCTTAATATCCTTGACAAAATGGTTAATAATAATCATAATATATCTAGCATAATAAATATGATTAGACCTATTAATCTTATTTCACAATTTAACAGATATTTCATTGAGTAACAGGTTTCCTAAATTGTGATATCTATCATACAAGATGCTATAACCTACTTGTTGCATACTAGTAGTTATTGCATCAAAATTACTAACTTTAACTGAGAAACATATTATTATGGCATCAAAAAAGTATGACCATTCTTTTCTTAGATTCTTCCTAACTATACCACCTAAGCTTGCATCAGGAGCAATGTAATTAATTTCCCTAAGCATTGTTCTAATGTCTGTGTCAGTGGGTGCATTTTCAATATTGTTTGCAGGAATATTTAAACACTCACCCAAAACCATAGTGGTTATAATTAAAGGAAATGGAAGAGAAATCATCTGCTACCTCTGCAGTTGTCCAGAATTCTTCAACTAGGTTACATATTATTTTTGGTGTTTCTGAGAGGGCCTTTGAGACTTTTGAACTGTTGAGGAATTCAATTAGTGGATGAAATTCTGTTGGGGCTTCCTTCACCATAGTGCAAGCGACAAAGTTGTTGAGTTCGTAGTAGAATCCTGATTACGAGACTTTCTTTGATGATGCCATTATCGTGTTTTTAATGTAGAGAAATGCTAACTGGAAAACTTGTTAGTATTGAAGTAAGAATAATAATAAACAATTAGTGAATTAGGGATCTTAGCAAGAGAGATTGAGTTCGTAGGTTGAGAGAGAGAGAAAGAGATAAAGAAATCGTTAGTAAATTTGCAAGTAAGAATTAAAAGATGTTTTAACCTCACTATTTATATTTACTGAGTTCCCAATCAATTTCTTACTCAAAATAGAACTTAATCGACCGTTGTAAGAAAAATGAAAGGTATAAATTACCAATTTTGGTAATCGACTGTTATACATACAGAGATGTATGTATCAATCAATTGATAAAATAAGTAATCAACGGCTAATATTTGTACAGGTCGATTGATGACATGGACCCCTTAAATTACAGGTCATCAATTGATAACTAACTTGTTCATCGACAGGTCCTACTATCAATCGATAAGTATATCATCAATTGATATATGTATCTGTTGATAGCTACAAAAATTCATCGATAAATAAATATATCATCAATTGATATATTTATCTTTCGATGGCTACTAATATCCATTGATATGTAAAATGTTCATCAATTGATTATGTAAAAATCAACAGATTAACATAGTCAATGGTTAAAAGAAAATTACATTATAACTTATCAGACATTTAATAGATTAAACATAGTTAAGCATACCTAAATCACATATCAATCTATTGAAAATAGATTCATCTAATGGTTTAGTAAAGATGTCTGTAAGTTGTCTTTCACTAGGGACAAAATGTAATTCAATTGTACCATTCATTACATGTTCCCTAAGGAAGTGATACCTTATGTCAATGTGCTTGGTTCTGGAATGTTGCACATGATTTTCTATTATTTCAATGGCACTTGTGTTATCACAGAAAATAGGAATCTTGTTCATGTTGAACCCATAGTCAAATAGTTGATTCCTCATCCATAAAACTTGTGCACAGCAACTTCCAGCTGCAATATATTCAACCTCTATAGTAGATGTAGACACTGAGTTTTGCTTTTTGCCAAACCATGATACAAGCTTCTTTCCTAGAAATTGACAGGTGTCTGTGGTATTTTTTCTGGCAATCCTACAACCTGCATAGTCTTCATCTGAATAGCCAATTAGATCAAATCCAGAGTCTCTAGGATACCAAATTCCAAGATTTGGTGTTCCTTTGATATATCTGAATATTCTTTTTATTGTAATCAAATGAGATTCCCTAAGATCAGCCTGAAATCTAGCACAAAGACATGTAGCAAACATTATGTATGGCCTACTTGCAGTTAAATAAAGTAATGAGCCAACCATGCCTTTATAACTTGAAATGTCCACTTTAGCTTCCTTAGTATTCAATTCAAGTTTAGTTGCAGTGGCCATGAGAGTTTTTGCAGAAGAATATTCATTTAAATCAAATCTCTTTAAAAAATCAGAAATATATTTGGTTTGATTTATGAAAATGCCATTTTTGACTTGTTTGACTCGTAAACCTAGAAAATAGGTAAGTTCTCCCATCATGCTCATTTCATATTTACTCTGCATCAACTTAACAAAGTTTTGACAAAGTTTTTCATTATTTGATCCAAAAATAATGTAATCTATATAGATTTGAACAAGAATCCTATAGCCACTAGCATTTCTATGAAAGAGAGTTTTATTAGCAGTACTTCTTGTGAAGTGATTCTCAATCAAGAATTTATAAAATGTTTCATACCAGGCTCTAGGTGCTTGCTTCAATCCATAAAGTGCCTTGAGAAGATAGTATACAAATCCAGGATGAATAGGATCAATGAATCCAGGAGGTTGTTCTACATATACTTATTCCTCTAGTTCTCCATTGAGGAAATCACTTTTTATATCCATCTGATAAACTTTGAAATTAGCATGAGCAACATATGCTAGAAAGATTCTGATTGCTTCAAACCTTGTAACTGGTGCAAATGTTTCATCAAAATTTATGCATTTTTCTTGTGAGTAGCCATTTACCACTAATCTTGCTTTATTTCTTATCATTGTACCAAATTCATCCATTTTGTTTTTGAACACCCATTGTGTACCAATGACAGACTTGTTCTTTGGTTTGAGCACCAGCTTCTATACCTTGTTCCTTTCAAACTGATTCAACTCTTCCTACATAGTAATTATCCAATCAGGATCATTCAAGGCTTCTTCAATCCTTTTTGATTTTTCTTGAGACAAGAAGCTACTATACAAGCATTCATTTTGAGTTGCCTTCTAGTTTTGACACCATCATTTACATCTCTAATGATCAATTCAAAGGGATGGCTCCTTGTCCATTTCCTTTGTGATGGTAAATTTGACCTTGAAGATGATGCTTCATAATCATTGGAATTGTTATGATTATAGAGATGTGATTGATTATTTGAGAACCCTCCCCCTAAGATGGATACTTTACTTGAAGATTGTTGAGTAGAGTTGTTATCCATTGAATGGTTATTAATTGATGTATTATCAGTTGATTGATGATTATCAACTGATAAGTTAACTGTTGATGCATTGACATCAATTGATGGGGTATTCTGGGTACTTGATTTCTTGAAATTTCTACATCATCATCACTTGGTTCACCATTCCACGTTGATTCATATTTAAAATGCAATAAATCATGGTATCGTTCATCAACCAACCCTTGAATCTTCTTATCATCAAAGACTACATGCATAGATTCCATAATAATGTGTAATCTAAGATTATAAACTCTATAAGCTTTGGTTGTTATTCCATATCCAACAAATATAGCTTCATCAGCCTTGGCTTTAAATTTTTCTAGATTTTCACCTTGATTTCTTAGTACAAAACATTTGCGTCCAAAGACATGAAGAAAATTAACTGTTGGTTTTTTGTCTTTCTTCATCAATTGATATGGTGTTTTGCCTTGTAGTTGATTGAACATAAAAATATTTTAAATGAAACAAGCAGTATTAATTGCTTCTGCCCAGAAATATGTAGGAAGTTTTGCTTTTTCTAACACAGTTCTAGCAGCTTCAATCAAGGTCCTATTTTTCCTTTCAACAACCCCATTTTACTGTAGAGACCTTAGAGTAGAGAAATGATTAGTGATACCTTTTTCTTCACAGAATTCTTTAATTGTTGCATTCTTGAATTCAGTACCATTATCACTTCTTATTTTATTGACCTTGCATTCAGTGCCATTGTCAACATTTCTCACATGATTCATAATGAATTTGTTTGCCTCATCCTTAGAATGTAAGAAATATATCCATGTATATCTAGTGAAGTCATCCACTATTACTAAAGTATATTTATTTTGGAAAATTAAAATGATATTGACAGGACCAAATAAGTCCATGTGCAATAATTCCAGAGGCTTATCAATTGATGATTCAGACTTTGACTTGAATGATGCTTTCCTTTGTTTTCCCTTTTAATATGTAACATATAGTCCATCATTGGTGAATTCCATTTGTGGAATGCCTCTAACTATATTCTTTTTAGCCAATTGATTCATGGCTTTGAAATTCAAATGGGCTAGCTTCTTGTGCCATATCCAACTCTCATCTGTATTGGTTTTGCTAAGTAAACATGTCATTGAATTTGCCTTTATAGAGTTAAAATAAGCAACATATACATTTCCTTTTCTTTCACCAGTTAAGAGAATTTCACCAGATTCTTTGTTGGCTATGATGCATGATCCAGTTGATAACCACACATCATTTCCATTATCACACAGTTGACTAATACTGAGTAAATTGTGCCTCAATCCATCAACTAATGATACAGGTTCAATGATAACATTTTCTCTTATAATTGAGCCATATCCCAGAGTAAAACATTTGATGTTATATCCAAAAGTAACTCATGGGCCAGCCTTTTCAACAAACTTTGTGAGCAGGGATAAATCTCCAGTCATGTGCCTAGAACATCCACTATCCAAATATCAGAGATTTTTCTTCCTGTTTCCCTGCACACACATAAAACAATCAAGTTTCTTTTGGTACCCAAGTTGCCTTGTGTCCTCTTTTATTAGTTGTAGCATGGGCCTTGGTTGCCAACTTTTATTCCTTTTGTTTTGGTGGGTTTAAATCCACTTTAACTTTGGGAGTTGACTTTTATGGCTCAAACACTTTGGAACTCATGGCATATTTTCCATGCATTTCATTATCTGCTTTAGGCATGTTCCATAGCATTCCTGGAATATTCATATTTGCATATGTAAAGAATGGATTATACATGTATGAAAATTGTGCATAAGGCATATAAACATTGGGTGCAACTAAATTAGAAGACATGGCACTAATGAGCATAGGATTGGTAAGCATGACATTAGCAGACATGGCATGTGCATTCAAATAATTGGAGACATTGAATTCTTTTCTTTCTTGCATTGTATAGACAAATCATTTACACTACCACATTTAGCACACACCTTCCTAGGTGCATACATATCAGGAGTATAATTATTGTTCTTGTTTATGCCTACTTTCCCATTCCTATTTTTCTTATTTTTCTCAGACTTTAGGTGAATGATTTCAACAGGTGTTATCCCTTCTAATTTCTCTTTCAATTGTTTCTTAGATAAGCTTCCAACGTTGATCTTTTTATCCTTAGTCTCAACTTGATTCTTGGTTTCCTTAACAAACTTGATAGGGGTGCTAAAGTTGTTCTTCTTATTAACCATTGATACTTTACTTGTCGATGGATGATTATCAATTGATTCATCATTAATCAATTGATAATCCTTATCAGTTAATAAATGATAAGCAGTCGATTGATATTTATCCATTCAAGTATCAACCAATGGCTTGCCTACTGATTTAGGGGATTCTCCTAGAGTATCTAAACCCTGAACATCAATAATTTATTTGGCAGTTTTAGCAGACCTATTCCATTTGTTAATGGTTTCAATTTCTCCAGCTAATTGTTCTTTTAACGATTCTTCTCTTCTCAAACTATTCACTAGTTCATCTCTAGCATCTTTACTTTCCTGCTTGAATCTATCTAAACAAACAAGTTCATTTTCAAGAAAAACATTTCTCTTAGCTAAAGAATCAATGGTGTTCTTTAACTTGAGGTTTTCTTTGTTTAGAGATTTTAGAGTGACATGCAAATTGTACAATTCATTAGACATTTCATTAATAACACTATTGCATTCATCAGTTGTAAGCTCAGAAAAGTTAGTAGCCAGTACCTAATTTAATGACAAACTAGCTTCTTCATCTTCATGGTTGGCCATTAGAGCTAGATTGATGAATTCTTCAGAATCACTGTCCTCAGCAGCCCAGTCTTTTTCTTCAGTAACAAAAGCCTTTTCCTTTTGTTTAAGCAGGTCAAAATATTTATTTTTATATTCAATACCATCATATGACTTTACCTTTTCTTGTTTTGTCTTTCTGCCCTCATTTGAAAAATGACCAGCCAATCCACAGTTAAAGCATTTAAATTTTGATCGATCTATAAACCATCATATGACTTTACATTTTCTTGTTTTGTTTTGATTATTACTTCTAAACTGGGATCCAAGCCTTTGACCATTTGGATTCCTCTTGAATTTCAGTTTTGAGAATTTCCTTGATAGAAATGCAAGGTGCTCATCAATCTCATCCAAATCATCCTGAGAGCATATTTCATTTTCTTCACACTTGCCCTTTCCCTTTACTTTGGATGACTCTTCATTAGAATCATTAGCCACCATGACAGAACCTTCTACACAACCTCTTTCCTTCTTGTCTTCATTTCCCTTGACCATCAAAGCCACAATTTTCTCTTTTCTTTGATTCTTCTGAATCACCTCATCCTGTTGGATTTCCAACTCATATGTCTTGAGAATACCATAAAGTTTCTCAAGAGTGCAATCCTTGAAATCTTTAGATTGTCTAATGGAGACAGTCATTGGTTTCCATTCTTTTGGAAGAGATCTAAGAAATTTTAGATTTGTATCCTCATTTGCACAAACCCTACCATATAGCTTCAATCCATTTAACAACTTCTGAAATCTGCTATAGGTGTCATTGATAGACTCTCTACTCTTGAAATGAAATGATTCATATTTTTGTATTAAGAGTTGCATCTTGTTTTCCTTACTTGCTCAATTCCTTCACACAAAGTTTGAAGAGTATCTCATACTTCTTTTGATGAAGTATAATTTATAACTTTGTCAAACATATCTTTATCTAGACCATTGAATAGAATGTTCAAGGCCTTCTTGTCTTTAAGCACTTCTTTTTCATCTTCTTCTGTGTACTCAGTGATGAGTTTTGGAACATGTTTGTCAAATACATGAGTTCCATCAAGATTTACACCAGTGTCTAGGTTCATGGGAACATGAGGACCTTTCTATATGTAACGAACATAGGAAGGGTCAAGAGAGAGTAGATGCAAATGCATTTTCATTTTTCATGCAAAATATTCATCCTTTTCTAGCATTGGAATTTTCACACCTGAATCCTTTTGGCCCATATTGATTGTTATTGATCTTTAAACTTTTTGTATGTTGAAAGCCTGATCTGATACCAATTGTTATTCCCCAGAACAATGCCAATATTTGTAAAAGTGGGGGTGGGGGGTAAATATAAATATTCAAAACTTTTTGTTGTTTTAATATTTGTTCTTGATGTTTGAGTGTTTTAGAGAATATGTAAAAACAAGAAAAAAATTGAAAATACAATGAATAAAGATATTTAAAATTACTGATGGATTGGGTTTTCCATCGGTGTATATTTTTGCTCAATGTTTCTAGGTTAATAAAACCTAGCTTTGTTTTTACAATGTTAGAAAAGTAAATCAACTGTTCTTACAAAGTGCTCTTAGGCTGAACAATTGATTTTTAAGAGATATTGTCTAACTGTGTCTCTTTTCTAACAATGTTACCACACTTGTTTATATACCACAAGTGTGTTTACAATACCTAGAGATAGTATTAAAATAATAAATCTAAACTAGAATTGTTTTTGTTCTATCCTTCCTATTGCCTTTTCCCATTCTTGGAAAAGTCTTCAGACTTGGAAAGACAACTTCAACTTGAGTCTTCACAGTCATCATAGACTGTCCTCCATAGGTGTGCTTTTGTCTATCAACTTGTCAACTTGTGTTGTCTCACTCAATTGATAATTTGTTGTTAAGCATATTAATTGATCCTTCCTTTTATCCATCAACTTATATTCTTTTTCGATTGATCTTTGTATCCATCGATTGATAAAAGATGACTTATCGATTGATAGATGTTATCAATCGATATATCAATCGATGGGTCTTCACATCAGTTGTTGGTCTTCAATACTTGACTTGACTTGACTTTTTCAATTGATCTTTTATTCATTGATTCTTCAATATCAACTGATCATCATTCACTTGTATAATTTCCTATCTTCAAATAATTACAATTTGACAGTCTAAGTTACACATCAGTTGATGACCTATATCAATCGATTCTAACATCAATTGATGAGAATAATATCATTTGACTTACACCTTATAGATTGAAATAGACTAAGTACACCTATGCTACAATCTAATTTATCAGTTGATTCACATAAACATTTCAACTGATAACTGGTATCCTGATCAATTGATATTTATAATTTTCATATCAATTGATCAGTTACATCAATTAAAATTTCTATGATTATAAGTCTAAAGTTATCATCAAATTATATGTAGATTCCTAACAAAAGCCAAGCTTAATGATCAAGATCAGTATGTGTCAACAGAAACAAACATTCCAAAACCATTCTATCCTGAAGATCATTTTGTTGAGGATAGTGGTACAAATGACAAATATAATCAAGACTACTGCAGAGCTGAAGATGAAAGAACCTTTGATGATGATTTCTTATTCCCGACAGAATAATAGTCTAATCTTACCTATAAATGGGCTATGAGGAAGTTAAAAGAAGACATCAAAGTAAGTGATGCTAAGTTCGAACAACTACAGGCTCTAGTCAAGGAAAAAGCTAAGGCTGAAAGAAAAGTGAGCAAGAAAAAGACGAAGTTATGGGAAACTGTTGTGAAAGAAAAGAAGAAAGATGTTCAGTTGAAGATAGGTGCTAGATGGGATGCTGCCAGAAAAATTATGGACAAATATCAGAAAGGTCCATTTCAAGATTAGTTGTTAACTTCAATCATCAATCGTTTAGAAATTTCAAATAATGACATTGATGATTTCATGAAAGCCATATATGAAGAAGTTAATTATTTCACTGTGTTGTTTGATCCTATTCTCGAGAATTGGCATGTTTTGGTTTACACCCGTATGAACGGTTCTTTCGGAATTTCTTTGGATTTTTTCAAAGCAAGATCTGCATTTGCATTGTGGGTTATGCTGAATAAGGTAAAGAGTAGTTCAGAAGAACATGAGCTTCTACGAGATAAATTCAGAGAATTTGCAAAGTTTGTTAGTCCTCAAATCATTCATGATCCACATGAAATAAGATTTCTCACTGATAAGTATTATCAGATTCTAAAGCTAGATGATGAATCCCTATGGAAATATTCAGTCAATTACATGATTGAAGTAGAGACTATGTTGAGATCAAAAGGTTTCAGAACACAAGAAAAAACAGAAGCTGCTGACAATATCCAGAGTTATTACTTAAACAAGAAAATCAGCTCTTACATCCGTAAGATGTCAAAGATAGATTACAGTCAGCCTTTTGATATACAAGAAGAAGAAGAAGAAGATCCTGTTGAGTAAGATGTGTTTTGGTAATTAGCACGTGCTAAATAGAAGAGGTTATATGGTGAGCCCATACAACCAGAGAAACCAGCCACTGAAGATGTACCAATGACACCCGTAAACAAAGGTTCAACTCTAGAAGAAGGTGAAGTTGATACTTCTAAAGATGGTGAGCATTAAAATTGTAGATAGGTCAAGATAGAATTTTGTAAAATATGTTCAGTCTAGAGGAACATCTATCTTGTATTTATCTTTAATGTTTGCAACTGAAAAATTGTCAAATATAATACCAGAACTTTTTGTTATTTACAGTTCTCAATGTTTTATTATTTTATTATTTATTAGTTGAGTTATCCTCTAGGAATTTGTGTGTTAAATGCTTAACAACAAATAGGGGGGATTGAAAGGCATATGATAAGGCCTATTTGTAATTATTATATGACAACTCAACTCAGATTAAATAATAAATGTGATAAAAGGAATCAAGATGAAGAAAGTCAACTAGACACGAAGAAACGTAATATCAGAAGTATTTTGATGAGGTTGTTACTCTACACTGGAAGAGGTTCATTAAAATGTTCAAGTGTCGGTGTAAAATAAATGAGTAGTATTTCAGAAGAGTTAAGAAGATACAGAAGATTTTAAGTGGCTACTATACGAAGATTCCACAAGAAGAAAACCTTTGAGGAAAAAGAGTGAAGCACAAAAAGGACAAAAGACCACATCTTTTATAGTTAAAAAGTGGTGAATATTTATATAAGTATGACACAAATGAACTAGACAATATATTGTGTTTCAACTAAATTAATAAATAATTATCATCTAGCTCAAGTGATTTTATGACAGACCATAGAGCAAAGACGGAAGGATTATGCTGCTAACAACAATGATTGTACAAATCAAGAAAGTATTCTAATTCTACTATCAAAAAGTAAATTAATTATTTAATTAAATTAATTCCAGTTGAATTAATTTAATATATAAATTATTTAATTAAATTAAGTAGAATTAATTTACTAGAAAAGAAATGAATTTATATGACTTTTAATTTGTCAAGACTTTTATTAAAGGTCATATTGAATTTGATGTTCATAAAAGTCATATAAGCCAAAATAAAAGAGTCATACCGAATTTCTTAAGTCAAAAGGTCATGTTGAAATTAGTTGAAAAAAGTCATACTGAGCTATTTCAAAAGGTCATACCGAGCTTCCAACAAAAGTTCATGTAGAGTTTATTTCAAATGTCATACGGCGCTTCTATGAATTTATATTTTTTACAAAAAATAATTATACTTCATTATATTTTAAATAAGATATTTGGTACAAATTGACTCGTAGACAAATATTCATTTATAATAATAGAACTATACAACCTACTTGAAAATAACCGGAAAGAAATGTTTAATTATACTATTAAAAAAAGTAAAACTTTCTAATTAGGAATTAATAATATAAAATTATCTACCATCTTTTTTTCCTAAAATTATATATCAATCTAGCTTATTTTATTTGTATACTTTCATGCGACTAAATATTAATGTAAGATAATAGATTTAAAAGATAAAAGATAAATCCCCTTTCAAAGAATAATTATCAGAAATGAATTCAAATTTTTAGAAAAAATATTAAACAAGAGGTACATACATAGATAAATAAATATACATCTCTATTACACCAAAAAACATTAATAACTTACATTTATTTATTTCTCACCCACTCTCGACCCTATTGGAAGTACCTAATCAAGTGGCACATGATCTTAATCAGTTAAACTTTGGTAGTGCCTTTATCAGATATTTCTTTTTTTGATATATTTAATAGAGAGAAGAAACTATTCTAACTTGTAACAAATAAATCCAAACAGGTATTTTGGTTTTCTTTCTATAACATTGTGAACAGACTCTATATACCTTCTTAATCAAAATATCTTGCTCTGTTGCCCCGTATTTGCATGAAATACAATAACTTACTGCTTTGCTTAAATTACACATTTGATTTACTTGCTCAGTCACTCTGAAACTTGTCAGTTACCTAATTTATTAAAATTAGTCATGTTGTCTTAATGAGTTGCACATGTGCCTTTCACATCTACATTCTTGTTATTTACTTGCGTCAATTCTTCATTAGTATAAATTGTTTCAAATTTTCAAAACACAGAATGCTCCTTCAATTGATCAGTCACATAATGCCCATATACTAATTATGTTTTATGCATTTCTCTTAATATACATATACTAATTATGTTTTATGCATTTCTCATTATTAACATTCGACCATGGTTATCATATCTAATTGGATGCTATAGAAGAAGAAGCTGGAAAGGGGGAGGCAAATTCGGGTGTGAAACTTGATATCGGAGACTTTGGTACTACCCGTACTTCAAGTGCTCACGAGAACAACAGTAGTCCTATCACTCTTGGATGTCAAGCGGCGGCGGCGCTTCCACTTAGATATTCTTGCGTTAATGATTTTATTTTGAAACTTGTGTTTATTTGTTGTCTAGCTTATGTCTTTTGTACTTTTGTACTTTAGTTTTCTAGCTAGTTGGTTTTATTTTAAAACTTAGCTATGGTCGGTTCTCTCGTATTTGGTTTAATGTGGTTTGGTTATGTGGTAATTTTCAGAATCACATATGAATGGTTTAAATTTGGTTTGGGAATGTTATATGAATAAGCAGGGTTTAAGGAAAGGTTGAATGAACAGGGCATGTATTTCAAATTTTTTTATGTTTAGTGTTGCAATACCTTATGCTTGTGTTGCATATGTACGTGTATTGCAGTTATAATTAGTGTTACATTATATAAAATTTGTGTTGCAAGAATTACAAAAATTGTGTTGCATTATACAAAGTAGTGTTACTTAAACTATAAAAAGTGTTACTAAAGCTAAAAAAATTGTTGTTGCATTAGATAAACCTAGTGTTCAATAGCCTATGTGGGGCTCACATACAGGTCCTACACATGACGTGGCATGTGGTCCTCACATGGGACGTGATATGTGGGCCCCACTACTGACGTGGCATGTGGGTCCCACCACTAACGTGTAACTTCTTCAATCTACTTTAACCTATTATAACACCAATTTTGTGTATATTAGTGTTACAATATGAATTTATTGTAATATTTTCAGTGATGTTGCAATAGAGTTAAAAAAACGTTACAATAGTTAGTTATTATAATGACTTTATACGCAACGTCCTCCGATGTTACAATAGACCTATAGTAATAGTTTTTGGCCCTATTATAACATAAAATGAGCGTTGTGTATGCCCGTAAATGTATATAATTTATTATTTCTGAAAAATAATTTTTTAACAACTTTGTTAGCAAAATCATTCATGAGTATTTTATTTTTATTATTCGACAGCATAATTGGCTTGGGCTCAGAACCGGCTCTAATTTTTGCTATTATGAAGAATTAAGCCTTTAATCTCATTGATCAAATCTAAGATTATTTTATAAATCTTATTATCTAGGTTAGGCAGCCGAAATTTTGGTACCTAAATACATGGTTCTCAAAATTTAATTTCTAAATTTGTTTCTCATTGTACTTTTTTTAAAATTTATTGTCAAGGAACTTAACACCGTAAACAAGTGTTTATTTTTTCAACTTTCTCAGATGAAGTATAAATCTGTGTGTACGGGCTGAACAAATGTGAAACAATGAAAGTGCATACAAATTTAATCTCTCAAGGTAGGCAACGAAAATAACCCCCAACCACGCATATGAAAAGATATACAAAATCTTCACAAAATCACAACACTTCATATATATGAATAGAGTGAAAAATGTAGGATTATGTAGTGTGCGGTAGTACATATATATAGATGAAAAGGTAGGCCGAGATCCACCGTCAATCAGTTGCATAGTGATTTTTTTAAGATTCATTAGTAAAGGCAATTAAAATAGTTAGTTTTTTTTAATGCTTCTTTTACATTTTAGCAGTTTCATATTAAACTAATGAACATTTATATCACATAATGATACATTTATTAGTTTCAGCAAATATTAAGTGTTTTGTTTCTATCTAATACTACTGGTTTCATCCAAAAATAAATGCGGTTTTAATTTTATGCACGTAATTTCTAGTATAAAAAGATATATTTATGCATATATTTTTTTAATTTTTTGAATAAAAGTATAATACTTAAATTACTATTAGAAAAAAAATGCCAAAAATAATATATGTAAATATGTTTTTTAGACCCTAAATTACTTGAAAAACCCAAAACCACACTTATTTTGAAATTGAAAGAATATCTATGTATATATTCATTTAAAAATTTATTTACATCAAAATAATTATTTGACTTTTAAAAATATATTTCATATCAAATTGGCGGTCAACGAAACTTATGCCTATACTAGAAAGGAGTTAGATTGCTCTATTTAACATTTAGAACAGAGAGTTCTTACTCAAGTACAATAATGAGACGTGTAAAATAAAGACTAGTCGCTTGTCAATTACAATGCATAATTAAACAACAGGAGGTAGGTTAGAAACATTGATTAGACACGTAAAGTTTGCCCCACTTTATTTTTCTTCTGTTCTGCAAGATTCGATACGGAAGGTGTCTGGTGTTTGATTTAAATAATTTGTAAGTTTAAAATTATATTTACTTTTTTTCATATAAATTAATTATATGTATTTTTTTCTTCATTTAAGTTGCTCGAAACGGTAGAGGATCTCTTGCCCATATTTTGTACCTCAAAGTGTGCCACACATGAGCTTTGAACTAGATCAATTGTATAATGCTTAAAATATTAATTTTAGGTGAATAATACTTATCTTATCATGAGTATATTCAGAGAAATTATCATCTTCCTATTCATATACAGAACCAACCATTCGAGATATACAAAGAAAAATAAATTTGCCTTCGATGCGCACTTATGACTCATAAAAATATTTTATAATTAAAATTAATTGGCTTGAATTAGCAGCAATTTGGATACATTAATAATAAATTTGATGTACATAAATACTCATATGTAATGTACATATTATGTATAAAATTTAATAATTTAATAATAAATTACTAAAAGGATTATCTCTAAAATATATGATATTCGTTTTTATTAGGTTAAATTATAAAAAAAAGTACACACTTTCCATTTTCAAATTCAAACCCGTTCGGTTTTTAAAAACCCAACTAAGCCAAAATTATCGAAAACCAAACTTTTAATTTTTTTCACATACTGAACCTAATCAAAATTCCTCATGAACCGAACTAAGAAAATTCTGTTCGTTTAAAAAAAATCTATATTATATTATTAATTTTCAAGTTTATAGATTAATATTTATTAGTAAATTCATTAAAATAGGTAACAATCAAAATAAAATAAGACACAAACAACGAATATAAATATTTAAACTTAATTTGAATCTATTAAACATATATATATATATATATATTATCTTTTCTCATATATATGTGTGTATATAATTTGGTCAATTTAATTTCAACCGAAATTATTTTATATTAAAAAATCGAACTGAATCGAAATAAAATTTAATTCAACTTGAACCGAACAAACTTAACTTCGTCGGTTGGATTTTACTTACTCTTATTTATAAATTACTTTTAAGTTATCTATAAGTCACTTTTTTTTATCATTGAAAAACTTAAAAATTTTAAGTTTCATGCTTGGAATATAATTTATTACTTGAAGTAAGGTAAAGAGAAAATTGAAAATTTTAAGTTATATATATATATATATATATATATATATATATATTTGAATAATTTTATTATTATGTAACTTATTAGTTATTAAAATTATAAAAAATAAAAATTTATAAGTTATATAAACGTATTAGGAATCTAGTGACCTTGAGATTGAGATGACACTTTCTAATGCCGCCACACCGGAGAGATCATATCATACTTCTCGGCTGACAAAATTATAAGACTAAAATTGGGAAAACAAAAGTGACTCGTACCAACTTTTAACTTTATCTACTACACAAATACATTACTACTTGGATTCTTAACATTTTTCATATTGTGTGTGTAATTTTTGAAAAATGTTGAGAATCAAACAGAATGGAGGGAGTGTTTTTTTTAACTTAAATAAAAAATTAGGAGATATTCAATTTAATCTTAAATAAACATGCTCAGTCTTGTGCTAAACCAATTCCTTAAATTAGAACAAAATAACATGCATTGCCTTTACATGTTCAGAAAATTCTGGGGTTTGGTTTAGCTAAGACCTTGTAATTTCTTTAACTCTCAATTGTTGGCTCTTTGTAAGACCTTAACTTGCTTCTAAAGCTTGCTTTTTTATAATATATTTTAATTATCAATAAAAAAAACATGCATTATCTAAATAGTGAAGCTCACGTATGAAAATTGCGGTATACTCCAAAAGTAGGTTATCCATGCCGTCTAAATAGAGTTGTAGCTAATTTTTTTTGTAGTTTTGTAATATGAATACTTGTCAATCTCCCGGGGAAACCACCAACTACTTTGCGTGCACCTGTCTCGAACATTAATTGTATTAAATAGGACTCCCAACTACAGCATATACAAAACATAGACTACCGTCCTATATCTTTCCTCTAATAAATTAATTATAAATTAAAAAATACATATATTTTTCAATTTATAAATAACTTATAAAAAATTTTAAACGGACACGTGGGCAGGACACGTGGGCAGGTGCATTAGCGAACATTTAGATATATAATACCCTTAGGTACATGTATTGGTTGCATCAACTTGTACACTTTCAAATCTCCTTTCATTTCTCTGCTTACTAGTCATTCTCCAATGGAGTTGGGTAGCATCATCCAGTTCCTTGAAAACAGGACCATTTTAGTCACGGGTGCCACTGGCTTTCTGGCTAAGAGTACGTACATGCATATTATAGGCTCGATTACGTATATTCTATTTATTATAGGCTCGATTTTAGTAACTTATTGTTGATTCTACAATTACTGATTGCAGTTTTTGTGGAGAAGATTCTTAGAGCTCAACCAAATGTGAAGCAACTCTATCTTCTTTTAAGAGCTCCAGACTCGAAGTCAGCGTTACAACGTCTCAATAGTGAGGTGCTTTGTTGCATAGTATAATTATAACTAAAACAGTGCCATATTTCACGTGCATGGTCAGTGGTGGTTGCTTATCGTAGAAAATGCATGATTTTCACAAACTTTTTAGTTGCATGGCTTTGACAAGTAGTAACGTATAACAAGTTATCAGCACGAGTCTGTAATAAAATACTCCGTTTTCACTTGTTTCGGGTCATCTTCATTCTTCAGTATCTAAATTAACTTCATTATTAAGCAGATCTTAGCGAAGGAGCTGTTTAAGGTTTTGAAGGAACGATTGGGTTCGGATTTATACACGCACCTTTCGAAAAGAGTGACCCCTGTTGCTGGTGACATAACACACGAAAACATGGGGGTCAAGGATTCCAGGATCCTTGAAGAAATGTGGAGAGAAGTTGATATTGTTGTTAACATAGCTGCCACAACTAACTTTGATGAAAGGTGCCTAAATTAATAGTTGTGTTGTGAGTAAAATTTAACATGAACGTATATCATCTTTAATAGATCTTGTAGTACTTTCTGTAACCTTTAATATATGTATACATTATTATTGGTACTTTCCATTTCTTACGAATTAATTACTTACTATTTCAAAAACTCATTTGTACTACTCTATTTAATTTAGTGTGGTCTCTGAGTTCGACTCAGTACTAGCCCATCGACAAGAACACATTTATATATATCAACAGGATACTAATTAGCTTAAGTAGGACAACACAAAGATTAACGTACAATTAATTAACTTAATTGATTGTTGAAATTTGTATATATAGGTACGACATTTCACTAGCTCTCAACACATTTGGAGCCAAACATGTTTACAACTTCGCATTGAAGTGTAGCAAGATAAAGTTTCTTTTGCATGTTTCCACAGGTATTTACTACAACGATAACTGAGTAGCTACTTTAATTACTTCCTCGGTTCCATTGAATTGTTTACATTTAGGTTGAGCACGAAAATTAAGAAAATTGTATAAAGTGATATGAAAGAAAAGGAAAAGTGGATGAAAAAGAAAGAAAAATGGGTAAAGTGGTGGGTCAATTAATATTAAATTGATAGATTTGAAAAGGTAGAAGAAAATAGCGAGCGAAAATAAATTTTATAATATAAAAATTTACAATTTTTAGTATATAAAGAATTAGTGAGAGTAAATTAGGTGGTACATCATAAATAGAAATTATAAACAATGGAAAAGGACAGAAGGAGTATATGTGAGTATATGTTTGTGTGTATAATCTAATGCATGATTCATGCAGCATACGTGTGCGGAGAAAAAACAGGACTAATAGTGGAGGATCCTTATGTAATGGGGGAGACTCTGAGTGGAGAATGTGGACTAGACATTTACCAAGAGAAGCAGATAATAGAGGTTGAACTTAATCGATTAAACCATGAAAACGCTACCAATGAAGCTATTACTCAAGCCATGAAGGACTTGGGGATCCAAAGGTACGTGACATACATGCTTTTGCATTTCTTTTCTTGTGATTTTTCTAGTGGTGCATTGTTCATTTGTCCCATTCGATCCTAGGAGAAGGAGTGTACATCACATGCACGTCAAATCGTTATACACTGTATTGTATGGTATAGTATTGTAGATAGGAAGACATCGATCTCCCTATTAAATGTAAATAAATGTAAGATAAATGAAAGAATTATACTAGTACTAGTCTACCTAAAATAAAACGAGTATTAAATGTAAAATAAATGAATGAATTATTACAAAAAAAAAAGATACCTGCATGTAATAATGTAGTTACTTCTATACCAATATTATAAATAAAAGTTATATATATATATATATATATATATATATATATATATATATATATATATATATATATATATATATATTATAATAATATTATTTTTATAAAATTATTGGTTTATTTTTTATATTTTAAAATCTGTTCATAATTATTTTATTTCAATTATTTTAAATATATATACCTTTCTGATCAATAAATATTATCAAATAATTATTTAATCAAATATTTCTTACATTATTTTAAAAACTTTAATTTTAGTGTATATAACATTATAACTTAATAATAAATGTGATACTAATTTTTTTTTTGTAAGACTCTCGGCTGACATATTAGTACCCCCCTGTGTACGCACAGGATTATAGGTTACCAAACTATCGTCAATGAGCGAGGTACCTTACGTTAGATACATCGGGGGTGTTTGGCTTCCTATTTTTTCTGGAAATAAATTTTTATTTTCAGAAAAAATAAATATATATGTATTTTTTTTAAAAATGAGTAATTTATTTTTTATTTTTAAAATAATATTTGGTTTTCAAATTCTAAAACAAATATTTATCTTTAAAAATATATAAAAATATGTAAAAAATATATAAAATAAATAATTTATTTTAAATTTAAGAAACCCAAACAGCCATATTATTTTTAGAAGAATAAGCTACTATCGTAGGTATAAAATATCGTCCGTCAAACCCAGCAGGGCAGATGAAAACATTAATATAGCTTTAATTACCATTGTATGTATTGGTTACCAGTACACACAAAAGAAGTAAATTCTACAACCATATAAACTAAATGTCCAGTATCCTGCGCACCCAAGTTTTAGGACAATATATTGTCCCAAGTGAATCCAACAAGAGCAATTGCATTAATAACTGGGCTCTATTATTTCCATTCACATTACTAGAAATAAGGTGTCTTTCAATTTACTATATAAAAAATGTTAAGGTACACGGGGTATATATATATATATATATATATATATATATATATATATATATATATATATAATATATTTGTATAGCAAGTTAAAAACTAGAAAATGGATTAATTAATATATAGAAGTCGGTAGGAGTTGGGAGGTAGGGAGGTACGTTTTTAATTAGTTTATTTTTTTTAATATCTATTTCATAGTAACTAAAATTATCATTCCATATATACAATTTATAATTTTTATTAATTTTAACACTTATATTATTAATAATATTACACATAAATATAACATTAATCAAATAAATACGAAATTAAAAATTTTCACTTTGTATTTTCAACTTAAAATTATAAGTAATTGTTTTTAATTCATGTAAAGAGGTTCTGTATGACTGTGTCACATGACCAAGTCAAGACTCTAAATTTCTTAAAAGTTAATTTCTGCAAGGTCTCGTTACCTGCGGAAAAAAGCTACTTACTAACACAAGAAGTTAAAATGCCCAAATTGTCATTATAGGAAAATCTGGCCTAGACTATCACAAAGCAACGCAAGTTAATCAATTTGTATTTTTGCATGGATAATGAAATTTCTGTTGGACCCTACAAATTAATCGATTTGTATTTTTGCATGAATAATGAAATTTCTGTTCGGCCCTACCAGGTGAGCGGTTACGTGTGAGTATGCATATACCATGTAGTTCAGTTTTGAGTTTTCAAACTAAACTTATTTTGATTTTCATTTTTTTAAAATAACGCTACTTGTAATTGCTTTTTCTATTTTTTTTAAAAAAAATGTGAATAAAATATGTGTTGGGCCATAATAAACGCAAGATTATTTTTTATGGTAATTTCGGCTAAAATTATATATCAAATTTTTTACTGTAACTAGTTAGGCATGTTTTGGATTTAGAGTCGGTTTGACTAATTTTAAAATTGTGACTTATGAATTAAAGTGTCTTAACGTGATAAGTCGGGAGCTTAAAATGTATGTTTGGATAATTTTGTATTATAAGTGACTTATGATTTTTTTAAAATATAATAATAAAAATAAAAGTGACTTATGACTAATTTATGACATATTGATAACTTTTATCAATATAGAAAAATAAAAAATAATTCACTGAAAAAGTACCTAATATGGCTTTAAGTCAGTTTCTGACTTATTTTTGATTTTAAGTTCGTTTCTGACTTATTACACAAACAACATTTTTAAGCTTAAAGTCGGGACTTAAAACTTAATTAGCCAAACAAGCTATTAGCCTATTAGAGCAACTCCAATAACATCCTAATAGGTTTTCTAAAAATAATATTATTAAATAGAATTATAGTGATTTAAGATATTATATTGTAGGTTAACTCCAACAACAATCCTTATCCTTATCTCGTATTATTATAATAATAATAATGAGGGAAAAGAATAGGCGAAAAGGAAGAAAATAGAAAAGAATTGGAAAAAAGAGAGAGAAATGAATATTTAATTAATAAAAATAAGACTAGTCATTCTTAAAAATAAGGAATAAAAAGTGATTTCTAAAATGGGAGCACTAACAGACTCTTGGAACACTATTTTTCTTTTCTTTTTTTTTAAATTGCAGCTAAGAAACCTATTTAAATAAGCTATTTGAATTGCTCTTAGACACCTAGCTCGGGAATAAGAAAGCTAGGCATCAGTTACCGGTTTACTTAAAATTAAAATATTATATATAATTCTGGTAATTTTGGTATTCTAACACACATTACCGCTGTTAATATACTATTGGTGTAGTAGTTTCAAAGATTTAATTAAGATTTAAAGTACGTTCAAGGCATTGATTAATAATTAGATATGGCAACTAATTACAGGGCAAGACGTTATGGATGGCCAAACACGTACGTGTTTACAAAAGCAATGGGAGAGATGTTACTGGGGGAGTTGAATCAAAAGAAGCAGCTGCCCTTGGTTATTCTTCGTCCAACCATCATCACCAGTACATATAAAGAACCTTTTCCGGGTTGGGTTGAAGGCATCAGGTATATTCATTTGGTGCCGTTCTAGTGTTCTACAACAAACGGAGTCATTTACGACCGATTAATTCCACCAAATATTCGAAAAGACCTTTTTGATAGAATAATAAAAAACTTATTGATATATATTGTTATAGATTAATTTCACACACTCGATCATTTCATTATGAAAGAGTCTTTCTCCTAACAACATAAGTTTTACGAGAACTGTTAACTTAACATGAACATTTTAGAAAAACGGGTAACTTAACATTTAGTATTGAAAGATAAATGCAATCAAGTAATAAGCGTGTCTTGATTCTATATGTATATGTAATGCGGCTCCCTGTAATGTACAGAACTGTTGATAGCCTAGCTGTTGGTTATGGTAAAGGAAAGCTGACCTGCTTCCTTGGTGATCCTGATTCTAATATTGACCTGGTGAGATACTTACCCTACCTCTTCTCATCTTTCTTGTATTTGCTTCATTTCATTTAAACCAATAATTGATATATATATATATATATATAATTCGATTAATCTGTAAAATGATGTACAGATTCCAGCTGATATGGTGGTGAATACAATGATAATGGCCATGGTAGCTCACTACAACGAGCCAGATTGTGAAGTTATATATCATGTAGGCTCGTCGTTTTCGAATCCAGTAAAGTACAGAGAGATAAAAGATTATGGTCGACTTTACTTCACTCGAACTCCATGGATTAACAAAGATGGCAAGGCCATCAAAGTTGGCGAAGTTACTGTCTTGAGTTCCATGCCTAGCTTTCGCAGATACATGGCCATTCGTTACATGCTTCCTCTTAAGGCACGTTTTCGCAACAAACACGTATATTTCAATTAGGAGATTATGCATGCATCAGTGTGATTGAGTCTGTCTTTCTGGCAGCAAACATATTGTTGTAGGTTGCTTTCATTAAGAAAATACATGCTACTTGATCATGTGTTGTGCATGGACCAAATATTTTTAAAGCTAATTAGGTTTGTGTTGGTTGAATTTCTTGGCGTAACACTTTTTGTCTGTTCTTCTTTAGGGATTACAATTAGTGAATATGGGGCTTTGCCAACTATTGCAAGAAAGGTATGTTGATCTCAGCCGAAAAGTCAAGTATGTGTTGAGGATGGTCGAGTTGTATGAACCCTACTTGTTCTTCAAGGGAGTGTAAGTATCTATTTAATTTGTTTCCTAATTATTATAAATTCCGTATATCTATTAACATACTATATTAAATAATACTCCCTCTGCTCCTCTGCAATGTATGTCCTTTTATTTTTTTGCACTAGGTGCTTTGATTAATTACATGCTTAAAAATAATAATTTTAATTTTTTTTAATAAAACTGTAAATATTATATCTAACGATACAGTCAAAACACTTAAAATTATATATAAAAAGGTCGAAGGAGTGGAGCGGCGGGAATATATATCAGTCCATTTATTTTCTTTTAATTATTTCTGTGCAGATTTTATGATATGAACACCGAAAAATTGCGCAAAGCAGCTGAAGAAAGTATTGATGCTGAGACAGATGTTTTCTATTTTGATCCCAAGTGTATTGACTGGGAGGATTACTTCATAAACACACATTTAGCTGGACTTGTAAAATATGTAATCAAGTAGTGCTGCTCCAATTAAGAAGGAGATTTGTTATATACTTATTATTTATGAAATGTTGTGATATTACCATGTACTTGAAATTTAAGAAATCAAATAAATGTCTACTTTTGAGTTTCAATTGTGTCCCATGCGATTCATTGAACTTTGTGTCCCATGCGATTCATTGAACTTTGGGACCTTTACACTTGATGACAAGGAGTCCAAACTAACTTGGAAAAAGGAGAATTTGTCAAAGAATAATATTTAGAGTATGGTTTTCTAAAAATATCATCTTATATAATTTCTTGTATATTTACTACTCCCTCCGTCCCTTCCATTTGTTTATGTTTCGGAGAGAAGGTCCGGCACGCATTTTAAGCTCCATATAAAGTATAGTTCCATAATTTATTTTAATTTTTTTTTTCTGAATAAAAATTTAATCAGAAAAAAAAATTAAAAATAAGTTATGAAACTATACTTTATATACACCTTAAAATATGTGCCGATCTTCTCTCCAAAACGTAAACAAATGGATGGGACGGAAATAGTATTATTTTAAAAATAGAAGTTATTAATTTGCAATTATACCGTTCCATCTGCCCACTCACATTTTACCGTTCTAGCTACTCACTCACAATTTTATTAACTCTCTCCCTTCATTCTGTCACACTCACTCTCTCTCTCTCACTTGTTTGTTGATCGATCTGCTTCTGATTATCGTTTCAAATTCGATTAAGTTGCAATCTTTGTACTTCGTTTTATACACGTGATTTCATCTCTTGTGATTTTAAGTTATTTGTTGTTACATGCATATATATGCTTATATATATATATATAAATCCTAATTTTTGAAATGTCTTTAATTATATTTATTGCAATTCATATTAGTTTCGTGTATAATGTGTATTGATTGTATATATCTGTGCTTAATTGAAATATGTTAGTTGTTAATTAGGTTTTTAATTTTGTAGTTAGTTTAATTTCGATATGGTTCATACAATGTTATCTCTTACTGCTTCGGAAGTATCTATATCCCATTCCAAGCAGAAGTTGAAGTTCACTCCTAAAAAGCTTAAGGGAAAAAATAGCAAAGACTCCGGGGAAGAATAAGAAGTGCAAATTGATGTTTCAGAATGAGTTTTTACCACCTCCCGAGGTAGATTTCTATGAGAACTTTCCGATTACTATGTTTACGCAATGTTCTCTATTTTTTTTATATTTTATCTCTATTTACAAGCTATTTGTAAGAGGTTGATTTGCTTTGTTTGTATATGTTAATGTGAGGTGTTTTGATGATATATAATGACATGCTGATTTGCTATTTGTTACTGTAAGAGCTTACTATGTTACTCGTTTTACTCTATACAGGTTACGATTATATGATTGACTCATTTGATATATCTGGCATATATATGAATTTGCTATGTATCAGTATATTATCAGATAACTTGGTTGAGTATGTGGAAAGATAAAGTTTCAAGAAAGTGTTCGTAATAGTCTGTTAAGATCGATCATAGAACCGTAACACAACAAGCTGACACTATTCCGCCCAAAAATTGTTCAAAATCAATTTCGATAATAGATATTCCTTGAAGATGCTTGAAGATATCAGAGATTGGTTATGATTTAAATCTGTAAGGACTCTATTATATAATATATAATTTATATAGTTAATAGATCTCAAAAGGGATTTTTAAATACATTCCTTATTTATTCAAATTTGATTCTTCTCACCATATCTTTCCAAAACTGATTTCAATTAATGTTTTTCATATCAAAATCTTTTCACAACAGCCCAAATTCGTTTTGATCTTTTTCTAGCTGTTGAAAATTGATATTAACTTTTTAAATTGATTTATCAGAAGATTTAAACTATTTCGAATTTCAAATTTCAAATATTCTAATTATCTAGCTGTTGAAGAATATTTTATGCAAATCAGATCTTTTTATTGCATAATATCTTCACAACCGTTGTATGCTTCTATTATATATATTCACTTGCAATCTTTGTTATAAGTAATCAATCGATATATAAGGTCAAAAAGTTTAAGATCTGAATATTCAAGATTTCTCTCCTTTTTCTAAAAATACTTTGGTTTTATAAACTCCGAGCTTGATTGTTATATACACATATATTATATATGAGAGTTTATAGTTTGGGTTGTAACATTCCTATTCTTTGTAAATAAAATTGTATTGATTAGTTGCTGAAGTTGTGGCAAGGGAACTTGGTGATCGGGGAATATAGTGCTCAATGGAACTCTTTGTACTAGAGGACATGTTGTTCGGACACTAAGGAATTCAAGTGAATGGTTTGCTCAAGAAATTCAGTGTTCAAGAGGAACAAACTTGTTAGAGGGTCTTGGAGTTCAAGTGGGCTGTTTATTCAGCGGAAACGTAGTGTTTCAGCAAGCCGTTTTCAGCAACTGGGTTAATGAGAGATATATTATTGTATCGTGTAATCAAATTTTTTATTGATCAATAATATATTCTTTTACTGGGTTGGTAAGGGACCAGGATGTAGACCATCAGAAGATAGAGATCCAACCTGGCTAAAATTTGATTGTGTTTTTTATTATTTTTAGTATTTATATTCTGCATTATATCATAACATGAAACTATTATACTATGTAATATGTAATCAGTAAATTGACAATTCAACAACATGCTGTTTTATTTTGTAAAAGTCGATACAAGTTGATAAAAGCTAAAATTGATCTTAGTTAGTCATATACACCTATTCACCCTGCAGATGTGCATTCACAGTATATGATTTTAGCTGCAAATGGATTTGTCAAGTCTCTGTTGGCTTCAATAGCTAGCATATTATTCTATTTTTTGTTAAATTTTATGCCATTGCACTTGAGTGCGTGAAGTTGATTTCTGTTTTTCAAAAGTGTCTCTCTCTCCAGATATTTTACACAACTAGTCAACAAAAAATTAAAATGTATAGAGTGCAAGTTTAAGTGAAAAGAAATATTTAGATAATGATGTTCTAAACAACAAAGACGCGTGGGAATTTATAGGCTCAGTGTTACATGAAGACTTGTGAGTTTTTATACGAACTTTTTCCTTTTCATTTTTGGTTGCCAACAACTTTTAAGGCGACCATAACTATATGTTTATGTGAGTTCGATACAAATCTTCCATCAACTTGATGCACGTATATAAAAATAAGGCTCTTGCTACCTTAGTCTAGTCTGTAGTCTTTAGTATATTAATTAATATTATATATATATATATATATATATATATATATATATATATAAATAAATAAATAATCATGTAGGAATATAGTTACTCATCGAGTTTGTAAACTTATTATATTGTAATAGGTAAATTTCGTATATTTTTACATGATTTTAATTGTTAAATTATTTATTAATTGTGTTTTGCCTTGTTCAGCTCTTCTTGATATTATACATAGTTAGTTGTGATCACTTATTGTAAGTATGGCTTATATCTATGTATTACCGAATATAATTTAGGGCATGAAGTATACTACAAACAAATTTGGCCATTTACGACCGATTTTTTATACTAAATTTGCCGTAAATGAATTATTTATGACGGAAAAAATCGGTCACTTATAGACCAGTCAAAAGTTAAAAAACAGTGAAAAATAACACTTCAGTCACAAATATAAAGTTGGTCACAAATATAAATTTGGTAACAAGTCTGACATGCAATCACTGGTTGACATTCAGTTAGAAGTTTAACACCTGTCACAAGTTCATTTTATGATGGAATTTCCGTCATAAATTACAATATAGGCCCCATCTTTCTAATTTTTTAATATTAATAAAAGAAAAGTAGCTATAAATTTGTGACAAAATATGTCGTAAGTTCAATCTTCCCAAAATTAAGATTCTGGTTTTCTTTTCTAATTTTCAGCCATTTTTTCAATTCCAAAATAAATTTCAAACCTTTTGAAATGCACAATACAATATATTACCAACATGTACCACAATAAAATATATACCTCAATAATACACAATCATGCACACAATTTAGTAAAGCAAATATAAAACTAACAAAAATCATTTAAACCATATTTTTCCATATCAAATGTAAGCCATCATACACAAACTTAGATCGGTTTACAAACATCCGTAACCTATATCAAGTTCACAAATATAAAATTCAACCCTTAAACGAGGTAATACCCCTAGTGATAACATTGTAAGGCATCGAACTAATAAACGGTTTTCGTCGGACTTGCTGCTCTCATCACCATTCCCACCACCATTTAAACCTGCAATATATACGCATAAACAATTAACTATAATCACAAGCAAGTGATAATGACAAATACATGAGCATTGTAATTGTAAATGTGTAATAATAAAAAGAAAGTTGTGGTCCGCTAATATCTAACTACAATAATCTAACTACCGTGAGTACTGTTGTGATCTATAGTTGCTTTGTATATCTAGGATATATTGAATCCAATGTTAACGCATATAATGTGACTTGTAAATATGTAAATGATAATTGTTATGCATATTAACTTGGCTTGCATAAATATTGCTATATCACTGAATCATCAAATTAGAATACAATACATGGATAATTTCTACACCACGATTACAAATGTACACCAAAAAGGCAACATGACTTGTAAAAACAATATGATACTTAACTAATGTACATCGAAATCCTTACCTGCTTGAAACCATGGTCACGCAGCTGGAAAATGAATGTATGCCAGAAGAAATTGTTTACTACCCACTGGAGCCAAAGCGAGTTAAGCAATTCTTACTCTTTCATGGCCATGAATCGGCTCTTCATCTATTTATAACAAATGTACAACTAACATTTGCTTCAAGTCTCCCCAGTAAATGTATTGCATCACATATGTGACTCTGTAACTAGCACCAGTAACAAAAAAATAAGTACAATTAACCCTCAAGATTTTCCCCCAAATTTCAAAACCAACCAATAATTACAAACATTATAACTGAATTATATACCGCTATATTTCACTATTTTATAAATTATTAAAATATAGTGTAAGCTCTTCCCAAGTTTACATATCAATTGATAGTATAATTTTTATGCCTGGGACAAAGAAACGAAAAAAACTCTCTCCACTCTCCTCTTTGCGGTACAACATAAGTGCTACTGACATCGTATTTCCGTTACAAGTTTGTCATTGACATTGGAATACGCTGAAGACCTAGTGAATGTAATGATCCTCTGTACCATCTGTTAGTAGGGCTATAATTGGAGCCGAGCTTTTTTGAGCTCGGCTCGGTTTCGGCTCGATTAACCCGGCTCGGCTTGGCTCGAATTCGTTCGAGCTCGATTATATTTTTATTTTTTATATTTTTTTATAATTTTAATATATGATACTTTATTTATTAAAATTTTAATAATTTTATATTTAATAATTTTTTTGTTGATATTAGAATATATATATATATATATTATATTTAGTTTTAGAATTTTTATTATATAATTTTTTTAATATAAAAAATTTATAACATAAATATTTGCAGTATATTCATTCCTCTTACAATCACAATTATATGCATGTTAGTATCTACCATATTTTAAGACAAATAAAAAATAACTATGTAAATTAAAAATATGATCATTATAAATTGTTTTTTAAGAGTGTATTGTACAACAAATTCAGTTATACAGGTACAACTAATATAATTTAATAATTTATATTATTAAAAAATATATTAAATTTTTTTATTAATACTTTATACTTATCACTTATGAATTTGTGATTAATTGTTAACATATATCATTCCAATTTTACAATAATATAATTTATTTAATTCTATTCTAAAATACACCAAGTCAAAAACACATTAAAATCATAATATCGAAATTTGTTATACTTCAATTAAATTAAAATTAAAATTTTTATAATTGTTAATGATTTGGTACTTATTGCATAACGTACATTTGTTTTGAATTCTTTCCCCAACAAAAAAAAAGAGATAATCATTTTATTATTTATTTATTTATTATCATATATTTAAGATATACAACTTACAAAAATAAAGTGATATTAAATATGAGTATATCAGTGTATGACTATCAAAAGTTAACTATCACAATATGTGAAAATTTAACTATCAAAATATTTAGATTAACTATCAAAATATTTGAAAATTTAACTATCAAAATAATTCAAATCATTATTTAGATTATTTGAAAAGTTAATTATCAAAATATTATTGACATTAACTCACAAATACAACCAAATTATATTTGAATATATGTTAATTCACATAATATAAGTGTATTATTTTAAAATTTTATTTATCATTTTAATAGAAGAAAAAATATTTTTTGATTTAAGTTGAAAAAAATAATTGGATAATTTTTATGAATATTAGGCTAAAACTCGACAAGCTTGATAAGAACCCGAAAATTCGACATGCTCGATAAAAACCCGAAAACTCGTTAAAAACTCAATAAGCTCGAAAACTCGTTAAGCTCGAAAACAGACAAACGGCTCGAACTCGACTCGTATAATAATCGAGCCTAACTCAAACAAACAAACATTTCATGTTCGATTATTTTTAGGCTCGGCTCGAACTCGATTAAGCACGGCTCAGCAAATTACAACCCTATCTGTTAGTAATTAACGCAAACTATATACTCCATTTATAAAAAAGAAAACTCTAGTATTAAATTGCTATAACTGCTGCGAAGCTACAGAGAAAGTAGAATCACTTACAATATCAAAGCATAATTACTAACGATTCAAATTAATCTAATTAAGCGTGCTAGTCTTAATGTAATCAAAGCTATAGAAGCATAAGAGTACATGAGCTTAATCTTTACAATTAGGATGAACTGCTACGCTACAAGAAATTATTCACCCATTAACTACAGGCTACAGCAGAATCGGTGTCTCTAATCCCAAGATTCATAAGTAGTCATTTTTATCATACCTTGCAAAATTATAATCAAAAGTACAGTCTAGACAACAATATATACTCTTATTGCACTTTACAACCAAAAAAATGGACACAAAGTTGCCAGCAGACCTTTCCAGTCGCAGAAGCAGGTGAGAGAGATGAGAGAATGATATGAAGTGAATATGGGTTAAAGTGATTTTATAGGGTTTTACTCCCCTTACGGCGTCGTATGTGGGTTAGGCGGTCGATTCAATTTATTCCCAAATTTTAACCGCCATTCCTTACTACTAGCAAATTATTTAAGCAACCTGTTTTTTGTTAAATATATATGATTAATATTTATACTAGCATATGGATTTGATTAATTATTTACAATATTTGAATAATATTATAATAAGTATTTTATATTTTATACTAGATTTTTAATATTTCAATTATAATAATATAGTATAATAATAAAATATAATTAATATAAATAAAATAGTAAATAAATATATTAAAAAATAAAATGCTAATTCGAGATAATACTAATTTTAATAAGTTATATTTTGACTAATTTGACCATTAAAAAAACACAATAATGAATTAAAATATTTTTATTATTTTTTAGTCACTAAAACCAATATGTACTAATATCCGTACAATCGGATCGTCAAAACAATATATGAAAAACTAAAATTTTAATTCGATAACAAATTATTTTATTAAGTAGTATTTTGACTATTAAAAAAATACAATAAATAAATTTAAATTTTTATAATTATTTTTTTAGTTCACTAAAATCAATATCAATAGTGCTTAACATCCGATTAGATCATCGAAAAAGTATATTAAAAAATAAAATGTTAATTCGAGATAAGGTTAGTTTTAATAAGTAGTACTTTGACTAATTTGACTAATATAAACATAATTAATAAATCACATTTTTTAAAAATATTTTTCACCAATTAAAATTAATAGTTCTTAACATGCGTATAATTGGAAAATATTAATTCAAGACAATGCTAATTTTAATAACTATAAAAGTATATTTTATAATTTACGGTGATCGTTAAGTTAGTTTGACCATGAAAAGTCAAATAAAACACCTAATTTGGGATGGAGGTGTATAATTTATAAAAATAAAAAACTAAAATATAGTTAATTTGAAATCTATATAAATTTTATTTTTATATCAAAATATTATACAATTTACATTTATAACAAAAAACCAAATAAAACATGTTTGTATTAAAATATTAATATATTATACATTAAACTAAATTAACGATGAAATATATTGATGATAGTATACGCTTTGTGCTTTTTATTTGATAACTTTGTATATGTTTATAGTTTATATTCTAAATTTCAAAGTTACAGATGTAAGAGTTAATTAATACTATTGTTGTCAAATATTAGTTTTTATATTACTCAAATCTTAATGTCAAAATAATAATATTATAAATCACATATATAATAATAAATGTAAGGCCATTCGATTTTATTAATGAATTTGATATCGTTGGTGTTCTTCTAGCTTTTTATATATGTATATGATACATTATAATTTTTATATCCATCATTAATGTAAATTAATTTTGATGATAAATCAAGTTAAATTTAATAAAATTCTAAAAATATTTGCGACACAAAATTGGTCATAAGTAACATAAAATTTACAACTATATTCATGGTCCGTCGTAAATTAGTATGAGATTCCCCAAAATCATGCTAAGAATAGCTAAATTTATGGCTACATTCATAATTAGTAGTAAGTTACTAATTAATTTTCTTTAAGAAAATTAAAGGAAATGAATTTTAGTTTTCCAAGTAATTTTTTTATTTAAAGTATTATTAAAATATTCAACGTGCGGTGAATTTTAATAGGTTGTAAGTATTGGTCTCTGATATTGTAGAAGGGGGTTGAATACAATATCAATATTTATTCACAGAATATTAGATTTAAAATATTATTTTAATTTCTCACGAAATATTAATTATTATGAAATACTATTCATGTAAAAAATATGATTTTTAACTTAAAAAGTATTACAAAATTAATATGATGAAAGTTTATATGACTAATAAAGTGTTCTAAAATGATTTTAACATGAATTGTTCTAATTTAACAATTATATTTCAAACCAGCACAGAAATTCTGTAAATATTATAATGCAGACAAATTACTGAATTTGAATGTTTTCAACAATGAAAATAATGAAGACAAGAATCTCATATTTATAGATGTTGAAGTTAGCAAGACATTGGAATACAACTTATTAAAAAATCAAAAAGACTTTATAAATTAGCATTCAAGACTTTTAAAATAAGTTGGGCAAAATTATTTTTTACTCAGTGAGACTTTTGAAATTGAACTCGGTAAGACTTTTTATTAAAGTCTTAACAAATAGAATTCGGTAAGACTTTTCAAAAGTCTTAATTACTAAATTCGGTAAGGCTTTTGAAATTGGTGCAACAAGACTTTTTTAAATGTTAAATAAAATGTATTTTTTAACTTAATTAAATCCACCAATTTTAATTAAATATTTTATAAATTAAATCAATTCAAGATGAATGAATTTAAGTAGATAAATTAAATAATTAATTAACTTTTGATAGTAGAATAAATTAGTTTCTTCACTGCACAACCATTGTAGATTTGACTTGAATCTTTCTGTCTTCTCTCTAAAAATCACTTATGCTAGGTGATAAATATTTATTAAATTACTTAACACACAAATGTACTATTTGGTTCATTTGTGTCATACTAAAATATATATTCTTAACCTTTTAACTTTAAAAATTATGATCTTCTGTCTTCTTCTCGCTTCTAGCTTTGTCTCAAATATTTCTTTTCTTGGAATCTTGTTGTAGTAGCCACTTGGAATCTTCTCTGTCGTCTTAACTCTTGTGAAATACTACTTCTTTATTTTTCGTTGACGCTTGAACATATTAATGAACTTCTTCCGGTGTAAAGTTGCAACATCGTGAAAATACTTCTGACAATTTGATTCTTTGTGTCTAGTTTACTTTCTTCGTCCTGATTCTTGTTTTCATAATTATTATTTACTGTTTTTTCTTATCTGAGTTGAGTTGTCATCTAATTATTACAAATATGCCTAATCATATATCTTTCAATCTCTCCCTATTTGTTGTTAAATATTTAACACACAAATTTCTAGATGATAACTCAACTAATAACTAAGAAAGTAGTACGACATGTAAGAACTGTAAATAATTAAAAAGTTCTGGTTTTATATTTAACAATTTTTCAGATTCATGCTTGAAAGATAAATACAAGATAGATGTTCCTCTAGACTGAAAAAATATTACATAGTTTCTATCTTGACCTATCTAACTCTTCAGTCTTCAGAAGTATCAACTTCACCTTCTTTTAGAGTTGAACTCTTATGCACAAGTGTCCTTGTTACATCTTTAGTGGCTGATGAATTTGAGAAATGAAGATTATACTACTTGTATAATATGTTCAGTACTAGAGGAACAAACATCTTTCATTTCAGTTACTCAAGAAATCTGGAAATGTAGAATTTGAACCAGAGAAACCAGCCACTAAAGATGTACCAATGACACCCATACACAAAAGTTCAACTCTAGAAGAATGTGAAGTTGATACTTCTGAAGCTGGCAATTGTATATAAGTCCAGATAGAACTTTGTAAAATATGTTCAGTCTAGAGGAACATCTATCTTATATTTATCTTTCATATTTGAATCTGCAAAATTGTTAAATATAATTCCAGAACTTTTTATTATTTACAGTTCTCAATGTTTTATTATTTTCTTATTTTTTAGTTGAGTTATCCTCTAGGAATTTGTGTGTTAAATGTTTAACAACAAATATGGGGAGATTGAAAGGCACATGAGAAGGCCTATTTGTAATTATTATATGACAACTCAACTCAGATTAGAAAGAAAAGTTAATATTAAATGTGATAATAGGAATCAAGTCGAAAAATGTCAACTAAACATGAAGAATCAGAATATCAGAAGAATTCTGACAAGACTGCTATTCAACACTAGAAGAAGTTCATTTATATGTTCAAGTATCGGTGTAAAATAAAAGAGTAGTATCTCATGGAATTCAGAAGATACAGAAGGTTTTAAGTGTCTACTATAGAAAGATTCTAGAAGAAGAAAATTATAGAGGAAAAACAAAAAGAAGAAAAGATAGGACAAGACAAGATATAAAGGCCAATACAACAAAAATGAGAATCAACATTGTAGTTAGTCATCCGTGAACCAGATCAGTGCATAGGGTGTCAACAATATTAGTGAAGATTCGTCATCAAAAGGTTCAAGTGGTTAGAAATGTTATTGTTGAAGAACAGAAGAGTTCGATCTACATCAACAATGGTCTTACAGTCAAGACTTTAATTTAATTCTTTATTAATTAATTAAATTAATTAGTTAATTTAATTAGTAAATTAATTCGGTTAGAGTTAATTTATTTCTTAAATTAATTAAAGGATTAATTAATTTAGAATTATTTTAGAATGAAGAAGACAGAAACTCGAAACTCAAAGGGTTACAGGTTTATTTGGATTGCAGTATACAAGAGTCAGAATCCAAGATTGAATATTTGACTGGGTACATGTAGTGCTAAAAAGAAGTATTGTCTAGTTTAAAGATTCATATTATTTCAGTAATAGAGGTACTTCTAATTGCAACTGTAGATACAGCTAAACATGCATGTCGGTACTAACTTGAAGGCAAAACGGAAAAAGAATTGACATGGAAGAAATGCAAATTCATATATTCGTAAAAGTAGAACCCCGGTTGGAATTGATTTATCATTTCCAAGTCAAAAGGAGTTCGGTTCCAGGCGTTCAAAAGACCGCAACTTAGAGCGTAATGATTTATTTTTATTAATAAATATTTGATTTATTTAGTAAATTATATTTATAAATATCTAAATAATATTAGATATTTATTTTTATAATTTATTAACCACAGATTATAAGTTGTGCGGGTCTAAAAACACTTCTACGAAGTCTGTCTATAATAAGAAGAAATAGACCCCTTGCTTTTTACAAATTGAATTGGCATGTAATGTTTATTAACGTAACCAATCGAAGACCGCCACGTGTCGAAAAGAATGAAAAAGCATGCTGAAGAAAAAGTCTTACCATGTGTTATTTAAAAGTTTTATCGAGAGCTAATTTTGAAATGTCTTACCGAGCAATTCAAGGAAAGTCTTACCGAATTATATCTTTAAGACTATTAAAAAGTCTTACCGAAAATTCAAATAAAAAAGGTCTTGCTAGGTTTTTTTTTAAAAAGTCTTACCGAATTTTTTAAAGGTCTTACCAAGTAAAATAAAGTCTTGCCCAACTTATTTAAAAAGTCTTGAAGGCTATTTTATAAAGTCTTGTTAGATTTTTTAATAAGTTTTATTCAAAAGTCTTGCTAATTTCCACCTCCATAAATATGAGGCCGAGGGCTTCAATATTTTCGTTGTTGAAAACATTCAAATTCAATAATTTGTCAGCATTGTAATATTCACAGATTTTCTCTACTAGTTTGAAATATAATTGTTAAACAAGAACAATTCATATGAAAATCGTTCTAGAATACTTTATCAGTTATATACACTTTTCATCATATTAATTTTGTAATACTTTTTAAGTTAAATTCATATTTTCTACTTGAACATTATTTTATTAAAATTAATATTTCATGATTAATTAAAATAATATTTTTAAATCTAAAATTTCGTGATTAAATATAGATAATGTATTCAACCCCCTTTTACAATATTAGGGACCAACAAATATTTTTAGTTCAAAAGTTTTATTAAGTATAGCATTTCGGAGGATATCTGAAGCACTCTCAGAATCCAGACCATATTCCAAAACTGTTATGCTAAGAAGGGTGCAAGGAGTCAAGGAAAATTGAGAGCTACGGTGATCTGAAATACTATTAATAGGTAATACATGGAACTAATATTTATTGGTTATAATTTTGGTAAACTAATTACTCCTGTAGATTATATGATAGAATTGATAAGAATTATAATATATGTTATATCTTGATGCATGATAGAATTATATTATATCTATTTATTATTAATATATACCATCTTTATTCTTTCCGTTTTCAGGATTAATAGATGATGATATTCCCTATTAACTACTAAATAAACCCCTGCCTGAATATTATTTGTTTTAAAATACAAATAAAATTAAATAATATTAATTAATAAAAATTATAAAAAATATTTATAATAGCATTATGTTATCAAATAAAATATAATTTGTTTGTGAATTTGTTTATATCACAAGGTTAATAAAATTATGTTTGTGAATTTGAATTTCATTTTAAAGAATAGATTTTAAAATTGAATATTTGAATGCTAGAATTTCGAAGGAAATCAAAATCAAATTTTTTATAATTGTTGATTAATTAACGCAAACAGAAGACAACAGTCCGCAGGTGTGCAAAGAAATTGAATTCATCAGACCCTAGCTCCTTAATTTCTCCAACTCATACATGAAATTTGTAAGTATATAACTACAATTTTTTTTTGTACTTCATCTCCTGTATCTATAACTAATATTTAATGCAACTGCTCACTATCTCTGCACCCAAAATAATGATATAAACCTTGTGTGTTGTTGAACTTATGTCCAAGTCATTTATGAAATTTGTAAACGTGTAATGTTTACATATATTATGTGTTGTATCATACACATAACAACTTGAATAAATGCAAAACTTGCAATTCTATATCTTACTGAAGGACCTGAGTATCCTAATTATAAACTTAAGGTATTGCCAGTTGAACTTCTCATTTACATAAAATTGAATATGCTTGAGATAAGAATCTCAGTAGAAGTCATTCTTATTTACTTATATATATGTTTTTTAGCTGAATGTAATCATTCCCATAATCCATTTCCCTTGGTCAATTTTGTTCTCCTTATAAGCAGAGTTGATTTTTAAAGACACTTATGTGTAACACATTTATTTGTTTTAGTCAGTGCAATGAGAAGGTGAATTGTACTTCTGTATATTACAATTGTGCAGTATTTTCAGAGCTGATTACTATTACAATGTGTTTTTGATAAATGTCATTCCCTAGTATAGGTAATAGTGGTTGCTTTCTGTAAACAGCCTTATATTTGACTTAATGTCTATTTGAGGATTTGAAATATATTAAATACACATTGTAACGCTCCCAAAATCGGGGTCATGAATCTGGTCACCACTATGGAAATTTTTAACATAAAATCACCTATTTAATAATTATAATTTCACCTGTAGACATTCAATAACTGAAAATACATCTGCGACCCCAACTCCTAATAATCTTTTAGGTTATAGGGCTAGAAACAAGAATCCCAAGTCATACATCAATTATTACGATTCTCAACAAACCAAATCACACTTGTGACCCCATCTATAAAGTTCCTCAAAATTAGATTTTTAGAAACAATTTCCCAATTACCACAAATTGCTATAACCAGTCTCTGTTTACACAAATCTTGTAAAACCAGTATAACTTCGACAAGAAATATACTAGCTACCAATAATGTTCTATACAAGATAATATTTATTACATATCAACTTATAAATAATTATTATACCAGATTTAGATACTTTGAACCAAATCCTCTTCATCATGACATCTTGCCTTCTTCTTCCGAACTATGCGGATAAATCTCGTCAAACTACCTTTCACTGTAGGGTTACATTTTGAAGTAATGCAATCCATCTGATCTATCTGTTGTGCTTGGAAAATTTTAAAACAAAGCAAGAATGAGCTACTATAGCCCAACAATAACTCCAGTCATAATAGTAGTTAAAATAATTTATGAAATTTTAACTCAATATAAAAGACAGTTTAAGAAACTAAAATTTATAATACACCACAAGTTTGAAAAGTAAGCAATTCTAGATATTGCTAAGCACACCACAAAAGTTCTCAAGCTCTCGTCAACACTATCGATAACTTACCACGATGACATCAGTTACAGTGTTACCATTATTTTAAGAATCAATAAGAAAGAAGTTCAAGATATCGCGAAAAGAACAATCAAAGTTCAACATTTCACATTTACAATATCGGTAACTTAGCACCTTGTCTTTGGTTATAGTGTAAGAACATTGAAAGTTCAGCAGTTCCCATTAACACTATTGGTAACTTAGCACATTGACTTTCGTTATAGTGTAAGAACAGTGAAAGTTCAACAATTCCCATTAACATTATCGATAACTTAACACTTATGCTTTTATTACAGTGTTAATGTCAAGTCTCAATTGGAAAGAATGGACTTTCATTGGAGTAATTTATAGTGACAATGTAGGTTGGTGATCATTAACCCACAATTGCTTCTCCGAGGGACATCTCTGTTTTTCTACTCTTCTACAAGTAATGGATGATCCGCCTAAAGCCGTCACCCTGACCGCATTCGGGCCAAAGTATACTTGATTGCATACCCGTCTGACAGCTCTTACACTTCGTACACATAATGCACCGTGCAAGCACGTCGACTTTCACTAGTACTCCAGTCCGATTGAATAGTTTGTTTGGAAGGAAATTGAATTCAGTCCAAAAGCACATCTCATTCTCTTCTCATATTTCAACATCAGATGATTCACCAGATGATTGATTAACTCCCAGAATTATGAGGAAGTAATCTTATATGCATATGTTGACTTATAGTCAAATAATATCTTTTTGCTCAAATATTTATCACACAAGAAGTTTTCAAAATTACATGACCAGGGAGTTGTTTTAAAATCACCAAAGTTCTTAGAATGATTGTTGGATAGCTAAATCATTTTCAGAAGATTTTAGATCCATTTTGAATAACTCTAAATAATTTCCTGAAGGTTAAGTAATTATTTGAATAATATTTAACCTCTCATTAAAAATATTTCAATAAATAAATAAACTTTAAAGATTTAATGGATATTTAACAAAATATTTCTTTAGTATTTGATAATATCCAAATCATTTCCGAAGAAAAGTTCTCCAGACTCTATTGACAAATTGTCAGAAACTCACACACTAACTCCCGGTGAAAACCTCGAACACGAACTCTGAAACTCAACTCTTAGAAGACTCATCATTCTTTAATTATACACACTCTAACTTTATAAGATTCATAGTTGATAAGTAATCACAAGTAATGAATAGTAAACAACACAGACATATATGTGTTAGAAAATGGAAAGTTTAAGATATATTATATATATGTTCTTGATGTAATTTCCGGAAACTAACTATTGAAAGTTGTTCCTTGCTATGAGGACTTAAACTTTCATGTTTGGATCTAAGACATTTTCTTAGTGTAATCCATAAATAAATTGAGTAGAAGTTGCTAGTTTGAAATGTGTTAAAAGTGTTTGTCCCACATAGAATATGTAATATGCGTGTGGGTGCTTTATATGCATATATGTGCAAGAGTAGTGTCAACTACTAAGGCATGTGAGTGTGCATGGTGTAATAGTGTGCATTCACGCACACACACACGCGCGCTGTCGCCGCCGCCACGACTCGGGTCGAAGGGCGAATGTCTCGGCGTCTTGCGTATGTGAGGCGACCTGGGCGAGGAATTTTATTACATGATTAATTAAATTAATTATGACTTTAAATATTATTTTAATATGAATATTAAGTCAGTATATAATTGTCAGAGTATATATATTCTATGACTGGTCAGAGTTTATATATTCTGTAACTGATCAGAGTTTACAAAGAGCTGGGTAAGAGTTTATTAATAAACTCTAATGGACTAGCTCATCAGAGTTTAATAAACTCTGATGGAACTGATGGTCAGAGTTTACAGACAAATTCTGATGGGTCAGGTTAGAGTTTAACATATAAACTCTGATGGTTTTGCTGGTCAGAGTTTAGCAGATAAACTCTGATGAAGGTGGTCAGAGTTTCTAAACTCTGATGGGCCTGATCAGACTTTAGTTAAACTCTGAGGGCTGTTACAAATTTTACTGATTCTGAAATATATTCTATTAAAGTCAGAATAATTATTTTAATTAATGTTTTATCTGCTGTTACGTTTTATTGTATTATATATACATAAAAACGTTGGAGATAAATGGGATGAGAGTTTTTTTGACACAAGTTTGAGAAAATCCTAGCAGACATACTCTGTATTTTCCACATTAATATTCATACAGATTTTGCATAAAGTTTTTTGGGCGAACTGAGGTGCAGGTCACTGTTGAGTGCTACGTATCTGTGGACGAAGTACTTTGTGCTGTTTTATCCTGGAAGTGATATTGCTGCAACCCAACACAGCGTAGTGGGGCAATAATCTCTTCAAGAACAGTCAAGACTTCTTGCAAGGCTTGGCAACTCAGCTGTTGAATTGGTTCTATCAGTGCATGCGAAAAAGCTTCTGTTAGAGCTAAGATTTCTATCTTTTCTCTTGTCTTTACAGTTACTGATTTATTTATCTTGTGTCTACCTTCGTACTTTATTTTGTTAATTGTTTTAATCTGTCTGTTCTTGTTAATTGTTTATATAACTGCCCTATTATTGATGTGTAGTTTTGAATTACTGAAACTCCTGTTCTTGAAGAGATTATAGTTATATATTGTTAATTAACAAGATGGTTAACGAAACTGAAACTCCTGTTGTTGATACTACTGGTTCTGGGTCTGGAGTTACTGCATCCACCATTGATTGGACCACATACCATTTCCCACAGCCCATTGATTTGTCGGGCATGCTTGATAAATTCGGTGGGGGTGTTGGTTTTTCTCGTTGGCAGAAAAAGATGAAACTGTGGCTAACGGTAAAGGGTCTATGGCCGGTGGTGCAGTATGCTTCACCAATTCTTGATCAAGAGAAGGCTGACTCTGTTAAGGTCTATGCTATGTGGGAAGAAAAGGATGGGGTGGCTAGGGCTGCAATATTGGCAGCTTTAGTGAACACGCTGTTCGATGTTTATTCATCGGATTCCTACACTGCTAAGCTCTTATGGGAAAAGCTGGACCAAACACATAATACTGACTCACAAGGTCTGGAAAAGTATTCTCTGGAAAGGTTCCTTGATTTCAAGCTGGTGGATACAAATTCCATGACGGAGCAAGTGCATGAGTTTGAGATATTGGTACATGCTTTGAAGGAGTCTGAAATGGACTTTCCTGAGAAGTTCCAGGTTATGTCGGTGATTGAAAAGCTCCCAAAGTCTTGGGAAAAGTTTACTATCTCCCTGAAAAGACAAAAATGAGAGATCACCTGGACTAACTTGATGTTGGACATCTCTGTGCAGGAACAACACAATTCCAAACAAGGACATGTGATATCTGCTGAACATGGGAATTCGAAGGTGAACGTAGTGACTGTAGGACAAAAAAGAAAGTCTGTCACTAAGAAGGAGAATAACAAGCCTAAAAATGACAAGAACAAGGCTAAGAAACTGAAGGCAAATAAACCATGTTGGTTTTGTGGACAGGTTGGTCACTGGAGCAAGGTCTGTCCTGCTAAGAAAGCGAAGAAACCTAATGTGGTAGCACAAACTAATACTGTGCTTGCAATCACTGGTGCGCCTGTGGTTAACATGGTTGTTGGTGAGGCTATTGTTTCTGAAACCAATGACGGGTATGTTAGCTACAACCCTACACTACTTTCCACTTATCTGTCAAATGAATGGTTGATTGATATTGGAGCTAATGTACATATTTGTACTGATATACTCTGTTTATATCTTATCAACAGATTCAAGGAATGACAGTGACGATGGGGAATGCTAGTGCTGCTCAAGTACTTGGAGTAGGAAACGTGGACCTGAAGTTTGCTTCTGGGCGTGTTCTATCCCTTACTAGAGTGCATCATGTTCCTAACATTCGTAGAAACATAAAAAGTGGAAGTTGTTTAGTTAGAAGTGGTTTCAAACTTTCTTTGAAGTGTAATAAAGTCGTTATTACACACACTGGTGTATTTTTTGGCAAAGGTTACTTGTCTGATGGTTTATTTTTAATAAATATGGAGCCTGTTTTGGGTAGTTTTATTAATGATAATGTTGTTCCTTCTGTGAATTGTGTTGAATCATCTGAATTATGGCACTCACGTCTTGGTCATCTAAATTTTGGTGCTCTAAAGAATATGATGAATTTAGAGTTGATTCCAAAGCAAGTCATTGAAAAGAAATCTAAATGTCAAGTATGTCTGACTGCTAAACTAACTAGGAAACCCTTTCATAATATTGTTAGGGATTCAGAAGTATTATAATTAGTACACACAGACATATGTGAATTCAGTGGTGTTTTGACTAAAGATAATCAAATATATTTCATTAGCCTTATAGACGATTGTAGTAGATACTGCTATGTTTATTTACTTAAACATAAAGATGAAGCACTAGATAAATTCATTATGTATAAAAATGAAGCTAAAACACAAACCAAAAAAGTACTTAAACGTTTGAGATCTGATAGAGGTGGAGAGTATACAGGTACGTCATTTAATGAATTTTGCAGAAGCAATGGTATAGTTCATGAGGTGACTCCACCATACACTCCCGAGTCTAATGGGGTGGCAGAACGAAAGAACAGAACATTTAAAGATATAATTAACAGTATGCTGATTAATTCTGGGTTGCCTAAGTACATGTAGGGAGAGGCTCTGAATACGGCTTGCCATATTCTGAATAGAGTCCCTCTGAAACATATGGACAAGATACCTTATGAATTATGGAAAGGCAAGAAGACTAGTTTAAAGTATCTTCATGTGTGGGGCTGCCTTGCAAAGTTACTTGTCCCTGAACACAAGAGAAAGAAACTGGGACCGAAAAATGTTGATTGCATCTTTCTGAGCTATATTGAAACCACTTACCGCTATGAGATTTTTAGTGTTAAAATCTGACATAGAAGGGATAGTGGCAAACACTATAGTTGAATTTCATGATGCAACATTCTTTGAGAATGTGTTCCCTATGAAGACTGGTATACCTCTGGGTATTTCTGATGATAATCTCACTCACACATCGAGTTCCATTCCTGATCATGTGGAAATGATGACCAATGTGGGGGTGGATCCTGCTAGTAGCTCTACTCCTAACGAAGTAGAGGAACCTAGAAAGAGTAAGCGTGCAAAGGTGGTCAAGAACTTTGGAAGTGATTTTATCACTTACAATGTCGAGGACGAACCTTTAACTTTTCGACAGGCCATGGATTCTGCGGAGTCAAGGCACTGGAAAGGCGCTGTAAAGAGTGAGATCAACTCTATTGTTTCTAATGGAGCATGGGACTTGGTTGATCTCCCTCCTAGGTGTACAACTATAGGATGTAAATGGATCTTTAAAAGAAAGATGAACCCGTATGGCTCAATAGATAAGTATAAGGCTAGGCTGGTAGCTAAGGGTTTTAGTCAAATGGAAGGAATTGACTATTTTGATACATACTCTCCTGTTGCAAGAATGACAACAATTCGAATGCTTATAGCATTGGCTTCCGTACATGGTCTTATCATCCATCAGATGGATGTAAAGACAGCTTTTCTTCATGGTGATCTTGAAGAAGAGATTTATATGGATCAGCTTGAGGGATTTGTTGCTTCTAGCAATGAGAGGAAAGTTTGTAAGTTAGTCAAGTCTATCTATGGCTTGAAACAAGCTCCTAGAGACTGGCACAAAAAGTTTGATGAAACTATTTTGACTTCAGAATTTTTGGTTAATGAAAGTGACAAGTGTGTCTACTATAAGGTTAAAGGAAATGAAAAAGTGATTTTGTGCCTGTATGTGGATGACATACTGTTGTTTGGAACCAATATTGAGATTATTAACGAGACAAAAAGTTTCTTGAAAAGGCACTTTGAAATGAAGGATATGGGTGAAGCTAACGTGATTCTTGGTATCAAGCAGACTCAGTCAGCTGATGAAATAACCTTTTCACAATCTCATTATATAGAGAAATCTATACTTGAGAAGTATGGTTATTCAAATTATAGAAACGCAAGCACGCCATATTATTCAAAAGTTGCTCTTGTCAAGAATAAGTCAGGAGTTCCTGTGTCTCAGTTAAGATATTCTCATATTATTGGGAGTTTGCAATATCTTGCTGTTAGTATTAGTGTCCTAGAGACAATACTTTTAATGTTTTATTGAAAATAATTAAGGATTATGTTTTATGTGATTATTTAATTAATATTTATTATGTCTTTATTTACTGCATCATAAATTCAAAGAATAATAAATGTCCTTGGAATATTAATACGTAATATATGTGTTTAAGTATGTGACTTAAAAATGAGATTATATGAATAATATTTTATTCCTAAAATTCCCTAGTCAAGTATTATTATTTAAGGACAATAATAATGCAATAAGACTAGTATGTTTGTTGATAGATGACCACATCTCATTGGACATAGGTATGGTGATACTAGAGTCAAGAACATAAGTGTATGTATCAATACATGACACTGGAATGACCTGCCGTGAGATTCTACATGTTAATAAGTGTCATAAGAAATCTCACAGTGATAATTATGTAATGATCCTCTGACTTGAAATCAATATATTTCTATATGAGAATTAATATACTTTGATTACACTCAAAGTTACCTTTAACCGGGTAATGATAAAGGTAGACATTGGGTATGCTATGAATCGTATGAGGAATATGAATGATAGATATATGATTTAATCCTCCAATTCTAGGAGTGATATTATTGGCCTCTTGATTGAGTGAGACTATGAAATGCATGGTCATGCTCAAATATTGATTTGTATAAATAGTCTACTCATTGATCAAGGAAACCAAGATTAAACGTTGAAGAAGATGACACTATACATGCCTCGAGTTTGATCTATAATATAAGGTTAAAAGGATTATATTACATGGAACATTATTCACAAAAGGTTTAATTGAATCACCAATTATTATTGTTACTTGGGTAATAATGATGTATTACTAGATGCCACTTATTGTTTATAATTTTATTATTAGATAATAAAATTATTGCCAACGTAATAATAACCTAAAGGGTCACACACAAAGAACGTCAATACGGAGGTTTATTTAAATTACGAATTTAAACATATTATTGTTTATTCGAATTTAATTATTGAATTAATTAAATGGGACTTGATTAATTATATTTGAATTCAGATTTAATAAGTATTATTATTATTTAAATTTAATTATTGAATTAATTAAGTGGGACTTGATTAATTATATTAGAATTCAAATTTAATAATAATAATAACCCAAAATCAGAATGGATTTTAGAAACCACATGGATTAGGGTTAGGCCCAAAATCTCTCTCTCCCCTATATATACATAATGATGTATAGTATTAGGGTTGAATCATCAGATTTCGTTTTTAGAGAAAAACCCTAGCTGCTCAACATCAAGAGAGGCTAGAGAAAAGAAGAGAGAGAGAGGAAGGGGCAAGCAATTCGGCTAGTACCGACTCCGGTGATCATAGGACGATCGGGCGTTCGTGTGGACTTCTTTGGAGAATGGATCTTTGCAACAAAGGGCTGCTGTGATTCGTTTTGCTGGACCTCCATTTAACATAATACGGAAAGCTTTGTTAAGGTACAGACTTCTTCACCATAATCATCCAAAGTTATACATGGATCATGCGATATAATTTCATTTTTTTTTATTTTTCACGTTCTTCCGTTGCGTTTGTGCCCCGAAACCCTTCAATGACATCAGAGCTACGTGTATAATGGGATGATTTGGTTATGTGTTTAACAGTTTTTCGATGTATGTAAACATATATATGATATGCCATGACTATATGTTGATATATAGTTTTATATGATTTTGAATATATGATATAATATGTTGTATAATCATGGGATGATTGTGTGTATTGCTGTATGTATATGATACATATTTGTTCTTATTATGGGAATCGTATTCGATACGAATTCTGAAACGGCTTCGGTAGATTTTCTGAAATCTGTGTTCAGTGTCCGATTTTCACAAATGATATGTGTTTTCTGACTGGAATCGTGTCACTGATCAATACTGACATAATCAGATTCGCGTTTGTAAGCCGTTTGACGACGTTACAGGCCCCGAAATGGCGATTTATTGTTTTCTGAAATATATTTGATTTTCTGAAATTTCAAAATTTATTATATATGATTATATGATATGTTTACATAATCTGAGATATATTACATGTGTTATGTGATAACATGGTGGATAGTTATGGCCTAAAGACCCATATGATAGTGGTTTTGTTTTATGGTTTTGGTTTCTAAATACGACTTGCATGTCGTTTATTCATTGTAATTGTTAATCTCGAATGTAACTCGAGTTCTTCTTGTAATTTGATTAGAATAGATTTATTTATTATTCAATGTAATTGTTCAATGGAGACTTGGAAGCAAGGAAGCTGGGAGGCAATCCAGATGATGGAGCAATGAAGAAGATAAAGACATGTAATAGTGTAGTATTTGAAACCAACATAGATGAACCTTGATAATTCCATTAGATTGGAAATATCACATAGGATGTGGTCATAACCAAACACATTTAATTTACACACAATACATATATGTATATGAATGCATGTGTAGATACATATGTGTTGGAATGATGTATGTATTAGATACGACACACATGCCATGTCTGCTTAAGAAAGATAAAATCTGTAATGATTCAAGATTTTAAAATTAAACAAACGATCATGAGATTCTTGTGTTTATGAAACACCGTATTGAATATGAATTTTTTTCTGATATGGGGAGATTTTGTCAAAAACGAATCATTATTCATAAGAACGTTGGGTTTTAAGTGAGACCACTTGTGACTTCTCCAACGATCTAGAAATCGAACCATTGACGAATATTGAAATGGATTATTTCATTAAGGAAAAATTGAGAATCTCTTTATGATGGGATCATGATCGTTCATATAAACATTAAAATCCCTAAATACAAATTAAGTTAATCGGATGCTTTCCAATGTTTAATACTCGTCAAGATCTAGATTGAGAAGGAGTGAGTTTGCCAAAACAAGGTATTTTTATCAATCATGGGAAGACGTGATAAGTAAGTGACTTAGTTTGTTAGAAATTCTAATTGGTAAAAATTAAATTTCTAACATAATTAAATACTAGGATATTTTTCAAGATTTATGGAAAAAGAATTAGAATTAAATCTAATTTTTCCAAATTGATATGCATTTTACAAATTATTAAATCGTTTAATGATTTTGAGAATAAAATCCATTTTAAAAATAAATAAGAATGAGAATAAAAATATTCATGGACTGAAATCATATTTATAAATATGTAATCTCATTCTTAAAAATATCTCAAAATTTTTATAAGCGACAAATCAAAATTAATTGATTTCCCCTCGATTTGAATAAAATATATTTAAATTTTATTCAACCACGATTTAATAAAAATTAAAATCTCAATCCCTACAAATTTTTATAAATCCTTAGATAAAATTGAAAGATATTTTCAGAAAATTTTATATTCCTCCAACAATTAAATAAATATTTTTCACTCGAATAAAATACCGACTCGAGATACAAACTCGATCAGTAAAGTTTTTAAACAAACCCAATTTCTCTTAACCGGGAATTAACTAAATAAATAATGTTAGAAATCCATCCAACTAGAACAAAATATTAAAAATTTTATTCCTCTAATATTTCAGAAAATCAATAATTATTTAAATAATAATAAATATTAAATACTAAAAAAAATCTGACTTGTTATACACATGGCACATATATTGGTCCACGCACATATATAGAAATACTATTTATCTACTACAATGACTCACATACTATAAAATCTAGCCTACACTTTGCATACTCTGCTGTTTTTTTAGATAATCATACTTTACTTTTATGCATATTGTTTTAAAATAATAATAATAATAGTGCCCTGACAGCATCCTGTTTCTCAATGCGAATATATTATTGACAAAAAAGTTTATATTGGGATGTAACTAAATATGCATCCCCACCCCAGGGTGCTCTCAAATAACAAGTGCATTTTACTTCAATTTTTGAATAGGTAAATGATAAAATCTTATCACTATTGCATAGAGCTTCTGTTTCCGCTATTTAGAGGCCAGGGAAGTTGCAGTGGGAGCTACAATTCTGTTTGTAGGCAGGTGTTACATTGACTAACAAATGTAGAAGTGCTCAAGTAGTGTATGAAAATAATAAATTTCCAAATTATTGTGCTATGAGACTTTATCGTTTGAATTTTATTGTGAATTATGTCATTGAAAGCAAACGTGTATGTTTCTAATTTTGCACATCTATATTGGAATAGAGGTAGAGCCTTTGTGGAGACTACGTGTATTTCAGGTGGAGTAATATTATTAAAAGGTCATGGTATGCTGACTCTTAGTTTACTCGACATTTTTATGTTTATACCGAATTTGCTATTCTAAGGTAACTATAATAGATTGCAGGACTCTAGAATCAAATTTAAATAGCTGGTTGGGAGGCTTGAAAATATATCTAAATTAATGATATAGAGTCAGAACTTCTGCAGTGATGTATTAGGATACATATAACTCTTGTGAGGAAAATCTTGCTAATGCTAGAAGCTATTAGTGAAATTCTCTGTCTCTCGAGTGGTAATAGTGGAACAAGACTATCATGTTTTTGATGGATGATTTTGATTAAAAAACTAACTACTTTGTGATAATGAGTGTCACAGATAATATTGACATTTTACTCTTGAATCAGGAGAAAAAATAGCCAAATACCAGTTTGGTTTTAGAGTGTTGGAATTGGGATGGTCCTTTTATCGTCTTCATCACAAGCTACAAAGGTCTAACGCCGCATATACTTAGACTACTCAGGATTTCTGGGCTAACTTAGAATATATCACCAAACTTCGAACATCCTCACAAAAATAACAACTTCACTACAAACATCGTAATCACTACTGTATATCTGGAGTATGCATGTGCCTCGCACGGACTTTAGAGCTAGTTAAAACTAAATGGTCTAAAAACATTAAAATTGTTCCCAAGTTCTATTTTAGAGAGAAAGGGAAGGGAAAGAAAGGTATTAATTATCTTTTCTCTCTTGCCGTATTGCACTCCCAAGTTTTTTCAAAGGTAGAATGAAAAGAAATGAAGAGGGAGTAATAAGTGGGAATAATGGCGAGTAGTAGTAGAATTTTAAAGAGAATGGATGAGTTTTCTCGAATAAGTGGGAATATTGAGCGAGAAATAGAATTTAATAATGTGTTTGAAAGATTTTTATTTCTTGTAAAGAAAACAAATGAAAAAGAAAGATTTATTTTATTTAACTTGTTCCTATTGACAACTTTTTTTTTGTTACTATAGGAACCCGCAGCCGCAGCCCTTTTTGGTGTGTACCGGGTAAACCCACATGATGATATAATCAAACATTCTTCTCACGTGGGATTCGAACCTGTAATCAAGAGGATGATATTCCTCTCTTTAATGAATTGAGTCAACCCTTGCAGGCTCTATTGACATTTTTTTACTAATTTGACTTATAATCTTACAAATGAGTATCTGTTTAAGAAATTCTCAAGGATGAGCCCAAGTCGAATTCTTGACCTCGGACGACTGAGGATGAACACTCTAAAAGAAATTTAAATATATGAGATGAAATTTATTATGTATTTCATTCAAAAAATTTCTTACCACTTCTAGAGAGAGAAAATTAATTTTTTTTCCACAGCTCTGGAACGTGGTGTTAGGGAGTACATCAAACAAAATTATAAATAAGTTTTTAAACAATGAAATTGTTAAACTAATGTAATAATGACGTTTGCCTAGAGGGATTCAACCTAGTGGTTTAAGTAATATAAAATAATATAAAATATTATTTAAGTAATAATATAAAATAATGAGTCCTAGTCATTACCTATAAATAATATAAAATAATGAGTCCTAGTGGTTTAAATAATGGCTAGGACATATGAACTCCAACAATGATCTCAATATTCAATACATATTATTATAATAATAATAAATTTGAATCTGACTATTTTCAAAAAGGAAGCTAAAAGAGAAAAAAAGAGAGAAAAGATGAATAAAAGATGAGGGAATTTTTTTTTTATTCAAATAAATGAAATAGTTAATGATTAGTGGTTACCTATTTTTATATCGTCCGGTCTGCGACCATATCAAATTTCAATCCAAGTTCAGTGTTGAAAATTTATGAACCCGTTTGGGTTATCTTAAAAAAAGTTATGTATAATTTAAAGTATAATTTATTCGCTTTAATTTCAATTTAATATTTTTTTATTTTAAATTGGATATATGTGTTTGGATAATTTTTGTTAAAGTGATTTTTGAAAATAAATTTTGACTAAAAAAATAAAAATTATATTATTTAAATATAAAATAAAAGTATAAAGTAAAAATATATACAATAAATAAAAGATAAGTTAAATAATGCCCCAAATTTGTGAATTTATGTTAGAGTTGATGTGAGAAAAAAATAAATTGAAAAGAAATAGCTCAAGTAAAATTTTTTGAACTAAAACTGATTTTAAACTTAAAAATTTAAATATATACAAACATGTCGTACAACAAGCAGAGTGGAGCAGGATAAAACTACCCTGTTTAAACTAAACAGGCTCTATATCTACGCGTGAAATCAATTTTTTTTATCAATTTGTCCAAGTTTGTAGTCTTGTAGATCCATGAAATCTAACCATTGAGCAAATTTGGTTGAAAACCATTTGGCAAAAGTTACTTAGTTGACCTCTGCCATGTAATAGGATTAGCTTATAAAAAAATTAATCTGTTCTGATTTTTGATTTACTCTGCTTGTACTTGAGCTTCTGGAGAGAAACAGTCCAAGTAAAACCCTTCAAGAAGTGTCCTAATGATGATTCATGACAGGAATTCTAGGAGCTGTCACTATGAGTTGTTCATGCAAGTCACAATCTGGCCTGCATTAATAGTCTAATACCTCACCTAAACACATCGTTTCTTGCATAACACATCGTAATCTTGATTTACTTGTGTTCTTCACCATTTACTTGCCCTTTCCAGGCTTCCCAGCTTTTCTTTTCTTAATGTAATAGGGGCATTTAGTAACTTTACTCGGTTGTATTGTGCATATTTCTATCTTTTTGCAAATTACCCTGTTATTTCTTGCAAATCCATTACCCTGCGAAGAGGTATACAATTCACAAACGAAAACAAATAATTGGCGAATAATAAATGTCAACAGGTAAAATATCTTTTTTTCCCATCAGGATTTTAAGCAACGGAGAAAAAAATAAAAACTATTGCAACATTGTCAAGTAGCAAACCCATTTAATTCAGACATCCAGCAATAGGAACTTGACTAAAACTAGGAAATAATTATTAAACAGCAAAAATTCTCAAACTTCTGAGTAACTGAAGGGCAAAATGCTTATATATCTTGTAATTGACAACTTCAATACACCAGAAAAAAAATTATCACTCTTTCTTTCCAATCCCATGAGACATGTTATAGATACCTCGTCCCTGTCAAAACATTATTTATGACATTTGGTAATGTGTTATCATAATATGGCCAAGATAAGAAATGTAGGCTAATAACAATAAGGAAAAAGTGCTTACTATCATGAAGAGGGAACTAGCTGCCAAGGCAGCAGGAATTGCAACAGAGGTAACTTTATCCATAGGGCCTTTAAGATGAGTATATCGGTGCGTATTTTGAAAGAATTTTTGCTTCTCAAAAAGCTTTTCTCTTGGTCTAAAAGGGGTTTCCGTCGACATCCTGCAATAATTCTGTAAAATTTTTATCAATGAAACAGCTTCTAACACGTTCGCAAGCAATATCTGCACATTTTAAAACAATTAAGTAAAACCAAACTTGGCCAGAAATTAGCTAGTCTGAAACATGAGATTTTAGATGCATAATAAGTTTGCGAGGTGAAATTGAATAAACAAACTTATGTTCTTGCCAATATTCAGCATTGACATGAATTATAAATCAATTTTCATGTAAACGTAAGTCAGTAATACGGAAAAGCAAATTTTAAAAACGTAAAAATATTGACAGCAACACGAGCATCTCCACCACACTGAGAGAGTGTGGCAACATCAAGACTTTATTTTTTCTCCAAAATACAATCCATGTCAGTCCACTAAAATAACGAAGGACTGATTTGTAATATTGTTTTTTTAAGTTCTTAACTAGGTTCCCATATCATTTTAGTTCTACACTGAATTCATCTCCTGAAGATTATAAAGTATTCTGAAAAACACTACTCTAAGATTATAAAGCATTGATAACTTTGAGCACCTCCTCACTGATAGCATGACACTTGGCGGTTCTCTTAGCAGGTCTTAAGCAGTAAAAATTGCATATACTTTATCTTATTAGCCACACATAATATCAAATATCTCAATAAGTATCACGAGTTATCCAAAGATTATTTTTTGGTATTTTAGTTAAATACTACAAGTGTTGTGGACCTGAAAACTCTTGTGCATGCAATACAAGATTACAAGCAACAGCTAATACATATTCCCGAATTTTGAGCAGTGATGAAACATTCATCATCAGAAAACAAATGATACATTAATAGAGAATCAAACTATATGATCTTTATTTGTATTAATAGAGAACCAAACACAAACACACACACACAAATGATACATTAATAGAGAACCAAACACACACACACACACAAACATGAGTAAAATAAAATTCAAACTGAGACCTAACAGATAAGTAATAATAGTAATGAAACAACCTCTATCAAAGGAGAGCTATAAAATGTAGAGACATACAAGACGTATAAAATAGAGAGATGACTGACCTGAAAAGGAGAGGGGGAGAAGCTAAGCTTGGCGGTGAGAGAGGAGGGAGAGGGTTTGGAGAGAAATGATTATAAATGGTTCGCTATTTTTTCTATTTTTTAGGATCTCCTTTGGAATTCCTCATTTTCCGAAATTTATTGTTTACTTTATGCCTTTATTTCTTTTGACAAAAATACCATTTTTTTTTACTAACAAGATTATCTATTTTCAATTTTTTTGACCATTTTTACTATAAGATAGGCAATTTTGATTTAGGCATTCTAAAATTATAGTTTTGTATGTTCTTTTTTTGAAATATAAAAATGAATTTTCAAAAATAATTAAAAAAAATAGAAATTTCAAGAGTGACTGTTGAGAAATATGCATCAGTCGGTAAAAGTAGGGGTGAGCGCGGTTCGGTTCGGTTCGATTTTTGACCGAAACCGGAACCGGAACCGCATATCTTCGATTTTAAAAATTGAAAATCGCAACCGCAACCGAACCATCGGTTTCGGTTTTAAAAAGACCGGTTCGGTTTTTATCGGTTCGGTTTCGGTTAAAAAACCGGATAAATAAAAATGAAAAAAATATATAATTTAAATCATTATATTTTTACATTCAAATTTTATACAATCAAATATTTGATCACATTTTGCAAAATAACACTACAAAAGAAAGGTAAGAAACTTTAATAATCAAATTTAAAGGTTGAATCAACAAAATGTGAATGTCCTTTATCGTAGTATGCAATCTAAAAAGCACATAACCATGTCTAATGATGTTTACTCCTGATTATATGCTTTTTAATTAGAAAATAGAGGAATAAAATGTTGTAAATGAGTTGTCATATTCCCACATTCAATATTAGTATAGTTGATGTTGTAATATGAAATATAATTGAAAAAACTATGTTCTAGGGAAATTTAATACTTAAATTATATATATATATATATATATATATATATATATATATATAATAAATTTATTTATTTTAATGATCGGTTCGGTTCGGGTTTTTTCGGTTCGGTTTTGACCTATAACCGGAACCGGAACCGAAAGTCTCGGTTTTTAAAAATCAAAAACCGCAACCGCCGGTTCAGTTTCGGTTTCGGTTTTTTTGATTCGGTTTTCACCGGTTTCGGTTTCAATTCGGTCTTTTGCTCACCCCTAGGTAAAAGAGATGATACACGCCCCCTTCTATAATAGTTTATTATATGGGTATCATTTAGGACGTTCAAGGAGAAAATACTTGTCTGATATAGCAGTTGTCCTAAAGTTGGAATGGGTCGACTACACTACTCGTCAACCTATTACCTCGCTCGTATCTACAAATAAAATATTCTAATTTAGATTATAGTGTCTACCCATATGGTCTATTAATAATGAACACCAAATAATAATTAATAAACAAGTAACATCAATTAGCAGGCGAGTAACACATAAATCATATAGCAAATAAGACTCACAGATTAAAGAGCAGTCAATGAATTAAAAATAGACTCTAAAATATTATTTGAGTCAAAGTGGATCATTATTATCCCCTCCGGATAATTATTGGATCCCTAAAATATTTTATAAAATAATAATCCGATTTTATAAATAAATTAGGGAATTGAAACTATTTTTGAATTTCCTGATTATTTTTTAGGGTCTCAAACAATTTTTTTCTTCATTTAAAATGGATAAAAGAATAAATAATAAATCATTAGAAATAAATAAATCATTTTTATTTCTCAAAATAATTAAATTCAATTATTTTTAATTATATTTAAATAATATTTAATTAATTAAATTAATTGATTAAAATAAATTAATCAATCAATTTAAGTTAATTAAATTACGATCTAAATAAATTAAAATAATTAAATCAAACTAATTCCGAATTAAAATAATTTATTTTAATTTTTAAAATAATTTTTGAATTTAAAATAATTTTTTAACATAGAAATATAAACTAAATTCAGAAATACATTATGACTTTGAAGCTAGGGTTTTGGAAGATCTGCGGAGGTAAAAGTCATGAACATCATCATGAATACAACTAATACAATGGGAACTAGGTAAACAATAACAGTTCACCAAAATTCAGTGGGTATCAAAACTATAACAAGTTGGGCTAGAACACAACATTCGAATAAGCTACATATAAAAGTAGTCTTTAAATAATGAGAAAACAATATGAGTTAACAAGATTCAAATCTGATATACAACAAAATAAAAATAAACCTGATACATAATTAATTGCTAAATTCTTTTACTAAAAACAATCATTGAGCTATATAACCCCCAATTATTCTTACTTTGTTCCCTTAGGCTACTTTCCTGGTTTACCGAATATCAAAAAAAATAACTCCACCAAAAAAAATCGAAACATACTTATAAACTACAAAATCTCTCTTTAAAGATATGCATAATGATAACAAATTATATATAAAATTAGAATGACCAATCTAAAGACCCAGCAGTTTAACCAAACCAACCATTTAATCACACAATTCAAAGAACCATGGCCTACAGACTTTTATAACCATACATATCCAAGCCAACAACAATCTCAGAATCAAGAAACCGTAAAGGAAGCCGAGATTCCGGCCAAAACAAAATAAAATCTAATGACTACAATAACAAGACAAAACTTGACCAAAATCAGGGCAATACAAAACTATAGCTGGCAACACACAGACAAACTGCACAAGCTAGAACTAGTGAATAAAAAAAAAACTAACCACCGAAAACTTAAGGATTACGGACGGAGCTTCAAAATTCGGCGATTGAATACAAAAGACGTTAGCAGGCTCATAGCAACACGAGAAGAGAAACCATGTCATCACGTTCAATAGCTAAGCCTCAGAGCTAGGATTCCGGCCAAACCGACTTAAGATCCGGTCAAAAACGGGTGACAACAAACCTGCCCATAAAATTAAACAAAAATCATCTAAAGACTCTCTAAATTATGTTCTATGCAACCATGTTAACCAATTAAACAAACATTCACTAATACTTAAAATAAAAAAAAATCGAAATCAAACAGTCAGGAACACAATCACAGAGCAAGCAGATTTAGTTGAAATTTCCAGTATAGGTGAATAGCATGTGTCAAGAGCTCTCGAACAAGTATTCATGGTAAACAATCAGACCCTAGGATCACCTCTACTCGACTGATTGAATCAAAAAAAGCAACCCTAGCTAAGAGCTTCAGCCTCAATTATGAAGTAGTGATAATTGCTTTTTAATAAAATTTTTATAATTAAAAACTATTTATATTTTTACAAAATCTAGGGGATTAATTTTGATTAAAAGCTAATTTATCCCATAATTAAATTAAAATGACCAAAAATAATTTTTAGAGGATAAAATAAAAAATATTTATTTTCGAATATATGTAATATATATGTCAAAATTTCTCAAAAGTTATTAATGTTGCAAAAATAATAAAATAAAGTCATTTTGAGGATTTTACTATTTCCGTAAAAATAGAGGAATAAAAAAACAAGTCTCTAGTCATCTACAGGGTTAGATCCGATAACCATAAATAAAAGTAATCTAATTCTAACGAAACAAAAATTACAGTAAAATAGAATAAAATATTTTCAACTGCATAGAAGTCACATAATACATATCGGGTAATTTTTCAATTTAATAAATTAAAATGAAAATATATTTAAATATTATAAAATACACGAAAATTTTCCAAGCATTACATCCTCTCCCCATTATAAGGATTTTGTCACCAGAATTCAGCTTAAGAAAACAAGTGAGGGTACTGAGCTAACATTTCACTTTCCACCTCCCAAGTTGATTCCTCAACCAAGGGATTTCTCCACAATAACCTAACTAGATGTATTGTCTTATTCCTCAATACCTTATCTTTTTTATCTAAAATTTGTACATGCTGTTCTATATAAGATAAGTCAGGTTGAATATCTACAGGCTCATACTCTACTGCATAATTCAGATCAGGATTATAATTCTTTAGCATCGATACATGGAACACATTGTGGATATTTTACATATGCGGAGGTAAAGCTAATTCGTAGGCAAGTTCCCCAATATTCCTTAGTATCTCAAATGGTCCCACATATCTTGGATTAATTTTTCCTCTTTTCCCGGATCTAGACACGGCTTTCCATAAAGATATCTTTAGCAACATAAATTCTCCAACTTCAAAGCTCTGGTCTTTTCTAATTTGTTCTGCATACCTCTTTTGTCGATCTTGAGCTGCTAGTAACTGTTTCTGTATTAACTCTATCTTCTTCTTGGTCTGTTGTAGCAGTTCTAGGCCCAAAATTATGCGTTCTCTGACTTCCTCCCAATATAATGAAGATCTGCATTTTCTGCCATAAAGAGCTTCATATGGTGGCATTCCAATGCTCGTATGATAAATGTTGTTGTATGAGAATTCCATTAGGGGTAAGTGCTCATCCCAACTACCTTTAAAATCTAGAACACATACCCTTAACATGTCTTCAATTGTCTAAATTGTCCTTTCACTTTATTCGTCGGTCTGTGGGTGATATGCAGTACTCATGTTTATTCGGTTCCTAAACACTTTTGAAATTGCCTCTAAAATCTTGAGTTAAAACATGGATCTCGATCGGATACGATTCATACAGGAACCCCATGTCATACTACTATCTCATTCAAGTATAATTGAACTAACCTCTCTAGTGAAAATCTCTCGTTGATTGGAAGAAAACGTGCTAACTTAGTCAACCTATCTATGATAACCTAAATTGCATAATGATTGGCTTTTGTCTTCGGAAGTCCTACTAAAAATCCATTGCGAGATGTTCCTACTTCCATTCTGGAATGTCTAAAGGTTGTAATAATCCACTTGGTCTCTGATGTACTGCTTTGACTCTTTGACAGTTGTAACATTTACTGACGTACTCCAATTTAGTGTACGAACTTCTATCTCCAGTTTCTCGAAATCCTTTACCAAATCTTTGACTGAGGTTAAAAGATTTAACCTTTTTTTCCGGCTTAGTTCATCTGCAACTACATTTGTCTTGCCCGGATGGTAATTGATTATACAATCGTAGTCCTTGAGTAGCTCTAACCATCGTATTTATCTCATGTTTAATTCTTTCTGGGTGAAGATGTACTTCAGGATTTTGTGATCCATGAAAATTTCACATTTCTCTCCGTACAGGTAATGTCTCCATATCTTTAGTGCAAGCACAATTACTGCTAATTCCAGATCATGCGTTGGATACTTCTGTTCATGAATCTTGAGTTGTCTGGATGTGTACGCAACTACATTCCCATTCTGCATTAGCCCTTGTGAGAAACATCACTGTAAATTATGAAGTTTTCATTCTCGTCTGGAAAAACTAGCACATGTGTAGTCATTAACCATTTCTTTAATTCCTAAAAGCTCTGTTCACATTTATCATTCCATTCAAACTTCTCATTCTTCCGGGTGAGTTTCGTCAATGACGTTGCTATTTTGGCAAAATCTTTAACAAACCTTAAATAATAACCTGTCAATCCTAGTAATCTTCTGACTTCCGTTGGAGTCCTCGGTCGCTCCCAATTCATGACAGCTTCAATCTTGGCTGGATCTACTTTAATTCTTTCATTGGTGATGACGTGCCCTAAGAATTGCACTTCCTTCAACCAAAACTCACATTTAGAAAACTTGGCGTATAGCTTCTCCTTTCATAGAATTTCCAAAGCTATCCTCAAATGCTCCATATGTTCCTCCTCTATCTTCGAATATATCAGGATATCATCTATGAACACTATCACAAATTTATCCAGATATTTCTTGAAAATTATGTTCATCATATCTATGAAAGCTACGGGTGCATTGGTTAACCCAAATGGCATAACTAAAAACTCATAATGCTCATATCTAGTACGGAATGCAGTTTTAGAAATGTCATTTGGCTTGATCTTCAACTGGTAATATTCAGATCACAAGTCAATTTTAGAAAACCATATTCGCCCTTTAGTTGATCAAATAAATTATCGATCCTCGGTAAATGGTATTTGTTCTTAATCGTCAGCTTGTTCAGTTCACGATAATCGATGCAAATTCTCATGCTTTCAACATTTTTCTTCACGAACAATACTAGTGCACCCCATGGTGATATGCTTGGTCTGATTACCCCTTTGTCTAGGAGTTCTTGTAATTACTTGGCAAATTTTTTCATCTCCATTGATGCCATTTTGTAAGGAGCTTTCGATACAGGTTCAATACTTGGTGCCAAATCAAATGCAAATTCAATTTCTCTATCTCGAGATAACCCTATTAATTCTTCAGGAAATACATCCAAGAACTCGTTTACTACTAGAATCTGTTCCATTTTTGGTACTTCTTTATCAGTATCCATTACATAGGCTAAATACCCTTCACAACCCTGACGTAACATTCGATTAGCCTGTAGCATGATTAAAAAGTTTCTTGGTTTTCTTCTGCCCATGAAATACCACTTCTGCATCCACTTCTGTCTTTAACTTTAACTCATTCTTCGTACAATCAATTTTAGCATTATACTCTGTTAACCAATCCATGCCCTATATAACATCGAATTCTCCCAACTTGAAAGGTATCAAGTTAGCATAAAAGTGTTGTCCCGAAATCTCGATATCACATCCTGGGTATACTTGGCTAACAGGTATATGTTCTTGATTAGCTATTTCTATCACTAATGCCTCATTTAATGAGTGACATTCATATTCTAATTTACTCATAATTTTTTTAGGGAAAAAAGACTTAGTAGCCCCCGAATCAATAAGTACTTTGGCATTAATGGAGTTTACGGGAAGTGTACCTGAGATCACATTTGTATTCTGCTCTACTTCTCCCATAGTCATGTTGAAAGTTCTGGCTTTGGGTTGTCTAGCAATTCCTGATCTGGTAGCTTTATTCTGATTGGCTGGGTGGACATTGGCTCGACAATCCCTCGCTAAATGACCCTTACTTTCATACTTGAAACAGTTCCCTTCAATTGATGCTGGCTGACGACATGTGTTGGCATAATGCCCCATTTTACCCCACCGATAACATAGTACATTTCCTAAATTACCACCATTATCCCTATTACACACTCCTCCATGATTCTTTTCGCATATCTTACATTGCGGTAGGGGTGGTTGCATCCCTTGTTGTTGATTATTGTTATTGAACCTGGTGGCCTGCTATTAATTGTTGTTAGCAAACCGATTAACTTGTTATTGATTATTGTTCTGGAACCGGTTTCCTTGATTCCCAAAGTTCTGATTTCCATATCCTGCTCCCCATTTCTTTTGAACTGGAATCCACCTTGATTGTTGAAATTATTCTGAACCCGATTCTGCTACGAATTTCCTGAGCGGTTGTCAAATTTCCTCTTCTTTCCATCCCTTTCTTTCTAAAACATGTCACTCTCAGCTTGGATAATCAAAGCCTTCTGAACAATGGCCGTATAAGTGGTTAACTCGAAAATAACCACTATACTACGAACCTATGCTTTCAATCCTTGTTGGAACCTCTTAGCCCTCTTTTCATCCGTATCCACAAAATTTGGTATAAACCTAGCTAACTCAGTGAATTTAGCTTCATAACTTGTAACATCAGTTTCCTGCTTTAGTTCCAAAAACTTGATCTCCATTTGATTCTGTATGTAACGTGGAAAATACTTTTCCAAAATTAACTCATTAAATCTTCCCACGTAACTATCCCTACTTCTTCTAGTGTCTTTCTTGACTCCAACCAGTAATTTACCTCTCCTTTCAGGAAATAGCTAGCAAACTCGATCTTCTAATTCGCCTCTACTTTCACCAACGCAAAGGCTTTTCCTATCTCCTTCTGCCATGCTCTAGCTTCTACGGGATCCGCTACTCCTTGAAACTCTGGAGGTTTCACAGATTGAAATGCTTTAAAAGTTACAACATGCAATGCTAACGGTTGTTACTGCTAATGGGTAAGGTTGTCAGTTTGTTGACAAAACAGTTCAAGTATCTGCTGCATCACATTGATATTTCCCGGCTCTACCAGATTTCCTTGCATTACTGAAATTCTCTGAACTGCAGGATTTCCCTGCGCTATGGGATTCTGATCGTTGTTATGATTTATCAAATTGTTCTCAATCGCGTTTGGATTGGCCATAACTCTGGTAAATAAACAAACAAGTTCTTTAGTAAGTTGTTATACATGATTCTGATATAACATTTATCATGAAGAGACATATGTAGAAAAGAAAATAAATTTCCCTTTTTAGATGAAATCATTGTTCCCATTCATGTTATCAGATCATGTAGCACAGTTACTAATTCGCTTGTATGTATAAAAATAAATGCATGTACCATATAATAACATTCATCTACACAACAAAATCATTGTCGATATATATAGATAAAAAGATTTACATAGTCCAACAGCTAATAACCTAACGAATACATCTTACTCCCACCATCTACTACTAATAGCAAGTCGGCTATATACAACCAAATTTTTTGACTTTCCTACTCTTACAAACCACAACCTACTACCTATATTGGCATCAATACACATAACATAAAGGAAGAAACTGATAGTCTCAGACTACCTACATACAACTAAACTGAAAACATATCACCTAATCCCAGTCAGGTCTAACCAGACCCTTCATCTCCCCCAAAACTCTCATCAGGATGCGATAGGCATGACGGTAGTCCATGAAATCCTGACCGTCAACATGTAAAGCATCTACTTCATGTGATGTGGCTGCAGTCAACTCCCAAAAATTATGTCATAGATGTGCCTCTGATGTGCTAGTACTCCTCAATTGCTAAAATTCTCGGTTCTGGTCCTTCAGCTCCCAAAATACCATAAAGCTCGTGATAGTGATGGATAGGAATGGTTCGTGATTTTCTCACGTGTCCACTGGATCATGCATCTCCTCGCTCTATTCTGGCAGCAATCAAGGCCTGAAGTCTAGCATCTCCGGCTGGAACCTACTGTTGTAGAACATATGCTGGCAAGGTAATAATAAGACCCTGAGCAGTAGGATCACTCTCTGCTGGCCCAACATACCCATGTGCAATTGATGGAACTGTGACAGGTGGAAGAACGGGAAGAACCTGAACCTGAGGTGGCGATACCACTGGCTGAATCTAGACAGTAGGAGATTGGATAAAGTTAAGTCCTATATAGAACCCTAGCTATGTAGGGCAACAGTCCGACTGCAATAGTGGTGGCACAATAGTAGGTGCAACAGTAGCATAGCCCGGGGTTTTCACAACCGGGTTAGAAGGACCCACTGCGAAAGGATCAAATGCGGCAGGCTGCAACCAAATAAAATAAAACAGTATCATAACTCAACTCACAATATAGGCTTAAAGATAAAGTTAAACATAAACCTATCTCATGTGATCTACCAAATCTTTCAGGGGCTATATCTCTGCTTATTTCAGTGACTACCAACCTGTAGCTCTGATACCAATTGTGATGCCCTCCAAATCCGGGGTCTAGATTTTGGGGTTCCAAACCAATCAATAACCAATAATAATAATAAAATAATAAACTAGAGGCACACTAGCCCGCTAACAACCAAAAATAATAAAGTAATAAACCAGAGGCGCACTGACCCCGCCAACAACTAAGGATCGCTAACAGGTTATAGTATGAAATTAAGCAGCTGAAACTAAAAGTAAACCAAACTATTTTATTACACATTAAATAGTATCTCACAAACCTAAACCAAAAGTTTAGATCAGCTTTAAGTCTAACTTTATTTTATTACAAACTTCTATCTATTAACCCCTAAGACAACTAAACACATGGGAGGCCCGAGGGGCAAGCGGTCCCGAGATCCTGCGATGTCTACTCCTAGAAGAACTGCTTCGATGACTCATATTGACTAGCTGACAAAAGTAAATTGAAAGAAAGAGTGAGTCAAAAAAATGCTCAGCAAGTATATGAACAATAGAAATAGAATCAGAATATGCGATCTGTATAGAGAATAGAATATAAAATAGTTTATTATCAAAACTGAACAATAAATAAATCACAATTTATCTCAACTGAAACAATGCAATATGTCATCAAAATAAACCAACTGCTCCAAATCAATATATAATAACCACACAGGCAATATGGATTGGATACATACAAATAAACACTATTGTCCACTTATCAGATTTCAAAAGAAATAGGACCCCTTTATAGCTCATCGGTACATTTCTATACCCATAGATATAACAAGGATTTCAAAATATATGTACCAAAATAGGCAAGTAATATTAGCCTATAAGAAGATGGATTGGTTACCATATCCTCTTCAAATGCTGGACTCTTATCTCTGAGCCACTTACGCTAAAATTTCAATCTAATAGAGCCACCCAAATAAAATAAAGGTGTGCTAAATTTTTTAACTACAGGTCATATCCCCGTTATTTACTACGATAACACCAGATATGACGTGTTTATTATAATCAACTTCCATTATTCAGAATATAAATAACAAGTAACTTTGATGCATAGAATAAAATAGGAATCATAAATAGTTCTGAACAATAACTATTTATCATGATATGAATAATCGAAATAGTAAAACAAAAGTGTTTAGAATGATCAAGGAGAAAATACTTGCCTGATATAACAGTTGTCCTAAAGCTGGAATGGGTCGACTACACTGCTCGTCTTCCTACTACCTCGCTCGTATCTATAAATAAAATATTCTAATTTAGATTCTAGTGTCTACCCATGTAGTCTATTAATAACGAACACCAAATAATAATTAATAAATAAGTAACATCAATTAGCAGACGAGTAAGCACATAAATCATATAACAGATAAGACTATTAGATTAAAGTACAGTCAAAGAATTAAAAGTAGACTCTAAAATATCATTTGAGTTAAAATGGATCATTATTATCCCCTCCAGATAATTATTGAAATCCTAAAATATTTTATAAAATAATAATCCGGGTTTATAAATAAATTAGGGAATTGAAACTTTTTTTAGAATTTTCGGATTATTTTTTTTAGGGTCTCAAACAAATTTATTTCGTTTAAAACAGGTAAAAGAATAAATAATAAATAATTAAAAATAAATAAATTATTTTTATTTCTCAAAATAATTAAATCTAATTATTTTAATTATATTTAAATAATAATTAAATTAATTAATTAATCGATTAAAATAAATTAATCAATTAATTTAAGTTAATTAAATTATTATCTAAATAAATTAAAATAATTAAATAAAAATAATTCCGAAATAAAAATAATTTATTTTAATTTTTAAAATAATTTTTGAATTTAATATAATTTTTAAACATAGAAATGTAAACTAAATTCAAAAATACATTATGACTTTGAAGCTAGGGTTCGGAAAGACTTATATTTAAAGAAATACAAGTCAAGAATATCATCATGTATACAACTAATACAATGGGAACAAGATAAACAATAACAGTTCACAAAAATTCAGTGGGTATCAAAACTATAACAAGTTGGGCTAGAACACAACATTCGAATAAGCTACATATAAAAGTAGTCTTTAAATAATGAGAAAACAATATGAGTTAACAAGATTTGAACTTCGTCAAACATCTTTCAACAAAATTTTCTTATCAACTAAGATATACAAAAAAAGAAAAATAAACCTGATACATAATTAAGTGCTAAATTCTTTTACTAAAAACAATCATTGAGCTATATAACCCCCAATTATTCTTACTTTGCTCCCTTAGGCTACTTTTCTGGTTTACCGAATATCAAAAAAAAACTCCACCATAAAAAATCGAAACATACCTAGAAACTACAAAACCTCTCTTTAATTATATGCATAATGATAACAAATTATATATAAAATTAGAATGACCAATCTAAAGACCCAGCAGTTTAACCAAACCAACCATTTAATCACACAATTCAAAGAATCATGGCCTACAGACTTTTATAACATACATATGCAGGCGAACAACAATCTCGGAATCAAGAAACTCTACCAAAATCAGGGCAAAATAAAATTTGATGACTACAAGAACAAGACAAAACTCGACCAAAATCAGGGCAACATAAAACTATAGCTGGCAGACACACAGACAAACTGCACAGACCAGAACTAGTGAATAAAAAAAACCAACCACCGAAAAATTAAGGATTACGGACGGAGCTTCAAAATAACATAGCAACACAAGAACAGAAACCATGTCATCAAGTTCAAGAGCTAAGTCTCAGAGCTAGGATTTCGGCCAAACCGACTCAAGATCCGGTCAAAAACCAGTGACAACAAAACTTGCCCCGAAAATTAAACAAAAATCATCTACAGATCTCTCTAAATTATGTTCTATGCAACCATGTTAACCAATTAAACAAACAATCACTAATACTTAGAATAAAAAAAAATCAAAATCAAACAGTCAGGAATACAGGAACACAATCACAGAGCAAGCAGGTTTAGTTGAAATTGCGAGTATAGGTGAATAGCATGTGTCAAGAGCTCTCGAACATGTATTCATGGTAAACAATCAGACCCTAGCACCGCCTTTACTCGATTGATTTAATCAAAAAAAAAAAAGCAACCCTAGCTAAAAGCTTCAATCCCAATTATCAAGTAGTGATAATTGCTTTTTGATAAAATTTCTATAATTAAAAACTATTTATATTTTTAACAAATATAGGGGCTTAATCTTGATTAAAAGCTAATTTATCCCATAATTAAAATAAAAAACCCAAAAACACTTTTTAGGGGATAAATAAAATAAATATTTATTTTTGAATATATGTAATATATATGTCAAAATTTCCCAAAAATTATGAATGTTTCAAAAATAATAAAATAAAGTCATTTTGAGGATTTTACCATTTCCATAAAAATAGAGGGATAAAAAAAGGTCTCTAGTCATCTACAAGGCTAGATCCGATAACCACAAATAAAAGTAATCTAATTCTAACAAAACAAAAATTACAGCAAAATAGAATAAAATATTTTAACTATACAGAAGTCACATAACACATATCAGGTAATTTTCCTATTTAATAAAAAAATCCAAACAACCATAATTTCATTAAAAAAATCTACAACACAATAATTAAAATAAAAACATATTTAAATATTACAAAATACACAAAATTTTCCCAAGCGTTTCAGATACAGTATATTTTTCGTGAACAACTCCTAACTTCTGAGTTTATGGGGTTTTGAAAACAAGATAATAAATAAGGGCAATATTGGTAGAAAACCTGGTATCTAGCCTTGAAAATTGAGAACAACCTAAATTTATAAATATAAAAGTTAGAGTGAGAACAATCTAAAATTGAGAAAAGAGGGAGTAATAGCAACATAAAAGTTAGAGTGAGAATTAGATGAAAGTTTTTTTCATGGTCTATTAAATATTTATATCTATTAATTATGTCTCGTGTCTAGCACCCTAGTTAATTCAAATACGTTATTTTCTATGAGATCGGTAAAAAGGGCCAACATTATGAAATTAAGTAAACTGGGCCGAGCTTAACAGTAAATTGGGCAATTTCTCCAATATACCTCTCGGTTCAAAATATTTGTTTTTTTTTAACTTTTTTATACATATTTTAAGGTGTATAAATTAAATTTACTGTTTATTTTTAAAATTTCCATTTTTATATAAACATTTAATATTTAAATATTTATTTAGAGAAAGTAAATTTTAAAAATAAATTATATAACTATTATTTTTACATTTTAAAATACGTGCAAGAAAACTCAAATGACATGTATTTTAAATGGGGGGTAGTAATTATTTTTTTATATCTTTTTTCTATAATAACCAAATATATATTATATTCCCTTAATTATGATAATATGGTAGAAATATACTTGATTATAAATTTATAATATTGCACTGATTATTGTATACCTGCGTTTCTTTAACTAACTTGCAACAATTTCAGTGCATTCAAATTCGAGGCTGTAAATTTTGTAAAAAAATAAAATAAAATCAAACCTGTGATGGCAGAATGAATGCTCATATATCTGCTAGTGTAATTGATTGTTCTGAAAATATATGTATAGTAAATAAAATTTAAATATGATTTCGTTTATTTTTAACTCGAAAAAAAATAGGAAGACCAAATTACTAGTAAGAGAAAGGGTTAATTTCTGCAATGTTCAGCTCAGAAGTGTAATAAGAAATTCCCCCAAATACTAATCTCATTTAAACTTTCAATGTAAAATATTTTAAACTTTTTTTCTTATTTTGTCATTTTCAATATAGAATTTATTTCATTTAATCTATATATAAAATTATTATAATAAACATGATAAGTACGGAAATTTATTGTACTCCTATTTTTTTTAATATGAATTATTTTTTCAAAAAAGACCGGTAAATTGGGACCGAGGGACCGAGAGGAGATAAAAGAGACAGTGTTGCACTCAACTTTCCTGACTTGACTTGGCCTCTAAGACTCTCATCCATTACTGTTTACTTCTCAACAAGTCTTGCAAACCAAGCACTCTTTTTTGACAGACAAACCAAGTACTCTTACTTCATGGAAAAACAAGATTTACCAACAGTTTCTTAAGACATTTCAACCATATTAAAACGTATTTCCAAAACACCAACCTTAAGTCCTTAACTAAATCTTAAAAGAAACAAAACATGATTTGATTGGACTTTCCAGGTAGCTCAGCCAATATATATTTTTCAAGAAACATATGAAATTAAGAAAAACTCTTTTCAAAGGTTGTTAACCTGCATTTTAATTTGATAGTATTCACTAATCAATCATACTGCTTAATATGTGTTATTACCAAAGTCAAGTGGTTGATTAATCAACTAATGCTGCAGAGGATAGGCATTTTGGTCTTTCAATACTTGTTCAAGATTTTTTGTAAAGGCACTAATTAGTAGCTAGTATATATAAAGTCATCTAACCAACCTGCAGCATTGTTTATAAGCATCTATAACAGGGAAAAGAAAAATAATCACTGTAAAGTTTAAAGGCAAAGAAGGGAAAAGATAGAGAGATCATTCAAGAAAGCATAACAAAGGGTTAATCAATGGCGACCACGAGAGCAGTGTTGGAGCAACAAAATTCGCAAATGGTACGACTGATCAGTTACAATAGTAGTCCTATGGCCGAAGACAAGGATGAAGACATTTCGGCTTTGTCTGCATTTCGGACTATGGAAGAAGAGATCAAGAAAAAGAAAATGGAGGTTAGCATAAAGGTTCAAGCTCAATTGGGACGCATTGAGGAGGAAACCAAGCGATTGGCTGAAATTCGTGAAGTAAGTTCAAGGATTAATTGATAGTTCTTTAATTTACATGAACATGCACATTTTCTTTCAATAAAAAATATTTGACATTTCAACATTGCCAGGAATCATACAATACTTGTATCATAATAAATTTTAATTACGAAAGAAATTACTCACTATGCAATTTTAGTTATAAACTACACAAATAACATTTAAATTGCAGAATAATATAGATGTCCTCGCATGTCAAAAATAGGATATTTTTGTTAATCGTGAATATCCTATAACCTTAGGGGTGTTAGAAGAATTGCTTAATAATTAATATGTAAATATGATTATGCCCATGTTTCATGTTGTTGAGGTTTTAAGTCTCAATAGATCCTCTGAGACTAGGTTACCAGCTCTTCTCTAGCCTAAAGATGTTAGGGGCATAATGGAAAGATGACTTCAAGTTCAAATGTATATCATGCCATGTGTTGATGATTATCATATCTACAGGAGCTTGAAGGGCTTGCGGATCCAATGAGAAAGGAAGTTGCATCTGTACGTAAAAGGATTGATCTGGTTAATAAAGAATTGAGGCCACTGGGACAAAGCTGCCTGAAAAAGGTGTCAAATACCATCTCTACTTCATCAAATCCACTGCATCTTTTAAAAACTGAATTTCCCGATTAAACTCTGAATGCGTGATCATAAAAATTTCAATTAATAGTACTCATATAAGTTTACATGTATCTCTGATCATTCAATACCTTTTCCATTACAGGAAAAAGAATACAAAGAAACACTTGAGGCTTTCACCGAAAAGAACAAGGAAAAAGCTCAACTAGTAACCAAACTAATGGAGGTGATCTCTATGCTTCTTGTGCCTTTACACCCTAAAAATAAAAACAAAATTGAAAGCAAAATAATTTTGTTGTCCCCTACAGTATCGTTATTAAAACATGGATGTGAACACCTAATTTAAGAATATCTTAAGCTAAACTGTTTTATTAATTATAAGTCAAACAGGTAGCTAATAGGTACTTATAACAACAAAATTCGACTTGCAGATAAAAAACAAGCTGACTCTAGAAAACCAATGTAGATTTGCGGGATTCTTTTTTGCTGTTACTTATATTACTTCTTCTTGTGTAAAAATATCCAGATGGTGAGTGAAAGTGAGAGGGTGAGGATGAAAAAGCTGGAGGAGTTGAGCAAGAACATTGATTCTCTCCACTGAATCTAGTCAAATGCAACCACATAACCCAGTACTCTCTGCAAATTGCAGTACTATATTTTATTAGAGATTTCTGTTGAATTTAGATGCATGTCTATACTTTGTGTATTGCATTGTTAGTCCTTCGGATGCGGTTGTTCTTATCTTCCTTGTCTTCTTGGATGACATTAATCCCCTTAGAGTTTGAACCAGATTTTTTTAGTGTGTTGCGTTGTTTTGAAATTTTTCGTCTTATTTTTCACTGCAACAGAGTGGTGAACTAGTATGGAGTTAATGATTTTTAACCCTATTCTAAAACTTAAATAAGAAGTTGGGGGGGACCAAACCCTGCTGTTGATCCTCATTAAGTTGTTGATGGATGATTGTTGGATCCTCACTCTAATTTTGTTTTTTAGATTTCTTTTCTTATATTTTTTCTGATGTTCTTGTATTTGTATATATATATTTCATGAAGAATAGCCTGCAAATGTACATGGATCATTATATAATTTATGGCTTTACGCTTTATCATGTAATTTAATATGTTGACTATATAAAGGAAAAGAGATGTTTATGTTAGATCGCCTCTGCAAACAATCGAATCGTAAGTTACTATAACAAGCACTAAAGAAAATAACGTAACTGTTAAAGAAAATAGCATGACTGCTTAACAAAGAAAATCCGTGGTATTTTTAGGCTGTTTTATGGCACGATCTTTAATACAAAAGATGAGTGACAATCATTTAACTTGGTACGAAAGCTGAGCGCTCTGAAAGCTAGCTTGTTGTATGTTTAAAGAAGCTGTATAATCAACAGCTATATTTTTTCTGAGGGTTACATGCAACTAACAGACCAGAAAACCGAACCAGGGGAGATTAACTCCATGTAAGCTATAGAAGAAAAAGATGACACTTTTCCGAAACACGTACTAGATAATCTAGAACTAGGGAATTCTTAGCAATGAAGTGAGCCACATAGTTTGCACTTCTTGTCAAGTATGAAACTTTTAATGTCCCAGCAGAACTTGCCATACTCTGATCTCAACTACAAGAAGATCAAGTCGCCAGCACCACATGAAGATTGTCTTTATTCGAACACTTATGTTTTAATTTGTTAGTAGAGATTAATCTTTTAGTACACAATATTTTTCACATTTAGCTGATGAAATTCGTTCTTTAGATTCGTCTAACATCATTATTTTCTACGTGCTAGATTAATCTGTTTTCGTTGGTTCAATAAATTACAAACTTAATTCAGAAAATTCCGCCCATACTTCCTTTTAATTACTTGATGAATTTTTTCACAACATACACTCTTTTGTACAAAAGCAATGACACTGCAAACTATTATGTAACAAAACTATTAGCACCCTTAATTAACAATAGGATAAAGACTCTTTAAACCGACCGAGGGAAACAACTATAAATACTCTGACATGCAAGCCCGTTCCTTGGATGGGCTATAATCCTAGTTAAGATTAATAAAATCTAAAACGAAGCCAACCAACATGCATGGATGAGTGTTCCTTCCACGTTAATTGAGTGTTCCTTTCAAAAAGAAAGAACGAGTCATTATGATCCATTCGAAATATTGGGTAGACTAAACCACACCACCATTCTAATAAGATCCTGTCTTGCTGCAGTACTGTCATTCATTCAGTTATCTTACTTATCTGTTACAAGCCGAAGCAACTCCTCAACATTCATTTATTTCTATGTTACTACTATATGTGATCTCGTGTAGATTTCCTTACTGTATTTTTCAGATTAGATATGTTAGTGTATATAAAAGACCATTGATCGCACAAAATTAAGAATTTATGTATTCATTTTACGACATCTGGTTCTCGAGTCTGTTCCTAGTTTTACAATATCATAGAGTAAAACCAAGAGAACAGAATCATCTAATAGACTGAAAAATACTAACTGTTTTGTTTTTGCTGAACAGCTAAAGCACTTTAAATATATTTCGATTAATTTTACTTGTTGTGGACAGCACATTTCTAAATTTTTTGTACATTAAAAGTACTGCTGACTAATATAGCAAATCTTCACAGGAATCTCCCAAAATCACCATATGGACTATCTGGGATATTTCTACTATTACATTTATATTGTCTATGCACATGTAAAGGCTATAGCTATACTTTGCAAAGAATAAAAACCATAGAAAGTGAGTAAAATTAATGAGCAATGTAAAAACTTGAACATTGTTACAGAGATATATCAAAACAAAATTACTAGATTTATTCGAGTGTATATAAATCCAATGAAGTAAGTATATATAACTTGCCATGAGTAATGCCCACCATAAATTAATTATAAAGAGAAATTTATTCACCTGCTGTTACAAGCATAGATCAACAAAGAAAATTCATGTTTTTCTTGCACATCTTTGTGCGTCAACTTTTCTTGTAGCCACAGCCTGCTATCCATTCCACTTCTTGTCTTGAACATCAACACCGCGTAACCAGAGCCAGGATTGAAAAACCAATCATGAACATCCCACAAAAAATCAACCGTCGAACCATCGATAAAAATGGACTGACTACCCCTAAAATTCAAGTGCAATCTTTTAACCCTTATGACCATTTTCTTGTCTATACAAACTGATAGCACTGGGTACTTTAGGCCTTCGTTGTTGCCATTACACCGGATTAAAATGTCATGGGAAATCCCAGTTTCGCAGAATTTAGCCTTGGTAGAGTAATGTGTATTGCCAGAGTAATGTTCTCTTCTAGAAACCAATGTGAATTCAGCCAAAGGTGTGCCACTCTTGGTTTTCTGGGTAGCTTCTTCTTGTCCCCTGTCTCCTAGAATCAGGCCAAGTTCTGAATCAACCATGATCAATATGTAGTAGCCTTGGACCGGCTCTGGACCGGTTTTATACTGAGCTGTGGATAAATCCCAGAAGATTTCACACTTAGAATTGTTGAATTCCATCAATTTATTGCCTTTTTTTCTTCTGAATAACCGTGAATTCGGATTGAGTTTGAATGTGGTGGAACAATCATCTCCAAAACTTATGTTTAGTCCATGTGAGAGGCCATTTTTGCACCAAGTGACTGTGATCAAAAGAGTGTTGTGATTAGAAAGTATAGTTTTGTACAGACAAGTGACTGCAATTTGCACAGAAGGTATCAAGCTTGGAGAAATACATGAATGGTTTGTGTAAGTAGAACAAGATACATCAGACACCACTTCTGTTGCATATTCACTAAAACATGATGCAATATCCTTCATTTCTTCTGAATTCTAATGCTTTTCTCAAGGTGTGATATGTATAAATTCCGAGAGAGAAATTAAAACGAAGAACAAAGTGATCACCTTACATTATTCATGTATCGAGAAATAATGTTCCTAAGGATGATCTCACGCATATATTACAATTTACAAGTTTGTCACATGAATTTGGATATAATGTTGAAAGCAAATTGGAAGAATAGAATTTCAAGATTTCTTTGTTTACTCTCTTGACAGGTCATCTGAGATATATGATGGCATTTAGGCAAGTTTTTTTAGTGTTTGAATAGTAATATTAGGTATTTTGCCATATAATACTTGACTCAGAAGGTAAACAATATAAGTCTGATTTATTCAAAGTATTTGGCGTGTGATAACGTGGTAAGAAATTATGAATTTAATAGTCAAGCATAAGATAAATGCAGTTAGGAACCCATTGGAAAAAGTTTAACATTACTTGCACGTTACATTTTATACGAATAATTATTTGATTATATTTATGAGAAGACATGCATTTTTCATGTATTATTTTATTTATTTATATTTATAAGGGGATAAGATGAGACTTATATAATAACTTGAAAGACAAAAAAAGAAAAAAAATGTGGTCTTCGAGTGCTGAAATTTAACTATTGTTTTGGACGTGAGGTACAAATTACCAACATGTTACGTTTTTTTTAAGTATTCTCTCCATCTTAATATAAGTGTCTTGTTTGATTTTTTTAATAATTAAATTAATTAAATTTTGATAGTAAATTAAAATTTATCCTTTATAATTTTTAAAAATTAAAAAATATATTTTAAAATGAATTAAATATATTTTCTAATAATATAATTTTTAAAATTTTCTTGATTATATATTATGTGTAATTTTCAGTTAAAATTTAATTAATTTAACTAACAAAAATCGAAATTAGAGAATAATGACAGTGATACCTAGGGCTGAGCATTCGGTCGGTTCGGTCCAGAACCGAATAGACCGATAACGGAATAGTCAATATTTTTCGGACCGAACCGAATCGAAATTTTATTACGGACAGGATCGCACTGAAATATTTCGGTCCGTTCGATTTGGTCCCTTCGGTCCATATCTTTTTTTTGAAAAAATTGAAAATTAAATAAGGTGAAGGTTTATGGGAATATGAATATAAATATATAAATAAAACCAAATAGATTCATATTTAGGTCAAATAATAAATCAATAATGTAATAATTAATGCAAAATTGCATTTATCAAACATATATTATATAAATATATATTAATAAATATATATTATATATATAATGAAAATAAATAATATATAATTCGGTCTATTCGGTTCAGACTGAATTTTTTTACAGACGGGACTGAATAGAACTTTAATTCGGTCTGGACCGAAAAATAGAATATACCAAAATTTCGGGAAAAAATGGAACCGAACCGAAATTACACTATTCGGTTTGATTTTTCGGTTCCAGATCGGTTTTGCTCACCCCTAGTGATACCCTCCAACTAATATTTAGTCAAAATTTAATTAATTTAATTACCACACAAGTAAATTAAGAAGGGAGAAAAAGTGAGCACGATTGGATATCACAAGTGGTAAAGTGTTTATCATCTGTCGTCTCAGGTCTGGGTTCGACTGGCTCACCGCGAAATTTTTGTTAAAACATATACTTATTTGTAAGGCTATAAGCCAATCTAAGTCAAAAAAAGGGAGAAGGGCAGCAGGGACTAATTCTATTAAATATGATGGACTCGATATATTCAAACAAATCTCAGCAATTAAAATTTTCTACCAATTTTTTGTACCCAATTTTACACCCTAGCGTTACTAAAAAAAAGAACGAGAATGAGAATTGGGCTGATTAATGATAGTGACGATACCCTCAAATAATAATATCTAACCGTTGACTTGCCAACTGCTGCTGCCAATCTGCCATCATACTTTATGAATATTAAAAAGCTTTGAAATAACGCTAGCTAAAAAAATTTCATAAGTCCAATGTTAAAATTGATGTATTAATGATGTCGTTATTTCATAAAAACACACACTTATATATCCTTATATAAAAAACAACAAAGAACACTAATCACAACAGTCCAAATCACTTCAAGAAATATATACAAATCATCCTATCACCATGTAATTAAATTTATAAAAAAAAATACTCGAAATCAGTATAATCTGTTAGAAAATGGAAAATTTAAAACATATTTTATATATGTTCTTGATGTAATTTTCGGAAACTAATTATTGGAGGTTGTTCCTTACTATGAGGACTTAAACTTTCATGTTTGAATGTAAGACATTTTCTTAGTGTAATCCATAAAGAATTTGAGTTAAAGTTGCTTGTTTGAAATTGGTTATGTGGGGTTTGTCCCACATTGAATTTGTAAAGGAATGATAATAAGTTTATATAGTATCTTCTGTTAGTGTTGTTTACAACTACTAGTGTAAGTAGAATGCTTATGTCACATGATGTTATTGAGTATTTTATATCTTTTAATTGTAAATTTATTTGATTTATTTATATTGATTATTTAATATTAATATTAAATATATTGAGTAAGGATTATTTAAATAATCAGACTCTCTATATATATTGTAATATTAATGTTACTTAATCTGAATAATATAAGTAACAAATAAAACTATCTTGCAAAACTCTATTTTCTTTGTAAAACTCTACATCCCACATCGAGCAGAATAAGAGAAGAGCAACTCAAGATGTAGAATAAGAGAAGAGCAACTCAAGATGCCTATATATTGAGGCGTGCACATCCAATTGAGGAGAGCATCTAGCTTGTGTGCCTCTTGCTTGTACCATGCATAATTAAAAAATAAATTGCATAGGTTGTCGGGCAAATTGAGGTGTGCATCTTTCTCCTACCTTGCATATATAAAGTGCATAGGTTTTTTGGGCGAACTGAGGTGCTAGTCGCTGTTGAGTGCTACGTATCTGTGGATGAAGTACTCTGTGTTGTTTTATCCTGGAAGTGATATTGTTGTAACCCAACACAGTGTAGTGGGGCAATAATCTCTTAAGAACAGTCAAGACTTCTTGCAAGGCTTGGCGACTCAGCAGTTGTTTGGTTCTATCAGTGTATGGGTGCTGCTAATGTGATTCTTAGAATCAAGCTGACTCAGACAGCTGATGGAATAACCTTGTCACAATCTCATTATATAGAGAAATCTATACTTGAGAAATATGATTATTCAAATTGTAGAATCGCAAGCACGCCATATGATTCGAAAGTTGCTCTTGTCAAGAATAAGTCAGGAGTACCTGTGTCTCAGTTAAGGTATTCTCAGATTACTGGGAGTTTGCAATATCTTGCTAATGGTACTAGACCAGATATTTTATATTCTGTGTCTAAGTTAGCTAGATATACAAGCTGTCCAAACAAGACTCATTGGGATGCTCTTGATAGAGTGCTTAGATATCTTAAAGGCACCATCTACCTTGGTTTGCATTATAGGAGGTTTCCTGGAGTGCTAGAGGGATATAGTGATGCAAGTTGGATAGCTAAGATATTTAGTTCCAATGGTGTGACTGGATATGTGTTTACCCTTGCGGGTGGAGCTATATCCTGGAAGTCTGCTAGACAGACTATTATAACTCGGTCTACTTTTGAGGCTGAGTTGTGTGCATTAGATGCCACGGGGACGGAGGCTGAATGGTTGCATGGACTTATGTCTGTAATTTCTGTAGTAAGCCAACCGCTTCCTGCTCTTGTTGTTCATTGTGATAGTCATACAACTATCGATAAGATAAACAGTAAGAAGTATAATGTGAAAACCAATTGACACGTCCAAGTTAGACTAAAGTTTATAAGGGGTTTGGTGTCTGACAGGATCATTGCTATTGAGTTTATTAGAACTTAAGACAACCTGGCTGATCCTTTGACTAAGGGACTTGAGCATGCTGTTGTCCTTAAGTTGAGGTTGGGGATGAGACTGACAACCCATTTTGAGTCATCAACAGCGGGAACCCAATACACCTGAGAGGAAATCCCTCGAAGTGTATTCAATGTGGTAATAACAAGTTGTGAGGGTGATTCAGTAGTACCTCTACTACAATTATATAGATACTCACGTATCTGAGTCTTTCCCCTGTAAACCTCAAGAGGTACTATAACAGCTAGTTAGCAAGAGTTTTAAGAACTCTGAATGGGGTTAAGTCGTGAGACGAGATGTTGGCAGTACATCTTTGGAGATGCCCAACTAAGCGAATGTTATTGTGTGGTAGGAATTAGAGGATAGGGTTATTCCTCGAAGCATTCGACGAACAGGATCGAGACATGACCATTAACGTTTCAAAGCCGTAGATTAGCACCATAGCCTTTGACTTGTCGTCGTCTATGGAGTGTGGTTACACAAAAATGGATAAAGATTCAAGGTGAAACATTCCATCTATCCGGTAGCCATCGAAGTAGAGGACTTAGGAGGGTTCAAACCTTGACGGGTACCAACTCTGAAAAACAAGTCATGAGTAGAACCTGATATGCATTTCTGTATGGATTTGTGGGGGATTTTTAGAAAATGGAAAGTTTAAGACATATTTTATATATGTTCTTGATGTAATTTCTGGAAACTAACTATTGGAGGTTGTTCCTTACTATGAGGACTTAAACTTTCATGTTTGGATCTAAGATATTTTCTTAGTGTAATCCATAAAGAAATTGAGTTGAAGTTACTTGATTGAAATGGGTTATGTGGGGTTTATCCCACATTGAATTTGTAAAGGAAGGATAATAAGTTTATATAGCATCTTGTGTTAGTGTTGTTTACAACTACTAGTGTAAGTAGAATGCTTATGTCACATGATGCTATTGAGTACTTTATATCTTTTAATTGCAAATTTGTTTGATTTATTTATATTGATTATTTAATATTAATATTAAATATATTGAGTAAGGATTATTTAAATAATCAAACTCTCTATATATATTGTAATATTAATATTACTTAATCTGAATAATATAAGTAACAAATAAAACCCATCTTGCAAAACTCTATTTTTTTTGTAAAACTCTACATCCCACATCAAGTAGAATAAGAGAAGAGCAACTCAAGATACCTATATATTGAGACATGCACATCTAATTGAGGAGAGCATCTAGTTTGTGTGCCTCTTGCTTGTACCTTGCATTATTAAAAAATAAATTGCATAGGTAGTCGGGCAAATTGAGGTGTGCCTCTAGCTTGTGTGCCTCTTGTTTGTACCTTGCATAGTTAAAAATAAATTGCATAGGTTGTCGGGCAAATTGAGGTGTGCCTCTTTCTCCTACCTCGCAAATATAAAGTGCATAGGTTTCTTGGGCGAACTGAGGTACTAGTCGCTGTTGAGTGCTACGTATCTGTGGACGAAGTACTCTATTCTATTTTATCCTGGAAGTGATATTGCTGCAACCCAACACAGCGTAGTGGGGCAATAATCTCTTCAAGAACAGTCAAGACTTCTTGCAAGGCTTGACGACTCAGCAGTTGTTTGGTTCTATCAGTGTATGCGTAAAGCTTCTGTTAGAGCTAAGTATTCTATCTTTTCTCTTGTCCTTACAGTTAATAATTTATATGTCTTGTTTTACCTTCGTGCTTTGTTTTGTTAATTGGTTTAATCTGCCTGTTCTTGTTAAATTATTTATATAACTGCCCCATTGTTGTGTGTAGTTTTTAATTACGCCCCAACATAATCATTATAATAAATGATTGGGACGAGTTTATAATGAACGATTTTGTGAAGGTTTTACCGTTTGTATAATTATAAAGTTAGAATTAAAAAGAGTTAAATGACTTATTTACAATCAAACTCGCACTAATCTTGTAAGTGGGTCAATGAACTCAAAATCCACCGACACCGCAGCTATAATAGAAATATAGAATTACTTGAGCACCCATGAAACAGCTCATCGCTAAGTTTAGGATTAACTTTCGATAAACACTTGGTAGATTGAATCCTGTTAATTTGAATCTTGTTAGAGAGATCATTCTATTACCTCACAGATGGACACAACAAAAGACCGGCTGTCCCCGGCCAACTTGTGTACAATCTTGAGAGCACTTTCATAAACTCTCTACTTATACACACAACACTTGTTAGAAAATGAAAATTTTAAGACATATTTTATATATGTTCTTGAGGTAATTTCTAGAAATTAACTATTGGAAGTTGTTCCTTGCTATGAGGACTTAAACTTTCATGTAGTGATCTAATACATTTTCTTAGTGTAATCCATAAATAAATTGAGCAAAATGTTGCTATCTTGAAATGGGTTAAAAGTGTTTGTCTTACATAGAGAATGTAATATGGGTGTGGGTGCTTTATATACATATATGTGCAAGAGTAGTGTCAACTACTAAGGCATGTGAGAGTGCATGGTATGCTAGTGTGCCCTCGCGCGCGCACACGCGCGCCGCCGCCGCCTCTCCTTGCCTTGGGTCGAGTCGAAGGGCAATTTGGGCGAATGTCTCGGCGTTTCGCGTACGCGAGGCAACCTGGGCGAGGAATTTTATTACATGATTAATTAAATTAATTATGACTTTAAATATTATTTTAATATGAAAATTGAATCAATATGTTACTGGTCAGAGTTTAGCAGATAAACTCTGATGCAGCTGGCCAGAGGTTATAAACTCTAATGGGCATGATTAGACTTTAGCTAAACTCTGAGGGCTGTTACAAATTTTACTGATTCTGAAATATATTCTATTAATGTCAGAATAATTATTTTCATTAATGTTTTATCTGATGTTACGTTTTACTGTATTATATATACATAAAAACGTTGGAGATAAAAGTGAAAAAAAAGTTTGACAAAACTTTGAGAAAACCCTAGCAGCCATACTTTGTGTCTTACACATTCATACAGATTTTTGCATAATGTTTTCTGGGCGAACTGAGGTGCAGGTCACTGTTGAGTGATGCGTATCTGTGGACGAAGTACTATGTGTTGTTTTATCATTGAAGTGATATTGCTGCAACCCAACACAGCGCAGTGGGGCAATAATCTCTTCAAGATTCATGGAATGACTCTGTGCTATTTTATCCTGAAAGTGATACTAGAGCTAATGTACATATTTGTACTGATATTACTCTGTTAGTATCTTATTACCAGATTCAAGGAATGACAGTGACGATGGGGAATGCTAGTGCTGCTCAAGTACTTGGAGTAGGAAACGTGGACCTGAAGTTTACTCCTGGGCGTGTTCTATCCCTTACTAGAGTGCATCATGTTCTTGACATTCGTAGAAATATAATAAGTGGAAGCTGTTTAGTTAGAAATGGTTTCGAACTTTCTTTGAAGTGTAATAAAGTATTGATTACACATACTGGTGTATTTTTTTGCAAATGTTACTTGTTTGATGGTTTATATTTAATAAATGTGGAGCCTGTTTTGGGCAGTTTTATTAAAGATAATGTAGTTCCTTCTGTAAATTGTGTTGAATCATCTGATTTATGGCACTCACGTCTTAGTCGTCTAAATTTTGGTACTCTAAAGAATATGATGAATCTAGAGTTGATTCCAAAGTATGCCATTGAAAAGAAATCTAAATGTCAAGTATATGTGACTGCTAAACTAACTAGAAAACCCTTTCATAATATTGTTAGGTATTCAGAAGTTTTAGAATTAGTTCACACAGACATATGTGAATTCGGTGGTGTTTTGACTAAAGATAATAAAAGATATTTCATTACCTTAATAGATGATTGTAGTAAATACTGCTATGTTTATTTACTTAAACATAAAGATGAAGCACTTAATAAATTCATTATGTATAAAAATGAAGCTGAAACACAAACTGGTAAAGTACTTAAACTTTTGAGATCTGATAGAGATGGAGAGTGTACGGGTACGTCATTTAATGAATTTTGTAGAAGCAATGGTATAGTTCATGAGGTGACTCCACCATACACTCCTGAGTCTAATGGGGTGGCAGAACGGAAGAACAGAACTTTTAAAGATATGATTAATAGTATGTTTATTAATTCTAGGTTACCTAAGTACATGTGGGAAGAGGCTTTGTGGACTGAGGTGTAGGTCGCTGTTGAGTGATGCGTTTCTGTGGACGAAGTACTCTGTGTTGTTTTATCCTGGAAGTGATATTGTTGCAACCCAACATAGCGCAGTGGAGCAATAATCTCTTCAAGAACAGTCAAAACTTCTTGTAAGGCTAGGCGACTCAGCAGTTATTTTGGTTCTATCAGTGTATGCTTAAAGTTTCTGTTAGAACTAAGTATTCTATTTTTTCTCTTGTCTTTACAGTTATTGATTTATTTATCTTGTTTCTACATTCGTGCTTTGTTTTGTTAATTGGTATAATCTGCCTGTTCTTATTAAACTGTTTATATAACTGTCCAATTATTGTGTGTAGTTTTGAATTATTTCCAACAACACTCACATAAGCGCGCACACGCAAAAGTAGTGCCTATGGTATTAAACAAAGTTTTAACAGATACTTGCACTTCCATAATAAATTCTGCTCAACTGTCTCATCTCTCTAATACGAAACTAATTCCACAATTACAGTACGATAAGGACATCTCATCCACTAACAGCATTGGAAATCTCAGTTTACACGCAAACAACTCTCCTATATTACTATAAGATGATTATAAGATAAGCTTCTACAGCATCATGAATGATATTATGTAACCATATAATATAATAATGGCTAACACACCAAGTTAGAAATTAGATATTAAGTTGTCGGCTGAATCACATAATTGATTAATTACATGAAAGCAACTTCAAACTCCCTGTTAATGATTCTGCAGATCTTGATTAGCGTCTAATCTTCCAACTGCCATTATTATATGCATAGAAGATGCATACCATACAGATACAAGAGCATGGAGTCCAATGTATATGTAGCATATAAATATATACTTGGTCATAATAAGACACACAGGTACTCACCTTTGCCATGCTTTTTGGTGACAACCAACGAGAATCTGTTCAAAAATTTAAAACATGATACTATACAACTACCATTTTATGCTAGTTTCAACTACAAAAAATGCACTTCAACTTGCAGATGTAACAGATGTTGATGTAGAATTGATATCAGTTATCCTAACCTTGATGTATACCTGATGTATGACAATACCAAGGCTGACTTTATTGTAGTTTGATGATACAGATACAACAGGTTTTATAGCATATACACACACACATTCACAAAGAACAACAACACATTGAGAACAAACTTTTGTCTCTTTTTTCATTATCTTACTAAAAGGAAATTACAATGCTATTTAAAACAAAACTCAACATTCAGATGCTACAAACCAGGAACCATAAAACCACTACACTCCTAAAGATACTCCACCTCCCCATTACTTAATCAACCTCCTATAAACTATCCCTAAACCACCGACTGAAACAAGAAACACATATATAATTTAAATAAGACTTGCAAATATAACAACACTCTCTCCCTTAATCTTAAATTCGAGTAGTCACCTCCTTAACCCCCAGAAGCAGCCTCATTCGTTCGAACTTCACTATAGTTAAAGCTTTGGTTAAAATGTCTGCTCGCTGATACTCACTTGGCACATGCTTCACTATGATTTCCCCACATTCAATGCATTCTCTAATGAAATGATATCAGACATCGATATGTTTACTACGACCATGAAAAACAGGATTTTTTGCAAGATCAATAGCTGATTTATTATCGATATATAGAACCACCGGACCAATGCTCTCCCTAGTCACTTGCTGCATTACATTACGTAACCAGATGCTTTGACACGCAGCTGCAGTGGTAGCCATAAACTCAGCTTCACAAGAGGATAACGCCACGCATCTTTGTTTCTGAGATACCCACGTTATCAAGCTTTCATTCTAGTAAAAGGCCATTGATGCGTTTTAAAATATAATACCGCAAGTGCACGGTGTCTGTTATTAGCAGAGACTGACAAGTACGGGTCGAATCCACAAGGAGACGGGTTCTAAGAAATTTAATCTAATTATTATGAATTGTTTCCAGAATAAAACGACAACTGAGAATTGTTTAATAACTAAAGAATGTAAATTAAATTTATATGAAATCAATTGACTAAAAGTCTAGGGCAATTCAGGTTCACCATGCTTACACCAAAATTAGTTATATAAATATAGCAATTCAATGGGTCAAATAACTAGAGCAATTGTTAATCTCTCTCAAGCATTAACGCTCTCAGAAATCCAATGATGCTATCGCATTCATATTCATTCTGCTAATCGTATGTATGCCTCTAATTAGTAAAATCTCTCGATCCATTACTCTTATTTGTATGAAATAATCTATGATATTGGTCAATTACACAAATTAAATATTTAAACATATCGATTAGAATTACCCATAACCTATTAAACTACTAATAAAAATAAAACATAGTTATGATGCAAACATGGCTTCCCTTTGCGCCCTAGAATGAAACTACTCACTCATGCTAGAAGTAAAAACAATAAAAACTATGAAGAAAGCCAGGTAAAACATATATTAAAATAAAAGAATATAAAAGAGTACCTTGAATATATTAATGAAGAACAACTGTATGCTATGGAAGAGAGGTGAAGAAAAACCCTAGCTAGAAAGTGAAAGTAAAGAATACCGTCCGTATGTCTCTATTGTATCCCTATAAAAACTAATTAATTTTCTCTAATAATAATAATAATAATAATAGTATTTTAATGAATTAAGCCAAATACAAATAGACTTCCTTAATTGAATATGATTCTTTAATTAAAATCCGTAGCTCTGTTTGCTCTTCAGTTTCTGGGCTGCTCCAATTGGATTTCGCTTCTTGGACCCTTTAAATTAAAGAGAATTCCATAAGTTTCGCGTGGACTGTAAGATCGTCCACTTCTGGAACTTGAGATATGGCTCAAACAGTGTATGCAGCACGTGTAGCCCAATAAATATGAATTTTCTTCTAATTTGACTCCAAATTAGTTCTTTAAGCCCAAATCCTTCCAAATATAGGAATTCTATCTTTTCTGAAATAAAATATTAAAATATATTAAATAAATATTCAATTAATGTAAAATTTAATTAAATATGAGAATAAAAATAAGATAGAATATATATAAAAATATATTCTATCAAACATCCCCACACTAAATATTTGCACGTCCTTGGCAAATAAAAGAACAAAAAACTAAATCATAACACCACTTTCGCAGATGACACGATTGTATTGACCGTATGCAACAAACCGTTAAACCCCTAGGCAGCCCTAGTAGGACGAGTTTTATCTCGTGAGGGTTTATAGTGAATCTACCCACAAAGTCCATTTTTTTTCTGCCAAGTCTCAAGCATGCAACATATCATAATACACCACAGATGTAATCCTCAATTACAAAATTTAGCAAAATAAGTCTTTCCACTTAGAGCATCCATATGTACATAACTATCCAAGTATGCACACATTGTCTAGATAGACAAAAGAATCATGAAATAAACATCAATGTCGCATTTAATAAGTAACATGCTATGGATAGAAAGCTCAAATAACTCTCAAAGCACACAAGTGTTTAGGGTATAAGTGTATCACTCAAGTTCAATCAATATAGTCATGTGCTACCATAGGCTTGATTGTCCACCGAATCTCCACTACTTTGTATATATGTATTCACAAATCAAAAGGTCTTCGTTAAGGTTGTAACAAGGTTAATGTACAGGGTTTAGGGAATCAAGAAAATGGCTAACAAGTGGCTAACTTGACAAACTAATAGAGCATAATATTCATTCTCAATTAAAGCACTCAACATGAAATTTGATCATGTAAAAGTTGATCAGGCTTCCACAAGCAATAAACCCCAAAGCACAAATGTACTTTCTCACATTCATATTGTAACAACAATGAACAAAAACTCTTTTCGAATAATCTTCTTCTCATTTTTTTTCCAATCTCAAGTGTTTCTCCAGTAATCAAGGGCAGTGAAAAGTCACCAAGAAATAAAAAAAATAAGAGATAATCTCATTTTTAATTTCTAGTACAATTGCACTTAATACCAGCACATGTACATGAATCGTCCCTTTCATATGACATTGCATTTGCCACCCATTGATCTCAAAGGAGCACTATTTTTTTTCTTGACTATTTTTTTCTTTGAGAAGATTTTTGACTTTTTTTTCTCATATCAACTCCCACCAAATAATCATACTTTAACAAAGAAATCCCCACACTAGATATTCACCAACCCTCAAACAAATCAAAATGCTCTACTAGTAAATCAAAACATGAATAAATATGTAGGCTCAAGAATTTAGAGTGGTGATATATGAAGAAAATGGATATAAACTCAAAGGGGCTCACTAAGGATATAACTCATGGGTACTGTTTGGATAAACGTGGTTAATCCTAGTGTCTTTATCATTTTCATGCATACAAATATCATGTAATCTCGAAAAGGTTTAAAACAAGTTCTAGAGCAACATGCTATATGATGAACAACACACAAGGGGAAAAAATTCGATTGATATAAAGATGTATCAATCACAAATTAGGCTCAAGATCTCACATGGTGAAAGCATGCTTCAGTACTTATTAAAATTAACAAAGATGCATTTCAAGTTTTAGAATTTTCGCAAGCACATACAAGGAATTATCATGTATTAAATGAATTTAAGAGAACTGACATATCAATTAATCATGCAAAATAAATCTACAAGTATGTGTACTTATTATTGCTAACACACTTTGAGACGAGGCAATATACAAAAGATTTTTAATATTTTATAATTTTTTTTGGATTTTATCATATATAATTTTTTTTAGATTTTTTTAGATTTTTTTTTGACATTAAGAACACCTTCCCACACTTAAGCGGTTCATTATCCTTAATGAACAATTTAACGCAAAACAAAGAAAAAAAATTGCTACAAGTAAAACAGAATAAAACTATACGACAAAGATAAGAAAAAAGAAAATAAAGAAAACTCCCCTAAGGTCAAGGTGTATGGTGTGAAAAGTATCTCGCGATAGAAGTAGATATATCAGCCAATTATTTCTCCATCCGTACTTGGGCTTCCATTATTTGAACCTGATTCTCCTTCAACTCCGTAATTTGCTGCTCAAGAGTTAGAACTGGTTCAACAACTTCCTGAGATTGCATCAAAGCATGTTTGTGAGGCACCAAAGAAATTTGTTTTTTATCACGCCACAACATTTGCATGTCAATGAGATACTCGACATTAAGTTTCGATGGCCATCCATCCACAACTTTAAGATTAGTTGTCTCACGATCAAAAAATTTCAACTCCTCAGCAATTCGAGTAATGAAACCTCCTATCACAAGAGCACCTTTGGGTCGTTTGGCTTGATAAAGGAATCGTTCAATCAACAAACTAGTCCAATCCACTGGAATACCTGCATCAAAATAGTACAACAAAGCAAGCTCGCCTGTTTGAATCCTATTATTGCTATCAGCACGACCATATATAGTATATGAAAGAAGACAAGCAAAATAACGATAGCAGGGGCTAATGATATCTGAAGAGCAGGCACTTTGAGCAACATATTTTTGAGTATTAGGCAATCCTGTGATTTTGAGCCAAAAAGGTGTAGCATAATATGAGGGAAGTTGTTGTTGTTCTACTAACTGTCAGCTAAACATACTAGCCAATTCAGCTTTTGTAATCTCGTGATTCTTGTTGGCCAAGCAGAAGGATAACAAGCCCTCACTAGTGATTGTAAACGAGCTCAGAAACTCACAGATAAGAGTAGCATATGAGGGGTCATCCATCTCTAATAGGTCGTTCCATCCAATTCTAGCAAGCCTACGAGGCAGTTCTTCATTTATATTCAAATCTATAAGACAAAAACCATCAACATACTTATTTGGGAAAACCGGGCATTTAGATAATGCGGCATAGAGAGTCCGTTGTGTGTCCCCAATTGTTTTGACTATAGGATACTTTTTAGAAACAACTGTGTCTGGTGCACAACTCTGTTTTCTTTTCTTTTTAGGAGGGGCAGAGACAGATGTGTGAGCCATTAATTCTGGACAATGAACGAATAAAATTGAGTGTCTGCTGTCCTCGTGTGATGGAACGCGGCTGGAGAAAATTAGGATAACAATGATTCCCGTCTGTTGGCTCCTCTCGTGATAAAGTCCAATAAAAGAAAGAAGATTGATGCAAGACGTGATGCTATGCCAGTGCAAGGTTAAAAAAAATATACATGTACGCAACACAATATACTAAAAAAAGATTAGGTATATAAAATATAATGGGCCGTGTACAAACAGGTTTACAAAAAAAAATATAAATATATATATATATATATATAGTACACATCGGATAATAATTAATAGAAAATATAGTTAAATTAAAAAGTTAGTTACATAAATAAAAACAAATATATAAGGAACATAATTAATAATATATGTTAATAAACTAAACTAAATATACATAAGAAGTACACATATTAACGCAAGTCTATTAGTATGACAAAGAGCTTAAATATATTTAAATAAAAAAAATAAAAATAATAGAAAAATATATAATAATAATAATAATTAAGTGGACAACAAAAATAAAACAACAAATTAAAATTATATAAATATAAATATAGAAATAAGTACATAAGTATAACATAAGTATATTTGTTTAATAATTATAAAATTATTAAATGAAATAGGTTATATACAAAAAGGAAAAAAAATAAAATAAAATATGTAGTACGTGACCAGGAGGGCAATTAACATGTTTGTAAACATGTTTACTACAGGGGAGTCACGCACGGTGGGCAGCCATGTGACATCGCGGGCAGCTCGGTCTTAAGTTGGAACACGCGTTACAGATGTCTGCTGCCTGGCAGGCAGTAAATCGCACCACGAGCATCAATTTTTTTTTTCCGTCTCTTTTTTATTGAGCACATAACACAAATCATAGAAAAATATTTGTCTACCTCAAACACCTCACACCAAAATTATCAAGGCACCTTGAGGGAGTAAAAAAAATATAAAAAATATATACTAGCTTCCCAAAAAATACAAAAATATTATATAATAAATTACCTTGGGTTGCCTCCCAAGAAGCGCTGTTTTAGAGTCATTAGCTTGACTTTGTACCTCGATTTAAAGCACCATAGAGGGATTGTCGAGACGAATCGCCTCTATTCTCCCAACAAATGCTCCCTCCACGTACAATTTCAGACGTTGACCATTGACCTTAAATTTGCTTCCATATTGCCCCATTATCTCAATAGCACCATGAAATTTAACTTCAGTTACAGTGAAAGGTCCAGACCATCTAGATTTTAGCTTCCCTGGAAAGAGTCGTAGTCTCGAATTAAATAACAGGACCTTGTCACCAACATGAAAATCTCGTCTTTGGATCATTTTATCGTGCATTTTCTTTGTTCTCTCTTTGTAAAGCTTAGAATTGTCATAAGCATCAAAACGAAGCTCATCTAATTCGTTAAGTTGAAGAAGTCTTGCCTTTCCCGCAGCCTTTAAGTCCATATTAAACTCCTTTATAGCCCAAAAAGCACGATGTTCAAGTTCAACAGGCAGATGATATGCCTTACCATAGACCAACCTGTACGGAGTAGTTCCAATAGGGAGCTTATAGGCTGTTCGATATGCCCACAAAGCATCATCTAACTTCAGAGACCAATCTTTTCTAGATTTTGTACTAGTTTCTCTAGGATGCCTTTAATTTGATGATTTGAAACTTCTACTTGGCCACTTGTTTGAGGATGATAAGTTAGACCAACCTTGTGCGTAACACCATACTTTTTCAACAAAGCTTGAAATTATCGTTGGTGAAAATGAGAACCACCATCGCTTATTATAGCCCTTAGAACTCCAAAGCGTGGAAAATGATCTTCTTGAAGAGCTTCATAACAACATTAGAATCATTGGTTGGTGATGCAATAGCCTCAACCCACTTGGATACATAGTCAACACCAACCAAGATGTACTTATTACCACAAGAGGTTGGGAAGGGTCCCATGAAATCAATTCCCCATACGTCAAATATTTCAACTTCTAGAATACCGGTTAGTGGCATCTCATGGCGTTTAGAAATGTTACCCGTTTTTTGGCATGCATCACAAGCGAAACAGAAAGCACAAGCATCTTTGAATAAAGAAGGCCAATAAAAACCAGACTAAAGTACTTTTGCAGCAGTTTTAGAAGGACCATGGTGGCCTCTATATGCAAGAGAATGACAATGTCGAAGAATTTCAATTACTTCAAATTCTGGGATACATCTACGAAAGATATTATCAGCACACTTTTGATATAAGAATGGATCATCCCAGAAGTATTGTTTAGCATCATGATAAAACTTCTTTCGTTGCTGATAATTTAAATCAGAAGGATGAGATCCACTAACACAAAAATTTGCAAAGTCCGCATGCCAAGGAGTTACAGTAGCGATAACAAATAGGTGGTCATCAGGAAAAGAGTCATCAATAGGAGTGTCGGATGTAATATCGGACTTGAACTGCATTCGTGAAAGATGGTCTGCAACCACATTCTCAGCACCTTTCTTTTCTTTTATTTTCCAAATCAAATTCTTGTAGAAGTAGAATCCATCGAATAAGCCTCGGTTTTGCCTCTTTCTTGGCCAAGAGATATTTCAACGCAGAATGGTCAGTGTGAACAATGACTTTGGAACCAATGAGATAAGTACGAAACTTATCCAGAGCATAGACAACAGCGAGAAGTTCCTTCTCAGTAGTAGCATAGTTTACTTGAGCTTCATCCAAGGTTTTACTTGCATAATAGATCGCATGCAACATCTTATCTTTCCTTTGGCCAAGTACTGCTCCAATAGCATAATCGCTAGCATCACACATAATTTCGAATGGAAGATTCCAATCTGGAGGATGTATGATTGGTGCACTTATCAAAGCTTCTTTTATCCTGTAAAAAGATTCTAGACACTCATCAGTAAACTCAAATGTGGCATCCTTAAGCAATAACTGAGTGATGGGTTTCGCAATTTTTGAAAAATCTTTTATAAAGCGACGATAAAACCCCGCATGACCCAAGAAACTCCTGACTCCTTTGACATTAACAGGAGGAGGAAGTTTTTCGATCACCTCAATTTTGGCTTTGTCAACTTGGATGCCACGATCAGAAATAAGATGACCAAGTACCACTCCTTCATTGACCATGAAGTGGCATTTTTCCCAATTTAAGACCAAATTTACCTCTTCACATCTTTTTAGCACTTTTGAAAGATTATGCAAACACACATCAAAATCAGAACCATAAACACTGAAATCATCCATAAATACTTCCATAATAGACTCAATGAAATCAGAAAATATGGCTGTCATGCAACACTGAAAAGTAGCAGGGGCATTGCATAATCCAAAGGGTACTCTACGATAAGCAAATGTACCATATGGACAAGTGAATGTAGTTTTCTCTTGATCATCTGGATGAATATGGATCTGAAAGAACCCTGAATACCCATCCAAATAACAAAAGAACTTATGTTTAGCAAGTCTTTCAAGCATTTGTTCTATGAATGGGAGAGGAAAATGATCTTTTTTAGTGGCGGTGTTCAACCTACGATAATCAATACACATCCGTCAGTCTGTGACAACTCTGGTAGGGATTAATTCATCTTTATCATTTTTTACCACTGTTGTCCCTCCTTTCTTAGGGACTACTTGAATTGGGCTTACCCATTTTGAATCAGAAATTGGGTAAATGATGCCCACATCAAGTAATTTAAGCATTTCCTTTTTAACTACCTCTTGCATATTAGGGTTCAAGCGACGTTGTCCCTGTATGCAAAGCTTATGATCCTCATCAAGATTTATTCTATGCATGCAAAAGTATGGGCTAATCCCTTTAAGATCATTAATACTGTACCCAATTGCCTTTTTATGCATACGCAATACAGTAAGAAGTTTAGAAATTTGATTATCATCGAGTATTGAGCTAATAATCACAGGACAAGACTCATCATCATCAAGAAACACATATTTAAGATTAGATGGTAGAGGCTTTAGCTCTAATTTCTTTACCTGAGGTTTATCACTAGAAGTGGTAGTATATGTTACCTCACAATTATTCGGATTAGCTTTACCATCTAACCCAAGGATTAAAGAATCAACTTCAGCATTCCCATCTCATTCTGAAGCTTCCAACATAAGAACTGTTTCTAATGGATCACTCAACAAAATTTGAGGAAGCTCATCATTGACAATTTCATCTATAACATCAATCCTGCAACAAGTATTCTCAAGCATAGGGGACTTAAGAGTAGTGGTTAGAGTAAAAGAAATTTTATCATCACCAACACTTAAAGTAAGAATCCCATTTTTAACATCAATAACAGCACCTACAGTACTTAGGAATGGCCTACCCAAAATGATGGGTTATTTGGGTATCCTCCTCCATGTCCAACACTACAAAGTCTACAGGGCTATAGAATTTTCCAACCCTAACGGGCACATCTTCTAAAATACCAAGTGGGTATTTTATAGAACGGTTTTCCATTTGCAATGTCATTTTTGTGCATTTCAGTTATCCCATATTTAATTTTTGAAAAATTGAGAGAGGCATGATAGAGACACTAGCGCCTAAGTCACATAAATCTTTGTCAATAAACAATGCACCTAAATGACATGGGATCGAAAAACTACCAGGATCTTTAAGTTTAGGTGAAGACTTATTTTGTAAAACAACACTACACTCTTCAGCAAAAGCTACTGTCTCCACCTCGCCAAAAGATCTTTTCTTTGTAAGAATATCCTTTAAAAACTTTGCATATGATGGAACTTGAGAAATTAAATCAGTAAAAGGAACAGTTACCTCAAGATTTTTGACAAGTGTCATAAATTTACCAAACTGTTGATCTACCTTAGTTTTGTTCATCTTGCTAGGGAATGACAACTTAGGCACAATTGGTGGAGGAGCATTAGTAGCATTCTCATCATTAACTTTTTTGCTTCCTTCAGTTCCACTTTCTTTTACTAGATCAACGGCTTCATCTACATTGTCATCTTGGGTGTTCTCCTTTTCTTTCGCAATGACCACATCATCATTAGGCATTAGAGGACCATCATATGTGAGACCACTTCTAAGAGCGATGGCATTCACATTCTCCTTCAGTTGAGTTGGTTACGAAGGTAAAGAGCCAGATTGCCTTGTATTTGAAGAGCTAGCCAATTGGGCAATCTGAGTCTTCATCATCTTGTTATGAACCTTTAATTCTTTAATCTCTTGCATCAGCAATTTCAACATCTCATTCGTTTGATCAGGTTGCACAACTTGGCTTGCTTAAGGAACATGTTGTTGAAGAGGTTTCTGAAATCCAGGAGGATTCATATGTCTTTGAGCAGGCTTGAATTGTTGTTGTGGAGGATGCTGATATGCTTGTTGATATTGTTGCTGCTGATTAGGAAGAGGAGGATTCTGAGCATTATTATTTCTATAAGAGAGGTTTGGATGATCCCTCCACCCTAGATTATAAGTGTTCGAGTACGGATTATATTGTTGCCTCTGTTGGAAAACAGTTGCTTGCTCCATCTAAAAATTTTGTGAATTTTAAACATTGTAGGAGCAATAGTTACCAAAGTGGCCTTGAATTCCACACACTTCACAAAAAGCATTATTAATAGGAGCCATAGATGACATTGCATTAATGCTCATGGGAGGAGTAGGAGACTGTGTAGTCTTTAATGAATGAATCTCTTGAGTTAATGCTGTAATTTGAGATGACAACAGAGAATAAGAATCAACTTCAAGTTTACCTCCCTTCTTGGGTGCTCTTGAATTATTAAAGTGATTAGCAGCCAAATTTGCAAGAAAAGCATACCCAACTTCAACTCATTTGTCTAAAAATACACCACCTGCAACATTATCAACCATACTCTTTGTTTCAGGATCGAGACCATTGTAGAAGCGTTTAAGCAGAAACCACTTTTCAAGACCATGATGAGGGCATGAACGTTGAATATCTTTGAATCTTTCCCAAGAATCCCTAAGAGACTCACCATATTCTTGTTTGAAAGTTGTCATCTTGTCAACCAATTCATCAGTTTTATTGGGAGGAAAATACTCAGTTAGGAAGGCTTGAGCAATTGCATCCCATTCAGTGACATTAATATCATTCAACCATTTTTAAGCTTTATCTCGAAGAGAAAACCCAAACAACATGACTTTCAAGTGTAGTGACACCCTGATGTTTGATAGTAGAGCAAATTTGTTGAAACCTTTGCAGATGAAGTGTAGGGTCTTAAGAAAGAAGACTAGCAAACTGATTCTGTTGGATCATACTGAGCAACGCTGGTTTGATCTCGAAATTTACTGCCTGAATAGCTGGCATAGGAAGGCCAATAGGCACACCACCTGGAGAGGGCTGCAAATAGTTCTTCAAATATTTAAAAGGAAGTTCAGTCATTTTAATCTTTGAGTGAATGATCTTTTGTTGTTTTCTCTTCTTTCATTTTTCGATGAACTGTTGTATAGTTTGCTCAAATTCAAGACTAAGGGGAGTATTATTTGCGTCTCCTGTAGACCTGGGCATGAACAACTAAACAAGGAAAACAGTAAAATCGGTCTCAGTTGGAACTAAAGTTCCAATGAGACAATGAAACAATTTAAATAACTAAACTAAAAACTATAGAAACTAGCCGTCTCCCCGGCAGCGGCGCCAAAAACTTGATGCGTTTTAAAATATAATACTGCAAGTACACGGTGTCTGTTATTAGCAGAGACTAGCAAGTACGGGTCAAATCCACAAGGAGACGGGTTGTAAGAAATTTAATCTAATTATTATGAATTGTTTCCAGAATAAAACGACAACCGAGAATTGTTTAATAACTAAAGAATGTAAATTAAATTTATATGAAATCAATTGACTAAAAGTCTAGGGCAATTCAGGTTCACCATGCTTACACCAAAATTATTTATATAAATATAGCAATTCAATGGGTCAAATAACTAGAGAAATTGTTAATCTCTCTCAAGCATTAACGCTCTCAGAAATCCAATGATGCTCTCGCACTCACATTCATTCTGCTAATCGTATGTATGCCTCTAATGAGTAAAATTTCTCGATCCATTACTCTTATTTGTATGAAATAATCTATGATATTGGTCAATTATACAAATTAAATATTTAAACATATCGATTAGAATTACCCATAACCTATTAAACTACTAATAAAAATAAAATATAGTTATGGTGCAAACATGGCTTCCCTTTGCGCCCTAGAATGAAACTACTCACTCATACTAGAAGTAAAAACAATAAAAACTATGAAGAAAGCCATGTAAAACATATACTAAATCAAGAGAATATAAAAGAGTACCTTGAATATATTAATGACGAACAACTGTATGCTATGGAAGAGAGATGAAGAAAAACCCTAGCTAGCAAGTGAAAGTAAAGAATATCGTTCGTATGTCTCTATTGTATCCCTATAAAAACTAATTAATTTTCTCTAATAATAATAATAGTATTTTAATGAATTAAGCCAACTACAAATAAGCTTCCTTAATTGAATATGATTCTTTAATTAAAATTCGTACCTCTGTTTGCTCCTCAGTTTCTGGGCTGCTCCAGTTGGATTTAGCTTCTTGGACTACATTTAAATTAAAGAGAATTCCATAAGCTTCGCGTGGACTGTAAGATCGTCCAATTCTGACTTCTGGAACTTGAGATATGGCCCAAACAGTGTATGCAACACGTGTAGCCCAACAAATACGATTTTTCTTCTAATTTGACTCCAAATTAGTTCTTTAAGCCCAAATCCTTCCAAATATAGGAATTCTATCTTTTCTGCAATAAAACATTAAAATTTATTAAATAAATATCCAATTAATACAAAATACAATTAAATATGAGAATAAAAATAAGATAATATATATATATATAAATATATTTTATCAGCCATCCCACCAGTGCTTCTTCTGTCTTCGACATTACCAGCCAAATCGTTGTCCGAAAACCCTGTCAAAACATTGTTTCCACTCATCTTTGAATACACCAGGCCAAACTCAAGGGTCCCTTTCACATACCTCAGTATTCTTTTCACTACGTTTAGATGTAACATGGTTGGGTGCTCCATATACTTGCTCACCATACCGACTGAGAAACCAATATCGTGTCTTGTGTGTACTAACCAGATACCGCAGGCCTCCCACCAGACTTCGATACTTAGTACTGTCGACTTCCTTTCCACCAGCATCCTTTGTTAGTTGTTCACTTGGATCCATAGGGTACCTTATTGTGTTGCACTGTGCCAATCATGCCTGCTCAAGCAATTTCTTTGCATACCCACTCTGCTTTAATTCAATGGAGCCATCCTCCTGTTTAACCTTTATTCCCAAATAGTACGTCAACTGTCCCAAGTCACTCATCTCAAACACTTGACTCATCTGCTTCTTGAACAGCTCAATACTTGACAACTTAGTACCTGTCACCAAAATGTCATCGACATAAATCCCAATTATCAACACATCATCCTTATCGCATCGAGTATATACAGCTTGTTCTGATGGACAATGTTTGAATCCCAACCTTTCAAGACAACTATTTAGTTTAGCATACCACGCACGTGGTGCTTGTTTCAGGCCATACAATGTTTTACATAGTTTGTAAACCATCTTCTTTTGCCCATTCTTGACAAAACCCTTTGGCTGCAAAAAATATACTTCCTCACTAATATCTCCATTGAGAAACACGGTTTTAACGTCCAAGTGATGCACTTGCCAGTTGTTCTTGGCTGCTAAAGCCAGCAACAATCGAACAGTCTCCAACCTAGTAACTGGTGCGTATACCTCGTCGTAATCAATACCGTGTTCTTGCACATAGCCCTTTGCGACTAAGCGGGCCTTATATTTTATGATTTCTCCATCTGCGTTCTTCTTTATCTTATATACCCATTTCAGATCAATAAATTTTTTCCCAATAGGTATCTCAGTTAGCTTCCATGTTTCGTTCTTCTCGATGGAATCAATTTCTCCTTCCATTGCTAGTCTTCAGTTCTTGTCTTCTATAGCTTGTTCATAATTCTGAGGTTCCTCAGTCCCTGCAAACAATAGTTCTTGCTCTAACTCTATTTCCTTAGTGTTATCAAACACACTATGAAGTGACCTGTAGTGTAATGGTTCACCACTGTCATCATATCTGTGAGGGATGATGTCTGTTACTGGTGACTGTGAAGGACTCAAACTCTCTGCTTCCCTTGTACTACTCACAGTTGATTGTGATGGTGTCTCATAATCACTTTCCCAGACGTCACTGTCGTACTGACCTTCGGTTTCACCACTATTTCTACCAATTTTTTCAAAGACGTCAGGGACTGAGAACGTGCCTTCACTAGGAGCTTCATTTTCTTCAAGCTGTGAGAAAACCCAACCCTTTGTTTCTTCGAACACGACGTCCTTGCTAACATATATGCGTTTGCTCACGGGATCAAACAATTTATATCCCTTAGTACCAGTTTCCCTTCCAAGATTGATCACTTGCATACTTCTGTCGTCCAGTTTATTCGTACGAACATCAGGGCTCTTCATGTGTGTTAGACATCCAAACACACGAATATGACTCAAATTTGGCTTATCTCTAGTCCATGCTTCGTATGGGGTCTGATTTGACAAGGCATGTGTTGGCAATCGATTCAATACATATACCGAATGACGGATGGCTTCTCCCCACAGTGTTGTTGGCAAACTTATTTCCTTCAAAAAACATCGAGCCATTTCAACAACAGTTCTATTTTTCATCTCTACGACTCCGTTTTGTTGAGGGGTGTAGGGAGCTATGTAGTGCCTTTCGATTCCATTGTCCTCGCAGTAAGTTTTGAACTCATTTGAATTAAATTCACCCCCACGATCAGTTCTAAAAACTTTGATTCTCTTTTCTCCACCATCTTATACCTGAGCTCAGAATTTTTTGAATGCACTAAAGGCTTCATCTTTGTTTTTGAGCATATAAACCGACATCACCTGACTGAAATCATCCACCAATAAGAAGAAATATTTGTTTCCTCCAAGTATAGTTGGCTCGATAGGGCCGCATAAATCGCCATGTACCAGTTGCAGCACCTTTGTCGCATTATAAGTCGCCTTCTGAGGAAAAGCCTTTCTTGCTTGCTTCAAAACCAAACAGCCCTTGCATACTTCTCTCAACTGATTTATATTAGGTAGACCATACACCATATTGTTTTTGTGCATCAATGGCAAGGACAAATAGTTTACATGTCCCAGGCGAATATGCCAGAGATTTGATGCATTTTTAGATTTTGACAGCAAGTACTTTTGCCCTACAACTTCAGCTAGCAGTTTATACAATCTATTTTCAGAATGCTTCACTTTCATAAGTAGGCTCCCTTGTTTTTCATACACCCAGAGATAATTACCCTTTAAAACAACTTCATTCCCTTCCTCAGACAGTTGACCCAAACTAATGATATTGCTACACAGAGAAAGAATATAGAATACCTCATTTAGTGTACGTTTTTCTCCATTTTTGCGCTTGAAAGTAATTGTCCCCTTTCCTTCAATCTTCACGGTTGAGCCATCACCAAAACTTACTAACCCTGTGATTCCTTCGTTCAGTTCCATGAATTTTCCTTTATCACCCATCATATGATTCTTTGTCATCAGTCATAACCTTCGGTGTCACACCTTCTTCATTCAACATCACCTCTTTAAACTCTTTGTCATGTTTTGCTAACAAAAGAGCTGGCTCGTCTTCCTCTGCATGTGCTATCAGGGCTTCTTATCTCACTTCTTTTCCACGCTTCAATTTCTTACACTCAACAGCGTAGTGACCGTAAACATGGCAATTGTAGCACCTTACTTTGCTTTTTTCCCATCCGTTACGCCTTCCCGTATTTGAAACGCCTTCTGAACTACCCATGTTCATCCTTTTCTGCCATTCTTCTCTGGTAAGCATCAACTTGATGTCGCTGCTTTCTCTTTTACGCCATTCCTCCTCAGTTAGCAACACCTGACCACCTGTGACTTCTGTATCTCTTCGTGTTCTTTTAGCGAACTAATCGCCTCCTCTACCGTCATCTTCTCTAGATCACCAAACTGCTCTATAGTTGATGCTATTTACAAAAACTTAGTTGGCAATGCACGCTGTAATTTTTTGACCACGTAGGCTTCTTTCACTTCCTCTCCAAGAACTCGAATATTCGTCACCAATCCAACAAGTTTCAGACTGAAATCATCTAGGATCTCTGAATCCTTCATAGACAGAGCCTCGAACTCAAGGTTTGGATCTTCACCGCTTTAACCCTATATGTGCCCTGACACATAGTCCGTAACGCCTCCCAGGCCTCTTTTGCCTGTTTCTTTTCTGAAAGAGACAGTAGTATCTCCTCAGGGATACTCTGGTAGATCATTGTCATAGCTACCTTATCCACCCTTTCTTCCACAGTCATTGCTTTAGGATCTGCTTGTTCCACAGCCTCCCAAACTCCGTGTGCTTGCATTAGAACCTTCATTTTCATTGACCAAACTGTGTAGTTCGTCTTGGTTAGCATTGGGTAGCTTAATCCCATCAATCCACCTTTACCCTTCCCAACGTCCATTGCTTTTGACATGTACACTTGCTAATGAAACTGAATCTTGGAGCTCTAATACCAAATGTAGTTTGATGATATAGATACAACACGTTTTATAGCATATATACACACACACATTCACAAAGAACAGCAACACATTGAGAACAAAAGTCTGTCTCTTTTTTCATTATCTTACTAAAAGGAAATTACAATACTATTTAAAACAAAACTCAACATTCAGATGCTACAAACCAGGAACCATAAAACCACTACACTCCTAAAGATACTCCACCTCCCCATTACTTATTCAACCTCCTATAAACTCTCCCTAAACCCACGACTGAAATAAAAAACGCAGATATAATTTAAATAAGACTTGCAAATAAAACAAATACTGAAAACTAATTTAAGATTAATCCAACATTTATCTGTCATAATATCACAAATTTTGAGAACTTAACAATATAACCCTAAAATCCATGAGATAGATTATCTTAATCTTTCACTATACACAAAAAAATATATGTGCATTCTTCAAATTTCAGTTAAAATTACAAGATATACCCCTGCATCGAAATTTTATGACAAGTTCCTCAATTTATCTATGGTCAACACATGTCCGATATGACAAATTGACAAGTACAATATGGTATGCAGAACACCATTCATAATTCACTTGACTCGGGCAATGGGAAAATCGTACTCAAATGACCCAAGGCACAAGCTAGAGAAAATGAGAATTGGTCACCGACAATAAGCAATGACAAGCTGCCCCCTTCCCTATAATCTAGAAGGAAACTTCAGATTGTACACATAACCTTCATTGAAATCAAATGCTTCAAACCACTTCATTCATAGTGAATATCTTCTACCTTTAGAACCGTGATATTTCATAACTTGGATTTCAATGTGAATAAAGTTTGTTCAATACTATACATAACTTGACAAGAAAAGAGTTTGAGCCTCTGGCAGGCTCACTTAAGGATGCCCACACTCCATAGATATTCTAATGAAAGGTATCTGGCGATGTCCCTAGCAAACGAGACCAGTACAGCTATTCACTGCACATGGAAAGGAATTCAGTATTTGATATCATCATACTAACTCAAACTCTGTGGTGAACAAGTTGCTAAATATTGATGTCAAATTTAATGATGGAAGCAGGCGATTCTATTGTTATTACGATTACATTTCTCTTACAACCATTGTCAAGACACTACAAATTGTGGTATAGATACTTAATGAAGATATCAAAAAGAATATTATGACTTCCAAAATATGTATGGGCAGGTGGTGGGTTCTTTCTAGTTCGTAAGGGGAGACCTGTATGACAAATTTAGGCGTCATTTGTAAGAGATCCAAACATTAAGATTTAAATTTTTAGCTACTGTAAGATAATGAGGCATACTAAGTGTATGACGTACAAGTAGAAAATAAGCACCGCAAAATAATGACCTAAACAGTAAACTTATTCGACAGAAAAATAAAGAACTAATTAGACAGTTCAAGCTAGTACTGTTAAAGATGTGAGAGGTGATTATGTTGGTGGCAATTGCTTAAACCAACTTAAACAGAATAGTTCCATTGTTCGTTGGAATCTAGAACAGATGGCTGTTACAATTGATGCTATGTGAATGGATGATTGCCACATTTTATGACTGCAAGTGTCATCAATAAAATACTTCAGGGGTAGCGATGTCATAAGTGTTACTAGAAGCGTGCATAAGTGACACGCCTTCAATGAAGAGCGCGCTTGTTGGGCTTATGCGCGCGCAGTGTGCGAAGTGCACTTAAAGGGCAACTGAAGCGCGCTTCTTTTGAGATAACACATCTAATCACTTCATCTATATATATATACATAGAGTTATATTCCATTACAAACCACCTTAATTTACAAACTGTACAAACCTTATAAATCACTACTTATAACCCTACAAATCACCAATTACAACAATGACAAGTGTCCAATAATATTATACAAATAATCAAATCACCAATAACTATTTTAAAAATCGCCCGATAACATATAACAAAAAATATGACAGACACAAATCACCAATTACTGCTATACAAATCACCTCGATAGAATTAGTATAAATCACCCTCTTAAAATGGTTTAAATTAATGAAAAAATATATGAAATCCCTATAAGTATTGTATTAAACATAATTAATGTTTAAAATGAGATTAAAATTGATTATCCTGAAAAGTTTGTAGAGTTTATAAAATAAGAATGTTTGTATTTAACACAAGCCTATATACATGTATATATATGTAACTAATATATAAGTATATATATATATATATATATACACGAACTGTCATACTATATAGATACACACATGCACTGATATACTGGTTATACCCACTGTCTATGCTTATTATTTCAAAAAAAGGCCCTCAATGGCACAATTTTGAAACAAAATGCCCAAAATGACACAAGCTGAATAAATGACCCAAAATATCATTCCAAAATGATGATTCATGTAGTTTTTCGAGAATTCACGAAGAACGCTACTTCGTGTAGATTTTTGGAGGTTGAACGCTACTTCGTGTAGCGTTTGGTGACTATGTGTATGTATATGTATGTAGCAGAGATGGTGAAGACAGATGGTGTAGTTAGGGTTAGCCCTAAAATGCTGGACGATCTGACGTTTTGGAGCCGTTTGGGGTTGTTATCCCGGTTTGTGCCATTTTGGGCATTTATTGTTCAAATAGTGACACATAGGGCCAACACCCTATTATATCTTCTAATTGTTTCTTTATCACTAATTAATATATATTAAGCTATATACAATTATATATCACTGATTAAACTAAGCTATTATGATGCAGGACAGGATTTTAAAAAGATGGAATATGATATAAAAACAAGAACAAGATAAGACTTGGGTTAATTAACCGCAGAAAATTCAGTACCCCAAGGGTTTCTCAACTGAAAAGGGAGAAAAGTTATGGATCGCAACCCATGTACAGACTAAATTCAATATATTCGATAATATCTCAATAATCAAGTCTAATTAATATTTGGGATTACATCACTTATATAGAAATAGAAACCCTTTAATAATACCTAAAGGACTAAGGCACGATAACAATTGGGGTTATTATATAGCCTACTACGTAACGATAAACTACTAGCCCACATATAAAAACATATAAATAAACTAATTCCAATTCATTAAATAGGATTAAACTATTTACTAACAAATTTATAAGTTCTCATTTATTGCCACTTGTGTTCCTCATCATATTAGATATATATACTGATTATCAGTGTGAATGTGTGATTATATATCCGAGTGTGTTGTATAAGGATGAAGAATAGTGAATTATGTTACCCTAACTTTGAATTTATGTGCAGAATTTAGTTGTTTTATCATTTATGACAATTTAGTTTTGCTTATAAATGTCTTATTTATCTATAAATTTATAATTTGTTACACTATATACCATGTATATATGTATATTTACTTGTCTTTGATGTTCCACACGTTGCGCTTATGCTCCAGGAGGGAGGATTTTGCGCTTTGTCGCGAAACGCGCGTTTAATAACACTGATGTCATATGTATATTCACAGTAAAGGTTCCTCTCTTTTTTCAGCGATTTAGGTTTCCATCTCAACTCCATTGTTCTTGTTGCTAATTGTGTTTATTTTCATAGATTGTTCCAACATCAAAACCTTGCTCCCAAGTTTTTATCGAAACAAAAGTAGATCAAGGTGAAGGGAAGTTCTGTGAAGTAAATATAATGTAGCAAAAAGAACTTTTAGGTGTGTGCTCTTAAGTATTAACAAGTAAAAGTAGATGGGAGTTGGGACAAGAATGATAAATGTAAACAAAAAATATGATAGGAAGGATTTAAGGTTATATTCGAAGTTTAGAAAAAGTTTTAAAAGGTTTTATTTATTCTAGCTCCCACTCATCCCATTTTAAAAAAAATATGTGGAGGTAACTTCATTCTCCTCTCTAGACAAACCCCATGAGCACAAATATAAATGAAAATTTATCACTTTACTTCACTTATATCTGTTTTCCTCCCCAGGGTGCAAGTTTTATAGACTAGGAACGCATGATTCGTAAACTATCCTTGAAAATTGGAATGCTTAAGCATGATATGTGCATCATAATCAACAAAAGATCAAAATGGCTTACTTCTATGAACTTATGATATAAGTAACTATATATTAACTTTCAAGAAATCGAATCGCCTAATAATGTAGTTAGGGCTGCAAATGAACCGAGACACTTATAAATGGGCTCGAAAAAGATTGGCTCGAGTTCGGCTAATTGACTTGAACACGATATTAAGATTTGTTTCATAAACAAGCAGAAATTCAATATAGAAGAGCTCGTCTTGATAGTTCGTGGACAGGCTCAATAAGGAGTACCGTGATCAAACTCAGTTCTTGAACATAATTCATGAACAAGGGCGATAACTAACTCAATGGCTATGTTCATGATCTTAAATACCGTTTGAATTTTAAATAATTGTGTATATTATATATATAACTAAGAATTATACATTTATTTAATTATTGCTTTCAATATGTGTTTGTGAATCATTCTGAAAAACAAATCACATAATTGAATCCTATATTACTTGAATATTATTAGTGTTTTAAATTTTGAATTATTATTTATGTTTTTAATTTAAAATCCTTTGCATAAAGCCATAAAGCCATAAACCAAATAATTTATTAAATTTAATTGAAGTCCTTTTTATAATTTTACAAAAAAAAATCAAGGAATATAATTGAAAATTTTCTTATCATTTATATGTCAATTATCACATATAAGTAAAAAGTAACATTTTTTAAGAGAACCCAAATGGACCCTTAATAAACTACTAGCCTAAGATATAAAACATACAAATAAATACCTTTAATCTTGTTATTTGTCCTTAAGTACACTAAGTTTGGAGATGGGGGGTTGAATACAAACTTAAGAATTATTTAAATTCTTGCGGATTTAAGTTTGTTCAACTAGAGTGTATATATATATAACTGACTGAACTAAGAATGTAGAAATTAAAATATTAAAAACAGAACAAACAATATTAAAAATTACTAGTGGATTGGTTTTCCACTAGTATGTTTTTGCTTTCAATTAATCTTGGTAAAAATACCAAGCTGCTTACAAAGTGTTTCTGCACAGTAGAGTGTTAGGAATATATTCATTTGATGATGTACAAAATACTAGAACAAGGTCTAACATGGTTTATCTGTAATAAGTCTTTCTAGTCTCTGAAATATATAATCAGAGTCTAAATAGTCAACATTCAAGTTACTTGTACTTAGAAGAATTTCTGAAAGAAAATGAAACCAGAGTCTGCATGAAGATCAGAGTCTGGAAGGTGATCGGAGTCTATAGACTATCAGAGTCTATGATCTATCAGAGTCTACATTTATTAGAGTCTGAAGATCATCAGAGTCTGAAGGTTTCAGAGTCTATACAGTTAAAGTTAAATTTGGAAGAGGATCACGGGAATGGAAAGTCTTCGAAGATCAAGATAAATATATTGCAGATATGCTATGGGAAGGAAAGAGAATTGCAGAAGGAAACTGTCAACTAATAATTAGGAATTCTATTCCTATTATAATTTATCTTTCTGTGATTAGTTGATACGCACCTCTCTATATAAACACTATGTAACCTAATTGTAAAGGTGTGTAATTCGAAGCATAATTGTCTGAGTGAAATTTTGTGAGAGCATAGAGATAGAGAGATACATAGAGAGTTGCAGTGATAATCACAGAGAAGCTGCTAGGGTTTGTGTACACCCTATGAGAGTTTTGCATTTAATCATCAATAATACAAACAGTACTTATTCATATCTTTGTGTTTGATCTTTGTTCTTAATTCATATCGAGTTGGTTTTAAATCAGGCATAAAAGGAACACAAGTATTCAACCCCCCTTCTACTTGTGCAACTGGGAAAACAATTGGCATCAGAGCCTAACGTTTAAAACCGATCAAAGATGTCTGGAAACAAAGATGGCAATTCTAAGATTCCAATGCTTAAAAGAAACGAGTTTACCCACTGGAAGGTTAAGATGCTGCACCATCTGGAAGCAACAGACCCTGACTATCTTGAAAAAATTCATGAAGGACCCTATGTGCCCTTAAAGCTAGTGCCTCAAATCAATGAAGAAGGCAAAGTAACTGAAGAACACTTCATTGAAAAACCAAAGGCTGAATGGACAAAAGAGGACAAAGAGAATGTTCTTAAGGAGGCAAAGGTCAAAAACATACTCTTTAACAGTTTGGATTCTGTTCTTACAAACTGTGTTATATCATGTCAAACTACTAAGGAGATGTGGACAAAACTTGAAGTGCACTGTCAAGGAACTAAAGATGTCAAGAAAAATGCAAGGTCTTTGCTAATTCAAGAGTATGAGTATTTTGAAGCAAAATCTGGAAAATCTATTACTGAGATGTATGATAGGTTTACTAAACTCTTGAATGAGATGGCTATGCTTGGTAAGGTTTATGATTCTGAAGATACCAACACCAAGTTTCTGAGAGTACTTCCTGAAGAGTGGGACAATAAGACTATAGCCATAAGGGAAGCTAGAGATTTGGATGAACTAAATCTAGAAGAATTGTATGGCAGGCTCAAGACATATGATTTAGAGATGCAACAGAGGAAGAATAAGAAGAATGTGAAGACAAGATCTGTAGCACTCTTAATGGAGTCTGAAAAAGAACAACAGGAACAACCCACTGAAACAATAATCAAGGATTCAAGGAAGAAGGGTAAAACTGTTGTGGAGTCAGAGTCTACTGACACAGACTCTAATTCTGATGAAGAGATTGATCTAAATCAAATGATGGCTATGTTTGCCAAAAATTTCAAAAAAATGAAATTTAACAAAAGAACTGGTAAATTTAGCAATAGGCCATCATTCAAGAAGGAAGATGAGAAGACTGAGAAGAGTAAAAGTACTATAATCAAACTTGACAAAGCAAATGTCAAATGTTTCAATTGTGGAATATTGGGGCACTTTGCCAGTGAATGCAGAAAGTCAAAAAGTCAAGGAAAAGGAAAAGCACTTTTATCAACAGGAAAGGATTGGGCAGATTCAAGCTTAGAGGATGAAATTGATTATGAAAATCTAGCATTGATGGCATCCTCCTCAAGAAAATCACAATCTCCCAAAGAACCCTCATCTCCTAAAACTCAGGTATCAATCTTTACTCTTATATCCTTAATTAACTTAGACTCTAATGGCATAGAAATTGTGCAAAGTGAGGTTATTAAAATAATGACAACATGTAGGTCTCTCACTAGTGAAAGTGAAAGGTTGAGAGAAGAAAATTTAACCTTAACTAAAAGGAATGATCATCTAGAGTCTGAGTTAATATTAATGGACCAATACAAAAAAGGATTCTGAGAAAAATAGTCATAATTACACTGAAATTTTGAAAGCCTATGACTATGTTAAGAATGAACTAGAAGAAGAAAGACTTAAGTTTAAAGTCTAGACAGACACTAGCAGAAAAATTCAAGAAATTCTCAATAATCAAAATGTTTGTCAAACTGCTGGTCTAGGCTATGAAAATAGTCAAGGCAAAAGACCTATTGTTGAGAATGATAACAATGGAGAAGCTAGCCAAACTAATAAGACTAAAGACAAAAGCACATTTGTTCCCGTTAAGTTTGTGACTCCTAAAGAAAAGACTGAAACCACAAACTCATCTGTCAATAGTTCCCTTGTTGTTAACAAAAAGACAGATGAAACTGGAACAAATAACTCTAAGAAAAATATTATCATAGGGTACTTGTCTAAGTCTAAGTTAAAAGAAAGGCTAGAGAACATATCAGAGTATACCAAAACTAGGAGAAATAGGAATGGTAAAGAAGGCATTAATAAAGCAAATAATTATCAAAAGGATCCTAATACTCCTAGAAAGAAGTGTTTTAGATGTGGCAACCACAACCATTTAGCTATAGATTGTAAAGCAAAATTTGAAAAAGAATCAGAGTTTAGTCTTCCACAGACTCTGAAAAGTCACTACATTCCACAAAAACCCTGTTTCACTGTGGCAGCATATTTCACTCTATTTATATGTGTAGAGACTATTATGAATTGTATTTCAATTTTTATGAGCTAAAATCATCTATTGACAAAAGCTGGTATGACACTGTTAAGACTCCACCAGAGTCAAAAGCAAAGGAGACGGGTAAATCAAAGGTGAAAATTGCTAAACCTGTTTCACCTAAAGTTAGAGGAAAAGGATCCAAAACTGTTTGGATCCCCAAAACAACTAACTAGTTGCTTTATGTATGCAGGGAACAAGGGTAAAGAATGTAACCATAATCCTGGACAGTGGATGCTCAGGACACATGACTGGAAAGAAATCCCTGCTTACAGACTTTGTGGAAATGGTTGGCCCAGAAGTATCCTTTGGAGATGGCAACAAAGGACAAACACTGGGATATGGCAAGATTGTACTTGGGAATGTCATCATTGAACAAGTAGCTCTAGTTGATGGCTTAAGACATAATTTGATAAGCATAAGTCAATTAGGAAATAAAGTTTACCATACTGGCTTTGACAACAAAGAGTGTCTTGTGACTCACAACGAAACAGGTATTCTGGTTTTTAAAGGTCACAGACATGGTAACATTTATGAAGCCATCTTGGAGGATTGCATACACAGTGAACTCACATGTCTATATAGCAAGGCCTCAATTGAAGAAAGCTGGAAATGGCACAAGAAACTGTCACATATCAACTTTAAAACACTAAAGAAGTTGGTTAAACAGAATCTTGTAAGAGGATTACCACAGGTTGATTTTGTGCAAAATGGGCTCTGTGAAGCATGTCAACTTGGAAAGCAAAAGAAATCATCCTTCAAGAGCAAGACAATAAACACCATTTCTGAACCCTTTTATTTATTGCACCTTGATTTATTTGGTCCAGTAAATGTTATGTCTATTAATAAAAAGAAATATGCTCTTGTTATTGTAGATGATTTTACAAGATTCACATGGGTTTTCTTTCTACATTCAAAGGATGAAGTTTCAAAACACATAAAAGACCATATCACTTTTTTGGAAAGAAATTCAAAGAAAACAGTTAGAGTTCTAAGGAGTGACAATGGTACTGAATTCAAGAATTCAATCATGGATGACTACTGTGCATTAAAAGGAATTTCTCAACAATTTTCTGCACTAGGAACTCCTCAACAAAATGGAGTTGTGGAGAGAAAAAATAGAACCCTCATAGAAGCTGCCAGAACAATGTTGGAAGAATCTAAGCTACCAGTATATTTTTGGGCAGAGGCAGTCAATACAGCATGTTTCACTCAAAACTGTACTTTAATAAATATGCATGGAAAGACTCCCTATGAAATGATAAAGGACAAGAAGCCAAGTGTGAAACATTTTCACATATTTGGATGCAAGTGTTATGTACTGAAAGTACATCCTGAAAATATGAGCAAATTTGAAGCCAAAGTAGATGAATCAATTTTTCTTGGATATGCATCAAACACAAAAGCATTCATAGTGTTTAATCTCAGAACCAAAATTGTTATGGAATCTATTCATGTTGTATTTGATGATAAAAAGTTTACAGAATTGCAAGATGAGTCAGAGTCTACTACACTAGAATTTGAAAATCTAAAAAGTTCTGAGATAAATGAAGAAGAAGAGGATGAAGACCCTCAAGTAACTCCTAATCTAACACAGGAACCTGCACATTCTGAGGGGGAGCTAGGAAATACAACTCCGAATGATTCAGAGTCTAACAGGTCAGGGTCTACCCATACAGAGTCTAGACAGACTGAGTCAAATTCCTCAGAATCTAACTCATCAGGGTCTGGATCAAGCTACTCCGAACCCTTGACAGAGTCAAGCAATTTAGGGGGAGCCTCTTCATTTGAATTTAACTTAAATACAGAAGATGCAAATGACTTGGGGGGAGCTTCAAGTTCAAGAATCAATCTTCCACCAGCTAGAAAATGGACAAGAGGTCACACTCCTGACTTAATAATTGGTGACCCTGAGAGTGGTGTACAAACAAGAACAGTCACTCAAAATGAATGTCTTTATAGCTGCTTTCTCTCAAAGAATGAACCCAAGAAAATTGAGGAAGCCTTGCAAGACCCTGATTGGATAATTGCAATGCAAGAGGAATTGAATGAATTTGAGAGAAACAAAGTGTGGAAACTTGTACCAAGGCCTAAATATAGATCAGTTGTTGGTGCAAAATGGGTGTACAGAAACAAACTTGATGAGAGTGGAACTGTAATAAGAAACAAAGCAAGGCTAGTTGCTAAAGGATACTCACAGAAGGAAGGAATTGATTATGATAAAACTTTCGCACCAATAGCAAGATTGGAAGCCATAAGAATGTTTCTTGCCTTTGCAGCTCATTCAAAATTCAAGGAGTATCAGATGGATGTAAAAAGTGACTTCTTGAATGGAAAATTGGAAGAAGAAGTCTATGTGGAGCAACCACCAGGATTTGTTGATCCAAAATATCCTAATCATGTTTACAGATTAGATAAGGCATTTTATGGATTGAAGCAAGTACCTAGAGCATGGTATGAAACTCTTTCAAAATTTCTTCTTGAAAATGGATTCATAAGAGGTACCATTGACAAAAATCTCTTTATTAGAAAGAATAAAGGTGACATTTTGCTTGTCCAAATTTATGTTGATGATATTATATTTGGTTATACTAATGACAAACTCTGTGAAAAGTTTAGTAAACTAATGCAGTCAAATTATGAAATGAGCGTGATGGGAGAATTAAACTTCTTTTTGGGGCTTCAAGTCAAACGGAATGATGATGGAATTTTCATCAATCAAACAAAGTATGTAAAAGAACTACTGAAGAAGTTTGATATGCAAGATTCTGCAACTGCTAAAACTCCCATGTCAACAGCCACTAAGCTGGACTCTGACCCAAAGGGTAAGAAAGTTGACAACACTAGCTACAGAGGTATGATTGGCTCATTATTATATTTAACTGCTAGTAGACCAGATATAATGTTTGTAACTTGTCTGTGTGCTAGATTTCAAGCTAACCCTAGAGAATCACATTTAATAGCTGTAAAAAGAATTTTTAGATATCTCAAGGGGGCACAAACTCTTGGACTTTGGTATCCTAGAGAATCAGATTTTTCATTAATTGGTTATTCAGATTCTGACTATGCAGGATGCAAAGTAGACAGGAAAAACACAACAGGTCAGTGCCAGTTTCTTGGCAACAGATTAATTTCTTGGTTTAGCAAGAAACAACAGACTGTATCAACCTCCACAGCTGAGGCTCAATACATTGCAGGTGGGAGTTGCTGTGCTCAAATTCTGTGGATAAGAAATCAATTACTTGATTATGGACTAACATTCTCAAATATCACTATATATTATGATAATACCAGTGCTATTAAAATTACAGAGAATCTAGTCCAATATTCCAGAACAAAGCACATTGATGTCAGATATCATTTTATAAGAGAGCATGTTGAAAATGGTACTGTGACACTTCACTATGTTCCAACTGACAAACAGATTGCAGACATTTTGACAAAACCACTTAATGAGTCTACCTTTCTTAGACTGGTAGGTGAATTAGGTATGTTAAACATGTAAGTGATTACAAATTACAAGCAACAAGGTATGTACTTTAATTATAATTCTGGTTGTAACACATTATAATTAATTATGTTTGCAAAATTTTTATTGGTACTTTATCTTGACAGAGTTTAGTTTTTAGACTCTGACGAGTCTGTAGACTCTGACTAGTCTGTAAACTCTGAGAGTCTGTAGACTCTGAGAGTCTGTAGACTCTGAAAAACAATTATCGTCTAGACTCCGAAACGGTTCAAGTTCGCGCCTGCAGACTCTGATTGTGTCTAAATTGTTTAAATGACTTGAAATAGGCGGTAACAGTTATTTTTGACTGGAGATAGACTGTAGACTCATGTGTATTGTATGCATTCAAACAAAATAGAACATTTTCATACATTTTACTCACTTGTTTATTACAATTAATTTCTAAGGCAGAACCATTCACAGAGCATTTTACGAACCCTAGCAACTTTCTTCAAGTGTATTCATCACTTTCAATTAAGAACAACTTCAATGGCTGCTATCTCAGCTGTCATGAAGGGACCCAAGGCCATTTCTTTCACATTTGGGGATTTCGAGTTCATGACCACAAATCATGTTACCGTCCTTGGAGAAAAGAAAGGGGTAGACGCTGACTACTACCCTGTGATGGATTTCTTGGAGCAATCTGAGCTTCACTACATTCTCAAGGCATCACCAGTCATTCACATGGATGTTGTGTCACAAGCCTGGAGCTCTGTAAAGGTAGTTGATCCTTCTCAGGATCAACCAGGTAAAATAATGTTTACCTTCGGTGATTTTACATTTGATGTCACTACTAATGTTATTAATTTTGTGTTTAAATTACCTGTTAAACAACCTTTTGATGAAACTGTTTCTTATGCTGAAATTAAAGAAATGTTTAAAACACTAGGTTATTCTGGTAGTTTAGAAAACATGAGTAAGTTAACTAGGCCTTTTTGAGAAAAGAATGGTCCGTTTTCTTTGATCAAATTGCTAAGTGTTTCACTGGTAAGTGTAGTGGATTTGATGCTATTACTGCTATTACTTATTGTTCGCACTTTATTCACGCAAGAGAACGTGGTCACAAGTAATACAGTAATAAGTAGGATTCGTTCCCACAGAAACTCAACTTGCTTACGTTTAGTTCACTTATACACCAGAGTATGATTAACTACCACTGCTAAGAAAATAACAACTGGAGTTTGATTAAACTAATGATTAAAACTTAAAGAATTACTTATATTAAATAAACATGGGATTTTAACTTCATTAACTATCTCATCTAGAGTCTTATGCCTTTTCAACCTAGCATGTGAAAGTGATGATAACTGATCAGACCCTCTAAACTGATAAACGCCAACTTTCGTTGCACGCATACCATCCTAATGAACATCCACAAAAGATAGAAGTCAAATAGTCAACCACTATACTTAGTCCCTATATGTCTATAGAGATTGAAAACATAATGGCTTAAGCACAAGAATCCATAAAATCACATAGTCAGTGCAAGACGGTTAGAATTACACCACAAATTAATACATGCTCTTAACATGCAAAAACCTATGCTAGCATGGCATGTTCTAAACCCTAGATCCACTTTCGCATTCACAAGGATTTAACAAACAATCATAAATGTTCGCGACGCATTTACAACGAATAAGCTTAACCATACTAGGATATCCATAACAATCACACACTTAGGCATAAAAACAATCAATATCTAGAATCGATAGAAAAATCCATTAAAACCCCATGACAACGATTAGCCCATAATTGGCCTAGCCGACATCATGGGTTCATATGAAAACATAGTAAATAAACAATTAAACATAAAAGACTGATATTAATTGCAAGAGTAAAAGAAACAACCGATAATTCACGTGTAGAAAATTACAAAAGAAAAATAGCTTGACGGCTCACAAAGTACTCTGCCTCTTGACTGATAATAAAACCCTACTTGCTTACTTAATTTTCTAGATAATGACAATAATAATAATCCTTATGTTTTTATACTAGGTTACATAAAAACAATGATTCATGGGCTTGCTGCATTCTGGGCTTCGAAACGGACCAACTGCAGAAAAATCAACAGCTGGACTCGACTAGAGGGGCGGGCGCGCCTCAAGGAGCGCGGGCGCGCCTCATTAATGGAGCGCGGGGGCGCCTGTAGAGGAGTGGGCGCGCCTGCCTGCTCTGTCCAGAAAAGCTTTTCTTTGCTCGTTGCTTCTTCAGCACGTCGCCTTGCTTTCTCTTGGCCTCTTCTTAAGTCCTGATCTTCCTCCTTTGAAATCCTAGCTCATGCACCACCAATTTATGCAATTAATCAACAACTCTGCTACGAACGGCGATCTGCACACCAAAGACACAAAACACATCAAAAGACACTACATACTTGGGCACAAGCGATCAATTTTAGTCAAAATGGAACGTATAAAGTGGACCAAAAAGTCCACTAACACACCCCCAAACTTAAACCGATGCTTGTCCCCAAGCATAAACAGACTCTAAACAATCTAAGACAATGCAATGCATGAATGCAACTACTATGAAAATGCACGGACCCCCTCGAACTCACCAAATCCAATCGATAATCCAAAGTCTCAAAGAAATGCAATACATCCAAACAGAGCTCGACCAAGTCCCCTTATACTGATAATACATGAACAGAACGTGTGTGTGTGCGATGCTCATCAAATATACTCTGACACTAGATCAAAATCATAACTATTTTTCGCCAAGACAATCACCTGCTTATAAACAGAATGAGTGGTAAACACTCCATAACATACAACACCGCCGTCATTCATTTGAGTTAGACAGAGAATCACACTTTATTGCTAAACCACCACTACGACACATAACACAATACATAGGCTTATTTAACCGTGCAATGGATGAGACCCCTAAAGGCTTATACAATAATACCCATGTAGCGAGCGTTAGGTTAGTGGATCCCAGACTATAAAAAGCCTTAGGTCACTAGGCACAAAGTCCCCTCGAACTTAATTGCCCGAGTATTAAAGAGCTCACCCTGGTTAATTTTGCCTCGAATTATTCACATGACTCTTTTTTTTTCTTTTTCTTTTTTTTTTTTCTTTTTTTTTTTTTTTTATAAACAGAATCTGGAATGAGAATTCTCAATTCCAACCCTAGACTACTCATAAAAATATGAGCCGGCTACTAGCCATTTGACGCCTAGCCATACTTGACAAACATTAACAATCAGCATGAATCTTTGTTTTCCCCCAAACTTATACTTTGGTATTCGTACATTATCAAGGGAATAACAAACATTCTAGATATAAACATGCGATTAAATCTAAAACAACTAAATAGGCATGACTCAACCTAGCCCAAAAGCAACCGACGAGACTGTGTAATTAATGTGCTTCTGAAACATGCAAATCAATTTCATAAGGACTGTAAATCATCCCTCTGCTCATCAATACCACACTCAAATTGACATCGACTTATCAAACAGAATTAGTTCGTCCTAAGAGATCATGAAATATGCATGCTATGAAATGCAACTAACATGGATTCATATGATAACCAAAACAAAAATTTTCAAACAAAATGCCCTATATGGACAATTAAAACAAAATGCATGACAAACACTACAACTACATGTCCTATATGCATCTAACTACAATCTCCATTTCCACCCCCAAACTGTAAAATATTCAATGTCCCCATTGAAGGCAAGAAACGAAGAAAGTGTGCAGAAATACCTCAATCCTCAGCAGAGTCACCCTCCTCGGGTGAATCCGGTGGGGGATACACGGTGCCAGCCCCATAAACAGGCCAATCGACCTGTACACCTGTAGCTAGGAAAGCTGCACCAAGAGCCTGAGTCAGGTCAGCCGCAAACCGGCTCTGCCGATCATCAACTGCGTCCATCCGCCGTGCTAACCTCCTAAAATGAGCCTCACCCATACCAGCACTAGCCACAGCTGGCGGTGCCCTAGAAGATCCAGCCCTAGCCTCCCTCTGCTGTCTTGGTGGCACTTCACCACCCACAATATACCCCAAGCCACGGGGATGCGGTACACCACCGTCCCATTCAGGGAGTCGAGCTATCGCCGCCGTGTCAATGGCACTCGCAGGAAGTTGCAACTGTTCCTCCGCCGGCCAGTGAATACCCACATCAACACACAGACGAACAACCACTGAGCCATACGGAATCGCGCCAGTGGTACTGCCCTGCAAGAATCGGATCATGTGCCTGTGGATAAGGGAGCCTAGGTCGATGTATCGCCCGCTGAGAATACCCCACAACAAAATAGCCCGATCCACTGTCACCTCATGAGTGTGTGACGATGGCACAATGTTAGCACACAGAAACAGATTCCAGGCCTTAGCATACGGGTTCAAAGCCATGGCGGAGAAGGTAACCGGCTCAGTAGAGCCTGCCCTGCGCTTCCAAGTAGTGCCGGGAACTGTCATATCCCGCAGGATGGTCTCAAGGTCAACCTCCCCACGGGTCTTCAACCCAAAATCTTCCACTCCCTCCTACGGTGCTGGCAAATTCAAAACCCTAGTGATGGCGGCAGGAGTATAATCCACAACATACCCTCGAACTGCAGAATACCCATTCTTCTCCTGCTTGGCATTGGCATAGAACTCCCTAACGATACTCAATGGTATCGCCTCCGCAGCCTCACACACGGTCTCCCAACCGCGCTCACTAACCATCGCGATTAGAGACCCATCAAGAAAACCCGGAATAAATCCCCTTTCCTTGACCACAGATTTGGTCATCAATCGTGCAAACTCAACTTGGGCCTCCGGTGAATTGAATTGGGGCACAACTCCCCCTCTCGAAGAAGAACTTGATGTCCCTGAGCGCCTAGATCTCTTGGGTGCCATTGATTGAGTTGTAGAAGTGTGAAGAGATGAGATGCAGTGCGTGTATATTTGTATGTATATGTGTGAATGAGAGATGAAAAGTAAAAATGAGGTTAGGGTTAGGGTATGTTAAGGCTTTTAACAAGTTAGAGTGGCTGGGCTTGGGCTAAAAACTGATTTAAAACATAAAATTGCTGATTTCTTTTGTTTTTAAAATTTTTTAATTTTTTTCGGTTTTTTAACAGCCGCACTCAGGGCGCCCGCGCCTCCCGGAGCGCGCCCGCGCCTGAGGCTACTGCAATTTTTCAATTTTTTTGTGTTTTTCCTTTTTTTTTTTTTATATATATATATTTTTATAAGAATAAAAATTACCATTCAAGCCGTAGGTTGCCTCCCACGAGCGCTGTCGTTAACGTCATTTAGCCGGACGTTACTTCAGGTCCTCAATCCGAGGTTGACAGAATCGCGACTTCAGCTTCGCGATTTACTTGTTCTCCCAAATACGGCTTCAATCTCTGACCATTGACTTTAAACGCTTGATCTGGGGTCTTTTCATAAATCTCCACAGCTCCGTGTGGATACACAGTTTTCACAACAAAGGGTCCTGACCACCTTGACTTAAGTTTTCCTGGAAACAATCGCAGACGAGAGTTAAATAATAAAACTAATTGACCAGGAACCAATACCTTTGTTGTCAACCGACGATCATGCCATCTTTTCACTTTTTCCTTGTAGAGCTTGTTATTCTCATAAGCTTGTAGACGAAACTCATCCATTTCATTGATTTGTACCATCCGCTTTTCCCCTGCGGCTTGATAATCAAAATTCAGTTTCTGCAATGCCCAATAAGCCTTGTGTTCCAGTTCTGCCGGTAGATGACAAGCTTTTCCATAGACTAGTTGATATGGTGACATCCCCAAAGGTGTTTTGAACGCAGTTCGGTAGGCCCACACAGCTTCATCCAGTTTTAAAGACCAATCCTTCCGCGAAGGACTTACCACTTTTTCCAGAATGCGTTTGATCTCACGGTTTGATACTTCAGCTTGGCCATTGGTTTGAGGGTGGTATGCTGTCGCCACCCGATGGTTGATGTTGAATCTTGCCATCAGATTAGTGAACTTTCGATTGCAAAAGTGAGAACCCTCATCGCTGATAATGACCCTTGGAGTCCCAAATCTGGTGAAAATGTTCTTGTGAAGGAAGTTGAGCACTACATTGGCATCATTAGTTGGAAGTGCCTTGACCTCCACCCATTTGGAGACGTAATCCACCGCTAGCAATATGTATTGGTTATTGCAAGATGAAATGAATGGGCCCATGAAGTCGATTCCCCAGACATCAAAAATCTCCACTTCTAGCATTACATGAAGGGGCATCTCATCCCTTTTTGAAATGTTGCCTACTCGCTGGCAACGATCACATCTGGTTACAAACTGATGAGCATCCTTGAATAGTGATGGCCAATAAACTCCTGCCTGCAGAATACGAGTAGCTGTCTTTTCACCTCCATAATGACCTCCATAAGCCGTGGCATGATAATCCCTCAGAATAGCTTCAGTCTCACTATATGGTACACACCTTCTGATAATCTGATCAGCCCCTTGTTTAAACAGATATGGCTCATCCCAACGAAACCACTTTACATCATGCATGAATTTCTTCCTTTGGGCTGACGACAATTCGGGTGGAACAATATGACTCACAAGATAATTCACAATATTCGCATACCATGGTTCTTCTTCTTGTACTCCAAACAGTTGTTCATCCGGAAATGAGTCATTGATGAGAGTACTGTCTCGTGATTTACCAGGATCTTCCAATCGTGAGAGGTGATCAGCTACCTGATTTTCGGTCCCTTTTCTATCTTTGATCTCCACGTCGAATTCTTGAAGTAGGAGAATCCATCGAATCAGGCGGGGTTTAGAATCCTTCTTGGAGAGCAGATACCTAATAGCTGCGTGGTCAGTATACACCGTCACTTTCGTACCAAGCAAGTATGATCTGAATTTTTCAAAGCCATATACAATGGCTAACAGCTCCTTCTCTGTGGTTGTGTAATTCAATTGCGTATCATTGAGTGTCTTGCTTGCATAGTAGATAACATGAAAAATCTTGTCTTTCTTCTGACCAAGAACAGCCCCTACTGCAAAATCGCTAGCATCACACATCATAGCAAAAGGTTCATTCCAATCTGGGGCGATGATCACAGGTGCTGAAATCAACTTCCTCTTCAATGTCTCAAAAGCTGTCATACAATCATCATCGAATTTGAAGGGAATATCCTTCTCCAATAGCTTACACAAAGGTTTGGAAATTTTGGAGAAGTCCTTGATGAATCTTCTGTAGAAACCTGCATGATCGAGGAAACTACGAATTCCTCTCACTGAAGTAGGCGGTGGAAGATTTTCAATTGTCTCTATTTTTGCTTTATCCACTTCCAGTCCTCGACGTGACACCTTGTGTCCAAGAATAGTTCCTTCTTGTACCATGAAATGGCATTTCTCCCAGTTGAGAACCAGATTAGTCTCCACGCATCTTTTCAGAACCATGCTAAGATTGTGTAGACATTCGTCAAAAGAAACCCCAAATACTGAAAAATCATCCATGAAGACTTCCACTGTCTTACCAATCATGTCTGAAAAAATTGCCATCATGCACCTCTGAAAAGTGCCAGGTGCACCACATAACCCGAATGAAACCCTTCGAAAAGCGAAGGTACCAAACGGACATGTAAATGTTGTCTTCTCCTGCTCCTCTGGAGCAATGCAGATCTGATTGTAACCCGAATATCCATCCAGAAGGCAAAAGTACTCATGGCCGGCCAGTCGGTCTAGCATTTGATCAATGAAAGGAAGAGGGAAGTGATCCTTCCTAGTAGCTTTGTTCAGCTTCCTGTAATCCATGCAGATTCTCCAGCCAGTTACTGTCCGCGTAGGAATGAGCTCGTTCTTTTCGTTAGTTACCACCGTCATGCCTCCTTTCTTTGGCACACATTGAACTGGACTCACCTAAGCACTGTCAGAAATAGGATAGATAATCCCTGCATCCAACCACTTAATAATTTCCTTCTTCACTACTTCCTTCATGAGTGGATTGAGCCTTCTCTGATGTTCCACTGTTGGCTTACTACCTTCTTCTAGCGGGATCTTATGCTGGCAATAGGCAGGGCTGATTCCTTTAATGTCTGCAATAGTCCACCCAATGGCTGATTTGAATTCCCTGAGAACCCTTAACAGCTTTTCTTCTTCAGGACCTGTAAGGTTAGCAGCAATAATCACAGGTAAAGTAGATGATTCCCCAAGAGAAGCATACCTTAAGTGATCAGGCAATGGTTTGAGCTCTAGCTTTGGTGCTTCCTCGATAGATGGTTTCAACCGCTGATATGATTCTCTCAATTCAGATAAACCCAACGATTCTGGTTTTTCAAATTTTTGTTGCCAAGGAGAAGCATTCAGAGACTGTACCTGTTCTTCAACCTCTTCCTCTTCAATTGTAAAGTCCCCCCGTAGAGCCTTTTCCAGTGTATCATCCATAAGCATGTGTTCAATTTTTACTTGCACAGCAGATTCCACTACATCTACTTTAAAGCATTGCTCTTCTTCTGTTGGAAATTGCATTGCTTTGAACACATTGAATGTGACATTCTGATCGTGCACTCTCATGGTGAGTTCTCCCTTCTGTACGTCAATCAATGTCTTTCCCGTTGCCAAGAATGGTCTCCCAAGAATGATAGGGATTTTCTTGTCTTCTTCAAAATCAAGGATGACAAAATCTGCTAGAAAGATTAGTTTGTCGACTTTTACCAACACATCTTCGACAATTCCTCGCGGATAAGTGATTGAACGATCCGCCAACTGCAGTGACATGTTAGTTGGCTTCGGCTCAGGAAGACCGAGTTGTAAGAATATAGAGTATGGCATGAGGTTGATGCTTGCTCCCAAATCGCACAAACATTTGTCGAACGCCAAATTCCCAATTATGCATGGTATAGTGAAACTACCAGGATCCTTCAACTTTGGTGGTAACTTCTGCTGCAATACTGCACTACACTCTTCCGTCAAGGCAACAATGTTTAACTCTTCTAGCTTCAGTTTCCTAGATAGAATGCCTTTCATGAATTTGGCGTAGCTTGGCATTTGCTCCAGCGCTTCAGCAAAAGGTAAGTTGATGTGTAGTTTCTTAAAAACTTCCAAGAATTTAGCAAACTGTTTATCTGATTTTTGCTTCTGAAGCCTTTTAGGGAATGGTGGAGGAGGAAATACTTCCTTGTGAACACTGTCTGTCTCTGAACTGCTTTTCTCTTCTGAATCAGTTCTTTTTTCCTTAATCGGCTCCTCCTGCGCAACTTTTTCTGCAGAAATTCCCCTCCCGGCAGTAAGGTGAGGCGCGCCCGCGCCTGAGGAAGCGCGCCCGCCCTGCACCTCCTGCCCAGAATGCTGACGTTCTTCGTTTTGTGGAATTTCGACCTCCTGATTGTTCGTAACCCTTCCAGAACGCAATGTAATAGCGTGTATTTGTTCCTTGCTGTCTTTCTTGCCTGGGTTAGCCTCTGTGTCACTTGGTAGTTATCCTTGAGGTCTGTGTAGAAGAGCACTTGCTAGTTGACCAATTTGATTTTTCAATGTCTTCAGCGTTACAGCTTGACTCTTATACATCATTCTCAGTTCCTCCATCTCTGACTTTTCATTTGAGTGCCCTTGTCCTCCCTGAGATTGTTGATGAAAACCAGGAGGGTTGTATGATTGTCTTGGTGCATAAGATTGTTGAGGAACAGAATTGTTGAAAGGCCTTGTTCCAAATTGCTGACCCTGCGATGGTTGTGGACTGGCATTCTGATTGTTGCTCCAACTGAAGTTAGGATGATTCCTGTTATTGGGGTGATATGTATTAGGTGCCGGTTGTGTAGGTTTCTGAAAGTTGCCGACAAAATACGCTGAATCGCTAGAAATAGCACACTGAGTTGTATCATGAGCACCTGCACATAAATCACAAACCATAGCGACTTGCTGAATTCCTGCCTTGGATAATGCGTCCACCTTTATAGATAAAGCCTGTAGTTGAGCTGTTATAGCAGTGGCAGCGTCCACTTCAAAAACACCTGCAGTTTTACTCTGCGGCAATCGCTGAGTAGGATTCTGATACTCGTTGGCAGCCATCATTTCAATCAAGTCATAAGCTTCTTCATAGCTCTTGGCCCAAAGAGCTCCTCCAGATGCTGCATCAAGCATAGGTCGTGAATGATTCAATCCATTATAGAAACCATTAATGACCATCCAATCTGGCATCCCATGATGGGGACACTTTCGAAGCATCTCTTTATACCTTTCCCAAGCTTCACACAACGTTTCTCCAGAATGTTGATTGAACTGTGTAAGAGCATTCCTCATGGCTGCCGTCTTAGCCATAGGAAAGAATTTAGTCAGAAACTTTTGTGCGAGATCCTCCCAAGTAGTTATAGAACCTGCTGGCAGCGAATGCAACCAGCTCTTTGCCTTGTCTCGTAGAGAGAATGGAAACAGCCTCAGTTTTATAGCATCTTCAGAAACCCCGTTGGTTTTAAAGGTATCACTGATCTCGATGAAGTCTCTGATATGCATATTAGGGTCCTCAGCAGGTGAACCCCCAAACTGCACAGAATTCTGAACCATTTGAATTGTGCCCGGCTTGATTTCGAAATTATTAGCTGCAATAGCCGGCCTAACAATGCTTGACTGAATGTCATTGATCTTCGGTTGAGAGTAATCCTTAAGAGCTTTCACTGGATCCCCCATTACTATTTCTGGTTCAATTTCTGGAACTGCAATTCCCTCTTCTTCGTCTAAGTGTTCTTCCAGTTTTTCCTTACTCGATTGAGAACGAGTACGCATACACGATCAATTACCTGAATTCACGTAGCAAACAAGAACGATTAATAATAAATCTCAGTCAGTGATATCTAACGACCACTGATGATAAGCACATTAACTAAATAAAACAATGAACCGAGTCCCCGGCAGCGGCGCCAAAAACTTGTTCGCACTATATTCACGCAAGAGAACGTGGTCACAAGTAATACAGAAATAAGTAGGATTCGTTCCCACAGAGACTCAACTTGCTTACGTTTAGTTCACTTATACACCAGAGTATGATTAACTACCACTGCTAAGAAAATAACAACTGGAGTTTGATTAAACTAATGATTAAAACTTAAAGAATTACTTATATTAAATAAACATGGGATTTTAACTTCATTAACTATCTCATCTAGAGTCTTATGCCTCTTCAACCTAGCATGTGAAAGTGATGATAACTAATCAGACCCTCTAAACTGATAAACGCCAACTTTCGTTGCACGCATACCATCCTAATGAACATCCACAAAAGATAGAAGTCAAATAGTCAACCACTATACTTAGTCCCTATATGTCTATAGAGATTGAAAACATAATGGCTTAAGCACAAGAATCCATAAAATCACATAGTCAGTGCAAGACGGTTAGAATTACACCACAAATTAATACATGCTCTTAACATGCAAAAACCTATGCTAGCATGGCATGTTCTAAACCCTAGATCCACTTTCGCATTCACAAGGATTTAACAAACAATCATAAATGTTCGCGACGCATTTACAACGAATAAGCTTAACCATACTAGGATATCCATAACAATCACACACTTAGGCATAAAAACAATCAATATCTAGAATCGATAGAAAAATCCATTAAAACCCCATGACAACGATTAGCCCATAATTGGCCTAGCCGACATCATGGGTTCATATGAAAACATAGTAAATAAACAATTAAACATAAAAGACTGATATTAATTGCAAGAGTAAAAGAAACAACCGATAATCCACGTGTAGAAAATTACAAAAGAAAAATAGCTTGACGGCTCACAAAGTACTCTGCCTCTTGACTGATAATAAAACCCTACTTGCTTACTTAATTTTCTAGATAATGACAATAATAATAATCCTTATGTTTTTATACTAGGTTACATAAAAACAATGATTCATGGGCTTGCTGCATTCTGGGCTTCGAAACGGACCAACTGCAGAAAAATCAACAGCTGGACTCGACTAGAGGGGCGGGCGCGCCTCAAGGAGCGCGGGCGCGCCTCATTAATGGAGCGCGGGGGCGCCTGTAGAGGAGTGGGCGCACCTGCCTGCTCTGTCCAGAAAAGCTTTTCTTTGCTCGTTGCTTCTTCAGCGCGTCGCCTTGCTTTCTCTTGGCCTCTTCTTAAGTCCTGATCTTCCTCCTTTGAAATCCTAGCTCATGCACCACCAATTTATGCAATTAATCAACAACTCTGCTACGAACGGCGATCTGCACACCAAAGACACAAAACACATCAAAAGACACTACATACTTGGGCACAAGCGATCAATTTAAGTCAAAATGGAACGTATAAAGTGGACCAAAAAGTCCACTAACACTTATCAAATTGGTCATAGTCTCCTATTTGATAGAGTAATCAATATTGGTGATATGTTGCTCACTTAAATGGGAGCAAAATTAAACAATGTGCATGAGGGGAAGAAAAAAGTCTACTATCATAGATTTATTACGATTCTCCTCAATCACTTCCTTCCTAACATGTCAACCAAGTTGGCAGATGATTGTTGTGAGCAAGCATATAAACAGCCAAGGAGGATATTCTATGATATTAAGAGAATTGATGACAAGAAGAAGAGTCTACATGCCATGACTTATCCGCAGGTAATGAAGGTAAAACTCTCAACCTACAAACCTTCTATCTACAATGCTTTATTTTTTGGTGGTGAAATGGTGCAGGAGCAAGTAATGAAGAGTCCCCCTGCACCTACCCAAGTCACCCAATCACCTTCAAAGAAACAATCTTCAAAACCAAAATCTAAAAAGAAACCAACCTCTGGTGTCTCTCAACAGGCATCAGTTGTAAAGAGGAGAAAGTTGATTCAAACAAGGCTTATAGATGACCACAATGATGAGGAGTTCAACCCTCTAGAGAAGCAAGTTGTTGAAGGACTTTCTTTGTTAAAGGAAGGTCATGATACACTTGATTCTACCCTTCAAACCAAGTCTGTAGTCTCTGAAAAGGCTACAGACTCTGACCAACCTAGGCATGAACCTCAGGATGTTCAAACTACATCTCCTGAGAAATCTTTTGCTAAAAAATATAGAAGGTTAAGGAAGGCTTATTCTGCACACACACATAAGCCTACTACTATTATTAACCCTATTTTGCAGGAAATAGATGCTCCTAAGGCTCTTACAGGGCCAGACTCTGAAAGTAAGAAATTACCTGAACCAGAGTCTAATGTTGAGTCAGAGTCTAGACTGCCTATAGACTCTGATCATGACACATTTTGGGAAGGAATGCCATTGGATGCAGCTTCAAGTCTAATTGATGAGATCATTACTCCAAGTGATGAGGCACTGCTATTCTTATATCCTTTGGTGGAATCAGTTGAAGATCCAGAGCAACATCAGAGTCAATCTTAAGTCTTGGATTTTCTTTCAACCTATGAGACCCTAAGAAAGAGAATGGAACAGGAGCTTCAATTGTCTGCACAGGATGTGGTCAAAAACTTATACAGCTACCTATTCAACTCTTCATTACAAGAAAAAACAGCTGGGCTCATAGAAGGCAGGACAACTGAAGTTCTCAAAGCACTAGGTGTGCCAGACTCTGAACAGAAAATCACAAAGAAGCCTAAAAAGCTTAAGATCTACAAAATAGAAAATCACAGAGTTTGTTGCTGAGTTGGAAACTGAGATTGAGCAACCAGTTTTTGACTATGAAGCAATTTGGGATCAAGGGATTACCTACAGGACAGCTATTGATTGGATTTCTACTATTCAGCCTCTTTCAAGGAAGGTGGTTGCTTTTCTTGTCCAAAATGTAGGAAAGGTGGCCAACAAATACATTTATCCAACCTATGAAAGTCGATTGGATCAACTCAAGGGCTCATATTATCAGAAGCTTGCAAGGGAACTACAGGATTCCTTTCACATGACTTTTGCCCTAGCCATCAATGCACTCCATGCCAGGATCTTTCTCAATGGACACTTGGATGCATTAACTTTGGTAGAACCACAGGAGGTAGCAGGTGATGCCAGGCAGTTGGAGGATGGGACTAGTGCACCAGTAGTGACTAGTGATAAAGATGCTCAGTCTGCCTCACCCATATAAGAACCACCTAGTCAGAGGTTGGGTGATAGTGGGGCAGGGGAGTATGCTGTAAGGCCCTCCTTGACAACTCACTAAAAAGCTGATGAGAACTCTAGTGATATGGGAGGACATACTCTGATGGATGCTCAAGAAGAAATTTTCCATCATTTTTTATCAGAGTCTATCCACTTTGAGGGGGAGTCTCCTGCACAAACAGTCAAAGATGGTGACACTCAGACTCTGGCTTCTAATGAAGTCATACTGAAGCAGTCAGAGTCTAGAGTAGACCCTGAGACTGGAATACTGGAGCCAACAAACTCTGAAAAGAAAGAAGATGACTGTAAGGGTTCAGAATCTGTTGCTGCTCACTCCTTGGTGGAAACCCCTAGCCTTCAGACATATGAAGGGGTTCCCCTCCATCAAGGAGGTTCAGGTATTGAAGCACAATTATTATCTCTCAACCCCTCTTCTGTAGGATTATTGAGTGCACCCTCCAAAATGAGTGAAAATATATCTGAGAGGCTGGCACTGGTCCAGGCAAAAGGAGAGGTAGAAAAGGCCGTAGAGAGCCTGAGTGAGATTGAGAAAGTGGGTGCCCAACCCCACTGTGAGACTGAGAGATTAGGGTATCCTGAACCTAGCTTTACTTATTGGGATCAAGATTTTCCAAATAGTTGGTCCAATGAGTTGGAGCAAGGAATGGATGACAAGTCACTTTGTTTGATTGTGCAGATTGGTAAAAATGAGGAGGCTCTTGTTGCTCAGAAGTCATTTACACAGAGATCACAACTTCATCTGGTGGATTCTCTAGCAAAGAGAGCAGATAGAGTCATGGAGGCTTTAGTGGATAACCCTGTCATTTTAACTGAGGCTGCAACATTTAAATCAGAAGAACCACTTTTAATCATGCCTATAAGGGCTAGACTTCCAGAGTCTACAGTCTCTGATAACTCTCAGGAAGAGTCAGGGTCTATAGTCCCGGTTGCAGTTTCGGAGTCTACACCACCAGAGTCTACACCTTCAATTCCAACGCTTGAGCCTGTTGCTGTGGAGTGCACTTCTGAAGATGATGATGAGGTTCACCCTTCTTTTGTCTATTTTGATCAGGTGTTTCCTCGGTCTTGGGAGTCTGCACAGAAAAGAGGCTTCACTGATAAAGATTCTTTTCTTGTTTTCTGGCTATTCATCAGTCTGAGAGACTGAAAGCTTTTCAGAAAAAATCTTATCTCCAGGAACATGGTCACTACCCTGGTGAAGAGGATCAAGCTCTGGATGGGGATGTTAAAGTTGAGACAGAGAATGTTGCTAAACAATTGGCTACTGTGGTCAAAGACATCTCTCATATTCAAACCAAACTTACTGGTTTTGATAATACTACTTCTCTGTTCAGTACCAAATTTGACAGAATTCACTCCCTTCAATTATCCAAAGAGGTTGCCTTCAAGGATGCTCTAGCTGATATCACTTATACTCAAGCTTCTCTCCAATCCACAGTCTCTTATTTAACCACCAAGGTTGATTCAGTTATTGAAGCCCAAGCCAATATCTCAACAGTTCTTGAACAGATCATTTTGGCTGTTACTAGTTCTGCTGATGTCAAAAAGGGGAAGACGAGAGGTGAATCTTCCTCCAGGAGAAATAAGGATGATTCATGCAGAGATGATAAAAGGGGAGTTAAAAGGAGGAGAGATGGTGATGATGGAGATAGTTCTCATGGTCCTAGGGGTCCTGGTGATGTATCACTCAAGCATTCTAGAGTGGCTGTATTATCCAAATCACAACCACATCAGTCAGGGACTGAACATGGGAAATCAGAGTCTAAGTCAGACTCTGATAAACAAAGGAAGAAATCAGACTCTGATGAAACTCAAGAACCTTTATACTGGAAGTGCAGTCAATCAAATCTGTAACTTAGAGCTAAAAAGAAGACAGGTCTTGGAGGTTTTGAAGAATCTGACATTGACAGAACATCTACTCTAACTAGGGATCCTCAATCCTTGATAGATAGGCAGTTTGAGAAGATCACACAGAAGCATTTAAATAAAGTGGTGTCTGCTCAAATTGTTTATAATGTTTATGAAAGAAAGATGCAAGGAGGACAAGGAGGTACAGAAAAGGTGAAGAATGAGATGTTGGTTTATTTTCTAGAAGGTAGATCAGTTAGATGGATAAGTCAATCAAATTTTATCTTTTTCAAACAGGCTGAGGAATTACAGTACATTAGATTTCTCTTACAGATTGCATATGAAGTAAATAAGAGTAAAGAGGCTATCACTCACAAATGGTTCAAAGAGATTGACAGAAAGATGATTTTGCACAGACAGGCAAATCGACAAATGGGTAAATTTTTCTTAAAATATATTGATATTGAGGGAAATGATCAAGTCATACCATTGGAAGAAAAAAAGATTAAATTTCAAGAAGATGTGGGTCATTACTTTGGGTTTCAGCCTATGAGTGGGAAAGTTAGTGTTCTAATGTTGAAGGACTTGAAAGATCAAGAAAGCAATACAAATGATCTGAGAGCAGCTTACTGTCAAATCAAATGTTCAAGTGAAGAAATAAATAAATTGAAGAAGTTTGTTGGTGAAGCTCTTGCAATTGTGGAGGATAATATGCTCAATTCATTTTTGAAAAATAATACAGCCTTTGAGAAGATTAAATAAGAAGTAATTTTTTTCCTTTATAATTCTTTTATATTGTTCTAGATTAATTGTTTATTATTTAGTTTTGACCTCATCAAGCCTTGATTTATACTTACATTTTATAAAGCATAAATAGGGGAGATTGTTAGGAATATATTCATTTGATGATGTACAAAATACTAGAACAAGGTCTAGCATGGTTTATCTGTAATAAGTCATTCTAGTCTCTGAAATATATAATCAGAGTCTAAATAGTCAACATTCAAGTTACTTGTACTTAGAAGAATTTCTGAAAGAAAATAAAACCAGAGTCTGCATGAAGATCAGAGTCTGGAAGGTGATCGGAGTCTATAGACTATCAGAGTCTATGATCTATTAGAGTCTACATTTATCAGAGTCTGAAGATCATCAGAGTCTGAAGGTTTCAGAGTCTATACAGTTAAAGTTAAATTTGGAAGAGGATCACGGGAATGGAAAGTCTTCGAAGATCAAGATAAATATATTGCAGATATGCTATGGGAAGGAAAGAGAAATGCAGAAGGAAACTGTCAACTAATAATTAGGAATTCTATTCCTATTGTAATTTATCTTTCTGTTATTAGTTAATAGGCAGCTCTCTATATAAACACTATGTAACCTAATTGTAAAGGTGTGTAATTCGAAGCATAATTGTCTGAGTGAAATTTTGTGAGAGCATAGAGATAAAGAGATATAAAGAGAGTTGCTGTGATAATCACAGAGAAGCTGCTAGGGTTTGTGTACACCCTAGGAGAGTTTTGCATTTAATCATCAATAATACAAACAGTACTTATTCATATCTTTGTGTTTGATCTTTGTTCTTAATTCATATCGAGTTGGTTTTAAATCAGGCATAAAAGGAACACAAGTATTCAACCCCCCCTTCTACTTGTGCAACTAGGAAAACATAGAGCTTACAATCTTTTCACTGTGTTTTTTTTTTTTGCTACAATGAACTACAAACCACTATATAGTGGTTTTTTTCACTACTAATTCCTATCGACATATAACATTATAAAATTACAACTTACAATATTTACATGAAAATAGAAATTAGCTACTTGAACAGTCTTCTTTGGACCTGTCTAGTCCTGAAAGTATCTTTGTCTTGATGCATTCCTTGAAGACTGTGTTGCCTTGAAAGTCTTCACAATCCTGATAGGACTGTCTTCCAATGATTCAGTTTCTGCACAGTTTCATTTCTCCTTGCCTTTAACTAAATTAGGAAACCTTAATCAACTGATAAATGTTGTTAAGCATATCAGTTGATTCTCCTTTGCTCATCCATCGATGGATAAGATATCCATTTATCAGTTATTGAATCGATGGCTATTTGAGTTATCCATTGACTCCCTATCCATTGATGATCCCTTATCCGTTGATTGTCTTTATCCGTTGATGACTCTTATCAGTTGATAGCTTTTATCAGTTGAGTAGTGTCTTCATCCATCGACTCCAATATTAGTTAATCACTTCACTTGTGAGAATTCTGATTTAGAATATTTACAATTGATCAGCCATTCTTCACATCAGTTGAGAAGCTATAAATTGAAGTCAATAACATCAGTCGACTACTTCATATCATCCATTGAGGCAATACAATCAATTGATAATGAAACATGAATCAAATGTTACAATCCAGTTTATCAGTTGATAAACAAGCTTCAACTGATAACTGGTTCCCTAGTCAATGGATATTTATAAGACACATATCCATCGACCAGTTACAATGAATTTTAAATCCCTATTGAAATTCTAAGTAATTTGTTATCATCAAAACTCATAATTCCTAACAATCTCCCCCTATTTATAAATATGTGAAATATACATAAATTTTCTGTTGATGATAACAAAACTCCTAAACATTTTCATTCTAGCAGGAATTACAATATTGACAAAAATAAATTTGAGACAGAGTGATCAAATACCAGTAAGAGATAAATTCTGACAATTTGATGTTGAGTCTGAATCTTCTACCTTCTTCTTCTTTTTCCCCTTGACTCATTCATTTTGTCTTCATTTTCCTTCATTTTTCTATATAAGGATCCCTTCATAATCTTTTCATCCTCAACCCTGTAATCTAGTTGGCTTGCAAGATGGTTGATTGGGCAGTTTGTCAATTTCTTGACAAATATCAATGCATTTTTCCCTACCTTCCCTGTCCTTGTAGATCATCATGTAGAATGGTTCATGAAGTACCTTCCTTCCTTTAGGGTTCCAAATTTTGATTCTGTCATCCCTTTCTTCTTGAATAGGTGTCTCCCTTATCTTCTTCATCTTCTCAAGAATGGCTTTCCCTAGCTCTTCAGTTAAATAGTACTTCCTGTTGAGCATGGTGTAGATCTTCCTTAAGATGCCATATCCTTGATCCAAGACTTGATTGAATGTGATCCATCTTCATACTCCATGTGAAGAAGATCAACATCCCTCTTCCTTTGACCTTTTACTGCAATCATTCCTTCACTCTTGATTGGCACAAAGTTCTCAGATTTGGGTTTGAACACTTTTATTTCTTTGGCTTGACCACTCCCAGAAGCTTGACTTTCAAGCTTCACCTCTTTTGGCTTCTCCTCCTTAGCCTCCTTTTCCTCAACAACAAGTTTTCTCTTAACTCCCGAAGATTTTGGTTCATCTACAGGCTTGTTTACTCTCTGTTTCATTCTTGGCCTCCTTTCACCTTCTCTTCTTCTGGCTTCTCTTATTAGCCTATCCTCCTCATCAAATTTCCTTTACAGTTGAATAGCTAGTTCTTCTTGTGACTTTTCTTGTTGCTCCCTTTCTTTCACACCAACCACTATTGTTTTGCCCAATAGTTTTTCACCTCCACTTGTGACAGATTTCACTTTCACCTTGCCATCTTCAATCAACTTTCCCTTTCCTTTTCTATCAACAGGTTGTGAGCTACTTTCATCTGCCCTTATTTCTCCTTTCTTTACTGCTTCAAGAATTTCTGGTAGTAGGGCAATTGGCTCTTGTGCATCAATCTCCTTGTTTTTGCTGGCAATTGAATTAAATTGCCTTACAATATTTTGAGCCAATTCTTGTTTTGGATCCTTCTTGATTATAGCTACAGCTTCAACTTCTTTTCTCCTTAACTCCTCATGCTTCCCCCCCCCCCTTTTGTTATTAGCAACTGGCTCTTGTTCCAATGACTGAGAAATGAGAGGAGTTTTCAAGAGTCTGCTCAGGAGCTTGATCTGAGTTTCTTGATTCTTCATGATGCGCTCCATGTTAGCTTCCATAATAGTCACCCTTTTCTCTAATGCCACTACCTTGTCTTTGGCTGTAAACTCAGTGTCTAGCCTTTGCTTAATTCTGGTTAACATTGTAAGGCTGAGTCTGGAGTCAATTGTGGTGTCAAAGTGCATGATTGAACTGTCAATGGCCTCTCTGATCTTCTTTAATTCATACTTAGATCCTGTGACATGCATTTTCTAAATTTTCAAGTTGTCCCTGTAAAAATTAAGAATTCTTCTGTGTAAAGGATCATCTACATTCACTTCAGCCATGGAGCTCCTGTAGTGAGAAATAATTTCATTTTCAGTATCAGTCAAACTTGTTTCATCACTGGCCACATCATGGTCTAGAAGTTCATCATCAGAACTATCTTCAAAATCTTCAGGATTCATGTGGGAGACATCATCAGGTTGACTAGCTAGATACTCTTTTCCACTCCTGAATTGGTCTTCTGTCTGCACCAATCCCAACATTTGTTCAACTACTTGATTAGTGGCTGCTGCTAGTTCTTGATAGTGTAGATCTTCATGGTTAAAGGTTGAAGCATCAAGGTTGACTTCAATCTCAGCATCCATTTCCATGTGGGCATCTGCAACTCCTGTAGGGACTCCATTTCCTCCATCTCCCCCTGACTCCAACCCCAACTCCTGGGTGAGTTCTGCTGCAACCTGCTCAGTTTTAGAAGTTGATGCTTCATGAGATGGTAAAATTGATTTTTCTCTATTCTTTTCTCTCTCACTCTCTTCTCTCTGTTTTTGCATCAGAATCTCATCCTGGATTCTCACCTCTCCCTTGTTTTCCTCTCCTTTTGCATCACCTGCTAAGGTGGAACTCTCTTTGCTCACACCCTCTCCTTTTGCCACCTCAGAAGAATTTGAGGGCCCCTCATGCACACACTCTCCTTTTGCCAAGGTATGCAAACCTTTCCTCTCACACACCTCACCCACTCCACTCAGTCCTAGAAGAGTATTGGCCACTTGAAGTGTTTCATTGGATGATTCATGAATTAGAATTAAGGTGTCAATCGATGGATAAAAAATATCCATCGATGGATGAATATCCGTTGATGGGAGCTCGTCGATGGATGTAAGGATATCCATCGATGGAAGTGAACTAGTTAATGGATGTTGGAATTTATCAGTTGATGGAAAAATATCCATTTATTTAAGAGAAGTTTCAATAGGTACCTGATCAACCAAGGTATTACCCTTATTTGATGATACAGGTGAGAGTGTTGCTTCCACCCTGAGTTACAAATAAAGTGAATTTGAAACATTAAAGTTGTCAATTAACAATGCTTCTGAAGAAATAGATTTTGAAGGGGATTGAGGAGAAGAAATAGATAGAGAGTGGGGCTGTGTCTCAGGAAAATTCTGAGACACATCAAAAGAAGAAACTGAAGGCTCCACCAAATTTGCATTTGGCTTTACAGGTGTGTGTTCCCTTTGCAATATTTTTATCCTTCTTTCTCCTTTTGTATGGATGTAGAGTTTTATGACCCTTACCCTTATCTGATGGTCCTGGTTGAGACCTTTGTTCAATAGTTACACCTTGTTGAGAAGGTGCAACTAGGGATGTGTTTAATTCCTTTATAACAGCCTCAATCCGTTGAGAGATTGAGATGGTGGCTGGCTGGACACTCTCAACCCCTCCTTCCTTATTCTTCTGGCTTTCTTGATGTTGGCCAGTTCCCTCACCCATATCAACCACCTTCACACTCCCCTCAGTTGTTTTTCTTTTCTTAGTTTTTATAACAGTAGTCTTTTGAGAAACTATTGAGGTGGTTTGCTTAGATTTGTGTTTGGAAGGTTGGGCAACTTGGGTAGGAGGGATGGGGGCATTTCCATCTCCCTTCATTGTTGCAGAAAGCAAAGGAATTGAGATGCCAGAAGAGGTAAAAGAGAAATTGAGTTTCTTGAGATATACTTGTATAAAAGGAGGATAGGTGAGGCACAACCTAGGGTATAAGTTGATTCTCACCAAGTCCTTGAAGACCCTTTTGTTCTGTGTCCAGGCCTCCAAAGTTTCCATTTTTGCATTAATCTCATAATCTCCGATAGAGGCATTAATCAATAGCATAAAGAATCTAGCAAAATAAATGTTATTTTTCCTAGATGCCTTATTTCCTAACTTAGCAGTTAATTCATTTAGGAGTAATGTGCTAAGATTAAAGTACTTATCAAATAGGATAGAATAAGCAATTTCTTGCATACTTGTGGTAATTGCATCAAAATTACTTATTTTACCAGAAAATACTTTAATAATAGCATCAAAGAAATAACTCCATTCCTTTCAAAGATTTTTCCTAACAACCTCACCTAATCCAGTTTCAGCATTAGCATAATTAACAGATTCTAACATGTCCCTAATGTCTTCTTCATTGGGTGACTTATCACAGTTATTTTCAGGTAATTCTAAACATTCAGTCAGAGTTGTACTTGTAATGTTGTAGGGATTACCTTTGCAAGTATATGAAATTACCTTCCCATCATGTGAAACTTCTGCAGTATTCCATAGCTCTTCAAAAAATGAACAAACTATTGTTGGTGCTTCACTGAGAGCTTTTGACACTTTGCAGTCTCCCGGAAATCTCATCAACGGATGAAAATCTACGGGAGCATCATCCACAGTTAGACATGCTGCGAAGTTATTTTGTTCATAAATGAACCCAGTTGAGGAAACAATCTTCTTTTGAAGTGCCATCACTGATTCTTGAGAGATTAAAAAGAACTTGAAAACAGTTGAGTGAATTTGACTTGAGAGTTCTTGAGAGAAAGAAGCAGAGATTCAACAATTAGAGATAGAAAATAAAATAGCAAGTAATAGTGAAATAGAAATTATTGTTGCTATTTATATTTTCTTTGATTAAAAAGAATTGAATAGACAGTTTTAATTAAGGATATAACCGTTGTGAGGAAAAAGAAGTTAAAGTTAATTACTGTAAATGACAATCGATGGGTATGTTCATCTATTGACAAATAAGGTAATTAATCAACGACTATAATTTGATCAACGGATGAATAAAACTGTAGAAATTCTATTACCATCGATGGATAAAATAGAGAATTAATAATTTATCGATCGATAAATAACTACAAGTGTAATTATCTGTCGATAGATAAATATCCATTGATAGGAATAAAATTTATCTGTTGATCAAATAAGAAAGAATTTATCAATCGATAAACAATTACTGAGGTAATTATCTGTCGACAGATAAATATCCATCGATAGTAATATATTTTATCTGTTGATCAAATATATATCCATTGATAGTTGCTAAATATCCATTGATAATTAACACAATTATCAATTGATCCCTTCGTTTCAATAGATAATTGTGAACAATGGCTACAACAAAGAAAGAAAACAAAACTTGGCATACATTTTAAGATTGAGTAAAATTAAGCATACCTAACTCACAGACTAATCTATTAAAAGTAGATTCATCTAGAGGTTTGGTAAAAATGTCTGCAAGTTGTTGTTCACTAGGGACAAAATGTAATTCAACTGTACCATTCATTACATGTTCTCTAATGAAATGATACCTTATGTCAATGTGTTTGGTTCTGGAATATTGCACAGGATTTACTGTTATTGCAATGGCACTTGTATTACCACAGAAAATAGGAATCTTGTTCAAGTTGAACCCATAGTCAAACAGTTGATTTGTCATCCATAATATTTGTGCACAACAACTTCCAGCAGCAATGTACTCATCTTCTGCAGTTGAAGTTGATCCTGAGTATTGCTTTTTGCTAAACCATGACACAAGTTTGTTTCCTAGAAATTGACAGGTGCCTGTAGTACTTTTCCTGTCTATTTTGCAACCTGCATAATCTGCATCTGAGTAGCCTATTAGATTAAAACCAGAATCTCTAGGATACCAAATACCTAAATTTAATTTACCCTTGAGATATCTAAAAATTCTTTTAATAGCCACTAAATGAGATTCTCTAGGATCATCCTGAAATCTAGCACATAGGCATGTAGAGAACATTATGTCTGGCCTACTAGCAGTTAAATATAAAAGTGAGCCTACCATGCCTCTATAACTTAAAATATCCACCTTAGCTTTCTTAGTGTTTAATTCAAGTTTGATGGTAGTGGCCATGGGAGTTTTTGCAGAAGAACATTCACTTAAGTCAAATTTCTTTAATAAATCATGGATGTACTTTGTTTGATTTATAAAAATACCATCCTTAACTTGTTTGACTTGCAAACCAAGAAAGTAGGTAAGCTCTCCCATCATGCTCATTTCATATTTACTCTGCATTAATTTGGCAAACTTTTTACAAAGTCCCTCATTAGTTGAGCCAAAAATAATGTCATCCACATAAATTTGTACAAGAATAATAGAGCCATTGCCATTTCTACTGAATAAAGTTTTATCAACAGTACCTCTTGTAAAGTGATTCTCAATGAAGAACTGAGATAAAGTGTCATACCAGGCCCTTGGTGCTTGCTTCAAGCCATAGAGTGCTTTGAGTAGATAGTAGACAAAGTTAGGGAAATTTGGATCTTCAAAGCCAGGAGGTTGTTCCACATAGACTTCCTCTTCTAATATTCCATTCAAAAATGCACTCTTCACATCCATCTGGTAGACTTTGAAATTAGCATGTGCAACATAAGCTAGAAAGATTCTGATTGCTTCTAATCTTGCAACTAGTGCAAATGTTTTATCAAAATCAATTCCTTCTTCTTGTGAGTATCCCTTTGCCACAAGACTTGTTTTGTTTCTAGTCACTGTACCAATTTCATCCATTTTGTTTCTGAATACCCATTTTGTACCAATTACTGATCTATCTATTGGTTTGGGCACCAGCTTCCACACTTTATTTCTTTCAAATTGATTGAGTTCCTCTTGCATAGCTAAAACCCAATCAGGATCCAAGAGAGCATCTTTAACTCTTTTAGGTTCTTCTTGAGATAGGAAGCTGTTATACAGACACTCATTTTGAGTAGCACTTCTTTTCTTGACACCATCTTCTGCATTTCCAATGATTAGTTCAAATGGATGACTTTTTGTCCATTTTCTTTGAGGAGGCAAATTTTGCCTTGATGATGAAGCTTCATTATCATTAGTTTTGTACTCAAATTGATTTGAATTTGTGAACTGATTCTGAAACCCTCCCCCTGAATTGGATACCCTTGATATAGAGTGTTGATTATCCATTGATGCATTATTAGTTGATGGAATTCTGTCAACTGATAAATTATCCATTGATGCAGTGATATCAACTGATATTGGGTTTTTGAGTACTTGTGATTTTACAATTTCTGCTTCTTCATCATCATCTACATCATTTGATTCATTCTCAAAATGCAGTGTGTCATGATTTCCTTCATCAAACAGCCCTTGAATCTTCTTATCATCAAAAACTACATGTATAGATTCCATAACAATGTGTAGTCTAAGATTATAGATTCTATAGGCTATGCTTGATAGTTCATACCCAATAAATATGGCTTCATCAGCCTTGGCTTCAAATTTTCCTAGGTTTTCACTTTGATTTCTTAGCACATAGCATTTGCAACAAAGACATGAAGAAATTCCACCTTTGGCTTTTTGTCTTTCTTGATCAATTGATAAAGGGTCTTTCCTTGAGCTTGATTTACTATGGAGATGTTTTGAGTGTAACATGCTGTGTTAATGGCCTCAGCCCAGAAGTATGTTGGTAATTTAGCATCTTCCAACATAGTTCTAGCTGCTTCAATCAATGTCCTGTTCTTCCTTTCAACTACCCCATTTTGTTGAGGTGTTCTTGGTGCAGAGAATGTGTGTATGATTCCTTTAGATTCACAGAACTCCTTCATTGTGGAATTTTTAAATTATGTTCCATTATCACTTCTTATCTTCTTTACATCCATTCCAAGACTTTTCTCAACTTCTCTTATGTGCTTGATGATGAGATGACTAGCTTCATCCTTTGAATGCAGAAAATAAGTCCATGAGAATCTTGAAAAGTCATCCACAATGACTAGAGCATACTTCTTCTTTGCAATGGACATGATATTTACATGACCAAACAAATCCGTGTAATAGCTCAAGTGGCTTCTCAATTGATGATTCCAATTTTGACTTGAATGATGCCTTCCTTTGTTTTCCTTTCTGACAGGCATCACAAAGTCCATCCTTGACAAATTTCATTTGTGGTAAGCCTCTCACTTGATTTTTCTTGACCAACTGATTCATGGCCTTGAAATTTAAATGAGCTAATTTCCTATGCCATAGCCAACTTTCATTTGTACTTGCCTTAGAAAGAAGACAAGTCATTGAATCTGTATTTGTTGAATTGAAGTCAGCTATGTACACATTTCCTTTTATATTCCCAGTCATAACTAGGCTTCCATCTACCTTGTTGGAAATTATGCATGTTTCAGTTGTGAAACAAACTTTATTTCCATTGTCACATAGTTAACTTATGCTTAACAAATTATTCCTTAAGCCATCAACTAATGCAACAGGTTCAATGATGACATTCTCTTTTGAAATCAGGCCATATCCCATGGTGTACCCTTTGCTGTCATCTCCAAAAGTTACTCCAAGGTCAGCTTTCTCCTCAAACTTTGTGAGCAGAGATTTATCTCCAGTCATGTGCCTTGAACACCCACTGTCCAAGTACCAAAGATTTCTCCTTTTTCCCTGCACACAGTTAAAAACAATCAAGTTGATTTTAGTACCCAAGTTGCCTTGGGTCCTTTCCTATTAGTTGCTATCTTTGGCTTGGTTTCCAATTTTTGTACCTTTGGTTTAGATGGTTTTATTTCCACTTCAACCTTAGGTGTTAGTTTCCTTACCTCAGAATTCTCAGTGCTAATATTTGGAATATTCATGCGTGCAGAATTTGAGAAATTTGGAGCATGAAAATTATTAAGCATATTCCATGACATAGCAGGCATATTCATGGTTGCAAATGCAAGATATGGATTAAACATATAAGGCATTGAATTATATTGAGCATGAATAGCATGAGAATCAGCTAAATGAGGAAAAATAGAATTAGAATGCATGTTAGGTATACCAGGCACATTGGTGGCTGCAGGCATATTGATCTTGCATTGCACATATAAGTGATTTTTGCTACCACACTTAGCACATATCTTCCTAGGAGCATACTTGTCAGGTGTGTAGTTATTGTGCTTGTTTATGCCTACTTTACCATTTCTGTTTTTCTTCTTCTTCTCATTTGACTTAATATTAGGTTCTATCTTTTCTTGTTTTTCTTTCAATTGTTCTTTAGATAAGAATCTTATATTAGCCTTTTCAACTTTGACTTCAGATTTAGAGGAGCTACTTTCTTTGACAAATTTAACAGGTCTGTTAAGCTTGGTTTTTAAAACACACTTCTTAACAGTTGATGATTCCTCAATCGATGGATAATTATCCGTTGAAATAATGTTATCAATCGATGGATGATTATCCGTTGAATTGACATTATTAATATATGGATAATTCTTATCAGTTGATTCAGAATTAGCAATCGATTGCTTCTTTTCCAAGGATTGATTTTCATCAATGGCTATTCTCTGAAGAGTTTCAGACAACATGGTGAAAGAGTTTGTTCCATGAATGTCATTCATCTTCTTACTGGCTTTACTAGACCTGTTCCACCGGTCAATGGTTCTTAGTTCCTCTTCCAATTTTTCCTTCAAATTCTCTATTTCCTTTTTACACTCAACTAGTTCTTTTCTAGCATCTTTGTTTTCCACCTTGAGTCTATTCATTTGCACTAACTCACTCTCTAGATAATTGTTTCTTTCAGTGAGAGTCTCTAAGGTGATTTTGAGCCTAGTGTTCTCTTTGTTTAAGGACTTACGAGTGACATGCAAATTATACAATTTATTTGACATTTCAGTAATTGTAATATTGCATTCATCTTTGGATAACTCAGATAGATTTGTAGAAATTACCTGATTGCTAGAAGAACTAGCTTCATGATCATCAGGTTGGCCATTAGTGCAAGGTTGATGTATTCTTCTTCTTCAGAATCTTCCTCAGCAGCCCAGTCTTTTTCCTCTGTCATAAAAGCCTTCTCTCTTTGTCTAAGCAAATCAAAGTAGTTCTTCTTATAGTCAATACCATCACTAGACTTTGACTTCTTTTCCATTTTTGGCTTTCTGCATTCATTAGAAAAATGACCAGCCAATCCACAGTTGAAACATTTGAATTGAGTCCTGTCAACAAGATTTTTGCTTTGTTGATTGTCTCTCTTGAACTGAGATCCAGGCCTTTGCATTGGATTCCTCTTGAATTTAAGTTTTGAAAATTTTCTAGATAGAAAAGTCAAATGCTCATCTATTTCGTCCATTTCATCCTTAGTGTATGACTCATCATCATCAACTGTTTCTTTTCCTTTCCCAGTTGAAGATTCATCATGTCTAACACCACTTGCCCAATTGTCATTACCTTCTTTCTTCCCTTCTTTGACAGCAACATCTTCACCTGATTCTGCAACTTGCTTATCCTTGACCACTAAAGCAATGGACTTTTCTCTCTTCTGACTTTTCTCAATTTCCTCATCTTGCTATAGTTCCAACTCATAGGTTTTCAAGATGCCATACAGCTTGTCAAGAGTATATTCTTTAAAGTCAGGAGATTGTCTTATAGAAACAGTCATTGGTTTCCATTCCTTGGTTAAGGACCTCAAGAACTTGAGGTTTGTATCTTCAACAGCATACACTCTTCCATATAGCTTTAGCTCATTCAACAGCTTTTGAAACCTATTATATGTGTCATTGATTGCTTCACCACTCCTAAAGTGAAAGGCTTTATATTTTTGAATCAAGAGTTGCATCTTGTTCTTTGTCACTTGTTCAGTGCCTTCACATAGAGTTTGAAGAGTGTCCCAGACTTCCTTGGATGTTGTACAGTGTATAACATTGTCGAACATATCCTTGTCAAGACCATTGAATAAAATATTCATAGCCTTTTTATCCTTATGTACTTCCTTCTCATCCTCATCTGTGTATTCACTTACAGATTTTGGAATGAGTTTGTCTGGTGCCTGAGAACCATCTGCATTTACACTTATAACTATCTTCATAGGCACATGTGGACCTTTCTCTATGCAATGAACATAGGAAGGATCAATGGATAGCAGATGCAAGTGCATTTTCACTTTCCAGGGAAAATACTCATCTTTCTCCAGAACTGGAATCTTTACTCCTGTGTCTTTTTGACCCATACTTGATGTACTTTTAGATCTTAACTTTCTGTATGTTGAAAGAAGGCTCTGATTCCAATTGTTATTTGCCCTTAAGTACACTAAGTTTGGAGAAGGGGGGTTGAATACAAACTTAAGAATTATTTAAATTCTTGCGGATTTAAGTTTGTTCAACTAGAGTGTATATATATAAAACTGACTAAACTAAGAATGCATAAATTAAAATATTGAAAATAGAACAAACAATATTAAAAATTACTAGTGGATTGGTTTTCCACTAGTATGTTTTTGCTTTCAATTAATCTTGATAAAAATACCAAGCTGCTTACAAAGTGTTTCTGCACAGTAGAGCTTACAATCTTTTCACTGTGTTTCTTTTTTTTTCTTTGCTACAATGAACTACAAACCACTATATAGTGGTTTTCTTCACTACTAATTCCTATCGACAGATAACATTATAAGATTACAACTTACAATGTTTACATGAAAATAGAAATTAGCTACTTGAACAGTCTTCTTTGGACCTGTCTAGTCCTGAAAGTATCTTTGTCTTGATGCATTTTTTGAAGACTGTGTTGCCTTGAAAGTCTTCACAATCCTGACATGACTGTCTTCCAATGATTCAGTTTCTGCACAGTTTTCTTTCTCATTGTCTTTAACTAAATTGGGAAACGTTAATCAACTGAAAAATGTTGTTAAGTATATCAGTTGATTCTCCTTTGCTCATCCATCAATGGATAAGATATCCATTGATCAGTTATTGAATCGATGGCTATTTGAGTTATCCATCGACTCCCTATCCATTGATGATTCCTTATCCGTTGATTGTCTTTATCCGTTGATGACTTGTATCAGTTGATAGATTTTATCCGTTGAGTAGTGTCTTCATCCATCGACTCCAATATCAGTTGATCACTTCACTTGTGAGAATTCTGACTTAGAATATTTATAATTGATCAGTCATTCTTCAAATCGGTTGAGAAGCTATAAATTGAAGTCAATAACATCAGTCGACTACTTCATATCATCCATTGAGACAATACAATCAATTGATAATGAAACATAAATCAAATGTTACAATCCAGTTTATCAGTTGATAAACAAGCTTCAACTGATAACTGGTTTCCTAGTCAATGGATATTTATAAGACACATATCCATCGACCAGTTACAATGAATTTTAAATCCCTATTGAATTTCTAAGTAATTTGTTATCATCAAAACTCATAATTCCTAACAAATCTATCTAAAAATATATATACATGTTCAAGAGTTCTTCAAAAACACACTTGTCAGACAATTTCCATTAATAGGTCACGGACAACATTTTTTCTTAACGATTAATCAATTATACTCTAACAAGATTTTTGGCTCAATCTAAACTCAAGTTCGAGTTCATTATTTATTATCGAGTTGAATATGAGCACCTAAGAGTTCAACTCGACTCATTTACAACCCTAATAGTAAGCCTAGACCTATTGTAAATTACCATATAAATATACAACAATACAATAAGTAACTTAAAAGACAAGTCAAAATAAATTTAGAACCATTTATGGAACCACAATACCTCCAATCGAGCATAAAATTTAAGCATACAATTGTAAGCTTAGACCATTAACAAAATGTAGTTTGAAATAAAAATTGTATTCATACCAAAACAGCTTAACTTTGCCTATGAACACCAGACAGTTGTAGAAATCTTACTGCTCTAAGTAATTTATAAACTCCGGACAGCTGTAAAAGCTTGTATTGCTCCAAGTAATTTATAAACTACAGACTGGTTAAACGCTTCTCTTTCTCCTCGAGTCTTTTCAACCATCTAAATCCAAGGTCACATTTTGCTTTAGCGGCAATTTCAAATCGTTCTCTTGCCAGCTCAAGTGGATTTTCAGTAAAGTTTCTTGCACTCTTTCTTGGTAATCTGGTATACGAGTCCTAAGGTGATCCAAGCGCAGAAGAGAAGAATAAGAGATCGCAACTCATAGCAACAAGAGAGATAATTCTCAATTTCAATATCAATCAAAGTCTTTCAATAATAAAATATTACATCTCCTTATATATGGGTAAATTCCTAAACTTAGCTACCAAGTAAAATCTTCATAATAAAGGAAAAAAATCATTTTCTTATTATCTATCATATATTTTAGAATATTTCAAATATAATACAAATATATAATTAAACTTTATAATGAATTACAATTAAATATATTCCTAAATAATAACATAAAATAAATACTGACTAATATTTTAATTTTCCGTTTTGCATCATTCTCCTCACCTTTGAATTATAAAATTTAAGAATTACGAGTAAAGAGATGATTTGTAGTAGCACTTGAAGACATCCAATCCCAACTCCATAAGTGAGATCTTTCGAAGCAACATGGAAAATATATGATATCTTGAGGTGCTAGCAATTCCTAGTATGATGTCCTCGCCTATAAAATCGATATGCTCCAATGTGATGTTGTTAGATTTCTTAATTAGAATTTTAATTTTTGAAGCATCATCGTCGATATAGTGGTTAATTAATGTTCTTTGCACTCTCTCCATCAAATTCAGCAACTTCAAGTTTCACGGTCCTTTGATCACCATTAGATTTATTTTGAGCCGGGAATGGAGGTCTTATAGGTGGATGATTATGTCGTATACCAAGTTTATCCATAATTTCTTTGAGTGTTGCTTACATACCTTGCATCTGCAAACTCAAATCTTCAACTTTATTCTCCAAATTTTGTAATCTCGTATTGTTTTGCTCCACAAAAACGTCAAGGTGGTTGCTAACCATCATCGTGTCAAGCATCTCTTTTATTTTGGTCATGGAAGCTATTCCCCCCCCCCCCTTTTTTTGATAAACAGTGACCGAAAATTTCTGGATGAACAGTGAATAGTACCGATGAACAATATTGTGAATAGTATGACATAACAGTTTTTTGTTTTTGGTTGCAAAACCCTAGATCTTCAACAATTAAGAAATTGATGTATAAACCTAAGCTCTTGATACCACTTTGATGTAGGACAGAAATTAAAACGAGTAAAAGAATAGTTAATAGTGGATTAACTGCAAAAAAACCCACGAGCCCCAAGGGGATCCAACCGCAGAAGAACCACTACTCCTAAGATTTCTCAACCGCCGCAAAAGAGAATAACATACATGGATCGCAACCCACAACAACAAGAGAGACAATTCTCAATTTCAATATCAATCAAAGTCTTTCAATAATAAAATATTACATCTCCTTATATAGGAGTAAATCCATAAACTTAGCTACCAAGTAAAATCTTCATAATGAAGGAAACAAATCATTTTCTTATTCTCTATCATATATTTTAGAATATTCCTAATATAATACAAATATCTAATTAAATTTTAAACAAAATTGTAGTTTGCATACCTGAAATTTTTTATTTTTACACTTTAGTGGCCGAAATAAAAAAGTAGTCATTTGCACGACTAAATATATTTTTTAAAGCACTTTAAGGCCTCTAAAACAAAGACATTAGAAAAGTAATGGATCCTTACGTTTTTTAAGGGTAGATTGGCCAATTTAAGCTTATAACGGTTATATTGTATATATCCCCACATTTAAACCGTAATTTAAAACATCTCAATGATTAGAAATTCAAAGTTTATTAAACTAAGATACTGTTATAGTACATATTAGCCATTAAATCTGAGTTTCTAATCATTGAGTTATTTTAAACTAGGGTTCAAAGATGGGATATATACACAATATAGTCGTTATAAGCTTGAATTGATCATTTTACCCTTCAAAAATGTAATAGTCCGTTACTTTTTTAGTGTTCCTGTTTCGGCTAGGGTTCAAAGATGGGATATATACACAATATACTATTGTTCATGTGTAGCCTAAATCTTAATGCGGGTTTTGCCTTTTGAGGTTGAGTCGGCTTTTTTTGGTGTAGACTGTCCTTTTTTTTAGATTATTTTTAATTAAGTTAGTTGTTTTTACTTTTTAATAATAAATTAAAATTTTAGTCATTTTTCTATCTATTATCTATTTATTTTTATTTTTTTTATAAGAGATGCATAATCATCAATGAGTTGTATGTAAATACTAATCAATTTATCATCTAATTGAAAGTCATTCGAGGTATTTTGAAAACTAATGTAATATAAAATTTTATTAAATACTAAAAGGAGAACACTCCAAAATGAAGAACATGAAAAAATGTATTTGGATCACGCTTTAACAAATATTCATAATCTCCGATTCAAAAATCAACTTACCTGAATAAAAGATCCTCACCTGAGGATCACAAGAAAGAAAAGAAAAACGAGTTTCAATCATTTCAATTATTTTCTAATCTAATTAAGCTATACATAAAATAATTGTAAAAAAATCAACAACTAATAACAATATTAAAAATTATAATTAAAAAAATTACCAAAAGTATACTAAAAATTAAAGAAAAGAAATTATCTAAAAAAAGGGAATTCCTTTGATTACGCACTTTAGCATTTAAAATGTATTGTAGTCTTCACATTCTTAAACTTATTTTATAATCAACATAGACCAAATCTATGGTTTTGTCTCTGTATTTTTTATTAATTACTATCTTAAGTAAATCCAGAAAGCAATTCATCATGAAAATTATAACGATCTCATAATTGAATTATTCGTTATTTAGAGTAGGCCATTTGTTTAAACTATCCGATCATGCATCTAAATTTCTACACCGGACCAATTATGTATGCTCTATTTTCCTATTTAATAAATCTATATTTTTATTAAACTTAAGATAAATCAAAGTTATATCAACAAACTGAGATACAATTTCATTTTCATTTCTAGGACGTTCTCTGTATTACTCAAAAGACTTTCCAGAAAATGGGAACCACAAAAAGTGAGACTTCTTCCTTAAGTAAAAAATCATTCAACTTCTGTTCCATCGTCATTAGATCCCCATTATCGTCTAGGTGTTCTTTGATATCACGGAAATGTATAACTTATTAATAAGTTTCTCTAGTCATAGATTCAAACTTTGCTGGATTCCGCAATGCTAGATTAGTTGGGCATTGTTTAATATTATTAATATTTGAAAGCAGGGCACATTAGTTTGTTGATGACTAGTTCAAAGATATGATCTCCTTGCAATCAGGTTCATTAACACATGTTAGGTCTCAAACTATCGTAGAAGGGGAGGTTGAATACGATATGGGTAGTTTTTTAATTTGATTTATGAGTTCATTCTTGTTTGGTGAGATATGGATTTCAAAGTAAATAACAACGAGAACAATTCGAGGAATATATTTTTGTATTATACAAAGCTCAGTTTTTAATGGTGTTCTTCGTTTATATCTCTCTCTGGTTGTATATGTATCTTTTTGTTCGAACACTCAAAATGAATTACTCATTTTGTTTAAGTAGTGTAGACTTTACAATAATTGAACTGCATTGGTATGTGTCGACCTTTGTTTTTCATGTGAACTTTAGAATGTGTCGACTCTTTGCTGCATAGAATGTGACTTGGAGTGTTTTGATTATCACAAAATGTGTTGACCTCTAGCTGTCATGTATCACTTTATTCATTACTTAGAATAATTCCAAGTAATAGAATATGTGTCGACTTCTTCACCCTTGTGGAATACTTACAGAAATCTATTCTCTTTAGAATGTGTCGACTAGGATGCAGTGTATGGCATTTAGAATATTTCCTTGGCTTGAGTAAATGTGTCGACTTTTGACTTGCTTGTAACTTACTTGAATTGTCTCTAACAATTACCATATGTGTCGACTGATTCACTGAGTTGCCTGCCTTTGAAACATTTCAATTTATTTGAAATGTTTTGACTTTTTTGCTCCATGTATTGCCTTGGAAACATTTCATCATGCTTCAAATTTATCGACAGCTTCATAGTGTATACACTTGCCCAAGTCACAAATTCATGTCAAATGAATATGTGTCGACCAATGCATACTTTTGGTGCCTTAGGACAATTTTATGGCCATAACAAATCAAGCTTCTACCTTTAATCCTTATTACTTTGCCTCAGAGAAATTATCAAGTTATTGGTGATACATTTCAATTTCCTGGCAATTCTTTCTTTAAAATTGATATAAAAATCATCTTCACTTGTGTTGACGCTTAGTGCACTAGTTCAATTCACAAACGACTAACACCGATCTTGATCTTCATATCTTTAATTAATTCAGTTGACAGGCTTGTTGCAGTTCTTTATTGCTTCAAATAGTCACTGAAATCTTCTAGTACTTACTACTTGAATCTTCAATATTATCTGAAACTTCTGAGACATTTATTCTTCACTAAGGCTTGACACTGACATGGACTTCTTTCAGTAGTCTTCAAAATTTCTTCTGATATTTTGATTCTTCGTAGTTACATGTTCTTCATGTTATACAGATTCATGTGATTAATTAATACTCCTTTTATCCCAAATTAACTGTCATGTTTGACTTTTCTGTGGTCAAATTGACTCAAGTTTGACTGAGAAATACATATAGTATATAACTGAAAAAAATTATAAAAAATATATCATTGAAAAGAATATCTAATTTATTTTAAAATGTATTTTTCATTATTTTAAAATTATAAAAGAATAATTTTTAATTCTCAGTAAAAGTTGAGTCAAATTGACCATAAAAAAGTCAAACATGACAATTAATTTGGGACGGAAGGAGTAGTATTTACCAATTCTTTACTTTAGTTGAGTTAAAGTTCTTTAATATTATTTCTTGCGGACACAAAAGTGGAGCTCTATGATGAGAGTGTAAAAAGTCGAGATGAGCTAGAGAAATAACAAGAAAGCATTTCAACTATTCTATAGTTACCATTGCCCAGTCCAACCTTTCTTTAATACATCCATCAATCATATTCCTAACCCAAGTAAACCGTTCCCTTTTATAATCTAGCAATTATAATGTACAGACTTCTAAAGAGTTATGAAATGCTTCAATTTGTGTTTCTCTCTTTACTCATCCTCCTTCATTATTTTCTTGATTTGTAACTAGTTCCCATGTTTGGTGTCTATTTGTTACCTTAAGATCCCCATAGAAACCACAGAAGTGTCAGAATGTTGTCTAATATGATTAGTTGGCGGTGTTAAATAATTAACTGTTATTCCTCTAGAACAATGTCAATATTTGTAGAAGGGGGGTTGAATACAAATATTAAAACTTTTTGTTGTTCTAATATTTGTTCTTGATGTTTTTGAATTTGTGAGAATATGTTCGAACAATTTAAGACTGAAAAATAAATTGAACAAAGAGATTTAAAATTACTGATGGATTGGTTGTTCCATTAGTGTATATTTTTGCTCAATGTTCCTAGGTTAAAAGAAACCTAGCTGCATTCTTACAAGATTAGAAAACAAATCAACTGTTCTTACAAATGTGCTCTGAAGCTGGAACAGTTGATTAAGAAATATTGTCTAATTTGTCTGTTCTCTAATAATGTTGCTACACTTGTTTATATACCACAAGTGTGCTTTTACAATACCTATACTAGGATTGTTTCTACCTGCCTTTCTTTTACCTTTTTCTATCTTTGAAAAGGTTTGAAAAGACAGCTTCTGATTGAGTCTTCACAGCCACTCTAGACTGTCTTCCATAGGAGTGCTTTTGTTCTCTGGATCATCAACAGATATTCTTTCTGTGTTGTCACACTCAATTGATAATTTGCTGTTAAGCATATCAATTGATCCATCCTTTAATCCATCAACTGATGTTCTTCTTCGATTGATCTTTATATCCATCAATTGATAAAAGATGACTTATCGATTGATAGATGTTATCAATCGATATATCAATTGATGGGTCTTCACATCAGTTGATGGTCTTCAATGCTTGACTTGGCTTCTTCGATTGATCCCTCATCCATCGATGCTTCAATAACAATTGATCATCCTTCACTTGTGTAATTTCCTGTCTTCACATAATTACAATTTAACAGTTTAATTTACACATCAATTGATGATCTATATCAATCGACTCCAACATCAATTGATGAATAAAATATCAATTGATTTACACCTTATCGATTGAAATAGACTAAGTACATCTATACTACAATCCAAATTATCAATTGATTCATATAAACACTTCAACTGATAAATGGTTTCCTAATCAATTGATATTTATAACTTTCATATCAATTGATCAGTTACATCAAATTAAATTTCTATGATTCTAAGATTAATGTTATCATCAAATCACTATGATTTTCAAAGAAGTATTATTCCTCCACCAAAGCCTATTCTAGGGACCTCGATCCCATGATTAAATCAAAGTCTATTGCAAATTGTAATGGTTTTATTGTCCGTTAACTTTGTTTCCATTAGAAAGAGTAGATATGGTTTATAATACTTTATAAGAACTCTTACTTATCATATTGTCACTTCACCATTTAGTCATCTTACACTCTAACTCACGATAGCCATTCACTAGAAAACTTGTATACCTAAGTTAGACTGTGTTTTTTGTTTATAAAGCCACTTTCTTATTTCTAATATCTTAATGAAATTCTTATTTTAAAATTGATCTCCCTAATATAAAAGAAAGCTTTTATCTAAATAATTTTTGGAAATTAATTAATGTTAATCTCTTCATTAATCTTCCATATGTTCCTATCAAAGATTATTCTTTGAACTAGATTGGCTTATGATTAAATTATCCCTTAACTTTAGGGTTTATTATACTCTTCAATTGACTACCTTAGCAACACCATATTTATATCCTAATTGATTCAAAACAATCTTATTGAAGAAATAATATATATTTTCCCCCATTCCTTCATATTGCTTACATTTTTATTTTTTTATAGGAGTTCACCCTTCATTCAATCGATATATATATTCTTTAGAGTTTAAAACCCCTTAAAATCTGGTAATACATTTCCAGCACATATAGCTAATCGACTATATAGTATGGACCTCAACTCCGTACTCTACTGCTTTAAAATATAGGTCATTGGGGGAAACATATGTACCACTAGTTTTTTTACCATAACAAGTAACTTCGTCCTATAAATAAAATCGTTTAAACTTTAGAGACTAAATTCTACTAGTTTGTAACTCAACTATTTTACTTGGTTTGCTTTCCTATCCTATTTCTCATTGTGTCCAAAATATTAAACTCCCATATTACTCTAAGAATTTCAATTCCTTTATATCATTATTCTATTTTTTTAGTAATAACTTATTATGAAACAAAATGGTTGATCATTTTTCTGATATTTTGGTTTAACATTTTGCAAGTTCTTTTTTAGGTGGGAGAAAATTATTATCCCTATATTTTAACTAATCAATATTTTTAAAATATAATCTATCTATAGTTATTCTTCAAATACTTCTATCCTTATTTGTATTTTTATAGAAATTCTCTCTGACCATTTTTGCAACCCTTTATAGATGTGGATTAGCATAAGAGGGACAATGATTAGGGTTTATATCAAAAGGACACATGATAGTTGCCTTCCTATAATAACCCGTATTTTTGACGTATTTTTTTATTTATAAAAGACCTTGATGAATAGTGGTTCTACGGATTTATGAAAAACTTTTTAGCCCACACAAAGTAAGTGATGGAATATCGGAAATCCGAAGATGTAATATTGTTGTATGAAGCAAATGAGTGAATGTAAAAGTCGTCGGAATCCAAAGATTTTCACTTTTACTATTTGTTTCATAATTTACGAGATATCAAGGAATACGAGAATTATATTATGAATGAGAGGATTATAATTTAGAAATTTCATAATAATAATCGAATATAAGTATTTAGAATATTAAAGATTTACGCCACGAAATTCCTATGACGAAACGCTTTCAAAAATTAATCAAACTTATGTGGAGGGTTAATGGTTAAGTGTTGGATGATAAGTGACTAATGAGAAGTCTCATGCAAGAACCATGCAACCAAATTGGTTAAAAAGGAACCAAGTCAACAATTCAAGCAACTAGCCAAGTTAAGGAAACATAGTTCCATGAATTAGGGGCCAAGTTTTCAAGCCATACCTTGGTTACTATTTGAGGTACTTGACCACCATCATGGCCATATCTCTTGATAGATATCAACCATATCCACATACAAATACAAATACACCAACTCAAAATCAATCAAAGTAGAAAAATCTCTCCCCCTCCATTTTTTTCCATTTGGCTATTAAAGAAAAGCAAGGAAAGAAAAGAAATTCAAAACCCAAGTTCTACTAATCCATAAATCACCAAATTTTGATCATAGCTTCCATAATTCACAAATAAGGTGTGTACAAATTTTCATGGTCGTTCAATTTGTATAGCATAGCCAAATCCTTACAAGATCTTATTAGTATGTTTAAGGATTCAAGAAAGGTATAAATACCATCCACCCTTTGATTTACTTTGAGCTATAAGCTTGAGTTTGATTTATATTTAAGTATATATTAATTTAAGGAAGTTTGGATGTAAATGATTGAATATTGTTGGTTGAATAATATGGGTTGATGATGGTGATGAGTTTTTGAGATTTACAAACGGATTTTGTTGTTAAAGGCATTGGGTTATTGGTTAATGGATTTAACATAGTTAAATTCTGGAATCGTTACGATTATAGCCGTCATAATGCCCATTTGATTTAGGACTATTTTAAGCAAGCATTACAAATTGTCAAATTAGTTTTTTTGAACACCACTGACCATGTTGTGTAGATATTGTTTCATAGTTTGTTTTGGCACTTGAATCGTGTTATTTCGATTTACGGTTTAGAAGGAATGCTAGTTTTAGTGGGAATAGCCAAAATGACCAAACTGCTACATTGAACTCACTTTGGAGACATAAATGAACCACTTAACTGTTTTCAAAACTTTGCAACTTTAGGTTAAGTATTTTGGACGGTAATAAGGTCTCTACAAAATTTCAAGTGCAGATGTTGATTTTTCGATTTTATAAAAATATCGAAACCAAAGTTGCGCGATGACACTATTCACTAAAGAAGCTACTGCCTTATTCAGTAAATTCGGGAAAATGAGTCATTTGTCCAGTGCTAAACTTTTGATGTATTGTATTCTAGGCATTCTCTAGATCGTGCACGCGAAAACGGTGCGTCGATTGAGTTAAAGGTTTGGGAGAAGTCCAGATTTTAGTGAAAATGGTGTAAATAGTAAAATTCTGTAGTTGACCTAATTTGTAAAATATATTTCACCACGTTAAACTCATGTGTTCCAAATCAAAATATTTTTGATAATTATTACAAATACTCAAGAAGCTACTTGAAGTGATTTCGTATTTAATTATGAATTTTCTGATTTATTAAAAATGTTGGAGTTCGATTCATGTAATAGAAATTCTCAGGAAAGTCAACTCTAAGGGAACAGTTTTGACAAGACACTTTGACCAGGATAAAAAGATAATTTTGAGGCGGTCAAATAACGAAAGTTATAGAGGAGTATCATGACTACATGGAGGAATGAGTAAATAGATTAAAAACCATTAACAAGATAGTGTTGTGGGTAGCTAAAGTAGGCCTGGAGAGGTGGAATGCTGGGTAAGACAAGTGTCAGTAAAATGACTAAGTACAAATTGAAGTTGTCATAATTGGAATCGATATGCGATTATACTTATTAGTAAAATAAGTAGTTGATGAGATTAAAAATACTAATTGGGATTATGATATCTTTTGATAAAAAAACCCGGAACGAGAGGGACTCTGAGAACGTATTTTGGACTTTAGGCAAGTTTTCTCAACCTTATTCTTTCATTTTCAAAATGTTATATTCTTGATTTTGCATATGAAATTAAATTATATTTATGCAAGTTTTCGAAACCAGTACTTTATGTACTGTTATTATATTTTAAAACTGTTGTTGTTGTGATATAACTATTTATCGATATTACGAACTGTTGTTTAATCTTTCGTCAAATATTTGGTTTATATGCTATAAGGTGTTATAGATATATGCCGGTATATATATAAAGGCTCTAAGAGTAGAGGGGGTTTTTGTATTTTCGAACGTAGATCGAGAGTTGGAAGTGTTATTTCAAATATTGTCGTAACTCGGAAGTTGTCGGAGATAAATTATATTTTATCGATTAAAAATATTCCAATATTTATATTTGGATATTTTTATTGATTAATATTTTAAATAATGTTAATAAGTAATATTTGAATATTTATTTAAATAATGAATATTATTTCGAATATTCATTTCAAAAGGGAATTATTAATTGTTTATTATTAAATAAATATTTGTTAAATATTTATTAAACATTCTAAATTTTATTAAAAATTCTTTAAAGTCCTAAACAATTATTTCAAATATTTTTTGAACTTTAAAAAATTTATTTAAAAATATACGAGGCTCCCAAATAATTATTTTATATTTTATTAATTATTTAAATAAGAATAAATTACTCTCTGACTTATCAAAAATTGAGAATCCAGCCTAGGAAGTGATTAAATAATTTATTTTCTTTGAATACAATTATGTTTTGGGATTACTATCCTACTTTAGTTAGGGTTTTCAACTTATCAAAATCAAAAAGATTTTCCGACTAACTCTCAGGTCATGATTTTCAAATGATTTTAATTCCTCGAAAGATGGGATCAGTTGACGGAGGTCAACACATACATTGTGATATTCTTACTTCCCCAAATATTCCAGAAATAACCCATCAGAGATATGTGAATCTATTAACAAGTATTATATACTTGGGGAACTAGGATTAAATTCCGGTTCTAGGTTAGATAGATGTGTTAGGAATTAGAGTTACAGAAGTTTACAAAGGAGATGGGGTGAATGTATAACTTCAAATGCTTTTGCTTTTTGTTCTCACTTCTTTAATTTTGATGAACTTCTTGATAGTGTTTGTAGCCTTGTCAATTCACAAGTGTTTATTTAAATACAAATGCAAAAATGTAAGAACACAGAGAATTAACTTTCAATCTAATGGTGTATTAGAATGAATCAGCTACAATCTGAAATTCAAAGTGAACTTCAGCTTCATGTTCTTGGAAGTAGAAAACAAGGTATGAAATACTTGATAAAAAATTTCAGCTTACTAATTAGGCTGTGTAATTTTTATATAGACAATATGTCTTTTGGTACATGCACTCACTAATCAGTTAAGCTAAAACTAGAAATAGACAAAAATAACTTTACATTTGACTACTATCTATTTCTAGCTAACACAAACTATGACAGTCCTTTTTCTTACAGCCTTATCCCTTCTGTCATTTGTCTTGTTCATCTTCTAAGCTTCATTGTAGACTTGTCTCCATCTTCACAGGTTTGACTGATCCTGTAATGACAGAGCTTCAGAATCACTTGTCTTGTTCGTCTGCAAATCTCTTAAAATTTAACTTCTTGAATCAACTGAGTACTCACTTGAATTTACTTTGAGAAGTCACAGTGAATGACTTCTCGATTAGAATAGACTTCTCAATTAGAATAGACTTCTCGAATCATACTTGTAATACAGACTTCTCGTTTGGTTCTACTATACTTCTCAAATGTTTCAATCTTTATTACTTCTCGATTGCTCCTCTGGCTAACATCTCGATTTGTTCAACTGTACTTCTCGAATGGTTCAATCTTCACATTTCTCGAATAACTATCAATTCTTTGACTTCTCAATCACTCCTCACTTCTCGATTGATTGATAAGTTACTTGAGCATCTAAGACTTCTCTACCAGCTTCACAGTTCTGACTTCTCTATCAGGATGACTTCTCTATCATGTATTTGCCTTGGAGTACTTTTCACTGCAATTCTTATTTGATGAATTCTTCATTGATTTGATGCCTGATTCAGACTTGAATCTTCTATCAATCTTTATTCTTGACTCATATTTACATATTGACTTCACAGTATAAACATACTTCTATCTGCAAATACATTAAGACATTCTAAGAACACATCCTAATACAGAAACATTACATGTGTTACATCAAGACAAGTAATCATACAGAGTAAGCTTGATTTGGTCCAACATTTTTCCCCAATTTGGGAAAAGACAATTTTATAAATTAATACAAAATATCGAACCTACATATTTCTGCTGTTTAAGTTGTTGTTGTTATTGTTGCATGAATAGATCATATTTTGCTTTCTTTTCTTTTTCTTCCCTAGCTTTGATTTCTTCAATGACTTGAAGAATTTCTTGCCTAGCCATGACTTCTTCAATCAAAATTGTATTTTTTATAATATCAGCTGTAACTTGTAGAGATTGTATGGGATAATCTTTGTCAAATTTGAATATTATTCTTGAAGTTACCCCATCTCTGAGTTTAAACTCAACTCTGTCTGGATCTTTGAAAACTATTGTGACAACCCAAGCTCATAACTGAATGCATACCAGACCCAACAACCCACCACAGGTCAGCCCATAAAAAGCTAGCAATTTTAGGTATACATTAGTTATTAACTTGTCCTTATAAAGGGCCCAAACACACACATTCTATTCGATGTGGGATGTTACAAACACCCCACCTTATTGGGTCGACGTCCTCGTCGAACCCACAGACAAACTTACGGAACCCGGGCAGTGCCTTAGCACTTCAGGCCGGGTATGGCTCTGATACCATTTATAACAACCCAAGCCCATAACTGAATGCATACCAGACCCAACAACCCACCACAGGTCAGCCCATAAAAAGCTAGCAATTTTAGGTATACATTAGTTATTGACTTGTCCTTATAAAGGGCTCAAATACACTTTATCTATTCGATGTGGGATGTTACAGAATTTAATTATTGAATTAATTAAGTGGGACTTGATTAATTATATTAGAATTCATATTTAATAATAATAATAACCCAAAGTCATAATGGGTTTTGGAAACCACATGGATTAGGGTTAGGCCCAAAATCTCTCTCTCCCCTATATATACATAATGATGTATAGTATTAGGTTTGAATCATCAAATTTCGTTTTAGAGAAAAACCCTAGCCTCTCAACATCAAGAGAGGCTAGAGAAAGAGAGAGAGAGAGAGAGAGAGAGGCAAACAATTCGGCTAGTACCGACTCCGGTGATCGTAGGACGATCGGGCGTTCGTTTTATAACAACCCAAGCCCATAACTGAATGCATACCAGACCCAACAACCCACCATAGGTCAGCCCATAAAAAGCTAGCAATTTTAGGTATACATTAGTTATTGACTTGTCCTTATAAAGGGCTCAAATACACTTTATCTATTCGATGTGGGATGTTACAACTATGCACTTTCCCAATCTCCTAATCTCTTCAGACTTTCTTTCCAACTCCCCTTTCTCCTTGATCTTACTCTCTGCCATTTCCATCCTCTCATTCTCCTTGTCAATCTTTTTTTGATATTTTCTTGCAAAATACTTAGTTATTTCAACCATCTTCAATTTGTTCACCATGCTCTTTTTATCATAAAGGTTGATTACCTTTTTGATGTCATGAGTAGTAGACTTTGAGCTATCATGGTAGAATTCCATTTCTTCTCCATTAACGTTTATTACAAACACCTTCTTGTCCCTTATCTCAACCTTACAGATCTTGTCTGCCTTCCATTGTTTGAGTTTCACCTTATCCTCTTCAACAATCTCCTGGATAGGTTTCAGAGGTAATCCTTTATCAGGTACAATAATCTGCTTTCTCCATTTTGGACACCTCACTAATAGAGAACTAGTAGGTTTCTTGAAGTGAGTCATCATGGCATTATTGTCCTTTAGCTGTTGGTAGAGCTATAGTCTCCTGACATGATTCTCACTCAATTTCTTCCTTATCACTCCATTGGCTGTCACCTTAACTATAAGTATTTTTGGTGATTTGGGTTTTGAGATTATAACAGTTTCAGAAACTATTAGAGTTACACTAATACCCTGAATTTTGGTAGGTGTATTAACATGAATCCCAGCAGCTTGCTGCTTAGAAGGCTTCTTCCTTTCGTACTTCTTCTCCTTCTTTGAATCATCGTTATTTTTGTCACCTTCTTTATTGTCATCCTTCTTTTTCTCACCATCGTTATTACTCCTAGGCTTTGGCTTATTTTCATTCCTTTTATTATCCCTCATTCCTTCATATTGCTTACATTTTATTTTATAGGAGTCCACTATTCATTCAATCGATATATATATATATATATTCATTAGAGTTTAAAACCCCTTAAAATCTGGTGATACATTTCCAGCACATATAGCTAATCGACTATATAGTATGGACCTCAACTCCGTACTCTACTGCTTTAAAATATAGGTCATTGGGGGAAACATATGTACCACTAGTTTTTTACCATAACAAGTAACTTCGTCATATAAATAAAATTGTTTAAAATTTAGAGACTAAATTCTATTAGTTTGTAACTCAACTATTTTACTTGGTTTGCTTTCCTATCCTATTTCTCATTGTGTCCAAGAGATTAAACTCCCATATTACTCTAAGAATTTCAATTCCTTTATATCAGTATTCTGTTTTTTCAGTAATAACTTATTATTAAACAAAATGGTCGATCATTTTTCTGATATTTTGGTTTAACATTTTGCAAGTTCTTTTTTAGGTGGGAGAAAATCCTTATCCCTCTATTTTAACTAATCGGTATTTTTTAAATGTAATCTATATATAGTTATTCTTAAAATACTTTTATCCTCATTTTTATTTTCATAGAAATTCTTGCTGACCATTTTTGCAACCCTTTATAGATGTGGATCAGCGTAAGAGGGATAATGATTAGGGTTTATATCAAAAAGACACATGATAGTTGCCTTCCTGTAATAACCCGTATTTTTAATGCATTTTTTATTTATAAAAGACCTTGATGAATAGTGGTTCTACGGATTTATGAAAAACTCTTTAGCCCACACTAAGTAAGTGATGGAATATTGTTGTATGAAACAAATGAGTGAATGTAAAAGTGGTCGAAATCCGAAGATTTTCACTTTTACTATTTGTTTCATAATTTATGAGATATCAAGGAGTATGAGAATTATATTATGATTGGGAGGATTATAAATTAGAAATTTCATGGTAATAATTGAAAATAAGTATTTAGAATATTAAAGATTTACGCTACAGAATTCTTACGACAAAACACTTTCGGAAATTAATCGAACTTATGTGTAGGATTAATGGTTAAGTATTAGATGATAAGTGACTAATGAGAAGTCCTATACAAGAACCATGCAACCAAATTGGTTAAAGAAGAACCAAGTCAACTAGTCAATCAACTAGCCAAGTTAAGGAAACATAGTTCCATGAATTAAAGGCCAAGTTTTCAAGCCATACCTTGGTTACTATTTTAGGTACTTGACCACCATCAAGGCCACATCTCTTGATATATATCAGCCATATCCACATACAAATACAAATACACCAACTCAAAATCAAGCAAAGTAGAAAAAGATCTCCCCTTCATTTTCTTCCGTTTGGCTATTCAATTAAAGCAAGGAAAGAAAAGAAAATCAAAACCCAAGTTCTACTTATCCATAAATCACCACATTTTGACCATAGCTGCCATAATTCATAACTAAGGTATGTACAAATTTTCATGGCCATCCAATTAGTATAGCATGGTCAAATCCTTGCTCAAAGATGAGGGTGAATAGTAACTCCGAAAATTACTTACTTGTTTCTTGATTTTCTCTTGCAAGTTTAAGAATGATAAGCATAGATCAAGGCTCTATTAAGGCTTAAAAGCTCTTATTAGTATGTTTAAGTATTCAAGAAAGGTATAAACACCATCCACCCTTTGATTTACTTTGAGCTATAAGCTTGAGTTTAATTTATATTTAAGTATATGTTGATTTAAGGATTTTGGATGTAAATGGTTGAATATTGTTGGTTGAATAATATATGTTGATGATGGTGATGAGTTTATGAGGTTTACAAACTGATTTTTTTGTTAAAGGCATTGGGTTGATGTTTGGGTTATTGGTTAATGGATTTAACATAGTTAAATTCGGGAATCGTTATGATTATAGCCGTCGTAATGCCCGTTTGATTTAAGACTGTTTTAACCAAGCATTATAAACTGTCAAATTACTATTTTTGAACACTAACCATGGTTGTGTAGATCTTGTTTAATAGTTTGTTTTGGCGCTTGAATCGTGTTTTTTCGATTTACGGTTTATGAGGAAAGTTAGTTTTAGTGGGAATAACTAAAATGACCAAACTGCTACTGAAAGGCATATTACTAGACCTATTTGTAATAAGGAGATGACAACTCAACTAAGATAAGAAAGTGAAGTAAGTAGTAAATACTGAGGAAGGAATCAAGACGAAGAAAGTCAACTAGACACAAAGAATCATAATATCAGAAGTGTTCTAATGAAGCAGCTACTCTAAACCGGAAGAAGTTCATTAATATGTTCAAGCGTCGGCGAAAAATAAAGTAGTATTTCAGAAGAGTTCAGAAGATACAGAAGATTCCAAGTGCCTACTACAAAGAGATTCCAAGAAAAGAAATATTGAAGACAAATCTAGAAGTAAGACAAGACGCAAAGACCACTACAGCAAAAATGAGAATCAACATTGTAGTTTGTCATCCGTGAACCAGACCAGTGCACGGGGTGTCAACAGTGTTAGTGAAGATTCTTCATCAAAAAGTTCAAGTGGTTAGAAAGGTTATTGTTGAAAAACAGAAGAGTTTTATCTACATCAACAATAGTCCTACAGTCAAGACTTTATTTTAATTCTCTATTAATTAATTAAATTAATTAGTTAATTTAATTAGTAAATTAATTCACTCAGAATTAATTTATTTCTTAAATTAATTAAAAGATTAATTAATTTAGAATTATTTTAGAATGATAGAAGAAAGAAGCTGGAAGCTTAAAGGGATACATGTTTGTTTGGAATGCAGTGTACAAGAGTCAGAATCCAAGATTGAATATTTCACTGGGTACATGCAGTGGTGAAAAGAAGTATTGTCTAGTTTAAAGAGTAAGATTATTTCAGTAACAGAAGTACTTCTAATTGTCATTGTAGAAACAGCTAAACATTCCTGACAGTACTGACTTAAAGAAAAGACGGAAAAAGAATTGACACGGAAGAAATGCAAATTCATATATTCGTAAAAGTGGAACCCCGGTTGGAATTGATTTATCATTTCCAAGTCAAAAGGAGTTCGGTTCCAGACGTTCAGAAGACCGCAGCTTAGAGCGTAAGGATTTATTTAATTCATAAATATTTTATTTATTTAGTAAATTATATTTATAAATATCTAAATAATATTAGATATTTATTTTTATAATTTCTGAATTAAATTTATTATTTATTAATCAAAGAATATAAGCTGTGCGGGTCTAAAAGCATTTCTACGGAGCTTATCACTAAAAGACAACATAAGTCCCTTTGCTTTTTCAAATTGAAATGGCAGGAGAAGCTTTTTTAAAAGCAACCAATCACATGTTTCCACATGTCCAATCAAGTGGAAAAGAAAAGAAAAAGGCTGATGAAGGAAAAGTCATACCGAGAGAAAAAGTAAAAGTCATACTGATTCCTCCTTTTCAAAAAGTCATACCGAGCAGATTTTATTTAATTAAAATAAGTCATACCGATTTTTTTAATTAAAGAAAGTCATACCGAGCAGATTTTATTTAATTAAAATAAGTCATACCGATTTTTTTAATTAAAGAAAATCTGAATATGACTTTAGAAAAGTCATACCGAATTTTCTAAAGTCATACCGAATTCTAAAAGTCATGCCCAGCTTTCTGAAGAGTCATACAAGGCTTAATTTGATGATAAAAAGAGTCATATTGGAAGAGTCATGCTAGCTTTTCAACCTCTATAAATATGAGGCTTGAGCTTCATTTTTCAGTGATAGAAAAAACATTTCAAATTCAGAAATTTGTCTGCATTGTAATATTCACAGATTTCTGTGCAAGTTTGAATATAATTGTTAAATCAGAACAATTCATGTCAAAATCGTTCTAGACATTTAATCAGTTATATAAACTATCATCATATTAATTTTGTAATACTTTTCAAGTTAAAATCATATCTTCTACTTGAACAGTATTTCATTAAAATTAATATTTCACGAAAAATTAAAGTAATATTTTTAAATCCAATATTCCGTGATTAAATTAAGATATTGTATTCAACCCCCCTTCTACAATATCAGGGACCAACAGCTATATTGAAATCACTTTGGAGATATAAACGAACCATTTAACGGTTTTCAAAACTTTGCAATTTTGGAGGTTAAGTAGTGTGGACAGTTAATAAGGTCTCTGCAAAATTTCAAATGCAGATATTGAGTTTTCGATTTTATAAAAATTTCGAAACCGATGTTACGCGATGACACTATTCACTATAGAAGCTACTGCCTTGTTCAGTAAATTCAGGAAAATGAGTCATTTGTCAAGTGCCAAAATTTTGACGTATTGTATTCTAAGCATTCTGTAGATCATACACATGAAAACGGTGCTCAATTGAGTTAAAGGTTTGGGAGAAATCAAGGTTTTAGTGAAAGTGGTGTAAATAGTAAAATTCCGTAGTTGACCTAATTTGTAAAATACATTTCACCACGTTAAACACATGTGTTCCAAATAAAAATATTTTTGATAATTATTACAAATACTCAAGAAGCTCATTGATAGATAATGTTCTGATAAATAATTATTACAGTCCCATTCTCTCTCAATTCCAATCTCTTCTATTCTTCTTTCCCCCAACTCATCAAATTTCTTCAGAAACTGTTCTGATAGATAATCAAACATTTTCAAATTCTCCTTCTTTGTTAATCAAGGAGAAGCCAATACTCTCTCTTGAATTTTCTTCTCAGAAAATTCAGGATTCCATCTCACATGTCATTTCAAATATAACTTCTCAAATCATTACCTCAAATGTTTCTACTCCATCAATTGATGTTCCTTCATCAATTGATATTCAGCCATCGACTCATAAGCCATCGATCGATACTCAAGATTAATCAATGGGTATGCATCAATCGATAGATATCCCAAACACTTCGGCTGATAATTTCTATACATCAATTGATGCTCATTCAATTGATGTTGCACAAACACTCTTAGGAATGAGTGAGTTGAGTGAGAGGCAAGATTGTAACCTGGCAAAAGGAGAGGACATGAGTAAGGACATTCCTATTTTTTATAGAAATACGAGTGAAACACATGAGGGCCCCACCTTAGAAGGTGCACAGGATATGAGTGAGGAAGAGGTGAGATTTCAGGATGAGATCCTGATGCAAAATAGAGAGATGAGTGAGAAAGATAAAATAATTCTGTTATTTATAAAGGAGTTAGAAAATGAATTAATGTCATAGGAGGAAGGAGTCAAGAAGATATGGGGAGTATCTAATGCAGAAGCAAGTGGGAGTGGAGTTAACAAGGAGAAATTGCAGATCTCAATCAAAGGAGAATTACTCACTATATGAGGGAGTCATTAAAAATTCAGAAGATCACAGTGATAAGAGTAAAGAGAGAATTGGAGATTATCAAGGGATCTATCATATCTAACAAGGATTCATTGGAGAGAAGGTTGGATAAGAAGCTACCTAGTAATACTATGGGTCAAATCAAGGACAAATTGTTCAAGGAATCCAAGAACTTTGCAGCCTTGGAAATAAGAGTAGAGTCTCTAGAAAAGAAGAAGGATGACATCATTAAAGGCCAGAGTCTACATGCTTCCATTCTTCAGAAGTTTCTTGACAGAATGCCACCACCTCCTCCTATTGATGATAACAAAAAGGGGGAGAATGCTAAGAAGAAGGATGGTGATGGTGATGGCAAAGGCAGTGGTGGTGTTGGTGGTTCTGGTGTGGATAAATCAAGTGGCATTGGTGGTTCTGCAACAAAAGGGTCTACTAAAAATGGAAGCAACAGGGATATGTTGGGATTCGGGCACACACGCAGCGGAAAAACGCGAAAAATAAATATAAAAAAACGAATCTCAAACGCAGGATCCGTGTATAATAAGCGGATGATTATGGAGAATCGGATGTGTACCTTATTAAAGCTTTCCTTATGATGATTATAGAGGTTCAGAAGCGATGAATCACAGCAGCCCTTCACAGAAATCTGCTCTCTATCGGTATCCACATGAACGTCGTATCATCTAACGATCACCGGAGTTAGGTACTAGCTTGTTTCTGCCTATTTGTCTCTCTCTCTTTCTCTAGCCTCTCAAATAACGTAGAGCAGCAAGGGTTTTATCAAAAACAAAATTATCAAACTGTTAACCCTAAATTATACATCTTTATGTATATATAGGGGAGAGAGGGACTTGGGTCAAAACCCTATTCTGATTGGACTTCTTAAAACCCATTCAGATTTCGGATTTATATTATTAATAAATTCGAATTCTAATATGTATATAATTAATCAAGTCTCACTTAATTAATTAAATAAATAAATTCGAATTAATAATAATAACAATATTTAAATTCATAATTTAAATAACACTCCGTTTAAACGTTCTTTGTGTGTGACCCTATAGGTTATTATTACGTTGGCAATAATTTTATTTTCTACTAATAAAATTATAAACAATGAGCGGCATCTAGTAATACATCATTGCTACCCAAGTAATAATAATAATTGGTGATTCAATTAAACCTTTCGTGAGTAATGTACAATGTAATATAATCCCTTTAACCTTATATTATAGATCAAACTCGAGGCATGTAATGTGTCATCTTCTTCAACGTTTAATCCAGGTTTCCTTGATCAATGAGCAGACTATTAATCAAATCAACATTTGAGCATGACCATGCATTTTATAGTATCACTAAATCAAGAGGCCAATAATATCGCTCCTAAAATAGGAGGGTTAAATCCTATATCTATCATTCATATTTCTCATACGATTCATAGCATACCCAATGTCCACCTTTATCATTACCCGGTTAAAGATAACTTTGAGTGTAATCAAAGTATATTAATTCTCGTATAGAAATATAATGATTTCAAGTCTAAGGATCATTACATCATTATCACAGTAAGAATTTCTTATGACACTTATCAACATGTAGATTCTCACAGCGGGTCTGTCCAATGCCATGCATTGAGACATGCACTTATGTTCTTGACTTTAGTATCACCATACCTATGACCAATGAGATGTGGTCATCAGTCAACAAACATGCTAGTCTTATTGCATTATTATTGTCCTTAAATAATAATACTCGACTAGGGACTTTTAGGAATAAAATACTATTCATATAATCTCATTTTTAAGTCACATACTTAAAGATATATATTACGTGTTAATATTCCAAGGACATTTATTATTCTTTCAATTTATGACGCAGTAAATAAAGACATAATAAATATTAATTAAATAATCACATAAAACATAATTCTTAATTGTTTTCAATAAAACATTAAAAGTATTGTCTCTAGGACACCAACACTAACAGGATAAACAATCTTCAAAGTCATCTAAGTCACCCAAAGATGACTTAGAACATAAAAAGAAAGAATTCAAGAAGTTTAAAGATGATCTAGAATCTAGAAGAATTTCTAGGGAATGAGAAACTCAATAAATGATTGAGAGGGAAAGGAAAAGAATTGAAGATCTAAGAAAGAACACTGAGTTGGTGACAGAGGCAGTAGAAAAAGGGAACTTGGATGAGTTCATTGCTTAGACAAGAATAGTAAATGAAAATGCAAAGAGGGCTGCCAAAGAATGCAATTCAAATGTAAAAACCTTTCTAACAATTGATCTTGAAGCCCTTGAAGAGAATAAAAAGGGTAAAGCCATAATGATTGAAGAAGAAAAGAAAAAGAAGGAGGCAGTTGGCCAGAAGCTTCTTCAAGGAGTCATTTCCTCAGGATTTTCAGATGCTGCAAGAAGAGAAAAGGGGAATGAAGAAATTTCAAGAAAAATAGAAATGGAATGGAATATGGAAGATCAATTAGTAGAATAACCACTGAGGAAAAAGAGGAAAATAGCCATGGCTAAGAAAAAGACAAGTTCTACTCAAGAAAAAGTGGTTCAGAAAAACCTCCAGGTTAAACAAGAAGAAATCATGGAGGAGGTAACAATTGAAGGCTATGATATGAAAGGGATACCAGTGATAAGTGAAAAAGGGTTGATAGGAGTAAGAACTCACCCTACAACCTCTAACCAAAACGAATCAATGAGGTTGGAGTATGAAAATGGAATAAAAATCACTTATTCAGTAAAGGTGATAATGAAGCAAAACTACAATGTTATGAAGACCATTCTACCTCTATTCAACAGAAAGTACAAACTCAATATAACAATTGTTCAGGAAATTCAACATCAAATCTCAAAGCTAAGGAGATCAAATGCAGAAGCTGAACCTGATTCACCCCTTAAACTATGGAAGTCTCAAGTCAAAAAGGTGGTGTTGGAGCCAAAATATGCAATGATTTTTATAAATATGGTGGGCAACACAAAGTTCTTTGATATCTGTAAATATCTGGACAAAATCACAGATGAAGAAATTCACTACCTTATGAGGCAAATTGGAGAGACTGACTGAGATGATGCAATTTTAAGGAGTTCATTCATGAGACAATTAAAGGAAAATGCTGAGAAGAGAAAGAAGAAAAAGTAATTGGATTATGAAGATTGTGAAGACATTGGAGCAGCTTGCAGAAGTTATTCATCAAACTAATACTTCCAAAATTCAAAGTGCTATTTAAATTTCTTGATTATATCTGAATGAAAATAATTAAGGGTTTTGTTATCATCAAGTATATTTATGCATGTTCATGTCACAGACACAAATAGGGGGAGATTTTTAGGAATCTACATGTAATTTGATGATAACTTTAGTATTAGAATCATAGAAATTTTAATTGATGTAATTGATTAATTGTATGAAAGTTATAAATATCAATTGATCAGGAAATCATTTATTAGTTGAAATGTTTATATGAATCAACTGATAATTTGGATTGTAGCATAGGTGTACGTAGTCTATTTCAATCGATAAGGTGTAAGTTAATTGATATTATTCCCATCAATTAATGTTAGAGTCGATTGATATAGATCATCAACTGATGTGTAACTTAGACTATCAAATTGTAATTATTTGAAGAGTGGAAATTATACAAGTGAAGGATGATCATTTGATATTGAAGCATCGATGGATAGAAGTTGAATTGAAGAAACCAAGTCAAGTATTGAAGACCATCAATTGATGTGAAGACCCATCGATTGATATATCAATTGATAACATCTATCAATCGATAAGTTACAATTTATCATTCGATGAATATAAAGATCAATCAAAGAAGAACATCAGTTAATGGATAAAAGGAAGGATCAATTGATATTCTTAACAACAAATTATCAATTGATCGAGACAACACAAAAAGGCTATCTGTTGAAGATCCAAAGGATAAAAGCACACTTATAGAAGACAGTCTATGATGACTATGAAGACTCAATCTGAAGCTGTCTTTCAAACCTTTTTCTAAAATGGAAAAAGGTAAAAGGGAAGATAGGTAGAAATAATCCTAGAATAAACATTGTAAAAACATACTTGTAGTATATAAACAAGTGTGGTAGCATTGTTAGAAAATGTACAAGTTAGACAATATTTCTTGAATCAACTGTTCAGCCTTAGAGCACTTTGCAAGAACGTTTGATTTATTTTCTAACCTTGTAAAAATGAAGCTAGGTTTTTATTTAACCTAGAAACATTGAGCAAAAATATACACTGATGGAAAAACCAATCCATCAGTAATTTAAAAATCTCTTTGTTGAATTTATTTTCAGTTTTATTTTTGTTTATACATATTCTCTCGAACATTCAAACATCAAGAACAAATATTGAAACAACAAAAAGTTTTGATATTTGTATTCAACCCCCCCCCTCCTTTTATAAATATTGACATTGTTCTGGGAAATAATAAGTAAAATCAAAGTTTTTCTGCACCTCCATATCTTGGTCTTCAATTACAAAGTTGGTGATTGGTTCTTGTGGGACCTGAGTCATATCATTAGTTACTTCACCACTTTGAGGTGAAGGTTCTTGTGGGCTTGACTCTGCCAGAGATTGGCCTTTAGCATCAGCAACAGTAGAATCTTCTTTCAGAGTGTAAGTGTCTGCATCCAAACTTTGATTGGATGGTTCTTGTGTGACATGGGCCTTAACAACTTCTTCAACCCTTTAAGATGAAGGTTCTTGTGGGTTGTACCCCTGATCCATGCTAGCTTCACTTGCTAGAACTGTGGCTTCTGTTGAACTTTGATCAACAGGTTCTTGTGAGCCTGGCCTTTCATTGACTTCTACTTCACTTTGAAAAGTAGGTTCTTGTGTGTCTTGGCCAAAAGTAACCTCCTTCTTCTTTCTTATTGTAAATAACTTTAAACTTCTAGAGACTGGAGATGTTTGAGTGTTCTGTGCAGCTATTTCCTTCCTGACTTCCTCAGCTAATTCTCTTACTCTTTCATAAGAGATCTCCTTGATTATTTGTTCAGGAGAGTGAACAGGAGAATCAGAGATTGTTCCTATAGCAGCTGGAGTACTAGGATTGTTTTCATCATTTTTATCCCTCCAAGGTGATTACAGGACTGTTAAAAGGATTAACATGAAGAGATTTATCATCCTTTTCAGTCAATTCATCATTTTCTTCTCTATTAGCATTTTCATCATCACCATCTACCTCAATTCCACCAATGTTACTATTTATTTGGTCAGGCAATGCAGATTTACCAGACTTCATAACAACATCAGAGTTTAATGGCTCAGAGTCTAAGGCTTGAACTTGATCAGAGTTTGGTTGATCAGAGTTTAAGAGATCACAATTTGTTGCCTTGACTAGTTTTCTCTTCTTTTTGGTAGGCTCTGAGATGGGATTGACATGAAATGGCTTCATGAAGGGAGCAGGTGGAATCTCAGAGGCTTTCTTAACAGTCTTCTTCACTGAAATACTAAGCCTTCATCATTGTCATTGGAGTCTATATTTTCACCAATAAATCTCCTTTTTCTTGGAGAAGACTCTAAGACTGACTTTCCCTTCCTTTTTATGTTTGGTCCGTGTGGTTGAGAGGTTTGTTTTACAACTACAATCTTTTGGGAGACTTCATAGGTTGGTATGAGTTGTATATAAGTGTTTGGTTATTGACTTGGACTAGAATCAGATGGTGCTAAACTCTGATTCATAGTCACTTATAAAAAATCCATCTCATACACAATAGGCATTCTCTGATTTAAGAGAAGCCTGACCCATGTGGGATAAAACAGCCTTGGAAACTTACCTTCATTGTCCTTCTTGACATCCTTCCTTGTCAAGTCAGCAAAAATTCTCTTATTCATGCTAGAGCTAGGCAATCTCTTGTCATTATCAAAATTTACATTAGGCAATAGATGATTAAATATCAACTGTAAGAATCTAGCATATTAAACAATATGTGTATCGTCACTAATTTTACTAGTTATCTGCCTAATTAATAAACAAGGAAAATTGAAATTCAAGTTATGGGTCGTAGAATACCCAATTTGTTATGACGACTGTGGGATGGCATTGAAATTGGTGCATTTGGTAGTTAAAGCCCTTGTAATATAGTCAAAGAAAAAGCTCCACTCTCTTCGCAGATTTGGCCTTGTGAGGCTTCCCAATTTGGATAGACTGTCTCAATAGCCTATTACTGTAAAGAATTCCTTGATTTGTTCATCATCAATAATATCATTATATATAGCCACTTCTGGGAGGTGAAGGGCTTGGCGAACAATTGTAGTGTGATGGAATGTCGGCCATTGCATTGAAAAGTAATAACAGGCTCCTCATTATCACCAGCATTGTTGTATGAAACAATGGACCAAATCTTTATCAGAGTTTGAGCAGAGATTGTCTTGGGTTCTTAAAAAGCATACCCAACACTACTTTGTTGAAGAAAGTCCTAAAATACATGAAAGTCTTGAGATGCGTCCGATTTATTCAATAGAGAGATGTAGTTAGTAGTAGCAAAAGTGTAATTTTGGAAAGTGAGTCCTTTGGATTCCATTGAAACAGAGATATGCAGGTATTTGATATTAGGGTTTGTGAGTACGAGAGGGAGATAGAAAGAATAAGATGCAGTTGTTAATTCAAAGTGAAAAATATGAATTAACATATTCCCTCTCAATAGCTATAAAACGTTTTTCGTGACAGACACACACGATAATGATTACTCCAATAAGAGATTAACAAATACGATGTCACATAATTAAATATGATGTCATAAATAATATAATCAATAATAGCTCAAAGTTTGACATTTGAACTAAGATCAGAGTTTACAGTAATCAGAGTTTGTTGTATTCTCTGACAGAGTTTACCACATACTCTGACAGAGTTTACCATAAACATTGTTAACTTGAGATCATCAGAGATTAGGTACTCCAAGAATCAGAGTTTATTTCATTTTCTATCAGAGTTTACCACATACTCTGACAGAGTTTACCATAAACGCTGATTGTGCCTGCTACTTGCTGTTTGGAATAAAATAACTTGTTACCATTCCCAGTTCAGAAACCAATCTTGTAAAAGTTGCTTAACATAGAGGTATGATGAATATGTTTGCTAATTGTTGATCTGTTGGAACAAAATGCATTTCAATTATTCCTTCCATGACATGTTCCCTTATGAAATGGTATCTAATACTGATGTACTTTGTCAGAGAATGTTGAACTGGATTTCTTGTCATTGCAAAAGCACTATGATTATCACAATAAATATGAATTTTTGAAAAGTTCAAACCATAGTCTAATAGTTGATTTCTCATCTATAAAATCTGAGCACAGCAGCTTCTTGCAGCTATATATTCAGCCTCTGATGTTGATGTTGAGATAGATTTCTGTTTCTTACTAAACCATGAGACAATTCTTCTATCTAGAAATTGACAATTTCCACTAGTACTTTTTCTATCAATTTTACATCCTGTAAAATTAGCATCTGAATAGACTATAAGTTTAAAGTCAGACTCTCTAGGATACCATAAGCCAAGATTGATGGTGCCCTTGAGATATCTAAAAATTCTCTTAACAGTAATCAAATGTGATTCCCTTGGATTTTCCTGAAATCTAGCACATAGACAGGTTGCAAACATGATATCTGGTCTACTAGAAGTAAAATAAAGAAGAGAGCCAATCATACCTCTATAAGTTGTTATTTCTACAGGCTCACCAATATCTTGATCAAGTTTCGTTGCAGTATCCATTTGAGTTGTAGCAGATGCAGAGTCTTGCATTTGAAACTTTGTGAGTAAATTCTTTGTATATTTTGACTGACTTATGAAAATGTCTTCATTAGTCTGTTTCACTTGCAAGCCTAAGAAAAACTCATCTTTCCCATCACGCTCATTTGATACCTGGACTGCATTAGCTTTGAAAATCTTTCACAGAGTTTCACATTAGTGGATCCAAATATAATATCTTCAACATATATTTGAACCAATAATAAATCATTGCCTTGAGTTCTATAAAATAAGATTTTATCAATTGTACCTCTTGTGAAACCACTTTCAAGTAAAAATTGAGCCAGTGTTTCATACAGCTATTGGAGCTTGTTTGAGTCCATATAAAACTTTATCCAACCTGTAGACATGATTTGGATATTTGGGATTCACAAAGCCAGGAGGTTGTTCAACATATACCTCCTCCTCAAGCTCACCATTCAAAAATGCACTTTTAACATCCATCGGTATACTTTGAATTTCTTGTGTGCAGCATAAGCAAGAATTATTCTAATTACTTCAATTCTAGCTACAGGTGCAAACGTTTCATCATAGTCAATACATTCCTGTTGTGAATAATGAATTTTGGGGATTGAATAATTGATGCAATTGTCAAATTATATGATAATCTGGATGAAAATTCACTCATTATAAAAAGTAACTTTAAATTCTTCATGTTGTGCTAATAAACCTTATGCTTATCTACTAGCTTTTAATAGTTGTAATTGCTTCTAATAGTTTTGTGTTTGTGCAGGATGAAATGCCCTTAATATGTTGTTATTGAAGATTTCTCATACGAGATCCTTTATTTGAGTCGCCTTTGGTTGGATTAGATTGCAAAACTTTTGATTTTGAAAAAGGGTTGTTGGTTCAAAATTTTTATTATATTCGTTAATATTATTAGAATAATTTTTCTAGCAAGAATGAACTTGATGTTCATTATAAGTTGTTTTGCATACATTTTGGTTGTTTTTGTTATTCGTATATTTAGTACATGTGAAGTACATGTATGCTATGTTATTCACAACTTTAATAAGATATTTGGTGAATGTTTCTGCTTATTATGGATGTGATATTGGATGATCTTCATTTTTATTATTTAACTTACGATATCAAAGACAAATATTCCTAAGGAACTAAAATATCAATGTTGTTCTGTGCCAAGTTCCTGTCACTTTCCAGCAGCTTATTCTGGCTTTTCCATAATTGAGATTTTCCATATGCTCATTGTTAAAACCTAAAACATCCATATAGATTATTAAAAAGTAAACTGAAACAGACTTAAAAAATAGTACTCTGTCACAGATATACTAGATAAAAATGTTTTAGCAAATGGAAATTTATGGACTAATATTATGGACTATTTATCAAACATTCCGCATATTCAAAAATCTGTATAACAATATATATAAACTTTGCAATGACAGTCTTTGCAACTAACTCACACCAACTAGTACCAGTACTAGCACATCAAATTTAAACTACAAAGCTAACTGGTCAAATTATCAAGAAAAAAAAAGAGACCCAAATCAAGAAATTGAATTTTAAGTACAACCAAATATCTGATAACAAATTTTGGAAAAATAACAGGTCACTATTACACCTTACAAATCAAGTTCTGATATTAAATGTCTAAAATCTGAACTCCGAATTACAAAGTAAAACATTTGACGACTTTAAATTTAAATCTAAACTTCCATTTCAAATGCATATTTAAATTGCAAGCCTCCCAAATTAACTTCATATAAATTCCATATTCTGCAATAAAATTTCAGTAAGAACAAAGTGCTTTAACAATTAAAAATGAGATTCCAATTTAAAAATATAAAAAGAATTTGACAATAGATTCTTAAATGAAATTATATCAGCACTACAATAAAAAGAAACATACCAAATTAATTTATGGATCATCGGGAGAAGCTCGTTTTCCTTTTCGTAGTCCTTGATAATCCATTTCATTCTTAAATCTTGTTGACTTTCTCTAGCCCAGTTTCTTTGGAATATCATCAACATCATAGATCACTGTTGGAAAACCAAACAATGGAGGTCATTGTCTCTTGTCTGGTATTGGCTCAAAGTGACCTGCATATACTTTTCTTGCATTATTCAACTTGTACCATTCACTTACTAAGTTTGTGTGTTGCATTCCTACACTCGCACAAGTAGTAAGAATATGAGAATATGGATTGCTATAAGTCTGCCACTTATTACATGTGCAAATGCACTCTTGTAGACGAATAATTTATTTTTTCCTCCCTTCTGACCACACTTCATTGTTATGGCCTCAAACACCCAAGTATCACAGTCAACTTTGGCAAGTCTAGTTGCACGTTCCTTCCATTTGTTCATAATTGTATTGGCATGCTTGGTAAACTCATTACCATTAACAGATTATTTTTGTATCTCAACGTGATGCTTGACAAAGTAGGCAGCCACCTTATAATATAAGGCCTTGACCAATGCAGTGATCGGAAGCTTTCTTGAACTTTTGATGGCACTTTTCCAACTTGTTAGAAATGAGAATCACAGAAGTTGTACAGAGGGGGGGTGAATGTATAACTCAAAAACTCTTTAAGCTCTTTTCAATTCTGAACATTGATGAACTGATTTTAACACATATTGTAGCTTTAGTAACTTAACCGTGTTTACTTAGATAAAAATGTGGAATGTAAATAAACACTCAAGGTTAACTTTCAATGTAATTGTGTATTAGAATTGAATTGCTACAATATGAGATTCTAGATATGAATCTCAACTTCTTGTTCTTGGAAGATACAAGGTATGAATACACTTGACAATATTCAAAGATACTAACTAATGAGACTCTGCATAAGCTATATAGACAATATGTCTTTTGGCACATTGCTCTCACTATTCAGTTAAGCTAAAACTAGAAATAGACAAGAAATACTTTGCATTTGACTACTATCTATTTCTAGTTAACACAATCTTCTGATAGTCTTTTGCTTTCAGCCTTATCTCTTCTGTCTTTTCTCTTGTTTTTCTTTCAAACTTCATTATAGACTTATCTCCATCTTCACAGGTTTGACTGATCCTGTAATGACAGAGCTTTAAAATCACTTGTCTTGTTCTTCTGTAAATCTCCTAAAATTTAGCTTCTTGAATCAACCGAATACTCACTTAATTTTACTTCGAGAAGTCATAGTGATTGACTTCTCAATTGGGATAGACTTCTCGATCAGTCCTTGCATATACACACTTCTCGAATGGCTAGACTTCTCAATTGCATACTTCACATGACGACTTCTTGATTAGAATAGATTTCCCGAATGCATACTTGAAACACAGACTTCTCGATTAGTTCTACCCTTGGTACTTCTTGTTTGCTCCTTTGGACAACTTCTCGATTTGTTCAACTGGGCTTCTCAAATCATTCATATTACATACTTCTCGACGAACTGCAGTTTCTTTGACTTCTCGATTACTTTCCACTTCTCGATTGATTACTGAGTTAGTTGAGTATCTAAGACTTCTCTATCAGGATGACTTCTCGATCACATATTTGTCTTATAGTATTTTTCACTGCAATTCTTATTCAATGAAGTCTTCATTGATTTGATGCCTAATTCATACTTGAATCTTCTATCAATCTTTATTCTTGACTCATATTTACATATTGACTTCACAGTAGAAACATACTCTTATCTGCAAATACATTAAGACACACTAAGTACACTCCTAATATAGAAACATTACATGTGTTACATCAAGACAAGAAATTAACTATGGTAGACTTGATTTAGTCGAACACAAGTTTCAGCCATATTTGTTGTCATGATCCCAAATCTCTTGCCCTAATCACAAGCTAAAGATGATTGTCTAGGGTTTATCTCACTAAACCACTCATCTGCTCTCGGCTCAGTTGCCAATAACGCATTTTAGTGTAAATTGAACTTTGCCTCTGTCAACTAGCTACACATTGCAACACCATTTCCTTCAAATTTGCCTTCTTAAACTCCCTAAAAAAATTAGTAGCTAGGTGACTAACACAGAACTGATGATATCCATATGGCTCGCACCACCTAATGTTATGATTTCTCATTGCAGACATGATTCCTGCATGCTTGTCAGAAATCACACAAACTCCTATATGTTGCAAGACAACCATCCTTCTCAATCTTTCAATGAAACAAGTTCAACTTGCTACATTCTCCCCTTCAACAATTGCAAATGTTATCAGGAGAAGTTGGTTAAAACTATCAACTGTAGTCACCGTAAGTAATACCCCATGATATTTACCATACAAATGTGTTCCATCTATTTGAAGTACTAGAATGCAATGTACAACGGCATTTATGCAATGCTTGAATGTCCAAAATACTCGTTTGAATCTTGCCACCTATTTAAAGATTTTACAAAATAAAATGACATAAGTAAAAACAAAAAAGATGATACTTGATTAAAATACAATGTAATAATTTTAAATGACATAATGAGGATACCCCAGGTATGGGTATTCCTAGATCATGCACTTTGAAATACCAATCAATACATGTGCCATGATTTACAGTCTGTAGTACATTTAGCAATAATGGAGGTTCTTAGTATGATTGCTCCCAAGACCCATAGATCTTCATAGTTGCAATCTTTTTCCCATCTCTGACCTTTTTTCTTGATGGTACATAACGAACTTCCTTGACAATTGCAGCCACTAACACCTTTTCTGAAACAATTGGATCTGCAACTAACAAGTCAATGATGATCTATGCAATGTGTGAAGAATCTAAATTACAATAATCCTGTGTGATAAACTGATTGATACATGTATGTGGACTCTTGACCTCCATAATTTCAGAAAAATTATGTGACTTTCTCTTTCTGGCTCAACTTCCACTGACAACTTTCATTATTTTGTTTGCATGCCGCATCTTAAGTCACGAAATTAAACTTTAAATCTTTTATATGTTGATGGTTTACAATATGAACCTTCTTGACAGCACTTAACAATTGTTGTTTTGACTCAAACATCATTCATTTTGCTAGTTTTGACGGATTATGAAGTTCACTAGCTTTTTGCATATCATGATCTGAATATGATGCAACCATTGAAGAGTCATCAAAAGATCTATAGTAAGAGATATCATCATCAATAAAATTAGTAATTCCTCTCGAATTCCCTTCACTACTAGCACCACTCATTAGCCAATTTCTACTTGAACTACCACTCGAAACATATGCACTAACCCCTTGGACACTTTTTAAACCATGGGTGCTTGAGGTATTTTCAGAAATTTCACCAACCTTCGAATAATAAGCCATATCACTTAAACTTCGACCCATATCAATTGAAACTTTTTTGATGTAAAGTTATACATGAACTTTACTCTCGACATCATTTAGTGATTCAAACATATACTATGTATCATCATCAGCAGCAATTAAGACAACTATATACTTATTTGTTATAGGATTCATAAACCTACAAAAAACCCTTAAATTGAACACAATCGGATCTATAGGTAGTTTTTGATACAAAACATTCAAAAACTCTTCGTATTTCAAATTAAAGTTCAATTTTACAATGGTAATGTGATGCAGATTCTAGAACATTCTGGAATATTCTGAATGAGTTTCATATGTTTATTGATCTGAGTTAGAATTATCTAGAATATATATAATTAAGGATGTATTTGGAAGGTGATTATAGGGAAGTATTATAGTTTTAATATTAGTAGTTCTAGAAGGTTCTATAATTAATTATCAGGGAACTATATATATCCTAGATTTGTAAGCTTCTAAGGCACTGATTGAAAAAGATTATATCTAAAATACTTCTAGCAACAATCCAGATTTGCTTTGGTTATTTCCCCTATTCAGATTCAGCTTCAACTCCTATTTATACTCTTCACTTGGCTGCATCAGGTGGTATCAGAGCTACCATTGATCCGTTAGTTTCTGTTTAAGCATGGCTCCTAGAAGAGTTGGCAGAACTGCTGCACAAACTAATACGTAAGATCCAAGGGAAGAAGTTAATGAACTAAGGAGACAGGTTGAGATTCTGACCCAGCGTTTGGTTCAACTCGAGTCATCGAAACACAATGGAGATGAAGAGTCTGAGTCAGGTAGCACATATAACAATCCATTTTACAATCGAAATTCTCGACATGAAACACCGGTCCGAGAAAATTGAAGGTGGGATGGGCATTTTAAGATTGAAATTCCTGAATTTAGTGGCAGTCTACAAGCTGAAGAGTTTGTTGATTGGCTCAATACTGTCGAAAGAATCTTTGAGTTCAAAGAAGTTCCGGAAAACATGAAGGTGAAATTAGTAGCCATCAAGTTGAAGGGAAGAGCTTCTGCTTGGTGGGAACAACTGAAATTAAAATGGGAAAGAAGAGGAAAAATCAGGATTACAGATTGGGAGAAGATGAAAAAGAAGTTAAAAGAAAATTTTCTACCTAATAACTATGTCCAAGCTATGTTTCAGCGCCTTCAAAATTTGCGTCAAGGAGGCATGTCATTTGATGAATATACTGAGGAATTTTATCAGTTAGTATCTCGAAATGATTTATCAGAAAGCGAAGAACAGTTGGTCACACGATACTTGAGAGGATTACATTTAAATATTCAAAAAGCACTTGACCTTCACACATTTTGGTCAGTTTCAGAAGCTTACCAGGCGTCTCTTGCTGTTGAAAAATGCCAAAACAGGTTGGGAAAGTCCAAATTTCAGAGTGTTCAAAGCCAAGACAGACCCGCCAATCAACAATTTAAATCCAAAAATCAGACCAAAGGTTCTCAAAACTCAAATATTCCACGAAAGAATTATTCTGAAGCCGTTAACACACAAAATAGGAACAAGGGAGCTGGATTAAAATGTTTTAAATGCAACGACCCAGGCCATACTTCAGCTGCTTGTAGGCATGAACGGGGAAAACAATTTATGATTAATGGAGAAGAACATAGCCAAAGCGTTGGATATGAGAATGAACCAATATACGATACTGAACAGGATGAAGATATCTTGTATGGAGATGTTGGAGAGTCACCGGTGATCTGCAAAGCCTTGTTGTTGCCTAAAGAAGAACGTAAATAAGATTGGCTGCGTAACAACATCTTTCACACAACATGCACTATTGAAGGTAAGGTTTGCAAGTTAATTATTGATAGTGGCAGTTGTGAGAATGTCATTTCTCTTGAGGCAGTCAATAAATTGAAGTTAAAACAAGAAAAGCACCCACGACCATACAAATTGTCATGGTTCAAGAAGGGAAACGAGGTTTCTGTTGATACACGCTGCCTAGTATCATTTTCTATTGGACGCAAATATTTTGATGATGTTTGGTGTGACGTAGTCAAGATAGATGCATGTCATATACTTCTTGGCAGGCCTTGGCAATATGATCGCAATGCTATTCATGATGGCAAGAAGAACACTTATTCATTTTGGAAAGATAATGTTAAAGTCATCCTAGCTCCTATGATGGACAATTTTTCTGTCAAAGAAGATAAAAATGACGGTGGCAACATACTGTCCATTGCAAATTTCATGGGAAAAGTTGAAAAATCTGGAGTTCTTATGGCTCTAGTAAACCGTGAGGTGCAGACACCTACACAGGTTCCTGATTATATTAAGCCATTACTTGAAGAATTTACATATTTAACACCAGAAGAACTACCACCTGGTCTACCTCCTATAAAGGATATTCAACATCGAATTGATCTGATCCCAGGCTCAAGTCTTCCCAACAAACCAGCATATCGTATGAATCCAAAAGAGCATGATGAGTTGCGGAGACAAGTAGAGGATGCAATTGCCATAGGATTAATCAGAGAAAGTTTAAACCCATGTGCAGTCCCTGCATTATTAACTCCAAAGAAAGATGGCACATGGAGCATGTGTGTGGACAGCCGCGCAATCAACAAAATAACTGTGAAGTATCGCTATCCAATATCCCGGTTTGAAGATTTGTTGGACCAACTGGCTGGGGCCAAGATAGTTTCAAAGATTGATCTTCAAAGTGGCTATCATCAGATTCGCATTCGGCCGGGAGACGAGTGGAAAATTGCATTTAAAACACGAGACGGCTTATACGAATGGTTGGTAATGCCATTTGGGTTATCAAACGCTCCTAGTATATTTATGCGTATCATGAATCATGTGCTGAAACCACTTCTCAGAAGGTGCGTTGTCGTCTATTTCGATAATATATTGGTTTATAGTCCCTCTATTGAATCTCACAAACAAGACCTTAAAAAGGTGTTCGAAACATTGAGACGTGAAAAACTGTATGTTAACATGAGGAAATACAATTTCGGAGTACACAGCGTGCTGTTTTGGGGGTATATCATTTCTGATGAAGGGATTAAAATTGATCAAACTAAGGTCCGAGCCATTCTTGATTGGCCAACTCCCCGGACAATTCAAGAGGTACGCAGTTTTCATGGATTGGCATCTTTCTATAGGTGATTTATAAGGAATTTCAACAGCCTTATAGCTCCCATAACAGATTGTATAAAATCTGTGAAAACATTGAGTTAGACCCAAGAAGTTGAAGAAAATTTTCAGTTAATCAAGAAGAAAATATCTGGCGCACCAGTACTTGCACTACCTGATTTTGACAAAGTATTTGAGGTGGACTGTGATGCATCAAAGGTGGGCATAGGGGTTGTCTTAAGTCAAGAAGGTCGTCTTATTGCTTTTTATAGCGAGAAACTTAATGGTTCGCGCTGCCAATACTCAACATATGATATGGAATTTTATGCCATTGTTCGTGCACTTAAACATTGAAAGCATTATCTTGTACAATGTGAATTTATTCTTAATTCTGATCATAAAGCATTAAAATTTATTAACAGCCAACAACATTTAAGTCAAAGGCATGCCAAGTGGGTCAGCTTCTTACAAAGATTCACTTTTACAATCAAACATAAAGCTGGTATTCAAAATAAAGTCGCAGATTCTTTGAGCAGGAAGTCTTCATTCCTAACAGAAATGAGGGTTGAAGTTGCAGGTTTCGATACATTCAAAGAGTTATACGCCGGTGACAAGTTCTTTGGGCCAATACTTGAGGCAATAATTCAAGGTAAACATTCTGAATATCAACTTCAAGAAGGCTTTCTTTTCAAAGGTTTACAACTTTGTATTCCTGAATGTTCACCACGTGAAAAAATTGTGACCGAAAAACATTTTTGGGTCACTTTGGGCGAGACAAGACTATTTCATTAATTGAAAATAAGTATTTTTGGCCAAAATTAAAGAGGGATGTCGCTCGATATGTTGAAAGATGTCATATATGTCAAAGATCAAAGGGTGGTTCTACAAATGCAGGCTTATACACTCCACTCCCTACTCTTTCTGCTCCATGGAATGATGTAAGTATGGATTTTGTCATTGGTTTACCTCGTACGTAAAAGCGATCAGATTCTGTCATGGTAGTGGTGGATCGATTTTCAAAGATGGCACATTTTGTTCCTTGTCGTAAGGCAATAGACGCTTCACACGTGGCAGAACTTTATTTTAAAGAGATATTCCGTTTACACGGTGTTCCTCACTCTATAACATCTGATCGAGACACTAAGTTTATGGGACATTTTTTGCGGACCTTGTGGAAGAAAATTGGAACTTAGTTGCGTTTTAGCACAACTTATCACCCAGAAACAGATGGTGTGGTCAATCGTAGTTGGGTAATCTTTTACGATGTCTTGTTGAGAACAAACCTCAACAATGGGATTTGGTGCTACCTTTCGCTGAATTTGCATATAACAACTCTAAGAATCGCACTACTCAATTAAGTCCTTTTGAAGTTGTTGGAGGGCAGAATCCTAATAAAATTCTTGATTTGGTTTCCATTCCTAATTTGAAGAAAGCAAATACAAAGGCTGAAGAAATGGTTGAGCGTATTAAAGAAATACATAAGAACGTGAGGGAACACATTGAAGCAAATAATATGAAGTATAAAGTGGCGGCAGATCTTCATCGTCGCAAGGTTGTTTTTCAAGAAGGTGATTATGTATGGGTTGTTCTAACAAAAGATCGGTTCCTGCCTGGAGAAAACCAGAAGATGCATGATCGGAAAGTTGGTCCTGTAGGATATTGAAACGAGTGAATGATAATGCTTATAAATTGAAGTTACCAGATCACATCAAGTCATCTGATGTATTCAATGTTAAACACCTGCTACCATATAAAGGTGATGTTCCTGATTAAAACTCGAGGACGAGTTTCTTTTCACCCGGGGGAAGATGATGCAGATTCTAGAACATTCTGGAATATTCTGAAAGAGTTTCATATGTTTATTGATCTGAGTTAGAATTATCTAGAATATATATAATTAAGGATGTATTGGGAAGGTGATTATGGGGAAGTATTATAGTTTTGATATTAGTAGTTCTAGAAGGTTCTATAATTAATTATCAGGGAACTATATATATCCCAGATTTGTAAGCTTCTAAGGCACTGATTGACAAAGATTTTATCTAAAATACTTCAAGCAACTATCCAGGTTTGCTTTGTTTATTTCTCCTATTCAGATTCAGCTTCAACTCCTATTTCTACTCTTCACTTGGCTGCATCATAATATAATCTTTGTCATATGTAGTACCAACCACAACATCATATATAATATTTCCATCACAGTATAGCCACCCCCCAAATATATGATTTCGAAGCCATTACACTGAAGTGGAGATTAAAGGAGTTCAAAAATAGAGAAGATTATCTGAGAAGTGACTAATATATTATGAACAATTGAAGACTGGGCTCCTGGGTCTTTTAGGATTTTGGGACTGTTGGGGATTCTGGGGCTTTTTAATTTGAAATACGAGTGGCCCGTTTTGTTTTGTATATTTATAATACCGAACGTAGATTCACATATCACGGTATTTGTAACGACTGCGATATTTTAATTATTATAGTAATGTGAAAAATATGATTGTTATGATCCAATGTGTATTGTGTGTTATATGGTCCTATTATATGTCCATTTGACTGCGAGTTTGACCAAGACATGCTTATGTGAATTATTAAAGTGAATTATGATTTTTAAATGTATATTTAATGCATTGTTGGATTTTTATAACATTATTGGTGTGACCAATAATTATGAAATTTTATATATAGCTTCTATGTAATTTTAGAGACTTTCTAAAAATAGTTGTGTAGTTAAATTCATTACCAATATTTTTATTTAATTTTCTCAGTCTTGTTTTATCCTGAAAATGTTTATCTTCTAAATTCCATATTTAATTATTAGAATGTCCACAAATCATGAAATCTTTTCCAAACTGTTCTTTATATATTCAGAGACTCTTGAAAAATAAAATTTTATTTTATTCAAACCCCAAAATATTTTTAAAGAATTTTCTACTCTTATTTCCATTTAAAGTGCTTTATCTTCAAATATTTTTATTTAATTATATGTTCATCAGAAAAATATTTTAAAAATATGTGTGAGATTCTAAAATCATTTTCTTTATTTTAAAAATATAAAACTTATTTTTGTATCCTTTTTCCATCAAAATTCGAATTTTTAAATTTGTTTTAATTCAGAAAAATAGTAATTATGAAATTACGATTTTGCCCCTGTCTTCTATAAAACACCACCGCCCACTTTCTTTTCCCCTTGCTCTGCATATTCTCTCCCAGGTCCGTTTTTTGCTTGTCTACTGCGATCTCTCAAATTTCTTACTTGTATTCTGCGAATGATGATGGAAATGACATTTAATCTTTGATTTAATGCTTGTATCAAGTTTGTTCTTGGTTGGAATAGCTCCGTTATATATATATATATGTGTGTGTGTGTGTGTGTGTGTGCCGTATGTATGTGTGTATGCTAGAGTTGCATGCAAGCCATTATAGGGTCTTGGTGATGTTTATATCGTTGATATCTAGCTGTACTTGCAATTTGGAGCATTTTGAATGTAAAGGACTCGAAATCGAGCCTTTAACCATTAACTGACGTCGCCGGCGATGAGCTCCGGTGAGCCGGCGACTGAAATGGTCTTGTTGATATTCATTTTTATTGTTAATGCATACTAATAATCATGTTTGATGTGAAATTTTAATCCAAGTGGATTGCATGTTAGTTTTTGAATTTTCCGAAGTTATAATCAAATTTTTCCCCGGCCAAGTTGCTAATTGCCGATTAGTGTTGAATATAGGTATGCTTTGAAATGAATTAATACATGAATATTAGTTTGGGTTTGATATTAAATTACTAGTAATTAAAGCTATTCGAATGGTGCATGATTTGTTTTTAATTAATTAGTTGAGTTATGGAAATTTTCGAATTAGAAATATATATAATTATGTTCGAACAAAAATTAATATATGAATTTTGGCTTGAGATTGATGTTAATTATTATGTGCTATAAGTCAATTTTATTGCCTGAAAATACAAATTATTATGATCTTATAGTAATCTTCGAGTTATAATAATAATGTGTATGTTATAATTCTCGAATATACATATATATTATATTCGAGTTTTTCTAATTAAATGAGTTTGGAAATGTCAATTATGTGATTTATGTGAGCATTGCTTTGGATGGTATTGAATTGGTATTATATGGGACTGATTATATATGATTGGATGTTTGTTTATGTCGGTTGTATTCCGACGGGTAGTCCTATTTACAGGGGAAGTGCTGCCGAAATTTTCTAAAATGTAAATGCTTTTATTATTAAAATTGGCACCTTGACCTGTATAAATAGGATTACTAGTAGAGAATAGTAATAGTATTGTTCAATACTAAAGTATCATATATGTTGCCTGCTTATGTGCTAAAGTGTTTATACTATTAATATATTACTATGGTTTCGAAAGGGTAGATTGAGTTAGACGTTAAAGAGAACGTCGAGTATGAATGAGACACTGAAATAGTGTTATATATATGTGTAGATTCGAAGGTAATAGAAGTGAGAGATAAAGGAAAGGCGAAAGTAGAAAGCCAATGACAGAGATAGTAGGATCCACCTATTCAGCAGCCGAAGCAACTTTGAGGCAAGTAACTCTTGCCTGTATTCTCTTTTAAAAATATGAATTGTTTTACACTTTTACAACTACTTTACACCCTATAACTGTTTTATTATCTACATCATGTTTTATTCTAAATGTTAAACTTAAATTGCAATCCAATATAAACCTTGAATGTACCTTATACTTTTCAATCCCTGAACTGCTGAAACCTTGTTGACTATCACCTTATGAACTTGTTTCAAAAATTTTAAGTTGTAACCCTGAACTGTTAACCTTCACCATGATTAGTACCCCATTGCTACTCCCTAATTACTGTTTTAAAATCCAATGCTTTTAACTTATTTTAGATCCTCTTGCTATCCCTTATAATTGTTTTAAAACTTGTGTCTATGACATGATTCTAATTCTTTACTTAAATCCTGATCACTTTACTGCAAAGAGACTTGAATATATACTTGTCTTCGAATAAAATTTACCTCTGTCTCTTGACTTTTAAAAATGGATTTAAATATGAAATCCGACTTTCAAGAAGTCTTTTTCATCAAATGATTTGGTAACTTTTAAAAGAAAGGTTTTGATATTATAGGAATTCTGATCAAAATGGTTTCTGTGGATTCCTATAAATTGGAGGCGTAAGAGGCCGAGTGACGCCGGTCCAACATTTTTTTTAGCGTAAGAGGCTAGGGCGGTCCTAGTCCAGCATCTTTAATGGCCAATGTCAATAAGTGCTAATCATGAGTACTCCTTAAAGGTCCAGAGGGACTTCAGTCCGTTATGGGGACTTTACGTGGCTGATCACCCGTATTGTCCGGGCATTGTGAGAAAATTCCAATCAAAATAATTTTTGATTTTATGAAAATGATGTCCTAATGAGAGGATATTTCTACGAAAAGGATTTTGATACTGATTCTAATAAGAGAATAATTTTATTGAAATGATTAGTAAAGAAATACTTTTATGATGCCATGCTTATATAACTTTGAACTGTCAAGTTTACCATGATTCTGACTCCGTCTTACTCATGTGCAATACTTCCTGTTATCCATCTAAAAATCACATGTTTACCTTCAAAGCTTGAACTGATTTACTTTACAGATTTCCTTAAATCCTATCACCCCAAATCGTTAAATACCTTACCCTGATTTAATTCATTTTCGAACGTTATCAGTTTTACCTAACTTTACAATCACAAGTTTTATGCTAAACCTTGAACTGAACTCTTTCCTTACCTGTGCCTTTACCAATGAAGAGTATTGAAGAAAGTTTATGCATAAAGAATTACCAGATTTTTTAATGAATTCTAGATTGATGTTTTAAGGACAATAAGGTCCAGTTATGTTTTGAGAAAGGATTTCCAAATTACTTATTCTGTTGTAGAACTGTTCATAACCTTATGCATGGTTACTTGCTGAGCCTTTGTAGCTCATTCTTTTATTTTCTAACCTCTACAGCTTTTGAGAAGCATGGTTCGAATTAAGCAAACTGCGAGGAAGAACACCTCATATATTAATTTTGCTAGGTTGGCTGAAGTGGAACAGGTAGGATCCCAGCTGAGTTAGAAGGGAAAGACTTTGTTAAGTCTTAAAATGTTTAGATGTTGAAAGACTTTTGTGATAAGATCAGAGTTGTAATAATATTTGTTTTGGTAATGTAAATTAATGAATGTAGAGTGTGCTTGTTTCATACCATTACTTGTTAAAGGTCCAGGGTAGTTGTCGGGGTCATATATATATATATATATATATATATATATATATATATATATATATATTTATGCTTTGTTTATATTTATATAGGATGCATACATATAGAGTGTTAGTGACTCTCCGATCTAGACCCCGGATCAGGAGGGCGTCACAGTATTACGTAAATGTAATCAATGTATCATTACATATCACGTAAGTAAATATACATTGTCACCATGTGTTACGAAAGCTCATATATCGTATCACCACGTTAAGTACGCATGCATCTTTGAAAGGAGGGGATATGTGTAATACAACCACGTATCAATTTAATACGTAAGTGTGTAAACCGTGTCTTCCTAATTCGTAAGCTTCACATGCGTACCCGCTTGTTATACAACTCATGTACCCGCGTGTCTGGCTTTGCTAGAGAAGAAAAGAGAAGAGTGGTATACGTATTACCCTGATACGTGTACTAAAACAACGTATGCAATAAACACGTACAACATTCTTCTGTTTCTGATTAACACGGGTTACAATTCTTCGTGTCTTCCTAATACGTTGTCTTGTCCTGCGTATCTCATCGGTATTTTGAGCCATTGTTCCTCGTGTTGGTATTTTGGACCACTTTTCCATTCCTGAACATTTTGGTACATGTTTTTTTAACAGTGTACTGTGGGCTTTCACCCATTTATTATACATAATTTTAATTATTATCAAAATAATTATTTTAATTAATTTATTATCACTTAAATCCTTAATAAATTTATATAAAATAAGAAAATATATCAAAGGTATTAACATAAATTCTCAAAATTATATTAAATATCAATAAAAATATAACATAAAAAATAAATTTATTTAATTATTAGTCAGCCCGTGTTTCACACAATTTATAAGTTTTGGTTGGTAGGTCGGTATTAGGCAGAAGCCTAAACAATATACATGTTTATATTAAATACAATTTTATTTATTATAACATGAAACTCAACTATAGACATTTTTTTATTGACTACAATAAAATTTTATTTTGGACTTAAACTATATATAGTTATATAATAATAATAATAGTGCTCTAAAAGACGAGAATCAGAATTAGTCGGTAAAAGTAATTATAGTGATTAGTTAGATTGATTAATTGGAAGTAATTTAATTTACTAAATAATAATAATATATAATTATATTTAAACATCTTTAAATTAACATAAATTTTATATAAAAAAACATCATATATTATTAGGTCATATTACAAATAAATCACTTATCATTTAAGTGGATTATATCTAATAGTCATTTTAATAGTTACTCTTAGTAATTATTATATAGAATATTATAAATTTGAGAAAGTATTTGAGATCATAAAACCTATATCTATTTTTAAATTTATAATATATATTAATTATTAATTTTATAATAAAATTTTAACCTTTTTAAAAAAAATAATTTGAACTAATTTTTAACTGTTTTCCCATGGCCCCATTTTTACCGTGTCGTCCAATTTTTAAGCAACTCTTTAAAGAAAACATTTTTTAAACTCAATTTCAATTTAATCAAAACATCACTCATCCATCAAACGATAATCAGACGCCAAGCTTTTTACGACATGACAATTCGGGTAAACAGTTCGGTTTCTGATCATATCAATTTCGATTTAGATTGATTTTCAGTTATAGTATATTTATATCCGATTCAGATCAGATCGGATTTGATTTGCTTCGGATCAAATTTCGGTTTTATATAAATTGAATCGGTTTCGGTTCGGATCGGTACAATATCGGTTTAGGTCAAAAACGGATTAAAATTCTGATGAATTTCAGATAAAAACAGATTAAATTCGATTCGGATCTTTTTCAGATTTCTAATTCAAAACTAATTTTTTTTTTGGATTAAAATTTCAATTCGATTAATGTTAAATAAATTCAAAGTATCGTCCAATTTAAAAAAATATTATTAAGCAAAGTTGTCAAATAATAGTTTTTTTGAATTAAAATTTAATAAAACAATACTGAATAAATTATTTATATCGATTAAGTAATACATTTTTCTATTTCTGACTTTGGTTAATATAATAAACAATAACTAAATACTCGTAATATAACAATTTTATAAATAAATATTGAGGGCTAAATTAAAATATAAATATATTTTAATAAATTTTATATGCACATATATAATATACAATATTTTTTTAATATGAATTTATATTCACTTTTCTTTATTTTTTAGTAAATTTAAAATAAATATTAGGTCCCTAAATATTAATCTTATTTTTATCAATATTTTATTTTAAGAATACATGTATTATATGTATGAATTAGGTACACATGTATAACGTATTTGTGATGTCATAAGATAGTATGTATGAAGAATATGTAGAGTCTATTTAATTTGAGTCATATTCTGTCTGTATAATTTTTCATTTGGATTTGATTTTAATTTAAGTCATATTCGGTCTGTATAATTTTTCATTTGAATTTGATTGATTCGGGTCATTATTGAGTCTGTTATTTCGGATCATTTTTGATTAAACTTCCGGTTTCGGATCATTTTCAAATCGAATCAAATCGGTTTTTGATCATTATCAAATTTTATTATTTTGAACCGAAATCGGTTCGGAATGAATTGTTTCGGATTCAATTACATTTTGGGTTATCAAATTCGAATACAAAATTGAATCTCGGTTCCATTATATTCCGATTCGACTTTTCGGATCCAGGCCCATTTTATCTTCCGTAAATAATATAGCGCTCGTTTTAAAGAAAGGGCAGTTCGAACGCATTTAGACATAACATCTTAGATACAGCAACAAGACAAAAAAGACAAGGTCTCATTTCATCACCAACCCCCTTCCCATTTACTAAACTCACACACACACATACAGTGTTTATCTTCACTCTCACCTCTTTCTCTCTCACACACAAACACACACATTCGCTTTCTCTCTCTAAAACTCAAGATCTCCTCCAAATCCAACATTCTTCAACACTTCTAGAACATCCTCAACACTCTTCAAACTACTCAGATCTACTCTCTCTCTACACATATACACACGGTTATATATATATATATATACTTACACACTCTCTCTCTCCAGTAGTCTACTGCTGTTTAAGTGAATGGCGGGGAGCTCCGACCCGACGAAGCCATCCCGACCCGGTCCATTCCCTCCGGTACCGGAATCCACCGCAATGCCGGCATCTTCCTGGGCAAAACGAACTAATTTCAAACCCAAATTCTCCGGCGAAACCAATGCTACTAATTCCGGTCAGCTCCCACTTCAACCCAACCCTAAAACCCCTCCACCGCAACTAGATCTCGAAGTTGGTCGTGTTAATGGAGGTGCACAAGATAATAATGTCCCGGTGGAGAAGACACAGGGTTTGAAGAAGAGAAGAGATTCTGATGGTGGAGCAACGGAGGCAGTGGCGCCTCCTAAAAGGAATAGTTTGCCTAGTGTACCGCAAGCGAGGACGGTGAGAAGTGATGAAGCTGTGGTGCCTCAAAGGATCGAGGAGGAGGAGGATGAGTTTGTTTCGAGGCATTCACATATGAAGTATGAGCTTCGTGATACGCCTGGACTAGGTTTGTTTTTTCGGCATTTTGGTTTGTGTTGTGTTTTATTTGTAAATTCGTGTTTATTATGATAATGCTGTATAGTTGATTGATGCTGATTAGTTATTAGAGTTGGAATCATATTTTTATTGGTAAGCTTTGTGTAAAACTTTTAGAAAATATCTATGCGAGAGTGATCAGATCTCCGTTATTTATTTTAACTTGTTTGTGGAGAAGTTATCTATTGGAATGTATGTAACTGTTTCAAGTAAGTTGAGTGCTTGTTTAAGTGTTTGCTGAAATATTGATATTGGCTGATTTAAATGTGTTTGTTTGAATTGCAGTTCCTATTGGTTTTTATGGATTCCAACATTATCTGTCGATATTGGGTTCGTTGATTCTCATCCCTCTTGTCATAGTTCCGGCAATGGGTGGTTCCCATGTGAGTACTTCGAGCTATATTCTCTACAGTTTTATTTGAAGTTAATTTGTTTTGGACTTTTGTAATATGACTTGACCTGATGGAATATAGTGGGTGTAGGATGATACTTCTAGGGTGGTTTCGACTGTGCTTTTCGTATCAGGAATGACAACTCTTCTGCACACATCATTTGGTTCAAGGTTACCCTTGATACAGGGTCCATCTTTTGTATTTCTTGCTCCAGCTCTTGCAATCATCAACTCCCCCGAGTTTGTGGGACTGAATGGAAATGTATGCTTCTAGACCTTATTTTTTCTTTATTCTTTAGAAACCCATCTGTGATTGTTAGCATTTTCTGGACATGGTGTTGAGAAATCTTAAGAACTCAACATGGAATGTACAGGGTATCCACATTTTTTATATAAAGCTAAACCAGGAGAGCCATAAAGGAAATGCATGCTTCTAGAATTGATTCTTATATATTGGGACACTATTGTATCACTGTTAGCTACTTATCTCATATAAGTTCGTAATTAATTGTTAGAATTCTCCGGACACAATGTTAAGAAATCTTAAGAACTCAACATGAAACCCTCACTAATCTATTGCATTGTTTGCTTAACTGTGGTATGGGGTTCACAAAAGTTTTGCTTCTGTGATGGAAGGGTAGAATGCTGATCATCTTGTGGAAAAAATTACTTACATTACAAATTTAACATTATGAATTTCATTTCTGTCATGAGTATATGAGCAGGGGCGGAACCAAGATTTAAATATAGCCGGGGCTCAAATTTTAATATAAACAAAAAAATTTGTTTCCAAAAAATTTGAAAACTCATCGTGGCCTCAAAGATGAGGTTTGTGTTCTAACCTTGTGTCAGGATCTACGGGCCAAGTGACACTCTCAGGTAGACAATTTCTATGGGGCGTAGGCCTCCCAAAGAGTAACCGAGGCGTGCAAAAGTTTAAAATAACAGGGTATGACAAATAAATCTATATTCAAGCGTTTGTGACTTAACCTCTATTTCGTACCATTATTATCTCATATACAAGAACAATATGTCATAGGTTTTGCTTTTGATTTTAAACAATTGAAACTTTTTATACCCAAGTTGTGAAATCAGTCCAATGAACACTTCTAATATTTTTTCTACTTTTTAATTGTTATAAACATATAGAAAATGTGTCATCTTTGACTTAAAAATATGACACTATAAATATTATGACTCTCCCATACATAGCATAGTCCACGCATAGTCCAAGCGAATCTATTTAAAATCTTTATTGAACCATGACCAGACAGGACCAGACATCATATTAGCAAATAAATGTATTCATGAGTTTAATGCGCGAAAAATATGAGAAATGACAATCTATTTCTTTGAATCCCACACGAGAATAATGTAATAATGTACTCTAACTAATCATACTGTGTAAATAATTTTAATTGAAAATTTATTATAGTTTTATTGTATATTACTTCTTTGAAAAACTGTAATCAAACGGTTATAAAATAAGGAATAGAATCAAGAAATTTGGATAAATGTATAATTTTTTTTTGTGAGAATTGTAATTTTACTATCCAAGAACGGATGTTGTGATAGTGTGAGAAATAACGACAACTAACAAGTACTAGAATTGAAAGTAGAGACATTATCATTGCAAAAAATAGAAATTATTATTTAACGGGGGCTTTAAAATGATCAAAAATAAAAAAATATAGTATTGATTATTTTGACTCTAGGCGGGGCTTCAGCCTCCCTTAGCCTCCAGCCTCCCTTAGCCTCCTCCTCCCTTAGCGTCCTCCTGGTTCCGCCCCTGTAAATGAGGGTCTTGCATGTATATTTAAAGTCCCTTCAAAGGATATTAAGAAAGGATGGATGAATTGCTCAATGTATTATATGTGTGTATATATATCAATTTTAATTTTGAAGTTTTGACATTTATATGTACTCCATCTTGATTCATTAGAGTAGGGCTTAAGTTCCATTATATTCCTATTCTTATGTACAAAACCTAAAATGGGTCACATATTTTAACTATTTACAGATTCTGTTGTATCCAGGAAGTGAAAGTATATTCTTTAGAATCAGATTTTCAAGGGCAGGCATAGTCTTTGGTTCAGCTGTAGAAAAATAACAGTGTGCTACTAATTACATTTCATTTAGCTTTGCTATTAATTGAAACTAATTGTCATTAGCATAAAATTACTTGTTATTACATTGATTATATCAAAGATCATTCCATTTATCTACAAATTATTGTTGTTGTGGATATTGTTTGCTTTTACTGAAAAATCTATTCATAATGCAGAATTTCAAGCATATAATGAAAGAATTGCAAGGGGCAATAATAATTGCTTCATCTTTCCAAACGATACTGGGATACAGTGGATTGATGACAATATTGTTGAGGTAGTGGTCTTATATATTAAAATAGCTTGTCACTTCCTTTACTTTTACATTGCGTTTCTGCAGTTACTAGATGGCATGTGATGTTGTGATACATTTTTTTTGCAAATAATAGTCACGCCAATACAAATCAAATTGACGTTTTTATTTTAAATATCTACCGTTATCAAGGACTTGTCGACATCTTAGTAGCTAAATATTTTACTTAATTCGGACACGTACAATACATCAAATGCCACTTAGATGTTTATCCTCTCTTCCGTTTCAGGTTAATTAATCCAGTGGTTGTGGCCCCAACTATTGCTGCTGTTGGACTTTCTTTCTACAGCTATGGATTCCCACAAGTGGGAAAATGTCTTGAGATTGGTTTAGTGCAGATATTAGTTGTTATTATCTTTTCCCTTGTAAGTGGTGATTTGTTTTTTAGTACCTAAATTCTGATATCCTTTATGTTCTTAATATTTTTTTTGAGTGAAATGATCCCTCCTTCCCACAAATATTGGCATCTTGGGACTTTCAAAAGCCAACTTGACCAAATTTTTACTAGGAATTAATAATTATCATCAGACATAAAAAATATATTTGATTTACTAAGAGATCGTCTCTAAAAATTTAAAAATATTGAACAATAATATTTATTTTGCTATCGAACTTCAAAATTTTGGATTTTAAAAGGTCAAAACATGCCAATTTTATTGGGACAGGTCTTTGTCCTACAAAAAAAAAAGTTATTCGCTATCTTACTGCTTGAATTTCTTAACATGCTTAATAGTTTTGCACAACACTAATATTGAGTGCTTTATACCATTACTCATTTAGGAAAAAACACTAATATTGCACATATGCTAACACCATGTTTAATGCAGTACCTCAGGAAGATCTCTGTTTTTGGTCATCGCCTATTTCTAATATATGCGGTAAGTATAAGTTTGTACGTGGCTGTTTTCTTTTTCTTCTACCAAAAAAAAATCAGTTTCATACAAGTATGCAAATGAATAGTGTACTTCAATAACTAAGTATCTATTTCGTTGACATCAATATTTACTTTTGAATTCAGCTGCTAATTAAATAGAAGCTGTGGTTTCTTAAATATCTGCCTTCTAGATTTAACATATATTTTTTATCTGGAAGAGAGGGGGAAGGATTTTGACCTTTTAATTATGTGAACTTTGATAATTTTCAGGTACCGTTGAGTCTGGCCATCACTTGGGCTACTGCTTTTCTACTAACAGAAGCGGGAGCTTATAGCTATAAAGGTTGCGATGTAAACGTGCCAGCTTCAAATATAATTTCCGAACATTGCAGAAAGCATATTTCTAGAATGAGGCACTGTCGAGTTGATACTTCTCAGGCATTAAAATCTTCACCCTGGTTCAGATTTCCTTATCCGTTACAATGGGGAACTCCTGTCTTCAGCTGGAAAATGGCTCTTGTGATGTGCGTGGTGTCCATAATTTCATCAGTTGATTCAGTAAGCTGTTTACATCTATATAAATTCCGTAATTCTGATAATTTATTATTGTGGTTTCAACTTTTCGGGGTAGAATTTCAATATTTAGGCTGTTGCTTGTAGGCGCTAGAATACGTCATATGCATTGTCAAAGTTGTTTTGTTTATCCTACTTAGGAGTTGATGTTGGGAAGCAATTCAGTAGTATAGTTCTTATGCTTTTACGAGTACCTAATGTTAAGGCATGTAGTAAGGTGATCTTATTTGGTTGATGAATAAGTGTCCTATATTTTAGATTTCAATGACATTTAGTGATGCCAAACTGTGAATCCTTCATAATGCATCCATGTGATGATAATGTAGCATGGTGTTTACCATGATACTGAAATATGCACTTTTCCATTATAATCAAAAAGCATGTGGAGCTATAGGTGTCACCATTCTCATAATGCATCGACTCCTTGTATGGAAGTACTTGTTCCTTATAAGTAACCAACATATATACATAAATTGTTCACATATGTATTATGTTGCTATGTAACTGTTAACAGACATTGAATCATTAATTGTGACGAGGCAGAAGCATTAAAATATCTATTGCGCTAAGTGTAAAATTTGTCTATTAAAAAACTAATCACTAAGGTCAATCTCCCTGACCTAGGCACACATTTTGGCTACTGTGCTCAAGTGAATTATGATTTGATATTCCCAGAATCCCAGTGGTCTTTTCTAACTTTATTCCTCAATAAATTACTATTAAGTAGTATGTTAAGCTCTTAGAGCATCTCCAATAGGGTGCGAAGAAGAGTGTCAAAATCTGCGTGGCATGGCTGTTTTAGGAACCTCCCTGTTGGAGTTACAAGGGTGCCCAAAGAGTTCCAAGAGTAGTTGCCAACTTCCGGCACCCCTCTAAATGAATTAAACACAATTTTTTTGCATTGAAGTATAATATTATTATATCTAGGGGTCGTTTGGATCATGGGATTTGAACCCGGTTAATTGCAATGAGAGTGAAATCCTAATACATTTTTGTATTAGGATCTCATTCCCCATTCCCATCAACAGGATTCAAAATTTCAAATCCCATGATCCAAACGTCCCCCTAGTTACTCTTTTATTTATTTGGGGACCATTTAGGCACTTTGTATGACATGCCAACTATTGGAGCTAGAAGTTGCAAAATATGACGTAGATGAAAGAAAAAATAGAAAAATATTTTTTACGAGTCGGAAATTTTTGGCACCCCTAAAGGGTGCCTCTATCGGAGATGCTCTTAGTTGCTACTTGCTATGTACGGTTATTATGAAAACTGGGTAATTACTCAAATTTTTTCTAAATTTTTTAGGTTGGCTCATATCATGCATCATCACTTTTGGTTGCATCTAGACCTCCAACTCCAGGTGTTGTAAGTCGGGGTATTGGTCTTGAGGGTCTTGCTAGCATCTTAGCTGGTATATGGGGCACTGGAACCGGATCTACATCTCTTACCGAAAATGTGCATACTATTGCTGTCACAAAAATGGGAAGCCGCAGAGCGGTTGAGTTGGGTGCATGCGTGCTGATTTTCTTGTCTCTTGTGGGTATGTCTTTCTCCGAAGTGCCAATAATCTTATTTGTTTATATTAGACATGCTTATCATAATATAAGATTTGTGATTTGTCTGTTGCCTACAATTTGTGCATTCATTAACTGTTCCCTCAAACCATCACAGAGAGCATTCTGTAATTGTGAGTTTAAAGTTTGAATAGTAGCTTTAGAAAAACATTAAATTATATTTTCACTTGGTCCCTTGCTAATAAAGTATTTAAGCACATACATGTTCAAACACTTCTAGTAGATTGTATTACAAGAGAGTTTCTGCTCAGCCTTGCTGTATAATGCTAAAGATGTTGGTGTCCAACTGTACTGAATCAATTATCTGACATTGGTTTAGGTAAAGTTGGAGGGTTTATTGCTTCGATTCCTGAGGTCATAGTGGCTGCTCTACTTTGCTTTATGTGGGCAATGCTTGCGGCTTTGGGTTTGTCCAATCTACGTTACAGTGAGGCTGGAAGTTCCAGGAACATCATTATTGTTGGGCTGTCCTTGTTTTTCTCCCTCTCGGTTCCATCTTACTTTCAGCAATATGGTGTCTCACCAAATAGCAACATGTCTGTTCCAATATATTTCCAACCATACATAGTGGCCTCTCATGGTCCTGTCCACACCAAATCTGGAGGGGTATAGCTTTGCAATTTATTATTTTGGATAAATTTATCTTTACTAGATCCAAGTTTTCAATTTAGCAATATTGACTTTTGACCAGTTATAGAGATTAGTATTGTAATTTATGTCTCCAATTTCTCCATTTGCAGCTAAATTATGTGGTAAACACTTTGCTCTCGCTTAACATGGTGATAGCATTCATAGTAGCAGTTATCCTGGATAACACTGTACCAGGTAGTCGACAAGAACGCGGAGTTTATGTTTGGTCAGAATCCGATGCTGCAAAAACAGAGCCTGCTGTTGCTAAAGACTATGAGTTGCCATTTAGAGTTGGAAAGGTATTCAGATGGGTTAAATGGGTTGGAGTTTGAGCTTTGACACTAAAGATTGTTGTAGCCACGATAGAAATTTATCCAATTCATTAACAGCCCATTTCCGAAGTCATCTTTTTGCAATTTGGTTCTAGATCGAGTTTTCATTGGTACAGGTATGAAGAAATTTGTAGTCTATAAAACTTTCTTCTTTTTCTTTTTCACATTAACGCAGGTGCTACTTATTTGGTGATAGGTTTTTGTAGAGATGAGTAATTTGTGTACATTGGAGGATTTGGTGGTGGTGTAATGGTAAAATGTAACCCTGTATGTATTTGTGAATTGTGTTTTTAATGTCCAAGTGTTAATTTTTTGATTTCTTTCTTCTGATACAAGAATGAGTCAGGAAGCAATTCAAATATATTACAAGCAACCTGTACAGATTAATCCGTTATCTTTATACCATCTCCGAATTTTAAGGGGATATTGTTGCATGAAACCAGTTTGACATGCTCTACCGATTATCAGATGTATTTTTTCATGCTTGAGGTCTAAAAATAATTGAATCTGTGCTAATGAAGGCCCATATTCCTACAAAATAAAGATTACTGAAGGGTCAAGACTCAAACTAATCATACAGCCGATGGTAAGAATGACATTTCTATGGCACCGTATAGTTGGTTTAGCAGTTACGATTGGTGTATTGCGGAAAAAGAAATGAACACTATAATTGCACCATATAAAGAAAGAAGAAAAAATGAGCAAATTGCCATGATTTCAATTAAGAGGAAGTATGAAAGTTGTATTCTGTAGATAATAATACAACAAAAGCAGTACAAAATGGAAGCAAGGCAACTGCATTAAATCTTAAACATTAGATAAATCTTTTGCAAATGAGATATACCGTTCTTAATAGCCGCGGTAAGGTATGCAACAACATACGTTAATCCGAATCCACTGTTACACCGTAGCCCTTAATAAGCATGGTATGGTATGCTGGTATGGTATACTCCAACATACGTTACATTTTTTCGAGACCCGAATATAAAGGAAACAATCAAGTTCACTCAATAGGAATCATAACCTCATTAGTCTTAAACTTAGGCAAAGTCCAAGGCGGATTAAACCTCCCCAACAACCTTCAACCCATCTCTCCCCAACACACCTCTCAATTTCTCCACCTTCTCCGCCACCACTTGTTCCGTAGCAGTTCCACTAAACTTAACAACCCCATACTTCCTCTCCCCTTCTTCCCTCACCACCACTCTCTCATCCACCGGCTCTGGTGCCTCTGCAGCCTTCTTATACCTCTCCGGCAATATAAACAGCATCACCATCACATTCTCATCACTCTTTGTCACCACAGGCGCAGTCATGGCTATTTTCTCTGATGAATGTGTGATCACAGGCGCAGTCATGGCTATCTTTTCGGGCTTTTTATTTTGCGAGTTTCCTAATGCGCCTATGTAATTGGCCAGGACCATGAATCCACCACCTGGGACAATCGAATCATGATACTGGTTTTTATGATATGAAAACAAACGAGTTTGAATAGAACGTTAACCTTAATCGCTACGGCGCAAACGATTCAAATCCACGTCTTCTACTGTATTCCCGTATTCACCTTGAGTGAAGTGTGGACTTCGATCCTCCCAATGTTGTCTCCCTTCTAGCCTTGAGATCTTGGAACCCTAGTTCTTGATTGCCTCCTTGAACGACTGCTTATAGAAACCCTAGTTTCCAACTCCTAGAAGAGAATAAGATGAATATATAGACTACAGTAAGGATCCTGGATAATTAGGTCGGAGACATTCTGGGTCAAGCCTAATGTCATTAAATATTAATTCAATCCACTAAAGAATTAATATTTGCACTACCTTTCCTTTTTTTTTGAATAAATTGCAACTTCCATTAATTCATTGAAATATCCGACAATAATGTCTCCAACAACAATATTGGAGGAGACGGACTAATAACAAAGCTATTAAGCTCACAAGGGATCCTAGCCATTTTATGTGCTACCTCGTTCGCCCGCTTTCTAATATAACCAACCGAAACTCCATTTTTATGATCAAGAATGGATCTACACTGCCTCACTAGGTCGCCCAGCTCCAAGTAGTTCATTCCAGGCTTGTTAATTGCCTTGACACCGAGCATAGAATCACTCTCCACTTTGACATTCCTAACTGCAAGCTCCTCAGACCACAGAAGCGCCTCTAGTATGCCCACTAGCTCTGCTTCCAGAACTGCAACTCGACCTGCAAACCTCATAGTTTCCCCCCCAGCATAATGGCCCTGGTGATTTCTGAGAACCATACCGATTGAAAACGAATTCTCTCCCTCCTTCACTGAAGCATCCACATTAATTTTGAACATTCCTACATCTGGTGCTGTCCATTTCTGATCTTGTTGCTGCATACTTGTCCCCAGACCTGATGGAATTTGAGTCATTTTTTTATGAACCTCCCGCCACTCCATGATCTGCTGCATACTCCCTTTCATAACTGTTACAGGCCTTAATGATTTGTTCTCGAATATACGCTTGTTTCTTGCAAACCACACACCCCATAATACTGCAGAAATTTTCACCAACTTCTCTTCAGTTTCTTCACATAGCATATTAAGTAACCAGTCTGAAGCACTCTCAATATCCCACATGTCTTGAGCAATTCCAACTTGACCCCAGCAGTCTTTAGCGAACCTACATTCGAAGAACAAGTGTCGAAGATGCTCGACCTCTCCAGCACACATATCACACCCAATAGGAACGCTTACTCCTCTACCTCGAAGAAGAACCCTGATAGGTATATTGTTACGACAGAATCTCCAGAGAAAGTCTTTAAGTCTATGAGGGACCTTGAGATTCCAGAGCCTGCCCCAGCCCTTCGAGTGTTGCACTCCTGTATCTTCAATATGATTACGATGCCACTGTTGATATCCCGTTTTCACCGTGTACTGTCCATCTTTGGTATGGACCCAGGCTAGCCTGTCTCTAGTACAACCTTGCGGAACACGAGTACTTAAAATGGCACTTACATCGTCAGTACAGAAATTCAACCTGACTTTATCTGCATCCCAGTCCTTTACATCCCCCCTGAACAATTCACAAACTTTTGAATTTAGCACTGCAGGATTACACCTTAGTTGATCAACACACAAATTTGCTTTTCCCCTTAGCCATTTATCCTTGCTTATGTCAATTGTTTGACCATCACCTAGCACCCACCGCAACCCTTTCTTCACCTCTTCTTTAGCCTCCCATATTCCTGACCAGGTGTAGCTCGAGCCCCCCTTCCTGACTGCTTGGAGAAAATGGCAGTCTGGGTAGTATTTAGCTTTAAGAATTCTTGATACTAGAGCTTCAGGCTTACTTATTAGGTTCCAACACTGCTTCCCCAACAACGCCAAATTAAACCCATGTAGGTCTCTAAATCCTAATCCCCCTCTCATCTTCGACATGCTCATTTTATTCCATGCTAACCAGTGAACACCTTTTCTATTAGATGAATTAGAACGCCACCAAAAAGCATTCATCATTCGCTCCAACTCTTGACATAGTGACTTTGGTAATAAGAAACAAGACATGGTGTACGAGGGAATCATTTGTGCTACATTCCTTATCATGATTGCTTTGCCTGCTCGAGATAACAGCTTTGAGCTCCAGCTTTGTATGCGATGGTAAACTCTATCCTTCAAGTATCGAAACACTGTCTTCTTCGACCTACCAATGAGAGATGGCAAGCCTAAGTATTTGCTATCCCCTACATCATTGAACACACCCAAAACCTGCTTGATTTCCTCTTGTTTATCTCGATGAACATTTGAGCTAAAAAAGACAGCAGACTTTTGAAAGTTAACTGCCTGGTCAGAGAACTTAGCATACGAATCCAGAAGCTCATTGACTGATACTGCTTCATTTGTAGTTGCTTTGAAGAATAAAAAGCTATCATCGGCGAACAACAAGTGAGTAACTGCAAGGGCTGAATTACTAATACAGCAACCATGAATCTGATCATTTGCAGCTGCATTCTTTAGAGATAATGATAAACCTTCCACACATAACAAAAATAAGTAAGGCGAGAGAGGATCTCCTTGACGGAGACCTCTTTTAGGCTTAATAGGACCAATCATAGACCCTTGAAAAGAGATAGAGTAGGAGACTGTCTTCACACACAGCATCACCCACTTAATCCATTTCTCCGAAAAACCCATTATAGCCATTCTTCTTTGCAAATAATCCCACCTTACACGATCATAAGCTTTGCTAATGTCCAGCTTAAGAGCTACTTCACCTTCTTGTTCACCATTCTTGCGTTTCATAAAGTGAATCAACTCGAAAGCAATCAGAACATTGTCCGTAATGTTACGCCCAGATACAAATGCTGACTGTTCTTCTGAGATTACAACTGGAAGGATTTTTTGGAGCCTATTAGCCAGCACCTTCGCAACTATTTTATACAAAACATTGCAAAGAGCTATGGGACGTAAATCTTTAACCTCCTCAACATTCTCCTTTTTAGGAATTAAGATCAGAGTTGTATCATTCACCTCGGCTGGAAACTTGCAATCAGTTAACCATTCTCGACAGCTCTTAAAAACCTCTTTACCTATTAGCTTCCAAAAATGTTGGAAGAAGGCTGGGTTTAAACCATCTGGCCCACTAGCTTTATCTGGATGCATACTCTTAATAGCCTCCGTAAATTCATCAAAGGTAAGATTGGCAGTTAGCAATTCGTTCTGAGCACTCAACAAACTTGCTTCATTGTCCTGGCTAGAGTAGGTAACATCACAATCATCATCACCAAAAACATTAGTATAGTAGTTTTCCAGCAAATTACAGAGATCCTCATGCTTTGTCAATAATCTTCCATCATCTGTTTTGAGAGCAGAAATAAAATTTGTTTTCTTCCTACTAGAAGCAGTAGCATGGAAAAACTTGGAATTAGTGTCTCCCTCTTATAAATCTTAGCTCGTTGCTTCCAATAAGCCTCCTCATGTGCCAGTAATTCATTGAATTTTTCCTTCTCCTCGAAATACATCTGGACACCATCATCATCCTCTCTATTCTTCAGCTCATCAATAATCGATTTTTGCTTTAGCACTTTCTCCCTGAATTTATGAAAAAATGTCCTCCCCCATTTCGCCATAAACGATGAGACAGAGATTAGCTTTGGCAACAAATGAATAGCAGGGAGATTCTGCCAGAATTTTTCCACATCAGAATGAAAACTTGCTTCTTTTAGCCAAGTATTTTCGAATTTAAATCGAAACTGCTTCTTTGATAGAGAGGTGCTAAACAACTCTAACTTTATGGGATCATGATCCGAAACTGTAGCATGAGAAACTGAAAGAGAACACAAAGGAAACAATTGCCACCAAGACTCAGTAGCAAAGGCTCTGTCTAATCTTTCACGGACCCAATCACTTGTACCTTTACTTTTCTCCCAAGTAAAGCCGCCTCCTTTGAGCTCAACTTCAATTAAAGAACAATCCTCTACTGCACTTTTAAATCCATTCAAGAGATTCTGAGGGTGTGGATGTCTCCCTTTCTTATCAGTGCTATACAGAAGGTCGTTAAAGTCACCAAAAATACACCATGGGATCTCGGAACTAGAAGCCAAAGTACGAATGAAATCCCACGAAGCCTGACGACGCTCACGCTCAGGAAAACCATAAAGCAAGTCAATCTCCACTCTACATTATGACCTTCCTTTATAATGATATCAATGTGGTTCTGGGAAGAGTTCACCACAGAACACACCATACTCCTTTTCCACATCACAGCCAGTCCACCACCTCGTCCTTGTCTATCTACTGTAAAAAAATTAGCAAATCCTAACTTCAAAGTAAGAGTTCCAACTTTATTACTATCTCCAAGAGTTTCAGATAAGAATAAAAGATCTGGCTTATGAGATTTTAATAAATCTCTAAGTACTCGAACTGTACGAGGATTGCCAACCCCTCGACAGTTCCATCCTAATAGATTCATAATGTGCGGCTGGCTTGCATAGCAAGCTCAGCCAGACTGTTTCCCTTAGATGCTGCAAGATCCCCATTAGAAAAAACAGCTTCTTTACGGAAATTTTCATTTGATGGCCCAGTACCATGTTGGCCCATGACAATATCCATATTAGCCACCGCCTTTGACTCACTCCTCCTTCTTTTACGCTCCTCCAACTGTAATCCCACAGAATCCTCCTCATTTAATTCATATAAACTATTTGAAGTAGTAGAAAATCCCTTCAAATTTGTGTTTAACAGAGAGTTTGTTTTGCTATTAATATCCCGTATCTCCCTGGTAATTATCTCCCTACAATCACTCTCTTTCCTTATCTCTTTTCCATTTTTTGAATTCCCCCCCTTGATCATATTGCTGATTATTCGCCCGACCAATCCTAGCCTCCCACGTGTCATCATTCTCTTCCCTAAGCCATTTGCTCTGAGTTTGCCCCGCCACCCTACGCGGTGGTGCCCTCAGCCAGCTTCCCCATTCCTTCACTCCATCTCCTCGAGTATCCATGAACCGTCTGCAGAATCTATCCGTATGCGTAACCATGCCACAAGAGAAACAAAATTCCCCCAACCTTTCATATTTGCATGTTACAACAAACTCTGTGCCATCCTTCTTTACGATCTTCTTCTTCCGCTTAAGTGGTTTCCTTACATCAATTCTAATTCTCACTCTCATGCAATCCCTCCAAATGGATGTACTATTCTTAACATCATACTCAAGGAATTCGCCAAAGAAATTTCCAAGCTGCCTACCCACAGAATCCATCATATAACCCATGGGAAGGTCATGAATTTGAATCCAGATATTTAAAAAATGAAGTTCAACCTTGACAGGATCCTCCCCCACATCAACCTGCTCCAATACCAGCATAGCGTTATCGAAAGACCAAGGCCCTCCCTTTATCACCCACTGCAAATCTTCTTTATGAAAGAATTGAAACAGAAAGATGCCATTTTCTAATTCCTTAATATTGATCCCCATTGCTGGCTTCCATATATCTGCAATCTTAGACTTCATCGCTCTATCATTGATACTCTTCTCCGTCAATAGCCTCCCCACCAGACAAAGCTCATACCTATTAACCCCCTCATCAATCTCTCCTTCTAGCATAAAGCTTTCATTTTCTTCCTCCTCAATTCCCAAATCTACCATTTGTTGATCGATGTTACTAACATTAGCCATGATTAAATGGACTCCCACAGTATTCTTGAATGCTCACGAATATGGAGAGAAAAACTCAGACTCTCACAAAGACATGGAGAGAAAGTAAATTCACACGGTACTCAGGAAGTATATTACTATTTACTAATTTGCACTACCTTTCCTAATGCCGTAATTTAATTATTTGACTCCAATATTATTTACTTATTAAATTTCCCATGTTTAAGATATCGAATGTCCATTAATTAAATTATTTTCTGAAAATTAATTTAATTAATATCTTTTATCCTTGATCATCCACTCAACCTTATAATTATGCAAGAACAAATCTGTCTGCAGGACTAAAACATGATTATCTTTATGAGATTTCAAGAGGACATCATCACCCGAATATTTTCGGACACGATTTTCTTTTATAGTCAATATCCCACTCTGTATGTAATGTCATTGTCCAAAACATAATATTGTGATTAATAATAAATCACATCACATATGAATCAAAACATGTGCATTGCATACAAGTGTCAATCACTATATCCGGATTAAGAACCTAAGCAATGATAATATTATAGAATCTTAGTTTTTCTTAATAGTCAAAACAGAAGAACAATTCTAATATTTTGATCCCATTCGATATATACAAAGTATACAAGTATTATTCAATAATCAAGATAGATTATTACCGAATAATACTTCAGTCATTCCAGTGGTTTGTTTAATTCCACTTAGACTGTGAACCTTTATTATATTATATATAGACACTGACAATCCAATCTTCTGCTATCTCATTTGATACTTGATTATCTATAATATATAATATACAAACAATGTGAAAATATGCATTCAAGATTCTGAATAAAAAAGACAATTTCATATTCTTCAAACGAATAGTTCAGTATACTCCCTAACAATCTCCCACTTATACTCAAGCTATTCTTTGAGTATATCAGTGTTTTATTACAGGCAATTCACTACCAATTAAATAACTATTATGTGACCATACATCTGACTCCTATCTATTTAGAAATCCGAATCAGTAAATCCCAGAGGTAACAAATATGAGACCTTATAAATTAACATATACTCCCCAGTCCTTCTCAGGTACTTGAGGATAGCTTTTACTGCACTCCAATGCTCCTATCCTGAGTTTAACTAATATCTGCTAACCATGCCCACGACAAAGCAAATATCAGGTCTCGTACATAACATTACATATATTAAGCTTCCACATGCCGAAGCATAATGAACCACTTTCATGCTCTCTATCGCCTCTGGTGTCTTAGGACACTGTTTCTTCGATAGAGCAACTCCATGTTTGTAAGGTATGTTTCCCTTCTTGGAGTCTTGCATGTTAAAATGAGTCAATACCTCATCAATATAGGGCTTTTGGGATAAAGCCAACATTCTTTTCTTGCGATCCCTTATAACTTTGATCCCAAGGATGTATGCCGCTTCACCTAAGTCCTTCATTTCGAACTATTTAAACAACCATGCCTTAACCACTGATAACATCTCTACAATGTTTCCAATGAGTAAAATATCATCTACGTATAGCACTAGAAAAGTCATTGAACTGCCCTCACTTTTCTTATACATACACGACTTGCTTGGACATTGATCAAATCCGTATGACTGGATTACCTGATCAAAACGAATATTCCAATACCTAGAAGCTTGTTTAAGTCCATAAATGGACTTCTTAAGCTTACATACCAGATGCTCTTGGCCTTCCTTAATGAATCCTTCTGGTTGTTGCATATAGATGATCTCATCATCAAAACTCCCGTTTAGGAAAGCTGTCTTGACATCCATTTTCCAAATCTCATAATAGAGATGAGCTGCTATAGATAAAAGAATCCAGATCGACTTTAGCATGATAAACTAGCAAAAAGGTTTCCTCATAATCGATTCCTTCTTTCTGAGTATACCCTTTCGCAACAAGTCTTATTTTCCAAGCTTTTACCTTTTTGTCAGATCCTCTTTTTCTCTTATAGATCCACTTATATCCAATGGGTTTTACATCTTTGGGTGGTTCCAGAGCTCCCAGACTTGATTTGAATACATAGATTCCATCTCAGATTTCATTGCTTTTTTCCACAGATATGCATATTTGTCTTGCAGTGTTTCCTCGTATGTTATGGGATCCTCATCATGTTCTTCAGAGACCATGTCCGAAGACTCTCCCAATAACATGAATCTGCTGGGTTTATAAATAACCCTCCCACTACGACGAGACACCGGTGTGGTATTAGTGATAGGTTGTGTGTTCTCTTGTGGTTGTTCTACTTGTACTATTAGCACTTGTTCATTATTTGTCTCTCACACTAGTTCCTCTAAAACGACACTGCTCGTGGATTTATGGTTCATCATATAGTCATCCTCTAGGAATCTAGTATTGGTACTAACAATGACATCCTGATCGTTAGGACTATAAAATAAATATCCTTTCATTACCATGTGATAGCCTACAAAAAGCCTTACTTCTGTACGAGATTCCAACTTAGTCACGTTCTTGTTCAACACATGTGCTGGACAACCCCATATCCAAATATATCTTAGAATAGGTTCTGAACCAGTCCACAATTCTTTTGGAGTCTTATGAACTGACTTAGAATGAACTAAATTCAAAAGACAAGCTACTATTTCTAAAGCATGTCCCCAAAACGACTTGGGTAATTCTGAATAACTCATCATCGATCTGACACTCTCCAAAAGAGTTTGATTCCTTCTCTATGTTATACCATTCTGTTGGGGTTTGCCAGGTGCAGTCAACTGAGATATGATCCCATTCTTTGATAAGTAATCCTTAAATTCTCCAAGCAAATATTCTCCACCACGATATGATCATAGTGACTTGATACATTTTCCATGTCACTTCTTCTTTACAGTTTTGTACTCCTTGAACTTGTCAGACACTCTGATTTACGGTGCAATAAATAAATGTATCCATATCTAGAATAATCGTCAATAAAAGTGACAAAATATTCATAACCACCTCTTGCATGAATATTTATGGATCCACATAAATCAGTATGAACCAGTTCTAACACTTCTTTGGCTCTATTCCCCTTTGCCTTAAAAGGCCTAGTGGTCATTTTACATTCCAAGCAGATTTCACAAACTGGAAATGGCTCCACTACCAACGAGCCTAAAGGCCCATCTACTACCAGTCTTTGAATCCTCCTCAAGTTAATATGACTTAATCTTAAGTGCCAAAGATATGTTTGGTTCAAAGAAGAAGGTTCCTTTCTTTTAGTAGTGATAGAAGATGTGTTATTTAACACCCTATGTTGTAGTTGCAGTGCAGGTTGATTAGGAGTAATTATATTGCAATGTACCAGAACATATAACTAGTTTATTCATCATAATAGAAACATTATGATCAAAATAAATATTATAACCATCCAAAGCAAGTTTAGAAACCGAAATTAAATTCCTTCTAAACGAAGGCACATAAAGACAATTGTTCAAAACCAAACTCCTATCATCACCAAAAGATAAATTAACATCTCCCACTGCAACTACTGCTACTTTCATAGCATCTCTCATGAACACATATATCTCGCCATCTCTAAGCATTCTGGATTGGTGAAATCCCTGCATAGAATTACGAACATGATCAGTGGCTCTTGTATCTACACACCAAGTGCTCGTAGATATAGCCGCTATATATGTTTCTATAACTACAGAAAGAGACATACCGGTATTGTTTTTCTTCTTAGGAAGAGGACAATCCTGTTTCTAGTGACCCGACTGCTTGCACTTGAAGCACTTGCCCTTGGGATTTTTCATAGCACCACCTTGAACTCCCACAACTTTCACATCTTTCTATGTCAAAGCCTTTTTCTTCTTCTTGGCTTTCGGCTTAGAAGAAGAAGGTTTCTCAGCCACATTGACTTGAACACTCTCCTGAAAAAGTCCTTCAACTGCCTGAAGTTCTGTCAGAAGTTCTGTAATACTATACATCATCTTGTTCTTGGTGTAATTCAAGCGGAACTGCTCAAATTTTTTAGGTAAACTCATAAGGATGATAACGGTCTGGGTTTCCCCATCAACCTCAGCACCAAGGATCTCCATCTCATTCAGATGTGACATCATCATGAGAACGTGATCCCTTACAGGTGTCCCTTCAGCCATCTGAGTGTTCATTAAAGCTTTCATTGCTACTTGCCTTGCAGCCCTATTCTAATCTCCAAAAAGTTCTTTGAGATTAAAAAACATATCTAAAGCAGTGGCCAAAGCCTGATGCTGCAAAACACCTGACATTGCTGCCAGAATGTAACATCGCGACATCTCATCAGCCTTAGTCCACTTCTTATAATACTCTTTCTCTACTTCAGAAGCATTCTCAGCAAGCTCCTCTGGCTTGTGTTCATTAATGCAAAATTTTTACTCATCAGTAGTCAACATGATATCCAAATTATGTTTCCATTCAATATAGTTAGGTCTAGTAAGTTTGTTATCCTTAAGTATGGTAAAAATTGGATTAAAGCCCATTATATCCTGAGAATCATACATATAACACATAATTAGAGGGTGTTTTAAAAAAATTGGTTCCTCTAACAATTATTTAAAATTAAAACACCAACACTTAAATACCATAGATTTCTAGTATGCCACATTGGGTGACTTATATACCACCTAAATTTATTTAAATATTACTTCGGTCCTACTACTAAATAATTATTCACGTTAGGATGGTCTATATTATTTTTCATAGCTAAGTGTAGACCATTATTAAATCTTAAATTAACAATAATAATACCAGATGCGCCTTTTGACTATGATAAATTCTTGCTCCTAAAAATAAGATACTACTAAAATTACAAATCTAAAGAGTATTCAGACTGACTGGCTAGGCCGGTGGAAGCATTGCCAAGAGGCTAACCACTTTTCTAGACACCAATCTAAATAGCCAGGTAAGCTTCAAGCTTTCCTAGACACCAACGCAAGAATACTCAAAGATGTGTTATTTTAGATTCTTTTTCTAGTTGAGCATGAAATCTATCAAAAAGGAGGGTATCTTTTTATTATTTGAATTCTATGAAACTTAGTACGCCACGTTGGATGACATATGTATCTTTCAATATTCATAATTAATTTTAGAAGTTTGTTCTAGTAATTTCCATAACACTCTAGACGCCATAAATTACATGCCACGATGGGTGACGTATAGATAATTTATATTCACCTTAGTGTTAAATTATTTACAAACAATAATGGAGACCATGAGATTTAATACCAAATTAATTCCCTCTCCCACTTATTATTTTACTATGAGGATTTTATCTATATGCATCACCCTATGTTATTTTTTCACTGTCCACATATATCATAATAACAATACATATAACACATAACATAGAAACATACTCATTATGATTAAAACATAATAAAACAGTCCTATGTCCATGTCATTCGAGCATGCGAAACAACCACGAAAACAGCATGCTGCAGCGGAAGACATGATAGATACAATAGAAAATATGATAGATACAACAAAAAAATCTATTCTATTACATTAGAGCATAATCTAAATTGAATACAATTCGAATTATAAGATTACAATCAGAATAGAAATCAAAACCAAACTAATCATGATTAACCTGAAAGTGTTTGACCTAAAACCAATCATGTATGATGAAGTAGGAAAAACTTTCTGCTACTCTTATTTGATTTCATTTGATAATAATAAAGTATTTATGTTACGGGCTTAATCTATTTGAAGTGTATTAAATAAGATGTTCCATAATTTAGAGCAAAGCTTCTAGAATTATAATGAGATTGTAATAATGAGATCTAGAAGATAATAGCTTTAGACTTAAACAGTTCCTGATCATAGGATAACTAATTGGAAATTGGTAAATCCGTAAAAATCAGTACATACTATGCTAGCTCTCTTAGGAGGATGTCTGTTCTCATAGACATTTGTGTGGTGACACTATAGCTAGCATGTAGGTGCTTATTAGGGAATAAGTTCACTGAACATGACTCGATAAGTAGAACAACTAATGGAGTTTACTCACGTGTCGATAGTTGTTTATTAAGTAAATAGTTGTACAAGTATCCTTAGACTTGAGATCGTTAGAGTAATCTCGTACACAATAATTTATGCTTTGGTTTAGTCCTTAGTCTCTAGGACATTCATTAGGTCCATTCTGGGCATAGTGATTTATGTATGGAGATAGTTAACGGATCAATAAAGGATCTGCCCCTTCCAGTAAAGGAAGTGAATATCCTATGTTATTCTTAGATATGCAAGTTCAGGAATCTTTGGCCAGAGTGAATGAAATTAGAAAGAGTTTCTAATTTGCATTAAAAGGAACTTTGCATTATGAATAAGAAATCATATGATTAAATTAGATAGGCTTGACACGAGTTCCATGCCTTGTATTTAATCGGGATATTGAAGGGTAGAAGGAATTAATTGTACGGTAACTAATTACTGACAGGTTCTAAGTATTCTAAGCAATGATTTCGTATTATCTGGATAGTCGCGATATGTTGAGAAGCATCACTCACGATGTAGAATAAATATAATTAATCAGATTAATTATATTTAATGAATTAATAGAATTCATATAAATAATAAATAAAATGTTTAATTATAGCTAGTCACACCAAAAGAGATTATAGCTAAAGAGTCACACCATAAAAGAGATTAAATTATAGATGAAGGAATAATTAATTATAGCTAGTCATTATTTATTTATGAAATAAATAATTACTTAGCAAATTTTATAAATTAATTAAATGAGATTTAATTGATTATAAATTATTTAAGATAAGATCTTAATATTATTAATTAAATATTTAATTAAAGTAAATAAATATGAAGAGAGAATAATTTTCTAAAAGAGTTTAGAAAAAGGAATTAATGATTAAAATAGTTTTAATCATTAACTAATTAATTAATAAGATTAATTAATTAAAAAGGGAATTAATAATAAGATATTTATAGAAAATATCTCAGCTGAGATATTTGCCTATAAATATAGAATTATAAACCCTAATACTTCAACCCTAATGTTTGTGAGAAATATTTTAAAAGGGAGGCAGCCCTAATTTTCTCTCTAGCCTCCTCCTTCATCTTTTAGTTTGATTCTTGGTGGATATCTTTAGAGCACTCCACACTTGAGGGGTGATTGCAAGGATTGAAGAACAAGATCTTCTCTAGCTATTTCCGGAAAACAATCGAGGTATTTTTGAATTTATAAAATAGTTTTTTTGTATCTATATGTATGTATACATAGGAATATATGCAAATAAATGTTATTCAATGCTTCTGCTGGTGCATAAATTCCTTCAATGGTATCAGAGCATAGGTTGTATGCATATAGATTCGTGGTCAAGTTTCAGAATTTTATGAGCATGTATGTATTTATTATGATTTATACAAGTAATATCATGTTTTAATTATGATTAATATGATACTGTTCGTAAAAATTGTTTTGATAATTTTCCTGGGTTCTATAAGTGTTGTAGATCGTCCAGTTAATTTTTCATAATTTTCTGATGCGTAGAATATTTATTATGAATTATGAAAGCAATAATAATGATTTAATTATGATTAATTTATTACATTTCCTCAAAATTTATTTTATATTTTTCATGTGTTCTACAAGTGTTGTAGATCGTCCATGTATTTTTAGAATATTTTTCTTAGCAATAGATTATTTATTATGGATTTTTAAAATTATTTTTAATTAATTCGTACTTAAATAATAATATCTGAAAAAAAGAAGGTGTAACGCATTCTGCGCATGCGTTACAAGCTAAAAAAAGGGTTTTTGGCTTGTAACGCATACCCGAGATGCGTGAGAAACTTCTCGGGACGCGTGCGGGTGCGTGGAAGCTCAGAATGGGGCGTGTAATATACCGTTGGATTCGTTTTTCCGAGACGGTTCTAATGGTATATTACAATAATTTTTCTGAAATTGTTTCGGACTGTTTAGAGCTTCCAAAAGTGTTTTAAAGCAAGTTTTAACTGTTTTAAGTTGTTTTTTAAATACACCATGTGATACATAGAAATGTATAATGCTTATATGTTGTAATATATGATTTAACATGCCTACCTTATGTTTATTCGTGATTATATATATGTGATATATGCTTGAATTATCATGAAATGATAGATTTAAGTAAACTTAATTAACATAAGGCGTATGTTAGACAATCTAGAATAGTGAAATTGTTTCGTGACCTTTATTTACATATTATGAATACAATCATGAGATTTTTGTGTTTATGAAACACGTGATTGAATATGAACTTAAGTGAAATGATGATTCTGTCAAACAACATATGTTCTATTTGTAAGAAAGGGGGTTATTAAGAGACGCCTCTTGACAATGCTCCACCCCTGGCCTGGGATGACTCCAAGTATCATTAGTTGATTTGAAATATTTAATCCAATCTAAAAGAATCTCTTTATAATATGATTATGATTGTAACATAATATAATCCCCTAAAATATAAAGAATATCAAGTAGTAATTGGCCATAAAACACAAAGGGCTTGTGTTGGTCGTAGCCTTCCAACATAATAGAAAGTATTTCTTGTTTTTAAAACTCTGTCATTTCGTGCTACAGCCGAGGGCGTTGTTTCCGAAAGAAGAGATACTTGTCTATAACATGAGATGTGTATGATGAATTGGAATCTTATGGTCGTTACGTGCTACAGCCGTGAGCTATTTGAAACTAGTTTAATTATACGAGATGTTGGGATTGACTTGACTTAGAATATTGAGTTTGTCGTGCCACAGCCGTGACTCAAGTATTCAAGAGGCTAAAGTAAGATTAGGGAATAACATGAGATGTAGCTGATAAGAGTTGTCTGCCTATTGAACGTTACATGGCGTTTCGTGCTACAGCCGAGGTTGTGTGATGGAATGTAGGATCCCTATCCCACTATCATTATGAATGCTTAATTTCAATAAGGGATATAGAAATTAGATAGAATAGTGGGAGACACTTATGAATAAAGACCCGATTCATATGGTGTTTTAGATAATGAAATAGAGTATTTGCTAAATGTTGTTATGTGTTTATTATTTGCAGATTTACTATATACATAATGTCTTCTGCACTATCACTCCGTTGCATGCTCGATGCACACAAATTAACTGGTCCCAACTATGCTGATTGGCTTCGAAACCTGAGAATTGTTCTCAGGATTGAGAAGAAGGAATATGTACTAGACTCACCTAAACCTGCTGAACCTGCTCAGGATGCACATAATGATGAACATATTGTGTATCGTAATTGGATAGATGATGCAAGAGTTGCATAGTGTGTTATGCCGGGATCCATGAATGATGAGCTCCAAAAGCAACACGAGCATATGGATGCTCACTCTATCCTTATACATCTACAAGATTTGTATGATGTGGCAGGAAGGACAACTCGATATGAGATATCGAAGGAGCTGTTCCGTTGTAGGATGACTGAGGGATTATCTATGAATGTTCATGTGCTCAAGATGATCAATTTGATTGAGCATCTTGGACAACTTGGATTTGTCATGGATGGGGAGCTGAATCAAGATCTGGTCTTGCAATCACTTCCAGATTCATTCTCGCAGTTCATTGTGAACTTTCACATGAACAAGTTGGATGTCAGCTTGCCTGAACTCCATAACATGCTGAAAACTGCTGAGTCGAATTTTCCCACAAAGAAGAGTTATGTTCTTCTAATTGGTGAAGGCTCTAACCCTAAGAAGAGGAAGAGGAGCCCTCCTAAGAAGAAGAAGAATGTAGGTGAGAAAAGGCCAGTTCCTCCAAAAGCTGAAGATCCCAAAAGCAAAGCTGTTTGCTTTCACTGCAACAAAGTAGGGCACTGGAAGAGAAACTGTAAGGCTTACCTTGCAGAATTGAAGAAGAAGAAGGGTGGTGAGACTACCGCTTCTGCTTCAGGTATGTTCATGATCGAACTAAATATGTCACTTAATCAAACTTCTACTTGGGTATTAGATACCGCCTGTGGTTCTCACATTTGCAATTCATTGTAGGGACTAATGAGAAGTAAGACTCTTGAAGAAGAAGAGGTGATCCTACGTATGGGCAATGGAGCAAGAGTTGCTGCTGTAGCTGTAGGATCGTTTGATTTACTTATGTCTACGGGCAAGACTATTATTTTGGATAATTGTTATTTTGTTCCCTCAATTATGAGGAATATTATTTCTATTCCCATGTTAGACTTGGATGGTTTTTCGTTTGTTATTGAGAATAATAAATTTTCAATTTTTAGAAATAATGTTCTTTATGGTGTTGGTATTTTAAATAATGGTTTGTATGTATGTGACGTAGAACATAGTTTACTTCAAATTGAACATAGTAATAAAAGAAAAAGGGATGATGAAAATCCTACCTACTTGTGGCACTGCAGACTTGGTCATATTAGTGAAAATAGACTTAAGACATTGCATAAGGAAGGGTTACTAGAACCTTTTGATTTTGAATCATATCCTACATGCGAGTCTTGTCTGTTAGGCAAAATGACCAAATCTCCATTTAGTGGACATGGAGAAAGAGCTGCAGAGTTGCTTGGATTGGTACATACAGATATGTGTGGGCCGAAGTCCACGCAAGCCATGGGTGGATTTTCATACTTCATTACTTTTATAGATGATCGATCTAGATTTGGATATGTGTATTTCATGAAATGCAAATCCGAAGCTTTTGAAAAGTTCAAAGAATATAAGTATGAAGTAGAGAAACAAACCAAGTCTAGTATTAAAACCCTTCGATCAGATCGAGGAGGTGAATACTTAAGTGGCGAGTTTCTAAATTATCTCAAAGAAAATGGTATAGTCTCTCAATGGACTCCTCCGGCCACTCCCCAGTTGAATGGAGTATCCGAAAGGAGAAATTGAACTTTGTTGGACATGGTTCGATCCATGATGAGCTATACAGATCTTCCAGTATCACTTTGGGGTTATGCATTGGAAACATCAGCATATATATTGAACAAGGTGCCTTCCAAATCTGTTCCTCAAACTCCGTATGAGATTTGGAAAGAAAGGAAACCGAGTCTTAAGCACGTTAAGATTTTGGGATGTCCGGCTTATGTCAAGAAAGTTGACCCCGATAAGCTAGAATCTCGATCCGTGAAATGTAGGTTTGTAGGATATCCTAAAGAGACTTTAGGGTATTACTTTTACACCGAACAAAGGGTGTTTGTCTCCCGACATGCTACCTTCCTGGAAAAATAGTTTATCCTTGAAGGGAATAGTGGGAGCAAGATTGAACTCGATGAAGTTCATGAAGAACAAACTACTACAGTTCAAGAGGAAACACCTGTTCATATTAAATAACCTTCCATAGAACAGCCAATCCGTAGATCACAAAGGGTGTCTCGCCAACCTGAGAGGTATTATGGCCTTGTCATTGAGAATGAAAATGAATTGACGGTCATTGATGGAGACGACCCTATGACCTTCAACGAGGCTGTGAGTAGTGTTGACTCAGAGAAATGGCAGAGTGCCATGAAATCCGAAATGGACTCCATGTATGCCAACCAAGTATGGGCTTTGGTAGAGGCACCCAAGGATATGAAGCCTATAGGGTGCAAGTGGGTATACAAGAGAAAGATTGGAGTAAATGGCCAGGTAGAGACCTACAAGGCCAGACTCGTGGCAAAAGGATTCAAACAAAGACAAGGGATTGACTTTGATGAAACTTTTTCGCTTGTAACCTTGCTCAAATCAATTCGGATTTTGCTTGCTATTGCAGCTTACTATGACTATGAGATCTGGCAAATGGACGTAAAGACGGCCTTCCTCAATGGGGAACTTGAAGAAGAAGTGTATATGACACAGCCAGAGGGTTTTATTTGCAAAGGAAATGAACATCTAGTATGTAAGCTACTACGAACCATATATGGGTTAAGACAAGCTTCTCGAAGATGGAACATCCGTTTTGATGAAACAATCAAAGAGTTTGATTTTATCAAAAACATAGATGAACCATGTGTCTATAAGAAGGTTAGTGGGAGCGCAGTAACATTTCTTATTTTGTATGTAGATGACATACTCTTAATAGGAAATGACATACCAATGCTGTAATTAGTAAAAATGTGGCTATCAAAGAACTTCACCATGAAGGACTTGGGAGAAGCGTCCTACATTCTTGGTATGAAGATCTATAGAGATAGATCAAGAAGAATGATAGGTCTAACCCAAGGTACGTACATCGATAAGGTGCTTAAAAGGTTTAGCATGGAAAACTCCAAGAGAGGTCTCATACCGATGAGCCATGGAGTCTCCCTTTCTGACAAGATGTCTCCTAAGACACCTGAAGAAAGAGAGCGTATGAGTAGGATTCCTTATGTGTCGGCAATAGGATCTATCATGTACGCGATGTTATGTACTAGACCTGATGTTGCTCACTCAATTAGTGTGACTAGAAGATATCAGTCAAATCCAAGTGAAGACCACTGGAAAGCAGTGAAGAACATCCTTAAGTACTTGAGAAGGACTAAGGATATTTTTCTTGTTTTTGGTGGGTCTGAGTTGAAAATAGAGGGTTACACTGACTCTAGTTTTTCAGTCAGAGTGTGATGATAGTACATCCATGTCAGGGTATGTGTTTACTCTAAATGGTGGGGCGATTAGTTGGAGAAGTCGTAAGCAATCTACGACGACTGACTCCACAACAGAAGCATAGTATATAGATGCAAGTGAGGCTGCAAAGGAAGCTGTTTGGATGAAGAAATTTGTTTCTGAGTTGGTAGTAGTTCCTGGCATAGAGGGGCCTATTGTGTTATATTGTGACAATAACGCTGCAATAGCTCAAACCAATGAACCGAGGTCTCACAAGAATACCAAACATATATTGCGGCGGTTTCATTTGATTAAAGAGATCATTGAAAGAGGAGATGCCAAGATCGAAAGAGTTGACACACATAACAACATAGCAGACCCGTTCACGAAGCCGCTGTCTCAGTTAAATTTTGATCGTCATAAGGAGCGGATGGGTATTAGATACCAAAGTGATTGGCTTTAGGCCAAGTGGGAGATTGAAAGTGTTTGACCTAAAACCAATCATGTATGATGAGTTAGGAAAAACTTTCTGCTACTCTTATTTGATTTCATTTGATAATAATAAAGTATTTATGTTACGGGCTTAATCTATTTGAAGTGTATTAAATAAGATGTTCCATAATTTAGAGCAAAGCTTCTAGAATTATAATGAGACTGTAATAATGAGATCTAGAAGATAATAGCTTTAGACTTAAACAGTTCCTGATCATAGGATAACTAATTGGAAATTGGTAAATCCGTAAAGATCAGTACATACTATGCTAGCTCTCTTAGGAGGATGTCTGTTCTCATAGACATTTGTGTGGTGACACTATAGCTAGTATGTAGGTGCTTATTAAGGAGTAAGTTCACTGAACATGACTCGATAAGTAGAACAACTAATGGAGTTTACTCACGTGTCGATAGTTGTTTATTAAGTAAATAGTTGTACAAGTATCCTTAGACTTGAGATCGTTAGAGTAATCTCGTACACAATAATTTATGCTTTGGTTTAGTCCTTAGTCTCTAGGACATTCATTAGGTCCATTATGGGAATAGTGATTTGTGTATGGAGATAGTTAACGGATCAATAAAGGATCTGCCCCTTCCAGTAAAGGAAGTGAATATCCTATGTTATTCTTAGATATGCAAGTTCAGGAATCTCTGGCCAGAGTGAATGAAATTAGATAGAGTTTTTAATTTGCATTAAAAGTAACTTTGCATTATGAATAAGAAATCATATGATTAAATTAGATAGGCTTGACACGAGTTCCATGCCTTGTATTTAATCAGGATATTGAAGGGTAGAAGGAATTAATTGTACGGTAACTAATTACTGACAGGTTCTAAGTATTCTAAGCAATGATTTCGTATTATCTGGATAGTCGCGATATGTTGAGAAGCATCACTCACGATGTAGAATAAATATAATTAATCAGATTAATTATATTTAATGAATGAATAGAATTCATATAAATAATAAATAAAATGTTTATTATTATTTATTTCTACTACCGGCTTAATATTGAACCTAAAGAGTCACACCATAAAAGAGATTAAATTATAGATGAAGGAATAATTAATTATAGCTAGTCATTATTTATTTATGAAATAAATAATTACTTAGCAAATTTTATAATTTAATTAAATGAGATTTAATTGATTATAAATTATTTAAGATATGATCTTAATATTATTAATTAAATATTTAATTAAAGTAATTAAATATGAAGAGAGAATAATTTTCTAAAAGAGTTTAGAAAAAGGAATTAATGATTAAAATAGTTTTAATCATTAACTAATTAATTAATAAGATTAATTAATTAAAAAGGGAATTAATAATAAGATATTTATAGAAAATATCTCAGCTGAGATATTTGCCTATAAATATAGGATTATAAACCCTAATACTTCAACCCTAATGTTTGTGAGAAATATTTTAAAAGGGAGGCAACCCTAATTTCCTCTCTAGCCTCCTCCTTCATCTTTTAGTTTGATTCTTGGTAGATATCTTTAGAGCACTCCATACTTGAGGGGTGATTGCAAGGATTGAAGAACAAGATCTTCTCTAGCTGTTGCCGGAAAGCAATCGAGGTATTCTTGAATTTATAAAATAGTTTTTTTGTATCTATATGTATATATACAAAGGAATATATGCAAATAAATGTTATTCAATGCTTCCGCTGGTGCATAAATTCCTTCATAACCCTCATGATTTAATTTACAACCACGATAAACCACGTGGGATCCAAAAACATAATTACAACCATGGCCATAATAGTGGATAACAACCTGCATCAAAAAACAATACAAACCCACCACTATATACATACATAATTATGACATGGACATCATATCATATAACGCAGAACCCTAGAACCTGGCTCTTGATGCCAATTGCTGGGACAATCGAATTATGATACTGCGTTTTATGATATGAAAACACACGAGTTTGAATAGAAAGTTAACTTTAATCGCTACGGCGCAAACGATTCAAATCCACGTCTTCTACTGTATTCCCGTATTCACCTTGAGTGAAATGTGGCCTTCGATCCTCCCAAGATTGCCTCCCTTCTAGCTTTGAGATATTGGAACCCTAGTTCTTGGTTGCCTCATTGAACGGCTCCTCAAAAAAACCTAGTTTCCAACCCCTTAGCTAGAAGAGAATAAGATGAATATATATGCTACAGTAGGGATCCTGGATAATTAGGCCGGACATTCCAATGACATTCTAGGTCAAGCCCAATGTCATTAAATATTAATTCAATCCACTAAAGAATTAATATTTGCATTACCTTTCCTAATGCCGTAATTTAATTATTTGGTTCCAATATTATTTGCTTATTAAATTCTCCATGTTTAAGATATCGAATGTCCATTAATTAAATTAATTTCTAACAATTAATTTAATTAATATCTTTTATCCTTAATCATCCACTCAACTTTATAATTATGCAAGAACAAATCTACCTGTATGACTAAAGTATGATTATCTTTATGAGCTTTCAAGAGGATATCATCACCCGAATATTTTCGGACATGGTTTCCTTTTATAGTCAATATCTCACTCTGTATGTAATGTCATTGTCCAAAATATAATATTGTGATTAATAATAAATCACATCACATATGAATCAAAACATGTGCATTGCATACAAGTGTCAATCACTATATCCAGATTAAGAAACTAAGAAATAATAATATTATAAAATCTTAGTTTTTCTTATTAGTCAGAATAGAAGAACAATTCTAATATTTTGATCCCGTTCAATATACACAAAGTATACAAGTATTATTCAATAATCAAGATAGATTATTACCGAATATTACTTCAGTCATTTCAGTGGTTTGTTTAATTCCACTTAGACTATGAATCTTTATTATATTATATATAGATACTAACAATCCAATCTTCTGTTATCCCATTTGATACTAGATTATCCATAATATATAATATACAAACAATGTGAAAACATGCATTCAAGATTCTCAATAAAAAGGAAAATGTCATATACTTCAAACGAATAGTTCTGTATACTCCCTAACACCATCTTTGTTGCCTTTGAACTGGGAGGGGTTGTATATGACTTGTACAATAACGCATGATGAGTAGTTTAAAATTTTGTAGCCGGGTTTTGTTTTGAGGACTTAGTATTTCAGGGTTTCTACATTGATTTTTCCAAATATCATGCCCATCTTTGTACAAAACTATGATTACAGTTTGCAATTTATTTTTGTATATATTGGATTGTAGTGGAGAAATTGAGTTTGAGAGAGGTTTAAGAGGTGGATGAGGATGATTTTGTGTGCCACGTAATGTGGCGTCAATTTTTGGTGTACGTGAAGTCGGTTGTGCCGCTAATTTTTCTTCTTTTTTTTAATTGTGTTAAGTCAATACTAGATTTTATGCACATATATTTTATTTTATTAATTAAATTATTTATTTTAAAATTATTAATATTTTTATAATTTTAAAAAGTTTTAATATATTATAATTAAACTTTTAATATATTATAATTATATTAGTTTTTTAACTTATTTAAATTATATATTTTTACATCAATTGAATTAAATATAAATAAGAAAATTATAGAATACTAAAAATAAATATGCATATCGCGCAAAATATAAATTTTTATTATTAATTCACATAAATATAAAATTTTATGATTTGAAATATTATGAACATGATTTTGTAATATGTCAAACAAATATTTAATATATTTAAGATTATACATATTAAATTTAAATATATTTTTGATAAGATCCCTATTATGTTCTTTATTGAACTAAACATTTTTTCTCATATGTAAATTGATTAAATTGAAAAAATGTATTAATATATTGCTTTGAATGTTAAGGCCAAGATTGAAGAACCAAAAGAAAAAGTCCTTAAAGTCTCAACAAGAAAAGGAAAAGCTGGAATGGTCAAGGAAAACAGTGAATCAGAGTCTAAGACAAACTCTGATATAAACTCTGATGACTCCACAGACTATGATATAATGGAGATGATTGTTATGATTGTCAAATGCTTCAAAAATATGAAGTATAGGAAGAACATAAAGAAAGGGAACTTCCAGAAGAAGCAAGGAGAATTAGAGAAGAAAGACAGATTCAGAAAAAGAGAAGATAGAGATAGAAAATCAAAAACTATTGACCAATCAAAGGTCAAGTGCTACAAGTGTAATAAGATGAGGCACTTTGCTACTGAGTGCAGAAGCAAGGAATCTGGAAAAACACTAATCGCATCAAAGAAAGATTAGATGGATTCCTCAGACTTAGAAGAGGAAACAAATTATTCCCTCATGGCAAACACTGATGCTCCCATCTTAAACTATGATAAGGTACCTGACTCTATATTTAACATTGATACTGAAAATATCTGTGAATTAAAGTCTTTCATTAGATCCTTGCATGTTAGTTTTAAATCAAAGTCTCTTGTAAATGAAAGATTAAAATATGAAATACAAACTCTAACTGCTAGGAATGACATTCTTGAATCTGAAAATTCACACATGCTTAACACTAAGAAAAACTGTGAGAATTCTATACAGATGCAAACTCAGTTAGAAATACAAATGAAATATTTAAAATCTGAGATAGCTAAAGAAAATGAGACTTTCAGAGTTTGGACAAACTCTGACAAGAGAGTCCAACAAATGCTTTCTACAAGAATTGGAGTTCGACCTTAGGTTATGAATCTAACAAGGAAACACACACTAAAACATACACAAAAGGAACGTTGAGTGAACCTGTGAAGTTTGTTAGAGCTAGTAATGACAAGAAGAATCTCTCTGGTGAATGTTCTAATAATAACAAAGGTAAAGAAAATAGTGTGTCAGAGAATAAAACAGTGAATATAGGATTACTCTCACAGAAGCAACTTAAGGAAAAGTTGAAGGCAGTCACAAATAAAAATAAACATAAAAAGGTGAAGAGAAATAGAAATGGCAAAGTAGGAATTTCCAAGAAGAATAACTATAAGTATATCCCTGATGCTCCTAGAAAAACTTGTTTCACATGTGATAATTCTAATCACCTTGCTATTGACTGCAAACAAAATAAAAAGAAGGAACCTGAGAGACCTAGTTCAGAGGCTAGAAAACAAACTAGATATAGACCACAAAATCCCTGTTTTCGCTGTGGTAGTTTATGGCATTCAATTTATACATGCAAAGAATATCATAGTTTGTATTTCAATTAATATGAATTGTTGCCTCAATTGAATAAAACTCATGTCTTTTCTAATCATACTGTCAAACAAATATATGTAATAAAATCTGATAAAAGAAAAGTAAACTCTGACAGTATAAACTCTGAAAATGCAAACTCTGATAGTGCAAACTCTGTTAACATAAACTCTGATAAAAGTACTTCTGCTGCAAAAGTTAAAAAGTTTCAAAAGAAAGGATCCAAACTAGTTTGGGTTCCCAAATCTACTAATTAATTTGCATTAAATGATTGCAGGGAAACAGGAAAAATATCCTAATGATTGATAGTAGATGTTCTGCACATATGACTGGAAATAAATCTCTACTTTCAGAGTTTGAGGAGAAGGCTGGCCCATCAGTATCTTATGGAGATGGAAATATAGGAAGAACACTAGGATATGACAATATTGTTATTGGAAATGTTGTCATTGAAAATGTAGCTCTGGTTAAAGTCCCCATAACGGACACTAGGTCCCTTTGGATAATATTAACTGGGTTCCCAAGTTAGGCACACTTTGGCCATAAAAGCTGGACTAGGACTACAACCTAGCCTCTCACGCTAAAATAAAACGCTGGACCGGCATCACTCGGCCTCTTACGCAGCCAATCCATAGGAATCCGTAGAAAACATTTAGACGGATTTTCTATATTGAAAATGTTAGTATTGGTGTCCTAGAGACAATACTTTATGATAAACAATTAAGAATTATGTTTACTTGATTATTTAATTAATATTTAATATATCTTTATTTACTGCGTTATAAATTGAAAGCTTAATAAATGTCCTTGGAATATTAATGTGAATTATATATCTTTAAGTATGTGACTTAAAAATGTGATTATATGAACAATATTATATTCCTAAAAGTCCCTAGTCGAGTATTATTATTTAAGGACAATAATAATGCACTAAGACTAGCATATTTGTTGACTGATGACTACATCTCATTGGTCATAGGTATGGTGATACTAAAGTCAAGAACATAAGTGCATGTCTCAATGCATGACAGTGGATAGACCAGCTGTGAGAATCTACATGTTAATAAGTGTCATAAGAAATTCTCACTGTGATAATGATGTAATGATCCTTTGACTTGAAATCATTATATTTCTATACGAGAATTAATATACTCTGATTACACTCAAAGTTACCTTTAACCGGGTAATGATAAAGGTGGTCATTTGGTATGCTATGAATCGTATGAGAAATATGAATGATAAATATAGGATTTAGCCCTCCTATTTTAGGAGTGATATTATTGGCTTCTTGATTGAGTGAGACTATAAAATGCATGGCTATGCTCAAATGTTGATTTGATTAATAGTCTACTCATTGATCAAGAAAACCCGGATTAAACGTTGAAGAGGATGACACAATACATGCTTCGAGTTTGATCTATAATATAAGGTTAAAGGGATTATATTACATTGTACATTATTCACGAAATGTTTAATTGAATCACCAATTATTATTATTACTTAGGTAGCAATGATGTATTACTATATGCCGCTCATTGTTTATAATTTTATTATTAGAAAATAAAATTATTGTCAACGTAATAATAACCTAAAGGGTCACACACAAAGAACGTTTAAACAGAGTGTTATTTAAATTATGAATTTAAATACTGTTATTATTATTAATTCGAATTTATTTATTTAATTAATTAAGTGAGACGTGATTAATTATATACATATTAGAATTAGAATTTAATAATAATATAAATCCGAAATCTGAATGGGTTTTAAAAGGTCCAATCAGATTAGGGTTTTGGCCCAAGTCCCTCTCTCCCCTATATATACATAAAGATGTATAGTTTAGGGTTACAGTTTTTATAATTTCGTTTTTGAGAAAGACCTTAGCAGCTCTACGTGTTTGAGAGGCTAGAGAAACATGCTAGTACCTAACTCCGGTGATCGTTAGACGATACGACGTTCGTGTGGATACCGATAGAGAGCATATCTTTGTGAAGGGCTGCTGTGAATCATCGCTTCTGGACCTCTGTAATCATCATAAGGAAAGCTTTAATAAGGTACACATCTGATTCTCCATAATCATCCGCCAATTATACACGGATCCTGTGTTTGGGATTCGTTATATTTTTTTATATTTAGCGTAATTTCGTTGCGTATATATGCCCGGATCCCAACAGAAAACATCCTTTAAAACATAGTTTGAAAGTCATTTCTCAAAACCATTACTAAGTAGTAACGTTCACTGTATATAAAACATCTTTTCAAAACTTCATTGGAAAAACATAGGTAAGTCAAAGTGTTTTGTTTCAGAAATTTGTGTAAAACTGTAGTAAAAAAAATCAGGATAGTCTAGTAATGTGACAACAAGGGATAAATCAAAATAAGATAATCCATAGTGAGGGGTGACAAGGTTTAGAATAATTATAGATTGAATTTAGTTCAAGCTTTAGGGTTAAACATATCATATTAGATGGATAACAGGAAGCTATGCACAAAATATACTGGAACCGAAATGTTAACATAAGTGTAGGTTCAAGAGTATACAAAACATGGCATAGTAAAGTGTATCGCAGGTATAAAAATAAGAAGATTAAAATAAGTCGAGAAGGTTTATACTTTCCTTATCACTGACTCTTGGTTCAAATTTCTAATGATATTATCCATTGCACGATCATTTCTTCCCACTTAGCTTCTCACATACTTCACTGGACTGACTACGACACAACGTTGCTTTGTCGGATTCTTAGTGCTATACTCACAACATCATTTTTTTAATTCTGAATGTTCTTGATAAGCTCGTCTCGGTCGACTCTATATGCCAGTGAAACAATACTTCAGTCTTCGGATCAAACGAACTTAACAATTTTTGAATAACTATCGGAATCTGTAATTATAAATACTATTTGCTTACCTTAATCACATAATCCAGTCAATACACATAACAATTAACAATTAAAGGATGCTCACAACTATTAGAATTTATTAGGTAAAATAGGTTTTGACACAGGGGAATTTTAGAAAATTTTGGCATGAAATATTCGTAAATCGGAAGATCCACCTGTTTTTTCAAATCAAACCAATCAATAATTCATATATACTACTATTATCCATTCTAATATAATCTATTATTAATTTTAACTCAACTTACAATTATAATCAATTACTCCATAACTCTTTCAAAACAAATCTCCAAAACAGGGCAAACAAATTTTAAAAACTAAAAACTCTATTACGCACACTTTACTCAAACATTTTTAATAAATTGAAAAATAATCATTTTAACAAAAAAATTTGTGGACTCTTTCCTGCATACCAGCATAATCCTAGTTTAATCAAGTTAACAACTTTATACATTTCTTAACTCCAACACGTTAACTAAAACTTAAAACATATTACTTTATCATAAATTTTTTTATGAAATAACCTTTTTGTAAAATGGACTATCTCGGGGTCACAGTCCCTAAACACCAATCACACAATAACTTCAATTACAATCCCAAAATATTCGCAATACTCCACCATCTAAATATTATTCTCAACTATTACTCCTTTGAAATTATAATTCAAAATATTAGACACCAATTCAATTAATATCACACTTATTATACAACTAAACAAGACCAAAACAAACAACTTTCATCTTTTAACCAATATCAAATAAGGTTTTTAACCATTTCAAAACAACACCCCGAAAACAGGGAAACAATTGACAAACATAAAAGCTACTGTACATCCTTTACTCAAACATTTTTAATAAATTGAAAAATAATTATTTTACTACAAAATTAGGCAGATGTCTTCCTTAATATCTAGAAAAGTTCCCATAAATATTTCATCTCAAATAATTTTATTCCACCCAAAAATGAATTAATTAAACTCATAAACCGTAGACAGCAATTTCAGCTTTGCGCGACCTTTAGTAAACATTCATAACTTTTGACTCGTTAATCTAAAAGATGCAAAATTAGTGTCCAAATAAACTAGAAAACATAAGGAATGAATTATACACATTCCCACTATCAAGTAAAGGGCATAACAGACCCAGAACTACACGACCAGAACATGACAGATTTTAGACAAAAATAATATGTTCTTGATCCCTACCAACTTACAAAACTTTTCATCATCATTCTCTTACTTATTAATCCAAATCCATATATTTATAATCAAGTTCATACACTTACTAATACCAAATAATAATTGTTTCATCATCACTTGTTAGGAATATATTCATTTGATGATGTACAAAATACTAGAACAGGGTCTAGCATGGTTTATCTGTAATAAGTCTTTCTAGTCTCTGAAATGTATAATCAGAGTCTAGATAGTCAACATTCAAGTTACTTGTACTTAGAAGAATTTCTGAAAGAAAATGAAACCAGAGTCTGCATGAAGATCAGAGTCTGGAAGGTGATCGGAGTCTATAGACTATCAGAGTCTATGATCTATCAGAGTCTACATTTATCAGAGTCTGAAGATCATCAGAGTCTGAAGGTTTCAGAGTCTATAAAGTTAAAGTTAAATTTGGAAGAGGATCACGGGAATGGAAAGTCTTCGAAGATCAACATAAATATATTGCAGATATGCTATGGGAAGGAAAGAGAATTGCAAAAGGAAACTGTCAACTAATAATTAGGAATTCTATTCCTATTGTAATTTATCTTTATGTTATTAGTTGATAGACAGCTCTCTATATAAACACTATGTAACCTAATTGTAAAAGTGTGTAAGTTGAAGCATAATTGTCTGAGTGAAATTTTGTGAGAGCATAGAGATAGAGAGAGTTGTTGTGATAATCACGAAGCTGCTAGGGTTTGTGTACACCCTATGAGAGTTTTGTATTTAATCATCAATAATACAAACAATACTTATTCATATCTTTGTGTTTGATCTTTGTTCTTAATTCATATCGAGTTGGTTTTAAATCAGGCATAAAAGGAACACAAGTATTCAACCCCCCCTTCTACTTGTGCAACTGGGAAAACAATTGGTATCAGAGCCTAACGTTTAAAATCGATCAAAGATGTCTGGAAACAAAGATGGCAATTCTAAGATTCCTATGCTCAAAAGAAATGAGTTTACCCACTGGAAGGTTAAGATGCTACACCATCTGGAAGCAACAGACCCTGACTATCTTGAAAGAATTCATGAAGGACCCTATGTGCCCTTAAAGCTAGTACCTCAAATCAATGAAGAAGGAAAAGTAACTGAAGAACACTTCATTGAAAAACCAAAGGTTGAATGGACAAAAGAGGACAAAGAGAATGTTCTTAAGGAGGCAAAGGTCAAAAACATACTCTTTAACAGTTTGGATTCTGTTCTTACAAACTGTGTTATATCATGTCAAACTGCTAATGAGATGTGGACAAAACTTGAAGTCCATTGTCAAGGAACTAAAGATGTCAAGAAAAATGCAAGGTCTTTGCTAATTCAAGAGTATGAGTATTTTAAAGCAAAATCTGGAGAATCTATTACTGAGATGTATGATAGGTTTACTAAACTCTTGAATGAGATGGCCATGCTTGGTAAGGTTTATGATTCTGAAGATACCAACACCAAGTTTCTGAGAGCACTTCCTGAAGAGTGGGACAATAAGACTACTGCCATAAGGGAAGCTAGAGATTTGGATGAACTAACTCTAGAAGAATTGTAAGGCAGGCTCAACACATATGATTTAGAGATGCAATAGAGGAAGAATAAGAAGTATGTGAAGACAAAATCTGTAGCACTCTTAATGGAGTCTGAAAAAGAACAACAGGAACAACCCACTGAAACAAGAATCAAGGATACAAGAAAGAAGGGTAAAACTGTTGTGGAGTCAGAGTCTACTGACACAGACTCTGATTCTGATGAAGAGATTGATCTAAGTCAAATGATGGCTATGTTTTCCAAAACTTTCAAAAGAATGAAATTTAACAAAAGAACTGGCAAATTTAGCAAAAGGTCATCATTCAAGAAGGAAGATGAGAAGACTGAAAAGAGCAAGAGTACTATAATCAAACTTGACAAAGCAAAGGTCAAATGTTTCAACTGTGGAATATTGGGGCACTTTGCCAGTGAATGCAGAAAGTTAAAAAGTCAAGGAAAAGGAAAAGCACTTTTATCAACAGGAAAGGATTGGGCAGATTCAAGCTCAGAGGATGAAATTAATTATGAAAATCTAGCATTGATGGCATCCTCCTCAAGAAAATCACAATCTCCCAAAGAACCCTCATCTCATAAAACTCAGGTATCAATCTTTACTCCTGAATCCTTAATTAACTTAGACTCTAATGGCATAGAAATTGTGCAAAGTGAGGTTAATAAAATAATGACAACATGTAGGTCTCTCACTAGTGAAAGTGAAAGGTTGAGAGAAGAAAATTTAACCTTAGCTAAAAGGAATGATCATTTAGAGTCTGAGTTAATATTAATGGAACAATACAAAAAGGATTCTGAGAAAAATAGTCATAATTACACTGAAATTTTGAAAGCCTATGACGATGTTAAGAATGAACTAGAAGAAAAAAGACTTAGGTTTAAAGTCTGGACAGACTCTGGCAGAAAAGTTTAAGAAATTCTCAATAACCAAAATGTTTGTCAAACTGCTGGTCTAGGCTATGAAAATAGTCAAGGAAAAAGACCTATTGTTGAGAATGATAACAATGCAGAAGCTAGCCAAGATAATAAGACTAAAGACAAAAGAACATTTGTTCCTGTTAAGTTTGTGACTCCTAAAGAAAAGACTGAAACCACAAACTCATCTGTCAATAGTCCCCTTGTTGTTGACAAAAAGACAGATGAAACTGGAACAAATAACTCTAAGAAAAATGTTAACATAGGGTACTTGTCTAAGTCTAAGTTAAAAGAAATGCTAGAGAACTTATCAGAGTCTACCAAAACTAGGAGAAATAGGAATGGTAAAGAAGGCATTAATAAAGCAAATAATTATCAAAAGGATCATAATGCTCCTAGAAAGAAGTGTTTTAGATGTGGCAACCACAACCATTTAGCTATAGATTGTAAAGCAAAAATTGAAAAAGAATCAGAGTTTAGTCTTCCACAAACTCTGAAAAGTCACTACATTCCACAAAAACCCTATTATCACTGTGGTAGCATATTTCACTCTATTTATATGTGTAGAGACTATCATGAATTGTATTTCAATTTTTATGAGCTAAAATCATCTATTGACAAAAGCTAGTATGACACTGTTAAGACTCCACCAGAGTCAAAAGCAAAGGAGACAGGTAAATCAAAGGTGAAAATTACTAAACCTGTTTCACCAAAAGTTAGAGAAAAAGGATCCAAAACTGTTTGGATCCCCAAAATAACTAACTAGTTGCTTAATGTATGCAGGGAACAAGGGTAAAGAATGTAACCCTAATCCTGGACAGTGGATGCTCAGGACACATAACTGGAAAGAAATCCCTGCTTACAGACTTTGTGGAAATGGTTGGCCCAGAAGTGTCCTTTGGAAATGGCAACAAAGGACAAACACTGGGATTTGGCAAGATTGTACTTGGGAATGTCATCATTGAACAAGTAGCTCTAGTTGATGGCTTAAGACACAATTTGATAAGCATAAGTCAACTAGGAGATAAAGGTTACCATACTGGCTTTGACAACAAAGAGTGTCTTGTGACTCACAAAGAAACAGGTATTCTGGTTTTTAAAGGACACAAACATGGTAACATTTATGAAGCCAGCTTGGAGGATTGCATACACAGTGAACTCACATGTCTATATAGCAAGGCCTCAATTGAAGAAAGATGGAAATGGCACAAGAAACTGTCACATATCAACTTTAAAACACTAAACAAGTTGGTTAAACAGAATCTTGTAAGAGGATTACCACAGGTTGATTTTGTGCAAGATGGACTCTGTGAAGCATGTCAACTTGGAAAGCAAAAGAAATCATCCTTCAAGAGCAAGACAATAAACACCATTTCTGAACCCTTTTATTTATTGCACCTTGATTTATTTGGTCCAGTAAATGTTATGTCTATTAATAAAAAGAAATATGCTCTTGTTATTGTAGATGATTTTACAAGATTCACATGGATTTTCTTTCTACATTCAAAGGATGAAGCTCCACAACACATAAAAGACCATATCACTTTTCTGGAAAGAAATTCAAAGAAAACAGTTAGAGTTCTAAGGAGTGACAATGGTACTGAATTCAAGAATTCAATCATGGAAGACTACTGCGCATTAAAAGGAATTTCTCAACAATTTTCTACACCAGGAACTCCTCAACAAAATGGAGTTGTGGAGAGAAAGAATAGAACCCTCATAGAAGCTGCCAGAACAATGCTGGAAGAGTCTAAGCTACCAGTATATTTTTGGGCAGAGGCAGTCAATACAGCATGTTTCACTCAAAACTGTACTTTAATAAATATGCATGGAAAGACTCCCTATGAAATGATAAAGGACAAGAAGCCAAGTGTGAAACATTTTCACATATTTGGATGCAAGTGTTATGTACTGAAAGTACATCCTGAAAATATGAGCAAATTTGAAGCCAAAGCAGATGAATCAATTTTTCTTGGATATGCATCAAACACAAAAGCATTCAGAGTGTTTAATCTCAGAACCAAAATTGTTATGGAATCTATTCATGTTGCATTTGATGATAAAAAGTTTACAGAATTGCAAGATGAGTCAGAGTTTACTATACTGGAATTTGAAAATCTAAAAAGTTCTGAGATAAATGAAGAAGAAGAGGATGAAGACCCTCAAATAACTCTTGAACCAATACAGGAACCTGCACACTCTGAGGGGGAGCCAGAAAATTCAACTCCAAATAATTCAGAGTCTACCAGGTCAGGGTCTACCCAGACAGAGTCTAGACAGACAGAATCAAATTCTTCAGAGTCTAACTCATCAGGGTCTGGATCAAGCAACTCTGAACCCTTGTTAGAGTCAAGCAGTTTAGGGGGGGAGCCTCTTCATTTGAATTTCACTCAAATACAGAAGATGCAAATGACTTAGGGGGAGCTTCAAGTTCAAGAACCAATCTTCCACCAGCTAGAAAATGGACAAGGGATCACACTCCTGACTTAATAATTGGTGACCCTGAGAGTGGTGTACAAACAAGAACAGCCACTCAAAATGAATGTCTTTATAGTTGTTTTCTCTCAAAGAATGAACCCAAGAAAATTGAGGAAGCCTTGCAAGACCCTGATTGGATAATTGCAATGCAAGAGGAATTGAATGAATTTGAGAGAAACAAAGTGTGAAAACTTGTACCAAGGCCTAAAGATAGATCAGTTGTTGGTGCAAAATGGGTGTACAGAAATAAACTTGATGAGAGTGGAACTGTAATAAGAAATAAAGCAATGCTAGTTGTAAAAGGATACTCACAGGAGGAAGGAATTGATTATGATGAAACTTTTGCACCAGTAGCAAGATTGGAAGCCATAAGAATGTTTCTTGCCTTTGCAGCTCATTCAAAATTCAAGGTGTATCAGATGGATGTAAAAAGTGTCTTCTTGAATGGAAAATTGGAAGAAGAAGTCTATGTGGAGCAACCACCAGGATTTGTTGATCCTAAATATCCTGATCATGTTTACAGATTAGATAAGGCACTTTATGGATTGAAGCAAGCACCTAGAGCATGGTATGAAACTCTTTCAAAATTTCTTCTTGAAAATGGATTCATAAGAGGTACCATTGACAAAACTCTCTTTATTAGAAAGTATAAAGGTGACATTTTGCTTGTCCAAATTTATGTTGATGATATTATATTTGGTTCTACTAATGACAAACTCTGTGAAAAGTTTAGTAAACTAATGCAGTCAAATTATGAAATGAGCATGATGGGAGAATTAAACTTCTTTTTGGGGCTTCAAGTCAAACTGAATGATGATGGAATTTTCATCAATCAAACAAAGTATGTAAAAGAACTACTTAAGAAGTTTGATATGCAAGATTCTGCAACTGCTAAAACTCCCATGTCAACAGCCACTAAGCTAGACTCTGACCCAAAGGGTAAGAAAGTTGACAACACTAGCTACAGAGGTATAATTGGCTCATTATTATATTTAACTGCTAGTAGACCAGATATAATGTTTGCAACTTATCTGTGTGCTAGATTTCAAGCTGACCCCAGAGAATCACATTTAATAGCTATAAAAAGAATTTTTAGATATCTCAAGGGGGCACAAACTCTTGGACTTTGGTATCCTAGAGAGTCAGATATTTCATTAATTGGTTATTCAGATTCTGACTATGCAGGATACAAAGTAGACAGGAAAAGCACAACAGGTCAGTGCCAGTTTCTTGGCAACATATTAATTTCTTGGTTTAGCAAGAAACAACAGACTGTATCAACCTCAACAGCTGAGGCTGAATACATTGCCGCTGGGAGTTGCTGTGCTCAAATTCTGTGGATAAGAAATCAATTACTTGATTATGGACTAACATTCTCAAATATTCCTATGTATTGTGATAATACCAGTGCTATTAAAATTGCAGAGAATCCAGTCCAACATTCCAGAACAAAGCACATTGATGTCAGGTATCATTTTATTAGAGAACATGTTGAAAATGGTACTATGACACTTCACTATGTTCCAACTGACAAACAGATTACAGACATTTTGATAAAACCACTTGATGAGTCTACCTTTCTTAGACTGATAGGTGAATTAGGTATGTTAAACATGTAAGTGATTACAAATTACGAGAAGCAAGGTATGTACTTTAATTATAGCTCCTGATGTGTCAAACTATAATTTGTTAATGCAAAATTCTTGAGGTACTTTATCTTGACAGAGTCTAGTTTTTAGACTCTGACGAGTCTGTAGACTCTGAATAGTCTGTAGACTCTGAGAGTCTGTAGACTCTGAAAAACAATTATCGTCTAGACTCCGAAACGGTTCAAGTTCGCGCCTGCAGACTCTGATTGTGTCTAAATTGTTCAAATGACTTGAAATAGGCGGTAACAGTTGTTTTTGACTGGAGATAGACTGTAGACTCGTGCGTATTGTATGCAACTTGAACAAAATAGAATTTTTCATACAATTTACTCACTTGCTTCTTGCAATTATTTTCTGAGGCAAATATTTTCACAGAGCTCTTTACGAACCCTAGCAAATTTGTTCAAGCGAATTCATCACTTTCATCTCAACGATTTCAATGGCTGTTATCTCAACTATGATGAGGGGACCCAAAGCTATCGCATTCACCTTTGGAGACTTTGAGTTCATGACCACTAACCATGTGGCAGCCCTTGGCGACAAGAAAGGGGTAGATGCTGACTACTATCCTGTGATGGATTTCTTGGAGCAGAGTGAGCTCAGTTATATACTCAAGGCATCACCAGTGATTCATATGGATGCTGTTTCACAAGCCTGGAGCTCTGCAAAGGTAGTTGATCCTTATCAGGATCAACCAGGTAAAATCATGTTCACCTTTGGCTCCACTACTTTTGATGTAACTGCAGATATACTTAATTCTATGTTTAAACTGCCTATTAAGTCTTCTTTTGATAATACTGTATCTGATGATAACATTAAAAGCATGTTTAAGGCAATAGGTTATTCTGCTAGCTTAGATAACATGAGTAAGATAACTAGGCCATATTTAAGGAATGAATGGTCCTTTTTCTTTGACCAACCTGCTAAGTGCTTTACTGGTAAGTGTAGTGGTTTTGATGCTATTACTGCAATAACTTATCAAATTAGTCATAGTCTCCTATTTGACAAAGTGATCAACATTGGTGATTTGTTGCTTACTCAAATGGGAGCAAAATTAACTAATGTGCAAGAGGGGAGGAAAAAGGTCTACTACCATAGATTTCTTATGATTTTCCTCAACCACTTCATTCCTGACCTGTCAACCAAGTTGGCAGATGATTGCTGTGTGCAGGCATACAAACAGCAAAGGAGGATATTCTCTGACATCAAGGGAATTGATGACAAAAAGAATAGTCTACCTGCCATGCACTATCCACAGGTAATGCACGTAAAACTCTCCATCTATAAACCATCTATCTATAATGCTTCTTTTTATGGTGGCGACATGGTGCAGGATCAAGTAATGGAGAGTCCCCCTGCACCTACCCCAGTCACCCAATCCCCTTCAATTACACAATCTTCCAAACCAAAATCCAAAAAGAAACCAACCTCTGGTGTCTCTCAACATGCACCAGTTGTAAAGAGGAGAAAATTGATTCAATCTAGGCTTATAGATGAACACAGTGATGAGGAGCTCAACCCTCTAGAGAAACAAGTTGTTGAAGGTCTTTCTTTGCTAAAAGAAGGTCATGAAACACTTGATTCTAACCCTCAAGCCAAGTCTGTAGACTCTTCAAAGGCTACAGACTCAAACAAACTTAGGAATGCACCTCAGGATTCTCAAATTGAATCTCCTGAGAAATCTGTTGCTCAGAAGTACAGAAGGTTGAGGAAGGCTTATTTTGCACACACACACAAGCCTATTATTATTATTAACCCTGTTTTGCAGGAAACAGCTGCTCCCAAGGCTTCTGCAGAGCCAGACTCTGAAAGCAAGAAAACACCTAAACCAGAGTCTAATGCTAAAGTCAGAGTCTAGACTGCCTTTAGACTCTGATCATGACACATTTTGGGAAGGAATGCAATTGGATGCAGCCTCAAGTCTAATTGATGAAATCATTACTCCAAGTGATGAGGCACTACTATTCTTATATCCTTTAGTGGAATCAGTTGAAGATCCAGAGCAACATCGGACTAAATCTCAAGTCTTGGATTTTCTTTCAACCTATGAAGCCCTAAGGAAGAGAATGGAACATGAGCTACAAATGTCTGCACAGGATGTGGTCAAATCTCTATACAACTACCTATTCAACTCTTCATTCCAAGAAAAAGCAGTTGGGCTCATAGAAGGCAGGACAACTGAAGTTCTCAAAGCACTGGGTGTGCCAGACTCTGAACAGCAAATCACAAAGAAGCCTAAAAAGCTTATGATCTACAAAAGGAGAGAATCAGAGTCTGTTCTTGAGTTGGAAACTGAGATTGAGCAACCAGTTTTTGACTATGAAGCAATTTGGGATCAATGGATTACCTACAGGACAGCTATTGATTGGATTTCTACTATTCATCCTCTTTCAAGGAAGGTGGTTGATTTTCTTGTCCAAAATGTAGGAAAGGTGGCCAACAAATATATCTATCCAACCTATGAAAGTAGATTGGACCAACTCAAGGGCTCATATTATCATAAGCTTGCAAGGGAACTGTAGGATTCCTTTCACATGACTTTTGCCCAGGCCATCAATGCACTCCATGCCAGGATCTTTCTCAATGGACACTTGGATGCATTAACTTTGGTAGAACCACAGGAGCTAGCAGGTGATGCCAGGCAGTTAGAGGATGGGACTAGTGCACTAGTGGTGACTAGTGATAAAGATGTTCAGTCTGCCTCACCCACACAAGAACCACCTAGTCAGAGGTTGGGTGATAGTGGGGCAGGGGAGTATGCTGTAAGGCCCTCCTTGACAACTCACCAAAGAGCTGATGAGAACCCCAGTGATATGGGAGGACAGACTCTGATGGATGCTCATGAAGAAATTTCTCAATCTATTCTATCAGAGTCTATCCACCTTGAGGGGGAGTCTCATGCACAAACAGTCCAAGATGGTAACACTCAGACTCTGGCTTCTAATGAAGTCATACTGAAGTAGTTAGAGTCTAGAGTGAAGGGTTTCGTGACACAAACGCAGCGGAATAAACGCGAAAAATAAATCAAAATAGCGAAACCCTCCGCAGGATCCATGCGAAAACAAAAGATTTAATTCAGAGATAAAGAATAAATACCTTTAGAAGCTTTAACAGTTCATTAATGGAAGATTAATGGAGGTCCAAAGCTTGTTTAATCACCACGTATCCCGCTCTCGCGCTACGCTCTACGGTATCCACACGAACACTTTTCATGAAGGATTGATGTATACTAGCACCCGAAAACTTCTTCTCTCTCTATCTTCCTCCTCTCTCAGAGCGGCTAGGGTTTTTGTAAAATCTCTATTTTATTAAATCAGCCCATAAAGAGATTATATAGAGAGAGGAATAAGTTTTCTAATTATAATCCAATTATAATTAATACTAATCCAAAATTCTAAATTATTTAATTAAGTCTCACTTAATTAATTAATTATTAATTTTGGAATTAGTTTAAGTAGTTCATTTATTCTATTTATATAATTAATTAAGTCATACTTAATTAATATCATAAATAAAATAAATTACTTATTTAATTTAAATTCATAATTTAAATTATTTCTCCTTCAAGCGTTCTTTGTGTGTGACCCTGTAGGTTATTATTACGTTGGCAACAATTTTAATATCTAATTAAAATTGTAAACAATGAGCGGCATCTAGTAATACATCATTGCTACCCAAGTAATAATAATAAATCGGTGATTCGATTAAGCCTTTCGTGAATAATGTTCCAAGTAATATAATCCCTTTAATCTTGATATTATAGATTAAACTCAAGGCATGTCTCGTGTCATCCTCTTCATAATTTAATCTTTATTTTCTTGATCGATGAGTAGACTATTAAAATCAAATCAACATTTGAGCACGGCCGTGCATTTCATAGTCTCACTCAAACAAGAGGCCAATAATATCACTCCTAAAATTAGGAGGATTAAATCCCATCTAGATCATTCATATTTCTCATACGATTCATAATATACCCAATGTCCACTTTTATCATCACCCGGTCAAAGGTAACTTTTAATGTAATCAAAGTATATTAATTCTCGTATAGAAATATAATGATTTCAGGTCTAAGGATCATTACACCATTATCACAGTGAGAATTACTTATGACACTTACTTAACATGTAGAATCTCACAGCGGGTCATTCCAGTGTCATACATTGAGACATGCACTTATGTTCTTGACTTTAGTATCCCCATACCTATGACCAATGAGATGTGGTCATCTGTCAAGAAACATACTAGTCTTTGTGCATTATTATTGTCCTTAAATAATAATACTCGACTAGGGAATTTTAGGAATAAGATACTATTCATATAATCTCATTTTTAAGTCACATACTTAAAGATATAGAATACGTATCAAAATTCCAAGGACATTTACCATGCTTTCAATTTATTACGCAGTAAACAAAACATAATAAATAAATAATAATCAATAAAACATAATCCTTAATAATAAATATTTTCCTTAAAATATAAAAATTATTGTCTCTAGTGCACAATTACTAACATAGAGTACACCCTGAGACTGGAATACGGGATCCAACAGACTCTGAAAAGAAAGAAGATGCTTGTAAGGGTTCAGAATCTGTTGCTGCTCACCCCTTGGTGGAAACCCCCAACCTTCAGACATATGAAGGGGTTCCTCTCCATCAAGGTGTTTCAGGTATTGAAGCACAATCATTCTCTCTCAACACCTCTTCTGTAGGATTCTTGAGTGCACCCTCTAAAATGAGTGCAAAAATATCTGAGAGGCTGGCACTGGTCCAGGCAAAAAGAGAGGTAGAAAAGGCTGTAGAGAGCCTGAGTGAGATTGAGAAAGTGGGTGTCCAACCCCACTGTGAGAATGAGAGATTAGGGTATCCTGAACCTAGCTTTACTTATTGGGATCAAGATTTTCCAAAGAGTTAGTCCAATGAGTTGGAGTAGGGGATGGATGAAAATTCACTTTTATTGATTGTGCAGATTGGCAAAAAGGAGGAGGCTCTTGCTGCTCAAAAGTCATTTACACAGAGACCACAACTTCATCTGGCGGATTTTCTAACAAGGAGAGCAGATAGAGTCATGGAGGCTTTGGTGGATAACCCTGTCATTTTAACTGAGGCTGCAAAATTGAAGTCAGAAGAACCACTTTTGATCATGCCTATAAGGGCTAGACTTCCAGAGTCTACAGTCTCTGATCACTCTCAGGAGGAGTCAGGGTCTATAGTCCCGTTTTCACTTTCAGAGTCTACACCACCACCAGAGTCGACACCTCCAATCACAAAGCTTGAGCCTGTTGCTGAGGAATACACTTCTGAAGATGATGCTCCAATTAACCCTTCTTTTGTCTATTTTGATCAGGTGTTTCCTCAGTCTTGGGAGTCTGCACAGAAAAGAGGCATAACTGATAAAGATTCTTTTGCTTGTATTATGGCCATTCATCAATCTGAGAGACTTCCATCTTTTCAGAAAAAGTCCTTTCTACATAACATGGTCACTATCCTGGTGAAGAAGATCAGGCCCTAGATAACGAAATTAAGACTGAGACAGAGACTGTTGCTGCTCAATTTGCTGGTGTGGTCAAAGATATTTCTCATATTCAAACAAAACTCACTGGTGTTGATAATGCTACTTCTCTGCTCAGTACCAGATTTGACAGAATTCACTCCCTTCAATTATCCAAAGAAGTTGCTTTCAAGGATGCTATTGCTTTTATCAGTACCACTCAAGCCAATCTCCAAACTACAGTCTCTGATTTGACCTTCAAGGTTGATTCAGTCATTGCAGCACAGACCAATATCTCCACAGTTCTTGAACAGATTCTTTTGGTTGTCACCAGTAATGATGATGTCAAAAAGGGGGAGAAGAAAGGTGAATCCTCCAGGAGAAATAAGGATGATGGTTGCAAAGATAAATCAAAGGGAGTTAAAAGGAAGAGAGATGGTGATGATGATGAAACTGGTGATAGTTCTCATGGTCCTAGGGGTCTTGATGATGTGCAACAAAAGCAATCTGGAGTAGCAAAAACTCAAACACATCAGTCAGGGACTAGACATGGGAAATCAGAGTCAAAGTCAGACTCTGATAAGCAAAGAAAGAAGTCAGACTATGATCAAACTCAAGAACCTTCATACTGGAAGTGCAGTCAGTCAAATCTGTAACTTAGAGCTAAAAAGAAAACAGGTCTTGGAGGTTTTGAAGAATCTGACATTGACAGAACATCAACTTTAACCAGGGATCCTCAATCCTTGATAGATAGGCAGTTTGAGAAGATCACACAGAAGCATCTAAACAAAGTGGTGTCTACTCAAATTGTTTATAATGTTTTTGAAAGAAAGATACAAGGACCGGGAGGCACAGAAAAGGTGAGAATGAGATGCTGGTATATTTCTTAGAAGGTGGAAGTGTGAGATGGATTAGCCAATCAAATTTTATCTTTTTCAAACAGACTGAGAAATTACAGTACATTAGATTTCTCTTACAGATTGCATATGAAGTAAATAAGAGTAAAGAGACTATCACTCACAAATGGTTCAAAGAGATTGACAGAAAGCTGACTTTGCACAGACAGACAAATCGACAAATGGGCAAATTTTCTTTAAAATATGTTGATACTGAGGGAAATGATCAAGTCATGCCATTGGAAGAAAAACAGATTAAATTTCAAGAAGGTGTGGGTCATTACTTTGGGTTTCAGCCTATGAGTGAGAAAGTTAGTGTTCTAATATTGAAGGACTTGAAAGATCAACAAAGCAATGAAAATGATCTGAGAGCAGCTTACTGTCAAAACAAATGTTCAAATGAAGAAATGAAGAAATTGAAGAAGTTTGTTGGTGAAGCTCTTGCAATTGTGGAGGAAAATATGCTGAACTCATTTTTGAAGAATAATCCAGCCTTTGAGAAGATTAAATAAGAAGTAATTCTTTTTCCTTTATAATTCTTTTATACTGTTCTAGATTAATTGTTTATTCTTTAGTTTTGACATCATCAAGCCTTGATTTATGATTACATTTTATAAAGCATAAATAGGGGGAGATTGTTAGGAATATATTCATTTGATGATGTACAAAATACTAGAACAGGGTTTAGCATGGTTTATCTATAATAAGTATTTCTAGGCTCTGAAATGTATAATCAGAGTCTAGATAGTCAACATTCAAGTTACTTGTACTTAGAAGAATTTCTGAAAGAAAATGAAACCAGAGTCTGCATGAAGCTCAGAGTCTAGAAGGTGATCAGAGTCTATAGACTATCAGAGTCTATGATCTATCAGAGTCTACATTTATCAGAGTCTGAAGATCATCAGAGTTTGAAGGTTTTAGAGTCTATACAGTTAAAGTTAAATTTGGAAGAGGATCACGGGAATGGAAAGTCTTCGAAGATCAAGATAAATATATTGCAGATATGCTATGGGAAGAAAAGAGAATTGCAGAAGGAAACTGTCAACTAATAATTAGGAATTCTATTCCTATTGTAATTTATCTTTCTGTTATTAGTTGATAGGCAGCTCTCTATATAAACACTATGTAACCTAATTGTAAAAGTGTGTAAGTTGAAGCATAATTGTCTGAGTGAAATTTTGTGAGAGCATAGAGATAGAGAGAGTTGCTGTGATAATCACAGAGAAGCTGTTAGGGTTTGTGTACACCCTATGAGAGTTTTGTATTTAATCATCAATAATATAAATAGTACTTATTCATATCTTTGTGTTTGATCTTTGTTCTTAATTCATATCGAGTTGGTTTTAAATCAGGCATAAAAGGAACACAAGTATTCAACCCCCCCTTCTACTTGTGCAACTGGGAAAACAACTAACTGAACCAAGCAAGAACATAACTTTAGAAATTTCGAATTAAAAGCTAAGAAAACAACTTCATAAATTCGAATCATAATCTGCAGCAACTCATACACATTCCTGGAAGTATACTCGAATCATTAACACCATTAACAAGATAACAAATCATGTCTAACACCAATCACATTAATCCCATTTTGGGAAGTAACATAGGCCGAAACAAGTAGCTCAAAAATTTCTAATTTCCAACACCAATTCCCTTCTATAAGATTCGAAACTTCTACCCACCACAAGGGTTCATATCATCATTTTAATCAACACTCAATCTGCACAATAACAACCCATTAGGCTAATATGAGAAATTCAAATATAAACTAATTTATATATATGCAAGTTCGATTATACATATATATCACACAATAATGGTAGATTATTGCTAGCAACTAACAATTATACTCATATTATCATTCAAACCTGGCTGCATACAACTTATACTATACCTATATACACGGAACACATATAAATACTGATACAAAACTCACATACAATAAAAGAATCATATAATTTCACAATAATCTAGTTGGAAATAATCAAAAACTCATGGCAATAGCAAGATATGTAAAAAATCACCATAGATAGAATAGAGTACCAAGAGCTCTAGATCGAAGGAGGCATTGAAAAATGGGGAAGAAAGGAGTCGGTGTGTTGTTTTACAAAGCTAGGGGCAATTCTGTAATTTCACAAAAGTTGATTTTTATTATACAATCATTAATAAATCAAATTTTAATAGGAAATAGGTAGAAAAATAAACTTAATATTTTTAAAATAAAGAACATGATGTCAGAAGCTCGTACATATTTTTAAAATAATTTTTGGACTTGTAATTATTTTGTTATGGAATTTAGAAAATAACTCAGTTTAAAGGAATAATAATACCTTTAAAATCTTTAAAAATCATATATGCTTAAATAAATTAAACATATATTTTTATAACGTTTCTATATACTCAAAAATTATTATGGAAGAAATTTCATTATTTTTGGATATTCCAATATTTAATTATGGAATTTAGAAGGGAATTGTTTTTAAATCACAACAAGCCTCAAAAAATTATTTAAAAATCAAGGGCCTCAAAATAATTGAACCTATATTTTTAAAAAGTCTCTAAATATGTAAAGATGATAATGAAAAAGAAATCATGACTTTTGGATATTCAAATAATTTTCTCAAAATCAACAGTACATCAAAATGGCTTGAAAATTCGTTTTAAAATACATACAGTCAAAATTAAGCACGTTCGCACATACATGCATTCAATACAAGCCATATAATCATAACACGTAGTTCACAAATAGTCAAATAAGGCTGACTCATTAAATTGAAATAAGACCTTTTTATTATTATTTATAATGCAATTTCTACGGGCGTTATACAAACTCTGATGCCCATGTTTCTGACATCATAAGTGAAATTTATGTTTTACTTAATAAGGCTTAAATTGGGGGAGATTGTTAGAAAAAAAACACTAATGCTGTTAGAGAATATCAAGAATAGAGTTTATGTTGCTGACGTCATCAGAGTTTAGGAAGCTGTCAGTCAGAGTTTATTCTATCAGAGAATACTCAATCAGAATTTACTCTAACAGAGAATGCTCTATCAGAGATTATCAGACCGATAGAGTTTATCATCAGAGTTTGTGAAAGAAATAGACAAATCAGAATTTGATTTGGATAGTGAAGAAAGAATTCAAATACAAGTCTAATTATCTTATAGAAGCTATTCTTATCATTATCTGTTTTGTAGTTGGATTTGTAACTGTGTCTATATAAACACAGAAATAGGTTAACATTATATTCATTCATTCAAGTTATATTTTTCTCATAACCTAGCAGCTCTTGAGAATAGTGAATTTCTTGAGAGTTTTGTATTTAAGTTCATTATAATTAATACAAAACAATGTTTCTTTTATATACTTGTATTCTTGATCGATTATTAGTTATCTATTATATTCAACTCCCCTTCTACAATAGATTATTATTTGGGCAAACATTGTATTAGATCTCTACTACTATATTATCTATATCTATATTATATTATTATAACTAATATTATATTATAAAATAAATAAATTATATATATATATATATTTAATATTTTTGGAAAGTGTTTACAATTTTTTGGAAAGTGTTTACAATTTTTTTGAAAGTGTATTAACCATATCAAACCAACAATAAACCCCTGTTTTATTTGTTATAGTATAATATAGATAGTATAGTTTAGAAAATTTTTATTAATAAAAAGAGTTAAAATATATTAGAAATATTTTAATTAAAATTTAAATAAAAGAGTATGTTTTAATATAGATAAAATATTAATATAATTTTAATATTCAAAAATATTATTTATTAAATTATAATTTTAAATAAATTAAAATATTTGAGCGATGAGTAAATTGAAACATGCTAGTAGATTGTGAGTACAACTCTATATAATAGAAGTTCATTTAGAATAATATAATATAAAAATATAGATAATATAGATATAATATAGTAAAAAAATTTAATTAATATAAATAAAATAATATTATTATTTTAATATTCATAAAATTTAATTAATAAGTTAATATTTTAAATAAATGAAAGAGGTTGAAAAATGAGTAAATTGAAACATGTTAGTATATTATAAGTACAACTCTATATTTTATTTAAAAGAGTATGTTTGAAATTGAGTAGGAGACAAACACATGTATTTGAAGTTGAGTGAAAGACAAAATGACCAGACCGGACGACAGACCAAACATTTTCCCTTACGACTTTAATAATATAGTATAGATAGGATATAATTAGCGCTAAATTATTTCTTGTCCTATTTATAATTTGTACTTGTAGGGGTGTAAAAGAATTAAAACCTGGCCTGTGAGCACGATTAGATAGTACAAGTGCTAATGGGTTTGTTATGTCCCAGAACAATGTCAATATGATTTGTAGAAGGGGGGGTTGAATACAAATTAATAAAACTTTTTTTGTTTTAATAATTGTTCTTGAGGTTTGAGTGTTTAAGAGAATATATATAAACAAATGAAACTGAAACTAAATTGAACAATGATATTTTAAAATTACTGATGGATTAGTTTTTCCATCAGTGTATATTTGCTCAATTTTTCTAGGTTAATAAAATCTAGCTTCATTTTTACAAGGTTTGAAAATAAATCAACTGTTCTTACAAAGTGCTCTAAAGTTGAATAGTTGATTCAAGAAATATTGTCTAACTTGTTTTTCTAACAATGCTACCACACTTGTTTATATACCACAAGTGTGTTTTACAATACCTATCCTAGGATTGTTTCTATTCTATCTTTCCTTTTCCCTTTTTTCTATTTTGGGAAAAGGTTAGAAAGACAGCTTCTGTTTGTGTCTTCACAGTCATCATAGACTGTCTTTCATATGTGTGCTTTTGTCCTTTGGATCTCTGACAGATAGCCTTTTTGTATTGTCTCAATCAATTGATAATTTGCTGTTAAGCATATCAATTGATCCTTCCTTTTATCCATCAACTGATGTTCTTCTTCGATTGATCTTTATATCCATCGATTGATAAATGATGACTTATCGATTGATAGATGTTATTAATCGATATATCAATCGATGGGTCTTCATATCAATTGATGGTCTTGAATACTTGACTTGTCTTCTTCAATTGATCTTCTATCTATCGATGCTTCAATATCAACTGATCATCGTTCACTTATATAATTTTCCTGTCTTTAAATAATTACAATTTGATAGTCTAAGTTACACATCAGTTGATGACCTATATCAATCGACTCTAACATCAATTGATGAGAATAATATCAATTGACTTACACCTTATCGATTGAAATAGACTTAGTCCACTTATGCTACAATTCATATTATCAGTTGATTCACATAAACATTTCAATTGATAAATGGTTTCCTGATCAATTAATATTTATAACATCATATTAATTGATCAATCACATCAATTAAAATTTCTATGATTTTAAGATTAAAGTTATCATCAAATTACATGTAGATTCCTAACAATCTCCCCCTATTTGTGTCTGTGACATGAACATGCATAAATCTACTTGATGATAACAAAACCCTTAATTATTTTCATTCAGATAGAATCAAGAAATTTAATTAACACTTTGAGTTTGGAAGTAGCAGTTGATGTGTGATTTCTGCAAGCTGCTCCAATGTCTTCTAATCTTCATGGTCTTCATTCTCCACTCACTTCTTCTTTTTCTTCTCAGAATTTTCTTTTAGTTGTCTCATGAAGGAACTCCCCAATATTACTTCATCTTCATCAATATCTCCAAGTTGCCTCATTAGGTAGTGAATTTCTTCATCTGTGATTTTGTCCAGATATTTGCGGATATCAAAGAACTTTGTGTTGTCTTCCACATCTGTAAAAATCATTGCATATTTTGGCTCCAACACCACCCTCTTGACTTCAGACTTCCATAACTTAAGAGGTGAATCAGGTTCAGCTTCAGCCCTTGCTCTCCTTAGCTTTGAAATTTGATGTTGAATTTCCTGAGCAATTGTTATATTAAGTTTGTGAAGGGTTTCGTGCATGAAAACGCAGCGGATATAACATAAAACAACAATAAAAAAATGAAACCCTATCAAAGGATCCATGTATAACTTTGGATGATTATGGTGAAGAAGTCTGTACCTTAACAAAGCTTTCCGTATGATGTTTAATGGAGGACCAGAAAAACGAATCACAACAGCCCTTTGTTGCAAAGATATGCTCTCTAAAGAAGTTCACACGAACATCCGATCGTCCTACGATCATCGGAGTCGGTACTAGCCGAATTGCTTGCCTCTTCCTCCCACTCTTCTTTTCTCTAGCCTCTCCTGATGTTGAGTAGCTAGGGTTTTTCTCTAAAAATGAAATCTGATGATTAAACCCTAATACTATACATCATTATATATATATAGGGGAGAGAGAGATTTTGGGCCTAACCCTAATCCATGTGGTTTCCAAAACCCATTCTGATTTTGGGTTAGTATTATTATTAAATCCGAATTCTAATATAATTAATCAAGTCCCATTTAATTAATTCAATAATTAAATTCGAATAATAATAATAATACTTATTAAATCCGAATTCTAATATAATTAATCATGTCCCACTTAATTAATTCAATAATTAAATTCAAATAAACAATAATATATTTAAATTCGTAATTTAAATAAACCTCTGTTTTGATGTTCTTTGTGTGTGACCCTTTAGGTTATTATTACGTTGGCAATAATTTTATTATCTAATAATAAAATTATAAACAATGAGTAGCATCTAGTAATACATCATTGTTACCCAAGTAACAATAATAATTGGTGATTCAATAAAACCTTTCGTGAATAATGGTTCATGTAATATAATTCCTTTAACCTTATATTATAGATCAAACTCGAGGCATGTAAAGTGTCATCCTCTTCAACATTTAATCATGGTTTCCTTGATTAATGAATAGACTATTTAAACAAATCAATATTTGAGCATGGCCATGCATTTCATAGTCTCACTCAATCAAGAGGCCAATAATATCACTCCTAGAATTGAAGGGTTAAATCATATACCTATCATTCATATTCCTTATACGATTCATAGCATACCCAATATCCACCTTTATCATTACCCGGTTAAAGGTAACTTTGAGTGTAATCAAAGTATATTAATTCTCGTATAGAAATATAATGATTTCAAGTCAAAGGATCATTACATCATTATCACTGTGAGATTTCTTTTGACACTTATTAACATGTAGAATCTCACGGCGGGTCTTTCCAGTGTCATGTATTGATACATACACTTATGTTCTTGACTTTAGTATCACCATACCTATGACCAATGAGATATGGTCATCTTTCAACAAACATACTAGTCTTATTGCATTATTATTGTCATTAAACTATCACACTGTTGAGTAGGGGTAGAAAGGTTTTCAGGACATTGTAGCTTTGCTTCATTATCACCTTCATTGAGTGAGTGATTTTTGCTCCATTCTCATATTCCAACCTCATCGATTCTTCTTGGTTAGAGGTTGCAGGGTGAGTTCTTACTCTTATCAACCCTTTTTCACTTATCAATGCTACTCCTTTAATTTCATATCTTTCAATTGTTATCTCCTCCTTGATTTCTTCCTGTTTGACTTGAGGGTTTTCCTTAACCACTATTTCTTGAGTTGCATTTGTCTTTTTCTTAGCCATAACTATTTTCCTCTTTTTCCTCAATGGTTGTTCTGCCAATTGGTCTTCCATATTCCATTGTATTTCCAATTGCCTAGAAATCTTTTCATTTTCCTTTTCTCTCCTTGCAGCATCTGACATTCCTGAAGAGATGGCTCCTTGAAGAAGCTTCTGGCCATCTGGCTTCTTCTTTTCTTTTTCTTCTTCAATCATTATTAATTTCCCCTTTTTCCTCTCTTCAAGGGCTTCAAGATCGATTACTAGAAAGGCTTCTGCATTTGAATTGCTTTCTTTGGCAGTCTTCTTTGCATTTTCATCGACGACCTTTATCTGAGCAATGAACTCATCCAAATTTCCTTTTTGTGCAGCCTTTGTCACCAATTCTGTACTCTTCTTTAGATCTACAATTCTTTTCCTTTCCCTCTCAATCATTGCTTGAGTTTCTTTTTCCCTAGAAATTCTTCTAGCTTCTAGTTCATCTTCAAACTTTTTCAAATATTTCTTTTTCTGTTCTAAGTCATCTTTGGTGACTTAGATGACTTTGAAGATTGTCCTTTATCCCTGTTGCTCCCAATTTTAGTAACCACCTTGGTTGCAACATCAACGAAGCTAGGTTTACCAACACCAGAACCACCAACACCACCACTGCCTTTGTAATCACCATCACCATCCTTCTTCTTAGCATTCTCCCATTTTTATTATCACCAATTTGAGGAGGTGGTGGCATCCTGTCAAGAAAATTCTGAAGAATGGAGGCATGTAGAACTTGGCCTTTAATGATGCCATCCATTTTCTTTTTTAGAGACTCCACTCTTGTTTCCAAGGCTACAAAATTCTTGGATTCTTTGAAAAAAATTTCATTGATTTGAGTCATAGTATTCATTGGTAGCTTCTCATCCAACCTTCTTTCTAATGTATCCTTATTGGAAACAATAAAATCTTTGATTATCTCTAACTCCCTTTTGACTCCTGTGACTGTCATTTTCTGCAACTTTAATTGTTCCTTCATACAGCTGGCAATCCTCCTTTGAGTTAGATCTGCAATTTTGACTTCCATGTTTGCCCTTCTGTACTGAGAAAGAATTGCAGTTTCTGCAGCTTCTAGAGATCCATCAATAGTACTCATCCAAGGCTCCTCATCAGACTCATCCTCCAAATATTCAGGTGCCATATAACAAGTATATGTTGTATTGGCAATGCTTTCCTTCAGATTCCTGGTCCTTTGTTAGTGTGCTCAATGCCCAATATTTGTTCTGCATCCTTGTTAATTGAAGTAGCCAAATTTTGATATCTTGGATCAGGGTGAACAAAATTTTATGGATCTAAGTCACCATCATCAACCTTTTCTTCTTCATTCTCTTTATTGACTCCACTCCCACTTGCTTCAGTATGATGGACTCCCCCTATCTCCTTTACTCCTTCCTCCTCTAACATCAACTCATTCTCTAACTCCTGTGCATATAATAGAATTGTTTTATCACTCTCATTCATCTCTCTATTTTCCATCAGGATCTCATCCTGGAATCTCACATCTCCCTCACTCATAATTTATGCACCTTCTAAGTTGGGGCCCTCATGTATTTTACCCACATTCCTGGAAGAAATAGGAATGACATCACCCACTCCCTCTTCTTTTGCTAGGCTGCAATCCTGCCTCTCACTCAACTCACTCAATCCGAAGAGTGTTTGTGCAACATCAATTGATTGAGTATTAATTGATGTATAAAAAATATCAGTTGAGGTATTTGGGATATCCATTGATTGATGCATACCCATCGATTGATCTTGAGTATCGATCGATGGCTTATCAGTCGATGGCTGAATATCAATTGATGATGGAACATCAATTGATGGAGTAGAAACATTTGAGGTAATTATTTGAGAAATGATATTTGAGAGAACATTTGAGATGGAATCCTAAATTTCCTGGGAAGAAAATTCAGGAGAGAGTGTTGGCTTCTCCTTGAATATCAAAGAAGGAAAATTTGAAAATGCCTCATTATCTATCAGAATATTTTCTGAAGAGAAGTGTGGAAAGAAGAATAAAAGGAATTGAAATTAAGAGAGAATGGGGTTGCATCTCATCATTTATATGAGATGCATCAAACTGACTTTGAGAAGGCTCCATCACAGTTTCATGTGATTTTGCAGTGTGTGTTGCCCCTTGTGCAAAGGTTACTTTCTTTCTTCTCCTTTCATATGATTTGGGGGTTTTGGCTTGAGTGTCCCCATCTTAGTTCTGTGCCCCTAGTTGTGGGCTCTTTTCAATATTGTCATCCTTTTGGGAGGATGCCAATAGGGATGTGGTAATTTCCTTTTTAATATCCACAACCTTTTGAGAGAATATGGAGTGGCTTGGCTGGGTTGTCTTACCCTTACCCTCCTTATTCTTCTGGGTTCTTTTATGTTCCCCAGTTCCCTCACCACCTACATCCTCCTCTAATCTATCTACCACAACAAGTGTTTTTCTTTTCTTTGTTTTTACAACAACAGGTTTTTGGGAACCTGTTGAGGTTGGCTTTTTAGATTTGCGTTTGGAAATAGGTTGTGTAGCTTGGGTAGGAGGGTTGGATTCATTGCTAACACCATATATTGCCACAGAAGGCAAAGAAGTTTGGGGATTGGAAGAAGTTAGAGTAGAAATAAATACCTGAACAAAAGGTGGATAGATCAATTCCACATTACTATGAAGATTGATCCTTACTAACTCTTTGAAGACCCTTTTGTTTTGGACCCAGCAGTCCAATGTCCTTGTCTCTCTTGTGATTTTTATGTCCTTCACAAAATGGTTAATAAACAGCATATTAAATCTAGCGTAGTATATATGGTTAGACCTATTAGATTTATCACCCAACTTTGCAGAAATCTCTTTAATTATTATTGATGACAAGTTATAAAATATATCAAACAAAATACTGTAGGCAATTTTCTGCATACTAGTTGTTATAGCATCAAAGTTACTGATCTTACTAGTAAAGCATTTTATAATTGCATCAAACAAATAAGACCACTCTTTCCTAAGATACTTCCTAACAACATGACCTAGACTAATATCAGGCTCCACATAGTTAATAGACTTGAACATGTTTATAATATTTTCATATGTTGGCGCTGTGTTAGTATTATTAGCAGGTAGATTTAAACATTCATCAATAGCAATACTAGTTAGTGCGTATTTATCTCCCTTGCACATGAAAGAAATGGTTGAGTAGTCCTTGACAACTTCTGTAGTGGCCCAGAATTCCTCCACCAATTTGCAAATGATCTTTGGGGCTTCAATTAAAGTTGTCATCACCTTGCCACTCTCCAAGAATCGCATCATTGAATGGAAACTTTGTTGTGCTTCTTCCACAATAGTGCATGCAATGAAATTATTCAAAATCATAATAGTATCCTGCTTGTGAAACTTTCTTGGAAGATGAAGTAGATGAAGATGCCATTTCTTTTATATGGAGATTCGAAATTACACTAGAGAGATTGTGAATGTTAAAGATTGAGAACAAAGAGAGTTAAAGATTGAGTTTGTAGATTGAGAGAGACAAAGAGATAAATAAATCATTAGTAAATTTGCAAGTGAGAATCAAAAGAATTTTTAATCTCACTATTTATATTTACTGAGTTACCAATCAATTTCTTAGTCAAAATAGAACTTAATCGACTGTTAGAAGAAAAATGAAAAGTAGAAGTTACTAATTTTGGCAATCGACTGTTATACATACAGAGATGTATGTATTAATCAATTGATAAAATAAGTAATCAACGGATAGAATTTGTACATGTCAATTGATGACATGGACTTTAAAAATTCCAGGTCATGAATTGATAACTACCTTTTCCATCGACAGGTACTACTATCCATCGATAAACAAATATATCATCAATTGATATATTTATTTGTCTATAGCTGCAAATATCCATTGATAAACAAATATATCATCAATTGAAATATTTATCTATTGATAGATTCATATATCCATTGATATGTAAAATATTTATCAATTGATTATGGAAGAATCAATAGATTAACATAGACAATGACTACAAACTTAAAAACTAACATAAATAAATAACTTGTCATACATTTAATAGATTAAACATAGTTAAGCATACCTAAATCACAGACCAATCTACTGAAAGTAGATTCATCTAATGATTTAGTAAAAATGTCTGCAAGTTGTTTTCACTAAGGACAAAATGTAATTCAACAGCACCATTCATTACATGTTCCCTAATGAAGTGATACCTTATGTCAATGTGCTTGGTTCTGGAATGTTGCACAAGATTTTCTGTTATTGCAATGACACTTGTGTTGTCATAGAAAATAGGAATCTTATTCATGTTGAACCCATAGTCAAATAGTTGATTCCTCATCCATAATATTTGTGCACATCAACTTTCAGCTGCAATGTATTCAGTCTCTGTAGTAGATGTAGACACTGAATTTTGCTTCTTGCTAAACCATGATACAAGCTTATTTCCGAGAAATTGACATGTGCCTGTGGTACTTTTTCTGTCAATTCTGTAACCTGCATAGTCTGCATCTGAATAACCAATTAGATCAAATCCAAAGTCTCTAGGGTACCAAATTCTAAGATTTGGTGTTCCTTTGAGATATCTGAATATTCTTTTCATTGCAATCAAATGAGATTCTCTAGGATCAGCCTGAAACCTAACACAAAGACATGTAGCAAACATTATATCTAGTCTACTTGCTGTTAAATAAAGTAATGAGCCAACCATGCCTATATAACTTGAAATATCCACTTTAGCTTCCTTAGCACTTTAGCTTCCTTAGTATTCAATTCAAGTTTAATTATAGTGGCCATGAGAGTTTTTGCAGAAGAATATTCATTTAAATCAAATTTCCTTAATAACTCAGAAATATATTTGTTTTGATTTATGAAGATACCATCTTTAACTTGTTTGACTTGCAAACCAAGAAAATAGGTTAGTTCTCCCATCATGCTCATTTCATATTCAATTTGCATCAACTTAGAAAACTTTTGACAAAGTTTCTCATTAGTTGAGCCAAAAATAATATCATCTACATAGATTTGAACACGAATCATAGAGCCACTAATATTTCTATGAAAGAGAGTTTTATCAACAGTACCTCTTATGAAGTGATTCTCAATCAAGAATTTAGATAGTGTGTCATTCTAGGTACTTTATTTCTTGAAATTTCCACATGATCATCACTTTCTTCACCATTGCTTGTTGATTCATTTTAAAAATGTAATAGGTCATGGTATCCTTCATCAAACTACCCTTGAATGTTCTTATCATCAAAGACTACATGCATAGATTCTATAACAATGTGTTGATTGGACCAAATAAGTCCATGTGAAATAATTCCAGAGGCTTATCAATTGATGATTCAGACTTTGACTTGAATGATGCTTGTTTTCCCAGTTGCACAAGTAGAAGGGGGGGTTGAATATTTGTGTTCCTTTTATGCCTGATTTAAAACCAACTCGATATGAATTAAGAACAAAGATCAAACATAAAGATATGAATAAGTACTGTTTGTATTATTGATGATTAAATACAAAACTCTCCTAGGGTGTACACAAACCCTAGCAGCTTCTCTGTGATTATCACAGCAACTCTCTCTATCTCTATGCTCTCACAAAATTTCACTCAGACAATTATGCTTCGACTTACACACCTTTACAATTAGGTTACATAGTGTTTATATAGAGAGCTGCCTATCAACTAATAACAGAAAGATAAATTACAATAGGAATAGAATTCCTAATTATTAGTTGACAGTTTCCTTCTGCAATTCTCTTTCCTTCCCATAGCATATCTGCAATATATTTCTCTTGATCTTCGAACACTTTCCATTCCCGTGATCCTCTTCCAAATTTAACTTTAACTGTATAGACTCTGAAAACTTCATACTCTGATGATCTTCATGTTGGGTTCCGAGGCATAAAACGCAGCGGATTAAACGTAAATATAACAAAAATTCGGAACCCTAAACGCAGGATCATGTATAAGCCTAGACTGATTATTGTGAAACGGAATCATACATTTGTCTGGTCTTGGTTTACACGAACTCAACGGAGATCCTAGCTTTCACGACTTGTGTCTTCCTCTCGAAAACACCTCTATGGTATCCACACGAGCACCTTCAAGAACGTCCCACGATCTTGATTACGGAATGGATTGTACTAGCTCCTTTGATGATTTCGAATTTGTTTCTGCCTTGCTGTGCTTGCTGATGTGTGCTTGCTGCTGCCTCTAGGGATTTTGTTTCTCAAAAACGTAATCCCTCTTAACCCTATCATTATCTATTTATAATGCTGGTTAAGAGGCCCAATCAGCAAAACCTAACCCATGTAGGTTTAGAATAAATAATAAAACCGAATTTCTATTTTTTAATTAATAACTAAGTCATACTTAATTATTAAGGGCATAATTCAAATTCGAATTTTATTATTTCAATTAATTAAGTCTCACTTAATTAATATAATAAAATTCAAATAATCATCAATTAATTTAAATCTATAATTTAAATTAACTATTCCTTTAAGTGCTCTATGTGTGTGACCCTATAAGCTATTATTTAATTAGCAATAATTTTATTCTCCAATAAAATTATATACAATGAGCGGTATCTAGTAATACATCATTGCTACCCAATTAAATAATAATTAAATCGTGATTCGATAAAACCTTTCATGATTAATGTTTCCGTGTAATATAATCCCTTTAACCATATATATTATAGATTAAATTCGAGGCATCTATTTAGTCATTCTCTACAACATTAAATCCGGGTTTAGTTGATCCATGAGTAGACTATGAAAACAAATCATTATTTGAGCACGGCCATGCATTTTATAGTCTCACTCAATCAAGAGGCCAATAATATCTCTCCTAATTATAGGAGGGTTAAATCATTTATCTATCATTCATATTTCTCATACGACTCATGATATACCTGATGTCCACTTTTATCATTACCCAGTCAAAGGTAACTTTTAATGTAGTCAAAGTATATTAATCCTCGTACAGAAATATAATGATCTCAAGTCAGAGGATCATTACACCATTATCACTGTGAGTCTTTCTTATGACTTTATTAAACATGAAGAATCTCACTGTGGGTCTGTCCAGTACCATGTACTCCTGCATGTACCTATGTGTTGACTTTAGTATCCCCATACTTATAACCAATGAGATGTGGTTATCAGTCAAACAACATACTAGTCTATTTATGTATTATTATTGTCCTATAATAATAATACTCGACTAGGGACATTTAAGAATATGATCTATTATATATTCTCAAGTTCAAGTCATGTACTAAACTATACAATGTGTATCATGATTCTAAGGACATTTATTATGCTAACAAATATATCGCAGTAATTAAAGTCATAATAAATATGTTTATTGAATAATCAATTGACATAAAGGTCTATTGTATTGCCTCTAGGGCACCTACACTAACACTTCAGACTCTGATAAATGTAGACTCTGATAGATTATAGACTCTGATAGTCTATAGACTCCGATCACCTTCTAAACTATGATCTTCATGCAGACTCTGGTTTTATTTTCTTTCAGAAATTCTTCCAAGTACAAGTAACTTGAATGTTGACCATCTAGACTCTGATTATACATTTCAGAGACTAGAAAGACTTATTACAGATAAACCATGCTAGACCCTATTCTAGTATTTTGTACATCATCAAATGAATATATTCCTAACAATCTCCCCCTATTTATGCTTTATAAAATGTAAGCATAAATCAAGGCTTGATGATGTCAAAACTAAATAATAAACAATTAATCTAGAACAGTATAAAAGAATTATAAAGGAAAAACAATTACTTCTTATTTAATCTTCTTAAAGGCTGGATTATCCTTCAAAAATGAGTTCAGCATATTTTCATCCACAATTGCAAGAGCTTCACCAACAAACTTCTTCAATTTCTTCATTTGAACATTTGATTTGATATTAAGCTGCTCTCAGATCATTTGCATTGTTTTCTTGATCTTTCAAGTCCTTCAATATTAGAACACTAACTTTCTCACTCATAGGCTGAAACCCAAAGTAATGACCCACACCTTCTTGAAATTTAATATATTTTTCTTCCAATGGCATGACTTGATCATTTCCCTCAGTATCAACATATTTTAAAGAAAATTTGCCCATTTGTCGATTTGCATGTCTGTGCAAAGTCAGCTTTCTGTCAATCTCTTTGAACCATTTGTGAGTGATAACCTCTTTACTCTTATTTACTTCATATGCAATCTGTAATAGAAATCTAATGTACTATAATTCCTCAACCTGTTTGAAAAAGATAAAATTTGATTGGCTAATCCATCTTACACTTCCACCTTCTAAGAAATATACCAGCATCTCATTCTTCACCTTTTCTGTGCCTCCATGTCCTTGTATCTTTCTTTCAAAAACATTATAAACAATTTGAGCAAACACCACTTTGTTTAGATGCTTCTGTGTGATCTTCTCAAACTGCCTATCTGTCAAGGATTGAGGATCTCTGGTTAGAGTGGATGTTTTGTCAATGTCAGATTCTTCAAAACCTCCAAGACCTGTCATCTTTTTAGCTCTAAGTTGCAGATTTGACCGACTGCACTTCCAGTATGAAGGTTCTTGAGTTTGATCAGGGTCTGATTTCTTTCTTTGCTTATCAGAGTCTAACTTAGACTCTGATTTCCCATGTCTAGTCCCTGACTGATGTGTTTGAGTTTTTGCTACTCCAGATTGCTTTTGTTGCACATCATCAAGACCCCTAGGACCATGAGAACTATCACTAGTTTCATCATCATCACCATCTCTCCTCCTTTTAACTCCCTTTGATTTATCTTTGCAACCATCATCCTTATTTCTCCTGGAGAATTCACCTTTCTTCTCCCCCTTTTTGACATCATCATTACTGGTGATAGCCAAAAGAATATGTTCAAGAACTGTGGAGATATTGGCATGTGCTGCAATGACCGAATCAACCTTGGAGGTCAAATCAGAGACTGTAGTGTGGAGATTGGCTTGAGTGGTAGTGATAGAAGCAATAACATCCTTGAAAGCAACCTCTTTGGATAATTAAAGGGAGTGAATTATGTCAAATCTGGTACTGAGTAGAGAAGTAGCATTATCAACACCAGTGAGTTTGGTTTGAATATGAGAAATATCTTTGACCACACCAGCTAATTGAGCAGCAACGGTCTCTGTCTCAGTCTGAACTTCGCTATCTAGGGCCTGATCTGCTTCACCAGGATAGTGACCATGTTCCTGTAGAAAGGACTTTTTCTGAAAAGCTAGAAGTCTCTCAGATTGATGAATAGCCATAATACAAGCAAAAGAATCTTTATCAGTTATGCCTCTTTACTATGCAGACTCCCAAGACTGAGGAAACACCTGATCAAAATAGACAAAAGAAGGGTTAATTGGAGCATCATCTTCAGAAGTGTATTCCTCAGTAACAGGCTCAAGCTTTGTGATTGGAGGTGTAGACTCTAGTGGTGGTGTAGACTCTGAAACTGCAAACGGGACTATAGACCCTGACTCCTCCAGAGAGTGATCAGAGACTGTAGACTCTGGAAGTCTAGCCCTTATAGGCATGATCAAAAGTGGTTCTTCTGACATCAATTTTGCAGCCTCAGTTAAAATGACAGGGTTTTCCACCAAAGCCTCCATTACTCTATCTGCTCTCCTTGCTAGAGAATCCACCAGATGAAGTTGTGGTCTCTGTATAAATGACTTCTGAGTAGCAAGAGCCTCCTCCTTTTTGCAAATCTGCACAATCAATAAAAGTGAATTTTCATCCATCCCCTGCTCCAACTCAATGGACCAACTCTTTGGAAAATCTTGATCCCAATAAGTAAAGCTAGGTTCAGGATACCCTAATCTCTCATTCTCATAGTGGGGTTGGACACCCACTTTCTCAATCTCACTCAGGCTCTCTACAGCCTTTTCTACCTCTCCTTTTGCCTGGACCAGTGCCAGCCTCTCAGATATTTTTTCACTCATTTTGGAAGGTGCACTCAAGAATCCTACAGAAGAGGTGTTGAGAGAGAATGATTGTGCTTCAATACCTGAACCACCTTGATGGAGAGGAACCCCTTCATATGTCTGAAGGCTAGGGGTTTCCACCAAGGGGTGAGCAGCAACAGATTCTGAACCCTTACAAGCATCTTCTTTCTTTTCAGAGTCTGTTGGCTCCAGTATTCCAGTCTCAGGGTCTACTCTAGACTCTAACTACTTCAGTATGACTTCATTAGAAGTCAGAGTCTGAGTGTTACCATCTTTGATTGTTTGTGCATGAGACTCCCCCTCAAGGTGGATAGACTCTGATAGAGTAGATTGGGAAATTTCTTCATGAGCATCCATCAGAGTCTGTCCTCCCACATCACTGGGGTTCTCATCAGCTCTTTGGTGAGTTGTCAATGAGGGCCTTACTGCATACTCCCCTGCCCCACTATCACCCAACCTCTGACTAGGTGGTTCTTGTATGGGTGAGGCAGACTGAGCATCTTTATCACTAGTCACCACTGATGCACTAGTCCCATCCTCCAACTGCCTGGCATCACCTGCTACCTACTGTGGTTCTACCAAAGTTAATGCATCCAAGTGTCCATTGAGAAAGATCCTGGCATGGAGTGCAATGATGGCCTCGGCAAAAGTCATGTGAAAGGAATCCTGCAGTTCCCTTGAAAGCTTCTGATAATATGAGCCCTTGAGTTGATCCAATCTACTTTCATAGGTTGGATAGATGTATTTGTTGACCACCTTTCCTACATTTTGGACAAGAAAATCAACCACCTTCCTTGAAAGAGGCTGAATAATAGAAATCAAATCAATAGTTGTCCTGTAGGTAATCCCTTGATCCCAAATTGCTTCATAGTCAAAAACTGGTTGCTCAATCTTAGTTTCCAACTCAGGAACAGACTCTGATTCTCTCCTTTTGTAGATCTTAAGCTTTTTAGGCTTCTTTGTGATTAGCTGTTCAGAGTCTGGCACACCTAGTGCTTTGAGAACTTCAGTTGTCCTGCCTTCTATGAGCCCAGCTGCTTTTTCTTGGAATGAAGAGTTGAATAGGTAGCTGTATAGAGATTTGACCACATCCTGTGCAGACATTTATAACTCCTGTTTCATTCTCTTCCTTAGGGCTTCATAGGTTGAAAGAAAATCCAAGACTTGAGATTTAGTCTGATGTTGCTCTGGATCTTCAACTTATTCCACCAAAGGATATAAGAATAGTAGTGCCTCATCACTTGGAGTAATGATTTCATCAATTAGATTTGAGGCTGCATCCAATGGCATTCCTTCCCAAAATGTGTCATGATCAGAGTCTAAAGGCAGTTTAGACTCTGACTCAACATTAGACTCTGGTTCAGGTGTTTTCTTGCTTTCAGAGTCTGGCTCCGCAGGAGCCTTGGGAGCATCTGTTTCCTGCAAAACAGGGTTAGTAATAATAATAGGCTTGTGTGTGTGTGTAGAATAAGCCTTCCTCAACCTTCTGTACTTCTGAGCAAAAGATTTCTCAGGAGATTCAGTTTGAGAATCCTGAGGTGCATTCCTAAGTTTGTCAGAGTCTGTAGCCTTTGGAGAGTCTACAGACTTGGCTTGAGGGTTAGAATCAAGTGTTTCATGACCTTCTTTTAGAAAAGAAAGACCTTCAACAACTTGTTTCTCTAGAGGGTTGAGCTCCTCATCACTGTGCTCATCTATAAGCCTAGATTGAATCAATTTTCTCCTCTTTACAACTGGTGCCTGTTGAGAGACACCAGAGGTTGGTTTCTTTTTAGATTTTGGTTTGGAAGATTGTGTAATTGAAGGGGATTGGGTGACTGGGGTAGGTGCAGGGGGACTCTCCATTATTTGATCCTGCACCATGTCACCACCATAAAAAGAAGCATTATAGATAGATGATTTATAGATGGAGAGTTTTACCTGCATTACCTGTGGATAGTGCATGGCAGGTAGACTCTTCTTTTTGTCATCAATTCTCTTGATGTCAGAGAATATCCTCCTTTGCTATTTGTATGCCTGCACACAGCAATCATCTGCCAACTTGGTTGACAGGTCAGGAATGAAGTGGTTGAGGAGAATCATAAGAAATCTATGGTAGTAGACCTTTTTCCTCCCCTCTTGCACATTCGTTAATTTTGCTCCCATTTGAGTAAGCAACAAATCACCAATGTTGATCACTTTGTCAAATAGGAGACTGTGACCAATTTGATAAGTTATTGCAGTAATAGCATCAAAACCACTACACTTACCAGTAAAGCACTTAGCAAGTTGGTCAAAGAAAAAGGACCATTCCTTCCTTAAATATGGCCTAGTTATCTTACTCATGTTATCTAAGCTAGCAGAATAACCTATTGCCTTAAACATGCTTTTAATGTCATCATCAGATACAGTATTATCAAAAGAAGACTTAATAGGCAGTTTAAACACAGAATTAAGTATATCTGCAGTTACATCAAAAGTAGTGGAGCCAAAGGTGAACATGATTTTACCTGGTTGATCTTGAGAAGGATCAACTACCTTTGCAGAGCTCCAGGCTTGTGAAACAGCATCCATATGAATCACTGGTGATGCCTTGAGTATATAACTGAGCTCACTCTGCTCCAAGAAATCCATCATAGGATAGTAGTCAGCATCTACCCCTTTCTTGTCACTAAGGGCTGCCACATGGTTAGTGGTCATGAACTCAAAGTCTCCAAAGGTGAATGCGATAGCTTTGGGTCCCCTCATCACAGTTGAGATAGCAGCCATTGAAATCGTTGAGATGAAAGTGATGAATTCGCTTGAACAAATTTGCTAGGGTTTGTAAAGAGCTCTGTGAATATTTGTGCCTTAGAAAATAATTGCAAGAAACAAGTGAGTAAATTGTAAGAAAAATTATATTTTGTTAAAGTTGCATACAATACGCACGAGTCTACAGTCTATCTCCAGTCAAAAACAACTATTACCGCCTATTTCAAGTCATTTGAACAATTTAGACACAATCAGAGTCTGCAGGCGCGAACTTGAACCGTTTCGGAGTCTAGACGATAATTGTTTTTCAGAGTCTACAGACTCTCAGAGTCTACAGACTAAGTCAGAGTCTACAGACTAGTCAGAGTCTGAAAACTAGACTCTGTCAAGATAAAGTACCTCAAGAATTTTGCATTAACAAATTATAGTTTGACACATCAGGAGCTATAATTAAGGTACATACCTTGCTTCTTGTAATTTGTAATCACTTACATGTTTAACATACCTAATTCACCTACCAGTCTAAGAAAGGTAGACTCATCAAGTGTATTTGTCAAAATGTTTGCAATTTGTTTGTCAGTTGGAACATAGTGAAGTGTCACAGTACCATTTTCAACATGTTCTCTAATAAAATGATACCTGACATCAATGTGCTTTGTTCTGGAATGTTGGACTGGATTCTCTGCAATTTTAATATTACTGGTATTATCACAATACATAGGAATATTTGAGAATGTTAGTCCATAATCAAGTAATTGATTTCTTATCCACAGAATTTGAGCACAGCAACTCCCAGCGGCAATGTATTCAGCCTCAGTTGTTGAGGTTGATACAGTCTGCTGTTTCTTGTTAAACCAAGAAATTAATCTGTTGCCAAGAAACTGGCACTGACCTGTTGTGCTTTTCATGTCTACTTTGCATCCTGCATAGTCAGAATCTGAATAACCAATTAATGAAAAATCTGACTCTCTAGGATACCAAAGTCCAAGAGTTTGTGCCCCCTTGAGATATCTAAAAATTCTTTTTATAGCTATTAAATGTGATTCTCTGGGGTCAGCTTGAAATCTAGCACACAGACAAGTTGCAAACATTATATCTGGTCTACTAGCAGTTAAATATAATAATTAGCCAATCATACATCTATAGCTAGTGTTGTCAACTTTCTTACCCTTTGGGTCAGAGTCTAGCTTAGTGGCTGTTGACATGGGAGTTTTAGCAGTTGCAGAATCTTGCATATCAAACTTCTTCAGTAGTTCTTTTACAAACTTTGTTTGATTGATGAAAATTCCATCATCATTCTGTTTGACTTGAAGTCCCAAAAAGAAGTTTAATTCTCTCATCATGCTCATTTCATAATTTGACTGCATTAGTTTACTAAACTTTTCACACAGTTTGTCATTAGTAGAACCAAATATAATATCATCAACATAAATTTGGACAAGCAAAATGTCACCTTTATACTTTCTAATAAAGAGAGTTTTGTCAATGGTACCTCTTATGAATCCATTTTCAAGAAGAAATTTTGAAAGAGTTTCATACCATGCTCTAGGTGCTTGCTTCAATCCATAAAGTGCCTTATCTAATCTGTAAACATGATCAGGATATTTAGGATCAACAAATCCTGGTGGTTGCTCCACATAGACTTCTTCTTCCAATTTTCCATTCAAGAATGCACTTTTTACATCCATCTGATACACCTTGAATTTTGAATGAGCTGCAAAGGCAAGAAACATTCTTATGGCTTCCAATCTTGCTACTGGTGCAAAAGTTTCATCATAATCAATTCCTTCCTCCTGTGAGTATCCTTTTGCAACTAGCCTTGCTTTGTTTCTTATTACAGTTCCACTCTCATCAAGTTTGTTTCTGTACACCCATTTTGCACCAACAACTGATCTATCTTTAGGCCTTGGTACAAGTTTCCACACTTTGTTTCCCTCAAATTCATTCAATTCCTCTTGCATTGCAATTATCCAATCAGGGTCTTGCAAGGCTTCCTCAATTTTCTTGGGTTCATTCTTTGAGAGAAAACAGCTATAAAAACATTCATTTTGAGTGGCTGTTCTTGTTTGTACACCACTCTCAGGGTCACCAATTATTAAGTCAGGAGTGTGACCTCTTGTCCATTTTCTAGCTGGTGGAAGATTGATTCTTGAACTAGAAGCTCCCCCTAAGTCATTTTCATCTTCTGTATTTAAGTGAAATTCAAATGAAGAGGCTCCCCCTAAATTGCTTGACTCTGTTAAGGGTTCAGAGTTGCTTGATCCAGACCCTGATGAGTTAGATTTTGAGGAATTTGACTCAGTCTGTCTAGACTCTGTCTGGGTAGACCCTGACCTGTTAGACTCTGAATCATTCGGAGTTGTATTTCCTAGCTCCCCCTCAGAATGTGCAGGTTCCTGTGTTGGATTAGGAGTTACTTGAGGGTCTTCATCCTCTTCTTCTTCATTTATCTCAGAACTTTTTAGATTTTCAAATTCCAGTGTAGTAGACTCTGACTCATCTTGCAATTCTATAAACTTTTTATCAATAAATGCAACATGAATAGATTCCATAACAATTTTGGTTATGAGATTAAACACTCTGAATGCTTTTGTGTTTGATGCATATCCAAGAAAAATTGATTCATCTGCTTTGGCTTCAAATTTGCTCAGATTTTCAGGATGTACTTTCAGTACATAACACTTGCATCCAAATATGTGAAAATGTTTCACACTTGGCTTCTTGTCCTTTATCATTTCATAGGGAGTCTTTCCATGCATATTTATTAAAGTACAGTTTTGAGTGAAACATGATGTATTGACTGCCTCTGCCCAAAAATATACTGGTAGCTTAGACTCTGTCAGCATTGTTCTGGCAGCTTCTATGAGGGTTCTATTCTTTCTCTCCACAACTCCATTTTGTTGAGGAGTTCCTGGTGCAGAAAATTGTTGAGAAATTCCTTTTAATGCACAGTAGTCTTCCTTGATTGAATTCTTGAATTCAGTACCATTGTCACTCCTTAGAACTCTAACTTTTTTCTTTGAATTTCTTTCCAGGAAAGTGATATGGTCTTTTATGTGTTGTGGAGCTTCATCCTTTGAATGTAGAAAGAAAACCCATGTGAATCTTGTAAAATCATCTACAATAACAAGAGCATATTTCTTTTTATTAATAGACATAACATTTACTGGACCAAATAAATCAAGGTGCAATAAATAAAAGGGTTCAGAAATGGTGTTTATTGTCTTGCTCTTGAAGGATGATTTCTTTTGCTTTCCAAGTTGACATGCTTCACAGAGTCCATCTTGCACAAAATCAACCTGTGGTAATCCTCTTACAAGATTCTGTTTAACCAACTTGTTTAGTGTTTTAAAGTTGATAGGTGACAGTTTCTTGGGCCATTTCCAGGTTTCTTCAATTGAGGCCTTGCTATATAGACATGTGAGTTCACTGTGTATGCAATCCTCCAAGATGGCTTCATAAATGTTACCATGTATGTGTCCTTTAAAAACCAGAATACCTATTTCTTTGTGAGTCACAAGACACTCTTTGTTGTCAAAGCTAGTATGGTAACCTTTATCTCCTAATTGACTTATGTTTATCAAATTGTGTCTTAAGCCATCAACTAGAGCTACTTGTTCAATGATGACATTCCCAAGTACAATCTTGCCATATCCCAGTGTTTGTCCTTTGTTGCCATCTCCAAAGGATACTTCTGGGCCAGCCATTTCCACAAAGTCTATAAGCAGGGATTTCTTTCCAGTCATGTGTCCTGAGCATCCACTGTCCAAGATTAGGGTTACATTCTTTACCCTTGTTCCCTGCATACATAAAGCAACTAGTTAGTTATTTTGGGGATCCAAACAGTTTTGGATCCTTTTCCTCTAACTTTAGGTGAAATAGGTTTAACAATTTTCACCTTTGATTTACCTGTCTCCTTTGCTTTTGACTCTGGTGGAGTCTTAATAGTGTCATACCAGCTTTTGTCAATAGATGATTTTAGCTCATAAAAATTGAAATACAATGTGGCAGTGATAACAGGGTTTTTGTGGAATGTAGTGACTTTTCAGAGTCTGTGGAAGACTAAACTCTGATTCTTTTTCATTTTTTGCTTTGCAATCTATAGCTAAATGGTTGTGGTTGCCACATCTAAAACACTTCATTCTAGGAGCATTAGGATCCTTTTGATAATTATTTGCTTTATTAATGCCTTCTTTACCATTCCTATTTCTCCTAGTTTTAGTGGACTCTGATAAGTTCTCTAGCCTTTCTTTTAACTTAGACTTAGACAAGTACCCTATGTTAACATTTTTCTTAGAGTTATTTGTTCCAGTTTCATCTGTCTTTTTGTCAACAACAAGGGGACTATTGACAGATGAGTTTGTGGTTTCAGTTTTTTCTTTAGGAGTCACAAACTTAACAGGAACAAATGTGCTTTTGTCTTTAGTCTTATTATCTTGGCTAGCTTCTGCATTGTTATCATTCTCAACAATAGGTCTTTTGCCTTGACTATTTTCATAGCCTAGACCAGCAGTTTGACAAACATTTTGGTTTTTGAGAATTTCTTGAACTTTTCTGCCAGAGTCTGTCCAGACTTTAAACTTAAGTCTTTCTTCTTCTAGTTCATTCTTAACATAGTCATAGGCTTTCAAAATTTCAGTGTAATTATGACTATTTTTCTCAGAATCTTTTTTGTATTGTTCCATTAATATTAACTCAGACTCTAAATGATCATTCCTCTTAGTTAAGGTTAAATTTTCTTCTCTCAACCTTTCACTTTCACTAGTGAGAGACCTACATGTTGTCATTATTTTATTAACCTCACTTTGCACAATTTCTATGCCATTAGAGTCTAAGTTAATTAAGGATTCAGGAGTAACGATTGATACCTGAGTTTTAGGATATGAGGGTTCTTTGGGAGATTGTGATTTTCTTGAGGAGGATGCCATTAATGTTAGATTTTCATAATAAATTTCATCCTCTGAGCTTGAATATGCCCAATCATTTCCTGTTGATAAAAGTGCTTTTCCTTTTCCTTGACTTTTTGACTTTCTGCATTCACTGGCAAAGTGCCCCAATATTCCACAGTTGAAACATTTGACCTTTGCTTTGTCAAGTTTGATTATAGTAATCTTGCTCTTTTCAGTCTTCTCATCTTCCTTCTTGAATGATGACCTTTTGCTAAATTTGTCAGTTCTTTTGTTAAATTTCATTCTTTTGAAAGTTTTGGCAAACATAGCCATCATTTGACTTATATCAATCTCTTCATCAGAATCAGAGTCTGTGTCAGTAGACTCTGACTCCACAACAGTTTTACCCTTCTTTCTTGAATCCTTGATTCTTGTTTCAGTGGGTTGTTCATGTTGTTCTTTTTCAGACTCCATTAAGAGTGCTACAGATTTTTTCTTCACATACTTCTTATTCTTCCTCTGTTGCATCTCTAAATCATATGTCTTGAGCCTGACATACAATTCTTCTAGAGTTAGTTCATCCAAATCTCTAGCTTCCCTTATGGCTGTAGTCTTATTGTCCCACTCTTCAGGAAGTGCTCTCAGAAACTTGGCTTGATTCTCTAAACACAACAGAGATACATAGGCAGTTAACGAGGACCTGAGTAAGTTACGAAACGTTAGTGTAGCCATTAAAGCTCGAAACTCTCCCAAACCCTAGCAATAATTACACATTAAATAAACTTAGTTTTTAATTCGTAACATTTGGCGCCGTCTGTGGGAACTCGAATAACAACCATGGCAAGAACACGTAGGACTACGAGCACCCTCGAAGGAGAGATCCCTGACACCGCTATCGACACAAACGACTCCCCCGCTGTGACACATGAGCAAGGGACTACTGTTCCTCCCATCTCTGTTGAGGACCCTGAAGCAAGTACTCGACGAGCTGGACCATTAAGCGTCATTGTTCATCCTTCCAACCCCGACGTATCCATCCATGCTTCGATTCCTCCACTCCAGGTAATTCCTCCCATTCGTACAACTTTTGCTGCTCCTCCTTCTTTGCAGATATCGTCTGCCATAACATCAAATGCCCGCTATGGGCTCCCAAGAAACTACGAACAAGGGCTGTTGCCCAACTATACCCCACAACCAAGAGCTCGTGATTTTTCTGGGCCTTACTCTACAGACGATGAGGAGTCTTCTGACGAGGATATAAACCCTCGAATGAGGCGACTTGGCAATGAGCCCCTTGGAGGAAGGAGTACCCAGCCCCTAGGGCCTCAAAACGCTGACTCCACTAATCTACAAGAAAGGATACGAGCTCATGAGGCTGAAGCACAACGGCTAAGGAAGGATCTGGAGAGGGCGTTGGCCAGGCAACGACGTCCTAGAATTGAAAGTGCTGGAGGGTCAATAAGAAACGCATCTGTGATAAATTTGGACGAACCCCCAACTAGGAGACAAACAAGGGCAAATCATGTTAGGGCTGGCCCCCAAGACTTATTACCACTTGGAGACCCAGATGATCCTACTCCCCCTTTTATTGAAAGTATCATGAATGAAATGATATCAAGGAAGTTTAAGATGCCTACAATTAGGGCCTACGATGGAACTGGGGATCCCTCAAATCATGTTCACACGTTCTCTAATGCATTGTTACTGCAGCCTGTCAACGACGCCATTAAGTGTAAGGCATTTTCCCAAACCCTGAGTGGTATGGGTCAACGGTGGTTCAGTCGTCTACCGCCAAACTCTGTTAGGTCGTTTAAGGATCTGAGCAGGGCCTTCATCGGACAATTCATCAGCAGTAAGACACACGAGAAGAGCTCAGCTTCGTTAATGAATATGCACCAGGGAAAAAATGAGTCCTTGAGAGATTATATGAACAGGTTCACAAAAGAAGCCTTGAAGGTCCCTAACTTAGACCAGAAGGTAGCTATGATAGCTCTACAGCAAGGGACTTCTGATGAAAATTTCAGAAGATCTTTAGCTAAGAGGGCCCCCGAGAGTATGAACGAGCTCCAGGAAAGGGCAGGAAAGTATATCAAGGCCGAGGAAAGTATGAGGAAAGCTCAAGGGTTTCAAGCCTCGAACAATTATTCTAAGAAGCGAGCCAGCGATACCGAGTATACTATTGATACCAAGTATGCGAAGAGTGGTGATGCCAATGACTCCAAAAAGATGGGAGGAGCCAGGTTCGCCAAGTATGCAAGGCTAAACACCTCCCGTAGCCAGATACTAATGGACATTGAGAAGGGTAAAGATCTTCGATGGCCGAAGCCATTGAGGACCGATCCTGAAAAGAGAAATAAGAGCGCATACTACCGGTTCCATAGGGATGTGGGACACGACACTGATGACTGTCGTCAGTTGAAAGACGAGATCGAATTTGTGATTAGAAGAGGGAAGTTGGGAAAATACACTAAGGATGGTGGTAGAGATGATAGAAGGAACGACAAACAAAGGGACTCAGACCCCAAGGAAAGAAACAATCAGCCTAGAGGGCCTGTGATTAACGTAATCTCAGGAGGACCAACGGCAGCAGGCAACTCCCGGAACTCCAGGAAGGCATAAGCCCGGGAGGTAATGAGCATCGTAGGAGAACCTCCAAAGAGAGCAAGGATTGAGGTCTCTTTGTCGTTCGATGATTCTGACTTAGAAGGGATAAGGTTCCCCCATGATGATCCCTTGGTAATCACCCATGTCATAGGAAACTCTCCAGTAAAAAGAGTCTTGGTAGACGGTGGATCGTCTGTAGACATCCTATTTTATGAAGCCTTTGTGAAGATGGGGTATAACGATTCACAACTGACCCCCTCCAACATGCCTATCTATGGTTTCAATGGAGTGGAATCTCGAATAGAAGGAATTATACAACTACCCCAGACTATGGGCGAAGAACCTCGACAGTCTACTCAAATGCTGAATTTCTTAGTTATTAAGGCGAGCACTACCTATAATGCAATCCTTGGGAGGACAGGGTTGCATGCCTTCAAAGCAATAACTTCTACATACCACTTGAAACTCAAGTTCCCGACTATGAATGGAGTGGGGGAAGAAAGAGGAGATCAGAAGATGGCCAGAAGCTGTTATGTGGCTGCTTTGAAGCCTGATGGCACCGGGGGGCAGGTTCTCCCCATTGAAGATATAGATGTCAGAGATCACGAAGAAAGGAGGGGGAAACCCGCGGAGGACTTGGAGTCCATTCCCCTGGATCCTTTATATCCTCAGAAAGTGACATATGTTGGGGCTTCACTCCCCAAGGACCTGAAACAACAACTGGTCCAATTCTTGCAAGATAACAGAGATGTCTTTGCCTGGACAGCTGCCGACATGCCAGGGATAGACCCCAAACTCATAACGCATCAGTTGAATGTGAATCCTGGAAGGACAACAGTCAAGCAGAAGAAAAGAAATTTTGCCCCTGAAAGGCAGGAGGCCTTAAAGAAGAAGTAGAGAAGTTGTTAGAAGCCAGATTTATTGAAGAAATTCAATTTCCTGAATGGCTGGCCAACCCTGTGATGGTCAAAAAGAGCAATGGGAAATGGAGAATGTGCGTAGACTTCACTGACTTGAATGATGCATGTCCTAATGACTGTTTCCCATTACCAAGGATAGACACGTTAATAGATGCCACGGCTGGGCACGAGATGCTTAGCTTCATGGATGGTTTCAGTGGTTACAACCGAATTAAAATGCACCCCGATGACATCCCTAAGGTATCATTTATCACTGACTTTGGTGTTTTTTATTATCTGGTTATGGCTTTTGGACTTAAGAATGCAGGAGCCACGTATTAAAGGCTTGTGAATAAAATCTTCAAGCACCTCATTGGTAAGACCATGGAGGTCTACGTTAATGACATGTTAGTCAAAAGTTTGGACAAGGCCGATCATCTTAAGCACCTGAATGAGGCATTTGAAGTTTTGAGAACCCACAAGATGATATTGAACCCGGCCAAGTGTGCCTTCGGTGTAGGTTCTGGGAAATTTTTAGGCCTGATGGTCTCCAAAAGAGGCATTGAAGCCAATCCCGACAAGATTCAGGCAATCTTGAACATGGAGCCTCCCAAGATAATAAAGGATGTCCAAAAGCTCACAGGAAGGGTAGCAGCCCTGGGACGTTTCATATCCAAGTCAGGAGAAAAGTGCCTACCATTCTTCAAGGCCCTCAAAAAGGTTAAAAACTTTGAATGGAATGACGAGAGTCAGGCAGCATTTGAAAAATTGAAGAAGTATATGGTCGAGCCACCTTTGCTTGCCAAACCAAAACCTGAGGAAGTGCTATTCATATACCTCACAGTCTCGAGCTCAGCCCTAAGTGTTGTTCTTGTGAAGGAGGAAGCTAAAGTTCAGAAACCCATCTATTACGTTAGCAAGATCCAGCACGGTGCAGAGATGAACTACTCGAAGGTTGAGAAGTTTGCCTTAGCAATAATAATGGCTTCAAGGAAGTTGCACTCGTACTTCCAGGCGCATGTTATTGAAGTCTTAACAGACCAACCCCTGAGAAACATACTGCATAGCCCCAAAGCCAATGGGAGGCTAATCAAATGGGCTGTTGAACTGGGAGAATTTGAAGTTAGAAACAAGCCGAGGACGGCCATCAAAGCTCAGGCTCTAGCTGACTTCATGGTTAAATGCACCATTCCCAACCAAGAAGTCGGGGGGCAGGAAGAGGATAAGAAAAAAGAGGAGGAGAAAGAGAAAGAACTCAAAGAATACTGGGTGCTCTTTTTTGACGGAGCCTCAAAAACAAAAACTAGTGGAGCTGACCTAGTTCTGCAAAGTCCGGATGGTTTCATTGTTGAATATGCAATCAAGTTAGATTTTATGACTACGAATAACGAAGCAGAATACGAAGCTTTAATAGCTGGACTTGGCCTGGCCAGAACCCTGAGGGTGAAGAACATGAAAGTATGTGGTGACTCAAGGCTAGTAATCTCTCAAGTAAATGGGGAGTTCGAGGCCCGTGAGGAAACTATGGCGAAGTATTTGAGAGTTGTTAAAGCTCAAGCCACGCAGTTCGAACAATGTCAGTTTGAATACATCCCGAGAGAGGAGAATGTGAAGGCTGATGCCTTGTCCAAATTTGCATCATCAGAGATTGAGAGTTACTCTGGCAGTGTTTATTTTCAAGTCTTGAAGACCCCAAGCATTGATGCGAAACTAGTAGCTCCAATTGGGCTGGGAGCATGTTGGATGGATTCCATTCGGCTCTACTTAGAGACAGGGAAAACACCAGCCGACCCTATGGAAGCTCGCAAGCTATCAGTGAGGGCCTTAAGGTATACCCTCATAGAAGGAATACTCTACAAAAAATCATACATGATACCTTACTTAAAGTGTCTGAGACCCCACGAGGCTGAAGCTGCCCTAAAAGAAGTTCATGAAGGTGTGTGTGGCCAACACCTTGGAAGCAGGGCTTTAGCTCATAAAGTCATAAGGCTGGGATTTTATTGGCCTGAGATGCTTAAAGATGCTAAAGCTTATGTTAAGAAGTGTGATCGCTGCCAAAGGTTTGCACCCATCGTTAGGCAGCCCCCTGAGATGCTGACATCCATCAACTCTCCGCTCCCATTTGCCATGTGGGGGATGGATATTTTAGGCTCGTTTCCTATGGCCAGTGCACAAAGAAAGTTCCTCATTGTTGCCATCGACTACTTCACTAAATGGATAGAAGCCAAGCCCTTGGCCAAGATTGACACTAAAAACGTGACTCAGTTCTTCTAGGAGAATGTTATATGGAGGTATGGGCTACCCCGAATCCTAGTGACGGACAACGGAACTCAATTCAACAGCAAGGACTTCATGGAATACTCTGGGAATTATAACATTGAACTACGCTTTACTTCAGTAGCTCATCCGCAGTCAAACGGGCAAGCTGAGGTCGCTAACAGAATTATCCTAGATGGACTTAAAAAGAGGATTGAACGCTCCCAGGGTACTTGGGTCGATGAGCTACTCCCAATCTTGTGGGCATATAGAACTACTTGCAGAACTTCAACAGGGGCTACTCCATTTCAACTAGCCTACGGGGCTGAGGTAGTAGTGGCCATCGAAATTGCTCAAACATCACCAAGGATACAAAAGTTTCATGTTGACACAAATGAAGAAGGCATGAAGCTGGCTCTAGTCTTAATAGATGAGCTGCGCGACGAAGCTAATGCCAGGATAGTGGAAAGCCAGAAGAAAGCTTCATTCTACTACAACCTTAGAGTCAAGGAAAGGTTCTTCCGCGAAGGAGACTTAGTCCTGCGAAAGATCGAGGCATCTGGAGTTGGTCCCCAGGGCAAACTAGCTCCGAATTGGGAAGGACCATACCAAGTGAAGGAAGTCACAGGACAAGGCCCGTACAAGCTCCAAACCCTTGAAGGGGTCGAAGTCCCCAGAAGCTGGAATGCAGCCAACTCAAGAAATTATTATGTTTAGATTTTAACTTTGATTTTCAAAACGCTTAAGTATCAGTTTATTAGCCTCGGAGGCATGACATGTTTTTAATACTAAGTTACATTTGAGAACTTATAAGTTTTTGAGGAATGTTTTATGATGTCCTTATATATAGCAGTAGTTGTTTTCACCAAGTCTTTTACAAGCCTAGAAAGTATTTATTGTTTATGTTCAAGTAAAACACGAGAAACAAGCGAAAACAAAGGCGGAAGGTAAAAAGACAGAGATATAAATAAAAGCCCGAAGGCTAAAAGTTTTTACAAAGCCACTAGGACCAACATAAATACAAAAATAGCAACCTATCTATTTCGACGCCTCCTCCTCCTCCTCTTCAGATGACTCCTCCCCGCTAGATGAAGACGAACCCTCTTCACCTTAACCTTCACCTGACTCTTCCTCCTCGGAGGAGCTTTCTTCTGATGGCTTCTAGGGAGTTGCCTCAAGAACGGCCTTCTTTGGAGTGACTCGGGCTGGAGAAGGAGTAAGAGAAGGCTCAGGAGCCCTTTCTGTCCTAACATCGGGGCTGTCCTCCCCGTCGGTTTCTTCCTCCTCATGCTCCTCGAACAATCGCTTCAAGGCTTCGGCTGATTGAGGGCATTTAAGGTCCACCCTTGGGTCAAACAAACCTGGATGCTTATCCAGCACTTCCTTGAGGGCATCATTCCACCCAATAGTATAGTTGGCCGGAAAGACTAGGTCGTCGTGAGCCTCAATCAAATCCCGATTATCATTCGAGGCCATATATTTGTCAATGGTAGCCTCTTTATCAGCCCGGAGTTCGACAACCTCGGATTGGGCCTGTTTCTCTTCCAAATGCTTGATTTTAGCATGTGCCGCAGTAAGTTCCTTCTTATGCTTCCCTGCCCGGGTTTTCCACGCTTTTGTTTGATGCAGAAAAGCCTGAAAATATGCATTGGCCTGAAAAGCAACAAAATAAGTTAAAACATATAGAAAGCCCCAAAACATAAACAAAAGTACTGTGAACTAAAAATTTAGGAAGTGAGGAAACTTACTGATGCCAATGCCTGTGCACCCAAAGCCCTGGTGTTATCCTCGTCCCGTCTCAAAACAATGTCTTTGTAATCACAAGGAGTGAGGGAATGAAGGGACCAATCCCATGCATGATCTGTGCAGCCAACCACAGTGTCCGACTTCCTGAAACCCCAGCCTGGTTTGTACACCTGGGATTTGGGCGCTTTGACAGGCTCGCTACCCTCAGCCTCGACTGGCTCAGAATGTGGCTGTAAGAAAGCCGGAAGTTCCTTCCCCTGCCTAGGGTCATTCATCAGCCTTAGCCGCTTCATACGGCCCGTTTCCTCCACAGGTGGAATAGTCCACTCGTTGATCAACGCAGCAGCTGAAAAGAAAGAACAAGTACGTTAGTAAGGCGCTAAATCGACAAGGTAAACAAGGTGAAGTAAGACATATACCTTTGTTCGAGGCCCTGGATAGGCCAACAGCCTTCAACTTATGCTCGTCAAGAAGAACCCAAGCAACTTGCTTGGTTTCCACCTGAGTTAGCTTGACATAAGCTTCCTGCTCCTCCTCTGAGAGCTTAATGGAGTCGAAGCTCCCATCTGCTACCTTGCTAAATGTGGGCCTAAAGAGGGTCCCCCAATATCCCCTTCCCATTTAACTTGAACAAAATTTTCCTTCCAGTGAAGGTTGTTATCGGGAATTGAGGATGTGTCAAAGATGTGGGGTTTGTGAGGCCTGTGAACTATTTGAACCCAACCCAGGGAAAGGCTGGAAGAGTTCTTGAATTGAAAAATTTTACAGAAAAGAGAGACGGTCATCTTTATTTTATTTTCTAAGCATAAAAACATAAAACAATGAATGAGCCCCCATCCATTGGGCACAATTTGGCAGGGATTTATTTGGACGTCGGCTAAAAGAATGGGGATAAACTCATGTAAAGGAAACCTAAGCCCCTCTAATAGAGCATCTACGTAAACAAATAAACGACTGGGACTCCAATGGTAGGTCATGTCGCCAGGCTCCACCAAAGAAATGGTAAATCTAGGGGGAAAGTTGAAAAGTTTGTTGTATTCCTCTACTACATCAATATCTAAAAACTTACTACTACGACTATACGAATCTAAGTGAGACTGGCTAGGATACTTGTCCCCCCTTTGATTGATCATATCTATTAAAGACATGTAAGTTGAGAAAATGGGGATTCGATTTAGGGGTTTACCTCGCTTGGCCGATCCTGCGTTCAAGGCCGCCAGTCTCGAAGCTCTTTTGTCTGCCATCTCTCTTTCGAGTTTATGTGTATCCCCGACGAAACTAACGACTGGAATTATTAGAAAGCTGGAGAGCTCAAATATAGAAAAGAAGAATGAGAAGTGAGAAATGAGAAGTGTGAGAAGTGTGAGAAGTGTGAGAAGTGTGAGAAGTGAAGTCCTCACACCACTCATATATACAACCCCCAGCCGGTCACATGACCGTTTGACTTCACCTTTTAACAGGTGTTTCTAGGTCATGCAACCGTTGAGAGGTAACTCAACAGGTATGGCCGGTGAATGGGCCCAAAGTCGAGAATGATCTCACACTTGGACTTGCGAGGCCCACGACCATTAAAGCCATGAAGGCCCATGGTTAAAAAACACCTAAATCCTTGAAGGCCTAAAAGTGTCAAGAATTCAAGGCCGAAAAGGCCCAATATAGAGGCCCAGTAAAACCCACATAAACTATGGGGCACCTTAAAAGTTTCAACATAATACAAGGCCATGAGGCCCTCAGTAACTTCGATCTCAAAGAGTTAAGGACTAATTCGACTTCATTCCTAGTCGAAAATTACAAGGCCATGAGTCCCTCAGTAACTTCGACCTCAAAGAGTTTTGAGGACTAATTCGACTTCATTCCTAGTCGAAAATTACAAGGCCATGAGGCCCTCAGTAACTTCGACCTCAAAGAGTTTTGAGGTCTAATTCGACTTCATTCCTAGTCGAAAATGACAAGGCCATGAGGCCCTCAATAACTTCGACCTCAAAGAGTTTTGAGGTCTAATTCGACTTCATTCCTAGTCGAAAATGACAAGGCCATGAGGCCCTCAGTAACTTTGACCTTAAAGAGTTTTGAGGTCTAATTCGACTTCATTCCTAGTCGAAAATGACAAGGCCATGAGGCCCTCAGTAACTTCGGCCTTAAAGAGTTTTGAGGTCTAATTCGACTTCATTCCTAGTCGAAAATGACAAGGCCATGAGGCCCTCAGTAACTTCGACCTCAAAGAGTTTTCAGGTCCAATTTGACTTCATTCCTAGTCGAAAATGACAAGGCCATGAGGCCCTCAGTAACTTCGACCTCAAAGAGTTTTGAGGTCTAATTCGACTTCATTCCTAGTCGAAAATTACAGAGCCATGAGGCCCTAAAGTATTTCAACACAAGGGTTTTTGAAGTCTAAATCGACTTCAATTGAAGTCGAAGTCGACCTCAACCAAATACTTCGACTCCAAGGGTTTTTGAAGTCTAAATCGACTTCAATCGAAGTCAAAGTCGACCTCAACCAAATATTTAGACTCCAAGGGTTTTTGAAGTCTAAACCGACTTCAATCGAAGTCGAAGTCGACCTCATCCCAAGATTTCGACTCCAAGGATTTTGGAGGCTTAAATCGACTTCAATCGGAGTCAAAAATCGACCTCAACGGTATTTCAACCTCGAGGGATTTTGAGGTCGAAAATCGACCTCAATCCAGGTCAAAATCGACTTCAACCCCCAATTAGCTCATGGTTGTAAGTAGTACCTATTCGAACCCGATCCCAGTCAATTCAGGGCAGAAATGCAAAAATTATCCTTGGCAAAATTTGCTACGAATAAAAGTCCTTTGAGGGCCGATTTATTTAATATTAATTCTGTGAAAGGATTAAGTATAAGAAAGGCATGGGCCCCAAAAAATTGAGATAAAATTGGCTAAAACAAGTCAAAAAGCCTGAAAGGCACTGAAACACTTTGTGGAACTTTTACGAAAACTCGCAAAGTTTTCCTAAAAGCTGAGGGCAAATGATATGGGCAAAAATAATCCTAAGGAAATATTAGCATTTATTATTTCATTAATTAGACCAGATATGGTCCAAAGGTTGGGGCCCTTGAAACGAACTAGGAAAATAACTCCTAGGATCAACTGGATTTGTAAGTCCAGCCCACAAAGCTCTGTTAGAGCCTTAAGCCCATTAAGCATTTGCTATTAATTAATTTCGTAATTAATAAAAGGCTCAGAAAAAACCCAAGAAGCCTGCTGAAGGCCCTAATCCTAGAAGGATCTAGAAACCCAAACGTGGGAAGAGTCCTACGAGGCCCCTCACCTATGGATATCCTATCACAAGGATAAGACTACACCTATCAAAGTCTAACAAGGACTCTCATTCCTATAAGGTTTCAATAACCTTGTCACTAGGAGACTTGGCCTTCGAGTCTCCTAATTCTAATATGACTCCAAGGCCTTCGTGCACCTATATAATGGGCCTAACCCCTCAACATTAGAACTACGTTATTGGATTGATTCTCTAAACACAACAGAGATACGTAGGCAGTTAACGAGGACCTGAGTAAGTTATGAAACGTTAGTGCAGCCATTAAAGCTCGAAGATCTCCCAAACCCTAGCAGTAATTACACATTAAATAAACTTAGTTTTTAATTCATAACATCGTGCTTTGTGATATTTATGTGTTCAATTAGTTATTTATGTGTTTAGGACTGTTTCTTATTGAGATATATGATGGTCTCGTCACAACTTATTTATAGAGAATTTAGTTATATAAACTTTTATTCATTTAAAGGTTCATGGTGAGTCCCCACACCCATATCTCATTTTGAATCCATATCTTGGAGTCTTAAATATTTTAAATACTTGATCAGTTGCCGAAATGGTATCCAGTTGAATGAGTAACATACCTTCAATGCCTATCACTTATGTATGTTAGAGCCCTGCATATATATTAAGGTGCTTATCAACTTATATTTGGTAATTGGTAGTGTTAAGGCGAGAATATTAATTTAATTATGTATAGACATATTTGTAAGTGCAGTTGACCCCTTGAAAGAATCGCCTCTGATCACAGCAAACACCATTTTATCCATCATTGTAGTGGACTATTCGGTTGATAAAGTTACATGCTATATAAATTATACACAGATATAAAACATAATATAACGTAGTATGTAACCGTGATAACGATAACTCAACTAAGAAACAAAGACAGATAAATAATACTAATATCCAGCACAGGAATCCAGAAGGACATACAAACAGGAATCATACATACATCATTGCAGAGCATTCATAAGATGTAAAGTTTACTGAATTACAGCGAGAGAAGTTCATTAATATGTTCAGGCCACATCAACAAATAAGTGTTCAGTAGATTTCAGACTAAAGACAGTGCAATGAAACAAGTATAGTTGTCAAAGGGTTTCAGTGATCAGAAATAATGGAACAGTCCAAAGTTAATCAGCTGAAATAGAATAGAAATTAAGGGAATTCAATTCAGTGTTAGTCGTTTGTGAACCAAACCAGTGCACTAAGCATGAGCACAACAACAAAAGAATTGTCTTGATTAATCAGTAGAAAATCAGTTGATCAAGCCAAAAGAGTGAAAATCAAGTAGTAATTACTTCAAGTACTTCAAGAAATATGTTAAGGCAAGTAGTATTGCATTTGGTGGCTCTTTCACTCTTGAAGTACTATAGAGGCGCCACCAACTTTGTACAGGAGCAACAAACCAAGAATAAAGCTAAGTGGAGTCAATAAAATGGTTTGTGGCGCCTGCAAAAGGGATTGGGAGTGCAGGTGCAACAAAACTTGTTGTGGCGCCACAGAAGATTAAGGGAAAGGTTTGTGGCGCCTACACACTGCATCCAGTGTGCAGGCGCAACAAAAGAACATTAGGCGCAACAACTTTGTTCTAAGGCACTTTAGTGGCGCCTACTCAGTGAAGACAGTGTACAGGCACAACAAAGATGAAGCTAAGGCACAAAAAAGTTTCCAAGGTGCAACAAACATATTTGTGGCGCCTACACACCAACACCACTCTTGCAGGCGCAACAATGGACTTAAGAATTGTTGGAAATCATTTTCCAAAAAGTCTACAAATTATATATGGGTGAAAATCAATATGGAAAGTGGCATTCATTCATCTTCAACAAAAGAGATATAGACGGGAACTCCATTAAAGACAGTCATTTATATCTCTCAATTGTATTTCTATTGTAACCTTGATTGAACCCATTGAAACTAATCATTTGATTAGAAGTGTAGCACCTCAGGGATTTAATAATACATTGTTATTTACCCGAATCTTTATATTTCATTAACTGCCATTTTCACATCTTAAAAATGCAAACACTTAATCCGTAATTAAACGAAAAATCTACCACATCATATTCAACCCCCCCTTCTATGATGATTTTAGACCTAATAATTGGTATCATAGCTTGTTGATTGAAGTTACAAATCAAGATCCAAAAATAGTTTTTCGAAAAAGTGCATTTTTAGATGTAGAAAAATTTATATTGAAATTTCTTTATTATTAAAGAAAATTCAATTTTGAATTTTTCAGAGATTTTAAGTTCACTAATTTTAAGAAGACTATCAATCAAAAAGAATTCGAATTAAAATTTTATTTATCAAAATTTAATTTTTATTCAAATTGATTTTACTTTTTAAGAAATTAATTATTTCTTGAGATTTAAAATTCTTCACAACCATGAGTACCCAAAAACTTAATAGCATCAAAATCTCAACCTTTGATAAAAATGAATACATTTTATAGAAGAAGAAGATGTCCACTTTCATTAAATTAGCTAATTCTCAATACATGAGAATTTTGGAAAACAGACCCTATGTACCTCAGAAGCTGACACCAGAAACAATCTCAGATGACGACGAACGGATTCCTCAAGGATTTACCCCAAAGGAGCCTTCAGAGTACACTGACACTGACAAAGATCGAGTTGCATGGGATAATCATCTTCAATGTATCATAATGGATTCACTAAACACTACAATGCTGAATCAAGTGATTAACTGCACCAGTGCTAAACAGATGTGGGATACGATTGATCTGCTAATGGAAGGTACAACAGAAGTGAAGGAGAATATGCTGGATATTCTTGCATTCCAGTATGAAGCATTCAAGTCACTACCAGGAGAAAGTATCACTCAAGTCTTTGAGAGATACAAAAAATTATTGAATGACTTATCACTGCATGGGAATGCCTATTCACGAAGGGAAATCAACAAGAAATTCATGTTGACACTACCAGCACACCTGGAACACAAAATCTCTGCCATCAGAGAGAGAAGTGACATAAATGACATATCCATTGAAATTCTATATGGGAAGCTCAAGACTCATGAAATAGAGCAAGAGCAGAGATAAATCATTTATGGGTCAGGTACAGTGGACACTAAGAATACAGCACTTTTAAAGACTACAGCACTTGTAGCCAAAGATTTTGTTGTGATAGAGACTAGCTCAGTAAAGCCTGTTGTTGAGATAGAAGAGATTCTAGAAGCTGAAATTTCAGAGAATGCTCAAACAGGTGATGAAGATGACTTCTACTCAATGGAAGAACTTGAACACTTGGAAAACAAGACAATGGCTTATATGGCAGGAAAGTTCAAGAACCTCAGGTTTATGAGAAACCCTAAGTACAAATTCAAGAATAACTCAAGTAACAGTGGTTCCAGGTTCAGAAACAGCAACCGAGGTGGTTCGTCTTCAGGGTCATACAGCAAAGGAGGTTACAAGACGGTGATGGTAGAGGCAGTAAGTTCAAGTGTTATAACTGTGATGAACCTGGGCATTTTGCTACAGAATGCCAGAAGCCTATGCAAGGAAAATAAAGAAAGGAGTCGTATGCCGAACTTAAGCAGAAGTATGATGCACTGGTAAAGAAGCATCAGGGTAGAGCTTATATAGCCGAGGGAAAGAGCTGGGATGACTCAGACAATGATGAAGAGGAAACATATGGAAATGTTGCACTAATGCCAGACTCTTCAGAGGCATCACCTCAGTCATCCAAGGTATCATTTCTTTCCACAGTTGATATGTCTAATTCTGATTATAAGAAAACTGTAGAAGATCTTAGTGTAGAAATGTTTAACATTCACACAAGCATGCTAGCATCTAAAGAAGAAAATGTTAAACTGGTTCTAAAGAATAAAATGCTAGAAGCTAGAAATGAAGAACTAGATCTTGCATGTGGTAACCTAGAAGATCTGAAACAGAAGATAGAATATCTACAGAATAGAGACAAATGCAACCAGGAAGTAGAAACTGCGCTTAGGAATAAAATTTCTGAGTTAGAGTTAAAACTTCAGGCTTATAAGAAATCTGCTAATCTTGTTAAAGAGGCAATAGATAAAAAAGTCATAGGTCTGAAAACAGGAATAAGATTCGACTATGATAAAAAGGAAGGAAAAAGACACGTGGAATCAATTGCTGAGGAAAGTCCTGTGAAGCAAGATATTCCACGTGTTAAAAAATGTTGTTAAGCCCCTATACAATAATTTTGTCTGCAAACCTCTAGATGAAGAACATATTTTAATAAAAGAAGAAATTATTGCTGAGGATCAAAAGAAAGAGGAAGTAAGTAAAGAGGGGTTGCCTAAGAAATCTGTAAAAATTGTAGAACCTAAGGACCAGATTAAAAGTAATTTAGGAAACAAGGATGAAAAGAAGAAAACTAACAGAAATGGCAAGATAGGTGTTAACAAGAAAAATGATTATGCCTATTCTCCTAAAGCAATTAGGAAAGTTTGTAATAATTGTAATTCTACTGGTCATCTTACGCATGCATGTAAAAAGATAAAAGTAGTAAAAAAAAGAAACTCCTAATGTGCCTGCCATGTCTGCCATGTCTATCCCTCATCAACCATGTGGTAAAGTAGGATGCATACCATGTGCTTTCAACATCATGTATGCATATATAAACTTAATGAATTCATCATCTAGTACTTACATGAATACATATGTGAACATGAATAGAAAGCATGTTAGGGCAAAGACTGCTAATCCTCCTAAGTCTAGGAAGGAAGCCCCTGTCCCTAAGCCTAAAGACATTTCTGTCAACGCTAAACCAAAGGGCAAGGGCACAGTCGATGAGAAAGACAAGGACCAGAAAATTTCTGCAGCTAAATCTGTTTACTTATCTAAGCCTCTTGGACCCAATCAAATTTGGGTGCCAAAGAAGAAGTAATCAGTCTGTGGTTGCAGGGCATAGTAAAGAACAAGTGTGTCATGTGGATTCTCGACAGCGGCTGTTCAAGGCATATGACTGGTGATAGGGCCCTGCTATCATATGTGATTGAGAAAGCTAGCCCGATAGTGACCTTTGAAGATAACAACAAGGGATTCACAACGGGATATGGCAATCTGGAAATTAGAAATGTTATCATAGAAAATATCTCTCTTGTGGATGGATTAAAGCACAACCTTCTAAGTATCAGTCAGTTCACTGACAAGGGCTTCAAAGTAACATTTGAAAAAGAAAAATGTGCAATCCAAAATAGAAAAGATGCTAAGCTTGCTCTTCAAGGAGTGAGAAAGGGGAATCTTTTTGTAGCTGACTTATTCTCTGCATGCAAAGGCGAAGCTCAATGTTTCTACAGCAAAGCTTCAACAGAGGACAGTTGGTTATGGCATAAGAAACTTTCACACCTAAACTTTAAAGCAATGAACTCCTTAGTCAAGAGGGAATTGGTTAGAGGCTTACCTGAGATGGAATTCTGTCAAGAAGGTTTGTGTGAAGCATTTGAAAAAGGGAAGTTAAAGAAAGCATCTCACCGAAGCAAAGATTCTTCAGACATTACTGAACCACTGCAACTTTTGCATATGAATTTATTTGGCCCTGTAAATGTCATGTCTATGTCAAGAAAGAGATATGCATTAGTAATTGTAGATGACTACTCCAAGTACACGTGGGTGTTGTTTCTAGCCTCAAAGGATAAAGCCCCTCAAACAATCATTGATCACATAAAGAAGATAGAAGTATAAGCTAGCTTGCCTGTTAGAAAAATAAGGTCTGACAATGGAACAGAATTCAAAAATGTAACCCTGAATGAATTCTGTGTTGAAAAAGGGATTTCAAGACAATACTCAGCGCCCAAAACTCCACAAGAAAATGGAGTAGTAGAAAGGAAGAACATAACTTTGGTTGAAGTAGCAAGAACAATGCTGAATGAAGCTAAGTTAACTCTATACTTTTGGGCTGAAGCAGTCAACACAGCCTGCTACATTCAGAATCGTACCCTGATTAATAAAGATCATGATAAGACTCCATACGAGATAATGGCAAACAAGAAACCAACACTGAAATACTTTCATGTGTTTGGAATAAAGTGCTTTGTTTTGAAAGATGATGAGCATCTAGGAAAGTTCGAATCCAAGGCTCATGAAGTCATATTTCTTGGCTACTCTATGGAATCTAAGGCGTACAGGGTTTATATGATTGAACACAAGAAGGTCATTGAAAGCATGAATGTAACTTTTGATGATCTCAAGCTCCCTAGTTTACAAAGAATAGATGACACTGAAACTCTGCAGTTTGAAAATATGAACTCAGATGAAGGTTAAATGGAACCTGAAGCTGCAATAGAAATACAAGCACCAAATGAGAATATCAACAATGATGATTCTGACCCTAGTAGTGGAAACAGTGGAAGATTCACAGAAACTACTAGTAGTGGCAGAGAATCTCATTCTCAACCAAGCAGCAGCTCAGGGGGAGCGACTGAAGGATCTACTAGCAGGACTCAGCACTTCAATGATAATCAAGCTGAATCATCTAGGATAATTCTGCCAAGACAGAGGGTGTGGAGTAGAGATCACCTCTTTGAGTTGATTCTAGGAAATCCAGATGCTGGAGTTCAAACTAGACGTGCTTCTCAGAATGAATGTTTATTCTCTGGTTTTATCTCTGAAATAGAGCCAAAGAAAGTGAAAGAAGCACTGGAAGATCCAGATTGGGTAATAGCTATGCAAGAAGAACTCAATCAGTTTCAGACACAAAAAGTTTGGAAGCTGGTACCCAGGCCAAAGAACAAGTCTATAATTGGCACAAAATGGGTATTCAGAAATAAACTGGTAGAAGATGGCATTGTTACGAGGAACAAAGCCAGTCTGGTTGCTAAAAGTTATTCTCAAGAAGAAGGAATAGATTATGATGAAACATATGCACCAGTGGCAAGGCTTGAAGCTATCAGAGATTTTTCAGCATTTGCCTGATCAACCAAGGTGTTATCCTTATTTGGTGATACAGGTGAGAGTGTTGGCTCCACCCTGAGTTGTAAAGAGGGTGAATTGGAAACAATGAAGTTGTCAATCAACACTGTTTCTGAAGAAAAAGATTTTGAAGGAGATTGAGGAGAAGAAACAGATAAAGAATGGGGCTGTGCCTCAGAAAGATTATGAGACACATCAAAAGAGGAAGGTGAAGGCTCCACCAAAATTGCATTTGGCTTTGCAAGTTGTGTGTGTGTACCCTGTGCAATATGTGTGACCTTCTTTCTCCTTTTGTATGGCTGTATTGTTTTGTGACCCTTATCCCCATCTGATGGTCCTGGTTCAGACCTTTTTTCAATAGTTACACCTTTTTGAGAAGACGCACCTAGGGATGTGTTTAAGTCCTTTACTACAGCCTCAATCTGTTGGGAGATTGGGCTGGAGGCTGGCTGGTTTCTCTTAATCTCATTCTCCTTATTCTTCTGGCTTTCTTGATGTTGGCCAGTTCCCTCACCCTCAACCACCACCTTCACACTCCCCTCAATGGTTTTCCTTTTCTTAGATTTTACAACAGTAGTCTTTTGAGAAACTACTGAGGTGGTTTGTTTAGATTTGGGTTTTGAAGGTTGTGCAACTTGGGTAGGAGGGATGGGGGCATTTCCATCTCCCTCCATTGTTGTAGAAGGCAAAGGAATTTGAGATTTTGAAGAAGAATGTAAAAGATTGAGATTTTGAAGATATACCTGCACAAGAGGAGGATAAATGAGGCACAACTTAGGGTGTAAGTTGATTCTCACAAGATCCTTGAAGACCCTCTTGTTTTGCATCCATGGCTCCAAGGACTCCATATCTGCACTTATCTCATATTCTCCAATAGAGGCATTAATAATCATCATGAAAAATCTAGCAAAATAAATATTATTTTTTCTAGATGACTTGGTTCCTAACTTGGCAGATAATTCATTTAGGAGTAATGTGCCAAAATCAAAATATTTATCAAATAGGACAGAATAAGCAATTTCTTGCATACTAGTTATAATTGCATCAAAATTACTTATTTTTCCAGAAAATACTTTAATTATGGCATCAAAGAAATAACTCCATTCTTTTCTAAGATTTTTCCTAACAACTTCTCCTAATCCAGTTTCAGCATTTGCATAATTAACGGGTTCTAACATATCCCTAATTTCATTTTCAGTGGGTGGTTTATCACAGTTATTTGCAGGTAATCCTAAACATTCAGATAACGAAGTGCTAGTAATTGTATAGGTATTACCTCTGCAAGAGTAAGAAATTACCTTCCTATCTGGTGATATTTCTGCAGAGTTCCACAGTTCCTCAACAAATGAACACACGATTGTTGGTGCTTCGCTGAGAGCTTGGGACACTTTGCAGTCTCCTAGGAATCGCATCAATGGATGAAAGTCCACAGGAGCATCATTCACCGTTAGACATGCTGTGAAGTTGTTCTGCTCGTAGATGAACCCAGTGGAAGAGACAATCTTCTTTTGTGGTGCCATTTTTCAGTTGATATTCAAGAAATTAAAGAGAACTTGGAAGAATTTAAGAGAATTCGTGAGAATTAGAGAGAATTAGCTTTAGAGAGAAAGAGACAGAGATGAATAGATTAGAGTTAGAAAGTAAAATAGCAGTTAAGAATGAATTTTTAATTGCAACTGCTATTTATATTTTCTGGTATTAAAAAGACTTGAAAAGACCTTTTTAATTAGGGAGATAACCGTTGATGAATAAAAGACTGTAGTTGATTACCCTTGATAGTAATTGTCTAACGGCTATAATCTGATCAACGGATAAATAAAACTGTATAAATTCTATTACTATCGACTGATATAATAAAGAGTTAATCATTTATCGATCGATCACTAAATACTGGAGTAATTATCTTTCGATAGATAAATATCCATCGATAGGAATAAAATTTATCAGTTGATCAATAAGCAAAGAATTTATCCATCGATTAAACAATTACTGAGGTAATTATCTGTCGATAGACAAATATCCATTGATAGAAATAACTATCCATTGATAATTAACACATTTATCAATTGATTACTTGGTTTCAAAAGATAATTGTGAACAATGGCTACAATTTAAAGAAAACTTGACAGACATTTCAAGATTGAGCAAAATTAAGCATACCTAGCTCACAGACTAATTTGTTAAAGGTAGATTCATCTAGAGGTTTGGTAAAAATGTCTGCAAGTTGTTGTTCACTAGGGGACAAAATGTAACTCAATTGTACCATTCATTACATGTTCCCTAATGAAGTGATACCTTATGTCAATATGCTTGGTTCTGGAATGTTGCACCGTATTTTCTGTTATTGCAATGGCACTTGTACTGTCACAGAAAATGGGAATCTTGTTCAAGTTGAACCCATAGTCTTCCTCATCCATAAAATTTGTGCACAGCAGCTTCCAGCAGCAATGTACTCAGCTTCTGCAGTTGAAGTTGATACTAAGTGTTGCTTTTTACTAAACCATGACACAAGTTTGTTTCCTAGAAATTGACAGGTGCCTGTAGTACTTTTCCTGTCTATTTTGCAGCCTGCATAATCTGCATCTGAGTAGCCTATTAGATTAAAACCAGAATCTCTAGGATACCAAATACCTAAATTTGATGTACCCTTAAGATATCTAAAAATTCTTTTAATAGCTACTAAATGAGATTCTCTAGGATCAGCCTGAAATCTAGCACATAAGCATGTAGAGAACATTATAACTGGTCTGCTAGCAGTTAAATATAAAAGTGAGCCTACCATGCCTCTATAACTTGAAATATCCACCTTAGCTTCTTTGGTGTTTAATTCAAGTTTAGTGGCAGTGGCCATGGGATTTTTTGCAGAAGAACATTCACTTAACTCAAATTTCTTTAACAAATCATGAATGTATTTTGTTTGATTTATAAAAATACCATCCTTAACCTGTTTGACTTGCAATCCAAGAAAGTAGGTAAGCTCTCCCATCATGCTCATTTCATATTTACTCTGCATTAAATTGGCAAACTTCTTGCAAAGTTCCTCATTAGTTGATCCAAAAATGATGTCATCCACATAAATTTGTACAAGAATGATAGAGCCATTAACATTCCTACTGAATAGAGTTTTATCAACAGTACCTCTTGTGAAGTGATTCTCAATGAGGAACTGAGATAGAGTATCATACCAGGCCCTTGGTGCTTGCTTCAAGCCATAAAGTGCTTTGAGTAAATAGTAGACAAAGTTAGGGAATTTTGGATTTTCAAAACCAGGAGGTTGTTCCACATAGACTTCCTCTTCTAGTACTCCATTCAAAAATGCACTATTCACATCCATCTGGTAGATTTTGAAATTAGCATGTGCAGCATAAGCCAGAAAGATTCTAATTGCTTCTAACCTTGCAACTGGTGCAAATGTTTCATCAAAATCAATTCCTTCTTCTTGTGAATAACCCTTTGCTACAAGCCTTGCTTTGTTCCTAGTCACAATACCAGTTTCATCCATTTTGTTTCTGAATACCCATTTTGTACCAATTACTGCTCTATCTTTTGGTCTGGGCACCAGCTTCCATACTTTATTTCTTTCAAATTGATTCAGTTCTTCCTGCATAGCTAGAACCCAATCAGGATCCATAATAGCATTTTCAATTCTTTTGGGTTCTTCTTGCGATAGAAAACTGTTATACAGACACTCATTTTGAGTAGCACTTCTTGTCTTGACACCTTCTTCTGCATTTCCAATGATCAGTTCAAATGGATGGCTTCTTGTCCATTTTCTTTGAGGAGGCAAATTTTGCCTTGATGATGAAGCTTCATGATCATTTGTATTGAATTCAAATTGATTTGAATTTGTCGATTGATTCTGAAACCCTCCCCCTGTGTTGGATACCCTTATTGTAGAATGTTGGTTATCCATTGAAGAGTTACCAGTTGATGCATTATCAGTTGATGGAATTCTTTCAACTGATAAATTATCCATTGATGCAGTAACATCAACTGATATTGGGTTTCTAAAAACTTGAGGTTTTATAATTTCTACCTCTTCATCATCATTTACATCATTTGATTCATTTTCAAAGTGCAGTATGTCATGATTTCCTTCATCAAACAAGCCTTGAATCTTTTTATCATCAAATACTACATGTACAGATTCCATAACAATGTGTAGTCTGAGATTGTAGACTCTATAGGCTATGCCTGATAGTGCATACCCAACAAATATAGCTTCATCAGCCTTGGCTTCAAACTTTCCTAGGTTTTCACCTTGATTTCTTAGCACATAGCACTTGCAGCCAAAAACATGAAGAAACCCCACTTTTGGCTTTTTGTCTTTCTTGATCAATTGATAAGGTGTCTTCCCTTGAGCTTTATTTACTAAGGAGATGTTTTGAATGAAACATGCTGTATTTATGGCCTCAGCCCAGAAATATGTTGGAAGTTTGGCATCCTCCAACATGGTTCTAGCTGCTTCAATCAATGTCCTATTTTTCCTTTCAACTACCCCATTTTGTTGAGGTGTTCTAGGTGCAGAGAATGTGTGTATGATTCCTTTTGATTCACAGAACTCTTTCATTGTGGAATTTTTGAATTCTGTCCCATTGTCACTCTTTATCTCCTTTACATCCAATACAAGGTTTTTCTCAATTTCTCTTATGTGCTTGATAATGAGATGACTAACTTCATCCTTTGAATGTAGAAAATAAGTCCATGAGAATCTTGAAAAATCATCCACAATAACTAGAGCATACTTCTTCTTTGCAATAGACATGATATTTACAGGACCAAACAAATCCATATGTAGTAACTCAAGTGGCTTTTCAATTGATGATTCCAATTTTGACTTAAATGATGTCTTCCTTTGTTTTCCTTTCTGACAGGCATCACAAAGTCCATCCTTGACAAATTCTATTTACGGTAGGCCTCTCACTTGATTTTTCTTGACCAGTAAATTTATGGCTTTGAAATTCAAGTGAGCTAATTTCTTATGCCACAACCAACTTTCATTTGTACTTTCCTTAGAGAGAAGACAAGTCATTGAATCTGCACTTGTTGAATTGAAGTCAGCTATATATACATTTCCTTTTCTGTTCCCAGTCATAACTAGGCTTCCATCTTCCTTGTTGGAAATTATGCATGCTTCTGTTGTGAAACAAACTTTATTTCCATTGTCACATAGTTGACTTATGCTTAGCAAGTTATGTCTCAAGCCATCAACTAATGCAACTGGTTCAATGATGACATTCTCTTTTGAAATCAAGCCATATCCCATGGTGTACCCTTTGCTGTCATCTCCAAAAGTTACTCCAGGGCCAGCTTTCTCCTCAAACTTTGTGAGTAGGGATTTATCTCCAGTCATGTGTCTTGAACACCCACTGTCCAAGTACCAAAGATTTCTTCTTTTTCCCTGCACACAGTCAAAACAGATCAAGTTGATTTTGGTACCCAAGTTGCTTGGGTCCTTTCTTATTAGTTGCTATCTTTGGCTTGGTTTCCAATTTTTGTACCTTTGGTTTAGGTGGTTTTACTTCCACTTCAACCTTAGGTTTTGGTTTCCTTACCTCAGACTTCTCAGTGCCAATATTTGGAATGCCTATGCTTGCAGAATTGGAAAGATTTGATGTATGAAGATTATTAAGCATATTCCATTGCATGGCAGGCATATTCATGTTGGCAAATGCAAGATATGGATTAAACATATAAGGCATTGAAGCATTCTGAGCATGAATAGCATGAGAATCAACTAAATGAGGAAGAACAGAATTGGTATACATGTTAGGTACAACAGGTACATTTGTTGCTGTAGGCATGGTGAGTTTACATTGCACAGATAAATGATTTTTACTACCACACTTAGCACATACTTTCCTAGGTGCATATTTGTCAGGTGTGTAGTTGTTGTGCTTGTTTATGCCTACTTTACCATTTCTATTTTTCTTCTTCTTTTCATTTGGCTGAATGTTAGGTTCTATCTTTTCCAATTTTTCTTTCAACTAATTTTTAGATAAGAATCCTATATTAGCCTGTTCAACTTTGATTTGAGATCCAGAGGAGCTACTTTCTTTGACAAATTTAACAGGTCTGTTAAGCTTGGTTTTGATAACACATTTCTTAGCAGTTGATGATTCCTCAATCGATGGATAATTATCCGTTGGAATAGCATTACCAATCGATGGATAATTATCCGTTGGAATAGCATTATCAATCGATGGATAATTATCCGTTGGAATAGCATTATCAATCGATGGATAATTCTTATTAGTTGATTCAGAATTAGCAATCGATTGCTTCTTTTCCAAGGATTGATCTTCATCAATGGCTATTTTCTCAAGAGTTTTAGACAACATGGTGAAAGAGTTTGTTCCATGAATGTCATTCATCTTCTTACTGGCTTTACTTGACCTGTTCCACTTATCAATGGTTCTTAGTTCATCTTCTAATTTTTCTTTTAACTTCTCTATTTCCTTTTTACTCTCAACTAGCGCATCTTTGTTTTCCATCTTGAGTCTGTCCAATTGCACTAGCTCACTCTCTAGGAAATTGTTTCTTTCAGTGAGAGTTTCTAATGTTAATTTGAGCCTAGTGTTCTCTTTGTTCAAAGACTTAAGAGTGACATGCAAATTATACAATTCATTAGACATTTCATTAATAGTAATATTGCATTCATCCTTGGACAACTCAGATAGATTTGTAGAAATTACCTGATTGCTAGATGAACTAGCTTCCTGGTCATCTTGATTGGCCATTAGTACAAGGTTGATGTGTTCTTCTTCTTCTTCAGAATCCTCCTCAGCAGCCCAGTCCTTTTCTTCTGTCACAAAAGCCTTCTCTCTTTGTTTAAGCAGGTCAAAGTACTTCTTCTTATAGTCAATACCATCACTGGACTTTGACCTCTTTTCCATTTTAGGCTTTCTGCATTCACTTGAAAAGTAACCAGCCGATCCACAGTTGAAGCATCTGAATTGAGTCCTGTCAACAAGATTTTTGCTTTGTTGAGTGTCTCTCCTGAACTGTGATCCAGGCCTTTGCATTGGATTCTTTTTTTTGAACTTGAGTTTAGAAAATTTTCTTGATAGAAAAGCTAAATGCTCATCTATTTCATCCATTTCATCTTTGATGAGTGACTCATCATTGTCACAAAGTTCTTTTCCTTTACCAGTGGAAGATTCATCATATCTAACATGATTTGCGCCATTGCCATGACCTTCTTTATTCCCTTCTTTGAAATCAGCATCTTCATCTGTTTCTGCAACTTGCTTATCCTTGACCACCAAAGCAATGGACTTTTCTCTCTTCTGACTTTTCTCAATTTCCTCATCTTGTTGTAGCTCCAACTCATAGGTTTTCAAGATGCCATACAGCTTATCCAAGGTATAATCTTTAAAGTCAGGAGATTGTCTTATAGAAACAGTCATTGGTTTCCATTCTTTGGGTAAGGACCTCAAGAATTTGAGGTTGGTGTCCTCAACAGCATAAACTCTTCCATATAGTTTAAACTCATTTAACAGCTTTTGAAACCTACTATATGTATCGTTTATTATTTCACCACTCTTGAAGTGAAAGGCCTCATACTTTTGAATCAAGAGTTGTATCTTGTTCTTTCTTACTTGCTCAGTGCCTTCACAGAGAGTTTGAAGAGTGTCCCAGACTTCTTTGGAGGTTGTACAACTGATGACATTGTCAAACATGTCCTTGTCAAGACCATTAAACAAGATGTTCATAGCCTTTTTGTCCTTGTGCACTTCCTTCTCATCTTCATCTGCATACTCACTCACAGATTTAGGAATGAGTTTGTCTGGTGCTTGAGTACCATCTGCATTTACACTTGTAACTATTTTTATAGGCACATGTGGACCTTTCTCTATGCAATGAACATAGGAAGGATCAATAGATAGAAGATGCAAGTGCATTTTTACTTTCCAGGGAAAATACTCATCTTTCTCTAGAACTGGAATCTTAACTCCTGTGTCTCTTTGACCCATTCTTGATGTACTTTTAGATCTTGACTTTCTGTTTGTTGAAAGCTTGCTCTGATACCAATTGTTAATCGCCCTTAAGTACACTAAGTTTGGAGAATGGGAGTTGAATACAAACTTAAGAAATAAGTGAAAATTCTTGCGGATTTAAGTTTGTTCAAAGAGAGTGTTTATTTAGGACTGATGTAACTAAGAACTAGATAATTAAAGTATTGAAGACAAAACTCAACAAGGTTAAAAATTACTAGTGGATTGATTTTCCACTAGTGTGTTTTTGCTTTCAATAGATCTTAGTATGAATACTAAGCTGCTTACAAAGTTGAATTTGGAACTCAGAAAAGCATTACAAGTTCTGCCTATATTTCTACTTTGCTTTTCTTGAGTTCTTGAAAACTATTGCCTTCTCCTTTGCTACTGTGTTTTTCTAACCTCTATATAGAAAAACTACATCTCTAGTTTTCTGTCGACAGATAACAATATAATATTACAATTTATATTGTTTACATGAAAATAGAAACTAGCTACTTTTCACAGCCTCCCTTTTTGAGCTAACTAGTCCTGGAGATATCTTTGTCATGATATATTCCTTGGATGCTGTGTTGCCCTGAAAGTCTTCACAATCCTGACAGGACTGACTTCCAATGATTCAGTTTCTGCACTGTTCCCGTAAATCTTGGCTTTAGCTAAATAGGGAAACTTTAATCAACTGATAAATGATGTTAAGCTTATCAGTTGATCCTCCTTTGCTTATCCATCGATGGGTAGGATATCTGTTGATCAGTTGATGTGTCGATGGATAATTGAGTTATCCATCGACTCCTTATCCATTGATGGTTCTTTGTCAATTGATGATTGGTATCCGTTGATAGCTTTCATCCGTTGAGTAGTGTCTTCATCCATCGACTTCAATATCAGTTGATCACTTCACTTGTGAGAATTCTGACTTGGGATATTAACAGTTGATCAGCCATTCTTCACATCTGTTGAGAAGCTAAAGATTGAAGTCAATAATATCAGTCGACTACTTCATAGCATCCATCGAGGCAATACAATCAATTGATAATGAAACTTGAATCAAATGTTACAATCCAGTTTATCAGTTGATAAACAAGCTTCAACTGATAACTAGTTTTCTAGTCAATGGATATTTATAAGTCATATCCATCGACTAGTTACAAAGAATTTTAAGTCCCTATTGTAATTCTAAGAAACTTGTTATCATCAAAACTTATAATTCCTAACAGCTTCGTTCTTATAAGATTAGAAAATAAATCAACTATTCTTACAAAGTGCTCTAAGGCTGAATAATTGATTCAAGAAATATTGTCTAACTTTATTTTCTAACAATGCTACCACACTTGTTTATATACCACAAGTGTGTTTGACAATACCTATTCTAGGATTGTTTTTATTCTATCTTTCCTTTTTCATTTTTCTATGTTTTGTTCGGGAATGAGACCTTGGTTCCTTAGCCTGTGAAATGGCTCCGTTATTATCACAGTATAAATCTATCGGATCTGCGACCGAAGGAACCACACCAAGTCCTGAAATAAAATTCCGAATCCAAACAGCCTCCTTGGCTGCTTCAGAGGCAGCAATATACTCAGCCTCCATTGTAACCATCTCTTGCTTTGAACTTTTCCAGCTTACGGCACCTCCATTTAGACAAAATACAAAACCAGACTAAGAGATCGAATCATCCTTGTCTGTTTGGAAACTAGCATCGGTGTAACCTTTTACAACCAGTTTTTCTTCTCCTCCATATACCAAGAATTGATCTTTAGTCCTTTTCAAGTACTTCAGAATATTCTTGACTGCGGTCCAGTGACCTTCACCTGGATTAGACTAGTATCTACTCGTCATGCTCAAAGCATACGAGACATCAGGATGAGTACATTTCATTGCATACATTATAGAACCAATTGCCGACACATATAGAACTTTACTCATATGGTCCTTATCATCCAATGACTTAAGACTGTTTTATTTAGAGATCGATATCTCATGAGAAATAGGGACAAATCCCCTTTTAGTATTTTGTATCCCAAATTGATACAAAACTTTATCAATGCATGTACTATGACTTAGGCCAATCATTCTTCTTGATCTATCTCTATAGATCCTGATACCTAATATATAGGTCGCATCGCCTAAGTCTTTCATTGAGAAATTTTTACTCAACCAAGTCTTAACAGCCTGTAAAGAAGGAATGTCATTCCCTATTATTAATATGTCATCAACATATAGTACTAGGAATGCCACATTGCTCCCACTAACCTTCTTGTAAACACATGGTTCATCTTCATTTTGAATAAACCCAAACTCTTTGACGGTTTCATCAAAACGAATGTTCCATCTCCTCGAGGCTTGTTTCAATCCATAAATGGATTGACGCAACTTACATACCTTTCCATCATGCTTTGGATCAACAAAACCCTCAAGCTGTGTCATGTACACATCCACATATTCTTCAAGGCTCCCATTTAAGAAAGCGGTTTTGACATCCATCTGCCAGATTTCATAATCATAGTAAGCAGCTATAGCAAGCAAAATCCTGATGGACTTGACCATAGCCATTGGTGAAAAAGTCTCATCATAGTCAATACCATGAATTTGCTTGAAACCTTTTGCCACCAATCGTGCCTTATAGGTCTGTACATTACCATCCATGTCGGTCTTCTTCTTGAAAACCCACTTGCATCCTATAGGTTTTACCCCTTCAGGTGGATCAACCAAAGTCCATACTTGATTAGTATACATGGATTCCATCTCAGATTTCATGGCATCCAGCCATCTCTTGGATTCTGGAGTGTTCATAGCGTCTTGGTAGGTGAGAGGCTCATCTTCGTCGATAAGCATCACATCACCATCTTGAGTTAAGAGAAATCCATAATATCTCTCAGGCTCATGGCAAATCCTACTAGACCTACGAACAACCTATGTTTCTTGAGCAATGTTGTGTTCTTGTACATCCTGCTCAAGTTCCTCTATTGGTTCAATGTTATCTTGTGGACCTCGAACTTCATCGAGATCTATTATCCTCCCACTGTTTTTCTTCGAAAGCATCTCTCTTTCAAGAAAAACTGCAGTTCGAGCAACAAACACTTTGTTCTCGGAAGGATTATAGAATGAATAACCCTTTGTTTCAATTGGGTATCCCACAAAGTTACATTTGTCTGATTTAGGTCTTAGCTTGTCAGAAGTTAAACGTTTCACAAACGCTTCACATCCCCTTGTTGCCCAGTAATTAACAATTGTAGAAGGGGTGTTGGATATAATTGTGCAAACTAATCGACTAAATCAAACACAAATATGAAGAATTGACGGATTTTATTAAATGTGTAAAAAGTCTGATACAATACTAAAAATCTCTCAAGAAATACAAAGTTCTTAAGAGTTGCTAGTTTATGAGAAAGATTATACTATTCGAACACTTCCAAAGTAAACTTATTATGTGCTTATATAGGAACAGTTACAATCACCTAAAATAGCAAGTTAATCAATTACATAAAACTTGGAAAACTTTCATATCTGAATTAGGTGATAATGGCAATCCCTGATTTTCTACAACCGACATCCTTATCTCCATATTTATCTTCATCATCTATTGATTTGTATGAATAGCATCTCAAACTCTAATAGATTAAACTCTAACTCAGTATATTTATTCTGATTGAAATATGCTCTGATACTATATTCTGATCTACTGTATACTCTGATCCTTGTAAATTCTGACAGCTTCATATTTTCTTATCTAAAAAAAATCTTTTAGATGGAAAATTTAGATATTTCAATCTCCACCCTTCATTTTAATATGAAAGAATAACTTAAAATTTTATTTAATAATGACAACATAATAAATATTTTATTGTCACAGGTCCAAGATATTAATTTATTTATTAGATATTAGATATATCCTAAATTGTCACTAAAATATGTGGGAAAAAAATATATTTAAAGTGTTGCATAGGGTAAATGATGTGTGATCTATATGATTATATTTTCCTTGCATTTGTATTTCTTTTTGCATAAAATCGGAGTTTTATTTAATTTATTTTTATATTTTCTTGTAGGATATTAAGAATTCTTATAATAGAAGAATTGGAGGAAAATTTGCACAATTTGAAGTTAATTTAGCTAAATTCGAATTTTGGGGTCAAGCTGGGCAGGGGTCACTGTTTTATCTATATCTTGAGTTCCGGATGTCCGTTTGAGGCGATTCAAGTGTCATTGGAAAGCTTGCGAGAAGATATTTAATTCAAGTTAATCTCAGATTTTATTGAAGTTCCAAATTGCCCAGAAAAGTGCCATAAACAGACACCTCAAATTTTCTTCTTTAGTTCTATTTAGGAAACTCATATTGTATTATTATTAAATAATAATAGTAATAGTAATAATAATGATAATATATTATTATATAGATAAAATATATCAGATTTTTTGATATATCATCATGGGGAGAGAGAAGAATAGGACGTGACATTAGGGTAGACAACAGTTACACATAATTGAGAGAAGAAGAGCATGAGAGAGAAGACTACAAGGGAGAATTGAAGAAAAGCCATCAAAAGAAGATCAATCGAAGAGTTTTATTCATTACTCTTCTTCATTTCTAATTTTTTACTTTTATTTCATGTCTTTTTACTTGTGTATAGTACTCTTTACTGTGATGTTGAACAAATTTTCTTTCTAAATCTTTAATGGATTCTTGTGTTTATATATAAATTTTATTCTCAATTCTCTACTTTTATGGTCATATTAATTGCTTATAATAATATAGTCTTAATGCTTTTTAAGGATTGATTAACCTTGTAATTGAATTGGTTGTTTAAATTTATTTGGAAGAGTAGCCTAAATTGATACTCAATTAATATAACTTGAGATTGACATACATGTTAATTTGTATTTAGGATAAGAATATATACACCTAAATGGCTTAAGTAGTCAAATTAAGATTATGTGTCAATGCTACTCATGGATTTAAATTCTACATAGGGATATGAGAGTTAATTTTATGAGTTAGAGTCACTTGAGATTCAGAAGTTCCTTGTGACTACTTGACTGCCTTAGACTAACAATTAGACCATAAAAATAGAGGTAAGGGAATAAACTTGTTGATTAACAGAAGATGAACTTAAATGTCTAGTTTTCATTGTCTTGAAATTTGTATATTGAACATTGTGTTATTTTAATTGTTTAGTGATAATTTAGTTCGCACCTAAATGTTGGGACAATCGAATCATGATGCTGCGTTTTATGATATGAAAACGAACGAGTTTGAATAGAAAATTAACCTTAATCGCTACGGCGCAAGCGATTCAAATCCACGTCTTCTACTGTATTCCCGTATTCACCTTGAGCGAAGTGTGGCCTTCGATCCTCCCAAGGTTGCCTCCCTTCTAGCTTTGAGATCTCGGAACCCTAGTTCTTGGTTGCCTCCTTGAACGGCTGCTCACAAAAACCCTAGTATTTCTCAACTCTTAGCTAGAAGAGAATAAGATGAATATATAGGCTACAGTAGGGATCCTGGATAATTAGGTCGGGCCTTCCAATGACATTCTGGGTCAAGCCCAATGTCATTAAATATTAATTCAATCCACTAAAGAATTAATATTTGCACTACCTCTCCTAATGCCGTAATTTAATTATTTAATTAGGCTCCAATATTATTTGTTTATTAAATTCCCCATGTTTAAGATATCGAATGTCCATTAATTAAATTAATTTCTGATAATTAATTTAATCAATATCTTTTATCCTTGATCATCCACTCAACCTTATAATTATGCAAGAACAAATCTGCCTGCAGGACTAAAGCATAATTATCTTTATGAGCTTTCAAGAGGACATCATCACCCGAATATTTTCGGACACGGTTTCCTTTTATAGTCAATATCCCACTCTGTATGCAATGTCATTGTCCAAAACATAATATTGTGATTAACAAAAAATCACATCACATATGAATCAAAACATGTGCATTGCATACAAGTGTCAATCACTGTATCCGGATTAAGAACCTAAGCAATAATAATATTATAGAATCTTAGTTCTTCTTTATTATCAGAATAGAAGAACAATTCTAATATTTTAATCCCGTTCAATATACACAAAGCATACAAGTATTATTCAATAATCAAGATAGATTATTTCCAAATAATACTTCAGTCATTCCAGTGGTTTGTTTAACTCCACTTAAACTGTGAACATATATTATATTATATATAGACACTGACAATCTAATCTTCTGTTATCCCATTTGATACTAGATTATCCACAATATATAATATACAAACAGTGTTAAAATACGCATTCAAGATTCTCAATAAAAAAAGACAATGTCATATACTTCAAACGAATAGTTCAGTATACTCCCTAACAATCTCCCACTTATACTCAAGCTATTCTTTGAGTATATCAGTGTTTTATTACAAGCAATCCACTACCAATTAAATAACTATTATGTGACCATACATCTGACTCCTATCGCCTCCACGTGCTGCTCAAAAGCCTTAGCTGGTAAGCTCTTTGTGAAAGGATCTGCCCGGTTGTCCTTTGATGCTATATCAGTCACAATAATATCTCCTCGCTTAACGAATTGTCGTATAAGGTGATACTTATGCTCGATGTGTTTTGCTGCCTTATGGTCTCGCGGTTCCTTTGCATTTGCCACAGCACCAGTGTTATCACAATACACTGTCAAGCTCCTAGGCAAATTAGGTACCACATCTATGTCCAAAAGAAAGTTTCTGAACCATATTGCCTCTTTGGCTGCCTCCGAAGCTGCCACATATTCGGCTTCCATGGTAGAGTCAGCAACGCATTTCTGCTTTACACTCCTCCATATTACAGCTCCACCTCCTAAGGTAAACACATATCCCGAGGTTGATTTCCTCTTATCTCTATCTGCTTGGAAATCTGAATCGGTATATCCTAGAGGTAACAAATCTGAGGCCTTGTAAATTAGCATATACTCCTTAGTCCTTCTCAGGTACTTGAGTATAGCCTTTACTGCACTCCAATGTTCCTGTCCTGGGTTTGACTGATATCTGCTAACCATGCCCACGGCAAAACAAATATCAGGTCTCGTACATAACATTGCATACATTAAGCTTCCGCATGCCGAAGCATAGGGAACCGCTTTCATGCTCTCTATCGCCTCTGGTGTCTTAGGACACTGTTTCTTTGATAGAGCAACTCCATGTTTATAAGGTAGGTTACCCTTCTTGGAGTCCTGCATGTTAAAACGAGCCAATACCTCATCAATATAGGGCTCTTAGGATAAAGCCAACATCATTTTCTTGCGATCCCTTATAACTTTGATCCCAAGGATGTATGCCGCTTCACCTAAGTCCTTCATTTCGAACTGTTTGAACAACCATGCCTTTACCGCTGATAACATCCCTACATTATTTCCAATGAGTAAAATATCATCTACGTATAGCACTAGAAAAGTCACTGAACTACCTTCACATTTCTTGTACACACACGACTCGCTTGGACATTGATCAAATCCGTATGACTGGATTACCTGATCAAAGCGAATATTCCAATACCTAGAAGCTTGTTTAAGTCCATAAATGGACTTCTTAAGCTTACATACCAGATGCTCTTGGCCTTCCTTAATGAATCCTTCTAGTTGTTGCATATAGATGATCTCATCATCAAGACTCCCATTTAGGAAAGCTGTCTTGACATCCATTTGCCAAATCTCATAATCGAGATGAGCTGCTATAGATAAAAGAATCTGGATCGACTTTAGCATGACTACTGGCGAAAAGGTTTCCTCATAATCGATCCCTTCTTTCTGAGTATACCCTTTCGCAACAAGTCTTGCTTTCCAAGCTTTTACCTTTTTGTCAGATCCTCTTTTTCTCTTGTAGATCCACTTACATCCAATGGGTTTTACACCTTTGGGTGGTTCCACGAGCTCCCAGACTTGATTTGAATACATAGATTCCATCTTAGATTTCATTGCTTTTTGCCATAGATCTGCATCTTTGTCTTGCAGTGCTTCCTCGTATGTCATGGGATCCTCATCATGTTCCTCAGAGACCAAGTCCGAAGACTCTCCCAATAACATGAATCTGCTGGGTTTACGAATAACCCTCCCACTACGACGAGACACCGGTGTGGTATTAGTGATAGGTTGTGTGTTCTCTTGTGGTTGTTCTACTTGTACTATTGACACTTGTTCATTATTTGTCTCTCCCACTAGTTCCTCTAAAACGACACTGCTCATGGGTTTATGGTTCATCATATAGTCCTCCTCTAGGAATCTAGCATTGGTACTAACAATGACATCCCGATCCTTAGGACTATAAAATAAATATCCTTTCGTTCCCATGGGATAGCCTACAAAAAGCCTTACTTCTGTACGAGATTCTAACTTAGTCACGTTCTTGTTCAACACATGTGCTGGACAACCCCATATCCGAATATGTCTTAGACTAGGTTTTGAACCAGTCCACAATTCTTTTGGAGTCTTAGGAACTGACTTAGAAGGAACTAAATTCAAAAGATAAGCTGCTGTTTCTAAAGCATGTCCCCAAAACGACTTGGGTAATTCTGAATAACTCATCATCGATCTAACACTCTCCAAAAGAGTACGATTCCTTCTCTCCGCTACACCATTCTGTTGGGGTGTTCCAGGTGCAGTCAACTGAGACATGATCCCATTCTTTGATAAATAATCCCTAAATTCTCCAAGCAAGTATTCGCCACCACGATCTGATCGTAGTGACTTGATACATTTTCCATGTCGCTTCTCCATTACAGTTTTGTACTCCTTGAACTTGTCAAAGCACTCTGATTTACGGCGCAACAAATAAATGTATCCATATCTAGAATAATCATCAATAAAAGTGACAAAATATTCATAACCACCTCTTGCTTGAATATTCATGGGTCCACATAAATCAGTATGAACCAATTCTAACACTTCTTTGGCTCTATTCCCCTTTGCCTTAAAAGGCCTAATGGTCATTTTACCTTCCAAACAGGATTCACAGACTGGAAATGGCTCCACTGCCAATGAGCCTAAAGGCCCATCTACTACCAGTCTTTGAATCCTCCTCAAGTTAGTATGACCTAATCTTAAGTGCCAAAGATATGTTTGGTTCAAAGAAGAAGGTTCCTTTCTTTTAGTAGTGATAGAAGATGTGTTATTTAATACCCTATGTTGTAGTTGCAGTGCAGGTTGATTAGGAGTGATTATGTATAAATTGTCTTGCAATGTACCAGAACATATAACTAGTTTATTCCTCATAATTGAAACATTATGATCCAAACAAACATTATAACCATCCAAAGCAAGTTTAGAAACCGAAATTAAATTCCTTCTAAACGAAGGTACATAAAGACAATTGTTCAAAACCAAATTCCTATCATCACCAAAAGATAAATTAACATCTCCCACTGCAACTACTGCTACTTTGGTAGCATCTCCCATGAACACATATATCTCGCCATCTCTAAGCATTCTGGATTGCTGGAACCCCTGCATAGAATTACAAACATGATCAGTGGCTCCTGTATCTACACACCAAGTGCTCGTAGATATAGCCGCTATATATGTTTCTGTAACTAGAGAAAGAGACATACCAGTATTGTTTTTCTTCTTAGGAAGAGGACAATCCTGTTTCCAGTGACCCGACTGCTTGCACCTGAAGCACTTGCCCTTGGGCTTTTTCACAGCACCACCTTGAACTCCCACAGCTTTCACAACTTTCTGTGTCTGAGCCTTTTTCTTCTTCTTGGCTTTCGGCTTAGAAGAAGAAGGTTTCTCAGCCACATTGACTTGAACACTCTACTGAAAAAGTCCTTCAGCTGCCTGAAGTTCTGTCAGAAGTTCCGCAAGACTATACATTCTTTTGTTCATGGTGTAATTCAAGCGGAACTGCTCAAAACTTTTGGGTAAACTCATAAGGATGATATCGATCTGGGTTTCCCCATCAACCTCAGCACCAAGGATCTCCATCTCATTCAGATGTGACATCATCCTGAGAACATGATCCCTTACAGGTGTCCCTTCAGCCATCTGAGTGTTCATTAAAGCTTTCATTGCTACTTGCCTTGCAGCCCTATTCTGATCTCCAAAAAGTTCTTTGAGATTAAAGAGCATATCTGAAGCAGTGGCCATAGCCTGATGCTGATGCTGCAAAACACCTGACATTGCTGCCAGAATGTAACATCGCGACATCTCATCAGCCTTAATCCACTTCTTATAATACTCCTTCTCAACTTCAGAAGCATTCTCAGCAGGCTCCTCTGGCTTGGGTTCATTAATGCAAAATTTGTACTCCTCAGCAGTCAACACAATGTCCAAATTACGTTTCCATTCAATATAGTTAGGTCCAGTAAGTTTGTTATCCTTAAGTATGGTAAAAAGTGGATTAAAGCCCATTATATCCTGAGAATCATACATATAACACATAATTAGAGGGTGTTTAAAAAAATTGATTCCTCTAACAATTATTTAAAATTAAAACACCAACACTTAAACACCATAGGTTTCCGGTATGCCACGTTGGGTGACTTATATACCACCTAAATTTATTTAAATGTTACTTCGGTCCTACTACTAAATAATTAGTCACGTTAGGGTGATCTATATTATTTTTCATAGCTAAGTGTATACCATTATTAAATCTTAAATTAATAATAATAATACCAAATGCGCCTTTTGACTATGATAAATTCTTGCTCCTAATAATAAGATACTACTAAAATTACAAATCTAAAGAGTATTCAGACTGACTAGCCAGGCCGGTGGAAGCATTGCCAAGAGGCTAACCACTTTTCTAGACACCAATCTAAATGGCCAGGTAAGCTGCACGCTTTCCTAGACACCAACGCAAGAATACTCAAAGATGTGTTATTTTAGATTCTCTTCCTAGTTGAGCGTGAAAGCTATCAAAAAATAGGGTATCCTTTTATTATTTGAATTCTATGAAACTTAGTACGCCACGTTGGGTGACATATGTACTTTCCAATATTCATAATTAATTTTAGAAGTTTGTTCTAGTAATTTCCATAACACTCTAGACACCATAAATTACATGCCACGATGGGTGACGTATACATAATTTATATTCGACTTAGTGTTAAATTACATACAAACAATAATGGAGACCATGGGATTTAATACCAAATTAATTCCCTCTCCCACTTAGTATTTTACTATGAGGATTTTATCTAGATGCATCGTCCTATGTTATTTTTTCGCAGTCCACATGTATCATAATAATTATACATATAACACATAACATAGCAGCATACTCATCATGATTAAAGCATAATAAAACAGCCCTATGTCCATGTCGTTCTAGCATGCGAAGGGTTAGTATCACATGGCATAACAAACAAACATGGAACACATAGTAGTAATAATCAAGATCAGCAAACATTATGTAAAACATAATAAAATACATCCACTATTATGGCCCCGAAGAATAATCTTCAAAATCATCCATCGATAAATTTTCGAAAATCTTCAGCCGCCTGTTTGACTGCCTAAACGAGCTCAGAATGGCTTGAAAAATCTGTAGATGGTTCCCATCTCAGCCTGTAGGTCTCGTTCTGCCGTTTCCGAAAAGGTATTATTCGCCCCAATCGGATATCGTATGCAAAATCTGTAGCCAGAACAGCGAAGCAGCCACGAAAACAGCATATAGCAGCGGAAGAACTCTGTTTCTCGCATCTTCGTTGATCAAACAATTACATACGACAAATACAACAGAAAAATCTATTCTATTACATCAGATCATAATCTAAATTGAATACAATTCGAATTACAAGATTACAATCAAAATAGAAATCAAAAATTAAAACTAATCATGATCAACCCTCATGATTTAATTTACAACCACGATAAACCACGTGGGATCCAAAAACATAATTACAACCATGACCATAATAGTGGATAACAACCTGCATCAAAAAAACAATACAAACCCACCACTATATACATACATAATTACGACATGGACATCATATCATATAACACAGAACCCTAGAACCTGGCTCTTGATGCCAATTGTTGGGACAATCGAATCATGATGCTGCGTTTTATGATATGAAAACGAACGAGTTTGAATAGAAAATTAACCTTAATCGCTACGGCGCAAGCGATTCAAATCCACGTCTTCTACTGTATTCCCGTATTCACCTTGAGCGAAGTGTGGCCTTCGATCCTCCCAAGGTTGCCTCCCTTCTAGCTTTGAGATCTCGGAACCCTAGTTCTTGGTTGCCTCCTTGAACGGCTGCTCACAAAAACCCTAGTATTTCTCAACTCTTAGCTAGAAGAGAATAAGATGAATATATAGGCTACAGTAGGGATCCTGGATAATTAGGTCGGGCCTTCCAATGACATTCTGGGTCAAGCCCAATGTCATTAAATATTAATTCAATCCACTAAAGAATTAATATTTGCACTACCTCTCCTAATGCCGTAATTTAATTATTTAATTAGGCTCCAATATTATTTGTTTATTAAATTCCCCATGTTTAAGATATCGAATGTCCATTAATTAAATTAATTTCTGATAATTAATTTAATCAATATCTTTTATCTTTGATCATCCACTCAACCTTATAATTATGCAAGAACAAATCTGCCTGCAGGACTAAAGCATAATTATCTTTATGAGCTTTCAAGAGGACATCATCACCCGAATATTTTCGGACACGGTTTCCTTTTATAGTCAATATCCCACTCTGTATGCAATGTCATTGTCCAAAACATAATACTGTGATTAACAAAAAATCACATCACATATGAATCAAAACATGTGCATTGCATACAAGTGTCAATCACTGTATCCGGATTAAGAACCTAAACAATAATAATATTATAGAATCTTAGTTCTTCTTTATTATCAGAATAGAAGAACAATTCTAATATTTTAATCCCGTTCAATATACACAAAGCATACAAGTATTATTCAATAATCAAGATAGATTATTTCCAAATAATACTTCAGTCATTCCAGTAGTTTGTTTAACTCCACTTAAACTGTGAACATTTATTATATTATATATAGACACTGACAATCTAATCTTCTGTTATCCCATTTGATACTAGATTATCCACAATATATAATATACAAACAGTGTTAAAATACGCATTCAAGATTCTCAATAAAAAAAGACAATGTCATATACTTCAAACGAATAGTTCAGTATACTCCCTAACACTAAATTGATTTATATTCGACTTGTATTGAGAGAAAGATTGTAATTAGTATTTAACAACTTGAAAATAGCCCTTGTGGAAACGAATTTTATATACTACTTGTTCAGTACGTGCACTTGTGTTAAGGTTGCAAAATCGCTAACAATAAACTTTAATAAAGTAAAAAATAAATTTTATTTGCAAAACTTGACCTTGCGGATTGATTGAGAATCCGAATGATATTAAAAAATATGTATGTGAATATATTTAGATACATATTTTTTAATATAATTAAATTCTCGTTCAATCCTCAAGGTCAAGTTTTGTAAATAAAATCTATTTTTTAATTTATTTTAGCATAAAATTTATAAATACAGAGTATATATTAAAATTTGCGTCCACAAAGTGAGAAATATACACGAGGCTACAAAATATATTGAGAAATTTGTGTATAATGTCGACTCTATAAATACATAAAAATTTCAAAAGAAGGATACAAAATTTGAACGTAATATTTAGAAATCCAATAATCCCGCCTCTTAAAAAATTCAAAATACAAACAAACCCTAACTCCACCTTATCATTTTAAAATACCCCCCCCCCCCCCCCCCCCCCACCCCTCACCCCCTCTCTCTCTCTCTCTCTACTAGATCGAAAAAGATGAGAGAGATCCTGCACATCCAAGGAGGCCAATGCGGCAACCAAATCGGGGCCAAGTTCTGGGAAGTCATCTGCGCCGAACACGGCATCGATTCCACCGGGCGTTACCAAGGTGACTCCGACTTACAACTCGAACGAATCAATGTTTACTACAATGAAGCGAGTTCTCAACGTTATGTACCCCGGGCTGTGCTTATGGATCTGGAGCCTGGGACTATGGATAGTCTCCGATCTGGGCCTTATGGTCAGATCTTTAGGCCCGATAACTTTGTGTTTGGTCAATCTGGTGCTGGTAATAATTGGGCTAAAGGTCATTATACTGAAGGTGCTGAGTTGATCGATTCTGTTCTCGATGTTGTTCGAAAAGAAGCCGAGAATTGTGATTGTCTTCAAGGTCATTTCCTCTCATATATCTATCTACGCTCACATGTGTGTGTTTATTTGTTTGTTTTAGATCAGTATATTGTGTTTTTCTGTTAGACATTTTATCAAACAGTTGGTGTGCTTTTAATTGCCTTGATTGTGTTGCGTATATCCGTGTTTGTGTTGGTCTAATTGGAGACTTTTTTACAAGTTTGTTTTTTGTTATCTTATAATTTATTACTTATATGAGATTATCGTAATTTATCGGATCATATGTGGATTCACATCTTGAATATAATATGATTATGGAAAGCTTAATTCAGATCGTTAATATGTATCTTGTTGGTAGACGTATACTCCAATAGATGATATGTGTAAATGTAATTACTTTGTGCATGATTAAACTTAAATGGGTTTTAAGGTCTGTAATATAGTACAAATTTAATTGTGTTGGCTTTCTTGTCCTTTGTATTGATTATTACATTTTTGACTCTGTTGATAATTTAAAACTTTGTTTGGTTTGTTAAGATGTGTTTTTGTATGAGACATAATAATGTAGTAGATATATATTGTCGATTTGATTGGTTTGATGTTGACTCGTATGTTCATGTTGTGTGCAGGATTTCAGGTCTGTCATTCACTCGGAGGAGGAACAGGATCTGGGATGGGTACTTTACTGATTTCAAAGATCAGGGAAGAATACCCAGACAGGATGATGCTTACGTTCTCTGTGTTTCCTTCACCGAAGGTCTCTGATACTGTTGTGGAGCCTTATAATGCAACTCTGTCTGTTCATCAACTGGTTGAAAATGCAGATGAGTGCATGGTTCTTGATAATGAAGCTCTTTATGACATTTGCTTCCGCACGCTTAAGCTCACAACACCTAGCTGTAAGATCTTAGTTTTGTATTACTCTAGTTTTTCTCATGTGTAAGTATGTATCTCCTAACTAGAATTGTGTGATTTTATGGAATAGTTGGTGATCTTAACCATTTGATTTCGGCTACAATGTCTGGTGTGACGTGCTGTTTGAGGTTCCCTGGTCAGCTGAACTCTGATCTTCGGAAGCTGGCTGTTAATCTTATCCCCTTCCCTAGGCTGCATTTCTTTATGGTAGGATTTGCACCACTGACCTCCCGTGGTTCACAGCAGTATCGCTCGTTGAGTGTGCCTGAGCTAACCCAGCAGATGTGGGACTCGAAGAACATGATGTGTGCAGCGGATCCTCGCCATGGTCGTTACTTGACAGCCTCTGCTATGTTCAGGGGAAAGATGAGCACAAAAGAGGTTGATGAGCAGATGATCAATGTCCAGAATAAGAATTCTTCTTACTTTGTTGAGTGGATTCCAAATAATGTCAAGTCAACTGTTTGTGACATCCCACCCACTGGCTTAAAGATGGCATCTACTTTCATTGGGAATTCAACTTCCATTCAGGAAATGTTTAGGCGTGTAAGTGAACAGTTTACAGCTATGTTCAGGAGGAAAGCTTTCTTGCATTGGTATACTGGTGAGGGTATGGATGAGATGGAATTCACTGAAGCTGAAAGCAATATGAACGATCTTGTTTCGGAGTACCAGCAGTACCAAGATGCAACAGCTGATGAGGAAGAATATTATGAAGATGAAGAGGAGGAAGACCCGCAAGGCATGTAATGGATTTAGGCAAGTAAAAGCAGTATGATATGGTCATCTTTGATGGTTGAATACTTGAATTGGCATGCTTGCAACTTTCTGTTGCCTCTCGCTAATCTTCTTTAATAATAGTATGTTATATTAGGCTACTGTAGTGTAGTTCAATTTCTTGCACGTACTGGATTTTATGTTCCTTTATTATGTTTAATCTATGAATGAATGTTTCTTATCCATTTCTTTAACCCTCTTTGGTTTATCTTGATTGTTGGTCAGTGTTAACTAGGGGAGCCTTGTGAATTGTTCAGGCTGCTTCATATAAAACTCTTCGGTGTTTGATTTGGTTAAGATCACCCTTGTTTACTTTGCTATTATTCTGCCTAGGCAAGGAAATTGTTATTTGAGTCATTAACTACAAACATAGAACCTTGATAAATGAATGTTTAATAAATGAATAATTTCGACAAATGAATAAATTTTTCCGGTTCTAATTTGGATAAATGGGCTTAATGAATAAGTTTGTTAAATAAATAAATAAAAATGTAGTCTTTATATGTTTTATGTAAATATAAATAAATAATCAGCATATTTTAAACAATATATTTGGATTTATATAATATATGAATACATTTTATCCAATAATAATTTTCAAACATATTTGATATTAACGAGTCTTATTTTTTTTGAAAAATGCCTCTAAAATTGATTGTTTATTTCCTCCACCAAAATGCATCTTATCCTTAATTTTGTGTAATACATGGTAGTGTACATTTTATCTGTTCCATGCACGCATGTACAATACAACTAATCTAGAATTTTAAAAAGATGAATGTAATTAAAATTTACATAAAAGTTATAACATAGTGAATTTTTAGTACATTTGAATATAATATATATAAAATAATATAATTAAAAAAAACCTAAAAATATTATCTAAATAAATTATTATTCATTTATCGATAAATAAATAATTTCTTTAAATGAATATTTTTTTTTGGTGTCAAGCTTATTATTTGGTCTAGAATGTAAAAACCATGTTTATGACTAGTCTAATCTAAAGGTTGATAGAAAAGCAGAGTCACACGTTACCCAACAAGCAGAGTCACATATTACCCAAACACCTTGTCTAGAATGCCGATAACACTATAGTCACACAACCAAAACAGGTGCACAATGAATGTATAAAACCCGTATGTCTTTTCCTTTTCCTAAGGTTGGATAACCAAAGTTGAGTTTGAGAACGAGAACAGATGGATTCTGGCATTTCTAGAAATTAGAAGTTAATATATGTTTTTTTATACTGATTATATGTTCAAGGTGCTGTTTATCCATTTACATGTCACTTGAACTGCCTAACAGGCTATACCAGTTGTTTGCTTTTGTTACCTCTAGTTGATATTAGTAAAGTGGGAATGCAGATTTTCAGACAGATGCACCATTCAAAAAGAAATCAAATGCTCACCTCTCTTCTGAACAAGGGGCTGACTGAGTGTTTATTTTCGTTTAGATTTTTGGTACGCGGAATCGAGATTATCCCAAAGAGGACAACCTAGTGCCATAATCTTTGATGGCCATGAAGCTTGCAAAAGGATCTCCAACACCTTCAGGTTCATCCATATGTAAATACTTGAGATAATCAATTCCAATTGTCAAAGAAGTTAGCTTATTTGCTCGACTTGGCTTCTTCATTTTACAGAAGTATATATATATATATATATATATATATATATTATTTTTTTTGACTAATTTGGCTTGTAGCCTTACAAATGAGTATCTGTTCTAAAGAAATTCTCGGGGTGAGCCAGGGTCGAACCCAGGATCAGGGACGACAGAGGATAAACCAACCGTGCTCGGAAGTATATAAATCCAACCGTGCTCGGAAGTATATAAATTTAATAAACAGGAATTCATATGTTTTCTCCCTTTTCAAGGCAACATATCTGCTTTCTAGTGTTTTCTAAGCTTGGAAGTTGGAACTGTGAGTTCAAATTATCAATTGCCAAACCTGGGAACCAAGACATTAATGCTACAAGCTTTTAGATTATGAGGCTTAAAATTTGATAAAGCAATTGGAAAAAAAAAAGATTGAGAGCATTTGACCTGTACTAGAAAAAAGAAAGAAAAAAAATCGAAAAATTGAATGATACTACTCCCATTGTCCTTCCCATTTCTTTACCCTTTCCTTTTTGAGACGTCCAACCAATTCTTTACATTACTAAAAATAGTAACTTTTAACAATAAAATGTATTATTACATCTACTACTTCACTCCATTTTTTTAACACTTTACACTATTACACCCACTACTTCACTTATTCACTATTACACTCACTATTTCGTTTATTTTAATAATATTACACCCACTATCCTTGGTCTCCGTACCCATAAACATTTGGCCGGGGCGGAGGTATTAATACTTTACATGACTAGTGTCTAAATGTAGACTATTTTACATGATTTAAAAATTATTTTTAATACTTCAAATATTTGGTACTAACTATATAAAGAAGAATAACAATATGAAAACTAGTAACAAAACAATAAATCCTGTCCATTCAAGATAACAATAGTCCATATCAAAGATAAATTACATCTTCTCTTAAAAACTAGGTGCTGCTGTTCTACCTGAATGTGAAGCTGTAGTTTAATGATCACAAGTAAATTTGGTCAACTGATCATCAAATTACAACAACCAAAAGAATGGAACTTGCAACCGCAAAAGCTAAATGATTTACAACCTCAAAAATATCTAACTAATTCTTAGTCACACACCTATTTTTTGTTACCTTCCATTTGCTTATCTACGACAACTTCAAACTTTTTGTAGTCAATTTTTACAGGCTGCACTGCATATTCTTCCGGGATGATACCGCACCTGTTTTCCCCAAATATTGTCCACACAAACAATGCAAAAATTGCTCCAAGTGCGCCACACGCAGTGCCAAAGACTAGTGCAGCAAGGATTTTAGTCAAACAGTCACTTCTTTTATGAGTTATCGGAGCTTTCTTCTCTTCCACATTAACGTCAGGATCCAAAGGTTGTGAATGCATCAAATGTGGTACTTGCCGTGAGCTGAAGCCCCAAGAATACACATTGCACAATTGTGAAGAATTTCGATATAATGAACCTAACCCCACAAGCACCTCATCTTCCTTCCACATCAGTGACATATCAGTCAAGTACGAAAGAACCGGATCAACAGACTTAACATGACCTAATTTACTCAATCTGACTTCTAATCGCTTTGAACTCGCTTCATAGTCAATCCACGCTTGCAATTTCTCATTACTCAACACCAACTTGATAGAAGAAACATTTTTCACTTTCACATATATAAAGCTACCAACATGATTACCATACTTATTACCCTCAGAAATATCAAATTCAACACTAAACAATCTTACTTTTCTGTCACCCAACAGCCCAAATGAATTAACAGGAACCATAAATAAACTTAAACCATTCCCATAAGCCTGTGACAAAGAAAATGAAAAGTTGGTTGAAAAAGAAACCAAGCTTTTACTTTTCACATCAAGAAGCTTGATGGGGTTCTTGTAAATGATCCTCCCAGCACCAGAAACAGCTGAACCAGTGATTTCTAAAGACAACCCACTACCAACAACCTTTGAATCCCCATAAAGAGCAAGTTGGGACTTAAAGTTTGAATCTTTACTGAAGTTCTTGAAGTAAAATGAAGATTTGGATTCAACAGCTAGAGATCTAAAGTAAAGTAATAAAATAGAGAAAAGTATGAAGTACCTGAAAGGGGAACTTGCAGCCATTACAAATCTTGACTTGAGCTCAACAACTAGGGTTTGTATGAGAAACCCATTTTTGAAATATGGTCAGTAGGGTTTGAGTTGCAGGGGAAAGAGAAAGACTAGTAAAGAAAAAGGGGTTGGCAAATGGTTTATTTTGGTGGTGGGGAGTTAACGCGTGCATTACGAGTACTAGTAGCAGAGCAGTGAAGTGGTGGGCTAGTTTTGGAGGTAGTGAAAATTTAAGCGGTTTGCTCTTCTATCGAATCCTGATAAATTCCGATTAATTTTTACAAAATATTTGACACATATGATTTATAAAATTTAATTTATATTTATGAAATATTTTTAAACAATATATTCTATAATAAATTAGATAAATATATTAAATTTTATTATAATAATATAATAAATCCCAAATTATTCAATCAAACCTAAATCGATATCTTAACCAATAAATTCTGATTCTCAATTTTTGTAACCAGACTGCCTTTACTCTGACACACTGTTTTACTTTGTGTGAGTGGTTGCTGACTGAGGGAATACATTATCTTTATCCGTGTCTTTATTACTATCATCTACTCACTTTCATAAATGATACTCCTCTTGTTTTTTTATATTTGAAATTTGATTTTTTTTTACATATTTCAAAATATTTTGATTTTATAATTAAAATAATTATTTTTTCAGAAATAAATTCTGAATAAAAATATATAACTTATACTAAAATTCATAAAAAGAATTTTTTAAAAATAATTATTTTACATATACGATCAAAGTATTTTAAATTACGTGCAGAAAAGTCAAACAAATAAATATAAAAAAACATAGGGAGTAGGTTCCACCAATTTGACAATTTCCATTCTGCTTGCTTTAATTTTGTACTGTATATAATTTTGTTGTGAAACAAGGCCTTTAATTTTGTATAAAAATATTATTCCCGCCCTTCCTGATGTTTCTATCAAATTTTTATATTTGTTTTTTTTGTCCGATCAAATTTTTATATTTGAGTTGGACATAAAAGTTAAAAAATGAAAATATTCTTTCCGTTCTAAATTATTTATTCTGTTACCATCAAATTGATTCAACTTTAATTGAAAATTGCATATATTATATAATTGAAAAAAATTATAAAACTTATATTGTTACAACGTATATCTAATTTACTTTAAAATATAATTTTTAGTTTTTCAAAATTATTAAAATTATAAAATAATAATTTTTAATTTTTAATAAAAATTTGATCAATTTGATCATAGAAAATTCAACATGACAGATAAATTGGGGGGCGGATAATGACAGGATGACAACGGGTCGGGTTCGGTCGAGTTTAATGAAATCCAAATATTTTCGGGTTATCCAAATCCAAATCCATCAGGTTTCGGATCAGATCGATTTTTTTTCGGGTATCCAAACTTTTACAGAAATATGTAATCAAGTTCAATATAATCAACACACACGGACAACAATAATCACATTTATAAATTAAAATTGATTAAATTTCAAAAAATATTTAAATATAATATATTATATGAATTGTGATATTAATTTGTCATTAATATATAATTAACAACTGGTTAATAGTTCAGATTCTAATAAAAATGAAAAGTTTTTTGTAATATAGTACTAGTAAAATCTATTATATGTTGATAAAATAAAGAACTAGTTCACTATTTAATATTGACTATCGAGTAAAAATGAAAAAAAATAAAATGAACTTATATAAATTATTTATCTTATATCTATGTATATTATATATGATAAACTATATTTATAATATTATATATAAAAATATATTGAGTTTTTATCGGGTTTCGGATTTGGAACGGGTTTTGGATTTCGGGTTGAGTATCGGTTCGGTACACCTGAAATCCAAATCCAAAATTTCGGGTTTGGTAAAATCCAATCGAGTCAGAATAGATCGGGTATCCATCAGATCAGATTATTTTACTATCCCTAGATACTCTAGGTGGGTTCATTTCACCTATTGTTTAGGAAATTTTTCAAAAAAAATAAATATTAAAAGTCAAAAAGTTTTCAAATTATGTAATTTTTAAAATGAGAAAGAGAAAACCAACTTTTGAGTTTTTTCTAAATTTAGGAAAATTAAAAACACGGTGAGACAATATACCTAACGTTGTTCCCTAGCATGGACATATTTTCATTTCCCCCCATTTTTATGAAGGGAAATCAATTAGGACAACCCTAAAATATATGATTTTTTGAGTTTAAGTCCTCAAACTATTTATTTTCGTAATTGAGTCTTTAAACTATATAATTTTTTGAATGTAAGTCGTTATATGATTTATTTTCCTAATAGTATCCTTAAACTATATATATTTTTAGGTTTAGATCCTTAAATAAAATAATTTCTTAATCATGTCCTTAAATTAATTTTTGTTTTAAAATTAAATTTTTCTACCTAATTTTTTTTAATAAATGTCAATATAATTATTAATGTGATACTTATTAATTTACTAATGTGACCTAATTAAATTAAAATAACAAAAGTTGTGTTAGGTTTAATTGAGTCAATTATTTTAAACTAATAATAATATATAGTATGTTAGGGATTGTGGTGTTAACAATGTAATTAGCTAAGTTACTTAGACTTAATTTATAATAAGCTAAGTAAAATGTATTGTCATATGTATATTGACAGTATGTTTTTGAAGGGTTTCGGGCATGAAAACGCAGCGGAATTAACGTAAAAATAATAAAAAAAATCGTAACCCAATCGCATGATCCATGTATAACGTTGGATGATTATGGTGAAGAAGTCTGTACCTTAACAAAGCTTTCGTATGCTGTTTAATGGAGGTCCAGAAAGATGAATCACAGCAGTCCTTTGTTGCAAAGATTTGCTCTCTAAAGAAGTCCACACGAACGCCCGATCGTCCTACGATCACCGGAGTCGATACTAGCGAATTGTTTGCCTCTCTCTCCCAAGACTCTAGCCTCTCTTGATGTTGAGCAGCTAGGGTTTTTCTCTAAAACGAAATTTGATGATTAAACCCTAATACTCTACATCATTATGTATATATAGGGGAGAGAGAGATTTTGGGCCTAACCCTAATCCATGTGGTTTCCAAAACCCATTATGACTTTGGGTTATTATTATTATTAAATCTGAATTCTAATATAATTAATCAAGTTCCACTTAATTAATTCAATAATTAAATTCGAATAATAATAATACTTATTAAATCCGAATTCTAATATAATTAATCAAGTCCCACTTAATTAATTTAATAATTAAATTCGAATAAACAATAATATATTTAAATTCGTAATTTAAATAAACCTCCGTTTTGACGTTCTTTGTGTGTGACCCTTTAGGTTATTATTACATTGACAATAATTTTATTATCTAATAATAAAATTATAAACAATGAGCGGCATCTAGTAATACATCATTGCTACCCAAGTAACAATAATAATTGGTGATTCAATTAAACCTTTCGTGAATAATGTGCAATGTAATATAATCCATTTAACCTTATATTATAGATAAAACTCGAGGCATGTATAATGTCATCCTCTTCAACGTTTAATCTTGGTTTCCTTGATCAATGAGTAGACTATTTAAACAAATCAATATTTGAGCATGGTCATGCATTTCATAGTCTCACTCAATCAAGAGACCAATAATATCACTCCTAGAATTGGAGGGTTAAATCATATATCTATCATTCATATTCCCCATACGATTCATAGCATACCCAATGTCCACCTTTATCATTACCCGGTTAAAGGTAACTTTGAGTGTAATCAAAGTATATTAATTCTCGTATAGAAATATAATGATTTCAAGTCAGAGGATCATTACATCATTATCACTGTGAGATTTCTTATGTCACTTATTAACATGTAGAATCTCACGGCGGGTCTTTCTAGTGTCATGTATTGATACATACACTTATGTTCTTGACCTTAGTATCATCATACCTATGACCAATGAGATGTGGTCATCTGTCAACAAACATACTAGTCTTATTGCATTATTACTGTCCTTAAATAATAATACTTGACTAGGGAATTTTAGGAATAAAATACTATTAATATAATCTCATTTTTAAGTCACATACTTAAAGATATATATTACGTATTAATATTCCAAGGACATTTATTATTCTTTCAATTTATGACGCAGTAAATAAAGACATAATAAATATTAATTAAATAATCACATAAAACATAATCCTTAATTATTTTCAATAAAACATTAAAAGTATTGTCTCTAGGACACCAATACTAACAATCTCCCACTTGTACTAGAGCCAATCTCTCATGTATCTAATACCCATGGAACTAGTATGACCTTCGTGCTTCTGCTGCGACAAAGCCTTAGTCAATGGGTCTGCATTATTCTTATTAGTATGCACTTTACATATATGTATATCTCCTTGATCATTAATCTCATTAATTAGGTGATATCTCCTAGGTACATCCCCAAACAATCTCCTTGGCTGCTTCATAAGCATCAATATACTCAGGCTCTATTGTAGAATCAACAACTGTTTCTGATGTGAACCATTCCAGCATACAATATCTCCATTTAGACAAAACACAAATCCAGACTGAGAAATCGAATCATCCTTGTCTGTCTAGAAACTAGCGTCGGTGTAACCTTTTACAACCATCTTATCTTCTCCTCCATATACCAAGAATTAATCTTTAGTCCTCTTCAAGTACTTAAGAATATTCTTGACTGCTGTCCAGTGACCTTCACTTGGATTAGACTAGTATCTACTCTGACTTAGGTCGATCATTCTTCTTGATCTATCTCTATAGATCTTGATACCTAAAATATAGGTCGTTTCGCCTAAGTCTTTCATTGAGAAATTCTTACTCAACCAAGTCTTAACAGCCTGTAAAGAAGGAATGTCATTCCCTATTATTAATATATCATCAACATATAATTATAGGAATGCCACATTGCTCCCACTTACCTTCTTGTAAACACATGGTTCATCTTCATTTTGAATAAACCCAAACTCTTTGACAGTTTCATCAAAACGAATGTTCCATCTCCTTTAGGCTTGTTTCAATCCATAAATGGATCGGCGCAGCTTATATACCTTTACATCATTCTTTGGATCAACAAAACCTTCAGGCTGTGTCATATACACATATGTATCTTCTTCAAGGCTCCCATTTAAGAAAGCGGTTTTGACATCCATCTGTCAGATTTCATAATCATAGTAAGCAGCTATAGCAAGCAAAATCCTGATGGACTTGACCATAACCACTGGTGAAAAAGTCTCATCATAGTCAATACCATGAATTTGCTTGAAACCTTTTGCCACCAATCGTGCCTTATAGGTCTGTACATTACCATCCATGTCGGTTTTCTTCTTGAAAACCCACTTGCACCCTATAGGTTTTACCCCTTTAGGTGGATCAACCAAAGTCCATACTTGATTAGTATACATGGATTCCATCTCAGATTTCATGGCATCCACCAATCTCTTGGATTCTGGAGTGTTCATAGCATCTTAGTAGGTGAGAGGCTCATCTTCGTCGATAAACATCACATCACCATCTTGAGTTAAGAGAAATCCATAATATCTCTCAGGCTCATGGCGAATCCTACTAGACCTACGAATAACCTGTGTTTCTTGAGCAGTGTTGTGGTCTTGTACATCCTGCTCAAGTTCCTCCATTGGTTCAATGTTATTTTGTGGGCCTCGAACTTCATCGAGATCTATTATCCTCCCACTGTTTTTCTTTGAAAGCATTTCTCTTTCAAGAAAAATTGTAGTTCGAGCAACAAACACTTTGTTCTCGGAAGGATTATAGAATGAATAACCCTTTGTTTCAATTGGGTATCCCACAAAATTATATTTGTCTGATTTAGGTCCTAGCTTGTCAGAAGTTAAACGTTTCACAAACGCTTCACATCCCCATATTTTCATAAATGACATGCTTTGACGTTTCTTAGTCCATATCTCATATGGAGTCTTCTGAACCGTTTTAGTAGGAACTCGGTTAAGTGTATAAGCAGCCGTCTCCAGGGCATAGCCCCAGAAACTAATTGGAAGATCTGCATGACTCATCATCGATCGTACCATGTCCAACAAAATACGATTCCTCCTTTCAGAAACTCCATTCCATTGTGGTGTTCCGGGAGGAGTGAGTTGTGATACAATACCACACTCTTTTAATAAACTCTTAAATTCATGGCTTAAGTATTCACCTTCACGATCAGATCGTAGAGTCTTAATACTTTCGCCAGTTTGCTTTTCTACTTCAGCTTTGTATTCTTTGAACTTTTCAAAAGAATCAGATTTGTTCTTCATAAGATACACATATCTACTGAAATTATCAGTAAACGTGATAAAGTAGTAAAAGCCACCTCTTGTCATAGTACGCATAGGACCACATACATCACTATGTATAAGTTCTAATCGTTCAGTGGCCCTTTCACCTTGTCCAGTAAAAGGAGATTTAGTCATTTTTCCAATGAGACAAGGTTCGCATGCTTTGTATGATTCAAAGTCAAACTTATCCAAGTATCCATCCTTATGTAACTTGGAAATGCGCTTATCATTTATATGGCCTAAACGACAGTGCCAGAGGTATGTTTGATTTGAGTCATTTATTTTAAGACATTTGTTATTCACATTATAGATAAGAGTGTCTAAATCAAGAACATATAAACCGTTAAATAAACGTGCAACCCCATAGGTAACATTATTCAAAGAAAAAGAACAACTATTGTTCTAAATTAAAAAATGCAAAACTTTTCTTGTCTAAACAAGAAACAGAAATAATGTTTCTGCAAATTGCATGCACGTAAAAACAGTTCTCAAGTTCTAAAATAAGCTCAGTGGGCAATGATAAATAATAAGTCCCTACAGCTAAAACAACAACCTTTGCTCCATTGCCAACTCGTAGGTCGACCTCTCCTTTAGCCAAAGTCCTACTCCTTTGTAGTTCATGTACATTTATACAAATATGAGAACCACATCCAGTATCCAATACCCATGATGTAGAAGTTGACAAATTGACATCTATAACATAAATACCTGAATTAGAAGCTTGATCAGCCTTCTTCTTCTTCAGATCCTCCAAATAAGCATGACAGTTTCTCTTCCAATGACCTGGTTTACCATAGTAATGACAATCACCCTTTGCAACAACACCCTTAGGCTTTAAAGCCTGTTTGGGATTAGCCTTTGGCTTGGGACCAGAAGCAGATCCAATCTTCTTCTTTCCCTTCCATTTGCCTTTCCTATTAGCCTTACCTTTGTTATCTACCATCAACATGGCAACAGGTTCAGCCTTTTCATGTTGGTTTCAGTAGTTCGTAACATGGACAACAATTCAGTGGGTGTTTTGTCTATCTCATTCATATTGTAGTTCATAACAAAATGAGTATAGTTGCGGTTCAAAAATTGCAAGATTAAGTCAATCTGAGCTTCCAAACCAATCGGGAAACCCAAAGTATCAAGATACTCAATATAACCTATCATCTTCAGAACATGTGGTTGAACAGGTTCATGCTCTCTCTGTTTGCAAGCATACAGTGCTTTGCTCGTGTCGAACCTTTCTTGACTAGTTTGTCCCTCAAACATTCTTTGAAGGTGTTCAATCATCTCATAAGCATCCATATGTTCATGTTATTTTTGAAGCTCAGCACTTATGGTTGCCAGCATGAGACATGCAATATCATTCACATCATCAATATGCTTCTGATAAGCATTTTGCTGAACGCGAGTTGCATTCTCAGCAGGAGGAGAAGGTGAAGGAATTTCAATGACATGGAGCTTACGCTTTTGCCTGAGGACAATCCTCAAATTCCTATACCAATCCAGGAAGTTAGTTCCTGTCAGCTTGTCCTTCTCAAGGGTTGTTCGTACGGAGAAAGTATTTGGATTGTTTGCCATTTAAATATCTACAATGTTTAAAATGTATAAAATAAACATTAGATTGTCTGAGTTATTTATTATGTTCAAATGATTATGATATATTCATAATATATCTCCCACTATTTTTATCAAATTTATAGCCCTTACTATTAATTTGAAAAGTATATCCCATAATTCTTTCTAGTGAGCCAAGATCCATATTTCGTCATATCCTAAGTCAACCACTGGAAGTCCTTAAAAAATGATTATTTAGGTAGACAACAGTTGTCAATTATATCATATATAATTCTTGGATAGTTTGGTGAACAACGATTGATCTTATCTATCTAATAGACTTTTAACCAAACTCTATGCTTCTAAGTTCATAATGGTTGAATATAACCGTTTATTTTCACCTTATTATGACGACTCAGTTAAGTTAGACCCTATGATACAACGGCCGAATATAACCGTTTATATTCGTCGCATCTCACCACGATAGATAGGAGTCCCCTGCCACTGACAGTCCTTCCCCTAATCGATCTAGGATTCGATGAGTGTTCATTCATTGGAAAGCATCCGAGTAAAACTTAATATTTTGTTAAGGGGTTTAGAAAATTTATAACGATCATGATCACATCATAAAGAGATACTCAATTTTTCCTTGAACCAAATATTTCAAATTGACATTTTAAATTGTTCATTTCCCAGGTAGATGGAGGATACCAATGGTCACACTTAAAACCCATCAACCTTACGAATACGCATATCCGCTTTTGTCAGAAAATCCCAGTTATAGATATCAAAATCCACATTTAATTCCGTGTTTTAAAATCCATATTTCATAAACACAAGAATCTCATGATCGTTTATTAATTTTAAAATCTTTAATCGTTACTGATTTTATCTTTCTTAAGCAGTCATGGCATGGGTGTCGTATCTAATACATACATCATTCCAACACATATATATCTACACATGTATTCATATACATATATGTATTGTGCGTAAATTAAACGTGTTTGGTTATGGCCCCATCCTATGTGATATTTCCAAGCTAATGGAATTATCAAGGTCAATCTATGGTGGTTTCAAATACTACACTATTACATGTCTTTATCTTCTTTATTGCTCCATCATCTGGATTGCCTCCTAGCTTCCTTGCTTCCAAGTCTCCATTGAACAATTACATTGAATAATAAATAAATCTATTCTAATGAAATTACAAGAAGAACTCGAGTTACATTCGAGATTAACAATTATAATGAATAAACGACATGCAAGTCGTATTTAGAAACCAAAACCATAAAACAAAACCACTATCCTATGGGTCTTTAGGCCATAACCATCCACCATGTTATCACATAACACATGTAATATATCTCAGATTATATAAACATATCATATAATCATATATAATAAATTTCGAAATTTCAGAAAATCAAATAAATTTCAGAAAATAATAAATCGCCGTTTCGGGGCCTGTAACGTCGTCAAACGCCTTACGGACGGGAAGCTGATTATATCAGTATTGCTCAGTGACACGATTCCAGTCAGAAAAAAACATATCATTTGCGAAAATCGAACACTGGACACAGATTTCAGAAAATCTACCGAAGCCGTTTCAGAATTCGTATCGAATACGATTTCCATAACAAGAACAAACATGTATCATATACATACAGCAATACACACAATCATCCCATGATTATACAACACATGAATATCATATATTCAAAATCATATAAAACATATATATCAATATATAGTCATGGCATATCATATATATGTTTACATACATCGAAAAACTGTTAAACACATAACCAAATTATCCCATTATACACGTAGCTCTGATACCATTGAAGGGTTTCAGGCATGAAAATGAAGCGGAATTAACGTAAAAACAATAAAAAAATCGAAACCCAATCGCAGGATCCATGTATAACGTTGGATGATTATGGTGAAGAAGTCTGTACCTTAACAAAGCTTTCGTATGCTGTTTAATGGAGGTCCAGAAAGATGAATCACAGCAGTCCTTTGTTGCAAAGATTTGCTCTCTAAAGAAGTCCACACGAATGCCCGATCGTCCTACGATCACCGGAGTCGGTACTAGCCGAATTGTTTGCCTCTCTCTCTCTCTCTCTCTCTTTTTCTAGCCTCTCTTGATGTTGAGCAGCTAAGGTTTTTCTCTAAAACGAAATTTGATGATTAAACCCTAATACTATACATCATTATGTATATATAGGGGAGAGAGAGATTTTGAGCCTAACCCCAATCCATGTCATTTCCAAAACCCATTATGACTTTGGGTTATTATTATTATTAAATCTGAATTCTAATATAATTAATCAAGTCCCGCTTAATTAATTCAATAATTAAATTCGAATAATAATAATACTTATTAAATCCGAATTCTAATATAATTAATCAAGTCCCACTTAATTAATTTAATAATTAAATTTGAATAAATAATAATATATTTAAATTCGTAATTTAAATAAACCCCCGTTTTGACATTCTTTGTGTGTGACCCTTTAGGTTATTATTACGTTGGCAATAATTTTATTATCTAATAATAAAATTATAAACAATGAGCGGCATCTAGTAATACATCATTGCTACCTAAGTAACAATAATAATTGGTGATTCAATTAAACCTTTCGTGAATAATGTGCAATGTAATATAATCCATTTAACCTTATATTATAGATAAAACTCGAGGCATGTATAGTGTCATCCTCTTCAACGTTTAATCTTGGTTTCCTTGATCAATGAGTAGACTATTTAAACAAATCAATATTTGAGCATGACCATGCATTTCATAGTCTCACTCAATCAAGATGGCAATAATATCACTCCTAGAGTTGGAGGGTTAAATCCTATATCTATCATTCATATTCCCCATACGATTCATAGCATACCCAATGTCCACCTTTATCATTACCGGGTTAAAGGTAACTTTGAGTGTAATCAAAGTATATTAATTCTCGTATATAAATATAATGATTTCAAGTCAGAGGATCATTACATCATTATCACTGTGAGATTTCTTATGACACTTATTAACATGTAGAATCTACGTTGAAGGGTTTCGGGCCTATGGAGTAAACTTCTGAGGAAATTAAAACCACTAATTCTTCAGTCTGTTCCAGAATTAACTTCATCGGATAATCTTCAGTCAATCTTTGTTGTCTTTAAAACCCGGAAAAATCTTCATCTACTAACTTGAGCACCTTCAAATTAATAACCGAGTCTAGCTGCTTCCTTTGAGAAATGAGCCGTATAATGTTTAATAAATTTAAAAGATAAACTTTAATATTTAAAATTTATAAAATAAACTAATTAAAATTTATAACACAAACTTATTAAAAGTTTATAAAATAAATTTCATAAGAGTTCATAAGATAAATTTTATCTAAAATTTATGAAATAAACTAATTAAAATTTATAACATAAACCAATAAAAGTTTATAAAATAAATTTTTATAGAAGTTTATAAAATAAATTTTATTTAAAAAGTTTTTTTTAAATTAAATTTATTTAACACGGCCTCCATTCTGAGTCCACACAGCTTCGGCACGGCGAGCTTTACTGAGATACGGATCTTGATTTGTAACTTCAATCAGTCTGCTCTGATACCAATTGTTAGGTCCCGAAAGTATCGTAGAAGGGGGGTTGAATACGATACTCACTAAATCAAAAAATTCTTTCGAATCTTTTGCGGATATATGATTTAGAGTTCGGTCAGTGGTTCGTGTTTAGGAGTGTTTAGGAGGCTGGCTTACTAATTTTCTGTGTTTATGATTAAACAAGAATGTTCTAGAAAATTAGCAAGTAATTTATGCGAGACAGGTTTCGGGGAATAGTACTTTCGTATTAATCCCTGAGGTTGCTACACCCAGTTAAATTAATAACCGGCTTCCAAAGAACTGAGTTCTTTGCTTCAACAGAGAGAATGAGCTTAATCCCTATTACAATGTTTGACTGTGTTTAGTACTAAGGAATCAAACTCACAGTGAGTGTTTTACAATAGCCCTAACTATTTGTGACATGTTTAACCAACTAGATTGTAAAATCCAATGAAGAAGGTATAGATTTATCATGGTGACTTCTTCTTCTCCGGCTTCGAAATATCTCACTGCCTCTCTCTGTGGTTGGCTGTGTCTCCACCAACCGTATTAAACAAAATGAATAACTCATTTTATTTAATATAGTGTAGACTTTTCAAATCAATGAAATTGATTTGCTTCACAATTGCTTAAGTCCTTAGTTGCGCCTGTAGAGTGCTTATGGTGTATAGGCGCCACTTGAAGCTTGTTGCGCCTTTAGAGCCTTGTTGCGCTTCCAACTTCATTTTAGTTGCGCCTGTACAGTGGCTTCCCTGTACAGGCGCCACTTCTGCCTTAGACACAATCTAACTGCCTGTTGCCTTTGTTAGTTGCGCATATACAGTGGATTCCCTGTATAGGCGCCACTAAATGACTTAGAATAATCTTAACAGCTTTGTTGCGCCTGAAAGCTATGTTGCGCCTCTACTTTGTAAGCCCTGTGTTGGCGCCACTTCTGCCTTAGAATGTTTCCTTGTGCCTTGTAATGTATGTGGCGCCTGCACTCTATACTCCCTGTATAGGCGCCACTTACATTCAACTCCTTGTGTTGGCCTTGAATAATTTATGTTGCGCCTATACACTTGTTGCACTGTATAGGCGCCACAACTGTGTTAGAATCTAAGTACAAACAATTTCCCTGCGCCTTGTTAGATTAGTTGCGCCTACACTCTCATTGCCCTGTGTAGGCGCCACTTAATTTTGCCTTAGCTTTTCTTGCACCTTGGAAATGTATGTTATGCCTCTCCATTGCTTCAAGAGTATTAATGCCACCATATGTAGTAATACTTGCCTTAACATATTCTTGAGATGCTTGAAGTATTTACCACTTTATTTTCACTCTTCTGGCTTGGCTTGATCAACTGATTTTCTACTGATTAATCAAGGTAATTCTCTTCTTGTTGTGCTGACGCTTAGTGCACTGGTCTGGTTCACAAACGACTAACACTGAATTAAATTCCCTTGATTTCTTTTCTGTTTCAGCTGAAGAACCCTGGACTGTCGCATTGCTTCAAACACTGACTGTTGATAAACACTGTAACTTCACTGGAATCTTTTCTAGTACTTCGACAATGTCTTCATTACTACCACAATCTTGAATACTTCATTCTCTGATCTTCACTGATTGTCAGTGAGTATAACTTCAAGACTGTAGCTGTCTTCTGTAAACTTTGTCTTCACCTTTCTGGATTCTTATGCTTCAAACAATGTCTATCTTCAATCAATGCTGTTACACTGAAATCTTTTAGTGGCACTGCTATACTGAATCTTCAACACTTCTGAAACCCTGAAAGTCTTTAAACATTGTTCTTCACTGAGGCATGAACATATAAATGAACTTCTTTCAGTGACCTGTAGTAGACTTCAAAACTTCTTCTAATGTCTAGATTCGCTGTATCTGCCTGATCTTCATGTCTTGCTGATTTCTGTGTAAGCGTAGTATTATTTACTTGTCATGTTCTAGTGTTGAGTTATCATGATTACTATTCATACAGCTTCGAAATCTCCGACATAGTCTTATTGCATTATTACTGTCCTTAAATAATAATACTTGACTTTGGTACAAGAAATGAAAGTTGACGTACTTCAGTCAAGGAATGAACAGGGGGTCAAAGTGCAGTGATCAAATTGCACTTTGACCAAATAAAATATTCAAGCGCCACAAACCATCAGGCGCAACATAAGTATTACTTGACTTGGTCAATATATCCATTTCTATCAAAGAAGCTAAGGCAGTGTATTAAACATGTTATGGCGCCACTACAGGGTTAACATAATAGTTGGCGCAACAAAAGAATATCTTGAAGGATCATTGGTGGCGCCACTACAAGGAAAATGGAGTAGGAGGTGCAACAAAATATATTGGCGCAACAAAAGATTTATGGCACAACAAAATATTTCTTGGCCCTAGTTAGCCCTGAGCCAATCAAATTCAAGCAGCTTACTTTCTTTGATTTAAATCTACGTAGATAAAAAGATGAAGCCACTCATTAAAACGGGTCGTCTTCTTCAAACACAAAAAATGTAGAGAGCTACTTCCATGGCCGGAGCAAGAGATATAATTTATACACATCCATACCTTGCTCCCGGTCAGATATTAGGACCTGGTGCTTTAATGAAAAATGCTCAGGGCTCATAGATATCACATCCCTACGGACTCGGTTTTTCCTTGTACTAATTTAGATATATTTGTATATGAACTGAGCCTTATATTTTTATGGTAGTAGCAAAGAACTAATTTGTTCTTTGTAAACCAGTTATATTTTTAACTTGGTGTAGCAACCTCCGGGTATATATATAAAGATATATTCCCCGAATCTTGTCCTGTTTATTTTACTTGCTAATTTTCTTGAACCTAATTAATTTATCTAGACACAGAGAAAATTAGTAAACAGCTCTCCTAAACACTACAAATAGCCAAACCCACTCTAAAGTAATAATTTATTTATCCACAAATTCCAAAAAGAATTTAAATTATTCTTAGTATCGTATTCAACCCCTCTTCTACGTTACTTCGGGACCCAACAATTGGTATCAGAGCCTGCTGATTGATATACAAATCAGGATCCGTAATCTAGTGAAACTCAGAGTGTCAAAGCTGGTTGGACTAAGAATGATTAGAGGCCTTGTTAAATAAGTTTAATTATAAACTTTTAATAAGTTTATTTTATAAACTTTTATAAAATTTGTTTTATAACCTTATATAAATTTATATTATAAATTTTAATTAATTTATTTTATAAACTTAATATTAAATTTATTTTATAAACTTTTATAAAATTTATTTTATAAAGTTTTATTAGTTTATATTATAAATTTTAATTAGTTCATGTTATAAACTTAATATTAAATTTATTTTATAAACTTTTATAATATTTGTTTTATAAACTTTTATTAGTTTATGTTATAAATTTTAATTATTTTATTTTATAAATTTAATAAAGTATAATTTAAATCTATTAAACAAATTTCGTGCTCCATTTTTGTAACTTGGCCAGTAATTTATGTTGCGCCAACCTTGACAGTATTGGACAAGATGACCACATTCATGCGCGGAGAAGTCAAGGCGTCACCAAGGTTAAAGTGCAACAAAAATTCAAAGGCTAGTTGCGCTTGTACATGACGTCAGTTTCCTTGCGCTAGTAATTTTTCTTGCGCCTATACAAGGGCTCCAGTATACAGGCGCCACAAAAGTCTTAGCGCCACAAACCCAAAATGCAGTTTGGTACCCCTAAGTTTTGTACCCTTTAATCTTTAATTTTTATTTTAGATTTATTTATTTTTCCAAAAAATTTAAAATTCTTGAAAACTAAAATTTTTCTGAAATATTAATTTACGATATTTTAATTTTTAAAAAAATTTGAAATTCTTGAAAATTAATTTGTTGTATATTTTTATTTTTGATTAATTTATTTTCTAAGAAAATTAAAAACTCTGTCAATTTAAAATTTCTTAAATATTAATTCGATGGTGCTCAAGGGTTTGTAGATGGAGATTTTTCCAGGCATTGAAGACAACTAAAATTGACTGAAGATTATCCAATGAGGTTAATTCTGGAACAAGTTAAAGAAATTGTGGTATTAATTTCCTCAAAGGTTTACTCCATAGGATCCCACTAATATTTTGGAAGCTGTAAAAGAAGAAATTAATTTGGGTACAATTTTTGGTTAATTTGAGTTGAATTTTTGGATGAAAAATCTTAGGGGTTAAAGTAGTGAAGGAGAACAGACTGGACTACCTGGCATCTCAATACAAGCCGTAAAGATTATTCTACAAGGAGATTTTAGGAAGCCCGTGCAAACACTGCAGATCATCTGGAACACAGGATTATAACGAATAGGGATCTAAGGATACAACCAAATTGTCTGTAGAAGAACTGTATGTGCTGAAGGCCTATGAACTAGAACAAGAGCTGAAGAAGATAATATTTGGTAAAGCAGGTTGTTAGCATATCCACTGTATTTGTGACCCAGGAACCAAATTTGATTGTCGTCAAGGTTGAGAACCTCTGAATAGAAAGGAAATGATCATAGAAGCTGAATTGAAAATGTAGTAGTTCGAGGTAGTGGTCAAGGTGTTGTATGTGAATTTGATGCTTTGGAATATCTTGAGAACTGGACTGCAAGTCAAGCTTGCAGGGCAAATAGAAGTTTAGTGACATAAGATTCAGACGGAATCCCAATTCTTAATCTAAGGTCCTTACCTATAGATTCCATAAAGGAGATTTGCAAGACCAGTTCAAGAGGCGGTTACAAGACATGGATGGTTGGAAATCAAAGACAAGATTAGGGGTTTGCTACACAGTTTGAAGTAGCCTGTACAAGCAAATGATGACATACACTGTGTTGGGTTGAAGCAGAAATCTCAGGCATTAGAGAGGATGCAACAAGGGAAAACATTTATTGGTGAAGTTAAATGCAAGGCTGATTCTATCAGTGACAGTGTTGAACCAAATGAATATCAGGCATCAATGACCAACGCTGGAGATGAATCACTAAGCACTTCACAGGTACACATTCTAACTAGTATACATTTATCTAATTCAGAACTGTATGATTATCAGGTATTGAAATGTATTATATTCATGTCAGCATGTTATCATCTTAAGACTTAAATGCTTAATTGATTTCTAAGAATAAGATTGCATGCTAGGATTCATGAGTTTAAATAAGTACATTTCATACTTGATTTTATATGCAATAAAATGAATATCTAGAATTAGATAGGGTGTTCTAGACAATTAGGTGTATCCCTGAACATTTGCTGGAGTTTGATTTAAATCTTCTGTGATTTAATACCTCTGCTAATGTTGTGAAAATTGCTAAATAAACAAACATGTCATAGATCAGATATTTTATATTTGTTATTATCGTGATAAATGACTTGTTAAGTGTATGTCTAATTTGATATTACTCATAATATTTCATTCAAATATTCTGCATATTCTTGAATTGTTTATGTGCTTATTTTTACATGATCTGCTCCACTCACATAGTTGCACTTAAATATCATATTAGATCATGTATTGCTTGTTAGGGATAAGATGATTAAAAAGATGGTAAAATTATCTAAGTAGTAAGTAAAATTTGTAGATTCGAAGCTTAATCTAAAACTGACTTAGGTAATTAGAGATACTTAAAAATGTTAGACAACAACAAAAATGGATTAGACAGAATTAGTAATTAATTTGTTAGTTCTTCTATCCATGTGCTTTTAGAAAATTACTGAATATCTGTAAATCTGCTTTACATCTGTTACACTTGTGTAGAATGATTAAAGTAGATAATACTGAATTTTCTAATATGTATATTGAAGCTGTTGTTACCACTGTTGATGTAACGCCCCCAAATTCGGGGTCAGTGATCTGGTCGTCACGTGAAAAACCTCAATATAAAATCACCTATTTAATAACATTTTTACACCACCTGTAGTCATTCAATATTTGAATTCTACATTTACGACCCCAATTACCGAGATCTTTTAGATTATAGTTCTAGAAACAAGAATCCAAAAACCAAACATCAATTATTATAAACCTCAAATAATCAAATCAAATCTCGCTTGTTACCCCATCCATAAAATTCTAAAATTGATTTCAATAATCTCTTTAAACCAATCTTATATTACAGGTATAACCTCGATAAAAAGTATACCAGTAGCTAGGACGGGTCTATACCAAGCAATATATATAATATATAATATACCAATATATATAAATAAAACTTACTCCAGATACAGACGTTCTGGATCCGAAAACTTCTTCGTAAAGACATCTTACTTTCTTCTTCCGAGCTACGCGGATAAATCTCGTCAATCTACTTTTTCTGAAAGGCTAATATTTTCTCATCCTGTCTGGAAAAGTGTAAGATGAAAAGTAAGAGTGAGCCAAAGAAATGCTCAGCAAGTATATGAACAATTGAAATGTAGTCAAGATATGAGATATGTATCGAGAACGGAATACAAAACAATTTATTATAAAATTGAACAGTAAATAAATCACAGTTTATATCAAAACTGAAACAGTGCAGTATGTCATAGAAATGAATCATCTGCAGAATCACAATATATAATAGCCACACAGGCAATATGGATTGGATAAAAATATAAACACTATTGCCACCTGATCAGTTCAAAAGCAATAGGACCTCTTTATAGCTCATCGGTACATTTCTATACCCATAGATATAACAAGGATTCACAATATAGGTACCAAATAGGCAAGTAATGTTAGACTATAGGAAGATGGAATGGTTACCATATCCTCCTAAAAATGCTGGACCCAACTACGGAGTCACTTACGCTAAAAATTCTAATCCAATAGAGCAACCGAACTCAAAGGTATGCTTAGTTTTAAATACAGACCATATCCTCGTTATTTACTACGATAACACAGGATATGATGTGTTTATTATAATCAACTTCCAATATTCAGAGCACGAATAACAAGTAGCTCTGATGCACAGAATAAAATAAGAATCATAAATAGCTCTGAACAATAACTATTTATCATGATATGAATAACCGAAACAGTAAAACAAAAGTGTTTAGGATGATCAAGGAGGAAATACTTGCCTTTGGTTCTTAGCAATTGTGTACTGTTGAAGTAACCCAACTATCTCTTTCTTCCGTCTCACGATATCACCATTTAATAATTCTTTGGTCTGATGCTCCTGCGATTGCTACGAGTCTGAACTATTGAGATCGAGTCCGCGCGTGTATATCTATAGTCAAATATAATATGGTACTTTAGTCCTTGAAGTACCTCGCTATATTCTATGAGCATTTATAACCTAACTATACTTATATACTTATCTCAGACATATTTCTATTAACAAGAAAACTCACATCAAACATAACAAACTAATAAATAAAATATAAACTCAATTATTAACTAATCATCAAACAACCAGTTAACCCTCAAGACTTAAATATTAAACAACAGTTAATCCTCGAGACACGAATATAAATAAACAGGTAATCCTCGAGACTCGTATATAAATAAACAATTAATCCTCGAGACTCGAATATAAATATACAGGTAATCCTCGAGACTCGTATATAAATAAACAATTAATTTTTAATTAATAATTAAATCAACTGATTATTCAAATTAATGAATTATTAATCATTCTCAAATAAATTATTTTTCAAAATAATTAACTATTAATATTTTTAATCAAATAATAATTGAAACTTAAAATAAATATTTTATTACAAGGAAAATTTTCGAAATAAGGGCTTTGTAAAATAAACTTTTCCCGGGGTTACAACCCCTGCAAATCAACACAATCCAACTATATTAAAATAAATTTAATAAATATAAAATATAAAATAAATTGTACGTACACACGTAAACTCGTTGAAAATGACGAACACAACCAAGGAAATCACAAATCCGGACAACATCGAACTTTCTGGTGAATAAAAATAATTCCTGAAAATTCTGAAATTAATATATGTCCACTAGCATGCTACGATATATACAGATATCCAAAAAGAATCTCAAAATCCTTACCACATATTAAATTATGGCCCTCCAAAGAGCTTTTTCAGTGCCCGAAAAATATGCTCCGAAAAATATGAAATTAATACTCATGCATATACACGTGCTGCACTGCCTCCTAGCTTGATCACCATCATCAAATCACCTTTCTATACTCCTAAATAAATTAAAAAGGAAAACCTGTCCAGAAAATAATCTTCTCAAAACTCTTCCAAAATTATACCTATGCGTAGGTCTTAAAGCACTGATCATTTATATATATAGATATCGAATATTGGATGCATGGTTTATAAAATATGAATTTTAAAAGCTTTTAAATATATGAATATACGTACCACATAGGAACGCAGAAGACAAAGTATAGCAGAGGAGATAGAGCGGTTAACACTGAAGAAAGGATCGCGGGGTCGCGCGTGAGGAGAAGGGGGAAAGGTGATGTGCAGGGGAGAAAAAAAAATAGGGGCGGCCGTGTATTTTTTTTTAACAGAAGGGGTATAGGGTATTTCGGGGGTGGTTGCAGGGGAATTGGGGTCGGGGGTATCGGGTAGATTTTAGGAAATGGGGGTATGGGTAGATTAGGATAATTATACATATAAAATTATTATTTTTAAAAACTAATTAAAAACAATAACTTTCTAAAATATTTAGAATATTCAAAAATATAAAAATACTAAATTTTGAATATTCAAATAATTTACTCAAAATAAATTTTTTCACCCGAAGAAAAAAATATCGACTCTAGATACTGACCCGATTAGTAAAATAATATAAAAAATTTAAATCGAACTCAGCCTCACTGAACCGAAATAATTACTAAAATAATAATAAAAATATGAAAATGCATCCAACTGGAATAAAATACAAAAATTTATTCCTCCACTTTTGAGAAAACCAATAAAATATTTAAATAATAAAACTAAAATTTGAAAAATATCCGGGTTGTCACAGATGATGGTAATATCTCTAACCCATCTGGACTCAATTGAAGTTTAGTACCAAGAAACTTAATCATTTGTGATTGCAGAGTATGTAACAAGAGCAAAAGTTATGTGATTTCGTGACATTATTGTACGAGGCATATGATTAAGATTAAATCTCTGACATCACAGTTGGTTGAGAAAGCCTATCTAACGGTAACCTTTGGAGATGACAACAAATGATGTACAAGGGATTTGGCTATAATGATTTTTGGAATTGTCATCAATGGAAACATCTTTTTTGTGGAATGACTTAAGCTAAGTAAAATGTATTGTCATATGTATATTGACAGTATGTTTTAAAAATCACTTGAAACAGTATGTTTAAAGAAAGCACAAATAGGTGATAATAAGTTTAATAGTTACTGTCTTGTACAAATGTAATAACATGATCCATGAACTAGAAGTTCATAAAGTGTTCATGCAAAACATGGTTCAAATTTACGACAGTAACATTCAACACTCAAGCCTATGACAACATATTCAAGTGATAGCACAAAGGAACATGTGACATCTATTGGTGAGATTACGAAGCTGTATGAATAGTAATCGTTATAACTCAACACTAGAACAGAACAAGTAAATAATACTACGCCTACACAGAAATCAGGAAGAAATGAAGACAAGGCAGATACAGTGAATCAAGACATTAGAAGAAGTTTTGAAGTCTACTATAGGTCATTGAGAGAAGTACATTAATATGTTCATGCCTTAGTGAAGAATAATGGTTTAAGACTTTCAGGGTTTCAGAAGTATTGAAGATTCAGTATAGAAGTCTCACCAGAAGATTTCAGTGTAAAGGCATTGATTGAAGATAGACAGTGTTCGAAGCATAGGAATCTAGAAGGATTGAAGACAAGGTAAAGACAAAGGTTAAAGAAGACAGCTGCAGTCTTGAAGCTATACTCACTGAAAGAAGTTCAATTATATGTTCAAGCGTCAGTGAAGAATAGAGAATGAAGTATTCAAGATTGTGGTAGTAATGGAGAGGTTGTGTAAGTACCTAAAATAATTTCAGTGAAAGTACTATGTTTATTGACAGTCAGTGTTCGAAGCAATGAAGTTGCTGCAAACTTAACAATGTAAGTAAAACAATAATACGAAGACCTGGATCAAAGTTAGTCGTCTGTGAACTAGACCAGTTGCACTAGGCGTCAGCAGTTTGTGAACGGAATCCGAGTATTAACTATAGAAGAATTGTTAAGTTGAAGAACGTACTTGGAAAGAACAGTTATTTATTAAGGTACGAAAAGTGATTTGTAGAGGCTACAGTTAAACAACTAAACATCTCAAAGGGTGCAGGGTGCAAAGTTTCACAACCTTGGTACGAAAAGTGAAAGTTTCTTAACTACAGTCGAAGAACGGAAAAAGCTCAGGTACATGGTGAAATGTGACATGACTTTGGTACTAGAAATGAAAGTTGACGTACTTCAGTCAAGGAATGAACAGAGGGTCAAAGTGCAGTGATCAAATTGCACTTTGACCATATAAAATATTCAAGCGCCACAAACCATCAGCGCAACATAAGTATTACTTGACTTGGTCAATATTTCCATTTTTATCAAAGAAGCTAAGGCAGTGTATTAAACATTTCATGAGCTATCTTGAAGGGTTAACATAGTAGTTGTCGCAACAAAAGAATATCTTGAAGCATTATGAGCTATCTTTGCGCAAGGAAATACTTGAAGAATAATTTTAAGTATTTGGTGGCGCCACTACAAGGCAAATAGAGTAGGAGGCGCAACAAAATATATTGGCGCAACAAAAGATTTATGACACAACAAAATATTTCTTGGCCCCACTTAGCCCTCAGCCAATCAAATTCAAGTAGCTTACTTTATTTGATTTAAAGTCTACATAGATAAAAAAATGAAGCCACTCATTAAAACGGGTTGTCTTCTTCAAACACAAAAAATTTAGAGAGCTACTGCCATGGTCGGAGCAAGAGATATAATTTATACACATCCATACCTTGCTCCCGGTCAGATTTTAGGACCCGGTTCTTTAACGAAAAATACTCAGGGCTCCTAGATATCACTCCCTACGGACTCAGTTTTTCCTTGTACTAATTTAGTTATATTTGTATAGGAACCGAGCCTTATATTTTTGAGTTAGTAGCAAAGAACTAATTTGTTCTTTATAAACCAGTTATATTTTTAACTGGGTGTAGGAACCTCCGGGTATATATATAAAAGATATATTCCTTGAATCTTGTCCCGTTTATTTTACTTGCTAATTTTCTTGAACCTAATTGATTTATCTGGACACACAGAAAATTAATAAGCTGCTCTCCTAAACACTACAAATAGCCAAACCCACTATGAAGCAATAATTTATTTATCCACAAATTTTGAAAAGAATTTAAATTATTATTAGTATCGTATTCAACCCCCCTTCTACGATACTTCGGGACCCAATAACATCAACTATTCCCTCGATAGTAAACTTGGTGGAGATGAAGATTTGAAGACAAGAAGTTTTACTGACAGTAACATTGGCGGAGTTAGTTGACAGCAGCTTTGGAGACAGTATGTTTTAGTGGACTATCAAAACTTGATAAAAAAATAAGCGGAGCCGAAGATACTGTCACCATAGAGGAGTTAAAAATTGACAATATACTTTTAGTGAAGCTGACAGTCTGTTCCTGGTAGCAGAGTAGATAGGGAAAATACAAGGAATGATTTTGACATCTCAATCTACTCTTTCAAGTCTACTACTGCAACTTGGAAGAAGACAAACAAAAAGATAAAATGGGTTCAAGAAGTCAAAGATTTATGTACAACTCAGAATAACTTTATTTACAAAGGGAATGAAGCCAAGGTTGAACAAGAAAAGTAAAGTTTCTATTTCAAGTTTTATTCTAGGACAAAGGAAAAGTGTACCTGTAAGTGAGAAATGTGTTTCAGTATAAATACACATATCCCACAAGCACTTTTCCTCAAGGAACTGAGCTAGAACTTGTCTATTCTCTCAAGCTTAGTAACAAATAACATATCTAATTATTATTGTAACTTTGTAGCTAGAATTATTTTCCAGTACAGTTGTAGCAACAAAATTAATAATATATTAATTTTGAAGTTTAAACACTGTGTCTTGATCTGCTTGTTTGTTTGCGTTTACAACTTGTTAAACATTTATCTTGTTTGTTGTTAGTGAGATTAATGATTATTTAAAAAGTTACATTCAATCCCCCCCTTTTGCAACACTCATTCTATTTAACAACTGGTATCAGAATTGCTGGCTTAACATATCTAACCTGAAAAGATGCAAAATGAGTGCACAGAATGTAAGCAGTATAAAAATACCCACCTTTGACAAAAAACATAACCACCTCTGGAAAAGAAAAATGATGTTGTTCATAAAAAAAGGTTACCCACTTTATCCTGGTATTCTGGAAAATGGACATTTTATTCCTCAATCATATGTACCTGAAACCATAGTAGAAGGTAAAACAATGCCCGCCTACTGGGTTCCTAAAAATGTTTCAGAATACAATGATACTGAAAAAGAAAAAGTAGCTGTTGGGTCCCCGAAATGTCATAGAAGGGGGGTTGAATGCGATACTGACAATAATTTAAAATTCTTTTCAGAATTTGCGGAATTAAATTATTACTTTAGTTGAGGGTTCGAGTCCTTGTAGTGTTTGGGAGGCTGACTTACTAGCTTTCTATTTTCATGGTTAAACATTTAAGATATAGAAAATTAGCAAGTAAGTAAACAAGATTCAAGTTAAATATGCATATTAAACTTGAATGGGTGTTACAATATTTGGTAAAATATTTCTTAATTCCTTAGAATAAATTTGACATGAATTGTTTTACTTAAGGAATTAAGAATTCAAACCAGCACAGAAAGTCTGTGAATATAACTTTGCAGACAAATTATTGAATTTGAAAGTTTTCTACTCCTGAAAAATGAAGCCAAATACCTCATATTTATAGAGGTGAAAGCTGGCAAGACTTTTGAATAAAATTTATTTAAAATATCAAAAGACTTTATAAATAAGCCTGTAAAACTTTTTAAATAAGCTGGATAAGACTTTTTCTGCTCGGTAAGTCTTTTGAAAAAATGGGTAAGACTTTTCAAAAGTCTTGCAAGAACACTCGATAAGACTTTTAATAAGTCTTATTGTTTCTGCTCGATAAGACTTTTAAAAGGTCTTACCAATTTAATTCGGTAAGACTTTTGGAAAGTCTTGTTGATCAAATTTGGTAAGACTTTTTAGAAAGTCTTGCCGAGTTAATTTGGTAAAACTTTTTAAAGTCCTATTGAATTAATCCAGTAAGACTTTCTATAATTATGCAATAAGACTTTCTTTAAATGTTAAATAAAATATTCTTTTTAACTTAATTAATTTCACAATATTAATTAAATAATTTATAAATTAAATCAATTCAAGATGAATTAATTTAAGTATATAAATTAAATTATTAATTAACTTTTGATAGTAGAATTAATTTAGTTTCTTCACTGCTCAACCACTGTATATTTGACTTGATTCTTCCTGTCGTCACTGTCTTCGTCATTCTAAAATAATTCTAAATTAATTAATTTTTTAATTAATTTAAAAAATAAATTAATTCTAAGTAAATTAATTTACTAATTAAATTAACTAATTAATTAATAGAGAATTAAATTAAAATCTTGACTGTAGGACTATTGTTAATGTAGATAAAACTCTTCTGTTCTTCAACAATAACCTTTATAACCACTTGAACGTTTTGATGACGAATCTTCACTGACATTGTTTACACCCTGTGCACTGGTCTGGTTCACGGATGACTAACTACAATGTTGATTCTCATTTCTGCTGTAGTGGTTTTATATCTTGTCTTCTTTTTGTTCTTCCTCTATAATTTTTCTTCTGGAATCTTTTTGTAGTAGGCACTTAAAATCTTTTGTATCTTCTAAACTCCTTGAGATACTACTCTTTTATTTTACACCGACGCTTGAACATATTAATGAGCTTCTTTCAGTGTTGAGTAGCAGTCTTGTCAGACTTCTTCTGATATTCTGATTCTTCGTGTCTAGTTGACATTCTTCGTCTCGATTCCTTATTCCATATTTATTATTTACTTCGCTTTCTTATCTGAGTTGAGTTGTCATCTACTTATTACAAATAGGACTAGTCATATGACTTTCAATCTCCCCCTATTTGTTGTTAAACATTTAACACACAAATTCCTAGATGATAACTCAACTAACAACTAAGAAAATAATACGACATTTAAGAACTGTAAGTAATAAATTGTTTTCTGGATCATATAATACATTTTTAAATTTCAATTATGAAAGATAAATATAAGATAGATGTTCCTTTAGACTAAACATATTTAACAAAGTTCTATCTTGACTTACCTATCATTACCAGCTTTAGAAGTATCATCTTCACCTTCTTCTAGAGTTTAACTTTTGTGACCAGATGTCATTGGTAGATCTTCAGTGGCTGGTTTCTCTGGATCAGATTATGCATTTCTAGATTTCTTGGTTTCTCAGTGACTGGCTAGCACTGAACATATTATACAAGTAGTATTATCTTCATTTCTCAGACTAATCACTACTCCCTCTTAGGATGACAGGGATGAAGTCTTGTTCTCTTCTTACCATTTCTCCTCTATTTCTCCAATTTTTGTCTTCATTTCTCTCCCAAGGTGAATTCATTCTCCCCTTACGTGAATTATCCAACCATTTTAATAGAGGTAATAACAGACATGACATACATACAACATTAAACCATAACATATATAAAAAATGCAAACTATGACATGTTATGCATTTTAGAAAATCTTGTTAATCTTATATACAAGAATCCTCTAAAATCAAATGGAATAGAAGAAATAATAAATAATCATTAGTTCTATCTAATCCAAGCATGTTGTTATATACCCCCTTTTCTTGTTCAACAATTCCTCCCCTATTTAGATCTTGTTGAACAATTCTCCCCTTTGGATCTCTTGTTGAACAATTCTCCCCTTTTGATCTTGTACAAACTTCTCCCCCTTAGTTGAGTAATCCTCTTCAGAAGAAATTTCCTCCACCTTAGTTGAATAACATTAGAAATCTGTAACAGGGAATTGGGAATGAGATTTGGTAATTGTGCTAGTGTGTGATTTTTACTTTGTGTTTCTGACAAGTGTTTCGCTCATATACTCTCTAAGTTTTCACTTATAGAATATATATTTTCACTCTTTCTCACTTGTGTTTCACGCTCTTCTCACAACACTGTTTCTCTCTTAGTACGGATGACACAGTCTTTTGTATCTGCAAGAAAGATCACCATAGCCCCTTCAAGAGAGGTCACTGGTGGTGCAATGTGGTTTCGTAAATCTCCGTCCTCAATTAAATCTATCAAAATATTTGATTTTAATCACTGAATTGCTTCAGGAATAAATTCAATTAGTTGCTGATCATCTAATATGAACTGTTCCGTTAGGAATCCAGATATGTCCATTTGGGAGGGAGACATGGATCTATAATGTAGCAAATGATCTAAGTTTCCTCCTGACTCTTGTGAAGGCATGTTGATTCAGTCAGAATCATCAATCATCCTTCCTTCCTCGATATGGAAGTTAAGAATAATTACTTCCGTCAATTCATCCTTAATATGTGGCAATCCTTACAGTGCCTTTTGGGAGGACATAAATTAGTTAACAGTTGCCTTGGTTTTAATTTCACACTCTAAATAGGGGCAGAGCTGCTGAAACACTCATAGATACTTCTCTTTTCTAGTGCACTACAGGCACTTACTCTCTCACCCTCTTTAGTTGAAAAAACTTTTCTTTTCAGGGGTTTAGTAGATGAAGTTGTATCTGTTTGAGTGTTTGTGGTTCTATGATCTATGTTAGAGATTGTAGGTTTTCAATCCCTTGATCTCATCCTATAGCCACTAAGGGCTCAATATATCAATTGTAATATTTTTATATCAATTGATTAGAGAATATATCAAGATCGAGATTACATGTTTTTACCTCGAGTCGATTGCTCTTGTTTGACATAACACAAATATGCTTTTATTATTAGTGATTTTTAGATAAAATATATAAATATATATATATTATCACTAACAACAAAAATCATAATTAATTGTAATGAAAAAATAACAAACTATCAATTCATGATAATTAATAATAATTTTAAAAAGCAAGTTATTATGCTCCTAATATCTCATCGTATTAAAATTCTGAAACTAATAAATATTTAATTGCTTCAATTAATAATTTTAATAAGATAAAATATCATCGCTAAATACTAAATAATCATAAGAATGAAAATTAGCATTTAACTTCATACACTATATCTAATAATTGTTACTCAAGCATATGACTATTATAATCATAACAATTATCAGTAGTATATGTAAGCTCGAGAAAGTAGATGTAAAGAAATTCACAAGTCCTTTAAATATTGACATTTAATACTTATGATTCTTAGAACAATTTCGCGTTGACAAAAATAAATTTTAAAAATAAATTGAAATAAACATAACTATGAAATAAAAATATGCCAATCTTATAGAAAAAATAAAAATAAAATAAAAATAAACTTACAAACACACACACACACACACAGACATATATATATATATTGATACTAAAAGTTTGAAAATAAAAACAATATGTACCAATTGTTGGAAAACAAAAATAATAAAAAATATATATACAGTACAGATGCCAATTAAATAAAACTGTACAAAACTAAAGATGTTGCATGTACCTCTCACTGTGCATGCCTCGTAATGTGTTCATAGAATTTATCTATCAACGTGAGTGTCAATGGTGTGCTTGACTCATTACAAGGTGCTCTGGCTGATGAGCGAATTTCAATGGACTCATCCTGTAGAGAGAATGATTCTAGAGACAGTTTTATTGCCTTTTCAGCTCTGCATCCTTTTGAGAAGATGCAAATGAGCTTGCAGTTATCTCAGTTATATACTTTTTTTTCTTCTCTGGAGGTAGAGATGTGGGTGCTCTTCCGACATCTTCCTTATTTGTTATATCAAGTGCAATTTCTCTCTTATCAACCTCTAACTTACATGAGTTCCTTATATCTCCAGGGGTTAATATATGGAAGTAGATGAATTGGTATTTGGTACTATGGCCTGAGTAAGAGATTGATGGGTTTTCAACCTCTTGGCCATTTTCTAAAGCCACTAGGGGATAACTGGAAAGAACCAATCGAGATAAAAAGATAATCACCTTAACATTCTAAAATATATTTTTCATCCCAAAGAGAAGGAAAAGTATAATAAAGAATGGTAATATATTACATTAAAGTACTTTCAGTAAAAGAGTTTTGTCGGAACTAAGGATTTATCATTTAAGATTATGATACAAAATTTTATTTAAGATATATATCCCATAATAAAACGTGGGAAAGTTGTATCAAAGAAGAAAGTTTCTATCCTTTATGAATTTCTTATAAGGCAAACTTCCCATAATAAAATACAGGAATTTGTACCAAGGAAGAAATTCAACTCTCTTACCAAATTATATATAGTTAAAATGACTCTTTTCCTCTATACCTTAATACTGTACGATTTAAAAACAGTTTTGTAAGCCATCATTATTAGATAGATGACTATGATTTTTTGACTCATAATGTAATTATGATCTTCATCATTTTCGTCCACCTGATATTATCCCTGACTTAAAATAGAAAAATTCATGATAATAGGGGTGGATGTATTCTTAGCAATACAGTACAAGGCCTTCAAAGCGACAACCACTATTTAGGTACATTGAATCAATGTGAAACATACATTGAATCAATTTGAACAAGTGTTTGAAAATAAATCATTTTACAAATGGTTGATACCTCGAAGTAAAAATAATTTTTGAAATATTTTTAAGTATATAAAATATTGAGAATTTTATATACACATAACTTAGAAAATACTTCCCCTTCCAATATTAGTGAATTTTGAAATATGCATTGATTATTTAGATCAGTAATTCTAAATAATGTCACTAATATTAAAAGTGTCACAATTATTTGTAAAAAAACATTTTAAAAATATCAGAGAAAAATATCAAAACAATTAAGTAAGACATCATTGACTAATATTGAACATACAAATAATTATGCTGCTAACTTATGCTATAAAATTTAACTACCACAGATGCATATAACATTGTAAACATGATAATTAAACTAGTAGCAATAAGTACGAGGTACTAGAATATAAATAAATTCACAAGTCCTTTAAATATGGACGATTTAATACTTGTGAACTCATTTAAGAATTCCTTACAAATGGGATTTCCAACAAATATGCACATAATTAATATCCCAACTTCACTAATCAACTTAGACAAAATGAATTTATCAAGTTGTTTAGCAAATATCTGCAAGTTATTCTACTAAGGACTACTCTCGAAAGAAATGATACCCGGTGTCCATGCGCTTGTCCGTGAGTGGTATAGAGATTATTCAGCAGAGTTGTTGGAGTTGACAGCTTCTAGTAATTACTTCCTTGTCTTTCTTACAACCTGCATTATCTAAATCTATATATGCAATTAGGTTAAACCTAGTATCTTTAGGGTACCTGATTAGATTCATATCTTAGCTATAAGATTAGATTCTCTAGTATCCACTTGGAAACTTGCACATAGGCATATTGAGAATAAAATATATGGTCTTTATGCACAGTAGACCCACATATAATATAATCATGGTATATTTGCACTAATATTACATTATGTGTGTGTGCCTTGTATTCTAGAGAGATATGTGTATAACGACTCTAAAATTTAATCATTTTCAAGTAATTATCAGTTAGAGTGTCATACTATGTCCTTGACCATTGCTTGATCTCTTACCATCGTCATAGAGAGCTTTGTGAAGAGAATGATATATAAATTATAGTGGATATGAAACTTCAAAGTCCAGGAGTTATTGTACATCAACTTGTTCAGCCCTAATAGTATCAAGTCTCGTCTATGGTGCTTTAGTTAGATCTTGAAAGTCCCGAAGATTTTGTTTCCATCATCGTCGATACCTTCTGTAGCAACCAGTTTGACTTTGTCCCTCATAACAATGCCAAAAATCATCCAGTCTCTGTAAACCCTTATAGTACCAATTGCAACTTTGTCTTGTGGTCTGGGTTCCAGATTCAGTAGATTCTGCCTTCGAAGAGATCATCTTGAATTGTAATCACCCAATCTGGATCAATTAGTGCTTCTTCAATCTTCTCTAGGATACCAACTATTTTGACATTTTCTCTTTCCCGAAGAATAACCATTTATTTTGCATAGCACTTCTAGTCTTTACTCTAGTATCCGGATCACTAAGAACTAGACCCCAGGAATGAAATTGACTCCAAATCCTTTGTCTCGGCAGATATGTTCTTAACGTATTCCTTTGATCTTCATTGTGTTGAGTACGACTAGTAGATCCTTCTTTTATGTGCTCCCCCTGAGTTGCTGCGAGGATGTGTTGAAGATCCTTCACCTTGTTGAGTGGATTCTGTTAAATTCCATGAGTTGTGTAGATTCACTACCATTTCCACTACTAGGATCTGAATCATCATCATTAACATTGATTCCTTCTGCAACCTCAGTTTCATCATCAATATTTGAATATGACTCTAACAAGATGTCAAGCTTCACAGATTCAGAATAGACTTTTATTTTAATGCTCGAGAGCTTGGTGTAATAGGACAACACATTCAGACTTTCAATCACCTTCTGATTTTACATCACATCTTACATTGAAAGCTTTCGACTTCAATGAGTAGCCGAGGAAAATTTTTCCATGAGCCTTAGTTTCAAACTTGCTAAGATACTCATATAAATCTTCAATAAATATCATTTTTCTCCAAACACACGAAAGAGCTTCAGTGTTTACTTCTGGTTGGCCATTAACTCATATGATGTCTTTTCACGATCTTGTTGAATAAAGAATCATGCTATGTTAATCGCTTTAACTTCAAAGTACCTTTATAAGTACATACTTCATTTGTAACTTCATTCGTGAAATTATGTTCCAATATCTGATCACAAAGTTCTCACAGCTTACTTTGCTTCCACTTGATCTGCCTGAAGTGATCAATCACCATATGTGATATATTATCTGTTGAATGCACGAACATCACTAATTCAGTCTCAGTTGAGTGATCTTCCATCTTTCTTGTCAAAATCAAACACTTTTCTATTTCAATACTTTTTCAGAAAACCTTTGACAAAGAATTCCCTAGTGCCCTATAGATAGTGCTTAGTGCTTAAGTCCGTCGACAAGAAAGATATTTCCAGTGATGACAATTCCAAAATCATGATAGCCAAGTCCCTTGTATATCCTTTGCTGTCATCTCCAAAGGTTACCGTTGGGTAAGCTTTATCAACCAACTGTGATAGTAGAGCTTCAATACTAGTAATATGCCTCGAACAATAAATGTCACGAAATTACATAACTTTTGTCTTTTGTTTCATACTCTGCAATCACAAATGATTAAGTTTCTTGGTACTCAACTTCAATTGAGTCCAGATGGGTTAGAGATATTACTTTCAATAGTGGTAACAGCAGTTTCAATCTTAACATGCACAAACTTATCTTTGACTGATCACTTCTCATTCACAGCAGCCTTGACAAGGTAGTCTTAAGGCTATGAGAGTTGTGATTCTAACCTATCTTAAGGTGGACTAGCAGTCTTTACCCTATTGTGATTCTTATAGATGTTTTGCCTAAGATTATGCAAGTCCTAAGATATGCATTTTCAACTTTAAACAAACAAGCATGAAGATAAGAACACAAGGTAACATTTAGCTTCAATTCATTATGGATAAGAATTATGCATTTTAGGCATGTTATGCATATTAAAAAATTCAGTATTATCTACTTTAACTTACACAAATGTGACAAGTGTCAAGCAGATTTACAGAAATTAAATAATTTTCTAGAAGTACATGGGATAGATGAACTAACAATTTAATTACTAATTATGTCTAAACCATTTCTGTTATTGTCTAACATTTTAATTATCCCTAATTACCTAAGTAAGTTTTAGATTAAGCCTCGAATCTACAAATTTTACTGACTACTTAGATAATTCTACTATCTTTTAATCTACTATACCTTAACAAGCAATACATTAAGTGATTTGACATTTGAGTGCAACTATGTGAGTGTGATCAATTCATATGAAAATAAACACATAAATAATTTTAAGAATATGCAGAATGTTTGACTAAATTATTATGAGCAATATCAAATTCCACATACACTAAACAAGTCATTTATCACAGTAAAAATAAATATAAAATATCTGATCTATGACTTGTTTGTCTATTAGCAATTTTCACAACATTAACAGATGAAAGGCAGAGTGTCTAAACTTGTAACACTATAACTTATGTAACTCAACTAAAAGAAAAGATACTTAACCAGAAGACAATCAAGAACTTGAAGCCACAAAGAAATCAATGCTAAATGAAGACAGTGTAATTGATACAATTCAACATGTTAACTATGATCAAATAAAGAAGAAATCATTGAAAGAAGTTCAAGTCAGAGTTGTTCATGCCTCAGTGATTTGTAACCTAAAGATTCAAGATCATAGCAATCAGTATCAATAAGACTAATTGATTTCAAGTGAACAAGAAGGAAATCAATATTTGGAAAGCCACATTACTAATCGAATATGGTAATTTATTCAAGAAGCAGAAACACTATCAAGACTAGTCACTTATGAATTAGACCATTGCATCAAGTGTCAGGACATTGATAGCATGTTTATGTTAGTAATAGAGATCCAGGTTCAAGAGCTTGTTGAAGAATATGGAAGACATAAAGAAATCACAAGTTCAAGATGTTGCATTGAAGTTTCAAGTTGAAGCCCAGAATTTCTCTAAGTGCAAAATGTTCTAGATAGCCAAGTAGAACATTCCTATGAAGAAATTCTACTTAGATGTTCGAGATAGCCAAGTAGAACATTCCTATGTAGAAATTCTACTTAGATGTTCGAGATAGCCAAGTAGAACATTCCTATGTAGAAATTCTACTTAGATATTCGAGATGGCCAAGTAGAAATTCTCAAGTAGATATTCTACATGGAGGGCAGTTTCAACATGACACATGGCATCATCTAATTGGCAGATTTCCAAGCTTTCAAGATAAGATAAGATTTATGTGGACATCATTGGGCCACGTACATCTTAGTCTTTGAAGTCTACATGACATAGATTACAAGTAGTATAAATAGAAGTACTTGTGTATTATTTAAAGTAAGAGAGCAATATTTTCGAGAAAAACACTTGTAAAAAAAAAAAGAGAGTATATTCACCGAGCTTAGTATCATTTACTACCCTCTTTACTTCTGATGTACTTTGTAATGAATGTTGTAGCAACCTTTTCAAGATATATATAAAACATATATTCCTTGAATCAGTATGTTCATTTATTACATTGCATTTATTGCTTCTTAAATTTGTAAAGTTGTATTCACCCCCCCCCCCTCTACAACACATTTGGACCTAACAATTGGTATCAAAGCTTCATGTTTAATATACAAAACATAGATCCTTGTGTTTGGTAGAAGATTTGTGAGTTTTCATCTTCCAGAACTACTTTTCAATTTGTCTCGAAAAGTGGGCCTTAATTTGTTTCTAGTGAAAACTCATCCGAAAAATTATTTAAATACTCCAGGTGTGATTAATTAGCTTGGATGGATTTTAGATAATTTTTGTGAATTAATCTGGGTACTTTGATATTTGGTGTTCTTGAGTGTTCATCATTATTCTTGTTAAAGAAGACAAACCCAGCAACTTTTTGATTTCCTTTTCAAAAAGACAAAAAGGTGTTATTGGCTTTTGATTTGACATATATCTCACAGCAAAAAGTATTACAGAAGATATTCAGTACCTTGCACGTGTGTTAGGTGAGTTGGGTGAGAAAAACCACAAAAGTCAAAAAGTGTGATAAGTGACCTGCAGCAAATTTTATCCAAGGCAAAAGTTCTACATAGAATATTCTACTTGAATATTCTACTTGAATATTCTACTTGAATATTCGACTTAAGATATTCTACTTGGACAAAAGTTCGACTTAGAAAATTTCGACTTGGAGAATTTCGACTTAGGCAGAAGTTCTACATAGATATTCTACTTAGCCTTGTCCTGGTACTTAGAAATTTTTTTTGGTGATCAAAATTTGAAGTTTGATTTATTTTGAGATAATTTAATTTTCTTTTAATTACTACTCAAGTAATAAGAAAAGTTTATTATCTTTACTTTAAATCCATAATTAGATGGCACCTAAAAACAATTTCAAGATTCCAATGTTCGACCGAGATCATTATGAAGAATGGGTGTTGAGAATGAAACTTTACCTTGAGTCCGTCAATCCTGAATATCTGGAAGTTCTCGATAAAGGTAAATTTGTACCAATGGTTGTTGTTCCTGAGCATATGGAAGGAGATGTGGTTGTACCACAACGGTCTGAGCCGAAGAAGGCAGTAGACTTTTCAGATGCTGATAAGGAGCAGATATCTTTCGACACATCCGTTCGACAAACACTGATGGAATCCCTAGATCATGAGATGTTTAACGTAGTTAAAGGACTAACTACAGCAAAGAAGATTTGGGACAAGCTAGAGGTCGTCATGGAAGGTACCTCTGAGGTCAGAAGCAACAAAACACTTATACTCAAGATGGAGTATGACACTTTCAGAATAAGAAAAGGAGAAAGTATAACCGATGTCTATCTAAGATTCAGTCAGTTGGTTTTGGATTTGAATCTGAGAGGTGTAACTCTCCCCGTGGTTGAAGTCAATACGAGATATCTGAGGAACCAGCCAAAAAGTATTGAACATAGAGTCTATGCTGTTAGAGAAACCAAAGATTTGCACACAACAACTCTGGAAGAATACTATGGAATTCTAAAGACCTATGAGCTGGAAACACTTCAAGATCAAGCATGGGATAATGATTCAAGAGGAAAAGAAGCTGCATCAGGGTTAGTTGCTGATGAGGTAGAGTCTAAAAAGGCAATGGTTGCAGAAAAGCCTAGGTCATCACCTGCATCACCTCAAGTTGAAAATGATGATGAGTGCACATCAAATAGTGATGACGACTACTTCACCCAAGAAGAGCTGGACAATATGGATGACAGTGTCGTGGCATACATGGCAAGGAAGTTCAGCAATATAAGATTCAGAAAGAGTAACCGACCGCATAGTAAATCTTCATCTTACTATCGGGTTATTAGGGGTGGTGGTAGTTCTCAAGGTTACAAAGGCAAAGGCAAGAGTACCAGCTACAAATCTCCTTTGGATTTCAAAATGAAGTTCAAATGTTATAACTGTGGTGAAGCTGGACACTTTGCTACAGATTGCAAGAAGCCTAAACAGACATATCCAAAAGAAACTTATGAAGCCCTCAAAAGCAAGTATGAGGCCCTGGTGAAGGAAAGACATGGAAAAAGAGCTTTAGTTGTCACAGAAGGAAGAGCGTGGGATGATTCAGATGAGGAAGAAGTTACTCATACAGCAAACTTTGCCCTCATGGCTGAAACGTCAGATGAACCAGAGGGCATTAAGCAGAAAAGAAATAAAGTCTTATGGGTGCTAGATAGTGGAGCATCAAGGCATATGACAGGAAACAAGTCCCTGCTTACAGAGTTGGTTATGAAAGCTGGCCCTTATGTTACCTTTGGAGATGACAGCAAAGGTGTGACGAAGGGATATGGCAAACTGAAGACTGGCAATGTCATCATTGAAGATATCTCTTATGTTGAGGGATTGAAGCACAATCTGTTGAGTATCAGTCAGTTCTGTGACAAAGGATACGAAATTGTCTTCAATAAGAAAGGCGTGTCAATCACTCACATTAAGGAAGGTTCATTGGCTTTAAGAGGAATTCGTAAGGCAGATCTTTTTGTTGCAGACATGGATTCGGCAAATCAGAATGAAGTCACCTGTTTCTACAGCAAAGCTTCAGATGATGAAAGCTGGTTATGGCACAAAAAGCTATCTCACTTAAACTTCAAAACGATGAATGCTCTCGCGAGGCGAGAATTAGTGAGAGATCTGCCACAGATGGAGTTTGCTCCTAAAGGACTCTGTGAAGCTTGTGAAATGGGAAAGTCAAAGCGAGCATCACATAAAAGTAAAGAAATTTCTAGTATCACTGAGCCTTTACAACTTCTTCATATGGATTTGTTTGGCCCAGTGAATGTCCTATCCTTATCTAGGAAAAGATATGCTTTGGTAATCGTGGATGACTTCTCCAAGTATACATGGGTATTGTTCGCAATGACGAAAGACGAAGTACCTTTCCTAATCATTAATCACATCACTCAAATTGAGAATGTTTCAACACTTACTGTAAAGACGATTAGAACAGACAACAGTACTGAATTTAAGAATGCAGTGCTGAATGACTTCTGTGTATCTAAGGGAATACGTCGTCAGTACTCAGCCCCGAGAACTCCACAGCAAAATGGAGTAGTTGAAAGGAAGAACAGAACTTTGGTTGAAGCAGCAAGAACATTGTTGTATGATTCAAAACTTCCTCTTTACTTTTGGGCCGAAGCAGTGAGTACAGTGTGTTACACTCAGAATAGAACCCTGATCATAAAAGATAAAGAAAAGACACCATGTGAACTAATGAATAACAGAAGACCTACAATCAAATACTTTCATGTCTTTGGAGCTAAATGCTATGTGCTTATAGATAATGAAAATCTAGGAAAATTTGCAGCAAAAGCTCGAGAAGGAATCTTTGTTGGTTATTTTACAGATGTGGTGGCAACTTATCGGGTATTCTTAGTGAATGATCGAAAAGTGACTGAAAGCTACAACGTCAGATTCGACGATACCAAACTCCCATCAATATCTAAAGATTCTAGTGAACCAGAGTCCCTTAAATTTCAGAATCTGGACTTAGATGAACCTGAAGATGAACCTGAGTTGGTTATCATTTCAAATGTTCCAAGTGTTCGTGAAGAAACATCTGAGCTTAATGAACAATCGAATCCTACACGTTCAGAAGAAACTTCTTCCGCACGATCCTGCAACAACTCAGGGGGAGTAAATAGCAGCTCAAGGACAAGCGTTCAAGGCTCAAGACGAGATGACACTAGTTCTGTAGGAGCTGGCACTAACTCAGGGGGAGTTAGTGGAAATACCACAAGTAGTCAACACAACAACTCAGAAAGTCAAGCTGAATCATCAAGACAATTTCCAAGAGAACGAGTATGGAGTAGAGACCATCCGTTTGAATTAATAATTGGTGATCCAGATGCTGGTGTGACCACTAGAAGAACTGCAAGAGCTGACATGGCTAATATTTTCTTATATTCTGGGTTCTTATCCAAGCTTGAACCTAAAGAAATAGAAGAAGCTCTTGGTGATGCTGATTGGGTAATTGCAATGCAAGAAGAGCTCAATCAGTTTGAAAGGCAGAAAGTTTGGAAGCTGGTACCCCGACCGAAGAACAGATCAGTAATTGGAACTAAGTGGGTATTCAGAAATAAACTGGATGAAGACGGACTTGTAACGCGAAACAAGGCTCGTTTGGTAGCGAAGGGTTATTCTCAAAAAGAAGGTATTGATTATGATGAGACCTATGCTCCAGTTGCAAGACTTGAGGCAGTCAGGATGTTCTTGGCCTTTGCAGCACACAAGAACTTCAAGGTTTTTCAGATGGATGTGAAAAGTGCCTTCCTGAATGGAGAGCTAGAAGAAGAAGTATATCTGGAACAGCCACCTGGCTTTGTTGATCCAGAGCTTGTAGATTTTGTGTACCTTCTCTTCAAAGCTGTCTATGGCCTCAAACAATCCCCAAGACGATGGTATGAAACCCTATCCTTGTTCTTAATTGCAAGTGGTTTTACTAGGGGAATAATTGATAAAACATTGTTCTATAAAAATGTAAAAAGTGATTTAATACTTGTTCAAGTCTATGTGGACGATATTATTTTTGGGTCATCTAATGAGCGCTTGTGCGAGAAATTTGCCAAGTTAATGCAGGATAAGTATGAGATGAGCATGATGGGAGAGCTGTCCTTCTTCCTTGGATTACAGATCAGTCAAAGAAAAGATGGAATCCTTATCTGTCAATCCAAGTACATCAAAGATTTACTCAAGAAGTATAATCTAGAAGATGCATCAACAACTAAGACTCCCATGGCAACAGCCACGAAGCTTGATGAAGACAAATCAGGTAAACCAGTTGACATCACAAGCTATCGAGGTATGATTGGCTCACTCCTCTATTTAACTGCAAGTAGACCCGATATTATGTTCGCAACTTGTTTGTGTGCAAGGTTCCAAGTGGATCCTAGAGAATCACATCTCATAGCCGTCAAACGAATCTTTAGGTATCTCAAGGGAACATCAAATCTAGGGATTTGGTACCCAAGAGATACAGGTTTTAATCTAATTGGCTATTCGGATTCAGACTATGCAGGTTGCAGGATTGATAGAAAAAGCACATCTGGTGCATGTCAATTTCTTGGCAGAAGATTGGTGTCCTGGCAAAGCAAAAAGCAACACACAGTATCTACTTCTACTGCTGAAGCTGAGTACATTGCTGCTGGAAGCTGTGTAGCTCAAATACTGTGGATGAGGAACCAATTGAAAGATTATGGCATGGGGCACAAAAAGATTCCAATCATGTGTGACAACACAAGTGCCATTGCCATGACCAACAATCCTGTAGACCACTCGAGAACCAAGCATATAGACATCAGGTATCACTTCATTAGAGAACATGTCGAGGAGGGGACTGTGGAGTTACATTTTGTGCCCACAATGCAACAAATTGCAGATATATTCACTAAACCTCTTGATGAAGTAACATTCACAAGGTTGGTTGGTGAATTGGGGATGCTTAACACAAGTTAGTGATTTCTCCTATCTGTAAAATTCCAGTTTTGAACATGTACATATGTTTTTAGTCTTGTCATTTGCCTGTTTTATTGATACAAAGTTGAAAACATATGTAAATAATCTCTACAATTGCTCAAAATATCACTTCTGCATGCTAATTAATCATTATGGACTTAGACTTTAAAATGGTTAAGTAATGAGTATTTTAGGATGCATGTTGTGTTATTTTACATAAATTCATTGTGCTTTATGTGTAATTATTGGTTAAATCTTTGAATTTATGCTGGTTAGATTGCATGAACATAGGGGGAGTTAATTCATATTCCTTTCAGTTTTTTTTTTCATGTAATTTTTATTAATTTAAAGGCCTTAGAATTGTCCAGGAATGTTTTTAATTGTTTGCTTTATTAAAATTCCTTGGATTGATATTTATAATAATTTGGCAAAATTTTAATTGTTGTTTTTATTGCAAAAATTGCAAAATTATTATGCCTATCTTCAAAATTAAAAATTTTGAAAATTCTGAGTCTGGGAAGAATATTCAAATTTTTTTTTTTCAAGTCTGGGAAATTGTTCGAGTTAATCTCTATCTCGAACATTATCTCGAATATTCGACTTGATGTTCGACTTGAGTCCCATCTCGAACATTATCTCGAATATTCGACTTGATGTTCGACTTGAGTCCCATCTCGAACATTATCTCGAATATTCGACTTGATGTTCGACTTGAGTCCCATCTCGAACATTATCTCGAATATTCGACTTGATGTTCGACTTGAGTCCCATCTCGAACATTATCTCGAATATTCGACTTGATGTTCGAGATAGTATTCCCAGGTTTGTACTTGAAATTTGAAAGGCATAGGTGTACTAACTTGTAACACTTAATTATTATGTAACTCAACTAAGTAAAAGATAAAACAACAGCAAAACAAGAGAAACGGAAGAAGCACATGGAATCAATCAACTGAAGAAATGGTAATGATACTTGGTAACTACAAGTAACTAATTTGGTTAATCAAGGATGCATAAGTGAGAAGAAGTTCAATCTCAGTATTGCTCATGCCCTAACTTATCTAATGGAGGATCAGATTAATGTCAAAGAAGTATCAAGAAGACCAAAGTGATTTCATGTAATGTATATCAACATCTGGATAATGTAAAGGTTAATCAACAAATGAGAACTGACATTCAGAAGCAAGAACCCCTACAAGACTAGTCACTTATGAACCAGACCATTGCATCAAGTGTCAGGACATTGGAGGCAAGTTCATGTCAGTAATAGAAGATCTCATTTGAATTGAGTGAGGAAAAGAAATTGAAGAAGCTAAGGAAACTTGCTCATAAAGGTTAACTCTCAATTAGTCACTAAAGAAGGTCAACATTGGATGTGTGCATATTTGCTAAGGCAAATGTCGATCCACAGCAGATCGAGATGCGGGTCGAGATTTACAAGTGAAGTAAAACACTGCTAAGGCAAATCTCGATCCAGGCGATAGATCGAGATCGAGATTCTCCCAGATCGAGATCGAGATTCTCCCAGATCGAGATCGAGATCTTCACAGATCGAGATCGAGATCTTCATAGATCGAGATCGAGATTCTCCCAGATCGAGATCGAGATTTTCACAGATCGAGATCGAGATGGGTCCAGGCGAAGATCGAGATGCGGGTAGAAATGTAACATTTAATGTTCAAGGGACAAGTGGCTTATTGTGAACGGTTGATCCAGAGTTGTTGTTAAAGTACTTTTTGTTGTCGAAATCCTGATTGGGCCACGTACACAAAAAGGACAAGATCAAGACTACATGACATTATAAAAGCAGCACTTTGTTTTTATTTAGTAGTAACTTGTATCTCTGTATTTTAAACGATAATTTTTAAGAGAGAGCATTTACTGTAAAACAAAAAGTGAGAGAGAGGATCAGTTGAATCTAGCTTTAATTGCTGTATTTATTGTTCAACTGATCATGATGCTTTTATGAATGTTGTAGCAAATCCATCAATGAATATAATGATATATTCTTGAAATTCTGTGTCATCATTTATTACTTGCACATTGTTTATTCTTTTTTTTTTTAAACAGTTGTATTCACCCCCCCTCTACAACACTTTGGACCTAACAATTGGTATCAGAGCTTCTGTTAAACACATCTAACAGAGATCCTATTGTGTTGTTTGAGTTGGTTCTTGAAAATCCCAGATCCATTTTTTTCTTGAAGTTTGTGCCGAAAGTTTTTGTTTGTTTCTTCCTGGAAAAGTCATAGATCTAAAAAGTTCTAAGTAATGGTGTAAGGAATATTTGTACAAAATTCCAAAATATTGTACTTTAGAGCTTTGTGGATTTTCTTGTGGTCAAAGCTGGAATCAACTGATTGACTAAACAAAAAGGACAATTTCGAACTTCTGTCAACTAGAAAGTGGACACCTTTTTGTTTGGACTTGAGAAAGTGGTGGACCCTGCTACTGTTCCTGTGATTAGAACTAACTTGCTTGAATCTTAAGTGCAAAATCCGTTGAATATTAAGTGTTGGATATTTAAAGTGAGATAATTAATTTTTCAAGTAAATACAATTTATTGTAATTTGAAAAGTGTATTATCTTAATTTTAAACTTTATTAAAATGGCCGCCGCACACAGATTTAAGATACCTCCGTTTGATGCACAACATTATGACGAATGGACCGGAAGGATGAGAGCTTACCTTGAATCAATAAACAAGGTATACTTGAGAATATTGGAAAACGGTCCATACATACCCATGAGAATTGAGCCAGAGCGAATGGAAGGAGGGATACTAATTCCATCCCGGTCTGTTCCTAAAGAGGAAATGGAGTTTTCAGACGCAGATAAAGAATTGGTTGGTATGGATGCGTCGTTACGCAACGTCATAATTGAATCCCTAAACTCAGGGTACTATGTTCAAATAAAGGGATTAAAAACAGCTAAAGCCATGTGGGATAAACTGGCTGTGGTGATGGAGGGGACCGAGGAAGTTAGAGATAATCACAAACGCATTCTGATATCTGAATATGAATCATTCAGATGCGAACGAGGAGAAAGCGTAGCGGATGTTTACAAACGTTACAGTAAATTGCTTATCGAGCTGAGTATAAGAGATAAAGTCTATCCACTAGCAGATTCAAATATCAAGTTTCTATTGAATTTGCCTAAACATCTGGAACACAGGATCACTGCCATTCGAGAGTCAAGAGACTTGAAAAATACTTCTCTTGAAAAGCTGTATGGTGTTTTGAAGACCTACGAGCTGGAGCAGGAACAAAATGACAGAAGAAGATCCTACAATAGTGGAGAAAACAAAGCGGTAAGTGAGTCTGGACTTGTAGCTGAAGAGTCTGCTGTAAAGGCACTTGCAGCTGTCTCATTAAAAACTGCTAATCCTGAAAGGGTGGTATTAGACATTGAAGATCCATCCGAAGAAAGTGAGGATGAATACTATACCCTTGAAGAGCTGGACAAATTAGAAGACAAGTCATATGCTTGTATTGCTCGAGAATTTGCTCATATCAGCTTCAGGAAGCAAAGAAGTGGTAAAGGACGATTTGGTAGTTCTTTCAGCCGAAGAGGCAGCAGTAGCGGCAGAGGCAGTAGTGTAAGTGGTCGGGGAAGTTACAGTGGCCGAAGTAGCACATCCGGTAGTGGCTACAGACCTAACCTGGTAGACAAGAACAAGTTCAGATGCTACAACTGCAATGAATTGGGGCACTTCGCAACAGAGTGCAAGAAGCCTAAGTACGTTCATCCCAAGGAATCCTATGCTGATTTGAAAAAGAAATATGATGCCTTGGTTAGCAAGCAACAGAAGGGAAGCCGGGCGTATGTTGTGACTGAAGGGAAGGGTTGGGACGAGTCTGATGAAGATGAAGATCAGGAGCTATGCAACTTCGCTTTAATGGCAAAATCTTCAGAACAATCAGAGGTACCAATTCTAACCGTAAATGAAATGTCTATTCCTGAGTACCAAAATGAATTAGCTGCCATGACTAAAGATATGTACAATCTCCAACTAAATCTAATTGCTGTTAATGAGGAAAATGCTAAACTCTCCCTTAAGAATAGACTTCTCGAGGCCAGGGTAGAGGAATTAGAATCAGGAGAAAGTAAAGAAAGGCAATTAATGAATCAGGTAGACGTTTTAGAACACAAGCTTAAGATTAGGGAAGACCTTAACGAAGAACTTAAAAATGAATTAGCTGAGCTTAAAATAACATGTCAATCTTTTGAAGAAGCCGCTAATAAAGTTTTCGTAGAAAGGGACATGTACATGAAACTGGCAGGCAAGAGTAAAAATGAAAAAGTAAACATAGGACTTGACTACACACAGAAAAAGAAAAATAGGGCTGCTGAGTTGTTAGAGCCAGTGTTAGTCAAAGAAAATGTGCCTGAGGTTTTAATGGATGTTAGAAAACCTATCTTTAAGCATTTTGAGCCTAGGACCATAGATCCTGTTGCTACTGAAATTGAACATGAGATTAAAATTGAAAGAGATTCAGAAGAAAAAGTAGTAGAACCTACAACTTCTAAAAGAGCTAGTAAGATTGCTTATGCTAAGAGAGGTGTAGGAACCAAGGAGGCTAAGACGGTATCATATAAACAATGGGTAGCAGGGTCAGACCAAATGAAAGCACCTGTAAAGGCAGTTAAAACTGAACCTGCATCTGTATCTACATCTACACGAGCTAGAAAGGTATGCTATATCTGTAATCAAACTGATCATTTGTCTTACTATTGCCCGTTCTATGTAGAGGAAGAAAAATCTGTTGGTTGTAATACCATGCCTGCAACTACTGCTTTGCCTAACATGCATGCAAATCATGCTAAATGCAATAATCCTAACTGTATGCCATGTGCTGTAAACATCATGCATGCTTATTTTAATTTAATGAATACTGCTAATGCATCTGTTGAACATACATCTAGTAGTGGTAAGAAAAAGCATGCGGGGTCAAAGACTAAGACTTCTAGTCCTCCTAAAGTTAGGAGTGACCAGTCTACTCCCAAACTTGACAAACCATTTAAGGTTGACAAGGGAAAAGACAAAGTCAAGATGAATGCCCCTGATGGCAACAAGGCAAAGCCTTCTGTATCTGAAAAGAAAAAGGAAATTATTGATGCCGGGCCCAAACATCATTGGGTTCCGAAGAACACCTAACCTTTCTGGATTTGCAGGGCAGTGTACAGGAAAAGAGTAAAGTCATATGGGTGCTGGACAGTGGAGCATCGAGGCATATGACCGGCAATAAGTCCCTGCTAACAGATTTGGTGTTGAGAGCCGGCTCCGTGGTTACTTTTGGAGATAACAGCAAAGGTTACACCAGGGGATATGGCAAGATCGTTTGTGGAAATGTTATCATTGAGGACGTGTCTTTTGTGGAAGGATTGCGACATAATCTTCTTAGCGTTAGTCAGTTCACCGACAGGGGTTTTGACGTCAACTTTGGGAAGCATGATTGTTCGATTCGAAGCAAAAAGGATGGAAGCCTTGCTCTCAAAGGAGTAAGGAAGTCAAATTTGTTCATAGCTGACATGAATTCTGCTGATCAGTCTGAAGTCACGTGTTTCTACAGCAAGGCTTCTCCTGATGAAAGTTGGCTATGGCATAAAAGATTATCTCACCTGAACTTTAAAGCAATGAATAATCTCGTAAGGAGAGAATTGGTGAGAGGGCTGCCGCAGATGGAGTTTACTCCAGATGGACTCTGCGAAGCATGTGAGATGGGAAAATCAAAAAGAGCCTCGCATAAGGATAAACAAGTGAATAGCATTACCGAGCCCCTACAACTCCTTCACATGGATTTGTTTGGACCTGTTAATGTTGTGTCAATGTCAAGGAAAAGATATGCGCTGGTAATCGTCGATGACTTTTCCAAATACACATGGGTGAAGTTTGTGACATCGAAAGATGAAGTGCCACATGAGATCATTAGACATGTACTGGTAATTGAAAACGTAGCAAGTCTGACTGTGAAGACTATCCGATCCGACAACGGGACAGAATTCAAGAACTCAGTGTTAATGGATTTCTGCATATCTAAAGGGATCAGACGACAGTATTCAGCACCGAGAACACCGCAGCAGAACGGGGTGGTAGAAAGGAAGAATAGGACACTGGTTGAAGCAGCTAGGACAATGCTGTATGAGTCAAAACTTCCTTTATATTTTTGGGCTGAAGCAGTTAGCACGGCTTGTTATACACAGAACAGAACCCTGATTATAAAGGACCATAATGAGACGCCGTATTACATGATGAATAAACGAAAACCATCTATCAAGTACTTTCACGTATTTGGTGCCAAATGCTTTGTGTTAAGAGACAATGCACAACCTGGAAAGTTTGATGCCAAAGCAGATGAAGGGGTTTTCATTGGATATTCTCTTGAAGTAGTAGCAGCGTACAGGGTGTTTGTGCTTAATGATCGCAAGGTGGTTGAAAGCCTTAATGTCACATTCGACGACTCAAAACTCCCTTCTATACAAAAAGAAGATAGTGAGCCCACTTCCCTAAGATTTGAAAATATGGATATTGATGAAGTGGATACAGTTCCTGAGTCAGTAGTGCAGGGTAGTGATCCAACTATAAATAATGAAATTAATCAAGAGTCTAGTGTTTCACAAATTCAAAACACTAGGGCTGAGGGATCACCTTCCGTCAGACCTGGTACTAACTCAGGGGGAGTCAGTATGCACTCAGGGGGAGCAGCTCACTCAGGGGGAGCCAGTACTAGCTCAAGGGAAGCTAGTGAAAGTGCTTCTAGACTAAGTCACCTTCACTTACAAGATCAAGCTGAATCATCAAGAACATTTGCTAGGGATCGCACTTGGAACAAGGACCATCCGTTCGAGCTAATTATTGGTGATCCAGAAGCCGGAGTGACTACTAGAGGAAAAGCTAGAGCTGAAATTGCCACTGAGAATGAATGTCTATACTCAGTGTTCCTTTCCCAGATGGAACCTAAAGTGGTGGAAGAAGCTCTAGATGATGCTGATTGGGTGATTGCTATGCAAGAGGAACTCAATCAGTTTGAAAGGCAGAAGGTGTGGAAGCTGGTACCCAGACCAAAGAATAGATCTGTTGTTGGGACAAAATGGGTATTCAGGAACAAGCTGGATGAAGACGGACGTGTAACACGAAATAAAGCTCGCCTGGTTGCTAAGGGTTACACTCAAAGAGAAGGAATTGATTATGATGAAACCTATGCACCAGTAGCAAGGCTAGAGGCAGTGAGGATGTTCTTGGCATTCGCAGCACATCATGGTTTTAAAGTCTATCAAATGGATGTCAAGAGTGCATTCTTAAACGGTGAACTGGATGAAGAGGTGTATGTCGAGCAACCTCCCGGGTTTATCGATATCAAATATTGTGATTATGTTTATCGACTCTTCAAATCAGTATATGGCCTTAAGCAGTCTCCGCGGAAGTGGTATGAAACTCTGTCAGACTTCTTACTAGAAAGTGGTTTTACAAGAGGAGTAATCGACAAGACGCTTTTCTACAAGAAATGCAAAGATGATCTAATAATGGTGCAAGTATATGTGGATGACATTATCTTTGGGTCTGCAAATGAGAAGCTGTGTGCTAAATTCGCTAAGTTAATGCAATCAAGGTATGAGATGAGCATGATGGGAGAGCTGACGTTCTTTCTGGGCATTCAAGTTAGTCAGAAGAAGGACGGGATATTTATCTGCCAGACCAAGTACATTCATGATCTATTAAAAAAATATGGTCTTCAAGATGTATCACAAGCTAAGACTCCTATGGCAACAGCCACGAAACTTGACGAGGACAAATCGGGTAAACCTGTAGACATCTCAAGCTATCGAGGTATGATCGGCTCACTTTTGTATTTAACTGCTAGCAGACCTGATATTATGTTCTCTACATGCTTATGTGCAAGGTTCCAAGCGGATCCTAGAGAGTCACATCTCATAGCCGTAAAGCGTATTTTTAGGTATCTCAAGGGAACATCAAATCTCGGGATTTGGTACCCAAGAGATACAGGGTTTAATCTTGTTGGCTATTCGGATTCAGATTACGCAGGTTGTAGAATAGATAGGAAGAGCACTTCAGGAAGCTGTCAGTTCCTTGGAAGAAGGTTGGTGTCTTGGCAAAGCAAGAAACAACACACAGTATCTACCTCGACAGCTGAAGCAGAATATATTGCTGCTGGAAGCTGTGTGGCCCAGATACTGTGGATGAAGAACCAACTCAAGGACTACGGTGTGGAAGTATCTAAGATTCCCATCATGTGTGACAACACAAGTGCTATTGCAATGACCAACAACCTTGTTGATCACTCCAGAACCAAGCACATTGACATCAGGTATCACTTTATCAGAGAGCATGTAGAAAATGGAACTGTAGAATTGCATTTTGTGTCTACTGAACGTCAAATAGCAGATATATTCACTAAACCTCTAGACGAATCAACATTTTCTAGATTGGTTGGTGAATTAGGGATGCTTAACACCAGTTAGTTTTGCTACCTATCTGTTAGAATTCAGTTTGTGCACATATTATTTTTGTTCATGGATATTCTTAATTAATAATGTGTCCTTAATTTCAAAAATGTATGTGTTGCATATCATAAGGGGTTAGAAAGTTTCATGATATTAATCTTGTGCTGATCTGTATATCTTTATGGTTAGTGTCTAAATGAAGTAATGAGAAATTTACTATGGCAAATCTCGATCTATCCACATCGAGATCGACATCGAGATGTAGATCGAGATGCGGATCGAGATCGACATCAAGATCGACATCGAGATGTAGATCGAGATGCGGATCGAGATCGACATCCAGATCGACATCTAGATGAGGATCGAGATGCGGATCTCGAGATCGAGATGTGACTTGTCTTATCAGTCACTTCTTTTTAGGCGTGCAAGTATATATTATAGCATTAAAAAGGCTGTTCATTATTTACATTAACTTTCTTTCTCTCCAAAAGCTTAAGCTCTTCATATACACACGCGTATACATACATTACATCGAGTTTTCTTGTGATTTTCTTAAACAAAAATCACTAACTGTTACTTAAAAGCATCAATAACTAAAACGAAACTCTGCCAAAATTTTATTTAAAACTGTTGAACTTCTTGTGTTGTTTTAACGTCATTACTGTTCTTGCAATTAGTTCTTTAGTTTTCTTCTTCATTCGAGTGAGTTTGTTTTTGTTTCGTGCTTTCTTATTCTTAAGTTCTTTGTGTTCTTGAGCAAAATAGTTGTGAGTACTACTGGTTAATCCTTAAAGTGCAACTTTACCGCCGTGTTTGTGGTTTTTCTGGAAAAATAATTTATTTTATAACGGCTGTTCACTTTAATTTTCGAAAACTCAACCGTCAATCATTAGTGGGAAGTTAAGTGGTCATTAGTGGGCAGTTAATTTGTTTTAATTTGTGTCACTAATTACGTGGGTTAATTAGTGGGGTTCGTGTACGTTTTATTTTGTTTAAATTTAGAACTTGTTCTCTAAAAATTCCATTGCAAAACCATTTCAGAACATTTCTTTTCTCAAACACAAATTTAAAATGGCAAACCCAAATTTCACAATTCCCAAGACCAACTTTGTTAATCTCTCTGCTGATCGAGCAACTGGTAGATTTATTCACTATCAGTTCTGGATTGAATCCCTCAATAACACATCAATCATAAGTCATGCCTTAACCGCCTCTCCCATCCTGAATGTCGAAGCCCTTCAAGCTGCTTACTCTACACTAGAGATTCAGGGTGGAAAAGCCAATCCAACAGGCCTATCCTTTATTATTGGTGGTGTCAAATATGAAGTCAGTCTGCGGAAGTTCAATGAGTTACTCGGGCTTCCTACAGAAGATTATGCTCCGGAACCCACTATGGAGGATATGTTGCAATTATTCACGGAGATAGGTTGTCGCCCTCCCACGGGTCCTATCAAGGTAACAAAGGTTAACACCGGTATGCTACCAGCTGAGTGGGATTATGTAGTTCAGGCCATTCAGCGCTGCATGTTCCCAAAGGACAAAGACTACAGGCCAATGAACAACAGCTGCCGGGTAATACTATATGGAGTAGCAAACAACAAGAGAGTGAATGTGGGCAAACATCTGTTGATTCAGTTGCATGAGAGGTGGGCATTGGAGAAAAATGCATCAAGGAATCCGGAAGATGGTCCAGTCAAATGCTGGATGCCAAGATTTCTTCAGATGGTTCTGGATGACGTCCTTTCAGAGGAACACAGAAGAGTATTTCAAGGCTCTGAAAGGATGGCATGTTTTGATATGACTCTAAAGAGTATCTCCACCATGGAAACCCAGCAAAAGTCAAGACTTTTTGAGTTGCGCCTAACTCCGTACTTCCAGGATCTGCAAGATGAGTATGCTAGGAGGCATGCTTCTCAGTTTACTGCAGTAGAAGCTGAGAGTAGCGGTAACGAAGCTGAAGGTGGAGATCAAGTGCCTAGAAATTTGGAACAAGCAGGAATGGATGTTGACATGGCCGAGGCAAATGTTGCAGAAGCTGGAGCTGACAAGGATGACGATCTTCTTAGTCAGGTACCTATTCTTGCTGATCTTGATCAATCATCAATTCAACCTGTTTTCTACAGCCGTGGGCCTGAAAACCCCCAGGCTCTATCCCAGGCTGCAAGCCCTTCTGTTCATAAACGTTCAGCCAACCCTAAAACTGGTGATAAAAGGAAGGCAAGCTTATCTGAGTCGAGTGAGTCGAGTGGAGGGAGTGTAGGAGTTGAGAGAGTAGTCACTTCAGCAGCTCTGCCACCTCTAAAGAAGCAAAAGGTGGATTCAAACCCAGTGGCAACTGCACAACCTGTTAAGGCTAGTTCACCTCTCACAGCCACCACACCTCACGCTGGTGGCTCTCCTCTCCAAATCATTTCAACACATTCGCACTCGCCTAGGCATGTTGGTGAGAGTCAAGGAGGGGGTCCAGCTCAACAGCCAATAGGAGCTGGCCCTACCTCCCCTGAGTTGTCCGCTCAGGGCTCTTTGAGCAATTTCTCGGAAGGGGAATGGCAAACTGAGACTAGCACTTCTGATACTAGTATCTCAGGAAGTTTTAATGAGGAAGAGTCTGTCGAATCCAGTACGGATGACGCTTCCTCATCTAAATCAGAAAACAAGTTGCTTGCAGAGCAACGACATCTGGTGACTGGTGGGTCTACGCCTCTAGAACAGCCCAGCGAACCAGAAAAGGTTCTAAGTGAACAAGGGGATGACATGGTCATAACGCCATCTCCTATCGTAGACACAGCGCTTAAAGGCTCAGTCTCACTGACCGATATCGCCGACCAACTCACCGCTAGTCCCCAGCGATTAGTGGATGAGGCTCTAGTACTGTTAGGCTCTAAACACGAGGGAGAGACAGGGAGAGTAGATCCCTTCTTTTTAGGGATCTTGAGTGAAACAGAACCCGACGAGAGTAAACAGTCTAACCCAAGCCAAACACCGTCCCCCAAATTGCAGGATTTAGTGAAGAAAGTGGAGGCTTTGGAGGCTGGAGTTGCTGGTGTTACTGCTGCTGTCTCTTCTCACTCTGGAAGGTTGGAGGTTGGAGCTCAGTTCATGGAGAACCTGATTGCCGTCCAAAATAAGATGATTGACAAGATAAATAATCTTGGATTGGCACAGGTGGAGGTTGGGAGGTCAGTAGATGATGTCACTTATGGCATGTCTCAGGTTTGGACGAAACTGAATGAACTACTTGATGCTGTCTTTGGACGTAACAAGGATGGACCTGGTCCTTCAACCGGTGGTGGTGGTGACGATAATAATGATGATGATGCTCCTGATGAGGATAACACACCTAAGGGGGAGAAGGAGGATCAGGGTCTGAAAAAGCTGACTAGTAAGGGTCCCGTGATCGAGTCCTCAAACAAATCTGGTGAAAAGGTGGAGGAGGCTCAACCGGCTCTTAAGGACAAAGGAAAGCAGAAGATGGTAGTTGAAGAAGAAGCTGAGAAAGAAACACCTCTTGTCGATGCATTTATGGGAAACTTTATTGAAGATTCTGATGATGACGAGATGGATGTAGAAGCCTTAGTGGCAAGGAGGTCGAGACTCGAGCAACGGGAAAAAGAGTGGGAACAAGAAAGAGGTCTAAATCCTGGCGGATCCGGCGCAGGAGTTGCAGGTGATGCAGGAGACCACTCGGTTGCTGACGAGCATGTGCCAGAAGATGAAGCGGAGATGCAAGGAGAGATTTTCAGGGAAGCCAGAGAAAGAGTAAATGAAGAAGTTCTACAAGGGATAGTTGAAAAAGAACTAATGGCAAAGGAGAAGAGAGCGGCTCAGAAAACTCAGCATGAGTATGAAATGAAAAAGATCAAAGATCCTAAGGTCCAGGCTGACATAAGGAGGGAAGGTCCTGAGTGGGACAAGGCTAGAGAAGCCTTAGCTGGACCAAGAGCCTATGCCCATGACTCAGGAAGATTGAGCTTTCTTCTTCATAAGCTAGAAAATCTAAACCCTGGGCTGCTGAATTATCTAAATTGCATAAGACAGGGATGCACCTCCGTACAAGTCATATTCAAGGAGAAGGCATGGAATCTGATGATCACTTGGACACCCATAACAAAAATCGGGCCGTGTATGGTCGATGAAGCTTTCTTCCATGAAAGGGGTGCAAGTGAACTGGTAGAATTCGCTCACAAGGTAGACACCTCTGTCAAGACTGGAGTGCTATTTAAGGAAAAATTGTTGAAGATGGCTGAAGACAGAGGGGTTGACATTATTCTAAATCCCTACCAGATCAGATATGTCCATGACAAAGTCTTGAGGATCGTAAATCTGCATGACTCGAAACTAACTCCGAGCGGAAATGTGCTGAAGGCAGTTGCAAAGCTAGTCCTCTCTAAGGGTTTTCTAACAAAGGAAAAGAAGCTGGTGGCTAAGGACTTGGAGAAGCTAATAAGAAGGCAAGACGCTCGATACAAGTTGCCTGAAGCTACACTACCAGTGGTTAAGAAGGAACCTGAAGACTATGCATTCGAGCAGCAAGACGAGGCAATAAGGGAACATGTGCAGAGATACGGAGATCCAAGAATAGACATTCCAGAAGAAGGGGAAATAAGGAAGGAAGCTAGTGCAGTGGCTGGTGCAAATGTCAAGTTTGTCAAGAGCAAAGCTGAGAATGAGAATGATCTGCTGATCTATACAGACAAGCATAAGGTGGAAATCATCATTGAAATCAAGTACGACATCTTTGCAGAACACAGTCATGAAACACTGTGTATTATAAGGGAATTGGTTGAGGAGATGGATGATATTGACGAGTTTGATCAGGATTATCTGAGGGTCACGTTTGATAACTTCTGTAAGAGAAGACAACAGCTTGATATTCAGAGGCTACAGCAATGCACCACCGCTATTGTCATTGGATACCCTAAGCAGCTGGTTATAAGGAAGAAAGGGGAAAAGGGGTACCCTGACAAAGTCACAAAGCTGAGGTTTGAAGACATTCCCACGAAGCTTACCACTCGCAGCATGGTTGAAAGGTGGTTGAGGTTGTTTCGAAATTACAAGATCAGAAATCATGTGGAAGCAGAAGGACTTAATCTTCTCAAGAAAAGAATGGACGAAGTCTGCGACCCTGAGTTCATGAAGAAGGAAAAAGCAGCCAAGAAGAAAGCTCGTGAGGAAGAGGAGCGCAAGAAATAAAAGTTTTAATGTATCATGCTTGTAATGTTTCTTTGCGTTGTAATTTGTTTTCTTGTTTTCCTGCATTGTAAAAATATATTATCTGTTTTCTTGTGTAGTGTAAGGTAGAAGTTAGTTAGCTAAGTGTCTTGAAACTGGTTTATATTAGGCGTCAATTATTTCGCGAAGTTCGGCGGTGGTAATACTGCTAAAAGGACTTCATAAGGATAATTGAAGATTGAGTGGACCGTGCTCTTAAAGTACTTATAGAGAAAATCTCTAGAAGAGCATGAAGCCATTTAATCGAGCCAACAGGTGTCCATTTTTGGCACTTGAAGTATCAGTAATAGACATGAAGTTAATTAATCAAGCCAAGCATTATGCAAGTTGACATGATCTTTTATGAATGTTATTTTATCTTTTTCAGTCCCTGGTTAGTTGAGTTATCCTCATTGTGAATTTGGTTGTCATTGTTAGACAATCAAATAGGGGGAGATTGAAAGGCATAGGTGTACTAACTTGTAACACTTAATTATTATGTAACTCAACTAAGTAAAAGATAAAACAACAGCAAAACAAGAGAAACGGAAGAAGCACATGGAATCAATCAACTGAAGAAATGGTAATGATACTTGGTAACTACAAGTAACTAATTTGGTTAATCAAGGATGCATAAGTGAGAAGAAGTTCAATCTCAGTATTGCTCATGCCCTAACTTATCTAATGGAGGATCAGATTAATGTCAAAGAAGTATCAAGAAGAACAAAGTGATTTCATGTAATGTATATCAACATCTGGATAATGTAAAGGTTAATCAACAAATGAGAACTGACATTCAGAAGCAAGAACCCCTACAAGACTAGTCACTTATGAACCAGACCATTGCATCAAGTGTCAGGACATTGGAGGCAAGTTCATGTCAGTAATAGAAGATCTCATTTGAATTGAGTGAGGAAAAGAAATTGAAGAAGCTAAGGAAACTTGCTCATAAAGGTTAACTCTCAATTAGTCACTAAAGAAGGTCAACATTGGATGTGTGCATATTTGCTAAGGCAAATGTCGATCCACAGCAGATCGAGATGCGGGTCGAGATTTACAAATGAAGTAAAACACTGCTAAGGCAAATCTCGATCCAGGCGATAGATCGAGATCGAGATTCTCCCAGATCGAGATCGAGATTCTCCCAGATCGAGATCGAGATCTTCACAGATCGAGATCGAGATCTTCATAGATCGAGATCGAGATTCTCCCAGATCGAGATCGAGATTTTCACAGATCGAGATCGAGATGGGTCCAGGCGAAGATCGAGATGCGGGTAGAAATGTAACATTTAATGTTCAAGGGACAAGTGGCTTATTGTGAACGGTTGATCCAGAGTTGTTGTTAAAGTACTTTTTGTTGTCGAAATCCTGATTGGGCCACGTACACAAAAAGGACAAGATCAAGACTACATGACATTATAAAAGCAGCACTTTATTTTTATTTAGTAGTAACTTGTATCTCTGTATTTTAAACGATAATTTTTAAGAGAGAGCATTTACTGTAAAATAAAAAGTGAGAGAGAGGATCAGTTGAATCTAGCTTTAATTGCTGTATTTATTGTTCAACTGATCATGATGCTTTTATGAATGTTGTAGCAAATCCATCAATGAATATAATGATATATTCTTGAAATTCTGTGTCATCATTTATTACTTGCACATTGTTTATTCTCTTTTTTTTTTTTAAACAGTTGTATTCACCCCCCCTCTACAACACTTTGGACCTAACAAAATTTTACTCATTTTCTTTGGAATTTTGTCTTAATATTCGAGATAGGATTCCTTGGTGGGTTTATTCAGCTGTATTAATTGATCAAGTGATAATTTGTTCGAGTTAGTGTCATCTCGAACTTTATCTCGAATATTCGACTTGATGTTCGAGATAGCTCCTATCTCGAAACTCATCTCGAATTTCGACTTAGATGTTCGAGATAGTGTTCGACTTGATGTTCCCCTGTATGCACTTAACGTTTTTTTCCTTTTTCACAGGGATATTCTCGTCTTTGCACATATATGCCTATATATACAACATTAACCCGTCTTTCTTTTCACTTTTACCTAATTGTTTTAACCCTAAATTTTTACAGCCCCCACCCTCCCTCCCTCCCTGCGATTTCAAACAGTCATTGCCCTGTTCATTCGAGTTGTGTTAACACTCTTACATATCTCGAACTGCTGCCCGTTTTATATTTACTATTCTCTGTTTGCCCTGTTATTGTGTATTTGGACCCGTCTGTTCATCTGTTCAGTTTGTCATATACACACATATACACACAACTATCCCGGTTATTTACAAACACAGTTTAGTTTTTATATCACTGATTTGGGGTTGCATTTTTTACTAGACTGGATTTTGGTTGTTTTGATTTTGATTATAATTAATTCCGTAGTTTAGTTCAAATCGGCTGTTCATCTTCTCGATTCTCTAAAAGGAATTAATTAGATTACATTTTTTTCCTTACGTATTTACGTTAATTGTTTCTTTTCTAAATATCACATTAACTCAAGGAAAATTATTTTACAAATGGCTCACCAATTTATTCTTGCGAAAAATAATTTTTATAACATTAGTACGGAAATTGGTGATCATCTCCCGCGCTTCAAGTTTTGGATACGATTTCTTAATTTGTACTCCAAGGCTAGTGTTGCTTTTACTGCTAAACCAACACTAGTCCATGATGCTTTACAGCAATTATGGACTAGTGCGATTACTTTTGGGAGCAAAAATACCCCCTATGGTTTCAGGTTTACCTTGGCGGGTCAGGAATATGAAGTAATGGAGGAAGTGTTCAACAGGGTTCTGGGATTTCCAGTTAAAGATGTTTATGACCCTGAACCTTCAACGGCAGATCGTCTCAAATTCTTTGAGGAGATTGGATGCTATCCTCCTTCTGGACGGATCTTAGCTGGCGCCATCCAGAAACAATACTTCCAGGTGGAATGGAATTACTTTTTCGAGGCCATCACGAGATGTTTTCGGCCGCGTGAAAAAGATTATCATCAGATTCCAATTCCCATACAGATCTTTGCCGTTTCCCTAGCCCGTGAACTGGACATTAATTATGGAAGAATCGTTCTTTCCGAAATAGTGGCTACAATGGGATCATCTGAAAACAGAAACCTTGCAACTACTAATGTTGTATGCTGGTATCCTCGTTTCTTACAAATGCTCATTAATCATTTAGTACCGACTAATGCTTTAGCTGTAAGACAGGCATTTGCATCGAGTAAAACATCTGCATCACTTGGCATGGGCACCAAGTCACTCACAACAATTGCGAACCAGGATAAACATCACACTAAAGCACTGATTATTCCTGCTAATATTCAAGTGTGGCTTCAGTATGATGCAGGTATTACTACTATGGCGGGAACCTCGCACGTCTCTTCACATGCTCAGAATCCATCTGTACATGCTGACGCCTTTCAAGGGATTCCTGAAGAGCCTCAAAGTGATGAAGATGATGATGGCCACTCTCACGGTCAAAGGGACAGACAAACTACTCCTCATGCTGATCCTGATCCCTTTGCTGAACAAGGTAATGAAGGAGGTAATTTCTATGAACAAGAGCAACTCTCTGTTCACACTACTGCTACTTCTTCATCTAAATCTGATTCCATTGCCCAAGATTCTGCTAGCCCGCAGGATCTATCCCAGGGTGCGAGCTATATTTCTGACTCTGAGTCTGAAACTCTTGATTCTTCTATTTCACCCTTGCTGACGGGAGTTAAAAGGCTGGCATCTGTAGATTTAGGTGAGAGCTCGGAGAGTGACCCCGAAGTGCAGCCGGTTATTCGGAAGAAAGCCAAATTTTCACATGCTGCAACTTCTTCAGCCCAGTCCAAACCTAGAATGTCATTCACACCCACTCCACCTCACGAGAGTGGTTCTACCTTTGCACATTCTACACCTAAGAATCTTGGTGAGGATCTGGAGCCTTCTGAAGAGCCTGTTGCTTCAGAAAGGCCTGAAGCTTTCATTGCTTCAGAAGTACCTTCACCGGTACATACTGATGCTGCAGAGAGGATCGGTTCTGATGTTGTACTAGAACACTCTGCAGCCTCTCAACCTGAGATTCCACCTCAGGATATGACAGAAACAGATCCCATAACTGCTACTCACTTTACTTATCCAGTTTCTGCAGGTACTGCTTTCACTTTCAGGAATATTATTGAAGACATACACGAGCGTGAGACAGGGAGTGTGTGTGAGCGTTTAGGGAGTGAGGGACCTTCATTTTCAAGGCCCGAAACCGAGCGACAAACAGTAACAGAACGATTTTTAGAGCGAGGACACCCAAGCCAAACACCGTCCCTTAATCTTGACAATCTTCACACTCGTATGACAACAATGGAAAATGAAATAAAGCAGTTTGGACAGTCGATGGGGCAGTTAGGGATCAATGTTGGTGACAACAAGCGCGCTCTAGATGACTACGCAGCACGAATGGCAAGTCAAGCAACAGCATTCGATGACTTGGCAAACAAGGTAAATGACTTGGGCCATGCTGGTGGTGTCTTGGGCAGCACTCTTTATGATAGGATGGGAGCAGTGGAAAGCATAATGCATACAATGGCAACGGAGATAAGCAGAATGTTGTATGCAGTTAGGAGCTTTGTTCCCCCAGAGTGCTTTGACGATCAAACTACTCAGGCTCCCCCTGATACTGATGATGCTGGTGGTGCTGGCGGTGCCAGTGGAGCTAGACCCTCGGGTTCTGGTTTTGGTGGTTCCTATACTACTGGTGGATCTGGAGAGAAGGGTGATGGTCAAGATAACTCACCTAAGGGGGAGAGTGGAAAAGAGACGAGACAGCAGTCGCTAATTATTGAAGAAATTGAAGAACAGACTGATCTTGTCAAAGAAAATGAGCCAGTAATTGATGAGGAGGCTCAAAGAAAGAGGAAGGGTAAGGCAGTGGTGGCTGAACAAGAAGAGCCATTCATTGACTTGAGTCGTCATCAGGAAAAGGCACATGCAGTACTTGATTCAGATTCTGATATGGAGGATGTTCCGTTAGCACATGCTATTAGAAGATCTTTGAAGGAACAAGGTGGAGGTGCTGGAATGTCTTCCGGACAGCCTGAAGAAATACCTGTTGATAAGGAAACTCTAGAAGCCCAACAGCTGGCCTTGGAACAAGCTCAATTCTATAAAATGAAGATGATGCAGGATGAGGCTGTTTTTCTTGAAAAGAAAGCGGAGCTTAAGGAGAAATAGTATGATCATGAGCTTGCAAGGTTAGCTGATCCTCAAGTAGATCTGGACAAGAAAAGGATAGGACAGAAATGGGATGATGCAAGGAAGATTCTATCGGGAGTTTGTACAAAAGGAACTCATAACAAAGAGGCGGAAGACTTGTTCTACAACTTGAACTTGCAGAATCCACTGATTGTTGACTACATAAATGCTTTGAAAAGGTTGATCTCAAAAGTCAGAGTTGGATATAATGCAATGGTTAAGGAATGGCAGGTCATCTTGTCTTTAGTCGAAGGAGTCCCGACATCTTTCTTGTATGTGGATGATCAATTCATCTCGAGAAGATCTGCGTCAGAGTTGTTCTTGCTAGCAACAAAAATTCAATATTCTCAAGCTGAGGAGCTTAGCATTCTGTATAGAGATCAGTTAATGCAGCTAGCAGAGGACAAGGGACCAGAATTCTCAGCAAATCCTGATGTTGTCCGGATGGTAGTTGATGGAAAGATGAAGAGGGTTAGTTTAGAAGAAAATGATCTAATGGCTCTACCGGTAGAATCCCTAAAAGCTGTCTGTAGGCAAATGATGAGTAAGGGATTCACTTCTGACATCAAGGAGAAGTCAGTGGAGTTCATTGAGAGGGTCATATTCAAGATGAGCAATGAAATCTGGAAGTATGACATTATTGCTCCAAACCCTCTAGACAATGTAAAGATTGAGCCGGAGCTAATTGAAAGAAAGTGGAATATTCTACAAGCTGTTAAGAATGTAGATGAAGCTCTGACTCTTCCTTCTGGATCTCTGGAACAAGGAGAAATAAGGGAGGCAGTTGGTGTTCCAGGGAGAGATAGTGTATACTGGATACACTCATATGATGATGACACAGCTGATGCTTTAGCATTCATAGACGCAGACCAAAATCAAACATTGTTGCATATGAGTAGGAAATGGTTGCTGCAGACTCAAGATGCTGCTTTTCTGGAGAGAGTTATAGAAGTATTCAAATGGGGCGAAGTGGAGAATGAGAATGTAGATGAGAAGCAGAGACTCCTGAAGTACTTATCTGAAGTAGTAGTGGAAAAGAAGAGAATGGAGCGAGATGCGGCTAGTGTCCACAATACTAACCGTGTTAAGGGGTACCCTAAAATGATCTACTGTCAGTTTAAGGCTGATAAGTCTCATTGGAAGTCACAGCTCATAATGAAAAATTTTGAGGACATTCCAAAGATCAGAACTACTCAAGAGGTGGACAAACTCAGAAGGCTTTTCAGGCATCCTTATCCAGAGCCCAGGAATCCTTTAGAAATGGAAGCGGTAAGTCTGTTGAATGCAAGGTGGAAGCAGCTTCATGATCCAGTTTACAAGAAAGAACAACAACAGAAGGAAAGGCGCAAAAGGTTGAAGGAAGAGAAGCGCCAAGCTGAAGAAGTTAGGAAGAAGAGACGGAATTAGAATTAACGGTCAGAGTGGTGTGAACTTGAAGTTGGAAAAACTTCATATCTTTTTGGTTGCTTTAACTCACTTGAGGAAAATTCACCTGATCACGGTATGCGAGATAGGCTAACTACCATACTGTAACCGTGAATCATAGTGGATCCAATAAGGTGATATAAGTTTGACTGAAAGGTTTGAAATAATCCAGGTGATAGGAATCACTCAAATGATCTTTAATTCGAAGTTCGAATTTTCTGTCTAGCTTAAGTCTTATTTATTCTAGCTCTTTGAATTGTTTTCAAGTTTATTTCAGTTGTAATTCAAACAAGATAGTAATGTTATTTATCTTTTTCTCGTCTCATTGTTTAGTTGAGTTATCCCTTTGTTAATTTGAATGTCATTGTTAGACTATCAAATAGGGGGAGATTGAAAGGCAAAGTGTCTAAACTTGTAACACTATAACTTATGTAACTCAACTAAAAGAAAAGATACTTAACCAGAAGACAATCAAGAACTTGAAGCCACAAAGAAATCAATGCTAAATGAAGACAGTGTAATTGATACAATTCAACATGTTAACTATGATCAAATAAAGAAGAAATCATTGAAAGAAGTTCAAGTCAGAGTTGTTCATGCCTCAGTGATTTGTAACCTAAAGATTCAAGATCATAGCAATCAGTATCAATAAGACTAATTGATTTCAAGTGAACAAGAAGGAAAGCAATATTTGGAAAGCCACATTACTAATCGAATATGGTAATCTATTCAAGAAGCAGAAACACTATCAAGACTAGTCACTTATGAATCAGACCATTGCATCAAGTGTCAGGACATTGATAGCATGTTTATGTCAGTAATAGAGATCCAGGTTCAAGAGCTTGTTGAAGAATATGGAAGACATAAAGAAATCACAAGTTCAAGATGTTGCATTGAAGTTTCAAGTTGAAGCCCAGAATTTCTCTAAGTGCAAAATGTTCTAGATAGCCAAGTAGAACATTCCTATGAAGAAATTCTACTTAGATGTTCGAGATAGCCAAGTAGAACATTCCTATGTAGAAATTCTACTTAGATGTTCGAGATAGCCAAGTAGAACATTCCTATGTAGAAATTCTACTTAGATATTCGAGATGGCCAAGTAGAAATTCTCAAGTAGATATTCTACATGGAGGGCAGTTTCAACATGACACATGGCATCATCTAATTGGCAGATTTCCAAGCTTTCAAGATAAGATAAGATTTATGTGGACATCATTGGGCCACGTACATCTTAGTCTTTGAAGTCTACAGGACATAGATTACAAGTAGTATAAATAGAAGTACTTGTGTATTATTTAAAGTAAGAGAGCAATATTTTTGAGAAAAACACTTGTAAAAAAAAAAGAGAGAGTATATTCACCGAGCTTAGTATCATTTACTACCCTCTTTACTTCTGATGTACTTTGTAATGAATGTTGTAGCAACCTTTTCAAGATATATATAAAACATATATTCCTTGAATCAGTATGTTCATTTATTACATTGCATTTATTGCTTCTTAAATTTGTAAAGTTGTATTCACCCCCCCCCCTCTACAACACATTTGGACCTAACAACAGAGTTATTAAATCATATAAGATTTAAATCAAGTTCGAGCAAATGTTCAGGATACACTTAATCGTCTAGAATTGTAAAGCATAATGTAAAGTAGTATGTAATTGTGATAACGATAACTCAACCAAGAAACAAAGATAGATAAGTAATACTAATATGCAGTACAGGAATCCAGAAGGACATGTAAACAAAAATCATACATACATCATTGCAGAGCATTCAAGATGAAAGGCTTACTGAACGTTAGCGAGAGAAGTTCATTAAAATGTTCAGGCCTCAGCAACAAATAAGAGTTCAGAAGATTTCAGACTAAAGACAGTGTAATTATGTAAGCATGAATGTCAAAGGGTTTCAGTGATAAGAAGTAATGCAACAGTCCAAAGTTAATCAACTGAAACAGAACAGAAGTCAAGGGAATTCAATTCAGTGTTAGTCATTTGTGAACCAGACCAGTGCACTAAGCGTCAGCACAACAAGAAAAGAATTGTCTTGGTTAATCAGAAAAAAATCAGTTGATCAAGCAAGAAGAGTGAAGACCAAGTGGTAAATACTTCAAGCACTTCAAGAAATTGTTTAAGGCAAGCATTACTACATTTGATGGTGTCTACACATGTGAAACATTGTGTGAAGCGCAACAAACTTCACTTAGGCGCAACAAATCAAGTTGAAAGCTCAAAGAAGACTAAGTGAAGTGTTTGTGGCGCCTGCACAAGGAAATGGGAGTGCAGGCGCAACAAAACAATATAGGCGCAACATAACATAGTTAAGGCGCAACAAACTTATTGGATGGTTTTGTGGCGCCTACACACTACAACAAGTGTGCAGGCGCAACAAAATATCAAAAGGAGCAACAAAACACCTATGGAATGTTTCTAAACATTTAGTGGCGCTTATACAAGGAATCCACTATATAGGCACAACTAACTTGATCTAGTGGCGCAACAAATGTTATTTGGCGCAACAAACACATCCAAGGCGCAACAAACATTTTTGTGGTGCCTACACACCACTCACCATGTACAAGACTATATATAATATATAAAGTCACACACACATATATATAATTAAATAAATATATATATATATATATATTCAATAACTAAAATTAATATAAAAAATGAGGATATTACATTAAATATATATGTTAAAATAAGTAAATGTCCCATTACTAATTAAATTGATATTTGTTAAAAAATTCAGACAGAAGGATCTAATTAAATTGATATTTATTTAAGGAGCTAAACTTAAAAATTTATATAGTTTAAGAACTTAATTACAAAAGAAAATAGTTTAAGGACATATATCGAAAAATTATATAGTTTAATGACTCAATTACAAAAAAAATAGTTTAATGACTTAAATTCAAAAATTCATATAGTTTAGGGATGTTTTAATTGATTTTCATTTTTATCAAACTTCTGTATTAAACAGAATAAATTATTTACTTCAAAAAAACAACCTGAATTTGACAGCAAAGTACCAAATAATCTCTTCAGTTTCAATTAATAATTTTTAACTTTTTATCATGCATGTTTAAAAATAAAAAATACACCTATATATTTAATAATAATTTAAATTTTTTATATGAAATGAAAACTTTTATTTGATATAAAAATTAAGGGTTTTTCTAGTGTGTGCGCATGATATATACTATCAACTACTCCGTCCGTCCCAAATTAATAGTCACTTTTCATAAAAAAAAGTCCCATAATATATGTTCACTATCCTACTTTCAATGTAATTTTATAGAAAAATTTCTAAAATAATCCTTGACTAGAGTATTTCAAAAGAATTGTGCCTTGCAATTTTCCTTTGAAGCGGTCCCACTTCTCTCATACATAGGTGATCTTTATCTTAAAGAGTAACCCATGTTTACTCAACTGAATTCCATGCATTCAACCTTGAATTTCATGTATTCATCAAAAGATCATTAAAAAAGTAAGCTTACCCTCGTATCATACGGGTCTCACTGTTTCCACATCATAGTGTTAGGAATTATGAATTTTGATGATAACAGATTACTTAGAATTATAATAGGGATATAAATTTCGTTGTAACTAGTCGATGGATATATGACTTATAAATATCCATTGACCAGGAAACCAGTTATCAGTTGAAGCTTGTTTATCAACTGATATATTCGATTGTAACATTTGATTTATGTTTTATTATCAATTGATTGTATTGTCTCAATGGATGTTGTGAAGTAGTCGACTGATGTTATTGACTTCAATCTTTAACTTCTCAACGAATGTGAAGAATGGATGATCAATTGTAAATATTCTAAGTCAGAATTCTCACAAATGAAGTGATCAACAGATATTGAAGTCGATCGATAAAAACACTACTCGATGGATAAAGGCTATCAACGGATAAAGACAGTCAACGGATAAAGGACCATTAATGGATAAAGAGTCGATGGATAATCTAACTATCCATTGATACATTAATTGATCAATGGATATCCTATCCATCGATGGATGAGAAAAGGATAATCAACTGATAAGCTTAACATCATTTATAAGTTGATTAAGGTTTCCCAATTTAGCTAAAGACAAAAGGAATGGGAACTTTGCAGAAACTGAATCAATGGAAGACAGTCATGTCAGGATTTTGAAGACTTTTAAGGCAACACAGTCTTCAAGGAATGGATCAAGACAAAGATATTTCCAGGAATAGACAAAGTCCAATGAAGACTGTGAAAGTAACTAATTTTTATTTTCATATAAACATGGTAAAGTGTATTTTATAATGTTATCTGTCGATAAGAAATAGAAGTAGAAGAAAACTACTATATAGTGGTTAGTAGTCTATTGTAACAAAGTAAGAGAGTGAATGTAAGCATTGTAGCTCTAGAATAATACTTTGTAAGCAACTTGGTAATTTTACCAAGATTATTTGAAAGCAAAAAAAATACTAGTGGAAAAACCAATCCACTAGTAATTTTTATATTATTTGTCTTGTTTTCAATAATATAAGTATTACATTCTTAGTTCAATTAGTTCTATCTTAACCATACACTTCCAAACACACTATAATCTTGAACAAACCTAAATCCGTAAGAATTTGAATTAATTCTTAAGTTTGTATTCAACCCTCCCTTCTTCAAACATCTTGTACTTAAGGGCAAATAACAATTGGTATCACAACCTAGCTTTCAACATACAGAAAGTTAAGATCTAAAGTACATCAAGTATGGGTCAAAAAGACACAGGAGTGAAGATTCCAGTTCTGGAAAAAGATGAGTACTTTCCCTGGAAAGTAAAAATGCACTTGCATATGCTATCTATTGATCCTTCCTATGTCCACTGCATAGAGAAAGGTCCACATATGCCTATGAAGATAGTTACAAGTGTGAATGCAGAGGTACTCAGGCATCAGACAAACTCATTCCAAAACCTGTGAGTGAATACACAAATAAAGATGAGAAGGAAGTACACAAGGATAAAAAGGCTATGAACATTTTGTTTAATGGTCTTGACAAGGATATGTTTGACAATGTTATCAATTGTACAACCTCTAAGGAAGTCTGGGATACTCTTCAAACTCTATGTGAGGGCACTGAGCAAGTAAGAAAGAACAAGATGCAACTCTTGATTTAAAAATATGAGGCCTTTCACTTCAAGAGTGGTGAAGCAATCAATGACACATATAGTAGGTTTCAAAAGCTATTAAATGAGCTAAAACTATATGGAAGAGTATATGCTGTTGAAGATATCAACCTCAAAATTCTTGAGGTCCTTACCCAAGGAATGGAAACCAGACTGTTTCTATAAGACAATCTCCTAACTTTAAAGAATATACTCTTAACAAGATGTATGGAATCTTGAAAACCTATGAGTTGGAACTACAGCAAGATGAGGAAATTGAGAAAAGTCAGAAGAGAGACAAGTCTGTTGCCTTGGTGGTCAAGGATAAGCAAGTTGTATAATCTGGTGAAGATGTTGTTGTCAAAGAAGGGAAGAAAGAAAGTCATGGCAATAGTGCAAATGGTGTTAGTGTAGGGTTTCGTGACACAAACGCAGCGGAATAAACGCAAAAATAAATCAAAATAGCGAAACCCTCCGCAGGATCCATGCGAAAACAAAAGATTTAATTCGGAGATAAAAATAAATACCTTTAGAAGCTTTAACAGTTCATTAATGGAAGATTAATGGAGGTCCAAAGCTTGTTTAATCACCACGTATCCCGCTCTCGCGATCTACGCTCTACGGTATCCACACGAACACTTTTCATGAAGGATTGATGTGTACTAGCACCCGAAAACTTCTTCTCTCTCTATCTTCCTCCTCTCTCAGAGCGGCTAGGGTTTTTGTAAAATCTCTATTTTATTAAATCAGCCCATAAAGAGATTATATAGAGAGAGGAATAAGTTTTCTAATTATAATCCAATTATAATTAATACTAATCCAAATTTCTAAATTATTTAATTAAGTCTCACTTAATTAATTAATTATTAATTTTGGAATTAGTTTAAGTAATTCCTTTATTCTATTTATATAATTAATTAAGTCATACTTAATTAATATCATAAATAAAATAAATTACTTATTTAATTTAAATTCATAATTTAAATTATTTCTCCTTCAAGCGTTCTTTGTGTGTGACCCTGTAGGTTATTATTACGTTGGCAACAATTCTAATATCTAATTAAAATTGTAAACAATGAGCGGCATCTAGTAATACATCATTGCTACCCAAGTAATAATAATAAATCGGTGATTCGATTAAGCCTTTCGTGAATAATGTTCCATGTAATATAATCCCTTTAATCTTGATATTATAGATTAAACTCAAGGCATGTCTCGTGTCATCCTCTTCATAATTTAATCTTTATTTTCTTGATCGATGAGTAGACTATTAAAATCAAATCAACATTTGAGCACGGCCGTGCATTTCATAGTCTCACTCAAACAAGAGGCCAATAATATCACTCCTAAAATTAGGAGGATTAAATCCCATCTAGATCATTCATATTTCTCATACGATTCATAATATACCCAATGTCCACTTTTATCATCACCCGGTCAAAGGTAACTTTTAATGTAATCAAAGTATATTAATTCTCGTATAGAAATATAATGATTTCAGGTCTAAGGATCATTACACCATTATCATAGTGAGAATTACTTATGACACTTACTTAACATGTAGAATCTCACGGCGGGTCATTCTAGTGCCATGCATTGATACATGCACTTATGTTCTTGACTTTAGTATCCCCATACCTATGACCAATGAGATGTGGTCATCTGTCAAGAAACATACTAGTCTTTGTGCATTATTATTGTCCTTAAATAATAATACTCGACTAGGGAATTTTAGGAATAAGATACTATTCATATAATCTCATTTTTAAGTCACATACTTAAAGATATATAATACGTATCAAAATTCCAAGGACATTTATTATGCTTTCAATTTATTACGCAGTAAATAAAACATAATAAAAAAATAATAATCAATAAAACATAATCCTTAATAATAAATATTTTCCTTAAAATATAAAAAGTATTGTCTCTAGAGCACAATTACTAACAATCTCCCACTTGCACTAGAGCCAATTACCCAAGTATCCAATACTCATGGAACTAGTGTGACTTTCGTGCTTCTGCTGCGACAAAGCCTTAGTCAGTGTGTCTGCAATATTATTATTAGTATACACTTTACATATATGTATATCTCCTTGATCATTAATCTCATTAATTAGGTGATATCTCCTAAGTACATGCCCAAACAGCCTCCTTGGCTGCTTCACAAGCATCAATATACTCAGGTTCTATTGTAAAATCAACAATTGTCTTTGCTGTGAACCATTCCAGCATACAACATCTCAATAAAATACAAAGCCAGACAGAAACATTAAATTATCGTTATCTGTCTAGAAACCAGTATCACTGAAACCTCTTACAACTAGCTTCACATCTCCTCCATATAACAAGAATGAATCTTTAGTCCTCTTTAAGTACTTAAGAATATTCTTGACTGTCGTCCAGTGACCTTCACCTGGATTAGATCGGTATCTACTCATCATGGTTAAAGCATACGAGACATCAGGACAAGTACATATCATTGCATACATTATAAAACCAATTGCTGACGCATATGGAATTTTACTCATGCAGTCCCTATCATCCAATGATTTAGGACAAATTTTATTTTGAGATCACTATCCCATGAGACATTGGGACATATCCATTTTAGTCTCTTTGCATTTGAAATCGATGCAAAACTTTGTCAATGTATGTACTCTAAATTAGGCTGATCAATCACCTTGATCTATCTCTATAGATCTCGATCCGTAATATATATGTCACATCGCCTAAGTCTTTCATTGAGAAATTATTTCTCAACCAAGTCTTCACAGTCTGTAGAGAAGGAATGTCATTCCCTATTAGTAATATATCATCAACATATAATACTAGGAATGCCACATGGCTCCCACTAAACTTCTTGTAAACACAAGTTTCATCTTCATTCTGAATAAAGTCAAACTCTTTTTGACTATTTCATGAAAACAAATGTTCCATCTCCTCGAGGCCTGCTTTAATGGATCGACGCAACTTACATACATTTCCAGCATCCTTTAGATCAACAAAACCCTTAGGGTGTGTCATATACACATCCATATCTTCTTCAAGGCTCTCATTTAAGAAAGCGGTTTTGACATCCATTTGCCAGATTTCATAGTCATAGTAAGCAGCTATAGCAAGCAAAATCCTGATGGACATGACCATAACAACTGGTGAAAAGGTCTCATCATAGTCAATACCATGAATTTTCTTGAAACCTTTTGCCACCAATCGTGCCTTATAGGTCTGTACATTAGCATCCATGTCGGTCTTCTTCTTGAAAACCCACTTGCACCCTATAGGTTTTACCCCTTCAGGTGGATCAACCAAAGTCCATACTTGATTAGTATACATGGATTCCATCTCAGATTTAATGGCATCCAGCCATCTCTTAGAATCTGGAGTGTTTATAGTATCTAGGTAGGTGAGAGGCTCATCTTCATCCACAAGCATCACATCACCATCTTGAGTCAAGAGAAATCCATATTATCTCTCGGGCTCATGGCGAATCCTACTAAACCTACGAACACCTGTGTTTCTTGAGCAGTATTATTTTTCTTGTACATTCTACTCAGGTTCCTCCACTAGTTCAACGTTATCATGTGGGTCTCAAACTTCATTGAGATCTATTATCCTCCCACTGTCTCTCAGCAGTTCGAGCAACAAACACTTTGTTCTCGGAAGGATTATAGAAAGAATAACCCCTTGTTTCAGTTGGGTATTCCACAAAATTACATTTGTCTGATTTTGGTCCTAGCTTGTCAGAGATTAGACGTTTCACAAACGCTTCACATCCCCAAAATTTTATAAATGACATGCTGTGACGTTGCTCAGTCCATATCTCATAAGGAGTCTTTTGAACCAATTTAGTAGGAACACAGTTAAGTGTATGTGGAGCCGTTTCCAGGGTGCAACCCCAGAAACTAATTGGAAGATTCATTGACTCAACATTTTCTTCAAAAGATACATATATCCGTATCTACTAAAATAATTAGTAAATTTTATGAAGTTAATAAAATCTACCTTTTGTCATTGTACACATATGACCACATACATCACTATGTATAAATCATACCCATTCAATGATCCCTTCACCATGTCCGGTAAAAGGAGCTTTAGTCATTTTACCAAATAAACCAAGATTCGCATCCTTTTGTATGATTCATAATCAAACTTATCCATGAATGCATCCTTATGTATTCTGAAAATGCGTTTCTTATTAATACGGCCTCAACAACAGTGCCAAAGGTAATATTTGATTTGAGTCACTTTAGAACATATAAATTGTTAATTAGATGTGCAACATTATAAGGCTCATCATCAAAATAGAATAAACAACTATTGTTATAAAATGAAAAAGCCTTTCTTGTCCAAACAAGAAACTGAAATAATGTCTCTGCCAATTGCAAGCACGCTATAAAAATTATTAAGTTCTAAATTTTCCTTATAGGCCAAAAATTAAGTAACGAGTTCCTCGAACCAGAGCAACTATCTTTACTCCAATTCCAACCCGATACCTTAAGCTTGACCCTTATTGATCATCATCTTCCGATCTTCCAATTAAGCATGACAGTTTAATTTCCAGTCTCCCAACTTTCCACAGAAGTGACAATCGTCTTCTTTATCAACACCTCATTCAGACTTTAGAGTATGCTTTAGGGATTGGACTTTTGTTTGACAACGGAACTAGATCAAATCTTCTCATTGCCTTTCCATTTTCCTTTCCCTTTTGCATTCCCTATGTTTACCATCAATATAGTAGTAGTTCATGCATTTATCATATTACTTTCAGCAGTTCTCAACATGCTTAGCAACTCAATGGGTGTTTTACCAATCTTATTCACTTTATTGTTCATAACAAAATAAGAATAATATTTGTCCAAGGATTGTAAGATCAAATCTAACTGTCTCCGGACTAATCTGGAAACCCAAAATATCAATGGTATTCATTATACCCTATAATCTTTAGAACATGTGGTGTAACCGGGTCTCACTCTCCCTACTTGTAAGTGTATAGTGCCCTTTCAAATATATCTTGTGCTCAATCGTTTCATAAGCATCTATATGCTTGTATTGATTCTTAAGCTCATCCCATATATTTGCGAGCATGAGATATGAAACATCAGTCGCAACATCAATTTGCTTCCAATACACACTATGATTTGCACATGTTACATTCTCAACTTTAAGTGCAGGGGAAGAGATTTGACTAATATCGTGGTGCCCGAGGACGATCCTCAAGCTCCCATGTCAGTCAAGGAAATATATTCTCGTCAACTTGTCCTTCTCAAGAACTGATCGCATAGAGAAGTTGTTTGTGTTTATCATTTGATATATACAATATTAAACTGCATAAAATAAACTAGATTGCAATTTTAATATCAATTATGTTTAAGTGATTATGGTATATCATCATATACCTCCCACTATTTTTATCAAACTAATAGCCCTTACTATTAATTTGGAAAGTATATCCCATAATTCTTTCTAGTGAGCCAAGATCCATATTTCGTCATGTCCTAAGTCAACCACTGGAAGTCCTTAGAAAATGATTATTTAGGTAGACAACAGTTGTCAATTATATCATATATAATTCTTGGATAGTTTGGTGAACAACGATTGATCTTATCTATCTAATAGACTTTTAACCAAACTCTATGCTTCTAAGTTCATAATAGTTGAATATAACCGTTTATTTTCACTTATTATGACGACTCAGTTAAGTTAGACCCAATGATACAACGGCCGAATATAACCGTTTATATTCGTCGCATCTCACCACGATAGATAGGAGTCCCCTGCCACTGACAGTCCTTCCCCTTATCGATCTAGGATTCGATGAGTGTTCATTCATTGGAAAGCATCCGAGTAAAACTTAATATTTTGTTAAGGGGTTTTAGCAAATTTATAACGATCATGATCACATCATAAAGAGATCCTCAATTTTTCCTTGAACCAAATATTTCAAATCGACATCTTAAATTGTTCATTTCCCAGGTAGATGGAGGATACCAATGGTCACACTTAAAACCCATCAGCCTTACGAATACGCATATCCGCTTTTATCAGAAAATCCCAATTATAGATATCAAAAATCCATATTTAATTCCGTGTTTTAAAAATCCATATTTCATAAACACAAGAATCTCATGATCGTTTGTTAATTTTAAAATCTTGAATCGTTACAGATTTTATTTTGTTTAAGCAAACATGGCATGGGTGTCGTATCTAATACATACATGATTAATCAATATTAAGCATGCATCTCAATTATATCTACGCATACATACCAATACATGCAATCATATACATATATGTAATGTGCGTAAATTAAACGTGTTTGGTTATGGCCCCATCCTATATGATATTTCCAAGCTAATGGAAATATCAAGGTCAGTCTATGGTGGTTTTAAAAATACTATCTATTACATGTCTTCTTTCTTCATTACTCCATCATCCCTTTTTGGATCGCCTCCTTGCTTGCAAGTCTTCATTGATAATTACATTGAATAATAAAAATAAAACTATTCTAATGAAATTACAAGAAGAACTCGAGTTACATTCGAGATAATTAAATTACAATGAATAAACGACATGCAAGTCGTATTTAGAAACCAAAACCATAAATCAAAACCACTATCCTATGGGTCTTTAGGCCATAACCATCCACCATGCTATCATATAACACATATAATATATCTCATATTATATAATCATATCATATAATCATATATAACAAATTTCGAAATTTCAGAAAATTAAAACAAATTTCTAAAGAAAATAAATCGCTATTTCGAGGCCCTTAACGACGTCAAACGCCTTACAGACCCGTCGGTGATAGCATAGCTATCAGTTGTGTTCATTGGCCCGATTCCAGTCAGAAAACACATATCGTTTATGAAAATCGGATACAGCAGTCAGATTTCTCCAAATCTGACGGTGTTTCAGAAATCGTATCATATACAATTCTCATAACAAAACAAGCATATATCATATATATATATACAGAGATACATACAATCATCATATGATTATACATTACATGAATATCATATATTCATAATATATACATACATATACTCAAAATTGTAGAAAATCAAATAATTTTCAGAAAATCATAAATCACCGTTTTGGAGGCTGTAACGACATCTAATGGATTACAGACGCAGAGCTGACGATGTCAGTATTGCTCAGTGACCCGATTCCAGTCAAAAAACACATATCGTTTGCGAAAATCGGACAACGGACACAGATTTCAGAAAATCAACGGCAGCCGTTTCAGAATTCGTATCGAATACGATTCCCATAATAAGAACAAACATGTATCATATACATACATCAACACACATAATCATCACATGATTATACATCATATGAATATCATATATTCATAATATATATAAACATATACATATTATATCAATATAAAATCATGATAGATCGCATACATGCTTATATATCAAAAACTGTTAAGCACATAACCGAATTAAAACGTTTCGCAAGTAGCTCTGATGCCATTGTAGGGTTTCGTGACACAAACGCAGCGGAATAAACGCAAAAATAAATCAAAATAGCGAAACCCTCCGCAGGATCCTTGCGAAAACAAAAGATTTAATTCGGAGATAAAAATAAATACCTTTAGAAGCTTTAACAGTTCATTAATGGAAGATTAATGGAGGTCCAAAGCTTGTTTAATCACCACGTATCCCGCTCTCGCGATCTACGCTCTACGGTATCCACACGAACACTTTTCATGAAGGATTGATGTGTACTAGCACCCGAAAACTTCTTCTCTCTCTATCTTCCTCCTCTCTCAGAGCGGCTAGGATTTTTGTAAAATCTCTATTTTATTAAATCAGCCCATAAAGAGATTATATAGAGAGAGGAATAAGTTTTCTAATTATAATCCAATTATAATTAATACTAATCCAAATTTCTAAATTATTTAATTAAGTCTCACTTAATTAATTAATTATTAATTTTGGAATTAGTTTAAGTAATTCATTTATTCTATTTATATAATTAATTAAGTCATACTTAATTAATATCATAAATAAAATAAATTACTTATTTAATTTAAATTCATAATTTAAATTATTTCTCCTTCAAGCGTTCTTTGTGTGTGACCCTGTAGGTTATTATTACGTTGGCAACAATTTTAATATCTAATTAAAATTGTAAACAATGAGCGGCATCTAGTAATACATCATTGCTACCCAAGTAATAATAATAAATCGGTGATTCGATTAAGCCTTTCGTGAATAATGTTCCATGTAATATAATCCCTTTAATCTTGATATTATAGATTAAACTCAAGGCATGTCTCGTGTCATCCTCTTCATAATTTAATCTTTATTTTCTTGATCGATGAGTAGACTATTAAAATCAAATCAACATTTGAGCACGGCCGTGCATTTCATAGTCTCACTCAAACAAGAGGCCAATAATATCACTCCTAAAATTAGGAGGATTAAATCCCATCTAGATCATTCATATTTCTCATACGATTCATAATATACCCAATGTCCACTTTTATCATCACCCGGTCAAAGGTAACTTTTAATGTAATCAAAGTATATTAATTCTCGTATAGAAATATAATGATTTCAGGTCTAAGGATCATTACACCATTATCACAGTGAGAATTACTTATGACACTTACTTAACATGTAGAATCTCACGGCGGGTCATTCCAGTGCCATGCATTGATACATGCACTTATGTTCTTGACTTTAGTATCCCCATACCTATGACCAATGAGATGTGGTCATCTGTCAAGAAACATACTAGTCTTTGTGCATTATTATTGTCCTTAAATAATAATACTCGACTAGGGAATTTTAGGAATAAGATACTATTCATATAATCTCATTTTTAAGTCACATACTTAAAGATATATAATACGTATCAAAATTCCAAGGACATTTATTATGCTTTCAATTTATTACGCAGTAAATAAAACATAATAAATAAATAATAATCAATAAAACATAATCCTTAATAATAAATATTTTCCTTAAAATATAAAAAGTATTGTCTCTAGAGCACAATTACTAACAGTTAGATATGATGAATCTTCAACTGGTAAAAGAAAAGAAACAGTTGAGGATGATAAGTCATACACCAAGGATGAAATGGATGAAATAGATGAGCATTTGGCTTTTCTATCAAGAAAATTTTCAAAACTCAAATTCAAGAGGAATCCTATGCAAAGGCCTGGATCTCAGTTTAGGAGAGACAATCAACAAGGCAAAAATCTTGTTGACAGGACTCAATTCAAATGCTTCAACTATGGATTGGCTGGTCACTTTTATAATGAATGCAGAAAGCCAAAAATGGAGAGGAAACCAAAGTTTAGTGATGGCATTGACTATAAAAAGAAATACTTTGATTTGCTCAAACAAAAGGAAAAGGCTTTTGTAACAGAAGAAAATGACTGGGCTGTTGAGGATGATTATGAAGAAGAAGAATACATCAACCTTGCACTAATGGCCAATCATGATGACCAGGAAGCTAGTTCTTCAAGAAATTAGGTAATTTCTATAAATCTGTCTGAGTTATCCAAAGATGAATGCAATATTACAATTACTAAAATGTCAAATGAATTGTATAATTTTCATGTCACTCTTAAGTCCTTAAACAAAGAGAATACTAGGCTCAAAATCACTTTAGAAACTCTCATTGAAAGAAATAATAATCTAGAGAGTGAGCTAGTGCAAATGGACAGACTCAAGGTAAAAAACAAAGATGCTAGAAAAGAACTAGTTAAGTGTAAAAAGGAAATAGAAAAATTGAAAGAAAAATTGGAAGAAGAACTAAGAACCATTGATAGATGGAACATGTTAAGTAAAGCTAGTAAAATGATGAATGACATACATGGAATAAATTCTTTCACCATGCTGTCTGAGACTCTTGAGAAATTAGCCATTGATGAGAATCAATCTTTGGAAAAGAAGCAATCAATTGCTAATCCTGAATCAACTGATAAGGATTATCCATCGATTGATAATGTTATCCCAATGGATAATTATCCATCGATTGAGGAATCATCAACTGTTAAGCAATCCGTCTTACGCAATCTCATCATTAAGAACATAAGAAAAGTTGAGAAAAGTATTGGATTGGATGTAAAGAAAATAAGAAGTGACAATGGAACAAAATTTAAGAATTCCACAATCAAGGAGTTCTGTGAATCTAAATGAATCATACACACCCTCTCTGTACCAAGGACACCTCAACAAAATGGGGTAACTGAAAGAAAAAATAGGACATTGATTGAAGCAGCTAGAACTATGTTGGAAGATGCTAAATTACCAACATACTTCTGGGATGAGGCCATTAATACACATGTTATACTCAAAACATCTCCATAGTGAATCAAACTCAAGGAAAGACACCTTATCAATTGATCAAGAAAGCCAAAAAGCCAAAACTGAGGTTTCTTCATGTCTTTGGCTGCAAATGCTATGTGCTAAGGAAACAAGGTGAAAACCTAGGAAATTTTAAAACCAAGGCTGATGAAGCTATATTTGTTGGGTATGCACAATCAAGCATAACTTATAGAGTCTATAATTTTAGACTACACATTATTATGGAATATGTACATGTAGTATTTGATGACAAAAGAATTCAAGGCTTGTTTGACGAAGAAAATCATGACACACTATATTTTGAAAATGAATCAAATGATGTAGATGATGATGAAGAAGCAGAAAATATAAAATCACAAGTACTCAGAAACCCAATATTAGTTGATGTTACAACATCAATGGATAATTTATCAGTTGATAGACATCCATCAACTGATAATTCTTCAATGGATAATCAACACTCTACATCTAGGGTATCCAATTCAGGGGGAGGGTTTCAGAATCATTCCACAAATTCAAATCAATTTGAGTACAATACTAATGATCATGAAGCTTCATAATCAAGGCAAAATTTGCCTCCTCAAAGAAAATGGACAAAAAGCCATCCATTTGAATTAATCATTGGAAATACAGAAGATGGTGTTAAGACAAGAAGTACTACTCAAAATGAGTGTATGTATAGTAGCTTTCTATCTCAAGAAGAACCCAAAAGAGTTGAAGATACTCTCATGGATCCTGATTGGGTTTTATCTATGCAAGAGGAACTCAATCAATTTGAAAGAAATAAAGTGTGAAAGCTGGTGCCCAAACCAAAAGATAGATCAGTAATTTGTACAAAATGGGTATTCAGAAACAAAATGGATGAAACTGGTACTGTGACTAGAAACAAATCAAGGCTTGTGGCAAAGGGGTACTCACAAGAAGAAGGAATTGATTTTGATGAAACATTTGCACCAGTTGCAAAGCTGTAGGCATTCAGAATCTTTCTAGCTTATGTTGCATATGCTAATTTTAAAGTCTACCAGATGGATGTAAAGAGTGCATTTTTGAATGTAGTATTAGAAGAAGAAGTCTATGTGGAACAACCTCCTGGCTTTGAAGATCCAAATTTCCCTTACTTTGTCTACTATCTACTTAAAGCACTCTATGGCTTGAAGCAAGCACCAAAGGCCTGATATGACACTTTATCTCATTTTCTCATTGAGAATCACTTTATAAGAGGTACTGTTGATAAAACTCTATTTAGTAGAAATGTTAATGGCTCTATTATTCTTGTCCAAATATATGTGGATGACATTATTTTTGGCTTAACTAATGAGGGACTTTGCAAAAAGTTTGCCAAATTAATGTAGAGTAAATATGAAATGAGCATGATGGAAGAACTTACCTACTTTCTTGGTTTACAAGTCAAACAAGTTAAGGATGGTATTTTTATAAATCAAACAAAGTACATTCATGATTTGTTAAAGAAATTTGACTTAAGTGAATGTTCTTCTGCAAAAACTCTCATGACCACTGCCACCAAACTTGAATTAAACACTAAGGAAGCTAAAATGGATATTTCAAGTTATAGAGGCATGGTAGGCTCACTTTTATATTTAAATACTAATAGACCAGATATAATATTCTCTACATGTTTGTGTGCTAGGTTTAAGGCTGATTATAGAGAATCTCATTTAGTGGCTATTAAGAGGATTTTTAGATATCTCAAAGGTACATCAAATTTAGGTATTTGGTATCCTAGAGATTCTAGTTTTAATCTAATAGGCTACTCAGATGCAGATTATGCAGGTTGCAAAATAGATAGGAAAAGTACGACAGACACCTGTCAATTTCTAGAAAATAAACTTGTGTCATGGTTTAGCAAAAAGCAACACTCAGTATCAACTTCAACTGCAGAAGCTGAGTACATTGTTGCTGGAAGTTGCCGTGCACAAATATTATGGATGAGGAATCAATTATTTGACTATGGGTTTAATATGAACAAGATTCCTATTTTATGTGATAACATAAGTGCCATTGCAATAACAGAAAATCCTGTGCAACATTCCAGAACCAAACACATTGACATAAGGTATCATTTCATTAGGGAACATGTAATGAATGGTACAGTTGAATTACATTTTGTCCCTAGTGAACAACAACTTGTAGACATTTTTACCAAACCTCTAAATGAATCTACTTTTAATAGATTAATATGTGAATTAGGTATGCTTAAGTTTGCACAATCCAAAATGTTTGCTAATTTATTTTGTTTTGTAGCCATTGTTCATAATTATCTGTTGAAACAAAGTGATCAATTGATAATTGTGTTAATTATCAATGGATACTCTTCAAACATCGATGGATATATTGCAGTTTCATCAGAGTTTATCTGTAAATTCTGAGCAGTTCATCAGAGTTTAAAGATTAATAAACTCTGACTAGTTAATCAGAGTTTAGAGATTAATAAACTCTGATCCAGCTCTTTGTAAACTCTGATAAGTTGTTCTCAACTGATATATACCTATCGATGGATATTTATCTGTCGATGGATAATTACCCTGATAATTGTTTATCGATTGATAAATAATTGTTTTTCTTTCTAACTCAATGGATGTAATTACCCATCGATGGTAATAGAAATTCTACAGTTTTACACATCCATTGATCAAATTATAGCCGTTGATTAATTACCTTATCTGTCAATAGATGAATACATCCATGGATTGTCATTTAGAGTAATTTACTTTAATTCTTTTTATCTTTCAATGGTTATATTCTTAATTAAACTGACTTTTCAAGTTGTTTTAATTTCAAAAATATAAATAGCAGTTTCAATTCTTATTTCATTCTTACTTGCTATTTTATTTTCTATCTCTCATTTCTGTATATCTATTTCTCAAGAACACCAAAACAAGTTATCTAACTTTTCTTCAAGTTTTTTTTCTTTTTTAATCTCTCTAAGAACAACAATGGTACTCCAAAAGAAGATTGTTTCCTTAACAGGGTTCATCTATGAACAAAACAATTTTGTTGCGTGTCTAACCGTGGATGATTCTCCCGTAGAGTTCCATCCATTGGTGAGGTTTCTAGGAGATTGCAAAGTATCCAAGGCTCTTAATGAAGCACCAACAATAGTATGTTCATTTGTTAAAGAGCTATGGAACACTGCAGAAGTCTCACAAGATGGGAATGTAATTTCTTACACTTGCAAATATACATCCTATACCATTACAAGTACTACTCTTTCTGATTGCTTAGAATTGCCTGAAAATAATTATGATAAGTCACCCACTGATAATGACATTAGGGATATGTTAGAAGCTGTTAACTATGCTAATGCTGAAACTGGATTAGGGGAAGTTGTTAGGAAAAATCTTAGAAAAGAATGGAGTTATTTCTTTGATGCTATTATTAAAGTATTTTCTAGAAAAATAAGTAATTTTGATGCAATTACCACAAGTATGCAAGAAATTGCTTATTCTATCCTATTGGATAAGTACTTTGATTTAAGCACATTACTCCTACATGAATTAACTGCTAAATTAGGAAATAAGGCATCTAGGAAAAACAACATCTATTTTGCTAGATTATTTATGCTATTGATTAATGCTACTGTTGGAGATTATGAGATTACAGCAGAGATGAAAACATTGGAGGCCTGGACACAGAACAAAAGGGTCTTTAAGGACTTGGTGAGAATCAACTTACACCCTAAGTTGTGCCTCACCTATCCTCCTTTTGTACAGGTATATCTCAAAAAACTTAATTTCTCTTTTACTTCCTCTAGTATCTCAATTCCTTTGCATTCTGCAATAATGGAGGGAGTTGGAAATGTCCCCATCCCTCCTACTCAAGTTGCACAACCTTCTAAAAACAAATCTAAACAATCCCCCTCAGTAGTTTCTCAAAACACTACTGTTGTAAAAACTAAGAAAAGAAAAATAACTGAGGGGAGTGTGAAGATGGTTGATAAGGGTGAGGGAACTGGCCAACATCGAGAAATACAGAAGAATAAGGAAGGAGAGTTTGAGATTGTCCAGCTAGCCACTAGCTCAATCTCTCAATAGATTTGAGGTTGTGATAAAGGATTTAAACACATCCCTAGTTGCAACTTCTCAACAAGGTGTAGCTATTGAAAAGAGGTCTTAACCAGGACCATTTGATGGGGGTGAGGGACACAAAGTAATTCAACCATACAAAAGGAGAAGGAAGGACAATAACATTGCACAGGGAACATACACACATGCGAAGCCAAATGCAAATTTGGTGGAGCCTTCAGTTTCTTCTTTTGATGTGTCTCTAAATTTTCTTGAGGCATAGCCCCATTCTCTATCTCTTTCATCTCCTCAAATATCCTTCAAAATCCATTTCTTCAGAAACCTTGTTGATTGACAACTTCAATGTTTCAAATTCACCCTCTTTGCAACTCAGGGTGGAGCCAACACTCTCATATGTATCACCAAATAAGGTTAACACCTTGGTTGATCAGAAAAACACTGATAATGCTCACAAGTCAATGGATATTACTCAATCAACTGATAATTTCTAACATCCATTGACTAGTTCACTTCCATCGATGGATATCCTTACATCCATCGGCAGGCTCCAATCAACGGATATTCATCCATCGATGGATATTTCTTATCCATCGATTGGCACCTTAATTCCAATTCATGAATCATCCAATGAAACAATTCAAGTGGCCAATACTCTACTAGGATTGAGTGGAGTGGGTGATGTGTGTGAGAGACAAGGTTTGCATATCTTGGCAAAAGGAGAGTGTGAGAATGAGAGGCCCTCAAATTCTTCTGAGGTGGCAAAAGGAGAGGGTGTGAGCAAAGAGAGTTCCACCTTAGTAGGTGATGCAAAAGGAGAGAATAGTGAGGGATAGGTGAGAATCCAGGATGAGATCCTGATGCAAAAACAGATAGAAGAGAATGAGAGAGAAAAGAATAGAGAGAAACCAATTTCAGCATCTCATGAAGGATCAACTTCTAAAACTGAGCAGGTTGCAGCAGAACTCACCCAGGAGTTGGGGTTGGAGTTAGGGGAGATGGAGGAAATGAAGAAGATGGAGTTCATGCAGGATGTGCAGATGCCCACATGGAGGTGGATGATGAGATTGAATTCAACATTGATGCTATAACATTTAAACATGAAGATCCACACTATCAAGAATTGGCAGCAACCACTAATCAAGAGGCTGAAAAGATGTTGGGATTAGTGCAAACAGAAGAACAATTCAGAAGTGGCAATGAGAGTTTGGCAAAATAGCCTGATAATGTGTCTTACATGAATCCTGAAGATTTTGAAAACAGTTCTGATGATGAGTTATTGCAACCTGCAATGGCTAGTGATGAAACTAGTTTGGCTGACACTGAAAGGGCCATAGTTTCACACTACAGAAGATCCATGGCTGAAGTAAATATAAAGGATCCTTTACAAAGAAAAATTCTCAACTTTTACAGAGATAACTTGAAGATCCAGAAGATGCATATAACCGGTTCCAAGTATGAACTCAAGAAGATCAGGGAAGAAATTGATAGTTCAAGGACACATTTTGACACCACCATTGATTCAAGACTCAGTCTCACAATGTTAACAAGAATTAAGCAAAGGCTTGATACTGAGTCTACAGCCAAGGACAAAGTGGTGATATTGGAGAAAAGAGTGACTGCCATGGAGGTTAGCATGGATCTAATTTTGAAGAATCAAGTCACTCAAACCAAACTTCTGAACAGACTCTTGGAAACCCCTATTATTTCTCACTCATTTGAACAAGAACCAGTTGCTGATAACAAAAAGGGGAAGAAGCATGAAGAGTTAAGGAAAAAAGAGATTGAAGTTGTGATCAAGACTACAGAGGATGTTATTCAAAAGACAGATCCAAAGAAGGCATTGGATCAATAAATTGTAAGGCAATTTAATTCAATTGCCATAAAAAACAAGGAGATTGATGCACAAGAGCCAATTGCCTTAATGCCAGAAATTCTTGAGGCAGTAAAGAAAGGAGAAATAAGGGTAGATGAAAGTAGCTCACTTACTGGTGACAGAAAAGGGAAGGGCATTTTAATAGAAGAAGAAAAGAAGAAGAAGAATTCTGTCATGAGTGGATGTGAGAAACTATTGAGCAAAGCAATAGTTATTGGTGTGAAAGAAAGGGAACAACAAGAGAAGTCACAAGAAGAACTAGCTATTCAACTGCAAAAGAAATTTGATGAGGAGGATAGGCTAATTAGAGAAGCCTGAAGAAAAGAAGGTGAAAGGAGGCCAAGAATGAAGCAAAGAGCAAACAAGCCTTGTTAGGTCCAAATGTGTTGTAGAGGGGGGGGGGGGGGGTGAATACAACTTTTCGAATTTAAGAAGTAATAAATACCATGTAATAAATGAACACAATGATTCAAGGAATATATGTCATATATATAACTTGAAAGGGTTGCTACAACATTCATTACAAAGTACACCAGAAGTAAAGAGGGTAGTAAATGATACTAAGCTCTGTGGATATACTCTCTCTCTTTTACAAGCGTTTATCTCAAAAATATTGCTCTCTTTAAAATAATACACAAGTACTTCTATTTATACTACTTGTAATCTATGTCCTGTAGTCTTCAAAGACTAAGATATACGTGGCCTAATGATATCCACATAAATCGTATCTTATCTTGAAAGCTTGGAAATCTGCCAATTAGATGATGCCATGTGTCATGTTGAAACTGCCCTCTATGTAGAACATCTACTTGGCCATCTCGAATGTTAAGTAGAATTTCTACATAGGAATATTCTACTTGGCTATCTAGAACATTTAAGTAGAACTTCTACATGGGAATGTTCTACATGGCTATCTCGAACTTCTAAGTAGAACTTCTACATAGGAATGTTCTACTTGGCTATCTCGAACATTTTGTACTTAGAAAAATTCCGGGCTTCAACTTGAAACTTGAAACTTCAACTTGAAACTTTTTCGCCTGTAGCCCTGCTTAAATCAATTCGGATTTTGCTTGCGATTGCAGCTTACTATGACTATGAGATCTGGCAAATGGACGTGAAGACGGCCTTCCTCAATGGGAAACTTGAAGAGGAAGTGTATATGACACAGCCAGAGGGTTTTGTTTCCAAAGGGAATGAACACCTAGTGTGCAAGCTGCTACGAACCATATATGGATTGAGGCAAGCTTCTCGTAGATGGAACATCCGTTTTGATGAGACAATCAAAGAGTTTGGTTTTATCAAAAACATAGATGAACCATGTATCTACAAGAAGGTTAGTGGGAGCGCGGTAACATTTCTTGTGTTATATATGGATGACATACTTCATATAGGAAATGATATACCGATGCTTCAATCAGTCAAAGTGTGGCTATCAAAGAACTTCACTATGAAGGACTTGGGAGAAGCATCCTACATTCTCGGTATAAAGATCTATAGAGATAGATCTAGAAGAATGATAGGTCTTACCCAGGGTACATACATCGAGAAAGTGCTGAAAAGATTTAGCATGGAAAACTCCGAGAGAGGTCTCATGCCGATGAGCCATGGAGTTTCCCTTTCCGAGGAGATGTCTCCTAAGACAGCTGAGGAAAGACAGTGTATGAGTAAGATTCCTTATGCTTCAGCAATAGGATCTATCATGTACGCGATGATATGTACTAGGCCTGATGTTGCTCATTCAATCAGTGTGACGAGCAGATATCAGTCCGATCCAGGTGAAGAACACTAGAAAGCAGTAAAGAACATCCTTAAGTACTTGCGAAGGACTAAGGATAATTTTCTTGTTTTTGGTGGTTCTGAGTTGATAATAGAAGGTTATACCGACTCTAGTTTTCAATCAGAATGTGATGATAGCAAATCTATGTCAGGGTACGTGTTTACTCTGAATGGTGGTGCGATTAGTTGGAGGAGTTCCAAACAGTCTACAACAGCTGACTCCACAGCGGAAGCAGAGTATATAGCTGCAAGTGAGGCAGCAAAAGAAGCTGTTTGGATGAGGAAATTTGTTTCTGAGTTGGGAGTTGTTCCTAGTGTTGAGGAGCCTATTGTATTGTATTGTGATAACAATGCAGCAATAGCACAAGCCAAGGAACCTATGTCTCATAAAAATTCCAAACATGTTTTGCGGCACTTTCATTTGATTAGGGAGATCATAGAAAGGGGAGATGTCAAAATAGAGAGAGTTGACACACATAACAACATAGCAGACTCACTTACAAAGCCGTTGTCTCAGATTCTTTTTTATCGTCATAAAAGGAAGATGGGTATTACATACCAGGGTAATTGGCTTTAGTCCAAGTGGGAGATTGAAAGTGTTTGTCCTAAATCCAATCATGTATGATGAGTTAGGAAGAACTTTCTTGTATTCTTATTTGATTTCATTAATATTAATAAAAGACTTATTTGTTTTATTACGGGCTTTATCTGTTTAAAGTGTCTTAAATAAGATGTTCCATAGTTTAGAGTGAAGCTTCTAGAATTATAATGAGATTATAATAGTGAGATCTAGAAGATGATGACTCTTGACTTAAACAGTTCCTGATCATAGGATAACTAATTGGAAGTTAGTGAATCCGCAAAGATTGGTACATACTACGCTTGCTCCTTTAAGGAGGATGTCTGTTCTCATAGGCATTTGTGTGGTGACACTATAGCTAGTATGTAGGTGCTTATTAAGGAATAAGTTCACTGAACGTGACTCGATAAATTGAACAACTAATGGAGTTTACTCATGTGTCAATAGTTGTTCACTAAGTGATAGTTGTGCAAGTATCCTTAGACTTGAGATCGTTAAAGTTATCTTGTATATAATGAACTATGTTTTGGTTTAGTCCTTAGTCTCAAGGACATCCATTAGGTCTATTCCGGGCATAGGGATTTGTGTATGAAGATAATTAACGTCAATAGAGGATCCACCCCTTCCAGTATGGGAAGAGAATATCCTATGTTATTCTTAGTATGCGAGTTCTGGAATCTCTGGCCAGAGTGAATGAAATTAGAAAGGAGTTTCTAATTTTAATATGAACGTTGCACTATGAATAAGAAAACATATGATTAAATTTAATAGGCTTGACACGAGTTCCATGCCTTGTATTTAATCGGGATATTGTAGGGTGGAAGGAATTGATTGTGCGGTAACTAGTCACTGACAGGTTCTTGGCAGTGAATTCATATTATCCGGATAGTCGCGATATGTTCAGAAGCATCACTCACGATGTAGAATAAATATAATTAATCAGTAAATTATATTTAATGAATTATTAGAATTCATATAAATAATAAATAAAAAGTTTATTATTATTTATTTCTACTACCGGCTTAATATTGAACCTACATGGTCACACCATAAAAGAATATTTTCTTTGATGAAAAGATTTAAATTATGAGAGAGAGAATTATTTTCTAAATAGTTTAGAAAAAGGAAATGATGATTAAAATAGTTTTAATTATTATTAAAGCATTTTATAAAATATGGGGTTTAATATAATAATATATATTGGTATATTATTTATGGAAAAACCCTAGGATAGTCCTATAAATAGAATGAGATGCTTCATTCTAGAGAAGTTAACTTTTAGGGTGAATTTTTAGTTTTTGGAGAAAACACTAGCCTCCATCTCTCTCTCTCTCTCTTTTCTCTCTAAAATAAGTTTTAGAAATTATTTGAAGATCTTCATCAAAGGAAGAATTCTTGGTGGATACAGGTAGAGTACTTCACACTCTGAGAAGTAGCTGCTAGGATCTCTTGTTCACACACTTGGATCACTTTAAAGGTAAGGTTTCGATTCCATCTCGGTTTTATATGATTATATGTGATCATATATATGGGTTTACGGCAAATAATTGTAATATCACGCTTCCGTACCTCCGTAAATTTCCTTCATCAAGGACTTCCAGATATTCAGGATTGATGGACTCAAGGTAAAGTTTCATTCTCAACACCCATTCTTCATAATGATCTCGGTCGAACATTGGAATCTTGAAATTATTTTTAGGTGCCATTTTAATGTGGATTTAAAGTAAAGATAATAAACTTTTTTTATTACTTGAGTATTAATTAAAAGAAAATTAATTATTTCAAAATAAATCAAGGTTCAAGTTTTGGACACCAAAAAAAATTCTAAGTACCCAAGACTAGGCTATGTAGAATATCTATGTAGAACTTCTACCCAAGTCGAAATTCTCTAAGTAGAACTTTTGTCCAAGTCGAACTTCACCAAGTAGAATATTCAAGTCGAATATTCAAGTAGAATATTCAAGTATAATATTCTATGTAGAACTTTTGTACTTAGAAAAAAATTTCTACAGGTCACTTTAATATTGAATAAACAATATTATTTTTCACACTTTGACTTTTGTGACTTTTCTCATCTAACTCACCTAACCCACGTGCTAGGTACTGAATATCTTCTGTAATACTTTTTGTTGTGAGAAATATGTCAAATCAAAAGCCAATAACACCTTTTTCACTTTTTTTCTTTTGAAAAGGTAATCAAAAGTTGCTGGGTTTGTCTTCTTTATCAAGAACAATGATGACTTCTTGAAGAACACCAAAAATCAAAGAACCCAGAAAAATTCACAAAAATTATCAAAAGTCCACCCAAGCTAAATAATCACACCTGGAGAATTTAAATAATTTTTAGACTGAGTTTTCTCTATCAAACAAATTAAAGCACACTTTCCCAGACAAACTTGAAAAGTAGATCTGTAAAAGAAAACTCACGAATCTTCTACTAAACACAAGGATCTATGTTTTGTATATTAAACATGAAGCTCTGATACCAATTGTTAGGTCCAAATGTGTTGTAGAGGGGGGTGAATACAACTTTTCGAATTTAAGAAGCAATAAATACCATGTAATAAATGAACACAATGATTCAAGGAATATATGTCTTATATATAACTTGAAAGGGTTGCTACAATATTCAATACAAAATACACCAGAAGTAAAGAGGGTAATAAATGATACTAAGCTCTGTGAATATACTCTCTCTCTTTTACAAGTGTTTATCTCAAAAATATTGCTCTCTTTAAAATAATACACAAGTACTTCTATTTATACTACTTGTAATCTATGTCCTGTAGTCTTCAAAGACTAAGATATACGTGGCCTAATGATATCCACATAAATCTTATCTTATCTTGAAAGCTTGGAAATCTGCCAATCAGATGATGACATGTGTCATGTTGAAACTGCCCTCTATGTAGAACATCTACTTGGCCATCTCGAATGTTAAGTAGAATTTCTACATAAGAATATTCTACTTGGCTATCTAGAACATTTAAGTAGAACTTCTACATGGGAATGTTCTACATGGCTATCTCGAACTTCTAAGTAGAACTTCTACATAGGAATGTTCTACTTGGCTTTCTCGAACATTTTGTACTTAGAAAAATTCTGGGCTTCAACTTGAAACTTCTATGCAACATCTTGAACTTGTGATTTCTTTATGTCTTCCATGTTCTTCAACAAGCTCTTGAACCTGGATCTCTATTACTGACATAAACTTGCTATCAATGTCCTGACACTTGATGCAATGGTCTGATTCATAAGTGACTAGTCTTGATAGTGTTTCTGCTTCTTGAATAGATTACCATATTCAATTAGTAATGTGGCTTTCCAATTATTGCTTTCCTTCTTGTTCACTTGAAATCAATTAGCCTTATTGATACTGATAGTTATGATCTTGAATCTTTAAGTTACAAATCACTGAGGCATGAACAACTCTGTCTTGAACTTCTTTCAATGATTTCTTCTTTATTTGATCATAGTTAACATGTTGAATTGTATCAATTACCTTGTCCTCGTTTAGCATTGATTTCATTGTGGCTTCATATTTTTGATTGTCTTCCGGTTAAGTATTTTTTCTTTTAGTTGAGTTACATAAGTTATAGTGTTACAAGTTAAGACACTCTTCCTTTCAATCTCCCCCTATTTGATAGTCTAACAATGACATTCAAATTAACAAGGGATAACTCAACTAAACAATGAGACGAGAAAATGATAAATAACATTACTGTCTTGTTTAAATTACAACTGAAATAAACTTGGAAAACAATTCAAGAAACTAGAATAAATAAAACTTAAGCTAGACAGAAAATTCGAACTTCGAATTTAAGATCATTTGAGTGATTCCTATCACCTGGATTATTTCATATCTTTCAGTCAAACTTGTATCACCTTATTGGATCCACTCTGATTCATGGTTACAGTATGGTAAGTTAGCCTATCTCGCATACCGTGATCAGGTGAATTTTCCTCAAGTGAGTTAAAGCAACCAACAGATATGAAGTTTTTCCAACTTCAAGTTCACACCACTCTGACCTTTAATTCTAATTCCGTTTCCTCTTCCTAGCTTCTTCATCTTGGCGCTTCTCCTCTTTCAGCTTTCTGCGCCTTTTCTTCTGCTGCTATTCTTTCTTGTAGACTGGATCATGTAACTGCTTCCACCTTGCATTCAGCAGACTTACCGCTTCCATTTCTAGAGGATTCCTGGGCTCTGGATAAGGATGCCTGAAAAGCCTTCTGAGTTTGTCCACCTCCTGAGTAGTTCTGATCTTTGGAATGTCCTCAAAATTTTTCATTATGAGCTGTGATTTCCAATGTGATTTATCAGCCTTGAACTGACAATAGATCATTTTGGGGTAGCCCTTAACACGGTTAGTATTGTGGACACTAGCCGCATCTCGCTCCATTCGTTTCTTCTCCTCCACTACTTCAGACAAGTACTTCAGAAGTCTCTGCTTTTCATCCACGTTCTCATTCTCCACTTCGCCCCATTTGAATACTTCTAAAACTCTTTCCAGAAATGTGGCATCTTGAGTCTGCAACAGCCATTTCCTACTCATATGCAATAAAGTTTGATTCTCGTCTGCATCTATGAATGCCAAAGCATCAGCTGTGTCATCTTCATAAGAGTGTATCCAGTATACACTATCCTTTCCTGGAACACCAATTGCCTCCCTTATTTCTCCTTGTTCCAGTGATCCAGAGGGAAGAGTCAGAGCTTCAACTCCATTTTTAACAGCTTGTAGAATATTCCATTTTCTTTCAATTAGCTCCGGCTCAATCTTTACATTGTCTAGAGGGTTTGGAGCAATAATATCACACTTCCAGATCTCATTGCTTTTCTTGAATATGATCCTCTCAATAAACTCCACCGACTTCTCCTTGATGTCAGAGGTGAATCCCTTACTCATCATTTTCCTGCAGACAACTTTTAGGGATTCTACCGATAGAGCCATTGGGTCATTTTCCTCTAAACTAACCCTCTTCATCTTTCCATCAACAACCATCCGAACAACATCAGGATTCGCTGAGAATTCTGGTCCCTTGTCCTCTGCAAGCTGCATTAACTGATCTCTATACAGAATGCTAAGCTCCTCAGCTTGAGAATATTGAATTTTTATTGCTAGCAAGAACAACTCTGACACAGATCTTCTCGAGATGAATTGATCATCCACATACAAGAAAGACGTCGGGACTCCTTCGACTAAAGACAAGATGACCTGTCACTCCTTAACCATCGCATTATATCCAACTCTGACTTTAGAGATCAACCTTTTCAAAACATTTATATAGTCAACAATCAGTGGATTCTGCAAGTTCAAGTTGTAGAATAAGTCTTCCGCCTCTTTGTTATGAGTTCCTTTCGCACAAAGTCCTAATAGTATCTTCTTTGCATCATCCCATTTCTGTCCGATCCTTCTCTTGTCTAGATCAACTTGAGGATTAGCTAACCTTGCAAGTTCATGATCATACTGTTTCTCCTTGAGCTCCACTTGCTTTTCAAGGAAAACAGCCTCATCCTGCATCATCTTCATTTTATAGAAGTGAGCTTGTTCCAAGGCCAACTGTTGAGCTTCCAGAGTCTCTTTATCAACAGGTATTTCTTCAGGCTTTCCGGAAGACATTCCAGCACCTCCACCTTGTTCCTTCAAAGATATTCTAATTGCATGTGCTAAAGGAACGTCCTCCATATCAGAATCTGAATCAAGTCCCTCATGAACTTTTTCTTGATGATGACTCAAGTCAATGAATGGCTCTTCTTGCTCAGCCACCACTGCCTTACCCTTCCTCTTTCTCTGAGCCTCTTTTTCAATTACTGGCTCACTTTCTTTGACAAAATTAGTAGTCTGTTCTTCAATTTCTTCAATAACTAGCGACTGTTGTCTCGTCTCCTTTCCACTCTCCCCCTTAGGTGAGTTATCCCCTGCACCACCTTGCTCTCCAGATCCACCAGTAGCATAGGAACCACCAAAACCAGAACCCGAGGGTCCAGCTCGACCAGCACCTCCAGCATTACCAGCACCATCATTATCAGGGGGAGGTTGAGTATTGTGATCATCAAAACACTCTGGGGGAACAAAGCTCCTAACCAAATACAACATTCTGCTTATCTCTGTTGCCATTGTATGCATGATGCTTTCCACAGCTCCCATTCTTGCATCAAGAGTGCTGCCCAAGACACCACCAGCATGGCCCAAGTCATTCACCTTGTTTGTCAACTCATCGAATGCTGTCGCTTGACTTGCCATCCGTGCTGCGTAGTCATCAAGAGCTCTCTGGTTGTCTCCAACATTTATCCATAACTGCCCGATCGACTGCCCGAACTGCTTTATTTCATTTTCAATTGCTGTCATACGCGTGTCAAGATTTTCAAGATTAAGGGACGGTGTTTGGTTTGGGTGTCCTCGCTCTAAAAATCGTTCTGTTACTGTTTGTCGCTCGGTTTCGGGCCTTAAAAATGAAGGTCCCTCACTCCCTAAACGCTCACACACACTCCCTGTCTCACGCTCGTGTATGTCTTCAACAATATTCCTGAAAGAAAAAGCAGTACCTGCAGAAGCTGGATAAGCAAAGTAAGTAGCAGTTATGGGATCTGTTCCTGTCATTTCCTGAGGTGGAATCTCAGTCTGAGAGGCTGCAGAGTGTTCTAGTACAACATCAGAACCGATCCGCTCTGCAGCATCAGTATTTACCGGTGAAGGTACTTCGAAAGCAATGAAAGCTTCTGGCCTTTCTGAAGTAACATGCTCTTCAGAAGGAACAAAATCCTCACCAAAATCCCTATGTGTAGAATGTGCAATGGGCGAACCACTCACGTGAGGTGGAGTGGTTGTGATAGACACACTCGGTTTGGACTGGGCTTGTGAAGTTGTAGCATGTGAAAATTTGGCTTTCTTCCGAATAAGAGGCTGCACTTCGGGGTCACTCTCAGAACCCTCACCTAAATCTACAGTTTCCTGCCTTTTGACTCCCGTCAGCGAGGGTGAAAGAGAGGAAGCAAGAGTATCAGACTCAAAATCAGAAATATAGCTCTTGCCCTGGGATAGATCCTGCGGGCTAGCAGAATCTTGGGCCACGGAATCAGATTTAGAGGAAGAAGTATTAGTAGTGTGAACAGAGAGTTACTCTTGTTCAAAGAAAGTACCTTCTTCATTACCTTGTTCGGCAAATGAAGCAGAATCAGCATGTGTAGAAGGTTGTCTGTCCCTTTGACCGGCAGCGGATTGACCGTGAGAATGCCAATCATCATCTTCATCACCAAGATTCTCGTCAGGAATCCCCTGGAATGCGTCAGCATCGGCAGAGGGATTCTGAGCATGTGATGAAATGTGGGAGGTCCCCGCCATGAAAGTAATACCTGCATCATACTTAATCCATACTTGAATGTTATCAGGAATAGACATCGCCTTACCGTGATGTTTATCTTGATTAGCAATCGTTGTGAGGGACTTGGTGCCCATGCCCAGTGATGGAGATGTTGCACTTGTTGCAAATGCCCGTCTCACAGATAAAGCATCAATCGGTACTAAGTGATTAATAAGCATTTGTAATAAGCGAGGATACCAGCATACAACATTAGTAATTGTAATGTCTCTGCTTGCAGGAGATCCCATTGCAGCCACGATCTCCGATAGAATGATTCTGCCATAATTGATGCCTAGTTCATGGGCGAGGGAAACTATAAAGGCCTGCATGGGTATCGGAATCTGATGATAATCTTTTTCGCGTGCCCGAAAACATCTTGTGATGGCCTCGAAAAAGTAGTTCCATTCCACATGGAAGTATTGTTTCTGGATGGCGCTAGTTGAGATCCGTCCAGAAGGAGGGTAGCATCCAATCTCCTCAAAGAAGTTGATACGTTCTGCTGTTGTAGGTTCGGGGTCATAAACATCTTTGATTGGGAACCCCACAACTCTGTTGAACACTTCCTCCGTCACTTGATATTCTTGACCCGCCAAGGTAAACCTGAAACCATAAGGGGTAGATTTGCTCCCGAAGGTAACCGCACTAGTCCATAATTGCTGTAATGCATCATGGACTAGTGTTGGTTTGGCAGTAAAAGCAACACTAGCCTTGGAGTACAAATTAAGAAATCGTACCTAAAACTTGAAGCGCGGGAGCTGATCAACAATTTCCGTAGAAATATTATAAAAATTGTTTTTGGCAAGTGAAAATTGGTGAGCCATGTTTGTAAATATTTTTCTGTAAATTAATTAGATTTTTTTGTTTTAAAAATAGCACAGATAATTAATCACAGAAAAAACAGAACAATTTCTTTTAATTAAACAAAGAACTGACTTTGTAACTAAACTACGGAATTGTTCTCAAATAAAGATGCGAAATCAAAATACACCAACCAAGTTTGTAATCAATAGCACTAATTTGTGTATATACCAATCACTATGTAATCAAGAACACAGATTTGTGTGAAACTATTAATTAAAGTACTGACTACTATGTGATCAATATGACGATGTGCATGCGTGTGTAGATATGTGTGTATATACCAATCACAATTAAGAATTGTTATAGATGCACAGAAACACACAATAATGGGATGCAAATAATGATGGTAGATTAAAAACGGGCAGCAATTCGAGATATGTATGAGTTGTAACACAAATCGAATGTACAGGTCGATGAAGGTTTGAAATCACAAGGAGGGAGGGTGGGGGCTGTAAAAATTTAGGGTTAAAACAATTAGGTAAAAGTGAAAACTGATTTGAGTTAGAGATGTATATATATGCATATATGAGCAAAGACAAAAATACCCCTGTGTAAATAAGAAAAAAAATTCTTATAAGTCGAACACCATCTCGAACATTAAGTCGAACACCATCTCGAACATTTAAGTCGAAATTCGAGATAAAGTTCGAGATGACACTAACTCGAACAAGTAATCATTTGATCAATTAAAACATCATAATAAACCCTTAAAGAACTCAATTAAAATCTCAAGTCCTGTCCTGGGAACTCTATTTCTAACATCAAGTCGAATATTCGAGATAATGTTCGAGATAGAACCTAAGTCGAACATTAAGTCGAATATTCGAGATAATGTTCGAGATAGAATCTAAGTCGAATATTCGAGATAATGTTCGAGATAGAACCTAAGTCGAACATCAAGTCGAATATTCGAGATAATGTTCGAGATAGAACCTAAGTCGAACATCAAGTCGAATATTCGAGATAATGTTCGAGATAGAACCTAAGTCGAACATTTCCCCAGACTTGGAATTTTTAACAGGCACACTGGGAACTGTAACTCGAACTCCAAGTCAAATTTCGAGATAGACCTCATCTCGAATATTCTTCCCAGACTTAGAATTTTCAAAAATTTTAATTTTGAAGATAGGTATAATAATTTGGCAATTTTTGCAATAAAAACAACAATTAACTTTTTCCAAATTAAGATAAATATCAATTCAAGGATTTTTAAGAAATCAATTAATTAAGAACATTCCTTGACAATTCTAAGGCCTCTAAATTAATAGAAATTACATGAAAAATACAGGTAAATTCATCTAAAAATCATGAAAAATTTAGAATAATATGAATTTAACTCCCCCTATGGTCATGCAATCTAACTCACATAAATTCAAAGATTTAACAAATAATTACTCATAAAGCACAATGAATTTATGTAAAATAACACTACAAACAACATATAATAATCATTAATGAAACATTTTAAAGTCTAAGTCCATAATGATTAAATAACATGCAGAAGTGATATTTTGAGCAAATATAGAGATCATTTTCATATGTTTTGAACTTTGCACAAATAAAATAGGTAGTTATGAAGACTAAAAACATATGAATCATGATTAAAAACTGGAATTTTACAGATAGGAGAAATCACTAACTTGTGTTAAGCATCCCCAATTCACCAACCAACCTATTGAATGTGACTTCATCAAGAGGTTTAGTGAATATATCTGCAATTTGTTGCATTGTGGGCACAAAATGTAACTCCACAGTCCCCTCCTCGACATGTTCTCTAATGAAGTGATACATGATATCTATGTGCTTGGTTCGTGAGTGGTCTACAGGATTGTTGGTCATGGCAATGGCACTTGTGTTGTCACACATGATTGGAATCTTTTTGTGTTCCATGTCATAATCTTTCAATTGGTTCCTCATCCACAGTATTTGAGCTACACAGCTTCCAGCAGCAATGTACTCAGCTTCAGCAGTAGAAGTAGATACTGTGTGTTGCTTTTTACTTTGCCAGGACACCAATCTTCTGCCAAGAAATTGATATGCACCAGATGTGTTTTTTCTATCAATCCTGCAACCTGCATAGTCTGAATCCGAATAGCCAATTAGATTAAAACCTGTATCTCTTGGGTACCAAATCCCTAGATTTGATGTGCCCTTGAGATACCTAAAGATTCGTTTGACGGCTATGAGATGTGATTCTCTAGGATCCACTTGGAATCTTGCACACAAACAAGTTGCGAACATAATATCGGGTCTACTTGCAGTAAAATAAAGGAGTGAGCCAATCATACCTCGATAGCTTATGATGTCAACTGGTTTACCTGATTTGTCTTCATCAAGCTTCGTGGCTGTTGCCATGGGAGTCTTAGCTGTTGATGCATCTACTAGATTATACTTCTTGAGTAAATCTTTGATGTACTTGGACTGACAGATGAAGATTCCATTTTTTCTCTGACTGATCTGTAATCCAAGGAAGAAGGACAACTCTCCCATCATGCTCATCTCATACTTATCCTGCATTAACTTGGCAAATTTCTCGCACAAGCGTTCATTAGATGACCCAAAAATAATATCGTCCACATAGACTTGAACACGTATTAAATCACCTTTTACATTTTTATCGAACAGTGTTTTATCAATTACTCCCATAGTAAAACCACTTGCAATTAAGAATAAGGATAGGGTTTCATACCATCGTCTTGGGGATTGTTTGAGGCCATAGACAGCTTTGAAGAGAAAGTACACAAAATTTACAAGTTCTGGATCAACAAAGCCAGGTGGCTATTCCAGAAATACTTCTTCTTCTAGTTCTCCATTTAGAAAGGCACTTTTCACATCCATCTGAAAAACCTTGAAGTTCTTGTGTGCTGAAAAGGCCAAGAACATCCTGACTGGCTCAAGTCTTGCAACTGGAGCGTAGGTCTCATCATAATCAATACCTTCTTTTTGAGAATAACCCTTCGCTACCAAACGAGCCTTGTTCCGTGTTACAAGTCCGTCTTCATCCAGTTTATTTCTGAATACCCACTTTGTTCCAATTACAGATCTGTTCTTTGGTCGGGGTACCAGTTTCTAAACTTTCTGCCTTTCAAACTGATTGAGCTCTTCTTGCATTGCAATTACCCAATCAGTATCACCAAGAGCTTCTTCTATTTCTTTAGGTTCAAGCTTGGATAAGAACCCAGAATATAAGCAAATATTAGCTATGTCAGCTCTTGCAGTTCTTCTAGTAGTCACACCAGCATCTGGATCACCAATAATTAATTGAAACGGATGGTCTCTACTCCATACCCGTTCTCTTAGAAATTGTCTTGATGATTCAGCTTGAATTTCTGAATTGTTGTGTTGACTACTTGTGTTATTTCCACTAACTCCCCTTGAGTTAGTGCCAGCTCCTACAGAACTAGTGTCATCTCATCTTGAGCCTTGAACACTTGTCTTTGAACTGCTATTTACTCCCCCTGAGTTGTTGCTGGACTGTGCTGAAGAAGTTTCTTCTGATCTTGCATTAGACTTAGGTATTTCTTTTCGAACACTTGGTATATCTGAAGTAACAACCAACTCAGGTACATCCTCAACTTCATCTAAGTCCAGATTCTGAAATTTTAGGGACTCAGGTTCATGATTATCTTTAGAAATTGATGGGAGTCTGGTATCGTCAAATCTGACATTGTGACTTTCAATCACTTTCCGATCATTCACTAAGAATACCCGATAAGCTGCCACCACATCTGTAAAATAACCCACAAATATCCCTTCATGTGCTTTAGCTTCAAACTTGCCTAAATTCTCATCGTCTATAAGTACGTAGCATTTAGCTCCAAAGACATGAAAGTATTTGATTGTTGGTCTTCTATTATTCATTAGTTCACATGGTGTCTTTTCTTTAACTTTTATAATCAAGGTTCTATTTTGAGTGTAACATGCTGTACTCACTGCTTCAGCCCAAAAGTATAGAGGAAGTTTTGATTCATACAACAGAGTTCTTGCTGCTTCAACTAATGTTCTGTTCTTCCTTTCAACTACTCCATTCTGCTGTGGAGTTCTCGGGGCTGAGTACTAACGACGTATTCCCTTAGAAACACAGAAATCATTCAGTACTGCGTTTTTAAATTCAGTGCCATTGTCTGATCTAATCGTCTTTACAGTGAGTGTTGAAACATTCTCAATTTGAGTGATGTGATCAATGATTTAGAAAGGTACTTCATCTTTTGTCATTATGAACAATACCCAAGTGTACTTGGAGAAGTCATCCACGATTACCAACGCATATCTTTTCCTTGATAACGATAGTACATTCACTGGGCCAAACAAATCCATATGAAGAAGTTATAGAGGCTCAGTGATACTAGAAATTTCTTTACTTTTATGCGATGCTCGCTTTGACTTTCCCATTTCACAAGCTTCACAGAGTCCTTTAGGAGCAAACTCCATTTGAGGTAGATCTTTCACCAATTCTCGCCTTGCGAGAGCATTCATCGTTTTGAAGTTTAAGTGAGATAGCTTTTTGTGCCATAACCAGCTTTCATCATCTGAAGCTTTGCTGTAGAAACAGGTTACTTCATTCTGGTTTTCCGAATCCATATCAACAATAAAAAGATCTGCCTTTCGAACTCCTCTTAAAGCCAATGAACCTTCCTTAATGTGAGTGATTGATACACCTTTCTTATTGAAGACAATTTCGTACCCTTTGTCACAAAATTGACTGATACTCAACAGATTGTGCTTCAATCCCTCAACATAAGAAATATCTTCAATGATGACATTACCAGTATTCTGTTTGCCATATCCCTTTGTCACTCCTTTGCTGTCATCTCCAATGGTAACATAAGGACCAGCCTTCATAATCAACTCTGTAAGCAGGGACTTGTTTCCTGTCATATGCCTCGATGCTCCACTATCTAGCACCCATATAACTTTATTTCTTTTCTGCTTAATGCCCTACAATAACAGATTGATTAGACGTTCTTCGGAACCCAAGATTGATTGGGCCCGACTTTTCTATAAGATCGAGAATTATCAGATTTAACAACAGGAGATGCACCTTCTTTAACATTCCTAGAGCTTTCGACTTTGTCTTTCCCTTTTTCAGACTTAACAGATTTGTTAGTCTTAGGAGAAAGCTTGTCACTCCTAACTTTAGGAGGACTGGCAGTCTTAGCTCTAACATGCTTCTTTTTGACATTAGAACTAGCAGAAGAATTTAGACATGATTGGCTAGTTGCATTCATCAAATTCACAAACGTTTGCATGACGTTAAAAGTGCATGGCATACAATTAGGTTGACCACATTGTGCATGATTCTGATACATGTTATTCATTGTGTGTGGTACAGGCATGGCATGTTTAACTGGAATATTCATGTTGGATTTACATGCATAAGAAAGATGTTCAGTTGATTTACAGTGATAACATGCTTTCTTTATTCGTTCTGCCTTAACCTCTTTTATGCCTTTCTCCTTTTTACTCTGTTGACTAACAGCCTTAGCTCCTAATCCTGGTCTAGATTCTTCTCTAGGGGATTTGATTTTAACTAGCTTAATAGGAGTTAAAAGTTGTTCTTTCTGTCGATCTTCCATCTCAATCTCATATCTAACTAACAATTCAGTCTCTTCTTCTTCATGAGGAACGAAGTGTTTAAAGATCGGTTTGATAGCAGATTTAAGAATTGTAGGTATTTCTTTTTTAATCTCACTGGAACTAGTGTCTACAGGCCTTTTTCCTTCTTTCTTAAATAAGTTAGAATAGTCAAGTCCTACACCAACTCCAATTATTTTCTTAAATGTGCCACTATCAACATTCACTTTACTAGATGCTAGTTTATAAGCTTCGCATTTAATTTCTAACTCAGCTAATTTATTTCTTAGACATGCTTCTATTTCATCTTTAAGGTTGAACTTGTGTTCCAAAGTTTTAATAGAGTCTCTTAGGAAAGTATCTATAGTGCAAACAGCCTCTAATTCTTCCACTTTTGCCTCAAGCATTCTGCATTTGGCAACAAGTGTTTTCTGTTCCTTTTGAGAAGTATTTAGGCTTTTGCACAACATATAGATCTCTTCGCTAAGAACCCCGTTCTGCACCTTATAATCATCAATGGACATTTCTTCTTTAAGGGTTAGAACTAGTACTTCTGGTTCATCTGATGTCTCAGCCATGAGGGCAAAATTCGCTGCATGAGTAACTTCTTCCTCATCTGAATCATCCCAAGCTCTGCCTTCTATAACAACTAAAGCTCTCTTTCCATGTCTTTCCTTCACCAGGGCCTCATATTTGCTTTTGAGGGCTTCATAAGTTTCTTTGGGATATGTCTGTTTCGGCTTCTTGCAGTTTGTTGCAAAATGTCCAGCTTCACCACAATTATAACATTTGAACTTCATTTTGAAATCCAAAGGAGATTTGTAACTGGTACTCTTGCCTTTGCCTTTGTAGCCTTGAGAACTACCACCACCCCTAGTAACCCGATAGAAAGATGAAGATTTACTTTGCGGTCGGTTACTCTTTCTGAATCTTATATTGCTGAACTTCCTTTCCATGTATGCCACGACACTATCATCCATGTTGTCCAGCTCTTCTTGGGTGAAGTAGTCATCATTACTATTTGATGTGCACTAATCATCATTTTCAATTTGATGTGATGCAGGTGATGATCTAGGCTTTTCTACAACCATTGCCTTTTTAGACTCTTCCTCATTAGCAACTAATCCTGATGCAACTTCTTTCCTCTTGAATCATTGTCCCATGCTTGAGCTTAAAGGGTTTCTAGCTCATAGGTCTTTAGAATTCCATAATATTCTTCCAGAGTAGTTGTGTGCAAATCTCTGGTTTCTCTAACAGCGTAGACTCTATGTTCAATGCTTTTTTGGCTGGTTCCTCAGATATCTCGTGTTCACATCAACCACGGGGAGAGTTACACCTCTCAGATTCAAATCCAAAACCAACTGACTGAATCTTAGATAGACATCTGTTATACTTTCACCTTTTCTTATTCTGAAGGTGTCATACTCCATCTTGAGTATAAGTGTTTTGTTGCTTCTGACCTCAGTGGTACCTTCCATGACGACCTCTAGCTTATCCCAAATCTTCTTCGCTGTAGTTAGTCCTTTAACTACATTAAACATCTCATGATCTAGGGATTCCATCAGTGTTTGTCGAACGGATGTATCGAAAGCTATCTGCTCCTTATCAGCATCTGAAAAGTCTACTGCCTTCTTAGGCTCAGACCATTGTGGTACTACCACATCTCCTTCCATATGCTCAGTAACAACAACCATTGGAACAAATTTACCTTTGTCAAGTGAAAGTGTTTGTCCTAAATCCAATCATGTATGATGAGTTAGGAAGAACTTTCTTGTATTCTTATTTGATTTCATTAATATTAATAAAAGACTTATTTGTTTTATTACGGGCTTTATCTGTTTAAAGTGTCTTAAATAAGATGTTCCATAGTTTAGAGTGAAGCTTCTAGAATTATAATGAGATTATAATAGTGAGATCTAGAAGATGATGACTCTTGACTTAAACAGTTCCTGATCATAGGATAACTAATTGGAAGTTAGTGAATCCGCAAAGATTGGTACATACTATGCTTGCTCCTTTAAGGAGGATGTCTGTTCTCATAGGCATTTGTGTGGTGACACTATAGCTAGTATGTAGGTGCTTATTAAGGAATAAGTTCACTGAACGTGACTCGATAAATTGAACAACTAATGGAGTTTACTCATGTGTCAATAGTTGTTCACTAAGTGATAGTTGTGCAAGTATCCTTAGACTTGAGATCGTTAAAGTTATCTTGTATATAATGAACTATGTTTTGGTTTAGTCCTTAGTCTCAAGGACATCCATTAGGTCTATTCCGGGCATAGGGATTTGTGTATGAAGATAGTTAACGTCAATAGAGGATCCACCCCTTCCAGTATGGGAAGAGAATATCCTATGCTATTCTTAGTATGCGAGTTCTGGAATCTCTGGCCAGAGTGAATGAAATTAGAAAGGAGTTTCTAATTTTAATATGAACGTTGCACTATGAATAAGAAAACATATGATTAAATTTAATAGGCTTGACACGAGTTCCATGCCTTGTATTTAATCGGGATATTGTAGGGTGGAAGGAATTGATTGTGCGGTAACTAGTCACTGACAGGTTCTTGGCATTGAATTCATATTATCCGGATAGTCGCGATATGTTGAGAAGCATCACTCACGATGTAGAATAAATATAATTAATCAGTAAATTATATTTAATGAATTATTAGAATTCATATAAATAATAAATAAAAAGTTTATTATTATTTATTTCTACTACCGGCTTAATATTGAACCTACATGGTCACACCATAAAAGAATATTTTCTTTGATGAAAAGATTTAAATTATGAGAGAGAGAATTATTTTCTAAATAGTTTAGAAAAAGGAAATGATGATTAAAATAGTTTTAATTATTATTAAAGCATTTTATAAAATATGGGGTTTAATATAATAATATATATTGATATATTATTTATGGAAAAACCCTAGGATAGTCCTATAAATAGAATGAGATGCTTCATTCTAGAGAAGTGAACTTTTAAGGTGAACTTTTAGTTTTTGGAGAAAACACTAGCCTCCATCTCTCTCTCTCTTTTCTCTCTAAAATAAGTTTTAGAAATTATTTGAAGATCTTCATCAAAGGAAGAATTCTTGGTGGATACAGGTAGAGTACTTCACACTCTGAGAAGTAGCTGCTAGGATCTCTTGTTCACACACTTGGATCGCTTTAAAGGTAAGGTTTCGATTCCATCTCAGTTTTATATGATTATATGCGATCATATATATGGGTTTACGGCAAATAATTGTAATACCACGCTTCCGTACCTCCGTAAATTTCCTTCAATGGCATCAGAGCCAGGTTATGCATATAGAGATTCATGTAAAAAATTTCAGATTTTTTGGAGCATGTACGGATTTATTATGATTTTTGCAAGTTTATTTAGATTTAAGTATGAATTAAATTCGAAATATTTTTGCATGAGATTTTGACCACTGACCTGGATTCTACAAGTGTTGTGGATCATCTGGGTATTTTTTTCATAATTTTCTGATGTATAGATTATTTGTTATGAATTTTTTAAAATTGTTTTAATTAAAATTCATATAATAATTATGCATGTTGAAATATATGGATTAATATTAGTACTAGGACCCCTGGCTGATCTGGTTATTTTAATCTGCTGTTGGATATCAAAAATGATGTTTTTATATTTTTTTATTAATTTATTAATTAATAGTTAATTAATTAATTAATATTAAAATATAAAGATATTAATAATAGTTATTATAATAGTTAATATATATAAACGTTTATGTATAAACGAAACGGCAGACTTTGTAACATATAACGGTCTATTTTTTTCTTTTATACGTCAGCCGCTGTCACGCGCGCGTGGTGCACAGACGAGCATAAGGGCTGTTGCGCATTCAAGGAATGCGCAACAGGGTCTGTTACGCATTTATGAAATGCGTTACAGACGGTAACGCATACGGCTCAGGCGTTACACCGGAAAATTAACTTTAATGGCTGTAACGCGTGTGATAAATGCGTTACGCCCTTCCTGTCCACATTAAATTTGATTTTTTGGGAGTTCCGTAACTCCGATTTGGGCGTGCAATATATCGTTGGATTCGTTTTTCCGAGACGGATTTAATGGAGTGGTCAAATAATTTTAATATAAAAGTTTTGAACTGTCCATATTCCCTAAAGTGTTTTAAAGCATGTATTAATTGTTTTAATTGTTTTTTTTACTATAATAAATCCGTACATCATTATATCATTGTATTACATGATATTTCTTGCATGCTTACTTGTTTATTTAATTTTATATATGAGATAAATGCCTAGATTTACCATGCGATGATAGATTTAGGTGAACCTAAATCAACATAAGGCGTGCTCTAGAAAATCTAGAATAGGAATCGTTTCTTGCCCTAATAATAATATTATATATACAATCATGAGATTCTTGTGTTTGCGAAACACGTAATTAAATATGAATTTTCAATATTGAGAGAAAGGATGATTCTGTCTAAGAAAGGGGTATTAAATGACGCCTCTTGACAATGCTCCCCCCGATCTGGGAATTATCCGATTATCGATTATTGGTTTGAAATATTTAATTTAAAAGGAAGAATCTCTTTATAATATGATTATGATTGTTAAATAATATTGTTTAATTAATAATAGTTGATAATTATTTATTTATGAAATAAATAATCAGTTAACAAATTTTATTAATTGATTAAATAAGATTTATTCGATTATAAAATAGTTAGGATGTGATCTTAATATTATTAATTATTGATTTAATTTAAGAAATTAAATTAAGGGAGATATTTATTTTCTAAAAGGGTTTAGAAATAGTATTAATAATTGAAAGAGTTTTGATTATTAATTAATTATTTGGTTAGTAATTGTAATACTTTATAGAAAACATTTAATTGAAATTTGTGTCTATAAAATATGTGTAATTATAAACCTTATAATAAAAATCCCTCTTAATTAAAAATAATATCAAGTAGTAATTGACCAATGACACAACGGGCTTGTGTCGGTCATAGCCTTCCAACATGATAGAAAGTAGTTCTTATTTTTGAATCATTGTCGTTTCGTGCTACAGCCGAGGGCTTTGATTTCGAAATAAGAAATACTTGTCTATTACATAGAAATGTATACAATGAGTTAGAATCTAATAGTCTTTACGTGCCACAGCCGTGGGCAGTTGGAGACTGATTCAGTTGTATAAAATGTTGGGTTAGACTTGACTTAGAATATTGAGTTTGTCGTGCCATAGCCGTGACTCAATTATTCAAGAGGCTAAAGTTTTAATTAGGGAATGACATGAGATGTTATTGACAAGAGTTGTCTACCTACTGAACATCACATGGCGTTTCGTGCTACAGCCGAGGTTGTGTGATGGAATGTAGGATCCCTATTCCCACTAGCATTATGAATGCTTAATTTTTCACTTAGAGGGTTGTATAAATTAGATAAACTAGCGGGAGCCACTTATGGATAAAGACCCGATTCATATATTGTTTTAATAATGAAATTGATTATTTGCTAAGTGTTGTTATGTGTTTGTCATTTACAGATTTTAGATATACATCATGTCTTCTGCACTATCACTACGAAGCATACTAGATGCTCACAAGTTGACTGGTCCAAACTTTGCTGATTGGCTTCGAAACCTGAGAATTGTTCTTAGGGCTGAGAAGTTGGACTATGTGCTGAACTCACAAGTACCTAATGCTCCTGCCGAAGATGCTCATGATGATGAGCAAGTAACTTACAGGAAGTGGATGGATGAAGCAAATGTTTCTCAGTGCATCATGCTGGCATCTATGAACTCTGAGCTGCAAAAACAGCATGAGAACATGGATGCTCATACCATTCTCGTACACCTACAAGAGTTGTATGATGTACAAAGCAGGACTGCTCGATATGAGATATCGAGGGAGCTATTCCGTTGTAGAATGGCGGAGGGATCATCTGTGAATGATCATGTGCTTAAGATAATCAATCTGATTGAGCGTCTTGGGCAACTTGGTTTTGTCATGGATGGGGAGTTGAGCCAAGACTTGGTCTTGCAATCACTCCCAGATTCGTTCTCGCAGTTTGTTGTGAACTTTCACATAAACAAATTGGATGTCAGCCTGCCTGAACTCCATAACATGTTGAAGACTGCTGAGTCGAACTTTCCCTCTAAGAAAGGTTCTGTTCTTCTGATTGGTGGTAGATCCACTTCCAAGAAAAGGAAGTGGAATCCTCCCAAGAAGAAGAAAGTAGGTGAGAAGAAGCCAGTTCCACCAAAAGCTGAAGACCCCAAAAGTAAAGTTGTTTGCTTTCACTGTAACAAGGTGGGGCACTGGAAGAGGAACTGTAAGGTTTACCTTGCAGAACTAAAGAAGAAGAAGGGTAGTGAGACTGCCGCTTCTGGCTCAAGTATGTTTATGATTGAAGTAAACATGTCACTAAATCAAATTTCTACTTGGGTATTAGATACCGCCTGTGGTTCTCACATTTGCAATTCATTGCAGGGACTAAGGGATAGTAGGACTCTTGAGGAAGAGGAGGTTATTCTGCGGATGGGCAATGGAGCAAGAGTTGCTGCTGTATCTGTAGGATTATTTGATTTACATATGCCTACGGGCAAGACTATTGTTTTAAATAATTGTTATTTTGTTCCCTCGATTGTGAGGAATATTATTTCTATTCCCATGTTAGACAAGGCTGGATTTTCGTTTATTATTAAGAATAATGAATGTTCAATTCTTAGAGATAATGTTCTTTATGGTAGTGGTATTTTGAATAATGGTCTGTATGTATGTGACGTAGAGCATAGTTTACTACAAGTTGAACATACTAATAAAAGGAAAAGGGATGATGAAAATCTCACATATTTATGGCACTGCAGACTTGGTCATATTAGTGAAAATAGACTACGGACATTGCACAAGGAAGGGTTACTTGAACCTTTTGATTTTGAATCATATCCTACATGTGAGTCTTGTCTATTGGGAAAAATGACCAAATCTCCATTTAGTGGACATGGAGAAAGGGCTGCAGATTTGCTAGGATTGGTACACACAGATGTATGTGGACCGATGTCTACGCAAGCCATGGGTGGTTTTTCGTACTTCATTACTTTCACAGATGATCGATCTAGATTCGGATATGTGTATTTGATGAAACACAAATCTGAAGCCTTTGAAAAGTTCAAAGAATATAAGTATGAAGTAGAGAAACAAACCAAACATAGTATTAAAACCATTCGATCAGATTGAGGTGGTGAATACTTGAATGGAGAGTTTCTAGATTATCTCAAACAAAATGGTATAGTCTCTCAATGGACTCCTCCATATACTCCACAGTTAAATGGAGTATCAGAAAGGAGAAATCGAACTTTGTTAGACATGGTTCGATCCATAATGAGCTATGCAGATCTTCCAGTATTCCTATGGGGTTATGCATTGGAAACCTCAGCATATTTACTGAATAAGGTGCTTTCCAAATCTGTTCCTCAAACTCCGTATGAGATATGGAAAGAAAGGAAACCGAGTCTTAAACACATTAAGATATGGGGATGTCCAGCTTATGTCAAGAAAGTTGACCCTGATAAACTGGAATCTCAATCTGTAAAATGTAGATTTGTGGGATATCCTAAAGAGACTTTAGGGTATTACTTTTACACCGAACATAGGGTGTTTGTCTCCAGACATGCTACCTTCTTGGAAAAACAGTTTATCCTTGAAGGAAACAGTGGGAGCAAAATAGAACTTAATGAAGTTCAAAAAACACAAACTACTACAGTTCAAGAGGAAACACCTGTTCAGACTGAACAACCTTCTGTGGAACATCCCATTCGTAGGTCAGAGAGAGTGTCTCGCCAACCTGAGAGGTATTATGGCCTTGTCATTGAGAATGACAATGAGTTAACAATCGTTAATGATGACGACCCAATGACCTATATTGAGGCTATAAGTAGTATTGACTCAGAGAAATGGCTAAGTGCCATGAAATCCGAAATAGATTCTATGTATACCAACCAAGTATGGACTTTGGTTGAAGCTCCCAAGGATGTGAAACCTGTAGGGTGCAAATGGATATACAAAAGAAAGATTAGAGCGGAAGGCCAGGTGGAGACCTATAAGGCCAGGCTCGTGGCAAAAGGATTCAAACAAAGGCAAGGGATTGACTTTGATGAAACTTTTTCGCCTGTAGCCCTGCTTAAATCAATTCGGATTTTGCTTGCGATTGCAGCTTACTATGACTATGAGATCTGGCAAATGGACGTGAAAACGGCCTTCCTCAATGGGAAACTTGAAGAGGAAGTGTATATGACACAGCCAGAGGGTTTTGTTTCCAAAGGGAATGAACACCTAGTGTGCAAGCTGCTACGAACCATATATGGATTGAGGCAAGCTTCTCGTAGATGGAACATCCGTTTTGATGAGACAATCAAAGAGTTTGGTTTTATCAAAAACATAGATGAACCATGTATCTACAAGAAGGTTAGTGGGAGCGCGGTAACATTTCTTGTGTTATATATGGATGACATACTTCATATAGGAAATGATATACCGATGCTTCAATCAGTCAAAGTGTGGCTATCAAAGAACTTCACTATGAAGGACTTGGGAGAAGCATCCTACATTCTCGGTATAAAGATCTATAGAGATAGATCTAGAAGAATGATAGGTCTTACCCAGGGTACATACATCGAGAAAGTGCTGAAAAGATTTAGCACGGAAAACTCCGAGAGAGGTCTCATGCCGATGAGCCATGGAGTTTCCCTTTCCGAGGAGATGTCTCCTAAGACAGCTGAGGAAAGACAGTGTATGAGTAAGATTCCTTATGCTTCAGCAATAGGATCTATCATGTACGCGATGATATGTACTAGGCCTGATGTTGCTCATTCAATCAGTGTGACGAGCAGATATCAGTCCGATCCAGGTGAAGAACACTAGAAAGCAGTAAAGAACATCCTTAAGTACTTGCAAAGGACTAAGGATAATTTTCTTATTTTTGGTGGTTCTGAGTTGATAATAGAAGGTTATACCGACTCTAGTTTTCAATCAGAATGTGATGATAGCAAATCTATGTCAGGGTACGTGTTTACTCTGAATGGTGGTGCGATTAGTTGGAGGAGTTCCAAACAGTCTACAACGGCTGACTCCACAGCGGAAGCAGAGTATATAGCTGCAAGTGAGGCAGCAAAAGAAGCTGTTTGGATGAGGAAATTTGTTTCTGAGTTGGGAGTTGTTCCTAGTGTTGAGGAGCCTATTGTATTGTATTGTGATAACAATGCAGCAATAGCACAAGCCAAGGAACCTATGTCTCATAAAAATTCCAAACATGTTTTGCGGCGCTTTCATTTGATTAGGGAGATCATAGAAAGGGGAGATGTCAAAATAGAGAGAGTTGACACACATAACAACATAGCAGACCCACTTACAAAGCCGTTGTCTCAGATTCTTTTTTATCATCATAAAAGGAAGATGGGTATTACATACCAGGGTAATTGGCTTTAGTCCAAGTGGGAGATTGAAAGTGTTTGTCCTAAATCCAATCATGTATGATGAGTTAGGAAGAACTTTCTTGTATTCTTATTTGATTTCATTAATATTAATAAAAGACTTATTTGTTTTATTACGGGCTTTATCTGTTTAAAGTGTCTTAAATAAGATGTTCCATAGTTTAGAGTGAAGCTTCTAGAATTATAATGAGATTATAATAGTGAGATCTAGAAGATGATGACTCTTGACTTAAACAGTTCCTGATCATAGGATAACTAATTGGAAGTTAGTGAATCCGCAAAGATTGGTACATACTACGCTTGCTCCTTTAAGGAGGATGTCTGTTCTCATAGGCATTTGTGTGGTGACACTATAGCTAGTATGTAGGTGCTTATTAAGGAATAAGTTCACTGAACGTGACTCGATAAATTGAACAACTAATGGAGTTTACTCATGTGTCAATAGTTGTTCACTAAGTGATAGTTGTGCAAGTATCCTTAGACTTGAGATCGTTAAAGTTATCTTGTATATAATGAACTATGTTTTGGTTTAGTCCTTAGTCTCAAGGACATCCATTAGGTCTATTCCGGGCATAGGGATTTGTGTATAAAGATAATTAACGTCAATAGAGGATCCACCCCTTCCAGTATGGGAAGAGAATATCCTATGTTATTCTTAGTATGCGAGTTCTGGAATCTCTGGCCAGAGTGAATGAAATTAGAAAGGAGTTTCTAATTTTAATATGAACGTTGCACTATGAATAAGAAAACATATGATTAAATTTAATAGGCTTGACACGAGTTCCATGCCTTGTATTTAATCGGGATATTGTAGGGTGGAAGGAATTGATTGTGCGGTAACTAGTCACTGACAGGTTCTTGGCAGTGAATTCATATTATCCGGATAGTCGCGATATGTTCAGAAGCATCACTCACGATGTAGAATAAATATAATTAATCAGTAAATTATATTTAATGAATTATTAGAATTCATATAAATAATAAATAAAAAGTTTATTATTATTTATTTCTACTACCGGCTTAATATTGAACCTACATGGTCACACCATAAAAGAATATTTTCTTTGATGAAAAGATTTAAATTATGAGAGAGAGAATTATTTTCTAAATAGTTTAGAAAAAGGAAATGATGATTAAAATAGTTTTAATTATTATTAAAGCATTTTATAAAATATGGGGTTTAATATAATAATATATATTGGTATATTATTTATGGAAAAACCCTAGGATAGTCCTATAAATAGAATGAGATGCTTCATTCTAGAGAAGTTAAATTTTAGGGTGAATTTTTAGTTTTTGGAGAAAACACTAGCCTCCTTCTCTCTCTCTCTCTCTTTTCTCTCTAAAATAAGTTTTAGAAATTATTTGAAGATCTTCATCAAAGGAAGAATTCTTGGTGGATACAGGTAGAGTACTTCACACTCTGAGAAGTAGCTGCTAGGATCTCTTGTTCACACACTTGGATCACTTTAAAGGTAAGGTTTCGATTCCATCTCGGTTTTATATGATTATATGTGATCATATATATGGGTTTACGGCAAATAATTGTAATATCACGCTTCCGTACCTCCGTAAATTTCCTTCATCAAGGACTTCCAGATATTCAGGATTGATGGACTCAAGGTAAAGTTTCATTCTCAACACCCATTCTTCATAATGATCTCGGTCGAACATTGGAATCTTGAAATTATTTTTAGGTGCCATTTTAATGTGGATTTAAAGTAAAGATAATAAACTTTTTTTATTACTTGAGTATTAATTAAAAGAAAATTAATTATTTCAAAATAAATCAAGGTTCAAGTTTTGGACACCAAAAAAAATTCTAAGTACCCAAGACTAGGCTATGTAGAATATCTATGTAGAACTTCTACCCAAGTCGAAATTCTCTAAGTAGAACTTTTGTCCAAGTCGAACTTCACCAAGTAGAATATTCAAGTCGAATATTCAAGTAGAATATTCAAGTATAATATTATATGTAGAACTTTTGTACTTAGAAAAAAATTTCTACAGGTCACTTTAATATTGAATAAACAATATTATTTTTCACACTTTGACTTTTGTGACTTTTCTCATCTAACTCACCTAACCCACGTGCTAGGTACTGAATATCTTCTGTAATACTTTTTGTTGTGAGAAATATGTCAAATCAAAAGCCAATAACACCTTTTTCACTTTTTTTCTTTTGAAAAGGTAATCAAAAGTTGCTGGATTTGTCTTCTTTATCAAGAACAATGATGACTTCTTGAAGAACACCAAAAATCAAAGAACCCAGAAAAATTCACAAAAATTATCAAAAGTCCACCTAAGCTAAATAATCACACCTGGAGAATTTAAATAATTTTTAGACTGAGTTTTCTCTATCAAACAAATTAAAGCACACTTTCCCAGACAAACTTGAAAAGTAGATCTGTAAAAGAAAACTCACGAATCTTCTACTAAACACAAGGATCTATGTTTTGTATATTAAACATGAAGCTCTGATACCAATTGTTAGGTCCAAATGTGTTGTAGAGGGGGGTGAATACAACTTTTCGAATTTAAGAAGCAATAAATACCATGTAATAAATGAACACAATGATTCAAGGAATATATGTCTTATATATAACTTGAAAGGGTTGCTACAATATTCAATACAAAATACACCAGAAGTAAAGAGGGTAATAAATGATACTAAGCTCTGTGAATATACTCTCTCTCTTTTACAAGTGTTTATCTCAAAAATATTGCTCTCTTTAAAATAATACACAAGTACTTCTATTTATACTACTTGTAATCTATGTCCTGTAGTCTTCAAAGACTAAGATATACGTGGCCTAATGATATCCACATAAATCTTATCTTATCTTGAAAGCTTGGAAATCTGCCAATCAGATGATGACATGTGTCATGTTGAAACTGCCCTCTATGTAGAACATCTACTTGGCCATCTCGAATGTTAAGTAGAATTTCTACATAAGAATATTCTACTTGGCTATCTAGAACATTTAAGTAGAACTTCTACATGGGAATGTTCTACATGGCTATCTCGAACTTCTAAGTAGAACTTCTACATAGGAATGTTCTACTTGGCTTTCTCGAACATTTTGTACTTAGAAAAATTCTGGGCTTCAACTTGAAACTTCTATGCAACATCTTGAACTTGTGATTTCTTTATGTCTTCCATGTTCTTCAACAAGCTCTTGAACCTGGATCTCTATTACTGACATAAACTTGCTATCAATGTCCTGACACTTGATGCAATGGTCTGATTCATAAGTGACTAGTCTTGATAGTGTTTCTGCTTCTTGAATAGATTACCATATTCAATTAGTAATGTGGCTTTCCAATTATTGCTTTCCTTCTTGTTCACTTGAAATCAATTAGCCTTATTGATACTGATAGTTATGATCTTGAATCTTTAAGTTACAAATCACTGAGGCATGAACAACTCTGTCTTGAACTTCTTTCAATGATTTCTTCTTTATTTGATCATAGTTAACATGTTGAATTGTATCAATTACCTTGTCCTCGTTTAGCATTGATTTCATTGTGGCTTCATATTTTTGATTGTCTTCCGGTTAAGTATTTTTTCTTTTAGTTGAGTTACATAAGTTATAGTGTTACAAGTTAAGACACTCTTCCTTTCAAGCCTATAGATGAACCAAAAACTTCTGGAGTTAAAATGAAACTTGTTGTTGATGAAAAAGTGGCTAAGGAGGAGAAACCAAAGGAGGTAAAGCTTGAAAGTCAAGCATCTGGGAGTGGTCAATCCAAGGATATAAAAGTGTTCAAATCTAAACCTCAAAGTTTTGTTTCAATCAAAACTGAGGGAATGACTGCAATTAAAGGACAAAGAAAGAGGGGTGTAGATCTACTTCACATAGACTATGAAGATAGGTCACATTCAATCTTCACATTTGATCAAGTCATGTAACAAGGCTATGGTGTCTTAAGGAAAATATACACAATGGTCAACATGAAATATTATCTAACTGAAGAGCTAGGAAAAGCCATCCTTGAGAAGATGAAGAAGATAAGGGAGACACCTCTTCGAGAAGAAAGGGATGATAGAATCAAGATTTGGAACCCTGAAGGAAGGAAGGTACTTCATAAACCATTATACATGATGATCTATAAGGACAGGAAAGGCAGAGAAAAATGCATTGATATTTGTTAGGAAATAGACAAACTGTCTAATCTAGAATTGAATCATCTTGCAAGCCAACTAGACTACAGGGTTGAGAATGAAAAGATTTTGAAGGGATACTTATATATAAAGATGAAGGAAAATAAAGATAAGATGAATGAGTCAAGGGGAAGAAGAAAAAGAAGATAGAAGATTCAGACTCAACATCAAAGTTATTAGAATTCATCTACTCCTGGTATTTGATCACTCTGTCTCAAAATTAATTTTGTCAATATTGTAATTCCTGCTAGAATGAAAATTTTTAGGAGTTTTGTTATCATCAACAGAAAATTTATGCATATTTTACATATTCATAAATAGGGGGAGATTGTTAGGAATTATGAGTTTTGATGATAACAAATTACTTAGAATTATAATAGGGATTTAAATTTCATTGTAACTAGTCGATAGATATATGACTTATAAATATCCATTGACTAGGAAACCAGTTATCAGTTGAAGCTTGTTTATCAACTGATAAATTGGATTGTAACATTTGATTTATGTTTCATTATCAATTGATTATATTGTTTCAATGGATGCTGTGAAGTAGTCGACTGATGTTATTGACTTCAATCTTTAGTTTCTCAACGGCTGTGAAGAATGGCTGATCAATTGTAAATATTCTAAGTCAGAATTCTCACAAATGAAGTGATCAACATATATTGAAGTCGATGGATAAAGACACCACTCGATGGATAAAGGCTATCAACGGATAAAGGCAGTCAACGGATAAAGGACTATCAATGGATAAGGAGTCGATGGATAATCTAACTATCCATTGATACATCAATTGATCAATGTATATCATACCCATCGACGGATGAGCAAAGGAGAATCAACTGATAAGCTTAATAACATTTATCAGTTGATTAAGGTTTCTCAATTTAGCTAAAGAAAAAAGGAATGGGAAATTTGCAGAAACTGAATCAATGGAAGACAGTCATGTCAGGATTGTGAAGACTTTGAAGGCAACACGGTCTTCAAGGAATGGATCAAGACAAATATATTTCCAGGACTAGACAAAGTCCAATAAAGACTATGAAAGTAAATAATTTCTATTTTCATATAAACATTGTAAAGTGTATTTTATAATGTTATCTGTCGATAGGAAATAGAAGTAGAAGAAAACTACTATATAGTGGTTAGTAGTCTATTCTAACATAGAGAGTGAATGTAAGCATTGTAGCTCAAGAACAATACTTTGTAAGCAGCTTGGTAATTTTACCAAGATTATTTGAAAGCAAAAAACATATTAGTGGAAAAACCAATCCACTAGTAATTTTTATATTATTTGTTATTATAAGTATTACATTCTTAGTTCATTTAGTTCTATCTTAACCATACACTTCCAAACACACTATAATCTTGAACAAACTTAAATCCGTAAGAATTTGAATTAATTCTTAAATTTGTATTCAACCCCCCATTCTTCAAACTTCTTGTACTCAAGGGCAAATAACACATAGGAACAGGCCATGGGTTACCCCCATAGTGATTTGGTCATCATGATTTAGTTTGCCAATTTGAACCAAGTTCTTGGGACCTCCAATCAGCAAGGTTGGGTGTCCACCATGACGTCGTTAAGCAATAGGCTTAAAGCCCATTCCCTTACATGATTTATCAACTAGTTCTCTTGATAACCCTTTGGTTAATGGATTCACGATATTATCTCTTGATGGTACAAAGTCAATAGTGATAATTCCAGTTGATATTAATTGTCTAATGGAACTGTGTCATCGTCGTATGTGACGAGACTTACCATTATACAACATACTATGTGCTTTGCCAGTAGCTAATTGACTATCATAATATAGTCCTATTACAGTCACAGGTTTTGGCCATCTAGGAATATTCTCCATGAATTGGCGTAAATATTCAGCCTCTTGTGTGCATTTGTCTAATGCCACGAACTCAGCTTCCATCGTGGACTGAGTTATCACCATTTATTTAGAGGATTTTCATGACACGGCTGCCCCAGCTAGCGTAAACACGTAGCCACTCGTAGACTTCAACGCTTTCTTACTAGATATCCAATTTGTATCTGTGTACCCTTCAAGTACAATTGGATATCTTCCATAATGCAGTCCATAGTCTCGAGTTCCCCTTACGTATCTTAGTACTCTTATGATCGATTTTCAGTGATCAGCTCCTGGATTACTTGAGAATATACTCAACTTACTAATTGAGTACACAATGTCTGGTCTCGTACAACTCATTAGGTACATCAGACTTCATGTTATCCTCGAGTATTTGAATTGGGAAATTCCTACACCTTTATTCCTTAATAGATGTAAAGTCAAATCCACAAGTGTTTTGGCTATCTCAGTATCATCCTTGGCCAACCTCTCAAGGATCTTGTTAACATATTGTGATTGACTTAGCACGATACCTTCTGATGTTCTAGAGATTTTCACACCTATTTGTCCCATATCTTTCATGTCAAATCTTGAACTTAACATGTCCTTTGTAGACTTGATCACTTTTCCACTGCTGGCAGCAATAAGTAGATCATCTACATACAGTGTTATCATGACATACTCATTCTCGTTCTCCTTGTAATATACACAACTATCACATTCATTTACCTTGAAGTTGTTTTCCATCATAAAATGATGAAACTTTTCATTCCACTTCATGGGCGCTTGCTTCAAGCCATATAATGACTTAACTAATCTACATAAATTTCTTTCCTGTCCAAGAACCACAAACCCTTTGGGTTGTTCCATGTAGATTTCCTCGTCTAAATCTCCATTTAGAAAAGCTGTTTTCACATCCATTTGATGTACATCCAAGTTTCGCAGTGCAGCGATAGTAAGCACTATTCGTATGGATGTTATTCGTGATACAAGGGAGTATGTATCAAAGTAATCGAGGCCATGTTGTTGCTTGTATCCTTTAATTACAAGTATGTCCTTATACTTGTCAATACTGCCATCAGTTTTCAATTTCTTTTTGAAAACCCACTTGCAACCTAGTGGTTTGCATCCAGATGGCAGGTCCACTAGCTCCTAGGTATGTTTCTGCATGATTGAATCAATTTCGTCTTTGATGGCCTCTTTCCACATAGGTCCATCAGGTGATGTTACCGCTTCCTTATAGGTTTTTGGTTCACCATCTTCGAGCAAATAAGTCATAAATTCTGACGCATAGGATTTCTCTTTTCTTTGTCTTTTGCTCCTTCTCACTACCCCACATTTTCATATTCACTGTCTCCGTCCTCATTGTCTTCCTCTATAGACTCATGAGATCATTTAGACGTTGTGGGGTGTTTAGTTTCTAGATTACAAGGAAATATTATCTCAGAGAATGAGGCATTTCTTGACTCCATTATCGTATTCTTTTGAATGTCATGAATCTTTGATTCATGTACGAGAAATCGATATGCAGTACTATTTGGGGATATCCAATGAAGATACAATCTATGGTCTTTGGACCAATCTTCACCTTCTTAGACGCAGTGATCAGTACCTTAGCAAAGCACCCCCACACTTTCAAATGTTTATAACTTGGTTTCTCTTTCTTCCATATTTCATAAGAACTTTCATCCTTGTTCTTGCGCATCATCCTATTTAAAAGATAATTTGCACTTAAGATGGCTTCCCCCATATTGATTGCGGAAGTCCAGATCTTAGCAGCATCGCATTCATCATCTCCTTGAGAGTGCAATTCTTCCTCTCAGCCACTCCATTTAACTGAGGAAAATATGGTGCAGTGACCTCATGGATTATACCATGTTGTGAAAATATTCACCTCCATGATCACTACGTATCCTTTTGATTTTCTCAGTTTGTTGTTTCTCAACTTCTTCCTTATAGATTTTAAATTTATCTATAGCTTCATCTTTGTTTTTGAGCAAATATACATAGCAGTATTTTGTACAATCATCCAAGAATGTAATAAAATACTTGTTACCTCCTCGAGTTGAAGAAAATTTTAAATCACATATATCGCTATATATTAGTTCTAGCACTTTGGTGTTTCTTTCCACACACTTAAATGATGATCTCGTTAATTTTGCCTCAACACAAGTTTCACATTTATGTTTTGAATCGCTGTTCAATTTTGGTATGTATTCTTTTAGACTTAATCGTTACATAGTGTCATAATTCATATGTCCTAATCTAACATGCCATAAATTAGGAGACTCAAACAGGTAAGCAGAAGAATTCTTCATTTCATTTTCGTCTTTAACAGACATTACATTGAGCTTAAAGAGCCCATCACAAACATAGCCCTTGCCTACAAACATACCGCTCTTAGACAAAATAACTTTATCTGACTCTATTACAATACGAAAACCATGCTTATTCAACAAGGCACCAGACACAAGGTTCTTGCGAATATCAGGCACAATGAGTACATTCTTCAAAGTCAGATTCTTCCTAGAGGTCATTTTCAGAATCAACGTGCCTTCCCTTGCAATTATAGAAGTCCCAGAATTCCCCATAAAAAGCTTCTCACCAGCATCGGAAGCTTTGAGGCTAGAGAAAATCACCTTATCAAAACAAATATGCCTTGTAGCTCCCATATCAATCCACCATTCCCTTGGATTAGAGCCAACCAGATTCACTTCAGAGACCGTAGCATAGAGGTCTACATCAGACATATCCTTCGAGATATCATTCACCATATTTGTTTCTTTCATTTTGTTGGGCTTCTTGCAATCAAAAGACCTATGACCCACTTTGTCACAGTTGTAGCACTTTCCTTGAAACTTTGAAGGCTTCAAAATTCCTCCTTTGGGTGCTAGCTTTGTTCCTGTTAGGGATTGTGGTACTATCAATGTAATCAACTAATAATTACTTAGATTAATTAGAAATTAACTAAGTAAAACATACTGTCATATATATATTGATAGTATGTTTAATTGTCACTTGTAACAGTATGCACTTAAGATAAGTAGGTGACAGCATGTTTAGATAGTTACTGTCATGTACAAATGTAATGAAATGATCTATGAAGTAGAAGTTCACACAGTGTTCATGCACAGCATTGATCAAATTATTGACAGTAACATTCTGCAATCTGAAGCCTACGACAGCATGTTTCAAGTGACAGCATCTTTTGAAACAGACGACAGCAACTATTCCTTGACAGTAAACTTGGCGGAGAATGAAGATTCTAAGACAGTAAGTTTTCTGACAGTAGCTTTGGCGGGGATAGTCGATAGCATGTTTGACAGGATAGTCGACAGCATGTTTAACAGGAAAATCGATAGCATGTTTTGCGGGATCCTTGACAGCAACTTTGGACGACAGTACGTTTCAGAAGAATATCAGGATTGACAGCAACATATGCGGAATCAAAGATACTGTCACAACAGAAGCAAAAGGTTGACAGTAACCTTTTGATATAACTGACAGTCTGTTTCAGGAAGCAGATTAGGTAAAGTACTTCCACTGATTGATCATATCAACTCTACCTAATCTGTCAAGACTACTACTACAACTTGAGATAAAGTAAGCAAAAAGATGAAGCGTGCTTAAGGAGTCAAGAATGTCAAATCTTCTCAGAGCAACTTTATCAACAACTATCCAGAAATCAAGGGAAAGTTCACTTGTAAGTGTGGTATGTGTTTTAATATAAATACACATATCTCACAAACACTTTTCCTATGAGAACATACACGAACACACAACTGAGCTTAACTTTTCTCAAGCATAGAAATATTAGCATTCTTGTTATTGTATCTATTGAAGCTGGAAATATCTTTCAGTCAGTTGTAGCAACAAAAATTAATAAAATTAATTTTTGAAGTAAAACATCTTGTGTCCTTATTCTGCATATTGTTGTTTGCATCATTACTTGATATTATCTCTTTTGTTTTGTTGGTAGCAAAAAGTGATAAATAATCAAGTTGCATTCAACACCCCCTTCTGCAACACTCATATTGTTTAACAACTGGTATCAGAGCTTGAGGTTAGATATACATAACCTGAAAAGATATAAATATGAGTGCACAGAAAGTAAGCAGCATAAAAATACCCACATTTGACAAAGAACATTACAACCTTTGGAAACGAAAAATGATGTTATTCATAAAAACAGCCAATCCTCTTTATCCTGGAATACTGGAAAACGGTCCTTTCATTCCCCATACATATGTACCTGAAACTACAGTAGATGGTGAAACAATACCAGCCTACTGTGTTCCTAAAAAGGTTCTAGAGTATAATGACACTGAAAGAGAAAAAGTATATCTGGATGATTACTTACAATTTATCATCATTGAGGCACTTGACAATGTCATGTACAAAAACATTGTCAACTGCACCAGTGCAAAGCAAATATGGGAAACCATTGAGATACTCTGTAAAAGAAAATCAAAGACAAATTCTGGTGTCTTAGTATGAAGCCTTCATGGCTAAACCAAGTGAAGGGTTGACTGAGATGTTTGAGAGGTTTAACAGGTTGATAAATGACTTGCAGCTGCATGGAAAGTTTTATGACAAAAAGGAGGTAAACATGAAATTCATGTTGACACTTCCTGACCACCTAGAGCACAAGATTTCTGCCATAAGAGAAGGAAGAGATTTATCAAAAGTTTCTCTTGAAACTTTATATGGCATACTCAAAACCTATGAGCTAGAGTTGCTACAGAAGAGAGCCATTCAAGCTGGTCAAAGAGGAAAAATGGCTAACACATCAAATGCTCTAGTAGCTCAAGATCCACAGGTGATGCAGCTCAAGGAATCTCAGCATCAACAGCAAATCAAGATTGAAGAAATCACAGATGAAGATGAAAGTGTGATTTTGGAACTCAAGGATGGTGAAGAAGATGAGTTCTACACTTTGGAGGAACTGGACAACATGGAAAATAAAACAATGGCCTACATGGCAAGAAAGTTCTCCAATCTGAGATTCAAGAAGAACAAAGCTTTCAAACCCAGAGGACAAAGCTCCAGGTTCAACAAACCAAAATTTTCAAAACCTGGAGGAAGTGGCAAAGGTGGATACAAAACAGGTACGGTGGACATATCCAAGATAACGTGTTACAATTGCAATGAAATGAAACATTTTGCAACTGAATGCAAGAAGCCAAAACAAGTGAGAAGAAATGACAATGACTATGAGGAACTCAAAGCAAAGTATGAAGCCCTGTTGAAAAAGCAACAAGGAAGAGCCTTTGTGGCTGAAAGAAAGTGTTGGGAAAACTCAGATGAAGAAGAAGAAGAAGAATATGGGAATCTTGCTCTCATGGCAAACTCAGGAGAAGGTTCATCTTCTTCATCAAGTCAGGTACCCTTTCTTACTACTGTTGATATGACTACATCTCAGTATAAGAAAACTGTTGAAAGTCTAAGTTTTGAAATTTTTAATATTCATACAAGCATGTTAGCTGTTAATGAGGAAATAACTAAATTGTCTAGTGCTAATGAGGTATTAAAAATTAGGAATCATGAACTAGAACTAAAACATAATGCTTTTGAGTCCTTACAGCAAGAAAATGAGATTCTTAAGAACAAGATTGTTTGTGCTTCTCAGATTGAGGAATTTCTTAGAAAACAGATTTCTGAGAATGATCTAAAAATCAAGGACTATAAGAATTCCTCCTCTCTGTTAAAATCTTACCATGATAATAATACTGAAAATCAAAAGGTAGGTATAGGTTTTAACTATGAGAAGAAATCTGGAAAGAAACAGGTTGAAGAAGAAGAAGTCATACATACTGTCATACCATCCATTCTAAAGAAGGTTAAGAATCCATTGTTCAAAAAGGCTGAATTTGAGTTTGATGAGGAAGCTTTAGTAATCAGACAAGAGATAGATGATGAGGAAAATGATAATGTCAGAAAAACCCTTAAGGCAAAAGATACTGTCAAAAATCCCAAGACAGTTAGTTTTGACTCTAACAATAACCTTTGTTTAAAAGATACCGTCAATACTGGCTTGACAGTAAGTTCAGAAGATGCTGTCAAGACTGTAAGATCCAAACTTACTGTCAAGACAACTCCATCTAAACCTACTGTCAACTCCAGCATGACAGTAACTTCTAAACATACTGTCATGAAGACCAAGAAGAACAGAAATGGAAAATTAGGGATAAATAAGAAGAACAATTATGATTATATTCCTAATGCTCCTAGAAAGTTGTGCAATAACTGTGGGTCTTCTAGTCATCTAACTCATGTTTGCAACAAGGATAAATCTATTGATAAGAATGCTACCTTTAGCAATGGAAATTTACACAGCATGCCTTTAAAGAACAAACAAGTAACTCACTGTGGTGACTTTGATTGTATTTCATGCAAAATGAATTTGATGAGTGTTTGCTTTAATCTGCCTTTTACTAGTAATCAAAAATGCTTGCATAATAATGCTAAAACTGGAAAGGCAAAGACTCCAAGTCCTCCTAAAGTTAGGATGGACAAGTCACCCAAAAACAAAGCTATCAAACCTAAATTCAAAACTGAATGGGTAGCTACATGAGTCTTGTTAAAAGCAAAAGAAAGAAGTACAACTGAATCAACTTCAAACTGTGATTTAGTTAAACAACATGGACCCAATGAAAGTTGGGTACCAAAAGCAACTTGAGTTGTTTTGCTTTGCAGGGCAACAGGAAAAATAAAAGAATCATGTGGATCATTGATAGTGGATGCTCAGGACACATGACAGGTGATAAAGCCCTACTATCACAGTTCAAGGAAATGGTCGGCCCTTGTGTAACCTTTGGTGATAATAACATTGGTTTCACAATGGGATATGGCATACTGGAAGTTGGAAACTTGAAAATTGAGAAAATTGCTCTAGTAAATGGATTGAAGCACAATTTGTTAAGTGTAACTCAATTTTGTGAAAGAGGTTTCAAGGTTGGTTTTGATCAATACAGATGCTCCATTATCAAGAAAAAGACAGGAGAAGAAGCTCTTCAAGGTGTAAGGAAAGGAAGCCTCCACATTGCTGACTTGGATTCTGTAAGGAAAGACAAGGTCTACTGTTTTTACAGTAAGGCCTCTTCAACTGAAAGTTGGCTGTGGCATAAGAAGCTCTCTCATTTGAATTTCAAAGCAATGAATCATCTAATGAAGAGAGAGTTGGTGAAAGGGCTACCTCAACTTGAATTCTGTCAAGAAGGATTGTGTGAGGATTGCCAGAAAGGGAAACTAAGGAGAGCTGCTCATAAAAGCACTCCTAGTGGTTCAATTAATGAAGCATTTCAACTAATTCACATGGACTTATTTGGTCCTGTGAATGTACAATCACTGGCAAGAAAAAGATATGCTTTAGTAATGGTTGATGATTTTTCAAGATACACTTGGGTGAGGTTTCAAGCATCCAATGATGAAGCTGCACAAGAAATTATTGATTTGGTTAGGGTTCTTGACAAGAATCCCAAGTACAAAGTGTAGACTTTGAGAAGTGATAATGGTACTGAGTTCAAAAACAGTATCATGAATGATTTCTGCAAAGACAATGGTATCACTCAACAATTCTCTGCACCAAGAACACCTTAGCAAAATGGTGTTGTGAAAAGGAAAAATAGAACTCTTATTGAGGCTGCAAGAACAATGTTGAGTGAAGCAAAACTTCCTACTTATTTCTGGGGTGCAATTAATACAGCCTGTTACACTCAAAACAGGACTGTAGTCAACAAAGCCTATGGGAAGACACCCTATGAATTGCTTACAGGAAGGAAACTAACTGTCAACTATTTTCATGTCTTTGGAAGCAAGTGCTACTACATGAAAGATTCAACTGAGATCAAAGGAAAGTTTGATACTAAAGCACTTGAAGGAATCTGCATGGGGTATGGTATTGACAGGACTGCATATAGAGTCTACATCATTGATCACAAGACTGTGGATGAGAGTGTAAATGTCACCTTTGATGAAACTAAATTTCCTGGAATTGAAGGAAGTCAAGAAACAGAAGCTTTAGCCTTTGAAAATCAAGGCTATCTAGAAGGGATTGAAGAGAATTCACCAAGTATTGATCACACAATTTCTGGTCCAACAATGGTTCCCAACACTTCTGGAGAAAATGAAGGAACTGCCCAAACAACTGATTTTTCTGGGAATGTTCCAATGAATAGTGGACTTGAAGAAATTGATGCTATCAACAGTGTAAGAACAAAAGAAGCTTTCAATCAACAAAATGTTGAAGACTCTAGTGACTCTTTAAGAGGAACAAAATGGAATATAGATCACACTAATGATTTAATCATTGGTGATCCAGGAACTGGAGTCAAAACAAGAAGAAATGTTGCCAATGAATGCATGTACTCTTGTTTTCTATCTCAAACAGAACCTAAAACTCTAGAAGAAGCTCTAGCTGATCCAGATTGGATTAATGCTATGCAAGAGGAGCTGAATCAATTTGAAAGAAGCTGTGTTTGGGAGTTGGTGCCTAGGCCAAGAACAAATCTATAATAGGTACCAAATGGGTTTATAGGAACAAGATGGATGATTGTGGTACTGTTACAAGGAACAAAGCAAGGCTGGTGGCAAAAGGCTACTGTCAACAGGAAGGGATTGATTATGATGAAACATTTGCTCATGTTGCTAGACTTGAGGCAATAAGAATCTTTTTGGCTTTTGCTGCATTCAACAACTTCAAGGTTTTTCAAATGGATGTTAAGAGTGCTTTCCTCAGTGGAGAGTTAGAAGAAGAAGTGTATGTTGAACAGCCCCCAGGCTTTGAAGATCCAAAGATGAAAAACTTTGTGTACAGACTACTCAAAGCATTGTATGGTCTAAAGCAAGCACCAAGGGCCTGGTATGATACTCTTTCCAAGTTTCTTCTTGATAATAACTTTACAAGAGGGATCATGGATAAAACTCTTTTCTATAAAAAGCATGGGAAGGATATCATTCTAGTCCAAGTATATGTTGATGACATTATCTTTGGTTCAATAAATGAAGATTTATGCAAGAAATTCTCTGAGTTAATGCAGAACAAATATGAGATGAGTATGATGGGTGAATTAGTATTCTTTCTTGGACTTCAAGTCTATCAAAAAGAAGATGGAATATTTATCTGCCAAACTAAGTATGTTAAAGATCTCTTGAAAAGATTTGATATGGAAGACTCATCTCCTGCAAAAACTCCAATTTCAACAGCAACTCAACTTGACAAGGATCCAAAAGGAAAGAAGGTGGACAACAAGATGTATAGAGGAATGATTGGATCTATCCTCTACCTAACAGCTAGCAGGCCTGCCATAATGTTTGCAACGGGTTTGTGTGCAAGGTTTCAGTCTGATCCAAAGGAGTCACATTTAATGGCAGTAAAAAGAATTCTCAGATATGTAAAAGGCACTCAAAACTTAGGCCTTTGGTATCCTAAGAATTCTGGTTTTGACTTGGTTGGATATTCAGACTCAGACTATGCAGGGTGCAGAATAGACAGAAAGAGTACAACAGGAAGCTGTCAGTTTTTGGGAGAGAGATTGGTCTCATGGTTTAGCAAGAAGCAGCATTCAGTGTCAAATTCAACTGCAGAGGCTGAATATATTGCAGCTGGTAGTTGCTGTGCTCAGCTTCTTTGGATGAGGAACCAGCTATTGGACTATGGGTTGACACTGCAAGGAATTCCTATATTTTGTGACAACACAAGTGCTATAGCAATCTCTGAGAATCCGGTTCAACATTCCAAAACTAAGCACATTGACATCAGACATCATTTCATTAGAGAGCATGTGGAGGAAGGCACAATCAAGCTAATCTATGTGCCCACAGAGAAGCAAATTGCAGACATTTTTACCAAACCATTGGATGAAAAGACATTCAACAGGCTTGTGAGTGAATTGGGTATGTTAAATTTAACCTGTTGATGTAATTCTGTTTAGTTGATCAAAAATTTAGTTAACTGAATTTCACTGTGAATTAATGGCCTCTAGAGGTGTTTTGATTTCTATCACAGTGAAAAGACATGATGATAATTAACTGAGAGGTTAACTAATTGATTTTTAAGTAACTTGATAAAAAGTACTGTCAAAGTTCTTGACAGTATGTTTTATCTATACCTATCATATGGTAACAAGTTACTATCAAAATCTGTGAAAACTTACTGTCACATGTTTAAGAAGTCTTGACAGTATGTTTTGCGGGATTAAAATTTACTGTCGAATCCTGTGAAACCTACTGTCAAAGAGTTGAGAAATGGTGACAGTATAGTATGCGGAAATGAAACTTACTGTCAGAATTCTCTAACAGTACAGTTTTTAAAATCACCGCATAACATACTGTCAACAATTAAATATTAGAGTTATTCATTTTATATTCTCTAACCTCTAATGTCACTGTCAAGGGTGTTTGTGATTTCTAGCGCAGAAGTTACTGTCAAGGAATGGAACTTGAAGACAACTGTCACTTTAAATCGTTTAAAATTCCTTCTTGACAGTATCTTTTTCATATCATACATATACAAACAGTTTAAATCTCTCACACTCTTTATTTCTCTTTAAACTCCAAATATTTTAACACCCTAGAAACCCTCCATTTTCTCTGCAACTTCTTCTCTAAATCGTTCTTCAATCTTCTAAACCTAAATCTAAACCATTTTCTTTCAACCATGTCTGGACCCCAAATCATTTGTTCTCTTGCCCAAACCAACTTCACCATCATGGCTTCAGTTGGTGAAGTTGGAGAAGCCTTCAAACCTCTTGTTGGCTTCATGAACAACTCATATCTCACCTATACCCTAATTGCAAGTCCTTACCTGGAAATCCCAAGACTCTCTCATTTCTGGACCTCTGCAGTATGTGAGGGGGAGCAAGATGCTAGCTCTATCTCTTTTCAAATCAATGGTACCTCTTACACCATTGATTCCTCTCACATAAATGAAGCTCTTCATGTAGAAGAGGCTGAAGGCTTTCCATTTACAGAGCCTGCGAGTGAAGAACAACTTGCCAAGTTCTTCAAGATGATTGGGTATGTTGGACCCAAGCTGAGTGTAAATAATAAAGAATGGTATCCTTCGGGAGGCATGGACAGAAAGTACCTAAACAAAGAATGGAATGAAGTGCTAGCCTACATAAGGAAGATTGTGCATTCCATGGTGCACAATTACAGAATTAATATTAGAAAGCTCCTAATGCCCCTATTCAAGCTGGTGCTGGGAAAGAAAAAAGCCAGGAAACCGGTAATTTACTATCCTAGATTTTTTATGCTTATAATTAACTCTGTTGTAGGCATAATTGATTTAGATAGTGTTCAATGCATGGAGTCCCCAACACTTAAGAAAAATACTCATTCCCTGTTATCCAGTAAACCTCTTAACAGTGAATTGAGTCTGTTCATAACTGATTTCATGCTATCTACAATAAATAGATTGAATTTAAAAATTATTGGGGACCATTATGTATTCTCTTTGAGTGATGAGAATGGTGTTGACCTCTCCATTCCTAACCCACACTCTAAACCTTTTGAAGGAGTCCGGCCTTCTAGAGTCGCCAAAAATATAAGCCAAGGGTCTGGTTCCTCTCAAAAGGGCCAGGTTTCTAAAAGGATGAGAACCACTCAACCTAGGATAGAAACCTTTCCACAGGTAGGTGGTGAAACTGCACTAGATGTAGTAAATAAGGCTGGTAGTCTGAACACAGAACCCATAGAGGGCCCTGGTGAGCCTAAGAGAAAGAAGGCAAGGGTATCAACTTCTGTAAGCCAGACTGTGTCCTCTCAAAAGGGCACAGATCTTAATAGGGATCAAAACTCATCTCTAGATGTCTCCTCTCAAAAGGGGGAATCTATTGAAATTGGTCAGTCTCCCATGGCAATTTGTAAAGAGTCTGCACAACAGGTTGAACACATTGAACCTGAGCCCATACTTGAAGATACTCACACTATAGGGCTAGAAAATGTGGAACATAGTTCATTCAATTATGGTGCATCACTCTTTGCAAATATTGAAGATCAAAATGTTGATGCACTATTCTAACAATTGAGTTAAACTGATCATAGCAATCCACAAGAACCTTCTACTCAAAGGGTGGAAGAGATTGCTGCACAGCCTTTGTAGCTGTAAATGACAAAGTTGCTGTCAATCCTCTTGACAGTAACTTTTCAAAAGATGCTGTCGACTCAACAAAAGATGCTGTCAAAACTCCAATCCAAGATAGCAACTCCCACATGGCTGCATCTTCTCAACAGACAAGTGATGAAGATTTTGCTTCAATTTCTACTCTACTTAAGGTAAAATCTACAACTTTAGTGCAAGCTGTACCTGCTCAGTCTCTTACACCTAGGATGAGTGAGGGTGTGAAAAGAAAAAGAGAGATAAAAGAAAAGAGAAGTGAGCATAAAAATGAGGGGCTAGGAAAATCCCAGGCAAAAGGAGAGGGCCCTGAGCAAAGCCAGAATAAAAAACAAGATGTGGGAGCCTAAAAATCAAAGGCATTAGGCCTGGAGAGTGAGTTGGTGAGGAGTGATGAGATCACTCATAAAAAACAAGAGAGTGTGAAAACCACCATAACCTTCAAATCCTCCAAACAAGCTGATGAAAGGTTGAAATCCCTTTCACATAAGGTCTCTAAATTGTCAAAGAACTTGGACACAGTGGGCAAAAATTAGGTGAAGCTAGTGAACAGGATGTCAAGTTTGGAGCAAACCATGAATGAAGGGTTCAAGGCCATCTTTGACAAGCTTCAGGAGTTTCAAGCACAATTTTCAATCCCTGCAGTTGCTACCTTAACTAAGGGGGGAAAGGTTGAAGTGTTTGTTGTAGATGTAGAAAGGAGTGATAAGGTGGCAGTTGAGGAGAAGGAGACAACTCAAGCTGCATCTCAGGGGGAGAGTCAACTAGAATTACTGTCTAGTGTGGCTACTGAGATTGCTACACAGCTTGGTGGTGATAAGGTGGAGAGACCTAAGGAGAAAGGTATTGTGATTAAGGAGGGTGCAGTAATGAAGGATTTTGTGGTCCATGTTACAGGAAAAGGAAAAGAGAAGCTCTTCCAAGATGAAAGTGGTGACTGGGTGATGGAAGAAAGAGAAGACTTTGATGATGAACAAGCTTCAATCCTTATGGTGGATGAAAATGAAAACAACAAAGTCTTTGAGGATGCAAAGTTCAACAAGAGGATCAATGATTTGAGAGCCTCATCTAACAGGGACCCCAAGAAATTTTCAGATTCAATGAGACAGTCAACAACAGGAGCAGCTGTGATGGTGTCCAAAAGCAACAAGTGGATCTCTGTCAGAACTGAAGGTGGCTACAGTTGGTGTGTGAGCATGGCCTATCTAAGCAGGCAAGAGATTGCAGTTATTGAAGCAATCAAACTCAAAATCAAAACAGATAAGTCATTGCTTAATGAAAACTTGAAAAGAACTTTGCAGAAGCTGGTAATTGAGAAATTGCCAGAAGTAACTCTAGATCCTTTGGGCATTAAATTCAGTAGCTCCATAGATGGAAAATACAGGTCTATGAATCTAGAAAGGGTGAGCTACTACAGGCCTAAATCTGTCAAAGAAGCCTATGATCATTTTAAGCAACTGCCCTTAAATGAAGAAAGAATTGAAGTGTTGAAGGTGTTAGAAGGAGAATTAAAAAGACTTGAAGATTTGAAATTAAGAAAGAATGTGAAGAAGACACAGGAGAAAAGAGATGGAGATGATGAAGAAAAGTCTGATGGAGGTGCAGGTAGTTCCAGCCAACACAACAATGGTGAAGGGTCATCTGGAATTGGAAATAAGGTGGAGAAAGAAAAGGAGAAAGAAGAGAAGGAGTATAGAGATGGTGTTGAAGGGAAGGTTTTGAAGACAGTGGTGCTTGGAGGTGAAAATGATAGAAAAGATGTTGTCAGGAGTGATAAGGGAGAACCTGCTGTCACAAAAGGTGCTGTCACAGAACCTACTGTCGAGCATGGAGTGACAGTAACTTGTCAAGAGCCACTGTCAAGAGAAGTGAAGGAAAAGGTGTTGTCAAACAATATTTCTACATCCAAGAAACACATAAAGATGAGGGCAGAAAGACCAAAACCTCATTCAAGGAAGAATCCAAGTAGAAGCAGTTGGAAGCTAGCAATTAAGAAAATGCATGCAGAAGTCCTTGATGTCAGAAGACCCACCATCAACAACTTAGATGAGTTCAAGTCAGAATTAATTACTAAAGTTGATGTTGAGTGGTCTGAGTTCAATACTTTAAGCAAAATAAACATCTGTTATGATACTGGTCAAGAAGAAGCTTTAGGGATTGATCTGAAGGATGCATCCTACTTCATGGTGAGAAGAATGCTCTTAGTCATCAAGGGTCAAGATATTGGAACTCAGTTATTCAGGGGAATTCTGATCAGAAAATTCATGGAGTTAATGGACTCCTACAAACCCCATCCCTTGGATTTCATTGGAGATGATGAACCTATGACAATAATATACCCAGATGGAGTCATGTTCGAAAATGAAGATGGAGTCAAGGAATTCTGGGATATGAATTCCTTACAGGACAAAAACACTGATCTCCTGATGATGTTATTGAAGCAACTTCATGAACTTCCATATCCTGAAGAACAAGGATTCATTTCCAAACTCCAGATAATCATATCCACCAAGGAAAAGAAAGAATATGAAAAGAAGGTGGAGTATGAGAGGACTCAGAAATGTCTACTCAGGAATCCTGATAGATTAGTCTTCTACAATTCTGGTGGTTCAGCTGAAGAAATCTCTTTTGACCACTTGAAAAGATTAGCTGAGAATGATCCTCATATCATTGAGCTTATCAAGAAGAAACTGCTCAATATCACTAATTTTGAGGTGTTTGATCTGAAGAATAGAGCACTAGAGATATGTGACTCTAAGAGGAAGGAGGAGAAGGAGAAAAGAAAGAAGTTTGAAGAAGAAGTTGAAGCTGCTAAGAAGAAGGTGGAGAGGATCACCAAAAGAATTAAAGAGGCTGAGATTGACATGAAGCATGCATTGCTGAATGATCAATTCTCTAAAAGATCCAACTATGTTTCTCCAGTCCTACTTGGGCCCCTGAGAACTATTGTTGATAGCATTGAAGTGGAGGCTGTAAATTTCAGGGTGCTCAACAATGAAAACTTAAGGAAAATATTCAGAATGGTCACAGGCTCATTCCTAGAGTTTGAAAGAGATTTAAGCAAAGTTGTCTGAGAAATCATTGAATCCAGAGAAGAAGAGGATGAATCTATTGAAAAAATCAGGGTGAAATAGATCTTCTCTTCTACAAAAGAAAGATTTGTCAAAGACATGTTTGGAATCAAGTATCTATGCATTTTCAAAGGACCAACTGAGAACTACTACACCTACAGGGAGCTGAAGAATATTTCTTACAAGATGGTGAAGCTAGTCTTAGATTGTGTTACTGATCATGCCAAGACAGAAGAAGAGAAGAGAGAACTGAAAGCTCTTGAGGGACTGTATGAAAGAATGACAGCAGAAAAGAAGTGAAGATGAAGCTCAAGACTAAATTGAAGATTTACTCAGTCTAGAGGAGCATACTTGAGATATGATTGTACTTGTAATGTTGTTTATTTTCTGTACAAACACTTCTACTTTTATTAGTTGAGTTACCATCTACAATTTTTTTAAATTTTGTCTTTATTTATCATAAAAACAAATTAGGGGAGATTGTTATGGATTGTGGTACTATCAATGTAATCAACTAATAATTACTTAGATTAATTAGAAATTAACTAAGTAAAACATACTGTCATATATATATTGACAGTATGTTTAATTGTCACTTGTAACAGTATGCACTTAAGCCAAGTAGGTGATCGCATGTTTAGATAGTTACTTTCATGTACAAATGTAATAAAATGATTTATGAAGTAGAAGTTCACACAGTGTTCATGCACAGCATGGATCAAATTATTGACAGTAACGTTCTGCAATCTGAAGCCTACGACAGCATGTTTCAAGTGACATCATCTTTTGAAACAGACGACAACAACTATTCCTTGACAGTAAACTTGGCGGAGAATGAAGATTCTAAGACAACAAGTTTTCTGACAGTAGCTTTGGCGGGGATAGTCGACAGCATGTTTGACAGGATAGTCGACAGCATGTTTAACAGGAAAGTCGATAGCATGTTTTGCGGGATCCTTGACAGCAACTTTGGACGACAGTACGTTTTAGAAGAATGTCAGGATTGACAGCAACATATGCGGAATCAAAGATACTATCACAACAGAAGCAAAAGGTTGACAATAACCTTTTGATGTAACTGACAGTCTGTTTCAGGAAGCAAATTAGGTAATGTACTTTCACTGATTGATCATATCAACTCTACCTAATCTGTCAATACTACTACTGCAACTTGAGATAAAGTAAGCAAAAAGATGAAGCGTTCTTAAGGAGTCAAGAATGTCAAATCTTCTCAGAGCAACTTTATCAACAACTATCCAGAAATCAAGGAAAAGTTCACTTGTAAGTGTGGTATGTGTTTTAATATAAATACACATATCTCATAAACACTTTCCCTGTGAGAACATACACGAACACACAACTGAGCTTAACTTTTCTCAAGCATAGAAACATTAGCATTCTTGTTATTGTATCTATTGAAGCTGGAAATATCTTTCAGTCAGTTGTAGCAACAAAAATTAATAAAATTAATTTTTCAAGTAAAACATCTTGTGTCCTTATTCTGCTTATTGTTGTTTGCATCATTACTTGATATTATCTCTTTTGTTTTGTTGGTAGCAAAAAGTGATACATAATCAAGTTGCATTCAACCCCCCCCCCCCTTCTGCAACACTCATACTGTTTAACAGTTCCTTTCCCAGAGTTGTTCTTCTTGAACTTGGAGCTTTGAGCATGCTCCACCATGTTTGCCTTTTTAGTGGCAATATTAGATTTCTTTTCAGACCCTCTGTTGTCTTCCTTGATACGAAATCTAACAATAAGATCTTCCATAGACATCTTATTTCGATTGTGCTTTAAATAGTTCTTGAATTCTTTCCAGGTAGGCGACAGTTTTTCAATCACAACAGTAACTTGGAAAGACTCACTTACGACCATTCCTTCAACATGAATGTCGTGGATGATTACCTGCAGCTCTTACACCTGACTGACCACGGCCTTGGAATCCGTCATCTTATAATCAAGAAAATGGTTAACAATCCACTTTTTAGCTCCAGCATCTTAGGTTTTATACTTATGTTCAAGAGATTCACATAAGTCCTTTGTTGTTGACTTTGTGCAATACACGTTATACAACATGTCAACCAAGCTATTAAGCACATAATTCTGACAAATATAATCAGAATGTTTCCAAGCATCAGCAGCATACACAGTCTGTATATCACTCTCAGCAGTGAGCATAAGTATCTCATCTTTTAAGAAGTAAGACATATTCAGTGTGGTCAGGTAGAACAACATCTTCTGCTGCCAGCGTTTCAAGTTTGTTCCACTGAACTTCTCAGGTTTCTCAAGATGTGCAGCGGACACAGGATGTGCAACAAGCATAACAAGCTGAGTAGCCACCCCTTGCATCATAGGCGCAGTTTGTACCCTATGCATTATAGGTGCAGTCTGCACCCCTTGCATCGTTAGTTGCATGTATCCAACTTGGTTCTTCCCAAACGGAACACTAAACTGTCCAACAATTATGTGCCCAGCAGGTATTTGGCCTATCGACCCTTGTCCAACAACCATATTACCCCCATCAGGCAATACTGTCTGTGCGTTGGGGCTTGGTGTTGACTGGTTACCCCCATCAAACAACACTGCATATGCGTTGGGTTCAACCACTGAGTTTCCATTAACATTCACAGTATTATCAGCCATTAATCTGTCACCGAACAAAAAACTACGTATGTGTTAATCATAGATAGAAAATAAATAACTTTAAGATTGTTGATCAATCAGCCAAAAACACAATAATATAATAGGAGTTATTGTGTGTGCAAGCAACAGAATAGTGTATGACCATAAACAAAACTGTTAAAGAGAAAGGATATGAAACGGAAGATGTCTCGAGTCCAGAGCGAAACTGTCTCCTTAAAGCAATTTCGCCTCTCACCGTATGTTTGAGTCAATAGCCTCTCAGAATAAAATGAGAAAACGATGATGTCACGAAGAACAACACCTTCAGCGAGCTTGAACTGAGTAATAAAACTCTCACCAGAAGGAAGGAGATGATTATTCGAGGACGGCTGTGTTTATGGTTACGAGAGATAATAACCTAAGACCGAATAAGATGTATATATATAGACTCGGGCAAACTTGTTGCGCACACGCACCCAAGAAGCATTCAAACTTAGGCTCAAAATGACTTGACAATATGGGACTTCTACCCATATTTTCCAACATATAGTTGCACCCAATTTTTATTAGTCTCTATTATGGCTAATAGAGCTATTACACTCCCTCAGTTTCCCCATCCCTTCGGAGGACCCGAGTTTTTAGTCTTAAAAGGTGTTTCCACATGCCCTGCTTCTCCAGATTGTGGTTTTTTAGCTCTTCATGTTGGTAGTTATCACCATTGGACCATTGGTATCTTTCGTCATGGTGATGCACACTGGACTACTACTGAATTTAGTTTTATAGATCCTTTGGGTCGTCCTTTACTTGCGAATGTTGTGTTCATCCGAGGAGTTTTCTATTTTTTCTGTTCCAAACAACGGCTTGCATCCTATGACATTGCTTCCGGGGAATTGAGAATTAACTCGTTTTCAATTCCAACTGATCATGGGGAAAATTTCCATAGGAACTTATTTGCATCGGACAAAAAGTTCGCAAAAAATTTCTTTCAAGATATGATTCGTCACATAAACTTTGGGTTCCTCTAAAAAGTTTAGGGTATCGTTCTTTGTTCATTAAAGACGATTCTGTTTATGTAGATTCCATAAAGTATAATGGAGCATCTCCCAACATGATATATTACCAACAAAATGAGATCTGTTCTATTTATTCTTTTGAGAATGGCGAGCTGATAAAATCTACTACATCCGGACTTAGAAACTGGGATGGTCTAGATTATGGGACATTATGTTCATTGTGGGTTGAACCTCCTGCTCTTTTGTCGAAACAAGGTACCACCCAACAGATGATGACATTGGGACATTACAATGGTCGTAGACCAATTGAAGAGGTTGCTTTACCAGAGCTGTAAGTGATCCAGGCTTCGTTGAAGTATGTGTTAGTGATGGTTTGCAGAGCCATGTTTTATCAAAACATTTATGGTCTTTTCTTTATCATATAGTCTATTTTCTAATATTCGTATTTCCCTTGTAATTTGAAAATTCTGCCTTTTTCTAATATTGGTATTTCCCTTGTTATTTGAAAATTCCGCCTTTGTATTGCTAATAAATGTGCTACCTGTCCATCTCTACTCGTACTTCTTAGGTCCGGGAAGTCTTGCCATTGCCTACATGTTAACAGGGTTTCAACTAGAACAATGTACTCTAGTAGTTCTGTAGCTTTGTTTTACTTATCTACAGATTAAAGATGTTGCTTTACTCCACATTTTAACCTTGCTTGTTATTTGATATATTTTGGCCTCTAGTAGGTGTTTGATACATGAGACATGCTTTATTTATATCTTATATTCCACATTTGGTAGTACTATAGTTTTATTTATATGGGTCGGGGTTCCTGACAATCGTTTGTCATAACCATTTATCTGCGTTTTTTTTCCGTGGATAGTATAAACAATGAAAACGCCCGGGTTCCCAACAGGACTATAGCTAGGGTTTTTTGCTATCTGTGAAAAAAAAAGTGTAGATAGATGGTTGGTCAATCATCATCGCTTGTTCAGGACCAAAACTCATCTTATATTCCACATTTGTTACAATTTAAAATAAAATGGTCCAAAATATCATATCTGAAAAAAATGGCTCTTTGTATCACACAAAAACGTAAATCTTAAATGCGTTTTTATTAAATATTATAATTAAAATTTTTGGAAAAAAATAATAATTTGCAAAAACGCAACACGAACATGCGTTCCACATCCAGGAGCCCTTAAACGTTCACGTGATACAATATAAGCAGACAATTCAATCACATTGCCCATAACTTTTTTAGGTCCCACATCTTCTCGGTTAAAAAAGTTTATATCAGAATTTATTAATATATAGTATTATATACAAAGTAAATGAATGAATCATGATTAAAGTACTGAAGTATGTCAGTTTAATAACCCCAGTTTAAAGCTCGTTAATGAGTGATATATAGGATCTTGTTTTCATATTGTGACTTTTAGTGTCTTTCTTACTCAAATTATGATATTCTATTTATTAGGATCCACTACATTTTTGTGTAGAATTCTACTTAGCGCAATACTCCTCCTTTTCAGAAGCAAGTCAATTAATTGTAATGAGATTCCTCGTATATTGTAGTTCCCATTATTGTAGAATTGTATTTGCTTCTGCATTTTTCTTTCTAATATTTTTGCTTCCAGAAGAACTCCAAGCCAAATGTAATGAGCAGATCAATTTTCTTCCTGTATAACCTCAATTGTGTTTTTGACCACTTCACTTTCATGATCCATGTATTTTATTTCTAGCTTCAAACCATTCCTTTTTCTACAATCCACATTGCTTTTTTTTGTTTTTGGTTACTTTGTCGACCTTTGTGCTACTTTAGATATAAACAGACATATAATTTGGTCCACAAAAGTTTTGAAAAGAACACATCACTTCCTGTTTAATGCAATCTTCTCAAGCACTAATTTTATGCTCTGCAACAAAACTTTATTTTTCAGTGATATTCCAGTGCTCGTTTTTCTTCATTATCTTAAAGCATTCTCAGTGCTCGTTTTGATACACAATCACTTAAATGAGTTTTGTTATGCTTTCGACGTGCTGCTGCGGAGAGTTTTTTTCTAGTTTTGTATTATATGCTTTTTCATTAAATTTGCTATTCCTCATTATCCAGTTCCCTCATTTGCTAGCTGCTTTGCCAACAACTTCCAACATGCTAACTTCGTTTGCCATCGAAGAGAACCAGGATAGCCTTGCCTATAGGCGAACAAGACCTTCGCCTAAGGTCCCCTAACACATGGTCCCAAAATTTTGAATTAATTATATAAAAATTATAGAAAATATGCAAGTATATATGGATTAGGTCCTAAAAACCAATTTTACCAAGGCCCGTGAATCTTGGGACCACCCCTGAGAGCATTCATGCTTGGATTATTAACTCAATCCATAATAAAGCTCTCTTTGCTCAATATGAACCTTGGTAACCCGCAGTTTTTTTTCATTTTTAAGCTGCGACTTGGTATCTTTCTTGAATTTTGTTCTCTTTGCATGTTTCACCACGACTACTAAACCCAACAAATCAGATTTTTCTTCAGTATTATACTTGTACCATCATATGTTATAGGGAGCTCGAATTATCCATATTACAGATCATGTATGCCTCCAAATATAGCAAAATTATTTGAGTCAGCACCCTTCCTTTGTCTATTTTTTATCCCCTGATACAAGATTTTATGTATATTTGTCTCGACTAATATATTAAACTCTGACAAAGACTGTATGACTTCCATCTTCCATGTGGAAGCCCAGTGTCCCACAACAATGCCACCAGTACTACAAGTATAGACCTCTAATTTCAAAAATCATAGGGAAATGGTACTACTCTCTCCGAATCTCATCCATTTTAGTTGTCTCATTTGAAAAAATCACGTGAAAGGCAAATAATTAGACACAAATTTTTTTCAAAAAAAAACAACTAAAAGGGAACGGAAGGATTACAATTCTTTAGAGCAAGTCCAATGCAATGCTATAATTGGTTCTATTGCAATATTATAGCATCAAATGCTAAAAATCTCAACTTTAAAGGGGTGCTATATTTGGATGCATCCATGCAAATATGCATATTTGATTCTATATTTGAAACCAAGGATAAATCCATCATTTATTGTCACATCATCAATAACTAGAAAGTAAGTAAAAATTAAAAGAATTTGTTAAAATATTCAATGAAAGTAATGAATGTTAGTAGAAAGTAGATAAAAGTTAAAAAAGATATTTAAATATGAAATAGTTATATAATTAGCATTGGAGTGTTATATTTATTTTAGCATCAAAATTCACTTTTTGATGTTATATTATAACAATAGCAATAGATATTTAGTATCTAAACTTGCTCTTAAAATAAAGTTCAGAAAGTGTATACAAGATCTATTGCAGTAGTACTAAAGTATGAATGATTCCATACACAAAAGTCCAAGAAAAGAGTAATGAGTCGTCACAAGCACCGCAGGTAATACATTTAAAGTTGTACTGGGGCCTGAGCTTTAATGAAGCTTTTATCAACTTCGATAAACTCAGAACATCTCCGGTAAACTCCTAGTTGACTCCTAAATATAATATAAAATATTAGATTTCTAGTGATTTAACATATATTTAGGAGTGTGAGCTCCAACAATGTTTTTTATGTTGACTCTCTATTTATATTTTATTCATAAAAAAAGAGGGAAAAGTGGGAAAAGATTGGGAGAGAATGAATATTTTATTAGTAAATATTAAGTTAAGAACCATGTTCAAGCTCCCAAGTTTAAGGAGAGAGAATAAACTTCTTAACTATTTAGAGAGCCTGTTGAAGCTCTAATACATGAATGGCTCTTTATTTTTAAACTTAGGAACTAATACAAGGAGCCTGTTGGAGATGATCTCATACTTCCAAGCTCATTCGTATATAAACCTATATATACATATATCTTTTTAAAAGTATGGTCATCTTCCATTCTGGCATTTACTAGTAACTGGTGGAACCCAGAAAGCGAAATGAACAACCTTAGTAGTGCCCAACATTTATTACACAGATGCTTCGCAAACATAAATAAGACACTTTGGAAAAAGATGGAGCAACTAACATGAGGTTCAAAGCTTCCCCCTTCTCATTTAGTGCCGGAAAAAATAAGGAGGAGGGAATTTTAAGCCAAGTGTTTACTGATGCTCTAAGTTGAGATATTACTGATCTAGAAATATAGTACAGAAACAAAGAATTTCCAAGGTCATGAACACGATGATTAAGTGGAACGACCTCTTTAAGAAAGATAACGATAAGGCCTGCGTATATGGGGAATTTCCTACGCCTGCTGATATTTTGGAGCATTGTGCACTAGGTATCACCTTCAGAAAAAAGAATCCATACAAAATTTAAGGATATATTGTCTATGACATAGAAAGAAGCATCTGTAGGTTTATCCTCAAGAAGTCAAGCATGACCTAAACAATATTATTACAATTAATCAGCATGTATCTTAGATCAGGAATTCTTTATTAATTTGCACAGAAACCAAAAGAAATCTATAACATAAAATTACAAGTGTTAAACAAGATTTCTTTGGAAAGAACTAAATACACTAGCTCGACAAACAGATGCATGTCTCACTTCAAGAAGATTACTAATACAAGCTTTTGTCATGCGTAAGGTTCACCATATGTGTGTGTGTGTATACAACTGCATAATTTCGTAGAGTAAAGAAAGCATACAACAGACACAAAAAACGATTACCGTAGTGGAGTCGAGGAGAAAGAGATTTAAGGGAGGGAGGGAGGGAGGGTATCAAAAATTAAAATAATTGCTAATTCGACCCAAGCGGCCAAGTCCTACACTTTGCAAAATACATGTGGGAGATGGGCATATTCTGACAAGTAAATTACATAATATCACATCTATCACTATTCTACGAGGCTCATTTTATTGCTAATTTTCTCAAATAATTAGATTGGTAGCAAATATCCACAATTTTTGAATGTTAGAGCTTTGTGGGATTCAGGAACTTTGACAAACTGAAGATTATTCATTTTCCTCTCACTTTGCATCTTCTTTCCTGTTTTACTTGATTTTAAAATTTTAAACTGGCCTAATATTCCATGCACATATCCATTTTATTTTTGTACTGCTGCATCAAATTGTAATAATAAAATTCTAACCAAAAATGATTGACACGGGCTTTTGTTAAACAAAAGCATATGCCCCCCACCCCAGTTTATGAAATCAATATGATAAAATACCAACAACTCTACTAACCTTATAACTGAACACTCAAGCAGATAAGAGATAAGGTCTCTAAAGAACCCTCATCACTTTCCATTCAGAACAAGAAAAATAAGCATTTTATGTTCTAATTGGTCGATGGTGCCAAATTGAGGTTATTGTCCAAGTAATGCTGTGGGTTCAAATCTCACTCAATTCAAACAACCTCAATCCTGCACATATTTTTTCGTTTTTGGTGGTCTTTATAGCAAATACATTTATACTGTAATTCAGTTTCCCCAAGTACTCCCGTCTTAATGTAGATCCATTATTTACTTACAAGGTCAAATATCACAGAATCTAAATTTAGAAATGATGTAGACTCACTAGAGTTAAATCTTTTTTTAATACAGTTGAAAATATTGTAAACCATATATAGATATATATTCTAAACTTTGCATCACGACAACTTAGAATTTGCAAATGAGCAAAATTTACATTGAACATCTACAATTGGTGATCTAATTTGTAAAGAAAATATAAATGATCAAAATATGCTAAGTAATGTTTGTGAGCTTCCTAGAATCCATGCAAACATGGTCAGAGAAGTAACTATCTCGTTCGAACACCAGAGGCAGTAGTCCAGTACTCAAATTTTTCAGTTAGTTGATAACTATCCTCCATTCTCCATTTCATAAAAAGAGAAGTCACTTAAATTTTTTGTACCACGATTGTAAAAAGCAATGAATTTGGAATATGTGCATATAGTAAAATTTCAGAAAAACAAAATTTACATTCTTTTGGATCTTATAGTAATTCATAATACTGAATTTGAAAGGAGCAAACACATAATTAGAAATAAAACTAATTCCAATAGGAGATTGCAAATAAACTATGAATACATGCATCTGCATAAAGTGTTCACCTACAGGTTTTTAAGAAGGATTAGATAATGTGATATAGATGATAACTTACTAACTTACCACTAAAATATATATATCAGAATATCTGTGTACATCACTCTGTCTCCGCTACAACTTCACCGACATTAAGGTCTGCTAAGGTTTCCTTCCCAAACAATGTAAACCCTACAGTAACCTGCAATACAAATTTTTTTTCAAATCATTTCAAGTCCACTACAAACATAATAGTGATTATAAAGGCATCTTGTATTAAGACAAGTAGACAACATAGGATTATTTAAATCTTTTAGTTATATAACCATATAAATGATTAATATCACATACTTCGACCTTTTTGTTATATAACCATATAGATAATGAATATCACATACATATAAATGATTGTGGATTTTTCAAGAACTCAGCATCTCTTGAAGCAGGTAAATTGTATAACAGTTACGTTGGTACCTAAAGTTAGTATTCCTACAAAAATTAAGGATTTTAGACCAACAACATGCTGCAATGTTATATATTTATAAAATTTTGTCTTATATATTCATTAACATTATGCCAAATGTGATTGGTAAGGTTGTTAGTGAGTGTCAAGCTGGATCTAATCCTGGGAGGTTGGTATATGATAATATTAATTTAGCAACTGAAATGATTAAATGTTATAGACGGACTCATATTTCTCCTAGGTGCATGATAAAGGTAAATCTTAAAAAAGCACATGATTCTGTTGAATGGGCCTTTTTAAGAGATGTTATGGTCTATGTTACTCGAACTCTTCATTTTACCTTCAAGTAGTCTCCTAGGTGCATGATAAAGGTAAATCTTAAAAAAGCATATGATTCTGTTGAATGGGCCTTTTTAAGAGATGTTATGGTCTATGTTACTCGGACTCTTCATTTTACCTTCGAGTACCCGTGTCGGACACTCGACACTCGACATGGACACTCGGACTTGGACACTTATTTTAGGCCAAAAAAATGTATATTTTTTAAAATGTTGCCGAGTCTGATACTTGGACACGTATCCATGTTGGACACATCTAGCCGAGTCCGAGTAACATAGGTTATGATTGAGCTAGGTTTTCCTGATATTTTTGTGGATCGGGTGTTTGGGTGTGTGACTTCCGCTTATTATGGCATTCTAATCAATGGAAAACCTACTTTCCTTTTTCTTGCAGAGAAAGGGCTTCGACAAGGTGGTCTCATGTCCCCTTATTTGTTTACAATAGGTATGAATCATCTTCGACAATAGGTATGAATCATCTCATGTCCGAGTATCCTTTAGGTATCTGGGAATACCTTCATCAAACAAAAAGATTGGTTATGTTTAGTATAAGCCTCTCATTGATATTGTTTTGAAAAGAGCTAAGACTTTGATTGCTAAAAAGTTGGCTTATGCAGGATTGCAGCCTTTCAAAACAATTTTTCTGAGCTTTCAAAGTTATTGGTAACAAATTTTCCTGTTGCAAAAGAAATAGTTGAAATAGTGTTTGAGAACATGTAATTCATTTCAAATGATGGATTCAAATGAAGACAGAGAATATATTTTTTGTGTGGTGTGTATTGAATAATGATAAAGTGGAAAATATATTCTAATCTTATAAGATGAGATATGTATTCCACATGACGTCCCAGGATTGGTTTGTAATCTTGTAAAGACAATCTTATCATTTGTGATAAGATATCCTTACACATGTCGTGTTTGTATTGGCTCCTAAGATTTCCCTTATCTAGTTGTCTCCTCTAAGACTTCTATAAATAGAGATTATTTGTAATGGTTTAAGGTGTCTTACACTAACTCTTAACCCTCTCTTTTAATTAATAAATTTCGTGTGTTCTTGCAATTTTATAATTTGTATTCTATCTTTTTTCTTGTAACCTCGTTAGTAGTTGTACTTCTATTAGTCAGTTGTAAACTTGGTATCAGAGCCATATGAGCTTAAACCCCCTTCCCTTGTTCTACCGACGAACTAGTTATGTTACGGTGCCTTACATTTGGTCTAAAGAGAATATGCTCTGTGTTTGACCTACTAAGGGATCCTCCACACTAAAAATATGAAGACTAAAAACATACTATGAAATGGTTGTTATAATCTGGAGTTGTGGCCCTCGTGGTTGCTATGATGGTGCGGCTTTCCATATATGCTCACTAATGGAAAATCTCTTAGAACAAGGACCATCAACTCTATGACTAATCCTAATAATCTTACTTCTTTTTCATCTTCCCGAAATTCCTTTAGTTCTTGTAAAACAAAAAATAATGATTTTCTTTATTCTATAGATTATCATCATGAAGATAGTAAAATCCCTATTATCATATTTCCTTTACTTAATCTATACCGAACTTTACCCAAAACACATAACCCCGTCTCCCGGGTTGTAAAGCATGTTCTTTAATCCAGCATGACATTAGAAGCTAGAGAACTAGTATTAGCATCAAGACTAGAACAACTTCTCATTCCTTCCATCCAGGTGCATCACATAATTCCTATTCAGATAGGAGATTTATTGCAGACCAATGCCGTAATCATTTTGGGGCTGTAAGAATGGCTTTAACTCTCCATGGAAGGAACAAATTATCAGTCGTAGCAAGGATGAAACTTTTGGATACATGTTGTCAACAATATGTTGATGCATGGATAGCTACGGTTCAAACTACGCTTAACACCGATGCAGTTTTCGTAACCCTCTTTTCAAACTTCAATGCAAGGCTTGGTAACCTTCTTATCTATAACAATCTCAAAATTCAGCTTCAGATAATTGGAGCACCCCTGCTAGCACTTAGCAAGAACTTATATAGCCACCCTTCACTATCAAATGGACTACCAGATCAAAAATCATTCATTTGGTCCCAGTCTGCCCAAAGACTTGGATGAAGCCCTGTTTTCAAGCTCATCATGTATCCATGTGCCAAAGCAGATTCCTAAAGACCATATGATCACAATCCGTTTAATAATGGAGCTTTCATGCCAATAAAGCAACATGAAGCACCGAAATCATATAAAAAACTAGATAAATACCGAGAAAAGAATCTTGTACTAAGGAACCTCATCAACCGTCTTTCCGGTTAATGGAAAACTTGATATCATCTCTGTTGACAAAATTGGCAAATCAATCTCAACCACGAGAAAAGAAGGTGCCTTAATGGCAAACTTGTGAAGAAGACTCTAACAGTGATAGCTTGAAATTCTCATGGCTGATCACCTGTAGATAAACCAAGAATCAACTGTTAAAGATGGACAAACTTTCACTCAAGGTCAACAAGAAGTTGAACAACCAAATTCATTTCAAAATGATCCATCAAAAGGTTTTTAATTTGAAAATATTTTTCCAAGCTGGTGACACAGAATCTATGAGTTACATGTTTGGTGTACTACTAAACTACTTTAGCCTGGAGCTACTATGCCTTTAATGGCTAACAAATTTTCAAGAAAGAGTAAGACAATGGTGGATTCCATGCTCTTGAAACTTCTAGGCAAATAGTACTTCTCTCAGAGAGTTGTATCAAAATGTGTTGCTCGCTCTAGAAAAACTATGCAACCAATAGAGATTTCTAAACAAATCGAAGAGCAAAGCAAAAATCTCAATTCAGGCTGCGATGGTAATGAACTTCAGGTCAAGTCGAGAATAAAGACAAATTTTCAAAATATCAAAAAAGGGAAAGAAGAACTATTTTTCCAAAAATAAGTGGAAATTCCTTAGAAATAAAAAAAGGAAATACTAAATCATTCATGTGTAACGTGTGTAGAAAAAAATGGCATTTTGCTAAAAAATGTTCGAACACGGAGAAAAGCATAGAATATTGCTCAAGTCGAGGATATTGAGGATGATGATCTAGATTCACAATTTTTTCTTGATCGGGAACCGTCAGGATACCATTTGATCCCTTGGAGCAGATCTTTCTAACTCATCGGAAGAATCTGATGATGATGATGTAGTCCTATTTGATGACACATACTTTTACTCCTAAAGAGAGTTTCTTATGCCAACCATCACCATCGATAAAGATTCACATTTTTTCCTGAAAATGGGATAATCCAATTCCAGTTAAGCATTCTTCGACACAGGAGCAACACCCTCAATCATGAAGAATCTTGCTAAAGGAATACTCGAATTCGTGCTACGAATCTTTTCATGTAGCTAATGGAGATATTTTTGTGATTACTCTTGTAAGAAAATCTAGTAATATTTAGTTGTTTCCAGGGTGTGGTGAAACAACAGGTTTATGGATAAGAACTTCCCGAAAAAGATCTTTTAATTGGGTTTGATATATTGCGATTGCATAATCTCAAAAGAGTATCATGGAGCAAGGAAGGTCTTAAGCATAAGAATCATCTACTGCCCTGGACGATACTGCATTTATACCCTATTGAAATCCTATTTCCAATGAATGAAGAAATAGTTAGAACCTCATGTGCAGAAACTCATACAGGGTTCCTTCAAAAATGCTCTCATCCATTATGGAAAAGTCTTGAATTCTTTATGTATTTTCCTTTTAAGAAAAATGAAGATATCAATCCAACAAAGGCAAGTCAAAAATGTATGAACCCAAACTATAATATTCTTGCCATCAAATAAGTTAATCAACTTCTAGAGAACACTAAATCACAAATCCGAGATGTTCCCGCCCATCATAGATAACGCTCTCGTCTATATTGATGATGTTCTATTATTCTCACCGGATAGAACTCCACTCACTAATTAGCTAAGGAAAGACACTCTATAATGGAATCAAGCATGTATCGACGCGGTTAAAAGGGGTTAAAGTCTTCGGCAAAAAAACTTACCATCAATAAAGATTTCTTCTACATGCAAAAAGGGTTATTTAGACTGACGCAAGTGATAAGTTTTGGGAAACAATCTTTCTTGATGAAGAAAAAGGGAATAGACAAATATGTTGGTATAAAAATGGAGAATTTCACTATCACTCCACTTATAAAGAGATTTTGGTGATCCAAAGGGGAATTGAAAATATGCAATTTCATTTGATTAGGACATCACTTTCTCATTGAAATGAATATGTCAGCATTTCCAAAAATGCTACAATTTAAGCAGAAAAATGTTTCCTCAAGCTCAAGCTCAACTTGTCTGACGGGCAAATTGGTACTCACAACAGAAATTTGAAGCCAAGCATATCAAAGAAAAGAACGACTTTCTTTTCATTTGTTATAAAATAAGATATTCTTATCTTATTTAATAAGATATGTTTTACACATGGTGTCTCAAGATTGATCTGTAATCTTGTAATGATAATCTTATCATTTGTTATAAAATATCATTGCACATGTTGTGTATGTATTGGCTCATAAGATTTATCTCCATCTAGTTGTCTCCTCCAAGACTACTATAAATAAGGATTCTTTGTAATGGTTTAAGGCATCTTAGTCTTAACCATCTCTTAAGTAATAAAATTAGTGTGTTCTTGCAGTTTTATAATTTGTGTTCAATCTTTTTTTAACCTCCTTAATAGATGTACTCATGGTTGTTACGTTGACGACTAGTCGACGACTAGTCGACGACTAGTCGACGACTAGTCGACGACTAGTCGACGACTAGTCGATAAGTCGTTATTTTTGAATTAGTCGAGACTTGACTAGTGAGTTTGTCATCCATGGGTTTTACCCAGATCCGACCCGGAACCCAACCCAAAACCCGATCTAGAGACCGATCCAGATTAGGAAATATAGGATTTTTTAGGTAACACTTACCCATTTGTTGAATCAAACATAAAGAAAGGCCGAAGAAGCCGATAAAGCAGTGACATCTTCCATCCCCAATCATCTCCGGCGATGGCGGCTCATCTCCGATAAGTCTTTCTTCCCTTTCTTCTTTTCTCCTGTCTTTCTTCTCTTCTTCTCATCTTCTTTTGTCTTGATTTCTCCGATCTTTTGTTTTGATTTCTCTGATCTTCTACCTTTCTTTGGTTTTTCTTCCCCGTCACTTTGTAGTACCGTGTATGTATATATATGATATATACACATATTTTTATATTTTATTTTAAAAAACTTATATTAATTTTGTTTCTTTTATTTATATACTTACATATACAAAAAATGGTTTTTCGATCATTTTTAAATTATTCATTTGCACATAAAACATTTTTTACCCATTTTTTTATTTATTTTTATTTTTAAATTGTTTTGTTGCACATAAAACATTTTTTCACTGATTTTGCAAAATTTATATTTTTATTTTGTTTTACATATTTGTAATCAACTTCACAATTTTTTCATTCATCTTTAAATTATTGATTTCATTATTCTGTAATCAAATTAAACAATTTTTACAAATTACAGAACTCATTTCACAATGAACCCAGTTTTACAAATTATCACACTTTCAATACAAGTCTTCAGTTTCACTCTTTTCACTCTTTACTGCAAGTCTGCAATATTGCTGCTTGCTTCACCTCACCTGCAACACTACTCCACCTGTCCAGTGTAAACTACCACCCGAGGAGAATACTCAGGGAGGGAAGAGGATATGGAGGAGGAGATGATTTCGAGATATATGACTTTTGATGCATGATTGTGTTTGTTTAGTTAATTCCACTCTTTAATTATGTTTTTATTTGCTTAGACCTTAGAGATGCTTAATTTAGAGTATTACTTATTATTTATTAATATTCATTTGAACTATAAAATTGACGTGTGTTAAGTCTTAACCTATATTATATATTATAATTACTAAAAATGTATGTATATCGACTACTTGTCGACTTTTACGACTAGTCGGGTGACTTGTCGACTAATCAATTCCAAGGTACTCGGGCACCGAGTCTCAACTTGTCGACTTAACAACCATGGATGTACCTCTATTAGTTAGTTGTAAAAAAATAAGATAGAACACAAACAACCAACTAATAGAGATACAACCACTATGGAGTTACAAAAAATTAGATAGAACACAAATTATAAGACTACAAGAAGAACACACGAAATTTATTACTTAGAAGACATAACTAAGACTAAGATAATTTAAATCATTACAAAGGATCCTTGTAGTATTTTTGGATTTGGAGACGCCTAGATAGGGGAAATATTACAAGTCAATACAAACACGACATGTGTAAGGATATCTTATCACAAAAGATAGGATTATGTTTGCAAGATTACAAACCAATCCTGAGACGCCACGTGTAAAACATATATTATCTTATAAGATAAGAATATCTTTTCCACTTTATCCTTATTCAACACACACCACACAATTTATTCTTTTATAAACAATTTTTTAAACATAATAGATTACAAAATATATTCTCATCTTATACGATAAAATATGTTTTACACATGGTGTCTTAGGATTGGTTTGTAATCTTGCAAAGATAATCTTATCAATTGTGATAAGATATCTTTACACATGTCGTGTTTGTATTGGCTTGAAAGATTTCCCCCTATCTAGTTGTCTCCTCCAAGATAAGATATGTTTTACACATGGTGTCTCAGGATTGGTTTGTAATCTTGCAAAGATAATCTTATCAATTGTGATAAGATATCTTTACAGATGTCGTGTTTTTATTTGCTTGAAATATTTCCCCCTATCTAGTTGTCTCCTCCAAGAGGACTATAATATAGGGATCTTTTGTAATGGTTTAAGGCATCTTTATAATAACCCAAGCCCACAACTTGAATGCATACCCCGACCCCAACAACCCACCACAGGTCAGCCCATAAAAACTAGCAATTTTTTGTATACATTAGTTATTGACTTGTCTTTATAAATGGCTCAAACACACTTTATCTATTCGATATGGGATGTTACAAACCCTCCACTTTATTGGGTCGATGTCTTCGTCGAGCCCACAGACAAACTTACGAAACCCGAGCAGTGCCTTAGCACTTCCGGCCGGACATGGCTCTGATACCATTTATAATAACCCAAGTCCACAACTTGAATGCATACCAAGCCGAACAACCCACCACGGGTCAGTCCATAAAAATTAGCAATTTTTTGTATACATTAGTTATTGACTTGTCTTTATAAAGGACTCAAACTCACTTTATCTATTCGATGTGAGATGCTACAAACTTAGTCTTAGACTCTTAGTCATATTGTCTAAGTAATAAATTTCGTGTTTTCTTCTTGTAAACTTATAATTTATGTTCTGTCTTATTTTCTTGTAACGTCCTTAGTGGCTGTACATCTATAAGTTAGTTGTAAACTCTTGATAAGATTATTTTAACAAGATTACACATCCTTATTCAAATACACATTACACAATTTATTATTTTACAAACATTCTTTAAACATAATGATTACAAAATATATTCTGTCTTTGACATAAATTGAGCTGTCATTTGATATTCGCAAATTTATACAAGTTTTTTAATGTTTTAGATTTTTAAGTGAAGTACAAATCTAAGTTCTTTTAATTATCCAAACATGTCATTTGACCAAATCCAATGAAATCTAAGTTCCCAAACAAGCCATAAAAGAAATTCAAATTTTTTGTAGAGTCTTGATGTGGTCGGGTTCTACTAATCCTCCTAAGAAGGCCCTTATCTCTTAGAAAATTCTTTGTTTGCCTAATGTTGCTGGCCGTTGGTACCTAAAAATATGGAAATCTGGAAGAAAGCAGGTATTATTAAGTTGTGGCCTGTGGGATAACAAAGAAGCAATTACTAAGTTGTGAATTCTTATCAATGTTCTATTGTTCTTTCTGTGAGAAAAAGGAGTCTATTGAACATTTGTTTTTTAGGTGTCCTTGCTCCAGTGAAATATGGAAGAAGTTAATGCAGATTCTGAGACTTCAAAGAGAATATAGGTGATAGGTTAAATTCAAAAAGAAGATAGGTGATAGGTTTAAACTTTATAATATGTGTTTTCTGGAGACTGTTTATCACATCTGGCGTCACTGAAATGACAAGGTATTTAATAAGAATTGCAAGTGTGAAGAAGCTGTGATGAGGGATATTGTGTTTAAAGTTGCTTGTAGAGCTACTGAAGATCAGAGACCTTCTTTGGTTATGTAATCTGTAGTACTAGATTGTTTGGAATGTTTTAGTTCTGAATTCTGATTTAATATTTGTTTGTTGACCGTAGGTTAGATTCGGTGTTTGATGTGTAATTTATGGACTAAAATTTCTTGTAATATCTTCCTAATATTTAAAAATATAATTCAAAAAAAAAACTCAATTCTTTTACACGATCCCAAGGAAAATTAAAAACAGAGAAGCGAAAGCATCATTTCAGGCTAATCAATATAAAGGCAGGCTAGGTAGCTTACCATCCCCGTTTTACGGTCTAGCTTCTTAAGTGTGCCTTTGAACTCTGCAAAAGAGCCAGACAGAACTCGAACAGTTGCACCTGGAACTAGGAGCTTATCTTCCTTTTCTGTCACCAGATCACTAGCAAGTGCCTCCGAAACTTTTTTGGATCGTTTCTTTGACTTGGGAGTAGCTTTGACCTCCTTGGAATCTACATCAGAGTTCTTATTGAGTTGCTCCGCATTAAGGATTCTTTCCCTTTCCTGCTCTTCCTCCCAAGCTCTGTCAGTCTTTTCCTGTTCTTCTTTTGCTTGCCGGAATATTGCTTCTATATCATCAGCTGATACTGGTCTTGGTTTATTAATTTGTCTTTTGCTGATATAGAAACATATGTTTACATGATGTTGATATGCACGATATGCGGTAAATAATGGAATCTCCAAGCAAACTTACCACGACAAAAAAGAAAAGCTGTAAACGAAATGAAGCTGTTGTAGAGAAAATTAAGTTTTGGCGCAATTTATTTTTTATCACATTCTTATATAATGACAATATTGCAGCTTTTTATGCAAAAAAATTATCAATCGCAAGCTTTAGGCATTTAGCATCATGGCCTACAACTTTACTTCACTTCTAGACTGTGTACTGTATAGATCTATGTCCCATATTTACAGGCCCTTATACAGGTTAACCATGATATTAAAAAAACACTATACGAAAACAGTGTCGACCAAAATGCAACCATGACATAAAAAACACTATACGACTACTGTGTCAACAAAAATAACTGAAGAAATGTCTTCCAGAGAAGTAGGGTGCTGACTAAGTGCAATCCTTGACCATACAAAGTCATAAATTGTACCGTTTGTCCGTTTTACACTAAGCTATTGAACAAAAACAATGACCATACTTTAAATCTCTAAATAGATGTACAGAAAATTGTTGGGGATCATAAGGCTAGAAATTAAGATAACATGCTTTATGAAATCATCTTAGTTTACATGAGGGATATACTTATTTTTAAATCCAGCAATTCACAAATTCTAGCTCTGTAATACTTGCTATAATAGTAACAACAATCAATATACAGTTACAAACAAAATCCAAGATTCACTATCTACTATAGATATATCAAATTTGTTGGGGAAGTAAAGGCTAAACTCTTACGTATTCCCGACCTTTGAGCCAATGAAGCCTCCAACTCCATCACATTCTCGTATAAAGTCATGTACATCCTTGTTTAACACACAATTTAAAAAAAAACACCCAGGGAAAATCGGTTTTGGTTTAATAGATATTGTTCCATTTTTCAGCTTCCTTTTGATGTGCACTGCGGGTGCATATACCTGAGGACAAACATCAAGAAAATTATTAATCAAATGGCTTGGTATCAGTACTAAGCACCTGGACCGAGCTACCCTCATGAATTAAACAACTTTCTATATTAATTACCGTCTAGGAGAATCATAAATCTAGTTAGTTTATAAGGCCCGTTCAGACAACCACATTGTGATAAGAGTCCAATTTCATCTAGCTTATCTTACACTGCTGATCAATGTGATGAACAGTCTTGGACTAGAGAGGCTTATCTTGCTCTACATTTTCTAATGGAAGGTTTTCTTATGCTACGATTTCTAGCAGAAGGCGAACTTTCCACTAGAAAATCCAGTATAACGTATTTTAGAGCTTGTAACCTCGCCCATTGGTACTAACCATCAACTGCGTAGGATGGGTATGGATTTCTTACTAGAGAATATTAACACCTACCACTACTATAATTCAGCAACAACACACTCCTATAAGTATCAATTAATTCAAACAAATATGCTTATATATAATATCCAATTTTCAAAAACTAACATGCAAATGTAAATAAAATAAATCAAAAATGCTATATTTCACAATTACATTCGACCTTATATTCAATATCTGAGAAATAGGGCCTAGATATATATAAACCCAATTCAGTTTATGGGGCTGATCTTAGGGAAGTAGCCATGATGCAAACAATGAGGGGTCAAGATTTCTTAAGACATTATGTACCAAAAATTTATAAGATATTTGTGTGTTAATTAATTTGAAAATTTGCATTGTCAATAATTCTATTAATATATTGTACATGTTATAATTGAAAATCATATTTATATATAAATTTAGTAAAAACGATATTTGTGGTATGTCGTCGGGGGTCTCGATCGATCCTTGACTTTCCTTTTTTCTAAAATGTCTCAAGTTCGATTTTCTACATTTACAAATATCTTATAAATAAGATTCAAATACTCCTTCCTATTAAAAGTTTCTAAGAGATTTTAAGCTAGATACTCCATAAACACAATCATTTTACAAATAATGTTCATTTATTTACCCTCTGCTAAGGTATTAAACTCAATCTCACACACTACAATTATTTTATAAAATTGTTTATCTACTCGAATTCTAAGAATTTATCACAATTAGTTTTACTGGATAATTCGAAAGTACTATAAAGTATATACTACTTTATCACAATCACAATTACATAATTATACATTATATTTATTCATCAACCCAAAACAAAATTCACAAATAATAATCTATTATAACTAAAAAACAATGATACAAATATTAAATTTCAAATTATAAAATAGCAATTTCAAATTTCAACATAATAATAAGTCATGTTGCAACTATATTATAAAAAATACGGAATCGTCTTAAAGTATTCAACTATACAATAATGCAAACATACAACCTATAAATATAAAATTAGAAACTGATAAAAAAATATGTATGATGCACGGGTATTAAACTATTGTTTTTTTATAATTATAGCAATATTAATGCAAATTTTATAAATGTTCCGAAGCTCGCAATCACGTGCACCACCTTACCTCCTACTCTGCCAATTCTCCAACCACATTTGGATAGGAACCCAATTTCATCCAACCTATCTGACACCATTGATGGGTGAGATGAACGGGCGAGATTTGAGAGGCCTAACTTATCTAACGCTACATCCCCTAGTGGAAAGTGACAGAAACGAGTACCCCTTAGGCCATAATTTTTAGCAGAAGGTAAACTCTACCACCAGAAATTCCGGCACTATGTAAGCAGCAACTTGCAATCTGCCCGTTAATACTAATCAAAAACATGGATTTTATCACGGATGACCGGATTCCTACTGTGGGTACTAAACAAAGACACCAGAGTTTAACAACAGTATAGTAAATGTACCAACTCATACAAATATTAAAAAAATGGGAAAATGAATTTTTTTTATCACTCAACTATTCAGTATTAGAAGCTTACAACAAAAAAAACTCTCACAATTGAGTGTCAACTAATTTAATAATAAGTAATCATTTTGTTAAAAGTACTTAACGGATGTTAAGTATTACTCCCACCTGTCAATTTGTATCTACGTGGTTTATTACAAGTGAGCTTACTACACTAAATTAATAAAAGAAAAAAGGAGCAGTATAAATAGACGGAGGAATAAGACACGATCATAACATAACAAAACCTCTCTTTCACTGTTACATCCCAACACAAAATTAGGTTCTTGAAATTAGAAGTGCTAACACCATTTCAGATGAGGTATATAAACTGTTAAACTCTTAAACTTTTAATTTTCTTGATTATTTGATATGATAAAATAAATAATTTTCTGCGTTGAATGTATTTAGGTTTGATGGATTCAATCAAAATAGAGATACATCTTGGGGTCAGTTTAAAACCAGAGAAGGCACCATGGGACCAGAACAACCAAAGAAGAGAGGTAGACCAGTGCAAAATAAGAATGCTAATCCAGATCATTCAAGTGAACAGGTTCCAACCGAGACAACTTAAAAGAAGAGAAGAGGAAGGCCTCCAAGAGCTTCAAATACCCAATTCCAATGTTGATTGGAGATGATGGGCATACTTATTCTCATCAAGATCCACTTAGATTGACAAATTCACAACCATGCAATTCAACACAAACTGCAGAGGATGTACAGAGACAGCCTAATTCAAGTCAGTCTTTGACATTTAAACTGAATTCTCCATTGAAAAGGGTGGCAAACAAATTTTTTCAATGAGTGAACTAAAAAAATAGATATGTAGCAGTTGTGAATTGTTTTGGTGAAGTGTGTTTTTTTTTAGTATGAACCAAGTTATTATAAGCTTATAATGGTGTGTACTAGTTTTTGCTCAGAATGAATAACCTATCTTGAGTTTTTGTTAAGTGATATGTTTTTAGTTATGTATTTGTATTTGTTAGCTTCACCTGCTGCTTATAAATAGTTTTCAATTCTAATTTTAACCTTTTATTTCAATTTCAAGCTTATTATCTTGGTTATGTCAATTTGCACTTGGTATCTTTATTATGAACAAATATAAATATATCATAATCAAATATATGTTAAATTATATTTTAACGGCAAGATGTAAAACTTAACAAAATGCTTATAATCAAATATAAATGTAATGTTAGTGCCTAAAATAAATTGATTTCTAGTTTAGTGCTAAGTTTCTAAAAGACTAAATATTTGGGTGATAAACAAATTTGTTTTCCCTAAACAAATTAGCTTATATTAAGTATCCAATTTTCGACAAACTTAATAAACAAATGTAACTATAGAGATAAGAAGAGCTAATTTTTCAAATAAATCAAACCATAAATACAGTATCCGGTAAAATAAAAATGAAAGCTGCTAAACATCAAAAATAAAAATTAAACCTTGAATTCGATTTCAGGGAACTTTCTAACAAGTGCCCGGGCGACCCGTTCAGCAGTCTCCTGACCCGAAATTCTCGAAACTCTAATAATCCACCATTGAGGACCCAAAGTTGATAAAGTATCAAGATTAAGCTCTTCAGTCCAAGTCTTGTATCTTTTCTTGGGCTTAATCAAAAGCTTATCTTCCACTTGTTCTCTCCAGCCAATACCTGTAAGCTTACTCTCTCTCCTCTCATTTCTCATCTGTCTCCTCTCTCTACCACTTAATACATCTGGGGTTTCTGATACTATGGTTGCTGATACAGACAAGAATCTTGGTTTTCTTGGGATTTGTGAGATATGGGTTTGTGGGGGTGGGGGTGGTAATAGGTGGTAAGGACTCCATGTCAGAAGCCATTGATTTTGCTGCTGCAGCAGCATTATTTCTCTTGCTGTGGGTTTTAGAACTCTTCGGATTGCTTGCAATAAAATCTTATATACAGCTATATATCTATGTGAAAAAACTGATATAAATATCCATTTTTGAGTTTAAAATGACAAAAATAATAATTTTTATCGTTATTTTTAACGGATCAGATACCCCATTGATAATTGATATCTCATTTTACAAAAGACTCTCAAAAAATTTGAGATATATAACTCATAAATGTGTATGTTATAGATACCCAATTACGAGTTGGGTATCTGATCGGTTATAAATCATCCATCACTTTTAAAATTGTTATTTTCATAATTAAATTTTAAAAAATAGGTATTTTTAAACAAAGCCCTATTTTTGTTGGGTACTTTTATTAAGATTTAAATATTAAAATCGGAGATTAATTGTCATTGATTTACAATAGAAAAAGGTGTTTTTATTACTCCCTCCATCTTACAATGATTATTTTTTTTATTTCTGTGTAGTTAAATTGACCCAACTTTGGGGATAAATTAAAAATTTATTCTTTTATATTTTTCAAAAATTAAAAAAATACATTTTTTAATGTTATTTGTATATATTTTATATAATTTTTTTTGTATTTTAATAGGATAATATTTGTGTGTTTTGTTCAGAAATGTGTTCTATTTAGGAGATTAATGTGAGATGTATTTTAGTTAGAAAATTAGTGTTTAAAAATTAGGCTCAATAATAACTATTCAGCCTAAACACCGACCAAGGACCACCGACTACCGAACTTTTTGTTAGTTATGAGCTATGAGAAACTTATACAGAGGGGGTGAATGTATATGTTATATTTTTCTTTCTTTTTGTGAATGTGTATTGATCTTGAATCCTTTAACTGTTTATGTACCTTGACTTTAATGTATGATTCTTTTAATTATGTAGAATATAAATTTGAATGCATACAAACAATTTAATTTTCAATCTAATATTTTATTAGACTGAACTTGCTACAAATCTGAGATTCAAAGTGTGAATCTCAGCTTCTTGTTCTTGTAAGAAAAGAAACAAGGAGTGAATACAATGAATATTGAACTTACTAGCCTATGAAGTTGTGCACATTGCTATATAGACAACATGTCTCATTTGCACATGCTTTCATAGACTAGTTACTATAACTAAAAACAGATATAATTAACTTTACATCGTACATAATCTATTTCTAGCTAAGTCCCTTGTTTTCACAGTCCACAACATCTGTTTTCAATCTTCTGTGTTTGTCTTGTTCTTTTTTTCAAGCTACCTTGTAGACTTATCATTATCATTCACAGGTTTAACGGACCCTGATCATGAAAATGCTTCCTTCACATGTATGTTGCTTCTGCACATCTCCTTGAAATTTGCTTATTTGAAGTAGTCGAAAACTCCTTTGACAACTCTCCGAGAAGTCATGTTGTAGACTTCTCGATCAACTACTTTTGAGAGTTCTCAATCAATTCTCTTTGACACTTCTCGATTGACATAGACTTCTCGATTAGATCATCCTTGATGACTTATTGATCAACCTAGACTTCTCGAATGAAACTCTTTCATTGACTTCTCTGTTGGATCTAGACAAGCCTGCTTAGTTTGATTGTGTTATTTGTATTGTTGTTATAACATAACTAATTCTCTTATATAGGTTTGTGACTTAGTTCTTATTATGTAAATTTGCAGATAGAAGTCTGTCTTTACTTTAATTCCAAATTATAAATAGATGGTCACAAAAATAAAGTTTTGGTAAAAGATTCAAAATGAAATGGAGTTGTTAAATAAAATGAGTGTTGCAGAAGAGGGAGTTGAATGCAACTTTCTAATATTTACTAATTTCTCACTAACAACAAATAAGGAATTATATTAGCAAGTAAAGAACCAAACAACTAAAGATTAGAAGAACACAAGATGTTTTAAACTTCAAAATTAATATTTCATTAATTTTGTTGCTACAACTTGACTGGAAATAATTCCAGCTACTAAGTTACAATAACAATTGAATTTGATTTTTTACTAAGCTTGAGAGAAAAGACAATATGTTTCTAGCTTAGTTGCATAAGGAAAAGTTCTTGTGTGATATGTATATTTATACTAAAACATATATCTCACTTACAGGTGCACTTTTTCTTTGTCCTAGAATAAAGCTTGAAACAGAAACATTACTTTTACTATTCAACCTTGGTTTCATTCCCTTTGTAGATAAAGTGCTTCTCAGATGTACAAAAATCTTTGACTCCTTGAACACACTTGATCTTTTTGTTTGTCTTCTCACAAGTTACAGTAGTAGACTTGATAGAGTAGATTGAGATGTCAAAATCATTCCTTGTATTTTTCCTATATACTCTGCTACTAGGAACAGGCTGTCAGCTTCACTAAAAGTATACTATCAACTTCTAGCTCCACTTTGGTGATAGTATATATGGCTCTGCATACTTTACTATCAAGCCTTGAAGATCTATCCATACATATTGTCTTTAAAGCTACTGTCAACTATCCCCGTCAATGTTGTTGTTAATAAAACTTATTGTCTTCAATTCTTCATTTTCAGCCAAGTTTACTATCGGGATAATAGTTACTATCAGCTGCTCCTTTGAACTGTCACTTGAATATGTTGTCGTAGGTTTGAGTGTTCAATGTTATTGTCTGAAATTTGAACCATGATGTGCATGAACACTTTGTGAACTTCTACCTCATGGATCATTTTTTTCTTTTATACAAGACAGTAATTATCAAACTTACTATCACCTATTTATACTGTGATAAAACATACTATTTCAAGTGACTGTTTCAAGCATACTATCAATATACACATGATAGTACATTTTACTTAGCTTAACAAAATTAAGACTAAGTAGCCTAGTTGATTATATTATTAACACCACAATCCCTAACAATCTCCCCAATTTATTTTTATGAAAAATAAAGACAAATTCAAAGTAAATTGCAGGTGCTAACACAACTAATAAATTGAAGTGTTTGTGCAGAAAAATCTTCAAAGAAATACAAGTACAATCTATAATTTCTCAATTTAAATGTTTCTCTAGTCTGAACAGATCTTCAATTTTTGCTTGAGCTTCCTTGGTCTGATTTCTTCTGTGGATTCCTCCTTTTATAGAGCAATTCTAGGGATCTTAGGGCTCTCTTCTCTTAATTGGTTTTGGCATGATCAGCTACACAGTCAAGTACCATTTTCATTAGACTGACTGGTAAGTTCTTCAAATCTTTGAAAGTGTAGTAATCTTCCACTGTCCCTCTAGAGATGCAAAGATATTTGACTCCAAATTTATCAGTAAGGAATCTGGCTTTAGAAGATGTGTATACTTTATCTACTCCGAGTTTGTCTATTTCATCATCTTCCTTTGATCTTGATTCAATGATCTTTCCTACCACTGCACTCAAGTTCCTTTCAGTTTCCCAGAATGATCCTCTTGTCAGTCTGAAAATTCTTCTTAAATTTGTGGTGTTGAGAATCCTAAAGTCTTCTTCTTTTACTTCAATATTGTCCACAATGATTCTCAATGGATTTGTAAAGACATGTGAGATATAGGAGGGAAGTCTAGAATGCTTATCATTTAGCTTGGCAGCTTCAAAATCTATATATGCTTCTTTAATCTACTTCTTGACTCTTTCAAGTTCTTTATTAACTTCATCAACTTTAGAGTCATGTTTTCTTGCCTTCTCCCTTTCCTCCATCTTCTTTCTCACCTTGAAATTAAAGATTTCTAAAGCCTTGTTCTTAAGATCAATTACTTCAGGATTGGTTACCTTAAGTAATTGTCTTTTGATTAGCTCTGTAAGTTCAGGCTCCTTTTCTGCCAGTATTCTCAGCTCATCAAAAGAGATGGTGTCATCAGACTCACTAGTATTTTAGAAGATGACTCTATCTAGATTCTTGAGAAGAAACCTTTGAGCTTTCTCATAATCAACTTTTCTTTCATACTCTTTCTTCTCTTTACTGCACTGATTCTTCGGATTTATGGAATGAACTTTTGCTCTTCAGGATATGGGTACTCAGACATCTGCTCCATAAGTTTCAAAAGAAGATCATTATTCTTGTCCTGCAAAGAATCTATACTCCAGAATTCTTTAACACCTTCATCATTTTCAAACATTATCCCATTTGAGTAAATTACTGGTTCAGGTTCTTCATCATCTGTTCCATCTAAAGATGAGGCTTCAAGGTATCCATGAGCTCTAGGAATTTTCTAATCAACATTCATCTAAAGACATGAGTCTTTATATCTGAACCCTTAATGATTTTCAGTATCATTTTGATCATGAAGTAACTTGCACCCTTCAACTCATAATTCAATTCCTCAACCAATCCAGTAGAGCAGAAGACATTCACCTTCTTCAAGGAGTTGTATTCAGACCATTCAGCAACAACCTTAGTGATTAATTCTGCTTTTGTCTCAGCTAAGTTGTTGATTATAGCTATCCTTACATCCCGCAATCCTCCTTAACTCTTTCAGATACAAGTTTACATCCTACTCTGTTAGGCCTTCTAGCAATGCAGGTTCCTTCCTTACTGGGCACAAAATATCCATGTGCACCAAGATAGGCTTCAGCTTTTACTCTAACCTTATTCAGTCTAATAGTAATTCTTCTTAACAGTAACTCCTTCCTTATTTCTTTTGTGACAGTATCTTTTGAAGTTTCTATCAAATTTTGTATGATAGTGGATTCTTGAGTCTTGACAGTACATTCCACCTTATTGCTCCTGACAGTATCTTTCATGATAGCATCTTTCTTGTCAGCTTCAAAACCAAAAACCACTTACTTCATCAGTCTCCCTTCAACTCCATCTATAAACTTCTTATCATTCTTATCATCTGCATCCTCCTTATTTCCATCTCTTGAAAACCCTTCACCATTGTTGTTGTTTTGACTTGAGCTACCTGCACCTCCATCAGGATTTTCATCATTATCATCATTATTGTCTCCTCCTTGATTTTTCTTTCCTGACTTCTTTGCTTTCTTCTCTTCAAATCTCATTATCTCCTTCTCCAATACCTTCAAAACTTCAATTCTTTCTTCAGTTACTAGAAGATTCTTGAAGTAGTTAAAAGCTTCTTTCACAGACCTTGACCTACACAATCCAACTCTTTTTAGATTCACTGATCTGTACTTCCCATCTGTATAGCTGCTAAACATTATGCAGAGTGGATTGTGAGTTATTTCAGGCAACTTTTCAACTACAAGCTTCTACAGAGTCCTTTTTAAATTTTCATTCAACCATGATTTGTCTGTTTTGATCTTGAGTTTAATGGCTTCAATAACAACTATCTCTTGTCTCCCCAAGTACCCCATACTTATGTACCAGCTGAATCCACCTTCAGTCCTAACAAAGATCACCTATTTGTTGTTTTTTGACACCATCACAGCAGCTCCAACTATTGACTGTCTCATAGCTTCAGAAAATTTCCTGGGATCTCTATTGGATGCATTTCTTAGATCAGTAATCCTTTCGTTGAAACTTTCATCCTGAAACACCTTGCTATTTTCATTTTCATCCACCATGAGCAAAGAACCTTGTTCATCATCTAAGTCCTCTCTTTCTTCAACAATAAAATCATCAGAATCAACTGGAAATAAATTGTCTTTGCCTTTCCTAACAACATGAACAGGGGCTTTCACCACATTTTCCCTTAGTACAATGCCTTTATCCTTAGGCCTCTCAGCTTTCTTCTCATTCTCCTTACTAACCTTCTCAACCAATTATGTTTCTACTTTATAAAGCAACACCAATTGCTCCTCCCCCTGAGCTACACTTCCTTATGACTTCATTCAACAACTTTAATCTTGTCATCATCAGCCTTATTACTCTCAACAAACACTTCATCTTTTGTACTTTTCTCCCCCTTAGTTGAGGTAGCAACTGTAGAGGTTGAAAATTTATCATTGAATTCCTGAAGCTTGTCAAATACTGTCTTAAAGCCATCATTCATAATTTTCTCCAAATTTGTCATCTTATTCACCAACTTCACCTGATTCTTCCCAACATTGATGATATTCTTGGATAACTTGGATATTTTATGGGTAAGGGATTGCAACCTTACATCAACTTGTTTAGATTTGGATTTTGAGGCTTTGGGGGTCCTCACTCCCTCTTGTTTTTTGTGGGTGATCTCATCACCCCTCACAATCTCACTCTCAAGGCCTAGTACCTTAGAAAATTTGGTTCCCTCAATTTTCTTTTTCTTTTGACCATGCTCAAGGCCCTCTTCTTTTACCTGGGATTTTCCCAGCCCCTCATTTTTATGCTTACTTCACTTTTCTTTTATCTCTTCTTTTCTTTTCATACCCTTACTCAACCTAGATGCATGGGACTGAGCAGGTACACCATGCATAAGAGATTTAGATTTTACCTTTAAGACCATGGAGATGAGAAGAGAATCACTTCCTGGTCCATCATCATATTTTATGGATGCAGGAAATTGAGAAGTGCTATTTGAATTCTGAGTGTTGATAACATCCTGAGCTTTGAAGTTACTATCAAGAGGAGTGACAACAATTTTGTCATTAACAGCAACAGAGACTGTGATAGATTCTTTGAGAGGAATGTTATTGTCCGATGTGACAGTAATATTTCCTGTGTCTTAGCAGCTGAGGTTGTGATAGCAACCTTTTCCAAAGGAGTGGCAATGCCTTCTACACTTTGAATAGAAGGTTCTTATGGACTACCAAAGAGAGACTCTATTGTAGGCTGCTCCTACAAATCAAAAAAGTGAAGCATCATATTGAAATGAAGATTCATCCCCGTGCTCTATCACTAAGTTGTGAGTTTCTTCAAGTGTAGGCTCATGTTCAGTGTGTACAACATCTTCTGTAGACTCTTTACAAGATACCATAGGAGACTGGCCAAATTCAATAGATACCTCATTTTGAGCAGAGACACCTAGAGATGTACTATTTGTCCCTGTTAAGTTCTGTTCCCTTTTGAGAGGACACAGTCTTGGTGACAGTGGTTGATGTCATAGTCTTCTTCCTCTTAGGCACTTCAGGACCCTCTCTGGATTTATTGACATAATCATCCTTATTTGTTGCATCTAGTGCAGTTTCTCCCTCATCATCAGCAACAACAATTTCTAGCCTAGAGGTAGAGGATCTCTTCTTTGCAGAAATCTGGTCCTTCTGAGAGGAACTAGGCTATTGGCTAGTAACCTTAGACAGTTTTTAGGCTCTAACTGACTTAAAAGGTTATGAGTGGTGGTTAGACATGGAGAGGTCAACTCCATTCACATCACTCAAGGAAAAGACACAAGCTTCACTCATTAACCTCAAGTTAAGATGGGTTATTATAGACTTCATATGGTCAGTGATAAACAGCCTTATATGAGAATTAAAAAGTTTAATAGTAAGGACATAATGGGTGTTCCTTTTCAGAGTGGGGGACTCTATGCATTGTACATTGTCTAAATTAATTATTCCTACTACAAAATTGATAATAAGCATAAAAAATCTAGGGTATTAAATTACCAGCTTTCTTGAATCTTTCTTTCCTAGCACCAACTTGAATTGTTGCATCAGTATTTTCCCAACATCAATTCTATAGTTGTGCACCATGGAATGCACAATCCTCCTGATGTAGGCTGGTATCTCATTCCACACCGACTTGTTTTGCTGGACATTTCCCTATTTACAGCATCAAAAATCATGCTTCATTCCTTCTTTAGAAATTTTTTATCTATCCCACCAATTGGATACCATTTCTCAGAATCTGGGTTTAACTTGTGGCCTAACCAACAAAAGTGAGGAACTTCTCAAGTTATGCATCACTTACAAGTGCCTGGAATGGTGCATTAGGCTCAGCTTCAGTGTGGCGGTATTGATGTGAGATGATTTGATGGTGTAGCTGTTGTTATTGACTTGATAAGAGATTGAGCCTTCATCTTGCTCCCCCTCATAAGTTGCAAAGGTCCACAACTGTGATAGCCTAGGAATTTCCAGCATCGGGCTTTAAGTCAGGGCGTATGAGAGATAAGAGTTGTTTATGAAGCCAAAAAAAGGTTCGAAGGCCTCTCCAGCTTCATCCACAGAAGCCATGGTGGTGAAGTTGTCTGAGCTAAGGAGCAAAGGATTTGTGGACCAGACATGGTTAGGGTTTGAGAAAAGGTTAAGAAATTTAGTAGAGAGAGAGAGAGTTGTAGAGAGAAATTAGAGAGTTTTTTAGCGTATAAGAGTTTAAAGAAAGTGTAAAGAGTGAAGGTAATTTTAATGTATATATATATATATATATGTGTGTGTGTGTGTGTGTGAAATGAAAAGAAACTTTCAAGTTAGAATTGCAATCGATTGAAATGACAGTTGTAAGTCTTCATGTAATCCCCATTTTTGATAGTAACTCATGCGCTTAAAAATGACAAACACCCTTGACAATACCATTAGTAGATAAATGGTATACAAACCCTAATTGGAGCGCTGACAGTATTGTTTTCCCAGTTACACAAGTAGAAGGGGGTTGAATATTTGTGTGCTCTTTTTGCCTATTTTAAAATCAAACTTGAAAGAAAATAGTTTCAAATGATTAACAAATAACAAACATAAAGATATGAATGAATATTATTTGTATTATTGATACATGAATACAAACTCTCCTAAGGTGTACACAAACCCTAGCAGCTTCTCTGTGTTTTGACAACAACTCTCTCTATCTCTATGCTCTCACAAAGTTCGACACATAAATTAGGTTACATAGAATATTTATATAGAGAGTTGCCTATCAACTAATAACAGAAACTCAAATTATAATAGGAATAAAATTACTAATTATTAGTTGATAGTTTCCTTCTGAAATTCTGTTTCCTTCCCAACTTCTTGAACTCCTTGTTACTCCTTGCAAGCATCATCCTTATTACTCCTTGAACTCCCAACTTCTTTTTTCTCCCCCCTTTTTGACATCATCACCTCATGTGACAACCAAAAGAATTTATTCTAGCATTGAGGAGATTTTGGCCTGAGCAGCAATCACATAATGAACTTTGGCAGTAAGAGAATTGACATCATATTGAAGAGTAGTTTGTTTTGCCTTGAAATCAGCCAAGGAATCCTTGACTGCAACATCCTTAGAGAGTTGAAGATAGTGCAAAGATTCAAACCATGTCTTTAGCAGAGATGTGGCATTGTCAAAATTGATCAATTTTGTGTTGATATGAGAAATATTAGTTACCACATCAGCCAATTAGTCAGCTACATTTTCCCTTGCTGCCTTTTTAGCAACTGCTATATCCTTGCTTTCTTGAATGAGAGAAGCATCTTGTTCCTCATTTGGATAATGACCATGCTCTTGAATAAAAGACTTCTTTTGAAAAGCTTTAAGTCTTTCAGATTGATGAATAACTAGAATGCTCTTAAAAGTGTCAAAATCAGTAATACCCTTAGCCTGTGTTATTTCCCAAGATTGAGGAAAAACTTGATCAAAATAGTTGAAAGATGGTTCATCTCCCCTTTATCTTCAAAGACTGAATCATCAACAATATTAACAGGCTCAATCTTTGTGACAGAAGGTGTAGACTCTGGTGGTGGAGTAGACTCTGAAACCATAAAAAGGACTATAAACCTTGTCTCCCCCTTAGGGTGATCAGACTATGTAGACTCTAGAAGCCTAGCCTGGATAGGGATGAAAAGTATTGGTTCTCCTGACTTCAATTGTGTAGTCTCAGGCTGAATATGTGGTGTATCCACCAAAGCCTTCATAACTCTATCTGCTCTCCTAGCTAGAGAATCCACTAAATGAAGTTGTGGTCTCTGTCTGAATGATTTCTGAGCACCAAGAGCTTCCTCCTTCTTGCAAATCTGTAAGATAAGTAAAAATGAATTTTCATTCATCCCCTACCTTAACTCATTGGACCAAATTTGAGGAAATTCTTGATCCCAATGAGTAAATCTAGGTTCAGGATACCCTAGTCTTTCATTCTCATAGTAGGGTTGGATACCCACTTTCTCATCCTCACATTAGCTCTCTACAACCTTTTCTACCTCTCCTTTTGCCTGTATCAGTGTCATCCCCTTATTTTCAATTTTTTCACACATTTGGGTGGATGGACTTATAAGTCCTATAGAAAGGGGGTTAAGAGAATGAGTTGATGCTTCAATACCTGAACCACCTTGATGGTGGGGAACCCCTTCAAATGTCTGAAGGCTAGGGATTTCCACCAAGAGGTGAACACCAACAGAGTTTGAACCCTTACTAGCTTCTTCTTTCTTTTCAGGGTCTGTTAGTTCTAGTATCCCAGTCTCAGGGTCTACTATAGACTCCGATTGCTTCAGTATAACTTCATTAGAAGCCAAAGTTTAGTGTCATAATTTTTTACTGTTGTTGCATAAGACTCCCCCTTAAAGTGGATAGAGTCTGACAAAATAGAATGTGGAATTTTTTCATGAGCATCCATCAGAGTCTGTCCTCCATATCATTGGGGTTCTAATCAGCATGTTGTAAAGTTTTCAAAGAAGGCCTATCAGCATGCTCCTCTGTCCCACTATCACCCAACCTCCGACTAGGTGGTTTTTGTGTGGGTGAAATAGACTGAGCACCTATTCCACTAGTCACCACTGGTGCACCAGTGCCCTCTTCTAACTTCCATCCAACACTTTCTTTCTGCTGTTGTTCTTCAATAATAAATGCATCCATATTGTGATGAAAAGCCCTTGTATGAATTATATTAATTGCCTGGGCATCTGTGAGATTGAAGAGCTCCTTTAGTTCCCTTCTCACTTTTTGATAGTATACGCCCTTGAATTGATCCAATTTACTCTGATAGGTTGGATAGATGTATTTATTGACAATTGCACCTATATTGTGGACAAGATTGTCAACCACTTGTGTTAGGTCCAAATGTGTTGTAGGGGGGGAGGTGAATACAACTTTTTAGCTTTATGAAGCAATAAATACTATGTAATAAATGAACATAATGATTCAAGGAATATATGTCTTATATATAACTTGAAAGGGTTGGTACAACATTCATTACACTAGTACAACAGAAGTAAAGAGGGTAGTAAATGATACTAAGCTCCGTGAATACTCTCTCTCTCTTTTAGAAGTGTTTCCCTTAATATTGCTCTTTTTGAAAAGTTACACAAGTACTTCTATTTATACTACTTGTAATCTATGACTTGTAGTCTTCAAAAGATAAGATATGAGTGACCCAATGTTGTCCACGTAAATCTTATCTTGCCTTGAAACCTTGGAAATCGGACAATCAGATAATGTCATGTGTCATGTTAAAACTATCCTCTATGTAGAACTTCTACATGGAAATTTCTACTTACGCTCTATCTCGAAATTTATGTAGAACTTATACATAGGAATTTCTACTTAGGTTCTATCTCCAAATTTAAGTAGAACTTCTACATAGGAAATTCTAGATAGCTTCCTTCCTTGTGTACTTAGAGAATATTTCCACCTCCAGAATTTCTACTTGGCTCTAAGTAGAAACTTATCTAGAATTTCTAGATAGGAATTTCTACATAGGTTCCCTAGTAAGTACTTAGAGAAATTCTGGGCTTCAACTTGAAACTTCAATGCAACATCTTGAACTTGTGATTTCTTCTTGTCTTCTATATTCTTCAACATGCTCTTGAACATGGATCTCTACTACTGACATAAACTTGCTATAAATGTCCTGACACTTGATGCAATGGTCTGGTTCATAAGTGACTAGTCTTGATAGGGTTCTTTGCTTCTGAATAGATTACCATATTCAATTAGTAATGTGGCTTTCCAACAGTTGCTTTCCTGCTTCTTCACTTGAAATCAATTAGCCTTATTGATACTGATAGTTATGATCTTGATTTTTTAAGTTACAAATCACTGAGGCATGAACAACTTTCACTTGAACTTCTTCCAATGATTTCCTCTTTGATTGATCATAATTAACATGTTAATTGTATCAATTACCTTGTCTTCATTTTGTATTGATTTCCTTGTGACTTCTTGTTCTTGATTTTCTTCCGGTTAAGTATCTTTTCTTTAGTTGAGTTACATAAGTTACAGTGTTACAAGTTTAGACACTCTATTTTTCAATCTCCCCCTATTTGATTGTCTAACAATGACATTCAAATTAAAGAAGGACAACTCAACTAAATAATGAGACGAGAAAAGATAAGTATCATTAATGTCTTGTTCATGTTACACCTGAATGAAAATTTGAAAGCAATACAAAGAACTTAGTAAGTAAAACATAAGCTAGATAGAGAATTCGAACCTCGAATCAAAGATCATTGGAATGATTTCTATCACCTGGATTATTTCATGCCTTTCAGTCAAACTCATATCACCTTATTAGATCCACTATGATTCACGGTTACAGTATGGTAAATTAGCCTATCTCGCATACCGTGGTCAGGTGAATTTTCCTTAAGTGAGTTAGAGCAACCAAAAGATATGAAGTTTTTCCAACTTCAAGTTCACATCCCTCTGAACTTTAATTCTAATTCCGTTTCCCTTTCCTAACTTCTTTTCCAGTTTCGCGCTCATCTTCTTTCTGTTTTCTACGCCTTTCTTTCTTTTGTTGTTCTTTCTTGTATGCTGGATCATGTAACTGTGCCCATCTAGCATTCAACAGGCTTACTGCTTCCATCTCTAGAGGATTCTTGGTTTCTGGATACGGATGTCTGAAAAGCCTTCTGAGTTTGTCCACTTCCTGAGTAGTCCTGATCTTTGGAATAGCTTCAAAGTTCTTCATGAATAGCTGAGACTTCTAGTGAGTTTTATCAGCTTTAAACTAACAGTAAATCATCTTAGAGTAGCCCTTGACACAGTTGGTATTGAAAACACTAGCCGCATCTAACTCCATTCGTCTCTTCTCCTGCACTATCTCAGATAAGTACTTCAGTAGTCTCTGCTTCTCATCCACAAACATATCCTCTACATCACCCCATTTGAATTCTTCTCTAACTTTATCTAGAAATGCAGCATCTTGAGTCTGTAGCAGTCATCTCCTACTCATATACAAGAAGGTCTGTTTCTGGTCTGCATCAATGAATACCAAAGCATCAGTTGTATCATCAGCGTAAGAGTGAATCCAATATACACTATCTCTGCCTAGAACACCAACTGCCTCCCTTATTTCTCCTTGTTCCAGTGGTCCAGAAGGAAGAGTCAGAGCTTCATCTACACTTTTCACAGCTTGTAGAATATTCCATTTTCTCTGCATAAGCTCTGGCTCAATCTTCACATTATCTAGAGGATTTGGAGAAACGACATCACATTTCCATATCTCGTTGCACTTCTTGAATATTATTTTCTCAATGAACTCCACTGATTTTTCCTTAATGTCAGAGGTGAATCCCTTACTCATCATTTGTCTAAAGACAACTTTTAGAGATTCCACCGATAGAGCCATTAGATCATTTTCCTCCATACTAATCCTCTTCATTCTTCCATCAACCACCATTCGAACAACATCTGGATTTGCTGAGAATTCTGGTCCCTTGTCATCTGCTAGCTGCATTAACGGATCTCTGTACAGAATGCTAAGTTCTTCAGCTTGAGAGTATTGAATTTTAGTTGCTAGCAAGAACAACTCTGACGCAGATCTTCTTGGCATAAATTGATCATCCACGTATATGAAAGACATTGGGGCTCCATCAACTAAGGACAAAATTACTTGCCACTCCTTAACCACCGTCTTATATCCAACACGGACTTTAGAAATCATCCTCTTCAAAGCACTTATATAATCCACAGTCATTGGATTCTTCAAGTTCAAGTTGTAGAACAACTCATCTGCCTCCTTGTTATGAATTCCATTCGCACAAGTCCCCATTAGTATCTTCCGTGTATCGTCCCATTTTTGTCCAATCCTTCATTTGTCCAAATCAATCTGAGGATCAGCTAATCTGGCAAGTTCATGATCATACTATTTTTCCTTGAGCTCCACTTGCTTCTCAAGGAAAACAGCCTTATCTTGCATCATCTTCATTTTGAAGAACTGAGCTTGTTCCAAGGCTAACTGTTGAGCTTTTAGGGTCTCCTCGTCAATAGGAATATCTTTAATAGACGCCCCAGCACCTCCACCTTGTTCCTCCATGGATCTCTTAATAGCATGTGCTAGATGTACGTCCTCCATATCAGAATCAGAATCATCATGTACTTCTTCTTGTCGATCACCAAAGTCAGTGAATGGCTCTTCTTGTTCAACCACCACTGCTTTACCCTTTCTCTTCCTCTGAGCCTCCTCATCAGTCACTAGCTCACTTTCCTTCAATAATTCAATATCTTCTTCAACCAGGAGTGACTGTTGTCTCATCTCATTTCCTCTCTAACCCTTAGGTGAGTTATCCTGAACACCACCTTGAGCACCAGATCCTCCAGCAGTATAGGAACCACCAAAACCGAATCCAGAAAGTCCAGTACCAGCTCCACTAGCACCACCAGTACCATCATCATCCGGGGGAGGTTGATTGTATTGCTTATCAAAGCACTCTGGGGAACTAAATGCCGAACTGCATACATCATTCTGCTAACTTCCGTTGCCATGGTATGCAGAACGCTTTCTACGCTCCCCATTCTGTCATACATTATACTGCCCAAGACACCACTAGCATGGCCCAAGTCATTCACTTTGTTCGTCATTTGGTTTAAAGCTGCAGCTTGACTTGTCATTCGTGCCGCGTAGTCATCAAGAGCTCTCCTGTTATCTCCAACATCTACCCCCAACTGCCCCATCGACTGCCCGAACTGCTTCATCTGAGTCTCAATTATTGTCATACGAGTATCAAGATTTTTAAGAACTAGGGACGATGTTTGGCTTAGGTGTTCTCGCTCTAAAGATCGTTCTATTAGTGTCTGTCGCTCGGTTTCGGGCCTTAAAAATGAAGGTCACTCACTCCCTAAACGCTCACACACACTCCCTGTCTCACGCTCGTGAATGTCTTCAACAACATGACTAAGATTAAAAGCAGTACCTGCAGAAACTGGATAAGTAACATTAGTAGCAGTTATGGGATCTAAGGATCTTGTCTTGTCCTGAGGTTGAATCTCAGGCTGAGAGGTTGCAGAGTGTTCATGTACAACAGGAGAACCGATCCTCTCTGCAGCAACAGTACGTATCGGTGAAGATACTTTAGAAGCAGTTGAAACTTCCGGCCTAACTGAAGCAACAGGCTCTTCAGAAGGCACTAAATCCTCACTAATAGTCCTAGGTGTTGAATGTGCAATGGGAGAACCACTCACGTGAGGTGGAGTGGTTGTGAGAGACACTCTAGGTTTGGACTGGGCTGTTGAAGTAGCAGCTTGGGAAATTTTGGCTCGCTTCCTTATTACTGGCTGCACTTCGGGGTCACTCTCATCAGAATTCTCACATAATTCTACAGATGTCGGCCTTTTAGCTCCCGTTAACAGGGGTGAAAGGGAAGAATTTAGGGAATCTGACTCAGAAATTTGGCTATCACCCTGGGATAGATCCTGCGGGTTAGCAAAATCTTGGGCCATGGAATCAGAATTAGAGAAAGAAGAAGCATTAGTAGTGTGAACAGAGAGTTGCTCATGTTTAAAGAAAGTACCTCCTTCATTACCTTATCCAGCAAAGGGATCAGAATCAGAATGTGTTGACCTAGGAGACGGTTGCTGCTCCCTTTGCCCGGCTGTGAATTGACAGTGAGATTGGCCATCATCTTGGTCGTCATCAAGATGCTCGTCAAAAATCCCTTGAAATGCGTCAGTATGAGCAGATGGATTCTGAGCATGTGATGATATTTGTGAAGTCCTCGCAAGAGAAGTGACACCTGCATCATAAGAAAGCCACACTTGAATATTCTCAGGAATAGACATGGGTTTACCCTGATGTTTATCCTGGTTAGCAATAGTAGTAAGTGACTTACTACCCATACCAAGAGATGCAGAGGTGGGACTCCTAACAAATGCATGCCTAACAGATAAAGCATTAGTCGGTACTAAATGATTAATAAGCATTTGTAAGAAACGTGAATACCAGCAGACAACATCGGTAGTTGCAATTTCCCTGGTAGCAGGTGATCCCATCGTTGCCACTATTTCAGAAAGAATGAGCCTTCCATAATTAATGTTGAGTTCACGGGCTAGGGAAACACCAAAAATTTGCATGGGAATCGGAATTTGATGAAAGTCTCTTTCTCATGCACGAAAACATCTAGTAATAGCTTCGAAAAAGTAATTCCATTCCACATGAAAGAATTGTTTTTGAATGCTGAAAGTGGATATTCGTCCAGTAGGAGGATAACATCCAATTTCCTCAAAAAACATCAGGCGCTCGGCCGCTGTAGGTTCAGGGTCATAAGAATCCTTGACTGGAAAACCAAGAACTCGATTGAAAACCGCCTCTGTAACCTCATAATTCTGACCTGCCAAGGTAAACCTAAAATCATAGGGGGTCGATTTACTCCCAAAGGTAACCGCACTAGTCTATAATTGTTGCAAAGCATCATGGACCAGGGTTGGTTTTGCAGTAAAAACAGTACTAGCTTTGGAGTACAAATTGAGAAATCGTACCCAAAACTTGAAACGCGAGAGTTGATCACCAATTTCTGTAGTAATATAATAAAAATTGTTTTTAGCAAGTGAGAATTGGTGAGTCATTTTTGAAAAAGAATTTCCTTGAATTAATTGAGAAAAGAAAAAAAAATAAAGCAGACAATTAAGCAAGGAAATTAAGAAAACGAATGCAGATTAATTCCTTTTAATTAAGCAAACAAACGTGGTGCTTTACTATAATTAAACTATGGAATTAAAAGCAATAATACGAAATCAAACACAGCAATAACAAACAAATTACTGAATAATACTCGATCAAAGCCAAATAAAGCTTGCAATTACAATACGTATGTGAGAAAGTGTGTGTATAGGCGTGTATATATATCGAGATTTGAAGAGGAACAGGCACGACCCAATAACACAAAAACGCACAAGATAAATGATGCAGACAGAGAATAGAGATTAAAAAATGGGCAGTAGTTCGTGATATGTATGAGATTAGACCCAAAAATTATGAACAGTGCTGTGATTATGAAATTGTTGGGTAGGGTGGGGAGGCTGCTGTAAAAATTAGGTTAAAAACAAATGGGTAAAAGTGAAAGTAAAATCGGGTTAGAGATGTATATATAGGCATTAGAGTGAAAGGACAAAAATACCCCTATGAAAATGAGAAAAAAACTCAAGTACGTATTGGGGAATCTAAGTCGAACTCTATGTCGAACTTTATGTCGAAATTCGACTTGAGGTTCGACATAGAGGCTAACTCCAAATATATTCACTTAAACAAGTAAACAGCATAAAACCTCTAGGGAAAACCCATCTCGAACTTCGAGTCAAAATTCGAGATAAGTTTCGAGATAGGAGTTATCTCAAAATTTCCTGAACCCCAAAACAAATTCTAAGTACCACCAAGGAATTCTATCTCGAACATTAAGTCGAAATTCGAGATAAGTTTCGAGATAGGAGTTTGTTGGTCCCTGATATTGTAGAAGGGGGGTTGAATACAATATCTGAAAATTAATCGCGGAATAATTTGGATTAAAAATATTATTTTAATTATTCACGAAATATTAATTAGAATGAAATACTGTTCAAGTGAAAGATATAATTTTAACTTGATTAGTATTACAAAATTAATATTTAGAAAACTGTTATATAATTGATAAAAAGTCTAGAACGAATTCGACATGAAATGTTCGTGTTTAATCAATTATATTCAAACTCAGCACAGAAATCTGTGAATATTACAATGCAGATAAATTACTGAATTTGATCTGAATTTTCTAACTCTTAACAACTGAACTTCTGAAAAATGAAGAGCTGATCTCATATTTATAGAGATTTGAAAAAGGCTGCTATGACCTTTTTCAGTATGACTTAATTTCAAGAAAATAAGTCTGTATGACTTATTTTAACCCTTGTATGACATTTAAAAACTGGGTATGACTTCTGAATGGTCGGTATGACTTACTGAATCTCGGTATGACTTATTTAAAGTCATATTCAGATTTTATCTAATTAAAATAAATCGGTATGACTTATTTTAATTAAACAAAATAGGTTCAGTATGACCTTTTGAGCACAGAAATCTCGGTATGACTTATCCACTGAGCTCGGTATGACTTATCAGTCGGCTGTTCCGGTATGACTTTTCTTTAACAACTTCGGTATGACTTATCAGTCGGCTGCTCCGGTATGACATTTCTTTAACAGCTTCGGTATGACTTATCAGTCGGCTGCTCCGGTATGACTTTTCTTTAAACTAGCTGTTTGAATCAACCGAATACTCATCTCCTTTAAGCTTCAAGAAGTCAGGCTGTGAGCTAATCAATCGAGTACTTGTGAGACTTCTCGATTGGTAAATATCCGTTGATGACTTCTCGATTGATAAATATATGTTGTCGAGTTCTCGATTGATAAATATCATTTGATGACTTGAGTTCTCGATTGATAAATATCAATTGATGACTTGAGTTCTCGATCGATGACTTCTCGATTGGCTTTATCAGTCGATGGCTTATTATCAGTTGATGACTTATCGATCGATATTTATCAGTCGATTGCTTCTTGCAGATAGATATCCGTTGATTGATTCTTGCAGATAGACTGTGCTAAATCCGTGCTATCAGTCTTGAAGTCTTCCAGTCTTCGTTGTGTCTTTTGTCATAAAACCACTTGAGCTAGATGATGAATATTTATTATTTTAGTTGACACACAAATGTACTGTCTGGTTCATTTATGTCATACTATAATAAATATTCTTCATCTTTAACATTAAGCTGTGGTCTTCTGTTCTTCTTCTACTTCACTGTCTTCATTCTTCTTCTGGAATCTTCTGTAGTAGCCACTTAGAATCTTCTGAATCTTCTGAACAACTGCTTCTCTATTTTTCTCCGACGCTTGAACATATAAATGAACTTCTTCCGGTGTAGAGTAGCAACTTCATTATAATTCTTCTGACAAGTTGATTCTTTGTGTCTAGTTGACATTCTTCGATTTGATTCCATCCTCAGAATTTATTACTTACTCTAATTTCTTACATGAGTTGAGTTGTCATCTACTAATTACAAATAGGCCTTGACATATGCCTTTCAATCTCCCCCTATTTGTTGTTAAACATTTAACACACAAATTCCTAGAGGATAACTCAACTAACAACTAAGAAACTAATATGACATTTAAGAACTGTAAGTAAATAAATTGTTCTCTGGATCATATAATACATTTCCAGATTTCTTTGTGTAACTGAAATGAAAGATGTTTGTTCCTCTAGCACTGAACATATTATACATGTAGTATTGTCTTCATTTCTCAGACTCATCACTACTCCCCCTTAGGATGTCAGAGATGATGTATGTTCTCTTCTTACCACTTCTCCTCTATTTCTCCAACCCCTGTCTTCCCTTCTCTTCCAAGGTGAATTCAAATTCCCCTTACTTGAATTATCCAACCATTTTAATAGAGGTAACAAACATGGCATACATACAGCATTAAACCATCGCAGATATAAAAAATGCAAACTATGACATGTTATGCATTTTAGAAAATCCGGTTAATCATATTTACAAGAATCTTCTAAAATCAAATGGAATAGAATCCAAGCATGTTGTTATATACCCCTTTTTCTTGTTCAACAATTGAGTAATCCTCTTCTGGCAAAAGCCTTTGTTTACTTCTCCCCTTTTGATCTACTCCCCCTTAGTTGAACACTTTAACATTTTGGAGTAATCCTCTTAATAATTCTCCCCCTTAGTTGAGTAATCCTCTTAATAATTCTCCCCCAATTGTAGATAGGTAACAATTGTTGGTCCTTTTCTGAAGAAATTTCCACCTTGGTTAAGTAACATTTGAAATCTGTAACAGGGAATGGGGAAAGGGATTCGGTAAGTGTGCTAGTGTGTGATTTTACTTTGTGTTCCTCACAAGTGTTTCGCTCATATACTCTCTAAGTGTTTCACTCATAGAATATATATTTTCACTATTCCTGACTTGTGTTTCACTCTTTTCTCACAACACTATTTCTCTCTCAGTACGAATGACATAGTCTTTTGTACCTGCAAGAAAGATCACCATAGCCCCTTCAAGAGAGGTCACTGGTGGTGCAATGGGGTTTCGTAAATCCCCGTCCTCAATTGAATCTATAAAAACATTTTGACTTTGAAAAACTGAATTGCTTCAGAAATAGATTCAGTGAGTTGCTGATCATCTTAGATGATCTATTCCGTTAGGAATCCAGATATGTTCCATCTGGGGAGGGAGACAAGGATCTATAATGTAGCAAATGATCCAAGTTTCCTCCTGACGCCTGTGAAGGCATGTTGACTCAGTCAGAATCAACAATCATTCTTCATTCCTTGATATGGAAGTTTAGAAAAATTGCTACCGTCAATTCATCCTTCCTATGACATTTCAAATGTTCTTTCTTGGTCCATTTTGGTCCCAAGTAAGTTCTTAAATTGTTGGTCCAAAATGCCAATTGAGTTGGTCCATTGTTGTCCATAAAAATAAGACAATATTTGTGGTTTCTTGAAAAATGTCAGATGAAATTAACTCTTTGCTGATAGCCTTGGCTGACAGGCTGAATTCAATAGGCTCACTCTGTTGAGAGAATGAACCTAGTAACAGTTTTGCCTTTTCCAAGTCTGTATCCTTTTGAGAGAACACAGATGAGCTAACAGTTGTCTCAGTTTATATGTATTTGAATCACCTTTCTGGAGACAGAGCTGTTGGTTCCCTCACATTACCAACCTTATCAAATGCACTCAAGGCATTGACTCCCTCATTCTTAGCAATTAGGTATTCTGTTTAATGGTTAGAGAGATGGAAGTGATAGTGTTTGTGTGTTTGGTTCTAAGATCTTGGTTAGAGATTGATGCCAATGATTAGGATCTCATTTTTAGAATCAATTGGATTATCAATGCTCATAGATCTTTCCTACTTCTCAAAAGAGACTTGAGAATAATCAGCTTATATTTATGTATATATATAAAAATAATAAAGATAAGGATGTCAAAGTTGAAAAACAAATAACACTATACATACTTATATATATATATATAATATATGCCAATTGTTGGAAAACAATTATAATAAACAATATTTACAGTAAAGATGCCAATGAAATAACAACTGTACAAAATAAGGAAAATCTTTTTGAGTTTTCTTTTTCAATTTGTTTGTTTGTTTTTGATAATTTTTTAAGGAATATATACAGTGTATTTACAGTGATTCAAAATAAATATGCAATTTAAAACAACATGCAATAATTAGTTCATGTTTAACATCCCTAACTCACTAACCAACTTAGAGAAAGTGGATTCATCAAGTGGTTTCGTGAAGATGTCGGCAATTTGATCTTCTGTGGGTACAAAATGTAACACCACAGTTCCGTTCATGACATGTTCTCGGATAAAATGATACCTTATGTCTATGTGCTTGGTCCTTGAATGTTGTACAGGATTATTGGAAATAGCTATGGCACTTGTGTTGTCGCAAAGTATTGGAATTTTAGATAGCGCAAGTCCATAATCATTCAGCTGATTCCTTATCCACAAGATTTGTGCACAACAACTACCTGCCGCAATATATTCTGCTTCGGCTGTCGAGGTAGATACTGTGTGTTGTTTCTTACTGTTCCAGGAAATCAACCGTCGTCCTAGAAACTGACAACTTCCAGATGTACTTTTCCTGTCCATCCTGCATAATCTGAATCTGTATAGCCTATTAGTTCAAAACCTGTACCTTTAGGGTACCAAATTCCAAGATTCGGTGTACCCTTCAGATATCTAAAAATTCTTTTAACAGCTATAAGATGAGATTCTCTAGGGTCAGTTTGAAACCTTGCACATAAGCATGTTGCAAACATTATATCGGGTCTACTAGCAGTTAGATATAATAATGAGCCTATCATACCTCTATAGCTTGTGATGTCCACCTTCTTACCAGTTTCATCTTTGTCAAGCTTTGTGGCTGTTGGCATAGGGGATTTTGCCGGTGTAGAATCTTCTAGATTGTATTTCCTTAGAAGATCCCTTATGTACTTTGATTGGCAAATAAAAATCCCATCTTCCTTTTGCTTTACTTGCAATCCAAGGAAGAATGACAGCTCACCCATCATGCTCATCTCATATCTACTCTGCATTAACTTAGCAAATTTCTTGCACAAGATTTCGTTTGTAGAACCAAATATAATATCGTCAACATAAACTTGGACGAATATCATATCTTTATTATGTAATTTGTAAAAGAGAGTTTTGTCTATGACACCTCTAGTAAAACCGTTTCAAGTAAAAATATAGAGAGAGTGTCATACCATGTCCTCGGTGCTTGCTTGAGTCCATAGAGGGCTTTGAATAAGAAATATACAAAATCAGCAAACTCTGGATTTTCAAAGCCAGGGGGCTGTTCCACATATACTTCATCTTCTAACTTTCCATTCAGAAATGCACTCTTCACATCCATTTGATAGACTTTAAAATTGGAATGTGCTGCGAATGCTAGAAATATTCTGATGGGTTCAAGTCTTGCAACTGGTGCGTAGGTCTCATCATAATCAATTCCCTCTTCCTGGGAGTAACCCTTTGCCACCAGTCTGGCCTTGTTCCTTGTAACAATGCCATTACCGTCTAACTTGTTCCTGTATACCCATTTCGTGCCAATAACAGATCTATCTTTAGGCCTGGGTACCAGTGTCCATACTTCTTGCCTTTCGAACTGATTGAGTTCTTCTTGCATGGCAAGAACCCAATCTGTATCAGTTAGAGCATCTTCAATTTTCTTTGGTTCTTCTTGAGATAGAAAAACCGAAAATAAACATTCATTTGAAGTTGCACTTCTGGTTCTAACACCAACATCTGGATCACCTATGATCAATTCAAAGGGATGATCTTTGCTCCATTTCCTTTCCCTTGGTAGATTTGATCTTGATGATTCGTCTCTATATTCATTGTGATGTTGTGTTGTGCCAGTTGATCCTTTATCTCCCCCTGAGTTGCTGCCTGGATGACTTGTTGATCCACCACTGGTATTAGTAGTATCTCTAGTGTTGCCATTGTTTCCACCACTATTACCTAGATCATTACCATCATTGTTGTCATCATCATTTCCTGTTGCAACCTCAGGCTCTTCTTCATTATCCGAATCTGAGTCTGGATGATTGTCAAATTTTAATGACTCAGAAGGATCTTAAGTTTGGATGCTTGGGAGTTTAGTGTCGTCAAATGATACGTTGACACTTTCTTTTACTTGGTGCTGATCAATTATGTACACCCTATATGCTCTTTTTGAGTAGCCGACAAAAATTGCTTCATGTGCCTTGGCCTCGAATTTGCCACGATGTTCATCTCTATCTTTTAGCACAAAACATTTGGCTCCAAATACATGAAAGTATTTGAGTGTTGGTTTCTTGCCAGCCATTAATTCGTAGGGTGTCTTCATATGATCCTTGTTGATTAAAGTTCGATTCTGGGTATAACAAGCCGTGTTCACTGCTTCAGCCCAGAAGTAGATAGGCAACCTTGATTCACTTAACATTGTTCTTGCAGCTTCAATCAAGGTTCGATTCTTCCTTTCTACTACTCCATTCTATTGCGGAGTTCTTGGCGCTGAGAATTGTCTTGTTATCCCTTTGTCTGAGCAGAAGCTATTTAGAATTTCATTCTTGAATTCTGTTCCATTATCTGATCTGATTGCCCGGACAGGTAGCTTTGAATCTAACTCAATCAATTTTACATGATCAATCACCAACTGTGGAGTTTCATCCTTAGAGTTCAAGAATAAAACCCACGTGTACTTTGTGAAGTCATCTACAATCACTAAGGCATATCTCTTCCTTAACATAGACAGAATATTTACTGGACCAAATAAATCCATATGAAGCAGCTGCAGTGGTTCAATAATATATGTAGTGTCTGTGCCTTTGTGAGTTGCTCTTTTTGACTTCCCTTTCTGACATGCCTCACACAATCCTTCTTGTGTAAATTCCATCGGAGGCAGTCCTCTCACCAAATCCCTCTTGACTAGAGAGTTCATTGTTTTGAAATTCAGGTGTGAGAGTTTCTTGTGCCATAGCCAACTTTCTTCTGATGAAGCTTTTGAATAAAAACAGTTTGCTTCAGCTTCAGTTCCCGAGTTGAAATCAGCTACGTACAAGTTTCCTTTCCTTACTCCACGCAAGGCTAGTCTGTCTTCTTTAGAATGAGCTATTAAGCACTTCTCCTTGATAAAGTTTACTTTGTAACCTCTATCACAGAATTGACTGACGCTGAGTAGATTGTGCTTAAGTCCTTCTACCAAAGAGACGTTTTCAATGATAACATTTCCAGTATTTAACTTGTCATATCCCGTAGTCATTCATTTGCTGTTATCTCCAAAGGTGACGATTGGGCCAGCTCTCTCAACCACGTCTGATAGCAGGGCTCTATCTCCGGTCATATGCCTTGACGATCCACTGTCTAGGATCCAAACAACCCGGTTTTCCTGTTTAACTCCCTGCACATATCAAACGGATTAGATTATCTTCGGAGCCCAAAATTGATTGGGCCCGGCATACTTAAAGAATTGACCTTTCTCAGCTTTGACAACAGATCCTTTTCGAACAACAGCCGCATCCTCCTTGACTGTACTTACTTTCCTATAAATAGTCTTAACAACTTTTTGTTTAGACTTAGGAATATATTTTTCCTTCTTGACAGGTGAAGGAATCGCAGTCTTGGATTTTGCAAATTTATTATTGATGTATTGTCTCGGTGTCATGTTCTTTTTATTAGCAGTCATGCGTTTGAAATAAGCAGTCATAGCATTAAAAGCACATAACATACAATTTAACATACCACAAGGTTTATGGCATACATCAATAGCAGGCATGTTATTCACAGCAGTAGGAGTTTTAACAATTTCTACTTTAACTTTTTCAGCAGATTTAAAGTTTTCAGTAGAATGGCATCTGTTGTTACTATCCCTACTTCTAACAAACTTATTGTTAGGTCTGTTCAAATTATTCTTTAAGTTCTTAGCACCTAAACCAGGAGTGGATGAACTAGCAGAGTTCACATTTTCTATTGGTCTTTTAGGTACATATTTAGCTTTCTGGACATTTATTCCTTTTATGTCCCTCACAGGTTCCTCCTGTTCTTTCTTTTTCTCTTTAAGGTCTTCACATTTAATTTCATAATCCACTATTACACAACTATCAAGAACTGGTTCTGCAATAGGAGTTATGAAAAGAGGTTTCTTAGTGTCCTTAATAACATGTGGAATACCCCTCTCTATAGCAGTCTTTTTAAAGGGGGTGATGTTACTAAGCTTTCCTACTGATTCATTATATTCAAAACCTATTCCAACTTTCCGATTGATCTCTTGTTGGTCAACTAGATCTTTTATAACAAATGAAGCAGTTCTATAGGCTTGACACCTGACCTTTTCTTTTTCAATTTTATCTTTCAAAAAAGATTCAATTTCAACATAGCAGTTGACTCTATTAACTTGAAATGCAACATCTTCAGTTAATTTAACATTAATAAGTTTCAGCTTTTTCAATTCATAATTCTCCTCTGATAAAACTTTGTTTTCGAGAATTAAGACTTTTATTCGATCTCTAGCATCAGTTAAATTCTCACCTATCAATTTAAACATTTTAGGACAGCTAGGGTTTACCTCAATTCCTTGTCGAGGTGGAGATTGTGATCCTTCAGAAGAAGAGGCCATTAGAGCAAGATTTCCCATTTGATCTTCTTCATCATTGTCGGAATCATCCCAGTTTTTTCCTGCTGCTAAGTATGATTTTCCCTGATGCTTCTTCAGTAGAGCGTCATATTTCTGTTTGAGCTCGTCATATGAATCCTTCTTTCTTTCCTGCTTGGGCTTTCTACAATCAGTTGCAAAGTGTCCCATTTCATTGCAGTTGAAGCAACGGATCTTGCTTCTGTCTACCATCCCTGTCTTGTATCCACCTTTTGTGTTGGATGTGCTAGAAGAACCACCTGTCTGAAATCTGTTTGCCATAGGCTTGAATTTGAAACTAGGGTTCCTCCTGAATCTTGTATTTCCAAATTTTCTAGCAATTAGAGCCAGAGATTCATCCTCAAGTTGATCGAGTTCTTCCATTGAGTAAAATTCACTATCAGTTGAATTCACTAGAGTTGCACCAACTTCTGCAACAATACCCTGATCAATGATGTTGACTGAAGAAGATTCAGTCTTAGCTTTTCTGTACTCTGGTTCTTCTGCTACAAGAGCTGTAGACTTGCTGACCACCTTGCCTGTACCATATATTTCATTCTGTTGAATCTGCTCTAGCTCATAGGTCTTCAGAATGCCATAAAGTCTTTCCAAAGAAATTTCATTCATGTCCCTTGACTCTCTGATGGCTGTTATCCTGTGCTCTAGGTGTACTGGCATTGTCAGCAAAAACTTCCTACTGATCTCCTTCTTCGTATATTGTTTGCCATTGAGATTTAGATCATTTATCAGCTTGTTGTATCTCTCAAAAACTTCAGAGATACCTTCTCCTGGATTTGATCTAAAATGCTCATATTGAGACGTTAAGATTTCCAATCTGTTCTCCCTTACTTCTTCTGTTCCTTCATTTAGTATCTCTATCGTTTCCCAGATGTGTTTAGCATTTTTACAATTAACAACATGATTGTACATTCCGGGATCAAGAGATTCCACTAAAATTAACTGCAGACTGGTGTCCAATGTATCCAGTTCCTTTTCTGTCTCAGTGTACTCAGAAATATCTTTTTCAAATTGTCTGTGCGGAATGAGTACACCATCTTCCATATGCTCAGGAAAGATATTTATTGGAACAGCAACACCAGTTTTTAAAATATCCTTGTACTTAGGATTTGCAGCTCGAAGAAACAAGGTCATCTTTCTCTTCCACATATTATAATTGTCTTTATCAAATTGTGGAATTTTAATGCTACTAACTCTTTGAGTACTCATCTTTAAATAAGATTAAAAATTAATTGTTTCAAAAAATATTTTAATTTTTGACTTAAAATAATTTTTGATCAAAAATAATTTTTCGGAAAAAAATTATTTCGAATAAAAAATTATTTCGAATTTAAAATAATTTTTTAGATCTGTATGAGTTCGCGGAATTTGATTTGGATCTGATATGAAAATATATCAACCTGCTCTGATGCCAATTGTTGGTCCCTGATATTGTAGAAGGGGGGTTGAATACAATATCTGAAAATTAATCGCGGAATAATTTGGATTAAAAATATTATTTGAATTATTCGCGAAATATTAATTTGAATGAAATACTGTTCAAGTGAAAGATATAATTTTAACTTGATTAGTATTACAAAATTAATATTTAGAAAACTGTTATATAATTGATAAAAAGTCTAGAACGAATTCGACATGAAGTGTTCGTGTTTAATCAATTATATTCAAACTCAGCACAGAAATCTGTGAATATTACAATGCAGATAAATTACTGAATTTGATCTGATTTTTCTAACTCTTAACAACTGAACTTCTGAAAAATGAAGAGCTGATCTCATATTTATAGAGATTTGAAAAAGGCTGTTATGACCTTTTTCAGTATGACTTAATTTCAAGAAAATAAGTCTGTATGACTTATTTTAACCCTTGTATGACATTTAAAAACTGGGTATGACTTCTGAATGGTCGGTATGACTTACTGAATCTCGGTATGACTTATTTAAAGTCATATTCAGATTTTATCTAATTAAAATAAATCGGTATGACTTATTTTAATTAAACCAAATAGGTTCAGTATGACCTTTTGAGCACAGAAATCTCGGTATGACTTATCCACTGAGCTCGGTATGACTTATCAGTCGGCTGTTCCGGTATGACTTTTCTTTAACAGCTTCGGTATGACTTATCAGTCGGCTGCTCCGGTATGACTTTTCTTTAACAGCTTCGGTATGACTTATCAGTCGGCTGCTCCGGTATGACTTTTCTTTAAACTAGCTGTTTGAATCAACCGAATACTCATCTCCTTTAAGCTTCAAGAAGTTAGGCTGTGAGCTAATCAATCGAGTACTTGTGAGACTTCTCGATTGGTAAATATCCGTTGATGACTTCTCGATTGATAAATATATGTTGTCGAGTTCTCGATTGATAAATATCAGTTGATGACTTGAGTTCTCGATTGATAAATATCAGTTGATGACTTGAGTTCTCGATCGATGACTTCTCGATTGGCTTTATCAGTCGATGGCTTATTATCAGTTGATGACTTATCGATCGATATTTATCAGTCGATTGCTTCTTGCAGATAGATATCCGTTGATTGATTCTTGCAGATAGACTGTGCTAAATCCGTGCTATCAGTCTTGAAGTCTTCCAGTCTTCGTTGTGTCTTTTGTCATAAAACCACTTGAGCTAGATGATGAATATTTATTATTTTAGTTGACACACAAATGTACTGTCTGGTTCATTTATGTCATACTATAATAAATATTCTTCATCTTTAACATTAAGCTGTGGTCTTCTGTTCTTCTTCTACTTCACTGTCTTCATTCTTCTTCTGGAATCTTCTGTAGTAGCCACTTAGAATCTTCTGAATCTTCTGAACAACTGCTTCTCTATTTTTCTCCGACGCTTGAACATATAAATGAACTTCTTCCTGTGTAGAGTAGCAACTTCATTATAATTCTTCTAACAAGTTGATTCTTTGTGTCTAGTTGACATTCTTCGATATGATTCCATCCTCAGAATTTATTACTTACTCTAATTTCTTACATGAGTTGAGTTGTCATCTACTAATTACAAATAGGCCTTGACATATGCCTTTCAGAGTTATCTCGAAATTTATGTCGAATTTTGAGATGAATGTCGAGATAGACACTATCTCGAAAGATTTCCCAGACTTAGACTCGTCAAATTTTCACACCTGGAACTCTATCTCGAACTTCGAGATGAGTTTCGAGATAGACTCTATCTCGAAAATTTTGAAAAAAGCATAATTTTGAACAGGAACACTGGGAACTCTAACTCGAACCTTAAGTCGAATATCGAGATGATTTTTGAGATAGATTGTAACTCGAAATTCTTCCCAGACTTAGAATTTTTAAAACTTCACACCTGGAAGCTCAAATTCAAAATTGAAGTCGAATTTCGAGATGAGTTTCAAGATAGACCATATCTCAAAATTTTGAAGATACTTAGTAAAATTTGGCAATTTTTCATGAAAAACAATAATTAAATTTTGCCAAATTAAAATAAATACCAATTCAATGATTTTTAATCATAACCAGTAATAGAAACATTCCTTGACAATTCTAAGGCCTCTCATTGCATAAAAATTACATGAAAAATATAGAAAAATCCATCTAAAAATCATGACAAATTTAGAGTATATGAATTTAACTCCCCCTATGCCCATGCAATTAAATGAGCATAAATTCAAAGTTTTTACTAATAATTTCACTCAATGCACAAAGAATTCATGAAAAATAACACAACATACAACATATAATAATCATTAATTAAACATTTTAAAGTCTAAGCCCATAATGATTAAATAACATGCAGAAGTGATATTTTGAGCAATTTTATAGATTATTTACATATGTTTTCAACTAGGCAAATAACAGAAAGAAAAATATATGTGCATGATCAAAACTGGGATTTTACAGATATGAGGATTTACTAACTTGTGTTAAGCATCCCCAATTCACCAACCAACCTATTGAATGTTACTTCATCAAGAGGTTTAGTGAATATATCTGCAATTTGTTGCACTGTGAGTACAAAATGTAACTCCACAGCTCTCTCATCAACATGTTCTCTTATGAAGTGATACCTGATATCTATGTGCTGGTTCTGGAGTGATCTACAGGATTTTTTGTCATGGCAATGGCACTAGTGTTGTCACACATGATTGGAATCTTCTTATGTTCCATGCCATAATCTTTCAATTGGTTCCTCATCCATAGTATTTGAGCTACACAGGTTTCAGCAGCAATGTACTCAGCTTCAGCAGTAGAAGTAGATACTGTATGTTGCTTTTTACTTTGCCAGGACACCAATCTTCTGCCTAGGAATTGACAAGAACCAGATGTGCTTTTCCTATCAATCCTACAACCTGCATAGTCTGAATCCGAATAGCCTATTAGATTAAAACCTATATCTCTTGGGTACCAAATCCCTAGATTTGGTTTGCCCATGAGATACATAATGATTCGTTTGACGGCTATGAGATGTGACCTTCTAGGATCTGTTTGGAACCTTGCACACAAACAAGTTGTGAACATGATATCGGGTCTACTTGCAGTTAAATAGAGAAGTGAGCCAATCATACCTCGATAGCTTGTGATGTCAATTGGTTTACCTGATTTGTCTTCATCAAGCTTCGTGGTCGTTGCCATGGGAGTCTTAGCTGCTGATGCATCTTCTAGATTGTACTTCTTGAGTAAATCTTTGATGTACTTGAACCGACAGATAAAGATTCCTTCTTTTCTTTGACTGATCTGTAATCCAAGGAAGAAGGACAACCCCCCCCATCATGCTCATCTCATACTTGTCCTGCATTAACTTGGCAAATTTCTCGCACAAGCGCTCATTAGATGACCTAAAAATAATATCGCCCACATAGACTTGAAAAAGTATTAAATCACCCTTTACATTTTTATAGAACAATGTTTTATCAATTATTCCCCTAGTAAAACCACTTTCAATTAAGAACAAGGATAGGGTTTCATACCATCGTCTTGGGGATTGCCTGAGGCCATAGACAGCTTTGAAGAGAAGATACACAAAATCTTCAAGTTCTGGATCAATGAAGCCAGGTGGCTGTTCCAGATACACTTCTTCTTCTAGCTCTCCATTCAGGAAGGCACTTTTCACATCCATCTGAAAAACCTTGAAGTTTTTGTGTGCTGCAAAGGCCAAGAACATCCTGACTGCCTCAAGTCTTGCAACTGGAGCGTAGGTCTCATCATAATCGATTCCCTCTCGTTGAGAGTAACCTTTCGCTACCAAACGAGCCTTGTTTCGAGTTACAAGTCCGTCTTCATCCAGTTAATTTCTGAATACCCACTTAGTTCTAATTACTGATCTATTCTTTGGTCGGGGTACCAGCTTCTAAACTTTCTGCCTTTCAAACTGATTGAGCTCCTCTTGCATTGCAATCACCCAATCAGCATCACCAAGAGCTTCTTCTATTTTTTTAGGTTCAATTTTGGACAAGAACCCAGAGTACAAGTAGATATTAGCCATGTCAGCTCTTGTAGTTCTTCTAGTAGTCACACCAGCATCCGGATCACCAATAATTAATTCAAACGGATGGTCTCTACTCCATACCCATTCTCTTAGTAATTGTCTTGATGATTCAGTTTGATTTTCTGAATTGTTGTGTTGACTACTTGTGTTATTTCTACTAACTCCCCCTGAGTTAGTGCCAGCTCCTACAGAACTAGTGTCATTTCTCCTTGAGTCTTGAGCACTTGTCCTTGAGCTGCTATTTACTCCCCTTGAGTTATTGCCAGAACGTGCGGAAGAAGTCTTTTCTGATCTTGTAGAATTCGATTGTCCATTAGACTCAGGTATTTCTTCACGAACACTTGGTATATTTAAAGTAACAACCAACTCAGGTCAATCCTCAACTTCATCCAAGTCCAGATTCTGAAATTTTAGGGACTCGGGTTCACTAGTATCTTTAGAAATTGATGGGAATTTGGTATCGTCGAATCTGAAATTGTAGCTTTCAATCACTTTTCGATCGTTCACTAAGAATACCCGATAAGTTGCCACCGTATCTGTAGAATAACCAACAAATATCCCTTCACGTGCTTTTGCTTCAAACTTGTATAGTTTTTCATCGTCTATAAGTACATAACATTTAGGTCCAAAGACATGAAAGTATTTGATTATTGGTCTTCTGATATTCATTAGTTCACATGGTGTCTTTTCTTTATCTTTTATAATCAAGGTTCTATTCTGAGTGTAACACACTGTACTCACTGCTTCGGCCCAAAAGTATAGAGGAAGTTTTGATTCATACAACAAAGTTCTTGCTGCTTCAACCAATGTTCTGTTCTCCCTTTCAACTACTCCATTCTGCTGTGGAGTTCTCGGGGCTGAGTACTGATGACGTATTCCCTTAGAAATACAGACATCATTCAGTATTGCATTTTTAAATTCAGTGTCGTTGTCTGATCTAATCGTCTTCACAGTGAGTATTGAAACATTTTCAATTTCAGTGATGTGATCAATGATTTGGAAAGGTACTTCGTCTTTTGTCATAATGAACAATACCCACGTATACTTGGAGAAGTCATCCACGATTACCAATGCATATCTTTTCCTAGATAATGATAGGACATTCACTGGGCCAAATAAATCCATATGTAGGAGTTGCAGAGGCTCAGTGATACTAGAAATTTCTTTACTCTTATAGGACACTTGCTTTGACTTTCCCTTTTCACAGGCTTCATAGAGTCCTTTAGGAGCAAACTCCATTTGAGGTAGATCTTTCACCAATTCTCGCCTTGCGAGAGCATTCAACATTTTGAAGTTTAAGTGAGATAGTTTTTTATGCCATAACCAGCTTTCATGATCTGAAGCTTTGCTGTAGACACAGGTGACTTCATTCTGGTTTGCCCAATCCATATCAGCAACAAACAGATCTGCCTTTCGAACTCCTCTCAAAGCCAACGAACCTTTCTTAATGTAAGTGATTGATACACCTTTCTTATTGAAGACAATTTTATATTCTTTGTCACAAAATTGACTGATACTCAACAGATTGTGTCTCAATCCTTCAACAAAGGAAATATCTTCAATGATGACATTACCAGTTTTCAATTTTCCATATCCCTTTGTCACACCAATGCTGTTATCTCCAAAGGTGACATAAGGGCCAGCCTTCATAACCAACTCTGTAAGCAGGGACTTGTTTCCTGTCATATGCCTCGATGCCCTACTATCTAGCACCCATATAACTTTATTTCTATTTCGATTAATGCCCTGCAATGACAGATTGATTAGGCGTTCTTCGGAACCCAAGTTTGATTGGGCCCGACTTTTCTATAAGATCGAGAATTATCAGATTTAACAATAGGAGATGCACCTTCTTTAACATTACTAGAGTTTTCGACTTTGTCTTTTCCTTTTTCAGACTTGACAGATTTGTCAGTCTTAGGAGAAGGCTTGTCACTCCTAACTTTAGGAGGACTGACAGTCTTAGCTCTTACATGCTTCTTTTTGACATTAGAACTAGCAGAAGAATTTAGACACGATTGCTAGTTGCATTCATCAAGTTCATAAATGTTTGCATGACGTTAATATGCATGGCATACAATTAGGTTGACCACATTTTGCATGATTCTTATGCATGTTATTAATTATGAGTGGTATAGGCATGGCATGTGCAACATGAATATTCATGTTAGATTTGCATGCATAAGAAAGATGTTCAGTTGATTTACAGTGATAACAATCTTTCTTCACTCGTTCTGCCTTAACCTCTTTTATGCCTTTTTCCTTTTTACTCTATTATTTAACAGCCTTAACTCCTAATCCTGGTCTAGATTCTTCTCTAGGGGATTTGATTTTGACTGATTTAGTAGGAGTTACAGGTTATTTTTTCTTGCGATCTTCCATTTCAATTTCATATCTAACTAACAAGTCAGTCTCTGCTTCTTCACGAGGAACAAAGTGTTTAAAGATAGGTTTGACAGCAGATTTAAAAATTGTAGGTATTTCAGTTTTGATCACACTGGAACTAGTGTCTACAGGTCTTTTTCCTTCTTTCTTAGATAAGTTAGAATAGTCAAGTCCTACACCGATTCCAGTTATCTTCTTAAATGTGTCACTATCAACATTCACCTTACTAGCAGCTAGTTTATAAGCTTCGCATTTAATTTCTAACTCATCTAGTTTATTCCTAAGACATGCTTCTATTTCATCTTTAAGGTTGAGCTTGTGTTCCAAAGATTTAATAGAGTCTCTTAGGGAAGTATCTACAGTGCAAGCAGCCTCTAACTCTTCCACTTTTGCCTCAAGCATTCTGCATTTGGCAACAAGTGTTTTTTGTTCCTTTTGAGAAGTGTTTAGGCTTTTGCACAACATATAGATCTCTTCGCTAAGAGCCCCGTTCTGCACCTTATAATCATCAATAGACATTTCTTCTTTAATGGTTAGAACTGGTACCTCTAGTTCATTTGATGTCTCAGCCATGAGGGCAAAGTTTGCTACATGAGTACTTCTTCCTCATCTGAATCATCCCAAGCTCTGCCTTCTATTACAACTAAAGCTTTCTTTCCATGTCTTTCCTTTACCAGGGCTTCATTCTTGCTTTTGAGGGCTTCATAAGTCTCTTTGGGATAGGTCTGTTTCGGCTTCTTGCAGTCTGTAGCAAAATGTCCAGCTTCACCACAGTTATAGCATTTGAACATCATTTTGAAATCTAAAGGAGATTTGTAGCTAGTACTCTTGCCTTTCCCCTTTGTAACCTAAAGAGCTACCACAACCCTTAGTAACCCGATATAAAGATGAAGATTTTCTCTATGGTCGGTTACACTTTCTGAATCTTATATTGTTGAACTTCCTTGCCATGTATGCCATGACACTATCATCCATGTTGTCCAGCTGTTCTTGGGTGAAGTAGTCATCATCACTATTAGAGGTGCACTCATCATCATTATCAACTTGATGTGGTGCAGGTGATGATCTAGGTTTTTATGCAACTATTACCTTTTTAGACTCTTCCTCATCAGCAACTAATCCTGATGCAGCTTCCTTTCCTTTTGAATCATTGTCCCAAGCTTGATCTTGAAGCGTCTCCAGCTCATAGGTCTTTAGAATTCCATAATATTCTTCCAGAGAAGTTGTATGTAAATCTCTGGTTTCTCTTACGGCGTAGACTCTATGCTCAATGCTCTTCGGCTAGTTCCTTAGATATCTCGTGTTGACTTCAACCATGGGAAGAGTTATACCTCTCAGATTCAAATCCAACACTAGCTGACTGAATCTTAGATAAACATTTGTTATGCTTTCACCTTTTCTGATTCTGAAGGTGTCATACTCCATCTTGAGTATAAGTGTTTTGTTGCTTTTGACCTCAGCGGTACCTTCCATGACGACCTCTATTTTATCCCAAATCTTCTTAGCTGTAGTTAGTCCTTTGACTACATTAAACATTTCATGATCTAGGGATTCCATGAAGGTTTGTCGTACGGACGTATCAAAAGCTATTTGCTCTTTATCAACATCTGAAAAGTCCGCTGCCTTTTTAGGCTCAGACCGTTGTGGTACAATCACATCTCCTTCCATATGCTCAGGAACAACAACCATCGGAACAAATTTACCCTTGCTAAGGACTTCCAGAGATTCAGGATTAACGGACTCAAGGTAGAGTTTCATTCTCAAAACCCATTCTTCATAGTGATCTCGGTTGAACATTGGAATCTTGAATAAATTTTTAGGTGCCATCTTAATGTAGATTTAGAGTAGAGATAATAAAATTTTCTTATTACTTGAGTAGTAATTAAAAGAAAATCAAATTATCTCAGAATAAATCAAAGTTCAAATCCTGGTCACCAAAAATTTCTAAGTACCCAAGACTAGGCTATGTAGAAAATCTATGTAGAACTTTTGCCTAAGTAGAAATTTCACTAAGTAGAAATTCTGTCCAAGTCGAAATTCTCAGTAGAAATTCTTATGTAGAGATTCTATGTAGAACTTTTGTCCTTAGAGAAAATTTGTTGCAGGTCACTTTTAACATTAAATAAACAATATTATTTTTCACACTTTTTGACTTTTGTGTCTTATCTCACCTAACTCACCTAACACCCACGTGATAGGTACAGATTCTTCTATAATTTCTTTTTTTTGCAGTGATTATGTTGTCCAATCAAAAGCCAATAACACCTTTTTCACTTTTTGTCTTTTGAAAAGGAAATCAAAAGTTGTTGGGTTTGTCTTCTTTATCAAGAACAGTGGTGAATACGTGAAGAACACCACAAACCAAAGTACCCAGAATAATTCACAAAAATTATCTAAAATCCACCCAAGTTAAATAATCAAACCTGGAGTATTTAAATAATTTTTGGGATAAGTTTTCACTGAAAAAAGAATTAAAGCACACTTTTCAAGAAAAGCTTGAAAAGTAGATCTGGAAATGAAAACTCACAAATCTTCTACCAAACACAAGGATCTATGTTTTGTATGTCAAACATAAAGTTTTGATACCAATTGTTAGGTTCAAATGTGTTGTAGAGGGGGGGTGAATATAACTTTTTAGCTTTATGAAGCAATAAATACTATGTAATAAATGAACACAATGATTCAAGGAATATATGTCTTATATATAACTTGAAAGGGTTGCTACAATATTCATTACACTAGTACAACAGAAGTAAAGAGGGTAGTAAGTGATACTAAGCTCTGTGAATACTCTCTCTCTCTCTTTTACAAGTGTTTCTCTTAATATTGCTCTCTTTGAAAAGTTACACAAGTACTTCTATTTATACTACTTGTAATCTATGACTTGTAGTCTTCAAAAGATAAGATATGAGTGGCCCAATGTTGTCCACGTAAATCTTATCTTGCCTTGAAACCTTGGAAATCGGCCAACCAGATGATGCCATATGTCATGTTGAAACTGTCCTCTATGTATAACTTCTACATGGAAATTTCTATTTACGCTCTATCTCAAAATTTAAGTAGAACTTCTACATAGGAATTTCTACTTTGGTTCTATCTCGAAATTTAAGTAGAACTTCTACATAGGAAATTCAAGATAGCTTCCTTCCTTGTGTACTTAGAGAATATTTCCACCTCCAGAATTTCTACTTGGCTCTAAGTAGAAACTTATCTAGAATTTCTAGATATGAATTTCTACATAGGTTCCCTAGTAAGTACTTAGAGAAATTCTAGGCTTCAACTTGAAACTTCAATGCAACATCTTGAACTTGTGATTTCTTCTTGTCTTCTATATTCTTCAACAAGCTCTTGAACATGGATCTCTACTACTGACATATATTTGCTATCAATGTCCTGACACTTGATGCAATGGTCTGGTTCATAAGTGACTAGTCTTGATAGGGTTCTTGCTTCTGAATAGATTACCATATTCAATTAGTAATGTGGCTTTCCAACAGTTGCTTTCCTACTTCTTCACTTGAAATCAATTAGCCTTATTGATACTGATAGTTATGATCTTGATTCTTTAAGTTACAAATCACTGAGGCATGAACAACTTTGACTTGAACTTCTTCCAATGATTTCCTCTTTGATTGATCATTATTAACATGTTGAGTTGTATCAATTACCTTGTCTTCATTTTGTATTGATTTCCTTGTGACTTCTTGTTCTTGATTGTCTTTCGGTTAAGTATCTTTTCTTTAGTTAAGTTACATAAGTTACAATGTTACAAGTTTAAACACTCTGCCTTTCAACTTGTCTTGACAGAGGTTGAAAGTGAGAAATACATTGAATGGTTGTCATGTAGGTAACTCCATTATCCTAAATTGCTTCATAATCAAAGACTGGTTGCTCAGACTCGGTCTCTAACTCAGCAACAAACTCTGATTTTCTCCTTTTGAGGGCTTTTGTCTTCTTGATTTTCTACATTTTTTGTTTTTCAGAATCTGGCACACCAAGTGCTTTGAGAACTTCATTTGTCCTGCCTTCTATGATCCTGGCTGCTTGACTTTGTAATGAAGAGTTGAAGAGATAGCTATATAGATTAGTGACTGCATCATGTGCAGACAATGTAGCTCAATCTCCTTTCTCTTCCTTATGGCATCATAAGTTAAGAGTAGATCCAAGACTTGTTGCTGTATTTTGTATGAGTCTGGATCTTCAATTGATTCCACCAAAGGATATAGAAACATAAGCACCTCATCAGATGGAGTAATGATAGAGTCGATGAGACTTGTTGTTGCTTCCTTTGGCATTCCTTCCCAAAATGTGTCATGATTAAAGTCTGAAGGCAGTCTAGACTCTGACTCAACATTAGACTCTGGTTCAGGAGATTTCTTCCTTTCAGAGTCTAGCTCTACAGAGCCTTTGAAGCATATGTTTCCTGCAAAACAGGTTTAGTAACAATTATAGGCTTGTGTGTGAAAGTGTTTGACCTAAAACCAATCATGTATGATGAGTTAGGAAAAACTTTATGCTACTCTTATTTAATTTCATTTGATAATAATAAAGTATTTATTTATTATGTTACGAGCTTAATCTATTTGAAGTGTATTAAATAAGATGTTTCATAGTTTAGAGCAAAGCTTCTAGAATTATAATGAGATTGTAATAATGAGATCTAAAAGATAATAGCTTTAGACTTAAACAGTTCCTGATCATAGGATAACTAATTGGAAATTGGTAAATCCGTAAAGATCAGTACATAATATGCTAACTCTCTTAGGAGGATGTCTGTTCTCATAGACATTTGTGTGGTGACATTATATCTAGTATGTAGGTGCTTATTAAGGAATAAGTTCACTAAACATGACTCGATAAGTAGAACAACTAATGGAGTTTACTCACGTGTCGATAGTTGTTTATTAAGTAAATAGTTGTACAAGTATCCTTAGACTTGAGATCATTAGAGTAATCTCGTACACAATGATTTATGCTTTGGTTTAGTCCTTAGTCTCTAGGACATTCATTAGGTCCATTCTGGGCATAGTGATTTGTGTATGGAGATAGTTAACGGATCAATAAAGGATCTGCCCCTTCCAGTAAAGGAAGTGAATATCCTATGTTATTCTTAGATATGCAAGTTCAGGAATCTCTGGTCAGATTGAATGAAATTAGAAAGAGTTTCTAATTTGCATTAAAAGGAACTTTGCATTATGAATAAGAAATCATATGATTAAATTATATAGGCTTGACACGAGTTCCATGTCTTGTATTTAATCGGGATATTAAAGGGAAGAAGTAATTAATTGTACGGTAACTAATTACTGACAGGTTCTAAGTATTCTAAGCAATGATTTTGTATTATCTGGATAGTCGCGATATGTTGAGAAGCATCACTCACGATGTAGAATAAATTTAATTAATCAGATTAATTATATTTAATGAATTAATAGAATTCATATAAATAATAAATAAAATGTTTATTATTATTTATTTCTACTACCGGCTTAATATTGAACCTAAAGAGTCACACCATAAAAGAGATTAAATTATAGATAAAGGAATAATTAATAATAGCTAGTCATTATTTATTTATGAAATAAATAATTACTTAGCAAATTTTATAAATTAATTAAATGAGATTTAATTGATTATAAATTATTTAAGATAAGATCTTAATATTATTAATTAAATATTTAATTAATGTAATTAAATATGAAGAGAGAATAATTTTTTAAAAGAGTTTAGAAAAAGGAATTAATGATTAAAATAGTTTTAATCATTAACTAATTAATTAATAAGATTAATTAATTAAAAAGGGAATTAATAATAAGATATTTATAGAAAATATCTTAGCTGAGATATTTGCCTATAAATATAGGATTATAAACCCTTATAAAAAACCCTAATTTTTGTGAGAAATATTTTTAAAGGGAGGCAACCATAATTTCCTCTCTAACCTCCTCCTTCATCTTTTAGTTTAATTCTTGGTGGATATCTTTAGAGCACTCCACACTTAAGGGGTGATTGCAAGGATTGAAGAACAGGATCTTCTCTAGCTGTTGCCGGAAAGCAATCGAGATATTCTTCAATTTATAAAATAGTTTTGTATCTATATGTATGTATACATAGGAATATATACAAATAAATGTTATTCAATGCTTCCGCTGGTGCATAAATTCTTTCAATGGTATCAGAGCATAGGTTGTATGCATATAGATTCGTGGTCAAGTTTCAGAATTTTATGAGCATGTATGTATTTATTATGATTTATACAAGCAATATCATGTTTTAATTATGATTAATATGATACTGTTCGTCAAAATTGTTTTGATAATTTTCCTGGGTTCTATAAGTGTTGTAGATAGTCCAGTTAATTTTTCATAATTTTCTGATGTGTAGAATATTTATTATGAATTTTGAAAGCAATAATAATGATTTAATTACGATTAATTCATTACTGTTCCTCAAAATTTATTTTATATTTTTCATGTGTTCTAAAAGTGTTGTAGATCGTCCAGGTATTTTTAGAATATTTTTTCTGAGCTATAGATTATTTATTATAAATTTTTAAAGCTGTTTTTAATTAATTCGTAATTAAATAATAATATCTATAAAAAAAGGTTTTTTGGCTTGTAACGCATACCCGAGATGCGTGACAGGGTGTCTTGCACGCGCCTGACGCGCGTGCGTGCGTGAGGGTGCGTCAGAAACCTCTCGGGGAACGTGCGGGCGCGTGGGAGCTCAGAATGGGACGTGTAATATATCGTTGGATTCGTTTTTTCGAGAGGTTCTAATGGTATATTACAATAATTTTCTGAAATTGTTTCGGACTGTTTAGAGCTTCCAAAAGTGTTTTAAAGCAAGTTTTAACTGTTTTAAGTTGCTTTTAAATATACCATGTGATACATAGAGATATATAATGCTTATATGTTGTAATATATGATTTAACATGCATACCTTATGTTTATTCATGATTATATATATGTGATATATGCTTGAATTATCATGAGATGATAGATTTAGGTGAACTTAATTAACATAAGGCGTATGTTAGACAATCTAGAATAGTGAAATTGTTTCGTGACCTTAATTTACATATTATGAATACAATCATGAGATTTTTGAGTTTATGAAACACGTGATTGAATATGAATTTTCAACTTAAGTGAAAGGATGATTATGTCAAACAACAGATGTTCTATCTGTAAGAAAAGGTGTTATTAAGAAACGCCTCTTGACAATGCTCCACCCCTGGCCTAGGATGACTCCAAGTATCAATAGTTGATTTGAAATATTTAATCAAATCTAAAAGAATCTCTTTATAATATGATTATGATTGTAACATAATATAATCCCCTAAAATATAAAGAATATCAAGTAGTAATTGGCCATAAAACACAAAGGGCTTGTGTTGGTCATAGCCTTCCAACATAACAGAAAGTATTTCTTGTTTTTGAAACTCTGTCGTTTCGTGTTACAGCCGAGGGCGTTGTTTCCGAAAGAAGAGATACTTGTCTATAACATGAGATGTGTATGATTAATTGGAATCTTATGGTCGTTACGTGCTACAGCCGTGGGCTATTTGAAACTAGTTTAATTATACGAGATGTTGGGATTGACTTGACTTAGAATATTGAGTTTGTCGTGCCATAGCCATGACTCACGTATTCAAGAGGCTAAAGTAAGATTAGGGAATAACATGAGATGTAGCTGACAAGAGTTGTCTGCCTATTGAACGTTACATGGCGTTTCGTGCTATAGCCGATGTTGTGTGATGGAATGTAGGATCCCTATCCCACTAGCATTATGAATGCTTAATTTCAATAAGGGATATAGAAATTAGATAGAATAGTGGGAGGCACTTATGAATAAAGACCCGATTCATATGGTGTTTTAGATAATGAGATAGAGTATTTGCTAAATATTGTTATGTGTTTATTATTTACAGATTTACTATATACATAATGTCTTCTGCACTATCACTCCGTTGCATGCTCGATGCACACAAATTAACTCAACTATGCTGATTGGCTTGGAAACCTGAGAATTGTTCTCAGGATTGAGAAGAAGGAATATGTACTAAACTCACCTAAACCTACTGAACCTGCTCAGGATGCACATAATGATGAACATATTGTGTATCGTAATTGGATAGATGATGCAAGAGTTGCACAGTGTGTTATGCTGGGATCCATGAATGATGAGCTCTAAAAGCAACACGAGCATATGGATGCTCACTCTATCCTTATGCATCTACAAGATTTGTATGATTTGGCAGGAAGGACAGCTCGATATGAGATATCGAAGGACCTGTTCCGTTGTAGGATGACTGAGGGATCATCTGTGAATGTTCAAAAAGCTCAAGATGATCAATTTGATTGAGCGTCTTGGACAACTTGGATTTGTCATGGATGGGGAGCTGAATCAAGATCTGGTCTTGCAATCACTTCCAGATTCATTCTCGCAGTTCGTTGTGAACTTTCACATGAACAAGTTGGATGTCAGCTTGCCTGAACTCCATAACATGATGAAAACTGCTAAGTCGAATTTTCCCTCAAAGAAGAGTTTTGTTCTTCTAATTGGTGAAGGCTCTAACCCTAAGAAGAGGAAGAGGAGCCCTCCTAAGAAGAAGAAGAAGGTAGGTGAGAAAAGGCCAGTTCCCCCAAAAGCAAAGCTATTTTCTTTCACTGCAACAAAGTAGGGCACTGGAAGAGAAACTGTAAGGCTTACCTTGCTGAGTTGAAGAAAAAGAAGGGTGGTGAGACTACTGCTTCTGCTTCAGGTATGTTCATGATCGAACTAAATATGTCACTTAATCAAACTTCTACTTGGGTATTAGATACCGCCTGTGGTTCTCACATTTGCAATTCGTTGCAAGGACTAAGGAGAAGTAAGACTCTTGAAGAAGAGGAGGTGATCCTACGTATGGGCAATGGAGCAAGAGTTGTTGCTGTAGCTGTAGGATCGTTTGATTTACTTATGCCTACAGGCAAGACTATTATTTTGAATAATTGTTATTTTGTTCCCTCAATTGTGAGGAATATTATTTCTATTCCCATGTTAGACTTGGATGGTTTTTCGTTTGTTATTGAGAATAATAAATGTTCAATTTTTAGAAATAATGTTCTTTATGGTGTTGGTACTTTAAATAATGGTTTGTATGTATGTGACGTAGAACATAGTTTACTTCAAATTGAACATAGTAATAAAAGAAAAAGAGATGATGAAAATCCCACCTACTTGTGGCACTGCAGACTTGGTCATATTAGTGAAAATAGACTTAAGACATTGCATAAGGAAGGGTTACTAGAACCTTTTGATTTTGAATCATATCCTACATGCGAGTCTTGTCTGTTAGGCAAAATGACCAAATCTCCATTTAGTGGACATGGAGAAAGAGCTGTGGAGTTGCTTGGATTGGTACATACAGATGTATGTGGGCCGATGTCCACGCAAGCCATGGGTGGATTTTCATACTTCATTACTTTTACAGATGATCGATCTAGATTTAGATATGTGTATTTGATGAAATACAAATCCGAAGCCTTTGAAAAGTTCAAAGAATATAAGTATGAAGTAGAGAAACAAACCAAGTATAGTATTAAAACCCTTTAATCAGATCGAGGAGGTGAATACTTAAGTGGCGAGTTTCTAGATTATCTCAAAGAAAATGGTATAGTCTCTCAATGGACTCCTCCGGCCACTCCCCAGTTGAATGGAGTATCCGAAAGGAGAAATCGAACTTTGTTGGACATGGTTCGATCCATGATGAGCTATACAGATCTTCCAGTATCACTTTGGGGTTATGCATTGGAAACATCAGCATATATATTGAACAAGGTGCCTTCCAAATCTATTCCTCAAACTCCGTATGAGATATGGAAAGAAAGGAAACCGAGTCTTAAGCACGTTAAGATTTGGGGATGTCCGGCTTGTTTCCCAGAATAATCAATCTATTACAGAAGGGGGGTTGAATGTAATAGTGCCTGTAAATCGATTATGAACACAAGTATGTTGAATGGAATACTGTTTTGTATTAATAATGAACTTGAATACAAAACTCTCTCAAGATATAAAGTTCTTAAGAGCTGCTAGGTTACAAGATATTGCTTTTATATAAATTCTTAATTCGATATAATTTGACATTGAATTATAACCTATCTCTGTGTTTATATAGACACAGCTACAAATACAATTACAAAACAGATTATGATAAGAATAGATTTAATAAGGTAATTAGACTTGCACTTGAATTCCTTCTTACTATCCAAATCAGACTCTGATTTGTCTGTTTCCTTTTCTAATAAATTCTGTCGGTTGATAATCTCTGATAGAGCATTCTCTGTTAGAGTAAACTCTGATCGAGTATTCTCTGATAGAGCATTCTCTGTTAGAGTAAACTCTGACCGACAGCTTCCTTAATTTTCCCTTTCCTTCCCATAGCATATCTGCAATAAATTTGTTTTGATCTTCGAAGACTTTCCTTTAAACTAGCTGTTTGAATCAACCGAATACTCATCTCCTTTAAGCTTCGAGAAGTCAGGCTGTGAGCTAATCAATCGAGTACTTGTGAGACTTCTCGATTGGTAAATATCCGTTGATGACTTCTCGATCAATAAATATCCGTTGATGACTATATATCCGTTGATGAGTTCTCGATCAGGAAATATATGTTGTCGAGTTCTCGATTGATAAATATCAGTTGATGACTTGAGTTCTCGATTGATAAATATCAGTTGATGACTTGAGTTCTCGATCGATGACTTCTCGATTGGCTTTATCAGTCGATGGCTTATTATCAGTTGATGACTTATCGATCGATATTTATCAGTTGATTGCTTCTTGCAGATAGATATCCGTTGATTGATTCTTGCAGATAGACTGTGCTAAATCCTGTTCTAGTATTTTGTACATCATCAAATTAATATATTCCTAACAATCTCCCCCTATTTATGCTTTATAAATAATGAAGCATAAATCAAGATTTGATGATGTCAAAACTAAAAAATGAAACAATTAATCTAGAACAGTATAAAATAATCATTTCTTACTGCCTATCTGTCAAGGAAGATATCATCCTTGTTTCTCCTGAAGGAATCACCTTTCTTCTCCCCCTTTCCTTAATCACCACATTTCTTCTCCCCCTTTTTGACATCACCACCACCTGTGACAACCAAAAGAATCTGTGCTAGGACTGTGGAGAAAGTGGTCTGTGCTGCAACTACTGAATCAACCTTTGTGGTTAAGTCAGAGACTGTTGTTTGGAGAGAAGCTTGAGTGGTAGTAATAGCAGCAATAGCATCCTTGAAAGCTACTTCTGTGAAGAAGTGAAGGGAGTGAATTCTGTCAAACAACAGAAATGAATTTTCATCCATCCCCTGCTTCAACTCATTGGACCAACTCTGTGGAAAATCTTGATCCCAATAAGTAAAGCTAGGTTCAGGATACCCTAATCTCTCATCCTCACAGTGGGGTTGGGCACCCACTCTCTCATTCTCACTCAGGCTCTCTACAGCCGTATCTACCTCTCCTTTTGCCTGGACCAGTGCCAGCCTCTCAATTATTATTATTATTATTTTTTTCACTCAATTTGGAAGGTGCACTCAAAAATCCTATAGAAGAGGGGTTGAGAGAAGAATTATGTGCTACAATACCTGAACCTCCTTGATGGAGGGGAAACCCTTCAAATGTCTGAAGGCTAGGGGTTTCCACCAAGGGGTGAGCAGCAACAGAGTCTGAACCCTTACAATCATCTTCTTTCTTTTCAGAGTCTGTTGGCTCTAGTATTCCAGTCTCAGGGTCTACTCTAGACTTTGACTGCTTCAGTATGACTTCATTAGAAACCAGAGTCTGAGTGTCACCATCTTTGACTGTTGGTGCATGAGACTCCCCCTCAAGGTGGATATACTCTGATAGAATAGATTTGGAAATTTCTTCATGAGCATCAATCAGAGTTTGTCCTCCCATATCATTGGGATTCTCATCAGCTTTTTGGTGAGTTGTCAAGGAGGGCCTAACAGCATACTCCCCTGCCCCACTATCACCCAACCTCTGACTAGGTGGTTCTTGTGTGGGTGAGGCAGACTGAGCATCTTTATCACTAGTCACCACTGGTGCACTAGTCCCATCCTCCAACTGCCTTGCACTACCTGCTACCTCCTGTGGTTCTTCCATAGTCAATGCATCCAAGTGTTTATTTAGAAAAGTCCTTGCATGGATGACATTAATGGCCTGGGAAAGAGTCATGTTAAAGGAGTCCTGCAGTTCCCTTGCAATCTTCTAATAATATGAGCCCTTGAGTTGATCCAATCTACCTTCATAGGTTGTATAGATGTATTCGTTGGCCACCTTTCCTACAATGTGGACTAGAAAGTCAACCACCTATCTTGACAGAGGTTGAACATGAGAAATCCATTAAATGGTTGTCCTGTAGGTAATTTCATTATCCCAAATTGCTTCATAGTCAAAAACTGGTTGCTCAACCTCAGTTTCCAACTCGGCAACATACTCTGATTCCCTCCTTATGTGGACCTTAAGCCTTTTAGGCTTCTTTGAAATTTGCTGTTCAGAGTCTGGCACACCTAGTGCTTTGAGAACTTCATTTGTCTTGCCTTCTATGAGCCCAGCTGCTTGTACTTGTAATGAAGAGTTGAATAGGTAGCTGTATAGATTTTTGACCACATCCTATGCAGACATTTGTAGCTCCTGTTCCATTCTCTTCCTTAGGGCTTCATAGGTTGTAAGAAAATCCAAGACTTGAGATTTAGTCTGATATTGCCCTGGATCTTCAACTAATTCCACCAAAGGATATAGGAATAGCAGTACCTCATCACTTGGAATAATGATCTCATCAATTAGACTTGAGGCTGCATCCAATGGCATTCCTTCCCGAAATGTGTCATGATCAGAGTCTAAAGGTAGTCTAGACTCTGACTCAACATTAGACTCTGGTTCAGGTGTTTTCTTGATTTCAGAGTCTGGCTCTGCAGGAGCTTTGGGAGCATCTGTTTTCTGCAAAACAGGGTTAGTAATAATAACAGGCTTGTGTGTGTGTGCAGAATAAGCCTTCCTTAACCTTCTGTACTTCTTAGCAAAAGATTTCTCAAGAGACTCAATATGAGAATCCTGAGGTGCTTCCCTAGGTTTTTCAGAGTCTGTAGCCTTTTGAGAGTCTACAGACTTGGCTTGAAAGTTAGATTCAGGTGCATCATTACTTTCCTTTAACAAAGAAAGTCCTTCAATAACCTGTCTCTCTAGAGGGTTGAGCTTCTCATCACTTTGCTCATCTATAAGCCTAGTTTGTACCAATCTCCTTCTTTTTGCAACTGGTGCCTTTTGAGAGACACCAGAGGTTGGTTTTCAAGATAGTGATTTCTTAGATTGTTTAGTGGAAGGTGATTTGGCTACTTGGGTAGGTGCAGGGGGATTCTCCAAAACTTGGTCCTGCACCATTTCACCAAAAAAAAATGAAGCATTGTAGATAGAAGGTTTGTAGGTGGAGAGTTTTACCTGAATTACCTGTTGATATGTCATGGCAGGTAGACTCTTCTTCTTGTCATCAATTCTCTTAATGTCAGAGAATATCCTTCTTTGCTGTTTGTATTCCCCATACTCTGACATATACTCTGAGTGTCTGAAACTTGCTAAGTTGAGCCACTTGTCACCATCCCTAATTCAGAAACCAGTCTGTTAAATGTAGCTTCAGGCAAAGGCTTAGTGAATATATCTGCTAATTGTTGATCTGTAGGAACAAAATGTAATTCAATTGTGCCTTCCTCCACATGTTCCCTTATGAAGTGATATCTGATACTGATGTGCTTTGTTTGAGAATGTTGAACTGGATTTCCTGTCATTGCAATAGCACTTTGGTTATCACAATAAATAGGAATATTTGAAAATTTCAAACCATAGTCTAGCAATTGATTTCTCATCCATAAGATCTGTGCACAGCAGCAATATATTCAGCCTCTGCTGTTGATGTTGAAATCGATTTCTGTTTCTTGCTTTGCCATGACACAAGTCTTCCACCTAAAAATTGACAACTGCCACTTGTGCTTTTCCTGTCAATCTTGCATCCTGCAAAGTCAGCATCTGAATAGCCTATTAATTTGAAATCAGATTCTCTAGGATACCATAAGCCAAGATTAGCAGTGCTCTTGAGATATCTGAAAATCCTTTTCACAGCAATCAAATGAGGTGCTCTTGGATTTGCTTGAAATCTAGCACATAGACATGTGGCAAACATGATGTCTGGTCTACTTGCAGTCAAATAAAGTAGAGAACCAATCATTCCTCTGTATGCAGTAATATTAACAGGTTCTCCAGTGTCTTGATCAAGTTTTGTTGCAGTAGCCATGGGAGTTGTAGCAGATGCAGAATCTTGCATTTGAAATTTAGTGAGTAGATTCTTTATATATTTGGACTGATTAATGAAAATGCCTTCCTCAGTCTGTTTCACTTGTAAACCTAGAAAATAACTCAATTCTCCCATCATGCTCATTTGATACCTGGACTGCATTAACTTTGAAAATCTTTCACAGAGTTTCTCATTAATGGAACCAAATATAATATCATCAACATATATTTGAAGCAATAATAAATCCTTACCTTGAGTTCTGTAAAACAAGGTTTTATCAATTGTTCCTCTAGTGAAACCATTTTCAAGTAAGAATAGAGCCAGAGTTTCATACCAGGCCCTTGGTGCTTGTTTTAGTCCATATAGAGCTTTATCCAGTCTGTAGACATGACTTGGATATTTTGTATTGACAAAGCCAGGTGGTTGTTCAACATAGACTTCTTCTTCAAGTTCACCATTTAAAAATGCACTTTTAACATCCATCTGGTAGACCTTGAATTTCTTATGAGCAGCATAAGCAAGAAAAATTCTGATTGCCTCAAGTCTAGCTACAGGTGCATAGGTTTCATCATAATCAATCCCCTCCTGTTGAGAATAACCTTTGGCTACCAGTCTTGCCTTGTTTCTTGTAATTATTCCATCAGAGTCTGTCTTGTTCCTGAATACCCATTTTGTGCCAACAATAGATCTGTTCTTTGGCCTTGGGACTAGGGTCCAAACTTCATTCCTTTCAAACTCATTCAATTCTTCCTGCATTGCAGTAATCCAATCTGCATCTTTCAAAGCATCTTCAACCTTCTTTGGTTCTGTTTGTGAAAGAAAACTATGAAATAGCCATTCATTTTGAGTAGCTTTTCTTGTTTTTATTCCACTTTCCAGATCACCTATAATTAAATCAGGTGTGTGATCTTTGGTCCATTTCCTTGGATGTGGAAAGTTCCTTGAACTAGATGCTCCCCCATGATCTGTGCCTTCATAGAATGATCCTTCTGTAAATGATGATCCTCCCCCTGAAGATATGTTTCCATCAGTATTTGATGTCTCAGAGTTTATGTACTCAGAGTTTGAATTATCAGAGATTGAGGTATCAGTGTTTGTGGTCTCAGAGTTTGAATGATCAGAGTTTAGGGTTTCAGAGTTTGTGTTGTTCAGAGTTTGGTCAGACTCTGATATTTCAATAGTTCAATCTCCAATGTCAGTATTTGATTGATGTTGCTCCCCCTCAACATGTGCAGTTTCTTCAATTTCTATTTCAATCATTTCTGAATCAGAGTTTAAAGAATCAGAGTTTGCTTCTCCAGGATTTGGTTGATCAGTGTTTATCTCGTTAGAGTTTATTTTCTGCAGTTCATTCTCAAATCTCAGAGTTTCCTATGCATCTTTATCATGTAACCCATCTATCTTCCCTTCATCAAATGAGACATTAATTGATTCCATGACTGTCCTTGTCCTTAAGTTGAATACTTTGAATGCCCTTGAAGAGGTTTTAGAAGTTGTTGCATATTCAATAAAAATTCCTTCATCTGCTTTAAGTTCAAACTTCTTCAATTGTTCAGGATGTGTTTTGAGAATAAAACACTTGCATCCAAAGATGTGAAAGTACTTGACATTTGGCTTTCTTCCTTTCAAAGATTCATATGGAGTCATTCCATGTTTATTTATTAAAGAACAATTCTGAGTGATGCATGCAGTGTTCACAGCTTCTGCCCAAAAATAAGTAGGTAGTTTTGCTCCTTCTAGCATTGTTCTGGCAGCTTCTATTAAAGTTCTGTTCTTTCTTTCAACTACACCATTTTGTTGAGGTGTGCCAGGTGCTGAGAATTGTTGAGTAATACCTTTTGTTGAGCAGAATTCCTCCATTGTTGAGTTCTTAAACTCTGTTCCATTGTCACTCCTTAAATTCTTTACTTTGTGAGTTGATCCATTTTCAATCATTGCAATATGATCAATGATTGTTTCTGCAGTTTCATCCTTCTTGTGCAAAAAGTACACCCAAGTAAATCTAGTGAAATCATCAACTATTACCAGAGTGTATTTCTTCTTTCCAATGGACATGATGTTAACTGGACCAAATAAGTCAAGATGCAATAGATGAAAAGGTTGATCAATAGAGTTTTCAGTTTTGCTCTTGAAAGATGTCTTCCTTTGTTTGGCCTTTTGACATGAATCACAGAGTCCATCAGGATGAAATTGAACTTTTGGAAGACCTCTAACTAGGTCCTTCTTCACTAACTCATTAATGTTTCCAAAGTTCAAGTGACACAACTTTTTGTACCAATTCCAGCTTTCCATTGGTGATGCCTTTCCAAGTAGACAGGTTAAGGGACCATTAGAATTAACATCCAAGCTAGCTTCAAATAGGTTATTATGTCTGTGGCCAATAAGAACTACTTTTCCATTCTTCTTGCTTTTCACTTCACAATGAGTTCCATGAAATTCCACAGAGAAACCTCTGTCTGTCATTTGACTCACACTGAGCAGATTATGTTTGAGTCCTTCAACCAGAGCTACTTTTTCAATGATGACATTTCCAATCACAATGTTGCCATATCCCAGTGTTCTTCCTATGTTGCCATCTCCATAAGATACTGATGGGCCAGCCTTCTCCTCAAACTCTGAAAGCAGGGATTTATTTCCAGTCATATGTGCAGAACATCCACTATCAATCACTAGAATGTTCTTTCTGTTTCCCTGCAATCAGTAAATGCAATTTAATTAGTAGTTATGGGGACCCAAACTAGTTTGGGTCCTTTCTTTGAAAACTTGTTAACTTTTGCAGCAGAAGTTCTTTTGTCAGAGTTTGTGTTAACAGAGTTTACATGATCAGAGTTTGCATTCACAGAGTTTGTACTGTCAGAGTTTACACTCCTTTTATCAGACTTTATCACATATATTTGCTTGACAGTATGTTTTGGAGAATTACTTATTCGAGGCTGTGGTTTGTAAGAATTGTAATACAAATTATGATAATCTTTGCATGTATAAATGGTATGCCATAAACTACCACAATGAAAACAGGGATTGTTTCTTGTTTGTTTTCTAGCCTCAAACCTAGGTCTTTCAGGTTCTTTCTTTTTCTTGTGTTTGCAATCAATAGCAAGGTGATTAGAATTACCACAAGTAAAACAGGTTTTCCTAGGAGCATCAGGGATATTCATGTAATTATTCTCCTTAGTAATTCCTACTTTACCATTCCTATTTCTTTTCACCTTTTTAGATTTCTTAGTGACTGCCTTCAACTTTTCTTTAAGTTGCTTCTGAGAAAGTAACCCTACATTCACCTTTTTAGAGTCTAGCACACTATTATTTTTAGAGCATTCAGGGAGAGTTTTCTTATTATCACTAGCTCTAACAAACTTCATAGGTTCACTCAATGTTCCTTTTGTGTGTGAATTAGTGTGAATTTCTTTATCAGATTCATAACCTAGGGCAGATGTCCAATTCTTTTCAGAAAGCATTTGTTGGACCTTCTTACCAGAGTTTGTCCAAACTCTGAAGGTCTCTTTTTCCTTAGCTATCTCAGATTTCAAATATGTGACTTGTATTTCCAACTGAGTTTGCATGTGTATAGCATTCTCACAGTCTTTCTTAAAGCTAAGCATGTGTACAAGTTCAGTTTCAAGAAAGTCATTCCTAGCATTCAGAGTTTGTATTTCAGATTTTAATCTTTCATTCTCAAGAGACTGTGACTTAAAGCTAACATGCAAATTTCTAAGAAAAGACTTTAATTCATGAATATCTTCAGTATCAAAATTGAAAACAGAGTTTGGTACCTTGTCAGAGTTTAAGATGGGAGAATCAGAGTTTGCCATGAGAGCATAATTAGTTTCTTCTTCAGAGTCTGAGGAGTCCATCCAATCTTTCTTTGATGTGATGAGAGCTTTCCCAGATTCCTTGCTTCTGCACTCAGTAGCAAAATGTCCCATCTTGTTGCACTTGTAACACTTGACTTTTGATTTATCAAGAGTTTTTGATTTTCCATCTCTATCTTCTCTTCTTCTGAATCTGTCTTTCTTGTCTGACTCACTATGCTTCTTCTGATAGTTTCCTTGCTTCCTAAATTTTCTGTATTTCTTGAAGCTTTTGACAAACATAGCAAACATCTCCATCATGTCAGAGTCTGAAGAATTATCAGAGTTTACATCAGAGTTTGCCTCAAACTCTGATTCACTGCTATCTTGGAGTACTACTTCTTTCCCTTTCCTTGTTGAAGCCTTAAGCACCTTTTCCTTTGGTTCTTCAATTTTTGCTTCAACATTCAAAGCAATAGGTCTTGCCTTGTTACTCTTTCTGTTTCTTCTTTGCTGTAACTCCAGATCATGAGTTTTCAATTTGCCATAAACTTCATCTAAGGACATCTCATCCAAATCAGCCCTGTCTCTAATCAAGGATGTCTGCAGATCCCATTCTTCTGGAAGAGCCCTCAGAAATTTGGTGTTTGAATCTTCATTGTCATATACTTTATCCACCAAAGCCAAGTTGTTCAACAGAGTTAGAAATCTGTCATAGATATCTGTGAGGGACTCATTCTGCTTAGCCTCAAAGTATTCATACTCTTGGATTAGAACAGATCTTCTATTTTTCTTTATCTCCTTGGTTCCTTGACATTGAACCTCCAGTGCATCCCAGATTTCTTTGGCAGTTTTGCAAGCTATTACCCTGTTAGACATTACAGAGTCAAGACTGTTATGCAGAATATTTCTTACCTTTGCATCTTTCAAGACTTCCTGTTTTTCTTCATTAGTCCATTCTTTCTTGTCCTTCAGGGTGTAATACTCAGGGATTTGTCTTCCTTCCACAATTGTAGAAGGCACCAGTTTGGTTGATAGGTACTGACCTGTATGGATTCTATCTAAGTAATCAGGATCAGTTGCTTCTAAGAACATCATCATCTTCACCCTCCATGTAGGGTATTCAGCCTTCTTCAATATTGGAATTCTGATGCTCTCATACTTGCTTCCAGACATGATTATTTGATCTTTTGAGTTGAAATTTACTGCCTGCTCTGATACCAATTGTTTCCCAGAATAATCAATCTATTACAGAAGGGGGGTTGAATGTAATAGTGCCTGTAAATCGATTATGAACACAAGTATGTTGAATGGAATACTGTTTTGTATTAATAATGAACTTGAATACAAAACTCTCTCAAGATATAAAGTTCTTAAGAGCTTCTAGGTTACAAGATATTGCTTTTATATAAATTCTTAATTCGATATAATTCGACATTGAATTATAACCTATCTCTGTGTTTATATAGACACAGCTACAAATACAATTACAAAACGGATTATGATAAGAATAGATTTAATAAGGTAATTAGACTTGCACTTGAATTCCTTCTTACTATCCAAATCAGACTCTGATTTGTCTGTTTCCTTTTTTGATAAACTCTGTCGGTTGATAATCTCTGATAGAGCATTCTCTGTTAGAGTAAACTATGATCGAGTATTCTCTGATAGAGCATTCTCTGTTAGAGTAAACTCTGATCGAGTATTCTCTGATAGAGTAAACTCTGACCGACAGCTTCCTTAATTTTCCCTTTCCTTCCCATAGCATATCTGCAATAAATTTGTTTTGATCTTCGAAGACTTTCCTTTAAACTAGCTGTTTGAATCAACCGAATACTCATCTCCTTTAAGCTTCGAGAAGTCAGGCTGTGAGCTAATCAATCGAGTACTTGTGAGACTTCTCGATTGGTAAATATCCGTTGATGACTTCTCGATCAATAAATATCCGTTGATGACTATATATCCGTTGATGAGTTCTCGATCAGGAAATATATGTTGTCGAGTTCTCGATTGATAAATATCAGTTGATGACTTGAGTTCTCGATTGATAAATATCAGTTGATGACTTGAGTTCTCGATTGATAAATATCAGTTGATGACTTGAGTTCTCGATCGATGACTTCTCGATTGGCTTTATCAGTCGATGGCTTATTATCAGTTGATGACTTATCGATCGATATTTATCAGTCGATTGCTTCTTGCAGATAGATATCCGTTGATTGATTCTTGCAGATAGACTGTGCTAAATCCTGTTCTAGTATTTTGTACATCATCAAATTAATATATTCCTAACACGGCTTATGTCAAGAAAGTTGACGCCGATAAGCTAGAATCTCGATCCGTGACCCCGATATGCAAAGGAAGCTGTTTGGATGAAGAAATTTGTTTCTGAGTTGGGAGTAGTTCCTGGCATAGAGGGGTCTATTGTGTTATATTGTGACAATAACGCTGCAATAGCTCAAGCCATGGAACCGAGGTCTCACAAGAATACCAAACATATATTGCGGTGGTTTCATTTGACTAGGGAGATCATTGAAAGAGGAGATGTCAAGATCGAAAGAGTTGACACACATAATAACATAACAGACCCGTTCACGAAGCCGCTGTCTCAGTTAAATTTTGATCGTCATAAGGAGCGGATGGGTATTAGATACCAGAGTGATTGGCTTAAGGCCAAGTGGGAGATTGAAAGTGTTTGATCTAAAACCAATCATGTATGATGAGTTAGGAAAAACTTTCTACTACTCTTATTTAATTTCATTTGATAATAATAAAGTATTTATTTGTTATGTTACGGGCTTAATCTATTTGAAGTGTATTAAATAAGATGTTCCATAGTTTAGAGCAAAGCTTCTAGAATTATAATGAGATTGTAATAATGAGATCTAGAAGATAATAGCTTTAGACTTAAACAGTTACTGATCATAGGATAACTAATTGGAAATTGGTAAATCCGTAAAGATCAGTACATACTATGCTAGCTCTCTTAGGAGGATGTCTGTTCTCATAGACATTTGTGTGGTGACACTATATCTAGTATGTAGGTGCTTATTAAGGAATAAGTTCACTGAACATGACTCGATAAGTAAAACAACTAATGGAGTTTACTCACGTGTCGATAGTTGTTTATTAAGTAAATAGTTGTACAAGTATCCTTAGACTTGAGATCGTTATAGTAATCTCGTACACAATGATTTATGCTTTGGTTTAGTCCTTAGTCTCTAGGACATTCATTAGGTCCATTCTGGGCATAGTGATTTGTGTATGGAGATAGTTAACGGATCAATAAAGGATCTGCCCCTTCCAGTAAAGGAAGTGAATATCCTATGTTATTCTTAAATATGGAAGTTCAGGAATCTCTGGCCAGAGTGAATGAAATTAGAAATAGTTTCTAATTTGCATTAAAAGGAACTTTGCATTATGAATAAGAAATCATATGATTAAATTAGATATGATTGACACGAGTTCCATGCCTTGTATTTAATCGGGATATTGAAGGGTAGAAGGAATTAATTGTACGGTAACTAATTACTGACAGGTTCTAAGTATTCTAAGCAATGATTTCGTATTATCTGGATAGTTGCGATATGTTGAGAAGCATCACTCACGATGTAGAATAAATATAATTAATCAGATTAATTATATTTAATGAATTAATAGAATTCATATAAATAATAAATAAAATGTTTATTATTATTTATTTCTACTACCGGCTTAATATTGAACCTAAAGAGTCACACCATAAAAGAGATTAAATTATAGATGAAGGAATAATTAATAATAGCTAGTCATTATTTATTTATGAAATAAATAATTACTTAGTAAATTTTATAAATTAATTAAATGAGATTTAATTGATTATAAATTATTTAAGATAAGATCTTAATATTATTAATTAAATATTTAATTAAAATAATTAAATATGAAGAGAAAATAATTTTCTAAAAGAGTTTAGAAAAAGGAATTAATGATTAAAATAATTTTAATCATTAACTAATTAATTAATAAGATTAATTAATTAAAAAGGGAATTAATAATAAGATATTTATAGAAAATATCTCAGCTGAGATATTTGCCTATAAATATAGGATTATAAACCCTAATAAAAAAAACCCTAATTTTTGTGAGAAATATTTAAAAATGGAGGCAACCCTAATTTCCTCTCTAGCCTCCTCCTTCATCTTTTTGTTTGATTCTTGGTGGATATCTTTAGAGCACTCCACACTTGAGGGGTGATTGCAAGGATTGAAGAACAAGATATTCTCTAGCTGTTGCCGGAAAGCAATCGAGGTATTCTTCAATTTATAAAATAGTTTTGTATCTATATGTATGTATACATAGGAATATATGCAAATAAATGTTATTCAATGCTTCCGCTGGTGCATAAATTCCTTCAGTGTGTGTGTCTGTAGAAAAAGTCTTCATTACTATTTTATACTTCTTAGTAAATGATTTTTCAGGAGACTCAATTTGAGAATCTTGGGGTGCATTCCTAGGTTTTTCAGAGACTGTAGCCTTTGGAGAGTATACAGTCTTGCTTTTAAGCTACACTCAGGTGTATTATGACCGTCTTTTAATAAAGAAAGCCCCTCAATAACCTGCTTCTCTAGGGGGTTAAGCTCCTCATCAATTTGCTCATCTACAAGCTTGGTTTGAACTAATTTCCTCCTTTTTACAACTGTTGCCTTTTGAGAGACAACAGAGGTTGGTTTCCTAGATTTGGATTTGTGAGATTGTTTAGTTGAATGTGATTTGGCTACTTGGGTAGGTGCAGGGGGACTCTCCATAATTTTTTCTTGTACCATTTCACCACCAAAGAATGAAGCATGTAGATAGTAGGTTTGTAGGTTGAGAGTTTTACATGTAGTACCTGTGGATATACCATAGCAGGCAGGTTGGTTTTCTTCTTCTCATCAATTCTCTTGATGTTAGAAAAAATTCTCCTTTGTTATTTGTAGGCCTGCACACAACAATCATCTTTCAATCTAGTTGACATGTCAGGAATGAAGTGATTGAGGAGAAGCATAAGAAATTTGTGATAGTAGACTTTCTTCATCCTCTCTTGCGCATTATTTAATTTTGCTCCCATTTGTGTGAGCAACATATCACCAATGTTAATCACCTTGTCAAATAGGAGACTATGACCAATTTGATAAGTAATAGCAGTAATAGCATCAAAGACACTACATTTTCCAGTAAAACACTTAGCAATTTGATCAAAGAAAAAGGACCACTCTTTTCTCAAATAAGGTCTAGTAATTTTGCTCATGTTGTCTAAACTAGCAGAATAACCTAATGACTTAAACATGCTCTTAATATCAGAATCAGAGACAATATCATCAAAAGGTGTCTTAACAGGCAGTTTAAACACAGAGTTAATTACATCAGCAATGACATCAAAGGTGATATCACCAAAAGTAAACATTATTTTACCTGGTTGATCCTAGGCAGGATCAACAACCGTTGTAGAGCTCCAAGCTTATGAAACTACATCCATATGTATGACAGGAGATTCTTTCAGAATGTAGTTGATCTCACTTTGCTCTAAAAAATCCATCACAAGGTAGTAGTCAGCGTCTACTCCCTTCTTGTCTCCAAGTGATGTGACATGATTAGTGGTCATAAACTCGAAATCACCAAAGGTGAAAGGAATCGCCTTGGGTCCCCTCATGACGGTAGAAACAGCAACCATTGAAGTAGTTGAAGTGAAAGTAATGAAAATTCTTGGGATTAAAAAGCTAGGGTTCTTGAGAAGCTCTGTAAGGAATATTTACCTTAGAAAATAGATTACAATAAACAAGTGAGTCAATTGTATGTAAAATTGGTATTTTGTTAAACTTGCATACAATACACACGAGTCTACAGTCTGTAACCAGTAAAAAGTAACTATTACCGCCTATTTCAAGTCATTTGAATGGTTTAAAAATAATCAGAGTTTGTAGGCACGAATTTTAACCGTTTCAGAGTCTTAGAGTCTAAACCATCAGAGTCTATAGTCTCTCAGAGTCTATAGACCCGTCAGAGTCTAGAAATTAGACTGTGTCAAGACAAAGTACTTGGAAAGTACTGCAATATCAAACTATAGTTTGGAAAGTCAGGAACTATAATTAAAGTACATATCTTACTTCTTTTAATGATTGATCACTTACATATTTAACATCCCTAATTCACCTACCAGTCTGAGAAAGGTAGACTCATCAAGTGGGTTTGTTAAAATGTCTGCAATTTGTCTATCAGTTAGAACATAATGAAGTTCAACAGTCCCATTTTCAACATGTTCTCTAATAAAATGATACCTGACATCAATGTGCTTTGTTCTGGAATGTTGGACTAGATTTTCTGTAATTTTAATAGCACTAGTATTATCACAATACATAGGAATATTTGAGAATGTTAGTCCATAATCAAGTAAATGATTTCTCATCAACAGAATCTGAACACAACAACTTTGTTATAGAATGTTGGACTAGATTAATTGCAGTTGCTATGTATTCAGCCTCAGTTGTTAAGGTTGATATTGTATGTTGTTTCTTGCTAAACCAAGAAATTAATCTATTGCCAAGAAATTAGTATTGACCTGTTGTGTTTTTCCTGTCAAACTTGCATCATGCATTATCGGAGTCTGAATAACCAATTAATGAAAAATCAGACTCTCTAGCATACCGAAGTCCAAGGGTCTGTTCACCCTTGAGATATCTGGAAAAAAATTCACAGCTATCAAATGTGATTCTCTAGGGTCAGCCTGAAATCTAGCATACAGGCATGTTGCAAACATTATACCTGGTCTACTAGCAGTTAAATATATCAATGAGTCAATCATATCTCTATAGCTAGGGTTATCAACTTTTTTACCCTTTGGGTTAGAGTCTAACTTATTGGCTGTTGACATGGAAGTTTTGGAAGTTGCACAATCTTGCATATCAAACTTCTTCAGTAATTCTTTAACATACTTTGATTGATTGATGAAAATTTCATCATCAGTCTGTTTGACTTGAAGTCCTAAAAAGAAGTTTAACTCTCCCATCATTCTCATTTTATAATTTGACTGCATTAACTTGCTAAAATTTTCAAAGAGTTTTTCATTAGTAGAACCAAGTATAATATCATCAACATAAATTTGGACAAGTAAAATATCACCTTAATATTTTCTAATAAAGAAAGTTTTGTCAATGGTACCTCTAATGAAACCACTTTCAACGAGAAATTTTGATAGAGTTTCATACCATGCTCTAGGTGCTTGCTTCAATCCATATATTTCCTTGTCTAATCTGTAAACAGGATCAGGAAATTTTGGATCAACAAATCCTGGTGGTTGCTCCACATAGACGTCTTCTTCCAATTTTCTATTCAAGAAGGCACTTTTCATATCCATCTGATACACCTTGAATTTTTAATGAGCGGCAAATGCAAGGAACATTCTGATGGCTTTCAATCTATCTACTGGTGCAAAAGTTTCATCATAGTCAATTCATTCTTCTTGAGAGTATCCTTTTGCAACTAGCCTTGCTTTGTTTGTAATCACAGTTCCATTCTCATCAAGTTTGTTTCTAAACACCCATTTTGCACCAACAATTGATCTATCTCTGGGTTTTGGTACAAGTTTCCACACTTGGTTTCTCTCAAACTCATGCAATTCTTCTTGCATTGCAATAATACAATCAGGATCTTGCAAAACTTCCTCAATTTTATTGGGTTCATTCTTTGAGAGAAAATAGCTATATAGACATTCATTTTGAGTGGATGTCCTAGTTTGTACACCACTCCTAGGATCACCAATTATCAAATCAGGTGTGTGATCCCTTGCCCATTTCTAGCTGGTGGAAGATTGGTTCTTGAACTTGAAGCTCCCCCTAAATCATTAGCATTTCCTGTTTGTGAGTGAAATTCAAATGAAAAGGCTCCCCCTATGTTGCTTAATTCTTAAAATGACTCAGAGTTGCCTGATCCAGATCCTTATGAATTAGACTCTGAAAAACTTGATTCTGTCTGTCTAGAATATGTTTAGGTAGACCCTCAATTGTTAGACTTTGAGCTGTTTGGAGTTGAATTTTCTGGATCCCCCTCAGAGTGTGCAGGTTCCTGTGTTGTTTCCGAAGTTATTTGAGACTCTTTTCCTCATCATCTTCATCTATCTCAGAACTTTTTAGATTTTCAAATTCCAATGTTGTAGACTCTAACTCATCTTGCAAACTTATAATCTTTTTGTCATCAAATGCAACATGAATAGATTTCATAACAATTCTAGTTCTGAGATTAAAGACTCTACATGTCTTTGTATTTGGTGCATATCCAAGGAAGATTGCTTCATCAGCCTTGGCTTCAAATTTGCTTAGATTTTTAGGATGTACTTTCAGTACAAAGCACTTGCATCCAAATATGTGAAAGTGTTTCACGCTTGGCTTCTTGTTCTTCACCATTTCATAAAGAGTCTTTCCATGCATATTAATCAAGGTATACTTTTGAGAGAAACATGTTGTACTGGCTGTCTCAGCCCAGAAATATACTGGCAGTTTAGACTCTGCAAACATTATTCTGACAGCTTTTATGAGTGTTCTATTCTTTCTCTCCACAACTCCATTTTGTTGAGGTGTTCCTAGTATAGAAAATTGTTGAGTAATTCCCTTTGATGCACAAAATTTCTCCATGATTGAATTTTTGAATTCAGTACCATTGTCACTCCTTAGAACTCATACTGTCTTCTTTGATTTTGTTTCTAGAAAAGTGACATGGTCTATTATACGTTATGAAGCTTCATCCTTTGAGTGCAAAAAGAAAACCCGTGTGTATCTTGTATAATCATGTACAATGACAAGAGCATATTTCTTTTTGTTAATTGACATCACATTTACTGGACCAAATAAATCAAAATGTAATAGATAAAAGGGTTTAGAAATGGTATTTATTGTCTTGCTCTTGAAGGATGTTTTTCTTTTCTTTCCAAGTGACATGCTTCACAAAGTCCATCTTGCACAAACTCAACATGTGGTAGTCCTCTTACAAGACTCTATTTCACCAACTTGTTGAGTATTTTGAAGTTAATGTGTGACAGTTTCTTGTGCCATTTCCAGTTTTCTTCAGTTAAGGCCTTACTATTTGGACATCTCGTTTGGGCTACATGATTTATGTTCTTAATTTCCATACGAACGATAAAAGCAAGAATAGGACTCCATAGGTGTTACGCGCTACATTAGTGAGTGCAATTCTTCAAGATGGCTTCATATATGTTACAATGTATATGCCCTTTGAATACTAAAGTGCATGTTTCTTTGTGAGTCACAAGACACTCTTTGCTGTCAAAGCTAGTATGGTAAATTTTATTTCCAAGTTGACTAATGCTTATCAAGTTATGTTTCAAGCCATAAACTAGAGCTACTTCATCAATGATGACATTACCAAGTACAATCTTTCCATATCACAGTGTTTTTCCTTTGTTACCATCTCTAAATGATACTTCTGGGCCAACTATCTCCACAAATTATGTAAGCAGGGATTTCTTTTCTTGTCATATGTCCTGAACATCCACTGTCCAGAACTAGGGATACTTTCTTTACCCTGGTTCCCTGCATACAAATAGCAAATAGTTAGATGATTTGAGGACTCAAACTATTTTGGATCCTTTCTTACTAACTCTAGGTGAAACAGGCTTAGAAACTTTTACTTTGGAATTACATGTCTCCTTTGTTGCCTTAGACTCTGGTGGAGTCTTAACAGTGTCATACCAACTCTTATCAATAGAAGATTTTAGCTCATAGAAGTTATAATACCAATCATGATAGTCCCTACACATATAAAAAGAATGAATTATGCTACCATAGTGATAACAGTGTTTCTGTGGAATGTAGTGACTTTTCAGAGTCTGAGAAGGAATATATTCTGATTTTTCTCAAACTTTGTTTTACAGTCTAGAGCTAAATGGTTGTGGTTTCCACATCTATAACATTTCTTTCTAGGAGCATTATGATCCTTTTGATAATTATTGGCCTTATTAATGCCTTCCTTACCATTCATATTCCTACTAGCCTTGTCAGACTATGGTAGATTCTCTAGCATTTCCTTTAGCTTAGACTTAGACAAGTACCCAATATTTATGTTTTTCCTAGGTTTCTTTTCTCCTGATTAATTTATATTTTTTTCAACAGCAGGGGAATTATTGACAGATGTGTTTGTGATTTCTTTAGGTAACTCAGTCTTGATTTCAGAAGTCACAAACTTAATAGGAGTGAAGGTGCTCTTGTCCTTAGTCTTATTGATTTTGCTAGCTTCTTCATTGTCATCATTCTCAATAATAGGTTTTTTGCCTTGACTCTTGTCATAACCTAAACCAGTAGTTTGACACACATTCTGATTATTGAGAATTTCTTGAACTTTTCTACCAGAGTCTGTCCACACTTTGAACTTAAGCCTTTCTTCATCTAGTTCTTTCTTAATAAAGTCAAAGGATTTTAAAACTTCAGTGTAGTTATGCCTGCATTTCTCAGAATCTTTTTTGTATTCTTCCATAATTACTAACTCATACTCTAAGTAGTTATTTCTGCTTATTAAGGTTAAATTTTCTTTTGTTAACCTATCATTGTCATTAGTGAGAGACTACAGTTTCTCATTATCTTATTAATCTCACTTTGAACAATTTTTATACCATTAGAGTCTAAATTGAGTAAGGATTCAGGAGTGAAGATTCATACCTGAGTCTTAGGAGATGATGTTCTAATGGAAGATTCTGATTTTTCTAAGGAAACTGTCATCAAAGCAAGATTTTCATAAACTATTTCTGTAATAACCCGTATTTCTGACGTTTGGGATTATTAAGAATTTTTGGATAAATTTTTTCATTTTTATTAGTGAACAATTTTATCTGAATTATCGCTTGAAGAGAGCTTAAGATATGAAGTCGTATTATTAATATACGACATAAATGAGTGTATGCAAATCAATTCAGAATTCAGAAAGTGGCAACTTTTATTTGACCCTAACCTGGTTGTACTGTGTGGAAACGATGTAGGAATATTTATTTGTTTCAAAATAAATATTCGAAGAAGATATTCCTAATCTATGGAATAAATGAACGTATGTATGAATTGTCAGAATTCGAAGATTCACAATTTACTTTTTGGCCGTTTTAGGACTATATTAGTACCAAAAATGTGTAAAAATAATTATTTTCTCAGAAATTAGTTTCGAAGCTATATTATTAACCTAGAGAATATATAATCGTATATAGGACTCGTCAGAATTCAGAGACGGGTAATTTGAGAATATTTCGTGGCTCGTATTTTTAAGTGAGTATACGTAAAATACGAAGTACTTTCTCTTTATATTTTATCCGGCGAGTCGCATTCGAACCCTTTGAATAAATAGGGTAAAGTTTATAAAATAGTACGTATTGATTAATATTTAGTGAGTAGTGATTTTGGTGGAGGATAATTTTATTAGAACTTCCGGAACGAGTTAGCGGTTAATTGCGTTGTAGCGAATCACTATGGAGACGAAGATCAAAACACTACCTTGTATATATATAGGAACCGATTTTGTTAAAAAGAAAAGGAATGGAAATACTTGCTTTAGTTATATAAAGAGAAAGCTAGCAAGTAGTATTGATCAAAGTCAAAGAAGCCAAGGTTGACTTGACCTTTTTACTTGTTAAAAGCCAAGACTAAATAACTAATTACACATACACACACATCAGCACCAATTCCACCAAAACACTTCCATTTCCTTATTTGGGGATGAAATCCCGAGTAGAAAAGAGATGAAAAAGGGAGAAGAAGAAAAGCTTGTAACTTTGGATTGCCATGTCCGTTTTGCGCGTTCTACTACTCAAAACGAAGCTCTTCTCGAGCTCTATGCGTCAACGGTAAGCACTCTCCTCACCTCCTATCTTCTCTAGTTCGTTTCTTGGTTTGTATAAACTGATAGTTTCAGATTTTGGAAAGTTTTGGCCTAGAAATCAAAGAGAAATGCATGGGTAGTTAGTATATGTGTTAGATTGATTTTGTATGTAGTTGTTTGAGTTATTGCTTGAGTTTTGGAGATGAGTTTTGATTTTAGTAGAACTGAATAATATTGTTAATGGAGTATAATGATGGTATGTTGTTGTATAAGTTATGTGAAATGGTAATAAGCTTGTAAAAGCATAAATGAGTTGTTGGCTGAATTACTATGAATTGTTGGTAATATTTGGAGTATGGAATAATTGTGTTTGGACTTGGGATGTCTTGAGTACATTCCCAAGTAGTAATATAAAATGTATGGAAGTTGTTTGGTTGATTTTGAGAAGGTTAATGTAAGGCAAATGTTGAGTTTACAAACGTTACCATGCCAAAATTTTGCTTCCCTGTCTGCTGCCCACTGTCCAGAAAATCTGGGAACATTGTTTGTCTGGTCTGGGCAGTTTGATGAAATGAATGGATAGTAGTTAGTCTCTAGATCGTTTGAGCGCTAATTTTGCGTCATTCGGAGTTACGAGCCAAAAGTTATGGCCGATTTAGTAACGGTAGCACAGAAAATAAAAATCCTGTTTTCGCTAAACTTTGAAGCTGTGATCACCCTAGTTATGGGATTCCATAAATCATGAAACTTTTATTTTAAATACTAGGAACACCTGAGATTACCTGGGAAAAAGAATTGTATTAAAAGGAGTAAAATCTGATTTATTAAAATTGATAGAGTGCAAGTTGTGTAATAATAATTCACAGAAATGGTAATTCTGGAGCAACTGTTTTGAATCAATTGTTGGGATGACTTATCACTATTTCTGGACTGTGTATTTTCTGGCTCTATGTTATAATTGGTGTATAGTTTGCGTAGCCTTAAACGGTGAGTTGATTGGATTAACGAGCTAGGAGATATAGCTATTTTAGTAAATGTTGTTCGTAACGCACGAGTTGCTTAAACATTAAAATTTGGAGAATTGTTTCACCTAGCTAACAACCTTAGCTCGAATTAAACTTTTTATGTCATGTTGTTGGTGGTACAAAGATAATCTGAGAGAAGGATTCATGTTAAATGGATTAATTTCCAATTTATTAAAAATTCTAGAAAACAGGGTGTTAAATGAAGTGAATATAAGAAAAAGATTAAACCACCGTTTTGGAAAACGATTTCGAGCAAGTTAGATGACTTGTCTCGAGTCGGTCAAGTAACGGAAGTTGTTGAGGAATATCATGACTACATGTAGATGTAAGGAACATGATTAAAGAGCATTGCCAAGATGGTTTTATGAATAGCTAAAGTAGGTCCGAGGAAGTGAAATGCCGAGCAATATATGAAGTAAAATGTATAAACTTAGGATTAACCTAATACATACATATGTGTACTAAAAGTGGGTTCTTATATGATTATAGGATAACCGAAACGTGGGAGGAGTGGAACAACATCCTTGGACTCCAGGCAAGTTTCCAACTCTATCATTATATTCCCTATCAGAATATTATTGATTCGTGGTGATGCCAAAATTCTTGATACCTTTGACTTGATAATAAGTTCTTCGATTATTTCAATAATTGAGGTTGATTGGTTAAAGTTTAGGGTTTCAGAGTTTGTGTTAGCCAGAGTTTGATTGGTTAAAGTTTAGGGTTTCAGAGTTTGTGTTAGCCAGAGTTTGGTCAGACTCTGATATTTCAATAATTGAGGTTTGTTTTCCAATATCAGTAACTGATTGATGTTGCTCCCCATCAACATGTGCAGAATCTTCAATTTCTATTTCAATTATCTCTGAATCAGAGTTTAAGAAATCAGAGTTTAACTCACTAGAGTTTGTTTCAACAATGTTTAACTCATGAGAGATTGGTTCAACAGAGTTTAACTCATCAGAGTTCGGTTCAATAGAGTTTGTGTTCTGCAATTCATTCTCAAATCTCAGGATTTCCTGAGCATCTTCATCATGTAATCCATCTATTTTTCCTTCATCAAAAGAAATATTAATTGATTCCATGACTGCCATTGTCCTTAAATTAAACACTTTGAATGCCCTTGAAGAGGTTTTATAAGTTGTAGCATAACCAATAAAAATTCATTCATCTGCTTTGAGTTCAAATTTCTTCAATTGTTCAGGATGTGGTTTGAGAATAAAACACTTGCTTCCAGAGATGCGAAACTATTTAACATTTGGCTCTCTTCCCTTCAATGTTTCATAAGGAGTCTTTCCATGTTTATTTATAAATGTGCAATTCTGAGTAATGCATGCAATGTACACATCTTCTGCCCAAAAATAAGTAGGTAGCTTTTCTCATTCTAACATTGTTCTGGCAGTTTCAATTAGGGTTCTGTTCTTTCTTTCAACTACACCATTTTGTTGAGGTGTGCCAGGTGCTGAGAATTATTGAATAATTTCTTTTGTTGAGCAGAATTCCTCCATTGCAGAGTTCCTAAAGTTTGTTCCATTACTCCATTTTTGGCTTTCTGTATTCATTAGAAAAATGACCAGCCAATCCATAATTAAAGCATTTGAATTGAGTCTTGTCAACAAGATTTTTGTCTTGTTGATTATCTCTCTTAAACTGAGATCCAGGTCTTTGCATAGGATTCCTCTTGAATATGAGTTTTGAAAATTTCCTTGATAGAAATGCCAAATGGTCATCTATTTCATCCATTTCATCCCTAGTATATGACTTATCATCTTCAACTATTTATTTTCTTTTGCTAGTTGAAGATTCATCATATCTAATGTCACTTGTAGTCTTTCCATGACTCTCTTTCTTCCCTTCTTTGACATCAACATCTTCATAGGGTTCTGCAACTTTCTTATCATTGACCACCAAGGCAACAGACTTTTTCTTCTTCTAACTTTTCTCGATCTCCTCATCTTTCTTTAGTTCCAACTCAAAGGTTTTCAAGATTCCATACAGTTTGTCAAGAGTATATTCTTTAAAGTCAGGAGATTGTCTTATAGAAACAACCATTGGTTTATATTCCTTGGGTAAGGACATCAAATATTTAAGGTTGGTATTCTCAACAGCATATACTCTTCCATATAGTTTTAGCTAATTCAATAGCTTTTGAAACCTACTATACATGTCATTGATTGCTTCACCACTATTGAAGTGAAAGGCCTCGTATTTCTGAATCAAGAATTGCATCTTGTTCTCTCTTACTTGCTCAATACCTTTACATAGAGTTTGAAGAGTATCCCAGACTTCTTTGGAGGTTGTACAGTTGATAACATTGTCAAACATATCATTGTCAAGACCATTAAACAAAATGTTCATAGCCTTTTTATCTTTGTGTACTTCCTTTCATCCTCATTTGTGTATTCATTCATAGGTTTTAGAATAAGCTTGTTTGGTGCTTGAGTATCATCTACATTCACACTTGTAACTATTTTCATAGGCACATGTGGACCTTTCTCTATGCAGTTAACATAGGAAGGATCAATGGATAGCAGATGCAAGTGCATTTTACATTCCAGGGAAAGTACTCATCTTTTTCAAGAACTGGAATATTTACCCCTGTGTCTCATATTTGATGTACTTAGATCTTAACTTTCTATATGTTGAAAGTCAGGCTCTGATACCAATTATTATTTCCCTTAAGTACAAGTTTGTAGAAGGGGTTGAATACAAACTTGATAATTTTAAGTAATTTTTACGGATTCAAGTTTGTACTTTGATAAATTTGGTGTTTTTGTGTTTGGAAATAAGAAACTTTAATATAGAACTGATTTATAATATTGAACAACAAAACATATAAAATTACTAGTGGATTGTTTTTCCACTAGTGAGTTTTTGCTTTCAATTAACCTTGGTAAGATTACCAAGATGCTTACAAGATATGAGACTAAACAAAAGAAGAGCAATACAATGGTTTCTAACTTTTCTATGCTTTTCTTGTTCTTGTTCTGTCTCACACATTTGTTACAATGAACTGCTAAGACTATATATATCAATTTATATTCTACATCTATTTTTCTATCGACTGATACAATTAAAATTAAAAATTATATTTTACAATGTATTCACTAAAATATATTGTAGCTACTTTTCACAGTTTCCTTTGCATTTGTCTTGTTCTGGAAAATTCTTTATCTTGATCTTTTCCTTGAAGACTATGTTACCTTGAAAGTCTTCACAATCCTGACATGATTGTCTTCCATTGATTTAGTTTCTGCAAAGATTTCATTCCTTTTGTCTTTAACTAATTTGGGAAACGTTGATCAACTGATAATCGATGTAAAGCTTATCAGTTGATCCTCCTTTGCTTATCCATCGATGGATGTGTTATCCATTGATCAATTGATGTACCAATATATAATTAGGTTATCCATCGACTCTTTATCCATTGATAGCCTTGATGCTTTCATCCATTGATAGAGATCCATTGATTTGACTTTTATCGACTTTTATCCATCGAACAGTGTCTTTATCCATTGATTTCAATATCTGTTGATCACTTAATTTGATAGAATTCTAACTTCGAATATTTACAATTTTTTAGCCATTCTTCTCATCAGTCGAAGAGCTATCAATTGAAATCAAATAGATATCAATTGACTACAACTTAACATCCATCGAGGCATTACAATCAATTGACAAATAAGAAACATGAATCCACTACTGCAATCCAATTTATCAGTTGAGTAACAAGTTTCAACTGATACCTAGTTTCCTAGTCAATGGATATTTATAAGACATATATTCATTGACCTGTTACAATGAAATTCAAATCTCTATTGTAATTCTAAGTAATTCGTTATAATCAAATCTCATAATTCCTAACATACATCTTCAATTCAGTCTCTCGGATAATTTTATTTTTGTTCAAAGGTTTCCAACCATAACTACAATCAAATTTGGTTCATGGGTCACAAATATAGTGGATATGCTAACAACCTGCTTTACCAAATATTATCTTCTTCAACTCTTGTTCTAGTTCATAGGACTTCAGCACATACAGTTCTTTTAATGACAAATGAGGTTGTATCCTTAGATTCTCGATGGATGTAACCCTGCGTTCCAAATGATCTGCAGTGTTAGCACGAGCTTCCTGCAATCTCTCTTAGAATAAACTTTAAGGCTTGTACTGAGATGTCTAGTAGTCTAGTCTGTTCTCCTTCACTACTAAACCCCTAAGATTTTTCATTCAAAAATTCAACTCAAATTAACTAAAAATTGTACACAAATAAATTCTTCTTTTGCAGCTTCCAAAATATTAGTGGGATCCTATGGAGTAAACCTTTGAGGAAATTAATATCATTATTTCTTCAACATGTTCCAGAATTAACCTCATTGGGTTTTCTTCAGTCAATTTTAATTGTCTTCAATGCCCGGAAAAATCTTCAACTATAAACCCCTTGAGGATACTTGGTTTAATATTTAAGAAAGATATCAAATTTCTAAGAAATTTTATATTCTTAAAAAATTAAATAATTCTAAAATAAAAATTTTGCAAAGTGTTGAAACTTGAGGGTATCAAGTAGCACTTAACCAAATTTCTTCATTTTCATCGAACACTTCAAATGTTTTGTTATTTCTAATTCGACATTCATCAATCTGATCAACGTCTTCGAGAATGAAATCGGATACTATAACCTACTCAGATCTGATATATCTTTTTATGATTTTAGGTTCAAATTTTTATGATGAATGTTCAATTTTTTTGGTGAATTGTGTATAAAATTTGGTGATTTGTACATAAAAATTTGGTGATATATGTTCAATTTTTTGGTGATTTGTGTTGAAATTTTATTGATTTTTCTTCGAATCTATTTATTTTGTAGTTGTAGGTGATGGTTACATTATGATGATATAAATTTTGGTGATCCTTGTTTGAATATGGTGTTATAAATTGTATTGGTGGTTTTTGTGGTGGTGGTGATGTTGACGGTGTGGTAGTGGTATGGTGGTAGTGGTGATGTTGGTGGTAATTATGTAATGGTGATGTTGGTGGTGATTGTGTAATGGTGATATTGGTGACAACAGTGATATGGTGGTGGCGGTGGTGGCGGTGGCGGCGGTACGGTGTTGGTGATGTGGTGATGGTGGTGGTAGTAGTGGTGCCAGTACTGTGTTGGCGGCTGTGGGGCAGCAAGAGTGTCCTGAGATTGTAAGTGTCTTCTTCGGAGATAGAAAGATATGAGATTAGAAGAGAGAGAGCAGAGATTTGAAGAGAGATAGAGAGAGAGAGAGAGAGAACGCAAAGATTGAGATAGAGATAAGGTCCTTTAGTTATGAGGGAGCTGAATATATTATTTGATTGGGCCTAAAATCTTTAGCCTAGACTAAGTTCTCAATGTAATGAGGAATACATTGGAGTAACCCTATATATATATATAATTATACATCTTTGATTTTCTTGTATCTTGACTAGAGTTGGAAAATTTATAATAACTACGTGTATATCCTTTGAGACATATGATCATGTTACATCATAACCTTTTCTTATATATTTATTATATTATATATGTCTGATTGTGCACTTTCTAGTTTTAGTCCATTTTTTATGTTTGTTTTGCATGAGAGAGCATGTGATTGTCTGCCACTACCTTGAATTAGAGTTGGCCAAATGAGCGGGCCGGGTGAGTCGTGTCGGTTCGCCAGCGAGCCGGTTTGGCCAGCTGGTAATTCATGGACGACACGTGCAGCTGGGTGAGCCGTACCGAGTTGGGCAGGTTCTAAAAAAGGCTGACTCGTGTGCAGTTCGGCGGGTTAGACGAGTTTATTAATATTATTTTTTTAAATTTTAATTCCATTTAATATTTTTAAAGGATTAAAAAATTATACGAATATTTTTGAAATAAAAGAGGACGGTGCTTATATAAATTTTATTAATTAAAAAATATTTTATAAATAATTTGAGAAGATTCATCTCTAAAAAAATAGAACAAACCACTTGTACATAATAAACATATTAAAAACTACTAACCAAATCAAATTTAAAAATACAATCCAATGGTCTGTTGCGTCGCGTGCCGAGCTGAGGCAGATTTGGCGAGTCCGTGAGTGAAGCATACATGTTGGCTAATATTCTACGTTGCATTTTAATATATATTAAATCTGCTTTATTTTTTGAAATTTTCTTTTCTAAAAAAGAATATGTTTACCTATCTTTGGTTTTTTTGACCAAATATATAATTTAGCAGTATGATTAATTTAAACCAAAAAGAATATGTTTCAAATTATGGTCTTATTTGGGATTCTTTAAAATAAATAATAATTAACTTATTTCTAACTCTTTTACTTCATATGTACATATTTTTATTGAAAATAAATAAAGATTTAAGATCGGGTTTTATTTTATTTTTTTAGAAAAACTAAATACTTATTTTTAAAAAATATATACGTACTTATTCTCAAAAATAAATAAATTATATTAGAAAATAAACCACCCCAAGCTGTCACTATTGAGTAAATATGCCGAATATTTAAATTTAGTAATGGATGACCAAATTATAGTTAACCATACGTAATTTTTGATAAAAAGGTGCCATTTATGTATATAATTTAATATCTAAATTCAGCATCATTATTTGAACGAACGATTATCAACCGCATGTGCCGGGTTGAGGCAAGTTTTGCGAGCCGATTCTACTTGTCGCAATTCGCGCGGGTTTGACGAGTCGGTCCGTGCCGGTTCCAATTTACTCCAAACCAACTCGTGCACGGCTCGTTTTTTAAGCGGTTCGTGCCGGGTTTTGAACCGGCCCGATTCCCAAACGGCTTCGGCGATTTCAATGGCGAGCCGACCTGCCCGTTTGGCCACCTCTACCTTGAATACATGTTGATCATTAGAGTTATTATGTTCTTTTATTAAAGATAGTAAAATATTAAATATAAAAGTCACACTCGTGTTATTCAAATTGTGGTGTACTGATGTTACATGTTATTATACTAATATTAAACTAACTATGCATATTATGTTTTGTACATGTTGACCTGTTTTACATTGTGATTCTTTTCACCTTTTTTAAAAAGGTTATATAAATTAAAGTTTTGAAGAAATTTTAATTATTTTATGTTCAGGTTACAATGGAATCAAATGAACAAGCACCTATGAAAGCATGTCACTAAACAAGCAAACACAAAATTGAAGGGTGAAACTTCAACAATTAGATGTAATGTTTGTAGTAATGAATTTACAGGCTCATATTCAAGGGTCAAAGCACATTTATTGAGAATAAAAGGACAAGGAGTTGCAATTTGTAGTGAAGTCATACTTGATCTTTTTAACAAATTACAAAGAGAGGTTAAAGAAACAATTGAGATTCCACTTCCCCATTCAGGTCATACTCCTTTAAATACTACTTGGCAAGGAGTTGAAAAAATGCAAATGGATGGCTAAAAAAAGCAATTGACATGAATAATCCTATTAACAAAGCATTTAATATGGAAAAAGAACACAACTCAATGGTGAGATTGCAAGGGCATTTTATTCTGGAGGTTTACCTTTTCATTTTGCTAGAAACCCTCACTACATAAAGTCATATACTCTTACTGCAAACAGTAACATTCCTAGTTATATTCTTTCAATTTACAATGATTTATGGACAACTTTACTACAAAAGGAGAGGGCACATGTTGAAAGATTATTAAAACCAATAAAAACAACTTGGAAAAAAAAAGTTGTTACTATAGTCTCTGATGGATGGAGTGATAGTCAAAGAAAACCATTGATTACTTTTATGGATGTTACTGAGAATGGTCTTATGTTTTTTAAGGTAGTTAATTGTGAAGGTGAATTAAAAGACAAGTTTCATATAACCAACCTAATCAAAGAAGTGATCTTGGAAGTGGGACCTCACCGCGTTGTTCAAGTTATCACTGATAATGCTCCAGTTTGCAAGGCAGCATGTACGATTATTGAGTCTCAATATCCTCATATTTTTTGGACTCCATGTATACTGTACACACTTAATTTAGCACTGAAGAATATTTGTGCTGCTAAAAATACTAGAGGAAACCAGGATGTATATGAGGAGTGCCATTCGATTACTGAAGTGACCAATACTGCACTAATGATTAAGAATTTTATTCTCAATCATAACATGGTATTGACAATGTTTAATCATATTGCTCCCTTGAAACTTCTTTCTATTACTGAAACTAGGTTTGCATATGTAATTGTTATGCTTAAAAGTTTCAAACTCTTGAAGCGTTCTTTTGAGTTATTGGTGCTTTCAGAGGAGTGGGTGTAATATCATGTATTTTTTTAATAATAAAATAGGTTAATAGTAATAAAAAAAGGATTAAAATTGGATATAGATTAAGAATTAAAATTAGATTAGAATAATTGGTTTTCGAATATGGGGAAGATTTGATTCTAGTAGTTTTGTTTTAGGGTTTTAAAACTCTATATAATGATTGAGACCTCCTCATTCTTTCATAATCTTTACGAGCCACCAAGACTAAACAGTTATAAATCTATCTCTCTCTACAAAACTTGAGTCTTCTTCTTCATCTTTGTTTGTTAAAATTCATAGGATTTTTCAAACACAAATCAGTTATCTTGTAAAATTCGTAGTCAATTCATCGTAAATCATAATTCAGTGATTCTGGACTTTTTTGGAAGGTCTTTTCATTCTCTGCAACTTTCGTGTTTTACGTTTTCCGAGAAAATATCATTTAGATGGTCAAAAAGGTGAAATACAGATCTGGACAGATTCAGAATCTTGAAGAAGTTCGACGTTGGATATATGATATTTTCGATTGGATTTTAAGAATTGAATATATGTTCTAGAATGTTGTTAATTCTTGGTTTGCGAGTTTGAGGTAAGTTTTCGATTGATCTTTCTAGTGTTTTCAAAATTATATGTTATACGTGTATATTTGATTATAAAAATTTGGGCTAAGTGATTATATTTTGAAGTGATGTGTATTATATATGTGTGTTGTGTGTCAATAGTAATTTTGGATCTCTGATTTATGCCATGATTTATTAAAATAAGAATAAGAACTTAGGACCGAGTCACTGGGTTGTAGTACAGTTTTCTGAAAATTTAGGACCGTTATCACCGGGTTGTAGTGGTCGTGGCATAGATTATGGGTTTTAAATTATTGTTGTTTATGTGGTTATTTGTATCGTATGTATCGAATAAGAATATGAAAGTGTATCGAAAAGTTATGTGTATATTTATCGTATCGAAAATTATGTTTTGTTATATATATATTACTTGTTACTTGGCCCAACTAGTTGGATCGATTGGTTACTTGTTAGGTTATGTAGCTCATTACTTGTAATTTTCAGGTTCGGTGTAAGAGTAAGTTAGAGTGCATTGGATTTCGAGGATCTTATATTTGGAGTAGACTGATTGTGGACATATCATTGTTAGCTACGCTTTTGTAATAGTTATCTTTGTAATAGAGTTTTGGATTAATAAGTTGGATTGTATTTTAGATTTTGTAAGTTTAATGGTTCGAAAAGGGCAGGTTGTTACAGTTGGTATTCAGAGCACTAAGTTCGAAACCTGTAGACTGCCTTTAGGCTTGACCTGTAGGTAACTTGGGTGATTTGTGACTTTGCGGATAGACGTGTGAGATCTTTTTGGAGTATAGGATTTTGAGAATTTGGGGGCCAAATTCTTTTTAAGGAGGGTAGTATGTAATATCTCGTATTTTGTTTTTGAATAATAAAATAGGTTAATAGTAATAAAAAGGATTAAAATTGGATAAAGATTAGGAATTAAAATTAGATTAGAATAATGGATTTTCAAATATGGAGCGGATTTGATTCTAGTAGTTTTGTTTTAGGGTTTTAAAACTCTATATATTGATTGAGACCTCCTCATTCTTTTATAATCTTTTCGAGCCACCAAGATTAAGACTCTGTTTGGTAGTGCTATTGAAAACTGTTGCGCTGTGAGAAAATGTGTGAGTGGAAAAAGTGATGTCAGAAAAATTAAATGAATGTTTGGTAATTTTTTTTGATTTATGCATATTTTGAAATATAATATATAAAAATAATATTTTTGGGAAGGTTTGATGATGAAACTGATACCTACTTCCTGCAAAAGCTGAAAGCCACTTTTTCCAAAAGCATGGGGGACATGTTTTTGCTAACATCAGCGTTTAGACCAAAAACATTTTTCTAGACAACAATTTCTAAAATTTACGAAACCCTTTTTGACAGTTTTTCAGCAAAAAGTTGTTATAGTTGTCTACAACAGAAATACCAAATGGGACCTAAATAGTTATAAATTTCTCTCTCTCTACAAATCTTGAGTCTTCTTCTTCATCTTTTTATTTAAATTCGTATGATTTTTTAAACACAAATCATCTATCTTATAAAATTCGTAGTAAATTCATTGTAAATCAAAATTCAATGATTTTGAACTTTTTGGAAAGGTCTTTTTGTTCTCTATAACTTTCGTGTTTTAAGTTTTTCGAGAAAACATCGTTTAGAGGGTCAAAAGGGTGAAATACAGATCTAGACATATTCATAATCTTGGAAATGTTCGACGTTTGAGATATGATATTTTCGATTGGGTGTTAAGGATTGAATATATGTTCTAGGATGTTGTTAATTCTTGGTTTGCGAGTTTGAGGTAAGTTTATGATTGATCTTTCTAGTATTTTCAAAATTATGTGTTATATGTGTATATTTGATTATAAAAATTTGGGCTAAGTGATTATATTTTGAAGTGACGTGTATTATTTATGTGTGTTGTGTGTCAACAGTAATTTTGGATCTCTGATTTATGTCATGGTTTGTGAAAATAAGAATAAGAACTTAGGACCGAGTCACCGGGTTGTAGTGACAGTTTTCTGAAAATTTAGGACCGTTATCACCGGGTTGTAGTGGTCGTGGCATAGATTATGGGTTTAGAATCATTGTTGTTTATGTGGTTATCTGTATCGTATGTATCGAATAAGAATATGAAAGTGTATCAAAAAATTATGTGTATATTTATCGTATCGAAAATTATGTTTTGTTATATATATTACTTGTTACTTGGCCCAACTAGTTGGATCGATTGGTTACTTGCTGGGCTGTGTAGCTCATTACTTGTAATTTTCAGGTTCGGTGTAAGAGTAAGTTAGAGTGCATTGGATTTCGAGGATCTTAGATTTGGAGTAGACTGATTGTGGACTTATAATTGTTAGTTGCGTTTTTGTAATAGTTATTTTTGTAATAGAGTTTTTGATTAAGTTGGATTGTATTTTAGATTTTATAAGTTTAATGGTCCGAAAAGGGCGGGATGTTACAGTGGGGTACTTATCGAGTTTATGATATTGCAAAAGCTTCTATTATTATGTTCACAGTACTTGACAATACATGGTGGGACAGGGTTGATTATATTCTTCAGTTTATGAATCCTATTTATGATTTGCTCCATTTTACGGACACGGATAAACCTTCACTTCATTTGATCTATGACATGTGGGATGATATGATTGAGAAGGTGAAAATATCATATATAGGCATGAAAGGAAAGAGCTTACCGAGGATTCTACATTTCACAAAGTAGTTTATCCAATTCTCATTGATAGATGGACTAAAAGTTCTTCACCACTTCATTGTTTAACGCATTCATTAAATCCGAGGTAACTTCAAATAAAATTAAAAATTATTTATATTCTTTGCTTGTGAACTAATGAATTTTGATTTAATATTAATAAATTTTTAATATGTATTATAGTGATGCATGACATGGTGCTGCTGTGGATCATGTTCTTCCTCACAACATATTGAGTTTTCGGAGGAAAGAAATAAATATCTCAAAATGTATTTTTCAAATAATGAAGCAAGAATAGCTATAAATACTGAATTTGCCCGATTTTCTGGAAAAATTGGTATCTTTGATACTGCTGACTCCATAGAAGATAGAGGCATTATGGATCCAAAAATGTGGTGGCGTGTTCATGGAGCTTCAACACCAAATATCCAAAAGATAGCTTTAAAACTACTAGGACAATCTCGTTTTTCTTCTTGTTGTGAGAGAAATTGGAGTACATATTTATTTATTCATTCAATTAGAAGAAATAAGATACTACCGACTAGAGCTGAAGACTTGGTTTATGTGCATAATAATCTTCGACTACTTTCTAGGAAGACTGATCAGTACTTGAAAGGTGAGACAAATCTATGGGATGTTGGGGGTGATAAATTTGATCCACTAGATGGTGTCGAAGAGCTTGAAATAGTCAATCTTTCACTTGATCAGCCGAATATGGAAGCCATGATACTTCAAGATGATAATTGAATGTTATTTTGAATTTGGTGTTTAGTTGACATTAAATTTAATGTTTACTTATTTCGTATTCTTAGATAGATACATTTGACTATTTGGTTTGATTTAAATAAAAAAAATTATTCTTTTTAATCAAGTATATCATGTGTAACAATATACATATATATATATATATATATATATATATATATATATATATATATATATATATATATATATTATTTTATATATGTGTCCGCACATGCCATAGAAGAAGAGTCGAGTTTATTTAGACATACACTATTTATCTATTCTCCAAATTGTCGATAAGAGAAGAGATAATAATCACAATATGACTGGACACATATTGCCTTCAGGGCAATAGAGAGTTTGGCAGAACAACATTGGCGTGCTTATCGCAACCTACATATTAATTTCGTCTACATACTTTATGAGGCAAGATTGTGCGATAACCTTATGGTATAGTTCTTCATTTGGATTCATAACGGGGTAAATAGTTTAATCATAATTGAATTCAACACCAACTTGTAACTGGGTCATTGAATTGAAAAAGATTGCAGTCTACTTATTAAACTAATAAAAACTTGCAATTAAGTAACTACCGTTAACACTCTTAATGGTATTGGACAGAAAGCTAATGCACGATATTTACGTTTCTCAAATCACAACCCATTTAATAAAACCTACCTACCCAAACCAAAAACCAATTCATTCTATATCTATATCATCTATAGGCAGTTAGATACATCTAAAATCACCCTCTTTCTTTTATCAAAACCCCTCTCAAACCATCAGTATCTCTTCTCTCCCATCCAAATTATCCTTTTTGGTTAATTTCTTTCAATAAGTTTGTATGAGTATGTGATTGCCTCTCTAATTCTAATTCCCTGTCCCTAGAATTTCTTTAATTGTTTCTTTAATAAGTTTAAATGTATTATGGTACTGTTTGACTCCCTTTATAAGGGGCTTATAAGTTCAAAAATACTTATATTTTTCATCTTATAAGTTACTAATTATAAAATAAGCCAAATGGACCCATATTATGTTTGCGATTGTGTTTGTATAAATGATAGCATATGTAGATTGGTTATGGGTAGGCTAAGTTGGTCGGATAATAGAGCGGGTTGAGTATGTGGCTTCAAACTTGGTATGGTATGTGTCTAACTGACTTGGCATCAACAAACGTTTTCCGTCTAAAGTCAATGAAAATTAACGGCTGTGCAAATTTTTGTAAGTTTAATGATCTAAATGAAAGGTTTTATTAGTCAAGTAACCTAAATGTAAACTTTTTGAGTTTGATAATCCACTTGCAAATTGGGTTTGAGTTTAGTTATGTTTTAGCCATTTAACCGGATTCATAACATAAGCCACCAATCTATGTGATAATCCTGACTAATAGTCTATACAATCTTCCAAATACAGTTAACATAAAGACCATGTCATGATAAGAAGATCATGAGTTCATGACAGGATCTCAAAAACAAAAAAATAACATCTCATTCAAGAGGAAGATAGATTTCCTGATGGCATCAACATATATGAAGCCATTTTTCTGGTAGAATGTTTACTTTCTCCCTCTTTTTTTAAGCGGCTAACAGTTTTTTAAGGATCTCTACCGACTACCTCCAGAACACTTATCCTTCTATCAGAATATTCAAACTGTCAACTCATAACTGTGACAAGATTTGAAGATGAATAACAATTTATCATAACTACATAATTTTCTTTAAAATTGAATTTCTTGAAAATTGCTAGAGATTTTCTCTTGTAACAAGAACACATTTACAATATGATATTTTGATTATGCTAGATACTTCTCCAATTTTTCCACTTCATCAGTGCTGCCAATGTATAGCGGAACTCGCTGATGAATCTGCCACAAAAGAAAAGAAAAACTTATTTCGTATTACGTAATATAAACAGAAAAATTTGGATTTATAGTTTCTCAGAATATAATTAAAACTCACCTCAGTTGGCATAATATCTAGTACCCTTGAATGACCATCTGATCCTTTCCCTCCAGCTTGTTCCACCAAATAGCTCATTGGTGCACACTCATATAAAAGCCTCAACTTCCCATTCTTGCTCTTTGAGTCTCTGGGATAACCGTAGATGCCGCCATAGAGCAGCGTTCTATGGAAATCACCAACTAAACTGCCAATGTATCTTGCAGAATAAGGCTTGCCACTTGGACCAGGGTCCTTAAGATCATCCATATACTTTTTCAACTTATCGTCCCACATTTGGTAGTTTCCTTCGTTAAATGAATAAATCTTCCCAGATTTTGGAATTTGGATCTTTTCTTGAGTTAGTACGAATTCACCATACATGGGGTCCAAGGTGAAAGAATAGACCCCTGTACCTATTGAGAGAACAAATATCACAGAGCTCGAGTACATGCAGTATCCAGCAGCTAAAAGGTTCGTCCCTGGCTGGCATACACTCACGATGCACTTCTGTGTTTCACTGTCAAGCTGCAATATGTGCAATAAACTCTATGATATGCATAGCAAGTGAAAGGAAGTAAATAATGGTTTATGATAAAGAGTATACTTAAACCACAATTTCAGGCTGCATTCTGCTACTTATAACTTATCAAATAGTGCCAAGTCGCAACATTAAATATTTTTTGTACAATATACAAATGAAGAAAGTAAGGGTTATGCTCATGCATTTAAGCTCATTCATTCAAATGATCATTCCTATTTAAAAGTATTACTTCTATTTTGTATTGAATGGAGTTGTATTCTATTAACATGACAATACTGCTTACCGTGGAATCTTCATCAATATTTACAAGGCACTCGTCATTGGGGTGATAAATCCCAAAAATCGATCCAGTGGAAACAGCAGCATCAATATTGGATGATCCGTCAAGAGGATCAAACACCACAATGTAATTGCCAGAGTAACTTTCTTCTACTGCAACAGGTACATCTTCTTCCTCTGATGCTATAATTCCTGTCCTTCCACTTGATCTTAAACAATTCGAAAATACCTGTTCAACAAATTATAATCAGTTTTGCTTATGTATCAGTACCATATTTTTTCCTTGTAAAATAACATCTTCTCAAGCTATTTTGCAATGTCACACCTTCACTAGTACACTTATGAAGCAAAAGTGATACATAATCTTTACCCAAGAAGAAAGAACACTTTTAAACCTATAATATAACAACATTTTTCTCTTTCACAGAAATTATCTATGCAAGAAATAAATGTTACACTCAGTGAAGGAACCAGACTTTAAAGTCAGGGGACAAAATACGAGTTTTCTTAGTCAGTGGGAGAACAATACGAACTTTAGAAATGAGGAAACGATATAGCAAAGCAATGGGTACAATTTAGAATTTAACACACAACATTATACTTGAGAATTCTCCTATCTCAGCTACTCAAATTCATATAAGGATTGACAATATTTAGTAGTACATATATAATCCAGGGGGCCGTGACCCCTGGACGGGCCTAATCGCACTAATTTAATGTACTAAAAAATTCTGAATTTTACAAACCTCATTGGAGACAACATCGAGCTTCTTCTGATCTTCACCTTGAATATTTACAGCTCCTTGAACTCCAGTAAGATTAGAAATACTAGCCCTCTGAACCAGGGAAGCAATTTGCTTGCAAGCCATTGAAATACTAGAAAGTACTATAGTAAGCTCTGCATCAATAATACCAGCTATCTCTTGCTTCAGTAACCAACCAGTCAACGTCTCAATCTGATACGAGCTCTTCTTCTTTGGTGGCACGGTATTAGTCACTGTCGTCTCCACTGCCATACACCTTACTCCGCTGCTGGACGATGGTTTTCTCTTCAGGATTGTTGGCCCTGATAGAAGGGACTTGGCATGTGAATTGCATTGTTGGAAAGGAGTTAGAGAAGATAGAGAATTCGAGCTGGATATGCACCGAAGTTTCAGTGGTGTTGATGTTCCTGTAATCATAATTGGTGTTCTGTTTTTTTAGTTCTCAATGAAATAAATCTCTTGATATGTTGTTGATATTTGTTCTTGTTATAGATTAGTGTGGTGAATGCAGTGGGGGATTGTAAGGCTAGTAACCATTACACTTACGTGGGTCCTGCTTATCTTTCTTGCATGTAAATTGTAATACAGTGGACTTGCAAATTGCAGTTTTTAGTTTTGGATTCAGTGACATTGCTAAAACCTTTCATTCCAGAGTGTTTTAATTATATAGTTAAAATTATCTTTTTAATTCTCTTTGCGAATAAAAATATACAATTAATATATCTATTCATAAAAAGAAAAATTTCAAAATAATAATTCGTGATCAAAATATTTTAAAATACGAAACGACATATAGGGTAACAACCAGGTGAAAACTTTTTAGCGTGAAAACTTTCATTAAATTTTGCAGAACCATAATAAAAAATGTGAAAAAAATGTTTAGACAAACTTTTTATTATAGTTTTGTAAATAAAATTATGGTTCTGCACTAATTTTTTCCTTTTTTATTATGGTTCTGCATAATTTAATAAAAGTTTTCATAATTCTCACGCTAAAAAATTTGCAGCAGAGATTAGCCGGGACATATATTTTGAAATTGAGGAGTAACAAACATGTATATTTCCAATGTAGAGCTTTTAATAGTATATGTTACAATTTATGCATTAAATTGGTTGGGTTCTTGCATGGGCCATTTCGAATTCAAAATATTTACCACCTAATTAAATATTTAAAGGACTAGTATAAGATAAAATAAAGACTTTGTTTCAATTTTGCAGGGTGACACTTGTACAACGGCCTGTTGTTAACCGCCACAACAAAACGTGAAAGTCACTCAAATCTAAGAATATGCACATAAACACCACCCTTAAGTGTGTGTGTATAAATATCCACAATCATCTCATTTTTCTTCTTGGAGACGCATTCTTAATCTTCTCATTTTTCCCCAGGGCATCTCCAAGCTAGCTTCTCCCTTTCGTCGCTAGCTAGCTCTGCCCGCTCAATCCATCTCCCAAAACATTTGTAAAATCCTCTCTATATATAAACCATAAAAAGAATATGTCTTCCTCAAACAAATTGCCATTGATTCTTTTCTTTGCTTCTCTCCTCCTTCAAACAACTTTAGGTAATCATCGTTCACAGTGACGGAACCAGGATTCTAAAATAGCCAGGCTCGAAAGAATATGGATATAAATATCATATAAAAATATAAAATCACACACACATATCTATATTTCATTTGCATTCTTATTATGATAATAAGTTAATTTATCGTGATGCTTTTGTAGGGGAAATTATATGCGAGGAGTTATCGAAAGAAGCATGTGCATTTGCCATATCATCATCGGGAAAAAGATGGTTGTTGGAAAACTTGGAGACCAAGAAAGGGGTGAAATATCAATGCACAACATCGGATGTGATTGTGGGAAGAATGGCAGAGCATATAGAGACAGATGCGTGTGTCAATGCATGTGGCGTGGATCGGACCACTGTTGGGATATCCTCTGATTCATTGCTAGAACCACAACTTACAGCCAAGCTTTGTTCTCCCTATTGTTTCCCCAATTGTCCTAACATTATCGACCTTTATATCAATTTGGCTGCCGGAGAAGGTACAACATCATTCCTGCATATTTGCACCCCTGTTTACAAAATTATGCATGCATCTTTCTTGAAAGGAAGGTGAAGATTTACATGGTTTTATAGCGGAATGTCAACAAAAAATCAACTATGAGGATAATTAAGTTATATCAATTGAACAATCTGATCACAAAAAATATTTGATATATATTTGCAATTCGTTGGCTAATAGTGATCTCTGGTATTAGTCCCGTTGCTTCCAACATTTATATAAGTTCACTTCCAAAATTGTCAACATTAATTTGATGTCATAGTAATTTCTCCTCAAATTAGTGCAAGTGATACATGAACTGTTGGGTATGAGATTAATTCATTCAAGAGTTGCACTAAAAAAAAATCTAAATTAGAGAATCTCACCATGTCCCCCGTGAAGTTTAAAAATGCAGGGGTATATTTACCTGATCTGTGCGAGAAACAAAAAACTAATCCTTATCGCGCCATGCAAGAGCTAATGAACTATGTTCACGTTAGAGCTCAGTCTTCAGATTATGAAACTGAAGCATATGCCCCATCTCCAAGTGAAAGTGACGGAACTGAAGCAGATGCTCCTGCTCCATCTCCATCAGACAGAAGTGATGAAACCGAAACAGGTGCACCGTCTCCTTCAAGTGAAAGTACTGAAACTTTAGATGATGATGCTCCGTCAAGTGAAAGTGCTGAAATAGAAGAAGATTCTCCAGCTCCTTCAAGTGAAAGTGCTGAAAGTGAAGATGATGCTCCAGCTCCTTCAAGTGAAAGTGCTGAAAGTGAAGATGATGCTCCAGCTCCATCAAGTGAAAGTGCTGAAAATGAAGATGATGCTCCATCAAGTGAAAGTGCTGAAAATGCAGAAGAGGCTCCAGCTCCATCAAGTGAAAGCACTGAAATCGAAGAAGATGCTCCAGCTCCAGCTCCATCAAGTGAAACCGCTGAAAATGAAGATGATGCTCCATCTCCTCCATCAAGCACTGAAAATGAAGAACATATCCCATCTCTTTTAAGTGGAGGTGCTGATGATGAAGAAGATACTCTATCTCCATCAAGTGATGAAGGTGAAGAATATTCTCAATCTCCAACTCCAAGAAGCGAAAATGATGATGCTGAGGAAGATGCTCTGGCTCCGGAAAGTGCAAAAGGAAGTACTGATGAAGTTGAAGAAGATGAACCAGCCCCCAACTACCACTGAAATCAATCTGAGAACAACATATTCAAAGATGGTTTATTATACGAGAGAGAATTTATTTAAGGATTTTGGGAGTTATGAGAGGAGTATAGCTATCCTTGTGTCTATGTACAAGAAAGGGAGACTTGTACAAGAAAATTTGATAGTTATATGAGGGGAACACAGCTATACTTGTCACATAAGAAAGGGTTTAGAATATTTTGAGTTCTCGTTATAATATGGATTGGGTTTAGAATGAACCATTCATTATTCAGAAACACATACTATCACATTCTCAATCTAGCATATAAAACTCTCTTCAAATCAATGACTGCAACTATTTTTATATTTTAGCAACACAATTTGGTTGTATTGGCTAACAAAATTTATACTTCGACGCTAATGTTAAAATGACTATAACTACGGTTAAAATTAAGTTAAACCGTATGTACCAAAAATATTTCCCTCGTTTATTTAATTAGAAAATGATGCGGAAAAGATTTTTATAGCGAGATTTATATTCAAAACCAGCTACCTTTTTATGCAATATTTCAATTAATTATAGACATGTTCTAGAGTGAGCATTTTGTAAATTTTGTTCTATATCTTTGCTATATATTGGACTGGTTCTAATTTGACATCTAACACTTGGTTTTGCAGTTGAACAAATCTGAGATAATATATGGCTTGATCAAGCTGTTGCCTTTTGCCTTTTTAATCACTTGTCAAACTCATGTATTGTCTTCTTTTTTTCGACTTGTTACAGACTTACTGGCATTATGCACGATCTTGCTGTGCTATTCCGTATTGATTGTGGAATGAGTTTTCAAGATATAAACCAGCTTCATATGTAAAAACTATTAGTTCTTGATTTCTCTAAAATCAGAAAATAATTTGGACTACAACATTAGCCAAATGGTCATGACTCACGAGTCATGATCACCAAATATCATGTGATGGTTTGTGTTTCTTGTTAGTTCTGTTGAGTAGTGAGTCTCTAAAAAATCTAGGATATCCAATAGATATAAGAAAAATACAAGTGTTTCTAGCCGAGCACCTTTGCCACTCCTCAAGTCTTTCGATTCTCAATTTTGCATGTTCTTTACAGAAATATTCTTCCCTAGTATTAGATGTTGAAGCAGACTGAAACAAGTGAATGAGCCAAGAACACTAGAAAGACAGCTTCTGGAAAAAAATTGAAGCATAAAAAACACTGTCCTTCCATATTACATGTAAATCCACATAGAGATTAGCCAAGAACCCTAGAAACAAAAACCTCACTAAAAGCAAGCCTATACTGCATAGTCTAGAACTACAAATCAGGTCTTCAGTCTTCGACTCCTTCGGAATCAAAGTAATAAAAAACAAATAGTTGTTCTTAAAGAAGCTTCCACTGGTTATACACTATTCAGCACTGTTTCTGAATGCAGTGTGTTACTGTCTTCCACAACCTTGCCATTAACTTGGGATCTCAACCTCTGCACGAAACAGAAAAACACGAGGAAGAAAAAAATCACTGGATGTATAAATATATACACACAATAAGAAGATAAACAAGATGTTGATCAATACCCTATCCGTAGGGTCTCCAGCATTGCCATTCAAGAGTTTGTGACTCTCTTCTTTTGTTCGGCTATCCTTGCTCACTGGAAGGAGCAGTGCAGCTGCACCGCGATCAGGCAGTTCTATACAGATATAGATCAATTTTAATATTATATTTATACAGCCTAGGATTAACGCAGTTGAAAAGATGTAGCATATATGTTGTTGAATATATATGCCTACCAGGTAATTTAGAATCAATGAAGTACACTACCAAGTTGACTGTATACCTGTAGCAATTGATGCAAAAAAAAAAAAAGTTTAAGTCATTGCTTCGACATGCCTAATGAAAATATACACTGGTAGAAAAAAAAAAAAAATCATTTACCATGCCACAACCACGTCAACTGTGTAATGCTTACGAGATGCGATTATCAACAGGCTCTGAACTACAGCAATTAACCAAGCACACTGCTTTACAAACCTACAATAAACAATTTTGAAAAAAATGGCTGGATAGTTAACATTACACAACCCAAGTATTCCTCAGATCTCAAAATGCAACTCTGCGACTTCCAGCAATGTCAAGCATGCGGGTCTGACCACTTGTGCAAACAATATCAACTTTATACTAATGGACCATCTGAGCTAAAATCTGCGACATATGACTTTCGAAATATACCTTCTTGTGCCATACTTATGATACGTCCGCACAAAGACTAGAGAGAAGATCATATGAGATGAAAAGATCAAATCACCACAACCGTATAGCACACCACGAGGAACTGCAGATTTTGAAAACTGTATAAGCACATGAAAATAGATATATATATATATATATATATATACAGTATACTCGCACTTCAAAAAAAATCCAAGCAAAAGGGATGAAAACAAATGAACACTCACTAATAACGAAATATTCCAGAATATTGTGTGGTCGTGGTAGGGTTGCAAATCTAGACCCCTGCATGATGCATAATGGAACTAAAATATTACATCTATAACAGATTGAAAAATTAAAATAAAAAACTGAATTTGACCTGTAAAATCAGGAAAAGTTAAACTTTAGATCAGGAGCTTATATTAAGCAAGACATTAACAAATCTGAATTTTACCTCACGACAGTGGTAGTTTGGACCGGGAAGCTGAGTAGAGTAGAATGTTAAGATTCGAAGTGTTTGACAACCCTACAGAAAAGTACAGAGAGCTCTATAAAATATCAGTCCTAGTGGAATTCAGTGAATATTTAATTTGGACTTGCAGATACAACTTACAAGATCCACACCCAATGATAGAAGAAAGAAAATAATGTACTTCTTAGTCAATAAAAAACTACCAATAAGAGTTGGCATCGTGTCACACTAGATAAATGATATTCAGTTAATGAAAAAGCTATCGTACACTCATACATGATCAAAACACTCCCAAATTTCTGTAAAAAAAGCATAGGTGCAGAAACTAAATTGTTCAATCGTAGAGCACTAGAAATAACATTAACCTTGATAGTATTATGGGGAAAATCAAATACATTAGATTACAATGACATTTTATTTTATTTTTTGTGATAATGGATTTGTATGATTGTAAATGTAAGAAGTTTGTAAACAACAACCTAAAGAACTTTACATATATTTACTGCTGCTTATGAAATGTATTAAAAATCTGAAAGATTTTTCCGTAGGACACTGGTGTGATAGCATTGAAGTTAGTGAATATCTAAATAATAACTTAGAAATATAGAACCTATATGATGCAGGAGAAAATAGCAAAAGCAAATATTACACACAATTGGGTAATTGAATTGCAACTCAATGACTACCCCAATCATGGTTGTTAAGTCGACAAGTCGAGACTCGGCGTCCGAGTACCTTGGAATTGACTAGTCGACAAGTCGCTCGACTAGTCGTAAAAGTCGACAAGTAGTCGATATACATATATTTTTAGTAATTAAAATATATAATATAGGTTAACACTTAACACATCAATTTCATAGTTCAAATGAATATTAATAGATAATAAGTAGTGGAATCAACTAAACAAACACAATCATGCATCAAAAGTCATCCATCTCGAAATCATCTCCGCCTCCATATCCTCCTCCTTGAGTATTCTCCTCGGGTGGTACACCATAATCATCCTCCACTTCCTCATCATCAATAGGAATATTGTCTTCATCTCCCGCTTCTCCATCAACCATAGGATCTTGAGTCGAACTAGTGTTGCGTCGAGAATAGATAAGAGTAGAATCACCTGTAGCTTTCCTCGGAAGATTGCGTCCCTCAAGTGCTTCGGATGCACCCGAAGCTATATCCACCGCACTCCAAAACCTATCCTCAATTTCACCAATCCACTCATTAGTCCATTCCAAATCTTCAAGTACAAGTGGATCAAATTTCCTTCCAAGCTCACGCCTCTTTTTGAATCTTGAATCTATCTTTCGGTTGTATTGGACATACACCAAGTCATTTAAACGTTGATGTTCCAACCTATTCCTCTTCTTCGTATGTATCTAAATGAATGAATTGAATAATATGCAATTAGGCCTCAAGTAGAAATAGTTGTAAATTGGTAATAATAGTATTACTTTAAGAAAGAGTAGGCACTTACAAACTCAAATGTACTCCAATTGCGTTCACAACCGGAAGACGAACAACACAAACCAACAATACGCTTCGCAAATGATTGAAGCTCAATTGCACGGCCTCCATATGCATCCCACCAATCAACTAATATAAAAACAAGAATAATACAAAATAAGCATTTTTGATTACTAAGTAACTAATTATTAGGATATGAATTCACTAAGTTTTAAAGTGAACTTACGAGGACTTTTTTCCTTTCTATGTTCAATTGCCATCTCCCTTGCAAAGCCTTCTCGTGTATTTTTGTAGGCATCGGCACCATTACTTATTTTGTTCCTTGTATCCCGATCCTTGACCATCTTCTCAAGTATATCATTGAAGTCTTCTCTTATTCGGGAAGCATAGGCAGAATCATTTTCGAGAAGATCAAAGTATTTTCCCGGATTAAGAAACAAAGCAGCCCCATATAATGGTTTTCCCATTTGACTACTCCAACGATCCTCAATGATCTTCACCACTTTATTTCGGATTGCAAGTTTTCCACTTCCAAATATCTTCTTGATTTGGCCTTTTGCATAATCAATAGCAGATGCAATCTCTGCCAATGCAGGCCTTTCATCACCATCAGCAATGCGCAACACTTGAAGAAGGGGTAGTGATGCATTCACACAATCATCTACACTATTCCAAAAGACTGATGAGAGAACAATATCACAAACTCTCCTTCCATTTTCTGTTTTTGCCAACTTTGACCTGCTCCAATCCAACCCACAAAACAGAAAACGCAATGGCTCCTGGTTCATTTGCAAACTCTGTAGTGTAAGAAATGCAGTGGCAAACCTAGTAGCTCCAGTCCTTACTAAGTCCCTCCCATTAGTTTTCTCCCTCATAGCATCAAGGACACGCCCGTGCCTATAGATAAATGTAGTGCATCTTCTTGCTTGATTGATTGCCTTCTTCAAACTTGGAATTTTGCCAATGTCCTCTAACATCAAATCAAGACAATGCGCAGCACATGGAGTCCAAAACAAAGTAGGCATCCTAATCTCCAAAATTTGACCAGCTAACTTATAGTTTGCCCCATTATCCGTCACAACTTGCACAACATTTTTCTCACCAATTTCCTTTATCTTGCTTTCAAGCAAGTTGGCTAACATTTGTGCATCATGTGATTCGCTTGAAGCATTAACCGAACCCAAAAAGAAAGTACCTTCAGGACTGTTGGCAAGGAAGTTTATGAGACTCCTTCCTCGTCTATCTGTCCATCCATCAGACATAAGAGTGCAGCCATACCTCTTCCAAGCCTTCTCATGCTTTTCCTTCAACTTTTCTGTCTCTTCTTTTGCTTTTTTAAGTAGAGGCACCCTCAATTCATGATATGTTGGAGGCTTCAAACCCGGTCCATATTGACCTATAGACTCGATCATTACCTCATAACTCCTAGAATTTGCAGCATTGAAAGGAATCCCGCATTCATAGAAAAAATTGGCAATATGCATATGCACTCTTTCTTTCTCTTCTGGCGTCCTTAGGCGATTTTCCAAAGTTGTCTGACTTGCTCCTTTAGTGTGCCGATCTTCGACAACCTGTTCTGGGGTCTTCATATACATCGTTGAAGCAACTGACTTGTTACTAGTTGGCTTTTTGAAATTAAAAGGCTGGGCAGCAGCCTTGCCTTTGTTTACAGTATTTGATTTTGATCTTTGAAGAGTATTGGAGGCTGCCGTGGAAGGTATCTCTTCAACATCATCGCTATCCTCTTCTTCAATCTGTACATTCTTTTTACACCTCTTCTTCTTGCTTTGCACAAAATCACTCATTTCTTTGGAAATCTCTTTGTTTGTTTTGGGACATTTAACAATGTCCGGATAGCCTCCAATCAAGTGCTGCTTAAATCGATTAATCCCTCCGTGGTTTTGATTCCCGCAAAGAACACATTTAATAACATCTTTATTAACATCCGGCATAGAATAATATGCATATTTCCATCCCGGATCATTTGATCTATTAGCTTTTCTTTTAGGATCTTTCGCCAACTCTCTTCGAGTACTTTCCGTTTCAATCTCCATTTTTTCTGCAGAAAATCAGAAGTACAGGTGCAGAAAATCAGAAGCAGATTTTATGCAGCAGAGTAGTGCAACAGAGTAGTGCAACAGTGTGCACATGTGCAGAAGTGTGTACAAGTGCAGTAATATTGCAGGTGAAGCAAGCAACAGTGGTGTTAGTGTAGAGTTGCAGTGAAGACAGAAGATTGACTGAAGAGTGAAAAAGACAGTGCTTTGATATAAATTGTATAAATAAAAATTGAATACAATGCTTTGATTACAAAATTTGATTATATGTAAAATTTGAATACAATGTTTGATTGATTACAAAGTTTGTAAAACAAAAGAATTATATGTGAAAAAACGTTTTATGTGTAAAAGAATTATTTAAAAATAAAAATAAATGAAAAAAATGACAATGTTTTAAGTGCAAAATAATAATTAAAAAATAAAAAGAAATGAAAAACAATGAGTAAAAAAATGTTATGTGCAAAAGAATAATTTAAAAATTAAAAGAAATAAAAAAAATAATGAGTAAAAAAATGTTCTGTGCAAAAGAATATTTTAAAAATTAAAAGAAATAAAAAAAATGTGTGAAAAAATGATTATTGTATATATAAGTATATAGTTAAAAGAAATAAAATTAATATAAAACTTTTAAAATAAAAAGTAAAAAATTGTGTGTATGTATTATATATACATACAAATCAGATGAGAAGAAATCAAAACAAAGACAGAAGATGAGAAAAACAGAAGATGAAAAGAAATCAGAAAGAAGAAGAGATGAAGAAAATAAGAGGAGAAAGACTTACCGGAGATGTGCCGTCGTCGCCGGAATAGCTGACCGGAGATGTGCCGCTGCTGCTGTTGTGAAATTGTTGGAGATGAGTGGTTGACACTTTACCGATGTTTGATGGGCTGCTGCTGCTGTGAAGTTCTGATCGGGTATGTTTTACCTAAACAAAACCTTATTTTTTTAATTTGGGCTGGTTCATGGATCGGGTTTCAGGCCGGTTTCCGGGTCGGATCCGAGTAAAACCCATGGACGCCAAACTCACCCGTCGAGACTCGACTAGTTCCAGAATAGCGACTTGTCGACTAGTCGGCGACTAGTCGTCGACTAGTCGTCGACGTAACAACCATGACCCCAATATAAATACCAAGATTTAATTGATCGCATCCAATAATCCCAATCACAAGAAAACAATGTATATAATCCATGCGTAAAGTATATAAACATGTAATAAAACCCTACAAAGCTAAAGCCCAAAACAAGTGGGCTAAATATAAAACCCAATAATTATACAAGTCCAATAATAAAAATAAAAACAACGCTAAACTAACATGACAGGAATGATCGAACCCTATCATTATTTCTAAACAATAGCACTCTTTCCTACCCTAGTAACAAACTCATAAAGCATGCATCTGATGTGTATCAGTCATCTACATATATACCTAAACAGTAATAACAGAACATAGTTATCAACGTGAGAATTTCTTACAACTAAAAAGGCCAGGACTCTGCACCATAAAAGAACTGTGTAGATCTTTTTGGTCTTGAAAATAAACGGATGGAAAGTCCACTGCACCAGAACGTAACCAAGAGTTAGAAGCAGATCCCAGACCAAAAGACCTCATAATATAAGCAGCACAATTATCAAAATAGTGACTAAAGCGCCAAATGATATGAATTTCATTGGATTGTTATAGAACTAATCATCCAGTTCTTGAGGCTTTCAAGCTAACATTAGTTTATAAAATTTTCATTTGTCCCTTTTCTTTTGCCAAGTCAAGTTTCTCACCAATATCAAACCCTTCATGCCTAATTTTAAATAAAGACCATCATCACTAAGCAAAAAGAATCTTACCAAGAAAAAGGACAAAAAGATAAAGGTGAACACAGTCTCACTGATGTACGCTCTTTCTTTGCCAAGCTCCTATAGTAACAGAAAATGCATCTAATTATATAGTATTCCATACAATATGCAGTAAATTATACAAACAAATCTAATAGGGGGAACAAAAATCAAACTATACAAACCGGCAGAAGAAAAAATCCAGCATCTTGAAGCACGGGTCCTGGTCGATGGATGAAGTGAACTCCTCGAGCAGCCACCCCATGTATATACTAAATAGAACAAACCCAATTCACTACATCAACAGAAATAAAACCTCTTTCTTGATTACGAAAGTTATCTTAAAAAATGTACAGAACAAAAACTTTCCTACATATATAACAAATTAAGCACAAAGATAATATTTACATTCATAATCACTTACACTATACAAGAATAACATATACATTTTATCAAAAATAAAAACAAATATAAAAAAACAAAAAAAACTCAATCCATCGCTCTTAGAGTAAGGTCAGGTGAGATGTACCAACCCTTAACTTTACGAGAGAGATTGTTTCCGTAAAGAACTAGTTTATTAGTTTATCACATTTTATTATCTACTTAAATGGATACTAACTAGCAACCATAAAGAATGTAGTTTTATAAATAGGCTTTTAACGATAATATCATATCGCATGAATAAACAAAATTTAAAAGGAACTCTTTGCCCCAGCTATTATATTCCAATACAATTCATTATACGTTCTAGTATTAGCTAACAAAAAAAGAGTTGAAAGTGTAATGAGTTACCTGGCCAATGAGACCACCTAGAAGATACTTCCAATTTTCCAACAAAAGATTAATCTCTGTAGTTGTTTCTGCACAAATTCTTTTCCATAGCTTCAAACACAAAACAACCCACCAACCCAAATCAATACATAATCAAAAAAACACCATAAAATATACACATACATTGTACATACCTTAGAAGCCTCGCGACCAATGTAAAGTGACATTGTATTGTATAATCAAGAAAAGCAGTGAGGCCATATTACATTAAAAACCCGCCAACATCATTCATCACCCACCTTAAAAATCAAATCTTTTTAGCAATTTTTGGGTCAGAAATTTAAAAAAATAGCACAAGATTGAATCTTTAAATTAAAGATAATTGGGAAATCGAGATAAAAATTTGAAATGAGAGAAATGGGGGTGGTTGTTGAGAAATGGGATAGAGGGGAGAAGTGTAGTTGAAAGGAAGAGAGGAAGTATGTATGTAATGTATGTATAGTTTCGAGTCTCTCGCGGTTATTTGATTTGTCCACCACTGTATACGAGTTCAACCCGGAGCGACAGTTGTGAGAAACTACTATATATCATGCCAACGATGAACAAAGATTTCAAATTATATATTATTTTTTTTGAAGTGAGGTTTCAAATTATATTTTACTTAGTTACTTTAAAAAAAATTATATTTATTAACTCTAGTATTAAAATTTAATTTATTAATTTTAAGAGTTTTTTTTTTGGCTAGGTTCTTAATTTATTTTTAACTAGCTCTAGACCTGTACGAGACACGAATATGCTCTAATTAAAGTACCGTATATGTTTCTATTTTTTATTATTAATATGTTGTTTTTATAAATATCCTGCAATTTTTTTGATAAATGACTAAGGTGTCTATGAATTGCTGCAAGGTTGTAATTTGTGAATAAAAACCATTTTAAGTGTGTCTACACTTCTTTCAAAGGCCCCGCAGGTGGACATAATCCAAAAAGTAATTATTATGATAAAAAAAATAAATTTGTTTTAACATTCCATCATACAGTAAGCATCTAATTATTTGTTTAGGCGTTACACCTCGTTATCCTCTTTGTTTTCTCTCAAATGAATTTGATGAATTATACAGGTGAAATTAAACAGGTTAGTTGTTTAATTAATTGACAAGAATAAAAACAAGATTTACTCTTTTTCTAATAAATAAAAATAATTACAAATAGGATCATCAGAATCAGCATATACATTGTCGAAGATTCTCAGATACTCTCTGTCATTTAAATTATTCTAGCCATCTTCTAATGTTTCTTCTTCTTCTCCCAACTACCAAATTTATTATTCTTTCTATACTAAAAATTCAAACTTTGTATTTCATTACGCCCTTAATCCACTTAAATTTTATGTTTCTCTACCCCAAGTCACTTTTGACCCTAAATTAAGTCTGTCCCCTTTCTCCCTCCCGCTCTCATAAATATGTATAATTACAATAAAGTTAAATATTGACTAATTTACACTTTGCATCCCTTTGGTTTTGAATAATTGTACTTTGGGTCTCATAGTTTTTAAATCAACAATTTGCATCCCAGAACTTTTAAAATCATCTCACTTTGCATCCCTTTGTAAATTACGTCAATTATCAACTTTAATTTCATATTCTGGAGGGTTTATATTGGTATTTAATATTTAAACAATTATTTCAATGTCCATATTTCTTAGATTTTGTATTCAATTCATTACAAATATCTCATTTACATGGCTGAAATTTGTTATTAGTAGATTATATATAAGTATATTTTTTTACATTTCAAATTAAGTATTAAAAAGTCAAATATCGGTTAAAACGGGACACAAATAACTACTAATAACACATTTCAACCATGTAAATGAGATATTTGTAATGAATTGAATACAAACTCTAAAAAATATAAACATTAAAATAACTGTTTAAATATTAAATACTCATATTAACCCTCTAGAATATGAAATCTCCCTATTATATAATAACACAACAAGATGTTTTGGGGAAACATTTTATTCAGATAAAATTACATTTTTACTCTCTCATATGTCACGTGAGTATGTCATGTCAACAACTAATTAATATTAATATCTATATTACTATTATACCCTTTGGTACATTTAATTAGCTTGCTCTTACTATCTTACATACATTTTTTTTATTTAATATGTTACTATTATTATACTTTTATACATATTTTTCAATTAATTCGAAATTTTATAAATTAGTTATCTCAAAACATACCGTTAATAAGAAAACATATAATTTCTAGAATTTGAGACAAGTATTTTGACTTAGAGTGTTCAAGCGCATGCCAGTCAAAAATAATATAATTTTCCTAATGGTATAGATTTTAAAAAATATAATGTGATTGTTAAATTTATATCTTTAAATCACTTAATTATATCTTATTAATTTTAACAAAAATAATAAATTTAAATAAATTACAAACTATAATTGAAATTTTAAAATTAACTGTCTTGTACGGACATAAGAAATAGTATTATATTTGAGTCTCATGCTTATCAACACACGAGATCAGTGATTTATTTATGAGATGAGAAAATTTATATATATTTAAAATATATGTAATTGGTTAGAAAACTCGAAATATAGGTTATATTACTTGATTATAAAATATTTTAATATCTATGTAAAGTGATATTTCGGTAGTTAAAAACTTAGATACGTATGAGATTTTAATATTTAATTATTATGAGAAATATCATATAAGTAAAGATATATTTTAAACTTGCTCTTATATATGTGATATATTAAAAAACCAATACATTTTAATTTAAAAATTATAAATTTTATCAATTTTAGAGGTTGTCCATGCCTTGCACGGGTGTAAGAGTTAGTTAATGTTTATAATTGACGGAATTTAACTCAAGAGGTGCAAAGTGAGATGATTTTAAAAGTTTTGGGATGCAAAATGTTGATTTGAAAAATATGATACCCAAAATGCAATTTTTCATAACCAAAGGAATGCAAAATGTAAATTAAACAATAAAATAATACACACACACTGACTATAAAGGAGAAATTTAGAATTATTTTTTTTGTTACTTTCATTTGATTTTTCCTGGGTAAAAGAGGAAGTTTTAGTTGAACTAAAATAAATACTTTTTAGTTGTTATTGTTATTCTTGTCTAGTTTGGTTAACTATTTTTAGTATTGTATAGTTGCCCAATGCGGAGAACTCATTTATAACTTTCACTGTAAATAATTCTCGTCAAGATAAATAATATCATGTTAGCCCTCAGAAATTGAAAGTTACTAATGCAGGATTTTCCCAAAGTTGGTGTCAACAGTAATCTATTTGATACTTATTGTAATAAAATTTATTTGAAATAGTTTTCTTTCAAATCAATTTGAATGATTAAGTAAATTTTCTAGATTTCAATTTCTAAGAAAAAAATGTTGAAATTATTTATTTTAATATTTTTGAAATTACATTTATAATTGTTAAAGTTATATTATACATAAAATTTAAAATAAATATTATATGTATATCAACATGCTCAATATATTTGTCAATATAACTCTTCAAATTTGTTCTAAATTCCAAAATTTTAAAAAAAATTACTAAATTTTTTAAAAATATTTTTAACTATATATATTCTTATTAAAATCATAGTATTTGTCAAACTTAATAAAATATTTTTCATACAATTTGGAGTTGGTATTATGAGTTTTAACATCCCTGATTCATGTATGTAGCGTTGTTATAATTTTTTTGTCATTTTTATATCCATATTCATATGACTTTATTGCTAACTTGATTATGCACCGTCAACTTGTTAGATTTATTGTATTTTCAGTGATTATTGTTTGTTACATAATTTTGTAAAAATGAATGATCAAACTAAAATAGTGTATGTTTGAAGAATTTAGGACTATGACTCTTTCTCTTGTACACGGTCATAATAGATTGGTCAATGATAGAGAAAGAAAATAATTTAAATCAAAAATTCAATTAGATATATTAATTATTTTAATAATAAAATAATTAATGTATATCAAGAAACATGATATATGATAAGAAATAATTAAGGAGACAAATATTAATTGCAAAACAATTAATATACATTAATAATATGTGATATTAATATGTAATTATTAGGTAGGGATTAAATAGTCTTTTCATATAATTAAATTATAATATCTACTTATTAGATAGGGGTTAAATTGTCATTTCATACTATTAAATTTGTTCATGTTGCCCTGTTATATATATAATATATATAGTGGAAAATTAAGGCTCCTTTGGTATTGATATTCCTGTTATAGATAGTAATAGCAGTTTTTTGTTGAAAAGTAGGTAAAAAGAATGTTTGATAAATTTCAAAATCAGCTTTTTACACAAGTGTTTTTATTCTAAACACTGCTTTTAGAGAAAACAAGTTCTCCATATTTTAAAAAAAAATAATTTTTCAACTTTTTCGGGAAGTATTAACATGTTTTATTATCAAATCTCTACAAAAACATAATTTTTTATATTATATCTTAAAATATACCTAAATTATAAAATATTACCAAACGGTCATTAAATTTTTATGAAAACACTCTTTATCCCAACACTTTTTCTCATAGTACAATAATTTTTAACAGTAATTACAAACAAACCCTAAATCTTAATTATTTTTCTTAATAATAAGGATAAATTTTACTTTGCATTGATACCCAATTCATTTTATTTGAAAATATATTTTGTTTATTTGAATTCAGTTGGCACCATTTTCATAAACATGTTCTTTCGTGAACAAAATTTGAATTTGTCTCATTTAGTTTGAGATGGATTCAATTCAATTTTTTTAAAATACGATTTCAAATATAAAAACCGAACTCATATTTATGTCGCTCCTAGCGGCTCTTCTTTTATCTTTCTCACAAAAAAATTCATAATTCTTATACATAATTTAGGAGTTATTATTACCTTTTTAATTGATGATAAATCCCCTTTTATTGTTTGTTTCTTTAATTATGTTTCGTATTTAAAAAATTTATCTCTTTAGTAAAAGTTTTTTTACCCAATTATTGGGTTTTTTTCTACCTGTATATTGAGTTTTATTTCTCTCTCCTCCTGTGAGTTTAGTTATTTAATATCAGGATCGTAGATGTGTAATATTATTATAATGGTTCATTGATATGGATTATATGGAATCGTAGATATGACCAGTTATTCGATTATAATTATAAAAAAAATCAGATATATGTATTTTTCATGACTACAACATATTGTTAGATTATCTTTCAAAATGGTCACAGATTGTGAAATGAATGTGGGATGTACGTGCAAGATTTAATCGACGATCGTAATTTTGATAAAGGAATTTTAATTTTATTTATTTTACTATATATTTGTTCAATTTTAATTATTTTTATAGATGTTGTATAGCTTTTATTAATGAATTAGTTACTTGTTAAAAAAAAGGTAATCCGATTACATGATCTCTGAGATATTTTTGTTGTGAACTTGGGAGTTGAGAATTTAAAGTTTCATTTGATATTTGTTGTTGTAAATGGTAATATTAATTTTTTTTTATCGAAAATCAGATAAAAAAATGTTTAATAAAATTAAAAAATAACTTTTTTGAAAAGTGTTTTTAGTCTAAAAATTATTTTAAAAAAAAGTAGGTTTCCCATACTTTTGAAAAAAATTATTCTCCAACTTCTACATAAAGTAATTATAAGTTTTACTATTAAATCTCCCCAAAAATATTTTTTTTTTTATATTATTTCTCAAAATATGTCAAATCAAAAAATATTATTAAACAATTATCTAATTATTTAACACCACCTTTTTCATTGGCATTTTTTTCACACTATAACAATTATTAATAATAATTTCAAACAAAACGTAAGTAATTTTAACTTTAAGTTAGATGATGTATATTTGTATAATAAATTTAAAAATAATGATATTAAAAGTTTAAAATTTGAAAATTTATATTATTAATTTTAAAAATACTAATACTAATAATATTTAAAAGCTATGTCCAAGTAATTTGTATAATATAATTTATTTTATTTTTCCATAATAATTTTAATTATATTTAATATTATGTGTAGTTGTGATAACTCGGGTCAAATCACGAGTATTTTTCGAAAATCGGGTCAAGTCTCGACTTCCGAATCTGAAATAAACCAAAGTAAACTAGCTCAAATACAACAACTTGGGTAATCCACAAACCCACCACAAGTTCCAAAAGATCATGATTTGTTGGTGCACTTAGTAGTAGTCCTCTTATACACTGAACAAATTATCTGAATCTATTTAATGTGGGATTAGGGTATTACAAACTCCCTCACTTAAATTTCTGACGATCTCATCAGGTCGAACAGATAGCCCATTGACTCAAATCGTACTTTTCTAGGCATTGTGGGATAATACCGGTTGACTTTGTGTTCCCACCTCCGAACCTTTGTCCATTATGAGATAATACCACTAGACTTCGTGTCCCCACCTCCGATAACTTAATGAATCAAGGTTTCGAGAGTTGACTCTGATACTATATGTGACAACCTGGATCAAATCCTGAATATTTTTCAAAAATCGGGTCAAGTGCCGACTTCCAAATTCGAAAATAAGTCAAAGTAAACTAGTCCAAATACAACAAGTTGGGTAATCCACAAGTCCACCACATGCTAAAAAAATCATGATTTATCAGTGTACTTAGTAGTAGTATTCTTACATATATATTGAACAAATTATCTCAATTTACTCGATATGGAACTGGGGTGTTACAGTAGTATTATCCTTATACAATGTTTCATTTATTTTATTTATATTTATGTTTGAAGTGGATGATATTTATTTGTTTTGTTTGAAAATATGTTTTAATCATAAAATTAAACTTTTGAAAGTTAAACTCAGTTAATTAGAAATTAAACTGACCTAAACAGGATCAATGACAGAATATTAAATTTTTAATGTTTCGGTTTTGATAAAATAGTATAAATATATAAAATCAGATATAAATTGGTATCTACACTATATATTAGAAACAATATATTTTTGTTGATTTGGTTGGTTAATAGATTAATAATAATCATTAAAGTAAATTGATAAAAATGGTTAGACGTTATTGAATAATATTTTATATTTTATTTTATTTAAAATATCATCAAAATTTTAAAGTTTGAATTTCGTCAATTATATATTTAAATTAAACATGTATACTATTAGTTATAAAGATATATCCAAAAGTTTTATTTTATTTATTTAGTTGTAAATAAGATTATAATTATATAATATTTTTTATATAATAATATAGTTATTAGAATTCTAATAGTTACAATTATATTTTGTAATCTTTTGTCTATGTAAAGAATGTAATATATTTAAATTCTCTTAAGATTTTAAATAACATATAATTAAAATTAAAAAAAAACATTAAAAAATCAAACGAAACCACAGCAGTAGGCCAGTAGCCCCTCCTATTGTCCTAGCAGAGCTCTGTCTGGTTTCTCCATGTGCATGACACAGTTTTCGTAAACGTACTGTCAATTACGGTGAGTATAGATAGTACTGTAACTAATTTAACGTGTACCAAAACATGTGAAATTCTGAAATGTTGCAGTTGGGGCAGATGGATGTTCTGCCATATATATTGTTTGGTCCAGAAAGCAAACCTAATACACTACTGACTAGTGAGTCACTACCCTGTGTTTATTCTATCACCCGCTTCGCCAAAAGTCATGAACACAACACAACACAACACAACATAGAGAAACAACTGACAACACAATAATTTTCATATAACATATAATGAACTAAAAATTTGGAAATTTTTGCTGTCTTAGCAAGTACCAAAACATATAAGCGGACAAAACAACCAGAAAATATATGGTTGGAATCATATCTAGCTTTGCATTCAAACAGTAATCACTAACTATATGTACAGTATTATCTTCATGGAATCAATCCCATATTGGTTTTCAATGACTAGTCAATTTAGAGTAGCAACAGTATCTGAATATGATTTTCTGGGGCCACTGTCGTTTGTGCTCAGAGTTCGTTACTCGCAACATTACTGTCGGACCCTCTGGCACGAATATCAGCATAATTTCCACAGCTATAATATACTACAAACATGTAAAAAGAAACAACAAAGGGAAGAAATCAAGTAAACAACTTACTTGATCCAAGGCAGCATTAGCAAAACACTTTACCCACTAGTAGATAGTTGCAATATCCAAAAATAATCGAGCAGACCTATTGGCCTCAAGAGTATTCCAAAATTAAAGGTCGAATTCAGTTGCACTGAACATATAGCTCGAGGGCCAATTGAGAAAAGGTAAGTTATCGTTTACAGAGTAACCAACATAGCACAAAATCGACGAGACATGGGATGAAGGATAAAAAATCCTATAAACTTCATGCAGCTGACTGCTAGATCCAACTACATGTAATCAGTGTACCCATCAATTATATAATGTTTTAACATTTACTATTTTTCAGCAAAGCAAAATGTTTAAGAAAAGCCATCAAATGACAATTAAGTATTATCTACAAATGCTTTAACAGCCACTATCTGTTTTGTGCATGATCACTTGATGATTTCTGCTGGTTGTCTAGATCATAAGTATTTTCTCCAAATCTAGAATCCATTCAGTAGCAAACTAGCCCCATTGTTTGTTTACTGCATAAACACAATGGCAGCCCTGTCAAATTTCAACAGCGGAAGCACAACTAGAAATTTACAGTGGCTTTCATATCTGCATCTCGTAGTTCACCAGGTTGACAAGATTTCTTACGCTGTCAGCTAGCCCCATTGTTTGTTTACTGCATAAACACAATGGCAGCCCTGTCAAATTTCAACAGTGGAAGCACTACTAGAAATTTACAGTGGCTTTTATATCTGCATCTCGTAGTTCACCAGGTTGACAAGATTTCTTACGCTGCCAACATATCTATTAATATTAATGTTTGGATATATAAAATTTAGCAACAAAAAATGTTTAGCAAAAGCCATCAAACGACAATTAAGTATTATCTACAAGAGCTTAAACAGACAGTATCTTTTTGTGCATGTTCATTTGATGTTTTCTGAAGGTTGTCCAGATCATTGGTCCTTCCCCAAATCTAGAATCCATCCAGTAGCAATTGTTTATATACTGCATACTCACGATGGTAGCTCTTTCAAGTTTCAATGGCAGAAGCACAACTAGAAAGTACAGTGGCTTTTATACCTGAATCTCATACTGGCAGGTTGAAAAGGTTTCTTGCGTTATATACGCTGAAAGATCACATTGTTGCATGCCTCTAGTTTTCCTGTCAACTACTAAACTGCTAATCGACTTCTTGCATGTTTAGGCTCTTCCAACAGGTGACGGGGGTGGATTGATTACATATTTTGTCGGGGCTTCATCTTGGATTGTAGTTGGATTCTTAATCATAAAATTTGTAGGTTCAGCTAGGTTCTCCTTTTCCAACTTCACTGCAAAGAGATTGGATAGTTTCTGACTACTAAGAAATGCAACAGCTATGAAGAACGCCTGTATCAAGGAAATTGAGGAATCGAAATCAACAGAGTAAACGCCACCCGTAAAAGGTGCCAGGGAGAAAATTGGCTTATTGTCTTGGTGTCCACCCTATATATAAGCATAAACCAGAAAAGATATATTAGAAGGGCTGACAAACCTTTACAAGAGCAGGGCAAACGGATGAAACTCAAAATAAAAGCAGTACCTGAACAAAAAGATTGAGACCTTCTACAATGGAGGAAGTAAGAGGTCTCAAATTCTTGCTGATCTGGTCTTGGTTGGTGAGAATATGTAGTTTACAACCAACATCCCATCCTCCACAGTCACAGGAACCACCAGATCTCCATCGGTTCATTAGTGGAGAGGGGGCTCCTTTATTAGGCACACCATGGATACCACCAGAAAGAATGACTGTAGTGCTGTTAGACTCTTCACATGCTTTTCTGTCTGAATTGTTATCAAGAATATACTCATTGCTTTCTTCACTTTGTCCTCTATCACTCGTGTAGTTTGAATTATTTATGACAAGGGCTGCAAGCTCTCTGCTTGGCATTAACTTTTGAGTTTCTGTATCTTCCTGTTCGGTATCAACACCATACAAAATGGACTCTCTTACAGTGTATTTGTCATTTGTTTTCTGACCACTAAAACCAGGAAGGTGAGAACTAGCAACCTTTATCTGGCCAATGACGTTATAACCAAGACTCGGGCTTTTTCCTTTTGACCCTTGACTCATCCAGTTTCCACTTCTCTTTTTTATTTCATGAACCGAGTAGAGAGCGTAGATCAAGCTAGGAACATCCTCTTCTGGTCTTGGTAACTTTTTAACGGCAGCAGCAAGTATGTCGCTGCTATTATCAACCACTAATTTGAAAAGAGGTAGTCCATTCTTTATTGTCAGCTGCACAAGAGCCTGCACACATGATGTCTCACAAGTCTGACTATGAAGCAATTCAGTTGTGTCCATAGGGTTAATGTTAACAGGATCCAAGTTTATTTTTAATGGCCCAACAAACTCAGTAGAATGCACTCCTTTGGGCTTTAGCAATGGGTCAAGCAACCTTCTTAAAGGGCTGGACCTCGAATGGTTGCCAGTACTTGCATTGTCTTGGTTAATTTTATGGGAATCAGCTAAAGCTAATGATTCGACAGGTCCAGATTTAACTGTAGTATTCGAGGAGCTTAACTGGGGTACAGCAAGACCTTCCTTAAAACTAAAACTTTTAGTCATCCTTCCAATGCTGCTAAAGCTAAACCGTCGACGAGGTGATGGATGTCTTCCTTTGGCAGCAGGTCCTCCAGCAAGGTTTGGTCCTGATCTCTTGGGAGTCTCAGTATTTAAAGGTGCAATGTCTGGAGTTGAGATTGTTATGTTTGTCGTCCTTTGATGAGTGCGAGATTCATCAAACTGTTCTACTCGCTGAGGTTTGACAAAGTTCTTTTGCTCCGTGCCAGAGTCAACCGTGGTTGCAACACAAGCAGGGAGTGGACAAGAGTGTGGTACTTCCGAGTAGGTTTCTACTGAGTGAAGTTCATCAGGGGAAAAAGAGCTTGAAAATCTCCTTCCGACTGCTTCTGCCAAATATCCCTCATATGACTTTCTGGGTTTTAAAAGCTGCATGTCCTCCGAGAAACTCTTCCTGGAAAGGCTTTTTGGTAGAATCAGAACAATGTTTGCATTGACAGAGGTTTCCGTAGCCAAGTCAAATTCCTCCTCTGTTGTATCAGTTTCTGTTTCTTTAACACTCACTGAATCTATTGAAGAACTTGGCAATTCATTTTTACCCGAGTTTGATGATTGAGTTAATTTTTCTGATTTCGCATTACAGTATGATTCATTCCTTTTTTCCCCATCAAGCAATATCTCAGAAAACTTTATGCCAGAAGATTTGTCACATTGCCGGAGGTTTTGCATCATATCTAAGGTGCTCCAGGGAGTAGTTTCGTGACCTTGGGGTTTGGTGACATTCCTTTGAGACCGAACACCTTGCTCCTCTTCATAGGCTGAGTTGGGACGCCAACCATGTGAAGACAGCTGCTTCCTCTGACCAGTATTAGTCTTTCTCTTAGCTGTACTGGAAATTGTGGACGTTCCACCTGCCATATATGAAGAATTACTGCTATATGGTGATACTTTCTTGATCCCTCTAGCGGGGATAAGTTTATCATCATACTTCCATCTTTCAAGACGTTTCCACTCAAGAACACCAAAATTCAGAGCTTTCTCCTGAACGTTCTCTCTTCTCTCAATTTGTTGGAGATAGCCTGGTAAATTAGACATGTGCTTGACAAGCTCATCATCTTTCTTTTTGTCAATCGAAGGAGGTATTCTGCCATTTCCTGAAAGCTTAGTTTGAGCCATTTGCTTGTCATCAGCATACTGCCAAAACTCTTCCTTGACCTTTTCTGAACATTTCAAACTTCTACTTCTTTGGGGAGATACGGCCTTTTCCTTCAAATATTTTGAAGCTTGTTGACTCGAGCTCTTTTTGAGCTCTGCATTGGATCCCATATTCAGGAACAGTCCTCAAGCCTGATGTTTTAGTCAAATTTAATTAAAATCATCACTTCTCTTATGCTTCCTTATATGTCAGCTGACGGAACATAATTCAACAGAAAACCTTAATCAATTTAATTGCAAACTTCCAATGAAAACTCAAAGCATGAAGTACTTAACTTTTATAGTTTTATGTAAATACAGAAGTTAAGGTAACCGTATGGCTTAATCATAGCTAATACTGTTCATTCATATAAAAACATTCCTCAGATCATTCAGCTTTTAAAAAATTGTGTTCATATTACATGAAGTATTACACGTAATACCAAAGGGGAAGCATCTAGAGATTAAAGGCCGAGTATCAGACCATGACTAAATTACAAGGGCATTTCAGAAACACTTACAATGCCGGTAGAGACCTACAATACATCAAGAGCATATATCTCACAAATATAAAACTCAACAAAATAGAGAATAGCCGGAAACAAAACAGACTTCAGAATCAAAATAAAAGACGAACCAGGAAAGAATAGAACGTCAAGACAAATGAGCCTACTAGATCAATTCATAAAATTCAAACCAAATAATAGACCTCTATGAGATTCCTTATAAGTAACTCGTGTTAAGTTACACGTTCTCCTGAAACCTTAAGGCGTTAGGAAGAGGTCTCAGCTGGATCATATATTATTCTAACAATTCGTAATCGAAAACGATACATTTTAATCACAGTTATACATACAATTCTGAACCTGAATAAAAGACTGTCAATTAGAAATGTATTCACATACAACTGAACCCTAAAACTGACTTGCAGATTATTAATAAACATTTTATACAAGTAAACGAAGATAAATATGAAAAATATATTTAAGCAAAAGCAAAAATTAATTTAGTAAAAACTTAAATTACCTTGAAAAAATATACACCTCACGAAACTGTTTGAAACCCACAATCTGAAAGGTGTAAATGAACAGAAACTGATTAGCGAAGCGGATCAGATACGACGTCGCACAGTAATCTGAAATGAACATAGATGAACGTACAAGTAAAGCAAAGAAAGGTATTGCGGTGCAATTATATAACTCTTATGTGTGTGTATGTTTTATAATGAAGCGATGCTAGCAAGGAAACCCCGCGAAATGTATGTATAGTGTATGTATATGTTTGAAGAAATATAGAACGAAAGCTGTTTGTTTTCCGACATTTGGGACCTACCTATGAGCAACTTTTCATTGTGCACGAATCCCTAGGTTTTTGTGGGTCCGGGTTGGTACACAAATCGGGATTGCTAGTGGGCCCGCTGGATTTGGCTCCCTTGTTTGGTGCAGGCCTTTTTGTTTTCGGCTTTTGCAATCAATAATTAATAAAAAATTATTGTCAAAAACAAAATAATTAATCAAAATTTATTACTCGGTTCGCACCATCTCAAAATAATATGGGGCCGTTTAGTTCGAGAAATTTTTTCCAAATATTTTCTGAACTTTTCATCTCCAAGAAAACAGTTGCAAATTGAGAAAACACGTTCTAATATGAAATCAGCATATTATAAGTTTTCTATTTTTCTGATTTTATTAAATTAGCAACATAATAAACTAATTGCACATATATTAGTAAATATAAATAAAATATTTTAATGTTTCACAATTTTTTATCTTTAACATGTCCGGTTTAAAGATTTTTACATATCTAAAATATTGAAAATCAACTAAATATAATTTAAGATGAATAAATAATATATGGATAGAAAAATCATCCATAAAGACTTCAAGAAAGTCTTCAATCATATAGAGAAATACTGAACATGCATCTTTGAAAATAACTAGGTCCATTACACACACAAAAGACAAACGATGAAAAATGAATGTTCTTAAAGAACACGTGAATGTGATATTCTCTTGATCCTCGGGGGAAATATATATTTGGTTATACCCCGTGTATCCATCTAGCATTTGATCTATGAATGGAAATGGAAAATGATCTTTCCTAGTGACTTCATTGAGCTTGCGGTAATCAAAACAAACACGCCATCCAGTTTAGATACACGAAGGGATCAACTCATTATTCTCATTTTTCACTACAGTGACGCCAGATTTCTTTGGCGCAACATGGATTGGACTAATCCAAGGACTATCAGAAATGGGGTATATAATGCCATGATCTAACCACTTAATGATTTCCTTGCGAACAGGCTCTTTCGTTATGGGATTAAGGCGTCGCTAAAAATCTCCTCTTAAGTGTAGCATTTTCCTCAAGATGAATGTGATGTTGTACTATTAATGTAGGACTTATACCCTTGATATCAGCCATAGACCAATCCATGCTTCTTTGTGTTGTTTAAGCAAATTGATTAATTGGGTCTCTGGGTCAAGGGTTAAGTCACTAGGAATGATGATTGGAAGAGTATCATTTTCACCTAACAATGCATACTTAAGAGTTGAAGGGAGTGGTCTCAAATCATGTTTAGGAGCCTCAACTATGGAAGCTTTAACAATGGTCTTAGGCTCAAGATAGATTTCCTCCAACTGTGTTCCCATTTTGTGCTTATGGCATTGAGTTCTTCAAGCATGTTTTTGGAAGACATATCTTTAAACAACTCCACAAGTTCCTTATTTGTCTCATTTTCCTTTAAAATCTCTTCCACGAGAGACTCAATGGCACAAACCTCACGAGTATCTTCCTATAATGACTCCATATGTTGATTGGTGAAATTAAAGATTTTTCAAATCAACAGTCATATTCCCAAAAGACATTTTCATGGACCCATTACGACAATTGATCGTATTCGAAGTAGCGAGAAATGGGCGACCAAGGATGACAATAATTTGTCCTTTGGTGCTAGAAATCAACGGGGAAGTAAAACTAGCCAACTTTAATGATCACATCCTCAATAATACCTTGAGGTATCTTGACAGAGCGGCTGCCAGTTGAAGAGTGACACGAGTGAGTTTAAGATCACCAAATCCTAGTTGACGGTAAATTGCTAGAGGCAAAAGGTTAACATTGGACCCTAGGTCAAGGAGACATTTTTCAACGCGAGTGTTACCAATTATGCAAGAGATGGTGGGGCAACCGTGATCTTTGTACTTGATTGAAAAGTTATTATTAGAGAGGATTAAGCTCACATGGGTAGCAAGGAAAGCCTTTTTAAGAACATTGATTGACCTCTTTTTAGTGCACAAATCTTTAAAAAATTTAACATACGATGGGACTTGTGCAATGGCATCTAAAAGAGGGATGTTCACTTTCACTTACGAGAAAATCTCTAGAATCTTCTCAAGACGGGGTGATTGTTTGGAAACAAGACTATTGGGAAAATGGGCTTTCGGTGTGCAACTAAGATCAAAATCTTTACCTTTTTGGACCTCACTATCTTTCTCTCTTGACTCCTTTGATAGACTAGCCGTAGAAGAAGAAGTTTGATTAGTGTCACTGATTGGATCTTGGGAAGTTAGGTCATGACATTTCTTAGCACGTTGATATGAAATGACATCATTGACATGCTCATTCATCTTCTCATTCACATTATGAACTTGCCTAGCATTGGGTGGATTTGTAGTATGACGAGGGTTTACCTCATGTTGACTAGGAAAAGTTTTAGCCTCACGACTACTCAATTGAGTGGAAATTTTGACCCACTTGAGTTGCTAAGTGTCCTACTTGTTTCGTAAGAAGTTCTAAACTCTGCCGAATGATAGCATTTTCATCATTTACAGGTGGGTGATTTGTTGTTGCACCACTATGAGATGTTTAGGTTTGCCGATAGGACTAAATTTAAGGCTTTGGGTAAACTCCCTTTGGATAGTGTTGTGGTTGGTTTTGGTTTTGGGCCCCTTGGGACCATGAGAGATTAGAATGATCGTGATACCCAAGTTTATAGGTATTTGAGAATGGATCATTTTTGGGCTTTTGATATGGGTACACAACATTGGTTTGCTCTATGGGTTGCGCAGACTGATAATCCTCAGTAAAATGATCTAAACCTCCACAAACACTACAAGACAACGGGGTAATTCCTAGAGATGCGATTGGTTGGGGAGTTTGTGATTGTTATTTCTCGATTGATTCAAGTTTTTTTGATATAGATACAAGAGCGTACTTTTCGAAGGCAAGCTCAATAGAACGAACACTACTAAAATAACCACCATCATCTCTCTCTGACGTACTCTCCCATTCAGCACTCTTTTCGGCTAACCCCGTTATATACTCTCAAGCCTCTTCAATAGTCCTAGTTATGAAGCCCTCGTGACACATTTACTCTACAAATGCATGAGTTTGGATATCTAAACCCTCTTATATGATTCATATGAGTTAGGTTTGAAAGATTCCATGATTATGGCACTCAGCAAGAAGGCTATTGAAACACTCAAAAGTTTTCCAAATTTTTTTATATAAAGTTTGCGAAAACTAATGATTTTAGTGCGGAGTTCCATTGATTTAGAATGAGGGAAATATTTTTTCAAAAAGAGGCCTACAAATTCCTCCCAAGTATTTATGGTATCGGTAGAAAGACTATTGAACCACTTTTTTACATTGCTTTTGGTAGCAAAGGGAATGACACAGAGTATGATACCATCTCTAATTAAAAACTTGAAAGAGATAGTGTAACAGAGATCTTTGAATTCTTGGATGAACTCATAGGCATCTTCATCATAGTATCCATTAACTTTGGGCAACGTGCCTATAAGATGAGTTCTAACCTCAAAGTTTGAACCAGCAGTTTCAGGAAGTACTATGGAAGACTTATGAGCTTTTTGTTGGGGGTAGAAGGCTTGTTGGAAAGTGGTACGATGAGGGCGGGATAAATCATTATTATCAACCATGATGTTATTTGAAATTGTTTTACTAATTAGAAGTCTATCGGATATGAGAGTTAAACGACCCCTAGTATTTCTTTTCCAAGGGTGCATACAATAGGAAAATTCCTAAATTACCATGCAATTAGCACATAGAGAAGGGAAAAAATCACTCAAAATAAATATTTATAATCCTAAGTTACCCTTAAAAAAATCTACACAGGTTCTAACTTTCGGTTCCACCAAAGAGTCTATAAATCAAGAATTATTCGAACTAACTTGTCTAGATCGGAGGAAACATCACCAAGAGGCTAAACTCCTTTCTCTGTCACCAAATCTTAATCATCTAGGTAAGTGATGCACTAGCCTAGACACTGAAAGTCTGAATAATTCAAAATTTACTTTCTCTTTTAGGTACCTTCCTAATTAAGCTCAAATTTCTTAGGGGCCGATGTCTAACTAATTTTAAGGGAAGGAATATGCAATATGACGAATTTAATAGTTTATGGGCTAAGGATAGGGTGATGAAATCCCCCACCTTATCTTGTAATGTGGTTTAACCCTTAAATTTAATTAGATGAAAATGCAACACCCATGAGTTAATAAAAAAAATAAAACACATAAAATGATTTGCACTAGTGTGGTACGTACTCGGTTCTCCAACAATCACCACAGTTTATATAAAAAAAATACAAAAATAGAAATCATAAACAAGATGTGCTCTAGGTGTATATGAAACGCATGATGCGGCACATACTTATTATCTAATTAAATTAACTATACTAATATATTTATAATTATTAATTTAAATTAGGAAGAAGAAAATAGTACCCAAAATAACATAATAATTAATTTGGCGAAGAACTAACTTAAGCTGAAATTAGGGACGTGCACATGAAAATTCAAATAAACAAGTCAAGTAAATAAAAAAAATTATTTTTATTCTATTTTCACTTCAATTACGTTAACACGTAAAAAATTAAAAATAAAATAAAAAAATTAATAAACAAAAAAGCAAAATAAAATAATTAACTAAAAGACTATACTACTAGTGACTATACGACCATGTGTGTATATATATATATATATATATATATATATATATATATATATATATATATATATATATAACTACTGTTTGATTTTTACTCAGATCAGTTAACTAAATGACTTGCACAGTGAAATAACACGACAATATATAAAACAATTGGACTTCGAGATAACTCAAGTAACGCGTAATTGTTTTATTTATTTGGTCGACTTTTACAAAAGCAGAAAAAACAAATTTATATTAATAATTAAAAACTCAAATAACGCGTCTCTCGATAGCAGCGTCAAAAAATTGTTGAGAAATTTTTTTAAGTAATAAAACCACAAGTGCATGGTTGTATATGAGTAAAAAAATAAGTACGATTCGAACCACCCATGCTCTTGGCAGTTTGTTCTCTTCCACCAATGATTTTGTTATTCAAAGTTGTTGTGTGAAGATAACTGTTAATGCTGCACCATCCTTGATGTAAACTCCCGCCAAACTTGTTGTCTAAAACATGATGTATTCATATTACATCTAGGCGCTAAGTCTACTATCAATGGGAGTTGTTGTCCCATGGTTCATGAATGTTGTTGTCACCTAAAAGTGTTGTCTTAGATTTGAGACAGTACCTTCTTAGAGTACTGTCAAAGATTGAAATATGTTGTCCCTGAGGCCTGAACAAATAAATGAACTCCTACAACCTTTTTTTTTTTTTTTTTATCCTAGACAGTATTTTTAAGAATACATGTTGTCATCTATTTGGACTATATAAACATATTGTCCAAGTGACCATTACATAAAACATGCTGTTAGACTGACATTTGTTTCACTTAATCTATTCCAGACTAAGTAGGAATGAAACTTAATTATATATTTAGGTAGCACACAATCCTAATAAAGCCTGACACAATTATAAGAGGTTCAAGCAGGATCATTGATTTTATCCTAGTGAAACTCCTACTATGGGATTTCTGGAAAAAGATAAGGAGATTGTTGTAGATATTAGTAAGGAAAAAGCTAACTTATCAGGCTAGATTTCAAAGATTGCTACTGATATATCTCATATGGATGCTTAGTTAGTCACTATGGATAAATATACAGCTATGATTGCTAGAAAGATAGCCTTCTTCAGGGCAAGTTAAGAGAGAATCATGACTCTACTTCTTCCACTTTCTATGTATTGAAGAATAATCACACCAAGCTTCAGACTGATGTGTCTCAGTTACATTCTAAGGTTGATTCCATTATTACAGAGTAATCCATCATTCAATCTCTTTGGGGACAAATTCTCTTAACTATTACAAGTGGTGATAATGTCAAAAAAGGGAAGAAGGGAGGAATTAGAAGCAATAAAGATGAGTCTTGCAGAGGAAGTAATACGGGAAGAGGAAGAGAGATGATGGAGATGATGATTCTCATGATTATAAGGTCTTGGTGGTTTGAACAAAATGTCTAGGCACATTCAAAGAACTATAATAGAGTCTAGGACAAGCGGGCTAAGAAGTGGACATGGTGAAAGAAAAATATCATAGTCTAATCCACAAGAGTCTAGGAGAGGAAGAGAAACTGCAGAATGTAATGGGAAGGTAAATGATAAAAACACTATTTCTAGTTATTAGGCCTCAACTCTCAAGTCAACAAAATCAAGCCTTAAATTCTAAATGTAAGAATGAGGCTAGTGTAAAGTTGAAAGGAACTTGTATTATATTAAAGAGAAGCAACATATTTATATTACAAGAGAGGGTTGTTAGACTAATTATGTACCAAATCACCTACTTATAGTAAATAGAATCATATCCTATCAAGAAGATACTATATAAGAATAAGAGAAGATATACCCTCATAATAACAAAATAATATCAAATATATATAAAATAATATCAGTATGATGTAGTAAGGATCATGGAGAGAATAACTATTGATATCATATGATTTAATGCTTGACATGTCCCCGCAAGATGGACGGTCTGTCTGTGAGTCCAATCTTGGCAGTAATATATCAAGTCTTGGTCGAGAAAGTGGTTTTATAAGAAAATTCGCAAGTTGATCCTAAGTTGAAACATGAGTGACTTGTAATGTTCCATTTTGAACCTGTTCCCGTACGAAATAAAAAGCAAGAGCTAGATGTTTCATTCTTGAATGAAAAACATGATTTGCACTAATATGAGTAGCACTTAAATTGTCATAATAGATCACCGGAGAGTGAGCTAATTGAACACCCAATTCACTTGAGAGATTTCTGTTCCACATCATTTCAACTGTTGTTGCTGCTACAGCTCGATACTCGGCCTCTGTTGATGATAGTCCTAGAGATTTTTGTTTCTTAGAGGACCATATGATAGGAGTTTGACCAAGAAAAACAACGTGACCCATGGTTGAGATGTAGTCATCCTTGTCCCCTGCCCAATCTGCATCTAAAAAACCATGAAGAATGGGCGGAGAGTCTCGAAAGATAGTTATGCCCTTATCAAGAGTGCCACATAGGTAGCGCATAAGCCTCTTTAAGGCTGACCAGTGATCACTAGTCGGGCAATGCATAAATTGAGATAGCTTATTAATAGCGAAAGCTACATCAGGCCTAGTTAAGGTGAGATATTGCAAGAAACCAATAGCTGCTCGAAAATCCTTGGGAGCTTCAAGAGGAACACCTAATTTAAGAGATAATGTTTGTGATATAGCTAAAGGAGTAGATGACAGCTTTGCATCCAACATTCCCATTGGCTGTTGGTATGACCTCTACTCCTAAAAAATAAGAAAGTTGGCTTAAGTCCTTCAAAGAGAACCGATTAGCCAATCTTGTGATATACATATTAAGAAAAGAGACATCAGGGCCAATTATTATTATATCATCAACATATACAATCAAGTATATAGGTGTAGTTGAATGATGCAAAATAAACAAAGAAGCATATGAAATGGACCGTCTGAATCCTGCTTTGAGAAGAAAATTTGTGAGTTCAATGTACCAAGCCCGAGGAGCTTGCTTAAGGCCATATATAGCTTTCTTTAACTTGCAAACATGAGTAAGAAAGTTTGCATCAGGAAAACTTGGAGGCTGTGCCATATACACCTGTTCATTCAAAGTACCTTGTAAAAAAAGCATTATTAATATCAAGTTGACGTAAATGCCAACCTTTAGAGACAGCAAGCACCGGTAGTGTACGAATAGTAGCTGGTTTAACGATTGGGCTAAAGGTTTCCATCTAATCAATACCAGGCCTTTGTTGAAAACCCTTAGCTACTAAACGTGCCTTATAGCGTTCAATTTTACCATCTTTATCATATTCGATTCGGAAAACCCATTTGAATCTAACAAGATATTTATTGTTGGTTGAAGGTACCAGATCCCAAGTATCAAGTTTATGTAAAGCATGAAGTTCTTCTACCATTGCTTTCTTCCAGAGGGGATATTTCATTGCTTGAGCAATAGTTTTTGGTATAATTGGTCGATCTTGGATGGAAGTGTTGTTTGCGTACTTTGGATTGGGTTTGTGAATGTTATTCTTTGACCGAGTTATGATTCATGGAGGTGGATTTGGTTGGACAGCTTCTTGGGACTAGGACTGATATGACGATGAAAAAGGCGAAGTGGCTGCTGATTCAATATTCTCATTAGATGACGTAAATAAATTAGTGTTTGGATTATTATTTGTAGATGGTGACATGTTAGTGTTTGAGAGAATTGCGGACCCAAGTGATTGGAATTGTGGGCTGGTTTCTTGTGGAAGAGTGGATCGAAGAGGATGAGGCTGAATAATATGCAACATAATTGGAATCGGGCACCATATATCTAGACTTGGAGTTGGCGGAAGCGAGTGTGTGGATGTAAGATGAATATAAGGAAATTCATTTTCCACAAACTGAACATGACGAGAGGTATAATTGTATAAACCTTATTAGTGATAGGATCTAAACAATGATAAACACTTTGAGTTTTTGAATACCCTTTAAAAATACAAGGCCTTGATTTTGGAACCAATTTGTGAGATGTATAAGGTTTAAGCCAGGGATAATAGAGACAACCAAAACTGCATAATTTGAGATAATTAGGTGGCATTTCAAAAAGTGAATGGAATGGGGATTTGTTACCCAGGCTTGGTGTTGGCATTCTATTGATGAGATATGAAGCAGTAGAGAATGCATATAACTAAAATTAATTTGGAAGATGGGCATGCGATAAAAGGGAAAGCCATGTTTCAACAATGTGGCGATGTCGCCTTTCAGCGAAACCATTATGCTCTGGAGTGTGAGGAGGTGAAGTAAGGTGTGAGATGCCATTAATGGTAAGAAATGATGACAAAGCTTTATATTCACCACCATTATCCGAATAGAGAGTTTTTATTTGTTTTTCAAAGTACTTTTCAACTAAAGCTTTGAACCTGATGAATATTGCTTTGGTGTCCGATTTATTTTTAAGATGATAAAACCATATGTACTTCGTGAAATGATCAACAAAGATGACATAATATTTGAAGCCATCAATAGAATAAACCGGAGATATTTATAAATCGGTATAAATCAATTCAAGAGGTTCATGAGAAACTAAACTCGATTGAGAAAAAGAGAGCTTATGGCTTTTATTACATTCACAAGCATCACAATGAAAGGAAAATGAACTAGAAACATTAAGTTTGAAATCTGAAACTAAGCTTTTGAAAATGGATAAAGAAGGATGCCCAAGCCTATGATGCCAATTTATTGTTGGTGCTTTGAAAGTAGATAAAGAAAGGATAGATAAAGAGGATGGCCATTCATAAACTCCCTCCTTAATTGGACCCTTGTAAGGTTTGTCCCCGTGACTCGATCCTTGATAATAAAATAATCAGCAGAAAATTCTATTAGAAGGTTATTTTCAGAGCAAAGTTGAGAAATAGAAATTATGTTTCTGGTCATAGTTGGTGCACATAGAACATTAGACAAATTGAAATATTTAGTAGTAGGAATTAAGAATGAACCTATGTTAGAAATTGGAACGCCAGTCTCATTGCCAATTACAATTTCTTCCGTAACATCATAAGGGTGATGTAGAGTAAGATTTTCCAGGTCATGAGTGACGTGGTGTTTCGCACCAGTGTCAAGCAGCCATGAAGAATGAGGCGCTATTGTAGTTGCGGTTGCAACATGAGCTTGAAGAGTTGATTGGTGTTGAGTGGAAGGGGGTAAGGTGGGGCAGGCAGTAGGGAAGCGTTCTTGAAATATAGGGCAACGGTATAATGAATGTGTTAGGTCCTAAATCATCATAGAAGGGGGGATTGAATATGATGTTGGTAGATTTTCATTTAATTACTGATTAAGTGTTTGTGTTCTTGAGATATTTAAATGATAGTAAATGAAACACAACGATTCGGGAAAATAAAGATATATTATTAAATCCCTGAGGTGCTACACTTCTAACCAAGAGATTAGCTTCTGTGCGTTCAATCAATATTATAACAACAACAATACAGGTGTGTGTTTAATGATAGGCTTTAATGGAGCTCCCGTAAGTTTGTTGTGTTTACTAAAGACGATGCACACTGATTCTTTCGAATTAAACCCATATATATTTATGTAGACTTTTGGAAATCAAGTGAATTAATTTTCCAACAATTGTTCAAGTCCTTTGTTACGCCTTGAAGAGTGACTGCAGTGTGTAGGCGCCACCAAATGGTTTTGTTGTGCCTCATAACTTTTGTTGCACCAAGGTAGAGTTTATGTGGCGCCTCTACTGTGTATGCCTTGTGTAGGTGCCACAAGTCCCTTAATATCTTATGAATTTTTTTCCTTGCGCCTTGAATTGATTTTGTTGCCCCTACACTCCCATTACCTTGTGCAGGCACCACAAACCTTCCTCTATAAACTTTTGTTGCGCCATAAAATGACACATACTCATTTTGTTGCGCCTACATTCTTCTGAACTCTTATTTGTTGTTGAGGCCTAAATATATTAATGAACTTCTCTCGCTGACATTCAATAAGCCTTTCATCTTGAATGATCTGCAATGATGTATGTATGATTCCTGTTTACATGTCCTTCTGGATTCCTGTGCTGCTTATTAGTATTATTTGACTGTCTTTATTTCTTAGTTGAGTTATCGCTATCACTATTATATATTACGTTACATTATGCTTTACAATCTCCCCCTATTTGGTTGTTAGTGTTCGACAAGCAAATCCTGTGAGAGGATAGCTCAATTGATACTTACAAGAAAAAGTAAAATGCAGAAAGACAGGAAATAATATTATTTACATTCTGGATTGGATTTTTCATTTCTAGATTTCTTTACAAGTACAAGAGAAGTTTGTTCCTCTAGCATGAACATATATTTCTATGATCTTCTATTTGTTTGAACTGTGTCTTGCTTATTCTTAGATCTTGTCTCAGAGTAATGTTTCCTCAACTCTTCTTCCTTTTTTTCTAACCTTGCTTTTACCAAATCTCTCGCTTCAACTTCAAGAGTGTTGGCAAGAGGTGGATCTTCTAGTTTATTCAGGACTTTTGTGAGAAATGCAGTTGAATTTGTCTTTGAGATAGACTCGAAGGCCAGTGATTGTCTTTTTGAAAACACGAACACTGTTATTCTTTTTGGAAAGCCTTTCACTCTATCAGTGTCATGCATAGACTCTTCTTCTATTTTTTCCATCAGTACATCTTGAATGATCCTCAAAGCCTTTTTATCTGATTTGAAAGTGGATCTATTAACCCTAGAAAAGACTTTTACGATGATGTCAGAATTATTCTTTTTCAGTTTTGACAGTTTTTTTCTCTTCTCCACTCCACTCCATTTTTCTTGAACAAGAAGTACTTTGTTCCATTTGGTTCAATTTGTATGCAAGGTTCATAATCTTTAATGGTTTCAAGTTCTTCAGTGCCATCCTCCTTTCTCACATACACTGGATTATGATAGTATTTGGTTGTCTCCATTATATATCTTCTAGATGTTTTGATAGCTTTGTTCAGCCTGAATGCATAGATTAACTCAGCAGCCTTAAGATCTTCTTCAGTCCTATTCTTCTTGCTTCTGAGTCTTCCTTTTACATACTGCATGAACATCACTTGGCTTGACTCCATACCTTCATCGGACAAAGTTAGATTATGTAGTGTTGTTGCTTTGTATATCAATAATCTTCTTTTTAATTAGATATCTCAGTATCTCATTTGACTTGTATCCCCCAAAGATGACTTTCCTCTTCAGCACATACAAATCCACTATATTCATTTTCTTGAAGCTCTTTATCGACAATATTCTCGATCCCAGTGTTGTTGAATTGATATACATCTTCCAACCAGATTTGAATGCACTGACTGACACACTTGTTATTTCATCTGATAGCACAACATGGAACTCAGGAACATCTTGAAAATTTTCCTTTATGGTTCTGAAAAGATCAATGACTTCTCTGTCTTTCTTCTGACTTAGAGTTAATTCTTTCTTCTCCAACAGACTCATTGTTTCATCCCATTCAGGACCAACTTTAACTTCGATGTCCTTAATTCTATTTCTTCTTTCCATTGCGTGTTGAACTCTTTTCCACTTTCTTTTCATCAACTCTTGAGCTTGAACTATATCTTGAATAACAACTTCATCTACACCAACTAGAAGACAATCATTATCAAAAGCATACTCTTCAGCAAATTCCTCCTCGACATCTATACTTGCAGCCTTTGATGTTTCCTCTATCTCATTTTCAGTAGAAATATCCATTGACACATAGGGTTCAAAGATTTCACCTTCCTCCAGTTGCCTTGCTCCAGGCCTGTAAAAGATATTTGTCTCCCCCTGAGCTGTGTATTCCATCATCATTTCTGTTCCAACTTTTTCTTGCTCTCTTCTCTCTCCCTCAGTTGGGTTATCCTCCCTTTCGACCGGAGTTATCTGAGCTGTTGAAGTTGATTGAATAGTAGCAAGAACTTTCTGAGCCAGCAGCTGTTGCACTAAATCTTTGATTTCTTTCATTTCTTTGTGCTGCTGCTCTTGCACTTCCAAGAGTTTTCTTATTGAGTAATAAATTTCAGTAACTTGGGCTTCCAGATTTAGAATCCTTTAGACGTGTGTTGTGTGTGCATTGTGTGGGGTGTTTATTTGGTCAGTGGGTGTCTCACCGCTCACTGTTACTGTTTGATCACGTCCCTCAACACTCACACTCGGCTGTTCATGGTCAGGGAAATGAAGATCATTAAGGTTAACTGTATCACTCATCTCATTCATTACATCCTGATCTTCTGTACCTGTAAGAAAATCCCTATCCCTTCTATGGGTAGGTTGCCTCTCCGCCGGACCACTTTGGGTAAGGAGAACTCCTTTTTCAGGAACTAGGGGGTTTAGACCCAGTGTGGTCACCACTATGGATTCTGTAATGATTGGCATAGTTAAAAAAGAATCTGTGATGCTAGTTGAAGCTATTGAAATCCTTACCTACTCAGAGACACCCTGAACAGGTTCTACTACCAAAGCAGTAGATACTCTAAGTATATAGTCCACATCCCTTATATGGGTGTGTTGTCCCTCCGCCTGACCTGAAAAGATGGGGATGACCTGTTAGTATTGGTGTCCTAGAGACAATACTTTTAATGTTTTATTGAAAACAATTAAGGATTATGTTTTATGTAATTATTTAATTAATATTTATTATGTCTTTATTTACTGCGTCATAAATTGAAAGAATAATAAATGTCCTTGGAATATTAATACGTAATATATATCTTTAAGTATGTGACTTAAAAATGAGATTATATGAATAGTATTTTATTCCTAAAATTCCCTAGTCAAGTATTATTATTTAAGGACAGTAATAATGCAATAAGACTAGTATGTTTGTTGACAGATGACCACATCTCATTGGTCATAGGTATGGTGATACTAAAGTCAAGAACATAAGTGTATGTATCAATACATGACACTAGAAAGACCCGTTGTGAGATTCTACATGTTAATAAGTGTCATAAGAAATCTCACAGTGATAATGATGTAATGATCCTCTGACTTGAAATCATTATATTTCTATACGAGAATTAATATACTTTGATTACACTCAAAGTTACCTTTAACCGGGTAATGATAAAGGTGGACATTGGGTATGCTATGAATCGTATGAGGAATATGAATGATAGATATAGGATTTAACCCTCCAATTCTAGGAGTGATATTATTGGCCTCTTGATTGAGTGAGACTATGAAATGCATGGCCATGCTCAAATATTGATTTGTTTAAATAGTCTACTCATTGATCAAGGAAACCAAGATTAAACGTTGAAGAGGATGACACTATACATGCCTCGAGTTTTATCTATAATATAAGGTTAAAGGGATTATATTACATTGCACATTATTCACGAAAGGTTTAATTGAATCACCAATTATTATTGTTACTTGGGTAACAATGATGTATTACTACATGCCGCTCATTGTTTATAATTTTATTATTAGATAATAAAATTATTGCCAACGTAATAATAACCTAAAGGGTCACACACAAAGAACGTCAAAACGGAGGTTTATTTAAATTACGAATTTAAATATATTATTGTTTATTCGAATTTAATTATTAAATTAATTAAGTGGGACTTGATTAATTATATTAGAATTCGGATTTAATAAGTACTATTATTATTCGAATTTAATTATTGAATTAATTAAGTGGGATTTGATTAATTATATTAGAATTCAGATTTAATAATAATAATAACCCAAAGTCATAATGGGTTTTGGAAACCACATGGATTAGGGTTAGGCCCAAAATCTCTCTCTCCCCAACATATACATAATGATGTATAGTATTAGGGTATAATCATCAAATTTCGTTTTAGAGAAAAACCCTAGCTGCTCAACATCAAGAGAGGCTAGAGAAAGAAAGAGAGAGGTAACAATTCGGCTAGTACCGACTCCGGTGATCGTAGGACAATCGGGCGTTCGTGTGGACTTCTTTAGAGAGTAAATCTTTGCAACAAAGGACTGCTGTGATTCATCTTTCTGGACCTCCATTAAATAACATACGAAAGCTTTGTTAAGGTACAGACTTCTTCACCATAATCATCCAACGTTATACATGGATCCTGCGATTGGGTTTTGATTTTTTTTATTATTTTTACGTTAATTCCGCTGCGTTTTCATGCCCGAAACCCTTCAATGGCATCAGAGCTACGTGTATAATGGGATGATTTGGTTATGTGTTTAACAGTTTTTCGATGTATGTAAACATATATATGATATGCCATGACTATATATTGATATATATGTTTTATATGATTTTGAATATATGATATTTATGTGTTGTATAATCTTGGGATGATTGTGTGTATTGCTGTATGTATATGATACATGTTTGTTCTTGTTATGGAAATCGTATTCGATACGAATTATGAAACAGCTTCGGTAGATTTTCTGAAATCTGTGTCCAGTGTCCGATTTTCGAAAACGATATATGTTTTCTGACTGGAATCGTGTCACTGAGAAATACTGACAAAGTCAGCTTCGCATCTGTAAGCCGTTTGACGACGTTACAGGCCCCGAAACGGTGATTTATTATTTTCTGAAATTTATTTGATTTTCTGAAATTTCGAAATTTATTATATATGATTATATGATATGTTTATATAATATGAGATATATTACATGTGTTATGTGATAACATGGTGGATGGTTATGGCCTAAAGAACCATAGGATAGTGGTTTGTTTTATGGTTTTGGTTTCTAAATACGACTTGCATGTCGTTTATTCATTGTAATTGTTAATCTCGAATGTAACTCGAGTTCTTCTTGTAATTTCATTAGAATAGATTTATTTATTATTCAATGTAATTGTTCAATGGAGACTTGGAAGCAAGGAAGCTAGGAGGCAATCTAGATAATGGAGCAATAAAGAAGATAAAGACATGTAATAGTGTAGTATTTGAAACCACCATAGATTGACCTGGATAATTCCATTAGCTTGGAAATATCACATAGGATGGGGCCATAACCAAACACGTTTAATTTACGCACAATACATATATGTATATGAATTCATGTGTAGATATGTATATGTTGGAATGATGTATGTATTAGATACGACACCCATGCCATGTCTGCTTAAGAAAGATAAAATCTGTAACGATTCAAGATTTTAAAATTAACAAACGATCATGAGATTCTTGTGTTTATGAAATATGGATTTTAAAATACGGAATTAAATATGGATTTTGATATCTATAACTGGGATTTTCTGACAAAAGCGGATATGCGTATTCGTAAGGTTGATGGGTTTTAAGTGTGACGATTGATATCCTCCATCTACCTGGGAAATGAACAATTTAAAATGTCAATTTGAAATATTTGTTTCAAGGAAAAATTGAGGATCTCTTTATGATGTGATCATGATCGTTATAAATTTTCTAAACCCCTTAACAAAATATTAAGTTTTACTCGGATGCTTTCCAATGAATGAACACTCATCGAATCCTAGATCGATTAGGGGAAGGACTGTCAGTGGCAGGGGACTCCTATCTATCGTGGTGAGATGCGACGAATATAAACGATTATATTCGGCCGTTGTATCATTGGATCTAACTTAACTGAGTCGTCATAATAAGGTGAAAATAAACGGTTATATTCAACCATTATGAACTTAGAAGCATAGAGTTTGGTTAAAAGTCTATTAGATAGATAAGATCAATCGTTGTTCACCAAACTATCCAAGAATTATATATGATATAATTGACAACTGTTGTCTACCTAAATAATCAGTTTTTAAGGACTTCCAGTGGTTGACTTAGGATATGACGAAATATGGATCTTGGCTCACTAGAAAGAATTATGGGATATACTTTCCAAATTAACAGTAAGGGCTATTAATTTGATAAAAATAGTGGGAGATATATTATGAATATATCATAATCATTTGAACATAATAAATAACTCAGACAATCTAATGTTTATTTTATGCATTTTAAACATTGTAGATATTTAAATGGCAAACAATACAAATACTTTCTCCGTACGAACAACCCTTGAGAAGGACAAGCTGACAGGAACTAACTTCCTGGATTGGTATAGGAATTTGAGGATTGTCCTCAGGCAAGAGCGTAAGCTCCATGTCATTGAAATTCCTTCACCTTCTCCTCCTGCGGAGAATGCAAATCGCGTTCAGCAAAATGCTTATCAGAAGCATATTGATGATGTGAATGATATTGCATTTCTCATGCTGGCAACCATGAGTGCTGAGCTTCAAAAATAACATGAGCATATGGATGCTTATGAGATGATTGAACACCTTCAAAGAATGTTTGAGGGACAAGCTCGTCAAGAAAGGTTCGACACGAGCAAAGCATTGTATGCTTGCAAACAGGGAGAGCGTGAACCTGTTCAACCACATGTTCTGAAGATGATAGGTTATATTGAGTATCTTGATACTTTGGGTTTCCCGATTGGTTTGGAAGCTCAGATTGACTTAATCTTGCAATCTTTGAACCGCAACTATACTCATTTTGTTATGAACTACAATATGAATGAGATAGACAAAACACCCACTGAATTGTTGGCCATGTTACGAACTACTGAAACCAACATGAAAAGGCTGAACCTGCTGCCATGTTGATGGCAGATAACAAAGGTAAGGCTAATAGGAAAGGCAAATGGAAGGGAAAGAAGAAGATTAGATCTGCTTCTAGTCCTAGGCGGGCTAATCCCAAATAGGCTTTAAAGCCTAAGGGTGTTGTTGCAAAGGGTGATTGTCACTACTATGGTAGACCAAGTCTTTGGAAGAGAAACTGTCATCCTTATTTGGAGGATCTGAAGAAGAAGAAGGCTGGTCAAGCTTTTGATTCAGGTATTTATGTTATAGAGGTCAATTTGTCAACTTCTACATCATGGGTATTGGATACTGGATGTGGTTCTCACATTTGTATAAATGTACATGAACTACAAAGGAGTAGGACTTTGGCTAAAGGAGAGGTCGACCTACGAGTTGGCAATGGAGCAAAGGTTGCTGTTTTAGCTGTAGGGACTTATTATTTATCATTGCCCACTGGGCTTATTTTAAAACTTGAGAACTGTTTTTACGTGCCTGCAATTTGCAGAAACATTATTTCAGTTTCTTGTTTAGACAAGAAAGTTTTTGCATTTTTAATTCAGAACAATAGTTGTTCCTTTTCTTTGAATAATGTTACCTATGGGGTTGCATGTTTATTTAACGGTTTATATGTTCTTGATTTAGACACTCCTATCTATAATGTGAATAACAAACGTCTTAAAATAAATGACTCAAATCAAACATACATCTGGCACTGTCGTTTAGGCCATATAAATGAGAAATGCATTTCCAAGTTACATAAGGATGGATACTTGGATAAGTTTGACTTTGAATCATACGAAGCATGCGAACCTTGTCTCATTGGAAAAATGACTAAATCTCCTTTTACTGGACAAGGTGAAAGGGCCAATGAACGATTAGAACTTTTACATAGTGATGTATGTGGTCCTATGCGTACTATGACAAGAGGTGGCTTTTACTACTTTATCACGTTTACTGATAATTCAGTAGATATGTGTATCTTATGAAGAACAAATCCGATTCTTTTGAAAAGTTCAAAGAATACAAAGCTGAAGTAGAAAAGTAAACTGGCGGAAGTATTAAGACTCTACGATCTGATCGTGGAGGTGAATACTTTAGCCATGAATTTAAGAGTTTATTAAAAGAGTGTGGTATTGTATCACAACTCACTCCTCCCGGAACACCACAATGGAATGGAGTTTCTGAAAGGAGGAATCGTACTTTGTTGGACATGGTACGATCGATGATGAGTCATGCAGATCTTCCAATTAGTTATTAGGGCTACGCCCTGGAGACGGTTGCTTATACACTTAACCTAGTTCCTACTAAAACGGTTCAGAAGACTCCATATGAGATATGGACTAAGAAACGTCATAGCATGTCATTTATGAAAATATGGGGATGTGAAGCATTTGTGAAACATTTAACTTCTGTCAAGCTAGGACCTAAATTAGACAAATATAATTTTGTGGGATACCCAATTGAAATAAAGGGTTATTCATTCTATAATCCTTCCGAGAACAAAGTGTTTGTTGCTCGAACTACAGTTTTTCTTGAAAGAGAAATGCTTTCGAAAAAAAACAGTGGGAGGATAATAGATCTCGATGAAGTTCAAGGCCCACAAGATAACATTGAACCAATGGAGGAACTTGAGCAGGATGTACAAGACCACAACACTGCTCAAGAAACACAGGTTATTCGTAGGTCTAGTAGGATTCGCCATGAGCCTGAGAGATATTATGGATTTCTCTTAACTCAAGATGGTGATGTGATGCTTATCGACGAAGATGAGCCTCTCACCTACTAAGATGCTATGAACACTCCAGAATCCAAGAGATGGCTGGATGCCATGAAATCTGAGATGGAATCCATGTATACTAATCAAGTATGGACTTTGGTTGATCCACCTAAAGGGGTAAAACCTATAAGGTGCAAGTGGGTTTTCAAGAAGAAGACCGGCATGGATGGTAATGTACAGACCTATAAGGCACGATTGGTGGCAAAAGGTTTCAAGCAAATTCATGGTATTGACTATGATGAGACTTTTTCACCAGTGGCTATGGTCAAGTCCATCAGGATTTTGCTTGCTATAACTGCTTACTATGATTATGAAATCTGACAGATGGATGTCAAAACCACTTTCTTAAATGAGAGCCTTGAAGAAGATATGGATGTGTATATGACACAGCCTGAAGGTTTTGTTGATCCAAAGAATGCTGTAAAGGTATGTAAGCTGCGTCGATCCATTTATGGATTGAAACAAGCCTCAAGGAGATGTAACATTCGTTTTGATGAAACTGTCAAAGAGTTTGGATTTATTCAAAATGAAGATGAACCATGTGTTTACAAGAAGGTATGTGGGAGCAATGTGACATTCCTATAATTATATGTTGATGATATATTAATAATAGGGAATGACATTCCTTCTTTACAGGCTGTTAAGACTTGGTTGAGTAAGAATTTCTCAATGAAAGACTTAGGCGAAGCGACCTATATTTTAAGTATCAAGATCTATAGAGATAGATCAAGAAGAATGATCGGCCTAAGTCAGAGTAGATACTAGTCTAATCCAGGTGAAGGTCACTGGACATCAGTCAAGAATATTCTTAAGTACTTGAAGAGGACTAAAGATAAGCTAGTTGTAAAAGGTTACACCGACGCTAGTTTCTAGACAGACAAGGATGATTCGATTTCTCAGTCTGGATTTGTGTTTTGTCTAAATGGAGATATTGTATGCTGGAATGGTTCACAGCAGAGACAGTTGTTGATTCTACAATAGAGCCTGAGTATATTGATGCTTATGAAGCAGCCAAGGAGATTGTTTGGGGATGTACTTAGGAGATATCACCTAATTAATGAGATTAATGATCAAGGAGATATACATATATGTAAAGTGCATACTAATAAGAATAATGCAGACCCACTGACTAAGGCTTTGTCGCAGCACAAGCACGAAGGTCATACTAGTTCCATGGGTATTAGATACATGAGAGATTGACTCTAGTACAAGTGGGATATTGTTAGTATTGGTGTCCTAGAGACAATACTTTTAATGTTTTATTGAAAACAATTAAGGATTATGTTTTATGTGATTATTTAATTAATATTTATTATGTCTTTATTTACTGCGTCATAAATTGAAAGAATAATAAATGTCCTTGGAATATTAATACGTAATATATATCTTTAAGTATGTGACTTAAAAATGAGATTATATGAATAATATTTTATTCCTAAAATTCCCTAGTCAAGTATTATTATTTAAGGACAGTAATAATGCAATAAGACTAGTATGTTTGTTGACAGATGACCACATCTCATTGGTCATAGGTATGGTGATACTAAAGTCAAGAACATAAGTGTATGTATCAATACATGACACTGGAAAGACCCGCCGTGAGATTCTACATGTTAATAAGTGTCATAAGAAATCTCACAGTGATAATGATGTAATGATCCTCTTACTTGAAATCATTGTATTTCTATACGAGAATTAATATACTTTGATTACACTCAAAGTTACCTTTAACCGGGTAATGATAAAGGCGGACATTGGGTATGCTATGAATCGTATGGGGAATATGAATGATAGATATAGGATTTAACCCTCCAATTCTAGGAGTGATATTATTGGCCTCTTGATTGAGTGAGACTATGAAATGCATGGCCATGCTCAAATATTGATTTGTTTAAATAGTCTACTCATTGATCAAGGAAACCAAGATTAAACGTTGAAGAGGATGACACTATACATGCCTCGAGTTTTATCTATAATATAAGGTTAAAGAGATTATATTACATTGCACATTATTCACGAAAGGTTTAATTGAATCACCAATTATTATTGTTACTTGGGTAGCAATGATGTATTACTAGATGCCGCTCATTGTTTATAATTTTATTATTAGATAATAAAATTATTGCCAACGTAATAATAACCTAAAGGGTCACATACAAAGAACGTCAAAACGGAGGTTTATTTAAATCACGAATTTAAATATATTATTGTATATTCGAATTTAATTATTAAATTAACTAAGTGGGACTTGATTAATTATATTAGAATTCAGATTTAATAAGTACTATTATTATTCGAATTTAATTATTGAATTAATTAAGTGGGACTTGATTAATTATATTAGAATTCAGATTTAATAATAATAATAACCCAAAGTCATAATGGGTTTTGGAAACCACATGGATTAGGGTTAGGCCCAAAATCTCTCTCTCCCCAACATATACATAATGATGTATAATATTAGGGTTTAATCATCAAATTTCGTTTTAGAGAAAAACCCTAGCTGCTCAACATCAAGAGAGGCTAGAGAAAGAAAGAGAGAGGTAACAATTCGGCTAGTACCGACTCCGGTGATCGTAGGACGATCGGGCAATCGTGTGGACTTCTTTAGAGAGCAAATCTTTGCAACAAAGGACTGCTGTGATTCATCTTTCTGGACCTCCATTAAACAGCATACGAAAGCTTTGTTAAGGTACATACTTTTTCACCATAATCATCCAACGTTATACATGTATCCTGCGTTTGGGTTTCGGTTTTTTTTATTGTTTTTACGTTAATTCCGCTGCGTTTTCATGCCCGAAACCCTTCATGACCTCCTTTGTAGGAGCTGGATTTGTAATCTCCAGGGGGCTCACCACCTCAGGCAATGTAGTGATTGACAAATTAGAGCCTGTGGTGCCCCGCAACGCCAGTGAAGGCAATTCCACTTGAAGTGGTGATGCTGCTGACGCAGCTACTCCGTGAATGGAGACCTCTTCCCTTCTAAATGAGAGTTGCCTTTCCACTTCACCCACTTGGGGAGGGAAAACATTCTCACTAGGATCTGAAGATGTTAAGTCCTGGGGGTCACCACATTTGACAATGTAATGAATGGCTCATGAGAGTCAGTGATGCCCCCTTCTATCTATGAAGACAGGTTCTGAATTGAATTAACCAAAACCGTACTGGCTACTAAAGTAGCTGATTGTGTTTCCATCTTTGTTTCTATTCTCGTACCTTTCAAGATTTTATCAATTTCAGAATTTAGATCACGAAGAAATAGAAAGGTTTCAGAGATTGAAGAATCAGGTTCATGGCTCACAGTTGTCTTAGGTTTAAAATTCATTTTTCGACATTTTTGAGAAGGCAGAGCTGTAGGGGATATTTCAAAATTTCCTAATTCGGTAGGGACTCACTTCTATCATCTATATCAGGGGTTCTTTTTCTGGTTTGAGGAGATATAAAGAGTGTTTGTTGATCTCTGGTAGTGGTTAGAACTGGTTGGTCGCCAAGTTTATTGCCAACTTCGAAGGCCACTAAGGGCTCAAGTGTGTGCATTGTCGTTTCAGGCACAGAAATAGATTGTGACAAATTCATCTTGAAGGAAAGCAGAAAAGTCAAAATCCAGAAGTGTACCTTCTTCCATTTGTTCATCGGATAGATTGGGGATGTACACATATGTAGTTTGAGTCTCTTCCACTACATTCTCAATAGCTACCTCCTCTGTTGGATTTTCAGGGCTTTGCCTTTGCTTTCCTTCTTTAGGATCTGGTTCTTGTTCATTCTCAGAACCAGCTTCATCCATGATCTCATCTTCTTTTTCAGCTTCAGCTTCAGTCTCCTCGTGAGAAGCTGCTTCTCCTTCTTTTTCACTTGCAGCTTCTTCTTCAGCCTGTCTAAGAAGAGTAAAGTAATCTCGAATAGAAGTATTCATTGGAGCAGGAGTAAACATGTTTGGGTAGTCAGCCTCATTCTGTAGCAATAAGATTGTTTTGAACTGTAGAGAGGGTGACTCTTTCAAAAGACTATTCTGAAACGATTAGAGTTGATCAGCGTCCAATACTTGGTTCAACACCAGTTGCAAAAATCTTGGATATAGACAAAAGTTCTCCATTTTTTCTTGGTTCTTTAGGATCTCCGCCATGATCAACCTTCCAAAATTAATTCTGATCTTAGAAGCCACTGCCTAAGCAATCACCTTGTTGAATTGAGTATCCCGTGGAAGCCATGAGACAAGATGTTGAAAAATAGATTCCACTCATTAGGTAGATGATGCTTATAGATCTTCTTCGGGAGATTGTTGTTTTCCCTGGTGCGGTGCATAAACATGAAGAAGTTATTTAGGTCTGCCTGAGATGGTTCATCTTCAAAATCTTCAGTTGGCAAATTAAGTGCTCGATTGATATCATTTTCTGTTATTCACACTTTTTATCGCTGAATTTTGCAAGTGAAAGCTGATATCCCATTTGCAAATGTGTTTTGAGCAGACCTGTACACCTGTCTTAAAAGATTTCTATTTAAAGGAACATTAGTTGTTAGAGCATAACGGACCATATAACTTTCATTTAAAAAATGGGCCCATTTACCTAACTCCCCTACTTCAGTCCAGTCATCTACTAAAATAGATAAATAATTAGTCTTTATAATCTCAAAATTATCTGCCATTTAATTAAAGTGAAAGGTAATTTTTATGAATTTAAAATACTAATTAAAGTTGAATTATTTTAGTAAATTATGAACTAAACCCTAATTTTAAAATTATTTGGATTGACGTAAAATTAAAATATGTTGAACTCTTAGTAATTTTAAGCACACAATTAATTTTATTTTAATTTTTAATCGATTAAAACTATGAGAAAACTAAGCCAATCAATTCAAGATTTTGAGAAAATGAGTATTTTAGAACCTCAACTAAAATTGATGGGACAACTTACAAATGAAAGGTATGAATGTGGGTCTCACAAATCTGGTTTTAGATCAAAAATCAGATAGAAATTGACTTGATTATGTTCGATTAAAAAAATGGATCTATGTTGCGCCTAAACCTCTTATCACAATGTGTATATTTGTATGTATCACTGCTAAATAAGAAGAAAAATAATACAACATAAATATATAGGCGCCACAAAGAAGAAATTTTTTTTACTAAGTGTTTTGTTGCGCCTCTACAGTGTAACCATTGTATGAGCGCAACAAAACCTACATATGTTGTAGGCAAGATTTTGTTGCGCCTACATTGTGAATGCACTGTGAAGGCGCCACAAAACTCTTAGCGCAACACAACAAAATCTGTTAAGTAAGTTTGTTGCGCATCTACAGTGGTGACACTGTGTAGGCATAACATCTAAGGCACAACAAGATTTTAAGGAAAACAATTAAGTACCTGTGCTAAATTTTTGTTGCGCCTATACAGGTAAACCACTGTATAGGCGCCACAAAACAATGAAGCGCAACAATTAGTAAAGTTGCTCTTTGATTTTGCTACTAATTAATAATATTTATGAATAATTGGAATAATTAATTAATAACAATTAATTACTCACAAATATTATTTCACAATATATTTATTAATAACAATAATAACATTAATTATTAAAATTATTATCATAAATAAATTATACTTCTTATTATATTACTTTTATTTTAAATATGAGAACAAATATAAATATTCATCATTTCTATTTAAAATAATTTAAAATAATATTTAAATATATAAGTGTCAAGAATTTATCAATTAAATACAAGTACTTAAATATTTTTAAGATAAAAATCAAATAAATACCAGACTAATAAAATTAGCAGGCATGCACAAGGTATTTATCTAATATTTAATCTTAATAACTGGAAAATAATTTGGTAAATAAATTCACAAGTCTTAAGAATATTGAAATTAATTAACTAGTGAATTTATCAGCTTCAAATTACAGTTTTTGATTACTAACTAATTAGTTAGTAGAATTTAACATCTCAAGCTCACAAACCAGTCTAGTGAAAGTGATTTTATCCAGTGGTTTAGTGAAGATGTCTGCAATTTGCTACTCTGTAGGTATAAAATATAACTCTACATTACCATTCATGACATGCTCTCTTATGAAATGATACCTGATATCAATGTGTTTGGTTCTTGAGTGTTGAACATGATTATTTGTGATGGCTATGGCACTTGTGTTGTCACAGAATATCGGAATTTTTCTCGACAACAGTCCATAGTCTTGAAGTTGGTTCTTTATCCACAATATTTGAACACAACAGCTTCCAGCAGCTACATATTCAGCTGTTGACATTGCAACTGGGTGCTGCTTCTTGCTATACCAGGACATCAATCTTCTACCAAGGAATTGAAAACTCCCTGATGTACTCTTCCGATCAATCCTACAACCTGCATAATCAGAATCTGTATAGCCAACAAGGTCAAAATCTGTATCTTTAGGGTACCAAATTCCAAGATTCAGACTTCCCTTAAGATACTTAAAAATGCGTTTAACAGCTATAAGATGTGATTCTTTAGGGTTAGACTGAAACCTAGCACACAAGCATGTAGCAAACATAATATCTGGCCTACTTGCAGTTAAATAAAGTAATGAGCCGATCATACCTCTGTAGCTTGTGATGTCTACCCTCTTACTAGGTTCATCTTTATCAAGGTTAGTGGCAGTTTCCATAGGGGTTTTGGCTGATGATGCATCTTCAAGACCATACTTCTTCAATAGATCTCTGATGTACTTGATCTGGTAAATGAAGATTCCATCTTTCCTTTGGCTTACTTGGAGTCCAAGGAAGTAATTCAGTTCACCCATCATGCTCATTTCGTACTTACTCTGCATTAGCTTAGCAAATCTACTACACAACTGATCGTTAGTAGAACCAAATATAATGTCATCCACATATACTTGTACTAATATCATGTCATTTTTATATATTTTATGAAATAGAGTCTTATCTATGACACCTATAGTGAAACCATTTTCAAGTAAGAATATAGATAGAGTGTCATACCATGTCCGAGGTGCTTGCTTTAAGCCATAGAGTGCCTTGAAGAGAAAGTACACAAAATTAGCAAATTCTGGATCTTCAAACCCTGGGGGTTGTTCCACATACACTTCTTCTTCAAGCTCTCCATTCAAGAATGCACTCTTCACATCCATTTAATATACTTTAAAGTCGGAATGTGCTGTGAATGCAAGAAACATCCTAATAGCTTCAAGCCTTGCCATTGGTGCATATGTTTCATCATAATCTATTCCTTCTTCTTGGGAATAACCTTTAGCAACAAGTCTGTCTTTGTTCCTCGTAACAATGTCATCTTCATCCAGTTTATTTTTGAATACCCACTTTGTGCCAATAATAGACTTGTTCTTTGGCCTGGGTACCAGCTTCCAGACTTTTTGTCTTTTAAATTGATTGAGTTCTTCTTGCATAGAAATAACCCAATCTGGATCTACTAGTGCTTCTTCTACTTTCTTTGGCTCTATCTCAGAGATAAAACTAGAGAATAAACATTCATTCTATGAAGCACGTCTAGTTTGGACTCCAGCATCTGGATCTCCTAGAATCAACTCAAAGGGGTGATCTCTACTCCACGGCCTATGCCTAGGCAGATTTTCCCTAGATGATTCAGCCTGATTATCATTAAAGTGTTGAGTCCTGTTAGTAGATCCTTCAGTTGCTCCCCCTGAGCTGCTACTTGGTTGAGAATGAGATTCTCCGCCACTACTAGTAGTTTTTGTGAATCTTCCACTGTTTCCACTACTAGGGTTAGAATCATCATTGATGTTATTCTCATTTGGTGCTTGATTTTTTGTTGCAGCTTCAGGTTCTATTTCACCTTCATCTGAGTTCATATTTTCAAATTGCAGAGTTTCAGTGTTATCTGTTCTTTGCAGACTTGGGAACTTGAAATCATCGAAACTTACATTCATGCTTTCAATGACCTTTTTTTGTTCAATCACATAAACCCTGTATGCCTTAGATTCTAGATAGTAGCCAAGAAATATGCCTTCATGAGCCTTGGATTCAAACTTTCCTATATGCTCATCATCTTTCAGTACAAAGCACATTGCTCCAAACACATGAAAGTATTTCAGTGTTGGTTTCTTGTTAGCCATCAACTCGTATGGAGTCTTGTCATAATCTTTATTAACTAGGGTACGGTTCTGACTATAGCAAGCTGTGTTGACTACTTCAACCCAGAAGTATAGAGGTAACTTAATTTCATTCAACATTGTTCTTACTGCTTCAACTAGAGTTCTGTTCTTTCTTTCTACTACTCTATTTTGTTGTGGAGTTGTGGGCGATGAATATTGTCTTGAAATCCCTTTCTCAATGCAGAAATCATTCAGGGTTACATTCCTGAATTCTGTTCCATTGTCAGACCTTATTTTCCAGACAGGTAAATCAGTTTCTCACTCTATCTTCTTTATGTGATCAATAATTGTTTGAGGGTCTTCATCCTTTGAGGCTAGAAACACACCCACATGTACTTAGAGAAGTCATCTACAATTACTAGTGCATATCTCTTCCTTGACATATACATGACGTTGACTGGACCAAATAAATCCATACTTAGAGAAGTCATCTACAATTATGAATCTTTGCTTCGGTGAAATGTTTTCTTTGACTTCCCTTTTTCACATGCTTCATATAAACCTTCTTGAGAGAATTTCATCTCAGGTAAACCTCTAACCAATTCCCTCTTAACTAAAGAGTTTATTGCCTTAAAGTTCAGGTGTGAAAGTTTCTTATGCCATAACCAACTGTCCTCTGTTGAAGCTTTGCTATAAAAACATTGAACTTCGCCTTTGCTTGCAGAGAATAAGTCAGCCACAAAGAGATTCCCCTTTCTCACTCCTTGAAGAGCAAGCTTCACACCTTTCTTATTTTGGATTGCACATATTTCCTTTTCGAAAGTTACTTTGTAGCCCTTGTTAGTGAACTGACTGATACTTAGAAGGTTGTGCTTTAATCCGTCCACAAGAGATATTTTATATGATAACATTTCCAATTTCCAGATTGCCATATCCCGTTGTGAATCCCTTGCTGTTATCTCCAAAGGTTACTATCAGGCCAGCTTTCTCAATCACATCTGATGGCAGGGCTTTATCACTAGTCATATGCCTTGAACAGCCGCTGTCAAGAATCCACACGACACACTTGTTCTTTGCTATGCCCTGCAACCACAGATTGATTACTTTTTCTTTGGCACCCAAATTTGATTGGGTCCAAGAGGCTTAGATAAGTAACAAGATTTAGCTTCAGAAATTTTCTAGTCCTTGTCATTCTCATCGACTGTGCCCTTGCCCTTTGGTTTAGCCTTGACATGGGTGTCTTTAGGCTTAGGGACAGAGGCTTCCTTCCTAGACTTAGGAGGACTAGCTTCCTTTGCCCTAACATGATTTATATTCATGTTCACATCTGTATTAATGCAAGTACTAGATGATGCATTCATCAAGTTTATGTATGCAGACATGATGTTGAAAGCACATGGCATGCATCCTACTTTACCACATGGTTGATGAGGGATAGACATGGCAGGCATGGCAGGCATATTAGAAGTTTCTATTTTTACTACGTTTATCTTTTTGCATGCATGAGTAAGATGACCAATAGAATTACAATTCTTATAAACTTTTCTAATAGCTTTGGGAGAATAGGCATAATCATTTTTCTTATTAACACCTATCTTTCCATTTTTGTTAGCTTTCTTCTTTTCATCTTTGTTGCCTAAATCATTTTTAATCTGTTCCTTAGGTTTTACATTTTTTTTACAGATTTCTTAGGCAACTTCTATTTATTTTCTTCCTCTTTCTTTTTATCCTCAGAAAGGATTTCTTCTTTTATTAAGATCTGTTCTTCATCTAAGGGTTCGATGAAAAACTTTGTATAGGGGCTTAGGGATAGACATGGCAGGCATGTTAATAAATGTTATAAGGAATTCTCACTGTGATAATGATGTAATGATCCTCTAACTTAAAATCATTATATTTCTATACGAGAATTAATATACTTTGATTACACTCAATGTTACCTTTAACCGGGTAATGATAAAGGTGGACATTGGGTATGATATGAATCGTATGAGAAATATGAATGATAGATATAGGATTTAACCCTCCGATTTTAGGAGTGATATTATTGGCCTCTTGATTGAGTGAGACTATAAAATGCATGGCCGTGCTCAAATATTGATTTGTTTAATATTCTACTCATTGATCAAGGAAACCACGGTTAAACGTTGAAGAGGATGACATAATACATGCCTCGAGTTTGATCTATAATATAAGGTTAAAGGGATTATATTACATTGCACTTTATTCACGAAAGGTTTAATTGAATCACCAATTATTATTGTTACTTGGGTAACAATGATGTATTACTAGATGCCGCTCATTGTTTATAATTTTATTATTAGAAAATAAAATTATTGTCAACGTAATAATAACCTAAAGGGTCACACACAAAGAACGTCTAAACGAAGCTTTATTTAAATTATGAATTTAAATATTTTATTATTATTTTGAATTTAATTATTGAATTAATTAAGTGGGACTTGATTAATTATATTATAATTCAAATTTAATAATAACCCAAAATCAGAATAGGTTTTTTAAAGGAGACCTCATGTACTAGGGTTTGTCCCAATTATCTCAAGCTCATATAAATACATAAGGATGTGTTAGGAGTCTAATACTTAACATCTCGTTTTTATCAGAAAAACCCTAACAGCTCTACACAAGAGAAAGGCTAGCAAGTGAGAGAGAAAGAAGAGATAAATCGGGACTGTTCTTGGCTAGTACAATCTCCGTTGATCGTTAGACGAATCGACATTCGTGTGGATACCGTTAGAGAATAGTTCTTGAAAAAGGGGCTGCTGTGATTCGTTAAGCAATGATCTCCTATTAACAGCAATTCGTAAAGCTTCTAAGGTACATACTTCATTCACCATAATCATCCAACGTTATACATGGATCCTGCGATTGGGTTTTGATTTTTTTTGGTTTTTACATTACTTTCGCTGCGTTTTCATGCCTGAAACACATCACTTATAACCTCCTTTTCTTTAAGACCCTGAAGACGAACCACCTCGATTGTTGTTTCTGAAGCTGGAACCACTGTAATTGGTGTTAGTCTTGAATATGTACTTAGGATTCCTTCTAAACCTGATGTTCTTGAACTTCCCTGCCATATAGGTCATTGTCTTATTTTCCAAATGTTCAAGTTCTTCCATTGAGTAGAAGTCATCTTCATCACCTGGTTGAGTATTTTCTATAAATTCAGCTTCTAGAATTTCTTCTTTCTCAACTACAGGCTTCACTTTCTGGTCTCTGTGACAGTAAAATCTTTGACTACAAGTGTTGTAATTTTCAACAGTGCTGTATTCTTACTGTCCACTGTTCCTGAACCATAAATGATTTGTCTTTGCTCTTGCTCCATTTCATGAGTTTTGAGCTTTCCATATAGAATTTCAATGGACATGTCATTTATGTCACTTTTTTCTTGGATGATAGAGATTTTGTGTTCAAGATGCACTGGCAGTGTCAACATAAATTTTATGTTGATCTCCCTACGTAAGTAGGCATTTCCGTGCAGTGACAAGTCATTCAACAATTTATTGTATCTCTCAAAAACTTGAGTGATACTTTCTCCAGGTAGTGACTTGAATGTTTCGTATTGGGATGCAAGAATATCCAGCCTCTTCTCCTTCACTTCTGTTGTACCATCCATTAACAGATCAATCGTATCCCACATTTGTTTGGCACTAGTGCAATTAATCACTTGATTCAGTATTGTAGTGTCCAGTGAATCCATTAGGATACATTGAAGATGATTATCCCATGCAACTCTATCTTTATCAGTGTCAGTGTACTCTGAAGGCTCATTTGGGGTAAATCCTTGGGGAATCCGTTCTCCGTCATCTGAAACTGTTTTTGGTGTTAGCTTCTGAAGTACATAGGGTCCATTTTCCAAAATTCCCATGTATTGAGAATTAGCTGATTTAATGAAAGTAGACATCTTCTTTTTCCATAAAATGTATTCATTTTTATCAAAGGTTGAGATTTTGATGCCACTAAGTTTTTGGGTACTCATGGTTGCGAAGAATTTTAAATCTCAAGAAATAATTAATTTCTTAAAAATTAAAATTAATTAGAATAAGAATTAAATTTCGTGAAATAAAATTTTAATTCGAATTCTTGATGATTGATAGCTTTTTAAAATTAGTGGATTTAAATTCTTTAAAAAATTTGAAATTGAATTTTCTTTAAAAATAAATAAATTTCAATATAAAATTTTCTAGGTTTAAATATGCACTTTTTCGTAAAACTATTTTTGGATCTTGATTTGTAACTTCAATCAACAAGCTCTGATACCAATTGTTAGGTCCTAAATCATCATAGAAGGGGGTTGAATATGATGTTGGTAGATTTTCATTTAATTGAGGATTAAGTGTTTTTGTTCTTGAGATATTTAAATGATAGTAAATGAAACACAACGATTCGGGGAAATAAAGATATATTATTAAATCCCTGAGGTGCTACACTTCTAATCAAGAGATTAGCTTCTGTGGGTTCAATCAATATTACAACAACAATAATACATGTGTGTGTCTAATGATAGGCTTTAATGGAGCTCCCGTAAGTTTGTTGTGTTTACTGAAGATGATGCACACTGATTCTTTCGAATTAAACCCATATATATTTGTGTAAACTTTTAGAAATCAAGTGAATTGATTTTCCAACAATTGCTCAAGTCATTTATTGCGCCTTGAAGAGTGACTGCAGTGTGTAGGTGCCACAAAATGGTTTTGTTGCGCCTCATAACTTTTGTTACGCTAAGTTAGAGTTTATGTGGCACCTCTACTGTGTATGCCTTGTATAGGCGCCACAAGTCCCTTAACATCTTATGAATTTGTTTCCTTGCGCCTTGAATTGATTTTGTTGTGCCTGCACTCCGATTGCCTTGTGCAGGGGTCACAAACCTTCCTCTTTAACTTTTGTTGCGTCATAGAACAATACATACTCATTTTATTACGCCTTCACTCTTGATGCTTAGTGTAAGCGCCACAAACCATATCATAGACTTGGAGTGTTGTTTTCTTGCGCATTAAATGATTTTTTTGCGCTTCATACATGGCTCCAAGAGTGTATGAACCACCAAATGTAGTAATACTTGCCTTTAACAATATCTTGAATTCTTGAAGTATTTACCACTTGGTTTTCACTCTTCTGGCTTGATCGATTGATTTTCTTCTGATATATCAAGAAAATTCTTTTCTTGTTGTAGTGACTCTTAGTGCACTGGTCTGGTTCACAAATGACTAACACGAAATTGAATTCCCTTGACTTCTATTTTGTTTCAGCTAATTAACCTTGGACTATTGCATTGCTTCTGATCACCGAAACTCTTTGACATTTATACTCAAATCATTACATTATCTTTAGTATAAAATCTTCTGAACTCTTATTTGTTGCTGAGACCTGAACATATTAATGAACTTCTCTCGCTGACGTTTAGTAAGTCTTTCATCTTGAATGCTCTGCAATGATGTATGTATGATTCATGTTTACATGTCCTTCTGGATTCCTGTGATGCATATTAGTATTATTTGATTGTCTTTGTTTCTTAGTTGAGTTATCGTTATCAATATTATATATTACGTTACATTATACTTTACAGAATCAGCATGAGTGTGACACCACTAACATTTTTCTTGATAACCTGGACTCTATTATTATTGCTCTTCTTGTATGTGTTTGAGGTGTTGCTGGAGGTTTTTGAGTGGTGTGATTGCGAGTATAATTTTCATATTTATTGTGAGTGGGGAGAGATGCATGGTGATAGTGAGTAGAGGTAGTATGGACAGAAGCTAGTAAAGGTGTGGTGTTGGTTTGAGTCCGCAAGCTTACCTCGCGAATGAGTAATTTTTCATGAAGCTCATCAAATGTAATGAGTGAATCTCTGGCATTGACAACATCTATAACTGGTTGATAAGAATGATTCAATAAACCTTCAAGAAATCGCTTAATAAGATCCTCTGGCTTCACCGAATCCCCAAGTATTGCAAGCTGATCTGCACAAACTTTAATAGCATTTATAAATTCAGTAATAGTTTGGCTACCTTTTGTTATTTCCCGAAAATTTTCTTTGAGTAGTTTAGCATGGCCTCTGGATTGTCGAGCAAAGGTATGAGCAAGAATATCCCAAGCTTCTCTTGCGGTGGTTGCACGAGAGACAAGTGGTACAATGGTAGAGTCAAGTGTGCCGATCAGAGCTCCAAAGAGAAGTTTATCTTGTCTCGTCCATGTTGTGTGTGCTGGATTGAGAGAGGTAGTTGAGCCCTGTGTAATTGTTTTGGACGGAGCTGAAAATGAACCATCAAGAAATTTGAATAAGCAGTATCCGACTAGTATCCGACTAGTGTTGCCTCAAGTTGAAGCTTCCAGGACAGGTAGTTTGTAGTGTTCAGCTTAATTATAGTTGTGAGGGTGATAACAATAAGTGGTTGTGTGGGTTCAACATCATTGGGAATGGTATTGTTAGCCATGAAGAATAGTTATTCGAGGGAAGGGGAAAAAAGGAAGGAAAAAAATTAGGTTGAGGATATAACCGGCTTAGATACCATGTAAGGTTGAAAGGAACTTGTATTATATTCAAAAGAAACAACATATTTATGTTACAAGAGAGGGTTGTTAGACTAATTATGTACCAGATCACCTACTTATAGTAAATAGAATCATATCTTATGAAGAAGATACTATATAAGAATAAGAGAAGATATACCCTCATAATAATAAAATAATATCAAATATATGCACAATAATAACAGTATGTTTTAGCAAGGATCATGGAGAGAATAAATATTGATATCATCTGATTTAATGCTTGTCAGCTAGGAAGTAGGGATTTTGAGAAAGAGTGCGGAAAAGTCACCAAATGTAACTGCAAACCGATATCATTTGACTAACAGACAATTTGAAAAGGTTACTTGGAAGCATCTGAATAATGTAATTTTTACTCATATTGTATATCATGTTAGAAAGGTCAGGAAATCAGGTGCAAATATGTGGTAGGGATTCCTTTTTTTTTTTTGACAAAATGTGGTGGGGATTCTAACATAACATGTATGCGTAATCTGAAAAGAATAAATCATTTTAAATTCTAGTCAACACTATATATTATCAGAGTTGAGTTTATATTATCAAGGATATTAGATCCTGTGCAAGTGAACACGAGGATTTTTTTTAAGAAGATCAAGATAAAGTCTACAAATTATGTAAAGTCTATAAAATTATTGAGTTTTGAAAAAAAACGAGTCATCCAAGGAAATTTTGGAGAAAAAGATAAATCAATTGAGATTATATCGATATATGCTAGAGAAAGGAAATATACATATAAAAGAAACTATCAACATATAAAAATTATATCCCAATATATTGTAATTTATTTATTATCTGTGTACTTGATATTTAATTCTATTAAAATATTCTATGTAATTTATTACATCTGTCGAATTGTTGAGAGAATAAAGATATAGGGAGAGATGTGGTAAAATAAAAAATAATACGAACAAAATTTATTCATCTTTGTTTTATTATTTTTGTGTTAGTATCTATAATATTATTATAATAATATCTAAAAGTAGGATTTTAAAAAGGGAAAAATCATATACAAATGTTCAACTTCTTCTGCTTGTGTAACTTCAAAATAATACTGTAATATTTTAATTGGAATTTTAGACATAACAATCGAATCCTAATTAATAAAATATATAAACAAGTTAAAAAAATTAAAAAAATTAAATTTGAAAAGTAAATTTTAAAACATAAATTTAAATAAATAATTAAAATAAGTAATATAACAAAAATATGATTAGGACTTAGTAGTTCGATGCATAGTTCACAAAATACGAGTATGAGAAAATAAATCAAAGATGAGTATGATCCATGCTGCCAATACGAACTATCACCCCTTAAAAAAAATAAAAACTTATGAATAAAAATTTATGTTTTGTTTGGTTGGAGAGATTGAAATAAAATGAGTATAAAGAGATGAAAATAATTGAGATATGATGAGAGATTTGAAAAACGATTAGTGAATGCAAAATTTGTATGATGAGAATTGACAAGAAAATGAGTAAGAAGGAGAATGAAGTATTCTATCTGAAAATGGAGGGTTTGGATTTTAGAGTAAGCTAATAGGAATGGTGGAAATAATGAAATTTTTGAAGATTCAGTCAATATTAATTTAAAACTCATTTCATTCCAATTTTCTCAACCAAACGTAACATTATAATATGTAATAATAACGGAAAGTCACGGGGAGAAAAGATGAAATTTCAAAATCCATCCATTTGGTACTCGAATCAAATATGGACAAATTAAAACACGGGAAATCCACGCAGAATATGACAAGGAATAGGACGGCAGATGATAATGCATATACAGTATACACATTTGTCACGGAACCCGTGTGCATGATTTTTTTTAAAATATTAATTTGGCTTATATGCCTTAAGATGTGATTGTATGTTTTAATAAATTTCAGGGTGAGCGAGAATCAAATCCAAGTACCTCGAAGGACATGAGATAAGCTCAATATTTAATTATGAGTAATTTATATACAGTAGTTTGTATCACTTAATTTTATTTAAAATATAATTTTATATATTTAGTTTTATAAATTATAGTATTTTGATTTTGAATGATGTGAATGATTTTTCTCAAAATATAATATTATTTTGATAAATTTATAAGCAGGTATAATATAAAAATGTTGTAATGATTATATATGCAATATATTTTAAACGTATCATCAAACTTTTATCGTAATTTTTTTAAATTGCAGTTAATTTAATATTTCTTGATCAATAATTAATAATAAGACATATTTACAAAATTGAAAACTTAAGTTTTTATCATATAAAAGAGATTTTTTTGAAAAATAATATTTATTTTTACAAAAGTATGTTTATTTTATTTTATTTTTACAAAATTTGAATAGAATTCAAAATTTTGATATATTTTTTTAAAACTAAATTCTTGAGGAGACACCTGCGTTAATTTGATGGGAGCATTAGGTGTCTGCAACTTTATTCACCAGATTAGGTGGAACGAAAATGTGATCAAGAGATACGGAAAATCGTGCAATTAGTGGGTTCAAGATGAATACATGTTTTTGAATGTTTCTTAAAATATGTATTTTATTTTAGATGATGGATTTAAATGACTGAATTTGAGTTATTATTTTATATTTTTAAATTTGTGTTAATATTTAAATATGTTAGGGATTGTGGTGTTAATGATGTAATTAATTAGTTTACTTAGTCTTAATTTGAAATAGGTTAAGTGAAATATATTATTATATGTATATTGACAGTATGTTCCTTTAAGACAGTTAACTTGAACAACATGAATGATACAGTAAAAATAGGTGATAGCAAGTTTGATATATATTATCTGTCTTGTGTAAAAAGAATAAATTGATTCATGAGATAGAAGTTCACAAAGTGTTCATGCACATCATGTTTCAAACTCAGACAGTAACATCAAGACAATTACTCAAGCCTATGACCGTACATTCAAGTGATAGTATAAAGGAGCAACTGACAATAACTATTCTCTCGACAATAAACTTGACGGTAAATTAAAGATATGACGACAACAAGTTTTAGTTTTACTAACAACATCTTTGGTGGAATAATTGACAGCAGCATTAGAAGACAGTATGTATGGATGATTCATCAAGGTTGATAGCAAAGTCTACAGAGCCATAGATATTGTCACAACAAGTGAAGCTAAAAGTTGACAGTATACTTTTAATGAAACTGACAGTCTGTTCCTAGTAGAAGGATAGATAGTGAAAATATAAAGAATGATTTGGACATCTCTATCTACTCTATCAAGTCTACGTACTACTGCAACTTGGGAGAAAATAATAAAAAAGAGAAAATGTATTCAATGAGTTGAGGATATTTGCAAATCTCGGAATCACTTTATCTACAAAAAGAATGAAGCCAAGGTTGAATAGAAAAATAATGTTTTTATTTTGAGTTTTATCCTAGAACTAAGGAAAAGTACATCTGTAAGTGATATATGTGTTTCAGTATAAATACACACATCTCACAATTATTTTTTCTTAAGAAGCTAGAAATACATTGTCTATTTTCTCTCAAGTTTTGTAATAATAACAAATCTCATTGTTATTGTAACTTAGAAGCTGGAAGCAATTTCCAGTAGAGTTGTAGCATCAAAATTTATATATTAATTTTGATTTAAACACTCTATCTCATTCATATGCTCTAGTTGTTTGCTATTTCGAAATTCCTAATCTTAACTCTTATTTGTTGTTAGTAAGAGTCACTTAAAATACGAGCAATTAGCAAAGAAATTAGGAAGTTGCATTCAACCCCCTTCCCCCTTCTGTAACACTCATTCTATTTAACAACTGGTATCAGAGCCATGTTTAATATATCTAACCTGAAAAGATCTAGAATGAACTATTATATGTACCCATAAAGAAGGAACAAACTATTGTATGTACCCACAAAAAAGCAACTTGCAGACATCTTCACTAAACCTCTAGATGAAAACACTTTCAACAGATTGGTTAGTGAATTGGGTATGTTAAATATTTCTTCTTTATTATGATGTATTGCAAGTTGATTTAATAGTAAAATATTAGTTAACTAAAATTCAATGTGAATTAATGGACTTTTAAAGGTGTTTTGATTTTTATCACTATGAATTAATGACTGTGAATCCTAGATTTTTTTATGCTTATTATTAATTCTGTAGTAGACATAATTAATCTAGATAAGTGCAATGCATGGAGTCCCCAACACTTAAGAAGAACACAAACATTGTTTTAACTAGCAAGCCTCCTAATCCTCAATTAAGTTTATTTATTACTAGCTTATTGCAGTCTATAATAACCTCACTTAATTTGAAGGTAGTGAGTGATGTAAGTCTGTTTTCTCTGAGTGATGAGAATGGAGTTGACCTCTCCATTCCTAACCCACATGTAAAATCCTATCAGTCTGTTAGGACCTCTAGAAGATTTAGGGTAGTCATCCAAGAGCCTGGTTCCTCTCAAAAGGACCATGTTTCTAACAAGAAGAGAACCTTAACTAATAAGGTAGAAATTGTTCTAGCTGTTGAGGGAGAAACTGTACTAGATGCAGCAAATAAGGAAGGAACTGTCAAAGAACCCACAGAGGGTCCCGAAGTGCCTAAGAAGAAGAAGGCTAGGACATCAACCTCTATAGCCAAGTCCGTGTCCTCTCAAAAGGGCACATAACTTAATAGGAAAATTAGCACATCTCTAAGTGTCTCCTCTCAACAGGAAACATATATTGAAATTGGCCAGCCACCTATGACATCCTGTACAGAGTCTGCACCACATGTTGAACTCATTCAACATGAGCCCACTCTTGAAAAAATTCACAATCTAGAAGTAGAGCACATGGAAGAATCATCTTTTCAATATGATGCTTCCCATTTTCAGTCTGTGGAGCAGCTAACACTCACATCTTTATTTCAATCTTCTTCCTTCTTTACTATCCCCATTATTTCTTCTTTCACCTCTAGAGAGGATGGCAGACCCCATTCTCAGAGGTTGATCATTCATTTCAATCCTTGAATGAGCCCTCACCTTTTAATGATCCACAAGAACCTACTACTCAAAGTGTAGTAGATATCTCTCCTTTGAAAGAAACCTCACAATAAAATGTTGATGTCACAGTCTCAGATGATGTTAAGAACATATGAAATGTTGCTATCACATCTCATAGTAATATTCCTCTAAAAAATCTGTCACAACCTCAGTTGCTGTTAAAGACAAAGTTGCTCTCACTCCTCTTGACAGTAACTTCAATGCTCAGGATGCTGTCAACACTCAAATTCAGGACAACACTTTTTAAATTCCTAAAGCCTCTCAACAAATGGATGATGATACATGAAATGATTATATTCCCATCTCCAGCTTACTCAAGTTAAAACTTAAATCTCTTGTGCATGGTATACCTGCTCAGTCCCATGCACCTACGTTGAATGAGGGAGAGAAAAAAAACAGAGAGGGAAAAAAAGAGAAGTGAGCATAAAAATGAGGGACGGAGCAAATCCCCGACAAAAGAAGAGCGCTTTGAGCAAAGCCAAAAGAAAAAAAATTGAGGTAGCCAAGACATCTAAGGCATTAGTACTTGAGATTGAGAATGTGAGGGATGATGAGATCATCTAGAAAAAAAATAAGAGAGTGTCCCCATAGCCTCCAGGTCCTCATCAAAACAATTTGCTATAAGGTTGAAATCCAGTTACTCACAGAGTCTCCAAGTTGTCAAAAATATTGTTATAGTTGCAAGAATCAAATCAAGCTGATGAAAAAGATGGCCAATATGGAATAAATGATGAATGAAGGCTTCAAGGCCATTTTTGACAAGCTCCAGGAGATTAATGATAAGATCTCTGCATCTGTAGTTACTACCTCAACTAAGGGGGGAAAATGTGGAGTAGATGAAGAAGTGTTTGATGGGAGCCACAAGGAGAATGTGAATGATGATATAGTTATTGAAGGAAGTAATAAGGTGGATGAAGTTGTAGCTCATGGGGATGAGCAATTGGTATTGCTATCAAAAGTAGCAACAGAATTGGCTGAGAAGAATGCTGAGAAGGAGAAGAAGAAGGTGGATAGACCTAAGGACAATGAGATTGTGATCAGGGAGAATGTGGTGAAGGCCCCTGTATTTTTGCTGGTAAAGGAAAGGAGAAAAGGATTCCTAAAAATTCTGATGATTACATTGTTGAAGAAAGGGAGGACATGACAGATGAATAAGCTTCTATGCTAATGGTGGATATAAATGAAAACAACAAGGTATTCCAAGATGCTAGCTTTAACCAAAGGATTAATGATCTGAGGAAATCAGCCATCAGAGATCCCAAAAAATTTTCGGATGCCATCAGACAGTCAATTATTGGAGCAGCTGTGTTGGTATCTAAGAGCAACAAATGGGTGATCACTCTAAGGGTTGAAGGAGGGTTTAGTTGGTATATCAGTTTGGGATACTTAAGTAGGCAAGAAATATCTGTGATTGAAGCCATCAAGCTCAAAATTAAAACCAATAAATCCTGGTTGAATGAGAATTTGAAAAGAATCTTATAGAAAATGATAGTTGAAAAACTTCCAGAAGCCACTCTTCAGCCTCTATGCATTAAATTCAACAGCTCCTCAGATGGAAAATACAGATTCATGAATTTGCATAGGGTGAGTTTCTGCAAACCAAGGTCTGTAAGAGAAGCTTTTGTTACTTCAAACAACTACCAGTAATTAAAGAAATGATTAAGGTATTGAGGGTGTTGGAGGAAGAGATGAAATGGTTAGAAGAGAAAAGATCTAAGAAATCAGGAAGGAAGGATCAAGATGGAAATAATGATGATGGAAATCCTGATGGAGGCGCAGGTAGTTCAAATCAAAATGATAAATATGGTGGTGAAACCTCAGATGTTGGTGATAAGGATGAAAGAGATGATGAAAGTGAAGAAAAGGTTGCTAATGGTATTGAAAGAAGAGTTTTAAAGTAGGTGGTTTTTGGTTTTGAAGTAGACAAGAAAGATGATGTCATGGAAGATACTGTCAAGAAAGTTACTATCTGGAGCGATAAGGTGGATGATGCTGTCAAAACTCAAGAACCTACTGTTAGCGGACTTTTTGGTCCACTATATACGTTCCAATTCGGCTTAAATTGATCGCTTTTGCCCAAGTATGTAGTGTCTTTTGATGTGTTTTGTGTCTTTGGTGAGCAAATTGCCGTTCGAAGCAGCTGTGAGGAATAATTGCATAATTTGGTGGTTTATGAGCTGGGATTTCAAATGAGGAAGATCACGGCTTGAGTTGAGTCCAAGAGAGGGCAAGACAAGTCGTTAAAAGAGCAAACGGGCAAGAAAATTAGCTGCTGGACAGAAGCTACAGGCGCGCCCGCGCCTCCCCAAGCGCGCCCGCGCTTCAACATGAAAGTTCAAGGGCAGCCGCTCTTCCTCAAGCGCGCCCGCGCCCCAGTCGAAGTTTATTTATTTCTTTTGCAGTTTGGATAGCTTTTAAGGCCCAGGCCCTTGGATTTTGGTTTTTATGTAACCTAGTATAAAAACATCAGGGATTATTATTATCAGTATCGAATGGTATCTTAGGAAGTAGTATTACTTTGTGAGCCACCAAGGAAGAGAATTAGGTCATCAAGCTTTCTTGGGTGATTTAGTTCGAACTATTGCTTTTGTAATTTTCTACAACGTGGATTAATCGGTTGTTTCATATACTCTTGTAATTAATATCAGTATTTTATGTTTAATTGGTTATCTACTATGTTTTCAATTGAACCCATGATGGCGGATAGTCCAATTATAGGCTAAGCATTATCATGGGATTTTAATGGATTTTTCTATCGATTCTAGATATTGATTGTTTTTAAGCCTAAGTTTGTGATTGTTATGGATATCCTAGTATGGTTAAGCTTATTCATCGTAAATGCGTCGCGAACATTTATGATTGTTTGTTAAATCCTCGTGAATGCGAAAGTGGATCTAGGGTTTAGAACATACCATGTTAGCATAGGTTTGTGCATGTTAAGAGCATGTATTAATTTGTGGTGTAATTCTAACCGTCTTGCACTGACTATGTGATTTTATGGATACTTGTGCTTAAACCATTATGTTTTCAATTTCTATAGACATATAGGGACTAAGCATAGTGGTTGACTATTTGACTTCTATCAATTGTGGATGTTCATTAGGATGGTATGTGTACAACGAAAGTTGGCGTTTATCAGTTTCGAGGGTCTGATCAGTTATCATCACTTTCACATGCTAGGTTGAAAAGGCATAAGATTCTAGATGAGATAGTTAATGAAATTAAAATCCCATGTTTGTTTCATATAAGTAATTCGTTAAGTTTTAATCATTAGTGTAATCAACACCAAATTGTTCATTTTCTTAGCAGTGAATATAATTATACTCTGGTGTATAAGTGATCTAACGTAAGCAAGTCGAGTCTCTGTGGGAACGTATCCTACTTATTTCTGTATTACTTGTGACCACGTTCTCTTGCGTGAATAAAGTGCGAAAAAGTTTTTGGCGCCGCTGCCGGGGACTCCGTTCATTGTTTTGTTTAGTTAATGTGCTTATCATCAGTGGTCGTTAGATATCACTGACTGGGAATTGTTACTAATCATTCTTTTTTGTTCTGTGATTTCAGATAATTGATTGTGTATGCGTACTTGTTCTCATTCGAGTAAGGAAAAATTGGAAGAACACTTAGACGAAGAGAGGGGAATTGCAGTTCCAGAAATTGAGCCAGAATTAGTGATGGGGGATCCAGTGAAAGCTCTACGGGATTATTCCCAACCGAAGATCAATGACATTCAGTCAAGCATTGTTAGGCCGGCTATTGCGGCTAATAATTTCGAAATCAAGCCGGGCACGATTCAAATGGTTCATAATTCTGTGCAGTTTGGGGGTTCACCTGCTGAGGACCCTAATATGCATATCAGAGACTTCATCGAGATCTGTGATACCTTCAAAACTAACGGGGTTTCTGAAGATGCTATAAAGCTGAGGTTGTTTCCATTCTCTCTACGACACAAGGCAAAGAGCTGGTTGCACTCGCTGCCAGCAGGTTCTATAACTACTTGGGAGGATCTCGCACAAAAGTTTCTGACTAAATTCTTTCCTATGGCTAAGACGGAAGCCATGAGGAACGCTCTTACACAATTCAATCAACATTCTGGGGAAACGTTGTGTGAAGCTTGGGAAAGGTATAAAGAAATGCTTCGAAAGTGTCCCCATCATGGGATGCCAGATTGGATGGTCATTAACGGTTTCTATAATGGGTTGAATCATTCACGACCTATGCTTGATGCAGCATCGGGAGGAGCTCTTTGGGCCAAAAGCTATAAAGAAGCTTATGACTTGATTGAAATGATGGCTACTAACGAGTATCAAAATCCTACTCAGCGATTGCCACAGAGTAAAACTGCAGGTGTTTTTGAAGTGGACGCTGCCACGGCTATAACAGCTCAGCTACAGGCTTTATCTATGAAGGTGGATGCATTATCCAAGACAGGGATTCATCAAGTCGCCATGGTTTGTGACTTGTGTGCAGGTGCTCATGAGACAACTCAGTGTGCTATTTCTAGCGATTCGACGCATTTTGTCAGCAACTTTCAGAGGCCTACACAACCGGCACCTAATACATATCACCCCAACAACAGGAACCATCCTAACTTCAGTTGGAGCAACAATCAGAATACCATACCGCAACCATCGCAAGGTCAGCAATTCGGACCAAGGCCTTTCAACAATTCTGGTCCTCAACAATCCTATGCACCAAGGCAATCATACAACCCTCCTGGTTTCCATCAACCACCTCAAGGAGGACAAGGGCATTCGAATGAAAATTCAGAGATGGAGGAATTGAGAATGATGTATAAGAGTCAAGTTGTAACTCTAAAAATGTTGGAAAACCAAATTGGTCAACTAGCAAGTGCTCTTCTAAACAGACCTCAAGGCAGTTACCAAGTGACACAGAGGCTAATCCAGGCAAGAAAGAGAGCAAGGAACAAATACACGCTATTACATTGCGTTCTGGAAGGGTTACGAACAATCAGGAGGTCGAAATTCCACAAAACGAAGAACGTAAGCATTCTGGACGGGAGGTGGAGAGCGGGCGCGCTTCCTCAGGCGTGGGCGCGCCTCCCCTCACTGCCGAGATGGAAAATTCTGTAGAAAATGTTGTGCAGAGGAGCCGATCAAGAAAAAAAAAGAGTAATTCAGAGGAGAAAAGCAGTGCAGAGAAAGAGAGTGATAACAAGGAAGTATTTCCTCCTCCACCATTCCCTAAAAGGCTTCAGAAGCAGAAATCGGACAAACAGTTTGCTAAATTCTTAGAAGTTTTCAAGAAACTACACATCAACTTACCGTTTGCTGAAGCGTTGGAACAAATGCCAAGCTACGCCAAATTCATGAAAGGCATTCTGTCGAGGAAACTGAAGCTAGAGGAGTTAAACACCATTGCTTTGGCGGAAGAGTGTAGTGCAGTATTGCAGCAGAAGTTGCCACCAAAGTTGAAGGGTCCTGGTAGTTTCACTATACCATGCATAATTGGGAATTTGTCATTCGACAAATGTTTGTGCAATTTAGGAGCGAGCATCAACCTCATGCCATACTCTGTATTCTTACAACTTGGCCTTCCTGAGCCAAAACCGACCAACATGACGCTACAGCTGGCGGATCGTTCAATCACTTATCCGTGAGGAATTGTCGAAGATGTTTTGGTGAAAGTCGACAAACTAATCTTTCCAGCAGATTTTGTCATCCTTGATTTTGAAGAAGACAAGAAGATCCCTATCATTCTTGGTAGACCATTCTTGGCAATGGGAAAGATGTTGATTGACGTCCAGAAGGGGGAACTCACCATGAGGGTGCACGATCAGAATGTCACATTCAATGTGTTCAAAGCAATGCAATTTCTAACAGAAGAAGAACAATGCTTTAAAGTAGACGTAGTGGAATCTGCTGTGCAAGCAAAAACTGAACACATGCTCATGACTGATACGCTGGAAAAGGCTTTAAGTGGGGGATCTACATTTGAAGAGGAGGAGGTTGAAGAGCAAGTACAGTGTCTGAATGCATCCCCTTGGCAACGAAAGTTTGAGAGACCAGTGGAATCTTTGGGTTTATCTGAGTTGAGAGAATCACATCAGCGGTTGAAACCATCTATCGAGGAAGCATCGAAGCTAGAGCTCAAACCATTACCTGATCACTTAAGGTATGCTTCTATTGGGGAATCATCTACTTTTCCTGTGATTATTGCTACTAACCTTACAGGTCCTGAAGAAGAAAAGCTGTTGAGGGTTCTCAGGGAATTCAAATCAGCCATTGGTTGGACTATTGCAGACATCAAGGGAATCAGCCCTGCCTATTGCCAGCATAAGATTCCGCTGGAGGAAGGAAGTTAGCCAATAGTGGAACATCAGAGACGGCTAAATCCACTCATGAAGGAAGTAGTGAAGAAGGAAATTATCAAGTGGTTGGACGCAGGAATTATCTATCCTATTTCTGACAGTGCTTGGGTGAGCCTAGTTCAATGTGTGCCGAAGAAAGGAGGCATGACTGTGGTAACTAATGAGAAGAATGAACTCATTCCTACGTGGACAGTTAATGGTTGGAGAATCTGCATGGACTACCGGAAGTTAAACAAAGCTACTAGGAAGGATCACTTTCCTCTTCCTTTCATTGATTAGATGCTAGACCGACTCGCCGGCCATGAGTACTATTGCCTTCTGGATGGATATTCAGGTTACAATCAGATCTGTATTGCTCCAGAGGATCAGGAGAAGACGACATTTACATGTCCGTTTGGTACCTTCGCTTTTCGAAGGGTTTCTTTTGGGTTATGTGGTGCACCTAGCACTTTTCAGAGGTGTATGATGGTGATTTTTTCAGACATGATTGGTAAGACAGTGGAAGTCTTCATGGATGACTTTTCAGTATTTGGTGTTTCTTTTGATGAGTGTTTACACAATCTAGGCATGGTTCTGAAAAGATGCGTGGAGACTAATCTGGTCCTCAACTGGGAGAAATGCCATTTCATGGTACGAGAGAGAACTATTCTTGGACACAAGGTGTCACATCGAGGCCTGGAAGTGGATAAAGCCAAAATAGAGACAATTGAAAACCTTCCACCTCCCAATTCAGTGAGACGAATTCGTAGTTTCCTCGGTCATGCAGGTTTCTATAGAAGATTCATTAAGGACTTCTCCAAAATTTCCAAACCTTTGTGTAAGCTATTGGAGAAGGATATTCCTTTCAAATTTGATGATGATTATTTGACAGCTTTTGAGACATTGAAGAAGAAGTTGATTTCAGCACCGATGATCATTGCTCCAGATTGGACTGAACCATTTGCTATGATGTGTGATGCTAGCGATTTTGCAGTGGGTGTTGTTCTTGGCCAAAAGAAAGATAAGATTTTTCATGTTATCTACTATGCAAGCAAGACACTCAATGATGCGCAATTGAATTACACAACGACGGAGAAGGAGCTGTTAGCCATTGTATATGGCTCTGAAAAATTCAGATCATACTTGCTTGGTACGAAAGTGACGGTGTATACTGACCACGCAGCTATTAGATATCTGCTCTCCAAGAAGGATTCTAAACCCCGCTTGATTCGATGGGTTCTTCTGCTACAAGAATTCGACGTGGAGATCAAAGATAGAAAGGGGATAGAAAATCAAGTAGCTGATCACCTCTCACGATTGGATAATAAAATATGTTCGAATAAAGTAAAATTGTGCTCTAATATAATATATAACTATATATATTAGATAAACTCGTACAAGTAAGATCCTACAAAATCTCCATGAATTTCGGACTTCCTTGCATATCCAAACAGTTTTGCGCTCCCAGAGTCAGCTCACGGATATATCCTGTCTTCAAGCTGTCAGCTTGCTGGAACACTCTGTTTTCCTACTTTCAGCTTGCTATCAATGCACTTAAATACATTATACTGATATTTCATATCAGTAAGCTAATTCCTGCAAAATAATGTTAGTACATATACAACAACTTGTTATTTTACATCATATACAAGCTATCATCTTACTATCAGTACGATCATCAAAACCTAAAGAGTTTCAATCTCCCCTTTTTTGATGATTATCACAAAATAATTTAGGAGAATATAAACTCCCCCTAAATTTCTGCATCCCTGTAAATACAAATATAAAATTGCAAAATATAACAAGATATGCTAGAGTTTAATCAGATAAATATTTTAAGCTCATAAAACCATTCAAAGCATAAATACTTAAAAAACATGTATCCATCACAATTATCCAAAATAAACCAAGTAGCACAACTAACAACCAGCAAACAACCAACAACCAACAAATATTCAAAATACCATCAAAAGTACTTAACTACTTAACCACATAATAGCAAAATAAATAAGTCAGACATGCTTGATTAAAAACTGACCCCAACCCATCCTAATTATCCTAAAATACCCCCCTTAATCATTAAAAAGGAATATCTAAGAATCTTCAGTGCTCACATCATCTTCAGGGTCTGCAAACTGGTCTGTTGCATCAACACTCTGTTCACCTGGACTCTTGGTATCTACACCCTGTATCTGGTTAATTGCTTGTTCCAGATTCTTCATGGCAGCATTGACAAATCCAGCTAAGTTGCTGTCATCCATAACTCCAGCAGGAACAATCCTGTCAGCTTGATGTTCCCCAAAATTAGGTTTGCTATTCACAATATCTTTTAACATCTTCACTTCTTCAATCAGCAAATCAATTTTCTAACTCAAACATCCAATATCAACACTGAGACTAGTATTTTCATCTCTCATTTCTTTTGCCAAGGCCTCAAACCTCTTATCAAATCCTACCACCGAAGATTCAATAACAACCACATTTGGTGTAGAAAACTCAACTTGCACCAGTGTGCTATCCTTTTCAATCTTAAGATGAGACTGAGCTAAACTCTTGTGATCCAGAAACTCTTTTGCTACAGACTTATCTATCTCCTTAAGAGCTACACCATACCAATCAAACACACGATTCAATATACACCCATAAGGTAACCCTGTCTTTTGATTACCTTCAAAAACTCCCATCATGTTCTTAAGAATCAAATCTGCCAGATCAAATTTCTTTCCAGCCAATAGCATACCCACAACACATACATTTTTGAAAATTGAAATTAGACCTGCTACCAACTCTAGGACATACATTGGCTAAACAAACTTTGAACATAACATGAGCAATAGGTGTAACATTTGTGGTAGTAAGGCAATTAAACTCAAGAATCCCATTTAAACCCCTAATAATGTTTAACTAATCCAAAGGGCCAAAACCATTCAACATAACATGACCTTTTTAGTAAAAATCGACAATTCAAACGGATTCTTAATTCTAATAATAAAATTCAAAACAAAAGTATTCAATGTTATCTTAGTTTCCTTAACCAAGGAGACCAAATTACCAAACTTATCAGGCATGAGATTCACATGAAATTCTGGTACATAATCAACATAGCATTCTTTAGGCATATCGACAATGAAAGACTCAAACCCTAGGTTTGCAAAATAATAAACCGCACCACAAGTATAGAAAGCCTTACTAGACAAAGGTCTACCCAGAAGAACCTTACGATTTGTCAAATCGAGTGATTTGTACCTTGCTTCCAGATCCTCAGATGCAAACTTCAAACACCTTTTAACCTTTTTTGACTCCAAGCCCTCACGATCGGATCGATTAAACTCATATACATCATCACCACTGTCGATATTCAAGGGTTCCATGAACTCATCATCTTCATTGATGAGTTTTCGCTTTAGTTTGTTCTCCTTAGCCTGACTTGCAGATGATTTCATTTTCCGTGTTCGCCTCATGATCTTGACTAACAAAATTGATATAGCAAGTGTGATTGAATATCGGTTGAGTAGAAACCCTAATGCTCGCACATATAGATTTGGGTGATAATATAGGGAGCTGATAAGTTTGGAATGAAAAACCTCTATTATTCCGATTTTTATTGATTTTAAAGGAGTATTTTTGGGAGAAATACTAGATATTATCCCACCCTTTAATATACTAAACATTTTATTTAAATAAAAACCACATATTTATCAATTAAACAGATAATTAACATGTTAAACATACAAGTATGTCATATATATATATATAGCATAATCAAGAAATGACAAGTAATTTAAAATTTGAAACTAACACTACTTATTAGCCTAGAAATACTAATGGACATACACAGATAACAAGTAAGTGGAGTTCACCTAACTTATCATGGAACACATAATAAATAAATTGATTAAATCACATATATTCAGTCTAATTCAATAAATTCATATATGCACTTATTCAATTAGTAAGATGAGATTTAGAAAAACCTGGTGTCAGCTTGCTTACTAGATGTTACACATGCCAAGTTCCTTCTAATGATAAAAAATCTTTCTTCTGCCAATGACTTTGTGAAGATATCAGCGAACTGATATTCAGTTGGAACAAAAATTAGCTTGATCTTCCCCTTTGCCACATTATCCCTCAAGAAATGGTGTCTAACATCAATATGTTTTGTTCTTGAGTGATTGACATGATTTTTTGAGATGTTGATAGCACTGGTATTGTCACAATATATTGGAATCCTTTCACATTTAATTCCAAAATCCCTTAGTGTTTGTATCATCCACAACATTTGAGAGCAACAGCTACCAGCTGCCAAGTACTCCCACTCAGCTGTTGATAAAGCTACAGAATTTTGTTTCTTGCATTGCCAAGTCACCAAACTCTGGCCTAAGAACGCAAAAACACCACTTGTATGTTTACGATCAGTGTGACAACCTGAATAATCTGCATCACTATACCCAACAAGATCAAATGCATTTTTGATAGGATAAAATAAATCCAAATTTATAGTACACTTAAATACTTAAATATTCTCTTAACAACATTATAATGGGACTCCTTGGATTTGCATTGAAATCTAGCATATACATAAACTGCACACATTATATCAGGTCTAGAAGCAGTAAGATACAGTAAGCTACCAATCATACCCCTATACTTATGAATATCAATATCTACACCTTTTTCATCTGTTGTTAGCTTGCTAGCTTGACTCATTGGTGTTGTTTTTGCCTTGACAGTTTTAAATCCAAATTTCTTGAGTAGATTCTTGATGTATTTGGATTGATGCACAAAGATTTCATCTTTTATTTGTTTGACTTGAAGACCCAAAAAGTAATTGAATTCTCCCATCATGCTCATGTCAAACTCACTGTGCATACACTTTGAAAACCACTCACACATGACATCATTAATTGATCCAAAAACAATATCATTGACATAAATCTGAACAACAAGTATATCCTTACCATCAAATTTAAGAAATAGAGTTGGATCAATTTTACCTCCAATAAAGCCATTCTTGAGTAGAAACTTACTTAACTGTTCATACCATGACCTAGGAGCTTGCCTTAGTCTATACAGTGCCTTCTTTAGTTTGTAGACATGGTTTGGATACTTTCCTTGCTCGAAGCCCGGAGGTTACTTGACATAAACTTCCTCTTTGAGATAACCATTAAGAAATGCACTTTTGACGTCCATTTGATGAAACATGAATTTCTTGTAACATGCAAATGAAAATAGCATTCTTATAGACTCCAGCCTTGCAACAGGTGCATAAGTCTGATCAAAATCAATCCATTCTTGTTGATTATAGTCTTGTGCAACTAGCCTTGCCTTTTTCCTTGTAACTATACCAAATTCATCAACTTTGTTTTTGAAGACCCATTTAGTACCAATGACTGAGACATCTTTAGGCTTTTCCATAAGTTCCCACACATCACATCTTTTGAATTGATTCAGCTCCTCTTGTATAGCCAAGATCTAATTTTCATCTTCTAAAGCATCTTGATCATTTTTGGGTTCCTCTTGAGCTAGGAAAGCTGCAAAAGCACAAAATTTTGCTTTCTCTCTTCTAGTCTTGACACCCTCAGAAGCATCACCAATGATTTGTGTTGGTGGATGATTCTTCATAGTTCTTGTAGCTTTGGGAAAAGAATGGTTGGATATCTCTTCATGAACAGTTTTAGCAGGAGTTGTTGTCTTTGCTATAGGAGTTTGTGACCCTCCTCGATTGAGTTTAGACAACTGTTCAATAGTATCATCTACTGAACATGGAGTGTCAGCTGGCTGATTAGATGTTCCAGCTTGATGACTGTCTGTTTGTTGAATAGTAGATGTTGTAGCAGCTTGCTCTTTTGACTTGTCAGCTTGCTGACTACTTGATGTTGCAGTAGCTTTAGTGCTTCTAGCAGTAGTTTTATTGCTTCTATCATCATCACCTGCATCATCTTCCTCATCTCTTGGTAGATTATTGTTAGGTTCATGAAATATAAAATCAATAGACCCCTCAACAATGCGTTTCTTTAAATTAAAGACTCTATATGCTCTACTATTTAAAGAATAGCCAAGAAAAATTACCTCATAAGATTTAACATCGAATTTACCATCCCTGTCGATTTTCTTGAGGACAAAACACTTTGAGCCAAACACCTTGAAGTAACTGATGTTAGGCCTTTTATTTCTTAACAGTTCATATGAATTTTTCTCAAGAATAGGCCTGATCACGACTCTATTAAGAACATAGCAGGTTGTATTCACTGCTTCTGCCCAAAAGCTCTTTGGCAGCTTGCTTTCCTGCAATAAAGTTCTAGAAGTTTCCTCCAAAGACCTATTCTTTCTTTCTAATACTCCACTCTGCTGTGGATTTCTAGGTGCAGAGAATTTATGAGTGATGCCCCTTGCTCACAGTAAGTGACAAAATCTTTCTTGAATTCACCACCTCAATCACTTCTTATACCTACAAGCCTTGTGTCCAGCTTGTTCTCAAGTACCTTAATTAGCTTATCAAATTCTCCAATACTCTTATAAGATTCTGGACCAAATAAATCTAGATGCAATAGTTCTAAGGGTTTTGTAGTATATACCACCTTTTTGGCCTTATGAGAACTTTTAATCTGTTTGCCTAATTGACATGCATCACATACTTGTTTCACATACTTCAATTTTGGCAATCCTATCACTAACTTCTTGCTAGATAATCTGTTGAGCGAGTCCATGTGAGCATGACCCAATCTTCTATGCCAGATTGTTGGATCATTATCAATAGCAGCTAAGCAGCAAGCTATTTCCTGTAATTCAAAGTCTAAAACATACACATTGCCTTCCCTTCTAGCAACTAGATGAATCTGGTTAGTAGCAATAGTAATAACACATTTATATTTATAAAAAATAACGGAATGACCATCATCATGCAACTGACTTACACTAAGTAAATTATAATTTAAGCCCTTAACATAACGAACATTATCAATAAAAATTGTGTCATTACCTACTTTACCTTTACCTAGAATATGAAGAGTCTTACTATCACCAATTGTGACACCTCCACCTTTCTTGAATTTGAGATTAATAAATTGAGCTTTGTCTCCACACATATGTCTTGTACATCCACTATCAATGATCCAAGATTTTGATTTGATCTTAGTAGCAAGACATGTCTACAAAACAAACAAAAGCAACACTTAACCTTTTGGTACCCATATTGGTTTGTGTCCTGGTTGGTTAGTGACAAATATATAAAGAACATTTAATTCATATTTCTTGATCCACATTTGGACCACTTTGGGAGAGGAATTATGTGTTCTTTGCTTCCTGCCAGAACCATTTCGGCTAGCTGTCTGTTCCAATAAGTTGGCTTCTTGTCAGCTACTTTCTGGTAAATTCTGGTAGCTCGCTAAGATCTGTAATTTTGAGCTAGATGACCTTTACCACCATATTTCTTGCAGCTTGTCCAATGCATAGCATATTTGTATGGCTTTCCTTGTTTTCCTTCATACTATAGTACAGTAGCCTTTTTGTTGAAGTTCAAACCAACTCCTTCCTTGTCCAAAGGTACCTTGATGCTTTTCATCATTGATTTGAGACCTTCTTCTCCTTGAACAAAAGTGCACATGCCTTTTCTGAGCTTTATAACTTCATTCTCCAAGGAAACAATTCTTTCTGCTTACTTTAATGAAGTGGCAACAGGCTTAGATGTATTATAAGCATACTGAGATGATGTTTCAACAGTCTGAGATGTAGTTTTAACAGGCTGAGATGATTCTTTCTTGGAAGATTATCTGGGTTTGAATGTTTCAAGACATGCATAGCTTGCCACTATATCAGCTTCTAGATCAAAAATCTCATCCGCTAGAACAATTTTCTTTTTCAACAGAATCTTGTTGAAACATTCTAGATCTTTAATTTTTGATTCAAGCTCTTTGATTTTGACTTCATTTATATCTTGAACATGTTCCTTGTTTTCAATTAGGGATTCCACCATTGCCATCAAATCTTGAACCATTTGTCTAAGATATGAATTCTTCTCTAACAACTTGCTGGTTTTTATCCTTACTGAGTTATATTCCTCTATTGGAATACTATTTTGATCCTGCATGGTTAGTTGAGCTAGGATAATATTATCAGAAGAAATATCAAATTTAAATGAGTTTACCTCACTTGTATCATCCTCAGAATTACTTTATGGAATGATCTCCTCGGTTAAGCCTCGAACAATGTCATCCTCAATTCTAACTAGTGCAAGGTTGACCATATCATCATTATTGTCACTGTTACTTGGTGAGATGTCTTCTTCATCATCACTCCAGGTTATCAAAGCTTTAGATTTGTTCTTGTCTTTGTATCCAGCTTGCTACTTTCCTTTTAGCTTGTAACAGTCGTTCTTGAAATGACCAGATTTGCCACATTCAAAACATGTTGAATCTCATTTGGAATCTTTAGAGAACTTCTTGGTTTTAGAGAAGCCTTAACTCTTTCTTTCTCTCTTCATCTTATTTTTCTGTTCGATCATCTTTCTGATTTTTCTGGACATGAGTGCTATTTCTTCATCTGATTCATCATTTGATTCCAGCTTACTATCATCACTATAAAGTGCCAAATTCTTCATTTTTGATGTGAGATCAGATGTAGAATTTGCATGGCTAGCATTTATCTTGCCTTCAAACTGCTCTAATTTAGCAAAAAAACTTAGAGTGTCCATTGTATCAATTGTTGGAGAAGATTCTAAGGTAGTGACCTTTGGTTCATAGATCCACGAAACGACACTAATGATTTTCATATTGATTTCTTCTTATGGAATTTTCTTGCCAATTAAAGTGAGACCATTCATAGTGACTTGGAACCTAGCTTGAGCATCCTTAATAGATTCACCTTCATTCAGCTTGAAATTACCATACTCGTTCATCAGCTTATTGAGCTTAACCTTCTTTAAGGCTTTGAACTTTCATGATACAATTTAAGAGTGTCACACATCTCCTTTGTAGAAGTACATGAAGAAACTTTGTCACTCTCTTCAGGACATAAACCAGTTATGATAGTGTTGATAACTCGATTGTTGTAAGCAAGCTTGATTTGCTCATCAGCAGTGAGTTCATCTATATCTTTTTCTTTACCATCTGTAGTGACAAACTTGAAAGGACCTTTTTCTGTAACTCTCCACTCCATGGGCTCTCTGGCCAGGTGCTGCTTCTTCTACCTTTCCACCAGTTGTAGTTTTCTGTGCCAAGTAGAAGAGGTACCTTCAAGCCTGAGTTTCCCATTAAATATTTGTTAGCCATCTGTTCTATATTTTTCTATAACAAAAGATATTAGTATAGCCTGCTCTGATACCAAATGAAAATGCACACCTAGAGGGGGTGAATAGGTGTTATGGCTAACAATGACCGATTATATTTTACTGAGTTATCGAACCTGTCAGCTAGTTAAGTTGGATTAATAGACATTGTCAGCTAGCTACTATATGTAATGTAGTACATAAAAAGTAAATAATACTAGATCTTTTAACCAGGTTCGACCCCTAATCCCCTATGGTCTATGTCCTGGTCCCCTACCAACTGGTAATAGAGAATATTATTAATCAAATCAAACCACGATTACAGATTATAATAATATTCCACCATTCAACCCTTGCAGCTGATCTTAGCTTGCTGAAACCCCTATTCCACTGAACTAATTTGCCCTCTAAGCACTATTGTAAGAACCCGAACTTTTGTAAACTCTGAACTATGAATGAATAGTAACTTTTCAGTTTTACGAAAACCATGATAGCCCACACTATATATAAGGTGTAGGATTATAAATCCGAGATTTTATTACGGTAATACTAAATAAATAAGTGTATGTAAACGTCGTTAGAATCCGAGGATTTTGTCGTTTACTAATTGTTTCGTAATTTACGAGATACTGATGAATAAAGGAGTAGGTTTTGACCTAAGGGATTATAATTCAAAGAAATTATATCCTAAACACATTAAGGTATTGTGACTAGTAAATGTTCATATTACAAAGATAGAAATAAGAGGTGTTATCACTAATTGTGTTTATGAAGGATTAAAGAGTAAGTAAAGAATGATAAGTGAAATGCACCACAAGGGGAGCCATGCAAGCCATGCAAGCAAGTACTTGCATGGGTGGAATCAAGTAACCAAAGTGAGTCAAGTAACTAGTCAAGTAACTAAGCTAGCAAGTTAACCAAATGACAAACTAGGATTAGGAAACATGGTTCCCTAATTTAGGGGAAAAATCCATAAAGCAACCTTATCACTTGACACAAATTCAACAAAACAATGATTAAACCTTTTCTTAGATTTTATTCCCACTAAAACAAACACAAATCAGCAAAAAGCAAGTAGCCAAGCAGAAAATTTCCTTCTCCCCCCCACCATTGTTCCATTCGGCTATTTCAAGAAAAGGAAGAAAGAAAAAATTCAAAGTCCAAGCTCCCTTGCTTCATAAATCCTCAAATTAATTCCCAAGCTTCTATATTTCATAGATAAGGTATGGTAAAAATCTCAAGTCCATTCTCCATGTCTAGCATTTTCTAATAATTCATCAAAGATGATAATGAATAGTATGAATAGTAAACTCTAGAAATTTTAAAGCTTGTTTTCTTGATGTTTAGTTAAGAACAAAGGTAGATCAAGCTTCTCTAAGGACTCCAAGCTCTATCTAGTTGTTGTTTGAGCTTTTTGAAGGTATGGACAACCTCTAACCCTTGTGTTTTGTGTGAGTAATATGCCATGAAAGTGTTAATAAGTGAAGTCATGAGCTAGTATGGTAAAGATATGATGATGTTAAGCTTTTGGTTGAGTTCTTGAAATGATGATAGTAGTGAAATGGTGAAATGAGTAGCTTATTGTTGTAACCATGATGAGAGGAGTGAGGATGAGTGTTGGTTGGAATGGATTCACGTTGGTTGAATCCGGAAAACGTTACGTTTATAGCTGTCGTAATGCCCAATTTTCGTGAGCACTCTTTTAGACTGTGAAAATAGTAATGTCAAGCTCCTGGCCCCTAAAGCCTCTGACCATAGTTGGTTAGTAATTGTCTCATATATCGTTTTGATACTTGAATCATGTTATTCCGATATACGGTTTAGGAGATAAGTCAAATTTAGTGAAAGTAACTAAACCAACCAAACTGTTTCGGGAAGCCCTTTTGTAAAATATAAATGGACCACTTAAAGTTCACCAAAAATCATGCAATTTTAAGGGAACATAGTTGGGATAGCGTTCAAGCCCTCTTCAAAGTTTCATGACCAGAATAGAAAATTTCGATTTTATAAAATTGTTGAAACCGGGCAGATTCTTTGACGAACCTTAAAGGAAAAAGAATGAATAAAAGAAACTTAAGTGTCTATGCAAAGTGGCAAGTATGAAGGTGTCATTGACCCATGAATTGAGTTAAGTAATCAACATATGTCCTTAAGGTAAGTAACTCTAGAATGAGAGGTCTAACTTATGCCAAGCTTATGGTTCGTGCGTGCGTAACATTAGTGGTTAAGATAACCAATAACTAACGAAACGTTCTATTTGATTTATATAGATCGTCCGTCAAACCCCCGCACCTCGACGAACCCCAGGACCACAGGCAAATTTTCAAAACTCGTATCTAATGTACTAATGTTTTGTCGAAAGACTGTTGTTGTTGTGATATAACTGTGTATTGAAAAGTACGAATTGTTTTATGTATTATTAAAGTTTTCATAAATTTTACGGTTATATGCTATAAAGTATTATAGATATAAGCTGGTAAAAGTAAAGGCTCTAAGAATAGAGCAAGTATGTATTTTCGAACGTAGACCGGGAGTCGGAAGGTCATGTTAAGTACTGTCGTAATCCGGAAGAAGCCGGAGACAGATTATTTTGAAATGACGATATAAATATTTCGATATTTATATTTTAATATTCTTTTGATAAAAGAATTAAATGAGGATAATAAATATTATTTTTAATATTTGTTTAATTAATAAATATTATTTTGAATATTCATTTAAGAAGGAGATAATAAATATTATTTTAATATTTATTTAATTAATGAATATTATTTTGAATATTCAGTTATTGAGGATTATTTATTAATTATAATTAATAAATATTATTTAATTATTTAAAATTCATTTACAAATTATTTTAGGTCCTTAATAATTATTCGAAGTTTTCGATAATTATTTTAAATACTTTTCGACCTTCAGAAAATGATTTAAAGATAGTGAGAGCTCCCTAATATTTTAATTTAATTATTTTATTTTATTCTTTTAATAAGAATAAAATACGTTCAGATTTATCAAAAATAGGAACTCGGTCTAAGAAGTGAATACCTATTTACTTTTCGAAAGCAGTCAAGTTTTGGAGCTAGTTTCCACAGTAGCAAAAGCTTTTCAACTTATCAAAAGCAGAAAGGTTTCCGACAAACTCCCGAGTCATGGTTTTCAAAATGAATTCAGTCCTTGAGAAAGGAGATTATATGATGAAGGTCAACTTGCCTGTGTGGTAAGGCGGCGACATCACTTAATCTGACAGTATATGCTCATAACTATGAGGGTCTATCAACAAGTACTATATACTTGGGGAACTAGGCTTACTTCCGGTTCTAGGTTAGATAGACAAATCTATTAACAAGTATTATATACTTGGGGAGCTTGGATTAATGTTCCAGTTCCAGACTTATAGATTGATTCAGCGGACTTGGAGTTAGCGTAAGAGGCCGAGTGACGCACGGTCCAGCACTTTGACCCGTATGCGGTCTAGGGTGATTACCCATTAATGGTAGCGAGTACCGGGGCTCCCCCTTCTACATGTAGAGAAACGGAAGGCTTCCATAGGTTGCTGATGAAGGCTGCCACGTGCTACGACTGATCATCGTGGATGTGTGGTAGCGGGCGTGTTGATGCTCCAATTACAATCCCTTCTTCCAATTGGAATTGTGCTACGCATCGTAACGAAAGCCTAGGAGCTGAGTTACCGAGGGTGTTGTTAGCAGTGAAAGATTCTAAAAGATTCATCTCACTCATCATGATTTGACGAAAGTTATTTTAAACTTCAGTTATTTGTTCATAATGCTTTTACAAATAACTTACAGCATGTTTTCAGAATATATTGATAAAAGAGAAAGCTTACAGATTACAACATGTTTTCAGAATATATTGATAAAAGAGAAAGCTTACAGATTACAGCATGTTTTCAGAATATATTGATAAAAGAGAAAGCTTACAGATTACAGCATGTTTTCAGAAGTATATTAATTATTGCTGAGCTATATTGTGCACCCTTGCTTTCTTTATATATCACAACACAACAGGACAACAAGATGCCGCGAATGCGCCGCACAGCCAGGAAGCGCGTGGGAAACGCCCGCGCATTCCGTAGATTCTTCGCCAACCTACCCCAGGTAGGGAGTCGGAGTAGAAGTAGGATAGGGGTACAGTTGTTGATAGTACACCTTATCTATAAATATGATCTATGTAAGTTAATAAACAAGAACATGCGGTAGCATTCAGTACTGTTTCAAGTAGAAACCGTATTGTTTTCATAAGACAAGAAACTACTTTCGGATTGTAATATTCACTCTGATGGATTTATGTATTAGATATGTATTCGTTCTGAGACTATAATCAATAGTGTATGTGTGTATATGAACTGTGGGGTCACTGCAGGTGAAGTACTAGCATTAAAGATTAAGATAATTGTGCTAATAACAGGAAGGACGGGAACCGTGGCGGCCCAGGTCTCCGACCCCGGATCTGGGGGCGCCACAACTATACTACCATAGTACAGCCTTCTCTAGCCTCTAGTTCCCTTGAACCCTGTTTCACAAGCCTAATAATCCAGCCACAACTTGATTATAACCAAACTATAAGTTCCTCATGTATATATATAAATATATAGAATACTAGAGCTCAAAGATGTTATCTAAGAACAATTTGAGTTTGAGAAAAAGTGTGTATATGCTTTGGAAATCAGTATGTCTTCACTTGGTTAAAAGAAAAGTTATACACACCAGTATATATATATATATATATATATATATATATATATATATATATATATATATATATATATATATATATGAATACTACATTCGAATTAACAAATCCAATTAATGTTGGAATTACAACATTCGAATCGGTTAAGATAATACAAATATAGATATTCAAAACTACGTATATTGGGGATAGAAAGATAATAAGGTCGTTTGAAATCAGCCTCAATATAAGTTTAAATACTAGATAAGAGTTGGTTAGATAAAAGATAAGGTTTAGTCAAAACTCAACTCCTATTAAATAGGAAAACTAATTTGAATAATAAAATATGTTTGAATAAAGTAAAACTAAGCTCTAATATAATATATAACCATATATATATTAGATAAACTCGTACAAGTAAGATCCTACAAAATCTCCATGAATTTCAGACTTCCTTTCATATCCTAAAAGTTTTGCGCTCCCAGAGTCAACTCACTGATATATCATGTCTCCAAGCTGTCAGCTCGCTCGAACGCTCTGTTTTCCTACTTTCAGCTTAGTGCCAATGAACTTAACCACATTATGCTGATATTTCATATCAGTAAACTAATTCCTGCAAAACTTCCTGCAAAACCATGTTGGTACATGTATAACAGCTTGCTATTTTATATCATATACAAGCTTTCAACTTGCTATTAGTGTGATCATCAAAACCTAAAGAGTTTCACTGTTAAAGTATTAACTTTAATTTTTTATGTAGATCGGTATGAGTTTAACTATTTCCTTTGATTTTCTTTCTTAATGGGCAATATTTATATATACATAGCAGTTACAATTGGTAATTGGAGGGAGCATGCTGTATCACAACAATCAATATATTTTCACTTTAAAATCAAGGAGAGGATTAACATTAATAGTGCAACACTTTTTTATATTTTAATTCTTGAATTGATAAGAGCCTTGGTTTAATTACATTTAACTCAGGTTGCCTTAGGGTTTATGTTAAAATCTGAATTATTAGACGAAGAGTGGGAAAACAAAATCGTTGACAAATAATGCTGATTGTATGAGTTATAAATATTTTAATCTCATTTCTGGTAAATCCCATTTTCTGATTTAATTGCCGCGGCCACATAGTATACTGTGCATTTCAAATTCAAAAGTGTATGTTTATGTTTTGAACTCTGGATTTTATTTTTATTATATTTATATTTTGTTGTCAAAGGTTTTTTTAACTATTAAAATCAAAAAATATATTCAAGGTTGAAATATAAAGTATCATATTATTTTTAAAGTTTTAAATATTTAACTTTTGTTCAAAATATAAAACATTGAATTAACTAAAAAAATTTAGATTTCAATATCAGTTAATGTTATTTTAATTTCTATAATTTTTTAATTATTATTGCTAAATATTATTAACATTAAATATTTAAATCATATTAAATAATTTAATCAATTTTGATAACTAATAATATTATTTATTTTATATTTTTATATTTTAAATGAAAAAGTTGTAGTAGAATAATATTTTTTTATTTGTAATGTACAAAAACTTATTTTTTTAATTAAATTAGTTTTAAAATTAAAATTAGAGAGCTGTCAGCAAAATAAATCATATTTAATTTATATTTAAATTATTTTTTATTTTCAATTTGATATTTTTGTTTAATATAATTTTAATATAATATATTTTATAAAATTATTGTTTAAAATTAAGGTGTCATCTAAGTAAATTTAGATAAATTATATTCAATATTCAATATTTTATAAAGTATTTAATAAATATTTTCCGATAATCAAATATATTTTACGATAAAAATTTAAAATTAAAATTTTCAATATTTAATTATTACATGAACACAAGTTTATGTTACCCAGATAATGAACTATTATAGAAGGGGGTTGAATATAATAGTACTAAACAATATACTTTAGAACACTAGTATATAAAATATTAACTGTTTGAATTAACTTTGACAAACTTAATACAAAACTCTCTCAAGAAATCAGGTGTTCTTAAAAGCTGTTAGGTTATAAGAATAATATATCTTGAACAATTTCAATGTAAATCTAATCTGTTTATATAGTACACAGTTCCCTATATAATTACAGCAAAGATAATAATCAATAAATACAAATATACGATATCCATCATTATCCTCCTAAAAGATATTTTCCATAAAGGCAATAGACTTTCACTCGAACACTTCTTTCTTTATCTCTAATCATCTCCTGATTTGTCGATTTCCAACGGTCAAACTGTTAGGAATTATGAGTTTTGATGATAACAAATTACTTAGAATTTCAATAGGGATTTAAAATTCATTGTAACTGGTCGATGGATATGTGACTTATAAATATCCATTGACTAGGAAACCAGTTATCAGTTGAAGCTTTTTTATGAACTGATAAACTGGATTGTAACATTTGATTCATGTTTCATTATCAATTGATTGTATTGCCTTAATGGATGCTATGAAGTAGTCGACTGATGTTATTGACTTCAATTTATAGCTTCTCAACTGATGTGAAGAATGGCTGATCAATTGTAAATATTCTAAATCAGAATTCTCACAAGTGGAGTGATCAACTGATATTGGAGTCGATGGATGAAGACACTACTCAACTGATAAAATCTATCAACGGACACAATTCATCAACGGATAAAGGCAATCAACGGATAAGGGATCATCAATGGATAGAGAGTCGATGGATAACTCAAATAGCCATCGATTCAATAACTGATCAATGGATATCCTATCCATCGATGGATGAGCAAAGGAGAATCACCTGATATGCTTAACAGCACTTATCAGTTGATTAAGGTTTCCCAATTTAGTTAAAGACAAGAAGAAAGGAAACTGTGCAGAAACTGAATTATTGGAAGACAGTCCTGTCAGGATTGTGAAGACTTTCAAGGCAACACAGTCTTCAAGGAATGCATCAAGACAAAGACACTTTTAGGACTAGAAAGGTCCAAAGAAGACTGTTCAAGTAGCTAATTTCTATTTTCATGTAAACATTGTAAGTTGTAATTTTATAATGTTATCTGTCGATAGGAATTAGAAGTGAAGAAAACCACTATATAGTGGTTAGTAGTTCATTGTAGCAAAGTAGGAGAAAAGAAGAAACACAGTGAAAAGATTGTAAGCACTACTGTGTAGAAACACTTTGTAAGCAGCTTGGTATTTTTACCAAGATTAATTGAAAGCAAAAACATACTAGTGGAAAACCAATCCACTAGTAATTTTTAATATTGTTTGTTCTGTTTTCAATACTTTAATTTTTGCATTCTAAGTTCAATCAGTTTTATATATACACTCAAACACTCTAGTTGAACAAACTTAAATCTGCAAGAATTTAAATAATTCTTAAGTTTACATTCAACCCCCCCTTCTCCAAACTTAGTGTACTTAAGGGCAAATAAAAATTGGTATCAGAGCCTAGCTTTCAAAATACAGAAAGTTAAGATCTAAAACTACATCAAGTATGGGTCAAAAAGAAATAGGAGTAAAGATTCCAGTTCTAGAGAAAGATAAGTATTTTTCCTGGAAAGTGAAAATGCACTTGCATCTGTTATCCATTGATCCTTCCTATGTTCACTGCATAGAGAAAGGTCCACATGTGTCTATGAAGATAGTTACAAGTGTAAATGTAGATGGTACTCAGGCACCAGACAAACTCATTCCAAAACCTGTAAGTGAATACACAGATGAAGATGAGAAGGAAGTACATAAGGATAAAAAGGCTATGAATATTTTATTCAATGGTCTTGACAAGGATATGTTCGACAATGTTATCAACTGTACAACATCTGAAAGGCATATGACTAGGCCTATTTGTAATAATTAGATGGCAACTCAACTCTAACTAATAAAGAGGAGTAAATACTAAACACCAAACAGGAATCAAGACGAAGACAGTCAACTAATCACAAAGGATCCAAGTATCAGAGATATTTTATAGGATTGCTACTCAACACTGGATGAAGTTCATTTCTATGATCAAGCGTCAGTGAAATTAATAATGTGGTAGTACTTCTATAGAAGACAGAAGATATAGAAGATTTCAAGTGGTTACTACAAGCAGATTCCAGAAGAAGAATGCAAACAGTGAAGAAGAATTAATGACAGAAGGCCTCTAGTTAAATGTTATTTAAATGGAGAATATTTATTGGGATGACACAAATGAACCAGACAGTACATTTGTGTGTCAACTAATATAATATTTATTCTTTATTTAATTCAAGAGGTTTCAAGATCAGAAGTCGAAGAAAAGACAGGAAGATTTCAAGACTATCAGCACGGCTGCGACTAAAGATAATATTTTAATTCTACTATCAATTGTTAATTAATTATTTAATTTATCTAATTAAATTAATTCAAGTTGAAATTAATTTAATTTATAAATTAACTAATTAAATTAAGTAGAATTAATTTACTATAAAAGAAATGGATCAAAATGACTTATATATATATATATATATAATCAGTTAGTATGACTTTCAATAAGTCATACCGAATTTCTTTATATATATATATATATATAAGTCATACCGAGCCTGTTTAAATAAGTCATACCGACCTATTTAAATAAGTCATACCGAAGCAGTTTGATTAAGTCATACCGAGCAGATTTGATTAAAAGGTCATGCTGAGTTGATTTTGTTTAATTAAAATAAGTCATACCGATTTATTTAATTAAATAAAATCTGGATATGACTTTCAAAAGGTCATACCGAACTTTTGATAAGTCATACCGAGTTTTAAAAGGTCATACCGACCAGAAATAAGTCATGCCCAGTCTTTTAAAAGTCATACAAGTGTTAAAATAAGTCATACAGACTTATTTTCTTGAAATTAAGTCATACTAGAAAAGGTCATACCAGCCTTTTCTAATCTCTATAAATATGAGATGATTGCTTCATTTGTTTGTAGTTCAACTTGTGAAGAGTTAGAAAAATCAGATCAAATTCAGTAATTTATCTGCATTGTAATATTCACAGATTTCTGTGCTGAGTTTGAATATAATTGTTTAAACACGAACACTTCATGTCGAATTCGTTCTAGACTTTATATCAATTATATAACAGTTTTTCTAAAATATTAATTGTGTAATACTAATCAAGTTAAAATAATATCTTTCACTTGAACAGTATTTCATTATAATTAATATTTCGTGAGTAATTAAAATAATATTTTTAATCCAATTATTCCGAGAATAATTATCAGATATTGTATTCAACCCCCCTTCTACAATATCAGGGACCAACAATTGGTATCAGAGCTGGTTGATATAGAAAATATCAGATCCAAACCAAAAATTCCGCAACTCATACAGATCTCAAAAATTATTTTTAATTCAAAATAATTTTTTATTCGAAATAATTTTTCACTAAAAATTATTTCTGATCAAAAATTGTTTTCAGTCAAAAATTAAAATATTTTTTGAAACACTTAATTTTTAATCTTATTAAAGATGAGTACCCAGAAAGTTACAAGCATCAAGATTCCACAGTTCGACAGAGAACACTACAACTTGTGGAAACAAAAAATGCTACTGTTTATCGGGATTGCAAATCCTAAGTATGCATTGATTATGGCTAAAGGTGTTGAGCTCCCTATATCAGTTGTTCTCGAACATACAGTAGATGGGGTCGTAATTCCCCACAGACAGTTTCCGAAAAGTCCGGCAGACTATACAGATGAGGAAACAGAAGCTGTGTCCCTTGATAATAATCTGAAGCTCATATTAATTGAATCCCTAGACTACATCATGTACAACCAAGTAGTCAATTGCAAGAATGCAAAACAAATCTGGGAAACAATTGAAATTATCAATGAGGGAACTGAAGAAGTTAAGGAGAATAGACTGGAGATCCTGACCACCCAATATGAACAGTTTAGATCCAACCCTGGTGAGGGTATCTCTGAGGTGTTTCAGAGACTAAACAAATTGATAAACGAGCTAAACATGAATGGAAAGTTTTATCAGAACCAAGAGGTGAACAGGAAGTTTTTGTTGACCTTACCAGAGCATCTGGAGCACAGGATTGCAGCCATCCGGGAATCTAGGGACATGAAAGAAGTAACCCTAGAAAGACTCTACGGAGTTTTAAAAACTTATGAGCTGGAACAGATCCAAACCAGAGAAATGTATGGAAGAGGTAAGGTACTGAGTTCCTCCAAGGCATTAATGGTAGAAGCACCAGAGGAAGAAGAAGTGAAGGCTGTTGCACCTTCTAACAGTTCAACAGAGTATGTGGTTCCAGAACTTGGACATACTGCTGACAAACAAGAAGATGGTGATTTCTACTCACTGGAAGAACTAGATCAGCTAGAAGATGAATCTCTAGCTATGGTTGCCAGGAAGTTTGGCAACATGAGGTACCGAAGAAACTCCTCATTTAGAAGTAAGCCTAATTTTGGAAGATTCCAAAGAGGAGGTTCTTCGACAGCAGTATCAAAAAGCGGCTACAAGACCGGCTTAGTTGATAGAAGCAAGTTTCGTTGCTTCAACTGTAATGAGCTAGGCCACTTTGCAACTGAGTGCAAGAAGCCTAAGCAAGGGAAGAAGAGAGAGTCTTATGAAGAGCTCAAGGAGAAGTATGATGCACTAGTGAAAAAGCATCAAGGAAAGTCCTATCTAGCAGCAGGCAAAAGCTGGGATGACTCAGATAACGATGATGAGGAAGAGCTGGGAAATCTTGCTCTTATGGCTTCATCAGAGGGATCACTGTCTCCCACCAGTGACAGAGGAATAGAGGTAAATCCTTCGTGTCCTAAGATGTTTGCTTTGCTAGGTAAAGAACTAGATGGTGAAAGAGATAAAGTTAAGAAACTCAGACTCAAAGTCAAAGAGTTAATTGATGAGACTGAAGTTTTTAAACAGTTAAAAAGAAATCATGACAAGTTGACTATTAAGTTGACTGAAGACTTAGCTGTTCAAGTCAGCAAAGTCAGTTGTCATGTTGTAGTAGAAACTAATCTCAGAAACCAGATAGAAGAAGAAAAGAAGAAGTGTCTTGCTTATAAGAATTCCTCATATATTGTTAAGAACCTAGTTGACCAACAAGAAATAAATCGTAAAGTTGGAATAGGCTTCGAGTATAACAAATCTGTAGGAAAACCAAGCAACATAACCCCCTTTAGAAAAAGTGCTGAAGAAAGGGGTATCCCACATGTTGTTAAAGACACACCGAAACCTCTCTTCATAACACCGATAGCTGAACCCATCCTTGAGAGCTCTGTACTAATTGCATATGAAATGCAGTTGGAAGATCTTGAGGAAGAGAAGAAGAGAGGAGAACAGGTTAAGGACATAAAAGGAGTTAATGTCCAGAAAGAAAAATGTGCACTAGAAACACCAGTGAAAGATGTGGGAACTTCTGATTCCCCCAGACCTGGTGTAGGTGCAAAAGACTTAAAGAATAAAATGAACAGACCCAACACGTTTGTGAACAGTAGGAATAGTAACAATAAATTTCATTCTACTGAAAACTTCAAATATGCTGATAAAATTGAAGTAGAATCTGTTAAACCCCCTACTGTATTGAATAACATGCCTACTATTGATGCTTTCCATAAACCATGTGGTATAATGAATTGCATGTTATGTGCCTTTAATGCTATGACTGCTTACTTCAAACGCATGATAGCTAAGAAAGATAACATGACACCTAGACAGCACATCAATAGTAAATTTGCTAAATCCAAGACTGCGACTCCTTCACCTGAGAAGAAGGAATCATATATTCCTAAGTCTAAACAGAAAGTTGTTAAGACTGTTTATAGGAAGGTAGGAACAGTCAAGGAAGAAAAGGATGTTGTTCGAAAAGGATCTGTTGTCAAAGCAGACAAAGGTCAATTTTTTAAGTATGCCGGGCCCAATCAATTTTGGGCTCCGAAGACAAATTAATCCGTTTGATAATTGCAGGGAGTTAAACAGGTAAACCGAGTTATATGGATCCTGGACAGCGGATCGTCAAGGCATATGACCGGAGATAGAGCCCTGCTATCAGACGTGGTTGAGAGAGCTGGCCCAATCGTCACCTTTGGAGATAACAGCAAAGGAATGACTATGGGATATGGCAAGTTAAATACAGGAAATGTTATCATTGAAAATGTCTCTTTGGTGGAAGGACTTAAGCACAATCTACTCAGCGTCAGTCAATTTTGTGATAGAGGTTACAAAGTAAACTTTATCAAGGAGAAGTGCTTAATAGCTCATTCTAAAGAAGACAGACTAGCCTTGCGTGGAGTAAGGAAAGGAAACTTGTACGTAGCTGATTTCAACTCGGGAACTGAAGCCGAAGCAAACTGTTTCTATTCAAAAGCTTCAACAGAGGAAAGTTGGCTATGGCACAAGAAGCTCTCACACCTGAATTTCAAAACAATGAACTCTCTAGTCAAGAGGGATTTGGTGAGAGGACTGCCTCCGATGGAATTTACACAAGAAGGATTGTGTGAGGCATGTCAAAAAGGCAAGTCAAAGAAAGCAACTCACAGAGGCACAGACACTACAAACATCACTGAACCACTTCAACTCCTTCACATGGATTTATTTGGTCCAGTAAATATTCTGTCTATGTCAAGGAAGAAATACGCCTTAGTAATTGTGGATGACTTCACAAAGTATACATGGGTTTTATTCTTGAATTCTAAAGATGAAACTCCACATTTGGTGATTGATCATATAAAGCTGATTGAGTTAGATTCAAAGTTACCTGTCCGAGCAATCAGATCAGATAATGGAACAGAATTCAAAAATGAAGTTCTGAATAACTTCTGCTCAGACAAGGGGATAACAAGGCAGTACTCAGCACCAAGAACTCCACAACAAAATGGAGTTGTAGAAAGGAAAAATCGAACCCTGATTGAAGCTGCAAGGACTATGCTAAGTGAATCAAGGTTACCTATCTACTTCTGGGCTGAAGCAGTTAATACAGCTTGTTATACTCAGAATCGAACTCTGATCAACAAAGATCATATGAAAACTCCCTATGAATTAATGGCTGGCAAGAAACCAACTCTCAAGTACTTTCATGTATTTGGAGCCAAATGCTTTGTGCTAAAAGATGGAGATGAACGCATTGGCAAATTTGAGGCCAAGGCACATGAAGCCATTTTTGTCGGATATTCAAGAAGAGCATATAGGGTTTACATAATTGATCAGCACCAAGTGAAGGAAAGTGTCAATGTAACTTTTGATGACACTAAACTCCCAAGTATCCAAACTGAAGATTCTTCTGAGTCATTAAAATTCGACAATTATCCAGACTCACATACTGAGGATGAAGAAGAACCTGAAGTTGCAGCAGGAAATAATGACATCAATGATGGTAATGATCCAGGGATTAATGGTGGAAACAATGGCAACACTGGGGATTCTACTAATACCAGTGGTGGATCAACAAGTCATCCTGGCAGCAACTCAGGGGGAGATGAAGGATCAACTGGCAGAACACAACATCACAATGAATTTCGAGGCGAATCATCAAGATCAAACCTACCTAGGGAAAGGATATGGAGCAGAGATCATCCTTTTGAATTGATCATAGGTGATCCAGATGTTGGAGTAAGAACCAGAAGTGCAACTTCAAATGAATGTTTATTTTCAGTTTTTCTATCTCAAGAAGAACCAAAGAAGATTGAAGAGGCACTAATTGATCCAGATTGGGTTCTTGCCATGCAAGAAGAACTCAATCAGTTCGAAAGACAAGAAGTCTGGACACTGGTACCCAGGCCTAAAGATAGATCTGTTATTGGCACAAAATGGGTATACAGGAACAAGTTAGACGGTGATGGCATTGTTACAAGGAACAAGGCCAGACTGGTTGCAAAGGGTTACTCCCAGGAAGAGGGAATTGATTATGACGAGACCTACGCACCAGTTGCAAGACTTGAAGCCATCAGGATATTTCTGGCATTCGCAGCACATTCCAATTTTAAAGTCTATCAAATGGATGTGAAGAGTGCATTTCTGAACGGAAAGCTAGAAGAGGAAGTTTATGTGGAACAGCCCCCTGGCTTTGAAAATCCAGAGTTTGCTGATTTTGTGTACTTTCTTTTCAAAGCTCTCTATGGACTCAAGCAAGCACCGAGGACATGGTATGACACTCTCTCTGAGTTTTTACTTGAAAATGGTTTCACTAGAGGTGTCATAGATAAAACTCTCTTTTACAAATTACATAATGAAGATATGATATTTGTCCAAGTTTATGTTGACGATATTATATTTGGTTCTACTAACGAAAACTTGTGCAAGAGATTTGCTAAGTTAATGCAGAGCCGATATGAGATGAGCATGATGGGTGAGCTGTCATTCTTCCTTGGATTGCAAGTAAAGCAAAAGGAAGATGGGATTTTTATTTGCCAATCAAAGTACGTAAGAGATCTTCTCAGAAAATACAGTCTAGAAGATTCTTCACCGGCAAAAACCCCAATGCCAACAGCCACAAAGCTTGACAAAGATGAAACTGGTAAGAAAGTTGACATCACAAGCTACAGAGGTATGATAGGCTCATTATTATATCTAACTGCAAGTAGACCCGACATAATGTTCGCAACTTGCTTATGTGCAAGGTTTCAATCTGACCCAAGAGAATCTCATCTAATAGCTGTTAAACGAATTTTTAGATATCTAAAGGGTACACCAGATCTTGGAATTTGGTACCCTAAGGATACAGGTTTTGACCTAATAGGCTATACAGATTCAGACTATGCAGGGTGCAGGATGGACAGGAAAAGTACCTCTGGAAGCTGTCAGTTTCTAGGACGACGGTTGATCTCCTGGTACAGCAAGAAACAACATTCAGTATCTACCTCGACAGCCGAAGCAGAATACATTGCGGCAGGTAGCTGTTGTGCACAGATCTTGTGGATTAGGAATCAGCTAAATGACTATGGACTTGCGTTGAACAAAATTCCAATTTACTGCGACAACACAAGTGCTATAGCTATTTCCAACAATCCTGTACAACATTCACGAACCAAGCACATTGACATAAGGTATCACTTTATCAGAGAGCATGTCATGAATGGAACTGTGGTGCTACATTTTGTACCCACAGAAGAACAGTTAGCCGACATCTTCACAAAACCACTTGATGAATCCACTTTCTCAAAGCTGGTTAGTGAATTAGGGATGTTAAATAATGGCTAATTTTTGATTACTAGGAATTAATTTAAGCTCATAAATATTAAGTGTTAATATTTAAAGAGTTTATGAGACTTGAATTAATAAAATCCTAGAGCTTATGAATTTTTGGAAAAATTATCTTAAGATTAAATCAATATTCTTAGAAGATAATTGTTTCAATTGAAGCATAAGTAATTTTGGATAAATTAAGCATTTATAAGCATTATCTGTTGTTTTAATATAGTTATTTTAAGCATGTATATTAATATTTATTTTACTAATTATTATTGTACATTAATATAAATGATTATGTTATTAATTAATCAATTAATTTACTCATTAAATTAATTCAAAAATGAGTTAATTCAATTCTTAAATTAATTAGAACAATTAATAATGTAAATATTTATTATATGTCTTTAATAATTTGTTAGTATGTAAATTATTATTATTATTTTTTTTTAAAAGTTTCTAAATAAATAAAAATTGTTAATACTTACTGTATTTTTTTTTGCAACCTGTTTATATTATCTCAGCATGACTTTTAGTTACAAACTTTCGGTATGACTTTTATAATAAAACTCGGCATGACTCTTTATTTCTAATAAAAAGTCATACCGAGAATTAATATAAATAAGTCATACCGACACCTGATGCATTTAGTTTTAAATAAAACTCGGTATGACTTTTAATAAGTCATACCAAGATATGCTGATATTTGTTTAAGAAATAAGTCATACCGAGTATTATAACAGGTTCTTTTTAAATAAAAAAAAAAAAGTCATACTCAGGATTCATATACACACACACACTGCTATACATCTACAGTCGAACAGTTTTTTTTCTTTACAAAAATCGCTTGATTTTCTTCCATTACAACTGAGTTCAGTTGCTATTCTCTGATTACAAGTATCATTGCTTGCTAGTTTGTTGAAATTGATTAAAACCTAGCCAACCTCTGCCGGATTTTCGCAAAAATCGAACTGATTGCTTTTGTACTTGGACCAAATCGTAGTTAAGTACGATTTTTACTAATTAGAGGACTGATTGTGTAGTTATTTGACCAGTTAAAATCGACTTAGAGGCTTGATAGCAGTAAGGGTTTTCAATTTTATTGTGTAAATTTCGAATTTTGCACTTGTAATTGTTATTGTAATTTTTAAGTTGTAATCGCACTTTATAATTTTATTATTTGTAATAGCTTAAAAAAAAAAAAAAATGGCTGGTTATTGCGAATTAGTAAAAACTAATTTTGTTGGATATTTTAATCCGGTGAATTGTTCAGTCGAGAGGTTTCGACCGTGGATCGTATTTATGAATGAACATTCACTCGTCAGTACTGCAATTACTCTGGACGCCCCGTTGCAAGTGTTAGCACTTAGGGCTCTGTATTCCACTGCGAGGAATAGGAGTACTGCAGACAGAGTTCAATTCTCGTTCAGCATAGGAGATCATGAATACATGGTGACTGAAGAGGACGTGAACAGGATTCTAGGCTTTCCAACAGACAACTTCATGGATCCACCCACTGTACCAGAAATTCTAGAATTTTTCTACAACATTCAATATCAGGGTGAGATCAACTTAGTAAGAATGACTAAGTCCAAGTTGGTAAGCGAGTGGGACTACTTCTTTGACACGTTAGCCAAAGTGTTTGCTCCCACTACAAAGAACAACTTCAACAACATATCTTCAATACTACAGATCATAGGGTTTTCTGTGGCCCACAATCGGAGGATAAATTTTGGGAAGTTAATTCTAAAAGAAATAATCAGGAAAATGGGGAAACCAGAAAGCAGGGAACATAATGTACAAGTTTACTATCCAAGGTTCCTGATGCTGTTTATGAATGACTTGTTGATGGAAGAAGACAAAGCCTTATTTCAGAATGGTCCTGTAGAAGAATCTCCGACTTCTCAGAACAACTTATTTGCAAGGCTCCACAACAACCCCAAGTTTCAAAATGTGCAAGTGGTAAGGACAGATTATATGGCTGAGATACTAGATCTTATTGTTCATCCTGTGCAGGAACAAGAGGCAGAACAAGTGCCTATGCAATTAGAACATCCTGTGCACCTTCTACTTGAAGCTGCTCAGCATGTCGATCAAGTGGCACAAGATCAACAGGTAATATCTCACTCACAATCTTCTAGTTCAATACCTATAGAAATATCCAATGCACTATTAGATTTATCTGTGGCGGACTATGATGGTGTTCTTACACTCCAGGATATCAGCTACGAACCTGAAAACACACAGGTTCCGCCCCCAGCTGAATTAGAGCCTCAAACAGTTCTTCCTTCTTCCTCCTCTTCGCTTAAAGTCAGAAAAAGGAAGACACCTGTCAGAATAGTTAGGGGTCTTGGTGCTGATGTGAGTGAACCCGCAGCTCTGTCTCCACAATCTAAAAGATCTAAATTTCAACCAGAGACACCTGCAGACTCATCCTTTTCCTCTCAATGGGATATGGATTTTGACATGGCCATTCAAGGTTCTTTAGATACACTTGCTCAACCAGATAGTGAGGAAAGCACACTGCTAGCTCTCACACTAGCAGGACCTCCGCTTGCAGATACACAAACACATGAGGGCACATTTGTTGAAGAAAATGTTTTTGATAAAATCCCGTCGGATGCCACCTATGTTGTGGACCATGACATTTTCGATGCAGTGCAGCATCAAACACCCTCCGAGGTATTAAGGGGCATCACAGACTCTAATGAGCCATTCACTACATTGTCTAAGGTGGTGACCCCCCTGGATTCTTTACATCCAGTTCTTTTAAAAGAAGGTCTTGAATCCACTGGTGGATTTGAGAGGCAACCACTCCATAGAGGGAGATGGGACTCCATTCAAGGAGTAGCTACGTCAGTAGCGGAGCCACTTCAAGTTAATCTTGTTGAGGACGCGCCTTCACAGGCATCAGAAGAGCATTTCGACTCTTCAAAAGCAATTGTAATATATGCAGGTACAGCTTCAGGATCTGGAAAGGAGCTAAACACTAGTGATGTGAGGCATACACAGAGTGAAACACATGCACCGAGTGAAAGTGAGTTAAACAGGAGTGCAAGTGAGCTGAGTGCACACACACACAGTGATTTATTATCAAAAATGGAAGCTCTCCAGAAGGAAATACAAATTGTTCAGGCTGAGTTGGTAAAAGTAAAAGCACAAGCAGAAGAAAAATCTACATCTGCCTCTGTAACACAGCAGCTGACAATTGTTCGAAATGATGTTGATAGTGTCAAGTCATCCATTCTTCTAAAAACACAAGATATCCAGCACGTACAGAGTCTCATTGCTGAAGATATGAAAGAAGTGAGCAAATTACATGAAAAAATTGATGACGTTGAGAAAAGTTTAACCCTCACAATCATTGAAAATGAAAAGATCTCTACTCAACGATTCACCAAACTAGATGATGGCATGACACATCTGAATGAAGGAATGAAGCAAGTCTATCTGACTATGCAGAAAATGTTGACATCTTTTGAAGCCTCTAAAATTCAAGAGGATCCCTCAACTAAGGGGGAGAAAGCAAAGGAGAAAGTAGCTGAAGATGAAAGGGCTTCTACGAAAGACAAAGGCAAAGCCAAGCTGTTTTCTGAAGAAGAATTTCAATCGTTTGATCCAGTACCAGAAGAACAGTACTATGCCCAAGAGCAATTCATTGATGACAGTGCTCATGATGAATCAGATATTCCTGACTACTGCAGAGCTGAGGATGAAACTGCATTTGATGAAGAATTTTTGTTTCCGAAAGAAGTTGATCCAGCCTATGAAGAGGCAATGAAGAAACTAAAAGAAGACATCAAGGCAAGTCATGCAAAAACTGAAAATCTGAAAGCTCTAGTCATAGAAAGAACAAAGGCAGAAAGAGAAGAAAGCCAAGAAAAGCAAAATCTCTGGGCCATAGCAGTCAGAGAGAAAAAGAGAGATGTACAGCTCAAAATTGGAAAGAAATGGGATACTGCAAGAAAAATAATGGACAAACAACAAAAGGGTCCATTTGAAGACAAGCATCTGAAATCATTAATTGATCGTCTAGAAAAGACAAACGACAACATTGACAACTTCATGAAAGCTCTGAAAGAGGAAGTGGACTACATCACTATCTTAGTGGATCACATTCTTGAAGACTGGCAGATACTAGTCTATACACACAGGAATGGGACATTCAGAATTTCCTTGGAGTTTTTCAGACAAAGAAGTTTATCAGTAATATGGACGTTCTTGAACAAAGTCAAGAGAAGCTCAGAAGAAAATGAACTTCTCAGGGATAGACTTAGAATCTTTGCAACAGCTGCTAGTCCTCAAATCTTATTTGATCCTCACGAGGTAAGATTCTTTTCAAACAAGCTATATCAAATCTTTCAGTTAAATGAGGAATCATTAAAGGGCTACACAGTTAAGTACATGATTCAAGTTGAAAGGATGCTAAGGTCGAAAGGATTTAAATCCCAAGCTAAGATGGATGCTGCAGAAAAGATAAGAAACTACTGTCTATCAAAGAGGATTCCGTCATACATCAGGCAAATACCAAAGATAGATTCAACACAACCATCTGATGTAGAAGAAGAGATAGTAGATCCTGTTGAACAGGAAGTACTGTGGCAGTTAGCAAGAGCTGAGCAAAGAAGGTTGTATGGAGAGGCCACTACAACAGAACAATCAGTAACCAAAGAGGTACCAAGGACACCTGTTCATAAAGGTTCAATCCTAGAAGAAGGTGAAGTTGATACTTCTGAAGACGGAAGACGTAGATAGAACAAGATAGAATCTTTGTAATATTTGTTCAGTGCTAGAGGAACATCTATCTTGTATTTATCTTTTATGTATGAATCTGGAAAATTGTTAAATATAAAACCAGAACTTTTGTTTATTATTTACAAGTCACTACATGTCGTACTACTTTCTTAGTTGTTAGTTGAGTTATCCTCTAGGAATTTGTGTGTTAAATGTTTAACAACAAATAGGGGGAGATTGAAAGGCATATGACTAGGCCTATTTGTAATAATTAGATGGCAACTCAACTCTAACTAATAAAGAGGAGTAAATACTAAACACCAAACAGGAATCAAGACGAAGACAGTCAACTAATCACAAAGGATCCAAGTATCAGAGATATTTTATAGGATTGCTACTCAACACTGGATGAAGTTCATTTCTATGATCAAGCGTCAGTGAAATTAATAATGTGGTAGTACTTCTATAGAAGACAGAAGATATAGAAGATTTCAAGTGGTTACTACAAGCAGATTCCAGAAAAAGAATGCAAACAGTGAAGAAGAATTAATGACAGAAGGCCTCTAGTTAAATGTTATTTAAATGGAGAATATTTATTGGGATGACACAAATGAACCAGACAGTACATTTGTGTGTCAACTAATATAATATTTATTCTTTATTTAATTCAAGAGGTTTCAAGATCAGAAGTCGAAGAAAAGACAGGAAGATTTCAAGACTATCAGCACGGCTGCGACTAAAGATAATATTTTAATTCTACTATCAATTGTTAATTAATTATTTAATTTATCTAATTAAATTAATTCAAGTTGAAATTAATTTAATTTATAAATTAACTAATTAAATTAAGTAGAATTAATTTACTATAAAAGAAATGGATCAAAATGACTTATATATATATATATATATAATCAGTTAGTATGACTTTCAATAAGTCATACCGAATTTCTTTATATATATATATATATATAAGTCATACCGAGCCTGTTTAAATAAGTCATACCGACCTATTTAAATAAGTCATACCGAAGCAGTTTAATTAAGTCATACCGAGCAGATTTGATTAAAAGGTCATGCTGAGTTGATTTTGTTTAATTAAAATAAGTCATACCGATTTATTTAATTAAATAAAATCTGGATATGACTTTCAAAAGGTCATACCGAACTTTTGATAAGTCATACCGAGTTTTAAAAGGTCATACCGACCAGAAATAAGTCATGCCCAGTCTTTTAAAAGTCATACAAGTGTTAAAATAAGTCATACAGACTTATTTTCTTGAAATTAAGTCATACTAGAAAAGGTCATACCAGCCTTTTCTAATCTCTATAAATATGAGATGATTGCTTCATTTGTTTGTAGTTCAACTTGTGAAGAGTTAGAAAAATCAGATCAAATTCAGTAATTTATCTGCATTGTAATATTCACAGATTTCTGTGCTGAGTTTGAATATAATTGTTTAAACACGAACACTTCATGTCGAATTCGTTCTAGACTTTATATCAATTATATAACAGTTTTTCTAAAATATTAATTGTGTAATACTAATCAAGTTAAAATAATATCTTTCACTTGAACAGTATTTCATTATAATTAATATTTCGTGAGTAATTAAAATAATATTTTTAATCCAATTATTCCGAGAATAATTATCAGATATTGTATTCAACCCCCCTTCTACAATATCAGGGACCAACAACATCCAAGGAAGTCTGGGACACTCTTCAAACTCTATGTGAAGGCACTGAACAAGTGAGAAAGAAGAAGATGCAACTCTTGATTAAAAAATATGAAGCCTTTCACTTTAAGAGTGGTGAAGCAATCAATGACACATATAGTAGATTTCAAAAGCTGTTGAATGAGTTAAAGCTATATGGAAGAGTGTATGCTGTTAAAGATACCAACCTCAAGTTCTTGAGGTCCTTACCCAAGGAATGGAAACCAATGACTGTTTCTATAAGACAATATCCTGACTTTAAAGAATATACTCTTGATAAGCTGTATGGCATCTTGAAAACCTATGAGTTGGAACTGCAGCAAGATGAGGAAATTGAGAAAAGTCAGAAGAGAGAAAAGTCCATTGCTTTGGTGGTCAAGGATAAGCAAGTTGCAGAATCTGGTGAAGATGTTTCTGTGAAAGAAGGGAAGAAAGAAGGTCATGGCAATAGTGCAATTGGTGTTAGATATGATGAATCTTCAACTGGGAAAGGAAAAGAAACAGTTGATAATGATGAGTCATACACCAAGGATGAAATGGACGAAATAGATGAGCATTTGGCTTTTCTATCAAGAAAATTTTCAAAACTTAAATTCAAGAGGAATCCAATGCAAAGGCCTGGATCTCAGTTCAAGAGAGATAATCAACAAAGCAAAAATCTTGTTGACAGGACTCAATTCAAATGTTTCAACTGTGGATTGGCTGGTCATTTTTCTAATGAATGCAGAAAGCCAAAAATGGAAAAGAAGTCAAATTTTAGTGATGGTATTGACTATAAGAAGATGTACTTTGACCTACTTAAACAAAGAGAGAAGGCTTTTGTGACAGAGGAAAAAGACTGGGCTGCTGAGGATGATTCTGAAGAAGAAGAACACATCAACCTTGCACTAATGGCTAATCATGATGATCAGGAAGCAAGTTCTTCTAGCAATCAGGTAATTTCTACAAATCTATCTGAGTTATTCAAAGATGAATGCAATATTATAATTACTGAAATGTCAAATGAATTGTAAATTTGCATGTCACTCTCAAGTCCATAAACAAAGAGAACACTGGGCTAAAAATCACCTTAGAAACTCTCACTGAAAGAAACAATTATTTAGAGGTAGAGCTAGTGCAAATATAGACTCAAGGTGGAAAACAAAGATGCTAGAAAAGAACTAGTTGAGTGTAAAAAGGAAATAGAGAATTTGAAGGAAAAATTGGAAGAAGAACTAAGAACCATTGACAGGTGGAACAGGTCTAGTAAAGCCAGTAAGAAGATGCATGACATTCATGGAACAAACTCTTTCACCATGTTGTCTGAAACTCTTGAGAGAATAGCCATTGATGAAAATCAATCCTTGGAAAAGAAGCAATCGATTGCTAATTCTGAATCAGCTGATAAGAATTATCCATCGATTGATAATGTCAATTCAACGGATAATCATCCATCGATTGATAACATTATTCCAATAGATAATTATCCATCGATTGAGGAATCATCAACTACTAAGCAATTTGCTTCAAAAACTAAGCTGAACAGACCTGTTAAATTTGTCAAAGAAAGTAACTCCTCTAAATTTGAAGTCAAAGTTGAAAAAGCTAATATTGGATTCTTATCTAAAGATCAATTGAAGGAGAAATTAGAGAAGATAGAACCTAATATTAAGTCAAATGAGAAGAAGAAGAAAAACAGAAATGGTAAGTAGGCATAAACAAGCACAATAACTACACACCTAACAAGTATGCTCCTAGGAAGATATGTGCTAAGTGTGGTAGCAAAAATCACTTATCTGTGCAATGCAAGATCAATATGCCTGCAGCCACCAATGTGTCTGGTATACCTAACATGCATTCTAATTCTGTTTTTCCTCATTTAGTTGATTCTCATGCTATTCATGCTCAATATGCATCAATGCCTTATATGTTTAATCCATATCTTGCATTTGCCAACATGAATATGCCTGCTATGCCATGGAATATGCTTAACAATTTTCATGCTCCAAATTTCTCCAATTCTGCAAGCATGAATATTCCAAATATTACCACTGAGAATTCTGATGTAAGGAAACCAACACCTAAGGTTGAAGTGGAAGTAAAACCACCTAAACCAAAGGTACAAAAATTGGAAACCAAGCCAAAGATAGCAACTAATAAGAAAGGACCCAAGGCAACTTGGGTACTAAAATCAACTTGATTGTTTTTGACTCTGTGTAGGGAAAAAGAAGAAATCTTTGGTACTTGGACAGTGGGTGTTCAAGACACATGACTGGAGATAAATCTCTGCTCACAAAGTTTGAGGAGAAAGCTGGCCCTGGAGTAACTTTTGGAGATGACAACAAAGGGTACACCATGGGATATGGCTTAATTTCAAAAAAGAATGTCATCATTGAACCTATTGCATTAGTTGATGGCTTAAGACATAATTTGTTAAGCATAAGTCAACTATGTGACAATGAAAATAAAGTTTGTTTCACAACTGAAGCATGCATAATTTCCAACAAGAAAGATGGAAGCCTGGTTATGACTGGGAATAGAAAAAGAAATGTGTACATAGCTGACTTCAATTTAACAAATGCAGATTCAATGACTTGTCTTCTCTCTAAGGCAAGTACAAATGAAAGTTGGCTATGACATAGGAAATTAGCTCATTTAAATTTCAAGGCCATGAATCAGTTGGTCAAGAAAAATCAAGTGAGAGGCTTACCACAAATGGAATTTGTCAAGGATGGACTTTGTGATGCCTGTCAGAAAGGGAAACAAAGGAAGGCATCATTCAAGTCAAAATTGGAATCATCAATTAAGAAGCCACTTGAGTTATTACACATGGATTTGTTTGGTCATGTAAATATCATGTCCATTGCAAAGAAGAAGTATGCTCTAGTCATTGTGGATGACTTTTCAAGGTTCTCATGGAATTATTTTCTGCATTCAAAGGATGAAGCTAGTCATCTCATCATCAAGCACATAAGAGAAGTTGAGAAAAGTCTTGGATTGGATGTAAAGAAAATAAGAAGTGACAATGGAACAGAATTTAAAAATTCAACAATGAAGGAGTTCTGTGAATCTAAAGGAATCATACACACCTTCTCTGCACCAAGAACACCTCAACAAAATGGGGTAGTTGAAAGGAAGAACAGGACATTGATTGAAGCAGCTAGAACTATGTTGGAAGATGCTAAATTACCAACATACTTCTGGGCTGAGGCCATTAACATAACATGTTACACTCAAAACATCTCCATAGTAAATCAAGCTCAAGGAAAGACACCTTATCAATTGATCAAGAAAGACAAAAAGCCAAAAGTGGGGTTTCTTCATGTCTTTGGCTGTAAATGCTATGTGCTAAAGAATCAAGGTGAAAACCTAAGAAAATTTGAAGCCAAAGCTGATGAAGCTATATTTGTTGGGTATGCACTATCAAGCATAGCCTATAGAGTCTATAATCTTAGACTACACATTGTTATGAAATCTGTACATGTAGTTTTTTATTATAAGAAGATTCAAGGGCTGTTTGATGAAGGAAATCATGACACACTGTATTTTGAGAATGAATCAAATGATGTAGATAATGATGAAGAAGCAGAAATTGTAAAATCACAAGTACTCAGAAACCCAATATCAGTTGATATTTCTGCATCAATGGATAATTTATCAGTTGACAGAATTCCATCAACTGATAATGCATCAACTGATAATCCTTCAATGGATAATCAACACTCTACATCTAGGGTATCCAATTCAGGGGGAGGGTTTTCAGTCCACAAATTCAAATCAATTTGAGTATAATACTAATGATAATGAAGCTTCATCATCAAGGCAAAATTTGCCTCCTCAAAGAAAATGGACAAAAAGCCATCCATTTGAACTAATCATTGGAAATGCAGAAGATGGTGTCAAGACAAGAAGTGCTACTCAAAATGAGTGTCTGTATAGCAGCTTCCTATCTCAAGATGAACCGAAAAGAGTTGAAGATGCTCTCTTGAATCCTGATTGGGTTTTAGCTATGCAAGAGGAACTCAATCAATTTGAAAGAAATAAAGTGTGGAAGTTGGTGCCCAAACCAACAGATAGATCATTAATTAGTACAAAATGGGAATTCAGAAATAAAATGGATGAAACTGGTACTGTGACTAGAAACAAAGCAAGGCTTGTGGCAAAGGGATACTCACAGGAAGAAGAAATTGATTTTGATGAAACTTTTGCACCAGTTGTAAGGCTGGAAGCAATCAGAATCTTTCTAGCTTATGCTGCACATGCTAATTTCAAAGTCTACCAGATGGATGCGAAGAGTGCATTTTTGAATGGAATATTAGAAGAGGAAGTCTTTGTGGAACAACCTCCTGGCTTTGGAGATCCAAATTTCCCTGACTTTGTCTACTATCTACTCAAAGCACTCTATGGCTTAAAGCAAGCACTGTTGGTCCCTGATATTGTAGAAGGGGGGGGGGGGGGGGTTGAATACAATATCTATAAATCGTCGCGATATTTAGAATTTAAAAATATTATTTTAAATAACCACGAAATATAAATTTCATTGAAATACTGTTCAAGTAGAAGATATAATTTTAACTTGAAAAGTTTTACAAAATTTATCTAAGGATTAGAGTTTATAACTGATAAATTAATCTAGAACGAATTCAACATTAAGTGTTCGAGTTTAATCAATTATATTCAAACTTGCACAGAAATATGTGAATATTACAATGCAGACAAATTTCTGAATTTGAACTGATTTTCTAACTACGAAATAGTGAAGCACAATCCTCATATTTATAGAGGTTGAAAAGGCTTTGTATGACCTTTATCAATATGACTTAATTTAATGAAAATAAGCCTTGTATGACTTTTCAGAAAGCTGGGCATGACTTTTTTTCTCGGTATGACTTATATTATTAATTAAAAAATCGGTATGACTTTTTAATTAAATAAAAAATCAATCCAGCATGACCTTTTGAACAAAGGAAATTCGGTATGACTTTTCTTTTCAATCTCGCTATGACTTATCTTGATTGACCTCGGTATGACTTAATTAAATAGAGGAATATATATATCTTGGTATGACTTAATAATAAGTCATTCGGTATGACTTATTTAAGTCATTCGGTATGACTTATTTAAATCATTCGAAATATATATATATAAGTCATATTAATTCATTTCTTTTATAATAAATTAATTCAACTTAAATTAATTAAATAATTTATAAATTAAATTAAATTCAAATTGAATTAATTTAATTAAATAAATTAAATAATTTACTTACTTTAATTGTAGAATTAAAAATACTATAGGGATCTGTTTAATCTGTAGTCAGCTTTGAAATCTTCTCGTCATTTCTTTGTCTTCTGTTCTTGAAACCTCTTGATTTAAATGAAGAATAAATATTATTTTAGTTGACACACAAATGTACTGTCTGGTTCATTTGTATCATACTAATAAATATTCTCCATTTATTAATACTTTAAGTTGAGGCCTTGTGTCATTCTTCTGCTTCGCTGTCTTTGTTCTTCTTCTGGAATCTTCTGTAGTAACCACTTGAAATCTTTTATATCTTCTGTATTATTTAGAAGTACTACCACATTATTAATTTCACTGACGCTTGAACATATTGTGAACTTCATCCAGTGTTGAGTAGCAATCCCATAAAATACTTCTAATACTTAGATCCTTTGTGATTAGTTGACTGTTTTCGTCTTGATTCCTGTTTGGTGTTTATTATTTACTTATCTTTATTAGCTAGAGTTGAGTTGTCATCTAATTATTACAAATAGGCCTAGTCATATGCCTTTCAATCTCCCCCTATTTGTTGTTAAACATTTAACACACAAATTCCTAGAGGATAACTCAACTAACAACTAAGAAAATAATACGACATGTAAAAACTGTAAATAATAAACAAAGTTCTGGTATTATATTTAACAATTTTCCAGATTCATGTTTTGACAGATAAATACAAGATAGATGTTCCTCTAGCACTGAACAAATATTACAAAGATTTATCTTGACTTACCTATCATTACCAGCTTCAGAAATATCAACTTCACCTTCTTCTAGAGTTTAACTTTTGTGACCAGGTGTCATTGATATATCTTCAGTGGCTGGTTTCTCTGGATCAGATTCCGCATTTCCAGATTTCTTCAGTAACTGAAATGAAAGATGTTTGTTCCTCTAGCACTGAACATATTATACAAGTAGTATTATCTTCATTTCTCAGACTCATCACTACCCCCCTTAGGATGGCAGGGATGAAGTCTTGTTCTCTTCTTACCATTTCTCCTCTGTTTCTCCAACTTCTGTCTTCACTTCTCTCCCAAGGTGAATTCATTATCCCCTTACGTGAATTATCCAACCATTTTAATAAAGGTAACAACAGACATGGCATACATACAACATTAAACCATCGCAGATATAAAAAATGCAAACTATGACATGTTATGCATTTTAGAAAATCCGGTTAATCCTATATACAAGAATCTTCTAAAATCAAATGGAATAGAAGACTAATAAGTAATCACTAGTTCTTTCCAATCCAAGCATGTTGTTATATACCCCTTTTTCTTGTTCAACAATTTTCCCCCTTAGTTGAGTAATCCTCTTCTGATAAAAGTCTTGTTCAACACTTCTCCCTTTTTATAAAAGTTTTGTTCAACACTTCTCCCTTTTTGGATAACACTTCTCCCTTTTGGATCTTGTTCAACACTTCTCCCCCTTAGTTGAGTAATCCTCTTCAGAAGAAATTTCTTCCCCCTTAGTTGAGTAACATTAGAAATCTGTAACAGGGAATTGAGAATTGGATTTGGTAATTGTGCTAGTGTGTGATTTTACTTTGTGTATCTTACAAGTGTTTCGCTCATATACTCTCTAAGTGTTTCACTCATAGAATATATATTTTCACTCTTTCTCACTTGTATTTCACTCTTTCTCATATAACTATTTCTCTCTTAGTACGGAAGACACAATCTTTTGTACCTACAAGAAAGATCACCATATCTCCTTCAAGAGAGGTCACTGGTGGTGCAATGGGGTTTCGTAAATCCCCGTCCTCAATTTAATCTATTAAAATATTTGAATTTGAAAACTGATTTTCTTCAGGAATAGATTCAATGAGTTGCTGATCATCTAAGATAATCTATTCTGTTAAGAATCCAGATATGTTCCATCTGGGGAGGGAAACAAGGATCTATAATGTAACACATGATCCAAGTTTCCTCCTGACGCCTATGAAGCATGTTAATTCAGTCAGAATCATCAATCATTCTTCCTTCATTGATATGGAAGTTTAGAATAATTGCTACCGTCAATTCATCCTTCATGTGACATTTCAATTGCTCCCTCTTGGTCCCTTTTAGTCCCAAGCTGGTCCTTAAATTTTTGGTCCCTTGTTGGTCCCTAAAAATAAGACAATATTTGTGGTTTCTTGAAAAATGTTAGATGAAATTAACTCTTTGCTGGTAGCCTTGGCTGACAGGCTGAATTCAATAGACTCACTCTGTTGAGAGAATGAACCTAGTAACAGTTTTGCCTTTTCCAAGTCTGTATCCTTTTGAGAGAACACAGATGAGCTAACAGTTGTCTCAATTTATATATATTTGAATCACCTTTCTGGAGATAGAGTTGTTGGTTCACTCACATCACCAGCCTTATCAAATGCACTCAAGGCATTGACTCCCTCATTCTTAACAATTAGGTATTCTGTTTAATGGTTAGAGAGACGGATGTGATTGTGTTTGTGTGTTTGGTTCTAAGATCTTGGATAGAGATTGATGCCAATGTTTGGGATCTAACTATTAGAAACAATTGGATGATCAAGCTCATAGATCTTTCCTACTTCTCAAAAGAGACGTGAAATAATCAGCACATATTTATATATAATAAAATTACATTTAATAAAAATAAATATGCCAAATTGTTGGAAAACAAAAGTAATACAAAGTATATTTACATTAGAGATGCCAACTAAATAAAATTGTACAAAAATAAGGAAAATCTTTTTGAGTTTTCTTTTTCATTTTGTTTGTTTGTTTTTGATAATTTTTAAGGAATATATACAGTATATTTATAAGGATTGCTTAAAATTAAATATGCAATTTAAAACATCATGCAATAATCAGTTCATGTTTAACATCCCTAACTCACTAACCAACTTAGAGAAAGTGGATTCATCAAGTGGTTTCGTGAAGATGTCAGCAATTTGATCTTCTGTGGGTACAAAATGTAACACCACAATTCCATTCATGACATGCTCTCGGATAAAATGATACCTTATGTCTATGTGTTTGGTTCTTGAATGTTGTACAGGATTGTTGGAAATTGCTATGGCACTTGTGTTATCGCAAAGTATTGGAATTTTAGAAAGCACAAGTCCATAATCATTCAGCTGATTCCTTATCCATAAGATCTGTGCACAACAACTACCTGCCGCAATGTATTCTGCTTCGGCTATCGAGGTAGATACTGAGTGTTGTTTCTTGCTATACCAGGAGATCAATCGTCTTCCTAGAAACTGACAGCTTCCAAAAGTACTTTTCCTATCCATCCTGCACCCTGCATAATCTGAGTCTGTATAGCCTATTAGGTCAAAACCTGCATCTTTAGGGTACCAAATGCCAAGATTTGGTGTACCCTTCAGATATCTAAAAATTCGTTTAACGGCTATAAGATGAGATTCCCTAGGTTCAGATTGAAACCTTGCACATAAGCATGTTGCAAACATTATATCGGGTCTACTAGAAGTTAGATATAATAATGAGCCTATCATACCTCTGTAGCTTGTGATGTCAACTTTCTTACCAGTTTCATCTTTGTTAAGCTTGGTGGCTGTTGGCATTGGGGTTTTTGCCGGTGAAGAATCTTCTAGACTGTATTTTCTCAGAAGATCCCTTACGTACTTTGATTGGCAAATAAAAATCTCATCTTCCTTTTGCTTTACTTGTAATCCAAGGAAGAATAACAGCTCACCCATCATGATCATTTCATACCTACTCTGCATTAACTTAGCAAATCTTTTGCACAAGTTTTCGTTAGTAGAACCAAATATAATATGTTATTCGCCCTTAAGTACACTAAGTTTGGAGAAGGGGGGGTTGAATACAAACTTAAGAATTAAGTCAACTTCTTGCGGAAATAAGTTTGTACAAAGAGAGTGTTTAATTAAGATTGATGTAACTAAGAACTGGATAACTAAAGTGTTGATAACAGAAACAACAAGATTAAAAATTACTAGTGGATTGTTTTTCCACTAGTGTGTTTTTGCTTTCAATTGATCTTAGTAAAAATACTAAGCTGCGTACAAAGTTGAATGTAGAATCTAGAAAAGCATTACAAGTTCTGCCTGATTTTCTACTTTGCTTTTCTTGAGTTCTATTTCAAAACAACTACTTCTTTGCTACTGTATTGTTGCTTTTTATAAACAACAACTACTCCTCTAGTTTTCTATCGACTGATAACAATATAATATTACAATTTATACTGTTTACATAAAAATAGAAACTAGCTCCTTTTCACAGCTTTCCTTGTAGAACTTACTAGCTCTGGAAGTGTCTTTTGTCTTAAGATATTCCTTGGATGCTGTGTTGCCTAGAAAGTCTTCACAGTCCTGACAGGACTGTCTTCCAATGATTCAGTTTCTGCACTGTTCCCGTGAAATTTGGCTTTTAGCTAAATAGGGAAACTTTAATCAACTGATAAATGATGTTAAGCTTATCAGTTGATTCACCTTTGCTTATCCATCGATGGATAGGATATCTGTTGATCAGTTGATGTGTCGATGGATAATTGAGCTATCCATCGACTCCTTATCCATTGATGATTCTTTATCCGTTGACTGTAATTATCCATTGATAGCTTTCATCCGTTGAGTAGTGTCTTCATCCATCGACTTCAACATCAGTTGATCACTTCACTTGTGAGAATTCTGACTTAGAATATTTACAATTGATCAGCCATTCTTCACATCTGTTGAGAAGCTAGAAATTGAAGTCAATAACATCAGTTGACTACATCATTGCATCCATCGAGGTAATACAATCAATTGATAGTGAAACATAAATCAATGCTACAATCCAGTTTATCAGTTGAGAAACAAGTTTCAACTGATAGCTGGTTTCCTAATCAATGGATATTTATAAGTCATATCCATTGATCAGTTACAAAAATAATTTTGAGTCCCTATTGAAATTCTAAGTAATTTGTTATCATCAAAACTCATAATTCCTAACAATCTCCCCCTATTTATGAATATTTAAAATATGCATAAATTTTCTGTTGATGATAACAAAACTCCTGAACATTTTCATTCTTAGCAAGAATTACAATATTGATAAGTAAAGTTTTAGACAGAGTAATCAGATACCAGACAGGGATGAATTCTGATAATTTTGATGATTGAGGTTGAATCTCCTATCTTCTCCTTCTTCCCCTTGACTCATTCATCTTGTCTTCATTCTCCTTCATCTTCCTGTAGAGGGTTCCCTTCAATATCCTCTCATCTTCAATCCTGTAGTCCAATTGACTTGCCAGATGATTTAATTCCAGATTTGGAAGTTTGTCTATTTCTTGACAAATATCAATGCATTTTTCTCTGCCTTCCCTGTCCTTGTATATCATCAAGTAGAAGGGCTCATGAAGCACTTTTCTTCCTTCAGGATTCCAGATCTTTATTCTGTCATCCCTTTCTTCTTGAACAGGTGCCTCCCTTATCTTCTTCATTCTTTCAAGGATGGCCTTTCCTAGCTCTTCAGTTAGATAATACTTCCTGTTGAGCATAGTGTAGATCTTCCTCAAGATGCCATATCCTTGATCCAAAACTTGGTTGAATGTGAAGGTTGAGTGTGATCCATCTTCATACTCAATGTGAAGAAGATCAACATCTTTCTTCCTTTGCCCTTTTGCTGCAATCATTCCCTCAGCTTTGATTGGCACAAAGTTTTCAGATTTATGTTTGAACACCTCTATTTCTTTGGCTTGATTACTCCCAGAAGCTTGACCTTCAGTCTTGACTTGTTTTGGCTTCTTCTCCTTGTCTTCATCAGCTAATGGTCTTTTAACTCCAGATGATTTTGGTGCATCTTTGGGCTTGTTTGCTCTTTGCTTCATCCTTGGCCTCCTTTCACCTTCTTTTCTTCTGGCTTCTCTTATTAGCCTATCCTCTTCATCATATTCCCTTTGCAATTGAATGGCTAATTCTTCTTGTCTTCTTTCTTGTTGCTCCTTTTCTTTTATGCCAACTGCTATGGCTTTGCTCAATAATTTTTCACTTTCCCCTCCACCTGTGACAGCTTTCTTTTTATCATCTTCAATTAGCTTTCCCTTTCCTTTCCTGTCACCAGGTTGTGAGCTGCTGGTACTTGTTTCTTTGAATTTGCTAGCAATTGCATCAAATTTCCTTACTATGTCTTGAGCCAACTCCTTCTTGGGATCTGTAGTCTTTACCACATCTTCAGTACCACTTGCTTTCTCCAATGCATCAGCTTCTTGCTTCTCCCCCTTTTTGTTATCAGCAACTGGCACTTGTGCTACTGACTGAGAGAGTATGGGAGTCTCTAAGAGTTTACCCAGAAGATTGATTTGAGTGACTTGATTCTTCAAAATTTGCTGCATGCTAAGTTCCATGGAGGTTACTCTTTTCTCCAATTCCATTACTTTGTCCTTTGCTGAAAACTCAGTGTCCAACCTTTGCTTGATTCTAGTCAGCATTGTGAGGCTGAGTCTGGAGTCAATGGTGGTGTCAAAATGCATCCTTGAGCTGTCAATGTCTTCTCTTATTTTCTTCAATTCATACTTGGAGCTTGTGACATGCATTTTCTGGATCTTCAAATTATCCCTGTAAAAGTTCAGAATTCTCCTGTGCAGGGGATCCACCACATCTACTTCAGCCATGGACCTTCTGTAAAGAGAAATAATGGCCCTTTCTGTTTCAGCCAAATTAGTTTCATCACTAGCCACTTGTGGATCTAGAAGGTCATCATCAGAATTGTCATCAAAATCTTCAGGATTCATGTGGGATATATCATCAGGTTGACTGGCCAAAAACTCTTTCCCACTCCTGAATTGCTCTTCTGTCTGCACTAAACCCAGCATTTGCTCAGCTAGTTGATTAGATGCTGCTGCTAGTTCCTGATAATGAGGATCTTCATGTTGAAAGGTTGAAGCATCAAGATTTACAGCAATTTCATCCTCCACCTCCAAGTTGACTTCTGCACCTCCTGCAGGGACTTCATAGTCCACAGCTCCCCCTGACTCCAGCCCCAACTTCTGGGTGAGTCCTGCTTCAATCTGCTCAGTTTTAGAAGTTGATGCTTCATGAGATGGTGAAATTTGTTTCTCTCTATTCTTTTCTCTCTCACTCTCTTCTCTCTTTTCTTGCATCAGGATCTCATCCTGGATTCTCACCTCTCCCTTACTTTCCTCTCCTTTTTCATCAGCTGCTAAGGTGGGACTCTCTTTTCTCACACCCTCTCCTTTTGCCACCTCAGAAGAATTTGAGGGCCCCTCAGTCACACACTCTCCTTTTGCCAAGGTATGCAAACCTTGCCTCTCACACACCTCACCCACTCCACTCAATCCTAATAGGGTATTGGCCACTTGAAGTGTTTCAATGGATGATTCATGAATTGACATTAAGGGATCAATCGATGGATAAGAAGTATCCATCGATGGATGAATATCCGTTGATGGGAGCTCGTCGATGGATGTAAGGATATCCATCGATGATAGTGAACTAGTCAATGGATGTTGGAAGTTATCAGTTGATTGCATAATATCCATTGACTGGAGAGAACTAACAGTATTTGCCTGATCAACCAAGGTGTTAACCTTATTTGGTGATGCAGGTGAGAGTGTTGGCTCCACCCTGAGTTGCAAAGAGGGTGAATTTGAAACAATGAAGTTGTCAATCAACACTGTTTCTGAAGAAATAGTTTTTGAGGGAGATTGAGAAGAAAATTCAGATAAAGAATGGGGCTGTGCCTCAGGAAGATTCTGAGACACATCAAAAGAAGAAACGGAAGGCTCCACCAAATTTTCATTTGGCTTTGCAAGTGTGTGTGTGCCCTGTGCAGTATTTGTAACCTTCTTTCTTCTTTTGTATGGTTGTATTATTTGGTGACCCTTATCCCCATCTGATGGTCCTGGTTGAGACCTCTTTTCAATAGTTACATCTTTTTGAGAAGATGCAACTAGGGATGTGTTCAAGTCCTTTACTACAGCCTCAATCTGTTGGGAGATTGGACTGGAGGCTGGCTGGTTCCTCTCAATCTCACTCTCCTTATCCTTCTGGCTTTCTTGATGTTGGCCAGTTCCCTCACCCTTATCAACCACCTTCACTCTCCCCTCAGTGATTTTTCTTTTCTTACTTCTTACAACAGTAGTTTTTTGAGAAACTACTGAGGTGGTTTGATTAGACTTGGGTTTTGAAGGTTGTGCAACTTGGGTAGGAGGAATGGGGGCATTTCCATCTCCCTCCATTGTTGCAGAAGGCAAAGAAATTTGATATTTTGAAGAAGAATGTAAAAGATTGAGATTTTGAAGATATACCTGCACAAGAGGAGGATAAATGAGGCACAACTTAGGGTGTAAGTTGATTCTCACAAGATCCTTGAAGACCCTCTTGTTTTGCATCCATGGCTCCAAGGACTCCATATCTGCACTTATTTCATATTCTCCAACAGAGGCATTAATAATCATCATGAAAAATCTTGCAAAGTAGATATTATGTTTCCTAGATGACTTGGGTCCTAATTTGGCAGTCAATTCATTTAGGAGTAATGTGCCAAAATTAAAATATTTATCAAATAGGACAGAATAAGCAATTTCTTGCATACTTATTGTAATTGCATCAAAATTACTTATTTTTCCAGAAAATACTTTAATTATGGCATCAAAGAAATAACTCCATTCTTTTCTAAGATTCTTCCTAACAACTTCTCCTAATCCAGTTTCAGCATTTGCATAATTAACGGATTCTAACATGTCCCTAATTTCTTCTTCAGTTGGGGGCTTATCACAATTATTTGCAGGCAATCCTAAACATTCAGATAATGAAGTACTATTTATTGTATAGGTATTACCTTTGCAAGAATAAGAAATTACCTTCCCATCTGATGAAATCTCTGCAGAGGTCCACAGTTCTTCAACAAAGGAACACACGATTGTTGGTGCTTCGCTGAGAGCTTTGGAAACTTTGCAATCTCCTAGGAATCGCATCAATGGATGAAAGTCCACAGGAGCATCATTCACCGTTAGACATGCTGTGAAGTTGTTCTGTTCATAGGTGAACCCAGTGGAAGAGACGATCTTCTTTTGTGGTGCCATTCTTTCAGTTGATATTCAAGAAATTAAAGTGAACTTGAAAGAATTTGTGAGAGCTCGTGAGAATTAGATAAAATTAGCTTGAGAGAGAGACAGAGATGAATAGAAAAAAAATAGCAGGTAAGAATGAATTTTTAATTGTTGCTGCTATTTATATTTCCTAGTATTAAAAAGACTTGAAATGACTTTTTAATTAGTAGATAACCGTTGATGTATAAAAGACTGTAATTTATTACCCTTGATGGTAATTCTCCAACGGCTATAATTTGATCAACGGATGAATAAAACTGTAGAAATTCTATTACTATCGACGGATAAAAATAGAGAATTAATCATTTATCGATCGATCACTAACTACCAAGATAATTAACTGTCGATAGATAAATATCCATCGATAGGAATAACATTTATCTGTTGATCAAATAGGATGGGATTTATCCATCGATAAACAATTACTTAGGTAATTATCTGTCGATAGATAAATATCCATTGAATTGTGAACAATGGCTGCAAAACTTGACAGACATTTTAAGCATGAGTATAATTAAGCATACCTAACTCACAGACTAATCTATTAAAAGTAGATTCATCTAGAGGTTTGGTAAATATGTCTGCAAGTTGTTGTTCACTAGGGACAAAATGTAATTCAACTGTACCATTCATTACATGTTCCCTAATGAAATGATACCTAATGTCAATGTGTTTAGTTCTGGAATGTTGCACAGGATTTTCTGTTATTGCAATGGCACTTGTATTGTCACAGAAGATGGGAATTTTGTTCAAGTTGAACCCATAGTCAAATAGTTGATTCCTCATCCATAAAATTTGTGCACAGCAACTTCCAGCAGCAATGTACTCAGCTTCTGCAGTTGAAGTTGATACTGAGTGTTGCTTTTTGCTAAACCATGACACAAGTTTATTTCCCAGAAATTGACAGGTGCCTGTAGTACTTTTCCTGTCTATTTTGCAACCTGCATAATCAGCATCTGAGTAGCCTATTAGATTGAAACCAGAATCTCTAGGATACCAAATACCTAAATTTGATGTACCCTTAAGATATTTGAAAATTCTTTTAATAGCTACTAAATGAGATTCTCTAGGATCAGCCTGAAATCTAGCACATAAGCATGTAGAGAACATTATATCTGGCCTACTAGCAGTTAAATATAAAAGTGAGCCTACCATGCCTCTATAACTTGAAATATCCACCTTAGCTTCTTTGGTATTTAATTCAAGTTTAGTGGCAGTGGCCATGGGAGTTTTTGCAGAAGAACATTCACTTAACTCAAATTTCTTTAACAAATCATGAATGTACTTTGTTTGATTTATAAAAATACCATCCTTAACCTGTTTGACTTGTAACCCAAGAAAGTAGGTAAGCTCTCCCATCATGCTCATTTCATATTTACTCTGCATTAGTTTGGCAAACTTCTTGCAAAGTTCCTCATTTGTTGATCCAAAAATAATGTCATCCACATAAATTTGTACAAGAATGATAGAGCCATTAACATGTCTACTGAATAGAGTTTTATCAACAGTACCTCTTGTGAAATTATTCTCAATGAGAAACTGAGATAGAGTGTCATACCAGGCCCTTGGTGCTTGCTTCAAGCCATAAAGTGCTTTGAGTAAAAAGTAGACAGAGTTAGGAAATTTTAGATCTTCAAAGCCAGGAGGTTGTTCCACATAGACTTCCTCTTCTAGTACTCCATTCAAAAATGCACTTTTCACATCCATCTGGTAGACTTTGAAATTAGCATGTGCAGCATAGGCCAGAAAGATTCTAATTGCTTCTAACCTTGCAACTGGTGCAAAAGTTTCATCAAAATCAATTCCTTCTTCTTGTGAATAACCCTTTGCTACAAGCCTTGCTTTATTCCTAGTCACAATACCAGTTTCATCCATTTTGTTTCTGAATACCCATTTTGTACCAATTACTGATCTGTCTTTTGGTCTGGGCACCAGCTTCCATACTTTATTTCTTTCAAACTGATTCAGTTCTTCTTGCATAGCCAAAACCCAATCAGGATCCATGAGAGCCTCTTCAATTCTTTTGGGTTCTTCTTGAGATAGAAAACTGCTATACAGACACTCATTTTGAGTAGCACTTCTTGTCTTGACACCATCTTCTGCATTTCCAATAATTAGTTCAAATGGATGGCTTCTTGTCCATTTTCTTTGAGGATACAAATTTTGCCTTGATGATGAAGCTTCATGATCATTTGTATTGAACTCAAAGTGATCTGAATTTGTAGAATGATTCTGAAACCCTCCCCCTGAAGTGGATACCCTTGATGTAGATTGTTGATTATCCGTTGAGGAGTTATCAGTTGATGCATTATCAGTTGATGGATTTCTATCAACTGATAAATTATTCATTGATGCAGTAACATCAACTGATATTGGGTTTCTGAACACTTGAGGTTTTATAATTTCTGCCTCTTCATCGTCATTTACATCATTTGATTCATTCTCAAAATGCAGTGTGTCATGATTTCCTTCATCAAACAAGCCTTGAATCTTTTTATCATCAAATACTACATGTACAGATTCCATAACAATGTGTAGTCTGAGATTGTAGATTCTATAGGCTACACCTGATAGTGCATACCCAATAAATATAGCTTCATCAGCCTTGGCTTCAAATTTTCCTAGATTTTCACCTTGATTTCTTAGTACATAACACTTGCAGCCAAAGACATGAAGAAATCCCACCTTTGGCTTTTTGTCTTTCTTGATCAATTGATAAGGAGTCTTCCCTTGAGCTTTATTTACTAGGGAGATGTTTTGAGTAAAACATGCTGTGTTTATGGCCTCAGCCCAGAAGTATGTTGGGAGTTTGGCATCTTCCAACATGGTTCTAGCAGCTTCAATCAATGTCCTATTTTTCCTTTCAACTACCCCATTTTGTTGAGGTGTTCTGGGTGCAGAGAATGTGTGTATGATTCCTTTTGATTCACAGAACTCTTTCATTGTGGAATTTTTGAATTCTGTTCCATTGTCACTCCTTATCTTCTTTACATCCAATTCAAGATTTTTCTCATTTTCTCTTATGTGCTTGATGATGAGATGACTAGCTTCATCCTTTGAATGTAGAAAATAAGTCCATGAGAATCTTGAAAAATCATCCACAATGACTAGAGCATATCTCTTCTTTGCAATAGACATAATATTTACAGGACCAAACAAATCCATATGTAATAACTCAAGTGGCTTTTCAATTGAAGATTCCAATTTCGACTTAAATGATGCCTTCCTCTGTTTTCCTTTCTGACAAGCATCACAAAGTCCATCCTTGACAAATTCCATTTGTGGTAAGCCTCTCACTTGATTTTTCTTAACCAAGAGATTCATGGCTTTGAAATTCAAGTGAGCTAATTTCTTATGCCACAGCCAACTTTCATTTGTACTTGCCTTAGAGAGAAGACAAGTCATTGATTCTGCATTTGTTGAGTTGAAGTCAGCTATGTACACATTCCCTTTTCTATTCCCAGTCATGACCAGGCTTCCATCTACCTTGTTGGAAATTATGCATGTTTCTGTTGTGAAACAGACTTTATTTCCATTGTCACATAGTTGACTTATGCTTAACAAGTTATGTCTTAAGCCATCAACTAATGCAACAGGTTCAATGATGACATTCTCTCTTGAAATCAAGCCATATCCCATGGTGTGCCCTTTGCTGTCATCTCCAAAAGTTACTCCAGGGCCAGCTTTCTCCTCAAACTTTGTGAGCAGGGATTTATCTCCAGTCATGTGTCTTGAACATCCACTGTCCAAGTACCAAAGATTTCTTCTCTTTCCCTGCACACAGTCAAAACAAATCAAGTTGATTTTGGTACCCAAGTTGCCTTGGGTCCTTTCTTATTAGTTGTTATCTTTGGCTTGGTTTCCAATTTTTGTACCTTTGGTTTGGGTGGTTTTACTTCCACTTCAACCTTAGGTGTTGGTCTCCCTACCTCAGAATTCTCAGTGCTAATATTTGGAATGCTCATGCTTGCAGAGTTGAAAAAATTTGGTGCATGAAGACTGTTAAGCATATTCCATGGCATAGCAGGCATATTCATATTGGCAAATGCAAGATATGGATTAAACATATAAGGCATTGATGCATACTGAGCATGAACAGCATGAGAATCAACTGAATGAGGAAAAACAGAACTGGTATGCATGTTGGGTATAGCAGGTACATTTGTTGTTGTAGGCATGGTGAGTTTACATTGCACAGATAAATGATTTTTACTACCACACTTAGCACAAACTTTCCTAGGAGCATATTTGTCAGGTGTGTAGTTGTTGTGCTTGTTTATGCCTACTTTACCATTTCTATTTTTCTTCTTCTTTTCATTTGGCTGAATATTAGGTTCTATCTTTTCCAATTTCTCTTTCAACTGATTTTTAGATAAGAATCCTATATTAGCCTTTTCAACTTCGATTTTAGCTTCAGAGGAGCTACTTTCTTTGACAAATTTAATAGGTCTGTTAAACTTAGTTTTAATATCACATTTCTTAGCAGTTGATGACTTCTCAATCGATGGATAATTATCCGTTGAAATAGCATTATCAATCGATGGATAATTCTTATCAGTTGATTCAGAGTTATCAATCGATTGCTTCTTTTCTAAAGATTGATCTTCATCAATGGCTATTTTCTCAAGAGTTTCAGACAACATGGTGAAAGAGTTTGTTCCATGAATGTCATTCATCTTCTTACTGGCTTTACTTGACCTGTTCCACTTGTCAATGGTTCTTAGTTCATCCTCTAATTTTTCTTTTAACTTCTCTATTTCCTTTTTACTGTCAACTAGTTCATTTCTAGCATCTTTGTTTTCCATCTTGAGTCTGTCCAATTGCACTAGCTCACTCTCTAAGAAATTGTTTCTTTCAGTGAGAGTTTCTAATGTTAATTTGAGCCTAGTGTTCTCTTTGTTCAAAGACTTAAGAGTGACATGCAAATTATACAATTCATTAGACATTTCATTAATTGTAATATTGCATTCATCTTTGGACAACTCAGATAGATTTGTAGAAATTACCTGATTGCTAGATGAACTAGCTTCCTGGTCATCTTGATTGGCCATTAGTGCAAGATTGATGTGTTCTTCTTCTTCTTCAGAATCCTCCTCAGCAGCCCAGTCCTTTTCTTCTGTCACAAAAGCCTTCTCTCTTTGTTTGAGCAAGTCAAAGTACTTCTTTTTATAGTCAACACCATCACTAGACTTTGACCTCTTTTCAACTTTGGGCTTTCTGCATTCACTTGAAAAGTGACCAGCCAATCCACAGTTAAAGCATCTGAATTGAGTTCTGTCAACAAGATTTTTGCCTTGTTGAGTGTCTCTCCTGAACTGTGATCCAGGCCTTTGCATTGGATTCCTTTTGAACTTGAGTTTGGAAAATTTTCTTGATAGAAAAGCTAAATGCTCATCTATTTCATCCATTTCATCTTTGATGAGTGACTCATCACTATCACAAAGTTCTTTTCCTTTACCAGTAGAAGATTCATCATATCTAACATAATTTGCACCATTGCCATGACCTTCTTTCTTCCCTTCTTTGAAATCAGCATCTTCATCTGTTTCTGCAACTTGCTTTTCCTTGACCATCAAAGCAATGGACTTTTCTCTCTTCTGACTTTTCTCAATTTCCTCATCTTGCTGTAGCTCCAACTCATAGGTTTTCAAGATGCCATACAGCTTGTCCAAGGTATAATCTTTAAAGTCAGGAGATTGCCTTATAGAGACAGTCATTGGTTTCCATTCTTTGGGTAGGGACCTCAAGAATTTGAGGTTGGTGTCCTCAACAGCATAAACTCTTCCATATAGTTTAAGCTCATTCAACAGCTTTTGAAACCTACTATATGTATCATTTATTGTTTCACCACCCTTGAAGTGAAAGGCCTCATACTTTTGAATCAAGAGTTGCATCTTGTTCTTTCTTACTTGCTCAGTACCTTCACAGAGGGTTTGAAGAGTGTCCCAGACTTCTTTGGAGGTTGTACAACTGATGACATTGTCAAACATGTCCTTGTCAAGACCATTAAACAAAATATTCATGGCCTTTTTGTCCTTGTGTACTTCCTTTTCATCTTCATCTGTATACTCACTCACAGATTTAGGAATGAGTTTGTCTGGTGCTTGAGTACCGTCTGCATTTACACTTGTAACTATTTTCATAGGCACATGTGGACCTTTCTCTATGCAATGAACATAGGAAGGATCAATAGATAGCAGATGCAAGTGCATTTTTACTTTCCAGGGAAAATATTCATCTTTCTCTAGAACTGGAATCTTAACTCCTGTTTCTCTTTGACCCATTCTTGATGTACTTTTAGATCTTGACTTTCTGTTTGTCGAAAGCTTGCTCTGATACCAATTGTTATTCGCCCTTAAGTACACTAAGTTTGGAGAAGGGGGGGTTGAATACAAACTTAAGAATTAAGTCAACTTCTTGCGGAAATAAGTTTGTACAAAGAGAGTGTTTAATTAAGATTGATGTAACTAAGAACTGGATAACTAAAGTGTTGATAACAGAAACAACAAGATTAAAAATTACTAGTGGATTGTTTTTCCACTAGTGTGTTTTTGCTTTCAATTGATCTTAGTAAAAATACTAAGCTGCGTACAAAGTTGAATGTAGAATCTAGAAAAGCATTACAAGTTCTGCCTGATTTTCTACTTTGCTTTTCTTGAGTTCTATTTCAAAACAACTACTTCTTTGCTACTGTATTGTTGCTTTTTATAAACAACAACTACTCCTCTAGTTTTCTATCGACTGATAACAATATAATATTACAATTTATACTGTTTACATAAAAATAGAAACTAGCTCCTTTTCACAGCTTTCCTTGTAGAACTTACTAGCTCTGGAAGTGTCTTTTGTCTTAAGATATTCCTTGGATGCTGTGTTGCCTAGAAAGTCTTCACAGTCCTGACAGGACTGTCTTCCAATGATTCAGTTTCTGCACTGTTCCCGTGAAATCTGGCTTTTAGCTAAATAGGGAAACTTTAATCAACTGATAAATGATGTTAAGCTTATCAGTTGATTCACCTTTGCTTATCCATCGATGGATAGGATATCTGTTGATCAGTTGATGTGTCGATGGATAATTGAGCTATCCATCGACTCCTTATCCATTGATGATTCTTTATCCGTTGACTGTAATTATCCATTGATAGCTTTCATCCGTTGAGTAGTGTCTTCATCCATCGACTTCAACATCAGTTGATCACTTCACTTGTGAGAATTCTGACTTAGAATATTTACAATTGATCAGCCATTCTTCACATCTGTTGAGAAGCTAGAAATTGAAGTCAATAACATCAGTTGACTACATCATTGCATCCATCGAGGTAATACAATCAATTGATAGTGAAACATAAATCAATGCTACAATCCAGTTTATCAGTTGAGAAACAAGTTTCAACTGATAGCTGGTTTCCTAATCAATGGATATTTATAAGTCATATCCATTGATCAGTTACAAAAATAATTTTGAGTCCCTATTGAAATTCTAAGTAATTTATTATCATCAAAACTCATAATTCCTAACATAATATCGTCAACATAAACTTGGACAAATATCATATTTTTTTCATGCAATTTATAAAAGAGAGTTTTATCTATGACACCTCTAATGAAACCATTTTCAAGTAAAAACACAGAGAGAGTGTCATACCATGTCCTTGGTGCTTGCTTGAGTCCATAGAGGGCTTTGAATAGAAAATACACAAAATTAGCAAACTCTGGATTTTCAAAGCCAGGGGGCTGTTCAACATATACTTCCTCTTCAAGCTCTCCATTCAGAAATGCACTCTTCACATCCATTTGATAGACTTTAAAATTGGAATGTGCTGCGAATGACAGAAATATTCTGATGGCTTCAAGTCTTGCAACTGGTGCGTAGGTCTCGTCATAATCAATTCCCTCTTCCTAAGAGTAACCCTTTGCTACCAGTCTGACTTTGTTCCTTGTAACAATGCCATCACCGTCTAACTTGTTCCTGTATACCCATTTTGTGCCAATAACAGATCTTTCTTTAGGCCTGGGTACCAGTGTCCAGACTTCTTGTCTCTCAAACTGATTGAGCTCTTCTTGCATGGCAAGAACCCAATCTGGATCAATTAATGCATCTTCAATCTTCTTTGGTTCTTCTTGAGACAGAAAAACTGAAAATAAACATTCATTTAAAGTGGCACTTCTGGTTCTAACTCCAACATCTGGATTACCTATGATAAATTCAAAAGGATGATCTCTGTTCCATATCCTTTCCCTGGGTAGGTTTGATCTTGATGATTCACCTCGAAATTCATTGTGATGCTGTGTTGTGCCAGTTGATCCTCCATTTTCCTCTGAATTATTGCCTGGAGTACTTGTTGATCCACCACTGGTATTAGTAGTATCTTCAGTGTTTCCATTATTTCCACCACTATTACCTGGATCAATATCATCATTATTCCCATTATCATCTCCTATTGCAGCTTCAGGTTCTTCTTCACTATCCGAATCTGAGTCTGGATGATTATCAAGTTTTAATGACTCAGAAGGATCTTTATTTTGGATACTTGGGAGTTTAGTGTCATCAAAAGTGACATTGACACTTTCTTTCACTTGGTGCTGATCAATTATGTACACCCTATATGCTTTTCTTGAATATCCGACAAAAATAGCTTCATGTGCTTTGGCCTCGAACTTGCCATGGTGTTCATCTCCATCATTCAGCACATAACACTTAGCTCCAAATACGTGAAAGTACTTTAGAGTAGGTTTCTTGCCAGCCATTAATTCATAGGGAGTTTTCCTTTGATCTTTGTTGATCAGAGTTCGATTCTGAGTACAACAAACTGTATTTACTACCTCAGCCCAGAAGTAGATAGGTAACCTTGATTCACTTAGCATAGTCCTTGCAGCTTCAATCAGGGTTCTATTTTCAGATTCTCCTTCTTTGTTTTTCAAGGAGAAGCCAACACTCTCTCCTGAATCTTCTTCTCAGAATTTTCAGGATTCTATTTCCAATATCATCTCAAACATAACTTCGCAAATTATCTCAACTGTTTCTTCTCCATCAATTGATGTTCCCTCATTAATTGATATTCAGCCATCGACTGATAAGCCATCGATCGATACTCAAGATCAATCGATGGGTATGCATCAATCGATGGATATCCCAAACACCACTTCAACTGATAATGTCAATACATCAATTGATGCTCAATCAATTGATGTTGCACAAACACTCTTAGGATTGAGTGAGTTGAGTGAGAGGCAGGATTGTAACCTGGCAAAAGGAGAGGAAGTGAGTAAAAACATTCCTATTTCTTCCAGGAATGAGAGTGAAACACTTGAGGGCCCCACCTTAGTAGGTGCACAAGAAATGAGTGAGGGAGAGGTGAGATTCCAGGATGAGATCCTGATGCAAAATAGAGAGATGAGTGAAAGTGATAAAAACATTCTACTTTTTGCACAGGAATTGGAAATTGAAATGATGGCAGAAGAAAGAGTAAAGGAGATAGGGGGAGCAAATAATGTTGAAGCTAGTGGGAGTGGAATTGCTAAAGACTTTGAAGAGGAAATAGATGCTGGTGAATTGTATCCAAAGAATTTTATTCATCCTGATCCACAATATCAAGGGTTGGCTACTTCAAGTAACAGGAATGCAGAACAACTCTTGGGCATTGATCATACAGATCAAAGGACCAGGAATCTGAAGGAAAGCATTGCCAATACAACAGACACTTGTTATATGGCACCTGAAGAGTTGGAGAGTGATTCTGATGAAGAGCCATGGATGAGCACTATTGATGGTTCCTTAGAAGCTGCTGAGACTGAAATTCTCTCTCAATATAGAAGAACAATGGTGGAAGGAGAAATTAAAGATCCTACTTAAAGGAGAATTGCTCACTATATGAGAGAATCAATGAAAATTCAAAAGATGACAGTAACAGGAGTAAGGAGGGAACTGGAGAGGATTAAGGACTCTATCTCATCTAACAAGGATGCAATGGACAGGAGATTGGATGAGAAGCTACCATTCAACACCATGAATAGCATCAAAGACAAGCTTTTCAAAGAATCCAAAAATTTTACATCTTTGGAGACACGAGTCGGTTCTCTAGAAAAGAAGATGGATGATATTATCAGAGGACAAAATCTTCATGCTTCCATTCTTCAAAAGTTTCTTGACAGACTTCCACCACCCCCTCCAATTGATGATAACAAAAAGGGGGAGAATACAAAGAAGAAGGATGATGATGGTGGTGATGGCAAAGGCAGTGGAAGTGGTGGAATAGGTGGTTCTGGTATGGATAAGTCAAGTGGCATTGGTGGTTCTGCACCCAGAAGAGATAAAAGCAGAAGTAACATGGACAATCAATCTTCAAAGAAATCTAAGTCATCTAATTCTCCAAAAGATAATTTAGAACAGAAAAAGAAAGATTACAAGAAGTTTGATGATGATCTTGAAGCTAGGAGAATTTCTAGGGAGAAAGAAACTCAATCAATGATTGAGAGAGAAAAGAAAAGAATTGAAGATCTAAGGAGAAGCACTGAGTTAGTAACAGAGACAGTAGAAAAAGGAGACTTGGATGAGTTCATTGCTCAAACAAGAAAAATAAATGAAGATGCACAAAAGGCTGCCAAGGAAAGAAACTCAAATACAGAAGCTTTTCTTCAATTGGATATTGAAGCTCTTAAAGAAAAGAAGAAAGGGAAAGCAATAGTGATTGAAGAAGAGAAGAAGAAAGAGACTGAACCAGTAAGTCAAAAGCTACTTCAAGGAGCCATCACTACAGAAATCTCAGATGCCTCAAGGAGAGAAAGGGAGAATGAAGAGATTGCTAGACAGATGGAAATGCAATGGCATTTGGAAGAAGAGCTACAGGCAGAGCAACCTTTGAGAAAAAGGAGAAAAGTTTCTATGGCCAAGAAAAGGTCAAGTTCTACTCAAGAAATAGTGGTTCAGGAAAACCTCCAGGGTCAACAAGAAGAAATCAAGGAGGAGGTCACAATTGAAGGTTATGATTTGAAGGGAATTCCAGTAATCAATGAAAAAGGATTAATTGGAGTAAGGACTCACCCTGCAACCTCTAACCATGAAGAATCAATGAGGTTGGAGTATGAAAATGGAGTGAAAACAATCTATTCATTGAAGGTGATAATGAAGCAAAGCTACAATGTTTTAAAGACTATTCTTCCTCTACTCAACAGAAAGTACAAACTCAACACAACAATTGCTCAGGAGATACAACAACAAATTTCAAGGTTAAGAAGATCCAAGGCAGAAGCTGAACCTGATTCACCTCTAAAGCTATGGAAGTCACAGGTCAAAAAGGTGGTGTTGGAGCCAAAGTATGCTATGATTTTTACAGATATAGAGGGCAACACAAAGTTCTTTGATATCTGCAAATATCTGGACAAAATCACAGATGAAGAAATACACTACCTTATGAGGCAACTTGGACAGGGATGAAGTAATATTGAGAAGTTCTTTCATGAGGCAACTAAAGGAAAATGCTGAGAAAAGGAGGAAGAGGAACTAAATTAAATTATGAAGACATTGAAGCTGCTTGCAGGAGTTATCTATCAATCTGGTACTTCCAAAATTAATGTGCCAATTAAGTTTCTTGATTCTATGTAAATGTAAATTTTTTTTAAGGGTTTTTGTTATCATCAAGTAGATTTATGCCTGTTAATAACACAGACACAAATAGGGGGAGATTGTTAGGAATCTACATGTGATTTGATGATAACATTAATCTTAGAATCATAGAAATTTTATTTGTTGTAACTGATCAATTGATATGAAAGTTATAAATATCAATTGATCAGGAAACCATTTATCAGTTGAAGTGTTTATATGAATCAACTGATAATTTGGATTGTAGCATAGGTGTACTTAGTCTATTTCAATCGATAAGGTGTAAATCAATTGATATTTTGTTCATCAATTGATGTTAGAGTCGATTGATATGGATCATCAATTGATGTGTAAATTAAACTGTTAAATTGTAATTATGTGAAGACAGGAAATTGCACAAGTGAAGGATGATCAATTGATATTGAAGCATCGATGGATGAAGGATCAATCGAAGAAGCCAAGTCAAGCATTGAAGACCATCAACTGATGTGAAGACCCATCGACTGATATATCGATTGATAACATCTATCAATCGATAAGACGTCTTTTATCAGTCGATGGATATAAAGATCAATCGAAGTAGTACATCAGTTGATGGATTAAAGAATGGATCAATTGATATGCTTAACAGCAAATTATCAATTGAGTGTGACAACACAGAAAGAATATCTGTTGAAGATCCAGAGAACAAAAAGCACACCTATGGAAGACAGTCTAGAGTGACTGTGAAGACTCAATCAGAAGCTGTCTTTCAAACCTTTTTGTAAAATAGAAAAAGGTAAAAGGAAGGCAGGTAGAAACAATCCTAGTATAGGAATTGTAAAAGAACACTTATGGTATATAAAAACAAGTGTAGTAGCATTATTAGAAAACATACAAGTTAGACATATTTCTTAATCAACTGTTCAAGCTTGAGAGCACTTGTGTAAGAACAGTTGATTTGTTTTCTAATCTTGTAAAAACGAAGCTAGGTTTCTTCTAACCTAGGAGCATTGAGCAAATATATATATTGATGGAAAAACCAATCCATCAATAATTTTAAATCTCTTTGTTCAAGTTTTATTTTTCAGCATTAATTTGTTCGAACTTATTCTCTTATTCTATCAATCATCAAGAACAAATATTAGAACACACAAAAAGTTTTAATATTTGTATTCAACCCCCCCTTCTACAAATATTGACATTGTTCGAAGGAATAACAATTGGTATCAAAGCAGGCTTTCAACATACAGAAAGTTTAAAGATCAAGAACAGTCAATATGGGTCAAAAAGATTCAGGTGTGAAAATTCCAGTTTTAGAGAAAGATGAATATTTTCCATGGAAGGTCAAAATGCATCTGCATCTTCTTTCTCTCGACCCTTTTTATGTTAACTGCATAGAAAAAGGTCCTCATGTTCCCATGAAGCTAGTCACAGGTGTAAACCCTGATGGAACTCCTGCACTTGACAGACATGTTCCAAAACTTATTTCTGAGTTCACAGAAGAGGATGAAAAAGAAGTACTCAAAGACAAGAAGGCCATGAACATTCTGTTTAATGGTCTAGATAAAGATATGTTTGACAATGTAATAAACTGTACTTCATCAAAAGAAGTATGGGACACACTTCAAACTCTGTGTGAAGGAACTGAACAAGTAAGGAAAAACAAGATGCAACTCTTGATTCAAAAATATGAATCATTCCATTTCAAGAGTGGAGAATCTATCAATGACACCTATAGCAGATTTCAGAAGTTGTTAAATGGACTGAAGCTATATGGTAGGGTTTATGCAACTGAGGATACAAATCTAAAATTTCTTAGATCTCTTCCAAAAGAATGGAAACCAATGACTGTTTCCATTAGTTTCCATTAGACAATCTCAGGACTTCAAGGATTTTACACTGGAGAAACTTTATGGTATTCTCAAGACATATGAGTTGGAAATCCAACAAGATGAAGAGATTGAGAAGAATCAAAGAAAAGAGAAAATTGTGGCTTTGGTAGTCAAGGGAAATGAAGAGAAGAAGGAAAATGGCTACGAAGAAGAGTCAGTCATGATGGCTGGTGATGCTGTTGAAGAATCATTCAAGAGAAAAGGAAAGAGCAAGTGTGAAGAAGATGAAACATGCTCTCAGGATGATTTGGATGAGATTGATGAGCACCTTGCATTTCTGACAAGGAAATTTTCAAAGCTAAAATTCAAGAAGAATCCATATGCTCAAAGGCCTGGATCCCAGTTTAGAAACAACAATCAAAATAAAAATCTGGTTGACAGATCTAAATTCAAATGCTTTAACTGTGGATTGGCTGGTCATTTCTCAAGTGAGTGCAGGAAGCCAAAACAAGAAAAGGCAAAGTCATATGAGGGTATTGATTATAAAAAGAAATACTTTGACCTTTTAAAACAAAAAGAAAAGGCTTTTGTAACTGAGGAGAAGGACTGGGCTACTGAGGATAGTGATTCTGAAGAATATGCCAATCTTGCATTAATGGCCAATCATGAAGATGAAGAAGCTAGTTCAGCATCTAATCAGGTACTAGCTACCAACTTTTCTGAGCTTACATCTGAGGAATGCAATAGTACTATTAATGAGATGTCTAATGAACTGTACAATTTGCATGTCACTCTAAAATCTCTAAATAAAGAAAATCTCAAGTTAAAGAACACCATTGATGCCTTAACTGAGAGAAATATTTTTCTTGAAAATGAACTTGTTTGTTTAGAAAGATTTAAGCAGGAAAGAAAGGATGATAGGAATGAACTAGTAAACAGTTTGAAAAGAGAAGAATTGTTGAAAGAACAATTAGCTGAAGAAATTGAAACCATTAGCAAATGGAATAGGTCTGCTAAAACTGCCAAACAAATTATTGATGTTCAGGGTGTAGATACTCTAGGAGATCTCCCCAAATCAATAGGCAAATCATTGGCTGATACTTCAATGGATAAAGATCAATCGACTGCTAATCCTTTATCAACTGATAAGGATTATCAATCGATTGATGCTGAATCAATCGATAAGCATCCATCGACAAGTAAATCATCAATGGCTAATAAAAAGAACAAATTTAGCACTCCTATTAAGTTTGTTAAGGAAACCAAGAATCAAGTTGAGACTGAGACTGAGAAGATCAACATAGGTAGCTTATCCAAGAAACAATTAAAAGAAAAATTAGAAAAGATAGCACCTGTGGAAATTACTCTATCTAAGTCTGAGAAAAAGAAAAAGAATAGGAATGGTAAAGTAGGCATAAATAAGCACAATAATTACACTTCTGATATGTATGCACCTAGAAAGGTATGTGCTAAATGTGGTAGTGTAAATCATTTGTCCATGCAATGCAAAGGTGAAAAGAATTCTATATCTGCAAATGATTTAAATATACATGCCATGACTGCAAATGCCATGTTTACCAATCCTATGCTCATGAATGCCATGTCTTCTAATTTGGTTGCACCTAATGTTCATATGCCTTATGCGCAAGTTCCATACATGTATAATCCCTTCTTTGCATATCCTAATATGAACATGCCTGGTATGCCATGGAACATGCCTAATGTAAATGATGAAATCCATGGAAATTCTGCCATGAGTTCTAAGGTGTCAAAGCCCCAAAAGTCAACTCCCAAAGATAAAGTGGATTTAAACCCACCAAAACAAAAGGAACCTAAGTTGACAACAGGGGCTCAAGCTGCAACTAATAAAAGAGGACCCAAGGCAACTTGGGTACCAAAAGCAACTTGATTATTTTATGTGTGTGCAGGGAAACAGGAAGAAAAATCTCTGGTATTTGGATAGTGGATGTTCAAGGCACATGACTGGAGATTTGTCCCTGCTCACAAAGTTTATGGAAAAGGCTGGCCCAGGAGTTACTTTTGGAGATAACAGCAAAGGTTTTACTCTGGGATATGGCTCAATTGCAAAAGAAAATGTTATCATTGAAGCTATAGCACTAGTTGATGGATTGAAGCATAATTTGCTCAGTATTAGTCAACTGTGTGATAATGGTAATGGTGTGTGGTTTACAACTGAATCATGCATCATAGCCAACAAAGAATCTGGTGAAATTCTCTTAACTGGAGAAAGAAAAGGAAATGTCTATGTGGCTGATTTTCTCTCTGTAAAAGCAAATTCAATGACATGTCTACTTAGCAAAGTCAATACAGATGAAAGTTGGATTTGGCACAAGAAACTAGCCCACTTGAATTTCAAAGCCATGAATTTATTGGTTAGAAAGAATCTGGTTAGAGGCATTCCACAGATGGAATTCACCAAGGATGGACTATGTGATGCATGTCAAAAGGGAAAACAAAGAAAAGCATCATTCAAGTCAAAGTCTGAATCTTCAATTGATAAGCCTCTGGAATTATTGCACATGGACTTATTTGGTCCAGTCAACATCATGTCAATTGCCAAAAAGAAATATGCCTTAGTAATTGTGGATGACTTAACAAGATTTTCATGGGTATATTTCTTACATTCTAAGGATGAAGCAAGCAAATTAATTATCAATCATGTGAAGAATGTTGACAATGGCACTGAATGGAAGGTCAAGAAATTAAGAAGTGACAATGGTACTGAATTCAAGAATTCAACCATGAGAGAATTCTGTGAAGAAAAAGGTATCACTCATCATTTCTCTGCTCCAAGAACTCCACAGCAAAATGGAGTAGTTGAAAGGAAAAATAGGACATTGATTGAAGCTGCTAGAACTATGTTAGAAGAAGCAAAACTTCCTACATACTTCTGGGCAGAAGCAATTAATACTGCTTGTTACATTCAAAATATTTCCATGATCAATAAACTTCAAGGCAAAACTCCATATCAATTGATAAAGAAAGACAAGAAGCCAACAGTTAACTTTCTTCATGTCTTTGGCTGCAAATGCTTTGTACTGAGAAATCAAGGTGAAAATCTAGGAAAATTTGAAGCCAAAGCTGATGAAGCTATATTTGTTGGATATGGAATAACAACCAAAGCATACAGAGTCTACAATCTTAGATTACACATTGTTATGGAATCTATGCATGTAGTTTTTGATGACAAGAAAATTCAAGGGTTGTTTGATGAAGGATTTCATAATCTATTGCAGTTTAAAAATGAATCCACAAGTAATATTGAAGTTAGTGATGATGATGTGGAAATCACAAGAGTTCAAGTACCTAGAATCCTCCCATCAATTGATGTCAATGCATCAACAGATAACTTATCAGTTGACAATCATCAATCAACTGATAATACATCAATTGATAATCATTCGATGGATATCAACTCTGCTCAACAATCTTCAAGTAGAGTGTCCATCTCAGGGGGAGGGTTCTCAAATAGTCAATCACATCACAATGATCATAACACTTCCAATGATCATGAAGCATCATCTTCAAGGACAAATTTACCATCACAAAGGAAATGGACAAAAAGCCATCCCTTTGAATTAATAATTGGAGATGCAAATGATGGTGTCAAAACTAGAAGTGCAACTCAAAATGAATGCTTGTATAGTAGCTTCCTGTCTCAAGAAGAACCAAAAAGGATTGAAGAAGCCTTGAATGATCCTGATTGGATAATTGCTATGCAAGAAGAGTTGAATCAATTTGAAAGAAACAAGGTATGGAAGCTGGTGCCCAAACCAAAGAACAAGTCTATCATTGGTACAAAATGGGTGTTCAGAAACAAAATGGATGAATCTGGTACAGTGACAAGAAATAAAGCAAGATTAGTGGCAAAGGGCTATTCACAAGAAGAAGGCATAGATTTTGATGAAACTTTTGCACCAGTTGCAAGATTGGAAGCAATCAGAATCTTTCTAGCATATGCTGCTCATGCTAATTTCAAGGTGTATCAGATGGATGTGAAAAGTGCTTTTCTCAATGGAGAACTAGAAGAAGAAGTATATGTAGAACAACCTCCTGGTTTTATTGATCCTGTTCATCCTGGATTTGTATACTATCTTCTCAAGGCACTTTATGGATTGAAGCAAGCACCTAGAGCCTGGTATGACACATTGTCTAAATTCTTGATTGAAAATCACTTCACAAGAGGTACTGTTGATAAAACTCTCTTTCATAGAAATGTAAATGGCTCTATGATTCTTGTTCAAATCTATGTAGATGACATTATTTTTGGCTCAACTAATGAAAAACTTTGTAAAAAGTTTGCTAAGTTGATGCAGAGTAAATATGAAATGAGCATGATGGGAGAACTAACCTATTTTCTTGGTTTGCAAATCAAGCAAGTTAAAGATGGTATTTTCATAAATCAAACCAAATATATTTCTGATTTATTAAAGAGATTTGATTTAAGTGAATGTTCTTCTGCTAAAACTCCCATGGCCACTGCAACTAGACTTGAATTAAACACTAAGGAAGCAAAAGTGGACATTTCAAGTTATAGAGGTATGGTAGGCTCATTACTTTATTTAACTGCAAGTAGGCCAGACATAATGTTTGCTACATGTCTTTGTGCTAGGTTTCAAGCTGATCCTAGAGAATCTCATTTGATTGCAATAAAAAGAATATTCAGATATCTCAAAGGAACTCCAAATCTTGGAATTTGGTATCCTAGAGATTCTGGATTTGATCTAATTGGTTATTCAGATGCAGATTATGCAGGTTGCAGAATTGACAGAAAAAGCACAACAGGCTCCTGTCAATTTCTAGGAAATAAGCTTGTTTCATGGTTTAGCAAGAAGCAGAATTCAGTGTCTACATCTACTGCAGAGGCTGAATACATTGCAGCTGGAAGTTGCTGTGCACAAATATTATGGATGAGGAATCAACTACTTGACTATGGGTTCAACTTGAACAAGATTCCTATTTTCTGTGATAATACTAGTGCCATTGCTATAACAGAAAATCATGTACAACATTCCAGAACCAAGCACATTGACATAAGGTATCACTTCATTAGGGAACATGTAATGAATGGTACAGTTGAATTACATTTTGTCCCTAGTGAAAGACAACTTGCAGACATTTTTACCAAACCATTAGATGAATCTACCTTCAATAGATTGGTCTGTGATTTAGGTATGCTTAATTATATCTAATCCTTTAAATGTCTGACAAGTTATGTATTTATATTACTTGTAGCCATTGACTATGTTAAATTATTGATTCTTCAATAATCAACTGATAAATATTTTACATATCAATGGATATTATTGGAGCTGTCGACAGATAAATATATCAATTGATGATATATTTGTTTATCGATGGATAGGGGTAACTATTGACAGATAGATATATCAATCAATGATATATTTATCTATCGATGGATAATTGTACCTGTCGATGGATAAGCAATTTATCAATCGATGACCTAGAATTTAAAGGGGTCCATGTCATCAATCGACCTGTACAAAAATCTAGCCGTTGATTACTTATTTTATCAATTGATTAAAACATACATTCCTGTATGTATAACAATCGATTGCCAAAATTGGTAACTTTTAATTATCAATACTCTTCCAACGGTCGATTTAGTTCTATTTTGAGTAAGAAATTGGTTGGGAAATCAGTAAATATAAATAGTGAGATTAAAACTTCTTTTAATTCTTACTTGCATATTTTTTTACTATCGATTTTTCTATCTCTTTCTCTTTCTCAATCTTCGAACTTACTCTGTATCTATCTCTTGCTAAGAACCCTAATCTACTACTGTCTAATTATTGTTTCTGTTATAATTACTAACAAGTTTGCCAGTTAATTCAATTATAAATCTTCAAACTCGATAATGGCATCTTCAAAGAAAGTCTCACGATCTGGATTCTACTATGAGCTCAACAACTTCGTTGCTTGCACTATGGTGGAGGAAGCCCCAATAGAATTTCATCCCCTAATGGAATTTCTAAGGAGTTCAAAAATTGCAAAGGCCCTCTCAGAAGCACCAAAAATAGTGTGCAATCTAGTTGAAGAATTCTGGACAACAACAGAAGTAGCAGATGATTTTTCTACAATCTCCTTTGAATGCCAAGGACAAAGGTATATTCTAACCACTGTGGTCTTGGGTGAGTGTTTAAATATTCCTGCAAATAATACCGAAAATGCACCCACTGACACAGATATTAGAAACATGCTTAGGGAAATCAACTATACTGCTTCTGATGCTAGTCTAGGTAGTATTGTTAGAAAGAATCTAAGAAAAGAATGGTCATATTTCTTTGATGCTTTAATAAAGTGTTTTTCTGGTAAGGTTAGTAATTTTGATGCAATAACAACAAGTATGCAACAAGTAGGGTATAGCATTTTATATGATAGATATCATAATTTAGGAAGCATGTTACTCAATGAAATATCTGCCAAATTGGGGAATAAAATAAATAGATCTAATCATATTTATTATGCAAGATTTATTATGATTATTATTAACCACTTTGTCAAGGATATTGAGATTGACAGGAATATAGAAATTTTGGATTGCTGGACTCAAAACAAAAGGGTCTTTAAAGACTTGGTTAGGATCAATCTTCACAGCAATGTGGAATTGATCTATCCCCCTTTTGTTCAGGTATTTATCTCTACTTTAAACTCTTCTAAACCTAATTCTTCTTTGCCTTCTGTGACTATGGAGGGTGGTAGTAATGACCCCAACCCTCCTACCCAGGCCACACAACCAATCTCTAAATCCAAATCTAAGAAACCAACCTCAACAGGTTCTCAAAAACCTGCTGTTGTAAAATCCAAGAAAAGAAAAGCAACTAGTGTGGTAGATAGATTAGAGGAGGATGTAGGTGGTGAGGGAACTAGGGAACATCAAAGAACCCAGAAGGATAAGGAGAGTGAGGGTGTGCAACCTCAACCTAGCCACTCCATAGTCTCCCAAAAGACTGTGGATGTTAACATGGAAAATACCACATCCCTATTGTCATTCTCTCAAAAGGATGACAATATTGAAAATAGCCCACAACCAGGGGCACAGAATCAAATTGGGGACACAAAAGCCAAAACACTAACACCATACAAAAGAAGAGAAAATAAAGTCACCTTTGCACTTGGGGAATCACACACTGCAAAACCACAGGAAACTGTGGAGGAGCCTTCACAAAGTCTGCTTGATGCATCTCATATAAATGATGAGATGCAGCCCCATTCTCTTTCAATTCCTATCTCTTCTATTCTTCTATCCCCATCTCAAACTTCTTCAGAAAATGTTTTGATAGATTATCGAACATTTCAGATTCTCCTTCTTTGTTTTTCAAGGAGAAGCCAACACTCTCTCCTGAATCTTCTTCTCAAAATTTTCAGGATTCTATTTCCAATATCATCTCAAACATAACTTCACAAATTATCTCAACTGTTTCTTCTCCATCAATTGATGTTCCCTCATCAATTGATATTCAGCCATCGACTGATAAGCCATCGATCGATACTCAAGATCAATCGATGAGTATGCATCAATCGATGGATATCCCAAACACCACTTCAACTGATAATGTCAATACATCAATTGATGCTCAATCAATTGATGTTGCACAAACACTCTTAGGATTGAGTGAGTTGAGTGAGAGGCAGGATTGTAACCTGGCAAAAGGAGAGGAAGTGAGTAAAAACATTCCTATTTCTTCCAGGAATGAGAGTGAAACACTTGAGGGCCCCACCTTAGTAGGTGCACAAGAAATGAGTGAGGGAGAGGTGAGATTCCAGGATGAGATCCTGATGCAAAATAGAGAGATGAGTGAAAGTGATAAAAACATTCTACTTTTTGCACAGGAATTGGAAATTGAAATGATGGCAGAAGAAAGAGTAAAGGAGATAGGGGGAGCAAATAATGCTGAAGCTAGTGGGAGTGGAATTGCTAAAGACTTTGAAGAGGAAATAGATGCTGGTGAATTGGATCCAAAGAATTTTATTCATCCTGATCCACAATATCAAGGGTTGGCTACTTCAAGTAACAGGAATGCAGAACAACTCTTGGGCATTGATCATACAGATCAAAGGACCAGGAATCTGAAGGAAAGCATTGCCAATACAACAGACACTTGTTATATGGCACCTGAAGAGTTGGAGAGTGATTCTGATGAAGAGCCATGGATGAGCACTATTGATGGTTCCTTAGAAGCTGCTGAGACTGAAATTCTCTCTCAATATAGAAGAACAATGGTGGAAGGGGAAATTGAAGATCCTATTCAAAGGAGAACTGCTCACTATATGAGAGAATCAATGAAAATTCAAAAGATGACAGTAACAGGAGTAAGGAGGGAACTGGAGAGGATTAATGACTCTATCTCATCTAACAAGGATGCAATGGACAGGAGATTGGATGAGAAGCTACCATTCAACACCATGAATAGCATCAAAGACAAGCTTTTCAAAGAATCCAAAAATTTTACATCTTTGGAGACACGAGTCGGTTCTCTAGAAAAGAAGATGGATGATATTATCAGAGGTCAAAATCTTCATGCTTCCATTCTTCAAAAGTTTCTTGACAGACTTCCACCACCCCCTCCAATTGATGATAACAAAAAGGGGGAGAATACAAAGAAGAAGGATGATGATGGTGGTGATGGCAAAGGCAGTGGAAGTGGTGGAATAGGTGGTTCTGGTATGGATAAGTCAAGTGGCATTGGTGGTTCTGCACCCAGAAGAGATAAAAGCAGAAGTAATATGGACAATCAATCTTCAAAGAAATCTAAGTCATCTAATTCTCCAAAAGATAATTTAGAACAGAAAAAGAAAGATTACAAGAAGTTTGATGATGATCTTGAAGCTAGGAGAATTTCTAGGGAGAAAGAAACTCAATCAATGATTGAGAGAGAAAAGAAAAGAATTGAAGATCTAAGGAGAAGCACTGAGTTAGTAACAGAGGCAGTAGAAAAAGGAGACTTGGATGAGTTCATTGCTCAAACAAGAAAAATAAATGAAGATGCACAAAAGGCTGCCAAGGAAAGAAACTCAAATACAGAAGCTTTTCTTCAATTGGATATTGAAGCTCTTAAAGAAAAGAAGAAAGGGAAAGCAATAGTGATTGAAGAAGAGAAGAAGAAAGAGACTGAACCAGTAAGTCAAAAGCTACTTCAAGGAGCCATCACTACAGGAATCTCAGATGCCTCAAGGAGAGAAAGGGAGAATGAAGAGATTGCTAGACAGATGGAAATGCAATGGCATTTGGAAGAAGAGCTACAGGCAGAGCAACCTTTGAGAAAAAGGAGAAAAGTTTCTATGGCCAAGAAAAGGTCAAGTTCTACTCAAGAAATAGTGGTTCAGGAAAACCTCCAGGGTCAACAAGAAGAAATCAAGGAGGAGGTCACAATTGAAGGTTATGATTTGAAGGGAATTCCAGTAATCAATGAAAAAGGATTAATTGGAGTAAGGACTCACCCTGCAACCTCTAACCATGAAGAATCAATGAGGTTGGAGTATGAAAATGGAGTGAAACCAATCTATTCATTGAAGGTGATAATGAAGCAAAGCTACAATGTTTTAAAGACTATTCTTCCTCTACTCAACAGAAAGTACAAACTCAACACAACAATTGCTCAGGAGATACAACAACAAATTTCAAGGTTAAGAAGATCCAAGGCAGAAGCTGAACCTGATTCACCTCTAAAGCTATGGAAGTCACAGGTCAAAAAGGTGGTGTTGGAGCCAAAGTATGCTATGATTTTTACAGATATAGAGGGCAACACAAAGTTCTTTGATATCTGCAAATATCTGGACAAAATCACAGATGAAGAAATACACTACCTTATGAGGCAACTTGGAGAAACTGACAGGGATGAAGTAATATTGAGAAGTTCTTTCATGAGGCAACTAAAGGAAAATGCTGAGAAAAGGAGGAAGAGGAACTAAATTAAATTATGAAGACATTGAAGCTACTTGCAGGAGTTATCTATCAATCTGGTACTTCCAAAATTAATGTGCCAATTAAGTTTCTTGATTCTATCTAAATGTAAATTTTTTTTAAGGGTTTTTGTTATCATCAAGTAGATTTATGCCTGTTAATAACACAGACACAAATAGGGGGAGATTGTTAGGAATCTACATGTGATTTGATGATAACATTAATCTTAGAATCATAGAAATTTTATTTGTTGTAACTGATCAATTGATATGAAAGTTATAAATATCAATTGATCAGGAAACCATTTATCAGTTGAAGTGTTTATATGAATCAACTGATAATTTGGATTGTAGCATAGGTGTACTTAGTCTATTTCAATCGATAAGGTGTAAATCAATTGATATTTTGTTCATCAATTGATGTTAGAGTCGATTGATATGGATCATCAATTGATGTGTAAATTAAACTGTTAAATTGTAATTATGTGAAGACAGGAAATTGCACAAGTGAAGGATGATCAATTGATATTGAAGCATCGATGGATGAAGGATCAATCGAAGAAGCCAAGTCAAGCATTGAAGACCATCAACTGATGTGAAGACCCATCGACTGATATATCGATTGATAACATCTATCAATCGATAAGACATCTTTTATCAGTCGATGGATATAAAGAACAATCGAAGTAGTACATCAGTTGATGGATTAAAGAATGGATCAATTGATATGCTTAACAGCAAATTATCAATTGAGTGTGACAACACAGAAAGAATATCTGTTGAAGATCCAGAGAACAAAAAGCACACCTATGGAAGACAGTCTAGAGTGACTGTGAAGACTCAATCAGAAGCTGTCTTTCAAACCTTTTTGTAAAATAGAAAAAGGTAAAAGGAAGGCAGGTAGAAACAATCCTAGTATAGGAATTGTAAAAGAACACTTGTGGTATATAAAAACAAGTGTAGTAGCATTATTAGAAAACATACAAGTTAGACATATTTCTTAATCAACTGTTCAAGCTTGAGAGCACTTGTGTAAGAACAGTTGATTTGTTTTCTAATCTTGTAAAAACGAAGCTAGGTTTCTTCTAACCTAGGAGCATTGAGCAAAAATATATATTGATGGAAAAACCAATCCATCAATAATTTTAAATCTCTTTGTTCAAGTTTTATTTTTCAGCATTAATTTGTTCGAACTTATTCTCTTATTCTATCAATCATCAAGAACAAATATTAGAACACACAAAAAGTTTTAATATTTGTATTCAACCCCCCCTTCTACAAATATTGACATTGTTCTAAGGAATAACAGAAGTCATCCACAATCACTAAGGCGTATTTCTTCCTTGACATAGACATAATATTTACTGGACCAAATAAATCCATGTGAAGGAGTTGAAGTGGTTCAGTGATGATTGAAGTGTTCGTGCCTCTGTGACTTGTTTTCTTCGACTTCCCTTTCTGACATGCCTCACACAAACCTTCTTGTGTAAATTCCATCGGAGGTAGTCCTCTCACCAAATCCCTCTTGACTAAAGAGTTCATTGTTTTGAAGTTTAGATGTGAGAGTTTCTTGTGCCATAGCCAGCTTTCTTCTGATGAAGCCTTTGAGTAGAAACAGTTTGCTTCATCTTCAGTTCCTGAGTTGAGATCAGCTACGTACAAGTTTCCTTTCCTTACTCCACGCAAGGCCAGTTTTCATCTTTAGAATGAGCTATTAAGCATTTATCCTTGATAAAGTTTACTTTGTACCCTTTATCACAAAATTGACTGACGCTGAGTAGATTGTGCTTAAGTCCTTCCACTAAAGAGACGTTTTCAATGATAACATTCCCAGAATTTAACTTGCCATATCCCGTAGTCATTCCTTTGTTGTTATCTCCAAAGGTGATGATTGGGTCGACTCTTTCAATCACGTCTGATAGCAGGGCCCTATCTCCGGTCATATGCCTTGAAGATCCGCTGTCAAGGATCCATATAACTCGGTTTACCTGTTTAACTCCCTGCACATATCAAACGGATTAATTCATCTTTGGAGCCCAAAATTGATTGGGCCCGGCATACTTAAAAAATTGACCTTTGTCAGCTTTGACAACAGATCCTTTTCGAATAACAGTATCATCTTCCTTGACTGTTCCTACCTTCTTATACACAGTCTTAACAACTTTCTGTTTAGACTTAGGAATATATTCTTCCTTCTTAGCAGGTGAAGGAGTTGCAGTCTTGGATTTAGCACATTTATTATTGATGCATTTTCTAGGGGTCATGTTATCTTTCATAGCTATCATGCGTTTAAAATAAGCAGTCATAGCATTAAAAGCACATAACATACAATTTAATATACCACAAGGTTTATGAAAAGCATCAATAATAGGCATGCTATTCAAGACAGTAGGTGACTTAACAGATTCTACTTCAATTTTATCAGTAGATTTGAAGTTTTCAGTAGAATGAAATTTGTTGTTACTATCCTTACTGTTTACAAAAATGTTTGGTCTGTTCATTTTATTCTTTAAGTCTTTTGCACCTATACCAGGATTGGGCGACTTAGAAGTTCCCTCATCTTTCACTGGTGTCTCTGGTGCACTCTTCTCTTTCTGGACATTAACTCTTTCTATGTCCTTAACCTGTTCTCCTCTCTTCTTCTCTTCCTCGAGATCCTCTAACTGCATTTCATATGCAATCAGTATGGAGCTCTCAAGGATGGGTTCAGCTATCGGTGTTATGAAGAGAGGTTTTGGTGTGTCTTTAACAACATGTGGGATACCCCTTTCTGCAGCACTTTTTCTGAAAGGGGTTATGTTGCTTGGCTTTCCTATAGATTTATTGTACTCGAAGCCTATTCCAACTTTACGACTTATTTCTTGTTGGTCAACTAGGTTCTTTACAATATATGAGGAATTCTTATATGCAAGACACTTCTTCTTTTCTTCTTCTATCTGGTTTCTGAGATTAGTTTCTACTACAACATTACAACTGACTTTACTGACTTGAACAGCTAAGTCTTCAGTTAACTTAACAGTCAACTTGTCATGATTTCTTTTTAACTGTTTAAGAACTTCAGTCTCATCAACTAACTCTTTGACTCTGAGTCTGAGTTTCTTAACTTTATCTCTTTCACCATCTAGTTCTTTTCCTAGAAGAGCAAACATTTTAGGGCACGAAGGATTTACCTCTATTCCTCCTTGACGGGTGGGAGATAGTGATTCCTCAGATGAAGCCATAAGAGCAAGATTTCCCATCTCTTCCTCATCATCATTATCTGAGTCATCCCAGCTTCTGCCCTCTGCCAGATAGGACTTTCCCTTATGCTTTTTCACGAGCGCATCATACTTCTCTTTGAGCTCTTCGTAAGACTCTCTCTTTTTCCCTTGCTTAGGCTTCTTGCACTTAGTTGCGAAGTGGCCTAACTCATTATAGTTGAAGCAACGAAACTTGCTTCTATCAACTAAGCCGGTCTTGTAGCCACTTTTTGATACTGCTGTCGAAGAACCTCCTTTTTGGAATCTTCCAAAATTAGGCTTAACTCTGAATGAGGAGTTTCTTCGGAATCTCATGTTGCCAAAATTCCTGGCAACCATAGCTAGAGATTCATCTTCCAGCTGATATAGTTCTTCTAGCGAGTAGAACTCACCATCTTCTTGTTTGTCAGAAGTATGTCCAAATTCTGGAACCACATACTCTGTTGAATTGTTAGAAGGTGCAACAGCCTTCACTTCTACTTTCTCTGGTGCTTCTACCATTAATGCCTTGGAGGAACTCAGTACCTTACCTCTCTAGTACATCTCTCTAGTTTGGATCTGTTCCAGCTCATAAGTCTTTAAAACTCCGCAGAGTCTTTCTAGGGTTACCTCCTTCATGTCCCTAGATTCCTGGATAGTTGCAATCCTGTGTTCCAGATGCTCGGGTAAGGTCAACAAAAACTTCCTGTTCACCTCCTGGTTCTGATAAAACTTTCCATTCATATTGAGCTCATTTATCAGTTTTTTTAGTCTCTGAAACACCTCAGAGATACCCTCTCCAGGGTTGGATCTAAACTGCTCATATTGGGAGGTCAGGATTTCCAGTCTATTCTCCTTTATTTCTTCAGTTCCCTCATTGATAATTTCAATTGTTTCCCATATCTGTTTTGCATTTTTGCAATTGACTACTTGATTGTACATTACGTAGTCTAGGGATTAAATTAATATAAGCTTCAGGTTATTATCAAGGGACAAAGCTTCTGCTTCCTCATCTGTATAGTCTACCGGACTTTTCAGAAACTGTCTGTGGGGAATTACGACCCCATCAACCTGATGTTCGAGAACAACTGATATAGGGGGCTCAACACCTTTGGCCATGACTAATGCATACTTGGGATTTGCAATCCCTATAAACAGTAGCATTTTATGTTTCCACAAATTGTAATGTTCTCTGTCGAACTGTGGAATTTTAATACTAGTCAATTTCTGGGTACTCATCTTTAATAAGATTAAAAATAAGTGTTTAAAAAAAAATTTAATTTTTGACTGAAAACAATTTTTGATCAGAAATAATTTTAAAAAAATTATTTCAAATAAAATATTATTTCGAATTAAAAATAATTTTTGAGATCTGTATGAGTTGCGGAATTTTTGGTTTGGATCTGATAATAAAAATATCAACCAGCTCTGATGCCAATTGTTGGTCTCTGATATTGTAGAAGGGGGGTTGAATACAATATCTATAAATCGTCGCGATATTTAGAATTTAAAATTATTATTTTAAATAACCACGAAATATAAATTTTAATGAAATACTGTTCAAGTAGAAGATATAATTTTAACTTGAAAAGTATTACAAAATTTATCTGAGGATTAGAGTTTATAACTGATAAATTAATCTAGAACGAATTCAACATGAAGTGTTCGAGTTTAATCAATTATATTCAAACTTGCACAGAAATCTGTGAATATTACAATGCAGACAAATTTCTGAATTTGAACTGATTTTTTAACTACGAAGTAGTGAAGCACAATTCTCATATTTATAGAGGTTGAAAAGGCTTTGTATGACCTTTATCAATATGACTTAATTTAATGAAAATAAGTCTTGTATGACTTTTCAGAAAGCTGGGCATGACTTTTTTTCTCGGTATGACTTATATTATTAATTAAAAAATCGGTATGACTTTTTAATTAAATAAAAAATCAATCCATCATGACCTTTTGAACAAAGGAAATTCGGTATGACTTTTCTTTTCAAGCTCGGTATGACTTATCTTGATCGACATCGGTATGACTTAATTAAATAGAGGAATATATATATCTCGGTATGACTTAATAATAAGTCATTCGGTATGACTTATTTAAGTCATTCGGTATGACTTATTTAAATCATTCGAAATATATATATATAAGTCATATTAATTCATTTCTTTTATAATAAATTAATTCAACTTAAATTAATTAAATAATTTATAAATTAAATTAAATTCAACTTGAATTAATTTAATTAAATAAATTAAATAATTAACTTACTTTAATTGTAGAATTAAAAATACTATAGGGATCTGTTTAATCTGTAGTCAGCTTTGAAATCTTCTCGTCCTTTCTTTGTCTTCTGTTCTTGAAACCTCTTGATTTAAATGAAGAATAAATATTATTTTAGTTGACACACAAATGTACTGTCTGGTTCATTTGTGTCATACTAATAAATATTCTCCATTTATTAATACTTTAAGTTGAGGCCTTGTGTCATTCTTCTGCTTCACTGTCTTTGTTCTTCTTCTGGAATCTTCTGTAGTAACCACTTGAAATCTTTTATATCTTCTGTATTCTTTAGAAGTACTACCACATTATTAATTTCACTGACGCTTGAACATATTGTGAACTTCATCCAATGTTGAGTAGCAATCCCATAAAATACTTCTGATACTTAAATCTTTTGTGATTAGTTGACTGTCTTCGTCTTGATTCCTGTTTGGTGTTTATTATTTACTTCTCTTTATTAGCTAGAGTTGAGTTGTCATCTAATTATTACAAATAGGCCTAGTCATATGCCTTTCAAGCACCAAGGGCCTGATATGACACTTTATCTCAGTTCCTTATTGAGAATCACTTCACAAGAGGTATTGTTGATAAAACTTTATTCAGTAAAAATGTCAATGGCTCTATTATTCTTGTACAAATATATGTGGATGACATTATTTTTGGCTCAACTAATGAAGGACTTTGCAAAAAGTTTGCCAAATTAATGCAGAGTAAATATGAAAAGAGCATGATTGGAGAACTTACCTACTTTCTTGGTTTGTAAGTCAAACAATTTAAGGATGGTATTTTTATAAATCAAACAAAGTACATTCATGACTTGTTAAAGAAGTTTGACTTAAGTGAATGTTCTTCTGCAAAAACTCCCATGGCCACTGCCACCAAACTTGAATTAAACACTAAGGAAGCTAAAGTGGATATTTCAAGTTATAGAGACATGGTAGGCTTACTTTTATATTTAACTGCTAGTAGGTCAGACATAATGTTCTCTACATGCTTATGTGCTAGATTTCAGGCTTATCCAAGAGAATCTCATTTAGTGGCTATTAAAAGAATTTTTAGATTTCTCAAGGGTACATCAAATTTAGGTATTTGGTATCCTAGAGATTCTGGTTTTAATCTAATAGGCTATTCAGATGCAGATTATGCAGGTTGCAAAATAGATAGGAAAAGTACTACAGGCACCTGTCAATTTCTAGGAAACAAACTTCTGTCATGGTTTAGCAAAAAGCAACACTCAGTATCAACTTCAACTGCAGAAGCTTAGTACATTGTTGCTGGAAGTTGCTGTGCTCAATTATTATGGATGAGGAATCAATTATTTGACTATAGGTTCAACATGAACAAGATTCCTATTTTCTGTGATAATACAAGTGCCATTGCAATAACAGAAAATCATGTGCAACATTCCAGAACCAAACACATTTACATAAGGTATCATTTCATTAGGGAACATGTAATGAATGGTACAGTTGAATTACATTTTGTCCCTAGTGAACAACAACTTACAGACATTTTTACTAAACCTCTAGATGAATCTACTTTTAATAGATTAGTCTGTGAGTTAGGTATGCTTAATTTTACTCAATCTTGAAATGTATGCCAAGTATTTTTTAGCCATTGTTCACAATTATCTGTTGAAAAAAACTGATCAATTGATAACTGTGTTAATCATCAATGGATATTTATAAGCTATCGATGGATATATTTGATCAACAGATAAAATATATTCCTATCGATGGATATTTATCTATCGACAGATAATTACCTCAGTAATTGTTTATCGATTGATAAATTCTCTTTTATTTGATCAACAGATAAATCTTACTCCTATCAATGGATATTAATCTATCGACAGATAATTACCCTGTTAGTTATTTATCGATTGATAAATGATTAATTCTTTATTTTATCCATCGATGGTAATAGAATTTCTACAGTTTTATTCATCCGTTGATCAAATTATAGCCGTTGATTAATTACCTTATTTGTCAACAGATGAACATACCCATCGATTGTCATTTACAATAATTAATTTAACTTCTTTTTCCTCACAACGGCTATATCCTTAATTAAAACTGTCTATTCAATTCTTCTTAATCACAGAAAATATAAATAGCAACAATAATTATTGCTTCATTCTCAATTGCTATTTTATTTTCTATCTCTAATTGTCGTATCTCTATTTCTCTCTCTCAAGTTTCTTTTTGTTTGTCAAATCCACTCATCCATTTTCGAGTTCTTTCTAATCTCTCAAGAATCAGTAATGGCACCTCAAAAGAAGATTGTTTCCTCAACTAGGTTCGCCTATGAACAAAACAACTTCATTGCATGTATAACTGTGGATGATGCTGAAGGGTTTCGTGCATGAAAACGCAGCGGAATTAACGTAAAAACAATAAAATTTGAAACCCCATCGCAGGATCCGTGTATAATGTATGAACGATTATGGTGAATGAAAACTGTACCTTAGAAGTTTTTCGAATTGCTGTTTAATAGGAGGTCCTTGCTTGATGAATCACAACAGTCCTTTGCTTCAAGAACTGCTCTCTAACGGTATCCACACGAACGTCGATTCGTCCAATGATCAGCGGAGATAGTACTAGCCAAGAACAAGTATTGTAAACACATCATAATGTATTTATACGAGCTAGAGATAATGGGCCAAACCCTAATCCATGAGGTTTCTTAAAAACCCATTCTGATTTTGGGTTTATTCATTAATCCGAATTCTAGTATGTTTATAATTAATCAAGTCTCACTTAATTAATTATAAATTCGAATTAATAATAATAACATTATTTAAATTCATAATTTAAATAAAGCTCCGTTTAAACGTTCTTTGTGTGTGACCCTTTAGGTTATTATTACGTTGGCAATAATTTTATTTTCTAATAATAAAATTATAAACAATGAGTGGCATCTAGTAATACATCATTGCTACCCAAGTAATAATAATAATTGGTGATTCAATTAAACCTTTCGTGAATAATGTACAATGTAATATAATCCCTTTAACCTTATATTATAGATCAAACTCGAGGCATGTATTGTGTCATCCTCGTCAACGTTTAATCTTGGTTTCCTTGATCAATGAGTAGACTATTAATCAAATCAATATTTGAGCATGGCCATGCATTTTATAGTCTCACTCAATCAAGAAGCCAATAATATCACTCCTAAAATAGGAGGGTTAAATTCTATATCTATCATTCATATTTCTCATACGATTCATAGCATACCCAATGTCCACCTTTATCATTACCCGGTTAAAGATAACTTTGAGTGTAATCAAAGTATATTAATTCTCGTATAGAAATATAATGATTTCAAGTCAGAGGATCATTACATCATTATCACAGTGAGAATATCTTATGACACTTATTAACATGTAGATTCTCACAACGGGTCAGTCCAGTGCCATGCATTGAGACTATGTTCTTGACTTTAGTATCACCATACCTATGACCAATGAGATGTGGTCATCAGTCAACAAACATGCTAGTCTTATTGCATTATTATTGTCCTTAAATAATAATACTCGACTAGGGACTTTTAGGAATAAAATACTATTCATATAATCTCATTTTTAAGTCACATACTTAAAGATATATATTACGTATTAATATTCCAAGGACATTTATTATTCTTTCAATTTATGACGCAGTAAATAAAGACATAATAAATATTAATTAAATAATCAAAAAAACATAATCCTGAATTGTTTTCAATAAAACATTAAAAGTATTGTCTCTAGGACACCAATACTAACAGATGCTCCCGTAGATTTTCATCCATTGATGAGATTTTTGGGAGACTGCAAAGTGTCCAAAGCACTCAGTGAACCACCAACAATAGTCTGTTCGTTTGTTGAAGAACTATGGAACTCTGCAGAAGTATCACAAGACGGGAAGGTGATCTCTTATACTTGTAGAGGTAACTCTTATACTATTACAAGTACCATTTTATTTGAATGCTTAGAATTACCTGAAAATAATTGTGATAGGTCACCAACTGAAGATGAGATTAGGGACATATGCTAGAATCTGTTAACTATGTAAATGCTGAAACTAGTTTAGGTGAGGTCGTTAGGAAAAATTTGAGGAAAGAATGGAGTTATTTCTTTGATGCTATTATTAAAGTATTTTCTGGTAAAATAAGTAATTTTGATGCAATTACCACAAGTATGCAAGAAATTGCTTATTCTGTCCTGTTTGATAAGTACTTCAATTTTAGCACACTACTCCTAAATGAATTAACTGCTAAGTTAGGAACCAAGGCCTCTAGGAAAAATAACATTTATTTTGCTAGATTCTTTATGCTGTTAATTAATGCCTCCATCGGAGAATATGAGATTAGTGCAGATATGGAGACACTAGAGTCATGGATGCAAAATAAAAGGGTCTTCAAGGATCTTGTGAGAATCAACTTACATCCTAAGTTTTGCCTCATTTATCCTCCTTTTGTGCAGGTATATCTAAAGAAACTCAATTTCTCCTTTTCTCCCTCTGGTATTCAAATTTCTTTGCCTTCTGCAACAATGGAGGGAGATAGAAATGCCCCCATCCCTCCTACCCAAGTTGCACAACCTTCCAAACTCAAATCTAGACAAACCACCTCAGTAGTTTCTCAAAAGACTATTGTTGTAAAAACTAAGAAAAGAAAAACAACTAAGGGGAGTGTGAAGGTGGTTGATAAGGGTGAGGGAACTGGCTAACATCAAGAAAGCCAGAAGAATAAGGAAGGAGAGGTTGAGAGTGTCCAGCCAGCCATCAGCCCAATCTCTCAACAGATTGAGGCTGTGATAAAGGATTTAAACACATCCCTAGTTGCACCTTCTCAACAAGGTGTAACTATTGAAAAGAGGTCTCAACCAGGACCATTAGATGGGGGTGAGGGACACAAAGTTCTACAGCCATACAAAATGAGAAAGAAGGATAAAAATATTGCACAGGGAACACACACACCTGCAAAGCCAAATGAAAATTTGGTGGAGCCTTCAGTTTCCTCTTTTGATGTATCTCAGAATTTTCCTGAGGCACATCCCCACTCTCTATCTATTTCTTCTCCTCAATCCCCCTCAAATTCTATTTCTTCAGAAGCATTATTGATTGACAACTTCAATGTTTCAAATTCACCCTCTTTGCAACTCAGGGTGGAGCCAACACTCTCACCTGTATCACCAAATAAGGGTAATACCTTGGTTGATCAGGTACCTACTGAAACTTCTCTCAAGTCAATGGATATTATTCAATCAACTGATAAATTCCAACATCCATTGACTAGTTCACTTCCATCGATGGATATCCTTACATCCATCGACGATCTCCCATCAACGGATATTCATCCATCGATGGATATTTCTTATCCATCGATTGACACCTTAATTCCAATTCATGAATCATCCAATGAAACACTTCAAGTGGCCAATACTCTACTAGGATTGAGTGGAGTGGGTGAGGTGTGTGAGAGGCAAGGTTTGCATACCTTGATAAAAGGAGAGTGTGTGAATGAGGGGCCCTCAAATTCTTCTGAGGTGGCAAAAGGAGAGGGTGTGAGCAAAGAGAGTTCCACCTTAGCAGGTGATGCAAAAGGAGATGAAAGCAAGGGAGATGTGAGAATCCAGGATGACATCCTGATGCAAAAATAGAGAGAAGAGAGTGAGAGAGAAAAGAATAGAGAGAAAAAAATTTCACCATCTCATGAAGCATCAACTTCTAAAACTGAACAAGTTGCAGCAGAACTCACCCAGGAGTTGGGGTTAGAGTCAGGGGGAGATGGAGGAAATGGAGTCCCTGCAGGAGTTGCAGATGCCCACATGGAAGTGGATGATGAGATTGAAGTCAACCTTGATGCTTCAACCTTTCACCATGAAGATCCACACTATCAAGAATTAGCAGCAGCCACTAATCAAGTAGCTGAACAAATGTTGGGATTGGTGTAGATAGAAGAACAATTCAGGAGTGGAAAGGTGCATCTAGCTAGTCAACCTGATGATGTATCCCACATGAATCCTGAAGACTTTGAAGAAAGTTCTGATGATGAACTTCTACACCCGGATGTGGCCAGTGATGAAACAAGTTTAGCTGATACTGAGAAGGCAATTATTTCTCATTATAGGAGCTCCATGGCTGAAGTGAATGTAGATGATCCTTTGCACAAAAGAATTCTCAACTTTTACAGGGATAACTTGAAAATTCAAAAAATGCATGTCACAGGATCTAAGTATGAATTAAGGAAGATCAGGGAGGCAATTGATAGTTCAAGGATGCACTTTGACACCACAATTGACTCCAGACTCAGCCTTACAATGTTAACCAGAATTAAGCAAAGGCCAGACACTGAGTTTACAGCCAAAGACAAGGTAGTGGCATTGGAGAAAAGGGTGACAGCTATGGAATTTAACATGGAGCGTATCATGAAGAATCAAGAAACTCAAATCAAACTCCTAAGCAGACTCTTGGAAACCCCTCTCATTTCTCAATCATTGGAGCAAGAGCCAGTTGCTGATAACAAAAAGGGGGAGAAGCATGAGGAGTTAAGGAGAAAAGAAGTTGAAGCTGTAATCAAGAATACAAAGGAAGTCATACAAAGGAAGGATCCAAAGTAGGAATTGGCTCAAAATATTGTAAGGCAATTTGATTCAATTGCCAGCAAAAACAAGGAGATTGATGCACAAGAGACAATTACTCGATTTCCAGAAATTCTTGAAGTAGTAATGAAAGGAGAAATAAGGGTAGATGAAAGAACTCACCACCTGGTGATAGAAAAGGAAAGGGAAAGTTGATTGAAGATGGCAAGAAGAAAGAGAAATCTGTCACAAGTGGATGTGAGAAACTAATGGGAAAAGCAATAGTTGTTGGTGTGAAAGAAAGGGAGCAACAAGAAAAGTCACAAGAAGAACTAGCTATTCAACTGCAAAGGAAATTTGATGAGGAGGATAGGCTAATAAGAGAAGCCAGAAGAAAAGAAGGTGAAAGGAGGCCAAGAATGAAACAAAGAGCAAACAAGCCAGTAGATGAACCAAAAACTTCTGGAGTTAAGAGAAAACTTGTTGTTGAGGAAAAAGAGGCTAAGGAGGAGAAGCCAAAAGAGGTGAAGCTTGAAAGTCAAGCTTCTGGGAGTGGTCAAGCCAAAGAAATAGAAGTGTTCAAACCCAAATCTGAGAATTTTGTGCCAATCAAGAGTGAAGGAATGATTACAGTAAAAGGTCAAAGGAAGAGGGATATTGATCTTCTTCACATTGAGTATGAAGATGTATCACATTCAACTTTCACATTCAATCAAGTCTTGGATCAAGGATATGGCATCTTAAGGAAGATCTACACCATGCTCAATAGAAAGTACTATGTAACTGAAGAGCTAGGGAAAGCCATTCTTGAGAAGATGAAGAAGATAAGGGAGACACCTATTCAAGAAGAAAGGGATGACAGGATCAAAATCTGGAACCCTGAAGGAAGGAAGGTGCTTCATGAACCATTCTACATGATGATCTACAAGGACAGAGAAGGCAGAGAAAAGTGCATTGATATTTGTCAGGAAATAGACAAACTGCCCAATATGGAATTAAATCATCTTGCAAGCCAACTGGACTACAGGGTTGAGGATGAGAAGATTCTGAAGGGATCTTTGTACAGAAAAATGAAGGAAAATGAAGACAAAAGGAATGAGTCAAGGGAGAGAAGAAGAAGAAGGTAGAAGATTCAGACTCAACATCAAATTGTCAGAATTTATCTCTTACTAGTATTTGATCACTCTGTCTCAAATTTATTTTTGTCAATATTGTAATTCCTGCTAGAATGAAAATGTTTAGGAGTTTTGTTATCATCAACAGAAAATTTATGCATATTTCACATATTCATAAATAGGGGGAGATTGTTAAGAATTATGAGTTTTGATGATAACAAATTACTTAGAATTTCAATAGGGATTTAAAATTCATTGTAACTGGTCGATGGATATGTGACTTATAAATATCCATTGACTAGAAAACCAGTTATCAGTTGAAGCTTATTTATCAACAGATAAACTGGATTGTAACATTTGATTCATGTTTCATTATCAATTGATTGTATTGCCTCAATGGATGCTATGAAGTAGTCAACTGATGTTATTGACTTTAATTTATAGCTTCTTAACTGATGTGAAGAATGGATGATCAATTGTAAATATTCTAAGTCAGAATTCTCACAAGTAAAGTGATCAACTGATATTGGAGTCGATGGATGAAGACACTACTCAACGGATGAAATCTATCAATGGATACAAGTCATCAACGGATAATGGCAATCAACGGATAAGGGATCATCAATGGATAGGGAGTCGATGGATAACTCAAATAGCCATCGATTCAATAATTGATCAATGGATATCCTATCCATCGATGGATGAGCAAAGGAGAATCAACTGATATGCTTAACAACACTTATCAGTTGATTAAGGTTTCCCAATTTAGTTAAAGACAAGAAGAAAGGAAAATGTGCAGAAACTGAATCATTGGAAGACAGTCCTGTTAGGATTGTGAAGACTTTCAAGGCAACACAGTCTTCAAGGAATGCATCAAGACAAAGATACTTTCAGGACTTGACAGGTCCAAAGAAGACTGTTCAAGTAGCTAATTTCTATTTTCATGTAAACATTGTAAGTTGTAATTTTATAATGTTATCTGTCGATAGGAATTAGAAGTGAAGAAAACCACTATATAGTGTTAGTAGTTCATTGTAGCAAAGTAGGAGAAAAGAAGAAACACAGTGAAAAGATTGTAAGCACTACTGTGCAGAAACACTTTGTAAGCATCTTGGTATTTTTACCGAGATTAATTGAAAGCAAAAACATACTAGTGGAAAACCAATCCACTAGTAATTTTTAATATTGTTTGTTCTATTTTCAATACTTTAATTTTTGCATTCTAAGTTCAATCAGTTTTATATATACACTCAAACACTCTAGTTGAACAAACTTAAATCCGCAAGAATTTAAATAATTCTTAAGTTTGCATTCAACCCCCCTTCTCCAAACTTAGTGTACTTCAGGCAAATAACACAAACTCTGATCATCATAAACTCTGCCGGTTAGTGAACTCTGATTGAATAAACTCTGATGACGTTAGATAAACTCTGGCATCTTCAATTCTTCATATCTAATAATCTCTCCCAATTTAAGTGTTACCCAGATAAAAAGACTATTATAGAAGGGGGGTTAAATATAATAGTACCAGACAATCGATTAAAAACACAAGTATGTAAAAGAAGTATTGCTTTGTATTAATTTTTTATGAACTAAATACAAAACTCTCTTGAGAAAAATAATATTCTTAAGAGCTTCTAGGTTATGAGAATAATATGTCTTGAACTATTTTAATGTAAAACCTAATTCTGTGTTTATATAGTACACATCTACATATCCAAATACAAGAAAGATAATGATCATTTAATGTCAATATTCGATTTCCATCATTATCCTCTAAAAGATCGCTTTCAGAAAATCAATAGAATTGTATTTAAATACTTCTTTATTTATCAAAATCAATTTCTGATTTGTCTGTTTCCATCTCTGTCAAACTCTAATAATCATAAACTCTGTCGGTTGATAATCTCTGATTGAGTATACTCTGATTGAGTAAACTCTGTCGACAGTTTCTAAACTCTAATGACGTTAACTTAAACTCTACTTGGCTTCAATAAACTCTGATTGAAGTATTCTCGGACAACATCAGTGTTTGTATCTAGTAATCTCCCCCAATTTATGCTTTATTCAGTAAAACATAAATTTAACTTATGATGTCAGAAATCTTATAGACAAATGTATAAGTGTTTGAGTTTTCTTCCTTGACTTATATTTTCTGATAGGAAAAATCTTCAGATAGAAATTTATCAAGCAACTTATTTTCAGCCATTTTCATTAATTCCACCAGTTTCTCCTTCAATTCTTTCATCCGGTCACTGGAATCATCAATTTGGAAAATTGTAGCTCTCAAGTTATAAATTGATGTCCTTTCCATTCTATCATCTAGAGGAATGCAACAAATCTTTTGTCCATCAGGATTGAGCATTAATGTTGGAGTTTCTAATACAATCTTTATTTTTCCATCTCCCTTGCTCATCTCATTCTAGGTATCATCCTCTAGCATGTACCTTGATTTATACTCCTTAGAGTCTAGCTCCATCAATTTTTGAGTCTTCCTTGCTCCTGCTATTTTACCTTCTAAAAATCCCACCCACTTTGCAGTTGTGTCATTTTCTTCTTTTAGAAAATAAAGAAAATATTCAAGTTCTTTCGATGACTTTTGAGCTAAATCCTCTTCAGATAATTTCATAACTTTACCATCTTCCAGAAAATACAACAGCTTCTCTTTTGGTTAAGCACCATAAAAAATATCCTTCACTATGTGAACAACAATTAGCTTGTCCAAATGATCTTGAGTTAGCTCTTCCTCAGGTTTGTTCTTTAAAGAGTAAGGATCTCAGAAAGTATTTGCCTCTCCTCTGTAGACTTTGGATTATGAATCACCAATACCACCCTTATTTTTACCAAGTCTGGCATTGAGAGTCAGAGTTTGTGTTTTTGTCGACAAACGTTCAAGGTTCTTCTTTCTACAAAGAGATTGTCGTTCTTCTTCCTCATCTTCAAAGCTTGTTCCCCCTGGAAGAAATGTAGTACCAAGCATAATGAGAGGAGTTTTTAATTTTACTAGAGCTTTCTTTTGAATTTCCGGAGTTGGCTTTGTTTGAACAATTTTAGTTAGTTGGCTTTGCTTGAACATGTGCCTTTTTCTGAGCATTGTCTTATTCATATGCACGAAGGTTGCCAAATAAACTATCGATGGTATATGCATTCAAGTTATGCATTTCTTTAATAGTGGTAACTTTAACTTTCCAACTCGGAGGCAAAGCTTTTAACACCCTTCGATTTTTCTTATTAACTGAATAAGCTTTTCCGAGTTGGGCAAGTTCATCGATAATCCGAGTAAATCTCGTTTCCATATCGATGATGGTTTCACCCTCGAGAAGTTTAAAGTTCTCATATTATTGGATTAAAGTATGCATTTGAGAGTCTTTAATATCCATTATTCCCTCTAAGGTGATAACCAATTTGTTCCACATTTCTTGTGCTGACATGAAGTTATTAACACGTTTGTATTCTTTTTCTGGAAGTGCACTAGTTAAGACTATTTCCACTTTGACGACTATGTTCATTAACTCTTCTTCTTCACGGGTGTATTCACTGACTTTCTTTTCGATGACAATATTGTCAACTACTTTAGTCAGAACAACAACACCGTCATCGATATCCATCCACACTTTAACACCTTGGGATTTGGTATAAATTCTAAATCTTATTTTTCAAGTAGCAAAGTTGGTGTCGTCGAAAAAAGGAGGTCTCGAACTCGATAGACTTCACCACAACCAATGGTACTCAAATACGCCATAAAAGATCTACTTTTTTCGCGTTCGTAGGCACTAAAAAAGGCCATCGAACACAGTCAAAAGCAATGCTCTGATACCAACTATTAGGTCCGTAAGGATGAGGTATTAGCTAGAAGGGGGGGTTGAATAGCTTAATACCCTTTTAAAAATTAGAGTTTGGCATTTTAAAATTTTCCCTTGTCTTTTAAAAATGTTACTAGTCAACTAGTAAATTAACTGCGAAAATTAAAAGAGAGAAAAGAAATAGAGTACAACACACAAGATTTTTATCCTGGTTTACGATGATGCAATTCCCTAACGGATCCGCTCACCCCTAGTCCAATCCCCGAGTCCCTCCCTGAACTCGAGATTTTCCCACTATAAAAAGATTTACTCCTTATAGCGGCGGAGAAGCCTTTACAACCACTATGTATTTATCTTGGACCTTAACTCCCCGTTAACCCCTTAAAATACAATAGTAAACCTATTAGATTTATCTTGGAGCGTAACTCCCCGCTACCTCCTCACAATCTAAATAGAACCCTTACAAGTTTTCCTTGGATCTTAACTCCTCGTTACCTCCTCAAATACAAGTAAGAAAAATAAAACCCTGCGTAAACAATGTTCCTCTAACCCTTTGTAGGTCTTTGATCTTAGGTCTTAGGTCTTGGGTCTTTCCTTTTCTTCACGGTGCAAAGACACCCAACTTACCGTCGGCGTGCCTAGGACTTGGGTCTTAGAATAAGGATCACTTCACTACACTTCACCTCACTAACAAAGTCTAGACAACCCGTACTACGACTTAATAGCCCTGTTTAAGAAAGAAGATTGGTAGACTAGTATATTACTGTACTAGACTGAGAACAAACAAACAAATATATGTAATATAGCCGAAGTAATAGAATATATAAATATGAGTCGGGGTAAGTCGCTTCGTTAGAAGGATGAACCACATGTAGTGTGTGTACATGTATGCAATATAGTAAGTGTGTATGCTAAAGTAAATTATGATATGTAAAGCGTATGAATGCAAGCACTTAAATTAAATATATATATATATATATATAATATAATATATATAATATAATATAATATATATAGGATATATAAGGCCAAAAATAACTAAGCCAAATATATTGTGACTTGAATGAGATCAAGTATGTTTTCTTTTTTATTATCTTTTAGTTTTGTCCGATATATAAGGCCGGGGTATATGATCTAAACTAATGGCCGAATATATTGACTCGATTTATATCAAGAACATTGTGTAAGTGGGTCATTTATAAGGCTATGATCTTTAAACTAACACCAAATATGTCACTAAGATTCAACGAGGATGTTTCGTTTATGTCGTACCTCGACTTATACGAATATTATCTAACTCGGAATCTGGGTAGGCTTTGTTACCCAGATAATACACTATTATAGAAGAGGGGTTGTGTTAGTAATTGTGCTCTAGAGACAATACTTTTTATATTTTAAGGAAAATATTTATTATTAAGGATTATGTTTTATTGATTATTATTTATTTATTATGTTTTGTTTACTGCGTAATAAATTGAAAGCATAGTAAATGTCCTTGGAATTTTGATACGTATTCTATATCTTTAAGTATGTGACTTAAAAATGAGATTATATGAATAGTATCTTATTCCTAAAATTCCTTAGTCGAGTATTATTATTTAAGGACAATAATAATGCACAAAGACTAGTATGTTTCTTGACAGATGACCACATCTCATTGGTCATAGGTATGGGGATACTAAAGTCAAGAACATAAGTGCATGTCTCAATGCATGGCACTGGAATGACCCGCTGTGAGATTCTACATGTTAAGTAAGTGTCATAAGTAATTCTCACTGTGATAATGGTGTAATGATCCTTAGACCTGAAATCATTATATTTCTATACGAGAATTAATATACTTTGATTACATTAAAAGTTACCTTTGACCGGGTGATGATAAAAGTGGGCATTGGGTATATTATGAATCGTATGAGAAATATGAAAGATCTCGATGGGATTTAATCCTCCTAATTTTAGGAGTGATATTATTGGCCTCTTGCTTGAGTGAGACTAGGAAATGCACGGCCGTGCTCAAATGTTGATTTGATTTTAATAGTCTACTCATCGATCAAGAAAATAAAGATTAAATTATGAAGAGGATGACACGAGACATGCCTTGAGTTTAATCTATAATATCAAGATTAAAGGGATTATATTACATGGAACATTATTCACGAAAGGCTTAATCGAATCACCGATTTATTATTATTACTTGGGTAGCAATGATGTATTACTAGATGCCGCTCATTGTTTACAATTTTAATTAGATATTAAAATTGTTGCCAACGTAATAATAACCTACAGGGTCACACACAAAGAACGCTTGAAGGAGAAATAATTTAAAATATGAATTTAAATTAAATAAGTAATTTATTTTATTTATGATATTAATTAAGTATGACTTAATTAATTATATAAATAGAATAAATGAATTACTTAAACTAATTCCAAAATTAATAATTAATTAATTAAGTGAGACTTAATTAAATAATTTAGAATTTTGGATTAGTATTAATTATAATTGGATTATAATTAGAAAACTTATTCCTCTCTCTATATAATCTCTTTATGGGCTGATTTAATAATATAGAGATTTTACAAAAAACCCTAGTCGCTCTGAGAGAGGAGGAAGATAGAGAGAGAAGAAGTTTTCGGGTGCTAGTACACATCAATCCTTCATGAAAAGTGTTCGTGTGGATACCGTAGAGCGTAGATCGCGAGAGCGGGATACGTGGTGATTAAACAAGCTTTGGACCTCCATTAATCTTCCATCAATGAACTGTTAAAGCTTCTAAAGGTATTTATTCTTTATCTCCGAATTAAATCTTTTGTTTTCGCATGGATCCTGCAGAGGGTTTCGCTATTTTGATTTATTTTTCGCGTTTATTCCGCTGCGTTTGTGTCACGAAACCCTACAATGGCATCAGAGCTACTTGCGAAACGTTTTAATTCGGTTATATGCTTAATAGTTTTTGATATATAAGCATGTATGCGATCTATCATGATTTTATATTGATACAATATGTATATGTTTATATATATTATGAATATATGATATTTATATGATATATAATCATGTGATGATTATGTGTGTTGATGTATGTATATGATACATGTTTGTTCTTATTATGGGAATCGTATTCGATACGAATTCTGAAACGGCTGCCGTTGATTTTCTGAAATCTGTGTCCGTTGTCCGATTTTCGCAAACGATATGTGTTTTCTGACTGTAATCGGATCACTGAGCAATACTGACATAGTCAGCTCTGCGTCTGTAAGCCATTAGATGTCTTTACAGCCTCCAAAACGGTGATTTATGATTTTCTGAAAATTATTTGATTTTCTAAAATTTTGAGCATATGTATGTATATATTATGAATATATGATATTCATGTAATGTATAATCATATGATGATTGTATGTATCTCTGTGTATGTATATATGATATACGCTTGTTCTTGTTTTGAGAATTGTATATGATACGATTTCTGAAACACCGTCAGATTTGGAGAAATCTGACTGCTATATCCGATTTTCGTAAACGATATGTGTTTTCTGACTGGAATCGGGCCAATGAACAAAACTGATAGATATACTATCACCGACGGGTCTGTAAGGCGTTTGACGTCGTTAAGGGCCTCGAAATAGCGATTTATTGTCTTTAGAAATCTGTTTTTAATTTTCTGAAATTTCGAAATTTGTTATATATGATTATATGATATGATTATATAATATGAGATATATTATATGTGTTATATGATAGCATGGTGGATGGTTATGACCTAAAGACCCATAGGATAGTGGTTTTGATTTATGGTTTTGGTTTCTAAATACGACTTGCATGTCGTTTATTCATTGTAATTTAATTATCTCGAATGTAACTCGAGTTCTTCTTGTAATTTCATTAGAATAGTTTTATTTTTTATTATTCAATGTAATTATCAATGAAGACTTGCAAGCAAGGAGGCGATCCAAAAGGGGATGATGGAGCAATGAAGAAAGAAGACATGTAATAGATAGTATTTTTAAAACCACCATAGACTAACCTTGATATTTCCATTAGCTTGGAAATATCATATAGGATGGGGCCATAACCAAACACGTTTAATTTACGCACATTACATATATGTATATGATTGCATGTATTGGTATGTATGCGTAGATATAATTGAGATGCATGCTTAATATTGATTAATCATGTATGTATTAGATACGACACTCATGCCATGTTTGCTTAAACAAGATAAAATCTGTAACGATTCAAGATTTTAAAATTAACAAACGATCATGAGATTCTTGTGTTTATGAAATATGGATTTTTAAAACACGGAATTAAATATGGATTTTTGATATCTATAATTGGGATTTTCTGACAAAAGCGGATATGCGTATTCGTAAGGCTGATGGGTTTTAAGTGTGACCATTGGTATCCTCCATCTACCTGGGAAATGAACAATTTAAGATGTCGATTTGAAATATTTGGTTCAAGGAAAAATTGAGGATCTCTTTATGATGTGATCATGATCATTATAAATTTTCTAAAACCCCTTAACAAAATATTAAGTTTTACTCAGATGCTTTCCAATGAATGAACACTCATCGAATCCTAGATCGATAAGGGGAAGGACTGTCAGTGGCAGGGGACTCCTATCTATCGTGGTGAGATGCAACGAATATAAACGGTTATATTCGGCCGTTGTATCATTGGGTCTAACTTAACTGAGTCGTCATAATAAGTGAAAATAAACGGTTATATTCAACTATTATGAACTTAGAAGCATAGAGTTTGGTTAAAAGTCTATTAGATAGATAAGATCAATCGTTGTTCACCAAACTATCCAAGAATTATATATGATATAATTGACAACTGTTGTCTACCTAAATAATCATTTTCTAAGGACTTCCAGTGGTTGACTTAGGACATGACGAAATATGGATCTTGGCTCACTAGAAAGAATTATGGGATATACTTTCCAAATTAATAGTAAAGGCTATTAGTTTGATAAAAATAGTGGGAGGTATATGATGATATACCATAATCACTTAAACATAATTAATATTAAATTTGCAATCTAGTTTATTTTATACACTTTAATATTGTAGATATCAAATGATAAACACAAACAACTTCTCTATGCGATCAGTTCTTGAGAAGGACAAGTTGACGAGAATATATTTCCTTGACTAACATAGGAGCTTGAGGATCGTCCTCGGGCACCACGATATTAGTCAAATCTCTTCCCCTACTCTTAAAGTTGAGAATGTAACATGTGCAAATCATAGTGCTTATTAGAAGCAAATTGATGTTGCGACTGATGTTTCATGTCTCATGCTCGCAAATATATGTGCTGAGCTTAAGAAGCAATACAAGCATATAGATGCTTATGAAACGATTGAGCACAAGATATATTTGAAAGGGCACTATACACTTACAAGTAGGGAGAGTGAGACCCGGTTACACCACATGTTCTAAAGATTATAGGGTATAATGAATACCATTGATATTTTGAGTTTCCAGATTGGTCTGGAGACAGTTAGATTTGATCTTACAATCGTTGGACAAATATTATTCTTATTTTGTTATGAACAATAAAGTGAATAAGATTGGTAAAACACCCATTGAGTTGCTAAGCATGTTGAGAACTGCTGAAAGTAATATGATAAATGCATGAACTACTACTATATTGATGGTAAACATAGGGAATGCAAAAGGGAAAGGAAAATGGAAAGGCAAGGAGAAGATTTGATCTAGTTCTGTTGTCAAACCAAAGTCCAATCCCTAAAGCAGACTCTAAAGTCTGAATGAGGTGTTGATAAAGAAGACGATTGTCACTTCTGTGGAAAGTTGGGAGACTGGAAATTAAACTGTCATGCTTAATTGGAAGATCGGAAGATGATGATCAATAAGGGTCAAGCTTAAGGTATCGGGTTGGAATTGGAGTAAAGATAGTTGCTCTGGTTCGAGGAACTCGTTACTTAATTTTTGGCCTATAAGGAAAATTTAGAACTTAATAATTGTTATAGCGTGCTTGCAATTGGCAGAGACATTATTTCAGTTTCTTGTTTGGACAAGAAAGGCTTTTTCATTTTATAACAATAGTTGTTTATTCTATTTTGATGATGAGCCTTATAATGTTGCACATCTAATTAACAATTTATATGTTCTAAAGTGACTCAAATCAAATATTACCTTTGGCACTGTTGTTGAGGCTGTATTAATAAGAAACGCATTTTCAGAATACATAAGGATGCATTCATGGATAAGTTTGATTATGAATCATACAAAAGGATGCGAATCTTGGTTTATTTGGTAAAATGACTAAAGCTCCTTTTACCGGACATGGTGAAGGGATCATTGAATGGGTATGACTTATACATAGTGATGTATGTGGTCATATGTGTACGATGACAAAAGGTAGATTTTATTAACTTCATAAAATTTACTAATTATTTTAGTAGATACGGATATATGTATCTTTTGAAGAACTAATCCGAATCATTTGAAAAGTTCAAAGACTATAAAGATGAAGTAGAAAATATCAAAGAAAAGTTTTTTTGATAGGAGAGATCACACCTTGTTGGACATGGTGCGATCAATGTTGAGTCAATGAATCTTCCAATTAGTTTCTGGGGTTACACCCTGGAAACGGCTCCACATACACTTAATTGTGTTCCTACTAAATTGGTTCAAAAGACTCCTTATGAGATATGGACTGAGCAACGTCACAGCATGTCATTTATAAAATTTTGGGGATGTGAAGCGTTTGTGAAACGTCTAATCTCTGACAAGCTAGGACCAAAATCAGACAAATGTAATTTTGTGGAATACCCAACTGAAACAAGGGGTTATTCTTTCTATAATCCTTCCGAGAACAAAGTGTTTGTTGCTCGAACTGCTGAGAGACAGTGGGAGGATAATAGATCTCAATGAAGTTTGAGACCCACATGATAACGTTGAACCAGTGGAGGAACCTGAGTAGAATGTACAAGAAAAATAATACCACTCAAGAAACACAGGTGTTCGTAGGTTTAGTAGGATTCGCCATGAGCCCGAGAGATAATATGGATTTCTCTTGACTCAAGATGGTGATGTGATGCTTGTGGATGAAGATGAGCCTCTCACCTACCTAGATACTATAAACACTCCAAATTCTAAGAGATGGCTGGATGCCATTAAATCTGAGATGGAATCCATGTATACTAATCAAGTATGGACTTTGGTTGATCCACCTGAAGGGGTAAAACCTATAGGGTGCAAGTGGGTTTTCAAGAAGAAGACCGACATGGATGCTAATATACAGACCTATAAGGCACGATTGGTGGCAAAAGGTTTCAAGAAAATTCATGGTATTGACTATGATGAGACCTTTTCACCAGTTGTTATGGTCATGTCCATCAGGATTTTGCTTGCTATAGCTGCTTACTATGACTATGAAATCTGGCAAATGGATGTCAAAACCGCTTTCTTAAATGAGAGCCTTGAAGAAGATATGGATGTGTACATGACACACCCTAAGGGTTTTGTTGATCTAAAGGATGCTGGAAATGTATGTAAGTTGCGTCGATCCATTTATGGATTAAAGCAGGCCTCGAGGAGGTGGAACATTTGTTTTCATGAAACAGTCAAAAAAAGAGTTTGACTTTATTCAGAATGAAGATGAAACTTGTGTTTACAAGAAGTTTAGTGGGAGCCATGTGGCATTCCTAGTATTATATGTTGATGATATATTACTAATAGGGAATGACATTCCTTCTCTACAGACTGTGAAGACTTGGTTGAGAAATAATTTCTCAATGAAAGACTTAGGCGATGTGACATATATATTAGGGATCGAGATCTATAGAGATAGATCAAGGTGATTGATCGGCCTAATTTAGAGTACATACATTGACAAAGTTTTGCATCGATTTCAAATGCAAAGAGACTAAAATGGATATGTCCCAATGTCTCATGGGATAGTGATCTCAAAATAAAATTTGTCCTAAATCATTGGATGATAGGGACTGCATGAGTAAAATTCCATATGCGTCAGCAATTGGTTTTATAATGTATGCAATGATATGTACTTGTCCTGATGTCTCGTATGCTTTAACCATGATGAGTAGATACCGATCTAATCCAGGTGAAGGTCACTGGACGACAGTCAAGAATATTCTTAAGTACTTAAAGAGGACTAAAGATTCATTCTTGTTATATGGAGGAGATGTGAAGCTAGTTGTAAGAGGTTTCAGTGATACTGGTTTCTAGACAGATAACGATAATTTAATGTTTCTGTCTGGCTTTGTGTTTTATTGCTGGAATGGTTCACAGCAAAGACAATTGTTGATTTTACAATAGAACCTGAGTATATTGATGCTTGTGAAGCAGCCAAGGAGGCTGTTTGGGCATGTACTTAGGAGATATCACCTAATTAATGAGATTAATGATCAAGGAGATATACATATATGTAAAGTGTATACTAATAATAATATTGCAGACACACTGACTAAGGCTTTGTCGCAGCAGAAGCACGAAAGTCACACTAGTTCCATGAGTATTGGATACTTGGGTAATTGGCTCTAGTGCAAGTGGGAGATTGTTAGTAATTGTGCTCTAGAGACAATACTTTTTATATTTTAAGGAAAATATTTATTATTAAGGATTATGTTTTATTGATTATTATTTATTTATTATGTTTTGTTTACTGCGTAATAAATTGAAAGCATAGTAAATGTCCTTGGAATTTTGATACGTATTCTATATCTTTAAGTATGTGACTTAAAAATGAGATTATATGAATAGTATCTTATTCCTAAAATTCCCTAGTCGAGTATTATTATTTAAGGACAATAATAATGCACAAAGACTAGTATGTTTCTTGACAGATGACCACATCTCATTGGTCATAGGTATGGGGATACTAAAGTCAAGAACATAAGTGCATGTCTCAATGCATGGCACTGGAATGACCCGCTGTGAGATTCTACATGTTAAGTAAGTGTCATAAGTAATTCTCACTGTGATAATGGTGTAATGATCCTTAGACCTGAAATCATTATATTTCTATACGAGAATTAATATACTTTGATTACATTAAAAGTTACCTTTGACCGGGTGATGATAAAAGTGGACATTGGGTATATTATGAATCGTATGAGAAATATGAATGATCTCGATGGGATTTAATCCTCCTAATTTTAGGAGTGATATTATTGGCCTCTTGCTTGAGTGAGACTAGGAAATGCACGGCCGTGCTCAAATGTTGATTTGATTTTAATAGTCTACTCATCGATCAAGAAAATAAAGATTAAATTATGAAGAGGATGACACGAGACATGCCTTGAGTTTAATCTATAATATCAAGATTAAAGGGATTATATTACATGGAACATTATTCACGAAAGGCTTAATCGAATCACCGATTTATTATTATTACTTGGGTAGCAATGATGTATTACTAGATGCCGCTCATTGTTTACAATTTTAATTAGATATTAAAATTGTTGCCAACGTAATAATAACCTACAGGGTCACACACAAAGAACGCTTGAAGGAGAAATAATTTAAATTATGAATTTAAATTAAATAAGTAATTTATTTTATTTATGATATTAATTAAATATGACTTAATTAATTATATAAATAGAATAAATGAATTACTTAAACTAATTCCAAAATTAATAATTAATTAATTAAGTGAGACTTAATTAAATAATTTAGAATTTTGGATTAGTATTAATTATAATTGGATTATAATTAGAAAACTTATTCCTCTCTCTATATAATCTCTTTATGGGCTGATTTAATAATATAGAGATTTTACAAAAAAACCCTAGCCGCTCTGAGAGAGGAGGAAGATAGAGAGAGAAGAAGTTTTCGGGTGCTAGTACACATCAATCCTTCATGAAAAGTGTTCGTGTGGATACCGTAGAGCGTAGATCGCGAGAGCGGGATACGTGGTGATTAAACAAGCTTTGGACCTCCATTAATCTTCCATCAATGAACTGTTAAAGCTTCTAAAGGTGTTTATTCTTTATCTCCGAATTAAATCTTTTGTTTTCGCATGGATCCTGCGGAGGGTTTCGCTATTTTGATTTATTTTTCGCGTTTATTCCGCTGCGTTTGTGTCACGAAACCCTACAGGTTGAATATAATATTACCAAACAATTCGATTATGAATACAAGTATGTAGAAGAAATACTGTTTTGTATTAACTTTACTTGACTGAATACAAAAATCTCTCAAGAAAATCAATGTTCTTAAGAGCTGCTAGGTTATGAGAATAATATGACTTGAACAATTACAATGTAAAACCTAATTCTGTTTTTATATAGTACAAAGCTACATATCCAAATACAAGAAAGATAATGATCATTAAATGTCAATATTCGATTTCCATCATTATCCTCCTACAAGATAGCTTTCAGAAAGGCAATTGTTAGTCATTGAAACACTTCCATATTTATCTCAATCACCTCCTGATTTGTCGGTTACCATCTTTGTCAAACTCTGATATCACAAAATTTGTCGGTGTAGTAATCTCTAATTGAGTAAACTCTGATTGAGTAAACTCTGTCGATAGCTTTTAAACTCTGATGACGTCAGCTTAAACTCTTATCTTCAGTAAACTCTGTTCGAAGCAATCTCTGACATCATCAGTTTTTTTATTTCTAACAATCTCCCCCAATTTATAATTTATTCAATAAAATATAAATTCAACTTATGATGTCAGAAACCTTATAGACAAATGTATTAGTGTTTGAGTTTTTCTACCTTGACTTATACTCTTTGGTAGGAAAAATCTTCAGATAGAAACTTATCAAGCAACTTCTTTTCAGCCATCTTCAATAATTCCACTAATTTCTCCTTCAATTCTTTCATCTGGTCACTGGAATCATCAATTTGGAAAATTACAGCTATCAAGTTATAAATTGATGTCCTTTCGATTCTATCATCTAAAGGAATGCAGCAAATCTTTTGTCCATCAGGATTGAGCATTAATGTTGGAGTTTCTAATATTATCTTTATTTTTCCATCTCCCTTGCTCATCTCCTTCTCAGTATCATCCTCTAGCATGTACCTTGGTTTATACTCCTCAGAGTCTAGCTTCATCAATTTTTAAGTCTTCCTTGCTCCTGTTATTGTACCTTCTAAAAATCTCACCCACTTTACAGTAGTGTCATCTTCTCCTTTTAGCAAATAAAGAACATATTCAAGTTCTTTTGATGACTTGTGAGCTAAATCCTCTTCATATAATTTTATAACTTTACCATCTTCCAGAAAATACAGGAGCTTCTCTTTTGGAAAAGTACCATCAAAGATATCATTTACTATATGAACAACAATTAGCTTGTCCAAATGACTTTATGATAACTCTTCTTCAGGTTTGTCCTTCAAAGAATAAGGATATGTGAAAGTATTTGCTTATCTTCTGTAGACTTTAGCTTTTGAATCACCAATGCCTCCCTTGTTTTTACCAAGTCTGGCATTGAGAGTCAGAGTTTGTGTTTTTGTGCATAGAAGATCATGATTCTTCTTTCTACAAAGAGATTTTTGTTCTTCTTCTTCATCTTCAAAACTTGTTCCTCCTCTAAGAAAAGTAGTACCAAGCATAGTGAGAGGAGTTTTTGATTTTACTGAAGCATTCTTTTGAATTGCAGGAGTTGGATTTGTTTGAACATGATTGGGTACAGTTGACTTTGCTTGAGCAGACATCTTTTTCTGAGTTGGAGTTTTCTTCACATATATTTTCTTCTTTAACTGGACTTGAGCATTGTTAGTACCAGTTTTCTTTAACTCTTCTTCAATAGCAACTAGATCTATTCCTGAATTTTCTTCTTCAAATAGTTTCATTGCCAATTCTGCATCCTTCTTGTTTCTTTCTTCAATCTTCTCAGGCTTTTATTCTTCTTCAAGCCTTTTTGCCAATTCTTCATCAAGATCCATCAGAGTTTGCTTATCAGATTTTGCTTATTTGAGTTTGTATATTTTGTCCACCCTTATAACTCCCTTGGCTTTTCGAACACCACTACCATCCCCATCACCTTCTCCAGGTTTATCAGAGTTTAACACATCATCCATATTGCATTTGTCTTTTGAGTACTTCTCCCCTTTTAGACATCAAAAGAGATAGTTAGGATGTCTACAATTGTATGCAATGTGGTCTGCATGGATGTAACAGCAGTAGGAATTTTATCAAATTTCGCATCCAAAGCATCTTATTTTGTAGAAACATCTTTGATCTTGGATTCCAAAGCATGCTGAGACACAGAAATAGAAGTTTAGACTGAAACACTAGTTTTGCTAACATAATTTTTAAGAGCCGAAACTTCACTGTGAAGTCCCTTTCTCAACACAGTAGTTGCTTTAAGCACTATCTTCATCTATTCAGAATTTAACTCAGAGTTTGCCTTTTCAATCAGATCATGTACATGAGTCCAGGAAATATTTTCATGAGAAAATTTCCATGACATATCCGAGATGGATTGTCTTTGTAAGCTAGAAAGATCTTCATTTGATGGTTCACCCCTGCTGTTTTCCTTCCTTATTCCTTCCCGTGTAAGAGCATATTCAATCTCTCCTTTTAGCTTTTCAACAACAAGGTAATCAGGATATGCCATCCTCAATCTTTCATGATATCAAATGCATCAGTTGGCCATTTCTTTGAACTGTATCTCTGAGAATAAGGAATTGAGATATATGTAACTTCTTCATCTTTAAAAATAGGATCCTCAGAAATTTCATCTTCATCATCAGAGTTTACAACACTATCAGAGTTTGGCGACTTCGAGTTTAGAGGGACAAATTGAGCAGTAGAGCCTGTTTCTGTTATACTCTAAGAACCTGCAAAAAGAATAGAACACCTTAAATCACTCTGTTCTTTTAAAGTAATCTCATTACTTCTCACATCACATATTTCATGACTTTTAAGAGTCAGAGTTTTCTCACTAGAAGTAACTAACTTCTTTCTTATATCTACCTCTCCTTTTGCCTGATCCAGTGTCTGCCTCTCATTTTTAATTCTGTTTTCCACACATTTTACCAAAGTCTCACAAGAAAGGCTCAAATCACAATGACTTATAGAAATAAGAAGTGGCTGAGAAAGGAGATCCGTGGTCATATGAATAGAGGGACCCTTTATAGGACTATCCATGGTCATCCCAGCAGTAAAAGATGAAAAAACAAATTATGAACTTATACTATTAGAGTACGGAAATTCTAAAGAAACGTCAGAGTTTATACCTTGAACATTTGTAGAAGTTGATGGAGTTTCCGATGGCTGTGCAGAAAGAGGTTGCACCAAAATTACATCAGAGATTGCTAGTGGATTAGCTTCAGAGTTTGTTTGCTCAGCATTTGCAGCAGCAGAATCAGTGTTTGTCAGTTCCTTTATTTCTTGGTCTGCAATCACAAAGGTGGTGATTGGATCTTGTGGGAACTGAGTCATATCTACAGCTTCTTCACCACTTTGAGGTGAAGGTTTTTGTGGGCTTGACTCTGCCAGAGTTTGGCCTTAAGCAACAGCAACATCATAATCTTCTTTTAGAATGTAAGTGTCTGCATCCAAACTTTGATTGGATGGTTCTTTTATGGCTGGGGCCTTAACAACTGCTTCAACCCTTTGAGTTGAAGGTTCTTGTGGGTTGTACCCCTGATCCATGCTGGCTTCACTTGCTGGAACTGTGGCTTCTGTTGAACTTTGATCAACAGGTTCTTGTGGGCCTGGCCTTTCAATGACTGCTACTTCACTTTGATAAGTAGGTTCATGTTTGTCTTGGCCAAAAGAAACATTCTTCTTCTTTCTTATTGTAAAGAGCTTTGAACTTCCAGAGACTGGAGATGTTTGTGATTTTTGTGTAGCCATTTCCTTCCTTACTTTCTCAGCTAACTCCCTCACTCTTTCATAAGAAATCTTCTTGATTTTTGATTTGGAGAGTGTCAGGAGAATCAAAGATTATTATTGAAACAAATTCAACTTCAGCCAATTTATCTCGTTCATTTTGATTGGAAGTTTCATCACAATCTATTTCAGACTTTACCACAACATCAGAGTTTATGCCAGAATCAGAGTTTAAGACTTGAACTTGATCAGAGTTTAGCTGATCAGAGTTTGGAATTTTAGAGTTTGATGTTTTTACTAATCTTCTCTTCTTCTTAGTAAGTTCAGTGATGAGATTGGCATGGACTGGCTTCATCAAAGATGCAGGTGGAATTTCAGAGGCTGTTTTAACTGACTTCTTCAAAGGAAATACTAAACCCTCATCATTATTATTAGAGTCTGTATTTTCATCAATTAATCTCCTTTTCTTAGGAGAAGACTCTGGAACTAATTTTTCTTTTCTTTTTAATCCTGAACCATTGGATTGTGAGGTTCTTTTTACAACTAAAGTCTTTTGGGAGGCAATAGAGGTTGGCTTGGGTTGTGTATCAGTGTTTGGTAGTTGACTTGGATTAGAACCAGAGGGGGCTAAAATCTGATTCGTAGTCACTGATAAAAAAATCCCTCCCATACATAGTAGGCATTCTCTAATTTAAGAGAAGCCTATCCCGTGTGGGATAAAAGAGCTTAGGCAACTTACCTTCAGTTTCTTTCTTGACATCTTTTCTTGTCAAGTTAGCAAAAATCCTATTATTCATGCAAAATCTAGGTAAACTCTTATCATTATCAAAACTTAAATTAGGCAAGAGATGGCTAAAAATTAACTATCAAAATCTAGAATAGTATACATTATGTGTATCATCACTAATTTTACTAGCTATCTGCCTAATGAATAAACAAGGAAAATTGAAATTCAGATTATGGGAGAGAGAATACCTAATTTGTTTTGACAGTTGTAGGATGGCATCGAAATTGGTGCATTTGACATTGAAAGCCCTTGTAATACAGTCAAAGAAAAAGCTTCACTCTTTGTGCAGATTCGGCCTTGTGAGGCTTCTCAACTTGGATAGAATGCCTCCATAGCCTATTTCTATGAAGAATTCCTTTATGTGTTCGTCATCAACAATATCATCATATATAGCCACTTCAGGGAGGTGAAGGGCTTGACGAACAACTCAGGAGTTATGAAATTACGTCCATTTCATTGGAAAGTAATGATAGGCTCCTCATCATCACCAGCATCATTAAATTTTATAGTCGACCAAATCCTGGTCAAATTTTGAGCTAAAATTGCCCAGGGTTCTTGAAGAGCATACCCAATAGTACTATGTGTAAGAAAGTCCTGAATAACATGAAATTCTTGAAGTGCATCAGATTTACTCAAGAGAGATGTAATTAGTAGCAGTAAAAGCATAGTTTTGGAAAGAAAGACCCTTGGATGCCATTGATTCACAGAGATGTGCAAGTTTAAGATATTAGGGTTTGAGAGTACGAGAGGGAGAGTAAGATGAAGATGGATAATTCAAAGTGAACATATATATTAACCTATTCCCTCTCAATAGAATATACCCTGTAGTGGGACATGTGGCATGATTTGATTTGTGGAGTAATGAGTAGTGCAAGTTTCAAAATACAGCATATGTGTATGTATCTGTGTCTAAATAAGAAACATTTTTCGTGACCAACACGCGCCATATGATTACTCTAATCAGATATTAACAAATATGATGTCACATTATTAAATATGATGTCATAAATAAAATAATCCATAATGACTCAGAGTTTGGCATGTAAACCAAGATCAGAGTTTACAGTAATTAGAGTTTATTGCATTCACTATCAGAGTTTACCACATACTCTGACAGTTTTTACCATAAACACTGACAGCTGGATATCATCAGAGATTAGGTACTTCAAAGATAAAAGTTTACTTCGTTCTCTATCAGAGTTTACCACATACTCTGACAGAGTTTATCATAAATACTGATTGTGTCTGCTACTTGCTATTTGGAGTTGAACCACTTGTCACAATTCCCAATTCAGAAACCAATCTTATAAAAGTTGCTTCGCACAAAGGTTTTATGAATATGTCTGCTAATTGTTGATCTGTGGGAATAAAATGCATTTAAATTATTCCTTCCATGACATGTTCCCTTATGAAATGGTATCTAATACTAACGTGTTTTGTCAGAGAATTCTGAACTGGATTTCCTGTCATTGCAATAGAACTTTGATTATCAGAATAAATAGGAATTTTTGAAAAGTTCAAACCATAGTCTAATAGCTGATTTCTCATCCATAAAATCTGAGCATAGTAGCTTCCAACAGCTATATATTCAACCTCTATCGTAGATGTTGAAATTGATTTCTACTTCTTCTTAAACCATGAGAAAATTCTTCCACTTAGAAATTGACAACTACCACTAGTGCTTTTTCTATCTATTTTACATCCTGCAAAATCAGCATCTGAATAGCCTATAAGTTTAAAGTCAGACTCTCTAGTATACCATAGACCAAGATTAATGGTGCCATTGAGATATTTAAAAATTCTCTTAACAATAATCAAATGTGGTTCCCTTGAATTTGCCTGAAATCTAGCACATAGAAAGGTTGCAAATGTGATATCTGGTCAACTAGTAGTCAAATAAAGAAGTGAGCCAATCATACCTCTGTATGTTGTTATTTCTACAGGCTCACCAGTATCTTGATCCAATTAGTTGCAATAGCCATAGGAGTTGTTACAGATGCTGAATCTTGCATTTTAAACTTTGTGAGTAGATTCTTTGCGTATTTGGACTGACTTATGAAAATGTCTTCATCAGTCTATTTCACTTGTAAGCCTAAGAAATAGCTCATCCCTCCCATCATGCTCATTTGATACCTGGACTGCATTAACTTTGAAAATATTTCACAGAGTTTTTCATTAGTGGATCTAATTTATTATCATCAACATATATTTGAACCAATAATAAGTCCTTACCCTGAGTTTTATAAAATAAGGTTTTATCAATGGTACCTCTTGTGAAACCACTTTCAAGTAGAAATTGAGTCAGTGTTTCAGACCAGGCTCTAGGAGCTTGCTTGAGTCCATATAGAGCATTATCTAACCTGTAGACATGATTTGGATATTTAGGATTCACAAAGCTAGGAGGTTGTTCAACATACACCTCCTTCTCAAGCTCACCTTTCAAAAAAGCACTTTTAACATCCATCTTGTATACTTTGAATTTCTCGTGTGCAACATAAGAAAGATTCTAATTGCTTCAAGTCTAGCTACAGGTGCAAAGGTTTCATCATAGTCAATACCTTTTTGTTGAGAATAACCTTTCATAACTAGTCTTGATTTGTTCCTTGTTATGATTCCATCAAAGTCTGACCTTAGTTCTCAAATTAAACACCTTGAATGTCCTTGAAGAAGTTTTGGAAGTTGTTGAATAAACAACAAAAATATATTCATCTTCTTTGAGTTCAAACTTTTTCAACTGCTCATGATGTGTTTTAAGGATAAAACTCTTGCTTCCAAATATGTGAAAGTATTTCAGATATGGCTTCCTTCCCTTCCTCATTTCATATGGAGTCATTCCATGTTTATTTATTAAAGTGTAATCTGATTGATGCACGAAGTATTCACAGTTTCTACCCAGAAGTAAGTAAGAAGTTGCTCCTTCTAACATTGTTCTAGCAGCTTCAATGAGAGTTCAGTTCTTTCTCTCAACTACACCATTTTGTTAAGGTGTACCAGGTGCTGAGAATTGATGAATGATTCCTCTGGTTGAGCAGAATTCCTCCATTGTAGAGTTCTTAAACTCTGTTCCATTGTCACTCCTTAATATTTTTACCTTGTGTGGTTATCCATTTTCAATCATGGCAATATGATAAAAAATAATCTCAGTTGTTTCATCCTTTTTATGTAAAAAGTACATCAAGGTAAATCTTGTGTAGTCATCTACTATCACCAGAGTATATTTCTTCTTTCCAATGGACATTATGTTGACAGGGCCAAATAAATCAAGATGCAATAGATGAAATGATTGATCAATTGAATTTTTAGTCTTGTTCTTGAAAGATGTCTTCTTTTGTTTAGCCTTTTGACATGAATCACAGAGTCCATCAGGATGAAATTGAACTTTTGGAAGACCTCTTACTAGATCCTTTTTTACCAATTCATTTATATTTCCAAAAGGTCAAGTGACACAGTTTTTTGTGCCAATTCTAGCTTTCCAAATATGATGTTTTTCCAAGTTAGCATGTTAGTGGACCATCAGAGTTTACCTCCAAGCTAACTTCAAAGAGATTGTTATGTATGTGACTAATGAGAACCACTTTGCCAGCCTTTTTGCTTTTGACTTCACAATGTGTTTCATAAAATTCCACAGAATAACCTATGTCTATCATTTGACTCACACTCAAGAGATCGTGTTTGAGTCCTTCAACCAGAGCTACATTTTCAATGATAACATTTCCAATTACAATATTTCCATATCCCAGTGTTCTTCATATGTTACCATCTCCATAAGATACTGTTGGGCTAGCCTTCTCCTTAAACTCTGAAATCAGGGATTTATTTTCAGTCATGTGTGCAGAACATCCACTATCAATTACTAGGATATTTTTCCTGTTTCCTTGCAATCATTAATGGAAATTAATTAGTAGCTTTGAGGACCCAAACAATTTTGGATCCTTTCTTTTTGAAATTGTTAACTTTTGCAGCAGAAATAACTTTATCAGAGCTTAAGTTAATAGAGTTTGCATTTTCAGAGTTTGCATTTTCAGAGTTTGTATTTTTAGAGTTTATCTTTGTCCTATCAGTTTTTATCACATACTGTTGTTTAGCATAATAACTAGAAGAAACTGGAGTTGTATTCAAATGAGGCAAAAGTTTATAATAATTGAAATACAAACTATGATATTCTTTACTGTTACGGATCAAAAACGAGGTGTCTTTAATACGTAATTAATGCTAGGGTTTGGGAGAGCTTCAAGCTTTAATGGCTGCACTAACGTTTCGTGACTAAACACAGGTCCTCGTTAACTGCCTACGTATCTCAGTTCGTATGAGAATCAAGCCACAAACGTAGTTCTAATGTTGAGGGGTTAGGCCCTTTAAATAGGCACATGAAGGCCTTGGAATCAAATTAGGGTTAGGAGACTTGGGGGCCAAGTCTCCTAGCAGCAGGGGTATCCAAAACCTTATAGGAATGAGAGTCCTTGTCGGACTCTTCCCACGTTTGGGCTCCTAGATCCTTCTAGGGTGAAGGCCTTCAACAGGCTTTTTGGGCCTTTCTTGGGCCTTTATTAAATAATTACGAAATTAATTAATAACAAAGGCTTAATGGGCCTATGGCTTCAACAGAGCTTGTGGGCTGGACTTACAAATCCAATTGATCCTAGGATTTATTTTCCTAGTTCGTTTTGAGGGCCTTAAGCCTTTGAACCATAACAGGTCTAATAAAAGGAATAATAAATGCTATATTTATTACTTCTTTTAGGGCTTATTTTTGCCCATATCATTTGCCCCCCAACTTTTTGGGAAAACTTCGAGAGTTTTCATAAAAGTTTTACAAAGAGTTTTCAGTGCCTTATCGGGTTTTGGACTCGCTTCAATTAATTTTATCTCGACTTTTGGGCTCAGGCCTTCTATTATTAATTCTTTTAAAGAATCAATATTACATAAGTCGATCTTCTAAGAACTTTACTTATAATAATTTCCAAAAGATAAGAATTTCAAAATTTAGTCCATTTCGACCTGAAATGAGGTCGAAAAAGACCTCAAATATGACCCCAGGTCGAAACCAAGGATCAGGGTCGAAATCGACTTCGATTGGAGTCGATCAAATCTTCAAATACAGCCCCAGGTCAAAACCAGGGATTGAGGTCGAAATCGACTTCGATTGGAGTCGAACTAGGCCTCAAATTCTTTTAAAGCCGAAGACTTAGATTGGGGTCGACATCGACTTCGATTGGAGTCGACTTAGACTTCAAAAATCCTTGGAGTCGAAATGTTTGTCTGAGATCGATTTCGACTAGGATTGGAATCGAAATTTCTTTGGGCCTCAAGGCTTCATAATTTTCGACTAAAATTGGAGTCGAATTAGACTCCAAAACCCTTTGAAGTCAAAATTTCTTGGGGCCTCAAGGCTTCATAATTTTCGACTAGAATTGGAGTCGAATTAGACTCCAAAACCCTTTGAAGTCGAAATTTTTTGGGGCCTCAAGGCTTCATAATTTTCGACTAGAATTGGAGTCGAATTAGACTCCAAAACCCTTTGAAGTCGAAATTTCTTGGGGCCTCAAGGCTTCATAATTTTCGACTAGAATTGGAGTCGAATTAGACTCCAAAACCCTTTGAAGTCGAAATTTCTTGGGGCCTCAAGGCTTCATAATTTTCGACTAGAATTGGAGTCGAATTAGACTCCAAAACCCTTTGAAGTCGAAATTTCTTGGGGCCTCAAGGCTTCATAATTTTCGACTAGAATTAGAGTCGAATTAGACTCCAAAACCCTTTGAAGTCGAAATTTCTTGGGGCCTCAAGGCTTCATAATTTTCGACTAGAATTAGAGTCCAATTAGACTCCAAAACCCTTTGAAGTCGAAATTTTTTGGGGCCTCAAGGCTTCATAATTTTCGACTAGAATTGGAGTCGAATTAGACTCCAAAACCATTTGAAGTCGAAATTTCTTGGGGCCTCAAGGCTTCATAATTTTTGACTAGAATTAGAGTCGAATTAGACTCCAAAACCCTTTGAAGTCGAAATTTTTTGGGGCCTCAAGGCTTCATAATTTTCGACTAGAATTGGAGTCGAATTAGACTCCAAAACCCTTTGAAGTCGAAATTTCTTGGGGCCTCAAGGCTTCATAATTTTCGACTAGAATTGGAGTCGAATTAGACTCCAAAACCCTTTGAAGTCGAAATTTCTGGGGGCCTCAAGGCTTCATAATTTTCGACTAGAATTGGAGTCGAATTAGACTTCAAAACCCTTTGAAGTCGAAATTTCTTGGGGCCTCAAGGCTTCATAATTTTCGACTAGAATTGGAGTCGAATTAGACTTCAAAACCCTTTGAAGTCGAAATTTCTTGGGGCCTCAAGGCTTTATGGGCTTTACCCAAAGTGGGCTATACTGTGGACCTTAAACAAAGAGTTCAACATATTTTGCAACATAAAAGGTCTTCAAGGCATTCGGTCCACGGCTTGCTATTAATTGATTTCTGGGCCTTTCATTTTTATTGGGCCTTGGGCTTTCCATGTTATAGGCCTTCGAGGCTTTCAACATTATATAGTGGGCCTTTATTGCTTTTTAGGATCATGGGCCTTGCAGGCTTAAGTTGTGGATTTTTCTCGGTTCTCGAGTGGCAGGCATTTGGGCCTTGAAGCATGGGATTTTGAGCCCATTTACCGGCCATACCGGTTGCCTTACCCTCCAATGGTCGAGTAACCTAGAAACACCTGTAAAAAGGTGAGTTTAAACGGATAGGTGATCTGTTGGGGGTTGTATATATGAGTGGTGTGAGGGTCTCATTTCTCACACTTCTCACTTCTCACTTCTCGAATTTCTTCTCGGTCGTATTTGAGCTCTCAAGCTTCTAGCAACTCCAGTCGTTCATTTTCTCGAAGATAAACATCAAATCGAAAACCAGATGGTAGATAAGAGAGCTTCGATATTGGCAGCTATGAATGTGGGGTCGGCCAAGAGAGGTAAACCCCTAAACCGAATCCCCATTTTTTCAACTTACATGTCTTTGATGGATATGATCAACCAAAGGGGGGATGAGTATCCCTGCCAGTGTCATTTAGATTCATATAGCCGTAGCAGTAAGTTTTTTGATAATGATGTAATAGAGGAGTACAATAAACTTTTTAATTTCCCCCTAGATTTACCATTTCTTTGGTGGAACCTGGTGACAGGACCTGCCATTGGAATCCTAGTCGTTTGTTTGTTTATGTAGATGCCCTATTAGCAGGGCTTACGTTTCCTTTACATGAGTTTATCCCCATTCTTTTAGCCGACGTCCAAATGAACCCCTGCCAACTGGTGCCCAATGCATGGAGGCTTATTCACTGCTTTATGGTTTTTTGTTTAGAAAATAAAATAAAAATGACCGTCCCGCTCTTCCGCAAAATTTTTAAATTTAAAAACTCTTCGAGTCTTTCCATGGGTTGGGTTCAAATAGCACACAGGCCTAACAAACCCCACATCTTCGATACCACTTCAATTCCTGACAACAACCTTCACTGGAAGGAGAACTTCGTTCAAGTGAAGTGGGAAGGGGGAGATTGGGGGACTTTCTTTAGAACCACATTTGGCCAGGTTTCGGATGGGAGTGTCGATTCCATCAAACTCTCAGATGAGGAGCAGGCCGCCTATGTCAAGCTTACTCAGGCGAAAACCAAGCAAGTTGCTTGGGCTCTTCTTGATGAGTTTAAGTTGAAAGCTGTGGGCTTGTCCAGGGCCTCTAACAAAGGTATATGTCTTGCTTTACCTCATTTACCTTGTCAATTTAGTGTCTTTCTGACGTACTTGTGTTTTCTTTTCAGCTGCAGCGTTGATCAACGAGTGGACTATTCCGCCCACGGAAGAAACAGGTCGGATGAAGCGGCTAAAACTGATGCATGACCCTAGGCATGGGAAGGAACTTCCGGCCTTCTTGCAGCCACACTCCAGGCCAAGCGAGGCTGAGGGTAGCGAGCCTGTCAAAGCGCCCAAATCTCAAGTGTACAGCCAGGTTGGGGCTTTAGGAAGTCGGACACCGTTGTCGGCTGCATAGATCATGCAAGGGATTGGTCCCTTCACTCCCTTACCCCTTGTGATTACAAGGACATTGTTTTGGGAAGCGACGAGGAGGGCATCAAAACCTTGGGCGCGCAGGCTTTGGCATCGGTAAGTTTCTTTACTTGGTTAATTCGTATTTCACAGTGCCTCCATTTATGTTTTAGGTTCTTAACTGGTTTCGTTCCCTTCTAGGCTAATGCCTATTTTCAAGCCTCTCTGCATCAAGCAGAATCGTGGAAGACCCTGGCGGGGAAGCACAAGAAGGAGCTGACCACGGCCCACGCCAAAATCAAGTACTTGGAGGAGCAGTTGGCCGAGAAGGAGGGGCTTCTAAAGCAGGCTCAGGCTGAGGTGGTTGAGCTGCGGGCAGACAAAAATGCCATTATTGATAAATATATGGCTTCGGACGAGTATCGAGATTTGATTGAGGCCCACGACGACCTGGTCTTCCCAGCCAACTATACCATTGGGTGGAATGATGCTTTGCAGGAAGTGCTGGACAAGCATCCAGGGTTATTCGACCCAAGGGTGGACTTGAAATGCCCCCAATCGGCCGATGCCTTGAAGAAGCTGCTCGAGGAGCATGAGGAGGTGGATGAGGAAGATAGCCCTGATGTTAGGTATCGTGCGCCTTCTCTTACTCCTTCACCAGCCCCTTCTCCTCCCAGAACTACCTTGGGGAAGACTGCCACAGAAGCAACTCCAACAGAAAAAAGCTCTTCTGGGGAAGAAGGTTCATCTTCGTCTGGAACTTCTTCTTCGGGTGAGGATGAGTCTGAAGAGGAGGAGGAATCCCCTAAATAGTTTATTTTTATTTATGTTGGCCTTGGGGGCCTTGTAAAAACATTTAGCCATCGGGCTTTTATTTATGCATTTTACTTTCCTGCCTTCTCTCTTTGTGCCTTAGTTTTGCTTTGTTTTTCGTGTTTATATTGAACATAAACAACAACTACTCTCGAGGCTTGTAAAAAGACTAAGTAAAAAATGACAAGTGTCATATAAGGAAAACTGGAAGCATTTCTCGAAACTTATAATTTAGTATAAAAAGAAACAACTTATGCCTTCGAGGCTTAAACAAGTCATTAATTAAACGTTCTCAAAAATAAAAACTAACAATTTAAACATAATAAATTCTCAAGTTGGCAGCATTCCAGCTTCTAGGGACTTCAATCCCTTCAAGGGTCTGGAGTTTGTATGCTCCTTGCCCGGTGACTTCCTTTACTTGGTACGGTCCTTCCCAGTTTGGGGATAACTTGCCCTTGGGACCAACTCCAGATGCCTCAATCTTTCGCAGGACTAAGTCTCCTTCGCGGAAGAACCTTTCTTTGACTCTCAGGTTGTAGTAGAACAAAGCTTTCTTCTGGCTTTCTACTATTCTGGCATTAGCTTCGTCGCGCAGCTCATCTATTAGGTCTAGAGCCAGCTTCATGCCTTCTTCATTGGTGTCAACTTGAAATTCTTGAATCCTTGGTGATGTCTGAGCAACTTCAACGGGCACCACTGCCTCGGCTCCATAGACTAGTTGAAATGGAGTAGCTCCTGTTGATGTTCTACAAGTAGTTCTATATGCCCATAAGATTGGGAGTAACTCATCAACCCAAGTCCCTTGGGAGCGTTCTATCCTTTTCTTGAGTCCATCTAGGATGTTAGCAACTTCAGCTTGCCCATTTGACTGCGGATGAGCTACTGAAGTAAAGCGTAGTTCAATGTTATAATTCCCACAGTATTCCATAAAGTCCTTATTGTTGAACTGAGTTCCGTTGTCCGTCACTAGGATTCGGGGCAGCCCGTATCTGCATATAACATTCTCCCAGAAAAACTGAGTTACGTTCTTAGTGTCGATCTTGGCCAAGGGCTTGGCTTCTATCCATTTAGTAAAGTAGTCAATGGCAACAATGAGAAACTTTCTTTGCGCGCTGGCCATAGGGAACGGTCCTAATATATCCATTCCCCACATGGCAAAGGGGATTGGAGAACTTACTGATGTCAGCATCTCAGGGGGCTGCCTGACGATGGGTGCAAACCTTTGGCAGCGATCGCATTTCTTAACATATGCTTTTGCATCTTTAAGCATCTCAGGCCAATAGAATCCTAGCCTTATAACTTTATGAGCCAAGGCCCTGCTTCCAAGGTGTTCGCCACATACTCCATCATGAACTTCTTTCAGGGCAGCTTTAGCCTCATGGGGTCTCAGGCACTTCAAATAGGGTATCATGTATGATTTTTTATAGAGTATTCCTTCTATTAGGGCATACCTCGAGGCCCTAACCAACAGTTTGCGAGCTTTCACGGGGTCGGCAGGTTTTTTTCCTGTTTCCAAGTAGAGTTTGATGGGATCCATCCAACACGTTCCCGGCCCAATAGGAGCTATTAGTTTTGCATCAATGCTTGGGGTCTTCAAGACTTGAAAATAAACACTGCCCGAGTAGCTTTCAATTTCTGATGATGCAAATTTGGACAAGGCATCAACCTTCATGTTTTCCTCTCTCGGGATGTACTAAAAGTGACATTCTTCGAACTGTGTGGCTTGAGCTTTAACGATTCTCAAATACCTGGCCATAGTCATGTCTCGGGTCTCAAACTCCCCATTTACTTGAGAGATTACTAACCTTGAGTCACCACATACTTTCATGTTTTTCACCCTCAGGGTTCTGGCCAGACCAAGTCCAGCTATCAAAGCTTCGTATTCCGCCTCGTTGTTTGTAGTTGGAAAGTCCAATTTGATTGCATATTCGACAATGAAGCCATCCGGACTTTGTAAAACTAGTCCAGCTCCACTAGTTTTTGTTTTTGAAGCTCCGTCAAAAAAGAGCAACCAGTATTCTTTGAGTTCTTCCTTTTTTCCCTCTTTCTCCTTATTACCTTCTTTATCCTCTCTTTGCCCCCCGACTTCTTGGTTTAGAATGGTACATTCAACCACGAAGTCAGCTAGAGCCTGGGCTTTGATGGCTGTCCTTGGCTTGTATCTGATTTCGAACTCTCCAAGTTCAATGGCCCATTTGATTAGCCTTCCACTGGCCTTGGGGCTATGCAGTATGTTTCTCAGGGGTTGGTCTGTCAGGACTTCAATAACATGCGCCTGGAAGTATGGGCGTAACTTCCTCGAAGCCATTATTAATGCTAGTGCAAACATTTCAATCTTTGAATAGTTCAGTTCTGCACCATGCAGAATCTTGCTAACGTAATAGATGGGCTTCTGAACCTTAGCTTCCTCTTTCACAAGTACTGCACTCAGGGCTGAGTTTGAGACAGCCAGATACATGAATAGCACCTCTCCTGGTTTTGGTTTGGCAAGCAAGGGCGGCTCAACCATGTACTTCTTTAGTTCTTCAAATGCTGCTTGGCTCTCCTCATTCCATTCAAAGTTCTTGACCTTCTTGAGGGCCTTGAAGAATGGCAGACACTTCTCTCCAGATTTGGATATGAAACGCCCCAGGGCTGCTATCCTTCCAGTGAGCTTTTGGACCTCCTTAACAGTCTTGGGGGGCTCTATGTCCAAGATTGTTTGAATTTTATCGGGATTGGCCTCAATGCCTCTTTTGGAGACCATCAGGCCTAGAAATTTTCCAGACCCTACACCAAAGGCACACTTGGCTGGGTTCAACATCATTTTGTGGGTTCTCAGAATTTCAAATGCCTCACTCAGGTGCGCAAGATGATCGGCTTTGTCTAAGATTTTGACTAACATGTCATCTACGTAGACCTCCATGGTCGTACCAATGAGATGTTTGAAGATATTATTCACAAGCCTTTGATATGTGGCTCCTGCATTCTTAAGTCCAAAAGCCATAACCAGATAACAAAAAACACCAAAGTCAGTGATGAATGATACCTTAGGAATGTCATCGGGGTGCATTTTAATTTGGTTATAGCCACTGAAACCATCCATGAAGCTAAGCATCTCGTGCCCAGCTGTGGCATCTATTAACTTGTCTATCCTTGGTAAGGGGAAACAGTCCTTGGGACATGCATCATTCAAGTCAGTGAAGTCCACACACATTATCCACTTCCCATTGCTCTTTTTAACCATCACAGGGTTGGCCAGCCATTCAGGAAATTGGATTTCTTCAATAAATCCAGCTTCTAGCAATTTTTCCACTTCTAGCAAAACTTCTTTTCTTCTGTTTGACCGCTGTCCTTCCAGGATTTACATTCAACTGATGTGTTATAAGTTCGGGGTCTATTCCTGGCATGTCAGTTGTTGTCCAAGCGAAAACATCCCTGTTATCTTGCAGGAACTGTACCAGTTGTTGTTTCAGGTCCTTGGGGAGTGAAGCCCCAACATATGTCACTCTCTCAGGATATGAAGGATCTAGGGGGATGGACTCCAAGTCCTCCGCAGGTTTCCCCCTACTCTCTTCGTGATCTCTGACATCCATATCTTCAATGGGGAGAACCTGCCCCCCAGTGCCATCAGGCTTCAAAGCAGCCACATAACAGTTTCTGGCCATCTTCTGATCTCCTCTTTCTTCCCCCACTCCATTCCTAGTCGGAAACTTGAGTTTCAAGTGGTATGTAGAAGCTATTGCTTTGAAGGCATGCAACCCTGTCCTCCCAAGGATTGCATTATAGGTAGTGCTTGCGTTAATAACTAAGAAATTCAGCATTTGAGTGGACAGTCGAGGTTCTTCGCCTATAGTCATTGGTAGTTATATGATCCCCTCGATCCGAGACTCCACTTCATTAAAACCGTATATGGGCATGTTGGAGGGGGTTAGCTGTGAATCACTGTATCCCATTTTCACATAGGCATCATAAAATAGGATGTCAACAGAAGAACCATTGTCTACCAAGACTCTTTTCACAGGAGAATTCCCTATGGTAGGGGTGATTACTAAGGGATCATCGTGGGGGAACCTTACCCCTTCTAGGTCGGAGTCATCGAAGGACAACGAGATCTCAGTTCTTGCCCTCTTAGGAGGTTCTCCTACAATGCTCATTACCTCCCGGGCATACGCCTTCCTGGAGTTTCGGGAGTTGCCTGCTGCAGTTGGCCCTCCTGATATTACGTTAATCACAGGCCCTCTGGGCTGATTGTTTCTTTCCTTGGGGTTTGAGTCCCTTCGTTTGTCGTTCCTTCTATCGTCTCTAGCACCATCCTTGGTGTATTTTTCCAACTTCCCTCTTCTAATCAGAAATTCGATCTCGTCTTTCAACTGAAGACAGTCGTCAGTGTCGTGTCCCACATCCCTATGGAACCGGCAGTATGCGCTCTTATTTCTCTTTTCAGGATCAGTCCTCAGTGGCTTCGTCCATCGAAGATCTTTACCCTTCTCAATGTCCATTAGTATCTGGCTACGGGCGGTGTTTAGTCTTGCATACTCGGTGAACCTGGCACCTCCTTTTTTCTTGGAGTCATTGGCGTCACCATTCTTTGCATACTTGGTATCAACAGTGTACTCGGTATTGCTGGATCGTTTTTTAGGATAGGCGTTCGAGGTCTGAAACCCTTGAGCTTTCCTCATACTTTCCTCAGCCTTGATATACTTTCCTGCTCTCTCTTGGAGCTCATTCATAGTTTCAGGGGCCCTCTTGGCTAACGATCTCCTGAAATTTTCGTCAGAAGTCCCTTGCTGCAAGGCTATCATAGCTACCTTCTGATCAAGATCAGGGACCTTCAAGGCTTCCTTTGTGAACCTATTCATGTAATCCCTCAAGGATTCGTTCTTCCCCTGGTGCATGTTCATTAGCGAAGCTGAGCTCTTTTCATGAGTCTTGCTGCTAATGAATTGACCAATGAAGGTCCTGCTCAGATCCTTGAATGACCCAACAGAGTTTGGTGGTAGACGGCTGAACCACCGCTGAGCCATGCCACTCAGAGTTTGGGGAAACGCCCTACACTTGATGGCATCGTTTACAGGCTACAGCAACAGTGCATTAGAGAACGTGAGAACATGATTTGAGGGATCTCCCGTTCCATCATAGGCCCTGATTGTTGGCATCTTAAACTTCCTTGATATCTTTTCATTCATAATATTCTCTGTGAAGGGGGGTGTGGGATCATCAGGATCTCCAAGCGGCAATAACTCTTGGGGATCAGCCCTGACATGACTTGTCCTTATTTGCCTCGGGGGCTCATCCAAATCTATTACAGAGGTGTTTCTCATCAACTCTCCAGCACCCTCCACTCTGGGGCATTGTCGCCTTGCCAATGCCTTCTTCAGGTCTTTCCTTAGTCGTTGAGCTTTAGCCTCATGAGCGCGTATTCTTTCCTGAAGGTTCAGGGAGTCATTACTTTGAGGCCCTCGGGGCTGGGTACTCCTCCCTCCAAGGGGCTCCTTACCAGGTCGCCTCCTCGTGGGTTAACATCTTCGTCAGATGACTTCTCGTCATCAGTTGAGTAAGGTCCAGAAAAGTCCCGACTTCTTCGTTGTGAGGTATAGTGGGGCAACAGCCCTTGCTCATAAGGGGGCTCATAGTTCCTTGGGAGCCCATAACGAGGGTCGGGAGTTATAGTAGACGGGACCTGCATAGTAGGAGGAGCAACAAAAGTAGTATGAAGGGGTGGAATTACATAGAGCGGAGGAGCTGAAGCATGAATTGACACATCGGGGTTGGTAGGATGAACGACGATGCTGAGGGGTCCAGCACGCCGGGTGCTTACTTCAGGGTCCTCAACGGAGGTTGTTGGAACAACAACTTGTTGCCCCTGAGTTGTAATAGAGGGAACAGTGGTGTCGACAGCGGCGCCAGGGATCTCTCCTTCAAGGGTACTTGCAGTACTTCGTGTTCTTGCCATGGTTATTATTCGGTTCCCACAGACGGCGCCAAATGTTACGGATCAAAAACGAGGTGTCTTTAATACGTAATTAATGCTAGGGTTTGGGAGAGCTTCAAGCTTTAATGGCTGCACTAACGTTTCGTGACTAAACACATGTCCTCGTTAACTGCCTACGTATCTCAGTTCGTATGAGAATCAAGCCAAAAATGTAGTTCTAATGTTGAGGGGTTAGGCCCTTTAAATAGGCACATGAAGGCCTTGGAATCAGAGTAGGGTTAGGAGACTTGGGGGCCAAGTCTCCTAGCAGCAGGGGTATCCAAAACCTTATAGGAATGAGAGTCCTTGTCGGACTCTTCCCACGTTTGGGCTCCTAGATCCTTCTAGGGTGAAGGCCTTCAACAGGCTTTTTGGGCCTTTCCTGGGCCTTTATTAAATAATTACGAAATTAATTAATAACAAAGGCTTAATGGGCTTATGGCTTCAACAGAGCTTGTGGGCTGGACTTACAAATCCAATTGATCCTAGGATTTATTTTCCTAGTTCGTTTTGAGGGCCTTAAGCCTTTGAACCATAACAGGTCTAATTAAAGGAATAATAAATGCTATATTTATTACTTCTTTTAGGGCTTATTTTTACCCATATCATTTACATGTGTAAATTGAATGCCATAAATTACCACAGTGAAAACAAGGATTATGTGCTCTATATCTAGTCTATTTTCTAGCCTCTGATCTAGGTCTCTCAGGTTCCCTCTTTTTATTTTACCTGCAGTCAATAGTAAGATGATTAGAATTTCCACATGTAAAACGGGTTTTTCTAGGAGCATCAGGGATATTCTTATAGTCATTCTCCTTAGAAATTCCTACTTTGCCATTTCTATTCCTCTTGACATTTTTAGGTTTATTTTTGTTAATGACTGTCTTCAACTTTTCCTTAAGTTGCTTTTGTGAGAGTAACCCAATATTGACTGGTTTATTCTCTGACACACTATTCTTTTTGGTTTTGTGATTATTAGATCATTTATCAGAGTTTGCCTTTTCATTACTAGCTCTAACAAAATTCACTTGTTTACTCAATTTTCTTTTTGTTCCTGTGTGTATCATATCGTTCTTAGCATGTGTCTCCTTATCTGATTCATAACCTAGAGCATATGTCCAATTTTTGTCAGAAAGAATTTGTTGGACTTTCTTGCTAGAGTTTGTCAAAACTCTAAAAGTCTCTTATTCTTTAGCTATCTTAGCTTTTAAATATTCAACCTGTATTTCTAGATGATTTTGGCATGTGAATAACATTCTCACAGTCTTTTTTAGTGCTAAACATGTGTGTAAGTTTAGATTCAAGAAGATCATCCCTAGTAGACATAGTTTGAATTTGAGATTTTAATCTTTCATTCTCAAGCGACTGTGATTTAAAACTAACATGCAGAGTTCTAAGAAAAGTCTTTAATTCATAGACATTTTATGTATCAATATTGAAGATAGAGTCTGGTACCTTGTCAGAATTTAGGATAGGAGCATCAGTGTTTGCCATGAGAGCATAGTTTGTTTCCTCTTCAGAGTCTAAGGAATCCATCCAATCTTTCTTTAAAGTAATGATGACTTTCCCAGATTTCTTGCTTCTGCACTCTGTAACAAAATGTCCCATTTTTTTACACTTGTAACACTTGACCTTTGTTTTGTCAAGTATCTTGGACTTCCCTTCTTTGTCTTCTTTTCTCCTGAATCTTTCTTGATTTTTGTATTTCCTATATTTCAAATTTTTGAAACCTTTGACAATCATGGAAACCATCTTCATCATGTCAGAGTCTGTGGAGTCATCAGAGTTTACATCAGGGTCTGCCTCAAACTCTGATTCACTGTTTTCCTTAATCATTACATCTTTTCCTTTTCTTGTTGAGACTTTTAAGACTTTTTCATTTGGTTCTTCAACCTTAGTCTCAACATTAAAGGCAACATACTTTTCGTTGCTACTTTTCCTATTCTTTCTTTGCTGTAACTCCAAGTCATGAGTCTTCAGTCTTCCATACACTTCATCTAGGGACATCTCATCAAAATCTGCTCTATCTCTTATCAAGGATGTTTGTAAATCCCATTTTTCAGGAAGAGCCCTAAGAAACTTGGTGTTTGAATCCTCATTATCATACACCTTATCAACCAAAGCTAAGTTATTCAACAAAGTAAGAAATATGTCATAGATATATGTGAGAGACTCATTCTGCTTAGCCTCAAAGTATTCATACTCTTGAATTAGAACAGATCATTTATTCTTCTTTATCTCCTTGGTTCCTTGGCATTGAACCTCTAGTGCATCCCAGATTTCTTTAGCAGTTTTGCATGCAATTACCCTGTTAGACATCACAGAGTCAAGACTGTTATGCAGAATATTCCTTACCTTTGCATCTTTGAGGACTTCTTGCTTTTCCTCATTAGTCCACTCATTTTTGACTTTCAGAGTATAGTATTCAGGAACCTGTCTTCCTTCCACGATTGTTGATGGGACTAGCTTAGTTGGAAGATACTGACCTTCATTGATCCTGTCTAGATAATCAGGATCTGTGGCTTCTAAGAACATCATCATCATTACCCTCCATGTAGGGTATTCAACCTTCTTCAAGATAGGGATTCTAATACTTTTTTACTTTTTTCCAGACATTGTTTTGAGATCTTTAATTTGTAATTAACTGTCTGCGCTGATACCAATTATTACCCAAATAATACACTATTATAGAAGTGGGGTTGAACATAATAGTATCAAACAATTCGATTATGAACACAAGTATGTAGAAGAAATACTGTTTTATATTTAATTTATTTGACTGAATACAAAACTCTCTCAAGAAAATCAATGTTCTTAAGAGCTTCTAGGTTTTGAGAATAATATGACTTGAACGATTACAATGTAAAACCTAATTCTGTGTTTATATAGTACACAACTACATATCCAAATATAAGAAAGATAATGATCATTAAATGTCAATATTCAATTTCCATCATTATCCTCCTACAAGATAGCTTTCAGAAAGGAAATTATTATTCATTGAAACACTTCCATATTTATCTCAATCAACTCCTGATTCGTCGGTTACCATCTTTGTCAAACTCTGATATCACAAACTCTGTCGGTGTAGTAATCTCTGATGGAGTAAACTATGTCAACAGCTTCTAAACTCTGATGATGCCAACTTAAACTCTAATCTTCAATAAACTCTATTCGAAGTAATCTCTGATAGCATCAGTTCTTTATTTCTAACAGGGTTAACTTCAAGAACTCAACAAGTAAGACTTGTTTATATCTCTAAATAATAATATGAGATTTATACAAGTAGCACTTAACTTGATGTTCGACGTTAATTAAACTTACTAATATTCTACGAGTGTACTTTGTTTATATTTCTTAATAAATAATAGAGATTTATACGAGGGAACAAAACTGAGAATATAAGTTAGTTTTTTCACTTAATAATTCAAACAAGGAGTATTTTTGTTTATGTCTTAATATATAGACTTATACAAAAATTCATGACTCAGAATTAAAGTGAGCCTAAACTTACAAATATTTGACGAGAGAGCTTCGTTTATATCTCTAAATAATGTATGAGATTTATACGAATATTCTTATCTTAGAATATAAGTTAGTTTATACCTCTATTTATTTTAAACAAGGAGATCTTCGTTTATGTCTAATAATATAGACTTATACGAATTTAATCTCAACTCGGAAATAAAATGAGATAGCTTATTAATATTTATCAAGGAACCTCTTGTTTATATCTCCAAAGAGACTTATACAAATCGGTTCTAACTCGGAATAAGAGCTAGCTTTAAGTACAAAAGTTAAACAACGAGTCCTTTTGTTTATGTCGTACCTCGACTTATACAAATTGGACTCGACTCGAAACTTAAGTAACTTGGAGTTGTTATTAATCCCAGAAAGATAAACCAATGATATGAACAACTAATTTAGGTGAGCAAGAAATGAAAAGAAAGCTCCCCTAAATACCAGCACAACTTATATATACTAAAGATGACAAACTATTAATGCTCGTGTATATATAAATCGTAAACAAGGCTAACTATATATTTATGCTAAAAATCGAACCAAGCCAAATAATATAAATATATATAGCCAAATTATATATATACCAAATAGACAAGAAATAACTAACTTATGACCCTTGTGCTCTTGTTAGAGACAAAAATATTTCTTTCGAAATCAAGGGATAAGAGTTAGGTTTGGGTTCAAGCTTTTGTGTGTGTATACTAAAAATCAAGTAAGCAAGATACACGCACTACTAGACATGAACCAAGCTACTGATACATATATATATATATGATATGATCTTTGGGTAGCCTAAAGGTACTTGTAAGGTGTGTGTAGAAATTGTGCAAGTATATGTGTTTATAAGCCTTATAAGTAAGGTTCTTGGGAGAGAAAATTACAGCATTTACTTGGCACATAATCGCTTGAATAATGGTGGGGGTGATGCTTTATTTATAGCCAAAAATTAGGCATTTTAGATTTATTTAATTATGAGACAAGGGAACAACCTTTTGCATAAATCAAGGAAATGTACAATAATTCAAATTTGTATTCCCTCAGCTGAATTAGTTCCCATGTGACTCTTGGAAAGTGTGCAAAGCTCATTCAGTAAATTATTTAAGCTAAAAAACACGATACCGAACGATACGTTAGAAATATGACGTTTTTCAAAATATGCTCCAAAACTTATGAAACTTTAGATACTACTTCGGAATAATCCCAATAGGTCATGATCAAAATCCTACTTAATTTGGAGTTGACCTTCATTGACTTTTATTTAACCGAACAAACACTCCCGTATCTGTGAATACAGGCCAAAACTAAAATTCACCCAAAAATTATGATAAACATCCTAAAATTCTTTTTTAACATTCTAATGACATTCCCCAAGTTTCAAGTCATTTGGACAAGTGGAGATATTTGTTTAAGAAAATGATCGTTTCGCTGTCCCTAAAACCCGAAACAATAATTGATAGCCATTTGACGGAACTTGTCGACGTTTGGACTAAAGTTTTGACTCAAAACATATTCAAATATAATATTCCTAATATAATAATGACTATTAAGTCCAAGGAATGTTTAATTTGAATTAAAATACAAATTATCCAAAGAAATAGGATAATTCATGGCTTCCGGGATAAAATCTGTATTTTATATCTAGGCAGGACTTTGTTGAAGATAAATTGAACAAATATATTTATAAAATATATTAAAAATATATTCCCTTGAAAACCTTTAAAACAAACACTCTTTTGAATGGATAACACATTTGTTATCTCGTAAAAGTAGTGTTAAAAATACTTTATTTATTCATCTTTAGTTTTTGCCTCAAAATATAATTTATATAAACTAGATTTGATTTTATCATTATTTTGATAAATCCCATCTAATTATATGTAGAGATAAAATCATTTGTTTTCGTTTATAAAGGATGTTTGACCCAGTTTGACTTTTTTCTCGTTGACTGTCACTTCGAACAACCCAATGGAGGATTACTATATACATTATTAACTTCCTAATTCAAATTTAATTTACACTTATCGTTAATAAAAAATAATCAAAACTTAATCCATAAGACTGTATCTCACAGGAATAAAGATAAATTTTCAAAATTTTAAAATTTTAATTATAAAATCATTATTAAAAAGAAAACACATGCATCGCAAGTTGTATAAGCTAGTTTAATAAAAATCATTCAACTATTCATATTTCATAACATTATTAAAATTAATTATTATTAATAATAATAGCAATACACTCGTTAAAGAGATAATTTGTATTATTATTATTATTATTATTAAATCAAAAAATTTTACTTTATTCGGTTCAATTTTTAAAAACTACCATTTTTTAAAAAGACATATTATATTATTATTCTAACTTTTATATTTATTTTTACTCATTAGTTTATTAAAATAGTTAATAATTAGAATATAATAAGATATAAATCATTAACGTAAAATTTTAAATTTAATTTAAATTATATCCTATATATAATTGAAATAAGATATATAATATAATATGGTCGTCAGGGTTAGAAATGTAAATTTTTAAATATTATTAATTATTTAATTAATATATTAAAGTTCGATTTACTGTGGCGTGAGTACAAGATTTAACTTAATATTATTTTAAATTTATTTGTAAATAAAATTTTTAATCTTAAATTATCAAACAATATCAACAACTAATTTAATATTATTTTAAAAAGAGTATATTAAATTTTAATATTAAAATTGAATAAATATAAATTTTAAAAAAATTAAAAGAAACCCATGCATCGCATGGGCTATGAGCTAATCTATATAATTGAAATAATGGAGATAAATGGTATGGTGATCAGGGGTAGAGACATAAATCCTAATTATTATTAATTATTTATTTAATTCAGGTTTGATTTCTTGGGAGTACAAAAATTAACTTAATAATATTTTTAGATTTATTTTTAATAAAATGATTATGGTTTGATTATCAGCCAATATTAATAATTAACTTAATATTATTTTAGAAGAAAATATATTAAAATAGAATAAAGATAAATTTTCAAAAAATTTAAAATTTTAATTATAAAATCATTACTAAAAAGAAAACACATGAATCGTGTTTTCCCAGTCGTACAAGTAGAAGGGGGAGTTGAATACTTGTATGTCTTTTCTGCCCGATTTAAAATCAAATTAAGAACAAACTCAAACACAAAAATATGAATAAGTATTGTTTTGTATTATTGATTTGTGAATACAAAACTCTCCTAGGGTGTACACAAACCCTAGCAGCTTCTCTGTGTTTATCACAGCAACTCTCTCTATTTCTATGCTCTCACAAAATTTCACTCAGATAATTATGTTTCGACTTCCACACTTTTACAATTAGGTTACATAGAGATTATATAGAGAGCTGCTTATCAACTAATAACAGAAAGATAAATTACAATAGGAATAGAATTCCTAATTATTAGTTGACAGTTTCCTTCTAGAATTCTCTTTCTTTCCCATAGCATATCTGCAATATATTTATCTTGATCTTCGAAGACTTTCCATTCCTGTGATCTTCTTCCAAATTTATCCTCAACTGTATAGACTCTGAAATCTTCAGACTCTGATGATCTTCAGACTCTGATCACATGTAGACTCTGATAGATCATAGACTCTGATAGTCTATAGACTCTGATCACCTTCCAGACTCTGGTTTCATTTTCTACAGAAATTCTTCCAAGTACAAATAACATGAATATTGACTATCTAGACTCTGATTATACATTTCAGAGACTAGAAAAACTTATTACAAATAAACTAATCTAGACACTGTTCTAGTATTTTGTACATCATCAAATGAATATATCCCTAACAATCTCCCCCTATTTATGCTTTATAAAATGTAAGCATAAATCAAGGTTTGATGATGTCAAAACTAAAGAATAAAACTATTAATCTAGAACAGTATAAAAGAATTATAAAAGAAAAAGAATTACTTTTTATTTAATCTTTTCAAAGCCTGGATTATTCTTCAAAAAAGAATTCAGCATATTTTCCTCCACAATTGCCAGAGCCTCGCCAATAAATTTCTTCATTTCTTCACTTGAGCATTTGATTTGACAATAAGCTGCTCTAAGATCATTTGCACTGCTTTCTTGATCTTTTAAGTCCTTCAACATCAGAACACTAACTTTCCCACTCATAGGCTGAAACCCAAAGTAATGACCCACACCTTCTTGAAATTTAATCTGTTTTTCTTCCAATGGCATGACTTGATCATTTCCCTCAGTATCAACACATTTTAAAGAAAATTTACCCATTTGTCGATTTGCCTGTCTATGCAAAATCAGCTTCCTATCAATCTCCTTGAACCATTTGTGTGTGACAGCTTCTTTGCTCTTGTTAACTTCATAAATAATTTGAAGTAAGAATCTAATATACTGTAATTCCTCAGCCTGTTTGAAAAAGATAAAATTTGACTGACTGATCCATCTTATACTTCCACCTTCTAAGAAGTAAACCAGCATCTCATTCTTCACTTTTTCTGTATCTCCCTGACCTCCTTGTATCTTCGTTTCAAAAACATTATATACAATTTGAGCAGACACCACTTTATTTAAGTGCTTCTGAGTGATCTTCTCAAACTGCCTATCTGTCAAGGATTGAGGATCCCTGGTTAGAGTAGATGTTCTGTCAATGTCAGATTCTTCAAATCCTCCAAGACCTATCTTTTTTTTAGCTCTAAGTTGCAGATTTGATTGACTGCACTTCCAGTATGAAGGTTCTTGAGTTTGATCAGAGTCTGACTTCTTTCTTTGCTTATCAGAGTCTGACTTAGACTCTGATTTCCCATGTTTAGTCCCTGACTGATGTGTTTGAGTTCTTGCTACTCCAGATTGCTTTTGTTGCACACCATCAGGACCCTTAGAACCATGAGAACTATCTCCATCATCACCATCTCTCCTCCTTTTAACTCCCCTTGATTTATCCTTGCATCCCTCATCCTTATGTCTCCTGGAGGACTCACCTTGCTTCACCGTCTCCCCCTTTTTGACATCATCATTACTGGTGACAGCCAAAAGAATCTGCTCAAGAACAGTGGAGATATTTGCATGGGCTGCAATAACTGAATCAACCTTAGTGGTCAAAGCAGAAACTGTAGTTTGAAGAGAGGCTTGAGTGGTAGTGATAACAGCTAGAGCATCTTTAAAAGCGACCTTTTTGGATAATTGAAGGGAGTGAATTCTGTCAAATCTTGTATTGAGCAGAGATGTTGTATTATCAACACCAGTGAGCTTTGTTTTAATATGAGAAATGTCCTGGACCACACTGGATAATTGAGCAGCAACATCAGGTAGCTTAGCTTTAACAGCTCCATCTAAGACTTGATCTTCTTCACCAGGATAGTAACCATGTCCCTGTTGAAAAGATTTTTTCTGAAAAGCCTTAAGTCTCTTAGAAAGATGAATATCCAAAATACACTCAAAAGAATCTTTATCATTGAAGCCTCTTTGCTGTGCAGACTCCCAAGACTGAGGAAACACCTGATCAAAATAGATAAAAGAAGGAGTAACATGATCATCATCTGCAGAAGTGCATTCCTCAGCAACAGGCTCTAGCTTTGTGAATGGAGGTGTAGACTCTGGTGGTGGTGTAGACTCCGAAACTGCAAACGGGACTATAGACCCTGACTCCTCCTGAGAGTGATCAGAGACTGTAGACTCTGGAAGTCTAGCGCTTATAGGCATTATTAAAAGAGGTTCTTCTGACTTCAATGTTGCAGCCTCAGTGAAAATGACAGGGTTATCCACCAACGCCTCCATGACTCTATCTGCTCTTCTTGCTAGAGAATCCACCAGGTGAAGTTGGGGTCTCTGTGTAAATGATTTCTGAGCAGTAAGAGCCTCCTCCTGTTTGCCAATCTGCACAATCAAACATAGTGAATTGTCATCCATCCCCTGCTCCAACTCATTGGACCAACTCTTTGGAAAATCTTGATCCCAATAAGTAAAGCTAGGTTCAGGATACCCTAATCTCTCATGCTCACAGTGGGGTTGGGCACCCACTTTCTCAATCTCACTCAGGCTCTCTACAGTTGTATCTACCTCTCCTTTTGCCCGGTCCAGTGCCAGCCTCTCATATATTTTGTCACTCAATGTGGAGGGTGCACTCAATAAACCTACAGAAAAGGGGTTGAGAGATAAAAATGGTGCTTCAATACCTGAACCAACTTGATGGAGGGGAACCCCTTCAAATGTCTGAAGGCTAGGGGTTTCCACCAAGGGGTGAGCATCAACAGATTCTGAACCCTTACTAGCATCTTCTCTCTTTTCAGAGTCTGTTAGCTCCAGTATTCCAGTCTCAGGGTCTACTCTAGACTCTGACTGCTTCAGCATGACTTCATTAGAAGCCAGAGTCTGAGTGTTACCATCTTTGACTGTTGGTGCATGAGACTCCCCCTCAAGGTGGATAGACTCTAAGAGAATAGATTGGGAAATCACTTCATGAGCATCCATCAGAGTCTGTCCTCCCATATCACTGGTGTTCTCATCAGCTCGTTGATGAGTTGTCAAGGAGGGCCCAACAGCATACTCCCCTGCCCCACTATCACCCAACCTCTGACTAGGTGGTTCTTGTGTGGGTGAGGCAGACTGAGCATCTTTATCACTAGTCACCACTGGTGCACTAGTCCCATCCTCCAATTGCCTTGCACCACCTGCTACCTCTTGTTGTTCTTCAAGAATAAATGCATCCAACTTGTGATGAAAGGCCCTGAGATGGATTGCATTGATTGCCTGGGCATCTGTGAGATTGAAGAGGTCCTGCAGTTCCCTTCTTACTCTTTGAAAATAAGTGCCCTTGAATTGATCTAGTCTACTTTGGTAGGTTGGATAGATGTATTTGTTGGCAATTGTACCTATATTATGGACAAGATAGTCAGCCACCTGTCTTGACAGAGGTTGAATTTGAGAGATCCATTGAATGGTTGTCCTGTAGGTAACTCCATTATCCCAAATTGCTTCATAGTTAAAAACTGGTTGCTCAATCTCAGATTCCAACTCAGCAATAGACTCTGATGCTCTCCTTTTGTGGACCTTAAGCTTTTTAGGCTTCTTTGTAATTTTCTGTTCAGAGTCTGGCACACCTAGTGCTTTGAGAACTTCATTAGTTCTGCCTTCTATGAGCCCAGCTGCTTGTACTTGGAATGAAGAGTTGAATAGGTAGCTGTAGAGATTTTTGACCACATCCTGTGCAGACATTTGTAGCTCCTGTTCCATTCTCTTCCTTAGGGCTTCATAGGTTGAAAGAAAATCCAAGACTTGAGATTTAGTCTGATATTGCTCTGGATCTTCAACTGATTCCACCAAAGGATATAAGAATAGCAGTGCCTCATCAATTGGAGTAATTATCTCATCAATTAGGCATGTGGCTGCATCCAATGGCATTCCTTCCCAAAATGTGTCATGATCAGAGTTTAAAGGCAGTCTAGACTCTGACTCAACATTAGACTCTGGTTCAGGTGTTTTCTTGATTTCAGAGTCTGGCTCTGCAGGAGCCTTGGGAGCATCTGTTTCCTGCAAAACAGGGTTAGTAATAATAACAGGCTTGTGTGTGTGTGCAGAATAAGCCTTCCTTAACCTTCTGTACTTCTTAGCAAAAGATTTCTCAGGAGACTCAAAGTGAGAATCCTGAGGTGCTTCCCTAGGTTTTTCAGAGTCTGTAGCCTTTTGAGAGTCTACAGACTTGGCTTGAAGGTTAGAATCAAGTGTATCATGACCTTCCTTTAGCAAAGAAAGTCCTTCAACAACTTGCTTCTCTAGTGGATTGAGCTCCTCATCACTATGCTCATCTATAAGCCTAGATTGAATCAATTTTCTCCTCTTTACAACTGGTGCCTGTTGAGAGACACCAGAGGTTGGTTTCTTTTTGGATTTTGGTTTGGAAGATTGTATAATTGAAGGGGATTGGGTGACTTGGGTAGGTGCAGGGGGACTCTCCATTACTTGTTCCTGCACCATTTCACCACCAAAAAATGAAGCATTGTATATAGAAGGTTTGTAGGATATGTCATTGCAGGTAGATATGTCATTGCAGGTAGACTCTTCTTTTTGTCATCAATTCTCTTAATGTCAGAGAATATCCTCCTTTGCTGTTTGTATGCCTGCACACAGCAATCATCTGCCAACTTGGTTGACATGTCAGGAATGAAGTGATTGAGGAGAATCATAAAAAATCTATGATAGTAGACTTTCTTTCTCCCCTCATGCACATTATTTAATTTTGCTCCCATTTGAGTGAGCAACATATCACCAATGTTGATTATTCTATCAAATAGGAGACTATGACCAATTTGATAAGTAATAGCAGTAATAGCATCAAATCCACTACACTTACCAGTAAAACACTTAGCAATTTGATCGAAGAAAAATGACCATTCTTTCCTTAAGTAAGGCCTAGTTATCTTGCTCATGTTATCTAAGCTAGCAGAATAACCTATTGCCTTAAACATGCTTTTAATGTCATCATCAGATACAATTTCATCAAAAGTAGACTTAACAGGCAGTTTAAACACAGAATTAAGCACATCTGCAGTGACATCAAATGTAGTCGAACCAAAGGTAAACATTATTTTACCTGGTTGATCCTGAGAAGGATCAACTACCTTTGCAGTGCTCCATGCTTGTGATACAGCATCCATGTGAATGACTGGTGATGCCTTGAGAATGTAGTGTAGCTCGGTTTGTTCCAAGAAATCCATCATAGGGTAGTAGTCAGCGTCTACCCCTTTCTTATCTCCAAGAGCAGCAACATGATTTGTGGTCATGAACTCGAAATCCCCAAATGTGAACGCAATCGCCTTGGGTCCTCTCATGACAGTAGAAACGACAACCATTAAAGTTGTTGAGTTCAAAGTGATGGAGAAGCTTGAAGAATTTAGCTAGGGTTCGTAAAAAGCTCTGTGAATATTTTTGCCTTAGAAATCAATTGCAATAAACAAGTGAGTAAATTGTATGAAAAATTCTATTTTGTTCAAGTTGCATACAATACACACGAGTCTACAGCCTGTCGCCGGTCAAAAAATAACTGTTACCGCCTATTTCAAGTCATTTGAACATTTTAAATGCAATCAGAGTCTGCCGGCGCGAATTTTAACCGTTTCAGAGTCTAGGCGATAATTTTCTCAGAGTCTACTGACTTTCAGAGTCTACAGACTCGTCAGAGTCTACAGACTCGTTAGAGTCTAGACTCTGTCAAGGTAAAATACCAAACAAAATGTTGCACTAACAATTAATCACAGTGTGTTAAGACAGGGACTATAATTAAAGTGCATGCCTTTCTTCTTGCAATTTTTGATCACTTACATATTTAACATACCTAGTTCACCTACCAGTCTGAGAAAGGTAGACTCATCAAGTGGTTTTGTTAAAATGTCTGCAATCTGTCTGTCAGTTGGAACATAGTGAAGTGTCACAGTACCATTTTCAACATGTTCTCTAATAAAGTGATACCTGACATCAATGTGCTTTGTTCTGGAGTGTTGGACTGGATTCTCTGCAATTTTAATAGCACTAGTATTATCACAATACATAGGAATATTTGAGAATGTTAGTCCATAATCAAGTAATTGATTTCTCATCCACAGGATTTGAGCACAGCAACTTCCAGCTGCAATGTATTCAGCCTCAGCTGTTGAGGTTGATACAGTCTGTTGTTTCTTGCTAAACCAAGAGATTAATCTGTTGCCAAGAAACTGGCATTGTCCTGTTGTGCTTTTCCTATCTACTTTGTATCCTGCATAGTCAGAATCTGAATAGCCAATTAGTAAAAAATCTGACTCTCTAGGATACCAAGGTCCAAGAGTTTGTGCCCCCTTGAGATATCTAAAAATTCTTTTCACAGCTATTAAGTATGATTCTCTAGGGTCAGCTTGAAATCTGGCACACAGACAAGTTACAAACATTATATCTGGTCTACTAGCAGTTAAATATAACAATGAGCCAATCATACCTCTGTAACTAGTGTTGTCAACTTTCTTACCCTTTGGGTCAGAGTCTAGCTTAGTAGCTGTTGACATGGGAGTTTTAGCAGATGCAGAATCTTGCATATCAAACTTCTTCAACAGTTCTTTTACATACTTTGTTTGATTGATGAAAATTCCATCATCATTCTGTTTGACTTGAAGCCCCAAAAAGAAGTTTAATTCTCCCATCATGCTCATTTCATAATTTGACTGCATTAGTTGACTAAACTTTTCACAGAGATTATCATTAGTAGATCCAAATATAATATCATCAACATAAATTTGGACAAGCAAAATATCACCTTTATATTTTCTGATAAAGAGAGTTTTGTCAATGGTACCTCTTGTGAATCCATTTTCAAGAAGGAATTTTGAAAGAGTTTCATACCATGCTCTAGGTGCTTGCTTCAATCCATATAGTGCCTTGTCTAACCTGTAAACATGATCAGGAAACTTTGGATCAACAAATCCTGGTGGTTGCTCCACATAGACTTCTTCTTCCAATTCTCCATTTAAGAAAGCACTTTTCACATCCATCTGATACACCTTGAATTTTGAATGAGCTGCAAAGGCTAGAAACATTCTAATAGCTTCCAATCTTGCTACTGGTGCAAAAGTTTCATCATAGTCAATTCCTTCCTCCTGTGAGTATCCTTTTGCAACTAGCCTTGCTTTATTTCTTACTACAGTTCCATTCTCATCAAGTTTATTTCTATACACCCATTTTGCACCAACCACTGATCTATCTCTAGGTCTTGGTACAAGTTTCCACACTTTATTTCTCTCAAATTCATTCAATTCTTCTTGCATTGCAATAATCCAATCAGGGTCTTGCAAGGCTTCCTCAATTTTCTTGGGTTCATTCTTTGAGAGAAAACAGCTATAAAGACATTCATTTTGAGTGGTTGTTCTTGTTTGTACACCACTCTCAGGATCACCAATTATCAAGTCAGGAGTGTGATTCCTTGTCCATTTTCTAGCAGGTGGAAGATTGGTTCTTGAACTTGAAACTCCCCCTAAGTCATTTGCATCTTCTGTATTTGAGTGAAATTCAAATGAAGAGGCTCCCCCTAAATTGCTTGACTCTGACAAGAGTTTAGAGTTGCTTGATCCAGACCCTGATGAGTTAGACTCTGTCTGTCTAGACTCTGTCTGGATAGACTCTGTCTGGGTAGACCCTGACCTGTTAGACTCTGAATTATTTGGAGTTGAATTTTCTGGCTCCCCCTCAGAATGTGCAGGTTCTTGTGTTAGTTCAGGATTTATTCTAGGGTCTTCATCCTCTTCTTCTTCATTTATCTCAGAACTTTTTAGATTTTCAAATTCCAGTGTTGTAGACTCTGACTCATCCTGCAATTTTGTAAACTTTTTATCATCAAATGCAACATGAATAGATTCCATAACAATTTTGGTTCTGAGATTAAACACTCTGAATGCTTTTGTGTTCGATGCATATCCAAGAAAGATTGATTCATCTGCCTTGGCTTCAAATTTGCTTAGATTTTCAGGATGTACTTTCAGTACATAACACTTGCATCCAAATATGTGAAAGTGTTTCACACTTGGCTTCTTGTCCTTTATCATTTCATATGGAGTCTTTCCATGCATGTTTATTAGACACTACTAGAAAAACTGGATACAACATCGCATCTTTAACAACGGTTGCAAAAATCACCGATGTTAAAGGTCTTTTTAACATCGCTTTTGTATATAACGATGTTAAAGCTTATTTAAGACATCGCTTGGTAAAAAGCCCGATGTCTAAAGTTATGTTCGAAAAAAATAAAAAAAATGAGTCAATTAATAACAATTCTCCCAGGTTATTACCCAATAATTCCCCCCTTAGACAAAATTCATTTCCCCCCTTAACAAAAATCACTTCCGCCCTTAACAAAAACCATCTCCCTCTCGAAGCTGTCTTCTCTCTCTCGAAGCTAACAAAAGCTAGGGTTCTTCAATTAACCCATCACTCTCCCTCTCACTCACACTCGATTAACACATCACTCTCCCTCTCCCTCACTCTCGATTTGGTCAAAGAACAAGCCCTAGCTAGCTAACTGGTCAATTTGGTCGAAGAAAAAGCCCCAGTTAAAATGTCGATTTGGTCGAAGAACAAGCCCTAGCTAACAAGTCCTGTTATTTCTTCACTCGATTTGCTCAATTGGTAAGCAAACCTAACTAGTTCATTTGAATTTGTGTGTGTTTGTGAGCTTTTTTAGTTGAATCTTGTCCATCTCTGTTTAGTATCTGTTTGTATGGGTTTGTTGATTCATTAAATTGTTGTCATGTGGGTTTTGTTTCAAAACCCTAGCTTCTTGGAAAGTTTATGAGCTATTAATTAGTTCGAAATTTTATTTTCGATTTCTAATTTGAGTACTTTCAACAGGTCTAGAGGGTGATTTTCAGCTACTGATTTTCAGCTATTATATGTATGTATGTATGTATATATGTGTATATGCTTTATATTTATCTTATTATTTGGTGTGTATACATATAGATATTTGTAAGTATTTCCCCCAGCTACTGATTGTTTTTAATATATGTATGTATGTCACTGTAGTTTGGGTAGAAGCTTGGGTGGATTTGAGAATTTTGTTGCTGCTTCAATTTGGATAATTTGGCTATTTGAGGTATTCACTTCTCCCTATTTTCAATTGATATTATGTTTTTATTTGGATAATATGTATATGTATGTATGTATGTCACTGCCTTTAATTCCTATTTTGGAATATTTGAGAATATGTATGTATGTATGTGATGTTCTGTTTTTATCGCATTAACATGTTACTATTCTTGCCTTATAGATTGATAATATGTACATCATACTTGATTGTGAATGTGGATGTGTCAAATTGAGGTTCTCTATGTAATGAAATGTGATGTACTAGTATCGGTTTTTTAATTTTTCATGTCGAGTTTTCTCAGATATAGCTAGATATATCCATATATTTATATGCCTCTGCCTCTTACTGATTTAAACTACATTAAACTAATAATTAAGTTCGCATCAAGTAGAAATAATTCAGTTTGCAATAATATGTTATGTTAATCTACCTCTTACTGATTATATTATATGTTACATATATATATATATATATATTTATATATCATTGGTAATGTTCATTGATTTTTATATGCTTGCTTGCGGTAGAAAAGTAACCTATATTCTAATATAATCATAGGCTTTTATGCATTATTAGGATATTATGCTATTTTATGACTTATACATTTATTGATAATTAATATGTATATATAGTAACCACCATAAATTTAATACCATATAATATGATAATTATAATTATATAATATGATAATTATAATTATCTGACTTATAATACCATAGATAAGCATGCCTTTATTTACTTTATTGTTGTTAGATTTTCGATGTTTAAAATAATTTCAATGATGTAGGTAGTTGCTTTTGATTATACGAATATGGATAAGACGTGGATTTTCAAAGCAAGGGATTCTTTAGAATATGAAATCGGGGTTGAAAAATTCTTGATATATGCCGAAGAAAATTCAAAAGATCCTAAGAGAATTCCTTGCCCATGTTCACGATGTGCTAATTTTAAACAGTATTCCATAAAAATAATCAGGGGTCATATCTATGAAAATGGTTTCAGTTTGGGATATCTTGAATGGATTTGGCATGGGGAAAATAGTTCTAGGACGGCTAGGTCATCTACTGGTAGTACATGTCCTGCTCCAGTCCCAAAGTTTGACTCGAATATTGGTGTTGATGTAGCAGAAACAGTCGAAGTTTGTGAAGTAGCACATAAGTCAGCTGATTATGATAATGATTCGTATGAGTTCAGGAGGTTCGTGGATGATGCCCAAAAACCGTTGTTTGAGGGCAGTGACTATACTAAACTAGAGTCAATGTTAAAATTACATAACTGGAAAGCTAGGTTTGCCATTAGCGATAGTGCATTCACTGATCTGCTATCTTCCATTGGGTCTTTCCTTCCTAAAGATAATGTATTACCTGTTAATGCATATGAAGCAAAGAAAACTTTGTCCAACTTAGGCCTTGAGTACATCAAATTTCACTCATGTCCGAACGATTGCATACTATATAGGGGTATAAATGTTGATGCATCTGAGTGCCCTAAGTGTCATCTATCTCGTTGGAAGTTGGGGAAAGATGGTAAAGTTAGGGTTAATATTCCAGCCAAAGTTACGTGGTATTTTCCGATAATTCCTAGATTTAAACGAATGTTTAGATCACCTTTTACTGCTGAATTGATGAGTTGGCATGCTAATCAACGAATACAAGATGGTAAGATGCGGCATCCGGCTGACTCTCCTTCTTGGAGGAATGTTGACTACAGGTGGCCTGCCTTTGGTAATGAACCAAGAAATATACGATTAGCTTTATCAGCGGATGGTATAAACCCACACAATAATGGGCTAACCAATAGGTATAGTACCTGGCCAGTGGTATTAGTAACTTATAATCTTCCTCCATGGTTGTGCATGAAGAGGAAGTTTATGATGTTAACAATATTAATTTCTGGTCCACATGAGCCGGGGAATAACCTAGATGTTTATTTACAACCGATGATTGATGATTTAAAGAAACTTTGGGAAGAAGGGGAGCCAAACGTATATGATGCTTATAGTAAATCTTATTTCACATTAAAAGCAATTTTATTGTGGACAATAAATGACTTCCCCGCTTATGGAAACTTGTCTGGCTGCGTCAATAAGGGTTACTTGGGTTGTCCAGTTTGTGGTGATGATACCGTAGCTAAATATTTGAGTCATAGTAGGAAAATGTGCTACCAAGGTCATAGACGATATTTAGGTCAGTACCACCCTTATAGGAGGCAAAAAGCCGCTTTTAACAGAGAACAAGAGTTTGCGACTGCACGTGCACCCCTTTCTGGAGAAGAAGTATTAGCGCAACTGGAAAGAATTCAGTTTTCTTTTGGGAAGGAAGTGAAAAAATCTAAGAAGGTGCAATGTCCGTGGAAGAAGAAGTCAGTTTTTTTCGAGTTAGAATATTGGAAGTTTCACCATGTTCGTCACTGTCTCGATGTTATGCATGTTGAGAAGAATGTGTGCGATAATCTAATTGGCACATTACTAAATATGCGATTTAAGTCTAAAGATAGTGTGGCATCTCGTCTTGATATGATTGACATGGGTGTTAGGTCTGATTTAGCTCCACAAGTAGGGGAAAAAACATACCTACCTCCTTCTTCTTTCACTTTGTCTAAGGCAGAAAAAAAAAATGTTGTCATCATTCTTGTTTATGAAACTTCCCTACGGACATGCATCAAATATAAAAAATTGTGTGTCGATGGCTGATATGAAAAAGTACAAGATTAAATACAATGAACTTGGAGTTCCTATCGGACAAAATAGGACCACACTACAGTCCTACATTGGTATGGTCGCCAGAAATAAAATTCCAATTGATATTTCAAGTTGGCCAGAGGTGGATCATGAGCTAAAGGCAAAGTTATGGCTTGATGTTAAGGTATGTTGTTAAGGCCAGATGTGGATCCCTTGTTAACTTATTTATATGATTGTTATAGAGTAGTTAAATATGATTGTTATAGAGTAGTTAAATATGATTGTGCTTTGATATTTAATCATGTGTTATATGCCCTGTAGGATACGTTCAAAATTGTTCCGGAACTTGAGGAAAAGGTGCTACAATCTGCAGGCTCTAAGTGGAGACAATTCAAAACTACTTTGACTACTAAACATGTGATGCCATATATTGGACAAAAAAAGAAATTGAGGAATCCTCCAAAGCAGTACGCTTTTGTCGGTAAGGATGCTTGGAGGAGATTTGTAGCGACGAGGACCAGCAAGGAATGGCTGGTATGCATGATCCATCATCTTTCATACATATGTATTACCTGTTAATGTGGTCAATAACAGTCATAATTATTTTTTGTCTTGCAGTCACTACGTAATAAACAGAGTGAGAGAGTGAAGAAGCGAAAATATCATCACCGATTGTCAAGGAAAGGCTATATTGGTTTGCAAGAAGAAGAAGTAAGAACCTACCTTTGTTATTGTATTTTCCAGTTTATAATGGAACCTAATCATTGTCATTGTTCACTTTAAAATTTTAATTAGATAAAGGAAGGGAAGTTAGAGCGCGGAGAGAAACCTGATAGGGCAATTTTCTGGAAGAAGGCTCGAAAGCCAAAGGATGAGAGCTTGATCGATGAAGATTTGGCCATGATAAATGCCAAAATTGTAAGCTAATTTATAGGTTTTCTAGCTAGTATCTGCCTGCTTTATTTATGTGCAACTATTAAGGTTGGTTCTTTGATGTTTGCCAATTTTTTGTGTTGTTGGTAGGATGAATTACTCGAAAAAAAGGAAAAGGGTGAATTCCAACCATCCGGAAGTAACGATGTATTGAGTGTAGCACTAGAAACTCCAGAGCATCCAGGCAGGGTTCGTGGAGTTGGGGGATTTGTCTCCCCAAAATTGTTCTTTAATTTGCCGAGACAAAGGATTAAAGTTTCAAAGGCACAATTGTCTGAGGAGTTGGCAAGACAAAATAAAGAGATTGCTGAACTTAAGGCAATGATTAGTGCGACCAACCTTGCCTCACCAATCGTATCTGACAAGTCAAGTTGCCATGTTTTAGAAAAAATCGAGACTAAATCAGCTATTGCGAAGGAATTGATTGTGGATTTTGATGATGATGATCTTCACTTGCCTACTCCTAAAACAGGAAAAAAGGTAAAAATTATAAACTCAGCATATGTAGGGATTCATTAAATAAACTCGTTGTGTATGTAGGGACCGTGTGAGCTGGCAGTGGATACCCGAAAGAACAAGGTTGCATTTGGTATGGTTTTTAATGAGGAAGAAATGAATGGTTTAATACATGGAGTCCATATGCCGCCTGGATGCATTCGTGTGTCAGTAGACGGAGCCATCCAGCCAGACGCCTTGCTTCCAGTGCCGGTACGTGGTGAAATGGAGAAGGTCCACCAGGCTGTGGGCTCTCAAGTAGCATGGCCTCTGGACTTGGTCATTTATCCAGATGTGGTAGTGGCAGTGGCGGTATGCATCTCGTATTATATTTTTTATTATTGTAAATTCTTATTCTTATTCTTATTTTTGTTCATTATTATGGGAAATAAATCGTGTTCAATAATTATTTATAGAAAAAGAAAAAAGAAGATTTGTCGAAGTTATTAAAAAGTGAGTTGCATGCACTTCAGAAGTTATATAATCAAGTGGAGTTGAATAAGTATGTGCCGAGCAAATATAAGTTGTTGTATAAGCATGCAACAACATATATGAAAGCTACTGGTGCATCAATACAGATTCCATGTGATCCAGAGGTCTTTGGAATTGAGAAAATAATATATATATTGGATGAGACTATAATCGCTTTGCTACAATTTGAGGAGATCGGGCAATGTGCAATATCAGCTTACATCGTGTAAGTAGCTTTTATTTTTTCCCGAACATTCAGCATATGTACTTGCAAACTGTGATCATTCTGCATTTGCACCTGGACACTCAGCAATATTTATTCTCTTAATATACAGGTACTTGCAAACTGTGATGAATGAGAATCGGAAGAATGATGATGTATTCTTGTATAGCTTCTTCGATCCTGGTGCCTCATTTACCAAGAAAACTGAGTTTCAACCTTATGTGGTTAATCGGCTGCTAGAGGGTAACAATCGCATATTCTTAATGCCACATAATGAAAAGTAAGAATTTCTAATTTGTACTATTAGAATAATTAAGATATTTTGGTGGCTTTTTCAAATTCTAACTTGTGTATATATTTTTTATAAAAACAGTTCCCATTGGATTTTGGTTATGATATGGGATGGTGATATTTATATTTTGAATCCTTTGTCTCATCCGAATCATTTTCCCCAACTGGAAAAAGCATTAACAAGGTAATTTAATTTATTCATGCTAATAATTTTAATTTGTATTGTGCACTCTATTTAATTCATGCACTTTATAGTGAACTGGTTATGACTTGTATATTCTCTGATATACAGTGCACTGGTATCTTACAATGCTCAGACTGGAAGGCCAAAAAGAGCCCCTAAAATAGTCAATCTTTTAGTAAGTAGTTTTCATTTTAAATTGGAATACTAGTTCAATTTTCCCTTCTTTTTGGACTGACTTATATATGATAATTGGAATTGGAATAGGGATCTCCTAAACAGCCTGGGGGCCGTGAATGTGGCTATGTTGTCATGCGATATATGAGGGATATAATTTTTGATAAGGAAATGTCTTTTCTTACCAAGGTACGAGATAATTATACAAATTTTATTCATGTCAAAATAGCTAGGCCCTGTAATCTGCATGCTCGTATTTGTTTTCTTTAGTTAGTTGCATTATTTATAATTTATTTCTTCTATTTTGTTATATTTTAGTGGGCGATGAAGACTCGAAAGTCTTACACAATGGAAAAACTGGATGAGGTGCGCTTGGATACCATCGCATATATTGAAGACATGATGTAAATCTTTTAATTATGTGTATCTTTGAGCTTGACAACTTGGTTCACTCAATTTCATGGCTAGTTCTAGTACTTAGGTGGTTTTATTTTGGATGTTGGTCATTTTGTCGCTATAAGCATTTGGCTAGTTCCAGTACTTATTTTGGAGTCGGGTTATTTTGGAATCCTGTTTGGATTGAAGTACTTTTAGCTAGCCATATATGTTTATTTATGTGGATGTGTTACTTTGAATTGGTTGTTGGTAATTAATGATATATATCAGCAACAATTGATTTGAATTAAAGCATTTGGTTTGAATTTCTTTTTGTAGCAGCAATTCTTTCTCTATACTAGTTTGGTTGAATTGATTTTGGCTAATATCATTGTACACAGGACACTAATGTTAACTATGATGTCTCAAATAAGCTATTACATCATTCAAACTAAAGAAACTGATGTTAAATTTGTAATAGACATCAGACATCAAGATAAAACATGATGTCTTAAAGAAACTAGTAAATCGTCTTTATTAAAACAACTGATATTAAAGATAGCTATAGACATCGGATTTTATAAGAAACTTGATGTCAAAAGTAACCTACTAAATCGATAACAATATTAAAGAGATGTAAAACATTACTATAGACATCGATATTATTTATAACAATGATGTTAAACATAACTATAGACATCGATTTATTTTATAACTAGGATGTTAAACATAGCTATAGACATCGAATTTAGTTAAAAAATAGATGTGCTAAGACTCCTACCAAATCGTTTCTATAAATATAAACGATGTCAAAAAGATTAGTCAGTTGTGTTTTACATCGATTGTAGTTAAGGTATGATGTTATAAAAGAGTTTTAACATTGGTTTCACGTAGAAGGTGATGTGTTATATATGTTTTAACATCACACTCTTTTACGGCTGATGTTAATACCATTCTTAGACATCAGTTTTTTTAATAAAAGCGATATAATTTCTATTTGGTACCTTGTAAGGCAATATATTAATGGGGATTAGACATCAAAATATAGTAATATTCAAAAGAAAATCATGTAATATATTTAAAAATTGGGGAAAAAGACATCAGTATTTATAAAAAAAACGTTGTCTAAGTGTAGATTAGACATCAGTCAAAAACCGATGTGTAAAGTATATACTTTTAACATCACATGCGAAGACATCGGTCAAAAAATCCTCAGACATCAGTTAGCAACTGATGTTGTAGGCAGTTTTTCTAGTAGTGAGAGTGCAGTTTTGAGTGAAACATGCTGTATTGACTGCCTCAGCCCAAAAATATACTGGCAGCTTAGACTCTGCCAACATTGTTCTGGCAGCTTCTATGAGTGTCCTATTCTTTCTTTCCACAACTCCATTTTGTTGAGGAGTTCCTGGCGCAGAAAATTATTGAGTAATTCCCTTTGATGCACAGTGGTTCTCCATGATTGAATTCTTGAATTCAGTACCATTGTCACTCCTCAGAATTCTTACTGTTTTCTTTGATTTTCTTTCCAGAAAAGTGATATGATCTATTATGTGTTGTGAAGCTTCATCCTTTGAATGTAGAAAGAAAACCCATGTGAATCTTGTAAAATCATCTACAATAACAAGTGTATATTTATTTTTGTTAATTGACATAACATTTACTGGACCAAATAAATCAAGATGCAGTGAATAAAAGGGTTCAGAAATGGTATTTATTGTCTTGCTCTTGAAGGATGATTTCCTTTGTTTTCCAAGTTGACATGCTTCACAAGGTCCATCTTGTACAAAATCAACCTGTGGTAATCCTCTTACAAGATTCTGTTTAACCAACTTGTTGAGTGTTTTGAAGTTGATGTGTGACAGTTTCTTGTGCCATTTCCAGCTTTCTTCAGTTGAGGCCTTGCTGTATAGACATGTGAAAACCACAATGCCTGTTTCTTTGTGAGTCATAAGACACTCTTTGTTGTCAAAGCCAGTATGGTAACCTTTGTCTCCAAGTTGACTTATGCTTATTAAATTGTGCCTTAAGCCATCAACTAGAGCTACTTGTTCAATGATGACATTTCCAAGTACAATCTTGCCATATCCCAGTGTTTGTCCTTTGTTGCCATCTCCAAAGGATACTTCTGGGCCAGCCATTTCCTCAAAGTCTGTAAGCAGGGATTTCTTTCCAGTCATATGTCCTGAGCATCCACTGTCCAGGATTAGGGTTACTTTCTTTACCCTAGTTCCCTGCATACATAAAGCAACTAGTTAGATGTTTTGAGGACCCAAATAGTTTTGGATCCTTTTCTACTAATTTTAGGAGAAACAGGCTTAATAATTTTCACATTTGGCTTACCTGTCTCTTTTGTTGCTCTAGACTGTGGTGGAGTCTTAACAGTGTCATACCAACTCTTATCAATAGAAGATTTTAGCTCATAAAAATTGTAATACAAATCATGATAGTCCCTACACATATATATATAATGAAATATGCTACCACAGTGATAACAAGGTTTCTGTGGTATGTAGTGACTTTTCAGAGTCTGAGAAGGACTAGACTTTGATTTCTTCTCAATTTTTGTTTTACAATCTATAGGTAAATGGTTTTGGTTGCCACATCTATAACACTTCTTTCTAGGAGCATTAGGATCTTTTTGATAATTATTAGCCTTATTGATGCCTTCCTTACCATTCCTATTTCTCCTACTTTTGGTGGACTCTGATAAGTTCTCTAGCCTTTCTTTTAACTTAGACTTAGACAAGTACCCTATGTTTATAATTTTCTTAGAGTTATTTGCCCCTGTTTCATCTGTCTTTTTGTCAATAACAGGGGGACTATTGACAGATGAGTTTGTGGCTTCAGTTTTTTCTTTAGGGATCACAAACTTAACAGGAACAAATGTACTTTTGTCTTTAGTCTTATTAATTTTGCTAGCTTCTTCATTGTTATCATTCTCAACAATAGGTCTTTTGTCTTGACTCTTGTCATAGCCTAGACCAGCAGTTTGACACACGTTTTGATTATTGAGAATTTCTTGAACTTTTCTTCCAGAGTCTGTCCAAACTTTAAACTTAAGCCTTTCTTCTTCTAGTTCTTTCCTAACATAGTCATAGGCTTTCAAAATTTCAGTGTAGTTATGACTATATTTCTCAGAATCCTTTTTGTATTGTTCCATTAATAATAACTCAGATTCTACATGGCAATTCCTTTTAGTTAAGGTTAAATTTTCTTCTCTCAACCTTTCACTTTCACTAGTGAGAGACCTACATGTTGTCATTATTTTATTAACCTCACTTTTCACAATCTCTATGCCATCAGAGTCTAAATTAATTAAGGATTCAGGAGTAAAGATTGATACCTGAGTTTTAGGAGATGAGGGTTCTTTGGGAGACTGTGATTTTCTTGAGGAGGATGCCATCAGTGCTAGATTTTCATAATCAATTTCATCCTCTGAGCTTGAGTCTGCCCAGTCCTTTCCTGTTGATAGAAGTATTTTTCCTTTTCCTTGACTTTTTGACTTTCTGCATTCACTGGCAAAGTGCCCCAATATTCCACAGTTGAAACATTTGACCTTTGCTTTGTCAAGTTTGAGAATTGTACTCTTGCTCTTCTCAACCTTTTCATCTTCCTTCTTGAATGATGGCCTTTTGCTAAATTTGCCAGTTCTTTTGTTGAATTTCATTCTTTTGAAATTTTTAGCAAACATAGCCATCATTTGACTTAGATCAAACTCTTCATCAGAATCAGAGTCTGTGTCAGTAGACTCTGACTCCACAGCAGCTTTACCTTTCTTTCTTGAATCCTTGATTCTTGCTTCTGTGGATTGTTCCTGTTGTTCTTTCTCAGACTCCATCAAGAGTGCCACAGATTTTGTCTTTACAGACTTCTTATTCTTTCTCTGTTGCATCTCCAAATCATATGTCTTGAGTCTGCCATACAATTCTTCTAGAGTTAGTTCATCCAAATCTCTAGCTTCTCTTATGGCTGTAGTCTTATTGTCCCACTCTTCAGGAAGTGCTCTCAGAAACTTGGTGTTCGTATCTTCAGAATCATAAACCTTACCAAGCATAGCCATCTCATTCAAGAGTTTTGTAAACCTATCATACATCTCAGTGATAGATTCTCCAGATTTTTCTTCAAAGTACTCATACTCTTGAATAAGCAAAGACCTAGCATTCTTCTTAACATCTTTAGTCCCTTGACAGTGCACCTCACGTTTTGTCCACATCTCCTTAGCAGTCTTGCATGATATGACACAGTTAGTTAGAACAGAATCTAAACTATTAAAGAAAATGTTCTTTACTTTTGCCTCCTTAAGGACATTTTCTTTGTCCTCTTTTGTCCATTCAGCCTTTGGTTTCTCAACGAGGTGTTCTTCAGTTATTTTGCCTTCCTCATTGATTTGAGGCACAATTTTTAAGGGCACAAAGGGTCCTTCATTAATCCTGTCAAGATAGTCAGGGTCTGTTGCTTCCAGATGGTACAGCATCTTAACCTTCCAGTGGGTGAACTCGTTTCTCTTAAGCATAGGAATCTTAGAATTGCCATCTTTGTTTCCAGACATCTTTGATCGATTTTAAACGTTAGGCTCTGATACCAATTGTTTTCCCAGTCGTACAAGTAGAAGGGGGGGTTGAATACTTGTATGTCTTTTCTGCCCGATTTAAAATCAAATTAAGAACAAACTCAAACACAAAATTATGAATAAGTACTGTTTTGTATTATTGATTTGTGAATACAAAACTCTCATAGGGTGTACACAAACCCTAACAGCTTCTCTGTGTTTATCACAGCAACTCTCTCTATTTCCACTACGCCATAAGTGGGCAACTGTAATGCTTTTTGAAGTGTTACAAAAAACAGGCGTTACGGTAGATAGCATTTTGTAACACTACTCAAATACAGTTATATTAGTTACTACGTAGTGTTACAGTTGACGTATTTATCAATTAAACAAATAATTAATTATTATTAATGCCACTTGGCACTCCTGCGTGGCACGAGGTGGAGGTGGTTCCCACATTAATTAATTAATTATTAATTATTAATTAATAATTAATAACTAAATAATTAATTAATTAAGTGGGCCCCACAAGTGGGCCCCACCATCGGGCCCACATTAAAACTTAATTAATAATTAATTAATAAATAATTAAGCGGGCCCCATAAATGACCCCACATGTGGGCCCACATTAATAATTAATTAATAATTAATAATCAATAATTAATTAATAATTAATTGATAATTAATAAATAATTGATAATTGATAATTAATAATTAATAATTAATGATTAATTAATAATTAATAATTAATGATAATTAGTAATTAATAATTAATAATTAATTAATAATTAAATTAATTGATAATTAATAATTAATTATTAATTAATAATTAATAATTCATTAATAATTAAAAATTAATAATTAATAAATAATTAATAGTTAATAATTAATAATAAATAATTAATAATTGATAATTAATGTAAATAATAACTAATTAATAACTAGTAATTAATAATTAATTAATAATTAATAGTTAATAATTAATAATTAATAATTAATTGATAATTGATAATTAATGACTAATAATTACTTAATAATTAATAATTAATAATTAAATTAACAATTAATTAATAATTAGTAATTAGTAATTAATAATTAATAACTAATTGATAATTGATAATTAATAATTAATAATTAATAATTAATAATTAATAATTAATGATAATTAATAATTAATAATTAATTAATCATTAATAATTAATCATTAATAATTAAACATTAATAATTAATAATTAATAATTAATTGATAATTAATAATTAATAATTAATAATTCATTATTAATTAATAACTAATAATTAATAATTAAATTAATTAATAATTAATTAATAATTAATTAATAAATTAATAAATTAATACATTAATTAATAATTAATTAATAATTAATTTAATTAATAATTAATTAATAATTAATTAATTAAGTGGGCATCACATGTGGGTATATAATGATATTCCTAAATTTTCATAAAATAAAAAATTAATTTGGTTGGAGATATTTGTAGATCACTATTATATTGACTAGTACTCGAGCTAGTGTTTTGTCATAGATTATTGTTTCTATTTTTAAAAAAATATTTATCGACGATCCAACCATACGGATGTCACGATATATATAATATAATGATATTCCTAAATTTTCAAAAAATAAAAAATTAATTTGGTTGGAGATATTTGTAGATCACTATTATATTGACTAGTACTCGTAACTAGTGTTTTGTCATAGATTATTGTTTCTATTTTTTAAAAAATATTTATCGACGATCCAACCGTACGAATGTCAAGATATGTATAATAAAATGATATTCTCAAATTTTCAAAAAATAAAAAAATAATTTGGTTGGAGATATTTGTAGATCACTATTATATTGACTAGTACTCGAGCTAGTGCTTTGTCATAGATTATTGTTTCTATTTTTTAAAAAATATTTATCGACGATCCAACCGTACGGATGTCAAGATATGTATAATAAAATGATATTCTCAAATTTTCAAAAAATAAAAAAATAATTTGGTTGGAGATCTTAGTATATCACTACTATATTGACTAGTACTCGTAACTAGTGCTTTGTCAAGGATTGTTATTTCTATTTTTATAAAAATATTTCTCGACGATCCAACTGTACGGATGTCAAGATATATCTTTATCCAATATTTCATTACATACCTTTTTTTAAAAAAATTAAATAATATTTCTAATTTTATACGAATTTCTTGAAAAATACGTAGCCCATTGAGGCCCGCGTGGCGGATCGGGTCTGAACCGGGCTTTTTCGGATCGGATTTTTTTCGAATTTTTTCCGGATCGGATCGGACGGGCTTTTCGAATTCGGATTTTTTGTGCATCTCTAAAAAAATTATTAATATTTTAAAATTAAATTAAATTAAATTAAATTACAATAAGGTAAAATACTTATGTACATGGCATTTGAAATTGGGAGAAAAGATACTGAAATTTTGAGAAGCGGCAAAACTACCGCCTTGGGAATATCATAAGTGAATTATTTTGTGCTCAGACACACTCAAACAACAAATCTCGATTGAAACTATCTCTGGCTCTCACACTCAAGACTTTTAACTCGCTCTCACACTCAAGCTAATTTGAAGTTTCTACAAAGTCTCAACCGGTGGGATTTCCAATTAGGGTTTTGATTGAGGTTCGATTAAATTAGGGATTTATCCTTCAAGCTCCTATTATCAGGTATTTTTCACAACTGAAATTAGGGTTTTGATTGAGGTTCGATGGAATGTTGAGTTCTTTTTAGTGGAGGCTAGTTGGTATTTTCTATACATATGCAAATATATGTGATATATATATATATATACAACAGTTTGTGTTTGTGTGTGTGTGTGTGTTGAATTGGGATGAACATGAAAAGTACAGTTCTATGAGTAGTAGTGATATGAAAATTTTCTGGGTTCTGGCTTTTTATATGGAATTGGGATGATTTTGGTTGCTGTTTAATCATTGATAGACTGTATCTGTTAGCCTACACTTGCATATGTGATATGAAAAAGTTAGCCTACACTTGCATATGTGAAATGTTACCTGCCGTTCATTGCTTTGTTAAGCTGAAATTGGAGATCTTACATTGTTGTTAGTGAATTAAATAAAAGTTTATGCATGTTTTCTTTTGGGTGGAATGTGGATGCTATTTGGAACTATGGATGACGGATGACCCTAAGCTGTTTCCATGTTTCCATACATTCTGCATGCCTGGGATTTTTTCATATTAACAAATGAACACATGATTTGGGATTTATTAGAATGCATTCTATATGTTTGCAACAAGCACTAACAATTGAATTTAGGTGTCACACATCTACGATCTAGTAATGGAGGGTGATTGGATAGGACTCCCAAGATTTAGTAAAGAATACGTAGAAGGGATAGAAGCATTTGTGGAGAATGCGTTTCCCCTTTTTTCCGTAGGTGATGAAATGAAGTGCCCCTACAAGAATTGTAATGATCAAAATTGGCATCGTCAAGATGTAATTTATGATCATCTTATTTGCACGGGACCTTCCCCTCTACATGTCCATTTATGTAACGAAATTCAATACGGGGGACCGGTGCATCTTCGTTGTATGTATCCTATTGAGCGGTATCTTGGGAAGCTCAAATCATATGTTCGTAATAGGAGCAAACCGGAAGGTTCAATTGCAGAAGGCTACCTAGCAGATGAGTGTGTCACATTTTGTTCTAGGTTTTTGGGCAGTGAAGAAGCAAATAACAATACTGATTTTGGAAGATGCCCGAAAAATGTGGAGTATCATATTGGAACAAGAAGGAATAAAGATGGCAAATTTTTTCAATTAGAAGATTTTGATTGGAAAACATGTCACACCTACAACTTGTTCAATAGTGGTAATAAGGAAATTGAGACTTTTCTTGAGTAAGTTCTCAAGTCCTTCATTTTTTTAAATACTATAAACTTATAAAATACATTCTTCTTAGACTGTTTAAACTTGCTTATCTTATAGGGATCATCGAAATCTAGTTGCTGCTGATGCAACTTCGAAACGATACAAAAGGGAGCAAACACACTACGAAGACTTTTGGAAATGGTTAAAAGTAGAGGTTGCGAAAAAGGAAAACATTTCAAGCGAGTTACAAGTATTAGCATTGGGTCCCAATCGAAAAGCGAGGAGGTTTAGTGGGTATGTGATAAATGGTTATCGTTTTCACACAAAGATCAGGGATTCTCGATGCATAACACAGAACAGTGGAGTTCATTTGACCGCTAAAACCACCAGTTTTGCAAGTTCAAAGGACGAAAACCCAGTCGTCGGGGATGTCAACTACTATGGATCAATCGAAGATATTATCGAAGTTGATTATTGGGGAGTTTTTACGGTGGTTCTCTTCAACTGTTGTTGGTACCAAGAAGAAAAAGACCCCTATGGTCTGATTCGGGTGAATTTTAAGAGGTCTTGCTTCAAATCTGATCCTTATGTCATTGCTTCTCAAGTGCAGCAAGTATTCTATGTTGAAGATCCGACTGCGAATTCTGTGAATTATGTAATTAAAAGATTACCGAGGAATTGGTGTGATGCTGAAGACCAACATTTTGTGGAAGAAGAAAACGACTCTCCTGAAAAAAATGATTTTACTATTGGTCGTGAAATAGAAAAAGAAGTTGATGAAGTTAGATGGTTCAGAGATGATGTCCCTAAAAGACAATTTCCTATTAATTAACTATTTTTCCATGTTAATCAAACTCATGTTATTAATCAAACTCATCTTGTTATTTTAGAATATTTTGTTTGACTTTCTAATGTAGAATGTATATTTTTTAGTATACTGCATCATTTTTATTTTATGCTTCTTTACAAATTATCGTCATTTTAGCATTGTACTCATGTTTTGTCATTTTATTGCCACATTCTTTAATTATCGTCATTTGTTAACTCGTTTTAATGTATTTCTGTTCATTTTTATAGGATGGCAACTAAACTTGTGAGTTTAAGATATTTCTACGAAGGGGTGTTCAGCAAGACTAATTATCTGGGTGGACACACCATTCTTATACACCGCAAGTCAGTTGATTTTCTTTCTTATACAGTGATGATAGAAAATATCAAGGATTACCTCAAATACACAGAGATTGGGGGAGTATATACGTGGGAGGAAAAAAGTTGTGACTGGAAGCTTCTTAAAACAGATGCAGATTTTTTTGAATTGGTAGATGCCTGCAAACATGGTGGAGAAATAGCTCTATATGTGGACACTGTTGTTGACAAAAAAATGGAGCCAATGATGTCAGGGGTGCCATTTGTAGTCCAACGACCGAGGAAGAACATAGTTGCAGGTATTTAACCTGAGGTTTTGCACGTTTGCTTAAAGTGTTTAGTCTTGGTTCCCTATTTATTTTTTTATAATTGCACATTACCTGCAGCACACACATTTCACAAATTTATTTTTAAATGTTTGGTTGCATTGATATATTTCTGTTACAGATGGCATTACTGAAACAGTGAAGCGTGCATTTGTTAGCTCACACCAACTCCAACAACAAAGAAACAACAAGAAAATTCCAAGGTCTCCTCAGATGCAAGGGCTAAGACAAGTTTGTGTGAATACAAGACCAGTACCTGTGAATACAAGAGGAATGGCAAAAAGGAAATTGGATCTATCGGAGAATACTAATGTTGAGGTACTATTGTCCCCTTACTCTTTTTCTGCTAATTATTGTCTTCTCATCTTTGTTTCTTGCACTTGCAGCAGCCAGGGAATCCATACGAGCTGGCTAGGCTGAATCGTGTGAAACAAAATAAAGAAAAGTTTAACGAACTTGGGTTGGGAAAATATGCTTCTAATCCAAGTCAGCCTAGAATTGAAGAAAGTAAAACAAAGAACAAAAATGGGGAGGAAGATGATGAATATGTCCCAATCGAAGACGAGATTGAAACTGAAGACGAGGTTCTATTGTTTTCTTGTTCCTAAGCATATTTTTTGTGTGTTTAGCTAATGTTATATTCATGTTCATTACAGAGAATTAAATCTGTCAAGGAAAGGATCAGTAAACCTGGTCCTACAACTCGTTCGCGTGCAAATGCTACGAATTTAGGAGATAAGGACATGCAGAATGCTATTGAGAAAGAAGGAAAGCAAGTTGAAACTTCTACTGACAAGGAAGTTCCCTCTACTACTGTCCGAGCTAAAATTTTAAAGCCGACGTGTAGCAAACTGTTAAAAGCAGTTGACAATTCTGTACCAAGTGGTTCACTTGCTGCTTATATTGCGCTTCGGGAACGTCAGAAGCAGAACCTTGAAGCTGATCCAAGGATAGAGAATGACGTTGGTGAATCGAGTTTACAACCTGCAGATGAAGTTGTTGAAGCAGGTAATGCATGTATATGCCTCATGAACTTTATATTAATAGGATTATTAGAATTAATGTAGTAATGCGATACATTGAATATTCTTTTCTATTTTGTATGCCTCGACAGGTCCTAAAAAATGCAGAGGACGGTCAAAAATGTTTAAAGTTCATGCTAGGACAGTGAATGAAAAGGTAGTCATTAACGTTAATAAAAAAGGTCAACCAATTGGGGACAGGAAGCTTAAGACTGAGTTGAGCAATTTCTTGGGGACACTAGTCAAGGATCACGTGTCGATTACTTACGTTAATTGGCATGTTGTTCCAGAAGAACTAAAGAAGTGGATGCTGGAATATACTTCGGTGACCTCTATTACCTTGACTTAAATTTACCAATGCTTTTTCACATATATGCATGGACTAAAGCGTTACAATCATGATACATTGCAGGGTAGGTATGTTATTCCACAAGAAGGGGAAAAGTGGGTGTTAAAGACATTGAATTCATTATGGAGAACACACAAGTCCCGTACGAAGATGAGGTTTTTTTCAAAATATCAAAATGATGAGGAGAGGATCCAGAACAGGCCTGATCAAATTCCACTCAAGGAATTTAAAATGTTGTTAAAGTATTGGTCGGATGAGGGAGTTCAGGTACAAATATCTATATATACATATAAAGTTTATTTATAATACTTTATTTATATTCTTTGTAATACTTAAAATGTTGTCTTTGTAATACTTTATTTATATTCTTGTCTTTGTATGTAGTTTATTTATATTTATGTACTCTTGTCATCATATAAAGTTGTATCTGATACTTGTATTTTTTCCCGTTACAGTCATTAGCTGAGGATAATAAAGCTCGTCGAAATTCCTATGTCGACTCACACTCTCGGTCCGAAGAGCTATGCTGAAGTTAAAAACAAGCTGGTATGATTAATTTGCTAAGAAACATGTACAAATTACCATCTCATTTTATTACCTCTCAACTTAAAAACTAGTCTGCCATATCTGACATTATTATTTCTTGTATATTATGCTAGTAGAATTTATCGGCTAATCATAGAAATGTTATGTGTATGTTGTTTCTGATACATACCAGAAAAATAAAGATCCAAATCATGCCTCCCCATCAGATGCTAGAATGTATCTAAAAAGTCGTAAGCGCAAGCCTGGGCGCAAGTACAAGTCAAATCAGATTGAATTTCAGAAAAAAATGGTAAGTCTATCCTTAACAAAACATTTTCAAGTAAATTCAACTTTTTACTCCAGTCCTGCCAACTACTACTCATTATACACTCTCACTTTTTGTATGTATATTATGTATATATTTTCTAAGCTTTTGGTGTCTACTACACTTCCTTTTGTACTGTCCTCTACAAGCATTCCATCCCTAGGTACCAGTATCTTGCTTAGTTGCTTATGTATATGTATGTATTATGTATATACATACAAAAATTGTACGTATTATATTTCTCTTCTTCTTTGCTTGTTGTTGCATAAGCCAACTACTACTCATTATACACTCTCATTAGTACATGCTTATTTCTATTTCAGAAGGGAATTGAGGATATGGTGAAACAAGGAAAGGATGCAGATGTGGTGTTTCCCAGAAAAAAGAATCGACCGGATTGGTTAGTGGGAAGGCAAGGTAAAACCGTTTCCTCCACAGACAAGCCGGCTGTTCCAGATACCTATGTTGAGGAGCTGACTGTGAAGATTACTCAGAATCTTCAGAATGAAATGGACGCCAAGGTCAACAGAAAAGTTCAGGAGAACATGGTTTGGTTCGTGAAAAAACTTGGAGAGGCGAATCCGGAGATGAAACTCGACCTTACTGACTTCTGCGCAACTCTTTCTAGCGATGCCGACGAAAATGGAACTCCTATCACTCCTGGAACTCAAGGCGGCGGAGCTACATCTTAAACACTCTACTATTTTTATGTGTTTGATGATCTGACGGAGACGTGTTTTGGTTCAGTGGTGATTTTGATACATTCAAATTTATTTAGGGGCTACTTTCATAATTAAGCCATAAATTATTAGTCCAATGGCTCAGATCATATCCCTATAAATATATTGAGTGGTATGTACAGATAGAAATGAACACAACATCTTGATCCAAAAATTTGAACGGTCCTTATTATTTTAGATGAAATTCGGTCCTATTCACAAAAAGGTTCGAGCCCAGTCCAAATAAAAACTTGGTTAAAACATGATTTTTTTATACAATCAATTATTAAAATATATTGAGATTGTTGTGCCCCAAATTTAGCTCATGTGCATTTGGACCCTCAAGCAGTGAAAGTTGGAACCCAGTGTGGAGAGGTTCATTGGCAGGTGGAGGTTCTATCCTGGAAGCTCTGCAAATACTGGAAGCACAAAGGTCAGACATGCATGAGGTTCACTCATGCTCGAGGATCAGTAATGTTGAAATACAGAATGTTGAGGTTCATCTGTAAATGTGGTCCGAGCTTCAAAGATTCGAGGTTCAAGGTTTGAGGTTTGCACATTGAACAACAGACAGTTTAACGGATAAGGATCACCTCCTAAATTTTAGAAGCACTATTTTGGTCAAAATTTTTAGGATTAATAGCTAAGCCTATTTAATTATTTAAGTGTGAAAATCGATAAAAAAATGTATGAACAAGAACAAAAAGGTAAAGAATAGAAGCAACAAAAGAAATCAACACAAGCAGTTGGTGACACGGAAAACCCCTCGAATGAGGTTAAAAACCGTGGGTGAGACTTTCCCCAACCAACTATTCCACTATAATCATGATATCAATTAGTTACAAGTAATTTGAATAAGAAAAGAAGTACAAAGCATCTTCTCGTCAGTTGTGTAATAGCTACTCGTCGGCCGTGTGTATATATATATGTATTGTATGATGATAATGGGGATTGTGTATATCTATTATGGATGAGAGAGCATATATGTATAGTAGAAGTTGTGTGTCTCTATTATGGATGTAGTTGTCTCTTCCCTCTTGATGCCTTACCCTCCTATTTATATTTGAATTCAATACACTATATATGGCTAGTAGTGACGAAATTTTTCAGTGTTACCAGCCAAAGTGTTACCATATGTGGCTTAAAATTGATATATGCTATGTATAGGCTACATAGTTTTTTAATGTTACTGTTGGTATCACTTGCTGTAACTATAGAAGTGATTGAGTATATATGGTAACACTAAAATTGTTGTTGCCTTTGGTCTTAAAAAATTGTAACCATAGAGCTGAAATATTTAGGCAGCATAATAAAAAACAGAGCGGGTTTCTTCAAATATTTCACAAATTACATCTCCCCCTCACAACATATCTCTCTCACTCTCACATCTCTCCCGCAGCTCTCTCTCTCGCTCTCACTCACATTTCTCCCGCAACATCTCTCTCTCTCACATTTATTACTCTCACCTCTTTCTCAAATCACTCTCACCTCTCATCGCTCTTCACTCTGTGTCACAAGCTACGGGTTATCTCACTCTTCACTCTTCATTGCAAGCTACGGGACTTCAGTCTCCAATCATCACTTAATTGGGTCTCATTTGGGTCTTAATTGGGTCTTCATCATCACTTAATCCAATATGATAACAAGCAATTATGGTTGGTCAATTAAGGTTCCTCAATTAGGGTTTCTGAATTGGGGCTTTAGCAATCAGGTTTCTCAACTAGTTTCTGAGCAAGTGTAAATTTTCTAGCAAGTGTATCTCGTACAGGTATAATTTTTCTCAGGTTTTTGTGTATTATATGCTTATTTGTTCATGTTTTTCATTATTGTTAAAATTTGTTAGTTAGTTGAGTGATTGGGTATTTTAAGAATTACTTGTTTTATGATTTTTTGGGTATGTTAAGAATGTTTTATGGTTTTCTCGGGTTTTATGGTTTCCTCAGCAATTCGATAATCATCTATTGGTTACTCATTTGTAGTAGCCTTATTATTAAACTCATGCTCTGTGAATGCAGCAATTTTTCATACATAAAGAAATGAAGTTCTAGCCTCAAATGATACTTAAAAATTAACCAATAGATGGTTTTATGTCAAACTAACTGTACATGACAGACACAAATTAACATATATAAACAGAGTAGTGCCTCTAGACACAAGTGTGGTAATCAACAATTCAAGATATGTTCTTATAGTTACTGTTGTCGTAGCTGTATGATGTGATGATGTGAAATATATGATTTGTATACTAGTTTGCTCAACTTATGTATTACATGGAATATGTTATAATTATTTTAATAATCTTACAATCATTGAATATCAAAGAATGGTGTATGCTATATGACAAGGTTTGCCCAACTTATTTTTGAAGATTGAATATGTATACATATGTATGATTAAATCATTATGTCTGCATTTGAATAGATATTAATATGTTTATTTATGCCTGCATATGTATGATTGAATCATTCTAGTAATTACATTTCCCTTTTACGGATAATTAAAATAAGTATGTAGGCTCTGTACCTTGTATATGGATAATCCTAATAAAATGAATCCCTAAGACTAATTGTTAAACACGTAAAACAAACACAGAGATTATATCAACTATATCAGAAGCTAATTTTATAAGTTTATGTTTTCAGTAGTAGCTAGTTATGACTGGGAAAGGTAATACTTGGTTGAATCTTCACAAGTACATCAAAGATTACACCGATGGAGTCAAATTGTTTGTGAAAAAAGAGATGGCCAATTACGCCACTGGAGAAGAAATTAAGTGTCCTTGTCGTAAGTGCGAAAACCATTTTTGGTGGTGTCCTAACAATGTCGAGTGTCACCTCATCTACAATGGATCTTCTCCATTGTTTGTTGAGTGGATTTATGATGTTACCTTATCAGTAGACAATACCAAGTTTGTCAGAAAAATGATCCTTTTGTCTTGGCAACACAAGTGCAACAGGTGTTCAACATTGAAGATCCCATTGAAAAAAATGTCAAATATCCTATTAAGAAGTGGTCAACAGAGATTAATGATAATTCCGTTGAAGACGATATAAATGCGCAATTTTCAAATGAAACGATATTTCGTTCTATAATAGAAGAACAAGATCATCATATGAGTTGGTTTAGAGAAGATGTTCCTGCAACCCAAATTCCAAATCCTTCATATTAGCCAAAGGAAACCGATCATCATTTAGACTTGGTAAATTAATTTTAAAAATTATGCATCATAGTTAAACTAGTTAATTAATTAGTTTTGATCACATCGCATTATGTAGAAAACTCATATGAACTGCAAATGATTATGGTTATATCAGTCTATGTTTAATCATTCTTGTTTTAGATATCTAATGTGTTATTCATATTTCGTTACAGGATGGAAACTGACAGAGTAGAAATTCGATTGTACCACAATGAAGAATTCATGAAGACCAGTTATTCTAGTGGCTTGTTAGAAATATATGACATGGACCATGACCATGTGTCTTATTCTGTACTGATGGAGTTTCTGAAAGATCTTAAATATGATGAGATTGGAGGCATGTACATCAAAAACAGAGTCTAAGTACTTGTGGTAAATGATCAAGGTGTAACTGAATTCACAAATGGGAAATCAGCTGTTAATTTTTACCTTGACTGCTATGTTGACCAATTTGTACCGCCAATGAAGCAAATGCAGCCTCATGTGATTGTAAGGCCGAGATCAAGTCCTTTTAAATCTAAGGAAAAGAACATCAATGCCGAGAAACGGACTTTTATGAAACTAAAGAACATCAATGCCAATAAAACACGTAGAATGAAGGAAAACACTATCGAGAAGGAACATAGAACTACAAGGATGAAACTGCAGTTCCACGATGATGATGTGAGTCCAAAAGTTGTTGTGACAGACGTAGATGGAAGCAGAACTATTGCTGGACAAATGAGACATATTTTCGAATCTGAAGGGAGTAAAGATATAGTAAAGGAAGTTGAAGGTAAATGAAGCAACAATGACTATGAAACAAAAATGAATAAGAATGTTGCAGAAAATAAAGCGAAGCTTAGATTGCCCTCAACTAAGTCATCTAGTAAAAAAAAGGTAACAAGAAACAACCAATAAATGAAGATCTTCATTCCTAAATTGGTGATTGAATCTCAGAATAAAGAACCAACTCCAGGGTCCATTCCTATAGAGGTACTTCTCTGTTTTAAAATTTTCCAGAGTTTTGTGAATTTTCATTTTCTAAAAAAACTGTAGAAAATTGTAGAAATATGTTCCAAAGCATAATGCAATATAATCTGGAAATGATAAATATAATGCATGATTTTATTTTGAAGAGAAATGATGTTGATGTGCTTGCGGCAAAGGAACGACTACTAAAATTGAAATATGGTCCTGGTTCTATGGTATCTTATAATCAAATGTTGAAAGAATCTCAAAAGAAAATGGAACTAACTCCGGGGTCACATCCTGTAGAGGTACCACTATTAGTCAATGTGAAGTTAAGAAATGATAAAATATCTAATGAATGATAAATATTAATGAATGATTTTATTTTGATGGAAAATGATGCACATGTGCTTACTGCAAAAGAAAGGCTAAAAAAATTGAAAAATGGTCCTGGTTCTATGGCTACTTATAGTAGTTTACGGGAACGTGAGCAACTACAAAATCAGATGGATATCCCGGAGGAAGAGTCTGGAACTCACCAAAACATGTCAGAATCTGGTAATTTATTTAGTTTTATTCATTTTCATTTCCTATCATACATCTTAATTATTTCTAATTACATTTGATAATTAATGTGATTAATTAGGAGATACACATATTGCTGGAACTTCAAAAAGAAAGAGCGGCTCGACCAAAATGAGCAAAGTTCATGATAGCACGCTGAAAAAAATAATCACTCTAGACGATAAATTTCAACCTATATCATGTGGAGGGAAGAAGTCAATTGCTGAATTTAGCAACTTTTTAGGGTCAACTCCTAGGCCATTCGTCCTTATTACTTGTGCTTGTTGACATGCAGTTCCCGAAAAAGATCTGCCGTGGGATTTTGTCAAGGTAAATTAGGTTTATCGTGGATTTATTATTTGTGCTGCTATTTTGTATGTTCTTATTTATGCAGTTTTTGTGATTTTTTGTAGGAATTTTACATTGTTCCGGAAGAAGCTAAACCTTCGGTTTTCATAACCCTCAGTGATCAGTTTCGGAGCAACAAAAGTTGAATTAAGCGAGATTATTATAAAAAATATATCACAAATGAGGAGAAGTTAAAGAATAGGCCGAGAGAAGTTTCTCTTGAAGACTGAAAGATTCTTTTGATATATTGGGGTGACGAAAAGGTTTAGGTATGGCGTGTAAATTCAACATTATCTTATTATGCATTTTAAAAGTGGTCACTATCACTATATATGTTCATATTTTCTTATGTTTATTCCAACAGACGACAACAGAAAGGAACTCTAAAGGTCGACAAAAAGTAATAGAGCCACATACCACTGGGCCCAGGACTTTCGCCCAAATTGCCAACAACCTGGTAAAAATATTTTCACTCATTTTAATTTTAATCATCCTAAATAGTAGTTACACTAAATATTACTTAAAATTTATGGAATTTAGCTACTTTCCAAACTTGAAAAATTGCCCAACGATATTGATGATAATTAAGCGAAAGCCCTGTTACAAATTTCTGATGCTAATTTATATGTGGAGACACGTAAACGAGATGATAAGCGGGACTACAAGATACCAGCTGAGATGGGTGAAGCGGTTAAGGAAAAAATTGTAAGTGCATTTTATAGATTTCACAGATCAATTATGATTTTAAAATGCTTCTTATTGTTGGATCTGCTGGTTGGCCTATGTTTCAGTATCATATTATAGCGATTTGCATTTATATTGATCTGTATCCAACTTGGATTGTGCTAATAGTTACTGGTTACGTAGCTAGATACACCGGATTTTAGCAGCTGCAACTACAATTTCTAGTTTTTACACGTGTTGTTTACTGGATACTTTTGCTGCATCAATTTACGATCGTCCATTTTTCAAGTTCATAAGCTTATTAATGAGTAATTAACTGTTATTTTATGTTATTAATTTCTAGTAATTGTTTTGAGTTTTTAATTTGTTCTTTTTACAGGTCAAAGTCCAGAAAACTCTACAAACCGAAGGTGTTGAGGTTGCTAATAAATTGGTTCATGGTGAAAAGGAACACACCCCAACTTACCTGATTGGATGGCTTGTTCGCAAAAAATAACTAAATCAAAACTTTGTGGGATCATCGCGCACATTATCGGTTCCAGATCATGACCAATATGCTAAAATACGGGATGAACTTCAAAAAGAGTTTAATGAGAAACTTGATCAAAAGCTTCAAGAGATGATGAAAAAATTGGCAGACAAGAATCTAAGTTTGAACATTAACCTCGATGAGTCGGATAAATCGACAGAAGTTTCCTATGAGTCTGTGTAGTTCACTTGTGATATTATGCATTACTAGTTAACTTGACTTGTGGATAGTACGTAAGTTAGCTATTTAGTAGTTAACTTGTAGTTTTAGATTATGAGTGTTTATTGTTGGGGTAGCTTGGACCTGTTTTGCTTGTTTGTATGTATAATTGTTATATACGTACTCCTGGTAAGGCTATCGTTATTTTGGTATAAAAAATGACAAGCTTTGTTTGGGTTTTGTTTTGCCGTCGTTCAAAGTCACCGGAGACGATGACGGCGTTAGTCCAATTTAACAGAAAACAGCAAAGTGCTAAGACGTTAAGAAGTGCAGTATAGCGCGTCGTACTTTTTGAAGTGTGGTATCCCAAGTGGTCTCAAACTGCGGGTACACGAAGTGCTCTTTACTCTTTAAATTATTGATATACATGTGTAGGTAAAGATCATAAAAAGTGTTGGCAAAAGTAAAAAATGTTTATAAAAATAGTGTCGCCATAATTAACAGGTTGTTGCCATTGAAAACAAAGTGTTTCTGAAAGTCATATGACTAGTCCTATTTGTAATAAGTAGATGACAACTCAACTTAGATAAGAAAGCGAAGTAAATAATAAATATTGAATATAGAGGAAGAACAAAAAGAAGCCAAGACATGACAAGACAAGACACAAAGACCACTACAGCAGAAATGAGAATCAACATTGTAGTTAGTCATCCGTGAACCAGACCAGTGCACAGGGTGTCAACAATGTCAGTGAAGATTCGACATCAAAAAGTTCAAGTGGTTAAAAAGGTTATTGTTGAAGAACGGAAGAGTCTTATCTACATCAACAATAGTTAAGCCTGTAATTTAATTCTCTGTTAATTAATTAAATTAATTAGTTAATTTAATTAGTAAATTAATTCACTCAGAATTAATTTATTTCTTAAATTAATTAAAAGATTAATTAATTTAGAATTATTTTAGAATGACAGAAGACAGAAGCTGGAAGCTCAAAGGGATACATGTTTGTTTGGAATGCAGTGTACAACAGTCAGAATCCAAGATTGAATATTTGACTGGGTACATGTAGTGGTGAAAAGAAGTATTGTCTAGTTTCAAGAGTCAGATTATTTCAGTAACAGAGGTACTTCTAATTGCAAGTGTAGATACAACTAAATATGCCTGACAGTACTGACTTGAAGAAAAACTGGAAAAAGAAATTACACGGAAGAAATGCAGAGTCATATATTCTTAAATGTGGAACCCCGGTTGGAATTGATTTATCATTTCCAAGTCAAAAGGAGTTCGGTTCTAGACGTTCAGAAGACCGCAGCTTAGAGTGTAAAGATTTATTTAATTAATAAATATTTTATTTATTTAGTAAATTTCTATAAGCTGTGCGGGTCGAAAATCATTTTATTTAGTAAAGATTTATGTAAAGACGGAATAAATAATATTAGATATTTATTTTTATAATTTCTGAATTAAATTTATTATTTATTAATCAAAGATTATAAGCTGTGCGGGTCGAAAATCATTTGTACAAAGCCTATTCACTAAAAGACGAAATAGGCCCCTTTGGTTTTTGAATTGAAATGGTAGGAGATTTTTTTAAAAGGAACCAATGGGAGCATTCCACGTGTCCACACAATGAAGAAAAGAAAAGAAAAGCATGCAGTTGAAGAAAGTCATACCGAGTGAATTGAAGAGTCATACCGAGTGATACAAAGTCATACCGAGCAACTTTTCTAAAGGTCATGCTGAAATGATTTTATTTAATTAAAATAAGTCATACCGATTTTTTTAATTAAAGAAAATCCAAATATGACTTTAGAAAAGTCATACCGAATTCTTCAAGAGTCATACCAAATTTTCAAGAATCATATCGTATTTTAGAAAGTCATACCCAGCCTTTTCAAGAGTCATACAAGGCTTAATTTGATGATAAAAAGAGTCATATTGGAAGAGACATATTATTTAAACTTGAAAAAGTTTGTTTTATAAACTTAATTTAAATAAGTTTACTTTATAAATTTTAAATTAAAAAAATTTATTCTTTAAATTTAAGTAAATTTACTTTTATAATTTAAATTTGTTTAGATAATTTTATTTTATAAATTTAAATTTAGATAAATTTATTTTATAAATTTTATTTAAAATAAATTTATTTTGTGAATTTAATTTAAATGAGTTTATTATTTAAACTTGAAAAAGTTTATTTTATAAACTTAATTTAAATAAGTTTATTTTATAAATTTAAATTAAATAAATTTATTCTTTAAATTTAAATATATTTACTTTTATAATTTAAATTTTTTTAGATAATTTTATTTTATAAATTTAAATTTAGATAATTTTATTTTATAAATTTAAATTTAGATAAATTTATTTTATAAATGTTATTTAAAATAAATTTATTTTGTGAATTTAATTTAAATGAGTTTATTATTTAAACTTGAAAAAGTTTATTTTATAAACTTAATTTAAATAAGTTTATTTTATAAATTTAAATTAAATAAACTTATTCTCTAAATTTAAATAGATTTATTTTTATTATTGAAATTTGTTTAAATAAATTTATTTTATGAAATCAAATTTAGATAAATTTATTTTATAAATATTATTTAAATAAATTTATTTTATAAATTTAATTTAAATTAGTTTATTATTTAAACTTGAAAAGGTTTATTTTATAAACTTAATTTAAATAAATTTATTTTATAAATTTAATTTAAGTAAATTTATTAGTTAAATTTATATAGATTTAATTTATAATCTAAAGATATTAAAACGTGGTCCATTTTTCCAAAAGGGTTTGTACTTAGAAAATTCACCGGTTTGGCTCATAATTAATTCTCAGAGCATATGACCCAGTTTCGAGGAAAGTGGTCATTTCGTATTAGTAGGTTTATTCCAGAGAATTTGGATTTTATTGTGGATGATACGACTGTTCATGTTATAGTTCCACAAACTGCTCAAATGTAAAGAAATGATAGATTTATTAGTGGGGAACTCTGAAGAATTTTTTTTCCGACTCTACTGATCATTCTAGTTTTTGTACTTGTACAAAACATATTTAAGAAACGTTAGAGGTCACAACTGAAGAAACATATGAGGCTAAAAGTAGCAAGACAAGATCAGGGCTGTGCTACAATATTCAAGAAGCCTGAACAAGCAAATGATGACAGAAACTGTGTTGAGTTAAAAACAGGTGCATATTTTATTATGAATTGCTCACACTCACATAGTTGTACTTAAATGTGAAATCACTTCAAGTATTGCTTGTTAAGGTATAGCAGATTAAAAGATGGTAGAATTATCTAAGTAGTCAGTAAAATTTATAGATTCGAGATTTAATCTAAAACTGACTTAGATAATTAGAGATAATTAAAATGTTAGGCAACAACAGAAATGGATTAGACAGAATTAGTAATTAAATTGTTAGTTTGTCTATTCCATGTGCTTTTAGAAAATTATTGAATATCTGTAAATCTGCTGAACACCTTTTACACTTGTGAAAGGGGAGATAGGAGTGAAGGGAAGTAACTCACTGCACTTTCATGTGTACTAGAAATGCTAAATGTAATCTCTATGTAATGGTTGATGATAACTCAACAATAGAATAGGACATGTAATAATATGCAGGTGCACAGAAATCTTGGATCACAGAGTTCAGTTAAGACAAAGTATCAAAGGATCATCTACAGACTTGAAACCCATTGGAAGAAGTTCATTAACATGTTCATGCCTCAGTGGAGAATAAAAGATATTGATATCTATTCAAGGATGTGGAAACTATAGAAGATTGTCTTAGTCTATGAAGATTTTAGTGCATCATAATCGAAGCTACAAGTAAGGTTTGCAAAGAAGAATGTGGAATCATGTTCAGAATCAAGAGCCCCTATCAAGACTAGTCACTTATGAACCAGACCGTTGCATCAAGTGTCAGGACATTGGAGGCAAGCTCTCGTCGGTTAATATGGTTTTAATCATTCTAAAGTTGTTGGTTTTCTTGAGTCAAGTGGAGGATCAACAAAGGTGGTAAATCAGTGTTGGAGAAATGCCAGTCTAATGGATAAGGGACAGACGGCACAACCTGATTGGATCTTACTAAAATTTCACAGATTAGAAGGCCAAATACTTGGACGTGGTGGAGTCACGTATACGGGGCCAAGTATTTGGATAAGGAAGTCTACACAAATTGAAGAGTGGAATGGAAATATTTAATTTAATTAAATAAAGTATTTATTTAATTATTTATATATTTTATAAATAAAGATATTCTTTATTTATATTTTATATATTTATTAAATATTACTTTTACATTAAATATTTCCAAAGGCATGCTTGCACATGACTTTGAAGATATGATTTGAGTGGACAAGAGTAAAAGGTGGAAAAACAAAAAGTAGCACCTTTTTCAATATATAAAGAAGAAACCCAAGTCTTAATATGTGTGGTGAGTGTGTGCATTCGGATGAGAAAAGAAAAGGGGAGAGAGAGAAAAATTTTCTCTCCCCCATGGCCGAACTAATACTTTAATATCTTGGGGCCATGATTTTCTTTATCATACCACTCATCTATTCTTCTATTGTAAACATTGCTAAATCTTGTTTAGAAGATAGGTTTGATTTTTGTCTCCTAGATCTAGAATTTGTAATATTTTTAGAGGAGCTAAAAATCACTTCTTTGTTGTGTTCTTGAGCTTATGTTCTTGAACTTGTTTGTAGCATCTACCCCACTTCAATGAATATAAAGTTATATTCTTGGATCTTGTTATGTTGTGTGTTTTGGATGATTTACCGTTCATTATCTTGGTTATTTTAATGGTGTTCTTGAGGTTGAAGAAGATGATGAACAGTACCTGGGTTTGAACCAAAGTAATTTTTATGTTGTCCCAAAAATAAATAAAAGTCAGATTTTTATTTGGGAATCGTATTCACCCCCCCTCTACGATCTCCAGGACCCAACAATTGGTATCAGAGCTACTCGATTGACATACAAATCGATTGGATCTATTTTTATTTTTTGAGATTAAAGAGGGTACAATTGGTTCACTGGGCATTCAGATTTTTTTTTGAAGCCCGGAATTTTTCTAAGTACAAAATGTTCTAGATAGCCAAGTAGAACATTTCTATGTAGAAATTCTACTTAGATGTTCGAGATAGCCAAGTAGAACATTTCTATGTAGAAATTCGACTTGATGTTCGAGATAGTGTCTAACTCGAACATTATCTCGAATATTCTACTTAATGTTCTAGATAGAACCTAAGTAGAAATTCTGGAGTTAGAAATATTTTCTAAGTCAGAAGTTCTACTTAATGTTCTACATAGAGCCTAAGTAGAACATTTCTATGTAGAAATTCTACTTAATGTTCTAGATAGAACCTAAGTAGAAATTCTGGAGTTAGAAATATTTTCTAAGTCAGAAGTTTTACTTAATGTTCTACATAGAGCCTAAGTAGAACATTTCTATGTAGAAATTCTACTTAATGTTCTAGATAGAACCTAAGTAGAAATTCTGGAGTTAGAAATATTTTCTAAGTCAGAAGTTCTACTTAATGTTCTACATAGAGCCTAAGTAGAACATTTCTATGTAGAAATTCTACTTAATGTTCTAGATAGAACCTAAGTAGAAATTCTGGAGTTAGAAATATTTTCTAAGTCAGAAGTTCTACTTAATGTTCTAGATAGAGCCTAAGTAGAACATTTCTATGTAGAAATTCTACTTAATGTTCTAGATAGAACCTAAGTAGAAATTCTGGAGTTAGAATTATTTTCTAAGTCAGAAGTTCTACTTAATGTTCTACATAGAGCCTAAGTAGAACATTTCTATGTAGAAATTCTACTTAATGTTCTAGATAGAACCTAAGTAGAAATTCTGGAGTTAGAAATATTTTCTAAGTCAGAAGTTCTACTTAATGTTCTAGATAGAGCCTAAGTAGAACATTTCTATGTAGAAATTCTACTTAATGTTCTAGATAGAACCTAAGTAGAAATTCTGGAGTTAGAAATATTTTCTAAGTCAGAAGTTCTACTTAATGTTCTAGATAGAGCCTAAGTAGAACATTTCTATGTAAAATTTCTACTTGATGTTCTAGATAGAGTCTATGTAGAACATTTCTATGTAGAATTTTTTTTCTTAGAAGGCTGTTTCAACATGACACATGGCTACATAGTTTAACTTTTATTTAAAACAAAAATTGTTTTTCTCTCAAATTGTTTTTAGTTTAATAATTAATTTAATAATTAAATTTGAATTTAATTATATAAAATATTTTGAAAATAATTTTTAAATTTAAATAATTTATTTTTCAAGTTTATTTTACATCTTGGAAAATATTTTATTTTCTTTTAAATTTTAGAGTCAAATATTTTATATTTTTAATATTCTTAGTTAAGAATTTTATTAATTTAAAAACTAAAATTAATCTTAAAATCCAATTTAATTTCTTTTGAGTTTAATATTCTTAAAAGTATTTTGAGAATTATTTTTGAGGTTTAATAATTTATTTATTTTTATAGAAGTTTTAATTATAAATCTCATAAAACTTTTTGGAAAATCATTTTGGTTGAAATAATTTATTTTCAAGAATATCTAAGATGACTTGAAAATTTATTATTTTTATATCAAACTTATGTTTTCAATCTGTTTTATTTTAATTATAATTGAAACTGTTTTGGATTATAAATTCTATAAAATTCTTTGGAAATTAATTTTGATTTGAAATAATTTCTTTTTCAGGATTATTTAATATACCTTGAAAATTTTGTTATCTCTATATCAAAACTTTCTTTTCGAATTTTATTTTATTTATAATTTGAAATTGAGAAATTTATTATTATTTATCAAAAATGCATTTTCAATTTATTTTGATTATTTAAATTCCTAAAAAATTAAATACTTCTGTTTGAACAAAATGTTTTATTAAACGAAACAACAGGAGTTGATTCTTCGTTCGTTGAGGACAAACGAACTGACTAAAGAACATTCTAATGGAGTTGAGACCTGATCTTACCATTGGAGATGTATTTCTACATCGGTCTACTCAGTGGATCATTTGGTTATTGAAAGGGGATTAGTTCATTTAGGGAAGAGTCTTCGATCAGTGGTTTTCGAATCAATATATGAAGAATTTGGGATTTTGAAAAGGAATTCAGTTTATCTGTCAAAGAACCAAAACAACAATTGAAGATTTGGTTAAAGGACATCAGTGGCAGAAATACACAAGATTTGATTATTACTGACATATGATAATCAAGGGGTTATTGCTACACATACAAAGAAGAGTGATCTTTTCAAGCAGAACATGAGACATTCTATGTCGGGGTCTTTAAGCAGAACAATCAGGTATCAGTTTGGGTTGAAGCAAGAACATCATTGGTTATTGAGGTCAAATGCAAGGATACTTCCATGAGTGTCAATAGAATGGAAATTGATTTGGATCAATTGATTATCACTCGAGATGGAATGTTAAGCATCGCACAGGTATACTTTCTAACTAGTTTATACTTGTTTGATTTAATTATAGAGTATTAAGTGCTGAACTGCATTATATTATAAGTTTGATGTAATGCATGTCTCACCTTGATTTCTATATAAATTAGATAACTTATGCTAGTTTGTTAGTGTTGCTTGTTTATCAGTATTTGACTTCATGATTAGATCTTGTGTGATTTAATGCTTGCTTTACGATAATTGATCATGTTAGCATATAGAGTCTTAGGTATTTGTAGGGGTACATTTACCGGAAAGAGTATTTGCTGCATGCTAAGTGCCTTGATGTTTACATTGTCAATAATCTGTTTATACTCGCATGGTTATATTAAATGTTATATTTGATCATGTGCTTGTTAAGATGAGTTTGTTTCTATTTTGGGAATTGCCTAGGGGTCAGTATAATAAACCATGAATTAAATTTTTAAATTTAAATTGACTCAGGTAATTAGAGATAATATAATGTTAAAGTGAACAACAAAGGTGATTTAGAAGAATTAGGAATCTGAGTGATTGATTCTTCTATGACTACATATATGTATGACATGATTCTTATAGACTGCTAGTCCACCTTAAGTTAGGTTGGTATCACTGAGCTCATAGCCAAGACTACTTGTTGAGGCTGATATAGATGAGGAGTGATCAGTCAAATAAGAATGAGCATGTTGAACTTGAATGCTTTGTTGTTAACTATGTTTAAAAATATCTCTGACCCTTGGACTCAATCAAATTGAGGACCACGTGTCTTAATCATTTGTGAATGCAGAGTATCTTTCAACATGTACAAGTTATATATCTCTGACATTTTCATGTTCGAGGCATGTAACTACTTTTGCTTTGGTATTCAAATGGTTAAGCAAGGTTACCTATTTTTCTTGAATGATCTGAAGCACAATATTAAGAAAGACCTAGGGAATTCTTTGCGAAGGGTTTCCTAATATCAGTTCGAGGATGAACAGTATTGATCGGGGTCAAGAGAAATAGAAGCTCACTCTACTGGAAGTGAGGTTACTGCTGACACGAAATTTAATGCTTATGATGAAGTCAACTATTCGTTGAAGTTTATCATAATGGAGTTAGCTGCAACAACAAGTGATGCTCTCATACTTGGTTTATCAACTAATACTTGGTTTATCAAGATAACGGATTCGACGGTAAAGATGAAGTTGGTGAGAAAGGACTACTTCTAATGAAATTCTTTTAAGAAGGACATTAGTGAAGTATGTCAGTTGAAGGGAAGTCAAGTCAAAGGCTACCCTGTTTAGTTTTGGTGTTTGTTCATGCATTCGATAGATGAAGCATCTCAGTGATTAATCACATTCAAAGGATTAGGCAGATTGCTGTAAGAACACTTTGAGGGCAGGTAATGGAATTTGTTGACGAATGAAGTTCTATGTTAAGTCTGCACTGAAAGGAGTATTCTAGAGTAAAGTTCAGTTTTCGGACTTCATGACCAAATGGATGAGTTAATAGGGAAATCCAGACCTTGAGTGAAATTACAAGGATAATGGATAGACTTAAGGTTTCCTATTCACTACGGCTGAATCAGTTGACACAGCAAGTCTAATCAGCAAATGTAAAGAGAAGACATCAAGTAAGATTAATCATGCCTGAAGTCACATGGTGTGATGAAGGGCTATCTTATTTGGAGTTAAGAGCTTACACAGAGTCTGTGATTGATTTAAGATGATCTAGATGCAGTGAACATCATCATCAAGCTCCCTAGCATTCGTTTGATTTTAGCTCTGAATTTCTAAAGGTTGACATCCTGTTTAGGGCTCAAGATCAGATGACACCAGATGAATAAAAGCTGCAAGCAGCATCACAGGGGGAGCATCAGTAAGTTGGATCAACTAGTCGTGTTTGATGTTCAAAGGCTAGCAGTGCTCATTGAGTAAGAGTTGAGATTCTTAGGAGTACTGAGTGATCCAGATTGAGTGATTGCATATTAGAAAGGAAATTGTCAATTTAAAGATAATGCAAGATGATCTCAATCATATTTGAAGAAGACTACTCTACCCACTGAATATCTAAGGAAACATTAAGGACACATCTGTCATGACAAAGGGTTTTGTGTAACAACATTTCCTAGAGTCAGTTCTTGATGAATCTGGGTAGTAGAGTAGTGATTGGTCGTGCATGTATAAGTGTATTTCATTGGTTTTTCTGAGTGAATTCAATGAAGACTGAAGATGCACTAACTAATCAAGATTGAGTAGGGTTCGAATCAAGGAACTAACTCAATTGAACCAGAGGCAGATACACTTAGCACAAGGAATCAATCCATATGAAGACTTGGTATTGATACAGAAGCTGAAGGGTAGTTCAGAGTTTTTTTTTAAGGTTCTACTCTGCTAGTGTCAAGACTACTGGTTTCTAGAGTGCTGAGTTTAGTGAAGCTGCTGCCAAGACCAATATCTACAAGAAAATATTTGGGTGCTGAAGGTAATGCAGTTTTCGTCTGGATGAGCGTGGTATTGTTTCGAGGAACAATGTTAACTGGTAGCTGAAAAGTTATTCCTGTCCAAAAGGAGTAAACGTTCAATCTCGAAAGGAGTAAACGTTCGATCTCTAGGGCAAAGAGGAGTAATTGTTCATTCAACGATCATACACTAGTAAAAGCTCTATTGACTAAGGTATGTCACTCTAGTCTAATATTGATTTATTTAAATGTAAAGTTTATAGAGAGTGTTCATGCTATTTAGATGTCTACGATCTCTAGGAACTGATTAATGTTTGGCGTGTGACCACCCGGGACTCAATATTATCATTATGAGATTACCTATGATCACCCGGGACCTAGGGACCTAACATTGTAGCATCTCTTTGTATAGTCAATTTATATCCAGGATCTCGTACTTTGTGCTGTCATATGTTATTCATGCTATATGTATCAAATGTTTCAGCATAAGTATTTGTATATATTAATTAGTTGTAATTTTATTTACTTCTAATTGTTTAATGCTAATATTAATGGAACCACTTAATATGTAGTTTAAGTGATGTAATCCTTGTCTTTTGCAAAATCCATTAATATTAGTTGTCATTCTTTTGATATTAGTGATGTCACTTAGAATTTCTGCACTAAGTGACAAAAAGATTATTTCAAAAACACTGATATTGAAAGTAATTTACTACATCGCGAGGGGTTGTCAAAGATCATAAATTTTAGCATTAATATTTAAAGGTATTTGATCTCTGATGCAACTAGTACCTTGAGCTTACATACATTCTGATTGTCATGAGTATTTTCAATATGCTTATGTGATAATTGTTGAGATGTAGTGTAAGAAGTTAAATGCTGTCATTCGGTCAATGTATGTTCAGTGTTTAGCGGATGCTTATTTTTATGCTTTAGAATTACCATGATCTATATTGCAATATGTGTTTGTTTCAAGCGACAAATGGTAATTGTCTAGCATAATGTAAGTATCTTATGTGCTTGATTTTTTTGTAGTAAGATGCATTTTATTACAAAATGATTGAATGATGTTAGTACTTTTGAATGTCTTGTCATTCATATCTTTGATAATTCATTAGTATTAACATATGTTTTTCATTCTTTAGAACTTGAATGCATAAAGAAATTTCTTGTCTATTTCTTGTGAAAAATGTTTTATCTAAACATGCATTCATTTGCCATAGAATGAAAAGCCACTAAAAGTTTTCTTTGAAAGAGAACATTTCTTGAGGATTATCTTTCAATTTCAAAATCATATATCCTCTCTCTCTCTAAATGTTTTGTAATGAAAACTGTTTTCTCTCCATGATTTGTTTAAATAAAGTTACTTGATAACTTGTAACTTAAGTTGCATGGTATCAGGCTATTTTATTTGAGTAAATTGTTTTGATCTTAAAGTATCAACTATTGGTAAAACGTTTTTCAAAACTCTTGTTAATGTCTGTTTCACATTGACCTGTAGTATTAAAACAATGGTTGTTTGCTTTGGGATTAGTGCCTTAGACTGTATGACTAAAGCATTCATTCGATTTTTTATAAATGATTTATGTTTTAAGTCGGAGATAATATCCGATAAGAATGAATTGCAAAATAATTTCTGAAAACATACAGTGAGCAAGATGAAATAGATTTGAGTTATTAATCAAAATGTTTTTGTTAAAAGAGTTGAATTTCAATTGGATATTTGTCTAAGAGAAATTCAAAAGAACACTTTTGTTAATCTGTTAAATATTTTTTTTTTCAAAATTGTGAGTTTATGAAATTTGGCTTAATATTCTTTTACCTATTCTTTATTAATTCCCACATTTTAGCTCTGGTGCATTGTTTCTTGAGGACACATTGCTCCGATGCTATATTTCTGAGAAGGAATAGAGAATAAGTTTAATCATACTCTACCAAATTTTATATAGCTCTGATCAACTCTATCTATTTAGCCGTAATGGCTTTGCCTTAGTGGCTATAGGGGAAGGTCAAGAAGTTGAATAATCCATCAATTTCTAACCAAGGCCTTAGTACCAAACACTATCATTCTAATTCAAACTTTCAACCCTTGGTGATATAAGGAACTTATATAGATTAGCGGTTGTTAAGGGAGAAACTGCACTTGATGCAGCAAATAAGGATGAAGTCGGAAGTGCACCCACAGCTCTACCTCCAGAGAAGAAAAGAAGTATACAAATTGAGGTATCTGTAGCTCATCTGTATTCTCTCAAAAGGATGCAGAGCTGAAAAGGCAATTCAACCGTTTCTGAATGAACTCTCTCAACAGGGTGATTTCATTGAAAATTCGCTCGTCAGCCAGAGCACCTTGTAATGAGTCAAGCACACCAAAAGCATTCACGCTGATGGTAATCCTAAAGTTTTTGCTTCTAAGGGATGTTATAGGACCTAACAGTTCTCTAGCCTCTCTTGGGACTAACAATTGTGAGGACACATTGCAAGAAGTGCACATTGTGAGGTATAGGTAAAACCCCTAAACTTCTTTGTTTACCATTCATGGTGAATGAAGTTGTTGAGCCACCTTCACAGGCATTTGAGGGAAACTTGGATTTCTTGCCATATATTAGAATCCTTGTCAACCTTCCTAGGAGGAACAGTCCTAGTTCCCTAACGGGATTTCACATCCGCAGAGCAATCTGTTGATGTTGAGAGGCAATCACTAACAGTTTTCCATGACTGAAAATAGTGAGTTAATTCATCTTCACAGGTGATTGAGAGAGATGTTTGTACACGTCTACTCTCCCAGGAATTCAAATTCTGGAATACATGGATCGCTCAAAACTTAAAGGCATATCACCGTCAACGATCCAGTGCATGGACTTGCATATGGGGAGTCGGTTGATGCTTAAATAGCTGCTAGTACGCATACCACATTCAACGATCCAGTGCATGGATTTGCATATGGGGAGATTGTTGATGCTGAAAGTAGCTGAGCAACAACTCGTAGACTATGATTCAGTTGGTTTACCAATTTGATGAGTCTTTTGAGGATCAGGGTGTTGGGATTTCAGTCACTCCTGGAATGGAGGAGATTCCAATTTCAGAAGGGTTATTCCCCGACGACGAGCCACGTGTGCATGGATTTGCTCATGGTGAGTTGGGTGATGACCTAACTGAAACCCTGTCTGAGATTCCATCTCAGAACCTAGATCTTTAGTGATCGACAACATGCTACAGTCAACGATCCATAATATCTTGGTGAGACTGGCATGGATTTACTTGCAGGTACAAATTGCTATAAATGGAATGAGTGCAAGTAAGGGAGAGAAACACTTGAGTGAAGTGAGGGAGTGATACACTTGAGTGAGAGAAATAGGGAGAGAAATGAGTGGAAAACTTACGCTTGAAAGTGTAAACACCAACAGAACGTAGTAGAAGTGAGGAAACCATATACCAAACACTAACCTTGCTACTATGCTTGAATCCTGTTACTGAATTTTCCAGCTCTGGAATGTTGAAGAGATTCTTTTCTGAAAGACAAGCTGAAAAAGAGTCTAGCTGAAACTTAGTGGGAATGTCCAAACTATTACCTTTGGATCTATTAATTCGTGTTGTTCTCAATCTCAAAGGGGGAGTACATTAATTTTTAGGCCTAAGGAGGATTTTATGTTCAATTGGAGGAGAGTTTCTTATTCGATTGGATGTCGATGATACTTTTATTGTTTTAAAAGGATATTCTCAACTAAGGGGGAGAATTTGGTGATACAAGAAACGAGATCTACAAGAAACGAGATCCGTCAATCCTATCTTGTGGAGGTTACTTAGAGGATATCTAAAGACACAAGGGTGGATTGGAGCTTGCATGAACTAAGGGGGAGAATTAGATGAAATTTAAACCTTAGTGATGCAAGGGAGAAATTACTAAGGGGGAGTTTCTTAGTAATTGGTTGGAGCCTAATCCCTAAAGGTGTTGTAGATTTAACTGATTTTTCGTCTGAAGTGGAGAAGTTATTTTTTGTCAAATGGGAAGAAGTTACTTGTCGTACTAAGGGGGAGAAGTTATGGAGAATCTTAACATCTTGGTTTGCAGTGCTATATCTTATTCTGAAAAGATATCTAAGGGATTTTGCTCTATTTGTTTGAAGATCTGTCCTTGGAACATTCTTAGGAGAGGTTCGGCAGAAGAATTCTTTCTAGCACGATCAATGAATGAAAATGAAGATTTCTTTGAAGAGTATCAACTCAGGGGGAGTTTTTGCTAATTAGAAGTTTTCTGGGTAAAGAAGAATGTGAAGGAGATTTTCAAGGGGCATCTGAGAAGTGTCCAAGTATGTTCTATTTCTTGTTTCAGTGATAGATGGAGTCAGTGGAATAGTGCAGGGAAGAAAGAAAAATATGTTTCCTGGAAATAGAACATCCTGAAGAAAAAGAGGAAGTGACTTTCATTCTAAGAAAGAACAACCTTAAGGGGAGATTGAGTTGACCTCTTATGGGGAACATAGAGAGTTGTATGTTCTAGTTCGAATTGCAAGATAAACAAGAATGATTGTTCAGAAGTCTTTACTAATGATTTGTTTCTTTATTGAAAGAACCCCATCTTTGAAGAACATTGAAGTGGAGGAAGCTAAAGGAAAATGAAATTCAGAAATTCATCATTCATTTTCAGCAACTCAGGAAATCTAGATTTAACTGATTATATCTTTCCAGAACCTTTTGTATATTATTTTCATGTCCAGTACTTTAATTGTTTCTTGTATATTAGTTGAGTTATCCTCTAGTAGCTAATTTTATTTAATTGCTTTTGGGGGAAATTGTAAAGGGAAATAGTATTTGATTGATATTCCATATCAACCAAATAGGGGGAGATTGAAAGGGGAGATAGAAGTGAAGGGAAGTAACTCACTGCACTTTCATGTGTACTAGAAATGCTAAATGTAATCTCTATGTAATGGTTGATGATAACTCAACAATAGAATAGGACATGTAATAATATGCAGGTGCACAGAAATCTTGGATCACAGAGTTCAGTTAAGACAAAGTATCAAAGGATCATCTACAGACTTGAAGCCCATTGGAAGAAGTTCATTAACATGTTCATGCCTCAGTGGAGAATAAAAGATATTGATATCTATTCAAGGATGTGGAAACTATAGAAGATTGTCTTAGTCTATGAAGATTTTAGTGCATCATAATCGAAGCTACAAGTAAGGTTTGCAAAGAAGAATGTGGAATCATGTTCAGAATCAAGAGCCCCTATCAAGACTAGTCACTTATGAACCAGACCGTTGCATCAAGTGTCAGGACATTGGAGGCAAGCTCTCGTCGGTTAATATGGTTTTAATCATTCTAAAGTTGTTGGTTTTCTTGAGTCAAGTGGAGGATCAACAAAGGTGGTAAATCAGTGTTGGAGAAATGTCAGTCTAATGGATAAGGGACAGACGGCACAACCTGATTGGATCTTACTAAAGCTTCACAGATTAGAAGGCCAAATACTTGGACGTGGTGGAGTCACGTATACGGGGCCAAGTATTTGGATAAGGAAGTCTACACAAATTGAAGAGTGGAATGGAAATATTTAATTTAATTAAATAAAGTATTTATTTAATTATTTATATATTTTATAAATAAAGATATTCTTTATTTATATTTTATATATTTATTAAATATTACTTTTACATTAAATATTTCCAAAGGCATGCTTGCACATGACTTTGAAGATATGATTTGAGTGGACAAGAGTAAAAGGTGGAAAAACAAAAAGTAGCACCTTTTTCAATATATAAAGAAGAAACCCAAGTCTTAATATGTGTGGTGAGTGTGTGCATTCGGATGAGAAAAGAAAAGGGGAGAGAGAGAAAAATTTTCTCTCCCCCATGGCCGAACTAATACTTTAATATCTTGGGGCCATGATTTTCTTTATCATACCACTCATCTATTCTTCTATTGTAAACATTGCTAAATCTTGTTTAGAAGATAGGTTTGATTTTTGTCTCCTAGATCTAGAATTTGTAATATTTTTAGAGGAGCTAAAAATCACTTCTTTGTTGTGTTCTTGAGCTTATGTTCTTGAACTTGTTTGTAGCATCTACCCCACTTCAATGAATATAAAGTTATATTCTTGGATCTTGTTATGTTGTGTGTTTTGGATGATTTACCGTTCATTATCTTGGTTATTTTAATGGTGTTCTTGAGGTTGAAGAAGATGATGAACAGTACCTGGGTTTGAACCAAAGTAATTTTTATGTTGTCCCAAAAATAAATAAAAGTCAGATTTTTATTTGGGAATCGTATTCACCCTCCCTCTACGATCTCCAGGACCCAACAACTTGTGTACAATGGTTAAAGTAGATTGTACTGAATTTTCTAATATGCATAACATGCTTGAATTGCATAATTCTTATCTATAATGCATTGAAGCTGAATGTTTACCATGTGCTCTTATTTTTCATGCTTGTTCGTTTAAATCTGAAAATGCATATCTTATGACTTGCATAATCTTAGGCAAAGCATCAATAAGAATCACAATAGGGTAAAGACTGCTAGTCCACCTTAAGATAGGTTGGAATCACTAATCTCATAGCCTTAAGACTACCTTGTCAATGCTGCTGTGAATGAGAAGTGATCAGTCAAAGATAAGTTTATGCATGTTAAGGTTGAAGATGTTACTACCACTATTGAAAGTAATATCTCTAACCCATCTGGACTCAATTGAAGTTGAGTACCAAGAAACTTAATCATTTGTGATTGCAGAGTATGAAACAAAAGTCAAACGTTATGTGATTTCGTGACATTTATTGTTCGAGGCATATTACTAGCATTGAAGCTCTACTATCACAGTTGATTGAGAAAGCCTACCCAACGGTAACCTTTGGAGATGACAGGAAAGGATATACAAGGGACTTGGATATCATGATTTTGGAATTGTCGTCACAGGAAATATCTTTCTTGTCGACGGACTTAAGCACTAAGCACTATCTATAGGGCACTAGGGAATTCTTTGTCAAAGATTTTATGGAAAAGCATTGAAATAGAAAAGTGTTTGTTTTCAAGCAAGAAAGATGGAAGATCACTCAACTGAGAGTGAATTGGTGATGTCCGTGCATTCAACAGATAATATATCACATATGGTGATTGATCACATCAAGAAGATCAATTTAGAAGCAAAGTACTTTGAAGCTGAAGCAATTAACACAACATGCTTCTTTATTCAACAAGATCGTGAAAAGACATCATATGAGTCAATGGCCAATCAGAAGCAAACACTGAAGCTCTTTCGTGTGTTTGGAGGAAATTGATAATTATTGAAGATTTATATGAGCATCTTGGCAAGTTTGGAATTAAGGCTCAAGGAACAATTGTCCTCGGTTACTCATTGAAGTCTAAAGCTTTCAAAGTAAGATGTGATGTAAAACCAGAAGGTGATTGAAAGTCTGAATGTGTCATCCTATTACACCAAGCTCCCGAGTATTAAAATAAAAGTCTATTATGAATCTGTGAAGCTTGACATCTTGTCAGAGTCATATTCAGATATTGATGATGAAACTGAGGTTGCAGAAAGAATCAATGTTAATGATGATGATTCGGATCCTAGTAGTGGAAATGGTAGTGAATCTACATAACTCATGGACTTTAACAGAATCCACTCAACAAGGTGAAGAATCTTTAACACATCCTAGCAGCAACTCAGGGGGAGCAAATAAAAGAAGGATTTACTAGTCGTACTCAACACAATGAAGATCAAATGAATACATTAAGAACATATCTGCCGAGACAAATGACTTGGAGTCAAATTCATTCCTGGAGACTAGTTCGTAGTGATCCGGATACTAGAGTAAAGACTAGAAGTGCTATGCAAAGAAAATGGTTATTCTTCAGGAAAGAACAATTGTTAAACAGTTGGAATCCTAAAGAAGATTGAAGAAGTACTGATTGATCCAGATTGGGTGATTGCAATGCAAGATGATCTCAATCAGTTTGAAGGCAAAATCTACTGAATCTGGAATCCATGCCACAAGACAAAGTTGTATTTGGTACTGCAAGGGTTTTCAGAGACTGGATGATTTTTGGCATTGTTATGAGGGACAAATCCAAACTGGTTGCTAAAGAAGGTATCGACGATGATGGAAACAGAATCTTCGGGACTTTCATGATCTAACTAAAGCACCAGAGATGAAACTTGATACTATTAGGGCTGAACAAGTTGATGTACAACAACTCCTGGTCTTTGAAGTTTCATATCCACTGGAATTTGTATATCATTCTCTTCATAAAGCTCTCTATGACGGAGGTAAGAGATCAAGCAATCGTCAAGGACATAGTATGACACTCTAACTGCTAATTACTTGAAAATGATTTTATATTAGAGTCGTTATACACATATCTCTCTAGAATACAAGGCACACACACATAATGTAATATTAGTGCAAGTATACCATGATTATATTATATGTGGGTCTACTGTGCATAAAGACCATATATTTTATTCTCAATATGCCTATGTGCAAGTTTCCACGTGAATACTAGAGAATCTAATCTTATAACTAAGATATGAATTGTTAGAAATCTTAAGGGATTACCAATTCTAAGAATCAGGTATCCTAAAGATACTAGGTTTAACCTAATTGGCTATATAGATATAGATAGTGCAGGTTGAAAGAAAGACAGAGAATTAATTACTAAAAGTTGTCAAACTCCATCAACTCTGCTGGAAAATCTCTTCACCACTCACGGAACAAGCGCATGGACACCAAGTATCATTTATATCGAGAGTAGTCCTTAGTAGAATAACTTGCAGATATTTGCTAAACAACTTGATAAATTCATTTTGTCTAAGTTGGTTAGTGAAATTAGAATATTATTTGTGTGCATATTTGTTGGAAATCTCATCTGTAAGGAATTCTTAAATGAGTTTACAAGTATTAAATTTTCCATATTTAAAGGACTTGTGAATTTATCTGAAATCCAGGACCTCGTGCTTATTGCTACTACTTTAATTATCATGTTTACAATGTTATATGCATATGTGGTAATTAGTTGTTCTACAATAAGTTTGAATATTATCTTAATTGACTTAAATTATGATGTTAGACAATTCGATGTCATATCAGTCTCATGATTTAAATGAATTAAAATAATATGCGACATAATTATTTATATGTTAAATATTTTATGAGTATCAGTTAATGATATCTTGCGTAATTGTTTTGATATTTTTCTCTGATTTTTTTTAATATTTTGTTACAAATAATTGTGACACTTTTAATATTAGTGACATTATTTAGAATTACTGATCTAAGTAATCAATACATATTTCAAAAACACTAATATTGGAAGGGGAAGTATTTTCTGAGTTATGTGTATATAAAATTCTCAATATTTTATATACTTAGAAATATTTCCAAAATTGCTTTTACTTCGAGGTAGCAACCATTTGTAAAATGATTTGTTTTCAAACACTTGTTTCAATGTATGTTTCACATTGATTGAAAGTACATAAACAGTGCTTGTTGCTTTGAAGGCCTTGTACTATATTGCTAAGAATACATCCACCCCTATTGTCATGAAATTTTATATTTTAAGTCAGGGATAATATCAGGTGGACGAAAATGATGAAGATCATAATTGCATTATGAGTCTGAAAATCATAGTCCTTTATCTGATAAGGATGGTTTGCAAAACTGTTTTCAAATAGTAGAGTATTAAGGTATAAAGGAAAAGAGTCATTTTAATCAAGATATAATTTGGTAAGAGAGTTGAATTTCTTCTTTGGTATAAATTCCCGCGTTTTATTATGGGAAGTTTGCTTTATAGAAAATTCATAAAGGATAAAAATTTTCTTCTTTGATACAACTTTCCCGCGTTTTATTATGGGATATATATCTTAAAGAAAATTTTGTATCATGCTTTTAAATGATAAATCTTTAGCTCCGACAAAACTCTTTTATTGAAAGTGCTTTAATGCAATCTATTACCATTCCTTATTATATTTTTCCTTCTCTTTGGGATGAAAAATATGTTTTGGAATGTTAAGATGATTATCTTTTTATCTCGATTGGTTCTTTCCAGTTAGCCCCTAGTGGCTTTAGAAACTGGCCAAGAGGTTGAAAACCCATCAATCTCCTACCCATGCCATAGTACCAAACACTAATTCATCCACTTCCATATATTAACCCCTGGAGATATAAGGAACTCATGTAAGTTAGAGGTTGATAAGGGAGAAACTACACTTGATGCAGCAAATAAGGATGATGTCGGAAGTGCACCCACAGCTCTACCTTCAGAGAAGAAAATGAGTATATAACTGAGGTAACTGTAAGCTCATCTGCATCTTCTCAAAAGGATGAAAAGATGAAAAGGCAATAAAACTGTTTCTGGAATTATTCTCTCTACATGATGAGTCCATTGAAATTCTCTCATCAGCTAGAGCACCTTGTAATGAGTCAAGCACACCATTAACACTCACATTGATGTTAAGCCTAAATAGATAAATTCTATGAACACATTGCAAGGTGTGCACAGTGAGAGGTACATGAAACATTTTTAGTTTTGTACAGTTTTATTTAATTATCATCCATACTGTAAATATATTTTTTTATAAATTCCTTAAGAGTGCTGAATTTCTTTTTTGGTACAACTTCCCGCATTTTATTATGGAAAGTTTGTCTTATAGGAAATTCATAAGGGATAGAAACTTTCTTCTCAGATACAACTTTCCCGCGTTTTATTAAGGGATATATATCTTAAAGAAAATATCTTATCATGCTCTTAAATAATATTTTTTTTAACAATTGGTACATATTGTTTTTGTTTTCAAACTTTTAATATCATTATATATATATGTGTGTGTGTGTGTGTGTGTGTGTGCGTGTAAGTTTATTTTTATTTTTTTTAAAATTGTCATATTTATTTTTTTCCCTATAAAATTGGCATATTTTTACATTATAATCATTTTTATTTCATTTTATTTTTAAAATTTATTTTTGTCGACGAGAAATTGTTCTAAGAATCATAAGTATTAAATTTTAATATTTAAAGGACTTGTGAATTTCTTTACATCTACTTTCTCGAGCTTACATATATCTCTGATATAATGTATGAAGTTAAATGCTAATTTTCATTCCTATGATTATTTAGTATTTAGCAAGAGTATTTTATCTTATTAAAATTATGAATGGAAGCAATTAAATATTTATTAGTTTCATAGTTTTAATACGATAAGATATTAGGAGCATAATTACTTGCTTTTTAAAATTATTATTAATTATCATAGTTTGATAATTTGTTACTATTTCATTGCAATTAATTATGATTTTTGTTGTTAGTGATAATATATATATATATATATATATATATATATATATATATATATATTGTTTATCTGAAAATCACTAATAATAAGAATATATCTGTGTCCTGCCGAATTAGAGCAATCAACTCGAGGTAAAAGTAGGTAATCTCGATCTTGATATATTCTCTAATCAATTAGTATAAATATATATATACAATTGATATATTGAGCCCTCAGTGGTCATAGGACAAGATCAAGGGATTGAAAACCTACAATCTCTAACACAGATCATAGAACCACATACACTTAAACAGATACAACTTCATCTACTAAACCTCTTAAAAGAAAAGTTTATCAACTAAAGAGGGTGGAAGAGTAAGTGCCTCTAGTGCACTAGAAAAGAGAAGTATCTATGAGTGTTCCAGCAGCTCTGCCTCTAGTTAGAATATGAAATTGAAACCAAGGCAACTGCTAACTAATTTATATCCTCCCAAAAGGGTATAGATTTGCAAATGGCAAAACTGTTACTATGTTCGTCATCTTAACATGATGAGTCTATTGAATTCGGTCTGTCAGCCAAGGCCATTTGTAAAGTGTCAACTTCATCTGGACACTCTCAAACACTGCCAACCATAAATGTATATATTCAAATGTACTGTAAGGATTGTAACACACTAAGGATGAATTGACGGAAACAATTATTCTAAACTTCCATATCAAGGAAGGAAGGATGATTGATGATTCTGACTGAATCAACATGCCTTCACAGGCGTAAGGAGGAAACTTGGATCATTTGCTAAATTATAGATCCTTGTCTCCCTTCCCAGATGGAACATATCTGGATTCCCAATGGAATATATCATCTTAGATGATCAGCAACTCACTGAATCTATTCTTGAAGCAATTCAGTTTTCAAAGTCAAATATTTTATTGTATTCAATTGAGGACGGGGATTTACGAAACCCCATTGCACCACCAGTGACCTCTCTTGAAGAGGTTATGGTGATCTTTCTTGCAGGTACAAAAGACTATATCATCCGTACTAAGAGAGAGAAATAGTGATGTGAGAAAGAGTGAAACACAAGTGAGAAAGAGTGAAAATATATATTCTATGAGTGAAACACTTAGAGAGCATATGAGCGAAATACTTGTGAGAAACACAAAGGAAAATCACATACTAGCACAATTACCAAATCTCATTCCCAATTCCCTATTACAGATTTCTAATGTTACTCAACTAAGGGGGATTGAATTTCTTCTGATATTAAGGATTCTGAAGAGGATTACTCAACTAAGGGGGAGAAGTTTGAACAAGATCCAAAGGGGAGAATTGTTCAACAAGAGATCCAAAGGGGAGAATTGTTCAACAAGATCCAAATAGGGGGAGAATTATTGAACAAAGACTTTTACTAGAAGAGGATTACTCCTTTGTTGAACAAGAAAAGGGGGTATATAACAACATGCTTGGATTGGATATAACTAATGATTATTTATTAATTCTTCTATTCCATTTGATTTTAGAATATTCTTGTATATATGAATTAACCGAATTTTCTAAAATGCATAACATGTCATAGTTTGTATTTTTTATATCTGCGATGGTTTAATGTTATATGTAAGCCATGTTTGTTATTACTTCTATTAAATTGGTTGGCTAATTCAAGTAAGGGGATAATGAATTCACTTTGGGAGAGAAGTGAAGACAGAAGTTGGAGAAACAGAAGAGAGATGATAAGAAGAGAACAAGACTTCATCCCTGCCATCCTAAGGAGGAGTAGTGATGAGTCTGAGAAATGAAGATAATACTACTTGTATAATATGTTCAGTGCTAGAGGAACAAATATCTTTCATTTCAGTTACTCAAGAAATCTGGAAATGCAGAATCTGATCCAGAGAAACCAGCCACTGAAGATCTACCAATGACACCTGGTCACAAAAGTTAAACTCTAGAAGAAGGTGAAGTTGATACTTCTGAAACTGGTAATGATAGGTAAGTCAAGATATAACTTTGTTAAATATATTCAGTGTAGAGGAACATCTATCTTATATTTATCTTTCATAATTGAAATCTGGAAATGTATTATATGATCCAGAAAATAATTCATTATTTACAATTCTTAAATGTCGTATTATTTTCTTAGTTGTTAGTTGAGTTATCCTCTAGGAATTTGTGTGTTAAATGTTTAACAACAAATAGGGGGAGATTGAAAGTCATATGACTAGTCCTATTTGTAATAAGTAGATGACAACTCAACTCAGATAAGAAAGCGAAGTAAATAATAAATATTGAATATAGAGGAAGAAGAAAAAGAAGCCAAGACATGACAAGACAAGACACAAACACCACTACAGCAGAAATGAGAATCAACATTGTAGTTAGTCATCCGTGAACCAGACCAGTGCACAGGGTGACAACAATGTCAGTGAAGATTCGTCATCAAAAAGTTCAAGTGGTTAAAAAGGTTATTGTTGAAGAACAGAAGAGTCTTATCTACATCAACAATAGTCAAGCCTTTAATTTAATTATCTGTTAATTAATTAAATTAATTAGTTAATTTAATTAGTAAATTAATTCACTCAGAATTAATTTATTTCTTAAATTAATTAAAGGATTAATTAATTTAGAATTATTTTAGAATGACAGAAGACAGAAACTGGAAGCTCAAAGGGATACAGGTTTGTTTGGAAATGTACAAGAGTCAGAATCCAAGATTGAATATTTGACTGAGTACATGCAGTGGTGAAATGAAGTATAGTCTAGTTTAAAGAGTTAGATTATTTCAGTAACAGAGGTACTTCTAATTGCTACTGTAGATACAGCTAAACATGTCTGACAGTACTGACTTGAAGAAAAGATGGAAAAAGAAATGACATGGAAGAAATGCAGAGTCATATATTCTTAAAGGTGGAACCCCGATTGGAATTGATTTATTATTTCCAAGTCAAAAGGAGTTCGGTTCCAGACGTTCAGAAGATCGCAACTTAGAGCGTAAAGATTTATTTAATTAATAAATATTTTATTTATTTAGTAAATTATATTTATAAATTTCTAAATAATATTAGATATTTATTTTTATAATTTCTGAATTAAATTCATTATTTATTAATCAAAGATTATAAGTTGTGCGGGTCGAAAAGCATTTCTACGGAGTCTATTCACTAAAAGACGAAATAGGCCCCTTTGGTTTTTGAATTGAAATGGCAGGAGATTTTTTTTAAAAGGAACCAATGGGAGCATGCCACGTGTCCACACAATGAAGAAAAGAAATGAAAAGCATGCGGTTGAAGAAAGTCATACCGAGTGAATTGAAGTGTCATACTGAGTGATACAAAGTCATACCGAGCAACTTTTCTAAAGGTCATGCTGAAATGATTTTATTTAATTAAAATAAGTCATACCGATTTTTTTAATTAAATAAAATCCAAATATGACTTTAGAAAAGTCATACCGAATTTTCAAGAGTCATACTGTATTTTAAAAAGTCATACCCAGCCTTTTCAAGAGTCATACAAGTCTTAATTTGATGATAAAAAGAGTCATATTGGAAGAGTCATACTAGCTTTTCAACCACTATAAATATAAGGCTTGAGCTTTATAATTCAGTAGTAGAAAAACTTTCAAATTCAGTAATTTGTCTGCAAAGTTATATTCACAGACTTTTTGTGCTGGTTTGACTTTAATTCCTGAAGTAGAACAATTCATGTCAAATTTGTTCTAGGAATTAAATGTTTATTCTACCGAATGTTGTAACACCATTTCAAGTTTAATATACGTATTTAACTTGAATCTTGTTTACTTACTTGCTAATTTTCTATATCTTAAATGTTTAATCATGAAAATAGAATGGTAGTAAGTCAGCCTCTCAAACACTACAAGGACCCGAACCCTCAGCTAAAGCAATAATTTAATTCAGCATTCAACCCCCCTTCTATGATACTTTCGGGACCCAACAGTTTCCAAAATTAGTGTTATAGTAGCTTTAAGTGGCTTTACCATAATGTTTATGGTAACAAAAGTATTGATGTTACAAAAAAATAAAAGTGTGACCATAGATCTATGGTCACAATTTCCAAAATGTTACTAAAAACATAAATGTGTGACCCTAGACCAACTATAGTTAAACTTTTGTCGTTGTAATCGAAAAATCAAAAAATATTATCCTAAACCCCTATGGTAGCGCCAATATCGGTAACAGAGCGATTTTGGCAAAAGTGTTAGCGTAGCCATTTTCCTGGCCTATAATAACACTTTTTCTGATTTTTAACACTTTTTTTTTTGCATGACTAAAGGCCATATATGATGTAGTGATTATGTAACGGCCTCATTTAATGCATAATTAATTGTCATTATTGTCTTTCCTTATTTATTGTGAAACCGATACTCATCAATGCCTTCCTTTTTGATATAGAAACGGACAATCACTAATGCTTTCCTTATTTGCTGCAATCACAATATATATCTTCATATATAAATGTATATATATCCTCATGTCGACGCCTGACCTGGATGCCTGACCAATTCTACGCGTTATCTAGTCGTCAGTGTATTTTTCATCCGTCGATCGCATAGACGACGTCTAACTTAGTCATCAGTTCATTTTCCAGTCATCAGTTCATTTTTATACTTGTGATTTTTTTGGTACAAACAATTACCCCTAATTTTATTGGGAGATATCATCACCCAATAAAATTATCTTCACGTCCATGTCAATTCTGATCTTCACAGCACCATCTGGACGCCTAACTCATCACGTTCAGTTGTTGTCAACTTGACAGATAGAGTTTGCTCAGATGCCAACTTGGACCAAAGGGATGTAGATACCAAGTATTGCTATAGTTCAACAAAAATCTTTTCGTGTTGTTACTTCCAGTGAAACCCATTGATCTTCCTTAACATATCGTAAAAAAGTCTACACTCGGCAGAAGACTAAGAGATATATTTGTTCAAAGCATCCATGTGTCGAGTCATTTTCTAAACGTCATTGTTAGAAGTAGGAGACGGGAACTCTGCTCTGGACTAGCTTATAGTCCTCTTCATTGTATTAATGTATACGTTGTGTCAATTATAGATAATGTATTTATGACATATGTCACATTGTAACAATGTAGGTTGTAATAAATATATGACACTTGTATTTTATGTCACACATATAGTGTTACTCATAGGTTGTGTCTGTCAGACACAATACATGTACGTTGTGTGAATCATTATATACATATGTGCATGTACACGTTTAAATTGCTAAAAGGCCTTCCCCTCTTGAAATAAACTTAATGTACCATAATTTTTGCATGGTATAATAACAAAGCTCGTTATCTTACGGCTTTCACCTTTGTTATTGTAATTAAGGCACTAGGGTTGCCCCTGGTCGTTGTCCATACGTTGAGGGTGATCAGCCCTTTTTGTTCGATAGAATCGGGGTACTCAGCCTCTTAGCTATTGTTCTTGTCAATGTAGGGTTTGTCAAGCGTGTACGCAAAGTAAAATAAAACTTAAATATGAAACACATGTTGAACACGAAGCGTAAGCAACAATATACAACATGCATGTTTTACTATATTGCCTAGATAAACTACATAGTTTATAAGCAAGTTGAGCATATAATTTAATATAAGGCATCACATGCATTTTTCATGCAAGAAGTACTAACACATTACATAAGTATCAAGTCAGAACAAATAAAACAGGTCATCCGCATAGCAAAAGTATCGACATGGCAATGTATCAAGAAGTTAATCATTCAAAAGACAAATTACCTATTATATGCTATCAAATGAATTGCATTCCAACTCATTGGAATTGGTGTCCTGTCAACTGTGAACAGTAAGTATGCCCCTTGTGAGGCAATAATTTCAACTAAGTACGTTTTCCTCATGTAGGAGCGTACTCGTCAGTGTCGATGTCAATTATATTTAGGAAGATCTTTCAAAGAACAAGACCTCATTCCTTAATATTTTCTGCACGTATAGCTCAACTGTAATTGTTTGACACTTTATGTTGATAAAGTGTCACTTGTATTTTAGACATTTCCGTTAATATGTCTGTAATAACCCGGATTTTTGGATGAAATTTTTTATTTATTTATAAACGACCCTGATGAATAGTGATTCTACGGATTATGAAAAACTTTTTAGCCCACACTAAGTAAGTGGTGGAATATTGGGGAAACCAAATATGTGGTATTGTTGTATGAAGAAAATGAGTGTATGTAAAAGTCGTCAGAATTTGAAGATTTTCACTTTTACGATTTATTTCGTAATTTACGAGGTATTGAGAAATAAGAGAATTATGTTATGACCGGGAGGTTTATAATTTAGAAACTTCAAGGTTATAATCGAATTAGAATATTTCGAATATTAAGGATTTACGTTACGAAATTTCTACGACGAAACGCTTTCGGAAATTAATCGAACATATGTGGAGGATTAATGGTTAAGTGTTGGATGATAAGTGACAAATGAGAATTCTCATGTAAATCCCATGAAACTAGATTGGTGACAACCAAATGGGATGACTAGCCATGCAAACTAGACTTGTTAGCCACTTAATAAGGCCAACCAAGCTTGTAAGTATAAGTTAGGAACCAAGTTCCCTAAAATATGAAAAAAGGAAAGGTGATCCCAAATTCATGGAACCTTGCTAGTACTTGACCTTGACCCTTCACTCCACCAAGTCATATTTGTGTTAGGAATCAGCCAACACAAATCAAGGAAGCAAGAGAAAGCTCTCCCCCATTTCTTCCTCTTCAGTTCAGAGTTTCAAGAGGGGCAGAGAAAGAAAAATTCATAACTTCATTTCTACTCATCCACAAATCACCAAATTTTAACCATAGCTTCGTCACTATATGTAGAAGTTACGTATTTAATTTCTTAATTTTTGGAGGTGTTTTGATTGGGTAAATAAATTGCAGAAGTTGAGGCTGAATAGTAACTCCGAAAATTTCTAACTTGTTTCTTGATGTTCTCTTGCAAGTTCGAAGATGATAAGCAAGGCTCCCTTAAGGCTTAAAAGTTCTTGTTAGTATGTTTAAGTGTCCAAGAAAGTTATAAACACCACCCACACTTTGATTTACGTTGAGTTATAAGCTTGAGTTCGAGTTATGTTCAAGTACATGTTAGTTCATGGAGTTTGGATGTCAAATGTTTGGATTTTGATGGTTGTTTGTTATGAATTGATGTTGGTGGTATATTCATAAAGTTTATAAACTGATTTGGTTGTTAAAGACATAGTTTTGATGATTGGGTTGTTGGTTAATGGATTTAACATAGTTAAATTCGGAAAACGTTAAGTTTATAGCCGTCATAATGTCCGTTTGCATATAGGACTGTTTTGAACAAGGATTACGAACTATCAATGCAATATTTATGGACACCAGGATGTGTAGACATTATTTCATAGTTTGTTTTGACACTTGAATCATGTCGATACGATTTACGGTTTAGGAGTTAAGTTTGTTTTAGTGAAAGTCACGCAAGGAGACCAAACTACTGCCTTGTACTCAGTTTGGAGACTTAAACGAACTAGTTAAGTGTGAATTAAAATTATGAAACTTGGATGATATATACCTTGGACAGTTAGTAAGATCATCAAAAAGGTTTCGTATTAAAAAGTTAATTTTTCGATTTTATAAAAATGTCGGAACCAAACTTGCGCGATAACACTATTCATTGAAAAGCTACTGCTTTCTTCAGTAAATTCGGAAAAATGAGTCATCTATCCAGGGCCAAACTTTTGATGGATTGTATTCTAGACATTCTCTAGATCGTGCACGCGAAAATGGTGTGTCATTTGAGTTAACGGTTAATGAGTTATTAGCGTTTTAGTGAAAGCGGTGTAAACAGTAAAACCCCGTAGTTGACTCAACTTTTAAAATGCATTTCACCGAGTTAACCTCATGTGTTCCAAATCAAAATATTTTTGATAAATGTTACAAATACTCAAGAAGTTTCTTGAGTGGTTTTGCATTTAATTATGCATTTTCTGATTTATTAAAAATGTTAGAGTGCAAGTCGCGTAATAGTAATTCGCATGAAAGTCAATTACAGAGACACGGTTTTGACGAGCCGTTTTGGCTAAGATAAAAGGATAATTTTGAGTCGATTAAAATACGAAAGATGTTGAGGAACAACATGACTATGTATTGGAGTAAAAAGATTAGATTAAAAGTCGTTGATAAGATAGTTTACGAATGATTAAGATAGACCCGAGGAGGCGAATGCTGAGTAACGATAAATGTTAGAAAAATGACTAAGTACCAAAATGAAATTGACATAATTGGACTTGGTATGCGATTATACTTATTACTGACATAAGTAGTTGATGGGATTAAGATTACTAATCAGAATTATGATATATATTGATAGAGAATCCGGAACGAGCGGGACTCTGAGAACGTATCTTGGACTCCAGACAAGTTTTCTAACCTACGTTTTTACATATCAAAATATATGTATTGCTACGTATGCATGTTTTTAAACACCTGTACTTAATGTACTACTATTTTGTCGAAAGACTGTTGTTGTTGTGATATAACTGTATATTGAAAAGTACGAATTGTTTTTTATATTATTAAAGCTTTCATAAATGTTTCGGTTATATGCTATAAGAAATATAGATATAAGTCGGTGAAGGTAAAAGGCTCTAAGTGTATAGCGAGTTATGTATTTTTGAACATAGACCGGAAGTCGAAAGGTTATATTAAGTACTGTCATAATCCGGAAGAAGCCGGAGACAGATTATTTTGAAATGACGATATAAATATTTCGATATTTATATTTTGATATTCTTTTGATAAAAGAATTAAATGAGGATAATAAATATTATTTTAATATTTATCTAATTAATGAATATTATTTTGAATATTCATTTGAAGGGGATAATAAATATTATTTTAATATTTATTTAATGAATGAATATTATTTTGAATATTCATTTATTGAGGATTATGTATTAATTATAATTAATAAATATTATTTAAATATTTATTAATTATTTAAAATTCATTTACAAATTATTTTAGGTCTTTAATAATTATTCGAAGATTTCGATAATTATTTTAAATACTTTCTGACCTTCAGAAATTGATTTAAAGATAGTGAGAGCTCCCTAATATTTAATTTAATTATTTAATTTTATTCTTTTAATAAGAATAAAATACGTTCAGACTTATCAAAAACAGGGAACTCGGTATAGGAAGTGAATACCTGTTTACTTCTCGAAAGCAGTCAAGTTTTGGAACCAGTTTCCACAGTAGCAAGAGCTTTTCAACTTATCAAAAGCACAGCTTTACTAATCAAAATAAAGAAAAGTTTTCAGTTAACTCCCTGGTCATAGTTTTATAAAAGTTATCATTCCTTGATGAAAGAGATTAGTGGGTGAAGGTCACTTACCTGTGTGGTGAGAGGATAGCCTGACTAATCTGATCAGTGACTGCTCATAGCTATGAGGGTCTATCAACAAGTATGATATATTTGGGGAACTAGGATTACTTCCGGTTCTAGGTTAGATAGACAAATCTATTAACAAGTATTATATACTTGGGGAGCTTGGATTAATGTTCCAGTTCCAGACTTATCGATTGATTCATCGGACTTGAAGATAATGTAAGAGGCCGAGTGACGCACGGTCCAGCACTTTGACCCGTATACGGTCTAGGGTGATTACCCATTAACGGTAGCGAGTACCGGGGCTCCCCATTCTACATGTAGAGAAACGAAAGGCTTCCATAGGTTGCTGATGAAGGCTGCCACGTGCTACGACTGATCATCGTGGATGTGTGGTAGCGGGCGTGTTGATGCTCCTGTTACAGTCCATTCTTCCAATTGGAATTGTGCTTCACACCGTAATGAAAGCCTATGAGCTGAGTTACCGATGGTGTTGATTGCAAATGAATTGTTGAAATGTTTTAATGAAAAGAAAGGAAAACTTCAGATGGGATCTGATGAGAAAGATTTTTTTTACCAATTTGAAATGTCATCTTGTTATTCGTATGATTTAACGAATAGTTATATGAAAACTTCAGAAGGTAACTGATGTATGAAAAGCATACAAGCTTTTGAAACGTTTATCATAAAGTATGTTTATAAAAGTTATGATTATAGTGGGCCTATATTGCTCACTCTTGTTTTCTTTATATATCACAACACAACAGGATCTTTAAAGATATTTTATGGAATTTTAAACCCTATAAATGGTATGGTTCAAAGTGAGTTAATTTTCTCAAAGATAAGCAACTATGATTGTTGTATCTTGAATGGTGTACCCCGTATATTAGGGGATTTTAGCAAAACTATAGTAGAAGCTATTTTGTTAAGTTATGGAGAGAGTATTTCAAAACTATGAACGTAATAAGTTTGTTGAGTTTATCTTAAAAAGCTTTAGAGGAGATATGAAAGCGTGGTCACACTATATTTGATAGTGTCTTATGTTATATACCGAAGCAAATTGTTCGTATGATATTTTCTAAACTTTATGTTTAGTACAAATGTTTTTAGCAGAAAAACTCTGATCATGTGTATCGTTGAAAGATACTTTATTATGCTTACCATATACTGTTAAACCTTATGATTATACTATTGAGATAGTAATGATTATCATATTCTTGAATGAGAGTCACATAGCTAATTGGGTGAATAACTTGCTGAGCATTCTTTCGCTCATTCTTGCTTATATTATATTTTTCAGAGAAAGTGTTAACATGTTCGATTGGCTTCATGCCTAGAGAGAGAGGAAAGTAGAAGATTCACCTTTGAGATGGTTCAGTTCAACCATATTCTACGAAAGTAAGTTGGATAAGTTTCAGTATTGAGCTAGTTATTAATGTTACTTCATGAAGAGGTTAGCATTGATAGTATGAGATCCTGGATAAGTACATTTGGTTTTTAATAACTAATGATACTCGTTGTGTATCGTTTCTAAGACTATAACTTGTGTGTGTGTGAGAGAGGGGCCTATGATGTGTGTTCATTGGAGTATTGAGTTATTGCAGGTTGTAAATGATTGGATGGTGACGTGGCGACTCAAATCCCTGACCCCAGATTTGGGGGCACCACAGAGATGGTATCAGAGCATGAGTTATAGTACTTAGATACGAGAGTGTTAAGAGTTGTCGATATATAAGAGGATAACGTGAGAACTCAAATAGAGTTCGTAATTGGACTACTAGATGTAGTACCAATGAAGGAGTTAAGAAAAGGTCATCTACTTGGAGTTAGTAGTGAAGAGATTTATGAATGACATTTGGGATATAGATTATGGACGGAAATTGGCAAGACCGTTCTGGAAGAGGCAACAATATATTTTGTACAAAGCTATAAGTACAAAGATTTCAATGATTTTATTGAGGATAAGAAGTTAAGGATAATTATTAAGACGATTCGTGGTACTGATATGGTATAGAGTCACAGTGAGGAGTTAAGACACACATTTGTTATATCTTCGAAGTATGTTAAGTATTTTCTGATCGAAGTGATCCCTTAATATAAGTAGCCCATACATTCTGGATATTTTATCAGGATGAGAATTGTGAATGAGCCAGTATATAGGTGTTGGTACGAAGTTCCTTCTATTAATAGTAGGTCTCCGACCAGAAAAAGGGGTCTGAGCATTCATTGAGGAGTTAATGGTTTAGTTGAGGTAAATGATCCACGGAAAGAGGTCCCGTAATACAATTATAGATACTTATGAGTGAATTGATTGAGACTACTTAATGGATAGTATATCTCATCCTTTTGGTAATAAACCATATGTCATGTAGACCATGAGTTTTGAAAAGTGACGGTCGGAAGGACCAGTCGATAAATGTACGAACATGAAATTGGTACAAGTTGTGAGAAATCTACCCTTAGCTAGCAACCTGATAGGTAATATTGATCCGGCATATCTCACTTATTGTGTTTGATAGCCTGTTGAGAATTATGACAGTCCTGTTAATTTGAACAGTGATAAGGATATATTTAATGAGCGTCAACCTATTTTGGCACCTACATGTTGTTTTACCCTCAGAAAGTGTCACCCATAAGTTCAATTCATCAAAGACCTGTGATTGAGGGGGAAATCCAGGAAGGATATAACCCAGAGTTGATTCTAAACCAGAGCCGGTGGAATAATCAATGTATATAGTCAAGCCTAGAAATTATTGCTTTTACGAGAGTAAGTATGAGATTCTTAAGTGGATCTATTTGTTACCAGAACTAAGTTGTGTATCTGGTAAATACTTCTGTAAATTAATTGGGAAGCTAGATGAAGTTGGAATTTAAGACTAGGACAAAAGAGCCTAAATATGGAATATTATGAATTAAAGTTTACAACAGTTATCGAGTGGTTGTCTCGTATGATGTGACCAAATAAAATGGTTGTGATGGATATAAATTATTAGCGGATGATGATTCAGAAATCGTTATAATAAAAAGTGGATTCGTAAGGGGTAATGATTCTATAAGTAAAGACTGAGGCAGAAAGAGTAATATTGTACGAATATTTACTAGTGCCATTCAATGGAGATTTAATTCTTTGAGGAAAGAGAATAGATGTAATGTCAAGACAAAAATATTGTCTACATGAGGATGTTTAAACTAACGATAGAGATAAAGTGGTGAAAGTTAAGATTACACGATAATGATGAAGTTGTGTTAAAAGGACATAGAGACAAATTGAGGGATTTTGATTACGATGGAAGTGAAAGGTCTATTACACTTTGGAGGATAGGTTGTTGGGCAACCATGATCGGTACCAAAGAGGAAATACTTAGAAATAAAAGAGTATGTAGTAGTTAATGGGTTGAGGATGTAATTATTAGCGACCTTATGAGGTACTACCTAATAGAATTATATAATTCAACATCGATCTAGTGACAAGAATGACACTAGCATCAGAGCCATTTATAAGTTTGCATCTACTAAGATAATAAGGGATTAATCACTCAATTTTAAGGAGTATTAGAGAAAGGCATGATGAGATTAAAAGTGTCACCATGAGGTGCACCTATTTTGATTGTTGAAGAAGAGGACAACACCATGAGTCAGCGTGTTGATGGCCAAAATTAATTAAGATTAAGATTGCAATTAGGAATGAATATCCTAAACATAGATAGAGATTATCCGACCATTTAGAGACATAATTTACCCTTCGAGGATAGATTTGAGGATCATATATCATGAAATAGAGGTGACCCTAGATGATTTGCCAAAAGGTGCATTCGACAAGAGTTATGAACATTATGAGTTCTAGGATATCAATTGGATCAATGAATACACCTATAACTTTTATGGATTTAATCAATAGAATTTTAAGAAATGATTGGACCGATGGCCAGGGTTTGCATAAATGATATTTTGGTCTACCAAAAGATGAAGAGAGAGAACGAAGAGCAAGTGTAATTAGCCTTAGAAAGAGGAAGAAGATTGTATGCCATTTTCTCTAAAGTGTGAGATTTGGTCGAGTAAAGTTAAATTTTGGGAGATTAATGAGTAGCAAAAGAAATGTATTGACGTATTGAAATTGTTGAGAATTGGGTAAGACCCGATGTACTAAAGGAGCTGAGAACTTGTGGACTACAGGTTTTTATAAAATGATTGTTATGGTATCTGACTCATGATCGCAACCGATAGCTATGTATCCATAGATGAGATATAAAAGGAAAAAGGGATTCCTAAATAAGTACGAACTTGTTTTATGTTAAAGTTCCGTAACACATTGAGGAAGGAAAACTCCTCATATCTTTTCAACATCATTTTCTTCTTCTTCCTATATTTTGACAATTCGTCATCTGATTGGGATTGACAATACATATGGTGTGACTTCTTGTCTGTGTGATAAAAGTCTGGTGGGACGCCGCCCAATTATGTGTTGAAAAGCCAAATCATACTGAAGACTTTCCTTTACAAGTACATATATAGTTGTTCTCATTCATACCAAATTTTTTTCTATTCTCATATACATTTGGAAGTGAGTTTATTTATCTTTGAATCACTCTGATCATTTTGTTGCAATGAGGTTCGATAAAAGGATCTCCGATTAAAATCTCGTGCAAAGTTAGCTCTGCATAAAAGGTTTATGCCTTGGATATCGAGAGGAGTCGTGGAAATAACGTACTACGGATAGAGTTTTCATTCTAGAATAGTTACATTCAGGATGTAGCCACGCCACCGTACGAAGTTTTGTAAGGAAGAAAAATGTCAATCTTCCTCACATTAGGACTAAGATAAAGAACAAGGAAATGTTGGGTATCCATAAGGAACCCGCAGGTACGTTAATGAAATGAGGAAAGAAAGAAAGCATGGAGTGAGAGACTTCATATTTCTAGAAACATTATCACGTAAAGTGCTAACGAGATTTGGTAAAAGAGAGCAATTAAGCTCGAGGGTATTAAAGTTGGAAGGTTCTGAAGTATGACAGGTTAATGCTTATACGTTGGCATTATTTTGTAATATTTATAATATGAAAATCTCGTATGCCCTACATCTATATTACGAGAGAATAATGTGAATGCTAGGCACGTGTTAGAATAAGAAATCGTAGAGATGGTATCCAAATGTGTCTTATGACCGGTAGAGATCAATGACCGAAAAGAGAAAGTGTGGAGAAGTAAAACCATAGCACCAGAAAGGGTGTATGGGTGAATCAAAAAGGGTGAAGAGACAACCCTTAGTTACTTTTGTTTAGATTACGAGGATGGAATCCTTTTAAGGAGGGTAGACTGTAATAACCCGTATTTTTGGACGAAATTTTTTATTTATTTATAAACGACCCTGATGAATAGTGATTCTACGGATTATGAAAAACTTTTTAGCCCACACTAAGTAAGTGGTGGAATATTGGGGAAACCAAATATGTGGTATTGTTGTATGAAGAAAATGAGTGTATGTAAAAGTCGTCAGAATTTGAAGATTTTCACTTTTATGATTTATTTCATAATTTACGAGGTATTGAGGAATAAGATAATTATGTTATGACCGGGAGGATTATAATTTAGAAACTTCATGGTTATAATCGAATTAGAATATTTAGAATATTAAGGATTTATGTTATGAAAATTTTACGACGAAACGCTTTCAGAAATTAATGGAACATACGTGGAGGATTAATGGTTAAGTGTTGGATGATAAGTGACAAATGAGAATTCTCATGCAAATCCCATGCAACTAGATTGGTGACAACCAAATGGGATGACTAGCCATGCAAACTAGACTTGTTAGCAACCTAATAAGGCCAACCAAGCTTGTAAGTATAAGTTAGGAACCAAGTTCCCTAGAATATGGAAAAAGGAAAGGTGATCCCTAATTCATGGAACCTTGCTAGTACTTGACCTTGACCCTTCACTCCACCGGGTCATATTTGTGTTAGGAATCAGCCAACACAAATCAAGGAAGCAAGAGAAAGCTCTCCCCCATTTCTTCATCTTCAGTTCAGAGTTTCAAGAGGGGCAGAGAAAGAAAAATTCATAACTTCATTTCTACTCATCCACAAATCACCAAATTTTAATCATAGCTTTGTCACTATATGTAGAAGGTACTTATTTAATTTCATAATTTTTGGAGGTGTTTTGATTGGTAAATAAATTGCAGAAGTTGAGGCTGAATAGTAACTCCGAAAATTTCTAACTTGTTTCTTGATGTTCTCTTGCAAGTTCGAGGATGATAAACATAGATCAAGGCTCCCTTAAGGCTTAAAAGCTCTTGTCAGTATGTTTAAGTGTCCAAGAAAGGTATAAACACCACCCACCCTTTGATTTACTTTGAGTTATAAACTTGAGTTCGAGTTATGTTCAAGTACATGTTAGTTCATGGAGTTTGGATGTCAAATGTTTGGATTTTGATGGTTGTTTGTTATGAATTGATGTTGGTGGTGTATTCATAAAGTTTATAAACTGATTTGGTTGTTAAAGACATAGGTTTGACGATTGGGTTGTTGGTTAATGGATTTAACATAGTTAAATTCGGAAAACGTTAAGTTTATAGCCGTCATAATGTCTGTTTGCATATAGGACTGTTTTGAACAAGGATTACGAACGCAATATTTCTGGACACCACTGACCATGGATGTGTAGACCTTATTTCATAGTTTGTTTTGACACTTGAATCATGTCGATACGATTTACGGTTTAGGAGTTAAGTTTGTTTTAGTGAAAGTCGCTCAAGGAGACCAAACTGCTGCCTTGTACTCACTTTGGAGACTTAAACGAACTAGTTAAGAGTGAATTAAAATTATGAAACGTTGATGATATATACCTTGGACAGTTACTAAGATCATCAAAAAGGTTTCATATTAAAAAGTTAATTTTTTGATTTTATAAAAATGTCGGAACCAAACTTGCGCGATGACACTATTCATTGAGAAGCTACTGCTTTCTTCAGTAAATTCGGAAAAATGAGTCATCTGTCCAGGGCCAAACAATGGATTGTATTCTAGACATTCTCTAGATCGTGCACGCGAAAATGGTGTGTCATTTGAGTTAACGGTTAATGAGTTATTAGCGTTTTAGTGAAAGCGGTGTAAACAGTAAAACCCCGTAGTTGACTCAACTTTTAAAATGCATTTCACCGAGTTAACCTCATGTGTTCCAAATTAAAATATTTTTGATAAATGTTACAAATATTCAAGAAGTTTCTTGAGTGGTTTTGCATTTAATTATGCATTTTCTGATTTATTAAAAATGTTAGAGTGCGAGTCGCGTAATAGTAATTCGCATGAAAGTCAATTACAGAGACACGGTTTTGACGAGCCGTTTTGGCTAAGATAAAAGGATAATTTTCAGTCGATTAAAATACGAAAGATGTTGAGGAACAACATGACTATGTATTAGAGTAAAAAGATTAGATTAAAAGTCGTTGATAAGACAGTTTACGAAGGATTAAGATAGACCCGAGGAGGTGAATGCCGAGTAACGATAAATGTTAGAAAAATGACTAAGTACCAAATTGAAGTTGTCATAATTGGACTTGGTATGCGATTATACTTATTAGTGACATAAGTAGTTGATGAGATTAAGATTACTAATAAGGATTATGATATATATTGATAGAGAATCTGGAACGAGCGGGACTCTGAGAACGTATCTTGGACTCTAGGCAAGTTTGTTGGTCCCTGATATTGTAGAAGGGGGGTTGAATACAATATCTGAAAATTAATCGCGGAATAATTTGGATTAAAAATATTATTTTAATTACTCGCGAAATATTAATTAGAATGAAATACTGTTCAAGTGAAAGATATAATTTTAACTTGATTAGTATTACAAAATTAATATTTAGAAAACTGTTATATAATTGATAAAAAGTCTAGAACGAATTCGACATGAAGTGTTCGTGTTTAATCAATTATATTCAAACTCAGCACAGAAATCTGTAAATATTACAATGCAGATAAATTACTGAATTTGATCTGATTTTTCTAACTCTTAACAACTGAACTACTGAACTCTGAAAAATGAAGAGCTGATCTCATATTTATAGAGAATGAAAAAGGCTGCTATGACCTTTTTCAGTATGACTTAATTTCAAGAAAATAAGTCTGTATGACTTATTTTAACCTTTGTATGACATTTAAAAACTGGGTATGACTTCTGAATGGTCGGTATGACTTACTGAATCTCGGTATGACTTATTTAAAGTCATATTCAGATTTTATCTAATTAAAATAAATCGGTATGACTTATTTTAATTAAACAAAATAGGTTCAGTATGACCTTTTGAGCACAGAAATCTCGGTATGACTTATCCTGGTATGACTTTAGGTCGGCAGAAGCTCGGTATGACTTATTTTAATTAATTAAAAAGGTCGGTATGACTTTTTAATTAAATAAAATCAGTATGACCTTTTAAACTTCAACTCCAGCATGACCTTTTCTTCATTTTGCTCGGTATGACTTTTGGAATAAGCTCGGTATGACTTTTGGAATCAACTGCCAATTCAATTCTCGGTATGACATTTGAATCAATTCTCTCGGTATGACTTATTGAAACACCTGCCTTTTTTCATTTCTTTAACAGCTTCGGTATGACTTTTATTAATATAATTCGGTATGACTTTTGGAATAAGCTCGGTATGACTTATTTATTAGTCATTTGAATTATATTAAAAGTCATATTAAGTCATATCTTTTATAATAAATTAATTCTACTTAAATTAATTAGTTAATTTACAAATTAAATTAAATTCAACTTGAATTAATTTAATTAGATAAATTAAATAATCAATTAACATTTGATAGTAGAATTAAAATACTATTTCGTCTTGTATTACCGTGCTATCAGTCTTGAAGTCTTCCAGTCTTCGTTGTGTCTTTTGTCATAAAACCACTTGAGCTAGATGATGAATATTTATTATTTTAGTTGACACACAAATGTACTGTCTGGTTCATTTATGTCATACTATAATAAATATTCTTCATCTCTAACATTAAGCTGTGGTCTTCTGTTCTTCTTCTACTTCACTGTCTTCATTCTTCTTCTGGAATCTTCTGTAGTAGCCACTTAGAATCTTCTGAATCTTCTGAACAACTGCTTCTCTATTTTTCTCCGACGCTTGAACATATAAATGAACTTCTTCCGGTGTAGAGTAGCAACTTCATTATAATTCTTCTGACAAGTTGATTCTTTGTGTCTAGTTGACATTCTTCGATTTGATTCCATCCTCAGAATTTAATACTTACTTTAATTTCTTACATGAGTTGAGTTGTCATCTACTAATTACAAATAGGCCTTGACATATGCCTTTCAATCTCCCCCTATTTGTTGTTAAACATTTAACACACAAATTCCTAGAGGATAACTCAACTAACAACTAAGAAACTAATATGACATTTAAGAACTGTAAGAAAATAAATTGTTCTCTGGATCATATAATACATTTCCAGATTTCTTTGAGTAACTGAAATGAAAGATGTTTGTTCCTCTAGCACTGAACATATTATATATGTAGTATTATCTTCATTTCTCAGACTCATCACTACTCCCCCTTAGGATGTCAGAGATGATGTCTGTTCTCTTCTTACCACTTCTCCTCCATTTCTCCAACTCCTGTCTTCCCTTCTCTTCCAAGGTGAATTCAATTTCCCCTTACTTGAATTATCCAACCATTTTAATAGAGGTAACAAACATGGCATACATACAGCATTAAACCATCGCAGATATAAAAAATGCAAACTATGACATGTTATGCATTTTAGAAAATCCAGTTAATCATATTTACAAGAATCTTCTAAAATCAAATGGAATAGAATCCAAGCATGTTGTTATATACCCCTTTTTCTTGTTCAACAATTGAGTAATCCTCTTCTGGCAAAAGCCTTTGTTTACTTCTCCCCTTTTGATCTACTCCCCCTTAGTTGAACACTTTGGAGTAATCCTCTTAATAATTCTCATTCTCCTAATAATTCTCCCCCTTAGTTGAGTAATCCTCTTAATAATTCTCCCCCAATTGTAGATAGGTAACAATTGTTGGTCCTTTTCTGAAGAAATTTCCACCTTGGTTAAGTAACATTTGAAATCTGTAACAGGGAATGGGGAAAGGGATTCGGTAAGTGTGCTAGTGTGTGATTTTACTTTGTGTTCCTCACAAGTGTTTCGCTCATATACTCTCTAAGTGTTTCACTCATAGAATATATATTTTCACTCTTCCTTACTTGTGTTTCACTCTTTTCTCACATCACTATATCTCTCTCAGTACGGATGACTCAACCTTTTATACCTGCAAGAAAGATCACCATAGCCCCTTCAAGAGAGGTCACTGGTGGTGCAATGGGGTTTCGCAAATCCCCGTCCTCAATTGAATCTATAAAAACATTTTGACTTTGAAAAACTGAATTGCTTCAGAAATAGATTCAGTGAGTTGCTGATCATCTTAGATGATCTATTCCGTTAGGAATCCAGATATGTTCCATCTAGGGAGGGAGACAAGGATATAAAAATGTAGCACATGATCCAAGTTTCCTCCTGACGCCTGTGAAGGCATGTTGATTCAGTCAGAATCATCAATCATCCTTCCTTCCTTGATATGGAAGTTTAGAATAATTGCTACCGTCAATTCATCCTTCCTCTGACATTTCAATTGCTCCCTCTTGGTCCCTTTTTGGTCCCAAGTAAGTTCTTAAATTGTTGGTCCAAAATGCCAATTGAGTTGGTTCATTGATCGAGAAGTCATCAACTGATATTTATCAATCGAGAACTCAAGTCATCAACTGATATTTATCAATCGAGAACTCAAGTCATCAACTGATATTTATCAATCGAGAACTCAAGTCATCAACTGATATTTATCAATCGAGAACTCAAGTCATCAACTGATATTTATCAATCGAGAACTCAAGTCATCAACTGATATTTATCAATCGAGAACTCAAGTCATCAACTGATATTTATCAATCGTGAACTCAAGTCATCAACTGATATTTATCAATCGAGAACTCAAGTCATCAACTGATATTTATCAATCGAGAACTCATCAACGGATACCAATTGTTGTCCATTGTTGGTCCTAAAAATAAGACAATATTTGTGGTTTCTTGAAAAATGTCAGATGAAATTAACTCTTTGCTGATAGCCTTGGCTGACAGGCTGAATTCAATAGGCTCACTCTGTTGAGAGAATGAACCTAGTAACAGTTTTGCCTTTTCCAAGTCTGTATCCTTTTGAGAGAACACAGATGAGCTAACAGTTGTCTCAGTTTATATGTATTTGAATCACCTTTCTGGAGACAGAGCTGTTGGTTCCCTCACATTACCAACCTTATCAAATGCACTCAAGGCATTGACTCCCTCATTCTTAGCAATTAGGTATTCTGTTTAATGGTTAGAGAGACGGATGTGATTGTGTTTGTGTGTTTGGTTCTAAGATCTTGGATAGAGATTGATGCCAATATTTGGGATCTAACTATTAGAAACAATTGGATGATCAAGCTCATAGATCTTTCCTACTTCTCAAAAGAGACGCGAAATAATCAGCTTATATTTATGTATATATATAAAAATAATAAAGATAAGGATGTCAAAGTTGAAAAACAAATAACACTATACATACTTATATATATATATATAAAATATATGCCAATTGTTGGAAAACAATTATAATAAACAATATTTACAGTAAAGATGCCAATGAAATAACAACTGTACAGAATAAGGAAAATCTTTTTGAGTTTTCTTTTTCAATTTGTTTGTTTGTTTTTGATAATTTTTTAAGGAATATATACAATGTATTTACAGTGCTTCAAAATAAATATGCAATTTAAAACAACATGCGATAATTAGTTCATGTTTAACATCCCTAACTCACTAACCAACTTAGAGAAAGTGGATTCATCAAGTGGTTTCGTGAAGATGTCGTCAATTTGATCTTCTGTGGGTACAAAATGTAACACCACAGTTCTGTTCATGATATGCTCTCGGATAAAATGATACCTTATGTCTATGTGCTTAGTCCTTGAATGTTGTACAGGATTATTGGAAATAGCTATGGCACTTGTGTTGTCGCAAAGTATTGGAATTTTAGATAGCGCAAGTCCATAATCATTCAGCTGATTCCTTATCCACAAGATTTGTGCACAACAACTACCTGCCGCAATATATTCTGCTTCGGCTGTCGAGGTAGATACTGAGTGCTGTTTCTTGCTGTACCAGGAAATCAACCGTCGTCCTAGAAACTGACAACTTCCAGATGTACTTTTCATGTCCATCCTGCATCCTGCATAATCATGTCCTCGGTGCTTGCTTGAGTCCATAGAGAGCTTTGAAAAGAAAGTACACAGAATCAGCAAACTCTGGATTTTCAAAGCCAGGGGGCTGTTCCACATATACTTCCTCTTCTAGCTTTCCATTCAGAAATGCACTCTTCACATCCATTTGATAGACTTTAAAATTGGAATGTGCTGCGAATGCCAGAAATATCCTTATGGCTTCAAGTCTTGCAACTGGTGCGTAGGTCTCGTCATAATCAATTCCCTCTTCCTGGGAGTAACCCTTTGCAACCAGTCTGGCTTTGTTCCTTGTAACAATGCCATCACCGTCTAACTTGTTCCTGTATACCCATTTCGTGCCAATAACAGATCTATCTTTAGGCCTGGGTACCAGTGTCCATACTTCTTGCCTTTCGAACTGATTGTGTTCTTCTTGCATGGCAAGAACCCAATCTGGATCAGTTAGAGCATCTTCAATTTTCTTTGGTTCTTCTTGAGATAGAAAAACTGAAAATAAACATTCATTTGAAGTTGCACTTCTGGTTCTAACACCAACATCTGGATCACCTTGATCAATTCAAAGGGATGATCTTTGCTCCATTTCCTTTCCCTTGGTAGATTTGATCTTGATGATTCGCCTCTATATTCATTGTGATGTTGTGTTGTGCCAGTTGATCCTTTATCTCCCCCTGAGTTGCTGCCTGGATGACTTGTTGATCCACCACTGGTATTAGTAGTATCTCTAGTGTTGCCATTGTTGTTGTCATCATCATTTCCTGTTGCAACCTCAGGCTCTTCTTCAATATCCGAATCTGAGTCTGGATGATTGTCAAATTTTAATGACTCAGAAGGATCTTCAGTTTGGATGCTTGGGAGTTTAGTGTCGTCAAATGATACGTTGACACTTTCTTTTACTTGGTGCTGATCAATTATGTACACCCTATATGCTCTTTTTGAGTAGCCGACAAAAATTGCTTCATGTGCCTTGGCCTCGAATTTGCCACGATGTTCATCTCCATCTTTTAGCACAAAACATTTGTCTCCAAATATATGAAAGTATTTGAGAGTTGGTTTCTTGCTAGCCATTAATTCGTAGGGCGTCTTCATATGATCCTTGTTGATTAAAGTTCGATTCTGGGTATAACAAGCTGTGTTTACTGCTTCAGCCCAGAAGTAGATAGGCAACCTTGATTCACTTAACATTGTTCTTGCAGCTTCAATCAAGGTTCGATTCTTCCTTTCTACTACTCCATTCTGTTGCGGAGTTCTTGGCGCTGAGAATTGTCTTGTTATCCCTTTGTCTGAGCAGAAGCTATTTAGAATTTCATTCTTGAATTCTGTTCCATTATCTGATCTGATTGCCCGGACAGGTAGCTTTGAATCTAACTCAATCAATTTTACATGATCAATCACCAACTGTGGAGTTTCATCCTTAGAGTTCAAGAATAAAACCCACGTGTACTTTGTGAAGTCATCTACAATCACTAAGGCATATCTCTTCCTTGACATAGACAGAATATTTACTGGACCAAATAAATCCATATGAAGCAGCTGCAGTGGTTCAATAATATATGTAGTGTCTGTGCCTTTGTGAGTTGCTCTTTTTGACTTCCCTTTCTGACATGCCTCACACAATCCTTCTTGTGTAAATTCCATCGGAGGCAGTCCTCTCACCAAATCCCTCTTGACTAGAGAGTTCATTATTTTGAAATTCAGGTGTGAGAGTTTCTTGTGCCATAGCCAACTTTCTTCTGATGAAGCTTTTGAATAAAAACAGTTTGCTTCAGCTTCAGTTCCCGAGTTGAAATCAGCTACGTACAAGTTTCCTTTCCTTACTCCACGCAAGGCTAGTCTGTCTTCTTTAGAATGAGCTATTAAGCACTTCTCCTTGATAAAGTTCACTTTGTAACCTTTATCACAGAATTGACTGACGCTGAGTAGATTGTGCTCAAGTCCTTCCACCAAAGAGACGTTTTCAATGATAACATTTCCAGTATTTAACTTGCCATATCCCGTAGTCATTCCTTTGCTGTTATCTCCAAAGGTGACGATTGGGCCAGCTCTTTCAACCACGTCTGATAGCAGGGCTCTATCTCCGGTCATATGCCTTGACGATCCGCTGTCTAGAATCCATACAACCCGGTTTACCTGTTTAACTCCCTGCACATATCAAACGGATTAGATTATCTTCGGAGCCCAAAATTGATTGGGCCCGGCATACTTAAAGAATTGACCTTTGTCAGCTTTGACAACAGATCCTTTTCGAACAACAGCCGCATCCTCCTTGACTGTACTTACTTTCCTATAAATAGTCTTAACAATTTTTTGTTTAGACTTAGGAATATATTTTTCCTTCTTGACAGGTGAAGGAATAGCAGTCTTGGATTTAGCAAATTTATTATTGATGTATTGCCTCGGTGTCATGTTCTTTTTATTAGCAGTCATGCGTTTGAAATAAGCAGTCATAGCATTAAAAGCACATAACATACAATTTAACATACCACAAGGTTTATGGCATACATCAATAGCAGGCATGTTATTCACAGCAGTAGGAGTTTTAACAATTTCTACTTTAACTTTTTCAGCAGATTTAAAGTTTTCAGTAGAATGGCATCTGTTGTTACTATCCCTACTTCTAACAAACTTATTGTTAGGTCTGTTCAAATTATTCTTTAAGTTCTTAGCACCTAAACCAGGAGTGGATGAACTAGCAGAGTTCACATTTTCGATTGGTCTTTTAGGTACATATTTAGCTTTCTGGACATTTATTCCTTTTATGTCCCTAGTCTGTTCTTCTCTTTTCTTCTCTTCAAGGTCTTCACATTTAATTTCATAATCCACTATTACACAACTATCAAGAACTGGTTCTGCAATAGGAGTTATGAAAAGAGGTTTCTTGGTGTCCTTAATAACATGTGGAATACCCTTCTCTATAGCAGTCTTTTTAAAAGGGGTGATGTTACTAAGCTTTCCTACTGATTCATTATATTCAAAACCTATTCCAACTTTCCGATTGATCTCTTGTTGGTCAACTAGATCTTTCATAACAAATGAAGCAGTTCTATAGGCTTGACACCTGACCTTTTCTTTTTCAATTTTATCTTTCAAAAAAGCTTCAATTTCAACATAGCAGTTGACTCTATTAACTTGAAATGCAACATCTTCAGTTAATTTAACATTAATAAGTTTCAGCTTTTTCAATTCATAATTCTCTTCTGATAAAACTTTGTTTTCGAGAATTAAAACTTTTATTCGATCTCTAGCATCAGTTAAATTCTCACCTATCAATTTAAACATCTTAGGACAGCTAGGGTTTACCTCAATTCCTTGTCGAGGTGGAGATTGTGATCCTTCAGAAGAAGAGGCCATTAGAGCAAGATTTCCCATTTGATCTTCTTCATCATTGTCGGAATCATCCCAGCTTTTTCCTGCTGCTAAGTATGATTTTCCCTGATGCTTCTTCAGTAGAGCGTCATATTTCTGTTTGAGCTCGTCATATGAATCCTTCTTTCTTTCCTACTTGGCCTTTCTACAATCAGTAGCAAAGTGTCCCATTTCATTGCAGTTGAAGAAACGGATCTTGCTTCTATCTACCATCCCTGTCTTGTATCCACCTTTTGTGTTGGATGAGCTAGAAGAACCACCTGTCTGAAATCTGTTTGCCATAGGCTTGAATTTGAAACTAGGGTTCCTCCTGAATCTTGTATTTCTAAATTTTCTAGCAATCAGAGCCAGAGATTCATCCTCAAGTTGATCGAGTTCTTCCATTGAGTAGAATTCACTAGAGTTGCACCAACTTCTGCAACAATACCCTGATCAATGATGTTGACTGAAGAAGATTCAGTCTTAGCTTTTCTGTACTCTGGTTCTTCTGCTACAAGAGCTGTAGACTTGCTGACCACCTTGCCTGTACCATATATTTCATTCTGTTGAATCTGCTCTAACTAATAGGTCTTCAAAATGCCATAAATGTTGGGTTCCGAGGCATAAAACGCAGCGGATAAACGTAAATATAACGAAAATTTTCGGAACCCAAACGCAGGATCATGTATAAGAATTGACGGATTATGGTGATAATCGAATCATACCTATTAAGATTTTGAATGCCACGAACTCAACGGAGATCCTTGCTATCACGATTTGTGTCTTCCTCTCGAAAGCACCTCTATGGTATCCACACGAGCACCTTCAAGAACGTCTCACGATCTTGAACACGGAACGGAAGTACTAGCCTCCTTTGATAGGTTTCGAATTCTCTCTGCCTCTTCCTATGCTGCCTCTTCTGCTAGGGTTTATACAAAAACGTGCAAGCCATTTAACCTATCATTATCTATTTATAATGATTGGTTAATGGGCCTTTTTAGCAAAAACCTAACCCATGTAGGCATAGGATTAAATAATAAAACATGCTTCTATTATTTAATTAATAATTAAGTCACACTTAATTATTATTGGCAGAAATATAATTCTTCAAATTCGAATTTATTTCAATTAATTAAGTCTCACTTAATTAATATAATAAATTCGAATTAATCATCAATTAATTTAAATCTATAATTTAAATTAACTATTCCTCTAGGTGCTCTATGTGTGTGACCCTATAGGCTATTATTTAATTAGCAATAATTTTATTCTCCAATAAAATTATAAACAATGAGCGGTATCTAGTAATACATCATTGCTACCTAATTAAACAATAATTAAATCGTGATTCGATAAAACCTTTCGTGATTAATGTTTCCGTGTAATATAATCCCTTTAACCACATATATTATAGATTAAACTCGAGGCATGTATTTAGTCATCCTCTTCAACATTTAATCCGGGTTTACTTGATCCATGAGTAGACTATGAAAAATAAATCATTATTTGAGCACGGCCATGCATTTTATAGTCTCACTCGATCAAGAGGCCAATAATATCTCTCCTAATTATAGGAGGGTTAAATCCTTTATCTATCATTCATATTTCTCATACGACTCATGATATACCCGATGTCCACTTTTATCATCACCCGGTCAAAGGTAACTTTTAATGTAGTCAAAGTATATCAATCCTCGTATAGAAATATAATGATCTCAAGTCAGAGGATCATTACACCATTATCACTGTGAGTCTTTCTTATGACTTAATTAAACATGAAGAATCTCACTGTGGGTCTGTCCAGTACCATGTACCCTTACATGTACCTATGTATTGACTTTAGTATCCCCATACTTATAACCAATGAGATGTGGTTATCTGTCAAACAACATACTAGTCTATTTATGTATTATTATTGTCCTATCATAATAATACTCGACTAGGGAACCTTTAAGAATATGATATATTATATAATCTCAAGTTCAAGTCATGTACTTAAACTATATAACGAGTATCATGATTCTAAGGACATTTATTATGCTAACAAATATATCGCAGTAATTAAAGTCATAATAAATACGTTTATTGAATAATCAAATGACATAAATGTTTATTAAAAGGAAAAATTGTATTGCCTCTAGGGCACCTACACTAACAATCTCCCACTTGCACTAGAGCCAATCACCCATGTATCTAATACCCATGGAACTAGTGTGACCGTCGTGCTTCTGCTGCGACAAGCCTTTGGTCAGTGGGTCTGCAATGTTATCATTTGTGTGCACTTTACATATGTGTATGTCACCCCTCTCATTAATCTCTCGAATGAGGTGATATCTCCTGAGTATATGTTTGGTTCGGGAGTGAGCTCTATGTTCTTTAGCTTGTGCAATGGCTCCATTATTATCGCAGTATAGATCAATGGGATCTGCGATTGATGGAACCACTCCCAATTCAGTAATGAATTTTCGAATCCAAACTGCTTCCTTAGCCGCTTCACAAGCTGCAATGTACTCAGCCTCCATTGTAGAATCAGCTACTGTTTCTTGTTTTGAACTCTTCCAACTTACAGCACCTCCGTTTAGACAAAACACAAAACCAGACTGTGATACAGTATCATCCCTGTCTGTTTGGAAACTTGCATCGGTGTAACCTTTTACTACTAGTTTCTCCTCTCCTCCATACACCAAGAATGAATCTTTAGTCCTTTTCAAGTACTTTAGAATATTCTTGACAGCCGTCCAGTGACCTTCACCTGGATTAGATTGGTATCTGCTCGTCATGCTTAAAGCATACGAAACATCTGGGCGAGTACATACCATCGCATACATGATGGATCCAATTGCTGAGGCATATAGAACCTTACTCATGCGGTCCTTGTCATCCAATGATTTCGGACACTGATCTTTAGAGATCGTTATCCCTTGAGATACGGGGACATATCCCCTTTTTGCATTTTGCATACCAAAACGGTGCAAAACCTTATCGATGTATGTACTCTGACTTAGACCGATCATCCTTCTAGATCTATCCCTATAGATCCTCATTCCTAGAATGTAGGATGCATCTCCTAAGTCTTTCATAGAGAAATTACTCCCTAACCAAATCTTAACAGCCTTGAGAGAAGGTATGTCATTCCCCATTAGTAGTATGTCATCAACATATAGTACTATGAATGCCACATGGCTCCCACTAACCTTCTTGTAAACACAAGGTTCATCCTCGTTTTGAACAAATCCATACTCTTTGATAGTTTCATCAAAACGGATGTTCCATCTCCTAGAGGCTTGCTTTAATCCATAAATGGATCGACGTAATTTACATATCTTGCTAACATTCCCTGGACTGACAAAACCTTCAGGTTGTGTTATGTACACATCCACATCTTCTTCAAGGCTTCCATTAAGGAAGGCTGTTTTGACATCCATTTGCCAGATTTCATAATCATGGAATGCTGCAATAGCAAGCAAAATCCTTATGGATTTGACCATAGCCACTGGTGAGAAGGTTTCATCATAGTCAATACCATGAATTTGCTTGAAACCTTTTGCAACTAGCCTTGCTTTATAGGTCTGAACATTTCCATCCATGTCAATTTTCTTCTTGAAAACCCATTTGCACCCTATGGGTTTTACCCCTTCAAGTGGATCAACCAAAGTCCATACTTGGTTTTCATACATGGATTCCATCTCGGATTTCATGGCTTCTAGCCATCTCTTAGATTCTGGACTGCTCATAGCATCTTGGTATGTGAGAGGCTCATCTTCATCTATGAGCATCAAATCACCACATTGAGTCAAAAGAAATCCATATCTCTCTGGCTCATGGCGAATTCTACCAGTTCTACGAACAACCTGTGTTTGTTGAACGTTATTATTATCCTGCTCTTGTTCCACTTCAGGTTCAATGCTATTTTGTGGTTCTCGATCTTCATCGAGGTCTATAGTTCTCCCACTGTTTCTTTTAGAAACAAAATCCCTTTCCATGAAGACAGCATCTCGAGCAATAAACACTTTTTGCTCAGAAGGACTATAGAAATAATACGCCTTTGTTTCTTTAGGGTATCCCACAAAATTGCACTCTTCAGATTTAGGTCCAAGTTTGTCAGATACTTGACGCTTCACAAACGCCTTGCATCCCCAAACTTTCATAAAGCTCATGCCTGACCGTTTCTTCTCCCATATCTCATATGGAGTCTTTTGAACCTTCTTAGTAGGAACACGGTTAAGTGTGAAAGCCGCTGTTTCTAGAGCATAACCCCAGAAACTAATTGGAAGATCTGCATGACTCATCATCGATCGCACCATGTCCAACAAGGTGCGATTTCTCCTCTCTGAAACTCCATTCCATTGAGGTGTACCTGGCGGAGTGAGTTGTGATACAATACCACACTCCTTTAAATAATCTTTAAATTCAGTGCTCAAGTATTCTCCTCCACGATCAGATCGTAAGATTTTAATACTTGCACCTCCGCCAATTTGCTTCTCTACTTCAGCCTTGTATTCTTTGAACTTTTCAAAAGAATAGGATTTATTCTTCATAAGATATACATATCCATATCTACTGAAATCATCAGTAAATGTTATGAAGTAGTAGTAGCCTCCTCTAGCCATCACACGCATTGGGCCACATACATCACTATGTATTAGCTCCAAACGTTCAGTGGCCCTTTGACCCTTACCAGTGAAAGGGGCTTTAGTCATTTTACCAATCAAACAAGATTCGCATTCTTGGTATGATTCAAAATCAAACTTATCCAAATATCCATCCTTATGTAATTTGGATATGCGTTTCTCATTTATATGGCCTAGACGACAATGCCAGAGGTATGTTTGATTTGAGTCATTAACTTTAAGTCGTTTGTTTTCTATATTACAGACAGGATTATCTAAGTCAAGAACATATAAACCATTAAACAAACGCGCAACACCATAGGTTAAATCATTCAAAGCAAAAGAGCAACTGTTGTCCTTTATTGTAAACGAAAAACCTTTCTTGTCCAAACAAGAAACAGAAATAATGTTTCTGCGAATTGCAGGCACGTAATAACAATTCTCCAGTTCTAAAACTAGCCCAGAGGGCAAAGATAAATAATAGGTTCCTACAGCTAAAGCAGCAACTCTTGCTCCGTTGCCAACTCGTAGGTCCATTTCTCCTTTAGCCAATGTCCTACTTCTCTGCATTTCCTGCACATTTATACAAATGTGAGAAGCACATCCGGTATCCAATACCCAAGATGTAGAAATAGACAGATTGACTTCTATAACATATATACCTGAATTAGAAGCTTGCTCAGCCCTCTTCTTCTTCAGATCCTCCAAGTAAACTGAACAGTTTCTCTTCCAGTGACCAGTTTTCTTACAGTAGTGACATTCACCCTTAGCGACCCCACCTTTAGGCTTTAAAGCCTGTTTAGGACCTGACTTTGGCTTGGGTGTAGAATCAGAACCTGTCTTCTTCTTACCCTTCCACTTGCCTTTCCCTTTGGCCTTACCTTTATTGCCCACCATCAGTATGGGAGCAGGTTCAGCCGTCTTCATGTTGGTCTCATATGTTCTCAACATAGCCAACAATTCAGTAGGTGTTTTGTCAAACTCATTCATATTGTAGTTCATAACAAACTGAGTGAATTTGTTGTTCAAAGAATTCAAGATTAGGTCAATACCAGTTTCCGGACCAATCGGGAAACCCAAAGTATCAAGATACTCAATGTAACCAATCATCTTTAGAACATGTGGGCCAACTGGTTCATTTGCCCCTTGTTTGCAGTTAAAGAGTGACTTGCTCGTGTTGAACCTTTCTTGACGAGTTTGGCTTGCAAACATGCTTTGCAAGTGCTCATTGATAGTATATGCATCCATATGCACATGCTGTCTTTGAAGCTCAGCACTCATAGTTGCTAACATAAGACACGCAACATCAGTTGCATCATTCTCATCCTTTGTGTGGGCCGCTCGTTCCTCAACAGTAGCGCCCTCAGGAAGGGGACCTGCCGGAGGAATATCAATGACATGAAGCTTGCGCTCCTGCCTGAGGACAATCCTCAAATTCCTCTGCCAGTCTAGGAAGTTGTTTCCTCCTGTCAGCTTATCCTTCTCAAGGACAGATCGTACGGATAGTGTGTTTGTGTTGTTTGTCATTACTTGGTATCTACAATGATAAAAGCACAAAATTAAACATTAGATTGTCTGAGTTATTTATTATGTTCAAATGATTATGATACATTCATAATATATCTCCCACTATTTTATCAAATCAATAGCCCTTACTATTAATTTGGAAAGTATATCCCATAATCCTTTCTAGTGAGCCAAGATCCATATTTCGTCATGTCTCAAGTCAACCACTGGAAGTCCTTAAGAATGATTATTTAGGTAGACAACATTTGTCAATTATATCATATATAATTCTTGGATAGTTTGGTGAGCAACGATTGATCTTATCTATCTAATAGATTTTTAACCAAACTCTATGCTTCTAAGTTCATAATGGTTGAATATAACCGTTTATATTCGTCGCATCTCACCACGATAGACAGGAGTCCCCTGCCACTGACAGTCTTTCCCCTAATCGATCTAGGATTCGATGAGTGTTCATTCATTGGAAAGCATCTGATTAAAACTTAATATTTTGTTAAGGGGTTTAGAAAATTTTACGACGATCATGATCACATCATGAAGAGATCCTCAATTTTTCCTTGAACTAAATATTTCAAATTGACATCTTAAATTGTTCATTTCCCAGGTAGATGGAGGATACCAGTGGTCACACTTAAAACCCATCAGCCTTACGAATACGCATATCCGTTTTTGTCAGAAAATCCCAATTATAGATATCAAAATCCATATTCAATTCCGTGTTTTAAAAATCCATATTTCATAAACACAAGAATCTCATGATCGTTTGTTGATTTTAAAATCTTGAATCGTTACAGATTTTATCTTGAGTCGTTACAGATTTTATCTTGTTTAAACAAGCATGGCATGGGTGTCGTATCTAATACATACATACATACATACATGATTAATCTAATTAAAGCATGCATCATTCATACATCAATATGTAAAGTGCAGTATGTAAACGTGCTTGGTTATGGCCCCTTTCCTATGTGATCCTTTCGAGCTAATGAAAGGATCAAAGTCAATCTATGGTGGTAAAATATAAATACAATTACATGTCTTCATTCTTCTTGTATCCACTAGTGCCTGCTCCTCTTCTTGGATCATCTTTCAGTCTTCAAGTACATTACATGGAATAATTGAATACAACCTAAGCTAATGTACTTACATAAGAAAACTCGAGTTACATTCGAGGTTAAACAATTACAAGAATGAAGAAAACGACATGCAAGTCGTATTTATAAAACCAAAACCAAAAACCATTAATCTAGGGGTCTAAGGGCCATAACCAGCACCATGCTCAAGTCGGCAGCCCCAGGCGGGGTCTGGGGGCGGCAGCCCCCGGCTGGGGTCGAGCTGTCAGGTCAGCTCGAAATCAGAATTTTTTTTTTTATTTTCGAAGACCAGTCCTATTCAGAAATCATCAATTTCTGAACTACAGATCATATCTGTTGGCCCTTTTTCCCACTGCATCTTATACAGTTTCAGAAGCATGTATCATATACATACTTATCATATCCCAGTTAACAGATCATGTCCAACATAATCTGTCCACCACTTTATATCACTATACAAACTGACCCTCATGCATAATATACAAATCGCAATATGGCATATAAATCAGTCATGACAAATCATTAACATGCTAGTATCATCACCACATATTACAATTCGAATATACATGAAGAACATAGCATGGCAGAAGCATGGCAGTAACAAAGCAGTAGCTTGGCAGTGGCATGGCAGTCACCAAAACAGGCATATTTGCATCAAATACAGTTAACACGTAACCAAATCAGTCCCTTATACACGTAGCTCTGATGCCATTGTTGGGTTCCGAGGCATAAAACGCAGCGGATAAACGTAAATATAACGAAAATTTTCGGAACCCAAACGCAGGATCATGTATAAGAATTGACGGATTATGGTGATAATCGAATCATACCTATTAAGATTTTGAATGCCACGAACTCAACGGAGATCCTTGCTATCACGATTTGTGTCTTCCTCTCGAAAGCACCTCTATGGTATCCACACGAGCACCTTCAAGAACGTCTCACGATCTTGAACACGGAACGGAAGTACTAGCCTCCTTTGATAGGTTTCGAATTCTCTCTGCCTCTTCCTATGCTGCCTCTTCTGCTAGGGTTTATACAAAAACGTGCAAGCCATTTAACCTATCATTATCTATTTATAATGATTGGTTAATGGGCATTTTTAGCAAAAACCTAACCCATGTAGGCATAGGATTAAATAATAAAACATGCTTCTATTATTTAATTAATAATTAAGTCACACTTAATTATTATTGGCAGAAATATAATTCTTCAAATTCGAATTTATTTCAATTAATTAAGTCTCACTTAATTAATATAATAAATTCGAATTAATCATCAATTAATTTAAATCTATAATTTAAATTAACTATTCCTCTAGGTGCTCTATGTGTGTGACCCTATAGGCTATTATTTAATTAGCAATAATTTTATTCTCCAATAAAATTATAAACAATGAGCGGTATCTAGTAATACATCATTGCTACCTAATTAAACAATAATTAAATCGTGATTCGATAAAACCTTTCGTGATTAATGTTTCCGTGTAATATAATCCCTTTAACCATATATATTATAGATTAAACTCGAGGCATGTATTTAGTCATCCTCTTCAACATTTAATCCGGGTTTACTTGATCCATGAGTAGACTATGAAAAACAAATCATTATTTGAGCACGGCCATGCATTTTATAGTCTCACTCAATCAAGAGGCCAATAATATCTCTCCTAATTATAGGAGGGTTAAATCCTTTATCTATCATTCATATTTCTCATACGACTCATGATATACCCGATGTCCACTTTTATCATCACCCGGTCAAAGGTAACTTTTAATGTAGTCAAAGTATATCAATCCTCGTATAGAAATATAATGATCTCAAGTCAGAGGATCATTACACCATTATCACTGTGAGTCTTTCTTATGACTTAATTAAACATGAAGAATCTCACTGTGGGTCTGTCCAGTACCATGTACCCTTACATGTACCTATGTATTGACTTTAGTATCCCCATACTTATAACCAATGAGATGTGGTTATCTGTCAAACAACATACTAGTCTATTTATGTATTATTATTGTCCTATCATAATAATACTCGACTAGGGAACCTTTAAGAATATGATATATTATATAATCTCAAGTTCAAGTCATGTACTTAAACTATATAACGAGTATCATGATTCTAAGGACATTTATTATGCTAACAAATATATCGCAGTAATTAAAGTCATAATAAATACGTTTATTGAATAATCAAATGACATAAATGTTTATTAAAAGGAAAAATTGTATTGCCTCTAGGGCACCTACACTAACAATAAAGTCTTTCCAAAGAAATTTCATTCATGTCCCTTGACTCTCTGATGGCTGTTATCCTGTGCTCTAGGTGTACTGGCATTGTCAGCAAAAACTTCCTACTGATCTCCTTCTTCCTATATTGTTTGCCATTGAGATTTAGATCATTTATCAGCTTGTTGTATCTCTCAAAAACTTCAGAGATACCTTCTCCAGGATTTGATCTAAAATGCTCATATTGAGACGTTAAGATTTCCAATCTGTTCTCCCTTACTTCTTCTGTTCCTTCATTTAGTATCTCTATCGTTTCCCAGATGTGTTTAGCATTTTTACAATTAACAACATGATTGTACATTCCGGGATCAAGAGATTCCACTAAAATTAACTGCAGACTGGTGTCCAATGTATCCAGTTCCTTTTCTGTCTCAGTGTACTCAGAAATATCTTTTTCAAATTGTCTGTGCGGAATGAGTACACCATCTTCCATCTTCAAATTGTTGGTCCCTGATATTGTAGAAGGGGGGTTGTATACAATATCTGAAAATTAATCGCGAAATAATTTGGATTAAAAATATTATTTTAATTACTCGCGAAATATTAATTAGAATGAAATACTGTTCAAGTGAAAGATATAATTTTAACTTGATTAGTATTACAAAATTAATATTTAGAAAACTGTTATATAATTGATAAAAAGTCTAGAACGAATTCGACATGAAGTGTTCGTGTTTAATCAATTATATTCAAACTCAGCACAGAAATCTGTAAATATTACAATGCAGATAAATTACTGAATTTGATCTGATTTTTCTAACTCTTAACTGAACTACTGAACTCTGAAAAATGAAGAGCTGATCTCATATTTATAGAGAATGAAAAAGGCTGCTATGACCTTTTTCAGTATGACTTAATTTCAAGAAAATAAGTCTGTATGACTTATTTTAACCTTTGTATGACATTTAAAAACTGGGTATGACTTCTGAATGGTCGGTATGACTTACTGAATCTCGGTATGACTTATTTAAAGTCATATTCAGATTTTATCTAATTAAAATAAATCGGTATGACTTATTTTAATTAAACAAAATAGGTTCAGTATGACCTTTTGAGCACAGAAATCTCGGTATGACTTATCCTGGTATGACTTTAGGTCGGCAGAAGCTCGGTATGAGTTATTTTAATTAATTAAAAAGGTCGGTATGACTTTTTAATTAAATAAAATCAGTATGACCTTTTAAACTTCAACTCCAGCATGACCTTTTTTTCATTTTGCTCGGTATGACTTTTGGAATAAGCTCGGTATGACTTTTGGAATCAACTGCCAATTCAATTCTCGGTATGACATTTGAATCAATTCTCTCGGTATGACTTATTAAAACACCTGCCTTTTTTCATTTCTTTAACAGCTTCGGTATGACTTTTATTAATATAATTCGGTATGAATTTTGGAATAAGCTCGGTATGACTTATTTATTAGTCATTTGAATTATATTAAAAGTCATATTAAGTCATATCTTTTATAATAAATTAATTCTACTTAAATTAATTAGTTAATTTACAAATTAAATTAAATTCAACTTGAATTAATTTAATTTGATAAATTAAATAATCAATTAACATTTGATAGTAGAATTAAAATACTATTTCGTCTTGTATTACCGTGCTATCAGTCTTGAAGTCTTCCAGTCTTCGTTGTGTCTTTTGTCATAAAACCACTTGAGCTAGATGATGAATATTTATTATTTTAGTTGACACACAAATGTACTGTCTGGTTCATTTATGTCATACTATAATAAATATTCTTCATCTCTAACATTAAGCTGTGGTCTTCTGTTCTTCTTCTACTTCACTGTCTTCATTCTTCTTCTGGAATCTTCTGTAGTAACCACTTAGAATCTTCTGAATCTTCTGAACAACTGCTTCTCTATTTTTCTCCGACGCTTGAACATATAAATGAACTTCTTCCGGTGTAGAGTAGCAACTTCATTATAATTCTTCTGACAAGTTGATTCTTTGTGTCTAGTTGACATTCTTCGATTTGATTCCATCCTCAGAATTTATTACTTACTTTAATTTCTTACATGAGTTGAGTTGTCATCTACTAATTACAAATAGGCCTTGACATATGCCTTTCAAAGTTGTCTAAGCTACCTTTTACATATCAAAATATATATTGCTACGCATGCATGTTTTTAAACACCTGTACTTAATATACTACTGTTTTGTCGAAAGACTGTTGTTGTTGTGATATAACTGTATATTGAAAAGTACGAATTGTTTTATCTATTATTAAATCTTTCATAAATGTTTCGGTTATATGTTATAAGAAATATAGATATAAGCCGGTGAAGGTAAAAGGCTCTAAGTGTATAGCGAGTTATGTATTTTCGAACGTAGACCGGGAGTCGGAAGGTTATGTTAAGTACTGTCATAATCTGGAAAAAGCCGGAGACAGATTATTTTGAAATGACGATATAAATATTTCGATATTTATATTTTGATATTCTTTTGATAAAAGAATTAAATGAGGATAATAAATATTATTTTAATATTTATCTAATTAATGAATATTATTTTGAATATTCATTTGAAGGAGATAATAAATATTATTTTAATATTTATTTAATGAATGAATATTATTTTGAATATTCATTTATTGAGGATTATTTATTAATTATAATTAATAAATATTATTTAAATATTTATTAATTATTTAAAATTCATTTACAAATTATTTTAGGTCTTTAATAATTATTCGAAGCTTTCGATAATTATTTTAAATACTTTCTGACCTTCAGAAAATGATTTAAAGATAGTGAGAGCTCCCTAATATTTAATTTAATTATTTAATTTTATTCTTTTAATAAGAATAAAATACGTTCAGACTTATCAAAAATAGGGAACTCGGTATAGGAAGTGAATACCTGTTTACTTCTCGAAAGCAGTCAAGTTTTGGAACCAGTTTCCACAGTAGCAAGAGCTTTTCAACTTATCAAAAGCAGAGCTTTACTAATCAAAATAAAGAAAAGTTTTCAGTTAACTCCCTGGTCATGGTTTTATAAAAGTTATCATTCCTTGATGAAAGAGATTAGTGGGTGAAGGCCACTTACTTGTGTGGTGAGAGGACAGCCCGACTAATCTAATCAGTGGCTGCTCATAGCTATGAGGGACTATCAACAAGTATGATATACTTGGGAAACTAGGATTACTTCCGGTTCCAGGTTAGATAGACAAATCTATTAACTAGTATTACATACTTGGGGAGGTTGGATTAATGTTCCAGTTCCAGACTTATAGATTGATTCAGCGGACTTGGAGATAGCGTAAGAGGCCGAGTGACGCACGGTCCAGCACTTTGACCCGTATGCGGTCTAGGTTGATTACCCATTAACGGTAGCGAGTACCGGGGCTCCCCCTTCTACATGTAGAGAAACAGAAGGCTTCCATAGTGTTGGTCGCTGATATTGTAGAAGGGGGGTTGAATACAATATCTTAATTTAATCGCAGAATATTGGATTTAAAACTATTATTTTAAATTCACACGAAATATTAATTAAAATGAAATACTGTTCAAGTAGAAGATATAATTTTAACTTTAAAAGTATTACAAAATTAATAAGTAGAAAGTTTATATAACTGTTTAAAAGCTTAGAACGATTTTGACATGAATTGTTCGAGTTTAACAATTATATTCCAAACTTGCACAGAAATCTGTGAATATTACAATGTAGACAAATTTCTGAATTTGAACTGTTTTTTCTAACAACTACTGAAATGAGAAGTGATCTCCTCATATTTATAGAGGTTAGAAAAGTTTAGCATTCCTTTTCAGCATTACCTTTTAATCTGAGAAATAAGCCTAATATTACATTTAAATTGTTGGGCATTGCTTTCTAAGCTCGGTATTACCTTTTAGAAACTCGGTATTACCTTTTAAAAGTAATAGAGGATTTTTTCTTTTAATTAAAAGACTCGGTATTACCTTTTAAAAGTAATACATGATTTTTTCTTCTAATAAAAAGACTCGGTATTACCTTTTAAAAAAGCACAGAATTACCTTTTAAAAAGCAATTTCGGTATTACCTTTTTAAAGGTAATTTTGGTATTACCTTTTTAAAAAGGTAATTTCGGTATTACCCTTTTTAAAAAGGTAATTTCGGTATTACCCTTTTTAAAGGTAATTTCGGTATTACTTTTCATTGAACAGCCTTTTGACTTGCATTCACACTTAATTGGACACTTGGCAGGATTTGATTGACTATTTTAATTCTCCTGCCAATTCAAATAAAAAGGGGCCTATTTCGTCTTTTAGTGAATAGGCTCCGTAGAAATACTTTTCGACCCGCACAACTTATATTTCTTGATTAATAACTAATAAATTTAATTCAGAAATTATAAAAATAAATATCTAATATTATTTAGATATTTATAAATGTAATTTACTAAATAACTAATATATTTATTAATTAAATAAATCCTTACGCTCTAAGCTGCGGTCTTCTGAACGTCTGGAACCGAACTCCTTTTGACTTGGAAATGATAAATCAATTCCAACCGGGGTTCCACTTTTACGAATATATGAATTTGCATTTCTTCCGTGTCAATTCTTTTTCCATCTTTTCTTCAAGTCAGTACTGTCAGGCATGTTTGGCTGTTTCTGTATCCCTTTGAGCTTCCAGCTTCTTTCTTCTGTCATTCTAAAATAATTCTAAATTAATTGATCCTTTAATTAATTGAAGAAATAAATTAATTCTGAGTGAATTAATTTACTAATTAAATTAATTAATTAATTTAATTAATTAATAGAGAATTAAATTAAAGGCTTGACTGTTGTTGATGTAGATAAAACTCTTCTGTTCTTCAACAATAACCTTTCTAACCACTTGAACTGTTTGATGACGAATCTTCACTGATATTGTTAACAACCTGTGCACTGTTCTTGTTCACGGATGACTAACTACAATGTCGATTCTCATTTCTACTGTAGTGGTCTTGATGTCTTGTCTTGTTTCTAACTTTGTCTTCAATATTTCTTTTCTTGGAATCTCTTTGTAGTAGGCACTTGGAATCTTCTGTATCTTCTGTACTCTTCTGAAACACTACTCCTTTATTTTTCGCCGACGCTTGAACATATTAATGAACTTCTTCTGGTGTAGAGTAGCAGCTTCATTAGAACACTTCTGATATTAGGATTCTTTGTGTCTAGTTGACTGTCTTCATCTTGATTCCTTCCTCATTATTTATTACTTACTTAATTTTTTTACTTGAGTTGAGTTGTCATCTACTTATTATAAATAGGCCTTGTCATATGCCTTTCAATCTCCCCCCCCCCCCTATTTGTTGTTAAGCATTTAACATACATATTCCTAGAGGATAACTCAACTAACAACTAAGAAAATAATATGACATTTAAGAACTGTAAATAATAAATTATTCTCTGGATTATATAATACATTTCCAGATTTCCCGAGTTAACTAAAATGAAAGATGTTTGTTCCTCTAGCACTGAACATATTATACATGTAGTATTATCTTCATTTCTCAGACTCATCACTGCTCCCCCTTAGGTAGATTCATACTTGTTTTCTTCTTACCATTTTTCTTTTGATTCTCCAACTTCTATTTTTACTTCTCATCCAAGGTAGATTCATTTTTCCCTTTCGTGAATTATCCAACTTTTCTTGTTCAACAATTGAGTAATCCTCTTCCATTGATATCAAAGCACTTCTGGCAAAAGTCTTTGTTTTCTTCTTACCAACTTCTGATCTACTCCCCCTTAGTTGAACATTTTAACATTTTGGAGTAATCCTCTTAATAATTCTCCCCCTTAGTTGAGTAATCCTCTTAATAATTTAAAAGTCCTTTTCTGGAGAAATTTCCACTTTGGTTAAATAACATTAGAAATCTATAACAAGGAATTGGGAATGGGATTCGATAAGTGTGCTAGTGTGTGATTTTACTTTGTGTTCCTCACAAGTGTTTCGCTCATATACTCTCTAAGTGTTTCACTCATAAAATATATATTTTCACTCTTCCTTACTTGTGTTTCACTCTTCCTTACTTGTGTTTCACTCTTTTCTCACATCACTATATCTCTCTCAGTACGGATGACTCAGTCTTTTGTACCTGCAAGAAAGATCACCATAGCCCCTTCAAGAGAGGTCACTGGTGGTGCAATGGGGTTTCGTAAATCCTCGTCCTCAATTGAATCTATTAACATATTTGATTTTATAAATTGAATTGCTTCAAGAATAGATTCAATGAGTTGCTAATCATCTAAGATGATCTATTCCATTAGGAATCCAGATATGTTCCATCTGGGGAGGGAGACAAGGATATAAAAATGTAGCACATGATCCAAGTTTCCTCCTGACGCCTGTGAAGGCATGTTGATTCAGTCAGAATCATCAATCATCCTTCCTTCCTTGATATGGAAGTTTAGAATAATTGCTACCGTCAATTCATCCTTCCTTTGACATTTCAATTGCTCCCTCTTGGTCCCAAGTAAGTTCTTACATTGTTGGTCCCTTGGTATTGGTCCCTAAAACATAAGATACAAAATTTGTGGTTCTTGAAAAATGTCAGATGAAATTCACTCTTTACAAGTAGCTTTGGCTGACAGGCCGAATTCAATAGACTCACTCTGTTGAGAGAATGAACCTAGTAACTGTTTTGCCTTTTCCAAGTCTGTATCCTTTTGAGAAAACACATATGAGCTAACAGTTGTCTCATCTTTTGTATATATTAATCACCTTTCTGGAGACAGAGCTGTTGGATCACTCACAATACCAACCTTATCAAATGCAATCAAGGCATTGACTCCCTCATTCTTAACAAATAGGTATTCTGTTTAATGGTTAGAGAGACGGATGTGATTATGTTTGTGTGTTTGGTTCGAAGATCTTGGATAGAGATTGATGCCAATGATTAGGATCTCATTATTAGAAACTATTGGATGATCAAGCTCATAGATCTTTCCTACTTCTCAAAAGAGACGGAAATAATCAGCGCATATTTTTATATAAACAAAAATATAAGAACATAAATAAAAATAAGGATGTCAATGTTGAAAAACAACTAATACTATACATACTTATATATATATATATAATATATGCCAATTATTGGAAAACAACAATAATATAAAATATTTACAGTACATATGCCAATTAAATAAAACTGTACAAAAGTATTGGAATTTTAGTTAGCGCAAGTCCATAATCATTCAGCTGATTCCTTATCCATAAAATATGTGCACAACAACTACCTGCCGCAATGTATTCTGCTTCGGCTGTCGAGGTAGATACTGAGTGTTGTTTCTTGCTATACCAGGAGATCAACCGTTGTCCTAGAAACTGACAACTTCCAGAAGTACTTTTCCTGTCCATCCTGCATCCTGCATAATCTCTGTAGCTTGTGATGTCAACCTTCTTACCAGTTTCATCTTTGTCAAGCTTTGTGGCTGTTGGCATTGGGGTTTTTCCCGGTGAAGAATCTTCTAGATTGTATTTCCTTAGAAGATCCCTTACATACTTTGATTGGCAAATAAAAATCCCATCTTCCTTTTGTTTTATTTGCAATCCAAGGAAAAATGAAAGCTCACCCATCATGCTTATTTCATACCTGCTCTGCATTAACTTAGCAAATCTCTTGCACAAAATTTCGTTAGTAGAACTAAATATAATATCGTCAACATAAACTTGAACAAATATCATATCTTTATCATGAAGTTTATAAAAGAGAGTTTTATCTATGACACCTCTAATAAATCCGTTTTCAAGTAAAAACTGAGAGAGAGTGTCACACCATGTCCTCGGTGCTTGCTTGAGTCCATAGAGGGCTTTGAATAGAAAATACACAAAATCAGCAAACTCTGGATTTTCAAAGCCAGGGGGCTGTTCCACATATACTTCCTCTTCTACCTCTCCATTCAGAAATGCACTCTTCACATCCATTTGATAGACTTTAAAATTGGAGTGTGCTGCGAATGCCAGAAATATCCTGATGGCTTCGAGTCTTGCAACTGGTGCGTAGGTCTCATCATAATCAATTCCATCTTCCTGAGAGTAACCCTTTGCAACCAGTTTGGTCTTGTTCCTTGTAACAATGCCATCACCATCTAACTTATTCCTGTATATCCATTTCGTGCCAATAACAGATCTATCTTTAGGTCTGGGTACCAGTGTCCACACTTCTTGTCTTTCGAACTGATTGAGTTCTTCTTGCATGGCAAAAACCCAATCTAGATCAGTTAGTGCATCTTTAATTTTCTTTGGTTCTTCTTGAGATAGAAAAACCAAAAATAGACATTCATTTGAAGTTGCACTTCTGGTTCTAACTCCAACATTTGGATCACCTATGATCAATTCAAATGGATGATCTCTGCTCCATATCGTTTCTCTTTGTAGGTTTGATCTTGATGATTCACCTCGAAATTCATTGTGATGTTGTGTTCTGCCAATAGATCCTTCATCTCCCCCTGAGTTGCTGCCAGGATGACTTGTTGATCCACCACTGGTACTAGGAGTATCTCCAGTGTTATCATTGTTTCCACCACTATTACCTGGATCATTATCGTTATTGTCATCACTATTTCCTGCTACAACTTCAGGCTCTTCTTCACTATCCGAATCCGAGTCTGGATGATTATCAAATTTTAATGACTCAAAAGGATCTTCATTTTGGATGCTTAGGAGTTTAGTGTCATCTTTAGAATGAGCTATTAAGCATTTCTCCTTGATAAAATTTACTTTATACCCTTTATCACAGAATTGATTGACGCTGAGTAGATTGTGCTCAAGTCCTTCCACTAAAGAGACGTTTTCAATGATAACATTTCCAGTATTTAACTTGCCATATCCCGTAGTCATTCCTTTGTTGTTATCTCCAAAGGTGACGATTGGGCTAGCTCTTTCAACCACGTTTGATAGCAGGGCTCTATCTCCGGTCATATGCCTTGAAGATCCACTGTCTAGGATCCATATAACTCGGTTTACATGTTTAAATCCCTGCACACATCAAACGGATTAATTTGTCTTCGGAATCCCAAATTGATTGGGTCCGACATACTTAAAGAATTGACATTTGTCAGCTTTGACAACAAATCCTTTTCGAATAACAGCATCATCTTCCTTGACTATTCCTACCTTCCTATAAACAGTCTTAACAACTTTCTGTTTAGACTTACGAATATATTTTTCTATCTTGACAGGTGAAGGAATCGCAGTCTTAGATTTAGCAAATTTATTATTGATGCATTTTCTAGGTGTCATGTTATCTTTCTTAGCTATCATGCGTTTAAAATAAACAGTCATAGCATTAAAAGCACATAACATACAATTTAAAATACCACAAGGTTTATGGCATACATCAATAACATGCATGTTATTCAAAACAGTAGGTGTTTTAACAGTTTCTACTTTAACTTTATCAGCAGTTTTAAAGTTCTCAGTAGAATGATATTTGTTGTTACTATTCCTACTATTAACAAACGTATTAGGTCTGTTCACATTATTCTTTAAGTTTTTAGCACCTATACCAGGTTTAGGGAAATCAGAAGTTCCCACAACTTTCACTGGTGGTTTGGGTGCACTTATCTCTTCTTGGACATTTACTCCTTTTATGTCCCTCGCTTGTTCATCTCTTTTCTTCTCTTCCTCAAGATCTTCTAAATTCATTTCATAGGCAATCATTATAGAGCTCTCAAGGATTGGTTCTGCTACAGGTGTTATGAAAAGAGGTTTACATGCGTCCTTAACAACATGAGGAATACCCCTTTCTTTAGAACTTTGCTTGAATGGGGTAATGTTGCTTGCCTTTCCTACAGATTCATTATACTCAAACCCTATTCCAACTTTTCGTTTTATCACCTGTTGGTCAACTAGGTTTTTAACAATGTAAGACGAGTTTTCATAGGCTTGACACCTTTTCTTTTCTTTCACTATCTGGTTTCTGAGATAAGTTTCAACATCAATATAACACTTGACTCTGTTGACTTGAAAAGCTAAGTCTTTAGTCAACTGGTCAGTCAACTCATCACTTTTCCTTTTAGCTAAAGTTAAAGCATTTTTCTCATCAGTTAGAACTTTGATTTCAAATCTTAGTACCTTAACTTTACTTCTCTCACCATCTAGTTCTTTACCTACCAAAGCAAACATTCTAGGGCAAGAAGGATTTACATTTATTCCTCCTTGACGAGTTGGAGACCGTGATTCTTCTGATGAAGCCATAAGAGCAAGATTTAGCTCTTCCTCATCATCACTATCTGAGTCGTCCCAGCTTTTTCCCTTTGCCAGATAAGACTTTCCTTGATGCTTCTTCACAAGTGCATCATACTTTTTCTGGAGATCTTCATAAGACTCTCTCATTTTCCCTTGCTTCGGCTTTTTGCATTCAGTTGCAAAGTGTCCTAGCTCATTGCAGTTGAAGCAACGAAACTTGCTTCTATCAACTAAGCCGGTCTTGTAGCCGCTTCTTGATTCAGCTGTTGAAGACCCACCTTTTTGGTAACTTCCAAAATTAGGTTTTACTTTGTAGGAAGAGTTCCTTCGAAATCTCATGTTGCCAAACCTCCTGGCAACCATAGCTAAAGACTCATCTTTCAGCCGATCCAGTTCTTCAAGAGAGTAGAACTCACTATTTTCCTAGTTACATGAAGTATGTCCAAGTTCTGGAACCACATACTTCATTGAACTGTTTGAAGGTTCAGCATCCTTCACTTCCTTGTTCTCTGGTGCTTCTACTAATAGTGCTTTAGAAGAACTCAGAACCTTACCTCTCTCATACATCTCTCTGGTCTGGATCTGCTCCAATTCATAAGTCTTTAACACTCCGTAAAGTCTTTCTAGGGTTACCTCCTTCATATCCCTAGACTCCCGGATAGCTGCAATCCTGTGTTCCAGATGATCCGGCAAGGTTAGCAAAAACTTTCTGTTTACCTCCTGATTCTGATAGTACTTTCCATTCATGTTGTGCTCGTTTATCAGTTTGTTCAATCTCTGAAAGACCTCAGAGATACCCTCACAAGGGTGGGATCTGAATTGCTCATACTAGGAGATCAGGATTTCCAGTCTATTCTCTTTTACTTCCTCCGTCCCCTCATTGATAATCTCTATTGTTTCCTAGATCTGTTTTTCATTTTTGCAATTGACTACATGATTGTACATGACGTAGTCTAGAGATTCAATCAATATCAATTTGAGGTTGTTGTCCAAGGACACAGCTTCTTTTTCTTCAAGTGTGTAGTCAGCTAGACTTTTTGGAAACTGTCTGTGAAGAATTACGATCCCATATATCTCATGTTCGGGAATGACTGTTATAGGGTATTCAACGCCTTTGGCCAATACTAATGCATACTTGGGATTGGCAATCCCGATGAATAGTAGCATTTTGTGTTTCCACAAGTTGTAGTGTTCTCTGTCGAAATGTGGAATTTTGATGCTAGTCACATTCTGGGTACTCATCTTTAATAAGATTAAAAATTAAGTGTTTCAAAAAATATTTTAATTTTTGACTGAAAATAATTTTTGATCAAAAATAATTTTTAGAAAAAAATTTATTTCGAATAAAAAATTATTTCGAATTAAAAATAATTTTTGTGATCTGTATGAGTTGCGGAATTTTTGGTTTGGATATGATAATAAAAATATCAACCAGCTCTGATGCCAATTATTGGTCCCTGATATTGTAGAAGGGGGGTTGAATACAATATCTTAATTTAATCGCAGAATATTGGATTTAAAACTATTATTTTAAATTCACACGAAATATTAATTGAAATGAAATACTGTTCAAGTAGAAGATATAATTTTAACTTGAAAAGTATTACAAAATTAATAAGTAGAAAGTTTATATAACTGTTTAAAAGCTTAAACGATTTTGACATGAATTGTTCGAGTTTAACAATTATATTCCAAACTTGCATAGAAATCTGTGAATATTACAATGCAGACAAATTTCTGAATTTAAACTGTTTTTTCTAACAACTACTGAAATGAGAAGTGATCTCCTCATATTTATAGAGGTTAGAAAAGCAATTTCGGTATTACCTTTTTAAAGGTAATTTCGGTATTACCTTTTTAAAAAGGTAATTTCGGTATTACCTTTTTTAAAGGTAATTTCGATATTACTTTTCATCGAACAGCCTTTAGACTTGCATTCACACTTGATTGGACACTTGGCAGGATTTGATTGGCTCTTTTAATTCTCCTGCCAATTCAAATAAAAAGGGGCCTATTTCATCTTTTAGTGAATAAGCTCCGTAGAAATGCTTTTCGACCCGCACAACTTATATTCTTTGATTAATAAATAATAAATTTAATTCAGAAATTATAAAAATAAATATCTAATATTATTTAGATATTTATAAATATAATTTACTAAATAACTAATATATTTATTAATTAAATAAATCCTTACGCTCTAAGCTGCGGTCTTCTGAACGTCTGGAACCGAACTCCTTTTGACTTGGAAATGATAAATCAATTCCAACCGGGGTTCCACTTTTACGAATATATGAATTTGCATTTCTTCCGTGTCAATTATTTTTCCGTCTTTTCTTCAAGTCAGTACTGTCAGACATGTTTGGCTGTTTCTGTATACCTTTAAGCTTCCAGCTTCTTTCTTCTGTCATTCTAAAATAATTCTAAATTAATTGATCCTTTAATTAATTCAAGAAATAAATTAATTCTGAGTGAATTAATTTACTAATTAAATTAACTAATTAATTTAATAAATTAATAAGGAATTAAATTAAAGGCTTGACTATTGTTGATGTAGATAAAACTCTTCTGTTCTTCAACAATAACCTTTCTAACCACTTGAACTTTTTGATGACGAATCTTCACTGATATTGTTAACACCCTGTGCACTGGTCTGGTTCATGGATGACTAACTACAATGTCGATTCTCATTTCTACTGTAGTGGCCTTTGTGTCTTGTCTTGTTTCTAGCTTTGTCTTCAATATTTCTTTTCTTGGAATCTCTTTGTAGTAGGCACTTGGAATCTTCTGTATCTTCTGAACTCTTCTGAAACACTACTCCTTTATTTTTCGCCGACGCTTGAACATATTAATGAACTTCTTCTGGTGTAGAGTAGCAGCTTCATTAGAACACTTCTGATATTAGGATTCTTTGTGTCTAGTTGACTATCTTCATCTTGATTCATTCCTCAGTATTTATTACTTAATTTTCTTACTTGAATTGAGTTGTCATCTACTTATTATAAATAGGCCTTGCCAAATGCCTTTCACATAGGTTGCTGATGAAGGCTGCCACGTGCTACGACTGATCATCGTGGATGTGTGGTAGCGGGCGTTTTGATGCTCCAGTTACAGTCCATTCTTCCAATTGGAATTGTGCTTCACACCGTAATGAAAGCCTATGAGCTGAGTTACCGATGGTGTTGATTGCAAATGAAATGTTGAAATGTTTTAATGAAAAGAAAGGAAAACTTCAGATGGGATATGATGAGAAAGAGTTTTTTTAACAATTTGAAATGTCATCTTGTTATTCGTATGATTTAACGAATAGTTATATGAAAACTTCAGAAGGTAACTGATGTATGAAAAGCTTACTAGCTTTTGAAACGTTTATTAGAAAGTATGTTTATAAAAGTTATGATTATAGTGGGCCTATATTGCTCACTCTTGTTTTCTTTATATATCACAACACAACAGGATCTTTAAAGATATTTTATGGAATTTTAAACCCTATAAATGGTATGGTTCAAAGTGAGTTAATTTTCTCAAAGATAAGCAACTATGATTGTTGTATCTTGAATGGTGTACCCCGTATATTAGGGGAGTTTAGCAAATCTATAGTAGAAGCTATTTTGCTAAGTTATGGAGAGAGTATTTCAAAACTATGAACGTAATAAGTTTGTTGAGTTTATCTTAAAAAGCTTTAGAGGAGATATGAAAGCGTGGTCACACTATATTTGATAGTGTCTTATGTTATATACCGAAGCAAATTATTCGTATGATATTTTCTAAACTTTATGTTTAGTAAAAATATTTTTAGCAGAAAAACTCTGATCATGTGTATCGTTGAAAGATACTTTATTATGCTTACCATATACTGTTAAACCTTATGATTATATTATTGAGATAGTAGTGATTATCATATTCTTGAATGAGAGTCACATAGCTAATTGGGTGAATAACTTGCCGAGCATTCTTTCTCTCATTCTTGCTTATATTATATTTTTCAGAGAAAGTGTTAACATGTTCGATTGGCTTCATGCCTAGAGAGAGAGGAAAGTAGAAGATTTACCTTTGAGATGGTTCAGTTCAACCATATTCTACGAAAGTAAGTTGGATAAGTTTCAGTATTGAGCTAGTTATTAATGTTACTTCATGAAGAGGTTAGCATTGATAGTATGAGATCCTGGATAAGTACATTTGATTTGTAATAACTAATGATACTGGTTGTGTATCGTTTCTAAGACTATAACTTGTGTGTGTGTGTGAGAGGGGTCTATGATGTGTGTTCGTTAGAGTATTGAGTTATTGCAGGTTGTAAATGATTGGATGGTGAAGTGGTGACTCAAATCCCTGACCCCGGATTTGGGGGCGTCACAATGTCCCTATCGAGTAATTGATTATGTCAATGTAATATTCTTATCGGCGGATGATGTTTGACGGGTGCATGCCTTTGTCAAACATCACATTTTTTGATGTAATTCATAACATCTTGTTTAAGTGTAGGCCAGTAGTAAGTCATCCATAATAATTTGAAGGACAAACTTCTGCCATCAGAATGATTTCCATGGTCCCTTTCGTGGATGTTTCACAGGAATTGTCGGGCCTCCTCGTCTTCTAAACATCTTCGTAATAATCATGTGACTGACTTCTTAAATGAAACATCTTCAATAAGAACAAACCTTGGCATCCTCATTCTGAACACTCTGGCTACATTGTTGTTGGTGAGTTGGGACCCCATTCGACATGTACTCCTTAATTTTCAATGTCCAACTTGTCAGCTGTTTCTTGTCGTCAGCATTCCATCCGTCGACCAGAACCATGACATCATTCAATTCTTCATACTTATTTGCATCGTCTAGAGCCATAACTTCTTCCAAGACATCATCACATTTTGTGGCCAACTTTAAGACATGTATCACCAGTATGTTAGATGGATCAACATGACAAAAGACTACCCCTTGTCGTTATGTCCACGTACGAGGAAAAAATAAATGTTGATGTCTTGATTTTCTGACATGTTAGATGTCTTTTGACATATTAGATGTTGTCGGATATGTTAGATGTCATCAGACAAGTAGTCTGTAAAAGTTGGTGTCCAACTTTCGTTTATTGTATGCTAGTAGCTATCAGGTCGTTTACTATCGACACGTATTCTTCTTCAGTCATAGGCCTCCGGACATTTATAAGGGGTATGTTGGACACATTGACTCGACGGAATATTTCCCCTAGCCTAACCAATGTGTCAAATTGATGACTTATGTATTCAAGTCTCTTGGAACCAGTCAAGCATAGTGTCATATCTTTTGGTCATATCATAATGTCGTGGGTGTTTTGTGCGAGTATCATTCTTCAACGTATCATATTTATGCTAATCAGCATCCACCACATGTCGTTAGTATCTTGCCGTCAGTCGTCAGGAGTGTCATCCATGTTCAGGCGTCAAACTACACTTGCAGCTGTCTATCCTGATGTCGCCTTGCTATTCAATTTGATCATACTCAATTCCTCCTTGAGTGCTTATTCTCCAACCGTAACAAATTCATGTCAGATTCTAATTACCACAATCGAAACCATGTCTTGTGTGTCTTCTACCATGTTACTGCCATTTCCGTCCCTGGTAACATCCACTGCATGGACTTCATATATGACTCGTTGTATTTCATTAGCTACACCATCCATGTTCAAACATTGTACACACTTACAAACCAGTCATCATGATGTTGTTTTGTCATTAAACTTAACCGTACTCAACTCCGCCACGAGTGCTTTACTTTCTAATCGTAGAAAATCCATGCTAGGTTGTAACTTCTTTATAGTCAAAACCATATCTCAATTTGTCATTAGGTTGATGCCCCTATTCATAACATCGTTGAATTGTGGATTGCTCTCCATCATCATAAAACGTATAGGCTCTTAGCTAATTTCCCACAGACGGTGCCAAACTCTTTTGGTCAAATTTTGTAGGGTTAATAGCTAAGTCTATTTAATTATTTAAGTGTGAAAATAGATAAGAAAAGGTATGAAAAAGAACAAAAAGGTAAAGCATAAGAGCAACAAAAGAAATCAACACAAGTAATTGGTGACGAGGAAAACCCCTCGAATGAGGTTAAAACCCGCGAGTGGGACTCTCCCCAGCCAACTATTCCACTATAATCATGATATCAATTGGTTACAAGTAATTTGAATAAGAAAAGAAGTACAAAGCATCTACTCGTCAGATGTGTAATAGATACTCATCGCCCGTCTATTAGCTACTCATCGGCCGTATGTATATATATGTATTGTATGATGATAATGGGGATTGTGTACATGTATTGTGGCTGAGAGAGCTTATATGTATAGTAGAAGTTGTGTATCTCTATTGTGGATGTAGTTGTCTCTTCCATCTTGATGCCTTCTTCTCCTATTTATATTTGAAATGTGTAACAGCCTCATTTAATGTATAATTGATTACCATTGTTGCCTTTCCTTATTTGTTGTGAAACCGATACTCATCAATGCCTTCCTTTTTGATATAGAAACTTATAATCACTAATGCTTTCCTTGTTTCCTGCAATCTCAATATATATCTTCATATATAAATGTATATATATCCACATATCGACGCCTGACCAATTCTGCCCGTTATCTAGTCGTCAGTGTATTTTTCACCCGTCAGTCGCATAGTCGACGTCTGACTCAGTCGTCAGTTTATTTTCCAGTCGTCAATTCATTTTTTTACTTGTTATTTTTTTGGTACAAACAAACACGCTATTCATTATTTATCTAGACTCTAACACGATAAATATAACTCAATAATAGTTATATATCATATATATATATATATATATATATATATAACTTATATCTGATGATGTACGAAAGATGTAGGCAATATACCTACGATCTACCGCCTGAGTAGAGGTTCCATCACAGAAGGACTCTTCAAGAAAGCTCTTGGCAGACTTCTAACATGATTCCACAGCTACAAATAAGCATTCAAATGGCATTTTACTACTACAAACGTGGCTAATTTCTACAATCCATAACCCCACGGCCCAAGAACTTCGTACGGACTTGATTTTCTATAAATACGGGATACGTAGGCCATTTGTCGGGGAAGATCATTGGCGTAAGGAAGAGGGCACCCTAAATTCTTATGTGATCTATATATTCTGGTAATCTAGGGAGGCTTGCACGGAGCTGCACCACCCCTAATTCATCGAGACATCGAAAAATTCAGTCCAAACACCATACAAATTCACATTCCCACACACTAGGGAAGCTCGGCTGTGAACCTGTTTCGTAGAGGAAGGAATCGCTATCAATGGCATATATTTCTAGGGGTCTTAGTCGAATTCCTTCACAATACTTTTTGGCGCTAGAAGGAGGGGTTGTTTGATTCTTTGAAGCAAATAATATCAGATAAGACTGATAGCGATCGAACGCCGCCTAATAGGTGTAAAGATGAGCCCAAGACTGAAATCACTAATGAGGATCTGTTGAACGATGTCAAACAGATTGGTGTTCGAGTTAGAGGGCTAGAAAAATCCTGTAAATGAATGAAACGATGGAGAAAGAAGTAACGAGCCTCGATGGAAGGTAGGCAACAGAAAATGGATGTTACCCCTATCCCCCTTGATTTCAATTCTGACGAAGAAGGGCTAAGCAAGAACAGCCCCAAACCAAATTTTGATGATGTGATAACTGACTAGGAGGATCCAAAAGCGAGGTTCCGGGATAAGGAACCAGAGGTTCAGAGATCAGGTGATCCCAGACGTTCCCCTGCTAGAAGCATTAGTGTTTTTGACAGGATGGAGAAGAAGCTCAGTGATAAAGACCTGAAGCATAAACTGGACCAGTCTAAGCAGGAACGTGGCAGGGAGGAGAGGTCTGAGCTTCGAGGTTCTCAAAGTCGTAGTGTCAGTACCTCTCCTATAGCTTCCAAGAGCAATAGACCGGATAGAGCCCATTCCGCTAGAGTTCTATCCTTGAGTCGAGACCATGGAAGCTCAGGTTCTCGAAGTCGTACTGTCAGTACCCCTCCTAGAGCTTCCAGGAGCAATAGACCAGACATAGACCATTCCACCAGAGCTCCATCCATGAGTCGATACTATGGAAGCTCAGGTTCTCGTCATGTGTCAGACCACCATAATGAAAGCTCTGGTGGTCATGACTCCCATGAATATGAAGATATGATTTCTGTTGGTGAAAACAAGCTTTACCTAGCAAATGACCTTCGAAGGGAGCTAGAGAAGCTCAAGGAGGAGCAGAGGTCTAGTGCTGGATTGATTGTAACCTCCTCATTCACTAGGAGGGTACGTGATTCACCTTTACCTCGTAACTATTGAGGTATAAGGGACTTGAAGTTTAATGGAATGGCTGATCCTGTGGAATATATCAGCAGGTTCAACACTGAGATGGAGGTCTAACAAGTTAAGGACCTCACCAAATACCGCCTCTTGGCTGTCTGAAAGGCATATGACTAGGCCTATTTGTAATAATTAGATGGCAACTCAACTCTAACTAATAAAGAGAAGTAAATACTAAACACTAAACAGGAATCAAGACGAAGACAGTCAACTAATCACAAAGGATCTAAGTATCAGAGGTATTTTGTTGGATTGCTACTCAACACTGGAAGAAGTTCAATTATTTGTTCAAGCGTCAGTGAAATTAATAATGTAGTAGTACTTCTATTGAAGACAGAAGATATAGAAGATTTCAAGTGGTTACTACAAGCAGATTCCAGAAGAAGAATGCAAACAATGAAGAAGAATTAATGACAGAAGGCCTCTAGTTAAATGTTATTTAAATGAAGAATATTTATTGGGATGACACAAATGAACCAGACAGTACATTTGTGTGTCAACTAATATAATATTTATTCTTCATTTAATTCAAGAGGTTTCAAGATTAGAAGACGAAGAAAAGACAGGAAGATTTCAAGACTATCAGCACGGCTGCGACTAAAGATAGTACTTTAATTCTACTATCAATTGTTAATTAATTATTTAATTTATCTAATTAAATTAATTCAAGTTGAAATTAATTTAATTTATAAATTAACTAATTAAATTAAGTAGAATTAATTTACTATAAAAGAAATGCTTTAAAATGACTTATATAGATATATATAAACTGCTAGTATGACTTATCAATAAGTCATACCGAAATTCTTTATATATATATATATATATATATATATATATAAGTCATACCGAGCATGTTAGCATAAGTCATACCGAATTGTGTATATATATATATATATATATAATCAGTTAGTATGACTTATTAATAAGTCATACCGAAGGACTTATTAATAAGTCATACCGAACTATATATATATATATAATAAGTCATACCGAGATTTCAAATGCTCAAAAGGTCATACTGGATTGATTTTTTATTTAATTAAAAAGTCATACCGATTTTTTAATTAGAAAAATAAGTCATACCGACCAAAATAAGTCATGCCCAGTCTTTTGTAAGTCATACAAGTGTTAAAATAAGTCATACAGACTTATTTTCTTGAAATTAAGTCATATGGAAAAAGGTCATACCAGCCTTTTTCCAACCTCTATAAATATGAGGTGCTTGCTTCATTTGTTAGTGTTCAACTTGTTAAGAGTTAAGAAAATCAGTTCAAATTCAGAAATTTGTCTGCATTGTAATATTCACAGATTTCTGTGCAAGTTTGAATATAATTGATTAAACTCGAACACTTCATGTCGAATTCGTTCTAGATTTTTATATCAGTTATAGAATCTAATCTTCATATTAATTGTGTAATACTAATCAAGTTAAAATTATATCTTTCACTTGAACAGTATTTCATTATAATTAATATTTCGCGAGTAATTAAAATAATATTTTTAATCCTAATTATTCCGCGGTTAATTTTCAGATATTGTATTCAACCCCCCTTCTACAATATCAGGGACCAACAATTGGTATCAGAGCTGGTTGATATAATTAATATCAGATCCAAATCAAATTCCGCGAACTCATACAGATCTCAAAAATTATTTTAAATTCGAAATAATTTTTTATTCGAAATAATTTTTTTTGAAAAATTATTTTTGATTAAAAATTGTTTTAAGTCAAAAATTAAAATATTTTTTGAAACACTTAATTTTTAATCTTATTAAAGATGAGTACCCAGAAAGTGACTAGTATTAAAATTCCACAGTTCGACAGAGAACACTACAACTTGTGGAAACAAAAAATGCTACTGTTTATCGGGATTGCAAATCCTAAGTATGCATTGATTATGGCTAAAGGTGTTGAGCTCCCTATATCAGTTGTTCTCGAACATACAGTAGATGGGGTCGTAATTCCCCACAGACAGTTTCCGAAAAGTCCGGCAGACTATACAGATGAGGAAACAGAAGCTGTGTCCCTTGATAATAATCTGAAGCTCATATTAATTGAATCCCTAGACTACATCATGTACAACCAAGTAGTCAATTGCAAGAATGCAAAACAAATCTGGGAAACAATTGAAATTATCAATGAGGGAACTGAAGAAGTTAAGGAGAATAGACTGGAGATCCTGACCACCCAATATGAACAGTTTAGATCCAACCCTGGTGAGGGTATCTCTGAGGTGTTTCAGAGACTAAACAAATTGATAAACGAGCTAAACATGAATGGAAAGTTTTATCAGAACCAAGAGGTGAACAGGAAGTTTTTGTTGACCTTACCAGAGCATCTGGAGCACAGGATTGCAGCCATCCGGGAATCTAGGGACATGAAAGAAGTAACCCTAGAAAGACTCTACGGAGTTTTAAAAACTTATGAGCTGGAACAGATCCAAACCAGAGAAATGTATGGAAGAGGTAAGGTACTGAGTTCCTCCAAGGCATTAATGGTAGAAGCACCAGAGAAAGAAGAAGTGAAGGCTGTTGCACCTTCTAACAGTTCAACAGAGTATGTGGTTCCAGAACTTGGACATACTGCTGACAAACAAGAAGATGGTGATTTCTACTCACTGGAAGAACTAGATCAGCTAGAAGATGAATCTCTAGCTATGGTTGCCAGGAAGTTTGGCAATATGAGATTCCGAAGAAACTCCTTATTCAGAAGTAAGCCTAATTTTGGAAGATTCCAAAGAGGAGGTTCTTCGACAGCAGTATCAAAAAGCGGCTACAAGACCGGCTTAGTTGATAGAAGCAAGTTTCGTTGCTTCAACTGTAATGAGCTAGGCCACTTTGCAACTGAGTGCAAGAAGCCTAAGCAAGGGAAGAAGAGAGAGTCTTATGAAGAGCTCAAGGAGAAGTATGATGCGCTAGTGAAAAAGCATCAAGGAAAGTCCTATCTAGCAGCAGGCAAAAGCTGGGATGACTCAGATAACGATGATGAGGAAGAGCTGGGAAATCTTGCTCTTATGGCTTCATCAGAGGGATCACTGTCTCCCACCAGTGACAGAGGAATAGAGGTAAATCCTTCGTGTCCTAAGATGTTTGCTTTGCTAGGTAAAGAACTAGATGGTGAAAGAGATAAAGTTAAGAAACTCAGACTCAAAGTCAAAGAGTTAATTGATGAGACTGAAGTTTTTAAACAGTTAAAAAGAAATCATGACAAGTTGACTATTAAGTTGACTGAAGACTTAGCTGTTCAAGTCAGCAAAGTCAGTTGTCATGTTGTAGTAGAAACTAATCTCAGAAACCAGATAGAAGAAGAAAAGAAGAAGTGTCTTGCTTATAAGAATTCCTCATATATTGTTAAGAACCTAGTTGACCAACAAGAAATAAATCGTAAAGTTGGAATAGGCTTCGAGTATAACAAATCTGTAGGAAAACCAAGCAACATAACCCCCTTTAGAAAAAGTGCTGAAGAAAGGGGTATCCCACATGTTGTTAAAGACACACCGAAACCTCTCTTCATAACACCGATAGCTGAACCCATCCTTGAGACCTCTGTAATAATTGCATATGAAATGCAGCTGGAAGATCTTGAGGAAGAGAAGAAGAGAGGAGAACAGGTTAAGGACATAAAAGGAGTTAATGTCCAGAAAGAAAAATGTGCACTAGAAACACCAGTGAAAGATGTGGGAACTTCTGATTCCCCCAGACCTGGTGTAGGTGCAAAAGACTTAAAGAGTAAAATGAACAGACCCAACATATTTGTGAACAGTAGGAACAGTAACAATAAATTTCACTCTACTGAAAACTTCAAATCTGCTGAGAAAATTGAAGTAGAATCTGTTAAGCCTCCTACTGTATTGAATAACATGCCTACTATTGATGCTTTCCATAAACCTTGTGGTATAATGAATTGCATGTTATGTGCCTTTAATGCTATGACTGCTTACTTCAAACGCATGATAGCTAAGAAAGATAACATGACACCTAGACAGCACATCAATAGTAAATTTGCTAAATCCAAGACTGCGACTCCTTCACCTGAGAAGAAGGAATCATATATTCCTAAGTCTAAACAGAAAGTTGTTAAGACTGTTTATAGGAAGGTAAGAACAGTCAAGGAAGAAAAGGATGTTGTTCGAAAAGGATCTGTTGTCAAAGCAGACAAAGGTCAATTTTTTAAGTATGCCGGGCCCAATCAATTTTGGGCTCCGAAGACAAATTAATCTGTTTGATAATTGCAGGGAGTTAAACAGGCAAACCGAGTTATATGGATCCTGGACAGCGGATCGTCAAGGCATATGACCGGAGATAGAGCCCTGCTATCAGACGTGGTTGAGAGAGCTGGCCCAATCGTCACCTTTGGAGATAACAGCAAAGGAATGACTACGGGATATGGCAAGTTAAATACTGGAAATGTTATCATTGAAAATGTCTCTTTGGTGGAAGGACTTAAGCACAATCTACTCAGCGTCAGTCAATTCTGTGATAGAGGTTACAAAGTAAACTTTATCAAGGAAAAGTGCTTAATAGCTCATTCTAAAGAAGACAGACTAGCCTTACGTGGAGTAAGGAAAGGAAACTTGTACGTAGCTGATTTCAACTCAGGAACTGAAGCTGAAGCAAACTGTTTCTATTCAAAAGCTTCAACAGAGGAAAGTTGGCTATGGCACAAGAAGCTCTCACACCTGAATTTCAAAACAATGAACTCTCTAGTCAAGAGGGATTTGGTGAGAGGACTGCCTCCGATGGAATTTACACAAGAAGGATTGTGTGAGGCATGTCAGAAAGGGAAGTCAAAGAAAGCAACTCACAGAGGCACAGACACAACAAACATCACTGAACCACTTCAACTCCTACACATGGATTTATTTGGTCCAGTAAATATTCTGTCTATGTCAAGGAAGAAATACGCCTTAGTGACTGTGGATGACTTCACAAAGTATACATGGGTTTTATTCTTGAATTCTAAAGATGAAACTCCACATTTGGTGATTGATCATATAAAGCTGATTGAGTTAGATTCAAAGTTACCTGTCCGAGCAATCAGATCAGATAATGGAACAGAATTCAAAAATGAAGTTCTGAATAACTTCTGCTCAGACAAGGGGATAACAAGGCAGTACTCAGCACCAAGAACTCCACAACAAAATGGAGTTGTAGAAAGGAAAAATCGAACCCTGATTGAAGCTGCAAGGACTATGCTAAGTGAATCAAGGTTACCTATCTACTTCTGGGCTGAAGCAGTTAATACAGCTTGTTATACTCAGAATCGAACTCTGATCAACAAAGATCATATGAAAACTCCCTATGAATTAATGGCTGGCAAGAAACCAACTCTCAAGTACTTTCATGTATTTGGAGCCAAATGCTTTGTGCTAAAAGATGGAGATGAACGCATTGGCAAATTTGAGGCCAAGGCACATGAAGCCATTTTTGTCGGATATTCAAGAAGAGCATATAGGGTTTACATAATTGATCAGCACCAAGTGAAGGAAAGTGTCAATGTAACTTTTGATGACACTAAACTCCCAAGTATCCAAACTGAAGATTCTTCTGAGTCATTAAAATTCGACAATTATCCAGACTCACATACTGATGATGAAGAAGAACCTGAAGTTGCAGCAGGAAATAATGACATCAATGATGGTAATGATCCAGGTATTAATGGTGGAAACAATGGCAACACTGGGGATTCTACTAATACCAGTGGTGGATCAACAAGTCATCCTGGCAGCAACTCAGGGGGAGATGAAGGATCAACTGGCAGAACACAACATCACAATGAATTTCGAGGCGAATCATCAAGATCAAACCTACCTAGGGAAAGGATATGGAGCAGAGATCATCCTTTTGAATTGATCATAGGTGATCCAGATGTTGGAGTAAGAACCAGAAGTGCAACTTCAAATGAATGTTTATTCTCAGTTTTTCTATCTCAAGAAGAACCAAAGAAGATTGAAGATGCACTAATTGACCCAGATTGGGTTCTTGCCATGCAAGAAGAGCTCAATCAGTTCGAAAGACAAGAAGTCTGGACACTGGTACCCAGGCCTAAAGATAGATCTGTTATTGGCACAAAATGGGTATACAGGAACAAATTAGACGGTGATGGCATTGTTACAAGGAACAAAGCCAGACTGGTTGCAAAAGGTTACTCCCAGGAAGAGGGAATTGATTATGACGAAACCTACGCACCAGTTGCAAGACTTGAAGCCATCAGGATATTTCTGGCATTCGCAGCACATTCCAATTTTAAAGTCTACCAAATGGATGTGAAGAGTGCATTTCTGAACGGAAGGCTAGAAGAGGAAGTATATGTGGAACAGCCCCCTGGCTTTGAAAATCCAGAGTTTGCTGATTTTGTGTACTTTCTTTTCAAAGCTCTCTATGGACTCAAGCAAGCACCGAGGACATGGTATGACACTCTCTCTGAGTTTTTACTTGAAAATGGTTTCACTAGAGGTGTCATAGATAAAACTCTCTTTTATAAATTGCATGGAAAAGATATGATATTTGTCCAAGTTTATGTTGACGATATTATATTTGGTTCTACTAACGAAAACTTGTGCAAGAGATTTGCTAAGTTAATGCAGAGCAGATATGAGATGAGCATGATGGGTGAGCTGTCATTCTTCCTTGGATTGCAAGTAAAGCAAAAGGAAGATGGGATTTTTATTTGCCAATCAAAGTATGTAAGAGATCTTCTCAGAAAATACAATCTAGAAGATTCTTCACCGGCAAAAACCCCAATGCCAACAGCCACGAAGCTTGACAAAGATGAAACTGGTAAGAAAGTTGACATCACAAGCTACAGAGGTATGATAGGCTCATTATTATATCTAACTGCAAGTAGACCCGATATAATGTTTGCAACATGCTTATGTGCAAGGTTTCAATCTGACCCTAGGGAATCTCATCTTATAGCCGTTAAACGAATTTTTAGATATCTAAAGGGTACACCAAATCTAGGAATTTGGTACCCTAAGGATACAGGTTTTGACCTAATAGGCTATACAGATTCAGATTATGCAGGGTGCAGGATGGATAGGAAAAGTACCTCTGGAAGCTGTCAGTTTCTAGGACGACGGTTGATCTCCTGGTACAGCAAGAAACAACATTCAGTATCTACCTCGACAGCCGAAGCAGAATACATTGCGGCAGGTAGCTGTTGTGCACAGATCTTGTGGATTAGGAATCAGCTAAATGACTATGGACTTGCGTTGAACAAAATTCCAATTTTCTGCGACAACACAAGTGCTATAGCTATTTCCAACAATCCTGTACAACATTCGCGAACCAAGCACATTGACATAAGGTATCACTTTATCAGAGAGCATGTCATGAACGGAACTGTGGTGCTACATTTTGTACCCACAGAAGATCAGATAGCCGACATCTTCACAAAACCACTTGATGAATCCACTTTCTCAAAGTTGGTTAGTGAATTAGGGATGTTAAACTATGGCTAAATTTTTGTTTGCTAGGAATTAATTTAAGCTCATAAAATATTAAATGTTAATATTTAAAGAATTTATGAGTCTTGAATTAATAAAATCCTAGAGCTTATGAATTTTTGGAAAATTATCTTAAGATTAAATCAATATTCTTAGAAGATAATTGTTTCAATTAAAGCATAAGTAATTTTGTTTAAATTAAGCATTTATAAGCATTATGTAAATAAGTATATATTTTTCTAATTTTTAGTATAGTTATGTTAAGCATGTGTATATTATTGTTTATTTTTCAAATTTTTTATTGTACTTTAAAAATAAATGTTTATGTTATTAATTATTCAATTAATTTGCTTATTAAATTAATTCAAGCTGAGTTAATTTAATTCCTAAATTAATTAAAACAATTAGTAATGTAAATATTTATTTATTTTATGTCTTTAAAAAATTATAAGTATGTAAATTTTTGTTATATTTATTAAAATAGTTTCTTAATTTTATTGGTTTAGTTTAACAGTATGACTTTATTAAAAAATCTCGGCATGACTTATTGAATAAATCTCGGCATGACCTTTTTTGTTTGTAAATAAGTCATACCGAGAGTTAATCAAAAAAGTCATACCGACATATTCACTCAGTTTTATGTAAATAAAACTCGGTATGACTTTTGTTAAGTCATACCGAGAAATACAAGTGCCTTGTTTTTAATTAAAGTCATACCGAGCATATAAGGTTAATTCCCTTAATTAAGTCATACTCAGTCCTATTTTCATACATATACACACACGCAGTCATACACACACTCATATAATCGAACAGTTTTTTTTCTTTAAACAAGAAAACGATCGATCTTTATCATTTTTCAACTGCTATCAGTTGCTTTGCTCCCAGATTACAAGTATAATTACTTGCTAGTTTGTTAAAATCGTGTAAAGCTAAGCAAAACTCTGCCCAATTTTCGAAGAAAATCGATTGTTCTTGTTGTTTGATTTAAATCGTAGTTATATGCGATTTTTATTGATTTAGAGGTCTGTTTGTGTAGTGTTTTGTTGCTTAAAGTTGAATTGGGGATTAATAAAAATTAGGGTTGTTAATTTTTCTTTGGTTGTAATTTTCGAATTATTGGCTGTATTTGTTAATTTTAAATTTGTAATCGCACTTTATAATTTTATTATTTGTAATAGCTTAAATCAAAAAATGGCTGGTTATTGCGAATTAGTAAAAACTAATTTTGTTGGATATTTTAATCCGGTGAATTGTTCAGTCGAGAGGTTTCGACCGTGGATCGTATTTATGAATGAACATTCACTCGTCAGAACTGCAATTACTCTGGACGCCCCGTTGCAAGTGTTAGCACTTAGGGCTCTGTATTCCACTGCTAGGAATAGGAGTACTGCAGGCAGAGTTCAGTTCTCATTCAGCATAGGAGATCATGAATATATGGTGACTGAAGAGGACGTGAACAGAATTTTGGGCTTTCCAACTGACAACTTCGTGGATCCACCCACTGTACCAGAAATTCTAGAATTTTTCTATTCTATTAGATATCAGGGTGAGATCAACTTAGTAAGGTTGACAAAGTCAAAGCTGGTAAGCGAGTGGGACTATGTGTTTGACACGTTAGCCAAAGTGTTTGCTCCCACTACAAAGAACAACTTCAACAACATATCTTCACTACTGCAAATCATAGGGTTTTCCGTGGCCCACAATCGGAGGATAAATTTTGGGAAGTTGATTCTAAAAGAAATAATCAGGAAAATGGGGAAACCAGAAAGCAGGGAACAGAATGTTCAAGTCTACTATCCGAGGTTCCTGATGCTGTTTATGAATGACTTGTTGATGGAAGAAGACAAAGCCTTATTTCAGAATGGTCCTGTAGAAGAATCTCCGACTTCTCAGAACAACTTATTTGCAAGGCTCCACAACAACCCCAAGTTTCAAGATGTGCAAGTGGTAAGGACAGATTACATGGCTGAGATATTAGATCATATTGCTAATCCTGTGCAGGAACAAGAGCAAGAACAAGTGCCTATGCAATTAGAACATCCTGTGCACCTTCTACTTGAAGCTGCTCAGCATGTCGATCAAGTGGCACAAGATCTACAGGTAATATCTCAATCACAATCTTCTAGTTCAATACCTATAGAAATATCTACTGCACTATTAGATTTATCTGTGGCGGACTATGATGGTGTTCTTACACTCCAGGATATCAGCTACGAACCTGAAAACACACAGGTTCCGCCCCCAGCTGAATTAGAGCCTCAAACAGTTTTTCCTTCCTCCTCTTCTTCGCTAAAAGTCAGAAAAAGGAAGACACCTGTCAGAATAGTTAGGGGTCTTGGTGCTGATGTGAGTGAACCCGCAGCTCTGTCTCCACAATCTAAAAGATCTAAATTTCAACCAGAGACACCTGCAGACTCATCCTTTTCCTCTCAATGGGATATGGATTTTGACATGGCCATCCAAGGTTCTTTAGATACACTTGCTCAACCAGGTGATCTAATTCGCTGCACGGCTACAGCTTCAGATAGTGAGGAAAGCACACTGCTAGCTCTCACACTAGCAGGACCTCCGCTTGCAGATACACAAACACATGAGGGCACATTTGTTGAAGAAAATGTTTTTAATAAAAACTGGTCGGATGCCACCTATGATGTGGACCATGACACTTTCGATGCAATGCAGCATCAGATACCCTCTGAGGTACTTAGGGGCACCACAGACTCTAATGAGCCATTCACTACATTGTCTAAGGTGGTGACCCCCCTGGATATATTACATCCAGTGATTTTAAAAGGTCTCGAATCCACTGGTGGATTTGAGAGGCAACCACTCCATAGAGGGAGATGGGACTCCATTCACGGAGTAGCTACGTCAGTAGCGGAGCCACTTCAAGTTAATCTTGTTGAGGACGCGCCTTCACAGGCATCAGAAGAGCAATTTGACTCTTCAAAAGCTATTGTTATATATGCAGGTACAGCTTCAGGATCTGGAGAAGAGCTAAACACGAGTGATGTGAGGCAAACACAAAGTGAAACACATGCACAGAGTGATAGTGAGATAAACAGGAGTGCAAGTGAGCTGAGTGCACACACACACAGTGTTCTATTATCTAAAATGGAAGCTCTCCAGAAAGAAATGCAAATTGTTCAGGCTGAGTTGGTAAAAGTAAAAGCACAAGCAGAAGAAAAAACTACATCTGCCTCTGTAACACAGCAGCTGACAATAGTACGAAAAGATGTTGATGATGTCAAAACCTCCATTCTTCTAAAAACTCAAGACATCCAGAGTGTACAGAATCTTATTGCTGAAGACATGAAAGAAGTCAGCAAATTACATGAAAAGATTGATGAGGTTGAGAAAAGCTTGACATTAACAATCATTGAAAATGAGAAGATCTCTTCACAAAGATTCAGCAAACTGGATGATGGAATGACACATTTGAATGAAGGAATGAAGCAAGTCTATCTGACTATGCAGAAAATGTTGACATCTTTTGAAGCCTCTAAAACTCAAGAGGATCCCTCAACTAAGGGGGAGAAATCAAAAGAGAAAGTAGCTAAAGATGGAGGGGCTTCTACTCAAGAAAAAGGGAAAGATAAACAAAAAGGGAAAGATAAACTGTACTCTGAAGATCAATTTCAGTCGTATGATCCAGAACCAGAAAAACAGTTTTATGATCAAGAGAAATTCATTGATGACAGTGCTCATGATGAATCAAACTTTCCTGACTACTGCAGAGCTGAGGAAGAGATTGCATTTGATGAAGATTTTCTGTTTCCAGAAGAAAAAGAAGTTGATCCAGCCTATGAAGAGGCAATGAAGAAACTAAAAGAAGACATCAAGGCAAGTCATGTAAAAACTGAAAATCTGAAAGCTCTAGTCATAGAAAGAACAAAGGCAGAAAGAGAAGAAAGCCAAGAAAAGCAAAATCTCTGGGCCATAGCAGTCAGAGAAAAGAAGAGAGATGTACAGCTCAAGATTGGAAAGAAATGGGATACTGCAAGAAAAATAATGGACAAACAACAAAAGGGTCCATTTGAAGACAAGCATCTGAAATCAATAATTGAGCGTCTAGAAAAGTCAAATGACAACATTGACAACTTCATGAAAGCTCTGAAAGAGGAAGTGGACTACATCACTATCCTAGTGGATCACATTCTTGAAGACTGGCGGATACTAGTCCACACACACAGGAATGGAACATTCAGAATTTCCTTAGAGTTTTTCAGGCAAAGAAGTTTATCAGTAATATGGACGTTCTTGAACAAAATAAAAAGGAGCTCAGAAGAAAATGAACTTCTCAGGGATAGACTTAGAGTCTTTGCCACAGCTGTTAGTCCTCAGATCTTATTTGATCCTCATGAGGTAAGATTTTTCTCAAACAAGTTGTATCAAATCATGCAGTTAAATGAGGAATCTTTTAAGGGCTACACAGTTAAGTACATGATTCAAGTTGAAAGGATGCTAAGGTCAAAAGGTTTCAAATCTCAAGCTAAAATGGATGCTGCAGAGAAGATAAGAAACTACTGTCTGTCAAAAAGAATTCATTCATACATCAGGCAAATACCAAAGATAGATTCAACACAACCATCTGATGTAGAAGAAGAGATAGTAGATCCTGTTGAACAGGAAGTACTGTGGCAGTTAGCAAGAGCTGAGCAAAGAAGGTTGTATGGAGAGGCCACTACAACAGAACAATCAGTAACCGAAGAGGTACCAAGGACACCTGTGCATAAAAGTACAACCCTGGAAGAAGGTGAAGTTGATACTTCTAAAGACTGAAAACGTAGATAGGACAAGATAGAAACTTTGTAATATTTGTTCAGTGCTAGAGGAACATCTATCTTGTATTTATCTTTTATGTATGAATCTGGAAAATTGTTAAATATAAAACCAGAACTTTTGTTTATTATTTACAAGTCATTAAATGTCGTACTACTTTCTTAGTTGTTAGTTGAGTTATCCTCTAGGAATTTGTGTGTTAAATGTTTAACAACAAATAGGGGGAGATTGAAAGGCATATGACTAGGCCTATTTGTAATAATTAGATGGCAACTCAACTCTAACTAATAAAGAGAAGTAAATACTAAACACTAAACAGGAATCAAGACGAAGACAGTCAACTAATCACAAAGGATCTAAGTATCAGAGGTATTTTGTTGGATTGCTACTCAACACTGGAAGAAGTTCAATTATTTGTTCAAGCGTCAGTGAAATTAATAATGTAGTAGTACTTCTATTGAAGACAGAAGATATAGAAGATTTCAAGTGGTTACTACAAGCAGATTCCAGAAGAAGAATGCAAACAATGAAGAAAAATTAATGACAGAAGGCCTCTAGTTAAATGTTATTTAAATGAAGAATATTTATTGGGATGACACAAATGAACCAGACAGTACATTTGTGTGTCAACTAATATAATATTTATTCTTCATTTAATTCAAGAGGTTTCAAGATTAGAAGACGAAGAAAAGACAGGAAGATTTCAAGACTATCAGCACGGCTGCGACTAAAGATAGTACTTTAATTCTACTATCAATTGTTAATTAATTATTTAATTTATCTAATTAAATTAATTCAAGTTGAAATTAATTTAATTTATAAATTAACTAATTAAATTAAGTAGAATTAATTTACTATAAAAGAAATGCTTTAAAATGACTTATATAGATATATATAAACTGCTAGTATGACTTATCAATAAGTCATACCGAAATTCTTTATATATATATATATATATATATATATATATATATATATAAGTCATACCGAGCATGTTAGCATAAGTCATACCGAATTGTGTATATATATATATATATATAATCAGTTAGTATGACTTATTAATAAGTCATACCGAAGGACTTATTAATAAGTCATACCGAACTATATATATATATATAATAAGTCATACCGAGATTTCAAATGCTCAAAAGGTCATACTGGATTGATTTTTTATTTAATTAAAAAGTCATACCGATTTTTTAATTAGAAAAATAAGTCATACCGACCAAAATAAGTCATGCCCAGTCTTTTGTAAGTCATACAAGTGTTAAAATAAGTCATACAGACTTATTTTCTTGAAATTAAGTCATATGGAAAAAGGTCATACCAGCCTTTTTCCAACCTCTATAAATATGAGGTGCTTGCTTCATTTGTTAGTGTTCAACTTGTTAAGAGTTAAGAAAATCAGTTCAAATTCAGAAATTTGTCTGCATTGTAATATTCACAGATTTCTGTGCAAGTTTGAATATAATTGATTAAACTCGAACACTTCATGTCGAATTCGTTCTAGATTTTTATATCAGTTATAGAATCTAATCTTCATATTAATTGTGTAATACTAATCAAGTTAAAATTATATCTTTCACTTGAACAGTATTTCATTATAATTAATATTTCGCGAGTAATTAAAATAATATTTTTAATCCTAATTATTCCGCGGTTAATTTTCAGATATTGTATTCAACCCCCCTTCTACAATATCAGGGACCAACACTGTCTCTTTAAGGGAAGGAGACCATTAGTGGTTCAAGGGTCTTCCTGCCAATTCAATAAGGATTTGGCGTCAAATGGTGGAGCTCTTTGTGTCCTAATTCAAAGCTATAGTTGCCTATTCATCTCCTATCAATAACTTAGCAAATATCAAGCAAAGGGAAAACGAAACTCTAAGAGAATATTTCCAGAGGTTCAATGATGAGGTACCTCGAGTAAGAAAAGCTTTTGATGAGATGCTCAAGTACTTTTTGATAGCAAAAGTTAGACCTGAACTGACTTCTGGAAAGAGCTTCAAGGAAGGGAACCTGAGACCCTATGTGATTTTTATGCTAGAGCGGAATCATACAAAGTGGTGGATGAATCACTTTAGAAGGACGTCAAGGAGAAGAACAATGGGGGGGGGGCAAAGTAAATGGGGTAATAATAAGAGGAACCAGTCTTACAGCCCTAAAAATGGAGGTCCGAGTAAGAGAACCTCTAACACTAGAACCTTAGGTTCCAAGGCTGAAGCTCGAGATGATAAGACATCTCCTATCACATTGAATACCACTAAAGTTCATACTTCGAATCGAGGTAGAAGCCCTCCCCATAGAATCCTTAACTAGTATGAGGAATATATTCCCCTAACGGCTTCAGTTCAACATATCTTTGAGGTTATAGAAAAGACTGGAGTATTCCGGAAACCCACTAGGCTTAGACTTTCTGGGAGGAAAGATTCGGCGAGGTACTGCGCCTTCCATGACACTAATGGGCATGAGACAGCTGACTACGGTCACCTCAAAGACCAGATTGAAGACCTAATACGGAGAGGTACTTAACAGAGTTTGTGTCCCAGGAAGCTCAGAGGTACAAGGAGAACAAACCTCAAAGAGAAACTGATAAAGAGAAGTAGAATAACAACACTAGAGCTGAGAGCATCAGAACCATAATTGGAGGCTCGAATGTCGGTAGGGATACCCATAACGCGAGGTCCAAGTATACTCGCGAAGCTCGGGGTCGGCCTCTAACTATTATTTTTAATCTGTCTAAGAGATCTCTTGAGCTCTTTAAGGGGGAATCTAAGAACATTACCTTTACCGAAGAAGACACTAAGTGGGTTCATCACCCGCACAATGATGCTATAATGGTCACCATTTCTATTGGAGGTCTGAATGTGTATAGGGTCCTTGTGGACAATGGAGGCTCAGTCAATGTGCTCGCTTATAGACCTATCAGAAGATGGGTTACCTGGACAAAGAAATATAACATGTCCATATTGTAGGATGTGTGAACCTCCTAGTCATGTTGGGAGCTGAACCTCTATCAAAAACGTAATTTACCGAGTTTATGGTGGTGAACGGGTATATCTCCTATAATGCTATAATGGGGAGACCCCTGCTAAAAGATATACGTGTTATAACCTCAATTTATCATTTGGCAATGAAGTTCCTAATTCATAATAGGGTCGGTTATGTAAGAGGTTCACAGGTCGATTTGAGGGAGTGCTACAATAATGCCCTACATTCTAGAAAAAAGGCATGTAAGCATATGCAACTAATCTATAGCGAGGATAAGAAACCTCAGGATTAGGAGGTTCCAAGGAAAGATTTTTGCAACATAATCATGTACGTACAACATCCAGGTGAAGAACCTTACCTATATGCTGTTGTTTTTCCGGGGGAGTATCCCCCTCTACCTGTTGCACTAGTGTTGATGCTGAAAACTTGGATGCTCTCCCGAGAGGTTCAAAGGTTGTGATGACAGAAGCTCAAAACAATGAGGTTCATGTGTAAATTGACTTAGATCCATGAATGTCGGAAACTAAAGAAAAGGCTGGAGCTCCTGAGGATACTATAACAATACCAGTGGATAAAGCTGACCCAACCAAGAACCTCACGGTTGGTAAATAATTGAAGCCCGAAACAAGAGAAGCTCTGGTCACATTTCTGAAAGCCAATCTCGATGTGTTCGTATGGGGACATTCTGATATGATAGGCATACACCCGAAGGTCATGTGCCACAAACTCAATATTGATCCGGAGAAAAGAGCAGTAAGACAGAAATGCCGATCAATCAGTGGAGAGAGAGCTTCTGTATTCAAGGAAGAGGTTGACAGGTTGGCCGAATCTAGACTGGTTCGTGAATCCTTCTACCCATAATGGTTGGCGAACCTTGTCCTAGTCAAGAAGCCCAACGGGAAGTGGCGAACCTACGTGGACTTCACTAATCTGATCAAAGCATGCCCGAAGAATAGCTTCCCATTTCTATGAATCAACTCATAGACTCTACTGTCGAGCATGATCTTCTACGCTTCATGAATGCTTATTCCGGATATAATCAAATCCCTATGTATGGACCTGATCAGGAACATACTTCTTTTATTACTGTTAGAGGATTATATTGTTATATTGGAATGCCATTTGGGTTGCTCAATGCTGGAGTGACTTATCAAAGACTGGTGAACCTCATGTTCAAGGATCATATTGGTATGACCATCGAGGTCTATGTAGACGATATGTTGGTCAAGTCAAAGAGAGCAACAGATCATGTTGGTCATCTGTTAGAGATGTTTGATATTTTGATGAGGTTCTTCTTGAAGCTCAACCCTCAGAAATGTGTCTTTGAGGTGGAATCAGGGAAGTTCTTAGGTTTCATTGTAAACCACAGGGTATCGAAGCTATCCCTATAAAAATAAAAGCCCTTGTCGAAATGAGGTCCCCTTGTACTGTGACGGAGGTCCAATGCTTAACCGAAAGGGTAGCTTCCCTAAATAGGTTCGTGTCTCGCTCCTCAGATAAGTGCCGAGAATTCTTCAAGGCAATCAAAAAAGAGAAAGACTTCAATTGGACCTCGGAATGTGAGGTTGCCTTCCAGAAGCTCAAGAAGCATTTGGGAAGCCCACCATTACTTTCCAAACCAATTGATGGGGAAGCTCTAATAGTCTACCTAGCTGTGTCTGAGTACTCAATCAGTGTTGTCCTAGTCAGAGAAGAGGAATAGCTTCAATACTCTGTCTATTATGTGAGCAAGAGGTTACTCAATGCAGAAACTCGGTATACCAACATGAAGAAGCTTGCCTACTCTCTAATCCTGACATCCAAGAAGCTCAGACCATACTTTCAAGCTCATAAGGTCGAGGTGCGAACCTCATATCCTCTCAGGCAAGTTCTGCATAAACCTGAAGCTTCAGGTAGAATGATAAAATGGGTTGTTGAACTCCGACAGTTCGATATTGTTTATAAGCCAAGGAATGCGATCAAGGGGCAGGCTTCAGCTGATTTTTTACTAGAATTCCCTCCCTGTATGGAGCCTGATTCGGCAGAAGAAGCTCCTAAGCTTCTTAAGAGAGTGGTTCATGAGGAAAATTATGCTGCATGGTGAAACCTATATGTTGATAGATTGTCAATGGAAATGGAGCAAGTGATAGTATTGATCTCATAAGCCCCGAAGGACATCAATTACAAAGCTCAATTCACTTCTATTTTAATCCTACAAGAAATGACGCTGAGTTTGAAGCTTTGATAGCGGGCCTGATGCTCGCAAAAGAAATGAAGGTAGAAAATATTCATGTGTTGAGTGATTCAATGTTGGTTGTTTGGCATGTTTGAGGAAGTTATCAAGCTAGGGGTGAACGCACAGAGTTGTACCTCCGGTATGTGCATGACCTTATGTCGAGGTTTAGGAACGCAAAGCTCGAGCACATCCCAAGAGAAAAAAATGCTAACACTAATGCCTTAGCCAAGTTTGGCTCTAATAAAGTGGCGAACCTCCTGGGTGTCATTCCTCTAGAGCTTCAAGTTTGACCTAGTATCAATCAGATGTTACAGGAAAAGGAGGTCAATTTCTTGGCTAGAACCTCTCTCTAAATTCAAGAATTATAGAAGAAATATAAAGTGAAATTCGTTGGGGGAGTGTTGGAGATCACAGCTGCGACAGAAAACCTGTGGACCTCTCCAATTCAAGAATACATCGAGAAAGGAACTCTCCCAGAGGACAAGCATGAAGCTCGTAAACTCAAATATAAAGCTATAAGGTATGCAATTTATGATGGGGTCCTTTATAAAAGGGGTTTCAATCATCCTCTACTTAAATGCATTGTTGGGGATGAATGTCAATACATCATGCGAGAGGTCCGTGAGGGAATCTGTAGGAACCACTCTAGAGGAGGTTCGCTAGCCCATAAGATACGCCGCCAAGGATATTATTGGCCAACCTTGAAGTCAGACTGTCATGAGTTTTCCAAGGCATGTGACCGATGTTAGAGGTTTGCAAACTTTAATAGCAACCCAGCTGCATCTCTTAAACCTCTGTCAAACCCTTGGCCCTTTGCTATCTGTGGAATAGATCTAAAATGAGAGCAAGCAAGTTAGTACGTTGTCGTAGCCGTGGATTACTTCACAAAATGGGTTGAAGCTGAACCACTAGCTTCTATCACAGCAAGCAAGTTAAAGGAATTGGTATACAGAGCTATTATCTATAGGTACGGGGTTTCATACCAACTGATATCAGATAATGACGAACAATTTGATAGTAAGGAAATGAGAGGTTTATATGAGGACCTCGGGATCACAAAGAGCTTCTCGGCCGTCTGCCACCCATAGAGTAATGGAAAGACTGAAGATGTTAACAAAATCATCAAGCAGACACTCAAAGCGAAGCTCAAAGAAAGTAAGGGACGCTGGCCAGAAGAGATTTCTATGGTTCTGTGGTCCTACAACACCATACCTCCAAGTGCAACTGGTGAATTTCCATTTACCATAACCTATGGTTGCGAAGATATGGTTCCCATTGAAATTGAAGTAGGTTCCTATCGGAGAACTAACTTCAAGGATGAGAATAATGAGGTTACTCATCGCTTGCGTTAGACCTGGTACAAGAGGTTCGAGCTTCTTCACAAATGAAGCTCGCAGCTTATCAATAGCGAATGAGGAGGTACTATGATAAGAAGGTTCTTGCTAGACCTCTCAAAGTGGGTGACTTAGTTCTCAGGAGAATGATGGCCAACATAAGGGTACCTGGCCATGGTGTATTTGGGGCAAATATGGAAGCCCCTATCAAATCAAGTCTGTGTTGTGGGAAGGCACATACCACTTAATGATTCTAGATAGGAAGCTCATTCCAAGAGCATGGAACGTTGAATATCTCATAAAATACTATCAGTAAGAGCTTTATAGATGCTCAAAAAATAGACCTCTTTCAGGTTAGGTTCAATAAAAGCAGCTTATTAGTTGTAGTTGCTTAGTTTTTATTCAAATTCAGTATTTGTCTTCTATACCCGGGGGGTAGTGCATGTGCACCTTACCAATGGAATTATTTTACCAATTCATAGAATTTTTCTAAATTATTATAGAATTTGTGTTCTAGTCTATATAATTATGTATACTGCACCTTAGAGGTTCATCATTGAAGCTCATGCTGAGTTCTTCTCCAAAGTGATACTTCTATTAAAGAACTCGGGGGGTAGTACATATGCTCTGCTTGGAACGGTGAAAATTCCAGATTTCAAACAATTATGAAACTCACGAAGATCAGCGGACACGAGGTTCATGAATATCCTAATACCTTAGGTTCATGACTGCCTCTCACTCTCATAGTTCTAGAGGTTCGTAAAGCTTCTGATACCTCAGGTTCACACCTCCTAAGCGGGCTCGAGGTTCATTCAGATCTTGATACCTCAGGTTTATGACTGCTTCTCACTCTCATAGCTCTAGAGGATCGTGAAGCTCCTGATACCTCAGGTTCACACCTCCTAAACGGACTCGAGGCTCATAAAGATCCCGATACCTCAGGTTCATGACTGCCTCTCACTCTCATAGATCCAGAGGTTCATGAAGCTCCTGATACCTCAAGTTCACACCTCCTAAGCGGGGTCGAGGTTCATGAAGATCCTGATACCTCAGGTACATGACTGCCTCTCACTCTCATAGTTCTAGAGGTTCGTGAAGCACCTGACACCTCAGGTTCAAACCTCCTAAGTGGGCTCGAGGTTCATGAAGATCCTGATACTTCAGGTTCATGACTGCCTTTCTCTCTCATAGCTCTAGAGAATCGTGAATCTCCTAATACCTCAAGTTCACACCTCTTAAACAAGCTCGAGGTTCATGAAGATCCTGATATCTCAGGTTCATGACTACCTCTCACTCTTATAGCTGCAGAGGTTCGTGAAGCTCCTAATACCTCAGGTTCACACATCCTAAGCGGGCTCGAGGTTCATGAAGATCCTGATACCTCAGGTTCATGACTGCCTCTCACTATCATAGCTCTAAAGGTTCGTGAAACTCCTGATACCTCAGGTTCACACCTCCTAAGCGAGCTCGAGGTTCATGAAGATCCTGATACCTCAGGTTCATGACAGCCTCTCACTGTCATAGCTCTAGAGGGTCGGTTTGGGCGGTTTATAAGGAATAACCTAACCCAACCAATTTAATATAGGTTTGTAAAATTTTAATCTATTATAAAAAAAATTATCTTATAACCCAACTTTACTAATTATGCTAAGGGTCGGGGTGGGTTGGTTCAGGTTGACCGGATTAAATATAAAATAAAAATATTTAAAAATAAAAATTGAAACGTAATAATAAAACTCTAATAGTTCAATAGTTTGCATTTTGTAACCAAAATGTTACAACCTTAAATAAACTAAAGAGCAAACGATATTAGAAAGTGATAATTAACAAAAGTATTAGTAATAATGTTAGTAAGTAGATATGCACAATCTTAGCAAAATGATACGAATTAACAATCTTAGCAAGGGAGATAAAAAATAAAGAGAAAAAGTTACATAATAATCCATTATATATACATATATGAACATAAAAATACAAATATGATACATAAATTAAGAAGAGACCTATTAGTATGTCGGGTTGGGTTGGATTGAGTTAAAATTATTAAAACTCTAACATAATCCATTTAATTCAGTTTTAATAATTTTTAACCCAATCAAAGTTCGTTTTAAAAAAATTCGTATTGGATCGGTTAGAAATATGATCGATTTAGGCCAATTTAATCGGGTTATGGGTAACCTAGACTTGTGCATAATCCTGGTCCTTTGAGCTAGCAGAGATTTTAATTTTTCACGCCTCAATTGCTAAACATGCATAAACAAACACTATTTCTTCTTATTTCATAGTGTTTTGAAGATTTTGTGCTAAATATAAGAATGAGTCATTTAATACGTAAAAAACACATACAAAGATATATATTATTTTATATATGAAAATTTTAATATTCAAACCTGAACTTAACAAATTTTTTTATAGAAATGAATCACTAATAATTTAATTAATATCAATAAGATTTCCAAAAATAAATAACTAATTATTGATCGAATTGATAGGGATAAAATTGTGGGGGCCTTTCCAAATCTATAACCCTATCGAGTAGAACTACTCTTTGCCAACCCTGTCCTATATTTGAGGTCATATAGTAAAATCGGGTGTGATAGCTGTAGAAGCGCATGATTTATTTCACTTGGGCCTAGGAGAAACCCGAACGAAATCGAAATTGAAACCGGTAAAAATTGATTCGAATATAATTGATTCGAAACCAAAATCAAAAAATTAAAAATTTAACTGTTTAATCTGTTTTTGTTTCAATTTTAGGTTCAAACCGAACCGGAAAAAATCGAACCGATTATTAAAATAAATAAATATATATTATATATAATTTATATTAACTTTGGATATTAATAAATAAAAAATATATATTTCCAAACTTGTGATTTTTGCAGGTGTAGTCACCTTAATAGCAAACTTGTGATTTTTATCATCATATTTATATACTTTTTTAATTGTAATAGTATCATGTTTGATTAGAATTTTGTCATATTCTGGTATCAGCTTGTGAAACCAAATTGAAATTTTTATAATCGAAACCGATATATCAGTTGTGGTTTTGGTTATCGATTTTAAAAATCGAAGACATTGTCTCCCGAAAATTAAACCGAACCGGGTTTCCTCTCGCCTAATTTCACTGCATCTTCATTATAAGAGCATATGCACCCATGTTGAGCTTTGATTCATTAATTCATGGATATAATTGATGGACTTGATTACTATTCATGATAAATCAACTATTTCGGTTATTTTTTATGCACCCATACAAGTCTATCAATTCATCGATTACTATTCATGAAATAATTAATTATATTTTATATCATAAATTTAAATTCATCTTTATTATTTAATGGTCCCACAAATAATATCCAATGATAGATTTTCGGATAAGTTTAGATTTTTGATAAGATTGCAAATAAATTTAATTTTTTTATAAGACTTTTGTTGAATCACGTAGTGACACGTGTCTTGATCCAAATTTATAGATAGAAAATTTGTCCATAAATAATATCATGACCTTCTTATTATATTATGTCAAAATCATTAAAAAAAATTATCGAAATGAATGCATTGAAAAGATTGTTGAGTCAGATGCAACAATACAGTAAAGAAGAGTCTGAAATCTTGAATACCATGATCACCGAAGCGGCAATGGTGATGAAATTCATTGAGACTTCAGATGAACCACAAGGACGCGGCTCACGGCCTGGAAAATCTCCCAATCATCGTAGACAAAGGCTATCAAGAGGAAAAAATCTCATGGAAGATCACTTCATTGATCATCCAATATTCAATGAAGACGACTTCCTTCGGAGGTATAAAATGCGCCCTCATATTTTCAATCGCATCATGACAGCTCTTTGCACTCAAGATTCCTAATGGCATCAAAAAGCAGATGCAATTGGATTATTGGGGTTACTACCCCAACAGAAAATGACTGTTGAATTACGAATGCTAGCTTACGGTGCAGCAGCTGATCAATGTGCCAAAATATGTAGAATGGGAGAATCAACTACACTTGAGTGTATGAAAAATATTTGTCAGCAAGTTGAAGGACTCTTTGGTGATCAAGAGTACCTTCGTGCTCCAACACCTGTAGATTTAAAAAGGCTTCTAGCAAGGGGTGAACAAATAGGATTTCCAGGTATAATTGGAAGTATCGATTGTATGCACTGCGAGTGGAAGAATTGTCCAAGCGGGTGGGGCGGGGCTTATAGTGGCCGAAAAGGACACCCTACTATCATTCTAAAGGTCGTCGCTTCCTATGACACTTGGGTATGGCATGCATTTTTCGGTGTGCCTGGAGCTCAAAATGATATTAACGTTCTAGGTCAGTCTCCCGTGTTTGATAAAGTCATCGCACGAGATAGTCCAACGGTGGTGTTTCACATCAATGGGAAAAGATACAATAATGCTTATTATCTTGCTGATGGAATTTATCCTAGGTATTCAACATTTGTAAAAATGATATCAAATCTTGTCACTCAATCACAAAAATTGTTTGCTAAGAAACATGAGGCATATCGAAAAGATGTAGAGAGATGTTTCGGTATCTTGCAATTTCGATGGGCTATTCTTCGCCACGGTACTCGGATACATAAGTGTTTCACACTTAGAAGTATCATGATTGCTTGCATCATATTGCATAACATGATAGTTGAGGATGAATTTGTGGAAGATGAATTTTTAGAGTTAGCAGAAGAAGATCTAATGAATCCATCAACATCACAGGTTTATGATGGGCCGGTAGATTGTAATGTTGTTAGAATTCCTTTCGCACTAGTAAAAAGAGATGGAAGAAATCAACAAGCATTTTGGAATCGTATTGAGAACTTGAAATCAGCTTACATTCATACAATACTTCAAAATGATTTGGTGAAGCACAACTGGGCAATAGAACTCAATCAATAGTTATAGTTGTCAAATTATTATCTCTTGAAATATACGACTTGACAATTTAAATATATTTCTTTTATTGAATTCAGAAACAGTGAATATAGTTAATTAAAAAAAAGGAAGTACATAATTGAACAACTAAATATATTTCTTTTGTTGGAAAGTTTCGTTGAAATGGAGAACTTGTGGGAACGTTCACAAATTGAGGATGTACTGCAACTGCTTCATAACATTCTCATTTGTCAAATGGCTTATTCATCTCCTTGAAATATAATCCTCGAGCTTGAGTTTCTTAAATAAAACGACAAATTATGCATATTAAGTTAGCACACAAATAATATATAACATACTAAAATAAAAAATAAAAAAATCTTACCTCATCCACCAAATTGGTTCCTCTTGCACAATGTCTACTAGCTTGATTGTTGGCAGATTGCCATTTTTTAGTGCTCTCTTCAACGGTGTCCAATGTGAGTCAAGAATAACTTTTGAACGAGGTTCGGCATGATGATTCTCGGAAGTACCGCACCAATTTTTTGCATAATGCTCATTAATTCGCCCCTATAAATTATTCTTGTTTAAATATCAACCAGTGATCGGATCAACAGATTGTCGAATTTACGAAACACATAATTGTAAATCTTGGGAAGGGAGCCAATTAGTACTCATTATATGTATGAAAATATGAAAGAAAATGAGATTCAGAAGTTAAAATGAATACAAAAGAGGTCATATTTATAAGTAAAAATGTTACCGTTCATAATCGGAACGTTACACATCAATGTTAATATTATTACTGTTTGTAGTCGTTCTGATCATTTTGCCAATTGTGTAAATAAGATGGACCCCCTAATTGCTGCTCATTAATTTCCCCGTTAGTTATTAAAGTTTATGATACTGGATCAAAGCTCATTTGATAATTGATGACCCAAAAGAAGGACCGATGCATGTGAACTACTCCATCACTCCATGAATAGAACTCCTGAATCAACTAAAGAAACTTCTGCGTGCGGATACTCTAAAGATTGCTGCATGTTAGTTTGAATCTTCATCTTGAAGATTACCTTGTCTCCCAAAATGTGCACATTGCTTTTACAGAGGAATCTGGTACTTTTTATACAAAACTGCAAAATTGTGTCACTCTCTTTACAGTAGTATATGTCACAGTCACACCAAAGAATCCTAGATATGTGTGTATAACAGCAGATTTTTAGGTTAAACAAATCCTATCAACTTCCGTTTAGTATATTGATGTTACCTTGTAGTCTTTTAACTTCCGTTTAAGTTAAAAAATTGTTTTTTACACTTTTACAAGAAAGCACTGCAATTTTTACTATCAAATTTCCCCTGACAATATTATTATTTTAATATTATATCTCATTTCAAAACTATTACCAAATCAAATTCCCCCAAAAATTCTATTATTATATTTTATATTATATGTCAAAACCTGCACATTTTCAAAAATATTATCGAACAAATAAATAGACATCTAATTCATCTGAAGACACTTTTTTTTTTAACTGTAATATTTCGTTTTAAATAATAATCCCAAAATAGCTATCGTTTGTGATCTCATTATACAATAGTGTTTTACCACTCTCCAAAACAGTCCCATCTTCTTGGCAATAAGTTACTGATCAGATTATTGGAGAAGCTTTAGAATACCCCACGGACACCCAGTTAATTAGTATATTAGGTTCCCTTAATTAGTTATTAGTACATATTTGTTAAATTTTCTTTTGAACCGTGACTTACAAAAGCGAGATCTTCTGCCGAAAAGCCAGTAGATATTTAGCTTTGGGAGCATGCAAGTGTAAGAAGTCATACTGTTCAAGAGATTGCTTGTAAATAAGATATAGCACAATTTATGCTTCTATTCAGGGCTGAGCAGAACCGAATCGGAATCGAAAAACCGAACCGAATAGTGTAATTTCGGTTCGGTTTGGTCCTATTTTTTTGAAAATTCAGTTTTTTCGGTCTGGACCAAATAAACCGAAATAAACATCGGTTCGGTCTGATTCTTTGAAAAATAATTCGGTCCGGACCGAATAGACCGAACTAGACATATAATTATATATATATATATATATATATATATATATATATATATATATATAATTTAAATAAATAAATAAATATATATTATTAATTTAAGTAATTAGACATATTACTTTACTATCATATTAATATATATATATATATATTTAATTAAATATATTAATTAGACATATTATTATAATATATTATCTATTTTTATATAATTTATATGAATATTTCAGTCCGATTGGTCCAGACCGAACCGAACCGAACCGAATTTATTTCAGTTCGGTCCTTAATATAAATTTGGTCCGGTTCGATTCTGAAAATATTGAAACTTCGGTTTTCGGTTTATTCGGTTCGGTTCTGGACCGGACCGAACCGACCGAATGTTGACCCCTACTTCTATTCATGACTTCATAAATTTATACAGAGTTCGATATATATTTCAAATCCAAGGTCTAAGTTCCAATTTAGTTAATCGTTAAAAATTATTTTCTGCGTTTTTATGTGCTTTGACCATATAATAAAAATTATTATTTTTAAAATTTATTTTTTTAATCAAAATATATATTACATACGGAGTATTTTAATTCAAAAAAAATTAAAAATCATAATTTTTACTATAGAGTCAAAGCACTTCAAAATGTGTGTTAAAAGTTAAAACAACTTATAAAAAAATGGAGCAACAATTGTTTTGTCTTCATCTTCTTTTTCGCTTAGAATTTAAATACTACTGAATTTCCTAAGCACAAGTCACAAATATTTTAGACTTAATCTTATAAAATCTTGATTTTGCTGCCAACTTCAGTAATGTTTGTAATATTGCAATTTAATTTATAGGAATTTGAATAAAATTTGGAGGCATGAAAATTGAAGAGTTTTGGTGGAGTAAGAATCTATATTTGTTTCATAGCTTTTCTGAAGCCCAACACTCATTTATAGCAAGCACCTTACTCTTCCATCAGAACCCAACAAAAGAAACAAATGAACCTTACTTCTATAACCATGCAACACAACATTACCACCCCACCACCGCCTTCATTCAATGGCAGTGCCGTAGGACACGTCCACCATCACACACTAGCTCACACAGCGTTTTACTGGGGCAAAAACGCAGTGTTCCTCTTCTCCGGTTGGCCTGGAAAAAGCTCTGGCATGTATGCTTTAGCACTAGTAGTTGTCTTCATGTTGGCAGTGCTGGTTGAGTTCTTTACTCATATCAAACTTGTTCCTGCTGGTTCGAACCGGGTTGCTAAGGGCTTTTTTCAGACTGGAATATATGGTCTTCGAGTAGGGCTGGCATACATGGTCATGCTCTCTGTTGTTTCTTATAATGTAGGTGTGTTCATTGCGGCTATGATAGGCCATGCAGCAGGCTTCGCCATTTTTGGTTTCGCATTCAAAAATTGACCACACTTTTCGAGCCTTGGTTTGTGAGTACTTGTGAATGGAGACCCTCTGTTTTTATGGCTGCATAGTTTGATTGGTTTTCTTGTTTTGAAAAGGAAAATCACATTCTCAGTCATTATAATATATATGTGGTATATGAGCTTGTGCATAGATGATAGACCAGAAACGAAGTCAAGCATTGTTCTATGATGCACAAGGAATTTGAATAAGCTTTTCAGTTTTTGTCTGCGCTTATAAATTTAATGCAGAGATTATATACTTCCGAACTTCTAACTCAGATAACACATTAGACATAAAAATTGGTATGACTGATTAACTCCATCTAATATTACAGTAAATGAATGTACGTACATGTACATAGAATTAGACTATACTAGCCCAGTGGCCTCTCTGTACATGGAAATGTCACTGAGTCTTGTGTCATGGATAGTGTGTATTTGTACGATAAGCGTCTTAACGGGAGATGAATAATTTTGATTGTTGGCATTAAAATTCTTTTACATTCCTAATATTTCAAGGACTTGGGGGTAGTTGTTGCACCCGATTTTGTCTAGGCGCGCCATGTCCTTTAGGACTCGACCTAAATTGAACCGATGGGGTTGAGGTCTTCATATTCTTACTAGGCTTATTTACAATTTAAACCTTGTGTTATTAACAATATACAATTCAAACATTCTTTTAATATATTTAGTAAATTTAACCCTGCGTTTTTTAACTATTTACAATTGAAACCTTTTTTAAAATAATTAGTAAATTTTTAAAATAATTAGTAAATTTAACCCTATGTTTTTTAACTATGTACAATTGAAACATTTTTTAAAATAAATAGTAAATTTAACCTTACGTTTTAAAATATTTAGTAAATTTAACCTTAACTTTTTAATTTCGGAATAAAATAAATTTTATATCGAAAAAGTATTTTCGAGAATATATTCACCGAAGAGTATTTTTGAAAATAAATTAAATTCGGTGATGAACATTTATGAATATATTGAGTGAGAAGTGTGATGGTAAGATGAAATAATATAAACACATATTGAAATTTTATTGAACATATATAATATAGGCTTATTTACAATTTAAACCCTGTGTTATTAACAATATACAATTCAAACCCTCTTTTAATATAATTAGTAAATTTAACCCTATGTTTTTTAACTATTTACAATTGAAACCTTTTTTTAAAATAATACTAAAATTTTAAAATAATTAATAAATTTAACCCTACATTTTTGAACTATATACAATTTAAACCCTTTTTAAAAACATTTAGTAAATTCGAAAATTAAAAAAAACGAACTGCAATTCCACAAATTTCTACATGAAATGAATCCCATAAACAGATAGAACAACACATGTCATTCAATTTAGTTACTCATATTAAGAAAACTATCTTCAGAATCATCTTCAAAAGTTGCTTTGATTCTCAAAACGTCTCAAAAACACCAAGAACGTTTGAGAATCAAAGCAACTTTTGAAGGTGATTCTGAACTTAATTTTCTTAATATGAGTAACCAAATTGAATGGCATGTGTTGTTCTATCTGTTTATGGGCTTCATTTCATGTAAAAATTCGTGGAATTGCAGTTCGTTTTTTTAATTTTCGAATTTACTAAATATTTTTAAAAAAAGTTTAAATTGTATATAGTTAAAAAATGTAGGGTTAAATTTACTAATTATTTTAAAAAGGTTTCAATTGTATATAGTTCAAAAACACAGGGTTAAATTTACTAAATATATTAAAAGAGGGTTTGAATTGTATATTGATGAAAACACAGGATTAAATTTACATTTAAGCCTATAATATATTATACATATAGATATATTAATATAGAAAACAACATCTAAATATTCATTTTATAAGAAAAAACCCTAATAATTGCAAATATCTATTATGCTTAGATAATATTTATACAAAAAAATTGACAATAGTGCATTTGATGAATATTTATTCAATATTTTCTCATAAAATTTATTTTATTCCAAAATTAAAAAGTCAAGGTTAAATTTACTAAATGTTTTAAAACGTAGGGTTACATTTACTATTTATTTTAAAAAAGGTTTTAATTGTACATAGTTCAAAAACATAGGGTTAAATTTACTAATTATTTTAAAAAAGGTTTCAATTATAAATAGTTCAAAAATGTAGGGTTAAATTTACTAAATATATTAAAAGAGAGTTTGAATTGTATATTGTTAATAACACATGGTTTAAATTATATTTAAGCCTTCTTACTATTATGCTCCAGGTAAATAAAAATTTAGTTATGGTTTGAGCTCTGTTGTGCTCATATTTGGTTTAGGGAGCGTCCTCCATAATCGGCAGTCACTTTCCGTGAGGTTGCCTTACACAGACTTTAGTTTGAATAAATAATATTTGGAGTTTGGTGTACACTGGGACTTGAGCTTGATGACTCGTCCTATGCCTGAGGACTCTTCCTAAATCTGATGACTCATCATACGCTTGAGGATTCGTCCTAAGTCTGATGACTCATCCTATGCCTGAGTACTCGTCCTAAGTTTGATGACACGTCCTACGCCTGAGGACTCGTCCTAAGTTTGATGACTCGTCCTATGCTTGAGGACTCGTCCTAAGTCTGATGACTCGTCCTATGCTTGAGGACTCGTCCTAATTCTGATGAATCGTCCTATGTCTGAGTACTCGTCCTATGTTTGATGACTCGTCATATGTCTAAGGACTCGTCCTAAGTCTGTTGACTCGTGCAACGCCTGAAGACTCGTCCTAAGTCTAATGACTCGTCATATGCCTGAGGACTCGTCCTATGTCTGATGACTCGTCTTATGTCTGATGACTCGTCCTAAGTCTGATGACTCGTCCTACTGTTGAGGACTCGTCCTAAGTTTGATGACTCGTTCTATGCCTGGGGACTCTGTTAGTATTGGTGTCCTAGAGACAATGCTTTTATGTTTTATCGAAAACAATTGAGAATTATATTTTATTTAATTATTTAATTAATATTTATTATGTCTTTATTTACTGCGTAATAAATTGAAAAAATAATAAATGTCCTTGAAATATTAATACGCATTATATACCTTTAAGTATGTGACTTAAAAATGAGATTATATTAATAGTATTTTATTCCTAAAATTCCCTAGTCGAGTATTATTATTTAAGAACAATAATAATGCAATAACACTAGTATATTTGTTGGCAGATGACCGCATCTCATTGGTCATAGGTATGGCGATACAAAAGTCAAGAACATAAGTGCATGTCTCAATGCATGACACTGGAAAGACCCGCCACGAGATTCTACATGTTAATAAGTGTCATAAGAAATTCTCACTGTGATAATAATGTAATGATCCTCTGACTTGAAATTATTATATTTCTATACAAGAATTAATATACATTGATTACACTCAAGGTTACCTTTAACCGGGTAATGGATAAAGGTGGACATTGGGTATGCTATAAATCCTATGAGGAATATGAATGATAGATATAGAATTTAACCCTCCGATTTTAGGAGTGATATAATTGGCCTCATGATTGAGTGAGACTATGAAATGCATGGTTGTGCTCAAATATTGATTTGTTTAATAGTCTACTCATTGATCAAGAAAACCAAGGTTAAACGTTGAAGAGGATGACACAATACATGCCTCGAGTTTGATCTATAATATAAGGTTAAAGAGATTATATTACATTGCTCATTATTCACAAAATGTTTAATTGAATCACTAATTATTATTGTGACTTGGGTAACAATGATGTATTAATAAATGTCGCTCATTGTTTATAATTTTATTTTAAAAAATAAAATTATTGGTAATGTAATAATAACCTAAAGGGTCACACACAAAGAACGTCTAAATAGAGCTTTATTTAAATTATGAATTTAAATATTTTATTATTATTTCAAATTTAATTATTGGATTAATTAAGTGGGACTTGATTAATTATATTATAATTCGAATTTAATAATAACCCAAAAATCAGAATGGGTTTTTTTTAAAGAAGACCACATAGATTAGGGTTTGACCCAATTATCTCAAGCTCATATAAATACATAAGGATGTGTTTAGGAGCCTTATACTGGACATCTCGTTTTTATTAGAAATACCCTATTAGCTCTACACAAGAGAGATGCTAGTAAGTGAGAGAGAAAGAAGAGATAAATTGGGGTTGTTCTTGGCTAGTACCATCTCCGCTGATCGTTAGACGAATCGACGTTCGTGTGGATACCGTTAAAAAGTAGTTCTTGAAGAAGGGGTTGTTGTGATTCATTAAGCAAGGACCTCCCATTGAACAACAATTTGTAATGCTTCTAAGGTACAGACTTCATTCACCATAATCATCCAACGTTATACATGGATCCTGCGATTGGGTTTCAATTTTTTTTAATTTTTACGTTACTTTCGCTACGTTTTCATGTCCGAAACTCATCAGACCCATCTTAAGTCTGATGACTCATCCTACGCCTGAGGACTCGTCCTAAGCTTGATGACTCGTCCTAAGCCCGAGGACTTGGCCTAATCATGATAACGTCCTGATCATGAGGACTCATCCTAAGGAGAAGGACTCATCCTAGTATGAATACTCGCCCTGAGCACGAGGGCTCGCCCTGAGGAAGAGGACTCGCCCTCAGCCAGGGAGGAGTACTTTCATATTATTGATGCATATCATGCTTGGAACGATATTATCATATTAGACACTTGTGTAATAGTTTTTCGAAGATTCATTGAACTATAAGGAGTAGCTTGCATTTTAAGGAAGAATGGGCCTTCCCAAGGAAGGGGAGGGCGCGCCCTGGAAGGTGTCAAAGGAGGGCGCGCCCTATTTTGGCCGGCGACTCTTTGGACTTTTTTTGTATAATCTTGGCTCTCAACCTAATTACATGTATCTTGGAAGGCCCTCCGAGGTTAATTATTGAAGGCGCTCCGGGGTTAATTATTGAAGACCATTGCTCTGTATTCCACAGGTTGTCCTCGGCGAGGAGCTTTGGGATGCAGCTGACCTCAGCTTGGATGATCATTTCCCTGTACTCAGGGGAGTTGTCCTCGTCTGGGAGTTTAGGATGCGACCTGCATTCGAGGTGGATCTAGTGCTAGCCTCTAGTCAAGGTATTCAGAAAATAGCTGTAGTGGACTGACTAGAGATCTCATGGTTTCCGGGTCAACATCGGATTCATGAAGTCCTTGAGCCATATACTGGGCTTTGGACTATCCAAATAAGCCTCCATGTAGAGATCTCTTCCAACTAGGTTTTGATTAACGAATCAGGGTGGGTTGAATAAGGTGTTGAATAAGGGGGTGGATAAGGTGGATTTTTCCTAACAGACTTCTACTTCAGCAAGAATTACGTGGGCTTGATCCTCTATAAATAGGGATACGTAGGCACATTGTGAAGGGTAGCAATCTCAGCCCTCAATTACTCACAAACCACGTACATTCCGGTGATATTCAACCTTGTTTTATCTTTTTCCGGCAAAGAATATCAATCTTTGTTGATTATCAGATTTCTCCATCAACAAGATGGATATATAAAACTGATTTTGAGTAACAATGGAAAAGGGTATGTAGCTCCGGAAAACTGAGAAAGTGTTTACGAAAAATGAGAAAGTAAACTCACAACAAGTGCCTGCCATGGCGTTGCTTCTACATAGGACTTCGAGACAGTTGGTTGCTACCCTTCCAAGACAAAAATGACTCTCCAGAGCATGCTGGTTAGGGATTGCCCGGAAGCCTTACATTCCCCTCCCACCAATGTGAGCCCTTCTTGGCCCGGAGATTAAAAAAAAAAAAAATCTTGGAATACTCTTTTACTTTGATCACAGTTTGCTAATGATCGATTTTAGGAGTTTGAAAATAAATGAGATAGAGTACGTAATGTAATTTTAAGGTATAAGTCGCATACAAGTCTTTTAACTATTCTCCTCTAAATTGCTCTATTATCGAACAATTGGTTATTTCAGAAAGAATAGTTTTCCATAGATCGTGAATCTTGAAATGAGATATTAATTACGTTTTCATTCATCTGGGGATCGAGAGATTGATATATCATCAACAAAACGAGGAAAGAAATGAAGGCACGCACCCTAGCTATGTAGTGCAAAGAGTCTCTTAAATATCAAGTGATTGATATATCATCAACAAAACGAGGAAGATAATTTGGCATATCATTATCCCCGTCTTTTCCTAAAGCCCATATACACATTTTCTAAGTTAGAAGACAACATCAGTGTGTTTCTCAGTACTGTGAACTGAAAGAGTGTGGCAACCAGACTCTCATAAATTACTGTAACTAGGCAGGGCTTCACATATATGTCGTCCTTTCATCAGTCCTTTCATCAATCACCACAAAAAACAGAGCTATAACCGACCACGAAAACAAGGCAAATAATAATCAGCCATTAACAAAACTACCCGCAAGGTATTAATTCCGTATAGTTTGCTGCAAGTAACCTGAAAATTTTATTCATTTTTGTTCTTTCTTCCCAAATTTTAGGCAAAATGTTGCATAACGACCATGAATGATTTGTTAGAAAATTCTTAATTATTTATCAAGTTAATAAAAAAGTTATTGAGGTCGGAATCAAACTGATAGATCACAACGGTAAAAATAGTAAGATACATTGAGAGAGTGTCAATGACGATCTCATAAATGTAAACTACAATAAGACTTCAAAGCTGACGTAAAATCAGCATTTCTTCATGGAAATAATGAAGAGAGTGCAGATAACAACTCTCCACCTATGTCACCTCGAAATCGAAGAGCACCAGGATGGATGGATGACTATGTCTCTGATTTTTCGTTCCACAAAACTGAAGCTGAACAACTCCATCATTCACGAGCTCTCTTAGGAAATGATAGCGCACATCAATGTGCTTGCTCCTGCCATGCATCACTGGATTCTTGGATAACTTGATTGTCGAGCTATTGTCACAGAAAATCAGAGTGCTTTCACTGCCTTTGTAGCCTATCTTCTTTAGCACCCTTTGCATTCAAATAGCTTGACAACTACTCCCTGCAGCTGCTACAAACTCAGCTTCTGTCGTGCTTAGAGTTACTATAGGTTGCTTTCGAGATGACCAAGCCACTGCAGCCCCACTCAACATGAACACATAACCTGATGTACTTCTTCTATCCTCAATCGAACCAGCATAGTCACTGTCAGTGAAGCCAATCAAGACATGGTTTCCTCCTCTTTTGTACAGAATACCAAATCTGGATGTTCCTTGCAAGTATCGAAGAATTCGCTTTGCAGAATCACAGTGAATTGCTGTGGGTCTTGACATATACCTGCTAAGTAAACTAACTGCATACATTATGTCTGGCCTTGTTGTAGTTAAATACATTAAACTCCCAATCAGCTGCTTGTAGAATGAACCTTCCATCTCTACACCAGTTTCGTCTTTAGAGATCTTGATCCCTGGCACCATTGGATTCTCAACAGAGTTGCAATGCTCCATTCCAAACCTCCTTAATACCTCCATTACATACTTTGTTTGACTGATAAATATGTCACCATTAAACTGAACTACCTCGATGCCAAGAAAAAACCTCATCTTGCCCAAGTCAGACATATCAAATTCTCTCATCATAGACTCTTTAAACTCATGCATCATTCGCTCATCATCTCCAGTAAATATTAAATCATCAACATACAAACTAATAATCAAGAATTTACCTTGTTCAACTTTAGTAAACAACGTTTGCTCACTATCCTCCTTCTTGAAACCTTCCTTTTTAAAGTATGCCTCAATCTTCGTGAACCATGCGCGCGGCGCCTGCTTGAGCCCGTACAAAGCTTTGTTAAGCTTATACACCTTATGCTCCTCACCCTTTCTTTCATAACCCCTTGGCTGCTCCACGTACACATTCTCAGCTATTTTTCCATGAAGAAATGCTGATTTTACGTCAAGCTGAAACACACACCAACCCCTTTGTGCAGCAAGAGCTAGAATCATTCGAACTGTATCCATACGAGCTACAGGAGCATACACCTCTTTATAGTCAACTCCATATTCCTGAGCATACCCCTTAGCAACCAAACGGGCCTTGTATTTTTGTACTTCGCCATGCTCATTTAGCTTTGTTTTATATACCCATTTGACTCCTATCTTTTTTGCTCCCTTTGGCAGCTCCATGAGATCCCACGTTTTGTTCTTCTCAATTGATCTCATTTCCACATCCATGGCTTCCTTCCACTTCTTGTCAGTCACTGCCTTATCAAATGTAGTAGGGTCCGTGTGTACAGCATTGACAGTATTAGCAAATAAGACTAAGTGAATCTCCTCCTCCTCTTCTGACAAACCTTCCCCAGAGACATAGTCATCCATCCATCCTGGTGCTCTTCGATTTCGAGGTGACATAGGTGGAGCACTCTCTTCATTATTTCCACCCTCTAAGTCTGTATTTTCTTCCTCAGTTTCATCACTTAAGTCAGTACTGGCTTCCTTCCTTTCGTCATTTGTTTCATCTCCCCATTCCGCGTCGAAAATATTGTCTTCTGCAGTGTTTTGTTCCCAATCCCATTGTTTATCTTCTTCAAAGACAACGTCCCGACTAATGATAATCTTGTTAGAGATTGGATCAAATAATCGGTATGCCTTTGTTGGCTCACTCACACCAACAAGGATACAACGACTACTTTTATCTTCAAGCTTTGTGCGTCTAACATCAGGTATATGAGCATGTGCTATGCATCCAAATACTCTTAAGTGTCCAACTGATGGCTTCTCCCCACACCAAGCTTCCTCTGGCGTTATTTCTTTCAATGCTGCTGTTGGACATCGATTAAGTAAATAGACTGCCCAGTTTACTGCCTCTGCCCAAAGTTTCCTTGGAACATTCTTCTCAAGCAACAAACTTCTCACCATATTCATTATGGTTCTATTCTTTCGCTCCGCAACACCGTTCTGCTGTGGTGTATAAGCAGCAGTTAATTGTCGCTTGATCCCATGCCTATCACAGAATTCTCTGAACTCTCCAGATGTGAATTCACCCCCGCGATCTGTTCTTAAACATTTGATAGACTCTCCCGTTTCTTTTTCAACAAGAGCCTTATATAGCTTAAAGAAACTGAATGCATCTGATTTTTGACTGAGGAAGTAAACCCATGCCTTTCTACTGTAATCATCAATGAAACACAGAAAATACCTCTTTTTGCCTTCTGAAATTGGGAAAATCGGACCACAAATGTCAGCATGAACCAGTGCTAGTATTTCTGATGCCCTCCATGTGCTTCTCTTTGGAATGACATCTCTATGTTGCTTTCCTTTCAAACAATCAGTGCACACAACTCCACCAGTTGAGAAGCACGGCAAATCTGTTACCAGCTCCTTTTTCTGCAGCGTTTCCAGTCCTTGATAGCTGAGGTGCCCGAACCTTTTGTGCCAGAGATAAGCCATGTCTTCAGTGACTACTTGAAGACATTCCTCTTCTTTGTGATCTTTGTTGCTTGGCTTGGCTTTTGATATCAACACAAACATTCGATTTTCTGTCATGTTGGTTTGAAACATCAGGCCCTTAGTGTCATGATAAATGCGACACTCGTTCCTCTTCATTAGCACAGCCAAGCCTCTTTCTTGCAGTTGTCCAACACTCAGGAGATTGGTCTTCAATCCAGGCACATAGTATACATCTCGTACAACGTAGTTGCTCCCCTTGATAGTTAAACAAACACTTCCCTTTCCGGCCACCTCCATGCTCGCAGAGTTTCCCAACCTGACCATCTTGCTATTCCCTTTTGTTACATCACAGAAAAGGGATAGATCTCCACACATGTGATTGCTGCACCCAGAGTCAATGTACCACACCACATCTTTATCACCTTCAACCTTCTCAATATATGCCATCAGTACCATCTCCTCAGATTCTTCCACACCTGCATAGTTTGCTTGACACTCATACTGAAAGTGCCCAAGCTTATGACATTTGTAGCACTCAACAGTTGCCTTACTCCATGGTTGACGACCCCTGCCTCTTCCTTGTCCTCGACCTCCTCGAGCACCAAATCTTCGTTGTCCTCTTCCGCCATAGTTATCCTCATGAGTCACCTTCAAGGCATGCTCTTCTTCTCCACCGTCTTTGAACTTTTGCTCATGAACCAACAGAGAACTCTGTAAGGCATCCACAGATAGTTGATCTATGTCCTTGGCTTCCTCAATGGAACAAACAATATAGTTCCATTTATCAGTAAGAGTTCTCAAAATCTTCTCAACGATTTTGACATCAGCCATGTCTTCTCCATAATTCCTCATGTCATTGGCAATTGTCATTACTCTTCCAAAGTAATCAGTGATTGATTCTCCTTGCTTCATTGCCAAAACCTCAAAATCCCGACGTAAACGATTGAGTTGAGCTCTCTTCACTCGAGCATTTCCTTGATACTTAACCTGCATGGAATCCCAAAGCTGTTTAGATGTCTCCTTCTGAGTGATTGTCTTGAGAATTGACTTGTCAATCGATTGAAACAAGTAATTCTTGGCCTTCAAATCCTTCAGTTTCATCTCCTCCAGGCTTGTTATTTCAGCTGGTGTCATTTTATCTCGACTTTCTGGCTTAGCGTAACCCTTTTCAACAGCAACCCAGTACTCCTTAGAACGAAGGAGATTCTTCATGATCATACTCCAATGATCGTAGTCACCATCAAACTTCGGAATGGAGGCTGCTGCAAAATTTCCTTCTGAACCCATCTCTCGTGCTCCCTCAAGTGTTTAGTACTGTTTTCGACTCTCTCTCAAGTATATGCTCTGATACCAAATGTAAACTACAATAAGACTTCAAAGCAAAAACTTGTATATTACTCCTGAAAAGCATTACATATATAGAAGAACGACAACCACCTATAGCTAGAAATAAGGAAACCACTACTGCAACTACAACTAGAATAAAGGAAACAAACTATGACTAAATCAACTAACGTCTACTAGCCTAAAAACTAGGACTCTTATTTGAACAAACTTAACAATAGAGACTCTAATATTTTCTAAGATTTTATAAATAATAGTAAAAATTTAGAAATAATTGAGTCGTACAAGTCAGATTGGATGGACAGTTATAAAGAACATAATCGGGCACTCTCGGTAGTTTACTAAAATAGCAGCTTGCCTCTGCATTTTTCAACTACTAAAAATTTAATCTATCAGCCTAGAAAAAGACCACAACAGTATTAAATTCTTTTTGCATATTAAGAACCTTGTTATGATGTTTCCCCTGATTGCGACATCGTCGGTTTCAACATCATGTTTATACTTCCTCTGTTCTTGAATATTTGTTTTTTTAAAGTTGTTGCTTTATTATTCTAAATGTTAGTATAACAAGACTGTTTTTCTAAAAAAACAAATATTCAAGAACAGAGGGATACAAAATAAATAATGTAATTGTCGCATTTTGTTTCAAGCACTTCTTTTTGCATTTATTTTAAGACGATAAAAAAAGTTACTTGTAAATGAGTAATATTTTTCCGTTTCATATGAAAATGCGTATAAGTTTTATATTTTTATATAAACAAAAGATTAGAAAAAATATTACCTTTTCAAAAATATTGACATAAGAAAAAAATAAAATCAAAGACTCACTCTTTTTGAGTCCGGAAGCAGGGGCGGTTCAAGAAAAAAAATTTAGTGGGGGCACCGTACTGTTTTTGAGTAAACACTCTTATAAAATTTAATTTTTGGGTGGACACTTTTATATTTTTTTGAAAATTTTAATAGTAAAAGTTTGTCTAAATTTTTTTAAGGGCACATGCCCCTAGTCTCTTACTAGATCTGCCCTGTCTGGGACTATATAAATAGATGTATATTTGTCCATAGCCTTGCAATTGTATCTTGCACTCATCGAATTCAGTAAAAACAATAGTGTAACAAAAACATCTATATTGCTATGGATATGCCAATGTCACCTCCTGTATCAAATGATATGGCGATGCAAATAAATTTTTACTGGGGAAAAGATGTTATCATTCTTTTTCAAGGATGGCCTGGCCACAATCTTGCCATGTATATACTTGCTCTAGCCTTCGTGTTCTTGCTATCAGCAGCTACTGAAGTCTTGTCCATTACCCAAGTTGTTAACTCATCGGGCTCGAGTCCGATGATTGGTTTGTTGATTCAGGCAACTGTTTATGCTGTAAAGATGGGTCTTGCTTACTTGGTTATGCTCTCAGTTATGTCTTACAACCTTGGAATATTTATTGTTGCAGTTGCAGGCCATGGTTTCGGGTTCTTACTGATTAAGATTCGAGCACTTGCATCAGCTAAGAAGGCTGGATCGGAATTCGTTGACCCTAAAGTTTAACTTATATCACGATGTAAGATGATATATTTTAATATTTATCTTTTCTATGTATCTTCTTTACCTCTGTATGATTGTCCTAGTGGTTGCATGTTCTACGATCTGTATTGTATTCTTAGCACGTGTATTAGTATTATCACCTTTGTATCTTTGTACTATCACCTCTGTATCTTTGTATTCTTACTTTTAAGTCATGTTTAGTGAGTTGAATACTAGAAGTTAAATATCCATTGATCTATAAATATAATATACAGTTAAAAAGTGTTTTTGGATACTAAAAAATAAATATTATGCTCCAATATTAGTGCTTGTTTGGTATAATGTAGTAAGTAACTTCCTACATGAAATTCCATTTTTTGTCTATATGAAGTTCCTCGGAAGTTGAAATTTTTTGTTTGGTTAACATTTTAAAACTCGTCCTTCGTGATCATCCATTTCAGTTCATATAATATTTTATTTCTTACATATTATTTATTTTATTTTAAGTCAATAATTTGTTTAATAATATATATCTTAAAAATATTTTTTTATTAAATTTAATTATTTAATTACTAACAAAATCTTTCTTTTATATTTTATTTAATTTATGAAATTTTGCTTAGTATTTGTTATACGGGTATTTTAACTTCCTATACAACTCCTATTTCCTATCATTTTGACAACTAAACAACTTCATCAAATACTAATTCATGAGAAGTTAAAATTCCTACATCAATGTCTGCATACCAAACGACCTCTTAGTTTTATAAATAGTTTCATATTTAATTAACTAATTCTTATAACTTTTATTCTTTTTATTACATCTTGTGTTCTATAAATGCAATAAATATTTGATAATATGGAAATATGACTATTTTCCCTCCATTTCTAGTTTACTAATGATGTTGCAATAAAGTATGGATCCATCCTTATTTTCAAATATAGAACCAATGACGCATCTAAACATAGATGCATCCAAATATAACATCCTTTTGAAGTTGAGTTTTTTAACATTTGGTGTTATAATATAGCAATATAACCAATTATAACATTGTAGGACTTACTCTTATAAATAATTTTAAAATTATATGTAATTTTTTTATAAACTATATATACTTTAAGAGAGGGTAAAACGGTGCATCATATTACAATTGTAAAACAATGCAGTGAGGGTATATAGTATAAATTTGATAAATTTTCCATAAATCAACGAATATGTAATATAGGTTAATCTGGACAAATTTAAATTTAGGATTATAAATTGTTGATGGAGGAATTTAGTAACAAAAAAAATCTAGTCGGAATCAAGATTTAAAATGATAGTTTTTCACCTGAAAAATTGTTGAAGTACTGTGGTGGTTGATTAATATCGGGGTTGAAATTTTTAGGATTTTTAGTTGATATCATAGGATTCTCAACTTCTAACATCTAACGATGTGTCTACGTAACCTTATTTACAGGGATCAAATCCATGTATTTTTAGAAAAAAGCCTACTTGGAAAAGGTCATTACAATGAGTTGGGCGGAGAGGCCCGAAACCCAATTAGTGTACAAGGACTTCATGAATTCGACTTTGACTCGGATTTGTTGATTTAATATCACGTATTTTTTTAGAATAATAAAATAGATTAATAATAATAAGGGATTAAAATTGGATAGATATTAGGAATTAAAATTAGATTAGAATAATGGATTTTCGAATATGGGTCGGATTTGAATAACCAAATTGAAGTAGTTTTAGAAATTTGAGTTTTAAAACTCTATATATTGATTAAGATCTCCTCATTCTTTTTCTTACAAGCCGCCTGAAAGGCATATGTCAAGGCCTATTTGTAATTAGTAGATGACAACTCAACTCATGTAAGAAATTAAAGTAAGTAATAAATTCTGAGGATGGAATCAAATCGAAGAATGTCAACTAGACACAAAGAATCAACTTGTCAGAAGAATTATAATGAAGTTGCTACTCTACACCGGAAGAAGTTCATTTATATGTTCAAGCGTCGGAGAAAAATAGAGAAGCAGTTGTTCAGAAGATTCAGAAGATTCTAAGTGGCTACTACAGAAGATTCCAGAAGAAGAATGAAGACAGTGAAGTAGAAGAAGAACAGAAGACCACAGCTTAATGTTAAAGATGAAGAATATTTATTATAGTATGACATAAATGAACCAGACAGTACATTTGTGTGTCAACTAAAATAATAAATATTCATCATCTAGCTCAAGTGGTTTTATGACAAAAGACACAACGAAGACTAAAAGACTTCAAGACTGATAGCACGGTAATAAAAGACGAAATAGTATTTTAATTCTACTATCAAATGTTAATTGATTATTTAATTTATCTAATTAAATTAATTCAAGTTGAATTTAATTTAATTTGTAAATTAACTAATTAATTTAAGTAGAATTAATTTATTATAAAAGATATGACTTAATATGACTTTTAATATAATTCAAATGACTAATAAATAAGTCATACCGACTGTTTATTAATAAGTCATACCGAATTATATTAATAAAAGTCATACCGAAGCTGTTAAAGAAAAGTCATACCGGAGCAGCCGACTGATAAGTCATACCGAAGCTGTTAAAGAAAAGTCATACCGGAACAGCCGACTGATAAGTCATACCGAGCTCAGTGGATAAGTCATACCGAGATTTCTGTGCTCAAAAGGTCATACTGAACCTATTTTGTTTAATTAAAATAAGTCATACCGATTTATTTTAATTAGATAAAATCTGAATATGACTTTAAATAAGTCATACCGAGATTCAGTAAGTCATACCGACCATTCAGAAGTCATACCCAGTTCTTAAATGTCATACAAGGGTTAAAATAAGTCATACAGACTTATTTTCTTGAAATTAAGTCATACTGAAAAAGGTCATAGCAGCCTTTTTCATTCTCTATAAATATGATAATCAGCCTTCACTTTTTTAGGAGTTCAAATTGTTAAGAGTTAGAAAAATCAGATCAAATTCAGTAATTTATCTGCATTGTAATATTCACAGATTTCTGTGCTGAGTTTGAATATAATTGATTAAACACGAACACTTCATGTCGAATTTGTTCTAGACTTTTTATCAATTATATAACAGTTTTCTAAATATTAATTTTGTAATACTAATCAAGTTAAAATTATATCTTTCACTTGAACAGTATTTCATTCTAATTAATATTTCGCGAGTAATTAAAATAATATTTTTAATCCAAATTATTCCGCGATTAATTTTCAGATATTGTATTCAACCCCCCTTCTACAATATCAGGGACCAACAATTGGTATCAGAGTTGGTTGATATTTTTCATATCAGATCCAAATCAAATTCCGCGAACTCATACAGATCTCAAAAATTATTTTAAATTCAAAATAATTTTTTATTCGAAATAGTTTTTTTCCGAAAAATTATTTTTGATCAAAAATTATTTTAAGTCAAAAATTAAAATATTTTTTGAAACAATTAATTTTTAATCTTATTTAAAGATGAGTACTCAAAGAGTTAGTAGCATTAAAATTCCACAATTTGATAAAGACAATTATAATCTGTGGAAGAGAAAGATGACCTTGTTTCTTCGAGCTGCAAATCCCAAGTACAAGGATATTTTAAAAACTGGTGTTGCTGTTCCAATAAATATCTTTCCTGAGCATATGGAAGATGGTGTACTCATTCCGCACAGACAATTTGAAAAAGATATTTCTGAGTACACTGAGACAGAAAAGGAACTGGATACATTGGACACCAGCCTGCAGTTAATTTTAGTGGAATCTCTTGATCCCGGAATGTACAATCATGTTGTTAATTGTAAAAATGCTAAACACATCTGGGAAACGATAGAGATACTAAATGAAGGAACAGAAGAAGTAAGGGAGAACAGATTGAAAATCTTAACGTCTCAATATGAGCATTTTAGATCAAATCCTGGAGAAGGTATCTCTGAAGTTTTTGAGAGATACAACAAGCTGATAAATGATCTAAATCTCAATGGCAAACAATATACGAAGAAGGAGATCAATAGGAAGTTTTTGCTGACAATGCCAGTACACCTAGAGCATAGGATAACAGCCATCAGAGAGTCAAGGGACATGAATGAAATTTCTTTGGAAAGACTTTATGGCATTCTGAAGACCTATGAGCTAGAGCAGATTCAACAGAATGAAATATATGGTACAGGCAAGGTGGTCAGCAAGTCTACAGTTCATGTAGCAGAAGAACCAGAGTACAGAAAAGCTAAGACTGAATCTTCTTCAGTCAACATCATTGATCAGGGTATTGTTGCAGAAGTTGGTGCAACTCTAGTGAATTCAACTGATAGTGAATTTTACTCAATGGAAGAACTCGATCAACTTGAGGATGAATCTCTGGCTCTAATTGCTAGAAAATTTGGAAATACAAGATTTAGGAGGAACCCTAGTTTCAAATTCAAGCCTGTTGGTCCCTGATATTGTAGAAGGGGGGTTGAATACAATATCTGAAAATTAATCGCGGAATAATTTGGATTAAAAATATTATTTTAATTACTCGCGAAATATTAATTGGAATGAAATACTGTTCAAGTGAAAGATATAAAATTAACTTGATTAGTATTACAAAATTAATATTTAGAAAACTGTTATATAATTGATATAAAGTCTAGAACGAATTCGACATGAAGTGTTCGTGTTTAAACAATTATATTCAAACTCAGCACATAAATCTGTGAATATTACAATGCAGACAAATTACTGAATTTGAACTGTTTTTCTAACTCTTAACAAGTTGAACAACTGAAAAAGTGAAGAGATCATCTCATATTTATAGAGATTTGAAATGGCTGCTATGACCTTTATGAGTATGACTTAATTTCAAGAAATTAACCCTTGTATGACTTCTGAAATTGCTGGGCATGACTTTCTGAGCTCGGTATGACTTTCTGAGCTCGGTATGACTTTCTAAAATTCGGTATGACTTATTGAAAGTCATATTCGGATTTTATTTAATTAAAATAAATCGGTATGACTTAATTTAATTAAATAGAATTAATCCAGCATGACCTTTTGATATCAGGATTCTCGGTATGACATATTGAACAGCTCAGCTGCTTCGGTATGACTTATTTAAACAGGCTCGGTATGACTTAGTTATATATATATATATATAAGAAACTCGGTATGACTTATTTAATAAGTCATACTAACTGTTTATATATATATATATATATAAGTCATATTAAAGCATTTCTTTTATAGTAAATTAATTCTACTTAATTCAATTAGTTAATTTATACATTAAATTAAATTCAACTTGAATTAATTTAATTAGATAAATTAAATAATTAATTAATCAATTGATAGTAGAATTAAAATACTATCTTTAGTCGCAGCCGTGCTGATAGACTTGAATACTTCCTGTCTTTTCTTCGTCTTCTGATCTTGAAACCTCTTGAATTAAATGAAGAATAAATATTATATTAGTTGACACACAAATGTACTGTCTGGTTCATTTGTGTCATCCTAATAAATATTCTCCATTTAAATAACTTTTAACCAGAGGCCTTCTGTCATATTCTCTGCTTCACTGTTTTCATTCTTCTTCCGGAATCTACTTGTAGTAACCATTTGAAATCTTCTATATCTTCTGTCTTTTATAGAAGTACTACCACTTTATTAATTTCACTGACGCTTGATCATAGAAATGAACTTCATCCAGTGTTGAGTAGCAATCCTACAAAATACTTCTGATACTTGGATTCTTTGTGATTAGTTGACTGTCTTCGTCTTGATTCCTGTTTTGTGTTTAGTATTTACTTCTCTTTACTAGTTTGTGTTGAGTTGCATCTAATTATTACAAATAGGCCTAGTCATATGCCTTTCAAAGCCTATGGCAAACAGATTTCAGACAGGTGGTTCTTCTAGCACATCCAACACAAAAGGTGGATACAAGACAGAGATGGTAGACAGAAGCAAGATCCGTTGCTTCAACTGCAATGAAATGGGACACTTTGCAACTGATTGTAGAAAGCCCAAGCAGGAAAGAAAGAAGGATTCATATGACGAGCTCAAACAGAAATATGACGCTCTACTGAAGAAGCATCAGGGAAAATCATACTTAGCAGCAGGAAAAAACTGGGATGATTCCGACAATGATGAAGAAGATCAAATGGGAAATCTTGCTCTAATGGCCTCTTCTTCTGAAGGATCACAATCTCCACCTCGACAAGGAATTGAGGTAAACCCTAGTTGTCCTAAGATGTTTAAATTGATAGGTGAGAATTTAACTGATGCTAGAGATCGAATAAAAGTCTTAATTCTCGAAAACAAAGTTTTATCATAGGAGAATTATGAATTGAAAAAGCTGAAACTTATTAATGTTAAATTAACTGAAGATGTTGCATTTCAAGTTAATAGAGTCAACTGCTATGTTGAAATTGAAGCTTTTTTGAAAGATAAAATTGAAAAAGAAAAGGTCAGGTGTCAAGCCTATAGAACTGTTTCATTTGTTATGAAAGATCTAGTTGACCAACAAGAGATCAATCGGAAAGTTGGAATAGGTTTTGAATATAATGAATCAGTAGGAAAGCTTAGTAACATCACCCCTTTTAAAAAGACTGCTATAGAGAGGGGTATTCCATATGTTATTAAGGACACCAAGAAACCTCTTTTCATAACTCCTATTGCAGAACCAGTTCTTGATAGTTGTGTAATAGTGGATTATGAAATTAAATGTGAAGACCTTGAAGAGAAGAAAAGAGAAGAACAGACTAGGGACATAAAAGGAATAAATGTCCAAAAAGCTAAATATGTACCTAAAAGACCAATCGAAAATGTGAACTCTGCTAGTTCATCCACTCCTGGTTTAGGTGCTAAGAACTTAAAGAATAATTTGAACAGACCTAACAATAAGTTTGTTAGAAGTAGGGATAGTAACAACAGATGCCATTCTACTGAAAACTTTAAATCTGCTGAAAAAGTTAAAGTAGAAATTGTTAAAACTCCTACTGCTGTGAATAACATGCCTGCTATTGATGTATGCCATAAACCTTGTGGTATGTTAAATTGTATGTTATGTGCTTTTAATGCTATGACTGCTTATTTCAAACGCATGACTGCTAATAAAAAGAACATGACACCGAGACAATACATCAATAATAAATTTGCTAAATCCAAGACTGCTATTCCTTCACCTGTCAAGAAGGAAAAATATATTCCTAAGTCTAAACAAAAAATTGTTAAGACTATTTATAGGAAAGTAAGTACAGTCAAGGAGGATGCGGCTGTTGTTCGAAAAGGATCTGTTGTCAAAGCTGACAAAGGTCAATTCTTTAAGTATGCCGGGCCCAATCAATTTTGGGCTCCGAAGATAATCTAATCCGTTTGATATGTGCAGGGAGTTAAACAGGAAAACCGGGTTGTTTGGATCCTAGACAGCGGATCGTCAAGGCATATGACCGGAGATAGAGCCCTGCTATCAGACGTGGTTGAAAGAGCTGGCCCAATCGTCACCTTTGGAGATAACAGCAAAGGAATGACTACGGGATATGGCAAGTTAAATACTGGAAATGTTATCATTGAAAACGTCTCTTTGGTGGAAGGACTTAAGCACAATCTACTCAGCGTCAGTCAATTCTGTGATAAAGGTTACAAAGTGAACTTTATCAATGAGAAGTGCTTAATAGCTCATTCTAAAGAAGACAGACTAGCCTTGCGTGGAGTAAGGAAAGGAAACTTGTACGTAGCTGATTTCAACTCGGGAACTGAAGCTGAAGCAAACTATTTTTATTCAAAAGCTTCATCAGAAGAAAGTTGGCTATGGCACAAGAAACTCTCACACCTGAATTTCAAAACAATGAACTCTCTAGTCAAGAGGGATTTGTTGAGAGGACTGCCTCCGATGGAATTTACACAAGAAGGATTGTGTGAGGCATGTCAGAAAGGGATGTCAAAAAGAGCAACTCACAAAGGCACAGACACTACATATATTATTGAACCACTGCAGCTGCTTCATATGGATTTATTTGGTCCAGTAAATATTCTGTCTATGTCAAGGAAGAGATATGCCTTAGTGATTGTAGATGACTTCACAAAGTACACGTGGGTTTTATTCTTGAACTCTAAGGATGAAACTCCACAGTTGGTGATTGATCATGTAAAATTGATTGAGTTAGATTCAAAGCTACCTGTCCGGGCAATCAGATAAGATAATGGAACAGAATTCAAGAATGAAATTCTAAATAGCTTCTGCTCAGACAAAGGGATAACAAGACAATTCTCAGCGCCAAGAACTCCGCAACAGAATGGAGTAGTAGAAAGGAAGAATCGAACCTTGATTGAAGCTGCAAGAACAATGTTAAGTGAATCAAGGTTGCCTATCTACTTCTGGGCTGAAGCAGTGAACACGGCTTGTTATACCCAGAATCGAACTTTAATCAACAAGGATCATATGAAGACACCCTACGAATTAATGGCTGGCAAGAAACCAACACTCAAATACTTTCATGTATTTGGAGCCAAATGTTTTGTGCTAAAAGATGGAGATGAACATCGTGGCAAATTCGAGGCCAAGGCACATGAAGTAATTTTTGTCGGCTACTCAAAAAAAGCATATAGGGTGTACATAATTGATCAGCACCAAGTAAAAGAAAGTGTCAACGTATCATTTGACGACACTAAACTCCCAAGCATCCAAACTGAAGATCCTTCTGAGTCATTAAAATTTGACAATCATCCAGACTCAGATTCGGATAATGAAGAAGAGCCTGAGGTTGCAACAGGAAATGATGATGACAACAATGATGGTAATGATCTAGGTAATAGTGGTGGAAACAATGGCAACACTAGAGATACTACTAATACCAGTGGTGGATCAACAAGTCATCCAGGCAGCAACTCAGGGGGAGATAAAGGATCAACTGGCACAACACAACATCACAATGAATATAGAGGCGAATCATTAAGATCAAATCTACCAAGGGAAAGGAAATGGAGCAAAGATCATCCCTTTGAATTGATCATAGGTGATCCAGATGTTGGTGTTAGAACCAGAAGTGCAACTTCAAATGAATGTTTATTTTCGGTTTTTCTATCTCAAGAAGAACCAAAGAAAATTGAAGATGTTCTAACTGATCCAGATTGGGTTCTTGCCATGCAAGAAGAACTCAATCAGTTCAAAAGGCAAGAAGTATGGACACTGGTACCCAGGCCTAAAGATAGATCTGTTATTGGCACGAAATGGGTATACAGGAACAAGTTAGACGGTGATGGCATTGTTACAAGGAACAAGGCCAGACTGGTGGCAAAGGGTTACTCCCAGGAAGAGGGAATTGATTATGATGAGACCTACGCACCAGTTGCAAGACTTGAAGCCATCAGAATATTTCTGGCATTCGCAGCACATTCCAATTTTAAAGTCTATCAAATGGATGTGAAGAGTGCATTTCTGAATGGAAAGATAGAAGAGGAAGTATATGTGGAACAGCCCCCTGGCTTTGAAAATCCAGAGTTTGCTGATTTTGTATACTTCTTATTCAAAGCCCTCTATGGACTTAAGCAAGCACCGAGGACATGGTATGACACTCTCTCTCAATTTTTACTTGAAAACGGTTTTACTAGAGGTGTCATAGATAAAACTCTCTTTTACAAATTACATGATAAAGATATGATATTTGTCCAAGTTTATGTTGACGATATTATATTTGGTTCTACTAATGAAAACTTGTGCAAGAGATTTGCTAAGTTAATGCAGAGTAGGTATGAAATGAGCATGATGGGTGAGCTGTCATTCTTCCTTGGATTGCAAGTGAAGCAGATGGAAGATGGGATTTTTATTTGCCAATCAAAGTACGTGAGGGATCTTCTAAGGAAATACAATCTAGAAGATTCTTCACCGGCAAAAACCCCTATGCCAACAGCCACAAAGCTTGACAAAGATGAAACTGGTAAGAAGGTTGACATCACAAGCTATAGAGGTATGATAGGCTCATTATTATATCTAACTGCTAGTAGACCCGATATAATGTTTGCAACATGCTTATGTGCAAGGTTTCAAACTGACCCTAGAGAATCTCATCTTATAGCTGTTAAAAGAATTTTTAGATATCTGAAGGGTACACCGAATCTTGGAATTTGGTACCCTAAAGGTACAGGTTTTGAACTAATAGGCTATACAGATTCAGATTATGCAGGATGCAGGATGGACAGGAAAAGTACATCTGGAAGTTGTCAGTTTCTAGGACGACGGTTGATTTCCTGGTACAGTAAGAAACAGCACACAGTATCTACCTCGACAGCCGAAGCAGAATATATTGCGGCAGGTAGTTGTTGTGCACAAATCTTGTGGATAAGGAATCAGCTGAATGATTATGGACTTGCGCTATCTAAAATTCCAATACTTTGCGACAACACAAGTGCCATAGCTATTTCCAATAATCCTGTACAACATTCAAGGACCAAGCACATAGACATAAGGTATCATTTTATCCGAGAACATGTCATGAACGGAACTGTGGTGTTACATTTTGTACCCACAGAAGATCAAATTGCCGACATCTTCACGAAACCACTTGATGAATCCACTTTCTCTAAGTTGGTTAGTGAGTTAGGGATGTTAAACATGAACTAATTATTGCATGTTGTTTTAAATTGTATATTTATTTTGAAGCACTGTAAATACACTGTATATATTCCTTAAAAAATTATCAAAAACAAACAAACAAATTGAAAAAGAAAACTCAAAAAGATTTTCCTTATTTTGTACAGTTGTTATTTCATTGGCATCTTTACTGTAAATATTGTTTATTATAATTGTTTTCCAACAATTGGCATATATTTTATATATATATATAAGTATGTATAGTGTTATTTGTTTTTCAACTTTGACATCCTTATCTTTATTATTTTTATATATATACATAAATAAAAGCTGATTATTTCGCGTCTCTTTTGAGAAGTAGGAAAGATCTATGAGCTTGATCATCCAATTGTTTCTAATAGTTAGATCCCAAACATTGGCATCAATCTCTATCCAAGATCTTAGAACCAAACACACAAACACAATCACATCCGTCTCTCTAACCATTAAACAGAATACCTAATTGCTAAGAATGAGGGAGTCAATGCCTTGAGTGCATTTGATAAGGTTGGTAATGTGAGGGAACCAACAGCTCTGTCTCCAGAAAGGTGATTCAAATACATATAAACTGAGACAACTGTTAGCTCATCTGTGTTCTCTCAAAAAGATACAGACTTGGAAAAGGCAAAACTGTTACTAGGTTCATTCTCTCAACAGAGTGAGCCTATTGAATTCAGCCTGTCAGCCAAGGCTATCAGCAAAGAGTTAATTTCATCTGACATTTTTCAAGAAACCACAAATATTGTCTTATTTTTAGGGACAACAATGGACCAACTCAATTGGCATTTTGGACCAACAATTTAAGAACTTACTTGGGACCAAAATGGACCAAGAAAGAACAATTGAAATGTCACAGGAAGGATGAATTGACGGTAGCAATTTTTCTAAACTTCCATATCAAGGAAGGAAGAATGATTGATGATTCTGACTGAGTCAACATGCCTTCACAGGCGTCAGGAGGAAACTTGGATCATTTGCTACATTATAGATCCTTGTCTCCCTCCCCAGATGGAACATATCTGGATTCCTAACGGAATAGATCATCTAAGATGATCAGCAACTCACTGAATCTATTTCTGAAGCAATTCAGTTTTTCAAAGTCAAAATGTTTTTATAGATTCAATTGAGGACGGGGATTTGTGAAACCCCATTGCACCACCAGTGACCTCTCTTGAAGGGGCTATGGTGATCTTTCTTGCAGGTACAAAAGGCTGAGTCATCCGTACTGAGAGAGATATAGTGATGTGAGAAAAGAGTGAAACACAAGTAAGGAAGAGTGAAAATATATATTCTATGAGTGAAACACTTAGAGAGTATATGAGCGAAACACTTGTGAGGAACACAAAGTAAAATCACACACTAGCACACTTACCGAATCCCTTTCCCCATTCCCTGTTACAGATTTCAAATGTTACTTAACCAAGGTGGAAATTTCTTCAGAAAAGGACCAACAATTGTTACCTATCTACAATTGGGGGAGAATTATTAAGAGGATTACTCAACTAAGGGGGAGAATTATTAAGAGGATTACTCCAAAATGTTAAAGTGTTCAACTAAGGGGGAGTAGATCAAAAGGGGAGAAGTAAACAAAGGCTTTTGCCAGAAGAGGATTACTCAATTATTGAACAAGAAAATGGGGTATATAACAACATGCTTGGATTCTATTCCATTTGATTTTAGAAGATTCTTGTAAATATGATTAACCGGATTTTCTAAAATGTATAACATGTCATAGTTTGCAATTTTTATATCTGCGATGGTTTAATGCTGTATGTATGCCATGTTTGTTACCTTTATTAAAATGGTTGGATAATTCAAGTAAGGGGAAATTGAATTCACCTTGGAAGAGAAGGGAAGACAGGAGTTGGAGAAATAGAGGAGAAGTGGTAAGAAGAGAACAGACATCATCTCTGACATCCTAAGGGGGAGTAGTGATGAGTCTGAGAAATGAAGATAATACTACATGTATAATATGTTCAGTGCTAGAGGAACAAACATCTTTCATTTCAGTTACTCAAAGAAATCTGGAAATGTATTATATGATCCAGAGAACAATTTATTTACTTACAGTTCTTAAATGTCATATTAGTTTCTTAGTTGTTAGTTGAGTTATCCTCTAGGAATTTGTGTGTTAAATGTTTAACAACAAATAGGGGGAGATTGAAAGGCATATGTCAAGGCCTATTTGTAATTAGTAGATGACAACTCAACTCATGTAAGAAATTAAAGTAAGTAATAAATTCTGAGGATGGAATCAAATCGAAGAATGTCAACTAGACACAAAGAATCAACTTGTCAGAAGAATTATAATGAAGTTGCTACTCTACACCGGAAGAAGTTCATTTATATGTTCAAGCGTCGGAGAAAAATAGAGAAGCAGTTGTTCAGAAGATTCAGAAGATTCTAAGTGGCTACTACAGAAGATTCCAGAAGAAGAATGAAGACAGTGAAGTAGAAGAAGAACAGAAGACCACAGCTTAATGTTAAAGATGAAGAATATTTATTATAGTATGACATAAATGAACCAGACAGTACATTTGTGTGTCAACTAAAATAATAAATATTCATCATCTAGCTCAAGTGATTTTATGACAAAAGACACAACGACGACTGGAAGACTTCAAGACTGATAGCACGGTAATAAAAGACGAAATAGTATTTTAATTCTACTATCAAATGTTAATTGATTATTTAATTTATCTAATTAAATTAATTCAAGTTGAATTTAATTTAATTTGTAAATTAACTAATTAATTTAAGTAGAATTAATTTATTATAAAAGATATGACTTAATATGACTTTTAATATAATTCAAATGACTAATAAATAAGTCATACCGACTGTTTATTAATAAGTCATACCGAATTATATTAATAAAAGTCATACCGAAGCTGTTAAAGAAAAGTCATACCGGAGCAGCCGACTGATAAGTCATACCGAAGCTGTTAAAGAAAAGTCATACCGGAACAGCCGACTGATAAGTCATACCGAGCTCAGTGGATAAGTCATACCGAGATTTCTGTGCTCAAAAGGTCATACTGAACCTATTTTGTTTAATTAAAATAAGTCATACCGATTTATTTTAATTAGATAAAATCTGAATATGACTTTAAATAAGTCATACCGAGATTCAGTAAGTCATACCGACCATTCAGAAGTCATACCCAGTTCTTAAATGTCATACAAGGGTTAAAATAAGTCATACAGACTTATTTTCTTGAAATTAAGTCATACTGAAAAAGGTCATAGCAGCCTTTTTCATTTTCTATAAATATGAGAATCAGCCTTCACTTTTTTAGGAGTTCAAATTGTTAAGAGTTAGAAAAATCAGATCAAATTCAGTAATTTATCTACATTGTAATATTCACAGATTTCTGTGCTGAGTTTGAATATAATTGATTAAACACGAACACTTCATGTCGAATTCGTTCTAGACTTTTTATCAATTATATAACAGTTTTCTAAATATTAATTTTGTAATACTAATCAAGTTAAAATTATATCTTTCACTTGAACAGTATTTCATTCTAATTAATATTTCGCGAGTAATTAAAATAATATTTTTAATCCAAATTATTCCGCAATTAATTTTCAGATATTGTATTCAACCCCCCTTCTACAATATCAGGGACCAACACCGCCAAAACTAAACAGTTGTAAATCTCTCTCCAAATGTTTATTCTTTTTCTTCGTCTTTGTTATTAAAATTCAGATTTACTATACATAACTCAGCTCTCTTATAAAATTCGTAGTAAATTCATCGTAAGTCGGAATTCGTTGATTCTGGACTTTTCAGAAAGATCTTTTCATTTTCTACGAATTACGTGATTTAAGTTTTTCCAGAAAATATCATTTAGAGGGTTAAAACGGTCAAATACAGATCTGGGTAGATTCAAAAATATAGAGACGTTCGAAGTTTGAGATGCGATATTTTTTTTGGTGTAAGGGATTGAATATGTGTTTAAGGATGATGTAAAGTCTTGATTTTTGAAGGTGTTACATGTATTACAGGATTTTTAGTGTCGACTTGGAGGTAAGTACATTTTGACTTATTTTTATTTTTGAAAAAGATTTTGATACTATGAATTTCGAATTTCGTATAAGATATAAGAACATTTTTTTCGAATTGTATAAGATATAAGATATGAGAATCTTTGAAACCTAGTCTCTACGTTTCAAACCCGTTCATAATTTACGCTATAGTTCCGAAACTAGTCTTAGATAACCTTATTAGGGGCACAAGTGTGCACTCTTGGATATCTGATAAGGGCGCGTGATTATTGAACTTTAGATCCCATCCACTGGGAAAGTGTGGTAAAGAATAAGAATAAGAATAAGATATCGGTCACTGGTAAAGTGTGGTCCTTTGGTTTAGATGGTTTCAATTCCACTTTAACATTAGGTGTTGGTTTCCTTACTTCAGGATTCTTAGTGCTAATGTTTGGAGTATTCATGCTTGCAGAATTGGCAAAGTTGGATACATGAATATTGGTATTCAAATTCCAAGGCATAGCAGACATATTCATGTTGACATATGCAAGATATGGATTAAACATATAAGGCATAGATGCATATTGATCATGAATAGCATGAGGTACAACTAATTGAGGAAAAATAGAATTTGTAGACATGTTAGGTATAGCGGGCATTCCGGATTTGCAATGCACAGAATAATGATTTTTACTACCACATTTAACGCATACTTTTCTAGAAGCATACATGTCAGGTCTGTAGTTGTTGTGCTTGTTTATGACTACTTTACCATTCATGTGTTTTTTTCTTTTTCCCATTTCGCTTAGTTTCATGCTTTATCTTTTCTAATTTTTCTTTTAGTTGGTTCTTAGATATGTACCCTATATTGGCCTTCTAAACTTTGTTTTGAGGATTAGAGAAGCTACCTTCTTCCACGAATGTAACAGGTCTGTTAAGCTTTATTTTTAAAATGGAATGTTTAGCAGTTAATGATTTCTCAATCGATGGATAATTATCCGTTGATTCAATAGTATCAATCGATGGATAATCCTTATCAGTTGATTGAGTATTAGCAATCGATTTCTCCGTATCCAATGAATGATTATCATCAATAGCTAATTTTTCAAGAGTCTAAGACAGCATTGTAAAAGATTTTGATCCATGAATGTCATTCAACTTTTTGATAGCATTACTGGATCTGTTCCATTTGTATATGATTTTTAATTTTTCTTCAAGTTATTCTTTCAATATTTATATCTTCTTTTTATACTCAACTAATTCTTCTCTAGCATATTTGTTTTCTACCTTGATTCTATCCATTTGCACTAGCTCACTCTTTAGATGTGTGTTTCTTTCAGTTAGAGATTCCAATGAGCTTTTGAGTATAGTGTTTTCCTTACTCAAGGATTTAAGAGTGACATGCAAATTGTACACTTTATTAGACATTTAAGTAATTGTAGTATTGCATTCATCCTTAGACAACTCACATAGATTTGTAGAAGTTACCTGATTGCTAAAGGAACTAGCTTCTTGATCATCATGATTGGCCATAAGTGCAAGATTGATGAATTCTTTCTCTTCAGAATCATCCTCAGCAGCCCGGTCCTTTTCTTCTGTCACAAAAGCCTTTTTTCCATTTGTTTTAGTAAATCAAAGTACTTTTTCTTGTAGTCAATACTATCACTGAACTTTGATTTCTTCTCCATTTTTGGCTTTCTGCATTCATTAGAAAAGTGACCAGCCAATCCATAGTTAAAGCATTTAAACTAAGTTTTGTCAACAAGATTCATGTTTTGTTGACTCTCTTTTCTAAACTGGGACCCAGACCTTTGCATTGGATTTCTTTTGAATTTGAGTTTTGAGATCTTAATAGAAAAGTGTTAGGTCTCGAAGTATCATAGAAGGGGCGGTTGAATACGATAATCACAATAATTAAATTCTTTTAAGAATTTAAAGATATATAAATTATTGCTTCAGAGTAGGTTTGGCTATTTGTAGTGTTTAGGAGAGTTTCTTACTAATTTTCTGTGAGTGCGGATAAATCAATTTGGTTCTAGAAAATTAGCAAGAAAATAAATGGGACAAGATTCAGGGAATATATCTTTTATATATACACTCGGATATTGCTACACTCAACTAAAAATATAACCGGTTCCCGAAGAATAAAATGAGTTCTTCGCAACTAATACAAATATAAAGCTTAGTTCCTATACAAATATATCTAAATCAGTACAAGGAAAAACTGAGTCCGTAGGGAGTGCTATCTAGGAGGCCTGAGTATTTTTTATTAAAGAACCGGTTCCTAATATCTAACCGGGAGTAAGGTATGGATGTGTATAAATTATGTCTCTTGCTCCAACCATGACAGTTGCTCTCTACATATTTTGTTTTGGAGAAGACAACTCCCTTTGAATGAGTGATTTTCCTCCTTTTATTTGTGTAGACTTTAAATTAATAAAATAGGCTACTTGAATTTGATTGATTGTGCGTTAAGTGACGCCGATACAGTTGATGCCCTGTATTAAATTTAGTGGCGCCTTTAATAACCGAGTGGCGCCATGTATGTAAGTTGCGCCTCATAGGGTGTTCACCTTGGAGCTTCAAGTGGCGCCTAGATTAAGTTACGCTAGTACATATATATCACAGGTGAGGCGTCACTTAAAAAATGCAAGTGGCGCTAGTACATATAATATACTAGGTAGGCGCCACTTACAATTGTTAAAGGCGCAACAAACAATTGTGGTTTGATTAATATGAAAGGAAAGTGGCACAACTTGTTGGGGCGCTTGATGCACTTGGTCAAAGTGCAGTTTAGTCATTTTACTTTGACACATTTTCCGTTCTTTGACTGAAGTTCACAAGCTTCTACTTTATGTACCAAAGTCTAGTCACTTTACACTCTGTGCCCTGGGTTATTTCCATTCTTCGACTATAGTTTGGAAAATTTCACTTTTCGTACGAAAGTTGTGACACTTTACACCCTGCACCCTTTGAGCTGTTTGGTTATAGCCTCTACAAATCACTTTTTGTACTTTAATAAATAAACGTTCTTCAACTTAACAGTTCTTCTATTGAGAAAACTCAAATTCCTTTCACGAACCGCTGATGCCTAGTACAACTGGTCTGGTTCACATATGATTAACTTTGATCTAGGTGTTCGTATTATTGCCTTACGTACATTGTTAAGTCTGCAACAACATTATTGCTTTGAACACTAACTGTCAATAAACATAGTACTTTCACTGGAATCTTCTTTATCCTTTGTATTTACCCTATCTTCAATTCTTCTAGATTCCTATGCTTCGAACACTGTCTATCTTCAATCAATGCTAATACACTGAAATCTTCTAGTGGTACTTTTATACTGAATCTTCAACATTTCTGAAACCCTGAAAGTCTTTACACGTAATTCTTCATTGAAGCATGAACATATTAATGAACTTCTTTCAGTGACCTATAGTAGACTTCAAAACTTCTTCTAATGTCTTGATTCACTATAACTGCCTTATCTTCATTTCTTTCTGATTTTCGTGTAAACGTAGTATTATCTACCTGTCATGTTCTAGTGTTGAGTTATTACGTTTACTATTCATACAGCTTCGTAATCTCACCAACCAAAAGCTATCAATCGAAGCCAATAAACATTAGTTGACTAATCATAGTACATCCATCAAATTATTACAATCAACTGATAATAGAAAGAACTCAAAATCAACTGCTACATACCAATTTATCAGTTGATTAATAACACTTCAACTGATAAATGGTTTCCTAATCAATAGATATTTATATGACTCATATTCATCGATTAGTTACAAACATGACATCAAATTTATGATTCTAAGTAAAAATGTTATCATCACACCGAATAATCGAAATTTTGAAAAATCCTTATTGAAAACTGAACAACGATTTCAAATATAGATAACTGAATCAATATTATTTCGGTTAATCGGTTCAGTTTTTTATGAAAAAAATTATATTATATTCTTATTTTTATTTTAAATTAGTATATATTATATATAAGTATATAATATATGTATATATATAGGCTAATGCTCAAATAGAAACCAAGATATATATCTATGCTATATTATTATAGCGAACATGGGTTTAGTTTGGTTGGTTCATTGCCTTCTAAAAAGAACTAAACACCTTCTAAAAATAATTAAATACATATAATTTAGTATGGTATTCTATATCTAACATAACTACATCAATTTTATTACCACTCAACTTCTTTAACTTTATTAAATAATTAAATAACAAAACTATATCAGTTTTATTACCACTCAACTTCTTTTAATATTTAAACGATAATTATAAATGGTTTATAAAGTAAAAATACATATTAGTATTTTTAATAAATACATATTAGTATTTTAAATAAATATAATTGATACAAATAATATATATATATATATACTATATTATTAAAGCCAAAATATTAAAAATTTGGTAGTCGGTATTTGGGTCGAGTAATTATTATTGAGCTTAATTTTTAAAAATTATTCTCCTAACCAAAACACATTTCAAATTAATCTCCTAATTAATACACATGTCTAAACGAAACATACAAATATTATCTTATTAAATATTAATCTCCTAACTAAAATACATCTCATATTAATTTTCTAACTAATACACATCTCTATATAAAATACATAAACATTATTTTATTAAAATATAAATATAAAAGTATATAAAAATATATACATTTAATATTAAATAAAATTTAAAATTATTATTATAAAAATTAAATTCAAATCATATAAAGAAAATATTTAAAAAAACTATTTAAAATATTTAAACAATTCGACCCGTGCATCGCAAGGGATATAAGTTAGTATGTATATCTATACTATATTATTATAACCAAACTAGAGAACTTTTTTTTGAAACACTGGGGTGAACCACAGAAAAGATCATAACCGTCCAATTTCAGATGACCCATAGAAACAATTCTAACCATTCAATTTAAACCACATATTCAATCTAATCTAATAGTCCTGCAGGGACACCCACCCACAAATCAAATACACCCTCACACACACGATCCCACCTAATTCCTTCTATTTTTAATTTAATTTTTCTCGTCTGTTAGGAATCATGTAGTATGATGATAACAAATTCATTAAAATTATAAATTTGATGATTTTATTTGTAACTGTTTAATGGATATATATCTTATAAATATCCATTGACGAAGGAACCAATTATTAGTTGAAGTTGTTATTAATCAACTGATAAATTGGATTGTAGCAGTTGATTCAGGATTCTTATTTATCAATTGATTGTAATACAACGATGGATGCATTGTGCTAGTCAACTGATATCTATTGACTTCGATTGATAGCTCATCAATAGATGTGAAGAATGGCTGACAAAGTGTAAATATTCTAAGTTAGAATTCTATCAAATGAAGTGATCAATGGATATTGAAGTCGATGGATAAGGATGATGTTCGATGGATAAAAGTCAACAAAAGTCAATTTAATGGATCTCCATCAACAGATGAAAGCACCAAGGCAATCAACGGATAAAAGGCCATCAATGGATAAGGAATCGATGGATAACCAAAATATCCATTGATACATTAATTGATCAATGGATAACATATCCATCGATGGATAAGCAAAGATAAATCGGTTGATAAGTTTCACAGCAATTATCAGTTGATCAAAATTTCCCAAATTTGTTAAAGGCAAATGGAATGGAATCTTTGCAGAACTCTGAATCAATGGAAGACAGTCCTGTCAGGATTGTGAAGACTTTCAAATGAACACAGTCTTCAAGGAATGGATCAAGACAAAGATATTTCCAGAACTAGACAAAGTCTAGTGAAGACTGTGAAAGTAACTAATTTCTAATTTCATGTAAACATTATAAAATGTACTTTATGCTGTTATTAGTCGATAGAAAATAGAAGTAGAAATGAACTGCTATATATAGTTTAGTAGTTCATTGTAGCAAAGTCTAGATATCGAATTCTGAACTCAAAAAAAGCACAATAGAAAGTTGGACAATATTTGTAGTACTTTTCTTAGTTCATTTTACATTTTTTAAGCAGATTGGTTTCTAGAACAAGGTTTATTGAAAAGAAAAATATTCACTACTGGAAAACCAATCCACTTGTAATTTTAAAATCTATGTTTTGTTTTCAAAAATTTTATTTTTAATTCTATTTATCAATGTTTTCTTAGTAATCTTTATTTCCAAACACTCAAACAATTAAAGTACAAACTTGAATCTGCAAGAATTCCTCAAAATTCTTAAGTTGGTATTCAACCCCCCTTCTATAAATTATACTAAAGGAAAATAACCGCATTTGTATCTGCTATCTATTGATCCCTCCTATGCTAACTACATAGAGAAAGGTCCACATGTACCTATGAAAATAGTTACAAGCACTAGACAAGCTTATTCCAAAACCCGTGAGTGAAGACACAGCTGATGATGAAAAGGAAGTACAGAATGATAAAAAGGCTATGAACATTTTGTTTAATGGTCTTGACAAGGATATGTTTGACAATGTTTATCAATTGTACAACCTCTAAAGAAGTCTGGGATACTCTTCAAACTCTATATGAAGGAACATAGCAAGTAAGGAAGAACAAGATGCAACTCTTGATTCAAAAATATGAGACCTTTCACTTTAAGAGTGGTGAAGCAATTAATGACACATATAGTTGGTTTCAAAAACTTCTGAATGAACTGAAACTATATGGAAGAGTATATGCTGTTGAGGATGCCAATCTCAAGTTCTTGAGATCTCTACCCACAGAATGGAAACCAATGACTATTTCTATAAGACAATCTCCTGACTTTAAAGAATATACTCTTGACATGCTGTATGGAATTCTGAAGACTTATGAGTTGGAAATACATCAAGATGAAGAGATTGATAAGAGTTAGGAGAAAGAGAAGTATGTTGCCTTGGTGGTCAAGGATAAGCAAGTTGCAGAACCCTATGAAGATGTTGATGTTAAAGAAGGGAAAAAGTAGAGTCACAACACATCCTAGCAGCAACTCAGGGGGAGAAAAATAAAAGAAGGATCTACTAGTCGTACTCAACGCAAAGAAGATAAAAGGAATACATTAAGAACATATCTGCCAAGACAAAAGGTTTGAAGTCAAAGTCATTCATAGAGTCTAGTTCTTAGTAAACTGTATTATTGAGTAAAGGCTAGAAGTGCTAGTTAAAATGAACATATATTTTTTGGGCCCTAACATCTGGAATCCCAAAGAATACTGAAGATGCACTGATTGATCCAGATTGGGTGATTGTAATGCAAGATGATCTAAATCAGTTCGATGGCAGAATCTACTCAAGATGGAACTCAGACCACAAGACAAAGATGTATTTGGTATTGTAAGGGTTTTCAGAAACTGGATAATTATTGGCATTGTTATGAGGGACAAAGTCAAACTGGTTGCTACATGTTACTATAAAGTAGAAGGTATCGACGATGATGGAAACAGAATATTCGGGACTTTCAAGATCAAACAGTAAGCACCAGTGACGAGACATGATCCTTTTAGGGCCTAACAAGTTGAGGACCTAATAACAGGATATCCCTAGCACATGTTGAGCATTCAAGCATGAATATCTATCAGATGAATGTGAACAAGTGCACTCCTGAATGGTGAGTTAGAAGTTAAAGTTGATGTAAAACAACTCCTAGACTTTGAAGTTTCATATCCACTGGAATTTGTATATCATTCTCTTCACAGGCTCTCTATGAATTGAGTTAGGGATTCAATCAAAATGTCAAGGACATGGTATGATACTCTAACTACTAATTACTTAAAAATTATTTTATATTAGAGTAGTTATACGTATATATCTCTCTAGAATACAAGGCACACACAATGTAATATATGTGCAAGTATACCATGATTGTATTATATGTGGGTCTACTAACAAAACTTATGCAAGAGATATTTTGCTAAGTTAATGCAGAGTAGGTACAACATGAGCATGTTAGAAGAGTTGAAATTCTTTTTGGATTACAATTAATTCAAAAGAATAATGGCAATTAAAGTAAGTCAATGATCTTTTGAAGATGCACAATTTGGAAGATTATAGACCTGTCAGGACTTCTTGCCAACAGACCACTAATCTTGATCAGGGCAAATCAGGTATATGAACTAAAGTGACAAGCTATAGAGGTATGATCAGGTCATTACTTATTCAAGTGCATAAAGACCATATATATTATTCTCGAAATGCCTATTGCAAGTTTTCAAGTGGATACTAGAGAATCTTATCTTATAGCTAAGATATGAATTGTTATATATCTTAAGGGGTTACCAATTCTTAGAATCAGGTACCCTGAAGATAATAGGTTTAACCTAATTAGCTATATAGATATAAATGATGCAGGTTGTAAGAAAGACCGGGAAGTAATTCTTAGAAGTTGTCAATTTCGTGGAAGAAGTTGATTTCTTGTTGAAATAAGAAGAAGAACTCAATACACAATTGCAGAAAAAGGCGGAAATTAAAGCAACTGGTGAATGTGATGATCTGATCTTCTGGACAAGGAAACTTCTTCAACTACAACAACTCTGCTGGATATTCTCTACACCACGTATGTAATAAGCTCATGGACATCAAGTATCATTTCTTTGGAGATTGTCCGAAGTAGAATAACATGCAGATATTTGCTGAACAACTTGATAAATTCATTTTGTCTAAGTTGGTTAGTGAACTTGACATATTACTTATGTTCATATTTGTTGGAAATCCCATATGCAAGGAATTCTTAAATGAGTTCACAATTATTAAATTTTCCATATTTACAGGACTTGTGAATTTGTGTGAAATCCAAAACCTCGTACTTATTGCTACTAGTTTAATTATCATGTTTACAATGTTATATGAATATGTGGTAGTTAAATTTTCTAGCGTAAGTTAGCAGCATAATTATTTATATGTTAAATATTTGATAAGTATTAGTCAATGATATTTTGCTTAATTGCTCTGATATTTTGATCTAATACTTTTAAATATTTTATTACAAATAATTGTGACACTTTTGATATTAGTGACATTATTTAAAATTTATATTCTAAATAAACAATGTATATTTCAAAACTCACTAATATTAAAAGCTGAAGTATTTTCTAAGTCATGTGTATAAAATTCTCAATATTTTATATACTTAAAAAATATTTCTAAAATGTGATTTTGTTAGTGAGGAGTTGTAATTAAGATCACAAGTATTAAATGTCAATATTTAAAGGACTTGTGAATTTATTTTCAACTATATCCTCGAGCTTACGTATATCATTAATAATTGTTATGAGTATAATTGCAATATGCTAGTGTGACAATTATTACATATAGCGTCGGAAGTTATATACTAATATTCAATCTTATGGATATTTAGTATTTAGCAAAATTATTTTATCTTATTAAAATTATGGATTGAAGCAATTTAATGTTTATTAGTTTCATAATTTTGATTTGATGAAATATTAGAAGCAGAATTTCTTGCATTTTGGAATTATTGATAAATATCAAGTAATGATATTTTGTTAATGTTTCTGTGCAATTAATTGTGATATTTTTAATATTAGTGATAATACATGTTGCTTATCTGAAATCACTAATAATAAAAATATGACTTAATGCTTATTGTTCTACTGAATGATTGTCATGTTATTTGATTTATATATGCATGTCTGTGGTAACTGTTTAGTATTGTAAGAGTATTACTATTAGTTCTTTTTCTTTGACTGAATTTTAAACCTGAATTTATTTAAAAGAAATTCTTGTCTATTTCTTTTCTAAAATATTTTATCCTACAATACATTCACTTTCTATCAGTTTTAAAGAAGAAAACTTAAAAATTCTTTTTTAAAACTTCTCTTTTGAAAATCTTTTGATTTACAGCCTTGCTTTGATTTCTAAAACCTAGGGTGTGAATCAACTTTTCTTGAAGATAATCTTTATTTAAATCTCAAAATATTTTATCCTCTCTCAAAAGCTGGTTTTAAATGCTATATTTTCAAAACCGTTTTCTCTCTTAATTTTTCCTTTTAAAATAGCAGAAACTTTGTGACTGTTATTTTATTCGGAGAAATTATTTTTACTTCGAGGTACCAATCACTTGTAAAATGATTTATTTTTAAATACTTGTTTCAATGTATGTTTCACATTGATTCATAGTACCAAAACAGTGGTTTTTGCTTTGAAGGTCTAGTACTGTATTGTTAAGCATACATCCAACCCCAATTGTAATATTTTTATTTTAAGTCGGGGATACTATCAGATGGACGAAAATGATGTAAATCATAATTGCATTATGAGTCGAAAAATCATAGTCCTCTATCCGATAAGGATTTTTTGCAAAACTGCTTTCAAAACATACAGTGCTAAGGTTTAATGGAAAAGAGTCATTTTATCAAGATATATTTGGTAAGAGAATTGAATTTATTCTTTGGTGTAAATTCTCGCATTTTATTATGGGAAGTTTGCCTTATAAGAAATTCATAACGGATAGAAAATTTCTTCTTTGATACACTTTCTCACGTTTTATTATGGGGATATGTATCTAAAAGAAAATTTCATATCATGCTCTTAAATGATAAATCTTAAGTTCCGACAAAATATTTTGCTGAAAAGCGCTTTAATGCAATCTATTACCATTCATGCTCATATTTTTTCTTCTCTTTGAGATGAGAAATAAGTTTAGGAATGTTAAGAAGATTATCTTATTTGTTGATTTTATCCATTTAGCCCCAGTGGCTTTAGGAGTTGGCCAAAGGTTGAAAACCCATCAATCTCTTACCCAGACCATAATACCAAACACTAATTCATCCACTTCCATATAATAACCCCTGGAGATATAAGGAACACATGTAAGTTAGAGGTTGATAAAGGAGAAACTGCACTTGATGCATCAAATAAGGATGAAGTCGAAGTGCACCCACAGTTCTACCTCCAGAAAAGCAAAGTAGTATATAACTGAGGTAACTGTAGGCTCATGTGCATCTTCTAAAAAGGATGCAGAGCTGAAAATGTAATTAAACTATCTCTGGAATCATTCTCTCAACAAGGTGAGTCCATTGAAATTTGCTCGTCAGCCAAATCATCTTGTAATGAGTCAAGCACACCACCGACACTCACACTGATGGTAAGCCTAAATAGTTAAATTCTAGGAACACATTGCAAGGCATGCGCAGTGAGAGGTATAGGCATTCAGACGAGATACAGACTCTAATTAGCCATACATTACATTGTCCAAGGTATCTACCTCAAACGGAAGTTAATATTCTGCATCCCGAAAGGGAGATCTCTTGTTCATATTTATCTGAGCTTGAGAGGTGACTAATTGACAAGAATTCTTTGGATGAGTTAAGTAGGGTATTTTATACAAAATTCTCGTCATCGGGTTACGAGGGAAACGTAGGCTCTAAATGATTCATTACATTGCCTACTACATTGCCCCTCCTGGAAGGAACATTTCCAGATCCTGAAAAGGATGTCCACCTCTCATTTATGGAGAAGGTTTGAGGCAACCCCTTGAAAGAACAATGCAGGATTCCCTAACAGATTTTAAAATCTTGGGATAACCCATCTTAAAGAGGTGAGGCTCCACTAAACAGTGATTTAGCAAAAGCTATTAAGTCTAGTGCTGAGACAGTGCTTATGCATGATAGATCAAGAACACCTTTACGAGACAATTCTCCACTTGATAGTGATTCAGTTCATTTTGATGAATCAGGTGATGAGAATATAAATGAATTGATGGATTTCACTTGTAGGTACAGAAGGCTATATTTCAAATGCAGAGTGAAAGTGAGGGAGAGAAATACTTAAATGAAAATGAGGGAGAGATACACTTGAATGAGAGATAGGGAGAGAAAGAGTGAAACACTTCAAAGTACTCGACACTTTAGTGTAAACACCAACAGAATGTAGTAGAAGTGAGGAAACCATAGACCAAACACTTACCCTTGCTACATGCTACTTTTGAAAGACAAGCTACTATGTTTTCCCAATCAATGACAGACCAGAACCTTCTTTGGAAGTCAAGCCATGAGAAATTTATGGTGCATTGGAGGATTCCTCAACTAAGGGGGAAAATTTAGTATAAAAGAAAAAGGAGAAAGCTTATATTTGTATCCTTAGGGGGAGAATTTAGACAGAAAAAAGAAGAATCTTCTGATCCTTATGGGAGAATCAAGAAACTGTATCATATAATTGAAAGGAGTTATCAGTAGAGGATTCATCATCCAAGTGGGATGTACAGAAAAGAATTTACACTTACATTGTTCATCTGGAGGGGAGAAGAAGAAAAAGAAGAAGAATCTCATTCTCAGGGGGAGAACATTATTTGAGTTATGTTCTATGTTCTAATGAAGATGTTCCCAGGAATTTTGATTCTTATGAAGCTCTGTTCATGATAACTTCTTGAAGTTCAAACTATGAAGGATTTTAAAGCAGAGAGAGCTCAAACAGATAGAAATGAAGATGATACTACATCAATATCACTTCAGTGCTAGAGGAACAAACATCTTTCATTTCAGTTAGTCAAGAATTCTGGAAATGCAGAATCTGATCCAAAAAAACCAGTAGCATTATTTACAAGTCTCGGACGATTACTTTTTCTAGTTGTTAGTTGAGTTATCCTCTCTGTGAGATTTGTTGCTATGTTTAACAATCAAATAGGGGGAGATTGTTGGTGAGATTACGAAACCGTATGAATAGTAATCGTGATAACTCAACACTAGAACAAGACAAGTAAATAATACTACACCTACACAGAAATCAGGAAGAAATGAAGATAAGACAAACACAGTGAATCAAGACATTAGAAGAAGTTTAAAGTCTACTACAGGTCACTGAAAGAAGTTCATTAATATGTTCATACCTCGGTGAAGAATAATGGTTAAAGACTTTCAGGGTTTCAGAAGTGTTAAAGATTCAGTATAGAAGTGCCACTAGAAGATTTCAGTGTAAAGACATTGATTAAAGATAGACAGTGTTCGAAGCATAAGAATCTAAAAGAATTGAAGACGGGGTAAATGCAAAGGTTAAAGAAGACAACTACAGTCTTGAAGTTATACTCACTGAAATAAGTTCATTCATATGTTCAAGCATCAGTGAAGAATAGAGAATGAAGTATTCAAGATTGTGGTAGTAATGGAGACGTTGTCTGAGTACCAGAAAAGGTTCTAGTGAAAGTACTATGTTTATTGATAGTCAGTGTTCCAAACAATGAAGTTGCTGCAAACTTAACTATGTACGTAAGGCAATAATACGAAGACCTGGATCAAAGTTAGTCGTCTGTGAACCAGACCAGTTGCACTAGGTGTCAGTGGTTCGTGAAAGGAATCTAAGTATTATCTATAGAAGAATTGTTAAGTTGAAGAACGTACTTGGAAATAACGTTTATTTATTAAGATACGCAAAGTGATTTGTAGAGACTATAGTCAAATAGCTCAAAGGGTGCAGGGTGTAAATCGTCATAACTTTGGTACAAAAAGTTAAAGTTTCTGAACTATAGTCGAAGAATGGAAATAGCTTAAATGGAGCGCAAGAGGTATAAAAGGTTGGTGATCAAATGGTAATTTTGACCAAGTCAAATTAAAACATCGACACAACTTTAGAATATGTTGATTATAATTCTAAGGCATATACTGAATTCGACACATAGCTTTTAAATATGCCAAAAAAATCCAAGTGATGTATACATGGTGGAAGAAATCGACACATGCTATACAAGGCTAATGAATTTGACACATGGGCTATACATGGAAGAAAAAGTCGACACTTAGACTTCTTACTTCAAAAGAATTATTCTAAGGCATGTACAATGGAATTTTATTCGACACATAGGTTACACAGGGCAACACAATTCGACACTTAGTCCCTCAGCCAATCAAATTACAGCAACCTACTTTATTGATTTAAAGACTACACAAATAAGATGATGTGAGCCACTCATTCAAGGGTCGTCTTCTTCAACACAAAAAAATGTAGAGAGCTACTGTCATGACTGGAGCAAGAAGATATAATTTATACACACCCATACCGTACTCCCGGTCAGATATTAGGACCCAGTTCTTTAATGAAAAATGTTCAGGACTCCTAGATATCACTCCTTATGGACTCAGTTTTTCCTTATACTAATTTAGATATATTTGTATAGGAACTGAGCCTTATATTTTTGTGTTAGTAACGAAGAACTCATTTTATTCTTCGGGAACCAGTTATATTTTTAACTGGGTGTAGCACCCCTCTGTGTTTATATACGAAAGATATATTCCCCGAAACTTGTCTCGTTAAATTACTTGCTAATTTTCTAGAACTTTAATGTTTATTCATAAATACGGAAAATTAGTAAGCCAGTCTCCTAAACACTATTCACCTCATGAATTTGAACCCACTAACCGAACTTTAAATTATTTATCCGCAAAAGATTCGAATTTTTTTTTTAATTTAGTGAGTATCGTATTCAACCCCCTTCTACGATACTTCCGGGACCCAACAGAAAGAAAGTATGAGGAGTTGAGGAGATTGGGAAAGTGCAGAGTTTTCAAAGATCTAGACAGAGTTGGGTTCAAACTAAGAGATGGAGTAACTTCAAGAATAAAACTCAAGTTTGTCAAAGACTATCCCATTCAAACTCTACAAGTTGCAGTTGATATTCTGAAAAATGCAATCATGATTGAAGAAGTCATGGTTAGGCAAGAAATTCTTCAAGCCATTGAAGAAATCAAATCTAGGGAAGAAAAAGAAAAGAAGGCAAAATATGATCTTTTCATGCACCAACAACAACAACAAAAACTTCAACATCAGAAATAGGTAGGCTTGATATCTTGTAATAATTTGTAAAATTTTCTTTTTCCAAATTGGGGGAGATTGTTGGATCAAATCAAGCTTACTCTGTATAATTACTTGTCTTGTTTTAACAAATCTAGATATTCTGTATTAGGTTGGTGACTTAGATACTGTAATGTACTATTGTAGATAGAAGTATGATCAAATTGTAATTCCAAGTTGTAATTAAAGTCAAAGAATAAAGTCTGTTAGAAGATTCAAGTTGAATCATGCATCTAGATAAAGAAGACTTCTTGAAGAATAAGGAATTCAATCTGAGAATTCTTCTAAGGCAAATAATTGATCGAGAAGTCACTACAATCGAGAAGTCAAAAATGTATAACTGGTCGAGAAGTCTCAAAACACTCGTTGGCTCAGTATTCGATCGAGAAGTATTCATTCGAGAAGTCAAGGAATAAAGCCAATCGAGTAGTGTGAAAATGATATACATTCGAGAAGTCCATAAAACAAATTGAGAAGTAAGCTATTGAACCATTTGAGAAGTGTGAGGAATTAGATCAATCGAGAAGTTTATGATGATAGCTCATTCGAGAAGTCAAGTTCATTGGAGAAGTCTAGTCCAATCAAGAAGTCTAGTCCAATCGAGAAGTCTAGTCCAATCAAGAAGTCTAGTCCAATCGAGAAGTCTAGTCCAATCGAGAAGTATCAAAAGTACTCAATCGAGAAGTCAATATCATGACTTCTCGAAGTGCCATGAAGCTGAGTATTCGAATGATTCAAAAGGGCTAAATTCAAGGAAATTTGTAGAAGAATGAGACAAGTGATTCTGAAACTTTGTCATGACAGGATAAGTCAAACATGTGATGATAGAGACAAGTCTATAATGAAGCTTAGAAGATACACAAGACAAATGACAGAAGAGATAAGGCTGAAAGCTACAGACTGTCAACAGAATGTGTTAGCTAGAAATAGATAGTAATCAAATATAAAATTATTTTTGTCTATTTCTAGTTTTAGCTTAACTGACTGGTGAGAGCATGTGCCAAAAGACATGTTGTCTATATAGTTTATGCACTGCCTCATTAATTAGATGTCTTTTTGAAAATTATCAAGTGTTCATACCTTGTATCTTTCAAGAACAAAAAGCTGAAATTCATACTGAATTTCAGATTGTAGCAAAGTTCAATTCTAATACAAATTAGATTGAAAGTTATATTATGTGTTTACTTTATTTTCCGCATTATGTTTTTGTAAACACTTGAATTGCTAAAGCTACATATACTAACAAACAGTTCATCAAAATCAAATGTCACAAAAATTTAAAATTATACATTCACCTCATCTGTAAACTTGTATTAACTCTAATTCCTACCATGCCCCTTAGTGGATCCGTATAACTAAAAATTGGAAAAGGAAAAACGAATTTGTCGCTACATGTTGAATACTCATTTTCCTACCAAATTATGATGAAGCCAAGAAAGACCCGTTTCTAAATTCATAGGACAAGAAGAGAAGATAAGGTTGTTCTTCTAGCATATGCTTTTTTGAAGGCAAGTTATGATCTAAAAATAATGCTAATGTGTGGTTAGGTGATGTAATAAGAAGTGTTGGATAAATCTTATTTTTATAATAAAAAATTTACTTTTATAAAATATTATACAATTATTTACTTTTGAGTAATCGTTTCTTAAATATAATATTTGTCAAATGTTCACGTGGTCATTTTTTCACATTTATTTGTCCTTTCAATTTTTTTTCCAATATAATTGTTCTTCACTTTAATGTATATGCTATATTTAGAAAGAAAAAAGTAGATTATGTTTATTTTATCCATTCAAGTCGTAATATAATTGACACAAAAATTATTTTTCTAAATAGCTGTAATTTTTTCGGCGTTAACAGAAGGATGCTAACGGGTCAGACGTTCGGATTTTAATAAATTTAAATTTTAATATTTTTGAATTTTAAAATAAATTTAAACTTATTTTTATATGATCTTGAATTAAATTGGGTCTATTTTAAATATGAGAATCATGTAGGTGATGATAACGTTAGGTACTACCTAAGATTATAACAATTTTCTATATAAATACATAAAATTTGTAAATTCAGAATAAATTTTTTATATTTACAAAAATATCATTAAACTTGCATTGAATGAGTTCATGACCACGGGGGAGTTATCTGAGATCATCCTCTTACCCATTTTTCTCTTTAAATATATGAAAATTGAAAAAAATGCAGTTATATGAATAAAACAGGCAGACACCTGCAAATGACAAAGTAAGTACTTCCAACTTTTTTTGTTGTTATTTTACTTTATATATGTTTTTTAATTTTTTAATTTTTTAAATAAAACTTAGTTATTTATATTTATATTTTTACTTCAAAGGAAGTTTTTCTAAATTTTTTTATAGGTAATTTTTTATAAATCTTAAAATATGTATAGACAAATAACGGGAAAAAGATTTTGAGAGTGTTCTTTATACTTATCATATGCATAAGAAATTAAATTGTCAAGGAAAATGGAAGAAAATGAATAATTTTATACTTGAAAAACAAGTATCCTTACTTTTTTGCACTATAGAGAGGGAACTAAACACTTTTAAATAATATACAAAAGTATTTGCTTATTCATTTAAAAAATCAAACAAAAGTATGGTATTTAAAAAAATGTCAAGAAGTTAATTATGTTTTAATTTAGTTAAAGTGGAAATAAATTATAATTTTGGGAATATTCATTTAGATACTTTTATTATATATAATTTATGAGTTATTAGAAATATGAAGTAATTTTTTTTATATAAATTGTATGTGATGATTCTATCTTTTATTGAATAGAATAATAAAAATAAAATATTTTTTGAAAAAATTACTTTTACCAATTTTGGATTGTAGAATGTATTTATTATTAAATCAATTTTTATATTATTTTAAAATAGATTGTTAACTTAAAATCAAAAAACACCAAAGTTTTATATTTAAATTAAGCATTAGAAGGAATACTTTTTAAATAAATAAATAATTTTATATTTTTACTAATTATTTATAAAAGAGGGTTATATATTATAAAAAAAATTATTTGTAGATTTAACATTTTGACAAAGCAGAGTAAAAGCTGGGGATAGAGGAGAGAGACGAGAAAGAGACAGAGAGTATATGGGAAATTGGACTGACCGACTTGAAGAGGTGGGGTTTGATATTATCCACTTATTTATACGTGGCCGTAAAAGGCTGGAAGATCCTAAATGGGTCCCACTTGCGAAGACTTAAAATTTCCAGATGGCACGTTCATGCTCACTCCGCGTTTCCACTTTTAACGCCGATTAACAGAAACCTAACTCCCCACAATAAATTATTATCCACCTGTCCCAAATATTACAACTACTGTAATCACTGCCTAGTACGCTTGGTCCAATCTATTGTACTTACCCTATGGGCGTCCAATGGTTTTCACGGAAACCTCAACCTTTTTTTTATTTTTTTTTATTTTTATTGATTAAACTCTTTTTGTTCAATAAACTCTCAATTTTTTGGTGGATTTTGTTAGTTTCTTCTTGTTAGAGTTTGATTTTATTTTGGTGTTCTTTCATATTCGAGATTATAGGCCTGAAAGATTTTCATGAGTTTGATTATGTGATAAAGGTTTTTATGAGATCACATATACTGTCAACTGCTCAAAACAGTTGGGTCACCGCAAATTCATATATTTAAATCTTGAAAAAATCGCTTGATTATCTCTTTAAGAAAGATTTAAGAGCAATATGTTTAAAATTTTATTCAATTTCGATTGTATTTGTGGATACCGTATGATTTTTCATTATTGAATTGATTCCCCTTTAAAAAAAGTATAAATTAGTTAATTTGAAAATAAAAATACCATCAATCTTTAAAAATAAAATTTTGAAATTAAATATTAAAAATTTCAATTATTCATATATAGTTAATTCACATATAATTAATTAATAGTATTTGATCTCTCATAAGATTATCCAGAGTTTGGTATGAATGCAATTTGAATTAATGAAATAATATTTATAGGTTAATAAAATAGTTAATTCTATCTCTTGTCAAAAAAAATAGTTAATTCTATCTTAATCTTTTCGCTTAAAAGAAGCATAACTTAATAGGTGAATCTGTAAATTAATGCTCCGTTTGATATAGAAATAATAATTTTTTGCTGACAAATAGATAAAATTTATTTAATAAAATTAAAAAACAACTTTTAGGAAAATGCATTTATTAAAAAATTACTTTTAGAGAAAGTAATTCCTTTATATTTAAAAAAAATATTTTTCAATTTTTATTAGAAATAATTGTAAATTTTAATATCAAACTTCTATAAAAAAATATTATTTTTTATATTATATATTAAATATCAAAATATTACTGTATTAAACATAATATAATTTTTCTTACACCACTTTTACATAACAGCACTCTTTCGTGCAACAAAATAACATATTTTGAACCGGTCTGAATCAGGGCATGTGCAGCCCTGTTATTTTGTGGACCTTGACATTATTAACATAAAAGGAAAAATATATAATTTTATTTATTTACTCCCTCCGTCCCACCCAATTGTTATCACTTTTTTTTCACTTTCTGGCACGCATTTTAAGGTGGATTTTAAAGATAGTTCCATAACTTATTTTTAAAAATTTCTTTTTTTGTATAAAAATAGGATTGTTCTATTTTTATACAAAAAAGGAAAATTTCAAAAATAAATTATGGAACTATCCTTAAAATTCACCTTAAAATGCGTGCCAGACACCCCATTTTGAAATGATAACAACTCAACGGGACGGAGGGAGTAATATTTCCATGGTTGAATTAAATTATTTGGCTTAGTGCAATTGCTTTTGGAACTAGTATTCAAATAACAATTAGAAGAACATAATCAAGCAAAAATGAATTTTTTAATAAAAATCTCTAACTCTTATTGTTGGTTCCTTTTGTTTTCTCCTATTATGTAACTTCGAAAGTTATTTTTAAGTATAGCTTTAGTGTTTGTTGATAAGTAAAAGTAATTTATAATCTATTTATAATTTAAATTTAAAAATAAAAATATATACTTATTTTATGCTCAATCTATAGATTATTATAAGTACTTTATTAATATTTTTGTAAATAATAATCTATAAGTGAAAAATTATATTTTTATAAATAATGAAAGTAGGAAAAGTAATTCTATTAAAGATAAACCAAATATTTTGATTTTCATTTTAAACAAATAACTGAGAAACAAATAAGTCTAAAATTTTGACCCGAAAATAAATTAAATATACATAATATTCATATATTTGAGGTCTTGTCTCTAGATACGCGTATAAATATAGTGGTGATAACACGTCGCATTCATCTCCAATTCTCCATTGTTGTTCTTAACATCAGACTCCGTAATGTTAACTGATCTATCTTTAAACAACGACAGTCGACATATGTACATTGTATATGAACATAAAATACAAAAACATTAAATGAAATTAGTTGAGACTTGAGACAGATATAAAGTGTGTGTGTGTGTGTGATGACGGTTATTGTATTGTCTCTCCTCTCCTCTCCTCCTCTCTCTCTCTCTCTCTCTCTCTCATTCTGTTGGTTTCTGAAAGCCGTTTCACTTTATCCGAATTCTCTTGTTTATTTTGACGCTCACTCAGATATATAATTATAATATAATATTGTGTTACGTATGTTGTTTATCTAGACCACCATAGGACTATATCTATCTCTATACAACACCTATACATATCCATATTAAAACCCACCTACTCTGCTTCTTTCTTTAACAGACTTCACACATACATTCACACACAGATTTTATATATTAGAGAGAGATATAATGGAGGGAGAGAAGCGCACGGGTTGTTCATCATCATCTTTTGCCTCGGATCTTTTTGGTTCGAAGGACTCATCCTCCTCCTCTGGTTCTTCCTCCTCTTCTTCTGCTTCTTCTGGGATTTTTGGCTCTATCTTTGCCTCTAATTCTCCTCACTTGGTTATCTTCATTTCCTTCTCTTTCCCTTCTTTATATGTTTAAGATTTGCAATATCGTTGGTCTTACGGCACAGTTTGTTACCAGTTTATTTCGTATACATGTAACTTAGTTTTTTATTTTCATAAACATTTTAAGATTTGCAATATGTTTTCATGGCCTTTTATATTTTTATTTTTCGCCTGTTGTTTTCAAAGTAAGCATTGAAATGATCTTTTAAGTCACCCAACCTCTTATTTTTCTAACCGACATCTTTTTCGTGGTAGCGAGATATAAAGAGTATGTTTGGTTGGTAGTTACGTACTTGGTACTGTTGAAGGTCAAAAGGGTTGATTTTAACAGGGTTTTATTATTAATATTTCAAGTACTTGTTGGAAAAGGATATTATAAAGTTTATATGTATCTGCTTATTTTAGATATGTCATGCTCTTGTGTTTGTACTAATATATATTTTAAGGAAATGCTTTTAAGTTAATTTATGGTTGTTTCCAGATATGTATGTATTTTGCATGAGAATTTGAGTTTAGTTCTTTCGATACTTCTATTGATGTTCATGCTATATATCTCAGTGATTACTTGCATAATTGCAAGTAATTTTTTGTTTATTCTCCGGATTTGTATCTTTTTTTCCACTTAGGTTGTGGGCAGGGAGTCCTTGCGTGCTGTTGAGAAGAAACACGACTCAGCAAACCGTGCTTGCAACTTTAAAACCGGACATTCAGGTTTAACTCAAAACTGTAACAGATGTACATTTGTAATTTACTCCGTGTTCTTAATCGGATACACAATCACCATATTGTATGAGAAACAATGTTTGTGTGTGTGGTATTGTTTTTAAGTATAACACTATGGTAAAAACATTTGTGGGATTAGAAATTCTGACCTGCTTAACCATGAATGCAATATTTTTAGATTCCATGCATCAGAAGAAGCAAGGTGAAAGTCAGGGCACCTGGAAGGATTTTAACAATACTTATTACACTGAGCAAAATGTACAACCTTGTCCTCTCAGCTCCTCTATATACTATGGCGGTCAAGACATCTATACCACATCTTATAATAGCCAAAGCCATGATAATTCAACTGTGAGTTAATATCCTCAGCATCTGTAGGCTCTATGTTGCAAATTATTCGAAGCAACACCATTTTAGGGTATTTGCAGATCAAATCTAATTCTGAATGCTATTCACAGAAGTTGTTAATCAATTGTAAATATAACTTAATTGGTCTTGATAACGATGAAGGTAACCTATGTTGTAAAATTATGCACGAAGAAGAGTTCTTACATGTGTTTATTGATAATAGTACTTCAATTGTTGTCTTGTTGAACATATTACCAAGAGTGGAGAAAAAAAATTGGGAATGATAAATGAAAAAATCAATATATATCACAATGTTTACATGGATACACTGAATCCTCTCGAGTCAGTTCTGTTTTTGAAATACCAATTGTAAATAAGTTTGTCAAAAAGTCATGATGTGTGTCAAATGTAGAAATATGCTAAGTTTTTTTTTTTTTTAATTCTCAATAGTTCAAGAAAGATCAGGGAGAGGATGACTCTGGAAGTGCTTCCCGAGGGAACTGGTGGAAAGGTATGAAGTTGCAACTGTAATTCTCTAAATACCCAACTCAATAAAGGAAAACTTATGGTGTGCTACTTCTGTTTGAATTCAACATGAATTATCGTCTTGAAATCTCGTTATTAATCATTTATTCATCCGGCAGGGGGTCTGTACTACTAAGAGAGAATCTCCTTTGACATATTCTGTTGTACTTGGAACTAGGTAATTTAAATCTAGTTCTTTAATATATATCTTTTTAATAATTTTGTTAACTTTTACCTCTTTTTTAATGTGACTTGTTTGTTTAGTTGCTAATTACCTTGGGTTATCAACGTACTATACTAGATCTAGTTGTATAATCAGTTCTTGTGTACTGTTTATTTACAGGAATCCAGGAAGTGATTACTAGATGAAGGTTGCAGTTTATGATCTGTGATGTTGAAGACGGAATGGATGGACAGTAGTTGTTTTCTTCTTCTGAATATGAATATTAACTAAAACTATATTATGTAGGCATGTATTTAGAATATAAGGTTTTTTCTTTAGTGTAAAGAATAAATTAAACCTTGCGATTTTACGAACTTACTATAATGATGTTAACCTCTAGAGAGTCGTATTATCATCACCATCTATTGTTGTAAATGATGTTTACATTTAATCATTTAGAGACTCGTATCAGGCATCTATTGTTTGACACATAGGTGAGTGCCACAAGTATCTTTTGTAATAGATTTCTGGTTTGCCTATGTTGATCAATAGACATTGTAGTTGAACTCAGAATTTCACTATCAAAATGTTCAGGCAATTTACGTCAATGTTATGATTCTCGCATGGATGTGGCATGATCGCCTTTTCTTCGTTTTAAGTTATGGACCTGTCAAACTACTGCTGGTTCTTTCTACATAAATGAATTTGTCTATTATCAGCTGTTTATTCATACCCGAGTGGGACAAGAAGAATACTTCTGTTATGTTGCGTGAGTCTATGAGGGAGCTTTCAACTTGTAACACGACAGAGATTTTAAGATACTAAAATTGTGGCTGTTTTTTTCTCTGCCCAACATAATGATATGATAAGATAAGATTTGGCAGTTAAAAGGTCTTTAAGGAATCAGATCTTTCAAAGTACCGTTAGTTTTGGTTGCTCAAAGATATTCTAAGAACATATAGTTTCTGAGTAAGGCTAGAGATCACAAATATTGTTACAAATTTTTTTCCCAAATAATGTGGCATGACATATGGCTTATTTTATTTCGTAGGTGCATATATATGTACGCAGGTTTCGTGTTATTATAGGAAATTTACTAATTATACACGTGACAACTCAGTATTTAAGACAAGTATCATGAGGTATGTGTCTAGTTTTAGCGGCTTCACTACTTTATTATTATACAAACATCCCTATGCCCTGTTAAGTATATATATTCGCTCCGACAGATCGTGTCCAGTTAAGACCTTCTCGAGGTTCTACCTATATTAGGGAGAATCCTACTAAAACCACATGAACACCAAATATATCGCCCACTTGAGAACAAAGTCTCTAGAGCCGGAGGCGGAGGGGTAGGGGCTCAAAGTTTTTATATAAGAACTTATATGATAAATTCAAATAAGAAAAAAAGAACATAATATCATTAATTTTACATGTCATAGTAGCATTTTTCTTTTTTTCTTTTTCTGAAATCTCTCCATAATTTCTTCACTGCTTTCCATCTCAAAAATATCTCTTTCAATATAAGTTATCAGACAGTCATTCAACCAGGTGTCTCCCATTACATTCCGAAGCATACTTTTAATAAGATTCATAGCTGAAAGTTTGAGCAACATATAAACTAAAGAAAATCTCAAATCTTTTTATTTTTGAACCATTTTTTCATCTTGACCAGAAACTCCTTTTAAGTCAATAAAATCATTGTCGCTTGATGTGCTAAAAATACACATTTTAAATTGCAAGTGCACAATTCACATCGTTTTAATAATTAAAAGATTCGTTCCACAAGTACTAAAATTATTTTCACAAAAACCTTGAATTTTAATTTAGGCAAATTAGACCAATTAATGCTTGGGAAGATGATTAACTAAACCTTCTAAACTAATTCACTAATTTTTAAAAAATTAATAAAATTACCAAAATAAATAACAATAAAAATTAAGCAAGATAATGAACTAGGTCTAAAATTTAAAGATCCTATTTTAATAATATTGAAAACTAAATTTACTTTTAATATATAACCCATTATATCCACTACCTTAAAATCAACAACAAAAGTTAGATCTATCAACTCCATCTAACAATTAATAATAAAAAGTAGATCTAAAATTTGAACAAGTTAAACCCACTAATGAAATTGGATCCAAGAGGGGTTCAACTACTAAAATAATAAAAAGTAGATCTAAGTAATAAAGAGCCTATTCAACACTGAACTACCAACAACCAATTTATATCTAAAATATTAACCAACTAGAATTAAGTATCAAACCCAATAACCAACCAAACGAAGATCTACAATCTAAAATCAAAAATCAACAATAACAAAGTTAAAAATCTAAAATCATTACACCTGCATTTAAAATAGAGATTTAAAGGGGCACATGACAAGATATAAAAAGTAAAAGTAAGAAGTAAAATATAGAGATGAAGTAAACTAGATCTAGAATTTTAATCTAAAAGGGTCTCTTTCATTTCCCAAGTATACAACTTGTGGTACTTAAAAATATATCATAACCATAAATTTAAAGAAGATAAGATGCAAGTAGAAAGAGAATGAAAGCTTGAATTGCATATATATAAAAAATGTTTACAATATTTGAGAGAGATAAAAACGAGACCAAAAAAATTAAAAGAGAGGCTACTACTAAAACCAGGGTAAACTAAAGTTGAGAATACAATGGGAGAATGAGACAAAATTAGGGTATTGGGTAAATCTTATCCCTTCATATCTATCTATCCACTTGTCCTTTTCTTTGGCTCCAAATATAGTTTGATGGCTTGGAAATGGCTTGATGGCTTGGCTCAAACTTTACTTCTTTTCCTTTGTTGTTGTTTTCTCCCATTTTCTTCCTTGTTTTCTTCTTATTTAATCAAATATCTATAAAATTATGAAAATGCATCAAATTAATTAATTAAAAATACTAAGACAAACACTAAATATGTATAAAAATATGCACTAATCATCGCTTCTCATATCTATAATATAATTCTCAAGTTGATCGTCAAGGGCCATAATATTGATTTCATAAAATTCCATTGGATATAATTTGGCTAGCTGGATCAATTTCTGTTTATCAAAAGCTGAGAAGGAATGACGCAGATCAAGACTTGATATGCATGTCAAAAGCTCTAGATTAACATTATCAAAACGATCATTCATCTCTTGAAGCTGAAAATCAATGACATTATTAAATAAATCAACCTGAAAATGATGAAGATTTGTATGTCTTTCAGTATTTCGACGTGATCTCCTGCCTGACATAAAGAAATTATCGATTTATGGAATATCGTCCTCGTTCATTTCACAAAATTGACTAATATCAGCAAGTAAGTTATTCCACCCATTTTCTTGAACTTCTTGTAACCTTAATTTAGCCATGTTTACCAAATTAATAGCATTTGGCAGGTCTTGATCCTTCCTTTTTAAGGCTTGAAATAGTTCATTTGTAATTCCTAAAACTTTTTTCAAATATAAAAGAAACACAAACTCATACTCGCCAATGACTTCAATAAGCCTGCTTATCTCACCCTTATGCGTTGAAAATGATGGAAACTTTTTCATATCCACAAGCACTTCTAATGTAGCAGGATACAAATGAATTACACTAATAATAGTGTTATAATGTGAACTCCATCGCGTCTCTCCTGGTCGTTTTAAAATAATTCCTTGATTCATATCTCTTCTTGTATCCAAACTACCTTGATAAATTCCCTCAACTATTTTCTCAATTTGTTTGACTCGAATTAATTCTTTTTTCTTACAAGAAGCTCCTATAAAATTAGCCAGTGATGACAAATAATCAAAAAAAGAAAAAATCTTTTTATGTTTTTTTGCAACAACAACTAATGTCAATTGGAGTTGATGTGAAACACAGTGAATGTAGTAAGCACATTTATTTTCCTGCAATATCAAACTCTTAAGACCTTCAATACTTATGCTCATATTGCTTTCCCCATCATACCTTTGACCACGAATATGAGATGTACTTAACCTGTATGTTGCAAATAGTGAATCAATTACATTTTTTAAAACTTGAGAAGTGGTATCCGGAACATGTACAATGCCAAGTATATGTTCAATAATAATACATTCTTTATTTACATACCTTAAACCCACATCCATTTATTCTTTGATTACAGAATCGCGAGCCTCGTCAACCAGAAAAGAAAAGAAGCTATCTTTAATGTCATAGATAATTGCTCTTGTAGTAAGAAAAGAAGCACAATTATAAATATCTTTCTAAATTATTGGTGAAATCAATATATTGTTCACAGGAGCATTCTTCAGAGAAACTCTACTTATAACTTCATTGTGCTTACAAAGAAAGTTAATAAGTGCTAGAAAATTTTCTTTGTTTTTTGAAGTCTCTAACTCATCATGGTCACGGAAAGGAAATGCTTGCATCAAAATAATTCTTACACACTCAATTGCTGCATTTAGGAGAATCCGATAATCTGCTTTTGCTTGCGTTAAAATACCTACAATCATGATATCAATGTGTTGCTTTCTATTTAGTAAGTCCTCGCAAGTTTTCACACACTTAGTATGGTTACTATTACGAGATTACACTAGAGAGATTAAGAATTTTAAAGATTGAGAATAAAGAGAGTTAAAGATTGAGTTCGTAGATTGAGAGAGAAAGAGATAGAGAAATCGTTAGTAAAATTGCAAGTAAGAATTAAAAGAAATTTTAATCTCACTATTTATATTTACTGAGTTCCCAATCTATTTCTTACTCAGAATAGAACTCAAATGACCATTGTGATAAAAAGTAAATAAAGAAATTACTTATTTTGACAATCGACTGTTATACATACGGGGTTGTATGTATTCATCAATTGATAAATTAAGTAACCAACGGCTAGATATAATACATGTTGATTGATGACATGGACCCTGAAACTTCTAAGTCATCAACGGATAAAAGACTTATCCATCGACAAATATTATTATCCATCGATAAAGAAATATATCATCAATTGATATATTTATCTGTGGACAGCTGCAAATATCCATTGACATGTAACTGTTTATCAATTGAATATTGAGAAATCAACAGATTAACAGAATCAATGGTTACATTCTAAAACTAATTAAAAAAATAAAAAATAACTTGTAAGACATTTTAAAAGACTAAACATAGTTAAGCATACCTAAATCACAAACCAATCTATTGAAAGTAGATTCATCCAATGGTTTGGTAAAAATGTCTGCACGTTGTCTTTCACTAGGGATAAAATGTAATTCAATAGTACCATTCATTACATGTTCCCTAATGAAGTGATACCTTATGTCAATGTGCTTTGTTCTTGAGTTTTGAACTAGATTCTCAGTAATTGCAATTACACTTGTGTTGTCACAGAATATTGGAATTTTGCTTAAATTAAATCCATAATCAAACAACTGATTCCTCATCCATAATACTTGTGCACAATAGCTTCCAGCATCAATATATTCATCTTCTGCAGTGGATATAGACACTGAATTTTGCTTCTTGCTAAACCATGACACAAGCTTGTTTCCTAGAAATTGACAAGTGCATGTAGTACTTTTTCTGTCAATTTTGTAACCTGCATAATCTGCATCTGAATAACCAATTAGATCAAATCCAGAGTCTCTAGGGTACCAAATGCCAAGATTTGGTGTTCCTTTGAGATATCTTAATATTCTTTTTATAGCAATCAAATGAGACTCTCTAGAATCAGCTTGAAACCTAGCACAAAGACATGTAGCAAACATTATGTCTGACCTACCTGCAGTTAAGTATGATAATGAGCCAACCATGCCTCTATAACTTGAAATGTCCACTCTAGCTTACTTACTATTCAATTTGAGTTTAGTTGCAGTGGCCATGGGAGTTTTTGTAGAAGAACATTCACTTAAATCAAATTTCCTTAATAAGTCAGAAATATATTTGGTTTGATTTATGAAAATACCAACTTTAACTTGTTTGACTTGCAAACCAAGAAAATAGGTGAGTTCTCCCATCATTCTCATTTCATATTTACTCAGCATTAACTTAACAAACTTTTGACAAAGTTTCTCATCAGTTGAGCCAAAAATAATGTCATCTACATAGATTTGAACAAGAATAATAGAACCATTGACATTTCTATGAAATAGAGTTTTATCAACAATACCTCTTGTAAAGTGATTCTCAATCAAAAATTTAGATAGTGTGTCATACCAAGCTCTAGGTGCTTACTTCAATCCATACTGTGCTTTAAGAAGATAGTATAAAAATCCAGGATGAGCAGGATCCACAAAACCATGAGGTTGTTCCACATATACTTCTTCTTCTAGTTCTTCATTGAGAAAAACACTTTTCACATTCATCTGATAGACTTTGAAATTAGCATGTGCAGCATATGCTAGAAAGATTTTGATTGTTTCCAACCTTGCAACAGGTGCAAAAGTTTCATTAAAATCTATGCCTTCTTCTTTTGAATAGCCCTTTGCTACCAATCTTGATTTATTCCTTGTCACTATACCAGATTCATCCGTTTTGTTTCTGAACACCCATTTTGTACCAATAACAGTCTTGTTCTTTGGTTTGGGCACCAGCTTTCATACCTTGTTTCTTTCAAACTGATTCAACTCTTCTTACATAGCAATTATCCAATCAGGATCATTCAAGCCTTCTTCAATCCTTTTTGGTTCTTCTTGAGACATGAAGTTACTATACAAGAATTCATTTTGAGTTGCACTTCTAGTTTTGACACCATCATTTGCATCTCCAATAATCAACTCAAAGGGATGACTTTTGGTCCATTTTCTTTGTGGTGGTAAGTTTGTCCTTGAAGATGATGCTTCATGATTATTAGAATTGTCATGATCATTGTGATGTGATTGGTTATTTGAGAACCCTCCCCCTGAGATGGATACTCTAATTGAAGATTGTTGAGCAGAGTTGTTATCCATTGAATGGTTATCAATTGATGTATTATCAGTCGATTGATTATTATCAACTAATAAGTTATTTGTTGATGCATTGACATCAATTGATGGGGAAATTTTAGGTATTTGATTTCTTGGAATCTCTACATCATCATCACTTTCTTCACCCTTACTAGTTGATTCATTTTCAAAATGCAATAGGTAATGGTATCCTTCATCAAACAACCCTTGAATCTTCTTATCATCAAAGACTACATGCATAGATTCCATAACAATGTGTAATCTAAGATTGTAGACTATATAAGCTTTGGTAGTTATTCCATATCCAAGAAATATAGCCTTATCTGCTTTGGCTTCAAATTTTCCCAAATTTTCACCCTGATTCCTTAGGGCAAAGCACTTGTAGCCAAAGATATGAAGAAAATTAATTGTTGGCCTCTTGTCTTTCTTCATCAATTGATATGGAGTTTTGCCTTGCAGTTTATTGACCATGGAAATATTCTGAATATAACATGCAGTGTTGATTGTTTCTATCCAAAAATATGTAGAAAGTTTTGCTTCTTCTAACATAGTTCTAGCAGCTTCAATCAAGGTCCTATTTTTCCTTTCAATAACTCCATTTTGCTTTGGAGTCCTTGCTGTAGAGAAATGATGAGTGATACCTATTTCTTCATAGAATTCTTTCATTATTACATTCTTGAATTCAGTACCATTATATCAGTTCTTATTTTCTTGGCCTTCCATTCAGTGCCATTGTCAACATTTCTCACATGATTTATAATGAATTTTCTTGCCTAATCCTTAGAGTGTAAGAAATGTACCCCAATTATATCTTATGAAGTCATCCATAATTACTAAGACATACTTCTTTTTGGCAATTGACATGATGTTGACATGGCTAAACAAATCCATGTGCAATAGTTCCAAAGGCTTAACAATTGGTGATTCTGAATTTGACTTGAATGATGTTTTTCTTTGTTTTCCTTTTTGACAAGCATCACATAGTCCATCCTTGGTGAATTCCATCTGTGGAATGCCTCTAACCAGATTATTTCTAACCAATTGATTCATGGCTTTGAAACTCAAATGGGCTATCTTCTTATGCCAAATCCAACTTTCATCTTTATTGGCTTTGCTAAGTAGGCATGTCATTGAATTTTCCTTTACAGAGTTGAAATCAGCCACATAGAAAATTCCATTTCTTCCACCAATTAAGAGAATTTCACCAAATTCTTTATTAGCTATGATGCATGATCTAGTTGAAAACCAAACACCATTTCCATTATCACACAATTGACTAATACTGAGCAAATTGTACCTCAATCCATGAACTAGTGCTACAGGTTCAATGACAAAATTTTCATTGTAATTGAGACATATCCCAGAGTAAAACCTTTGCTGTTGTCTCCGAAAGTAACTCTTGCACCAGCCTTTTCCACAAACTTTGTGAGCAGGGAAATATCTCTAATCATATGCCTAGAACATCCACTATCTAGATACCAGAGATTTTTATTCCTATTTCCCTGCACACAATTAAAACAATCAAGTTACTTTTGGTACCCAAGTTGCCTTGGGTCCTCTTTTATTAGTTGCAGCCTGAGCATTGGTTGCAAACTTTGATTCCTTTTATTTTCTTGGGTTTAAATCCACTTTTACTTTAGGAGTTGACTTTTGTGACTCAAACACCTTGGAACTCATGGCAGACATATCATGCACATTCTTATACTTAACATTTTGACTAGCATGATTGTTATCAGGTTTATGCATGTTTCATGGCATTCTAGGCATGTTCATATTGACATATGCAAAGAAAAGATTATACATGTATGAAACTTGTGCATAAGGCATATGAACATTAGGTGCAACCAAATTAGAAGACATGACATTCATGAGTGTAAGATTGGTAAGCATGGCATTTGCGGACATGGCATTTGCACTTAAATCATTTGAATGTATGAAGTTTTTTTCTTTCTTGCAATGCATAGACAAATGATTTACACTACCACATTTAGCACAAACCTTTCTAGGTGCGTACATATCAGGAGTGTAATTTTTGTGCTTATTTATGCCCAGTTTTCCATTCCTATTCTTTTTCTTTTTCTTAGACTTAGGTTGGATAATTTCAACAGGTGTTATCCCTTCTAATTTCAATTTTAATTGTTTCTTACATAACCTACCAATGGTGATCTTTTCAACCTTAGTCCCAACTTAATTCTTGGTTTCCTTAACAAACTTGATAGGGGTGCAAAAGTTGTTCTTCTCTTAGGTCTAAAATCATCATAGAAGGGGGGGGGGTTGAATATGATGTTGTAGATTTTTTGTTATATTATGGATTAAGTGTTTGTGTTCTTTAGATATTAAAATAGAAGTTAATGAAACACAAAGATTCAGGGAAATAACAATGTATTATTAAATCCCTGAGGTGCTACACTTCTAATCAAATGATTAGCTTCAATGGGTTCAATCAATGTTACAATAGAAAATACAGTTGGGTGATATGAATGTTAAGCTTTAATGGTGCACCCGTCTGTATGTCTTTTGTTGAAGATGAATGAATTCCTTACTGTCCATATTGATTTTCACCCATATATAATTTGTAGACTTTTTGGAAAATGATTTCCAACAATTCTCAAGTCCTTTGTTGCGCCTGTAAGTGTGATAGTGGTGTGTAGGCGCCACTTGAATGTTTTTTGCACCTAAAGCATGTTTATTGCGCTTGTATAGTTTTGTTGTGCCTGCACACTGAGTTCCTAGTGCAGGCGCCACAAACCACTTGGATTCTATAACAAAACTTTCCTTGCGCCTTAGAAGAGATTTTGTTGCGCCTGCACATTGAGTCCCTAGTGCAGGCGCCAAAAACTCCTTCCCTTAGAGATTTGATGATCATTGGTATGCTTTGTTGCGCCTACACTCTACATCCCTTGTGTAGGCGCCACAAACCTTAACTTAGACTTCCCTTAAGCTTCCAACATGGTTTGTTGAGCTTCACACACTGATTCAATTGTGTATGAACCACCAAGCATAATAGGACTTACCTTAAAATATTTCTTGAATTCTTGAAGTAATTACTACTTGGCTTTCACTCTTCTGGCTTGATCAACTTATTTTCTTCTGATTAATCAAGACACTTCTTTTCTTATTGTGCTGACGCTTAGTGCACTGGTCTGGTTCACAAACGACTAACACTGAATTGAATTCCCTTGATTTCAGTTTCAGCTGATTAACTTTGGACTGTTCCATTGCTTCTGATCACTGAAACCCTTTGACATCTATACCTAAATCATTACACTGTCTTTAGTATGAAAACTTCTGAACTCTTATTCATTGCCGAGGCCTGAACATTTTAAATAAACTTCTCTCGCTGACATTCAGTAAGTCTTTCATCTTGAATGCTCTGCAATGATGTATGTATGATTCATGTTATCATGTCCTTCTGGATTCCTGTGCTACATATTAGTATTATTTATCTGTCTTTGTTACTTGGTTGAGTTATCGTTACCACTATTACATTCTACATTACAGTATGCTTTACATCTTCTTATTAGCCATTGATGATTTACTTGTCGATAGATGCTTATCAATTGATTCAGCATCAATCGATTGATAATCCTTATCAGTTGATGAAGGATTAGCAGTCGATTGATCTTTATCCATTGAAGTATCAACCAATAGCTTTCCTACTAATTTAGGGGATTCTCCTAGAGTGTCTAAGCCCTGAACATCAACAATTTGTTTGGCAATTTTAGTAGACATATTCCATTTGTTAATGGTTTTAATTTCTCCAGCTAATTGTTCTTTTAACAATTCTTTTCTATTTAAACTGTTCACTAGCTCATCTCTAGCATCCTAATTTTCTGTTTGAATCTATCTAAACATACAAGTTCATTTTAAAGAAATGCATTCCTCTCATTTAAGGCATCAATTGTATTCTTTAACTTGAGGTTTTATTTGTTCAGAGATTTCAGAGTGACATGCAAATTGTATAGTTCATTAGACATTTCATTGATGGTACTATTGCATTCATCTTTTGAAAGCTCAGAAAAGTTAGTAGCTAATACCTGATTTGATGATGAACTAGCTTCTTCATCATCATGGTTGGCCATTAGACCTAAATTGATGAACTCTTCAAAATCACTGTCATCAGCAGCCCAGTCTTTCTCCTCAGTAACAAAAGCCTTGTCCTTTTGTTTAAGAAGGTCAAAATATTTCTTTTTATATTCAATGCCATCATATGACTTTGCCTTCTTTTCTTATTTTGGCTTTCTGCACTCATTTGAGAAATGACCATCCAATCCACAGTTAAAGCATTTGAATTTTGATCTATCAACCAAATTTTTATTTTGATTGTCATTTATGTATTGGGATCTAGGTGTTTGAGCATTTGGATTCCTTTTGAATATTAGCTTTGAAAATTTCCTTAACAGAAATGCAAGGTACTCATCAATCTCATACAAATCATCACGAGAGCATGCTTCATTTTTTTCACATTTGTCCTTTTCTTGTCCTTTAAATGATTCTTCAACAGCTTCACCAACCACCATGACAAAACCTTCTATATAGCCACTTTCGCTATTCCCTTTCTTGTCTTCATTTCCCTTGACCATCAAAGTTATAGTCTTTTCTTTTCTTTGACTCTTCTCAATCTCTTCATCTTGTTGTATTTCTAAAACCTTCTATATAGCCACTTTCACTATTCCCTTTCTTGTCTTCATTTCCCTTGACCATCAAAGTTATAGTCTTTTCTTTTCTTTGACTCTTCTCAATCTCTTCATCTTGTTGTATTTCTAACTCATATGTTTTGAGAATACCATAGAGTTTCTCAAGAGTATAATCTTTAAAGTCCTGAGATTGTCCAATGGACACAATCATTGGTTTCCATTCTTTTGAAAGAGATCTAATAAATTTCAAGTTTGTATCCTCAGTTGCATAAACCCTACCATATAGCTTTAATCCATTTAATAACTTTTGAAATCTGTTATAGGTGTCATTGATGGATCCCCCACTTTTGAAATGAAAGATTCATACTTTTGAATAAAGAGTTGCATCTTGTTCTTCCTGGTCTGCTCAATTCCTTCACAAATAGTTTAAAGTGTATCTCATACTTCTTTTGAAATAGTACAGTTGATTACATTGTCAAACATGTCTTTGTCTAGACCATTAAAAAATATGTTCATGGCCTTTTGATCCTTGAGCACCTCCTTTTCATCTTCTTCAGTAAACTCAGTGATGAGATTTGGAATATGTTTATCAAAAGTAGGAGTTACATCTGATTTCACGCTTGTGACTAATTTCATAGGAATATGAGGACCTTTCGCTATGCAGTTAACATAGAAAGGATCAAGAGAAAGTAGATGCATGTACATTTTAACCTTCCATGCATAGTATTCATCTTTCTCCAATACTGGAATTTTCACACCTGAATCTTTCTGGCCCATATTGACTTGTTCTTGATCTTAAACTCTCTGTATATTGAAAGCTTGTGCTCTCCCAGAACAATGCCAATATAATTTGTAGAATGGGGGTTGAATACAAATTAATAAAACTTTTTGGATTTTAATAATTGTTCTTGTTGCTAACAGTGATTGAGAAAAAATATACGAACAATAAAAATGAAACTAATTTGAACAATGATATTTTAAAATTACTGATGGATTGGTTTTTCCATAAGTGTATATTTTTGCTCAAATTATCTAGGTTAATAAAACCTAGCTGCTTTTTACAAAGTTAGAACATTTGATTCTGAAAAAGTGTTCTAAGGCTTGAACAGTTGATTCTAAGATATTGATTAACTTCTATTTCTAATAATGCTACCACACTTGTTTATATACTAAAAGTATGTTTACAATACCTAGAAAGAATATAAAATTATTAATCTAAACTAGGATTGTTTCTGATCTATCTTTCCTTCTGCCTTTTTCTATTTCAGGAAAAAGTACTTCAGACTTGGAAAGACAGCTTCAACTTGAGTTTTCACAGTCATCATATACTGTCTTCCATAGGTTTGCTTTTGTCTGTCAACTTGTCAACTTGTGTTATCTCAATCAATTGATAATTTGATGTTAGGCATATCAATTGATTCTTCTTTTTTATCCATCAACTAATATTTTTCTTCGATTGATCTTTATATCCATCGATTGATAAATGATGACTTATCGATTGATAGATGTTATCAATCGATATATCAACTGATGGGTCTTCATATCAGTTGATGCTTCCATATCAATTGATCATCCTTCACTTGCATAATTTTCCTGTCTTCAAATAATTACAATTTGACTGTCTAAGTTACACATCAGTTGATGACCTATATCAATCGACTCTAATATCAATTGATGAGAATAATATCAATTGATTTACACCTTATCAATTAAAATAGACTAAATACACCTATGTTACAATCCATATTATCAGTTGATTCACATAAACATTTCAACTGATAACTGGTTTCCTGATCAATCGATATTTATAACTTTCATATCAATTGATCAGTTACTTCAATTAAAATTTCTATGATTCTAAGATTAAAGTTATCATGAAGTTACATGTAGATTCCTAATAGTAGCAATTGACAAAATGTGGGTTGCTCCTGATTAGAACCTGTTAGGAATATATTAATTTGATGATGTACAAAATACTAGAATAGGGTCTAACATAGTTTATCCTTAATAAATCTTTCTATTTTCTGAACTTTTATATAATCAGAGTCTAGATAGTCTATATTCATTCATAGATGTCATTTGTACTTATAAGATTTTCAAGAGAAATAAAACCAGAGTCTGGATGCAAATCAGAGTCTTGGAGATGATCAGAGTCTATAGTCTATCAGAAACTGAAGATCATTAGAGTCTGAAGTCTTTCAGAGTCTATAAAGCTGAAGCTGAATTTGGAAGGTGATCATAGTAATGGAAAGTCTTCGAAGATAAAGGCAATTATATTGCAAATATGCTATGGGAAGGAAAGAAAATTTCAGAAGGAAACTGTCAACTAATAATTAGGAATTCTATTCCTATTGTAATTTGATTTTCTGTTATGAGCTAATAGGCAGCTCTCTATATAAACACTCTACGTAACCTAATTTAAAAGGTGAAGTTTTGTGAGAGCATAGAGATATAGAGAGTTGTTGTGAGAAACACAGAGAAGCTGCTAGGATTTGTGTACACCCTAGAAGGGTTTGTATTCATATATCAATAAGACTAACAATATTCATTCATATTTTTGTATTTGTTCTTTGTTAATCATTCGAAGCTATTATGAAAAGTTTGATTCTAAAATAGGCAAAAAAGAGCACACAAGTATTCAACCCCCCTTCTACTTGTGTAACTGGGAAAACAATTGGTATTAGAACCTAACGTTTAAAATCGATCGAATATGTCTGGAAACAAATGTAATTCTAAGATTCCTATGCTCGAAAGAAAATAGTACACCCATTGAAAGGTTAAGATGATGCATCATCTAGAAGCTACAGACCCTGACTATCTTGACAGGATTCATGTTGGATCTTCCATACCCTCAAAACTTGTTCCTCAAACCATTATTGAAGGAAAGATTGTTGAAGAGCATTTTGTTGATAAACCAAAGGCTAAGTGGTCAAAAGAGGACAATGAGAATGTTCTCAAGTAGGCAAAGGTTAAAAATATTCTCTTTAACAGTTTGGACTCTGTTCTTACAATCTATATTATCTCATGCAAAACTGCTAAGGAGATGTGTACTCCGCATCTTCACGGAGAATTCAATTTCACCGGGTCCATGTCGGAGATAGCAGGGCAATTGTTACACCATTCGTCCTGAAGAGTGGTACAACAAAACAACAGCTACAAGGTAAGCCAAAGATTTAGATGAAATCTCTCTAAAAAATTGTATGGCAGACTCAAGACATATGACCTAGAGATGCAACAAAGGAAGAACAAAAAGTCTGGAAAAACAAAATTAGTTGCACTCTTAATAGAGTTTGAGAAAGAGCAACAGGAAGAACCCAAAGAAGCAAGAATCAAAGATTCAAGAAAGAAGGGTAAGACTATTGTTGAATCATAGTCTACTGAGTCAGACTCTAATTCTGAAGATGAGATGGATTTGAGTCAAATGATGGCTATGTTTCCTAAAAATTTCAAAAGAATGAAATTTAATAGAAGAACTGGAAAATTTAGCAAGAGGCCAACATTCAAGAAGGAAGATGAAAAGGTTGAGAAGGGCAAAAACACAATAATCAAGCTTGACAAGCAAAAGGTCAAATGCTTCAACTGTAGAATATTGGGGCACTTTGCTAGTGAATGAAGAAAAGCAAAAAGTCAAGGCAAAGGAAAGACACTTCTCTCAACAGGAAAGGATTGGGCAGACTGTCGTTCATAGGAAGAATAGATTATGAAAATCTTTCCTTGATGGCAGTCTCCTTAGAAAAATCAGAGTCTCCTACTGGAATCTCATCTCCTTAGACTCAAGTATCAATATTTTCTCCCGAGTCCTTACTCAATTTAGACTCTGATGGTATGAAAATTGTTCAAATTGAGATTAATAAGATAGTGAAAAACTTTAGGTCTCTCACTAACGACAATGATATGTTAACAGAAGAAAATTTATCCTTGATAAATAGGAATAACCATTTAGAGTCTGAGTTAGTTTTTATGGAAGAATACAAAAAGGATTCCGAGAACTGTAGACAACTATAATGAAGTTTTAAAAGTCTATGATTATGTCAAAAAGGAGGAGGAAAGGCTTAAGTTCAAAGGGTGGACAGACTCTGGAATAAAAGTTCAGGAAATTTTCAATAGTCAAAATGTGTGTCAAACTGCTGGTCTAGGCTATGACAAGAGTTAAGACAAAAGACCTATTATTGAGAATGATAACAATGTAGAATCTAGACAAGTTAATAAGATTATGGACAATAGCACATTTACTCCTGTTAAGTTTGTGAATTCTGAAGTTAAAACTGATTTACCTAAAGAAACCACAAACTCATCGATCAATAATCCCCCTGCAGTTGACATAAAGATAGATGAATCAGGAGAAAAAAACCCTAGGAAAAACATAATATTGGGTATTTGTCCAAGTCTAAGCTAAATGAAAGGCTAGAGAACTTACCAGAGTCTAGCAAGGCTAGGAGGAATAAGAATGATAAGGAAGGCATTAATAAGGCCAATAATTATCAAAAGGATCCTAATGCTCCTAGAAAGAAATGTTATAGATGTGGAAACCACAACCATTTAGCTCTAGACTATAAAACAAAGATTGAGAAGAAATTAGAGTCTATTCCTTCTCAGACTCTAAAATGTCACTACATTCCACAGATACCCTGTTATCACTGTGGTAGCATATTTTATTCTATCTATATGTGTATAGTCTATCATGATTTGTATTATAATTTCAATGAGCTAAAATATTCTATTGATAAGAGTTGATATGACACTGTTAAGACTCCACCAGAGTCTAAAGCAACAAATGAGACAGGTAACTCCAAAGTAAAAGTTAATAAGCATGTTTCACCTAAGGTTAGTAAGAAAGGATCCAAAACTATTTGGGTCCTCAAAACATCTAACTAGTTGCTATCTGTATACAGGGTACCAGGGTAAAGAAAATGTCCTTAGTCTTGGACAGTGGATGCTCTGGACACATGACTGGAAAGAAATCCCTGCTTACAGACTTTGTAGAGATGGCTAGCCCAGAAGTATCCTTTAGAGATGGCAATAAAGGAAAAACATTGGGATATTATAATATTGTACATGGAAATGTCATCATTGAAGAGATAGCTCTTGTTGATGGCTTGAAACACAACTTGATAAGCATTAGTCAACTTAGAGATAAAGGTTACCATACTGGTTTTGACAGCAAAGAGTGTCTTATGACTCACAAAGAAATAGGCATTTTAGTGTTCAAAGGGCATAGACATGGTAACATATATGAAGCCAACATGGAAACAATCACAAAGAAGTCACATGTTTATATAGCAAGGCCTCAACTAAAGAAAGTTGGAAATGGCACAAGAAACTGTCACACGTCAACTTTAAAATACTCAACAAGTTGGTGAAACAGAGTCTTGTAAGAGGACTACCACAGGTTGACTTTGTGCAAGATGGACTTTGTGAAGCATGTCAACTTGGAAAGCAATGGAAAACATCCTTCAAAAGAAAAATAATAAACACCAGTTCTGAACCCTTCTTTCTATTACACTTAGATTTATTTGGTCAAGTAAATGTGATATCAATTAACAAAAACAAATATATTCTTGTCATTGCAGATGATTTTACAAGATACACATGGGTTTTCTTTTTGCACTCAAATGATAAAGCTTCGCAACACATAATAAACCGTCACTTTTCTGGAAACTAAATAAAATTAGACTGTAAGAATGCTGAGAAGTGACAATGGTACTGAATTCAAGAATGCAATCATGGAGGACTGCCAGTATATTTCTGGGCTGAGGCAGTTGATACATCATGTTTCACTCAAAAATGTACATTGATAAATATGCATGAAAATACTCCTTATGAAATAGTGAAGGACAAGAAGCCAAGTGTGAAACACTTTCACATATTTGGTTACAAGTGCTTTGTACTGAAAGTACTTCCTGAAAATCTAAGAAAATTTGAAGCTAAGACTGATGAAGCAATCTTTCTTGGATATGCACCAAATACAAAGGCATTCAGAGTCTTTAATCTCAGAACCAGAATTGTTATGGATTCTATTCATGGTACATTTGATGACAAAAAGATTACATGATTGCAGGATGAGTCAGAGACTACAACACTGGAATTTGAAAATCTTAAAAGCTCTGAGATAGATGAAGATGATGAGGATGAAGAGTTTCAAATAACTCCTGAAACAACAAAGGAACCTGCACACTCTGAGGGGAAGCCAGAAAATTTAACTCCAATCAACTCAAAGTTTAACAGTTCAGGGTCTACCCAGATAGAGTCTAGACAGACAGAATCAAGTTCTTCAGAGTCTAACTCATCAGGGTCTGGATCAGGCAACTCTGAATCATTTTAAAAGTCAAACAACTCAGGGGGAGCCTCTTCATTTGAATTATACTCACAAATAGGAAATGACAATGATTTAGGGGGAGCTTCAAGTTCTAGAACCAATATTCCACCAGCTAGAAAATGGGCAAGGGATCACACTCCTGATTTTATAATTGGTGATCCTGAAAGTGGTGTACAAACTAGAAAAGCCATTCAAAATGAATGTCTTTACAACTGTTTTCTCTCAAAGAATGAACCCAAGAAAATTGAAGAAGCTTTCCAAGACCTTGATTGGATTATTGCAATCCAAGACGAATTGAATGAATTTAAAAGAAACAAAGTGTGGAAACTTGTACCAAGACCCAGAGATAGATCAATTGTTGGTACAAAGTGGGTGTTCAGAAAAAAACTTGATAAGAATGGAACTGTTATTAGGACTAAAGCAAGGCTCGTTGCAAAAGGATACTCTCAGGAGTAAAGAATTGACTATGATGAAACTTTTGCACCAGTAGTAAGATTGGAAGCTATCAGAATGTTTCTTGCATTTGCAGCCCTTTCAAAATTCAAAGTCTATCAAATGGATGTAAAAAGTGCCTTCTTGAATGGAAAATTAGAAGAAAAAGTCTATGTGGAGCAACCACCAGGATTTGTTGATCCAAAATTTTTCTGATCATGTTTACAAGTTAGACAAGACACTTTATGGATTGAAGCAAACACTAGAACATGGAATGAAACTCTATCACAATTTCTTCTTGAAAATGGATTCATTAGAGGTACCATTGATAAAACTCTGTTTATTAGAAAATATAAAGGTGATATTCTGTTTGTCCAAATTTATGTTGATGATATTATATTTGGTTCCACTAATGAAAAACTCTATGAAAAGTTTAGCAAATTAATGCAGTCCAATTATGAAATGAGCATGATGAGAGAGTTGAATTTCTTTTTGGGACTTCAAGTCAAACAGACTGATGATGGAATTTTCATCAATCAATCAAAGTATGTTAAAGAACTATTGAAGAAGTTTGATATACAAGATTGTGCAATAGCCAAAACTCCCATGTTAACTACCACTAAGCTAGACTCTGACCTAAAGGGTAAAAAAGTTGAAAACACTAGCTATAGAGGTATGATTATTGACTCATTACTTTATTTGACTGCAAGTAGACCAAATATAATGTTTGCAACATGCATATGTGCTAGATTTCAAGCTAACCCTAGAGAATCACATTTAACTACTGTGAAAAGAGTTTTTAGATATCTCAAGGGTGCACAGACTCTTGAACTTTGGTATCCTATAGAGTCTGATTTTTCATTAATTGGCTCTTCAGACTCTTATTATGCAGGATGCAAAGTGTACAGAAAAAGCACAACAGGCCAATGCCAATTTCTTGGCAATAGGTTGATTTCTTGGTTTAGCAAGAAATAACAGACTGTATCAACCTCAATAGCTAAGGCTGAATACATAGCAGCTGGAAGTTACTGTGCTTAAATTTTGTGGATGAGAAATCAGTTACTTGATTATGGACTAATATTCTCAAATATTCCTATATATTGTGATAATACTAGTGCTATTAAAATTGCAGAGAATCCAGTCCAACATTCTAGAATAAAACACATTGATGTCATGTATCATTTCATTAGAGAACATGTTGAAAATGGTATTGTTAAACTTCATTATGTTCTAACTGACAGATAAATTATAGACATTTTAACAAAACCACTTGATGAGTCTACCTTTCTCAGACTAGTAGGTGAGTTAGGTATGTTAAATATGTAAGTGATCAATCATAACAAGAAGCAAGATATGTACTTTAATTATAGTCCCTGATTTGCCAAATTATAATTTGATATTGCAATTTTTTGAAGTACCTTATCTTGATAACATGAGTAAGTTACTAAATTACTAGGTTATACTGCTGGTCTAGATAACATGAGTAAGTTAACAAGGCCCTATTTGAGGAAAGAATGGTCTTTCCTTCTTGATCAAATTGCTAAGTGTTTCACTGGTAAATGTAGTGGTTTTGATGTTATTACTTTTATTACTTATCAAATTGGTCACAGTCTCTTATTTGACAAAGTGATCAACATTGGTGATATGTTGCTCACACAAATGTGAGCAAAATTAAATAATGTGCAAGAGGGGAGGAAGAAAGTCTATTATCATAGATTTCTAATGATTCTCCTCAATCACTTCATTCTTGACATGTCAACTAGGTTGGCAGATGATTTCTGTGTGCAGGCCCATAAACAACAAAAAAGAATATTATCTGATATCAAGAGAATAGATGAGAAAAAGAAGACAAGCCTATCTGCCATGGTATATGCACATGTAACGCAGGTAAAATTCTCAACTTGCAAACCTTCTATCTACAATTCTTCATTTTTTGGTGGTGAAGTGGTGCAAGAACAAGTAATGGAGAGTCCCCATGCACCTACCCAAGTAGCCAAATCCCCTTCAACTAAACAATCTCAAAAGTGTAGAACTAGGAAACCAACCTCTAGTGTTTCTTAAAAGACACTAGTTGTAAAAATGAGGAGATTGGTAAAAACCAAGCTTATAAATGAGTAAAGTGACGAGGAGCTCAATTCTTTAGAGAAGCAGGTTGTTGAAGGGTTTTCTTTGCTAAAACATGGTCATGATACACCTGATTCTAACCTTCAAGTCAAGACTGTAGACTCTCGAAAGGCTACAGTGTAACAGCCCTACTTTTCGGACCATTATCTAATTGAGGAATACTCGAAAACAAGTCTAAATATTAATAATTGTACTGAGAAAAATGACTGATAATCCTGGTAAACATAAATGTCTAACTTTCTTAAATGAAATTTATAAGAAGTCAGAAATCAACTAGAACAAGTCCTCACAACAGTCTTATTAAACTGAATCTAAAGTCTGGGTAGCACTCATTACTCTTCCCGCTTATCCCCTGAATACCTGCGGAAGGAACATAATACGAGTGAGCCAAATGCCCAGTACGAATATAATTTTAAATAAAAAAATATTTTTATAAACTGAGTGGATTGTGTCTGACCAACACAGCATTACGAATCAAATTTAAAAGAAGAATGTATTTAGAAAAGTGGAGCTACGATACTAATTACGTTAAACTGAGACAAAACGAATTTTATAAAAGAACAATATAAGGCTGAATCACAATAAGGTAGGTATCCTTAAGGGTCTCTTACAATCATATACTCGCACAAAGTAAGATACAAAACAGAGAATTCTTCCTTAGTAATCCATAAGAAGAAAACACATGAAATGTACAAAATACTCATACAATACAGAGAATCCTTCCTCGATAATCCAGAAGAAGAAAACACACAATAGCGATCATGATCATTATACCATCTCATACTCCAGAGAAGTGCCTGTATACTCACAGCACCGATACGGGTAAGTGCCGAGTTCACCAGACCTCCAAACTCCATGATCTCGTCTGTGATTTGACCACACAGATAGGTTTTAGAGCCAATTACATAGGTTACAAAAGTTGCCGACTCTTTAATCAGAATAGAATAGTGTCGCAATAAAAATGCGAAACGAAACAGAATCAAGGCAACAATAATTCCAAAAATAAGGAAATCGAACAAAACTGAGAATGCATACTAGAGAGTATACATAGAGTACAAAAGATCACAATTTTATAAAAATGTCTCAACAATAAATATGATGAATTTTTAATATTTAAATGTAGGAAAAGAATTAAGGAATTCATATTAATAATTACAATTGAAAAGTGAGAAAAGGAGATAGAATTCATAACAACGAATAATTGTCAAATTAAATATTATGAAGAGAACAAGAAATTCATACATACAATTATAAATTAAAACTGAGAGAGAGAATAAAAATTTGTACTAACCAATAATTGATCAATTTAAATACAGAGAAGAGATCAAAGAATTCGTACCTTATTTAATAATAATTAAATCTACGAGGTATTATTAATCAACCTTAGTTGTAGCTTCCCGAACCCAATCTAAGTCATAACAACAAATATTTTTATCTGTTAATATTCTAAACTCCTATCTAGTCATAGAAAGAATGAATCCAATAAACAGGTTTAACATCAATAATAAAAGCAGATGAGTATTCACATGCCTTTACTGGTAAATAAACATGTAACTATATGACTTAACAATTTTAAATATCACTTACTCGATACTTTACGTAAATATAATTTAAATGCTTAAAATACATGTACATAAATCTAAAATGTATAATGTATCTTTTTATGCCAAATCGTAACATAAAATTAAAAAGAACTAAAGAAACTTGATTTCTGACAGCGTTATAAAAATGCACCAAAATGTACAAAAGCTTTACATATCTAGATAAAATAATAAAACAAGATTCTACATATTTTAAACATATATTGGTACTAGAGGGTCAGAGGCACAATTGTATACATGCGTGCAAATAAAAGAAATTAAATTAATAAATTATTTATTTATGGCATACATTATAGACAGACTAATAAACAAATTATTACTCTAGTCTGGGCTTTAACTCATTCATATAAACTAAATATAAAAATCTACGTACGGTTATTTAAGAAACTGATTAAATAATTAGCATGCACTAAAAAGAGTATATTATGCAGTAACATTAAATTAAATATTGAAGGCACCATTTAAAATATCTTTAATTAGCAAGACATAAAAACACATTAACATAATAAATGTCCAGTGCATGAATCTTCTCCCAAATCATATATTGTATGTCGTAGCTAATATTACCCTGACAAGTTATTATGGAACTTGAATTAATCCATAATAATGACACATGAATTATCATGCATGAGTTACTATACTACTAGTACATAACTAAACTATTAAAATGCATGTGACTAAAACTCAAAATATACCCACGTACATACATCAGAAGAGGTCATCAGTGACATTAGCTAGGTAAATAAAGTGTATGAAAGTAGTATTGATACCTGACTAGCGGGTCTTAATTTATTCTATTCAATAACACCTGCCTCGTATTTCCTCTTTCTCTTATTAAGATTTTTCCCTTCTTTCTGATGCTCGCAGCCGGGCACACGTACTACTATATGCATATGCTCAAAAGTGTTTTGGTTTTATAATATAAGAGTGTTATGAGTCTTTGAATTTAACTGGGAAACAAACACCAAAAAATATGACTTCCATGTAAGCTGTTAAACTCATAGTATTTATCCTTATCTAGCATTTTATAACAAACTTTAAAAATTGACGAACGATTTTCTAATTTTTCAATGGAATAAAACCATATAAAAATAATAATAATAACTTTAAAGCACATAATTTATTATAAGAAAATAATAATAATAAAAATAATAATACTCAACAGATATTTTTCTTTAAATCATAAATTATAAAAAAATAAAATAATATGAGGGATTTTACAGAAACCCTTTGACAATTATACATAAATCATTACACTAACTTTAGCCTGAAATCCACTAAACACTTATTTATTGCTGAGGCCTGAACATATTAATGAACTTCTCTCACTGTAGTTCAGTAAACCTTTCAGCTTGAATGCTCTGCAATGATGTATGTATGATTCTTTTTTACATGTCCTTCTGAATTCCTGTGCTGCATATTAGTATTATTTATTTGTCTTTGTTTCTTAGTTGAGTTATCGTTATCACTATTACATACTACGTTATATTATGCTTTACATAATTCACTGGAATCTTCTGTCTTCACTGCTGAATACCCTTTAGTAGAAATAGAAACTCTGAATAACTTGAAATTTATTCAGTGTTGAGGCTTGAACATTTTAATGAACTTCTTTCAGTAATCTTCACTGTCTTCAAACCTTCCACTGTTACTTAAGATAATGTTTCTTTAATTAAAACTGATTCGACGTCGATTCATGTGCTTCATATAATATTAGTTAACTGTCTTCTGTAGTTGAGTTAGCATCCTCGGTTACATATTGAGTTACGATACATGAGTTTGTGTCCTCAGTTACAAATTGAGTTACGTTACATTATGCTTTACAGCTGCAAATTTTTTGTACTAAGAAATCCAGTTAAAAATCTAGGAAAGTTTGAAGTCAAGACTGATGAAGCAATTTTTGCTGGATATAGAATAACAAGTAAAACCTACAGAGTCTGTTATGGAATCTTTCCATATAATCCTTGGTGAAATAAAGATTCAAGGTTTATTTGATGAAGGAAACGTTGAAACTCTGACTTTGAGAATGAGTCAAATGGTGATGGTAAAGTGATGATGAAATATATGTTGAAAGAAATCAAATTCAAAGGAATCCTCCATCAATTGATATTAATGCCTCAACTGATAATTTATCAGTTGACAAACATCAATTAACTGATAATGTATAAATTGACAATCAACATTATAGAACTAGAGCATTCAACATAGATGAAGGGTCTCCAAGTATTCATTCTACTTCAAATCAACATGACTTCATCAATGAGCATAAAGCTACATCATCAAAAAGGCATTTGCCACCTCAAAGAATATGGATCAAGAGTCATCCATTTGAGATGATCATTAGAAATGCAGAAGATGCTGTCAAAACAAGAACTGCAACTCAAAATGATTGTTCGTATAATAGCTTTCTATTTCAAGAGGAACCTAATAGAATTGATTTGGAGGATCTTGATTAGGTGATAGCTATGCAGGAAGAATTAAATTATTTTGTGGGAAATAAAGTTTAGAAATTGGTACCTAAACCAAATAACAAATTTGTTCTTGCCATAAAATAGGTATTAAGGAATAAGATGGATGAAGTTGCCATCGTGACTAGAAACAAGAAAGGATTGGTTGCTAAAGGATACTCATAAGAAGGAGTCAATTTTTATGAGACCTTTGCATCAGTTGCAAGGTTAGAATCAATAAAGATATTTCTGGCCTCTAATGCTCATGCCAACTTCAAAGTCTACCAGATGGATGCAAGAGTGCATTTTTGAATGGAGAATTAGAGGAAGAATTCTATGTGTCCTCTTGGTTTTATAAATCCAATCCACCTTGGCTTTTACTATTTTCTACTCAAGGCACACAATGGTTTGAAGAAAGCGCCTAGAGCCTGGTATGATATTTTTTCTTAATTCTTGATTGAGAACCAGTTCCCAAGAGGTAGTGTTGGCAAAACTATCTTTCATAGAAATGTTAATGGCCGTATGATACTTGTTAAAATTTATGTAGATGACATTATTTTTTACTCTAATGTTAGGTCCAAAATCATCATAGAAGGGGGAGTTGAATATGATGTGGTAGATTTTTCATTTAATTGCGGATTAAGTGTTTGTGTTTTTAAGATATGAAAATGGTAGTTAATGAAACACAAAGATTCGGGAAAATAACAATGTATTATTAAATCCCTGAGGTGCTACACTTCCAATCAAATGATTAGCTTCAATGGGTTCAATCAATGTTACAATAGAAGTACAGTTGGGTGATATAAATGTATGTCTTTAATGGAGCTTCCGTCTGTATCTCTTTTGTTGATGATGAATGAATAATTTTTCTCTTTGTCCATTTTGATTTAACCCATATATATTATGTAGAATTTTGGAAATTGATTTCCAGAAATGTATAAGTCCTTTGTTGCGCCTGTAAGAGTGCTAGTGGAGTGTAGACGTCACATAGATCTTTGTTGCGCCTTGGACAAGTTTCGTTGCGCCATACAATCTTTGTTGCGCCACTAGAGTAATTTAGTTGCGCTTGTACAGTGGTTACTCTGTACAGGCGCCACTAATTTACTTAGAACATTTCTCAAGAGTTTTGTGGCGCCTATTGATGTTTTGTTGCGCCTGCACACTTGATGCAGTGTGTAGGCGCCACAAGACTTATGTTGCGCCTAGATGATGCGCCACAACTGTTTTGTTGCGCCTGCACTCCCATTCCCTTGTGCAGGAGCCACAAACCTTGACTTAGGCTCATCTTGAGCTTCTAACTTTGTTTGTTGCGCCTAAGTAAAGTTTGTTGCGCTTCACACTATGCTTCACCTTTGTAGGCACCACCAAATGTAGTTTTACTTGTCTTAATAAATATCTTCAATTCTTTAAGTAATAACTACTTGGATTTTACTCTTCTGGCTTGATCAACTGATTTTCTTCTGATTAACCAAGACAATTCTTTTCTAGTTATGTTGACGCTTAGTGCACTGGTCTGGTTCATAAATGACTAACACTGAATTGAATTCCCTTGATTTCTGTTCTGTTTCAGTTGATTAACTTTGGACTGTTCCATTGCTTCTGATCACTGAAACCCTTTGACAACTGTACTTGAATCATTGCATTGCCTTTAGTCTGAAATCTACTGAACACTTATTTGTTGCTGAGGACTGAACATATTAATGAACTTCTCTCGCTGTCATTCAGTAAACTTTACATCTTGAGTGTTCTGCAATGATGTATGTATGATTTCTGTTTGTATGTCCTTCTAGATTCCTTTGATGCATATTAGTATTATTTATCTATCTTTTTTTCTTAGTTGAGTTATCGTTATCACTATTACATACTACGTTACATTATGCTTTACAATCTCCCCCTATTTGTTTGTTAGAGTTTGACAAGCAAATCCTGTGAGAGCATAACTCAATTGATACTTACAAGAAAAAGTAAAGTGCAGAAAGACAGTAAATAATATTAATTACATTCTGGATTAGATTTTACATTTCCAGATTTCTTGTGTATAATAGAAGTTTGTTCCTCTAGCTTGAACAAATAATTCTATGATCTTCTGCTTCTTTTTACTGAGTCTTGCTTGTGTTTAGATCTTGTTTCTGAGTAATTCTTTCTGAGCTCTTCTTCCTTCTGCTCCAAACTTGCTTTCACAATGTCTCTAGCTTCCACTTCAAGAGTATTGACTGGAGGTGGTTCTTCTAACTTCTTCAAAACTTCAATGAGAAAAGTGGTTGAGTTTGTCTTGGAGATTGACTCGAAGGCCAGAGATTGTCTCTTTGAAAACACGAACACTGTTATCCTTTTTGGAAAACCTTTGACTCTGTCAGTGTCATGCATCGACTCTTTTACCAGCTTCTCCCTTAGAACATCTTCAATCACTCTCAAAGCCTTTTTGTCTGACTTGACAATGGATCTCTTTACTCTGGAAAGGACTTTTCGGATAATTTCATAATTGTTTCTCCTCAGTTTTGATAGCTCTTTCTTTTTATCCACTGTATTCTTCTTGAAAAGAAAGTATTTTGTTCCTTTCGGTTCCGTTTGAATGCAAGGTTTAGAATCTCTTATAACTTCAAGTACTTCAGTGCCATCCTCTCTTCTTACATACACTGGATTTTGGTAATATCTGATTGTCTCCATTAGATATCTTCCAGAAGTTTTAATTGCTCTGTTCAGCCTGAATGCGTAGATCAACTCAGCAGATCTTAGATCTTCATCTGTTCTATTCTTCTTGCTTCTGAGTTTCCCTTCTACATACTACATGAACATTGCATGACTTGAGTCCAGACATTCATCAGACAAAGTTAGGTTATGAAGTGTTGTTACTTTGTAGTACTTGACCACCGGAGGCTTCTCAAATGCTTCGACACCGATCTCTATAATTTTCTTCTCAATCATATCTCTCAGTATCTCATTTGTTTTATGCCCACCAAAGATGACTTTCCTCTTCAGCACATACAGCTCCACAATATTCATCTTTTCAAAACTCTTTGTCGACAATACCTTTGATCCCAGTGTTGTAGAATTTATGAACATTTTCCACCCGTACTTGGATGCACTTACTGACACGCTTATAATCTCTTCTGATAGCATAGCATAGAATTCATGAACATCTTCAAATCTTTACCTCATGGTTCTGAAGAGATCAAGGACTTCTCTGTCTTTCTTTTGAGTAAGACTTAACTCTTTCATCTTCAGCAGACTCCTTGCTTCATCCCAATCAGGACCAACATTTGCTTCAATGTCCTTGATTCTATTTCTTCTTTCTATTGTGTGTTGTACACTCTTCCATTTTCTCTTCATCAGTTCTTGAGCTTGATCTATTCCTTGAGTAACAACTTCATCTACACCAACTAGAAGACAATCATTATCAAAAGCATATTCTTTAGCAAACTCCTCCTCAACATCTATTCTAGCTGCTTTTACAGTTTCCTCTATTTCAATCTCTGTTGGAATCTCTAGAGGCACATAGGGCTCAAATATTTCTCCTTCTTCAAGTTGCCTAGCTCCAAGTCTATAGAAAATATCTGACTCTCCCTGAGCTGTATACTCCAATATTATTTCAGCTCCAACTTTTTCTTGTACTATCATCCCCCTCAGTTGGGTTATCCTCCCTTTTGACCGGAGTAACCTGAGTTGTTGAAGTTGATTAAGTAGAAATAGGAACTTTCTGAGCCAACAGTTGTTTAACCAAATCTTTGATTTCTTTCATTTTCGCTCGTTGCTGCTCCTGCACTTCCAAGATCTTTCTTATTGAGTAGTGAATTTCAGATACTTGGGCCTCCAGATTTAGAATCCTTTAGTTGTGTGTAGTGTGTGCAATGTGTGGGGTGTTTATTTGGGTAGTGGGTGTCTCACTCCACACTGTTTCTGTTTGTGCACGACCATCAACACTCACACTCGGGAAATCAGGGTCAGGGAACACAAGATCATCAAGGTTAATTGTTTCACTCATTTCCATAATAGCACTTAGATCTTCTGTACCTGCATTAAAATCCCTATCCCTTCTATGGGTAGGTTGCCTCTCCACCGGACCACTTTGGGTGGGGAGAACTCCTTTTTCAGGAACTGGGGGGTTGAGACCCAGTGTGGTCACCACTATGGATTCTGTAATGATTGTCAAAGTTGAAGAATCTGTGATGCCAGCTGAAGCCAATGAAGGCATTACCTGCTCAGAGACACCCTGAACAGATTCTACTACCGAAGTAGCAGATACTCTATGAATAGAGTCCACATCCCTTCTATGGGTGTGTTGTCCCTCCGCCTGACCTGATAAGGTGGGGAGGACCTGCTGTGTAGGAGCTAGACTTGGAATTTCGAGGGGGGTCATCACTTCAGACAATGTAGTGATTGATAAATGAGAGCCTGTGGTGCCCCGCGACGCCTGTGAAGGCACTTCCAGTTGAAGTGGTGATGTTGTTGACACAGCTACTCCTTGAATGGAGACCTCTTACCTTCTATGGAAGAGTTGCCTTTCCACGTCACCCTTTTGGGGAGGGAAAACATCCTGAATAGGATCTGGAGATGTTAAGTCCATGGAGGTCACCACATTTGACAATGTAATGAATGGCTCGTTAGAGTCAGTGATGCCCCCAACTATCTGTGAAGACAGATTTTGAATTGGATCAACCAAAATAGTAAAAGCTACTGAAGTAGCGGATTTTGTTACAACCTCTGGATCTGTCCCCGTACCTTTCAGGATTTTGTCAATTTCAGAATTGAGGTTACGAAGAAAGAGAATGTCGTCAGAGATTGGAGAATCAGGTTCCTGATTGCAGAGCTGTAGGGGATATTTCAATAATTTCCTAATTCGGTAGAGACTCCCTATCATCTAAATCAATGGTTCATTTTCTTGTTTTGGGAGATGAAGGGAGTGTTTTGTTGTTTTATGGCAGTGGTTAGAACTGGTTGGGTTTGACCAAGTTCTTTTCCAGTTTCGAAGGCCACTAAGGGCTCTTGTGTGTGCATTGCCGTTTGAGACACAGTAGGAGATATTGTGACAAATTCATCAGTTAGAAAAGCAGAGAAGTCAAAGTCAAGAAGTGTACCTTCATCCATTTATTCATCAGAAATGTTAGAGATGTACACTTCTGTAGTCTGAGGCTCTTCCACTTCTGCCTCAACAACTATCTCCTTTGTTTGAATTTCAGGGCTATTCATTTGTTCTTTTTTTCAGGAACTTGTTCTTGCTCATGTTCAGAATCAGCTTCTTCCATAATTTCATTTTCTTTTTCAGAGCTTTGTTCTTCCTCTTCTGATGCTGCTAAGTTTCCAGATTCACTTGAGGTTCCAGCTTCATTTTCTTCTTCAGAGATTGTTGCTTCTTCTTCTTCTGTAGCTTCTTCTTCTTCTTCTTCTTCTTCTTCTTCTTCTTCTTCTTCTTCTTCTTCTTCTTCTTCTTCTTCTTCTTCTTCTACTTCTTCTTCTTCATTACCCTGTCTAAGAAGATCAAAGAAATCTCTAATAGGGTCAGTCATCAGGGCAGGAGTATACCTGTTGGGATAGTCAGCCTCATTCTATAGCAACATAATTGTCTTGAACTGGAGTGGGGGTGACTTTTTCAATGGACTGTTATGAAACCCTTGTAGTTGATCAGCAGTCAACACTTGATTCAAAACCAGCTACAGAAATCTTGGATACGGACAGAAATTTTCCATTTTTGCCTGATTATATAGGATCTCCTTCATGATCATCTTCCCAAAATTGATTCTTGACCTTGAAGCCACTGCATATCCAATCACCTTATTGAAGTTTGTAATTCCATGGAAGCCACCTATCTTTGGTGCAAAGCCATGCGACAAGATGTTGAAAAACAGGTTCCACTCCTTAGGTAGGTGATTCTTGTAAATCTTCTTCGGAAGATCAATGTTTACTCTGGTGCAATGTAGGAACATGAAGATATTGTTCAGATCTGCCTATGATGGTTCATCTTCAAAATCTTCAGTTGGGAATTGAAGTGCTCTATTGATGTCATTCTTAGGTATTCGCACCTTCTTTTTCTGAATCTTGCAAGTAAAGGCTGAGATTCCATTGGCAGATGTGCCCTGAGCATACCTGTAAACCTGTCTTAACAAATTTCTATTCAAAGGAATTGTAATAGTTAGAGCGTACCAGATTATACACTGTTCATCTAAAAATCGAGCCCAGTTACCTAACTCATCTACTTCAGTCCAATCATTTACTAAAATAGATAAATAATTAGTTTTTTTAATCTCAAAATTACCTGTCATTTTAATAAATTGAGAGATAATTTTTATGAATTAAAATTACTAATTAATATCGAATAATTTTAGTAAATTACGAACCAAAACCTAAAATTTAAAAATTACTTGGATTTTTGTAAAATAATTATATGTTGATCTCCTAGTAATTCTTAGCACACTTTTAATTTTATTATAATTTTTAATCGATTTTAAAATTAACAAACCCTAGCCAAATTGTTCGAGTTTTGTAAAATTGAGAATTTTTTAATCTTAACCAAAACTGAAGTGGACACTTGCAAATGATAGACCTGTCTGTGGGTTCCACAAATCTAGTTTTAGATTAAAAATTGGACAATATTTGGCCTTAGAAATGTTCGATTAAAATTGCTAGTTCTCAGTTTTCTTGCCCCTCTTAAGTTGTATGCACTGTGTATGTATATGTTGAAGCGCAGCAATACATCATCCCTATATATAGGCATCATAAAACTGACTATAAAGTTGCTAAGTATTTTTGTTGCGCCTGCACAGTGAATGCACTGTGTAGGCGCCACTAAACGATACTAGCGCAATAAAATATTTTTGTTGCGCCTCCACAGTGTGATCACTGTGATGGCGCCACAAAAATTACTTAGAACCACATTTAATCAAAATCTTCTAAGTATTTTATTGCGCCTTTACAGTGGAATCACTGTGTAGGCGCAACAAAATCCTATAGGCGCCACTTGAGTTTACAAAATATTCTAAGTACTTGGGTTTAGATTATGTTGCGCCTACACAGTGCTTGCACTGTATATGCGCCACTAAAACGATTAAGCGCCACAAAGTACTTTGTAATAATTCAAGTGTTCCTAGATTTTGATACTTTTAAATAAATAATATTTATGAATAATTTGTATACTTAATCAATAATAATTAATTACTCACAAACATTATTTCATAAAATATTTATTAATAACAATAATAACATTAATTGTTAAAATTATTATCATAAATAAATTATTCTTCTTATTATTTTACTTTTATTTTAAACATAAGAATAAATATAAATATTCATCCTTTTTATTTAAAATAATTTCAAAGAATATTTAAATATATTAAGTGCCAAGAATTTATCATTTAAATACAAGCACTTAAAATAATTTCTAAGACCAAAATTAAATAAATACCAGATTAATACAATTAGCAGGCATGCACAAGGTATTTATCTAATAGATAATCCTATTAACTGGAAATTAATTTGGTAAATAAATTCACAAGTCCTAAAAATATGAACATTAATTAACCAGTGAATTTATCAGCTTCAAATTATAGTTTTTGATTACTAACTTATTAGTTAGTAGAATTTAACATCCCAAGTTCACAAACCAGTTCAGTGAAAGTGATTTCATCCAGTGGTTTAGTGAAGATGTCTGCAATTTGTTGCTTTGTAGGTACAAAATGTAACTCTACAGTAACATTCATGACATGCTCTCTAATGAAATGATACCTGATATCAATGTGCTTGGTCCTTGAATGTTGAACAGGATTCTTTGTGATGGCTATGGCACTTGTGTTGTCACAGAATATTGGAATTTTGTTCTTCTAGTAAGCAAACTTTGACCCTTAAAAGGTATGAAATGTGTGAAGTGAGAAGTAATGAAATTACTTAAAAATAAAAGAGTGATTTAGGATGTTCTATTCTTTTTGTAGGTTCTCAGAGTATAACAGAAACAGGCTCTGCTCTATCTGTCCCTCTAAACTCTGAGTTACCAAACTTTGGTGTTGTTGCAAACTCTGATGATGAAGTTGCAAACTCTGAGGATTCAAGTCTTATTTTTGAAGATGAAGAAGTAACAGATCTCTTAATTCCTTATTCTCAGAGATCCAATTCAAAGTGATGGCCCCTTGATGCATTTGATGCTTATGATCGATTGAAGATGGACTATCCTGATTATTGTATTGTTGAGCAGTTGAAAGGAGAAATAGAATCTGTTCTTAATAATGAAGGCATAAAGAGGGAAAGTAGCAAGGGTGAACCATCCAATACTGATTTTCTAAGCTCAAAGAGACAATCCATCTGGGATATGTCTTGGAAGTTTTCCCATGAAGATATATCCTGGCCCCATGTTCATGATCTAGTTGACAAAGTAAACTCTGAATTAAACTCTCCTGAACTGAATATAATTCTCAAAGCAACTACTATCTTAACTAAGGATCTTCATAGTGAGGTTTCTAATCTTCAAGACACTGTAAGAAAGAAAAGTTCTTCTATTCAAAATTCTATTTCTACTGCTCAACATGCTTTGGAATCCAAGATCAAAGTTGTTTCTACCAAATAAGTTGCTCTGAAGGCTAAAGTTGATAAAATTGCTACTGCTGTTACCTCAATGCAGACCATTTCACATACCATTGTAGACATCCTAACTATCTCTTCTGATGTCAGAAAGGAGGAGAAAGTATCAAAATACGAATGCAAGGTGGATGATGTGTTAAACTCTGATAAACCTGGAGAAGGTGGTGGTGATGGTAGTGGTGTTGACAAGAGCCAAGAGAGTTATAAGGGTGGACAGAGTTTACAAACACAAACTCTGACTGATCAAACTCTGATTCCTTCAGGATCTGGAGTAAACTCTGATAAACAAACTATGATAAATCTTGATAATGAATTAGTAAAAAGTCTTGATGAAGAAGAAAAGCTTGAGAAGATTGAAGAAAGAAACATGCAGGATGCAGAACTGGCATTGAAATTATTTGATGAAGAAAATCCAGGAATGGATCCAGTTGCTGTTAAAGAAGAAGTAAAGAAAACTGGTACTAACATTGCTCAAGTCCAGTCAAAGAAGAGAAGTTATGTGAAGAAGACTTCAGTTCATAAGAAGATGCTTAGTCAAACAAAATCAATTATACCCAAACATGTTCTAACAAATCCAACTCCTGTAATTCAAAAGAAAACTCCAGAAACGCCTAAAACTCCTCTCACTATGCTTGGTACTACATTTCTACCAGGGGGAACAAGTTTTGAGGATGAGGAAGAAGAACAACAATCTCCGTGCAGAAAGAAGAATCCTGATCTTTTGTGGAAAAATCTAAAACTCTGACTCTCAATGCCAGGCTTGGTAAAAATAAGGGAGGCATTGGTGATTCAAAAGCTAAAGTCTACAGAGGAGAAGCAAACACTTTCAGAGATCCTTTTTCTTTGAAGAACAAACCTGAAGAAGAGTTATTACAAAATCATTTAGACAAGCTAATTGATGTTCATATAGTAAATGATATCTTTGGTTCTGTTCCAAAAGAAAAGTTTTATTTTCTGGAAAACGGAAGAGTAAGGAAAATAGATGAAGAAGATTTAATGCATAAATCATCAAAAGAACTTGAGTATGTTCTATATCTGTTAAATGATGGAAATGAAGCTACAGCTAGATGGGTGAAGATTCTAGAAGGAGTATTTGATGAGAAGAAGAAGAATGAGAGGCTGTTAATGTTAAACTCTGATGATTACAGACCTGGATACATGCTTGAAGATGGAACAGAAAAGGAGATGGTTAAAGGGGATGCAAAGGTTAATATGGTGTTAGGTATTCCAACACTAATACTAAATCCTAATGGACAAAAAGGTTGTTGCATACCTCTAGATGATAAAATGGAAGGAACATCAATTTATAACTGAAAGCTGTTATTTTCCAAAATGTTGATTCTAGTGACCAGATGAAAGAACTGAAGGAGAAGCTGGTTGAATTATTAAAGATGGCTGAAAAGAAATTACTTGTTCAGTTTCTGTCTGAAGACTTTTCATATAAGAGAATTTAAGTCAAGGTGAAAAACTTAAACTCTAGTACATTTGTCTATATGGTTTCTGATATCATAAGTTGAATTTATGTTTTACTGAATAAAGCAGAAATTGGGGGAGATTGTTTGAAATACAAACACTGATGCTATCAGAGATTACTACAAACAGAGTTTACTGAAGATCAGAGTTTAAGCTGACATCATCAGAGTTTAGAAGTTGTCGACAGAGTTTACTCAATCAGAGATTATCAACTGACATATTTTATAATCATCAGAGTTTGAAAAAGATAGAAATAGACAAATCAGAGATTGATTTGGATAAAGAAGGAAGAATTCAAATACAATTCTATTGTCTTTCTGAAAGCGATCTTTTAGAAGATAAAGATGGAAATCACATAATGATCATTATCTTTATTGTATTTGGATTTGTAGTTGTGTAATATATAAACACATAATTAGGTTTTATACTGTAATCATTCAAGTTATATCATTCTCATAACCTGACAGCTCTTAAGAACATTGATTTTCTTGAGAGAGTTTTGTATTCAGTTTATTAGAAATTGATACAAAATAATATTTTTTTTCTACATACTGATGTTCATAATCGATTGTTTTGATACTATTATTTTCAACCCCCCCTTCTATAATAGTGCAATATATGGGTAACACTTATTTATACTAATAAATTTAATTATGGATCAAATAAATCATTTAATTCCTATAAATTCCATAAATTAAATAAATCAACCTAAATAAAATTAAATAAATATTATCCATATATTGATATTAGTATTTAAATAATTTCATTTACCATTAATTAAATACCAAATAAATATATCAAATTATAATTGCAGCAATTAATTAAAGTTAAATTAGAATGCGAATTCTAGATGCACAAATAAATTCACAAGCCCTTTTAAAAATGAAAAATTAAATACTTTTGTGAATTTATCAATAGCAAATTGCACATAAGATCTAAACATTTAACATTACAAGTTCACTAGCCAGGCTAAAAAAGGTAACTTCATCAAGAGGCTTAGTGGAAATGTCTGCAATTTGCTGCTCTGAGGGTACAAAATAGAACTTCACATTGCCATTCATGACATGCTCTTGAATGGAATGATACCTGATATCGATGTGCTTAGTCCTCGAGTGCTGAACCTAGTTGTTTGAGATTGCTATGACACTTGTGTTATCACAGAAGATTGGAATTTTTGCTCAGCAACAGTCCATAGTCCCGGAGTATTCAATGTAACTGAGAAACTGTAACTCAACTAAAAAATAAAGGACTGATAAATATTATTAATTAATCACAAGAATCTACATTCATGAAGAATAGTTAACTACAAAGAATCAAAATATCAGAAGAAATTTTAAAGACCACTGATAGAAGTTCATGTCAGTATTCAAGTCCCAATGAAGAATAAATGTCTCAAAAGTTTCAGATAGTATTGAATATTCAAGCAGTAAGTACCAGAAGATTTCAGTGAATATTCAAAGCAATAAAGAACTGCAACAATCCTGTCAATTGAATTTAATGACGATATAAAGATTAAGATCAATATTAGTCATTTATGAACCACACCAGTGCACTAAGTGTCAACACAAATGAAAAAGATTTTTATATTAATTATGAAGTAAGAATTGACAAGGAATTGAAGTAAAGCAGTAAGTGAAGATAATATTCTAAGGCACAATAATAGAAAGTAGTTGACACATATTAGAGAGCTTTGAAATATTCAAAGTTCTTACACCATATGCTCAAATGTCGACACATTTATAATGTGTTAGAAAAGATTTCAAGTCATACATTCATCAATCATCAAGTCGACACATTTTGTTGTTAAAGAAAATGGTCCAAGGCAAGCACATGGCAAGTGAATCGACACATTTTATGTGTGATAGAATTGATTAAGTCAATTAGTAAATGTGAGGTTGTCGACACATATTAAAGGGGTTTGAATTATTCAAGTAACATGCACTCATGGAAACTTAGTCGACATATTTTGGTTGAACATCAAAATTGTCCAAGGCATTACATGGAGTGAATTGCTCGACACATTTTAGTCAAGCTAAGAATATATCATAACACATACACTGCAGCAATGATCGACACATTCGATAATGTATACAAGGGAAACAAGGTCGACACATATTCAAGCAGCTCTATTATTGAGATGTCTACACTACTTAAAAAAATGAGTTGTTCATTTTGAAGTGTTCAAACTGAAAGATATATACATAGCCAGAGAGAGATACAAGTGAAGAATTACATTAAAGACTAGGCTTTGTATTTATTGTTCTTGTTGAATCATTGTAGCTAACATTTATGTTAGAGTGTAGTACCTTAGAGTTTATATAATATAAAAGTATATTCCCCCAATTGTTCTTGTCGTTATATGCATTCAAATTTATATATCTCACCAACCAAAAACAAACTAATAAAACAAATCGAAAAAATACCTATATCATATTCAACCCCCCCCCCCCCCCCCCCGTCCACGATAGTTTGGGACCTAACAATTGGTATCAAAGTTTTTTGATTGAAGTTACGAATCAAGATCATAAAAAGTTTTTCCAAATGTGTTCTTGAAGATCTAGAAAATTTTATTTTGAAATTTCTTTATTTGTAAAGAAAATTCAATTTTGAATTTGATTTGAACTCCACTAAAATTTTTAAGACTTTCAATCTTCAAGAATTTGAATTAAAAATTTTATTTCTCAAAATTAATTTTTTTTATTCAAATTAATTTTAATTTTTAAGAAATTAATTTATCTTGAAATTTAAAATTCTTCAAGTGTACAAAGAGTTCTCAAAAAGTCGGTAGTATCAAAATCCCTCCATTTGATAAAGAGAAATACAACCTATACAATAAGACGATGACCCTGTTTATAAAAGCTGCAAACCCCCTGTATATGGGTATCTTGGAAAAGGGTCCATTTGTGCCACAAAATCTGATTCTAGAAATAGTCTCACAAGATGGCGAAAGAATACCTCACACGTTTACTCCAAAGGAACAATTAGAATTGACTGATAATGAAAAGGAAAAAGTTTTAATGGACTTAAGTCTTCAACTAATCATATTGGATTCACTAGATATTGCAATGCTCAATCAAGTAATCAATTGCAGTAATACCAAGTACATGTGGGATACAACTGAGCTACTAATAGAAGGAATGGAAGAAGTCAAAGAAAACATGATGGATATTCTTAACTTCTAATACGAGGCCTTCAAGTCACTACCTGGAGAAAGTATCACTCAAGTTTTTGAGAGGTACAATAAGCTGCTGAATGACTTGAACCTACATGGAAAGGTCTACTCAATAAGGGAAACCAACAGAAAGTTTTTGTTGACACTAACCTCACACCTTGAGCACAAAATTTTCTCAATCAGAGAAAGTTCTAACATAAATGAGATGTCAATAGAAATGTTGTATGGGAAGCTCAAAACTCATGAAATGGAGCAAGAGTAAAGACACATCATTTATGGACTAGGGACAGTAGATAGTAAGAATATAGCACTACTAAAGACAATGGCTCTTATAGTCTAAGATATTGCCATCACAAAGACCACAACTAAGAAACCTACCACTGAGAAAGAAGAGATACTAGAAGTTGAATTAATAGAAAATTCTCAAGAAGGTGATGAAGATGACTTCTACTCAATGGAAGAACTTGAATAGTTGGAAAAAAGACTATGCCTATATGGCAGGGAAGTTCAACAACCTCAGGTTTAGGAGAAACCCTAACTACAAACTCAAGAGTGGTTCAAACTCAAGTGGTTCCAGCTTCAGAAGAAACTAAGGTGGATCTTCTTCAGGGTCTTACGACAAAAGTGGTTACAAGACTGGGATGATAGACATAAACAAGTTCAAATGCTACAACTGCAATGAACCAGGAAATTTTGCAACAAAATGTCGGAAGCCTAAACAAGGAAAAGACAAAAGGGAATCTTATGATGAATTAAAGCAGAAGTATGATGCACCGGTAAAGAAGCATCAATGAAGAGCTTACATAGTTGAAGGAAAGAGTTATGATGATTCTGACAGTGATGATGAAGAGGTGTTTAGAAATCTGGCACTTATGGTAGACTCTTCAGAGGCTTCACCTCAATCATCAAAGGTATCATTTCTTTCCACTATTGATATGTCTAATTCTGATTATAAGAAAGTTGTTCACACAGGCATGATAACATCTGAAGAAGAAAATGTTAAACTAGTTCTTAGAAATAACATGCTAGAAGCTAATAATCAAGAAATAGAAATTGGATGTGTCAACTTAGAAGATCTAAAATAGAAAATTGAATATCTAGAGAACAAAGACAAATGCAAAAGGGAAGTTAGACTGCACTTAGGAATAAAATTTCTGATTTAGAGTTAAAACTTCAAGTTTATAAGAAATTTGCTAATCTTACTAAGGATGTTATAGATAGACAAATCATAGATCAGAAATCTAAAATAGATTTTGATTATGATACGAAAGCTGGTAAGAAACATGTAGAGTACATTTCTTAGGAAAGTCCTATGAAGCAAGATGTTACACATGTCTAAAAAATGTCATTAAGCCCTTTTATAAAAAGTTTATCTCAGAGCCCTTTGACGAAGATCAAATCACAATAAGAGAAGAGATCCTTGTTGAGGATGAAAAGAGAGAAGAGGAAGAGAAAGCTAAGTTGCCCAAGAAATCATTTAAAATTGAAGATCCCAAGGATAAGGTTAAAACTGATGTAAGTATCAAGAGTGAAAAGAAAAAGGTTAACAAGAATGGTAAAATAGGTGTTAACAAGAAATTTGAATATGCCTATTATCCAAATGCTACTAAGAAAGTTTGTAACAATTGCAATTCTACTGGACATCTTACGTATGCATGAAAAAAGGTTAAAGTAGAAAATAATGAAATTCATAATATGTCTGCCATGTCTAATTCTCATTAACCATATGGAAAATTTGAATGTATGCCACGTGCTATTAATATCATGCCTTCTTACATAAATCTATAAATGCCTCATCTAGTACTTGCATCAACAATGACATGGACAAGAATAGAAAGCATGTTAGGGAAAATACTGTTAGTCCTCCTAAGTCTAGGAAAGAAGCCCCTACGTAAAAGCCAAAAGAAAAACCTGTCAAGGCTAAACCAAAAGATAACGGCACAGTCAATGATGTCAATTTCAGAATTGAGAAGTGTGCAACCAAAATAAAAAAGATGAGAAGCTTGCTCTACAAGGTCTGAGAAAGGGGAATCTCTTCGTAGCTGATTTATTCTCTGCAAGTAAAGGTGAAGTCAAGTTTTTCCACAATAAAGCTTCAATAGAGGATACTTGGTTATGACATAAGAAACTATCATACTTAAACTTAAAGCAATGAACTCTTTGGTAAAGAGGGAGTTGGTGAGAGGTTTACCTGAAATGGAATTCTATCAAGAAGGTCTATGTGAGGCATGTGAAAAGGGTAAGTCAAAGAAGGCATCTCACAGAAGCAAAGATATGACAAGCATCACTGAACCACTGTAACTACTGCATATGGATTTATTTGGTCTATTCAATGTAATATATTTGTCAAGGAAGATGTATGCCCTATTGATTGTTGACGAGTACTCAAAGTACACATGGGTATTGTTTCTGAATTCAAAGGATGAAGCTGTTAGTAATTGTGCTCTAGAGACAATACTTTTTATATTTTAAGGAAAATATTTATTATTAAGGATTATGTTTTATTGATTATTATTTATTTATTATGTTTTGTTTACTGCGTAATAAATTGAAAGCATAATAAATGTCCTTGCAATTTTGATACGTATTCTATATCTTTAAGTATGTGACTTAAAAATGAGATTATGTGAATAGTATCTTATTCCTAAAATTCCCTAGTTGAGTATTATTATTTAAGGACAATAATAATGCACAAAGACTAGTATGTTTCTTGACAGATGACCACATCTCATTGGTCATAGGTATGGGGATACTAAAGTCAAGAACATAAGTGCATGTCTCAATACATGGCACTGGAATGACCCGCCGTGAGATTCTACATGTTAAGTAAGTGTCATAAGTAATTCTCACTGTGATAATGGTGTAATGATCCTTACACCTGAAATCATTATATTTCTATACGGGAATTAATATACTTTGATTACATTAAAAGTTACCTTTGACCGGGTGATGATAAAAGTGGACATTGGATATATTATGAATCGTATGAGAAATATGAATGATCTAGATGGGATTTAATCCTCCTAATTTTAGGAGTGATATTATTCGCCTCTTGTTTGAGTGAGACTATGAAATGCACGGCCGTGCTCAAATGTTGATTTGATTTTAATAGTCTACTCATCGATCAAGAAAATAAAGATTAAATTATGAAGAGGATGACACGAGACATGCTTTGAGTTTAATCTATAATATCAAGATTAAAGGGATTATATTACATGGAACATTATTCACGAAAGGCTTAATCGAATCACCGATTTATTATTATTACTTGGGTAGCAATGATGTATTACTAGATGCCGCTCATTGTTAACAATTTTAATTAGATATTAAAATTGTTGCCAACGTAATAATAACCTACAGGGTCACACACAAAGAACGCTTGAAGGAGAAATAATTTAAATTATGAATTTAAATTAAATAAGTAATTTATTTTATTTATGATATTAATTAAGTATGACTTAATTAATTATATAAATAGAATAAATGAATTACTTAAACGAATTCCAAAATTAATAAGTAATTAATTAAGTGAGACTTAATTAAATAATTTAAAATTTTGGATTAGTATTAATTATAATTGGATTATAATTAGAAAATTTATTCCTCTCTCTATATAATCTCTTTATGGGCTGATTTAATAATAGAGAGATTTTACAAAAACCCTAGCCGCTCTGAGAGAGGAGGAAGATAGAGAGAGAAGAAGTTTTCGGGTGCTAGTACACATCAATCCTTCATGAAAAGTGTTCGTGTGGATACCGTAGATCGTAGATCGCGAGAGCGGGATACGTGGTGATTAAACAAGCTTTGGACCTCCATTAATCTTCCATTAATGAACTGTTAAAGCTTCTAAAGGTATTTATTCTTTATCTCTGAATTAAATCTTTTGTTTTCGCATGGATCCTGCGGAGGGTTTCACTATTTTGATTTATTTTTCGCGTTTATTCCGCTGCGTTTGTGTCACGAAACCCTACAATGGCATCAGAGCTACTTGCGAAACGTTTTAATTCAGTTATGTGCTTAACAGTTTTTGATATATAAGCATGTATGCGATCTATCATGATTTTATATTGATACAATATGTATATGTTTATATATATTATGAATATATGATATTTTATAATATATAATCATGTGATGATTATGTATGTTGATGTATGTATATGATACATGTTTGTTCTTATTATGGGAATCGTATTCGATACGAATTCTGAAACGGCTGCCGTTGATTTTTTGAAATCTGTGTCCAATGTCCGATTTTTGTAAACGATATGTGTTTTCTGACTGGAATCGGGTCACTGAGCAATACTGACTTTGTCAGCTTTGCGTATGTAATCCATTAGATGTCGTTACAGCCCCCAAAACGGTGATTTATTATTTTTTGAAAATTATTTAATTTTCTAAAATTTTTGAATATATGTATGTATATATTATAAATATATGATATTCATGTGATGTATAATCATATGATGATTGTATGTATCACTGTGTATGTATATATGATATATGCTTGTTCTTGTTATGAGAATTGTATATAATACGATTTCTGAAACACCGTCAGATTTGGAGAAATCTGACTGCTGTATCCGATTTTCGTAAACGATATGTGTTTTCTGACTGGAATCGGGCCAATGAACAAAACTGATAGATATGCTATCACCGACGGGTCTGTAAGGAGTTTGACGTCGTTAAGGGCCTCGAAATAGCGATTTATTGTCTTCAGAAATCTGTTTTTAATTTTCTGAAATTTCGAAATTTGTTATATATGATTATATGATATGATTATATAATATGAGATATATTATATGTGTTATATGATAGCATGGTGGATGGTTATGGCCTAAAGACCCATAGGATAGTGGTTTTGATTTATGGTTTTGGTTTCTAAATACGACTTGCATGTCGTTTATTCATTGTAATTTAATTATCTCGAATGTAACTCGAGTTCTTCTTGTAATTTCATTAGAATAGTTTTAATTTTATTATTCAAGGTAATTATCAATGAAGACTTGCAAACAAGGAGGCGATCCAAAAGGGGATGATGGAGCAATGAAGAAAGAAGACATGTAATAGATAATATTTTTAAAACCACCATAGACTGACCTTGATATTTCCATTAGCTTGGAAATATCATATAGGATGGGGCCATAACCAAACACGTTTAATTTACGCACATTACATATATGTATATGATTGCATGTATTGGTATGTATGCGTAGATATAATTGAGATGCATGCTTAATATAGATTAATCATGTATGTATTAGATACGACACCCATGCCATGTTTGCTTAAACAAGATAAAATCTGTAACGATTCAAGATTTTAAAATTAACAAACGATCATGAGATTCTTGTGTTTATGAAATATGGATTTTTAAAACACGGAATTAAATATGGATTTTTGATATCTATAATTGGGATTTTCTGACAAAAGCGGATATGCGTATTCGTAAGGCTGATGGGTTTTAAGTGTGACCATTGGTATCCTCCATCTACCTGGGAAATGAACAATTTAAGATGTCGATTTGAAATATTTGGTTCAAGGAAAAATTGAGGATCTCTTTATGATGTGATCATGATCGTTATAAAATTTCTAAAACCCCTTAACAAAATATTAAGTTTTACTCGGATGCTTTCCAATGAATGAACACTCATCGAATCCTAGATCGATAAGGGGAAAGACTGTCAGTGGCAGGGGACTCCTATCTATCGTGGTGAGATGCGACGAATATAAACGGTTATGTTCGGCCGTTGTATCATTGAGTCTAACTTAACTGAGTCGTCATAATAAGTGAAAATAAACGGTTATATTCAACTATTATGAACTTAGAAGCATAGAGTTTGGTTAAAAGTCTATTAGATAGATAAGATCAATCGTTGTTCACCAAACTATCCAAGAATTATATATGATATTATTGACAACTGTTGTCTACCTAAATAATCATTTTCTAAGGACTTCCAGTGGTTGACTTAGGACATGACGAAATATGGATCTTGGCTCACTAGAAAGAATTATGGGATATACTTTCCAAATTAATAGTAAGGGCTATTAGTTTGATAAAAATAGTGGGAGGTATATGATGATATACCATAATCACTTAAACATAATTAATATTAAATTTGCAATCTAGTTTATTTTATGCACTTTAATATTGTAGATATCAAATGATAAACACAAACAACTTCTCTATGCGATCAGTTCTTGAGAAGGACAAGTTGACGAGAATATATTTCCTTGACTGACATAGGAGCTTGAGGATCGTCCTCGGGCACCACGATATTAGTCAAATCTCTTCCCCTGCTCTTAAAGTTGAGAATGTAACATGTGCAAATCATAGTGCTTATTGGAAGCAAATTGATGTTGCGACTGATGTTTCATGTCTCATGCTCGCAAATATATGTGCTGAGCTTAAGAAGCAATACAAGCATATAGATGCTTATGAAACGATTGAGCACAAGATATATTTGAAAGGGCACTATACACTTACAAGTAGGGAGAGTGAGACCCGGTTACACCACATGTTCTAAAGATTATAGGGTATAATGAATACCATTGATATTTTGGGTTTCCAGATTGGTCTGGAGACAGTTAGATTTGATCTTACAATCTTTGGACAAATATTATTCTTATTTTGTTATGAACAATAAAGTGAATAAGATTGGTTAAACACCCATTGAGTTGCTAAGCATGTTGAGAACTGCTGAAAGTAATATGATAAATGCATGAACTACTACTATATTGATGGTAAACATAGGGAATGCAAAAGGGAAAGGAAAATGGAAAGGCAATGAGAAGATTTGATCTAGTTCCGTTGTCAAACCAAAGTCCAATCCCTAAAGCAGACTCTAAAGTCTGAATGAGGTGTTGATAAAGAAGACGATTGTCACTTTTGTGGAAAGTTGGGAGACTGGAAATTAAACTGTCATGCTTAATTGGAAGATCGGAAGATGATGATCAATAAGGGTCAAGCTTAAGGTATCGGGTTGGAATTGGAGTAAAGATAGTTGCTCTGGTTCGAGGAACTCGTTACTTAATTTTTGGCCTATAAGGAAAATTTAGAACTTAATAATTGTTATAGCGTGCTTGCAATTGGCAGAGACATTATTTCAGTTTCTTGTTTGGACAAGAAAGGCCTTTTCATTTTATAACAATAGTTGTTTATTCTATTTTGATGATGAGCCTTATAGTGTTGCACATCTAATTAACAATTTATATGTTCTAAAGTGACTCAAATCAAATATTACCTTTGGCACTGTCGCTGAGGCCATATTAATGAGAAACGTATTTCCAGAATACATAAGGATGCATTCATGGATAAGTTTGATTATGAATCATACCAAAGGATACGAATCTTGGTTTATTTGGTAAAATGACTAAAGCTCCTTTTACCGGACATGGTGAAGGGATCATTGAATGGGTATGACTTATACATAGTGATGTATGTGGTCATATGTGTACGATGACAAAAGGTAGATTTTATTAACTTCATAAAATTTACTAATTATTTTAGTAGATACGGATATATGTATCTTTTGAAGAACTAATCTGAATCATTTGAAAAGTTCAAAGACTATAAAGATGAAGTAGAAAATATCAAAGAAAAGTTTTTTTTTGATAGGAGAGATCACACCTTGTTGGACATGGTGCGATCAATGTTGAGTCAATGAATCTTCCAATTAGTTTCCGGGGTTGCACCCTGGAAACGGCTCCACATACACTTAACTGTGTTCCTACTAAATTGGTTCAAAAGACTCCTTATGAGATATGGACTGAGCAACGTCACAGCATGTCATTTATAAAATTTTGGGGATGTGAAGCGTTTGTGAAACGTCTAATCTCTGACAAGCTAGGACCAAAATCAGACAAATGGAATTTTGTGGAATACCCAACTGAAACAAGGGGTTATTCTTTCTATAATCCTTTCGAGAACAAAGTGTTTGTTGCTCGAACTGCTGAGAGACAGTGGGAGGATAATAGATCTCAATGAAGTTTGAGACCCACATGATAACGTTGAACCAGTGGAGGAACCTGAGTAGAATGTACAAGAAAAATAATACTGCTCAAGAAACACAGGTGTTCGTAGGTTTAGTAGGATTCGCCATGAGCCCGAGAGATAATATGGATTTCTCTTGACTCAAGATGGTGATGTGATGCTTGTGGATGAAGATGAGCCTCTCACCTACCTAGATACTATAAACACTCCAGATTCTAAGAGATGGTTGGATGCCATTAAATCTGAGATGGAATCCATATATACTAATCAAGTATGGACTTTGGTTGATCCACCTGAAGGGGTAAAACCTATAGGGTGCAAGTGGGTTTTCAAGAAGAAGACCGACATGGATGCTAATGTACAGACCTATAAGGCACGATTGGTGGCAAAAGGTTTCAAGAAAATTCATGGTATTGACTATGATGAGACCTTTTCACCAGTTGTTATGGTCATGTCCATCAGGATTTTCTTGCTATAGCTGCTTACTATGACTATGAAATCTGGCAAATGGATGTCAAAACCGCTTTCTTAAATGAGAGCCTTGAAGAAGATATGGATGTGTACATGACACACCCTAAGGGTTTTGTTGATCTAAAGGATGCTGGAAATGGATGTAAGTTGCGTCGATCCATTTATGGATTAAAGCAGGCCTCGAGGAGATGGAACATTTGTTTTCATGAAACAGTCAAAAAGAGTTTGACTTTATTCAGAATGAAGATGAAACTTGTGTTTACAAGAAGTTTAGTGGGAGCCATGTGGCATTCCTAGTATTATATGTTGATGATATATTACTAATAGGGAATGACATTCCTTCTCTACAGACTGTGAAGACTTGGTTGAGAAATAATTTCTCAATGAAAGACTTAGGCGATGTGACATATATATTAGGGATCGAGATCTATAGAGATAGATCAAGGTGATTGATCGGCCTAATTTAGAGTACATACATTGACAAAGTTTTGCATCGATTTCAAATGCAAAGAGACTAAAATGGATATGTCCCAATGTCTCATGGGATAGTGATCTCAAAATAAAATTTGTCCTAAATCATTGGATGATAGGGACTGCATGAGTAAAATTCCATATGCGTCAGCAATTGGTTTTATAATGTATGCAATGATATGTACTTGTCCTGATGTCTCGTATGCTTTAACCATGATGAGTAGATACCGATCTAATCCAGGTGAAGGTCACTGGACGACAGTCAAGAATATTCTTAAGTACTTAAAGAGGACTAAAGATTCATTCTTGTTATATGGAGGAGATGTGAAGCTAGTTGTAAGAGGTTTCAGTGATACTGGTTTCTAGACAGATAACGATAATTTAATGTTTCTGTCTGACTTTGTGTTTTATTGAGATGTTGTATGCTGGAATGGTTCACAGCAAAGACAATTGTTGATTTTACAATAGAACCTGAGTATATTGATGCTTGTGAAGCAGCCAAGGAGGCTGTTTGGGCATGTACTTAGGAGATATCACCTAATTAATGAGATTAATGATCAAGGAGATATACATATATGTAAAGTGTATACTAATAATAATATTGCAGACACACTGACTAAGGCTTTGTCGCAGCAGAAGCACGAAAGTCATACTAGTTCCATGAGTATTGGATACTTGGGTAATTGGCTCTAGTGCAAGTGGGAGATTGTTAGTAATTGTGCTCTAGAGATAATACTTTTTATATTTTAAGGAAAATATTTATTATTAAGGATTATGTTTTATTGATTATTATTTATTTATTATGTTTTGTTTACTGCGTAATAAATTGAAAGCATAATAAATGTCCTTGAAATTTTGATACGTATTCTATATCTTTAAGTATGTGACTTAAAAATGAGATTACATGAATAATATCTTATTCCTAAAATTCCCTAGTCGAGTATTATTATTTAAGGACAATAATAATGCACAAAGACTAGTATGTTTCTTGACAGATGACCACATCTCATTGGTCATAGGTATGGGGATACTAAAGTCAAGAACATAAGTGCATGTCTCAATACATGGCACTGGAATGACCCGCCGTGAGATTCTACATATTAAGTAAGTGTCATAAGTAATTCTCACTGTGATAATGGTGTAATGATCCTTAGACCTGAAATCATTATATTTCTATACGGGAATTAATATACTTTAATTACATTAAAAGTTACCTTTGACCGGGTGATGATAAAAGTGGACATTGGGTATATTATGAATCGTATGAGAAATATGAATGATCTAGATGGGATTTAATCCTCCTAATTTTAGGAGTGATATTATTCGCCTCTTGTTTGAGTGAGACTATGAAATGCACGGCCGTGCTCAAATGTTGATTTGATTTTAATAGTCTACTCATCGATCAAGAAAATAAAGATTAAATTATGAAGAGGATGACATGAGACATGCCTTGAGTTTAATCTATAATATCAAGATTAAAGGGATTATATTACATGGAACATTATTCACGAAAGGCTTAATCGAATCACCGATTTATTATTATTACTTGGGTAGCAATGATGTATTACTAGATGCCGCTCATTGTTTACAATTTTAATTAGATATTAAAATTGTTGCCAACGTAATAATAACCTACAGGGTCACACACAAAGAACGCTTGAAGGAGAAATAATTTAAATTATGAATTTAAATTAAATAAGTAATTTATTTTATTTATGATATTAATTAAGTATGACTTAATTAATTATATAAATAGAATAAATGAATTACTTAAACTAATTCCAAAATTAATAAGTAATTAATTAAGTGAGACTTAATTAAATAATTTAGAATTTTGGATTAGTATTAATTATAATTGGATTATAATTAGAAAACTTATTCCTCTCTATATATAATCTCTTTATGGGCTGATTTAATAATAGAGAGATTTTACAAAAACCCTAGCTGCTCTGAGAGAGGAGGAAGATAGAGAGAGAAGAAGTTTTCGGGTGCTAGTACACATCAATCCTTCATGAAAAGTGTTCGTGTGGATACCGTAGAGCGTAGATCGCGAGAGCGGGATACGTGGTGATTAAACAAGCTTTGGACCTCCATTAATCTTCCATTAATGAACTGTTAAAGCTTCTAAAGGTATTTATTCTTTATCTCTGAATTAAATCTTTTGTTTTCGCATGGATCCTGCGGAGGGTTTCGCTATTTTGATTTATTTTTCACGTTTATTCCGCTGCGTTTGTGTCACGAAACCCTACAGAAGCCCCTAAAATGATAATTGATCACATAAAGAAGATTGAGTTAGAAGCTAATTTTCCTGTTAAGAAGATAAGGTCAAACAATGGAATAGAATTGAAAAATGCAATATTGAATGACTTCTATACTGAAAAAGGAATATCAAAGCAATATTCAGCGTCTAGGACTCCACAACAAAATGGAGTAGTAGAAAGGAAGAACAAAACTTTGGTTGAAGTAGCAACAACAATGTCGAATGAATCCAAGTTACCTTTATAATTTTGGGCTGAAGTAGTGAATACAACTTGCTATACTCAGAATTGTACCCTGACCAACAAAGATTATGATAAGACTCTATATGATTTGAGGACTAACAAGAAACCAACAATGAAGTATTTTCATGTGTTTGGAGTTAAGTGCTTTGTGGTGAAAGATGATGAGCAGCTTGGTAAGTTTGAAGCTAAGGCTCATAAAGGCATATTTCTTGGCTATTCATTGGAATCTAAGGCGTACAGGGTTTGTGGGATTGAACACAAAAAAGTTATTGAAATCATGAATATAACTTTTGATGACAACAAGCTCCGTAGTATTCAACAAGAAGATAACACTGAAACTCTGAAGTTCGATAACATGAGCTCAGATGAAGATGAAGATGAACCTGAAGTTGCCGAAGAACCTCAAGCACCTAATGAAAATAATGATGATAGGTGGTTCTGACCCAAGCAGTGGAAACAATGGAAGATTTATATACACTACTAGTTCTAGCAACCCAGCAGCAACTCAGGGGCAACAAGTGTAATATTCCTAATTTCCAGTACTTTTTAAAACTTTTGATAATCAATAGTAAATATGCGTTAGAAGTGAAAATGATCGCATCACCTTATTTACGTATCGAAAAGGTAGAATTTTGAAGCCGTAGTACTAATATACGATATAGATGAGTGTATGTAAATCACATCAGATTTCAAAAATTCACAATTCTGCTAATTGATATATTAGAAGCGAGATAAATAAGTGTATGTAAATCTCATCATAATTCAGAGATTCATAACTTGAAAATATTTCGTGGTACATATTTTTAAGTTAGTATACGTAATATACGCATCACTTCCTTAATATATTTTATCCGATGAATCGCATATGAATCTTTTCGAATGAATAGGACAAAGTTTAAATAATAGTATATAATGAATAATAATTAAGGAATGGTGTTTTGGTGGATGTTAAATCTATTAAAATTCTCGGAATGAGTAATAGTTAATAATTTCATCGTCATAAATCACTACGAAAACAAAAATTGAAACATTATGAAAACAATTAAAGGAGCTGAATTATTAATGATAGAAATGAAATACTTGCTAATTAATAATGATAATGAAAGGATAATGTGGAGGAAATCTAGAAAATCTTATATTTCAGTGCTAAACCAAGCAAGTAACTATTGTTAACTATAACCCATCCGCTTTATCATTTCACCAAAATCAAGCCAAGTACCCACCCCATTAACAAGCACTCGGCAGAAATATTCAAGGGAGGGGAAGAAAAATCCATAGTCCATCCATTTTTTGTCCATTGGTGTTAATTAATAGCTTAAAAGAAAGGTATACACTAGCCTAATAATAATCCAATCTTATTTCAATTACCCATCCATGCATACTCTTACTTTTCCATGAAATACAAGATATTGAATAATAACTTTTCTCATAAATAAAATCTTAAACTCATGATATATGATTCCTTAAGCTTGGTTAGTGTTTGTTAAGTATTTTTTAGGGTATGGGTAGTTTTTTTATGCATACAAAGCCATGGAACTCATGAGTTAGTTTTATGATGATTGTATCACTTTGTATGTCATGATTTGGTTATGATTATAGTGTAAATCTTTATTATTTTGTTGGTTTTAGTTGTGAAATGAGAAGCTTAATTGGTTAGGGTTTAGTTGATAAAAATGGTATGGGATGGATATGAAATGAGTTGATTATTTTGGAAATGAGATGAGTTGGTGGATGAAATTTAATGAAATTTTGGTAACGATCGGGTGATTCGAAAACTGAGAAATCACTTGTGATTGATTGATTATATGTTCAAGTTTTAGTATAAAATGTATTGGAGTTGTTTGGGTTGCGTTGAGCAGTTTAAAAAATTGGAAAACGTTAAGTATACAAACATCATAATGACCATTTTTTTCTGACCTAAAATGCCCAGGAGACCCGAAGAGGATACCCCAATTTCCAAGATCATTTCTGGACATGGTTGCATAAATGATGGTGTCTAGATCGTTTGTATGAAAATTTTATATCAATCGGAGTTATGAGCGAAAACTTATGAATTAATTAGTACCGATAGCGTCGAACTTAAAAATCTATTTTCACCTAAATTGGAGGCTATGATCACCCTAGCTAGGCTATTTCATCAAATCTGAAACTTTTATTTAAAATACCAGGGACATCTGGTATCATTTAGGGAAAGGTTTCAGATTAAAAGGATCAAAACCTGATTTATTAAAATTGTTCGAGTCAAGTAGATACAAGTAGGAATCCTTGTAGAACTCGCTTGTTTTGACCTTAACTAAACTACGACATAAGTAAGGTTCGAGGATAGATTAGAAAAAGAAACTTTAACGAAAGTTGTTAAGAAATGTTATGAGATCGTAACTCGTTAAAGAACCTGGCTAAAACTTGTTTGCAAGATAATATAATGTGTTTTCAAGAGTAGGTATACGTAGAGTTAAAACTCTAAAAGTTTTTATAACTGATTTTGAATTATGTTTTCATTTCATAGTGACTCGTACCAAGCAAGGACCAACCACACACTGCATCAACTACTCAGGCAAGTGTCTTGACTCCTTGACTTTATAACAAGTTCTTGTTTATAAAGCTCTGTTGTGTATGAAATTTTTATATCAATCAGAACTGCTTTCACCCCTTTCTTACTTAGTTCTTTCGCGACTCTGAATTTCTTGAAAAGTTAGAGTACGCATATTAGTAGATAAGGAGAGCTGAATTGAGTATCGAATTATGTCCTTCTATTTACTCGATAGTTGACCGAGTGTAGTCTATTACTTTCTCGACTTTAGTCGATAATATTCAGAAATCTTTCCTTAGATTATATTTTGATATTAATTGATAGTAAATATGGATTATATATTTATTAATTAAATATCCCTTAAAATTATTTGAATAAGTATTTAAATATTGACTAAATACTTTCAATTCATTTTGAATTATTTAAAAATTAATTAATGTTAATTAAATATTATTTAAATATTTTGGTTCATTTAAAATTATACAAATATAAAATAATCTTGACTAAATCCTAATTAAATAATTTAATCGCTTATTCAAAATCCTTTTAATATTATTCGAGTATTATTCGAGGTCTCTTAGTTACTAATCTAATACTATTTGACATTTAAAAATATTTTTGAGCTATCTGAACTTCTTTAAATATTATTTTTCATTAAATAATAATTATCGAGCTATAACTCAAATATTTCACAATTATTTTTGAGTCACTCCACATTAGGGAATGAATATTCAACTTTGATATTCTTCCCATATATTTACTTATACTTTTAGGGACTGGTTTCCCCCTTTATTGAACATTTCTTTAAGATTATTTTAATCCTTATAGAGACTCTCCAATCGTGTCCTTGAGTTTTCTTAATTGAATTACTCTTTATCTTATCGATTAGTTAGTTGAGGGTCAACTCACATTTTTACTTACTCGCTTCGCCCTTTTATTCCGGAAGTGATTCCTTTATCTGATGTGAAATCTTAGAGATAAGATAATTTCCACTCTGGAATCTTGGGATATTTTCCCTTCCTGACTTATTGATTACATTTCTGATGGTGGACTAGAGTTGTCAGCGTAAGCGGACGAGTGACGCACGACCTAGTAGATTTAAAGGCCCAGGTGTTGCCTAGAGTGACAACCCGATTAGGGATCATCCTTTTACTTGTAGAGAAAGTTACAAATTTTCTATTGTACAATGCAACTGATCATCGTGTACAGTAGGGCGTGAGATACTCCGAATTATAGTCCCTTCTTCCAATTGGAATTTGACGTTACACTATAACCAAAGCCTAAGTGCTTAGTTACTGATAGTGTTAACGGTAATTGCAGAAACTTATGATTCTTTTCACAGTATCTAGAACTGGCTACCCCACAAACACAGGTTGCATTTGATACTCTGATACACATATTATTATTGTCTCACTATCATGTTTATATTGTAGATTATTTACTTGCTGAGTACTCGTAGCTCATTTTTTCTTGTTTTACCTTTCCAAAAACAACAGTTGAGGACCATGTCACGCCTCGTGTGTCGTACCCTCCGAAAGAGCATTCCAAGGGCAAGGACCCCCTATGATAGGCTTCTCAGTCCCATTCCCGAGGTAGGGAAAATGAGTAGACTAGGCGTTCAGATTTTGATAGTTAGATTTCTCTATAAGTACTGTTTATACAAATATATGTAACTTTATACAATTTAATCAACTTTTGGCTGCTGTTATAGTTTCTTGCAGAAGCTATAATTAGTAGCACGAACTCAAGAATGTTATAACTGGGAATGTAATGACAAAGTATTAAATATGTAAATTAATGTAATTCTATTTCCTAAGACTATGGCTCGCGTGTGTTAAAGTGTTTGGGGTCATCAGCATGTCATTTACTTTGAGATTATTAAACTGTTATTATATTATCAATGGATTATAAGTGCATGTAAATTGGAAATTGAACCGTGACAACCTAGATCTCTCACCCCGGGTCTGGGGGGTGTCATAGCAAGTGAAGGATCGACTAGTAGAACCCAACACAATGAAAATCAAGCAGAATCATCTAGAGATAATATGCCTAGACACAAGGTATGGGACATAGACCACCCCTATAAACTTATTCTAGGTGATCCAGATGCAGGAGTTTAAACTAGAAGTGCTACGCACAATGAATGTCATTTGTCTGGATTTCAATAAAAAAATGGAACCAAAGAAAGTTGAAGAAGCACTAGAAGATCCTGATTGGGTTATTGCAATGCAAGAAAAGCTCGATCAATTTGAAAAGAAGAAAGTTTGGGAGCAGGTACCCAAGTCTAAGAACTAGTCTTTAATAGGCACCAAATGGGTATTCAAAATAAACTGGATGAAAATGGCATTGTCACGAGGAATAAAGCTAGACTGGTTACTAAGGGTTATTCTCAAGAAGAGGGTATAAATTATGATGAACGTATACACCAGTGGCATGACTTGAAGATAACAAGATGTTTCTGACATTTGCAGCACATTTTAGTTTCAAAGTATATCAAATAGATGTAAATAGTGCATTCCAGAATGGAGAGCTTGAAGAAAAAGTATATGTGAAACAACCCCAGGGTCTAAAGATCCAGAATTTACTTGGTTTGTGTACTTTCACTTCAAGGTACTGTATGGCCTCAAACAAGCGCCTCAAACATGGTATGACACTCTCTGGGAATTCTTGCTTGAAAATAGTTTTACTAGAGATATCATAGATAAGATTTTGTTTCATAAAATGCATGAAGATGATATGATATTAGTACAAGTACATGTAGATGACGTTATATTTGGTTCTATTAATGAATAAATGTGTAGTAGATTTTCTAAGTTATGTAGAGTAAGTTGATGGGAGAGCTAGACTACTTCCTTAGACTCCAAGTAAGTCAAAAAAAGATGGAATCTTCATTTGCCAGACCAAGTACATCAGAGATCTTTTGAAGAAGTATGGTCTTGAATATGCATCTTCAGCCAAAACCCTATGGCAACTACCACTAAGCTTGACAAGGATGAACCTGGTAAGAGAGTTGAAATCAGGGGCTATGGAGGAGTGATTAGCTTATTACTCTACTTAATTGCAAGTAGGTCAGATATTATATTCGTTGCGTGCTTATGTGCTAGGTTTCAGGCTAACCCTAAGGAATCTCCTCTTATAGCTGTTAAACGAATTTTTAGGTAACTTAAGGAAAATCTGAATCTTGGAATTTGGGACCCTAAAGGTTCAGGTTTTAACCAGTTTGAATATACAGATTCTGATTTTGCAAGTTGTACGATTTACCGGAAGAGTACAACAGGAAGCTATCAATCTCTTCGTAGAAGACTGGTGTCCTGGCATAGCAAGAAGCAGCAATCAGTATGAACTTCGACAGCCGAAAAAGAATACATTGCAGCTCGTAACTGTTGTGCTGAAATTTTGTGGATAAGGAACCAACTCCGGGACTATGGACTGTTGCTGAGCAGAATTCCAATATTCAGCGACAACACAAGTGCCATAGAAATCTCAATCAATCTGGTCCATCATTCAAGGACTAACAACATTGATGTCATGTATCATTTTATTCGAGAGCATGTCATGAATGGTACTATGGAGTTACATTTTGTACCCACAGAGTAGCAAATTGCAGATATTTTCACTATGCCCCTTGTCGAAGTTACATTATCCAGGCTTGTTAGTGAACTTGAGATGTTAAATGTCTAGATCTTATCTGCAATTTGGTGTTAATAAGTTCATAAATATTTAATTGTCAATATTAAAAGGATTTGTGGATTTATTTAACATCCAATATTAGCATTTTAATTTATATTTAATTAATTACACTAATTATATCTTGATATATTTATTTGGTGATTAATTACTTGTAAATTAAATTATTTAAATACTTATGTCTATTTTAATAAATGCTGAGTATTTATTTAATTTTATTTATGTTAATTTATTTAGTTTATGGAATTTATAGCAATTAATAGATTTATTTGCTCCATCATTAAATTTATTAATATAAATACACAACATAATTATTTATTCAATTTATTTGACTAATATCATTTGATGATAATTTAGTTAAATATTTTATTAAAATAATTGTGATTTATCTTGTTAAAATTAATTTAGAATCTACTCGAAATTATTTCAAATTCTTTTATTCAAACAATTTACCAAAATAAAATATATTGCAACACATTTAGTTTAAAATTTTATTTAAGTACATGTTCTAGTACTGAATAAGTTGACACATTTTTTGAATAAAAATGTGTCGATACATCTCTGGTAGTACCGGGCTATTAGTACTTGGATAGAATTTTTGTTTAACTAAATGTGTCGACTGTGTGTGTAGCATAGACTCATTTGCTTAGAATTGTTTTGGTTTTGCATTAATTGTCGACTCATATATGCATTGTAGAATAGTTAATTCTTTGAGAATTAGAATGTGTCGATAGGTTCTATATCTAGTTCAACTTAAACAATTTCATATCTCTACTAAAATGTGTCGATGCTTTGCTCAGTGAATGGTATTTCCTTAGTTTTTTTTGAATGTGTCGACCACCCCTTCTTGTACTAATAGGCTTTGTACTTATTTTTTTATTTATCAGTTTAGTACTAGTCGACACATTTGCCTTGTGCATAACTTTTTATGCTAAGTGTTATACAGAGTTAACACATCGACACATTTCAATATGTGTCGACCCCTTTCCACCTCTATGCATATATATTTGGTACTTGAGCAAATTTCTTTTCATTCTTCATTGTTAACATGTTGATACATATATATACACACAACCATTTGCACTCTCGAACAAACCTCAGTTTGAATCACAGTAGCATCATTTCTAACCATTCATTTCAAAAACTAAGACTAGATTTGTGATCAGCATACTTTGGGGCTGTTTGGCCGCACTCAAATTATGGAAATAAGCCCTTATTTCCGGAAAAAAGTAGGGATGTATGTACTTTCCAGAAATAAGTCCTTATTTTCGGAAATAATTAAGTTCATATTTGATTTTAAAATTCTAAAACAAATATTTATCTTTAAAAAAAATATGAAAATATGTAAAAAATAAAAATAAAATAAGCTACTTATTTTAAGTTTAAGGAACCCCAAACGGCCACTTTGTTTCATAACATATCTCATCATCACAAATATTTTTTTCGATTTTTTTTTAAAAACCCACATTTTCGAAAACTAAGTTGATTGTTCTTAGATCTACTTTGTTTAATTCGGTTAAAATTAAAAATAAAATTAGTTTTGTGTAGCAAATTCTCAAGGATCATCATATATTTCATAATTTTTTGAGTAATTTGAATTTCTGGGTAGTTTTACGGCTCGTAATTAATTATCAAAATCAGTTTTTCCGAAATTTTGTCTTAATTAAATAATAAATTTTTCGACTCATTTTAATTTATTAAAAATTTCGGGAAAATTTATTATACTTAAAACAAATAGTGTACACGCGATTGATCCCAAATCTCATTATCATTTTTGGGTTCGGTTTCTAAGCAAACATAGAAACGTAAGATACACACTAACCGCAAGTCCAGAATTAAATCATGATGTTTTGCTTGTATGTTACTGCAGTGTTGTCAATACGTCATATGAGGATGAACTCATTTTTACTTTTTCATTAGAGAATAAGGATATCAATGTAACGGAACATAATTTAAGTCGTATCTCATACTTTGATACAAAAAATCTAGTTCCTACAACTGGTAAACCCGAATTATATAATTTCTTCATGTCTATTACATACCATGGGGAGTTGGATTTAAAAGAGGTTTACAAACATAGCTTCCTCAAGGAGTGGAATATCTTTTTCCATATATTTAGTCATGCCTTTTCCCCTAAAAAGGGAGGTTAGGCCGGTATCACCCGCTTTACTCATAAGTTAGGTTATGCTGTTGTAAACACCCTAAATATAAGGTTTGGTAGTTTAATTATGGCTAAAATAATTTCTATAATGGGAGATGAGGAGAAAAGAAACATAAACGCTGACAATGCTGAATGTTATTATCCAAGGTTCGTACAATTGAAAATAAATGATGTTCTAACTCCATAATAGCTTTAGACCTTCTCCGGAAGTATAAAGTCTGCTTGTTCACTTGTAAAAAAGAATATCATTCTGTATATAGATCACAAGGCAGATTATTCAAATCAGAACGTCTCACGACTAACAGAGTATATGTATAGTGTTCTGCTGGAAATTTCTTTACTAATTCTACCTGAAGGAGTTCTCCCTGTACCTGTAGACCCAATGGAGACATAAACAGAAGGAGAAGCTGAAGAAGAACAACAAGAAGGAGATAATGAAAGTGAGTAAACTGAAGAGGTTGAAGAAAATGAACAACCTTACATTCTTGGTGTTAGTGTAGGTGCCCTAGAGGCAATACAATTTTTCCTTTTAATAAACATTTATGTCATTTGATTATTCAATAAACGTATTTATTATGACTTTAATTACTGCGATATATTTGTTAGCATAATAAATGTCCTTAGAATCATGATACTCGTTATATAGTTTAAGTACATGACTTGAACTTGAGATTATATAATATATCATATTCTTAAAGGTTCCCTAGTCGAGTATTATTATGCTAGGACAATAATAATACATAAATAGACTAGTATGTTGTTTGACAGATAACCACATCTCATTGGTTATAAGTATGGGGATACTAAAGTCAATACATAGGTACATGTAGGGGTACATGGTACTGGACAGACCCACAGTGAGATTCTTCATGTTTAATTAAGTCATAAGAAAGACTCACAGTGATAATGGTGTAATGATCCTCTGACTTGAGATCATTATATTTCTATACGAGGATTGATATACTTTGACTACATTAAAAGTTACCTTTGACCGGGTGATGATAAAAGTGGACATCGGGTATATCATGAGTCGTATGAGAAATATGAATGATAGATAAAGGATTTAACCCTCCTATAATTAGGAGAGATATTATTGGCCTCTTGATTGAGTGAGACTATAAAATGCATGGCCGTGCTCAAATAATGATTTGTTTTTCATAGTCTACTCATGGATCAAGTAAACCCGGATTAAATGTTGAAGAGGATGACTAAATACATGCCTCGAGTTTAATCTATAATATATATGGTTAAAGGGATTATATTACACGGAAACATTAATCACGAAAGGTTTTATCGAATCACGATTTAATTATTGTTTAATTAGGTAGCAATGATGTATTACTAGATACCGCTCATTGTTTATAATTTTATTAGAGAATAAAATTATTGCTAATTAAATAATAGCCTATAGGGTCACACACATAGAGCACCTAGAGGAATAGTTAATTTAAATTATAGATTTAAATTAATTGATGATTAATTCGAATTTATTATATTAATTAAGTGAGACTTAATTAATTGAAATAAATTCGAATTTGAAGAATTATATTTCTGCCAATAATAATTAAGTGTGACTTAATTATTAATTAAATAATAGAAGCATGTTTTATTATTTAATCCTATGCCTACATGGGTTAGGTTTTTGCTAAAAAGGCCCATTAACCAATCATTATAAATAGATAATGATAGGTTAAATGGCTTGCACGTTTTTGTATAAACCCTAGCAGAAGAGGCAGCATAGGAAGAGGCAGAGAGAATTCGAAACCTATCAAAGGAGGCTAGTACTTCCGTTCCGTGTTCAAGATCGTGAGACGTTCTTGAAGGTGCTCGTGTGGATACCATAGAGGTGCTTTCGAGAGGAAGACACAAATCGTGATAGCAAGGATCTCCGTTGAGTTCGTGGCATTCAAAATCTTAATAGGTATGATTCGATTATCACCATAATCCGTCAATTCTTATACATGATCCTGCGTTTGGGTTCCGAAAATTTTCGTTATATTTACGTTTATCCGCTGCGTTTTATGCCTCGGAACCCAACAATGGCATCAGAGCTACGTGTATAAGGGACTGATTTGGTTACGTGTTAACTGTATTTGATGCAAATATGCCAGTTTTGGTGACTGCCATGCCACTGCCATGCTACTGCTTTGTTACTGCCATGCTTCTGCCATGCTATGTTCTTCATGTATATTCGAATTGTAATATGTGGTGATGATACTAGCATGTTAATGATTTGTCATGACTGATTTATATGCCATATTGCGATTTGTATTTTATGCATGAGGGTCAGTTTGTATAGTGATATAAACTGGTGGACAGATTATGTTGGACATGATCTGTTAACTGGGATATGATAAGTATGTATATGATACATGCTTCTGAAACTGTATAAGATGCAGTGGGAAAAAGGGCCAACAGATATGATCTGTAGTTCAGAAATTGATGATTTCTGAATAGGACTGGTCTTCGAAAATAAAAAAAAAAATTCTGATTTCGAGCTGACCTGGCAGCTCGACCCCAGCCGGGGGCTGCCGCCCCCAGACCCCGCCTGGGGCTGCCGACTTGAGCATGGTGCTGGTTATGGCCCTTAGACCCCTAGATTAATGGTTTTTGGTTTTGGTTTTATAAATACGACTTGCATGTCGTTTTCTTCATTCTTGTAATTGTTTGACCTCGAATGTAACTCGAGTTTTCTTATGTAAGTACATTAGCTTAGGTTGTATTCAATTATTCCATGTAATGTACTTGAAGACTGAAAGATGATCCAAGAAGAGGAGCAGGCACTAGTGGATACAAGAAGAATGAAGACATGTAATTGTATTTATATTTTACCACCATAGATTGACTTTGATCCTTTCATTAGCTCGAAAGGATCACATAGGAAAGGGGCCATAACCAAGCACGTTTACATACTGCACTTTACATATTGATGTATGAATGATGCATGCTTTAATTAGATTAATCATGTATGTATGTATGTATGTATTAGATACGACACCCATGCCATGCTTGTTTAAACAAGATAAAATCTGTAACGACTCAAGATAAAATCTGTAACGATTCAAGATTTTAAAATCAACAAACGATCATGAGATTCTTGTGTTTATGAAATATGGATTTTTAAAACACGGAATTGAATATGGATTTTGATATCTATAATTGGGATTTTCTGACAAAAACGGATATGCGTATTCGTAAGGCTGATGGATTTTAAGTGTGACTACTGGTATCCTCCATCTACCTGGGAAATGAACAATTTAAGATGTCAATTTGAAATATTTAGTTCAAGGAAAAATTGAGGATCTCTTCATGATGTGATCATGATCGTCGTAAAATTTTCTAAACCCCTTAACAAAATATTAAGTTTTAATCAGATGCTTTCCAATGAATGAACACTCATCGAATCCTAGATCGATTAGGGGAAAGACTGTCAGTGGCAGGGGACTCCTGTCTATCGTGGTGAGATGCGACGAATATAAACGGTTATATTCGGCCGTTGTATCATTGGGTCAAACTTAACTGAGTCGTCATAATAAGGTGAAAGTAAACGGTTATATTCAACCATTATGAACTTAGAAGCATAGAGTTTGGTTAAAAATCTATTAGATAGATAAGATCAATCGTTGCTCACCAAACTATCCAAGAATTATATATGATATAATTGACAAATGTTGTCTACCTAAATAATCATTCTTAAGGACTTCCAGTGGTTGACTTGAGACATGACGAAATATGGATCTTGGCTCACTAGAAAGGATTATGGGATATACTTTCCAAATTAATAGTAAGGGCTATTGATTTGATAAAAATAGTGGGAGATATATTATGAATGTATCATAATCATTTGAACATAATAAATAACTCAGACAATCTAATGTTTAATTTTGTGCTTTTATCATTGTAGATACCAAGTAATGACAAACAACACAAACACACTATCCGTACGATCTGTCCTTGAGAAGGATAAGCTGACAGGAGGAAACAACTTCCTAGACTGGCAGAGGAATTTGAGGATTGTCCTCAGGCAGGAGCGCAAGCTTCATGTCATTGATATTCCTCCGGCAGGTCCCCTTCCTGAGGGCGCTACTGTTGAGGAACGAGCGGCCCACACAAAGGATGAGAATGATGCAACTGATGTTGCGTGTCTTATGTTAGCAACTATGAGTGCTGAGCTTCAAAGACAGCATGTGCATATGGATGCATATACTATCAATGAGCACTTGCAAAGCATGTTTGCAAGCCAAACTCGTCAAGAAAGGTTCAACACGAGCAAGTCACTCTTTAACTGCAAACAAGGGGCAAATGAACCAGTTGGCCCACATGTTCTGAAGATGATTGGTTACATTGAGTATCTTGATACTTTGGGTTTCCCGATTGGTCCGGAAACTGGTATTGACCTAATCTTGAATTCTTTGAACAACAAATTCACTCAGTTTGTTATGAACTACAATATGAATGAGTTTGACAAAACACCTACTGAATTGTTGGCTATGTTGAGAACATATGAGACCAACATGAAGACGGCTGAACCTGCTCCCATACTGATGGTGGGCAATAAAGGTAAGGCCAAAGGGAAAGGCAAGTGGAAGGGTAAGAAGAAGACAGGTTCTGATTCTACACCCAAGCCAAAGTCAGGTCCTAAACTGGCTTTAAAGCCTAAAGGTGGGGTCGCTAAGGGTGAATGTCACTACTGTAAGAAAACTGGTCACTGGAAGAGAAACTGTTCAGTTTACTTGGAGGATCTGAAGAAGAAGAGGGCTGAGCAAGCTTCTAATTCAGGTATATATGTTATAGAAGTCAATCTGTCTATTTCTACATCTTGGGTATTGGATACCGGATGTGCTTCTCACATTTGTATAAATGTGCAGGAAATGCAGAGAAGTAGGACATTGGCTAAAGGAGAAATGGACCTACGAGTTGGCAACGGAGCAAGAGTTGCTGCTTTAGCTGTAGGAACCTATTATTTATCTTTGCCCTCTGGGCTAGTTTTAGAACTGGAGAATTGTTATTACGTGCCTGCAATTCGCAGAAACATTATTTCTGTTTCTTGTTTGGACAAGAAAGGTTTTTCGTTTACAATAAAGGACAACAGTTGCTCTTTTGCTTTGAATGATTTAACCTATGGTGTTGCGCGTTTGTTTAATGGTTTATATGTTCTTGACTTAGATAATCCTATCTGTAATATAGAAAACAAACGACTTAAAGTTAATGACTCAAATCAAACATACCTCTGGCATTGTCGTCTAGGCCATATAAATGAGAAACGCATATCCAAATTACATAAGGATGGATATTTGGATAAGTTTGATTTTGAATCATACCAAGAATGCGAATCTTGTTTGCTTGGTAAAATGACTAAAGCCCCTTTCACTGGTAAGGGTCAAAGGGCCACTGAACGTTTGGAGCTAATACATAGTGATGTATGTGGCCCAATGCGTGTGATGGCTAGAGGAGGCTACTGCTACTTCATAACATTTACTGATGATTTCAGTAGATATGGATATGTATATCTTATGAAGAATAAATCCGATTCTTTTGAAAAGTTCAAAGAATACAAGGCTGAAGTAGAGAAGCAAATTGGCGGAGGTGCAAGTATTAAAATCTTACGATCTGATCGTGGAGGAGAATACTTGAGCACTGAATTTAAAGATTATTTAAAGGAGTGTGGTATTGTATCACAACTTACTCCGCCAGGTACACCTCAATGGAATGGAGTTTCAGAGAGGAGAAATCGCACATTGTTGGACATGGTGCGATCGATGATGAGTCATGCAGATCTTCCAATTAGTTTCTGGGGTTATGCTCTAGAAACAGCGGCTTTCACACTTAACCGTGTTCCTACTAAGAAGGTTCAAAAGACTCCATATGAGATATGGGAGAAGAAACGGTCAGGCATGAGCTTTATGAAAGTTTGGGGATGCAAGGCGTTTGTGAAGCGTCAAGTATCTGACAAGCTTGGACCTAAATCTGAAGAGTGCAATTTTGTGGGATACCCTAAAGAAACAAAGGCGTATTATTTCTATAGTCCTTCTGAGCAAAAAGTGTTTATTGCTCGAGATGCTGTCTTCATGGAAAGGGATTTTGTTTCCAAAAGAAACAGTGGGAGAACTATAGACCTCGATGAAGATCGAGAACCACAAAATAGCATTGAACCTGAAGTAGAACAAGAGCAGGATAATAATAACGCTCAACAAACACAGGTTGTTCGTAGAACTGGTAGAATTCGCCATGAGCCAGAGAGATATGGATTTCTTTTGACTCAATGTGGTGATTTGATGCTCATAGATGAAGATGAACCTCTCACATACCAAGATGCTATGAGCAGTCCAGAATCTAAGAGATGGCTAGAAGCCATGAAATCCGAGATGGAATCCATATATGAAAACCAAGTATGGACTTTGGTTGATCCACCTGAAGGGGTAAAACCCATAGGGTGCAAATGGGTTTTCAAGAAGAAAACTGACATGGATGGAAATGTTCAAACCTATAAAGCAAGGCTAGTTGCAAAAGGTTTCAAGCAAATTCATGGTATTGACTATGATGAAACCTTCTCACCAGTGGCTATGGTCAAATCCATAAGGATTTTGCTTGCTATTGCAGCATTCCATGATTATGAAATCTGGCAAATGGATGTCAAAACAGCCTTCCTTAATGGAAGCCTTGAAGAAGATGTGGATGTGTACATGACACAACCTGAAGGTTTTGTCAGTCCAGGGAATGTTAGCAAGATATGTAAATTACGTCGATCCATTTATGGATTAAAGCAAGCCTCTAGGAGATGGAACATCCGTTTTGATGAAACTATCAAAGAGTATGGATTTGTTCAAAACGAGGATGAACCTTGTGTTTACAAGAAGGTTAGTGGGAGCCATGTGGCATTCATAGTACTATATGTTGATGACATACTACTAATGGGGAATGACATACCTTCTCTCAAGGCTGTTAAGATTTGGTTAGGGAGTAATTTCTCTATGAAAGACTTAGGAGATACATCCTACATTCTAGGAATGAGGATCTATAGGGATAGATCTAGAAGGATGATCGGTCTAAGTCAGAGTACATACATCGATAAGGTTTTGCACCGTTTTGGTATGCAAAATGCAAAAAGGGGATATGTCCCCGTATCTCAAGGGATAACGATCTCTAAAGATCAGTGTCCGAAATCATTGGATGACAAGGACCGCATGAGTAAGGTTCCATATGCCTCAGCAATTGGATCCATCATGTATGCGATGGTATGTACTCGCCCAGATGTTTCGTATGCTTTAAGCATGACGAGCAGATACCAATCTAATCCAGGTGAAGGTCACTGGACGGCTGTCAAGAATATTCTAAAGTACTTGAAAAGGACTAAAGATTCATTCTTGGTGTATGGAGGAGAGGAGAAACTAGTAGTAAAAGGTTACACTGATGCAAGTTTCCAAACAGACAGGGATGATACTGTATCACAGTCTGGTTTTGTGTTTTGTCTAAACGGAGGTGCTGTAAGTTGGAAGAGTTCAAAACAAGAAACAGTAGCTGATTCTACAATGGAGGCTGAGTACATTGCAGCTTGTGAAGCGGCTAAGGAAGCAGTTTGGATTCGAAAATTCATTACTGAATTGGGAGTGGTTTCATCAATCGCAGATCCCATTGATCTATACTGCGATAATAATGGAGCCATTGCACAAGCTAAAGAACCTAGAGCTCACTCCCGAACCAAACATATACTCAGGAGATATCACCTCATTCGAGAGATTAATGAGAGGGGTGACATACACATATGTAAAGTGCACACAAATGATAACATTGCAGACCCACTGACCAAAGGCTTGTCGCAGCAGAAGCACGACGGTCACACTAGTTCCATGGGTATTAGATACATGGGTGATTGGCTCTAGTGCAAGTGGGAGATTGTTAGTGTAGGTGCCCTAGAGGCAATACAATTTTTCCTTTTAATAAACATTTATATCATTTGATTATTCAATAAACGTATTTATTATGACTTTAATTACTGCGATATATTTGTTAGCATAATAAATGTCCTTAGAATCATGATACTCGTTATATAGTTTAAGTACATGACTTGAACTTGAGATTATATAATATATCATATTCTTAAAGGTTCCCTAGTCGAGTATTATTATGCTAGGACAATAATAATACATAAATAGACTAGTATGTTGTTTGACAGATAACCACATCTCATTGGTTATAAGTATGGGGATACTAAAGTCAATACATAGGTACATGTAGGGGTACATGGTACTGGACAGACCCACAGTGAGATTCTTCATGTTTAATTAAGTCATAAGAAAGACTCACAGTGATAATGGTGTAATGATCCTCTGACTTGAGATCATTATATTTCTATACGAGGATTGATATACTTTGACTACATTAAAAGTTACCTTTGACCGGGTGATGATAAAAGTGGACATCGGGTATATCATGAGTCGTATGAGAAATATGAATGATAGATAAAGGATTTAACCCTCCTATAATTAGGAGATATATTATTGGCCTCTTGATTGAGTGAGACTATAAAATGCATGGCCGTGCTCAAATAATGATTTGTTTTTCATAGTCTACTCATGGATCAAGTAAACCCGGATTAAATGTTGAAGAGGATGACTAAATACATGCCTCGAGTTTAATCTATAATATATATGGTTAAAGGGATTATATTACACGGAAACATTAATCACGAAAGGTTTTATCGAATCACGATTTAATTATTGTTTAATTAGGTAGCAATGATGTATTACTAGATACCGCTCATTGTTTATAATTTTATTGGAGAATAAAATTATTGCTAATTAAATAATAGCCTATAGGGTCACACACATAGAGCACCTAGAGGAATAGTTAGTTTAAATTATAGATTTAAATTAATTGATGATTAATTCGAATTTATTATATTAATTAAGTGAGACTTAATTAATTGAAATAAATTCGAATTTGAAGAATTATATTTCTGCCAATAATAATTAAGTGTGACTTAATTATTAATTAAATAATAGAAGCATGTTTTATTATTTAATCCTATGCCTACATGGGTTAGGTTTTTGCTAAAAAGGCCCATTAACCAATCATTATAAATAGATAATGATAGGTTAAATGGCTTGCACGTTTTTGTATAAACCCTAGCAGAAGAGGCAGCATAGGAAGAGGCAGAGAGAATTCGAAACCTATCAAAGGAGGCTAGTACTTCCGTTCCGTGTTCAAGATCGTGAGACGTTCTTGAAGGTGCTCGTGTGGATACCATAGAGGTGCTTTCGAGAGGAAGACACAAATCGTGATAGCAAGGATCTCCGTTGAGTTCGTGGCATTCAAAATCTTAATAGGTATGATTCGATTATCACCATAATCCGTCAATTCTTATACATGATCCTGCGTTTGGGTTCCGAAAATTTTCGTTATATTTACGTTTATCCGCTGCGTTTTATGCCTCGGAACCCATCACTTGGATCACCCGTGACAAGTGTTGAGGAAGGTAACATCTTAAATTTCGACCTCTCAGATTTCTTAAGTACTGAATATCTAATACTATTGGATTCATATGAGCCATTCTTGGCATCATACACATCTGTGCCCCTAGTGGCCTTAGGAACCCAAAATGAACCTGAAAACCAACAGGTTCAACCATTGACGTAGAACAACAAACATAGTTCTTAATTCCCATGTTCCTAAAACTACACATCCCCCCCCCCATCTAGTCTCTATGCAACTCATTCCTAACATCCTGCAAGGTCCTATCTTAGAGGAAGAATTAACGAAAACAAATGTTTCTACATTTGAGAGAGGAGATACCGACTCTAATCAGCCACTCATTACATTGTCCAATGTATCTACCTCACCAGAAGCAACAACTCTAGATCCCTTAGGGGAGGTCCCTTGTCTAGATTTATCTAACGATGTGAGGCAACTTTCTGGCAAGAATTCTACGGATGATCAGGAAGAGATTCCGAGAAGGAAATGGTAACAAACTCTACTCTATTAAACACAACTTCAGGAGTTTTTCATTTATCCTTTAATCCTGATGGAAAGAATATATGTTGTATATATCTGGGGAAAAATACAAGTAGAAATCCAATATATAGTTTGAGCATTGGTATCTTTCACACGGATGACTCAAATGAGGAGTTAAAATATATTAAGGAAGAAATGAAGCATAATTTATAAGTTACTGAAGAGAAACTGCTCAAGGACTTCATTATATCAGATTTTGGTCTAATGAAGATTGAGTGAGCAAAATGGTAAACACTTCTATAAATAATGACTTTATCTATGCATTTGTCTCAACTAGTTTTTGACATCATCATATCAGAATTTTTGATTTATTTCACAAAGTATAAATTAGGGGAGATTGTTAGGATCAGAAGATATGAAGATATAAAACTTTAACAAGGATCAGAGTTTAGCATATCAGAGTATGTTTTCTCAGTTACACAAGTAGAAGGGAGGTTGAATACTTGTGTGCTCTTTTTGCCTATTTTAAAATCATACTTGAAAGATAATAGTTCTGAATGATTAACAAAGAACAAAACACAAAGATATGTATGAATACAAACTCTTCTAAGGTGTACACAAACCCTAACAGTTTCTTTGTGTTTTCACAGCAACTCTCTCTGTCTCTATTGTAATAACTTGTATTTCTGACGCATGGGATTATTAAGAATTTTTGGATAAAATTTTTCATTTTTATTAGAGAATAATTTTATCTGAATTATCGCTTGAAGAGAGCTTAATGGTTGAAGCCATAATATCAATCTGCGATATAAATGAGTGTATATAAATCACTTTACTCTTCATAAATTCGCAATTCCGATAATTCCGATATTAGATTCGTAACGTACATAATATTTCAGTGTATGTAAATCACCTCAGAATTAAGAGAATTGCAACTTTTATGTTGGCTCTAATCTGGTCGTACTGTGTGGAAACGGTGTAGTAATATTTATTTTGTTTCAAAATAAATATTCGAAGAAGATATTCCTAATCTATGGAATAAATGAACGTATGTATGAATTGTCAGAATTCGAAGATTCACTATTTATTTTTTTGGCCGTTTTAGGGCTATATTAGTACCAAAAATGTGTAAGAATAATTATTTCCTCAAAAATTAGTTTCAAAGCTATATTATTAACCTAAGGAATATATAATCGTATGTAGGACTCGTCGGAATTCAGAGACGGGTAACTTGAGAATATTCAGTGGTTCGTATTTTAAGTAGTATGCGTAGTATATGCAGGACTTCCTTGAGATATGTTATCCGACAAATTGCATCCGAACCTTTTTGAATAAATAAAATGGGATATAGGGAATCGTATATGACAAATGAAAGTTAGTGTGTAGTTTTTCGGTGGAGAGTAGTTTTATTAAAACTTTCGGAATGAGTAATCGCGGTGAATCGCGTCGTCGCGAACCGTTATGGAAACGAAGATCAAAACACTACCTAGATAAATTAAAAAGGGCCGAATGTTATTATTAGCAAAGAAATACTTGCATGATTTTTGGTGTGTAAAGAGCAAGTCGTATTGACTAAAGTCAAGAAGCCAACCTTGACTAGGAAGTTGACTTGATCAAATACAAAACATTTGCCTACTTTTCTTTTATAACATGTAACTTTAACAAATATCAAAGCAAGCAAACTCCCATCACCAAGAAAAGCTCTCAGCAGCTAGGAAGAGAAAGAGGAGAAGAAATTTCCATGGCCACTAGCTTGTTCATGAGTGCTTAGCTTAAAATCATCACTTCATCATGCCTTTCCATTAGCCACAATCCTAACACAGCTTCTGCACATATTTTGGCCAGGTAATTCGGAAATCTTAAATACCGATTTTGCTAATGGTTTCTTAATGAAAGTTGCTCTATATGATCTCTAGATTATGCATACAAAAATTCAGGTCATTTGAATATATGAGCAGAGAGTTATGGCTATTTTAGTGGAAGGGGGCAGAACAGAAATTTTAGGGCTCCGTTTTGAGTTAATATGATTTGGTTTTGTTGTGATAATGATTATTTTCGAATCAAACTTTTTATGGTAGATTGTTATGATATTCAGGAAGAGCCTGTAGAAATTTCGTAGTAAAATATTTATTTTTCAATTTATGAAAAATGTTTGAGTAAAGATAGAGCAGAAAATAAGAAATCTGTTTTTGTTGAACTTTAAGCCTATGATTGAATTAGCTAGAAGGATTAATTAAATCTGAAACTTTTATGTAAAATAATAGGAACATCCAGAATGATCATGGAGAAAGAATTGTGTCATTTCGATTAACGATCATTGAGATATTGTAGTTTTAGTACAAGAGTTATGTCAAGCTTGGTTGGTCATAGAATGCATAGTTTGTCAATTTGATTTTTGAGATCTTATTACATAAGCTTGGTTGGCTTAAATAGCTTAAAGTTGATGTATGATGTAGTATATGGTTGAATGAGGTGTTTGATATTGGTTGTTGGTTGGATTGAAGTAGTATAAAAATGGAAAATGGTGAAGTTACAAACGTCGTAATGCCCGTTTTCATTCTACTGTAACTGTCCAGAAAATCTGGGAGTAGGATTTATCTGTGCTAAACCTATGGCTGATATGGTTAGTTTGTATATTGTCTCTAGATTGTTTGAGCTCTAATTTTGCGTCATTTGGAGTAACGAGTCAAAAGATATGGTCAAAATAGTAATGGTAGTGCAGAAACATAGCAATCCTATTTTCATTGAACTTTGGAGCTGTGATCACCCTAGTTAGGGGACTCCATAAATCTTGAAACTTTTATTTAAAATAATAGGGACATCTGAGATTACCTGGGGAGAAGAATTGGATTAAAAGGAGTAATTTCCAATTTATTAAAAATGCTAGAAAACAGGGTGTTAGAGTGAATGTGCATAAAAGTAAAATTTAAGAAACCTTTTTGAGAAATGATTTCGAACAAGATAGATAACTTCTTTCGAGTCGGTCAGGTAACAAACGTTGTTGGGAAGTATCATGACTACATGTTAGTATAAAGAATTTGATTAAAAACCATTGACATGATAGCTTTACGAATACCTACAGTAGGCCTGAGGAGGTGAAACGTCGGGCAAAACAAGAGTTAATAAAAAGCGGTTATATTAGTAAAGTTAAAGTAATTAACTTGGGTAGAGACTAATCCAAATTCTTATATCTATTGATAGAACATCTGGATTATGAGTGGAGCTTTGAGACTGCATCTTGGACTTCAGGCAAGTTTCTAACTTTATCATTTATTTCTATATAAGAATATTGCTAATTTCTGGTGATGCAAGATATCTTGAAATCTTTGACTTTATAATAAGTTCTTCGATTATAAAGTTTTGTTGCGTTTTGAAACTATTCAGCTCGTTGTTGTTGAAAATGCACATTGCCATTTCACCTTAACTGTTTTGTTCCTTTATAACTTGATTCTTCTGCTACTCTGAACTTCTCAAAAAGTTAGAGTATGCATGTAACCAGATTGAATATCTGTTATGTGCGTCGAGTTACAATTCAGGGTACTCGATGGTTAACCGGGAATAGTCGAGTATTTTCAACGGTAGTAGGTACTACCAGAATGTTTCAATTCAAAAATCTATTTGAGTATTATGAGTTGATTAATGAAGATCATCGATTTAATTATTTTTAACCATTCTTTTAATTATTAAATAATATTTAATTATTAATTAAATATTATTTAAAAAGTCTGAGATCCCGTGTTTCTTTATGAACGAAAGGTTTTCAATTCCACTTTGGATTATTTAAATATTATTTAATATTATTTAAATATTGTGGATCAATGGAAATAAAATTATTTAATTATAATTATATTCTTTGATTATTGTTAAATAATATTAAATATTATTTTATTATAATTTAAATACTGGGGATCTTTAAAAGACAGTGGTTGTTCAATTGTTTTAAGCAAAACAATATTTAAAAATAGTTTGACTCTGATTATAAAAAATATTCCAGTTTACCGAGGGTTGAGGGTTAGTATAGAACCCTAATCCTTACTCAAATATTTTGTGAAGTTTTAAAAATATAACGGAGATTCCGTAAAATGCTTTAAATATTATTTTTAATTAAATTTTGGTTATATAATTACCAATAAAATATTATGCAGTTATTTTCGGGTTAACCACCCCACATTAGGGAACGAATCAATAATCCTGACATTCTTCTCTTATATACATGTGTCTTTTGAAACTCATATTTAGTTCAAATTAAATACTATTAATTAAATATTGGGTTCTTGAGACTTCTTGACCCAAGTACTTTGTTCTATTGATTCGTTGACTGAGAGTCAACCCACATGCTAAGAGGTTTCTTCCACATAACTTGGGAAGTGAATCCATCATCTGATGTTGAAATCTTGAAAGAAGATTATTGTTATTCTGGAATGTTGGGATAGACTTTCCCTTCCAGGTCGATTAATTTTCACGGGATTAAAGGGGGCTGGAGCAAGTGTAAGAGGCTGTATTCGGCACAGTCCATCATAGCGTAAGAGGCTAAGTCATGCCGGTCCAACAAAAAGGCCAATGTGTTGCCTAGGGTGATGACCTATTTCGGATCATATTGCAAGTTATATATTTTTATTGTTGAATATCCAGTTGGGATAAGTATGGCTATCACCTTTTCCTTGAAATATTCTGATAAATAACTTGCTGAGCATTCTTTGGCTCATTCTTACTTTTTGTAAATCTTATATCTTGCAGTAAGAGATGACGATGAATTGTTTACCGCAAGTATTACGCAAAGGAACAAGAAGATTCGAGCTTGAGCTAGTCAGGTTCATGGCTTCGTCAAATGGTGCAAGAAAGATAGGATTTCAGTTTAAAATCCTAAGACTTATTGTAAAATATGTAATTTAACAATAAACCTTTAAATAATATTTATCTCTAATGCCACATCATGTAGAAGTTATATTGGTATTGTGAGATCCTGAGGTTACATTAGTTTGTAATAACTGTTATTATTTTAAGTTCGTTTCCTGAGACTATAACTCGAGTTGTGTATTTGGTTTGGGGTTATTGTTTTTGTGTTTAGTTATTATAATTGTTAAAGCAGGGGAGTATTATTGTTGTGGAAATTGGACAGTGACAACCTAGATTCCTGACCCCGGATCTGGGGGTGTCACATTTATACTCTCATACAGTTTTTCAAATAAATTAGTTTACATAGAGTGTTAATATAGATAGATGCCTATCAACTAATAACAGAAAATCAAATTGCAATAGGAATACAATTCCTAATTATTAGTTAATAGTTTTCTTCTAAAATTCTCTTTCCTTCTAAGATTTCCCTTTCTGTTGATCACCTTTCAAGTATAGCTTCAGCTTTATAGACTCTGAAGTTCTTCGGACTCTGACAGACTTGTAGACTCTGATAGTCTATAGACTCCGATTAACTCTCAGACTCTGATTTGCATCCAGAATCTGATAGTCTAAATGAAATCTAAAAATTGAATGATAACTATCTAGACTCTAATTATAGAAAAGTTCTGACATTAGAAAGACTTGTTACAGAAAAACTATGTTAGTCCATGTTCTAGTATTTTGTATCTCATCAAATGAATATATTCCTAACAATCTCCCCCTATTTATGCTTTATAATATGTAAACATAAAACAAGGTTTAATAATGTCAAAACTAAAGAATAAGACAATTAATCTAGAATAATATAAAAATTTATAAGGAACAAATAATTACTTATCAATTTATCTTCTCAAAAGTTGTGTTGTTTCTTAGAAATGACTTCAATATATTCTCCTCCACAATAGCTAGAGATTCACCAACAAACTTCTTCAATTTGATCATCTCTTTATTTTCACATTTAATTTAATAGTTATCTACTCTTAGATTATTTGCACTACATTCTAGTTCTTTTAAGTCTTTAAGCATCAAAACATTAATCTTCCTTTCCATATGGTGAAATCCAAAGTAGTGACCCACACCTTCTTGAAATTAATCTCTTGTACTTCTAGAGGCATGACTTGATCCTTCCCTTAAGTATCAACATATTTCAAAGAAAATTTACCCATCTACTTATTTGTCTGTCTGTACAGAGTCAGCTTCCTATCAATCTCTTTGAACCATTTATTGGTCACTTTTCTCCTATTTTTATTCACCTCAGCTTCTATTGATAGAAGAAGTATGATATATTGCAACTCCTTAGCCTTCTTGAAGAATATGAAATTTTGTTGACTTATCCACCTTACAGTTCCTCCATTCAGAAAATATACCAGCATCTCAGTTTTCACCTTTTCAGTTCCACCCTGTCCTCCTCGCAACTTTCTTTCAAAAACATTATAGACAATTTGAGTAGACACCACTTTGTTAAAGTGTTTTTGAGTGAGCTTTTCAAATATCTCTAAGAGACTATGGATCAACTACTAGAATTGTAGTCTTGTCAATATCAGATGCTAAAATACCTTCAATCCCTTTAGTTCTTCTAGCCATCAATTGTGTATTGGTTTGAATGCACTTCCAATAGCTTGACTCCTTGACTTCTCATTCTTTCTTCTCATCAGAGTCTATACTCTATTTTCCTTTACTAGAGTCAGGTTTAAACTCTGATTTTTCATGTCCAGTACCTGACTAGTGTGTCTGAGATTGTGTTTTAACAAACACTTCATACTTCTTTTGTTGCATACCACCAGGACTCCTATGACCATGAGAACTATCACCAGCTTCATCATCATCACCATCTCTCCTCATTTTAACTCCCCTTGACTTGTCATCCTTGCAAGCAACATCTTTATTACTCCCGGAAGAATCACCGACTTTCTTCTCTCCCTTTTTGACATCATCACCACATGTTAAAACCAAAAGCATTTGTTGAAGGATTGAGGATATATTGTCCTTAGCAGCAATAACAGAAGTAACATCTTTTTGAAGAGTAATTTGTTGAGCTTTGAAATCAGCCAAGGAATCCTTGACAGTAGCATCCTTAGAGAGTTGAAGAGAGTGCAAAGATTCAAAACATGTATTTAGCAAAGATGTGGTGTTGTAAACACTGATCAATTTTATGTTGATATGAGAAATATCAGTGACCACATCAGCCAATTAGTTAGCTACATTTTCCCTTGTTGCCTTTTTATCATCTACTATATTATCGCTTTCGTAAATGATAGAAGCATCTTATTTCTCATCAGGATAATGACCATGCTCTTGAAGGAAAGACTTAGCCTTAAAGGTGTCAAAATCCGTAATACCCTTAGCTTGGGCTGTTTCCCAAGATTGAGGAAAAACTGATCAAAGTAGTTGAAAAATGGATTCATCTCCCCTTCATCTTCAGAGACTGAATCATCAACAGCATCAACAGGCTCAATTTTGTGATAGAAGGTGTAGACTCTAGAGGTGGAGTAGACTCTGAAACTACAAAAGGGACTATAGACCCTGATTCTTCCTTAGAGTGATCAAACTCTGTAGACTCTAGAAGCCTAGCCTGGATAGGCATGATAAGTATTGGTTCTCCTGACTTTAATTGTGTAGTCTCAGGTTGAATATGTGGTGCATCCACCAAAGCCTCCATAACTTTGTTTTCTCTCCTAGCTAGAGAATCCACTAGATGAAGCTGTGTTCTCTGTGTGAATGATTTCTGAGTAGCTAGAGCTTCTTCCTTGTTTCCAATCTATAAGATAAGTAAACATGAATTTTCATCCATCCCCTACCTCAACTAATTGGACCAACTTTGAGAAAATTCTTGATCCCAATAAGTAAAGCTAGGTTCAGGATACCCTATTCTCTCATTCTCACAGTGGGGTTGGACACCCACTTTCTCATCCTCACTCTGGCTCTCTACAGCCTTTTCTACCTCTCCTTTTGCGTGGACCAATGTCAGCCTCTCATGTTCATCTTTTTCACTCATTTGGGAGGGTCCACTGAAAAATCCTATAGAAGAGGGTGTGAGAGAAGTAATAGATGCTTCAATACCTAACCACCTTGATGGAGGGGAACCCCTTCAAATGTCTTAAGGTTAGGAGTTTCCACCAAGGGGTGAGCAACAACAGACTCTGAACCCTTACTAGCATCTTCTTTTATTTCAGGGTCTGTTGGCTCTAGTATCCCAATCTAAGGGTCTACTATAGACTCTGACTGCTTCAGCATAACTTCATTAAAAGCCAAAGTCTTAGTGTCACCATCTTTGTCTGTTGTTGCATGAGACTCCCCCTCAAAGTGGATAGACTCTGACAGAATTGATTGTGGATTTTCTTCATGAGCCTCCATCAGAGTTTGTCCTCCTATATCATTGGGGTTCTCATCAGCATTTTAGTGAGTTGGCAAAGAGGTCCTATCAGCATGCTCCCCTTCCCCATTATCACCCATCTTCTGATTAGTGGTTCATGTGTGGGTGAGGCAGACCGAGCACCTTTGTCACTAGCCACCACTGGTGCACTAGTCCCATCTCCAAACTTCTTTCCATCACCTGCATGCTCCTGTTATTCTTCAATAATAATTGCATCCATATTATGATGAAATGTCCTTATATGGATTGCATTAATTGCCTGGGCATCTGTGAGATTGAAGAATTCCTGCAGTTCCATTCTCACTTTTTGAAAGTATATGCCCTTGAGTTGATCCAATATACTCTAGTAGGTTGGATAGATGTATTTATTGGCAATTGTACCTATATTGTGGAGAAGATAGTCAACCACCTGTCTTGATAGAGGTTGAAAATGAGAAATCCATTATATGGATGTCTTGTAGGTAACTGCATTATACCAAATTGCTTCATAATCAAAGATTAGTTGCTCAAACTCAGTCTCTAACTCATAAATAGACTTTGATTGTCTCCTTTTGAGGGCTTTTATCTTCTAGACTTTCTTCATTTTTGGTTTTTCAGAGTCTGGCACACCAAGTGCTTTGAGAACTTCACTTGTCCTGCCTTCTATGATCCCAACTACTTGACTTTGTAATGAAGAGTTGAAGATGTAGCTGTATAAATTGGTGACTGCATCTTGTGCAGACATATGTAGCTCCAACTCCATTATCTTCCTTAGGGCATCATATGTTGAGAGAGATCCAAGACTTGTTGATGTGTCTTGTATGATTCTGGATCTTCAATTGATTCTACCAAAAGATATAGAAAGATAAACACCTTATCAGTTGGAACAATTATATAGTCTATAAGACTAGATGATGCTTCCTTTTTAAAATTTGTCATGATCAGAGTCTGAAGGCAGTCTAGACTCTGAATCAACATTAGACTTTGGTTCAGGAGTTTTCTTGTTTTCAAAGTTTGGCTCTATAGGAGCCTTGGGAGCATCTGTTTCCTGCAAAGCAAGGTTAGTAAGAATTATAGGCTTGTGTGTGTGCAGAAGAAGCCTTCTTCAACCTCCTGTATTTTTTAACAAAAGATTTTTTAGGAGACTCTAGTTGAAAATCCCGATGTACATCCCTAGATTTTTTAGAAACTATAGTCTTTGGAGAGTCTATAGTCTTGGCTTTTGGGCTAGAATCAGTTGCATCATGACCTTCTTTTAGTAAAGAAAACCCTTCAATAACCTGCTTCTCTAAATGATTGAGCTCCTCATCACTTTGCCCATCTACCAACCTAGTTTAGATCAATCTCCTCCTTTTTACAACTGGTGTCTTTTGAGAGAAACAGAGGTTGGTTTCTTTTTAGATTTGGGTTTTTAAGATTGTGTGGTGGAAGGGGATTTGGCTACTTGGGTAGGTGCATGAGGATTCTCCATAATTTGATAGAAGGTCTATAGGTTGATAGTTTTACCTGCATTACTTGTGGATACACCATGACAGGCAGTTTGGTTCTCTTCTTCTCATCAATTCTCTTGATGTTAGAGAAAATTCTCATTTGCTGTTTGTAGGCCTGCACATAGTAATCATCTGTCAACCTAGTTGACATGTCAGGAATGAAGTGATTGAGGAGAATCATAAGAAATCTATGATAGTAGAGTTTCTTCCTCCCCTCTTGCACATTGTTTAATTTAGCTCTCATTTGAGTGAGCAACATATCACCAATATTGATCACTTTATCAAATAGGAGACTGTGGCCAATTTGATAAGTGATAAAAGTAATAGCAGCAAAACCACTCATTTACCAGTAAAACATTTTTCTATTTGATCAAAGAAAAATGACCATTCCTTTCTCAAATAAGGCCTTGTTATCTTACTCATGTTGTCAATGCTAGCAGTATAACCTAGTGATTTAAGCATACTTTTGATTTTTGAATCATCAACAGTAGAATCAAAAGGAGTTTTAACAAGGTAGCTTAAAAACTTAATTTATAATATCAACAGTGATATCAAAAGTAATATCACCAAAGGTGAACATGATTTTACCTGGGTGATCCTTAGTAGGATCAACAACAGTTGCAGAGCTTCATGCTTGAGAAACTGTATCCATGTGAATGATAGGAGATGCTTTTAGGATATAGCTGAGCTCACTTTGCTCCAAAAAATCCACACTGGATAGTAATCTGCATCAACACCCTTCTTGTCACCTAGGGCTGTGACATGGTTGGTTGTCATAAACTCAAAATCACCGAAGGTCAAAGCAATCTCCTTGGGTCCCCTTATGACAGTTGATTGTGCAGCCATTTGAAGTGTAAAAGATAAAAATTCTTGAAGAAAAAGATTAGGGTTCTTGAAAAAGCTCTGAGAATATTTTTTCCTTAGAAAATATATCGCAATTGAACAAGTGAATAAAATTTATGTAAATTTTCTATTTTTTTAAACTTGCATACAATACACACGAGTCAGCATGTATCCAGTAAAAAGTAACCGTTACCGCCTATTTCCAGTAATTTGCACAGTTAAAAAATAATCAGAGTCTGCAGGTGCGAATTTTAACCGTTTCCGAGTCTAAGTGTTTAAACCTTTAGAGTCTATAGTCTCTTAGAGTTCATAGACCCGTCAGAGTCTAGATGTTAGACTCTGTCAAGATAAAGTACCTCAAAAATTTTACAATAACAAATTATAGTTTGATAAATCAGGGACTATAATTAAAGTACATACCTTGCTTCCTTTAATGATTTATTACTTACATATTTAACATACCTAATTCACCTACAAGGCTGCGAAAGGTAGACTCATCAAGTGGTGTTGTTAAAATGTATGCAATTTGTCTGTCAGTTAGAACATAATGAAGTTTAACAGTACCATTTTCAACATATTCTTTAACAAAATGATACCTGACATCAATGTGCTTTGTTCTGGAATGTTGGACTAGATTCTTTGTAATTTTAATAGCACTAGTATTATCACAATACATAGGTATATTTAAATATGTTAGTCCATAATCAAGTAACTAATTTATCATCCACCGAATTTGAGCACAACAACTTCTAACTGCTATGTATTTAGCCTCAACTATTGAGGCTGATACAATTTGTTATTTCTTGCTAAACCAAGAAATTAATCTGTTGCCAAGAAATTGACATTGACCTGTTGTGCTTTTCTTGTCCACTTTGCATCATGCATAGTAAGAGTCTGAATAGCCAATTAGTGAAAAATCAAACTCTCTAGGATACTAAAGTTTAGGAGTTTGTTCACCCTTGAGATACCTGAAAATTCTTTTCACGTCTATTAAATGTAATTCTCTAGGGTCAGCCTCAAATCTAACACACAGGCATATTGCAAACATTATATCTTGTCTACTAGTAGTAAAATATAACAATGAGCCAATCATACCTCTATAGTTGTCAATTTTCTTACCCTTTGGTTCAGAGTCTAGCTTAGTTGCTGTTGACATGGGAGTTTTGGCAGTTGCACAATCTTGCATATCAAACTTCTTCAGTAATTTTTTAACATACTTTGATTGATTGATGAAAATTCCATCATCAGTCTGTTTGACTTGAAGTCCCAAAAAGAAGTTTAATTCTCCCATCATGCTCATTTCATAATTTAGCTGCATTAACTTGCTAAACTTTTCGCATAGTTTTTCATTAGTAGAACCAAATATAATATCATCAACATAGATTTTAACAAGCAAAATATCACCTTTATGTTTTCTAATAAACAGAGTTTTATCAATGGGACCTCTAATTAATCCATTTTCAAGGAGAAATTTTGATAGAGTTTCATACCATGTTCTAGGTGATTGCTTTAGTCTATAAAGTGCCTTGTCAAACCTGTAGACATGATCAGGATATTTTGGATTAACAAATCCGGGTGATTGCTCCACATAGACTTCTTCCAATTTTCCATTTAAGAAGGCACTTTTTACATCCATCTGATAAACTTTGAATTTTGAATGGGCTGCAAATGCAAGTAACATTTTGTTAGCTTCCAATATTGCTACTAGTGCAAAGGTTTCATCATAGTCAATTCCTCTTCCTGAGAATAACCTTTTGTAACTAGCCTTGCTTTGTTTCAAATCACAGTTCCATTCTCATCAAGTTTATTCCTGAACACCCATTTTGCACCAATAATTGATCTATCTTTGGGTCTTGGTACAAGTTTCCACACTTTGTTTCTCTCAAACTCATTCAATTCTTCTCGCAATGCAATAATCCAAACAGGATCTTGCAAAGCTTCCTTAATTTCATGCTTTCATTCTTTGAGAGAAAACAACTATAAAGATATTCATTTGGAGTGGCCGTTCTAGTTTGTACCCCACTCTTAGGATCACCAAATATTAAATCAAGAGTGTGATCCCTTGCCAATTTTCTAGCTGGTGGAACATTGGTTCCTGAACTTGAAGCTCCCCCTAAATCAGTGGTATTTCCTGTATGTTAGTGAAATTCAAATAAAAAGGCTCTCCCTGAATTGCTTGACTCTGAAAAGGATTCAGAGTTGCCTGATCCATACCCTGATGAGTTAGACTCTGAAGAACTTGATTCTGTCTGTCTAGTCTTTGTCTTAGTAAACTCTGAACTGTTAGACTCTAAGTTGATTGGAGTTGAATTTTCTTGCTCCCTCTTAGAGTGTGCAGGTTCCTATGATGTTTTAGGAGTATTTTGAGACTCTTCATCCTCATCATCTTCATCTATCTCAGAACTTTTAAGATTTTCAAATTCTAGTGTTGTAGACTCTGACTCATCCTGCGATCATGCAATCTTTTTGTCATCTAATTCAACATGAATAGATTGCAAAACAATTCAGGTTCTGAGATTAAAGACTCTGAATGCCTTTGTATTTGGTGTATATCCAAGGAAGATAACTTCATCAGCCTTGGCTTCAAACTTGCTTAGATTTTTAGGATGTACTTTCAGTACAAAGCACTTGTATCCTAATATGTGAAAGTGTTTCACAATTGGCTTCTTGTTCTTCACCATTTCATAGGGAATCTTTCCATGCATATTAATCAATGTACAATTTTGAGTGAAACATGATGTACTAACTGTCTCAGCTCAAAAATATACTGGTAGTTTAGACTCTACCAACATTGTCCTGGCAGCTTCTATGAGTTTTCTATTCTTTCTCTTCACAACTCCATTTTGTTGAGGTGTTCCTGGTGCAGAAAATTGTTGAGTAATTCCCTTTGATGCATAGTATTCCTCCATGATTGAATTCTTGAATTTAGTACAATTGTCACTCCTTAGAACTCTTATTGTCTTCTTTGATTTTGTTTCCAGAAACGTGAAATGGCTATTATGTGTTGTGGAGCTTCATCCTTTGAGTGCAAAAAGAAAACCCATGTGTATCTTGTAAAATCATCTACAATGACAAGAGCATATTTCTTTTTGTTAATTGACATCACATTTACTGGACCAAATAAATCAAAATGTAATAAATAAAAGGATTCAGAAATGGTGTTCATTGTCTTACTCTTGAAGGATGTTTTCCTTTGCTTTCCAAGTTGACATGCTTCACAAAGTCCATCTTGCACAAAGTTAACCTGTAGTAGTCCTCTTACAAGACTCTGTTTCACCAACTTGTTGAGTGTTTTGAAGTTGATGTGTGACAATTTCTTGTGCCACTTTCAGCTTTCTTCAGTTGAGGCCTTGGTATATAGGCATGTGGCTTCCTTATGATTGCAATCCTCTAAGATGGCTTCATATATGTTACCATGTATATGCCCTTTGAAAACCAAAATGCATGTTTCTTTGTGAGTCATAAGACACTCTTTGTTGTTAAAACCAGTATGGTAACCTTTATCTCCAAGTTGACTTATTCTGATCAAGTTGTGTTTCAAGCCATAAACTAGAGATATTTCATCAATGATGATATTTTCAAGTACAATCATGTCATATCCTAGTGTTTATCCTTTGTTTTCATCTCCAAATGATACTTTTGGCCATCCATCTCTATAAGGTCTGTAAGCAGGGATCTTTTTCCTGTCATATATCCTGAACATCCACTGTCCAGAACTAGGGATACTTTCTTCACCCTGGTTCCCTGCATACAAAAGATAACTAGTTAGATGTTTTGAGGACCTAAACAGGTTTGGATCCTTTCTTACTAACGTTAGGTGAAATAGGCTTATTAACTTTCATTTTGGGGTTACATGTCTCCTTTGTTGCCTTAGACTCTGGTGGAGTCTTAACAGTGTCATATCAAATCTTATCAATAGAAGATTTAAGCTCATAGAAATTATAATACAAATCATGATAGTCTACATATACAGATAGAATGAAATATTCTACCACAATAATAACAGGGTTTCTGTAAAATGTAGTGACTTTTCAGAGTCTGAGAAGGAATAGACTTTGATTTCTTCTCAATCTTTGTTTTACACTCTTGAGCTAGATGGTTGTGGTTTCCACATGTATAACATATCTTTCTAGGAGCATTACGATCTTTCTGATAGTTATTGATCTTGTTAATACCCTCCTTGTCATTCCTATTTTTACTAGATTTGCTAGACTCTGGCAGACTGTCTTGTCTTTCCTTTAGCTTAGACTTAGATAGAAAACCTATGTTAATATTTTTTACTGGTTTCTATTGTTCTTGGTCATCAATCTTATTGGTATTTCTATTGGCCCTAGCGGAATTAGAGTCATTAGAAGGGTTGGATGTTGATTCTAATGAAACAAATTTAATAGGAACAAAGGTTTTTCTGTTTTTAGTCTTAGTGGATTGACTAGCTTCCTCATTGTCATTATTCTCAACAACAGGTCTTTTGTCTTGACTCTTGTCATATCCTAGACCAGCAGTTTGACACACATTCTGATTATTGAGAATTTCCTGGACTTTTCTACCAGAGTTTGTTCACACTTTAAATTTAAGCTTTTCTCCCTCTAGTTCTTTCTTAATAAAGTCATAGGCTTTTAAGACTTCAGTGTAGTTGTGCCTACGTTTCTCAGAATCCTTTTTATATTCTTCCATAAATACTAACTCAGACTCTAAATGGTTATTCGTGCTTATCAAGATTAAATTTTCTTTTGTTAGTCTATAATTGTCAGTAGTGAGAGATCTATAGTTTGTCATTATCTTATTAATCTCACTTTGAACAATTTTCATACTATCAGAGTCTAAATTGAGTAAGGATTCATGAGTGAAGATTGATATTTGAGTCTTAGGAGATTAGATTCCAATGGGACACTCTGATTATTCTGAGGAGACTGCAATCAAGGCAAGATTTTCATAATCTATTTCATTATCTAAACTTGAATCTGCCCAATCCTTTTCTGTTGAAAGAAGTGTTTTCCCTTTGCCTTGAATTTTTGCTTTTCTGCATTCACTAGCAAAGTGCCCCAATATTCCACAATTGAAGCATTTGACCTTTGCCTTGTCAAGCTTGATTTTTGTGCTTTTTCCCTTCTTGGTCTTCTCATCTTCCTTCTTGAATGTTGGCCTTTTGGTAAATTTTCCAATTCATTTATTGAATTTTATTCTTTTGAAATTCTTAGCAAACATAGCCATCATTTGACTCAGATCTATCTCATCTTCATAATCGGAGTCTGTCTCAGTAGACTCTGATTCAACAATAGTCTTACCCTTCTTCTTTGATTCCCTTACTCTTGATTCTTTGGGTTCTTCCTGTTGTTCTCTTTCTGACTCAATCAAGAGATCCACAGATTTTGCTTTCACAGACTTCTTGTTCTTTCTCTGTTGCATCTCTAGATCATATGTTTTGAGTCTGCCATACAATTCTTCTAAGGAGATTTAATCTAAATCCCTTACTTCCCTTATAGTTGTTTTGTTGTCCCACTCTTCAGGAATTGCTCTTAGAAACTTGGTGTTTGTGTCTTCACAGTCATACAATTTACCAAGTATTGCCATCTCATTCAGTAGTTTGGTAAACCTATCATACAACTCAGTGATAGTTTCTCCAGATTTTTCCTCAAAATATTCACACTCCTGAATGAATAGAGACCTAGCATTCTTCTTGACATATTTAATCCCTTCACAGTGCACTTCAACCTTTTTCCACATCTCCTTAGTAGTCTTGCATGATATGACACAGTTTGTAAGAACAGAGTCCAAACTATTAAAGATAATGTTTTTAACTTTTACCTCTTTAAGGACATTCTCCTTGTCCTCCTTTAACCACTCAGCCTTTAGTTTGTTAACAAAGTGCTTTTCAATTATTTTTCCTTTTTCAGTGGTTTGAGGAAGAAGCCCTGAGGGCATATAGGGTCCATCATGAATCCTATCAAGATAGTCAGGGTCTGTAGCTTCCAAATGGTGCATCGTCTTAATCTTTCAATGGGTGTATTCGTTTATCTTAAGCATAGGAATCATCGAATTGTCATCTTTGTTTCCAGATATCTTTGATCGATTTTAAACATTAGGCTCTGATACCAATTATTTTCCCAGTTACACAAGTAGAAGGGGGGTTGAATACTGTGTGCTCTTTTTGCCTATTTTAAAATCAAACTTGAAAGATAATAGTTTCGAATGATTAATAAAGAACAAAACACAAAGATATGAATGAATACTGTTTGTATTATTTATGTATGAATACAAACATTCCTAAGGTGTACACAAACCCTAGCAGCTTCTCTGTGCTTTCACAGCAACTCTCTCTATCTCTATGCTCTCACACAGTTTTTCAAATAAATTAGGTTACATAGAGTGTTTGTATAAAGAGTTGCCTATCAACTATTCAGAAAATCAAATTACAATAGGAATAGAATTCCTAATTATTAGTTAACAGTTTCCTTTTGAAATTCTCTTTCTTTCTCATAGCATATCTGAAATATAATTATCTTTATCTTCAAAACTTTCCCATTCTGTTGATCACCTTCCATATACAACTTCATCTTTATAGACTCTGAAGTTCTTCGGACTCTGACAGACTTGTAGACTCTGATAGTCTATAGACTCCGATCAACTCTCAGACTTTGATTTGCATCCAGACTCTGGTTTCAATTATCTTAAAAATCTTCCAAGAATAAATGACATCTAGAAATTGAATGTTGACTACCTAGACTCTGATTATAGAAAAGTTCAGAGACTAGAAAGTCTTGTTACAGATAAACTATGCTAGACTATGTTCTAGTATTTTGTACATCAAATGAATATATTCCTAACAGAGTTTATCGTCAGAGTCTGAGATATTAATTCCTACAAATCAGGAGAAGATCAGAAGTAATAAGGAGATAAAAATGTCGGTTGCAAGAAATTATGAATTACCATTATCATTATGTTTTAGGTGATTGTAATTGTGCATATATAAGCACAAAATAGGTTTATTTTGAAAGTGTTCGAATAACTATATATTTTTCATAACTTAGCAGCTCTTAAAAACTTTATTTTTTTTGAGAGACTTGTATTCATATTATATCAGATTTTATTGTCAGTGAATAAAATCTGTAAGTTCTTCATACTAGTGTTTGATTATTCGATTAGTTTGCACAATTGTATTCAACCCCCACTTCTACAATTGTTTATTTACCAACATAAAACTAAAATTTAAACCTATTACAGTGTTTTTATATGCAGTAATATACATACTAAAATTTTCTATATTTTTAATATTATTAAAAAGTAAAATTTTTATTATCAATTTTAAAATTATAATTATAATTATGTATTAGATTTGAATATATATATTTAGTATGGCACAGTTCTTTCTTACTACAATATTAATGATAATTTATAAGTAGTAATATAATATAATATAATTGATAAGAATTGAATCAAAAAATTTAACCGTACTTAGATAAATATATTTTAAATTAATTATATATAAAATATAATTATTCTTATCCATTTACTTTTAACAAAATAAGATGATCGTTATTATTTCTATCATATTCCTTTCATTTCAAAATATACATCGCATAATTTTTGCACGTATTTTAAAATATATATATAATATATAATTTCATAATTTTTTTTAAAATAATAAATATTTTAATATTACATTTTTACTTAGAATGAGAAACTTTTAAAAAAAAATTATAAAACCATCTTTTTATACACTTTAAAATAATGTAAAAAGCTAGATGCACATTTATCTTGAAACGGAAGGGATATTATATTTATAATTAAAATGATTACCGAAAAATTATATTTATTTCTAATAATACAATATAAATTTGAATTACTATAATTTAATTAAAAATATTTTTATAATTTTGTCAATGTATGATCTCTTTTATTCATGTTATATATATGATAATAATTAAATTCGTACGAAATATTTAGATGTGTCGAATATTTGGATGAAAAGTAATTGGAGCACAAAATAATTGAATAATTATATTTTATCTTATATACGGTTAGAATAACGGGATTATTGTGGTGGTCGTAGTGTCAGACTAAAACTGCGGAAGAACTTTGAGACATGTACACATCTATCTATCTATACTATATTATTATAATCGAAAGATTAAAAATTTTGGTCGTTGATACGGTAGTGGGTGAATCATAAAAAAAATTATAACCTTTCAATTTTATGTGAACCATAGAAATAATCTTGAACATTGAATTTTAATAAAATATAATTTTAAAAAGAATATAATCATACATACAATTCTAACCTCAGTAATCCTCTTTTTATACAAAATAGGATAATATTAAATTATATTTAAATTATATTCTATATTTTTCTTTTACGAATCCTACTTATCCTATAAATTTTATTTAATATGTTGCCCAGATAAATAGACTATTATAGAAGGGGGTTAAATATAATAGTACCAAATAATCGATTAAGGACACATGTATATAAAAGATGAACTGTCTTGTATTAATTTGAATGAACTGAATGCAAAACTCTTTTAAGAAAATCAATGTTCTTAGGAGCTGCTAGGTTATGAGAATGTTAATTATATGTATATTAATAATGTTAACCTACTACTTATTTATATAGACACATTTACAAATCCAATTACAAAACAGATAATGATAAGGATAGCTTCCATAAGGTAATATAATTGTATTTGAATTCCTCCTTTACTATCCAAATCAAATTCTGATTTGTCTATTTCCTTCTTTGACAAACTCTGATCATAAACTCTGTCGGTTGTTAATCTCTGATAGAGTATTCTCTGTTAGAGTAAACTCTGATTGAGTATTATCTGAAAGAGTAAACTCTATCGACAACTTCTTGAACTATGATGACGTCAGCATAAACACTGTTCTTTAATAAACTTTGTTTGATATTTTCTGACAGCATCAGTGTTTGCATTTCTAACAATCTCCCCCAATTTATGCTTTATTCAGTAAAACATAAATTCTACTTATGATGTCAGAAACATGGAGACAAATGTACCAGAGTTTGAGTTTTTCCTTTTGATTTATGTTCTTCTGTAGGAGAAATCTTCAAATAGTAATTTGTCCAGTAACTTCTTCTCAGCATTCTTCAATAACTCAATTAGCTTTTTTTTTAATTCTCTCATCTGATTAGAAGAATCATCAATCTGGAATATTGCAGCTCTCAAGTTGTATATTGATGATCTTTCCATTCTGTCATCTAGAGGAATGCAACAGGCTTTCTTTCCATCAGGGTTTAGTATAAGTGTAGGAATTCCTATCACCATTTTAACTTTTGTATCCCCTTTTGCCAATTCTTTCTCAGAACCATCTTCAAGCAAGTATAGTGGTCTATACTCCTCAGAGTTTATCATTAGCAGCCTCTCATTCTTTTTCTTCTCATTAACTACTCCTTCTAGAATCTTCACCCATCTAGATGTAGCTTCATTCTCATCATTTAGGAGATAAAAAACATATTCAAGTTCTTTAGATGACTTGTGAATTAAATCTTCTTCAGAAATCTTCATAACTCTCCCATTCTCCAAGAAATAAAAAAAACTTCTTTTTAGCTTGAACACCATAAAAAATGTCCTTTACTATGTGAACAAATATCAACTTGTCCAAATGTTCTTGATTCAAATCTTCATCAGGCTTTTCTTTAAAAAAAGGATCTTTGAAGGTATTTTCTTCACCCCTGTAGACTTTGGCTTGATAATCACCAATACCACCCTTTTTTTTACCAAGTCTAGCATTGAGAGTTAAGGTTTCATATTTAGTCCACAGAAGATCAGGATTTTTCTTTCTGATAAGAGTTTATTATTCCTCTTCCTCATCTTCAAAATTTGTTCTACCTTGGAGAAATGTTGTACCAAACATAGTAAGAGGAGTTTTTGACTTAGCTAGATCTTTCTTTTGGATAGTATGAGTAGGCTTTGATTGAGCAGTCGGCTTTGCTTGAGTTTCAACAGACCTTTGAACTTCAACATGATTGGATACATTCTTCTTTGCTTGAATAAGTGCCTTCTTTTGAATTAGAATTCTCTTTGTTCTTATATTTCTTTTCTTTTGGACTTGAGCATTTTAAGTACCAGATTTCTTCACTTCTCCTTCCACAGCAACTAGATCCATTCCTAGATTTTCTTCTTCAAACAATTTCTTTCCCAGTTCTGCATCCTTCATGTTTTGTTCTTCAATTTTATCAGATCTTTCTTCTTCTTCAAGCCTCTTTGCTAATTCCATATCAGCATCCATCAGAGTTTGTCTATTGTCATAGTTTGAAGGAATCAGAGTTTGATTAGTAGTCAGAGTTTGTCCAGTCAGATTTTGTCCAACCGGAGTTTGTTTTCCATCCTTATGACTCTCTTGATCTTTATCATCACTACCATCATCAGGTTTAGCAGATTTTAGCACAACAACCACCTTGCATTTGTCCTTTGAAACTTTCTCCCCCTTTTTAATGGTAAAGATGTCCACAATTGTATGCAACATTGTTTGCATGGAAGTGAGAGCAGTACCAATTTTATCAACCTTGGATTCTAGAGCATCCTGCTTTGCAGAAATATTTTTGAGCTTCAATTCCAAAACATAGTGATAAGCTGAAACATATGTCTGAACAGATGCACTGGTTTTGCTAACTGAATCCTTCAAATCACAAACTTCATTATAAAGGCCCTTTGTTAACACAATAGTGGCCTTTAAAATAGTCTTCATCTCTATAGAATTCAATTCAGAATCAGCTTTTCGAATCAGGTCATGAACATGAGGCCATGAAATATCTTCATTAGAAAATTTCCAAGACATATCCCAAATGGATTGTCTATGAGAGTTGAGAAGATCTTCATGAGACGGTTCACCCTTGGAACTAAAATCCCTCCATACTCCTTCTTCATTGAAAGAAGCTACAATTTCACGCTTGAGGGTTTCAACAACCAAATAGTCAGGATATGACATCCTTAATCTCTCAAAAATTGTACCTTTGAGTGAATGGAATTGATAGATCTGTGACTTCTTCATCCTCAAAAATTGGTTCATCAGAGAATGTATCCTCACCATCAGAGTGTGCAACAGTATCAGAGTTTGGCAACTCAGAGTTTAAAGATTGAGAAGCAACCTACTCTGAGTACCTGTAAAAATAATAAATAACCCTAATCACTCTTTTCTTTTAAAGTAATCTCATTACTTCTCACATCACACATATCATAACTTTTAATAGTCAGAGTTTGCTCACTAGAAGTAACTAACTTCTTTCTCAATTTTAACTCTCCTTTTTCCAGATCCAGTGTCTGCCTCTCATTGTTAGTTCTCATTTTCACACATTTTACCTCAGGCTCACTAGAAAGGCTCAAATCACATTGTCCTACAGAAATAAGAGGTGGCTGAGAAAGAAGATTTGTGGTCACATGAATAGGGGTACCCTTTTCAGGACTATCCATGGTTATCCCAATATAAAAGTTGGAAATATAAATTATGAGTTTATACTATTAGAGAACAAAAATTCTGAAGAAAAGTCAGAGTTTATAACTTGAGTAGTTGTGGAAGTTGATGGAGTTTCCAAAGGCTGTGCAGAAATAGGTTGCACCAGAAAAGCATCAGAGATTGACAATGGATCTGTCTCAGAGTTTGACTTCCCAGCATCAGCAACAACAAGATCTGCTGTCAGTGTTTGAGTGCCTTCATCCAAACTTTGATTGGATGGTTCTTATGTTGCAGGGACCTTAACAACTGCTTCAACCCTTTGAGCTAAATGTTTTTGTGGGTTGTACCCCTGATACTTGCTGGCTTCATCTGCTTCTTGTATGGCTGCTGTTGCAATTTGAACAACAGGTTCTTGTAGGCCTGACCATGTAGAGATTGCTTCCTTAATTTGAGAGGCAGGTTCTTGTGTATCTTGGCCAAATGAGACTTGTTTTTTCTTCTTCCTGGTGAATAACTTAGGACTACCAGGGGCTGGAGATGTTGGAGACTTCTTGGCAGCCATTTTCTTTCTAACTTCCTCTGCTATCTCTCTTACTCTTTCATAAGATATCTCCGTTATGATTTGTTTTGGTGAGTTTTCAGGAGAATCAGATACAATTACTAGAGCAGTTTCACTTGTAGTATTTTCTAGTGAATCACTTTCTTCTTTCTTGGCAATATCACCATCTTTCTCAGATTTATTCACAACATCAGACTTTATTACTTTATCAGAGTTTAATACAGCATCAGAGTTTATGACTGGTACTAGATCAGAGTTTATCTGATCAGAGTTTAATACATCAGTGTTTAGTTGTTCAGAGTTTGACTTAACCAATATTCTTCTTTTCTTTTTGGGTCCAGGCATTGGATTGACATTAAATGGCTTCATTAATGGAGCATGTGTAATCTCAGAAGCCTTCTTGATAGTTTTCTGTAATGGAAAGACCAAACATTCACCACTTTCATCAGAATCTGTGTGCTCATCAATCAATCTTCTTTTCTTTGGAGAAAACTCATAAACTAATTTTTCTTTTCTTTTCTTGTTTGGCCCTTGTTGAGAGGTTTGTGTTACAACTGTAGTTTTTTGGGAGATAACAGAGGTTAGCATCAGTATTTGGGGATCAGTGTTTAGTTGGTAGCTTGAGTTAAAATCAGAGTGTGCTAACCTCTGATTCATAGCCACTGAGAGAAAATCCCTCCCATACATAGTAGGCATTCTCTAATTTAAGAGAAACCTAACCTATATGGGATAAACAAGATTAGCTAATTTACCTTCAGCTTCTTTCTTAACCTCTTTTCTAGTTAAATCAGCAAAAATTCTCCCGTTCATACATAAACTAGCTAAACTATGATCATTCTCAAAACTAACATTAGGCAAGACATAGCTGAAAATAACTGTAAAAATCTAGCAAAATATACAGTATGTGCATCACCACTAATCTTGCTAGCTAACTGCCTAATTAACAAACGTGGAAAATTAAAGTGTAAGTTATGAGTCAGAGAATACCCAATTTGTTGTGACAATTGAGGAATGGCATCAAAATTGGTGCATTTAGCAATGAATGCCCTTGTGATGCAGTCAAAGAAAAAGCTCCACTCTTGTCATAGATGAGGCTTTGTAAAACTCCCCAGCTTAGATAGGCTTCCTCCATAGCCTATTTCTTTGAAAAATGCCTTTATTTGCTCATCATCCACCACTTCAGGAAGATGAAGGGCTTGACGAACAACTGCATGAGTGATTATTTTGATCATAGATTGAGCAGATATATTATTGGGTTCCTGAAGAGCATACCCAATATAGTTGTGCTGTAAAAAGTACTGAACCACATGAAAATCTTGAGGAGCATCATATTTAGTCAAGAGTGATATGTAATTTGTAGCAGTAAATGTGTAGTTTTGGAAAGAGAGTCCATTAAATGCCATTGATGTATAGAGATTTGCAGATTTGAAAATTAGGGTGTTTAGAAAATGAGAGAGAAAGATAGGAATAATAAGATGCAGGTGAATAATTCAAAGTGAAAATATGAATTAAACTACTCTCTCTCAATTACATATACTCTGTAGTGGGACACGTGGCAATTTTTGAGTGGAAGAGTAATGAGTAGTGCAATTATCAAAATACAGCAAGTGTGTGTGTATCTGTGTATAGATATGAAACGTTTTTCGTGAAATACACATGCCCTAATGATTACTCCAATCAGAGAATAACAAATATGATGTAACAAAATTAAATATGATGTCATAAATAATATCTCAGAGTTTAGCATATAGACTGAGATCAGAGTTTAGAGTAATCAGAGTTTGCATTCACTGTAAGAGTTTACCACATACTTTGACAGAGTTTATCATAAACACTGATAGTCTACTACTTGCTATCTGGAGTTGAGCCACTTGTCACCATTCCTAATTCAGAAACCAATCTTGTAAAAGTTGTTTCACATAGAGGCTTGGTGAATATGTCTGCTAACTATTGATCTGTGGGAATAAAATGCAATTCAGTTGTTCCTTTCATGACATGTTCCCTTATGAAGTGATATCTAATACTGATGTACTTTGTCAGAGAATGTTGGATTGGATTTCCTGTCATTGCAATAGTACTTTGATTATCACAATAAATAAGAATTTTTGAAAACTTCAAACCATAGTCTAACAGCTGATTTCTCATCCATAAAATCTGTGCACAGCAGCTTCCTGCAGTTGTATATTCAGTCTCTGCTATTGAAGTTGAGATAGATTTTTGTTTCTTACTTAACCATGAGACAATTCTTCCACCTAAAAATTGACAACTTCCACTAGTGCTTTTCCTGTCAATTTTGCATCCTGCAAAATCAGCATCTGAAGAGACTATTAGTTTAAAGTCAGGCTCTCTAGGATACCATAAGCCAAGATTGATGGTGCCCTTGAGATATCTAAAAATTCTCTTAACAGCAATCAAATGAGGTTCCCTTGAATTTTCCTGAAATCTAGCACATAGATAGGTGACAAACATGATATCTAGTCTACTAGCAGTCAAAAAGAGAAAAGATCCAATCATGACTCTGTATGTTGTAATATTTACAGGCTCACTAGTGCCTTGATCAAGCTTGGTTGCAGTACCCATTGGAGTTGTAGTAGATGCTGAGTCTTGCATTTGAAACTTTGTAAGTAGATTCTTTGTATATTTGGACTTATTTATGAAAATACCTTCATCAGCCTGTTTCACTTGCAACCCTAGAAAATAACTCATTTCTCCTATCATGTTCATTTGATACATGGACTGCATTAGCTTTGAAAATCTTTTACAGAGTTTCTCATTAGCTGAACCAAATATATATCATCAATATATATTTGAACCAATAATAAATCTTTACCTTGAGTTCTGTAAAATAAGATTTTATCAATTGTACCTCTTGTGAAACCACTTTCAATTAGAAATTGAACTAGAGTTTCATACCAGGCTCTTGGTGCTTACTTGAGTCCATATAAAGCTTTATCTAATTTGTAGACATGATTTGGATATTTTGGATTGACAAAGCCAGGTGGTTGTTCAACATATACCTCTTTTTCAAGTTCTTCATTTAAAAATGCACTTTTAACATCCATCTGATAGACCTTGAATTTCTTGTGTGCAGCATAAGCAAGAAAAATTCTGATTGCTTCAAGTCTAGCTACAGGTGCAAAAGTTTCATCATAATCAATATCTTCATGTTGGGAGTAGCCTTTGAAAACTAGTCTTGCTTTGTTCCTTGTTATAATTCCATCAGAGTCTGTCTTGTTTCTAAACACCCACTTTGTGCCAATAATTGATCTATTCTTTGGCCTTGGAATAAGGGTCCAAACCTCTTTTCTTTTAAACTCATTTAATTCTTCCAGCATTGCAGTAACCCAATCTGCATCCTTCAAAGCATCTTCAACCTTCTTTGGTTCTGTTTGAGAAAGAAAACTATGAAATAGACATTCATTTTCAGTAGCTTTTCTTTTTTGCACTCCACTTTCTAGATCACCAATAATCAAATCAGGTGTGTGATCTTTAGTCCATTTTCTTGGATGTGGAAAATTTCTTGAACTAGATGTTTCCCCATTATTTGTGCCTTCATAGTATGATTCCTCAGTAAATACTGATCATCCCCCTGAAGTTGTGTTTCCATCAGTGTTTGATGACTCAGAGTTTAACTGCTCAGAGTTTGAATGATCATAGTTAGAGTGATCAATGTTTGTGGTTTCAGAGTTTGATTGATCAGAGTTTAGGGTTTCAGAGTTTGTATTTGTCAGAGTTTGGTCAGACTCTGAAATTTCAATAATTGAGATTGGTTCTCAAATTTCAGTAAGTGATTGATGTTGCTCCCCCTCAACATGTGGAGAATCTTCAGTTTCTGTTTCAATTATGTCTGAATCTGAGTTTAAGGAATCAGTGTTTAATTCATCAGAATTTACCTCATCGGTGTTTATCTCATCAGAGTTTAGATCATCAGAGTTTGTGTTCTACGATTCATTTTCAAAACGCAGAGATTCCTGAGCATCTTTGTCATGTAACCCTATTATTTTTCTTTCATCAAAAGAGACATTAATAGATTCCATGACTGCCCTAGTCCTTAGATTAAACACTTTGAATGCCCTTGAAGAGGTTTTAGAAGTTGTTGCATAACCAACATAAATACCTTCATCTGCTTTGAGTTCAAACTTTTTCAATTATTCAGGATGTGTTTTGAGAATAAAACACTTGCTTCCAAATATGTGAAAGTATTTCACATTTGGCTTCCTTCCCTTTATTGTTTCATATGCAGTCATTCCATGTTTATTTATCAAAGTGCAATTCTGAGTAATGCATGCAGTATTCACAGCTTCTGCCCAAAAGTAAGTAGGTAGCTTTGTTCTTTCTAACATTGTTCTGACAGCTTCAATGAGAGTCATGTTCTTTCTTTCAACTACACCATTTTGTTGAGGTGTTCTAGGTGCTGAATTTTTTTGAATGATTCCTTTGGTTGAGAAAATTCCTCCATTGAAGAATTCTTAAACTCTGTTCCATTGTCACTCCTTAAATTCTTTACCTTGTATGGTGATCCATTTTTAATCATTGTAATATGATCAAAAATTATCTCAACTGTTTCATTCTTTTTATGTAAAAAGTACACCCACATAAATCTTGTGTAATCATCCACTATCACCAGAGTATATTTCTTCTTTCTAATGGACATAATGTTGACATGACCAATTAAATAAAGATGCAATAGATGAAGAGGTTGATCAATAGAATTTTCAGTTTTTCTCTTGAAAGATGTCTTCTTTTGTTTGACCTTTTGACATGAATCACAGAGTCCATCAGGATGACATTGAACTTTTGGAAGACCTCTAACTAAATCATTTTTCACTAATTCATTTCTGTTTCCAAAGTTCAAGTGACAGATTTTTGTGCAAATTCCAGCTTTCCAAAGATGATGCATTTCCAAGTAAACAAGTTAAGGGACCATCAGAGTTTATTTCCAAGCTTGCTTCAAATAAATTGTTATGTCTGCGACCAATGAGAACCACTTTGCCAACCTTCTTGCTTTTGACTTCACAACGTGTATCATGAAATTCCATAGAATAACCTCTGTCTGTCATTTAACTAACACTTAACAGATTATTCTTGAGTCTTTCAACCAGAGCTACATTTTCAATGATGACATTTCCAATAACAATATTGCCATATCCCAGTGTTCTTCCTATGTTTCCATCTCTATAAGATACTGTTGGGTCAGCCTTCTCCTTGAACTCTGAAAGCAGGGATTTGTTTCTAGTCATATGTGCAGAACATCCACTATCAATCACTATGATGTTTTTCATGTTTCCCTGCAATCATTTAATGCAAATTAGTTAGTAGATTTGGGGACTTAAACAAGTTTGGATCCTTTCTTTTGAGACTTGTTAACTTTTGCAGCAGAAGTATTTTTTATCAGAGTTTATGTTAACAGAGGTTGTATTATCAGAGTTTGCATTTCCAGAGTTTATATTTCTTTTATTAGCTTCTATCACATATTTTTGTTTGACAGCATGATTAGAAAAGGCATGAGTTTTATTCAAATGAGGCAACAGTTCATAATAGTTGAAATATAAACTATGATATTATTTACATGTGTAAATTGAATACCATAAACTACCATAGTGAAATTCTCATGCTCCTTCTTTTTATTTTGTTTGCAGTCAATAGCAAGGTGATTAGAATTACCACATGTGGAATAGGTTTTTCTAGGAGCATCATGGATATTCTTATACTTATTCTCCTTGGAAATTCCTACTTTGCCATTTCTATTTCTCTTCACCTTTTTAGGTTTATTTATGTTTGTGACTTCTTTCAACTTTTCTTTAAGTTGCTTCTGGGAGAGTAACCCTATATTTTTATTCTCAGACACACTATCTTCTTTACCTTTATTATTATTAGAGCATTCACCAGAGGTTTTTTTTCTTTTCATTACTAGCTCTAACAAAATTCACAGGTTCACTCAACTTCCCTTTTGTGTGTGTCTTAGTAAGTGTCTCCTTATCAGCTTCATAACCTAAGGCAGATGTCCAATCCTTATTAGAAAGCATTTGTTGGACTTTCTTACCAGAGTTTGTCCAAACTCTGAAATGAAGGGTTTCGAGCAAGTAAACGCAACGGAATTAACGTAAAAATAATAAAATTCGAAACCCTATCGCAGGATTCATGTATAATGTATGAATGATTATGGTGAAGAAATCAGTACCTTTACAAAGCTTTCTGTATGATAATAATGGATGTCCAGAAACAGAATCACAACAGCCCTTTGATGTAAAGATCTGCTCTCCAGAGAAGTCCACACGAACGCCCGATCGTCTAACGATCACCGGAGCCGGTACTAGCCGAATAGCTTGCCTCTCTCTCTCTCTCTCTCCCCCTTATCCAAGTATCCATCCAAGCATATAAATGTGCTTCTTATTTATATGGCCTAAATGACAGTGCCAGAGGTATGTTTGATTTGAGTCATTCGTTTTAAGACGTTTGTTATTCACATTATAGATATGAGTGTCTAAATCAAGAACATATAAACCGTTAAATTAACGTGCAACCCCATAGGTAACATAATTCAAAGAAAAGGAACAACTATTGTTCTGAATTGAAAATGCAAAAACTTTCTTGTCCAAACAAGAAACCGAAATAATGTTTCTGCAAATTGCAGGCACGTAAAAACAGTTCTCAAGTTCTAAAATAATACCAGTGGGCAATGATAAATAATAAGTCCCTACAGTTAAAACAACAACCTTTGCTCCATTGGAAACTCGTAGGTCGACCTCTCATTTAGCCAAAGTCCTACTCATTTGTAGTTCCTGCACATTTATACAAATATGAAAACCACATCCAGTATCTAATACCCATGATGTAGAAGTAGAAAAATTAACTTCTATAACATAAATACCTAAATGAGAAGCTTGACCAGCCTTCTTCTTCTGCAGATCCTCCAAATAAGCATGACAGTTTCTCTTCCAATGACCTGGTTTACCACAGTAGTGAAAATCACCCTTTGCAACAACACCCTTAGGATATAAAGCCTATTTGGGATTGGTCTTTGGCTTGGGACTAGAAGCAGATCCAATCTTCTTCTTTCCCTTTCATTTGCCTTTCCTATTAGCCTTACTTTTGTTATCTACCATCAACATGGCAGCAATTTCAGCCTTTTTCATGTTGGTTTCAGCAATTCGCAACATGGCCAACAATTCAGTAGGTGTTTTGTCTATCTCATTCATATTGTAGTTCATAACAAAATGAGTATAGTTGATGTTCAGAGATTGCAAGATCAAGTCAATTTGAGCTTCCGGACCAATCGGGGAACCCAAAGTATCAAGATACTCAATATAACCTATCATCTTTAGAACATGTGGTTGAACAGGTTCACGCTCTCCCTGTTTGCAAGCATAAAGTGCTTTGCTCGTGTCGAACCTTTCTTAACGAGCCTGTCCCTCAAACATTCTTTGAAGGTATCCAATCATCTCATAAGCATCCATATACTCATGTTATTTTTGAAGCTCAGCACTCATGGTTAATAGCATGAGACATGCAACATCATTCATATCATCAATATGCTTCTGATAAGCATTTTTTTGAATGTGAATTGCATTCTCAGCAGGAGGAGCAGGTGAAGGAATTTCAATGATGTGAAGCTTTCGCTCCTGCCTGGGGACAATCCTAAATTCCTATACAAATCAAGGAATTTAGTTCCTGTTATCTTGTCCTTCTCAATGGTTGCTCTCACAGAGAAGTTATTTGTGTTGTTTGCCATTAAATATCTACAATGTTTAAAATGCATATTAATTAGTTTGCAGAAGTTTAATTATGTTCAAGTGATTATCATATACATTCATAATATATATCTCCCACTATTTTTATCAAATCAATAGCCCTAACTATTAATTCGGAATGCATTTCATTAAATCTTTCTAGTGAGCCATGATCCATATTTCATCCATATTTTAAGATAGTGTTGGCTAATACACCCAAAACACGACTATTTATGTTGATAACATTTGTCAATTATATCAAATATAACTCATGGATAGTTAGGTGAAACAACCCTTTGACACATTTATCCAATAAATCTCACCAAACTCTATGCCTCTAAACCCACAATCCTATTGTGATGATTTAGTCAAGTTAGACCCAATATCTCCATAAACTAAGTATATTTACTTATCACATTTTCCCATGATTGATAAGAGCACTTCACTTTGGCAAACCCACTCCTTCTCAATCTAGATCTTTGATGTGTATTAACATTGGAAGACATCATTATTAACTTAATATTTATTTAGGGATTTTATTATTTAACGATCATGATCCCATCATAAAGAGATTCTCCATTTTTCCTTGATCAAATAATCCATTTCAATATTCGTCAATGGTTTGATTTCCAGATCGTCGGAGAAGTCACAAGCGGTCTCACTTAAAACCCAACTTTCTTATAAATAATAATTCGCTTTTGACAAAATCTCCCCATATCAGAAAAAGAAAATTCATATTCAATACCGTGTTTCATAAACACAAGAATCTCATGTTTATTTATTTAATTTTAAAATCTTGAATCGTTACAGATTTTATCTTTCTTAAGTAGGCATGACATGGGTGTCATATCTAATACATACATCATTCTAACGCATACATATTTTACACATGCATTCATATACATATATGTATTATGCGTAAATTAAATGTGTTTGGTTATAGCCCCATCTTATGTGATATTTCCAAACTAGTGGAAATATTAAGGTCAATCTATGGTGGTTTCAAATACTACATTATTACATGTCTTTATCTTCTTCATTACTCCATCATCTGGATTGCCTTCTAGATTCCTTGCTTCTGAGTCTCCATTGACAATTACATTGAATGATAAATAAATCTATTCTAATGAAATTACAAGAAGAACTCGAGTTACATTCGAGATTAACAATTACAATGAATAAACGACATGCATGCCGTATTTAAAACCAAAACCATAATACAAAACCACTATCATATGGGTCATTGGGCCATAACCATCCACCATGTTCATATAACAATTAGTGACATATCAGAATGCATAATCATATCATCATACATTATATATATCATAGTCATAAAATTAGAAAAAAATCATAAATTGATTTCAAAACAGTAAATCTCATTTTTAAGGCCCTTAAATATGTCAAATGGGCAAAAAACACCATACGTCATGACGAAGCAGAGATTTTTGCTCGTGGCGATTTTCCCTTTCCAGAAAGAGTAAATTCGACCCATTCTGACTCCGTTGAAAAACACTATTCATTTGCAGAATCATTATTCATAGAAAACTACATCTTATGCAATTGTGTTTTTAAACGCTTTAGAACCATTCCGATGACCATCGTATGACTGTATCTCGTATCACATACATACAGTACATCATACATATCATATCATAACATTGCAGATCACATATAGACATCATAACATATTACAATTCGAATATGTATGAAAAATGTAATATGACAGTCATCAAACAGGCATACATGCATCAAATAAAGAAAACACGTAACCAAAGCATCCCATTATATACGTAGCTCTGATGCCATTGAAGGGTTTCGAGCAAGTAAACGCAACAAAAATAACGTAAAAATAATAAAATTTGAAACCCTATCGCAGGATCCTTGTATAATGTATGAATAACTATGGTGAAGAAATTTGTACCTTTATAAAGCTTTACGTATGATAATAATGGAGGTCTGGAAATAGAATCATAGCAGCCCTTTGATGCAAAGATCTGCTCTCCAAAGAAGTCCACACGAACGTCTGATCGTCCAACAATCACCGGAGTCGGTACTAGCCAAATAGTTTCTCTCTCTCTCTCTCTCTCTCTCTCTCTCTCTTTCTAGCCTCTCAAAACAGTTGAGCAGCTAGGTTTTCTGTGAAAAACAAATTATGACTTCTAACCCTAAAGTTATACATCATTATGTAAATACAAGGGGAAAAGAGATTTTGGGCCAAACCCTAATCCATGTGGTTTCCAAAACCCATTATGATTTTGGGTTATTATTATTATTAAATCCGAATTCTAATATAATTAATCAAGTCCCACTTAATTAATTCAATAATTAAATTCAAAATAATAATAATAAAATATCTAAATTCGTAATTTAAATAAAGTTCTATTTAGACGTTCTTTGTATGTGACCCTTTAGGTTATTATTACGTTGACAATAATTTTATTATCTAATAATAAAATTATAAACAATGAGCGGCATCTAGTAATACATCATTGTTATCCAAGTAACAATAATAATTGGTGATTCAATTAAACCTTTCGTGAATAATGTGCAATGTAATATAATCCCTTTAATCATATATTATAGATCAAACTCGAGGCACGTATAGGGTCATCCTCTTCAACGTTTAATCTTGGTTTCCTTGATCAATGAGTAGACTATTTAAAAAAAATTAATATTTGAGCATGGCTATGCATTTCATAGTCTCACTCAATCAAGAGGCCAATAATATCACTCCTAAAATTGGAGGGTTAAATCCTATATCTATCATTCATCTTTGAGTGTAATCAAAGTTTATTAATTCTCGTATAGGAATATAATGATTTCAAGTCAGAGGATCATTATATCATTATCACAGTGAGATTTCTTATGACACTTATTAACACGTAGAATCTCATAGCGGGTCATTCCAGTGTCACGCATTGAGACATACACTTATGTTCTTGACTTTAGTATCACCATAACTATGACCAATGAGATGCGGTCATCTGTCAACAAACATACTCTTATTGCATTATTATTGTCCTTAAATAACAATACTCGACTAGGAAATTTTAGTAATAAAATACTATTAATATAATCTCATTTTTAAGTCATATACTTAACGGTATATAATGTGTATTAATATTCGAAGGACATTTATTATGATTTCAATTTATAACGCAGTAAATAAAGACATAATAAATATTAATTAAATAATTAAATAAAACAAAATCCTCAATTATTTTCAATAAAACATAAAAGTATTATCTCTAGGACACCAATACTAACATGAAAGTCTCCTTTTCTTTAGTTATCTCAGATTTTAAATATTCAACTTGTATTTCTAACTGAGCTTGCATGTGTATAGCATTTGCACAGTCTTTCTTAGTGCTAAAAATGTTTGAATTTTCAGTTTGAAGAAGATAATTCCTAGCAGTCAGAGTTTGTATTTCAGATTTTAATCTTTCATTCTCAAGTGACTGTGATTTAAAGCTAATATGCAAAGTTCTGAGAAAAGACTTTAATTCATGGATATTTTCAGTATTAAAATTGAAGACAAAGTCTGGTACCTTATCAAAGTTTAGGATGGGAGCATCAGTGTTTGCCATGATGGCATAATTTGTTTCCTCTTCAGAGTCTGAGGAATCCATCCAATCTTTCTTTGATGTGATGAGTGCTTTCCCAGATTCCTTGCTTCTGCACTCAGTAGCAAATTTCTCCTTCTTGTTACACTTGTAAAACTTGACCTTTGATTTATCTTTATTCTCTGATTCTCCATGCTTCTTTTGGTAGTTTCCTTGCTTTCTGTACTTCCTATATTTCATCTTTTTCAAGCCTTTGACAATCATAGCAACCATCTCCATCATGTCAGAGTCCGTGGAGTCATCAGAGTTTACATCAGAGTTTGTCTTAGACTCTGATTCACTGCTTTCCTTGATCATTACAGTTTTTCCTTTTTTTGTTGAGGTGTTTAAAACTTTTTATTTTGATTCTTGAATCTTTGTCTCAACATTCAAAGTAACATATTTTGCCTTGCTTCTTTTCCTATTCTTCCTTTACTGTAATTCCAAATCACGAGTCTTCAGTCTTCCATAGACTTCATCTAGAGACATTTCATCCAAATCAGTCATATCCCTTATTAAGGATGTTTGTAGATCTCATTTTTCAGGAAGAGCCCTTATAAACTTGGTGTTTGAATCCTCATTATCATACACCTTATCCACCAAAGCCAAGTTATTCAACAGAGTTAGAAATCTATCATAGATATTTATGAGAAACTTATTCTGCTTAGCCTCAAAGTATTCATAATCTTGAATTAGAACATATCTTCTATTCTTCTTGATTTCCTTGGTTCCTTGACATTGAACCTCTAGTGCATCCCATATCTCTTTTACTGTTTTGCAGGCAATTACTTTATTTGACATCACAGAGTCTAAACTATTATGCAATATATTCCTCACCTTTGTATTTTTCAGGACTTCTTGTTTTTCTTCATTAATCCACTCATTCTTGTCCTTCAGAGTATAGTATTCAGGGACTTGTTTTCCTTTCATTATTGTTGATGGCACTAGTTTGATTGGGAGATACTGACCTTCATTGATTCTGTCTAAATAATCAGGATCAGTTGCTTCCAAAAACATCATCATATTTACCCTCCATGTAGGGAATTCAGCCTTCTTCAAGATTGAGATTCTGATACTTCCATACTTGTTTCCAGACATGTTTATATGATCTTTCAATTGTAATCAACCTGCTCTGATACCAATTGATGCCCAAATAAATAGACTATTATAGAAGGGGGTTGAATATAATAGTATGTAGAGCATAATGTAACGTAGTATGTAATAGTAATAATGATAACTCAACTAAGAAACAAAGACAGATAAATAATACTAATATGCGGCACAGGAATTCAGAAGGACATGCAAACAGAAATCATACATACATCACTGCAGAACATTCAAGATGTAAAGTTTACTGAACGAAAATGAGAGAAGTTCATTTATATGTTCAGGCCTCAGCAACAAATAAGTGTTCAGTAGATTTCAGACTAAAGACAGTGCAATGATTGAAGTATAGATGTCAAAGGGTTTCAGTGATCAGAAGCAATGAATCAGTCCAAATTAATCAACTGAATCAGAACAGAAGTCAAGGGAATTCAATTCAGTGTTAGTCGTTTGTGAACCAGACCAGTGCACTAAGCGTCAGCACAACAAGAAAAGAATTGTCTTGTTTAATCAGAAGAAAATCAGTTGATCAAGCCAGAAGAGTGAATATCAAAGTAGCAATTACTTCAAGCACTTCAATAAATATGTTAAAGCAAGTAATATTGCATTTGGTGGCTCCTACACTCTTGAAGTACTCTAGAGGCGCCACTAACCTTGTAAAGGAGCAACAAACCAAGTCAAAAGCTAAGGCAAGTTTAGAAGATGGTTTTTGGCGCCTGCAAGAGGGAATGGGTGTACAGGCGCAACAAAACTTGATGTGGCGCCACTTGAAGGTAAGAGGAATGTTTGTGGCGCCTACACATTTCATCCAGTGTGCAGGCGCAACAAAGGCTCAAGCTAGGCGCAACATAACTGCTGGAATTCTAAGTAGTTTAGTGGCGCCTGCACTAATAGAATGGTGTACAGGCGTAACTAAACGTATACAAGATGCAACAAAAAGCTCTAGAGGCGCAACAAACGTATTTAGGCGCAATAAACATCCAAGTGGCGCCTATACACCACTAGCACTCTTACAGGCGCAACAAATGACTAATACAATTGTGGAAATCAATTTCCTAAAGTCTACAGAATATATATGGGTTAAATCAATATGGACAAAAGAGGTATTCATTCATCTTCAACAAAAGAGATACAGACGGGAGCTCCATTAAAGACAGTCATTTATATCACTCAACTGTATTTCTATTGTAACATTGATTGAACCCATTGAAGCTAATCATTTGATTATAAGTGTAGCACCTCAGGGATTTAAAAATACATTGTTATTTCCCCGAATCTTTGTATTTCATTAACTTCCATTTTCATATCTTAAAAACACAAATACTTAATCTACAATTAAATGAAAAATCTACCACATCATATTCAACCAGCCTTCTAGAGCTTAGTTTGGTGATTTTTGTTGAAGATCTTCTCAAGATGATGTATATTTTTCTATGTAGATCAGATTCACAGAGGAAAAGTAACTTTAGATTGCTTCTATAAAGAATTTAATCACCAAGAAATAAAACTAAAGGATCGATTTGCTTAGATTGCTTAAAGAAATTAATCACCCACAAACTAAACAAAATCTGGATAAGAAAGTTTAAAGGAATTAACCACCAACTCTCTAGGGTTTTGCAAGTATAAAACTCACGATTTTATTCATCAAATTATTCTCCCTTAAAAGATTACAATATATGGGTATATATAGGCAAGGAATATAACCTTAACCTAAAACAATTAAGATTCTCAATTAGATTCAAAATCAGCTAGGAATTTGCTAATACTTGAACCCAAATTGGAAACCAATCAAAAGCCCAATCCAAATAGGAATTACATCAAAACCATATTCAACTAGAAAAATAAATCTTAAGTGCTTAAAATAAGAAAAACCCTTTCAAGTGAAAGGTAAAAACTTGCAAGCCAAAATTTACTTAATATAATTATCTTATAATAACCCTAGCATGATAAATCAACCAATGTTGGCAATTAAGCTGATTATTGGCTTCACAATAGATTCCCATGAGATCAAATAGATCAACCATAATGCTCCTGCATCATACTCCTCTTCTTCGAAAACAATTGTCCTCAATTGTACAATAGATACATATGAATATCTTAATGTCATACTCAACATCATTCTCATCTCCTTTGAAAAAACTCTTCCACGAGTTTTGTAGAATTTAAGAATCAACACACAATGAGATGATTTATCACAAAACTTGAGAACATCAAATTTCAGCCCCATGCAAAATACCTTTGGAAGAAACTTGAAGAGAAATTTTTTTTTGACGTTTTAGTAGTTCTCAACATGATGTCTATGCCTAGAAAATCAATGTGTCTCTTCTGTTAAACCAAAACAGCCCCAACACCATTAGCATCACACTCAACCTTAAAAGGATTAAAAATATCTGATAAAGGTAGTGTAGGATAAATCAACAAGTTATGATGATCCTCTTGTTCCAACTCCTTCCCAATATGCGTCTCATTCAAAAACAAATTCTCATTAGGTTCTTGAATTGTAGTTAACACTTCAATTTCAGAATCATTATCTTGTTCATGTTGTGCTTGCTCCTCTTCTTTATTGATATCTATATCCTTGGAAGAATAAGTTGCATCAATCTCCTCAATGTCAGGCAAATTCAACATTCGAATATTATTAAAGCAGCCCTCTTGTTCATGTTATTACCCTTCGCACTTGTCACAAATCTTCTTATCTTCCATAGTTGAAGGCGTTGAGTTATCAAATTTGGGAGTAATTTCGGCACATAATTCAGCCACGTTTTGTGCAAGAATTGTTTCTTCATCAAACTCAATTATATACTCCTCATGTGATATTGTATCTTTCTCAAAACCCTTCAAATTTAGAAACATATATTGTTCAAAATCAGTAGGTAAAAAACATTTTTTCATTTTCACCTTGAGTGCTTCCCAAGAATCAATACATGTTTTGCCTTCTTTTCTCCTCTTTGATTTCAGATTTTCATACCACAAATTTACATAACCTTTAAGTTTCGATCTTACCACTTTGAATCTCTTATGATCATCATAGTCCTTGTAATCAAAGATTCTCTCAATGCATTTCAACCATTCAATAAAATTTTCAGGATTTATAGCACCATCAAAATATGGAATATCCATATGAAAACCCCTTCTTTGATCCAATTTTGCTAAAACCTCCTTCAATTGCTCTTTTAATTCTTTGATTTCTCTATCCCTTCGCATATTATGAGCTTGATCCAACGTTAAACCCCGTGAAACCTTCAATTCTTCCTCATTAGACACACCAACCATGTTGCCCACATTTTTTGAAGAAGATCTTCAAAAAAATCGCCAAACCGAGCTCTAGATACCAAGATGATGTATATTTTTCTATGTAGATCAGATTCATAGCGGAAAAGTAACTTTAGATTTCTTCTATAAAGAATTGAATCACCAAGAAACAAAACTAAAGGATCGATTTGTTTAGATTGCTTAGAAAAATTAATCACCCACAAACTAAACGAAATTTGGATAAGAAAGTTTAAAGGAATTAACCACCAACTTTCTAGGGTTTTACAAGTATAAAACTCACGATTTTATTCATCAAATTCTTCTCTCTTAAAAGATTACAATATATGGGTATATATAGGCAAGGAATATAACCTTAACCTAAAACAATTAGGATTCTCAATTAGATTCAAAATCAGCTAGGAATTTGCTAATACTTGAACATAAATTGGAAACCAATCAAAAGCCCAATCCAAATAGGAATTACATCAAAACCATATTCAACTAGAAAAATAAATTCTAAGTGCTTAAAACAAGAAAAACCCTTTCAAGTGAAAGGTAAAAACTTGCAAGCCAAAATTTACTTAATATAATTATCTAATAATAACCCTAGCATGATAAATCAACCAATGTTGGCAGTTAAGCTAATTAGTGGCTTCACAATAGATTCTCACGAGATCAAATAGATCAACCATAATGCTTCTGCATCAATTTTGGACCTAACAATTGATATCAGAGCTTGTTGATTAAAGTTACAAATCAAGATCCAAAAATAGTTTTTCGAAAAAGTGCATTTTTAGATCTAGAAAAATTTATATTGAAATTTCTTTATTATTAAAGAAAATTCAATTTCGAATTTTTCAAAGTTTTTAAGTTCACTAATTTTAAGAAGACTATCAATCATCAAGAATTCGAATTAAAATTTTATTTGTCAAAATTTAATTTTTATTCGAATTGATTTTAATTTTTAAGAAATTAATTATTTCTTGAGATTTAAAATTCTTCACAACCATGAGTACCCAAAAACTTAGTAGCATCAAAATCTCAGCCTTTGATAAAAATGAATACATTTTATAGAAGAAGAAGATGTCTACTTTCATTAAATCAGCTAACTCTCAATACATGGGACTTTTGGAAAATGGACCTTATGTACCTCAAAAGCTGACACCAGAAACAGTCTCAGATGACGGCGAACGGATTCCTCAAGGATTTACCCCAAAGGAGCCTTCAGAGTATACTGACACTAACAAAGATCGAGTTGCATGGGATAATCATCTTCAATGTATCCTAATGGATTCACTGGACACTACAATGCTGAATCAAGTGATTAATTGCACCAGAGCTAAACAAATGTGGGATACGATTGATCTGCTAATGGAAGGTACAACAGAAGTGAAGGAGAACAGGCTGGATATTCTTACATGCCAGTATGAAGCGTTCAAGTCACTACCAAGAGAAAGTATCACTCAAGTCTTTGAGAGATACAACAAATTATTGAATGACTTATCACTGCATGGAAAGGCCTATTCATGTAAGGAGATCAACAGGAAATTTACGTTGACACTACCAGCACACCTGGAACACAAAATCTCTGTCATCAGAGAGAGAAGTGACATAAATGACATGTCCATTGAAATTCTATATGGGAAGCTCAAGACTCATGAAATGGAGCAAGAGAAGAGACAAATCATTTATGGATCAGGTATAGTGGACAGTAAGAATACATCACTGTTAAAGACTACAACACTTGTAGCCAAGGATTTTGCTGTGACAGAGACCAGCTCAGTAAAGCCCGTTGTTGAGATATAAGAGATTCTAGAAGCTGAAATTTCAGAGAATGCTCAAGCAGGTGATGAAGATGACTTCTACTCAATGGACGAACTTGAACATTTGGAAAACAAGACAATGGCCTATATGGCAGAAAAGTTCAAGAACCTTAGGTTTAGGAGGAACCCTAAGTACAAATTCAAGAGTAACTCAAGTAACAGTGGTTCCAGTTTCAAGTGGATGGCAGACCGCAGTAAGTTCAAGTGCTATAACTGTGATGAACCTGGGCATTTTGCTACAGAATTCTGGAAGCCTAAGCAAGGAAAAGAAATAAAGGAGTCGTATGACGAACTTAAGCAAAAGTATGATGCACTGGTAAAGAAGCATTAGGGTAGAGCTTATATAGTCGAGGGAAAGAGCTGGGATGACTCAGACAATGATGAAGATGAGACATATGGAAATGTTGCACTAATGGCAGACTCTTCAGAGGCATCACCTCAGTCATCTAAGGTATCATTTCTTTCCACAGTTGATATGTCTAATTCTAATTATAAGAAAATTGTAGAAGATCTTAGTGTAGAAATGTTTAACATTCACACAAGCATGCTAGCATATGAAGAAGAAAATGCTAAACTAGTTCTAAAGAATAAAATGCTAGAAGCTAGAAATGAAGAACTAGAGCTTGCATGTGTTAACCTAGAAGATCTGAAACAGAATATAGAATATCTACATAATAGAGACAAATGCAACCAGGAAGTAGAAATTGCGCTTAGGAATAAAATTTCTGAGTTAGAGTTAAAACTTCAGGATTATAAGAAATCTGCAAATCTTGTTAAGGAGGTAATAGATAAACAAGTCATAGGTTAGAAAACAGGAATATGATTTGACTATGATAAAAAGGAAGGAAAAAGACACGTGGAATCAATTTCTGAGGAAAGTCATGTGAAACAAGATATTCCACGTGTTAAAAAATGTTGTTAAGCCCCTATACAAGAAGTTGGTCTTCGAACCCCTAGATGAAGAACATATTTTAATAAAAGAAGAAATTCTTGCTGAAGATCAAAAGAAAGAGGAAGTAAGTAAAGAGGGGTCGCCTAAGAAATCTATAAAAATTGTAGAACCTAAGGATCAAATTAAAAGTAATTTAGGAAACAAGAATGAAAAGAATAAAGCTAACAGAAATGACAAGATAAGTGTTAACAAGAAAAATGATTGTCTATTCTCCCAAAGCAATTAGGAAAGTTTGTAATAATTATAATTCTACTGGTCATCTTACGCATGCATGTAAAAAGATAAAAGTAGTAAAAGAAGAAACTCCTAATGTGCTTGCCATGCCTGCCATGTCTATCCATCATCAACCATGTGGTAAAGTAGGATGCATGCCATGTGCTTTCAACATCATGTCTGCATACATAAACTTAATGAATTCATCATCTAGTACTTGCATGAATACAGATGTGAACATGAATAGAAAGCATGTTAGGGCAAAGACTGCTAGTCCTCCTAAGTCTAGGAAGGAAGCCCCTGTCCCTAAGCCTAAAGACATTCCTGTCAAGGCTAAACCAAAGGGCAAGGGAACAGTCGATGAGAAAGACAAGGACCAGAAAATTTTTGCAGCTAAATCTGTTTACTTATCTAAGCCTCTTGGACCCAATCAAATTTGGGTGCCAAAGAAGAAGTAATCAATCTGTGGTTGCAGGGCATAACAAAGAACAAGCGTGTCATGTGGATTCTCGACATCGGCTGTTCAAGGCATATGGCTGGTGATAGGACCCTGCTACCAGATGTGATTGAGAAAGCTGGCCCGATAGTGACCTTTGGAGATAACAACAAGGGATTCACAACGGGATATGACAATCTGGAAATTGGAAATGTTATCATAGAAAATATCTCTCTTATGGATGGATTAAAGCACAACCTTCTAAGTATCAGTCAGTTCACTGACAAGGGCTTCAAAGTAACATTTGAAAAAGAAAAATTTGCAATCCAAAACAGGAAAGATGCGAAGCTTGCTTTTCAAGGAGTGAGAAAGGGGAATCTTTTTGTAGTTGACTTATTCTCGGCAAGCAAAGGCGAAGCTCAATGTTTCTACAACAAAGCTTCAACAGAGGACAGTTGGTTATGGCACAAGAAACTTTCACACCTAAACTTTAAAGCAATGAACTCTTTAGTCAAGAGGGAATTAGTTAGAGGCTTGAGATGGAATTCTGTCAAGAAGGTTTGTGTGAAGAATGTGAAAAAGGGAAGTCAAATAAAGCATCTCACCGAAGCAAAGATTCTTCAGACATTACTGAACCACTGCAACTTTTGCATATGGATTTATTTGGCCCTGTAAATTTCATGTCTATGTCAAGGAAGAGATATGCACTAGTAATTGTAGATGACTACTCCAAGTACACGTGGGTGTTGTTTCTAGCCTCAAAGGATGAAGCCCCTCAAACAATTATTAATCACATAAAGAAGATAGAAGTAGAAGCTAGCTTGCCTGTCAGAAAAATAATGTCTAACAATGGAACAGAATTCAGAAATGTAACCCTATATGAATTCTGTGTTGAAAAAGTGATTTCAAGACAATACTCAGCTCCCAGAACTCCATAACAAAATGGAGCAGTAGAAAGGAAGAACAGAACTTTGGTTGAAGCAGTAAGAACAATGCTGAATGAAGCTAAGTTACCTCTATACTTTTGGGCTGAAGCAGTCAACACAGCTTGCTACACTCAGAATCGTACCCTGATTAATAAATATCATGATAAGACTCCGTACGAGATAATGGCAAACAAGAAACCAACACTGAAATACTTTCATATTTTTGGAGTAAAGTGTTTTATATTGAAATATGATGAGCATCTAGGAAAGTTTGAATCCAAGGCTCATGAAGGCATATTTCTCTGCTACTCTCTGGAATCTAAAGCGTACAGGGTTTATGTGATTGAACACAAGAAGTTCATTGAAAACATGAATGTAAGTTTCGATGATCTCAAGCTCCCTAGTTTACAAAGAACAGACGACACTGAAACTCTGCAGTTTGAAAATATGAACTCAAATGAAGGTGAAATGGAACCTGAAGCTGCAACAGAAATACAAGCGCCAAATGAGAATATCAACAATGATGATTCTGACCCTAGTAGTGGAAATAGTGGAAAATTCACAGAAACTACTAGTAGTGGCAGAGAATCTCATTCTCAACCAAACAGCAGCTCAGGGGGAGCAACTGAAGGATCTACTAGCAGGACTCAGCATTTCAATGATAATCAAGATGAATCATCTAGGACAATTCTGCCAAGACAGAGGGTGTGGAGTAGAGATCACCCATTTGAGTTGATTCTAGAAAATCCAGATGATGGAGTTCAAACTAGACGTGCTTCTCAGAATGAATGTTTATTCTCTCGTTTTATCTCTGAAATAGAGCCAAAGAAAGTGGAAGAAGCACTGTAAGATCCGGATTGGGTAATAGCTATGCAAGAAAAACTCAATTAGTTTCAGAGACAAAAAGTTTGGAAGCTGGTACCTAGGCCAAAGAACAAGTCTATAATTGGCACAAAGTGGGTATTCAAAAATAAACTGGATGAAGATGGCATTGTTACGAGGAACAAAGCCAGACTGGTTGCTAAAGGTTATTCTCAAGAAGAATGAATAGATTATGATGAAACATATGCACCAGTGGCAAGGCTTGAAGTTATCAGGATATTTCTAGCTTTCGCAGCACATTCCATCTTTAAAGTTTATCAAATGGATGTGAAGAGTGCATTCCTGAATGGAGAGCTTGAAGAAGAAGTGTATGTGGAATAAACCCCAGGGTTTGAAGATCCAAAATTTGCAGATTTTGTATACTTCCTCTTCAAGGCACTCTATGGCCTAAAGCAAGCACCTCAGACATGGTATGACACTCTATCTATATTCCTACTTGAAAATGGTTTCACTAGAGGTGTCATAGATAAGACTTTGTTTCATAAAATGCATAAAAATGACATGATATTAGTACAAGTATATGTGGATGATATTATATTTGGTTCTACTAACGATCAGTTGTGTAGTAGATTTCCTAAGCTAATACAGAGTAGGTATGAAATGAGCATGATGGGAGAGCTGAATTACTTTCTTGGACTCCAAGTAAGCCAAAGGAAAGATGGAATCTTCATTTGTCAGACCAAGTACATCAAAGATCTTTTGAAGAAATATGGTCTTGAAGATGCATCAACAGCTAAAACTCCAATGGCAACTGCCACTAAGCTTGATCAAGATGAACCTAGTAAGAAGGTAGATATCACAAGCTATAGAGGTATGATCGGCTCATTACTTTCCCTAACTACAAGTAAGCCAGATATTATGTTTTCTACATGCTTGTGTGTTAGGTTCCATTCTAACCCTAAAGAATCACATCTTATAGCTGTTAAACGGATTTTTAGGTATCTTAAGGGAAGTCTGAATCTTGGAATTTGGTACCCAAAGATACAGGTTTTGACCTTGTTGGCTATACAGATTCTGATTATGCAAGGTGTAGGATTGATAGAAAAAGTACAACAGGGAGTTGTCAATTCCTTGGTAGAAGATTGGTGTCCTGGTATAGCAGGAAGCAACACCCAGTTGCAATGTCAACAGCTGAAGCTGAATATGTTACTGCTGGAAGTTGTTGTGCACAAATTCTATGGATAAGGAACCAACTTCAAGACTATGGACTGTTGCTGAAGAAAATTCCAATATTCTGTGACAACACAAGTGCCAAAGCCATCACAAACAATCTTGTTTAACATTCAAGGACCAAGCACATTGATATCAGATATCATTTTATTAGATAGCATGTCATGAATTGTACTGTAGAGTTACATTTTGTACCTATAGAGCAGCAAATTGCAGACATCTTCACTAAACCACTTGATGAAATCACTTTCACTAGACTGGTTTGTGAACTTGGGATGTTAAATTCTACTAACTAATAAGTTATTAATCAAAAACTGCAATTTGAAGCTGATAAATTCACTGGTTAATTAATGTTCATATTTTTAGGACTTGTGAATTTATTTACCAAATTATTTTCCAGTAATTAAGATTAAATATTAGATAAATACCTTGTGCATGCCTGTTAATTTTATTAATCTGGTATTCATTTAATTTTGATCTTGAAAAATATTTAAGTGCTTGTATTTAGTTGATAAATTCTTGGCACTTATATATTTGAATATTATTTGAAATTACTTTAAATAAAAATGATGAATATTTATAATTATTCTCTTATTTAAAATAAAAGTAAAATAATAAGAAGCATAATTCATTTATGACAATAATTTTAACAATTAATGTTGTTTTTGTTATTAATAAATATTTTGTGAAATAAGTAGCAAAATCTAGGATCACTTGAAATTGTTCAAGTACTTTGTGGCGCTTCAAATAATTTTAGTGGCGCCTATACAGTGCAACCACTTTATAGGCGCAACATAATTTATCACAAGTACTTGGAATAATATCTCTTAAAAAAAAGTGGCGCCTATAGGTTTTGTTGCGCCCATACAGTGCTTGCGCCATCACAGTATATCCACTATGAAGGCGCAACAAAATTCCTTAACAACTTTTGTGGCGCTTCTTACGGTTTGTGGCGCCATCACAGTGTTTTCACTATGTAAGCGCAACAAACCACTTAAAGTTTTTTTTCCTTCTTTTCCTGCGCCTATATATAAGTGTGGTATTTAGGTGCGCCTTAATATATACATACACAGCTAAACCTCCATTACAGGCGCAAGAAAAGTTCAAGATCTAGAGTTTTAATCGATAGTAACTTAATCAATTCTTACACAAATTTTAATCTGAGACTAGTTTTGTGAATCACTTTCACCAATCTTCTTTTTGCAACTGTCAAATCTTAATTTGGTATAGGTTTACAAAATTACTACTCTTGAACAATTCAAGTTATTTATTAAAATTGGTTGAAAATTTAGTCGCCTAAAATTCTAGATAAAATTAAAAGTGTGATTAAAATTACTAAGGAGAACATCATATAATTATTTCACAAAAATATAGTAATTTTTAAATATTAGGGCTTGGTTCGTAATTTACTAAAATTTTATGATATTAATTAGTAATTTTAATTCATAAAAATTATCTTTCAATTTATTAAAATGGCAGGTAATTTTGAGATTAAAAAGAATAATTATTTATCTATTTTAATAAATGATTGGACTGATGCAGGTGAGTTAGGTAACTGGGCTCGATTTTTAAATGAACAGTTTATAGTCCGGTACGCTCTAACTACTTCTGTTCCTTTCAATAGAAATTTCTTAAGACAGGTTTATAGATCTGCTCAGGACACATCTGCCAATGGAATCTTATCCTTTACTTGCAAGATTCAGAAAAAGAAGGTGTGAATCACTGAAAATGACATCAATCGAGCAGTTCATCTGCCTTCTGAGAATTTTGAAGAAGAACCATCACAGGCAGATCTGGACAATTTCTTCATGTTCATGCACTGCACCAGAATGAACAATAATCTTCCAAATTTTTTTTACAAGAATCACTTACCCAAAGAATGGAACCTGTTTTTCAACATCCTGTCTCACGGCTTTGCAGCAAAGACAGGTGGCTTCCATGGAATCACTCAGTTCAACAAGGTGATTGGGTTTGCAGTGGCTTCTGGGTCCAGGCTAAATTTTGGAAAGATGATCATGGCAGAGATTCTGAAGAACCAGGCCAAGATGGAGAACTTCTGTTTATATCCCAGATTCTTGCAGCTGGTGTTGAATCAAGTGCTTACTGCTGATCAACTACAAGGGTTTCAGAATATTCTATTGGAAGAGTCAACCTCACTCCAGTTCAAGACAATTCTGTTACTACAGAATTTGGCTGACTATCCCAACAGGTATACTCCTGCTCCGATGACTGACCCTATAAGAGATTTCTTTGATCTTCTTAGACATGTTAATGAAGAAGAAGAAGTAGAAGAAGAAGAAGCTGCAGAAGAAGAAGATGCAGCAACCTCTGAAGAGGGAAATGAAGTTGAAACCTCCAGTGAGTCTGACACTACCTCAGAAGAAGAAGAACCAATACATGAAGAAGAAGAAATGAATAGCCCTAAAATTAAAAAATGGATGTAGTTGTTGAGGACACTACAAAGGAGATTCAAAACAAAGATGTGTACATACCTGACCTTTCTGATGAACACATGGAAGAAGGTACACTTCTGGATTTTGACTTTTCTACATTTTTAACTAACGAATTTGTCACCATATCTACTATTGCGCTTCAAACAACAATACACACACAAGAGCCCTCAGTGGCCATCGAAACTGGCAATGAACTTGGTCAAGTCCAACCAGTTCTAACCACTGCCACAGGACAACAAACACTCCCTTCATCTCCCAAAACAAGAAAATAAACCATTGATTTAGATGATAGGGAGTCCCTACCGAATCAGGAAATTATTGAAATATCCCCTACAGCTCTGCCCACTCTAAAACGATGAAAATGATTTTTAAACCTAGGGCAACTGTGAGCCAGGAACCTGATTCTACAATCTCTGACGACATTCTCTTTCTTCGTAACCTCAATTTTGAAATTAACAAAATCCTGAAAGGTACGGGGACAGAACCAGAGGTTGTAACAAAATCCGCTACTTCAGTAGCTATTACTGTTTTGGTTGATCCAATTCAGAATATGTCTTCACAGACAGTTGGGGGCATCACTAACTCTAACAATCCGTTTACTACCTTGTCAAATGTGGTGACCCCCTTGGACTTAACATCTCCAGATCCTATTAATGATGTTTTCCCTCCCCAAATAGGTGACGTGGAAAGGCAACTCTCCCATAGAAGGGAAGAGGTCTCCATTCAAGGAGTAGTTGTGTCAACAACATCACCACTTCAAGTGGAAGTGCCTTCACAGGCGCCGCGGGGCACCACAGGCTCTCATTTATCAATCACTACATTTCCTGAGGTGGTGACTCCCCTGGATATTCGAATTCCAGCTTCTACAATGGAGGTCCTCCCCACCTTATCAGGTCAGGCGGATGGACAACACACCCATAGAAGGGATGTGGACTCTATTCATAGAGTATCTGCTACTTCGGTAGTAGAACCTGTTCAGGGTGTCACTGAGCAGGTAATGCCTTCATTGGCTTCAGTTGGCATCACAGATTCTTTAACTTTACCAATCATTACAAAATCCATAGTGGTGACCACACTGGGTCTCAGCCCCCCAGTTCCTGAAAAGGAGTTCTCCCTACCCAAAGTGGTCCGGTGGAGAGGCAACCTACCTATAGAAGGGATAGGGATTTGAATGCAGGTACAGAAGATCTCAGTGCTATTATGGAAATGAGTCAAACACTTAACCTTGATGATCTTGTGTTCCCTGACCCTGATTTCCCGAGTGTGAGTGTTGAGGGTCGTGAACAAACAGAAACAGTGAGGAGTGAGACACCCACTAACGAAATAAACACCCCACACATTGTACACACTTCACATAGCCAAAAGATTCTAAATCTGGAGGCCCAAGTAACTGAAATTCATTACATAATAAGAAAGATCTTGGAGGTGCAGGAGTAGCAGCGAGCGGAAATGAAAGAGATCAAAGATTTGGTTAAACAATTGCTGGCTCAGAAAGTTCCTATTTCTACTCAATCAACTTCAACATCTCAGATTACTCCGGTCAGAAGGGAGGATAACCCAACTGAGGGGGAAAGGACAGTATAAGAAAAATTTGGAGTTGAAATGATATTGGAGTATACAGCTCAATGGGAGTCAGATATTTTCTATAGACCTGGAGCTAGGCAACTTGAAGAAGGAGAAATATTTTAGCCCTATGTGCCACTGGAGATTGAAATAGAGGAAACTGCAAAAGCTGCTAGAATAGATGTTGAGGAGGAGTTTGCTGAAGAATATGCTTTTGATAATGACTGTCTTCTAGTTTGTGTAGATGAAGTTGTTACTCAAGATATATATCAAGCTCAAGAACTGATGAAGAGAAAATGGAAGAGAGTACATCACACAATAGAAAGAAGAAATAGAATCAAGGACATTGAAGCAAAGGTTGGTCCAGATTGGGATGAAGCAAGGAGTCTACTGAAGAAGAAAGAATTAACTCTTACTCAGAAGAAAGACAGAGAAGTCCTTGATCTCTTCAGAACCGTGAGGGAAAGATTTGAAAATGTTCATAAATTCTATGCTATGCTATCAGAAGAGATTACAAGCGTGTCAGTAAGTGCATCCAAGTACGGGTAGAAAATGTTCATAAATTCTGCAACACTGGAGTCAAAGGTTTTGTTGACAAAGAGTTTTGAAAAGATGAATATTGTGGAGCTGTATGTGCTGAAGAGGAAAGTCATCTTTGGTGGGCATAAAACAAATGAGATACTGAGAGATATGATTGAGAAGAAAATTATAGAGATCGGTGTCGAAGCATTTGAGAAGCCTCCGGTGTTCAAGTACTATAAAGCAACAACACTTCATAACCTAACTTTGTCTGCTGAATGTCTGGACTCAAGTCATGCAACGTTCATGCAGTATGTAGAAGGGAGACTCAGAAGCAAGAAGAATAGAACAGACGAAGATCTAAGAGCTGCTGAGTTGATCTACACATCCAGGCTAAACAGAGCAATTAAAACTTCTGGAAGATATCTAATGGAGACAATTAGATATTACCAAGATCCAGTGTATGTAAGAAGAGAGGATGGCACTGAAGTACTTGAAGTTATAAGAGATTCTGAACCTTGCATTCAGACGGAGCCGAATGGAACAAAATACTTCCTTTCAAGAAGAACGGAGTGGATAAAAAGAAAGAGCTATCAAAACTAAGGAGAAACAATTCTGAAATTATCCGAAAAGTCCTTTCAAGAGTAAATAGATCCACTATCAAGTCAGACAAAAAGGCTTTGAGGATGATTGGAGATGTTCTAATGGAGAAGCTGGCAGAAGAGTCGATGCATGACACTGACAGAGTCAAAGGTTTTCCAAAAAGGATAACAGTGTTCGTGTTTTCAAAGAGACAATCTCTGGCCTTCTAGTCAATCTCCAAGACAAACTCAACCGCTTTTCTCACTGAAGTTTTGAAGAAGCTAGAAGAACCACCTCTAGTCAATACTCTTGAAGTAGAAGCTAGAGATATAGTGAAGGCAAGGTTGGAGCAGAAGGAGGAAGAGCTAAGAAAGCATTACTCCAAAATAAGATCTAAACACAAGCAAGACTCAGTACAAAGAAGCAGAAGATCATAGAATTATCTGTTCAGGCTAGAGGAACAAACTTCTATTGTACACAAGAAATCTGGAAATGTAAAATCTAATCCAGAATGTAATTAATATTATTTACTGTCTTTCTGCACTTTACTTTTTCTTGTAAGTATCAGTTGAGTTATCCTCTCACATGATTTACTTGTCGAACTCTAACAAATAAATAGGGGGAGATTGTAGAGCATAATGTAACGTAGTATGTAAGAGTGATAATGATAACTCAACTAAGAAACAAAGACAGGTAAATAATACTAATATGCAGCACAGGAATCCAGAAGGACATGCAAACAGAAATCATACATACATCACTGCAGAACATTCAAGATGTAAAGTTTACTGAACGACAACGAGAAAAGTTCATTTATATGTTCAGGCCTCAGCAACAAATAAGTGTTCAGTAGATTTCAGACTAAAGACAGTGCAATGATTGAAGTATAGATGTCAAAGGGTTTTAGTGATCAGAAGCAATGAATCAGTACAAATTAATCAACTGAATCAAAACAAAAGTCAAGGGAATTCAATTCAGTGTTAGTCGTTTGTGAACCAGACCAGTGCACTAAGCGTCAACACAATAAGAAAAGAATTATCTTGTTTAATCAGAAGAAAATCAGTTGATCAAGCCAGAAGGGTGAAAATCAAAGTAGCAATTACTACAAGCACTTCAATAAATATGTTAAAGCAAGTAATATTACATTTGGTGGCTCCTACACTCTTGAAGTACTCTAGAGGCGCCACCAACCTTGTAAAGGAGCAATAAACCAAGTCAAAAGCTAAGGCAAGTTTAAAAGATGGTTTGTAGTGCCTGCACAAGGGAATGGATGTACAGGCGCAAAAAAACTTGATGTGGCACTACTTGAAGTTAAGAGGAATGTTTGTGGCGCCTACACACTTCATCCAGTGTGCAGGCACAACAAAGGCTCAAGCTAGGCGCAACATAACTGCTGGAAATGTTTCTAAGTAGTTTAGTGGCACCTGCACTAATAGAATGGTGTACAGGCGCAACTAAACATATACAAGGCGCAACAAAAAGCTCTAGAGGCGCAACAAACGTATTTAGGCGCAAAAAACATCCAAGTGGCGCCTATACACCACTAGCACTCTTACAGGCGCAACAAATGACTTATACAATTGTGGAAATCAATTTTCAATAGTCTACAGAATATATATGGGTTAAATCAATATGGACAAAAGAGGTATTCATTCATCATCAACAAAAGAGATACAGACGGGAGCTCCATTAAAGACAGTCATTTATATCACTCAACTATATTTCTATTGTAACCTTGATTGAACCCATTGAAGCTAATCATTTGATTAGAAGTGTAGCACCTCAGGGATTTAATAATACATTGTTATTTCCCCGAATCTTTATGTTTCATTAATTGCTATTTTCATATCTTAAAAAACACAAACACTTAATCCGCAATTAAACGAAAAATCTACCACATCATATTCAACCCCCCCCCCTTCTATGATGATTTTGGACCTAACATAGTACCAAATAATCGATTAAGGACACAAGTATATAAAAGATGAATTGTCTTGTATTAATTTGAATGAACTGAATACAAAACTCTCTCAAGAAAATCAATGTTCTTAAGAACTGCTAGGTTATGAGAATGTTAATTAAATGTATATTAATAATATTAACCTACTTCTATGTTTATATAGACACAGTTACAAATCCAATTACAAAACAGATAATGATAAAGATAGCTTCCATAAAGTAATATAATTATACTTGAATTCTTCATTTACTATCCAAATCAAATTCTGATTTGTCTGTTTCCTTCTTTGACAAACTCTGATCATAAACTCTGTTGGTTGATAATCTCTATAGAGTATTCTCTGTTAGAGTAAACTCTGATTGAGTATTCTCTGATAGAGTAAACTCTGTCGAGAGCTTCTTAAACTCTAATGCGTCAGCATAAACACTGTTCTTTAATAAACTCTATTTGATATTTTCTGGCAGTATTAGTGTTTGCATTTCTAACATAATATATCATTAAAGTTTATCTTATAATTTATATTTAATCTATACTATATTATTAAACCCGCAAGGACAAATATTTGGTCCGTCGTCAGTCTGGTCCTTTTGTGTCTCACTCAACTTCAAATGCATGTGTCTGTCTCCTATTCAATTTCAAACATATTCTTTTAATCAATATACTACCATGTTTTAATTTCCTAATTAGTCAACCTCTTTAATTTATTTAATATAAGAATTTATTAATTAAAATTTATGAATATTAAAATAATATTCTTATTTTATTTATAATATTAATTAAATTTTATTATTGCGCTCTATCTATATTATATATACTTTTATATTATATAATTGTAAACGAACTTCTTTTTTAATTAAAATATAGAGTTGTACTCACATTTAATAACATGTTTCAATTTCCTTATCGCTTAAACACTTTAATTTATTTAAAATTATGATTTTATAATAAATTTATTGAATATTACAATTATATTAATATTATATATATATATTAAAATAAACTCTTTTATATAATTTTAATTAAAATATATTCTAATATATTCAAAACTCTTTTTATTAATAAAAATTTATTAATGTTTTGCACGAGTTATTAATCTATGTTAATTAATATAAATATATAACAATATATTAATGAGAATTTAAATACATAATATAAATATAATTCAAAAATAATTTATCCCATGTACAACATTACATAAAAAATATTAATAACATAAATAATCAAATTAAATATTTAATCCATTTAAAATATACAATATATTATTTATTACTCTCCTCCCGTGCTTTGCACGGGTTATACGCTAGTATATATTATTCTAGAAGTTAAACAAATTTATTTAATAATTTTTGATACAATATAAATAATGAAAATAATAATAATAACAAATGAAAAAATATTTAATATGATGATAACTTTTTAAATACAAATACAAGTAAACAATTGTATAGTCAAAAACATAAAAACATATTCAAACAAGAAAAAGAGTAATATACAAACTTTAATTTTATATAATATAAAATCAATCATCAATGTATATATCAATATAAAAGAGAAGACGGAGACGGTTAGGTGTCGCTCCCAAATCGTCCCCATGTATTTTTCTAATTTTCTCAAAATTTTGAATTAGTAATATTATAAATTATAAAAAAATCTAAGTTATTTTATATTCTCCTAAACTTTCTCCAAATTACCAAACATCTAAGTTACCTTATATTCTCCTAAACTTTCTTCTCAAGTCAAATAAATTATTATTATCCATAAGATAAATTTCGAAATTTTAGAAAAGACTTTATTATACGTAAGGTAATTAGAAATTTTAAAAAAGGCATTAAATTATTAAAAATCGAAACTGTTTTAATTTTTCAAAAAGACAGTATCTATAATAAAAAAAAGTTAATTTATTCTTTTACATAAATTGAATGTTTTTCCATCTAAATAATAATAGACCATCACTTATATAAATTAAAGATCAAGCATCAAAAAATAAATCACAACAAATTTATTAAAGAGCTATTTACATTCAACGTCTAATACATCATGGATTACACTCCCATAAATGCTTTGAATAACAATAGAGACGATTGCAAGATGTGGGATGTAATCAATACACAAACAAACAGACGATCAATTTAGTATTGAAATGATTTTAATTGATTAGAAGGTTAATAAATTTTTGTTATTTATCAATTTATTACAATTATGCATTCGTACTAACTTTTTGATGCTTTAATAGAAAATCTTATCCATGCAACGATTCAAAATTATCTACTTTTTCGATTCAAACATATATTGGAAGAAGTGTCTTTATATAGTATTAAAAACTTAAAAGTAGTTGCAAGTACTGATATAGACCACTATCGTGTATGTTCAAAGTGATGTTTCTACATACAACGGCCTCAAAAAAGTTGGAAGAAAACATATCATTACATGGATTTGAGTTCCTATATCCCGATATAATTGAAGCACGTGTTAATGACACTAACATATTGTCAAGTATTTTGCTAAAATAAAATATTATAAGTGACACACACATATACAATTTTAAATTATATTCTTTAATATTTACATAATGTTACTAATACTTATCTAGATGTCATAGTCTGCTTGACCTATATTGGTGGTATTGTTATTGCTAGCGGCGGATGAGAAAAAAAGATGTTTTAGAATCATAGCAAATTAGTAAGTTGTGAATTATGGCCCCGTTTCGCCACCATTTATTTTATTTTCAGAAAAAGTAAGATGTATGTACTTTTTCTGAAAATAAGTAACTTATTTTTTATTTTGAAATTAATATTTGGTCTTAAAATTCTAAAATAAATATTTATTTTAAAAAAAATGAAAATATGTAAAAAAAAAAGAAATAAGTAACTTATTTTAAGTTTAAAGAATCTCAAACGACCACTATATAATATACATATATATTATAAAATTATTATTTGATTTTATAATATTTATAAATATAATACTATTATTTTGGTTTAATATAATTTGTTATATCAAATTTTATCGTATATAGCTTAGTGGAAAGTAATGTACCTTTGCAAAAAAAATTTAAAATTTATTATAATGCCACCGCGAAGCACTCGTCAGTGAAGCACATATGACAAAAAAATATTCGCAAGTAAAATGACCGGCAAGTTTGTTTTCTCCGCTTGACTTTGATTCTTTCTCCTCTTCCTGATTAGGGTTTTTGCTCAGGGTTTTTCTCCCTCCCTCTTCCTCAAATCTAAAATATTTTTCTAAATTATATATTAGTATATCTTTTAATTCCTACCATGTTATCATCATAATCATACATATCTAAGCTTAATAATCAACCTCACAAAATTTTCACACAAATAATATAAATATATTGGAAATGGAGGCGAGAGTGGGGCTGTCTAATAAAGGAGGAGGAACAATAAGTTACATAAATCATACCAGTAATCCGAAACAAGAAGAAGCAGCAATCCCGAGGGAATTGGGTACGGTGCCGCACCTTTTTGCCGGAGGTTTAGCTGGTGCTTTTAGTAAGACCTGTACCGCCCCTTTTGCCCGTCTCACCATCCTATTTCAGGTATTTTATTTCATTTTACGGGTTATTTTCGATAGGTATTTGATTTCATTTTGTGGATTGTATGACTTATCAGGATATTATATTATATTTTATGAGCTCGTTTCGTTTCACTTTACTGATTGTTATCTATAGGTATCTGATCTGATTTCATTTCATTTTAGAGATAGTAGGACTTACGAGGATTTTATATTATATTGTGACAATATTGAATTTCATTTTACGGATTATTGTTAAGTAACTACAGTTACCTTTATTATATTACAGTTAGCGAAACAGGTCTTATTTGATTTCATATTTTAATAGATTTATATTGTGAAATGTAATATATAATGAATGGAGAAGTTTGCAATTTTTGTTGTTAGAATGTAAGATGTTAGTTGAATGTGTTGGTTAGTTGCAAGGTATGCACTCGGATGCTGCGATGTTGAGTAAACCTTGTATATGGCGTGAAGGTCTACGAATTGTTAATGAAGAAGGATTTAGGGCCTTTTGGAAAGGAAATCTTGTTATGATTACTCACCGTCTTCCTTACACTGCCGTTAATTTTTATTCCTACGAGCACTATAAAACTGTGAGTTTGACTTATTACGTACGTTTTAGTGATTGTGGTGTTTGTGTTTGTGCATATGTTTTTCTTACTGCTCACGTTGTGTCATTTATTTGTGTCTATAGCTGTTAAAATCATTTACCGGTATGGATAGTCACCCGGGAAATGTCGGCTCCGATATATTCGTTCATTTTGTTGGAGGTGGGTTAGCGGGTATAACCGCTGCTTCTGCTACATACCCATTGGATCTTGTCAGGACTCGTCTAGCAGCTCAGGTAAATAAGAATACTCCACATGGTATCATTTTTTCGGTTTGAGTCAATATAGTGATATGTGGGGAGTTGTCCGTCATTTTTTTGTTCGAGTCAATAGAATACATCTATCATTGGAATAATCATAATAGATCAATTCTTATTGCTAACTATAAGAGTTCATTATTAATATTATTTTGTTTATTTTAATAGTTCATTCTAAGGTCATAGTAATTTGTAAAACAGGGGAGTGTTTTCTTACTATATTTGCTTATTTCTCTGTGTTCCCTTGAGTAGTGTCTCGACTTTCTTTTCTGGAACTATGCAGAAAAATTTGGCATATTATGAGGGAATGGCCCACACACTTCGTACAATATGCAGAGATGAGGGATTCTTTGGTCTCTATAAAGGGATGGGTGTTACACTGCTGGTATGTTGTCGTGGTGTGCTACTTATTCCTTCCCTTTGTTGTTCAGTCATGATACCCTGGTTGATTTAAGACACTGTTCCTGATGCAGGGAGTAGGACCTAGCATAGCAATAAGCTTTACAGTCTATGAGATCCTGAGATCATACTGGCGTACTAAAAGGTGAATTTTTTAGTGTGCTTTCATCAAATATGTCCTTTGTGATAATTGATTGTGTTCCCAAACTTATGTGTATTGTACATCAGACCAAACGATTCTACTGAAATGGTTAGCCTTGCTTGTGGTAGCCTCTCGGGCATGGCCTCTTCAACAGGTATCTTGACATGATCAACTCTTAGAGTCCTCTCTGTTCTTCATTTATTATCCTATGAAAATAAATCACATCTCCTTACAAAGATATACACTCCTGCGGTACTTAATTCTGTGATCTTGGTTGTTGGTACTTAATTCTGTGATGCTGTTATGCTTTTGCACTCTGCAGCAACATTTCCTCTGGATCTTGTTAGGAGAAGAATGCAACTGGAAGGAGCTGCAGGTCGAGCTCGCATATACAAGGGGGGAATTTGTGCGACATTTAGACATATCATTAATAGTGAAGGTTTGCGGGGTCTTTATAGAGGAATTTTAGCTGAGTACTACAAAGTTGTACCTGGGGTGGGAATTTTATTCATGACATATGAGACTCTGAAGAAGCTTCTATCTGATCATTCACTCTAAAAGCTGAATTGCAATAGCATCTGATTATTCCCGATGAGAGTTTAGACTGTCAGTAGTTAACGGATCTGATGTTCTATCCATTCCTTGAGTTTTTTCCCCTGAGGATCAGTTTTTTTGGTATGAGGTTTAGGTAAAAAGCTTTTAGTCTTAGTCTTCCCCACTTTTTTTGTAGAACCTGCTAAGGCATACCATGGCGGCATTTCTTAGAATTTCTGCTGTGAAACATGACACATTAAGAACGTATTTTGAATGTAAAGGTTATTCAATGCCGTCGATTCACATAGAATGTATATCCTTTAAGAACTCCGGTCGAGGAGAATATAATTTGTTAATCAATGATCTTGTCGTCATTCAAGTATTTATTTACCAGTCGGCCCTCTCTGTTTTATGTCAGTATTTATGCTATGTTTCTATAATGGATAAATAGGTTGTAATAGTAAGAAAATTTTCAGACATGGTGAACATATCAACTATATGCACACGTATTATCCTGCAAGGTAATATAAGATTTTATCCACATTTTTGCTGCGAAATCTTAAAAGATTTACATGTAAAATCGTATACCTATCTATCACACATTTCTATGACACTTCCCACGTCAGTGGGACTGGTTTAATTGTTTTTATTGTCAGATAAGATTTACAATTTGACTAAGGGCTTGTGACGCAACTAGGTGCTCATTTAACTCGTATAAATGTATTTTAAAATTCTGATAAAAAGTTTATAGTAAAATAATATATGTCCCCCACTGTATTTAAGTTTGTGATATATTATAAGTAAAATATATTATAGTAATCAATTTTTATAATATATTACAAATAAAATTTAATATAGTTATTCCATTTTATTAATAATTCATTTGAACTTTTGCTGAATTCTATTATTTTAACAATAAAAAAATTTCTTCTTAATTTTGTATCCTTGGAAAGTCTCTTAAGGGAGAGAGAACTAAGAAATCATTAGATCAAGTACCGTTTATAAATTATGGTAATTTTGCAATAAATATGAATTGTATATGTTAAACTTAATTATGATTAATTTTTTTTATATAATTATGTATTAACTATTAATTCTATGCAACTCAAATTGTCTATGATTAATTTAAATAGAACATTCTTTAATATTATATTATTTTAAGTTAATATAAATTCTATATGACATTTTCCTTGTATTATAAAAATTAAAATTAAATCAAATATATATGATTACACATAATAAAATAATTTAGAAGAATACTTAGTATTGTGTCTAAAATATAACATGAATCATATTTATGTATATGGCAATCTTGAGGCCCAATCCATAACTGAAAAGGGTATTTTTTAGTATTTCAATTGTTGATTAGCTTTTATATGAGGTTCATAGCTGACATCCAGACCATTAGGCACAATGACTTCCACTAGTATGCAAGAGTACTTATCAGAAGAAGGGGACCTGCATGTTTGAGCATCACAAGAAGGTGTTCATATCTTGATAGGAGTTATGCATGGAAAGAGTTTCTGTAATTAACCACGTTTAGATGAACCTGGATGTTTCCTACTAGTAAATAATAATTGTACAAGGGGGTTGAATACAATTGTGCAAGGAAATTCACAAATTTAAACACAAATGTTATCCAGATGAATAGACTATTATAGAAGAGAGGTTGAATATAATAATATCAAATTAATCTGCTAAGAACACAAGTATGTAGAAGAAACATTGTTTTGTATTAATAATAAACTGTATACAAAACTCTCTCAATATAATTAATGTTTTTAAGAGCAGCTAGGTTATGAGAATAATATTACTTGAATGAATACATAATGTAAACCTAATTCTGTGTTTATATAGACACAATTACAAATCCAATTACGAAATAGATAATGATAAGAATATCTTCCATAAGGTAATAGAATTGTATTTGAATTTTTTCTTCACTATCCAAATCAAATTCTGATTTGTCTGTTTCCTTCTTTGACAAACTCTGATGAAAAACTCTGTCGACAGCTTCTTAAACTCTGATGATGTCAGCAATATAAACTATGTTCTTGATATTCTCTGACAACATCAGTGTTTGTTTTTCTAACAATCTCCCCCAATTTATGCTTTATTAAGTAAAACATAAATTCTACTTATGATATCAGAAACTTAGAGACAAATGCATTAGAGTTTGAGTTTTCCTTCATGACTTGTATTCTTTTGTATGAGAAATCTCCTTTTAGAAATTCGTCCAGTAGCTTCTTCAACAAATCACTCAGCTTCTCCTTCAATTCTTTCATTTGATCAGAAAAATCATCAATCTGGAAGATTACAGCTCTCAAGTTGTATATTGATGATCTTTTCATTCTTTCATCTAGAGGAATGCAACAACCTTTCTTTCCATCAGGATTTAATATAAGTGTAGGAATCCCTAACACCATTTTAACCTTTACATCCCCTTTTGTCATTACTTTCTCAGAATCATCTTCAAGCAAATATCCTGGTTTATACTCCTGAGAGTTTGTCATAAGCAACCTCTCATTCTTTTTCTTTTCATTGATTACTCCTTCAAGAATCTTCACCCACCTAGAAGTAGCTTCATTATCATCATTCAAGAGATCAAGAACATATTCAAGTTCTTTGGATGACTTATGAATCAAATCTTCTTCAACAATCTTCATAAATCTCCCATTCTCTAAGAAACATAACAGCTTCTCTTTGACTTGTGCACCATCAAAAATGTCTTTTACTATGTGAACAGTTATTAACTTGTCTAGATGTTCTTGAGTCAAATCTTCCTCAGGTTTGACTTTTAAAGAAAAGGGATCTCTACAAGTATTAGCTTCACCCCTGTAGACTTTGGCTTGAGAATAACCAATACAACCCTTGTTTTTACCAAGTCTGGCATTGAGAGTTAAGGTTTCAGATTTAGTCCACAGAAGATTAGGATTTTCTTTCTGATCAGAGTTTGTTCTTCCTCTTCCTCATCTTCAAAACTTGATCCGCCTGGGAGAAATGTTATTCTAGACATAGTAAAATGAGTTTTTGACTTAACTTGAGCTTTATTCTGAATTGCAGGAGTAGACTTTGATTGAACAATAGGCTTTGCTTGAGTTTTAGGAACTTCAACAGATTTAGCTTGAACAGGTTTAGACACAATTTTCTTTGGTTGAGCTGGTGCTTTCCTTTGAACAAGAGTCTTCTTCACATATTTTCTTTTCTTCTGGACTTGAGCATTGTCAGTACCAGATTTCTTCAATTCTTCTTCCACGACAACTGGATCCATTCCTGGATTTTCTTCTATAAATAATTTTCTTGCCAGTTCTGCATCATTCAAGTTTTGTTCTTTAATTTTCTCAGGCTTCTCTTCTTCTTCAAGCCTCTTTGCTAACTCCATATCAGCATCCATCAGAGTTTTCTTGTTGTCAGTGTTTGTTGGAATCAGAGTTTGAGAAGTAGTCAGAGTTTGTCTAGTCATCAGAGTTTATTTTCCATCCTTATGACTCCCTTGATGATTACCACCATCATCAGGTTTATCATCAGATTTATACACAACATCCTCCTTGCATTTGTCCTTGAAAACCTTCTCCCCTTTCTGACATCATTCCCCTTTCTAATGGTTAAGATGTCCACAAGATGTAGTGGTTTTGCTAACAGATTCCTTCAAATCACAAACTTCATTGTGAAGACCCTTTGTCAATACAGTAGTAGCCTTCAAAACAGTCTTCGTCTCTATGAAATTCAATTCAGAGTCAGCCTTTTGAATCAGTTCATGAACATGAGGCCATGAAATCTCTTCATTCGGAAATTTCCAAGACATATCCTAGATGAATTATCTGTGAGAGTTGAGAAGATCTTCATGAGATGGTTCTCCTTTGGAACACAAATCCCTCTTGACTCCTTCTTCATCCAAAGCTGCTTCAATTTCACCCTTGAGGGTTTCAACAACCATATAATCAAGATATGTCATCCTCAATCTCTCACGGGCATCAAATAAATCAACATGCCACTTCTTGGAGCTGTACCTTTGTGTGTAAGGAATTGAAAGATCAGTCACTTCTTCATCTTCAAATATTGGCTCATCAGAGAATGTGTCTTCACCATTAGAGTTTACAGTAGTGTCAGAGTATGACAACTCAGAGTTTAAAAATTGAGAAGAAGTCATACACTGAATACTTGTAAAAATAGTAAAATATCCTAAATCACTCTTTTCTTTTAAAGTAATCTCATTACTTCTCACATCACACATATCATAACTTTTAATAGTCAGAGTTTGCTCACCAGAAGTAACTAACTTCTTTCTCAATTCTACCTCTCCTTTTTCCAGATCCAGTGTCTGCCTCTCATTATTAATTCTATTTTTCACACATTTTACCTCAGGCTCACTAGAAATGCTCAAATCACAGTGTCCTACAGAAATTAGAGGTGGATGAGAAAGGAGTTATTTGGTCACATGAATAGGGGTTCCCTTTTCAGGACTATCCATGGTCATCCCAGCAGTAAAAATTAGGAAATGTAAATTCTGAGTTTATACTATCAGAGAATAGAAATTATGAAGAAAAGTTAGAGTTTATACCTTGAGTAGTTATGGATGTGGATGGAGTTTCCATAGGCTGTGCAGAAAGAGGTTGCACCAAGATAGCATCAGAGATTGCCAATGGAATTGTCTCAGAGTTTGACTTGTCAGCATCAGCAACATCAAGATCTTTTATGATTGGTTGAGTGCCTGCATCCAAACTTTGATTGGATGGATCTTATGTGGCAGGGGCCTTAACAACTGCTTCAACCCTTTGAGCTGAAGGTTCTTGTGGGTTGTACCCCTGATCCTTGCTGGCTTCATGTGCTTCTTGGGTGGCTGCTGTAGCACTTTGAGCAACAGGTTCTTGTGTGCCCAGCCAAGTTTAGATTGCTACCTCACTTTGAGAGGCAGGTTCTTGTGTATCTTGGCCAAATGAGACTTCTTTTTTCTTCTGCCTGGTGAATAACTTAAAACTAGCAGGGGCTGGAGATGTTGGAGACTTCTTTGTAGCCAATTCTTTCCTAACCTCCTCAGCTAGCTCCCTTACTCTTTCATATGATATCTCCTTTATGATTTCTTTAGGTGATTTGATAGGAGAATTGTAACGCTCCCAAAACTGAGGTCAGGGATCTGGTCGTCACGTGAAAATTTTAAATATAAAATCACATGTTTCATAATATTTTAAACCACATGTAGTCATTCAATATTTGAATTCTACATTTACGACCCCAATTATCAAGATCTTTTAGGTTATAGTTCTAGAAACAAGAATCCAAACCCCAAACATCAATTATTATAAACCTCAAATAATCAAATCAAATCTCGCTTGTGACCCCATCCATAAAAATTCCACAATTGATTTCAACAATCTCCTTAAACCAATCTTATATTACCAGTATAACTTCGATAAAAAGTATACCAGCAGTCAGCACTATTGTATACCAAACCATATATATAACATAATAATATATAAATAAAACTTACTCCAGATACAGAGTTTCTGGATCAAAACTTCTTCGTAAAGACATCTTACTTTCTTCTTCCGAGCTACGCGGATAAATCTCGTCCCTCTACTTTTTCAGAAAGGCTAATATTTTATCATCCTGTCTGGAAAAATGTATGATGAAAAGCAAGAGTGAGCCAGAGAAATGCTCAACAAGTATATGAATAATTGAAATTAAATCAAGATATGAGATCTGTATCAAAAACGGAATATAAAATAGTTTATTATAAAAACTGCACAATAAATAATTCACAGTTTATCTCAAACTGAAACAATGCAGTATGTCATCAAAATGAATCAACTGCTCAAAATCAATATATAATAGCCATGTTGGCAATATGGATTGGATACACAAATATAAACACTATTGCCACCTGATCAGTTCAAAAGCAATAGAACCTCTTTATAGCCTATCGGTACATTTCTATACTCATAGTTATAACAAGGATTCTCTCTAATGAGTACCAATTAGGCAAGTAATGTTAGCCTATAGGAAGATGGAATGGTTACCATATCCTCCTCAATAAATGCTGGACTATTATTTCAGAGTCTCTTACGCTAGAATTCAAAATCCAGTAGAGCAAACCCAAGTAAATAAGGTATGCTTAGTTTCAACTACAGACCATATCCTCGTTATTTATACAATAATTCGCTGAATATGATGAGTTTATTATAATCATCTTCCAATATTCAGAGTACGAATACCAAGTAGCTCTGATGCACAGAATAAAACAAGAATCATAAATAGCTATGAACAATAACTATTTATCATGATATGAATAATCGAAACAATAAAATAAAAGTGTTTAGGATGATCAAGGAGAAAATACTTGCCTGATGTAGATGCGGTCCTAAGCTGGAATGGGTCGACTACACTGTCCGTCTCACTGTATCACCATTTAATAATTCTTTGATCTGACGCTCCTGCGGTTGCTACGAGTTTGAACTATCGAAATCGAGTCTGCGCGTCTACATCTATAGTCAAATATAATATGTTACTTTATTCCTTGAGGTACGTTGCTATATTCCACGAGCGTGTATAACTTAACTATATTTATATACTTATCTCAGACATATTCCTATTAACAAGAAAACTCACCCCAAACCCAACAAACCAATAAATAAAAATATAAACCCAATTATCAATTAATCCTCAAACAACCAATTAACCCTCGAGACTTGAATATTAAATAACAATTACTCCTCGAGACATGAATATAAATAAATAATTAATCCTCGAGACTCGAATATAAATAATCAATTAATCCTCGAGACTCGAATATAAATAAACAATTAATCCTCGAGACTCATATATAAATACACAATTAATCCTCGAACAAACAGGAATAAAAACTAACAAATCTAATTCATACATTAAAACTTATAACGTCTACCCCCGATGACGTTATCAAATTAAACAATTAAACATAACATTAAGTATTTCTAACATATTTCTAGACTCGAAATGAATAACTAAAAGGTCTCGTAAAATATTTGATCCGGGTTCGTAAAGAAATTTAAAATTTAAAACTATTTTTATAACCTACGGATTATTTTTTTGATCATAGAAATATTTATTTCGTTTAAAACGGATAAACAGATCAATTAATATTTAATTAATAAGAATAAACCAATTAATACTTATATCAATTGATTATTCAAATTAATTAATTATTAATCATTTTTAAATAAACTATATCGATTATTGGATGCATGGTTTGTAAGTAATAAATTTAAAAAGCTTTTAAATATATATAAATGCTTACCGTAAGAGACTACAGAGGGGACAACAAAAGGCAGCAGTTAACAGAGAAACGGGAGAGTTGCGCGTGTCACAAAACACAGGACGGTAAATAATATAAATGGGCGGCTGGGAGGAGGGAATTTGGGGGGTTAGGCAGGAGGGGAGGGCAAATAGAGGGGGTGCATGGGAATTGGGTTGGGGGAAACCTGGGGTGGCTGGTACAGGGTAGATTTTAAGAAATGGGGGTGGGTCGGGTAGATTAGGAAAAATATATACATATAATTCCTTTTTTTCTTTTTAAAACAAAACTTTTATAAAATCTAAAATATATTTCTAAAAAATCAATTTAATCTCTAAATAATTCTAAATAATCTCAAAATTTATAAAAATATTCTATTAGGACAATATAAATTTTATTATTTCTAAAACGAATTAAAAATAATAAATTTCCAAAATATTTAAATATTTCAAATATTTAAGAATATAAAAATACTAAATTTTGAATATTCAAATAATTTACTCAAATAAAATTTTTATCCAAAGAAAAATACCGACTTGAGATACTGACATGATCAGTAAAATAACATAACAAAATTTTAAACTGAACTCAACCCTACTGAACCGAATATAATTACTAAAATAATAATAAAAATATGTAAATGCATCCAACTGAAATAAACTAAAAAAAATTATTCCTCCACTTTTGAGAAAAATCAATAAAATATTTAAATAATAATAATAAAATTTGAAAAATATCCGGGTTGTTACAAGAATCAAATACAATTACAGGAGCAACTTCGCTTACATCATGTGCATCAACATTTGCATCATCACTAACTAACGCAGACTTGATCACCACTTTATCAGATTTTATCACATCATCAGAGTCTAACAGATTGTCAGAGTTTATTGTTGCATTAGAGTTTAATACTTGAAGTTGATCAGAGTTTGGCTGATCAGAGTTGAAGACACCAGAGTTTAAAAGACCGTCAGAGTTTAAGGCTTGTGAGGGATCAACGTTTATTTGTTCAGTGGTTGATGCCTTAACCAATCTTCTTCTTTTCTTTTTAGTCTCAGGCATTGGATTGACAATAAATGGCTTCATAAATGTTGCAGGAGGAATCTCAGAAGCCTTTTTGACAGTTTTCTTTATAGGAAATACCAGACCTTCACCACTGTCATCAGAGTCAGTGTTTTCATCAATCAATCTTCTTTTCTTTTGAGAAGACTCAAAAATAGACTTTCTTTTCCTTTTATTGTTTGGCCCTTATTGTTGAGAGGTTTATGTTACAACTACAGTCTTTTGGGAGACTACAGAGGTTGGTTGTTATTTATTAGTGTTTGGGTTTTGACCAGGGTTAGAATCAGAGGGTGCTAAATTCTGATTCATAGTCATTAATAAGAACTCCCTCCCATACACAGTAGGCATTATCTGATGTAAGAGACGCCTGACCCATGTAGGATAAAAAAGTTTAGAAAGTTTACCTTCATGTTCCTTCTTGCCATCTTTTCGAGTTAAATCAGCAAAAATTCTCTTGTCCATGCAAAAACTAGCTAAACTCTAATCATTTTCAAAGCTAACATCAAGCAATAAATAGCTAAAAGTTAATTGTAAAAATCTAGCAAAATATACAGTGCGTGCATTATCACTAATCTTGCTAGCTAACTACCTAATTAACAAATAGGAAAAATTAAATTGTAAGTTATGGGTCAGAGAATACCCAATCTGTTGTGATAGTTGTGGAATGGCATCAAAATTTATGCATTTGGCAGTGAAAACCCTTGTAATGCAATCAAAGAAGAAACTCCATTCATGTCTAAAATGAGGGATTTTCAGACTCCCCAGCTTAGATAGGCTTCCTCCATAGCCTATTTCTTTAAAGAATTCCTTGATATGTTCATCATTTACAAGGTCATCATACACAGCCACTTCAGGAAGATGAATGGCTTGACGAACCACGGTAAGAGTGATTGAGTGTTTGCCATTGCATTGGAATGTTATTACTGGCTCTTCATCCTCACCAGTATTGTTGAACTTAGTAGTTGACCAGACTTTAATCAGAGATTGAGCAGAGAAATTATTGGATTCCTGAAGAGCATACCCAATATAGCTTTATTGTAGAAAATCCTCAAGCACATGGAAATCTTGAGGAATATCAGTTTTAGACGGGAGTGAGATGTAGTTTATAGCAACAAATATATAGTTTTGGAAAGAGAGTCCCTTGGATGCCATTGAAGAACAGAGATTTACAGATTTGAAAAAGTAGGGTTTTAGAAAATGAGAGAGAAAGAAAGGAATAAAAGATGCAAGTGAATAATTCAAAGTGAAAATAAGAAATAAACTATTCCCACTCATTTGCATATACTCTTTAGTGGGACACATGACAATATTTGAGTGGCAGAGTAATGATTAGTGCAATTCTCAAAATACAGCATATGTGTGTGTAACTGTGTATAGATATGAAACGTTTTTCGTGAAATACACGCGCCCTAATGATTACGCCAATCGGAGATTAAGAAATATGATGTCACAATATTAAATATGATGTCATAAATAATATCTCACAGTTTAGCATGTAGACTTTTAATCAGAGTTTATAGTAATCAGAGTTTACATTTATTGTCACAGTTTACCACATTCTCTGACAAAGTTTACCATAAACACTGATAGCTGGTGATCAGAGATTAGATGTTCCAATGACCAGAGTTTACTTCATATTCCATCAGAGTTTACCACAGACTCTGACAGAGTTTATCATAAACACTGATTCTTTGCTACTTGTTATCTGGAGTTGAGCCACTTGTCACCATTCCTAATTCAGAAACCAATCTTGTAAATGTTGCTTCACAAAGAGGCTTGGTAAATATGTCGGCTAACTGTTGATCAGTGTGAACAAAATGCATTTCAATTGTTCCTTCCATGACATGTTCCCTTATGAAATGATATCTAATACTGATTTGCTTTGTCAGAGAATGTTAGACTGGATTTCCTGTCATTGCAATATCACTTTGATTATCACAATAAATAGGAATTTTTGAAAAGTTCAAACCATAGTCTAACAGTTTATTTCTCATCCATAAGATCTGTGCACAACAGCTTCCTACAACTATATATTTAGCCTCTGCTGTTGATGTTGAGATAGATTTATGTTTCTTACTGAACCATTAGACAATTCTTCCACCTAAAAATTGACAACTTCCACTAGTGCTTTTCGTATCAATTTTGCATCCTGCAAAATCAACATCTGAATAGCCTATTAATTTAAAGTTAGACTCTCTAGGATACCATATGCCAAGATTGATGGTGCCCTTTGTTAGTATTGGTGTCCTAGAGACAATACTTTTAATGTTTTATTAAAAACAATTATGTTATGTGATTATTTAATTAATATTTATTATATCTTTATTTACTGCGTCATAAATTAAAAGAATAATAAATGTCCTTCGAATATTAATACGTAATATATGTCTTTAAGTATGTGACTTAAAAATGAGATTATATGAATAATATTTTATTCCTAAAATTCCCTAGTCAAGTATTATTATTTAAGGACAATAATAACGTAATAAGACTAGTATGTTTGTCGATAGATGACCACATCTCATTGGTCATAGGTATGGTAATACTAAAGTCAAGAACATAAGTGTATGTATCAATACATGACACTAGAAAGACCCTCCGTGAGATTCTACATGTTAATAAGTGTCATAAGAAATCTCACAGTGATAATGATGTAATGATCCTCTAATTTGAAATCATTATATTTCTATACGAGAATTAATATACTTTGATTACACTCAAAGTTACCTTTAACCGGGTAATGATAAAGGTGGACATTGGGTATGCTATGAATCGTATGAGGAATATGAATGATAGATATAGGATTTAACCCTCCAATTCTAGGAGTGATATTATTGGCCTCTTGATTGAGTGAGACTATGAAATGCATGGCCATGCTCAAATATTGATTTGTTTAAATAGTCTACTCATTGATCAAGGAAACCGAGATTAAACATTGAAGAGGATGACACTATACATGCCTCGAGTTTGATCTATAATATAAGGTTAAATGGATTATATTACATGGAACATTATTAATGAAAGGTTTCATTGAATCATCAATTATTATTGTTACTAGGGTAACAATGATGTATTACTAGATGTTACTCATTGTTTATAATTTTATTATTAGATAATAAAATTATTGCCAACGTAATAATAACCTAAAGGGTCACACACAAAGAATGTCAAAACGGAGGTTTATTTAAATTACGAATTTAAATATATTATTGTTTATTTGAATTTAATTATTGAATTAATTACGTGGGACTTGATTAATTATATTAGAATTCAGATTTAATAAGTATTATTATTATTTGAATTTAATTATTGAATTAATTAAGTGGGACTTGATTAATTATATTGGAATTCAGATTTAATAATAATAATTACCCAATATCAGAATGGGTTTTGGAAACTACATGGATTAGGGTTAGGCCTAAAATCTCTCTCTCTCTCTCCTATATATATATATAATGATGTATAGTATTAGGGTTTAATCATCAGATTTCGTTTTTAGAGAAAAACCCTTGCTACTCAACATCAAGAGAGGCTAGAGAGTGAGAGAGAGAGATAAACAATTCGGCTACTACCGTCTCCGGTGATTGTAGGACGATCGGGCGTTCGTGTGGACTTCTTTGGAGAGTAAATATTTGCAACAAAGGGCTGTTGTGATTCATTTTTTTTGGACCTCCGTTAAACAGCATACCAAAAGCTTTGTTAAGGTATAAACTTCTTCACCATAATCATCCAAAGTTATACATGGATCCTGCGATAGGGTTTCATTTTTTTTTATTGTTTTACGTTATATCAGTTGTGTTTTCATCCTCGAAACCCTTCAATGGCATCAGAGCTACGTGTATAATGGGATGATTTGGTTATGTGTGTAGCGGTTTTTCGATGTATGTAAACATATATATGATATGCCATGACTATATATTATATATATGTTTTATATGATTTTGAATATATTATATTCATGTGTTGTATAATCATGGGATGATTGTGTGTATTGCTGTATGTATATGATACATGTTTGTTCTTGTTATAGGAATCGTATTCGATAAGAATTCTGAAACGGTTTCGGTAGATTTTCTGAAATCTGTGTCCAGTATACGATTTTCGCAAACGATATGTGTTTTCTGACTGGAATTGTGTCACTAAGCAATACTAACATTGTCAGCTTCGCAGTAGTAAGCTGTGTGATAACGTTACTGGCCCCGAAACCGCGATTTATTATTTTCTGAAATTTTGGAATTTATTATATATGATTATATCATATGTTTATATAATCTGAGATATATTACATGTGTTATGTGATAACATGGTGGATGGTTATGGCCTAAAGGCCCATAGGATAGTGGTTTTGTTTTATGGTTTTGGTTTTTAAATATGACTTGCATGTCGTTTATTCATTGTAATTGTTAATCTCGAATGTAACTCGAGTTCTTGTAATTTCATTAGAATAGATTTATTTATTATTCAATGTAATTGTTCAATGGAGACTTGGAAGCAAGGAATCTAGGAGGCAATCCAGATGATGGAGCAATGAAGAAGATAAAGACATGTAATAGTGTAGTATTTGAAACCACCATAGATTGACCTTGATAATTCCATTAGCTTGGAAATATCACATAGGATGGGGCCATAACCAAACACGTTTAATTTACGCATAATACGTATATGTATATGAATGCATGTGTAGATACGTATGTGTTGGAATGATGTATGTATTAGATACGACACCTATGACATGTCTGCTTAAGAAAGATAAAATCTGTAACGATTCAAGATTTTAAAATTAAACAAATGATCATGAGATTCTTGTGTTTATGAAACACAGTATTGAATATTAATTTTCTTTTTCTGAATATGAATTTTCTTTTTCTGATATGGGGTGATTTTGTCAAAAGCGAATTATTATTCATAAGAAAGTTGGGTTTTAAGTGAGACCACTTGTGACTTCTCTGACGATCTGGAAATCGAACCATTGACGAATATTGAAATGGATTATTTGATCAAGGAAAAATTAAGAATCTCTTTATGATGGGATCATGATCGTTCATATAAACATTAAAATCCCTAAATACATATTAAGTTAATTTGATGCCTTCCAATGTTTAATACTCGTGAAGATCTAGATTGAGAAAGAGTGGGTTTGCCAAAGCAATGTGCTTTTATCAATCATGGGAAGACGTGATAAGTAAGTGACTTAGTTTGTTGGAACATTGGGTCTAACTTAACTAAATCATCACAATAGGATTGTGGGTTTAGAGGCATAGAGTTTGGTGAGATTTATTGGATAAATGTGTACAAAGTTTTGTTCCACCAAACTATCCAAGAGTTATATTTGATATAATCGACTAATGTTGTCTACCTAAATAGTCGTGATTTCGGTGTATTAGCCAACACTATCTTAAAATATTGATGAAATATGGATTTTGGCTCACTAGAAAGATTTAATGAAATGCTTTTCGAATTAATAGTTAGTGTTATTGATTTGATAAAAATAGTGGGAGATATATATTATGAATGTATATGATAATCACTTGAACATAATTAAACTTCTGCAACTAATTAATATGCATTTTAAACATTGTAGATATTTAATGACAATCAACACAAATAACTTCTCTATGAGAGCAACCCTTGAGAAGGACAAGCTGACAGGAACTGACTTCCTTGATTGGTATAAGAATTTGAGGATTGTCCTCAGGCAGGAGCGAAAGCTTCACGTCATTGAAATTCATTCACCTGCTCCTCCAACTGAGAATGCAACTCGCGTTCAGTAAAATGCTTATCAGAAGCATATTGATGATGCGAATGATGTTGCATGTCTCATGCTGGCAACCATGAGTGTTGAGCTTCAAAAACAACATGAGCATATGGATGCTTATGAGATGATTGAACACCTTCAAAGAATGTTTGAGGGACAGGCTCGTCAAGAAAGGTTCGACACGAGCAAAGCACTGTATGCTTGTAAACAGGAAGAGCGTGAACCTGTTCAACCATATGTTCTAAAGATGATAGGTTATATTGAGTATCTTGATACTTTGGGTTTCCCAATTGGTCCGGAAGCTCAGATTGACTTGATCTTGCAATCTTTGAACATCAACTATACTCATTTTGTTATGAACTATAATATGAATGACAAAACACCCACTAAATTGTTGGCCATGTTACGAACTGCTGAAACTAATATGAAAAAGGCTGAACCTGCTGCCATGTTGATGGTAGACAACAAAGGTAAGGCTAAAAGGAAAGGCAAATGGAAGGGAAAGAAGAATATGAGATCTGCTTCTGGTCCCAAGCCAAAGACCAATCCCAAACAGGCTTTAAAGCCTAAGGGTGCTGTTATAAAGGGTGATTGTCACAATTGTGGTAAACCATGTCATTGGAAGAGAAACTGTCATGCTTATTTGGAGGATCTGAAGAAGAAGAAGGTTGGTCAAGCTTCTGATTCAGGTATTTATGTTATAGAGGTCAATTTGTCTACTTCTACATCATGGGTATTGGATACTGGATGTGGTTTTCACATTTGTATAAATGTGCAGGAGCTGCAAATGAGTAGGACTTTGGCAAAGGGAGAGGTCGACCTACGAGTTGGCAATGGAGCAAAGGTTGTTGCCTTAGCTGTAGGGACTTATAATTTATCGTTGCCCACTGGGCTTATTTTAGAACTTGAGAACTGTTTTTACGTGCCTTCAATTTGCAAAAAAATATTTCGGTTTCTTGTTTGGACAAGAAAGGTTTTGCATTTTCAATTCAGAACAATAGTTGTTCATTTTTTTGAATAATGTTATCTATGGGGTTGCACGTTTATTTAATGGTTTATATGTTCTTGATTTAGACATTCTTATCTATAATGTGAATAACAAATGTCTTAAATCTAATGACTCAAATCAAACATACCTCTGGCACTGTCGTTTAGGCCATATAAATGAGAAGCACATTTCCAAGTTACCTAAGGAATGATACTTGGATAAGTTTGACTTTGAATCATAAAAAGCATACGAACCTTGTCTCATTGGAAAAATGACTAAAGCTCCTTTTACTGGACAAGGTAAAAGGGCCACTGAACGATTAAAACTTATACATAGTGATGTATGTGGTCATATGCGTACTATGTCAAGAGGTGACTTTTACTACTTTATCACGTTTACTGATGATTTCAGTAGATATGGATATGTGTATCTTATGAAGAACAAATTTGATTCTTTTGAAAAGTTCAAAGAGTACAAAGCTGAAGTAGAAAAGCAAACTGGCGGAAGTATTAAGACTCTACGATCTGATCGTGGAGGTGAATACTTAAGCCATGAATTTAAGAGTTTATTAAACGAGTGTGGTATTGTATCACAACTCACTCCTCTCGGAACACCACAATGGAATGGAGTTTCTGAAAGGAAGAATCGTACTTTGTTGGACATGGTACGATCGATGATGAGTCATGCAGATCTTTGAATTAGTTTCTGGGGCTACGCTCGGGAGACGGATGCTTATACACTTAACCGAGTTCCTACTAAAACGGTTCAGAAGACTCCAGATGATGTATGGACTGAGAAACGTCATAGCATGTCATTTATGAAAATTTGGGGATGTGAGGCGTTTGTGAAACGTCTAATTTCTGATAAGTTAGGACCTAAATCAGAAAAATGTAATTTTATGGGATACCCAACTAAAACAAAGTGTTATTCTTTCTATAATCCTTTAGAGAACAAAGTGTTTGTTGCTCGAACTGCAGTGTTCCTTGAAAGAGAAATGCTGTCTAAGAAAGATAGTAAGAGGATAATAGATCTCGATGAAATTCGAGACCCACATGATAACATTGAACCAATGGAGGAACCTAAGCAGAATGTACAAGAAAACAATATTGCTCAGGAAACATAGGTTGTTCGTAGGTCTGGTAGGATTCGCCATGATCCCGAGAGATATTATGGATTTCTCTTGACTCAAGATGGTGATGTGATGCTTATGGATGAAATGAGCCTCTCACGTACCAAGATGCTATGAACACTTCAGAATCTAAGAGATGGAAGGATGCCATGAAATCTGAGATGGAATCCATGTATATTAATCAAGTATGGACTTTGGTTGATCCACCTGAAGAGGTAAAACCTATAGGGTGCAAGTGGGTTTTCAAAAAGAAGACCGACATGGATGGTAATGTACAAACCTATAAAGCATGATTGGTGGAAAAAGGTTTTAAGCAAATTCATGGTATTGACTATGATGAAACCTTTTCACCAGTGGCTATGGTCAAGTCCATCAGGATTTTGCTTGCTATAGCTGCTTACCATGACTATGAAATCTGGCAAATGGATGTCAAAACTGATTTCTTAAATGGGAGCCTTGAAGAAGATGTGGATGTGTATATGACACAGCCTGAAGATTTTGTTGATCCAAAGAATGCTGGAAAGATGCAGATATAGATCCATTTATGGATTGAAACAAGCCTCAAGGAGATGAAACATTCGTTTTGATGAAACTGTCAAAGAGTTTGGGTTTATTCAAAATGAAGATAAACCATGTGTTTACAAGAAGGTAAGTGGGAGCAATGTGGCGTTCCTAGTATTATATGTTGATGATATATTAATAATAGAGAATGACATTCCTTCTTTACAGGCTGTTAAGACTTGGTTGAGTAAGAATTTCTCAATGAAAGACTTAGGCGAAGCGACCTATATTTTAGGTATCAAGATCTATAGAGATATATCAAGAAGAATGATCGGCCTATGTCAGAGTACATACAGTGATAAAGTTTTGCATCAATTTGGGATGCAAAACGCTAAAAGGGGATTTGTCCCTATGACTCATGAGATATAGATCTCAAAAGATAACAGTCCTAAATCATTGGATGATAATGACTGTATGAGTAAAGTTCCATATGCTTCAACAATTAGTTCCATAATGTATGCAATGATATGTACTCGTCCTGATGTCTCGTATGCTTTGAGCATGACGAGTAGATACCAGTCTAATCCAGGTGAAGGCCACTAGACAGCAGTCAAGAATATTCTTAAGTACTTAAAGAGGACTAAAGATCAATTCTTGGTATATGGAGGAGAAGATAAGTTGGTTGTAAAAGGTTACACCGACGCTAGTTTCTAAACAGACAAGGATGATTTGATTTCTCAGTCTGGGTTTGTGTTTTGTCTAAAAGGTGGTGCTGTAAGCTGGAAAAGTTCAAAGCAAGAGACAGTTGCCGATTCTACAATGGAGGCTGAGTATATTGCTGCCTATGAAGCAGCCAAGGAGGCTGTTTGGATTCGGAAATTTATTGTTGGTCTTGGTGTGGTTCCTTCAGTCGCAGATCCGATAGATTTATACTGCGATAATAATGGAGCCATTTCGCAGGCTAAGGAACCAAGGTCTCATTCCCGAACAAAACATATACTTAGACGATATCATTTTCTTTGAGAGATTAATAATCGAGGGGATATACATATATGTAAAGTGCATACAAATGATAACATTACAGATCCACTGACCAAGGCTTTGTCGCAACAAAAGCACGAAGGTCATACTAATTCCATGGGTATTAGATACATGAGAGATTGGCTCTAGTACAAGTGGGAGATTGTTAGTATTTGTGTCCTAGAGACAATACTTTTAATATTTTATTGAAAACAATTATGTTATGTGATTATTTAATTAATATTTATTATATCTTTATTTATTGTGTCATAAATTGAAAGAATAATAAATGTCTTGGAATATTAATACGTAATATATGTCTTTAGGTATGTGACTTAAAAATGAGATTATATGAATAGTATTTTATTCCTAAAATTTCCTAGTCAAGTATTATTATCTAAGGACAATAATAATGCAATATGACTAGTATGTTTGTTGACAGATGACAACATCTCATTGGTCATAGGTATGATGATACTAAAGTCAAGAACATAAGTGTATGTATCAATACATGACACTGGAAAGACCCGCCGTGAGATTTTATATGTTAATAAGTGTCATAAGAAATCTCACAGTGATAATGATGTAATGATCCTCTGACTTGAAATCATTATATTTCTATACGAGAATAAATATACTTTGATTACACTCAAAGTTACCTTTAACTAGGTAATGATAAAGGTGGACATTGGGTATGCTATGAATCGTATGAGGGATATGAATGATAGATATATGATTTAACCCTCTAATTCTAGGAATGATATTATTGGCCTCTTGATTGAGTGAGACTATGAAATGCATGGCCATGCTCAAATATTGATTTGTTTAAATAGTCTACTCATTGATCAAGGAAACCGAGATTAAACGTTGAAGAGGATGACACTATACATGCCTCGAGTTTGATCTATAATATAAGGTTAAAAGGATTATATTACATGGAACATTATTCACGAAAGGTTTAATTGAATCACCAATTATTATTGTTACTTGGGTAACAATGATGTATTACTAGATGCCACTCAATGTTTATAATTTTATTATTAGATAAAAATTTATTTTCAACGTAATAATAACCTAAAGGGTCACACATAAAGAACGTCAAAATGGAGGTTTATTTAAATTACGAATTTAAATATATTATTGTTTAATCGAATTTAATTATTGAATTAATTAAGTGGGACTTGATTAATTATACTAGAATTCGAATTTAATAAGTATTATTATTATTTGAATTTAATTATTGAATTAATTAAGTGGGACTTGATTAATTATATTAGAATTCAGATTTAATAATAATAATAACCCAAAATCAGAATTGGTTTTAGAAACCACATGGATTAGGGTTAGGCCCAAAATCTCTCTCTCCCCTATATATACATAATGATGTATAGTATTAGGGTTTAATCATCAGATTTCGTTTTAGAAAAAAATGCTAGCTGCTCAACATCAAGAGAGGCTAGAGAAAGAGAGAGAGAGAGAGTGATAGACAAGCAATTCGGCTAGTACCGACTCTGGTAATCATAGTACGATCGGGCGTTCATGTGGACTTCTTTGGAGAGCAGATCTTTGCAACAAAGGGCTGATGTGATTCATCTTTTCTGGACCTCCATTAAACAGCATACAAAAAGATTTGTTAAGGTACAGACTTCTTCACCATAATCATCCAAAGTTATACATGGATCCTGCGATAGGATTTCATTTTTTTTATTGTTTTATGTTATATCCGCTGCGTTTTCAGGCACGAAACCCTTCAGTTCATTCTAGAGGAACATCTATCTTATATTTATCTTTCATAATTGAAATCTAGAAATGTATTATATGATCTAGAAAAAAAAATTATTATTTATAATTCTTAAATGTGATATTGTTTTCTTAGTTGTTAGTTGAGTTATCCTCTAGGAATTTGTATGTTAAATGTTTAATAACAAATAGGGGGAGATTGAAAGTCATATGACTAGTCCTATTTTTAATAAGTAGATGACAACTCAACTCAGATAAAAAGTGAAGTAAATAATAAATATTGAATAAGGAATCATGATGAAGAATGCCAACTAGATAGAAAGAATCAGAATATCAGAAGAAGTCTGACAAGACTGCTACTCAACACTAAAAAAAGTTCATTTATATGACAAAGCCTCGGTGTAAAATAAAAGAGTGTTGGTCCCTGATATTGTAGAAGGGGGGTTGAATACAATATCAATAAATTGTTGCGATATTTAGGATTTAAAATTATTATTTTAAATAACCACGAAATATAAATTTTAATGAAATACTGTTCAAGTAGAACATATAAATTTAACTTGAAAAGTATTACAAAATTTATCTGAGGATTAGAGTTTGTAACTGATAAAATAATCTAGAACGAATTCGACATGAAGTGTTCGAGTTTAATCAATTATATTCAAACTTGCACAGAAATTTGTGAATATTACAATGCAGACAAATTTCTGAATTTGAACTGATTTTCTAACACTGAAATAGTGAAGCACAATCCTCATATTTATAGAGGTTGAAAATGCTTAGAATGACCTTTATCAATATGACTTAATTTATTGAAATTAAGCGTTGTATGACTTAGAAAAAGACTGGGCATGACTTAATAAGTTCGGTATGACTTATTCTGAGCTCGGTATGACTTTTTGTAAGTCATATTCGAATTTTCTTTATTTAAAATAAATCAGAATGACTTATTTTAAAAGAAAGAAACTCGGTATGACTTTTTCCCACTTGCTCCAGCATGACCTTTTCATTTAAAAATCGGTATGACTTTCTTCCACTTGCTCCAGCATGACCTTTTCATCTAATCTTCGGTATGACTTTCTTTTAAAGGCTCCAACATGACCATTTCATCTAATCTTCGGTATGACTTTCTTTTAAAGGCTCAGTATGACTTATTTTATTGGTATATATATATAAATCTCGGTATGACTTATTCTAAGTCATTTGATATGACTTATTATTAAGTCATTCGAAATATATATATATATATATATATATATATATATATATATAAGTCATATTAATTCATTTCTTTTATAATAAATTAATTCTACTTAAATTAATTAAATAATTTATAAATTAAATTAAATTCAAGTTGAATTAATTTAATTAAGTAAATTAAATAATTAACTTACTTAGATTGTAGAATTAAAAATACTATAGAGATCTGATCAAACTGCAGTCAGCTTTGAAATCTTCTTGTCTTTTCTTTGTCTTCTGATCTTAAAACTTCTTGAATTAAATGAAGAATAAATATTATTTAATTGACACACAAATGTACTGTCTGGTTCATTTGTGTCATACTAATAAATATTCTTCATTTATTAATACTTAAAGTTGAGGCCTTCTATCATTCTTCTGCTTCACTGTCTGTGTTCTTCTTCTGGAATCTACTGTAGTAACCACTTGAAATCTTTTATATCTTCTGTATTCTTTAGAAGTACTACCACTTTATTATTTTCACTGACGCTTGAACATATTAATGAACTTTTTCTAGTGTTGAGTAGCAATCCCACAAAATACTTCTGATACTTAGATCCTTTGTGATTAGTTAACTGTCTTCGTCTTGATTCCTGTTTGGTGCTTATTATTTACTTCTCTTTATTAGTTAGAGTTGAGTTGTCATCTAATTATTACAAATAGGCCTAGTCATATGCCTTTCAATCTCCCCATATTTGTTGTTAGACATTTAACACACAAATTTCTAGAGGATAACTCAACTAACAACTAAGAAAGTAGTACGACATGTAATGACTGTAAATAATAAACAAAAGTTCTGGTTTTATAATTAACAATTTTCTAGATTCATACATAAAAGATAAAAACAAGATAGATGTTCCTCTAGCACTGAACAAATATTACGAAGTTTCTATCTTGTTCTATCTAAGTCTTCAGTCTTCTGATGTATCAACTTCACCTTCTTCTAGGATTGAACCTTTATGAACTAGTGTCCTCGGTACTTCTTCAGATACTGATTGGTCTGTTGTAGTGATTTCTCCATACAACCTCCTTTGCTCAGCTCTTGCTAACTGCCACAATACTTCCTGTTCAACAGGATCTACTATCTCTTCTTCTACATCATATAGTTGGGTTGAATCTATCTTTGGTATTTGCCTGATGTATGAAGGAATTCTTTTCGACAGACAGTAGTTTCTTATCTTTTCTGCAGCATCCATCTTAGCTTGGGATCTGAATCCTTTCGACCTTAGCATCCTTTCAACTTGAATCATGTACTTAACTGTGTAGCCCTTAAAAGATTTCTCATTTAACTGCATGATTTGATACAACTTGTTTGAGAAAAATCTTACCTCGTGAGGATCAAATAAGATTTGAGGACTAATAGCTGTTGCAAAGACTCTAAGTCTATCCCTGAGAAGTTCATTTTCTTCTGAGCTTCTCTTTACTCTGTTCAATAACGTCCATATTACAGATAAGCTTCTTTGCCTGAAAAACTCCAAGGAAATTCTGAATGTTCCATTCCTGTGAGTGTAGACTAGAATCTGCCAGTCTTCAAGAATGTGATCCATTAGGATAATGATGTAGTCCACTTCCTCTTTCAGAGCTTTCATGAAGTTGTCAATGTTGTCATTTGACTTTTCTAGACACTCAATTATTGATTTCAGATGCTTGTCTTCAAATGGACCCTTTTGTTGTTTGTTCATTATTTCTCTTGCAGTATCCCATTTCTTTCCAATCTTGAGTTGTACATCTCTCTTCTTTTCTCTGACTGCTATGGCCCAGAGATTCTGCTTTTCTTGGCTTGCTTCTTTTTCAGCCTTTGTTCTTTCCAAGACTAGAGCTTTCAGATTTTCAGTCTTTGCATGACTTGCCTTGATGTCTTCTTTTAGTTTCTTCATTGCCTCTTCATAGGCTGGATCAACTTCTATTTCTTTTGGAAACAAAAAATCTTCATCAAATGCAGTCTCTTCCTCAGCTCTGCAGTAGTCAGGAATGTTTGATTCATCATGAGCACTGTCATCAATGAATTGCTCTTGAGCATAATACTGTTTTTCTGGTTCTGGATTATACGATTGAATTGATCTTCAGAATACAGCTTAGCTTTCCCTTTGTCTTGAGTAGTAGCCCCTTCATCTCCAGCTACTTTCTCCTTTGATTTCTCCCCCTTAGTTGACGGATCCTCTTGAGTTTTAGAGGCTTCAAAAGATGTCATCAGTTTCTGCATAGTCAGATAGACTTGCTTCATTCCTTCATTCAAATGTGTCATTCCATCATCCAGTTTGCTGAATCGTTGAGTAGAGATCTTTTCATTTTCAATGATTGTTAAGGTGAAGCTTTTCTCAACTTCATCAATCTTTTCATGTAATTTGCTCACTTCTTTCATGTCTTCAACAATAAGATTCTGTACGTTCTGGATATCTTGAGTTTTTAGTAGAATGGAGGATTTGACATCATCAACATCTTTTCGTACTATTGTCAGCTGCTGTGTTACAGAGGCAGATGTAGACTTCTCTTCTGCTTGTGCTTTAACTTTTATCAATTCAGCTTGGACAATCAGCATTTCCTTCTGGAGAGCTTCCATCTTGGATAATAGTTCACTGTGTGTGTGTGCACTCATCTCACTTGCACTCCTGTTTAACTCACTGTCACTCTGTGCATGTGTTTCACTCTGTGTATGCCTCACATCACTAGTGTTTAGCTCCTTTCCAGATCCAGGTGTTGTACCTGTAAATACAACAATAGCTTTTGAAGAGTCGAAATGCTCTTCTGATGCCTGTGAAGGCGCATCCTCAACAAGATTAACTTGCATTGACTCCGCTACTGACGTAGCTACTCCGTGAATGGAGTCCCATCTCCCTCTAAAGAGTGGTTGCCTCTCAAATCCACTAGTGAATTCGAGACCTTCTCGTAAGAGAACTGGATGAAAGAAATCCAGCGGAGTCACCACCTTAGACAATGTAATGATAGGCTCTTGAGAGTCTGTGGTGCTCCTTATTACCTCGGAGGGTCTCTGATGCTGCACTGCATCGAAAATGTCATCGTCCACAACATAGGAGGCATCCGACGAGTTTTTATTAAAAACATTTTCTTCAACAAATGTGCCCTCCTGTGTTTGTATGTCTTCAAGTGAAGGTCCTGCTAGTGTGATTGCTAGCAGTGTGTTTTCCTCACTATCTGATGCTGTAACCGAGCAGCGAATTAGATCACCTGGTTGATCAAGTGTATCTAGAGAATCTTGGATGGCCATTTTAAAATCCATATCCCATTGACCGGAATAGGTTGAGGCTGCAGTTGTCTCAAGTTCAAATCTAGATTTTTTAGAAGGAGGAGACAGAGCTGCGGGTTCACTCACATCAGTACCAAGACCCCTAATTATTCTGACAGGTTTCTTCTTTTTTCTGACTTGTACCAAAGAGGAGGATGAAGGAGAAACTGTTTGAGGCTCTAATTCAGCTTGGGACAAAACCTGTGTGTTTTCAGGTTCGTAGCTGATATCCTGTTGATCTAGTGCCTCTTGTTCGACATGCTGAGCAGCTTCAAGTAGAAGTTGCACATGATGATCCATTTGTATTGGCACTGATCCTGCACAGGATTAACAATATGATCTAGTATCCCAGCCATATAATCTGTCCTTACCACTTGCACATTTTGAAATTTGGGGTTGTTGTGAAGCCTTACAAACAAGTTATTCTGAGAAGTTGGAGATTCTTCTACAGGACTATTCTGAAATAAGGCTTTATCTTCATCCAACAACAAGTCATTCAAGAATAGCATCAGGAACCTCGGATAGTAGACTTGTACATTCTGTTCCCTGCTTTCTGGTTTCCCCATTTTCTTGATTATCTCTTTTAGAATCAACTTTCCAAAATTTATCCTCCGGTTGTGGGCCACAGAAAACCCTATGATTTGCAGTAGTGAAGATATATTGTTGAAGTTGTTCTTAGTAGTGGGTGCAAACACTTTGGCTAACGTGTCAAAGAAGTAGTCCCACTCGCTTACCAACTTGGCTTTTGATAATCTTACCAAATTGATCTCACCCTAATATCGAATGGTATAGAAAAATACTAGTATATCTGGTACAGTGGGTGGATCCTCAAAATTGTCAGTTGGAAAGCCTAAGATCTTGTTCACATCCTCTTCAGACACCATGTATTCTCGTTCTCCTATGGTGAATGAGAATTGAACTCTATCTGCAGTACTCCTGTTCCTAGCAGTGGAATACAGAGCCCTAAGTGCTAACACTTGCAATGGGGCGTCTAGAGTGATTGCAGTTCTGACTAATGAATGTTCATTCATAAACACGATCCATGGTCGAAACCTCTCGACTGAACAATTCACCGGATTAAAAAATCCTACAAAATTAGTTTTTACTAATTCTCAAAAACCAGCCATTTTTCTTTAAACTATTACAATTAAACAAATTACAAAGTGCAAATACAATTAAAAATCAAAACTACAAGTCCAAATTTACGAAAATTACACGTAAAAATTAAAACCCTAATTACTATTAATTCTTCAGGTCGATTCCAATCAGTTAACAATTACACAGCAGACCTTTAATCAGTAAAAATCACACGTGCTTCGATTTTGTCAAAGAACACGAACATTCAGTTCGTTTTTACGAAAAATGAGCAGAGTTTCGTTGCTTTTACTTGATTAACAACAGTAATAAGCAAGCAAGACTTATGATAAATCAAGAACAATCAACTGATGCAGTTGTTTTTGAGGAAAAATCGATCGATTTTATCAAGTAGGATGCAGATGATCGTGTGTAATGTATGTATATGGACTGATATGCGAGTATGACTTATTTAAATGAAAGAAACAAAACTTAAAACGACTTTTAATCAGAAAAAAAGACTCGATATGACTTTTTAAAAAGTCATACCGAAAAATCTGACAAAAACCCGTCGGTATGACTTATTAAATGTCATACCGAGTTTTTCAATAGGTATGACTTGTTCAATTTAAGGCTCGGTATGACTTTTTATTTAAATAAAAAGTCATGCCGAATTTCTTAATTAAATAAGTCATGCCGATTTTCCTAATTTAAATAAGTCATGCTAAATAATTATAGATTAAAATAGAATAATTACTTATATTAATAATTGTTTCTAAATTTGAAATAAAATAATAAAAATCTTATTCGAATATTAGATAAATTATTAATTATACAATAAATATTAATAAACAATTTTCTTTTAGAGAGTTTAAGACAAATAACAATAATTTACATACTAATAAATTATTAAAGACATATAATAAATATTTATATTATTAATTGTTCTAATTAATTTAGGAATTAAATTAACTCATGTTTGAATTAATTTAATGAGTAAATTAATTGACTAATTAATAACATAATCATTTATATTTATGTACAATAATAATTTGTAAAATAAACATTAATTTACATACAAATGCTTAAAATATGTATTAGTACTTATGCTATAATTGAAATAATTATCTTTTAAGAATATTAATTTAATCTTAAGATAATTTTTCAAAAATTCATAAGCCCTAGGATTTTATTAATTCAAGTCTCATACATTCTTTAAATATTGACATTTAATATTTATGAGCTTAAATTAATTCCTAGAAAAAAAATTAGCCATTGTTTAACATCCCTTGTTCACTAACCAGCTTCGAGAAAGTGGATTCATCAAGTGGTTTCGTGAAGATGTCGGCTAGTTGATCTTCTGTGGGTACAAAATGTAGCACCACAGTTCCATTCATGACATGCTCTCGGATAAAATGATACCTTATGTCAATGTGCTTGGTTCGTGAATGTTGTACAGGATTGTTGGAAATAGCTATAGCACTTGTGTTGTCGCAGAAAATTAGAATTTCGTTCAACGTAAGTCCATAGTCATTTAGCTGATTCCTTATCCACAAGTTCTGTGCACAACAGCTACCTGCCGCAATGTATTCTGCTTCGGCTGTTGAGGTAGACACTGAGTGCTGTTTCTTGCTATACCAGGAGATCAACCGACTTCCTAGAAACTAACAGATTCCAGAAGTACTTTTCCTGTCCATCCTGCACCCTGCATAATCTGAATCTGTATAGCCTATTAGTTCAAAACCTGTATCTTTAGGGTACCAAATTCCAAGATTTGGTGTACCTTCAGATATCTAAAAATCCGTTTAACGGCTATAAGATGAGATTCCCTTGGGTCAGATTGAAACCTTGCACATAAGCAAGTTGCAAACATTATATCGGGTCTACTAGCAGTTAGATATAACAATGAGCCTATCATACCTCTGTAGCATGTGATGTCAACTTTCTTACTAGTTTCATCTTTGTCAAGCTTGGTGGCTGTTGGCATTGGGGTTTTCGCCGGTGAAGAATCTTCTAGATTGTATTTTCTCAGAAGCTCCCTTATGTATTTTGATTGGCAAATAAAAATCCCATCTTCCTTTTTCTTTACTTGCAATCCAAGGAAGAATGATAGCTCACCCATCATGCTCATTTCATACCTGCTCTGCATTAACTTAGCAAATCTTTTGCACATGTTTTCGTTAGTAGAACCAAATATAATATCAACATAAACTTGGACAAATATCATATCTTTTTCATGCAATTTATAAAAGAGAGTTTTATCTATGACACCTCTAATGAAACCATTTTCAAGTAAAAACACAGAGAGAGTGTCATACCATGTCCTCGGTGCTTGCTTGAGTCCATAGAGGGCTTTGAATAGAAAATACACAAAATCAGCAAATTCTGGATTTTTAAAGCTAGGGGTTGTTCAACATATACTTCCTCTTCTAGATCTCCATTCAGAAAAGCACTCTTCACATCCATTTGATAGACTTTGAAATTGGAATGTGCTGCGAATGCCAGAAATATTCTGATGGCTACAAGTCTTGCAACTGGTGCATAGGTCTCGTCATAATCAATTCCCTCTTCCTGGGAATAACCCTTTGCCACCAGTCTTGCGTTGTTCCTTGTAACAATGCCATCACCGTCTAACTTGTTTCTGTATACCCATTTCGTGCCAATTACAGATCTATCTTTAGGCCTGGGTACCAGTGTCTAGACTTCTTGTCTCTCGAACTGATTGAGTTCTTCTTGCATAGCAAGAACCCAATCTGGATCACTTAATGCATCTTCAGTCTTCTTTGGTTCTTCTTGAGATAGAAAAACTGAAAATAAACATTCATTTGAAGTTGCACTTCTGGTTCTTACTCCAACATCTGGATCACCTATGATCAATTCAAAAGGATGATCTCTACTCCATATCCTTTCCCTAGGTAGGTTTGATCTTGATGATTGGCCTCGAAATTCATTGTGATGTTGTGTTCTTCCAGTTGATCCTTCATCTCTCCCTGAGTTGCTGCCAGGATGACCTGTTGATCCACCACTGGTATTAGTAGTATTTCCATTGTTTCCACCACTGCTACCTGGATCATCATTATTATTGTCATCATCATTTCCTGTTGCAACCTCAGGTTCCTCTTCGTCATCAGAATGTGAGTCTGGATAATTATCGAATTTTAATGACTCAGAAGAATCTTCAGTTTGGAAACTTGGGAGTTTAGAGTCATCAAAAGTTACATTGGAACTTTCTTTTACTTGGTGCTGATCAATTATGTATACCCTATATACTCTTCTTGAATATCCGACAAAAATAGCTTCATGTGCCTTGGCCTCAAACTTGCCACGATGTTCATCTCCATCTTTTAGCACAAAGCATTTGGCTCCAAATACATGAAAGTACTTGAGAGTTGGTTTCTTGCCAGCCATTAATTCATAGGGAGTTTTCATATGATCTTTGTTGATCAAAGTTCGATTCTGAGTATAACAAGCTGTATTTACTGCTTCAGCCCAGAAGTAGATAGGTAATTTGATTCACTTAGCATAGTTCTTGTAGATTCAATAAGGGTTCTATTTTTCCTTTCTACAACTCCATTTTGTTTCGGAGTTCTTGGCGCTGAATATTGCCTTGTTATCCCCTTGACTGAGCAGAAGTTATTCAGAACTTCATTTCTGAATTCTGTTCCATTATCTGATCTGATTGCTCGGACAGTTAACTTTGAATCTAGCTCAATCAGCTTTATATGATCAATTACCAAGTGTGGAGTTTCATCCTTAGAGTTCAAGAATTCAACCCACGTATATTTTGTGAAGTCATCCACAATCACTAAGGTGTATTTCTTCCTTGACATAGACAAAATATTTACTGGACCAAATAAATCCATGTGTAAGAGTTGAAGTGGTTCAGTGATGTTTGTAGTGTCTGTGCCTCTGTGACTTGCTTTCTTTGACTTCCCTTTCTGACATGCCTCACACAAGCCTTCTTGTGTAAATTCCATTGGAGGCAGTCCTCTCACCAAGTCCCTCTTGACTAAAGAGTTCAATGTTTTGAAGTTTAGATGTGAGAGTTTCTTGTGCCATAGCCAGCTTTCTTCTGATGAAGCCTTTGAGTAGAAACAGTTTGCTTCATCTTCAGTTCCTGAGTTGAGATCGGCTACGTACAAGTTTCCTTTCCTTACTCCACGCAAGGCCAGTTTGTCATCTTTAGAATGAGCTATTAAGCATTTCTCCTTGATAAAGTTTACTTTGTACCCTTTATCACAAAATTGACTGACGCTGAGTAGATTGTGCTTAAGTCCTTCCACTAAAGAGATGTTTTCAATGATAACATTACCAGTATTTAACTTGCCATATCCCGTAGTCATTCCTTTGCTGTTATCTCCAAAGGTGACGATTGAGCCAGCTCTTTAAACCACGTCTGATAGCAGGGCTCTATCTCCGGTCATATGCCTTGAAGATCCGCTGTCCAGGATCCATATAACTCAGTTTACCTGTTTAACTCTCTGCAATTATCAAACGGATTAATTCGTGTTCGGAGCCCAAAATGGATTGGGCCCGACATACTTAAAGAATTGACCTTTGTCTGCTTTGACCACAGATCCTTTTCGAATAACATTAGTATCATCCTTGACTATTCCTACCTTCCTAAAAACAGTCTTAACAACTTTCTGTTTAGACTTAGGAATATATGATTCCTTCTTCTCAGTTGAAGGAGTCGCAGTCTTGGATTTAGCAAATTTACTATTGATGTGCTGTCTAGGTGTCATGTTATCTTTCTTAGCTATCATGCTTTTAAAGTAAGCAGTCATAGCATTAAAAGCACATAACATACAATTCATTATACCACAAGGTTTATGGAAAGCATCAATAGTAGGCATGTTATTCAATACAGTAGGGGGATTAACAGATTCTACTTCAATTTTATCAGCAGATTTGAAGTTTTCAGTAGAATGAAATTTATTGTTACTGTTCCTATTGTTCACAAACGTGTTGGGTCTGTTCATTTTATTCTTTAAGTCTTTTGCACCTATACCAGGATTGGGCGACTTAGAAGTTCCCTCATCTTTCACTGGTGTCTCCGGTGCACACTTCTCTTTCTAGACATTAACTCTTTTTATGTCCTTAACCTGTTCTCCGCACTTCTTCTCTTCCACAAGATCTTCCAACTGCATTTCATATGCAATCAGTATAGAGCTCTCAAGGATGGGTGCAGCTATCGGTGTTATGAAGAGAGGTTTAGGTGTGTCTTTAACAATATGTGGGATACCTCTTTCAGCAGCACTTTTCCTGAAGGGGGTTATGCTGCTTGGCTTTCCTACAGATTTATTGTACTCGAAGCCTATTCCAACTTTACGACTAATTTCTTGTTGGTCAACTAGGTTCTTTACAATATATGAGGAATTCTTATATGCAAGACACTTCTTCTTTTCTTCTTCTATCTGGTTTCTGAGATTAGTTTCTACTACAACATGACAACTGACTTTACTGACTTGAACAGCTAAGTCTTCAGTCAACTTAACAGTCAAGTTGTCATGATTTCTTTTTAACTATTTAAGAACTTCAGTCTCATCAACTAATTCTTTGACTTTGAGTCTGAGTTTCTTAACTTTATCTCTTTCGCCATCTAGTTCTTTTCCTAGCAGAGCAAACATTTTAGGGCACGAAGGATTTACCTCTATTCCTCCTTGACGGGTGGGAGATAGTGATTCCTCGGATGAAGCCATAAGAGCAAGATTTCCCAGCTCTTCCTCATCATCATTATCTGAGTCATCCCATCTTCTGCCCTCTGCAAGATAGGACTTTCCCTGATGCTTTTTCACTAGCGCATCATACTTCTCTTTGAGCTCTTCGTAAGACTCTCTCTTTTTCCCTTGCTTAGGCTTCTTGCACTCAGTTGCGAAGTGGCCTAGCTCATTACAGTTGAAGTAATGAAACTTGCTTCTATCAACTAAGCCGGTCTTGTAACCGCTTTTGACAACGCTGTCGAAGAACCTCCTTTTTAGAATCTTCCAAAATTAGGCTTAACTCTGAATGAGGAGTTTCTTCGGAATGTCATGTTGCCAAACCTCCTGGCAACCATAGCCAGAGATTCATCTTCTAGCTGATCTAGTTCTTCCAGCGAGTAGAACTCACCATCTTCTTGTTTGTCAGAAGTATGTCCAAGTTCTGGAACCACATACTCTGTTGAACTGTTAGAAGGTGCAACAGCCTTCACTTCTACTTTCTCTTGTGCTTCTACCATTAGAGCCTTGGAGGAACTCAGTACCTTACCTCCCCGTACATTTCTCTGGTTTGGATGTGTTCCAGCTCATAAGTCTTTAAAACTCGGTAGAGTCTTTCTAGGGTTACCTCTTTCATGTCCCTAGATTCCCGGATGGTTGCAATCCTGTGTTCCAGATGCTCTGGTAAGGTCAGCAAAAACTTCCTGTTCACCTCCTGGTTCTGATAAAACTTCCCATTCATGTTGAGCTCGTTTATCAGTTTGTTTAGTCTCTGAAACACCTCAGAGATACCCTCACCAGGGTTGGATCTAAATTGCTCATATTGGGAGGTCAGGATTTCCAGTCTATTCTCCTTTACTTCTTCAGTTCCCTCATTGATAATTTCAATTGTTTCGCAGATCTGTTTTGCATTTTGCAATTGACTACTTGATTGTACATTACGTAGTCCAGGGATTCAATTAATATAAGCTTCAAGTTATTATCAAGGGACACAGCTTCTGCTTCCTCATCTGTATAGTCTGCCGGACTTTTCAGAAACTGTCTGTGGGGAATTACGACCCCATCAACCGTATGTTCGAGAATAACTGATATAGGGGGCTCAACACCTTTGGCCATGACTAATGCGTACTTGGGATTTGCAATCCCGATAAACAGTAGCATTTTATGTTTTCACAGATTGTAGTGTTCTCTGTCGAACTGGGGAATTTTAATACTAGTCACTTTCTGGGTACTCATCTTAATAAAATTTAAAAATTAAATTTTTCAAAAAATATTTTAATTTTTGACTGAAAACAATTTTTGATCAGAAATAATTTTTGGTGAAAAAATTATTTTGAATAAAAAATTATTTCGAATAAAAAATTATTTCGAATTAAAAATAATTGTTGAGATCTGTATGAGTCGCGGAATATTTGGTTCGGATCTGATATTATAAATATCAACCAGCTCTGATGCCAATTGTTGGTCCCTGATATTGTAGAAGGGGGGGTTGAATACAATATCAATAAATCGTCGCGATATTTAGGATTTAAAATTATTATTTTAAATAACCACAAAATATAATTTTTAATGAAATACTGTTTAAGTAGAAGATATAAATTTAACTTGAAAAGTATTACAAAATTTATCTGAGGATTAGAGTTTATAACTGATAAAATAATCTAGAACGAATTCGACATGAAGTTTTTGAGTTTAATCAATTATATTCAAACTTGCACAGAAATCTGTGAATATTACAATGCAGATAAATTTCTGAATTTGAACTGATTTTCTAACACTGAAATAGTGATGCACAATCCTCATATTTATAGAGGTTGAAAATGCTTAGAATGACCTTTATCAATAAGACTTAATTTATTGAAATTAAGCCTTGTATGACTTAGAAAAAGACTGGGCATGACTTAATAAGTTTGGTATGACTTATTCTGAGCTCGGTATGACTTTTTGTAAGTCATATTCGAATTTTCTTTATTTAAAATAAATCAGAATGACTTATTTTAAAATAAAGAAACTCGGTATGACTTTTTCCCACTTGCTCCAGCATGACCTTTTCATTTAAAAATCGGTATGACTTTCTTCCACTTGCTCCAGCATGACCTTTTCATCTAATCTTCGGTATGACTTTCTTTTAAAGGCTCCAGCATGACCTTTTCATCTAATCTTCGGTATGACTTTCTTTTAAAGGCTCGGTATGACTTATTTTATTAATATATATATATATATATAAATCTCGGTATGACTTATTCTAAGTCATTTGATATGACTTATTATTAAGTCATTTGAAATATATATATATATATATATATATATATATATATATATATATATATATATATATATATATATATAAGTCATATTAATTCATTTCTTTTATAATAAATTAATTCTACTTAAATTAATTAAATAATTTATAAATTAAATTCAAGTTGAATTAATTTAATTAAATAAATTAAATAATTAACTTACTTAGATTGTAGAATTAAAAATACTATAGAGATCTAATCAAACTGCAGTCAGCTTTGAAATCTTCTTGTCTTTTCTTTGTCTTCTGATCTTGAAACCTCTTGAATTAAATGAAGAATAAATATTATTTTAGTTGACAGACAAATGTACTGTCTGGTTCATTTGTGTCATACTAATAAATATTTTTCATTTATTAATACATTAAGTTGAGGCCTTCTGTCATTCTTCTGCTTCACTGTCTGTGTTCTTCTTCTGGAATCTACTGTAGTAACCACTTGAAATCTTTTATATCTTCTGTATTCTTTAGAAGTACTACCACTTTATTATTTTCACTGACGCTTGAACATATTAATGAACTTCTTCCAGTATTGAGTAGCAATCCCACAAAATACTTCTGATACTTAGATCCTTTGTGATTAGTTGACTTTCTTCGTCTTGATTCCTGTTTGGTGCTTATTATTTACTTCTCTTTATTAGTTAGAGTTGAGTTGTCATCTAATTATTACAAATAGGCCTAGTCATATGCCTTTCAAAGAGTAATATTTCAAGGAGTTCAGAAGATATAGAAGATTTTAAGTGCCTACTATAGAAAGATTTCAGTAGAAAATTATAAAGGAAAAACAACAAGAAGCCAAAACAGGACAAGACAAGACAAGATATAAAGACCACTGAAGCAGAAATGAGAATCAACATTGTAGTTAGTCATCCATGAACCAGACCAGTGCACAGGGTGTCAACAATGTCAATGAAGATTCATCATCAAAAAGTTCAAGTGGTTAGAAAAGTTATTGTTGAAGAACATAAGTGTTTTATCTACATCAACAATAGTCATATAGTCAAGACTTTAATTTAATTATCTATTAATTAATTAAATTAATAAGTTAATTTAATTAGTAAATTAATTCACTTAGAATTAATTTATTTCTTAAATTAATTAAAGGATTAATTAATTTAGAATTATTTTAGAATGAAGAAGACATAAGTTGGAAGCTCAAAGGGATACATGTTTATTTGGAATGTAGTGTACAAGAGTCAGAATTCAAGATTGAATATTTGACTGGGTCCATGCAGTGGTGAAAAGAAGTATTGTCTAGTTTAAAGAGTCAGATTATTTTAGCAACAGAAGTACTTTTAATTGCAACTGTAGTTACAGCTAAACAGACTTGACGGTACTAACTTGAAGACAAGACAGAAAAAGAATTGACAAGGAAGAAATGTAGAGTCATATATTCCTAAAAGTGGAACCCCGGTTGGAATTGATTTATCATTTCCAAGTGAAAATTAGTTCGGTTAGAGACGTTCAGAAGACCGCAGCTTAGAGTATAATGATTTATTTTATTTAATAAATATTTTATTTATCTAGTAAATTATATTTATAAATATTTAAATAAAATTAGATATTTATTTTTATAATTTCAGAATTAAATTTATTATTTATTAATCAAAGATTATAAGTTGTGTGGGTCTAAAAGCATTTATACGGAGTCTGCCTATAATAAGACGAAATAGACTCCTTCTTTTTCAAATTGAAAGGGGCAGGTGATTTATGTTTTTAAAGTAACCATTCAAAGGCTGCCACATGCCCAATCAAAAGAAAAAGAAATGAAAAAGTTTGTCTAATCAAAAGTCTTCTCGAATGTAATTCAAAGGTCTTACCGAATTTTATTTAAGACTATTTAAAAAGTCTTACCGAAAAATCCTTAAGACTTTAGAAAAAGTCTTACCGAGAATTCAACTGCAAAAAGTCTTGTTGGTCCTTAGAAAACAGTCTTACCGATTTTTCAAAAGTTTTACTGAGTTTTTAAAGTCTTGCCTAGCTTATTTAAAAAGTCTTGAAGACTAATTTATAAAGTCTTTATGATTTTTTAATAAGTTTTATTCAAATGTCTTGCTAGCTTCCACCTCTATAAATATGAGGCAATTGGCTTCATTTTTCAAGAGTAGAAAACTTTCAAATTCAGTAATTTGTCTGCAAAGTTATATTCACAGACTTTCTATGCCGGTTTGAATTCTTAATTCCTTAAGTAGAACAATTCATGTCAAATTTGTTCTAAGGAATTAATAAATATTTTACCAAATATTGTAACACCCATTCAAGTTTAATATACATATTTACCTTGAAACTTGTTTACTTACTTGCTAATTTTCAATATCTTAAATGTTTAATTATGAAAATAGAAAGCTAGTAAGTCAGTCTCCCAAATACTACAAGGACACGAACCCTCAACTAAAGCAATAATTTAATTCCGCAAATTCTGAAAAGAATTTTAAATTGTTGTCAGTATAGCATTCAACCTTCCTTCTACGATACTTCCGGGGCCCAACAGTGATGCCCTGCGAAGCCTGTGAAGGCATGTCCAACACATGATCAACATGTGAAGGCTCTTCTACTGAAGTAGTTTGGTTAACCGTCAATTCATTTTCATTTTCATTTCCAAACAAAGAAAAACGGATTTGTGCATTTAATTGCTTCATCTTTTGTACATTTGAAAGCTCAGGTGAATTGTGGTTTTGGCTAGCAGTTGCCTCTGGTTCAAAATATATTATCCTTCTTTTGCTAGGGGGAAGAGCTGCTTCAGGGGTTTCAACATCCACCATATTTGGTGAACTAGAGGCACTGACTCCCTCATCCTCACTCAGGGTTTCAACAATAATAACTGAAGGAGTTGGGATATGTGTTTGTTAATCTATGAAAGGGGTTAGAACCTGTTGGTTTTCAGGCTCATTATCATTTTCTATTGCCATTGGGGGCATTGGTGTGTGAGTGTCCAGAGTTGGCTGTGATGCATTCAATAAAGTGAGATAATATTTACTAAGTACTAGTGAAAGATCAAATCCAGGAAGATTACCTGTGTCAGGACTTACCCTTCGAGTTCCAGGGTGATAAGATTCTGCCTCATTCTCAATCTCATCTTCATCAGCCATTTCTGTATCACTTGCTAATGGCTCATTTTCCATTGGAGCCTCTTCTTCTTCTTCTTCTTCTTCTTCTTCTTCTTCAACTTCAGTCTCAAGCTCAGGTTCAACTTCAGGGTCCTCATCAATTGGTTCTTCTTGTTCAGGATCCTCCTTTTGTTATTCACCTACTACAGGAAACATAACACTTTCCATGTATTCTGTTAGTCGTGCTATATTCCCATTTGGGTAATTACCCCTGTTTACTAGTTTAGCAACGAAGCTACCACAAATTTCAGTGCAAGATTCAAAATGACTTGCAGAGAAAGCAAATATTTCATCTTAAGTGAGTAGATCGTTGAACACCAGTTGTGGAAATCAAGGGTAATAACATTCAACATTGACTCTGTTAATGTCTCTTTTTTCCTCAGATCCTATGGCTTGAAGAATGTTTTTCATAATTAGTTTATCATAGTTTATATTGATGTTGTTAGAGATGACATACCTAATATATTGAGTCATTTTGGGAATACCACTCCATACTCCCTTCTTTTTGGTAAAAACATGGTTCACTATATGAAAGAAAAAGTTCCATTCACGTGGAAGATTGTGCTTGTAAATCACTGTGAGGTTTAATGGTCCATGGTGTGTAATGGAATTGAAGAAGTTGGCACGCTCAGCATCATCAGGTAATGGATCAAAGTTTTCAGTGTTAAACTGTAAGATACGGTTCAAGTCCTGATCTGTTACCCGAATATCTCTATTTTCTATAGAAAATATAAAAGTCAAATTATTAGCATCTGATGTATCAACAGCTGAGTGATAACATACAAGCAGTGCATCAAGTTTTAATTATGGGCTTGCAGTAAAGCGTGTCATACATTGGAATGTTCACGTAGAAATCGAGTCCAATTGCTATAGGGTCCAACAACAGAGTCCGGTTATAATGTGAGTGCACTATTTGTTTTAAGTACAATAAACCTTTCAACTATTTTTAATTAATTAAAAATGAATAGATAATTTATTGGTTAATTAAGATAAATATTTTACAACCCCAATTTCAATAATTAGTGTTTTAATATTTTAATTCAAGTACAAAAAATAACTCAAATTCAAATCACCTCAGAAAAATATGGAAAAAAATATATGATGCAATTGGGGTAAATTGTTACGTAAATATGATTTTTAAGCAATTTTAATCATTTTAAATTAACTAGATCTAAGAGTTGTCGAATGAAATGATACGAAAATGGTTATTCAAAATCTATATCAAATGAAGTGATTTTGAAATATGATATATAGTTTTGAAAACTAAACACAAATCTAGTTTCAGATTACGAAATCGGTGACTAAAAATCGAGTAAATAGTTGCTCGATCAGGGGTCGATAATGGAGGTTTGAAACTGTGTGTGTATGTGTATGTATATCGACTGTGAGAAATGAAAGAAAATTAGTTAAGTGATGAACATATACTATACTGGGAAAACAAAATCGACATGTAGATATATGTCAACAAAATGTTTATACTCCTTGTACTAAAAAAATTCATTTCTACACAGTGACATAAACTCAACACATAGCTAAAAGACCATATTGCCCTCTATACACACCCAAACTCGGCTCATAGGTTTTTATTTAAACAAATAAAGTAGAACCTATGCCAAAATCGACACACAGGAGAATTTTTCTAAGTGAATGAGTGTGTCGACTTTTTACGCTACCAAAACAACTCGACAAAGAAAAGAAAAAAATTCTAACTTTAACACTCTATGTGTCGAAATTTGCTCCCCTTGTGTTGACTCGTTGATCAATTCGACACAAAAAAAAAAATCTAAGTTAAAAACCTAGGTGTCAAAAAGCCACCCTGCAGAGAAAACTCGACAGAAACCCAAAATAGGACTAAGTAAACATACATGTGTCAAATTTTTCTTGCCATGGGTTGACTAAGTCAATCCAGAGAATATAAATCTAATAAAATAATATAAAAAAAAGTTCTACTAGTCGAATTTATATACCGTGGGTATTTTTTACTTGTACAAAATACTCAATATTTTCAAATTGGTAATATTCGAATAACCAAATAAGATCTTATTTAGAATAAATTCTAAATAAACTATTACCAAATTGATAATATCATAATTATTATAATAAATTATTTAATTAAAATAGCATTGACTGATATTAATCAAATAAAATATTTAAATAATTATGTTGCATATTTATATTAATAAATTTAATTTATGGAGCAAATAAATCATTTAATTGCTATTATCCATAACATAAATGAATTAACATAAATGAAATTAAATAAATATTCAAAATCTATTAAAATAGATATAAGTATTTAAATAATATTAATTCACACTTAATTACTTACCAACTAAATATATCAAGATATAATCAGGGCAATTAATCAATTGTCAATTAAAATGTTGTTTTCTGGAAGTTCAAATAAATTCACAAATCGTTTTAATATTGAAGATTAAATATATGTGAACTTATTGACACCAAATTGCAGATAAGATCTAAACATTTAACATCCCAAGTTCACAAATTAGTCTAGTAAATATGACTTCATCCAGTGGTTTAGTGAAAATGTCTGCAATTTGTTGTTTTGTATGTACAAAGTGTAATCCTACAGTACCATTCATGACATGCTCTCTAATGAAATGATACCTGATATCAATGTGCTTGGTTCTCGAGTGTTGAACATGATTGTTTGAGAATGCTATGGTGCTTGTGTTGTCACATAATATAGGAATTTTTCTCAGTAATAGTCTATAGTCATGAACTTGGTTCCTTGTCCATAATATTTGAGCACAACAACTTCTAGCGGCAAAATATTCAGCTTCAGTTATTGACATTGCGACTGAGTGCTGCTTCTTGCTATACCAGGAAACCAATCTTCTACCAAGGAATTGAAAACTCCCTGATGTACTCATTCGATCAATCTTACAACCTGTATAATCAGAATCTTTATAGCCAACAAGGTCAAAACCTGTATCTTTAGGGTACCAAATTCCAAGATTCGTATTTCCCTTAAGATACCTAAAATTATGTTTAACAGCTATAAGATGTGATTCCTTAGGTTCATTCTGAAACCTCGCACACAAGCATGTGGCAAACATAATATTCGAACAACTTGTAATTAAGTAAAGTAATGAGATGATCATACCTCTGTAGCTTGTGATATCTACCCTCTTACCAGGTTCATGTTTATCAAGCTTAGTGGCAATTGTCATTGAGGTTTTAGCTAGAGATGCATCTTCAAGACCATTCTTTTTCAAAAGATCTCTGATGTACTTGGTCTGAAAAATGAAGATTCCATCTTTCCTTTGGCTTACTTGGAGTCCAAGGAAGTGGTTCAGCTCACACATCATGCTTATTTCATATTTACTCTGCATTAACTTAGCAAATCTACTACACAACTGATCGTTGGTAGAACCAAATATAATGTCACCCACATATACTTGTAATAATATCATGTCATTTTTATGCATTTTATGAAACATAGTCTTATCTATGACACCTCTAGTGAAACCATTTTCAAGTAAAAATATTGATAGAGTGTCATACCATGTCTGATGTGCTTGCTTTAGGCCATAGAGTGCTTTGAAGAGAAATTATACAAAATCAGCAAATTCTGGATCTTCAATCCCTAGGGAATGCACCCTTCACATCCATTTGATATACTTTGAAATTGGAATATGCTGTGAATGCCAGAAACATCCTGATAGCTTCAAGCCATACTACTGGTGCATATGTTTCATCATAATCTATTCCTTCTTCTTGAGAATAACTTTTACCAACCAGTCTACCTTTGTTCTGTTGGGATTCGGGCACATATACGCAGCAGAATTACGCTAAATAATAAAAAATAACGAATCCCAAACGCAAGATCCGTGTATAATTAACGGATGATTATGGAGAATCGGATGTGTACCTTATTAAAGCTTTCCTTATTATGATTATAGAGGTCCAGAAGTGATGAATCATAGAAGCCCTTCACAGAAATCTGCTCTCTATCGGTATCCACACGAACGTCGTATCGTCTAACGATCACCGGAGTTAGGTACTAGCCCGTTTTCTGCCTCTTTGTCTCTCTCTTTCTCTAGCCTCTCAGAAATGTAGAGCTGCTAGGGTTTTATTAAAAATGAATTATCTTAACTGTAGACCCTAAACTATACATCTTTATGTATATATAGGGGAGATAGGGACTTGGGCCAAAACCCTATTCTCATTGAACTTCTTAAAACCCATTCAGATTTCGGATTTATATTATTATTAAATTCAAATTTTAATATGTATATAATTAATCAAGTCTCACTTAATTAATTAAATAAATAAATAAATTCGAATTAAAAATAATAACAGTATTTAAATTCATAATTTAAATAACACTCCGTTTAAACATTCTTTGTGTGTGACCCTTTATGTTATTATTACGTTGACAATAATTTTATTTTCTAATAATAAAATTATAAACAATGAGCGGCATCTAGTAATACATCATTGCTACCCAAGTAATAATAATAATTGGTGATTCAATTAAACCTTTAGTGAATAATGTACAATGTAATATAATCCCTTTAACCTTATATTATAGATCAAACTCGAGGCATGTATTGTGTCATCCTCTTCAACGTTTAATCCGGGTTTCCTTGATCAATGAGTACACTATTAATCAAATCAATATTTGAGCATGGCCATGCATTTTATAGTCTCACTCAATCAAGAGGCCAATAATATCACTCCTAAAATAGGAGGGTTAAATCCTATATCTATCATTCATATTTCTCATACGATTCATAGCATACTCAATGTCCACCTTTATCATTACTCGGTTAAAGGTAACTTTGAGTGTAATCAAAGTATATTAATTCTCGTACAAAATATAATGATTTCAAGTCAAATGATCATTACATCATTATCACAGTGAGAATTTCTTATGACATTTATTAACATGTAGATTCTCACAGCGGGTCTGTCCAGTGCCATGCATTGAAACATGCACTTATGTTCTTGACTTTAGTATCACCATACTTATGACCAATGAGATGTGGCTATCAGTCAACAAACATGCTGGTCTTATTGCATTATTATTGTCCTTAAATAATAATACTCGACTAGGGTCTTTTAGGAATATAATATTGTTCATATAATCTCATTTTTAAGTCACATACTTAAAGATATATAATTCGCATTAATATTCCAAGGACATTTATTATGCTTTCAATTTATAACGCAGTAAATAAAGACATAATAAATATTAATTAAATAATGAAGAAAACATAATCTTTAATTATTTATCATAAAGTATTGTCTCTAAGACACCAATACTAACAATCTCCCACTTGTACTAGAGCCAATCTCTCATGTATCTAATACCCATGGAACTAGTATAACATTCGTGCTTCTGCTGCGACAAAGCCTTGGTCAGTGGATCTGCAATGTTCTCATTTGTATGCACTTTACATATGTGTATATCCCCTCGATTATTAATCTCTCGAAGAAGATGATATCGTCTGAGTATATGCTTTGTTCGGGAATGAAACATTGGTTCCTTAGCCTGTGAAATGGCTCCGTTATTATCGCAGTATAAATCTATCGGATCTGTGACCGAAGGAACCACACCAAGACCTGCAATAAAATTCCGAATCCAGACAGCCTCCTTGGCTGCTTCACAGGCAGCAATATACTCAGCCTCCATTGAAGAATCGGCAACCATCTCTTGCTTTGAGCTTTTCCAGCTTACAGCACCTCCATTTAGACAAAATACAAAACCAGATTGAGAGATCGAATCATCCTTGTCTTTTTAGAAACTAGCATCGATGTAACCTTTTACTACCATCTTTTCATCTCCTCCATATACCAAGAATTTATCTTTAGTCCTTTTCAAGTACTTAAGAATATTCTTGACTGCCGTCTAGTGACCTTCACCTGGATTAGACTGGTATCTACTCGTCATGCTCAAAGCATACGAGACATCAGGACGAGTACATATCATTGCATACATATAGAATCAATTGTCGACGCATATGGAACTTTAATCATACGGTCCTTATCATCCAATGACTTAGGACTGTTTTCTTTAGAGATCGATATCCCATGGGACATCGGGACATAGCCCCTTTTAGCATTTTGCATCCCAAGTCGATGCAAAACTTTGTCAATGTATGTACTCTGACTTAGGCTAATCATTCTTCTTGATCTATCTCTATAGATCCTGATACCTAATATATAGGTCGCATCGCCTAAGTCTTTCATTGAGAAATTTTTATTCAACCAAGTCTTAACAGCCTGTAAAGAAGGAATGTCATTCCCTATTATTAATATGTCATCAACAAATAGTACTAGGAATGCCACATTGCTCCCACTAACCTTCTTGTAAACACATGGCTCATCTTCATTTTGAATAGACCCAAACTCTTTGACGGTTTCATCAAAACGAATGTTCCATATCCTTGAGGCTTGTTTCAATCCATAAATGGATCGACACAACTTACATACCTTTCCAGCATGCTTTGGATCAACAAAACCCTCAGGCTGTGTCATGTACACATCCACATCTTCTTCAAGGATCCCATTTAAGAAAGTGGTTTTGACATCCATCTGCCAGATTTTATAATCATAGTAAACAGCTATAGCAAGCAAAATCCTGATGGACTTGACCATAGCCACTGGTGAAAAAGTCTCATCATAGTCAATACCATGAATTTGCTTGAAACCTTTTGCCACCAATCGTGCCTTATAGGTCTGTACATTACCATCCATGTCAGTCTTCTTCTTGAAAACCCACTTGCACCCTATAGGTTTTACCCCTTCAGGTGGATCAACCAAAGTCCATACTTGATTAGTATAAATGGATTCCATCTCAGATTTCATGGCATCCAGCCATCTCTTGGATTCTGGAGTGTTCATAGAGTCTTGGTAGGTGAGAGGCTCATCTTCGTCGATAAGCATCACATCACTATCTTGAGTTAAGAGAAATCTATAATATCTCTCAGGCTCATGGCGAATCCTACTAGACCTACGAAAAACCTGTGTTTCTTGAGCAGTGTTGTGTTCTTGTACATCTTGCTCAAGTTCCTCCATTGGTTCAATATTATCTTGTGGGCCTTAAACTTCATCGAGATCTATTATCCTCCCACTATTTTTCTTCGAAAGCATTTCTCTTTCAAGAAAAACTGCAGTTCGAGCAACAAACACTTTGTTCTCGGAAGGATTATAGAATGAAGAACCCTTTGTTTTAATTGGGTATCCCATAAAGTTACATTTGTCTGATTTAGGTCTTAGTTTGTCAGAAGTTAAACGTTTCACAAATGCTTCACATCCCCATATTTTCATAAATGACATGCTATGACATTTCTCAGTCCATATCTCATATGGAGTCTTCTGAACCGTTTTAGTAGGAACTCGGTTAAGTGTATAAGTAGTCGTTTCCAGGGCGAAGCCTCAGAAACTAATTGGAAGATCTGCATGACTCATCATCGATCGCACCATGTCCAACAATATACGATTTCTCCTCTCAGAAACTCCATTCCGTTGTGGTGTTCCGGGAGGAGTGAGTTGTGATACAATACCACACTCTTTTAAGAAACTCTTAAATTCATGGCTTAAGTATTCTCCCCCACGATCAGATCGTAGAGTCTTAATACTTCTGCTAGTCTGCTTTTCTACTTCAGCTTTGTATTCTTTGAACTTTTCGAAAGAATCGGATTTGTTCTTCATAAGATACACATATCCATATCTACTGCAATCATCAGTAAACGTGATAAAGTAGTAAAAGCCACCTCTTGCTATAGTACGCATAGGACCACATACATCACTATGTATTAGTTCTAATCGTTCAGTGGCCCTTTCACCTTGTTTAGTAAAAGGTGCTTTAGTCATTTTTTCAATGAGACAGGGTTTACATGCTTCGTATGATTCAAAATCAAACTTATCCAAGTAGACATCTTGATGTAACTTGGAAATGCGCTTCTCATTTATATGGCCTAAACGACAGTGCCAAAGGTATGTTTGATTTGAGTCATTAGTCTTAAGTCGTTTGTTATTCACATTATAGATGGGAGTGTCTAAATCAAGAACATATAAACCATTAAACAAACGTGCAACCCCATAGGTAACATTATTCAAAGAAAAGGAACAACAATTGTTCTGAATTGAAAAGGCAAAACCTTTCTTGTCCAAACAAGAAACCGAAATAATGTTTCTGCAAATTGCAGGCACGTAAAAATAATTCTCAAGTTCTAAAATAAGCCCAATGGGCAATGATAAATGGTAAGTCCCTACAGCCAAAGAAGCAACCTTTGCTCCATTGCCAACTCGTAGGTCGACCTCTCCCTTAGCCAAAGTCCTACTCCTTTGTAGTTCCTGCACATTTATACAAATGTGAGAAGCACATCCAGTATCCAATACCCATGATGTAGAAGTAGACAGATTGACTTCTATAACATAAATACCTGAATCAGAAATCTAAACAAACTTCAGTTTCTTCAGACCCTCCAAATGTTAGTATTGGTGTCCTAGAGACAATACTTTTAATGTTTTATTGAAAAAAATTAAGGATTATGTTTTATGTGATTATTTAATTAATATTTATTATGTCTTTATTTACTGCGTCATAAATTGAAAGAATAATAAATGTCCTTGGAATATTAATACGTAATATATATCTTTAAGTATGTGAATTAAAAATGAGATTATATGAATAGTATTTTATTCCTAAAATTCCCTAGTCAAGTATTATTATTTAAGGACAGTAATAATGCAATAAGACTAGTATGTTTGTTGACAGATGACCACATCTCATTGGTCATAGGTATGATGATACTAAAGTCAAGAACATAAGTGTATGCATCAATACATGACATTGGAAAGACCCGCCGTGAGATTCTACATGTTAATAAGTGTCATAAGAAATCTCACTGTGATAATGATGTAATGATCCTCGGACTTGAAATCATTATATTTCTATACGAGAATTAATATACTTTGATTACACTCAAAGTTACCTTTAACCGGGTAATGATAAAGGTGGACATTGGGTATGCTATGAATCGTATGAGGAATATGAATGATAGATATAGGATTTAACCCTCCAATTCTAGGAGTGATATTATTGGCCTCTTGATTGAGTGAGACTATGAAATGCATGGCCATGCTCAAATATTGATTTGTTTAAATAGTCTACTCATTGATCAAGGAAACCGAGATTAAACGTTGAAGAGGATGACACTATACATGCCTCGAGTTTGATCTATAATATAAGGTTAAAGGGATTATATTACATGGAACATTATTCATGAAAAGTTTAATTGAATCACCAATTATTATTGTTACTTGGGTAGCAATGATGTATTACTAGATGCCGCTCATTGTTTATAATTTTATTATTAGATAATAAAATTATTGCCAACGTAATAATAACCTAAAGGGTCACACACAAAGAACGTCAAAACGGAGGTTTATTTAAATTACGAATTTAAATATATTATTGTTTATTCGAATTTAATTATTGAATTAATTAAGTGGGACTTGATTAATTATATTAGAATTCGGATTTAATAAGTATTATTACTATTCAAATTTAATTATTGAATTAATTAAGTGGGACTTGATTAATTATATTAGAATTCAGATTTAATAATAATAATAACCCAAAGTCATAATGGGTTTTGGAAACCACATGGATTAGGGTTAGGCCCAAAATCTTTCTCTCCCCTATATATACATAATGATGTATAGTATTAGGGTTTAATCATCAAATTTCGTTTTTAGAGAAAAACCCTAGCTGCTCAACATCAAGAGAGGCTAGAGAAAGAGAGAGAGAGAGAGGTAAACAATTCGGCTAGTACCGACTCCGGTGATCGTAGGACGATCGGGCGTTCGTGTGGACTTCTTTGGAGAGCAAATCTTTGCAACAAAGGGCTGCTGTGATTCATCTTTTCTGGACCTCCATTAAACAACATACAGAAAGCTTTGTTAAGGTACAGACTTCTTCACCATAATCATCCAACGTTATACATGGATCCTGCGATTGGGTTTCGATTTTTTTTTTACGTTAATTCCGCTGCATTTTCATGCCTGAAACCCTTCAATGGCATCAGAGCCAGGTTTATAATGGGATGATTTGGTTATGTGTTTAACAGTTTTTCGATGTATGTAAACATATATATGATATGCCATGACTATATATTGATATATATGTTTTATATGATTTTGAATATATGATATTCATGTGTTGTATAATCTTGGGATGATTGTGTGTATTGCTGTATGTATATGATACATTTTTGTTCTTGTTATGGAAATCGTATTCGATACGAATTCTGAAACGGCTTCGGTAGATTTTCTGAAATCTGTGTCCAGTGTCCTATTTTCACAAACGATATATGTTTTCTGACTGGAATCGTGTCACTGAGCAATACTGACATTGTCAGCGTCGCGTCTGTAAGCCGTTTGACGACGTTACAGGCCCCGAAATGGCGATTTATTATTTTCTGAAATTTATTTGATTTTCTGAAATTTTGAAATTTATTATATATGATTATATGATATGTTTATATAATCTGAGATATATTACATGTGTTATGTGATAACATGGTGGATGGTTATGGCCTAAAGACCCATAGGATAGTGGTTTTGTTTTATGGTTTTGGTTTCTAAATACGACTTGCATGTCGTTTATTCATTGTAATTGTTAATCTCAAATGTAACTCGAGTTCTTCTTGTAATTTCATTAGAATAGATTTATTTATTATTCAATGTAATTGTTCAATGGAGACTTGGAAGCAAGGAAGCTAGGAGGCAATCCAGATGATGGAGCAATGAAGAAGATAAAGACATGTAATAGTGTAGTATTTGAAACCACCATAGATTGACCTTGATAATTCCATTAGCTTGGAAATATCACATAGGATGGGGCCATAACCAAACACGTTTAATTTATGCATAATACATATATGTATATGAATGCATGTGTAGATATGTATGTGTTGGAATGATGTATGTATTAGATACGACACCCATGCCATGTCTGCTTAAGAAAGATAAAATCTGTAACGATTCAAGATTTTAAAATTAACAAACGATCATGAGATTCTTGTATTTATGAAATATGGATTTTTAAAACACGGAATTAAATATTAATTTTTGATATCTATAACTGGGATTTTCTGACAAAAACGGATATGCGTATTCGTAAGGCTGATGGGTTTTAAGTGTGACCACTGGTATCCTCCATCTACCTGGGAAATGAACAATTTAAGATGTCAATTTGAAATATTTGGTTCAAGGAAAAATTGAGGATCTCTTTATGATGTGATCATGATCGTTATAAATTTTCTAAACCCCTTAACAAAATATTAAGTTTTACTCGGTTGCTTTCCAATGAATGAACACTCATCGGATCCTAGATCGATTAGGGGAAGGACTGTCAGTGGCAGGGGACTCCTATCTATCGTGGTGAGATGCGACGAATATAAACGGTTATATTCGGCCGTTGAATCATTGGGTCTAACTTAACTGAGTCATCATAATAAGGTGAAAATAAACGGTTATATTCAACCATTATGAACTTAGAAGCATAGAGTTTGGTTAAAAGTCTATTAGATAGATAAAATCAATCGTTGTTCACCAAACTATCCAAGAATTATATATGATATAATTGACAACTGTTGTCTACCTAAATAATCATTTTTAAGGACTTCCAGTGGTTGACTTAGGACATGACGAAATATGGATCTTGGCTCACTAGAAAGAATTATGGGATATACTTTCCAAATTAATTGTAAGGGCTATTAATTTGATAAAAATAGTGGGAGATATATTATGAATATATCATAATCATTTGAACATAATAAATAACTCAGACAATCTAATGTTTATTTTATGCATTTTAAACATTGTAGATATTTAAATGGCAAACAATACAAATACTTCCTCCGTTCGAGCAACCCTTGAGAAGGACAAGCTGATAGGAACTAACTTCCTGGATTGGTATAGGAATTTGAGGATTGTCTTCAGGCAAGAGCGTAAGCTCAATGTCATTGAAATTCCTTCACCTGCTCCTCCTGCTGAGAATGCAACTCGCGTTCAGCAAAATGCTTATCAGAAGCATATTGATGATGTGAATGATATTGCATGTCTCATGCTGACAACCATGAGTGTTGAGCTTCAAAAACAACATGAGCATATGGATGCTTATGAGATGATTGAACACCTTCAAAGAATGTTTGAGGGACAAGCTTGTCAAGAAAGGTTCGACACGAGCAAAGCACTGTATGCTTGCAAACAGGGAAAGCGTGAACCTGTTGAACCACATGTTCTGAAGATGATAGGTTATATTGAGTATCTTGATACTTTGGGTTTCCTGATTGGTTTGGAAGCTCAGATTGACTTAATCTTGCAATCTTTGAACCGCAACTATACTCATTTTGTTATGAACTACAATATGAATGAGATAGACAAAACACCCACTGAATTGTTGGCCATGTTACGAACTACCGAAACCAACATGAAAAGGATGAACCTGCTGCCATGTTGATGGTAGATAACAAAGGTAAGGCTAATAGGAAAGGCAAATGGAAGGGAAAGAAGAAGATTGGATCTGGTTCTGGTCCCAAGCCAAAGGCTAATCCCAAACAGGCTTTAAAGCCTAAGGGTGTTGTTGTAAAGGGTGATTGTCACTACTATGGTAAACCAGGTCATTGAAAGAGAAACTGTCATGCTTATTTGGAGGATCTGAAGAAGAAGAAGGCTGGTCAAGCTTCTGATTCAGGTATTTATGTTATAGAGGTCAATTTGTCAACTTCTACATCATGGGTATTGGATACTGGATGTGGTTCTTACATTTGTATAAATGTACATGAACTACAAAGGAGTAGGACTTTGGCTAAAGGAGAGGTCGACCTACGAGTTGGCAATGGAGCAAAGGTTGTTGTTTTAGCTGTAGGGACTTATTATTTATCATTGCCCACTGGGCTTATTTTAGAACTTGAGAACTGTTTTTACGTGCCTGCAATTTGCAGAAACATTATTTCGGTTTCTTGTTTAGACAAGAAAGGTTTTGCATTTTTCAGAACAATAGTTGTTCCTTTTCTTTGAATAATGTTACCTATGAGGTTGCACATTTATTTAATAGTTTATATGTTCTTGATTTAGACACTCCTATCTATAATGTGAATAACAAACGTCTTAAAATAAATGACTCAAATTAAACATACCTCTGGCACTGTCGTTTAGGCCATATAAATGAGAAGCGCATTTCCAAGTTACATAAGGATGGATACTTGGATAAGTTTGACTTTGAATCATACGAAGCATGCGAACCTTGTCTCATTGGAAAAATGACTAAATCTCCTTTTACTGGACAAGGTGAAAGGGCCACTGAACGATTAGAACTTATACATAGTGATGTATGTGGTCCTATGCGTACTATGACAAGAGGTGGCTTTTACTACTTTATCACGTTTACTGATAATTTCAGTAGATATGTGTATCTTATGAAGAACAAATCCGATTCTTTTGAAAAGTTTAAAGAAACAAAGCTGAAGTAGAAAAGCAAACTGGCGGAAGTATTAAGACTCTACGATCTGATCGTGGAGGTGAATACTTAAGCCATGAATTTAAGAGTTTATTAAAAGAGTGTGGTATTGTATCACAACTCACTCCTCCCGGAACACTACAATGGAATGGAGTTTCTGAAAGGAGGAATCGTACTTTGTTGGACATGGTACAATCGATGATGAGTCATGCAGATCTTCCAATTAGTTTCTGGGGCTACGCTCTGGAGACGGCTGCTTATACACTTAACCGAGTTCCTACTAAAACGGTTCAGAAGACTCCATATGAGATATGGACTAAGAAACGTCATAACATGTCATTTATGAAAATATGGGGATGTGAAGCGTTTGTGAAACGTTTAACTTCTGACAAGGTAGGACCTAAATCAGACAAATATAATTTTGTGGGATACCCAATTGAAACAAAGGGTTATTCATTCTATAATCTTTCCGAGAACAAAGTGTTTGTTGCTCGAACTACAGTTTTTCTTGAAAGAGAAATGCTTTCGAAGAAAAACAGTGGGAGGATGATAGATCTCGATGAAGTTCGAGGCCCACAAGATAACATTGAACCAATGGAGGAACTTGAGTAGGATGTACAAGACCACAACACTGCTCAAGAAACACAGGTTATTCGTAGGTCTAGTAGGATTCGCCATGAGCCTGAGAGATATTATGGATTTCTCTTAACTCAAGATGGTGATGTGATGCTTATCGACGAAGATGAGCCTCTCACCTACTAAGATGCTATGAACACTCCAGAATCCAAGAGATGGCTGGATGCCATGAAATCTGAGATGGAATCCATGTATACTAATCAAGTATGGACTTTGGTTAATCCACCTAAAGGGGTAAAACCTATAGGGTGCAAGTGGGTTTTCAAGAAGAAGACCGACATGGATAGTAATGTACAGATCTATAAGGCACGATTGGTGGTAAAAGGTTTCAAGAAAATTCATGGTATTGACTATGATGAGACCTTTTCACCAGTGGCTATGGTCAAGTCCATCAGGATTTTGCTTGCTATAGCTGCTTACTATGATTATGAAATCTGGCAGATGGATGTCAAAACCGCTTTCTTAAATGGGAGCCTTGAAGAAGATATGGATGTGTATGTGACACAGCCTGAAGATTTTGTTGATCCAAAGAATGTTGTAAATGTATGTAAGCTGCGTCGATCCATTTATGGATTGAAACAAGCCTTAAGGAGATGGAACATTCGTTTTGATGAAACTGTCAAATACTTTGGGTTTATTCAAAATGAAGATGAACCATGTGTTTACAAGAAGGTAAGTGGGAGCAATGTGGCATTCCTATAATTATATGTTGATGATATATTAATAATAGGGAATGACATTCCTTCTTTACAGGCTTTTAAGACTTGGTTGAGTAAGAATTTCTCAATGAAAGACTTGGGCGGAACGACCTATATTTTAGGTATCAAGATCTATAGAGATAGATCAAGAAGAATGATCGGCCTAAGTCAGAGTAGATACTAGTCTAATCCAGGTGAAGGTCACTGGACAGCAGTCAAGAATATTTTTAAGTACTTGAAGAGGACTAAAGATTAATTCTTGGTATATGGAGGAGAAGATAAGCTGGTTGTAAAAGGTTACACCGACGCTAGTTTCTAGACAGACAAGGATGATTCGATTTCTTAGTATGGATTTGTGTTTTGTCTAAATGGAGATATTGTATGCTGGAATGCTTATGAAGCAGCCAATGAGATTGTTTGGGGATGTACTTAGGAGATATCACCTAATTAATGAGATTAATGATCAAGGAGATATACATATATGTAAAGTGCATACTAATAAGAATAATGCTGACCCACTGACTAAGGCTTTCTCGCAGCAGAAGCACGAAGGTCATACTAGTTCCATGGGTATTAGATACATGAGAGATTGGCTCTAGTACAAGTGGGAGATTGTTAGTATTGGTGTCCTAGAGACAATACTTTTAATGTTTTATTGAAAACAATTAAGGATTATGTTTTATGTGATTATTTAATTAATATTTATTATGTCTTTATTTACTGCGTCATAAATTGAAAAAATAATAAATGTCCTTGGAATATTAATACGTAATATATATCTTTAAGTATGTGACTTAAAAATGAGATTATATGAATAATATTTTATTCCTAAAATTTCCTAGTCAAGTATTATTATTTAAGGACAGTAATAATGCAATAAGACTAGTATGTTTGTTGACAGATGACCACATCTCATTGGTCATAGGTATGGTGATACTAAAGTCAAGAACATAAGTGTATGTATCAATACATGACATTGGAAAGACCCGCCGTGAGATTCTACATGTTAATAAGTGTCATAAGAAATCTCACTGTGATAATGATGTAATGATCCTCTGACTTGAAATCATTATATTTCTATACGAGAATTAATATACTTTGATTACACTCAAAGTTACCTTTAACCGGGTAATGATAAAGGTGGACATTGAGTATGCTATGAATCGTATGAGGAATATGAATAATAGATATAAGATTTAACCCTCCAATTCTAGGAGTGATATTATTGGCCTCTTGATTGAGTGAGACTATGAAATGCATGGCCATGCTCAAATATTGATTTGTTTAAATAGTCTACTCATTGATCAAGGAAACCGAGATTAAACGTTGAAGAGGATGACACTATACATGCCTCGAGTTTGATCTATAATATAAGGTTAAAGGGATTATATTACATGGAACATTATTCACTAAAGGTTTAATTGAATGACCAATTATTATTGTTACTTGGGTAGCAATGATGTATTACTAGATGCCGCTCATTGTTTATAATTTTATTATTAGATAATAAAATTATTGCCAACGTAATAATAACCTAAAGGGTCACACACAAAGAACGTCAAAACGGAGGTTTATTTAAACTACGAATTTAAATATATTATTGTTTATTCGAATTTAATTATTGAATTAATTAAGTGGGACTTGATTAATTATATTAGAATTCGGATTTAATAAGTATTATTATTATTCAAATTTAATTATTGAATTAATTAAGTGGGACTTGATTAATTATATTAGAATTCAGATTTAATAATAATAATAACACAAAGTCATAATGGGTTTTGGAAACCACATGGATTAGGGTTAAGCCCAAAATCTCTCTCTCCCCTATATATACATAATGATGTATAGTATTAGGGTTTAATCATCAAATTTTGTTTTTAGAGAAAAACCCTAGCTGCTCAACATCAAGAGAGGCTAGAGAAAGAGAGAGAGAGAGAGAGGCAAACAATTCGGCTAGTACCGACTCCGGTGATCGTAGGACGATCGGGCGTTCGTGTGAACTTCTTTGAAGAGCAAATCTTTGCAACAAAGGGCTGCTGTGATTCATCTTTTCTGGACCTCCATTAAACAACATACAGAAAGCTTTGTTAAGGTACAGACTTCTTCACCATAATCATCCAACGTTATACATGGATCCTGCGATTGGGTTTCGATTTATTTTTTTTACGTTAATTCCGCTGCGTTTTCATGCCTGAAACCCTTCACCAAATACGCTTGACACTTTCTCTTCCAATGACCTGGTTTACCACAGAAGTGACAATCACCCTTTGCAACAGCACCTTTAGGCTTTAAAGCCTGTTTGGGATTAGCCTTTGGCTTGGGAGAAGAATCAGATCCAATCTTCTTCTTTCCCTTCCATTTACCTTTCCCTTTAGCCTTACCTTTCTTATTCACCATCAATATGGGAGCAGGTTCGGTGTTTTTCATGTTAGTTTCAGCAGTTCGCAACATAGCCAAAAATTCAGTAGGTGTTTTTTCTATCTCATTCATATTGTAGTTCATAACAAAATGAGTGTAGTTGCTGTTTACAGATTGTACTGGAAAAGTGTATGATGAAAAGCAAGAGTGAGCCAAAGAAATGCTCAGCAAGTATATGAACAATTGAAATTAAATCAAGATATGAGATCTGTATCGAGAACGGAATATAAAACAATTTATTATAAAAACTGAACAATAAATAATTCACAGTTTATCTCAAACTGAAACAATGCAGTATGTCATCAAAATGAATCAACTGCTCAAAATCAATATATAATAGCCATGTTGGCAATATGGATTGGATACACAAATATAAACACTATTGCCACCTGATCAGTTCAAAAGCAATAGGACCTCTTTATAGCCTATCGGTACATTTCTATACCCATAGTTATAACAAGGATTCTCTATAATGGGTACCAAATAGGCAAGTAATGTTAGCCTATAGGAAGATGGAATGGTTACCATATCCTCCTCAATAAATGCTGGACTATTATTTCAGAGCCTCTTACGCTAGAATTTCAATCCAATAGAGCAAACCCAAGTAAATAAGGTATGCTTAGTTTCAACTACAGACCATATCCTCGTTATTTATACAATAATTCACTGGATATGATGAGTTTATTATAATCATCTTCCAATATTCAGAGTACGAATACCAAGTAGCTCTGATGCACAGAATAAAACAAGAATCATAAATATCTATGAACAATAACTATTTATCATAATATGAATAATCGAAACAGTAAAATAAAAGTGTTTAGGATGATCAAGGAGAAAATACTTGCCTGATGTAGATGCGGTCCTAAGCTGGAATGGGTCGACTACACTATCCGTCTCACTGTATCACCATTTAATAATTCTTTGATCTGACGCTCCTGCAGTTGCTACGAGTTTGAACTATCGAAATCGAGTCTACGCGTCTACATCTATAGTCAAATATAATACGTTACTTTAATCCTTAAGGTACGTCGCTATATTCCACGAGCGTGTATAACTTAACTATATTTATATACTCATCTCAGACATATTCCTATTAACAAGAAAACTCACCCCAAACCCAACAAACCAATAAATAAAAATATAAACCCAATTATCAATTAATCCTCAAACAATCAATTAACCCTCGAGACTTGAATATTAAATAACAATTACTCCTCGAGATACGAATATAAATAAACAATTAATCCTCGAGACTCGAATATAAATAAACAATTAATCCTCGAGACTCAAATATAACTATACAATTAATCTTCGAGACTCGAATATAACTAAACAATTAATCCTCGAGACTCACATATAAATAAACAATTAATCCTCGAACATACTGGAATAAAAACTAACAATTCTAATTCATACATTAAAACTTATAACGTCTACCCCGATGACGTTATCAAATTAAACAATTAAACATAACATTAAGTAGTTCTAACATATTTCTAGACTTGAAATGAATAACTAAATGATTGTTAGTGTAGGTGCCCTAGAGGCAATACAATAGACCTTTATGTCAATTGATTATTCAATAAACATATTTATTATGACTTTAATTACTGCGATATATTTGTTAGCATAATAAATGTCCTTAGAATCATGATACACATTGTATAGTTTAGTACATGACTTGAACTTGAGATTATATAATAGATCATATTCTTAAATGTCCGTAGTCGAGTATTATTATTATAGGACAATAATAATACATAAATAGACTAGTATGTTGTTTGACTGATAACCACATCTCATTGGTTATAAGTATGGGGATACTAAAGTCAACACATAGGTACATGCAGGAGTACATGGTACTGGACAGACCAACAGTGAAAATCTTCATGTTTAATAAAGTCATAAGAAAGAATCACAATGATAATGGTGTAATGATCCTCTGACTTGAGATCATTATATTTCTGTACGAGGATTAATATACTTTGACTACATTAAAAGTTACCTTTGACCGGGTAATGATAAAAGTGGACATCGGGTATATCATGAGTCGTATGAGAAATATAAATGATAGATAAAGGATTTAACCCTCCTATAATTAGGAGAGATATTATTGGCCTCTTGATTGAGTGAGACTATAAAATGCATGGTCGTGCTCAAATAATGATTTGTTTTCATAGTCTACTCATGGATCAAGTAAACCCGGATTAAATGTTGTAGAGGATGACTAAATACATGCCTCGAATTTAATCTATAATATATATGGTTAAAGGGATTATATTACACGGAAACATTAATCATGAAAGGTTTTATCGAATCACGATTTAATTATTATTTAATTGGGTAGCAATGATGTATTACTAGATACCGCTCATTGTTTATAATTTTATTGGAGAATAAAATTATTGTTAATTAAATAATAGCTTATAGGGTCACACACATAGAGCACTTAAAGGAATAGTTAATTTAAATTATAGATTTAAATTAATTGATGATTATTTGAATTTTATTATATTAATTAAGTGAGACTTAATTAATTGAAATAATAAAATTCGAATTTGAATTTTGCCCTTAATAATTAAGTATGACTTAGTTATTAATTAAATAATAGAAATTCGGTTTTATTATTTATTCTAAACCTACATGGGTTAGGTTTTAATGATTGGGCCTCTTAACCAGCATTATAAATAGATAATGATAGGGTTAAGAGGGATTACGTTTTTGAGAAACAAAATCCCTAGAGGCAGCAGCAAGCACAGCAAGGCAGAAACAAATTCGAAATCATCAAAGGAGCTAGTACAATCCATTCCGTAATCAAGATCGTGGGACGTTCTTGAAGGTGCTCGTGTGGATACCATAGAGGTGTTTTCGAGAGGAAGACACAAGTCGTGAAAGTTAGGATCTCCGTTGAGTTCGTGTAAACCAAGACCAGACAAAGGTATGATTCCGTTTCACAATAATCAGTCTAGGCTTATACATGATCCTGCGTTTAGGGTTCCGAATTTTGTTATATTTACGTTTAATCCGCTGCGTTTTATGCCTCAGAACCCAACAAAGATCTCGTAAAATATTTGATCCGGGTTCTTAAGGAAATTTAAAATTTAAAACTATTTTTATAACCTACGGATTATTTTTTTGATCATAGAAATATTTATTTTGTTTAAAATGCATAAACATATCAATTAATATTTAATTAATAAGAATAAACCAATTAATAATTATATCAATTGATTATTCAAATTAATTAATTATTAATCATTTTTAAATAAACTATTTTTCAAAATAATTAACTACTTAATATTTTTAATCAAATAATAATTGAAATAAAAAATAAATACTATATTACAAGAATTTTTTTCGAAATAAGGTCTATGTAAAATGAACTTTTCCCGAGGTCACAGCCCCTCAAATTCAATCTCCAACAATACAATTCAACTATACTAAAATCGCGTAAACATATTTAACCCACAAAATAAATTATATCTATACACATAAAATTGTTGTAAACGAGAAACACAGTCACCTAAATCCAAAAATATGGTCAACAGGTAACTTTACGAAGTATAAAAATAATCCCGAAAAATTATGAAATTAATATATATAAACTAACATGCTCGAATATTTACAAGCGTCAAGTCAGGATCATAGAAGGCTTACCATAAGATCAATTATGGACACCCCACGAGTCTTTTCTAATGACCGAACAATATGTCCAAAAAAATCTGAGATTAATACCCATGCATATACACGTGCTGTACTGCCTCCTAGCTTAATCATCATCATCAAATCCCCTTTCTATACCTCCTAAATAAATTAAAAAGAAAAACCTGCCTAGAAAATAATCTTTTCAAAACTTAACCAAAATTATATCTATGCGTAGGCTTTAAAGCGCTGATCATTTATATATATAGATATCAATTATTGGATGCATGGTTTGTAAGTAATAAATTTCAAAAGCTTTTAAATATATATAAATGCTTACCGTAAAAGACTACAGAGGGGACAACAAGAGGCAGCAGTTAACAGAGAAACGGGAGAGTTGCGCGTGTCACAAAACACAGGACGGTAAATAATATAAATGGGCGGCTGAGAGGAGGGAATTTGGGGGGTTAGGCAGGAGGGCAGGGGAAATAGAGGGGGTGTAGGGGAATTGGGTTGGGAGAAACCGGGGGTGGCTGGTACAGGGTAGATTTTAGGAAATGGAGGTGGGTCAGGTAGATTAGGATAAATATATACATATAATTCCTTTTTTTTCTTTTTAAAACAAAACTTTTTATAAAATCTAAAATATATTTCTAAAAAATCAATTTAATCTCTAAATAATCTCAAAATAATCTCAAAATTTATAAAAATATTCTATAAAGAAAATATAAATTTTATTATTTCTAAAACGAATTACAAATAATAAATTTCAAAAATATTTAAATATTTCGAATATTTAAGAATATAAAAATACTAAATTTTGAATATTCAAATAATTTACTCAAATAATTTTTTTACCCAAAGAAAAATACCGACTCGAGACACTGACTTGATCAGTAAAATAACATAACAAAATTTTAAACTGAACTCAAACCTACTGAACCGAATATAATTACTAAAATAATAATAAAAATATGTAAATGCATCCAATTGAAATAAACTAAAAAAAATTATTCCTCCACTTTTGAGAAAAATCAATAAAATATTTAAATAATAATAATAAAATTTGAAAAATATTCGGGTTGTTACAAGAATCAAATACAATTACAGGAGCAGCTTCGCTTACATCATGTGCATCAACATTTGCATCATCACTAACTAACGCAGACTTGATCACATCATCAGAGTCTAACAGATTGTCAGAGTTTATTGTTGCATTGGAGTTTATTACTTGAAGTTGATTAGAGTTTGCCTGATCAGAGTTGAAGACACCAGAGTTTAAAAGACCGTCAGAGTTTAAGGCTTGTGAGGGATTAAAGTTTATTTGTTCAGTGGTTGATGCCTTAACCAATCTTCTTCTTTTCTTTTTAGTCTCAGGCATTGGATTGACAATAAATGGCTTCATGAATGTTGCAGGAGGAATCTCAAAAGCCTTTTTGACAGTTTTCTTCATAGGAAATACCAGACCTTCACCACTGTCATCAGAGTCAGTGTTTTCATCAATCAATCTTCTTTTCTTTGGAGAAGACTCAAAAACAGACTTTCTTTTCCTTTTATTGTTTGGCCCTTATTGTTGAGAGGTTTATGTTAAAACTATGTTGTGATAGTTGTGGGTCAGAGAATACCCAATATGTTGTGATAGTTGTGGAATGGCATCAAAATTTATGCATTTGGCAGTGAAAACCCTTGTAATGCAATCAAAGAAGAAACTCCATTCATGTCTAAAATGGGGGATTTTCAGACTCCCCAGCTTAGATAGGCTTCCTCCATAGCCTATTTCTTTAAAGAATGCCTTGATATGTTCATCATTTACAAGGTCATCATACACAGCCACTTCAGGAAGATCAATGGCTTGACGAACCACGGTAAGAGTGATTGAGTGTTTGCCATTGCATTGGAATGTTATTACTGGCTCTTCATCCTCACCAGTATTGTTGAACTTAGTAGTTGACCAGACTTTAATCAGAGATTGAGCAGATAAATTATTGGATTCCTGAATAGCATACCCAATATAGCTTTATTGTAGAAAATCCTCAAGCACATGGAAATCTTGAGGAATATCAGTTTTAGACGGGAGTGAGATGTAGTTTATAGCAACAAATGTATAGTTTTGGAAAGAGAGTCCCTTGGATGCCATTGAAGAACAGAGATTTACAGATATGAAAAAGTAGGATTTTAGAAAATGAGAGAGAAAGAAAGGAATAAAATATGCAAGTGAATAATTCAAAGTGAAAATAAGAAATAAACTATTCCCACTTATTTGTATATACTCTTTAGTGGGACATGTGACAATTTTTTAGTGGCAGAGTAATGATTAGTGCAATTCTCAAAATACAGCATATGTGTGTGTAACTGTGTATAGATATGAAACGTTTTTTGTGAAATACACGCGCCCTAATGATTACGCCAATCGGAGATTAAGAAATATGATGTCACAATATTAAATATGATGTCATAAATAATATCTCACAGTTTAGCATGTAGACTTTTAATCAGAGTTTATAGTAATCAGAGTTTACATTTACTCTCACAGTTTACCACATTCTCTGACAAAGTTTACCATAAACACTGATAACTGGTGATCAGAGACTAGATGTTCCAATGACCAGAGTTTACTTCATATTCCATCAGAGTTTACCTCAGACTCTGACAGAGTTTATCATAAACACTGATTCTTTGCTACTTGTTATCTGGAGTTGAGCCACTTGTCACCATTCCTATAAAAGAAACCAATCTTGTAAATGTTGCTTCACAAAGAGGCTTGGTAAATATGTCGGCTAACTGTTGATCAGTGCGAACAAAATGCATTTCAATTGTTCCTTCCATGACATGTTCCCTTATGAAATGATATCTAATACTGATTTGCTTTGTCAGAGAATGTTAGACTGGATTTCCTGTCATTGCAATAGCACTTTGATTATCACAATAAATAGGAATTTTTGAAAAGTTTAAACCATAGTCTAACAGTTTATTTCTCATCCATAAGATCTGTGCACAACAGTTTCCTGCAACTATATATTCAGCCTCTGATGTTGATGTTGAGATAGATTTATGTTTCTTACTGAACCATTAGACAATTCTTCCACCTAAAAATTGACAACTTCCACTAGTGCTTTTCCTATCAATTTTGCATCCTGCAAAATCAACATCTGAATAGCCTATGAATTTAAAGTTAGACTCTCTAGGATACCATATGCCAAGATTGATGGTGCCCTTTGTTAGTATTGGTGTCCTAGAGATAATACTTTTAATGTTTTATTGAAAACAATTATGTTATGTGATTATTTAATTAATATTTATTATATCTTTATTTACTGCGTCATAAATTAAAAGACGTATTATATGTCTTTAAGTATGTGACTTAAAAATGAGATTTTATGAATAATATTTTATTCCTAAAATTCCCTAGTCAAGTATTATTATTTAAGGACAATAATAATGTAATAAGACTAGTATGTTTGTCGACAGATGACCACATCTCATTGGTCATAGGTATGGTAATACTAAAGTCAAGAACATAAGTGTATGTATCAATACATGACACTGGAAAGACCCTCCGTGAGATTCTACATGTTAATAAGTGTCATAAGAAATCTCACAGTGATAATGATGTAATGATCCTCTGACTTGAAATCATTATATTTCTATACGAGAATTAATATACTTTGATTACAATCAAAGTTACCTTTAACCGGGTAATGATAAAGGTGGACATTGAGTATGCTATGAATCGTATGAGGAATATGAATGATAGATATAGGATTTAACCCTCCAATTCTAGGAGTGATATTATTGGCCTCTTGATTGAGTGAGACTATGAAATGCATGGCCATGCTCAAATATTGATTTGTTTAAATAGTCTACTCATTGATCAAGGAAACCGAGATTAAACATTGAAGAGGATGACACTATACATGCCTCGAGTTTGATCTATAATATAAGGTTAAAGAGATTATATTACATGGAACATTATTCATGAAAGGTTTCATTGAATCACCAATTATTATTGTTACTTGGGTAACAATGATGTATTACTAGATGCCACTCATTGTTTATAATTTTATTATTAGATAATAAAATTATTGCCAACGTAATAATAACCTAAAGGGTCACACACAAAGAACGTCAAAACGGAGGTTTATTTAAATTATGAATTTAAATATATTATTGTTTATTTGAATTTAATTATTGAATTAATTAAGTGGGACTTGATTAATTATATTAGAATTCAGATTTAATAAGTATTATTATTATTTGAATTTAATTATTGAATTAATTAAGTGGGACTTGATTAATTATATTGGAATTCAGGTTTAATAATAATAATAACCCAATATCATAATGGGTTTTGGAAACTACATGGATTAGGGTTAACCCCAAAATCTCTTTCTCTCTCCCTTATATATATATAATGATGTATAGTATTAGGGTTTAATCATCAGATTTCGTTTTTAGAGAAAAATCCTAGCTACTCAACATCAAGAGAGGCTAGAGAGTGAGAGAGAGAGACAAGCAATTCGGCTACTACCGACTCCGGTGATCGTAGGACGATCGGGCGTTGGTGTGAACTTCTTTGGAGAGCAAATATTTGCAACAAAGGGCTGTTGTGATTCATTTTTTTTGGACCTCCGTTAAACAGCATACAGAAAGTTTTGTTAAGGTACAGACTTCTTCACCATAATCATCCAAAGTTATACATGGATCCTGCGATCGGGTTTCATTTTTTTTATTGTTTTACGTTATATCCGCTGCATTTTCATCCTCGAAACCCTCCAATGGCATCAGAGTTACGTGTATAATGGGATGATTTGGTTATGTGTTTAGCGGTTTTTCGATGTATGTAAACATATATATGATATACCATGACTATATGTTGATATATATGTTTTATATGATTTTGAATATATGATATTCATGTGTTGTATATGTTGGGTTCCGAGGCATAAAACGCAGCGAATAAACGTAAATATAATAATAATAATTCGGAACCCAAACTCAGGATCCATGTATAAGATTGGACAGATTATGGTGAAACAGAATTATACTTATTAAGAGCTTGACTTTCCCGAACTCAACAGAGATCCTTGTTTTCACGACTTGTGTCTTCCTCTCGAAAAACACCTCTATGGTATCCACACGAGCACCTTCAAGAACGTCTCACGATCTTGACTGCGGAATGTGAAGGAATTTATGCACCAGCGGAAGCATTGAATAACATTTATTTGCATATATTCCTATGTATACATACATATAGATACAAAACTATTTTATAAATTGAAGAATACATCGATTGCTTTCCGGCAACAACCAGATAAGATCTTATTCTTCAATCCTTGCAATCACCCCTCAAGTGTGGAGTTCTCTAAAGATATCCACCAAGAATCAAACTAAAAGATGAAGGAGGAGGCTAGAGAGGAAATTAGGGTTGCCTCCCTTTTAAAATATTTCTAAAAAATATTAGGTTTTTTTATTAGGGTTTATAATCCTATATTTATAGGCAAATATCTCAGCTGAGATATTTTCTATAAATATCTTATTATTAATTCCCATTTTAATTAATTAATCTTATTAATTAATTAGTTAATGATTAAAACTATTTTAATCATTAATTCCTTTTTCTAAACTCTTTTAGAAAATTATTCTCTCTTCATATTTAATTACTTTAATTAAATATTTAATTAATAATATTAAAATCTTATCTTAAATAATTTATAATAAATTAAATCTCATTTAATTAATTTATAAAATTTGCTAAGTAATTATTTATTTCATAAATAAATAATGACTAGCTATTATTAATTATTCCTTCATCTATAATTTAATCTCTTTTATAGTGTGACTCTTTAGGTTCAATATTAAGCCGGTAGTAGAAATAAATAATAATAAATATTTTATTTATTATTTATATGAATTCTATTAATTCATTAAATATAATTAATCTGATTAATTATATTTATTATACATCGTGAGTGATGCTTTTCAACATATCGCGACTATCTAGATAATACGAAATCATTGCTTAGAATACTTAGAACCTGTCAGTAATTAGTTACCGTACAATTAATTTCTTCTACCCTTCAATATCCCGATTAAATACAAGGCATGGAACTCGTGTCAAGCCTATCCAATTTAATCATATGATTTCTTATTCATAATGCAAAGTTCCTTTTAATGTAAATTAGAAACTCTCTCTAATTTCATTAACTCTGGCCAGAGATTCCTGAACTTGCATATCTAAGAATAACATAGGATATTCACTTCCTTTACTGGAAGGGGCAGATCCTTTATTGATTCGTTAACTATCTCCATACACAAATTACTATGCCCATAATGGACCTAATGAATGTCCTAGAGACTAAGGACTAAACCAAAGCATAAATCATTGTGTACGAGATTACTCTAACGATCTCAAGTCTAAGGATACTTGTACAACTATTTACTTAATAAACAACTATCGACACGTGAGTAAACTCCATTAGTTGTTCTACTTATCGAGTCATTTTCAGTGAACTTATTCCTTAATAAGAACCAATATACTAGATATAGTGTCACCACACAAATGTCTATGAGAACAGACATCCTCCTAAGAGAGCTAGCATAGTATGTACTGATCTTTACGGATTTACCAATTTCCAATTAGTTATCCTATGATCAGGAACTATTTAAGTCTAAAGCTATTATCTTCTAGATCTCATTATTACAATCTCATTATAATTCTAGAAGCTTTGCTCTAAACTATGGAACATCTTATTTAATACACTTCAAATAGATTAAGCCCGTAACATAACAAATAAATACTTTATTTTTATCAAATGAAATTAAATAAGAGTAGCAAAAAGTTTTTCCTAACTCATCATACATCATTGGTTTTAGGTCAAACACTTTCAGAATGGACGTACTAGCCTCCCTCTTGACAATTTCGAGTTTGTTCCTTTCTGCTGCCTTGTTGCTGCCTCTAGGTTTTTTCCCCCAAAAACGTAATGGCCACTTAACCTATCATTATCTATTTATAATGACTGGTTAACGGGCCTATTCAGCAAAACCTAACCCATGTAGGTATAGGATTAAATAATAAAACGTATTTCTATTATTTAATTAATAACTAAGTCATACTTAATTATTATGGGCAGAAATACTCTTCTAATTTGAATTATATTATCTCAATTAATTAAGTCTCACTTAATTAATATAATAAAATTCAAATAATCATCAATTAATTTAAATCTATAATTTAAATTAACTATTCCTCTAAGTGCTCCATGCGTGTGACCCTATAGGCTATTATTTAATTGGCAATAATTTTATTCTCCAATAAAATTATAAACAATGAGCGGCATCTAGTAATACATCATTGCTACCCAATTAAACAATAATTAAATCGTGATTCGATAAAACCTTTCATGATAAATGTTTCCGTGTAATATAATCCCTTTAACCATAGATATTATAGATTAAACTTGAGGCATGTATTTAGTCATCCTCTACAACATTTAATCCGGGTTTACTTGATCCATGAGTAGACTATGAAAAACAAATCATTATTTGAGCACGACTATGCATTTTATAGTCTCACTCAATCAAGAGGCCAATAATATATCTCCTAATTAGAGGGTTAAATCCTTTATCTATCATTCATATTTCTCATACGACTCATGATATACCCGATGTCCACTTTTATCATCACCCGGTCAAAGGTAACTTTTAATGTAGTCAAAGTATATTAATCCTCGTATAGAAATATAATGATCTCAAGTCAAAGGATCGTTACATCATTATCACTGTGAGTCTTTCTTATGACCTTATTAAACATGAAAAATCTCACTGTGGGTCTGTCCTGTATCAAGTACTCCTACATGTACCTATGTATTGACTTTAGTATCCCCATACTTATAACCAATGAGATGTGGTTATCAGTCAAACAACATACTAGTCTATTTATGTATTATTATTGTCCTATAATAATAATACTCGACTAAGGACCTTTAAGAATATGATATATTATATAATCTCAAGTTCAAGTCATGTACTTCAACTATACAATGTGTATCATGATTCTAAGGACATTTATTATGCTAACAAATATATCGCAGTAATTAAAGTCATAATAAATACGTTTATTGAATAATCAAATGACATAAAGGTCTATCAAAAAGAAACATTGTATTGCCTCTAGGGCACCTACACTAACAATCTCCCACTTGCACTAGAGCCAATCACCCATGTATCTAATACCCATGGAACTAGTGTGACCGTCGTGCTTCGTCTACGACAAGCCTTTGGTCAGTGGGTCTGCAATGTTATCATTTGTGTGCACTTTACATATGTGTATGTCACACCTTTCATTAATCTCTCGAATGAGGTGATATCTCCTGAGTATATGTTTGGTTCGGGAGTGAGATCTAGGTTCTTAGCCTATGCAATAGCTCCATTATTATCGCAGTATAGATCAATGGGATCTGCGATTGATGGAACCACTCCCAAATCAGTAATGAATTTTCGATTCCAAACAGCTTCCTTTGCTGCTTCACAAGCTGTAATGTACTCAGCCTCCATTGTAGAATCAGCTACTGTTTCTTGCTTTGAACTCTTCCAACTTACAGCACCTCCGTTTAGACAAAACACAAAACCAGACTGTGATACAGTATCATCCCTGTCTGTTTGGAAACTTGCATCAGTGTAACCTTTTACAACCAGTTTCTCCTCTCCTCCATACACCAAGAATGAATCTTTAGTCCTTTTCAAGTACTTTAGAATATTCTTGACTGCCGTCCAGTGACCTTCACCTGGATTAGATTGGTATCTGCTCGTCATGCTTAAAGCATACGAAACATCTGGGCGAGTACATACCATTGAATACATGATAGATCCAATTGTTGAGGCATATTGAACCTTACTCATGCGGTCCTTGTCATCCAATGATTTCGGACAATGATCTTTAGAGATCGTTATCCCTTGAGACACGGGGACATATCCCCTTTTTGCATTTTGCATACCAAAATGATGCAAAACCTTATCGATGTATGTACTCTGACTTAGACCAATCATCCTTCTAGATCTATCCTTGTAGTTCCCCATTACTAGAATGTAGGATGCTTCTCCTAAGTCTTTCATAGAGAAGTTGTTCCCTAACCAAGACTTAACAGCCTTAAAAGAAGGTATGTCATTCCCCATTAGTAGTATGTCATCAACATATAGTACTATGAATGCCACATGGCTCCCACTAACCTTCTTGTAAACACAAGGTTCATCTTCGTTTTGAACAAAGCTATACTCTTTGACTGTTTCATCAAAACAGATATTCCATCTCCTAGAGGCTTGTTTCAATCCATAAATGGATCGACGTAATTTATATACCTTGCTAACATTCCTTGGATTGACAAAACCTTCAGGTTGTGTCATGTACACATCCACATCCTCTTCAAGGCTTCCATTAAGGAAGGCTGTTTTGACATCCATTTGCCAGATTTCATAATCATGGAATGCTGTAATAGCAAGCAAAATCCTTATGGACTTGTTTCATTAGGGTATCCCACTGTTTCTTTTGGAAACAAAATCTCTTTCCATGAAAACAGCATCTCGAGCAATAAACACTTTCTGCTCAGAAGGACTATAGAAATAATACGCCTTTGTTTCATTAGGGTATCCAACAAAATTGCACTCTTCAGATTTAGGTCCAAGCTTGTCAGATACTTGACGCTTCACAAACGCCTTGCATCCCCAAACTTTCATAAAGCTCATGCCTGACTGTTTCTTCTCCCATATCTCATATGGAGTCTTTTGAACCTTCTTAGTAGGAACACGGTTAAGTGTGAAAGACGCTGTTTCTAGAGCGTAACCCCAGAAACTAATTGGAAGATTTGCATGACTCATCATCGATCGTACCATGTCCAACAAGGTGCGATTTCTCCTCTCTGAAACTCCATTCCATTGAGGTGTACCTGGCGGAGTGAGTTGTGATACAATACCACACTCCTTTAAATAGTCTTTAAATTCTGTGCTCAAGTATTCTCCTCCACGATCAGATCGTAAGATTTTAATACTTGCACCTTGTATTCTTTGAACTTTTCAAAAGAATCGGATTTATTCTTCATAAGATATACATATCCATATCTACTGAAATCATCAGTAAATGTTATGAAGTAGTAGTAGCCTCCTCTAGCCATCACACGCATTGGGCCACATACATCACTTTGTATTAGCTCCAAACGTTCAATGGCCCTTTGACCCTTACCAGTGAAAGGGGCTTTAGTCATTTTACCAAGCAAACAAGATTCGCATTCTTGGTATGATTCAAAATCAAACTTATCCAAGTATCCATCCTTATGTAATTTGGATATGCGTTTCTCATTTATATGGCCTAGACAACAATGCCAGAGGTATGTTTGATTTGAGTCATTAACTTTAAGTCGTTTGTTTTCTATATTATAGACATGATTATCTAAGTCAAGAACATATAAACCATTAAACAAATGCGCAACACCATAGGTTAAATCATTCAAAGCAAAAGAGCAATTGTTGTTCTTTATCATAAACGAAAAACCTTTTTTGTCCAAATAAGAAACAGAAATAATGTTTATGCGAATCGCAGGTACGTAAAAACAATTCTCCAGTTCTAAAACTAGCCTGAGGGCAAAGATAAATAATAGGTTCCTACAGCTAAAGCAGCAACTCTTGCTCCATTGCCAACTCGTTGGTCCACTTCTCCTTTAGCCAATGTCCTACTTCTCTGCATTTCCTGCACATTTATACAAATGTGAGTAGCACATCCAGTATCCAATACCCAAGATGTAGAAATAGACAGATTGACTTCTATAACATATATACCTGAAGTAGAAGCTTGCTCAGCCCTCTTCTTCTTCAGATCCTCCAAGTAAACTGAACAGTTTCTCTTCCAGTGACCAGTTTTCTTACAGTAGTGACATTCCCCTTAGCGACCCCACCTTTAGGCTTTAAAGCCTGTTTAGGACCTGACTTTGGATTGGGTGTAGAATCAGATCATGTCTTCTTCTTACCCTTCCACTTGCCTTTCCCTTTGGCCTTACCTTTATTGCCCACCATCAGTATGGGAGCAGGTTCAGCCGTCTTCATGTTGGTCTCATATGTCCTCAACATAGCCAACAATTCAGTAGGTGTTTTGTCAAATTTATTCATATTGTAGTTTATAACAAACTGGGTGAATTTATTGTTCAAAGAATTCATGATTAGGTCAATACCAACATCCTGAATAATCGGGAAACCTAAAGTTTCAAGGTACTCAATGTAACTAATCATCTTCAGAACATGTGGGCCAACTGGTTCACTTGCCCCTTGTTTGCAATTAAAGAGTAACTTACTCGTGTTGAACCTTTCCTGACGAGTTTGGCTTGCAAACATGCTTTGCAAGTGCTCATTGATAGTATATGTATCCATATGCACATGCTGTCTTTGAAGCTCAGCACTCATACTTGCCAACATAAGACATGCAACATCATTTGCATCATTCATATCCTTTGTGTGGGCCGCTCGTTCCTCAACAGTAGCGCCCACAGGAAGGGGACCTGCCGGAGGAATATCAATGACATGAAGCTTGCGCTCCTATCTAAGGACGATCCTCAAATTCCTCTGCCAGTCTAGAAAGTTGTTTCCTCCTGTCAACTTATCCTTCTCAAGGACTGATCGTATGGATAGTGTGTTTGTGTTGTTTGCCATTACTTGGTATCTACAATAATAACAACACAAAATAAACATTAGATTGTCTGAGTTATTTATTATGTTCAAAGGATTATGATATATTCATAATATATCTCCCACTATTTTTATCAAATTAATAGCCCTTACTATTAATTTGGAAAGTATATCCCATAATTCTTTCTAGTGAGCCAAGATCCATATTTCGTCATGTCCAAAGTCAACCACTGGAAGTCCTTAAAAATGATTATTTAGTAGACAACAGTTGTCAATTATATCATATATAATTCTTGGATAGTTTGGTGAACAACGATTGATCTTATCTATCTAATAGACTTTTAACCAAACTCTATGCTTCTAAGTTCATAATGGTTGAATATAACCGTTTATTTTCACCTTATTATGATGACTCAGTTAAGTTAGACCCAATGATACAACGGCCGAATATAATATTTTATATTCGTCGCATCTCACCACGATAGATAGGAGTCCCCTGCCACTGACAGACCTTCCCCTAATCGATCTAGGATTCGATGAGTGTTCATTCATTGGAAAGCATCCGAGTAATACTTAATATTTTGTTAAGGGGTTTAGAAAATTTATAACGATCATGATCACATCATGAAGAGATCCTCAATTTTTCCATGAACCAAATATTTCAAATTGACATCTTAAATTGTTCATTTCCCAGGTAGATGGAGGATACCAATGGTCACACTTAAAACCCATCAGCCTTACGAATACGTATATCCGTTTTTGTCAGAAAATCCCAGTTATAGATATCAAAAATCCATATTTAATTCCGTGTTTTAAAAATCCATATTTCATAACCACAAGAATCTCATGATCGTTTGTTAATTTTAAAATCTTAAATCGTTACAGATTTTATCTTGTTTAGCATGACAAGCATGGCATGGGTGACGTATCTAATACATGCATACATCATTAATCTAATTAAAGCATGAATCTTCTACTCTACACTTACAATCCGTACAACATATATAAAGAGCGTGAAAGTAAATGTGCAATGGTTATGGCCCAATTCTATGTGATCTTTTCAAGCTAATGAAAAGATTAAGGTCAATCTATGGGGTAAAAAGTAACTATTACATATGTCTTCTTTATTGCTTCCATTGACTCCTTAGCCTCCATGGATTGCCTCCTTGTCCCTTTGTCCTTCTTGGATGGTACATTAATAACTATACTAATGAAATTACAACAGAACTCGAGTTACATTCGAGATAAACAATTACAAATAGAAAATGACATGCAAGTCGTATTTATTACAAACCAAAAGAATAAACCATTACAACTAGGGTCTTAAGGCCATAACCATGCACCATGCTCACATAAAAATTACTGACATCTCAGAATACATAATCATATCCTCATGCATCATATATATCATGATCATAAAATTACCAAAATTTCAAAATTATGATCTAAAAATAGAAAACTGTGTTTTTAAGGCCCTTAACGATGTCAGATGGCCAAAAAACACCATAGGTCACAGCGAAGCGGTGATTTTTGCTCGTGGCGATTTTCCCTTTCCAGAAAGAATAAATTCGACTCATTCTGACTCGTCGAAAAACACTATTCACTGCAGAATCACTATTCACAGAAAACTGCATCTTATGCAGTTATGTTTTTAAACGCTTCAGAACGATTCCGACGACCTTCATACGACTGTATCTCGTATCACATACATACAGTGCATCACACATATCATGTCATAACAGATTATAACATTGCAGATCACATATAGGCATCATAACATACTACAATTCGAATATACATGGCAGTAGCATGGCAGTAGCATCAAACAGGCACATATGCATCAAATACATAAAACACGTAACCAAATCAATCCCTTATACACGTAGCTCTGATGCCATTGTTGGGTTCCGAGGCATAAAACGCAGCGAATAAACGTAAATATAACAAAAAAATTCGGAACTCAAACTCAGGATCCATGTATAAGATTGGACAGATTATGGTGAAACAGAATTATACCTATTAAGAGCTTCACTTTCACGAACTCAACAGAGATACTAGCTTTCACGACTTGTGTCTTCCTCTCGAAAAACACATCTATGGTATCCACACGAGCACCTTCAAGAGCGTCTCACGATCTTGAATGCGGAATGGACGTACTAGCCTCCCTCTTGACAATTTCGAGTTTGTTCCTTTCTGCCTTGCTGTTGCCTCTAGGTTTTTCCCCCCAAAAATGTAATGGCCACTTAACCTATCATTATCTATTTATAATGATTGGTTAACGGGCCTATTCAGCAAAACCTAACCCATGTAGGTATAGGATTAAATAATAAAACGTATTTCTATTATTTAATTAATAACTAAGTCATACTTAATTATTATGGGCAGAAATACTCTTCTAATTTGAATTTATATTATCTCAATTAATTAAGTCTCACTTAATTAATATAATAAAATTCAAATAATCATCAATTAATTTAAATCTATAATTTAAATTAACTATCCCTCTAAGTGCTCCATGCGTGTGATCCTATAGGCTATTATTTAATTGGCAATAATTTTATTCTCCAATAAAATTATAAACAATGAGCGGCATCTAGTAATACATCATTGCTACCCAATTAAACAATAATGAAATCGTGATTCGATAAAACCTTTCATGATAAATGTTTCTGTGTAATATAATCTCTTTAACCATATATATTATAGATTAAACTTCAGAATCTAAGAGATGGCAGGATGCCATGAAATCTGAGATGGAATCCATGTATATTAATCAAGTATGGACTTTGGTTGATCCACCTGAAGAGGTAAAACCTATAGGGTGCAAGTGGGTTTTCCAAAAGAAGACCGACATGGATGGTAATGTACAGACCTATAAAGCACTATTGGTGGCAAAAGGTTTCAAGCAAATTCATGGTATTGACTATGATGAAACCTTTTAACCAGTGGCTATGGTTAAGTCCATCAGGATTTTACTTGCTATAGCTGCTTACCATGACTATGAAATCTGGCAAATGGATGTCAAAACCAATTTCTTAAATGGGAGCCTTGAAGAAGATGTGGATGTGTATATGACACAGCCTGAAGATTTTGTTGATCCAAAGAATGCTGGAAAGATATGTAAGTTGCGTCGATCCATTTATGGATTAAAACAAGCCTCAAGGAGATGGAACATTCATTTTGATGAAACTGTCAAAGAGTTTGGGTTTATTCAAAATGAAGATGAACCATGTGTTTACAAGAAGGTAAGTGGGAGAAATGTAGCGTTCCTAGTATTATATGTTGATGATATATTAATAATAGGGAATGACATTCCTTCTTTACAGGATGTTAAGACTTGGTTGAGTAAGAATTTCTCAATGAAAGACTTAGGCGAAGTGACCTATATTTTAGGTATCAAGATCTATAGAGATATATCAAGAAGAATGATCGGCCTAAGTCAGAGTACATACATTGATAAAGTTTTGCATCAATTTGGGATGCAAAATGCTAAAAGGGGATTTGTCCCTATGACTCATGAGATATCGATCTCAAAAGATAACAGTCCTAAATCATTTGATGATAATGACCGTATGAGTAAAGTTCCATATGCTTCAGCAATTGGTTCCATAATGTATGCAATGATATGTACTCGTCTTGATGTCTCGTATGCTTTGAGCATGACAAGTAGATACCAGTCTAATCCAGGTGAAGGCCACTGGACATCAGTCAAGAATATTCTTAAGTACTTAAAGAGGACTAAAGATCAATTCTTGGTATATGGAGGAGAAGATAAGTTGGTTGTAAAAGGTTACACCGACGCTAGTTTCCAGTCAAACAAGCATGATTCGATTTCTCAGTCTGGATTTGTGTTTTGTCTAAAAGGTGGTGTTGTAAGCTGGAAAAGTTCAAAGCAAGAGACGGTTGCCGATTCTACAATGGAGGCTGAGTATATTGCTGCCTATGAAGCAGCCAAGGAGGCTGTTTGGATTCAGAAATTTATTGATGGTCTTGGTTTGGTTCCTTCAGTCGCAGATCCGATAGATTTATACTGCGATAATAATGGAGCCATTTCGCAGGCTAATGAACCAAGGTCTCATTCCCGAACAGAATATATACTTAGACGATATCATTTTCTTCGAGAGATTAATAATTGAGGGGATATACATATATGTAAAGTGCATACAAATGATAACATTGCAGATCCACTGACTAAGGCTTTGTCGCAGCAAAAGCACGAAGGTCATACTAGTTCCATGGGTATTAGATACATGAGAGATTGGCTCTAGTACAAGTGGGAGATTGTTAGTATTGGTGTCCTAGAGACAATACTTTTAATATTTTATTGAAAACAATTATGTTGTGTGATTATTTAATTAGTATTTATTATATCTTTATTTACTGTGTCATAAATTGAAAGAATAATAAATGTCCTTGGAATATTAATTTGTAATATATGTCTTTAAGTATGTGACTTAAAAATGAGATTATATAAATAGTATTTTATTCCTAAAATTACCTAGTCAAGTATTATTATTTAAGGACAATAATAATGCAATATGACTAGTATGTTTGTTGACAGATGACAACATCTCATTGGTCATAGGTATGGTGATACTAAAGTCAAGAACATAAGTGTATGTATCAATACATGACACTGGAAAGACCCGCTGTGAGATTCTACATGTTAATAAGTGTCGTAAGAAATCTCACTGTGATAATGATGTAATGATCCTCTGACTTGAAATCATTATATTTTTATACGAGAATTAATATACTTTGATTACACTCAAAGTTACCTTTAACCGGGTAATGATAAAGGTGTACATTGGGTATGCTATGAATCGTATGAGGAATATGAATGATAGATATAGGATTTAACCCTCCAATTCTAGGAGTGATATTATTGGCCTCTTGATTGAGTGAGACTATGAAATGCATGGCCATGCTCAAATATTGATTTGTTTAAATAGTCTACTCATTGATTAAGGAAACCGAGATTAAACGTTGAAGAGGATGACACTATACATGCCTCGAGTTTGATCTATAATATAAGGTTAAAGGGATTATATTACATGGAACATTATTCACGAAAGGTTTAATTGAATCACCAATTTTTATTGTTACTTGGGTAACAATGATATATAACTAGATGTCACTCAATGTTTATAATTTTATTATTAGATAATAAAATTATTTTCAACGTAATAATAACCTAAAGGGTCACACACAAAGAACGTCAAAACAGAGGTTTATTTAAATTACGAATTTAAATATATTATTGTTTAATCGAATTTAATTATTTAAATTTATAATTTAAATAACACTCCGTTTTGACGTTCTTTATGTGTGACCCTTTAGGTTATTATTATGTTGGCAATAATTTTATTTTCTAATAATAAAATTATAAACAATGAGCGGCATCTAGTAATACATCATTGATATCCAAGTAATAATAATAATTGGTGATTCAATTAAACCTTTCGTGAATAATGTGCAATGTAATATAATCTCTTTAACCTTATATTATAGATCAAACTCGAGGCATGTATTGTGTCATCCTCTTCAACGTTTAATCCGGGTTTCCTTGATCAATGAGTAGACAATTAATCAAATCAATATTTGAGCATGGTCACGCATTTTATAGTCTCACTCCATCAAGAGGCCAATAATATCACTCCTAAAATAGGAGGGTTAAATCCTATATCTATCATTCATATTTCTCATACGATTCATAGCATACCCAATGTCCACCTTTATCGTTTCCCGGTTAAAGGTAACTTTGAGTGTAATCAAAGTATATTAATTCTCGTACAAAATAAAATGATTTCAAGTCAGAGGATCATTACATCATTATCACAGTGAGAATTTCTTATGACACTTATTAACATGTAGATTCTCACAGCGGGTCTGTCCAGTGCCATGCATTGGGACATGCACTTATGTTCTTGACTTTAGTATCACCATACCTATGACCAATGAAATGTGGTTATCAGTCAACAAACATGCTAGTCTTATTGCATTATTATTGTCCTTAAATAATAATACTCGACTAGGGACTTTTAGGAATATAATACTGTTCATATAATCTCTTTTTTAAGTCACATACTTAAAGATATATAATTCGCATTAATATTCCAAGGAAATTTATTATGCTTTCAATTTATAACACAGTAAATAAAGACATAATAAATATTAATTAAATAATGAAGTAAACATAATCTTTAATTGTTTATCATAAAGTATTGTCTCTAGGACACCAATACTTACAATCTCCCACTTGTACTAGAGTCAATCTCTCATGTATCTAATACCCATGGAACTAGTATGACCTTCGTGCTTCTGCTGCGACAAAGCCTTGGTTAGTGGATCTGCAATGTTCTCATTTGTATGCACTTTACATATGTGTATATCCCCTCGATTATTAATCTCTCGAAAAAGATGATATCGTCTAAGTATATGCTTTGTTCGGGAATGAGACCTTGGTTCCTTAGCCTGTGAAATGGCTCCGTTATTATCGCAGTATAAATTTATCGGATCTGCGACTGAAGGAACCACACCAGGACCTGCAATAAAATTCCGAATCCAGACAGCCTTCTTGGCTGCTTCACAGGCAGCAATATACTCAGCCTCCATTGTAGAATCGGAAACCGTCTCTTGCTTTGAACTTTTCTAGCTTATAGCACCTCCATTTAGACAAAATACAAAACCAAACAGAGAAATCGAATAATCCTTGTCTGTTTGGAAACTAGCATCGGTGTAACCTTCTACTACCAGCTTTTCATCTCCTCCATATACCAAGAATTGATCTTTAGTCCTTTTCAAGTACTTAAGAATATTCTTGACTACCGTCCAGTGACCTTCACTTGGATTAGACTGGTATTTACTCGTCATGCTCAAAGCATACGAGACATCAGGATGAGTACATATCATTGCATACATTATAGAACCAATTGCCGACGCATATGGAACTTTACTCATACGGTCCTTATTATCCAATGACTTAAGACTGTTTTCTTTAGAGATCGATATCCCATAGGACATCGGGACATAGCCCCTTTTAGCATTTTACATCCCAAATCGATGCAAAACTTTGTCAATGTATGTACTCTGACTTAGGCCAATCATTCTTCTTGATCTATCTCTATAGATCCTGGTACCTAATATATAGGTCGCATCGCCTAAGTCTTTCATTGAGAAATTTTTATTCAACCAGGTCTTAACAGCCTGTAAAGAAGGAATGTCATTCCCTATTATTAATATGTCATCAACATATAGTACTAGGAATGCCACATTGCTCCCACTAACCTTCTTGTAAACACATGGCTCATCTTCATTTTGAATAAACCCAAACTCTTTGACGGTTTCATCAAAACGAATGTTCCATCTCTTTGAGGCTTGTTTCAATCCATAAATGGATCGACGCAACTTACATACCTTTCCAGCATGCTTTGGATCAACAAAACCCTCAGGCTGTGTCATGTACACATCCACATCTTCTTCAAGGATCCCATTTAAGAAAGCGGTTTTGACATCCATCTGCCAGATTTCATAATCATAGTAAGCAGCTATAACAAGCAAAATCCTGATGGACTTGACCATAGCCACTGGTGAAAAAGTCTCATCATAGTCAATACCATGAATTTTCTTGAAACCTTTTGCCACCAATCGTGCCTTATAGGTCTGTACATTACCATCCATGTCAGTCTTCTTCTTGAAAACCCACTTGCACCCTATAGGTTTTACCCCTTCAGGTGGATCAACCAAAGTCCATACTTGATTAGTATACATGGATTCCATCTCAGATTTCATGGCATCCAGCCATCTCTTGGATTCTGGAGTGTTCATAGTGTCTTGGTAGGTGAGAGGCTCATCTTCGTCGATAAGCATCACATCACCATCTTGAGTTAAGAGAAATCCATAATATCTCTCAGGCTCATGGCGAATCCTACTAGACCTACGAAAAACCTGTGTTTCTTGAGCAGTGTTGTGTTCTTGTACATCTTGCTCAAGTTCCTCCATTGGTTCAATATTATCTTGTGGGCCTTAAACTTCATCGAGATCTATTATCCTCCCACTATTTTTCTTCGAAAGAATTTCTCTTTCAAGAAAAACTGCAGTTCGAGCAACAAACACTTTGTTCTCGGAAGGACTATTGAATGAATAACCCTTTGTTTCAATTGGGTATCCCACAAAGTTATATTTGTCTGATTTAGGTCCTAGCTTGTCAGAAGTTAAACGTTTCATAAACGCTTCACATCCCCATATTTTCATAAATGACATACTATGACGTTTCTCAGTCCATATCTCATATGGAGTCTTCTGAACCGTTTTAGTAGGAACTCGGTTAAGTGTATAAGCAGCCGTCTCCAGGGGGTAGCCCCAGAAACTAATTGGAAGATCTGCATGACTCATCATCGATCGCACCATGTCTAATAATGTACGATTTCTCTTATCAGAAACTCCATTCCGTTGTGGTGTTCCGGGAGGAGTGAGTTGTGATACAATACTACACTCTTTTAAGAAACTCTTAAATTCATGGCTTAAGTATTCTCCCCCACGATCAGATCGTAGAGTCTTAATACTTCTGCTAGTCTGCTTTTCTACTTCAGCTTTGTATTCTTTGAACTTTTCAAAAGAATCGGATTTGTTCTTCATAAGATACACATATCCATATCTACTGCAATCATCAGTAAACGTGATAAAGTAGTAAAAGCCACCTCTTGCCATAGTACGCATAGGACCACATACATCACTATGTATTAGTTCTAATTGCTCAATGGCCCTTTCACCTCGTTTAGTAAAAGGTGCTTTAGTCATTTTTCCAATGAGACAGGGTTTACATGCTTCATATGATTCAAAATCAAACTTATCCAAGTAGCCATCTTGATGTAACTTGGAAATGCGCTTCTCATTTATATGGCCTAAACGATAGTGCCAAAGGTATGTTTGATTTGAGTCATTAGTCTTAAGTCGTTTGTTATTCACATTATATATGGGAGTGTCTAAATCAAGAACATATAAACCATTAAACAAACGTGCAACCCCATAGGTAACATTATTCAAAGAAAAGGAACAACAATTGTTCTGAATTGAAAAAGCAAAACCTTTCTTGTCCAAACAAGAAACCGAAATAATGTTTCTGCAAATTGCAGGCACGTAAAAATAATTCTCAAGTTCTGTAATAAGCCCAATGGGCAATGATAAATGGTAAGTCCCTACAGCCAAAGCAGCAACCTTTGCTCCATTGCCAACTCGTAGGTCGACTTCTCCCTTAGCCAAAGTCCTACTCCTTTGTAGTTCCTGCACATTTATACATATGTGAGAAGCACATCCAGTATCCAATACCCATGATGTAGAAGTAGACAGATTTTTCTATAACATAAATACCTGAATCAGAAATATTAACAGACTTCAGTTTCTTCAGACCCTCCAAATAAGCATGACAGTTTCTCTTCCAATGACCTGGTTTACCACAGAAGTGACAATCACCTTTTGCAACAGCACGTTTAGGCTTTAAAGCCTGTTTGGGATTAGCCTTTGGCTTGAGAGCAGAATCAGATCCAATCTTCTTCTTTCCCTTCCATTTACCTTTCCCTTTAGCATTACCTTTCTTATTCACCATCAATATGGGAGCAGGTTCGGCCTTTTTCATGTTAGTTTCAGCAGTTCGCAACATAGCCAACAATTCAGTAGGTGTTTTGTCTATCTCATTCATATTGTAGTTCATAACAAAATGAGTGTAGTTGTTGTTTAATGATTGTAAGATTAAGTCAATCTGAGCTTCTCGACCAATCGGGAAACCCAAAGTATCAAGATACTCAATATAACCTATCATCTTCAGAACATGTGGTTGAACAAGTTGATTCTCTCCCTGCTTACAAGCGTACAGTGCTTTGCTCATGTCGTACCTTTCTTGACGAGCCTGTCCTTCAAACATCTTTTGAAGGTATTCAATCATCTCATAAGAATCCATATGCTCATGTTGTTTTTGAAGCTCAGCACTCATGGTTGCTAGCATGAGACATGCCTCATCAGTCGCATCATCAATATGCTTCTGATAAGCTTTTTGTTGAGCGCGATTTGCATTCTCAGCAGGAGGAGTAGGAGAAGGAATTTCAATGACGTGGAGCTTACGCTCTTGCCTGAGGAAAATCCTCAAATTCCTATACCAATCAAGGAAGTTAGTTCCTGTCAGCTTGTCCTTCTCAAGGGTTGTTCGTACAGAGAAAGTATTTGTATTGTTTGCCATTTAAATATCTACAATGTTAAAGTGCATAAATTTAGTTAGTCTGCAGAATTTTAATTATGTTCAAGTGATTATCATATACATTCATAATATATATCTCCCACTATTTTATTCAAATCAATAGCACTAACTATTAATTCGGAAAGTATTTCATGAAATCTTTCTAGTGAGCCATGATCCATATTTCATCCATGTTTCAAGATAGCGTTGGCTAATACACCCAAAACATGACTATTTAGGTAGACAACATTTGTCAATTATATCAAATATAACTCTTGGATAGTTTGGTGGAACAAACCTTTGTACACATTTATCCAATAAATCTCACCAAACTCTATGCCTCTAAACCCACAATCCTATTGTGATGATTTAGTTAAGTTAGACCCAACGTTTAATAAACAAAGTACAATTACTTATCACATTTTCCCATGATTGATAAGAGCACTTTACTTTGGCAAACCCAATCCTTCTCAATCTAGATCTTAATGTGTATAAACATTGGAAGGCATCTATATTAACTTAATATTTATTTAGGGATTTATTATTTAACGATCATGATCCCATCATAAAGAGATTCTCAATTTTTCCTTGATTAAATAATCCATTTCAATATTCTCAATGGTTTGATTTCCAGATCGTCGGAGAAGTCACAAGCGGTCTCACTTAAAACCCAACTTTCTTGCAGATTAAATTAATAATACGTTGTTGACAAAATCTCCCCATATCAGAAAACTGAAAATTCATATTCAATATCGTGTTTCATAAACATAAGAAATCATTATTTTCTGAACTACAGATCATATCTGTTGGTCTTTTTCCCCACTGCATCTTATACAGTTTCAGAAGCATATATCATATACATACTGATCATATCCCAGTTAACAAATCATGTCCAACACAATCTGTCCACCAGTTTATATCACTATACAAACTGACCCACATGCATAATATATTTACAAATCGCAATAAAGCATATAAATCAGTCATGGCAAATCATTAACATGCTAGTATCATCATCTATGTAATCATCATATGAATAACCAGATACACATTATGTAACAGTTTTAATCATACATCAACATAATAGCATGCATATTAAATATCATACAAAGGCAGTATCAATATACATACATGGCATATCATATACACACTGGAATATATTGAAAAACTGTTAAACACGTAACCAAATCATCTTATTTATACACATAGCTCTGATACCATTGTTGGGATTCGGGCACATATACGCAGCGGAATTGTGTTAAATAATAAAAAATAACGAATCCCAAATGCATGATCCATGTATAATTGACGGATGATTATGGAGAATCGGATGTGTACCTTATTAAAGCTTTCCTTATGATGATTATAGAGGTCCAGAAGTGATGAATCACGACAGCCCTTCACAGAAATCTGCTCTCTATCGGTATTCACACGAACGTCGTGTCATCTGACGATCACCGGAGTTAGGTACTAGCCTGTTTTCTGCCTCTTTGTCTCTCTCTTTCTCTAGCCTCTCAGAAACGTAGAGCTGCTAGGGTTTTATGAAAAACGAATTATCTTAACTATTGACCCTAAACTATACATCTTTATGTATATATAGGGGACAGAGGGACTTGGGCCAAAACCCTATTCTGATTGGACTTCTTAAAACTCATTCAGATTTTGGATTTATATTATTATTAAATTCGAATTCTAATATGTATATAATTAATCAAGTCTCACTTAATTAATTAAATAAATAAATTCGAATTAATAATAATAACAGTATTTAAATTCATAATTTAAATAACACTCCGTTTAAATGATCTTTGTGTGTGACCCTTTAAGTTATTATTACATTGACAATAATTTTATTTTCTAATAATAAAATTATAAACAATGAGCGACATCTAGTAATACATCATTGCTACCCAAGTAATAATAATAATTGGTGATTCAATTAAACCTTTCATGAATAATGTACAATGTAATATAATCCCTTTAACCTTATATTATAGATCAAACTCGAGGCATGTATTGTGTCATCCTCTTCAATGTTTAATCTGGGTTTCCTTGATCAATGAGTAGACTATTAATCAAATCAATATTTGAGCATGGCCATGCATTTTATAGTCGCACACAATCAAGAGGCCAATAATATCACTCCTAAAATAGGAGGGTTAAATCCTATATCTATCATTTATATTTCTCATACGATTCATAGCATACCCAATCTCCACCTTTATCATTACCCGTTTAAAGGTAACTTTGAGTGTAATCAAAGTATATTAATTCCCGTACAAAATATAATGATTTCAAGTCAAAGGATCATTACATCATTATCGCAGTGAGAATTTCTTATGACACTTATTAACATGTAGATTCTCACAGCGGGTCTGTCCAGTGCCATGCATTGAGACATGCACTTATGTTCTTGACTTTAGTATCACCATACCTATGACCAATGAGATGTGGTCATCAGTCAACAAACATGCTAGTCTTATTACATTATTAATGTCCTTAAATAATAATACTCAACTAGGGACTTTTAGGAATATAATACTGTTCATATAATCTCATTTTAAGTTTCATACTTAAAGATATATAATTCGCATTAATATTCCAAGGACATTTATTATGCTTTCAATTTATAACGCAGTAAATAAAGACATAATAAATATTAATTAAATAATCAAGTAAATATAATCTTTAATTGTTTATCATAAAGTATTGTCTCTAGGACACCAATACTAACATGTTCTTCGTAACAATGTCATCTTCATCAAGTTTATTTCTGAATACCCATTTTGTGCCAATCATTGACTTGTTATTTGCCCTAGGTACCAGCATCCATACTTTTTGTCTTTCGAATGGATTGAGTTTTTCTTGCATTGCAATAACCCAATTTGGATCTTCCAGTGCTTCTTCAACTTTCTTTGGCTCTATCTCAGAGAGAAAACCAGAGAATAAACATTCATTCTGCGAAGCACGTCTAGTTTGAAATCCAGCATCTGGATCTCCTAGAATTAACTCAAAGGGGTGATCTCTACTCCACACCCTATGTATAAGCAGATTTGTTCTAGATGATTCAGCATGATTGTCATTATCATGTTGAGTTCTATTAGCAGATCCTTCAGTTGCTCCCCCTGAGCTACAGCTGGGTTGAGAATGAGATTTTCTGCCACTACTAGTAGTTTATGTGAATCTTCCACTATTTCCACTACTAGGGTTAGAATCATCATTGTTATTATTCTCAATTGGTGCTTGATTTTCTGTTACAGGTTCAGGTTCTTCTTCATCTTCATCTGAGTTCAAATTTTTAAACTTCAGAGTTTCAGTGTCATCTGTTCTTTGTAGACTTGGGAGCTTGAGATCATCAAAAGTAACATTCATGCTTTCAATGATCTTCTTGTTTTCAATCACATAAACCCTGTATACTTTAGATTTCAGAGAGTAGTAAAAAAATATGCCTTCATGAGCTTTGGATTCAAACTTTCTGAGATGCTCATCATCTTTCAGTACAAAGCACTTTGCTCCAAATACATGAAAGTACTTCAGTGTTGGTTTCTTGTTTGCCATCAACTCATATGGAGTCTTGTCATGATCTTTATTAATCAGGGTACGATTCTGAGTATAGCAAGCTGTGTTGACTACTTCAGCCCAAAAGTATAGAGGTAACTGAGCTTCATTCAGTATTGTTCTTGCTACTTCAATTAAAGTTCTGTTCTTCATTTCTACTACTTCATTTTGTTGTGGAGTTCTGGGCGCTGAATATTGTCTTCAAATTCCTTTCTCAATACAGAAGTCATTCAGGGTTACATTTCTGAATATTGTTCCATTGTCAGACCTTATTTTCCTGACAGGCAAATCAGCTTCTAACTCTATCTTCTTTATATGATCAATAATTGTCTGAGGGACTTCATCTTCTGAGGCTAAAAACAAAACCCATGTGTACTTGGAGTAGTCATCAACAATTACTAGTGCATATCTTTTCCTTGACATTGACCGGGCCAAATAAATCCATATGCAGAAGTTGTAGTGGTTCAGTAATGTCTGATGAGTCTTTGATTCGGTGAGATGATTTCTTTGACTTCCTTTTTTCACATGCTTCACATAAACCTTCTTGACAAAATTCCATCTCAGGTAAACCTCTAACCAATTCCCTCTTAACTAAAGAGTTAATTGCCTTGAAGTTTAAGTGTGATAGATTTTTATGCTATAACCAATTGTTCTCTATTGAAGCTTTGCTGTAAAAACATTGAACTTCACCTTTCCTTGCAGAGAATAAGTCATCCATAAAAAGATTATCCTTTCTCACTCCTTGAAGAGAAAGCTTCGCATCTTTCCTACATTGAATTGCACACCTTTCCTTTTCGAAAGTTATTTTATAGCCCTTGTCAGTTAACTACTGATACTTAGGAGGTTGTGCTTTAATCCATCTACAAGAGAGATATTTTCAATGATAACATTGCCAATTTTCAAATTACCATATCCCGTTGTGAATCCTTTGATGTGTTATCTCTAAAGTTCATTATTGGGCCAGTTTCTCAATCACATCTGATAGTAGGGCTTTATGAAAGGCATAGGTGTACTAACTTGTAACACTTAACTACTATGTAACTCAACTAGGTAAAAGATAAAATAACAGCAAAACAAGAGAAACTGAAGAAGCACATGGAATCAATCAACTGAAGAAATGGTAATGATACTTGGTAACTACAAGTAACTAATTTGATTAGTCCAGAATGCCTAAGTGAGAAGAAGTTCAATCTCAGTATTGCTCATGCCCTAACTTATCTAATGAAGAATCAAATCAATGCCAAAGAAGTATCAAGAAGACCAAAGTGATTTCATGTAATGCATCTCAACAACTGGATAATGTAAAGATTAATCAACAAATGAGAACTGACATTCAGAAGCAAGATTCCCTTTCAAGACTAGTCACTTATGAACCAGACCACTGCATCAAGTGTCAGGACATTGGAGGCAAGTTCATGTCAGTAATAGAAGATCTCGTTTGAATTGAGTGAGGAAAAGAAATTGAAGAAGCTAGGGAAACTTGCTCATAAAGGTTAATCCATAATTAGTCACTAAAGAAAGTCATCATAGGATGAGTCCATATTTGCCAAGGCAAATGTCGATCCACAGCAGATCGAGATTGATAATTGAAGTAAAACATGGCAAGGCAAATCTCAATCCACGGCAAACCGAGATCGAGATTATAGACCGAGATCGAGATCGAGATTATAGATCGAGATTATAGACCGAGATCGAGATCGAGATTATGGACCAAGATCGAGATCGAGATGGGTCCAGGCCTAGATCGAGATGCGGGTCTATATGTAGCATTTAATGTTCAAGGGACAAGTGGCTTATTGTGAACGGTTGATCCAGAGTAGTTGGGAAAGTACTTTTTGTTGTCGAGTTCCTGATTGGGCCACGTACACAAAAAGGACAAGATCAAGACTACACGACATTATAAAAGCAGCACTTTGTTTTTATTTGTATTAGACTTTTAAGCAATCTCTGTATTTTTCTACTGTGTATTTTTCGAAGAGAGCATTTACTGTAAAAAGAAAGTGAGAGAGAATCAGTTGAATCAAGCTTTAATTGCTGTATTTATTGTTCAACTGATTATGATGCTTTTATGAATGTTGTAGCAAATCCTTCAATGAATATAAAGATATATTCTTGAAATTCTGTGTCATCATTTATTACCTGCATTTATTTTATATTCCATCATTATTTGAAACAGTTGTATTCACCCCCCCTCTACAACACTTTGGACCTAACAATTGGTATCAGAGCATCCTGTTAAACACATCTAACAGAGATCCTACTGTGTTGTTTGAGTTGGTTCTTGAAAATCCCAGATCTTTTTTTGAAGTTTGTGCCGAAAGCTTCTATTTAGTTCTTCATGAAAAGTTCATAGATCTAAAAAGTTCTGAGTCCTGGTTTGTACAATATTTCAAAAGGTTGTACTTAAAGAGCTTTGTGGGTTTTTTCTTGTGGTCAAAAATCTGGTTATAAAAGAATATTTGATTGGTTGACTAGGCAACTTGAATCAACTGGTTGACTAAACAAAAAGGTCACTTTCGAACTTCTGTCGACCAAAAAGTGGACAACCTTTTTGTTTGAACTTGAAAAATTTTGTGGACCCTGCCACTGTTCCTGTGATTGAAACTAACTTGCTTGAATCTTAAGTGCAAAACCCATTGGATATTAAGTGTTGGATATTTAAAGTGAGATAATCAATTTTTCAAGTAAATACAATTTATTGTAATTTGAAAAGTGTATTATCTTAATTTTAAACTTCATTAAAATGGTCGCCACACACAGATTTAAGATACCTCCTTTTGATGCACAACACTATGACGAATGGACCAGAAGAATGAAAGCCTACCTTGAATCAATAAACAAGGTATACTTGAGAATATTGGAGAACGGTCCATACATACCCATGAAAATTGAGCCAGAGCGAATGGAAGGAGGGATACTAATACCATCCCGGTCTGTTCCTAAAGAGGAAATGGAGTTTTCAGACGCAGATAAAGAATTGGTTGGTATGGATGCGTCGTTACGCAACGTCATAATTGAATCCCTAGACTCAGAGTACTACGTTCAGATAAAGGGATTAAAAACAGCTAAAGCCATGTGGGATAAACTGGCAGTAGTGATGGAGGGGACCGAGGAAGTTAGAGATAATCACAAGCGCATTCTGATATCTGAATATGAATCGTTCAGATGCGAGCGAGGAGAAAGTGTAGCGGATGTTTACAAACGTTACAGTAAATTGCTTATCGAGCTGAGTATAAGAGATAAAGTCTATCCACTGGCAGACTCAAATATCAAGTTTCTTTTGAATTTGCCTAAACATCTGGAACACAGGATCACTGCCATTCGAGAGTCAAGAAATTTAAACAATACTTCTCTCGAAAAGATGTATGGTGTTTTGAAAACCTACGAGCTGGAGCAAGAACAAAATGACAAAAGAAGATCCTACAATAGTGGAGAATACAAAGCGGTAAGTGAATCTGGACTTGTAGCTGAAGAATCTACTGCAAAGGCACTTGCAGCTGTCTCATTGAAAACTGCTAATCCTGAAAGGGTGGTATTAGATATTGAAGATTCATCCGAAGAAAGTGAGGATGAATATTATACCCTTGAAGAGCTGGACAAATTGGAAGACAAGTCATATGCTTGTATTGCTCGAGAATTTGCTCATATCAGCTTCAGGAAGCCAAGAAAAGGTAAAGGACGATTTGGTAGTTCTTTCAGCCGAAGAAGCAGTAGCAGCAGCAGAGGTAGTAGTGTAAGTGGCCGGGGAAGTTACAGCGGTCGAGGTAGTACATCTAGTAGTGGCTACAGACCTAACTTGGTAGACAAGAACAAGTTCAGATGCTTTAACTGCAATGAATTGGGGCACTTTGCAACAGAGTGCAAGAAGCCCAAATACGTTCATCCCAAGGAATCCTATGCTGATCTGAAAAAGAAATATGACGCCTTGGTTAGCAAGCAACAGAAGGGAGGCCGGGCTTATGTTGTGACTGAAGGAAAGGGTTGGGACGAGTCTGATGAAGATGAAGATCAGGAGCAATGTAACTTCGCTTTAATGGCAAGATCTTCAGAACAATCAGAGGTACCAATTCTAACCGTAAATGAAATGTCTAATTCTGAGTATCAAAATGAATTAGCTGCCATGACTAAAGACATGTACAATCTCCAACTAAATCTAATCGCTGTTAATGAGGAAAATGCTAAACTCTCCCTGAAGAATAGACATCTCGAGGCCAAGGTAGAGGAATTAGAATCAGGAGAAAGTAAAGAAAGGCAGTTAATGAATCAGGTAGACGTTTTAGAACACAAGCTTATGATTAGGGAAGACCTTAACGAAGAACTTAAGAATGAATTAGCTGAGCTTAAAATAACATGTCAATCTTTTAAAGAAGCCGCTAATAAAGTTTTCGTAGAAAGGGACATGTACATGAAACTGGCAGGCAAGAGTAAAAATGAAAAAGTAAACATAGGACTTGACTACACACAGAAAAAGAAAAATAGGGCTACTGAGTTATTAGAGCCAGTGTTAGTTAAAGAAGATGTGCCTGAGGTTCTAGTGAATGTTAGAAAACCTATCTTTAAGCAGTTTGAGCCTAGGACCATAGATCCTGTTGCTATTAAATTGAACATGAGATTAAAATGGAAGAAGATTCAGAAGAAAAAGTAGTAGACCCTACAACTTCTAAGAGAGCGAGTAAGATTGCTTATGCTAAGAGAGGTGTAGGAACCAAGGAGGCTAAGACGGTGTCACATAAACAATGGGTAGCAGGGGCAGACCAAATAAAAAAACCTGTAGAGGCAGTTAAATCTGAACCTGTATCTGTATCTACATCTACACGAGCTAGGAAGGCATGCTATATCTGTAATCAAACTGATCATTTGTCTTACTATTGCCCGTCCTATGTAGAGGAAGAAAAACCTGTTGGTTGTAATACCATGCCTGCAACTACTGCTTTGCCTAACATGTATGCAAATCATGCCAAATGCAATAATCCTAATTGTATGCCATGTGTTGTAAACATCATGCATGCTTATTTTAATTTGATGAATACTGCTAGTGCATCTGTTGAACATAAATTTAGTAGTAGTAAGAAAAAGCATGCTGGGTCAAAGACTAAAACTTCAAGTCCTCCTAAAGTTAGGAGTGACCAGTCTACTCCCAAACCTGACAAACCAGTCAAGGTTAACAAGGGAAAAGACAAAGTCAAGATGGATGCCCCTGATGACAACCAGGCAAAGCCTTCTGTATCTGATAAGAAAAAGAAAATTATTGATGCCGGGCCCAAACATCATTGGGTTCCGAAGAACGCCTAACCTTTCTGGATTTGCAGGGCAGTGAACAGGAAAAGAGTAAAGTCATATGGGTGCTGGACAGTGGAGCATCAAGGCATATGACCGGCAATAAGTCCCTGCTAACAGATTTGGTGTTGAGAGCCGGCTCCGTGGTTACTTTTGGAGATAACAGCAAAGGTTACACCCGGGGATATGGCAAGATTATTTGTGGAAATGTTATCATTGAGGACGTGTCTTTTGTGGAAGGATTGCAACATAATCTTCTCAGCGTTAGTCAGTTCACCGACAGGGGTTTTGACGTCAACTTCGGGAAGCATGACTGTTCGATTCGAAGCAAAAAGGACGGAAGCCTTGCTCTCAAAGGAGTAAGGAAGTCAAATTTATTCATAGCCGACATGAATTCTGCTGATCAGTCTGAAGTCACGTGTTTCTACAGCAAGGCTTCTGCTGATGAAAGTTGGCTATGGCATAAAAGATTATCTCACCTGAACTTTAAAGCAATGAATAATCTCGTAAGGAGAGAGTTGGTGAGAGGGCTGCCGCAGATGGAGTTTACTCCAGATGGACTCTGCGAAGCATGTGAGATGGGAAAATCGAAAAGAGCCTCGCATAAGGATAAGCAAGTGAATAGCATTACCGAGCCCCTACAACTTCTTCACATAGATTTGTTTGGACCCGTTAATGTTATGTCAATGTCAAGGAAAAGATACGCGCTGGTGATTGTCGATGACTTTTCTAAATACACATGGGTGATGTTTGTGACGTCGAAAGATGAAGTGCCACATGAGATCATTAGGCATGTACTGGTCATTGAAAACGTAGCAAGTCTGACTGTGAAGACTATCCGATCCGACAACGGGACAGAATTCAAGAACTCAGTGTAAATGGATTTCTGCATATCTAAAGGGATCATACGACAATATTCAGCACCGAGAACACCGCAGCAGAATGGGGTAGTTGAACAAAAGAATAGGACACTGGTTGAAGCAGCCAGGACAATGCTGTATGAGTCAAAACTTCCTCTGTATTTTTGGGCTGAAGCAGTTAGCGCGGCTTGTTATACACAGAACAAAACCCTGATTACAAAGGACTACAATGAGACACCGTATTATCTGATGAATAAACGAAAACCATCTATCAAGTACTTTCACGTGTTTGGTGCCAAATGCTTTGTGTTAAGAGACAATGCACAACTTGGAAAGTTTGATGCCAAAGCATATGAAGGGGTTTTCGTTGGATATTCTCTTGAAGTAGTAGCAGCGTACAGGGTGTTTGTGCTTAATGATCGAAAGGTGGTTGAAAGCCTTGATGTCACATTTGACGACTCAAAGTTCCCTTCTATACTAAAGAAAGACAGTGAGCCCACTTCTCTAAGATTTGAAAATATGGATATTGATGAAGTGGATACAGTACCTGAGTCTGTAGTGCAGGGTAGTGATCCAATGAGAAATAATGTAATTAATCAAGAGTCTAGTGTTTCGCCTATGCAACCCACTAGGGCTGAGGGATCTGTTAGTAATTGTGCTCTAGAGACAATACTTTTTATATTTTAAGGAAAATACTTATTATTAAGGATTATGTTTTATTGATTATTATTTATTTATTATGTTTTATTTACTGCGTAATAAATTGAAAGCATAATAAATGTCCTTGGATTTTTTATACGTATTATATATCTTTAAGTATGTGACTTAAAAATGAGATTATATGAATAGTATCTTATTCCTAAAATTCCCTAGTCGAGTATTATTATTTAAGGACAATAATAATGCACAAAGACTAGTATGTTTCTTGACAGATGACCACATCTCATTGGTTATAGGTATGGGGATACTAAAGTCAAGAACATAAGTGCATGTCTCAATGCATGGCACTGGAATGACCCGCTGTGAGATTCTACATGTTAAGTAAGTGTCATAAGTAATTCTCACTGTGATAATGGTGTAATGATCCTTAGACCTGAAATCATTATATTTCTATACGAGAATTAATATACTTTGATTACATTAAAAGTTACCTTTGACCGGGTGATGATAAAAGTGGACATTGGGTATATTATGAATCGTATGAGAAATATGAATGATCTAGATGAGATTTAATCCTCCTAATTTTAGGAGTGATATTATTGGCCTCTTGTTTGAGTGAGACTATGAAATGCACGGCCGTGCTCAAATGTTGATTTGATTTTAATAGTCTACTCATCGATCAAGAAAATAAAGATTAAATTATGAAGAGGATGACACGAGACATGCCTTGAGTTTAATCTATAATATCAAGATTAAAGGGATTATATTATATGGAACATTATTCACGAAAGGCTTAATCGAATCACCGATTTATTATTATTACTTGGGTAGCAATGATGTATTACTAGATGCCGCTCATTGTTTACAATTTTAATTAGATATTAAAATTGTTGCCAACGTAATAATAACCTACAGGGTCACACACAAAGAACGCTTGAACGAGAAATAATTTAAATTATGAATTTAAATTAAATAAGTAATTTATTTTATTTATGATATTAATTAAGTATGACTTAATTAATTATATAAATAGAATAAATGAATTACTTAAACTAATTCCAAAATTAATAATTAATTAATTAAGTGAGACTTAATTAAATAATTTAGAATTTTGGATTAGTATTAATTATAATTGGATTATAATTAGAAAACTTATTCCTCTCTCTATATAATCTCTTTATGGGCTGATTTAATAAAAAAAAAGATTTTACAAAAACCCTAGCCGCTCTGAGAGAGGAGGAAGATAGAGAGAGAAGAAGTTTTCGGGTGCTAGTACACATCAATCCTTCATGAAAAGTGTTCGTGTGGATACCGTAGAGCGTAGATCGCGAGAGCGGGATACGTGGTGATTAAACAAGCTTTGGACCTCCATTAATCTTCCATTAATGAACTGTTAAAACTTCTAAAGGTATTTATTCTTTATCTCCGAATTAAATCTTTTGTTTTCGCATGGATCCTGCGGAGGGTTTCGCTATTTTGATTTATTTTTCGCGTTTATTCTGCTGCGTTTGTGTCACGAAACCCTTCAATGGCATCAGAGCTACTTGCGAAACGTTTTAATTCGGTTATGTGCTTAACAGTTTTTGATATATAAGCATGTATGCGATCTATCATGATTTTATATTGATATAATATGTATATGTTTATATATATTATGAATATATGATATTCATATGATGTATAATCATGTGATGATTATGTGTGTTGATGTATGTATATGATACATGTTTGTTCTTATTATGGGAATCGTATTCGATACGAATTCTGAAACGGCTGCCGTTGATTTTCTGAAATCTGTGTCCGTTGTCCGATTTTCGCAAACTATATGTGTTTTCTGACTGTAATCGGGTCACTGAGCAATACTGACTTTGTCAGCTCTGCGTCTGTAAGCCATTAGATGTCGTTACAGCCTCCAAAACGGTGATTTATGATTTTCAGAAAATTATTTGATTTTCTAAAATTTTGAGTATATGTATGTATATATTATGAATATATGATATTCATGTAATGTATAATCATATGATGATTGTATGTATCTCTGTGTATGTATATATGATATATGCTTGTTCTTGTTATGAGAATTGTATATGATACGATTTCTGAAACACCGTCAGATTTGGAGAAATCTGACTGCTGTATCCGATTTTCGTAAATGATATGTGTTTTCTGACTGGAATCGGGCCAATGAACAAAACTGATAGCTTTGCTATCATCGACGGGTCTGTAAGGTGTTTGACGTCGTTAAGGGCCTCGAAATAGCGATTTATTGTCTTCAGAAATATGTTTTTAATTTTCTGAAATTTCGAAATTTGTTATATATGATTATATGATATGATTATATAATATGAGATATATTATATGTGTTATATGATAGCATGGTGGATGGTTATGGCCTAAAGACCCATAGGATAGTGGTTTTGATTTATGGTTTTGGTTTCTAAATACGACTTGCATGTCGTTTATTCATTGTAATTTAATTATCTCGAATGTAACTCGAGTTCTTCTTGTAATTTCATTAGAATAGTTTTATTTTTTATTATTCAATATAATTATCAATGAATACTTGCAAGTAAGGAGGCGATCCAAAAGGGGATGATAGAGCAATGAAGAAAGAAGACATGTAATAGATAGTATTTTTAAACCACCATAGACTGACCTTGATATTTCCATTAGCTTGGAAATATCATATAGGATGGGGCCATAACCAAACATGTTTAATTTACGCACATTACATATATGTATATGATTGCATGTATTGGTATGTATGCGTAGATATAATTGAGATGCATGCTTAATATTGATTAATCATGTATGTATTAGATACGACACCCATACCATGTTTGCTTAAACAAGATAAAATCTGTAACGATTCAAGATTTTAAAATTAACAAACGATCATGAGATTCTTGTGTTTATGAAATATGGATTTTTAAAACACGGAATTAAATATGGATTTTTGATATCTATAATTGGGATTTTCTGACAAAAGCGGATATGCGTATTCGTAAGGCTGATGGGTTTTAAGTGTGACCATTGGTATCCTCCATCTACTGGGAAATGAACAATTTAAGATGTCGATTTGAAATATTTGGTTCAAGGAAAAATTGAGGATCTCTTTATGATGTGATCATGATCGTTATAAATTTTCTAAAACCCCTTAACAAAATATTAAGTTTTACTCGGATGCTTTCCAATGAATGAACACTCATCGAATCCTAGATCGATAAGGGGAAGGACTGTCAGTGGCAGGGGACTCCTATCTATCGTGGTGAGATGCGACGAATATAAACGGTTATATTCGGCCGTTGTATCATTGGGTCTAACTTAACTGAGTCGTCATAATAAGTGAAAATAAACGGTTATATTCAACTATTATGAATTTAGAAGCATAGAGTTTGGTTAAAAGTCTATTAGATAGATAAGATCAATCGTTGTTCACCAAATTATCCAAGAATTATATATGATATAATTGACAACTGTTGTCTACCTAAATAATCATTTTCTAAGGACTTCCAGTGGTTGACTTAGGACATGACGAAATATGGATCTTGGCTCACTAGAAAGAATTATGGGATATACTTTCCAAATTAATAGTAAGGGCTATTAGTTTGATAAAAATAGTGGGAGGTATATGATGATATACCATAATCACTTAAACATAATTAATATTAAATTTGCAATCTAGTTTATTTTATACACTTTAATATTGTAGATATCAAATGATAAACACAAACAACTTCTCTATGCGATCAGTTCTTGAGAAGGACAAGTTGACGAGAATATATTTCCTTGACTAACATAGGAGCTTGAGGATCGTCCTCGGGCACCACGATGTTAGTCAAATCTCTTCCCCTACTCTTAAAGTTGAGAATGTAACATGTGCAAATCATAATGCTTATTGGAAGCAAATTGATGTTGCGACTGATGTTTCATGTCTCATGCTCGCAAATATATGTGCTGAGCTTAAGAAGCAATACGAGCATATAGATGCTTATGAAACGATTGAGCACAAGATATATTTGAAAGGGCACTATACACTTACAAGTAGGGAGAGGGAGACCCGGTTACACCACATGTTCTAAAGATTATAGGGTATAATGAATACCATTGATATTTTGGGTTTCTAGATTGGTCTGGAGACAGTTAGATTTGATCTTACAATCTTTGGACAAATATTATTCTTATTTTGTTATGAACAATAAAGTGAATAAGATTGGTAAAACACCAATTGAGTTGCTAAGCATGTTGAGAACTGCTGAAAGTAATATGATAAATGCATGAACTACTACTATATTGATGGTAAACATAGGGAATGCAAAAGGGAAAGGAAAATGGAAAGGCAAGGAGAAGATTTGATCTAGTTCTGTTGTCAAACCAAAGTCCAATCCCTAAAGCAGACTCTAAAGTCTGACTGAGGTGTTGATAAAGAAGACGATTGTCACTTCTGTGGAAAGTTGGGAGACTGGAAATTAAACTGTCATGCTTAATTGGAAGATCGGAAGATGATGATCAATAAGGGTCAAGCTTAAGGTATCGGGTTGGAATGGGAGTAAAGATAGTTGCTCTGGTTCGAGGAACTCGTTACTTAATTTTTGGCCTATAAGGAAAATTTAGAACTTGATAATTGTTATAACGTGCTTGCAATTGGCAGGGACATTATTTCAGTTTCTTGTTTGGACAAGAAAGGCTTTTTCATTTTAATTAAATAACAATAGTTGTTTATTCTATTTTGATGATGAGCCTTATAATGTTGCACAACTAATTAACAATTTATATGTTCTAAAGTGACTCAAATAAAATATTACCTTTGGCACTGTTGTTGAGGCCATATTAATGAGAAACGCATTTTCAGAATACATAAGGATGCATTCATGGAAAAGTTTGATTATGAATTATACAAAAGGATGCGAATCTTGGCTTATTTGGCAAAATGACTAAAGCTCCTTTTACCGGACATGGTGAAGGGATCATTGAATGGGTATGACTTATACATAGTGATGTATGTGGTCATATGTGTACGATGACAAAAGGTAGATTTTATTAACTTCATAAATTTACTAATTATTTTAGTAGATACGGATATATGTATCTTTTGAAGAACTAATCCGAATCATTTGAAAAGTTCAAAGACTATAAAGATGAAGTAGAAAATATCAAAGAAAAGTTTTTTTTGATAGGAGAGATCACACCTTGTTGGACATGGTGCGATCAATGTTGAGTCAATGAATCTTCCAATTAGTTTCTGGGGTTGCACCCTGGAAACGGCTCCACATACACTTAACTGTGTTCCTACTAAATTGGTTCAAAAGACTCCTTATGAGATATGGACTGAGCAACGTCACAGCATGTCATTTATAAAATTTTGGGGATGTGAAGCGTTTGTGAAACGTCTAATCTCTGACAAGCTAGGACCAAAATCAGACAAATGTAATTTTGTGGAATACCCAACTGAAACAAGGGGTTATTCTTTCTATAATCCTTCCGAGAACAAAGTGTTTGTTGCTCGAACTGCTGAGAGACAGTGGGAGGATAATAGATCTCAATGAAGTTTGAGACCCACATGATAACGTTGAACCAGTGGAGGAATCTGAGTAGAATGTACAAGAAAAATAATACTGCTCAAGAAACACAGGTGTTCGTAGGTTTAGTAGGATTCGCCATGAGCCCGAGAGATAATATGGATTTCTCTTGACTCAAGATGGTGATGTGATGCTTATGGATGAAGATGAGCCTCTCACCTACCAAGACGCTATGAACACTCCAGATTCTAAGAGATGGCTGGATGCTATTAAATCTGAGATGGAATCCATGTATACTAATCAAGTATGGACTTTGGTTGATCCACCTGAAGGGGTAAAACCTATAGGGTGCAAGTGGGTTTTCAAGAAGAAGACCGACATGGATGCTAATGTACAGACCTATAAGGCACGATTGGTGGGAAAAGGTTTCAAGAAAATTCATGGTATTGACTATGATGAGACCTTTTCACCAGTTGTTATGGTCATGTCCATCAGGATTTTGCTTGCTATAGCTGCTTACTATGACTATGAAATCTGGCAAATGGATGTCAAAACCGCTTTCTTAAATGAGAGCCTTGAAGAAGATATGGATGTGTACATGACACACCCTAAGGGTTTTGTTGATCTAAAGGATGCTAGAAATGTATGTAAGTTGCGTCGATCCATTTATGGATTAAAGAAGGCCTCGAGGAGATGGAACATTTGTTTTCATGAAACAGTCAAAAAGAGTTTGACTTTATTCAGAATGAAGATGAAACTTGTGTTTATAAGAAGTTTAGTGGGAGCCATGTGGCATTCCTAGTATTATATGTTGATGATATATTACTAATAGGAAATGACATTCCTTCTCTACAGACTGTGAAGACTTGGTTGAGAAATAATTTCTCAATGAAAGACTTAGGCGATGTGACATATATATTAGGGATCGAGATCTATAGAGATAGATCAAGGTGATTGATCGGCCTAATTTAGAGTACATACATTGACAAAGTTTTGCATCGATTTCAAATGCAAAGAGACTAAAATGGATATGTCCCAATGTCTCATGGGATAGTGATCTCAAAATAAAATTTGTCCTAAATCATTGGATGATAGGGACTGTATGAGTAAAATTCCATATGCGTCAGCAATTGGTTTTATAATGTATGCAATGATATGTACTTGTCCTGATGTCTCGTATGCTTTAACCATGATGAGTAGATACCGATCTAATCCAGGTGAAGGTCACTGGACGACAGTCAAGAATATTCTTAAGTACTTAAAGAGGACTAAAGATTCATTCTTGTTATATGGAGGAGATGTGAAGCTAGTTGTAAGAGGTTTCAGTGATACTGGTTTCTAGACAGATAACGATAATTTAATGTTTCTGTCTGGCTTTGTGTTTTATTGAGATGTTGTATGCTGGAATGGTTCACAGCAAAGACAATTGTTGATTTTACAATAGAACCTGAGTATATTGATGCTTGTGAAGCAGCCAAGGAGGCTGTTTGGGCATGTACTTAGGAGATATCACCTAATTAATGAGATTAATGATCAAGGAGATATACATATATGTAAAGTGTATACTAATAATAATATTGCAGACACACTGACTAAGGCTTTGTCGCAGCAGAAGCACGAAAGTCACACTAGTTCCATGAGTATTGGATACTTGGGTAATTGGCTCTAGTGCAAGTGGGAGATTGTTAGTAATTGTGCCCTAGAGACAATACTTTTTATATTTTAAGGAAAATACTTATTATTAAGGATTATGTTTTATTGATTATTATTTATTTATTATGTTTTATTTACTGCGTAATAAATTGAAAGCATAATAAATGTCCTTGGATTTTTGATACGTATTATATATCTTTAAGTATGTGACTTAAAAATGAGATTATATGAATAGTATCTTATTCCTAAAATTCCCTAGTCGAGTATTATTATTTAAGGACAATAATAATGCACAAAGACTAGTATGTTTCTTGACAGATGACCACATCTCATTGGTTATAGGTATGGGGATACTAAAGTCAAGAACATAAGTGCATGTCTCAATGCATGGCACTGGAATGACCCGCTGTGAGATTCTACATGTTAAGTAAGTGTCATAAGTAATTCTCACTGTGATAATGGTGTAATGATCCTTAGACCTGAAATCATTATATTTCTATACGAGAATTAATATACTTTGATTACATTAAAAGTTACCTTTGACCGGGTGATGATAAAAGTGGACATTGGGTATATTATGAATCGTATGAGAAATATGAATGATCTAGATGAGATTTAATCCTCCTAATTTTAGGAGTGATATTATTGGCCTCTTGTTTGAGTGAGACTATGAAATGCACGGCCGTGCTCAAATGTTGATTTGATTTTAATAGTCTACTCATCGATCAAGAAAATAAAGATTAAATTATGAAGAGGATGACACGAGACATGCCTTGAGTTTAATCTATAATATCAAGATTAAAGGGATTATATTATATGGAACATTATTCACGAAAGGCTTAATCGAATCACCGATTTATTATTATTACTTGGGTAGCAATGATGTATTACTAGATGCCGCTCATTGTTTACAATTTTAATTAGATATTAAAATTGTTGCCAACGTAATAATAACCTACAGGGTCACACACAAAGAACGCTTGAACGAGAAATAATTTAAATTATGAATTTAAATTAAATAAGTAATTTATTTTATTTATGATATTAATTAAGTATGACTTAATTAATTATATAAATAGAATAAATGAATTACTTAAACTAATTCCAAAATTAATAATTAATTAATTAAGTGAGACTTAATTAAATAATTTAGAATTTTGGATTAGTATTAATTATAATTGGATTATAATTAGAAAACTTATTCCTCTCTCTATATAATCTCTTTATGGGCTGATTTAATAAAAAAAAAGATTTTACAAAAACCCTAGCCGCTCTGAGAGAGGAGGAAGATAGAGAGAGAAGAAGTTTTCGGGTGCTAGTACACATCAATCCTTCATGAAAAGTGTTCGTGTGGATACCGTAGAGCGTAGATCGCGAGAGCGGGATACGTGGTGATTAAACAAGCTTTGGACCTCCATTAATCTTCCATTAATGAACTGTTAAAACTTCTAAAGGTATTTATTCTTTATCTCCGAATTAAATCTTTTGTTTTCGCATGGATCCTGCGGAGGGTTTCGCTATTTTAATTTATTTTTCGCGTTTATTCTGCTGCGTTTGTGTCACGAAACCCTTCAGGATCACCTTCCGTTAGACCTGGTACTAACTCAGGGGGAGCAGCTCACTCAGGGGGAGCTAGTGCTAGCTCAGGGGGAGCTAGTGGAAGTGATTCTAGAATAAGTCACACTCACTTGCAAGATCAAGCTGAGTCATCAAGAACATTTGCTAAGGATCGTACTTGGAACAAGGACCATCCGTTTGAGCTAATCATTGGTGACCCAGATGCCGGAGTGACTACTAGAAGAAAAGCTAGAGCTGAAATTGCCACCGAGAATGAATGTCTATACTTAGTGTTCCTTTCTCAATTGGAACCTAAAGTGGTGGAAGAAGCCCTAGATGACGCTGATTGGGTGATTGCTATGCAAGAAGAACTCAATCAGTTTGAAAGGCAGAAGGTGTGGAAGCTGGTACCCAGACCAAAGAATAGATCTGTTGTTGGAACAAAATGGGTATTCAGAAACAAGCTGGATGAAAACGGACTTGTAACACGAAATAAAGCTCGCCTAGTTGCTAAGGGTTATACTCAAAAAGAAGGAATTTATTATGATAAAACCTATGCACCAGTAACAAGGCTAGAGGCCGTAAGGATGTTCTTAGCATTCGCAGCGTATCATGGTTTTAAAGTCTATCAGATGGATGTTAATAGTGCATTCTTAAACGGTGAACTGGATGAAGAAGTGTATGTTGATTAACCTCCCGGGTTTGTCGACAGCAAATACTGTGATTATGTTTATCGTCTCTTCAAATCAGTGTATGGCCTTAAGCAGTCTCCGCGGAAGTGGTATGAAACTCTGTCAGACTTCTTGCTAGAAAGTGGTTTCACCAGAGGAGTAATCAACAAGATGCTTTTCTACAAGAAATGCAAAGATGATCTAATAATGGTGCAAGTGTATGTGGATGACATTATCTTTGGGTCTGCAAATGAGAAGCTGTGTGCTAAATTCGCAAAGTTAATGCAATCGATGTTGGTGTAGGTGCCCTAGAGGCAATACAATGTTTATTTTGATAAACCTTTATGTCAATTGATTATTCAATAAACATATTTATTATGACTTTAATTACTGCGATATATTTGTTAGCATAATAAATGTCCTTAGAATCATGATACACATTGTATAGTTTAGTACATGACTTGAACTTGAGATTATATAATATATCATATTCTTAAATGTCCCTAGTCGAGTATTATTATTATTATAGGACAATAATAATACATAAATAGACTAGTATGTTGGTTGACAGATAACCACATCTCATTGGTTATAAGTATGGGGATACTAAAGTCAACACATAGGTACATGCAGGAGTACATGGTACTGGACAGACCCACAGTGAGATTCTTCATGTTTAATAAAGTCATAAGAAAGACTCACAGTGATAATGGTGTAATGATCCTCTGACTTGAGATCATTATATTATTATACGAGGATTAATATACTTTGACTACATTAAAAGTTACCTTTGACCGGGTAATGATAAAAGTGGACATCGGGTATATCATGAGTCGTATGAGAAATATGAATGATAGATAAAGGATTTAACCCTCCTATAATTAGGAGAGATATTATTGGCCTCTTGATTGAGTGAGACTATAAAATGCATGGCCGTGCTCAAATAATGATTTGTTTTCATAGTCTACTCATGGATCAAGTAAACCCGGATTAAATGTTGAAGAGGATGACTAAATACATGCCTCGAGTTTAATCTATAATATATATGGTTAAAGGGATTATATTACACGGAAACATTAATCACGAAAGGTTTTATCGAATCACGATTTAATTATTATTTAATTGGGTAGCAATGATGTATTACTAGATACCGCTCATTGTTTATAATTTTATTGGAGAATAAAATTATTACTAATTAAATAATAGCCTATAGGGTCACACACATAGAGTACTTAGAGGAATAGTTAATTTAAATTATAGATTTAAATTAATTGATGATTATTTGAATTTTATTATATTAATTAAGTGAGACTTAATTAATTAAAATAATATAAATTCAAATTCGAATTTGAATTCTGCCCTTAATAATTAAGTATGACTTAGTTATTAATTAAATAATAAAATTCGGTTTTATTATTTAATCATAAACCTACATGGGTTAGGCTTTGTTGTTATGGGTTGCTGTTATGGGCCTATTAACCAACCATTATAAATAGATAATGTAGGGTTAATATGACATAACGTTTTTAAGAAAAACGAACCCTAGCAGCAGCAAAGGCAGAGAGGAAAAAGGCAGAGGCAGAATTCGAAATCATCAAAGGAGGCTAGTACATCCGTTCCATAATCGAGATCGTGAGACGTTCTTGAAGGTGCTCGTGTGGATACCATAGAGGTGTTTTCGAGAAGAAGACACAAGTCGTGAAAGCTAGGATCTTCGTTGAGTTCGTGTTCAAGACCAGACAAAGGTATGAATTCGTTTCACCATAATCTGTCAATCTTATACATGATCCTGCGTTAGGGTTCCGAAATTTTTGTTATATTTACGTTTATCCGCTGCGTTTTATGCCTCGGAACCCAACAATCGAAGTATGAGATGAGCATGATGGGAGAGCTGACGTTCTTCCTGGGTATTCAAGTTAGTCAGAAGAAGGACGGGGTATTTATCTGCCAGACCAAGTATATTCATGATCTATTGAAGAAGTATGGTCTCGAAGATGTATCACAAGCTAAGACTTCTATGGCAACAGCCACGAAGCTTGACGAGGATAAAGCGGGAAAACCTGTAGACATCTCAAGCTATCGAGGTATGATCGGCTCACTTTTGTATTTAACTACTAGCAGACCTGATATTATGTTCTCCACATGCTTATGTGCAAGGTTCCAAGCGGATCCCAGAGAGTCACATCTTATAGCCGTAAAGCGTATTTTTAGGTATCTCAAGGGAACATCAAATCTCGGGATTTGGTACCCAAGAGACACAGGGTTTAATCTTGTTGGCTATTCGGATTCAGATTACGCAGGTTGTAGAATAGATAGAAAGAGCACTTCAGGAAGCTGTCAGTTCCTTGGAAGAAGGTTGGTGTCTTGGCAAAGCAAGAAACAACACACAGTATCAACCTCGACAGCTGAAGCAGAATATATTGCTGCTGGAAGCTGTGTGGCCCAAATACTGTGGATGAAGAACCAACTCAAGGACTACGGTGTGGAAGTATCTAAGATTCCTATCATGTATGACAACACAAGTGCTATTGCAATGACCAACAATCCTGTGGATCACTCAAGGACTAAGCATATTGATATAAGGTATCATTTTATTAGAGAGCATGTAGAAAATGGAACTGTAGAGTTGCATTTTGTGTCTACTGAACGTCAAATAGCAGATATATTCACTAAACCTCTAGACGAATCAACATTTTCTAGATTGGTTGGTGAATTGGGGATGCTTAACACTTGTTAGTTTTGCTACCTATCTGTTATAATTCAGTTTGTGTACATATTGTTGTGGAACATGAATATTCATATTTAATAATGTGTACTTAATCTCAAAGATATTTGTGTTGCATGCAACAAAAGGGTGAGTTAGAAAGTTTCATGACATTAATCTTATGATGATCTGTGTATCCATATGATTAATGTCTAATAATGTGATAGGATTTAATGCTAGACTTAATTTTGTAATGCATGATTTATTTGCTAAATTCCCTGTCATTTCAAAATTGTAAGTTTTTAAAATGGTGTGAAAATTTGTGGTGAAATCTTGTGAATTTTACATATAAATGTTTAATTCACATAATTTCATTAAAATTTTCTAAGGAAAATCTCGATCTGTTTCTGGATCGAGATCGAGATTGACTTGCAGGATATGCTTAAAAAGTTTAAGGTAAATCTCGATCTGTCCTCATCGAGATCGACATCAAGATCAACATCGAGATATAGATCGAGATGTAGATCGAGATCGACATCAAGATCGACATCGAGATGTAGATCGAGATGTAGATCGAGATCGACATCAAGATCGACATCGAGATGTAGATCGAGATCGACATCAAGATCGACATCGAGATGCGGATCGCGATGGGTATCTCGAGATCGAAATATGACTAGTCTTTTCAGTTACTTTCTTTTTAGGCGTGCAAGTGTATAATATAGCATTATATAGACTGTTCATTATTTTAAAACATTCTCTCTCTCACTAGTTCAAAAAGCTGAAGCTAATACACACGCATATACATACATTCACAGCATCCTCTTCCCTGCTATAACATCAAGTTTTTCTTGTGATTTTCTTAAACAAAAATCACTAACTGTTACGTGAAAAACATTAATCACTAAAACAAAACTCTGCCAAACTTTTGTTTAAATTAAACTGTTGAACTTTTTGAGCATATTCTACGTCATTTCTTAACATTAGTGTTCTTGCAAATCGTTGTTCAGTTCTCCTATTATTCGAGTGAGTTTGTTTTTATTGATTTCGTGTCTTCATGTTTTTCAAATTTTTTTCTTAAGTGGCATAGTTGTGTGTCTTACTATTCAATCCATAAAGTACCAAGTAACCGCCCTGTTTTGTGTCTTTCCGAAATATTCGTTTTTTTTAACAAAACGATTGTTCACTTTAATTTCCTAAGCTAAACCGTCAATCATTAGTAGGGAGTTAAGTGATCATTAGTGGGGAGTTAAGTGGTCATTAGTGGGGAGTTTTAATTACGTGGGTAAATAGTGGGGTTCGTGTACGTTTTTTTTGTGTTTAAATTTAGAGCTTGTTCTCTATAATTCCCATTGCAAAATCTTTACAAAACATTTCTCTTCTCAAACACAAATCTCAAATGGCCAACCCAAATTTCACAATTCCCAAAACCAACTTTGTTAATCTCTCTGCTGATCGAGCAACTGGTAGATTCATTCACTACCAGTTCTGGATTGAGTCCCTTAACAACACATCCATGATAAGTCATGCCTTAACCACCTCTCCCATCCTGAATGTCGAAGCCCTTCAAGATGCTTACTCAACATTAGAGATTCAGGGTGGTAAAGCAAATCCAACCGGCTTATCCTTCACTATCGGTGGTGCAAAATATGAGGTCAGTGTGCAGAAGTTCAATGAGATTCTTGGGCTTCCTTCAGAAAATTTTGCTCCGGAACCCACTATGGAAGAAATGTTGCAATTATTCACGGATATAGGTTGTCGCCCTCCCACGGGTCCTATCAAGGTAACAAAGGTTCACACAGGTATGTTACCAGCCGAGTGGGATTATGTAGTTCAGGCCATTCAACGCTGCATGTTCCTAAAGGACAAAGACTACAGGCCAATGAACAACAGCTGTCGAGTAATTCTATATGGAGTGACAAATAACAGGAGAGTGAATGTGGGCAAACATCTGTTGATTCAGTTGCTTGAGAGGTGGGCACTGGAAAAGAATGCATCTCGGAATCCGGAAGATGGACCAGTCAAATGTTGGATGCCAAGATTCCTTCAGATGGTTCTGGATGACGTTCTTTCAGAGGAGCACAGAAGAATATTTCAAGGCTCTGAAAGGATGGCATGTTTTGATATGACCTTAAAGAGTATCTCCACCATGGAAACCCAACAAAAGTCCAGACTTTTTGAGTTGCGCCTGACTCCTTACTTCCAGGATCTGCAAGATGAGTATGCTCAGGCGCACGCTTCTCAGTTTACTGCAGTAGAAGCGGAAGGTAGTGGCAACGAAGCTGCTGGTAGAGATCAAGTGTCTGGAAATTTGGGAGAAGCAGGTGTGGAAGTTGAAATTGCTGAAGCAAATGTTGCAGAAGCTGGAGCTGACAAGGATGAAGATCTTCTGAGTCAGGTACCTATTTTTGCTGATCTTGATCAAATTTCAATTCAACCAACCCCTGTTTTCTACAGCCGTGGGCCTGAAAACCCCCAGGCTCTTTCCCAGGCTGCAAGCCCTTCTATTCATAAACATTCAGCCAGCCCTAAAACTGGTGATAAAAGGAAGGCAAGCCCATCTAAGTCGAGTGAATCGAGTGGAGGGGGTGTAGGAGTTGAGAGAGTAGTAAAATCAGCAGCTCTGCCACCCTCAAAGAAGCAAAAGATGGATTCTATCCCAGTGGCAACTGCGCAACCTGTTAGGGATAGTTCACCTCTCACAGCCACCACACCTCACATTGGTGGCTCACCTCTCCTAAATATTCCAACACATTCGCACTCGCCTAGGCATGTTGGTGAGAGTCACGGAGGGGGTTCATCTCAACAGCCAATAGGAGCTGACCCTACCTCCCCTGAGTTGTCCGCTCAGGGCTCTTTGAGCAATTTCTCGGAAGGGGAATGGCAAACTGAGACTAGCACTTCTGATGCTAGAATCTCAGGAAGTTTATATGAGGAAGAGTTTGTTGAATCCAGCACGGATGACTCTTCCCCATCTAAATCAGAAAACAAGTTGCTCGCAGAGCAACGACATCTGGTGACTGGTGGGTCTACGCCTCCAGAACAGCCCAGCGAACCAGAAAAGGTTCTTGGTGAACAAGGGGATGACATGGTCATAACGCCATCTCCTAACGTAGACACAGCGTTTAAAGGTTCAGTCTCACTAACCGATATCGCCGACCCACTCACCGCTAGTCCCCAACGACTAGTGGATGAGGCTCTAGTTCTGTTAGGTTCTAAACACGAGGGAGAGACAGGGAGAGTAGATCCCTTCTCTTTAGGGATCTTGAGTGAAACAGAACCCGGCGAGAGTAAATAGTTTAACCCAAGCCAAACACCGTCCCTTACATTGCAGGATCTACTGAAGAAGGTGGAGGTTTTGGAGGCTGGTGTTGCTGGTGTTACTGCTGCTGTCTCTTCCCACTCTGGAAGATTGGAGGTTGGAGCACAGTTCATGGAGAACCTGATTTTCGTTCAAAATCAGTTGATTGACAAGATAAACAATCTTGGATTGGTACAGGTGGAGGTTAGGCGGTCAGTAGATGATGTCACTCATGGCATGTCTCAAGTCTGGATGAAGCTAAATGAATTACTTGATGCTGTCTTTGGACGTAACAAGGCTGGACCTGGTCCTTCAACCGGTGGTGGTGGTGACGATAACAATGATGATGATGCTCCTGATGAGGATAACCCACCTAAGGGGGAGAAGGAGGATCAGGGTCTGAAAAAGCTGACTAGTAAGGGGGGTCCGGTGATCGAGTCCTCAAACAAATCTGGTGAAAAGGTGGAGGAGGCTCAACCGGCTCTTAAAGACAAAGGCAAGCAGAAGATGGTAGTTGAAGAAGCAGGAGCTGAGAAAGAAACACCTCTCGTCGATGTATTTATGGGAGACTTTATTGAAGATTCTGATGATGATGAGATGGATGTAGAAGCCTTAGTGGCAAGGAGGTCGAGACTCGAGCAATGGGCAAGAGAGTGGGAACAAGAAAGAGGTCTAAATCTTGGCGGATCTGTTGCAGGTGATGCAGGAGACCACTCGGTTGCTGACGAGCATGTGCCGGAAGAAGAAGTTGATGAAGTAGCGAAAGAAGCGGAGATGCAAGAAGAGATTTTCAGGGAATCCAGAAAAAGAGTGAATGAAGAAGTGCTTCAAGGAATCGTGGAAAAGGAACTAATGGCAAAAGAGAAGAGAGTGGCTCAGAAAACTCAGCATGAGTATGAAATGCAAAAGATCAAAGATCCTAAGGTCCAGGCTGACATAAGGAATGAAGGTCCCGAGTGGGACAAGGCAAGAGAAGCCTTAGCTGGACCAAGAGCCTATGCTCCTGACTCAGAAAGATTGAGTTTCCTTCTCCACAAGCTAGAAAATCTAAACCCTGGGCTTCTAAACTATCTAAACTGTATAAGACAGGGATGCACCTCTGTTCAAGTTATATTCAAGGAGAAGGCATGGAGTCTAATGATTACTTGGGCACCTATAACAAGAATCGAGCCGTGTATGGTTGATGAAGCATTCTTCCATGAAAGGGGTGCTAGTGAACTGGTAGAATATGCTCACAAGGTAGACACCTCTGTCAAGACTGGAGTGCTATTTAAAGAGAAACTATTGAAGATGGTTGAAGACAGAGGGGTTGACATTATTCTAAATCCCTATCAGATTAGATATGTCTATGACAAGGTCTTGAGGATTGTAAATCTGCATGACTCGAAACTGATTCTGAACGTAAATGTACTGAAGGCAGTTGCAAAGCTAGTCCTCTCAAAAGGTTTCCTAACAAAGGAAAAGAAGCTGGTGGCTAAGGACTTGGAGAAGTTGATAAGAAGGCAAGATGTTAGATACAAGTTTCCTGAAGCCAAACTACCAGTGGTTAAGAAGGAGCCTGAAGACTATGCATTCGAGCAGCAAGAAGAGGCAATAAAAGAGTATGTGCAGAGATATGGAGATCCGAGAGTAGACATTCCTGAAGAAGGAGAAATAAGGGAGGAAGCTAGTGCAGTGGTTGGTGCAAATGTCAAGTTTGTCAAAAGCAAAGCTGAGAATGAAAATGATTTGCTGATCTACACAGACAAGCATCAGGTGGAAACCGTCATTGAAATCAAGTACGACATCTTTGCAGAACACAGTCATGAAACACTGTGTATCATAAGGGAATTGATTGATGAAATGGATGATGTTGACGAGTTTGATCAGGATTATCTAAGGGTCACATTTGATAACTTTTGTAAGAGAAGACAACAGCTAGACATTCAGAGGCTACAACAATGCACCACTGCTATTATCATTGGATACCCTAAGCAGCTGGTCATAAGGAAGAAAGGTGAAAAGGGGTATCCTGACAAAGTCACCAAGCTGAGATTTGAAGACATTCCCACGAAGCTTACCACTCGCAACATGGTTGAAAGATGGTTGAGGTTGTTTCGAGATTATAAGATCAGAAATCATGTGGAAGTAGAAGGACTTAATCTTCTCAAGAAAAGAATGGATGAAGTATGCAACCCTGAGTTCATGAAGAAAGAAAAGGCAGCCAAGAAGAAAGCTCGTGAGGAAGAGGAGCGCAAGAAATCGAGATTTTAATGTATTTGTATTAGACTTTTAAGCAATCTCTGTATTTTTCTACTGTGTATTTTTCGAAGAGAGCATTTACCGTAAAAAGAAAGTGAGAGAGAATCAGTTGAATCAAGCTTTAATTGCTGTATTTATTGCTCAACTGATTATGATGCTTTTATGAATGTTGTAGCAAATCCTTCAATGAATATAAAGATATATTCTTGAAATTCTGTGTCATCATTTATTACCTGCATTTATTTTATATTCCATCATTATTTGAAACAGTTGTATTCACCCCCCCCCCTCTACAACACTTTGGACCTAACACTTTATCACCCAGTCATATGCCTAGAACAACCACTGTCGAGAATCCACATGACACGCTTGTTCTTTGCTATACCCTGCAACCACAGATTGATCACTTCTTCTTTGGCACCCAAATTTGATTGGGTCCAAGAGGCTTAGATAATTTAACAGATTTAGCTGCAGAAAAACCCTTGTCCTTATCTTTCTAATCGATTGTGACCTTGCCTTTAGGTTTAGCCTTGACAAGTGTGTCTTTAGGCTTAGGGACAGGGGTTTCCAATTAAGGAGGACTAGAAGTCTTTACCCTACATTCTTTCTATTCATGTTTATATCTGTATTAATGCAAGTACTAGATTATGCATTCAACACGTTTATGTATGCAGACATGATGTTGAATGCACATGGCACACATCCTACTTTACCACATAGATGATGAGGGATGGACATGATAGGCATACTAGGCATTTCAGTTTTTACTACTTTAATCTTTTTGCATGCATGCGTAAGATGTCCAGTAGAATTGCAGTTATTACAAACTTTCCTAGTAGTATTGGGAGAATAGGCATAATCATTTTTCTTATTAATACCTATCTTGCCATTTCTGTTAGCTTTCTTCTTTTCATTCTTATTGTCTATTTCAGATTTAATATGTTTCTTAGGTTCTTCAACTTTTACAGATTTCTTATGCAACTTCTCTTTATCTTCTTCCTCTTTCTTTTTATCCTCAGAAGGATTTCTTCTTTCATAGTGATATGTTATTCATTTATGGGTTCGATGACAAACTTCTTGTATAGGGGCTTAGGGACATTTTTTAACACATGTGGAATGTCTTTCTTCACAGGACTTTCCTCAGCAATTGATTCCTCATGTCTCTTTCCAGCCTTCTTATGATAGTCAAATCCTATACCAGCTTTTTGACCTATGACCTGTTTATCTATTGCCACCTTAACAAAATTAGCAGATTTCTTATAAGCCTGAAGTTTTAACTCTAACTCAGAAATTTTATTCCTAAGTGCAGTTTCTACTTCTTGGTTGCATTTGTTTCTATTCTGTAGATATTCTACCTTCTGCCAAATATCTTCTAAGTTAACACATGCAAGTTCTAGTTCTTCATTTCTAGCCTGTAGCATTTTATTCCTTAGAACAAGTTTAACATTTTCTTCTTCTGATGTTATCATACTTGTTTGTATATTAAACATTTCTACACTAAGATCTTCTACAGTTTTCTTGTAATCAGAATTAGACATTTCAACTGTGGAAAGAAATGATACCTTTGATGACTGAGGTGATGCTTCTGAAGAGTTTGCCATAAGTGCAACATTTTTATCTATCTCTTCTTCATCATTATCAGAATCATCCCAACTTTTTCCCTTGGCTATATAAGCTCTGCCCTGATCCTTCTTTACCAGTGCATCATACTTTTGTTTCAGTTCATCATACGACTCCTTTCTTTCCTTTCCTTGCTTAGTCTTACGACATTCTGTAGTAAAATGTCCGAGTTCATTGCAGTTGTAGCACTTAAACTTTCTACGGTCTACCATTCCAGTCTTATAATCTCCTTTGCTAAAAGACCTTGAAGATGAACTACCTCAGTTATTATTTCTGAAGCTGGAACCACTATAACTTGAGTTTCTCTTGAACTTGTACTTAGGGTTCCTCCTAAACCTGAGGTTCATGAACTTCCCTGCCATATAGGCCATTGTCTTGTTTTCTAACTGTTCAAGTTCTTCTATTGTGTAGAATTCATCTTGATCACCTTCTTGAGCATTTTCAGTAAATTCAGCTTCTAGAATCTCTTATTTCTCAATTACAGGCTTTTCTGTGTTAGTCTCTGTACTAGCAAAATCTTTGGCTACAACTGTTGTAGTCTTCAACAAAGCTATATTCTTGTTATCCATTATCCCTGAACCATAAATGATTTGTCTTTGCTTCTGCTCCATTTCATGAGTCTTGAGCTTTTCATATAGAATTTCAATAGACATGTCATTTATGTCAATTCTCTCTCTCATTGCAGAGATTTTATGTTCAAAGTGTGCTGGTAGTGTCAACATGAATTTCCTGTTGACCTCCCTTCGTGAGTAGGCCTTTCCGTATAGAGACATGTCATTCAGTAATTTATTTTATCTCTCAAAGACTTGAGTGATACTCTCTCCGTGTAGTGACTTGAATGCCTCGCACTGGGATGTAAGAATATCCAGTCTATTTTCCTTCACCTCTGCAGTACCTTCCACTAGCAGATCAATAGTATCCCATATTTGCTTGGTACTAGTGCAGTTGATCACTTGATTCAGCATTGTAGTGTCTAGTGAATCAATTAGGATACATTGAAAATGATTATCCCATGTTACTCTTTCTTTGTCAGTGTCAGTGTACTTTGAAGGTTCATTTGGAGTAAATCCTTGAGGAATCCGTTCTCCGTCATCTAAGACTGTTTCTGGTCTAAGCTTCTGATGAACATAGGGTCCATTTCTAAAATCCCTATGTATTGAGAATTAGCTGATTTGATGAAAGCATATATCTTCTTCTTCTGTAGAATGTATTCATTTTTATAAAAGGCTGGGATTTTGATGCTACTAAGTTTTTGAGTACTCATGGTTATGAAGAATTTTAAATCTCAAGAAATGATTAATTTCTTAAAAATTAAAATCAATTCGAATAAAAATTAAATTTCAAGAAATTAAATTTTAATTCGAATTCTTGATGATTGATAGTTTAAAAAATTAGTGGATTTAAAATCTTGAAAAAAAATTCGAAATTGATTTTTTTTTTAAAATAAATAAATTTCAAAATAAATTTTTCTATATTTAAAAATATAATTTTTCGAAAAACTCTTTTTGGATCTTGATTTGTAACTACAATCAACAAGCTCTTATACGAAATTTTAGGTTCAAACTATCGTAGAAGGGGGTTAAATTCGATATGGGTAGTTTTTCGATTTGGTTCGTGTTTATAGATCAGTTCTTGGAGAATAATAAAAATAGTAGTCATAATTTTAAACAACAATAACAATCTTCGGAAATATACTTGTATTATATAAACCCAAGGTGCTACACTCTCACAGGGGTGTATGAGCTACATTGAATCTCATAACAAGAAATAAATACAAGCTTTAATGGTAGTGTGTATTCTCTCTGTCTCTCTCTCAGCTATATCTATTTATGTGTGTTGTGTTCTGATTACATTCAAATTGAAAATACATTTTGTTTATATGTAGAATTTACAATAAAGTGAAATACAATTCTATGTGTCGACATGTTCTTCTCCTATATTGACTTGAGTTGACTTATGGATAATCTTCTATGTGTCGAATATTGATATCCTCTATTGGCCTTAGAAAATAATCCATTATTTCAGATGTGTCGATTTTTATTGTCCTGTATGTTTGCCTTAGTCATTTTGATGTTATTCAATCCATTTGTCGAATTCAGTTGCCTTGTAGAACCATGTGTCGAATTTTCTTACGTGTATATGACTTAGAATAATTTTCATCACACTAGGAGCTCATGTGTCGATTTCTTGTCCCATGTGAAAGCATGTGTCGACTTTACTTTGCCAGTATATGCCTTGAAATATTTCACATCTTCTAAGTGTCGAATTCTATGTTTAGAATATCTCTGTGTCGAATTCTACACACACAAGGTTAACACTTAGTTTCTTTTAGATATTCAAAGGCTATGTGTCGATTTTCTCTTCCATGTATAGACAAGTGTCGAATTCTTCACCCTTATCCAATGACTTGAGAGTAATTTCAACTATAGACAAATCCTTGCATACTTGGCTTCTGTCAATTCTTCTTGTACAATGAATATGTTAATCAAATTCTTTGTGATGACATTTAGTGTACTGGTCTGGTTCACCAGTGACTAACACTGTATTGATATTTATATTCTCCATTAAATCAATTGACATGATTGTTGTATTCCTTTATTTCTTCTAGTCTTCACTGAAATCTTTTGGCACTGATAGCTTGATCTTTAATACTTTCTGAAACACTGATTCACTTATTCTTCACTGAAGCTTGATCATAGTAATAAACTTCTTTCAATGATCTTCAATATTCTATGAAATATCTTGATACATATAGTTGCATCATCTTCATTGTAGATTCATGTGATTACAATAATATTATTTACCAGTCCTTTACTTTTAGTTTAATTACAGATCCTCGATTACATTGTGAGTCACATTATGCTTTACACTGTAGACTCTGACTCATCCTGCAAACCTATAACCTTTTAATCATTAAATGTAACATGTATAGATTTATAAAAATTTCGGTTATGAGATTAAAGACTCTGAATTCTTTTGTATTTGGAGCATATCCTAGAAAAATAGCTTCATAAGTTTTAGCTTCAAACTTGCTTAAATTTTCTGGATGTACTTATAATACAAAGCACTTGCATCCAAATATGTGAAATATTCTCACATGGTCTCTTATCTTCTACCATCTCATAAGGAGTCATTCCAGGCATGTTTCTTAAGGTACAATTTTGAATGAAAGATTCTGTATTGGCAGACTCAGCCCAGAAGTAGACCTACAGTTTAGACTCTGCCAGCATTGACCTGACTGCTTCTGTGAGTGTTATATTTTTCCTTTCCATAACTCCATTTTTTTAGGAGTTCTTGATGCAGAGAATTATTTACTGATTTCCTTTGTTGCACAGTACTCTTCTATAGTTGTATTCTTGAATTCAGTTCCAATGTCACTTCTTAGAATTCTTACAGTCTTATTTGATTGCTTTTCCAGAAATGTGACATGTTCTATTATGAATTGGGAAGCTCCATCCTTTGTACGCAGAAGAAAAATCCATATGAACTTGGTGAAATCATCTACAATAACAAGAGCATATTTTTTTATTAATAGACATCGCATTTAGTGGACATGCTTCACATACTCTATGGTTAACAAAGTCAACTTGAGATTGTCCTCTCACAAGATTCTGTTTCACCAACTTGTTGAGTGTCTTAAATTTGAGATGAGACCATTTTTATGCCATTTCTAGCTTTCCTCTGATGAGGCCTTGCTATAGCGACATATTACTTCTTTGTTTATGCAATCCTTCAAGTTGTCTTCATAAATATTACCATGACTATGGCCTTTGAAAACCACAATGCATGTTTCCTTGTGAGTCACAAGACATTCTTGTTGTCAAAGCCTGCATGGTAACCCTTCTGTTAGTGAGATTGCGAAGTTGTATGAACAGAAGTCGTGATAACTCAACACTAGAACAGGACAGGTAAATAATACAACATCTACACAGAAATTGGGAAGAAATGAAGATAAGACAAATACGGTTAATCAAGACATTAGAAAAAGTTTTGAAGTCTACTATAGGTCACTGAAAGAAGTTCATTAATATGATCATGCCTCAAAGAAGAATAATGTGTAAAGACTTTCAGGGTTTCAGAAGTGTTGAAGATTCAGTATAAAAGTACCACTAGAAGATTTTAGTGTATTAGCATTGATTGAATATAGATAGTGTTCGAAGCATAGGAATCTAGAAGAATTGAAGACAAAGGTTAAAGAAGACAGCTGCAGTCTTGAAGTTATACTGACTGAAAGAAATTCATTTATATGTTCAAGCGTCAGTGAAAAATAGAGAATGAAGTATTCAAGATTGTGTAGTAATGAAGACGTTGTCTAAGTACCAGAAAAGATTCCAGTGAAAGTAATATATTTATTGACAGTCAGTGTTCAACGCAATGAAGTTGCTGCAAACTTAACAATGTACGTAAAGCTATAATACGAAGACCTGAATCGAAGTTATAAACTACTAGAAAACCCGCATACAACATCAGTTGACAACTGATATCTAAGAAATTTGTTACTGATGTCTTCGTATGTGATGTTAAAAGTATATACTTTACACATCAGTTTCCAACTGATGTCTAGGCTACACTTACACAACATTTTTTCCGTAAAAATTGTTGTCTTTTTCTCAATTTTTTAAATATATTACATGATTTCCTTTTGAATATTACTATATTTTGATGTCTAAATCCCCATTAATATATTGCCTATAGGGTACCAAATGATATTTATATCACTTTTATTTAAAAAATGATGTATAAGAAAGGTATTAATATCACTAGAAAAATAAAGTGATGAAAAAACAGATATAAGACATCGTTTTCTGAGTAAGGACGATGTTAAAACAAATTAATATCATCGCCTTTATTTAACAATTGATTTAGTAGGTAACACTGGACATCAAGTTTCTTATAAATGCTGATATATATAGTTATGTTTAACATCAGTTGTTTTAATAGAACAATTTATTAGTTTCTTTAAGACTTCTAGTTTTATGTTTATTTCAGATGTCTATTACAAATTTAACATCAATTTCTTTATTTTAAATGATGTAATAGCTTATTTCAGACATCATATTTTTTATAAATGACAATATAATCGATGTTGTTTGATATGTTATTACACATCGCTTTAAAGAAATTGTGATGTTATTTCTTTAGGTTCATATGACAATGTCCTGTGTACATTTGTATTAGCCAAAATAAATTGAACCAACTAACAAATTTATTCTACCACAACCAAACTATAGAAAAAGAACTGTTGCCACAAAAAGAAATTTAAATTGCCAAACTCAATTGATATATATCATTACCAATAACCAAAGTTACACATCAACATAAATAAACATGGCTAGCTAGAAGTACTTCAATTCGTACAATGGAAACCATTCAACTAATTAAATAGTAACTTAACTAGTGTTGTGGCACTTCTCCTTGCAATTTTTTCATTTGCGCTATTTGTCAAGGTTGTACTACCCACCATGCGCCATCTCTATTTTACCATCATCAGAACCTGTCACATAGAAAGTGTAAAGAACTTATACATCACGGAAGAAATTCCCATTCCGTAAAAATATAGCTATTTTTTTTATTTTTTAAAATGAATCCCAACTGCAATCTGATTGCTATAAACAGATGTATAACGACTGTTATTTCTCAAACTTTAATAGTTTATTTTTTATGGAAAATTTTTCCACTCAAAACATTACTATAGATACAAAGACGACAGAATATGTAGTTGGCATAAGGCATACCTTGGCATAATCTATTAAGTAGGAGTTCAAATCAACCAGCTTCTACTAAATGCTTAATGTTATCATCTACTCCTTCCATCCGCCTCTCTCTCCTCTACTAATTTAGATAAGGAGGGTTGATCTTGAAGGGTTTCGAGCCACAAATGCAGCGGAAAAACGTGAAAATTAAATACAAAACGTAATATAAATCGAAACTCTCCGCATGATCCATGTGAAAGAAAAAGATTTAAATCGGAGATTAAGAACAAATACCTTAAAAAGTTTTAACATTTCATCAATGGAAGATTAATGGAGGTCCAAAACTTCTTTAATCACCACTTATCCCGCTAACGTGATCTACGCTCTACGGTATCCACAAGAACACTTTTTCAGGAAGGATTGATTTGTATTAGCACCCGAAAACTACTTCTCTCTCTATCTTACTCTTTTCTCAAAACGGCTAGGGTTTTAGAAAAATATGTGTATTTCAATTAAATCAGCCCATAAAGAGATTATATAGAGAGAGGAATAAGTTTTCTAATTATAATCTAATTATAATTAATACTAATCCAAAATTCTAAATTATTTAATTAAGTCTCACTTAATTAATTAATTACTAATTTTGGAATTAGTTTAAGTAATTCATTTATTCTATTTATATAATTAATTAAGTCATACTTAATTAATATCATAAATAAAATAAATTACTTATTTAATTTAAATTATTTCTCCTTCAAGCATTCTTTGTGTATGACTCTGTAGGTTATTATTACATTGACAACAATTTTAATATCTAATTAAACTTGTAAACAATGAGTGGCATCTAGTAATACATCATTCATACCCAAGTAATAATAATAAAATCAATGATTTGATTAAGGCTTTCGTGAATAATGTTTCATGTAATATAATCCCTTTAACCTTATATTATAGATCAAACTCGATGCATATTTCATGTCATCCTCTTCAACGTTTAATTCAGATTTCCTTAATCAATGAGTAGATTATTAAACACATCAACATTTGAGCACGGCCATGCATTTTATAGTCTCACGCAATCAAGAAGCCAATAATATCACTCCTAAATAGGAAGTTTAAATCCTTTATCTATCATTCATATTTCTCATACGATTCATAGTATATCCAATGTCCACCTTTATCATCACCTGATTAAAGGTAACTTTTAGTGTAATCAAAGTATATTAGTTCTCGTATAGAAATATAATAATTTCAAGTCAGAGGATCATTACATCATTATCACAGTGAGAATTTATTATGACACTTATTAATATGTAGAATCTCACGGCGGGTCATTCCAGTGCCTTTCATTGAGACATGCACTTATGTTCTTGATTTTAGTATCACCATACATATGACTAATGAGATGTGATCATCTGTCAACAAACATACTAGTCTTATTGCATTATTATTGTCCTTAAATGATAATACTCGACTAGGAAATTTTAGAAATAAGATACTATTCATATAATCTCATTTTTAAGTCACATACTTAAAGATATATAATGCGTATCAAAATTTCAAAGACATTTATTATGCTTTCAATTTATTACGCAGTAAATAAAACATAATAAATAAATAATAATCAATAAAATACAATCCTTAATAATAAAATATTTTCCTTAAAATATAAAAGTAATTGTCTCTAAGGCACAATTACTAACAATCTCCCACTTGCACTAGAGCCAATTACCCAAGTATCCAATACTCATAGAACTAGTGTGACTTTTGTACTTCTGTTGCGACAAAGCCATAGTCAATGGGTCTGCAATATTATTATTAGTATTCACTTTACATATATGTATATCTCCTTGATCATTAATCTCATTAATTAGGTGATATCTCCTAAGTACATTCCCAAACAGCCTCATTGGCTGATTCACAAGCATCAATATACTCAAGCTTTATTATAGAATCAACAACTATCTCTGTTGTGAACCATTTCAGCATACAACATCTCAATTTAAATAGATAAAACACAAAGCCAGACAGAAACACTAAATCATCATTGTCTGTCTAGAAACCAGCATCACTGAAATCTCTTACAACTAGTTTCACATCACCTCCATATAACAAGAATGAATCTTTAGTCCTCTTTAAGTACTTAAGAATATTCTTGACTGCCATCCAGTGACCTTCACCTGGATTAGACTAGTATCTACTCATCATGCTTAAAGCATACGAGACATCAAGACGAGTACATATCATTGCATGTATTATAGAACCAATTGCCGATGCATATGAAACTTTACTCATACGGTCCTTATCATCCAATGATTTAGGACTGTTTTCTTTTGAGATCGATATCCCATGAGACATTGGGACAAATCCATTTTTAGCCACTTGCATTCTAAATCGATGAAAAACTTTGTCAATATATGTACTCTAACTTAGGTTGATCAATCTCCTTGATCTATCTCTATAGATCCTGATCCCTAATATATAGGTCGCATCGCCTAAGTCTTTCATTGAGAAATTATTTCTCAACCAAGTCTTCACAATCTGTAGAGAATGAATGTCATTCCATATTAGTAATATATCATCAACAAATAATATTAGGAATGCCACATGGCTCCCACTAACCTTCTTGTAAAAATATTGTTCATCTTTATTTTGAATGAACCCAAACTATTTGACAATTTCATCAAAATGAATGTTACATCTCCTCGAGGCTTGTTTTAATTCATAACTAGATCGTCGCAACTTACATACCTTTCCAGCATCCTTTGGATCAACAAAATCCTCAGGCTGTGTCATGTACACATCCACATCTTCTTCAAGGCTCCCATTTAAGAAAGCGGTTTTGACATCCATTTACCAGATTTCATAGTCATAGTAAGCAGCTATAGCAAGTAAAATCCTGATGGACTGGACCAGAGCCACTGGTGAAAAGGCATCATCATAGTCAATACCAAGAATTTGTTTGAAACCTTTTGCCACCAATCGTGTCTTATAGGTTTGTACGTTACCATCAATGTCAGCCTTCTTCTTGAAAACCCACTTGCACCCTATAGGTTTTATTTAAAATCCCGAAATTGTTCACTTAAATGAAATTCTCCAAAAATCCAGTAAACGATACAAGTTCTCAATATCCAACAACTTACTATCCAAAAATAAAAGCTACAACTTAACTATACAAATTCAAATCTAAATATAAACTTTACAACTCTTCAAAGTCAGCAAGTCACACTCTGCCCATTAATTAGCCCACCTAACCTGCCGGGGGAAAAAAAGAAATATAGACCGACAGTGTGCGAAAGGCTCATATACGGATATAAAATTATGCAAAAAATACAAGGGTTAGAACGATGACAATATGAACAAATAAAATATCTGAATAAAGAATGATGAAACAAACTGAAAGAGACAAAAGATACTAGTCATACTTAACTAATGATATAAACAAATAAAAAGATACGATAGATACTTATCTTACAATCACAACATACATACTTTTTAATCATAAATTTTCTTACTCTTACTCGTACACTTACTAGTCATATATTATAATGATCAAATACTGAAATACAAATTTACTTACTGATATGGGAGATAATATTACACTTACAGGATGTCCTATATTTCAGTTCTCCAGAATATGTAGTCATCAAAATTTACAGGGGCCTTGCATAGAAAAAATCAAATGCTACCCAAAATCTTACAGGGACTTGCACGGTACAAAACACAATCCTACCCAAATGGCCAAACAAACATACACAATAGTCATGACTCTACGTGTCCCATAACTCCAGCGACACACCCATACAATTTAAATACACCGTATAGGTGGTGCCAAAACATGAGATTTATCCACTCATGACGGAGGTCTTACGAAATCTCCCAAATCATATATATCACAAATTAACTGAAAATATCTTACTAAAAATATCACACACACCAAATATCATACAATATGGACTATACAAATAAAATCAGATCAAACCTTTCCGGAAAATTATCAATTTACTCTATAAAGATGAACTCAAATGAAAAGGCACAAAACACAGAACTCGTAGAGGATTCTGAGACCTTTCCAGAATGGTAAGACTCGTCAAAAACGGATAAGAAACGAATGCAGAAAACAAACAAAGATGAGCTGTTAGAATAGAATCAGCACCTGATCACAGTAGTATTTTAAGATTTAAGACATCGAAACCACAGAATCTGATAGCGGAATATAAACAAAGAACGAAGAGCTCAGAAAGACCTTTGTATAATGATATTACACATGAATATTGAATAAATATTCAATTTATTATGAATTTTTGAAGTTACAGCAGAACAATTCCAATAACCAATCAGATTATACAAACGGTAGATTTTAACATACTTACGAACCGAATCTCAGAAAGCGTAAAAAACGAAAGTTGTAGATAATTGAAATACCTTTCTAGGTAGTATAAAATCACAATAATCAGATAAAGAACGAATGAGATACGAATTTTATAAGAATATGAATGAATACAAACTATACACAATATACATACGAATTGAATAACAAAACAAGAACAAAAAGATTGTTACGAATAAAAAGAGAGTGTAACGAAGATATCCATACCTTAAACCTCCAAATACATGAATGATCTTCTGTAAAAATATAGATGTCCCCATCACACGAACCCTAATTTGATACAATAACCAATCTTCTCAAAAAATTTCTTCTTCTCTTTCTCAATCTTCTCCCACTCCTTCTCTTTTTTCTTTATCTTCTATCTTCTCTACGGCTTCCCAACTTTTCTTACGTAACTTACAAAACCCTAACCCATTTTCTTTTTCTTTCTATTCTATTTCTTTTTTTTTCTATTTTCTTCTCTTAACCAATAATCTCTAAATAATATCCTAATTATAAAATATATATTCATATTCAAATAATAATATTAGTAATAATTCACTAATATTATTCTTAATATTAAATTAAATAGCTTAATATATTATTAAAAAATACGGGATGTTACATTTTACCCCTTCAGGTGGATCAACCAAAGTCCATACTTGATTAGTATACATGGATTTCATCTCAGATTTCATGGCATCCAGCCATATCTTAAAATCTGGAGTGTTTATAGCGTCTTGGTAGGTGAGAGGCTCATCTTCGTCCACAAGCATCACATCACCATCTTGAGTATAGAGAAATCCATAATATATCTCGGCTCATGGCGAATCCTACTAGACATACAAACAATATGCATTTCTTGAGCAGTATTATTTTCTTGTACATTCTTCTAAGGTTCCTCTATTAGTTCAATGTTATCATGTGGATCTCGAACTTTATCGAGATCTATTATCCTCCCACTGTCTTTCTTAGAAAGTATTTCTCTTACAAGGAACACTACAGTTCGAGCAACAAATACTTTGTTCTCGGAAGGATTATAGAAAGAATAACCCTTTATTTCAATTGGGTATTCCACAAAGTTACATTTGTTTGATTTACGTCCTAGCTTGTCAGAAGTTAGACATTTCACAAACGACTCACATCCCCAAATTTTCATAAATGACATACTATGACGTTTCTCAGTCCATATCTCATACGGAGTCTTCTGAACCATTTTAGTAGGAACTCGGTTAAATGCATAAGCAGCTATCTTCAGGGCATAGCCCTAAAAACTAATTGGAAGACTCCTTGACTCAACATTGATAGCACCATGTCCAACAAGGTGTGATCTCTCCTATCAAAAAACCTTTTATTTAATATTTTCTACTTCATCTTTATAGTCTATGAACTTTTCAAATGATTCAGATTTATTCTTCAAAAGATACATATATCCGTATCTACTAAAATAATTAGTTAATTTTATGAAGTTAATAAAAGCTACCTTTTGTCATTGTACGCATATGACAATATACATCACTATGTATAAGTCATACTCGTTCAGTGACCCTTTTACCATGTCCAGTAAAAGGAGTTTTAGTCATTTTACCAAATAAACCAAGATTCGAATCCTTTTGTATAATTCATAATCAAACTTATCAAAGAATGCATCATTATATATTCTAGAAATGTGTTTCTCATACTACACCATAGATTGCTTATAGCAACCACATGTTAGAAAATTTCTTTAAAAATGTTGCTATTGCTTGGGAAATTTTGATAAAATTAAATATATTGCAACTTTTTAAAAAAATATTACAATAGAATAGAAGTAATAAAAAAAATTAAAATTTACGATCTATTGCAATGGTTTTATATAGAGTTGCTATAGACTGTCATATTGCTATAAAAAAAATTTTACGATCTACTATTATTTCAATGGTTAAAAATGGTCTTCTATATCAAATGTAATATTTTAGTTGAAAAAATAATCAAAAAGAAAATAATGTTTTTTTATTTTTTATATCAAACAAAAGTCAACTTGTCCTGGCAAGCGATTGTTTGGTGATTTTTTATAACGTATAAGAAAAAACTTTAAAAGTTTATCTAGAAATGGATAAAATGACGTTATTACTGAATTTACATCAAAAAATTAATTTTGTTATTATCCGTTATAAAAACCGCGAATATATGGATATATTAAAGTAGGACCATTCAAACAAAATAAGAAGCAAATGATATTTGATCTGTCGGAGTATGTCTTGTAACATCATGAAAATAAATATGATTATTATTGCTATATTATGGAACTAAAAGTGGTCATCTCTATATAATAAAATAAAAAATTAATATTTGGTGTTAAAATAGATATTTAATTTTAAAAAGATATATATAAATTTAAATTTAATAATTTTCAATAATCTTACTACAAAAATAAACAATTACAACATCAGTTATAATTGTAGATTATTTTAATTTTATATTATATTATTAAAATAACAATATTTTTTTGCCTAGTATTGTATTATAAATATTATTATTATTACCCCCAATTTCAGACAAAAAAAATGAATTAAAATTGGGCCTAGAATTCAAAAACCATGGATCCAGTCCTAAAGCCCACATATCATTAAGCCCGTCTATGCAGGCGGACTGAACGAGGATTACCATTAAGCTTTGTTATATAAACACATCACCAAAACGAGGGTTTCATTCACCCTCCACCATTTCATCTCTGTCACTCTATGCAAAGGTAATCAACTAGTAAATTTTTATTTTTAATTATGTATATGTATGATTATATATGTGATTTTCATGACTAGTTCAGTTATATGTTTATTTATTAATCGAGAATTATCGAGAACAATTTGGACAGAGCACTGTCATTTATGCAGAAACAAATGACATCGAGTGGAGTGGAACGGTTGATTAAGAACAAGGTGACTCACCATATTAAGAACTCGAAGATTGAATCACAGAGAAAGGTCGTAGAAAGCTCGAAGAAGGTAAATCTGTTTTCCTTATTCTTAACTAGGATTCTTATTTGTTAGTTAGGGCTTTATTTATTGAAAATTTAGTGTTTAATTTGAGCATTATATGTTAATTAGGATTCTTATTTTAGCATTATTGTGTTCAACTTGGGGTTTTTTTTGTTTGTTTTTTTAATCTAGGGTTTTTTTAAGAGAACTAATTTTAATTTGTGGGGTTTAATTTGGAGGGGGTTTTGATTTGGGTATTTGTTGTATGTTGGTATGTATGTTAATTTGGGGGGTTTGTTGTGTTTTTACTGTTTTAACATGCTAAGGATATATCAACCATAATTGATGGAGCTGAGAGAGGGTAAACATCATCTTTTGACACTAGAAAGCCTTGAGGCTGAATTGTTCGAGGACATTAGAGCTTCAATTCAGAAATCTAGTAAGGCATCCGGCATATCAAATTCAAACCGCAAGGCAGCAGTGAATAAGACAAGTAAATCGGTTAGGTCTTGTAAGTATCTATCTATTTTATAATCTGGCATGATTTTATGTTGGGTGATGCAGTAATTATTACTGTTGATTACTCTCATTGCTAATGTCGTACTTTTTAACTGACTTCTCTAGGGCAGCCCAAAGTGCAAAAATTATGTTAGTGTTTTCTTGTTTATATGTTTAAATTGAAATTTGTTTCTTTCCAAACTCTACAGGATACAAAAGGTGTTCTTGTTGATAATATTGGAAGCTATTAATTTGGGTGATGGTAGTTTCCAAAGCTCGTTTATGGTTTAGGAATGAATAAATGCATACCAACCCTTTAATAAAATAATGGAAATTGCTTGGGGATCAATTAGATGAATTGGTGGTTTTCTATGTTGATTTAAGCATTTAACTGAAACAAGTACTAGCACAAGGGCAATCAATTAAAATCTAGCTTTTTGCTGTATTTCCTGTTCAAATTGGTGGAGAGCCGTGGTTCTAGTCACCTTGTACTTTGACCATCTCGCATCATGGACATGTTACTTCTTTATCTTTTCAACATACGTACTTTCAAGGAAGATCACACTTGGTTAAATAAAGTCTAGTAGTTTATTGAAAATTAATGGTCAAAATTACTTTGACTAGTTCTATGCAGGAATGGTTGTGTTGAAAATTACTCATGTCACACCAAAGGATAAGATTAAATCCATATAGTTTACTAATGCACATTATATAGGAATCAATATGAAAAAATCAAAATACTCTCCTAGGGGTTTGTTGTCCCGAGATAGGCCACAATGAATTATTTTACAAGGTGTTGGCCTACATAATAATATGAGCTTAATCTTATTCACACCAAAGCCCATATTTAATAACTTTGTGAAATCCTATAAAGCATATCGTCACCATTTAAAATGCCCCCCCCCCCCAAAACAACCTGACAAAGAAGCAACCAGAAGAATAACATAAACATTTGTTTGACTCCGACATGTCTCTATTGACATTTCCAACATTGAATTCTCTAGTCATGGATATCATTTATAAAACTTCTTGTTATATATGATACTATGTATGGACATCATGTTATTGGATTTTGATGATCAAAATATTTTCTCAGTGTCTTGAACTTTTTAGGACAATAAACTTGAAAGAATATTTCATGTTCCTTGCTTTCTGGCCTCTTATGTAATGTTTTTACAGGCTTTCATGCTGAAGAGAGCAGCAAAAGAACCTCTTGGTCATGTTGTTGCAATAACTTTGAAGAAATGTTGAAGAACTTTATGATATTTCTGTTGAGAATGGAGAGAAGTCAGATGGAGATGCACATGCTTGACCTAGCAGTACCACTTACCACATATTTACTTACTTTATGTCTAAGCTTTTTGTGAATGTAACTAGAATTCTACCTTGACGTTTTATTTTGCATTTAGTCTTTAGTTGTTGAATGGTTGGTAAGATGATGTTGTTGGGATTATTTTGATACTGTCTATGGGTCGGTGGTGATGTGTACCCAAGTAATCTTTTGGATTAGTGAATGAAATTGGATTGGTGTATGAAAAACCACGTTAATGATGACTTTGTTATGAAATAAATAAGTCATATCAATTTTTTTATAAAAAAATTGCCATTGCTAGTTAAAATGTTACCATTGCCTATCTTTTGCAATACTTTTTTCACTAAAATAATTACTGGTAAACATACATTCATTGCCATTAGCACTAAAATATTGTCATTGCCAACTAAAACATTGTTATTCCCTATCTATTGCAATGCTAAACAGAAAACAGAGTTTCTAATCAGGTTGCTAGTCTATTGCAATGATTTTAATTCGTTACAATAGGCAGAAAAATATTGCTATACCTTCTTATTAGAATGACATTAAGGAGTTGATATATGGCACTAAACTCATTGCTATAGGGGTCAATTTGCAACCCCACATAAGTTATTGCCCATTTTTGGAAAAGGCATTGCAATAGAGTATATGGTAACAGTTTTATGCCATATAGAAACTTTTTGTTTGGGTTGCATAGGCAATCTATGGCGTAGTGTCATTAATATGGCCTCAACGACAGTGCCAAAGGTAATGTTTGATTTGAGTCACTTTAAAACATATAAATTGTTATCTAGTTGTGCAACATTATAAGCCTCGTCATTGAAATAGAATAAACAACTCTTGTTATTTAATTAAAATGAAAAAGACTATCTTTTCCAAACAAGAAACTAATATAATGTCTCTGCTAATTGCATGCACGTTATAACAATTATCAAGTTCTAAAATTTTCTTGTAGGCCAAAAATTAAGTAACGAGTTCCTTCAACTAGAGAAACTACATTTACTCCAATTTCAACATGATACTCGAAGCTTGACCCTTACTGATCATCTTCTTCCGATCTTCCAAATAAGCATGACAGTTTAATTTCTAGTTTCCCAATTTTTCAACACCTTATTCAGACTTTAGAGCTTGTTTTGGGATTGGACTTTGGTTTGACAAGGAAACTAGATCAAATCTTCTCCTTGCCTTTCCATTTTCATTTTCCTTTTGCATTACCTGTGTTTACCATCATTATAGTAGTAGTTCATGCATTTATCATGTTACTTTCAGCAGTTCTCAACATGCTTAGCAACTCAATAGATGTTTCACCAATCTTATTCATTTTGTTGTTCATAACAAACTAAAAGCATTTGTTTTCCAAAGATTGTAAGATCAAATCTATGTTAACCTCCAAATCAATCTGGAAACCCAAAATGTCAAGGTACTCATTATACCATATAGTTTTTAGAACATGTGGTGTAACCGGGTCTCACTCTCCCTTCTTGTAAGTGTATAATACCCTTTAATTGTCAAATATATCTTGAAGAGTCTGTCCCTCAAATATCCTTTAAGGGTGCTTAATCATCTCACAAGCATCTATATGCTCGTGTTGCTTCTTAAGCTCAGCACTCATAGTTGTAAGCATGAGACAAGAAACATCAGTCGCAACATCAATTTACTTCCAATAAGCACTATCATTTGCACATGTTACATTTTTAACTTTAATAGAAGGGGAAGAGATTTGACTAACATCGAGGTGCCCTAGGACGATCCTCAAGCTCCTATGTCAGTCGAGGAAATTTGTTCTCGTCAATTTGTCCTTCTCAAGAACTGATCATATAGAGAAGTTGTTTGTGTTTATCATTTGATATCTACAATATTAAAGTGTATAAAATAAACTAGGTTGTAGATTTAATATTAATTATGTTTAAGTGATTATAGTATATCACCATATACGTCCCACTATTTTTATCAAACTAATAGCCCTAACTATTAATTCAGAAATCATTTCTTTAAATCTTTCTAGTGAGCCAAGATCCATATTTCATCCATGTTTTAAGATAGTGTTGGCTAATTGTTAGGTCCTGGAGATCGTAGAGGGGGGGTGAATACGATTCCCAAATAAAAATCTGACTTTTATTTATTTTTGGGACAACATAAAAATTACTTTGGTTCAAACCCAGGTACTGTTCATCATCTTCTTCAACCTCAAGAACACCATTAAAATAATCAAGATAATGAACGGTAAATCATCCAAAACACACAACACAACAAGATCCAAGAATATAACTTTATATTCATTGAAGTGGGGTAGATGCTACAACAAGTTCAAGAACAAAAGCTCAAGAACACAACAAAGAAATGATTTTTGGCTCCTCTAAAAATATTACAAATTCTAGATCTAGGAGACAAAAATCAAACCTATCTTCTAAACAAGATTTAGCAATGTTTACAATAGAAGATAGATGAGTGGTATGACAAAGAAATTCATGGCCCCATAATATTAAAGTATGAGTTCGGCCATGGGGGAGAGAGAAAATAATTTTCTCTCTCTCTCCCCATTTCTTTTTCATCCGAATACTCTCTCCTAAAAATGATGACTTGGGTTTCTTCTTTATATATTGAAAAAGGTGTTACTTTTTGTTTTTCCACCTTTTACTCTTGTTCACCCAAATCATATCTTCAAAGTCATGTGCCAAGCATGCCTTTGGAAATATTTAATATAAAAGTAATATTTAATAAATATATAAAATATAAATAAAGAATATCTTTATTTATAAAATATATAAATAATTAAATAATTACTTTATTTAATTAAATTAAATATTTCCATTCCACTCTTCAATTTGTGTAGACTTCCTTATCCAAATACTTGGCCCCGTATACGTGACTCCACCACGTCCAAGTATTTGGCCTTCTAATCTGTGAAGCTTTAGTAAGATCCAATCAGGTTGTGTCGTCTGTTCCTTATCCATTAGGCTGACATTTCTCCAACACTGATTTACCACCTTTGTTGATCCTCCACATGACTTAAGAAAATCAACAACTTTAGAATGATTAAAACCATATTAACCGACGAGAGCTTGCCTCCAATGTCCTGACACTTGATGCAACGGTCTGGTTCATAAGTGACTAGTCTTGATAGGGGCTCTTGATTCTGAACATGATTCCACATTCTTCTTTGCAAACCTTACTTGTAGCTTCGATTATAATGCACTAAAATCTTCATAGACTAAGACAATCTTCTATAGTTTCCACATCCTTGAATAGATATCAATATCTTTTATTCTCCACTGAGGCATGAACATGTTAATGAACTTCTTCCAATGGGCTTCAAGTCTGTAGATGATCCTTTGATACTTTGTCTTAACTGAACTCTGTGATCCAAGATTTCTGTGCACCTGCATATTATTACATGTCCTATTCTATTGTTGAGTTATCATCAACCATTACATAGAGATTACATTTAGCATTTCTAGTACACATGAAAGTGCAGTGAGTTACTTCCCTTCACTCCTATCTCCCCTTTCAATCTCCCCCTATTTGGTTGATATGGAATAGCAATCAAATACTATTTCCCTTTACAATCTCCCCCAAAAGCAATTAAATAAAATTAACTACTAGAGGATAACTCAACTAATATACAAGAAACAATTAAAGTATTGGACATGAAAATAATATACAGAAGGTTCTGGAAAGATATAATCAGTTAAATCCAGATTTCCTGAGTTGCTGAAAATGAATGATGAATTTCTGAATTTCATTTTCCTTTAGCTTTCTCCACTTCAATGTTCTTCAAAGATGGGGTTCTTTCAATAAAGAAACAAATCATTAGTAAAGACTTCTGAACAATCATTCTTATTCATCTTGAAATTCGAACTAGAACATACAGCTCTCTATGTTCCCCATAAGAGGTCAACTCATTCTCCCCTTAAGGTTGTTCTCTCTTGGAATGAAAGTCACTTCCTTTTTTTTTTCAGGATGTTCTATTTCCAGGAAACAGATTTTTCTTTCTTCCCTGCACTATTTCACTGACTTCATCTATCACTGAAACAAGAAATAGAACACACTTGGACACTTCTCAGATGCCCCTTGAAAATCTCATTCACATTCTTCTTTACCCAGAAAACTTCTACTTAGCAAAAACTCCCCCTGAGTTGATACTCTTCAAAGAAATCTTCATTTTCATTCATTGATCGTGCTAGAAAGAATTCTTCTGCCAAACCTCTCTTAAGAATGTTCCAAGAATAGATCTTCAAACAAATAGAGCAAAATCCCTTAGATATCTTTTCAGAATAAGATATAGCACTGCAAACCAAGATGTTAAGATTCTCCATAACTTCTCCCCTTTAGTACGACAAGTAACTTCTTCCCATTTGACAAAAAAATAACTTCTCCACTTCAGACGGAAAATCAGTTAAATCTACAACACCTTTAGGGATTAGGCTCCAACCAATTACTAAGAAACTCCCCCTTAGTAATTTCTCCCTTGCATCACTAAGGTTTCAATTTTATCTAATTCTCCCCCTTAGTTCATGCAAGCTCCAATCCACCCTTGTGTCTTTAGATACCCTCTAAGTAACCTCCACAAGATAGGATTGGCAGATCTCATTTCTTGTATCACCAAGAGATCTCGTTTCTTGTATCACCAAATTCTCCCCCTTAGTTGAGAATATCCTTTAAAACAATAAAAGTATCATCTACATCCAATCGAATAAGAAACTCTCCTCCAATTGAACATAAAATCGTCCTTAGGTCTAAACATTTATGTCTCCCCCTTTGAGATTGAGAACAACATGAATTAATAGACCCAAAGGTAATAGTTTGGACATTCGCACTAAGCTTCAGCTAGACTCTTCTTCAGCTTGTCTTCCAGAAAAGAATCTCTTCAACATTCCAGAGCTAGAAAATTCAGTAACAGGATTCAAGCATAGTAGCAAGGTTAGTGTTTGGTCTATGGTTTCCTCACTTCTACTACGTTCTGTTAGTGTTTACACTTTCAAGCGTAAGTGTTCCACTCATTTCTCTCCCTATTTCTCTCACTCAAGTGTATCACTCCCTCACTTCACTCAAGTGTTTCTCTCCCTTACTTGCACTCATTCCATTTATAGCAATTTGTACCTGCAAGTAAATCCATGCTAGTCTCACCAAGATATTATGGATCGTTGACTGTAGCATGTTGTCGATCACTAAAGATCTAGGTTCTGAGATGGAATCTCAGACAGGGTTTCAGTTAGGCCGTCACCCAACTCACCATGAGCAAATCCATGCACACGTGGCTCGTCGTCGGGGAATAACCCTTCTGAAATTGGAATTTCCTCCATTCCAGGAGTGACTGAAATCCCAACACCCTGATCCTCAAAAGACTCATCAAATTGGTAAACCAACTGAATCATAGTCTATGAGTTGTTGCTCAGCTACTTTCAGCATCAACAATCTCCCCATATGCAAATCCATGCACTGGATCGTTGAATGTGGTATGCGTACTAGCAGCTATCTAAGCATCAACCGACTCCCCATATGCAAATCCATGCATTGGATCGTTGACGGTGATATGCCTGTAAGTTTTGAGCGATCCATGTATTCCAGAATTTGAATTCCTGGGAGAGTAGACGTGTACAAACATCTCTCTCAATCACCTGTGAAGATGAATTAACTCACTATTTTCAGTCATGGAAAACTGTTAGTGATTGCCTCTCAACATCAACAAATTGCTCTGCGGATGTGAAATCCCGTTAGGGAACTAGGACTGTTCCTCCTAGGAAGGTTGACAAGGATTCTAATATATGGCAAGAAATCCAAGTTTCCCTCTAATGCCTGTGAAGGCGGCTCAACAACTTCATTCACCATGAATGGTAAACACAGAAGTTTAGGGGTTTTACCTATACCTCACAATGTGCACTTCTTGCAATGTGTCCTCACAATTGTTAGTCCCAAGAGAGGCTAGAGAACTGTTAGGTCCTATAACATCCCTTAGAAGCAAAAACTTTAGGATTACCATCAGCGTGAATGCTTTTGGTGTGCTTGACTCATTACAAGGTGCTCTGGCTGACGAGCGAATTTTCAATGAAATCACCCTGTTGAGAGAGTTCATTCAGAAACGGTTGAATTGCCTTTTCAGCTCTGCATCCTTTTGAGAGAATACAGATGAGCTACAGATACCTCAATTTGTATACTTCTTTCCTTCTCGAGAGGTAGAGCTGTGGGTGCACTTCCGACACATCCTTATTTGCTACATCAAGTGCAGTTTCTCCCTTAACAACCGCTAATCTACATAAGTTCCTTATATCACCAAGGGTTGAAAGTTTGAATTAGAATGATAGTGTTTGGTACTAAGGCCTTGGTTAGAAATTGATGGATTATTCAACTTCTTGACCTTCCCCTATAGCCACTAAGGCCAAGCCATTACGGCTAAATAGATAGAGTTGATCAGAGCTATATAAAATTTGGTAGAGTATGATTAAACTTATTCTCTATTCCTTCTCAGAAATATAGCATCGGAGCAATGTGTCCTCAAGAAACAATGCACCAGAGCTAAAATGTGGGAATTAATAAAGAATAGGTAAAAGAATATTAAGCCAAATTTCATAAACTCACAGTTTTGAAAAAAAAGTTTAACAAATTAACAAAAGTGTTCTTTTGAATTTCTCTTAGACAAATATCCAATTGAAATTCAACTCTTTTAACAAAAACATTTTGATTAATAACTCAAATCTATTTCATCTTGCTCACTGTATGTTTTCAGAAATTGTTTTGCAATTCATTCTTATCGGATATTATCTCCGACTTAAAACATAAATCATTTATAAAAAATCGAATGAATGCTTTAGTCATACAGTCCAAGGCACTAATCCCAAAGCAAACAACCATTGTTTTAATACTACAGGTCAATGTGAAACAGACATTAACAAGAGTTTTGAAAAACGTTTTACCAATAGTTGATACCTCAAGATCAAAACAATTTACTCAAATAAAATAACCTGATACCATGCAACCTAAGTTACAAGTTATCAAGTAACTTTATTTAAACAAATCGTGGAGAGAAAACAGTTTTCATTACAAAACATTTAGAGAGAGAGAATATATGATTTTGAAATAGAAAGATAATCCTCAAGAAATGTTCTCTTTCAAAGAAAACTTTTAGTGGCTTTTCATTCTCTGGCAAATGAATGCATGTTTAGATAAAACATTTTTCACAAGAAATAGACAAAAAATTTCTTTATGCATTCAAGTTCTACAGAATGAAAAACATATGTTAATACTAATGAATTATCAAAGATATAAATGACAAGACATTCAAAAGTACTAACATCATTCAATCATTTTGTAATAAAACGCATCTTACTACAAAACACTCAAGCACATAAGATACTTACATTATGCTAGACAATTACCATTTGTCGCTTGAAATAAACACATATTGCAATATATATCATGGTAATTCTAAAGCATAAAACATAAGCATCCGCTAAACACTGAACATACATTGACCGAATGACAGCATTTAACTTCTTACACTACATCTCAACAATTATCACATAAGCATATTGAAAATACTCATGACAATCATAATGTATGTAAGCTCGAGGTACTAGTTGCATCAGAGATCAAATACCTTTAAATATTAATGCTAAAATTTATGATCTTTGACAACCCCTCGCGATGTAGTAAATTACTTTCAATATCAGTGTTTTTGAAATAATCTTTTTGTCACTTAGTGCAGAAATTCTAAGTGACATCACTAATATCAAAAGAATGACAACTAATATTAATGGATTTTGCAAAAGCCATGAATTACATCACTTAAACTACATATTAAGTGGTTCCATTAATATTAGCATTAAACAATTAGAAGTAAATAAAATTACAATTAATTATTATATACAAATACTTATGCTGAAATATTTGATACATATAGCATGAATAACATATAACAGCACAAAGTACGAGATCCTGGATATAAATTGACTATACAAAGAGATGCTACAATGTTAGGTCCCGGGTGATCATAGGTAATCTCATAATGATAATATTGAGTCCCGGGTGGTCACACGCCAAACATTAATCAGTTCCTAGAGATCGTAGACATCTAAATAGCATGAACACTCTCTATAAACTTTACATTTAAATAAATCAATATTAGACTAGAGTGACATACCTTAGTCAATAGAGCTTTTACTGGTGTATGATCGTTGAATGAACAATTACTCCTCTTTGCCCGAGAGATCGAACGTTTACTCCTTTCGAGATCGAACGTTTACTCCATTTGGACATGAATAACTTTTCAGCTACCAGTTAACATTGTTCCTTGAAACAATACCATGCTCATCCAGATGGAAACTGCATTACCTTCAACACCAAAATATTTCCTTGTAGATATTGGTCTTGGCAGCAGCTTCACTAAACTCAGCACTCTAGAAACCAGTAGTCTTGACACTAGTAGAGTAGAACCTTCAAAAACTCCGAACTACCCTTCAGCTTCTGTATCAATACCAAGTCTTCATGTGGATTGATTCCTTGTGCTAAGTGTATCTGCCTCTGGTTCAATTGAGTTAGTTCCTTGATTCGAACCCTACTCAATCTTGATTAGTTAGTGCATCTCCAATCTTCATTGAATTCACTCAGAAAAACCAATGAAATGCTCTTATATATGCACTGTACTACCAATCAATACTCTACTACCCAGATTCATCAAGAACTGACTCTAGGAAATGTTGTTACACAAAACCCTTTGTCATGACAGATGTGTCCTTAATGTTTCCTTAGATTTTCAGTGGGTAGAGTAGTCTTCTTCAAATATGATTGAGATCACCTTGCATTATCTTTAAATTGACAATTTCCTTTCTAATATGCAATCACTCAATCTGGATCACTAAGTGCTCCAAAGAATCTCAACTCTTACTCAATGAGCACTGCTAGCCTTTGAACATCAAACACGACTAGTTGATCCAACTTACTGATGCTCCCCCTGTGATGCTGCTTGCAGCTTTTCTTCATCTGGTGTCATCTGATCTTGAGCCCTAAACAGGATGTCAACCTTTAGAAATTCAGAGCTAAAATCAAACGAATGCTAGGGAGCTTGATGATGATGTTCACTGCATCTAGATCATCTTAAATCAATCACAGACTCTGTGTAAGCTCTTAACTCCAAATAAGATAGCCCTTCATCACACCATGTGACTTCAGGCATGATTAATCTTACTTGATGTCTTCTCTTTACATTTGCTGATTAGACTTGCTGTGTCAACTGATTCAGCCGTAGTGAATAGGAAACCTTAAGTCTATCCATTATCCTTGTAATTCCACTCAAGGTCTGGATTTCCCTATCAACTCCTCCATTTGGTCATGAAGTCCGGAAACTGAACTTTACTCTAGAATACTCCTTTCAGTGCAGACATAACATAGAACTTCGTTCGTCAACAAATTCCATTACCTGCCCTCAAAGTGTTCTTACAGCAATCTGCCTAATCCTTTGAATGTGATTAATCACTGAGATGCTTCATCTATCGAATGCATGAACAAACACCAAAACTAAACAGGGTAGCCTTTGACTTGACTTCCCTTCAACTGACATACTTCACTAATGTCCTTCTTAAAAGAATTTCATTAGAAGTAGTCCTTTCTCACCAACTTCATCTTTACCGTCGAATCCGTTATCTTGATAAACCAAGTATTAGTTGATAAACCAAGTGTGAGAGCATCACTTGTTGTTGCAGCTAACTCCATTCTGATAAACTTCAACGAATAGTTGACTTCATCATAAGCATTACATTTCGTGTCAGCAGTAACCTCACTTCCAGTAGAGTGAGCTTCTATTTCTCTTGACCCCGATCAATACTGTTCATCGTCGAACTGATATTAGGAAACCCTTCACAAAGAATCCCCTATGTCTTTCTTAATATTGTGCTTCAGATCATTCAAGAAAAATAGGTAACCTTGCTTAACCATTTGAATACCAAAGCAAAAGTAGTTACATGCCTCGAACATGAAAATGTCAGAGATATATAACTTCTACATGTTGAAAGATACTCTGCATTCACAAATGATTAAGACACATGGTCCTCAATTTTGATTGAGTCCAAGGGTTAGAGATATTTCTAAACATAGTTAACAACAAAGCATTCAAGTTCAACATGCTCATTCTTATCTGACTGATCACTCCTCATCTATATCAGCCTTAACAAGTAGTCTTGGCTATGAGCTCAGTGATCCCAACCTAACTTAAGGTGGACTAGCAGTCTATAAGAATCATGTCGTACATATATGTAGTCATAGAAGAATCAATCACTCAGATTCCTAATTCTTCTAAATCACCTTTGTTGTTCACTTTAACATTATATTATCTCTAATTACCTGAGTCAATTTAAATTTAAAAATTTAATCCATGGTTTATTAAACTGACCCCTAGGCAATTCCCAAATTAGAAACAAACTTATCTTAACAAGCACATGATCAAATATAACATTTAATATAACCATGCGAGTATAAACAGATTATTGACAATGTAAACATCAAGGCACTTAGCATGCAGCAAATACTCTTTCCGGTAAATGTACCCCTACAAATACCTAAGACTCTATATGCTAACATGATCAATTATCGTAAAGCAAGCATTAAATCACACAAGATCTAATCATGAAGTCAAATACTGATAAACAAGCAACACTAACAAACTAGCATAAGTTATCTAATTTATATAGAAATCAAGGTGAGACATGCATTACATCAAACTTATAATATAATGCAGTTCAGCACTTAATACTCTATAATTAAATCAAACAAGTATAAACTAGTTAGAAAGTATACCTGAGCGATGCTTAACATTCCATCTCGAGTGATAATCAATTGATCCAAATCAATTTCCATTCTACTGAGACTCATGGAAGTATCCTTGCATTTGACCTCAATAACAAATGATGTTCCTGCTTCAACCCAAACTGATACCTGATTGTTCTGCTTAAAGACCCCGACATCGAATGTCTCATGTTCTGCTTGAAAAGATCACTCTTCTTTGTATGTGTAGCAATAACCCCTTGATTATCATATGTCAGTGATAATCAAACCTTGTGTATTTCTGCCACTGATGTCCTTTAACCAAATCTTCAATTGTTGTTTTGGTTCTTTGACCGATAAACTGAATTCCTTTTCAAAATCCCAAATTCTTCAGATATTGATTCGAAAACCACTGATCGAAGACTCTTCCCTAAATGAACTAATCCCCTTTCAATAACCAAATGATCCACTGAGTAGACCGATGTAGAAATACATCTCCAATGGTAAGATCAGGTCTCAACTCCATTAGAATGTTCTTCAGTCAGTTCGTTTGTCCTCAACGAACGAAGAATCAACTCCTGTTGTTTCGTTTAATAAAACATTTTGTTCAAACAGAAGTATTTAATTTTTTAGGAATTTAAATAATCAAAATAAATTGAAAATGCATTTTTGATAAATAATAATAAATTTCTCAATTTCAAATTATAAATAAAATAAAATAATTCGAAAAGAAAGTTTTGATATAGAAATAACAAAATTTTCAAGGTATATTAAAAAATCCTGAAAAAGAAATTATTTCAAATCAAAATTAATTTCCAAAGAATTTTATAGAATTTATAATCCAAAACAGTTTCAATTATAATTAAAATAAAACAGATTGAAAATATAAGTTTGATATAAAAATAATAAATTTTCAAGTCATCTTAGATATTCTTGAAAATAAATTATTTCAACCAAAATGATTTTCCAAAAAGTTTTATGAGATTTATAATTAAAACTTCTATAAAAAATAAATTATTAAACCTCAAAAATAATTCTCAAAATACTTTTAAGAATGTTAAACTCAAAAGAAATTAAATTGGATTTTAAGATTAATTTTAGTTTTTAAATTAATAAAATTCTTAACTAAGAATATTAAAAATATAAAATATTTGACTCTAAAATTTAAAAGAAAATAAAATATTTTCCAAGATGTAAAATAAACTTGAAAAATAAATTATTTAAATTTAAAAATTATTTTCAAAATATTTTATATAATTAAATTCAAATTTAATTATGAAATTAATTATTAAACTAAAAACAATTTGAGAGAAAAACAATTTTTGTTTTAAATAAAAGTTAAACTATGTAGCCATGTGTCATGTTGAAACAGCCTTCTAAGAAAAAAAAAATTCTACATAGAAATGTTCTACATAGACTCTATCTGGAACATCAAGTAGAAATTCTACATAGAAATGTTCTACTTAGGCTCTATCTAGAACATTAAGTAGAACTTCTGACTTAGAAAATATTTCTAACTCCAGAATTTCTACTTAGGTTCTATCTAGAACATTAAGTAGAACTTCTGACTTAGAAAATATTTCTAACTCCAGAATTTCTACTTAGGTTCTATCTAGAACATTAAGTAGAATTTCTACATAGAAATGTTCTACTTAGGCTCTATCTAGAACATTAAGTAGAACTTCTGACTTAGAAAATATTTCTAACTCCAGAATTTCTACTTAGGTTCTATCTAGAACATTAAGTAGAATTTCTACATAGAAATGTTCTACTTAGGCTCTATCTAGAACATTAAGTAGAACTTCTGACTTAGAAAATATTTCTAACTCCAGAATTTCTACTTAGGTTCTATCTAGAACATTAAGTAGAATTTCTACATAGAAATGTTCTACTTAGGCTCTATGTAGAACATTAAGTAGAACTTCTGACTTAGAAAATATTTCTAACTCCAGAATTTCTACTTAGGTTCTATCTAGAACATTAAGTAGAATTTCTACATAGAAATGTTCTACTTAGGCTCTATCTAGAACATTAAGTAGAACTTCTGACTTAGAAAATATTTCTAACTCCAGAATTTCTACTTAGGTTCTATCTAGAACATTAAGTAGAATTTCTACATAGAAATGTTCTACTTAGGCTCTATCTAGAACATTAAGTAGAACTTCTGACTTAGAAAATATTTCTAACTCCAGAATTTCTACTTAGGTTCTATCTAGAACATTAAGTAGAATTTCTACATAGAAATGTTCTACTTGGCTATCTAGAACATTTTGTACTTAGAAAAATTCCGGGCTTCAAAAAAATTCTGGATGCCCAGTGAACCAATTGTACCCTCTTTAATCTCAAAAATAAAAATAGATCCAATCGATTTGTATGTCAATCGAGTAGCTCTGATACCAATTGTTAGGTCCTGGAGATCGTAGAGGGGGGGTGAATACGATTCCCAAATAAAAATCTGACTTTTATTTATTTTTGGGACAACATAAAAATTACTTTGGTTCAAACCCAGGTACTGTTCATCATCTTCTTCAACCTCAAGAACACCATTAAAATAATCAAGATAATGAACGGTAAATCATCCAAAACACACAACACAACAAGATCCAAGAATATAACTTTATATTCATTGAAGTGGGGTAGATGCTACAACAAGTTCAAGAACAAAAGCTCAAGAACACAACAAAGAAATGATTTTTGGCTCCTCTAAAAATATTACAAATTCTAGATCTAGGAGACAAAAATCAAACCTATCTTCTAAACAAGATTTAGCAATGTTTACAATAGAAGATAGATGAGTGGTATGACAAAGAAATTCATGGCCCCATAATATTAAAGTATGAGTTCGGCCATGGGGGAGAGAGAAAATAATTTTCTCTCTCTCTCCCCATTTCTTTTTCATCCGAATACTCTCTCCTAAAAATGATGACTTGGGTTTCTTCTTTATATATTGAAAAAGGTGTTACTTTTTGTTTTTCCACCTTTTACTCTTGTTCACCCAAATCATATCTTCAAAGTCATGTGCCAAGCATGCCTTTGGAAATATTTAATATAAAAGTAATATTTAATAAATATATAAAATATAAATAAAGAATATCTTTATTTATAAAATATATAAATAATTAAATAATTACTTTATTTAATTAAATTAAATATTTCCATTCCACTCTTCAATTTGTGTAGACTTCCTTATCCAAATACTTGGCCCCGTATACGTGACTCCACCACGTCCAAGTATTTGGCCTTCTAATCTGTGAAGCTTTAGTAAGATCCAATCAGGTTGTGTCGTCTGTTCCTTATCCATTAGGCTGACATTTCTCCAACACTGATTTACCACCTTTGTTGATCCTCCACATGACTTAAGAAAATCAACAACTTTAGAATGATTAAAACCATATTAACCGACGAGAGCTTGCCTCCAATGTCCTGACACTTGATGCAACGGTCTGGTTCATAAGTGACTAGTCTTGATAGGGGCTCTTGATTCTGAACATGATTCCACATTCTTCTTTGCAAACCTTACTTGTAGCTTCGATTATAATGCACTAAAATCTTCATAGACTAAGACAATCTTCTATAGTTTCCACATCCTTGAATAGATATCAATATCTTTTATTCTCCACTGAGGCATGAACATGTTAATGAACTTCTTCCAATGGGCTTCAAGTCTGTAGATGATCCTTTGATACTTTGTCTTAACTGAACTCTGTGATCCAAGATTTCTGTGCACCTGCATATTATTACATGTCCTATTCTATTGTTGAGTTATCATCAACCATTACATAGAGATTACATTTAGCATTTCTAGTACACATGAAAGTGCAGTGAGTTACTTCCCTTCACTCCTATCTCCCCTTTCACTAATACACTCAAAACATGACTATTTAGGTAGACAACATTTGTCGATTATATCAAATATAACTCTTGAAAAGTTTGGTGGAACAACCCTTTGTAAACATTTATCCAATAAATCTCACCAAACTCTATGTCTCTAAACCCACCAGTTTATTGTGATGATTTAGTTAAGTTAGACCCAATGTTACAACAAACTAAGTACACTTACTTATCTTGTCTTCCCATGATTGATAAAAGCACATTGCTTTGGCAAAACCACTCATTCTCAATCTAGATCTTGACGAGTATTAAACATTGGAAGGCATCCAATTAACTTAATATGTATTTAGGGATTTTAATGTTTATATGAACGATCATGATCCCATCATAAAGAGATTCTCAATTTTTCCTTGATCAAATAATCCATTTCAATATTCATCAATGGTTCGATTTCCAGATTGTCGGAGAAGTCACAAGCGGTTTCACTTAAAACACAAATTTCTTATGAATAATAATTCTCTTTTGACAAAATCTCCCAATATCAGAAAAAAATAATTCATATTCAATACCGTGTTTCATAAACACAAGAATCTCATGATTGTTTGTTCAATTTTAAAATCTTGAATCATTACAGATTTTATCTTTCTCATGCAAATATGGCATGGGTGTCGTATCTAATACATAAATGATTAATCAATATTAAGCATTCATCTCGATTATATCTACGCATACATACCAATACATGCAATCATATTCATATATGTAATGTCCGTAAAATAAACGTGTTTGGTTTGTTGGGTTCCGAGGCATAAAAGGCAGCGGATTAAACGTAAATATAACGAAAAATTTTGGAACCCTAACGCAGGATCATGTATAATCATGGACTGATTATGGTGAAACGGAATCATACCTTTGTTTGGTCTTGACTTTCACGAACTCAACAGAGATCCTAGCTTTCACGACTTGTGTCTTCCTCTCGAAAACACCTCTATGGTATCCACACGAGCACCTTCAAGAACGTCTCACGATCTTGATTACGGAATAGATGTACTAGCCTCCTTTGATGATTTCGAATTTGTCTCTGCCTTTTCTATGTGGCTGCTCTTCTAGGGTTTTCTTATAAAAATGTTAACCCTTATTAACCCTACATTATCTATTTATAATGGTTGGTTAGTAGGCCCATAATAGCAACCCATAACAGCAAAGCCTAACCCATGTAGGTTTAGGATTAAATAATAAAACCGAATTTTATTATTTAATTAATAACTAAGTCACACTTAATTATTAATGGCAGAATTCAAATTCAAATTTATATTATTTCAATTAATTAAGTCTCACTTAATTAATATAATAAAATTCAAATAACCATCAATTAATTTAAATCTATAATTTAAATTAATTATTCCTTTAAGTACTCTATGTGTGTGACCCTATAGGCTATTATTTAATTAACAATAATTTTATTCTCCAATAAAATTATAAACAATGAGTGGTATCTAGTAATACATCATTGCTACCCAATTAAATAATAATTAAATCGTGATTCGATAAAACCTTTCGTGATTAATGTTTCCGTGTAATATAATCCCTTTAACCATATATATTATAGATTAAACTCGAGGCATGTATTTAGTCATCCTCTTCAACATTTAATCCGGGTTTACTTGATCCACGAGTAGACTATGAAAACAAATCATTATTTGAGCACGGCCATGCATTTTATAGTCTCACTCAATCAAGAGGCCAATAATATCTCTCCTAATTATAGGAGGGTTAAATCCTTTATCTATCATTCATATTTCTCATACGACTCATGATATACCCGATGTCCACTTTTATTATTACCCGGTCAAAGGTAACTTTTAATGTAGTCAAAGTATATTAATCATCGTATAGAAATATAATGATCTCAAGTCAGAGGATCATTACACCATTATCACTGTGAGTCTTTCTTATGACTTTATTAAACATGAAGAATCTCACTGTGGGTCTGTCCAGTACCATGTACTCCTGCATGTACCTATGTGTTGACTTTAGTATCCCCATACTTATAACCAGTGAGATGTGGTTATCTGTCAAACAACAAACTAGTCTATTTATGTATTATTATTGTCCTATAATAATAATACTCGACTAGGGATATTTAAGAATATGATATATTATATAATCTCAAGTTCAAGTCATGTACTAAACTATACAATGTGTATCATGATTCTAAGGACATTTATTATGCTAACAAATATATCGCAGTAATTAAAGTAATAATAAATACGTTTATTGAATAATCAATTGACATAAAGGTTTATCAAAATAAACATTGTATTGCCTCTAGGGCACCTACACCAACAATCTCCCACTTGCACTAGAGCCAATCACCCATGTATCTAATACCCATGGAACTAGTGTGACCGTCGTGCTTCTTCTGCGACAAGCCTTTGGTCAGTGGGTCTGCAATGTTATCATTTGTGTGCACTTTACATATGTGTATGTCACCCCTTTCATTAATCTCTCGAATGAGGTGATATCTCCTAAGTATGTGTTTGGTTCGGGAGTGAGCTCTAGGTTCTCTGGCCTGTGCAATGGCTCCATTATTATCGCAGTATAGATCAATGGGATCTGCGATCGATGGAACCACTCCCAAATCATTAATGAATTTTCGAATCCAAACAGCTTCCTTAGCTGCTTCACAAGTTGCAATGTACTCAGCCTCCATTATAGAATCAGCTACTGTTTCTTGTTTTGAACTCTTCCAACTTACAGCACCTCCGTTTAGACAAAACACAAAACCAGACTGTGATACAATATCATCCCTGTCTGTTTGAAAACTTGCATCGGTGTAACCTTTTACAACCAGTTTTTCCTCTCCTCCATACACCAAGAATGAATCTTTAGTCCTTTTCAAGTACTTTAGAATATTCTTGACAGCCGTCCAGTGACCTTCACCTGGATTAGATTGGTATCTGCTCGTCATGCTTAAAGCATACGAAACATCTGGGCGAGTACATATCATCGCATACATGATGGATCCAATTGCTAAGGCATATGGAACCTTACTCATGCGGTCCTTGTCATCCAATGATTTCGGACACTGATCTTTAGAGATCGTTATCCCTTGAGACACGGGGACATATCCCCTTTTTGCATTTTGCATACCAAAATGATGCAAAACCTTATCGATGTATGTACTCTGACTTAGACCGATCATCCTTCTAGATCTATCCCTATAGATCCTCATTCCTAGAATGTAGGATGCTTCTCCTAAGTCTTTCATAGAGAAGTTGCTCCCTAACCAAATCTTAACAGCCTTGAGAGAAGGTATGTCATTCCCTATTAGTAGTATGTCATCAACATATAGTACTATGAATGCCACATGGCTCCCACTAACCTTCTTGTAAACACAAGGTTCATCTTCGTTTTGAAAAAAGCCATACTCTTTGACTGTTTCATCAAAACGGATATTCCATCTCCTAGAGGCTTGCTTCAATCCATAAATGGATCGACGTAATTTACATACCTTGATAACATTCCTTGGATCGACAAAACCTTCAAGTTGAACATCCACATCCTCTTCAAGGATTCCGTTAAGGAAGGCTGTTTTGACATCCATTTGCCAGATTTCATAATCATGGAATGCTGCAATAGCAAGCAAAATCCCTATGGACTTGACCATAGCCACTGGTGAGAAAGTCTCATCATAGTCAATGCCATGAATTTGTCTGAAACCTTTTGCAACCAGCCTTGCTTTATAGGTCTGAACATTTCCATCCATGTCAGTTTTCTTCTTGAAAACCCATTTGCACCCTATGGGTTTTACCCCTTCAGGTGGATCAACCAAAGTCCATACTCGGTTTTCGTACATGGAATGCATCTCGGATTTCATGGCTTCTAGCCATCTCTTAGAGTCTGGACTGTTCATAGCATCTTGGTATGTGAGAGGCTCATCTTCATCTATGAGCATCAAATCACCACATTGAGTCAATAGGAATCCATATCTCTCTGGCTCATGGCGAATTCTACCAGTTCTATGAACAACCTGTGTTTGTTAAGCATTATCATTATCCTGCTCCTGTTCCACTTCAGGTTCAATGCTATTTTGTGGTTCTCGATCTTCATCGAGGTCTATAGTTCTCCCATTGTTTCTTTTGGAAACAAAATCTCTTTCCATGAAAACAGCATCTCGAGCAATAAACACCTTCTGCTCAGAAGGACTATAAAAATAATACGCCTTTGTTTCTTTAGGGTATCCCACAAAATTGCACTCTTCAGATTTAGGTCCAAGCTTGTCAGATACTTGACGTTTCACAAACGCCTTGCATCCCCAAACTTTCATAAAGTTCTTGCCTGACCGTTTCTTCTCCCATATCTCATATGGAGTCTTTTGAACCTTCTTAGTAGGAACACGGTTAAGTGTGAAAGCCGTTGTTTCTAGAGCGTAACCCCAGAAACTAATTGGAAGATCTGCATGACTCATCATCGATCGCACCATGTCCAACAAGGTGCGATTTCTCCTCTCTGAAACTCCATTCCATTAAGGTGTACCTGGCGGAGTGAGTTGTGATACAATACCACACTCCTTTAAATAATCTTTAAATTCTGTGCTCAAGTATTCTCCTCCACGATCAGATCGTAAGATTTTAATACTTGTGCCTCCGCCAATTTGCTTCTCTACTTCAGCCTTGTATTCTTTGAACTTTTTAAAAGAATCGGATTTATTCTTCATAAGATATACATATCCATATCTACTGAAATCATCAGTAAATGTTATGAAGTAGTAGTAGCCTCCTCTAGCCATCACACGCATTGGGCCGCATACATCACTATGTATTAGCTCCAGACGTTCAGTGGCCCTTTGACCCTTACCAGTGAAAGGGGCTTTAGTCATTTTACCAAGCAAACAAGATTCGCATTCTTGGTATGATTCAAAATCAAACTTATCCAAATATCCATCCTTATGTAATTTGGATATGCGTTTCTCATTTATATGGCCTAGACGACAATGCCAGAGGTATGTTTGATTTGAGTCATTAACTTTAAGTCGTTTGTTTTCTATATTACAGACAGGATTATCTAAGTCAAGAACATATAAACCATTAAACAAACGCGCAACACCATAGGTTAAATCATTCAAAGCAAAAGAGCAACTGTTGTTCTTTATTGTAAACGAAAAACCTTTCTTGTCCAAACAAGAAACATAAATAATGTTTCTGCGAATCGCAGGCACGTAATAACAATTTTCCAGTTCTAAAACTAGCCCAGAGGGCAAAGATAAATAATATGTTCCTACAGCTAAAGCAGCAACTCTTGCTCCATTGGCAACTCGTAGGTCCATTTCTCCTTTAGCCAATGTCCCACTTCTCTGCATTTCCTGCACATTTATACAAATGTGAGAAGCACATCCAGTATCCAATACCCAAGATGAAGAAATAGACAGATTGACTTCTATAACATATATACCTGAAGTAGAAGCTTGCTCAGCCCTTTTCTTCTTCAGATCCTCCAAGTAAACTGAACAGTTTCTCTTCCAGTGACCAGTTTTCTTACAGTAGTGACATTCACCCTTAGCGACCCCACCTTTAGGCTTTAAAGCCTGTTTGGGACCTGACTTTGGCTTGGGTGTAGAATCAAAACCTGTCTTCTTCTTACCCTTCCACTTGCCTTTCCCTTTGGCCTTACCTTTATTGCCCACCATCAGTATGGGAGCAGGTTCAGCCGTCTTCATGTTGGTCTCATATGTTCTCAACTTAGCCAACAATTCAGTAGGTGTTTTGTCAAATTCATTCATGTTGTAGTTTATGATAAACTGGGTGAATTTGTTGTTCAAAGAATTCATGATTAGGTCAATACCAATTTCTTGAATAATCGGGAAATCCAAAGTATCAAGATACTCAACGTAACCAATCATCTTTAGAACATGTGGGCCAACTGGTTCACTTGCCCCTTGTTTGCAATTAAAAAGTGACTTGCTCGTGTTGAACCTTTCTTGACGAGTTTGGCTTGCAAACATGCTTTGCAAGTGCTCATAGATAGTATATGCATCCATATGCACATGCTGTCTTTGAAGCTCAGCACTCATAGTTGCCAACATAAGACATGCAACATCAGTTGCATCATTCTCATCCTTTGTGTGGGCCGCTCGTTCCTCAACAGTAGCGCCCTCAGGAAGGGGACCTGCCGGAGGAATATCAATGACATGAAGCTTGCGCTCCTGCCTGAGGACAATCCTCAAATTCCTCTGCCAGTCTAGGAAGTTGTTTCCTCCTGTCAGCTTATCCTTCTCAAGGACAGATCGTACGGATAGTGTGTTTGTGTTGTTTGTCATTATTTGGTATCTACAATGATAAAAGTGCAAAATAAGCATTAGATTGTCTGAGTTATTTATGATGTGCAAATGATTATGATACATTCATAATATATCTCCCACTATTTTTATCAAATCAATAGCCCTTACTATTAATTTGGAAAGTATATTCCATAATTTTTTCTAGTGAGCCAAGATCCATATTTCGTCATGTCTCAAGTCAACCATTGGAAGTCCTTAAGAATGATTATTTAGGTAGACAACATTTGTCAATTATATCATATATAATTCTTGGATAGTTTGGTGAGCAACGATTGATCTTATCTATCTAATAGATTTTTAACCAAACTCTATGCTTCTAAGTTCATAATGGTTGAATATAACCGTTTACTTTCACCTTATTATGACGACTCAGTTAAGTTTGACCCAATGATACAACGGCCGAATATAACCGTTTATATTCGTCGCATCTCACCACGATAGATAGGAGTCCCCTGCCACTGACAGTCTTTCCCCTAATCGATCTAGGATTCGATGAGTGTTCATTCATTGGAAAGCATCCGATTAAAACTTAATATTTTGTTAAGGGGTTTATAAAATTTATGACAATCATGATCACATCATGAAGATATCCTCAATTTTTTCTTGAACTAAATATTTCAAATTGACATCTTAAATTGTTCATTTCCCAGGTAGATGGAGGATACCAGTGGTCACACTTAAAACCCATCAGCCTTACGAATACGCATATCCGTTTTTGTCAGAAAATCCCAATTATAGATATCAAAATCCATATTCAATTCCGTGTTTTAAAAATCCATATTTCATAAACACAAGAATCTCATGATCGTTTGTTAATTTTAAAATCTTAAATCGTTATAGATTTTATCTTGTTTAGCATGGCAAGCATGGCATGGGTGACGTATCTAATACATGCATACATCATTAATCTAATTAAAGCATGCATCTTCTACTCTACACATACATTCATACATCAATATGGAAAGTGCAGTATGTAAACGTGCTTGGTTATGGCCCCTTTCCTATGTGATCCTTTCGAGCTAATGAAAGGATCAAAGTCAATCTATGGTGGTAAAATATAAATACAATTACATGTCTTCATTCTTCTTGTATCCATGGGTGCTTGCTCCTCTTCTTGGATCATCCTTCAATCTTCAAGTACATTACATGGAATAATTGAATACAACCTATACTAATGTACTTACATAAGAAAACTCGAGTTACATTCGAGGTTAAACAATTACAATAATGAAGAAAACGACATGCAAGTCGTATTTATAAAACCAAAACCAAAAACCATTAATCTAGGGGTCCAAAGGCCATAACCAGCACCATGCTCAAGTACACAACAAAAATAATGCGGGGGTCCGGGGGCGGCAGCCCCAGGCTGGGGTCAGAATTTTTTTTTATTTTCGAAGACCAGTCCTATTCAGAAATCATCAATTTCTGAACTACAGATCATATCTGTTGGCCTTTTTCCCCACTGTAACTTATACAGTTTCAGAAGCATGTATCATATACATACTTATCATATCCCAGTTAACAGATCATGTCCAACATAATCTGTCCACCAGTTTGTATCACTATACAAACTGACCCTCATGCATAATATACAAATCGCAATAAGGCATATAAATCAGTCATGACAAATCATTAACATGCTAGTATCATCATCTATATACTCATCATATGAATAACAATTCGAATATACATGGCAGTAGCATGGCAGTAGCAAAGCAGTAGCATGGTAGTGTCATGGCAGTCACCAAAACAGGCATATTTGCATCATATACAGTTACCACGTAACCAAATCAGTCCCTTATACACGTAGCTCTGATGCCATTGTTGGGTTCCGAGGCATAAAACGGAGCGGATTAAACGTAAATATAATGAAAAATTTTGGAACCCTAACGCAGGATCATGTATAATCATGGACTGATTATGGTGAAACGGAATCATACCTTTGTTTGGTCTTGACTTTCACGAACTCAACAGAGATCCTATCTTTCACGACTTGTGTCTTCCTCTCGAAAACACCTCTATGGTATCCACACGAGCACCTTCAAGAACGTCTCACGATCTTGATTACGGAATGGATGTACTAGCCTCCTTTGATGATTTCGAATTTGTCTCTGCCTTTTCTATGTGGCTGCTCTTCTAGGGTTTTCTTATAAAAACGTTAACCCTTATTAACCCTACATTATCTATTTATAATGGTTGGTTAATAGGCCCATAATAGCAACCCATAACAGCAAAGCCTAACCCATGTAGGTTTAAGATTAAATAATAAAACCGAATTTTATTATTTAATTAATAACTAAGTCACACTTAATTATTAATGGCAGAATTCAAATTCAAATTTATATTATTTCAATTAATTAAGTCTCACTTAATTAATATAATAAAATTCAAATAACCATCAATTAATTTAAATCTATAATTTAAATTAATTATTCCTTTAAGTACTCTATGTGTGTGACCCTATAGGCTATTATTTAATTAACAATAATTTTATTCTCCAATAAAATTATAAACAATGAGCGGTATCTAGTAATACATCATTGCTACCCAATTAAATAATAATTAAATCGTGATTCGATAAAACCTTTCGTGATTAATGTTTCCGTGTAATATAATCCCTTTAACCATATATATTATAGATTAAACTCGAGGCATGTATTTAGTCATCCTCTTCAACATTTAATCCGGGTTTACTTGATCCATGAGTAGACTATGAAAACAAATCATTATTTGAGCACGACCATGCATTTTATAGTCTCACTCAATCAAGAGGCCAATAATATCTCTCCTAATTATAGGATGGTTAAATCCTTTATCTATCATTCATATTTCTCATACGACTCATGATATACCCGATGTCCACTTTTATCATTACCCGGTCAAAGGTAACTTTTAATGTAGTCAAAGTATATTAATCCTCGTATAGAAATATAATGATCTCAAGTCAGAGGATCATTACACCATTATCACTGTGAGTCTTTCTTATGACTTTATTAAACATGAAGAATCTCACTGTGGGTCTGTCCAGTACCATGTACTCCTGCATCTACCTATGTGTTGACTTTAGTATCCCCATACTTATAACCAGTGAGATGTGGTTATCTGTCAAACAACATACTAGTCTATTTATGTATTATTATTGTCCTATAATAATAATACTCGACTAGGGACATTTAAGAATATGATATATTATATAATCTTAAGTTCAAGTCATGTACTAAACTATACAATGTGTATCATGATTCTAAGGACATTTATTATGCTAACAAATATATCGCAGTAATTAAAGTCATAATAAATACGTTTATTGAATAATCAATTGACATAAAGGTTTATCAAAATAAACATTGTATTGCCTCTAGGGCACCTACACCAACATGGTTATGGCCTCATCCTATGTGATCTTTCCAAGCTAATGGAAAACTTAAAATCAATCTACAGTGGTTTAAAAATATTATCTATTACATGTCTTCTTTCTTCACTACTCTATCATCCTCTTTTAGATCACCTCCTTGCTTGCAAGCCTTCATTGATAATTACATTGAATATTAAAACAAAACTATTCTAATGAAATTATAAGAAGAACTCGAGTTACATTCGAAATAATTAAATTACAATGAATAAACGACATGCAAGTCATATTTAGAAACCAAAATCATAAATCAAAACCTCTGTACTATGGGTCTTTAGGACATAACTATCCACCGTGTTATCCCATAACACATTTAATATATCTCAGATTATATAATCATATCATATAATAATATATAATTTTTTTTGAAATTTCAGAAAATTAACTAAGTTTCAGTAATAATAAATCGTCATTTTGGGGCCTGCAACAACATTGAATGGATTACAGACCCCAAGATGACAAGTCAGTATTGCTCAGTGACAAATTCCAGTCAGAAAACACATATCGTTTCTAAAAATAGGATATTGAACACAGATTTCAGAAAATCTACATAAGCCGTTTCAGAATTCGTATCGAATACGATTCTCATAATAAGAAAAAACATGTATCATATACATACAGAAATACACACAATCATCACATGATTATACATCACATAAATATCATATATTCAAAATCATATAAAATATATATATCAACATATAGCCATGGCATATCATATACATATTTACATACATCGAAAAACTGTTAAACACATAACGAATTAAAACATTTCACAAGTAGCTTTGATGCCATTGAAGGGTTTCGAGGCACAAACGCAGCGGAAAAATGCGAAAATTAAATACAAAATATAATATAAATCGAAACCCTCCGCAGGAACCATGCGAAAATAAAGGTTTAATTCGGATATTAAGAACAAATACCTTAAAAAGCTTTAACAGTTATTTAATGAAAGATTAATGGAGGTCCAAAGCTTGTTTAATCACCACGTATCCCGCTCACGCGATCTACGCTCTACGGTATCCAAACAAACACTTTTTCATGAAGGATTGATGTGTACTAACACCCGAAAACTGCTTCTCTATCACTATCTTCCTCTTTTCTCAAAACGACTATGATTTTAGAAAAATATGTGTATTTCAATTAAATCAGCCCATAAAGAGATTATATATATAGAGAGAGGAATAAGTTTTCTAATTATAATTAATACTAATCCAAAATTCTAAATTATTCAATTAAGTCTCACTTAATTAATTAATAACTAATTTTGGAATTAGTTTAATAATCCATTTATTCTATTTATATAATTAATTAAGTCATACTTAATTAATATCATAAATAAAATAAATTACTTATTTAATTTAAATTCATAATTTAAATTATTTCTCCTTCAAGCATTCTTTGTGTGTGACCCTGTAGGTTATTATTACGTTGACAACAATTTTAATATCTAATTAAAATTGTAAACAATGAGCGGCTTCTAGTAATACATCATTACTTCTCAAGTAATAATAATAAAATCAGTGATTTGATTAAGGCTTTCGTGAATAATGTTTCATGTAATATAATCCCTTTAACCTTATATTATAGATCAAACTCGAGATATGTTTTGTGTCATCCTCTTCAATGTTTAATCCGGGTTTCCTTGATCAATGAATAGATTATTAAACAAATCAATATTTGAGTACGACCATGCATTTTATAATCTCATACAATCAAGAGGCCAATAATATAACTCCTAAATAGGAATGTTAAATCCTTTATCTATCATTCATATTTCTCATACGATTCATAATATACCCAATGTCTACCTTTATCATCACCCAGTTAAAGGTAACTTTTAGTGTAATCAAAGTATATTAATTCTTGTATAGAAATATAATGATTTCAAGTCAGAGGATCATTACATCATTATCATAGTGAGAATTTCTTATGACACTTATTAACATGTAGAATCTCACGGCGGGTCATTCCAGTGCCATTCATTGAGTCATGCACTTATGTTCTTAACTTTAGTATCACCATACATATGACCAATGAGATGTGGTCATCTGTCAACAAACATTCTAGTCTTATTGCATTATTATTGTCCTTAAATAATAATACTCGACTAAGGAATTTTAGGAATAAGATACTATTCATATAATCTCATTTTTAAGTCACATACTTAAAGATATATAATACGTATCAAAATTCCAAGGACATTTATTATGCTTTCAATTTATTATGCAGTAAATCAAACATAATAAATAAATAATAATCAATAAAACTTAATCCTTAATAATAAAATATTTTCCATAAAATATAAAAGTAATTGTCTCTAGGGCACAATTACTAACATATCTATATTACCAGCCATGCTTGAGAGAAAAACCAATGCTCCTTTCTCAGAAGCAATTTTAGCACAAAAACCTTCGTCACTTGAAAGTTTAAGTAATATTCTCATAGCATACTCTCTTTCTTTCCCTAAGATTCCAATAAGGCTATGTATAGTGAATCTAGAAATACCTTCTTCAAGCATTGTTTTCTGGAAAAATATTATACCAATTACACGATCAAAACTGTAAAATTTTCTCTTAAAAGAAGGTACAATGTGAAGAACTTTTTAACTTCTTTATGAAGAACATCGTAAATTAAACAATTTAAACATTCAAAACGAAAATCAAATACTCTTTATCCTTTCCCAGTAGCCATATATATATTTATCACTTGGAAGGATTTGATAACAAGATTATGCATCTGTTACACACTAATATTAACAGATAAGCCCAATAAGATAGATTGCAAGGTGTGAGGATGACATATAACATATAAAAGATTACAATGCAACTTCCTTTATTTTTTAGCTTAAAATTAACGGTAACTTATTTTGAAATAAATCTAAATCATGATAAATAATAATAATAATAATGGCTCTACAGGCTATAGCTCATGACATGCAAAGCATTAAAAACTAAATATGATCTGGAGAATGCACCATGATTTCTTCATCCTTTGCTTTTCACATGAGATCCCATACTTTTGGTATAATTTTTTAAATTTTTTAAATTTTTTACAAAGAGAACATCTATACCAGCAATTCGTATTTTGTATCTAGCCAACTGATTGTCTTCTCTGATTTTACACATATTATCAAAAACCTTCTCAAAGTTCTCCATAGAAGGAGAGTTGTCACTCAGATATTGCACAACACATGCAATCTGATTTTCTATATTTATGTTGGTCCACTCTTCAATTGCTCCAGCTAATCCATATTAGGTTTATGTTATTCTCCCTTAGTATAAGTTTGTAGAAGGGGGGTTGAATACAAACATAAGAATTTTGACTAATTCTTTGCGGATTCAAGTTTGTACTTTGATAGTTTTAGTATTTGGAAATATACAATAAAAAAACTATTTAAACTATGAATTGAAAATTGATAATCAAGATAACAAAGCAAAGCAATTTAAAAATTACTAGTGTATTGCTTTTCTACTAGTAAGAATTTTGCTTTCAATAACTCTTGGTCTAAAGAACCAAGATGCTTACAAATAAAAAACTGAACAGAGAAAAATAATACAATGATTTCAAACTTTTCTATGCTTTTCTTGTTTTTGTTCTATATCTCACACTTTTTACAATGAACTGATGAGACTATATATAGCAGTTCACATCCTATATCTATTTTTCTATCGACAAATAAAATGCAAATTAAAATTACATTTTACACTATATTCACTAAAAAAGATTGTAGTTTCTTTTCACAGTCTCCTTTGCATTTGTCTTGTTCTGGAAAAATATTTGTCTTGAACTTTTCCTTGAAGACTATGTTTCCTTGAAAGTCTTTACAATCCTGACAAGACTGTCTTCCATTGATTCAGTTTTTTTAAAGTTCTCATTCCTTTTGTCCTTAACCAATTTAGGAAACATTGATCAATTGATAATTGTTGTTATGATTATCAATCGATCCTTCTTTGCTTATCCATCGATGGATAGGTTATCCATTCATCAATTGATGTATCATTGGATATCTTGGTCATCCATCGATCCCTTATCCATTAATTGTCTTTCATCCGTTGATTTCCTTGGTCCTTTCATCCGTTGATGGAGATCCATTGATTTGACTTTGGTTGACCTTTATCCATCGAACAACATCCATATCCATCAACTTCAACATCTGTTGATCACTTCATTTGTGAAAATTCTGACTTAGAATATTTATAATTCATGAGCCATTCTTCTCATCTGTTGAAGAGCTATCAATTGAAGTCAATAAACATCAGTTGACAAGAATTAGCATCCATCGAGGCATTACAATCAATTGATAAACTAGAAACATAAATCAACTGCTACAATCCAATTTATCAGTTGATTAACAACAACTTCAACTAATAATTGGCTTCCTAGTCAATGGATATATATAAGTCATATATCCATTGACCGGTTACATTTAAAAATGAATCTTTATTGAAATTCTAAGTAATTTATTATCATCAAATCTCATAATTCCTAACAATCTCCCCCTATTTATGAATATAACAAATAGGCATAAATTCACTGTTGATGATAACAAAACTCTAAGTATTTTTACTCTAGCAGAAATTTCAATATGGAAACATGTAAAGATTGATCAAGTACTAGTGACAGATGCTTTTTGATAAATTTAATGATGAGTCTGAATTGTCTATCTCTTTCTTCTTTTGCTTGACTCATTTATCTTGTTTTCATTTTCCTTCATCTTCCTGTACAGTGACCCTTTTAGAATCTTTTCATCTTCAACATTATAGTCCAATTGGCTTGCAAGGTAATTCAATTCCAGATTGGGTAGTTTGCTGATTTCCTGACAAATGCAATGCACTTCTCTCTACCCTCTATGTCTTTATAGATCATCATGTAAAAAGGCTCATGAAGTACCTTCTTTCCTTCAGGGTTCTAGATCTTCACTTTATCATCCCTTTCTACCTGAAGTGGTGCTTCCCTTATACTCTTCATTTTCTGCACAATATCATGTGTAAGCTCCTTGGTCAAATAATATCTTTTGTTAAGCAAAGTGTAGATCTTTCTCAAGGTGACTTAACCTTATTGCATAACTTGATTAAAGGTAAAAGCTGAATATGAACCATCTTCATACTCAATATGAAGAAGATCCACATCCCTTTTCCTTTGACCTTTGATAGCCATCATTCCTTCAAGTTTGACTGAAACCAAGTTTTCAGGCTTAGATTTAAAAAAAATTATCTCCTTGGAATGACCACTCCCAGATGCTTGATTCTGATTTTCTATCTCCTTTGGCTTCTCATTCTTATCCACCTCTACTTCATCAACCACCAACTTCCTTTTAACACCAGAGATTTTAGGTTTATTTGCCCTTTGTTTCATTCTTGCCCCCTTTTCACCTTCTTTCCTCCTGGCTTCTGTAATCTGTCTATCTTCCTCATCAAATTCTTTCTGCAACTGAGTTGCTAGTTCTTCCTGTGCTTATTCTTGATGCTTCCTTTCTTCAATACCAACAACTATTTCTTTTGACAATAGGTTGTCACCTCTACCTGTGATAGATTCCTTTTTCTTCTTGCCATCTTCAATTAATATACTCTTTCCTTTTCTATGACCAGTTTTTGAGCTACCTTCATCCACCCTTATTTCTCTTTTCTTCACAACATTAAGAATTTCTAGCATTAAAGAGATTGACCCTTGTGCATCAATTTCCTTATTTTTGCTTGTAATTGAATCAAATTGTTTAACAATTTGTTAAGTCAATGCTTCATTGGATCTTTCTTTTGAATGACATTTTCTATGTACTTGACCACAGCTTCAATCTCCCTCCTCATCTCCTCATTCTTCTCCAATTTTTTGTTATCAGCAACAGGCTCTTGCTCCAAATTTTTAGAACTGAGAGGGGTGTACAAGAGTTTGCTCATCAATTTGATTTGGGTTACTTGATTTTTCAAAATTTTCTCCATGCTAACTTCCATAGAATTCACTCATTTATCCAATTCCATAACTTTGTCCTTGGTTGTCAAACCTTTGCTTGATTCTTGTCATCAAGGTTAAACTGAGCCTAGAGTCAATAGTGGTATCAAAGTGTGTTCTTGCACTGTCAATCTCTTCCCTAATCTTCTTCAATGCATTCCTGGATCCTGTGGTATGTATCTTTTGGAATTTGAAATTGTCCCTGTAAAAGCTAAGAATTCTTCTATGGACATGATCTTCCACAATGGTTTCAGCCATGGATCTTCTGTAGTGGGAAAGATTGGCCTTTTCAGTATCTGTCAGATTTATTTCATCATTGGCCATGTCTGGTTCAAGTAAGTCATCATCTGAATGTGATTTGAAATCATCAGGATTCATGTGAGAAATATCATCAGGCATCCTTGCTAAATTCTCCTTCATGACCCTGAATACTTCCTCAGATTGAACTAACCCCAGCATCTTCTTAGCCTCTTGATTTGTGGCTGATGCCAATTCCTGATAGTGTGGATCCTTATGTTGAAATGTTTCAGGATTTAGGTTAAATTCAACCTCATCCTCCACTACTTTGTGGGCATCTGCAACTCCTGCATGAACTCCATGCTCTCCATCTCCCCCTAACTCCAACCCCAACTCCTGGGTGAGTTCTACTGTAAATCTCTCAATTTTAGAAGTTGAAGCTTTATGAGATGGTGAACAAGGTTTCTCTCTATTCTTTTCCCTCTCATACTTTTCTCTCTTTTATTTCATCAGGATCTAATCCTGGATTCTCACCTCTCCCTCACTATGCTCTCCTTTTGCATCACCTACTAAGGTAGAACTCTCTTTGTTAACACCTCACTATGCTCTCCTTTTGCATCACCTACTATGCCTCTCATTCACATTCTCTCATTTTGCTAAGATATGCAAATCCTGCGCCTCACACACCTCATCCACTCCACTTAATCCTAAAAGTGTGTTTTCCATTTTAATTGTTTAAATAGATGGTTCAATAATTGGAATAGAAGTGCCAATCGATGGATGAAAAATATTCATCGATTGATGAATATCTGTTGATAAGAGCTCGTCGATGGATGTAAGGATATCCATCGATGGAAGTGTACTAGTCAATAGATGTTGGAAAATATCAGTTGATTGAGTAATTTCCATCGACTTGGGAGAATTTTCTATATTTTCCTGCTCAACCAAGGTGTTAACCTTATTTTGTGAGTCAGGTGAGAGTGTTGGCTCCACCCTGAGTTGCAAAGAGGGTGAATTTGAAACATTGATGTAATCAATCATCAAAGTTTCTGAAGAAATAGATTTTGAAGGAGATTGTGGAGAATGAATAGATAGTGAATGGGGTTGTGCCTCAGGAAAATTTTGAGACACATCAATTAAATAAACTGAAGGCTCCACCAAATTTTTATTTGGCTTTACAGGTGTATGTGACTCTTGTGCATTACTATTTCTCTTTTTTCTCCTCTTGTAGAGTTGAACTAATTTGTGTCCCTTATCCCCATCAGATGGTCCTTGTTGAGACCTCTTTTCAATAGTTACACCTTGTTCAGAAGGTGCAACTAGGGATCTATTTAAATCCTTTATCACAACCTCAATTTTTTAAGAGATTGGGCTGGAGGCTGGCTGGACATTCTCACCCTTACCATCCTTATTCTTCTGGCTTTCTTGATGTTGGCCAGTTCCCTCGCCCTTGTTAACCACCTTCATACTCCCCTCAATGGGTTTTCTTTTTCTGGATTTTACAACAACAGACTATTGAGAAATTGTTGAGGTGGTTTTCTTAGATTTGGATTTGGAGGGTTTTGTAACTTGGGTAGGAGGGATGGGGGTAATTCCAACCCCCTCCATTATTGCAGAAGGAAAAGAAAGTGGTACATCAGAAGGAGTAAAAGAGAAGTTATGAGTTTCAAGAAATACCTCTACAAAGGGAGGATAGATGAGGCACAACCTAGTATGTAGTTTGATTCTCACCAAATCCATGAAGACCCTTTTGTTCTGAGTCAATGGCTCCATTGTTTCCATCTTTGTAGTAATCTCATATTTTCCAATAGCAGCATTAATTAACAACATAAAAAATCTAGTAAAGTAAATGTTGTTCATTCCTGAAAATACTTTAATAATAGCATCAAAGAAGTAGCTCCACTCTTTCCTAAGATTCTTTCTAACAATTTCACCTAAACTGGCTTCAGATTTAGGATAACTAACAGTAGCTATCATATTCCTAATTTCTTCATCAGTTGGGGTTTTTTTCATAGTTATTAGTAGAGATATCTAGACATTCAGAAATAGTAGCACTAGAGATGGTATAAGAATTACCTTTGCCGGTGTAAGACGTTACCTTACCATCCTGTGATATTTCCTAGAAATTGACAGGTGCCTGTATTACTTTTCTTGTTTATTTTACAACCTGCATAATCTGCATCTGAGTAGCCTATTAGATCAAAGTCAGAATCTTTAGGATACCAAATACCCAAATTTGGTGTACCATTGAGATATCTAAATATTCTCTTAATAGCCACTAATGAGATTCTCAAGGATCAGCCTAAAATCTAGCACACAAGCATGTAGAGAACATTATATCTGGCATACTAGTTGTTAAATAGAAAAGTGAGCCTACCATGCCCCTATAACTTGAAATGTCCACTTTAGTTTCCTTAGTATTCAATTCAAGTTTAATGGCAATGGCCATTAGAGTTTTTACAGAAGAACATTCACTTAAGTCAAATTTCTTCAACAAGTCATGAATGTACTTTGTTTGATTTATAAAAATACCATTCTTAACTTGTTTGACTTGCAAATCAAGAAAGTAGATAAGTTCTCCCATCATGATCATTTCATATTTATGTTGCATTAGTTTGGCAAACTTTTTGCAAAGCCCCTCATCTGTTGAGCTAACCATAATGTCATCCACATAGATTTAGACAAGAATAATTGAGCCATTAACATTTTTATGAAATAGAGTTTATCAACATTACCTCTTGTGAAGTGATTCTCAATGAGAAACTAAGATAAAGTGTCATAACAGGCCCTTGGTGCTTTTTTCAAGCCATAGAGTGCTTTGAGCAGATAATAGACAAAGTCAGGGAAATTTGGATCTTCAAAGCTAGGGATTGTTCCACATAGATTTCCTTTTCTAATTCTCTCTTCAAAAATACACTCTTCAGATCCATCTGGTAGACCTTGAAATTAGCATGTGCAGCATAAGCTAAAAAGATTCTGATTTCTTCCAGCCTTGCAACTGGTGCAAAAGTTTCATCAAAATCAATTTTTTCTTCTTGTGAATAGCCCTTTGCCATAAGCCTTGCCTTGTTTCTAGTCACAGTACCAGTTTCATTCATTTTGTTCCCGAATACCCATTTTGTACCAATTAGCGATCTGTCTTTTGGTTTGGACACCAACTTCTAAACTTTATTCCTTTCAAATTGATTGAGTTCCTCTTGCATAGCTAATACCCAATCAGGATCCTTGAGAGCAGCTTCAACTCTTTTAGGTTCTTCTTGAGATAAGAAGCTGTTATATAGACACTCATTTTGAGTAACATTTCTTGTTTTGACACCATCTTCTACATTTCCAATGATTAACTCAAATGGATGACTTTTTGTCCATTTTCTTTGTGGAGGCAAATTTTGCCTTGATGATGAGGCTTCGTGATCATTGGTATTGTACTAAAATTGATTTGAATTAGAGGATTGATTTTGAAACCCTCCCCCTGAATTAGATACCCTAGATATAAAGTGTTGATTATCCATTGAAAGATTATCAATTGATGCATTATCAGTCGATGGATGTCTGTCAACTGATAAATTATCCATTGATGTTGTGACATCAACTGATATTGGGTTTTTAAGTACTTATGAATTTACTGGAATAATTTCTTCATCACTTTCTTCATTTGTTCCATTGGATTCATTTTGAAACTGCATTGTGTCATGATTTCCTTCATCAAACAAGCGTTGAATCTTTTTATCATCAAAAACTACATGAACAGATTCCGTAACAATGTGTAGGCTAAGATTATAGACTATATAGGCTATGCTTGATAGAGCATACCCAACAAATATAGCTTCACCAGCTTTGGCCTCAAATTTTCCTTGGTTTTCACCTTGATTCCTTAGAAGATAACATTTTCAACCAAAGATAGGAAGAAATCTAACTTTTGGCTTTTTGAACTTTTTAATCAATTGATATGGAGTCTTTCCTTGAGCTTAATTCACTATGGAGATGTTTTGAATATAACATGCTGCATTAATGGCCTCGGCCCAGAAATATGTTGGGAATTTAGCATCTTCCAACATTGTTCTAGTTGCTTTAATCAATGTCCTATTTTCCCTCTCAACTACCCCATTTTGTTGAGGTGTTCTTGGTGCAGAGAATGTATGTATGATTCCTTTAGATTCACAAAACTCCTTCATTGTGGAATTCTTAAATTTTTTTCCATTGTCACTTCTCATTTTCTTTTCATCCAATCCAAGATTTTTCTCAACTTCTCTAATGTACTTGATGATGAGATCACTTGTTTCATCTTTTGAATGCAGAAAATAAGTCCATGAGAATCCAGAAAAGTCATCCGCAATAACTAGAGCATACTTCTTCTTTGCAATGGACATGATGTTCACAGGTCCAAACAAATCCATGTGTAATAGCTCAAGTGAATTCTCAATTGATGATTCCAATTTTGACTTGAATGATGCCTTCCTTTATTTTCCTTTCTGACAAGCATCACATAGTCCATCCTTGACAAATTCCATCTGTGGTAAACCTCTCACTTGGTTTTTCTTGACCAACTTATTCATGGCTTTGAAATTTAAGTGAGATAATTTCTTATGCCATAGCCAACTCTTATCTGTACTTGCCTTAGAGAGAGGACAAGTCACAGAATCTGCTTTTGTTGAGTTGAAGTCAGTTATGTACACATTTCATTTCCTTTTTCCAGTCATAACTAGGCTTCTATCTTTCTTATTGGAAATTATGCATGTTTCAGTTGTGAAGCAAACTTTATTTTCATTGTCACATAGTTGACTGATGCTTAAAAAATTATGACTTAAGCCATCACCTAGTGCAATTGGTTCAATGATGACATTTTCTGTTGAAATCAAGCCATATCCCATGGTGTAACCCTTGTTATCATCTCCAAAAGTTACTATAGGGCCAACTCTCTCATCAAACTTTGTGAGCATGGATTTATCTCCAGTCATATGCATTGAACATCCATTGTCTAAATACCAAAGATTCTTTTTCTTTCCCTGCACATGTTCTAAAAGCAATCAAGTTACTTTTGGTACCCAAATTGCATTGGGTCCTTTCTTATTAGTGACTACCTTTGGTTTAGGTTCCAACTTTTGTACATTTGGTTTAGGGGGTTTTTCTTACACTTCAACATTGGGTGTTGGTTTCCTCACATCAAGATTCTCAGTGCTAATACTTGGAATGTTCATGCTTACAAAATTAGAGAAATTTGATGCATGAAAGTTGTGCATATTCCAGGGCATATCAGGCATATTCATGTTGGAAAATGCAAGATATGGATTAAACATATAAGGCATGGTTGCATATTAGGCATGAATAGAATGAGGATCAACTAATTGAGGATAAACAGAATTAGCATGCATGTTACGTATGACAAGCACATTGGATGTAGCAGGTATATTGGACTTGCAATGCACATATAAGTGATTCTTACTACCACACTTAGCGCAGATCTTTCTAGGAGCATACTTGTCAGGTGTGTAGTTATTGTGCTTGTTTATGCCTACTTTACCATTTATGTTCTCTTTCTTCTTTTCATTAGGCTTAATATTAGGTTTTATCTTTTCTAATTTTTCTTTCAATTGGTCTTTAGACAAGAACCCTATATTGGCCTGTTCAACATTGATATGAGGTTTGATCTTCAAAGTAGATTGTTTAGCATTTAATGATTTCTTAATCGATGGAGGATCATCCATTGAGTCGATATTATCAATCATTAAATAATCTTTATTAGTTGGTTCAGGATTAGCAATTGATTGCTCCCTGTCCAAAGATTTATTTTCATCAATAGATAATCTCTCAAGAGTTTCAGACAACATGATGAAGGAGTTTGTTCCATGAATGTCATTCAACTTTTTGCTTGCTTTACTAGACCTATTTCATTTATCAATAGTTTTCAATTCTTCTTCTAGTTTTTCTTTATGAATTTCTATTTCCTTTTTACACTCAACTGATTCCTTTCTAGTGTCTTTGTTTTCCACCCTGAGTCTATCCATTTGCAATAACTCACTCTCTAGATGAGTATTTCTTTTAGTTAGAGATTCTAAGGTGCTCTTGAGCCTAGTGTTCTCTTTGTTTAAAGACTTGAGAGTGACATGTAAAGTATACAATTCATTAGACATTTCAGTAATGGTAATATTGCATTCATCCTTGGATAACTCAGATAGATTTGTAGAAATTACATGATTGCTAGAGGAACTAGCTTTTTGGTCATCATGGTTGGCCATAAGTGCAAGGTTGATGAATTCCTCTTCCTCAGAATCATTCTCAGTAGCCTAGTCCTTTTCTTCTGTCATAAAAGCCTTTTCTTTCTGTTTCAACAAATCAAAGTACTTCTTTTTATAGTCAATCTCATCACTATACTTTCATTTCTTCTCCATTTTTGGCTTTCTACATTCATTCAAAAAGTGACCAGCCAATTCATAGTTAAAATATTTAAATTTAGTCCTATCAAAAATATTTTTACTTTGTTGATTATCTCTCTTGAACTGGGATCCAGACCTTTTCATAGAATTCCTCTTAAATTTGAGTTTGGAAAATTTTCTGGATAGAAAAGCTAGATGCTCATCTATCTCATCCATTTCATCCTTAGTATAAAGTTGGTTGGTGAACTCGGGATATTATTTATTTTCATATTGGGTAGAAATCACATTTGCAAGGAATTCTCAAATGAGTTCACAAGTATTAAATAGTCCATATTTTAGGGACTTTTGAATTTATTTTAAATCCAATACCTCGTACTTTTTGCTACTAGTTTAATTATCTTGCTTACAATGTTATATGCATATATGGTAGTTAAATTTTCTAGCATAAGTGAGCAGCATAATTATTTATATGTTAAATATTTGATGAGTATTTGCAAGTCAATGATATCTTTCTTAATTGCTCTTATATTTTGCTCTGATACTTTTAAATATTTTATTATAAATAATTGTGACACTTTTGGTATTAGTGATGTTATTTAGAATTTCTGTTATAAGTAACTAATGTTTATTTCAAAAATCACTAATATTGAAAGCTGAAATATTTTCCGAGTCTTGTGTATAAAACTCTAAATATTTTATATACTTAGGAAATATTTCTAGAGTTTGATTTTATTTGCGAGGAGTTGTAATTACGATCAAAGTATTAAATACAATATTTAAAGGACTTGTGAATTTCTTTTCAACTATTTCCTCGGGCTTACGTATATCAGTAATAATTATTGTGAGTATAATTGCAATATGCTAGTATGACAATTATTAGATATAGCGTCGGAAGTTATATGCTAATATTCAATCTTATGAAAATTTAGTATTTAGTGAAATTATTTTATTTTATTTAAATTATGGATTGAAGCAATTCAATATTTATTAGTTTTATAATTTTGATTTGATAAAATATTAGAAGCATAATTTCTTGCATTTTGAAATTATTGATAAATATCAATAATGATATTTTGTTAATGTGTCTGTACAATTAATTGTGATATTTTTAGTATTAGTGATGATACATGTTGTTTATCTGAAATCACTAATAATAAAAATATGTGTAAATGCTTATTGTTCTACTGAATAATTGTCATGTGTTATTTGATTTATATATGCATGAATGTGGTAACTGTTTGTATTGCATGAGTACTACTATTAGATTTCTTTCTTTGACTGAATGTTTTAAACCTGAATGTATTAAAAATAAATTCTTGTCTATTTATTTTTCAAAACATTTTATCTAAAGGTGCATTCATTTTCTATCAGTTTTAGGGAAGAAAACTTTAAAATTCATTTTCAAAACTTCTTTTTTGAAAATCTTTTGATTTTATAGCCTTTCTTTGATTTCTAAAACATAGGGTGTGAATCAATTTTTCTTGAGGATAATCTTTCTCTAAATCTCAAATATTTTATCATCTCTCAAAAGCTGGTTTTAAAAGTTTTATCTTTAAAAGTTTTTTATCCCTTAATTTTTTCTTTTAAAGTGGCAGAAACTTTGTGATTAAACCCACTATTGTGACTGCTATTTTATTCGGATAAATTATTTTTAATTCGAGGTACCAACCAATTGTAAAATGATTTATTTTTAAAACTTTGTTTCAATGTATGTTCCACATTGATTCATAGTACTAAAATAGTGGTTTTTGCTTTGAAGGCCTTGTACTGTATTGCTAAGTATACATCCACCCTCATTGTCATGTATTTGTTTTAAGTCAGATATACTATCAGATGGACGAAAATGATGGAAATCATAATTGCATTATGAGTCAGAAAATCATTGTCCTCTATCTAATAAGGATGTTTGGCAAAATTGTTTTCAAAATATAAAGTACTATGGTATAATGGAAATAGGTCATTTTATCGAGATATAATTTGGTAAGAGAGTTGAATTTCTTATTTGGTGTAAATTTCCACGTTTTATTATGGGAAGTTTACCTTATAAGAAATTCATACGGGATAAAAACTTTCTTCTATGATACACTCTCCCGTATTTTATTATGGGATATGTATCTTAATTTTTTTTTTGTATCATGCTCTTAAATGATAAATCTTTAGTTCTGACAAAACTCTTTTGCTGAAAAGCTCGTTAATGCAATATATTATCATTCCTTATTATATTTTTCCTTCTCTTTGAGATGAAAAATATGTATTGGAATGTTAAGGTGATTATCTTTTTGGTAAAAGTACTTTAATGCAATCTATTATTTTATTATCTTGATTGACTATATCCGTTTAGCCCCTCGTGGCTTTAGAAGTTGGCCAATAGGTTGAAAACCCATCAATCTCTTACCCAAGCCATAGTACCAAACACTAATTCATCCACTTTCATTTTTTCAACCCCTGGAGATATAAGGAAAACATGTAAGTTAGAGGTTGATAAAGAAAATCTGCACTTGATGGATCAAATAAGGATGAAGATGGAGTGCACCCACAGCTCTACCTCTAGAGAAGAAAAGTATAATATAATTGAGGTAACTATAAGTTCATCTACCTCTTCTCAAAAGGATAGAAAGTTGAAAAGGCAATAAAACTGTCTCTGAAATCATTCTCTCAACATTGTGAGTCCATTGAAATTCGCTCGTCAGCCAGAGCACCTTGTAATGAGTCAAGCACACTGATGGTAAGCCTAAATAGATAAATTCTAAGAACATATTGCAGGGCGTGCACAGTGAGAGATACATGAAACCCCCCCCCCCCCCCCAACTTCTTTATTTACCAATTTTTATGGTAGATGAAGTTGTTGTGTTCGCAGAAATTCACCTGCCTTCACAGGTAGATTCTGTGCGGGACATGCATTCACAGGCTATTGAGGGTGTCATGGGTTCTCAACTGCCATTCATTATAGAATCTAATATGGTGACCCTCCTGGAAGGAACATTTCCAGACCTTGACAAGGGAAGTCCGCCTCCCATTTACGGAGAAGGTGTAAGGTAACCCTTTGATAGAACAAGGCAAGATTCCCTAAAAGATTTAATATCTTGCGATAACCCATCTTAAGAGGTGAGACTCCACTAGATAGTGATTTAGCAAAACATATTGAGTCTGGTGCTGAGATAGTGCTTATGCATGATAGATACAGAATACCTCTACGAGGCAATTCTCCACTTGATAGTGAATCAGTTCATTCTGATGAATCAGGTCATGAGAATATAAATGAATTAAAGGATTTCACTTGCATGTTTAGAAGGCTATATTTGGAATGTATAGTGAAAGTGAGGGAGGGAGGGAAACACTTGAGTGAAAGTGAGGGAGAGATACACTTGAGTGAGAGACATGGAGAGAAAGAGTGAAATAATTCAAAGTGCTCGACAATTAAGTGTAAACGCCAACAGAACGTAGTAGAAGTGAGGAAACCATAGACCATACACTTACCCTTACTACTTCTGAAAGAAAAGCTACTATGTTTTCCCAATCAATGACAAACAAGAACCTTCTTTGGAAGACAAGCCATGAGAAAATTATGGTCTAGTAGAGGATTCCTCAACTAACGTGGATAATTTAGTAGACAAGAAAAAAGAGAAAGTATTATCTTCGTAACCTTATGGGAGAATGGGAGATGTTAGGACAAGAAGAGAAGGTATCATATCCTTATATCATTATGGGGAGAATCAAGAAAAGGTATCTTATTCTTAGAAGGAGTTGTTAGTGGAGGATTTTAGAAATAGAAAGTCTCAATGGAGGCTTCCTAATCTGAGGTGGATAAGAAAAGAAAAGATAAGATATTCTCTAATGTTCTACTAAGCGGGAGAAGAAGAAGAAGAATCTCATTCTCAGGGGGAAAACATTATTTGAGAAATGTTCTATGTACTATTGAAGATGCTCCTAGGAATTTTAATTTTTTTGAAGCTCTACTCATGATAATTTCTGTAAAATACAAGGTATACAGGATTTTGAAGTAGAGGAAGTTCAAACATAGAGGAATTGAGATGTTATACATAAATATTAGTTCAGTGCTAGAGGAATAAACATCTTTCATTTAAGTTACTCAAGAATTCGAGAAATGCAGAATCTGATCTAGTTGTTAGTATTATTTACAAGTCTTGGACCAATACTTTTTCTAGTTGTTAGTTGAGTTATCCTCTCTATGAGATTTATTTGCTAAATTTTAGAATCAAATAGAGGGAGATTGTTGGTGAAATTGCGAAGCTGTATGAACAGAAGTCGTTATAACTCAACACTAGAACATGACAAGTAAATAATACTATGTCTACACGGAAATCACGAAGAAATGAAGATAAGGAAAATACAGTGAATCAACACATTAGAAGAAGTTTTGAAATCTACTACAGGTCACTGAAAGAAGTTCATTAATATGATCATGCCTCAGTGAAGAATAATGTGTAAAGAGTGCCACTAGAAGATTTTAGTGTATTAACATTGATTGAAGATAGACAGTGTTCAAAGCTTAAGAATCTAGAAGAATTGAAGACAGAGTAAAGACAAAGGTTAAAGAAGAAAACTGGAGTCTTGAAGTTATACTCGCTGAAAGAAGTTCGTTTATATGTTCAAGCGTGAGTGAAGAACAGAGAATGAAATATTCAAGATTGTGGTTGTAATGAAGACATTGTCTAAGTATCAGAAAAGATTTCAATGAAAATACTATGTTTATTGACAGTTAGTGTTCGAAGCAATGAAGTTGCTGCAAACTTAACAATGACCGTAAAGCTATAATACGAAGAACTGAATCGAAGTTAGTCATCTGTGAACCAGACTAGTTGCACTAGGTGTTAACGATTTGTGAAAGGAATATGAGTATTATCTATAGAAGAATTGTTAAGTTGAAGAACCTACTTAGAAATAATGTTTATTTATTAAGGTACGAAAAGTGATTTGTAGAGGTTACAACCAAATAGCCAAATAGCTCCTAGGGTGTAGGGTGTAAATTGTCACAACCTTGGTACGAAAAATGAAAGTTTCTGAACTATAGTCGAAGAACGGAAATAGTTCAGGGTACAGGGTGTAATGTAACAAAACTTTGTTACAACAAGTGGAAGTTGCTGAACTTCAGGCAAAGAATAAAGAGAGGGTCAAAGTGCAGTGACCAAATTGCACTTTGACCATGTTGTTTTCCCAGTTGCACAAGTAGAAGGGGGAGTTGAATACTTGTGTGTCTTTTCTGCCTGATTTAAAATCAGCTCAATAGCAATAAACAGATATGAATTAATAACAAAGATCAAACACAAAGATGTGAATAAGTACTGTTTGTATTATTGATTTGTAAATACAAAACTCTCCTAGGGTGTACACAAACCCTAGCAGCTTCTCTGTGTTTATCACAACAACTCTCTCTATTTTATGCACTCACAAAATTTTACTCAGACAAATTTTGCTTCGACTTTCACACCCTTGCAATTAGGTTACATAGAGTTTATATAGAGAGCTACCTATCAGCTAATAACAGAAAGATAAATTACAATAGGAATAGAATTCCTAATTATTAGTTGACAGTTTCCTTCTGCAATTCTTCTTCCCTGTTTTTATAGCATATCTGCAATATCTTTGGCTTTATCTTCGAAGACTTCCCTTATCTGTGATCATCTTCCAAATTTAGCTTTTACTTTATAGACTCTGAATTCTTCAGACTCTGCTAGACTATAGACTATGAATTCTTCAGACTCTGCCAGACTATAGACTCTGATCATTTGTAGACTCTGACAGATCTTAGACTCCGATAGTATATAGACTCTGATCACCTTCCAGACTCTGATCTTCATGCAGACTCTGGTTTTACTTTCTGCAGAAATTCTACTAAGTACAAGTAACTTGAGTATTGACTATCTAGACTCTGATTATACATTTCAGAGACTAGAAAGATATATTGCAAATAAACTAAGCTAACTCCTATTCTAGTATTTTATACATCATCAAATGAATATATTCCTAACAATCTCCCCTATTTATGCTTTATAAAATGTAAGCATAAATCTAGGTTTGATGATGTCAAAACTAAAGAATAAAACACTTAGTCTAGAACAGTATGAAAGAATTATAAAGGAAAAAGAATTACTTCTTAATTGATTCTCTCAAAGGATGGATTATTCTTCAAAAATGAATTGAGCATATTGTACTCCACAATTGCAAGAGCTTCACAAACAAATTTCTTCAATTTCTTCACTTGAACATTTGATTTGACAGTAAGCTGCTCTCAGATCATTTGCACTGCTTTCTTGATCTTTCAAGTCCTTCAACATTAGAACACTAACTTTCCCACTCATAGGCTGAAACCCAAAGTAATGACCCACACCCTCTTGAAATTTAATCTATTTTTCTTCCAATGGCATGAAGTACATCCTTATATTATGTAAGTAAATCTTATTTTTTGTGTTGTAAAATCCTCTTTTTCTTCCATTGCCTTCATTTTCACAATGGATAATGGATCAGAAAGCCTGTCTTGGTCTTTCGGAAGACCGGAAGTTATAGAACTATTCTTAAAAAACTCCGTGCAAAATTCTATCAATTATTCTCTAAGATAACTTTCGGTGATATAACCTTCCGGATAGTAACGGTTTCGTACATAACTCCTTAACACCTTATTGAACTGTTTAATTGCATACATCCATCTATAGAATACTGGTCCACATAAACGCAATTCATGAACCAAATGAACTATGAGATGTATCATTATATCGAAAAATGAGGCCGTTAATATTTTTTCCAACTCACACAAGGTCATTATTACATCTGATTATAATTTATCCAGCTTCGATACATCTACTACTTTGTTGCACAAGGAGTTGAAAAAAAACACAATCTTGTAATTGTGAACTTAACATTTTTCGGAAGAACGGAACGAATTGCAATGGGTAGTAATTGTTGAAGGAGGATGGACAATCATTTGACTTTAACCCATACATCTTTAAATCAGACATAGACACACAATTTTTAATGTTCGATGCATGTCCGTAAGGAAGTTTCATATTCAAGAATGATGTCGACATTATTTTTTTTCTTCCCTTGACAAAGTAAAAGGAGAAGGGGGCAAATAGATTTTTTTTCTCTAACTTCTGGAGCTAAATCAGCCTTGACACCCATTTCAACTATATCAAGATGAGATGCAACACTGTCTTTAGTTTTAAACTTCATATTAAGCAATGTCCCAATCAAATTATCACACACGTTCTTCTCGACATGCATAACATCGAGACAATGACGAACATGGTGAAACTTCTAATATTCTGACTCGAAAAAGATTGAATTTTTCTTCCATGGACATTCCACTTTCTTTAACATTTTTATATCCTTTCCAAAAGTAAACTTAATTCGTTCTTGTTGAGATAACACTTCTTTTTCAGAAAGGGGTTGACATGAATTCTGAAACTCTTGTTCTCCATTAAAAGCTACTTTCTACCTCCTATATGGATGATGTTCAGCCAAATATCTATGATGACCTTGATAACACATTTTTCTGCTATGACCTAAATATTTAGCTACGGTATCATCACAACATATCAGACACTTATAACACTTATTGACACAACCAGATAAATTTCCGTATGCAGGGAAGTTATTTATCGTTCACAATAAAATTGCTCTTAAAGTGAAATACGATTTACTATGCACGTCATATACATTTGGTTCACCTTCTTCCCAAAGTTCTTCAAATCATCAATAACAAGCTGTAAATATACATCTATTTGATTTACTATGCACGTTATATACTATGCACGTCATATTCGCTGATTCACATGCCATGTCATTAGTTCAGAAAAACCAACAGATTTGAATAATCGTTTAAATCTATGAATGATCGGGAAATACCATATGACTTTGGTTGTAATATTAATCCTAAGTTTCCCATCCTTCCCCACTTTCCAGCGAGATAAATGACACTTGGGACAATTAGAATCATTAACATATATATACCCTTATATAGTATGCAGTCATTAGGACATGAGTGAAATATTATGTGCTCAAGTCCTAAATTAGATAGGGTTTTCTTTGGCTCATAAGAATTAATTGGCAACACGTGATCTTTCGGAAGAAAAGACCAACAGAAGACAAAAGTTCGGCGAAGGCGCTATCACTAATACCAAACCTAGCTTTCCAATTATGCAATTTTAACATCGAGTCTAACTTGGTGCACTCATTACGCTCAAACAAAGGTTGTTCAACATCAACCAAAAATCTTTTGAACTCGTATGAATCATTATCGTAATCACCTGACTTATATACTTCTTCACAAATGTTAACGGTTTCAGATGTATTAATCTGCTCCTTAGTAGGGTATGTACTACCAATAGATGACCTAGAACCCTCTTCACCATGCTAAATCTAATCAACATAACCCAAACTAAAACTATTTTAATATAAATGACCCCTTATTATTTTTACGGGGAATTTCTTAAAATTAATGCAACATGCACACAGACAAGGAATATTCTTAGGATTACTAGAATTTTCTTCAGCATATATCAAGAAATTCTCAACCCTAATTTCATATTCCAGTGTATCCCTATATTTCGAAATCCACTTTTTATCCATGTATTTAGAAATAGGTACAATCTACCCGATTGACATTTCAAATATTAGTAATGTACAATTTCAAAAGCATAAACATATATTCAATTTTGGAATGTCTCAATTTAATTAGAAATACAACTTGAACTATATTTAGATGAGATATATACAATTAAATTAAGAACCTTGAGTAAATCTAAAATTAACCTATGATTATAAATATTAAGTTACATAAGGATAATCATAAATTTGAATATAAAATAAGTTTTAATTAAATTTAAAATTATAAGTAATTTATTACCAAATTAATAGTTCATACCTAATCACAAATTATTACTTTAAGTTTATACCGTACAATAGCATTGCAAAACTATATTACATTAATGATAAGTAGACAATGCATATACTATAAATTAAGAGGCAGTTGAACACATGCGACAAATCCATTCACATCCACCTACAATAAAGTATACTAAATAGAGCGTATGCAGACACCGAGCACATTGTCACAACTTATTCTCAATCAATTTCCAAACTATACAGTAAATAAGTCTTAATTTTTATCATAACAGAAAAACAAATAAGGAACAAAAAAATAGAGACGGAAAAAGAAAACCCTATTTAAAAAGTAGACGTAATGTCCATCGAGTTGCCAATAGTTCAGTTCACTTAGAAAGAGCAAGTTCATGTGTTGGATTTAAAATATAAACCAAATCAAAAAGATAATAATTGACCACATATATGCTTATTAAACCATTATCTTTATATATTTGTGAAATGCAAGCAGATTGTATGTGAATCAAAACAGCCTGGCCAATCTCTTACCAAGTCCATGTCATGACATTACAACATCTAGATTTACTCTAATACATATAACAAGTAACTATCACCAGAACATGCAAGGTTATATCTAAGGATATTTATATATAATGTTTAACTAATATATATAACATGAGCCAACCTATTTATACAATATTTTAAAATAAAACATCAAATAACGTGTTGCAAATTTCAGGACTTTATTGATCATAACCATTTTTATTCGCTAATTGGCCAAGATAATATGTAATTTTTTATCAAATCGGCTAGAACCTCAAGCGACAATGAATTAACGATTATTGGCTATCTCCCTTGCAAAATTTTTGGCTATACTAATAATAAAGGCAGAGATTTGCACCCCAGTGAAGTAGCCACACCTTAGCCAACACAACCCTCAAAATGGAACTCTATCGGGATTATAATTTATATTGCATAAATGTATATGGCTATTACTAAAACCACATTACCTCTCAATACAACTATACAAGCGTGCTTAGTAGTAGTACGTATACCAGTACATGTGAATTATTCTTATCACCGGTAACTTCAACATTCCACCACAAACATGCATATCATAAAGTGCTTAAAAGGGTAGTGCATTTTCTCTTCACTATACACACACATAAATAAAAAACTATCACAAATATGTCGACAAAATACGACAAGGATGTGTTCTATAACCAACATATTTATATATAATTAAGAAATAAATAGTAATCTATACATATCATAAATCGCTATCAAAGAACAATGAATAGAATATAAAAATCGAAAGCAACCGACCCTCTAATAACCCCAAATGGAAAGTTAGGGTTTAACCCCCAAATTGTAAGCAGCCAAAACACAGCTCATGTTAAGAAAATTAGGGTTTAACCCCTAAATTGAAAGTAAATCAAAATAATTCATATATTTGAACTTACTCACTAACTAAACACAACTCCTGTTCACGTTTTTGAGTTGAGATGATATATAGATTGATACAAGCACAAACAAAACAGCTACGAGTTGAGATAGCCATGAATAAGATGTACCCACGAGCAAAATAGTCACGAATGAGATGTACCCACGACCTTAGCCATGAGATGAAACAGCCACAAGCTTACCACAACCCTTAATTGAGATGTAGAACCTAGCTTCAAGTTGAGATGACTTGGATTTCTCAATTGTACAACCCTTAATCGTTGAGATGACCTGGATTTTTTAAGTTGACCTAGGGTTCTTGAAAAGAGATAAAGGAGGGAGTCAGAAGAGGGAGGGAGGGCTGTGTGTGTTTAATGATTTTGGGTTTTAGTTTTTAGTTTTTATTTTGTTTAAAAAAATTTATTTTTTATTGTTAAGGGAGAATTTTGGCTAAGGGGGAATTATTAGATGGAAGGGGGGAAATTTTATGGGACGTGGGAATTTTTTTTGATGTAGACCTTTAACATCAGTTTCAAAAAATACCGATGTACATATAACTATTAACAACATTTTTGAAAAAACTGATGTCATAAATACTTTTAACATCGGTGAAAACTCCAACCGATGTTAAGAGCCCGATGTCTATTGCAGGATTTCTAGTAGTGTTAACTAGAACAGTCAAGAACCATCCACCAAAACTTTTTATTGGTGATCTAGCAGATTGTATAAAGACAAGGAAATGAAAAGCAAACTTATGTGTTTATGCTGCTTTTCTAGCTAAAGAGGAACCTAAAAATGTTCATGAAGCCCTTGAAGATGGAAACTGGACTTTGGCCACTAAAGAAGAACTCAACCAATTAGAAAGGTGTGATGTTTGGGAACTGGTCAAGACTCCAAAGAATGCTTCAATTATTGGCAAAAATAGGTATTCAAAAATAAGCTTGAAGAAGAAGGAGTAGTCACTCACAATAAAGCTAGATTAGTGGCTCAAGGATACAACCAGCAACAAGGAATCGACTTTGATCAGAATTATGCTCCTGTTGCTCGTTTGGAATCCATCAGAATGCTATTATCTTATGATTGCTACAACAAGATGAAGCTATTTCAGACGGATGTCAAAAGTGTCTTTCTGAATGGCCTGTTAGAAGATGAAGTCTATGTAAAACAACTTCTGGATTCGAACATGAACAATATCCAGATTATGTGCACAGGCTGAAGAAAGCTCTTTATAGATTAAAGCAAGCCCCAAGATCATGGTATAAACGGCTCAGTAAGTTTCTCATTAAGAATGGTTTTGTACAAGGTAAAATCAATCCTACTCTTTTTATAAAATGTCTTAATGGTGGAATCTTAGTAGTTCAAATATATGTTGATATTATTTTTGTATCTTCTAATGATGATCAATGTGAGTGGTTTTCTAAGTGTATGCACAGTGAGTTTGACATGAGCATGATGAGAGAACTCAATTATTTCTTGGGTCTTTAAATCAAGAAAACCAAAGATGGTATATTTGTGCATCAAACCAAATATGTGAAAAAGTTGCTGAAAAGATTTGGATTTGAAGTTGTCAAGCCAAAATCTACAATAATGACTCAAAACAGAAAGCTATTTTATGATGAATCAGGTAAAAGTCTAGATATCATAAAATACAGAGGTATGATTGGATCCTTATTATATTTAACAGCCTCTAGACCTAATATCATATATAGTGTATGTGTTTGTGCTAGATTTCAAGCTAACCCCAAGGAATCACACTTGAATGCTATTAAAAGGATTTTTAAGTATTTAAGTGAAATTATTTCTCTTGCCTTGTTCTTTCCTATCACAAATATATTTGATCTTGTGGGGTGGGGTGATGTAGATTATGCAGATTTACAATTTGATCTTGTGGGGTGGGGTGATGCAGATTATGCAGATTTACAAACTGATAGAAAAAGTACAAGTGGTGTTTGTAATTTTCATCCCCAAAGCTTAGTCGGTTGGCAAAGTAAAAAGTAAAATTTTGTGGTCTTATTTATAACTGAGGGAGAATATCCAGCTATTGGAAGCTGTTGCCCTCAAAATTTTGTGAATGATTCATACACTCAAGGATTTTGATATATGTACCTACTGAATATCAATTGACTGATATTTTCACAAAGCCTCTACCTGAAGAAAGATTTATTATCATTCGAAGAGAATTAGGTATGTGCATTGTGTAAATAGCAAGCCATTCTGGTACGTAGCCTCCTGTTTTATCTTGACTGCATTTCAGCCAACTATATTGATTTATCAAGAACTTGAGTGTTATATTTGATTTTTGAATTTCAAAATATACATGCAAATACCTATGTGTTATGTGTAACAATAGTTATTATTTCCCAACCACATTTCTCAAATTATGTGCTAATTTGCTCTACATATAACCTATTAATTGAATTTTATTTATTAAAATTATGTGACTCATATTTTAATTTATTTAATTACATAATTTGTGTTTATCTGTTAATTGTGATATATATTAGAATGGGTAGATTTGTTTTATAACTCCTAAATTAATCCCCAATAGTTATCCTAAGAGAGGTATTTGAAGAGTTATAGTCTTTTTGTTATCCGTGTTATTTGGGTATATACACTTGATTTGCAATCCATCGGTCACTTTACTTTATCTCACCAACAACTCTCTACTACTCTCTCCACTTTATCTCAAGAAACCCTAATGACAAATACACGAAATCAAAAGACTCCGTCAACTGCCTCCAAATGCAAGGGAAAATAAGTATCTGAAGAACCAGTTATGCTAGATGTTGACACAGAGGATGAGATCGATTAAATAGATGAGATTAACGATGACAATCTGTCTAGAGAAGGCTTGCCTAGGTCTTCATTGATGAGAAAGCACATATTGCTATGAAGTGCACGTCAAAGTTTCTCGAATCTCGCTATCACAAGTTTAATATAGGTTATGGATCTATTATCTTTGGTAAGCCTCTGTCTGTAGATCTGTTTAAGAACTCTTGTGTTGTTTCTTTGTTTGATGAAATTGGTATACTACATACCATAGAGTTACCCACTGCATGTTACCCAGCCCTAGTACAAGATTTTATGCCAATCTTTATTTTGAGAATGATGATTGCTATGTTAGTGATGTTCGGTGTCAAAGAATCTGTTTAAACTCTACTCTGCTAAATGAAATGTCAATTTCAAGGGTCTTTTTTAAACTAATTTTATTCCATGAACTAAGAAAGGTGTGTTAGAATATGATGATTTGACTGAGATGGCATAACATAGATTGGTTAGAGATGACAAGGATAGTCTGAACACTAATTTGCCTACTACTACTGCTTTTAAACTATTGGCCCACTTGGTTTTCAAGATTTGTACATCAAATATATATCCTAGAGTTGGTAATCATTCTATTTTATCTTGTCAAGACCTAATTGTTTATAGTCTGATTCTTTTTAGAAAGAAATTTGATCTGGCTAATTTGATTCTGAAAAGTATGATTGTTGTTGTTAAGAAGAAAAAGGCAGGGTTGCCTTATGAATTGTTTTTTACAAAGATTTTTAAGTTTGTTGGGTGAAATTGGATGACAGAGACAGGGTTGAGATCACAAATTTCTTTGTCTTTGTGAATTTGGCTCAGTCTAGCTTACAAATATTGGAAGATGGAACTTTAGTCAACATACCAACCCTTGCTACTACTGTTGTTCAACAAATCTGTTCTATATATCTACCCAGATTCCTTGAACGATTCAAGCTTTACACAATTTGATGCTATGGTTGATGTTAAGAAGTGTTAGTATTGGTGTCCTAGAGACAATACTTTTAATGTTTTATTGAAAACAATTAAGGATTATGTTTTATGTGATTATTTAATTAATATTTATTATGTCTTTATTTACTGCATCATAAATTGAAAGAATAATAAATGTCCTTGGAATATTAATACGTAATATATATCTTTAAGTATGTGACTTAAAAATGAGATTATATGAATAGTATTTTATTCCTAAAATTCCCTAGTCAAATATTATTATTTAAGGACAGTAATAATGCAATAAGACTAGTATGTTTGTTGACAGATGACCACATCTCATTGGTCATAGGTATGGTGATACTAAAGTCAAGAACATAAGTGTATGTATCAATACATGACACTGGAAAGACCCGCCGTGAGATTCTACATGTTAATAAGTGTCATAAGAAATCTCACAGTGATAATGATGTAATGATCCTCTGACTTGAAATCATTATATTTTTATACGAGAATTAATATACTTTGATTACACTCAATGTTACCTTTAACCGGGTAATGATAAAGGTGGACATTGGGTATGCTATGAATCGTATGGGGAATATGAATGATAGATATAGGATTTAATCCTCCAACTCTAGGAGTGATATTATTGGCCTCTTGATTGAGTGAGACTATGAAATGCATGGCCACGCTCAAATATTGATTTGTTTAAATAGTCTACTCATTGATCAAGGATACCAAGATTAAATGTTGAAGAGGATGACACTATACATGCCTCGAGTTTTATCTATAATATAAGGTTAAAGGGATTATATTACATTGCACATTATTCACGAAAGGTTTAATTGAATCACCAATTATTATTTTTACTTGGGTAGCAATGATGTATTACTAGATGCCGCTCATTGTTTATAATTTTATTATTAGATAATAAAATTATTGCCAACGTAATAATAACCTAAAGGGTCACACACAAAGAATGTCAAAACGGAGGTTTATTTAAATTACGAATTTAAATATATTATTGCTTATTCGAATTAAATTAATTAAGTGGGACTTGATTAATTATATTAGAATTCGGATTTAATAAGTATTATTATTATTCGAATTTAATTATTGAATTAATTAAGTGGGACTTGATTAATTATATTAGAATTCAGATTTAATAATAATAATAACCCAAAGTCATAATGGGTTTTGGAAACCATATGGATTAGGGTTAGGTCCAAAATCTCTCTCTCCCCTATATATACATAATGATGTATAGTATTAGGGTTTAAAAAAAAATCATCAAATTTCGTTTTAGAGAAAAACCCTAGCTGCTCAACATCAAGAGAGGCTAGAGAAAGAGAGAGAGAGAGGCAAACAATTTGGCTAGTACCGACTCCGGTGATCGTAGGACGATCGGGCGTTCGTGTGGACTTCTTTAGAGAGCAAATCTTTGCAACAAAGGACTGCTGTGATTCATCTTTCTGGACCTCCATTAAACAGCATACGAAAGCTTTGTTAAGGTACAGACTTCTTCACCATAATCATCCAACGTTATACATGGATCCTGCGATTGGGTTTCGATTTTTTTTATTGTTTTTACGTTAAATCCGCTGCGTTTTCATGCCCGAAACCCTTCAATGGCATCAGAGCTACGTGTATAATGGGATGATTTGGTTATGTGTTTAACAGTTTTTCGATGTATGTAAACATATATATGATATGACATGACTATATATTGATACATATGTTTTATATGATTTTGAATATATGATATTCATGTGTTGTATAATCATGGGATGATTGTGTGTATTGCTGTATGTACATGATACATGTTTGTTCTTGTTATGGAAATCGTATTCGATACGAATTCTGAAACGGCTTCGGTAGATTTTCTGAAATCTGTGTCCAGTGTCCGATTTTCATAAACGATATGTGTTTTCTGACTGGAATCGTGTCACTGAGCAATACTGACATAGTCCGCTTCGCGTCTGTAAGCCGTATGACGACGTTACAGTCCCCGAAACGGCGATTTATTATTTTCTGAAATTTATTTGATTTTCTAAAATTTTGAAATTTATTATATATGATTATATGATATGTTTATATAATCTGAGATATATTACATGTGTTATGTGATAACATGGTGGATGGTTATGGCCTAAAGACCCATAGGATAGTGGTTTTCTTTTATGGTTTTGGTTTCTAAATACGACTTGTGTGACGCCCCCAGATCCGGGGTCAGGGATCTGGGTCATCACGATCCAATTTTCACCACAATAACATCATTCACCTGCTTTAACCATTATAATAACCAAACATAAAAGCAGTGACCCCAAACCAAACACACAACTCGGGTTATAGTCTCAGCGAACGAACTTAAAATAATAACGGTTATTACAAACCAATGTAACCTCAGGATCTCACACTACTAATATAACTTCCACATAATGTTACATTAGAAGTAAACATTAATCCAAGATATATTATCGCATTACATATTTTTCCACAAGTCTAGGATTCTAATCTGGAATCCCGTCTTTCTTGCACCATTTATCGAAGTCCAGAACCTGACTAGCTCAAGCTCGAAGCTTCCTGTTCCTTAACATAATACTCGAGGTAGACAATTCACAGTCATCTCTTTCTGCAAGATATAAGATTTACAAACAGCAAGAATGAGCCAAAGAATGCTCAGCAAGTTATTTATCAGAATATTTCAAGGAAAAGGTGATAGCCATAATTATCCCAACTGGATATTCAACAATAAAGTACATAACTAGCAATCTGATTGAAGATGTATAGCCAGTTATATCTCGACAATAAATGGCTCAAGGTTCATGATGCAAGAAGATATTCACAACAATAATGCAGTTCACGTTACTGCAATACAACAATTTAAGTTCATAACTTTTGAGATTGACAATATCAATAACTTAGCACAATGGCCTCAATCACCGAGTACCATTAATTTGAGTACCAATAAGCAAGCAGTTCAATATACCGCGAAAAGAATGAATGGAAGTTCATCAATTCCCATTAACACTATCAATAACTTAGCACCACGACTTTCGTTATAGTGTAGGAACAATGAAACTGATATATACGAATTAAACGATACTCAAAACAAACAACCAACTTAGAGTGGATTACATTCCCGTTGACACTATCGGTAACTCAGCACCTAGGCTTTCGTTACAGTGCAACGTCAAATTCCAATTGGAAGAAACGGGCTTAATCTGGAGATTTCTCGACACCCTATTGTACCCGATGATCATTCGCACGTACAATAGAAACTCACTTTCTCTACTAGTAGAAGGACAACCCCTTATCGGGACGTCACCCTAGGCAACTCATGGGCCTTTAGGTTACGGCTGGGTCGGGCGTCATCGACCCCCTTCGCAACCTTACTCCAGTCCCTGATGAATACTTAAACATTCATCAAACCTCTAGAAGGAAAGTTCAATCAAACCTTCTAGAACAACAACAATCCACTCTATGATTCCAATCAACTGTTAAGGAAGGGAATTCAATACCACCTTCCAGAACAACAACAATCCATCAGAGGATTTCAATCAACAGGTAATGAAGGGAATTTAACACGACCTTCCAGAATAACACGACAATCCATCACAGGATTTCAATCAGCAGGTAAGGAAGGGAATTTAATACGACCTTCCAGAATAACACGACAATCCATCACAAGATTTCAATCAACAGGTAAGGAAGAGAATTTAATACGACCTTCCAGAATAACACGACAATCCATTACAGGATTTCAATCAACAGGTAAGGAAGGGAATTTAATACGACCTTCCAGAATAACACGACAATCCATCACAGGATTTCAATCAACAGGTAAGGAAGGGAATTTAATACGACCTTCCAGAATAACACGACAATCCATCACAGGATTTCAATCAACAGGTAAGGAAGGGAATTTAATACGACCTTCCAGAATAACAACAACAATCCATTACAGGATTTCAATCAACAGGTAAGGAAGGGAATTTAATACGACCTTCCAGAATAACACGACAATCCATCACAGGATTTCAATCAACAGGTAAGGAAGGGAATTTAATACGACCTTGCAGAATAACAACAACCTATTGTAAGATTTCAATATCTGACAATAGTTTGGCTCCCGAAACGAGGTGGGAGTACTCTCGAAACATCTGGGTTGACTCTCAGTCAACGAATTCAACAGGACAGAAACCCTTGAATCAAGGAGACTCAAGAACGCGACCGGGGAGCCGCTAATACTAGCTAAAATAGACTCCACAAAACATTACAGTTTTGGAGTGAAAAATGGGCCTTAAAGGCACCAATACAACTGGGAGGAATATCGGAGCCGGGCGTTACCTCCCGAACATGGAGTTATCGACTCAGAATAAATACAAAATATTTGAGTCATCGCTCACTATTTATTATTTAATGAAAAATAATATTTAAAGAAGTTTAGACAACTCCAGAATATTTTTTAAAGAGCCGATAAATATTTTATTAATATTTAGGAGGCCCAGAATAGTCCTCGAAAAATATTAAAAGGATTTAAAAGAATTAAGATATTTAATCCCAATATAATCAAGATTATTTAATATTTAAATAATCTTAAACGATTCAACATATTTAAATAATCTTAAATCAACATTAAATAATATTTAAATAAACCAAAACGAATTGAAAGTATTTAATCAGTAGTTAAATACTTTTAAATATCCCAAAATATTTAAATAATATTTAATCATTATTAAATAATATTTAAATAATCTCAAATGCCCTGAAAGTATTTAATTAACTCTTAAACACTTTCTATATTCTTTAAATAATATTTAATAAACTAAATATTATTTAAAACATTGAATATCGACTAACCGTCGAGACACACTAGACTACTCCCGGTCGACCATCGAGCACCAAAAAGATGTACTCGACGCCAGATTCAGTTATACAAAACTGAAAGCAAACGTCCTCTAACTTTTTAAGAAGTTCAGAGGCATCTCAAAACTAGGTTGAAAAGATCTCATTCTACTCACAAGAAACAATCTTAAACAACCTACGCATACTTGTGTCCTACATCAGAATAATAGTGACGAAGCGTCGGACACTTGCATACTCTAACTTTTCGAGAAGTTCAGAGTAGCAAACGAATCAAGTTATAAATGAACAAGACAGTTCAAGGGAAATGCCGACGTGCATTTCCAACGACAACAATAAGATAAGTAGTTCCAACACAACAAAAATGTATAATCGAAGAACTTATCATTAAGTCAAAGATTTCAAAAATATTGGCATCACCATGAATTAATAATATTCTGATATGGAATAAAACGATAGAGTCGGAAACTTGCCTAGAGTCCAAGGAATGCTATTCCAACTTCTCCACGTTCTACACTTAAAACATTTGTTTTCAAAATTTATCGACCCAAGACGCTTATTAGGCCTAAGCGACTGTCTTTTCTGCAGAAAATCGGGCATGACCTTTTCGTAAATCGGACTATCCACCTGTTTTCAAACCAAGCCAATCAACGATTCATTCTACTATAAATAAAGTCAAACTCACTTTAAAACCAATTCTTTCACCATACTATAGTCAATTCCGGTTTTAATCATAACGTTTTGAAAACCAAGTCCAACCCGCCCTAACCGACGGTGACCAACTACTATTTTAGAAAAATCCAGAATGACTAAGTAGGTCTAACAATTCCAAACCATTAGTAATCAATCCTCGAATCATGTCATTTAAGCGAAACTAAATTGTTTGCTTAAATTAAATCATTTTCGAATCATAAGATTACTCCACCAACTCATGTAAACTCATTGCTGGTGGTGGGGAGTTCAAGCGATTTCATTAAAATCCAAAACTCTTACACTTAACCCAAGTATCCAACAATTACCCAACTTGCACTATTTTTAATAAATTGAGTTTTAATCTCATGAATTTGATAATCTAGGACCTCGATACTAACTCACAAACTTATATCGAGTCCATTTATGGTCCTTACAATTTGCACTTGATAGTTTTATTAACTCTTCTTTTGCCCGACATTTCACCTTCTCGGGCCTATTTTAGCTACTCGTAAAAGTATCCTCTCAATAGTTTTTAATCAAGTTCTTTGCACCTACGTATAGTCATGATATTCCTCAACAACTTCCGTTACTGGGTCGACTCGAGACAAGTTCTCTATCTTGCCCGAAATCGTTTCCCAAAACGATTGCTTAACCTTTTCCTCAGGTTCATTTCACTTAACACCCTGTTTTCCGTCATTTTTAATAAATTGGAAATTAATCATTTTGAACGATTTCTTCTCTGGGGTCTTGTATGACTGTCAAGGAATCTCCCATAAAAGTTTCAGATTTTATTAAGCTCCGTAGCTAGTCCAATCATAGCCTCAAAGTTGGAAAAAACAGGATTTTCATTTCCTGCGCTACCGTTACTAAAACGTCCATAACTTTTGACTCGTAACTCCGAATGACGCAAAATTAGCGCCCAAACGATCTAGAGACAATCTAATATCTAACCATATCAACCATGAGCCAAGAACAGTGGCCGAATTCTCCCAGATTTTACTGGACAGTTACTGCAGATAGGTTTTAAAAAAATTTGGCATGGTTTCGTTTGTTTTCTCATCGTTTTCCATTTTTATTCTACTTCAATTCAACCAACAATCAATCCCAAACTCCTCAATCAACATTACAATACATCAATTCCGAATCATCCAACCAACTCAAGCTTATGGAATGAGTTTATTAATTATTAACCAAATAAATGCATTCATGACTTTCCATGCTTTAACAATGCTACCCATAGCCTAAATAACTCTTAAAAATCATTAACCAAGCTAAAGGAACTCAAGAATCGAAGAAAACAAATTTTCAATTTTCGGAGTTACTGTTCATTCGAATCTTCCATGGATCATAACTAAAGATTTCATGGATGGAATGATGTAGAAATCAAGAGGAAGCAAGGTGAGTATCATACCTTCGATTCAAGCTATCAATCGCAAGAAACAAGCAAGAGATGAGTGAGTTCTTGATTTTTTTTCTTCTCCCCCCCATGGAGCTTCGGTTGTGGCTGCTCAACATGAAGAAATAAAGAGCACAAACTGATTTTTGTTTGGTGTGTGGTGGAAGCTAGTGTTTTAAAAGGGTTCGTGCAGTAATCGCGTAACTTCCGACAACGGTTTAATCTCTCGTTCTCGTTCTCTTTTCTTTTCGTCCCACCTAAGTTTTAAAACTTAAAAACTCATATTATGATTCTAATATAATTTAGAATCATTGAATTAATACTCTTTAATTGTTTCGAGAATTTACGAAACAATTCTCCGAGTAAACAATTTTCACTTGCACCATTTCTCAAATTCTGTCACGACTTCCATCCGGACTTCAAATTCATTTTTGTTAGACCAAAAATAATTATAAGTCCTATCTTGGTTGCATGTGCTACCGCAACACCGATACGCATATTTTCGAATATCCCGTATATTAAGAATACGGTCTCACACTTCAAGTACCTTATCAAGAAAATAAATCCATAAAATCATTTATTCATAAAATGAAAAATTTTATCCAAAAATCTTAATAACCCCAGGCGTAAAAAATATACGGGTTATTACAGTCTCCCCTCCTTAAAAGGATTCCGTCCTCGGAATTCATACGAGAACAACCGAGGTTACTATTTTCACACCTCGCTTTCTAATTTCTAGGTTGAGACTCCAACCTTCTTGGTTTCGTACAACCTCCTCATTAGCGTTATTGTTTCACTTCTCAAAATTTTCTTTTTATAAAGTCGAGGGTCTTTATACACCTCCTTAATATACTCTGAGACTTGGAAGGATCTAATACCCCTCGAGCTTAAGTTCTCTTGCTTACTAAATCTCGTTACTTCTTTCCACGATAATGATTTAAGCAACACGAAGCCTCTCGCTTCATACTCTCTGCCATTCCTGGCTTGATCACCAAATTCACTTCGTCTACCTTGAGTTATCGTCAATCGCTTCCCATACTAAAACTTGTATCCCATGTCTGTCAACCGGTCCATGTCCCCAGTTATCTATCATTCATCAATTTTGCCCTTAACGCAAAGTAGATCAATACTTTCGTTCGCACTAACTTCGTAAGGTGGCATGACTATATATGAGTGGTAACCAGAGTTGTATAAAAGCTCTCACCATAGTAAGTAACTACCACCACCCCTTTTTGAAACTCAAGGTACAAACTTTCTATAGAAAGATAACCTTGTACATAATTTTAATAAAGATCTTTTCAATGAAGATCATGGTAACAAAACAACCAGAGTGATTTGTAGATCACTAAGCTCATTTTCGAATGTATTTGATAAATAAGAAAGAAAATAATTTAGATATGACTGAGAACAACCATATTTGTACTCAAGATGACCAGTCTTTCGTACTTTCTGGTTTATAATACATAATCGAGTGGTTGCCCACCAGACTTTTGTCACACAGACAAGAAGTCACACCATATGCATTGTTCATCTCAATCGGATGAAAATAGTTAACATTTAGAAGAAACTGATTTTGAAAGGGAGAGAAAATATATTTTGAAATTTTCATTCCTTAATGCATTATGAACTCAATATACAACAGTCCCTACTCATTTAGGAACCTGTTGCCAAAATACCCAAATTTCTTATTTCCCATTTCTATTCTTTGCGAATGAATTAAATCCTTAAGACTTTTACGGTCTTTGTACTCTCTCCGCTTCTACCCATTCAAGTGATGTTTCCACCGGTTAAATGCAACCGTTATGGCTTTTTCCTCCAACTCATGATTAGGATACCTTAATTCATATTACTTCAGTTATTCCGACGCATATAAAATCATTTCTACTATGTTGCTTCTGTGCACAAGCAATCCTTCAAAAGACATGTAATTATTAATTACAAGATTCACCTTTCATCATCTAGTACTTACCACCTTAGGACAATTACTCATATTTATTCTTCACTTTCCTCAAACTTTCTTTACCACTTACTGTATGTCTCCCAATTTAGACTCGTTTTACCCAAACTCATTCTTATGGGATTTGTCATCCAACCTCTTTCCTCTTATGATTTTCCAGTGATATATATATTTTACCTTCGGTTTCTTCCTTCACCTTTAGACCTATCAGGATATCCTCTATGAAGATTATGACAACTTGTCTAATTATTTCTTAACACTCCAATTAATCCTTGGAAGGTACAGGTGCATTCATTAATATAACCTATCTCATCAACGACTCATTCTGTCCTTATCGCGTTCTCAATGCCATCCTTGGCATATTAACTAGGTAATTCTGTAGTTGGTGATAAACTATCCTCAATACATTCTCTCCAGTAGACTAATTCCTTCGAGTGGTCTATCCATATTATGGATAACCAATACTGATTGCTAAATTAACCAATTCACTTAATCCATTCTCACCAATGTATGCGCATTCTCATGCCGCTATCCGTTTTCTTTACCAACAACCCATGTGCACCTCTTAGTAACACTTTCAATAAATAGTCTTTACAACTGAGGGACTAACCCTCTTAGGCTGCCAGGGGCCATCTTCTAAGATGCCTCCAATGGTGAAGTTGCTCATAACACTAGGTCAATGATGAATGACGTGATCTCCATTGGTGGTAACCCTAAAATATCACTAAGGTTTACTTTTTCCAATTCTTTAACTACTCTCTTTATTGAATAGTTCCTTTTTCATATCCATTACTGGTGCCCCACAACTTAGCATCCAAAGCGTAATACCCTTTTTATTCGAGTCTTAATTCAAACCTTCTCAAATTATCTCTCCATATTTAAAACATGTCATCCCTTCTTTTAGGGCAATCATTAACGTAACATCTGGACTTTATAATTATAGCTTCTTGCTGTCCATTTCACATATTCTCCCATGTCAGACTCACTGTTTAGTAAGTGAGGCCTCGATTGGCTTAGGTGAACCGTAATTAACAGTACGCCAACCCGCTCATATTTCTTAATCCACTGTTCTTCCCGAAGTAGAACTCTGGTTCCTTGTTAAAAGTTCATGGTATTTCCATATATGTAGCCACTTCATTTTCATATTCTGTCATAGTTGATTATTTCCAACACTGTGACTTTATTCTCAATTCACTACTTTTGGGACAATCTTGACAATTCCCAAAGACTTTGATTCATGATCTGACACACTCTTGTTTTAGGTCTAGAACTTTAATTACATCTGAATTTTCCGATACTTAGGAAACAGTTGCATAATGCAAGATATAGCTATGGCTAAAGAATTCTTTGTTCAACCAAGTTCATAAGAATTCTTGCTGAATCAACGACCTTATTAGGCCTCGACCAAATACCTTTCAGAAATTTAGGTTCATCAATGACTACTCGTACCGCTCTCTAGTCCGGAATTCCACTATTAAAACAAATAACTTCATATAAGCCTTTATGCCATAACTCATTTATACTAGTAAATCCAACCACCGTATTTGCAATGTGGCGGTCACTTCTATCCCAAGGCTTACTCTAATCCAACATCCTTAATATATTCAAGAATTATCTCAAGTGTGTATCTCATCTCTTTGTTACGACTCTACATTGTATGCATACCATACACCATTTAAATTAAGGCTTTACTTTTTACTCTTAGAGAATCCTCAAAAGAATCCTCAATATTACTCATATATAGATGGCTATATTCTTTAAGCCATACTACTCCATTTTACCCTGAAACATCCCATTTACACGTCCTCTTATTTCTAAATTTCATTAAACTAATGGGAACGTATTTTCCACAGAAATTTGGGCATGACCTATTCATATGTCGGACTATGCCCGGTGTAAAAACACCTCAATCATAATCCCAAAACATTCACAGTTCCCAAACATCAACATCTCATCGGTCACTTATAACATAATGTATTCCAAAAGGGGAAATAACTATGAGTCACTATATATAAATATATCAACTCTCGAGTATCCACAAGTCAGTCAATATCATGGACCCTCAATCACATTCGCTCCATAACATTAATAAGAGTTTACTGAAATGTAAACTATCTCTTCGGCTTATTGCCAATTGCTGAAAGATTGGGGAAGATTTAACACGCCATCAATTTGAACACGGTCATCTTATCTATTTTGCCAAGAATAAAGTGGTTCTCTTCGCTCAGTAATGCTCCCCTCGGTCCTGGGGTACTAGCATACCTTGTGCTACACTTATAACATATCTGGGCTCTTTTATAAGTGCTCCATAATTTTCAAACTCTCATTCTCAATCATAAATCCTCTTACTCAGATGAGTCTCCTCGGCTAGTGTTCGACATCTTTGTAAGGAAAGTTCTTATTATCTTTCCTAACTATCCTTATCTGAGTATATCAGCCTCATAATATAAATCACTGCTTCTTCCGATAGCCCGAATATGACTTCGATAGGAGCTCGCTCTCTATTAATCTTATCCAAACATAACCCTTAACTCTCTCGTTCCTGAGTACTATAACCTAGGGCTCTGATACCATCTCTGTGACGCCCCCAGATCCGGGGTCAGGGATCCGGGTCATCACGATCCAATTTTCACCACAATAACATCATTCACCTGCTTTAACCATTATAATAACCAAACATAAAAGCAGTGACCCCAAACCAAACACACAACTCGGGTTATAGTCTCAGCGAACGAACTTAAAATAATAACGGTTATTACAAACCAATGTAACCTCAGGATCTCACACTACTAATATAACTTCCACATAATGTTACATTAGAAGTAAACATTAATCCAAGATATATTATCGCATTACATATTTTTCCACAAGTCTAGGATTCTAATCTGGAATCCCGTCTTTCTTGCACCATTTATCGAAGTCCAGAACCTGACTAGCTCAAGCTCGAAGCTTCCTGTTCCTTAACATAATACTCAAGGTAGACAATTCACAGTCATCTCTTTCTGCAAGATATAAGATTTACAAACAGCAAGAATGAGCCAAAGAATGCTCAGCAAGTTATTTATCAGAATATTTCAAGGAAAAGGTGATAGCCATAATTATCCCAACTGGATATTCAACAATAAAGTACATAACTAGCAATCTGATTGAAGATGTATAGCCAGTTATATCTCGACAATAAATGGCTCAAGGTTCATGATGCAAGAAGATATTCACAACAATAATGCAGTTCACGTTACTGCAATACAACAATTTAAGTTCATAACTTTTGAGATTGACAATATCAATAACTTAGCACAATGGCCTCAATCACCGAGTACCATTAATTTGAGTACCAATAAGCAAGTAGTTCAATATACCGCGAAAAGAATGAATGGAAGTTCATCAATTCCCATTAACACTATCAATAACTTAGCACCACGGCTTTCGTTATAGTGTAGGAACAATGAAACTGATATATACGAATTAAACGATACTCAAAACAAACAACCAACTTAGAGTGGATTACATTCCCGTTGACACTATCGGTAACTCAGCACCTAGGCTTTCGTTACAGTGCAACGTCAAATTCCGATTGGAAGAAACGGGCTTAATCTGGAGATTTCTCGACACCCTATTGTACCCGATGATCATTCGCACGTACAATAGAAACTCACTTTCTCTACTAGTAGAAGGACAACCCCTTATCGGGACGTCACCCTAGGCAACTCATGGGCCTTTAGGTTACGGCTGGGTCGGGCGTCATCGACCCCCTTCGTAACCTTACTCCAGTCCCTGATGAATACTTAAACATTCATCAAACCTCTAGAAGGAAAGTTCAATCAAACCTTCTAGAACAACAACAATCCACTCTATGATTCCAAACAACTGTTAAGGAAGGGAATTCAATACCACCTTCCAGAACAACAACAATCCATCAGAGGATTTCAATCAACAGGTAAGGAAGGGAATTTAATACGACCTTCCAGAATAACACGACAATCCATCACAGGATTTCAATCAGCAGGTAAGGAAGGGAATTTAATACGACCTTCCAGAATAACACGACAATCCATCACAGGATTTCAATCAACAGGTAAGGAAGGGAATTTAATACGACCTTCCAGAATAACACGACAATCCATTACAGGATTTCAATCAACAGGTAAGGAAGGGAATTTAATACGACCTTCCAGAATAACACGACAATCCATCACAGGATTTCAATCAACAGGTAAGGAAGGGAATTTAATACGACCTTCCAGAATAACACGACAATCCATCACAGGATTTCAATCAACAGGTAAGGAAGGGAATTTAATACGACCTTCCAGAATAACAACAACAATCCATTACAGGATTTCAATCAACAGGTAAGGAAGGGAATTTAATACGACCTTCCAGAATAACAACAACCTATTGTAAGATTTCAATATCTGACAATAGTTTGGCTCCCGAAACGAGGTGGGAGTACTCTCGAAACATCTGGGTTGACTCTCAGTCAACGAATTCAACAGGACAAAAACCCTTGAATCAAGGAGACTCAAGAACGCGACCGGGGAGCCGCTAATACTAGCTAAAATAGACTCCACAAAACATTACAGTTTTGGAGTGAAAAATGGGCCTTAAAGGCACCAATACAACTGGGAGGAATATCGGAGCCGGACGTTACCTCCCGAACCTGGAGTTATCGACTCAGAATAAATACAAAATATTTGAGTCATCGCTCACTATTTATTATTTAATGAAAAATAATATTTAAAGAAGTTTAGACAACTCCAGAATATTTTTTAAAGAGCCGATAAATATTTTATTAATATTTAGGAGGCCCAGAATAGTCCTCGAAAAATATTAAAAGGATTTAAAAGAATTAAGATATTTAATCCCAATATAATCAAGATTATTTAATATTTAAATAATCTTAAACGATTCAACATATTTAAATAATCTTAAATCAACATTAAATAATATTTAAATAAACCAAAACGAATTGAAAGTATTTAATCAGTAGTTAAATACTTTTAAATATCCCAAAATATTTAAATAATATTTAATCATTATTAAATAATATTTAAATAATCTCAAATGCCCTGAAAGTATTTAATTAACTCTTAAACACTTTCTATATTCTTTAAATAATATTTAATAAACTAAATATTATTTAAAACATTGAATATCGACTAACCGTCGAGACACACTAGACTACTCCCGGTCGACCATCGAGCACCAAAAAGATGTACTCGACGCCAGATTCAGTTATACAAAACTGAAAGCAAACGTCCTCTAACTTTTTAAGAAGTTCAGAGGCATCTCAAAACTAGGTTGAAAAGATCTCATTCTACTCACAAGAAACAATCTTAAACAACCTACGCATACTTGTGTCCTACATCAGAATAATAGTGACGAAGCGTCGGACACTTGCATACTCTAACTTTTCGAGAAGTTCAGAGTAGCAAACGAATCAAGTTATAAATGAACAAGACAGTTCAAGGGAAATGCCGACGTGCATTTCCAACGACAACAATAAGATAAGTAGTTCCAACACAACAAAAATGTATAATCGAAGAACTTATCATTAAGTCAAAGATTTCAAAAATATTGGCATCACCATGAATTAATAATATTCTGATATGGAATAAAACGATAGAGTCGGAAACTTGCCTAGAGTCCAAGGAATGCTATTCCAACTTCTCCACGTTCTACACTTAAAACATTTGTTTTCAAAATTTATCGACCCAAGACGCTTATTAGGCCTAAGCGACTGTCTTTTCTGCAGAAAATCGGGCATGACCTTTTCGTAAATCGGACTATCCACCTGTTTTCAAACCAAGCCAATCAACGATTCATTCTACTATAAATAAAGTCAAACTCACTTTAAAACCAATTCTTTCACCAAAATATAGTCAATTCCGGTTTTAATCATAACGTTTTGAAAACCAAGTCCAACCCGCCCTAACCGACGGTGACCAACTACTATTTTAGAAAAATCCAGAATGACTAAGTAGGTCTAACAATTCCAAACCATTAGTAATCAATCCTCGAATCATGTCATTTAAGCGAAACTAAATTGTTTGCTTAAATTAAATCATTTTCGAATCATAAGATTACTCCACCAACTCATGTAAACTCATTGCTGGTGGTGGGGAGTTCAAGCGATTTCATTAAAATCCAAAACTCTTACACTTAACCCAAGTATCCAACAATTACCCAACTTGCACTATTTTTAATAAATTGAGTTTTAATCTCATGAATTTGATAATCTAGGACCTCGATACTAACCCACAAACTTATATCGAGTCCATTTATGGTCCTTACAATTTGCACTTGATAGTTTTATTAACTCTTCTTTTGCCCGACATTTCACCTTCTCGGGCCTACTTTAGCTACTCGTAAAACTATCCTCTCAATAGTTTTTAATCAAGTTCTTTGCACCTACGTATAGTCATGATATTCCTCAACAACTTCCGTTACTGGGTCGACTCGAGACAAGTTCTCTATCTTGCCCGAAATCGTTTCCCAAAACGATTGCTTAACCTTTTCCTCAGGTTCATTTCACTTAACACCCTGTTTTCCGTCATTTTTAATAAATTGGAAATTAATCATTTTGACACGATTTCTTCTCTGGGGTCTTGTATGACTGTCAAGGAATCTCCCATAAAAGTTTCAGATTTTATTAAGCTCCGTAGCTAGTCCAATCATAGCCTCAAAGTTGGAAAAAACAGGATTTTCATTTCCTGCGCTACCGTTACTAAAACGTCCATAACTTTTGACTCGTAACTCCGAATGACGCAAAATTAGCGCCCAAACGATCTAGAGACAATCTAATATCTAACCATATCAACCATGAGCCAAGAACAGTGGCCGAATTCTCCCAGATTTTACTGGACAGTTACTGCAGATAGGTTTTAAAAAAATTTGGCATGGTTTCGTTTGTTTTCTCATCGTTTTCCATTTTTATTCTACTTCAATTCAACCAACAATAAATCCCAAACTCCTCAATCAACATTACAATACATCAATTCCGAATCATCCAACCAACTCAAGCTTATGGAATGAGTTTATTAATTATTAACCAAATAAATGCATTCATGACTTTCCATGCTTTAACAATGCTACCCATAGCCTAAATAACTCTTAAAAATCATTAACCAAGCTAAAGGAACTCAAGAATCAAAGAAAACAAATTTTCAATTTTTGGAGTTACTGTTCATTCGAATCTTCCATGGATCATAACTAAAGATTTCATGGATGGAATGATGTAGAAATCAAGAGGAAGCAAGGTGAGTATCATACCTTCGATTCAAGCTATCAATCGCAAGAAACAAGCAAGAGATGAGTGAGTTCTTGATTTTTTTTCTTCTCCCCCCCCCATGGAGCTTCGGTGGTGGCTGCTCAACATGAAGAAATAAAGAGCACAAACTGATTTTTGTTTGGTGTGTGGTGGAAACTAGTGTTTTAAAAGGGTTCGTGCAGTAATCGCGTAACTTCCGACAACGGTTTAATCTCTCGTTCTCGTTCTCTTTTCTTTTCGTCCCACCTAAGTTTTAAAACTTAAAAACTCATATTATGATTCTAATATAATTTAGAATCATTGAATTAATACTCTTTAATTGTTTCGAGAATTTACGAAACAATTCTCCGAGTAAACACTTTTCACTTGCACCATTTCTCAAATTCTGTTACGACTTCCATCCGGACTTCAAATTCATTTTTGTTAGACCAAAAATAATTATAAGTCCTATCTTGGTTGCATGTGCTACCGCAACACCGATACGCATATTTTCGAATATCCCGTATATTAAGAATACGGTCTCACACTTCAAGTACCTTATCAAGAAAATAAATCCATAAAATCATTTATTCATAAAATGAAAAATTTTATCCAAAAATCTTAATAACCCCAGGCGTAAAAAATATACGGGTTATTACAACTTGCATGTCAATTATTCATTGTAATTATTAATCTCGAATGTAACTCGAGTTCTTCTTGTAATTTCATTAGAATAGATTTATTTATTATTCAATGTAATTGTTCAATGGAGACTTGGAAGCAAGGAAGCTAGGAGGCAATCCAGATGATGGAGCAATGAAGAAGATAAAGACATGTAATAGTGTAGTATTTGAAACCACCATAGATTGACCTTGATAATTCCATTAGCTTGGAAATATCACATAACATGGGGCCATAACCAAACACGTTTAATTTACGCACAATACATATATGTTTATGAATGCATGTGTAGATATGTATGTGTTGGAATGATGTATGTATTAGATACGACACCCATGCCATGTCTGCTTAAGAAAGATAAAATCTGTAATGATTCAAGATTTTAAAATTAACAAACGATCATGAGATTCTTGTGTTTATGAAATATGGATTTTAAAACACGGAATTAAATATGGATTTTGATATCTATAACTGGGATTTTCTGACAAAAGCGGATATGCGTATTCGTAATGTTAATGGGTTTTAAGTGTGACCATTGGTATCCTCCATCTACCTGGGAAAATAACAATTTAAAATGTCAATTTGAAATATTTGGTTCAAGGAAAAATTGAGGATCTCTTTATTATGTGATCATGATCGCTATAAATTTTCTAAACCCCTTAACAAAATATTAAGTTTTACTCGAATGCTTTCCAATGAATGAACACTCATCGAATCCTAGATCGATTAGGGGAAGGACTGTCAGTGGTAGGGGACTCCTATCTATCGTGGTGAGATGCGACAAATATAAACGGTTATATTCGGCCGTTGTATCATTGGATCTAACTTAACTGAGTCGTCATAATAAGGTGAAAATAAACGGTTATATTCAACCATTATGAACTTAGAAGCATAGAGTTTGGTTAAAAGTCTATTAGATAGATAAGATCAATCGTTGTTCACCAAACTATCCAAGAATTATATATGATATAATTGACAACTGTTGTCTACCTAAATAATCATTTTTTAAGGACTTCCAGTGGTTGACTTAGGATATGACGAAATATGGATCTTGGCTCACTAGAAAGAATTATGGGATATACTTTCCAAATTAATAGTAAGGGCTATTAATTTGATAAAAATAGTGGGAGATATATTATGAATATATCATAATCATTTGAACATAATAAATAACTCAGACAATCTAATATTTATTTTATGCATTTTAAACATTGTAGATATTTAAATGGCAAACAATACAAATACTTTCTCCGTACGAGCAACCTTTGAGAAGGACAAGCTGACAGGAACTAACTTCCTGGATTGATATAGGAATTTGAGGATTGTCCTCAGGCAAGAGCATAAGCTCCATGTCATTGAAATTCCTTCACCTTCTCCTCCTGCTGAGAATGTGACTCGCGTTCAGCAAAATGCTTATCAGAAGCATATTGATGATGTGAATGATATTGCATGTCTCATGATGGCAACCATGAGTGCTGAGCTTCAAAAACAACATGAGCATATGGATGCTTATGAGATGATTGAACACCTTCAAAGAATGTTTGAGGGACAAGCTCGTCAAGAAAGGTTCGACACGAGCAAAGCACTGTATGCTTGCAAACAGGGAGAGCATGAACCTGTTCAACCACATGTTCTGAAGATGATAGGTTATATTGAGTATCTTGATACTTTGGGTTTCCCGATTGGTTTGGAAGCTCAGATTGACTTAATCTTGCAATCTTTGAACCGCAACTATACTCATTTTGTTATGAACTACAATATGAATGAGATAGACAAAACACCCACTGAATTGTTGGCCATGTTACGAACTACTGAAACCAACATGAAAAGGCTGAACCTGCTGCCATGTTGATGGTAGATAACAAAGGCAAGGTTAATAGAAAAGGCAAATGGAAGGGAAAGAAGAAGATTGGATCTGCTTCTGGTCCCAAGCCAAAGGCTAATCCCAAACAGGCTTTAAAGCCTAAGGGTGTTGTTGCAAAGGGTGATTGTCACTACTATGGTAAACCAGGTCATTGGAAGAGAAACTGTCATGCTTATTTGGAGGATCTGAAGAAGAAGAAGGTTGGTCAAGCTTCTGATTCAGGTATTTATGTTATAGAGGTCAATTTGTCAACTTCTACATCATGGGTATTGGATACTGGATGTGGTTCTCACATTTGTATAAATGTACATGAACTACAAAGGATGAGGACTTTGGCTAAAGGAGAGGTCGACCTACGAGTTGGCAATGGAGCAAAGGTTGCTTCTTTGGCTGTAGGGACTTATCAATTATCATTGCCCACTGGGCTTATTTTAGAACTTGAGAGTTGTTTTTACTTGCCTGCAATTTGCAGAAACATTATTTCGGTATCTTGTTTGGACAAGAAAGGTTTTGCTTTTTCAATTCAGAACAATTGTTGTTCCTTTTCTTTGAATAATGTTACCTATGGAGTTGCACGTTTGTTTAACGGTTTATATGTTCTTGATTTAGACACTCCTATCTATAATGTGAATAACAAACGTCTTAAGACTAATGACTCAAATCAAACATACCTTTGGCACTGTCGTTTAGGCCATATAAATGAGAAGCGCATTTCCAAGTTACATAAAGATGGATATTTGGATAAGTTTGATTTTGAATCATACGAAGCATGTGAACCCTGTCTCATTGGAAAAATGACTAAAGCTCCTTTTACTAAACAAGGTGAAAGGGCCACTGAACGATTAGAACTAATACATAGTGATGTATGTGGTCCTATGCGTACTATGGCAAGAGGTGGATTTTACTACTCTATCACGTTTACTGATGATTGCAGTAGATATGGATATGTGTATCTTATGAAGAACAAATCCGATTCTTTCGAAAAGTTTAAAGAATACAAAGCTGAAGTAGAAAAGCAGACTAGCAGAAGTATTAAGACTCTACGATCTGATCGTGGGGGAGAATACTTAAGCCATGAATTTAAGAGTTTCTTAAAAGAGTGTGATATTGTATCACAGCTCACTCCTCCCGGAACACCACAATGGAATGGAGTTTCTGAGAGGAGGATTCGTACCTTGTTGGACATGGTGCGATCAATGATGAGTCATGCAGATCTTCCAATTAGTTTTTGGGGCTACGCCCTGGAGACGGCTGCTTATACACTTAACCGAGTTCCTACAAAATCGGTTCAGAAGACTCCATATGAGATATGGACTGAGAAACGTCATAACATGTCATTTATGAAAATATGGGGATGTGAAGCGTTTGTGAAATGTTTAACTTCTGACAAGCTAGGACCTAAATCAGACAAATGTAATTTTGTGGCATACCCAATTGAAACAAAGGGTTATTCATTCTATGATCCTTCCGAGAACAAAGTATTTGTTGCTCGAACTGCAGTTTTCCTTGAAAGAGAAATGTTGTCTAAGAAAGACAGTGGGAGGATAATAGAACTCGATGAAATTCGAGACCCACAAGATAACAATGAACCAATGGAGGAATCTGAACAGAATGTACAAGAAAACAATACTGCTCAAGAAACACAGGTTGTTCGTAGGTCTAGTAGGATTCGCCATGAACCTGAGCGATATTATGGATTTCTCTTAACTCAAGATGGTGATGTGATGCTTATCGACGAAGATGAGCCTCTCACCTACCAAGACGCTACGAACATTCCAGAATCCAAGAGATGGCTGGAAGCCATGAAATATGAGATGGAATCCATGTATACCAATCAAGTATGGACCTTGGTTGATCCACCTGAAGGGGTAAAACCTATAGGGTGCAAGTGGGTTTTCAAGAAGAAGACCGACATGGATGGTAATGTACAGACCTATAAGGCACGATTGGTGGCAAAAGGTTTCAAGCAAATTCATGGTATTGACTATGATGAGACTTTTTCACCAGTGGCTATGGTCAAGTCCATCAGGATTTTGCTTGCTATAGCTGCTTACTATGATTATGAAATCTGACAGATGGATGTCAAAACCGCTTTCTTAAATGGGAGCCTTGAAGAAGATATGGATGTGTATATGACACAGCCTGAAGGTTTTGTTGATCCAAAGAATGCTGTAAAGGTATGTAAGCTGCGTCGATCCATTTATGGATTGAAATAAGCCTCAAGGAGATGGAACATTCGTTTTGATGAAACTGTCAAAGAGTTTGGGTTTATTCAAAATGAAGATGAACCATGTGTTTACAAGAAGGTAAATGGGAGCAATGTGACATTCCTAGTATTATATGTTAATGATATATTAATAATAGGGAATGACATTCCTTCTTTACAGGTTGTTAAGTCTTGGCTGAGTAAGAATTTCTCAATGAAAGACTTAGGCGAAGCGACCTATATTTTAGGTATCAAGATCTATAGAGATAGATCAAGAAGAATGATCGGCCTAAGTCAGAGTAGATACTAGTCTAATCCAGGTGAAGGTCACTGGACAGCAGTCAAGAATATTCTTAAGTACTTGAAGAGGACTAAAGATTAATTCTTGGTATATGGAGGAGAGGATAAGCTGGTTGTAAAAGGTTATACCGACTCTATTTCTAGACAGACAAGGATGATTCGATTTCTCAGTCTGGATTTGTGTTTTGTCTAAATGGAGATATTGTATGCTGGAATGGTTCACAGCAGAGACAGTTGTTGATTCTACAATAGAGCCTGAGTATATTGATGCTTATGAAGCAGCCAAGGAGATTGTTTGGGGATGTACTTAGGAGATATCACCTAATTAATGAGATTAATGATCAAGGAGATATATATATATATATGTAAAGTGCATACTAATAAGAATAATGCAGACCCACTGACTAAGGCTTTGTCGCAGCAGAAGCACGAAGGTCATACTAGTTCCATGGGTATTAGATACATGAGAGATTGGCTCTAGTACAAGTGGGAGATTGTTAGTATTGGTGTCCTAGAGACAATACTTTTAATGTTTTATTGAAAACAATTAAGGATTATGTTTTATGTGATTATTTAATTAATATTTATTATGTCTTTATTACTGCGTCATAAATTGAAAGAATATTAAATGTCCTTGGAATATTAATACGTAATATATATCTTTAAGTATGTGACTTAAAAATGAGATTATATGAATAGTATTTTATTCCTAAAATTCCCTAGTCAAGTATTATTATTTAAGGACAGTAATAATGCAATAAGACTAGTATGTTTGTTGACAGATGACCACATCTCATTGGTCATAGGTATGGTGATACTAAAGTCAAGAACATAAGTGTATGTATCAATACATGACACTGGAAAGACCCGCCGTGAGATTCTACATGTTAATAAGTGTCATAAAAAATCTCACAGTGATAATGATGTAATGATCCTCTGACTTGAATTCATTATATTTCTATACGAGAATTAATATACTTTGATTACACTCAAAGTTACCTTTAACCGGGTAATGATAAAGGTGGGCATTGGGTATGCTATGAATCGTATGGGGAATATGAATGATAGATATAGGATTTAACCCTCCAATTCTAGGAGTGATATTATTGGCCTCTTGATTGAGTGAGACTATGAAATGCATGGCCATGCTCAAATATTGATTTGTTTAAATAGTCTACTCATTGATCAAGGAAACCAAGATTAAACATTGAAGAGGATGACACTATACATGCCTCGAGTTTTATCTATAATATAAGATTAAAGGGATTATATTACATTGCACATTATTCACGAAAGGTTTAATTGAATCACCAATTATTATTGTTACTTGGGTAGCAATGATGTATTACTAGATGCCGTTCATTGTTTATAATTTTATTATTAGATAATAAAATTATTGCCAACGTATTAATAACCTAAAGGGTCACACACAAAGAACGTCAAAACGGAGGTTTATTTAAATTACGAATTTAAATATATTATTATTTATTCGAATTAAATTAATTAAGTGGGACTTGATTAATTATATTAGAATTCGGATTTAATAAGTATTATTATTATTCGAATTTAATTATTGAATTAATTAAGTGGGACTTGATTATTTATATTAGAATTCAGATTTAATAATAATAATAACCCAAAGTCGTAATGGGTTTTGGAAACCACATGGATTAGGGTTAGACCCAAAATCTCTCTCTCCCCTATATATACATAATGATGTATAGTATTAGGGTTTAAAAAAAAATCATCAAATTTCGTTTTAGAGAAAAACCCTAGCTGCTCAACATCAAGAGAGGCTAGAGAAAGAGAGAGAGAGAGACAAACATTTCGGCTAGTACCGACTCCAGTGATCGTATGACGATCGGGCGTTCGTGTGGACTTCTTTAGAGAGCAAATCTTTGTAATAAAAGACTGCTGTGATTCATCTTTCTGGACCTCCATTAAACAGCATACGAAAGCTTTGTTAAGGTACAGACTTCTTCACCATAATCATCCAACGTTATACATGGATCTTGCGATTGGGTTTCGATTTTTTTTATTGTTTTTACGTTAATTTCGCTGCGGTTTCATGCCCGAAACCCTTCAAAAAGGATGTCATGGAGCTCAGAGGAGAGGTTAAGACTCTTAAGGAGATGTTAGCTAAGTTTATCAAAAGGATGCTCCAAACTCTACCATTTCTCCTGCCTCAAGTTTTATCAAGGCCAATGCTTCTACGGATGCTGCTGGTATTCCTAATGAAGCTACTGCTCTGGACAATGAAACTATCTTGGATTCCCTTTTTGGTTATTAAGGGGGAGTATTCAGGAGTTTAGGCTAATTGGGATGGGTTTAATTTCAAGAATTTTAAATGCATAATCTAAACATGTTTATGCTATTTGGTTGCTGCTGGATAATTGTTTAACTATGTTATTTTGTGCCACTGCTTTGGCTGATTAACCAAACCTGAATGTTTAAGTTTATTATCGATATTTGCTACCAAGTATGGCAAGTTATGAAATTATCTAGTTATCTGCAAATGTGTTATTAGTATTTGGATAAAATTCCATACCATGATGTACTAATATCTTTTACAGGGATTATTATATTAAGGGGATCATTAGAGCCTCCTGAAATAGGTTATGTAACCAACAAAAAGGGGGAGATTGTAACATTGATAATTTTGAAGACTTCACATTCTAGCAAGCTAAGTACTTGTTGGTGATGATTTAATTTATTTATGTATGTGATACTTATTATAGCCTTCCATATTTCATGTATTAACATTATTTTGTAGGATATATGAGTAACAACATAACAACCTGTTGTTGTGTTTAAATAGCTTGCTGAAACAGAGTCCAGCCAGAATTCATCTAATGTGCAGAATTCTATCTATCAGTTGTAGTTTAGGTTTAGAATTCTTTTATATGTTAATTCATCTATATATTACATTTTTAATACATTATTGAGCTTGAGGATTTATTTAAAACATTTTCCTAAAATTTAGGAAGTAGTTGATTTGAATTTAATTTCTTTTATCAACAAAACTACATCTCTATCTTATTCATAATTATAGAAGCTAATTTCAATTTTTTTTATCTCTTTCTCCAATAGTTATGCTTTGAAATATTATGATCTTTAAACGTTATATCCAATCCATATTTCAAATTAGTCGTTTTATACATTCGTGTATATAACTTGGATTAGCTTTTCATTCGGTTTTAACAATACTGCAACTCTCGCTATCTTGAAAAGCTTTTATTCAATTTTCTCTAAACTAAACTTGATCTTATATTGATTGAGGGTGTATTGTTGCTATAAGGCAAAGAGTTCTAGAAACAGAAGAATTTAAGAGTGAGACTCAAGGAATTAAAGGTTCAAGAACAGATTGCAAGGCAGAGGACGATAGCAAGTTGAAACCATTCCACTTAGGATTGCTGGAGATTATAGCAAACAACTTTAAGTGAGTGGGAAACAGGGAGATATGTTATTATTTTATAATTGGATTATATTTGTTTAATAATATTTCTCTTACCAAGTTGGTAAAGGATCGGGATGTAGACCATTAGACATAGGGGTCGAACCTGGCTAAGCGCCGTGTGACTCCTTTACATACTTGCTTTTAACTATTTTTCTACATTGCCTTCATTCTAGCCTACTATAATTGTCTGTCAAATTGAAAACAGTAAGCTAGTTCTTAAAGCACAATAGACTGTTCATATTACAGTCAACTAATAAATCATAAATTACATTATGTTGAATACTTCAAACTAGAGACAATTGGATGATAAAAATAAGAATATGTACGATGTGAGAGTCGATCGGGAGTCGGTTAGTTCATAGACAAACGATCAATTTAGTTTTGATATTATTTTAATTGATAAAAAAGTTAATAAATTGTTGCTACTTATTAATTCATCACAATTTTAACATTTAAAAATTTAAAATTAGTGCAAGTATTGAATGATATAAACAACAATCGTATAAGTTTAACGTGTTGTTTCTTTGTATAACTGTTCTGAAAAAGTTGGAAGAAGAAATTTTTCGAGTATACATGATGTGGGAGTCAGTCAATACGTAATCACACAATCAATTTAGTTTTGACATGCCTTTAATTGATGAAAAAGTTAATAAATTATTGTTACTTATTAGTTTATCACAATTATAATATTTAAAAATTTAAAAGTAGTTGTAAGTACTTGCCAATATAGATCATTATCGTATAAGTTTACTGTGTTATTTCTATATATAATTGTTAGAAAAAGTTGGAGAAATTTAAATAAAAATATAATAGTAGAACATGAATAAATAGAATTTAAATAGAAATAGGATTAGTGGGATGAATTTAAATTTGATAGGTATAATTAAAATAGAAGGTTTTCCAATACATCAAACAAATTAGAGTTATCTCATCGTGATGTTGCTAGAGTTATTGTAGAATAAAATTAACTTATTCATGATTGTTAATTATAAGTATAAGATAACACTTGTTGTGCATCAATTTCTATAAAAGAATTAGGCACACCTTGATTCCCTATCAAGGTGGGCGCGCCCAATATACAAGTTCGGTCGGGTTTTTATGCATGATTTTCCGCGTTGTTCCGCTAATTACTCATATCACTTTTGCCCGACAATAAAAGTTGAAGGCCATTGCTCCATATTCCTTGGGTTTCCCTCGTAGGGGAGTTATGGTATATTGTTAACCTTATCTTGGAAGATTCTTTCCTTGTACTCAGGCGGGTTGCCCTCGTCTGGGGGCTTAGGACCTGACCTACGATTTGTGGTGGATCTAGTGTTGGCCTTCAGTCAAGGTATCCTTTGATATATCAATAGTGGACTGGTTAGAGCCCATAGTTTCTGGGTCAATGTCAGATCCATGAAGTCCTTGGACCTTATACGGGGTTTTGACCTATCTGAACAAGCCCAAATGTAGATTCCTCTTCCACGAAGGTTTCACTTGCCTTTTCTGCATTCGATTCAAAGAATGAAATCAACCTCTGGTATCTCTCAACAAACACCGGTTATAAAGGAGGGAAAATTAGTTCAAACAAGGCTGGTAGATGAGCCAAGTGATGAGGAGCTCAATCCTTTAGAGAAACAGGTGGTTGAAGGGCTCTCTTTGCTAAAAGAGGGTCATGAAACACTTATTCTAAACTTCAAGCCATGTCTGTAGACACTCAAAAGGCTACAGACTTTGACAAACCTAGGGAAACACCTCATGATTCTCAAATTGGGTCTCTTGAGAAATCTTTTTCTAAAAAATATAAAAGGATGAGGAAGGCTTATTTTGCACACACATACACACACAAGCATGTTATTGCTACTAACCCTGTTTTGCAGGAAACAGATGCTCCCAAGGCTCCTGAAGGGCTACACTCTGAAAACAAGAAAAAACTTGAACCAGAGTCTAATGTTGAGTCAGAGTCTAGGATGCCTTTAGACTCTGATCATGAGACATTTTGGGAAAGAATGCCAGTGGATGCAGCCTCGTGTCTGATTGATGAAGTAATTACTCCAAGTAATGAGGTTCTGCTATTTCTCTATCCATTAGTGGAAGCATTAGAAGATTCTCAACTCTACAAGACACAACAACAAGTCTTGGATCTTCTCAAAACCTATGCAGCCCTAACGAAGAGGATGGAATTGGAGCTACAACTGTCTGCACAAGATGTGGTCAAAAATATCTACAACTACCTATTCAACTCTTCATTTCAAGTTATAGCAGTTGGGCTCGTAGAAGGCAAGAATAAGGAAGTTCTTAAAGCACTAGGTGTGCCAGATTCTGAAAAGCAATTCAAACACAAGCATAAAAAGCTTAAAGTTTGTTGCTGAGTTGGAAACTGAGATTGAGCAACCAGTTTTTAACTATGAAGTAATTTAGGATGAAGGAGTTACCTACATGACATCTATTGATTGGATTTTTACTATTCAGCCTCTTTCAAGGAAGGTAGTTGATTTTCTTGTCCAAAATGTAGGGAAGGTGGCCAACAAGTATATCTATCCAACCTATGAAAGTAGATTGGATCAAATCAAGGGCACACATTATCAAAAAATTGCAAGGGAACTGCAGGATTCTTTCAATATGACTTATGCCCAGGCCATCAATGCCTTCCATGCAAGGGCTTTTCTAAATGAGAACTTGGAGGCATTAATAATGGTTGAACCATAGGAGGTAGCAGGAGCTGAAAGAAAGTTGGAGGAAGGGACTAGTGCACCAGTGGTGACTCGTGATACAGACGCTCAGTCTGGCTCACCCACATAAGAACCACCTAGTCAGAGGTTGGGTGATAGTGGGGCAGGGGAGTATGCTGTTAGGCCCTCCTTGACAACTCAAACCTATGAAGTTGGGAACACTAGTGATATGGGAGAACAAACTCTGATGGGTGCTAATGAAGAATTTAACCAATTTATTCTATCAAAGTCTATTCACCTTGAGGGGGAGTCTCATGCAGTAACTGTCAAAGATGGTGACACTCAGACTCTGACTTCTAATGAAGTCATACTGAAGAAGTCAGAGTCTAGGGTAGACCCTGAGACTGGGATACTGGAGCCAACAGACTCTGAAATGAAAGAAGATGCTTGTAAGGGTTCAGGGTCTGTTGATGCTTACCCCTTGGTGAAAACCCCTAACCTTCAGACATTTAAAGGGGTACCCCTCCATCATGGTGGTTTAGGTATTGAAGCATCTAAAATTTCTCCCAACCCCTCTTCTGTAGGACCTTTGAGTGCACCTAACCAAAAGAGTGAAAAAATGATTGAGAGGCTGACACTGGTCCAGGAAAAAGGAGAGGTAGATAATGAAGGGTTTCGGGCATGAAAACGCAGCGGAATTAACGTAAAAACAATAAAAAAATCGAAACCCAATCGCAGGATCCATGTATAACGTTGGATGATTATGGTGAAGAAGTATGTACCTTAACAAAGCTTTCGTATGCTGTTTAATGGAGGTCCAGAAAGATGAATCACAGCAGTCCTTTGTTGCAAAGATTTGCTCTCTAAAGAAGTCCACATGAATGCCCGATCGTCCTACGATCATTGGAGTCGGTACTAGCCGAATTGTTTGCCTCTCTCTCTCTCTCTTTCTCTAGCCTCTCTTGATGTTGAGCAGCTAGGGTTTTTCTCTAAAAATGAAATTTGATGATTCAACCCGAATACTATACATCATTATGTATATATAGGGGAGAGAGAGATTTTGGGCCTAACCCTAATCCATGTGGTTTCCAAAACCCATTATGACTTTGGGTTATTATTATTATTAAATATGAATTCTAATATAATTAATCATGTCCCACTTAATTAATTCAATAATTAAATTCGAATAATAATAATACTTATTAAATTCGAATTCTAATATAATTAATCAAGTCCCACTTAATTAATTCAATAATTAAATTCGAATAAACAATAATATATTTAAATTCGTAATTTAAATAAACCTCCGTTTTGACGTTCTTTGTGTGTGACCCTTTAGGTTATTATTACGTTGGCAATAATTTTATTATCTAATAATAAAATTATAAACAATGAGCGGCATCTAGTAATACATCATTGCTACCCAAGTAACAATAATAATTGGTGATTCAATTAAACCTTTCGTGAATAATGTTCCATGTAATATAATCTCTTTAACCTTATATTATAGATCAAACTCGAGGCATGTATAGTGTCATCCTCTTCAACGTTTAATCTCGGTTTCCTTGATCAATGAGTAGACTATTTAAACAAATCAATATTTGAGCATGGCCATGCATTTCATAGTCTCACTCAATCAAGAGGCCAATAATATCACTCCTAGAATTGGAGGGTTAAATCCTATATCTATCATTCATATTCCTCATACGATTCATAGCATACCCAATGTACACCTTTATCATTACCCGGTTAAAGGTAACTTTGAGTGTAATCAAAGTATATTAATTCTCGTATAGAAATATAATGATTTCAAGTCAGAGGATCATTACATCATTATCACAGTGAGATTTCTTATGACACTTATTAACATGTAGAATCTCAGGCGGGTCTTTCCAGTGTCATGTATTGATACATACACTTATGTTCTTGACTTTAGTATCACCATACCTATGACCAATGAGATGTGGTCATCCGTCAACAAACATACTAGTCTTATTGCATTATTATTGTCTTTAAATAATAATACTTGACTAGGGAATTTTAGGAATAAAATACTATTCATATAATCTCATTTTTAAGTCACATACTTAAAGATATATATTACGTATTAATATTCCAAGGACATTTATTATCCTTTCAATTTATAACGCAGTAAATAAAGACATAATAAATAATAATTAAATAATCACATAAAACATAATCCTTAATTATTTTCAATAAAACATTAAAAGTATTGTCTCTAGGACACCAATCCTAACAGATAAGGCTGTAGAGAGCCTGAGTGAAGAAGAGAGAGTGGGTGCCCAACCCCACTGTGAGAATGAGAGATTAGGGTATCCTGAACCTAGCTTCACTTATTGGGATCAAGATTTTCCTCAGAGTTGGTCTAATGAGTTGGTGCAGGGGATGGATTAAATTTCATTCATGTTAATTATGCAGATTAGAAAAAAGGAGGAGGCTCTAGCTGCACAGAAATCATTTGCACAAAGACCACAACATCATTTAGTGGATTCTTTGACTAGAAGAGCAGACAGAGTCATGGAGGCCTTGGTGGATGATACTACTAATCAAGCTTAGACTATAGAATTGAAGTCAGAAGAACCACTTTTGATCATGCCAATAAGGGCTAGACTTCCAGAGTCTACAGACTCTGATCACTCTAAGGAGGAGTCAGGGTCTATAGTTCCTTTTGAAGTTTCAGAGTCTACCACACCACCAGAGTCTACTATACCTTGAATCACCAAGATTGAACCAGTTGAAGAGGATGGGACTTCTGAGGATGATGGACTAGTGAATCCATCTTTTAATTATTTTGATCAGGTGTTTCCTCAATCTTGGGAGTCTGCACAAAAGAAAGGAATAGATGATAAAGAAACCTTTGCATGTATTCTACATATTAATCAGTCTGAGAGACTTCACACTTTTTAGAAGAAATCATTTCTACAGGAACATGGTCACTATACTGGTGAAAAAGATCAAGCACTTGATGGAGATGTTAAAATTGAAACAGAGACTATTGCTGAATAGTTGGCTAATATGGCCAAGGACATTTCTCATATACAAACAAAGATCACAGGTGTTGATAATACAACTTCTTTACTCAATTATCCAAAGAAGTTACTTTCAAGGATGCTATTGCTGATATTACTGCAAATCAGGCTCAACTTCAAACTACAATTTCAGCTTTAACAACCAAAGTTGATTCAGTTATTGCAGCACAAAAAAATCTTTCCACTATCCTTGAACATATTCTTTTAGCTATCACTAGTGGTGATGATGTCAAAAAGGGGGAGAAGAAAATTAGTGGTTCCTCCAGGAGACATAAGGATGAGGCTTGCAAGGAAGTTAAAAAAGGAAGTTAAAAGAGGAAGATATGATGATGATGAAGCTGGTGATAGTTCTCATGGTTCTAGGGGTCCTGGTGGTGTGCAACAAAAGCAATCTGGAGTGGTTAAAACTCAAAACACCAGTCAGGGACTGGACGTGGGAAGTCAGAGTCTAAGCTAGACTCTGATAGGCAAAAGAGAAAATCAGACTCTGATGAGGTCAAAGAACCTTCTTACTGGAAACACATTCAATCCAATCTACAACTTAGAGCAAAAAAGAAGACAGGTCTTGGAGGTTTTGAAGAATCAGATATTGACAGAATAGCAACTCTATCCAGGGATCCTCAATCCTTGACAGATAGACAATTTGAGAAGATTACACAAAAATACTTGAATAAAGTGGTATCTGCTCAAATTGTTTATAATGTTTTTGAAAGAAAGGTGCAAGGAAGCCAGGGAGGTACAGAAAAGGTGAAAAATGAGATTTTGGTATACTTTTTAACAGGTGGATCTGCAAGATGGATCAGTCAGTCAAACTTTATCTTTTTCAAATAGGCTGAAGAATTATAATATGTTAGATTTCTCCTACAAATTTCTTATGAAGTAAACAAAAGAAAAGAAGTTGTCATACACATATGGTTCAAAGAGATTGACAGAAAGTTGACTCTGCACAGATAAACAAATCAACAAATGGGTAGATTCTCTTTAAATTATGTTGATGCTGAAGGAAATGATCAAGTCATGCCAGTAGAAGAGAAGTAAATTAAATTTCAAGAAGGTGTGGGTCATTACTTTGGATTTCAGCCTATGAGCGGGAAAGTCAGTGTTCTAATGTTGAAAGACTTAAAGGGGCAAGAAAGTAGTTAAAGCTGCTTACTTTCAAATCAAATGTTCAAATGAAGAGATGAAGAAATTGAAGAAATATGTTGGTGAAGCTCTTGCTGCTGTGCAGGAGAATATGTTGAATTCATTTTTGAAGAATAATCCAGCCTCTGAGAAGATTAAGTGAGAAGTAATTCTTTTTCCTTATACAAATTTTTGTTCTAGAATAATTGTATCATTATTTAGTTTTGACATCATCAAACCTTGATTTATGATTAATTTTTATAAAGCATAAATTTGAGGAGATTGTTAGGAATTTATTCATTTGATGATGTACAAAATGCTAGAATAGGATTTAGCATAGCCTATTTATAATAAGTCTTTCTAGTCTCAGAAATTTTATAATCAGAGTCTAGTTAGTCAACATTCCTGTATTTAGAAGATTTTCTGTAGAAAGTGAAACCAGAGATTAGAGGAGATCAGAGTTTGGAAGGTGATCAGCGTCTATAGACTATCGAAGTCTACAATCTATCAGAGTCTATAAATGATCAGAGTCTATAGTCCATCAGAGTCTATAATCTGGCAGAGTCTGGAGATTTCAGAGTCTATGAAGTCAAAGCTGAATTTGGAAGATGATCACAAATAAGGGAAGTCTTTGAAGATAAAGCTAAAGATATTGCAGATATACTATGAGAAGGAAGGAAAATTGCAGAAGGAAACTGTTAGCTAATAATTAGGAATTCTATTCCTATTGTAATTTGTTTTTCTATTATTAGTTGATAGGCAGCTCTCTATATAAACATTCTATGTAATCTAACATAAAGTCGAGTTTTTGAGAGAGCATAGAGATAGAGAGAGTTGTTGTGAAATACACAGAGAAGCTGCTAGGGTTTGTGTACACTTAGGAGAGTTTGTTTTTATACATCAATAAAACAAACAGTTGTTATTCATATCCTTGTGTTTTCATCGTTGTTCTTAATTCAAACTTTTGTTACTTATTGAGTTGATTTTAATCAGGCAGAAAAAGCACATAAGTATTCAACCCCCCTTCTAATTGTGCAACTTGGAAAACAATAGAGGTCCAGAATCGGTGAATCACAGCAGCCCTTTGTTGTAAAGATCTGCTCTCCAAAGAAGTCCACACGAATGCCCGATCGTCCAACGATCACTAGAGTCGGTACTAGCCGAATAGCTCCCCCCCCCTCTCTTTCTAGCCTCTCAAACTGTTGAGCAGCTAGGTTTTTGTGAAAAATGAATTTCTGAATTCTGTTAACCCTAAAGCTATACATCATTATGTATATATAGTGGGAGAGAGATTTTGGGCTTAACCCTAATCCATGTGGTTTCCAAAATCCATTATGATTTTGGGTTATTATTATTATTAAATCCGAATTCTAATTTAATTAATCAAGTCCCACTTAATTAATTCAATAATTAAATTCGAAATAATAATAATAAAATATCTAAATTCATAATTTAAATAAAGCTCCGTTTTGACGTTCTTTGTGTGTGACCCTTTAGGTTATTATTACGTTGACAATAATTTTATTATCTAATAATAAAATTATAAATAATTAGCGGCATCTAGTAATACATCATTGTTACCCAAGTAACAATAATTATTGGTGATTCAATTAAACCTTTTGTGAATAAGGTGCAATATAATATAATCCCTTTAACCTTATATTATAGATCAAACTCGAGGCATGTTATAGTGTTGAAAGGGGAGATATGAGTGAAGGGAAGTAACTCACTGCACTTTCATGTGTACTAGAAATGCTAAATGTAATCTCTATGTAATGGTTGATGATAACTCAACAATAGAACAAGACATGTAATAATATGCAGGTGCACAGAAATCTTGGATCACAGAGTTCAGTTAAGACAAAGTATCAAAGGATCATCTACAGACTTGAAGCTCACTGGAAGAAGTTCATTAACATGTTCATGCCTCAGTGGAGAATAAAAGATGTTGACATCTATTCAAGGATGTGGAAGCTACAGAAGATTGTCTTAGTCTATGACGATTTTAGTGCATTACAATCGAAGCAACAAGTAAGGTTTGCAAAGAAGAATGTGGAATCATGTTCGGAATCAAGAGCCCCTATCAAGACTAGTCACTTATGAACCAGACCGTTGCATCAAGTGTCAGGACATTGGAGGCAAGCTCTCGTCGGTTAATATGATTTTAATCATTCTAAAGTTGTTGGTTTTCTTGAGTCAAGTGGAGGATCAACAAAGGTGGTAAATCAGTGTTGGAGAAATGTCAGCCTAATGGATAAGGGACAGATGGCACAACCTGATTGGATCTTACTAAAGCTTCACAGATTAGAAGGCCAAATACTTGGACGTGGTGGAGTCACGTATACGGGGCCAAGTATTTGGATAAGGAAGTCTACACAAATTGAAGAGTGGAATGGAAATATTTAATTTAATTAAATAAAGTATTTATTTAATTATTTATATATTTTATAAATAAAGATATTCTTTATTTATATTTTATATATTTATTAAATATTACTTTTACATTAAATATTTCCAAAGGCATGCTTGGCACATGACTTTGAAGAAAAGATTTGAGTGGACAAGAGTAAAAGGTGGAAAAGCAAAAAGTAACACCTTTTTCAATATATAAAGAAGAAACCCAAGTCTTAATAGGAGTGGTGAATGTGTGCATCCGGATGAGAAGAGAAAAGGGGAGAGAGAAAAAGAATTAATTTTCTCTCCCCCATGGCCGAACTAGATCTTGCATATTTTAGAGCCATGATTTTCTTTATCATACCACTCATCTAGTCTTCTATTGTAAACATTGCTAAATCTTGTTTAGAAGATAGGTTTGATTTTTGTCTCCTAGATCTAGAATTTGTAATATTTTTAGAGGAGCCAAAAATCATTTCTTTGTTGTGTTCTTGAGCTTTTGTTCTTGAACTTGTTGTAGCATCTACCCCACTTCAATGAATATAAAGTTATATTCTTGGATCTTGTTGTGTTGTGTGTTTTGGATGATTTACCGTTCATTATCTTGGTTATTTTAATGGTGTTCTTGAGGTTGAAGAAGATGATGAACAGTACCTGGGTTTGAACCAAAGTAATTTTTATGTTGTCCCAAAAATAAATAAAAGTCAGATTTTTATTTGGGAATCGTATTCACCCCCCCTCTACGATCTCCAGGACCTAACAATTGGTATCAGAGCTACTCGATTGGCATACAAATCGATTGGATCTATTTTTATTTTTGAGATTAAAGAGGGTACGATTGGTTCACTGGGCATCCAGAATTTTTTTTGAAGCCCAGAATTTTTCTAAGTACAAAATGTTCGAGATAGCCAAGTAGAACATTCCCATGTAGAAATTCGAGTTGGAAAATTCGAGTTGGAAAATTCGAGTTGAGAAATTCGAGTTGGAAAATTCGAGTTGGAAAATTCGAGTTGAGAAATTCGAGTTGGAAAATTCGAGTTGGAAAATTCGAGTTGAGAAATTCGAGTTGGAAAATTCGAGTTGGAAAATTCGAGTTGAGAAATTCGAGTTGGAAAATTCGAGTTGGAAAATTCGAGTTGAGAAATTCGAGTTGGAAAATTCGAGTTGGAAAATTCGAGTTGAGAAAATTTCGAGATAGAAATTTCGAGATAGAAATTTCGAGATAGATATTTCGAGATAGAAATTTCGAGATAGAAATTTCGAGATAGAAATTTCGAGATAGATATTTCGAGATAGAAATTTCGAGATAGAAATTTCGAGATAGGAATTTCGAGATAGATATTTCGAGATAGAAATTTCGAGATAAAAATCCTATGTAGAATTTCTACTTAGAAGGTTGTTTCAACATGACACAAGGCTACATAGCTTAACTTTTATTTAAAACAAAAATTGTTTTTCTCTCAAATTGTTTTTAGTTTAATAATTAATTTAATAATTAAATTTGAATTTAATTATATAAAATATTTTGAAAATAATTTTTAAATTTAAATAATTTATTTTTCAAGTTTATTTTACATCTTGGAAAATATTTTATTTTCTTTTAAATTTTAGAGTCAAATATTTTATATTTTTAATATTCTTAGTTAAGAATTTTATTAATTTAAAAACTAAAATTAATCTTAAAATCCAATTTAATTTCTTTTGAGTTTAACATTCTTAAAAGTATTTTGAGAATTATTTTTGAGGTTTAATAATTTATTTTTTATAGAAGTTTTAATTATAAATCTCATAAAACTTTTTGGAAAATCATTTTGGTTGAAATAATTTATTTTCAAGAATATCTAAGATGACTTGAAAATTTATTATTTTTATATCAAACTTATATTTTCAATCTGTTTTATTTTAATTATAATTGAAACTGTTTTGGATTATAAATTCTATAAAATTCTTTGGAAATTAATTTTGATTTGAAATAATTTCTTTTTCGGGATTATTTAATATACCTTGAAAATTTTGTTATCTCTATATCAAAACTTTCTTTTCGAATTTTATTTTATTTATAATTTGAAATTGAGAAATTTATTATTATTTATCAAAAATGCATTTTCAATTTATTTTGATTATTTAAATTCCTAAAAAAATTAAATACTTCTGTTTGAACAAAATGTTTTATTAAACGAAACAACAGGAGTTGATTCTTCGTTCGTTGAGGACAAACGAACTGACTGAAGAACATTCTAATGGAGTTGAGACCTGATCTTACCATTGGAGATGTATTTCTACATCGGTCTACTTAGTGGACTTTCTGGTTATTGAAAGGGAATTAGTTCGTTTAGGGAAGAGTCTTCGATCAGTGGTTTTTGAATCAATATCTGAAGGTCTGGGATTTGAAAAGAAATTCAGTTTATCTGTCAAGAACCAAAACACTTGAAGATTTGGTTAAAGGACAACAGTGGCTGTATCAGAAACACACAAGGTTTGATTATCACTGACATATGATAGTCAAGGGGTTATTGCTACACACACAAAGAAGAGTTATCTTTTCAAGCAAAACATGAAGACATCTTATGTCGGGTTTTTAAGCAGAACAGTCAGGCATCAGTTTGGGTTGAAGCAGGAACTGTTGAGGTCAAATGCAAAGATACTTCCATGAGGGTTAGTAGAATGGAAATTGATTTGGATCAATTGATTATCACTCGAGATGGAATGTTAAGCATCGCACAGGTATACTTTCTAACTAGTTTATACTTGTTTGATTTAATTATAGAGTATTAAGTGTTGAACTGCATTATATTATAAGTTTGATGTAATGCATGTCTCACCTTGATTTCTATATAAATTAGATAACTTATGCTAGTTTGTTAGTGTTGCTTGTTTATCAGTATTTGACTTCATGATTAGATCTTGTGTGATTTAATGCTTGCTTTACGATAATTGATCATGTTAGCATATAGAGTCTTAGGTATTTGTAGGGGTACATTTACCGAAAAGAGTATTTGCTGCATGCTAAGTGCCTTGATGTTTACATTGTCTATAATCTGTTTATACTCGCATGGTTATATTAAATGTTATATTTGATCATGTGCTTGTTAAGATGAGTTTGTTTCTAATTTGGGAATTGCCTAGGGGTCAGTATAATAAACCATGAATTATTTTTTTTAAATTTAAACTGACTCAGGTAATTAGAGATAATATAATGTTAAAGTGAACAACAAAGGTGATTTAGAAGAATTAGGAATCTGAGTGATTGATTCTTCTATGATTACATATATGTATGACATGATTCTTATAGACTGCTAGTCCACCTTAAGTTAGGTTGGGATCACTGAGCTCATAGCCAAGACTACTTGTTGAGGCTGATATAGATGAGGAGTGATCAGTCAAATAAGAATGAGCATGTTGAACTTGAATGCTTTGTTGTTAACTATGTCTAAAAATATCTCTAACCCTTGGACTCAATCAAATTGAGGACCACGTGTCTTAATCATTTGTGAATGCAGAGTATCTTTCAACATGTACAAGTTATATATCTCTGACATTTTCATGTTCGAGGCATGTAACTACTTTTGCTTTGGTATTCAAATGGTTAAGCAAGGTTACCTATTTTTCTTGAATGATCTGAAGCACAATATTAAGAAAGACCTAGGGGATTCTTTGTGAAGGGTTTCCTAATATCAGTTCGAGGATGAACAGTATTGATCGGGGTCAAGAGAAATAGAAGCTCACTCTACTGGAAGTGAGGTTATTGCTGACACGAAATTTAATGCTTATGATGAAGTCAACTATTCGTTGAAGTTTATCAGAATGGAGTTAGCTGCAACAACAAGTGATGCTCTCACACTTGGTTTATCAACTAATACTTGGTTTATCAAGATAACGGATTCGACGGTAAAGATGAAGTTGGTGAGAAAGGACTACTTCTAATGAAATTCTTTTAAGAAGGACATTAGTGAAGTATGTCAGTTGAAGGGAAGTCAAGTCAAAGGCTACCCTGTTAAGTTTTGGTGTTTGTTCATGCATTTGATAGATGAAGCATCTCGGTGATTAATCACATTCAAAGGATTAGGCAGATTGCTGTAAGAACACTTTGAGGGCAGGTAATGGAATTTGTTGACGAATGAAGTTATATGTTTTGTCTGCACTGAAAGGAGTATTCTAGAGTAAAGTTCAGTTTTCGGACTTCATGACCAAATGGAGGAGTTGATAGGGAAATCCAGACCTTGAGTGAAATTACAAGGATAATGGATAGACTTAAGGTTTCCTATTCACTACGACTGAATCAGTTGACGCAGCAAGTCTAATCAACAAATGTAAAGAGAAGACATCAAGTAAGATTAAACATGCCTGAAGTCACATGGTGTGATGAAGGGCTATCTTATTTGGAGTTAAGAGTTTACACAGAGTCTGTGATTGATTTAAGATGATCTAGATGGAGTGAACATCATCATCAAGCTCCCTAGCATTCGTTTGATTTTAGCTTTGAATTTCTAAAGGTTGACATCCTGTTTAGGGCTCAAGATCAGATGACACCAGATGAAGAAAAGCTGCAAGCAGCATCACAGGGGGAGCATCAATAAGTTGGATCAACTAGTCGTGTTTGATGTTGAAAGGCTAGCAGTGCTCATTGAGTAAGAGTTGAGATTCTTAGGAGCACTGAGTGATCCAGATTGAGTGATTGCATATTAGAAAGGAAATTGTCAATTTAAAAATAATGCAAGGTGATCTCAATCATAATTGAAGAAGACTACTCTACCCACTGAATATCTAAGGAAACGTTAAGGACACATCTGTCATGACAAAGGGTTTTGTGTAACAACATTTCCTAGAGTCAGTTCTTGATGAATTTTGGTAGTAGAGTAGTGATTGGTAGTGCATGTATAAGAGTATTTCATTAGTTTTTCTGAGTGAATTCAATGAAGATTGAAGATGCACTAACTAATCAAGATTGAGTAGGGTTCGAATCAAAGAACTAACTCAATTGAACCAGAGGCAGATACACTTAGCACAAGGAATCAATCCACATGAAGACTTGGTATTGATACAGAAGCTGAAGGGTAGTTCGGAGTTTTTGAAGGTTCTACTCTGCTAGTGTCAAGACTATTGGTTTCTAGAGTGCTGAGTTTAGTGAAGCTGCTGCCAAGACCAATATCTACAAGGAAATATTTGGGTGTTGAAGGTAATACAGTTTCCGTCTGGATGAGCGTGGTATTGTTTCGAGGAACAATGTTAACTGGTAGCTGAAAAGTTATTCCTGTCCAAAAGGAGTAAACGTTCAATCTCGAAAGGAGTAAACGTTCGATCTCTAGGGCAAAGAGGAGTAATTGTTCATTCAACGATCATACACCAGTAAAAGCTCTATTGACTAAGGTATGTCACTCTAGTCTAATATTAATTTATTTAAACATAATGTTTATAGAGAGTGTTCATGCTATTTAGATGTCTACTATCTTTAGGAACTAGTTAATGTTTGGCTTGTGATCACCCGGGATCCAATATTACCTCTATGAGATTAATTAGGACCTTCCGGGACCTAACATGACCTAGGGACCTAACATTGTAGCATCTCTTTGTATAGTCAATTTATATCCAGGATCTCGTACTTTGTGCTGTCATATGTTATTCATGCTATATGTATCAAATGTTTCAGCATAAGTATTTGTATATATTAATTAATTGTAATTTTATTTACTTTTAATTGTTTAATGCTAATATTAATGGAACCACTTAATATGTAGTTTAAGTGATGTAATTCATATCTTTTGCAAAATCCATTAATATTAGTTGTCATTCTTTTGATATTAGTGATGTCACTTAGAATTTCTGCACTAAGTGACAAAAAGATCATTTCAAAAACACTGATATTGAAAGTAATTTACTACATCGCGAGGGGTTGTCAAAGATCATAAATTTTAGCATTAATATTTAAAGGTATTTGATCTCTGATGCAACTAGTACCTCGAGCTTACATACATTCTGATTGTCATGAGTATTTTCAATATGCTTATGTGATAATTGTTGAGATGTAGTGTAAGAAGTTAAATGCTGTCATTCGGTCAATGTATGTTCAGTGTTTAGCGGATGCTTATGTTTTATGCTTTAGAATTACCATGATCTATATTGCAAAATGTGTTTGTTTCAAGCGACAAATGGTAATTGTCTAGCATAATGTAAGTATCTTATGTGCTTGATTGTTTTGTAGTAAGATGCGTTTTATCACAAAATGATTGAATGATGTTAGTACTTTTGAATGTCTTGTCATTCATATCAGTATTAACATATGTTTTTCATTCTTTAGAACTTGAATGCATAAAGAAATTTCTTGTCTATTTCTTGTGAAAAATGTTTTATCTAAACATGCATTCATTTTCCAGAGAATGAAAAGCCACTAAAAGTTTTCTTTGAAAGAGAACATTTCTTGAGGATTATCTTTCTATTTCAAAATGATATATCCTCTCTCTCTCTAAATGTTTTGTAATGAAAACTGTTTTCTCTCCACGATTTGTTTAAATAAAGTTACTTGATAACTTGTAACTTAGGTTGCATGGTATCAGGCTATTTTATTTGAGTAAATTGTTTTGATCTTGAGGTATCAACTATTGGTAAAACGTTTTTCAAAACTCTTGTTAATGTCTGTTTCACATTGACCTGTAGTATTAAAACAATGGTTGTTTGCTTTGGGATTAGTGCCTTGGACTGTATGACTAAAGCATTCATTCTATTTTTTTAAATGATTTATGTTTTAAGTCGGAGATAATATCCGATAAGAATGAATTGCAAAACAATTTATGAAAACATACAGTGAGCAAGATGAAATAGATTTGAGTTATTAATCAAAATGTTTTTGTTAAAAGAGTTGATTTTCAATTGGATATTTGTCTAAGAGAAATTCAAAAGAACACTTTTGTTAATCTGTTAAATTTTTTTTCAAAATTGTGAGTTTATGAAATTTGGCTTAATATTCTTTTACCTATTCTTTATTAATTCTCACATTTTAGCTCTGGTGCATTGTTTCTTGATGACACATTGCTCCGATGCTATATTTATGAGAAGGAATAGAGAATAAGTTTAATCATACTCTACCAGATTTTATATAGCTCTGATCAACTCTATCTATTTAGCCGTAATGGCTTGGCCTAAGTGGTTATAGGGGAAGGTCAAGAAGTTGAATACTCCATCAATTTCTAACCAAGGCCTTAGTACCAAACACTATCATTCTAATTCAAACTTTCAACCCTTGGTGATATAAGGAACTTATATAGATTAGCGGTTGTTAAAGGAGAAACTGCACTTGATGCAGCAAATAAGGATGAAGTCGGAAGTGCACCCACAGCTCTACCTCCAGAGAAGAAAAGAAGTATACAAATTGAGGTATCTGTAGCTCATCTGTATTCTCTCAAAAGGATGCAGAGCTGAAAAGGCAATTCAACCGTTTCTGAATGAACTCTCTCAACAGGGTGATTTCATTGAAAATTTGCTCGTCAGCCAGAGCACCTTGTAATGAGTCAAGCACACCAAAAGCATTCACGCTAATGGTAATCCTAAAGTTTTTGCTTCTAAGGGATGTTATAGGACCTAACAGTTCTCTAGCCTCTCTTGGGACTAACTATTGTGAGGACACATTGCAAGAAGTGCACATTGTGAGATATAGGTAAAACCCCTAAACTTCTGTGTTTACCATTCATGGTGAATGAAGTTGTTGAGCCACCTTCACAGGTATTTGAGGGAAACTTGGATTTCTTGCCATATATTAGAATCCTTGTCAACCTTCCTAGGAGGAACAGTCCTAGTTCCCTAACGGGATTTCACATCCACAGAGCAATCTGTTGATGTTGAGAGGCAATCACTAACAGTTTTCCATGACTGAAAATAGTGAGTTAATTCATCTTCACAGGTGATTGAGAGAGACGTTTGTACACGTCTACTCTCCCAGGAATTCAAATTCTGGAATACATGGATCGCTCAAAACTTAAAGGCATATCACCGCCAACGATCCAGTGCATGGATTTGCATATGGGGAGTCGGTTGATGCTTAGATAACTGCTAGTACGCATACCACATTCAACGATCCAGTGCATGGATTTGCATATGGGGAGATTGTTGATGTTGAAAGTAGCTGAGCAACAACTCGTCGACTATGATTCAGTTGGTTTACCAATTTGATGAGTCTTTTGAGGATCAGGGTGTTGGGATTTCAGTCACTCCTGGAATGGAGGAGATTCCAATTTCAGAAGGGTTATTCCCCGACGACGAGCCACGTGTGCATGGATTTGCTCATGGTGAGTTGGGTGACGGCCTAACTGAAACCCTGTCTGAGATTCCATCTCAGAACCTAGATCTTTAGTGATCGACAACATGCTACAGTCAACGATCCATAATATCTTGGTGAGACTAGCATGGATTTACTTGCAGGTACAAATTGCTATAAATGGAATGAGTGCAAGTAAGGGAGAGAAACATTTGAGTGAAGTGAGGGAGTGATACACTTGAGTGAGAGAAATAGGGAGAGAAATGAGTGGAACACTTACGCTTGAAAGTGTAAACACCAACAGAACGTAGTAGAAGTGAGGAAACCATAGACCAAACACTAACCTTGCTACTATGCTTGAATCCTGTTACTGAATTTTCTAGCTCTGGAATGTTGAAGAGATTCTTTTCTGGAAGACAAGCTGAAGAAGAATCTAGCTGAAGCTTAGTGGGAATGTCCAAACTATTACCTTTGGGTCTATTAATTCATGTTGTTCTCAATCTCAAAGGGGGAGACATAAATGTTTAGACCTAAGGAGGATTTTATGTTCAATTGAAAGATAGTTTCTTATTCGATTGGATGTAGATGATACTTTTATTGTTTTAAAGGATATTCTCAACTAAGGGGGAGAATTTGGTGATACAAGAAACGAGATCTCTTGGTGATACAAGAAATGAGATCTGTCAATCATATCTTGTGGAGGTTACTTAGAGGATATCTAAAGACACAAGGGTGGATTGGAGCTTGCATGAACTAAGGGGGAGAATTAGATAAAATTGAAACCTTAGTGATGCAATGGAGAAATTACTAAGGGGGAGTTTCTTAGTAATTGGTTGGAGCCTAATCCCTAAAGGTGTTGTAGATTTAACTGATTTTTCGTCTGAAGTGGAGAAGTTACTTTTTGTCAATTGGGAAGAAGCTACTTGTCGTACTAAGGGGAAGAAGTTATGAAGAATCTTAACATCTTGGTTTGCAATGCTATATCTTATTCTGAAAAGATATCTAAGGGATTTTGCTCTATTTGTTTGAAGATCTGTCCTTGGAACATTCTTAGGAGAGGTTCGGCAGAAGAATTCTTTCTAGCACGATCAATGAATGAAAATGAAGATTTCTTTGAAGAGTATCAACTCAGGGGGAGTTTTTGCTAAGTAGAAGTTTTCTGGGTAAAGAAGAATGTGAAGGAGATTTTCAAGGGGCATCTGAGAAGTGTCCAAGTGTGTTCTATTTCTTATTTCAGTGATAGATGAAGTCAGTGGAATAGTGCAGGGAAGAAAGAAAAATATGTTTCCTGGAAATAGAACATCCTGAAGAAAAAGAAGAAGTGACTTTCATTCCAAGAGAGAACAACCTTAAGGGGAGAATGAGTTGACCTCTTATGGGGAACATAGAGAGCTGTATGTTCTAGTTCGAATTGCAAGATGAACAAGAATGATTGGTCAGAAGTCTTTACTAATGATTTGTTTCTTTATTGAAAGAACCTCATCTTTGAAGAACATTGAAGTGGAGGAAGCTAAAGGAAAATGAAATTCAGAAATTCATCATTCATTTTCAGCAACTCAGGAAATCTGGATTTAACTGATTATATCTTTCCAGAACCTTTTGTATATTATTTTCATGTCCAGTACTTTAATTGTTTCTTGTATATTAGTTGAGTTATCCTCTAGTAGCTAATTTTATTTAATTGCTTTTTGGGGAAATTGTAAATGGAAATAGTATTTGATTGCTATTCCATATCAACCAAATAGGGGGAGATTGAAAGGGGAGATATGAGTGAAGGGAAGTAACTCACTGCACTTTCATGTGTACTAGAAATGCTAAATGTAATCTCTATGTAATGGTTGATGATAACTCAACAATAGAACAAGACATGTAATAATATGCAGGTGCACAGAAATCTTGGATCACAGAGTTCAGTTAAGACAAAGTATCAAAGGATCATCTACAGACTTGAAGCTCACTGGAAGAAGTTCATTAACATGTTCATGCCTCAGTGGAGAATAAAAGATGTTGACATCTATTCAAGGATGTGGAAGCTACAGAAGATTGTCTTAGTCTATGACGATTTTAGTGCATTACAATCGAAGCAACAAGTAAGGTTTGCAAAGAAGAATGTGGAATCATGTTCGGAATCAAGAGCCCCTATCAAGACTAGTCACTTATGAACCAGACCGTTGCATCAAGTGTCAGGACATTGGAGGCAAGCTCTCGTCGGTTAATATGATTTTAATCATTCTAAAGTTGTTGGTTTTCTTGAGTCAAGTGGAGGATCAACAAAGGTGGTAAATCAGTGTTGGAGAAATGTCAGCCTAATGGATAAGGGACAGATGGCACAACCTGATTGGATCTTACTAAAGCTTCACAGATTAGAAGGCCAAATACTTGGACGTGGTGGAGTCACGTATACGGGGCCAAGTATTTGGATAAGGAAGTCTACACAAATTGAAGAGTGGAATGGAAATATTTAATTTAATTAAATAAAGTATTTATTTAATTATTTATATATTTTATAAATAAAGATATTCTTTATTTATATTTTATATATTTATTAAATATTACTTTTACATTAAATATTTCCAAAGGCATGCTTGGCACATGACTTTGAAGAAAAGATTTGAGTGGACAAGAGTAAAAGGTGGAAAAGCAAAAAGTAACACCTTTTTCAATATATAAAGAAGAAACCCAAGTCTTAATAGGAGTGGTGAATGTGTGCATCCGGATGAGAAGAGAAAAGGGGAGAGAGAAAAAGAATTAATTTTCTCTCCCCCATGGCCGAACTAGATCTTGCATATTTTAGAGCCATGATTTTCTTTATCATACCACTCATCTAGTCTTCTATTGTAAACATTGCTAAATCTTGTTTAGAAGATAGGTTTGATTTTTGTCTCCTAGATCTAGAATTTGTAATATTTTTAGAGGAGCCAAAAATCATTTCTTTGTTGTGTTCTTGAGCTTTTGTTCTTGAACTTGTTGTAGCATCTACCCCACTTCAATGAATATAAAGTTATATTCTTGGATCTTGTTGTGTTGTGTGTTTTGGATGATTTACCGTTCATTATCTTGGTTATTTTAATGGTGTTCTTGAGGTTGAAGAAGATGATGAACAGTACCTGGGTTTGAACCAAAGTAATTTTTATGTTGTCCCAAAAATAAATAAAAGTCAGATTTTTATTTGGGAATCGTATTCACCCCCCCTCTACGATCTCCAGGACCTAACAAGTGTCATCCTCTTCAACGTTTAATCTTGGTTTCCTTGATCAATGAGTAGACTATTTAAACAAATCAATATTTGAGCATGGCCATGCATTTATAGTCTCACTCAATCAAGAGGCCAATAATATCACGCCTAGAATTGGAGGGTTAAATCCGATATCTATCATTCATATTCCTCATACGATTCATAGCATAGCCAATGTCCACTTTTATCATTACCCGGTTAAAGGTAACTTTGAGTGTAATCAAAGTATATTAATTCTCGTATAGATATATAATAATTTCAAGTCAGAGGATCATTACATAATTATCATAGTGAGATTTCTTATGACACTTATTAACATGTAGAATCTCATGGCGGGTCTTTCCAATGTCATGTAATTGATACATACACTTATGTTCTTGACTCTAGTATCACCATACCTATGACCAATGAGATGTGGTCATCTGTCAACTAACATACTAGTCTTATTGCATTACTATTGTCCTTCAATAATAACAATACTTGACTAGGGAATTTTAAGAATAAAATAATATTCATATAATCTCATTTTTAGGTCATATACTTAAAGATATATATTACGTATTAATATTCCAAGGACATTTATTATTCTTTCATTTTATCACGCAGTAAATAAAGATATAATAAATATTAATTAAATAATCACATAAAATATAATCCTTAATTTTTTTCAATAAAACATTAAAAGTATTGTCTCTAGGACACCAATACTAACAAGAGTTTTATCAACAGTACCTCTTATGAAGTGATTCTCAATCAAGAATTTAGATAGTGTGTCATACCAGGCTCTAGGTACTTGTTTCAATCCATATAGTGCTTTGAGAAGATAGTATACAAATCCAGGATGAATTGAATCAATAAAACAAGGAGGTTGTTCTACATATACTTCTTCCTTCACTTCTCTATTGAGAAAAGTACTTTTCACATCCATCTAATACACTTTGAAATTAGCATGAGCAGCATATACTAGAAAGATTCTGATTTCTTTCAACCTTGCATCTGGTTCAAATGTTTCATCAAAATCTATGCCTTCTTCTTGTGAATAGCCCTTTGCCACTAATCTTGCTTTACTCCTTGTCACTGTACCAGATTCATCCATTTTGTTTCTGAACACCCATTGTGTACCAATGACAGACTTGTTCTTTGGTTTGGGCACCAGCTTTCATACCTTGTTTCTTTCGAACTGATTCAACTCTTCTTGCATAGCAATTATCTAATCAGGATCATTCAAGGTTTCTTCAATCCTTTTTTATTCTTCTTGAGACATGACAAACATTAATTTTGAGTTACACTTCTAGTTTTAACACCATCATTTGCATCTCCAATGATCAACTCAAAGGGATGACTTTTAGTCCATTTCCTTTGTGGTGGTAAATTTGTCCTTGAAGATGATGCTTCGTGATCATTATAATTGTCACGATCACTGTGATGTGATTGATTATTTGAGAACCCTCCTCCTGAGATGGATACTCTACTTGAAGATTGTCGAGTAAAGTTGTTATCCATTGAATGGTTATTAATTGATGTATTATCAGTCGATTGATGATTATCAACTGATAAGTTATTTGTTGATGCATTGACATAAATTGATGAGGAGTTTCTGTGTACTTGATTTCTTGAAATTTCCACATCATCACTTTCTTCACCATTGCCAGTTGATTCATTTTCAAAATGCAATAGGTCATGGTATCCTTCATCAAACAACCCTTGAGTCTTCTTATCATCAAAGACTACATGCATAGATTCCATAACAATGTGTAAGCTAAGATTGTAGACTCTGTAAGCTTTGATTGTTATTCCATATCCAACAAATATAGCTTCATCAACTTTGGCTTCAAATTTTCCCAAATTTTCACCTTGATTCCTTAGGACAAAGCATTTGCATCCAAATACATGAAGAAAATTAACTTTTGGCTTCTTGTCTTTCTTCATCAATTGATATGGTGTTTTTCCTTGTAGTTGATTGACCATGGAAATATTTTGAATGTAATATGCATGGAAATATTTTGAATGTAATATGCATAATTAATTGTTTTTGCCCATAAATATGTAGGAAGTTTTTCTTCTTCTAACATAGTTCTAGCAGCTTCAATCAAGTTCCTATTTTTCCTTTCAACTCCATTTTGTTGTGGAGTCCTTGGTGCAGAGAAATGACGAGTGATACCTTTTTCTTCATAGAATTGTTCCATAGTTGCATTTTTTAATTTAGTACCATTTTCACTTCTTATTTTCTTGACCTTCCATTCAGTGCCATTTTCAATATTCTTTATATGATTGATAATGAATTTACTTGCCTCATCCTTAGAGTGTAAGAAATGTACCTAAGTATATCTTGTGAAGTCATCCACAATTACTAAGGAATATTTCTTTTTGGCAATTGACATGATGTTGACTGGACCAAATAAGTCCATGTGTAATAATTTCAGAAGCTTATCAATTGATGATTCAGACTTTGACTTGAATGATGCTTTCCTTTTCTTTCCTTTTTGACAGGCCTCACATAGTCCATCCTTGGTGAATTCCATCTGTGGAATGCCTCTAACCAGATTCTTTCTAACCAATTGATTCATGGCTCTAAAATTCAAATGGGCTTGCTTCTTGTGTTGAATCCAAATTTCATCTGTATTGGCTTTGCTAAGTAAACATGTCATTGAGTTTGCCTTTACAGAGTTAAAATTAGCCATATAGGCATTTTCTTTTCTTTCACTAGTTAGGAGAATTTCACCAGATTCCTTGTTGGCTATGATGCATGATCCAATTGAAAACCACACACCATTTCCATTATCACATAGTTGACTAATATTGAGAAAATTGTGCCTCAATCCATCAACTAGTGCTACAGGTTCAATGATAACATTTTCTCTTACAATTTAGCCATATCCCAGAGTAAAACCTTTGATGTTGTCTCTAAACGTAACTCTTGGGCCAGCCTTTTCCACAAACTTTGTGAGCGGGGAAAAATCTCCAGTCATGTGCCTAAAACATCCACTATCTAGATACGAGAGATTTTTCTTCCTATTTCCCCGTATACATATAAAACAATCAAGTTTCTTTTGGTACCCAAGTTGCCTTGGGTCCTCTTTTATTAGTTGTAGCCTGAGCCTTGGTTTCTAACTTTGATTCCTTTTATTTTGGTGGGTTTAAATCTACTTTAACTTTGAGAGTTGACTTTTGTTGCTCAAACACTTTGAAACTCATGGCAGTCATATCATGCACATTCTCATACTTAACATTTTAACTAGCATGATTGTTATCAGGTATATGCATGTTCCATGGCATTCTAGGCATGTTCATACTGGCAAATGCAAAGAAAGGATTATACATGTATGGAACTTGTGCATAAGGCATTGAACATTGGGTGTTACCAAATTAGAAGACATGGCATTCATTAGCATATGATTAGTAAGCATGGCTTTTACAGACATGGCATGTGCATTTTAAATCATTTGAAGATATGGGGTTCTTTTTTTTATGTAATGCATAGACAAATGATTTACACTACCAGATTTAGCACAGACCTTTCTAGGTGCATACATATCAGGAGTATAATTGTTGTGCTTGTTTATACCTACCTTCTCATTCCTATTCTTCTTCTTTTTCTCAGACTTAGGGTGAATGATTTCAACAAGTATTATCCCTTCTAATTTATCTTTTAATTGTTTCTTACATAAGCTACCAATGTTGATCTTTTCAACCTTAGTCTCAACTTAATTCTTTTTTCCTTAACAAACTTGATAGGGTGTTAAAGTTGTTCTTTTTATTAGCCATTGATGATTTACTTATCGATGGATGCTTATCAATTGATTCAGCATCAATCGATTGATAATCCTTATCAGTTATTGAAGGATTAGCAGTCGATTGATCTTTATCCATTGAAGTATCAATCAATGGCTTGCCTACTGATTTACGGGATTCTCCTAGAGTATCTAAACCCTGAACATCAATAATTTGTTTGGCAATTTTAGCAGACCTCTTCCACTTGTTAATGGTTTCAATTTCTCCAACCAATTGTTCTTTTATCAATTCTTCTCTTCTTAAACTATTCACTAACTCATCTCTAGCATCCTTACTTTCCTGCTTGAATCTATCTAAACAAACAAGTTCAATTTCAACAAAAACATTCCTCTCAGTTAAGGCATCAATGGTGTTCTTTAACTTGATGTTTTCTTTGTTTAGAGATTTTAGAGTGACATGCAAATTGTACAATTCATTAGACATTTCATTGATGGTACTATTGCATTCATCTTTTGAAAGCTCTGAAAAGTTAGTAGCTAATACCTGATTTGATGATGAACAAGCTTCTTCATCTTCATGGTTGGCCATTAGAGCTAGATTGATGAATTCTTCAGAGTCACTGTCCTCAGCAGCCCAGTCCTTCTCTCTAGTAACACAAGACTTTTCCTTTTGTTTAAAAAGGTTAAAGTATTTCTTTTTATAGTCCATATAATTGATAATTTGTTGTTAAGCATATAAATTGATTATCCCTTTTATCCATCAATTGATCTTCGATTGATCTTGATATCCATCGATCGATAAAGTTTATTGACTTATCGATTGATAAATGATATCAATCGATATATCAATTGATGGGTCTTCATATCAGTTCATAATCTTCAATTCTTTGAGTTGACTTCTTCAATTGATCTTCTATCCATTGATGCTTCAATATCAACTGATCATCCTTCACTTGTATAATTTTCCTGTCTTCAAATAATTACAATTTGACAGCCTAAGTTACACATCAGTTGATGACCTATATCCATCGATTCTAACATCAACTGATGAGAATAATATCAATTGACTTACACCTTATCAATTAAAATAGACTGAGTACACTTATGCTATGATCCATATTATAAATTGATTCAGATAAACATTTCAACTGATAAATGGTTTCCTGATCAATCGATATTTATAAACTCTATATCAATTGATCAATTACATCATTTGAAATTTCTATGATTCTAACATTAAAATTATTATCAAGTTACATGTAGATTCCTAACAACATGTGCTCAATATTTTTGAAAGGGACGGTAAATTCAATGCCAAATCATATGAAGCTATTTTTGTTGGCTATTCTTTAACTAGTCGTGTATATAGAATATATAATTTAAAGAAATGAATTGTTGAAGAATCAATTGATATTGTTTTCAAAAAACCTAACAATGATCTTCCAAGGGACAAGAATGATGATGATGCATGTGATGAAGATAATAGAAGGCAAGGAAATAAAGTTGTTGCAGAATCTGGAAATCAACAAGTTGAAATACCAACAGAGCAAGCTACCATAGATACTACTGCAACACAGATAGAAAGTCAGCAAGCTAGAACTTCATCTCAGCCTGCAATTACTGAAGTCTCAGTTGATGATGCGATTGATAAGCTATCAAAACTGACACTAGGAGGGACACAAACTCCTGTTCTAAGTACTCTAGTACCTGTTCGAGTTGATCATGAGGAAATAGCTTAACATTCTGTTATAGACACTGGTTTTTAACCGAAGTATAACTATTTTTTGACCGATGTCTTCGCATGTGTAAAGAAAGGTCTGTACCTTTTACATCAGTTTTTTGGTTGATATCTATTATGGATTTAGACATCGTTTTAATGTAGAATTATGATGGCTTTGCCTCTAATTATGAATAATATTGTACCATTATCATTTCAATATTGGCATATTATGTGGTTTATATACAGTTAAATATCTAATACACAAGGTAAAAATTTCATTAGACGTCATTTTAAAAAAAAATTGATGTCTACCTTAACATAAAACATCATCTTTGAAATATAACTGATGTTAAAGGTATTGAAAGGCAGAGTGTCTAAACTTGTAACACTATAACTTATGTAACTCAACTAAAAGAAAAGATACTTAACAAGAAGACAATCAAGAACATGAAGTCACAAAGAAATCAATGTTAACTATGAAGACAAGGTAATTGATACAATTCAATTTGTTAACTATGATCAAACAAAGAAGAAATCATTGAAAGAAGTTCAAGACAAAGTTGTTCATGCCTCAGTGGTTTGTAACTTAAAGATTCAAGATCATAACTATCAGTATCAATAAGACAAATTGATTTCAAGTGAACAAGAAGGAAAGCAATGATTGGAAAGCCACATTACTAATTGAAAATGGTAATCTATTCAAGAAGCAGAGACACTATCAAGACTAGTCACTTATGAATTAGACCATTGCATCAAGTGTCAGGACATTGATAGTATGTTTGTGTCAGTAATAGAGATCCAAGTTCAAAGAGCTTGTTGAAGAATTTGGAAAACATAAAGAAATCACAAGTTCAAAATGCTGTATTGAAGTTTCAAGTTGAAGCCCAGAATTTTTCTAAGTACAAAATATTCGAGATGGCCAAGTAGAATATTCCTATGTAGAATATTCGACTTAAATGTTCGAGATGGCCAAGTAGAACATTCCTATGTAGAATATTCGAGATAGATATTCGAGATGGCCAAGTAGAAGTTCTCAAGTAGATGTTCTACATGAAGGGCAGTTTCAACATGACACATGGCATCATCTAATTGGCAGATTTCCAAGCTTTCAAGATTAGATAAGATTTATGTGGACATCATTGGGCCACGTATATCTTAATCTTTGAAGACTACAAGACATAGATTACAAGTAGTATAAATAGAAGTACTTGTGTATTATTTTAAAAGAGCAATATTTTCAAGATAAACACTTGTAAAAGAGAGAGAGAGTATTCACAGAGCTTAGTATCATTTACTACCCTCTTTACTTCTAGTGTACTTTGTAAAGAATGTTGTAGCAACCCTTTCAAGTTATATATAAGACATATATTCCTTGAATCATTGTGTTCATTTATTACATAGTATTTATTGCTTCATTAATTCGAAAAGTTGTATTCACCCCCCCCTCTACAACACATTTAGACCTAACAATTGGTATCAAAGCTTCATGTTTAATATACAAAACATAGATCCTTGTGTTTGGTAGAAGATTAGTGAGTTTTCATCTACAGATCTACTTTTCAAGTTCTTCTCGAAAAGAGTGCTCAAATTTGTTTGACAGAGAAAACTCACTCTAAAAATTATTTAAATACTCCGGGTGTGATTATTTAGCTTGGGAGGACTTTAGATAATTTTTGTGAATTTTTCTGGGTACTTTGATTTTTGGTGTTCCTCAAGGAGTCATCACTGTTCTTGATAAAGAAGATAAACCCAGCAACTTTTGATTACCTTTTCAAGAGACATAAAGTTAAAAAGGTGTTATTGGCTTTTGATTTGACATAAATCTCACAACAAAAAGTGTTATAGAAGATATTCAGTACCTAGCACGTGGGTTAGGTGAGTTAGGTGAGAAAAGCCACAAAAGTCAAAAAGTGTGAAAAGTAATATTGTTTATTCAATATTAAAAGTGACCTTCAACAAATTTCTTCCAAGGTCGAAAGTTCTACTTGGAATATTCTACTTGAATATTCTACTTGGAATATTCTACTTGAATATTCTACTTGGAATATTCTACTTGGACAGAAGTTCTACTTAGAGAAATTTGACTTGGGCAGTTCTACATAGATATTCTACTTAGCCTAATCTTGGATACTTAGAAATTTTTTTTAGTCCAGAATTTGAACCATGATTTATTTTAAGATAATTTAATTTTCTTTTAATTACTACTCAAGTAATAAGAAAAGTTTATTATCTTTACTTTAAATCCGCATTAAGATGGCACCTAAAAACAATTTCAAGATTCCAATGTTCGACCGAGATCATTATGAAGAATGGGTGTTGAGAATGAAACTTTACCTTGAGTCTGTCAATCCTGAATATCTGGAAGTCCTCGATAAAGGTAAATTTGTACCAATGGTTGTTGTTCCTGAGCATATGGAAGGAGATGTGGTAGTACCACAACGGTTTGAGCCTAAGAAGGCAGTAGACTTTTCAGATGCTGATAAGGAGCAGATATCCTTCGACACATCCGTTCGACAAACACTGATGGAATCCCTGGATCATGAGATGTTTAACGTAGTTAAAGGACTAACTACAGCAAAGAAGATTTGGGATAAGCTAGAGGTCGTCATGGAAGGTACCTCTGAGGTCAGAAGCAACAAAACACTTATACTCAAGATGGAGTATGACACCTTCAGGATAAGAAAAGGTGAAAGTATAACCGATGTCTATCTAAGATTCAGTCAGTTGGTTGTGGATTTGAATCTGAGAGGTGTAACTCTCCCCGTGGTTGAAGTCAACACGAGATATCTGAGGAACCAGCCAAAAAGTATTGAACATAGAGTCTATGCTGGAGAAACCAGAGATTTGCACACAACTACTCTGGAAGAATATTATGGAATTCTAAAGACCTATGAGCTGGAAACACTTCAAGATCAAGCATGGGATAATGATTCAAGAGGAAAAGAAGCTGCATCAGGGTTAGTTGCTGATGAGGTAGAGTCTAAAAAGGCAATGGTTACAGAAAAGCCTAGGTCATCAACTGCATCACATCAAGTTGAAAATGATGATGAGTGCACATCAAATAGTGATGACGACTACTTCACCCAAGAAGAGCTGGACAACATGGATGACAGTGTCGTGGCATACATGGCAAGGAAGTTCAGCAATATCAGATTCAGAAAGAGTAACCGACCGCAAAGTAAATCTTCATCTTACTATCGGGTTACTAGGGGGGTGGTAGTTCACAAGGCTACAAAGAGAAAGGCAAGAGTACCAGCTACAAATCTCCTTTGGATTTCAAAATGAAGTTCAAATGTTATAACCGTGGTGAAGCTGGACATTTTGCTACAGATTGCAAGAAGCCTAAACAGACATATCCAAAAGAAACTTATGAAGCCCTCAAAAGCAAGTATGAGGCCCTGGTGAAGGAAAGACATGGAAAAAGAGCTTTAGTTGTCACAGAAGGCAGAGCGTGGGATGATTCAAATGAGGAAGAAGTTACTCATACAACAAACTTTGCCCTCATGGCTGAGACAATCAGATGAACCAGAGGTACCAGTTCTAACCCTTAAGGAAGAAATGTCTATAGATGATTATAAGGTACAGAACGGGGCTCTTAGCGAAGAGATCTATATGTTGTGCAAAAGCCTAAATACTTCTAAAAAAGAACAGAAAACACTTGTTGCCAAATGCAGAATGCTTGAGGCAAAAGTGGAAGAATTAGAGGTTGTTTGCACTATAGATACTTCCCTAAGAGACTCTATTAAAACTTTGGAACACAAGCTCAACCTTAAAGATGAAATAGAAGCATGTCTTAGGAATAAACTAGCTGAGTTAGAAACAAAATGCGAAGCTTATAAACTAGCAGCTAGTAAAGTGAATGTTGATAGTAGCACATTTAAGAAGATAACTGGTGTTGGTGTAGGACTTGACTATTCTAACTTATCTAAGAAAGAAGGGAAAAGGCCTGTAGACACCAGTCCCAGTGAGATTAAAAAGGAAGTACCTACAATTCTCAAATCTGCTATTAAACCAATATTCAAACACTTTACTCCTCGAGAAGAAGAAGAGACTGATTTATTAGTTAGATATGAAATCGAGATGGAAGATCGGAAGAAAAAACAACCTGTAACTCCTACTAAATCAGTTAAAATCAAATCCCCTAGAGAAGAATCTAGACCAGGATTAGGAGCCAAGGCTGTTAAACAACAGGTTAAGAAAGAAAAGGTTGAAAAAAAGATTAAGGTAGAAAGAATAAAGAAAGAATGTTATCACTGTAAATCCACTAAACATCTTTCTTATGCATGTAAATCTGACATGAATATTCCTGTTGCACATGCCATGCCTATACCACATGCAATGATTAACATGCATCAAAATCATGTACAATGTGGTCAACCTAACTGTATGCCATGCACTTTTAATGTGATGCAAACCTTCGTGAACTTGATGAATGCAACTAGTCAAACATGTTTAAATACTGCTACTAGTTCTAATGTCAAGAAGAAGCATGTAAGAGCTAAGACTGCCAGTCCTCCTAAAGTTAGGTGTGACAAGCCTTCTCCTAAGACTAACAAATCTGTTAAGTCTGACAAGGGAAAAGACAAAGTCGAAAGCTCTAAGAATGTTAAAGAAAGTGCATCTCTTGTAGTTAAAACTGATAATTCTCGATCTTATAGAAAAGCCGGGCCCAATCAATCTTGGGTTCCGAAGAATGTCTAATTAATCTGATATTGCAGGGCACTAAGCTAAACAGAAATAAAGTTATATGGGTGCTAGATAGTGGAGCATCAAGGCATATGACAGGAAACAAGTCCCTGCTTACAGAGTTGGTTATGAAGGCTGGCCCTTATGTCACCTTTGGAGATGACAGCAAAGGAGTGACAAAGGGATATGGCAAACTGAAGACTGGCAATGTCATCATTGAAGATATCTCCTATGTTGAGGGATTGAAGCACAATCTGTTGAGTATAAGTCAATTTTGTGACAAAGGTTATGAAATTGTCTTCAATAAGAAAGGTGTATCAATAACTCACATCAAGGAAGGTTCGTTAGCTTTAAGAGGAGTTCGGAAGGCAGATATTTTTGTTGTTGATATGGATTCGGCAAACCAGAATGAAGTCACTTGTTTCTACAGTAAAGCTTCAGATGATGAAAGCTGGTTATGGCACAAAAAGCTATCTCACCTAAACTTCAAAACGATGAATGCTCTCGCAAGGCGAGAACTGGTGAAAGATCTACCTCAAATGGAGTTTGCTCTTAAAGGACTCTGCGAAGCATGCGAAATGGGAAAGTCAAAGCGAGCATCGCATAAAAATAAAGAAATTTCTAGTATCATTGAGCCTCTGCAACTTCTTCATATGGATTTATTTGGCCCAGTGAACATGCTATCGTTATCAAGGAAAAGATATGCGTTGGTAATCGTAGATGACTTCTCTAAATATACATGGGTATTGTTTGTTATGACAAAAGATGAAGTACCTTTCCAAATCATTGATCATATCACTCAAATTGAGAATGTTTCAACACTCACTGTGAAGACGATTAGATCAGATAATGGCACGGAATTTAAGAATGCAATCTTGAATGATTTCTGTGTTTCTAAAGGAATACGTCGTCAGTACTCTGCCCCGAGAACTCCACAGCAAAATGGAGTAGTTGAAAGAAAAAACTGTACATTGGTTGAAGCAGTAAGAACTTTGTTGTTTGATTCAAAACTTCCTCTATACTTTTGGGCTGAAGCAGTGAGTACAGCATGTTACACACAGAATAGAACCTTGATTATAAAAGATAAAGAAAAGACACCATGTGAACTAATGAATAACAGAAGACCTACAATCAAATACTTCCATGTCTTTGGAGCTAAATGCTATGTACTAATAGACGATGAAAATTTAGGCAAGTTTGAAGCAAAAGCACGTGAAGGGATATTTGTCGGTTATTCTACAGACGTGGTGGCAGCTTATCGGGTATTCTTAGTGAATGATCGGAAAGTGATTGAAAGCTACAATGTCAGATTCGACGATACTAAACTCCCATCAATTTCTAAAGATAATAGTGAACCTAAGTCCCTAATGTTTCAAAATCTGGACTTAGATGAAATTGAAGATGAACTTGAGTTGGTTGTTACTTCAAATATGCCAAGTGTTCGAGAAGAAACACCTGAGTCTAATGCAAGATCAGAAGAAACTTCCTCAGCACAGTCCGGCTACAACTCAGGGGGAGTAAATAGCAGCTCAAGGACAAGTGTTCAAGGCTCAAGAAGAGATGACACTAGTTCTGTAGGAGCTGGCACTAACTCAGGGGGAGATAGTAGAAATAACACAAGTAGTCAACACAACAATTCAGAATTTCAAGCTGAATCATCAAGACAATTTCCAAGAGAACGGGTATGGAGTAGAGACCATCCGTTTGAATTAATTATTGGTGATCCAGATGCTGGTGTGTCTACTAGAAGATCTGCAAGAGCTGACATAGCTAATATTTGCTTATATTCTGGGTTCTTATCCAAGCTTGAACCTAAAGAAATAGAAGAAGCTCTTGGTGATGCTGATTGGGTAATTGCAATGCAAGAAGAGCTCAATCAGTTTGAAAGGCAGAAAGTTTGGAAGCTGGTACCCCGACCGAAGAACAGATCAGTAATTGGAACTAAGTGGGTATTCAGAAATAAACTGGATGAAGACGAACTTGTAACACGAAACAAGGCTCGTTTGGTAGCGAAGGGTTATTCTCAAAAAGAAGGTATTGATTATGATGAGACCTACGCTCCACTTGCATGACTTGAAGCAGTCAGGATGTTCTTGGCCTTTGCAGCACACAAGAACTTCAAGGTTTTTCAGATGGATGTGAAAAGTGCCTTCCTGAATGGAGAACTAGAAGAAGAAGTATTTCTGGAACAGCCACCTGGCTTTGTTGATCCAGAACTTGTAGATTTTGTGTACTTTCTCTTCAAAGCTATCTATGGCCTCAAACAATCCCCAAGACGATGGTATGAAACCCTATCCTTGTTCTTAATTGCAAGTGGTTTTACTAGGGGAGTAATTGATAAAACATTGTTCTACAAAAATGTAAAAGGTGAATTAATACTTGTTCAAGTCTATGTGGACGATATTATTTTTGGGTCATCTAATGAGCGCTTGTGCGAGAAATTTGCCAAGTTAATGCAGGATAAGTATGAGATGAGCATGATGGGAGAGCTGTCCTTCTTCCTTGGATTACAGATTAGTCAAAGAAAAGATGGAATCTTTATCTGTCAATCCAAGTACATCAAAGATTTACTCAAAAAGTATAATCTAGAAGATGCATCAACAGCTAAAACTCCTATGGCAACAGCCACGAAACTCGATGAAGACAAATCAGGTAAACCGGTTGATATCACAAGTTATCGAGGTATGATTGGCTCACTACTCTATTTAACTGCAAGTAGACCCGATATCATGTTCGCAACTTGTTTATGTGCAAGGTTCCAAGTGGATCCTAGAGAATCACATCTCATAGCCGTCAAACGAATCTTTAGGTATCTCAAGGGCACATCAAATCTAGGGATTTGGTACCCAAGAGATACAGGTTTTAATCTTATTGGCTATTCGGATTCAGACTATGCAGGTTGCAGGATTGATAGGAAAAGCACATTTGGGACATGCCAATTTCTAGGCAGAAGATTGGTGTCCTGGCAAAGTAAAAAGCAGCACACAGTATCTACTTCTACTGCTGAAGCTGAGTACATTGTTGCTGGAAGCTGTGTAGCTCAAATACTGTGGATGAGGAACCAATTGAAAGATTATGGCATGAAACACAAAAAGATTCCAATCATGTGTTACAACACAAGTGCCATTGCCATGACCAACAATCCTGTAGACCACTCAAGAACCAAGCATATAGATATCAGATATCATTTCATTAGAGAACATGTCGAGGAGGGGACTGTGGAGCTACACTTTGTGCCCACAATGCAACAAATTGCAGATATATTCACTAAACCTCTTGATGAAGTAACATTCAATAGGCTGGTTGGTGAATTGGGAATGCTTAACACAAGTTAGTGATTTCTCCTATCTGCAAAATTCCAGTTTTAATAATGTACATATGTTTTTAGTCCTGATAATTGCCATGCATGGTTGTACATGCATGGTTGAAAACATATGTAAATAATCTCTACAATTGCTAAAAATATCACTTCTGTATGATAAATTAATCATTAAGGGCTTAGACTTTAATATGATTAATTAATGAGTATTTTAGGATACATATTGTGTCATTCTTACATAAATTCATTGTGCTTTCTATGTAATTATTGATTAAATCTTTGAATTTATGTTAGTTAGATTGCATGATCACAGGGGGAGTTAAATTCATAATTTTCTTGATTTTTTCATTTTTTTTTACCTGTGTTTTTCATGTATCCTTTATCCATTTAGAGGCCTTAGAATTGTCAAGGAATGGTTTTTAATTATTTATTTTGCTAAAAATCCTTGAATTGATATTTAGATTAATTTGACAAAATTTATTTGTTATTTCGATTACAAATATTGCCAAAGTATTCTAACTATCTTCAAAATTCATAAATTTTGAAAATTCTAAGTCTGGGAAGAATATTCTAGTTACAGTCTAATTAGAAATTCATCTCGAAATTCGACTTGAAACTCGAGTTACAGTTCCTAGTATGCCTGCTTAAAATTCCAAGTCTGGGATATAATCCGAGTTCATCTATCTCGAATATTCGACTTGATGTTCGAGATAGACCTATCTCGAACACTATCTCGAATATTCGACTTGATGTTCGAGATAGACCCTATCTCGAACACTATCTCGAATATTCGACTTGATGTTCGAGATAGACCTATCTCGAACACTATCTCGAATATTCGACTAGATGTTCGAGATAGACCCTATCTCGAACACTATCTCGAATATTCGACTTGATGTTCGAGATAGACCTATCTCGAACACTATCTCGAATATTCGACTTAATATTCGAATTAGACCTAAAATTCAATTTTCTCTCAAACCTTATTCTTGGAATTTCGAGTTGGGACTCCCAGGTGGGTTTTAATGCTGTTTTTCATTGTTCAAATGATTAACTGTTCGAGTTAGTGTCATCTCGAACATTATCTCGAATTTTCGACTTAATGTTCGAGATAGACCCTATCTCGAACACTATCTCGAATATTCGACTTGATATTCGAGATAGTGTTCGACTTGATGTTCCCCTGTATGTACTTAACTTTTTCTTCTTATATTTTCAGGGGTATTCTTGTCTTTGCTCATATATGCCTATATATACATCTGTAACCCGTCTTTCTTTTCACTTTTACCTAATTGTTTTAACCCTAGATTTTTACAGCCCCCACCCTCCCTCCCTCCCTGCGATTTCAAAACTTTACCATACTGTTCATTCGATTTGTGTTAAGACTGTTACATATCTCGAATTGCTGCCCATTTTTTTTCATCTGCCATTACTATATTTGTGTGTTTCTGTGCATCTGTGTCCCCTTCATACACAAAACTATACACGCATATTTACGCACACGCACATCGATACTCTTGTTCACTGTGTTATTAATTAATATTGTGTTATTAATTCCATAGTGTTCTATGTTCTTTGTGTTGGTTAGTAGTTGGTGATTTGGATTACATAATTGTTTAAAGTATTGATTTCGCCTATTATCAGTGAGAATTGTTCCGTAGTTTAATTACACAGCTAGTTATTTGTCTAATTAAAAGGAATTGTTCTGTTTACTTCTGTGCTTAATTTTTGTTGTTGTTTTGTTTCTCTCAAAACAAAAATATAATTAAGTCAAAAAAAAATTTCACACATGGCTCACCAATTTTCACTTGCCAGAAACAATTTTTATAATATTTCTACGGATATTGGTGATCAACTCCCGCGCTTCAAATTTTGGATACGATTCCTAAATTTGTATTCCAAGGCTAGTGTTGCGTTTACTGCTAAACCAACATTAGTCCATGATGCTTTACAGCAATTATGGACTAGTGCGGTTACTTTCGGGAGTAAATCAACCCCCTATGGTTTCAGGTTTACATTGGCGGGTCATGAATTTCAAGTCACGGAGGACGTGTTCAACCGGGTTCTGGGGTTCCCAGTCAGAGATGTTTATGACCCCGAACCTAACACAGATGAGCGTATTAAATTCTTCGAAGAAATTGGATGCTACCCTCCCTCTGGACGGATCTCAACTGGCGCCATCCAGAAACAATACTTCCATGTGGAATGGAACTACATTTTCGAGGCCATCACCAGATGTTTTCGGGCACGCAAAAAAGATTTTCATCAAATTCCAATTCCCATGCAGGTGTTTGCAGTTTCCCTTGCTCGTGAATTAAATATTAATTATGGCAGGATCATTCTTTCCGAGATCGTGACTGCTATGGGAACTCCTGCAAGTAGAGACCTGACAACTACTAGCGTTGTCTGTTGGTATCCTCGGTTCCTACAAATGCTTATTAATCACTTAGTACCTATTGATGCTTTATCTGTGAGACAGGCATTTGCCACAAGTGCGACATCTGCATCCTTGGGCATGGGCACCAAGTCACTCACAACGATTGCTAATCAAGATAAGCATCATGGTAAGCCGATGTCTATTCCTGATAACATTCAAGTATGGGTTAAGTTTGATGCAGGTATCACTTCCATGGCGGGGACCTCCCACATTTCATCACATGCTCAGAATCCCTCTGCCCATGCTGACGCATTCCAAGGGATTCCGGACGAGAGTATTGGTGATGAAAATGATGATGAAGATGATGATGGACACTCTCACGCACAATCATCTGCCGGCCAGAGGACCAGACAATCTACTCCACCTGCCGGACAAGGTAATGAAGAAGGTACTTTCTTTGAACAAGAACAACTCTCTGTTCACACTACTGATACTTCTTCCCCTAAATCTGATTCCATGGCCCAAGATTCTGCTAGCCCGCAGGATCTATCCCCGGGCAAGAGCTATATTTCTGATTCGGAGTCTGACACATTTGCTTCCTCTCTTTCACCCTCGCTAACGGGAGTTAAAAGGCAGGCAACTTTAGATTTAGGTGAGGGTTCTGAGAGTGACCCTGAAGTGCAGCCCCTTATTCGGAAGAAACCAAAATTTTCTCATGCTGTAACTTCTCAAGCCCAGTCCCACCCTAGTGTGTCTATCACAACCACTCCACCTCACGCGAGTGGTTCGCCCCGTGCACATTCAACACATAGGGAAGATGGTGTGGATTATATGCCTTCTGAAGAGTCTGTTACTTCAGAGAGGCAACAAGCTTTCATTGCTTTCGAAGTACCTTCACCGGTACATACTGATGCTGCAGAGAGGATCGGTTCTGATGTTGTACTAGAACACTTTGCGGCCTCTCAGCCTGAGATTCCACCTCAGGACATGACAGGAACAGATCCCATTACTGCTACTTACTTTGCTTATCCAGTTTCTGCAGGTACTGCTTTCACTTTCAGGACTATTGTTGAAGACATACACGAGCGTGAGACAAGGAGTGTGTCTGAGCGTTTAGGGAGTGAGGGACCTTCATTTTTAAGGCCCGAAACCGAGCGACAAACACTAACAGAACGATTTTTAGAGCGAGGACACCCAGACCAAACACTGTCCCTTCATCTTGAAAATCTTGACACGCGTATGACAGCAATTGAAACTGAAATCAAGCAGTTCGGGCAGTCGATGGGGCAGTTGGGGATCAATGTTGGTGACAATCAACGAGCTCTTGATGACTACGCAGCACGGATGGCCAGTCAAGCAACAGCCTTGGATGAGTTGACAAATAAGGTGAATGACTTAGGCCATGCTAGTGGTATCTTGGGCAGCACTATGAATGAGAGAATGGGAGCAGTGGAGAGCATAATGCATACCATGGCGACAGAGATCAGCAGGATGATGTATGCAGTTCGAAGCTTTGTTCCCCCCGAGTGCTTTGACTAATAATTTAATCAGCCTCCCCCTGATACTGATGATACTAGTGGTGCTGGAGGTGTTGGTGGAGCTGGACCCTTGGGTTCTGGTTTTGGTGGTTCTCATGCAACTGCTGGATCTGGCGAGAAAGGTGGGGTTGGGGATAACTCACCTAAGGGAGAGAGTGGTAAGGAGACGAGACAGCAGTCGGTAATAATTGAAGAAATTGAAGAACAAACTGCTGATGTTGTCAAAGAAAATGTGCCAGTGAATGAAGAAGAGGCTCAAAGAAAGAGGAAGGGTAAGGCAGTGGTGGCTGAACAAGAAGAGCCATTCATTGACTTGAGTCGTCATCAGGAAGAGGCACATGAAGCACTTGATTCAGATTCTGATATGGAGGATGTTCCGTTAGCACATGCTATTAGAAGATCTTTGAAGGAACAAGGTGGAGGTGCTGGAATGTCTTCCGGACAGCCTGAAGAAATACCTGTTGATAAGGAAACTCTAGAAGCCCAACAGTTGGCCTTGGAACATGCTCAGTTCTATAAAATGAAGATGATGCAGGATGAGGCTGTTTTCTTTGAAAAGAAAGCGGAGCTTAAGGAGAAACAGTATGATCACGAGCTTGCAAGGTTACCTGATCCTCAAGTAGATCTGGACAAGAGAAGGATCGGACAGAAATGGGATGATGCAAGGAAGATTCTATCGGGAGTTTGTACAAAAGGAACTCATAACAAAGAGGCGGAAGACTTGTTCTACAACTTGAACTTGCAGAATCCACTGATTGTTGACTACATAAATGCTTTGAAAAGGTTAATCTCAAAAGTCAGAGTTGGATATAATGCAATGGTTAAGGAATGGCAGGTCATCTTGTCTTTAGTCGAAGGAGTCCCGACATCTTTCTTATATGTGGATGATCAATTCATTTCGAGAAGATCTGCGTCAGAGTTGTTCTTGCTAGCAACAAAAATTCAATATTCTCAAGCTGAGGAGCTTAGCATTCTGTATAGGGATCAGTTAATGCAGCTAGCAGAGGACAAGGGACCAGAATTCTCAGCGAATCCTGATATTGTTCGGATGGTTGTTGATGGAAAGATGAAGAGGGTGAGCTTAGAGGAAAATGACCTAATGGCTCTATCAGTAGAATCCCTAAAGGCGGTATGCAGGCAAATGATGAGTAAGGGATTCACTTCTGACATTAAGGAGAAGTCAGTGGAGTTCATTGAGAGGGTCATATTCAAAATGAGCAATGAAATCTGGAAGTGTGACATTATTGCTCCAAACCCTCTAGACAATGTAAATATTGAGCCGGAGCTAATTAAAAGAAAGTGGAATATTCTACAAGCTGTTAAAAATGTAGATGAAGCTCTGACTCTTCCTTCTGGATCACTGGAACAAGGAGAAATAAGGGAGGCAGTCGGTGTTCCAGGGAAAGATAGTGTGTACTGGATACACTCATATGACGATGACACAGCTGATGCTTTAGCATTCATAGACGCAGACCAAAATCAAAAATTGCTGCACATGAGTAGGAAATGGCTGCTGCAGACTCAAGATGCCGCTTTTCTGGAGAGAGTTTTAGAAGTATTCAAATGGGGCGAAGTGGAGAATGATAATGTAGATGAGAAGCAGAGACTCCTGAAGTACTTATCTGAAGTAGTGGTGGAAAAGAAGCGAATGGAGCAAGATGCGGCTAGTGTCCACAATATTAACCGTGTTAAGGGCTACCCTAAAATGATCTATTGTCAGTTTATGGCTGATAAGTCTCATTGGAAGTCACAGCTCATAATGAAAAATTTTGAGGACATTCCAAAGATCAGAACTACTCAGGAGGTGGACAAACTCAGAAGGCTTTTCAGGCATCCTTATCTAGAGCCCAGGAATCCTCTAGAAATGTAAGCGGTAAGTCTGTTGAATGCAAGGTGGAAGCAACTTCATGATCTAGTTTACAAGAAAGAACAGCAACAGAAGGAAAGGCGCAGAAGGATGAAGGAGGAGAAGCGCCAAGCTGAAGAAGTTAGGAAGAAGAGACGGAATTAGAATTAATGGTCAGAGTGGTGTGAACTTGAAGTTAGAAAAACTTCATATCTTTTTGGTTGCTTTAACTCACTTGAGGAAAATTCACCTGATCACGGTATGCGAGATAGGCTAACTTACCATACTGTAACCGTGAATCAGAGTGGATCCAATAAGGTGATATAAGTTTGACTGAAAAGTATGAAATAATCCAGGTGATAGGAATCACTCAAATGATCTTTAATTCGAAGGTCGAATTTTCTGTCTAGCTTAAGTTTTATTTATTCTAGTTCTTTGAATTGTTTTCAAGTTTATTTCAGTTGTAATTCAAACAAGACAGTAATGTTATTTATCTTTTTCTCGTCTCATTGTTTAGTTGAGTTATCCCTTTGTTAATTTGAATGTCATTGTTAGACTATCAAATAGGGGGAGATTGAAAGGCAGAGTGTCTAAACTTGTAACACTATAACTTATGTAACTCAACTAAAAGAAAAGATACTTAACAAGAAGACAATCAAGAACATGAAGTCACAAAGAAATCAATGTTAACTATGAAGACAAGGTAATTGATACAATTCAATTTGTTAACTATGATCAAACAAAGAAGAAATCATTGAAAGAAGTTCAAGACAAAGTTGTTCATGCCTCAGTGGTTTGTAACTTAAAGATTCCAGATCATAACTATCAGTATCAATAAGACAAATTGATTTCAAGTAAACAAGAAGGAAAGCAATGATTGGAAAGCCACATTACTAATTGAAAATGGTAATCTATTCAAGAAGCAGAGACACTATCAAGACTAGTCACTTATGAATCAGACCATTGCATCAAGTGTCAGGACATTGATAGTATGTTTGTGCAGTAATAGAGATCGAAGTTCAAAGAGCTTGTTGAAGAATTTGGAAAACATAAAGAAATCACAAGTTCAAAATGCTGTATTGAAGTTTCAAGTTGAAGCCCAGAATTTTTCTAAGTACAAAATGTTCGAGATGGCCAAGTAGAATATTCCTATGTAGAATATTCGACTTAAATGTTCGAGATGGCCAAGTAGAACATTCCTATGTAGAATATTCGAGATAGATATTCGAGATGGCCAAGTAGAAGTTCTCAAGTAGATATTCTACATGAAGGGCAGTTTCAACATGACACATGGCATCATCTAATTGGCAGATTTCCAAGCTTTCAAGATTAGATAAGATTTATGTGGACATCATTGGGCCACGTATATCTTAATCTTTGAAGACTACAAGTCATAGATTACAAGTAGTATAAATAGAAGTACTTGTGTATTATTTTAAGAGAGCAATATTTTCAAGATAAACACTTGTAAAAGAGAGAGAGAGTATTCACAGAGCTTAGTATCATTTACTACCCTCTTTACTTCTAGTGTACTTTGTAAAGAAGGTTGTAGCAACCCTTTCAAGTTATATATAAGACATATATTCCTTGAATCATTGTGTTCATTTATTACATAGTATTTATTGCTTCATTAATTCGAAAAGTTGTATTCACCCCCCCTCTACAACACATTTGGACGTAACAGGTACTATTTTACATCGGGTCGTTATCTGTAGCCGGTGTAAAATGCCATCTTTAACATCGGTTTAATATAACAAACTGATGTATTTGATTTGATTTAACACCAGTCAAGTAATAGTTTTGATGTAAAAGGATGATTTTAACATCGGTTTAATTAATATATCTATCTCGCATCAGTTTTTCTGTTAGTATTTGATGTATAAATTATATTTTGACATCAGTTTTCTTATTTTATAGTGATGTCTTTAGTTATGTTATACGTTAGTGTTTCTGTTAATATTTGATGTAAAAGTATATTTTGACATCGATTTTCTTATTTTGTAGTGATGTCTTTAGTTATGTTAAACATCAGTTTTTCATAATAAACTGTTGTCATTTCTTATTTTGCATATCAGTATATAAGAACTATGTGATGTTGTTTTTGCTCTTTTACATCAGTTTAAAATAAATGTGATGTTAATTTTACAAGGTGGCAATAATAGACTTGTTCATTTGTATATACGCCAAAAAATGAAACAATTACCAAAAAACACCAAAACACAAAAATTGAAACAATTACTAAAAATTGATAAAAACACCAATCATTCTAAACAATATTTCCAAACATTCTATCAGTTAAAAACATCCAACATCAATCTAATCAACCAACAAGTTCCAAAAACTAAAGTACCAAAAACTATATCCATTGCCATGACAACATTATTATATATCCAAATAACTACCTTAAACAAGTCAACACCCATGTCACAATCAATATCCTTCGCAACAATGATAAAAAGGCTTTATATTTTATCTTGGATGAAATTGAGAACCTCCAAACGCACCTCGTCGAGCTCCTTCATCGTGTAAGACTTTCGGCTCTTGCTCAACCACTATAAAATGTAACAAATTAATGTACATTAATTAGCCTAATTAATAGTTCTCGTATATATTCTACTTTTTTTCCAACCAAGACACAAAATAGGTTTACCTTATATAGTAGCGAACGACATTTCCTTATCCAAAATAATATCTTTCATATAGTGCATGACAACATATCCCCATTCTTTACCACCCGACTGTTTAGGAGATCCCTGATGCAGTTACCATATGTTGTCAAAAATTGATCAATAACAATTTTTTTTTAAATTTGATAGAGTGAAATACCTAGTGAGAGATTAGTTATTTTAGGAACTCTGCATCCCCTTCCTGTCTGAGCATTGAAAGATTTCAGTGCACTGCATAAGGGATGATACAAGAACAATAATGCATAATTAGAGTCACGATTATCCGTAGTAAAAAAACAAATACCCTAACAAATTGATATATTTTATATTACTTGGATAATGCTCTTTCTAATGCAGGAAAATGTGTCGATTGAGACAAAGGATTGACAATGTAAATGTCACCATCCCATATTATGACCAAAATCTAGTTGTCACCATTTGGGAAAAAATTGAACAAACAAAAGTCATAATTTGCGGTAAAATTACTTATAAATCGTAATTAATATAATTGACACTTATTTCTGATTATGCAGCATAAAAAATTCAGGATCAATATTACCCTCTTTCAACCGATTACCAATATAAGGTTCAAATTCCTTATTGATGGTAAATTTTGCTCCAAGATCAAAAAACACAAACGTCTCTAAATAATCATTCTTTCTATGGACAATATGCAAGTACCTGCACAAATTTTTTCCTCACGAATTAACATCCATATGCGCAGAATAAGAAGAATGAAGAAAAAATATACTCACGCCATGTATGCAGATACTGCGGCTTGTTTAATTCTGTCAAACTCTAGCAAAACGAAAATATTCTCATGCAATATATATATAATTTTTTCAACTCCAAAGACCTCCACATCACAAGGAATCAGTAGTGAGGTCCAATTCTGTCAAACTCTAGCAAAGTGATAATATTCTCATGCATGTTTGTACAACATTTTAGAGTTGTTTGGCACATTCTTATTTGGCATCATTTGAATAAATATGGCCTGCATTTTTATCAACTCGTTCTTTGATTTTTACAATGGCAACTCCTTTATCATTTTCTACAAATAATTAATTAAAGCTTGAATGTATAAAGTATGTATAAAGTCATTTTTAAATTTGGAAAAACAAGGTAGAACAATATTACATATATATCTCTATTTCTATATTCAGTTTGGTCTACCTTGCTAAATGGTCCCAATTATATCCAAGTATATATAAAAATCCTGATATATGTTTTCTATCTGATGAATTTGTCAATGCTCATTCTTGGTAAGATCTAGATTTTACTATAATAAAGGTATATGATACATACCGACATCGTCGCCGTATTCGGGAAGATGATCAAATCCCGAGGCCATGCTACATGGGAGCCAACAGCTCGGTGAACCTTCTCTATTTCACCAACTATCGGCACTGGAATCAAGGCATCTGGTTGGATCATTCCATCAATCGAAACACAAACACATCTTAAAAGGCAGAGTGTCTAAACTTGTAACACTATAACTTATGTAACTCAACTAAAAGAAAAGATACTTAACCAGAAGACAATCAAGAACATGAAGCCACAAAGAAATCAATATTAAATGAAGACAAGGTAATTGATACAATTCAACATGTTAACTATGATCAAACAAAAGAAGAAATCATTGAAAGAAGTTCAAGACAGAGTTGTTCATGCCTCAATGATTTGTAACTTAAAGATTCAAGATCATATCTATCAGTATCAATAAGACTAATTGATTTCAAATGAATAAGAAGGAAAACAATAATTGGAAAGCCACATTACTAATTGAATATGGTAATCTATTCAAGAAGTAGAGACTCTATCAAGACTAGTCACTTATGAATCAGACCATTGCATCAAGTGTCAGGACATTGATAGCAAGTTTGTGTCAGTAATAGAGATCCAGGTTCAAGAGCTTGTTGAAGAATATGGAAGACATAAAGAAATCACAAGTTCAAGATGTTGCATTGAAGTTTCAAATTGAAGCCCAGAATTTCTCTAAGTACAAAATGTTCGAGATAGCCAAGTAGAATATTCCTATGTAGAATATTCGACTTAAATGTTCGATATGACCAAGTAGAATATTCCTATGTAGAATATTCGACTTAAATGTTCGAGTTGGCCAAGTAGAATATTCCTATGTAGAATATTCGACTTAAATGTTCGAGATAGCCAAGTAGAAGTTCTTAAGTAGATGTTCTACATAGAGGGCAGTTTCAACATGACACATGGCATTATCTAATTGGCAGATTTCCAAGCTTTCAAGATAAGATAAGAGTTATGTGGACATCATTGGGCCACGTATATCTTAGTCTTTGAAGACTACAGGACATAGATTACAAGTAGTATAAATAGAAGTACTTGTGTATTATTTTAAAAAGAGCAATATATTCAAGAAAAAAACTTGTAAAAGAGAGAGAGAGTATTCATAGAGCTTAGTATCATTTACTACCCTCTTTACTTCTGGTGCACTTTGTAATGAATGTTGTAGCAAACCTTTCAAGTTATATATAAGACATATATTCCTTGAATCATTGTGTTCATTTATTACATGGTATTTATTGCTTCTTAAATTCGAAAAGTTGTATTCACCCCCCCCCCTCTACAACACTTTTAGACCTAACAATTGGTATCAGAGCTTCATGTTTAACATACAAAACATAGATCCTTGTGTTTGGTAGAAGATTCGTGAGTTTTCTTTTACAGATCTACTTTTCAAGTTTTTCTTGGAAAGTGTGCTTTAATATGTTTGACAGAGAAAACTCAGTCTAAAAATTATTTAAATACTCCAGGTGTATTTATTTAGCTTGGGTGGACTTTATATAATTTTTGTGAATTATTCTGGGTACTTTGATTTTTGGTGTTCTTCAAGAAGTCATCACTGTTCTTGATAAAGAAGACAAACCCAGCAACTTTTGATTACCTTTTCAAAAGACAAAAAGTGTAAAAGGTGTTATTAGCTTTTGATTTGACATATATCTCACAACAAAAAGTATTACAGAAGATATTCAGTACCTAGCACGTGGGTTAGGTGAGTTAGGTGAGAAAAGCCACAAAAGTCAAAGTGTGAAAAGTAATATTGTTTATTCAATATTAAAGTGACCTGCAGCAAATTTCTTCTAAGGACAAAAGTTCTACACAGAATATTCTACTTGAATATTCGACTTGAATATTCTACTTGAATATTCTACTTGAATATTCGACTTGAATATTCGACTTGAATATTCGACTTGAAGTTCTACTTAGAGAATTTCGACTTAGGCATTAGTTCTACATAGATATTCTACATAGCCTAGTCTTGGGTACTTAGAAATTTTTGGTGTCCAGAACTTGAACCTTGATTTATTTTGAGATAATTTAATTTTCTTTTAATTACTACTCAAGTAATAAGAAAAGTTTATTATCTTTACTTTAAATCCACATTAAAATGGCACCTAAAAATAATTTCATGATTCCAATGTTCGACCGAGATCATTATGAAGAATGGGTGTTGAGAATGAAACTTTACCTTGAGTCCGTCAATCCTGAGTATCTGGAAGTCCTTGACAAAGGTAAATTTGTACCAATGGTTGTTGTTCCTGAGCATATGGAAGGAGATGTGGTAGTACCACAACGGTCTGAACCTAAGAAGGCAGTAGACTTTTCAGATGCTGATAAGGAGCAGATAGCTTTCGATACATCCATTCGACAAACACTGATGGAATCCCTAGATCATGAAATGTTTAATGTAGTTAAAGGACTAACTACAGTGAAGAAGATTTGAGATAAGCTAGAGGTCGTCATGGAAGGTACCGCTGAGGTCAGAAGCAACAAAACACTTATACTCAAGATGGAGTTTGATACCTTCAGGATAAGAAAAGGTGAAAGCATAACAGATGTCTATCTAAGATTCAGTCAGTTAGTTTTGGATTTGAATCTAAGAGGTGTAACTCTCCCCGTGGTTGAAGTCAACACGAGATATCTAAGGAACCAGCCAAAAAGCATTGAACATAGAGTCTATGCTGTGAGAGAAACCAGAGATTTGCACACAACTTCTCTGGAAGAATATTATGGAATTTTAAAGACCTATGAGCTGGAGACCCTTCAAGATCAAGCATGGGATAATGATTCAAAAGGAAAGGAAGCGGCATCAGGGTTAATTGCTGATGAGGAAGAGTCTAAAAAGGCAATGATTGCAGAGAAACCTAGATCATCACCTGCACCACATCAAGTTGAAAATGATGACGAGTGCACACCAAATAGTGATGATGACTACTTCACCCAAGAAGAGCTGGACAACATGGATGATAGTGTCGTGGCAAACATGGCAAGGAAGTTCAGCAACATAAGATTCAAAAAGAGTAACCGTCCACAGAGTAAATCTTCATCTTATTATCGGGTTACTAAGGGTAGTGGTAGTTCTCAAGGTTACAAAGGGAAATCAAAGTGTACCAGTTACAAATCTCCTTTAGATTTCAAAATGAAGTTCAAATGCTATAACTGTGGTGAAGCTGGACACTTTGCTACCGATTGCAAGAAGCCGAAACAGACTTATCCCAAAGAAACATATGAAGCCCTCAAAAGCAAGTATGAATCCCTAGTGAAGGAAAGACATGGAAAGAGAGCTTTAGTTGTAACAGATGGCAGAGCTTGGGATGATTCAGATGAGGAAGAAGTTACTCATTCAGCAAACTTTGCCCTCATGGCTGAGACATCAGATGAACCAGAGGTACCAGTTCTAACCCTTAAAGAGGAAATGTCTATTGATGATTATAAGGTGTAGAACGGGGCTCTTAGCGAAGATATCTATATGTTGTGCAAAAGCCTAAATACTTCTCAAAAAGAACAAAAAACACTTGTTGCCAAATGCAGAATGCTTGAGGCAAAAGTGGAAGAATTAGAGGTTGCTTGCACTATAGATACTTCCCTAAGAGACTCTATTAAAACTTTGGAACACAAGCTCAACCTTAAGGATGAAATAAAAGCATGTCTTAGGAATAAACTAGCTGAGTTAGAAACTAAATGTGAAGCTTATAAACTAGCAGCTAGTAAAGTGAATGTTGATAGTGGCACATTTAAGAAGATAACTGGAGTCGGTGTAGGACTTGACTATTCTAACTTATCTAAGAAAGAAGGAAAAAGGCCTGTAGACACTAGTTCCAGTGAGATTAATAAGCAAATACCTACTATTCTTAAATCTGCTGTCAAACCTATCTTTAAACACTTCATTCCTCGTGAAGAAGAAGAGACTGAATTATTAGTTAGATATGAGATAAAAATGGAAGATCGCCAGAAAGAACAACTGGTAACTCCTATTAAGCAAGTTAAAATCAAATCCTCTAGAGAAGAATCTAGATCAGGATTAGGAGCTAAGGCTGTTAAACAACAGAGTAAAAAGGAAAAAGGCATAAAAGGGGTTAAGGCAGAAGGAGTAAAGAAAGCATGTTATCACTGTAAATCTACTGAACATCTTTCTTATGCATGTAAATCTAACATGAATATTCCTGTTACACATGCCATGCCTGTACCACACTCAATGAATAACATGCATTAGAATCATGCACAATGTGGTCAACTTAATTGTATGCCATGCACTTTTAACATCATGCAAACGTTTGTGAACTTGATGAATGCAACTAGTCAAACATGTCTAAATACTGCTACTAGTTCTAATGTCAAGAAGAAGCATGTGAGAGCGAAGACTGCCAGTCCTCCTAAAGTAAGGAGTGACAAGCCTTATCCTAAGACTGACAAATCTGTCAAGTCTGAAAAAGGGAAAGACAAAGTCAAAAGCTCTAGTAATGTTAAGAAAAGTGCATCTCCTGTTGTTACATCTGATAATTCTCGATCTTATTGGAAAAGCTGGGCCCAATCAAAGTTGGGTTCCGAAGAACGCCTAACCAATCTGTCATTGTAGGGCATTAAGCGGAACAGAAATAAAGTTATATGGGTGCTAGATAGTGGAGCATCAAGGCATATGACAGGAAACAAGTCCCTGCTTACAGAGTTGGTTATGAAGGCTGGCCCTTATGTTACCTTTGGAGATGACAGCATAGGTGTGACAAAGGGATATGGCAAATTGAAGACTGGTAATGTCATCATTGAAAATAATTCTTATGTTGAGGGATTGAAGCACAATCTGTTGAATATCAGTCAATTCGGTGACAAAGGTTATGAAATTGTCTTCAATAAGAAAGGTGTATCAATAACTCACATCAGGGAAGGTTCGTTGGCTTCACGAGGAGTTCGTAAGGCAGATCTTTTTGTTATAGACATGGATTCGGCAAATCAGAATGAAGTTACCTGTTTCTACAGCAAAGCTTCGGATGATGAAAGCTGGTTATGGCATAAAAAGCTATCTCACCTAAACTTCAAAACGATGAATGCTCTCGCGAGGCGAGAATTGGTGAAAGAACTACCTCAAATGGAGTTTGCTCCTAAAGGACTCTGCGAAGCATGTGAAATGGGAAAGTCAAAGGGAGCATCGCATAAGAGTAAAGAAATTTCTAGTATCACTGAGCATCTGCAACTTCTGCATATGGACTTATTTGGCCCAGTGAATGTACTATCATTATCAAGAAAAAGATATGCGTTGGTAATCGTGGATGACTTCTCCAAATATACATGGGTATTGTTCGTTATGACAAAAGATGAAGTACCTTTCCAAATCATTGATCACATCACTCAAATTGAGAATGTTTCGACACTCACTATGAAGACGATTAGATCAGACAACGGCACGAAATTTAAAAATGCAATTTTGAATGATTTCTGTGTTTCTAAAGGAATACGTCATCAGTACTCTGCCCCGAGAACTCCACAACAAAATGGAATAGTTGAAAGAAAGAACCGAACATTGGTTGAAGTAGCAAGAACTTTGTTGTTTGAATCAAAACTTCCTCTATACTTTTGAGCTGAAGCAGTGAGTACAGCATGTTACACACAAAATAGAACCTTGATTATAAAAGATAAAGAAAAGACACCATGTGAACTAATGAATAACAGAAGTCCTACAATCAAATACTTCCATGTCTTTGGAGCTAAATGCTATGTACTAATAGACGATGAAAATTTAGGCAAGTTTGAAGCAAAAGCACGTGAAGGGATATTTGTCGGTTATTCTACAGATGTGGTGGCAGCTTATCGGGTATTCTTAGCGACTGATCGAAAAGTGATTGAAAGTTACAATGTCAGATTCGACGATACCAAACTCCCATCAATTTCTAAAGATAATAGTGAACCTGAGTCCCTAAAGTTTCAAAATCTGGACTTAGATGAAATTGAAGATGAACCTGGGTTGGTTGTTACTTCAAATATGCCAAGTGTTCGAGAAGAAATACCTGAGTCTAGTGAAAGATCAGTGGAAACTTCTTCAGCACAGTCCGGCAACAACTCAAGGGGAGTAAATAGCAGCTCAAGGATAAGTGCTCAAAGCTCAAGAAGAGATGACACTAGTTCTGTAGGAGCTGGCACTGACTCAGGGGGAGTTAGTGGAAATAACACAAGTAGTCAACACAACAATTCAGAAAGTCAAGCTGAATCATCAAGACAATTTCCAAGAGAACGTGTATGGAGTAGAGACCATCCGTTTAAATTAATTATCGGTGATCCAGATGCTGGTGTGACTACTAGAAGAACTGCAAGAGCTGACATGGCTAATATTTGCTTATATTTTGGGTTCTTATCCAAGCTTGAACCTAAAAAAATAAAAGAAGCTCTTGGTGATGCTGATTGGGTGATTGCAATGCAAGAGGAGCTCAATCAGTTTGAAAGGCAGAAAGGTTGGAAACTAGTACCCCAACCGAAGAACAGATCAGTAATTGGAACTAAGTGGGTATTCAGAAATAAACTGGATGAAGACGGACTTGTAACATGAAACAAGGCTCGTTTGGTAGCGAAGGGTTATTCTAAAAAAGAAGGTATTGATTATGATGAGACCTACGCTCAATTCCATGAAACAGGTTTCACTTTCTACAGAAATTCTTCTAAGTACAAGTAACATGAATGTTGACCATCTAGACTCTGATTATACATTTCAGAGAGTAGAAAGACTTATTACAGATAAACTGAGCTAGACCCTGTTCTAGTATTTTGTACATCATCAAAATGAATATATTCCTAACAATCTCCCCCTATTTATGCTTTATAAAATGTAAGCATAAATCAAGGTTTGATGATGTCAAAACTAAAGAATAAAACTAATAATCTAGAACAGTATAAAAGAATTAAAAAAAAAATACTTTTCATTTAATCTTCTCAAAGGCTGGATTGTTCTTCAAAAATGAGTTTAGCATATTTTCTTCCACAATTGCAAGAGCTTCACCAACAAACTTCTTTAATTTCTTCATTTCTTCATTTGAACATTTGATTTGACAGTAAGCTGCTCTCAGATCATTTGCACTGCTTTCTTGATCTTTTAAGTCCTTCAACACACTAACTTTCCCACTCATAGGCTGAAACCCAAAGTAATGACCCACACCTTCTTGAAATTTAATCTGTTTTTCTTCCAATGGCATGACTTGATCATTTCCCTTAGTATCAACATATTTTAAAGAAAATTTGCCCATTTGTCGATTTGCCTGTCTGTGCAAAATCAGCTTCCTATCAATCTCCTTGAACCATTTGTGTGTGACAGCTTCTTTGCTCTTGTTAACTTCATAAGCAATTTGAAGTAGGAATCTAATATACTGTAGTTCCTCAGCCTGTTTGAAAAAGATAAAATTTGACTGACTAATCCATCTTACACTAGCAGCTCAAGGATAAGTGCTCAAAGCTCAAGAAGAGATGACACTAGTTCTGTAGGAGCTGGCACTGACTCAGGGGGAGTTAGTGGAAATAACACAAGTAGTCAACACAACAATTCAGAAAGTCAAGCTGAATCATCAAGACAATTTCCAAGAGAACGTGTATGGAGTAGAGACCATCCGTTTAAATTAATTATTGGTGATCCAGATGCTGGTGTGACTACTAGAAGAACTGCAAGAGCTGACATGGCTAATATTTGCTTATATTTTGGGTTCTTATCCAAGCTTGAACCTAAAGAAATAGAAGAAGCTCTTGGTGATGCTGATTGGGTGATTGCAATGCAAGAGGAGCTCAATCAGTTTGAAAGGCAGAAAGGTTGGAAACTAGTACCCCAACCGAAGAACAGATCAGTAATTGGAACTAAGTGGGTATTCAGAAATAAACTGGATGAAGACGGACTTGTAACATGAAACAAGGCTCGTTTGGTAGATGGTCAACATCCAGTTGCAAGACTTGAGGCAGTCAGGATGTTCTTGGCCTTTGTAGCACACAAGAACTTCAAGGTTTTTCAGATCGATGTGAAAAGTGCCTTCCTGAATGGAGAGCTAGAAGAAGAAGTATATCTGGAACAGCCACCTGGCTTTGTTGATCCAGAACTTGTAGATTTTGTGTACTTTCTCTTCAAAGCTGTCTATGGCCTCAAACAATCCCCAAGACGATGGTATGAAACCCTATCCCTATTCTTAATTGCAAGTGGTTTTACTAGGGGAGTAATTGATAAAACATTGTTCTATAAAAATGTAAAAGGTGATTTAATACTTGTTCAAGTCTATGTGGACGATATTATTTTTGGGTCATCTAATGAGTGCTTGTGCGAGAAATTTGACAAGTTAATGCAGGATAAGTATGAGATGAGCATGATGGGAGAGTTGTCCTTCTTCCTTGGATTACAGATCAGTCAGAGAAAAGATGGAATATTTATCTATCAGTCCATGTACATCAAAGATTTACTCAAGAAGTATAATCTAGAAGATGCATCAACAGCTAAGACTCCCATGACAACAGCCACGAAGCTTGATGAAGATAAATCAGGTAAACCAGTTGACATCACAAGCTATCGAGGTATGATTGGCTCACTCCTCTATTTAACTGCAAGTAGACCCGATATTATGTTCGCAACTTGTTTGTGTGCAAGGTTCCAAGTGGGTCCTAAAGAATCACATCTCATTGCCGTCAAACGAATCTTTAGGTATCTCAAGGGCACATCAAATCTAGGGATTTGGTACCCAAGAGATACAGGTTTTAATCTAATTGGCTATTCGGATTCAGACTATGCAGGTTGCAGGATTGATAGGAAAAGCACATCTGGTGCATGGCAATTTCTTGGCAGAAGATTGGTGTCCTGGCAAAGTAAAAAGCAACACATGATATCTACTTCTACTGCTGAAGCTGAGTACATTGCTGCTGGAAGCTGTGTAGCTCAAATACTATGGATGAGGAACCAATTGAAAGATTATGGCATGGAGCACAAAAAGATTCCAATCATGTGTGACAACACAAGTGCCATTGCCATGACCAACAATCCTGTAGACCACTCAAGAACCAAGCACATAGATATCAGGTATCACTTCATTAGAGAACATGTCGAGGAGGGGACTGTGGAGTTATATTTTGTGCCCACAATGCAACAAATTACAGATATATTCACTAAACCTCTTGATGAAGTAACATTCAATAGGTTAGTTAGTGAATTGGGGATGCTTAACACAAGTTAGTGATTTCTCCTATCTATAAAATTCCAGTTTTAATCATGTACATATGTTTTTAGTCTTGTCAATTGCCTACTTTGCTTGTGCAAAGTTAAAAACATATGTAAATAATCTCTACAATTGCTCAAAATATCACTTCTGCATGCTAATTAATCATTATGGACTTAGACTTTAAAATGGTTAATTAATGAGTATTATAGGATGCATGTTGTATTATTTTACATAAATTCATTGTGCTTTATTTTTAATTATTGGTTAAATCTTTGAATTTATGTTGGTTAGATTACATGATCATAGGGGGAGTTAAATTCATATTATTCTAAATTTTTCATGATTTTTTAAATGCATTTACATGTGTTTTTCATGTAATTTTTATTAATTTAGAGGCCTTAGAATTGTCAAGGAATGTTTTTAATTATTTACTTTGTTAAAAATCCTTGAATTGATATTTATATTAATTTGGCAAATTTTAATTGTTGTTTTTATTGCAAAAACTGCCAAATTATTATAACTATCTTCAAAATTAAAAATTTTGAAATTAAAAATTTTGGAGATTCTAAGTCTGGGAAGAATATTCGAGATAAGGTCTATCTCGAAATTGGACTTGAATTTCGAGTTACAGTTCCCCGTGTGCCTATTCAAAATTCCAAGTCTGGGAAATTGTTCGAGTTAGGTTCTATCTCGAATATTCGACTTGATGTTCGAGTTAGTCTCTATCTCGAATATTATCTCGAATTTTGACTTGATGTTCGACTTAGGTTCTATCTCGAACATTATCTCGAATATTCGACTTGATGTTCGAGTTAGTTTCTATCTCGAACATTATCTCGAATATTCGACTTGATGTTCGAGTTAGTCTCTATCTCGAATATTATCTCGAAGTTCGACTTGATGTTCGAGTTAGTCTCTATCTCGAATATTATCTCGAATTTCGACTTGATGTTCGAGATAGAGTTCCCAGGATTGTACTTGGAATTTTATTAAGGGATTTTTTTTCGAGTTAACTCCTAACTCGAAACTCATCTCGAATTTTGTCTTGATATTCGAGATGGGATTCCCTGGTAGGTTTATTATGCTGTTTTAATTGATTAAGTGTTTATTTGTTCGAGTTAGTGTATATCTCGAAGTTTATCTCGAATTTCGACTTGATGTTCGAGATAGTCTCTATCTCGAAACTCATCTCGAATTTTGACTTAAATGTTCGAGATAGTGTTCGGCTTAGGTTCCCTAGTGCGTACTTAGTATTTTTTTTCTTGTTTTCACAGGGGTATTTTTGTCTTTGCTTATTAATGTATATATATACATCTCTAACTCGTGTTAATTTTTCACTTTTACCTAATTGTTTTTAACCCTAATCTTTTACAGCGCCCACCCTCCCTTCCAGGCGATTTCAAAACTCCCAGTGATTACTTGTTAATACTCGTACATACCACGAACTGTTGTCCATTTTCTGTCTTGATTACCTGTTTGCATCACTTTTGATTGTGTGTTTCTGTGTTTAGATTCGTACCTGTTCATCTCTTTCTTTAAGAATTACACACGACTATACACACACTTACACACACGCACAAAGCCCTGTTCTTTGCAAACGTTGTTATTTGGATTGGTTCTCACTTGGTAGTTTGTTGGCTGTGTTTTGATTTCATAATTATTGTTTTATTCCGATCAGTCACTTGCTTTATTCCTGTTAATCATTCGAGTGTCTCTTGTTGTAATTAAAAGGAATTTGCGTATTTTTCCTTACTTAAATGTTTACCTTAATTGTTTTTTTTTCAAAAATCACATTAATTCAAGGAAAAATTATTTCACAAATGGCTCACCAATTTATTCTTGCGAAAAATAATTTTTATAACATTACTACGGAAATTGGTGATCAACTCTCGCGCTTCAAGTTTTGGGTATGATTTCTGAATTTGTACTCCAAGGCTAGTGTTGCTTTTACTACTAAACCAACACTAGTCCATGATGCTTTACAGCAATTATGAACTAGTGCGGTTACTTTTGGGAGCAAATCCACCCCCTATAGTTTCAGGTTTACCTTGGCGGGTCAGGAATATGAAGTTACGGAGGAAGTATTCAACAGGGTTCTGGGATTCCCAGTCAAAGATGTTTATGACCCTGAACCTCCAACGGCAGATCGTCTCAAGTTTTTTGAGGAGATTGGATGCTATCCTCCTTCTAGACGGATCTCAACTGGCGCCATCCAGAAACAATACTTCCATGTGGAATGGAATTACTTTTTCGAGGCCATCACAAGATGTTTCCGGGCGCGCGAAAAAGATTATCATCAGATTCCAATTCCCATGCAAGTCTTTGCAGTTTCCCTAGCCCGTGAACTGGACATTAATTATGGAAGAATCGTTCTTTCAGAAATAGTGGCTATAATGGGATCATCTGCAAGCAGAGACCTTACAACTACTGATGTTGTATGCTGGTATCCTCGTTTCTTACAAATGCTTATTAATCATTTAGTATCGACTGATGCTTTATCTGTGAGACAGGCATTTGCAACAAGTAAATGAAACTACATCACTGGGCATGGGCACAAGTCACTCACAACAATTGCTAATCAGGATAAACATCACGGTAAAGCGATGACTATTCCTGCTAATATTCAAGTGTGGCTTCAGTATGATGCAGGTATTACTTCAATGACAGGGATCTCGCACGTATCATCACATGCTCAGAATCCATCTGCACATGCTGACACATTTCAAGGGATTCCTGATGAGCCTCTCAATGATGAAGATGATGATGGCCATTCTCATGGTCAAACCTCTGTCGGTCAGAGGGAAAGTCAACCTACTCCCCATGCTGATTCTGATCCTTTTGTTGGACAAGGTAATGAAGAAGGTAATTTCTTTGAACATACTTCTTCTTCATCTAAATATAATTCCATGGCCCAAGGTTTTGCTAGCCCGCAGGATCTATCCCAGGGTGAGAGCTATATTTCTGACTCTGCGTCTGACACTCTTGCTTCTTCTCTTTCACCCTCGTTGACGAGAGTTAAAAGGCCGGCACCTGTAGATTTAGGTGAGGGTTCTGACAGTGACCCCGAAGTGCAGCCACTGATTCGGAAGAAAGCCAAATTTTCGCGTGCTGCAACTTCCAAAGCCCAGTCCAAACCTAGTGTGTCTATCACGACCACTCTACCTCACGTGAGTGGTTCCCCCATTGCACATTCTACACATAGGGATTTTGGTGAGGATTTTGTCCCTTCTAAAGAGCCTGTTACTTCAGAAAGGCAAGAAGCTTTCATTGCTTTAGAAGTACCTTCACCGGTAAATACTGATGCTGCAGAGAGGATCGGTTCTGATGTTGTACTAGAACACTCTGCAGCCTCTCAGCCTGAGCTTCCACCTCAGGATATGGCAGGCACAGATCCCATAACTGCTACTCATTTTGCTTATCCAGTTTCTGCAGGTGCTTTCAGGGATATTGTGGAAGACATACATGAGCGTGAGACAGGGAGTGTGTGTAAGCGTTTAGGGAGTGAGGGACCTTCATTTTTAAGCCCCGAAATCGAGCGACAAACAGTAACAGAACGATTTTTAGAGCGAGGACACCCAAGCCAAAACACCGTCCCTTAATCTTGAAAATCTTGACACTCGTATGACATCAATTGAAAATGAAATAAAGTAGTTCGGGAAGTCGATGGGGCAGTTAGGGATCAATGTTGGCGACAACAAGCGAGCTCTTAATGACTACACAGCACGGATGGCAAGTCAAGCAACAGCATTCGATGAATTGACAAATAAGGTCAACGACTTGGGCCATGTTGGTGGTGTCTTGGGCAGCACTCTTTATGATAGAATGGGAGCAGTGGAAAGCATAATGCATACAATGGCAACGGAGATAAGCAGACTTATGTATGCAGTTAGAGTGCTTTGATGATCAATATAACCAACCTCCCCCTGATAATGATGGTGCTGGTGGTGTTGGAGGTGCTGGTGGAGCTGGACCCTCGGGTTCTGGTTTTGGTGGTTCCTATGCTACTGGTGGATCTGGAGAGAAGGGTGTTGTTCAGGATAACTCACCTAAGGGGGAGAGTGAAAAGGAGACGAGACAGTAGTCGCTAATTATTGAGGACATTGAAGAACAGATTACTGATTTTGTCAAAGAAAATGAGCCAGTAATTGAAGAGGAGGCTCAGAGGAAGAGAAATGGTAATCTAGTGGTGGCTGAGCAAGAAGAGCCATTCATTGACTTGATTTTTCATCAGGAAGGAGTACATGAGGTACTTGATTCAGATTCTGATATGGAGGATGTACCTTTAGCACATGCAATTAAAAGATCTTTGATGGAACAAGGTGGAGGTGCTGGAATGTCTTCCGGAAAGCCTGAAGAAATACCTGTTGATAAAGAGACCCTGGAAGCTCAACAGTTGGCCTTGGAACAAGCTCAGTTCTATAAAATGAAGATGATGCAGGATGAGGCTGTTTTCCTTGAAAAGCAAGAGGAGCTCAAGGAGAAATAGTATGATCATGAGCTTGCAAGGTTATCTGATCCTCAAGTTGATCTGGACAAGAGAAGGATCGGACAGAAATGGGATGATGCAAGGAAGATTTTATTGGGAGTTTGTACGAAAGGAACTCATAACAAAGAGGCGGAAGATTTATTCTACAACTTGAACTCTCAGAATCCACTAATTGTTGACTATATAAGTGCTTTGAAAAGGTTGATTTCTAAAGTTAGAGTTGGATACAATGCAATGGTTAAGGAGTGGCAGGTCATCTTGTCTTTAGTCGAAGGAGTCCCGACATCTTTCTTGTATGTGGATGATCAATTCATCTCGAGAAGATCTGCGTCAGAGTTGTTCTTGCTAGCAACAAAAATTCAATATTCTCAAGCTGAGGAGCTTATCATTCTGTATAGAGATCAGTTAATGCAGCTAGCAGAGGACAAGGGACCAGAATTCTCAGCAAATCCTGATGTTGTTCGGATGGTGGTTGATGGAAAAATGAAGAGGGTTAGTTTAGAAGAAAATGACCTAATGGCTCTATCGGTAGAATCCCTAAAAGTTGTATGTAGGCAAATGATGAGTAAGGGATTCACCTCTGACATTAAGGAGAAGTTAGTGGAGTTTATTGAGAGGATCATATTCAAGATGAGCAATGAGATTTGGAAGTGCGATATTATTGCTCCAAACCCTTTAGACAATGTAAAGGTTGAGCCGGAGCTAATTGAAAGAAAATGGAATATTCTACAAGCTGTTAAAAATGTAGATGAAGCTCTGACTCTTCCTTCTGATTCACTGGAACAAGGAGAAATAAGGGAGGCAATTGGTGTTCCAGGAAGAGATAGTGTATATTGGATACACTCGTATGACAATGACACAGCTGATGCTTTGGCATTCATAGATGCAGAACAGAATCAAACATTATTGCATATGAGTAGAAAATGGCTGCTGCAGACTCAAGATGCCGCATTTCTGAAAAAAGTTTTAGAAGTATTCAAATGGGGCGAAGTGGAGAATGAGAATGTGGATGAGAAGCAGAGACTTCTGAAGTACTTGTCTGAAGTAGTGGTGGAGAAGAAGCGAATGGAGCGAGAGGCGGCTAGTGTCCACAATATTAACCGTGTCAAGGGCTACCCCAAAATGATCTATTATCAGTTCAAGGCTGATAAAACACATTGGAAATCTCAGCTCATAATGAAGAATTTTGAGGATATTCCAAAGATCAGAACTACTCAGGAGGTGGACAAACTCAGAAGCCTTTTCAAGCATCCTTATCCAGAGCCCAAGAACCCTCTAGAAATGGAAGCGGTAAGTTTGTTGAATGCAAGGTGGAAGCAGCTTCATGATCCAGTCTACAAGAGAGAACAACAGCCGAAGGAAAGGCACAGAAAGATGAAAGAAGAGAAGCGCCAAGATGAAGAAGCTAGGAAGAGGAGACGGAATTAGAATTAAAGGTCAGAGTGGTGTGAACTTGAAGTTGGAAAAACTTCATATCTGTTGGTTGCTTTAACTCATTTGAGGAAAATTCACCTGATCACGGTATGCGAGATAGGCTAACTTACCATACTGTAACCGTAAATCAGAGTGGATCCAATAAGGTGATATAAGTTTGACTGAAAGGTATGAAATAATCCAGGTGATAGGAATCACTCAAATGGTCTTTAATTCGAAGTTCGAATTCTTTGTCTAGCTTAAGTTTTATTTATTCTAGTTCTTTGAATTGTTTTCCAAGTTTATTTCAGTTGTAATTTAAACAAGACAGTAATGTTATTTATCTTTTTCTCGTCTCATTGTTTAGTTGTGTTATCCCTTGTTAATTTGAATGTCATTGTTAGACTAACAAATAGGGGGAGATAGAAAGGCAGAGTGTCAAAACTTGTAACACTATAACTTATGTAACTCAACTAAAAGAAAAGATACTTAACTGGAAGACAATCAAGAACATGAAGCCATAAAGAAATCAATATTAAATGAAGACAAGGTAATTGATACAATTCAACATGTTAACTATGATCAAACAAAAGAAGAAATCATTGAAAGAAGTTCAAGATAGAGTTGTTCATGCCTCAGTGATTTGTAACTTAAAGATTCAAGATCATATCTATCAGTATCAATAAGACTAATTGATTTCAAGTGAACAAGAAGGAAAGCAATAATTGGAAAGCCACATTACTAATTGAATATGGTAATCTATTCAAGAAGCAGAGACTCTATCAAGACTAGTCACTTATGAATCAGACCATTGTATCAAGTGTCAGGACATTGATAGCAAGTTTATGTCAGTAATAGAGATCCAGGTTCAAGAGCTTGTTGAAGAATATGGAAGACATAAAGAAATCACAAGTTCAAGATGTTGCATTGAAGTTTCAAGTTGAAGCCCAGAATTTCTCTAAGTACAAAATGTTCGAGATGGCCAAGTAGAATATTCCTATGTATAATATTCGACTTAAATGTTCGAGATGGCCAAGTAGAATATTCCTATGTAGAATATTCGACTTAAATGTTCGAGTTGGCCAAGTAGAATATTCCTATGTAGAATATTCGACTTAAATGTTCGAGATGGCCAAGTAGAAGTTCTTAAGTAGATGTTCTACATAGAGGGCAGTTTCAGCATGACACATGGCATTATCTAATTGGCAGATTTCCAAGCTTTCAAGATAAGATAAGAGTTATGTGGACATCATTGGGCCACGTATATCTTAATCTTTGAAGACTACAGGACATAGATTACAAGTAGTATAAATAGAAGTACTTGTATATTATTTTAAAAAGAGCAATATTTTCAAGAAAAACACTTGTAAAAGAGAGAGAGAGAGTATTCACAGAGCTTAGTATCATTTACTACCCTCTTTACTTCTGGTATACTGTGTAATGAATGTTGTAACAACCCTTTCAAGTTATATATAAGACATATATTCCTTGAATCATTGTGTTCATTTATTACATGGTATTTATTTCTTCTTAAATTCGAAAAGTTGTATTCACCCCCCCTCTACAACACTTTTGGACCTAACACATCTTGATTTTAGAGGAACTCCATGTACGTAGACATTTATTCCAGGCTCATTCAAGACTATGCCAAAAGTAACTTTGTTTTCTATGATGTCCACGGCTAGCTCATATAGTTGTGAACCCTACATTTATAATAGACGAGGCCAAATTATATTCCAAATTTCAGTGATGGTGCCATAAAAATTATACTATATTTATCTATGTGTATATGAAATTAATATAACTGATATACGAGTACTTAATATAGATATCTAAAGCTGATATTTTATATATAAATGACAGGTGCAATAACATAGAGTTGCAATACAACATCATCATCATCCACCTCATACTTGGGCTTATTAATAATGTTTACCTTTTTTTCAGGTGGTGGAGTTGGGTCAACAACAACACAATCATCATCATCATCCACATTTAACTCTTTCGCGATGTTTAGTTTTACCTTCACTTGTTCTTCAACCACCTGGCAGCTTGCTTTATCAGAAAACAGTGGAGAGGGTAAATTGAATGTATTAAGCAAGGCCTTCAACTCATCAATTTACGACATCAACTGCTGCTTATTTCTATCCGCATCATCATCCCTTTGTCTATCATGCTCCAACAACTCAGCCTTTGTAATTCTAACCCTTTTTTCTTTTGGTAAATTGAAAAACAATTTTGGAGTGACAAAACCTCCAACTCCTCGAACCCTTCCAGAATACTCTGGAGTTTCGAGCGCTGTGCTCAAGACATCTTCACTTCCACACAGTTTGAATTCACCAGTTTTCTTATTTTCCAATAAATCATCCTATTAACAACAAAAAAATAGAAAATGTCAGATTAAGACAGTTTCTGTTAATAACACTAAAAGAAAAAAATCAAAAAAAATGAATGATGATACATACCCTATGCTTATGAATTAGAGCAAGATTACATAAACTAAAATGAGCCATCTATGGTTCTATTATTTGATACAATTCTATCTGTTATCTTGGCTAGGTCTTCGTCAATTTTCTCGTCATTTTGGTATACGATTTCTTCCAAAAAATTGCTTGATCAACAATTTCTCCGGGTTGTAACTTCCCTTCCTTTACCTATTTAAAATGAAGAAACATTTAAAATCTATCAAAAACTAAAAATTACTACAACAATGATATGGGCTTACTTCTTCTTCTTGTAAACCGATGTGACCCTTCCTTGATAAGCGGTGTAGATATTTCCGCTTACGCACTCTCTCACTCTGAACTTGATGTAACGCCTGCACCAAAATATTACAAATAATTAAACATACAAAAATATACATAAAATATATTTTCCACCATGTGTCTTCCTATAAGAAATTTATTTTTATTTGTATATGGTCGGAACCTTTTTTTTTATCATGTGTAGATTTTTTGTTATAGGTTTTGTGTAAAAAAATTTTAGAAACATTATTAGCTTTTCATTTAGCAAAAATATTGATGGTAAGTTTTAGGTACACTAGTATTGCATACCTGTCATTCTTCCCCGATTCCTTGTGCAATAAATTTTTTCCAAACATTCTTTCTTACAAATGCGTACTGCTTTGGAGGTTTCATTAGTTTCTTTTTTTGTCCAATAAATGGCAGCACATACTTAGAAGTCAATGTAGTTTTTAATTGCCTCCACTTCATGTCCACTGACCCTAACACCATCGACTCACTTTCTTGATTAACTCTTAATGTACCCTAGATGGAAATATGCAAGTACACACATTAAAGGGAATCAATAAAATATGGGATATAAAAAGAATAATTTATGTATATTATTATATTTTACCTCAACTTCAGGCCATAACTTCTTTTTTAATTCAGGAACCACATTTGGTTAGCTCAAATAATCGATGGGAATCATGTTCCTAGCTAGCATCCCTATGTATGATTGTAAGTTGTGCCTAGTATGTCCTATAGGATCTCCAACATCATTGCATCGAACATTTAATTTCCCGCCCTGAGCCTTCTTTATCACCACTTTATGCATAATGGAAACACCTCGCGCAACTCCATACCTATTTTTTGTAGATTCGGTACTAGTAACTACTGCTATAGAGTCTGAATGTTGAAGTTCTAATTTTTTAGGTTCTATTGCTTGAGGTTCCATTACTGCTTGTTTATCTGACTGATCACAAGGCTCTAATAATTTAATCTCTAATGGCAACTGCTTCATTTTATCATCAGAACTTTTATCACCTTATTTAAAATGTACTTTGGAAGCTCTTTACTTCTTAGGTGACATAACTCTCTTTTAGTCTGTAAAATACAATGAAAATTCATCAGTCATTGATATATAAATGTGAAAGTAAATAAAGCAACATTGAAATTAAAATTACCATGAAACTAAAAACAGGAGCAAAATGGTTCTATTATTTGAAATTAAAATTACCATGACGCTAAAATTACAAATTAAATTCATATATAAATATTACTTCATGCTTAAGTAGCTAATTAAGGTAGGAAAAATTAGCAATACAATAAAATTAGCCTAACTAACATTAACAACTATTTGAGGTTGAACACATCTGATTTTAACAACAAGTCTAACATTATATGAATCATTTTAAAGCAAATTAAGAAATGACATAGTACTTAAAACTATATTATATGAATCATTTTTTAACCCAAATTCCTTCAACATTATCTCTAACACTATGTGCAACATCATTAGTGACACCAACATCACATGTAGGAATTTTGAAACAGAATGGAGGATGTTCCATGGATGTGTATCTTAAGTCATCCTCATTATAGATATCATGATAGTCTCGAGTCGTAGAGGTTAATGCAATGGACCAGGTAGCATCAACTGGATCTTCAACATAAAAAACTTGCTTGATTTGGTCAACCGACACATATCTGTCCTTCTTATGGCCTTGGCAATTGAAATCCACAAGTGTAAAGCCTGGATCATCCACCTTCATGCCTTTATCATTATCAGCCCATTTTCACAGGAATAAGGGGGCTTTGAATACATGATAATCCAACTCCCATATTTCCAAGATGATTCCATAGAATGTCATCGCTCTCCACATGATTTAAATCCTTAGCACTAGAGATTTGGACAGTCTTAGCAACTAAAGATAAACCACTACTTTGAATAACCCTTGCATCATCTCGATCCTTTGTAAAATATAGAACCCCGTTAACTATATAATCTTCGTATGTCAAAACAGAAAATGATGGTTTTCCGGCCAACCATCTTACCATTTCTGAAACACTATCAACATTTTCCATCATTTCATTACTAACCTACGCATTTCAAAATCTAATTAATAATAGTAGTCAAAGTAAAAAAAAAGAAAAAAAACCCTACTTTTCTTTGGAACCAATAAGCAAATAGCTGATCGTGCTCTTCATAAGCCAATGAACACTTTTCTTTTTCCCTTTGTGAATTCCTTCTAGATACTCCTTATGTATTCTGAGAAAAAACATATATTAGATAAACATCCCGAGATATACTTTATGAAAAAAGAGGATTTTATAACACGAAAAATAAGATTTACTTACATAATATAAGGATGTACTTCAGGGTTATTTTGAAGGAGAGGAAGATGAAGCCTCGTTGTCCTTCAAAATAACCATGAAGTACATCCTTATATTATGTAAGTAAATCTTATTTTTTGTGTTATAAAATCCTCTTTTTCTTCCATTGCCTTCATTTTCACAATGGATAACGGATCAGAAAGCCTGCCTTGGTCATTCAGAAGACCGAAAGTTACATAACTATTCTTAAAAAACTCCGTGCAAAATTCTATCAACTATTCTCCAAGATAACTTTCGGTAATATAACCTTCCGGATAGTAACGGTTTCGTACATAACTCCTTAACACCTTATTGAACTGTTTAATTGCGTACATCCATCTATAGAATACTGGTCCACATAAACGCAATTCGTGAACCAAATGAACTATGAGATGTATCATTATATCGAAAAATGAGGCCATGAATATTTTTTCCAACTCACACAAGGTCATTATTACATCTGATTGCAATTTATCCAGCTTCGATACATCTACTACTTTGTTGCACAAGGAGTTGAAAAAAAACACAATCTTGTAATTGTGAACCTAACATTTTTCAGAAGAACGGAACGAATTACAATGGGTTGTAATTGTTGAAGGAGGATGGACAATCATTTGAATTTAACCCATACATCTTTAAATCAGACATAGACACACAATTTTTAATGTTTGATGCATGTTTGTAAGGAAGTTTCATATTCAAAAATGATGTCGACATTATTTTTTTTCTGCCCTTGACAAAATAAAAGGAGAAGGGGGCAAATAGGTTTTTTTTTCTCCAACTTCTGGAGCTAAATCAACCCTGACACCCATTTCAACCATATCAAGACGAGATACAACACTGTCTTTAGGTTTAAACCTCATATTAAGCAATGTCCCAATCAAATTATCATACACATTCTTCTCGACATGCATAACATCGAGACAATGACGAACATGGTGAAACTTCCAATATTATGACTCGAAAAAGATTGAATTTTTCTTCCATGGACATTCCACTTTCTTTAACTTTTTTATATCCTTTCCAAAAGTAAACTTAATCCATTCTTGTTGAGATAACACTTCTTCTTCAGAAAGGGGTTGACGTGCATTCTAAAACTCTTGTTCTCCATTAAAAGCTACTTTCTTCCTCCTATATGGATGACGTTCATCCAAATATCTATAATGACCTTGATAACACATTTTCCTGCTATGACCTAAATTTTTAGCTACGGTATCATCACCACATATCGGACAATTAAAACACTTATTGACACAACTAGATAAATTTTCGTATGCAGGGAAGTTATTTATTGTTCACAATAAAATTGCTCTTAAAGTGAAATACGATTTACTATGCACGTCATATACATTTGGTTCACCTTCTTCCCAAAGTTTCTTTAAATCATCAATAAGAGGCTGTAAATATACATCTATATTGTTACCTAGCTCGTGCGGACAAGAAACTAATATCAATAACATCATAAACTTCCTCTTCATGCATAACCATGGAGGAAGATTATAAGTTACCAACACTATTGGCCAGATACTGTACCTATTGGTCAGACCATTATTATGTGGGTTTATACTGTCTGCCGCCAAAGCTAACCGTAGATTTCTTGGTTCACTACCAAAGTCAGGCCACCGATAATCAATATTCCTCCAAGAAGGTGATTAAGCCGGATGTCGTATTTAGCCATATTCGCTTATTCGCATGCCAGGACATTAGTTCAAAAGTACCAGCAGATTTGAATAATCATTAAAATCTAGGAATAATCGGGAAATACCACATGACTTTGGTTGTAATATTAATCCTAAGTTTCTCATCCTTCCCCACTTTCCAACGAGATAAATGACACTTGGGACACTTAGAATCATTAACATATATACCCCTATATAGTATGCAGTCATTAGGACATAAGTGAAATATTATGTGCTCAAGTCCTAAATTAGATAGGGTTTTCTTTGGCTCATAAGCATTAATTGGCAACACGTGATCTTTCGGAAGAAAAGACCAACAGAAGACAAAAGTTCGGCGAAGGCACTATCACTAATACCAAACCTAGCTTTCCAATTATGCAATTTTAACATCGAGTCTAACTTGGTGCACTCATTACCCTCAAACAAAGGTTGTTCAATATCAACCACAAATCTTTTGAACTCATATGAATTATTATCGTAATCACCTGACTTATATGTTTCTTCACAAATGTTAACGGTTTCGGATGTAGTAATCTGCTCCTTAGTAGGGTATGTACTACCAACAGATGACCTAGAACCCTCTTCACCATGCCAAATCTAATCAACATAACCCAAACTAAAACCATTTTGATATAAATGACCCCTGATTATTTTTATGGAGAATTTCTTAAAATTAACGCAGCATGCACACGGACAAGGAATATTCTTAGGATTACTAGAATTTTTTTCAACATATATCAAGAAATTCTCAACCCTAATTTCATATTCCAGTGTATTCCTATATTTCGAAATCCACTTTTTATCCATGAATTCAGAAATACGTACAATCTACACGATTGACATTTCAAATATCAGTAATGTACAATTTTAAAAGCATAAATATATATTCAATTTTGGAATGTCTCAATTTAATTAGAAATACAACTTGAACTACATTTAGATTAGATATATACAATTAAATTAAGAACCTCGAGTAAATCTAAAATTAACCTATGATTATAAATATTAAGTTACATAAGGATAATCATAAATTTGAATATAAAATAAGTTTTAATTAAATTTAAAATTACAAGTAATTTATTACCAAATTAATAGTTCATACCTAATCACAAATTATTACTTTAAGTTTATACCGTACAATAGCATTGCAAAACTATATTACATTAAAGATAAGTAGACAATGCATATACTATAAATTAAGAGGCAGTTGAACACATGCGACAAATCCATTCACATCCACCTACACCAAAGTATACTAAATAAAGCGTATGCAGACACTGAGCACATTGTCACAACTTATTCTCAATCAATTTTCAAACTATACAGTAAATAAGTCTTAATTTTTATCATAATAGAAAAACAAAGAAGGAACAAAAAAATAGAGACGAAAAAAAAACCTTATTTAAAAAATAGACGTAATGTCCCTCAAGTTGCCAACAGTTAAATCCACTTAGAAAGAGCAAGTTCATGTGTTGGATTTAAAATATAAACCAAATCAGAAAGATAATAATTGACCACATATATGCTTATTAAACCATTATCTTTATATATTTGTGAAATGCAAGCAGATTTTATGTAAATCAAAACAGCCTGGCCAATCTCTTACCAAGTCCATGTCATGACATTACAACCTCTAGATTTACTCTAATACATATAACAAGTAACTATCACCAGAACATGCAAGGTTATATCTAAGGATATTTATATATAATGTGTAACTAATATATATAACATGAAACCATGAGTCAACATATTTATACAATATTTTAAAATAAAACATCAAACAACCTGTTGCAAATTTTAGGACTTTATTGATCATGACCATTTTTATTCGCTAATTGGCCAAGATAATATGTAATTTTTTTATCAAATCGGCTAGAACCTCAAGCGACAATGAATTAACGATTATTGGCTATCTCCGTTGCAAAAATTTTGGCTATACACAACCCTCAAAATGGAACTCTGTCGGGATTATAATTTATATTGCATAAATGTATGTGGCTATTACTAAAACCACATTACCTCTCAATACAACTATACAAGCGTGCTTAGTAGTAGTACGTATACCACTACATGTGAATTATTCTTATCACCGGTAACTTCAACATTCAACCACAAACATGCATATCATAAAGAGCTTAAAAGGGCAGTGCATTTTCTTTTCACTATACACACACATATATAAAAAAACTATCACAAATATGTCGACAAAATACGACAAGGATGTGTTCTATAACCAACATATTCATATATAATTAAGAAATAAACAGTAATCTATACATATCATAAATCGCTATCAAAGAACAATGAATAAAATATAAAAATCGAAAGTAACCGACCCTCTAATAACCCCAAATGGAAAGTTAGGGTTTAACCCCCAAATTGTAAGCAGCCAAAACACAGCTCATGTTAGGAAAATTAGGGTTTAACCCTTAAATTGAAAGTAAATCGAAATAATTCATATATTTGAACTTACCCACTAACTAAACACAACTCATGTTCAAATTTTTGAGTTGAGATGATATATAGATTGATACAAGCACAAACGAAACAGCTACGAGTTGAGATAGCCACGAATAAGATGTACCCACGAGCAAAATAGTCACGAATGACATGTACTCACGACCTTAGCCACGAGATGAAACAGCCACAAGCTTACCACAACCCTTAATTGAGATACAGAACCTAGCTTCAAGTTGAGATGACTTGGATTTCTCAAATGTACACCCCTTAATCGTAGGGATGACCTGAATTTTTTCAGTTGACCTAGGGTTTTTGAAAAGGAAAAAAAGAGGTAGTCAGAAGAGGGAGGGAGGGGTGTGTGTGTGTTTAATGATTTTGGGTTTTAGTTTTTATTTTGTTTAAAAATTTTATTTTTTATTATTAAGGGGGAAATTTGGCTATGGGGGATTATTAGATGGAAGGGGAGAAATTTTGTGGGACGTGGGAATTTTTTTTATGCGGACCTTTAACATCAGTTTCAAAAAATACCGATGTACATATCACTATTAACAACATTTTTGAAAAAACTGATGTCATAAATACTTTTAACATCGGTGAAAACTCCAACCGATGTTAAGAGCCCGATGTCTATTGCAGGATTTCTACTAGTGTTAACTAGAACAGTCAAAAACCATCCACCAAAACTTGTTATTGGTGATCTAGCAGATGGTATAAAGACAAGGAAATGAAAAGCAAACTTATGTGCTTATGCTGCTTTTCTAGCTGAAGAAGAACCTAAAAATGTTCATGAAGCCCTTGAAGATGGAAACTGGACTTTGGCCACGAAAGAAGAACTCAACCAATTCGAAAGGTGTGATGTTTGGGAACTGGTCAAGACTCCAAAGAATGCTTCAGTTATTGGAAAAAATGGGTATTCAAAAATAAGCTTGAAGAAGAAGGAGTAGTCACTCGCAATAAAGCAAGATTAGTGGCTCAAGGATACAACCAGCAATAAGGAATCAACTATGATCAGACTTATGCTCATGTTGCTCATTTAGAATCCATCAAAATGCTATTATCTTATGATTGCTACAACAAGATCAAGCTATTTCAGACGGATGTCAAACGTGCCTTTCTGAATGGCCTGTTAGAAGATGAAGTCTATGTAAAACAACTTCTTAGATTCGAACATGAACAATATTCAGATTATGTGCACAGGCTGAAGAAAGCTCTTTATAGATTAAAGAAAGCCCCAAGATCATGGTATAAACGGCTCAGTAAGTTTCTCATTAAGAATGGTTTTGTACGAGGTAAATCAGTCCTACTCTTTTTATAAAATGTCTTAATGGTGGAATCTTAGTAGTTCAAATATATGTTGTTGATATTATTGTTGTATCTACTAATGATGAGCAATGTGAGTGGTTTTCTAAGTGTATGCACAGTGAGTTTGACATGAGCATGATGAGAGAACTCAATTATTTCTTGGGTCTTTAAATCAAGAAAACCAAAGATGGTATATTTATGCATCAAACCAAATATGTGAAAAAGTTGCTGAAAAGATATGGATTTGAAGCTGTCAAGCCAAAATCTACAACAATGACTCAAAATAGAAAGCTATTTTATGATGAATCAGGTAAAAGTCTGGATATCATAAAATACAGAGGTATGATTGGATCCTTATTATATTTAACAGCCTCTAGACCTAATATCATATATAGTATATGTGTTTGTGCTTGATTTCAAGCTAACCCCAAGGAATCACACTTAAATGCTATTAAAAGGATTTTTAAGTATTTAAGTGAAATTATTTCTCTTGCCTTGTTCTTTCCTATCACAAATACATTTGATCTTGTTGGGTGGTGTGATGTAGATTATGCAGATTTATAAACTGATAAAAAAAGTACAAGTGGTGTTTGTAATTTTTTCCCCCAAAGCTTAGTCTGTTGGCAAAGCAAAAAGTAAAATTTAGTGGCCTTATCTATAACTGAGGGAGAATATCTAGCTGCTGGAAGCTGTTGCTCTCAAAATTTTGTGAATGATTCATACACTCAAGGATTTTGATATATGTACCTACTGAATATCAATTGACTGATATTTTCACAAAGCCTCTACCCGAAGAAAGATTTATTATCATTCGAAGAGAATTAGGTATGTGCACTATATAAATAGCAAGCCATTCTGGTACATAGCCTTCTGTTTTATCTTGACTGCATTTCAGCCAACTATATTGATTTATCAGGAACTTGAGTGTTATATTTTATTTTTGAATTTCAAAATATACATGTAAATACCTATGTGTTACGTGTAACAATAGTTATTATTTCCCAATCACATTTCTCAAATTATGTGCTAATTTGCTCTACATACAACCTATTAATTGAATTTTATTTATTAACATTATGTGACTCATATTTTAATTTATTTAATTACATAATTTGTGTTTATATATTAATTGTGATATATATTAGAATGGGTAGATTTGTTTTATAACTCCTAAATTAATCCCCAATAATTATCCTAAGAGAGGTATTTGAAGAGTTAGAGACTTTTTGCTATCCGTGTTATTTGGGTATATACACTTGATTTGCAATCCATCAGTCACTTTACTTTATCTCTCCAACAACTCTCTACTACTCTCTCCACTTTATCTCAAGAAACCCTAATGGCCAATACACGAAATTAAAAGACTCCGTCAACTGCCTCCAAATGCAAGGGAAAACAAGTGTCTGAAGAACCAGTTATGCTAGATATTGACACAGAGGATGAGATCGATTAAATAGATGAGATTAACGATGACAATCTGTTTAGAGAAGGCTTGACTAGGTCTTCATTGATGAGAAAGCACATATTGCTATGAAGTTCACATCAAAGTTCCTCGAATCTCGCTATCACAAGTTTAATATAGGTTATGGATCTATTATCTTTGATAAGCCTCTGTCTGTAGATCTGTTTAAGAACTCTTGTATTATTTCTTTGTTTGATGAAATTGGTATACTACATACCATAGAGTTACTCACTGCATGTTACCCAGCCCTAGTACAAGAGTTTTATGCCAATCTTTATTTTGAGAATGATGATTTCTATGTTAGTGATGTACAGTGTCAAAGAATCTGTTTAAAATCTACTGTGCTAAATGGAATGGTCAAGTTTAATGGTCTTTTTTTAAACTAATTTTATTCCATGAACTAAGAAAGGTGTGTTAGAATATGATGATTGGACTGAGATGGCATAACATAGATTGGTTAGAGATGACAAGGATAGTCTGAACACTAATTTGCCTACTACTGCTGCTCTTGAACTATTAGCCCACTTGGTTTTCAAGATTTGTACGTCAAATATATGTCCTAGAGTTGGTAATCATTCTATTTTATCTTGTCAAGACCTAATTATTTATAGTCTGATTCTTTCTAGAAAGAAATTTGATCTGACTAGTTTGATTCTGAAAAGTATGATTGTTGTTGTTAAGAAGAAAGAGGCAGGGTTGCCTTATGAATTGTTTTTTACAAAGATTTTTAAGTTTGTTGGGTGAAATTGAATGACAGAGACAGGGTTGAGATAACAGATTTCTTTGTCTGTGTGAATCTGGCTCAGTCTAGCTTATAAATATTGGAAGATGGAACTTTAGTCAACATACCAACCCTTGCTACTACTGTTGTTCAAGAAACATGTTCTAGCTACCCAGATTCTTTGAAGGATTCAAGCTCTGCACTATTTGATGTTATGGTTAATGTTAAGAAGGATGTCATGGAGTTCAGAGGAGAGGTTAAGACTCTTAAGGAGATGTTAGCTAAGTTTATCAACAAGGATGCTCCAAACTCTACCATTGCTCCTGCCTCAAGTTCTATCAAGGCCAATGCTTCTACGGATGCTGCTGGTATTCCTAATGAAGCTACTTCTCTGAACAATGAAAATATCTTGGATTCCCTTTTTGGTTATTAATGGGGAGTATTCAGGAGTTTAGACTAATTGGGTTGGGTTTAATTTTAAGATTTTAAATGCATAATCTAAACATGTTTATGCTATTTGGTTGCTGCTGGATAATTGTTTAAGTATGTTATTTTGTGCTGCTGAATGTTTAAGTTTATTATCGATATTTGCTACCAAGCATGGCAAGTTATGAAATTATCTAGTTATCTGCAAATGTGTTATTAGTATTTGGATAAAATTCCATACCATGACGTACTAATATCTTTTGCAGGGATTATTATATTAAGGGGATCATTAGAGCCTCCTGAAATAGGTTATGTAACCATCAAAAAAGGGGAGATTGTAACCTTGATAATTCTGATGACTTCACATTCTAGCAAGCTAAGTACTTGTTTGTGATGATTTAATTTATTTATGTATGTGATACTTATTATAGCCTTCCATATTGCATGTATTAACATTGTTTTGCAGGATATATGAGTAACAACATAACAACTTGCTGTTGTGTATAAATAGCTTGCTGAAACAGAGTCCAGCCAGAATATATATAATGTGCAGAATTCTAGCTATCAGTTATAGTTTATGTTATGGATTAAAAACTAGGGTGTATTAATTACGATGTGTGTCGGAGCTTATCGAGCTTTAATGGCTGCACTTGTGTTTCGTAGCTTAGTTCTGCCCTCACAAGATGCCTACGTATCTCAGTATGTGTTGAGAATCAAGCTAGACGTAATTCTAATAATGAGGGGTTAGGCCCTTTATATAGACGTAGAGAGTCTAAGAATTAGAGTAGGTTTAGGAACCTTGGTGGGCAGGCCACCTACTAGAAGAATTTTGGATCCTTTGTAGAAGCAGTTTCTGTTGGTGTAGGTGCCCTAGAGGCAATACAATGTTTATTTTGATAAACCTTTATGTCAATTGATTATTCAATAAACGTATTTATTATGACTTTAATTACTGCGATATATTTGTTAGCATAATAAATGTCCTTAGAATCATGATACACATTGTATAGTTTAGTACATGACTTGAACTTGAGATGATATAATATATCATATTCTTAAATGTCCCTAGTCGAGTATTATTATTATAGGACAATAATAATACATAAATAGACTAGTATGTTGTTTGACTGATAACCACATCTCATTGGTTATAAGTATGGGGATACTAAAGTCAATACATATGTACATGTAGGAGTACATGATACTGGACAGACCCACAGTGAGATTCTTCATGTTTAATAAAGTCATAAGAAAGACTCACAGTGATAATGGTGTAATGATCATTTGACTTGAGATCATTATATTTCTATACGAGGATTAATATACTTTGACTACATTAAAAGTTACCTTTGACCGGGTGATGATAAAAGTGGACATCGGGTATATCATGAGTCGTATGAGAAATATGAATGATAGATAAATGATTTAACCCTCCTATAATTAGGAGAGATATTATTGGCCTCTTGATTGAGTGAGACTATAAAATGCATGGCTGTGCTCAAATAATAATTTGTTTTCATAGTCTACTCATGGATCAAGTAAACCCGGATTAAATGTTGAAAAGGATGACTAAATACATGCCTCGAGTTTAATCTATAATATATATGGTTAAAGGGATTATATTACACTGAAACATTAATCACGAAAGGCTTTATCGAATCACGATTTAATTATTATTTAATTGGGTAGCAATGATGTATTACTAGATACCGCTCATTGTTTATAATTTTATTGGAGAATAAAATTATTGCTAATTAAATAATAGCCTATAGGGTCACACACATAGAGTACTTAAAGGAATAATTAATTTAAATTATAGATTTAAATTAATTGATGATTATTTGAATTTTATTATATTAATTAAGTGAGACTTAATTAATTGAAATAATATAAATTCGAATTTGAATTCTGCCATTAATAATTAAGTGTGACTTAGTTATTAATTAAATAATAAAATTCGGTTTTATTATTTAATCCTAAACCTACATGGGTTAGGCTTTGCTGTTATGGGTTGCTATTATGGGCCTATTAACCAACCATTATAAATAGATAATGTAGGGTTAATAAGGATTACGTTTTTTTTGAGAAAAACAAAACCCTAGCAGCAGCAAAGGCAGAGAGAAAAGGCAGAGCAAAGGCAGAATTCGAAATCATCAAAGTAGGCTAGTACATCCATTCCGTAATCAAGATCGTGAGACTTTCTTGAAGGTGCTCGTATGGATACCATAGAGGTGTTTTCGAGAGGAAGACACAAGTCGTGAAAGCTAGGATCTCCGTTGAGTTCGTGAAAGTCAAGACCAAGTAAAGGTATGATTCCGTTTCATAATAATCAGTCCGCTTATACATGATCCTGCGTTTAGGGTTCCGAAATTTTCGTTATATTTACGTTTAATCCGCTGCGTTTTATGCCTCGGAACCCAACAATGGTATCAAAGCTACGTGTATAAGGGACTGATTTGGTTACGTGTTTTATGTATTTGATGCATACATGCCTGTTTTGGTGACTTCCATGCCATGCTACTGCCTTGTCACAATCTGCCATGCTTCTGCCATGACTATATATGATCTGCAATGTTATAATCTGTTATGGCATGATATGTGTGATGCACTGTATGTATGTGATACAAGATACAGTCCAGGGAAGGTCATCGGAATCGTTCTGAAGCGTTTGAAAACACAACCGCATAAGATGCAGTTCGCTGTGAATAGTGATTCTCGACGGAGTCAGAATGGGTCGAATTTACTGTTTCTGGAAAGGGAAAATCGCCACGAGAAAAAATCACCTCTTTCTGGTGACCTATGGTGTTTTTTGGCCGTTTGACATCGTTAAGGGCCTCAAAAACGCAGTTTTCTATTTTCTGATCATAATTTTAATTTTTCGAAAATTTGTGATCATGATTTATTTGATGCATGATGATATGATTATGTATTCTGGGATTCCAGTAACTGTTATGTGAGCATGGTGCTGGTTATGGCCTTCTAGACCCTAGAGTAATGGTTTTGGTTTTGGTTTTATAAATACGACTTGCATGTCGTTTTCTTCATTCTTGTAATTGTTGAACCTCGAATGTAACTCGAGCTTTTCTTATGTAAGTACATTAGCTTAGGTTGAATTCAATGTTTTCTTGTAATGTAATTGAAGACTGAAGGCAAGCAACTAGATGCAAGAAGCTAAGAAGGCAGCCATGGATGCAAGAAGCTCAGAAGGCAGCCATGGATGCAAGAAGATCAAGACAAGCAATTGTATTTATATTTTTCACCACCATACACTGACTTTGATCCTTTCATTAGCTCGAAAGGATCACATAGGAAAGGGGCCATAACCAAGCACGTTTACATATTGCACTTTACATATTGATGTATGAATGTATGTGTAGAGTAGAAGATGCATGCTTTAATTAGATTAATGATGTATGCATGTATTAGATACGTCACCCATGCCATGCTTGCCATGCTAAACAAGATAAAATCTGTAACGATTTAAGATTTTAAAATTAACAAACGATCATGAGATTCTTGTGTTTATGAAATATGGATTTTTAAAACACGGAATTGAATATGGATTTTGATATCTATAATTGGGATTTTCTGACAAAAACGGATATGCGTATTCGTAAGGCTGATGGGTTTTAAGTGTGACCACTGGTATCCTCCATCTACCTGGGAAATGAACAATTTAAGATGTCAATTTGAAATATTTAGTTCAAGGAAAAATTGAGGATCTCTTCATGATGTGATCATGATCGTCATAAATTTTATAAACCCCTTAACAAAATATTAAGTTTTAATTGGATGCTTTCCAATGAATGAACACTCATCGAATCCTAGATCGATTAGGTGAAAGATTGTCAGTGGCAGGGGACTCCTATCTATCGTGGTGAGATGCGACGAATATAAACGGTTATATTCGGCCGTTGTATCATTGGGTCAAACTTAACTGAGTCGTCATAATAAGGTGAAAGTAAACGGTTATATTCAACCATTATGAACTTAGAAGCATAGAGTTTGGTTAAAAATCTATTAGATAGATAAGATCAATCGTTGCTCACCAAACTATCCAAGAATTATATATGATATAATTGACAAATGTTGTCTACCTAAATAATCATTCTTAAGGACTTCCAGTGGTTGACTTGAGACATGACGAAATATGGATCTTGGCTCACTAGAAAGAATTATGGGATATACTTTTCAAATTAATAGTAAGGGCTATTGATTTGATAAAAATAGTGGGAGATATATTATGAATGTATCATAATCATTTGAACATAATAAATAACTCAGACAATCTAATGTTTATTTTGCGCTTTTATCATTGTAGATACCAAATAATGACAAACAACACAAACACACTATCCGTACGATCTGTCCTTGAGAAGGATAAGCTGACAGGAGGAAACAACTTCCTAGACTGGCAGAGGAATTTGAGGATTGTCCTCAGGCAGGAGCGCAAGCTTCATGTCATTGATATTCCTCCGGCAGGTCCCCTTCCTGAGGGCGCTACTGTTGAGGAACGAGCGGCCCACACAAAGGATGAGAATGATGCAACTGATGTTGCATGTCTTATGTTGGCAACTATGAGTGCTGAGCGTCAAAGACAGCATGTGCATATGGATGCATATACTATCTATGAGCACTTGCAAAGCATGTTTGCAAGCCAAACTCGTCAAGAAAGGTTCAACACGAGCAAGTCACTTTTTAATTGCAAACAAGGGGCAAGTGAACCAGTTGGCCCACATGTTCTGAAGATGATTGGTTACATTGAGTATCTTGATACTTTGGGTTTCCCGATTATTTAGGAAATTGGTATTGACCTAATCATGAATTCTTTGAACAACAAATTCACCCAGTTTATCATAAACTACAACATGAATGAATTTGACAAAACACCTACTGAATTGTTGGCTATGTTGAGAACATATGAGACCAACATGAAGACGGCTGAACCTACTCCCATACTGATGGTGGGCAAGAAAGGTAAGGCCAAAGGGAAAGGCAAGTGGAAGGGTAAGAAGAAGACAGGTTCTGATTCTACACCCAAGCCAAAGTCAGGTCCCAAACAGGCTTTAAAGCCTAAAGGTGGGGTCGCTAAGGGTGAATGTCACTACTGTAAGAAAACTGGTCACTGGAAGAGAAACTGTTCAGTTTACTTGGAGGATCTGAAGAAGAAGAGGGCTGAACAAGCTTCTACTTCAGGTATATATGTTATAGAAGTCAATCTGTCTATTTCTACATCTTGGGTATTGGATACTGGATGTGCTTCTCACATTTGTATAAATGTGCAGGAAATGCAGAGAAGTAGGACATTGGCTAAAGGAGAAATGGACCTATGAGTTGCCAATGGAGCAAGAGTTGCTGCTTTAGCTGTAGGAACATATTATTTATCTTTGCCCTCTGGGCTAGTTTTAGAACTGGAAAATTGTTATTACGTGTCTGCGATTCGCAGAAACATTATTTCTGTTTCTTGTTTGGACAAGAAAGGTTTTTCGTTTACAATAAAGAACAACAGTTTCTCTTTTGCTTTGAATGATTTAACCTATGGTGTTGCGCGTTTGTTTAATGGTTTATATGTTCTTGACTTAGATAATCCTGTCTGTAATATAGAAAACAAACGACTTAAAGTTAATGACTCAAATCAAACATACCTCTGGAATTGTCGTCTAGGCCATATAAATGAGAAACGCATATCCAAATTACATAAGGATGGATATTTGGATAAGTTTGATTTTGAATCATACCAAGAATGCGAATCTTGTTTGCTTGGTAAAATGACTAAAGCCCCTTTCACTGGTAAGGGTCAAAGGGCCACTGAACGTCTGGAGCTAATACATAGTGATGTATGCGGCCCAATGCGTGTGATGGCTAGAGGAGGCTACTACTACTTCATAACATTTACTGATGATTTCAGTAGATATGGATATGTATATCTTATGAAGAATAAATCCGATTCTTTTGAAAAGTTCAAAGAATACAAGGCTGAAGTAGAGAAGCAAATTGGCGGAGGCACAAGTATTAAAATCTTACGATTTGATCGTGGATGAGAATATTTGAGCACAGAATTTAAAGATTATTTAAAGGAGTGTGGTATTGTATCACAACTCACTCCGCCAGGTACACCTCAATGGAATGGAGTTTCAGAGAGGAGAAATCGCACCTTGTTGGACATGGTGCGATCGATGATGAGTCATGTAGATCTTCCAATTAGTTTCTGGGGTTACGCTCTAGAAACAGCGGCTTTCACACTTAACCGTGTTCCTACTAAGAAGGTTCAAAAGACTCCATATGAGATATGAGAGAAGAAACGGTCAGGCATGAACTTTATGAAAGTTTGGGGATGCAAGGCGTTTGTGAAACGTCAAGTATCTGACAAGCTTGGACCTAAATCTGAAGAGTGCAATTTTGTGGGATACCCTAAAGAAACAAAGGCGTATTATTTTTATAGTCCTTCTGAGCAGAAGGTGTTTATTGCTCGAGACGCTGTTTTCATGGAAAGAGATTTTGTTTCCAAAAGAAACAGTGGGAGAACTATAGACCTCGATGAAGATCGAGAACCACAAAATAGCATTGAACCTGAAGTGGAACAGGAGCAGGATAATGATAATGCTCAACAAACACAGGTTGTTCGTAGAACTGGTAGAATTCGCCATGAGCCAGAGAGATATGGATTTCTCTTGACTCAATGTGGTGATTTGATGCTCATAGATGAAGATGAGCCTCTCACATACCAAGATGCTATGAACAGTCCAGACTCTAAGAGATGGCTAGAAGCCATGAAATCCGAGATGGATTCCATGTACGAAAACCGAGTATGGACTTTGGTTGATCCACCTGAAGGGGTAAAACCCATAGGCTGCAAATGGGTTTTCAAGAAGAAAACTAACATGGATGGAAATGTTCAGACCTATAAAGCAAGGCTGGTTGCAAAAGGTTTCAGACAAATTCATGGTATTGACTATGATGAGACTTTCTCACCAGTGGCTATGGTCAAGTCCATAAGGATTTTGCTTGCTATTGCAGCATTCCATGATTATGAAATCTGGCAAATGGATGTCAAAACAGTCTTCCTTAACGGAATCCTTGAAGAGGATGTGGATGTGTACATGACACAACCTGAAGGTTTTGTCGATCCAAGGAATGTTAGCAAGGTATGTAAATTACATCGATCCATTTATGGATTGAAGCAAGCCTCTAGGAGATGAAATATCCGTTTTGATGAAACAGTCAAAGAGTATGGCTTTGTTCAAAACGAAGATGAACCTTGTGTTTACAAGAAGATTAGTGGGAGCCATGTGGCATTCATAGTACTATATGTTGATGACATACTACTAATGGAGAATGACATACCTTCTCTCAAGGCTGTTAAGATTTGGTTAGGGAGCAACTTCTCTATGAAAGACTTAGGAGAAGCATCCTACATTCTAGGAATGAGGATCTATAGGGATAGATCTAGAAGGATGATCGGTCTAAGTCAGAGTACATACATCGATAAGGTTTTGCATCGTTTTGGTATGCAAAATGCAAAAAGGGGATATGTCCCCGTGTCTCAAGGGATAACGATCTCTAAAGATCAGTGTCCGAAATCATTGGATGACAAGGACCGCATGAGTAAGGTTCCATATGCCTTAGCAATTGGATCCATCATGTATGCGATGGTATGCACTCGCCCAGATGTTTCGTATGCTTTAAGCATGACGAGCAGATACCAATCTAATCCAGGTGAAGGTCACTGGACGGCTGTCAAGAATATTCTAAAGTACTTGAAAAGGACTAAAGATTCATTCTTGGTGTATGGAGGAGAGGAAAAACTGGTTGTAAAAGGTTACACCGATGCAAGTTTTCAAACAGACAGAGATGATACTGTATCACAGTCTGGTTTTGTGTTTTGTCTAAACGGAGGTGTTGTAAGTTGGAAGAGTTCAAAACAAAAAACAGTAGCAGATTCTACAATGGAGGCTGAGTACATTGCAGCTTGTGAAGTGGCTAAGGAAGCTGTTTGGATTCGAAAATTCATTACTGATTTGGGAGTGGTTCCATCGATCGCAGATCTCATTGATCTATACTGCGATAATAATGGAGCCATTGCACAGGCTAAAGAACCTAGAGCTCACTCCCGAACCAAACACATACTCAGGAGATATCACCTCATTCGAGAGATTAATGAAAGGGGTGACATACACATATGTAAAGTGCACACAAATGATAACATTGCAGACCCACTGACCAAAGGCTTGTCGCAGAAGAAGCACGACGGTCACACTAGTTCCATGGGTATTAGATACATGGGTGATTGGCTCTAGTGCAAGTGGGAGATTGTTGGTGTAGGTGCCCTAGAGGCAATACAATGTTTATTTTGATAAACTTTTATGTCAATTGATATTCAATAAACGTATTTATTATGACTTTAATTACTGCGATATATTTGTTAGCATAATAAATGTCCTTAGAATCATGATACACATTGTATAGTTTAGTACATGACTTGAACTTGAGATTATATAATATATCATATTCTTAAATGTCCCTAGTCGAGTATTATTATTATAGGACAATAATAATACATAAATAGACTAGTATGTTGTTTGACTGATAACCACATCTCATTGGTTATAAGTATGGGGATACTAAAGTCAATACATATGTACATGTAGAAGTACATGATACTGGACAGACCCACAGTGAGATTCTTCATGTTTAATAAAGTCATAAGAAAGACTCACAGTGATAATGGTGTAATGATCATTTGACTTGAGATCATTATATTTCTATACGAGGATTAATATACTTTGACTACATTAAAAGTTACATTTGACCGGGTGATGATAAAAGTGGACATCGGGTATATCATGAGTCGTATGAGAAATATGAATGATAGATAAATGATTTAACCCTCCTATAATTAGGAGAGATATTATTGGCCTCTTGATTGAGTGAGACTATAAAATGCATGGCCGTGCTCAAATAATGATTTGTTTTCATAGTCTACTCATGGATCAAGTAAACCCGGATTAAATGTTGAAGAGGATGACTAAATACATGCCTCGAGTTTAATCTATAATATATATGGTTAAAGGGATTATATTACACTGAAACATTAATCACGAAAGGCTTTATCGAATCACGATTTAATTATTATTTAATTGGGTAGCAATGATGTATTACTAGATACCGCTCATTGTTTATAATTTTATTGGAGAATAAAATTATTGCTAATTAAATAATAGCCTATAGGGTCACACACATAGAGTACTTAAAGGAATAATTAATTTAAATTATAGATTTAAATTAATTGATGATTATTTGAATTTTATTATATTAATTAAGTGAGACTTAATTAATTGAAATAATATAAATTCGAATTTGAATTCTGCCATTAATAATTAAGTGTGACTTAGTTATTAATTAAATAATAAAATTCAGTTTTATTATTTAATCCTAAACCTACATGGGTTAGGCTTTGCTGTTATGGGTTGCTATTATGGGCCTATTAACCAACCATTATAAATAGATAATGTAGGGTTAATAAGGATTACGTTTTTTTGAGAAAAACAAAACCCTAGCAGCAGCAAAGGCAGAGAGAAAAGGCAGAGCAAAGGCATAATTCGAAATCATCAAAGGAGGCTAGTACATCCATTCCGTTATCAAGATCGTGAGACGTTCTTGAAGGTGCTCGTGTGGATACCATAGAGGTGTTTTCAAGAGGAAGACACAAGTCGTGAAAGCTAGGATCTCCGTTGAGTTCGTGAAAGTCAAGACCAAGTAAAGGTATGATTCCGTTTCACAATAATCAGTCCGCTTATACATGATCCTGTGTTTAGGGTTCCGAAATTTTCGTTATATTTACGTTTAATCCGCTGCGTTTTATGCCTCGGAACCCAACAGTTTCCATGTAGGAATAGGTTTCCTTATTGATTGAGGGCTACTCCTTGGAGTAGTTTCCTTGTCGTTGGACACAATTAATTAGCTGTATATTTAGCTAATTAATTAATTACGAATTTATTTACTAGTTAGGGTTTCAAGCCTCATTTAATGGGCCTCCCTTTTTGGACCAAACTAGGTTTAATTAATGCAACATTAATTGTGTATTTAGGGCTTACTTTTAGCCCATATCATTTACCCCTCAACTTCTGTAAAGCGTGCAACACTTTGTAGAAGTTAAGGTCCATAGGTTTTGTCGTTGAAATCAGCCTTTGTAGCTTCCCAGGTTTTGCTAAGATCCATCTTGCCTTCGTGAGTTTATTTATAGGGAAATTTCTCTTATTTATCTGTACCCACAGGTATTTTTCTAGGAATTTTCCTCTACTTATAGAGAATTTGTCATAATCTACTGGTACCCACAGGTATTATTCCTTAATTTCTAGGAATTTTCCTCTATTTACAGAGAATTTTCCAGAATTTACTTGTACCCACAGGTATTATTCCTTAATTTCTAAGAATTTTCCTCTATTTATAGAGAATTTTCCAGAATTTATTTGTACCCACATGTATTATTCCTTAATTTATAGGAATTTTCCTCTATTTATAGAGAATATTCCAGAATTTATATGTACCCACAGGTATTTTTCTAGGAATTTTTCTCTATTTATAGAGAATTTTCCATAATTTATTCGTACCCACAGGTATTTTTCTTGGAATTTTCCTCTATTTTTACAGAATTTTCCATAATTTATTTGTACCCATATGTATTTTTCTAGAAATATTTCTCTATTTATAGAGAATTTTTCATAATTTATTTGTACCCACAGGTATTTTTCTAGGAATTTTTCTCTATTTTTAGATAATTTTCCATAATTTATTTGTACCCACAAGTATTTTTCTAGAAATTTTTCTCTATTTATAGAGAATTTTCCCAAATTTTTTGTACCCACAGGTATTTTTCCTTGATTTTCTAGGAATTTTCCATAATTTCTTTTTGACTGAATTCCTAGTCGAATGAGATTCCTGGTCTTGTAGGATTCTTGTTCTTGCAAGACTAGGATCCTGGTCCTTTGAAGGGTGTCTTGGGACCCTGGTCGTGACTTGATCCTGGTCTTTTGAAGAGTGTCTTGTACACCCTAGTCGAAGGCGTTCCTTAGTCATTTCTAGGCCATTTCTTGGCTCCTGGTCGATTTTCGGCCATCTTTCGCCTTCTAGTCGATTGATGTTCCTGGTCGATTGTTGGCCATCTTTCGACTTCTAGTCGAATGATGTTCCTAGTCGATTCTTGGCCATCTTTCGACTTCTAGTCGATTGATGTTCGTGGTCGATTCTTGGCCATCTTTCGACTTCTAGTCGATTGATGTTCCTGGTCGATTCTTGGCCATCTTTCGACTTCTAGTCGATTGATGTTCCTGGTCGATTCTTGGCCATCTTTCGACTTCTAGTCGATTGATGTTCCTGGTCGATTCTTGATAGTATGTTCGACCAGGGTTCTAGTCGTTCACGGGGCCATTCTTGGCATTTGATCGTGAAGGATTCCTGGTCGTTTGTTCGACCAGGATCGTAATCGGTTGTGGTGCCAACCCTTGGTACCTAGTCGTTAAGGGTTCTTGGTCGTTCATTCGACCAGGATCCTAGTCGTGATGGAACAGTCCTTGATGTCTGATTGTCGAGGATTCCCGGTCGTTCATTCGACCAGGATCTTAGTCGTGATAGACTCCTGGTCATTTTTAGGCCATTCATTGGCTTCTAGTCGACAGAGATTCCTATTCTTTGAGGTCCTTCGAGGAATTTTGTTGTGATAACGGTTGAGCATTGACTCACAGGTCTTTGGGCTTTGTTATGGCCCAAACTTTCATATTTGCTTGTCATGTTTCGAAAGACAGTTCCAGTCTTCATTGATGTTAGGGCTGTGTTTATTCGAGGTCCAATTTACTTCGTGGGCTTTTTACTAGCCATGAGAAGTTTAACCGGTTAAGCTACCATTTTTCTTGGCTATAAATTAGTGAAATGAGAACTTCATTTTTCATTTCTCTTTTTCGAATTTAAGTCCATGCACTACCATGTACAGTATTTGACGATGCTCTCGGGGCTTAGTAGTGTCGGCTAATCTTGGCAGTAATGCCATAGGGGCTCAGTATTGCCCACGGAGCTCGGTGATAATGCCCTCGGAGCTTAGTAGTGCCCATAGAGCATGGTGATTATGCCCTCGTGGCTAAGTAATGCCGATGAGGCATGGTGAAGGTACCCTCGGGGCTTAGTGGTGTCATGATCGTGCCCTCGGGGCTTAGTGCCCATAGGGCATATTCGATAAAATATACTTTTCGAGCATAAAAGAACAAATGAGAATGAACCAAAGTGTCATCCATGTTTGATTTTATTGCTTTATCATGAATGAACTAACAAAAATTCCCAATCTAGGCTAAACACGCATAATTTTGAAGATGCCATAAGGCTAAAAACTTTATTAATAGTGTCTTCGAGGCTAAAATGGGCGTAGTTGAATTCTTTAAGCATAATAAACCTTCAGGTTGGAGGCATGCCAAGTCCTTGGCACCTCAACATCTTCTAGGGTTTAAAGGATGTATGATCCTCCTCCCTTAACTCGTTTTATCTTGTACGGCCCTTCCCAGTTGGGGGCTAACTTGCCCTTGGGGCCTACTCCGGAAGCTTCAGTTTTCCTAAGGACCAAGTCCCCTTATCTAAAAACCTTTCTTTAACCCTTAGGTTGTAGTAGAAAGATGATTTCTTTTGATATTCAATAATTTTTGCATGAGCTTTGTCCCTGACTTCATCTATCAGGTCTAATGCAAGCTTCATCCCTTCTTCATTTTCCTCGGGCTCAAAGGCCTTGATTCTTGGGGATACATGTGATATTTCAACTGAAACCACTGCCTTGGCTCCATAAGCCAAGAATAATGGAGTTGCATCAGTAGTAACTTTATGAGTGGTTCTGTATGCCCAGAGTATTGGCAAAAGCTCATCCACCCATGTTTTAGCAGAACGCTCGATCATTTTCTTGAGACCATCAAGGATGATTCGATTGGCTACCTCAGCCTGCCCATTTGCTTGGGGGTGTGCAACAGAAGTGAAGCGTAGATTGATGTCATTATCAGTGCAATATCCCTTGAATTCTTAATTGTTGAATTGTGTGCCATTGTCCGTCACCAGGATTCGTGGTATTCCATACCTACATATGATGTTTTCCCAGAAGAATTAAACTACTTGCTTTGTGGTTATCTTGGCTAGTGGTTTAGCCTCAATCCATTTAGTGAAGTAATCGATCGCAACGATCAGGAACTTTCTCTGTCTGCTAGCCATTGGAAAGGGTCCAAGGATGTCCATTCCCCACATTGTAAAGGGGATGGGAGAATTGATGGATGTCAACATCTCAGGTGGTTGCCTGACAACCGGTGCATGCCTTTGGCACCTGTCACATCTTCTTACGTATTCTTTCGAATCTTTTATCAAGTCAGGCCAGTAAAAGCCAAGGCGGGTGATTTTGTGAGCCAAAGCCCTGCCCCCAGGTGTTGGCCACATATTCCTTCGTGTACTTCTTTTAAAGCCTCATGAGCTTCATCTGGCCCAGACATTTCAAGTATGGAATAACAAAAGATTTCTTATAGAGAATTCCATCGATAAGAGCATACCTTAATGCCCTCGCATTAAGCTTCCTGGCTTCCATGATATTGGCAGGAGTCCATCCGGATTTAATTGGATTCATCTAACAACTGCCCATGTTTATTGGGGCACCAGCTTTGCATTGATGCTTGGGGTCTTCAAGATTTGGAAGTAAACACTTCCCATATGTTCATCCACTTCTGATGAGGCAAACTTTGATAAGGCATCGGCCTTTATATTTTCTTCTCTAGGAACATATTCCATCTGACATTCTTCAAATTGAGTCATTATGGCTTTTACTAGTCGGAGGTATTTAACCATGACTCCTTCACTTGCTTCAAACTCCCCATTTACTTGGGATATAACTAGATTTGAGTCTCCATAGACTTTAAGGTGTGTGGCTTTTAGTGCCTAGGCCTGCCATCAGAGCTTCATATTCGGCTTCATTGTTGGTTGTTGGAAAATCAAGCTTAATAGCATACTCAATGATTAATCCTTCAGGACTTTGTAGCACCAAGCCTGTTCCACTAGATTTTATTTTTGACGCCCCATCAAAATTGAGCACCCAATATTCTTTTGGAGTTTGTCCTCCTTTTTGCGTTGTTTCCTCACTATCCTGCCCCCCGACTTCTTGGTCGTCGATAGTACATTTGACCACGAAGTCATCCAAAGCTTGAGCTTTAATGGCCGTTCGAGGCTTATACTTGATGTCGAACTCTCCTAGCTCAATGGTCCACTTAATCAGTCTTCCACTTGCCTTGGGGCTGTGTATGATGTTTCTCAGAGATTGATTAGTTAATACTTCGATTTTGTGTGCTTGAAAGTAAGGTCGTAACTTTCTTGAGGCCATTACCAAGGCCAGTGCAAACTTCTCAATTTTGGAGTAGTTAAGTTCCGCTCCATGCAAGACCTTGCTTACATAATAAACTGGATTTTGAATGTTTGCCTCTTCCTTTATAAGGACAGCACTCAGGGCATTATCAGATACGGCCAAATACAGATTTAAGATGTCCTCGGGACTAGGCTTGGCTAAAAATGGAGTTTCAGCCATATACTTCTTCAGTTCCTCGAAGGCTGCCTGACTTTCTTCTGTCCATACGAAATCCTTTACTTTCTTCAACGTTTTGAAGAAGGGTAGGCATTTATCCCCAGACTTCGAGACAAACCTTCCCAGGGCCGCAATTCTTCCTGTCAATTTTTGGACATCTCTTACTGTCCTTGGGGGTTCCATGTCGAGTATAGCCTTGATTTTGTCAGGATTGGCCTCAATTCCCCTTTTAGAGACCATCATTCCTAGGAATTTTCCAGATCCCACGCCAAAGGCGCATTTTGCAGGGCTTAGCATCATATTGTGGTGTCTCAGTACTTCGAAAGTCTCTTTCAGGTGCTCAATGTGATCGGCCTTATAGAGGCTTTTGACTAGCATATCATCAACGTAGACCTCCATGGTTTTTCCGATGAGATGCTTGAATATTTTGTTTACTAGCCTTTGATAGGTGGCTCCTGCATTCTTTAACCCAAAGGCCATAAAAATATAACAGAATACACCAAAGTCAGTGATGAAAGATACCTTGGCAACGTCATCCTTGTGCATCTTGATTTGATTGTATCCACTAAAGCCATCCATGAAGCTTAACATCACTTGTCCCGCCGTGGCATCTATAAGTGCATCGATCCTTGGGAGAGGGAAGCAATCCTTTGGACATGCATCATTCAAATCAGTGAAGTCCACGCACATCCTCCACTTTCCATTGGATTTCCTGACCATTACAGGGTTTGCAAGCCATTCGGGAAACTGAATTTCTTTGATGAATCCAGCCTCTAAGAGTTTTCCCACCTCTTACTTTATGGTTTCTTACCTTTCTGGAGCAAAATTTCTCTTCTTTTGCTTTATAGTTTTCCGTTGTGGATCCACATTAAGCTTATGAGTGATCAGCTTGGGGTCAATTCCTAGCATATCAGCGACTGTCCAAGCAAATAAGTTCCCTTTTTCTTGCGAGAACTTTGTTAATTTTTCTTTCATAGGCTCTTCTAATGAGGCCCCAATATAGGTGACTTTATCCGGTTCTCCTGGAACTAAAGGAATTGGAACCAAGTCCTCAGCTAGTTTTCCCCTTCTTTCTTCATCTTCTCTCGAGTCCATGTCCTCTATGGGTAGGACTTGCCCCCCGACTCCGTCGGATCTCAGGGCTGCTACGTAGCAACTTCTGGCCATTCTTTAGTCTCCCTTTTCCTCCCCAACACCGTTTCTGGTGGGGAACTTGATCTTCAAGTGATAACTTGAGGCAACAGCCTTGAAAGCATGCAAACCCGTTCTTCCAAGGATTGCATTGTATGTAGAAGATGCTTTGATAACCAGGAAAGTTAGCATCTGAGTGACCTCTCGGGGCTCTCTTCCCATTGTCATGGGTATTTGGATGGTTCCTTCTACTTTCGACTCCACTCCATTAAAACCATAGATCGGGACGTCCGATATCTTTATGAAACCGGCAGAACACGTTCTTATTCCTCTTTTCAGGATCAGATTTTAGGGGTTTAGGCCATCTCAGGTCTCGATCCCTTTCAATATCCATCAGGATTTGGCTTCGCGGCGTATTCAATCTTGCATATTCAGAGAACTTTGGTCCAAAGCTATTTTTCTTGGGGGGATTCTGAATCCTTAACTCTCTTGGAATACTTGTCTCGGGCATCATACTCTTGATCGCCTTTTCTCTTCTTGTTGTTACTCCCATGTGTTGCCACTAATATAGTGGTTTTCTTCATGCTTTCTTCCGCCTTAATATATTTCCCTGCTCTGTCTTGGAGAAGGACCATGTTCTCGGGCGGATGCTTGGCCAGAGATCTCTTGAAGTAAGGATCAGTTGTTCCTTGCTGTAAGGCTATCATAGCCACTTTTTCGTCCAAGTCCGGGACTTTCAAGGCTTCCTTGGTAAAACGGTTCAAGTAGTCCCTCAATGGTTCGTTCTTTCCCTGCAACAGATTCATGAGAGAAGCTGAGATTTTTTCGTGCATTCTTCCGCTTATAAACTGGCTTATGAAGGCCTTGTTGAGTTCTTTAAAGGACCCAATGGAGTTGAGAGGTAACCGGCTATACCAACGTTGAGCCATGCCCCCCAGGGTATGAGGAAAAGCCTTGAGATATGAGCGTTCATGATCGCTTCGGTAAAGGGTGGTGTCGGATGATCAGGATCTTCAAGCGATAACAACTCAGTGGGATCAGTCCTTGCAGTTTCCCCCTCCTCTCTCGAGGGGTTCCATCTAGTTCTATGATGTCGGGGGCTTCATGCCTCGAGGCCGGCCTTGTGTTATGCCGACTTCAGTTTTTCTTTAGCTCTTTGAGTTCGGCCTCGTAGGAAACAATTTTATGTTCTATTGTCCTACGGGACTGTGAACGTTGGCTTCCCACGGGTTCCTTACCAGGCCTTCTCCTCCTAGGATTAATATCAGTGCCTTCAGAGCTTTCATCATCAGTTGAGTATGGTCCTGAGAAATCACGGACTCCTTCTCTATGCCCATAATTTTGTGGTTCCAACCCTCTAATGTATGGAGTGGGATAAACTTGGGAGAGTCCAAGCCTGATATATAGGATTGGATCCATGGATGATTTCCTCGGGATTGGTAGAATGGACGATTTCACTGAACGGGTCAAGCCTTTGTGTGCTAGGACCTTGAGTTCCAGTGAGAATAGTGGTGGTGACGGGGACCTCGGTGGTTTGAGTTTCATCGGGGGGAATCACAGCGGTCGGGTCTCCTGTGGTAGGGACGATGTCTCCATTAACTCTTAGTGTTCTTGCCATGGTTGATATTGTCTTCCCATAGACGGCACCAAATGTTATGGATTAAAAACTAGGGTGTATTAATGACGATGTGTGTCAGAGCTTATCGAGCTTTAATGGCTTCACTTGTGTTTCGTAGCTTAGTTCTACACTCATAAGATGCCTACGTATCTCAGTATGTGTTGAGAATCAAGCCAGACATAGTTTTAATAATGAGGGGTTAGGCCCTTTATATAGACGTAGAGAGTCTAAGAATTAGAGAAGGTTTAGGAACCTTGGTGGGCAGGCCACCTCCTAGAAGAATTCTGGATCCTTTGTAGAAGCAGTTTCCATGTAGGAATAGGTTTCCTTATTGATTGGGGGCTACTCCCTGGAGTAGTTTCCTTGTCGTTGGACAGAATTAATTAGCTGTATATTTAGCTAATTAATTAATTACGAATTTTTTTACTAGTTAGAGTTTCAAGCCTCATTTAATGGGCCTCCTTTTTTGGACCAAACTAGGTCTAATTAATGCAACATTAATTGTGTCTTTAGGGCTTACTTTTAGCCCATATCAGTTTAGGTTTAGGATTCTTTTATATGTTAATTCATCTATATGTTACATTTTTAATACATTATTGAGCTTGAGGTTTTATTTAAAATATTTTTCTAAAATTTAGGAAGTAGTTGATTTAAATTTAATTTCTTTTATCAACAAAATACTTCTCTATCTTATCCATAATTATAGAAGCTAATTTCAAATTTTTTTTTATCTCTTTCTCCTATATTTATGCTTTGAAATATTATGATCTTTAAACGTTCTATCCAATCTATATTTCAAATTAGTCGTTGTATACATTCGTGTATATAACTTGGCTTAGCTTTTCATTCGGTTTTAATAATACTGCAACTCTCGCTATATTGAAAAGCTTTTATTCAATTTTCTCTAAACTGAGCTTGATCTTATATTGATTGAGGGTGTATTGTTACTACAAGGTAAAGAGTTCTAGGAACAGAAGAATTTAAGAGTGGGACTCGAGGAATTAAAAGTTCAAGAACAGATTGCAAGGCAGAGGACGATAGCAAGTTGAAACCATTCCACTTAGGATTGCTGGAGATTATAGAAAACAACTTTAAGTGAGTGGGAAACAGGGAGATATGTTATTATTTTGTAATTGAATTATATTTGTTTAATAATATATTCTCTTACCAAGTTGGTAAAGGATCGGGACGTAGACCATTAGACATAGGGGTCGAACCTGGCTAAGCGCCGTGTGACTCATTTACATACTTGCTTTTAACTATTTTTCTACATTTCCTTCATTCTAGCCTACTATAATTGTCTGTCAAATTGAAAATAGTAAGCTAGTTCTTAAGGCACAATAGACTGTTCACATTACAGTCAACTAATAAATCATAAATTACATTATGTTTAATACTTCAAACTAGAGACAATTGGATGATAAAAATAAGAATATGTAGGATGCTAGAGTCGATCGGGAGTCGGTTAGTTCATAGACAAACGATCAATTTAGTTTTGATATTATTTTAATTGATGAAAAAGTTAATAAATTGTTGCTACTTATTAATTCATCAGAATTTTAAATTTTAAAATTTTAAAATTAGTGCAAGTATTGACTGATATAAACAACAATCGTATAAGTTTAACGTGTTGTTTCTATGTATAACTGTTCTGAAAAAGTTGGAAGAAGAAATCATGAAAGCCCAGCTCCTTTCTTTCCTTCTTACCCTCCTCCTTGGTTGCCTCATTCCCCTCTTGTTAGGCGCTCTTCTCGATATGAAAACCATCTATGATTTTTACCATATCTTCCTTATCTTTTTAACATGTTTCAAGGAGGTGTTGGCTAGGGAAAAGTTGGATTCAGCAATCGAAAGTTGATTTTTTACGGTCGCCAAGTCATTTTCAAGGTGCGCCTTGGATTAGGTTATATTTGTCAACTCAGTTTGACGAAGTTCTTCATACTTCTCTAGCTCCTTTAGGCGCGCCTTATCTTTACTCCAAGAACGGGACCTATACATAATATGAAAATATGTCTCACCAGCTCAGCGTATAAGGGTGTTATCAGCTTCGTCTTCCTTAAAAATATATCACATACCCACAATATCAGTAATATTTCAAAATATTTCATGGTCCACTCGACCTCAATATCAGTAACAGTTGTTTTTAGCCCAATGCACGCTAACTTCCCATGGCACGCTCTAATCTAATCTTTTTCCTTCTCAGATAATTCTCTACCATTCCAATTGAGGTCAACTTCACAGAGAGAGGGTGCGTTTCATGGCAAGGAATCACCTCTTTAGGGGTGATTTCAGGAAGAATAGAAGGAGAGGGCACTATGTTGGTAAAAGCAAACTCGTGTTTATTTCTGTTGAGATGCTACATCAATTTCCGGACTTCTCTTTTAGTTTTTAGGAAAGAGGTGGAGGTATTCTTGTAGGTGTGATCATTCCACCATATCTTTTGAAGATAAATTCACGGAGAGGATGGAAGGGAAGTTGAGACGCGCCTTCACGGACCATCTAAAATGGAGAAAAAGAATCGACACTTAGTATGGCCCATTATGAGGCGCGTTCTGAGATGATGACATGGAAAAAAAGGGTTGCATTGGGGGCGTGCCCTAAAAGGTCATGGGTGGTGTCAAAATAATATATGGGTGTAATCTATTCTAGAAATATCTGCTTTTCGAAGGCGCGCCCTATGATGATCGCACTCCTCAAGATGATGGCAAATATAGACTAAAGTATCCTAGGTCTAAGACGCGGGGTATTTTTATAAGTGGGTGCGTCCTAGGGGTTGCACATTTTTAAATTCTAAGAACATATTATAATGACATCAATATATGAATTAAGATCTACAGTGCATACTTACACATGTATATACAAGAACAACTGAAGAACATCGAGTAAGTTGAATGGTTTTTTACAGTTTCATAATTAAATACAGGATGAAATTGGAAGAAGTAAGTATCATTATATACCTACTGTCTAGACTAATATTTTGAGTCCAAGAATGTGATTTTTGACCAGAGAAATCGTCTAAAATAAACTTGTGAAGCTCCATTGCGGTTAACAGATGGATTTCTAGGCAAAAAAGAAATAGGGTAAAGTGAAAATGGAAAAGAATGAGCTTATATATATTGGTGTGACATTGGGATACGTGGCAGGGCACCATTGGCTTTTCTTCAACATTGTTTCTCATGCAAAGGAAGTGGGATACAGTTATAGCAACAACCAAGTTTGTCAAGGTGTATTAAGTTTTGTGGGACGCGTCTAATTTGTGTGGCACTCCTGATGTGAATCGTGAAAGCTAAGGGTCATTAACTATTTGGGCGGACAGATAAGGGGTTCGAGAGGAATTTTTAGGCGCACCTGAATATGACGATACTTTCAGAGCAAGAAGTCTTTCAAACATCTTCAATAATTTCAAGACTTGGGGGGTAGTTGTTGTACATCAATTTCTATAAAAGAGTTAGGCGCGTCTTGATTCCCTACCAAAGTGGGCGCGCCCAATACTCGTATCAGTTTTGCCCGACAATATAAGTTGAAGGCCATGGCTCCATATTCCTCGGGTTGCCCTCGTAGGGGAGTTATAGTATGCTGCTAACCTTATCTTGGAAGATCCTTTCCCTGTACTCAGACGGGTTACCCTTGTCTAGGGGCTTAGGACATGACCTACGATTTGTGGTGGATCTAGTGTTATCCTCCAGTCAAGGTATCCTTGGAAATAGCTATAGTGGACCGGTTAGAACCCACGGTTTCTGGATCAATGTCGGATCCACGAAGTCCTGGGACCTTATACTGGGCTTCGACCTATCCGAACAAGCCCAAATGTAGAGTCATCTTCTAAGAAGGTTCCACTTACCTTTTCTGCATTTGATTCGAAGAAGGAAACTCTGGTTTCCTAACGGGCTCTACTTTGCCAAGAACTACGTGGATTTGATCCTCTATTTTCTCTATAAATAGTGGTACGTAGGCACATTGTTGGGGGTCGGAATTATTAGAGCTCATAGCCATTAGAGAAGAAAAACTCTAGTTATTCTGAAACCTAGCAATCTCATACAAACCACCACGCTCCGGCGATTTTTAGCCCCGTTAGATATTTTTCCGGCAAAGAATCTCGATCTTTGTTGATTACCAGATTTCTCCATCAACAACATTGAAATTAATAATTCCGTGAAAATAGAGTCCATGTTTGTGTGGAAAAATTTAATTTTATTTAAAAATAAATCTAAAAAATATTGAGGTAATATAAAAAAATTGAAAAATAAAAATTGAAATAAAAAAGAAGAGATAAAGATGTAGGGTGAAAATAAATAGAGAAATTTAAATAGGAATATAATAGTAGAACCTCAATAAATAGATTCTATATATAAATAGGATAAGTGGGAAGAAATTAAATTTTGTAGATACAATTAAAAAAAGAAGGTTTCAAATATATCGATTCAGAGTTATCTCATCCGATTTTGTTAGGGTTCTTGTAGAATGAAATTAACTCATTCATGATTGTTAAGTATAAGTGAAAGAAAATATTAAAATTAATAATTCAGTAAAATAGAGTCCATGTTTGTGTGGTAAATTTTAGTTTTATTAAGAAAATAAATCTGAAAACTATAGAGATAAAATAAAAAAAATTGAAAATTGAAATCAAATTATATCCTATATATAATAAGAGAAAGAGAGATTTTATTCAAATACTACCAAACGTCAAAAGAATCGATTCTTAACAACTACATAATATTATATACTAATTATTTATAAGTTATAATAATTATTATAATTCCTAAAAACTATATTTTTTTTACCTCACATCATATTACAAGTCAAACTCTATCACATATCTTATAAATATATAAATTTGAACTTAAAGATCTATTTTGGAGTTAAATTTTACACGACAGATGTTATTTGAGTCATATTTTGAGTTTTAGAAGTCAGAATTGGATAATTTTACAGCTCACGTGAAGCTTATAAAATTATCTAAAATCCAACTTAATATAATTATAATACATTAAGACTTTTTAAAAGTATAAAAATATTAGTAATTTAAAATAAATAATTTAATTAATAAGAAAAATATGCGTGTATTTAATTAAATATAGATAAAACTGCAGGATGAAAATAAATAGAGAATTTAAAATAAAAATAATATAGTAGAACGTGAATAAATAGAATTTAAATAGTAATATGTTTAGTGGGATGAAATTAAATTTGATAGGTACAATTAAAATATAAGGTTTTCCACTACATCAAACAAATCAGAGTTATCTCATTGTAATGTTGCTAGAGTTCTTGTAGAATAAAATTAACTTATTCATGATTATCAATTTTAAGACTAAGATAACACTGAAATTAATAATTCCGTAAAAATAGAGTCCATGTTTGTGTGAAATTTTTTAATTTTATTTAAAAATAAATCTAAAAAGTATTGAGATAATATAAAAAAATTGAAAATTAAAAGTTGAAATCAAATAAAACTTAAATTGAGGCAAAACTGTAGGGTGAAATAAATAGAGAAATTTAAATATTTATGTATATAATAGTAGAAGGTGAATAAACAGAATTTAAATAGAAATAAGGTTAATGGGGTGAAACCAAATTTCTTACCTGACGGTTTTTTTTATTAATTAAGAGTATAGATTCTAAAAATCAGTCTTTAGTTAAAAAAAAGTCTTAAAATTAATTAAAAATAATACTAAACACCACTGGATTTTTATTTTATTGATGGAGAGATGATACATAAAGTTAACGGACAATTAAGAAGCAAAACATAGGCAAACTGAGAGGACATATATATTATTTTAACTTGATATAATCGGGTCCGAATATGCCAGGATCAATTTAGCCGATTGTTGGCGGAGAGACGACCTTCCCAGCAGCATCAACAAAGATCCGAACTCGATTTGGCCGAAAATCCATGGTAACAGGGCTGCCGTAGGGAACAATCTCAACAGTTAAAAATGGAATTTCTGTTGCTATCTTTTCCTTGGCCTCTTCTCCACTCATTCCCACCACGTTGGGCCATGTTAAGCAATTGCCACATCCTGAATAATTTTGATACCGAAACATTTTTGAAACATAATTTTAGGTTGCGAAGTGAAATTATTTCTTTATATTAAGATCATATACCTTCGGAGTTGAATCATATATACATAAAAGAGAGAGACGATTAACATAGATAATGAAAGCTTAATTACCCGATAGTTGTTGATCTTGAGCCGACATGTTATGTGTGTTTTTAAACTCACTCACTTTGTGGAGCGTACATGACCAATATGGAGTACTCGTAGTATTTATATATGGAGGGTGGCGTTACTTGAATGCAGTGCATTAATTTGGGTGTTACGCGTCTTTGTTCATGTCTTTATTTGCATGTTAGTTAGAGATGCGGGTCCCCCCACCTCCTTTTTAATTTTACGTTTTCGTTTTGAATTGTGAGAATTTATTTTTTTAACCCTTAGTCGGTGAACCGTGAACGTATTTTTTAGCGATTAATAGGTGCATTAATTAAAAATAATTTAATTTAATAAATAAACCAAAAGGATAAAAAATACGTGTCTATGCATTAATTAAAAATAATTTAAATTAACACAAGTGAATATGACTAATTTTAATTGATAAAAAATTTTGTACATACAGAGATCCATCATTATTAATGAATGGAAGGATCACGTGTGAATCAAATATACCGAATAACATTTTGAATATTAACGCAATAATTACCTACTTCCATGTATTATTTAGAATCATAAAAAGTATTTAAAAAAATCTTAATCCTTCTTTTATTTATATAAAAAATTCAAATTTCATATATAATTAAAAAAAATTATTGTAAAATCTCAATTTTTTTGAATTATATATGAAAACTTATATTTAAGAAAAATAAAAATAAAGTATTTTTTAAATCTCATTTTTTTGATCAAATAATTAATTAATAATACTTTTAATATAATATAACTTTGTTATTTATAACATGGGGAACTCTGACAACAAAAAATAATATTATAAAATATGGTTTTCTTATTTCAAATGTCTGAAAGTTATAAATTATTTTTTTAATATGAAAATAAAGTATTGTTTCAATATCAATTTTTCTTTATCAAATTTTGATATTTTTTGTTTTTTTAGTTTTCGGAACTTGGACATTAAAAAACCATATTATATATATATATATATATATATATATATATATATATATATATATTCCATAGCTCCCCAAGTCATAAAAAACAAAAGTTATATTATTTTAAAAATATCATTAATAGTTATATACTAATAATATAATATTTAATCAAAAGTTGAGATTTTAAAATTTTATTTTTTTAGAAATAAAATATTTATTTATAATTAGTAATTCAGAAAAAGATTGAGATTTTAAAATTAAAATTTTAGTTCTATAAGAAAATTTTAATTTTTGTATAAATTAAGAAAAAAAGATTAACACTTTAAAAGCAAAAAATATATTTATTTTATTTTAAATAATACATGTATGGATATAACCGTTGTTTTACTTTTCAGAATATTATTTCATTACATTCTAGTTCACCCGCGCTAAGATTACGGCCGTAAATGAGCCGATACGCTCACGAACAGTTCGGTGTTTAGCTCGAAAAAAGTTCGATTCACATTCGGTTCGATTTGTAAATGAGTCGAACATGAACACAATTTTGAAGTTCGATTGATAAATGAGCTAAATTTGAGCAGAACATAGTTCGGCTCGAAAGTTTTCGAACAAGTTCGATCATAATTTTCGTGAATATGTTTATGAAATTGTTCAAAAGAAATTCGTGAACGTGTTCAAAATTGTGTTCTCTAATTTATCTATTTTGCTTGGCATCAAATTTTATAAATTATTCATAATTTTTTCATGAGAATGAGTATGTAAATTAGGGCTGCAAATGAACAGAGCTGTTCGTGAACAAAACTCGAGCTCGGCTCGTTTAAGTGAGCTCGACTCTGTTCGTTTATTAAAAGAACCTGATCTTGAACATAAAAATCCGCTCGGTTAGTAAACGAACCTGAGCCGAGCTTTATGCCTGTTCGGCTCGAGCTCGGCTCGTTTAGCTCGGGATCGGCTCGAGTTCGGCTTGAGCTCGTCTAGCTCGGCTCGGATAAAATTTATATATATTATAAATAAAAAATTATTATGAATAATTTAAATATTTATATCATATTTAATATATTAATGTTTATATGAAATTATTCATATTATATATATATTGTTAAAAAAAGAATAAGTGTATACTATACATGTGGTTTTTGTTTGTTTTACAGATGCTAAGAATCAGATTCAGACATTTGCCTCCTGATGTGTTTTAAAATATAATACCGCAAGTGCATGGTGTCTGTTATTAGCAGAGACTGACAAGTACGGGTCGAATCCACAAGAAGACAGGTTTTATCAATTTTAAATCAAGTATCAAAGATTGTTTCAAGAGTAAACGAATATTTGAGAATAATTATTTAACTAAACTAAAACTAACTAAATAAAACTAATATAATATATTAAAACCCTATGGCAATCAGGTCCACCATGCTTACACTATAATTGGCTTATAAGCTAAAATATTAAAAGTGGTCATGCAACTAGAGTTGTTAATCTCTCTCAAGCATTAACACTCTCGAAACATGTTTACACAATTAACAATTTTTAGTAATTCAATTAGTCAAGTAATTAGAACAGTGTTAATCTCTCTCGAGCATCAACGCTCTCAGAAATCCAATTATGCTCTCGCACTCAAATTCAATTCTGCTAATCGTATGTATGCCTCTAGTAAGTAAATCTCTCGATCCATACCCCTATTTGCATTGAATCAATTCATGATATCGGCCGATTACATAAATCAATAATTAAAACATATCAATTAGAATTACATAACCCATAATTAAATATGTTACATTTGTATTATTATTATTAATATATATATATATATATATATATATAATAATACATTAAATTTGGGAATATCATTAAATTAAATATATCTTGACATCTGTACGGTTGGATCGTCGAGAAATATTTTAAAAAAAATGGAAAGAACAATTCGTGACAAAATACTAGTTACGAATTCTAGTCAATATAGTAGTGATATACTAAGATCTCCAACCAAATTAATTTTTTATTTTTTTAAAATTTGGAAATATCATTATATTAGATATATCTTGACATCTGTACGGTTGGATTGTCGAGAAATATTTTAAAAGAATAGAAACAACAATTCGTGACAATGCACTAGTTACGAGCACTAGTCAATATAGTAGTGATATACTAAGATCTCCAACCAAATTAATTTTTTATTTTTTTAAAATTTAGGGATATCATTATATTATATATATCTTGACATTCATATGGTTGGATTGTCGAGAAATATTTTTAGAAAAATAGAAACAACAATTCGTGACAAAACACTAGTTACGAGTACTAGTCAAATAGTCAATATAGTAATGATATACTAGAATCTTCAACCAAATTAATTTTTTATTTTTTTTAAAATTTGGGAATATCATTATATTAAGTATATCTTGACATCCGTACGGTTGGATCGTCGAGAAATATTTCTTAAAAAATAGAAACAACAATCCATAAAATTTATTTTTATTAATTGGACTTAATTGAGTAAAAAATATTTATTTTGTTAGCGAACAACTCGATTCGGTTCGAATTCGACTCAACTCGAACCCGACTCGATTTGTTCGCGAAAAATTCGTGTTCGGCTCGTTTATTAGGAAACTCGGCTCGACTCGGTTCGTTTTAAAAAAAAGTCAAACTCGGCTCGGTTCGGTTCGTTTAAAAAAAAAGTCAAACTCGGCTCGGCTCGGGCAAAACTCGGCTCGACTCTGTTCGTTTGCAGCCCTAATGTAAACTAAGGTATTCATGAACACAAGTTTGTGAGCGATATTCATGAGTTGTTCATGAGTAGTAGCTTATGAAATGTGTTCGTGAGTTGCTCATGAACATGTATTTGTGAGTGGTTCGTGAACATGTGTTCGTGAGTGGTTCGGCGAATACAAATGAGCCAAACTCAAATAAAATATTTAGCTCGATAAGGGTTCGAGTTCGAGTTCGAAAAATTTTAAACCAGCTGAGCGTGAACAGTCTAAAGTTCGGTTCGGTTAGACTCATTTACACCCCTAGCTAAGATCATATGTTGTCTAACGTTTCTGTTCAATCTTTTGTCAAGTGAATTTGTTGACTAACAACGTTGTCTTTACTCATCACTATAATGGTATATATGAGTCCCAGATAACTAGAGTCACCTATTTGATATATGTCATTAAGTTAAGTGACCACTTTGATATTTAACCTATACATATATAGTCTTCGAGTAGTTCATGATAAAATAATTGATAATCATTACTCCCTCTGTTTTAAATTAATAGTTTCCTTTTAAAAAAATTCAAATTAGTTGTCAACTTTGGCTTTCAATGTAAAATATTATCTATTTCATATTTTTAAAATCAACTATATTCCACATATCTCTAATTTATATTTCTGTTGTGCCTATATTTTGTCGAGGGCTCATCCTGAGGGAGAGGGCTCTCCCTAAGCATGAGGGCACAGCTTCGCCCAGAGCATGGGGGCTTAGCCACGCCCTGAGCATGAGGGCTTAGCCTCGCCTTGAACATTAGGACTCACCTTGATAAAGAGGGCTCACCCTGAGCATGTTGGCTCAGCCTTTTGCATGAGTATGAGGGTTCAGCTTCGTCCTAAGTATGAGGGCTCAACTAAGCCCTGCGCATGAGCGTTCACCCTATGGAAGAGGACTCGCCCTAACCATTAGGAACCTCGTCGACCAGAGAAGAGTACTTTCATATTATTGATACATATCTGACTTAAAAGGACTTTCTTATATCAGACACTTATGTAACGGTTGTTCGAAGATTAATTAAAGGATAAAAAGTAGTTTGCATTTTAAGGAAGAATGGGCCTTTGTTTTCCCAGTCGTACAAGTAGAAGGGGGGGGGTTGAATACTTGTATGTCTTTTCTGCCCGATTTAAAATCAAATTAAGAACAAACTCAAACACAAAAATATGAATAAGTACTGTTTTGTATTATTGATTTGTGAATACAAAACTCTCCTAGGGTGTACACAAACCCTAGCAGCTTCTCTGTGTTTATCACAGCAACTCTCTCTATTTCTATGCTCTCACAAAATTTCACTCAGATGATTATGTTTCGACTTCCACTTTTACAATTAGGTTACATAGAGTTTATATAGAGAGCTGCCTATCAACTAATAACAGAAAGATAAATTACAATAGGAATAGAATTCCTAATTATTAGTTGACAGTTTCCTTCTAGAATTCTCTTTCTTTCCCACAGCATATCTGCAATATATTTATCCTGATCTTCGAAGACTTTCCATTCCTGTGATCTTCTTCCAAATTTATCCTCAACTGTATAGACTCTGAAATCTTCAGACTCTGATGATCTTCAGACTCTGATCACATGTAGACTCTGATAGATCACAGACTCTGATAGTCTATAGACTCTGATCACCTTCCAGACTCTGATCTTCATGCAGACTCTGGTTTCACTTTCTATAGAAATTCTTCTAAGTACAAGTAACATGAATGTTGACTATCTAGACTCTGATTATTCATTTCAGAGACTAGAAAGACTTATTACAGATAAACTAATCTAGACCCTGTTCTAGTATTTTGTACATCATCAAATGAATATATCCCTAACAATCTCCCCCTATTTATGCTTTATAAAATGTAAGCATAAATCAAGGTTTGATGATGTCAAAACTAAAGAATAAAACTAATAATCTAGAACAGTATAAAAGAATTAAAAAAAGAAAAAGAATTACTTCTCATTTAATCTTCTCAAAGGCTGGATTGTTCTTCAAAAATGAATTTAGCATATTTTCTTCCACAATTGCAAGAGCTTCACCAACAAACTTCTTTAATTTCTTCATTTCTTCATTTGAACATTTAATTTGACAGTAAGCTGCTCTCAGATCATTTGCACTGCTTTCTTGATCTTTTAAGTCCTTCAACATCAGAACACTAACTTTCCCACTCATAGGCTGAAACCCAAAGTAATGACCCACACCTTCTTGAAATTTAATCTGTTTTTCCTCCAATGGCATGACTTGATCATTTCCCTCAGTATCAACATATTTTAAAGAAAATTTGCCCATTTGTCGATTTGCCTGTCTGTGCAAGATCAGCTTCCTATCAATCTCCTTGAACCATTTGTGTGTGACAGCTTCTTTGCTCTTGTTAACTTCATAAGCAATTTGAAGTAAGAATCTAATATACTGTAGTTCCTCAGCCTGTTTGAAAAAGATAAAATTTGACTGACTAATCCATCTTACACTTCCACCTTCTAAGAAGTAAACCAGCATCTCATTCTTCACCTTTTCTGTACCTCCCTGACCTCCTTGTATCTTCTTTTCAAAAACATTATACACAATTTGAGCAGACACCACTTTATTTAAGTGCTTCTGAGTGATCTTCTCAAACTGCCTATCTGTCAAGGATTGAGGATCCCTGGTTAGAGTAGATGTTCTGTCAATGTCAGATTCTTCAAATCCTCCAAGACCTATCTTCTTTTTAGCTCTAAGTTGCAGATTTGATTGACTGCACTTCCAGTATGAAGGTTCTTGAGTTTGATCAGAGTCTGACTTCTTTCTTTGCTTATCAGAGTCTGACTTAGACTCTGATTTCCCATGTCTAGTCCCTGACTGATGTGTTGGAGTTCTTACTACTCCAGATTGCTTTTGTTGCACACCATCAGGACCCTTAGAACCATGAGAACTATCTCCATCATCACCATCTCTCCTCCTTTTAACTCCCCTTGATTGATTCTTGCATCCCTCATCCTTATGTCTCCTGGAGGACTCACCTTGCTTCACCTTCTCCCCCTTTTTGACATCATCATTACTAGTGACAGCCAAAAGAATATGTGCCTGGGCTGCAATAACTGAATCAACCTTAGTGGTCAAATCAGAAACTGGAGTTTGAAGAGAGGCTTGAGTGGTAGTGATAGCAGCTAGAGCATCTTTAAAAGCGACCTCTTTGGATAATTGAAGAGAGTGAATTCTGTCAAATCTTGTATTGAGCAGAGAAGTTGTATTATCAACACCAGTGAGCTTTGTTTGAATATGAGAAATGTCCTGAACCACACTGGATAACTGAGCAGCAACATCAGGCAGCTTAGCTTTAACAGCTCCATCTAAGACTTGATCTTCTTCACCAGGATAGTAACCATGTTCCTGGTGAAAAGATTTGTTCTGAAAAGCCTTAAGTCTCTCAGAAAGATGAATATCCAAAATACACTCAAAAGAATCTGTATCATTGATGCCTCTTTGCTGTGCAGACTCCCAAGACTGAGGAAACACCTGATCAAAATAGATAAAAGAAGGAGTAACAAGATCATCATCTATAGAATTGCATTCCTCAGTAACAGGCTCTGGCTTTGTGAATGGAGGTGTAGACTCTGGTGGTGGTGTAGACTCTGAAACTGCAAACGGGACTACAGACCCTGACTCCTCCTGAGAGTGATCAGAGACTGTAGACTCTGGAAGTCTAGCCCTTATAGGCATTATTAAAAGAGGTTCTTCTGACTTCAATGTTGCAGCCTCAGTGAAAATGACAGGGTTATCCACCAAAGCCTCCATGACTCTATCTGCTCTCCTTGCTAGAGAATCCACCAGGTGAAGTTGGGGTCTCTGTGTAAATGATTTCTGAGCAGCAAGAGCCTCCTCCTGTTTGCCAATCTGCACAATCAAACATAGTGAATTGTCATCCATCCCCTGCTCCAACTCATTGGACCAACTCTTTGGAAAATCTTGATCCCAATAAGTAAAGCTAGGTTCAGGATACCCTATTCTCTCATGCTCACAGTGGGGTTGGACACCCACTTTCTCAATCTCACTCAGGCTCTCTACAGCCTTTTCTATCTCTCCTTTTGCCTGGTCCAATGCCAGCCTCTCAGAAATTTTTTCACTCAATTTGGAGGGTGCACTCAATAAACCTACAGAAGAGGGGTTGAGAGATAAAAATGGTGCTTCAATACCTGAACCACCTTGATGGAGGGGAACCCCTTCAAATGTCTGAAGGCTAGGGGTTTCCACCAAGGGGTGAGCATCAACAGATTCTGAACCCTTACTAGCATCTTCTCTCTTTTCAGAGTCTGTTGGCTCCAGTATTCCAGTCTTAGGGTCTACTCTAGACTCTGACTGCTTCAGCATGACTTCATTAGAAGCCAGAGTCTGAGTGTCACCATCTTTGACTGTTTGTGCATGAGACTCCCCCTCAAGGTGGATAGACTCTGATAGAATAGATTGGGAAATTTCTTCATGAGCATCCATCAGAGTCTGTCCTCCCATATCACTGGGGTTCTCATCAGTTCTTTGGTGAGTTGTCAAGGAGGGCTCAACAGCATACTCCCCTGCCCCACTATCACCCAACCTCTGACTAGGTGGTTCTTGTGTGGGTGAGGCAGACTGAGCATCTCTATCACTAGTCACCACTGGTGCACTAGTCCCATCCTTCAACTGCCTTGCACCACCTGCTACCTCCTGTTGTTCTTCAAGAATAAATGCATCCAACTTGTGATGAAAGGCCCTGAGATGGATTGCATTGATTGCCTGGGCATCTGTAAGATTGAAGAGGTCCTGCAGTTCCCTTCTTACTCTTTGAAAATATGTGCCCTTAAATTGATCCAGTCTACTTTGGTAGGTTGGATAGATGTATTTGTTGGCAATTGTACCTATATTATGGACAAGATAGTCAGCCACCTGTCTTGACAGAGGTTGAATTTGAGAGATCCATTGAATGGCTGTCATGTAGGTAACTCCATTATCCCAAATTGCTTCATAGTTAAAAACTGGTTGCTCAATCTCAGTTTCCAACTCAACAACAGACTCTGAGGCTCTCCTTTTGTGGACCTTAAGCTTTTTAGGCTTCTTTGGAATTTGCTGTTCAGAGTCTGGCACACCTAGTGCTTTGAGAACTGCATTTGTTCTGCCTTCTATGAGCCCAGCTGCTTGATCTTGGAATGAAGAGTTGAATAGGTAGCTATAAAGATTTTTGACCACATCCTGTGCAGACATTTGTAGCTCCTGTTCCATTCTCTTCCTTAGGGCTTCATAGGTTGAAAGAAAATCTAAGACTTGAGATTTAGTCTGATATTGCTCTGGATCTTCAACTGATTCCACCAAAGGATATAAGAATATCAGTGCCTCATCACTTGGAGTAATGATCTCATCAATTAGGCACGAGGCTGCATCCAATGGCATTCCTTCCCAAAATGTGTCATGATCAGAGTCTAAAGGCAGTCTAGACTCTGACTCAACATTAGACTCTGGTTCAGGTGTTTTCTTGATTTCAGAGTCTGGCTCTGCAGGAGCCTTGGGAGCATCTGTTTCCTGCAAAACAGGGTTAGTACTAATAACAGGCTTGTGTGTGTGTGCAGAATAAGCCTTCCTTAACCTTCTGTACTTCTTAGCAAAAGATTTCTCAGGAGACTTAATGTGAGAATCCTGAGGTGCTCCCCTAGGTTTTTCAGAGTCTGTAGCCTTTTGAGAGTCTACAGACTTGGCTTGAAGGTTAGAATCAAGTGTATCATGACCTTCCTTTAGCAAAGAAAGTCCTTCAACAACTTGCTTCTCTAGTGGATTGAGCTCCTCATCACTGTGCTCATCTATAAGTCTAGATTGAATCAATTTTCTTCTCTTTACAACTGGTGCCTGTTGAGAGACACCAGAGGTTGGTTTCTTTTTGGATTTTGGTTTGGAAGATTGTATAATTGAAGGGGATTGGGTGACTTGGGTAGGTGCAGGGGGACTCTCCATTACTTGTTCCTGCACCATTTCACCACCAAAAAATGAAGCATTATAGATAGAAGGTTTGTAGGATGAGAGTTTTACCTGCATTACCTGTGGATATGTCATTGCAGGTAGACTCTTCTTTTTGTCATCAATTCTCTTAATGTCAGAGAATATCCTCCTTTGCTGTTTGTATGCCTGCACACAGCAATCATCTGCCAACTTGGTTGACATGTCAGGAATGAAGTGATTGAGGAGAATCATAAGAAATCTATGATAGTAGACTTTCTTTCTCCCCTCATGCACATTATTTAATTTTGCTCCCATTTGAGTGAGCAACATATCACCAATGTTGATTATTCTATCAAATAGGAGACTATGACCAATTTGATAAGTAATAGCAGTAATAGCATCAAATCCACTACACTTACCAGTAAAACACTTAGCAATTTGATCGAAGAAAAATGACCATTCTTTCCTTAAGTAAGGCCTAGTTATCGCGCTCATGTTATCGAAGCTAGCAGAATAACCTATTGCCTTAAACATGCTTTTAATGTCATCATCAGATACAATTTCATCAAAAGTAGACTTAACAGGCAGTTTAAACACAGAATTAAGCACATCTGCAGTGACATCATATGTAGTCGAACCAAAGGTAAACATTATTTTACCTGGTTGATCCTGAGAAGGATCAACTACCTTTACAGTGCTCCATGCTTGTGATACAGCATCCATGTGAATGACTGGTGATGCCTTGAGAATGTAGTGTAGCTCGGATTGCTCCAAGAAATCCATCACAGGGTAGTAGTCAGCGTCTACCCCTTTCCTTTCTCCAAGAGCAGCAACATGATTTGTGGTCATGAACTCGAAATCCCCAAATGTGAACGCAATCGCCTTGGGTCCTCTCATGACAGTAGAAACGGCAGCCATTAAAGTTGTTGAGTTGAAAGTGATGGAGAAGCTTGAAGAATTTAGCTAGGGTTCGTAAAAAGCTCTGTGAATATTTTTGCCTTAGAAATCAATTGCAATAAACAAGTGAGTAAATTGTATGAAAAATTCTATTTTGTTCAAGTTGCATACAATACACGAGTCTACAGCCTGTATCCGGTCAAAAAAAAAATAACTGTTACCGCCTATTTCAAGTCATTTGAACATTTTAAATGCAATCAGAGTCTGCAGGCGCGAATTTTAACCGTTTCAGAGTCTAGGCGATAATTTTCTCAGAGTCTACTGACTTTCAGAGTCTACAGACTCGTCAGAGTCTAGACTCTGTCAAGGTAAAATACCAAACAAAATGTTGCACTAACAATTAATCACAGTGTGTTAAGACAGGGACTATAATTAAAGTACATACCTTGCTTCTTTAATTTTGATCACTTACATATTTAACATACCTAATTCACCTACCAGTTTGAGAAAGGTAGATTCATCAAGTGGTTTTGTCAAAATGTCTGCAATCTGTCTGTCAGTTGGAACATAGTGAACTGTCACAGTACCATTTTCAACATGTTCTCTAATAAAGTGATACCTGACATCAATGTGCTTTGTTCTGGAGTGTTGGACTGGATTCTCTGCAATTTTGATAGCACTAGTATTATCACAATACATAGGAATATTTGAGAATGTTAGTCCATAATCAAGTAATTGATTTCTCATCCACAGGATTTGAGCACAGCAACTTCCAGCTGCAATGTATTCAGCCTCAGCTGTTGAGGTTGATACAGTCTGTTGTTTCTTGCTAAACCAAGAAATTAATCTGTTGCCAAGAAACTGGCATTGTCCTGTTGTGCTTTTCCTGTCTACTTTGCATCCTGCATAGTCAGAATCTGAATAACCAATTAGTGAAAAATCTGACTCTCTAGGATACCAAAGTCCAAGAGTTTGTGCCCCCTTGAGATATCTAAAAATTCTTTTCACAGCTATTAAATGTGATTCTCTAGGGTCAGCTTGAAATCTAGCACATAGACAAGTTGCAAACATTATGTCTGGTCTACTAGCAGTTAAATATAACAATGAGCCAATCATACCTCTGTAGCTAGTGTTGTTAACTTCCTTACCCTTTGGGTCAGAGTCTAGCTTTGTGGCAGTTGACATGGGAGTTTTAGCAGTTGCAGAGTCTTGCATATTAAACTTCTTCAACAGTTCTCTTACATACTTTGTTTGATTGATGAAAATTCCATCATCATTTTGTTTGACTTGAAGCCCCAAAAAGAAGTTTAATTCTCCCATCATACTCATTTCATAATTTGACTGCATTAGTTGACTAAACTTTTCATAGAGTTTATCATTAGTAGATCCAAATATAATATCATCAACATAAATTTGGACAAGCAAAATATCACCTTTACATTTTCTAATAAAGAGAGTTTTGTCAATGGTACCTCTTGTGAAATCATTTTCCAGAAGAAATTTTGAAAGAGTTTCATACCATGCTCTAGGTGCTTGCTTCAATCCATATAGTGCCTTGTCTAACCTGTAAACATGATCAGGAAACTTTGGATCAGCAAATCCTGGTGGTTGCTCCACATAGACTTCTTCTTCCAATTCTCCATTTAAGAAGGCACTTTTCACATCCATCTGATACACCTTGAATTTTGAATGAGCTGCAAAGGCAAGAAACATTCTGATAGCTTCCAATCTTGCTACTGGTGCAAAAGTTTCATCATAGTCAATTCCTTCCTCCTGTGAGTATCCTTTTGCAACTAGCCTTGCTTTGTTTCTTACTACAGTTCCATTCTCATCAAGTTTGTTTCTGTAAACCCATTTTGCACCAACAACAGATCTATTTCTAGGTCTTGGTACTAGTTTCCACACTTTATTTCTCTCAAATTCATTCAATTCTTCTTGCATTGCAATAATCCAATCAGGGTCTTGCAAGGCTTCCTCAATTTTCTTGGGTTCATTCTTTGAGAGAAAACAGCTATAAAGACATTCATTTTGAGTGGTTGTTCTTGTTTGTACACCACTCTCAGGATCACCAATTATTAAATCAGGAGTGTGATTCCTTGTCCATTTTCTAGCAGGTGGAAGATTGGTTCTTGAACTTGAAGCTCCCCCTAAGTCATTTGCACCTTCTGTATTTGAGTGAAATTCAAATGAAGAGGCTCCCCCTAAATTGCTTGACTCTGACAAGGCTTCAGAGTTGCTTGACCCAGACCCTGATGAGTTAGACTCTGTCTGTCTAGACTCTGTCTGGGTAGACCCTGACCTGTTAGACTCTGAATTATTTGGAGTTGAATTTTCTGACTCCCCCTCAGAGTGTGCAGATTCCTGTGTTGGTTCAGGAGTTGTTTGAGGGTCTTCATCCTCTTCTTCTTCATTTATCTCAGAACTTTTTAGATTTTCAAATTCCAGTGTAGTAGACTCTGACTCATCCTGCAATCCTGTAAACTTTTTATCATCAAATGCAACATGAATAGATTCCATAACAATTTTGGTTCTGAGATTAAACACTCTGAATGCTTTTGTGTTTGATGCATATCCAAGAAAGATTGATTCATCTGCCTTGGCTTCGAATTTGCTTAGATTTTCATGATGTACTTTCAGTACATAACACTTGCATCCAAATATGTGAAAGTGTTTTACACTTGGCTTCTTGTCCTTTATCATTTCATAGGGAGTCTTTCCATGCATGTTTATTAGAGTGCAGTTTTGAGTGAAACATGTTGTATTGACTGCCTCAGCCCAAAAATATACTGGCAGCTTAGACTCTGCCAACATTGTTCTGGCAGCTTCTATGAGTGTCCTATTCTTTCTTTCCACAACTCCATTTTGTTGAGGAGTTCCTGGCGCAGAAAATTGTTGAGTAATTCCCTTTGATGCACAGTGGTTCTCCATGATTGAATTCTTGAATTCAGTACTATTGTCACTCCTCAGAATTCTTACTATTTTCTTTGATTTTCTTTCCAGAAAAGTGATATGATCTATTATGTGTTGAGAAGCTTCATCCTTTGAATGTAGAAAGAAAACCCATGTGAATCTTGTAAAATCATCTACAATAACAAGAGTATATTTATTTTTGTTAATTGACATAACATTTACTGGACCAAATAAATCAAGATGTAGTAAACAAAAGGGTTCAGAAATGGTATTTATTGTCTTGCTCTTGAAGGATGATTTCCTTTGTTTTCCAAGTTGACATGCTTCACAAAGTCCATCTTGTACAAAATCAACATGTGGTAATCCTCTTACAAGATTCTGTTTAACCAACTTGTTGAGTGTTTTGAAGTTGATGTGTGACAGTTTCTTGTGCCATTTCCAGCTTTCTTCAGTTGAGGCCTTGCTGTATAGACATGTGACTTCATTGTTTATGCAATCCTCCAAGCTGGCTTCATAAATGTTACCATGTCTGTGTCCTTTGAAAACCACAATGCCTGTTTCTTTGTTAGTCACAAGACACTCTTTGTTGTCAAAGCCAGTATGGTAACCTTTGTCTCCAAGTTGACTTATGCTTATTAAATTATGCCTTAAGCCATCAACTAGAGCTACTTGTTCAATGATGACATTCCCAAGTACAATCTTGCCATATCCCAGTGTTTGTCCTTTGTTGCCATCTCCAAATGATACTTCTGGACCAGCCATTTCCTCAAAGTCTGTAAGCAGGGATTTCTTTCCAGTCATATGTCCTGAGCATCCACTGTCCAGGATTAGGGTTACTTTCTTTACCCTAGCTCCCTGCATACATAAAGCAACTAGTTAGATGTTTTGAGGACCCAAACAGTTTTGGATCCTTTTCTACTATTTTTAGGAGAAACAGGCTTAATAATTTTCACCTTTGGCTTACCTGTCTCTTTTGTTGCTCTAGACTGTGGTGGAGTCTTATCAGTGTCATACCAACTCTTATCAATAGAAGATTTTAGCTCATAAAAATTGTAATACAAATCATGATAGTCCCTACACATATATATAGAATGAAATATGCTACCACAGTGATAACAAGGTTTCTGTGGTATGTAGTGACTTTTCAGAGTCTGAGAAGGACTAGACTCTGATTTCTTCTCAATCTTTGCTTTACAATCTATAGCCAAATGGTTGTGGTTGCCACATCTATAACACTTCTTTCTAGGAGCATTAGGATCCTTTTGGTAATTGTTTGCCTTATTAATTCCTTCCTTACCATTCCTATTTCTCCTAGTTTTGGTAGACTCTGATAAGTTCTCTAGCCTTTCTTTTAATTTTGACTTAGACAAGTACCCTATATTAATATTTTTCTTAGAGTTATTTGCTCCTGTTTCATCTGTCTTTTTGTTATCAACAGGGGGACTAATGACAGATGAGTTTGTGGTTTCAAATTTTTCTTTAGATGTCACAAACTTAACAGGAACAAATGTACTTTTGTCTTTAGTCTTATTAACTTGGCTAGCTTCTTCACTATTATCATTCTCAACAATAGGTCTTTTGTCTTGACTCTTGTCATAGCCTAGACCAGCAGTTTGACACACATTTTGATTATTGAGAATTTCTTGAACTTTTCTTCCAGAGTCTGTCCAAACTTTAAACTTAAGCCTTTCTTCTTCTAGTTCTTTCCTAACATAGTCATAGGCTTTCAAAATTTCAGTGTAGTTATGACTATATTTCTCAGAATCCTTTTTGTATTGTTCCATTAATAATAACTCAGATTCTACATGACAATTCCTTTTAGTTAAGGCTAAATTTTCTTCTCTCAACCTTTCACTTTCACTAGTGAGAGACCTACATGTTGTCATAATTTTATTAACCTCACTTTTCACAATCTCTATGCCATCAGAGTCTAAATTAATTAAGGATTCAGGAGTAAAGATTGATACCTGAGTTTTAGGAGATGAGGGTTCTTTGGGAGACTGTGATTTTCTTGAGGAGGATGCCATTAGTGCTAGATTTTCATAATCAATTTCATCCTCTGAGCTTGAGTCTGCCCAGTCCTTTCCTGTTGATAGAAGTGCTTTTCCTTGACTTTTTGACTTTCTGCATTCACTGGCAAAGTGCCCCAATATTCCACAGTTGAAACATTTGACCTTTGCTTTGTCAAGTTTGATAATTGTACTCTTGCTCTTCTCAACCTTTTCATCTTCCTTCTTGAATGATGGCCTTTTGCTAAATTTGCCAGTTCTTTTGTTGAATTTCATTCTTTTGAAATTTTTAGCAAACATAGCCATTATTTGACTAAGATCAACCTCTTCATCAGAATCAGAGTCTGTGTCAGTAGACTCTGACTCCACAGCAGCTTTACCCTTCTTCCTTGAATCCTTGATTTTAGCTTCTGTGGGTTGTTCCTGTTGTTCTTTCTCAGACTCCAGTAAGAGTGCCACAGATTTTGTCTTCACAGACTTCTTATTCTTCCTCTGTTGCATCTCCAAATCATATGTCTTGAGTCTGCCATACAATTCTTCTAGAGTTAGTTCATCCAAATCTCTAGCTTCTCTTATGGCTGTAGTCTTATTGTCCCACTCTTCAGGAAGTGCTCTCAGAAACTTGGTATTCGTATCTTCAGAATCATAAACCTTACCAAGCATAGCCATCTCATTCAAGAGTTTTGTAAACCTATCATACATCTCAGTGATAGATTCTCCAGATTTTACTTCAAAGTACTCATACTCTTGAATGAGCAAAGACCTAGCATTCTTCTTGACATCTTTAGTCCCTTGACAGTGCACCTCCAGTTTTGTCCACATCTCCTTAGCAGTCTTGCATGATATGACACAGTTAGTTAGAACAGAATCTAAACTGTTAAAGAGAATGTTCTTTACTTTTGCCTCCTTAAGGACATTTTCTTTGTCCTCTTTTGTCCATTCAGCCTTTGGTTTCTCAACGAGGTGTTCTTCAGTTATTTTGCCTTCCTCATTGATTTGAGGCACAATTTTTAAGGGCACAAAGGGTCCTTCATTAATCCTGTCAAGATAGTCAGGGTCTGTTGCTTCCAGATGGTGCAGCATCTTAACCTTCCAGTGGGTGAACTCGTTTCTCTTAAGCATAGGAATCTTAGAATTGCCATCTTTGTTTCCAGACATCTTTGATCGATTTTAAACGTTAGGCTCTGATACCAATTGTTTTCCCAGTCGTACAAGTAGAAGGGGGGGGGGGTTGAATACTTGTATGTCTTTTCTGCCCGATTTAAAATCAAATTAAGAACAAACTCAAACACAAAAATATGAATAAGTACTGTTTTGTATTATTGATTTGTGAATACAAAACTCTCCTAGGGTGTACACAAACCCTAGCAGCTTCTCTGTGTTTATCACAGCAACTCTCTCTATTTCTATGCTCTCACAAAATTTCACTCAGATGATTATGTTTCGACTTCCACACTTTTACAATTAGGTTACATAGAGTTTATATAGAGAGCTGCCTATCAACTAATAACAGAAAGATAAATTACAATAGGAATAGAATTCCTAATTATTAGTTGACAGTTTCCTTCTAGAATTCTCTTTCTTTCCCACAGCATATCTGCAATATATTTAACCTGATCTTCGAAGACTTTCCATTCCTGTGATCTTCTTCCAAATTTATCCTCAACTGTATAGACTCTGAAATCTTCAGACTCTGATGATCTTCAGACTCTGATCACATATAGACTCTGATAGATCACAGACTCTGATAGTCTATAGACTCTGATCACCTTCCAGACTCTGATCTTCATGCAGACTCTGGTTTCACTTTCTATAGAAATTCTTCTAAGTACAAGTAACATGAATGTTGACTATCTAGACTCTGATTATTCATTTCAGAGACTAGAAAGACTTATTACAGATAAACTAATCTAGACCCTGTTCTAGTATTTTGTACATCATCAAATGAATATATCCCTAACAGCCTTCCCTAGCCAGGGGAGGGCACGTCCTGAAACTACAAGAGGGGGCACCCTTGTTAGGCCGGAGGCCGGTTACGCCTATGTTGGCTGGAGGCAGGTGAATCCTATTTTGACGGAGGCTAGTGACGCCTATGTTTGCGGGAGGTCGGTGACTCCAATATATGCAGGAGGCCGGTGACTCCTATGTTAGTGACTGGAGGCTGCATCATGTTTGTTTGTTCTTAACTCAGTTACTATTATTGAAGGCCCTCCGGGGTTAATTATTATTAAAGGCCCTCTGGGGTTAATTGTTGAAGTCCCTTATTGGGAATCTACATGTAACTTGATGATAATACTAAAACTTAGAATTATATAAATTTTCAATAATTGTAACTGATCAACTGATATGAAATTTATAAATATCAATTGATCAGGGAACCATTTATCAGTTGAAATGTTTATCTGAATCAATTGATAATATGGATTGTAGCATAGGTATACTTAGTCTATTTTCAATTGATAAGGTGTAAATCAATTGATATTTTCATCAATTGATACTAGAGTCAATTGATATAGGTCATCAACTGATGTGTAACTTAGACTGTTAAATTATGATTATTTGAAGACAGGAAAATTATACAAGTGAAGGATGATCAGTTGATATTGAAGGATCAACGGATAGAAGATCAATTGAAGAAACCAAGTCAAGAGTTGAAGACCATCAACTGATGTGAAGACCCATCGATTGATATAACGATTGATATCATTTATCAATCGATAAAGCAACTATACTTATCAATCGATGGACATCAAGATCAATCGAAGAACATTATCAGTTGATGAATAAAGGAAGAGTCAATTGATATGCTTAACAGCAAATTATCCATTGACTGTGACAAAAAGGCAATCTTTCAGAGATCCAGAAAGACAAAAGAACACCTATGGAAAGCAGTCTAGGGTGACTGTGAAGACTCAATCAGAAGCTATCTTTCAAACCTTTATTCTAAAATAGAAAAAGGTAAAAGGAAGGTAGGTAGAAACAATCCTAGAATAGGAATTGTAAAAGCAGACTTGTGGTATATAAACAAGTGTAGCAGCATTATTAAAAGACAGACAAGTTAGACAATATTTCTTAATCAATTGTTCTAGCTTTAGAGCATATTTGTAAGAACAGTTGATTTGTTTTCTAATCTTGTAAAAACGCAGCTAGGTTTCTTTTAACCTAGGAATATTGAGCAAAAATATACATTGATGGAAAAACCAATCCATCAGTAATTTTAAATCTCTTTATTCAGTTTATTTTTCAGTCTTAATTTGTTTGAACATATTCTCTCTAATTCTCAAACATCAAGAACAAATATTAGAACAAGCAAAAAGTTTTAATATTTGTATTCAACCCCCCCTCTACAAATATTGACATTGTTCTAGGGAATAACAATTGGTATCAGAGCAGGCTTTCAACATAGAAAAAGTTTAAAGATCAAGAACAGTCAATATGGGCCAGAAAGATTCAGGTGTGAAGATTCCAATTTTAGAGAATGATGAATATTTTTCATGGAAGGTAAAAATGCATCTGCATCTTCTTTCTCTTGACCCATCCTATGTTCACTGCATAGAGAAAGGTCCTCATATTTCCATGAACCTAGTTACAGGTGTGAACCCTGATGGAACTCTTACAGTTGATAGACATGTTCCAAAACTCATCTCTGAGTTCACAGAAGAGGATGAAAAAGAAGTACTTAAAGACAAGAAGGCCATGAACATTTTGTTCAATGGTCTAGATAAAGATATGTTTGATAATGTGATAAATTGTACTTCATCAAAAGAAGTATGAAATACTCTTCAAACTCTGTGTTAAGGAACTGAGCAAGTAAGGAAAAACAAGATGCAACTCTTGATTCAAAAATATGAATCATTTCATTTCAAGAGTAGAGAATCTATCAATGACACCTATAGCAGATTTTAGAAGTTGTTAAATGGACTGAAGCTATATGGTAGGGTTTATGCAACTGAGGATACAAATCTAAAATTTCTTAGACCTCTTCCAAAAGAATGGAAACCAATGACTGTTTCCATTAGACAATCTCAGGACTTCAAGGATTATACTCTAGAGAAACTTTATGGTATTCTCAAGACATATGAGTTGGAAATCCAACAAGATTAGGAGATTGAGAAGAATCAAAGAAAGGAGAAAACTATGGCTTTGATGGTCAAAGAGAATGAAGACAAGAAAAAGAAGAAGGAAATTGGCTGTGTAGAAGAATTCATCATGATGGCTGGTGATGCTGTTGAAGAATCATCCAAGGGAAAAGGAAAGGGCAAGTGTGAAGAAAATGAAATATGCTCACATGATGATTTGGATGAGATTGATGAGCACCTTGCATTTTTGTCAAGGAAGTTTTCAAAGCTAAAATTTAAGAGGAATCCAAATGCTCAAAGGCCTGGATCCCAGTTTAGAAGCAATAATCAAATCAGAAATTTGGTTGATAGATCTAAATTCAAATGCTTTAACTGTGGATTGGCTGGTCATTTTTCTAATAAGTGCAGAAAGCCAAAACAAGAAAAGGCAAAGTCATATGAGAGTATTGATTATAAAAAGAAATACTTTGACCTTTTGAAACAGAAAGAAAAGGCTTTTGTTACTGAGAAGAAGGACTGGGCTGCTGAGGATAGTGATTCTGAAGAATATATCAATCTAGCTCTAATGGCCAACCATGAAGATGAAGAAGCTAGTTCAAATCTAATCAGGTACTAGCTACCAACTTTTCTGAACTTACTGTTGATGAATGCAATAGTACTATTAATGAAATGTCCAATGAATTGTACAATTTGCATGTTACTCTTAAGTCTCTAAACAAAGAAAACCTCAAGTTAATGAACACCATTCATGTCTTAACTAAGAGGAATATTTTTCTATAAAATGAACTTGTTTGTTTAGAAAGATTCAAGCAGGAAAGTAAGGATGCTAGGAATGAACTAGTAAACAGTTTGAAAAGAGAAGAGTTGTTTAAAGAACAATTAGCTGAAGAAATAGAAACCATTAACAGATGGAATAGGTCTGCTAAAACTGCCAAACAAATCATTGATGTTCAGGGTGTAGATACTCTAAGAGAATCCCCCAATTCAACTGGCACGCCATTGGATGATGCTTCAAGGGATAAAGATCAATCGACTGTTAATCCTTCATCGATCAATAAGGATTATCAACCGATTGATGCTGAATCAATCGATAAGCATCCATCGACAAGTAAATCATCGATGGCTAATAAAAAGAATAAATTTAGCACTCCTATCAAGTTTGTTAAGGAAACCAAAAATAAAGTTGAGACTAAGGTTGAGAAGATCAACATAGATAGCTTATCCAAGAATCAATTAAAAGCAAAATTAGAAGAGATAGCACCTGTAGAAGTTATTCAACCTAAGCTTGAGAAAAAGAAGAAGAATAAGAATGGAAAAGTAGGCATAAATAAGCACAACAACTACACTCCTGATATGTATGCCCCTAGAAAAGTATGTGCTAAATGTGGTAGTGTAAATCATTTGTCCATGCAATGCAAGAATGAAAAGAAGTCTATATCTTCAAATGATTTAAATATGCATGCCATGACTGCAAATGCCATGTTTACCAATCCTATGCTCATGAATGCCATGTCTTCTAATTTGTTTGCACCTAATGTTCCTATGCCTTATGCACAAGTTCCATACATGTATAATCCTTTCTTTGCATATCCTAATATGAACATGCTTGGTATGCCATGGAACATGCCTAATGTAGATGATGAAATTCATGGAAATTCTGTCATGAGTTCCAAGGTGTCAAAGCTCCAAAAGTCAACTCCCAAAGTTAAAGTGGATTTAAACCCATCAAAACAAAAGGAACCTAAGTTGATAATAGGGGCTCAGGCTGCAACTAATAAAAGAGGACTCAAGGCAACTTGGGTACCAAAAACAACTTGAATGTTTTATGTGTGTGTAGGGAAACAGGAAGAAAAATCTCTGGTATTTGGATAGTGGATGTTCAAGGCACATGACTGGAGATTTGTCCCTACTCACAAAGTTTATGAAAAAGGCTGGCCCAGGAGTTACTTTTGGAGATAACAGCAAAAGTTTTACTCTGGGATATTGCTCAATTGCAAAAGAAAATGTTATCATTGAACCTGTAGCACTAGTTGATGGACTAAAGCACAATCTGCTAAGTATTAGTCAACTGTGTGATAATGGAAATGGTGTATGATTTACAACTGGATCATGCATTATAACCAACAAAGAAACTGGTAAAATTCTCTTAACTGGAGAAAGAAAAGGAAATGTCTATGTGGATGATTTTCACTCTGTAAAGGCAAATTCTATGACATGCCTACTTAGTAAAGCCAATACAGATGAAAGTTGGATTAGGCACAAGAAACTAGCCCATTTGAATTTCAAGGCCATGAATCAATTGGTTAGAAAGAATATGGTTAGAGGCATTCCACAGATGGAATTCACCAAGGATGGACTATGTGATGCCTGTCAAAAGGGAAAACAAAGAAAAGTATCATTCAAGTCAATGTCTGAGTCATCAATTGATAAGCCTCTGGAATTATTGCACATGGATTTATTTGGTCCAGTCAACATCATGTCAATTGCCAAAAAGAAATATGCCTTAGTAATTGTGGATGACTTCACAAGGTTTTCATGGGTATATTTCTTACACTCTAAGGATGAGGCAAACAAATTAATTATCAATCATGTGAAGAATGTTGACAATGGCACTGCATGAAAGGTCAAGAAACTTAGAAGTGATAATGGTACTGAATTCAAGAATTCAACCATGAAAGAATTCTGTGAAGAAAAAGGTATTACTCATCATTTCTCTGCACCAAGGACTCCACAGCAAAATGGAGTAGTTGAAAGGAAAAATAGGACCTTGATTGAAGCTGCTAGAACTATGTTAGAAGAAGCAAAACTTCCTACATACTTCTGGGCAGAAGCAATTAATACTGCTTGCTACATTCAAAATATCTCCATAGTCAATCAAATTCAAGGTAAAACTCCATATCAGTTGATGAAGAAGGACAAGAAGCCAACAATAAATTTTCTTCATGTCTTTGGATGCAAATGCTTTGTACTGAGAAATCAAGGTGAAAATCTAGGAAAATTTGAAGCCAAAGCTGATGAAGCTATATTTGTTGGATATGGAATAACAACTAAAGCATACAAAGTCTACAATCTTAGATTACACATTGTTATGGAATCTATGCATGTAGTCTTTGATGACAAGAAAATTCAAGGTTTGGTTGATGAAGGATTCCATGATCTGTTGCATTTTGAAAATGAATCAACAAGCAATATTGAAGATAGTGATGATGATGTGGAAATCTCAAGAATTCAAGTACCTAGAATCCTCCCATCAATTGATGTCAATGCATTAATAGATAACTTATCAGTTGACAATCATCAATCGACTGATAATACATCAATTGATAATCATTCGATGGATATCAACTCTGCTCAACAATCTTCAAGTAGAGTGTCCATCTCAGGGGGAGGGTTCTCAAATATTCAATCACATCACAATGATCATAACACTTCCAATGATCATGAAGCATCATCTTCAAGGACAAATTTACCATCTCAAAGGAAATGGACAAAAAGCCATCCATTTGAATTAATTATTGGAGATGCAAATGATGGTGTCAAAACTAGAAGTGCAACTCAAAATGAATGCTTGTATAGTAGTTTCCTATCTCAAGAAGAACCAAAAAGGATTGAAGAAGCCTTGAATGATCCTGATTGGATAATTGCTATGCAAGAAGAGTTGAATCAGTTTGAAAGAAACAAGGTATGGAAGCTGGTGCCCAAACCAAAGAATAAGTCTATCATTGGAACAAAATGGGTGTTCAGAAACAAAATGGATGAATCTGGTACAGTGACAAGAAATAAAGCAATATTAGTGGCGAAGGGCTATTCACAAGAAGAAGGCATAGATTTTGATGAAACATTTGCACCAGTTGCAAGATTGGAAGCAATCAGAATCTTTCTAGCATATGCTGCTCATGCTAATTTCAAGGTGTATCAGATGGATGTGAAAAGTGCTTTTCTCAATGGAGAACTAGAAGAAGAAGTATATGTAGAACAACCTCCTGGTTTTATTGATCTTGTTCATCCTGAATTTGTATACTATCTTCTCAAGGAACTTTATGGATTGAAACAAGCACCTAGAGCCTGGTATGACACTTTGTCTAAATTCTTGATTGAGAATCACTTCATAAGAGGTAATATTGATAAAACTCTCTTTCATAGAAATGTAAATGGCTCTATGATTCTTGTTCAAATCTAGGTAGATGACATTATTTTTGACTCAACTAATGAAAAACTTTGTCAAAAGTTTGCTAAGTTGATGCAGAGTAAATATGAAATGAGCTTGATGGGAGAATTTTCCTATTTTCTTGGTTTGCAAGTCAAACAAGTCAAAAATGGTATTTTCATAAATCAAACCAAATATATTTCTGATTTATTAAAGAGATTTGATTTAAATGAATATTCTTCTGCAAAAACTCTCATGGCCACTGCAACTAAACTTGAATTGAACACTAAGGAAGCTATAGTGGACATTTCAAATTATAGAGGCATGGTTGGCTCATTACTTTATTTAACTGCAAGTAGGCCAGACATAATGTTTGCTACATGTCTTTGTGCTAGGTTTCAGGCTGATCCTAGAAAATCTCATTTGATTGCAATAAAAAGAATATTTAGATATCTCAAAAGAACTCCAAATCTTGGAATTTGGTATCCTAGAGATTCTAGATTTGATCTAATTGGTTATTCAGATGCAGACTATGCAGGTTGCAGAATTGACAGAAAAAGTACAACAGGCTCCTGTCAATTTCTAGGAAATAAGCTTGTTTCATGGTTTAGCAAGAAGCAGAATTCAGTGTCTACATCTACTGCAGAGGCTGAATACATTGCAGCTGAAAGTTGTTATGCACAAATATTATGGATGATGAATCAACTACTTGACTATGGGTTCAACTTGAACAAGATTCTTATTTTCTGTGATAATACAAGTGCCATTGCAATAATAGAAAATCCTGTGCAACATTCCAGAACCAAGCACATTGACATAATGTATCACTTCATTAGGGAACATGTAATGAACGGTACTGTTGAATTATATTTTGTCCCTAGTGAAAGACAACTTGCAGATATTTTTACCAAACCATTAGATGAATCTACCTTTAATAGATTGGTCTGTGATTTAGGTATGCTTAATTTTAATTAACATTTGAAATGTCTGATAAGTTAGTTAGTTGTTTTAGTTCTAGTAGGTAGCCGTTGATAATGCTAATATGTTGATTTTTCATTAATCAATTGATAAGGATTTTACATATCAATGGATATATTGATCTGCTGACTGATAACTACATCAATCGATGATGTATTTGTCTATCGATGGATAGTACTAACGGTCGATGGATAAATTAGTTATCAATCGATGGCATGGAAGTTTTAGGATCCATGTCATCAAACGACCTGTACAAAATCTAGCCGTTGATTACTTGTCTTATCAATTGATAAATACATACAGTCATATATGTATAACAGTCTATTGCCAAAATAAGTAATTCACTTATTCATTTTTTTAACGGTCAATTAAGTTCTATTTTGAGAAAGAAATCAATTGAGAAATTAGTAAATATAAATAGTGAGATTAAAATTTTTCTTTACTCTTACCTGCATTTTGTTTACTAATTTCTCTCTGTCTCTCTCTTTCTCTCTCTCAATCTGTGAACTTAGTCACTAATTTCTCAATTTTCAATCTCTCTCAAATACTTAATCCTTGTCAAGTAAGTGATTTCTAGCCAAAAGTCAAAGCAATGGCCTCTTCATCAAAGAAAGTTTCACAGAGTGGTTACATCTACGAACTTACAAATTTCGTAGCATGTACAATAGTGGAAGAGGCACCCCAGGAGTTCCATCCTCTAATGAAATTTCTGGAAAGTTGCAAGGTAAAGAAGGCACTCAAAGATGCTCCAAAGATCGTCTGCAATTTGGTGGAAGAATTTTGGGCAAGTGTTGAAATCATAAGTGACAACTCTACAATTACATTCACTTGTAAAGGAGATAAGTACACTGTTACTAATGTTGTTATTAATGAATGCTTAGAATTACCTGCTAATAATACTGATAAAAGCCCAATAGATAAAGAAATTAGGTTAATGCTAAAATCTGTTAATTATGCTGAACCAAAAATAGGACTAGGTCATGTGGTTAGAAAACATCTTAGGAAAGAATGGTCTTATTTCTTTGATGTCATAATTAAATGCTTTAGTGGTAAAATTAACAATTTTGATGCAATAGTAATTAGTATGTAGGAGGTAGCATATAGTATTTTGTTTGATAAATTTTTCAATCTATCTTCCATCATACTAAATGAAATTGCAGCAAAATTGGGTAATAAGGCTAATAGATCAAATCATATATATTATGCTAGATTTATTATGTTGTTTATTAACCATTTTGTGAAGGACATTGAAATAACCAGAGAGATGGAGACTTTGGACTGTTGTGTCCAAAACAAAAGGGTCTTTAAAGACTTGGTCAGGATTAATCTTCACAGAAATGTGGAATTGATCTATCCACCTTTTGTTCTGGTATATGTTTATTCCCTTACTTCTTCTAAAACTCAAGTTTCTTTGCCTTATGTGGCAATGTAGGGTGCTAGCAGTAACCCCAACCCTCCTACCCAAGCCACACTACCTATTTCCTCAATCAAATCTAAGAAACCAACCTCAACAGGTTCCCAAAAATCTGTTGTTGTAAAACCAAAGAAAAGAAAAACTCCAGGTGGTGATAGATTAGATGGAGAAGGTTCTGGTGAGGGAACTGGGGAAAGTCAAAGAACCCAGAAGGATAAGGAGAGAGAGGGTGTGCAACCCAAACCTACCCACTCCACAGTCTCCCAAAAGACTGTGGATGTTAACAAGGATAATACCACATCTCTGTTGGTGTCTTCCCAAAAAGATGTCAATATTGAAAAGAGCCCACAGCCAGGGGCACTGAACAAAGATGGGGACACTCAAGCCAAAACTCCTAAATCCTATGAAAGGAGAAAGAAGAAAGTAACCTTTGCACAAGGGGATTCACACACTGTAAAATCACAGGAAAATTTGGTGGAGTCTTCTCAAATTCAGTTTGATGCATCTCCAATAAATATGGAGTTGCAGTCCCATTCTTTATCTATTTCCATTCCTTTCTCTCCTTCACATCAAATTTCTTCAGAAAATGTTTTGATAGACAATCAAGCATTTTCAAATTCTCCTTCTTTGTTATTCAAGGAAAAGCCAACACTCCATTCTGAATTTTCTTCCCAGGAAGTTCAGGATTCCATTTCTCAAATCATCTCAAATGTAACTTCTCATATAATTACATAAAATGTATCTACTCCATCAATTAATGTCACAACATCAATTGATATTCAGCCATCAACTGATAAGCCATCGATCGATACTCAAGATCAATCGATGGGTATGCATCAATCGATGGATATCCTAAACACCTCATCAACTGATATTTTCTTAACATTAATTGATAACCAATCAATTGATGTTGCACAAACACTTATAGGATTGAGTGAGTTGAGTGAGAGGCAGGATTACAGCCTGGCAAAAGGAGAGGGAGTGAGTGAGGTCATTCCTATTTCTTCCAGGAATAAGAGTGAAAACTTGAGGGCCCCACCTTAGAAGGTACACAGATAATGAGTGAGGGAGAGGTGAGGTTCCAGGATGAGATCCTGATGAAAAATAGAGAGATGAGTGAAAGTGACAGAAAAATTCTTGAATATGCTCAGGAGTTGGAGAATGAATTGAGGTCTGAGGAGGAGGGAATAAAGGAGTTAGGGGGAGTCCCTAATGCAAATGAAGCAGGAGGAAGTGGTGTAGAGAAAGAAGCTGAATTATTGGAGGAAGTTGTTGTTGAAGATATGGAAGTTGATGCAGGTGACTTGGATCCAAGCAACTTTGTCCATCCTGATCCAAGGTACCAGGGAATAGCCACATCAAGCAACAGGGATGCTGAACAACTCTTAGGCATTGATCATACTGAACAGAGAACTTGACATTTGAAGGAAAGTTTGGTCAATGTCACAGATATCTGTCATATGACTCCTGGTGATATAGAAAGTGATTCAGATGAGGAGCCATGGATGAGTACCATTGATGGCTCTCTTGAAGATGCAGAAACAGAGATCCTATCACAATACAGAAGGGCAATGATGGAGGTGAACATTGAAGACTTAACTCACAGGAGACTTGCTCCCTGCATGAAGGATCGGTTAAAATTGCAGAAAATGACAATCACTGGCATAAGAAGGGAATTGGACATCATCAAAGATTCAATCTCAACAAACAAGGATGTATTGGAAAGAAGATTGGATGAGAAACTGCCAATGAACACTCTGGTGCAAATTAAGGATAAATTATTTAAGGAGTCAAAGAATTTTACAGCCTTGGAAAGGAGAGTAGAGTCCATAGAAACTAAGATGGAAGCTATAATTAGAGGACAGGCTCTACATGCTGAAATTCTTCAGAAGTTTCTTGACAGAATGCCACCACCTCCTAATTGTGATGATAACAAAAAAAGGGAGAATACAAAGAAGAATAATGATAAAGATGGTGATGGTGGTGTTGGAGGAGCTGGGAGTGATAATCCTAGAGTCAATTTGGGTGGTCACAACAGGACCTCAAGAAGTGGTACAAGTGGCAGTGGAAGCTATAAGGGTCAATCTTCAAAATATTCCAAAGATGACATGGAACAGAAAAAGAGAGATGCTAAGAAATTTGAAGATGATGTGGAAGCTAGAAGAAATTTTAGAGAAAAGGAAACTCAACTAATGATTGAGAGGGAAAGACAAAGTTTTGAAACCCTAAAAAGGAACACTGAGTTGGTTGCAAAGGCTGCAGAGTCAGGAAAATTAGATGAATTTATTGCTCAAACCAGAGCAGTAAATGAAAGTGCAAAGGGGGCCACTCAGGAAAGCAACTCAAATACAGAAGCTTTTCTTCAATTGGATGTTGAAGCACTTAAAGAAAAGAAGAAAATGAAATCAATAGTGATTGAAGAAGAGAAGAAGAAGAAAACTGAACCAGTAGGCCAAAAGCTACTTCAAGGAGCCATCACTACAGGAATCTCAGATGCCTCAAGGAGAGAAAAGGAGAATGAAGAGATTGTTAGACAGATGGAAATGCAATGGAATTTGGAAGAGCTACAGGCAGAGCAACCATTGAAAAAAAGGATAAAAATAGCAATGGCCCAGAAAAGGGCAGAAAAGGTAACTTGGGGAAATTGACAGAGATGAAGCAATATTGAGGAGCACCTTTATGAGGCAATTAAAAGAAAATGTTGAAAAGAAGAAGAATAAGAAGAAATTGAAGATTGAAGACCATGAAGAATTGAAGACACTGGAACAGCCTGCAAAGAATAATCATCAACCGGTATTTCCTAAAAGTGCTATGAAAATTTCTTGATTCTATTTGAATGATTATTGTTAAGGGTTTTTGTTATCATCAAGTAGATTTATGCCCGTTCATGTCGCAGACACAAATAGGGGGAGATTGTTGGGAATCTACATGTAACTTGATGATAATACTAAAACTTAGAATTATAGAAATTTTCAATAATTGTAACTGATCAACTGATATTAAATTTAAATATATCAATTGATCAGGGAACCATTTTTCAGTTGAAATGTTTATCTGAATCAACTGATAATATGGATTGTAGCATAGGTGTACTTAGTCTATTTTCAATTGATAAGGTGTAAATCAATTGATATTTTCATCAATTGATACTAGAGTCAATTGATATAGGTCATCAACTGATGTGTAACTTAGACTGTTAAATTGTGATTATTTGAAGACAGGAAAATTATACAAGTGAAGGATGATCAGTTGATATTGAAGCATCAACGGATAGAAGATCAATTGAAGAAACCAAGTCAAGAGTTGAAGACCATCAACTGATGTGAAGACTCATCAATTGATATCATTTATCAATCGATAAATAAACTATACTTATCAATCGATGGACATCAAGATCAATCGAAGAACATTATCAGTTGATGAATAAAGGAAGAGTCAATTGATATGTTTAACAGCAAATTATCAATTGACTGTGACAAAAAGGCAATCTGTCAGAGATCCAGAAAGACAAAAGAACACCTATGGAAGCCAGTCTAGGGTGGCTGTGAAGACTCAATCAGAAGCTGTCTTTCAAACCTTTATTCTAAAATAGAAAAAGGTAAAAGGGAGGTAAGTAGAAACAATCCTAGAATAGGAATTGTAAAAGCACACTTGTGGTATATCAACAAGTGTAGCAGCATTATTAGAAGACAGACAAGTTAAACAATATTTCTTAATCAACTATTCTAGCTTTAGAGCATATTTGTAAGAACAGTTGATTTATTTTCTAATCTTGTAAAAACGCAGCTAGGTTTCTTTTAACCTAGGAACATTGAGCAAAAATATACACTGATGGAAAAACCAATCCATCAGTAATTTTAAATCTCTTTGTTCAGTTTATTTTTCAGTCTTAATTTGTTTGAACATATTCTCTCTAATTCTCAAACATCAAGAACAAATATTAGAACAAGCAAAAAGTTTTAATATTTGTATTCAACCCCTCTTCTACAAATATTAACATTGTTCTAGAGAATAACATCCCTCCGGGGTTAATTAAATAAGACCACTATTCTGTACTCCACGAGTTATCCTCGGTGGGGAGCTTTGGGATGTAGTTGACTTCAACTTGGAAGATCTATTCGCGTTCAAAATTCGGGTTTGATTTAATGCTAGCCTCTAGTCAATTCGGGGTGGATCTAGTGCTAGACTCTAGTCAATTCGGGGTGGATTTAGTGCTAGACTCCAGTCAAGGTATCTAGGAAATAGCTGTAATGGAACGACTAGAGCCCACCGGGTCAACGTCGGATTCATAAAGTTCTTGGGCCTTATATTGGATTTTGGACTCTCCAAATAAGCCTCAATGTAGAGACCTCTCCCAACTAGGTTTTGATTATCGAATCAGGGTTGAATAAGGTGATCTTTTCCTATTAGGCTTCTACTTCAGCAACAACTACGTGGACTTGATCTCCTATAAATAGGGGTACATAGGCACATTATTAGGGGTTGGACGTTGAAGAGCACAAGGAAAACAAGTTAAAATCCCTAGCAATCTCAACCCCCAATTATTCACAAAACACTATACTCCGGTGATATTCAGCTTTGTTAAATCTTTTTCTGATAAAGAATCTCAATCTTTGTTGATTACCTGATTTCTCTATCAACAATATCAACAATTTCCAAGATCAATTTCATAACATATATTATATTCATTCAAACCAATAATTATCGGTACAACCTATTAATAATATTTTTTCTTAATATGCGTTATTTTGAAACAGACTTGTTAGTACTGTATCTTAGAAATTGAAATGTAATTTCAATCACTTATATTTATATTCTATAAAACTGAAGTTCACTAAATATGACAAGTCGGTTAATATTTTATAAGAAAATAAAAAATTAAATAGCCAACACCAAACTTGCTTATAAATTTCTAACAACCAAGTGATATTTTTCACCTCTAAATATATACTACAATTTTTTTGTAAATTAATCGACTTAAAATCAGTATGAAATTCAAATTAATTAATAGATTATCTAGTATTATAATTTTAGGTCTAAATCCTTTTAAAAATTTAAAATTATTAATTTTTAATATATTCGTCTCATCCGATATTTAACTGATTTTTTGTATAACCGTTCTTTGACCCGATTTCTACATAATCGAGTGGAATCCGTTCATCTAGTAATTAATCGCTGATTTTATAATGATGTTTATATTTTTAAATATTGAAAAAGGGGTATAGGATGAAGAAAAATACTAGAGACCTGATAGTCCAATTACAAATAGTTGACCCCACCTATATACACACAAAAATAGTCCAATTAAAAATAAAAACATAATTATTTGAGATAAATTTTAGAAATTGTTTGGGATACCCAACACTACTTTTGAATCAATACTATCATTTTGTTAAAAATCTTTTCCATACAGACAATGAAAAATATAATTTTATAATATAAGAAAATATTTTGAAATAGTTTTTTGAAATTGTTATATTATTAATTGTATTACCGAAACTACTTGAAAATGATTCTAGCTTCTTGTTCAACTATTAAGTGATGCACCAATTATTATCTAATTTGGAGTCTAACGTGGACTAACTTCAAGAACTCAACAAGTTAGGCTCGTTTATGTCGTACCTCGACTTATACGAAAGGCCCTTAACTCGGTGTTCGAAGTTATAGAATAAACCTACAAATATTCAACGAGTTTACTTCGTTTATATCTCTAAATAATATAAGAGATTTATACGAAATAGTAACACTCTGAATGTGTGTTGGTTTCTTTCACTTTATAACTCAACAAGATGTATTTATGTTTATGTCGTACCTCGACTTATACACAACACTCAACTTGGAATTAAAGTGAGTTACCTTGTAAATATTAGATGAACCTTTTGTTTATATCTCTAAATGAGTTTCATACAAATCGGTTTCCACTCTTGATATAAGCTTGGTTTAGATAAAAAAAATTCAACAAGGAAGCCTCTTGTATATGTCGTATATATCAACTTATACAAGTCTAGCCTCCACTTGAAATTTAAGTAAATAGTTGTTGTATCTAAATCCAAAATTAATCAAGGATATTAACAACCAACTAAGGAGAGAGATAAGTTAATAACTCTCCTGGTTTAGTTCACTCTTTATATATACGAGAATAAGAAATTAAGATGAAAGATCGTGTATATATAAATCGAGGAACACGGCTAACAATATATACTTACTAAAAATCAAACCAAGTAAGCTCTTGTATATATTGTTGGGGTCGAATATTATATATATAATATAGGTAAGAAAGAACTAACTTATGACCCTTGTGCTCTATAGTGAGAGACAACAATATTTCTTACGAAATCAAGGGATACGAGTTAGGATCTTGTACAAGAGTTCGTGTATACACTTAAAAATCAAGCAAGCAAGGTGGATACACTACTAAACATGTACCTACTGATTATGTATATAATATCTAGAACCAACTTATAACCCTTGAGATCTAGAAAGAAATCAAGAGAAAAAACTAGTTTGAAGCCTAAAACACACAAAAAGGGTCGCCGGAAAATGGCCGGAATAACAACTTTTGATACAACTTTATGGGCAACAAAAAAAGTCTAGCGACTACTAAGATATGGTAAGTGGGTAGCCAAAAGATATTTCTGTGATATGTGTGTTATATGAGCATGTAAATGTGTTTATAAGCTTGATAAGGGTTAGATCTATGGAAGTACTAAGCTTATAACTCAAGAACTCTAAGAGATGAAAATTTTCTGGACTTGAGAGCTTCTTGGGAGAGAAATTGCACCATTTACTCTGCTCAAATGGCTTGAAGAGAAGTGTGGGGGTGAGGTTGTATTTAAAGAGAGAGATTAAGGTTTTTGGTGGGTTAAGGGGTGACCAGGCTACTACATGGAGCAAAGAGAGCCACAAAATTCAAATTAAAGTTGTATCAGCTGAAATAGGCCACAAAGTTGCTTGGAAAAACGTGCTCACATCATTCAGTTAATTAATAAAGCTAATAAATGCGAAATCGAATGATACAATGACGAATATGACATTTTTCAAAACATGCTCCAAAAATTATGAAATTTTGGGAACCATCTGGAAATATTCCAAGTAGGTAATGGTCAAAATCCTACTCAATTTGGAATTGACCTTCATTGACTTTTAATTAACCAAACAATCAATTACGTATCGAAAATACAGACCAAAAATAAAAGTCACCCAAAAATCATAAAAAAAAGTCCTAAAATTATTTTTAAATATTCTAGTGACATTTCCCAAGTTTCAAGTCAATTGGACATTTATAGCTATTATTTTGAGAAACGGATGGTTTCGTTATCCTAGTAGCCCAAAACAATATTCGATAGTCATTTGTCGGAACTTGTTGATGTTTGAACTAAAGTTTTGACTTGAAATATATTCAAACATAATATTCCTAAAATAATTATGACTATGAAGTCCAAGGAATATGTTTGCCTGAATTAAAATGTATTTTATCCCATTAAATAAGACAGTTATGGACTTCCGAGATAAAATCTGCATTTTACCTTTAGACATGACTTTGTTGAAGATAATTTGAATAAATATATTAAAAAAAATATATTCAAAATATATTCCCTTGAAAAAAATATATTCAAAAAATAATTAAAAAAAATATATTCAAAATATATTCCCTTGAAGATAAATATATATATTTATGTGTGTTTATATATTATATTAATTATTTTATAATTCTCTAGACCTAAATAATATTTTAATAAAATTTAATATAGATAGAAAATAATAATATTATAATATTCCTGAGATTTATTTAATAAATTTTAATTTTAAATAAATTAGAGAGTTTGAATGATGATTAAATTGAGACATGAAAGTAAATTACACTATGTGTTACTATGTTACATAAAAATTATATGATAGATAATTAAGATCCTTAAAAATTTAATAAAATATTTGATAACCAAACTGATTAAAAGAAGTAAATTTGGTTATAATAATAACGTAAAAAGATCAAACATGACTAGCTACTAATTAGAAGTGAGGGGGTATGATTTTTAGGTGAGATCAAAAGTCTATAAATAGACAATTTACATTACCAATATCAGTGGATTCTTTTCTTCCCCAATATTTCAATTTAATTTATGATCTTTCATAAGAATTGAGAAAAGGTTGAAATTTTTAAAAAAATATTAGAAAAAAATAATTTTTCTTCCCTTAACAGATATTAGGTTCCCACTTAAACCTTCTTGAGACCTTGATTTATACTAGCTTACACCCATGTGAAGTATGAGTTTTTTTATAGTATTATTTTATAATAATTTTCTAAATAAAATTTTAACTTTTTAAAAATTTATATTTATTTAATTTTAATATCATAATTTAATATACATTCTACTAAAATTATATTAAATTAATTATTAATACTAGATGATAATCGAATTTTAATTATTTTATTTATAAATAATATTAAATTAATTCACGTACTCATAAAAAATGGAACCTTAATTAATTAACTAATACTTAAGAATTTGCGTTTTTATCTCTAACGACCAAACCAGGCTAACTCTCTTATTCAAATTATATATAGGATAAAAATGGAACCTTAATCAATTAATTAATTAATATTTAAGAATTTACGTCTTTACCTCTGACGACCAAACCATGATAACTCTCTTATTCCAATTATATATACTAGATTTCAACCCGTGCAAAGCATGGATTTTTATAAATATTTTTTTAATTTAATAATAATATGAATGTTTATTTAACAACCTTTATATTTTTTACTTATTTAATAAAAATAAGGAACTTGATCTTAGGTAACTTTCCCTTTCTTTTGATAATTATGATGTTAGGAATATATTAATTTGATGATGTACAAAATACTAGAACAGGATTTAGCACAGTCTATCTGCAAGAATCAATCAACGGATATCTATCTGCAAGAAGCAATCGACTGATAAATATCGATCGATAAGTCATCAACTGATAATAAGCCATCGACTGATAAAGCCAATCGAGAAGTCATCGATCGAGAACTCAAGTCATCAACTGATATTTATCAATCGAGAACTCAAGTCATCAACTGATATTTATCAATCGAGAACTCGACAACATATATTTCCTGATCGAGAACTCATCAACGGATATATAGTCATCAACGGATATTTATTGATCGAGAAGTCATCAACGGATATTTACCAATCGAGAAGTCTCACAAGTACTCGATTGATTAGCTCACAGCCTGACTTCTCGAAGCTTAAAGGAGATGAGTATTCGGTTGATTCAAACAGCTAGTTTAAAGGAAAGTCTTCGAAGATCAAAACAAATTTATTGTAGATATGCTATGGGAAGGAAAGGGAAAATTAAGGAAGCTGTCGGTCAGAGTTTACTCTATCAGAGAATACTCGATCAGAGTTTACTCTATCAGAGAATACTCGATCAGAGTTTACTCTAACAGAGAATGCTCTATTAGAGATTATCAACCGACAGAGTTTATCAGAAAAGGAAACAGACAAATCAGAGTCTGATTTGGATAGTAAGAAGGAATCTGTGAAAGATTTTCAAAGTTAATGCAGTCCAGGTATCAAATGAGCATGATGGGAGAATTGAGTTATTTTCTAGGTTTACAAGTGAAACAGACTGAGGAAGGCATTTTCATTAATCAGTCCAAATATACAAAGAATCTACTCACTAAATTTCAAATGCAAGATTATGCATCTGCTACAACTCCCATGGCTACTGCAACAAAACTTGATCAAGACACTGGAGAACCTGTTAATATTACTGCATACAGAGGAATGATTGGTTCTCTACTTTATTTAACTGCAAGTAGACCAGACATCATGTTTGCCACATGTCTATGTGCTAGATTTCAAGCAAATCCAAGAGCACCTCATTTGATTGCTGTGAAAAGGATTTTCAGATATCTCAAGAGCATTGCTAATCTTGGCTTATGGTATCCTAGAGAATCTGATTTCAAATTAATAGGCTATTCAGATGCTGACTTTGTAGGATGCAAGATTGACAGGAAAAGCACAAGTGGCAGTTGTCAATTTTTAGGTGGAAGACTTGTGTCATGGCAAAGCAAGAAACAGAAATCGATTTCAACATCAACAGCAGAGGCTGAATATATTGCTGCTGGAAGCTGCTGTGCACAGATCTTATGGATGAGAAATCAATTGCTAGACTATGGTTTGAAATTTTCAAATATTCCTATTTATTGTGATAACCAAAGTGCTATTGCAATGACAGGAAATCCAGTTCAACATTCTCTAACAAAGCACATCAGTATCAGATATCACTTCATAAGGGAACATGTGGAGGAAGGCACAATTGAATTACATTTTGTTCCTACAGATCAACAATTAGCAGATATATTCACCAAGCCTTTGCCTGAAGCAACATTTAACAGACTGGTTTCTGAATTAGGGATGGTGACAAGTGGCTCAACTTAGCAAGTTTCAGACACTCAGAGTATATGTCAGAGTATGGGGAATACAAACAGCAAAGAAGGATATTCTCTGACATTAAGAGAATTGATGACAAGAAGAAGAGTCTACCTGCCATGACATATCAACAGGTAATTCAGGTAAAACTCTCCACCTACAAACCTTCTATCTACAATGCTTCATTTTTTTTTGGTGAAATGGTGCAGGAACAAGTTTTGGAGAATCCCCCTGCACCTACCCAAGTAGCCAAATCACCTTCCACTAAACAATCTAAGAAATCACTATCTAGAAAACCAACCTCTGGTGTCTCTCAAAAGGCACCAGTTGCAAAAAGAAGGAGATTGGTACAAACTAGGCTTATAGATGAGCAAAGTGATGAGAAGCTCAACCCTCTAGAGAGACAGGTTATTGAAGGACTTTCTTTATTAAAGGAAAGTAATGATGCACCTGAATCTAACTTTCAAGCCAAGTCTGTAGACTCTCAAAAGGCTACAGACTCTGAAAAACCTAGGGAAGCACCTCAGGATTCTCATATTGAGTCTCCTGAGAAATCTTTTGCTAAGAAGTACAGAAGGTTAAGGAAGGCTTATTCTGCACACACACACAAGCCTGTTATTATTACTAACCCTGTTTTGCAGAAAACAGATGCTCCCAAAGCTCCTGCAGAGCCAGACTCTGAAATCAAGAAAACACCTGAACCAGAGTCTAATGTTGAGTCAGAGTCTAGACTGCCTTTAGACTCTGATCATGACACATTTCGGGAAGGAATGCCTTTGGATGCAGCCTCAAGTCTAATTGATGAGATCATTATTCCAAGTGATGAGGTACTGCTATTCCTATATCCTTTGGTGGAATCAGTTGAAGATCCAGGGCAATATCAGACTAAATCTCAAGTCTTGGATTTTCTTACAACCTATGAAGATCCAGGGCAATATCAGACTAAATCTCAAGTCTTGGATTTTCTTACAACCTATGGAGCCCTAAGGAAGTCTTGTTTTTGTGGCTGCTTCGCTGTTCTGGCTACAGATTTTGCATACGATATCCGATTGGGGCGAATAATATCTTTTCGGAAACGGCAGAGTGATACCTACAAGCTGAGATGGAAACCATCTCCAGATTTTTCAAGCCATTCTGAGCTCGTTTAGGCAGTCAAACAGGCGGCTGAAGATTTTCGAAAATTTATCGATGGATGATTTTGAAGATTATTCTTCGGGGCCATAATAGTGGATGTATTTTATTATGTTTTACATAATGTTTGCTGATCTTGATTATTACTACTATGTGTTCCATGTTTGTTTGTTATGCCATGTGATATTAACCCTTCGCATGCTAGAACGACATGGACATAGGGCTGTTTTATTATGCTTTAATCATGATGAGTATGCTGCTATGTTATGTGTTATATGTATTGTTATTATGATACATGTGGATTGCGAAAAAATAACATAGGACGATGCATCTAGATAAAATCCTCATAGTAAAATACTAAGTGGGAGAGGGAATTAATTTGGTATTAAATCCCATGGTCTCCATTATTGTTTGTATGTAATTTAACACTAAGTCGAATATAAATTATGTATACGTCACCCATCGTGGCATGTAATTTATGGTGTCTAGAGTGTTATGGAAATTACTAGAACAAACTTCTAAAATTAATTATGAATATTGGAAGGTACATATGTCACCCAACGTGGCGTACTAAGTTTCATAGAATTCAAATAATAAAAGGATACCCTATTTTTTGATAGCTTTCACGCTCAACTAGGAAGAGAATCTAAAATAACACATCTTTGAGTATTCTTGCATTGGTGTCTAGGAAAGCGTGCAGCTTACCTGGCCATTTAGATTGGTGTCTAGAAAAGTGGTTAGCCTCTTGGCAATGCTTCCACCGGCCTGGCCAGTCAGTCTGAATACTCTTTAGATTTGTAATTTTAGTAGTATCTTATTGTTAGGAGCAAGAATTTATCATAGTCAAAAGGCGCATCTGGTATTATTATTATTAATTTAAGGTTTAATAATGGTATACACTTAGCTATGAAAAATAATATAGATCACCCTAACGTGACTAATTATTTAGTAGTAGGACCGAAGTAACATTTAAATAAATTTAGGTGGTATATAAGTCACCCAACGTGGCATACCGGAAACCTATGGTGTTTAAGTGTTGGTGTTTTAATTTTAAATAATTGTTAGAGGAACCAATTTTTTTAAACACCCTCTAATTATGTGTTATATGTATGATTCTCAGGATATAATGGGCTTTAATCCACTTTTTACCATACTTAAGGATAACAAACTTACTGGACCTAACTATATTGAATGGAAACGTAATTTGGACATTGTGTTGACTACTGAGGAGTACAAATTTTGCATTAATGAACCCAAGCCAGAGGAGCCTGCTGAGAATGCTTCTGAAGTTGAGAAGGAGTATTATAAGAAGTGGATTAAGGCTGATGAGATATCGCGATGTTACATTCTGGCAGCAATGTCAGGTGTTTTGCAGCATCAGCATCAGGCTATGGCCACTGCTTCAGATATGCTCTTTAATCTCAAAGAACTTTTTGGAGATCAGAATAGGGCTGCAAGGCAAGTAGCAATGAAAGCTTTAATGAACACTCAGATGACTGAAGGGACACCTGTAAGGGATCATGTTCTCAGGATGATGTCACATCTGAATGAGATGGAGATCCTTGGTGCTGAGGTTGATGGGGAAACCCAGATCGATATCATCCTTATGAGTTTACCCAAAAGTTTTGAGCAGTTCCGCTTGAATTACACCATGAACAAAAGGATGTATAGTCTTGCGGAACTTCTGACAGAACTTCAGGCAGCTGAAGGACTTTTTCAGCAGAGTGTTCAAGTCAATGTGGCTGAGAAACCTTCTTCTTCTAAGCCGAAAGCCAAGAAGAAGAAAAAGGCTCAGACACAGAAAGTTGTGAAAGCTGTGGGAGTTCAAGGTGGTGCTGTGAAAAAGCCCAAGGGCAAGTGCTTCAGGTGCAAGCAGTCGGGTCATTGGAAACAGGATTGTCCTCTTCCTAAGAAGAAAAACAATACTGGTATGTCTCTTTCTCTAGTTACAGAAACATATATAGCGGCTATATCTACGAGCACTTGGTGTGTAGATACAGGAGCCACTGATCATGTTTGTAATTCTATGCAGGGGTTCCAACAATCCAGAATGCTTAGAGATGGCGAGATATATGTGTTCATGGGAGATGCTACGAAAGTAGCAGTAGTTGCAGTGGGAGATGTTAATTTATCTTTTGGTGATGATAGGAATTTGGTTTTGAACAATTGTCTTTATGTACCTTCGTTTAGAAGGAATTTAATTTCGGTTTCTAAACTTGCTTTGGATGGTTATAATGTTTGTTTGGATCATAATGTTTCAATTATGAGGAATAAACTAGTTATATGTTCTGGTACATTGCAAGACAATTTATACATAATCACTCCTAATCAACCTGCACTGCAACTACAACATAGGGTATTAAATAACACATCTTCTATCACTACTAAAAGAAAGGAACCTTCTTCTTTGAACCAAACATATCTTTGGCACTTAAGATTAGGTCATATTAACTTGAGGAGGATTCAAAGACTGGTAGTAGATGGGCCTTTAGGCTCATTGGCAGTGGAGCCATTTCCAGTCTGTGAATCCTGTTTGGAAGGTAAAATGACCACTAGGCCTTTTAAGGCAAAGGGGAATAGAGCCAAAGAAGTGTTAGAATTGGTTCATACTGATTTATGTGGACCCATGAATATTCAAGCAAGAGGTGGTTATGAATATTTTGTCACTTTTATTGATGATTATTCTAGATATGGATACATTTATTTGTTGCGCCGTAAATCAGAGTGCTTTGACAAGTTCAAGGAGTACAAAACTGTAACGAAGAAGCGACATGGAAAATGTATCAAGTCACTACGATCAGATCGTGGTGGCGAATACTTGCTTGGAGAATTTAGGGATTACTTATCAAAGAATGGGATCATGTCTCAGTTGACTGCACCTGGAACACCCCAACAGAATGGTGTAGCGGAGAGAAGGAATCGTACTCTTTTGGAGAGTGTTAGATCGATGATGAGTTATTCAGAATTACCCAAGTCGTTTTGGGGACATGCTTTAGAAACAGCAGCTTATCTTTTGAATTTAGTTCCTTCTAAGTCAGTTCCTAAGACTCCAAAAGAATTGTGGACTGGTTCAAAACCTAGTCTAAGACATATTCGGATATGGGGTTGTCCAGCACATGTGTTGAACAAGAACGTGACTAAGTTAAAATCTCGTACAGAAGTAAGGCTTTTTGTAGGCTATCCCATGGGAACGAAAGGATATTTATTTTATAGTCCTAAGGATCGGGATGTCATTGTTAGTACCAATGCTAGATTCCTAGAGGATGACTATATGATGAACCATAAACCCATGAGCAGTGTCGTTTTAGAGGAACTAGTGGGAGAGACAAATAATGAACAAGTGCCAATAGTACAAGTAGAACAGCCACAAGAGAACACACAACCTATCACTAATACCACACCGGTGTCTCGTCGTAGTGGGAGGGTTATTCGTAAACCCAGCAGATTCATGTTATTGGGAGAGTCTTCGGACTTGGTCTCTGAGGAACATGATGAGGATCCCATGACATACGAGGAAGCACTGCAAGACAAAGATGCAGATCTATGGCAAAAAGCAATGAAATCTGAGATGGAATCTATGTATTCAAATCAAGTCTGGGAGCTCGTGGAACCACCCAAAGGTGTAAAACCCATTGGATGTAAGTGGATCTACAAGAGAAAAAGAGGATCTAACAAAAAGGTAAAAGCTTGGAAAGCAAGACTTGTTGCGAAAGGGTATACTCAGAAAGAAGGGATCGATTATGAGGAAACCTTTTCGCCAGTAGTCATGCTAAAGTCGATCCAGATTCTTTTATCTATAGCAGCTCATCTCGATTATGAGATTTGGCAAATGGATGTCAAGACAGCTTTCCTAAATGGGAGTCTTGATGATGAGATCATCTATATGCAACAACCAGAAGGATTCATTAAGGAAGGCCAAGAGCATCTGGTATGTAAGCTTAAGAAGTCCATTTATGGACTTAAACAAGCTTCTAGGTATTGGAATATTCGCTTTGATCAGGTAATCCAGTCATACGGATTTGATCAATGTCCAAGCGAGTCGTGTGTGTACAAGAAATGTGAGGGTAGTTCAGTGACTTTTCTAGTGCTATACGTAGATGATATTTTACTCATTGGAAACAATGTAGGGATGTTATCAGCGGTAAAGGCATGGTTGTTCAAACAGTTCGAAATGAAGGACTTAGGTGAAGCGGCATACATCCTTGGGATCAAAGTTATAAGGGATCGCAAGAAAAGGATGTTGGCTTTATCCCAAGAGCCCTATATTGATGAGGTATTGGCTCGTTTTAACATGCAGGACTCCAAGAAGGGTAACCTACCTTATAAACATGGAGTTGCTCTATCAAAGAAACAGTGTCCTAAGACACCAGAGGCGATAGAGAGCATGAAAGCGGTTCCCTATGCTTCGGCATGCGGAAGCTTAATGTATGCAATGTTATGTACAAGACCTGATATTTGTTTTGCTGTGGGCATGGTTAGCAGATATCAGTCAAACCCAGGACAGGAACATTGGAGTGCAGTAAAGGCTATACTCAAGTACCTGAGAAGGACTAAGGAGTATATGCTAATTTACAAGGCCTCAGATTTGTTACCTCTAGGATATACCGATTCAGATTTCCAAGCAGATAGAGATAAGAGGAAATCAACCTCGGGATATGTGTTTACCTTAGGAGGTGGAGCTGTACTATGGAGGAGTGTAAAGCAGAAATGCGTTGCTGACTCTACCATGGAAGCCGAATATGTGGCAGCTTCGGAGGCAGCCAAAGAGGCAATATGGTTCAGAAACTTTCTTTTGGACATAGATGTGGTACCTAATTTGCCTAGGAGCTTGACAGTGTATTGTGATAACACTGGTGCTGTGGCAAATGCAAAGGAACCGCGAGACCATAAGGCAGCAAAACACATCGAGCGTAAGTATCACCTTATACGACAATTCGTTAAGCGAGGAGATATTATTGTGACTGATATAGCATCAAAGGACAACCGGGCAGATCCTTTCACAAAGAGCTTACCAGCTAAGGCTTTTGAGCAGCACGTGGAGGCGATAGGAGTCAGATGTATGGTCACATAATAGTTATTTAATTGGTAGTGGATTGCTTGTAATAAAACACTGATATACTCAAAGAATAGCTTGAGTATAAGTGGGAGATTGTTAGGGAGTATACTGAACTATTCGTTTGAAATATATGACATTGTCCTTTTTTATTGAGAATCTTGAATGCGTATTTTAACACTGTTTGTATATTATATATTGTGGATAATCTAGTATCAAATGGGATAACAGAAGATTAGATTGTCAGTGTCTATATATAATATAATAAATGTTCACAGTTTAAGTGGAGTTAAACAAACCACTGGAATGACTGAAGTATTATTTGGAAATAATCTATCTTGATTATTGAATAATACTTGTATGCTTTGTGTATATTGAACGGGATTAAAATATTAGAATTGTTCTTCTATTCTGATAATAAAGAAGAACTAAGATTCTATAATATTATTATTGCTTAGGTTCTTAATCCGGATATAGTGATTGACACTTGTATGCAATGCACATGTTTTGATTCATATGTGATGTGATTTTTTGTTAATCACAATATTATGTTTTGGACAATGACATTGCATACAGAGTGGGATATTGACTATAAAAGGAAACCGTGTCCGAAAATATTCGGGTGATGATGTCCTCTTGAAAGCTCATAAAGATAATTATGCTTTAGTCCTGCAGACAGATTTGTTCTTACATAATTATAAGGTTGAGTGGATGATCAAGGATAAAAGATATTGATTAAATTAATTATCAGAAATTAATTTAATTAATGAACATTCGATATCTTAAACATGGGGAATTTAATAAGCAAATAATATTGGAGCCGAATTAAATAATTAAATTACGGCATTAGGAGAGGTAGTGCAAATATTAATTCTTTAGTGGATTGAATTAATATTTAATGACATTGGGCTTGACCCAGAATGTCATTGGAAGGCCCGACCTAATTATCCAGGATCCCTACTGTAGCCTATATATTCATCTTATTCTCTTCTAGCTAAGAGTTGGAAAATACTAGGGTTTTTGTGAGCAGCCGTTCAAGGAGGCAACCAAGAACTAGGGTTCCAAGATCTCAAAGTTAGAAGGGAGGCAACCTTGGGAGGATCGAAGGCCACACTTCGCTCAAGGTGAATACGGGAATACAGTAGAAGACGTGGATTTGAATCGCTTGCGCCGTAGCGATTAAGGTTAATTTTCTATTCAAACTCGTTCGTTTTCATATCATAAAACGCAGCATCATGATTCGATTGTCCCAACATAAGGCTGGGAAGAAAATGATGGTTTTACAATTGATTGCGTCTGGAATTCTTCTTATAGCTTCTGTGATTGTCTCTGCAGAACGAGGTCTGACTCAAGTGACATCCAGTTACAACCAGACACCAGAACCCATGGCAGAAACTACCTACCTGGTTCGATTGTTTTATTCACTATTTTAAATAAAATTATTTTAGATCGAACTTAGATTTCTTATTCACTTATTGAAATTATTATTTATTTTTATTGGTGTTTTAGAATTAATAATATGAATAATATATTATTAATAAAATTCAAACTTCTTTTAGCGTTTGTAAATTTAATAATATAAATATTAAATTTTATTATATTATAAATGAGATTTGACTATTATAATTATGTTTAGTATTTATACAATTGTAAATTTTTTATTTAAATATGTTATTGATAAATATTAAAATTTGAATAACATCTCTTTACACTTATTATATATAAAATATAATAGGATAAAATAAATATTATATTATATAAAATATAATATATAGGTATATTTTAATATAATTTAAATCTGACACTTATAAAGTTTTTACAGAATTAATAATAAACATATGAACTTTTGGTATATTAATTATAAATCCAAAAAAATATATTAATATTTTAAAGATATAAATATTAAATTTAAACATATGATTAATATAATATTAAATATTAAATCTCTTTTACTTACTTGGGACGCGCTCTAGTTTCCTACATATTCTCGATTTTGTTTGCATCATATGTATCGAGTGAATTGATTTATATTTACATGTATATGTATGGGTATGGACTTGTAGCTCAAGTGGTTGTGTTTTATTTATCGTAATTACCGAATTGGAAGCAAGTATTTGGAATATTATTTTTGTTATTAAACATAATTTTTTAAAATTCAAAAAAGATGTTAATGAGAATCGAATCCTTGAGTTTGTTGATATTTGGATAAAATCTCTCTTACTTTTATTATATATAGGATATAATTAGTTTATAACACATGCAAAACACAAATTACATTAATAAATTATATATTAATTATTTTATATGATTATTTAATTTAATATAGTAATTTATGTTTTTATTTATTTTTTATATGTTATTTATATATTATTATGATATATTAATTTTTTTATTTTAATATTCATGAGATATGATTAATAGGTTGTAATTTTAAATAAATTAATAAGCGGTGAAGAAATTGAGTTAAATGTTAATACAACTATATTAGATAAAAAATATATTATAATATTATTCCTAAAATAGAAATTATGTTCTGTAATTTAAATATAAAATAATATTACCCGTGAACAATTGTATAAAAGAGGATTAAACCGTTGATAGAATTGTATGTATAATATATATAGTATACGTAAATTATTTTATACAATTTAAATATTTAAGTTAATGTGGGAATTTATTTATTTTATTATTAAGAAGGAGTATTGTAACATTATTCTTATCAAAGAAAATATATGCTATAATTTAAATATAATATAATATTACACGCGCTCAGTTAATAAAAAAAGAATTACACTAGTGATAAAGTGTTGGGAATTATCCCACATCGTTTGTGGGAGGGACAGTTTGCTAGTTAATAAGCAGACAAGTTAACTCCATTAGTATGAGACCTTTTGGGATGTGCCCAAATAAAAATCCTTGTGGGCTCGGCCCAAAGCGGACAACATCATACTATTGTGGAGTTATGGCTTGCTTACGGCCCAACAAGTGGTATCAGAACTATGATTATAATAGTTCATATGAGCCTAGAAAGAGGCAGGACTGGTCACACACCGAAGGAGGCACATTTCACATGTGTCAGGCCCGATCTGTGAAGGGGGAGATTGTTGGAAATTATCCCACATCGTTTGTGGGAGGGGTAATTTGTTAGTTAATAAGCAGTCAAGTTAACTCCATTAGTATGATGCCTTTTGAGATGTGCCCAAATACAAATCCATGCGGACTCGGCCAAAGTATAGATAATATAGATATAATATAGTAATAAAATTTAATTAATATAAATAAAATAATATTTTTATTTAAATATTCATAAAATTTAATGAATAAGTTATGATTTTAAATAAATTAAATAGGTTGAACAATTAGCAAATTGAAATATGTTAGCAGATCGTAAGTACAACTGTATATTTTAATTAAAACAGTGTGTTTGAAATTAAGTAGAAAACAAACATGTATATTTGAAGTTAAGTGAAACTGAGGACTGACCAAAAATTTGCCGCCACACCTTAACAATATAGTGTAGATAGGATATAATATGGAGAGATAGAAGATAGATAGATTACCTGGGAAGCTCACAAAAGATAAATTACACTCACCATAAGTTCATAACGGACGACATAAATGTTATACAAACAATAGATAGAGCCAAATTGGAACAAACAATCAGACATTCAAATCTTTAGCTAGCTAGCCAACTTTTGGGGCACCTGCAACTTTCCCAGAAGGGTCGACGTAAATACGTACCCGATTGGTTCGGAAATCCATAGTAACAAAGCTATTTTGTGCAACTATATGAACACTTGTTCCTGGACTTTCTTCCTCTATCAGTTTCTTTGCTTCTTCACCTGCCATCCCCACTACCTCTGGCCATGTTGTTTTTCTACTACGATTTCCTCCGAGTAAACTCTCGAAAGATCCTGATAATTATTGCACCAAATAAATACATAAACATTTGATATTTTATGTGCTAGAACTTAGACAGGACTAATTTTAAGATTCACTGACACCTTAATTAGGCAAAATTAGTAAATTAAGTTAATTTATATTTAGAGAATTCGAAAATTAAGTTACTTAGAAAATGAAAATCGAAAACTTTAATTTGGTATGGTGTTATTATCCTTACTCCCTTATTTGAGTTTGAGCCTTGAATCTTGATAGATATACTAAATACAATTACTATTATGGTATGTTTGGCATATACAAGTACTATTAATTACTCCCTTATTTGAGTTTGAGCCTCGAATTTAATTTCAAATTTTGGATTTGGAAAAAAATTGGATTTCGATTTCATTTAGAATCCAAATCATTCAAATACCAGTAAAATCTTGAGAATTTAAAGTTACAACTCAAATTTTATCATTTGAAATGAAATACATGTCCACAAACACAATCTTAATGTAACTTACAAAGTAATCAAGGAATATAATGTAACATACTTGGTAAAGGTTCTTGAGGGAGCTCAGCTGCTTTGTTATCTTCCTCAGCCATATATAATGCTGTATAAATTAAATCTCTCTCTTTATAACTTATACACACGCTTCTGCCTTTATATAGAACTCATATTAAAATGTGTATATACCATCCACACAAAGAGATATACACATATGTATACACCTAAGACAAAGATTAGCATCTCTCCAAAATGTCGACCGTCCAAAACACGCCTATTTGCCAATTTAATAATTCGGTGTTTACGTGTGAAGCCGAAATACTGCCGGCAAAAGCTATGTTTATATTCCAAACATAAATTTGATAAACTGAACAAAGTTCATGTTTTGCTCTTAATTAACTTAACTTTGCTAACGATTAGTCAATTAGAAAGAACAGTTAGTTTTGTTGATATCACTCACCATTAATTTTACCTTTTTGATATTACTCACGTTTAATAAAAAGACAGTTTTCATTCTAAATAATTTTGTTTTTTGTAAGCACTTCAAAGGGAAAGGGCTATTCCGGACGGATGAAATTTGTCGAAAATGGACATGTTATAAGTTTTTTATGTCGCATGTTGTTTGAAAAATGTGAGTGGCCCCCTATTTGTACAAATAAAAAAAAATCGTATAAAAAAAAATTCGAGAATATCTTTGACAAAAGTTTCTTCACTCAATTATAAATGTTTATAAATGCCCCATATTTATGATAGATATTCTTAATGGAAGTGTCAAGGAAGATGCTATAAGAGCTGTTGAAGAAGTTGTAATCAGAAAATCTTAACATGCTGTCACTGCACCAAATAAAGCCATTTACGATGGAAAACTTACGACCAAATAAATCCATTGTCAAGCGTAGTTCTGTTGTGAAATTCAGAATAGTAGTAAACTTGTAACAGTACCCATGGATGAAGACACGAATAAAAATGTTCAGATGCATTCCTAAGTCCAGGCAATCAAAAGCTAGAAATTTACCTCTCACATTAATATATTGCTGAAGATGCCGAATGAGTCTCACAAATATACAATACTTTGAAGTAGGTGAATCAGGTTGAAGCAAATCAAATCAGAAATATGAAGGTTTATTCGTCTGCTAGTAGGACTGTCGAATGTATATTATGTATACATCTTCAATCTGAGCACCTGCCAAGTATCACATACAATCGTACTGAAAAGAATGATATCTATATGGGGGTGTTGACATATATACTCATAACTATTGAGAAAATTATAAAAACTATATCATTTGAAAATATATCTAATCCACTTTAATGAAAATGTATTTCATTTTGAGAGGTAGCTGATATATATGATTGTCAAACTGTGTGAAGAGTAACTAGTTAGAATAAATACAAAGCTTAGCGTCAGCGTTGGTTGAGGATATTATAAAAGTGGTGTTTTGGCTCCTCTTATTTCCGGAAAAAGTACGTATATATGTACTTTTTCTGGAAATAACTAACTTATTTTTAATTTTGAAAATAAAATTTGGTCTTAAAAATTTAAATTAAGTTAATATTTTAAAAAATGTAAAAATACGTATTTTTTTAAAAAAAATAACTTATTACTTATTTTAAAGAAATCTCAAACAGGGTCAACAATTGTATATTACTCCTTCCATCCCATTTTAGTGGTTTTTTTTTACTTTTTGTGCATAATTTACTGTGTATAGAAAATATAACTCTACAAATTATTTTTTAATTTTTTTTACTAAATAAAAATTTAATATTTAAATATTTATTCAGGAAAAGAAAATTTGAAAATTAATTTTTAAAACTATCATTTTTATACACCTTAAATATGTGCAAAAAATAAAAAAAAACTATTAGAATGAGATGGAGGGAATATATGAAAGGTTTTGTAATTGTTATGGCCCCAGTATTTCTAAGAACAACAATATCCACGGTTAAATAAAGAGTTCAAGGCATCTATTAGATGTCAGGATTATATACCTGCTCCAGTGTTCCAGATTTCGGCCGATACACCGATAAATCGGCCGAAATATCGGTCCAACACTAACTTCCGATCTAACTTATCATAATCGCTGAACTATACGTTTCTTTAAATCGGGTCAAAAAGCGGGTCAAAAATCGGCAAAGTCAAAAACCCTATTTACGATCATATAACAAACTCACGGTTTCGGTACTCCTCTATACATCACATAGAAAGAAGAGAAGAAGAAGAGAAATAAGGCAAAGCCCTGACACCTATTCAATCTCGATTCTCGAAGATTCTATGGTCAATAGTAAGATTAAGGTACTCGATCTTTACCTTTCTGATTTCAATTCCTTTACTCTTTTTTGTTAAAGATTGTATAGTGGGTATTGTTGTGTTCCTAAATAATACTCTTGTAAAATGTGAACAATGAAAGTGTAAATTTGATGATATGTATTTTATTGTTGTGTTGATGATATTGAGTTACAGAATGGAAAATTCTATGTCTGCTGGTAATCTGCACGCTTCTGATGAAACATTAAAGTGTAAATCCGATGATATAGGATGGGAATTCGGTGAATTGGTAAATCCAGAAAATACACAGAAGGTGAAATGTAAGCTGTGTAACAGAGTACTTAGTGGGGGTGTCTTTCGCCTAAAACAACATATAGCTCGGGTTAAAGGTAATGTTGTATCGTGTGATAAATCCACTCCGATAGACCAATTAAAGTGTAAACGAGCATTGGAGGAGGTTAAACGCATTAAAGAAAACAAAAGGAAAGCCCTTGAAGACACTAGGATGGAGGTTAATATCACTGAGAATAACAAAGGGCTTGATGATTGTGTTGAGATTGATGGTATTAATAAGCAAGCACGCCAACTTGGTCCAATTGATCAATTCACTAGAGCAATATCTTCATCTGATAAAAAGAGACAACAAAATATTAGTGAAGCATTGTTCAAGAGCAGGACTAACGAGGTGCACACTTATTTGGCTTGCTGGGTATATGAATCTGGAATTCCATTTAATTCAATCAACAATGATGGTTTTCGTAGATTTGTTGAGGCTGTTGGGCAATTTGGTCCTGGCTATATACCGGCAACTCAATATCAATTGAGAGAACCTTTATTAAAGCAGGCAGTTAAAAATACCATGGAATCAATGAAGAAACAAGAGAACGAATGGAAAGATGGAGGATGCTCAATTATGACTGATGCATGGTCCGACAGGAAAAGGAGAAGTATAATGAATCTGTGCGTAAACTGCAAGATAGGAACTAGTTTTCTATCCTCAATTGAATGTTCATTAGAGGCACATACAGGAAAATATATATTTGACTATGTGGACAAGTGGATTGACAATGTTGGAAGTAAAAATGTGATACAAATTGTGACTGACAATGCAACTAATAACTTTGCTGCTGGAAGACTCTTGAAACAAAAGAGACCAAATATATTCTGGACAGCATGTGCAGCCCATACAATTAACCTCGTTCTGGAAGCAATCGGTAATTGTTCAATTAAATGTCATACTTGTTCTTCTGTTAAGTAATTTTTATTTGCTGCTAACTATTTTATGGTTTCAACTTTATGCAGGTAAGACTCTGAATTTTAAGCTTGTGATTGACAAGGCAAAATCTTTAACCGTATATATTTATGCACATCACAAAACGTTGGCGTTGATGAGAAAATTTACAAAACAGAGGGATATTGTGAGGCCAGGTGTTACCAGGTTTGCAAGTTCTTTTCTTACGATGCAAAGTATGCTAGAAAAACAGGAGAGCTTGAAATATATGTTTCTGTCTAGCGAGTGGAGTGGGTGTAAGTGGGCTACTCAACCAAAGGCTGTAGAAGCATATAGTACTATTGTTAGTCAACCTTTTTGGACGAATCTCTCCTTTTGTGTAGAAGTTTTTAAGCCGTTAGTTAAGCTGCTAAGGCTTGTGGATGGTGATTTATGGCCGTCAATGGGTTTCATTTATGGTGAAATTAAAGAAACTAAGAAAGAAGTCATCAGAATTTGTAATGATGCAAAAGAAATGTATAATCCAATTCTGTACATCATTGAATCAAGGATGAAGGACCGACTCGATGGACCATTACATTTGACTGGTTATCTTTTGAATCCTTACTACTATTACAGAGATGATGAAGTGAAGAATGATTCTGATTGCATGGGTGCTTTATTAACTTGTGTCGAGGCCTTCTTCCCGGATGATTTCCAGACTCAAAATTTGGTCTCCAATATTGAGCTGCACAAGTATAAGGCAATGGAAGGCATTTTTTCCAGAAAGTTAGCCATTTCCGGAAGAATAAAGAATGATGACAATTTTAATCCAGGTAATAACTTTCAAATTGGATATTAACCTCATTTAATTGATTTAATTTATAGTTTAAATGAAGTACATCAGTTCTATTTTTTTCATAATAGTTGCTTGGTGGTCAAATTATGGATCTGAGACGCCAAATCTGCAAAGGATGGCAATGAAAATACTTGGTCTGACCACAAGTTCTTCAGGTTGCGAAAGAAACTGGAGCGTCTTTGAAGGGGTTTGTTATTCGTTATTTAATTGAAATATTATTGTTATATTATTGCTCACTTTAAACATAAATTCCTCAGTTTTTTTTATTGTTAGATTCATACTAAAAAGAGGAACAGGCTAGATTCAGAGAGACTAAATGATCTTGTCTATGTCAAGTTTAATTCCAAACTCATTAATAAAAATAAAAAGTTGAAGGACAAATGTGATCCATTGCTTGCAAACGATGCTAGAATGGCTCAAGAATGGATTGTGGAGGGTGACCATGCTGATGAGTCTGAAGGTTCAACAAACACCCGCACCGAAACAGACACCTGCAATGAGATAATTAGAGAACTTGATGAAGATGATTTTCTTTCCGATGAAGAGGAATCGTACTGCAATGATGATTTTATGTTTGGTGATTTACAAAACGAATGTTGGTGACATTTTGGAAGCACGAGTACTTATAACTTTTTGACTGACTAGCTGCTATTAGTTCATATAGCTAGAAATTCATAATGGATTTAACTACGTATGGGTATTTTGAATGTAAATATGGCTGAACAGTGTTACTTTTGCTTAATATACAAGGCTCTAGCTATGATTTTGCAATTGGATTGTTATGTTTCCATTCTTATTTGATGTATTCTTATTATTTCTTAAACATTGTACTCTGGGTCCAATGTTTGTTGCTATCACTTGTACATTCTAGTTGTACAGGTGATCGGGTGAGTGATATATGATTAATAGAAAGATAAAATATGTGCACATATATGTGATTAGAGAGGAAAATTTTTGTACAAAACTATATCTTACTTATATTATTACCAACAATTAATATTTATTAAAATAATAAAATATATTAAAATAATAAAATATATTAAAATATATCCGTATAGTATTCCGATTAATCCCCGATTTGCCGATTAATCCTAAATCGATATCTCAACCGATTCAACCCGATTTCCGAAATCTGGAACATTGACCTGCTCCTTTATAACCTTTACAGAAATTTTGCATTTAGACCCGTTTGGTATTGCCGTTATAGACAGTTACAACAGTTTTTTACTGAAAGTTTATCAGAAAGGTATTTGATAAATTATAAAAACTGCCGTATGAAAAAACGTTTTTAGTGTAAAAGCTGTTGTTAGCAAAAACATGTCCCTTCATACTTTTGAAAAAAATTGCTTTTAGATTTTCGAGGAAGTATCTATCAGTTTCATCATCAAACCTTCCCAAAAACATTATTTTTATATATTATATCTCAAAATATGCATAAATCAAAAAAATTACCAAACAGTCATCTAATTTTCCTGACAGCACTTTTTCTTACACCACAACAATTTTCAACTGCACTCCCAAACGGAGTCTTAGTCCAGTACCAAACTACTAAAATAATTGAGGTTTGAGGACCATTTATAGATTTTCTATTATACAACTGGAATATAAATGATCCGGCTCAGTAGCAATTCCAAAACTCTCTAATTGCAGACATGCAGACAAATGATGATCAAATAGTTGAAGAGGTTGATTGTGTTGAAGATATTGTGAAAAGGCACCCTTCTTTCATTCCAGAAAGATACATATTGACTGAGAAAGATGTATCGAAAGATATTGAACTACCACTACTTTCTGCAGATGTCCCAGTCATTGACTTGGCTTTGCTTTCGAAAGGCCACAAGGACGAGCTCAAGAAACTTGATGTGGCTTGCAAGTCCTGGGGCTTTTTTTTGGTAACATATCATTTACTGCTTATTGATGCCTACATTGTGTTATACTGTTAGTTGCATGTTTTAAACCGTCTTTTATCGATCCAGGTGATCAAACATGGAATCGACGAAGGAGTGCTAGAGAAAATGATGACAGCTGCATCTGAGTTCTTCAAACTTCCGCTAGAAGATAAGATGAGATACCAATTTGATCTGGTGGCTATAGAAGGCTATGGTAGACCTTATCCTGTCACTGAAGATCAGACAGTGGACTGGTCAGATTCACTAATGTTTCGGCTGCACCCAGTTCGGGGTAGGAAGCTTGAGTTATGGCCTAACAAACCAGCAGAATTCAAGTATGTTAAAAGCATTAATGTGACTTTTCAAAAAGAAAAACTTTATCGTGGACTATCCTTAATTTCATTTGTAGATTAGCACCGTAGAATTATATATGTATGTCCATGTCCATGTTTCATTGTTATGAACGGCAAGAGGTGTTTTTAGAAAAAGGGCACTTTTGCCACAATAGAGGAGGGTATCCGCCATGATAAAATGATGAGGATTTCACTTTTTTATCTTCAATAATATATTGCATAACTTTAAAATTGAAATGTTTTCTCTGCAGAGGGGCTGTTGAAGCATACTCTGTGGAAATTGAAAATGTTGTCAAAGAACTCCTTGGTTCCTTATCCTCGATCATGGGGATGGAAAGTAATGATCTCCCTGAACTACACAAGGAAATGCAAGTATCTATGCGAGTGAATTACTATCCCATCTGCTGCGAGCCTGACAAAGTAATGGGGATGAGTCCACACTCTGATGCAACCACCATAACTATACTTCTGCAGGATAACAACGTTAACGGATTGCAGATTCGACATAATGGTGGGTGGGTGCCTGTGAAGCCAGTACCCAACTCACTGATTGTCAATGTTGGAGATGTATTAGAAGTATATCTTGAACATAAATTTACTGTAGTGTTGGCTAGAAAATATTACTGTGAAGACTCGATCCGATGAGCTTTCATGGAAGATTAGAGGTGAAGATGAGTACATTTCACTGTGCTCTCACTGAATCCTCATATGTCAAACACTTTACAACAATACATTCAATTCTTCTTCAATTTACCATTTCAATATATAAACTTTTTGTACTGTGATAAATGTTAGTATTGGTGTCCTAGAGACAATACTTTTAATGTTTTATTGAAAACAATTAAGGATTATGTTTTATGTGATTATTTATTATGTCTTTATTTACTGCGTTATAAATTGAAAGGATAATAAAATGTCCTTGGAATATTAATACGTAATATATATCTTTAAGTATGTGACTTAAAAATGAGATTATATGAATAGTATTTTATTCCTAAAATTCCCTAGTCAAGTATTATTATTTAAGGACAATAATAATACAATAAGACTAGTATGTTTGTTGACGGATGACCACATCTCATTGGTCATAGGTATAGTGATACTAAAGTCAAGAACATAAGTGTATGTATCAATACATGACACTGGAAAGACCCGCCGTGAGATTCTACATGTCAATAAGTGTCATAAGAAATCTCACTGTGATAATGATGTAATGATCCTCTGACTTGAAATCATTATATTTCTATACGAGAATTAATATACTTTGATTACACTCAAAGTTACCTTTAACTGGGTAATGATAAAGGTGTACATTGGGTATGCTATGAATCGTATGATGAATATGAATGATAGATATATGATTTAACCCTCCAATTCTAGGAGTGATATTATTGGCCTCTTGATTGAGTGAGACTATGAAATGCATGGCCATGCTCAAATATTGATTTGTTTAAATAGTCTACTCATTGATCAAGGAAACCGAGATTAAACGTTGAAGAGGATGACACTATACATGCCTCGAGTTTGATCTATAATATAAGGTTAAAGGGATTATATTACATGGAACATTATTCACGAAATGTTTAATTGAATCACCAATTATTATTGTTACTTGGGTAACAATGATGTATTACTAGATGCCGCTCATTGTTTATAATTTTATTATTAGATAATAAAATTATTGCCAACGTAATAATAACCTAAAGGGTCACACACAAAGAATGTCAAAACGGAGGTTTATTTAAATTACGAATTTAAATATATTATTGTTTATTCGAATTTAATTATTGAATTAATTAAGTGGGACTTGATTAATTATATTAGAATTCGGATTTAATAAGTATTATTATTATTCGAATTTAATTATTGAATTAATTAAGTATGACTTGATTAATTATATTAGAATTCAGATTTAATAATAATAATAAACCAAAGTCATAATGGGTTTTGGAAACCACATCGATTAGGGTTAGGCCCAAAATCTCTCTCTCTCTCCTATATATACATAATGATGTATAGTATTAGGGTTTAATCATCAAATTTCGTTTTTAGAGAAAAACCCTAGTTGTTCAACATCAAGAGAGGCTAGAGAAAGAGAGAGAGAGGGGCAAACAATTCGGCTAATACCGACTCCGGTGATCGTAGGGCGATCGGGCGTTCGTATGGACTTCTTTAGAGAGCAAATCTTTGCAACAAAGGATTGCTGTGATTCATCTTTCTGGACCTCCATTAAACAGCATACGAAAGCTTTGTTAAGGTACATACTTCTTCACCATAATCATCCAACGTTATACATGGATCCTGCGATTGGGTTTCGATTTTTTTTTATTGTTTTTATGTTAATTCCGCTGCGTTTTCATGCCCGAAACCCTTCAAAGAAAACTAGAAGGGAAAAGAACAAGGGCAAGGATCTCTTACGCATCATTTGTCACTCCACAAATGGAAGTAGAAGTGGAGCCATTGAAGCAGATGCTAGATGACTCACAGCAACATAAACTGTACAAGAAGACTATTTAAGGCACAGTCTCCAAAGAAAACCAGAAGGGAAAGCATATATTGCAAATTATGCTTCATAAACCAAAGCCTCAGTTTTGGGAATTCTGCCTGTCATGTGGCCAGTAATTAAGCACATTGCTGTCCCAAATATTATTCACTTCTGCAACTTGACAGATAACAATAACAAATTGTTTGCTCTGTTTTACTCTTTGTTCTTGTAATTTAAATTTTAATATAAGTGATAACAATTTTCAAAACCTTCTGTTAAGTAGTTCTGGAGATCTTAATCTAAACACGTAGAATCTCTTTGTAAACTATCATGAAGGATTCGAGTAAAAGAATATCAAGTTTTCAATTGTTGAAGAACACTTCAGTGGTTTCTGCAGTCGTCAGTGTAAAGATTTACATAGTAGACTATCATTATTAAATGTATGCTATGTTTCCTACACATGATTCATAATATATAGATTACTCATATACATGCCATCTATTTATACCCCTTTTTGGATGCTTCCCGGTTCTGAAGATAGTAGGAGAGAAAAGTGAGGATTCAAACACATAACCTTTTGAAGAAAAAAAAAGCATGAAACATCCATTTACAGCATTTAGTCATTTACAACTTGGACTAAACTTTAAATTATTCAAAAACAATCGATAAGATAAATTTGAAGTTCAAAGGGAGGCAATTTGAATAAGATATTGCATGATTGTTATCTGCAGCAAAAAAAAAGTTCGTGTATAATAAGAGACTGGCAGCATAAAACATAACTTATTCCATATCTAAATAGCTACACGTGAGAAACATATCCCCGCCAAAAATAAAAGAAAAGATATTTTTTTCCTTGCAATCCATTAAAACACATGGGCTAAAGAATAAAGCATGCTTCTACTAAAAACATCATCCAAAACAGAAAAAGAGAAAAAGAGAAACCAGATGATCATCACCTTATAACTCCACAAAAAAAAAAAAATAATAACAGTCTCCTGGCAACTTCATTTACCTGAACAGAAGAACTTCATTCGGTAGCCCTCTGTTGGAAACGTAATGGACCTCACAGTAATAAACACACAGCAGACTTTATATATATATATATATTAGATAATTAAGCTACAGCTTATATACTTTGTAATACATGCACAACAAGGCTACAACCCTCTTCTTCTTTCTCTAGCTACAACTCTTTTTTTTTTTCACTCGGTGTTACACCACTTCACTTGATACTTCACAAATGCATGCATACATCGGTATTTATAGAGTACATATTTACTAGCTGACATAATCCCTTACATCACAATATTTATTACATACACATATGACTAGCCTGCTATTTTTGACCTTAGAGAATGCTACACGGTTAATTTCTTTGAACCCACCTTGGAATTTCATTTAACATTACAAGTGTTGCTCTTTTCATTCCTTTGTTTTCCATGTGCAGCCTACCATATTTTAAGGGTTCTAATGTTGATCATATAGCTACAAGACAGCTGTTGCAATTATATGTGGTGCATGTATCTTTGACCTCTGCCTTTGTATTTTTCTTTATTATACTAGAAAGCTAGCTGTTAATATTTATTAGGGTGACTCCTGGAGAGTTTGAAATTTTAACACTCCCCCTCAAACTCGACTTTGCATTCCAAGTTTTTCTTTCATTTTCTGAAATATGTCCGGCTTCAACGGCTTGGTGAAAATATCCGCTAAATTTTCTTCGGTCCTGCAGTGTACCAATTCCACAATTTTGTCATTGACCTGTTCTCGAATAAAATGATATTTTATGTTGATGTGCTTGCTTCGACTGTGGGACACTGGATTTTTCGCGAGAGAAATAGAAGATTTATTATCCACGTAAATAGTAACTGGATTATCCTTGGCAAGATTTAACTCGCCCAATATGTAGCCTAGCCACATAGCTTGACATGCACATGCTGCAGCTGCGATGTATTATGCTTCACATGTTGACAAAGCAACTGTTTGTTGCTTCTTTGACGACCATGAAAATATCGCCGGACCGATATGAAAAACATATCCCGGAGTACTTTTTCCGTCATCCAAATCACCACCATAATCACTGTCTGAATAGCTAACTAATTTTGAATCTTGAGAATGTGTGTAAAATAAACCATGATTAATTGTACCTTTAATATATCTCAAAATTCTTTTAGCTGCCATGAAATGATCTTGCTTCGGCTTTTCCATGTACCTACTAACCAGTCCCACAGCATACATAATATCGGGACGAGTGAAAGTTAGGTACCTCAGACTTCCAGCCAAACTTTTGAACAATGTCGGATTTACCGATTCTCTTGTTGAATCAACTCTGAGCTTTATGCTTGCTTCTGCTGGCGTACTCACTGGCTTGCATTCTTCCATTCTGAATTTTTTAAGGATTTGCTCAGCATATTTTTTCTGTGACATAAAAATCCCATCTTTGCTTTGCTTCACTTCGACTCCAAGAAATTACGACATTTGACCAATATCTGTCATCTCAAATTCATTAGTCATAACTTTCTTAAAATCATCGAACATACCAGGGTTGTTTCCGGTAAATATCATGTCGTCCACATATAAGCACACGATCATGATATCTCCTCCTGAATTTGTTTTTGTGTAGAGTGCATGCTCGTACGGACTCTTCACAAAATCATGCTTCTGAAAATATTCATCAACCCTAGTGTTCCATGCTCGCGGGGCTTGTTTCAACCCGTACAGTGCTTTCTTTAGCCGGTAGACTTTATCTTCTTGGCCTTTTTTGATCATATCCCTATGGTTGCTCGATGTAGACTTCTTTTTCGAGATAACCATTTAGAAATGTTGACTTCACATCCATCTGATAAATCTTCCACTGATTTTGAGCTGCAATTGCTGTAAAAAGTCGTATGGTATCAACTCTTGCAACTGGAGCAAATACCTCATCATAGTCAATCCCGTATCTCTGCTTGTACCCTTTAGCAACTAGCCTTGCCTTGTACTTTTCAATTTTTCCTTCTTGATTGGTCTTTGTTTTGTAGACCCATTTTACACCAATTGTTTTGTGTCCTTCTGGAAGATCTACGAGCTCCCAAGTATCATTCTTCTTGATTGCACCAATTTCTTCATCCATGGCTTTGTTCCATTTTCTTTCTTCAAAAGCTTCCTCAAATGTCACTGGATCACATTCAGCCATCAAACAAAATAATGAATAATCAAAATTTATTTGTACCGGACTTGTTGCTTCATAAATATTATCCAGACTCCGCATTTTTCTTGGTGCTCTCCCTGAACTACTGTTGCTACTGCTGCTTCCTGAACTCGATGGTGTTGAAGCAGGAGTTTGTTGATTTGGACTTTGGGAGGAGTTGGATCATCTTCTGCGCCATCTTCAATGTTAGAGTCATAACCGTCATCATTGAAAAATAAACCAGCAATTTTTCTTTCCTCTTCGCTCCATTTCCAATAATCGGATTCATCAAACTCAACATCTCGAGAAATGATTAATTTCTTTGTGAGGGGATTATAGAGTCGGTAATCCTTGCTTCTTTTGTCATATCCGGTAAAGATGCACTTCTCGCCTTTATCATCCAGCTTCTTTCTTTTCTGATTAGGAACATGTGCATATGCAATACACCCAAAAATTCTGAGATGTCCAACTGATGGTTTGCTACTACTCCATGCTTCATTTGGAGTTTTGTTTCTGACACTTTTTGTTGGACAACAATTTAGCAAATAAACTGCACATAATACGACTTCAGCCCAAAAAGTTCATGGCATGTGCTTTGCTTTCACCATGCTCCTTGCCATGTCAAGAATAGTGCAATTCTTTCTTTCTGCAACACCATTTTGTTGAGGAGTGTATGCCGTTGTCAACTGGTGATTGATTCCATGTACTCTACAGAAGCTTTTGAATAAGTTTGAAGTATACTCGCCTCCTCTGTCTGACCTGAGTACCTTCAAATAATGACCACTTTGTTTCTCTGCCATTGCTTTGAACTCCTTGAATTTATCAAGAGCCTCCACTTTTTCTTTCAGAATATACACCCAACTTTTCCTGCTAAAATCATCAATAAATATTAGGTAATACCTGTTTCCGCCAAGTGATGCAATATCAAATGGACCAGCTATATCCGTGTGAACAATTTCCAATGGCCTCCTAGCTCTCCATGATTTTCCAACGGGAAAACTTTGTCGGTGTTGTTTCCCTTTGACACATGTTTCACACAACTAATTTGGTTCGTTGATTGCTGGCAATCCATCCACCATCTTTGTCTTTGACAATAATTTCAAGCCATAAAATCCAAGATGACCAAATCTCAAATGCCATAACCACGAATCATTTTTAATGACTGACTTTAAGCATTTCTGCACCTTCGTCTGCATGTCAAGAGTGAAAAGACGATTTTGTGACATCTCCACGTTAGTAATTAATTCCCGAACTTGATTTCTAATAATGAGGGAATTATCATGCATCTGTATATTATATTCTTTCTCCACGAGTTGGCCAAGATTAATGATGTTATTTTTCAAAGCAGGTATATAATACACATCATTGATATATTTCTTCTCACCATTTTTAAATACAATCGAAATTGTACCTTTACCTTTCACCGGAATTTTCGATGAGTCACCAAAAGTAACCTCCCCGTTGACAGTATCGTCTATCTTCGTAAATAATTCCTTGTGACCACACATATGATTGCTGGCACATGAATCAAAATACCAAATATTTTTCTTACCTTCCTCATCTCCTTTGTATGTGAGAAACATAGCAGAACCCACATCTTTGTCTTCTTTTGCTGCTGCAAAATGACTGCTTTCTTCCACCTTCGGGGATCTACACTCATAACTGAAATGGCCATACTTATTACAATTATAACATTGAAATTGAGACTTATCACCTCTTTGTTGAAAATTGCCTCTTTCTCGGCCTCTGAAATTTTGGCCACGACCAGCTGACTGATAGCCTTCATTTTTCTGGCCTCTGTTGAACGGTTGTCTTCCTCGTCCTCGTCCACCTCGGTAACCACCTCTATAGCCACCTCTGCCACGTGAAAAACTGCTACTGCTTGAATTTTCACCGATGGACACTTTGCTCTGCAACGCCTTTTCCAGATGACTTGTATCATCATACTGGTTCATCCATTGCTCATGTGCTTGAAGAGAACCCACGAGATCATCAATTTTAATTGTGGACAAATCTTTTGACTCTTCGATAGATGTAACAACATAATCGAATTTTCTTGTCAACGAATGGAATAATTTTTCCATGACCCGAACATCATCGAGACTTTCACCATTTCTTTTCATTTCGTTTGTTACCGTTTTCAAACGAGTAACATATTCACCGATATTCTCTGAGCTTTTCATCTTGATATTTTCGAACTCCCCACGTAGCACTTGGAGTCGCACCTTTTTTACTTTCTCGACACCTTGGAAAGATTTCTGCAGAATCTCCCATGCATCTTTTGCTGTTTTTGCTTCTGAAATTTTTTCAAAGGTAAATTCATCAACACCTTGAAAAATTGTGAATAATGCCTTTTTGTCTTTTTTACGGGACTCATTTAACGCCGTCTTCTCGGCATTTGGAAGAACTGCTTCAGCGACTGCATCCACGGGCTCGCTATACCCACTTTCGACAATATCCCAGTTATCGTAAGAACCGAGTAACACCTTCATTTGGATACTCCAGTTCCCATAATTTATTACCGTCAATTTCGGAATTTGCGGTTGTATCATATTCGTCATTTTTCCTCGGACAGAACCTTAGCTCTGATGCCACTTGTTGGAAACGTAATGGACCTCACAGTAATAAACACACACTAGACTTTATATATATATATTAGATAATTAAGCTACAACTTATATACTTTGTAATACATGCACAACAAGGCTACAACCCTTTTCTTCTCTCTCTAGCTACAACTTTTTTTTTCACTCGGTGTTACACCACTTCACTTGATACTTCACAAATGCATGCATACATCGGTATTTATAGAGTACATATTTACTAGCTGACCTAATCCTTTACATCACAATATTTATTACATACACATATGACTAGCCTGCTATTTTTGACCTTAGAGAATGCTACACGGTTAATTTCTTTGAACCCACCTTATTTCCTGGAATTTCATCTAACATCACAAGTGTTGCTCTTTTCATTCCTTTGTTTTCCATGTGCAGCCTACCATATTTTAAGGGTTCTAATGTTGATCATATAGCTACAAGACAGCTGTTGCAGTTATATGTGGTGCATGTATCTTTGACCTCTACCTTTGTATTTTTTCTTTATTATACTAGAAAGCTAGCTGTTAATATTTATTAAGGTGACTCCTGGAGAGTTTGAAATTCTAACACCCTCCTCGTAGTCCTAAGCTCGAGAAAGTAGCCAAAAAGATAGTATCAATCAATATTTACTGGCAGCCGACTTCAACAACATGGGTGCATCAATATATTTGCTAATGCAAAACGCACCCTAAATATATCTTGAAGCCTTTACAAACAATTTTAGACAATCTTCACAAGTAAATGTTTGAAGCCCCAAGTTTAAAATTCTTAACCCTGATATGCTAATAATTATCTGATAAAATTCGTAATTAAACCTATAACTTGTTACAATTTCTTGGCAATTAATAAAAAAAAATTACTAAAAACCATGAGATATTACATGAAATCCAAAATCACAAAATACAAATTAACTACCCTACCTTGACGTAAAGTATAGAAATCTGTTACAAACTTAATACATTTCAGATTTCAAAATCATCACCATTCTTTGTTTTTCAGTAGCCCTACAAGCAACATTGATCGATCAATATATCTTTGATCATAGCTGATTTATCTTTGCATTCTCCCTTAAACACTTTTTCCATTTCTCTTTTGCCAAATATGGTACACAGCCTCCATAATATACATTATATAAAGCTTGAATTTGTCACCTATCTTCTTTACAAATTTAATAGAAATTTGTAGCTCCATATTGAATTGATAAGCTCCCCTATAAAACCCCCAACACCTTAAGCAACTTATGCCATATTATCGCTAAATATTGACACTTAAACAATAAATGCTCAATAGATGCATGTTCACCAACATAGAAAGCATTGATCAGAAGTTTGAACATTCCACTCAACCAACCTGACCAGAGTAGAAAGTCTTCGGTGAATAGGGATCCATGTCACGAATAGACTTTTTCGAGTAGCCTTTGGTCACAGATGCTCTGCGCCATGTTACCTTAGGAAAATCACTTTTAAGCTTCTGATACACCTTTTTTATAGAGTAAAGTCCAAATTCATCAACAACATATTAGCCTCCAACTGTCTCAATATCACTAATACATTGCAATATTTTCCTCAGCAGCAGAGACATACTTGCTAAGCACTGAAAAGTACTCGGATTCCTCCCCTTTAGTTAAAAGCTTTCTACCAATAGAACCCATAACTTGGCAATTTCTACTTTTTTTCAAGATTTCCATAACTTTTACATTCCAGTCACCGGCAACCTTAGAATCTCCCATGAAGGCATGAAACAAGAGCCTTTTTTGAATTAATAGTAGAACCAATCCAGAGGAAAATTCTACAAACACTTTGAATTTCTCTAATAATGTTTTTTGTAAAAATGAAGACCTGACACCAGTATGTTTGCAAACTCAACATAACCGATTTAAAAAGCTGGAATCTCCTATCATAAAAAAGTATTCTAGCTGCATGATTATACTCCATTCAAAACTTTATTAATGAGAGGCTTGCATTGAGCAGAAATAAGTTTTTTAGTAGACAGCAGAACACACGAATACCTAAATATGAAGTCTTCCAAAGGCATCTTAAGAATTCCCATTAATCTCTCTTTAACTTCACAAATAACTTCTCCAATATAAACACTACTTTCGTCTAAACTTGCTTCAAGCCTAAAAGCCCTAGAGAACCTCATTAATGCTCTAAAAATCATGAACACAGGGTTGGGAATATTAAAAACTAAACATAACATATACCAATTACGAAACAAACACGAAGTCAAACAAGATATTGATCAGTGATTGTAAGTACGAGAGAAAAGATAGAAAACTTAGCTTTAACAGAAGCTTTAAGCATACACTGATAGAACCAATAGAACAACTGAGTTGTCAAGCCTTGCAAAAAGTCTCGACTGTTTTTGAAGAGATAATTGTCTCACTAAGCTGTATTGGGTTGCAGCAATATCACTTCCAGGATAAAACAACACAGAGTACTTCGTCCACAGACACATAGCACTCAACAATGACCTGCACCTCAGTTCGCCCCAGAAAACCTCTGTATATATACTGTATGTGTGTAGGAGATACAAAGTATGGTTGCTAGAATTTTCAGATATGTGTGAAACTTATCTCACCTCAACTTTTTTCTCTAATGTTTTTTCTGTATATATAATCCAATAAAACGTAACAGCAGATAAAACATTAATTAAAATAATTATTCTAACTTAAACTGCCTTTAATACAATATGTTTCAGAATCAGCAAAATTCATAATAATCATCAGAGTTTAGCTAAATTCTGATCAGGACAGTTCCATCAGAGTTTACCAAACTCTAATTAGTCCATCAGGATTTACTGATAAACTCTGATGAGCTGGTCCATTAGAGTTTAATAAACTCTGAACCAGCCCACCAGACTATATGGTCCATCAGAGTTTGTCAATGAGCTAGTCCATCAGAGTTTGCATAAAATCTAACCCAACTCAGCCTATATTCTGATTAGAGTTTGTTAATGAGCTAGTTCATCAGAGTTTGCATAAACTCTGACCCAACTCAACCTATACTCTGATGAGTTACATACCAACTCAATATTCATATTAAAATAATATTTAAATTCATAATTAAATTAATTAATCATGTAATAAAACTCCTCGGCCAGGTCACCTCGCGTATGCGAGAGACCGAGACATTCGCCCAAATCACCCTTCGAGCCAAGCCGAGCCGAGTCGAGGTGTGGTGTGGCGAGGCGAGATGACGCGTGTGTATATGAACGAGGGCACACAATTACACTATGCACATTCACATGCCTTCGTAGTTGAAACTACCATTGCACATATATGCATATAAAGCACTCACACCCATATTACATTCTCTATGTGAGACAAACTCATTTAACCCATTTCAAACAAACAACTTCTACTCAGTTATCTATGGATTACACTAAGAAAATGTCTTAGATCCAAACATGAAATTTTAAGTCCTCATAGAAAGGAACAACTTCCATTTATTAGTTTCCGGATATTACATCAAGAACATATATAAAATTTGTCTTAAACTTTCCATTTTTTAATAATCCCCCACAAATCTATATAAATATATATCAGGTTCTACTCATGACTTGCTTTTCAGAGTCGGTACCAGTCAAGGTTTGAACTCTCCTAAGTCCTCTACTTCGATGGCTACCGTATATAGATGGAATGTTTCACCTTGAATCTTTATCCATTTTTGTGTAACCATACTCCATAGAAGACGACAAGTCAAAGGCTATGGTGCCGATCTACGGCTTTGAGACGTTAATGGTAATGTCTCGATCTTGTTCGTCGAATACTTCGAAGAATAACCCTATCCACTAATTGCGACCACACAATAACATTCGCTTAGCTGGGCATCTCCAAAGATGTACTGCCAACATCTCGTCTCATGACTTGATCCCATTCAGAGTTCTTACAACTCTTACTAACTAACAGTTACAATACCTCTTGAGGTTTACAGGGTAAAGACTCAGATACATGATTATCCAGATATATGTAGTAGAGGTACTACTGAATCATCCTAACAACTTGTTATTACCACATTGAATATACTTTGAGGGATCTCATCTCAAGTGTACTCGGTTCCCGCTGTTGATGACTCAAAATGGGTTGTCAGTCTCATCCCTAACCTCAACTTAAGGACAACAACATGCTCAAGTCCCTTAGTCAAATGATCAACCAAGTTATCTTGAGTTCCAATAAACTCAATAGCAATGATCTTGTCAGACACCAAACCCCTTATAGAATTTAGTCTAACTTGGATGCGAATCTTTATTTTCACATTATACTTCTTACTGTTTATCTTGTCGATAGTTGTACGACTATCACAATGAACTATAAAAGCAGGAAACAGTTGGCTTACTATAGGAATCATAGACATAAGTCCATGCAACCATTCAGCCTCCGTCCCCGTGGCATGTAATGCACACAACTCTTCCCCAAAAGTAGATCGAGTTATAATAGTTTGTCTAGCAGACTTCCGGGATATAGCTTCACCCGTAAGGGTAAACACGTATCCAGTCACTCCATTGGAACCAGATTTCTTATCTATCCAACTTGCATCACTATATCCCTCTAGCACTCCAAAAACCTCCTGTAATGTAAACCAAGGAAGATGGTGCCTTTTAGATATCTAGGCATTCTATCAAGAGCATCCCAATGAGTCTTGTTTGGACAACTTGTATACTAGCTAACTTACACTACACCATAAACAGCCTACTGCAACATAAAATTTATGTTGCAGTAGGGGGTCAATATGTCGCTGTAGGCCACTAAAAGGGCTAAGGCAACATCTTTTATATGTTAGTTTTTTCGATGTTGCCTTAGGGTATCTAAGGCAACATTCACTCTGCCTAAGGCAACATAAAAAATATGTTAGGAAAGACTATGTAAGGCAACATTTTATTATCCTACACCAACATAAAATTTATGTTACCTTAGAGTAATTGTTATTTTTAAAAATAGTGGGACCCACTATGGCTGACACGTGGCAGTGTTTATAGCTGACATCTGGCACTGTGGGACCCGCTATAGCTGACATCTGCCACTGTGGGACCCACTATGGCTGACACGTGGCAGTGTTTATAGATGACACGTGGCAATGTGGGCCCAGTCAGATTGGCAACACTTTTTCCCCTATGGCAACAGTTTGTTGGAATAAAATTTTACAACATTTTGCCAAGCTACTGCAACATTTCACTAAGCTACTGCAACAATAAAATTTTACAACATTTTGTCAAGCTACTGCAACATTTAACCAAGCTACTGCAACATTTTACCATAAAAACATTGATATATCTACTTTTAATATATAATACTTCCCAAAATGAGCTGTTCATTTGAATAAATCATTTCAAACATACAAAGCAACATCAAATCTAGAATTCAACCAACATCAAATCCAGAATACAACCAATATCAAATCCAACCAACTACAAATATATATATCCATACTAGTACTAACACCAACTATTTAATTTAACCAACTACAAATATATATCCATACTAGTGCAAAATATGCATGCTAAACTTAAAATAGATGTACCATGCTAAACCAGAAGCTAAACTGAACATATGCAGGATAAACTAGAAGCTAGTCATAGGAGTACCATCGTCATTGTCACTTTGAACATTAGCACACAACTCCTAAACATCAATTGTGATGTTTGGGTTTGCTTCTCCAAGTTTTTTAAGAACTGATGCCAGGTTTTGTTGCACCTTTCTGTTGACCTGCTCATGAACATCTGCTTGGATTTGCTTGACTTTTTCATCGACTTCAGCAGCAAGGCCTTGCTTTATCTTTGTCGTCAACTCTTTCACATACGTGTCTATTGGAGCATTAGTTGACAATTTTGGTGGCTTCACGCATCTTCCTAAGAGCCAAGTCGGGCCATGTTTTTTATCCAAAAGCAATTCATCAGGAGCCTCTCTAGTTCTGAGTTTTTTGTTAATATTTTCCTACAAAATAAAGTTACATGAACATATATATGTGTGTAAATAAAAAATTAGGAAAAACTCAAATGGTCAATAATTACATGTAACAGATTATTGAGTAAAATACTTACAATTTTCTTTTTCATTATTTCAGGATTAGTCTTGTACTTGCGTCCTGCAGTACGACCCCGAGTTTCTATAAAAACCTCTCCGTCACATGGTTCAGACTCATCCGGTGTCTTCTTTTTCTAGAAAAAAAAGATTGAACAAGACAGAATTCACAAGGAAGTTATATTGCATGTTTAACATAAATCTTTTAGAAATCAATCAGAAGTAGGAGCTAAATTCAATCTTAAGGGGTTGATAATTCACTTTTATGGTAGCAAAATCTGAGTAAATTCGAATGAATTATAGAAACTCAATATATACATTCAATTTAACTAACCTTATAATACCAGGCTTCTTGATCATTAAACAAATAAAAAATGAGAATAAAGTCTAACAAAAAACCAGAAATCTATATACAACAACAAAAATTAAATATCGAATAAGAAAGCCAGGAAAGCGAAAAATTAAATAAGTTGATCACATACCATCTTCTGTCGAAGCTGTGCAATGCTTTTAGGACCAAGAGTGTGAGTTTCGGTATATGATTTACGGCTTTCTGAATTTGTCTTGGCTTTTGCCTACAAAAAATGAAATAAAAAGAAAGTATCTTTTAATATGTTCCTAAGACAATTTCTAGTGCCTCAAATCACAAGTATACTTGAATAGTCTCATCATTCCAATATTCCAAGAGCATTTTGAACCTCTCGAGTGGAATATCATCAGGCTTATTTTGTAGCCTAATTTCATCATTTTCAAAAGCTGTAAAATGTGCTGCCTTAATTCGACACTTATACCCCCTCCAAGACGCATGGATTGTCTCGATCGCCCAGCTTTCTAATTCATCGGGAATAATATATCGGGCCTTGCAAATATTAATAAGAATAAATTTATCAAACTACTCATATAATTCACATTCTCTAAACATTGACATATGCTCATAAATTACCTTGACATAATTCCACATAGTTCCCTTCAACTTTTTAGGAACATGGCGCCAAGTTACGTAAGTAAGTGGCACACATCGCTTAGCAAGTGTTCCTAGAAAACTACTTAATTCAGAGAGTACCCTGTCATTTTCTGTTATGGGTTGGAAACACTCATTCATCCCAACAACAATTCTCTCGTCGAAGCTTCTCATATGAACTTTATTCATCTTTGTCTTTCCTCTCAGCCTTTGAGGAACTACAAATACAAATCAACTTCAAGATTCTGATCTTAAAAAGTAATAGAAGTATACATAAGTAGATATAGCGAACATAAAAATTAAACAACTTAAATTATACTATGCTAACCTCCTTCATCACCCTCTTCAATACCAGGCAAGATAGATTCCTCGACAACCTTTTTACTTGCACTTGCAACAACTTTTTCCTTTTCGACTTTTTCTTTTTCAGCCTTTTCTTTGTCAGCTTTATCCTTTTCCTGTTGGCGTTTCCGCATAGCCAAAAAAGCAGCCATTGAACCGTTTCCGTCATCTGCTTGTGGTAACTCAACTAAATGATTTTCAGATATTGCCGGTTGTACAGATTGACACGTCACTTCCTTCTCGCTTTCATCCTCAATATGCTTGCTTGCAGCATTGGCTCGGGAACGTGTTGTTGGTCCACGTCCCATGATAAGCTTTTTCTTATTTACCTTCTTTATTCCCTGTAAAATACATTAGCATAGGTATCAAACAATATAATTCCAATTATAATGCTTACAAACCAAAAAATTTAACTCTGGCTACGACTACAGACCTTCTGTGGAGACACTGATACATCACCATCACTACCATCATCCTGTCTTGGATCATAATCCTCACTTCCGTCCTGTGTCTTCTCATTTTCTTTGTTTCTCTCTTCGGAATTTCTAAGTACAGCTGATAACCCAGGTAAATTGAGAGCATAATAAAATTCGTTATTCCTCTTGACCCTTACAGCTCTTTGAATTTCATACTCTGTTAGGGGTGGTGCAGGGGGTAGGATGGTATCCTGCATGAGACCACAAAAAAATTACTCATTTTAATTGATTATTTTAATAATCAAGGAAATAATGTAAATATATGAGGCCTATATTTGATGCAAATATCGACACCGGATTCACAAAAAAAGAGTAAAATTCATGAAAATTCAGAAATATGTACTTTTCTAACCTCATGGTCATTTTCTCCCATGGTTTCATCCTCATGTGGTGGATTTTGCAATACCAATTTCCTCCTAGCAGTTGCAGACTTATGACTGACATCATTAACTTGTTCTAACTTATTTAGCCGTGGAGACTTGCGAGTACCTACTTGTGGAAGCTTGTCTGAACCCACTTGTTTTACCTTCTTGTTCCTGTGTTGCTGTTGTAGTTGATGAGCCGTAACAAACTGGCGCTTCACTTGTTTTTTTAGCTCTGTCAATTTATAAAAGCTTCTAACTGTCAACTGGAAGTTTTGATTAGTTGAACACAATCAAATTTTTTTAAAAAAATTGATTGAGCCTAAATAAAATAGAAATAAGAATTACATCGACAACTACAATACATGGCTGTAAGGAAATACATGGTTGTATCAAACTAATTATAAACCACAATTTATGACATATATAGATTCATGATAATTTATGAGCTATATTTAAAAGAGCAGGCACGGGAGTTATATTTAAAAAGATGTATTAGAGTACAGACCTGCAAGTAGATTATGCCTTGGCCTTATGACTACATGTGGCTGCATTTGCTTAATTGGCTCGACATTGATATCAATGACGTTGTCCACGTAAAAATCAAGGTGGTCACAGTTGTCGGCCTTTTCAATTAATGGAAACAAATCAGAATCATTTGTCACCAACTTCCAATTCCCCAACTTTCCCGTGCTTACATAAATACCGCCAATTTTAGAATATTCAAGGTCATCCTTGACATGCTCCATCAGTACTGTGTATGAAAATAAGTCGGGATCGACGTACATCACAACAGTCTCCTTCCCACCAGCATATCGTGTACTCTGGAATTCACCCTGGTGGTAGAATCTGAGATGAATGCATTTTTCCATCCTATAAAAAAATTGGAAATGGAAATATATTAGAAGTAAGAACAAAGCATCAAGCTTAACAATTAAATGGGGGGAGACATCAACCGCTTAACTAATTAAGTTAACAAGTTCAATTTATAAAGGGAGGGAGATATCAAGCACTTGAACAATTAATTACAGAAGATCAATTTATAATAAAATGGTGCAGCAAACACTTAAACATTAAACATTCAGACATCTTAAGGTAGTAACCAGATATTTGATGACAAAATTCGATTGATGTCACTTATATTGAATAAAACAATTTGATTTAGAAATTTAGGCAGCTTCTTTGACTATGTCATGCTTGATGAGAATTTGTCTAGCTGGAACATCGTCCCGACACCAAGTAGCCTCTATGACTTCATTTTCAACTTCTGGACCAATGCGTATATCATGTAAAAGTGGATCTTCATCTTTCCGACCTTCATTTGTATCATCTCTTTCGACATCACACCAGTCCCTCGGCACTTTTTTGATGACATTATACATCATCTTTTCAATAGGATCTTCTACATAGAATACCTGTTGTACTTGTGAAGCCATTACGTAGGGATCAGATTTGTGGTGTGGTCTGTTAAAATTAACACGGATGAGCCCATATAAATCCTTTTCTTCTTGGTACCAACAACACTTAAACAGTACTACATTAAATTCTCCCCAATAATCAACCTCTAATATCTCTTCAATTGCTCCATAATAATTGACATCGCCGACCTTTGGGTTCGTATCTTTTGAGCTTGCAAAACTAGTAGTCACAGCCGTCAAAAAAACCCCACTATTTTGTGTTGTACATTTAGCATCTCTGTTTTTTGTATGGAATCTGTATCCATTGATTACATATCCACTGTACTTCTTCGCTGCTCGATTAGGGCCCATTGCAAGCACTTCTAATTCTTTCGAAATATTCCCCTTTTTGTCAACCTCTTCCTTCATCCACTTCTAAAAATCTTCTGTATGTTCTCTTGCCCTTTTATATTTTCTTGACTTTGCTTGAACATCTACTACAACTTGACGCTCCCTGCAATTTTTGCTAGTTTAAACATCTAAAAATAGATGCTACTTCTATAATTAAAATAATTAAGGTAGGAGTCAAAACTTACTCAATTAATTGCTCTACATCTTTGTTTCCAGAGTTGAATAGGATATAACGATGAATTGCCATCCATTGAGATTCTTTTAAATGAATAGCTTTCCCATCTTTATTTCTTCTTGTACCAATATGATATTCCAACTTTTCTGGAAAACTTTCAAACTTGGCAGACGGGGTGATTTTTGATCCTGCATCGCCACCCAAGAATCTTGAACAGAATGTCAAGCATTCTTCTGCCAGGTAACCCTCAGCGATAGAACCCTCTGGTTTACTTCTGTTTCGCACATAAGATTTAAGTTTGCATAAATAGCGCTCAATTGCCCACATGGAACGAAGGTTTGCCGGTCCGCCATATTCTAATTCTTTGCATAAGTGAATTAGCAAATGGATCATTATGTCGAAGAAGGCATGTGAAAATATGGTTTCAAATTGACATATAATTTCCACAATTTCTTCTTGCAGGCTTTTGATCTCACTTAAGTCGATGACTTTGTTCCAAATAGCTCTCAAAAAAGCCCCTAATCTGATAAAAGGTATGGCAACCTGAGGCTTTAATGATTTTTTAACTGCAAATTGCAACAAGTAGTGCAAGACAAAATGAGCATCATGACTCTTGTAGCCGGACACTTTTCTCTCCTTAGTATGCACAAACCGAGAGATATTAGATGCACTACCATATGGCAATTTAGCATTTTTCAGCACCGAGCAAAATAGATCCTTTTCGATATTTGTCATGTCAAATATGGCAGCCCTAATTTCAAGGTGCTTGCCATCATTTGATTGAACGGGATGAAGGACCTTCCTAATGCCAAGTTCTTGCAGATCTAAACGAGCATTGACATGGTCCTTTGTCTTTCCTGCAATGTTCAACAAAGTGCCAAGAATGTTATCACAAACATTCTTCTCGATATGCATGACATCGAGATTATTTCGATGTACATTTTGACTCCAATACGGCAAGATGAAAAATAACGACTTCTTCTTGAACGGCGAATCAACCTTCTTCCCCTTTTTTCGGCCTCGTTCCTTTTTCTTCTTTCCAAAGTCATTCTAAAAATTAGACAATAGTTCTTCTATGTCTGTTCCTGATAAAAATTCAGGAGGCTGCCCCAATTCTATTTGACCATCGAACCTTTTTTTATCGAGCCTCCACTTGTGTCCGGCATCAAGAAATCTTCTATGCCTCATGTAGCACATTTTTTTACTATGTTTTAGGTACATTGCAGAAGTCTCATAATTGCACACGGGGCATGCAAAATAACCTTTCGTGCTCCAGCCGGATAACATTGCATATCCAGGAAAGTCGCTTATTGTCCATAAAACACTTATACGTAAGATGAAATTCTGATTAGTACAAACATCATATGTTTCTACGCCTTCATCCCACAACTCCTTCAACTCAGCCATTAGAGGTTGCATATACACATCGATGCTATTCTTAGGGGAATCTGGACCAGATATAAGTGTTGAGAGAATAAGATTTTCTGGCTTCATGCACAACCAAGGTGGAAGGTTGTAATTCACCAAAATAATTGGCCAAGTACTATGATTTATATTCATCGATCGGTAAGGATTAAATCCATCAGCTGCTACACCCAATCTAATGTTCCTATTTTCGGACGAGAAGTGAGGGTATTTTGCGTCCATTGTCTTCCAAGCCTCCCCATCAGCGGGATGTCTAAGTTTTCCATCCATTTTACGTCCAACTGCATGCCATACCATAAGTTCTGAATACTCCTTGCACATAAATAATCTTTGCAGCCTTGATCATAGTGGAAAATACCGCATCACGTTTGCAGGGACTTTGTGAATCGTCTTCTTCGTATCATCATCACTGGTCCCTTTCTTTTCTACTACAACCCACCTTGAATTACCACAAGTTTTGCAAGAGTTTTCATTTTCATTTTCTCCCCAATAGAGCATGCAATGGTTTGGACAAGCGTGTATCTTTTGATAATCGAGCCCTAAATCCCTAATTATGTTCTTCGCAGCGTTGAAAGACAAGGGTATGTTTGCCTCTGGAAAAGCTTCTTTGATAAGCTCTAATATATCCCCAAATCCAGCCTCTGTGATTCCATGAACACACTTTAAGGAATAAAGTCGGATAATGAAACTTAATCTTGAAAATTTTTTGGAGCCTGGATATAAGGGTTGTTTTCCCTCTTCAAGATGGGCATACAATTTTTTAGCATCGGCATTTGGTCCATAAGGCTGATGAAATATCTCATCTAGATTATCTCCAAAATTTGTATTATTCCCTAAATCCAGATCCTCGTAATTTGGGAGAGGAATATGTGAAACTTCTACAATCCATTCCAAGTACAATGGCGAAGGGCCATTGCAGATGAGATGATCATATATAAGGTCCTGATTATGCCACTTGATGTTCTTACATTTTTTACAAGGGCATGTCATTTCATCACCTACGGCCAAGTCAGGGAATGCATTCTGTATAAATGCTTTTATTCCCCTGATATACTGTTGACTATATTTTGGAAGGTTTATCCAAGTATTATCCACGTCGTCCATCACTACGATTAAGACAATTCAAGCTATCTTATATGATCTAAGATATTGTTAATTTTACATTTTTTTATCATATAAAATTAACATATGAAGCACTACTGAGCATGGTTATCCAATTACTAGCGTCTAGTTATAACATAAACAAGTTTCTACTGAAGTACTAATAATATAATTCGTTATGACACACTCTTAAATATCAATATTACTAGTTCAAAACTTATTTAGTCTAGCATCGCACATATGACATATATAAGAAGCTCCATAGATGATAAGTGTAGGCTTCAGAAAGATTAGTTTTACTTGCCAAATGTATCACAAAAACAAACGTCACATAAATTAATTAGTTTTGATGCATAGGAGTACGAAACTCACATAAACCGAGTTTAACATCATAAATAAAAATCATTTAACATCAACACAAAAATACATCTACAAAACCATTTAACATTAAAAAAAAGTCACATCAGACATAAACTCAGTCAACAAAAAAATAAATCCACAAAAACTAAAACCATTTAACATCAAAAATAAAAACCACAAAAAAGCATAAATCTATTTAATTTAAAAATAAAAGGCAAAAATAACAAACAAATTAAAAACCAACATGCATCTACTGAAAATCAAAAATACCTGAAGAAGCCCCAACTAAAGAGAACCCCCAACTGAAGAGAAGCCCGAACTGAAGAGAAGCCCCAACTGAAATCAAATATAGAGTTTGATTAGATGTAGTTTAAGTGAAAAGGAGCTGTAAATGAAATAAAAATGAAGAACCAAAGCCCTGATTTGAAGAAACAAAATCCTGGTTTAAAGATACAAAGCCTCGACCCCTCAAAACCAATTTGAAATATAACAACCAATTGAGCCCTAATTGGAAATCTAGCATGCAATCTCCAAGATTTCTGGTACGATCAATATCTAAAATGGTAATTGAGCGAGAGATGAGAGAGATGAACTGAGAGAGAGACGGAAGAGATAGAGATGTACCAGAATCAATTGCCCTAATTTGAGAGAGATGGAAGAGAAGAGAGACGGAAGAGAGAGAGAGTGAATAATTTGGGCGGGTTAGTAAAATGTGAGTAAAAATCAATTGCCGCTGCTTGCTTTCACTTGTGCTAGCTATGCTACCGTCTCATTTTTTTTATTAAAATGTATTTTTTATTTATTTTTAATAAAAAATATCTTAGTTAATATTTATAAATAATATTCCACTCATATTCTAAATTGTTATTTTTTCAAATTTTTAATAATTATATTTTCATAATTTAAATACATCTAGAATTAAAAGATAAAATTATTAAAAAAAACTTGATTATTTAATACAAGTAATTACTTTTACCTTTAATTTTATGTAAAAAATAATATATTCATCTTTTAATAGCCTAAGCTAACATTTCTGCATATATGTTGCAACATTGAACACTTTCTAGCTAAGGCAACACCAATTTTGTGGCTAAGCTAACATAAAAAACAAAATGTTGCGGTAGGGTAGAAGTGGTATAACTAAGGTAACATATTCTAGCAACATTCACTAGGATGGCGTTGCGATAGGTCATTTATGGTGTAGTGTTAGACACAGAAAATAAAATATCTGGTCTAGTAACATTAACAAGATATTGTAAACTTTCAATAATCTGAGAATATCTTAACTAAGACACATGAACTCCTGACTCATTCTTGACAAGTGCAACTTTTGAATCATATGGTGTGCTTGCGATTCTACAATTTGAATAACCATACTTCTCAAGTATAGATTTCTCTATATAATGAGATTGTGACAAGGTTATTCCATCAACTGACTGAGTAAGCTTGATACCAAGAGTCACGTTAGCCTCACCTATATGCTTCATTTCAAAGTGCCTTTTCAATAAACTTTTAGTCTCATTAATAATCTCAAGATTGGTTCCAAACAACAGTATGTCATCAACATACAAGCACAAAATCACTTTTTCATTTCCTTTAAATTTATAATAAACACACTTATCACTTTCATTAACCAAAATATCTGAAGTCAAAACAGTCTCATCAAACTTTTTGTACTAGTCTCTTGCAACTTGTTTCAAGCCATAGATAGATTTGACTAATTTACAAAATTTCCTCTCGTTGCTAGAAGCAACAAATTCCTCAAGCTGATCCATATAAATCTCTTCGTCAAGATCACAATGAAAAAGAGCTATATTTACATCCATCTGATGGATGATAAGACCATGTACGGAAACCAATGCTATAAGCATTCGAATTGTTGTCATTATTGTAACAGAGAGTATGTTTCAAAATAGTCAATGTCTTCCCTTTGTCTAAAACCCCTAGCTACTAACCTAGCCTTATACTTATCTATTGAGCTATCTGGGTTCATTTTTCTTTTGAAAATCCACTTACATCCTATAGTAGTACACCTATGAGGGAGATCAACCAACTCCCATGTTCTATTAAAAATAATAGAGTCGATCTCACTTCTTACAATGCATTTCTAGTGCCTGGACTCCGCAGAATCCATGGCTTGTTGAAAAGTTAAAGGTTCGTCCTCGAAATTGTAAGTGACAAAATCACTTCCAAAGTCCTTGACCACCATTGCATGCTTACTCCTTCTAGATTCCTCTACTTCGCTAGGAGTAGAGCTATTAGCAGGATCCACCCCCACATTTGTCATCCTTTCCACATGATCATGAATGGAACTCGATGTGCAAATAGGATCATCATCAGAAATACCCTGAGGTATACCAGTATTGATAGGGAACACATTCTTAAAGAATGTTGCATCACGCAACTCAACTATAGTGTTTGCCACTATATCATCTATGTCAGATTTTAACACTAAAAATCTCATAGCGGTAGTGGTTTCAATATAGCCTAGAAAGATGCAATCAACAATTTTCGGTCTCAGTTTCTTTCTCTTGTGTTCAGGGACAAGTACATTTGTAAGGCAGCCCTACACTCGAAGATACTTTATACTAGTCTTTATGCCTTTACATAATTCATAAGGAGTTTTGTCCATATGTTTAAGAGGGACCCTGTTCAGAATATGGCAAGACAAATTCAGAGCATCTCCCCGCATGTACTTAGGTATCCTAGAATTAATTAGCATACTATTAATCATATCTTTAAGAGTTATGTTCTTTCATTCTGTCACCCCATTAGACTCATGAGTGTATGGTGGAGTCACATCATGAACTATACCATTGCTTTTGCAAAATTCATTAAATGAGGTACATGTATACTCTCTACCTCTATCAGACCTCAAACGTTTAAGTACTTTGTCAGTTTTTGTTTCATCTTCATTTTTGTACATAATGAATTTATCAAGTGCTTCATCTTTTTAAGCAAATAAACATGGCAATATCTACTATAGTCATCAATAAAGGTAATGAAATATCTTTTATTATCCTTAGTCAAAACACCACCGAATTCACATAGGTATTTGTGTACTAATTATAATACTTCCGAATCCCTAACATTATGAAAGGGTTTCCTAGTTAGTTTAGTAGTCACACATACTTGACATTTAGTTTTCTTTTCAATGGCATACTTTGGAATCAACTCTAAATTCATCATATTTTTCAGAGCACCAAAATTTAGATGACCAAGACGTGAGTGGCATAAATCGGATGATTCAACACAATTAACAGAAGGAACAACATTATCATTAATAAAACTGCCCAAAACAAACACCACATTTATTAAAAACAATCCATCAGACAATTAACATTTGCCAAAAAATACACCAGTATGTGTAATGGCTAATTTATTACACTTCAAAGAAAGTTCGAAACCATTTCTAACTAAACAGCTTCCACTTATTATGTTTCTACGAATGTCAGGAATATGATGCACTCTAGTAAGGGATAAAACACGCCCAGAAGCAAACTTCAGGTCCACGTTTTCTACTCCAAGTACTTGAGCAGCACTAACATTCCCCATCATCATTGTCATGCCTTGAATCTATTGATAAATACAAATAGAGAATTATCAGTACAAATATGTACATTAGCTTTAGTATTAGACAACCATTCATTTGACAAATAAGTGGAAAGTAGTGTAGGGTTATAGGTAACATACCCGTCATTGGTTTTAGAAGCAATAGCCTCACCAAAAACCATGTTAACCACAGGCCCACCAGTGGTTCCAAGCACAGTATTAGCTTGTGCTACCACATCAGATTTCTTTGATTTCTTTACATGACAGTTCTTTTCCCAGTGACCAACATGTCCACAAGACCAACATGGTTTATTTTCCTTTGGTTTTTTAGCCTTGTTCTTGTCATTTTTAGGCTTGGTATTTTCCTTCTTAGTGATAGACTTTTTTTCTATCCAGTAGTCACTACGTTCACCTTCGAACTCCCATATTCACCAGGCATCACATGTCCATGTTTAGAATTATGTTGCTCATGCACAGAGATTTCCAACACCAAGTTAGTCCAGGTGATCTTTTCTTTTTGTCTTTTCAGGGAGAGAGCAAACTCTTCCCAAGACTTCAGGAGCTTTTCAATCACCGACGTAACTTGAAACTTCTCAGAAATGTCCATTCCGGACTCCTTCAAGCATGAACTAACATCTCAAATTCGTACACCTGCTCAGTCATGGATTTTGTATCCACCAGCTTGAAATCAAGAAACCTTGCCACACTATACTTTTCCAGACCCTAAGAGTCAGTATTGTGGGTTTGGTCCAGCTTCTCCCATAAGAGTTTAGTAGTGAAGGCATCCGATAAATAAACATCGAATAGAGTATTGCTAAAGCTACGAAAATGGCAGCCCTTTTAATACCAGTCTTTTAACATGAGTTTCAGTTTCGTTAACCAATTTGTAAATTAATAATCAATAAGTAATTATCTCTCTAATATTGTTGGGAATATTAAAAACTAAACACAACAATGGGCAGTTATATCATGAGCATTAATAAGAACATATATATACCAATTACTAAACAAACACGGAGGCAAACAAGATATTGATCAGTGACTGTAAATACGAGGGAAAAGATGTAAAACTTAACTCTAAAAGAAGCTTTATACATACACTGATAGAACCAATAGAACAACTGAGTCGCCAAGCCTTACAAGAAGTCTTGACTATTCTTGAAGAGATAATTGCCCCACTACGCTGTGTTGGGTTGCAACAATATCACTTCCAGCATAAAACAACACAGAGTACTTCGTCCACAGACACGTAGTACTCAACAACAACCTGCATCTCAGTTCACCCAGAAAACCTATGTATATACTTTATGTGTGTAGGAGATACAAAGTATGGCTGCTAGAGTTTTCAGATATGTGTGAAACTTATCTAACCTCACCTTTTTTCTCCAACATTTTTTTTTCTGTATATATATAAAATACAATAAAACGTAATAGCAGATAAAAAATTAATCGAAATAATTATTTTGACTTAAACTGCCTTTAATATAATATATTTAAGAATTAGCAAAATTCATAACAGCCATTAGAGTTTAGCTAAATTCTAATCAGGACAGTTCCATCAAACTCAATATTTATATTAAAATAATATTTAAATTCATAATTAAATTAATTAATCATATGATAAAACTCCTCGCTCAGGTCGTTTCGCGTACGCGAGACACCGAGACATTCGTCCAAATCGCCCTTCGACCCGACCCGACCCGAGTCGAGTTGAGGCGAAGCGACGCAAAGGCACACAATTACACCATACACACTCACAAGCCTTAGTAGTTGAAACTACCCTTGCACATATTTGCATATAAAACACCTACACCCATATTACATTCTCTATGCGGGACAAACTCATTTAACCCATTTCAAGCAAGCAACTTCTACTCAATTTATCTATGGATTATACTAAGAAAATGTCTTAGATCCAAATATGAAAGTTTAAGTCCTCATAGAAAGGAACAACTTCCATTAGTTAGTTTCCGGAAATTACATCAAGAACATATATAAAATATATTCTAAACTTTCCATTTTCTAAAACACAGAAATATCATCAACTCTAGCAATTGTTATTTATAATATTTATGAAAGCCCTTGACAAATATCTTTACTCAACTGGTATAAACATCTTTGAAAAATCCACTCTAACTATAAAGGGAGAGATTGAAAGGCATATGACTAGGCCTATTTGTAATAATTAGATTACAACTCAACTCTAACTATAAAGAGAAGTAAATAATAAATACCAAACTGGAATCAAGACGAAGACAGTCAACTAATCACAAAGGATCTAAGTATCAAAAGTATTTTTATGGGATTGTTACTCAACACTGGAAGAAGTTCATTAATATGTTCGAGCGTCAGTAAAAAATAAAGTGGTAGTGTTTCATAAGAGTTCAGAAGATATAAAAGATTTCAAGTGGTTACTATAGAAAAATTCCAGAAGAAGAGGAAAGATAGTAAAGCAAAAGAATGATAAAAGGCCACAACTTAAAAGTTAATAAGTGGAGAATATTTATTAAGTATGGCACAAATGAACCAGACAGTACATTTATGTGTCAAATAAAATAATATTTATTCTTCAGTTAGCTCAAGTGGTTTTATGACAGAAGACAAAGCAAAGACGGAAAGACTTCGAAGATGTCTACACAGTTATACAAGTCAAGATAGAATTTTAATTCTAATATCAAAAGTTAATTGATTATTTAATTTACCAAATTAAATTAATTGAAGTTGAATTTAATTTAATTTATAAATTAACTAATTAAATTAAGTAGAATAATTTATTATAAAATATATGACTTAGTATGATTTTTAATATAATTCAAATGACTGTTTAATAGGTCATACCGAATTTTATTAACAAAAGTCATACCGATTTTTATTAATAAAAGTCATAATTGTTAAACCCGAATACGTCATGTCGAATTCGTACTAGATTCTTTTATTAATTATATACACTTTTCATCAGAATTTTTTTTAATACTTTTTAAGTTAAAAAATTATATCTTTTACTTGAACAGTATTTCATTAAGATTAATATTTCGTGATTAATTAAAACAATATTTTAAATCCAAGTTTTCGTGATAATTTATAGATATTGTATTCAACCCTCCTTCTATAATATAAGGGACCAACGTTAATAATAGGAATGTAAGCTTTAGACGGCAACAATGGTGTCGAGTAGCGTGTTGATGTCGACAAATGTAAGTAGAAGTGTTAGTAAGTTAGAGAGCTTATCCGCCTATTGAACTTCACTCTGGCATGTAGCATGTTTATGTTGTAGTAGATAAAATGGTTATCATGAGATGATGTAGGTTTAGCCCTCTAGTTTGTAGAAAAAGGGGTGTAATATATGTAATGTATATATGTTGTAGATGATGTAGGTTGTAGAAGTGTGTATCTCTCCATAATATATTGATATATGGTAGTATTTATCCTCATTTGTACGTGTCTATCTTATAGGAGATTAATCCTCCACGATCTTATCTTTTAGTAATGAGATGGTAACCCATTTTGAAAAATTAGGAGGTTATTTGACTATTCCATGCTTCTGCCACGTTGTCATCGAGTTTCCCCATTCCTGTCGTGTAGACTCAAGTTGACGTCGAGTCTTCTTCTGTTCCTATTTAACTGGGTGAACTGTTGACTTGGCCTTTTTGAACATTTCAAGTAGTTTGAAGTTAAACTCAGCTGTATATTATTGCTCATTGTCAATATCTCCATGCCGTCGTATGTCTGTCATCATGATGTTCTAGTCGTGTCTGCTCAGATAGCTTCTGTCGACGTTTACAAGTTCCTGTCGGACGGGTGTGAAAATCTGGTACAAATAATTGCCCCTAATTTTAGTGGGTGGAGACATACAACCAATAAAATTCTTCTTCATGTTGAATATAATCTTGTCGTTGTCGGTTGCATATTCGTATGCGCCAATTTACTTAAAATGTCTTGTTGTTATGAATGATGTAGTATGATGATAACAAATTACTTAGAATTATAAATTTGATGATTTTATTTGTAGTTCATCAATGGATATATGTCTTATAAATATCCATTGACTAGGAAACCAATTATCAGTTGAAGTAATTATTAATCAATTGATAAATTGGATTGTAGCAGTTGATCCCGGATTCTTATTTATCAATTGTTTGTAATACATCGATGGATGCATTGTGCTAGTCAACTTATATCTATTGACTTCGATTTATAGCTCATCAATGGATGTGAAGAATGGATGACAAAGTGTAAATATTCTAAGTCAGAATTCTCTCAAATGAAATGATCAATGGATATTGAAGTCGATGGATAAGGATGATGTTAGATGGATAAAAGTCAATAAAAGTCAATTCAATGGATCTCCAACGGATGAAAGCACCAAGGAATTAATGGATAAAAGACCATCAATGGATAATGAATCGATGGATAACCAAAATATCCATTGATACATCAATTGATCAATGAATAACATATCCATTGATGGATAAACAAAGATGGATCGATTGATAAACTTCACAGCAATTATCAATTAATCAAAATTTCCCAAATTAGTTAAATACAAATGGAATGGAATCTTTGCAGAACTTTGAATCAATGGAATACAGTCTTGTCAAGATTGTGAAGACTTTCCAAATAACACAGTCTTCAAGAAATGGATCAAGACAAAGATATTTTTAGAACTAGAAAATGGCTAATGAAGATTGTGAAAGTAACTAATTTTTATTTTTATGTAAACATTGTAAAATGTACTTTATACTTTTATTAGTCGAAAGAAAATAGAAGTATAAATGAACATGTAAAGCATAATGTAACATAGTATGTAATAGTGATAACAATAACTCAACTAAGAAACAAATACAGATAAATAATACTAATATGCAGCACAGGAATCTAGAAGGACATACAAACAGGAATCATACATACATCATTGCAGAATACTCAAGATTTAAAGTTTACTGAACGACAGCGAGACAAGTTCATTTATATGTTCAGGCCTCAGCAACAAATAAGTGTTCAGTAGATTTCAGACTAAAGACAATGCAATGATTCAAGTACAGTTGTCAAAGGGTTTCAGTGATCAGAAGCAACGGATCAGTCCAAAGTTAATCAGCTGAAATGGAACAAAAATCAAGGGAATTCAATTTAGTGTTAGTCGTTTATGAACCAGACCAGTGCACTAAGCGTCAGCACAATTAGAAAAGAATTGTCTTGATTAATCAGAAGAAAATCAGTTGATCAAGCCAGAAGAGTGAAAACCAAGTATTAATTACTTCAAGAATTCAACAAATATCTTAAGGCAGGTAATACTCTATTCGGTGGTGTATTCACAGGTGAAATATTGTGTCAAGCACAACAAAATTCACTTGGGTTCAACAAATCAAGTTGAAAGCTCAAAGAAGACCAAGTGAAGTGTTTGTGGCGCACGCACAAGGAAATAGGAGTGCAGGCGCAACAAATCAATATAGACGCAACATAAATTAGTTAAGGCGTAACAAACTTGATTGGCATGTTTAGTGGTGCCTACACACTGCAACAAGTGTGCATGCGCAACAAAGGAGAACAAGGACTAACAAACCTTGATTAAAAGAATAACTCAAGTGAAATGAAGGTTTGTGGCGCCTATACACTACAACTAGTGTGCAACGCAACAAGAGGCGCAACAAACTTCTAGAGGCGCAACATACATTTCTAGTGGTGCCTACACTCCACCAACACTCTATAAGGCGCAACAAAGGACTTGATAAATTGTTGGAAATCATTTTCCAAAAAGTCTACAAATTATATATGGGTGAAAATCAATATGGACAGTAAGGATTCATTCATCTTCCACAAAAGAGATACAGACAGGAGCTCCATTAAAGACAGTCATTTATTTTACCTAACTGTATTTCTATTATAACCTTGATTGAACTCATTGAAGCTAATCATTTAATTAGAAGTGTAGCACCTCAGGGATTTAATAATACATTGTTATTTTCTCGAATCTTTGTGTTTCATTAACTACCATTTTCATATCTTAAAAATACAAACACTTAATCCGTAATTAAATGAAAAAGCTACCACATCATATTCAACCCCCTTTTTATGATGATTTTGGACCTAGCAATTGGTATCAAAACTTGTTGATTGAAGTTACAAATCAAGATCCAAAAAAAGTTTTTCGAAAAAGTGTATTTTTAGATCTAGAAATTTTTTTATTGAAATTTTTTTATTATTAAAGAAAATTCAATTTTGATTTTTTTAAAGATTTTAAGTTCACTAATTTTAAGAAGACTATCAATCATCAAGAATTCGAATTAAAATTTTATTTATCAAAATTTAATTTTTATTCAAAATGATTTTAATTTTTAAGAAATTAATAATTTTTTAGATTTAAAATTCTTCACAACCATGAGTACCCAAAAACTTAGTAGCATCAAAATCCCAGCCTTTGATAAAAATGAATACATTTTATGGAAGAAGAAGATGTCCACTTTCATCAAATCAGCTAATTCTCAATACATGGGAATTTTGGAAAATGGACCCTATGTACCTTAGAAGCTGACACCAGAAACAGTCTTAGATGACGACGAACTGATTCCTCAAGGATTTACCCCAAAGGAGACTTCAGAGTACACTGACACTGACAAAGATCGAGTTGCATGGGATAATCATCTTCAAAGTATCCTAATTGATTCACTGGATACTACAATGCTAAATCAAGTGATTAATTGCACCAGTGCCAAACAAATGTGGGATACGATTAATCTGCTAATGGAAGGTACAACAGAAGTAAAGGAGAACATGCAGGATATTCTTACATCCTAGTATGAAACATTCAAGTCACTACCAGGAGAAAGTATCACTCCAGTCTTTAAGAGATACAACAAATTATTGAATGACTTATCACTGCATGGGAATGCCTATTCATGTAGGGAGATCAATAGGAAATTCATGTTGACACTACCAACACACTTGGAACACAAAATCTCTGCCATCAGAGAGAGAAGTGACATAAATGACATGTCCATTGAAATTCTATATGGGAAGCTCAAGACTCATGAAATGGAGCAAGAGCAGAGACAAATCATTTATGGGTCAGGTACAGTGGACAGTAAGAATACAGAACTGTTAAAGACTACAACACTTGTAGCCAAGGATTTTGCTGTTACAGAGAGCAGCTCAATAAAGCCTGTTGTTGAGATAGAAGAGATTCTAGAAGTTTAAATTTTAGAGAAGGCTCAAGCAGGTGATGAAGATGACTTCTACTCAATGGAAGAACTTGAACACTTGAAAAATAAGACAATGGCTTATATGGTAGGAAAGTTCAAGAACCTCAGGTTTAGGAGGAACCCTAAGTACAAATTCAAGAGCAACTCAAATAACAGTGGTTCCAGTTTCAGAAACAGCAACTGAGGTGGTTTGTCTTCAGGGTCTTACAGCAAAGGAGGTTATAAGACGGGGATGGTAGACCGCAGTAAGTTCAAGTGCTATAACTGTGATGAACCCGGATATTTTGCTACAGAATGCCGGAAGCCTAAGAAAGGAAAAGAAAGAAAGGAGTCGTATGACGAACTTAAGCAAAAGTATGATGCACTGGTAAAGAAGTATCAGGGTAGAGCTTATATAGCCGAGGGAAAGAGCTGGGATGACTCAGACAATGATGAAGAGGAGACATATGAAAATGTTGCACTAATGGCAGACTCTTTAGAGGCATCACCTCAGTCATCCAAGGTATCATTTCTTTTCACAGTTGATATGTCTAATTGTGATTATAAGAAAACTGTAGAAGATCTTAGTGTAGAAATGTTTAACATTCATACAAGCATGCTAGCATCTGAAGAAGAAAATGTTAAACTAGTTCTAAAGAATAAAATGCTAGAAGCTAGAAATGAAGAACTAAAGCTTGCATGTGTTAACCTAGAAGATCTGAAACAGAAGATAGAATATTTACAGAATAAAGACAAATGCAACCAGGAAGTAGAAATTGTGCTTAGGAATAAAATTTCTGAGTTAGAGTTAAAACTTCAGGCTTATAAGAAATATGCTAATCTTGTTAAGGAGGCAATAGATAAATAAGTCATAGGTCAGAAAACAGGAATATGATTTGACTATGATAAAAAGGAAGGAAAAAGACATGTTGAATCAATTGCTGAGGAAAGTCCTGTGAAGCAAGATATTCCACATGTGTTAAAAATTATTGTTAAGCCCCTATACAAGAAGTTTGTCTTCAAACCCCTAGATGAAGAACAGATTTTAATAAAAGAAGAAATTCTTGCTGAGGATCAAAAGAAAGAGGAAGTAAGTAAGGAGGGGTTGCCTAAAAAATCTGTAAAAATTGTAGAACCTATGGATCAGATTAAAAGTAATTTAGGCAACAAGGATGAAAAGAAGAAAGCTAACAGAAATGGCAAGATAGGTGTTAATAAGAAAAATGATTATGCCTATTCTCCCAAAGCAATTAAGAAAGTTTGTAATAATTGTAATTCTACTGGTCATCTTATGCATGCATGCAAAAAGATAAAAGTAGTAAAGGAAGAAACCCCTAATGTGCCTGCCATGTCTATCCCTCATAAACCATGTGGTAAAGTAGGATGCATGCCATGTGTTTTCAACATCATGTCTGCATACATAAACTTAATGAATTCATCATCTAGTACTTGCATGAATACAGATATGAACATGAATAGAAATCATGTTAGGGCAAAGACTGCTAGTCCTCCTAAGTCTAGGAAGGAAGTCCCTGTCCCTAAGCCTAAAGGCATTCCTGTCAAGGCTAAACCAAAGGGCAAGGGCACAGTCAATGAGAAAGACAAGGACCAGAAAATTTCTACAGCTAAATCTATTTACTTATCTAAGCCTCTTGGACCCAATCAAATTTGGGTGCCAAAGAAGAAGTAATCAATCTTTGGTTACATGGCATATCAAAGAACAAGCGTGTCATGTGGATTCTCGACAGCGGCTGTTCAAGGCATATGACTGGTTATAGGGCCCTACTATTAGATGTGATTGAGAAAGCTGGCCCGATAGTGACCTTTGGAGATAACAGCAAGGGATTCACAACGGGATATGGCAATCTAGAAATTGGAAATGTTATCATAGAAAATATCTCTCTTGTGGATGGATTAAAGCACAACCTTCTAAGTATCAGTCAGTTCACTGACAAAGGCTTCAAAGTAACTTTTGAAAAAGAAAGATGTGCAATCCAAAATAGGAAAGATGCGAAGCTTGCACTTCAAAGAGTGAGAAAGGGGAATCTTTTTGTGGCTGACTTATTCTCTGCAAGCAAAGGCAAAGATCAATATTTCTACAGAAAAGCTTCAACAGAGGACAGTTGGTTAAAGCACAAGAAACTTTCAAACCTAAACTTTAAAGCAATGAACTCTTCAGTTAAGAGGGAATTGGTTAGAGGCTTACCTGAGATGGAATCCTGTCAAGAAGGTTTGTGTGAAGCAATTGAAAAAAGGAATTCAAAGAAAGCATCTCACCGAAGCAAAGATTCTTCAGACATTACTAAACCACTACAACTTTTGCATATGGATTTATTATGGCCCAGTAAATGTCATGTCTATGTCAAGGAAAAGATATTCGCTAGTAATTGTAGAATGACTACTCCAAATACACGTGGGTGTTGTTTCTAGCCTCGAAGAATGAAGCCCCTCAAACAATCATTGATCACATAAAGAAGATAGAAGTATAAGCTGGTTTGTTTGTCAGAAAAATAAGGTCTGACAATGGAACAGAATTCAGAAATGTAACCCTGAATGAATTCTGCGCTGAAAAAGGAATTTCAAGACAGTACTCAGCGCCCAGTACTCCAAAACAAAATGGAGTAGTAGAAAGGAAGAACAGAACTTTTGTTGAAGCAACAAGAACAATGTTGAATCAAGCTAAGTTACCTTTATACTTTTGGGTTGAAGCAGTCAACACAGCTTGCTACACTCAGAATTGTACCCTGATTAATAAAGATCATGATAAGACTCAGTACGAGATAATGGCAAACAAGAAACAAACACTGAAATACTTTCATGTGTTTGGAGCAAAGTGCTTTGTATTGAAAGATGATGAGCATCTAGGAAAGTTCAAATCCAAAGCTCATGAAGGCATATTTCTTGGCTACTCTCTGGAATCTAAGCCGTACAGGGTTTATGTGATTGACCAAAAGAAGGTCATTGAAAGCATGAATGTAAATTTCAATGATCTCAAGCTCCCAAGTCTACAAAGAATAGACGACACTGAAACTCTGCAGTTTGAAAACTTGAACTCAGATGAAGGTGCTAAAGAGGAAAGTCATCTTTGGTGGGCATAAAATAAATGAGATACTGAGAGATATGATTGGGAAGAAAATTATAGATATCGGTGTCGAAACATATGAGAAGCCTTCGGTGGTCAAGTACTATAAATCAACAACACTTTATAACCTAACTTTGTCTGATGAATGTCTGGACTCAAGTCATGCAATGTTCATGCAATATGTAGAAGGGAGACTCAGAAGCAAGAAGAATAGAACAGACGAAGATCTAAGAGCTGCTGAGTTGATCTAGGCATTCAGGCTGAACAGAGCAATTAAAACTTCTGGAAGATATCTAATGGAGACAATCAGATATTACCAAGATCCAGTGTATGTAAGAAGAAATGATGGCACTGAAGTACTTGAAGCTATAAGTGATTCTGAACCTTGCATTCAGATGGAGCCGAATGGAACAAAATACTTCCTTTTCAAGAAGAACGGAGTGATAAAAAGAAAGAGCTATCAAAACTGAGGAGAAACAATTCTGAAATTATCCGAAAAGTCCTTTCAAGGGTAAAGAGATCTACTGTCAAGTCAGAAAAAAAGGCTTTGAGGATGATTGAAGATGTTCTAGTGGAGAAGATAGCAGAAGAGTCGATGCATGACACTGACAGAGTTAAAGGCTTTCCAAAAAGGATAACAGTGTTCGTGTTTTCAAAAAGACAATCTCTGGCCTTCGAGTCAATCTCTAAGACAAACTCAACCGCTTTTCTCACTGAAGTTTTGAAGAAGTTAGAAGAACCACCTCCAGTAAATAATCTTGAAGTGGAAGCTGATATATAGTGAAGGCAAGGTTGGAGCAGAAGGAAGAAGAGCTAAGAAACCATTACTCCGAGACAAGGTCTAAGCACAAGAAAGACTCAGTACAAAGAAGCAGAAGATCATAAAATTATCTGTTCAGGATAGAGGAACAAACTTCTATTGTACACAAGAAATCTGGAAATGTAAAATCTAATCCAGAATGTAATTAATATTATTTACTATCTTTCTACACTTTAATTTTTCTTGTAATTATCAGTTGAGTTATCCTCTCACAGGATTTGCTTGTCGAACTCTAACAAATAAATAGGGGGAGATTGTAAAGCATAATGTAACGTAGTATGTAATAGTGGTAACGATAACTCAACTAAGAAACAAAGACAGATAAATAATACTAATATGCAGCATAGGAATCCAGAAGGACATACAAACAGGAATCATACATACATCATTGCAGAACACTCAAGATTTAATTTTTACTGAACAACGGCGAGAGAAGTTCATTTGTATGTTCAGGCCTCAACAATAAATAAGTGTTCAGTAGATTTCAGACTAAAGACAATGCAATGATTCAACTATAATTGTCAAAGGGTTTTAGTGATTAGAAGCAACAGATCAGTCAAAAGTTAATCAGCTGAAACAGAACATAAATCAAGGGAATTCAATTCAGTGTTAGTCATTTGTGAACCAGACCAGTGCACTAAGCGTCAGCACAACTAGAAAAGAATTGTCTTGATTAATCAGAAGAAAATCAGTTAATCAAGCTAGAAGAGTGAAAACCAAGTAGTAATTACTTCTAGAATTCAAGAAATATCTTAAGCCAAGTAATACTATATTTGGTGGTGTATTCACAGGTGAAACATTGTGTCAAGCGCAACAAACTTCACTTAGGTTCAACAAATCAAGTTGAAAGCTCAAAGAAGACCAAGTGAAGTATTTGTGGCGTCTGCACAAGGAAATGGGAGTGCAGGCCCAACAAATCAATATAGGCGCAACATAAATTAGTTAAGGCGCAACAAACTTGATTGGCAGGTTTAGTGGCGTCTATACACTGCAACAAGTGTGCAGGCGCAACAAAGGAGAACAAGGGGCAACAAACCTAGATTGAAAACCTAACTCAAGTGAAATGAAGGTTTGTGGTGCATACACACTACAACTAGTATGCAGGCGCAACTAACTCATTAGAGGCGCAACAAACTTCTAGAGGTGCAACATACATTTCTAGTGGCGCCTACACTCCATTAACACTCTATAAGGTGCAACAAAGGACTTGATAAATTGTTGGAAATCATTTTCCAAAAAGCCTACAAATTATATATGAGTGAAAATCAATATGGACAGTAAGGATTCATTCATCTTCAATGAAAGAGATACAGACGTGAGCTCCATTAAAGACAGTCATTTATTTTACCAACTGTATTTCTATTGTAACCTTGATTGAACCCATTGAAGCTAATCATTTAATTAGAAGTGTAGCACCTCAGGGATTTAATAATACATTTTTATTTCCCCGAATCTTTGTGTTTCATTAACTGCCATTTTCATATCTTAAAAATACAAACACTTAATCTGCAATTAAATGAAAAATCTACCACATCATATTCAACCCCCCTTCAATGATAATTTTGAACCTAATAGAACAACTATATATATATTAGTAGTTCATTGTAGCAAAGTGTAGATGTTTAATTCAGAACTCAAGAAAAGCACAATAGAAAGTTAGACAATATTTGTAGTGCTTTTCTTAGTTCAATTTACATTTTATAAGCAGTTTGGTTTCTAGAACAAGGTTTATTGAAAGAAAAAACTTTCACTAGTAGAAAACCAATCCACTAGTAATTTTAAAATCTGTGTTTTGTTTTCAAATATTTTAGTTTTAATTCTATCTCTCAAAGTTTTCTTAGTAATCTTTATTTCTAAACCCTCAAACAATTAAAGTACAAACTTGAATCTGCAAGAATTTCTCAAAATTATTAAGTTTGTATTCAACCCTCCTTCTACAAACTTGTACTAAGGGAAAATAACAATTGGTATCAGAGCCTAGCTTTCAACATACAGAAAGTTAATATCTAAGTACATCAAGTACGGGTCAAGAAGATACAAAAACGAAGATTCCAGTTCTTGAAAAAGATGAGTACTTTCCCTCGAAGGTCAAAATGCACTTGCATCTGCTTTCTATTGATCCCTCATATGTTAACTGCATAGAGAACGGTCCACATGTACCTATGAAAATAGTTACAAGTGTGAATGCAGATTGTACTCAAGCACAAGACAAGCTTATTCTAAAACCTGTTAGTGAATACACAGATGAGGATGAAAAGGAAGTACACAGGGATAAAAAGACTATGAACATTTTTTTTAATGGTCTTGACAAGGATATGTTTGGCAATGTTATCAACTGTACAACCTCTAAAAAAGTTTGGGATACTCTTCAAATTCTATGTGAAGGCACTGAGCAGGTAAGGAAGAATAAGATGCAACTCTTGATTCAAAAATATGAGGCCTTTCACTTTAAGAGTGGTGAAGCAATTAATGACACATATAGTAGGTTTCAAAAACTTCTAAATGAACTGAAAGTATATGGAAGAGTATATGTTGTTGAGGATATCAATCTCAAGTTCTTGAGATCTCTACCAAAGGAATGGAAACCAATGACTGTTTCTATAAGACAATCTCCTGACTTTAAATAATATACTCTTGACAAGCTATATGGAATCCTGAAGACTTATGAGTTGGAACTACAGCAAGATGAGGATATTGAGAAAAGTCAGAAGAAGGAAAAGTATATTGCCTTGGTGATCAAGGATAAGAAAGTTGCAGAACCCTGTGAAGATGTTGTTATTAAAGAAGGGAAGAAGGAGAGTCATGGTAAAGCTGAAAGTGACACTAGATATGATGAATCTTCAACTATCAAAAGAAAAGAAATAAATGAAATGGATGAACATCTGGATTTTCTATCAAAAAAATTTTCCAAACTGAAATTCAAGAGGAATCATATGCAAAGGCTTGAATACCAATTTAAGATAGATAATCAACAAAGTAAAAATTTTGTTGATAGGAATCAATTCAAATGTTTTAACTGTGGATTGGCTGGTCACTTTTCAAATAAATGCAGAAAGCCAAAAATGGAGAAAAAAATCAAAGTTCAGTAATGGTATTGACTATAAAAAGAAGTACTTTGATTTGCATAAACAGAAAGTAAAGGCTTTTGTAACAGACACTACAAGAAAAACAGCTTCAGACAACACTGATCAGACAACGCTCAGCGAAAAAAGTGTTGACCAGAATTAACATACAATGGTTTGTTTTCAACCTTAAAAATGTATCGTCTGATCTATACTCACTACAATGGTTTAACAAACCATTGTGTAGAAAATATGGTCAGACAAGTGTTTGAAATGGTGGTGTTGTGCTAATGAATACGTTCATACAATGGGTTATGTAACTATGGTCTTATTAACATTCACACAATAGTACTTCTCACCGTTGTTTGAACGAAGTTAATCATACAAGTGTTTGAAAGGGTTGTGTTGTGCCAATGAGCAGTTTCAGACAATGGGTTTTATATCCATTGTTTGATTACAATACACACAACATAATTACTAACCATTGTTTAAACCTAGTCAATCACACAAGTGTTTATTTTGTGTTGTCTTCTCTTTAGTCAGACATGTGTTTTTAATCTAAAACTGTTGTCCTATTTACTGTATTTTAAAAAAACAGAGACAAGACAGAGCCTTGCCATCCTAACACTAAACAACACAAACATAAAAGAGATCCTTGCCGGATATACACTAAATAACACAAACATAAAAGAACCTTAAACGAATCAAATCAATAATCATCCCAACAAACCATTACAAACGTTTAGTAATAATTGAACATAGCAATTAAGTTAAAATAAAATAACATGTTATGATCATTCAAGTTGAATTTCTTCATCAACATCTCGCATGTAACTTGTCATATCCTCGAAATCATCATCCGGTAGATTTGGCATAAAGAACTCATTCTTAAGTTCTACTTCGACGGATCCCTCATTTTCATCATCACTATCTTCGTAGTATTTTCTCTCGGGAAATTTCAAGACCACGGACCATAATTTTTGAAGAGGGTCGTCGATGTAACAAACCTGCTTAACATGTGTTGCTAACACAAATGGATCATTCAAAAAAACAAACTTATTCAAATTAACTAAGGTATATCCCAATTCATCTACCTTAATCCCTTTGTTCATATCTACCCACTTACAAAGAAAAAGAGGTACCCTAAAGCTGTTATAGTCCAACTCCTATATTCTTGTAATAACTCCGTAGTATGTCTGTGATGTATGCTCAATATTTTTATCTGTAGCTTGCACGACCATTGTATCAGCATCTACACAAACTCCGCTGCACTGAACTTGGCGTGTGTCATCACGATCCTTGGTGCTAAAGGTAACCCCATCTATCTTGTATCCACTGAATGTGGGTACATCGTTATTTGGCCCGTCTGCAATCCACCTGATCTTCGGGGGTACATCATTTTCATTATGCAAATCAGAAGCAATCTTCAAAGAAAAAAGTAAATATAAGTTGTAGGTTTCCTAAAACAAATTGTATATATGTAAATAATTAGTTCTAAAATTTTTAAATAAGTATATAATTAGACTATAAGGATATGTAGTACCTTTTCTTTAAACCAGCTGGGGAACATTTCATTTTACTTATTCTTTAGCCACATTTCATCATTTTCATGTTCCAGATATTTTTCCATCAAAAATGACATGTGTTCACTACAATAAAAATAATGACATATAAATATTTTTATTTGGTATAAAATTCTAGTCAAAATAAATAAATAAAAAGTGACTAACTGAAAATATGGCACAACATCAGTGCTATTTTGTAGGACACACAGATGCACAAGGTGCAAATCATTGGTGCTCGGGGTTATCATCGTTGCACCAGATAATGGTCTACATTTTCCATCCTTTGTACGTCTGCCAATTTTTGGAACTCCGATAGTCGCTTCTTCAAAATTCACCAAACACTCAACCGCCTCTTCTGCAATATATGCTTCGGCAATACAACCTTCTAGTCGAGCCCTGTTCCTTACATATCCCTTGAATGTTTTCATATATCTCTCAAAAGGATACATCCACCTAAGAAAAATTGGCCCGCAAAGCTCAACCTCTCACACAAAATGAATAGAAAGATGAATCATTATATCAAACAATGAAGAAGGAAAATACTTTTCAAGCTGGCATAAAGTTTCCACCAATTGAGCTTGCATTTTCTCCGATTTATCAACCTCAATGACTTTACTGCAAATTGTCTTAAAGAAGAGACAAAACCTAATAACAGTGTACCTGACCTGTTTGTCTAGTGACGATCGAATTGCAATTGGGAGCAAGTGATGTAAAATCATATGGCAGTCATGAGATTTCATTCCGGTAAGTCGAAGATTTTCCATTGATACTAAACTCCTAATATTAGAACAAAAACCATCAAGCAACTTCATGTCAAGAAAGGATGAGCAGACAACTTTTTTTTCAGAATGAGTAAAATTCCAAACAGCCAACGGAAACTTCCCCTTTTTCCCCGAAGTTTCTGGCCACAAGTTTAATTTTACTCCCATTGCAGCCATGTCAAAGATGAACAGATTCCTTGTCTTTTGTTTTCTTTGGTATATTTAGTAAGGTACCAAGTAAAGCCTCACATATATTTTTCTCGATATGCATGACATCGAGAATATGCTTAACTGGCAAAATTTTCCAATACTCGAGTTGAAAAAATATAGAAAGCTTCTTCCACACAGGCCGAGGATCTTCTTTCTTTCTGCGAGGTTGTCGTTGTGTCTTTCCATAGACATGACCTTGTAGATGTTGTATCCTTTGAAGCACTTCGTCCTCGGTTAACGGAATAGGAGCAGATTCTTTTTCCACGGTGTTATCAAAAGCTACTTTCTGCCTTCGATATGGATGATTACATGGCAACCACCTTCGATGTCTTATAACCACTGTCTTCCGGTAATTAGGCAACCTAGTAGCTTTTGTTTGATCAACACAGACCACACAACCGTTATAACCTTTTATAATATTACCCGACAAGTTACCTAAGGCTGGATAGTCACTAGCATGAAGGACTCCTTCTTATATGCATCATACACTTCTTTTCCATGGCACAATTTCTGCAGATCTTCTATAAGTGGTTGAAGAAACATATCGATATCATTTCCAGGCTGATTTGGTCCGGATATCAACAACCATAGCATTATATACTTTCTTTTCATACAAAGCCATGGTGGAAGGTTGTAAATTGTTAGCAAAACTGGCCAACAAGAGTGATCAGTTCCATTTCCGTGGAAAGGATTAAATCCATCAGATGATAAAGCTAGCCGTAGGTTTCTACAATCAGAAGCGAAGTTAGGCCACTTCTCATCGACTTCTTTCCATGTTTTTGAATCTACTGGATGTCGTATTTTATCATCCTTCAGTATATCCGTGTGATGCCAAGTCAAGTCCTTTGTCGTTTGAGGTGACTTGAATAAATTTCTCAATCGCGGTATTAGTGGAAAATACCAAAGAACCTTAGCAGGAACCCCTTCAATTTCATCTCCTTTTTTATTCAACTTCCATCTAGAGGCCTGACAAACGCGACATCTTGTCTCATCTTCATCTCTCTCGCCACGGTATAAAAGACAGTCATTGGGACACACATGTATTTTTTCATACTCCATTCCTAAAGAACACAAGGTTTTCTTAGCTTCACCGAAAGAAGAAGGAAGAGTGTTACCTTCTGGAAGCATAGTCCCAAGTACAAGTCGAAGTTCAGAAAAACAAGAATCAGACATTTCAAATTTTGCTTTCAAGTTATATAACTTCACTAAAGCCTTCATTTTAGTAAATCCATCACATCCGGGATAAAGGGGTTCGTGTTCAGATTGAAAATGGTTGAACAAATTTGAAAAATCATCATCGTCTTCATCAGCATTCTCTGTTCTCATGGGGATTTGATCCACGGATTGTGAACTACCACTCTCTTCCTCAGCAACAGAACCTTGTTTAGTATCATTTTCTCCATGCCAAATCCAACACGTGTAGGTCTGATCGATACCATGTTGAAAAAGATGGTCTATCACCGTTCGAGCATTCCATGATTTACTATGTGCACATTTTAAACATGGACAACTAATTTTATTTACCTCACACCCATTCTCAAATGCAAACATTAACAATTCTTCCACTCCTAGTTGAAACTCTTTTATTCTTCTATCAGCCCTCAACCATGATTTATCCATATTTGAAAATAAATGACAAAATACCCAGCTAGTAGAATATAAGAGAATGCCCAAACTAACAACAAATTAACTCTAGAATATATTTCAACTAGAATAGCAAGTTATGAGATGACTATGGCCAACAAGAGTAAACCCAGCAACTATGGCCAACAAGAGTAAACCCAGCAACTTATCTGAAGAGAAAATAGCAGCTATGATTGTCAAGTAAACCCAGTAACTTATCTGAAGAGAAATGTTTTCCTCGATTTTCAGCTCTTGCTCCTCGATTTCCTCTCTTCTTTACAAAGGGACGAGAGTATGCTTTCCGTTTGAGTGAAATTAGGTTTCTAATTTGAGATTTGGGGTTGTTTTTTTATATCTGTACACTTAAAACTTAAGTCAACCGACAACGGTTTTTACATTACAAAAACTTGTATCCATTGACATCATACAACACAATTGTTACAAAAACCATTGCCTAGTTTTAGGTAGAGGACAAAAAATAACTTTTTATGATAAAACGAAAAATGTTTTATTGTTCCTTTCGTTATAAAAAGCACGAAAAAATAACCGGAAAATTTTAATTTTTTTTATACATCACTAAAATCGAAATATCTTAACATCTGTACGGGTGGATCATCAAAAAAATAATAATTTTAATTTAATACAGAGATAATTATAGATTTATGATAACCTGACTAACTACATCCTAACTTGTTCATATAAAACACATACTTTTATACACATGTTCGAACTATAAAACCATCTACTTATTACTAACAAACTGTATAATTATAAATATCAATTTTATTTAAAAAATGAGATTTTTAATTTATTTACTTTTTATAAAATGAATAAATAATTTCATTTTTATTATTTTATAATACAAACATACCTATATATGATTTCATATTTGTTCCTAACTCTTGTAATTTATCATATAATTTATATATTATATAAATTATACTATTCCATTTTCTTAAAATTTGAAATTTTGAAATTTTGAAATTTTTTATTATATATAAATATATAATTTTATAATCTTAAAACACTTTTTATAATTTATAATTTTTTTTACCATTTCATTTTTCATTTCCCCCCAATATAAAGCCAGGATTATAAAAGTAAAATCATAAATACTGAAGTGATACATTTTCTGAGCATTTGACTAGTTTTGTTATGTTATCATTTTTGGCATATAAAAGTAGAGGTCTGTACCTCTACGTTTTGAAGGAAGTAGAAGTACAGACCTCTACTTTTAAAGGAAGTAGAAGTACAGACCTCTACTTTTATATGTATATGTAGATTAAAAAATTGAGAGTTTATCTCAATTTGTAAGAAGATTTAATTTATTTATAGATTAAAAAATAAATAAAATCATATACTAGGATATTTTTTAATATTTTAAAATTTAAAATCGGATTTTTTTTAAATTTTAAAATCAGATTAAGATTTGAAAAGATATTTTTTTTAAAATTTTATAATTTTAAAACACTTTTTATAATTTATAATTTTTTTTACCATTTCATTTTTCATTTCCCCCCAATTGTTCCCCTCTCCCCCCCCCCCCCCAATCCTCGATAATTTCAAAACACTCTTGTACGTCTTACTCACTTTCCCCTTGCTCTTTTTCAAACCCTTTCTCACCTTTTTCATCTAACTCTCTCCCATCACTTTTCTCATCTCCGACTTTTCTCATCTCCGATTACTTTTCTCATCTCTCATATCTAATCTCTTTCACCAGGTAATCTCTTCTCTCTCATCTCTCACTTAACATATGTTTAATATATGTTTGTGGGTTTAATATGTTTTTCGATTTGAGTTCAATATGCATGCCGTTCATTTTTTTGATTTATTTGTATCTAGGGTTTATATATTTATGGATTTAATATATTTGTGGATATATTTGTGGGTTCAATATGCATGCTCTTTTTTTTATATGGCCGTGATATTGAGATTTATTTTTATGGGGGGTTTTTTGGGGTTTAAGGGGTTTTATTTTGTTTGATATGGTTGGGGTTTATATTTGATCTGTTTGTGTATATGGGTTTTATGGGTTTTATATTTTGATATGTTCGTGGGGATATGATGTCGTGATCTCTGTTTTGTAGTAGTTTGTGGGGTTATGATGTGATGATCTCTGTTTTGTAGTAGTTTGTGGGGATATGATGTGATGGTCTCTGTTTTATATTTGATATGTTCATTGGTTGTGATGTGCAGATTTACTATGGCAAAATCAAAAAAGACAAAATCTACTCCTAATTCAACCACCACCAGAGTACTTATGAAGGCTCTAAAAAGAAATCGGTCTGTAGAGACACTAGAACCTAGCAAAAGTAATTCTTCCCCGGAATCTGTAAAAAAGAAAGCTATATCGAGTACCTTGCAAAAGCAGTTAACGTCAAAGAAGAGGAAGCGGGTGAATGAGCCTGAGCCACCACAATGCATAGAAACCTTTACAATGCAAGGACTTCAGCTTTTGAAACGTGGTGCCGTTACAATGCATAGAATTATCAGACAAGATTTTGGGCATTAAGCACCATGTGTTCTTCAATGACAAGGGTGAGTCATATGGTAAAGCAGGGACACATATGCAATCGTATATAGCGATTCTTGCAAGAACTAAGACTCCAATTTATTATGCTACATGGAAGAAAGTTCCAAAAGAAAGGAAAAACAAGATTTGGGAGTGTGTGAAGGTATAAAATTCCAACTCACTAAGTATTAATTTGGTATTGCATATGCAAAGTTAGTTACTTAAAATTGTATATCTTTGAGTATTAATTTGTTAATGCTTACTCTTATAGATGGCGTTCGATGTACCTCCATCAGCTGAAAAGATGGTGTTAAAATCTACGTGCCAGAAGTGGAGGGAGTTTAAAAGCCGTTTAACAACTGACTATATCCTTCCTTATTGTGATCAACCTGAGGTGCTAAAGTATCCTCCAGCTGATTACTCTTTCATTGAGAAGGCTCATTGGGACATGTTTGTTGCTGCGCGGACATCCGCTGAATTTCTTGTATGTTATTTTTTGCATTGTTTATAAAATTATCTGATATTATGATTATTTACAGTACATCTTTGTTGCTAACATTTTAGTATTTTTATACAGGAACTTCACAATAATCAGACAAAGATAAGGGAATTAAATTTGTATCCTCACCGTTTATCTCGCAAAGGTTATTCTAATCTAGAACAAGAACTGGTTAGTGATCACAAAACCTTTACTACTTCATGTTCCAATACATTGATTGAAATCTTTACTCTTCTCAAATTTGTTGCCATGTATAGTCGGCAGGTGATCCTACCATAGAGATAGATCGGTCAGAAACCTGGATCAAAGCTCGAAAGGATAAGGATGGAAATTTTCTAAATGATGAAGTAAGAGAAGTTGTTGAAAAAATTGTAAGTTATTACTTTCTCTTTCAATGAAACATAAGCACCAACAAACTATCTGAGTTATTAATTAACTAGCTTCCTCTTGTATGTTTTGTTTATTTTTTAGGAGAAGATGAAAAAGGCGGTTAGTGAAGGGGAAGTGATAGTAGAAGGTGTTAATGACGTGTTGACTAAGGTGTTGGGTAACCTAGAGCATCGAGGAAGAGTACGTGGCCAAGGGGTTCATGTCAAACAGTCCACCTACTTTAATCTTCCCAGGCAAAAGAAAAAAATGATCATGGATGAAAAGATACGAGAGGGTGTTCAGAAGTTTATGGCAGAGGATACGTCAAAGATCGTTCAACAGAGAGATGCATTTTGGGCATCTGAAATTGAAAAGTTGAAAGCAAGTTTTAGTGGAAAAAATGTAAAGTGTGATGGTAGTCCAATGATTGATTCGCAGCAGGGGAGTTGTTCAAAAGGTGGAGATGTTATCAACAAGGAGTTGGATGGGCTTGGAGGAGTTGGAGGTGTAAAAAAGAAGTTGGATCTTGTTGAACATGAAGTTTTGGTTGAAGAGAAAAATGAGGAGGCTGTGGATGTTGATGTACAAATTGAGGGCGAGAAAATGAAGGTCGAGTTTACCGCTAAAAAATTTGTTCCGCCAGTTGTGGGTGGTATGGAGTGGCAGTTGGCAGTTGGATCCCCCAAAAATGTTGTTGCTTTTGCCACAATGGAAATAGATGTTGAAGGATGCGAACAAACTCTTCATGGGGTGCCACTAGTGAAAGAAAATGCACGAGTGTCAATCACTCTTGTAATCCAGGGAGATGCTAAGATTTCTTTCCCAGTTAAAGATGAAATCCAAACTGTAGAAGAAGCTTTTGGAACATTTGTAGCATGGCCGAGGGACCTTATACTTGATATGAATCCAAGTACTGGAACTGCACCACTAGTGATAAGTACTCCGGATCCAGTGATACGTAATGTGAAGGTTAAATTTTCTCTAATCCATAAAATCACTTGAATATATATTACATTAGGTTAAAATTACTTTCTATTTATTTGCTTATTTATCATGTAAGTTTATATCCTTAGTTTTATCTTCAATTCATTTTTAGGGAAGCAAGAAAAATGTTGGCAAGAAGTGGAAGAATATGAAAGACTGTGGTTTAGAATATGTGGTAGAAATGGGTGCAGATTACCCCTCTGACTTGAAACGTTTATGGATATGGGCAAAGTATGCTATGACTGGTAGCAGAACAACCCCTTTTCAGCTATGCCCAGATGCTTTTGGATCAACCAAAAAGCAGGTTCTTCTTTTATCAGATGTGTACGCTTTGTGCTCTAGAGGTGAAATTGCAGGCTCGATCATTTGCATCTATATTCAGTAAGTGTTAAGATTTGAACTAAATTTAGCTTAAAAGCACAATTTCTATTTATTTACCTAGCACATCTGCTTTGTTTAGTATGTGTATATGTGTTGACAAGTATTTAAATTTTGTAGTTTACTACAAGAAAATTTGAAAAGGAACAAGATGACTAACATGATAGCGTTTGTAGATCCTGGCATCATAGGGGCCAATGGTTGTGGTTCTGCTGAAGATAGGTCGCGTGCCATTGCTACTAGATTCAAGAATGCTAAGAAAGGGCAATATTTTCTCTTGCCATATAACCATGCGTGAGTATTTGTTTTTTAATTTCTTGCAGTTTATACTATTAATAACCTAGACAATTAAAGGTGCATAATATCATTGTTCTATTTTCCTGAATGGATAAAAATTCAACCATTTAATTTATTGAGTTATTTGTTATAGTTTATAATGATATATATGTTCATGATTTGGTAGGAACCACTGGGTGTTGAGTGTTGTTAATCCTGATGCTCAAATAGTTTACCACTTGGACCCCTTGAAACGTAGAATTGCAAGTGCAGAGTGGATTGAAGTGATTGATAGGTGAGAGTACACTAACAGACCTTTATGTATTTAGCAATTCATTTTATAATTTAAGAATATTGTGCTAATGCTGATTTATAATATATTTGTTAAAGAGCTATTAAACTTTATAAGGAGAAGGCGAAGAGGTTTTTGAAGAACAAAATAATATGGGAGAATCTAGCGGTATGAGGCTTATTCATAGCATATATTTTATCATTTAATTTAGATGAGTATAGACATGTAATTATTTTATATATATATTTGTTAGGGAGTTCCTGTCCAGAGTAGAAGTGTGGACTGTGGTTTGTTTATGATGTTATACATGAAGGAAATAAGTGAAGATAAGGACTTTGATTTTTGTGTGAAGGTAAATATTGAAATACTCTTATTTTTTGTCTGAACCTCGTGTTTTATGTATTTTATTTTGAAATATTCTAACTTGAGCTACACTTATTTCATTTTTCAGTGGATTCGAAGGACCAACTTGACTTACAGTGAAGCTGATATCAATGGAGTTAAGAATGAATGGGCAAAGTTCTTCCTAAAGCACAACACTTGTTAAGTGCTTTAATATTCACTGTTAGCTTATGTCCTATCAAACTTCGTTCTACTAGTAGATATTTTGGGTATATTTTTGTGTCATTTATCTGTTGTGGAACCAATTCATCCATAAATATGTTGATGTCATGTTAGAAGTTGTCTTTTGTTTGGTCGAAATGTATCAAATGGTATGATTTTGTGGATGTCTTGATGGATAATATGTTGGATGAATTGGTTCGATAAGTGGTGAATATTAGCTTGTTTGGTGATGGAATATTGAATGTTATAAATGGTAATGTATTCGATTGTTGGTGGTTTAATTTTATGGCTTGTTCGTTTAATTTAGTAACATTTATTCATAGCATAAATGAAACTAGTGCTTAATGTGTGATTAGCCAATAGTTTCCTAATATGTAAACTATTGTTTAGAAAATGAAACCTTTGTATATGTTCTTTCTCACAACAGCTTTTAATAAAAATATTGTTAAACGAGTTTCCTATCAAGTAAACCATTGTAGGAGGAAATATATACAATGATATCTAAAAATGAAACCATTGTATGAGAAAATATAGACAATGATCCAGAAACGGAAACATTGTACATATTGTTTCTGACAACGATTTTTAAACAGCGACACTCTTGTATAACAAAGTTGTATACAATGGTTCTCTAATTAATAAACCATTGTAGGAGTAAATATAAACAATTATTAAAAAGGAAACTATTGTAATAATTAGCTCAGACAACATTTTTCAAACACTAAAAGCTTTGTAAATCTGTACTATACACAATAGTTTTGTAACAAGAAAGCCATTGTAGGATCCCAGATATACAATTATCTATAAATGAAATGATTGTCTGAAACACTTCTCGCAATAGTATCCGACCAACAAAATATTGTTGCAAGCCTCTCATAACAACAGGTTATACGTCCAGACACAATTGTCTATAAATACGAAAGAAAACATTTTGTAAACTCTACCTATTATGTTTATTGAATTCTAACAACGGATTGAAACAACAAAACGCTGGAAAATCTTAAAGCAGGACAATGGTCTTTAAACTGAACTATTATTGTTAGTAGTAGTTGCACAACGTTTTTTAACAAACAGACCGTTGCCTTTTCTTCACTCAGACAATGATTATGCACCGTTGTGTGATCCGTGTATCAGACGGCGGCTCAATATTCAACGGTTTTCCTGGGTATCAGACAACAGGAAAAAACGCTTGTATGCAGCTGTTTTTCTTGTAGTGAGAAGAAAAGGACTAGACTGCAGAGGATGATTCTGAAGAAGAGGAATTCATCAACCTTGCACTTATGGCCAACGATGATGACCAAGAAGCTAGTTTGTGACACCCCCAAATCCGGGGTCATGGATCTGGTCGTCATTGCGGAAATTCTCAATATAAAATCACCCATGTAACGATTATAATTTCACTTGTAAACATTCAATAACTGAAAATAGATATGCGACCCCAACTCTCAAGAATCTTTTAGGTTATAGGGCTAGAAACAAGAATCCTAAGTCAGACTTCAATTATTACATTACACAACCAGCCAAATCATACTCGTGACCCCATCCATAAAGTTCCTCAAATTTTTATTTTTAGCAACAATTTCCCAATGACCACAAATTACTATAATCAGTCTCTATTTACACAAATCTTATCCAGTATAACTTCGATAAGAAGTATACCAGCTACCAATAATGTTATATACAAGATAATATTTATTACATATCAACTTATAAATAATCTTACACCAGATTTAGATACTCTGAACTAAATCATTTTCATCATGGCATCTTGCCTCCTTCTTCTGGACTATGCGGATAAGTCTCGCCAATCTACCTTTTTCTGAAAGGTTAATATTTGCAACAAGCAAGTATGAGCGAAAGAAATGCTCAGCAAGTTCATTAGTAAAGAGCAAAAGTATATTTTCAACATAAGTAAGGGGTTTTCAGCTTCGACAGATAATTAATACTGAAAGAGATATTTGTAATAACAAATTTCTAACAGGAGAGAGGTTTACTGAATTCTAGAAATGATTCACCTCAACGACTTTAAAACAATTTTGATATTTATTCATAGCAAATCTCATAGAGAGGAGCAAGTACGACAACTTCAGAATTGAACAATTTAGAAGTTTGCAATAAATCAGAGTTCACGATGCATTAAGGTACTCAATAAGAAAGCAGTTCAAGATACTGTGAAAAGAATCAATAAGGGTTCAACAGTTCCCATTAACACTATCAATAACTTAGCATCTTGGCTTTCGTTATAGTGTAGGACCAGTGAAAGTTCAACAGTTCCCATTAACACTATCGATAACTTAGCACCTATGCCTTTATTACAGTGTTAATGTCAAATTCCAATTGGAAGAATGAGACTATATGGAGCATTCACCACGCCTATTGTACACGATGATCAGTCGTATAGTACAATAGTTAAGTAACCTTTTCTACTAGCAGAAGGATGAGCCTCAACTGGTCATCACCCTAGGCAACACCTGGGCCTTTAATGCTGGACCGTGCGTCACTCGGCCTCTTACGCGAGATGGACTGTGCCGCACACCAGCCTTTTACACTGTATGGACTGTGTCGCACACAAGCCTCTTACACTATTATCTCCAGTCCCCTTAGAGTATTTTAAAATCAACAAGTCTGGAAGGAAATTTAATCCAACCTCCCAGAATAAGAACAATTCTTTCTAAGATTTCAACATCATATAATGGATTCACTTCCGGAATTATGTGGAAGTAATCTCGTATGTGCAGGTTGACCTTCTGTCAACTAATCCCCATTGGGTAAAGTGTTTTTCGACTAAGAGATTTCAAAAATCAATAATTGAAGGTTTCAGCAATTTTTGTAAAACGAGGTTCATTTGCTCGATACAATCTTATAATAATTCATGAAATCGAATCCAATGTTGAATCAGTTATTGACAGGATAATTTTGAATATAACCTTTGGATACATATAGGTTAAGAACATAAAGTTTGCAAGGCACAAGTTTGAGAATGAAATACTTGCCTTTGGTCCTTAGCAATGGGAAGCAATTCCAATTAAGTCTCCTTTTGATCGCAACGTGGGATAGATCTTCTCTCGTTACTAGATGTCATAATACTCCATCTCGATAACGTTCTAACATAACAAGATATATATCAGCTTGGTCTCATATCCTAAGCAAACACAACTCAAATACACATTTAGTTATTAATCCCAAAATCAAATCAAACGAACAAATCCCCATTGGGAAACTCACAACTTCTTATTGCCGACTTGCTTTATCAATTATTCCTCGCAATTTCCTTTTGAAACTAATTCTAGATATTATCTCGATGCCTTCATCTTAATCAAACCCTTAGGGTCACCCATTTTATACTTAAACATTTCATTTACAAAATTTGTTAATCCTAGACGCTTATTAGGCCTAAGCGACTGTCTTTTTTTTTTATATATAGAAAATTGGGCATGACCTTTTTTATAAATTGGACTATGCCCGGTGTAGAACACCTCAAATACAACCTCAAATTAATCCCAAAATATTTACAACAATCCACAATTCATCTCAGTATCTCATTCATCTCCAATATCAATTTATCTATTATTTTGAACTCTTACGCATTTGATATTAGAAGATAACGTATTAAACACCAATCAATTCATACCATCCTTGGTATACAACTAGACAAGATCGAAACTAACAACTTTCATATTTTAATCATTTCTAAGGGAGTCCTTTAACTCATTCGAATTTAATTTTCACAATGTTTCCCTGAGATAGAATTCTTAAGGACTATTTACTAACCTCTCATTTTTATACATCTTTCATAAATTTATATCTTGTTCTTTTGACACTTACGCATAGTCATGATACTCCTTAACAACTTTCGTTACTTGACCGATTCGAGACAAGTCATCTATCTTGCTCGAAATCGTCTCCCCAAAATGGTTGCTCAACCTTTCCTTATGTGCATTCACTCCAACACCTTTTTTTTTATAGCATTTTTCATAAATTGGAAATTAATCCCTTTGACATGATTTCTTTTCGGAGGTCTTCTATGACTGACAAGGAATCTCCCATAAAAGTTTGAAAGCCAACCAAGAAATCTAGCCAAGTCAGACACTGCCTCAAACATAGGCATATGGTAAGCTTATTCCTTAAGGTTCCTTACTTGCACCTACTTGACTCTAACAATTTTCATAAATCGGATTTTAATCTTTTTACTCCAAAACCTTTTTCCAAATCTTTCCAGATGTCCCTAGTTTATTAGACAAAAGTTTCACATTTTATTAAGCATTCTAGTTAATTTAATTATAACCTCAAAGGTCAGTGATCCCAGACTTTAACAATTCTGGACTACCTTTACTAAATAATTCATATCTTTTCGCTCGTAACTCCGATTGACATGAATTTTGCGCCTAAACGATCTAGAGACCATCCTCTACCCATCTATGTCAGAACTGGTTCAGAAATACAGGGCAACCCCTTCAGTTTCCCCAGGTCAGTTATGGCCAGAAAAAAATGGCGTAGTTATGTTTGTAAAATCATCGTTTTCCATTTTTAAAAATATACCAAAACCAACATCAATCAATCCCAAACTCCTCATACATCAATATATACTAGCAATCTACAGAAAACCAAGCCAAACCAGTTGGCACAACCAAGTGAACCTCAAACAACTCATTACCAAAATTCAATCCATTATAAACCCTTAACTACTTTAACAAATCAAAACAAAATCTCTAGTTTAGTCAAGGTTATAACTTTATACATTTTGACTCCAACACCTTAACTAAAACTTCGAACATGCTATTAGAATCCCACTTAAAACATTACGAACTTTAACATTTCTAAAGATTCAAAAGTGAAATTAAAACTATATAATGAACACATGCATCCATGACTTCTTTTTCTATCCTATCAGCCCTGATTGGCTTCACAAAACAATTAATAACTTCCAGTTGGTTTAATAAAATCTATTGATTCCTTTTTCTGAGTAAATCAGACATTCAGGGCTATGACATACCCGAAATTTACTTTATAATATGAAATTTTCAATTTACAACATAATATTAAAGTTGGCCCTGCAGCATGTTTAAATTCAAGACTACATACCTAGAGTAATTCAGCTATAAGAAACAATCTAAAGGTTTGATTGCAACAAAAACTTGTAGACATATACTTGACACCTAAACATACAACTTTTATCATTTGACTAACATGAGATAAGGCTTCTAACCTTTTTGAAATAATTACTCAAAACAGGGCAGACAATCTGGAAAATCAAACTCTACTGCGCACCACTTACTCTATCATTTTTAATAAATCCAAAAATGTTCCATAAATTACCAAATTTAACAGACCTCTTCCTTAGTCACCTATACACCTTAAATAAAAATTTCAGTTCGAATTAAAGAGTTTACCTAGGTGAAACATTGCTCCAAATTTCAGTGTTTAGTCAAATTCGGAGGTTATGAACAAGCTACACTAAAACTGCCATAACTCCTAGCTCATAAATCCGATCAACGCAAAATTAGCGCCCAAATGAACTAGAAATCATAAGCAACAACTTTCATTAAGACTTCAACTGAAGCAAAAGAATTAACTGGTCCGAATCAGTGCTTCAAAAACAGGGCAGTTGCTAGCATAACTAAAATTATAGTTGTAATGAATAAGTTTATACCTCTTTGGTCAAACCCACCAAGAATCAAGCAACCAAGCATTCTCTCCCTCCTCTCTTCTTCTTCAATCAGCTGAAATGGAAGAGCATGGAATGAGGAAGAAGCTTGCATCTTTTTCCTTCTTCTTCTTCATTTCTCCTCTTTCTCTCTTCTCTTTTTCTCTCTTTCTCTCTTCTTTTCCAATCGGTGAAATGAAGAAAATGGAAAGGGGAGGCTGATTTTTATGTCTCCCCTAGCTTTGTGTGGTAAATAATTGGTTTAGGTGGAAGCTTGCTAACCACATAAATAAAATGCTAGCTTTACTCCTCATTTTTGCTACCACACTCGGCTAATTCATATCTTGAGCTAGATATTCTAATTTATAAAAATTAAATTTCTAACATAATTAAATACTAGAATATTTTTGAAGATTTATGGAAAAAGAATTAGAATTAAATCTAATTTTTTCAAATTGATATGCATTTTACAAATCATTAAATCTTTTAATGATTTTGAGATTAAAACTCATTTTAAAAATAAATGAGAATGAGAATAAAATATTCCTAGAATGAAATCATATTTATAAATATGTAATCTCATTCTTAAAAATATCTCAAGACTTTTATGAGTGACAACTCAAAATTATTTGATTTTCCCTCGATTTTAATAAAATATATATATACATTTTATTCATCCACCATTTAATAAAATTAAAATCTCCATCTCTACAAATTTTATAAATCCTCAAATACTTACATAAATATTTATCACCATTTAAACCAATAAACTATTCACCTGAATAAAATACTAACTCGAGATATCAACTCGATCAGTAAAATTTTTAAACAAACTCAATTCCTCTGAATCGGGAATTAACTACATAAATAATGTTGGAAATCCATCCAACTAGAAAAAAAATTCCTCCAATATTTCAGAAAATCAATAATTATTTAAATAATAATGAAAATTAAATTCTGAAAATCTGGGTTGTTATATAGTTCTTCTATCAATCAGGTAATCTCTACTAATCTATCTAAGCCATCCAAAGATTAATGCAATATTACAATTACTGAAATGTCTAATGAGTTGTATAATTTGCATGTCACTCTTAAGTCCTTAAACAAAGAAAACACTAGACTTAAAAATACCATAGATTCTCTAACTAAAAGGAACACGCACTTAGAGAATGAGCTATTACAAATGGATAAACTCAAGGTAGAAAACAAAGATGCTAGAGAGGAATTAGTTGAGCGTAAAAAGAAAATGGAAACTTTGAAGGAACAGTTAGAAGTAGAACTTTAAACCATTAACAAATGGAACAGGTCCAGTCAAGCTAGCAAAAAATTGAAGGACATTCATGGAACAAACTCTTTCATCATGTTGTCTAGAACTTTTGAGAGAATAGCTATTAATGAAAATCAATCTTTGGATAAGGAGCAATCGATTGTTAATCATGAATCAACTGATAAGGATTATCTATCGATTGATGATGTTGACTCAATGGATAATCATCCATCGATTGAGAAATCATCAATTGCTAAACAATTTACTTTAAAAACCAAGCTTAACAGACCTGTTAAATTTATAGAGGAATTTAACTCCTCTAAACCTCAAAACAAAGTTGAGAAGGCTAACATAGGGCATTTATCCAAGAACCAACTGAAAGAGAAATTAGAAAAGAAAAATCCTAAATTTAAGCCTAATGAGAAAAAGAAAAAGAACAGAAATGGTAAGGTAGACATCAATAAATACAAGAACAACACCCCTGACATGTATGCTCCTAGGAAAATATGTGTTAAATGTTATAGTAAAAATCTTTTATTAGTGCATTAAAAATCTGATAAGTCTGCCATACCTAACATGTCTGCAAATTCTATTTTTTCCTCAATTAGTTGCTCCTTGTTGGTGGGATTGTGAAGTTGAATGAATAGTAATCGTGATACCTCAATACTAGAACATGACAAGTAAATAATACTACATCTATACGGAAATCAGAAAGAAATGAAGATAAGGAAAATATAGTGAATCAAGACATTAGAAGAAGTTTTTAAGTCTACTACAGGTCACTAAAAGAAGTTCATTAATATGTTCATGGATCAATGATGAATCATGTGTAAAGACTTTCAGGGTTTCAGAATTGTTAAAGATTCAGTATAAAAGTGACAATAGAAGATTTCAGAGTATTAGCATTGATTGAAGATAGACAGTGTTAGAAGTATAGGAATCTAGAAGAATTGAAGACATGGTAAATACAAAGGTTAAAGAAGACAACTGTAGTCTTAAAGTTATACTCACCGAAAGAAGTTCATTTATATATTCAATCATCAATGAAGAATAAATAATGAAGTATTCAAGATTGTGGTAATAGTGGAGATGTTGTCTAAGTAGTAGAAAAGATTCCAGTGAAAGTACAGTGTTTAATGATAGACAGTGCTCGAAGCAAAAGAACGGCTGAGGAAATGTTAACTGACATTAGTTACAAGTGAAGAGCATTCTAATCAGTGTTAGTCATCTGTAAACCAGACCAGTGCAAAAGACGTTAACACAACTAGAAAAGAGTTGTCTCTTCATAATCAAGGAATCAGTTAACTACAAGTGGAATTGACAACATACAAAGAAATAATAACAGGGCTTAATTTAAAAGTATTTCTGAAGCCAGGTCAAGGGAAGCCAAGGTCAAGTCAAGTCAAATGGAAAATAGTTGATTGAATTATAACAAGTATTTCAGGCGCCCCCAAGAAATTTATATGTTAGGCGCCCTCAAGAAATACTTAAAATAATTTGAAGTCAAAAGATTAATCTAGAGCTCTTGGCGCCCTCAAGGTGTATATATACTTGTAAGCGCCCTCAAGATCAATCAAGTATTACAGGCGCCCCCAAGGATATCAATAACCTAAGGCAAAGAGTGATCAACACTTCCAAGCGCCTCCAAGGAAATCAATAACTAAAAGCGCCCTCAAGCATCATAAGCTTCTAGCGCCCTCAAGGTTGATCTTCAATGCAAAGCGTCCTCAAGGCCCATCTATAGTTCTTGGCGCCCTCAAGATAAACATAACCTTCAGGCTCCCTCAAGGTTAAACAATACCTTCAGGCACCCTCAAGGTTTATATAGACTACAAAGCGCCCTCAAGGAGTATCAATGCTTCTAGGCACCCTCAAGGCTCAACTACACTTACAAGCACCCCCAAGCTTCAATCTATTACTTGAAGCGCCCTCAGCAATTCCATTTGTTAAAGTCTACACTGTATAAACAAAATGACTTGCTCATTTTGAAAGAGTTAAAAAATATACCTTCTTCACTGGAGTTTTATAATCTAGCCGGTTCATTATGTTACAAATATATAGGGCTATTATAAAATACCCTCTATGAGATTGATTTCCTTTTGTACAAATACATAGTCAAACATTGTAATAGGAATCAGTCATATATCTTTGTTGTAGCGAAGAACTAGTTTGTTCTTCGGAAACTGGTTCATTTAAACCAGGTGTAGTACCCCTCTGGGTTTATATAAGAAAGATATCTTCCCCGAACCTTGTCTCGTTAATTTACTTTCTAATTTTCTAGAACTTATATGTTTATTTATAAACACAGAAAATTAGTAAACAGTTCCCCTAAACACTACAAATATCCAAACCCACTCTGAAGCATTAATTTATTTAGCCATAAATTCCAAAAAACATTTAAAATTATTGTGAGTATCGTATTACGATACTTCTGGACCTAACAATTGGTATCAGTGTTTGTTGATTGATATATAAATCAAGATTCGCAACTGAGTGAAGCTCAGGGTGTCGAAGTTGTTTGGACTAAAAGGATCAGAGGATTTGATAAATAAATTTATTTTATATATTTAAATTTTAATAATTTTATTTTATAAATTTATTTTTAAATAAATTTATTTTATAAGTTTAACTTAAATGAGTTTATTATTTAAAGTTGAAAAAGTTTGTTTCATAAATTTAATTTAAACAAATTTATTTTATAAATTTAATTTAAATAAATTTGTAATTTAAATTTAATTAAATTTATTTTTACAATATAAATATATTTGTTTTGTTATTTTCGATAAACAATAACTTAGACTCTGGACAACATTTGTATTCTACTTCAAGTTTACAGCTCAATTTAATTTTTATTTTATATTTATTTATTTTTCAAGAAAATTTAAAATTCTTGAAAACTAAAATTTTTCTTACATATTAATTTACGATATTGAAAATTCTTAAAAATTAATTTTTGTAAATTTTTATTTTTGATTAATTTATTTTCTAAAAAAAATAAAAATTCTGTAAATTTATATTTTTCTTAAATATTAATTCGAGGATACTCAAGAATTTTTCCGGTTATTGAAGATAACTAAAATTGAGTGAAGAATATCCACGGAAGTTAATTCTGGAACAGGTTGAAGAAAGAGTGGTATTAATATCCTCATAGGTTTACTCCATAGGATCCCACTGGTAATTCGGATACTGGAAAAGAAGAAATTAAATTGGGTACAATATTTGGTTGATTTGAGTTGAATTTTTGGATAAAAAATCTTAGGGGGTTAAATAGTGAAGGAGAACAGACTGGACTACCTGACATCTCAGTACAAGCCTTAAAGTTTATTCTACAGGGAGATTACAGAAAATTCGTGCTAACACTGCAGATCATCTGGAACACAGGATTACAGCCATTGGAAATCTAAGGATACAACCACATTATCTTTAGAGGAACTATCTATGTGTTGAAGGCCTATGGATTAGAACAAGAGCTGAAGAAGTTAATATTAGATAAAGCAAGTTGTTAGTATATCCACTGTATTTGTGACCTAGGAACCAAATTTGATTGAAGTCAAGGTTGAGAACCTTTGAACAGAAACGAAATGATCCAAGAATCTGAATTGAAGATGTTGTAGCTCAAGGTAATGGTCAAGTTTTTAAAAGTGAATCTTACACTTTGGAATAACTTGAGAACTAGACTGCAAGTCAAGCCTGCAAGGCAACTGGAAGTTTAGTGATATCAGATTCAGACATAAATCCAATTCTTAATCTAATGTCCTTATCTATAGATTCCATACTGGAGATTTTCAAGAATAGTTCAAGAGGCGGTTGCAAGACAGGGATTGTTTAAAATAAGAAGACAAGATCATGGTTATGCTACATAGTTTGAAGAAGCCTGAACAAGCAAATGATGACAGAGACTGTGTTGGGTTAAAAGGAGTAATATTAAACATTAGTGAGGATACAGCATGGGAAAACATTTGTTGGTGAAGTTAAAAGCAAGGTTGATTCTATCATTGACAGTGATGAACCACATGGATATCTGGCATCAATGACCAACAGTGGAGATGAATCACTATGCACTTCACATGTATAAATTCTAACTAGTATACTTTTATCTAATTCAGAACTGTATAATTACTAAGTTTCGAAATGTATTAAATTCATGTCAGTATGTTAGTATCTTAGGACTGAAATGCTTAATTGATTGCTAAGAATAATATTGCATGCTAGGATTTATGAGTTTAAGTTAGTAACTTTCATACTTGATTTTCTAAGCAGTAAAATGAATATCTAGAATTAGATAGGTTGTTCTAGACGGTTAGGTGTATCCCTGAACATTTACTTGAACTTGATTTAAATCTTATGTGATTTAATACCTCTGTTAATGTTGTGAAAATTGCTAAATAGACAAATAGGTCATAAATCAGATATTAAATATTTGTTATCACTGTAAATTATTTTTGTGCTTATTTTAATATGATTTGCTCTCACTCACATAATTTTACTTAAATGTCATATCATGTATTGTTTGTTAAGGAGTATAAGATTAAAAGATGGTAGAATTATCTAAGTAGTCAGTAGAACTTGTTGATTCGAGGGTTAATCTAAAACTGACTTAGGTAATTAGGGATACGTAAAAATGTTAGACAACAACTGAAATTGATTAGTTAGAATTAGTAATCAAATTGTTAGTTCCTCCATTCCATGTACTTTTAAAAAATTATCGAAAATCAGTAAATATGCTTGACACCTTTCACATTTATGTAAGATGGTTAAAGTAGAAAGTACTGAATTTTTTAATATGAATAACATTCTTGAATTGCATAATTCTTATCTATAATGCATTGAAGCTCAATATTATCATGTGTTTTTATTTTCATGCTTGCTTATCTAGATTTGAAAATGCATATCTTAGGACTTACAAAATCTTAAAGGAATCATGTATAAGAATCACAATAGGGTAAAGAATGTTAGTCCACCTTAAGTTAGGTTGGAATCCCTAACCTCATAGCCTAAAGACTACTTTGTCAAGCTGTTGTATATGAGAAGTGATCAGTCAAAGATAAGTTTATGCATGTTAAGGCCGAAGCTGTTGTTATTACTGATGAAAGTAAAATCTTCAACCCATCTGGACTCAATTAAGGTTGAGTACCAAGAAACTTAATCTTTTGTGATTATAAAGAATATAACAAGAGGTGAAAGTTATGTGTATTCGTGACATTTATTGTTTGAGACCTATGACTAGCATTAAAGCTCTTCTACCACAATTGGTTGAGAAAGCCTACCCAATGGTAACCTTTGGAGATGACATCAAATGATGTACACGGGATTTGGTTATCATGATTTTGGTATTGTCATCACTGGAACCATCTTTCTTGTCAACGGACTTAAGCACTATCTACAGGGCACTAGGGAATTCTTTATCAAGGGTTTTTTGGAAAAGTTTTGAAAATGAAAAGTGTTTGATTTCAAGAAAGAAAGATGGAAGCTCACTCCACTGGGAGTGATAAATTTGTTCGTAGCTGACATAGATTTTGTATGCAAAGGTGAAGTGAACTTTTCAGTAAAGCTTTATTAGTAAAGAGTTGTCTATAGCATAGGAAGCTCTCACATTTGTTGATCAAGACAATGGATTCTCCGGTAATGATGAAATTGGTGAGCGAACATTTTGAAGTATGCGTATAGGGAAGTCAATGAAAACATCACACTGAAGCAAGTTATGTCATGATAGAAGCATAATTAGTGATAGATGTTGACAACCCTAGTTACAATTTAGTGATGTTCATACATTTAACAGAGAATATATCACAGAGGGTAATTGATCACAACAGGAAGATCAAGTTGTAAGAAAAGTATGTTGTGAGAACTTTGAAGAGAGATAATGGAACTGAATTTCGTGAATAAAGTTCTAAATGAAGTATGAAATTATAAAGGTACTTTGAAGCTGAAGCAATAAACAAAACATGATGTTTTATTCAACAATGATCATGAGAAGACATCAGATGAGTTAATGGTCAACTAGAAGAAAACACTGAAGCTCTTTCGTGTGTTTGGAGGAAATTGATATTTATTGAAGATTTAGATGAGTATCTTGGCAAGTTTGAAGTTAAGGCTCATGAAACAATTCTCCTCGGCTACTCATTGAAGTTGAAAGTTTTCAAGGCATATATGATGGAAAAACCAGTACGTGATTGAATGTATTGTCCTACTACACCAAGCTCCCAAGCATTCAAATGAAAGACTATTATGAATCTTTAAAGTTTGACATCTTGTTAGAGTGAAATTCAGATACTAATGATGAAATTAGGGTTGCAGAAAGAAATAATGATAATGATGATGATTCAGATCCTATTAAGTGGAAATGATAGTGAATCTACACAACTCGTGAACTGTAACAGAATCCACTTAATAAGGTGAAGGATCTTTAACACATCCTAGCAGCAAGTTAGGGGGAGAAAATAAAAGAAGGATCTACTAGTCGTACTCAACACAACGAAGATTAAAGGAGTACATTAAGAACATATCTGTCAAGACAAAAGGTTTAAAGTCAAAGTTATTCATGGAGTCTAGTTCTTAGTGATCCGAATTTTGGAAGTAAAGGATAGAAGTGTTATGCAAAGGAAATGGATAAGTTGGAAGAAAAGTATGTTGTGAGAACTATGAAGAGAGATAATGGAACTGAATTTCGTGAATAAAGTTCTAAATGAAGTCTGAAATTATAAAGGTACTTTGAAGCTGAAGCATTAAACAAAACATGATGTTTTATTCAACAATGATCATGAGAAGACATCAGATGAGTTAATGGTCAACTAGAAGAAAACACTGAAGCTCTTTCGTGTGTTTGGAGGAAATTGATATTTATTGAAGATTTAGATGAGTATCTTGGCAAGTTTGAAGTTAAGGCTCATGAAACAATTCTCCTCGGCTACTCATTGAAGTTGAAAGTTTTCAAGGCATATGTGATGGAAAAACCAGTACGTGATTGAATGTATTGTCCTACTACACCAAACTCCCAAGCATTCAAATGAAAGACTATTATGAATCTTTAAAGTTTGACATCTTGTCGGAGTGAAATTCAGATACTAATGATGAAATTGGGGTTGCAGAAAGAAATAATGATAATGATGATGATTCAGATCCTATTAAATGGAAATGATAGTGAATCTACATAACTCGTGAACTTTAACAGAATCCACTTAATAAGGTGAAGGATCTTTAACACATCCTAGCAGCAACTTAGAGGGAGCAAATAAAAGAAGGATCTACTAGTTGTACTCAACACAATGAAGATTAAATGAGTACATTAAGAACATATCTGCCAAGACAAAAGGTTTAAAGTCAAAGTTATTCCTGGAGTCTAGTTCTTAGTGATCCGAATTTTGGAAGTAAAGGATAGAAGTGTTATGCAAAGGAAATGGTTATTCTTTGGGAAAGAATAATTGTTAACAGTTGGTAGCCCAAAGAAGAGTAAAGATGCACTGATTAATCCAGATTGAGTTATTGCAATGCAGTATGATCTCAATCAGTTCTAAAGGCAGATTCTATTGAAGTTGGAACCCAGAAAACTGAAGGGTTTCGAGGCACAAACGCAGCGGAATAAACGTGAAAAATAAATCAAAATAGCGAAACCCTCCGTAGGATCTATGCGAAAACAAAAGATTTAATTCGGAGATAAAGAATAAATACCTTTAGAAGCTTTAACAGTTCATTAATGGAAGATTAATGGAGGTCCAAAGCTTGTTTAATGGAAGATCTACGCTCTACGGTATCCACACGAACACTTTTCATGAAGGATTGATGTGTACTAGCACCCGAAAACTGCTTCTCTCTCTATCTTCCTCTTTCTCAAAACGGCTAGGGTTTTAGTAAAAATATGTCTGTCAAATTAAATCAGCCCATAAAGTGATTATATAGAGAGATGAATAAGTTTTCTAATTATAATTCAATTATAATTAATACTGATCCAAAATTCTAAATTATTTAATTAAGTCTCACTTAATTAATTAATTATTAATTTTGGAATTAGTTTAAATAATTCATTTATTCTATTTATATAATTAATTAAGTCATACTTAATAATATCATAAATAAAATAAATTACTTATTTAATTTAAATTCACAATTTAAATTATTTCTCCTTCAAGCGTTCTTTTTGTGTGACCCTGTAGGTTATTATTACGTTGGCAACAATTTTAATATCTAATTAAAATTGTAAACAATGAACGGCATCTAGTAATACATCATTGCTACCCAAGTAATAATAATAAGTCGGTGATTCGATTAAGCATTTCGTGAACAATGTTCCATGTAATATAATCCCTTTAATTTAATCTTGATATTATAGATTAAACTCAAGGCATGTCTCGTGTCATCCTCTTCATAATTTAATCTTTATTTTCTTGATAAATGAGTAGACTATTAAAATCAAATCAACATTTGAGCACGGCCGTGCATTTCATAGTCTCACTCAAACAAGAGGCCAATAATATCACTCCTAAAATTAGGAGGATTAAATCTCATCTAGATTATTCATATTTCTCATACGATTCATAATATACCCAATGTTCACTTTTATCATCACCCGGTCAAAGGTAACTTTTAATGTAATCAAAGTATATTAATTCTCGTATAGAAATATAATGATTTCAGGTCTAAGGATCATTACACCATTATCACAGTGAGAATTACTTATGACACTTATTTAACATGTAGAATCTCACGGCGGGTCATTCCAGTGTCATGCATTGATACATGCACTTATGTTCTTGACTTTAGTATCACCATACCTATGACCAATGAGATGTGGTCATCTGTCAAGAAACATACTAGTCTTTGTGCATTATTATTGTCCTTAAATAATAATACTCGACTAGGGAATTTTAGGAATAAGATACTATTCATACAATCTCATTTTTAAGTCACATACTTAAAGATATATAATACGTATCAAAATTCCAAGGACATTTATTATGCTTTCAATTTATTACGTAGTAAATGAAACATAATAAATAAATAATAATCAATAAAACATAATCCTTAATAATAAATATTTTCCTTAAAATATAAAAAGTATTGTCTCTAGAGCACAATTACTAACAATCTCCCACTTGCACTAGAGCCAATTACCCAAGTATCCAATACTCATTAATTAATATGCCCAAACAAATCCTTTAGTCAGTGAGTCTGCAATATTATTATTAGTATGCACTTTACATATATGTATATCTCCTTGATCATTAATCTCATTAATTAGGTGATATCTCCTAAGTACATGCCCAAACAGCCTCCTTGGCTGCTTCGCAAGCATCAATATACTCAGGCTCTATTGTAGAATCAACAACCGTCTCTGCTGTGAACCATTTCAGCATACAACATCTCAATAAAAATAGATAAAACACAAAGCCAGACAGAAACATTAAATCATCGTTGTCTGTCTAGAAACTAGCATCACTGAAACCTCTTACAACTAGCTTCACATCTCCTCCATATAACAAGAATGAATCTTTAATCCTCTTCAAGTACTTAAGAATATTCTTGACTGCCGTCCAGTGACATTCACCTGGATTAGACCGGTATCTACTCGTCATGCTTTACGCATACGAGACATCAGGACGAGTACATATCATTGCATACATTATAAAACCAATTGCTAACGCATATGGAACTTTACTCATGCGGTCCTTATCATCCAATGATTTAGGACAAATTTTATTTTGAGATCATTATCCCATGAGACATTGGAACATATCCATTTAGCCTCTTTGCATTCGAAATCGATGTAAAACTTTGTCAATGTATGTACTCTAACTTAGGCCGATCAATCTCCTTGATATATCTCTATAGGTCATGATCCCTAATATATAGGTCGCATCGCCTAAGTCTTTCATTGAGAAATTATTTCTCAACCACGTCTCCACAGTCTATAGAGAAGGAATGTCATTCCCTATTAGTAATATATCATCAACATATAATACTAGGAATGCCACATGGCTCTCACTAAACTTCTTGTAAACACAAGTTTCATCTTCATTTTGAATAAAGTCAAACTCTTTTTGACTGTTTCATGAAAATAAATGTTCCATCTCTTAGAATCTGGAGTGTTCATAGCATCTTGGTAGGTGAGAGGCTCATCTTCATCTACAAGCATCACATCACCATCTTGAGTCAAGAGAAATCCATAATATCTCTCAGGCTTATGGTGAATCCTACCAGACCTACAAACAACCTGTGTTTCTTGAGCAGTATTATTTTCTTGTACATTCTGCTTAGGTTCCTCCATTGGTTCAATGTTATCATGTGGGTCTCGAACTTCATCGAGATCTATTATCCTCCCACTGTCTTTCTTAGAGAGCATCTCTCTCAAGAAACATAGCAGTTCAAGCAACAAACACTTTGTTCTCGGAAGGATTATAGAAAGAATAACCCCCTGTTTCAGTTGGGTATCCCACAAAATTACATTTATCTGATGTTGGTCCTAGCTTGTCAGAGATTATACGTTTCACAAACGCTTTACATCCCTAAATTTTCATAAATGACATGCTGTGACGTTTTTTAGTCCATATCTCATAAGGAGTCTTTTGAACCATTTTAGTAGGAACACGGTTAAGTGTATGTGGAGCCGTTTCTAGGGTACAACCCCAGAAACTAATTGGAAGATTCCTTGACTCAACATTGATCGCACCATGTCCCACAAGGTGTGATCCCTCCTATAAAAAAAAAACTTTTCTTTGATATTTTCTACTTCATCTTTATAGTCTTTGAACTTTTCAAATGATTCGGATTAGTTCTTCAAAAGATACATATATCCGTATCTACTATAATAATTAGTAAATTTTATGAAGTTAATAAAATCTACCTTTTGTCATCGTACACATATGATCACATACATCACTATGTATAAGTCATACCCGTTTAATGACCCCTTCACCATGTCCGGTAAAAGGAGCTTTAGTCATTTTGCCAAATAAACCAAGATTCGCATCCTTTTGTATAATTCATAATCAAACTTATCCATGAATGCATCCTTATGTATTCTGGAAATGCGTTTCTCATTAATATGGCCTCAACAACAGTGCCAAAGGTAATATTTGATTTGAGTCACTTTAGAACATATAAATTGTTAATTAGTTGTGCAACATTATAAGCCTCATCATCAAAATAGAATAAACAACTATTGTTATTTAATTAAAATGAAAAAGCCTTTCTTGTCCAAACAAGAAACTGAAATAATGTCTCTGCCAATTGCAAGCACGTTATAACAATTATCAAGTTCTAAATTTTCCTTATAGGTTAAAAGTTAAGTAACGAGTTCCTTTAACTAGAGCAACTACTTTTAATCCAATTCCAACCCGATACCTAAAGCCTGACCCTTATTGATCATCTTTTTCAGATCTTCCAAATAAACATGACAGTTTCATTTCCAGTCTCCCAATTTTCCACAGAAGTGACAATCGTCTTCTTTATCAACACCTCATTCAAACTTTAGAGTATACTTTAGGGATTGGACTTTGGTTTGACAACGGAACTAGATCAAATCTTCTCATTGTCTTTCCATTTTCCTTTCCCTTTTGCATTCCCTATGTTTACCATCAATATAGTAGTAGTTCATGCATTTATGATATTGCTTTCAGCAGTTCTCAACATGCTTAGCAACTCAATGGGTGTTTTACCAATCTTATTCATTTTATTGTTCATAACAAACTAAGAATAATATTTGTCCAGAGATTGTAAGATCAAATCTAACTAAGTCTCCAGACCATTCTGGAAACTCAAAATATCAAAGGTACTCATTATACCCTATAATCTTTAGAACATGTGGTGTAACTAGGTCTCACTCTCCCTACTTGTAAGTGTATAGTGCCCTTTTATTTTCAAATATATCTTGTACTCAATCGTCTCATAAGCATCTATATGCTCGTGTTATTTCTTAAGCTCAGCACACATATTTGCGAGCATGAGACATGAAACATCAGTCGCAATATCAATTTGCTTCCAATAAGCACTATGATTTGCACATGTTACATTTTCAACTTTAAGAGCAGGGGAAGAGATTTAACTAACATCGTGGTGTCCGAGGACTATCCTCAAGCTCCTATGTCAATCAAGGAAATATATTCTCGTCAACTTGTCCTTTTCAAGAACTGATCGCATAGAGAAGTTGTTTGTGTTTATCATTTGATATCTACAATATTAAAGTGTATAAAATAAACTAGATTGCAAATTTAATATTAATTATGTTTAAGTGATTATGGTATATTACCATATACCTCCCACTATTTTTATCAAACTAATAGCCCTAACTATTAATTCGGAAAATATTTCTTTAAATCTTTCTAGTGAGCCAAGATCCATATTTCATCCATGTTTTAAGATAGCGTTGTCTAATACACTCAAAACGTGACTATTTAGGTAGACAACATTTGTCGATTATATCAAATATAACTCTTGGAAAGTTTGGTGGAATAACCATTTGTACACATTTATCCAATAAATCTCACCAAACTCTATGCCTCTAAACCCACAATCCTATTGCGATGATTTAGTTAAGTTAGACTCAATGTTTCAACAAACTAAATACACTTACTTATCACGTCTTCCCATGATTGATAAAAGCACCTTACTTTGGCAAGCCCACTCCTTCTCAATCTAGATCTTGACGAGTATTAAACATTGGAAGGCATCCGATTAACTTAATATGTATTTAGGGATTTTTATTGTTTATTTTAACGATCATGATCCCATCATAAAGAGATTCTCAATTTTTTCTTGATCAAATAATTCATTTCAATATTCGTCAATGGATTGATTTCCAGGTCGTCGGAGAAGTCACAAGCGGTCTCACTTAAAACCCAACTTCCTTACAAATAAAACTAATAATCCGCTTTTGACAAAATCTCCCCATATCAGAAAAAGAAAATTCATATTTAATACTGTGTTCATAAACACAAGAATGTCATAATCGTTTGTTCAATTTTAAAATCTTGAATCGTTACAGATTTTATCTTTCTTAAGCAAACATGGCATGGGTGTCGTATCTAATACATACATGATTAATCAATATTAAGCATGCATCTCGATTATATCTACGCATACATACTAACACATGCAATCATATACATATATGTAATGTGCGTAAATTAAACGTGTTTGGTTATGGCCCCATCCTATGTGATCTTTCCAAGCTAATGGAAATATCAAGGTCAGTCTATGGTAGTTTTAAAATACTATCTATTACATGTCTTCTTTCTTCATTGCTCCATCATCCCCTTTTGGATCGCCTCCTTGCTTGGAAGTCTTCATTGATAATTACATTGAATAATAAAAATAAAACTATTCTAATAAAATTACAAGAAGAACTCGAGTTACATTCGAGATAATTAAATTACAATGAATAAACGACATACAAGTCGTATTTAGAAACCAAAACCATAAATCAAAATCGCTATACTATGGGTCTTTAGGCCATAACCATCCACCATGCTATCACATAATACGTATAATATATCTAAGATTATATAAACATATCATATAATCATATATAACAAATTTCGGAATTTCAGAAAATTAAAAGCAGATTTCTAAAGACAATAAATCGCTATTTTGAGGCCCTTAGTAACGTCAAACGCCTTACAGACCTGTCGATGATAGCTAAGCTATCAGTTTTGTTCATTGGCCCGATTCCAGTCAGAAAATACATATCGTTTGCGAAAATCTGATTCGGCAATCAGATTTTACCAAATCTGACGGTGTTTCGGAAATCTTATCATATACAATCCCCATAAAAAGAACAAGAATATATTATATATATATACACAGTGATACATACAATCATCACATGATTATACATCACATGAATATTATATATTCATAATATATACATACATATACTCAAAATTTTAGAAAATTAAATAATTTTCAGAAAATAATAAATCACTGTTTTGGGGCCTGTAACTACATCTAATTACTTACAAACGCAGATCTGACTTTGTCAGTATTGCTCAGTGATTCGATTCCAGTCAGAAAACAAATATCGTTTGCGAAAATTAGACAACGGACACAGATTTCAGAAAATCTACGATAGCTGTTTCAGAATTCGTATCGAATACGATTTCCATAATAACATCAAACATGTATCATATACATACATCAATACACACAATCATCACATGATTATACATCATATGAATATCATATATTCATATGATATAAAAACATATACATATTGTATCAATACAAAATTATGATAGATCGCATACGTGCTTACATATCGAAAACTATTAAGCACATAATCGAATTAAAATGTTTCGCAAGTAGCTCTGATGCCATTGAAGGGTTTCGAGGCATAAACGCAGCGGAATAAACGTGAAAAATAAATCAAAATAGCGAAACCCTCCGTAGAATCCATGCGAAAACAAAAGATTTAATTCGGAGATAAAGAATAAATACCTTTAGAAGCTTTAACAGTTCATTAATGGAAGATTAATGGAGGTCCAAAGCTTGTTTAATCACCACGTATCCCGCTCTCGCGATCTACGCTCTACGGTATCCACACGAACACTTTTCATGAAGGATTGATGTGTACTAGCACCCGAAAACTGTTTCTCTCTCTCTATCTTCCTCTTTCTCAAAACGGCTAGGGTTTTAGTAAAAATATGTTTGTTAAATTAAATCAGCCCATAAAGAGATTATATAGAGAGAGGAATAAGTTTTCTAATTATAATCCAATTATAATTAATACTAATCCAAAATTCTAAATTATTTAATTAAGTCTCACTTAATTAATTAATTATTAATTTTGGAATTATTTAAATAATTCATTTATTCTATTTATATAATTAATTAAGTCATACTTAATTAATATCATAAATAAAATAAATTACTTATTTAATTTAAATTCACAATTTAAATTATTTCTCCTTCAAGCGTTCTTTGTGTGTGACCATGTAGGTTATTATTACGTTAGCAACAATTTTAATATCTAATTAAAATTGTAAACAATGAGCAGCATCTAGTAATACATCATTGTTACCCAAGTAATAATAATAATAAATCGGTGATTCGATTAAGCCTTTCGTGAACAATGTTCCATGTAATATAATCCCTTTAATCTTGATATTATAGATTAAACTCAAGGCATGTCTCGTGTCATCCTCTTCATAATTTAATCTTTCTTTTCTTGATCAATGAGTAGACAATTAAAATCAAATCAACATTTGAGCACGGCCGTGCATTTCATAGTCTCACTCAAACAAGAGGCCAATAATATCATTCCTAAAATTAGGAGGATTAAATCTCATCTAGATCATTCATATTTCTCATACGATTCATAATATACCCAATGTCCACTTTTATCATCACCCGGTCAAAGGTAACTTTTAATGTAATCAAAGTATATTAATTCTCTTATAGAAATATAATGATTTCAGGTCTAAGGATCATTACACCATTATCACAGTGAGAATTACTTATGGCACTTATTTAACATGTAGAATCTCACGGCGGGTCATTCCAGTGTCATGCATTGATACATGCACTTATGTTCTTGACTTTAGTATCACCATACCTATGACCAATGAGATGTGGTCATCTGTCAAGAAACATACTAGTCTTTGTGCATTATTATTGTCCTTAAATAATAATACTCGACTAGAGAATTTTAGGAATAAGATACTATTCATACAATCTCATTTTTAAGTCACATACTTAAAGATATATAATACGTATCAAAATTCCAAGGACATTTATTATGCTTTCAATTTATTACGTAGTAAATGAAACATAATAAATAAATAATAATCAATAAAACATAATCCTTAATAATAAATATTTTCCTTAAAATATAAAAAGTATTGTCTCTAGAGTACAATTACTAACAATAACAAAACAAGATGGTATTTGGTATTGTACGGGTTTTCAGAGACTGGATGATTATTGGCATTATTATGAAGGACAAAGCCAACTGGTTGCTATATGTTACTATCAATTAGTATCGATGATTATGGAACCATAATATTTGGGACTTTCAAGATCTAACTACTTGCACCAGAGACGAGACTTGATCCTCTTACGGCCTAACAAGATGAGGACCTGATGAAAGGACATTTATAGCATTTGCTACACATTCAAACATGAAGATCTATTAGATGCATGTGAACAACTGCACTATTGAATGGTGAGTTATAAGTTAAAGTTGATGTACAACAGCTCCTGGATTTTGAAGTTATAGATCCATTGGAATTTGTATATCATTATCTTCCTAAGCTCTCTATGAATGGAGATATGAAATTTAGCAATCGTCAAGGACATGGTATGACACTCTAACTGGTAATTACTTCATAATAATTTTATATTAGAATCGTTATACACATATCTCTCTAAAAGCAAGGCACACACATAATTCAATATTAGTGCATGTATACCATGATTATATTATATGTGGGTCTACTAACGAAAATTTGACAAGAGATTTTTGCTAAGTTAATGCAAAGTAGGTACAAGATGAGCATGTTGGAAGTGTTACAATTCTTTTTAAATTATAAGTAGTTCAAAAGAATGATGACAATTAAATTAAGTTAGAGATCTTTTGAAGATACACAATTTAAAAGATTCTATACCTGCCAAGACTTATTGCCAACAAACCACAAAGCTTGATCAGGGCAAATAAGGTATATAAACCGAAGTGACAATCTATAGAGGTATGATCAGCTCATTACTTATTCAAGTGCATAAAGACCATATGTTTTATTCTCAGTATGCCTAATTACAAGTTTCCAAGTGGATACTAGAGAATCTTATCTTATAGCTAAGATATGAATGGTTAGATATCTTAAAGGATTACAAATTCTTAGAATCAAGTACCCTAAAGATAACAGATTTTACCTAATTGGCTATATATATATAGATGATGCAGGTTCTAAGAAAGACAGGGAAGTCATTCCTAGAAGCTATCAATTTCGTGGAAGAAATTGATTTCTTATTGAAATAAGAGGAAGCATTCAACACACATAGCTGCAGCAAATGCAAAATTTAAAGCATCTAGTGAATGTGATGCTCTAATCTTCTGGACAAGGAAACTACTTCAACTCTAACAACTCTGCTGAATACTCTCACACGGGTAGTGAACTTATGATATTACTTATTTGCATATTTGTTGACAATCTCATCTGCAAGGAATTATTAAATGAGTTCACAAGTATTAAATTTTCTATATTTAAAGGACTTGCAAATTTATTTTAAATCCAGTACCTCGTACTTTTTGCTATTAGTTTAAGTATCATGCTTACAATGTTGTATGCATATGTGGTAATTAAATGATATCGTGCTTAATTGCTCTGATATTTTTAAATATTTTCTTACAAATAATTGTGACACTTTTAGTATTGGTGATATTATTTAGAATTTATGTTCTAAGTAATCAATGCATATTTCAAAATTCACAAATATTAAAAGCTGAAGTATTTTCTAATTCATGTGTATAAAATTCTCAATATTTTATATACTTAGAAAATATTTCTAAAATATAATTTGATTTGCGAGGAGTTGTAATTAAGATCACAAGTATTAAATGTCAATATTTATAGGACTTATGAATTTCTTTTCAAGTATATCTTCGAGCTTATGTATATCATTCATTATTGTTATGAGTATAATTGTAATATGCTTGTTTGACAATTATTTGATATAGCGTTGGAAGTTATATGCTAATATTCAATCTTAGGAGTATTTAGTGTTTAGTGAAATTATTTTATCTTATCAAAATTATTGATTGAAATAATTCAATGTTTACTAGTTTCATAATGTTGATTTGATAAAATATTAGAAGCATAATTTCTTGCATTTTGAAATTATTGATAAATATCAAGTAATGACATTTTGTTAATGTTTCTGTGCAATTAATTTTGATATTTTTAATATTAGTGATAATACATATTGTTTATCTGAAATCACTAATAATAAAAATATGTCTAAATGTTTATTGTTCTATTGAATAATTGTCATGTATTATTTGATTTATATATATGCATGTTTGTGGTAACTGTTTAGTATTGCATGAATAATACTAATAGTTTTCTTTTTTTGACTGAATGTTTTAAACTTGAATGTATTTAAAAGAAATTTCTTGTCTATTTCTTTTCCAAAATGTTTTATTCTACAATACATTCACTTTCTATCAATTTTAAAGAATAAAACTTTAAAATTCTTTTTCAAAACTTCTCTTTTTAAAATCTTTTGATTTACAGCCCTACTTTGATTTCTAAACTCTTGGGTGTGAATAAAATTTTTCTTGAGGATTATTTTTCTCCAATCTCAAAATCTTTTATCCTCTCTCCAAAGATGGTTTTAAATACTATATTTTCAAAACAGTTTTCTCTCTTAATTTTTCCTTTTAAAGTGGCAGAAACTTTGTGACTGCTATTTTATTCGGAGGAATTATTTTTACTTTAAGGTACCAATCACTTGTAAAATTATTTATTATCAAATACTTGTGTCAATGTATGTTTCATATTGATTCATTGTAACAACTCGGATATTTTTCAAAAATTATTTTTATTATTTAAATATTTTATTGGTTTTCTCAAAAGAGGAGGAATACAATTTTTATATTTTATTCCAGTTGGATGCATTTCCATATTTTTATTAATATTTTAGAAAAAAACAAATTCGATTTAGTGAGACTGAGTTCAGTTTAAATTTTTTTATATTATTTTACTGATCGGGTTAATATTTCGAGTCAGTATTTTTATTCGGGTGAAAATTTTATTTTGAGTAAATTATTTGAATATTCAAAATTTAATATTTTTATATTTTTAAATATTCAAAATATTTAAATATTTTGAAAAGTTATTATTTTTAATTCATTTTAAAAATAATAAAATTCTTATTTTTTCCCAAAAATATTTTTATAGGATTTTTGGGGTTATTTAAAATTATTTAGAGATCAAACGTGATATTATAATGATTTTCAGAAATATTTTTTTATATATATTATAAAAGTAAAATATATATATATATATATAAATATATAGGCGGCCAGTTTTTTTATATATATAAAACATGTACATGTGATATGTATAGTGTTTTTTTATTATAACAAAATTACCCCCCCCCCCATTCACGCAGCCGCCTGTCCCCTTCTGTCTTCTCTCGTCTTCTGTCTCTTCTCTCGTCTTCTGTCTCTCTCTCCTTTAAATTTCTAAACTTCTGAAAATCATATCTTATAAATCGACCGTCCAAATTTCGATATCTATATATATAAATGACCAACGCTTGAAGGCCTACACATAGGTATAATTTTGGATGAGTTTTGAGAAGATTATTTTCTGGGCAGATTCTTTTTTTTTTTGATCTATTTTGGAGTCTAGAAAGGTGATTTGAAGATGGTGATCAAGCTAGGAGGCAGTGCAACACGTGTATATGCATGGGTATTAATCTCGGATTTTTCTGAGGATATTTTCCGGTCATCAGAAAAGACTCGTGGGGTGTACATAATTGATCTTATGGTAATACTTTTAAGATCCTGACTTGACGCTTGTGAATATCCAGGCATGTTAGTTTATATATATTAATTTCATAATTTTTAGAGATTGTTTTTATACTACAGATAGTTACCTGTTAGCCGGATTTTTGGGTTTTGATGATTGTGTTCTTTGTTTCTGGTAATTTTATGTGTTTAGGTATAATTTATTTTGTGGGTTAAATTTATTTACTTTATTTTAGTATAGTTGGATTGTATCGTTTGAGACTGTTTTTGAGGGACTGTGATCCCGGGAAAAGTTCGTTTTTCAAAACCCTTATTTCGAAAAATTTTCTTATAATAAAGTATTTATTTTAAGTTTCAATTATTATTTGATTAAAAATATTAAGTAGTTAATTATTTTGAAAAATAATTTATTTGAGAATGATTAATAATTAATTAATTTGAATAATCAGTTGATTTAATTATTAATTGATTTATTCTTATTAATTAAAAATTAGTTATTTTGTTTATCCGTTTTAAACGAAACAAATATTTCTATGATCAGAAAAATAATCCGGAGGTTATACAAATAGTTTTAAATTCTAAATTTCTTTACGAATCCGGATTAACTATTTTACGAGAATTTTAGTGATCTAGTTCGAGTTTAGAAATATTTTAGAAATATTTAATATTATGTTTAATTATTTAATTTGATAACGTCATCGAGGGTAAACGTTATAAGTTTTAAAGTATGAATTAGAATTGTTAGTTTTTATTCCTTTTGTTCGAGGATTAATTATTTATTAATATTCTAGTCTCGAGGATTCATTGTTGTTTTATATTCCAGTCTCGAGGATTAATTATTTATTTATATTCGAGTCTCGAGGATTAATTATTTATTTATGTTCGTGTATCGAGGATTAATTGTTGTTTAATACTCAAGTCTCGAGGGTTAATTGGTTGTTTGAGGATTAGTTAATAATTAGGTTTATATTTTATTTATTGGTTTGTTAGGTTTGATGTGAATTTTCTTGTTAATAGGAATATGTCTGAGATAAGTATATAAGAATAGTTAAGTTATACACGCTCGTAGAATATAGCGAGGTACTTCAAGGACTAAAGTACCATATTATATTTGACTATAGATATACACGCGCGGACTCGATCTCAATAGTTCAGACTCGTAGCAACCGCAAGAGCGTCGGATTAAAGAATTATTAAAATGTGATACAGTGAGACGGACATTGTAGTCGACCCATTCCAGCTTAGGACCGCATCTATATCAGGCAAGTATTTTCTCCTTGATCATCCTAAACACTTTTATTTTCTGTTTCATTTGTTCATATCATAACAAATAGCTATTGTTCAGAGTTATTTGTGAATCTTAAATTTTTATTGCGAAACAGAATTGTTAATATCAGTACCTTTGATATTGCAAAGTTGATTTAAATAAATATATCATATCCTGTTTTATCGAAAAATGATATTATTACGAAAAGTGAAGGATTATGATATTTTTTTTAAGCAACCCAAACATTCTGGATTGCTTGGTCGGATTGGACGGTTGCGCAGTGACCGGTAGCGGATGGAGCCTGGTCATGCGTGTTGCGTAGTGGCCGGTAGAGGATGGAGCCTGGTCCTACGTGTTATATATTAGGCCCATGTGTGCCTAGGGTACCCGATATGATTTGTTGGACTTATACGGATGGGTATAGGTCTGTACTATATTCATTTCTGATCAGGGGGATATGAGTATGAATGTCCAAATCCAGTCTGCCAATTTGGCTATTATGAAATGTGATTTATCAGTTGGCTTTTATGAAATATTGTCATTGATGTGATTATTTTTACGAGATGTTTTGATTATTGATTATATATCCTGATCCACTCTATCTGTTTTTGTTTAAAAGTTTATTATATACTTGTTGGGCATATTTTTGGCTCACTCTTGCTTTTCATCATACACTTTTCTAGACAGGATGAGAAAATATTAGCCTTTCAGAAAAAGTAGATCGACGAGATTTATCCGCGTAGCTTGGAAGAAGAAAGTAAGATGTTTTTACGAAGAAGTTTTCGATCCAGAAAGTCTGTATCTGGAGTAAGTTTTATTTATATATGGGTATATTATATATTATATATATTCCTTGTTATAGACCCGTTCTAGCTACTGGTATACTTTTTATCGAAGTTATACTGGTAATATAAGATTGGTCTAAAGAAATTGTTGAAAACAATTGTGGAATTTTATGGATGGGGTCATAAACGAGATTTGATTTGATTATTTGAGGTTTATAATAATTGATATTTGGTTTTTAGTTTCTTGTTTCTAGAACTATAATCTAAAAGATCTTGGTAATTGGGGTCGTAAATGTAGAATTCAAATATTGAATGACTAAAGGTGATTTAAAATATTATTAAACAGGTGATTTTGTATTAAGGATTTTCACGTGACGACCAGATCCCCGACCCCGGATTTGGGGGCGTGGGCGTTACATTCATAGTAGGCAAACCAAAAGCCAGATCTTGCTACTATAAAGCCGAAGGAGCACACAAAGAAAATGAAGGGACTCACCAAGCAACAACATCCTCCCCCCCCCCTTTGTTTTAGCAACTTCTTCTAAGGTCCCCCCTCGCCAAGAGCTCCCCGGCGACGACAGAGGAAGCAACCCGCCTGCTGTGGCGGGGCGGCTTTTTTCTTTCACAATAAGACCTGGACGATTATCCTCATCGGTGGAAGGTTATTCCAAATTCAATATTATTTTCACCCTAGCTAATGATGATTGTTTGTAACAGAACATTATTAACAATAAAAAATGGCTGGTTCTATTTTCATGCTTCATGTTGTCGCCTTCGAAATCGATGCTTAAGTCGATCCACTTGTATTGGTGGTCTCTCTCTTCCCTCATCGCATGCGCTTTGCTTCGACCAGGGTGCTTTTAAGCGAAAACAGTGGTTATTGCTTTGAAGGCCTTGTACTGTATTATTAAGCACACAACCACCCTTATTGTAATGTATTTATTTTAAGTCGGGGATACTATCAGATGGACGAAAATGATGTAAATCATAATTGCATTATGAGTCAGAAAATCATAGTCCTCTATCTGATAAGGATGTTTTAGAAAACTGTTTTCAAAACATATAGTGCAAAGGTTTAATGGAAATGAGTCATTTTATTGAGATATAATTTGGTAAGAGAGTTGAATATTTTCTTTAATATAAATTATCGCATTTTATTATGGGAAGTTTGCCTTATAAGAAATTCATGAGGGATAAAAACTTTCTTCTCTGATATACTTTCCCGCGTTTTATTATGAGATATGTATCTTAAACAAAATTTAGTATCATGCTCTTAATGATAAATTTAGTAACATATAATAAAGTATTCAAGATTGTGGTAATAATGGAGACGTTGTCTAAGTACCAGAAAAGATTCTAGTGAAAGTAGAGTGTTTATTGATAGACAGTGCTCGAAGCAAATGAATAGCTGAGGGAATGTTACCTGACATTGATTCAGGTCTGGTTCACAGACGACTAACTTTGATCCAGGTCTTCGTATTATTGCTTTACTTGCATTGTTAAGTTTGCAGCAACTTCATTGCTTCGAACACTGACTGTCAATAAATACTGTAACTTTACTGGAATCTTTTCTGGTACTTAGACAACGTCTCCATTACTACCACAATCTTGAATACTTCATTCTCTGTTCTTCACTGACGCTTGAACATACAAATGAACTTCTTTCAGTGAGTATAACTCCAAGACTGCATTTGTCTTCTTTAGCCTTTGTCTTTACCCTTCTAGATTCCTATGCTTCGAACAGTCTATCTTCAATCAATGCTAATACACCGAAATCTTCTCGTGGCACTTCTATACTGAATCTTCAATACTTCTGAAACCTTGAAAGTCTTTACACATTATTCTTCACTGAGGCATGAACATATTAATGAACTTCTTTCAGTGACCTGTAGTAGACTTCAAAACTTCTTCTAATGTCTTGATTCACTGTATCTACCTTGTCTTCATTTCTTCCTGACTTCTGTGTAGGCGTAGTATTATTTACATGTCCTGTTCTAGTGTTGAGTTATCGCGATTACTATTTATACAGCTTCATAATCTCACCAACAATCTCCCCCTATTTGATTGTTAAACTTAGCAAACAAATCTCACAGAGAGGATAACTCAACTAACAACTAGAAAAAGTAATGGTCCGGGACTTGTAAATAATGCTACTAGTTTTTCTGGATCAGATACTGCATTTCCAGAATTCTTGAGTAACTAAAATTAAAGATGTTTGTTCCTCTAGCACTGAACTGATATTCATATAGTATCATCTTCATTTCTGTCTGTGTTTGAGCTTTCTCTGCTTCAAAATCCTTCATAGTTGAACTTAAAGAACTTATCATAAACAGAGCTTCATAAGAATTAGATTCCTGGGAACGTCTTCAATAGAACATAGAACATAGCTCAAATATGTTCTCCCCTTAAGAATGTGATTCTTCTTCTTTCTCTTCTTCTCCCTTTAGATAATCAATGGAAATGTCAATTTTTTTCCGTACTTCCCACTTGGATGAGGAATCCTCTACTGATAACTCCTTTCAAGTATAGGATACAGTTCCTTGATTCTCCCATATTCTGTTGTTTCCCATCAGGATCAGAAGATAAGATTTTCTTTTTCTTTCTGTCTAGAATCTCCCCCTAAGGATATGAACCCCTTTTTCTAAGGATCTTCCCCTAAGGATCCAGGATACGAACCCCTTTAGGATATTAACTTTTCCCAAGGATACGAAGATAAGACTTTATTAACTTCTCTTTTTTCTTCCTATAACTTCTCCCCCTTAGTTGAGGAATCCTCCAATGGCCCATCGTTTGAATGGTTTGTCTTCCAAAGAAGGTTCTCGTCTGTCATTGATCGGGAAAAATATAGTAACTTTTCTTTCAGAAGTAGCAAGTAGCAAGGATAAGTGTTTGGTCTATGGTTTCCTCACTTCTACTACGTTCTGTTAGTGTTTACACTCAAGTGTCGAGCACTTAGAAGTGTTTCACTCTTTCTCTCCCTATCTCTCACTAAAGTGTATCTTTCCCTCACTTTCACTTAAGTTTTTCTCTCTCACACTTTCACTCTGCATTCCAAATATAGCCTTCTATACCTGCAAGTGAAATCCATCAATTCCTATATTCCCAACACCTGATTCATCAAAATAAACTGAATCACTATCAAGTGGAGAATTGCCTCATTGAGGTGTTCTTGATCTATCACGTATAAGCACTGTCTCAGCACCAGACTCAATAGCTATTGCTAAATCACTGTCTAGTGGAGCCTCACCTCTTTGAGATGGGTTATCCCAAGATATTAATATCTGTTAGGGAATCCTGCCTTGTTCTATCAAGGAGTTGCCTCACACCTTCTCCGTAACGGGAGGTGGACATTCCTTTTCAGGATCTGGAAATGTTCCTTCCAAGGGGGGCGACGTAGTAGGCAATGTAATGAATGGAAAATTAGAGCCTACGTTTCCCTCATAACCCTGTGACGGGAATTTTGTATAAATACCCTACTTGACTTATCCGAAGAATTCTTGTCAAGCAGTTGCCTCTCAAGCCTAGATGAATCTGAACAAGAGATCTCCCTTTCGGGATGCAGAAGTTTAACTTTTGTTTGAGGTAGATACATTGGACAATGTAGTGTATGGCTAGAGTCCGTATCTCCTCTAAATGCATATACCTCTCACTGTGCACACCTTGCAATGTGTTCCTAGAATTTATCTGTTTGGGCTTACCATCAGCGTGAGTGCCGGTGGTGTGCTTGACTCATTACAAGATGCTCCGGCTGACGAGCGAATTTCAATGGACTCACCCTGTTGAGAGAATGATTCCAGAGACATTTTTATTGCCTTTTCAGCTCTGCATCCTTTTGAGAAGATACAGATGAGCTTACAGTTACCTCAGTTATATACTACTTTACTTCTCTGGAGGTAGAGATGTGGGCAGTTTCTCCCTTATCAACCTCTAATTTACAAAGTTACTTATATCTCCAAGGGTTAATATATGGAAGTGGATGAATGAGTGTTTGGTACTAAGGTCTGGGTAAGAGATTGATGGGTTTTCAACCTCCTGGCCAGCTTCTACAGCCTCTGGGGGTTAATCGGAAAGAATCAATCAAGATTAAAAGATAATCACCTTAACATTCCAAAATATATTTTTCAACCTAAAGAGAAGGAAAAATATATGAAGGAATGGTAAACGATTGCATTACAACATTTTTTGTAAAAGAGTTTTGTCGGTTCTAAAGATTTATCATTTAAGAACATGATACCAATAGAAATTTTCTTTAAGATACTTATCCCATAATAAAACGCGGGAAAGTGTATCAGAGAAAAATTATATCCCTTATGAATTTCTTATAAGGCAAACTTCCCATAAAAAATGCGGGAATTTATACCAAAGAAGAAATTCAACTCTCTTCCCAAATTCTATCTCAATAAAATGACTGTTTTCATTTATAACCTAGCACTTTACATTTTGAAAACAGTTTTGCAAAACATCCTTATCAGATAGAGGACTATGATTTCCGACTCATAATGCAATTATGATTTACATCATTTTCGTCCACCTGATAGTATCCCCGACTTTAAATAAAAACATGACAATTGGGGTGAATGAATGCTTAACAATACAGTACTAGGCCTTCAAAGCAACAATCACTGTTTTGGTACTATGAATCAATATGAAACATACACTGAAACAAGTATTTAAAAACAAATCATTTTACAAGTGATTGATACCTCGAAGTTAAATAATTTTTCCAAATAAAATAGCTGTCATAAAATTTCTGCCACTTTAAAAAGAAAAATTTAGAGAGAAAAAGCTTTTTAAAGATAAAACATTTAAAACTAGCTTTTGGGAGAGGATAAAATGTTTCGAGATAAAAGATAAATTATCCTCAAGAAAAGTTTTGAAAAAGAGAAGTTTTGAAAAAGAATTCTGAAATTTTATTAACTAAAACTGATAGAAAAATGAATGTATCTTTACATAAAACATTTTGAAAAAGAAATAGACAAAAATTTCTTTTAAATACATTGAGGAATCAGTCAAAGAAAGAAAACTAAATATATTAATACTAACGGCTTTTTCAAAAACCAATTTTTACTTAGAATAAAAACTAAGCAAATCCATTAGTATCAATATATCACAATTATTTTATAATAAAATATTATTCAATTATTACAGAGTAATAAAAGATAATAATTATACTACAAATAATTATGCTTCTTATTTATTTTAATTTAATTAAATCATGGAACCAATATATCACTGAATTGTTTTATATCATCATGATTTAAATAAATCAAAATAAATTAAATATTTATGCTATACTAAGCAATTGCCAATAACATGCATATATATCAAATAAACATGTCAATCATTCAGTAGAACAATAAGCATTGGAATATATTTTTATTATTAGTGATTTCAAATAAACATTATATTTAGAGCTGTAAACGAACCGGACATGTTCGGTAAGCTCGGTATGTTCGTCCGTGTTCGAGTTCGTTAAGCTCGTCCGATAAGCTTAACGAACTCGAGTTCGAACAATAAAATATGTTCGGTAAGGTTACCGAACATTATTCGGTTTGTTAAGATTTTCGTCCGAGTTCGTTAAGAGTTCGTCCGAGTTCGGTAAGCTCGAGTTCGTTCGATAGAAAATAATAATATTTACATTTTTTTATTTTTTAAATTATTATATTTATTTATTTTACAAAATTATATATATTATTACCGAAATGTTCGTGTTCGGTTCGTGTTCGGTTCGGTTCGGTATGTTCGCGAACTGTTCGTGTTCGTTCGGTTCGTTACCGAACTCGAGTTCGGACAAGAAAAATTGTCCGATAAGCTTACCGAACATTGTTCGGTTCGTTAAGAATTTGTTCGTGTTCGTTAAAAGTTCGTCCGAGTTCGATTCGTTTACAGCTCTAATTATATTGTATTATCACTAATATTAAAAATATCACAATTAATTGCACGGAAATATTAACAAAATATCATTTCGAGATATTTATCAATAATTTCAAAATGCAAGAAACTATGTTTCTTATATTTTATCAAATCAAAATTATGAAACTAATAAACATTAAATTGCTTCAATCCATAATTTTAATAAGATAAAATAAACTCGCTAAATACTAAAATATTCATTAGATTGAATATTAGCATCTAACTTCCTACGCTATATCTAATAATTGTCAGTTTAGCATATTACAATTATACTCATAACAATTATTATTGATATACGTAAGCTCGAGAATTAGTTGAAAAGAAATTCACAAGTCCTTTAAATATTAACATTTAATACTTGTGATCCTAATTACAACTCCTCGCAAACACAATCAAATTTAGAAATATTTCCTAAGTATATAAAATATTGAGAATTTTATACACATAACTTAGAAAATACTTCAGCTTTCAATATTAGTGATTTTTGAAATATGCATTAATTACTTAGAACAGAAATTCTAAATATTGTCACTAATATCAAAAGTATCACAATTATTTGTAATAAAATATTTAAAAATATCAGAGCAAAATATCAGAGCAATTAAGCAAGATATCATTGACTAATACTCATCAAATATTTAACAAATAAATAATTATGCTGCTAACTTATGCTAGAAAATTTAACTACCACTTATGCATAATACATTGTAAGCATGATAATTAAACTAATAGCAATAAGTATGAGGTACTGGATTTAAAATAAATTCACAAGTCCTTTAAATATTAAAAATTTAATACTTGTGAACTCATTTAAGAATTCCTTGCAGATTGGATTTCCAACAAATATGCATATAAATAACATCCCAAATTCACTAACCAACTTAGACAAAATAAATTTATCGAGTTGTTCAGCAAATATCTGCAAGTTATTCTACTTAGGACAATCTCGAAAGAAATGATACCTGATGTCCTTGTACTTGTTCCATGAGTGGTGTAGAGAGTATCCAGCAGATTTGTTGTAGTTGAAGTGGTTTCTTTGTCAAGGAGATCAGAGAATCACATTCACATGTTACTTTAATTACAGCCTTTGCTGCAACTATGTGTTGAGTGCTTCTTCTCATTTCAGCAAGAAATCAACTTCTTCCACAAAATTGACAGCTTCTAGGAATGACTTCCCTGTCTTTATTACAACCTACATCATCTATATCTATATAGCCAATTAGGTTAAATATAGTATCTTTAGGGTACCTGATTCTGAGAATTGGTGATCCCCTAAGATATCTAACAATTCATAACTTAGCTATAAGATAAGATTCTCTAGTATCCACTTGGAAACTTGCACATAGGCATATCGAGAATAAAATATATGGTCTTTATGCACTTGAATAAGTAATGAGATGATATACCTCTATATAGCTTATCACTTCAGTTCATATACCTGATTTGCCCTGATCAAGCTTAGTGGTTTGTTGGAAAGAAGTCTTGGCAGGTCTAGAATCTTCCAAATTGCGCATCTTCAAAAGATCCTTGACTTACTTTAATTTCCATCATTCTTTCGAATTACTTATAATCCAAAAAGAACTGCAACTCTTCCAACATGCTCATCTTGTACCTATTCTGCATTAACTTAGCAATAAACTCTTGCCAAATTTTCATTAGTAGACCCACATATAATATAATCATGGTATACTAGCACATATATTTGACATTGTGTGTGCCTTGCATTCTCAGGAGAGATATGTGTATAACTTACTCTAATGTAAAATCATTATTAAATAATTAGTAGTTAGAGTGTCATACCATGTCCTTGAAGATTTGCTTCAATCCCTAACTCCATTCAGGAGAGCACTTTGTTCATATTCATTTGATAGATATCCATGCTTGAATGCTCAACATGTGCTAGGAATATCCTATTGTTAGGTCCTTATCTTGTTAGGCCCAAAAAGGATCAAATCTTGTCACTGGTGCTTACTGTTCGATCTTGAAAGTCCCGAAGATTTTGTTACCATCATCGTCGATACCTTCTACTTGATATTAACCTGTAGCAACCAGTTTGGCTTTGTCCCTCATAACAATGCCAATTCTTCTCTAGTCTTTGTAAACCCTTACTGTACCAATTTCAGGTTCGACTTTTATGGTCTGGGTTCCAGCTTCAGTAGTTTCTGTCTTCGAATTGATTGAGATCATCTAGCATTGCAATCACCCAATCTGGATCAATTAGTGCATCTTCACTATTTCTTGGGATACCAATTATTGATTGTTGGGTCCCGAAAAATATATGTTCATTTTGATTAGCATTTCTAGCCTTTACTCAAAATCTGGTTTACTAAGAACTAGACTCCAGGAATGACTTTGACTTCAAACCCTTTGTCTTGGCAGATATGTTCTTGATGTATTCCTTTGATCTTCATTGTGTTGAGTACGACTAATAGATCCTTATTTTATTTGCTCCCCCTAAGTTGCTGTTAGGATGTGTTGAAGATCCTTCACCTTTTTCAGTGGATTCTGTTAAAGTTCACGAGTTGTGTAGTTTCACTACCATTTCCACTAATAGGATCTGAATCATCATCATTATCATTGATTCCTTCTGCAACCTCAGTTTCATCATTAGTATCTGAATTTGACTCTGACGGAATGTCAAACTTCAAAGATTCAGAATAGTCATTCATTTGAATGCTTGGGAGCTTAGTGTAGTAGGTCGACATATTCAGACTTTCAATCACCTTCTGGTTTTTCATCATCAATGAGTAGCCAATGAAAATTGTTCCTTGAGTCTTAACTTCTTGTAAAGATGCTCATATAAGTCTTCAGTAAATATCAATTTCTTCCAAACACACGAAAGAGTTTCAGTGTTTGCTTCTGGTTGGCCATTAACTCATATGATGTCTTTTCATGATCTTGTTGAATAAAGCAGCATGCTGTGTTAATTGATTCAGCTTCAAAGTACCTTTTTCAGTGCAAAATTCATTTAGAACTTCATTCGCGAAATTCAGTTCCATTATCTGACTTCAAAGTTCTCACAGCTTACTTTGCTTCCAACTTGATCTTCCTGATGTGATCAATCACCATCTGTGACATTTTTTTTGTTGAATGCACGAACATCACCAACTTGTAACTAGGGTCGTCATCAACTACCACTAAACATATTTCTTCATTGACATAATTTGCTTCAGTATGATGTTTTCATTGACTTCCCTATTTGACATACTTTAAAATGTCCTTCTAGATAGAATTCCATTAGAAGCAGTCCTCTCACCAATTTCATCTTTATCGAGAATCTATTGTCTTGAATATCAAGTGTGAGAGCATCTCTTGCCATAACTAACTCTTTACTGATGAAGCTTTACTGAAAAGTTTACTTCACCTTTGCATATTGAATTCCATGTCAGCTACGAACAAAATTCCTCACTCTCAGTTGAGTGAGCTTCCAACCTTCTTGTTTGAGATCAAACACTTTCCTTTTCAATGCTTTTCCAGAAAACCCTTGACAAAGAATTCTCCAGTGCCCTGTAGATAGTGCTTAAGTCCTTTAACAAGAAAGATGCTTCCAGTGATGACAGTTCTTAAATTATGATAGCCAAATCCCTTGTACATCCTTTATTGTCATCTCCAAAGGTTACCATTGGGTAGGCTTTCTCAACCAACTGTTATCTCAGAGCTTTAATCTTAATCATAGGCCTCGAACAATAAATGTCACGAAGTTACATAACTTTTGACTTTTGTTACATACTCTGCAATCACAAATGATTAAGCTTCTTGGTACTCAACTTCAATTGAGTCCGGATGGGTTAGAGATATTATCAGAGTTAACAACAGATTCAATATGCATAAAGCACATAGATAGAAGAACTAAAAAATTAATTACTAATTCTTTCTAATCCATTTATGTCATTGTTTAAAATTTTTAACTATCTCTAATTACCTAAGTCAGTTTTAGATTAATCCTCGAATCAATAAATGTTACTGACTACTTAGATAATTCTACCATCTTTTATTATTCTATCCCTAACAAGCAATACATGATATGATATAGGATTTTGTACAACTATGTGAGTGCAAGCAAATCATATGAAAATAAGCACATAAACAATTTAAAGAATATGCAGAATAATTGAATAAAACATTATGAGCAATGTCAAATTCCACATACACTTAACAAGTCATTTATCAAAATAAGAACAAATATAAAATATCTGATCTATGACCTGTTTGTTTATTAGCACTTTTCACAACATTAGCAGAGGTATTAAATCACATAAGATTTAAATCAAGTTCCAACAAATATTTAGGGATATACCTAACCGTCTAGAACAACCTATCTAATTCTAGATATTCATTTTACTGCACATAAAATCAAGTATGAAATGTAAACTCATGAATCCTAGCATGCAATCTTATTCTTAGCAATCAATCATTAAAGTCCTAAGATGCTAACATGATGACATGAATATAATAAATTTCAATACATAATAATCATGCAGTTCTGAATTAGATAAATGTATACTAGTTAGAATGTGTACATGTGAAGTGCTTAGTGATTCATCTCCAATGTTGGTCATTGATGCTAGATATCCATTTGGTTCATCACTGTCACCGATAGAATCAGCCTTGCATTTGACTTCACTAATATAAGTTTTCCCTTGCTGCATCCTCACTAATGCCTGAGATTCCTACTTTAACCCAACACAATGTATATCATCATTCGCTTGTACAGGCTTCTTCAAACTGTGTAGCAAACCCTGATCTTGTCTTCTATAATCAACCATCCCTGTTTTGCAATCACCTCTTGAACTGATCTTGAAAATCTCCTCCAAGAAATCTATAGGTAAGGACCTTAGATTAAGAATTGGGATTCCGTCTGAATCTGATGTTACTGAACTTCCTATTGCCATGAAGGCTTGACTTGCAGTCCAGTTCTCAAGTTATTCCAAAGTGTCAAATTCACTTATAACACCTTGACCACTACCTCGAGCTACAACATCTTCAATTCAGCTTCTTGGATCAATTCGTTTCTGTTCAGAGGTTCTCAACCTTGAATTCAATCAAATTTGGTTCCTGGGTCACAAATACAGTGGATATGCCAACAACTTGCTTTACCAAATATTATCTTCTTCAGCTCTTGTTCTAGTTCATAGGCCTTCAGCACATACAGTTCTTTTACAGACAATGTGGTTGTATCCTTGAATCCCTGTTGGCTGTAATCCTATGTTCCAGATGATCTGCAGTGTTAGCACGAACTTCCTGTAATCTCCCTGTAGAATAATCTTTAAGGCTTGTACTGAGATTCCAGGTTGTCCCGTCTGTTCTCCTTCACTAATTCAAACCCCTTAGATTTTTCTTCCAAAAATACAACTCAAATTACCCAAAAACTATACCTAAATTAATCTGTTCTTTTGCAGCTTCCAAAATATTAGTGGGATCATATGGAGTAAACTGTTAGGAATTATAAGTTTTGATGATAACAAATTTCTTAGAATTACAATAAGGACTTAAAATTACTTTGTAACTAGTCGATGGATATGACTTATAAATATCCATTGACAAGAAAACCAGTTATCAGTTGAAGCTTGTTTATCAACTGATAAACTGGATTGTAACATTTGATTCAAGTTTCATTATCAATTGATTGTATTGCCTCGATGGATGCTATGAAGTAGTCTATTGATATTATTGACTTCAATCTTTAGCTTCTCAACAGATGTGAAGAATGGCTGATCAACTGTTAATATCCCAAGTCAGAATTCTCACAAGTGAAGTGATCAACTGATATTGAAGTCGATGGATGAAGACACTACTCAACGGATGAAAGCTATCAACGGATACCAATCATCAATTGATAAAGAACCATCAATGGATAAGGAGTCGATGGATAACTCAATTATCCATCGACACATCAACTGATCAACAGATATCCTATCCATCGATGGATAAGCAAAGGAGGATCAACTGATAAGCTTAACAGCATTTATCAGTTGATTAAAGTTTCCCTATTTAGCTAAAGCCAAGAATTACGGGAACAGTGCAAAAACTGAATCATTGGAAGACAGTCCTGTCAAGATTGTAAAGACTTTCAAGGCAACACAGCATCCAAGGAATATATCAAGACAAAGATATCTCCAGGACTAGTTAGTTCAAAAAGGAAGGTTGTGAAAAGTAGCTAGTTTCTATTTTCATGAAAACAATATAAATTGTAATATTATATTGTTATCTGTCGATAGAAAACTAGAGATGTAGTTTTTCTATATAGTAGTTAGAAAAACACAGTAGCAAAGTGAAGGCAATAGTTTTCAAGAACTCAAGAAAAGCAAAGTAGAAATATAGGCAGAACTTGTAATGCTTTTCTGAGTTCCAAATTCAACTTTGTAAGCAGCTTCGTATTCTTACTAAGATCTATTGAAAGCAAAAATACACTAGTGAAAAATCAATCCACTAGTAATTTTTAACCTTGCTGAGTTTTGTCTTCAATACTTTAATTATCTAGTTCTTAGTTACATCAGTCTTAAATAAACACTCTCTTTGAACAAACTTAAATCCGCAAGAATTTTCACTTAATTCTTAAGTTTGTATTCAACCCCTTCTCCAAACTTAGTGTACTTAAGGGCGATTAACAATTGGTATAAGAGCAAACTTTCAACAAACAGAAAGTCAAGATCTAAAAGTACATCAAGAATGGGTCAAAGAGACACAGGAGTTAAGATTCCAGTTCTAGAGAAAGATGAGTATTTTCCCTGGAAAGTAAAAATGCACTTGCATCTTCTATCTATTGATCCTTCCTATGTTCATTGCATAGAGAAAGGTCCACATGTGCCTATGAAAATAGTTACAAGTGTAAATGCAGATGGTACTCATGCACCAGACAAACTCATTCCTAAATCTGTGAGTGAGTATACAGATGAAGATGAGAAGGAAATGCACAAGGACAAAAAGTCTATGAACATCTTGTTTAATGGTCTTGACAAGGACATGTTTGACAATGTCATCAGTTGTACAACCTCCAAAGAAGTCTGGGACACTCTTCAAACCCTCTGTGAAGGCACTGAGCAAGTAAGAAAGAACAAGATGCAACTCTTGATTCAAAAGTATGAGGCCTTTCACTTCAAGAGTGGTGAAACAATAAATGATACATATAGTAGGTTTCAAAAGCTGTTAAATGAGCTTAAACTATATGGAAGAGTTTATGCTGTTGAGGACACCAACCTCAAATTCTTGAGGTCCTAACCCAAAGAATGGAAACCAATGACTGTTTCTATAAGACAATCTCCTGACTTTAAAGATTATACTTTGGATAAGCTGTATGGCATCTTGAAAACCTATGAGTTGGAGCTACAACAAGATGAGGAAATTGAGAAAAGTCAGAAGAGAGAAAAGTCCATTACTTTGGTGGTCAAGGATAAGCAAGTTGCAAAAACAGATGAAGATGCTGATTTCAAAGAAGGGAAGAAAGAAGGTCATGGCAATGGCGCAAATCATGTTAGATATGATGAATCTTCTACTAGTAAAGGAAAAGAACTTTGTGACAATGATGAGTCACTCATCAAAGATGAAATGGATGAAATAGATGAGCATTTAGCTTTTCTATCACGAAAATTTTCTAAACTCAAGTTCAAAAGGAATCCAATGCAAAGGCCTGGATCACAGTTCAGGAGAGACACTCAACAAAGCAAAAATCTTGTTGACAGGACTCAATTCAGATGCTTCAACTGTGGATCGGCTGGTCACTTTTCAAGTGAATGCAGAAAGCCTAAAATGGAAAAGAGGTCAAAGTCCAGTGATGGTATTGACTATAAGAAGAAGTACTTTGACCTGCTTAAACAAAGAGAGAAGGCTTTTGTGACAGAAGAAAAGGACTGGGCTGCTGAGGAGGATTCTGAAGAAGAAGAAGAACACATCAACCTTGCACTAATGGCCAATCAAGATGACCAGGAAGCTAGTTCATCTAGCAATCAGGTAATTTCTACAAATCTATCTGAGTTGTCCAAGGATGAATGCAATATTACTATTAATGAAATGTCTAACGAATTGTATAATTTACATGTCACTCTTAAGTCTTTGAACAAAGAGAACACTAGGCTCAAATTAACATTAGAAACTCTCACTGAAAGAAACAATTTCCTAGAGAGTGAGCTAGTGCAATTGGACAGACTCAAGATGGAAAACAAAGATGCTAGAAATGAGCTAGTTGAGAGTAAAAAGGAAATAGAGAAGTTAAAAGAAAAATTAGAAGATGAACTAAGAACCATTGATAAGTGGAACAGGTCAAGTAAAGCCAGTAAGAAGATGAATGACATTCATGGAACAAACTCTTTCACCATGTTGTCTGAAACTCTTGAGAAAATAGCCATTGATGAAGATCAATCCTTGGAAAAGAAGCAATCGATTGCTAATTCTGAATCAACTGATAAGAATTATCCATCGATTGATAATGCTATTCCAACGGATAATTATCCATCGATTGAGGAATCATCAACTGCTAAGAAATGTGTTATCAAAACCAAGCTTAACAGACATGTTAAATTTGTCAAAGAAAGTAGCTCCTCTGGATCTCAAATCAAAGTTGAACATGCTAATATAGGATTCTTATCTAAAAATCAGTTGAAAGAAAAATTGGAAAAGATAGAACCTAACATTCAGCCAAATGAAAAGAAGAAGAAAAATAGAAATGGTAAAGTAGGCATAAACAAGCACAACAACTACATACCTGACAAATATGCTCCTAGGAAAGTATATGCTAAGTGTGATAGTAAAAATCATTTATCTGTGCAATGTAAACTCACCATGCCTACAGCAACAAATGTACCTGCTGTACCTAACATGTATACCAATTCTGTTCTTCCTCATTTAGTTGATTCTCATGCTATTCATGCTCAGTATGCTTCAATGCCTTATATGTTTAATCCATATCTTGCATTTGCCAACATGAATATGCCTACCATGCAATGGAATATGCTTAATAATCTTCATACATCAAATCTTTCCAATTCTGCAAGCATAGGCATTCCAAATATTGGCACTGAGAAGTCTGAGGTAAGGAAACCAAAACCTAAGGTTGAAGTGGAAGTAAAACCACCTAAACCAAAGGTACAAAAATTGGAAACCAAGCCAAAGATAGCAACTAATAAGAAAGGACCCAAGGCAACTTAGGTACCAAAATCAACTTGATCTGTTTTGACTGTGTGCAGGGAAAAAGAAGAAATCTTTGGTACTTGGACAGTGGGTGTTCAAGACACATGACTGGAGATAAATCCTTGCTCACAAAGTTTGAGGAGAAAGCTGGCCCTGGAGTAACTTTTGGAGATGACAGCAAAGGGTACACCATGGGATATGGCTTGATTTCAAAAGAGAATGTCATCATTGAACCAGTTGCATTAGTTGATGGCTTGAGACATAACTTGCTAAGCATAAGTCAACTATGTGACAATGGAAATAAAGTTTGTTTCACAACAGAAGCATGCATAATTTCCAACAAGAAAGATGGAAGCCTAGTTATGACTGGGAACAGAAAAGGAAATGTATACATAGCTGACTTCAATTCAACAAGTGCAGATTCAATGACTTGTCTTCTCTCTAAGGCAAGTACAAATGAAAGTTGGCTGTGGCATAAGAAATTAGCTCACTTGAATTTCAAAGCCACAAATGGAATTTGTCAAGGATGGACTTTGTGATGCCTGTCAGAAAGGAAAACAAAGGAAGACATCATTTAAGTCAAAATTGGAATCATCAATTGAAAAGCCACTTGAGTTACTACATATGGATTTGTTTGGTCCTGTAAATATCATGTCTATTGCAAAGAAGAAGTATGCTCTAGTTATTGTGGATGATTTTTCAAGATTCTCATGGACTTATTTTCTACATTCAAAGGATGAAGCTAGTCATCTCATTATCAAGCACATAAGAGAAATTGAGAAAAACCTTGAATTGGATGTAAAGAAGATAAGGAGTGACAATGGGACAGAATTCAAAAATTCCACAATGAAAGAGTTCTGTGAATCAAAAGGAATTATACACACATTCTCTGCACCTAGAACACCTCAACAAAATGGGGTAGTTGAAAGGAAAAATAGGACATTGATTGAAGCAGCTAGAACCATGTTGGAGGATGCCAAACTTCCAACATATTTCTGGGCTGAGGCCATAAACACATCACGTTTCATTCAAAATATCTCCCTAGTAAATAAAGCTCAAGGGAAGACACCTTATCAATTGATCAAGAAAGACAAAAAGCCAAAACTGGGGTTTCTTCATGTTTTTGGCTGCAAGTGCTATGTGCTAAGAAATCAAGGTGAAAACCTAGGAAAGCTTGAAGCCAAGGCTGATGAAGCTATATTTGTTGGGTATGCACTATCAGGCATAGCCTGTAGAGTCTACAATCTCAGACTACACATTGTTATGGAATCTGTACATGTAGTATTTGATGATAAAAAGATTCAAGGCTTGTTTGATGAAGGAAATCATGATATACTGCACTTTGAGAATGAATCAAATGATGTAAATGATGATGAAGAGGTAGAAATTAAAAAACCTCAAGTTTTCAGAAACCCAATATCAGTTGATGTTACTGCATCAATGGATAATTTATCAGTTGAAAGAATTCCATCAACTGATAATGCATCAACTGGTAACTCTTCAATGGATAATCAACACTCTACAACAAGGGTATCCAACACAGGGGGAGGGTTTCAGAATCAATCGACAAATTCAAATCAATTTGAATTCAATACAAATGATCATGAAGCTTCATCATCAAGGCAAAATTTGCCTCCTCAAAGAAAATGGACAAGAAGCCATCCATTTGAACTGATCATTGGAAATGCAGAAGAAGGTGTCAAGACAAGAAGTGCTACTCAAAATGAGCGTCTGTATAGCAGTTTTCTATATCAAGAAGAACCCAAAAGAATTGAAAATGCTATTATGGATCCTGATTGGGTTCTAGCTATGCAAGAAGAACTGAATCAATTTGAAAGAAATAAAGTATAGAAGCTGGTGCCCAGACCAAAAGATAGAGCAGTAATTGGTACAAAATGGGTATTCAGAAACAAAATGGATGAAACTGGTATTGTGACTAGGAACAAAGCAAGGCTTGTAGCAAATGGTTATTCACAAGAAGAAGGAATTGATTTTGATGAAACATTTGCACCAGTTGCAAGGTTAGAAGCAATCAGAATCTTTTTGGCTTATGCTGCACATGCTAATTTCAAAGTCTACCAGATGGATGTGAAGAGTGCATTTTTGAATAGAGTACTAGAAGAGGAAGTCTATGTGGAACAACCTCCTGGTTTTGAAGATCCAAAATTCCCTAACTTTGTCTACTATTTACTCAAAGCACTTTATGGCTTGAAGCAAGCACCAAGGGCCTGGTATGATACTCTGTCTCAGTTCCTCATTGAGAATCACTTCACAAGAGGTACTGTTGATAAAACTCTATTCAGTAGAAATGTTAATGGCTCTATCATTCTTGTACAAATTTATGTGGATGACATTATTTTTGGATCAACTAATGAGGAACTTTGCAAGAAGTTTGCCAATTTAATGCAAAGTAAATATGAAATGAGCATGATGGGAGAGCTTACCTACTTTCTTGGGTTGCAAGTCAAACGGGTTAAGGATGGTATTTTTATAAATCAAACAAAGTACATTCATGATTTGTTAAAGAAATTTGAGTTAAGTGAATGTTCTTCTGCAAAAACTCCCATGGCCACTGCCACTAAACTTGAATTAAACACCAAAGAAGCTAAGATGGATATTTCAAGTTATAGAGGCATGGTAGGCTCACTTTTATATTTAACTGCTAGCAGACCAGATATAATGTTCTCTACATGCTTATGTGCTAGATTTCAGGCTGATCCTAGAGAATCTCATTTAGCTATTAAAAGAATTTTTAGATATCTTAAGGGTACATCAAATTTAGGTATTTGGTATCCTAGAGATTCTGGTTTTAATCTAATAGGCTACTCAGATGCAGATTATGCAGGTTGCAAAATAGACAGGAAAAGTACTACAGGCACCTGTCAATTTCTAGGAAATAAACTTGTGTCATGGTTTAGTAAAAAGCAACACTCAGTATCAACTTCAACTGCAGAAGCTGAGTACATTGCTGCTGGAAGCTGCTGTGCACAAATATTATGGATGATGAATTAACTATTTGACTATGGGTTCAACTTGAACAAGATTCCCATTTTCTGTGACAATACAAGTGCCATTGCAATAACAGAAAATCCTGTGCAACATTCCAGAACCAAACATATTGACATAAGGTATCATTTCATTAGGGAACATGTAATGAATGGTACAGTTGAGTTACATTTTGTCCCTAGTGAACAACAACTTGCAAACATTTTTACCAAACCTCTAGATGAATCTACCTTTAACAGATTAGTCTGTGAGTTAGGTATGCTTAATTTTGCTCAATCTTGAAATGTCTGTCAAGTTTTCTTTAAATTGTAGCCATTGTTCACAATTATCTGTTGAAACCAAGTAATCAATTGATAAATGTGTTAATTATCAATGGATATTTATTCTATCAATGGATATTTGTCTATCGACAGATAATTACCTCAGTAATTGTTTAATCGATGGATAAATTCTTTACTTATTGATCAACTGATAAATTTTATTCCTATCGATGGATATTTATATATCGACAGATAATTACTCCAGTAATTAGTGATCGATCGATAAATGATTAACTCTTTATTATATCAGTCGATAGTAATAGAATTTATACAGTTTTATTTATCCGTTGATCAGATTATAGCCGTTGGATAATTACTATCAAGGGTAATCAACTACAGTCTTTTATACATCAACGGTTATCTCCCTAATTAAAAAGGTCTTTTCAAGTCTTTTTAATACCAGAAAATATAAATAGCAGTTGCAATTAAAAATTCGTTCTTACCTGCTATTTTACTTTCTAACTCTAATCTATTCATCTCTGTCTCTCTCTCTAAAGCTAATTCTCTCTAATTCTCATGAATTCTCTTAATTTCTTCCAAGTTCTCTTTAATTTCTTGAATATCAACTGAAAAATGGCACCACAAAAGAAGATTGTCTCTTCCACTGGGTTCATATACGAGCAGAACAACTTCACAGCATGTCTAACGGTGAATGATGCTCCTGTGGACTTTCATCCATTGATGCGATTCCTAGGAGACTGCAAAGTGTCCAAAGCTCTCAGCGAAGCACCAACAATCGTGTGTTCATTTGTTGAGGAACTGTGAAACTCTACAAACATATCACCAGATGGGAAGGTAATTGCTTACTCTTGTAGAGGTAATACCTATACAATTACTAGTACTTCGTTATCTGAATATTTAGGATTACCTGCAAATAACTGTGATAAACCACCCACTGAAAATGAAATTAGGGATATGTTAGAATCCGTTAATTATGCAAATGCTGAAACTGGATTAGGAGAAGTTGTTAGGAAAAATCTTAGGAAAGAATGGAGTTATTTCTTTGATGCCATAATTAAAGTATTTTCTGGAAAAATAAGTAATTTTGATGCAATTACAACTAGTATGCAAGAAATTGCTTATTCTGTCCTATTTGATAAATATTTTGATTTTGGCACATTACTCCTAAATGAATTAACTGCCAAGTTAGGAACCAAGTCATCTAGGAAAAATAATATTTATTTTGCTAGATTTTTCATGATGATTATTAATGCATCTATTGAAAAATATGAGATAAGTGCAGATATGGAGTCCTTGGAGCCATGGATGCAAAATAAGAGGGTCTTCAAGGATCTTGTGAGAATCAACTTACACCCTAAGTTGTGCCTCATTTATCCTCCTCTTGTGCAGGTATATCTTCAAAATCTCAATCTTTTACATTCTTCTTCAAAATCTCAAATTTCTTTGCCTTCTGCAACAATGGAGGGAGATGGAAATGCCTCCATCCCTCCTACCCAAGTTGCACAACCTTCAAAACCCAAATCTAAACAAACCACCTCAGTAGTTTCTCAAAAGACTACTGTTGTAAAATCTAAGAAAAGGAAAACCACTGAGGGGAGTGTGAAGGTGGTGGTTGAGGGTGAGGGAACTGACCAACATCAAGAAAGCCAGAAGAATAAGGAGAGTGAGATTAAGAGAAACCAGCTAGCCTCCAGCCCAATCTCCTAATAGATTGAGGCTGTAGTAAAGGACTTAAACACATCCCTAGGTGCATCTTCTAAAAAAGGTGTAACTATTGAAAAGAGGTCTGAACCAGGACCATCAGATGGGGATAAGGGTCACAAAACAATACAGCCATACAAAAGGAGAAAGAATGTTACACATATTGCACAGGGTACACACACACAACTTGCAAAGCCAAATGCAAATTTGGTGGAGCCTTCACCTTCCTCTTTTGATGTGTCTCATAATCTTCCTGAGGCACAACCCCATTCTTTATCTGTTTCTTCTCCTCAATCTCCTTCAAAATCTTTTTCTTCAGAAACAATGTTGATTGACAACTTCATTGTTTCAAATTCACCCTCTTTACAACTCAAGGTGGAGCCAACACTCTCACCTGTATCACCAAATAAGGATAACACCTTGGTTGATCAGGCAAATGCTGAAAAATCTCTCAAGTCAATGGATAATATTCAATCAACTGATAATATTCAATCAATTGATAATATTCAATCAACTGATATCCCACATCCATTGACTAGTTCACTTCCATCGATGGATATCCTTACATCCATCGACGAGCTCCCATCAACGGATATTCATTCATCGATGGATACTCCTTATCCATCGATTGAGAAATTTATTCCAATTTCTGAAGCTTCCACTGAAACACTTGTGGCAAACACACTCTTAGGTTTGAGTGGAGTGGGTGAGATGAGTGAGAGGCAAGGGTTGCATACCTTGGCAAAAGGAGAGTGTGTGAATGAGGGGCCCTCAACTTCTTCTGAGGTGGCAAAAGGAGAGGGTGTGACAAAAGAGAGTTCCACCTTAGAAGGTGATGAAAAAGGAGAGCTAAGTAAGGGAGAGGTAAGAATCCAGGATGAGATCCTGATGCAAGAACAGAGAGATGAGAGTGAGAGAGAAAAGAATAGAGAGAAATTTGTTTTTCAATCCAATGAAGCATTAACTTCTAAAACTGAGCATGTAGCAGCTAAACTCACCCAGGAGTTGGGGCTAGAGTCAGGGGGAGATGGAAAACATGAAGTTCCTGCAGGAGTTGCAAATGTCAACTTGACAATGGAGGATGAGATTGATGTCAATCTTGATGCTTCAACCTTTCTACATGCAGATCCCCATTATCAAGAACTAGCATCAGCATCTAATCAAGAAGCTGAGCAGATGCTGGGTTTGCTGCAAACAGAAGAACAATTCAGGAGTGGGAAGGAGTTCCTGGCCAATCAACCTGATGATGTATCTCACATGAATTCTGAGGATTTTGAAGACAGCTCTGATGATGATGGACTTCTAGATCCTCAGGTGGCTAATGATGAAACAAATTTGGCTGAAACAGAAAGGGCCATCATTTCTCTCTACAGAAGGTCAATGGCTGAAGTAGATGTGGTGGATCCCTTGCACAGAAGGATTCTGGACTTTTACAGAGACAATTTGAAGATCCAGAAAATGCATGTCACACTCTCCAGATTTGAGTTGAAGAAGATAAGAGAGGACATTGAAAGCTCAAGGATGCACTTCTACACCACCATTGATTCTAGGCTTAGTCTCACAATGCTAACTAGAATCAAGCAAAGGTTGGACACTGAGTTTACAGCCAAGGATAAGGCAATTGAATTGGAGAAAAGAGTAGCTGCCATGGAGCTCAACATGCAGCAAATCTTAAAAAACCAAGTCACTCAGATCAATCTTCTGAGCAAACTGTTAGAGACCCCTATTATCTCACAATCATTAGCACAAGTGCCAGTTGCTGATAACAAAAAGGGGGAGAAGCAAGCAAGTGAAGCTGAATTGGAGAAAGCAAGTGAAGCTGTAGTGACAAAGACTACAGATCCAAAGAAGGAGTTGGCTCAGGATATAGTAAGGAAATTTGATTTTATTGCTAGCAAATTCAAGGAGACAAGTTCCAGTAGCTCACAACCTGGTGACAGGAAAGGAAAGGGAAAGCTAATTGAAGATGGTAAAAAGAAAGCTGTCACAGGTGGAGGGGAAAGTGAAAAATTGTTGAGCAAAGCCATAGTAGTTGGCATAAGAGAAAAGGAGCAACAAGAAAAATCCCAAGAAGGATTAGCCATTCAATTGCAAAGGGAATATGATGAGGAGGATAGGCTAATAAGAGAAGCCAGAAGAAAAGAAGGTGAAAGGAGGCCAAGAGTGAAGCAAAGAGCAAACAAGCCTAAAGATGCACCAAAATCCTCTGGAGTTAAAAGACAATTAGTTGTTGAAGACAAAGGAGACAAGGAGAGGAAGCCAAAACAAGTCAAGGCTGAAGGTCAAGCTTCTGGGAGTAATCAAGCCAAAGAAATGGAGGTGTTCAAACACAAATCTGAAGACTTTGTGCCAATCAAAGCTGAGGGAATGATTGCAGCAAAAGGACAAAGGAAGAAAGATGTTGATCTTCTCCACATTGAGTATGAAGATGGATCACACTCAACTTTTACATTCAACCAAGTCTTAGATCAAGGATATGGCATCTTAAGGAAAATCTACACTATGTTCAACATGAAGTATTATCTAACTGAAGATCTAGGAAAGGCCATCCTTGAAAGAATGAAGAAGATGAGGGAGGCACCTGTTCAAGAAGAAAGGGATGACATAATAAAGATTTGGAACCCTGAAGGAAGAAAGGTGCTTCATGAGCCATTCTACTTAATGATATATAAGGACAGGGAAGGCAGAGAAAAATGCATTGATATTTGTCAAGAAATAGACAAACTGCCTAATCTGGAATTAAATCATCTGGCAAGTCAATTAGACTACAGGATTGAAGATGAGAAGATATTGAAAGGAACCCTTTACAGGAAGATGAAGAAAAATGAAGACAAGATGAATGAGTCAAGGGGAAGAAGGAGAAGATAAAAGATTCAACCTCAATCATCAAAATTATCAGAATTCATCTTTGTCTGGTATCTGATTACTCTGTCTCAAACTATACTTGTCAATATTGTAATTCATTCTAAGAATAAAAATTGTTTAGAAGTTTTGTTATCATCAACAGAAGATTTATGAATGTTTTACACACTCATAAATAGGGGGAGATTGTTAGGAATTATGAGTTTTGATGATAACAAATTTCTTAGAATTACAATAGGGACTTAAAATTACTTTGTAACTAGTCGATGGATATGACTTATAAATATCCATTGACTAGAAAACCAGTTATCAGTTGAAGCTTGTTTATCAACTGATAAACTGGATTGTAACATTTGATTCAAGTTTCATTATCAATTGATTGTATTACCTCGATGGATGCTATGAAGTAGTCGACTGATATTATTGACTTCAATCTTTAGCTTCTCAACAGATGTGAAGAATGGCTGATCAACTGTTAATATCCCAAGTCAGAATTCTCACAAGTGAAGTGATCAACATGTTGGGTTCCGAGGCATAAAACGCAGCGGATTAAACGTATATATAACGAAAATTTCGGAACCCTAACGCAGGATCATGTATAATCATGGACTGATTATTGTGAAACGAAATCATACCTTTTCTGGTCTTGACTTCTACGAACTCAACGGAGATCCTAGCTTTCACGACTTGTGTCTTCCTCTCGAAAAACACCTCTATGGTATCCACACGAGCACCTTCAAGAACGTCTCACGATCTTGATTATGGAACGAATGTACTAGCCTCCTCTAGATGATTTCGAAACTGCCTTTGCTGTGCTTGCTGTTGCCTCTAGGGTTTTTCTTATCAAAACGTAATGACCTATTAACCCTACATTATCTATTTATAATGGTTGGTTAATAGGCCCATAATAGCAACCCATAACAGCAAAGCCTAACCCATGTAGGTTTAGGATTAAATAATAAAACCGAATTTTATTATTTAATTAATAACTAAGTCACACTTAATTATTAAGGGCAGAATTCAAATTCGAATTTATATTATTTCAATTAATTAAGTCTCACTTAATTAATATAATAAAATTCAAATAATCATCAATTAATTTAAATCTATAATTTAAATTAATTATTCCTCTAAGTACTCTATGTGTGTGACCCTATAGGCTATTATTTAATTAACAATAATTTTATTCTCCAATAAAATTACAAACAATGAACGGTATCTAGTAATACATCATTGCTACCCAATTAAATAATAATTAAATCGTGATTCGATAAAACCTTTCGTGATTAATGTTTCCGTGTAATATAATCCCTTAAAACCATATATATTATAGATTAAACTCGAGGCATGTATTTGGTCATCCTCTTCAATATTTAATACGGGTTTACTTGATCCATGAGTAGACTATGAAAACAAATCATTATTTGAGCACGGCCATGCATTTTATAGTCTCACTCAATCAAGAGGCCAATAATATCTCTCCTAATTATAGGAGGGTTAAATCCTTTATCTATCATTCATATTTCTCATACGACTCATGATATACCCGATGTCCACTTTTATCATCACCCGGTCAAAGGTAACTTTTAATGTAGTCAAAGTATATTAATCCTCGTATAGAAATATAATGATCTCAAGTCAGAGGATCATTACACCATTATCATTGTGAGTCTTTCTAATGACTTTATTAAACATGAAGAATCTCACTGTGGGTCTGTCCAGTACCATGTACTCCTACATGTACCTATGTATTGACTTTAGTATCCCCATACTTATAACCAATGAGATGTGGTTATCTGTCAAACAACATACTAGTCTATTTATGTATTATTATTGTCCTATAATAATAATACTCGACTAGGGACATTTAAGAATATGATATATTATATAATCTCAAGTTCAAGTCATTTACTAAACTATATAATGTGTATCATGATTCTAAGGACATTTATTATGCTAACAAATATATCGCAGTAATTAAAGTCATAATAAATACGTTTATTGAATAATCAAATGACATAAATGTTTATCGAAAGAAACATTGTATTGCCTCTAGGGCACCTACACCAACACAACTGATATTGAAGTCGATGGATGAAGACACTACTCAACGGATGAAAGCTATCAACGGATGCCAATCATCAATTCATAAAGAACCATCAATGGATAAGGAGTCGATGGATAACTCAATTATCCATCGACACATCAACTGATCAACAGATATCCTATCCATCGATGAATAAGCAAAGGAGGATCAACTGATAAGCTTAACAGCTTTTATCAGTTGATTAAAGTTTCCCTATTTAGCTAAAGCCAAGAATTACGGGAACAGTGCAGAAACTGAATTATTGGAAGACGGTCCTGTCAGGATTGTAAAGACTTTCAAGGCAACACAGCATCCAAGGAATATATCAAGACAAAGATATCTCCAGGACTAGTTAGTTCAAAAAGGAAGGCTGTGAAAAGTAGCTAGTTTCTATTTTCATGAAAACAATATAAATTGTAATATTATATTGTTATCTGTCGATAGAAAACTAGAGATGTAGTTTTTCTATATAGTAGTTAGAAAAACACAGTAGCAAAGTGAAGGCAATAGTTTTCAAGAACTCAAGAAAAGCAAAGTAGAAATATAGGCAGAACTTGTAATGCTTTTCTGAGTTCCAAATTCAACTTTGTAAGCAGCTTGGTATTCTTACTAAGATCTATTGAAAGAAAAAACACACTAGTGGAAAATCAATCCACTAGTAATTTTTAACCTTGCTGAGTTTTGTCTTCAATACTTTAATTATCTAGTTCTTAGTTACATCAGTCTTAAATAAACACTCTCTTTGAACAAACTTAAATTCGCAAGAATTTTCACTTAATTTTTAAGTTTATATTCAACCCCCCTTCTCCAAACTTAGTGTACTTAAGGGCGATTAACATAAACCTCTGAGGAAATTAATACCACCTATTCTTCAAACTGTTCCAGAATTAACTTCATCGGATAATCTTCAGTCAATTTTAGTTGTCTTCAATACCCGGAAAAATCTTCATCTACAAACCCTTGAGCACCCTCGAATTAATATTTAAGAAAAATTTAGATTTACAAAATTTTTAATTTTCTTAGAAAATAAATTAATCAAAAATAAAAATATACAACAAATTAATTTTCAAGAATTTCAAATTTTCTTAAAAATTAAAATATCGTAAAATAATATTTAAGAAAAATATTAGTTTTCAAGAATTTTAAATTTTCTGAAAAAATAAATAAATCTAAATTAAAAATTAAAAATTAAAGAGTACAAAACTTGAGATACCAAACTGATATTTTAATGTTAATGACGCCTAAGTATTTAGTGGCGCCAGTACACTGAAATGGGTGTACAGGCGCAACAAACACACACAAATTTTTTTGTTTAGGTTTGTGGCGCCTTACACAGGGTTTGCCTTGTACCAGCGCAACTAAAAAAGTGACCCAAAAAAAAGTCAAGTCACTCTTCATTTGCGCACAGTCAACAAAATTCAGCGCGTGAACTACAAATCATATGCACATATGATGGTCAGAACATAATTCATTTGTGGACCATGTTTATTGTTAAACAAATTTGAATCATAAACATTATTAAATTTATAAAATAAACTAATTAAAATTTATAACATAAACTAATAAAAGTTTATAAAATAAATTTTTAAGAGTTTATAAAATAAATTTAATATATAAAATTTATAAAATAAATTAATTAAAATTTATAACATAAACTAATAAAAATTTATAAAATAAATTTTATAAAGTTTATAAAATAAACTTATTAAAAGTTTAAAATTAAACTTATTTAACAAGGTCTCTAATCATTTGAGTCCAACCAGCTTCGACACCTTGAGTTTCACAGGGTTACGGATCCTGACTTATATATCAATCAGTCAGCTCTGATACCAATTGTTGGGTCCCGAAGTATCGTAGAAGGGGGGTTGAATACGATACTCACAATAATTTAAATTCTTTTCGGAATTTGCGGATAAATAAATTATTGCTTCAGAGTGGGTTTGGCCATTTGTAGTGCTTAGGTGAGCTGCCTACTAATTTTCTGTGTGTCCGGATAAATCAATTAGGTTCAAGAAAATTAGCAAGTAATTAAATGAGACAAGTTTCTGGGAATATATCGTTCATATATAAACCTAGAGGGGTGCTACACCCATTTAGAAATATAACTGGCTTCCAAAGAACAAATTCGTTCTTTGCTACTAACACAAAAATATTAAGCTCAGTTCCTATACAAATATATTTTAATTAGTACAAGGAAAAACTGAGTCCGTAGGGAGTGATATCTAGGAGCCCTGAGCATTTTTCATTAAAGAACCGGGTCCTACTATCTGACCGGGAGCAAGGTATGGGTGTGTATAAATTTAATTCTCTTGCTCCAGCCATGGTTGCTCTCTATATATTTTTGTTAGAGAATAAGACTCTCTTCTTTTAATTGGTATAGACTTTTAAATCAATAAAGTAGCTGCTGTAATTTGATTGGCTGAGGGCTTTGTTGCGCCAGAGTATTTTGTTGCGCCCTATACAGTGGTTGTACAGGGGATGCGCCACATAAAATGCAGTAACAATTTAACCAAGTCAAGTGGCCCCACTTCAACATTTTGTTGCGCCCTATACAGTGTGTATACAGGGGAGGCGCAACAAAACAATGATACTTCATTTTTGGTTAAGGCAATTGACTTCTTTGTGGAGCCTTAAATGTTTGTGGCGCTGTTACATGGAGTATGGAGGGGAGGTGCCACATATCAAATGTACGCCACTGGAAGTGGAATTCACTTATCAAATGTACGCCACTGGAAGTGGAATGCACTTTGGTCAAAGTGCAATTTAGCCACTGCACTTTGACACACTTTTTGTTCACTGCCTGAAGTTCACAAACTTCCACTTTCTATATCAAAGTCTTGTCACATTACACCATGTACCCTGTGCTGTTTCCGTTCTTCAACTGTAGTTCAGAAACTTTCACTTTTCGTACCAAGGTTGTGACACTTTGTACCTTGCACCCTTTGAGCTGTTTAATTGTTTAGCTGTTAGATATTTAGTTGTTTGGTTGTAGCCTCTACAAATCAATTTTCATACCTTAATAAATAACCGTTCTTTCCAAGTACGTTCTTCAACTTAACAATTCTTCTATGGTTAATATTCAGATTCCTTTCACAAATTGCTGACGCCTAGTGCAACTGGTCTGGTTCACAGACGACTAACTTTGATCCAGGTCTTCGTATTATTGCTTTACTTGCATTGTTAAGTTTGCAGCAACTTCATTGCTTCGAACACTGATTGTCAATAAACACTGTAACTTTACTGGAATCTTTTCTGGTACTTAGACAACGTCTCCATTACTACAACAATCTTGAATACTTCATTCTCTGTTCTTCACTGACGCTTGAACATACAAATGAACTTCTTTCAGTGAGTATAACTCCAAGACTGCATCTGTCTTCTTTAACCTTTGTCTTTACCCTTCTAGATTCCTATGCTTCGAACACTGTCTATCTTCAATCAATGCTAATACACCGAAATCTTCTCGTGGCACTTCTATACTGAATCTTCAACACTTCTGAAACCTTGAAAGTCTTTACACATTATTCTTCACTGAGGCATGAACATATTAATGAACTTCTTTCAGTGACCTGTAGTAGACTTCAAAACTTCTTCTAATGTCTTGATTCACTGTATCTGCCTTGTCTTCATTTCTTCCTGATTTCTGTGTAGGCGTAGTATTATTTACATGTCATGTTCTAGTATTGAGTTATCGCGATTACTATACATACAGCTTCATAATCTCATCAACACACTTTGTACACATTTATCCAATAAATCTCATCAAACTTTATGCCTCTAAACCCACAATCCTATTGTGATGATTTAGTTAAGTTAGACCCAATGTTTCTACAAACTAACTCACTTACTTATCACGTCTTCCCATAATTGATAAAAACACCTTGCTTTGGCAAACCCACTCCTTCTCAATCTAGATCTTGACGAGTATTAAACATTGGAAGGCATTCGATTAACTTAATATGTATTTAGGAATTTTAATGTTTATATGAACGATCATGATCCGATCATAAAAAGATTCTCAATTTTTCCTTGATCAAATAATCTATTTCAATATTCGTCAATGGTTCGATTTCCAGATCGTCGGAGAAGTCACAAGTGGTCTCACTTAAAACCCAACTTTCTTACGAATAATAATTCGCTTTTGACAAAATCTCCCCATATCAGAAAAAGAAAATTCATATTCAATACCGTGTTTCATAAACACAAGAATCTCATGATTGTTTGTTTAATTTTAAAATCTTGAATCATTACAGATTTTATCTTTCTTAAGTAAGTATGGCATGGGTGTTGTATCTAATATATACATTATTCTAACACATACGTATCTACACATGCATTCATATACATATATGTATCATGCGTAAATTAAACGTGTTTGATTATGGCCCCATCCTATGTGATATTTCCAAGCTAATGAAATTATCAAGGTCAATCTACGGTGGTTTCAAATACCACACTATTACATGTCTTTATTTTCTTCATTGCTCCATCATCTGGATTATCTCATAGCTTCCTTGCTTGCAAGTCTCCATTAAACAATTACATTGAATAATAAATAAATCTATTCTAATGAAATTATAAGAAGAACTCGAGTTACATTCGAGATTAACAATTACAATGAATAAACGACATGCAATTCGTATTTAGAAACCAAAATCATAAAACAAAACCACTATCCTATGGGTCTTTAGGCCATAACCATCCACCATGTTATCACATAACACATGTAATATATCTCAGATTATATAAACATATCATATAATCATATATAATAAATTTTAAAATTTTAAAAAATTAAATAAATTTCAAATAATAATAAATTGCCATTTCGGGGCCTGTAACTTGGTCAATCGGCTTACATATGCGAAGATGATCTAATCAGTATTGCTCAGGTACACGATTCCAGTCAGAAAACACAAATCATTTGCGAAAATCGGATACTGGACACAAATTTTAGAAAATCTATCGAAGTCGTTTCAGAATTCGTATCAAATACGATTCCCATAACAAGAACAAACATGTATCATATACATACAACAATACACATAATCATCCCATGATTATACAACACATGAATATCATATAATAGTCGAATTGCTTGCCTCTCTCTTTCTCTCTCTCTTTTTCTCTCTCTTTCTCTAGCCTCTCTTGATGTTGAGTAACTAGGATTTTTTTCTAAAAATGAAATCTGATGATTAAACCCTAATACTATACATCATTATGTATATATAGGGGAGAGAGAGATTTTTGGCCTTACCCTAATCCATGTTGTTTCCAAAACCCATTCTGATTTTGGGTTATTATTATTATTAAATCTGAATTCTAATATAATTAATCAAGTCCCACTTAATTAATTCAATAATTAAATTCAAATAATAATAATACTTATTAAATCCGAATTCTAATATAATTAATTAAGTCCCACTTAATTAATTCAATAATTAAATTCAAATAAACAATAATATATTTAAATTCATAATTTAAATAACTCTATGTTTTGACGTTCTTTGCGTGTGACCCTTTAGGTTATTATTACTTTGGCAATAATTTTAATATCCAATAATAAAATTATAAACAATGAGCGGCATCTAATAATACATCATTGCTACCCAAGTAACAATAATAATTGGTGATTCAATTAAACCTTTCGTGAATAATGTTCCATGTAATATAATCATTTTAATCTTATATTATAAATCAAACTCGAGGCATGTATAGTGTCATCCTCTTCAGCGTTTAATCTTGATTTCCTTGATTAATGAGTAGATTATTTAAATAAATCAATATTTGAGCATGTCCATGCATTTCATAGTCTCACTCAATCAAGAGGCCAATAATATCACTCCTAGAATTGGAGGATTAAATCTTATATCTATCATTCATATTCCTCATACGATTCATAGCATACCCAATGTCCACATTTATCATTACCCGGTTAAAGGTAACTTTGAGTGTAATCAAAGTATATTAATTCTCTTATAGAAATATAATGATTTCAAGTAAGAGGATCATTACATCATTATCACTGTGAGATTTCTTATGACACTTATTAACATAAGAAACATAATAAATATTATTGCATACCTATGACCAATGAGATGTGGTCATCTGTCAACAAACATATAGTCTTATTGCATTATTATTGTCCTTAAATAATAATACTTGACTAGGGAATTTTAGGAATAAAATATTATTCATATAATCTCATTTTTAAGTCACATACTTAAAGACATATATTACGTATTAATATTCCAAGGACATTTATTATTATTTTAATTTATGATGCAGTAAATAAAGACATAATAAATATTAATTAAATAATCACATAACATAATTGTTTTCAATAAAACATTAAAAGTATTGTCTCTAGGACACCAATACTAACAAAGATGACATGTAAGTTGTATAACATCGTATGTCAAATGTAACGTAATATTTATTTGTCACATGTAATATGTGTTATATACGTCGATTGTATATCGTCACTTGTCATAAATTGTCATTCGTTGATTATAATATATTCGTTGGTGCATGCGCAACGTTTAACTTGCTAATAGGCCTTCCCCTCTTGAAACAAACTTAATTTATCACAATTTTTTCGTGGTGTAATAACAAAGTTTGTTGCCATAAGGCATTCGTCTTTGTTATTTTTATTTTGTATGTGGTACTAGGGTTGCCCCTAGTCGTCGTTCGTTGTGGGTGATCAACCCTTTTATTCAATAACGTCAGGATACTATGCCCCTAGCTATTGTTATTGTCGTTATACGTCAGTGCATTATTTATCATAGAGTTGGTATCGTCATGCATATGACTAAGCTAAATACAAGACGCAAGGAACATATAATAAATCTAGCATATTTATAAAGGTGTTATCAAAACAATTAAGCGTATGAGGCATGATTTATAACATATAAGCATATTTTCATGTAGTTCATAAAAAAACATGTAGATCTTAGAGAAGGCATCAAAACCAAAAGCAAACATGTCACATACTTGTCATGATAAGATTACAAGGAGTAACTAGTTCTGAAGAGAACATATCGTGCGAGAATTATTTGAAAAATAAATGTAGATGTCATTTATGTCAATGGGTTGGATGTCGTCGGATAAGTAGTCTTTTAGTTGTTGCGTCCAACTAGTCATGTAGGTGTAGAGTTTTGTAACATTCATGATTTCTACCAATGTGTCATCTTTCTCAATGGTTGGTTTGAATACCTGTATGATTGGAATGTTGGACAGGTTGAAAGTCTAATCATTGCCCCTAGTCTAGTCAAGACGTCAGCTTTTGCGTTGGATTTTCTTAGAACTTGTCGTATGTCTAATGTTTCTGTCAAGTGTCAACAACATGTATCCCCCTCGTCTAGTGATGACGTCAATTAAGTAAGGTCTTTCTCACATGTCAGCAAACTTTCTTGCATTGACGTCAACATTGTTTGGAAAGACCTTCCTCAAGACGAGGTCTCCCACATGGAATTTCGTGACGTACATATTTTTGTCGTAATTGTTGGCCACTTTTCGTTAATACGGCACCATTCTAATTTTGGTCATGTCGTGTAGCTCATCGATAGTGTCCAGGTCATGGACGAGCTCGCCGTTGTTGACATCACTCGTCAGGAGGTCATAACGAGTTGTTAGTGTCATTACTTTCGTTGGTTGAACTGCATATATCCCATACACTAGAGAAAATGACGTCTGCCTTGTCGATGTTTAGGGCGTCGTCCTCATTAATTATTAACGTCGTAATTGTAGTGAGAGGATCTTTTTGTTGATGTACCCATGTATTGCAGATTTTATGTTCGGTGATATAAAGGTTGTTGGATGAAAAAAAGAAGAAGATAATGAGATGTGATAGATGAGAAAAGAAGTAGATGGTGATGAAAGGGGAGAAGTGATAATTGGTTTTAGAGAGAGGAGAGATAAGATGGGAAAATTGTGTGGGTGAATATAATTATTATTTTATTTTGGGTGTTTAGTTTCTAGGATAAATGAGATTTCTATTAGAGTAGGAGCCAGTTTATATATATAATATATTTATGTACGTTTCTCTACCTACCTAATTTGTTTATCTAATGTATAATTATTCTAGGAGGACTGGTCAATTAAATTCGACATCTGGACATAAATTGAATTTTAACAATTAGTTTAAAATATAGCTAAAAGAACAGTGAACGTGTTACATGACAAAGGAGTGAACGTGTTACATGACAAAGCATAAGCTAGACGAGTAAAAGTTGTTAAAATTTATGCGAGGCCCAGCACACAATCATGACCTAGCCATTTGTTAAATCTAAATTATTAAGAATTCTGAATGAATAATAAATTTGAATAACAATGAAAAATGTCATTCGATAGGAGTAATAAATTTTTTGAATGACGTTTATATATTGAAATATAACTACTAAAGTGTGATAAAATATTTGTAAAATTTTCTAAATAGTATTAAAAAAATATGCAAATGTAATAATATTATAAAATTTTAAACAAAAATGTAAAAAAACAAGAAAACAATATAGTTAAGAAAATTTTAAAAATAACATAATATTTTAAAAATAATTATGTAATTTTATAATTTTTAAAGTGACGATTTTTTTCATGAATTAGATTTATAAATTATTATGTTCTAAATATCTAAAAAAATACTTTTTACAATATACTCCATATTTCAGTAATTATGCATTAAATATAATTATTTATTTTATCTTAATTATGTAATATTATTCATTTACATATAATTTGTCCAAAATATTTTTCAGTCGTCCAGATATACATATAATAAAAACAATCTGAACAACATGTAGGGCAGTGGTTGGGTCCAAATTAATTCGTTAACTCGTTAACAAATGAGACATAATTAACTTTTTTTTTACAATTCAAATTAAGAAAGAAATCAAAACAACAATTATTTTGAAATAAACGGACATATGTCAAATAAATAGTTAAAGGTACCATTATGCAAGCGCCATTATTTAGCTTGCACTATTAATCATGTGTGATTAATTAAGATCATGAATATAATAAAATAAAGTTCAACACAACTTTCACAATTATTGTTAACACAACAAAGTTCAAACTTGGGTGACCAGTTCCTCAGGGTCGAACACATGAAATGTTTTCCACATTCCCCACACGGTTTCTTCATTTTATTTGACGCCTTCTCTTGTGCGTATATATTGACACAAAACACACTCTTCAACACACAATAACTAAACACTACCTCATTGTTTTAGCATCTTGTAGTTGAGATTTTACTTTTTTGAAAAAAAATTATTAGAGTACGTTTTTTATAGTACATGAGTTATGGAGTCCACAGAGCCATCACATTGGTGCCACAGTTGCAACAGATACGTTAGAGTTCATGAAGGACACTCTGTTTGTGTCGATTGTGGTGCGGGGTTTGTCGAGGAAATTAATCACCACCGTAATTCTCCAGCATTAAGTGAAACTAGGCTGATTATAGGAAATGCTGCAACGTTCCAGGCACGTTTAAGTCCATTCATTGTCCTACGAAGAACTGAAGAAAGTGGAACTTATGATTTGTTATACGATGATTGTTCTGGTCACGGGCTACGTCCATTACTCCCAGGCATGTCAGAGTCAATAATGGGACCAGGATTTGATCGGATTTTAGAACATTTTTTACAATTTGATACGATTACAGTTACTCAACCTCCAGCATATAAGGCTGCAGTTGATTCGTTGCCTACAATTCGTGTTAATTTAGGCCACATAATCAGTGACTCGCATTGTGCTGTTTGTACAGAACCCTTTGAAGCCAATGCATTGGCTCGTGAATTGCCTTGCAAGCATTTGTATCATTCGGATTGTATTTTACCTTGGCTTGAAATACGAAGTTCATGTCCAGTTTGTCGTCATGAATTGGCACCTGAAATGGCAGAAATGGACGAATTGGAAGCTGAAATTGGTGAAGAATCAACGGGACTTATTATTTGGAGATTGCCTCGTGGCGGATATGCCATTGGACGGTTTAATGGTGACAGGGGACTAAGTGAGAGTGAGGTGCTTGGTGCGAATAATGAAATGGGTGATGAGGTTCATTTAAATGGTAGTAGTCGATGGAGGGGAATCAGGTCAAGAAGTGAAATGAGGAGGAGAAGTGGAATTAGTCGTGCATTTCACTATGTTCTGTCATTTTTTGACAGGTCTAGAAGTTCTTCTTCGTCGCGATTGAATATGGAAGTTGGTTTAAATGGGGAGTTGTCGAGACGTAACAGGCGTAGAAGGGCTGTGGGTGATGCTTGAGTTTTGTAAATTAATAACTAAACTGTTATGCAAATGTAGCTAATAGCTGAAGTTTAAGGTCAGTTATTGATAATAAAAAACATAAAAAATTTAGAAATTTGAGTTTAGTACTATTATAGTCTCTGTATTACAACAAAATTGTTAGTCTCATAAGCTTGTATTACATTTTTCTTAAAAATTTAAATGCAAGCAAGATTGATAAGCTCGGCGTCTAATTTTATTTATTATGATATGACCCATGACATTGTCAAAAATCAAGCAACACAAATTTACTACTGGACTATACCCCATCTTCAGTTTGTACATTTCACTATTTCAGGCATAGGGCACATCTTAATTTCATACATCAATGAAAAATGTAATCGTATGACACGTTTTTAGTTTCGCGTTTAAAGTTGAATTGTTCAAATTTGTAGCGAATCGTCATTTTGGAATTGAAAATCCTGTATTTAAAATCTCGATATATATATAATTATTATTTAATACTTAGTTATTAAATAATATTAAATATATATATTGTATTTAATTAGAATACTAGTTATTATTAGTAAAAAATGGGGTTGAGAATAAAAAGAAAAGAATTAGGGATTTAACTTTTACGTTACTTTTGTTAGAGAGGAAGGAGAAAGAAGAAGAGAGGAGGAAGAAGAAGAAACTTAACAAAATCTAATTTGAACAAGGATTTTAGTGTTATATGGTAAGAGATCAAAACCCTCTTTGATATAAGCAATCATATTTTGTTTAGGATATGGGACTTATAGTTTTTCTATTGTTATATATATGAATTAGGGTTTATTGTGATTGAGATATCTAGAGTTCTTGAGGATCATTCTTATTTTCTGAATTTCAAGGTACGGATACTTTTATTATACCCTCTATCTCATTTGATTTCAAGAAATTCGTATGTGAACTTTTAAATGTGCTGAATTCTTATAAAATTGATAGTAAATTCGTTATATGTTCAAATTTAGTGGTTTCGGACTTTTCAGAAAAGATTTTGAATTTCCTATAACTTTCGTTCTTTAACTTTTCTGAAATTATGCTTACAACTGTGAGTATTCTGCAATTTATGTAATCTGGCACTGTGTTTTCGAAACAGAATACTCAACTTTGAAAATTCGTAGTAAATTGAGTTTTGTTCCAAAAATTATTAATAATATCTTTCTGAAAAGCTCTTTTCGATATCTGCAATTGTTGTTTATATTCCGTTGGCAAACTCTGTGATTTCAATACCTTAAATATCAAAAAACTTGTGAAATCCGGGTCTCATTCTGTGCTTGCAGCCCACAAATATATATTTTCTGAATTCGTTACTTGTGTGTTTTGAACGAGTCTTAGCATTCTGGAAAGGTCTCGAAATTATCTACGATTCTCATGTTTTGTACTTTTTCAGATAAAGTCATTTTAGTAGAGTAAATTGCTACTTTTCTGGGCATGTCAAGTATAAAATTGATTTAAGTTATGTACCTTGTATGATGATTGAGTTTTGTGTTCGAGTAAGCTATTTTGAAATGATATATGTTTTTGGTTTGGATTTGGGAGATATTGTAAGACATCCGTCGTGAGTGGAGTGAATCTCATGCTTGGCATCACCTATACGGTGTAATTAAATAGTATAGGCGTGTCGCCGGAGGTATGGAACACGTATAGTCGCGACTAATTTGTGTATATTTGGCCATTTGGGTAGCATTGTGCTTAGTGCCTTGCAAGCCCTTGTATAATTTTGGGTAGCATTTGTTTTGTGCTATGCAAGCCCCTGTAAGTTTTGATGACTACATATTTCTGGATCACCGAAAATGTAGGACATCCTGTAAGTAAGATTATCTCTCATTTGAGTTAGTAAGTTACGCTTTCTGTTAAATTATTGTGATGATTGTTAGTAAGTATAAAAGTAAGATTATTTTAAGTGAAAAGTGTGTGTGTTGGTTTTGTAGATATCTATCTAGCCTTTCTGCTCTTTTCATATAGTCTACAATATATTTTCCAGTTATCATATTATATCCATTTTTTTTATCTATTTCCTGCTCACTTGACTTGTGTTATATCCGTATATGAGCCTTTCGCTCACTGCCGGTCTTTGTTTTGTTTTTATTTCCCCCGGCAGGTAAGAATACTTAGGTGGGCTACATTATGGGGAGAGTGAGAACTGCAAACGTAGAGGAGCTCATTTATTTTTATTTTTGCAGTTTATTAGACTCCTAGAATTTTATTCGGAATTGATACTTGTGGATTTAAATTCGAATTTGGATGATTCAGTTATATTTTAATTGTTGGATTGTAAGTTGGATTAGAGAAGTTTTAATGTTTTATAGATTTTTTGGAGAATTGTTAATTATGTGGATTTAAATAAGTTTGATAATTGTTGGGATGTTAAAGTTGGCATCAGAGCTAAGGTTTTATGATTCTGTAGACTTGTTTTAGGCTCGACCTGTGAGGATTGGGTAGATGTAAGATATCTAGATTAAGTTTTATTTCAGTATATGGCATTGCATCGATATTTTGGTAATTGTGAAACTGAACAATTCATAATTGTAGGATTTCTACTCGACGATTCACTCGACTTTCTGGTGAGCAGCCTTCATCTGAGACTGACCGTACTGTACCAGGACGTAGATGGAGAGGATCTGGTTCATCTGGTAGGGGTAGAGGAAGGTCTACTTGTGCTACTCGGAGGGCACAACCAGAAACTGTACCTTAAGCTGAGCAAGAGGAAAATGTTATGGGGGAAAATGAGCAGCAAGCACTTGAGCAACCAGCGGCACAACCTTTGAATCAGTTGGGAATTGATCCGAATGTGCTGGCTAATATTGTGACTCAGGCAGTGGTTAACTCCCTCGAACAAATTATCAATCCTAATGTTGTTGTTCAGGGGCAGAATACAGGGCAAGCTACTAATGTTGGGCAGAATAACACTAATAATCAGCAAGGGGTTGAACATAATGCAATAGTGGTTCCCGATAACGATGCATATGAATATCCTCAGAATCAGGCTACTTACATTCCTATGTTGGAGAGGTTTAATAAGCAGAAGTCTAAGAGTTTTAATGGGCAGGGAGGACCGGAAGCAGCTGAGAACTGGTTGGGGCACCTCAGAAAGATTTTTCGATTGATTGGGTGTTCTGAAAATACTATGGCGAGGTTTGCTTCATATAAGTTGGAGGATGATGCTGATAGATGGTGGACTACTGTGACTGCCACCGAACCAGAGCATTATATGGATGTTGTGACTTGGAATGAGTTCGAGGAGCTTTTTAATCAGATGTACTTCCCAGTAGCTGATAGGGAGAGGTATGTCCGTGAGTACCAGACAGTAAAGCAGGGTGACACCGAGACAGTTGCAGAGTATATCTCCAGATTTAACAGGTTGGCAAGTTTTGCAGCTTCAGAAATTAAGTATGAGGAAGACAAGGCTAACAAGTTCAAGTGGGGCCTTAGGGTGGAGTACAAGCATAACATCATTTCTACCAGGTTTGCGAATATGGAGCATGCGATCAGTGCAGCTAAGTATCAGGAGTTATCTGTCTTAGATGGGAAGGATGATTCTAGTAAAAAGAGGGCTAGAGATGAGCCACAGAGTTCTACTCGTAACCAACAGAGCTTTCGAGTAAATCAGTTTCAAGGTGCTCAGTAGCATGGGCAATACTTGTCTCGGCAGAGTGGGCAATCTTACTCCAGAAATAATGGTGGGAGTCGAGGTTTTCATAGGGGTTACCAGAATGTGGGTAATGGGAGGAGACCAGTGACATATAAAGGTAATAGAGGAAACTTCTAGGGAAACCGACAAGTAAGGGACCGATGCAGGACTTGTGGGGGTAGCCATCCAGGAAAGCCATGTTATAGAGAGACATGAGCTTGTTTTCTGTGTGGGAGGACTGGGCATATTGCCAGAAATTGTGCTATGCAACGTAGGGAGCATCAGCAGGCTTCAACAAATGATAATCCGGGTCGGTCCCAAAATTAGCAAGGAGGCAATCAGGGTCAGAGAAATGCAGGTCGTGTTTATGCCACCACAGCTAGGGATGCAGCAAATATCCCGGGTACTATTTCTGGTACTTTGTTTATTGGCAGTAGATATGCTAGAGTGTTATTTGATACTGGTGCTACACATTCTGTTATTTCTTCTAGTTTTACTAAACACCTTGGAATAAAATCATATGAGTTAGTTCCATCAATTTGTATTAGCACTGCTGTAGGTATGAGTATTGATGTGCATGTTGAGTATCCTAATTGTCCAGTCAGAGTTGGGGATCACATACTACCAGCTACTTTATTACCTTTGCATATGCAAGATTTTGATGTGATTTTAGGTATGGATTGGTTAGAGAAACATAGAGCAGTTATTGATTGTGAGAGTAGAGTGGTGAAGTTTAAGCTGGATGATGATTTAGTAGCCGAGTATCATGGCTCCAAACCTAGTGCTTTATACAGGGTTATATCTGTCATGAAGGCTGTAAGTCTATAAAGAAAGGTTGTTGTGGTTATCTTGCTTATGTAGTTGATACATATATGGCAGAATTGCAATTGAAAGATGTACCGGTGGTTAAAGAATTTAGTGATATTTTTCCAAATGACCTTCCCGGATTACCTCCACAGAGAGGTTGAGTTTTCTGTAGAACTCGTACCAGGCCCCGAGCTGATTTCCAAGGCTCCTTACCGAATGGCTCCAGCTGAGCTAAAGGAGCTGAAAGAACAATTGCAAGAGTTACTTGATAAGGGCATTGTTCACCCTAGTGTATCTCCTTGGGGTGCTCCAGTCCTATTTGTGAAGAAGAAAGACGGTTTGATGAGATTGTGCATAGATTATAGAGAGCTTAATAAGATCACTATTCGTAATTGATAACCGTTACCGCGTATTGATGACTTGTTTGATCAATTTTACAAGGGACAAAATTCTTTTCAAAAATTGATTTGCGATCAGGATATCATCAGTTACGGGTGAGAGATGAAGATGTGCCAAAAACAGCTTTTTGAACACGGTGTGGACATTATGAGTTTCTTGTCATGCCTTTCGGGTTAACTAATGCTCCGTCAGTTTTTATGGATTTGATGAATATGGTCTTCAAAGACTTTTTAGACAAGTTTGTTATTGTTTTCATAGATGACATTCTTGTGTACTCAAAGTCTGAAGAAGAGCATGAAGAACACTTGAGGAAAGTGTTGGAGATTTTGAGGGGTCGTCAGTTGTTTGCTAAATTCTCAAAGTGTCAGTTTTGGATGAAACAAGTTTCATTCTTGGGGCATGTTGTTTCCGCAGAAGGGATACAAGTAGATCCGTCAAAAATAGTAGCAGTGTCGGAATGGTCAAGACCTACTACCGTGACAGAGGTTAGGAGTTTTTTGGGTATAGTTGGTTATTACCGAAGATTTGTGGAAGGTTTTTCGACAATATCTATGCCTTTAACACGGTTGACAAGGAAGAATAATCGATTTATCTAGACTGATGAATGTGAGAAAAGCTTTCAGGAATTAAAGAAGAAGTTAATTACAGCTCCGGTATTGACATTACCATCAGGGACAGAGGGATTTTTTATCTATAGTGATGCTTCGAAAAAGGGGTTGGGAGCAGTTTTGATGCAACATGGTAAGGTGATTGCCTATGCATCTAGACAGTTGAAGACACATGAGGAAAATTATCCAACGCACGACTTGGAATTGGCAGCAGTGGTCTTTTCTCTAAAGTTGTGGAGACATTACTTATATGGGGCTTCATGTGATATTTGGACTGATCATCAAAGCTTAAAATACATTTTCACTCAAAAAGAGCTAAATATGAGACAATGGAGATGGCTCGAGTTGATTAAAGACTATGATGTGCGAATTCAATATAAGCCTGGAAAGGCTAATGTTGTTGCAAATGCACTTAGTCGTAAAAATTCTGGTCAGATTTCAGTGTTGTTTAAATTGCCTAAGGAGTTGCAAGAAGAAGTACAAAGAATGGGGTTAGCTCTTAGTGTTAGTGGTGTGGATGGTATGTTAGCTAATTTGCAAATGGAACCGACATTGATTTCTAGAATTAAGGAGGGCACATAAAGGGGACTTAGAGATTCAGGAAATTATCCAAAATATCAAAGATGGGAAGCAGTCGGACTTTCGTGTGGATGAGCATGGTGTTCTTTGGTTTATGGGTCGGTTATGTGTTCCAAAATCAGCTATTCGAGAGGAGCTTTTAGCAGAAGCTCACAATTCACCATTATCTCTACATCCCGGTAGTACCAAAATGTATAGGGACATGAAAGATCAATTTTGGTGGAGTGGCATAAAGAATGATATTGGTAACTATGTGTCAAAGTGTATGACCTGTCAGCTTGTTAAGATAGAACATCAAAGGCCAGGCGGTGCTTTGCATTCATTGGATGTACCCGAATGGAAGTGGGAGCATATATGTATGGACTTCTTGATGGATTTACCTAGGACATTGAAGAAGCATGATGCTATTTGGGTGGTTGTAGATCGACTTACAAAATCTGCCCATTTTCTTGCTATTCGAGCGACTGATTCGGTAGAGAAATTGGCTGAAATTTATAGAGATGAGATCATGAGATTACATGGGGTTCCAGTCAGTATTGTTTCAGATCGAGATCCATGGTTTACATCTCGATTTTGGGAAGGATTTCAAAAGGCATGAGGTACTAAACTGAGCTTCAGCACGGCATTTCATTCGCAAACAGATGGTCAATCCGAGAGGACCATTCAAACCTTAGAAGATATGTTAAGGGCTTGTGCACTTGCTGGCAAGTGGGATGAACATTTACCACTTGTGGAGTTTGCTTACAACAATAGTTGGCAAACTAGTATTGGGATGGCACCATACGAAGCATTATATGGGAGGAGGTGTAGAACACCTATATGTTGGGATGAGGTTGGTGAGAGGAAGTTAGAGGGGCCTGAAATAGTTAAGGAGACTAATGAGAAAGTAATGGTGATAAGAGAAAAATTAATGCAAGCTCAAGATCGACAAAAGAAATATGTAGATGTGCATCGTAGGAGTTTGCATTTTCAGCCTGGTGAGAAAGTATTTTTGAAAGCTTCCCCATGGAAGGGAGTGCATTGTTTTGGTCTCAGGGGAAAGTTGAATCCCAGATTTATTGGCCCATTTGAGATTTTAGAAAAAGTAGGTGAGGTAGCGTATAGATTGGCTTTACCTCCTCAATTGTCAAGGGTTCATATTGTGTTTCATGTATCTTTGTTGAGGGGATATAATTATCATCCATCGCATGTAGTAAGTTGTCCCTTGGATAAAATTAGACCAGATTTAACTTATGAGAAGGAATCTGAAAGAATCTTGGAACGTCAAGAAAGGGTAATGCGTCGCCGCACGATTCCGTTTGTGAGGATATTATGGAAATGTCATTCAGAACGAGAGGTTACTTGGGTGACGGAGAAAATTGTTCGGGCACATTACCCACATCTTTTTTAGCAAAAGTACATAAGATAAACTTCGGGGACTAAATTTCATTTAGAGGGGAAGAATGTAAAATCTTGATATATATATAATTATTATTTAATATTTAGTTATTAAATAATATTATATATATATATATATATATATATTGTATTTAATTAGAATAGTAGTTATTATTAGTAAAAAAAGGGGGGGTTGAGAATAAAAATAAAAGAATTAGGGATTTAACTTTTACGTTATTTTTGTTAGAGAGGAAGGAGAAAGAAGAAGAGAAGAGGAAGAAGGAGAAGCTTAGCAAAATCTAATTTGAACAAGGATTTTAGTGTTCTAAGGTAAGAGATCAAAACCCTCTTTGATATAAGCAATCATATTTTGTTTAGGATATGGGACTTATAGTTTTTCTATTGTTATATATATGAATTAGGGTTTATTGTGATTGAGATATCTAGAGTTCTTGAGCATCATTCTTATTTTCTGAATTTCAAGGTACGGATACTTTTATTATACCCTCTATCTAATTTGATTTCAAGAAATTCGTATGTGAACTTTTAAATGTGCTGAATTCTTATAAAATTGATAGTAAATTCGTTATACGTTCAAATTTAGTGGTTTCAGACTTTTCAGAAAGGATTTTGAATTTCCTATAACTTTCGTTCTTTAACTTTTCTGAAATTCCGCTTACAACTGTGAGTATTCTACAATTTATGTAATCTGGCAGTGTGTTTTCGAAACAGAATACTCAACTTTGAAAATTCGTAGTAAATTGAGTTTTGTTCCAAAAATTATTAATAATATCTTTCTGAAAAGCTCTTTTCGATATCTGCAATTGTTGTTTATATTCCGTTGGCAAACTCTGTGATTTCAATACCTTAAATATCAAAAAACTTGTGAAATCCGGGTCTCATTCTGTGCTTGCAGCCCACAAATATATATTTTCTGAATTCGTTACTTGTGTGTTTTGAACGAGTCTTAGCATTCTGGAAAGGTCTCGAAATTATCTACGATTCTCATGTTTTGTACTTTTTCAGATAAAGTCATTTTAGTAGAGTAAATTGCTACTTTTCTGGGCATGTCAAGTATAAAACTGATTTAAGTTATGTACCTTGTATGATGATTGAGTTTTGTGTTCGAGTAAGCTATTTTGAAATGATATATGTTTTTGGTTTGGATTTGAGAGATATTGTAAGACATCCGTCGTGAGTGGAGTGAATCTCATGCTTGGCACCACCTATACGGTGTAATTAAATAGCATAGGCATGTCGCCGGAGGTATGGGACACGTATAGTCACGACTAATTTGTGTATATTTGGCCATTTGGGTAGCATTGTGCTTAGTGCCTTGCAAGCCCCTATAAGATTTTGGGTAGCATTTGCTTTGTGCTATGCAAGCCCCTATAAGTTTTGATGACTACATATTTCTAGATCACCAAAAATGTAGGACATCCTGTAAGTAAGATTATCTCTCATTTAAGTTAGTAAGTTACGCTTTCCGTTAAATTATTGTGATGATTGTTAGTAAGTATAAAAGTAAGATTATTTTAAGTGAAAAGTGTGTGTGTTTGCTTTGTAGATATCTATATAGCTTTTCTGCTCTTTTCATATAGTCTACAATATCTTTTCCAGTTATCATATTATATCTATTTTTTATCTATTTTCTGCTCACTTGACTTGTGTTATATCCGTATATGAGCCTTTCGCTCACTACTGGTCTTTGTTTTGTTTTTATTTCCCCGGCAGGTAAGAAGACTTAGGTGGACTACTTTATGGGGAGAGCGAGAACTGCGAACGTAGAGGAGCTCATTTATTTTTATTTTTGCAGTTTATTAGACTTCTAGAATTTTATTCGGAATTGATACTTGTGGATTTAAATCCGAATTTGGATGATTCAATTATATTTTAATTGTTGAATTGTAAGTTGGATTGGAGAAGTTTTAATGTTTTTTGGTTTTTTTGGAGAATTGTTAATTATGTGAATTTAAATAAGTTTGATAATTGTTGGGATGTTAAACTGTATTTTCCATAATTTTCTTTGTTATAGAACTACATCAATGAAAAGCTGTGGATATTGTGCTTAAGCTTAAATATTAATCACATAAGGGTCTTCGGCCTTGCCAGTTGGGTTGATGGGACCATCCTTATCCTGTAATCCACAGTGTCCTGATATTCTTGTAACCTTATCTAGTAACACGCATGCACCTGTGGACAAAATATGCACACAGGTTACATATAAAAAGATGAGCAACTAATTTTAAGATGGTGTGAAATATTTACAGAAGCAAAAATGGCATCAATATCTTCTCTACAAGCTTTCTTTCCTACAAATTCTGCTAAGCAATGTGGATGTTTTGGTAATCGATCAACATTTCCAGGCTCGAATGTCTCTTTATCTCGGAACAGAATTGACAAGAAGAAGAACAGACCTTTAACAGTTGTTGCAGCAGTTGGAGACGTGTCGGCTGATGGCACTGTATATCTCATTGCTGGTGCTGCTGCAGTGGCATTGCTGGGAACCGCTTTCCCCATCTTGTTCTCGCGCAAAGACCTGTACTTGATTTTTCATCTGCTTAATTTTCTGCTACTTAATTTGGGTGTTTTTTTCAATACCAAGAGTCATATTTTCTGTTTGTTTTCAGGTGCCCTGAATGCGATGGTGCTGGTTTTGTGCGGAAAGGAGGGGCTGCGTTGAGGGTTAATGCCGCCCGTAAGGATCAGGTTCAGATTGTGTGTGCTAATTGTAATGGTCTTGGCAAGCTTAACCAAGTTGATAAATAGGCCAAGTTTTGTAATCCTGTAAACATCGAAAATAATTTCTGCTGATTTTTAAGAAATTCGTGCCGGAACATTGTGCAAGAATATATATTGTGTAATTACATGGTCTTCCCTTTTTTTCCAGAGATGAGATGTTGATATCTCATTTTTTTATACGAGTCTTACTTAATAATAGAGGACGATTCAACTTTAATTTTAGTTCTGCAGTTAGTTCGTCGCTGACCCATTTTGGCCTGTGCAATCTTTTAAGTGTGAACTGTGTTATCTTTTCTCTTCCCAATGGGTAGATTACTGTTACACTTCGCCGTCGGAAAAATGTCTCTAGATACATACTTAGGGGATTCACTTATGTACTTCGAAAGATTTTATAGAAGAAAGTCCCCCATGTATATACGTAGAGTAATTCTGTAATTCTTAGAGGAACCAAACCACTCTTGTATTGCTCATTTTGGGCACGAAATTCGTCATTCTTGCTTTATAACTTGTTGCCATCATTTTTATATGCAAGTAACATATCATTATGTTGCATTCTTTCTCCTGATGCTTATGTCCAACAAGAGATCAAACCAATAACCAGCACCAGAAATTATTACACAAGTCTCTCACAGTCGGTAACTAAACATTTAGACTGGGGTAATATCAACTCAGATCGTACTACCCCTAACTGAAACAAATCCATGTCATCAACCAAACAACTTGTCTCTGTATATATATAAAAGGGGAGAAGATATCTAGCAATGGAACTGTAATAAATACAGAGCCAAAACCAAAACAGCAAAATATTACAACCAGGTCATAAGAGCATCCACTAACCAAAAGTAAAAGCTGGTTTGACGATAAACTAACTGTATTTTTGAAATCTTTCCAACAGACGAAATCAAAGGCAATAGCCATAAATTAGGTAGTGTAGTATGGTGTAGACTATTCTGTATCGGGAGATACTGAGGTGGCTAATTTGCTGCATTTAGCTACCTATAAACATGTTCTGCCATATGACCTTCCCAGCCAGTGGAAACTATACACATTGACATATGTTTTCTGCCATTCAACAGTTCTAATTTATCTCTTTAACTTGCCGAATTGTTCAAGTACGAACTTAGTTGACGACAGTTTCTCAAGTTTCAGTTATTACTTGGATAATTGAGAAAATTCATCTTGCTGTCATGGAGCAGCCCAAATTCACCTGGACAAGTCCTCCCGTTCATTTTCTTGAACTCTAGATCAATCCTCCTGCAAGTTCTTTTGTACAGTGCATCCTGTAATTCTTGACTCGTGTAATTTCCACTCACAAACATCTCCTCTTTCAGTAACTTCATGATATAAAGCATGCCATTTCTTGAAAGAAACGGCATTGCAGCTTCTATGGCCTTTCTCCCAGTAGTCACATGATAAATATCCGTGTTTGCACATCTGCTCTATCCAGAGTTTCTTGGATTCTGAAGTGTGTTTTAGAGTATACCAGTGCAGGTCCATTTTGGATTTCCCCTCTAAATCAAGTTGGTCCAGCAACTGGATATAAGAAGAGTAAACTTGGTAAACAACAAAACTATCTTGTTTGTATAAAATATATATTTTCCGTATACTTACTCTCTCCGCAGTCTTAAGATCAGCACACCATTCATCTCCACGTGTATTTTTACATAAATGGACTACGCTTGATCATGAAATACGACATAACCAAAGCCCGTGTATAGTAAATCCTATTAATTTGTGCTTCCCATCTTGATGTGCGTAGTCACAAGTCAATCTTAAATCCCAGTATATGTAGGTCCCTTGCATCATCCTAAAGGTATAATCTGATGCACAAAACAGGAACATGAATATTCATCATGTCACAGAAGAAATAATCAAGCACATCCATAAAATTTTAAATAAGAAAAACAAAGCATACCCACTACCCAGTGGATCCTACTCGTGGAGCAGAAAAATGCCAGGTAAGTAACAGGTTGTTTCTGGCACGGCTCCAGTTTTGACAGTTCAACAAAAATAATAATATACACAAAAAAGAATAACATACAAAAGTCTAGAGACAGTGTGTTGTGTTTGGTCGGAGAGATTGGAATGAAATGAGTAAAAAGAGAAAAAAATAATTGAGTTAGAATGAGAGATTTGAAAAAAAAATTAGTGAATGCAAAATTTTTATGATCAGAATTGGCAAGAAAATGAGTAAGAATGAGAATGGAGCATTTCATCTCAAAATGGAGGGTTTGAATTTTAGTATAGGTTAATAGGAATGAAATTTTTGAAAATTCACCTAATATTAGTTCAAATTTCATTTCACTCTCCTCAACCAAACACAACATAAAATATATGAAGTTAATCAAGCATTTATATAGCTGATAACACAAGCAATATATTAAACAATGATTAGAATGAAAAATAAAACTCAAATGCTTGAGAAATCTTTTTTAGACTTTGTCACTCCTATATTACGATCCCCAATCGTGCTAGTACCGAGCTTCTCAAACCTACAAGGAAGATAGGTTTGCTTTCTGATACTCATCTACTTGGGCTGCCTCTCCTTACTCCCTCCCTCAATCAATATGTTCTTTAACCTCCTCGACAACCAATGCTTGTCTTCTGTAAATGTGTCCAAACCATCTCAAATCTCCCCCCTCTTACTTTCTCTGAATAGGTGTGACTCCTAACTATGCCCTGAAGACTGCATTCGGTGTTATATCTATCATGGTCTAACAACATGTGTATTTCCGCTATTGCACCTTCTTTATGGCTACTCTGTAGAATTTTCCTTTCAGCTTATGGGAACTTTCTTGTCATACAACACATCCGTGGAAGCCCTCCACCTGAAGTCCCTACCCACCCTCTAATATGGTGGTGGACATCAAGCTTGATATATCTATCTATATCTTTTTAAGGAAGAAAACGTAAATTTGATATGATGATGTATGCCAAGTTGTCATTGCAAGCATTAATGATCTTAAAAAAAATTATTCTTGTAATGAAATTAAAAGCAAAATATTAATCATTAACTGAATTTGGGCAGCCGTACTTTCATCAGTTAGATCCAAAGTCCAGGATTAATAAAAGTATTAAAGAGCTTCAAACTTATAATCTTTCAAGACTGGATCATTAGGAATTGTTTCTAGTGTTCTGTAGACAGCATCCTGCTCAATTGTGATTGGTTGGATAGGATGGAATGGGGGAAGAAATGTACTACAAATTTGTGAATAATATTACAAGTACAAAGAAAGGATGTATGATAGAAGAGTTAGCAAACATGAGGGAGTGAAAATTTTTCATGATAAAATTTGTAAGGAAAATGAGTAAGAAGGGGATGGGAGCATTTCTTCTTGTCTTCGTCAGTTATATCTGTAATTCGAATAGTTTTAAATGGAATGAAGGATCATATGAAAGCTATTAACATGTACCCATCAAACGGTATAAATTTCATTCAATTCTTTTCGATTTAATTCACCTCAACTGAACACAACTCTATATTTAAGTTAAATCAAGTAGATAATAATAATAATAATTCTATTTATTGTAGATGCACATGTAATGGTTGAGAGTATTTACACAGAACATTTCTGTATGCAAATCTGTCAGTAACTGTTAATAGTTCCACCTATTATTTTCTGGCTTATGACCACTTTGGCCTGCTGTATGTGTTTCTGATATAGATTAGCATACATTTAACACCATAACTAAATGCTCGTTTTGATAACCATGGCACATCTCATGAAGTGGTAGCGATTACTAATATTCACATGATAAAAAGTTGTGCACAAAATCAGTAATGAAGAACTAAATGCTAGTTTTGGTAACCTTGGCACATCTCTTTTAGTGGTAGCGGTTAGTAAATATTCACCTGATAACAATTTGTGCACTAAATCGGTAATCAAGATCTCCTACAACTCCTCTGTAATCGAGTCATACGTCTGATTACTCTCAAGCTCCAACACGGGACGACTTGGAAGATACTTAAATGAAAGGAGATGTCCATTTGGCTGATCATCACTCAAATTTATAGTTTGCCATTTGCGAAAAAAGTTCACACACTGCACAGTTTTTGCTACATGTCAACCAGCTATTAAAAACTCACTCTGTCCCGATTCTTTCAGCTGATTTCACTTCTACACATAAGAAAACTTAATTTTACCTTGATTTGGACTACAACACCTTTCTTTTATTACATTCAAATAAACACCTCCTATATTTATAAGTTGTTTCATTACAATGTATTTAAGTTCCATATTAATAAATAAAAAAGGTATATATAAATTTAGATCTTATAAGTTTTTGAATTTAAAACACCTTGTATTTGTATATATAAATTTTCTGAAAACTTAATTTTGAAAAAATAGCACTTATTTTCATTATCAGCAGAAATCAGAATACGTAAACAAGTATAGTTTGAGATGCAAATAAGCTTAAGTCAGAGATTCGGAAGTAAATATTTTGAGAATGTAATTTTATGGTAACTCAGCCAAAAAATTTAGGACAAGGGAGTATATACATGTAAAGGTTATTAAATTCTTACCAATTGATTTGCTGGCATTAATGCAGGAGTACATTTGCTAGTAGTTGTGCAAAGAAGCAAGGGCATAGACAGTCTACTAGTTGCGCGAACTAGAAAACTCAGATACTGCAAAGTATTAACCAAATGTCAGCATGGTATAATAAATACATACATACGAGGTCGTCACATTGTTACCAATTGAAATCCTGTTGCTGATGGACGACATGTTCTGGTAATTTTTCCAAGAGTTTCCAGCCTGGGAGTTGGGCCAACTAGTAAGGGAAATGATCTTGCTAGAATCATTTACAGCGAAATAAGTTCTGCATAGCAACAATTTAAAGTTTAAATTCCCTGAAAAAAGTTTTAAGTACTTTATATTTATGAGGCTTTGGTTGGTACTGTAATTTTTCATAGGAGGAACCAGTATGTGACCCCCAGTAATACTTATATAAACTGAACCTAGCAGAAGACATAATTCTTAATGCCTCGTTGGTGCACCTAATTGGCGAGCTAACCTGAGGGTTCAACCATAGATCATCATACATATATATAGAGTATATCAGAGAAAACCTTTTTAGTCACGACAAAAAGAGATCAGTGCAAACTGAATTACGTTTTTCTAATATAAATTTAGACCTGAGAAAGCAAACCCTCAAACAGGTGAATATTCTTTCTGGTTGGAAATACTGGGATAAATGCGTTGTGATAATTACAATCTTCTACAGCCTGCAGAACCTACTATCTATATTCCATTGCCATGACAATCTCCAATATTATCATCAATACTTAATAAGCTATAGTAAAGAATACATAAAAGATTTTTTGAATTTGGAATACATAAGTAGATAGTAAATCACAAACTTGCAACAAAAGTCCACAGAGCAGATCTAGAAGGATGTTCAGGGATTCTTAAATTAATAAATCCCAAGTCAGAACACGAAAGCATAATCAATCCAAAGTCCTAACCTAACCACTTTATATCAGAGGTATCGGACAGTACCAAACAGCATAGAGACCTACAAAATGTGAAATCAACAAAAAGTATAGGAATTAAACAGGAATACTAGTGAAGATAAATGGCTGGTGATGACTTGGAGGATCCATTTCCGGAAGATATTGGCAAAGAGGCAAAGCTAGTAAAATATATAGAAGGATATGAAGACCCTAATAAAGCACCAAGGCTTAATCCCGAGCTTTATGTAGGGCGGAATTGACAATAAACTTCAAGAACTTTTTTCCACATCGCCTTCCTGACCAAGTTTAAGGAAAAGGAAAGGTTTGGACAGAAATAAAAGCTTCCTCTCTCTACAGAACTCTCTTCTCCGAATGTGGAAATATTTGGATGTAAAGATAGCAGGAGATTCATGAAATTTTACTAAAATCAACTGAACATATCCTTTCATCTCCAGCCATGAAGAACGCAGGTAAGAAATCATTTACATTTTTTTATTAATAAACTCAAAAGTGAAAACACTTGCGAAACTTTTTATCATTCTGTTTATCCTCTCTTCCATTCTTTTACATTGACTTCTTCAATCTAGGCCGTAAGAGAAAAGGTTGAGATATGATGTTTATGATCACTAGAACTGCAAATTGCAGCTAATACACTACTAGGCATGAAATTCCCTTAGTTGCATTTGCATGTCTTTGTAGTCTATAGCTGCTCACAATACACAAATATTATATAAAAATAATCAAAATAATATAGCCTCTATGTCAAGAAACAGTTAATAGCGAACAGATTTTTTTCTTCATATTATATTAGATTATATATTACCAATAGCATATTTGCATTAAATTATATACCAGGTACCATAGAAGAAACTAACAAGAATAAAGTAGCCTAAATCCTCAAAGGCTCAAACCATCACTCTGTGCTAAACTACTCCGATAAATTGTCTGCATGGTTTATTAAATTCCCACTCACCTTGCTTTTCAGAGATTCCAGTTGGTGCAGAGTAAATCGAACAGCAAAACCTTGCAAAAACTAAACGGTTTCGAACTGAACAGGGAACCAAATTCCAAAATTTCGAAAATCGAACCAGAACTGTTTGATTAATCCGGTTCCAAACCAAAAGAGTAAATATTTTATATTAACTAAATTAATTTATATAAATATGTCTATCTATCTATCTATCTATCTATCTATCTATCTATCTATCTATATATATATATATATTCGGTTCCGTTTAACGAAAAACTGATAATCAAACCATATTTAAATTATGAAGAACTAAAAGAAGTGAAATTTCGATTCAGTTTGGTTTAGTTGTTGGTCCCGAACCGGACAATGTTCCCTCATAATCACCATTCACGAATACTATAATATGTATGTATACACAGTCGAAACGTGTATGCATACTCTCCGAAATGTAGATACAGAAAAGAGGACTCAGTTAATTAATATTTCCTTTTCTGAAATATTAAAGAATTTTGTAAGGCCAAGAATAGAACGAGAACAAATAGGGTTTAACCTGCATGAAACCCTTACGTATACGTATATAAGAAATTAAGAACACACCTAGGTCCTACTAATTGGGCCAGAGCCTGATTACTCTGTAGTTTATAGCATCTACATTCTTTTATACCTAAAATATTTGGTTATTATCAATTCTCACCCTAATTTAGGATCATTTGGTTCGTAATATTTAGGTATCAGATATTGATTTTATCCATTCCAAAACTCATATTTATTGTTTGGTTTAAAATTTTAAATTTTAAAACTCATTTATAAAACTCATAAGATATGGAATTTTGATACACGAGGAGATGGTCAATATGAAATTATGAATTATGGATGTGAGAAATCAAATCAAAATTTATTTTTTTTATTTGTATTTATAAAATTACATGTTAGTTTTTAAAAAATTATAATGATGTTCACTAGAAGGATTTTTGGCTCATACAACCGTTTTTCACCGTTGTTTGTAACCAAAGGTTTCCATTAACTATCGGGGCGCCGCTGTCTGATGGAGTACCAGACAACGGGAGTTCAACAATTGTCGGAATAAAAATATAACAGCTGTTTTGAAACTTGTTAGACTTGTCGACAGACAACCATAAACAAAGTACGCACCTTCATCGGAATCGGATAGACACAATAGTGATCTAGAAACAACACTAGTTTGAAAATATTTCAAACAACAGTTTAGGAGATAACAACGCCAAAAACCGTTGTTGTCAGTAATGTAGTTTTATAATTTCTAGACATACGACGCTTTATTATATAAACCTTGGTGTACAATAAATAACAACAATAGGTTTAACAAAAAACATTGATTCTAATTTATTTCAGACAACATTTATATAATTTATTATCAATTATGTAAATACTTGTTGAAATTTGAGAAAGACAACAGTTTACTAGATCAACTTCTAGTCTGAAATAAATTCAAACATTAACAGTTTAAGTAATAGCAACAACGCTAAAAAATTGTTGTTGTCAATAATATAGTTTTATAGTTTCTTGACAAACAAGGCTTTGTAATATAAACTACAGTCTGCAATAATTAACAATAATAGTTTTCGTCAAGAACACTTATTCCAGATTATATCAGATAATTGTTTAGTAGTTTATTTTAACTATGTAAACTCTTGTGTAAAGTAAAGAGAAACAACAGGAGTTATAATTAATCCATTGTCAAGAATTTATAAAAGAAACAATTTTGTTTAAAAGAGATGTTGTCTACGGCTTGTAACCTTGCTAAGACAATGGTTTAATATCTTTCATTGTTCTGTGAAAGCTTTTCAAACAATCTTTTATTTTTAAATCACATTGTTGTTTAGTATTTACCACAATGGTTTATAAATTCTTTGTTTTGTGCGTTAACCTTTCATACAACTGTTTTTCTTTATTTGATCATTGTTTCAAATTTCAACACACAATGGTTTATAACTTTTACATCAATGGATTATTTAGTTTTGCTCAACTATTATAACAATATATATAGCTGGTACTGTTGTTGGAATCAGTGTGGTACATTGGTTATCATTAAATTGAAAACACCATTATATGTTGATATATATAATATCTTTGAAAATATTTAATACAAATTAACTACCTGCTGCCAAATTGAAAACTAGTCCATTAAAAATAAAATACAAACCACATGTTGCCAAATTAATAATTAGACCATTAAAAATAAAGTACCATTAAAATCTATCAATGGCATTCCACACATTCACAAATCCACCAACAATCACAAATCCACAAACATCCACAAAGACCACAAGAAAAATATCTACGACATCGACTGTACTTGACCATATTCATCATTAACATTCAAGACCAGGCAATTCATCCCAGCAACACAAAATAAATTCCAAATTTTTTACAAACATTTAAACTAGAGAAATAGAAAATTTCACTTCTCGAAAATTCAAAAGAAGCTACCTCCCAAACCTAACATGCATGACGCTTCATAAAATATTTTACAAAATTGTTATGCCCATATTTTGCCTGAAGTTGGGCTTCGCCTGAAGTTGGGCTTCCCCGGAAGTTAGGCTTCGCCCTGGAGTGGGGCTTCTCCTGGAATCGGTCTCCTCCTAGTGTCGGGCTTCTCCTAGAATTGGCTTCCTCCTAGTGTCGGGCTTCTCTTGGAATCGTCCTCCTCCTAATGTTGGGCTTCTCCTAGAATCGGCCTCCTCCTAATGTTGGGCTTCTCCTAGAATCGGCCTCCCTAGTATGAAGATGAGGAAGAGGGAGATAACGACGATGACTCTCCCTGAAGAAGGCTCTCCCTAGTTAAGGAAGAGGGAGATGGGGGCTCTCCCTGAAGAGGAGGGCGCGCCCTGGTATGAAGATAACAAAGAGGGAGATGATGACGATGACTCTCCCTGAAGAAGGCTCTCCCTAGTTAAGAAGAGGGAGATGTGGGCTCTCCTTGAAGAAGAGGACGCGCCCTGGTATGAAGATGAGGAAGAAGGAGATTACGACTCTCCCTGAGTAAATTGGCTCACCTTGAGGAAAAGGGAGACGACGACTCTCCCTGATGTTGGCTCGCTCTAGTGAGGAAGAAGAGGACGAGGGCTCCCCCTGAAGAGGGCTTTCCCTGAGGAAGAGGGCGCGCCCTGATCTTGCACTGCAGACACTGTTTGGGTCATATCTCAAGTTCCAGAAGTCAGAATTGGACGATCTTACAGTCCACGCGAAGCTTATGATATGCTCTTTAATTTAGGAATGATCCAACAAGGAGGCGCGCCTTGGTTCTTGATGGTAGAGGGCGCGCCCTCCTCCGTCCGTTGCTGGGAAAGTCGGCATGTCTCCCTGCATTCACTTAGTTGTAATAATAATCAAAGGACATAGCTCCACATTCCTCGGGTTGCCCTCGTAGGGGAGTTATGGAGGCATATTTGGCCTTATCTTGGAAGATCCTTTCTCTGTACTCAGGCGGGTTGCCCTCGTCTGGGGGCTTAGGACGTGACCTACGATTTGTGGTGGATCTAGTGCTGGCCTCCAGTCAAGGTATCCTTGGAAATAGCTGTAGTGGACCGGTTAGAGCCCACGGTTTCCGGGTCAATGTCGGATCCATGAAGTCTTTGGACCTTATACTGGGCTTTGACCTATCCGAACAAGCCCGAATGTAGAGTCCTCTTCCAGGAAGGTTCCACTTGCCTTTTCTGCATTCGATTCGAATAAGGAAAGTCAGGTTTCCTAACGGGCCTCTGCTTTGCCAAGAACTACGTGGGCTTGATCCTCTATTTTGCCTATAAATAGAGGTACGTAGGCACATTGCTGGGGGTCGGAATTATTAGAGCTCACAGCCGCCAGAGAACACAAAGCTCTAGTTATTCTAAAACCTAGCAATCTCAGCCCCCAATCTCATACAAACCACCACGCTCCACCGCATCTCAGCCTCGTCAGATCTTTTTCCGGCAAAGAACCTCGATCTTTGTTGATTACCAGATTTCTCCATCAACAAATTGGCGCTAGAAGGAGGGCATGTTTGCATCTAAGGAGAAAGGATGCCCCTACAGCAAAATCGGAATAACAGATCTGGTGGGAGATGATTTTGAACCCGATTCAGAGATGGGAGTTATGAATACTCTGGCTATGGGAAGAGGATGGAGTCAAAGCAACAACACAACTATAATCAAGCAGTTATGGGATTAATGAGCCGCACACGCCTATCAGGTAAACCTTACTTTCTGATATTTTCTATTGTGAATTGGGTTTTACGCATGTAGGAAATTCTAGGGGACGACACGTCCTCATCCCTCCAATTTGTTAGGGAGCGCCCTCTTTCCCTCACTAGCCTCTCCGGAAGGCTGGTGTGATTTTGTTGTTCCTACGTCTCCCATTGTCAACTTCATCTCTAAGGCGAGGGTCGACGCCTACTCCTCCTTCGTGAGTCGACGCTTTCCCCTCGTCAACTTCGTCTTCAGGCGACGCCAGTAGTGTAAGGCGCGCCCTAGGTCAAGGCGAGGGTCGACGCCTACTCCTCCTTCGTGAGTCGACGCCTTCCCCTCGTCAACTTCGTCTTCAAGGCGAGGGTCGACGCCTACTCCTCTTTCGTGAGTCGACGCCTTCCCCTCGTTAGCTTCGTCTCCAAGACGAGGGTCGACGCCTACTCCTCCTTCGTGAGTCGACGCCTTCCCCTCGTCAGTTTCATCTCCAAGACGAGGGTCGACGCCTACTCCTCCTTCGTGAATCGACGCCTTCCCCTCATCAGCTTCGTCTTCGGGCGACGCTGATAGTTCTGCTAATGAGGTACGTAATACTCAGGTAACTTCCGGAAACCTACAGATGATTTGTATAGTAGAATTGGTAGATATGTTATGCAGGGTAAGGACGCGTCCTCAAATGGAAAAAAGGCATCGGAGCATCAGCCTCCTCTACTCAGTCAGGGCGCGCCTCAGCCCCCCTTGGCTAATCAGGGCACGCCTCAGCCCTCCGTCATCGCTCAAGGCATGCCTTAGCCCTCCATAAACTCCTCAAGTCACACCAGCATCAAACACCCAAACCGCGCCCATGCCTCAGGGCGCGCCCTTACTCAACACAACTCTCAAGGAGAAAAGATGTCACAACCACAAGATCAGTGGATGAATGACATGAGGGAGGAAGAAGCACAGTCACCTGGCCGAAATCATGGTCAGAACAACCAGAACTACCATGATCATGAGGAGTATGTTCCTGAGCATGTAACCAATCCTTCCAATGTTGGTCGGATCGTTGGAGGACCTCCCCCCATTATGATGACAAATTCAGAGATGATAGAGCAGTTGTTTTTGATTGAAGACACGACCAGGAGTCTCCATACGAATTTCAATGGATTTGATGAATGCCTTCGCACTATTGAACGTCGCTCCGGGAAAGAGCCAATGATTCAGGGAGGGAGACGCCCTCATGGTGATGAAGGAAGAATGCTGGAAGGTGCTCGTGATGGTAGGTTCTATGGAGTCACCCCCAGAAGGCTGGAATTTGGGAGTTGTGCTACCAACCAGAATTAACAGGAGAATACTGATAGGAGGATGGCCCTTGCAGGTGAATTCCGTCATCCTCAGATCCTACTTTTGTTAGAGCCAGTATCATACAAATCATTTTTGGAGGACACCATAGGAGAAACGCCATGGAGAGGTATGTAAATGAGGCCAAGTACCGACCCCTCACCAATGTCAACAGCTTGTCTTCAAGGCCAACGAATCTCTTCAAAGGAGAATCCACAGACATCACCTTCACAGAGGAGGACGCCAAGTAGGGTGCATCACCGACATAATAATGCCTTGGTGGTGACGAAGAAACTGAGGAACAAGCCTTAGCCACAATTCATAGAAGGAATCGTGGAGGATGTCAGCGACGAAGAAACTGAAGAGTAAGCCTTAGCCAGAAAAAGGAAGGGAAAATCGGTCATTCTTGAATCTCTTCCCATCATTGAACTGGAAGAAAATTTTCAACAATCTCCCGGGGAGAGAGAGGGCGCGCCCTCTAATAGGAGGAAGGAAGAAGACGACTTTGACTTTGACCTGGATCCTTGAATGCCTCTTGTAGTGAAAAAGCAGGGCCAACAGAAGAAACTTGTGATATTCCTGACAAAATGTTTGAAGGTGGACACCCAGTTATGGAGCGCTTTAAGTTGGTAGTTTACCAGGTGAATGGGGGGTACCAGGCTCGGGGCCCCAAGATGATGTATTTGGAGTATGCTCACCGACTGATGCAAAAATTCAAGGAGGTGCTCCTGCAGCAGATGTCGAGGAAGAGTGATAGTAGTGTTGATGTCTTGACCAAATTAGGTTCTCAGAAGAATGCTCATATATTGCGGGGTGTTTCCGTTGCAAGTTCAGGAGAAGCCTAGTGTTCTCGAGATAAAGGTAATACAGGTGGAGGAAGATGCTCAAGTCCCGTGGACGACTCATATTCTAAAATATTTGAAGGAAGAAAATCTCCATATCTTGAAGGAAGATAGCATAAGGATAATTTGAAGGCAATCATAGGAAAAAGTAAACTGTTTTAGGAGGATGTTATGGACACACCAAAACTACAGGGCACACATTCTTTTGAAAAATGGAGGAGCATGGTGAATGAAGAAATTCTCTCATATTTTAATATTTCGAGAATTTGGGGGGTAGTTGTTATGCCCATATTTTGCCTGAAGTTGGGCTTCGCCTGAAGTTGGGCTTCCCCGGAAGTTAGGCTTCGCCCTGGAGTGGGGCTTCTCCTGGAATCGGTCTCCTCCTAGTGTCGGGCTTCTCCTAGAATTGGCTTCCTCCTAGTGTCGGGCTTCTCTTGGAATCGTCCTCCTCCTAATGTTGGGCTTCTCCTAGAATCGGCCTCCTCCTAATGTTGGGCTTCTCCTAGAATCGGCCTCCCTAGTATGAAGATGAGGAAGAGGGAGATAACGACGATGACTCTCCCTGAAGAAGGCTCTCCCTAGTTAAGGAAGAGGGAGATGGGGGCTCTCCCTGAAGAGGAGGGCGCGCCCTGGTATGAAGATAACAAAGAGGGAGATGATGACGATGACTCTCCCTGAAGAAGGCTCTCCCTAGTTAAGAAGAGGGAGATGTGGGCTCTCCTTGAAGAAGAGGACGCGCCCTGGTATGAAGATGAGGAAGAAGGAGATTACGACTCTCCCTGAGTAAATTGGCTCACCTTGAGGAAGAGGGAGACGACGACTCTCCCTGATGTTGGCTCGCTCTAGTGAGGAAGAAGAGGACGAGGGCTCCCCCTGAAGAGGGCTTTCCCTGAGGAAGAGGGCGCGCCCTGATCTTGCACTGCAGACACTGTTTGGGTCATATCTCAAGTTCCAGAAGTCAGAATTGGACGATCTTACAGTCCACGCGAAGCTTATGATATGCTCTTTAATTTAGGAATGATCCAACAAGGAGGCGCGCCTTGGTTCTTGATGGTAGAGGGCGCGCCCTCCTCCGTCCGTTGCTGGGAAAGTCGGCATGTCTCCCTGCATTCACTTAGTTGTAATAATAATCAAAGGACATAGCTCCACATTCCTCGGGTTGCCCTCGTAGGGGAGTTATGGAGGCATATTTGGCCTTATCTTGGAAGATCCTTTCTCTGTACTCAGGCGGGTTGCCCTCGTCTGGGGGCTTAGGACGTGACCTACGATTTGTGGTGGATCTAGTGCTGGCCTCCAGTCAAGGTATCCTTGGAAATAGCTGTAGTGGACCGGTTAGAGCCCACGGTTTCCGGGTCAATGTCGGATCCATGAAGTCTTTGGACCTTATACTGGGCTTTGACCTATCCGAACAAGCCCGAATGTAGAGTCCTCTTCCAGGAAGGTTCCACTTGCCTTTTCTGCATTCGATTCGAATAAGGAAAGTCAGGTTTCCTAACGGGCCTCTGCTTTGCCAAGAACTACGTGGGCTTGATCCTCTATTTTGCCTATAAATAGAGGTACGTAGGCACATTGCTGGGGGTCGGAATTATTAGAGCTCACAGCCGCCAGAGAACACAAAGCTCTAGTTATTCTAAAACCTAGCAATCTCAGCCCCCAATCTCATACAAACCACCACGCTCCACCGCATCTCAGCCTCGTCAGATCTTTTTCCGGCAAAGAACCTCGATCTTTGTTGATTACCAGATTTCTCCATCAACAAAAATCAATGTTGATTTCATTGATTCAAGTTACTCCTATGCATCCACTGAAATGAACAAAAATTTATGTAAGTCATTTGCTTTACCAATAAAATAAATTATCCAACATAAGAAGAGTGGTTCAGAAATTTGATTGCACTAAGAAAATAAACAAGAGCCAAATTTTCATACGAAAAAAGATATAATTAAGAGGGAAGCGGATGTCAATTAAAAATGTTCCTATTTGGAGCACTGTAATGATCATGTTGGCATATAATTAAAGCCTACTAAAACCAATTCCTACACTAAATACTATCAATCAATAAAACAACGAGATTGATACCAATTATATTTAGCAAATGGTACTATAAACTCGTTAAAACAATAAACTTGTTATTGTCTTTTAATTTGTAATTTTTTTTCAACATAAACATTATTTTAATAAACTTAGACAAATGATTACTATTGACAAAAAAAAGAGTAAAATTTTCACCTTAGCTATAAAGTCAAGCTTTTTATCATGAACGATTTCCTTCATGTACTTCATCACAAAGTGGTCACAGTCCTTGGTCCCTGTCTATACCGGAACTCCCTAAAATATAAAATAAAATTTTAATTACACATTTATATATATAAGATAAATAAAATATGTTGGGAATATATTAATACCGTCATGTTCTACCAAAATACTTTTTTCTTCGCAACCTTCTTCAAATCCTCCTTATACAACTTATGGCACTATAACAAAAAAAACTATGAGTCACAAATGGAATACAACTTGGCCTTTAACTTATTCTAGCTAAACAATTCAGAAACATAAAATTTCACCATTATATCAATCAGACCACAAGTCGTCATTACCATTGCATTAACTACTTAATTTATTAAACTTAAGTTGATCCATCACTCAGAATTACAATCAAATATAATTTTAATGATTAATAATACTTATTATGTGTGTGGTACTAATTACAAACTAGCTCTTACACCCGTTCAATGCACAGATAATTTCTAAATTTTGACTTATATTTTATTTAAATATATTATTTTAAAAATATTCATGAAGTATATTCTGATAATTTAAAATGTATATTCTGATAATTTAAAATATATATTCAGTGATCACACTAATTTTTAAACAATCTGTGTTGCTAAAAAAATTTCATATATGTGCGTAAATCCTCTAAATCAAGAGAATTATATATAATTTTGTTGACGACTTCTCTGAGATATCTAATTGTTGAAGATGGAAAATTAATTAGAAAATATGTATAAAAGTATAATATTAATAATAATAAATGAAATATAATCATTTTCTAAAAATATGATATTGTAAATTAATAAAGTTAATTAAATATGTATAAAAGTATAAGGGCTTAATGACCCTAAAGTTACCTTTAAGTAATTATCTAAAGTTAATACAAAATATTATACTTTGTTAAGGCTGTTTTTGTAAATATAATAGAATAAATTCTATTATTACAAAAATGCTATTAAATTTTTATACTAAAAATGCAGGTAACTTTAGATAATTTATCTATAGTTAACTTTATGAACCTTTTTCTCAAAGTATAATAGTATGTTAATTAATTGTATATAAGGGTATAATATTAACTTAGAAATTAGAATTTATTAACTGCTGACATGGAAATAACAAGTGACGTGGTAAATGAGATGGAATAAAATCATTCCCCAAAAAGTGTATGATGTGTTGGAGTTGAGTTATATGGAGACTCAATTAAATTGGAGACCATTAAGACTACATATTGACCATTGGATTAAATCATATCCTACACAACTTTAAAAAGGCATGATTGCCATTTTAAAACTCTTTCTTATTTAAAACACTACAATATTTTCATTATCAGACAATTCCTTATTTAAAATATTGCAATATTCTAATAATTAAGGAAAATACATTCATCATGGAACTGTATCAATCGGATCAAACATATCTCGCTTGCAGTACATAACAAGTTCTTCTATTAAATTGAGAAGCAACATCTCATAATTCAAAATCTCTTAGACACACATTCATCTATCATGCAGACTCTAGGGTTTGAAAACATTTTATGAGTATAAGTGAAGGTATGTAAATTATGTAATTGTATTATACATCAAGAATTTAAATTAAGTAGAGATTCATGTTCTTTGGTCTTAGTTTTTTGGATAAGTAATTGAAAGCATGTGATTGTGATGATATATTATTGGGGGTAGCAACTCATAATGTATGAATTATATATTTTTAATTGTATTATTACGTGTACTGCAACTAGTAGAGGTTTTAAATTATTTTTAATGTGATCTTCTGTGTGCTGTAACTAATAGATGATAAAATTTATTTTTCTGGTATATTTGAGGATAACAACTGGTAGAGTTTTTTTTTGGGATGTATTATTACGTGTACTGCAACTAGCGAACGTTTGAATTTATTTCTTTTGGTGTAATAATGTGTACTACAAATGTTAGCTATGTTTTGTAATGATGTAAAGTTGGAGATTACAAGAGGTTGTATTTTTTTGGGATGTGATATAATTCGTACTGCAACCTACAGCTCTATTCTGCATGTATTAGAAACTAATATATGTGATTACGATGATTTAAATATTGGGGAATAAGAGTTTATACTTTTTTTGATGTGATATTATTTATACCACATCTAACTGTTTAGTTTTATATATTTTTTTTACACTTGACTGTTAAAGGTTTTGTTTTTGTTTTTTTTCAATTTATATTAACGTTAAAAGTTTGTGAGCTTTTGTAGGACGCGTATGAATTAGTCGTTTGATTACAAGTACATATTTTTTAATTGATCAAAGAATAAGACAAACAACATTGATATGACCAGAAGTGATGAAAAATGGGACATATTTTGTAACAATGATATGTATAATTACAATGATAATTTATATACGGGCAGTGATATTGTGGCTGATAGTTTTGCTATGGATGTTGGATGAAGATGATAGTAGTGCATATGACACTTATGCTGGACAAGCCATGGGAGAAAATAAAATCATAAACATTTTAAATTTTAATATTGAGCATTACAGTGATGTTAGAGGTATCGTGGGTGTAGAACAAATTGTATTGGACTTGATTACCAGAAAAAAAAAGTTTCAGTTTCAGTTTCAAATGAATCCATTATATATAATAATTATAGTTTTTTATTTAAATAATATTTTTTTCTGTATTGTAGAACGTATTATTATTTGTAGTACACTATATTTAGGTTGTAGAACATCGTATTCTACTTGCATAACACATTATTCAGTTTAATATATTGAACTTATTAATATCTCTCTAGTTTTCGACGAATATATGTTTTATGATTTTTTTATGAACGTTACCATTTAGCATAATGATGCGAAACATAATACAAACAAAGAATACAGAACATACACCAAGAAGTAAATGCAGAACATATTGTAAAAAATAAATGCAGAACATACTGTAAAAAAGAAATGCAGAACCTACTATAAAAAATAAATGTATAACGCAAATTTCGTTTGCTAGAATGTTATAAAATTGTAAAAGTCTGAATTTGATTTTCACTTATATGTGATTTTATGTGTTTAGATCTAAATAGCTTGATAGACATAAAAAATATTGATAAAACTTGATCTAATCATACAATACATGACAAAATACATAGTGCTATTATTTGCAGTACATTATTGAAAGATGTGCAAATGTTTTTTTTAATAATGATAAGAATCACATAAATAATATGCAAAAATTACATATGCATTTTATAATTAATGCTGATATGTATATATATATATATATATATATATATATATATATAACATGTTATTTTGTATTAAGTGTAATTTTACAAGACAATTATATCCTTGATATATTTAATGCATATTTAAAAATGAAAATAATAATGATCATTGGATTAGAGTTAAATGGAAGGTGTAGATTAGGTCTCCGAGTCTTCAACAAAAAGATGGTCTCCATATAACTTTTCTCTGTTGTGGCATTATATAATAGGGAGATTCTCGAGGGGATATGAGAATCAAAACTAAATCCTTTTTTAACATTATGGATATGCTTTTAACACCAGACTGTCCCCTATTACTACTTTTCAACTCCTTTATCATTTCAATAATCTAAAGTTTAAATCTATATATAATTATATATATTAACACTTGACATATGTACATACAAATCTTGCAAATAAAAAAATCTCATTGTTGTATTAATAATTTATAACATAAACAATCATATAATGCTAGAACAAAGTCAGCTATTACTAAACCTATTTAATCAGAGGAGTTTACAAGTGAAGAGTAAACATATAAATTTTAGAAGTAGAACTCACTTATCAACAACCTCTACCCATTCCTCATTTGCAATTCGGCGTTTAAGAGGGTCCATGTTGTAGACAACCTCTGCCTCATGATTGGCATGCAACAGTCAATGTCCAGTGATTCCTATAAAAGCATGGCAGAGTGCAAGTTTAAATTTAAAGCATAAAGTATAATCTATTCTCCATCTTAACAATTTACATAATAACAAATTCTGAGAATGACTTGTTAACTAGTGACAGTGTAAAATACTCACACATAATTGGAAGGCATGAGAAAGTATTGCCCTTTCCTATTATCCTTAAATCGCCCAGTGAATGCATGGGACCTTTGCGCAACATTACCACATCTAAGGGCACCAATCATGCCCAAATCTATAAAGGCTGCAGTCATGTTGCTCATCTTATGCTTTTTCACATATTCATATAAGAAGTTGAATATAAATTTAAACAATAGTGAGCAAAGATTCTGATTTTAACTCAATAACTATTTACAAAAAAAAAAAAGATTTACTTACTGAATAAAGAGGCATATGACAGACCCTGCTATTTCTCCTCTAACACACACCGCATGTATATTGGATAAGAACATGACTTGCTTTTTGGTAAACCCAAATGCTTATTTGCTTATCTCGAAAGAAATTGTTCGGCCATCATTCAATGCATCATTTGTTGAAGTCCACAAATGATTCAATGCAGATGGATAGCAACCACCCAAATCAACAACAAGCTCTGGTTCACCATCATCAATTACTTTAAATGTCTTTTTTAATTTCTTGACATTACATTTCCCGCCTCTCTAAAATAATAAAAATAAAAAATGCTCGTCAAAATAGTAAAAACAAACATATTAAATATATAAACTTAAATTCAACAAGTTTCACTATAAAATGCTATCTAACCTTTGGTGTAGATAAAACTTGGGTAGCATTATTGTTTCCTGCCACTATCAAGTCTCTCGGCAATGCAATAAAAGTTCCGATGGCTTGTAGGACAGTAACAATTTCATCACTGATAGGGAAAGGAATCTTTGCATCACTTTGAATGACTTTAGTGATTGACACTCTAGCATTTTATTCCGAAATCCTTACCCCAGGAATAGTCTGATAAAGTCCTTCAACAACAGGGACTTCATCACTCTTTGCATAAGAAAAAATATTGCTCACTAATCCAACCGCCAATTGGCATACATAAATACCAGAATCTGACAATACTTTCCTTTCCTCAAGTTTATTATTTTTTATAGCCTCATTAGCATCCTCACTAACCACCTTGTTATCATTTTCAAAAACATTTTTTCAAAATTCTCAACATCAACAACTTTCTCACTCTTTTTCTATTCAGGAACAACTCGGTCCTCTTCAATACATAACACCTTGTTACCATCCCCCTTTGGATTGAGAGCAACTTTCTTGCTGGGAAGCATTATTCGGACTAGAATCATATTGTACATTCTTTTTCAATAATTCTGCCTTGAACTTGTCCATTTTAATAGCCTAAAAAGCATCTCTCTCACTAATAATCCTTGGAGTCTCATCTGCCATAAACTTTTAAACTCCCTCATGTATCTTTTCATCCATTGTCTTTGCTTTCTTTTTTCTTGGTAGATCCAAGTACACGAATTGCCTCATGTGTTTTCCTTGACCACAGACTCTTTTTTCGTGCTCAGGCTTACTAAGCACCTCGTTAACACATCATTAACATCTTCAACCATCATTTTTCCTTCCTTAACATCCTGCTTCATCTTCTCCTAAAATATAATCACAAAATGAAAGTAGTTAGTAAATTAAGAGTAAAATAGAGGACATACATTTGTATTAAATTTGTTTTCCTAGTTACACAAGTAGAAGGGGGGATTGAATACTTGTGTGCTCTTTTTGCCTGATTAAAATCAACTCAATGTAAATTAAAGTTTTGAATTATGAACAAAGAATAAACACAAAGATATGAATGAATAATGTTTTTATTATTGATGGATGAATATAAACTCTTTTAGGGTGTACACAAACTCTAGAAGCTTCTCTGTGTTTCTCAAAACAACTCTATTTATCTCTATGCTCTCTCAAAAGTTCGACAAATAAGTTAGGTTACATAGAGTGTTTATATAGAGAGATGCCTGTCAACTAATAATAGAAAATACAATTAAAATTGGAATAGAATTCCTAATTATTAGTTGACAAGTTCCTTTTTTAATTCTACTTCCTTCCCATAGCATATCTGCAAAATATTTGCCTTTATCTTTGAAGAGTTTGCATTACTGTGATCACTTTTCAAATTCCGCTTTAGCTTTATAGACTCTGAAAGACTTCAGACTCTGATGATCTTTAGTCTCTAATAGACTATAGACTCTGATAGTCTATAGACTCTGATCAACTCGCAGACTCTGATTTGCATTCAGACTCTGGTTTTATTTCTCTTGAAAATTATCTAAGTACAAATGCTATTGATACATGTACAGTGACTAACTAGACTTTGATTTACATTTACTTTGATCAGAGACTAGAGAGACTTATTATATTACAGATATATCTATGCTAAACTTTATTCTAGTATTTTGTACATCATCAAATAAATATATTCCTAACAATCTCCCCATATTTATGCTTTATAAAATGTAAACATAAATTAAGCTTTGATGATGTCAAAACTAAATAATGAAACAATTAATCTAGAACATTATAAAATTTACAAGGAAAAAGAATTATTTCTCAATTGATCTTCTCAAATGCTGCATTGTTTCTCAAAAATGACCTTAGCATGTTTTCCTCTACAAAAGCAAGAGCTTCACCAACAAACTTCTTCAATTTGATAATCTCTTCATTTTCACATTTGATTTGACAGTAAACTGCTCTTAGATCATTTGCAATGCATTCTTGTTCTTTCAAATCCTTAAGCATCAAGAAACTAATCTTCCATTCCATAGGATAAAACCTAAAGTATGGACCCACACCTTCTTCAAACTTGATTTTCTTCACATCCAAAGCTATGTCTTGATCATTCCCTTCAGTGTCGACATACTTCAAAGAAAATTTGCCCATTTTCATATTTGTCTGTCTGTGTAGAGTCAACTTTCTATCAATATTCATAAGCCACTTTTTTGTCACTTCTTCCTTGCTTTTATTTTCCTCAGCGGCTTTTGACAAGCAAAATTTGATATACTACAACTCCACAACATACTTGAAGAAAATGAAGTTTTGCTGGCTAACCCACCTTATAGTTCCTCCCTCCATAAAGTACACTATCTCAGTTTTGATTTTTTCAATTTGATACTGATCTCTTGGTAACTTCTTTTTAAAAATATTATAAACAATTTGAGCAGACACCACCTTGTTTAGATACTTTTGGGTGATCTTTTAAAACTATTTATCTATAAGTGAGTGAGGGTCAGCTACTAGATTTGTTGTCCTGTTTATGTCAGATGCTGAGATGCCTCCAAGCCCTTTAGTTCTCCTAGCTCTTAGTTGAGTATTTTGCTGAATGCATCTCCAATAGCTAGGTTCCTTGACTTCTTCCTTCTTCTTCTGCTCATCAGAGTATGTACTCTATTTTCCCTTTCCAGAGTCTGACTTAGACCCTGATTTCCCATGTCCAGTCCGTGACTAGTGTGATTGTGACTGTGCTTTAACAAACACTCCAAACTTCTTCTGCGGCACACCAACAGGACCCTTAGGACCATGAGAACCATCATCAGATTCATGATCACCATCTCCCTTCCTTTTAACTCTCTTTAGTTTATCATGATTGTATGTATCATCCTTATCACTCCTGGAAGAATCACTAACTTTCTTCTCCCCCTTTTTGATATCATCACTACCTCTAACAACCAAAAGGATTTGTTCTAGTACAGAGGAGATATTAGCCTGGGCAGAAATAATAAAATCCACTTTAGCAGTAAGAGAATTTACATCATTTTGAAGAATGGTTTGTTTAGCTTTGAAGTCAGCCAAGGAATCTTTGACACTAGCATCCTTAGATAGTTGAAGAGAATACAAAGATTCAAACTTTGTTTTGAGCAGAGCAATGGTGGTGTCAACATTTGTTAATTTTCTGTTGATATGAGATATATCTTTGACCACATCAACTAATTGTTCAACAATATTTTCCCTTGCTGCTTTAAGATCAGCTGCTACAGCTTTCCCTTCTTGAATTAGAGAAGCATCGGGCTCCTCATCAGGATAATGACCATCCTCTTGCAAAATATATTTCTTCTAAAATGCCTTCAACCTTTCTGACTTGTAAATAGAAAGAATGGCTTCAAATGTCTCTTTATCATCAACACTAAGAAATTGAGCTCTATCCCAATGTTTTGGAAATAATTTATCAAAATAGTTGAAAGATGGATTCACCTCCCTTTCATCTACAGAGGTGGAATTATCAGTCTCCACAGCATCAATTAGCTCAATCTTTGTTACTAGAGGTATAGACTCTGATGGTTGAGTAGCTCTGAAACTGCATAAGAAACTATAGACCCTGACTATTCAATAGAGTGATAAGGACCTTTAGACTCTAGACGCCTTACCTGAATTGGCATTATTAAGATTGCTACTTCTGGCTTCAAATTTGCAGTTATAGATGGAATTTCAGGATTATTTACCAAAACCTCTATTGCTCTGTTTGCTCTTCTAGCTATAGAATCTACCAAATGTAGTTATTGTCTCTGAATGAATGATTTCTGAGCAGCCAAAGCCTCTTCCTTCTTGCCAATCTACAAGATAAGCAAAAATGATTTTTCATCCATCCCTTGTTTCAATTCATTAGACCAACTCTTGGGAAAATCTTGGTCCCAATAAGTGAAGCTAGGTTCAGGATACCCTAATCTCTCATTCTAACAATGGGGTTGGGCACCCACTTTCTCATCCTCACTCTAGCTCTCTACATCCTTTTTTACCTATCCTTTTACCTGGACCAGTGTCAGCCCCTCATTATTGATTTTTTCACTCATTTTGGTGGGTGCACTCATAAGTCCTACAAAAGGAAGGTTAAGAGAATGAATTTGTGCATCAATACCTGAACCACCGTGATGGAGGGGAACCTCTTCAAATGTTTGAAGGTTAGGGGTTTTGGCAAGGGGTGAGCAGCAACAGACTCTAAACCTTTACAAGCATCTTCTCTCTTATCAGGGTCTGTTGGCTCCAGTATTCCAGTCTCAGGGTCTACTATAGGCATTGATTACTTCAGTATGACTTCATTATAAGCTAGAGTCTTAGTGTCACCATCTTGGACTGTTGGTATATGAGACTCCCCCTTAAAGTGGAAACACTCTGACATAATTGATTGTTAATTTTCTTCATGAGCATCCATCAAAATCTGTCCTCCCATATCATTGGGGTTCTCATCATCATTTTTTTGAGTTTTCAAAGTGGGCCTATCAGCATGCTTCATTGCCCCACTATCACCCAACCTCTGACTAGGTGGTTCTTGTGTGGGTGAGACAGACTGAGCACCTATACCACTAGTCACCACTGGTGCACTAGTGCCCTCTTCCAACTACCTCCATCAACTACTACCTCATGTGGTTCTACCTGTATGAATGCATCCAAATTGTTATTGAGAAAAGACCTGGCATGGATTGTATTGATGGCCTGGGCATAAGACATATGAAAGAGATCCTGTAGTTCCCTTACAATTTTCTGATAATAAATCCCTTGATTTGGTCCAATCTACTCTGGTAGGTTGTATAGATGTATTTTTTGGCCACCTTCCCTACATTGTGGATAAGATAATCAACCACCTTCCTTCGAAGAGGCTGAATAGTAGAAATCCATTGAATGGTTATCCTGTAGGTAACCCCATTATCCCAAATTACTTCATAGTCAAAAACTAGTTGCTCAACTTCAATGTAACTTAAAAACTAGTTTGTAACTCAGAAACAGACTCTAATTCTCTCCTTTTGAGGATTTTGATCCCTTTTTAGATCTTCGTTTTTCAGAGTCTAGCACACCAAGTGCTTTGAGAATTTCACTTGCCATGCCTTCTATGATCCCAGCTGCTTGACTTTGTAATGAAGAGTTGAAGAGGTAACTGTATAGATTGGTGACTGTATTCTGTGCAGACAGATGCAGTTTCATCTCTATTCTCTTCCTTAGGGCAACATATGTTGATAGAATATCCAAGACTTATTGCTGTATCTTGTAAGATTCTGGATCTTCAATGCATTCCACCAAAGGATATAAAAAGATTAGCACCTCATCAGATGGAGTGATAATGGAGTCTATAACACTTGAGGCTGTTTCCTTTGGCATTCCTTCCTAAAATGTGTCATGATCAGAGTCTGAATGTAGTCTAGACTCTGACTCATCATTAGACTCTGGTTCAGGAATTTTTTGTTATTCAGAGTCTGGCTCTGTAGGAGTCTTGGAAGCATCTGTTTCTTGTAAAATAGGGTTAGTAACAGTAATAGGCTTGTGTGTGTGTATTCAGAATAAGCCTTCCTCAACCTCTTGTACTTCTTAGCAAAAGATTTCTCTAGAGACTCTAGTTGAGAATCCTAAGGTATATCCCTAAGTTGATCGGAGTATGTAGCCTTTAGAGAGACTAAAGACTTGGTTGCAAGGTTAGACTCAGGTGCATCATGACATTCTTTTTGTAAAAAAAGCCCTTCAATAACCTACTTCTCTAGGGGGTTGAGCTCCTCATCACTTTGCTCATCTACAAGCCTGGTTTGGATCAATCTTCTCTTTTTTACAACTGGTGCCTTTTGAGAAACAACAAATGTTAGTTTTCTAGATTTGGATTTGTGAGATTGTTTTGTGAAAGGGGATTTTTCTACTTGGGTAGGTGCAGGGGGACTATGCATTACTTGTTCCTGCACCATATCACCACCAAAGAAAGAAGAATTATAGATAGAAGGTTTGTAGGTAGAGAGCTTTACCGGCATTACCTGAGGATACACCATTGCAGGTAGGCTTGTCTTCGTTTTCTCATCAATTCTCTTTATATCAGAGAAAATTCTCATTTGTTGTTTGTAGGCCTGCACACAACACTCATTTGCCAACCTAGTTGACATGTCAGGAATGAAATGATGGGGGAGAATCATAAGAAATCTATGATAGTTGACTTTCTTCCTCCCTTTTTGCACATTATTTAATTTTTCTCCCATTTGGGTGAGCAACATATCACCAATTTTGATCACTTTATCAAATAAGAAACTGTTGCCAATTTGATAAGTGATAAAAGTAATAGCGTCAAAACCACTACACTTACTAGTAAAACATTTAACAATTTGATCAAAAAAAAGGACCATTCTTTTCTCAAATATGGCCTAGTTATTTTATTCATGTTATCAAGATTAGCAGTATATCCTAGTGATTTAAACATGCTTTTGATTTCATCATTAGACACAGTTTCATCAAAAGGAGTTTTGACAGGTAGTTGAAACACGGAGTTAATAATATCAGCAGTGACATCAAAAATAATATCACCAAAGGTAAACATAATTTTACCTGGTTGATCCTGAGTAGAATCAACAACCTTTAAAGAGCTCCAAGCTTGGGAGACTACATCCATGTGTATGACTAGTGATGCCTTCAACACATAGTTGAGCTCACTTTGCTCAAAAAAATCCATCACTAGGTAGTAGTCACCGTCTACACCCTTCTTTTCTCCTAAAGCTTCAATGTGGTTAGTGGTCATAAACATGAAGTCGTTAAATATGAATGCAATAGCCTTGGGTCCCCTCATGACGGTGGATTGAGCAACCATTTAAATGATTTAATTGAAGAAGATGGAAATTCTTGAAGAAATGTATTAGAGTTCTTGAGAAGCTTTGTGCATATTTTTGCCTTAGAAAATATTTTGCAATAAACAAGTCAGTAAATTGTATGTAAAATTGGTATTTTATTAAATTTGCATACAATACACACGAGTCTACAGCCTGTAACTACTAAAAAGTAACTGTTATCACCTATTTCAAGTCATTTGAATAGTTAAGAAATAATCAGAGTCTGCAGGTGTGAATTTTAACCATTTCCGAGTCTAATAGTCATGACCTTCAGAGTCTATAGACTCTCAGAGTCTATAAACCCGTCAGAGTCTAGAAGTCAGACTCTATCAAGACAAAGTACTTCAAAATTTTTGCAATAACAAATTATAGTTTGATAAATCAGGCACTATAATTAAAGTACATACCTTTCTACTATAATCAAGTTGGTTTATTAAAATGTCTGCAATCTGTTTGTCAGTTGGAACATAATGAAGTTCAATAGTACCATTTTTAACATATTCTTTAATAAAATGATACCTGACATCAATATGTTTTGTTCTGAAATGTTGGACTGGATTCTCTACAATTTTAATAGAACTAGTATTATCAAATACATAGGAATATTTGAGAATGTTAGTCCATAATCAAGTAATTAATTTCTCATCCACAGAATCTGAGCACAACAACTTCCAGCTGTTATGTATTCAGCCTCAGCTGTTGAGGTTGATATAGTCTGTTGCTTCTTGCTAAACCAAGAAATTAACATGTTTCCTAGAAATTGGCATTGACATGTTGTGCTTTTCATGTCTACCTTGTATCTTGCATAATCAGAGTCTGAGTAGCCAACTAATGAAAAATCAGACTCTCTAAGATATCAAAAACCCAAGAGTTTGAGCCTATTTGAGATACTTGAAAATTCTTTTACAACAATTAAGTGAGATTCTCTAGGGTCAGCTTAAAATCTAGCACACAAGCATATTACAAATATTATATCAGGTCTACTAGTAGTTAAATATAACAATGAGCCAATCATAACTCTATAGCTTGTGTTGTCAACTGTTGGTGAGATTGCGAAGCTGTATGAACAAAAGTCATGATAACTCAATACTAGAACATGACAGTTAAATAATACTATGTTTACACAGAAATCATGAAGAAATGAAGATAAGACAAATACAATGAATCAAGACATTAGAAGAAGTTTTGAAGTCTACTACAGGTCACTGAGAGAAGTTCATTAATATGTTCATGCCTCAGTGAAAAATAATGTGTAAAAACTTTCAGGGTTTCAGAAGTGTTGAAGATTCAGTGTAAAAGTATTACTAGAAGATTTCAGTGTATTAGCATTGATTGAAGATAGACAGTGTTCGAAGCATAGAAATCTTAAAGAATTGAAGATAGGGTAAAGACAAAGGTTAAAGAAGACAGCTACAGTCTTGAAGTTATACTCACTGAAGGAAGTTCATTTATATGTTCAAACGTCAGTGAAGAATAGAGAATGAAGTATTCAAGATTGTAGTAATAATGTTAGTCCCTATATAAGATTGTATTAGGAGGGTTGAATACAATCTTAAGATTTTCTCGCGGATTATTCTGATTTAAAATAATATTCTTATTATCAAGAATAATTAAAATTATTTAAACAATATTCAAGTTAAATATGTATATTAAACTTGAAAGGGTGTTAAAATATTCTATAGAATATTTCTTTAATTTCTAGAACAAATTTGACATAAACTGTTCTACTTAAGGAATTAAAATTCAAACCAGTACAGAAAGTCTGTGGATATAACAAGAAGACAAATTACTAAATTTGAATAGTTTTAAATAACATGAAAAATGAAGTCAATGACCTCATATTTATAGAGGATGAGAAGTTTGTATGAATTTCATTTAGGACATTTTTAAGACAATTTTAAGCCTTGAATGACTTTCTGAAAGTGCTCGGTATGACTTTTCCATTCAGTATGACCTTTCAGTAACTCGGTATAACTTTTGGAATAAGCTTAATATGACTTTCTTTTCTTCAATTCAGTATGACCTTCTTCAAAAACTCGGTATGACTTTTGATTAGCTTCGGTATGACTTTTAATTATTTCTCGGTATGACATTGTTAGGTCCATATCGTAGAAGGGAGGGTTGAATACGATATGGGTAGTTTTTCAATTTGGTTCGTGTTTATAGATCTGTTCTTGGTGAGCAATAAATATATCAGTTATGATTCTAAATAACAAGAACAATCTTTGGGAATATACTTGTATTATATAAACCCAAGGTGCTACACTCTCACACAGATGTATAAGTTACAATGAATCTAACAACAAGAAATAAATACGAGCTTTAATGGCAGGGCATTTTCTCTATGTCTCTCTCTCAGTTGTATCTATTTGTGTTTGTTGTGTTCTGATTACCTACAAAATGAAAATACATTTTGTTTATATATAGACTTTACAATAAAGTGAAATACAATTCCAAGTGTCGACTAATTCTTCCCTGTATGTTGACTTGAGTTGACCCTTGGATAATTCTCTATGTGTCGAAGTGTGTTGTCTTGTATAGAGTACTTAAAAAATAATCCAGTCTTGAGAGAAGTGTAAGTGTCGAATCCTAGCTCCCAGTATGTTTGCCTTGGCTATTTTGATGCCCTTGAACTCAAGTGTCGAGTTCTCTTCACCTTGTAGAGGTATGTGTCGACTTTGACATACTTTAGTAATATTAGAATATTTTTTATCATCTAGAAAGTACATGTGTCGAATCATATCCCTATGTAGTCCATGTGTCAACTTGGATGCACTCTACATTGCCTTAGAATATTTTTCAATCATTCATCTAGTCTATGTGTTGAATTCTTAAGTGCCTTTTAAGGCATGTATCGAATTCTAAGTCATGTGATATGACTTAGAATATTCTCCACTCTTTAAGAATTGCATTTGTCGAATTCTACTCCAATGTGTGCATGACTTGGATTCTTTTATACATGTGTCGAATATTTCAATCATGTATAAATTGACTTGGCTTCTTTTGGCTTGCATACTTGCTTCCTGTCAATTCTTATTCTGCAATGAATATGTTAATCTAATTTCTTTTTGTGCTGACACTTAGTGCACTGGTCTGGTTCACAAGTGACTAACACTAAATTGATCTTCATATTCTCAATTCAAATTAATTGACAAGCTTGTTGTATTCCTTTATTACTTCTGATCTTCACTGAAATTTTCTGGCACTAACTGCTTGATCTTCAATACTTTCTGAAAGAATAACTTATTCTTCACTGATGCTTGAACATACTAATGAACTTCTTTCAGTGATCTTCAATATTCCATCAAATATCTTGATACATGTAGTTGCCTGATCTTCATTGTAGATTCATGTGATTACAATAATATTATTTATCAGTCCTTTACTTTTAGTTGAGTTACAGTTTCTCCATTACATTGTATGTTATATTATGCTTTACAATCTCCCCCTATTTGATTGTTAGAGTTCGACAAGAAAATTCTAAAGAAAAAAGGATAACTCAACTAACAATACAAGAAAAAGTAAAGTGTGGAATGACAATAAATAAAATTAATTGCATTCTGATTAAATATTACAATTCCATATTTCATTATTGCTAAGTTAGAAGAATAAGTTTGCTCATCTAGCCTGAAGTAATATTTCCATTTGATTCTTCATCCTTGGACCTTTGTTATTCTCTTTCTGACAATGTCGTGAGCCTCCCATTCTAGAATATTTCTTGGTTTTGGATATTGCAGTTGATCAAAGATAAGTTGTAGCCATGGCATACTCCTGAATCTTTTCAATTCACTTAATTTAAAACTTATATGTTGAGTCCACCCATGCACCATAACTCTCTTTGGATTAACATCAACCTGATCAGTAATCATTTGATCTTCATGTAACACTTTATCCATGTAGGCTCCTTCTACTTCTCGTAGCACGATGTTGTCTTCAAGATTTGTGGAGTTCCTGAGTTTTTCCAAAATTCTTCCAGTCACTTTAGAATTTTCATTTCTGATTCTACTCATTTCGATTTCCCTTTAACTTTCATTTTCGTTTGAGTAAATCACTCTTAGTGGATTGGTGATGACCATTGATTTTCTTGCTTCTATAGACTCAAAATTGGGTTATGTTACTTCTTCTTCTGTCAGATCAAACATGTGTTCGTCACCTGGATCAGCTCTGAAAGGTTCTCTAGGTTGAGTACTTTTTAATGGATCAAATCTTTTTACGTTCTCGATGTCTCTTCCTAGAGATTCTGAGATGTTTAACCTGTAAGCAAAGATTCTTTCTGCCGCTTTCCACTTTTCAGGATTTCTGAACCCTTTTCCTCTTAGCAAGCTCTCAATAAACTTCAATCGACTAAGTGAGTAGTACGGCAATGCTTCATGATCTAGTCTTAGAACTTCTTCATCATTGTTATTCAAAGCACGAATGTCAGGCCTTCTTAAGTTAGCTCTTGTTGTCTCCCACTTTCATCATGTTCTTGAAATAAAGAGCTTTTTCTTCTTCTTCTTCTGATATGGTACCCAGTTTGATTGTCTTATTTGTTCATGAGTTGAATTAAAGTCTACATATGTCTTGTCGTCAGCCTCATTGAATTTCTTGATTTTATGCTTATCAATATAGTCAGAGAATGTTCTAGGATATGCAGTTTCATTGACATAAAAGTCCATCTCATTAAACGGATCATCATTTGGAATCTCTCCTTCTTCTAATTCCTCCCCCATAACGTATGCATCAATAATCTCTTTTCCTTCATCAGAAAAACCACCAATAATTTCCTTCTCTTTATCAGATATAGCTTTTTCTTGTACATGTCCTTCTTTCTCCCCCGTAGTTGTGTTATCCTCAGGAGCTGGGGTTGATTGAAGAGGCAAGATAGTTGATCTCTGTGCTAACAACTGCTTAAGTAAATTTTTGATGTCTTTTCTATCCTATTATAGCTTTTCTTAAACTTTCAAAATTTTGGACATTGAGTGTCTCAGTATTATAACTTGTGCTTCGAGATTGATAATTCTTTGATTTATTGCTTGTGTATGTTGAGGTTGTTATGAATCTGGGGAATTCCTAGCACCTGGTTCTTCCGAAGAATCATTACCAAGTGGACAATTACCTCTAGGAGGATTTGGAACTGTTTCGTGCTAAAGCACTACTATCTCATCACAAGGCTCAGTTATTACTTCATCGCCTAGTAGAGCCACATCTCTTTGAGATTGGCTATCCCTAGAAATAGAAATATAGGATCCCCGCTTCCTTCTATGAAAGGGTTGCTTCTCCTATTTACCACGAATCGTAGGGAGACCTCCTGTTTCAGGAACTGGAAGTGTTGGTTCATGTGTGGTCACCACCTTGGACACTGTAATCTATGGCAATTGAGAGTCCGTGGTGCCAGCTAAAGCCTGTAAAGGCATGTCCTGCTCAGGCTCTACCTAAGAAGGCTCCGCTACTTGTATAGTTGTTCCTTGAATGGAACCCTCGCTCCCTCTATGGGGGAGTTGCCTCTAACCCATTCTAGAATTGGATGGGAGAACCTCTGATAATGGAGCTAGAGATGTTCTATACAGGGGGGTCATCACCTCAAACAATGTAAGGCATGGCAAATAAGAGTCCGTGATGCCCCACGAAGCCTGTGAAGGCATGTCCAACACAGGATCTACCTGTGAAGGCTCTGCTACTGAAGTAGCTTATTTAACCATCAATTCATTTCCAAACAAAGAAAATCGGATTTGTGCATTTAACTGCTCCATCCTTTGTACATTTGAAAGCTCGGGTGAATTGGGGTTTTGGCTAGCAATTGCCTCAGGTTCAAAAAGAATTCTCCTTATTTTGCTAGGAGGCAGAGCTGCTTCGGGGATTTCAACATCCACCTTATTTGGTTCACTTGAGGCACTGACTCTCTCTTCCTCACTTAGGGTTTCAACAATAATAACTGAAGGAGTTGGGATATGTGTTTGTTATTCTATGACAGGGGTTAGAACCTGTTGGCTTTCAGGCTCATTTTCATTTCCCATTGCCACTTGGGGCATTAATGTGTGAGTTTCCAGAGTGGGTTGTGATGCATCCAACAAAGCGTGATAATCTTTACCAAGTACTAGTGAAAGATCAAATTCAGGAAGATTACCTGTGTCAGGACTTACCCTTGGAGTACCAGGGTGATAAGATTCTACATCATCCTAAATCTCATCTTCATGAGCCATTTCTGTATCACTTGTTAATGACTCATTTTCCATTAGAGCCTCTTCTTCTTCTTCATCAGCTTTAGCCTCAAGCTCAGGTTCAGCTTCAGGGTCCTCATCCATTGGATCTTCTTCTTCAGGAACCTCGTCTTGCTGTTCACCTGCCACATGGATCATATCACTTTTCATATACTAGTTTTGTAACGAAGCTACCACATATTTCGGTGCAAGATGCAAAATGACTTGCAGAGGAAACAAGCATTTCATCTTCAATGAGTAGATCGTTGAGCACCAATTGTAGAAATTGAGGGTAATAACATTCAACATTGACTCTGTTGATGTCTCTTTTTGCCTCAGATCCCATGGCTTGAATAATGTTTTTCATTATTAGTTTACTATAGTTTATATTGATGTTGTTAGAGATGGCATACACAATATACTGAGTCATTTTGTGAATACCACACCATCCATCCTTCTTTTTGGCAGAAACATGGTTCGCTATATGAAAGAAAAAGTTCCATTCACATGGAAAATTGTGCTTGTAAATCACTGTGAGGTTTAGTGGTCCATGGTGTGTAATGGAATTGAAGAATTGGCACGCTCAGTATCATCAGGTAAAGGATCAAAATCTTCAGTGTTAAATTGCAAGATACAGTTCAAGTCCTGATCCGTTACCCGAATATCCCTATTTTCTAAAGAAAATGTAAATGCCAAATTATCTGCATCTGATGTATCGACAGTTGTGTGATAACATACAAGCAGTGAATCAAGATTTAATTCCGGGCTTACAGTTAAAACGTGTCATACATTGGAATGTTCACGTAGAAACCGAGTCCAATTGCTATAGGGTTCAACAACAGAGTCTGGTTCTAATGTGAGTGCACTATTTGTTTTAAGTACAATAAACCTTCCAATCATTTTTAATTAATTAAAAATGAATAGATAAATTATTGTTTAATTAAAACAAATATTTTACAACACCAACTTTTAATAATTAATATCAATATTAATCTATTTAAAATTAACCCTAATCCAAATCACCTCTAAAAAATATGGGAAAAATATTTGATGTAATTAGGGTAATTTGCTACTTAAAAATGATTTTTATTTAATTTCTAATCACCTAAATTAAACTAGATCTGAGAAAATTGAAGAGTATACTCGAGAAAATGAGGTTTCCAAAACCTAAATGAAATGATGTGATTTTGAAATATGTTATAGAGTTTTGAAATGTGAACACATATCTGGTTTCATATTATGAATGGATGACTAAAAATCGATATTGTGAGGATGTGTCAAGCAGTTGATAATGGAGTTTGAGAGCAACACAGACGTGTATGTATTTGTGTGTATCGACTGGTGTAAATGGAAAAGGAAAGAGATTAACTAAGTACCCTATTTATACAGCACAAATAAATCAACACATGTGTAATTTACCAGAAAGCCCTCTATAGAAAACAGATATCGACACATGGGTTTACTTAAAAAAAATTCTAGGTTAACTTAATCAAGCCTAAATACATTGACCCGAGTAAAAACTAATCTAAGTAAAACATGTGTGTCGACATTACACCCCTTCGACACAAAATAAAATAAACTAAGTTAAGAACTTAAGTGTCGAAAAATTTGCCCCTGTAGAGAAAAATTCGGCAAAACTTAAAATAATTCTAAGTTAAATCTACGTGTGTCGAGATAAAATACCATGCAGACAAAATTCGACATAAACATAAGCAAATATTCTAAGTTAAGAACAAGTGTCGAGTTTATCTATACTGTGGGTTGACAAAGTTAACTCATAGAACAATTATATTAATTAATAAAAATTCTATATGCCGATTTTAACAAACCATGTATATTTTGTGCTTGAACAAAATACAATATATTTTCAATTTGGTAACATTTGAATAAACTAATAAAATCTTATTTAGAATAAATTCTAAATACAATATTACCAAATTGATAATATCACAATTATTATAATAAATTATTTAATTAAAATATCATTGACTGATATTAATCAAATAAAATATTTAAATAATTATGCTGCAAATTTAGATTAATAAATTTAATTTATGGAGCAAATAAATCATTCAATTGTTATAGTCCATAACTTAAATAAATTGACATAAACAAAATTAAATAAATACTCAAAATCTATTAAAATAGATATAAGTATTTAAATAATTTTAATTCACACTTAAATAATTACAAAATAAATATATCAAGATATAATCAGGGGAATTAATCAATTGTCAATTAAGATGTTGTTTTCTGGATGTTCAAATTCACAAATCCTTTAATATTGAAGATTAATTGTCTGTGAACTTATTAACACCAAATTGCAAATAAGATATAAACATTCAACATTCCAAGTTCACAAACCAGTCGTGAAGGTGACTTCATCCAGTGGTTTAGTGAAAATGTCTGCAATTTGTTGTTCTGTAGGTACAAAGTGTAACTCTACAGTACCATTCATGACGTGCTCTCTAATAAAATGATATATGATATCAATGTGCTTGGTTCTCGAGTATTGAACATGATTGTTTGTGATTGCTATGGTGCTTGTGTTGTCACGGAATATAGAAATTTTGATCAACAATAGTCCATAATCTTGAAGTTGGTTTCTTATCCATAATATTTGAGCACATCAGCTTCCAGCAGCAACATATTCAGCTTCCGCTGTTGACATTTCCACTGAGTGCTGCTTCTTGCTATGCCAGGAAACCAATCTTCTACCAAGGAATTGATAACTCCCTGATGTACTATTTCGACCAATCCTATAACATGCATAATCAGAATCTGTATAGCCAACAAGGTCAAAACCTGTATCTTTAGGGTACCAAATTCCAAGATTCAGACTTCCCTTAAGATACCTAAAAATATTTTTAACAGCTATAAGATGTGATTCCTTAGGGCCAGCCTAAAACCTAGCACACAAGCATGTGGCAAACATAATATCCGGTCTACTTGCAGTTAAGTAAAGTAATGAGCCGATCATAGCTCTGTAGCTCATGATATATACCCTCTTACCAGGTTCATCTTTATCAAGTTTAGTGGCAGTTACCGTTGGGGTTTTAGCTGGAGATGCATCTTCAAGACCATACTTTTTCAAAAGATATCCGATGTACTTGGTTTGGGAAATAAAGATTTCATCTTTCCTTTAGCTTACTTGGAGTCCAATGAAGTAGTTTAGCTCACCCATCATGCTCATTTCATACTTACTCTGCATTAACTTAGCAAATCTACTGTACAACTCATCGTTAGTAAAACCAAATATAATGTCATCCATATATACTTGCACTAATATCATGTCATTTTTATGCATTTTATGAAACAGAGTCTTATCTATGACACCTCTAGTGAAACCATTTTCAAGTAAGAATACTGATAGAGTGTCATACCATGTCCGAGGTGCTTACTTTAGGCCATAGAGTGTTTTGAAGAGAAAGTATACAAAGTCAACATATTTTGGATCTTCAAACCCTAGGGGTTGTTCCACATACACTTCTTCTTCATGCTCTCTATTCAGGAATGCACTCTTCAAATCCATTTGATATACTTTGAAATTGGAATATGCTGCGAATGCCATAAACATCCTGATAGCTTCAAGCCTTGATACTGGTGCATATGTTTCATCATAATCTATTCCTTCTTCTTGGGAATAACCTTTAGCAACCAGTCTAGCTTTGTTCCTCGTAACAATGCCATCTTCATCCAGTTTATTTCTGAATACCCATTTGGTGCCAATGCAGACTTGTTCTTTGGCCTAGGTACCATCTTTCATGCTTTCTGTCTTTCGAATTGATTGAGTTCTTCTAGCATTACAATAACCTAATCTGGATCTTCTAGTGCTTCTTTAACTTTTTTTTGGCTCTATTTGAGAAAGAAAACCAGTGACTAAACATTCATTCTGTGAAGCACGTCTAGTTTGAACTCCATCATCTGGATCTCTTAGAATCAACTCGAAGGGGTGATCTCTACTCCACATCCTATGTCTAGGCAGATTTTTTCTAGATGATTCAGCATGATTGTCATTATTGTGCTGACTTCTATTAGAGGATCCTTCAGTTGCTTCCCCTGAATTGCTGCTGGGTTGAAAATGAGATTATCTGCCACTACTAGTAGTTTCTGTGAATCTTTCACTGTTTCCACTATTAAGGTCAGAATCATCATTGTTGGTATTCTCAATTGGTGCTTGATGTTCTATTACAGCTTCAGGTTCTTCTTCATCTTCATCCGAGTTCAAATTTTCAAACTACAGAGTTTCAGTGTCATATGTTCTTTGTACACTTGAGAGCTTGGGATCATCGAAAGTTACATTCATACTTTCAATGACCTTCTTGTATTCAATCACATAAACCCTGTATGCTTTAGATTCCAAAGAGTAACCAATAAATATGCCTACATGAGCTTTGGATTAAAATTTCCAAGATGCCCATCATCTTTTAGTACAAAGCACTTTGCTCCAAACACATGAAAGTACTTCAGTGTTGGTTTCTTGTTTGTCATCAACTCATGAAGAGTCGTGTCATGATCTTTATTAATCAGGGTACGGTTCTAAGTATAGCAAGCTGTGTCGACTGCTTTAGCCCAAAAATTATAGAGGTAACTTAGCTTCATTCAGCATTGTTCTTGTTGTTTCAACTAAAGTTCTATTCTTTCTTTCTACTACTCTATTTTTTTATGGAGTTCTGGGCCCTGGATACTGCTTTGAGATTCCTTTCTCAATATAAAAGTCTTTCAGGGTTACATTTATGAATTTTGTTCCATTGTCAAACCTTATTTTCCTGACAGGCAAATCAATTTCTAACTATATCTTCTTTATGTGATCAATAATTGTCTGAGTGGCTTCATCTTTTGAGGCTAGAAACAAAACTCACATGTACTTGGAATAGTCATCAACAATTAGTAGTGCATATCTTTTCCTTGACATAGACATGACATTGACTGGACCAAATAAATCCATATGTAGAATTTGTAGTGGTTCAGTAATGTCTAATGAGTCTTTGCTTCAGTGAAATGCTTTCTTTAACTTCTCTTTTTCACATTCTTCACACAAACTTCTTGACAGAATTTCATCTTAGATAAACCTCTAACCAATTCCCTCTTAACTAGAGAGTTCATTGCCTTGAAGTTCAGGTGTAAAAGTTTGTTATGCCATAACTAATTGACCTCTATTGACGCTTTGCTATCAAAACATTGAAATTTTCCTTTGCTTGCAAAGAATAAGTCAGCCACAAAAAGATTCCCCTTTCTCACTTCTTGAAGAGAAAGCTTCGCAACTTTCCTGCTTTGGATTGCACACCTTTCCTTTTTGAAAGTTATTTTATAGCCCTTGTTAGTGAACTGACTGATACTTAGGAGGTTGTGCTTTAATCCATCTTCAAGAGAAATAGTCTTAATGATAACATTGCCATTTTCTAAATTGTTATATCCCGTTATGAATCCCTTGTTGTTATCTCCAAAGGTCACTATTGGACAAGCTTTCTCAATCACATCTAATAGTAGGGCTTTATCACTAGTCATTTTCCTTGAACAGCCGTTGTCGAGAATCCACATGACATGCTTGTTCTTGGCTATACCCTGCAACCACGGATTGATTCTTCTTCTTTGGCACCCAAATTTGATTGGGTCCAAGAGACTTAGATAATTTAACAGATTTAGCTACAGAAATTTCCTTGTTATTGTCTTTCTCATCGACTGTGCACTTTCCCTTTGGTTTATCCTTGAAATGAATGTCTTTGGGCTTAGGGACAGGGGATTCCTTCCTAGACTTAGGAGGACTAGCAGTCTTTGACCTAACATGCTTTATATTCATGTTCACATCTGTATTAATGCAAGTACCAAATGATGAATTCATCAAGTTTATGTATGCAGACATGATGTTGAAAGTACATGGGATACATCCTACTTTACAACATGGTTGATGAAGGATAAACATGGTAGGCATACTAGGAATTTAAGTTTTTACTACTTTAACCTTTTTCCATGCACACGTAAGATGTCCAGTATAATTACAGTTATTTCAAACTTTCCTAATAGCATTGGGAGAATGGGCATAATCATTTTCTTATTAATACATATCTTGCCATTTCTGTTAGCTTTCTTCTTTTCATTCTTGTTGCCTATTTTAGTTTTAATCTATTTCTTAGGTTCTTCAATTTTACAGATTTCTTAGGCAACTTCTCTTTATCTTCTTCCTCTTTCTTTTTATCCTCAGCAATGATTTCTTCTTTCATAGTGATTTGTTCTTCATCTATGGGTTCTATGACAAACTTCTTGTTTAGGGGCTTAGGGACATTTTTTAACACATGTGGAATGTCTTACTTCAGAGGACTTTCCTCAGCAATTGATTCTCCATGTCTCTTTCCTGCCTTCTTATCATAGTCAAATCTTATACCAGCTTTTTGACATATGACCTGTTTATCTATTGTCTCCTTAACAAAATTAGCAAATTTCCTATATGCTTGAAGTTTTAACTCTAACTTAGAAATTTTATTCATAAGTGCAGTTTCTACTTCTTGGTTGCATTTGTCTCTATTCTGTAGATATTCTACCTTCTATCTAAGATCTTCTAAGTTAACACATGCAAGTTCTAGTTCTTCATTTCTAGCCTCCAGCATTTTATTCTTTAGAACTAGTTTAACATTTTCTTCTTCTGATGCTAGCATTTCTACACTAAGATCTCCTATATTTTTCTTGTAATTAGAATTAGACATTTCAACTGTGGAAAGAAATGATACCTTTGATGATTGAGGTGATGCCTCTAAAGAGTCTATCATAAGTGCAACATTTCCATATGTTTTTTCTTCAATCATTTTCAGAATCATCCCAGCTTTTTCCCTCGGCTATATAAGCTCTGCCCTGATGCTTCTGTGCCAGTCCATCATACTTTTGTTTCAGTTCATCATACGACTCCTTTATTTCCTTTCTTACTTAGGCTTTCGACATTCTATAGCATAATGTCCGGGTTCATTGCAATTATAGCACTTAAACTTATTGCGGTCTACCATTCCAGTCTTATAACCTCTTTTAGATGGCTCTCCAATTGATTCTGGAATGGTCCCCGTTAGTAAGTTTCCCCACAAATTAAGTACTCTCGTGTTCACAAGTTTTCCAATTTCGTTGGGTATGCTTCCGTATATGTGATTTCCATACAGATATAGTCCCTCCATAGTGGTGGAGAGATTTACAATGGAATTCGGGAGCTTCCCTCTTAAACCATTCTCGTGTAAGCCCAATATCTTTAGTTGGGTACAATTGACCAAAGAATTGAAGAAGCTTAAGTCGCCGGGCCGCATATTCACTCCTAAAGGATTGTCAACCAGACCTAGCCATTCAATATTAAGAAGGTTGCCCAAATTGTTTGGTATAGGCCCAGTAATATTGTTTTTCGCGATTTCAAACTTTACAAGATTGGACGCATTAGCTATAGATGGTGGAAGTAGGCCCGAGAATCTGTTCCCTCCAAAATAGAATTCTTGCAGATTAGGAAGGGTGATGCCCAAATCTGCTGGAAGCGTTCCTTCAAGATCATTCTCGGGATGAAATGTTGTAAAGTTGTAGTGGAACTATACCCAACAAACTATTTCCTGGCAAAGAAAGATTCTGTAATTTTGTGTGATGAGCAACTTCCAAAGGTATGGCCCCCGCTAGATTATTAAGAGCATGAAGTGATGATATGTTCCCAATCGATGGTGGAATTGATCCAGTAAAATGATTCTCTCCAAGATTAAACCAATAAAGCTCAGGCCAAAAAGCGAACACACTAGGTAGTTTTCCTTCTAGATTGTTGTTATACATACTGATGTTTCTGATATCTCCCCAACGACTCAAATTGGCAGGAAATCCACCATCAAAAGAATTGTTTGCCAAATGAAGATATTGGAGACGAAAAAGACGACAAATTTCATCTGGGACTGAGCCATGAAAGTTGTTTTGATAGAGGTAAATTGCCCTGAGAAAGGAAAGATTTCCAATATGAGGAGACAATGTTCCCCCCAAGTGTTGCGAGCTGAGGTTGATTGCTGTTACCCTCTTCTGTCTGGTACTGCATGTAACACCATTCTGTGAATGCACACCTAGAGGGGGGGTGAATAGGTGTATATGACTAACTAAGACCAATTTTAACTTTTACCAACTTGTATCGACTGTTACAAACAAAACAGTCTGCTGCTGACACTGTCAGCTTGCTGATTACAGATTACAGAGTATAATAGCTTGCTGTTATGATGCAGTGCAGAATGTAAATACTGAAAATAAAGAACACAATCGATTTTAGCCAGGTTCGACCCCTATCCACTAATGGTCTACGTCCTGGTCCCTTACCAACCCTGTAAGAGAATATATTATTGATCAATAAAAATACCAATTACACGATACAATAATATATCTCCCTTTAACCTAGTTGCTGAAAACGGCTTGCTGAAACACTATGTTTCCCTTTGAATAATCAGCCCACTTGAACCCCAAGATCCTCTAACAAGCTTGTTCATCTTGAACTCTGAATTCCTCGAGCAAACCACTCCCTTGAATTCCTTAGTTCCCGAACAACCTGTTCTCTAATACAAAGAGTTCCCTAGAGAAATATTCCCTGATCACCAAGATCCCTTGCCACTACTTCAGCAACTAATCAATACAACTTTGTTTACAAAGAATAATAAGCGTTACAACCCAAACTATAAACTCTTGTATATAATATACGTGTATATAACTATGGAGCTCAGAGTTTATAAAATCAAAGTGTTTTGAGAGAGAAGAGATGAAGCGTGTATATTCAGGACTCAAAACTTTTTACGTTGTATATCGATTGGTTTCCTTACAATAAAGATTGCAAGTGAATATATATAAGAAGCATACAACGGGTCTGAGAATATTATGTAATAAGAAAAGATTTGATTAGCATAATATATTCTCCAACAACTAGGATATTAGAAGATTTGAAATTCGAAATTTGAAATAGTTTAAATCTTCTAACAATTCAATTTTGAAAGGTAATATCAATTTCCAACAGCTAGAAAAAGATCAAAACGAATTTGAGCTGTTATGGAAAGATTTTGATATGGAAAAGATTGATAGAAATCTGTTTTGGAAAGATATGGTAAGGAGAATCAAATCTGAGTAAATAAGGAAGGTATTTGAAAATCCTTTTTGAGCTCTATTAATTATATAAACTATATATTATATAATAGAGTCCTTACATATTTAAATCCTAACCAATCTCTGATCTCTCCAAGCATCTTCAAGGAATATCCATTATCGAAATTGATTTTGAATAGCTTCTGGGCGGAACAGTGTCAGCTTGCTGATATAGTTCTGGGCGGAATAGTGTCAGCTTGCTGTTACGGTTCTGTGACTGATCTTAGCAGGCTGTTACGAACACTTTCCTGAAACTTTGTCTTTCCACATACTCAACCAAGTTACCTGAGAATATACTTATACATAGCAAACTCATATATATGTAGGATATATCAAGTGAGTCAATCATATAATGGTAAGCTGTATAGAGTAAAACTAGTTACTTAGCAAGCTGTTACAGTAACAAATAGCAAATCAGCATGCTGTTATATATCATCAAAACACATCAGATTAACAATCTCCCCCTTTTTGATGATTATACACCAATATATGATTGTGCTAATATCTTCCCCTCAAACAATGCGGGTGTGAGCTAAACGACTCCCCCTCAAACAATGCTTCCTGCAAAACAAGCTCAATATGCAATATATCTTTCTTACAAATATTAGACATGCCTAAAACATATTTATCTCCAGTATAGCATTAACCCCGTAAGCATTAACCACGTAAGCATGCAATCAGACTATATATTTTCTCCCCCTTAATCATCAAAAAAAGAGAAAAATCACCTTGCATGCACATCACATAAGTCCATATATAGCAAGTAATAAGATTAGATACCAGACTTTTCAAAGTAGCTTGCTATTTAGACATTGCACATCCCAAGTTCCCTTCGAAGAACAGAAAATCTTTCTTCTGCTAAGGGTTTGGTGAAGATGTCAGCTAGCTGATACTCTGTAGGCACAAATATCAGCTCTACCTTTCCCTTTGCAACATTATCTCTCAAGAAATGGTGTCGAACATCAATATGTTTTGTTCTTGAGTGATTCCCTGGATTCTTTGAAATGTTGATAGTGCTTGTATTGTCACAATAGATTGGAATTTTCTCACATTTAATTCCAAAGTCCTTGAGTGTTTGAATCATCCAAAGCATTTGAGAGCAACAACTACCAGCTGCCAAATACTCCCCTTCTGCAGTAGATAATGCAACAGATGTTTGCTTCTTGCATTGCCAAGATACTAAACTCTGTCCTAAAAATGCACAAACACCACTAGTACTCTTTCTATCCGTTTGACAACCTGCATAATCTGCATCACTATATCCAACAAGATCAAATGCATTTGTGATAGGATAAAATAAACCAAGAGTTATAGTACCACCCAAATATCTAAATATCCTCTTGACAGCATTCAAGTGAGACTCTTTTGGTTTTGCTTGAAATCTTGCACAAACACATACACTATACATGATATCAGGTCTAGAGGCAGTTAAGTACAATAAACAACCGATCATACCTCGATATCTAGTGATTTCTACATCCTTACCCTTTTCATCCGAAGTCAGCTTGCTGGCTGGGGTCATTGGAGTAGATTTTGGCTTAACATTTTCAAATCCAAATCTTTTGAGTAACTCTTTTATGTACTTGGATTGATGCACATAGATTCCATCTTTTGTTTGCTTGATTTGGAGCCCCAAGAAATAATTAAGCTCTCCCATCATGCTCATGTCAAATTCACTGTGCATACACTCAGAGAACCACTTACACATACTTTCATTAGTAGATCCAAAAATTATATCATCTACATAAACTTGAACAACAAGTATATCATTCTTATCATGCTTAGTAAATAAAATGGGATCTATTTTACCTCGTGTGAAACCATTCTTAATTAAAAACTTACTGAGTCTTTCATACCATGACCTAGGAGCTTGCTTTAATCCATACAAGGCCTTTTTCAGCTTGTATACATAATCTGGAAATTGCTCATGCTCGAAACCAGGAGGCTGTTTTACATATACTTCCTCTTTTAAGTAGCCATTTAGGAAAGCGCTCTTCACGTCCATCTGATACAGCTTGAATTTCTTGTAGCATGCAAATGAGAGAAGCATCCTAATAGATTCCAACCTTGCAACAGGTGCATAAGTCTGATCATAGTCGATTCCCTCTTGCTGATTGTATCCTTGTGCGACCAATCTTGCTTTATTTCGGGTAACTGTTCCATATTCATCCAATTTGTTCTTGTATACCCATTTTGTTCCTATTATTGAAGCATCCTTTGGTGGCTTGACGAGTTCCCAAACATCACATCTTTTAAAATTGTTAAGTTCCTCTTGCATCGCCACTACCCAATTTTCATCTTCCAATGCTTCTTTGACATTTTTCGGTTCTTCTTGAGCTAAAAAGGCAGCATAAGCACAAAAATTTATTGTTCCTTTTCTGGTCCTCATTCTTTCATTAACATTCCCAATCACAAGCTCTTGTGGATGATTTTTTGATGTCCTTGTTGTCTTTGGCAATGTATGTTGAGAGATTTCTTCATAAAGATCAGCAACTCTTCTAACTTTTGATGGTGGTGATGAATGATCTGATTCAATGGTATTAGATCTCTCTGGAGTTGTTGGTGAAGATCCTCCAACAAAATCAGCTACTGGAGTTGAGGTTCCAGCTTGCTGTTCACCATCAGTATTTGTACCAGGTGTTCTGTCAGCTGGCTGTTTCTCTTCTGCAATGCTTCTCAGCTTGCTGTCAGTACCTGTACCTGCATCATCTTCCTCATCTTTTGACAGAACATTAGTAGCTTCTTGAAATGTAACATTAATAGACTCTTCAACAATACGTTTTTGTATGTTATAGACTCTATAAGTTCTACTATTTAAAGAATAGCCAAGAAATATAGATTCAAAAGATTTTGCATCAAATTTACCATCTTTACCAATCGTTTTGAGTACAAAGCACTTGGAACCAAATATTCTGAAGTACCCAATGTTTGGCTTCTTGTTCCTCAGTAATTCATAAGGAGTTTTGTTGAGAATAGGTCTGATCAACACTCTATTAAGAACATAGCTTGCTGTATTTACAGCTTCTGCCCAGAAACTCCTTGGCAGCTTGCTTTCTTGCAACAGTGTCCTTGCTGTTTCTTGTAGTGACCTGTTTTTCCTTTCAACAACACCGTTTTGCTGTGGAGTTCTTGGTGCAGAGAATTCATGAGAGATACCTCTTTCTTCACAATAAGTTACAAACTCCTTTTGAAATTCTCCACCTCGATCACTTCGAATACCTGTTTTCCTAATTGGCAAGATGAACATATTTCGGTTTTGACATACTTCAATTTGGGCAGTCCTCGAACTAGCTTCTTTGAAGACAGCTTGCTGATTAAGTCCATGTGAGCATGTCCTAGCCTTCTATGCCAAATATATGGTTCAACATCAAGAGCTGCTAAACAATACGTTGTTTCCTGCATCTCAAAGTCCACAATATATATATTTCCTTCCCTTCTAGCAACTAGGGGAATTTTGTTAGTACCAACAGTAATAGTACATTTATCTTTACCAAAATTAACAGCATGTCCATCATCATATAATTGACTTACACTAAGCAAATTATACGTAAGACCTTGGACATATTGTACATTATCAATTGAAATCATACTATTACCAACTTTGCCTTTTCCAAGAATTTGAAGAGTCTTGTTATCACCAATTGTGACTCTTCCTCCCTTTTTCTTCTTTAGGCTAAGAAACTGAGATTTGTCTCCACACATATGTCTTGTACAACCACTGTCCAATATCCATTGCTTTGCATTTATTTTGGCAGCAAGACATACCTACAAAATAAACAAAAACAACTCAACATTTTGGTACCCATATAGGTTTGGGTCCAAATTGGTTAGCTGATAACACATAAAGAACAGTTAAATCAGATTTCTTGATCCACTTTTGGATCACTCTTGGTGCTTGATTCTTTGCTTTTTGTGTTCTTCCAAACTGCTGTCGGCTAGCTGTCTGTCTGTTCCAGTAAGCTGATTCTGCATTCTGCAGTTTGCAATGCTTTGACAGGTGGCCCTTTCTTTGACACTTCTGGCAAATCTTCCAAGGCATAGCATAGTCATATGGAATACCATGTTTGCCATCATACTTGAGACCTTTATCCTTAGTTTTCATTCCTAATCCTTCTTTTGCCAATGGTACTTTAGTTTGCTTCATCATGGATTTGAGAACTTCTTCACCTTGAACAAACTTTCCCATTCCTTTTTCAAGATGTTTTATCTCCTGTTCCAACTCTTTGATCGTTTCAGCTTGCTGAGATACTTCTCCGAAATTTGATTCCATAAGTTTGAACGTCTCAAGGCATACATCTCTAGCTTCAATGTCTGCTTTCAGCTCGCTGATTTCCTTCATCAGAACATCATTTCTCTTTTGCACAAGTTTGTTAATTCCTTCAAGATTAGAAACTTCATTTTTGAGTTGAACAAGTTCATCACTGTTATCATTGGGCATCTTTCCATCCAAGACATCATATAACATTCCCTTGAGATAAGCATTCTTTTCTTCCAGCTTGCTGTTTTTAGCTTTTAGTGCTAAAAACTCATCTATCGAAATGACTTCTGTTTCCTGCATGGTTAGTGATTTCGGAATAATAGTTTCAGATGGTTTACCAGAATAAAAGGAGTTTACCTCACTACCATCTGATTCTGAATCAGAAACATCACTTTCAAGAAACACTTCTTCCGTATTCTCTTGAAGTATTTCATTTTCGAGACCAACAAGTGCTAGGTTGACCATGTCACCACTTGATTCATCACCAGAACCATCTTCATCATCACTCCATGACAAAAAAGCTTTTGATTTCGTTTTCTCCTTTGTAGCAGCTTGTTGTTTGTTCTTCAGCTTATAACAGTCCTTTCTGTAGTGTCCTGGCTTGCCACATTCGAAGCAATTTTCCTCCTTTGAATCTCTGGAGTATTTTCTGCCTTTTTCTTTCTTCATCATGTTCTTCTTGTGTATGAGCATCTTGATCTTTCTGGATAGTAAAGCTATATCTTCATCTTCTGATTCTTCTGATTCCAGCTTGCTGTTATCAGTATGAAGTGCCAAGTTTTTCATCTTAGCCACTGGAGCTTGAATGATTTCAGTTTGACTAGCCTTTATTTTGCTTTCAAACTGTTCTAGTTCAGCAAATACCGCCAAGGTATCCATAGTATCTATTGTTGGTGAAGATTCCAATGCAGTCACCTTTGGTTCGTAGATAAATGGCACGGCACTGAGTATTTTCATATTGATTTCTTCTTGAGGAATCTCCTTGCCAAGTTGTTTGAGAGCATTCATATTTATTTGAAATCTAGATTGACTTTCTCTGATTGTTTCTCCTTCTCCAAGCTTGAAATTCCCAAACTCGTTCATCAGCTTGCTGAGTTTCACCTTTTTCAGCCCTTTAGAACCTTCATGACATAATTCCAAGGTATCCCAGATTTCTTTTGCCGTCTTGCATGAAGAAACTTTGTCACATTCAGTAGGACACAATCCATTCATTAGAGTGTTCCTTGCTCTGCCATTATAACTCATCTTTGATAGTTCACCATCTGTGAGATCATCAATGTCTTTTGCCTTGCCGTCTTTGTCTTTAAACTCAAACGGACCCTTCTGGACAACTCTCCATTCAAGTGGCTCTCTAGTTAGATGTATCTCCATTCTATTTTTCCACCAGTTGTAATTTTCAGTACCCAAGAGAAGTGGTGGCCTCGAACTCGATGTTCCTTCAGGATAAAAGTTAGTAGCCATGGCCATAGGACTCGTACTTTCCTGTTACAGAAATATTAGTACACCAAAGCTCTGATACCAATTGTGAATGCACACCTAGAGGGGGGGTGAATAGGTGTATATGACTAACTAAGACCAATTTTAACTTTTACCAACTTGTATCGACTGTTACAAACAAAACAGTCTGCTGCTGACACTGTCAGCTTGCTGATTACAGATTACAGAGTATAATAGCTTGCTGTTATGATGCAGTGCAGAATGTAAATACTGAAAATAAAGAACACAATCGATTTTAGCCAGGTTCGACCCCTATCCACTAATGGTCTACGTCCTGGTCCCTTACCAACCCGGTAAGAGAATATATTATTGATCAATAAAAATACCAATTACACGATACAATAATATATCTCCCTTTAACCTAGTTGCTGAAAACGGCTTGCTGAAACACTATGTTTCCCTTTGAATAATCAGCCCTCTTGAACCCCAAGATCCTCTAACAAGCTTGTTCCTCTTGAACTCTGAATTCCTCGAGCAAACCACTCCCTTGAATTCCTTAGTTCCCGAACAACCTGTTCTCTAATACAAAGAGTTCCCTAGAGCAATATTCCCTGATCACCAAGATCCCTTGCCACTACTTCAGCAACTAATCAATACAACTTTGTTTACAAAGAATAATAAGCGTTACAACCCAAACTATAAACTCTTGTATATAATATACGTGTATATAACTATGGAGCTCAGAGTTTATAAAATCAAAGTGTTTTGAGAGAGAAGAGATGAAGCGTGTATATTCAGGACTCAAAACTTTTTACGTTGTATATCGATTGGTTTCCTTACAATAAAGATTGCAAGTGAATATATATAAGAAGCATACAACGGGTCTGAGAATATTATGTAATAAGAAAAGATTTAATTAGCATAATATATTCTCCAACAACTAGGATATTAGAAGATTTGAAATTCGAAATTTGAAATAGTTTAAATCTTCTAACAATTCAATTTTGAAAGGTAATATCAATTTCCAACAGCTAGAAAAAAATCAAAACGAATTTGAGCTGTTATGGAAAGATTTTGATATGGAAAAGATTGATAGAAATCTGTTTTGGAAAGATATGGTAAGGAGAATCAAATCTGAGTAAATAAGGAAGGTATTTGAAAATCCTTTTTGAGCTCTATTAATTATATAAACTATATATTATATAATAGAGTCCTTACATATTTAAATCCTAACCAATCTCTGATCTCTCCAAGCATCTTCAAGGAATATCCATTATCGAAATTGATTTTGAATAGCTTCTGGGCGGAACAGTATCAGCTTGCTGATATAGTTCTGGGCGGAATAGTGTCAGCTTGCTGTTACGGTTCTGTGACTGATCTTAGCAGGCTGTTACGAACACTTTCCTGAAACTTTGTCTTTCCACATACTCAACCAAGTTACCTGAGAATATACTTATACATAGCAAACTCATATATATGTAGGATATATCAAGTGAGTCAATCATATAATGGTAAGCTGTATAGAGTAAAACTAGTTACTTAGCAAGCTGTTACAGTAACAAATAGCAAATCAGCATGCTGTTATATATCATCAAAACACATCAGATTAACACATTCCACTAACAGAAGTGAATGGAATTGTTCCATGACTGTAGTGCACCCAATGGGTCATCTATTATTGAAGCCTTAGACGAAAACAACGCCTGCTGATCAGTGTCATTGCTTAAAAATGCAAATACAAATATATTTGATGTTGTTAAAATCAGAATAAAGAGAGTGATGAATCGGAAAATCATGCTTGTACAACAAAAAATTGAAAATGATGAGAGGATGAAGTATAGCCGTATAGGTACTGTTAGTGCACATGGGCACAACAAAACATAATACTTAAAACTTGTAGCCTACAATTAAAACATAATACAAAACATGGGTACGACAAAACATAATACTTAAAAAATTGAAAATGATGAGAGGATGAAGGGTAGTTTTCATGGTCAGTATAATCAAGTACAGCATTTATATTGTCTTTTGGTAAACTCCAAAAACGACGACTTTAGAAGTCATGTATGTCTAGTCCAGATTTAGTAGAAACCAAATTGTAACATTCTGTTGATTTTTATTGTTTTTATTAAATAGTAAATATAGATTATTTATTTATTAGAAGATTCTAGAAATATTGTTTTGTGCTAGTTTTTTTTAATAATGGAAGGAGGTGTAGAATATTTTAATTGATTAGTATCTTTTTATTTTCGGTATTAATGTGTGCATCAATTATTTTTTTAATTAAGTAATTAATTGGAGAGGTCTTGTAACAGTTTTAAATTACCTAATTAATTTAGGATTTTATGAGTCTGTATAAGAACCCATTATAATTATTTCAAAAAAAAAAAGAACCCATTATAATATACCTATATATAACAAAGTACGGCCGGGATTAATAAATTATATATTAATTATTTTATATGATTTAAATATATAATTTAATTTTTTTATTATAACAAATATAATAATATAGTATATAATAAAAATTATTTATAGATAAAATAATAATATTATTTTAATATTTATGAGATTTAATTAATAAGTTGTAATTTCATGTAGAAGTGAAGTGAGTTATGTTATTAGATTGTTGTACAAAAAATGACTCACCAATGATAGAATTATATGTAAAATATGCATGTTTTAAAATTAAATTATAATTATATCATAATTGCATAAAAAAGTCATATAAAAAGAAAACATACAAATGATAAAAAGAGTTGTGTAAAAAGAGAACTTATAGGACGGACGACCAGACAAAACTTTTTACTTTTCTTTAAATTTAATTAAGAGATTTTTATTAATAAAAAGAGTTACAAATATATTAGAAATATTTTAATTAAAATTTAAATAAAAGAGTATATTTTAATGTAGGTAAATATAATTTTAATATTCAAAAATTTTAATTATAAAATTTTAATTTTAAATAAATTAAAGTGTTTGAGCGATGAAAAAAATTGAAATATGTTAGTAGATTATTTGTACAATTATATATTCTAATTAAAATAGAAGTTTGTTTAAAATAATATAATATAAAAGTATAGATAATATAGATATAACATAGTGATAAAATTTAATTAATGTTACTAAATTAATATTATTATTTTAATATTCATAAAATTTAATATTCATAGAATATAATTTAAATATAATATAATATTATTCTATCAATGATGAGTTGTATAAAATGAGGATTATCGGGGATTTGAGTTTACACAGGGTGTTGATGTCGGTCTTCTAATTTGAACATACGAGTATTGATGGGAACCGGTTGTTTTAGTTTGAGCAAAATTCTTTTAATTTGATTAAAGCTTGTGTTTTGATAAATAATTTGTGTTATGCGATTAAAATAGAGAAATAGATGGAAACTAAACAAATGCATATTGTTTATCATAAACTTTAATGATATATTAAATAAAAATTATAGGATAAATTTTAATGATATATTAAATAAAATTATAGGATAAGTAGGATTCGTAAAAAAATATAAAATATAATTTAAATATAATATAATATTATGTTGTCTTCTATAAAAGAAGGACTACTGTGTTAGAGTTGTATGTATGATTATATTCTTTTTAAAATTATATTTTATTAAAATTTAATGGTTAAGATTGTTTCTATGGTTTATATAAAATTGGACGGTTAAGATCTTTTATATGGTTCACCTAGTACCATACCGACAACCAAAACTTTTAATTTTTCATTTATAATAATATACTATAATTAGAGTAAATGACTTATTTTGTTGGTTGCAGTCGTGATGGTTGTTGTTAGACTAGAAGAGTAGTTATGTGAAACTAAAATACATAAAATTAAAATTTTACAACTAATAACCTCTATTGACTACAAAATTATTATAAATTTTATAATTTAAATTATAATTTATTTAATTTTATTTATTTATTACAAATGAAAATAATAAAAATATTTAATGATAATATTATAATATTTTTATAAATATATACAAATTCTAAAGTAATTATAAGTAAAAAAGTTATTATGATTAAAAATATATAAAATATTTAAGCATGATAAAAAATATTACACAAACATTACTTTTGTATAATATATAATAAAATAAAATATATATATATAACTAAAATTATTTTATTATATTAGTATTTTAATATTTTTATAAATATGCAATATATATTGGAACAACCATACAAGTAATTAATAAATATAGTTAATAATAAAATAATATTATTATATTTAATATTATAAAAAGTAAATATATTAAAAGAATTATAATATATAAAATAAATTATATATTAAATATAATAAATATATTTTAAATATTTAAAAAGTGTCTCGTGTAGTTATTCATAATACGAAACTCGAACAGACTTGCTACCACAAGGTATGTCTTCCTTCGTTTACATAATATATAGAATAAGAGTGTAATCATTGAATAAGAGTGTTTTGCATGCCATTACTCGAATAATATGTATTAAACTCTGTTTGTATACTCCATGTCTCTATGTATGTCTTCTACATTAATTTTAGTTTTTGTTTGTATGTATGTGTTGTACGTGATTTTTTACAAACCATTCCAGACGCGCCATGATAAACGCTACCGGAGGGCGCCCTCTTCTAACAAGAAAATCCGGCCGAGCATCCTGAGGTCTTCTCCTGCCTTTAAATGACGTCTCTGTAATTTATGACTTTTGGTTAATGAAAATAATATTTTAGAATTTGTCTGTGAATTAACTTTTGGTGCTCAATGGACTTTGAAGTAAGTAACTTTTCGTTACTCACTAAATTATTAAATATATTTTATCTGGTTATTAAGTTTGATTTATTTAATTGATTTGATTCTTGAAAATGTGATATCGAAAAATAGATATTTGAAGAGATTTTTAGAACTTGTGAAATAATCTGCAAAAACACAATAATATTATACAAGTGATTGTGTGTGCAAGTAACAGAGTAATGTCTCGAGTCCAGTACGAAACTGTCTCCTTAAAACTATTCACATTTCAGGATAAAATGAAAACATAACACCATGATATCACGATGAACAACACATTCAGCAAGCTTAAACAGAACAAGAAAACTATCATCGGGAAGAGATGAGTATTTGAGGACGGCTGTGTTTAGGTTATGAGATGATTGAAACCCTAAGACCGTATAAGATGTATATATAGACTTGGAAAAACTTGTGCGCTACACAATTTTTTAATTAATCACACGTTAATTAATAAAGGAATGAGGTTGTCAAAATCAATTCGTAATCAATTTCAAATTAATAATAATTATTATTAAAACAAAATAACGAATTATTTATTTGAGGTAAAGCATAGTGAAAATTAATATTTTAGTAAAACTGGTCCGGATTTATTCGGCCTAAATTTTATTGCATTCGTGTCTGCAAGTTGCCCAAGACTTGCGAAGCCACGAATTTGCCCTCGAAATCCTATGATTTGCACCCCCTACGCACACGTGGGTAATGGAGCAACACCATACTAACACAACTTAAACACTACATAAGTGTTTTATTGTATAAAATCATGGAAACTACTTTTCCAATTCAATATGGGATTCAAGTTCTCATTCTTATTTTTTCACTTTCAAGGGACCAACTTTGGATCAACATATCTCATCCATCCATTGATCATTTTGAATACTTAAATATGCATTGGAAAGCTCCCTCAGAGGAGAACGTATTCCAACCATAACTTGTTGCACACACGCACCCAAGAAGCATTCAAATTTAATCTCAAAATAACTTGACAATGTGAGACTTCTACCCACATTTTCCAACAAAACTCATCAGTCTTAGTTGTGTATCGAATCATAGAATCATAGAACTAACCGGAACACATAGATACATTGCCAAGATTCGGTTTCCCTTAATAAGGGACGTAAACTGGGCCCCGTCGAATAATAGAAGTCGTGTCACTGCTATAGTGTAACTTAGAACCGTGGGAATACAATTTGAATAACTTATTTAGATTTCTATATCCATTTAAAGTTTGTAGAAATGTTTTTGAAAATATTATTTAAGCCGTTGAACGATAGTTATTTGCTGGGTTTTGCAACTCATGATTTCAATATATTTCAGGTTCAGACTTTTGAAAGTTTAAGGGTGCAGAGTTTTTGGACTTTCGTGTTATTTGATTTGATGTCATTTATTAAGAAGACTTATCGTATTATTAGAATAATTTTAGTATTTTGATAGACCTTGTCTATGAAATTTGTGGAGAGCTGCGTCTCCAATTTTTATTTGTTTTAAACAATATGTTGACTTGGTTTGACTTGACTATATTTTAAATTTATTGAATGAAAAGTATTTCAATTAATTTTAATTATCGATTTAATATCCCGAAAAGGGTCGAGATGTTACACAAATGGTCCTCAATGTTTACGATGAACATTTATTGATTGAGAAAGCTGTATTATTCACCAATATGCAAAAGAGACTGCACCTAATTTATGAGCTAGCAGCCGTATTCAATTCAAATTTTGCAGGATTTATATTTGATTATAATCGATGGATTGATAATTGATTTGAGGTCTACACGAATTTAGACAGAATCTACCAGGAGTTTTAACAGCATTTTTTTTATTTACCCAAATTTCAGTTATTAGCCTTTATTTTGTAGAAAGTTCAATATATATTGGTTACACTAAACATTTTTCACCCAGATTTACTACCAAATGTTAAAAATATTATTTTAGTTGAAACTCAATGGAAATCCTATTTTTATGAAATTTTTAAATAAAAAATATATTAAAAATGGGTGGTAGAAATTGGCAATGATCCCAACAGGAAAAAGAAGAAGAAATAATTGTTAGAGAATGATAAGTTTTGTATTTTTAAGTGTCTATTTGAAGTTTTATAAAAAAAAATTGGGAGGGATGTTCGCCTTTTGAATCAAACAAAGTAGCAGGGGCTTCATAGCGACTTTCATTCTAAAGGAAAGTGAAGAACCAATTTTTAGTCAAATAAGAGCCCTAGATAGGCAAATTACGGTTGAGCGACATGATATATTTGCTCACATTCCAGGCGAAGGTCACTTTATGAGTAATTTATTGATTTAAATTTTGTTGAAATAACTAAATTTAATAGCTTTTGAGTATATAAAGAATTTATAAATAGGGAGAGAATGAGAGATAATAAATATTTAAAGAAGAGTGTTAAGTAAAACAGAATGCATTTATAAATAGGTATGAAATATCTATTAGTTAAGATAAGGAAGAAAAATATAGTTATCAGGTCACTCAATACTGTTGGGTAGTGTTAAAATAATAATTGAAAGAAATCAGTATGAAAAGTTGTTTTGTTCAGATTTTGTAGGGTTAAAAACTAAGTTCTTTTATTGTAAAATCGTACATAAAATATATTTAGATGGTAGTACTAGCAGAAAAAAGAATGAAAAAGCTAATCGACGACTAGAAAACAAAATAGAGACAAAACCATTTTGGTGACGCGAAAAATCCTTGTAAAAGGATAAAAAATCGCGGGTGGGATGTGCCCAACCAAGAATATCCACTATAATGTTGATCAACCTCGATTACAAGTATTTTCAATGAATAAAAATACATAAAAATACTACTCGTCCACCCTACAGGAGCTACCCGTCGGATGTATGTATAGTATGTATAGAATTGTGATAGATTTCAACCTCCTCACATTTATCTCTTCAAGAATATATTTATAGTCTGATTTGGATGCCTCACACGATCCTATTTTCATACTAGAAGTTGTTGATCACGTTCCTTGATTGTAGGGATCAGTTTCAAATATTTGAATTATAGATGGAGTACGAATCTTATCCTTTCCTTGATTTTCTGCCCGTCAAGTGTTCCAGTTTTATCCGTTGAGACTTAGTCTACTCGTCGGCTGTTATTCTCCCCTATTTTTTAGGATTTACATTGAATTACTAATATAACGAAAAAAAATATTTACAATATTATTTTATACAACTGATATTGTAATAATTAATAAATATTTATCAATTAAGGCAATCAATCCGCTCGTCGGATTCCAAACAGTTTTTACCCGTCGTGTTGTCAATATGCTCGTCCATAAAATTTTCACTCGTCAATACGAATCTGGACGTGCAAAATTTTAGTTATAACAATAGTCCCCAATCTCGTTGGGGTAAGAGTCCTATCTGCCCAATGAGATTGTTTTCGGGAAATGCACTTGTCTTCCACTACTTCTCTTGCATGCTAAATAACTATACATACATATCATATATGCATTTCATAATTATCCAAATATCCCGTTTTCTCTTCTATTTAAGCTTCCAATCAATTAGGGCTCCAATCACATTCTACCAATATGACACCCTTCAATTCTTCTGCTATGTCAAACACTTCATCAATTAATGGTGAAAAAAGGTAACAAGAGTGGTAATAAACTTGTACTAGCCGCTACGACGGGGAAACCTAGGTGGACGGCGACCGGTATTCTCGATTCTAAGAGCACCAATTCCAGTTTGATGCCACCTGATAATGTTGTTGACACTACCATGTTTTTCAAGTCAGACTCTAATATGGTGCTTGTTGTCCCCGACGAAGGAGTGTTTTCTGACTTTCATGCTCCTGGATGGGTTTGTTTCTACAATTACCCATTTGAAATTGGCGTGTCTTTTCCATTTACAAAGCTCGTTACCGATTTTATAAGGACTTTGGATATTTCCCATCTCAAGTGATTCCATCGGCATGGAGAATTTTGGCTTCTTTAGATGTAATCGAGAACAAACACAAACTTGGGATTGATCTCTTAGTTGTTACATACTCATACCAGGTGAAGAAGTTCAATGGTGGTCTTTATGGGCTAATTGGACATAAAAAGATAGCACCGTTAATTTTGAATTTGGACTACGTGCATGATCGTGGCTGGAAGAATAGTTTCTTTTATGTTGAGAAGGCGTCACTCGGAGCTCATGCTGCCTACCTTCGTGAAGAATGAAACAGAAATGGTAATTACGATTACCTTGCTATTTTGTGTTGTATTTTTGTTTTACTTCAACTCTAATTTTTGTTATGACGGCACGTGTATGATGTATTTCCCCTTTCAGCCGTACTCATACATTGTTATTCGTTCCTTGTCGTGTTACTAAATCAAGGTCACACCGTTCTTTGCATTGTTTATATCTTTTATATGTGACTCATGTTGTCTATATGTTATCATCATAAGTTGGAGGGGCTTGTGTCCCTTGGACTTGACACCACTTGTTAACTGTTTTTCTCTATATTGAAACATACATTGTTTGGGTTGCTTTTGTTTTTAGATTGCAGTGTTGAATCGGCTATTGATGATGTCAAGGCCGCTAAGATAGTTGGTAAAATCTTGGCATTGCCTTTGGGCCATAGAGTTTGGCCTAATTGTATGGATCGTCCAATTCGACACTCTATTCCTGTTGACGCAGCAGCCTTTGCCGATAAACTGCTCCTTAAGTCTGCTGCCGGAAAGGACGTTGGTGGGTCTGAGTCCCATTCCAGGGCTACCAAGAGCACTGCTGTTACGAAAGATAAGGGCAAATGAATTGTCATCACACCCTTAGACACTCAAATTGATGACATTTCATCTGACACAACTGGTACTCCTGAAGCTGAGAAGATGGCCAACTCTGGTCGTCAATTCATCACAGGTATATTTCAGTTGTTACTAGTTCTACTCCTTTTCTTCATCATACGGACTCTTTTTCCGATTCATGGTGCAGAGTACAAGTGTCCTGTTATCCGTGCTCTTGAGATGTCAGGAAAAGAGTTGTTTCTAAAGCGTGCACGTGAGTCAGGGAGTGAAACTCCCAAGAGTTCTCGTAAAATATCTAGTTCCTCGAGCCCCCAATCGAAGAAAGCCAAAGTGGTGGTTCCACCACCTCCTCCTGCTATTATGGATGCTACACTAGAGATTGTTGTTGATGACTGGAAATGGCCTTATCTTCATAGGTACAGTGTCAATGCTGAACCTAGATCATTAGTCCATATATTGGCCCCCCTTTTGTTGCCCGAGATGGTTAGTGGTCATGGTTCCAAGACCGTCGATCAAGTAATGGTCAAAGCTGTTGGGCACTCTATCCATGTAAGTTTTCATTTAATCCTTGTACTTTGTACTTGTTTTTCTTTTGTTTCACTTCTGATGAACATATTGTGATCTTCCTTTTGGTTCTTGTTACAGGCATTTCAAGCCATGCTGTTGTCACATGCTTCTTATCGTAATTTTTTTACTAAAATGGCTGAATTGAAATTGGAACATTCCAGTTGTCAAGAGAATATTCGTGTGTTGCAAGAACAGGTGTTCGTGGCTCACAAAGAGATGAATGATATGCGCAACGAGCTCACCATTTTTGCTGCTAAAGTTGAAGAAACTGAAGGTACATTTCTACAGGAGACCAAGGATACACTTACTCAAGGTATCATGAAGTCTCGCATTGAAACTATGTTAGAGTTCCTCGTGGGGAATGGGGCGACAAAGACATTGATGAGGCTGTCAGGATTTACAATGAAGCGTACTCGGATGATCCTGTCAACCCTGGTGATGATGGAGGTAATGCAGCGGTTGGTGGCTCTTCTGTGGTTGCAAGGAATATTCAAGACGACAATGAAAGTGACGAGGAGTAGTTGGTTATCTCTCTTTGTCATTATTATTTCATTTAAGACTCTTTATTTCTGAACTTTGTCGAACTATTTCCTTTTAACGTCAGTTTTTACGTTGTTAGTTTGGATATTAATCCCTGTTTCGTCTTTCATGACGGGGGACCATCAGAATTTTTATTTATTGGTCTAAGAATCTTCTATAGACATCTTTTATGTCACATTGTTCTTGTTGGTTTATCTGTCGTTATGATCTTGTGTTGCCAACATTCAGTGATTAACTTCCATTACTCATCTGCTACGTATATCTTGTGATATTTTATTGTTTTGTAAACATTTGTGGGTGCTGTGTTTGTCAAATATCACGAACATACAGGGATTTTCGATAGCTTGTCTAAGCATGGAAATCGTCGTTAAAGTTTGTAGACATTCTTTGAGTATGTCATAAGCGTTGAAGTATAAAAAGTTTGCATGTATGTCATTGACAGGTCATTTATGTGTAGTCGTCATGTATTTCTGACATTTAACGAGTAGATTGTCCAACTCATAGACGAGTTTTATTAAACTCGTATAAATGTAGAAGAATATAAATCATGTTAGGTTATTCGTAATTTCTGTTTATAAGATTTGCCAAAACATTTAATTATGTAGATGTTAGATTATATAATCTTATTTTCGTCAGATCGTTTTACTCGTTGATTCATTGATTCGTCACTTCGTTGCGTCGGTCGTCGATATCGTTTTTCTTACGTAAGTGCATGCACGACGTTAAGTAATTAAAAGGCCTTCTCCCTCTAGAAACTAACTTATTTTTCGTAGTTTTTGGTTTTAATATGGAGAATGCAAAAAATTATTACTTAAAAATAAATAATTTTGTTTGTCACTTTATTGGTTTCGTATTTAAAGGACGGGGCCTTTAGTTTTTTATTCGTCGTGGGTGATCAGCCCAATAGTTGGTAATGTCGGGATACTATGCCCCTAGTTACCATGTATGTTTTCGTAATGTGTGCACATCATGATGGCAATTTTCTTAGCTCGCCAAGTGTTTAAATAATACTCTAAATTAACAATTGGGCATTAAAGTGCATAAATTAAAGCATTCATAGAACCATCAATTATTCAAAAGCAAGTACGATATATTTCACATATACAAAACATATTTCTGAAACAAAGGCGTGTCATGCATTTTATTGAAACAAACTAAAAACCAACAGAGTAAGTCAAACCATAAAACAAGTAATAAGCAAACCAATCGTCCAGGTATTCTACATGTCCTAGTGACTTATTATATTGAAAAAGCAAAATGAAATATAAAGACCTGTGAAGAAATCATAAATGATATGCCTTCAAATGATGAGCATTCCAGCTTCTCGGAATCTGCAGTCCTTCCAATGTCGACAACCTATATGCTCCTCGTTCGACGACTGCATCGATCAAGTAAGGCCTGTGACACCCCCCGAATCCCCTACAGGAATCCAGGTCGTCACATTCTCTTGCGGAATGTTTAATCACCTGCTCACAATATAATATACAACAATATTCATAATAAACTCCCCCAAACTACTCCACGGGTTATAGTCTTAGAACGCATACTTACTGATTCAAAAGTTATTACATCACATTCTCATCTCTCATAATTTCTGAAATAATATTACAACTTCAATTGTCAAGATGATGAAAACATCATAAACTTTCTACCAACTTGCACCCTCGTTAGACACTATAAAGCTAACGTGCTGAATCAGTTGCTTTCCCCTTCCCTTTGTCACGGTCCACCGTACTCGTACCAGCTTTGTTTGCCGCTGTATTATAATATTTAAATAGCAAGAATGAGCCAAAAAAAATGCCCAGCAAGTCTATATATGCCACAACAACTCAACAAAATAAATAGTTTTTATCACTTTAAAATAACCCCCCCCCCCCCCACATATATAATTATACTCTTTTTGAAAAGAAATTTCCTCAAAAACCCTCATAATCTTTAAATAATACTCATATGAATTGAATAAATATATCTCAACAACTTCTCAAATTGATACCCTAGTTAACCGAACCACACAGGCATCAGTTAACAATTAAGGTATCAAGGATTGGACTTCTTCGGAAACGCCACCTCAAGTAATGGATTGATCAGTCCATTGTCACTACTCGTTTACTATCGATAGAAGGATGAGCCGACGTCTCGAACACACCCTTAACCCATAATGGGGTTACTCCTCAGGTTGGGCCGGTGCGTTACTCCGGTCACTTTTGTCATCTCTAGTCCAGAATATAAGGTGTCGGAATCTTCGATCACCTTCAACAATACAGCTCTTAGGCGTCACGGTAAAATAACTCGTGCACCTTTATTTATTTTTCAATAAAATATACTCCAATATCATTCCGAAACAATGAATGATAAACACCTCCAATAATTTGATTTTCCCCTCGAATGAGTAGAGGAAATATTTATATGAACAACCGTTCTGATCATGGATTCAGAATAAATTAACCCATATCAATATTCTCAACTTACTCTATATATATAACTCCACCCTTAAATATCAATAGGATATAGTATGAAGATATTATTTAATACACCTCGTTTTATAAAATCTGGATAACAAGCTCAACAATAATATATATAGGCATTTCAAATATGTATGAATAAGATCTGGTATAAACAACTAGATAGAATACTTGCAATGTATATCTTTAAAAATAGAAACCATGCTAAAACATGGTCATAATACTCTGAACAAGAAAGTATGCATACGTAGCAATACATATATTTTTAATATGTAACAACGTAGGGATATAAAACTTGCCTTGGTTATGCAAAACGAAAACCCTGCTCCTTGCACTTCTCGGATACGCTATAATCATATAAGAACTCGTTTTAGTAAACATACGCAGGTATTAAGTCAAATCAAGTTTTATTACTATTTTTCTTTAACCCTTATTATCCGGCATTCACCTCCTCGGGTCTATCTTAACCCTTCGTAAACCATCTCGTCAATGACTTTTAACCTAATCCTTTACTCCAATCTATAGTCATGTTATTCCTCAACATCTTTCGTGTTTTAACCGACTCGAAATTATCTTTTTATCCTAGCCAAAATGGCTCGTCAAAATCGTGCCTCTAGAGTTGACTCTTCTGCAAATTACTATTACGCGACTCCCACTCTAACATTTTTAATAAATCCAAAAATTCTTAATTAAATATGAATCCACCTCAAAGAGCTTCTTGAGTATTTGTAATATTTATCAAAAATATTTTGATTTGGAACCCTTGAGTTTAACTTGGTGAAATGTATTTTACAAATCGAGTCAACTACGGGGTTTTATTATTTTCACCGCTTTCACTAAATCGCTCATAACTCATTAACCGTTAACTCAAATGACACACCGATTTCGCGTGCACGATCTAGAGAATGTCTAGAATATAATCCATCAAAAGTTTACCCCTGGACAGAGGACTCATTTTCACGAATTTACAAAACAGGGCAGTAGCTCCTCTAGTGAATAGTGCATCGCACAACTTTGGTTCCAACATTTTTATAAAATCGAAAAATTATCATTTAGGCATGAAATTTTACAGGGGCCTTAATCAATGTCCAACATATTTATCCTCCAAATTTCATGATTTTTGACAGTGGCTAAAGGGTCCATTTATATTTTACAAAAAGGTCTCCCGAAACTGTTTGGTTGGTTTAGTTGCTTCCACTAAATATGACTTATCTCCTAAAGCGTACATCGGAATAACACGATTCAAGCGTCAAAACGATATATGAGATAAGGCCTAACCAACTATGGTCAGGGGCCTTAGGGGCCAGTGGCTTGACATTACGATTTTCACAGTTTAAAGGAGTGCTTACGAAAATCGGGCATTACGACGGCTATAAACTTAACGTTTTCCGGATTCAACCAATTGAAATCCATTCCAACCAACACTCATCATCACAACTACAATACTTACTATAACATCAGTTGACAAACTTCATAACTTATCATCCTTAATCCAAAATTTTCAACCAACAATAATCAACCAAAAGCTTAACATCATCATGTCTCTACCATACTAGCTCATGACTTCACTTACTAACACTTTCATGGCATATCACTCACACAAAGCATAAGAGTTAGAGGTTGTCCATACCTTCACAAAGATCAAACAATAACTAGATAGTGCTCGGAGTCCTTAGAGAAGCTTGATCTACCCTTGTTCTTAACTAAACATCAAGAAACAAGCTTTAAAAATTTTCGGAGTTACTATTCACAGTCAGTTTCTACATTTTATTTACCCAACCAAAACACCTCCAAAAATTATGAAATTTAATCCGTACCTTATATATATCATGAAGGAGCTCTGGTTAAATTTTGGTGATTTTTGGATGAGTAGAACCGAAGTTATAAAATTTTCTTTGCAGCTGGTTCAAACTGGGCAGAAACTAGAAGAAGTGGAGAAGAGAGCTTTTCTTTCTTTACTTGCTTTTTGTGTTGGTGTAATTGTGTTTGTATAATGTGTATGTATTGTTACATGACTGATTTACACTCAATTATGGCTTGGTTGAATTGTTCAAAGATGATAAAGTAGCTTTATGACTTGCTTTTCCCTAATTTTGGGAACTATGTTCCTTACTAGTTGGTTGCTTGGTTAGTTTCTAACTAGCTAGTTCCTTACTTGGTTACTCCCACTTGGTTGCCAAGTATTCTAGTTGCATGGGATTTGCATGACCTTGGTGCACTTTACTTGTTATCCAACATTTATCACTTAATCCTCCACGTAATTTCGATTAATTCAAAGCGTTTCGACGTAGAATTTCCATAACGTAAATCCTTAATATTCCAATTACTCTAACTCGATTATAACCAAGAACTTTCTAAAATATAATCCACTTGATCACAACTTAATTCTCTTATTCCTCGATATCTCATAAATTACGAAACAATTAGTAAAAGCGAAAATCTTCGGATTCCGATGACTTTTACATACACTCATTTTCTTCATACAACAATACCACATCTTCGGTTTTCCCCTATTCCACCACTTACCTAGTGTGGGCTAAAAAGTTTTTCATAATCCGTAGAATCACTATTCATCAGGGTCGTTTATAAATAATAAAAAAAAATATCGTCCAAAAATCCGGGTTATTACAAGGCCCTTCCCACGCATCAATAAATTTACCAGCATCGGTGTCTATTGTGTTTTGGAAGACCTTTCTAAGGACAAGATCCCCTTCTTGAAACTTCCTTATGTGGACATTTTTGTTGTAGGCATTCGCAACTCTTTGTTGATAAGAGGCCATGCGTATCTTGGCCATGTCACGGAGTTCGTCGACTGTATCCAAGTCATGGACGAGTTCACTTTCGTTGCTCTCAACTGTTGCAAGTCCATAACGAGCTGTCGGACTCATAATTTCTGTTGGCAACACAGATTCAGTCCTATACACCAATGCAAATAGAGTTTGACCCGTCGACATCTTTGGAGTTGTTTTGACAGCCCATAGAGTCCATGGTAATTCTTCAGCCCATCGTCTTTGTAAGTCGTCAATCTCTTTTTTAGGTTGTTAACAATGATCTTGTTGCTCGACTCAATTTGACCATTGGCCTGTGGATATCTTGGCATTGACTTCGTCAGTGTTATGTTCCATTGACGACAGAAGGATCCGTCTTTTCACTTATGAATTATGAGCCGTTATCGCAAACAATCTCGAATGGCATGCCAAATTTGCACAAAATATTACGTTTGATAAAAGATATTACTTCTTTTGACTTAACTTGTCGGAATGATTTTGCCTCTATCCACTTAGCAAAATAATATGTCATGACCAACATGAATACTCTCTGACCTGGTGCTGGTGGCATTTTCCCCACGATGTCCATCCCCCACTTCATGAATGGCCATGATGGAATCGACGGGTGCAAGTATTCTGATGGTTGGTGCAGGACGGGCGCATGCCTCTGACAGGCATTACACCTTTTGACATAATCAATTGCATCTTGCTTAATAGTGGGCCAATAATACCCCATACGTAGTACCTTGTATGATAAACTTCTGCCTCCCGAATGATTTCCATAATCACCTTCATGTACGTCTTTCAGTACCCGTCGGGCCTCTTCATCCTCCAAACATCTTTGTAGTAAACCCATAGCAGAGATTTTGAACAGAATTCCATCAATTAGCAGAAATCTTGACGCTCTCATCTTAAGTCGTCTTGCCTCATTGTTATTGCTTGGTCGAGTATCATTCGACAGATATTCCTTTATTTCAGTAGTCCAACTCGTTAGTTGAGTAGGTTAATCATCAGTCACATCTTCTAAAATCATTACACCTTTTAATTCTTCACCTCTTTCCGTAGTTGGCCTCAGGACGTGTATAATGGGTATGGTCTTCAAGCTTTCCCGTCGAAAGATAGCACCCAGTCCTGCCAGAGCGTCAGCTTGTGTATTCATTTCCCTTGGTACTTGACGAATACTGAACCTCGTAAAACCTGCTTGTAACTCCTTGACGATTCCCAGATACGCTGACATCTTCTGACCCCTAGCTTCATAAGACCCATTTACATGATTAACAATTAATAAGGAATCACAACATACCTCAATGTGACTTATCTTCAATTCTTTTTCCGTCATCAGGCCAATAATCAACGCCTCATATTCTGCCTCGTTATTAGTAGCTCTGAAATCACAACATATTGAATGTGCTATGATATCCCCCTATGGTGATTTAAGCACAAGTCCCAGACCCATGCCGTTGACATTTGACGCCCCATCGGCGTACATTGTCCAAGGATCAATCCTTGTTTCTGACATCATCGATTGTAACTCATCATCAGCTTTTGTTAACTGACTTGGGCTGAAATCTGCCACAAAATCAGCTAAAGTTTGTGATTTGATAGCCGTGCAAGGTTGATAGACTACGTCGTACATGCTTAGTTTGACGGACCATTTCGTCATCCTTCCTATCAGTTCTGGTCTTCTCAACACCATCTTCAACGGATAGTTTGTCCTGACACATATTTTGTGTGCTTCAAAATAATGTCGTAGTTTGATCGACGTGATAGCTAAAGTCTCTAGAGACAAGTATCTTGTCTCAGCGTCGACCAAACTCTTGCAAACGTAGTATATTGGAGACTGCATGTTGTTCTCTTCTCGTACTAGAACTCCACTAACCGCTTGTTCTGTGACTGACAGATATACAAACAATATATCTCCAGGAACGGTTTTTGACAATAGTGGGGTTGTCGTCAAGTATTTTTTAATTTCTTGAATGCTTCTTCATGTCTTTCCGTCCAGCAGAAACCTTTATTTTTCTTCAGGACGTCGTAAAATAACTTGCACCTATCGGACGACCTTGAAATAAATCTGTTCAAGAGGGCCACTCATCTTGTCAATTTTTATACTTCCTTAATGGATGTTGGTGATGTCAATTCGAATATTGCTTTAATTTGTTCAGGGCTGGCTTCTATTCCTCTTCTTGTCACCATGTGCCCTAAAAACTTCCCCGACGTTACTACAAAGTTGCATTTTGACGAATTGAGCTTCATGTTATAATCTCGCAGGATGTCGAATGTCTTTGTCAAGTCCCTGACGTGGTCTGACGCATTCCTTGATTTCACCACCATATCATCAATATAGACTTCCATCGATTTACCTATTTGTTCAAACATCTTGTTAACTAGACGTTGGAAGGTTGCACCAGCATTCCTCAATCCAAAGGGCATTGCCAAATAGCAGTATATTCCCATATCAGTCATAAATGCTATCTTCTCAGCATCTGACGAGTGCATCTTAATCTGATTAAATCCACTTAACGCGTTCAAGAATGTTAACAACTCATGTCCAACTGTCGCGTCGACCATTGCATCTATGTGTGGCAATGAATACGGGTCCTTTGGACATGCCTTATTCAGATCCGTGTAGTCGACACATACTCGCCACTTCCCATTATTTTTTTGAACAATCACCATATTTGCCAACCATTCGGGGTAGTCCACTTCTTGAATCATCTCAGCCTTCAAGAGTCTACTGACTTTGTCATTGATAATTTGATTCATGTCGGGCGTAAATTTTCTTCTCTTTTGCTGGACGGACACGTAGTTTGGGTCAACATTGAGTTTGTTTGTGATGACATCTTAACTAATGTCTGTTATGTCGTCGTGTTCCCAAGCGAAAGTATCCATAGGTTCTGTCAAGAACTCGACTAAATTGGCTTCGACCTCCAGCGGTACATCCTGTCTGACTAGCACTTTCTTTTCTCCCGTCGATAGGCTCACCTCTGTCAATTTTTCCGTGTCCATACTTGTAACTTGAGGAACGTCCTTCCCTTGGTGTCGAATAGTTGGTCTCAAACATGTCTTGTAGCATTGTCTTGCTTCAACCTGATCTCCTTGAATCTGTTGGACTCCCCAGGGTGTCGGGAATTTTACTACTTGGTGATATGTTGATGGGATAGCTTTTAAGTCATGTATCCATGGCCTTCCAAGGATTATGTTGTAGGATGACTGAAAATCTATAATAAGAAACTTCTGTAACAAATTCACCCCTTGAGCCTATGTAGGTAATGAAATTTCGCCTATCGTCCTTTAGTCTCGCCACTGAATCCGACGAGTACAGTGCATTTCTTTGTCATATCGTGTTCATTCAAGCCCATTTCTCGTAATGCATCTAACATCATAATATTCACTGCACTACCATTATCTACCAAGATTCTCTTGACCAGGCAATTTCTGACGGGCAGTGAGATGACTAAACTATCGTGTTGTGGCTCTGTCACGTGTTCCCTAGCTAACTCGTCAAACTGAATTGCTGGCAACTTTGTTTCCATGATGTCTGCTCGCATGACCCTCATTCTAGGCTCTCTATCTGCCCTCTTTGCTTGTGAATATGTAGCTCCACATACCTCAGATCCTCCAGCTATAAAGTTGATAACCTTGTGATGTGGTGGAGGGGGAGGCTGTCTTGGTGGTGACGACTCTCTAATTCTATTTTTTCCCGTCATGTACTCTATCAAGTAGCCTTTCTTGACGAGTATCTGTATTTCTCTTCTTAATGCCACACAATCATATGCTCTATGACCATAATCACTATGGAAATCACACCACAACTTTGATTCGGGATTCGCTTTAGGTTTGTTTGACTTTGACGGCTAATTGACAACATTCCCCAATTTATTGAATTCTCTCACCAAGGCTGATGGGCTGATACTGAATCCATAACTGTCAAACGTCGGTGGAAGATTTGGGTCTTTCTCCAGTCCAACCTTCCTTGTACAGCACTAACACGTGCATCCTCACGATTGTTCCTTGAATAAGGCCTGTAGTCTCGTGCCTTTTTCATAATAATATTTCTATTAGGGCGATAGTAGTTGTCCTCGTCATCTCATCTGTCTTCTTCCAACTTGACTTGGGCCATAGCTTTGGCTTGTACGTCATCCATGGTTCTGCATGGGTATTTCGTCAGCTCGTCGTACAATGGTGTATCCCTTACTAGTCCACGGTGAAAAGTTTCAATAGCCGTCGGTACGTCACAATTTGTTATTGTCACCTTTTCTTTGTTGAATCTGGAAAGGTATTCTCTCAAGGGCTCTCTATACCTTTGCACAATTCGGTATAAGTCACTCATCGTCTTTTCAAATCATCTGCTACTAGCAAATTGTAGATTGAACGCATCGACGAGGTCCGCAAACGACGATATGGTTCTGTTTGGCAGTCCGACGAACCATTAGAGGACAGGTCCCGTGAATGTTGAACCAAATCCCTTACACATACAAGGTTCCCTCAATTCTTTAGTAATTGGTACCATAAACATTCGTTGTTTGTACTGAGCAATATGTTCTTGTGGGTCAGTCTCACCATCATACAACCTCATATGTGGTATGTTAAATCGTTTCAGAATCTCCACCAAGGCAATATCATCAGTGAAGGGGGAATTCGCGTAGCTTATCGGTGTAGCCTTTTCCAACGACTTGGGTACACCCAGTATACGTTGTATCATTTCTCTCATCTCCTTCAACTCCAGCTTCATGGCATCCATCGTGTTACTTTCTAATCGTGAACTTCTATGCCTTGACCTCCTATTCGACCTTTCTTCTTCGTAGTCGTGCCTGCCCGTCGTAGCTTCAACCTCAGCCATGTTTGTGCCCAACACAAGCACTTCATCATCCCCCTTTCGTCTTTTCTCCTGACCATCATCACCATAATCCAGCCTTCCAACCACACTTGCGACCGTTTGTTTTGAAACTGCCGTTGCACTTGATCTCACCGTGCTCAACGTAGCTTTGAGTGTCTCATTTTCTGCACGCAAGGTTTCAACATTTGTTTGTAACTTCTTCACGACAGTAAGTACTTCATCATTCGTAGGATTCGTAGTTTGCTCTTTGTTACCGCTTTGTTCAAGATTCGTTGCCATGACCGTGGAAATTGTGTAGAACTCTTAGTTAATTTCCCACAGACGGCGCCAACTGTTTTGTCCAGATTTTGTAGGGTTAAAAACTAAGTTCTTTTATTGTAAAATCATATATAAAATATATTTAAATGGTAGTACTAGCAGAAAAAAGTATGAAAAAGCTAATCGGCGACTAGAAAACAAAATAGAGACAAGACCATTTTGATGACGCGGAAAACCCTTGTAAAAGGATAAAAAATCGCGGGTGGGATGTGCCCAGCCAAGAATATCCACTATAATGTTGATCAACCTCGATTACAAGTATTTTCAATGAATAAAAATACTACTCGTCCACCCTGTAGGAGCTACCCGTCGGATGTATGTATAGTATGTATAGAATTGTGATAGATTTCAACCTCCTCTCATTTATCTCTTCAAGAATATATTTATAGTCTGATTTGGATGCCTCCCACGATCCTATTTTAATTCTAGAAGCTGTTGATCGCGTTTCTTGATTGTAGGGATCAGTTCCAAATATTTGAATTATATATGGAGTAGGAATCTTATCCTTTCCTTGATTTTCTGCCCGTCGAGTGTTCCAGTTTTATCTGTCGAGACTTGGTCTACTCGTCGGCTGTTATTCTCCCCTATTTTTTAGGATTTACATTGAATTACTAATATAACGAAAAATAATATTTGCAATATTATTTTATACAACTGATATTGCAATAATTAATAAATATTTATCAATTAAGGCAATCAATCCGCTCGTCGGACTCCAAACAGTTTTTACCCGTCGTGTTGTCAATATGCTCGTCCATAGAACTTTCACTCGTCAATACGAATCTGGACGTGACCACAATGTAATGGTATATTGGTATCTATGATATACTGCACCAAATGGAGTGGCAGTTGGGATTGGAAGGATATTCCACTGATAGGTCTCAAGTGTTGCTTGATGATGATCAAGAGAAGAAAACAGAGAGATTTAGACACAGCCAGAAAATGGCAGTAGCCTAAGCGCCGATACATACGTCAGAAGGGTCTCCTACAAGAATATGAAGGAACTTAAACAATGTGTACTTAGTTACTGAGAAAGCCGTTGCTCTAATGCCTCCTTACATATGTTCCACCATTTTGATAATGGAAATTGCTCATGCGGAGATTACCGGTAAATGAATTTTTCGATATTCATCCTGGTTGCATTTAAAGTACTTTTCAATTTTCATGTCCATATCGTATTCTAGGGTAATTAATTTTTCACTCAAAACTTAAATAAGTGGAGAAGATCACAGTACAGTTTCCTCGCAAAACAATGTATTTACATCATCATAATAACAATGATCCAGGGGATTTAAACTCAGTGAAAGATATAACGGAACCTCAACAGTTGGATTTTCTGCTTAGTTTATCCTCGTGCTTTCACAACTATTCTTAAACTATCCTCCGAAGGTTACATGCTAAAAAGGTCCCTACCTGATTAGGTTATGCTACCTGAGTTTTAATTTAGTAGTACTTACATTCTTAAACAATCTTACTTCACAAGATTAGCTGTTTTGAAATCTGCATCAAATCCACTTGCACCAGGATATACAGAAAACAATTAGGTATCATAAACATCAACAAAAACAATACATGCAAGTAAAGCTGTCACATAAAGAAAAGTACCGGTTCTTACATAAAAACATATATCTTAAACCGTGTAAACCAAAGTACCAATATATAAGCACTAAATTAAAAACACCTAGAACTTGCAAACTAACATTTTCAGTCCTCTTTAATTATATCAATCTCTCCTCGACGTATATTTTTTCTCCAAATTAATATAAAGAAGGACATAGATAAGCAGAGGAACAACAACATAAAGAAGCACCCTCTTTATAAAAAGATCTGGAAAAGGACCCCAATAAGCAGAGGAACAACAACATACAGGAGTGATCTCCCGAGGCACCCGAGGGTTGCCGAAACGGAAACTGCCCGTGATAGTGACATGCCCCTCGTATGCTCTATCCATCATCAAAGCAAACAGATCACTATCTACAACATTGCCCATGGTTGTTTCTTCTGGTAAGCTTGTGCGGATCTGCATGGCGTGCGTAGAGCGTAGGTACTTAAAAGTTAGAACTCTGTTAGATTACAATTTAGTTATTTAGATTCACACCTGTGACTATATAGCCCCCATGTATGATGCATCTTAACGTAGAGTAGTAGAATACTAGTAGAACTAGAGTTGTAAGGTCCTAAAGAATTTTAAAGTACACATATCTTAAAAAATTATTAATAAGTAATACATGTTTTTTTTGTCAAGTAATACATGTTTCATTTACTAAATACATTACTTAAAATTTATGTTTCAGTATATATACGTACAATTACTGGATTTCTCTTGGTTCAAAGTTTAGAATATGTGCTGGCTGCTTGTGAATGAACAAAGGCATACTAAGTGACGAAATACACATCTCCCTCTGCAGATATCTCCGCATACAGTCCATACTCTGCACAACTAAATGGTTAAAAATTGGCGAAATAACGTATTATACTATTAGTTCTCTAAGTTTAGAAATATCAATTAATTAAGATCTTCAAGTAAAATTTAAACATCACGAAACTCAATTCTATAGAGCAGTACTAAACATTGTTGGAAAAACCAATATTAAAAGTCACCTGGAGGGACAAATCCAACTGTTCCATGTACACCAATTGAACTCAGTTGTGCATGATTGATGTCACTTGTAGTCGCAATAAAGCCGAACCTCGCCAAACCAAAATCACCAATACGAGCAACGAAATTCTCATCAAGAAGAATATTACTTGGCTTTATGTCGCAATGAATGATACTTACATGGGTGTGATGATGTAGTTAATTCACTCCCAGAGCAACATCAATGGAAATATTAAGTCTCTGGAGTAAACTTAAGTTTCTTTCATTTTCTTGATAATTAGGACTTGGATGCAACCAGTTGTCAACATCAATGTCGTTTCCCCTGAAATCAGTGCTAGAGCATGCTGTGATGATCTTGGTAAGATTCCGATGACGAATATTCCTCAATGTTTCACACTCTGCCAAAAAACTCTGGTTCGCTCCACGTACTTCAATGTTTAGCACCTTCACAGCAACTGTTTGTTCCACTGATTCAAGAACTCCTTTGTAAACTGAACCATACCTTCCTTCACCTAGCTGATTGATTGGTGAAAACTCATTTGTAGCTAGTAGAAGATCTTGGTATAAAAGTTTGGGGTATTGGGTGTCCTTTAATATCGGGAGAGGGTCATTGAACTTCCTGGAGTTCGATGTCGATGACAAATTAAGGCAAAACATTCGAACAACATACTAAGGGGTACAAGAATTAGGATTAGTATTATTCTCAGGGAATATGCTTTTTTCTTATTCCTCGAGACTCTTACAGGACAAGCAGGCAAATGCAATGCTTGGATACCTCCACAGAGCTCCAAATTTCCAATAACTGAAAAAGCACTAACGTTTGTTAACAGACCTCCTCTAGGAACTTCACCTCCCAGTTTGTTCAGCGAAAGATTGAGAAATTCAATTAGATGAAACTCTTCAAAGAAACTTGGAATTAATGTTCTCGGACATATTATTCCTTGAGAGGTGTAGAATTATAAGACTTTTCAAAGCTTTGAAAGATGATGGAATTTTACCCTGAAAAAGATTTCCTTGCATATGTAGCTTCCCCAACATCACACACCCACCCAGATCGAGTAGTTGGTATATGTCCTGTTAGTTTGTTGTACGAAACATCTATTCCAACCAATTGTTTCAAGCTTCCGACGTTGGATGGAAGTGGCCCACTGAATAGATTTCGGGACACATCAAGAAAAATACATTGTGAAGAAAACAAAATTTCATCAGGTATTACACTTCTAAGCCTGTTGTTAGCAAGGGACAGTTTCTGTAAACCTGAGATGTTAAACAATTCAGTAGGTATGCTTCCTTGGAACGTATTACTTTCTAAATTGAGGGTAACTAATCTAGTAATGTTGGTAATGGAAGTTGGAATTACTCCTGAAATGTTTTTTTCATTCAAACTTATTCCACTCAACTTGGACAGCTCTCCAATCGATTCTGGAATGGTCCCTGTTAATAAGTTGCCGTACAGTGAAAGCAATCTCATGTTCTCAAGTTTTCCAATTTCACCAGGTATGCTTCTGTATATGTGGTTTCCGTCCAAATACAGTACTTCCATAGTGGTCGAGAAATTTACAATGGAATTTGGAAGCTTCCCTCTTAAATCATTCTCACTGAAGTCCAAAAACTGTAGATGAGTACAATTAACCAAAGAATTGATGAAGCTCAAGTCATTGGGCCGCATATTGTCTCCAAGTGGATTTTGACCCAGATTTAGCAATCGAAGATTAGGAAGGCTACCAAAATTGTTTGGTATTGGCCCAGTAATACTGTTAGTTGGTATGTCAAAAGTAACGAGATTGGACGCATTAGCTATTAGTGGTAAAAGTGGACCCAAAAATCTGTTCTCTCCTGCGTAAAATTCTTGCAGCTTAGGAAGGGTGAAGCCCAAATCTGATGGAAACGTTCCTTCCAACTCATTCTGGGTTAGATCAAGAGCATAGAGGGATGAAAGGTTGTAGAGTGGTAGTGGAACTATACCCGACAAATTGTTCCCTGCCATGCCAAGAACCTCTAATTTTGTGTGATGAGCAACTTCCAAAGGTATGCCCCCCGCTATATTGTTATGACCTGGATAAAAAAAAAAAGATGATATATTCCCTATCGAAGGTGGAATTGATCCAGTAAAATGATTCTTTCCAACATCAAACAGTTCAAGCTTAGACCAAGAGGCAAATTTAGTCGGTAGTCTTCCGTCTAGATTGTTTTTGTACAAGGTAATGTTTCTGATATCTACACAATTACTCAAATTGGCAGGAAATCCACCTCGAAGAAAATTGGATTCCAGATCAAGATATTGCAGACGAAACAGTCGACCTATGTCATTTGGAATGCTACCCCTCAGACTGTTACCGTCTAGAGAAAAAATACCCCTCAGACTGTTACCGTCTAGAGAAAAAACACGAAGAGATGATATGTTCCATATTGAAGGTGGAATGGAGCCTGTAAAAAGGTTGATTCCAAGATCCAATTTGATATGGGCAAAAATAACCCTAAGTAAAATATAATAAATATAGCATTTATTATTTCATTAATTAGACCTGTTATGGTCCAAAGGCTTGGGCCCTCAAAACGAACTAGGAAAATAAATCCTCGGATCAACTGAACTTGTAAGTCTAGCCCACAAGCTCTGTTGAAGCTATAGGCCCATTAAGCCTTTGTTATTAATTAATTTCGTAATTAATAAATAAAGGCTCAGTAAAGGCCCAAGAAGTCTGTTGAAGACCTTCACCCTAGAAGGATCTAGAAACCCAAACGTGGGAAGAGTCCAACAGGGACTCTCATTCCTATAAGGTTTTGGATACCCCTGCTGCTAGGAGACTTGGCCCCCAAGTCTCCTAACCCTAATTGGATTCCAAGGCCTTCATGTGCCTATTTAAAGGGCCTAACCCCTCAACATTAGAACTACGTTGTTGGCTTGATTCTCATACGAACTGAGATACGTAGGCAGTTAACGAGGACCTGTGTTTAGTCACGAAACGTTAGTGCAGCCATTAAAACTTGAAGCTCCCCCAAACCCTAGCACTAATTACGCATTAAAGACACCTCGTTTTTAATCCGTAACATTTGGCGCCGTCTGTGGGAATCGAATAATAACCATGGCAAGAACACGAAGTACTGCAAGCATCCTTGAAGGAGAGATCTCTGGCGCCGCTGTCGACACCACTGTTCCCCCTATCACAACTCAAGGGCAACAAGCTGTTATTCCAACCACCTCTGTTGAGGACCCTGAAGAAAGCACCCGGCGTGCTGGACCCCTCAGCATCGTCGTTCATCCTTCCAACCCCGATGTGTCAATTCATGCTTCAGCTCCTCCGCTCCAGGTAATTCCACCCCTTCATACTACTTTTGTTGCTCCTCCTACTATGCAGGTCCCGTCTGCTATAACTTCCGACCCTCGTTATGGGCTCCCAAGGAACTATGAGCCCCCTTATGAGCAAGGGCTATTGCCCCACTATACCTCATAACGAAGAAGTCGGGACTTCTCTGGACCTTACTCAACTGATGACGAGAAGTCATCTGACGAAGATGTTAACCCACGAAGGAGGCGACCTGGTAAGGAGCCCCTTGGAGGGAGGAGTACCCAGCCCCGAGGGCCTCAAAGTAATGACTCCCTGAACCTTCAGGAAAGAATACGCGCTCATGAAGCCGAAGCTCAACGACTAAGGAAAGACCTGGAAAAGGCATTGGCAAGGCGACAGCACCCCAGAATGGAGGGTGCTGGAGAGTTGATGAGAAACGCCTCTGTAATAGATTTGGATGAGCCCCCGAGGCAAATAAGGACAAGTCATGTTAGGGCTGATCCCCAAGACTTACTGCCGCTTGGAGATCCTGATGATCCTACGCCCCCCTTTACAGAAAATATTATGAATGAAAAGATATCAAGGAAGTTTAAGATGCCAACAATCAGGGCCTATGATGGAACGAGAGATCCCTCAAATCATGTGCTCACGTTCTCTAATGCACTGTTGCTGCAGCCTGTAAACGATGCCATTAAGTGTAGGGCATTTCCCCAAACCCTGAGTGGCATGGCTCAGCGGTGGTTCAGTCGTCTACCACCAAACTCTGTTGGGTCATTCAAGGATCTGAGCAGGGCCTTCATCGGTCAATTCATTAGCAGCAAAACTCATGAAAAGAGCTCAGCTTCGCTAATGAACATGCACCAGGGGAAGAACGAATCCTTGAGGGATTACATGAATAGGTTCACAAAGGAAGCCTTGAAGGTCCCTGATCTAGATCAGAAGGTCGCTATGATAGCCTTGCAGCAAGGAACTTCTGACGAAAATTTCAGAAGGTCATTAGCCAAGAGGGCCCCTGAAACTATGAATGAGCTCTAAGAGAGAGCAGGAAAGTATATCAAGGCTGAGGAAAGTATGAGGAAAGCTCAAGGGTTTCAGGCCTCGAACGCCTATCCTAAAAAACGATCCAGCGATACCGAGTACACTGTTGATACCAAGTATGCAAAGAATGGTGACGCCAATGACTCCAAGAAGAAAGGAGGTGCCAGGTTCACCGAGTATGCAAGGCTAAACACCGCCCGTAGCCAGATACTAATGGACATTGAGAAGGGTAAAGACCTTCGATGGCCAAAGCCACTGAGGACTGATCCTGAAAAAAGAAATAAGAACGCATACTGTCGGTTCCATAGGGATGTGGGACACGACACTGATGACTGTCGTCAGTTGAAAGACGAGATCGAATTTCTGATTAGAAGAGGGAAGTTGGAAAAATACACCAAGGATGGTGCTAGAGACGATAGAAGGAGCGACAAACGAAGGGACTCAGACCCCAAGGAAAGAAACAATCAGCCCAGAGGGCCTGTGATTAACGTAATATCAGGAGGGCCAACTGCAGCAGGCGACTCCCGAAACTCCAGGAAGGCGTATGCCCGGGAGGTAATGAGCATTGTAGGAGAACCTCCTAAGAGGGCAAGAACTGAGATCTCGTTGTCCTTCGATGACTCCGACCTAGAAGGGGTAAAGTTCCTCCACGATGATCCCTTGGTAATCACCCCCACCATAGGGAATTCTCCTGTGAAAAGAGTCTTGGTAGACAATGGTTCTTCTGTTGACATCCTATTTTATGATGCCTATGTGAAAATGGGATACAGTGATTCACAGCTAACCCCCTCCAACATGCCCATATATGGTTTTAATGGAGTGGAGTCTCGGATTGAGGGGATCATACAATTACCAATGACTATGGGCGAAGAACCTCGACTGTCCACTCAGATGCTGAATTTCTTAGTTATTAAGGCAAGCACTACCTATAATGCAATCCTTGGGAGGACAGGGTTGCATGCCTTCAAAGCAATAGCTTCTACATACCACTTGAAACTCAAGTTCCCTACCAGGAATGGAGTGGGGGAAGAAAGAGGAGATCAGAAGATGGCCAGAAGCTGTTATGTGGCTGCTTTGAAGCCTGATGGCACTGGGGGGCAGGTTCTCCCCATTGAAGATATGGATATTAGAGATCACGAAGAGAGTAGGGGGAAACCTGCGGAGGACTTGGAGTCCATCCCCCTGGATCCTTCATATCCTGAGAAAGTGACATATGTTGGGGCTTCACTCCCCAAGGACCTGAAACAACAACTGACACAGTTCCTGCAGGATAACAGGGATGTTTTCGCTTGGACAGCAGCTGACATGCCAGGAATAGACCCCGAACTTATAACACATCAGTTGAATGTAAATCCTGGAAGGACAGCGGTCAAACAGAAGAAAAGAAGTTTTGCCCCTGAAAGACAGGAGGCCATTAAGCAGGAGGTGGAAAAATTGCTAGAAGCTGGATTTATTGAAGAAATTCAATTTCCTGAATGGCTGGCCAAACCTGTGATGGTTAAAAAGAGCAATAGGAAGTGGAGAATGTGTGTAGACTTCACTGACTTGAATGATGCATGTCCCAAGGACTGTTTCCCCTTACCAAGGATAGACACGTTAATAGATGCCACAGCTGGGCACGAGATGCTTAGCTTCATGGATGGTTTTAGTGGCTATAACCAAATTAAAATGCACCCCGATGACATTCCTAAGGTATCATTCATCACTGACTTTGGTATTTTTTGTTATCTGGTTATGGCTTTTGGACTTAAGAATGCAGGAGCCACGTATCAAAGGCTTGTGAATAAAATATTCAAGGCCCTCATTGGCAAAACAATGGAGGTTTATGTTGATGATATGTTAGTCAAGAGCCTAGAAAAGGCCGATCACCTTGCGCACTTGAGTGAGGCGTTCGAAGTTCTGAGAACCCACAAGATTATGTTAAACCCAGCCAAGTGTGCCTTCGGTGTAGGGTCTGGAAAGTTTCTAGGCCTGATGGTCTCGAAGAGAGGCATCGAGGCCAATCCTGATAAAATCCAAGCGATTCTGGACATGGAACCCCCCAAGACTGTGAAGGAAGTCCAAAAACTCACTGGAAGGGTAGCAGCCCTGGGACGTTTCATATCCAAGTCTGGAGAGAAATGTCTCCCATTCTTCAAGGCCCTCAAGAAGGTCAAGAACTTTGAGTGGAATGACGAAAGTCAAGCGGCTTTTGAAGAACTAAAAAAGTATATGGCTGAGCCACCCTTACTTGCCAAACCAAAACCTGAGGAGGTGCTATTTCTGTATCTTGCTATCTCAAACTCAGCCTCGAGTGCAGTTCTTGTGAAAGAGGAAGCTAAAGTTTAGAAGCCTATCTATTATGTCAGCAAAATTCTACATGGTGCAGAGCTGAACTACTCAAAGGTAGAAAAGTTTGCCTTGGCGTTGATAATGGCTTCAAGGAAGCTGCGTCCATACTTCCAAGCACATGTAATCGAAGTCTTGACAGACCAACCCCTGAGAAACATACTGCATAGCCCCAAGGCCAGTGGAAGGCTAATCAAATGGGCTGTAGAACTAGGAGAGTTCGAAATCAGATACAAGCCAAGGACGGCCATTAAAGCTCAGGCTCTGGCTGACTTCGTGGTTGAATGCACCATTCCAAACCAAGAAGTCGGGGGGCAAGAAGAGGATAAAGAAGTTGAAGAAAAAGAAAAAAGTGAAGAACTCAAAGAATACTGGTTGCTCTTTTTTGACGGAGCCTCAAAAACAAAAACTAGTGGAGCTGGCCTAGTTTTGCAAAGCCCGGATGGCTTCATTGTTGAGTATGCAATCAAGTTGGATTTTCCGACTACAAACAACGAGGCAGAATATGAAGCTTTGATAGCTGGGCTTGGCCTGGCCAGAACCCTGAGGGTAAAAAATATGAAAGTATGCGGTGATTCAAGGCTAGTGATCTCCCAAGTAAATGGAGAATTCGAAGCCCGTGATGAAACTATGGCAAGATATTTGAGAATTGTTAAAGCTCAAGCCACGCAATTTGAAGAATGTCACTTTGAATACATCCCCAGAGAGGAGAATGTGAAGGCTGATGCCTTGTCTAAATTTGCGTCATCTGAGATTGAAAGTTACTCTGGCAGCGTCTATTTCCAAGTCTTGAAGACCCCAAGCATTGACGCAAAGTTAGTAGCCCCGATTGGGCTGGGAGCATGCTGGATGGATCCCATCAAACTCTACTTGGAAACAGGAAAAACACCTGCCAACCCCTTGGAAGCTCGCAAACTGTCAGTAAGGGCCCTGAGGTATACTCTCATAGAAGGAATACTCTACAAGAAATCATACGTGATACCCTACTTGAAATGTTTGAGACCCCATGAAGCTGAGGCTGCCCTAAGGGAAGTTCACGAAGGAGTATGTGGTCAGCACCTAGGAAGCAGAGCTCTTGCTCACAAAGTCATGAGACTGGGATTCTATTGGCCTGAGATGCTTAAAGATGCCAAAACTTATGTTAAGAAGTGCGATCGCTGTCAAAGATTTGCGCCCATCGTTAGACAGCCCCCCGAGATGCTGACATCCATAAACTCCCCGCTTCCCTTTGCTATGTGGGGAATGGATATATTAGGGCCGTTTCCTATGGCCAGTGCACAAAGAAAGTTCCTCGTTGTCGCCATTGACTACTTCACCAAATGGATAGAAGCAAAGCCCTTGGCCAAAATTGACACTAAGAACGTGACTCAGTTCTTCTGGGAGAATGTTATATGCAGGTATGGGCTACCCCGAATCCTAGTGACGGACAACAGAACTCAATTCAACAGCAAGGAATTCATGGAATATTGTGGGAATTATAATATTGAACTACGCTTTACTTCAGTAGCTCATCCGCAGTCAAACGGACAAGCTGAGGTCGCCAACAGAATCATCCTGAATGGACTCAAAAAGAGGATTGAACGCTCCCAAGGGACTTGGGTTGACGAGTTGCTTCCAATCCTATGGGCATACAGAACCACTTGTAGGACTTCAACAGGTGCTACGCCATTCCAACTAGCCTACGGGGCTGAGGCAGTAGTTCCCGTTGAAATTGCTCAGACATCACCAAGGATACAAGGGTTTCATGTTGACACAAATGAAGAGGGCATGAAGCTAGCCCTAGACTTAATAGATGAGCTACGCGACAAAGCTAATGCCAGGATAGTGGAAAACCAGAAGAAAGCTTCATTCTACTACAACCTTAGAGTCAAGGAAAGGTTCTTCCGCGAAGGAGACTTAGTCCTGAGAAAGATCGAGGCATCTGGAGTTGGTCCCAAGGGCAAACTAGCTCCGAATTGGGAAGGACCATACCAAGTGAAGGAAGTCACAGGACAAGGCGCGTACAAGCTCCAAACCCTTGAAGGGGTCGAAGTCCCCAGAAGCTGGAATGCCACTAACTTAAGAAAGTACTATGTTTAGGTTTTAACTTTGATTTGCAAAACGTTTGAGTATCAGTTTATTAGCCTTGGAGGCATGACATTTATTAGCCTTAGAGGCATGATATGTTTTTTACTAAATTACAAGTTTCAAGAAATGTTATCTGTTTTCCATATACAACACTTATTATGTTCACTTAGTCTTTTTACGAAGCCTCGAAAGTATTTGTTGTTTATGTTTAAGTTAAACACGAAAAACAAAGCAAAACTAAGGCGCATAGTAAAAAGGCAGGAAATACATAAATAAAGCCCGAAGGCTGAATGTTTTTACAAAGCCCCTAGGGGCAACATAAATGCAAAAAAAGATCCTATCTACGCTTCCTCCTCCTCCCCCTCTTCTTCTCCCGAAGAATCCTCGCCACTCGAGGAAGACGAACCTTCTTCACCTTCATTGGTTTCTTCTTCTCCCGAAGAACTCTCTTCTGTCGACTTCTGAGGAGTTACCACAGGAGTAGTTCTCTCAGGCACAACTCTGCGAGGGGGAGTAAGACTAGGCTCACGAGCCCTTTGTTGCCTAACATCAGGACTGCTGTCCCCCTCGGCTTCTTCCTGAGCCGCAATCAACTGCTTTAGAGCTTCAGCCGACTGAGGACTCTGAAAGTCCACTTTAGGGTCGAACAACCCCGGATGTTTGGCCAACACTGCCTTCAAAGCTTCATTCCAACCAATTGTGTAGTTGGCCGGAAAAAGAAGATCATCATGCTGCTGAATCAAGTCTTGGTACTTCTCCGAGCCCAAATACTTGTCAATGATTGCATTTTGATCGGCCCGGAGTTCTATTATCTCAGCCTGAGCCCGCTTTAGCATGTCCTCCTTCTCCGCCAACTTCTCCTCTAGTTGCATGATCTTGGCGTTAGCTTTAGTAAGCTCTTTTTTATGCTTCCCCGCTTGAACTTTCCACGACTCTGTCTGGTGGAGGGAAGCCTGAAAATAGGCGTTGGCCTGAAAAACCAACAAACCACGTTAAAACACATCAAAGACCAGGAGTAGTGTGTGCAAGTGAAATGCAAATTGGATAGGTTAAGAAATTTACCGACGCCAGTGCTTGTGCACCCAAAGCTTTGGTGCTCTCCTCGTCCCGTCCCAAGACGATATCCTGGTAGTCACAAGGAGTTAAAGAATGGAGGGACCAATCCCTAGCGTGATCCGTGCAGCCGATCACGGTATCCGACTTCCTAAATCCCCAGCCTGGTTTATAAGCCAGGGATTTTGGTGCTCTAACAGTTTCGCTGCCCCCAGCCCCAGTTGGCTCAGAATGAGGCTGCAAAAAAGCCGGAGGCTCTTTCCCCTGTCTGGGGTCGCTCATCAACTTTAGCCGCTTCATACGGCCAGTTTCTTCCACGGGTGGAATGATCCACTCGTTGATTTGCGCAGCAGCTGAAAAAACGAACAGAATATAAGCATGACAGTAAAACAATCCAATGTGCAGAGTAAAGAGACAAATCTAGGTAAAAGCGGCATACCTTTATTTGAGGCCCTCGATAGGCCCACTGCCTTTAGCCTACGCTCATCAAGAAGAGCCCAAGAGACTTCCTTGGTCTCCGCTTGAGTAAGCGCAGCATAAGCATTCTGCTCCTCCAAAGAGAGCAGGATTGAATCGGCGCTCCCATCTGCGACTTTTCCAAAAGTGGGCCTAAAGAGAGTACCCCAGTCTCCCCCCTCCCATGAAATTTGAACGAAGTTTTCCTTCCAGTGAAGATTATTGTCGGGAATTGAAGAATTATCGAAAATGTGAGGTTTATTTGGCCTATGGGCTATGTGAACCCAGCCAAGAGAAAGGCTAGAGGAATTTTTGAATTGAAAAATTTTACGAAAGAGGGGGACAGTCATTTTTATTTTCTTTTCTAAACAAAGGACCATAAAACAATGAATGAGCCTCCATCCATTGGGAACTATTTGAGAGGGGTGAATTTGAACATCAGCCAAAAGTGTAGGAATAAAATCATGCAAAGGAAATCTAAGCCCCGCTAGCAGGGCATCTATGTACACAAATAATTTGGAAGGGTGCCAATGGCAGGTCCTGTCGCCAGGCTCTGCCAAAAAGATGGTGAAGCGAGGAGGAAAATTGAAAAGACGATTATACTTTTCTACCAAATCAGACTCAAGAAACTTATTACTACGACTATAAGAATCTAAATGGGACAAGCTAGGATACTCGTCCCCCCGTTGGTTTATCATATCGATTAAAGACATGTAAGGAGAGAAAATGGGAATTCGTCGAAGAGGTTTACCTCGCTTAGCAGACCCCACGTTCATAGCTGCCAGTCTTGAATTCTTCTTGTCAGCCATTTTCGAGCTACTGTGTATCCTCGAGAGTATTAGAAGCTGGAACTACTGAGAAGCTTGAGAGCTCAAGTATGTAAGAGATTTGAGAAGTGAGAAATGAGAAGTGTGAATAGTGAATCCCCTCACCTCACTCATATATAACCCTCCAGCCGGTCACATGACCGTTTGAATTCACCTTTTAACAGGTGTTTCTAGGTCACACGACCGTTGAAGGGTAAGTCAACCGGTATGACCGGTGAGTGGGCTCATAAGGCCCATGCTTTAAGGCCCAATACTCTGTAATCCATGAACCAGGAAGAAGAATCTAGAAATTGGGCCAATAAAAGCCCATGGTCAATAAGCCCCAAGGCCCAATCACTAAAGGAAAAAGGCCCGTAAGACCTAAGATACTAAAGGCCCATGATTTAAGACCATTGGAGGTCCATAACCCAAGAGCCTATAAGGTTCCACTTAATCAAGTTTGCACAGCCAGGAGGCCCAAAATAGTTTCGACCTCAAAGGGTTTTGAGGTCTAATTCGACTTCATTCCTAGTCGAAGGATAGAAGGCCTTGAGGCCCAAAAGAGTTTCGGCCTCAAAGGGTTTTGAGGTCTAATTCGACTTCATTCCTAGTCGAAGGATAGAAGACCTTGAGGCCCAAAAGAGTTTCGGCCTCAAAGGGTTTTGAGGTCTAATTCGACTTCATTCCTAGTCGAAGGATAGAAGGCCTTGAGGCCCAAAAGTGTTTTCGACCTCAAGGGTTTTTGAAGTCTAATTCGACCTCAATCGAGGTCGAAATCGAACCGAGTCTCATTTTTGACCAAGTAGCCATGAAGGCTTATTCGATCTCAATCGAGATCGAAAGAGACACCCTTATTTGTTTCGACCTCGAGGAATTTTGGAGCCTAATTCGACCTCAATCGAGGTCGAAATCGACCTCATGCTCGTGTTTCGACCTCAAGGAATTTTCAAGTCTAATTCGACCTCAATCGAGGTCGAATTCAACCTCAAATCACATGATCGACCTCAATATAATTTTACTGGTATATTCGACTTCAATCGAAATCGAATTCGACTTCAATACCTCCTATCGACCAGAAGGCACAATTTACGTTTTTCGACTTCGATCCAAGTCGATTTCGAGCTCGATTCCAAGAATCGACTTGGAGTGGAATTCGAGGTCATTTTCGACCTCAATCCAGGTCGAAGGGGTCAAAATGACAGAAGCCCAAATCGACCTCAAATCCCATCGACTTGGAGGGGGAATTGAGGTCGAAATCGACCTCATTTGAGGTCGAGATAGTTTGGATCTTAAAAATTCTCATAAGTTTGATAATATCCTTGGGGGACCAATTTATAAGATGTTGATTCTTTAAAAGAATACAAGGCCTGAGCCCAGAAAATAAGGATTGATTAAAATAAGTCAAAAGCCCGGTAAGGCACTTAAAGCCCTTTGTGAAACTTTTACGAAAACTCACGAAGTTTTCCCAAAAGTTGGGGGGCAAATGATATGGGCAAAAATAACCCTGAGTAAAATATAATAAATATAGCATTTATTATTTCATTAATTAGACCTGTTATGGTCCAAAGGCTTGGGCCCTCAAAACGAACTAGGAAAATAAATCCTCGGATCAACTGAACTTGTAAGTCTAGCCCACAAGCTCTGTTGAAGCTATAGGCCCATTAAGCCTTTGTTATTAATTAATTTCGTAATTAATAAATAAAGGCTCAGTAAAGGCCCAAGAAGTCTGTTGAAGGCCTTCACCCTAGAAGGATCTAGAAACCCAAACGTGGGAAGAGTCCAACAGGGACTCTCATTCCTATAAGGTTTTGGATACCCCTGCTGCTAGGAGACTTGGCCCCCAAGTCTCCTAACCCTAATTGGATTCCAAGGCCTTCATGTGCCTATTTAAAGGGCCTAACCCCTCAACATTAGAACTACGTTGTTGGCTTGATTCTCATACGAACTGAGATACGTAGGCAGTTAACGAGGACCTGTGTTTAGTCACGAAACGTTAGTGCAGCCATTAAAACTTGAAGCTCCCCCAAACCCTAGCACTAATTACGCATTAAAGACACCTCGTTTTTAATCCGTAACACAATTGTATACTGATCATCGATGTGTAGTTCTCCTTCAAGACAGTTGCGATACAAACGGATGACTTTAATGTCTATACAATGACTGAAATTGGCAGGAAATCCACCTTGAAAAGAGTTGCTGATCCCCTAGTGAAATGTATTCTAGACGAAACAATCGACCAATCTCATTTGGAATTAAGCAATGGAAGTGGTTTCTAAATTCTAAATAGGTAAATCTCGCTGAGAAAGGAGAGGTTTCCTATATGAGAAGACAACGTGCCCACCAATTTTTGGGATGGAAGGCATAATATTGTTACCCTCTGGTGTCTGCAACTGCAAGTAACACCTTCCCACTGACAGAAGTGGATGGAATTGTTCCACGAAATCAGCACACCAAATATATGGATCATCTGTTATCGAAGCTTTGAAAGAAAGCGAAGCTCGCTCATCGGTCACATTGTTTGTGAATGCATTTACATTTACATATGTTGAGGTTTCCAGCACCGAAGTTAAGAGAACGATGAATTGGAGAAAGCTTAAAGTCATGATTGTATTATACTACATGTAAAACATTGTCTGTACATGCATTTATAGTTTAAGGTCTAGTGGTGTATGATCTGGGCTTCATGGGAAGATAGATATTGAAATTAATTACTCTTTTCATTATATTAAAGCTTTTAAGAGTCATGTGGATGGACTATTATAAGCACAGCATGCAATGCAATAATTAAAAGTTTAATACTTAAAAATTATGTAAATATTTCTCCTTTTTATTGGGAATGGAGCCGGCCTGGCCGGCTGCCTGGTGATAGTACACACACCTCTCTCTCTAAAACTGTCTACTCCGCCTGAATCAACTTAACCATTCTTGTATTCACAATGGCTGCTAATAGTTTAAGGAAAAAGCTGTTGCTGAGTTTGGGAATGGCACGGACCTCATTATTAAGCCTCAACATTTTCACTCTTTTTGCTTCTAAAACCCCAACCAACAGCTTAGCCCCTCACTCTCAATCTAGGTTTCTTACCCAAAATTGCGATCATCATTCCGACAACTCACCTAATCGACAACTCGTAACTATTTTAATTCATCCTTTTTGATTTATTTATTTTTTGCTTGCTAACTTTATATTTTAGCCTTACAGTTCTTGTTTGCTTTTTGTTTTTTCAAATTGATGCATTTTACTTGTATTCTTCATATATTGATGCATTTTTTTCAAATTGATGACTTGTATTTTTGACTCAAATTTTGCTTGCTAACTTTATATTTTTCTTGTATTCTTGTATTTGTTTGATCGTTGTATTATTTTATTTTTTCAGGATGGATGGTGGGTTGGGTTTTCCAAAGAACCGAAATACCCCTATGGTCAAATAATTCATATAAGTGCAGAGCAGGGGAGATACTTGGCAACAAGTTATAGTCCTTGGTATGATCAATAGTTTTGCGGACATTCTTTGACAAAGAATTGTGTTTGTAATCAGCTTTTGATTGTTAAGTAACCAACTCATCTAGAACCTTAAACGGATCACATAAATATTCAATATTAATCACACTACTGTATACATATAAAGAGTAATGATGGTGGTCACAGTACCAAGTCAATTTTTTTTATGAAAAGTTACACAACATTTTTACCTGAGTTACTTGTTATACATTTCAGTACAGCCTTGTCAGCTTTTAATTAGCAATATTACATTATTTAAGCACACTGTGTATTTTTGTTATTGGTATATAAATCTATATCAGATTCTTCTTGTATTGAAATTAAGACTTTTATCTGTTCTGTTAAAGGTTTTTGGTTGCAATTGTGCTTTCGTTTCAGGCAGCTTGCAACAGCCAAAAATGGAACTCCGGTATTTGAGATATATGTCACAAATGGTTTAGAAGGTGAATGCAAGGAACAGGTACTTTAAGATACAAGCTGCAGGTCCTCCTATCGAATCTTTTTGCATAAAGAGCAGTTGCTCATACAATATGGATTATTACATAGTACATAATCACAGACTTTCTTTCAGCTAGATTTGATTAAACATCTAAATAGCTCTTAACAATATACCAATTTTCATGATTTTCACGTGAACTCTTTTTGATGACATCAAACTAGATGGATTTAGAAGATTAAAATTGTTGATTTTCACCACTAATGAAGAAACTGAGGCAGTAGTTACAAGTAGATGTCGTCTAAGCCTCTAAGGTCATCTACTAATTTTCTTATTATACTCTCAAATGCATGTTGTATAGGCCATCTATATAAAGCATAAGGCAGCTTGTCCGAATTCTTTAGGGTCCTCACAAGACATGAAGATGCGTCTTGGCATGTTTTCCTTGACAAGAGCAGGTAGTAAAACCGATCAGGCAACTGGGCCTGCAGGGGATTCACTTGTAGAGAAAGCTGTAGTATTCACTGTCTTTACTGTTGGTGACACAGTAGAGGAGATTCCCTGGACTTGTAATAAAAAAGTACTTGGGGTACCAGCAACATTGGAGAGAAAAGAATGCTTCTTATTCTGTCTGTCATTGGAAGAAGACAGAGATGAACATGTTTCTGGCGGCCATAATCATGAAGTTTATCGTACTACACACCATGATTTTTTTAAGTTTGTTGACTTGGTTGGCAGAGGGATACCCATAAAGGTTTGTTCCACTGCTTCTATATTAAACTTCCTTGCTATTGAAGGTCATTATTTATTTAGAGGATATTATCTTACATGATATATTTGTATTCATTTTTACAGAAGATTTCACCGAAAGAAGACCACGAAAAATATATTTCACTCCTACTCAGTCGGGCAAGAAACCAACTACCGCTTCTATCTAAACTAACAACCTTCAATCGGATTGACATTCAAACTTCATCTGATCCTTTAAATGGTAGTGGTGATATAATTTAGTTAGAAGTGTTTGTGTTCTGTACTCGGACCCTCTAATTAATATGAATGTGTGTCTTTGTTTTTCTACTCCTCATCCAAGTTGTTTCAGATATAGGGTTATATGTTGTTTGGAATTAAGTAATATGTAATCTGTTGCAGGATTATATATTGGCTCAAATGGTTACCTCGCTACAGAAGTCATTCAATTAAGGAAATTGTTTGGTCCTTGTCACGAGGTTGGCGCCATAAAGAATGTTGAGTTGTGCGAATATGTTGAAGCTGTAAATTTAACTGGTGATTTCGATATGCCTGCTGGTCAGGTAAGTAACTCCACCTCTCCCCTTTCTGTTTTATTATCAAGCATCCATGTATTTCTATAATGGTGATATACTGTATCATATTTCATTGCACGTCTCTTTAAATGTTTAGGTACTATGTAGACTACGTTTTCATATTATTTTATACCCCTCTCATACTACTATTATTACAGGTAGTGTTGTGTAATAAGATTAAGTTTTCCCCCCACATACTATTATTAGTCTCTTTCCATCATATCTTTGTCATCACCTCAAAATCTTCTTGTCAGTTACTTGAGTCTTTGTTCAATATAGTCATACAACTAGTGATGTGTGGAGTAGATATGTGTATTTGTAGAGTGACTATTAGATTTGTTGGTTTGTAGATTAACTGGATTTTGGTAAACTTTGGAATCAGGTATTTATGGTGTGTTGTTGCAAGTTAGTATTTAGAGATCAATATTTGCTATTATGAATGATTCCGGAGAATTGGGAAGCTCTCTGCAAGTATGACGAGTAGAACTGTTTTTGAGTACCCAGTCAACCAACATAGTGCATACTCAATTAACGACCAGAAAATTGAAAGGTTTGGAGAATTATAATCCAGTGGAAAAATGCAGTTTACTATGAGTTTGAAAGGGAGAAGGAAGTCAGTTCATTTGACAGTGGAACCTCCGGCTGAAACTACTCAGAGGGTGTAGATTGGCATACTGTGATACTGATGATGCCAACTTGGGTGAATTTATTGTGGGATTGCATGGAATTAACCAAAAGTGTTAGATTTAGTTTCTCATTTGTCAAACAGTAAAACAAATATGGACTTACCTTGAGCTTCTTTATTCTGGGAAAAACAATGCAAGTCTAGTGTATGAAGCATCTCAAGCGTTTAACCATTATAGTATGGGGAATAAATCAGTTACCGGTCATTTTGCAGAATTTTCAAAGCTTAATGACGAGTTTAATGCTCTTTTTGCCAATCACTGCCTATGTTCAGAAGATGATGGTTTATGATGACATATCTCCGTAGCTTGCGACCAGAGTTTAGTGTTGTTCGTTCACAAATCTTGGAAGATGTTTCAGTGAAAACCGCGAGTGAAGCCTTTGCTAGAGTATTAAGGGTTACTCATGAGAACTCTACTGTGGTACCCTGTAACTAGGAACAAGCTGGGTAGTTCAAATATATTGTGCCCGACTCTGCTCTTGAGGGGGAGTGTTAGAACAATATAATTTTATTGTGTGTATTTACTATTACCCCAATCTTCTAATATGGGTGTACTACTATTTCAGTAGTGTTGTGTAATAAGATTAAATTCCCCCCCCCCCCAAATACGTATACCTCGAACAGTATTGATTTTTTCCTTCTTATGCTTTAGTTGATTTTTGCGCAGGGGCGGTCGTGAGATATACGGGGCCTTAGGCAAAATTAGTTTGTGGGGGTCTAATCTATTTATACTCTATATTTTTTTATAATTTATATACAGAAAATTTGAAAAATTGGGGTCTTTATGTGTTGGAGGCCCTAGGCGTAGGTATTGTTCGCCTATAGCCAATGTCACTCCTATTTTTGGGACCACCGCGTTGTATTTAATAATTTCAATGCACTTATATTTGCGATGTCACTGATGATTTACACAGCTAATGTAGCAAAGAGATCTAGAGCTTGATCATTATAACCCTTGTATCAAACATATTTAACATTGTGATTATCCGCTCAATATCTATCTCAGTTTAGTTTCTTTTGTTTTTATGGTTCCCCGGTGACATGACACCAGCCTGCCTTTATTGTAATCTTTTGTGCATTAACAAGCAGTATCTATTAATCTACAGGTGGCACTTCGGGCAAAAGTTGGGGACAAATATAAGCTTCGTCCAGATATCGATCTTGAAGAAATGTATGGAGCTGTAAGTTGTTCTGCTATCCATCTTAAAACTTTCGATATTAAAGTGTCAATATTAATTAGCGTATAAAAACTTGTGAACCCATATGATAATTTATATGCACAAGAAATCTGGTAATTTTTCTGCCGCTAGTCTTTGTCAATCTCTTGACTGCACTGTGATCATCACAACAATTTAGGTCGTTCTCTACAAAGGAAAAGGAAGGCTTCCTGGGTTTGAGAATTCTGAATGGGTTGATGTCGATATTTTGATTATCGGGGAAGAGGTGCAAATTTTCTTTGTAACTAAAAGCTATCTTATGTTACCTTGTTTCATGCTTTAGAGTTTCTATAAAAAATTACTTACAGTGTGCAACTAAGTTATTGTCTATGCAGCATCATCGCAGAGACGGAATTGCTATTGCGGTTCTATATTCAGCTTCTGAATTTTATTTCTTGAAGTTTTTTAAGCAGCTGAAACTGCAGAGCCTTCAAGAATCTCACTGATCCAAATTTCAGTAAGTCATTGACCTAGTTTAATTTATAGCGAAGCATGCGCTATCTAAAACATTCCTGTCCTCTTCACCTTTGCAGAGCTTAAAATTTGTAAATGAATAACCTTATGCATCAATTTAAACACTGAATTCATGCAAAGAATAATGTGAATACTTGGTGTCAGAAAATTTAATTTAATAGATCTGATCTTATATTTTCTTTGCAGTTCAGATTATATTTGCTGTGCTGATCGAATGCTGTACTTGTACCCACCAATTCCAAACGCATGTCTGCTGCACAGAAAAGTTGTTAAAATGTGAAAGATTTAATGGACAACAAATCTAAAATGGGTAATTTTTTGAGGATTTGACCATATGGGTGGATTAATGAACTTTTATTATCCTTTTTGTGCTGCTTTATGTTGGTCATGTTGTTAATTAAGGAGTCACAAGGTGAGAAAGAAGACTTGAAAATTGGTGTTACATACAGAATTTCCACACAAGCAGGGAAGCAGCAAAATACATTCATACTTAAATGAAATCCAATCTGATCCTGATTTCTTCAGTTTCATTTTTCTTTTTAGCTGTTTAGCCAAATCAACAATGACTCGTTACTCTTATATACTCCCGCCGTAACCCCGTAAAGTTCTGCGTATCTGATTCTACAAACCTACCAATATAGTTTCCAACATCAGTAATAACCCTTGCTGACAAGAATCACGTGCGTAATTCATGAATTTGAACCCACAAGCCAAGTGTGTTGAGAGGCATGTCACGTCTATTAAACGATCATGGACTTTATTCGATGACTCGATATCATGATAAATCTGAAAAAGATATCTATTAGCACTCAATTATTTAATATAAATCCCTGGCTTCCATAATGCTACTAGTGTTTGTTGCATGGATGACAAGTCAACCGCCCCTTCTATAATAAATCTTCGGTATTGGTACTTTTTATCACAAGTTAGAGTAAAATGACACTTTTTATGATTCAAAAACGCATTTTTAGAAAACGCTATTTTATTTTATGTTTTTGCAAAATTTTATTTTCTTAAAACATCCTAAAAGATTAAAAAAAATGTAAAAACACATGTTAATCATGCGTTATCTATGTCAACGCATGTTAAATATACGTTGTCTGTGTTTGTTTTGTTGAAGTTAAAAACATTATACATATTGTGGGGGGTCACAGGAGTTGAACACATATCTTTACGTACTCAAAACCTGTATGTAGCAGACACTGAGTTCGTAACAATCTTAACAAAAAATCATAATCGCACGTTTCTTTGTGACTAGAAGAGCCAACTTTTTGAATTGTGATTTATTGGACCAAATTGTGATATTTTGACTCTTTTCTCTAAATCATCCTACCAGATACCATCTTGCATCTAACGGAGTCTTTTCCTCCTCAACAATCCCATATGCAATGCCCCCCTCCTCCTCTTTCCAGAGTAATACGAGCCAGGTCATCAATGTGATAACTACTTGACGCCATCTCACTAGAAAAGTAAATGAAAGCAAAACCAACAGGATTTTTAGAACAATAAACTCATGTCAAAAGACAAGAATGATATTTATTATTTAATAAGTTTATAAAAAGATATAGTAATATATGACGTGATACTCCAGCCGCCGTTAAATAGAAAAATTAAGTGTGAGTTTTAACTTCTGTACAAATATAAATTAGATTATTAAAGTGCAATAATATAATTAAAAAGTGAATTAGACATATATATTCTCAATTTATTAATGTCTGTTAATAAAAGTTGACATAATGTAATTAAATATTAAAAAAAATTGGTCAATTTTATAATTAAATTATTTTTCTATTAAAATTATAATTCAAACCATCACAGCTAAAGTTAAACCATTAACGTCCCGTAAAAAAAATTATCGAAATGCAATCAACTTTTTAAAAATAAAAAATTTGATCAACAGATTAACAAACTTTATAACTAAATCATTTTTCTATAAAAATATTATAGTTGAAACATCAAAATTCAATTGGCACTGTTTGGGATCTCTTATAATCTCCTTATAAGTTGGAAAATATACTCATTTTTCAACTTATAAAGTACTTATAAGATTAGTGGAAAAAACCGCGCTTCGCAGCGGCCTCATAATAAATTTTAAATTTATTAAAAAATTTCCCACAAAGTTACATTAGTGATGACATAAAATTTGATATTTCAAAATTATATTAAATCAAAATAGTAGTATGAAATTTATAAATATTATAAAATCAAATAATAATTTCAAAATATATTTGTGTATTATATATAATTCATAAATTACTAATTTGTTATGATTCTTAGATCTTTTTTTTTCTCATCTGCCGCTAACAATATCAATGTCACCAATGTAGGTTAAGCAGCACACGACATCTAGATAAGTATTAGTAACATTATATAATATTAGAGAATATAATTTAAAATTATATATGTGTGTGTGACTTATAATATCTTATTTTATCGGGACACGTGTTTCAATTATATCGGGACATATGAATTCAAATCCATGTAGTGGTATGTTGATGATTCATTCTTCCAACTTTTTTGGAGTCGTTGTACATAGAAGCATCACTTTAAACTCACATGATAGTGGTATATATCGGTCGGTACTTACCTCTAGTTTTAAGTTTTTAATATTATATAAAGACTCTTCTTCCAAAATATGTTTGAATCGAAAAGGTAGATACTTTTGAATCGTCCCATAGATTAGATTTTTTATCATAAATTAAAACATCAACGAGTTAGTACGAATACATAATTATAATAAATTAATAAATAACAAAATTTTATTAAACTTCTCGTCAATTAAAAGCATTTCAAGTCTAAATTGATCTTATGTTTGTGTATTAATTGCATCCTACATTCTGCATACTCTCCTTCTTATCATCCAATCATCTATGTTGTTATCAAAGAATTCAAGAGAGTGTAATCCATGATATATTAGATGTTGAATGTAAATATCTTTGTGATAAATTTGTTGTGATTTAGTTTTTGATGTTTGATCTTTAATTTATATAAGTGATGGTCTATTAATTTTTAGACGGAAACACATTCAATTTAGGTAAAAGAATAAATTAACTTTTTTTATTATAGATAGTGTCTTTTTGGAAAAATCAAAATAGTTTCGATTTTTAATACTTTAATGCCTTTTTTAAAATTTCCAATTACCTTACGTATAATAATGTCTTTTCTAAAATTTTAAAATTTATCTTATGGATAATAATAAATTTTTTGACTTTTGAGGAAAAAGTTTAGGAGAATATAACGTAACTTAACTTAGATTTTTCATAATTTGGAGAAAGTTTAGAAGAATATAAGGTAACCTAGATTTTTATATAATTTTTAATATTTACTAATTCAAAAATTCGATAAAATTAGGAAAATACATTGAGACGATTACATATAATAATGTATATTCTAAAATTTTGAAACTTATCTTATGGATAATAATAATTTACTTGACTTGAGAAGAAAGTTTAGGAGAATATAACGTAACTTAGATATTTCATAATTTGGAGAAAGTTTAGGAGAATATAAATTAACTTAGATTTTTTTATAATTTTTAATATTTACTAATTCAAAAATTTGAGAAAATTAAAAAAATACATTGGCACGATTTGAGAGTTCACCTAACCGTCTCCGTCTTCTCATTTATATATAATTAAAATAATTGATACTAGTGAAAAAACTGCGTTTCGCGGCGGTTTCATAATAAATTTTAAATTTATTAAAAAAATTCTCACAAAGTTACATTACTGATTACTAAACTGCATAGGATAACATTTTATATAACAAAATTATATTAAACCAAAATAGTAATATTAAATTTATAAATATTATAAAATCAAATAATAATTTTAAAATATATATGTGTTTTATAATTCACAACTTACTAATTTGTTATGATTCTAAGATCTCTTTTTTCCCATCTACCGCTAACAATATCAATGCCCCCGATGTAGGTCAAGCAGCTCACGATATCTAGATAAGTATTAGTACTATTATGTAAATATTAAAAAATATAATTTAAAATTATATATATCTGTGTGTGTGTGTGACTTATAATATCTTATTTTAGCAAAATACCTTACAGTATATTAGTGTCATTAACACATGTTGATGATTCTTTTTTCCAACTTTTTTGGGGTCGTTGTATGTAGAAACATCAATTTAAACTCACATGATAACGGTCTATATCGGCGGTACTTGCAACTGTTTTTAAGTTTTTAATGCTATATAAAGACTCTTCTTCCAAAATATGTTTGAATTGAAAAAGTAGATGATTTTCAATCGTTGCATGGATAAGATTTTCTTATCATAAATTAAAGTATAAAAAAAGTTAGTATGAATGCATAATTGTAATAAATCAATAAATAAAAAAATCTATTAACCTTCTCATCAATTAAAATCAGGTCAAAACTAAATTGATCTTCTATTTGTGTATTGATTGTATCCCACATCATGCATACGATCACTCTTATCCTCCAATCGTCTCTATTGTTATTCAAAGCATTCAAGAGAGTGTAATACATGATGTGTTAGACGTTGAATGTAAATAGCTGTGTGATAAATTTGTTGTGATTTATTTTTTGATGCTTGATCTTTAATTTATATAAGTGATGGTCTATTATTTTTTAGATGGAAACACATTCAATTTAGGTAAAAGAATAAATTAACTTTTTTTATTATCGATAGTGTTTTTTTTAAATCAAAATAGTTTCAATTTTTAATAATTTAATGCCTTTTCTAAAATTTCTAATTATCTTACGTATAATAATGTGTTAGGAATTATGAGTTTTGATGATAACAAATTACTTAAAATTATAATAGGGATTTAAAATTCATTGTAACTGGTCAATGGATATGTGACTTATAAATATCCATTGACTAGGAAACCAATTATCAGTTGAAGCTTGGTTATCAACTGATAAACTGGATTGTAACATTTGATTCATGCTTCATTATCAATTGATTGTATTGCCTCGATGGATGCTGTGAAGTAGTTGACTAATGTTATTGACTTTAATTTATAGCTTCTCAACGGATGTGAAGGATGCCTGATTAATTGTAAATATTCTAAGTCAGAATTCTCACAAGTGAAGTGATCAACAGATATTGGAGTCGATGGATGAAGACACTACTCAACGGATAAAAGCTATCAACGGATACAAGCCATCAACGGATAAAAGCAATCAACAGATAAGGGATCATCAATGGATAGGTAGTCGATGGATAATTCAAATAGCCATCGATTCAATAACTGATCAATGGATATCCTATCCATTAATGGATAAGCAAAGAAGAATCAACTGATAAGCTTAACAGCATTTATCAGTTGATTAAGGTTTCCCAATTTAGCTAAAGACAAATAGAATGGGAACTCTGCAGAAATTGAATCATTGGAAGACAGTCATGTCAGGATTGTAAAGACTTTCAAGGAAACACAGTCTTCAAGGAATGCATCAAGACAAAGATACTTTCAGGACTAGACATAGTCTAATGAAGACTGTGAAAGTAGATAATTTCTATTTTCATATAAATATTTTAAAATGTAATTTATAATGTTATCTATCGATAGGAAATAGAATTAGAAGAAAACTACTATATAGTAGTTTGTAACTCATTGTAGCAAAGTGTGGGTGTAGAAAGATAGTGAAAAGAATTGTAAGCACTGTTGTGCAGAAAACACTTTGTAAGGAGCTTGGTAATTTTACCGAGAGAAATTGAAAGCAAAAACACACTAGTGGAAAAACCAATCCACTAGTAATTTATATATTGCTTGTTCTGTTTTCAATTCATAAGTATTACATCCTTAGTTCAATTAGGATTTTTTTTTCGTACACTCAAACTCTTTGTTGAACAAACTTAAATCCGCAAGAATTTAATTTAATTCTTAAGTTTGTATTCACCCCCCCCCCCCCCTCTCCAAACTTATTGTACTCAAGGGAAAATAACAATTGGTATCAGAGCCTAGCTTTCGACATACAGAAAGTTAAGATCTAAAAGTACATCAAGTATGGGTCAAAAAGACACAGGAGTCAAGATTCCAGTTCTAGAGAAAGATGAGTACTTTCCCTGGAAAGTGAAAATGCACTTGCATCTGCTATCCATTGATCCTTCCTATGTTCACTGCATAGAAAAAGGTCCACATAAGCCTATGAAGATAGTTACAAGTGTAAATGTAGATGGTACTCAGGCACCAGACAAACTCATTCCAAAACCTATAAGTGAATACACAGATGAGGATGAGAAGGAAGTACATAAGGATAAAAAGGCTATGAATATTTTATTCAATGGTCTTGACAAGGATATGTTCGAAAATGTTATCAATTATACAACCTCCAAGGAAGTCTGGGACACTCTTCAAACTCTATGTGAAGGCACTGAACAAGTAAGAAAGAACAAGATGCAACTCTTGATTCAAAAATATGAAGCCTTTCATTTTAAGAGTGGTGAAGCAATCAATGACACGTATAGTAGGTTTCAAAAGTTGTTGAATGAGCTAAAGCTATATGGAATAGTGTATGTTGTTGAAGATACCAACCTCAAATTCTTGAGGTCCTTACCCAAGGAATGGAAACCAATGACTATTTCTATAAGACAATCTCCTGACTTTAAAGAATATAGTATTGATAAGCTGTATGGCATCTTGAAAACCTATGAGCTGGAACTACAGCAAGATGAGGAAATTGAGAAAAGTCAGAAGAGAGAAAAGTCCATTGCTTTGGTGGTCAAGGATAAGCAAGTTGCAGAATCTGGTGAAGATGTTTCTGTCAAGGAAGGGAAGAAAGAAAGTCATGTCAATAGTACAAGTGGTGTCAGATATGATGAATCTTCAACTGGGAAAGGAAAAGAAACAGTTGAGGATGATGAGTCATACACCAAGGATGAAATGGATGAAATAGATGAGCATTTGGCTTTTCTATCAAGAAAATTTTCAAAACTCAAATTCAAGAGGAATCTCATGCAAAGGCCTGGATCCCAGTTCAAGAAAGACAGTCAATAAAGAAAAAATCTTATTGACATGACTCAATTCAAATGTTTCAACTGTGGATTGGCTGGTCACTTTTCTAATGAATGCAGAAAGCCAAAAATTGAGAGGAAATCTAAGTACAGTGATGGTATTGACTATAAGAAAAAGTACTTTGACTTGCTCAAACAAAGAGAGAAGGCTTTTGTAACAGAAGAAAAGGATTGGGCTGCTGAGGATGATTCTGAAGAAGAAGAAGAAGAATACATCAACCTTGCACTAATGGCAAATCATGATGATCAGGAAGCTAGTTCTTCTAGCAATCAGGTAATTTCTACAAATCTATCTGAGTTATCCAAATATGAATACAATATCACAATTAATGAAATGTCAAATGAATTGTATAATTTGCATGTCACTCTTAAGTCCTTAAATAAATAGAACACTAGGCTAAGAATCACCCTAGAAACTCTCACTGAAAGAAACAATTATTTAGAGGGAGAGCTAGTGTAAATGGACAGACTCAAGGTAGAAAATAAAGATGCTAGAAAAGAACTAGTTGAGTGTAAAAAGGAAATAGAGAATTTGAAGGAAAAATTGGAAGAAGAACTAAGAACCATTGACAGGTGGAACAGGTCTAGTAAAGCCAGGAAGAAGATGAATGACATTCATGGAACAAACTCTTTCACCATGTTGTCTGAAACTCTTGAGAAAATAGCCATTAAAGAAAACCAATTTTTGGAAAAGAAGCAATCTATTGCTAATTCTGAATCAACTGATAAGAATTATCCATCGATTGATAATGTCAATTGAACGGATAATCATCCATCGATTGATAATGTTATTCCAACGGATAATTATCCATCGATTGAGGAATCATCAACGGCTAAGAAATGTGTTTTAAAAACCAAGCTTAACAGACCTGTTAAATTTCTCAAAGAAAGTAGCTCCTTTAAACCTTAAGTTAAAGTTAAAGAAACTAATATTGGATTCTTATCTAAAGATCAATTGAAGGAGAAATTAGAGAAGATAGAATCCAATATTAAATCAAATGAGAAGAATAAGAAAAACAGAAATGGTAAAGTAGGCATAAACAAGCACAATAACTACACACCTGACAAGTATGCTCCTAGAAAGATATGTGCTAAGTGTGGTAGCAAAAATCACTTATCTGTGCAATGCAAGATCAATATGCCTGCAGCAACCAATGTGTCTGGTATACCTAACATGCATTCTAATTATATTTTTCCTCATTTAGTTGATTCTCATGTTGTTCATGCTCAATATGCATCAATGCCTTATATGTTTAATCCATATCTTGCATTTACCAACATGAATATGCCTGCTATGCCATGGAATATGCTTAACAATTTTCATGCTCCAAATTTCTCCAATTCTGCAAGCATGAATATTCCAAATATTAGCACTGAGAATTCTGAGGTAAGGAAGCCAATACCTAAGGTTGAAGTGGAAGTAAAACCACTTAAACCAAAGGTATAAGAATTGGAAACCAAACCAAAGGTAGCAACTAATAAGAAAGGACCCAAGGTAACTTGGGTACCAAAATCAACTTGATTGTTTTTGGATGTGTGCAGGGAAAAAGAAGAAATCTTTGGTACTTGGACAATGGGTGTTCAAGACACATGATTGGAGATAAATCCCTGTTCACAAAGTTTGAGGAGAAAGCTGGCCCTAGAGTAACTTTTGGAGATGACAGTAAAGGGTACACCATGGGATATGGCTTGATTTCAAAAGAGAATGTCATCATTGAACCTGTTGCATTAGTTGATGGCTTAAGACATAATTTGTTAAACATAAGTCAACTATGTGACAATGGAAATAAAGTTTGCTTCACAACTGAAGCATGCATAATTTCCAACAAGAAAGATGGAAGCCTGGTTATGACTGGAAATAGAAAAGGAAATGTGTACATAGCTGACTTTAATTCAACAAGTGCAAACTCATTGACTTGTCTTCTCTCTAAGGTAAGTATAGATGAAAGTAGGCTATGGCATAAGAAATTAGCTCACTTAAATTTCAAAGCCATGAATCAGTTGGTCAAGAAAAATCAAGTGAGAGGCTTACCACAAATGGAATTTGTCAATGATGGACTATGTGATGCTTGTCAGAAAGGAAAACAAATAAAGGCATCATTCAAGTCAAAATTGGAATCATCAATTGAGAAACCACTTGAGTTATTACACATGGATTTGTTTGGTCCTGTGAATATCATGTACATTGCAAAGAAGAAGTATGCTCTAGTCATTGTGATGACTTTTCAAGGTTCACATGGACTTATTTTCTGCATTCAAAGGATGAAGCTAGTCATCTCATCATCAAACACATAAGAGAAGTTGAGAAGAGTCTTGAATTAGATGTAAAGAAAACAAGAAGTGACAATGGAACAGAATTTAAAAATTCTATAATGACAGAGTTCTGTGAATCTAAACGAATCATACACACCTTCTCTGCACCAAAAACACCTCAACAAAATGGGGTAGTTGAAAGGAAGAATGGGACACTGATTGAAGCAGCTAGAACTATGTTGGAAGATGCTAAATTACTAACATACTTCTGGGTTGAGGCCATTAACACAGTATGTTACACTCAAAACATCTCCATAGTAAATCAAGCTCAAGGAAAGACACCTTATCAATTGATCAAGAAAGAGAAAAAGCCAAAAGTGGGGTTTCTTTATGTCTTTGGCTGCAAATGCTATGTGCTAAAGAATCAAGGTGAAAACCTAGGAAAATTTGAAGCCAAAGCTGATGAAGCTATATTTGTTGGGTATGCACTATCAAGCATAGCCTATAGAGTCTATAATCTTAGACTACACATTGTTATGAAATCTGTACATGTAGTATTTGATGACAAAAAGATTCAAGGACTGTTTGATGAAGGAAATCATGAAACACTGCATTTTAAGAATGAATCAAATGATGTAGATGATGATGAAGAATCGGAAATTGTAAAATCACAAGTACTCAGAAACCCAATATCAGTTGATGTTACTGCATCAATGGATAATTTATCAGTTGACAGAATTCCATCAACTGATAATGCATCAACTGATAATCCTTCAATGGATAGTCAATACTCTACATCTAGGGTATCCAATTCAGGGGGAGTTTTTCAGAATCAGTCCACAAATTCAAATCAATTTGAGTACAACACTAATGATCATGAAGCTTCATCATCAAGGCAAAATTTGCCTCCATAGAGAAAATGGACAAAAAGCCATCCATTTGAACTAATCATTGGAAATGCAGAAGATGGTGTCAAGACAAGAAGTGCTACTCAAAATGAGTGTCTGTATAGCAGCTTCTTATCTCAAGAAGAACCTAAAAGAGTTGAAGATGCTCTCTTGGATCCTGATTGGGTTTTAGCTATGCAAAAGGAACTCAATCAATTTGAAAGAAATAAAGTGTGGAAGCTGGTGCCCAAAGTAACAGATAGATCAGTAATTGGTACAAAATGGGTATTCAGAAACAAAATGGATGAAACTGGTACTGTGATTAGAAACAAAGCAAGACTTATGGCAAAGGGGTACTCACAGGAAGAAGGAATTGATTTTGATGAAACTTTTGCACCAGTTGCAAGGCTGGAAGCAATCAGAATCTTTCTGGCCTATGCTGCACATGCTAATTTCAAAGTCTACCAGATGGATGTGAAGAGTGCATTCTTGAATGGAGTGTTAGAAGAGAAAGTCTATGTGGAACAACCTCCTGGCTTTGAAGATCCAAATTTCCCTGACTTTGTCTACTATCTACTTAAGGCACTCTATGGCTTGAAGCAAGCACCAAGGGCCTGGGATGACACTTTATCTCAGTTCCTCATTGAGAATCACTTCACAAGAGGTACTGTTGATAAAACTCTATTCAGTAAAAATGTTAATGGCTCTATCATTCTTATATAAATATATGTGGATGACATTATTTTTGGCTCAACTAATGAGGGACTTTGCAAAAAGTTTGCCAAATTAATGCAGAGCAAATATGAAATGAGCATGATGGGAGAACTTACCTACTTTCTTGGTTTGCAAGTCAAACAAGTTAAGGATGGTATTTTTATAAATCAAACAAAGTATATCCATGACTTGTTAAAGAAATTTGACTTAAGTGAATGTTCTTCTGCAAAAACTCTCATGACAACTGCCACCAAACTTGAATTGAACACTAAGGAAGCTAAAGTAGATATTTCAAGTTACAGGAGCATGGTTGGCACACTTTTATATTTATCTGCTAGTAAGCAAGATATAATGTTCTCTACATACTTTTGTGCTAAATTTCAGGTTGATCCTAGAGAATCTCATTTAGTGGCTATTAAGAGAATTTTTAGATATCTCAAGGGTACATCAAATTTAGGTGTTTGGTATCCTAGAGATTCTGGTTTTAATCTAATAGGCTACTCAGATGCAAATTATGCAGGTTGCAAAATAGACAGGAAAAGTACTACAGGCACCTATCAATTTCTAGAAAACAAACTTGTGTCATGGTTTAGCAAAAAGAAACACTCAGTATCAACTTCAACTGCAGAAGCTGAGTACATTGTTGCTGGAAGTTGCTGTGCTCAATTATTATGGACGAGGAATCAATTATTTGACTATGGGTTCAACATGAACAAGATTCCTATTTTCTATGATAATACAAGTGCCATTGCAATAACAAAAAATCCAATGCAACATTTCAAAACCAAACACATTGACATAAGGTATCATTTCATTAGGGAACATGTAATGAATGGTACAGTTGAATTACATTTTGTCCCTAGTGAACAACTTGCAGACATTTTTACCAAACCTCTAGATGAATCTACTTTTAATAGATTAGTCTGTGAGTTAGGTATGCTTAATTTTACTCAATCTTGAAATGTATGTTAAGTTTTTTTCTTTTCTTTTTGCCATTGTTCACAATTATTTGTTGAAACAAAGTGATCAATTGATAACTGTGTTAATTATCAATGGATATTTTTGTAGCTATCGATGGATATATTTGATCAACAGATAAAATATATTCCTATCGATGGATATTTATCTATTGATAGATAATTACCCCAGTAATTGTTTATAGATGGATAAATTCTTTATTATTTGATCAATAGATAAATTCTATTTCTATCGATGGATAGTTATCTATCGACAGATAATTTTCTTGGTAGTTATTTATCCATCGAGGACTCATTAATACGGTATTTTATCCATCGATGGTAATATAATTTCTACAGTTTTTTTAATCAGTTGATTAAATTATAGCCGTTGATTAATTACCTTATTTGTCAACAAATGAATATACCCATCGATTGTCATCTATAGTAATTAACTTTAACCTTTTTTTCTCACAACGGTTATATCCTTAATTAAACTGACTACTCAAGTCTCTTCGATCACAGAGAATATAAATAGCAAATATAATTCTTACTTAATTCTTAATTTCTATTTTATTTTCTATCTCAAAGTGCTACACCACTGTTTCTCTCTCAAGCTTAATCCTATCGAAATCACTTACTCGCTTTCAAGTTCTTTCTGTTGTTTAAGAATCAGAAATGGCACCACAAAAGAAGATTGTCTCCTCCACTGGGTTTACATATGAACAAAACAACTTCACAGCATGTCTAACAGTGAATGAAGCTCCCGTAGATTTCCATCCGTTGATGAAGTTTCTGGGAGACTGTAAAGTGTCCAAAGCGCTCAGTGAAGCATCCACAATAGTGTGTTCTTTCATTTAAGAGTTAAGAAGCACTGCAGAAGTCTCACAAGATGGGCAGGTAATTTCTTATACTTGCAAAGGTAATTCCTACACCATTACAAGTACTATTTTGTCTGAATGTTTAGAATTACCTGAAAATAATTGTGATAGGTCACCCACTGAAAATGAAATTAGGGACATGCTAGAATCTTTTAACTATGCAAATGTTGAAACCAGTTTAGGTGAAGTTGTTAGGAAAAATCTAAGGAAAGAATAGAGTTATTTCTTTGATGCTATAATTAAGGTATTTTATGGAAAAATAAGCAATTTGGATGCAATTACCACAAGTATGCAAGAGAATGCTTATTCCATCCTATTTAATAAGTACTTTAATTTTAGTACATTACTCCTAAATGAATTAACTGCTAAATTAGGAAATAAGGCATCTAGGAAAAATAACATTTATTTTGCTAGATTATTTATGCTGTTGATTAATGCCTCCATTGGAGAATATGAGATTAGTGCAGATATGGAGACACTAGAGCCTTGGATGCAAAACAAAAGGTTCTTCAAAGACTTGGTGAGAATCAACTTATATCCTAAGATGTGCCTCGTTTATCCTCCTTTTGTACAGGTATACCTAAAGAAACTCAACTTTTCTTTCACATCTTCTGGTATTCCAATTTCTTTGCCTTCTGCAACAATAGAGGGAGATGAAAATTCCCCCATCCCTCCTACCCAAGTTGCATAACCTTCCAAAATCAAATCTAAACAAACCACCACCTCAGTAGTTTCTCAAAAGACTACTATTGTAAAAACTAAGAAAAGAAAAATAACTGAGAGGAGTGTGAAGGTAGTTGATAAGGGTGATGGAACTGGCCAACATCAAGAAAGCCAGAAGGATAAGGAAGGAGAGATTGAGAGTGTCCAGCCAGCCATCAGCCCAATCTCTCAACAGATTGAGGCTGTGATAAAGAAATTAAACACATCCCTAGTTGCACCTTCTCAATAAGGTGAAACTATTGAACAAAGGTCTCAACCAGGACCATCAGATGGGGGTAAGGGTCACAAAATGCTATAGCCATAAAAAAGGAGAAAGAAGGACAAAAATATTGCACAGGGAACTCACACACCTGCAAAGCCAAATGCAAATTTGGTGGAGCCTTCAGTTTCTTCATTTGATGTGTCTCAGAATTTTCCTGAGGCACAGCCCCACTCTCTATCTATTTCTTATTCTCAATCTCCCTCAAAATCTATTTCTTCAGAAACATTGCTAATTGATAACTTCAATGTTTCAAATTCACCCTCTTTGCAACTCAGAGTGGAGCCAACACTCTCACCTGTATCACCAGAAAAGGTTAACACCTTGGTTGATCAGGAAAATACTGCAAATTTTCACAAGTCAATGGATATTACTCAATCAACTGATATCCAACATCCATTGACTAATGTACTTCCATCGATGGATATCCTTACATCCATCGACGAGCTCCAATTAATGGATATTCATCAATCGATGGATATTTCTTATCCATCGATCGACACACTCATTCCTTTTCATGAATCATCCATTGAAACAATTCAGGTTGCCAATACACTACTAGGATTGAGTGGAGTGAGTGAGGTGTGTGAGGGGTAAAGTTTGCATATCTTGGCAAAAGGAGAGTGTGTGAATGAGGGGCCCTCAAATTCTTTTGAGGTGGCAAAAGGAGAGGGTGTGAGCAAAGAGAGTTCCACCTTAGCAGGTGATGTAAAAGGAGAGGAAAGTAAGGGAGAGGTGAGGATCCAGGATGAGATCCTTATGCAAATATAGAGAGAAGCGAGTGAGAGAGAAAAGAATAGAGAGAAATCCATTTCACCATCCAATGAAGCATCAACTTCTAAAACTGAACAGGTTGCAGCATAACTCACCCAGGAGTTGGGGTTGGAGTCAGGGGAGATGGAGGAAATGGAGTTCCTGCAGGAGTTACAGATGCCCACATGGAAGTGGATGATGAGATTGAAGTCAACCTTGATGCTTCAACCTTTCAACATGAAGATCCACACTATCAAGAATTGGCAGCAGCCACTAATCAAGTAGCTGAACAAATGTTGGGATTGGTGTAGACAGAGGAACAATTCAAGAGCGGAAAGAAAAATCTAGCTAGACAACCTGTTGATGTATCCCACATAAATCCTGAAGACTTTGAAGATAGTTCTGATGATGAACTTCTAGACCCTGATGTGGCCAGTGATGAAACAAGTTTGGCTGATACTGAGAAGGCCATTATTTCTCACTACAAGAGATCCATGGCTAAAGTGAATGTAGAGGATCCTTTGCACAGAAGAATTCTCAACTTCTACAGGGACAACTCGAAGATTCAGAAAATGCGTCACAGGATCTAAGTATGAATTAAAGAAGACCAGGGAGGAAATTGATAGCTCCAGGATGCACTTTGACTCCACAATTGATTCAAGACTCAGCCTTACAATGTTAACCAGAATCAAGCAAAGGCTAGATACTGAGTTTACAGCCAAAGACAAGGTAGTGGCATTGGAGAAAAGAGTGACTGCTATGTAGCACAACATGGAATTAATTCTGAAGAATCAAGTCACCCAAATCAATCTTCTGAACCAACTTTTAGAAACTCCTATTATTTCTGCCTCCATGGCATAATCAGTTGCTGATAACAAAAAGGGGGAGAAGTATGAGGAGAGGAGAAATGAAGTTGAAGCGTAATCAAGAATACAGAGTCTGTCATCCAAAGGAAAGATGCAAAACAGACCTTGGCTCAACAAATTGTACAGCAATTTGATTCCATTGTTAGAAAAAACAAGGAGATTAATGCACAGGAGCCAATTGCCAGAAACTCTGGAGAAAGGAGAAATAAGGGTAGATGAAGGTAGCTTACAGACTGGTGACAGAAAAGGTAAAGGGATTGCTATAGAAGAAGTCAAGAAGGAGAAAAATTATGTCATGAGTGAAGGAGAGAAGCTATTGGGCAAAGCAATAACTGTTGGCATAAAAGAAAGGGAATAACAAGTAATGGCACAAAAGATCTAGCCATTCAATTGCAAAAGCAATTTGATGAGGAGGACAGGCTAATTAGGGAAGCCAGAAAAAGAGAAGGTAAATGGAGGCCTAGAATGAAACAAAGAGAAAACAAGCCTGTGGATGAACCAAAATCTTCTAGAGTCAAAATGAAGCTTGTTGTTGCTGAAGATGAGAAGCCAAAGGAACTGAAGCTTGAAAATCAAGCATCTGGGAGTGGTCAAACCAAAGAAATAGAAGTGTTCAAACCCAAGGTTAAAAATTTTGTGCTAATCAAAAGTGAAGGGATGATTGCAGTTAAAGGTCAAAGAAAGAGGGATGTTGATTTACTTCACATTGAGTATGAAGATGGATCACATTCAACTTTCACATTCAATCAAGTCTTCGACCAAGGATATGGCATCTTAAGGAAGATCTACACCATGCTCAACAGAAAGTATTATCTAACTGAAGAGCTAGGGAAGGCTATTCTAAAGAAAATAAGGGAGACACCTATTCAAGAAGAAAGGGATGACAAAATCAAAATCTGGAACCCTGAAGAAAGGAAGGTGCTTTATGAACCATTCTACATGATGATCTACAAGGACAGGGAAGGCAGAGAAAAATGCATTGATATTTGTCAGGAAATAGACAAACTGCCCAATCTGGAATTAAATCATCTTGCAAGCCAACTGGACTATAGGGTTAAGGATGAGAAGATTCTGAAGGGATCCTTGTACAGAAAAATGAAGGAAAATGAAGACAAAATGAATGAGTCAAGGGGGAGAAGAAGAAGATAGAAGATTCAGACTCAACATCAAATTGTCAGAATTTATCTCTTACTGGTATTTGATCACTCTGTCTCAAATTATTTTTGTCAATATTGTAATTCCTACTAGAATGAAAATGTATAGGAGTTTTGTTATCATCAACAGAAAATTTATGCATATTTCGCATATTCATAAATAGGGAGAGATTGTTAGGAATTATGAGTTCTGATGATAATAAATTACTTAGAATTACAATAGGGATTTAAAATTCATTGTAACTGGTCAATGGATATGTGACATAAATATCCATTGACTAGGAAACCAATTATGAGTTGAAGTTTGGTTATCAACTGATAAACTGGATTGTAACATTTGATTCATGCTTCATTATCAATTGATTGTATTGCCTCGATGGATGTTGTGAAGTAGTCGACTCATGTTATTGACTTCAATTTATAGCTTCTCAACGGATGTGAAGGATGGCTGATTAATTGTAAATATTCTAAGTCAGAATTCTCACAAGTGAAGTGATCAACAGATATTGGAGTCGATGGATGAAGACACTACTCAATGGATAAAAGCTATCAACGGATACAAGCCATCAACGGATAAAAGTAATCACAGATAAGGGATCATCAATGGATAGGGAGTTGATGGATAAGTCAAATAGCCATCGATTCAACAACTGATCAATGGATATCCTATCCATTGATGGATAAGCAAAGAAGAATCAACTGATAAGCTTAATAGCATTTATTAGTTGATTAAGGTTTCCCAATTTAGCTAAAGACAAATAGAATGGGAACTCTGCATAAACTGAATCATTGGAAGACAGTCCTGTCAGGATTGTAAAGACTTTCAAGGAAACACAGTCTTCAAGGAATGCATCAAGACAAAGATACTTTCAGGACTAGACATAGTCTAATGAAGACTGTGAAAGTAGATAATTTCTATTTTCATATAAATATTTTAAAATGTAATTTATAATGTTATCTATCGATAGGAAATAGAATTAGAAGAAAACTACTATATAGTAGTTTGTAACTCATTGTAGCAAAGTGTGGGTGTAGAAAGATAGTGAAAAGAATTGTAAGCACTGTTGTGCAGAAAACACTTTGTAAGGAGCTTGGTAATTTTACCGAGAGAAATTGAAAGTAAAAACACACTAGTGGAAAAACCAATCCACTAGTAATTTATATATTGCTTGTTCTGTTTTCAATTCATAAGTATTACATCCTTAGTTCAATTAGGATTTTTTTTTTCGTACACTCAAACTCTTTGTTGAACAAACTTAAATCCGCAAGAATTTAATTTAATTCTTAAGTTTGTATTCACCCCCCCCCCCCTTCTCCAAACTTATTGTACTCAAGGGAAAATAACAATTGGTATCAGAGCCTAGCTTTCGACATACAGAAAGTTAAGATCTAAAAGTACATCAAGTATGGGTCAAAAAGACACAGGAGTCAAGATTCCAGTTCTAGAGAAAGATGAGTACTTTCCCTGGAAAGTGAAAATGCACTTGCATCTGCTATCCATTGATCCTTCCTATGTTCACTGCATAGAAAAAGGTCCACATGAGCCTATAAAGATAGTTACAAGTGTAAATGTAGATGGTACTCAGGCACCAGACAAACTCATTCCAAAACCTATAAGTGAATACACAGATGAGGATGAGAAGGAAGTACATAAGGATAAAAAGGCTATGAATATTTTATTCAATGGTCTTGACAAGGATATGTTCGAAAATGTTATCAATTATACAACCTCCAAGGAAGTCTGGGACACTCTTCAAACTCTATGTGAAGGCACTGAACAAGTAAGAAAGAACAAGATGCAACTCTTGATTCAAAAATATGAAGCCTTTCATTTTAAGAGTGGTGAAGCAATCAATGACACGTATAGTAGGTTTCAAAAGTTGTTGAATGAGCTAAAGCTATATGGAATAGTGTATGTTGTTGAAGATACCAACCTCAAATTCTTGAGGTCCTTACCCAAGGAATGGAAACCAATGACTATTTCTATAAGACAATCTCCTGACTTTAAAGAATATAGTATTGATAAGCTGTATGGCATCTTGAAAACCTATGAGCTGGAACTGCAGCAAGATGAGGAAATTGAGAAAAGTCAGAAGAGAGAAAAGTCCATTGCTTTGGTGGTCAAGGATAAGCAAGTTGCAGAATCTGGTGAAGATGTTTCTGTCAAGGAAGGGAAGAAAGAAAGTCATGTCAATAGTGCAAGTGGTGTCAGATATGATGAATCTTCAACTGGGAAAGGAAAAGAAACAGTTGAGGATGATGAGTCATACACCAAGGATGAAATGGATGAAATAGATGAGCATTTGGCTTTTCTATCAAGAAAATTTTCAAAACTCAAATTCAAGAGGAATCTCATGCAAAGGCCTGGATCCCAGTTCAAGAAAGACAGTCAATAAAGAAAAAATCTTATTGACATGACTCAATTCAAATGTTTCAACTGTGGATTGGCTGGTCACTTTTCTAATGAATGCAGAAAGCCAAAAATTGAGAGGAAATCTAAGTACAGTGATGGTATTGACTATAAAAAAAAGTACATTGACTTGCTCAAACAAAGAGAGAAGGCTTTTGTAACAGAAGAAAAGGATTGGGCTGCTGAGGATGATTCTGAAGAAGAAGAAGAAGAATACATCAACCTTGCACTAATGGCAAATCATGATGATCAGGAAGCTAGTTCTTCTAGCAATCAGGTAATTTCTACAAATCTATCTGAGTTATCCAAATATGAATACAATATCACAATTAATGAAATGTCAAATGAATTGTATAATTTGCATGTCACTCTTAAGTCCTTAAATAAATAGAACACTAGGCTAAGAATCACCCTAGAAACTCTCACTGAAAGAAACAATTATTTAGAGGGAGAGCTAGTGTAAATGGACAGACTCAAGGTAGAAAATAAAGATGCTAGAAAAGAACTAGTTGAGTGTAAAAAGGAAATAGAGAATTTGAAGGAAAAATTGGAAGAAGAACTAAGAACCATTGACAGGTGGAACAGGTCTAGTAAAGCCAGGAAGAAGATGAATGACATTCATGGAACAAACTCTTTCACCATGTTGTCTGAAACTCTTGAGAAAATAGCCATTAAAGAAAACCAATTTTTGGAAAAGAAGCAATCTATTGCTAATTCTGAATCAACTGATAAGAATTATCCATCGATTGATAATGTCAATTGAACGGATAATCATCCATCGATTGATAATGTTATTCCAACGGATAATTATCCATCGATTGAGGAATCATCAACGGCTAAGAAATGTGTTTTAAAAACCAAGCTTAACAGACCTGTTAAATTTCTCAAAGAAAGTAGCTCCTTTAAACCTTAAGTTAAAGTTAAAGAAACTAATATTGGATTCTTATCTAAAGATCAATTGAAGGAGAAATTAGAGAAGATAGAATCCAATATTAAATCAAATGAGAAGAATAAGAAAAACAGAAATGGTAAAGTAGGCATAAACAAGCACAATAACTACACACCTGACAAGTATGCTCCTAGAAAGATATGTGCTAAGTGTGGTAGCAAAAATCACTTATCTGTGCAATGCAAGATCAATATGCCTGCAGCAACCAATGTGTCTGGTATACCTAACATGCATTCTAATTATATTTTTCCTCATTTAGTTGATTCTCATGTTGTTCATGCTCAATATGCATCAATGCCTTATATGTTTAATCCATATCTTGCATTTACCAACATGAATATGCCTGCTATGCCATGGAATATGCTTAACAATTTTCATGCTCCAAATTTCTCCAATTCTGCAAGCATGAATATTCCAAATATTAGCACTGAGAATTCTGAGGTAAGGAAGCCAATACCTAAGGTTGAAGTGGAAGTAAAACCACTTAAACCAAAGGTATAAGAATTGGAAACCAAACCAAAGGTAGCAACTAATAAGAAAGGACCCAAGGTAACTTGGGTACCAAAATCAACTTGATTGTTTTTGGATGTGTGCAGGGAAAAAGAAGAAATCTTTGGTACTTGGACAATGGGTGTTCAAGACACATGATTGGAGATAAATCCCTGTTCACAAAGTTTGAGGAGAAAGCTGGCCCTAGAGTAACTTTTGGAGATGACAGTAAAGGGTACACCATGGGATATGGCTTGATTTCAAAAGAGAATGTCATCATTGAACCTGTTGCATTAGTTGATGGCTTAAGACATAATTTGTTAAACATAAGTCAACTATGTGACAATGGAAATAAAGTTTGCTTCACAACTGAAGCATGCATAATTTCCAACAAGAAAGATGGAAGCCTGGTTATGACTGGAAATAGAAAAGGAAATGTGTACATAGCTGACTTTAATTCAACAAGTGCAAACTCATTGACTTGTCTTCTCTCTAAGGTAAGTATAGATGAAAGTAGGCTATGGCATAAGAAATTAGCTCACTTAAATTTCAAAGCCATGAATCAGTTGGTCAAGAAAAATCAAGTGAGAGGCTTACCACAAATGGAATTTGTCAATGATGGACTATGTGATGCTTGTCAGAAAGGAAAACAAATAAAGGCATCATTCAAGTCAAAATTGGAATCATCAATTGAGAAACCACTTGAGTTATTACACATGGATTTGTTTGGTCCTGTGAATATCATGTACATTACAAAGAAGAAGTATGCTCTAGTCATTGTGATGACTTTTCAAGGTTCACATGGACTTATTTTCTGCATTCAAAGGATGAAGCTAGTCATCTCATCATCAAACACATAAGAGAAGTTGAGAAGAGTCTTGAATTAGATGTAAAGAAAACAAGAAGTGACAATGGAACAGAATTTAAAAATTCTATAATGACAGAGTTCTGTGAATCTAAACGAATCATACACACCTTCTCTGCACCAAAAACACCTCAACAAAATGGGGTAGTTGAAAGGAAGAATGGGACACTGATTGAAGCAGCTAGAACTATGTTGGAAGATGCTAAATTACTAACATACTTCTGGGTTGAGGCCATTAACACAGTATGTTACACTCAAAACATCTCCATAGTAAATCAAGCTCAAGGAAAGACACCTTATCAATTGATCAAGAAAGAGAAAAAGCCAAAAGTGGGGTTTCTTTATGTCTTTGGCTGCAAATGCTATGTGCTAAAGAATCAAGGTGAAAACCTAGGAAAATTTGAAGCCAAAGCTGATGAAGCTATATTTGTTGGGTATGCACTATCAAGCATAGCCTATAGAGTCTATAATCTTAGACTACACATTGTTATGAAATCTGTACATGTAGTATTTGATGACAAAAAGATTCAAGGACTGTTTGATGAAGGAAATCATGAAACACTGCATTTTAAGAATGAATCAAATGATGTAGATGATGATGAAGAATCGGAAATTGTAAAATCACAAGTACTCAGAAACCCAATATCAGTTGATGTTACTGCATCAATGGATAATTTATCAGTTGACAGAATTCCATCAACTGATAATGCATCAACTGATAATCCTTCAATGGATAGTCAATACTCTACATCTAGGGTATCCAATTCAGGGGGAGTTTTTCAGAATCAGTCCACAAATTCAAATCAATTTGAGTACAACACTAATGATCATGAAGCTTCATCATCAAGGCAAAATTTGCCTCCATAGAGAAAATGGACAAAAAGCCATCCATTTGAACTAATCATTGGAAATGCAGAAGATGGTGTCAAGACAAGAAGTGCTACTCAAAATGAGTGTCTGTATAGCAGCTTCTTATCTCAAGAAGAACCTAAAAGAGTTGAAGATTCTCTCTTGGATCCTGATTGGGTTTTAGCTATGCAAGAGGAACTCAATCAATTTGAAAGAAATAAAGTGTGGAAGCTGGTGCCCAAAGTAACAGATAGATCAGTAATTGGTACAAAATGGGTATTCAGAAACAAAATGGATGAAACTGGTACTGTGATTAGAAACAAAGCAAGACTTATGGCAAAGGGGTACTCATAGGAAGAAGGAATTGATTTTGATGAAACTTTTGCACCAGTTGCAAGGCTGGAAGCAATCAGAATCTTTCTGGCCTATGCTGCACATGCTAATTTCAAAGTCTACCAGATGGATGTGAAGAGTGCATTTTTGAATGGAGTGTTAGAAGAGAAAGTCTATGTGGAACAACCTCCTGGCTTTGAAGATCCAAATTTCCCTGACTTTGTCTACTATCTACTTAAGGCACTCTATGGCTTGAAGCAAGCACCAAGGGCCTGGGATGACATTTTATCTCAGTTCCTCATTGAGAATCACTTCACAAGAGGTACTGTTGATAAAACTCTATTCAGTAAAAATGTTAATGGCTCTATCATTCTTATATAAATATATGTGGATGACATTATTTTTGGCTCAACTAATGAGGGACTTTGTAAAAAGTTTGCCAAATTAATGCAGAGCAAATATGAAATGAGCATGATGGGAGAACTTACCTACTTTCTTGGTTTGCAAGTCAAACAAGTTAAGGATGGTATTTTTATAAATCAAACAAAGTATATCCATGACTTGTTAAAGAAATTTGACTTAAGTGAATGTTCTTCTGCAAAAACTCTCATGGCAACTGCCACCAAACTTGAATTGAACACTAAGGAAGCTAAAGTAGATATTTCAAGTTACAGGGGCATGGTTGGCACACTTTTATATTTATCTGCTAGTAAGCAAGATATAATGTTCTCTACATGCTTTTGTGCTAGATTTCAGGTTGATCCTAGAGAATCTCATTTAGTGGCTATTAAGAGAATTTTTAGATATCTCAAGGGTACATCAAATTTAGGTGTTTGGTATCCTAGAGATTCTGGTTTTAATCTAATAGGCTACTCAGATACAAATTATGCAGGTTACAAAATAGACAGGAAAAGTACTACAGGCACCTATCAATTTCTAGAAAACAAACTTGTGTCATGGTTTAGCAAAAAGAAACACTCAGTATCAACTTCAACTGCAGAAACTGAGTACATTGTTGCTGGAAGTTGCTGTGCTCAATTATTATGGACGAGGAATCAATTATTTGACTATGGGTTCAACATGAACAAGATTCCTATTTTCTATGATAATACAAGTGCCATTGCAATAACAAAAAATCCTATGCAACATTTCAAAACCAAACACATTGACATAAGGTATCATTTCATTAGGGAACATGTAATGAATGGTACAGTTGAATTATATTTTGTCCCTAGTGAACAACTTGCAGACATTTTTACCAAACCTCTAAATGAATCTACTTTTAATAGATTAGTCTGTGAGTTAGGTATGCTTAATTTTACTCAATCTTGAAATGTATGTTAAGTTTTTTTCTTTTCTTTTTGCCATTGTTCACAATTATTTGTTGAAACAAAGTGATCAATTGATAACTGTGTTAATTATCAATGGATATTTTTGTAGCTATCGATGGATATATTTGATCAACAGATAAAATATATTCCTATCGATGGATATTTATCTATCGATAGATAATTACCCCAGTAATTGTTTATAGATGGATAAATTCTTTATTATTTGATCAATATATAAATTCTATTTCTATCGATGGATAGTTATCTATCGACAGATAATTTTCTTGGTAGTTATTTATCCATCGAGGACTCATTAATACGGTATTTTATCCATCGATGGTAATATAATTTCTACAGTTTTTTTTATCAGTTGATTAAATTATAGCCGTTGATTAATTACCTTATTTGTCAACAAATGAATATACCCATCGATTGTCATCTATAGTAATTAACTTTAACCTTTTTTTCTCACAACGGTTATATCCTTAATTAAACTGACTACTCAAGTCTCTTCGATCACAGAGAATATAAATAGCAAATATAATTCTTACTTAATTCTTAATTTCTATTTTATTTTCTATCTCAAAGTGCTACACCACTGTTTCTCTCTCAAGCTTAATCCTATCGAAATCACTTACTCGCTTTCAAGTTCTTTCTGTTGTTTAAGAATCAGAAATGGCACCACAAAAGAAGATTGTCTCCTCCACTGGGTTTACATATGAACAAAACAACTTCACAGCATGTCTAACAGTGAATGAAGCTCCCGTAGATTTCCATCCGTTGATGAAGTTTCTGGGAGACTGTAAAGTGTCCAAAGCGCTCAGTGAAGCATCCACAATAGTGTGTTCTTTCATTTAAGAGTTAAGAAGCACTGCAGAAGTCTCACAAGATGGGCAGGTAATTTCTTATACTTGCAAAGGTAATTCCTACACCATTACAAGTACTATTTTGTCTGAATGTTTAGAATTACCTGAAAATAATTGTGATAGGTCACCCACTGAAAATGAAATTAGGGACATGCTAGAATCTTTTAACTATGCAAATGTTGAAACCAGTTTAGGTGAAGTTGTTAGGAAAAATCTAAGGAAAGAATAGAGTTATTTCTTTGATGCTATAATTAAGGTATTTTATGGAAAAATAAGCAATTTGGATGCAATTACCACAAGTATGCAAGAGAATGCTTATTCCATCCTATTTAATAAGTACTTTAATTTTAGTACATTACTCCTAAATGAATTAACTGCTAAATTAGGAAATAAGGCATCTAGGAAAAATAACATTTATTTTGCTAGATTATTTATGCTGTTGATTAATGCCTCCATTGGAGAATATGAGATTAGTGCAGATATGGAGACACTAGAGCCTTGGATGCAAAACAAAAGGTTCTTCAAAGACTTGGTGAGAATCAACTTATATCCTAAGATGTGCCTCGTTTATCCTCCTTTTGTACAGGTATACCTAAAGAAACTCAACTTTTCTTTCACATCTTCTGGTATTCCAATTTCTTTGCCTTCTGCAACAATAGAGGGAGATGAAAATTCCCCCATCCCTCCTACCCAAGTTGCATAACCTTCCAAAATCAAATCTAAACAAACCACCACCTCAGTAGTTTCTCAAAAGACTACTATTGTAAAAACTAAGAAAAGAAAAATAACTGAGAGGAGTGTGAAGGTAGTTGATAAGGGTGATGGAACTGGCCAACATCAAGAAAGCCAGAAGGATAAGGAAGGAGAGATTGAGAGTGTCCAGCCAGCCATCAGCCCAATCTCTCAACAGATTGAGGCTGTGATAAAGAAATTAAACACATCCCTAGTTGCACCTTCTCAATAAGGTGTAACTATTGAACAAAGGTCTCAACCAGGACCATCAGATGGGGGTAAGGGTCACAAAATGCTATAGCCATAAAAAAGGAGAAAGAAGGACAAAAATATTGCACAGGGAACTCACACACCTGCAAAGCCAAATGCAAATTTGGTGGAGCCTTCAGTTTCTTCATTTGATGTGTCTCAGAATTTTCCTGAGGCACAGCCCCACTCTCTATCTATTTCTTATTCTCAATCTCCCTCAAAATCTATTTCTTCAGAAACATTGCTAATTGATAACTTCAATGTTTCAAATTCACCCTCTTTGCAACTCAGAGTGGAGCCAACACTCTCACCTGTATCACCAGAAAAGGTTAACACCTTGGTTGATCAGGAAAATACTGCAAATTTTCACAAGTCAATGGATATTACTCAATCAACTGATATCCAACATCCATTGACTAATGTACTTCCATCGATGGATATCCTTACATCCATCGACGAGCTCCAATTAATGGATATTCATCAATCGATGGATATTTCTTATCCATCGATCGACACACTCATTCCTTTTCATGAATCATCCATTGAAACAATTCAGGTTGCCAATACACTACTAGGATTGAGTGGAGTGAGTGAGGTGTGTGAGGGGTAAGGTTTGCATATCTTGGCAAAAGGAGAGTGTGTGAATGAGGGGCCCTCAAATTCTTTTGAGGTGGCAAAAGGAGAGGGTGTGAGCAAAGAGAGTTCCACCTTAGCAGGTGATGTAAAAGGAGAGGAAAGTAAGGGAGAGGTGAGGATCCAGGATGAGATCCTTATGCAAATATAGAGAGAAGCGAGTGAGAGAGAAAAGAATAGAGAGAAATCCATTTCACCATCCAATGAAGCATCAACTTCTAAAACTGAACAGGTTGCAGCATAACTCACCCAGGAGTTGGGGTTGGAGTCAGGGGAGATGGAGGAAATGGAGTTCCTGCAGGAGTTGCAGATGCCCACATGGAAGTGGATGATGAGATTGAAGTCAACCTTGATGCTTCAACCTTTCAACATGAAGATCCACACTATCAAGAATTGGCAGCAGCCACTAATCAAGTAGCTGAACAAATGTTGGGATTGGTGTAGACAGAGGAACAATTCAAGAGCGGAAAGAAAAATCTAGCTAGACAACCTGTTGATGTATCCCACATAAATCCTGAAGACTTTGAAGATAGTTCTGATGATGAACTTCTAGACCCTGATGTGGCCAGTGATGAAACAAGTTTGGCTGATACTGAGAAGGCCATTATTTCTCACTACAAGAGATCCATGGCTAAAGTGAATGTAGAGGATCCTTTGCACAGAAGAATTCTCAACTTCTACAGGGACAACTCGAAGATTCAGAAAATGCGTCACAGGATCTAAGTATGAATTAAAGAAGACCAGGGAGGAAATTGATAGCTCCAGGATGCACTTTGACTCCACAATTGATTCAAGACTCAGCCTTACAATGTTAACCAGAATCAAGCAAAGGCTAGATACTGAGTTTACAGCCAAAGACAAGGTAGTGGCATTGGAGAAAAGAGTGACTGCTATGGAGCACAACATGGAATTAATTCTGAAGAATCAAGTCACCCAAATCAATCTTCTGAACCAACTTTTAGAAACTCCTATTATTTCTGCCTCCATGGCATAATCAGTTGCTGATAACAAAAAGGGGGAGAAGTATGAGGAGAGGAGAAATGAAGTTGAAGCGTAATCAAGAATACAGAGTCTGTCATCCAAAGGAAAGATGTAAAACAGACCTCGGCTCAACAAATTGTACAGCAATTTGATTCCATTGTTAGAAAAAACAAGGAGATTAATGCACAGGAGCCAATTGCCAGAAACTCTGGAGAAAGGAGAAATAAGGGTAGATGAAGGTAGCTTACAGACTGGTGACAGAAAAGGTAAAGGGATTGCTATAGAAGAAGTCAAGAAGGAGAAAAATTATGTCATGAGTGAAGGAGAGAAGCTATTGGGCAAAGCAATAGCTGTTGGCATAAAAGAAAGGGAATAACAAGTAATGGCACAAAAGATCTAGCCATTCAATTGCAAAAGCAATTTGATGAGGAGGACAGGCTAATTAGGGAAGCCAGAAAAAGAGAAGGTAAATGGAGGCCTAGAATGAAACAAAGAGAAAACAAGCCTGTGGATGAACCAAAATCTTCTAGAGTCAAAATGAAGCTTGTTGTTGCTGAAGATGAGAAGCCAAAGGAACTGAAGCTTGAAAATCAAGCATCTGGGAGTGGTCAAACCAAAGAAATAGAAGTGTTCAAACCCAAGGTTAAAAATTTTGTGCTAATCAAAAGTGAAGGGATGATTGCAGTTAAAGGTCAAAGAAAGAGGGATGTTGATTTACTTCACATTGAGTATGAAGATGGATCACATTCAACTTTCACATTCAATCAAGTCTTCGACCAAGGATATGGCATCTTAAGGAAGATCTACACCATGCTCAACAGAAAGTATTATCTAACTGAAGAGCTAGGGAAGGCTATTCTAAAGAAAATAAGGGAGACACCTATTCAAGAAGAAAGGGATGACAAAATCAAAATCTGGAACCCTGAAGAAAGGAAGGTGCTTTATGAACCATTCTACATGATGATCTACAAGGACAGGGAAGGCAGAGAAAAATGCATTGATATTTGTCAGGAAATAGACAAACTGCCCAATCTGGAATTAAATCATCTTGCAAGCCAACTGGACTATAGGGTTAAGGATGAGAAGATTCTGAAGGGATCCTTGTACAGAAAAATGAAGGAAAATGAAGACAAAATGAATGAGTCAAGGGGGAGAAGAAGAAGATAGAAGATTCAGGCTCAACATCAAATTGTCAGAATTTATCTCTTACTGGTATTTGATCACTCTGTCTCAAATTATTTTTGTCAATATTGTAATTCCTACTAGAATGAAAATGTATAGGAGTTTTGTTATCATCAACAGAAAATTTATGCATATTTCGCATATTCATAAATAGGGAGAGATTGTTAGGAATTATGAGTTCTGATGATAATAAATTACTTAGAATTACAATAGGGATTTAAAATTCATTGTAACTGGTCAATGGATATATGACATAAATATCCATTGACTAGGAAACCAATTATGAGTTGAAGTTTGGTTATCAACTGATAAACTGGATTGTAACATTTGATTCATGCTTCATTATCAATTGATTGTATTGCCTCGATGGATGTTGTGAAGTAGTCGACTCATGTTATTGACTTCAATTTATAGCTTCTCAACGGATGTGAAGGATGGCTGATTAATTGTAAATATTCTAAGTCAGAATTCTCACAAGTGAAGTGATCAACAGATATTGGAGTCGATGGATGAAGACACTACTCAATGGATAAAAGCTATCAACGGATACAAGCCATCAACGGATAAAAGTAATCACAGATAAGGGATCATCAATGGATAGGGAGTTGATGGATAACTCAAATAGCCATCGATTCAACAACTGATCAATGGATATCCTATCCATTGATGGATAAGCAAAGAAGAATCAACTGATAAGCTTAATAGCATTTATTAGTTGATTAAGGTTTCCCAATTTAGCTAAAGTCAAATATAATGGGAACTCTGCATAAACTGAATCATTGGAAGACAGTTCTGTCAGGATTGTAAAGACTTTCAAGGAAACACAGTTTTCAAGGAATGCATCAAGACAAAGATACTTTCAGGACTAGACATAGTCTAATGAAGACTGTGAAAGTAGCTAATTTCTATTTTCATATAAACATTGTAAAATGTAATTTATAATGTTATCTGTCGATAGGAAATAGAATTAGAAGAAAACTACTATATAGTAGTTTGTAACTCATTGTGGCAAAGTGTGGATGTAGAAAGATAGTGAAAAGAATTGTAAGTACTGTTGTACAGAAAACACTTTGTAAGGAGCTTGGTAATTTTACCGAGAGAAATTGAAAGCAAAAACACACTAGTGGAAAAACCAATCCACTAGTAATTTTTATATTGCTTGTTCTGTTTTCAATTCATAAGTATTACATCCTTAGTTCAATTAGGATTTTTTTTTTCATACACTCAAACTCTTTGTTGAACAAACTTAAATCCGCAAGAATTTAATTTAATTCTTAAGTTTGTATTCAACCCCCCCTTCTCCAAACTTATTGTACTCATGTATTATCCTATATTATTATCCTATCTTGTATAAAAGGAGGACTACTGGGGTTAGAGTTACATGTATGATTATATTATTTTTAAAATTATATTTTATTAAAATTCAATGGTTAATATTATTTTTATGATTCACATAATAAAATTAGACGATTAAGATCTTTTCTATGATTCAGTACTGATGTGGGCAAAAATAACCCTGAGTAAAATATAATAAATATAGCATTTATTAATTAGACCTGTTATGGTCCAAAGGCTTGGCCCCTCAAAATGAACTAGGAAAATAAATCCTCGGATCAACTGAACTTGTAAGTCTAGCCCACAAGCTCTGTTGAAGCTATAGGCCCATTAAGCCTTTGTTATTAATTAATTTCGTAATTAATAAATAAAGGCTCAGTAAAGGCCCAAGAAGTCTGTTGAAGGCCTTCACCCTAGAAGGATCTAGAAACCCAAACGTGGGAAGAGTCCGACAAGGACTCTCATTCCTATAAGGTTTTGGATACCCCTGCTGCTAAGAGACTTGGCCCCCAAGTCTCCTAACCCTAATTTGATTCCAAGGCCTTCATGTGCCTATTTAAAGGGCCTAACCCCTCAAACATTAGAACTACGTTTTTGGCTTGATTCTCATACGAACTGAGATACGTAGGCAGTTAACGAGGACCTGAGTTTAGTCACGAAACGTTAGTGCAGCCATTAAAGCTTGAAGCTCCCCCAAACCCTAGCACTAATTACGCATTAAAGACACCTCGTTTTTAATCCGTAACATTTGGCGCCGTCTGTGGGAAACGAATAATAACCATGGCAAGAACACGAAGTACTGCAAGCATCCTTGAAGGAGAGATCTCTGGCGCCGCTGTCGACACCACTGTTCCCCCTATCACAACTCAAGGGCAACAAGCTGTTATTCCAACCACCTCTGTTGAGGACCCTGGAGAAAGCACCCGGCGTGCTGGACCCCTCAGCATCGTCGTTCATCCTTCCAACCCCGATGTGTCAATTCATGCTTCAGCTCCTCCGCTCCAGGTAATTCCACCCCTTCATACTACTTTTGTTGCTCCTCCTACTATGCAGGTCCCGTCTGCTATAACTTCCGACCCTCGTTATGGGCTCCCAAGGAACTATGAGCCCCCTTATGAGCAAGGGCTGTTGCCCCACTATACCTCACAACGAAGAAGTCGGGACTTCTCTGGACCTTACTCAACTGATGACGAGAAGTCATCTGACGAAGATGTTAACCCACGAAGGAGGCGACCTGGTAAGGAGCCTCTTGGAGGGAGGAGTACCCAGCCCCGAGGGCCTCAAAGTAATGACTCCCTGAACCTTCAGGAAAGAATACGCGCTCATGAAGCCGAAGCTCAACGACTAAGGAAAGACCTGGAAAAGGCATTGGCAAGGCGACAGCACCCCAGAATGGAGGGTGCTGGAGAGTTGATAAGAAACGCCTCTGTAATAGATTTGGATGAGCCCCCGAGGCAAATAAGGACAAGTCATGTTAGGGCTGATCCCCAAGACTTACTGCCGCTTGGAGATCCTGATGATCCTACGCCCCCCTTCACAGAGAATATTATGAATGAAAAGATATCAAGGAAGTTTAAGATGCCGACAATCAGGGCCTATGATGGAACGGGAGATCCCTCAAATCATGTGCTCACATTCTCTAATGCACTGTTGCTGCAGCCTGTAAACGATGCCATTAAGTGTAGGGCGTTTCCCCAAACCCTGAGTGGCATGGCTCAGCGGTGGTTCAGTCGTCTACCACCAAACTCTGTTGGGTCATTCAAGGATCTGAGCCGGGCCTTCATTGGTCAATTCATTAGCAGCAAAACTCATGAAAAGAGCTCAGCTTCGCTAATGAACATGCACCAGGGGAAGAACGAATCCTTGAGGGATTACATGAATAGGTTCACAAAGGAAGCCTTGAAGGTCCCTGATCTAGATCAGAAGGTCGCTATGATAGCCTTGCAGCAAGGAACTTCTGACGAAAATTTCAGAAGGTCATTAGCCAAGAGGGCCCCTGAAACTATGAATGAGCTTCAAGAGAGAGCAGGAAAGTATATCAAGGCTGAGGAAAGTATGAGGAAAGCTCAAGGGTTTCAGGCCTCGAACGCCTATCCTAAAAAGCGATCCAGCGATACCGAGTACACTGTTGATACCAAGTATGCAAAGAATGGTGACGCCAATGACTCCAAGAAGAAAGGAGGTGCCAGGTTCACCGAGTATGCAAGGCTAAACACTGCCCGTAGCCAGATACTAATGGACATTGAGAAGGGTAAAGACCTTCGATGGCCCAAGCCACTGAGGACTGATCCTGAAAAAAGAAATAAGAATGCATACTGCCGGTTCCATAGGGATGTGGGACACGACACTGATGACTGTCGTCAGTTGAAAGACGAGATCGAATTTCTGATCAGAAGAGGGAAGTTGGAAAAATACACCAAGGATGGTGCTAGAGACGATAGAAGGGGCGACAAGCGAAGGGACTCAGACCCCAAGGAAAGAAACAATCAGCCCAGAGGGCCTGTGATTAACGTAATATCAGGAGGGCCAACTGTAGCAGGCAACTCCCGAAACTCCAGGAAGGCGTATGCCCGGGAGGTAATGAGCATTGTAGGAGAACCTCCTAAGAGGGCAAGAACTGAGATCTCGTTGTCCTTCGATGACTCCGACCTAGAAGGGGTAAAGTTCCCCCACGATGATCCCTTAGTAATCACCCCCACCATAGGGAATTCTCCTGTGAAAAGAGTCTTGGTAGACAATGGTTCTTCTGTTGACATCCTATTTTATGATGCCTATGTGAAAATGGGATACAGTGATTCACAGTTAACCCCCTCCAACATGCCCATATACGGTTTTAATGGAGTGGAGTCTCGAATTGAGGGGATCATACAATTACCAATGACTATGGGCGAAGAACCTCGACTGTCCACTCAGATGCTGAATTTCTTAGTTATTAAGGCAAGCACTACCTATAATGCAATCCTTGGGAGGACAGGGTTGCATGCCTTCAAAGCAATAGCTTCTACATACCACTTGAAACTCAAGTTCCCTACCAGGAATGGAGTGGGGGAAGAAAGAGGAGATCAGAAGATGGCCAGAAGCTGTTATGTGGCTGCTTTGAAGCCTGATGGCACTGGGGGGCAGGTTCTCCCCATTGAAGATATGGATATTAGAGATCACGAAGAGAGTAGGGGGAAACCTGCGGAGGACTTGGAGTCCATTCCCCTGGATCCTTCATATCCTGAGAAAGTGACATATGTTGGGGCTTCACTCCCCAAGGACCTAAAACAACAACTGACACGGTTCCTGCAGGATAACAGGGATGTTTTCGCTTGGACAGCAGCTGACATGCCAGGAATAGACCCCGAACTTATAACACATCAGTTGAATGTAAATCCTGGAAGGACAGCGGTCAAACAGAAGAAAAGAAGTTTTGCCCCTGAAAGACAGGAGGCCATTAAGCAGGAGGTGGAAAAATTGCTAGAAGCTGGATTTATTGAAGAAATTCAATTTCCTGAATGGCTGGCCAACCCTGTGATGGTTAAAAAGAGCAATGGGAAGTGGAGAATGTGTGTGGACTTCACTGACTTGAATGATGCATGTCCCAAGGACTGTTTCCCCTTACCAAGGATAGACACGTTAATAGATGCCACAGCTGGGCACGAGATGCTTAGCTTTATGGATGGTTTTAGTGGCTATAACCAAATTAAAATGCACCCCGATGACATTCCTAAGGTATCATTCATCACTGACTTTGGTATTTTTTGTTATCTGGTTATGGCTTTTGGACTTAAGAATGCAGGAGCCACGTATCAAAGGCTTGTGAATAAAATATTCAAGGCCCTCATTGGCAAAACAATGGAGGTTTATGTTGATGACATGTTAGTCAAGAGCCTAGACAAGGCCGATCACCTTGCGCACTTGAGTGAGGCGTTCGAAGTTCTGAGAACCCACAAGATGATGTTAAACCCAGCCAAGTGTGCCTTCGGTGTAGGATCTGGAAAGTTTCTAGGCCTTATGGTTTCGAAGAGAGGCATCGAGGCCAATCCTGATAAAATCCAAGCGATTCTGGACATGGAACCCCCCAAGACTGTGAAGGAAGTCCAAAAACTCACTGGAAGGGTAGCAGCCCTGGGACGTTTCATATCCAAGTTTGGAGAGAAATGTCTCCCATTCTTCAAGGCCCTCAAGAAGGTCAAGAACTTTGAGTGGAATGACGAAAGTCAAGCGGCTTTTGAAGAACTAAAAAAATATATGGCTGAGCCACCCTTACTTGCCAAACCAAAACCTGAGGAGGTGCTATTTCTGTATCTTGCTATCTCAAACTCAGCCTTGAGTGCAGTTCTTGTGAAAAAGGAAGCTAAAGTTCAGAAGCCTATCTATTATGTCAGCAAAATTCTACATGGTGCAGAGCTGAACTACTCAAAGGTAGAAAAGTTTGCCTTGGCGTTGATAATGGCTTCAAGGAAGCTGCGTCCATACTTCCAAGCACATATTATTGAAGTCTTGACAGACCAACCCCTGAGAAACATACTGCATAGCCCCAAGGCCAGTGGAAGGCTAATCAAATGGGCTGTAGAACTAGGAGAGTTCGAAATCAGATACAAGCCAAGGACGACCATTAAAGCTCAGGCTCTGGCTGACTTCGTGGTTGAATGCACCATTCCAAACCAAGAAGTCGGGGGGCAAGAAGAGGATAAAGAAGTTGAAGAAGTTGAAGAAAAGAAAGAAAAAGGTGAAGAACTCAAAGAATACTGGTTGCTCTTTTTTGACGGAGCCTCAAAAACAAAAACTAGTGGAGCTGGCCTAGTTTTGCAAAGCCCGGATGGCTTCATTGTTGAGTATGCAATCAAGTTGGATTTTCCAACTACAAACAACGAGGCAGAATATGAAGCTTTGATAGCTGGGCTTGGCCTGGCCAGAACCCTGAGGGTAAAAAATATGAAAGTATGCGGCGATTCAAGGCTGGTGATCTCCCAAGTAAATGGAGAATTCGAAGCCCGTGATGAAACTATGGCAAGATATTTGAGAATTGTTAAAGCTCAAGCCACGCAATTTGAAGAATGTCACTTTGAATACATCCCCAGAGATGAGAATGTGAAGGCTGATGCCTTGTCTAAATTTGCGTCATCAGAGATCGAAAGTTACTCTGGCAGCGTCTATTTCCAAGTCTTGAAAACCCCAAGCATTGATGCAAAGTTAGTAGCCCCGATTGGGCTGGGAGCATGCTGGATGGATCCCATCAAACTCTACTTGGAAACAGGAAAGACACCGACCGACCCGGTGGAAGCTCACAAGCTATCGGTAAGGGCTTTGAGGTATGCCCTCATAGAAGGAATACTCTACAAAAGATCATATGTGATGCCCTACTTAAAGTGTCTGAGACCCCAAGAGGCTGAAGCTGCCCTAAAAGAAGTCCATGAGGGTGTATGTGGCCAACACCTTGGAAGCAGAGCTTTGGCTCATAAAGTCATGAGACTGGGATTCTATTGGCCTGATATGCTCAAAGATGCAAAAGCATATGTTAAAAAATGCGATCGCTGCCAAAGGTTTGCACCCCTCGTCAGGCAACCCCCTGAGATGTTGACATCAATAAGTTCTCCAATTCCCTTTGCTATGTGGGGAATGGATATATTAGGCCCATTCCCTATGGCCAGCGCACAAAGAAAGTTTCTCATTGTTGCCATTGACTACTTCACTAAGTGGATAGAAGCCAAGCCCTTGGCCAAGATCGACACAAAGAACGTAACTCAGTTTTTCTGGGAGAATGTTATTTGCAGATACGGGCTTCCCCGAATCCTAGTGACGGACAACGGAACTCAGTTCAACAATAAGGACTTTATGGAATACTGTGGGAATTATAGCATTGAGCTACGCTTCACTTCAGTAGCTCATCCGCAGTCAAATGGGCAAGCTGAAGTTGCTAACAGAATTATCCTGGATGGACTCAAGAAAAGGATTGAACGCTCCCAAGGGACTTGGGTTGATGAGGTACTCCCAATCTTATGGGCTTATAGAACTACTTGTAGAACGTCAACAGGAGCTACTCCATTTCAACTAGCCTATGGAGCCGAGGCAGTGGTGCCCGTTGAAGTTGCTCAGACATCACCCAGGATTCAAGAATTTCAAGTTGACACCAATGAAGAAGGCATGAAACTGGCTCTAGACCTAATAGATGAGCTGCGCGACGAAGCTAATGCCAGAATAGTAGAAAGCCAGAAGAAAGCTTCATTCTACTACAACCTGAGAGTCAAAGAAAGGTTCTTCCGCGAAGGAGACTTAGTCTTACGAAAGATCGAGGCATCTGGAGTTGGTCCCAAGGGCAAGTTAGCCCCAAACTGGGAAGGACCGTACCAAGTAAAGGAAGTCACCGGGCAAGGAGCATACAAACTCCGGACCCTTGAAGGGATTGAAGTCCCTAGAAGCTGGAATGCTGCCAACTTGAGAGTTTATTATGTTTAACTTGTTAGTTTTTATTGAGGATATTTAATTAATGACTTGTTCAAGCCTCGAAGGCATAAGTTGTTTCTTTTTATGCTAAATTATAAGTTTCGAGAAATGCTTTCTGTTTTCCTTATATGACGTTGGTCATTTTTACTTAGTCTTTTTACAAGCCTCAAAAGTAGTTGTTGTTTATGTTCAAGATAAGCACGAAAAACAAAGCAAAACTAAGGCAAGAAGTAAAAAGGCAGGAAAGTAAAATACATAAATAAAAACCCAAAGGTTGAATGTTTTTACAAAACCCTTGGGGGCAACATAAATACATGCAAAAGAAATCCTATCTATGTTTCTTCCTCTTCCTCCTCCTCTTCTCCCTCCTCCTCTTCTCCCGAAGAATCCTCGCCGCTTGAAGACGAACCCTCTTCGCCTTCATCAGATTCTTCTTCTCCAGAGGAACTGTCTTCTGTCGGGGCTGGAGGAGTTGTCTTGGGAACTGACTGCGGGGGAGATGGAGTGGGGCTAGGCTCGCTAGCCCTTTGTTGTCTAACATCAGGACTGCTGTCCCCCTCGGCTTCTTCCTGAGCCGCAATCAACTGCTTTAGAGCTTCAGCCGACTGGGGACTCTGAAAGTCCACTTTAGGGTCGAACAACCCCGGATGCTTTGACAACACTGCCTTCAAAGCCTCATTCCAACCAATTGTGTAGTTGGCCGGAAAAAGAAGATCATCATGCTGCTGAATCAAGTCTTGGTACTCCTCCGAGCCCAAATACTTGTCAATGGTTGCATTTTGATCGGCCCGGAGTTCTATTATCTCAGCCTGAGCCCGCTTTAGCATGTCCTCCTTCTCCGCCAACTTCTCCTCCAGTTGCATGATCTTGGCATTAGCTTTAGTAAGCTCTTTTTTATGCTTCCCCGCTTGAATCTTCCACGACTCCGTCTGGTGGAGGGAAGCCTGAAAATAGGCGTTGGCCTAAAAAACCAACAAACCACGTTAAAACACATCAAAGACCAGGAGTAGTGTGTGCAAGTGAAATGCAAATTGGATAAGTTAAGAAATTTACCGACGCCAGTGCTTGTGCACCCAAAGCTTTGGTGCTCTCCTCGTCCCGACCCAAGACGATATCCTTGTAATCACAAGGAGTTAAAGAATGGAGGGACCAATCCCTAGCATGATCCGTGCAGCCGATCACGGTATCCGACTTCCTAAATCCCCACCCTGGTTTATAAGCCAGGGATTTTGGTGCTCTAACAGTTTCGCTGCCCCCAGCCCCAGTTGGCTCAGAATGAGGCTGCAAAAAAGCCGGAGGCTCTTTCCCCTGTCTGGGGTCGCTCATCAACTTTAGCCGCTTCATACGGCCAGTTTCTTCCACGGGTGGAATGGTCCACTCGTTGATTTGCGCAGCAGCTGAAAAAACGAACAGAATATAAGCATGACAGTAAAACAATCCAATGTGCAGAGTAAAGAGACAAATCTAGGTAAAAGCGGCATACCTTTATTTGAGGCCCTCGATAGGCCCACTGCCTTTAGCCTACGCTCATCAAGAAGAGCCCAAGAGACTTCCTTGGTCTCCGCTTGAGTAAGCGCAGCATAAGCATTCTGCTCCTCCAAAGAGAGCAGGATTGAATCGGCGCTCCCATCTGCGACTTTTCCAAAAGTGGGCCTAAAGAGAGTACCCCAGTCTCCCCCCTCCCATGAAATTTGAACGAAATTTTCCTTCCAGTGAAGATTATTGTCGGGAATTGAAGAATTATCGAAAATGTGAGGTTTATTTGGCCTATGGGCTATGTGAACCCAGCCAAGAGAAAGGCTAGAGGAATTTTTGAATTGAAAAATTTTACGAAAGAGGGGGACAGTCATTTTTATTTTCTTTTCTAAACAAAGGACCATAAAACAATGAATGAGCCTCCATCCATTGGGAACTATTTGAGAGGGGTGAATTTGAACATCAGCTAAAAGTGTGGGAATAAAATCATGCAAAGGAAATCTAAGCCCCGCTAGCAGGGCATCTATGTACACAAATAATTTGGAAGGGTGCCAATGGCAGGTCCTGTCGCCAGGCTCTGCCAAAGAGATGGTGAAGCGAGGAGGAAAATTGAAAAGACGATTATACTTTTCTACCAAATCAGACTCAAGAAACTTATTACTACGACTATAAGAATCTAAATGGGACAAGCTAGGATACTCGTCCCCCCGTTGGTTTATCATATCGATTAAAGACATGTAAGGAGAGAAAATGGGAATTCGTCGAAGAGGTTTACCTCGCTTAGCAGACCCCACGTTCATAGCTGCCAGTCTTGAATTCTTCTTGTCAGCCATTTTCGAGCTACTGTGTATCCTCGAGAGTATTAGAAGCTGGAACTACTGAGAAGCTTGAGAGCTCAAGTATGTAAGAGATTTGAGAAGTGAGAAGTGAGAAATGAGAAGTGTGAATAGTGAATCCCCTCACCTCACTCATATATAACCCTCCAGCCGGTCACATGACCGTTTGAATTCACCTTTTAACAGGTGTTTCTAGGTCACACGACCGTTGAAGGGTAAGTCAACCGGTATTACCGGTGAGTGGGCTCATAAGGCCCATGCTTTAAGGCCCAATACTCTGTAATCCATGAACCAGGAAGAAGAATCTAGAAATTGGGCCAATAAAAGCCCATGGTCAATAAGCCCCAAGGCCCAATCACTAAAGGAAAAAGGCCCGTAAGACCTAAGATACTAAAGGCCCATGATTTAAGACCATTGGAGGTCCATAACCCAAGAGCCTATAAGGTTCCACTTAATCAAGTTTGCACAGCCAGGAAGGATAGAAGGCCTTGAGGCCCCAAACAGTTTCGACCTCAAAGGGTTTTGAGGTCTAATTCGACTTCATTCCCAGTCGAAGGATAGGAGGCCTTGAGGCCCAAAACAGTTTCGACCTCAAAGGGTTTTGAGGTCTAATTCGACTTCATTCCTAGTCGAATGATAGGAGGCCTTGAGGCCCAAAACAGTTTCGACCTGAAAGGGTTTTGAGGTCTAATTCGACTTCATTCCCAGTCGAAGGATAGGAGGCCTTGAGGCCCAAAACAGTTTCGACCTGAAAGGGTTTTGAGGTCTAATTCGACTTCATTCCCAGTCGAAGGATAGGAAGCCTTGAGGCCCAAAACAGTTTCGACCTGAAAGGGTTTTGAGGTCTAATTCGACTTCATTCCTAGTCGAAGGATAGGAGGCCTTGAGGCCCAAAACAGTTTCGACCTCAAAGGGTTTTGAGGTCTAATTCGACTTCATTCCCAGTCGAAGGATAGGAAGCCTTGAGGCCCAAAACAGTTTCGACCTCAAAGGGTTTTAAGGTCTAATTCGACTTCATTCCCAGTCGAAGGATAGGAGGCCTTGAGGCCCAAAACAGTTTCGACCTCAAAGGGTTTTGAGGTCTAATTCGACTTCATTCCTAGTCGAAGGATAGAAGGCCTTGAGGCCCAAAAGAGTTTCGGCCTCAAAGGGTTTTGAGGTCTAATTCGACTTCATTCCTAGTCGAAGGATAGAAGGCCTTAAGGCCCAACAGTGTTTTCGACCTCAAGGGTTTTTGAAGTCTAAATTCGACCTCAATCGAGGTCGAAATCGAACCGAGTCTCATTTTTGACCAAGTAGCCATGAAGGCTTATTCGATCTCAATCGAGATCGAAAGAGACACCCTTATTTGTTTCGACCTCGAGGAATTTTGGAGCCTAATTCGACCTCAATTGAGGTCGAAATCGACCTCATGCTCGTGTTTCGACCTCAAGGAATTTTCAAGTCTAATTCGACCTCAATCGAGGTCGAATTCAACCTCAAATCACATGATCGACCTCAATATAATTTTACTGGTATATTCGACTTCAATCGAAATCGAATTCGACTTCAATACCTCCTATCGACCAGAAGGCACAATTTATGTTTTTCGACTTCGATCCAAGTCGATTTCGAGCTCGGTTCCAAGAATCGACTTGGAATGGAATTCGAGGTCATTTTCGACCTCAATCCAGGTCGAAGGGGTCAAAATGACAGAAGCCCAAATCGACCTCAAATCCCATCGACTTGGAGGGGGAATTGAGGTCGAAATCGACCTCATTTGAGGTCGAGATAGTTTGGATCTTAAAAATTCTCATTTTTCTATAAGTTTGTTAAAAATGATATCCTTGGGGGACCAATTTATAAGATGTTGATTCTTTAAAAGAATACAAGGCCTGAGCCCAGAAAATAAGGATTGATTAAAATAAGTCAAAAGCCCAGTAAGGCACTTAAAGCCCTTTGTGAAACTTTTACGAAAACTCACGAAGTTTTCCCAAAAGTTGGGGGGCAAATGATGTGGGCAAAAATAACCCTGAGTAAAATATAATAAATATAGCATTTATTAATTAGACCTGTTATGGTCCAAAGGCTTGGGCCCTCAAAATGAACTAGGAAAATAAATCCTCGGATCAACTGAACTTGTAAGTCTAGCCCACAAGCTCTGTTGAAGCTATAGGCCCATTAAGCCTTTGTTATTAATTAATTTCGTAATTAATAAATAAAGGCTCAGTAAAGGCCCAAGAAGTCTGTTGAAGGCCTTCACCCTAGAAGGATCTAGAAAACCAAACGTGGGAAGAGTCCGACATCGGACTCTCATTCCTATAAGGTTTTGGATACCCCTGCTGCTAAGAGACTTGGCCCCCAAGTCTCCTAACCCTAATTTGATTCCAAGGCCTTCATGTGCCTATTTAAAGGGCCTAACCCCTCAAACATTAGAACTACGTTTTTGGCTTGATTCTCATACGAACTGAGATACGTAGGCAGTTAACGAGGACCTGAGTTTAGTCACGAAACGTTAGTGCAGCCATTAAAGCTTGAAGCTCCCCCAAACCCTAGCACTAATTACGCATTAAAGACACCTCGTTTTTAATCCGTAACAAGTACCATAACTACCTCCAAAACTTTTAATGTTTGGATTATATTATAATAATATAATATAGATAGATATGTAGCGATGATTGATTGATTGATATGCTTACATTAATACCACTGTAGAAGAAAGAATAGTTATTACAGTAGAAAACAAACACCGCGTCTTTTGCTCCTCCATTCCCAAACTCATGCAACAACTACCTATCCTCTCTTCATCTCCCTCCATAACACACACACACACACACACTCATTCACCTCTATTTTTTCACACCCGTGCTAATTATCACCTAATTTTATCCTATTTTATTTAACCCTCTAGGGTTTCATTATTTATTTACATATATATATTTTTTACAATGCATTTTGCTCGTATTGGACACTCTTTCTCGCGCTCATCTGCCTCTACATTTCAAAAAGTAAGTCCTCTCTCTTGTATTTAATTTAATTGTTACATGTTATTACAAATTTATACACGATTAATTGAATAAATTATATGTTTGTGATTGTACAGAGTGTTGTTTGTGGTAATTTTGGATTAAGAAATGATTATACGAATGCGTTGAGTGGACGATTCGATGGTGGTTTAGGGCTTGTAAGGGGATTTTTAACTTCGATTGGGGCGGGTAGTAGGAAAAACTTTGTTTCGAATTCGAATGTGTCGGAAATCGATTCTGTTTTGAGGAATTACGTGTTTCGAAGGCTTTTGAGCAGTGGAGCTCCTAAAAAAGGAAGTATGGTTTGTTTTGAGGATTTTGATAATGTTGCGTTTTTTTGGTTGTTTTGGTTATATGATGTTTTGCTTTTTGTGTTTTGTTGTACAGAGTATGAAAATTATTATCCGAAAAAAAGGAAAGAAGTTCCGAAAGGAAACAATCAAAAGGCAGAGTATAAAGGTACGACTCTACTATACTGTAAGTTCTTGTAGTCATTTTTATTTCGTTAAAGCTTGTTCATGGACATGAAATTTTAGAATTGAGATGTTTATGTGATATAACGAGAATATTAAGAATCAGATTTTCGCACATGTTCTCGAAGTAATGAAATTTGTACGGGATTTAATTTCTTTATGTGGTTTAGTATGCAATGTTTTTTAATTGCAGTGGAGTGGAGATTGAGTAGGAGTGATGTAAAAACTAAAACTCAATGTCACTGTGTGACTAAGAATGATAAATAGTAGATATTGCAATGTCCAGGGTTTAAAATAATGATGAGGTTGGGACTTGGCAATGACACTATGCCTAGCATAAGTATATGATAATTGTGTACCATCCTAAATTGGAAAATTTGTTTAGTATGAAAAACTTTATATCTAATATATTTGTGTGCCATGCATGTGGACTTGTGTATTGATTTTTTGGTGTGTTAGTCCATTGGTGGCTGGGAAATTGCACTAGACCTTAACAATATTTGATCTGCAAATTGTCTCCTATGGTAGCTAAGCAACAATATTGTAGTAAGTTTGGAACCTAATGCTCCGTTTGGTGTGGAGGAAGGGAATAAGTTAAGAAAAATATTAAAGGGGCGCAAAAATTCCTTTTTCCTTGATTGTAATCCGGGTCGTAAAAGGAAGATGGAAAAAATTGAAAAAGGTTTAAAGATTGTATGATGAGATCTGTGAAGATATGATCAAGGATGATGGAGCATTCACATTCAAATTGGTGGATTTGAGCTCTACTTTGAATTGTTAGAATTGAATGAATAAAGGGATGAAAATTATTAGTGTTTACCAATTAAATAGTGCAATTTCATTACCTCTCATTTTATGCACTTAATCAAGCAGAGGGTACATCAATAGGATGGTAATGGTAAAGAGCCAATTCTAAATCCTATTAACGTCCAGAGCAATGACAAGACCCTTTACTATAAAATATTATATATATGCAGGACAAGAATAAAATTGAATATGATTGTGGATTAACATCCAATCGCATATCACCAAGCGTAGAAGAATCACTATTCTTAGGAGCTATTCTTAGGATTTCTCAACTGCAAAAGAATCACTACTCCTGGGATATGCATGGATGGGATTGCATGGATGGCAACACATAACAAAAGAGAAACAATTCTCAATTTAATTAATCAATCAAAGTCTTCTTATAATAATATATTATATCTCCTTGTATAGAGGTAAATCCCAAAACTTGGTCACCAAGAAAGATATCAATAATAAAAGAAACAAATTATTTCTCTATTCTTTACCATAATCTAGAATATTCCTAACAAAAAATAGATAGATAAATAAATAAATATATACATATAGTTAATTAAACTTTATAATGAATTACAATTAAATATGTACCTAAATAACAACATAAAGTAGGGCTGTAAACGAACCGAACCGTTCGTTAAGTTCGTCCGTGTTCGATAAGCTCGTCCGACAAGCTTAACGAACAGGAGTTCGAACAACCTTTTTTGTCCGATAATCTTAACGAACCGAACCGAACTTTTAAGGTGTTCGACTCGAGTTCGGTTCGTGTTCAGTTTGAGTTCGACTCGTTTATTAAGTTCGTGTTCGGTTCGATAAAAATAGGATATTTATAATATTATATGTATATATAATATATTTATTATTCTTAATTTATATTTTAATTATTTTTTATAATTATTTTAAATTAATATTATATTGCTTAGAATTATTTAATTAATAATTGTCTCCAATTTTTGACATAAAAAAAATTAAAAATAATATTTTTAATAAATATGTATATAATGTTCACGAACAGTTCGTGCAGTTCGTGTTCGGTTCGGTTCAATATGTTCGCGAACAGTTAGTGTTCGTTCGTGTTTGGTTCGGTTATTACCGAACTCGAGTTTGGACAAGAAATTTTGGCCGATAAAATTACCGAACATTGTTTGGTTTGTTAAGATTTTGTCCGAGTTCGTCTGAGTTCGGTTCGTTTACAGCTCTAACATAAAGTAAGTACAAACTAGCATTTTAATTTTTTGTTCCGCATCATTCTACTTGTCTTTGTCTTTGGGAAAATTTGTTTTACGTGTTTTATAATATTTAAGAACGAATGAATAAAGAGATGGTTTGTTGTAGCAGTTGAACACATTGAATTCCAACTCCATATGCAAAATCTTAGGAAGAAACATGGAAAGAATGATATATTTTGATATGGCACTAGTACCCAATATCTTGTCCAAATGCTCCCCATCATGTTATCGATCTTTTTCGTCACAACTTCTTCAATCTTACATGCCTTCTTTACCTTTTCCTTCTTTATCACTTCGTTTCCAATGTTAATACACTGAAATTTGGGAACCTCAATAATTTGATTTTCTTCAATAATCAAAAAACACTCACCATCTGATTTACTTTCCTCATGGTGCCTAAAGGGTTCTATTGGCATCTTTTCTCCGTCCCATCTTACTACTAAGTCATCAACGATAGGTCGATACTCGATAGCATATATAATCTTAAGATCCTCGTTGATGCTAACAGCAGTTACCATCATATCATCAAGAAGCTTTATAAGACTGGCCATGAAAGTTTTTTTTTTCTGTGAACGGTTCCAATGAACAGAACCTGTGAACAGTGCCTCTCGCGTTAAATGACACTGATTAGAAGTAGGGCAATGGATTTAAAATTGAAAATGAAATACAATTGAAAGCAAGTAACAAGCCCGTGGAAACCTTTAGAATTGTGGACAGTGCAGTGCAAAGTGGAGAGATTTGAGGATTCCATCATCCAAGAATGAATTTACGAATAGATTTAAGGGTTTTCCCCTGGCGATGAATTGCGCGAAGAATCCTTTCATCTCTATGTGTATATTTCTTTCTTTAATTATTCCTGCCATTTTTTTCTAGAATATATTATCTCTAAAGTTTTGGCCATAATATTTAGATTAATAATGTTGCCTGATTCGGCCGATTTTCGAATTTTCTCGAATCTTTTTCACAAAATGCCTACCACTCTGATTTTGACTGGGTCAATCTGTAATCCCCCGCCTACTTCATTTGCCACGAATTATCAGCCGCCGTGGCTTATTTTTAGAACCCTGCTTATTACTTTCCCAGTATAAGTATTAGGGCTTTATTTGGTCCATTATTGGTATATGACTTTTGTAATAAGTATTGTGTTGTTGGACCAAATTAAACTAGGTTGACAGAGTATTGTCAAATACTTTTAATAGGGTCTAAATAAAAAACTCACATGCTTGACTCTTGTTTGGATTGAAGAAGTGTGTTCCCCAGCAACCGTTATGTCCAAGTGATTTTGCAATTTAATAGAGCAACTCTATTACCAGGTGCTATAAGGCATAACTTGTTACAGGGCTAGATGTGCAAATATATATAGTTGGACCCATTGGATTAATACTATCTGCTGTTCTAACATAGGATATGACCTGGGTTGTTGCTTCGCGCAATCGAAGTATATACTTGATTGTGTGTAATATCTACGGAAAATTACATAATTGTCACAGATTAGAAGCTAGTATATGACCTTTTGAATTTAATAAATATAAAAAGAAATGAATTTAACTGGTGCTAAATGGAGCTGATATGTTATTAATGTTTTCCTTTGTTTTTCTTATGTAAGATATTTAGTTATTTGGATTAGTTATCCTTCAGTTCGTCTGATCTAAATCTTCTCGAGTCAATTCCTAATTAATTGCCCGCAAATTATTATGTGAGAAGCTATTTCTTATTTTATATCCGTTGTATTAATCTGTCATATACTCAATATCTGATGTGGTTGTTCACAGAAGACACAAGCAACCGTGATCATGGAAATTTTCAGGAGAGCATGAAGTATAATCAGAATATACCCACAGCCATCTTGTTTATAGGATTTCTCCTTGCATCCTTATTCACGAGTCCTCGTGAACAGAAACAGGTCATTTCTTTAACCAATCATTAAAATCACAACATGCTGTTCGACATTTATATCTGTTTTAATCGAAAACTAATTAATTCATCCGGTTCATCTGCAGCCTGACTGTGTTCTGTATTATCATTTATAGTGTGCCTCACTTGTGCATCTATACTTAGAGAAGCATGTAGTGGGAATTGGTGAGGTTTTGTTCAAAAAGAATGTCTGTATTCATTTGTTAATTTCTCAATAAGCTACTAAAACTAAAAAGCTTATTACTATATTTTTATTTGTTTTCGCTTGGCCTTGTTTGACTATGGATGATGCATTATATATCTCCTGTATCTTATTCCCTTAGTTCTGTTCTCGTCATACCAAGTTTTTGCTAATTTATGGTTATATTCTTCAGATTAGTTTTCAAGAGTTCAGAAATAAGCTACTTGAGCCTGGATTTGTGGACCATATTGTTGTTAGCAATAAATCTTTAGCAAAAGTATATGTAAAGAGTTCACAGCCGAGTACAAATGATGAGATTCAGGACAGTAGTGGAACCAATGATCGAGGACAACAAGGCCAGTATAAGTATTACTTCACTATTGGAAGTATAGACTCTTTCGAGGAGAAACTGGAGGAAGCTCAGGAGGCTTTAGGAATAGATCCTCATCATTATGTACCAGTAACTTATGTCTCGGACTTAAATTGGGTTCAGAAACTAGCGCGGATTGCACCATCAGCCATACTTCTTGGTGTTCTCTTGTTCATGGGAAAGAAAATGCAAGGCGGAATGGGTGTTGGCGGACCTGGTGGAAAGGGTGCTCGGGGAATATTTAATATAGGAAAAGCAAATATTACAAAATTGGATAAAAATTCCAAGAACAAGGTAAGCTACGTTGTTTGACTTGCAAATTTTATCTGATGTATTTCTTGGATTATGATACAGGTTTGTGCATAACCATGTTCCTGCCACGCATAAGTTAATCAATAGACCCGTCTGATATATTTGTATTTATAATGGTTTTAGGTATTTTTCAAAGACGTAGCTGGTTGTGATGAGGCAAAACAAGAAATAATGGAATTTGTTCACTTTCTAAAAAACCCAAAGAAATATGAGGAGCTTGGAGCAAAGATTCCAAAAGGTGCTCTTCTTGTTGGTCCTCCTGGAACTGGAAAGACACTTCTCGCCAAGGCAACTGCTGGTGAATCGGGAGTACCTTTTCTCTCTATCTCAGGGTCAGATTTTATGGAAATGTTTGTCGGAGTTGGTCCAGCTAGAGTTAGGAGTTTATTTCAAGAGGCAAGACAGTGTGCACCTAGTATAATTTTTATTGATGAGATAGATGCCATTGGTCGAGCGAGAGGGCGTGGAGGCTTTTCAGGTGGCAATGATGAGCGTGAAAGTACTCTGAATCAGTTGTTAGTTGAAATGGATGGATTTGGCACCACTGCTGGAGTAGTTGTTCTTGCAGGCACTAATAGGCCTGATATACTTGATAAAGCCTTGTTAAGGCCCGGTCGATTCGATCGTCAGATTGCAATTGATAAACCTGACATAAAGGGACGGGAGCAGATTTTTCGTATATATCTGAACAAATTGAAACTTGATGAAGATCCATCATATTACTCTGAAAGGCTTGCTGCTCTGACTCCTGGGTTTGCTGGAGCTGATATTGCAAATGTTTGTAACGAAGCTGCTTTGGTAGCTGCAAGAAATGAAAGTGCACTGATAAAAATGGAACACTTTGAAGCAGCTATAGACAGGGTTATTGGAGGATTGGAAAAGAAAAATAGGGTATCTGACTTGGCAACTTTCTAATTTATCATGCATGTCCATCTATATGATATCTACCGTTATCCATTAAAGCTGGAAATCATTGATAAAATATTTATATACACACACCAACTTTACAGTCCGGTGCTTCTTCGTTTAGGTACTTCACTGTTAAGGACACACACACACACACACACAATATAATTAGGCTTTTGTATATATTAAGAAACAGGAAAATTCATTGATCAGACATCATTATTATTTGTGGAGCTGTAAATATTTTATGAACCAAGTTGTGCAGGTTATAAGCAAGCTGGAAAGGAAGACTGTTGCTTATCATGAATCTGGGCATGCTGTGGCTGGTTGGTTCTTAGAACATGCAGAACCATTACTCAAAGTTACAATTGTACCTCGTGGTACTGCAGCCCTTGGTTTTGCTCAGTATGTTCCAAATGAAAACCTTTTGATGACAAAAGAGCAACTTTCTGATATGACATGCATGACTCTTGGTGGTCGAGCAGCCGAGCAGGTAAGTTGACTTCTCGATTCCCATGTTATGTAAAGATTAGTGCCAAGTGCTTACTCATAGACCAAAACCTCTTAGATTTGATCAAGATAAATTTCTTAAACTTAAGCTATTCAGCATATAGAACTTTGAAATAAACTTGGCAATGGCATCCATCTAATCTTATATATCCTGGGGGGATATCCTGGCGTTAGCAATAAAACCTATATTACCCTTTTGCCTGTTGATTGTTAAAACGTTAATCACCATTATAGCTTACAATATAACTTTTCGGCAACTAGTGTATCTATTCTATTCTGCTTTGAATATTTATATCAATGGATCATTGTGATATCTGAACTGATGTAGTAGGTATATAAAGATATTGCAATGTTGTTCAAGCTTCTTTGCCTATTTAATCCATAGGTGTATGATTAAAACCGTTGAAATTGCTACGTTGCTCAAGTGATTTTCTCTTTTAATCCTTATGTGTTAATTTTTTTTATCTTTTCTTATGGTGTTCATGTTGTAATATTTTAAAGATGCGAATAAATGCCAATAATTCTACCAAAAGATTACATATAAACAATTTCCCAACCATAGAATCTTATCTGCATGGTAGGTTATAAACTTTAAAGGTGATGAAAATGCTGTTGCAATGTAATGTACAAATGTAGGTAGTGTGTCTATGTTGCCTCACTAAGATCAGGATTTTTTTTTTAAATTGCCAGTATCAGAAAATATTGTTACTTGCCTTCTATAAGGCTGTCTGTCTTAAGAAGTTTTTTTTAAGATATAAACACAATTCAGATTATTCTTTGGTATTTTGATCGTCTCCGTAGGTTTTAATCGGTAGGATATCTACTGGAGCCCAAAATGATTTGGAAAAGGTGACCAAGATGACCTATGCACAAGTAGCAGTGTATGGTTTTAGCGACAAGGTTGGTCTTCTTTCTTTTCCTCAAAGAGATGATGCAATGGAGTTGACAAAGCCATACAGCAGCGAAACTGCTGCAATTATTGATAATGAAGTGAGAGAATGGGTGGGTAAGGCATTTGATCGTACAGTACAGCTGATCGAGGAGCACAAAGAGCACGTAGCTCAGATCGCTGAGCTGTTACTCGAAAAGGAGGTCCTCCATCAAGATGACTTGGTTAAAATACTTGGTGAACGCCCATTTAAGAATAGTGAGCCTACAAACTACGATGTGTTCAAGCAAGGGTTTGGGGTTGAAGATAGAGAAAACAAAGACATATCTAAAAGTAAGACAGAAAATGAAGGTAAATCAATATCAGTGGAACCAGACGTCTCGCCAGCATAGTGTCGGTTTGTTGTATCTATGGTTATGATCATGCTGTTGATTTTGCCTTCATAATTTGTAGATGTATATATAGAATTTTGAACTCACTACTGTCAATAATGATAGGACATTTCTGCTTTCCTTTTGGTAACATCTTTGACAATATCATGATGCTTGGCTCATTCTCTTCCATGTCGGAGAACATGGCCGAAAAACTCTTTTGCATATCCACACAAGGTCCTCATAATGATTTAACATAAAAGTATATGTTAACGGTGGTGGTTTAGGTTCCTGTCTCTCTCCATGATTACCTATTGTTACTCGGTACTTGGCTAAATCTTCATGAGATGAATCCAATGAGGCTATTATGTTATAATTAGAACATGAAATGGATGTGCTTTTTTTTTTGAATGATGAAATGAATGTGCTTTGAGTAATGTTTTATCCCGACTTTGGAATGCAGGTTTTAGAAGTTGAACCTTTTTCTGATTTTTTGGTTCTTCGGTGTGGCGCCCCCAGATCTTATGGCGCAAAAACACAATACTTTTGTAAAATATAAAAAGATTATAAAAAAATTAGTGTACTCAATGTTTTGGAAGATGATCCTTAACAGAAAATGGTCTTTTTAATTACTTAAGAACGCAACTGCATCTTGCATTTTTTAAAAACATTTTTTAATGTTATGTTTTTTTTTTGAAAATATAAGTTTAATATGCGTTTTTAAAATAAAATAAAAATGAAACTGCATCTTAAAGATGCGTTATTAAAATAGTTTTTCGGCCAATCATAAAATGAAAATAAAAACGAAAACGCTCTTGACTAGTTTCTTTATGATAGTGGTCAATTTATTGAAATAAATGATATTTTCAATATTTTGTGATCAAATTGGGATTGAAAAAACCTTTTTCGATATTATTTATTTGTAATTCTTATAGAACGTGAAAAAAACAAACAAAAAAATTCTAATATATACAATTTTAAAAACTGATTTATAAATATATTTTATATTCAATTTTTTTATAATTTTAAATTAATCATGATTAAATTCACTACATTTTTAAAATGAGATATATATACTTCATTTTTTAAGATCAGGAATATATCTATATTCTCCCTTCACAACGAATTTATAATGATATATTCTCGAAGCCAGTACGAGGACAATAATCCCAAATAATCATGTAATTTATGTTTACACGAGGGACAATTCTCCTCGCTCTACCTTCGAGAATATATTACTATAAATTCGTTGTGAATGGAGAATACAGATATATTCATGATCTTAAAAAATGATATATATATATATATAGTATTAATTTAAAATTGTAAAAAATTTGAATATAAAATATATTTATAAATATAATTATAAATAGGTTATATTTATGAATCAGTTTTTAAAATGAGACATATTAAAAAAAAACCTAACTTTAAGGTGGTTTTACCATGGACGAGGTTTAAAATATAAATTATTTAAATTGATGACATTAACGGTAACTATAGAACAAAAATGAAAAAGTGTACAAAGAGTTTTACACAAACACTCAAATCCTATCATTTTACCACACAAATACAATGTCAGAAAATGTGTTTCCATCGATCAATGTCTTATATTTCGAATCCCGAATATGCACCGATTAGTTCTTCAAAGTCAAAGTGCTTTCCCATTGCACACCAAATGTTTGATGAATTGCCTCAAAGAGATATTTCTGACACTAATCGACTGCTTTTCGGGTACTCTAGGGATAATATGAACATCGAGTTGATCAATCTGTTTATCGGGATCCGTAGATTGGGTTCACCTGTTGATGGCTGTAGTCTTTCTTGTATTTTAAAGGCGTGCGGAGTCTTGTTTAATCAGATTCTTGGTAAACAAGTACATTGTCATTGTATTAAATCTGGGTTTTTCGAGGATGTTAGTGTTGGAACTTCGCTTATTGATATGTACATGAAGTCTGAGAGTGTTGCAGAGGGGGAACAAGTATTTAGTGAGATGCCTAGCAAAAATGTTGTATCGTGGACTTCGTTGCTTGCAGGTTTTACGTGGAATGGTTTGTTTGATGAGGCGGTAGATATTTTCTTTCGGATGCAACCAGCAGGAATTAATCCTAATTCATTTACTTTTGCTGCTGTACTTGGAGCATTGGCTAACAATGGTTTGGTAGAGAAAGGAATTCGTATACATGCAATGGTTATTAAAAGTGGTTTTGAGTTGGCTACTTTCGTTTGTAATTCATTGATCAATATGTATTCCAAGAGTGGTTTAATAAACGATGCTAAGGCTGTGTTTGATGGTATGAGGAACAAGACTGTGGTTTCGTGGAACTGCATGATAGCTGGGTTTGTGACAAATGGGCTTGACGTGGAAGCTCTTGAGCTTTTTAATAGGATGAGGGTTGCAGGAATAGATCTGACTCAATCGATTTTTGTTAGTGTCATAAAATTGTGCGCTGACCTTCAAGAACTTGGTTATGCAAAACAAGTGCATTCCCTAGTTATAAAGTGTGGGTTTGGATCTGATCCAAATATCAATACAGCACTTATGGTAAAGTACACAAAGTGTGGTGAAATGAATGATGCCTTCAAAATATTCAGTACAACGCTTGGGGTTCATAATGTGGTGTCATGGACAGCCATCATTAATGGGTACTTGAAGAATGGTGAAGTAAAGCATGCTGCAGAATTATTTTGTCAAATGAACAAGGAAGCCGTAAGGCCAAACTACTTTACTTATTCTACTATCCTCACAGCTCACCCTACTATTTCTCTATTCCAAGTACATGCCCCAGTCATCAAATCTAATTATGAGAGGACGGCATCAGTAGGAACTGCGCTGTTAGATGCTTACGTCAAAATTGGACACATTAATGATGCTGAGAGAGTGTTTGATCTAGTTGAGGAGAAAGATATTGTTGCATGGTCTGCAATGTTGGGTGGGTATGCCCAAGTAGGAGACAGCATCAGAGCTATAAGACTCTTCCGTCAATTGGCAAAGGAAGGGATTGATCCAAATGAGTATACATTCTCTAGTGTCATTAATTCATGTTGTAATCCTATGGCAACCGTGGAGCAAGGGAAGCAGCTACATGCAAGGTCAATAAAATCAGGACATCATAATGCTTTGTGTGTAAGTAGTGCCCTTGTTACTATGTATGCAAAGAGGGGTAATATTGAGAGTGCTAATGAGATCTTTAAAAGGCAAAAGGAGAGGGATCTAGTTTCATGGAATTCAATGATCTCGGGATATTCACAGCATGGTTATGGAACAAAGGCACTTGAGATTTTCGAGGAAATGCAAACTCACAACTTAGAATTGGATGATGTAACATTTATTGGAGTGCTTACTGCCTGTACTCATGCCGGACTAGTGGAGAAAGGTCAGAGATACTTTGACATGATGGTAAAAGACCATCATATAGAACCTACTATGGAGCATTACTCCTGCATGGTTGATCTCTATAGCCGCGCTGGATTACTAGAAAAAACCATGTCTCTCATCGAAGGGATGCCCTTTCCTGCTGGTGCAACTATCTGGCGTACACTTCTTGGAGCTTGCCGTGTTCACCGAAATTTAGAGCTAGGTAAACGTGCAGGAGAAGAGCTCATGTGTCTTGAGCCACAACACTCTGCTGCGTATGTGTTATTATCTAATCTATATGCTGAAGCTGGAAAATGGCAAGAGAAAGGGAATGTGAGAAAACTAATGGATGAAAGAAAAGTGAAAAAAGAAGCTGGCTACAGCTGGATTGAGGTTAAACGCAAAACTCACTCATTCCTGGCTGGAGATCGTTCTCATCCCTTGTCAGATAGAATCTATTTGAAACTAGCAGAGTTAAATGTCCGACTGAAGGATGCAGGGTATCGACCTGATACAAACTATGTACTTCAGGATATTGAAGAGGAGCACAAAGAAGCTACTCTTTCTGAACATAGTGAGAGGTTGGCTATTGCTTTTGGATTGATTGCCACACCACCTAGCAGTCCACTTTATGTTATAAAGAACCTTAGAATTTGTGGCGACTGTCACACTGTAATAAAGTTAATATCGTCGCTTGAAGGAAGAGAAATTGTGGTCAGAGATTCAAATAGATTTCATCACTTTAAAGAAGGATCTTGCTCTTGTGGCGAATACTGGTGACTTTAACTAACGGCAAATAAGAACGTGTTGCCAAAAACCTTCAAAGGGACCCTGCAAGTTTTGCGTGAATACGCACGTATGGTGATCAGCCGATATAACTGAAATATACGCCTCTGACAGATTCAATGAAGTTAAAATGACCAAGACAGCGAAATGAAAATCGATTACACTAGACACCAGTATCCCACACACCATTCAACTGTATTCTCTATGTTAGTGGCTTCTAGTTGTTGCTACTTGTCAAAGATACAAATTACTTAATCTTTGAGAGTTCATATACCAATTCTTTCAAGTAAAGAATTGCATTTTCTTAGCAGCATAATTCTTATTGCTTGCTAAGTGATTGGAATTGTAACTAAGGATAGGCTTGACACTCACTAATGTATGAATTTTGAAATCTGGATTTGTCTTGATCAAAACGTAAATGTAGCATTGACATACTTGTAGCCACAAATGCAACATTGGGTTTGGTTGGGCGAAATGAAATACAATAGAATAAAATGAAAATAATTAAACAGAAATAATGAAAATTGGAGAGAAGATTTTGAAAAAGGACGAGTGATTACTAATTTGTTACGATGAAAAATACGAAGAAAATGGTTGTGGTGGTTAGTCCGGGTAAAATGGGTTTGAATCCGAAGAATCAAACGAAATGTATGAAATCGAGATCGAATTTTCTATTTGAATTTGATAATTTGAAATTTAATTGAATCTGAAACAATCTAATTGGAACCGTTAGATGATGTAGCCCCCTAGATTCATAAAAATTTCTCGTATTAAAACAGGATAGATGAAGCGCGGATTGATGGTTGTAACAATTGTTTGTCAGGGACCAAGAGCATTGATTCAATATAGTAATTCGATAATATCCGAAAACTCGTTTGATCCAATCCGATCCGAAAATAACCTTGAGAATTTAATAAAAAATAATTTGAAATACGAAATTCGATAATGACCCGATACCAATCGAATACAAATAAAAAGTTATCTAAACTGAGTCGAATTAAATTATACACTATTCCATACATAAAATATTGTGATTCTTCGCATCTCATAAATATATTATACACTTTACATATACTTAGTCCACATGTATAATACATGTATACGTAAAATAAAATGTTAAAAAATAAAAGAATAATTTTTGCTGGAAAGTTAAAGAAAGTGAATTAAATTCATAATTTAAAAAAAAAATATTGTGTATTATATATGTACATATAAAATTTATTAAATTTTATTTTATATTTTCATTTGGCTCTTAAGATTTGTTAATAAAATTATGTTATAATGCATTTACGAAATTATTATTTTATCACATTGCCTCAAATCGGGACTAGAGAAATATATTACTTAATACAGGTTATTTTTTGTTATTATTTTATTTAATTTTAATTGTAATTTGATAAAGTTACTTAGCAACTTTTATTTTAGTTCGGCAATAATTGAAATTAATCCAACATTAATTCGAACTCGAATCCAAACAAAATTTGAAATAAAAAAGATTCCAATTGAATTTAATCTAATTTTTATCCAAATTCATCCAATTTTAATCTGAATTTGACCCAAATCAAAATAATTACAATCCGAATTGAACCAATTTAAATTATGCAAAACTGAAATTGGATCCGAGACGAATCAAATTATTATATATAAATTATCATAACCGAAAGTTAATTCGATCCGAAGTTAAACGAATCTAAAATCAAACTGTTTACCCGAATGCCAGAGGTCTAATGGTGAACAATAGAGCAATCATTTACAAATTGGGTATTTGATCTCTAATTTATGTGATTACAAATGAAATGAATGCACGATTGAAATTTTTAAACATTTATTCATATTATAATTATTACCATTCTAACAATCAAAATTTTGATAAAAATACAAATTAACCCTCAAAATATAAAAACATATCTCCGCATACATAAAGTTTATAACTTGTACATCCTAACCCTCAAACATTATAGTTCAATATTTTTTCCTTATTTATGACCTTAATTCACAACTACTTTCTTTCTTACTTGCACTTGCAATAACACATCATTATCTAGGAACCCTACATTATCTAGTCTCAGACTTCAAAATGGGTGCATTAGTGGTTTCTACATAACGGGTTTTTGAAATATATTTATTGACTTTCGATTATTACTAATGGCCTTTGATTTATTAATTGATGACCTGCCCATAACTATCCTTTTTGCATCAACTACATGAAATATATCCACAAAATTAACAAACTAAATGTTGGAGGGTTACGAAATCAATTTGATATAAAAATTGAAATGTACAAATGCCAAATTTTATTCATTCCAATTAAATATAACAAAAATTACCTTTACATTCTGTTGTGAAGGAATTTGACCAACACCCCCAGAAATATATGTCGATGATATCGTTGATCTCAACTACGAAACAAATTCACAACCGAGCTTTCACAGTGCGTGGGAAGGTGAATTAAATCGTTATCTTGATTGAATTTGTCGGTATCCCGATGAATTAGGGGTGGTGCATCTCCGTGCAAGCCTCCCTAGATTAGTGTATCACTCGAGAATTTAGGGTGCTCTCGTCCTTACTCGAATGATCATCCCCGACAAATGGCCTACGTATCCCATATTTGTAGGGAATCCAGTCCGTACGTAGTTCTATAGGTCGTGGGCTTACAATATGTAGAGATCAGCCACGTTTGTAGTAGTTGGTAGTGATCCAAACGCTGATTTGTAGCTGTTGAAGCTGATTAGGAGTCTGCCAGGTAGAGACTTACTGCAGGTGAGCCTCTTCCAGGCGACAATTTGCATGTAGAGTTCATATTTTATTTTTATGTGATCATATATACGAGATATATATGATGTAGAACTGTCATTAGGTTATATTTATCACCATATAGTCCAGATAAACCTGTAATAGCGTGCTCTTGAAGTTTAGGAGCTCATCCTTACCCTGCTAGGCCGTTCTGTTGTTCGACGTGCGAACCTTGCACCTCGAACCTTAAGCCCTCGAAGCTCGGTCCTCAATCATAAATGAACCACAATAATCTGTACCTCAGTACTAGCGAATCTCATCCATGAATGAACCTCCTGTATGTCTGTACTTCATGCTCCAGGAACCTACAGAACTTCTACAACAGAACCTCTATCTGCCATTGAACCTCCCTACATTGAGATTCCAGATTAGCCTATTAGAGGTTCAAATGTATTCATGCTAAATTTGGGGCATAACATCTACCCCCGGTTCATCGAAGTCATGGAATGCAAGGGGAACCTTATGCCCAACTTTCAAATATAGCTTTTTCGAACCTCTCGTCATGAATTAACAAATGAAAGTGCCAATATCTCAACCCTAAGCCTACATGAGCTAACTCGTCATAGGAAACAAGGGATGAAACGTAGAACCTTCACTACCTCATCAACGTTCATTAACTAGAATGGGTTACACTGAGAGCTCCACACACAAACCTCATAGGTACAAATATTGGAACCTCATACCTCAAAGAGTTCTACCCATATCCGTATAATTCTAAAATTGATATTTGAATTAATAATGAATCATGTAACAAAGGGAAGGGATATAGATAAAAGATAAAGATCAATTTAAAATTTGAATTTCAAATTAAAACCCTTCAATTTCTTCTTAACAACCCGAACACCCTGGTTCATGGACCTCCCTTTATTATCTTGAATTCATTCACTTAGCTACCCAATCATAACTCGACACCTGTCCCACACATACACGCCTCTCCTGCCTATATATACAAGTGTCTCATTCGTTCATATATTTTTTCATCCTTTATTTTTACTTACAAACATTTAGAGCTCCACGGTCCTCCTCAAAGCAGAAAGCCCAGACGTCTCAAGACTCCGGCGAAGTTTATCGATTCCGACTACACCTTGACTCTCAAAATCAGGTGTGTCCATCGATTAATCACCCTCTTCATTTCCTCTTTGATCTCATATCATTCTCATCACAAACCCATGTTTACACGCTTATCGATGCACACACACTACCTATACATGAATACCAACATCTGAACTTATATACTCTATGTTGATTCAATCATGACAAAACCATGATGTCGACATCTTGATAATTAATTGCATGTAACACTTACAATATAATCACATAGAATTGTTTCACATACACTGTACCACATCTACATGACTTTCTGTATGTCTTCGAGAGTCTAACTGCATAACCCATCAGCATAAGCATCTCCAGCATGTTGGTTTGCTAATTTACAATTCAAACTGTTAGAGATTAGGGCTTTTCATTCGATTTTTGTCATTTGTATGCGTGCATTCAATTCAGAACCTGTAACTAAACCAAAACTCCCCCAGATAAATCTCTAAGGTTTTGTTGTCCCTCATGTTCTCAGAGCCCTGACCTTAATGACAGAAAAACCATCTTCAAGGTTCATCACCGAACCTCGAACCTGAGGTTCCACCCTGGAATTTTGACAATCTTATTCTTCCCTAGAACATTAGGTTATGGTTACCATCGAACCTCTGATACCAGTTTGAGGGTCATAGATCAAAAACCCAAAGTTTACTAATTCTTTTTACTTATTCTACCAAATGTTGGAACTGAAGTTCGATTGGGCCCAATACTGACATATCCAACCATCTTCCTCTACCTTGACAGCCTTGCTAACTAGATAAACTTCACATGTCAAGGTGGACACAAATCTCTATTCATCTTTGACTTCACCTTTTTCGCCCTCCCCCCATAATCATTGGAATCCCAAACATCAGTAGTAGGACTAGATCCAAAGTCTTCGTACTTAACCCAGAGGAAGCCCAAATATCCATAAGACCGGTATCTTTCGAGAAGAGACATGAATCTCTAAACCGGAACCGCTACCTCTGAAAGTCATACATCTTCCTGATTCAACCGAAGAAGAGAGCGGGGATTCAATAAATTCATCCCATCAGACCTACCCCTGAGCTTTTTATAAGAAAGAGAGGAATCCTTCCAAGAGAGTCATGAACTAAATTAGAGATACCACAACAAAAGTGAACCTGAAGTCGAAAGAGAACCCCCTCAAACAAAGAAAATAGAGTTGTGTTGTGAACAAATGGATACCCAAGTGACAGCTACCAAGTTAAGCAACCTACTAGGAACCTACTACATTGGGTGTCTATTAGTGGTTCCTCAGCCTGGGGAGAGATGCCACAGGTTTGACACCCTTGAACCCCATCGGACCATTCCTCAAGTTGTGATCTCTACATCTTATTTTAAGTTAGGGTTGAGCCTACCACTCCATCCATTTTTTGGAGAAGTCCTGGATTTTTATGACATTGTTGCTCATCAATTGACACCTAATTCATACCGTATGGCCATATGCATATTTTTGCTCTAAGATGGGGAAGAAATTTGGTTGTTTCTATTTGTCCACCTAGCCTAGCCATGCAAGCAAATGCATAAAGGGTACCAAAGAGCTTATGTCAGGGTGGCATGAGCATTTTGTGTACTGCTATGATTGCCCCGAATACTGAAAAGACTTCAACATATCTCCTGGTAAGTATATGACCTGATTCATTCTCCATCTACGAAATTGAGCTTCATCACTGAACCTCTCTAATGTTAGTTTTCATTTTGCAATCCTCGTAGAAATCCCGAAGCAGACCTCTTTGTCAGGACCAAAGCTAGAAAGAGAAAAAAGAGCCTTAAAGGTAACATTTAAGCTAGGAGACGGGGCTAGCTTATTAACCCCCTAAAATCTTCATAAGTTAAGAGTTGTAATGGTGGATTAACCCTCGACATTGATTAGTTGGGATGATGTCGATGGTGGGGTCTCCCCAGATGGAGGTTCGCTCGTAGTCATAACTTTGTTATTCATATTGCATACATACATATATAATTGTTTATGTGTTTATCATACTTTATTTGATATGCATCTCTCTAAAACCTTACCTCTTCTTCATGAATCTTGCAGATATGGCTTCCAGTGGGCCAAAATTTATGAAACAATCAGTCAAAGTATGAAGACCTCTACAATGATGAAATGGACTCAATGGCTACCCCACTCACCACCCCGCTAACTAGGGGAAATGCGATTATACCAACGGCAGAGAAATCGTCATCATCCAATAAGAGAAGAATGTACATGGAATGTTCACGAACCTCAGGTTTGAAGTCATCTAAAAAACCTAAGCTCCTTACATCCCAAGAGATTTCTGAACCTGAACCTCCACAACTCTTCCTCTATCTTACCGACATTCTTGAAAGTCACATAGCAGCAGGCGCTATGGAAGAATGGAATAGATTGAAGTTGGCTGATGCATCGAGAGCCATAACATATGTCAGTGCACAAAGTTTATTTCTGAAAGTTAAATTTGATGACAAGATAGTGGAGCCAGCTCGTGGGGACGTAAAGCGTAAGGAGGAGGTGAAGCAACTAAAGACCCAGATACAGGGACTGGAGAAGGAGGGTGTGAAGCTGAAAGAGTCTCTGGTGAAGCTCAAGGCCAACGCAACCTCCTTGTTGAAAGAGAAAAAGAAGCTTGACATTCTAGTTATAAATCAAGATAAGGAGAAGGACAAGTTATCCTCCCAAGTGAATGAACTCCAGCAGAATGTGAATGATCTGAACATAGCTATCAACACCTACAAGACAACCAGGGCTGATAGGGAAAAATCTAAATATAATGATGGATATAATCATTCCATCAAGGACTATATTGTCACCACTCTGGAAGTTTTCCCGACCCTTGACTGGGCCCTGATGGGGGGCGAGGCTGTTGCTATTGTTGTAGAAATCAAGGAGAAGAAAATGGCTGAAGGAGCACCTGACCTTGTCGACATAGCTGAGAAATTTCAGGAAAAAGCTTTTGAAGGATTAGAGGTGCAGGCTCCAAGCTCTGAAGTAGGAGACGAAGTCGTGGCTTCTGACCTTGAGGTATAGGCGTTAGCAAACAAGGACCTCGAGGTCGATGTTTCTATTACTCCCAAGTCCCCTTAACTTTAGCAATTGTTTCCTTTTGCCTTTCAGTAATTTTGAATCAGTTTAATTAAGGTTGGTTTTGATGAATATTTGGCAGTTTGGCCACGTTTGAATGACTTTTTATGAGGGTGCGGACTCCTCTGAAGGTCTCACAAGATGTATTCGGATTTGGTTTTCTCTTACTTTCCTGCAATCTCTTGAATGCTCATTTGTGCTTTAATCTATAATTTTCCATGATAATATCTTGCTTGCATGCATGCACATTAATATTTTAGTCAGGGCATATCAATAATTTGTGCATAATTTTTGCCATGTGATACCAGTATGTCATACAGCTTTCCTGATATGCCTGAACCTTGGCATGAAGCGTGGTAAATAGAGTACTTGTAAATTCCCCTTAATCACATAATTATATTTGGGATTTTAACATAGCATGTTATCATGTGGGTCATATCATAGTACGTTTACCAAAGAAATATTAAGTATTTAGGGATTTTATAGCTAGGTTCAAGCATATATATATCGATATTAGGTTACCAAGCTGATTAAGTTTAGATCTTACTTGTAATGACAGACTTGGTATTGAATCAAATTATATTGATCAAGTGATGGCCTAGGTAGATGCCCAGGTACATCTTAGGTTACCTTGTTCTGGTTCATCGATGCTTGAATCCCAGAAACTTGAACCTCAACTAGATCTGATTCATGGGACCTCGTGGAGGTTCATTTTCGAGAAGTCCAGGTGGACTGGTGAATCTTGAACCTGGGCAGGCCTCTTTTCACCCATGAACCTTAATCGTCCAAGAGCCTTGAACCTCGAGCTTCATATAGTCAGACCTCGAGTTCATTCTTGATCGGCTTGTTCCTTGTCAGGGCTTAGTGTAAGGCCTGCGATAGGAATCCTTATAAGCCCTAGCCTTTCAGAATTACTTTAGGTATGATTGAGAGAGAGGCAGTCATAAACCTGAAGTATCAGGGTCTTCATGAACCTCGAGTTCGTTTATGAGGCGTGATCCTGAGGTATCAGGAGCCTCACGAACCTCTGGAGCTTGTGAGAGAGAGGATGTCATGAACCTGAGGTATCAAGGTCTTCATGAACCTTGAGCCCACTTAAGAGGCGTGAACCTGGGGTATCCGGGACTTCACGAACCTCTAGATCTTAAGAGAGGTAGCCATGAACCTGAGGTATCAGGGTCTTCATGAACCTCGAGCCCGCTTAAGAGGTGTGAACCTGAGATATCAGGATCTTCACGAACCTCTAGAGGTTGTGAGAGAGAGGCAGTCATGAACTTGAGGTATTAGAGTCTTCATGAACCTCGAACCCACTTAGGAGGCGTGAACCTGAGGTATTAGGGGATTCACAAACCTATGGAGCTTGTGAGAGAGAGGCAGTCATGAACCTGAGGTATCAGGGTCTTCATAAACCTCGAGCCCGCTTAGAAGGTGTGAACATGAGGTATCAGGATCTTCACGAATCTCTAGAGCTTATGAGAGAGAGGCAGTCATGAACCTGAGGTATCAGGGTCTTCATGAACCTCGAGCCCGCTTAGGAGGTGTGAACCTGAGGTATCAGGATCTTCACGAACCTCTAGAGCTTGTGAGAGAGGCAGTCATGAACCTGAGGTATCAAGGTCTTCATGCACCTCGTGTATGATGATCTTCATGGGCTTTAGAATTTTTTGAAATCTGGCATTTTCAATGTTCGAAGTAGAGCATATGTACTACCCCCCCCCCCCCCCACGAGTTCTTTGACAGAAGTATCTCTTTAGAGAAGAACTCAGTATGAGCTTCATTGATGAACCTATTAGGCATAATATACAACCTACTTATAAATGAATAAACTAGAGAACAATTTCCATAATACTTCGAAAAAGACTTTGAATTGATAAAGTGATCCCATCGGTGAGGTGCACATGCACTACCCCCCGGTATAAAAGACAACTAATAAATCTAAACAAGAAATCTGAGCAGCTATAACTAGTAAACTGCCTTTATTGAACCTAACCTGAAAGAGGTATACTTGTTTGAGCGCATGTGAAGCTCTTACTGATAATACCTTTTGAGATGTTCAGCGTTTCATGCCCTTGGAATGAGCTTCCCATCCAGATCTATCAAGTGGTAGGTATCTTACCAAAGTGCATACTTAATTTGGTATGGGCCTTCCCAGTTTGCTCCAAACACACCATGACCAGGTACCCTTATATTGGGCATTATTCGCCTAAGAACATGTCCCCAACTTTAAGAGGTCTCGCACGAACCTTCTTGTCATAGTACTTCGAGTTCGCTATTGATAAGATGCGATCTTCATATGGGAGGAAGCTCGAACCTCTTCCACCAGGCTCAAGGTCAAGCGATGAACAACCTCATTATTCTCAGCTTCAAAGTTGGTTCTTCAATAAGACCCTGCCCCAATCTCGACAGGGACCATAGCTTCACAATCATAGGTGAGGGTAAAGGGAGATTCTTCGGTGGTGGTTCGAGGTGTAGTATTGTAGGACCACAGAACCATCAGAAGCTCTTCCGGTTAACATCCTTTGTTTTCCTCGAGTTTAGCCTTTAGTGTTCTTGATGATTTTGTTAACAACTTCAGTCTGTCAGTTGCTTTGAGGGTGACAAATAGCCGAGAAGCTTTTCTTAATTCCGAGGTCCTTACATAGACCTCTCATTTCCTTACTATCAAACTGTTTGCCATTTTCAGATATGAGTTTGTAAGGAACCCCGTACCTGCAGACAATATCTCAGTAAATAAACTCCTTCGATTTGCTTGCGGTGATTGAAATATTTGTCGTTGAGTTTCTTTCCCATTCTGTCAAACACACTTACACTTCTCACAGGAGAACCTCGGGGATCGCCAGACTTCTACACCTCAGGTTCCTCATCATAGAACCTCGCATTGGGATCCTCTTGGTCGGTTATCACCATCAAAATTCGTCTTGGAGCTATTCTTGCCCAGCCCTTCTTCATTAAAATTGAAATCAAGGCGAATAGGGGTAACATCCCTTTTATACCGTCTACCTTCCATTGAAGCTCGTTGCTTCTTTCTCCATCGTTTCATTCTTTCAGAGGATTTTTCCAGCCCTCTGACTCGAACACCAATCTGTTTGATAGCGTTAGGCGACGTTCGATCGTTATCGGTTTTATTTGGCATTCTTTCCTTTAAAGAATCAAATGCCCCTCTTTCTAGCGCCAAAAAGTGTTGTGAAGGAATTTGACCAACACCCCTAGAAATATATGTCGATGATAACGTTGATCTCAGTTATATAACATGTTCACAACTGAGCTTCCACAGTGCGTGAGAAGGTGAATTAGATCGTTATTTGGACTGAATTTGTCGGTATCCCGATGAATTAGGGGTGGTGCAGCTCCGTGTAAGTTTCCCCAGATTACCGAAAAAGTGTATCACTCGAGAATTTAGGATGCCCTCGTCCTTATTCGAATGATCATCCCCGATAAATGGCGTACGTATCCCGTATTTATAGGGAATTAAGTACGTACGTAGTTTTATTGGCCATGGGCTTACAATATGTAGAGATCAACCACGTTTGTAGTAGTTGGTAGTGATCCAAACGCTGATTTGTAGTTGTTGAAACTGATTAGGAGTCTACAGGAGGTTCAGGCAGAGATCTGATGCAGGTGAACGTCTGTCAGGCGACAATTTGCATGTAGAGTTTCATATTTTATTTTTATGTGATCATATATACGAGATATATATAATGTAGAACTGTCATTAGGTTATATTTATCACTAAGTTCGGGCCAAATATTTTAGAGGCCCTGTTCAAAAATAAAAATGTGGCCTTAAAAATATTTTTGAAAATATATATTGTATTAATATGTAACTTTTATTATAAATAATAAAATTATAAATTATACAAAATATAAATGTGTCACTTTATTTCAATAAAAATTATTAAAATATTATTATATTAGAATAAAATTATTTAAAAAGATATATTTTTTAATATATATACATGTATATTATAATATATTTACACAAATGGGGGATCCTGAAAATTTTGGGCCCTGTGCAGTTGGGCTGACTGCATAGGGCAATAACCGGCCCTGTTTGTCATCATAGAGTCCAGATAAACCTGTAATAGCGTGCTCCTGAAGTTTAGGAGCTCATCATTACCCTGCTAGGTTGTTCTGATGTTCGACGTGCAAACCTTGAACCTCGAACCTCAAGCCCTCGAAGTTTGGTCCTCAATCACAAATGAACAACAATAATCTGTACCTCAGCACTAGCGAATCTCATCCATGAATGAACCTCATGTATGTCTGGGCAACCTCTGTCTGCCTTTGAACCTCCCTGCATTGAGGTTCCAGACTAGCCTATGAGTGGTCCAAATGTATTCATTCTAAATTTGGGCGACAACACATTCAAACAATTTTGGTACGGTGGTCTCTTTACTCTGTCCTATAACAAAAATATTGCATCTTATTTTTAAAATTTACAGTCAATTTATATCATCTTTATAAAATTTTGACTTCATTGCAGATTATATCCATTTTCTGTATTATTCGTTCAGGCCCATTTTATGTAAATTACCTTTTTATGCGTTTGGTATTAGTGCTTGTAAATGAAATTTTTTCAATATTTTTCGTTTTCTATAAAAAAATTTAACTTAATATTTTTAGGCAAAATGAAAAAATTAAAATAAAACATTATTTACAAATATTTTTATCAAATACATTAAAATATAGATAAAACAATGGCTCCTATTTTGAACGGAGGGATTATAATAAGTTCAGAATGAATTAGCACTTTATTATTTCGATTGATGATTGATTTTGGGTAGCAATTGCAATATAGAGATATTTTTTTTTTGCATTTTCGATTCGTTGCAATATAAATGACCCAAGGCACCTATTTCAATCCAAATTTTACCATAGTCAACTCAAAAAAGCAACCGTTAGAATTTTCAACCAGCTTGATCGCTTATGGTCGATCGGCCAACATGACTGCGGGACCAAAAAATATGAAATTCAAATTTTATAGCCAACTATCCGAATTGATCATAAATATCACTTATTTGTGACGGGTCAAAAAGTGATCAGATTTAAACGATCGTTCGTGTACTCAACCGTCGTCATTTTTGAGATCATCAGAGGCCATTTGTTTGAGTCATTTTACTTGTGTTGTAAAGAGAGACACATGGCATTTCTTGTAATCTCGTTTAGATTAATTATAATGATTTTTAACACCCATCAGATTTGACAATAACACAAGACTGAGCAATTTCTGAAGTAATAAAATTTCATTTAACAGTAAATAATAAACATTCATTTTTTTGACAAATTAATAAAATATTCTTTCTGCCACAGGTTTAACTGTAGTTTACAATAATTTTGCAAGTTACATGTTTAGGTGTTTACAACTTATCAACAACAGCAATTAGAATAAATATAATAAATAATTCAGGATTGGCCAATTTTTTTTTATTTTTTTTGGGGAGGGTGGGAGGAGTATTAGTAGAACTGAGTTGAAATTTATGTGGATTCTGCAATTTCAACTAGAGACATTGTACAAGTAACATTACAAACCAAATATTAGCTGTGGGATCACTTGCACCTATACAAAATCCATAAAACCAAGATCATTAGTAAGCAAAATCATGCATACCAATCCCTAAAAGGTTTGTTCATCCTAATGCTAAAAAAAATAAGAGATAAAACACACAAAAATATAATAGCGAAACACGATCCATAATATAAATAGGAACCCAGTACAGAACCAGTTTCTCATTCTGCTGTCAAATCTTCATACTGCCACGGGTTAAACTCTATTGACTTGACATCAACCACTTCAATGCTGTCGGAACTATCAATGGCGGCACGGTGTTCAGCATATTTTCCATTATTGCGATAAACCTCTACATCACCCCAAGGTGTTGTAAAAACATCACTTGATTGTTCAAACCATTTAGGAGTAAATTGATGGCCCTTGGTCTCTCGTGCTCGTTTTTCAGCTCTTTGCCTTTCCTCCAGACTGAAATAAAGGCAATAACCAAAAATTGCAAGCGTCAATCAGTCTCTTGCAACCTTTTACCACAGCCCAAGATTGCTGTGTATGTGAACAGGATCTCAATTGTGATTTTGTACAGTTATATAAAATGTATAATAATAGGAATATTCTCAATGGTAGCACTATGGTATGGGTATTGGCTTTTCCTGGTGGTACCATTTTGTATTTTTGACTTATTCATGATACAACTAAACTTTTGATTTCGCTAGTCTCATACTCTTGTTGTTGGGCAAAGTAAGAAACTAGTCAAGTATCATTAAATATTTCAAAATAAAGATTGGGAGAAATTCCTTTCAAAAAATTTCATCATTTGAAGCAACAAACAATTTGATATATTCATCTTGACTCGTCTTATATTCTCCATCTTCTCCTTGATCGTCATATTTTTCATTATATTTTCTCTAATGATAATCTGCAAGCGGGGGTATTCTCAATGGTACCGCTGGTACCATTTGGAAAAGCCAAAACTATTGAACAATGGTACCAATGAGGCAATGGAAAAAGTCAGAACTACAATGGTACCATTATATTTCCCTATATAATAACTTGGCATGTTCCATTATTTTCATATTAGCAAGTTCTCCGATGAAACTAAGATATGGTTAACTGTAAATTGTAAAGATAGCTCCTTAGGACATCTTAATTCTTAACGGTGCAAGAGCTAGAGATAGTAGACACATATTTTGAGTGTGTGTGTGAGAGAGAGGGGGGGGGGGACCTGCTCTTTTCTGATCCAGCTTTTGACATGTCACCTTTCTCAAGTGCATATCTATCCGGTCGTAAGCGGGAGTCAGAGGCCAATAAATTCTTTGGTGCAGTGTCGAAGCTGTTCAATTTATGCGCAAAATGTGTGTATTGATATTTATCATTTTTCGGTGCATCAGCAAGTTTCCATGCCTGCACAGCAGTACCAGCACAGTAACCGTAAATCAGTCTACTCAAGTTCACACATCGGCAGTTGGATATATAACTAAAAGGATAAATAGCCCATTTATTTGTGATTTTTCATTCTAGTGGAACAGATATGTATGCATTAATGACTTAATTCTTGAACATTGAAGTCTATGCATAGAATAAAGTAACATGACATTAAGAGCTTGAAAGAAAGAAAAAGGTCAGGTTACAGATGTTATGAGAACATGTACTTTATGTACCCTTGCACAGTTTTTGCAATCTCTTCAATATTATTTAGTTCTGATAGGTACTTGAATGTATTGGATAAACATAGATTATCGAACATATATCTTATAGCAGACCTTTTCAGTCGCAACAAATAAACGGTCACTGATTACAGAAACTGATTCATCATCTAAACATCTAGACTTTATATCATATAACAATTAACAACCATACTTCCATAACTACGCAGGGAAATACTGCATTGGCATTAAGCTAACCTCGAAGAATAAACCTCTGAAATTTGAAAGAAATCAGTGCAAACTGAACCACGTCATCATTCCAATAAAAGCTTTAGAATGGAGGAAGTAATGCATCTAACAGGTGAATATTCTTTCTATTAGTTAAGAAAAGAGAAGAAAGTTCAAGAACTTCCATTTCACATCGCATACCGGAGTTTGAGAAAAAGAATTATAGGGAAAGATTTGGAGAGAAAATTTCTTCAATGTGGAACGATTGGAGGGCAAGATGGAAGGAGATCAATTAAATTTCACTAATACTAGCTCCAAAACTTATAAAACACAAGTAAAATTTGTTTGCCCCTCCGTGTCCATCCGCCACCATGTTATACATATGGTTGTAGTAATAAAGTACTTCATTTCCTTTATCTTTCTTCCAATTTAAGAACACAGGAAAGTAATTATTTTTGTTTTTTAACATGAATTCATTGAGTCGAAACACTAAAGGAAATTTGACAGTTCCATTCTTTATATTTTCTATTCTTTGACTTTCAGATCTTTCATTTTCTCTCTGTAATTGGAACAACCACAACAGAACAGTGTGAGAAGTTTAAAATAACTAGGACTGCATATTGCAGATGATTCATACAAGGTAATTTGTTGCTATAGGACTGAGATCAAGTCTGAAGTCTCTGAGGTGAGAGTTTGTTACTTATGTTCTGCACTGTCTTTTATAGGAAGTTACCTTTGTTCTCTAGTCTATGATAAGAAACTAGAACTACACCCATGATGTGGGCAAGTCATACCAAGAAACAGATACACTCATACACTGGACAATATTCATATCTTCAAGGTGCCGGAACCAGCAAGCACAAAAGAGTCCAAGACCCCATTATGATGCCAAAATTATAAATCGACAAGGCTAGCCAGAGTCGCACTGTCAGGTATACAAAATTTATCTTCTGCCGAAGATGTTCTCACACCAGCAATCAGCAAACTAATAATGAACTTGGATTATAGGTCAAAATATATCGGATATCTTATTTGGTGACAATTAATTATGCTAAATTAAGAAGGTAGAAAAACTAGCGACACATAGGTAGCAGTCAAGTTAGTAGAACTAACCTCCTTCAGTTGGGTGCCAGGTAGTGGTTCCCCTTCCAAGTCACAAGGTTGATAACTCATTGACTCGCTCCATTTCCCAGTCATTAATATCTTTGGTTCTTCAGCAGAATTGTATACGTATCCATCTACTTCATAGCGGCCAGCACTGCAACCAGGCATGAGAATAAGAAAAGATGAATTAAAAACAAGAAACCCAGAAAATAATGACAAGTTTCCGACTTAAGCCACATTAACAAATAAGTTCTAATAAAAAGCCACATTTACCATGCATGCAACTGTCAGAAGCAAGATGAAACTGACCAAAAGAAATTTGTCTTAAACCACAAGCAAGATATCAAGCATAGTCGGCACAAAGAAAGGAATCAATATATATATATATATATATACATATATATATTGTTATTATAAAGATAATGGTAATTGTTTATTAAGTTTAATAATTTTCATCAGTAAGTTACCAGGAATAGTCTGACGTATGGTAATAAAAATAAAATATTGATCAAGAAAAAATTACTTATGACTAATTTAGGGCTCATACCCCAGTATATCATTATAGAGATGTACTCCTTCATTTTCAGAGCTCAATATATTGAATTATTGAAGGAGAATGTATCTCCCTTTTCTTAAGGATCACGATCAATTTGCATTCAATCTTATGCGATTGAGAAATCATTGGGGCAGCAAATATTCTGTATTGAATCCATCCAAGCTTATCCTTTTAAAGTTTATTCCATAAATTCTAATGCTTTAATTCCTGATAGCATTAAATCGGTATGTTCTAATCCACATAAAAAACAAAAGATAAAAAGAAAGCAATGAAAGATTTTTACAATGATAAATGGTTCACACTTAAACAGACATATCTATATATATATATATTATGCTACTCTGAAACTCGAACTCCTAACTCAGAAGTTCGTTAGACCTCAAGTAAGAGGGGTAACTTCTGGACAACATAAAGGGTGCATTGTGCGAACTTTTATGAATATATATATACACACACACACACACAACCTACAAGAATAATTAATAGGAGACTAAAGATCCAAATTGATCAGTGATGATCTGCAGCCTATGCAGAGACACAACCACCATAAACATTAAGTGACCACTAATGCACAATGTAATTTATGTATGTGAAGAACAGAAATTGCAGTATGTGGTGATTATTGAGTATCGATGCATACCCAAACCATCCGCACGGTTGAAAGTAGAGTACCACTTTGTCCCCTGTGGTCAAGTTAGTGACAACCATCTCCCCTGGTGAATCCACCCATGTACGCCCAAATATTAGGTTGTTAACTTTAGAAGGAGGAGGAACCAATTCTAGTTCTACACCAGCTTTCTTGAGGGTCAATCTTGTTCTGCATGAAAAGAGGCAGAGTACACAGATGGCGAATTAAACTTTATATGGGTTAAGCATGGGATATATTTAGGCACTAAGATAACCGTAGTATAAATGATATAATTATCTTCAAAAATATATGCATAACAGTTCCATTATGCAGCTTTATTGAAAAGAAAATGCATGACAGTGTGACTTCAGCTTTCAGAATCCTCCTGATTGTATGCATTTTCAAGCACATCAAATTCACCTTCTAACTTTTTATGCTAATCTTTTTGTTGAATCTCAGAAAGTAATAGAAGGATACTAAAATAGAGCTATTACCTTCCAACCGGGTAGACATCGACTGAGTTCCCCAAGAACTTAGTCCTCACCTTTGATGTTATTTCATAGATGAAATGTTCACTTTCAGCATGTGCAGCACCGATTGGGGGGTGATGACTGACCTGAGATCACAATAAAATAAATGTTAACAGAAGTAGCATCACAAATGATCAAGACACAATAATCATATTAAATTAGATTGTCAGGAATTTACCAATAGTTTGATATGGATGCAAATTTGTAAGTAATTTATTCTTGAATTCAGTCTAATGCAAAGTGCGATTTTAAAGAGTGATTAGAAGAAAGAGAACAGAAAACATCTGTCATTGTGTTTGCCTGACAAGTCGGAGAAAAAACAGGAAAGCTTACCATGATAACTTGTACTGTAAAGAACTTGAGTTGACTTTATTTTAAAAAAAAAATAAAAAAAAGGTTGTATTTTCCAAGTAAACCGGAGAGTATCATAGATCGACCCCACCCCACCTCTACCCCTTCAGTTCCCTTGCTCTCTTACCCACGAAATGGATCATTGAAATTTGAACTAGACCATAAGATAATATACACAATACAAAGAAATGGCATATCCAGTGCTTCTCGACATCACCTGTTCGGCAATAAATGTAACTCCACCATGATTGGTCATCTCATAGGTTTCACCAAGGATTGGATTAAATGGCTTCCAGGTTCGTTGCATGGCATAATATACAGAAATAAACCAGCAGGCTGCAACAAAGAATCATTAGTCTAGCAGCAGAGAATAAAAGAAAAAAACCGGAGATGTATATTCATAGAAGAATGAAGTAATGCACAAGAACCCTTACATGCATATACCAATCTCATATGTGGATCCTCACAATCATCTGCCAGATCCAATAGGTATGAGTATTCCATTATCTGCAGAGAAATTAAGTTTATCAATACAGTCTACGTACATGTATTTGGAGAAGACAACAGATGTGCAGCTGACACAAACCTCAGCCATCTTTTGAAGCATTGACATTGGCTCAAAAATGAGAACTGGCAGGGTCACCAATGATGTGACATCAGCACCTACATACTTGTGCATTATCTTCCAGTAACCATCACGATCCTGAAAAAAAAATCAGGTTCATTGAGTTAAAAAAATAGTTTGAGAATGTTCTAAAAAGCGGAGGCATTTGCTCCACTAAACCTGAAAATGTTTGAGTATATTTTAAATATATTTAACTTATAATTTATAACAAAATTTGAAATATTGACTACACTTGAATTATTAATTTAGTGGTAAATTCATAATTCACTATATGTTTTGAAATTTGGACTCCAACTAATTTTTCTTGTTATGCGCCTACATGTGTGCATGCAGAGCCCATCGATGCAGACTACTGAGTAGCAATACACAAAGAAGTGTCTCACGGTAATATTATTATAAAAAAGATAGTCGTATAGTACTATTTTTCTGTAAAATAGAGTTTGCAACAGTTAAAGGGCTCTTGGCCTGGTTGTATCAACCTTACTCCCTTTACAGGAGGTTTAGGATTCAAATTCCGGCAAATTAGTTGTGTGAGCGGTTCAATTATCCAAAAACAAGGAGGGGACGGTTAATATACCTCTTGCTTCCATCTTCCTCTCTGTGCTTCTACTTCAGAATCTTCAGTGCCCCCGTCGGGATTTATAACTTCCAAACCCTCATATCCAACAAGACTAACAGATAATAGAAACAATCCAAATATTAAGCAGATGAGCCACTGTTTTTACTAAAATTTAATATATAATTTATCTGTGTCTTGGGATTAAAAAGAAAACTATTACAAAAATTTCCTGTAAATACCAGGTAAAAGAGTAGCATCATTATAAAATCACCGAAGTAATAAAAATAACCCTTGGGCAGATGGTTAGGAAGAATTTTATACAATTAGGTCATAAATAAGGACTACATTATAAGATACACTAGACGTTATCATTGGAGTAAAACTCAGACGTCGAAATGATGATTGTGATGAAAATCTAGAACTGAATTAGAATTGAATTATTAGCCCTCAATATTAATACAAGTCAGGTTTACAAAAGAATCCGATCAGATAATTGCACATATCACATGTACACAAAGCAACTAAATGCTTCACAAAATATGTCAGCATTACGTTAGTGGATAACCCATTAAACACTAAAGCCTAAAACATAAAAAAGAAAGAATAAAAAAAGTAATGAAGATAAGAAACTTGAGGATTTTAGCAATGCAGGACAAAAACAATGATTTTGGCGAATAAAGTGAAGTTGGAGTACTGCAAACTTTAATGTAATTATAGACTATACGTAGGGTATAATTTTAATTGAAACATAATAAAAAAAAGAAAAATGCTAGAGTCCCAAAATTATTTCCCAAAAACATTCCTAAAAAACACTTGTATAATTTTAATTGGTTATCAAAACAATAAATGAGATGAACCCCTTGTGTATTCAAATTAATACACGAATTAAACTTTCTACGTCACTGCGGCCAAGTCATTTTGGGAAAATATTTTGGAAATTTTGTTTGGTTCCCTAGCATTACTCAAAAAAAATTACATAATCTCTGTGTGGAATTAATTCACATTCCTGAAACTAACGTGGCGTCAAACAAAATCACATTTCCTATGTTCTCATTAAGCTAAAATAGAAAACTTCATATAAAATAAATAAATAAACAACAGAAATAACATACAAACAAATCAACTATAACAAGCAAAAGTAAAAAAGATCGAAACTTGAGAGGTTTTAGAGCATACCCATTAACTGATTTTTGCATAGCTGACCCAAAATTGGATATACTTGAAGCCAGAGAAGAGAAGAAACCACCACCACCACCACTTGGCTTCTGCTCTTTAGAAGAAGAATCCATCTTTTTTGAAACCCTAAACCTAGAATTAATTAGTAGTTGATACAAGTGAAGTAGATTCAGATCTGGGTTTCAGATGTAAACAAAGAAGAACAGATGAAAGGAGAATTCAAATTATTCAGAGTGTGTGTATATGTATGTATGTATGTATGTATATGATTGACTAGTGTATTATATAATGGAAGACCAGCTAATATATGGGATGATTCTTGTTGGCACGGGCGGCGGCTACACATGCACATGACAGCCGGGTTGGCTTTTTATCTCGTTTTCTCGTCCACTATTTTAGTCCTCCGTTTTAAAATTTAAAATAACTCGCTTTAATTTTTAATAAAACAAGCATAATCAACTTTATTATAAAATTTAAATTTAATTATACTTTTTTCACCTTAACGTACGTATCAAAAGTGAAAATAAATAGAAATTTAAAATTTATATTCTTATTTAATATAAATTTTTAAATTTAATTATATTTTTTCACCCCAATATATGTATCAAGAGTCAAAATGATTATTACTTTCAAATAAAGTAAATAATTTGTTTTTTATATCGTGAATCTTGTTCAATAATTAACTCACGTTTGAGATGAATTTTTAAAACTGATATACTCTGATAAAAGTTATTCGTGTAAAAAGTGTTGTCAGAAATTAAATGATTGTTTGATAATATTTTGGATTTGTATATATTTTGAAATTTAAAAATAAATAATATTTTTGAAAAAATTTGATAGTGAAATATATAATTACTTTTTATAAAAAATTAAAAATTATTTTTTTCAAAATAATGAGGAATCTGATTTCTTTTTTCAAAAACTGATGACCTTCTTTTTCTAAAAACACATTTTTTATCAAAACACTTTTATAGAAAATTATTTTTAAATTTCATTAAATAATTTTTTATCTTCTTTTCAACAAAAATATATGTTTACAACAATAGGGTAAAAGCCCTTAATAACCAAATTTTAAAATTAAATTACTCAAAATAACCACGGAGGAGATTGGTGCCCTAGATGACCACAATCATACACATCTGAGAGATACGTACCCTGCTGGCCGCGCACAATACAAATGCGTGTACTGTATTTTTATTTATATTGCCATGTATACAGGCATATTACGTATGCGGATCCCTAAAAATTTCAACTTGGGAGCATCGGAATCCAAACCTAGCCTAACAAAATACCAATAAACAAACCAATAAAAACTCAAAATCACCAGAATCATCAAATTTTTACACCAACAACCTCAAAATCCTATGATTCAAACCATTGCCTAGCACCACTAAACTTTACCCCGATATGATCACCTTCAATTGACAACAAAAAGAACCCCACTTGATCCAAGTTCTGACCCGCGAGAAAAAATAACAAAACCCGACCTGGCCCGGAACACTTGATGAGCTGGAGAGAGTCATAGGCTAATGGGTTACAAAAATCTTGGGGCAGATATAAGAAGCAATGAAGTTGCTAGGGGAAGGGAGAATAAAAGAATTGACGATAGTTTAAAGAAATCTAGAGAGAGATAAGGGAAAGGAGAAAAAGACTGAGAAAGGGAGTAGAGAGAGGGTGAAATGGTGATTTGGATGAGTGTTTCATGTGACGGGTTGAAGAATAAAAGGGCCTATTTTTCGAGAATGATTGTGTGAGTCGTCATCGGAGAGTAGAAGATGAGCTGAGAAAACAGATGAGATGGGCCACAAAGATTTTGATTCTTCTGCAAAATCCATTCATTTTGAGTAGAAGAGTGTTGTTGTCTTGCTGTATTTTGTTGGTCATGGGTCAGGCTATTTTACGTAGGTATACGCATATTACGTATGCGAATAGCAGTGGTTAGAAAAGGTGTCAAAAGTTGCTTCAACTGACCTGTGATATTTTGGACAACTATATACTAAAATAATGATATTTTGGGCAATTTCTCACAACAATAATATGAAATAGAACTTTATTGAAAATTCTGATCAAAGCATTAGTGTCTGTAAATAATTATATAGTTTGATGATAACTTAATGCTTAGAATCATGAATATAGTTTTTATTTGTAACTGGTCAATAGATATGTGTTCTATAAATGTTAGATTTAAATCCGTGCGATGCATATGTTTTTATTTATTTTTTATTTCAAAAATTAATATTAATATAAATATATATTTATTATTTTTTTAAAAATTTAGTTATTTAAATTGATATTAGTTATTTATACTTATATTTTAAAAAATTAATATAAATAATAATTTTTAATATATTATTAATACAATTCAAATCTCATCAACAATCTACTTTCTTTCTTCTTTATTACGGTAATTCGCTTTCACTCCATTCTCAACTTTCATTCTTGGTCATTACAACATCTCAAACACGTAAATTGTTAAAAACCTCAAACATAAAACATGTTCTCCATAATCAGCACCATCATATTTATATATGTTCTCCATAATCATTTCACAATTTCGCTGCACAATGACATCAACCTTTATCTCATCTTTTATCATATAACTTAATGAATTTTAATTTTTTTACATCATTAAATCTTTGCTAATATAATATTAATTGTAATTTATAAATAATTATATAATATTATATAAGTATTAGATATTAATTAATAAATTTTGAATTAATTATTACTTATATAATATGATGTAGCCGTTAGTAATCGATCTCTACACCTTTGGTAATATTCAAATAAGATCATTTTACTCCTATCATATATATAATACAATATAATATTATGTAATTATTATTTTTAAACCTTCGTAAAAAGAATGACAATTTTTTATATGAAAAGAGTCATATTTTTATGATGAATCACACAAATTCTAATTGTGTTCTAAATTTAAAAAGAAAGTTGTTGTACATGTTCATGCACAATAAAAATCACGTCAATAGGTCGCTCATCGCTTTGATTATTTAAATAAATATAAAAAGTGATACATTGGCTTTCGTCCGTTTTCTGATATTTTCTGATTCAATTTACTATTGTTTCCTCTTGCCGTTATTGTATATAGGATAGGATATAATTAAGAGTATCTTTAGGATTATTATTATTTAATATTATTGTGATTAGAAGAAGAAAAGTATGGTTAAAAAAGATGCCGTCAGAAAAATTAAATGATTGCTTGATAATATTTTGAATTTGTGCTTGATATATAATATTTAAAAATTAATATTTAGGAACGTTGAAATATGTAGCTACTTCTCGTAAAAATTGAAAAAATAATTTTTTCCAATAGTATCATTGATTTTTTTTCCTTCAATTTTTTTTGGACCAAAACCACATTTAGAGAAAGTAGTTTTTGAATTTTATCAAACAATTTTTATCCATTTTCCTCGCATTTAACAAAAATACCAAACAGGCCTTAAAAATTATACATATGAAGTATGTGTTTATTAATTTAATTAAAAATATTCTTTATATATATTTATATTTATTTATTTATATTACATAAATTATATTTAATTTTCAAATATCAAATACATTATTTTTTATTAAATAATATATATGATATTTTAAAATTTTAATTTGCAATATTTTACTTTTATGAATACTTTTGAAACTAATAAATTAAATTATTAACTGGCCAATTATTAAATTAAATGTTTTTTATATTATTAAATCTTAATTAATTAATATTAATTATAACTTATGAATAATTATACAATATTCTATATTTAATAAAAATTGATATATAAATTTTGATATTGGTTATAATTTATAAATAACTATATAACATTACATAAATGTTAGAAATCGATCTCTAAATATTTGATAGTACTTAAATCTTTTTATAGTTATTATATATAGAGAAAAAAGAATATTAAGATACATTTTAGGTAATTTTCTAAGATTTTAGTACAAAATAATAATATATTAATAAAATTTTAAATAAATTCTAATTTTACATAAATACCCTCCAATTTTGTATATAAAATCCTATATATCTTAGGTAAATGTATCTGTTAGGAATATATTAATTTGATGATGTACAAAATACTAGAACAGGATTTAGCACAGTCTATCTGCAAGAATCAATCAACGGATATGTTATTCGCCCTTAAGTACACTAAGTTTGGAGAAGGGGGGGTTGAATACAAACTTAAGAATTAAGTCAACTTCTTGCGGAAATAAGTTTGTACAAAGAGAGTGTTTAATTAAGATTGATGTAACTAAGAACTGGATAACTAAAGTGTTGATAACAGAAACAACAAGATTAAAAATTACTAGTGGATTGTTTTTCCACTAGTGTGTTTTTGCTTTCAATTGATCTTAGTAAAAATACTAAGCTGCGTACAAAGTTGAATGTAGAATCTAGAAAAACATTACAAGTTCTGCCTGATTTTCTACTTTGCTTTTCTTGAGTTCTATTACAAAACAACTACTTCTTTGCTACTGTGTTGTTGCTTTTTATAAACAACAACTACTCCTCTAGTTTTCTATCGACTGATAACAATATAATATTACAATTTATACTGTTTACATAAAAATAGAAACTAGCTCCTTTTCACAGCTTTCCTTGTAGAACTTACTAGCTCTGGAAGTGTCTTTTGTCTTAAGATATTCCTTGGATGCTGTGTTGCCTAGAAAGTCTTCACAGTCCTGACAGGACTGTCTTCCAATGATTCAGTTTCTGCACTGTTCCCGTGAAATCTGGCTTTTAGCTAAATAGGGAAACTTTAATCAACTGATAAATGATGTTAAGCTTATCAGTTGATTCACCTTTGCTTATCCATCGATGGATAGGATATCTGTTGATCAGTTGATGTGTCGATGGATAATTGAGCTATCCATCGACTCCTTATCCATTGATGATTCTTTATCCGTTGACTGTAATTATCCATTGATAGCTTTCATCCGTTGAGTAGTGTCTTCATCCATCGACTTCAACATCAGTTGATCACTTCACTTGTGAGAATTCTGACTTAGAATATTTACAATTGATCAGCCATTCTTCACATCTGTTGAGAAGCTAGAAATTGAAGTCAATAACATCAGTTGACTACATCATTGCATCCATCGAGGTAATACAATCAATTGATAGTGAAACATAAATCAATGCTACAATCCAGTTTATCAGTTGAGAAACAAGTTTCAACTGATAGCTGGTTTCCTAATCAATGGATATTTATAAGTCATATCCATTGATCAGTTACAAAAATAATTTTGAGTCCCTATTGAAATTCTAAGTAATTTGTTATCATCAAAACTCATAATTCCTAACAATCTCCCCCTATTTATGAATATTTAAAATATGCATAAATTTTCTGTTGATGATAACAAAACTCCTGAACATTTTCATTCTTAGCAAGAATTACAATATTGATAAGTAAAGTTTTAGACAGAGTAATCAGATACCAGACAGGGATGAATTCTGATAATTTTGATGATTGAGGTTGAATCTCCTATCTTCTCCTTCTTCCCCTTGACTCATTCATCTTGTCTTCATTCTCCTTCATCTTCCTGTAGAGGGTTCCCTTCAATATCTTCTCATCTTCAATCCTGTAGTCCAATTGACTTGCCAGATGATTTAATTCCAGATTTGGAAGTTTGTCTATTTCTTGACAAATATCAATGCATTTTTCTCTGCCTTCCCTGTCCTTGTATATCATCAAGTAGAAGGGCTCATGAAGCACTTTTCTTCCTTCAGGATTCCAGATCTTTATTCTGTCATCCCTTTCTTCTTGAACAGGTGCCTCCCTTATCTTCTTCATTCTTTCAAGGATGGCCTTTCCTAGCTCTTCAGTTAGATAATACTTCCTGTTGAGCATAGTGTAGATCTTCCTCAAGATGCCATATCCTTGATCCAAAACTTGGTTGAATGTGAAGGTTGAGTGTGATCCATCTTCATACTCAATGTGAAGAAGATCAACATCTTTCTTCCTTTGCCCTTTTGCTGCAATCATTCCCTCAGCTTTGATTGGCACAAAGTTTTCAGATTTATGTTTGAACACCTCTATTTCTTTGGCTTGATTACTCCCAGAAGCTTGACCTTCAGTCTTGACTTGTTTTGGCTTCTTCTCCTTGTCTTCATCAGCTAATGGTCTTTTAACTCCAGATGATTTTGGTGCATCTTTGGGCTTGTTTGCTCTTTGCTTCATCCTTGGCCTCCTTTCACCTTCTTTTCTTCTGGCTTCTCTTATTAGCCTATCCTCTTCATCATATTCCCTTTGCAATTGAATGGCTAATTCTTCTTGTCTTCTTTCTTGTTGCTCCTTTTCTTTTATGCCAACTGCTATGGCTTTGCTCAATAATTTTTCACTTTCCCCTCCACCTGTGACAGCTTTCTTTTTATCATCTTCAATTAGCTTTCCCTTTCCTTTCCTGTCACCAGGTTGTGAGCTGCTGGTACTTGTTTCTTTGAATTTGCTAGCAATTGCATCAAATTTCCTTACTATGTCTTGAGCCAACTCCTTCTTGGGATCTGTAGTCTTTACCACATCTTCAGTACCACTTGCTTTCTCCAATGCATCAGCTTCTTGCTTCTCCCCCTTTTTGTTATCAGCAACTGGCACTTGTGCTACTGACTGAGAGAGTATGGGAGTCTCTAAGAGTTTACCCAGAAGATTGATTTGAGTGACTTGATTCTTCAAAATTTGCTGCATGCTAAGTTCCATGGAGGTTACTCTTTTCTCCAATTCCATTACTTTGTCCTTTGCTGAAAACTCAGTGTCCAACCTTTGCTTGATTCTAGTCAGCATTGAGAGGCTGAGTCTGGAGTCAATGGTGGTGTCAAAATGCATCCTTGAGCTGTCAATGTCTTCTCTTATTTTCTTCAATTCATACTTGGAGCTTGTGACATGCATTTTCTGGATCTTCAAATTATCCCTGTAAAAGTTCAGAATTCTCCTGTGCAGGGGATCCACCACATCTACTTCAGCCATGGACCTTCTGTAAAAAGAAATAATGGCCCTTTCTGTTTCAGCCAAATTAGTTTCATCACTAGCCACTTGTGGATCTAGAAGGTCATCATCAGAATTGTCATCAAAATCTTCAGGATTCATGTGGGATATATCATCAGGTTGACTGGCCAAAAACTCTTTCCCACTCCTGAATTGCTCTTCTGTCTGCACTAAACCCAGCATTTGCTCAGCTATTTGATTAGATGCTGCTGCTAGTTCCTGATAATGAGGATCTTCATGTTGAAAGGTTGAAGCATCAAGATTTACAGCAATTTCATCCTCCACCTCCAAGTTGACTTCTGCACCTCCTGCAGGGACTTCATAGTCTACAGCTCCCCCTGACTCCAGCCCCAACTTCTGGGTGAGTCCTGCTTCAATCTGCTCAGTTTTAGAAGTTGATGCTTCATGAGATGGTGAAATTGGTTTCTCTCTATTCTTTTCTCTCTCACTCTCTTCTCTCTTTTCTTGCATCAGGATCTCATCCTGGATTCTCACCTCTCCCTTACTTTCCTCTCCTTTTTCATCAGCTGCTAAGGTGAGACTCTCTTTTCTCACACCCTCTCCTTTTGCCACCTCAGAAGAATTTGAGGGCCCCTCAGTCACACACTCTCCTTTTGCCAAGGTATGCAAACCTTGCCTCTCACACACCTCACCCACTCCACTCAATCCTAATAGGGTATTGGCCACTTGAAGTGTTTCAATGGATGATTCATGAATTGACATTAAGGGATCAATCGATGGATAAGAAGTATCCATCGATGGATGAATATCCGTTGATGGGAGCTCGTCGATGGATGTAAGGATATCCATCGATGATAGTGAACTAGTCAATGGATGTTGGAAGTTATCAGTTGATTGCATAATATCCATTGACTGGAGAGAACTAACAGTATTTGCCTGATCAACCAAGGTGTTAACCTTATTTGGTGATGCAGGTGAGAGTGTTGGCTCCACCCTGAGTTGCAAAGAGGGTGAATTTGAAACAATGAAGTTGTCAATCAACACTGTTTCTGAAGAAATAGTTTTTGAGGGAGATTGAGAAGAAAATTCAGATAAAGAATGGGGCTGTGCCTCAGGAAGATTCTGAGACACATCAAAAGAAGAAACGGAAGGCTCCACCAAATTTTCATTTGGCTTTGCAAGTGTGTGTGTGCCCTGTGCAGTATTTGTAACCTTCTTTCTTCTTTTGTATGGTTGTATTATTTGGTGACCCTTATCCCCATCTGATGGTCCTGGTTGAGACCTCTTTTCAATAGTTACATCTTTTTGAGAAGATGCAACTAGGGATGTGTTCAAGTCCTTTACTACAGCCTCAATCTGTTGGGAGATTGGACTGGAGGCTGGCTGGTTCCTCTCAATCTCACTCTCCTTATCCTTCTGGCTTTCTTGATGTTGGCCAGTTCCCTCACCCTTATCAACCACCTTCACTCTCCCCTCAGTGATTTTTCTTTTCTTACTTCTTACAACAGTAGTCTTTTGAGAAACTACTGAGGTGGTTTGATTAGACTTGGGTTTTGAAGGTTGTGCAACTTGGGTAGGAGGAATGGGGGCATTTCCATCTCCCTCCATTGTTGCAGAAGGCAAAGAAATTTGATATTTTGAAGAAGAATGTAAAAGATTGAGATTTTGAAGATATACCTGCACAAGAGGAGGATAAATGAGGCACAACTTAGGGTGTAAGTTGATTCTCACAAGATCCTTGAAGACCCTCTTGTTTTGCATCCATGGCTCCAAGGACTCCATATCTGCACTTATTTCATATTCTCCAACAGAGGCATTAATAATCATCATGAAAAATCTTGCAAAGTAGATATTATGTTTCCTAGATGACTTGGGTCCTAATTTGGCAGTCAATTCATTTAGGAGTAATGTGCCAAAATTAAAATATTTATCAAATAGGACAGAATAAGCAATTTCTTGCATACTTATTGTAATTGCATCAAAATTACTTATTTTTCCAGAAAATACTTTAATTATGGCATCAAAGAAATAACTCCATTCTTTTCTAAGATTCTTCCTAACAACTTCTCCTAATCCAGTTTCAGCATTTGCATAATTAACGGATTCTAACATGTCCCTAATTTCTTCTTCAGTTGGGGGCTTATCACAATTATTTGCAGGCAATCTTAAACATTCAGATAATGAAGTACTATTTATTGTATAGGTATTACCTTTGCAAGAATAAGAAATTACCTTCCCATCTGATGAAATCTCTGCAGAGGTCCACAGTTCTTCAACAAAGGAACACACGATTGTTGGTGCTTCGCTGAGAGCTTTGGAAACTTTGCAATCTCCTAGGAATCGCATCAATGGATGAAAGTCCACAGGAGCATCATTCACCGTTAGACATGCTGTGAAGTTGTTCTGTTCATAGGTGAACCCAGTGGAAGAGACGATCTTCTTTTGTGGTGCCATTCTTTCAGTTGATATTCAAGAAATTAAAGTGAACTTGAAAGAATTTGTGAGAGCTCGTGAGAATTAGATAAAATTAGCTTGAGAGAGAGATAGAGATGAATAGAAAAAAAATAGCAGGTAAGAATGAATTTTTAATTGTTGCTGCTATTTATATTTCCTAGTATTAAAAAGACTTGAAATGACTTTTTAATTAGTAGATAACCGTTGATGTATAAAAGACTGTAATTTATTACCCTTGATGGTAATTCTCCAACGGCTATAATTTGATCAACGGATGAATAAAACTGTAGAAATTCTATTACTATCGACGGATAAAAATAGAGAATTAATCATTTATCGATCGATCACTAACTACCAAGATAATTAACTGTCGATAGATAAATATCCATCGATAGGAATAACATTTATCTATTGATCAAATAGGATGGGATTTATCCATCGATAAACAATTACTTAGGTAATTATCTGTCGATAGATAAATATCCATTGAATTGTGAACAATGGCTGCAAAACTTGACAGACATTTTAAGCATGAGTATAATTAAGCATACCTAACTCACAGACTAATCTATTAAAAGAAGATTCATCTAGAGGTTTGGTAAATATGTCTGCAAGTTGTTGTTCACTAGGGACAAAATGTAATTCAACTGTACCATTCATTACATGTTCCCTAATGAAATGATACCTAATGTCAATGTGTTTAGTTCTGGAATGTTGCACAGGATTTTCTGTTATTGCAATGGCACTTGTATTGTCACAGAAGATGGGAATTTTGTTCAAGTTGAACCCATAGTCAAATAGTTGATTCCTCATCCATAAAATTTGTGCACAGCAACTTCCAGCAGCAATGTACTCAGCTTCTGCAGTTGAAGTTGATACTGAGTGTTGCTTTTTGCTAAACCATGACACAAGTTTATTTCCCAGAAATTGACAGGTGCCTGTAGTACTTTTCCTGTCTATTTTGCAACCTGCATAATCAGCATCTGAGTAGCCTATTAGATTGAAACCAGAATCTCTAGGATACCAAATACCTAAATTTGATGTACCCTTAAGATATTTGAAAATTCTTTTAATAGCTACTAAATGAGATTCTCTAGGATCAGCCTGAAATCTAGCACATAAGCATGTAGAGAACATTATATCTGGCCTACTAGCAGTTAAATATAAAAGTGAGCCTACCATGCCTCTATAACTTGAAATATCCACCTTAGCTTCTTTGGTATTTAATTCAAGTTTAGTGGCAGTGGCCATGGGAGTTTTTGCAGAAGAACATTCACTTAACTCAAATTTCTTTAACAAATCATGAATGTACTTTGTTTGATTTATAAAAATACCATCCTTAACCTGTTTGACTTGTAACCCAAGAAAGTAGGTAAGCTCTCCCATCATGCTCATTTCATATTTACTCTGCATTAGTTTGGCAAACTTCTTGCAAAGTTCCTCATTTGTTGATCCAAAAATAATGTCATCCACATAAATTTGTACAAGAATGATAGAGCCATTAACATGTCTACTGAATAGAGTTTTATCAACAGTACCTCTTGTGAAATTATTCTCAATGAGAAACTGAGATAGAGTGTCATACCAGGCCCTTGGTGCTTGCTTCAAGCCATAAAGTGCTTTGAGTAAAAAGTAGACAGAGTTAGGAAATTTTAGATCTTCAAAGCCAGGAGGTTGTTCCACATAGACTTCCTCTTCTAGTACTCCATTCAAAAATGCACTTTTCACATCCATCTGGTAGACTTTGAAATTAGCATGTGCAGCATAGGCCAGAAAGATTCTAATTGCTTCTAACCTTGCAACTGGTGCAAAAGTTTCATCAAAATCAATTCCTTCTTCTTGTGAATAACCCTTTGCTACAAGCCTTGCTTTATTCCTAGTCACAATACCAGTTTCATCCATTTTGTTTCTGAATACCCATTTTGTACCAATTACTGATCTGTCTTTTGGTCTGGGCACCAGCTTCCATACTTTATTTCTTTCAAACTGATTCAGTTCTTCTTGCATAGCCAAAACCCAATCAGGATCCATGAGAGCCTCTTCAATTCTTTTGGGTTCTTCTTGAGATAGAAAACTGCTATACAGACACTCATTTTGAGTAGCACTTCTTGTCTTGACACCATCTTCTGCATTTCCAATAATTAGTTCAAATGGATGGCTTCTTGTCCATTTTCTTTGAGGATACAAATTTTGCCTTGATGATGAAGCTTCATGATCATTTGTATTGAACTCAAAGTGATCTGAATTTGTAGAATGATTCTGAAACCCTCCCCCTGAAGTGGATACCCTTGATGTAGATTGTTGATTATCCGTTGAGGAGTTATCAGTTGATGCATTATCAGTTGATGGATTTCTGTCAACTGATAAATTATTCATTGATGCAGTAACATCAACTGATATCGGGTTTCTGAACACTTGAGGTTTTATAATTTCTGCCTCTTCATCGTCATTTACATCATTTGATTCATTCTCAAAATGCAGTGTGTCATGATTTCCTTCATCAAACAAGCCTTGAATCTTTTTATCATCAAATACTACATGTACAGATTCCATAACAATGTGTAGTCTGAGATTGTAGATTCTATAGGCTACACCTGATAGTGCATACCCAATAAATATAGCTTCATCAGCCTTGGCTTCAAATTTTCCTAGATTTTCACCTTGATTTCTTAGTACATAACACTTGCAGCCAAAGACATGAAGAAATCCCACCTTTGGCTTTTTGTCTTTCTTGATCAATTGATAAGGAGTCTTCCCTTGAGCTTTATTTACTAGGGAGATGTTTTGAGTAAAACATGCTGTGTTTATGGCCTCAGCCCAGAAGTATGTTGGGAGTTTGGCATCTTCCAACATGGTTCTAGCAGCTTCAATCAATGTCCTATTTTTCCTTTCAACTACCCCATTTTGTTGAGGTGTTCTGGGTGCAGAGAATGTGTGTATGATTCCTTTTGATTCACAGAACTCTTTCATTGTGGAATTTTTGAATTCTGTTCCATTGTCACTCCTTATCTTCTTTACATCCAATTCAAGATTTTTCTCATTTTCTCTTATGTGCTTGATGATGAGATGACTAGCTTCATCCTTTGAATGTAGAAAATAAGTCCATGAGAATCTTGAAAAATCATCCACAATGACTAGAGCATACCTCTTCTTTGCAATAGACATAATATTTACAGGACCAAACAAATCCATATGTAATAACTCAAGTGGCTTTTCAATTGAAGATTCCAATTTCGACTTAAATGATGCCTTCCTCTGTTTTCCTTTCTGACAAGCATCACAAAGTCCATCCTTGACAAATTCCATTTGTGGTAAGCCTCTCACTTGATTTTTCTTAACCAAGAGATTCATGGCTTTGAAATTCAAGTGAGCTAATTTCTTATGCCACAGCCAACTTTCATTTGTACTTGCCTTAGAGAGAAGACAAGTCATTGATTCTGCATTTGTTGAGTTGAAGTCAGCTATGTACACATTCCCTTTTCTATTCTCAGTCATGACCAGGCTTCCATCTACCTTGTTGGAAATTATGCATGTTTCTGTTGTGAAACAGACTTTATTTCCATTGTCACATAGTTGACTTATGCTTAACAAGTTATGTCTTAAGCCATCAACTAATGCAACAGGTTCAATGATGACATTCTCTCTTGAAATCAAGCCATATCCCATGGTGTGCCCTTTGCTGTCATCTCCAAAAGTTACTCCAGGGCCAGCTTTCTCCTCAAACTTTGTGAGCAGGGATTTATCTCCAGTCATGTGTCTTGAACATCCACTGTCCAAGTACCAAAGATTTCTTCTCTTTCCCTGCACACAGTCAAAACAAATCAAGTTGATTTTGGTACCCAAGTTGCCTTGGGTCCTTTCTTATTAGTTGTTATCTTTGGCTTGGTTTCCAATTTTTGTACCTTTGGTTTGGGTGGTTTTACTTCCACTTCAACCTTAGGTGTTGGTCTCCCTACCTCAGAATTCTCAGTGCTAATATTTGGAATGCTCATGCTTGCAGAGTTGAAAAAATTTGGTGCATGAAGACTGTTAAGCATATTCCATGGCATAGCAGGCATATTCATATTGGCAAATGCAAGATATGGATTAAACATATAAGGCATTGATGCATACTGAGCATGAACAGCATGAGAATCAACTGAATGAGGAAAAACAGAACTGGTATGCATGTTGGGTATAGCAGGTACATTTGTTGTTGTAGGCATGGTGAGTTTACATTGCACAGATAAATGATTTTTACTACCACACTTAGCACAAACTTTCCTAGGAGCATATTTGTCAGGTGTGTAGTTGTTGTGCTTGTTTATGCCTACTTTACCATTTCTATTTTTCTTCTTCTTTTCATTTGGCTGAATATTAGGTTCTATCTTTTCCAATTTCTCTTTCAACTGATTTTTAGATAAGAATCCTATATTAGCCTTTTCAACTTCGATTTTAGCTTCAGAGGAGCTACTTTCTTTGACAAATTTAATAGGTCTGTTAAACTTAGTTTTAATATCACATTTCTTAGCAGTTGATGACTTCTCAATCGATGGATAATTATCCGTTGAAATAGCATTATCAATCGATGGATAATTCTTATCAGTTGATTCAGAGTTATCAATCGATTGCTTCTTTTCTAAAGATTGATCTTCATCAATGGCTATTTTCTCAAGAGTTTCAGACAACATGGTGAAAGAGTTTGTTCCATGAATGTCATTCATCTTCTTACTGGCTTTACTTGACCTGTTCCACTTGTCAATGGTTCTTAGTTCATCCTCTAATTTTTCTTTTAACTTCTCTATTTCCTTTTTACTGTCAACTAGTTCATTTCTAGCATCTTTGTTTTCCATCTTGAGTCTGTCCAATTGCACTAGCTCACTCTCTAAGAAATTGTTTCTTTCAGTGAGAGTTTCTAATGTTAATTTGAGCCTAGTGTTCTCTTTGTTCAAAGACTTAAGAGTGACATGCAAATTATACAATTCATTAGACATTTCATTAATTGTAATATTGCATTCATCTTTGGACAACTCAGATAGATTTGTAGAAATTACCTGATTGCTAGATGAACTAGCTTCCTGGTCATCTTGATTGGCCATTAGTGCAAGATTGATGTGTTCTTCTTCTTCTTCAGAATCCTCCTCAGCAGCCCAGTCCTTTTCTTCTGTCACAAAAGCCTTCTCTCTTTGTTTGAGCAAGTCAAAGTACTTCTTTTTATAGTCAACACCATCACTAGACTTTGACCTCTTTTCAACTTTGGGCTTTCTGCATTCACTTGAAAAGTGACCAGCCAATCCACAGTTAAAGCATCTGAATTGAGTTCTGTCAACAAGATTTTTGCCTTGTTGAGTGTCTCTCCTGAACTGTGATCCAGGCCTTTGCATTGGATTCCTTTAGAACTTGAGTTTGGAAAATTTTCTTGATAGAAAAGCTAAATGCTCATCTATTTCATCCATTTCATCTTTGATGAGTGACTCATCACTATCACAAAGTTCTTTTCCTTTACCAGTAGAAGATTCATCATATCTAACATAATTTGCACCATTGCCATGACCTTCTTTCTTCCCTTCTTTGAAATCAGCATCTTCATCTGTTTCTGCAACTTGCTTTTCCTTGACCATCAAAGCAATGGACTTTTCTCTCTTCTGACTTTTCTCAATTTCCTCATCTTGCTGTAGCTCCAACTCATAGGTTTTCAAGATGCCATACAGCTTGTCCAAGGTATAATCTTTAAAGTCAGGAGATTGCCTTATAGAGACAGTCATTGGTTTCCATTCTTTGGGTAGGGACCTCAAGAATTTGAGGTTGGTGTCCTCAACAGCATAAACTCTTCCATATAGTTTAAGCTCATTCAACAGCTTTTGAAACCTACTATATGTATCATTTATTGTTTCACCACCCTTGAAGTGAAAGGCCTCATACTTTTGAATCAAGAGTTGCATCTTGTTCTTTCTTACTTGCTCAGTACCTTCACAGAGGGTTTGAAGAGTGTCCCAGACTTCTTTGGAGGTTGTACAACTGATGACATTGTCAAACATGTCCTTGTCAAGACCATTAAACAAAATATTCATGGCCTTTTTGTCCTTGTGTACTTCCTTTTCATCTTCATCTGTATACTCACTCACAGATTTAGGAATGAGTTTGTCTGGTGCTTGAGTACCGTCTGCATTTACACTTGTAACTATTTTCATAGGCACATGTGGACCTTTCTCTATGCAATGAACATAGGAAGGATCAATAGATAGCAGATGCAAGTGCATTTTTACTTTCCAGGGAAAATATTCATCTTTCTCTAGAACTGGAATCTTAACTCCTGTTTCTCTTTGACCCATTCTTGATGTACTTTTAGATCTTGACTTTCTGCTTGTCGAAAGCTTGCTCTGATACCAATTGTTATTCGCCCTTAAGTACACTAAGTTTGGAGAAGGGGGGGTTGAATACAAACTTAAGAATTAAGTCAACTTCTTGCGGAAATAAGTTTGTACAAAGAGAGTGTTTAATTAAGATTGATGTAACTAAGAACTGGATAACTAAAGTGTTGATAACAGAAACAACAAGATTAAAAATTACTAGTGGATTGTTTTTCCACTAGTGTGTTTTTGCTTTCAATTGATCTTAGTAAAAATACTAAGCTGCGTACAAAGTTGAATGTAGAATCTAGAAAAGCATTACAAGTTCTGCCTGATTTTCTACTTTGCTTTTCTTGAGTTCTATTACAAAACAACTACTTCTTTGCTACTGTGTTGTTGCTTTTTATAAACAACAACTACTCCTCTAGTTTTCTATCGACTGATAACAATATAATATTACAATTTATACTGTTTACATAAAAATAGAAACTAGCTCCTTTTCACAGCTTTCCTTGTAGAACTTACTAGCTCTGGAAGTGTCTTTTGTCTTAAGATATTCCTTGGATGCTGTGTTGCCTAGAAAGTCTTCACAGTCCTGACAGGACTGTCTTCCAATGATTCAGTTTCTGCACTGTTCCCGTGAAATCTGGCTTTTAGCTAAATAGGGAAACTTTAATCAACTGATAAATGATGTTAAGCTTATCAGTTGATTCACCTTTGCTTATCCATCGATGGATAGGATATCTGTTGATCAGTTGATGTGTCGATGGATAATTGAGCTATCCATCGACTCCTTATCCATTGATGATTCTTTATCCGTTGACTGTAATTATCCATTGATAGCTTTCATCCGTTGAGTAGTGTCTTCATCCATCGACTTCAACATCAGTTGATCACTTCACTTGTGAGAATTCTGACTTAGAATATTTACAATTGATCAGCCATTCTTCACATCTGTTGAGAAGCTAGAAATTGAAGTCAATAACATCAGTTGACTACATCATTGCATCCATCGAGGTAATACAATCAATTGATAGTGAAACATAAATCAATGCTACAATCCAGTTTATCAGTTGAGAAACAAGTTTCAACTGATAGCTGGTTTCCTAATCAATGGATATTTATAAGTCATATCCATTGATCAGTTACAAAAATAATTTTGAGTCCCTATTGAAATTCTAAGTAATTTGTTATCATCAAAACTCATAATTCCTAACAGGATATCTATCTGCAAGAAGCAATCGACTGATAAATATCGATCGATAAGTCATCAACTGATAATAAGCCATCGACTGATAAAGCCAATCGAGAAGTCATCGATCGAGAACTCAAGTCATCAACTGATATTTATCAATCGAGAACTCAAGTCATCAACTGATGTTTATCAATCGAGAACTCAAGTCATCAACTGATATTTATCAATCGAGAACTCGACAACATATATTTCCTGATCGAGAACTCATCAACGGATATATAGTCATCAACGGATATTTATTGATCGAGAAGTCATCAACGGATATTTACCAATCGAGAAGTCTCACAAGTACTCGATTGATTAGCTCACAGCCTGACTTCTCGAAGCTTAAAGGAGATGAGTATTCGGTTGATTCAAACAGCTAGTTTAAAGGAAAGTCTTCGAAGATCAAAACAAATTTATTGCAGATATGCTATGGGAAGGAAAGGGAAAATTAAGGAAGCTGTCGGTCAGAGTTTACTCTATCAGAGAATACTCGATCAGAGTTTACTCTAACAGAGAATGCTCTATCAGAGATTATCAACCAACAGAGTTTATCAGAAAAGGAAACAGACAAATCAGAGTCTGATTTGGATAGTAAGAAGGAATTCAAGTGCAAGTCTAATTACCTTATTAAATCTATTCTTATCATAATCTGTTTTGTAATTGTATTTGTAGCTGTGTCTATATAAACACAGAGATAGGTTATAATTCAATATCGAATTAAGAATTTATATAAAAGCAATATCTTGTAACCTAGCAGCTCTTAAGAACTTTATATCTTGAGAGAGTTTTGTATTCAAGTTCATTATTAATACAAAACAGTATTCCATTCAACATACTTGTGTTCATAATCGATTTACAGGCACTATTACATTCAACCCCCCTTTTGTAATAGATTGATTATTCTGGGAAACAATTGGTATCAGAGCAGGCAGTAAATTTCAACTCAAAAGATCAAATAATCATGTCTGGAAGCAAGTATGAGAGCATCAGAATTCCAATATTGAAGAAGGCTGAATACCCTACATGGAGGGTGAAGATGATGATGTTCTTAGAAGCAACTGATCCTGATTACTTAGATAGAATCCATACAGGTCAGTACCTACCAACCAAACTGGTGCCTTCTACAATTGTGGAAGGAAGACAAATCCCTGAGTATTACACCCTGAAGGACAAGAAAGAATGGACTAATGAAGAAAAACAGGAAGTCTTGAAAGATGCAAAGGTAAGAAATATTCTGCATAACAGTCTTGACTCTGTAATGTCTAACAGGGTAATAGCTTGCAAAACTGCCAAAGAAATCTGGGATGCACTGGAGGTTCAATGTCAAGGAACCAAGGAGATAAAGAAAAATAGAAGATCTGTTCTAATCCAAGAGTATGAATATTTTGAGGCTAAGCAGAATGAGTCCCTCACAGATATCTATGACAGATTTCTAACTCTGTTGAACAACTTGGCTTTGGTGGATAAAGTATATGACAATGAAGATTCAAACACCAAATTTCTGAGGGCTCTTCTAGAAGAATGGGATCTGCAGACATCCTTGATTAGAGACATGGCTGATTTGGATGAGATGTCCTTAGATGAAGTTTATGGCAAATTGAAAACTCATGATCTGGAGTTACAGCAAAGAAGAAACAGAAAGAGTAACAAGGCAAGACCTATTGCTTTGAATGTTGAAGCAAAAATTGAAGAACCAAAGGAAAAGGTGCTTAAGGCTTCAACAAGGAAAGGGAAAGAAGTAGTACTCCAAGATAGCAGTGAATCAGAGTTTGAGGCAAACTCTGATGTAAACTCTGATAATTCTTCAGACTCTGACATGATGGAGATGTTTGCTATGTTTGTCAAAAGCTTCAAGAAATACAGAAAATTTAGGAAGCAAGGAAACTATCAGAAGAAGCATAGTGAGTCAGACAAGAAAGACAGATTCAGAAAAAGAGAAGATAGAGATGGAAAATCAAAAACTCTTGATAAATCAAAAGTCAAGTGTTACAAGTGCAACAAGATGGGACATTTTGCTACTGAGTGCAGAAGCAAGGAATCTGGGAAAGCTCTCATCACATCAAAGAAAGATTGGATGGACTCCTCAGACTCTGAAGAAGAAACTAATTATGCTCTCATGGCAAACTCTGATTCTCCCATCTTAAACTCTGACAAGGTACCAAACTCTGTTTTCAATTTTGATACTGAAGATATTCATGAATTAAAGTCTTTTCTTAGAAATTTGCATGTTAGCTTTAAGTCACAGTCTCTTGAGAATGAAAGATTAAAATCTGAAATACAAACTCTGAATGCTAGGAATGACTTTCTTGAAACTGAACTTGTACACATGCTTAGCTTTAAGAAAGACTGTGAGAATGTTATACACATGCAAACTCAGTTGGAAATACAAGTCACATATTTGAAATCTGAGATAGCTAAGGAAAAAGAGACCTTCAGAGTTTGGACAAACTCTGGTAAGAAGGTCCAACAAATGCTTTCTGAAAAGAATTGGACATCTGCCCTAGGTTATGAATCTGATAAAGAAATTCACACTAATTCACACACAAAAGGAACATTGAGTGAACCTGTGAAGTTTGTTAGAGCTAGTGATAATAAGAAAACTCTCCCTGAATGCTCTAAAAACAATAGTGTGCTAGACTCTAAAAAGGTGAATGTAGGGTTACTTTCTCAGAAGCAACTTAAAGAAAAGTTGAAGGCAGTCACTAAGAAATCTAAAAAGGTGAAAAGAAATAGGAATGGTAAAGTAGGAATTACTAAGGAGAATAATTACATGAATATCCCTGATGCTCCTAGGAAAACCTGTTTTACTTGTGGTAATTCTAATCACCTTGCTATTGATTGCAAACACAAGAAAAAGAAAGAACCTGAAAGACCTAGGTTTGAGGCTAGAAAACAAACAAGAAACAATCCCTGTTTTCATTGTGGTAGTTTATGGCATACCATTTATACATGCAAAGATTATCATAATTTGTATTACAATTCTTACAAACCACAGCCTCGAATAAGTAATTCTCCAAAACATACTGTCAAGCAAATATATGTGATAAAGTATGATAAAAGGAGTGTAAACTCTGACAGTACAAAATCTGTGAATGCAAACTTTGATCATGTAAACTCTGACAAAAGAACTTCTGCTGCAAAAGTTAACAAGTTTTCAAAGAAAGGACCCAAACTAGTTTGGGTCCCCATAACTACTAATTAAATTGCATTTACTGATTGCAGGGAAACAGAAAGAACATTCTAGTGATTGATAGTGGATGTTCTGCACATATGACTGGAAATAAATCCCTGCTTTCAGAGTTTGGGGAGAAGGCTGGCCCAGCAGTATCTTATGGAGATGGCAACATAGGACGAACACTGGGATATGGCAACATTGTGATTGGAAATGTCATCATTGAAAAAGTAGCTCTGGTTGAAGGACTCAAACATAATCTGCTCAGTGTGAGTCAAATGACAGACAGAGGTTTCTCTGTGGAATTTCATGGAACTCATTGTGAAGTGAAAAGCAAGAAGAATGGAAAAGTAGTTCTTATTGGCCACAGACATAATAACCTATTTGAAGCTAGCTTGGATGTTAATTCTAATGGTCCCTTAACCTGTCTACTTGGAAAGGCATCACCAATGGAAAGCTGGAATTGGCACAAAAAGTTGTGTCACTTGAACTTTGGAAACATTAATGAGTTAGTGAAGAAGGACCTAGTTAGAGGTCTTCCAAAAGTTCAATTTCATCCTGATGGACTCTGTGATTCATGTCAAAAGGCCAAACAAAGGAAGACATCTTTCAAGAGCAAAACTGAAAACTCTATTGATCAACCTTTTCATCTATTGCATCTTGACTTATTTGGTCCAGTTAACATCATGTCCATTGGAAAGAAGAAATACACTCTGGTAATAGTTGATGATTTCACTAGATTTACTTGGGTGTACTTTTTGCACAAGAAGGGTGAAACTGCAGAAACAATCATTGATCATATTGCAATGATTGAAAATGGATCAACTCACAAAGTAAAGAATTTAAGGAGTGACAATGGAACAGAGTTTAAGAACTCAACAATGGAGGAATTCTGCTCAACAAAAGGTATTACTCAACAATTCTCAGCACCTGGCACACCTCAACAAAATGGTGTAGTTGAAAGAAAGAACAGAACTTTAATAGAAGCTGCCAGAACAATGCTAGAAGGAGCAAAACTACCTACTTATTTTTGGGCAGAAGCTGTGAACACTGCATGCATCACTCAAAATTGTTCTTTAATAAACAAACATGGAATGACTCCATATGAATCTTTGAAAGGAAGAAAGCCAAATGTCAAGTACTTTCACATCTTTGGATGCAAGTGTTTTATTCTCAAAACACATCCTGAACAATTGAAGAAGTTTGAACTTAAAGCAGATGAAGGAATTTTTATTGGATATGCAACAACTTCTAAAACCTCTTCAAGGGCATTCAAAGTATTCAACTTAAGGACAAGGACAGTCATGGAATCAATTAATGTCTCCTTTGATGAAGGGAAGATAGATGGGTTACATGATAAAGATGCACAGGAAACTCTGAGATTTGAGAATGAACTGCAGAAAATAAACTCTAACGAGATAAACACTGATCAACCAAATCCTGGAGAAGCAAACTCTGATTCTTTAAACTCTGATTCAGAAATGATTGAAATAGAAATTGAAGAAACTGCACATGTTGAGGGGGAGCAACATCAATCAAATACTGACATTGGAGATTCAACTATTGAAATATCAGAGTCTGACCAAACTCTGAACAACACAAACTCTGAAACCCTAAACTCTGATCATTCAAACTCTGATACCACAAACACTGATACCTCAATCTCTGATAATTCAAACTCTGAGTACATAAACTCTGAGACATCAAATACTGATGGAAACACATCTTCAGGGGGAGGATCATCATTTACAGAAGGATCATTCTATGAAGGCACAGATCATGGGGGAGCATCTAGTTCAAGGAACTTTCCACATCCAAGGAAATGGACCAAAGATCACACACCTGATTTAATTATAGGTGATCTGGAAAGTGGAATAAAAACAAGAAAAGCTACTCAAAATGAATGGCTATTTCATAGTTTTCTTTCACAAACAGAACCAAAGAAGGTTGAAGATGCTTTGAAAGATGCAGATTGGATTACTGCAATGCAGGAAGAATTGAATGAGTTTGAAAGGAATGAAGTTTGGACCCTAGTCCCAAGGCCAAAGAACAGATCTATTGTTGGCACAAAATGGGTATTCAGGAACAAGACAGACTCTGATGGAATAATTACAAGAAACAAGGCAAGACTGGTAGCCAAAGGTTATTCTCAACAGGAGGGGATTGATTATGATGAAACCTATGCACCTGTAGCTAGACTTGAGGCAATCAGAATTTTTCTTGCTTATGCTGCTCATAAGAAATTCAAGGTCTACCAGATGGATGTTAAAAGTGCATTTTTAAATGGTGAACTTGAAGAAGAAGTCTATGTTGAACAACCACCTGGCTTTGTCAATACAAAATATCCAAGTCATGTCTACAGACTGGATAAAGCTCTATATGGACTAAAGCAAGCACCAAGGGCCTGGTATGAAACTCTGGCTCTATTCTTACTTGAAAATGGTTTCACTAGAGGAACAATTGATAAAACCTTGTTTTACAGAACTCAAGGTAAGGATTTATTATTGGTTCAAATATATGTTGATGATATTATATTTGGTTCCACTAATGAGAAACTCTGTGAAAGATTTTCAAAGTTAATGCAGTCCAGGTATCAAATGAGCATGATGGGAGAATTGAGTTATTTTCTAGGTTTACAAGTGAAACAGACTGAGGAAGGCATTTTCATTAATCAGTCCAAATATACAAATAATCTACTCACTAAATTTCAAATGCAAGATTCTGCATCTGCTACAACTCCCATGGCTACTGCAACAAAACTTGATCAAGACACTGGAGAACCTGTTAATATTACTGCATATAGAGGAATGATTGGTTCTCTACTTTATTTGACTGCAAGTAGACCAGACATCATGTTTGCCACATGTCTATGTGCTAGATTTCAAGCAAATCCAAGAGCACCTCATTTGATTGCTGTGAAAAGGATTTTCAGATATCTCAAGAGCACTGCTAATCTTGGCTTATGGTATCCTAGAGAATCTGATTTCAAATTAATAGGCTATTCAGATGCTGACTTTGCAGGATGCAAGATTGACAGGAAAAGCACAAGTGGCAGTTGTCAATTTTTAGGTGGAAGACTTGTGTCATGGCAAAGCAAGAAACAGAAATCGATTTCAACATCAACAGCAGAGGCTGAATATATTGCTGCTGGAAGCTGCTGTGCACAGATCTTATGGATGAGAAATCAATTGCTAGACTATGGTTTGAAATTTTCAAATATTCCTATTTATTGTGATAACCAAAGTGCTATTGCAATGACAGGAAATCCAGTTCAACATTCTCTAACAAAGCACATCAGTATCAGATATCACTTCATAAGGGAACATGTGGAGGAAGGCACAATTGAATTACATTTTGTTCCTACAGATCAACAATAGCAGATATATTCACCAAGCCTTTGCCTGAAGCAACATTTAACAGACTGGTTTCTGAATTAGGGATGGTGACAAGTGGCTCAACTTAGCAAGTTTCAGACACTCAGAGTATATGTCAGAGTATGGGGAATACAAACAGCAAAGAAGGATATTCTCTGACATTAAGAGAATTGACGACAAGAAGAAGAGTCTACCTGCCATGACATATCAACAGGTAATTCAGGTAAAACTCTCCACCTACAAACCTTCTATCTACAATGCTTCATTTTTTTTTGGTGAAATGGTGCAGGAACAAGTTTTGGAGAATCCCCCTGCACCTACCCAAGTAGCCAAATCACCTTCCACTAAACAATCTAAGAAATCACTATCTAGAAAACCAACCTCTGGTGTCTCTCAAAAGGCACCAGTTGCAAAAAGAAGGAGATTGGTACAAACTAGGCTTATAGATGAGCAAAGTGATGAGAAGCTCAACCCTCTAGAGAGACAGGTTATTGAAGGACTTTCTTTGTTAAAGGAAAGTAATGATGCACCTGAATCTAACTTTCAAGCCAAGTCTGTAGACTCTCAAAAGGCTACAGACTCTGAAAAACCTAGGGAAGCACCTCAGGATTCTCATATTGAGTCTCCCGAGAAATCTTTTGCTAAGAAGTACAGAAGGTTGAGGAAGGCTTATTCTGCACACACACACAAGCCTGTTATTATTACTAACCCTGTTTTGCAGAAAACAGATGCTCCCAAAGCTCCTGCAGAGCCAGACTCTGAAATCAAGAAAACACCTGAACCAGAGTCTAATGTTGAGTCAGAGTCTAGACTGCCTTTAGACTCTGATCATGACACATTTCGGGAAGGAATGCCATTGGATGCAGCCTCAAGTCTAATTGATGAGATCATTATTCCAAGTGATGAGGTACTGCTATTCCTATATCCTTTGGTGGAATCAGTTGAAGATCCAGGGCAATATCAGACTAAATCTCAAGTCTTGGATTTTCTTACAACCTATGAAGCCCTAAGGAAGAGAATGGAACAGGAGCTACAAATGTCTGCACAGGATGTGGTCAAAAATCTATACAGCTACCTATTCAACTCTTCATTACAAGTACAAGCAGCTGGGCTCATAGAAGGCAAGACAAATGAGGTTCTCAAAGCACTAGGTGTGTCAGACTCTGAACAGTAAATTTCAAAGAAGCCTAAAAGGCTTAAGGTCCACATAAGGAGGGAATCAGAGTATGTTGCCGAGTTGGAAACTGAGATTGAGCAACCAGTTTTTGACTATGAAGCAATTTGGGATAATGAAATTACCTACAGGACAGCCATTTAATGGATTTCTCATGTTCAACCTCTGTCAAGACAGGTGGTTGACTTTCTAGTCCACATTGTAGGAAAGGTGGCCAACGAATACATCTATACAACCTATGAAGGTAGATTGGATCAACTCAAGGGCTCATATTATTAGAAGATTGCAAGGGAACTGCAGGACTCCTTTAACATGACTCTTTCCCAGGCCATTAATGTCATCCATGCAAGGACTTTTCTAAATAAACACTTGGATGCATTGACTATGGAAGAACCACATGAGGTAGCAGGTAGTGCAAGGTAGTTGGAGGATGGGACTAGTGCACCAGTGGTGACTAGTGATAAAGATGCTCAGTCTGCCTCACCCACACAAGAACCACCTAGTCAGAGGTTGGGTGATAGTGGGGCAGGGGAGTATGCTGTTAGGCCCTCCTTGACAACTCACCAAAAAGCTGATGAGAACCCCAATGATATGGGAGGACAAACTCTGATTGATGCTCATGAAGAAATTTCCAAATCTATTCTATCAGAGTCTATCCACCTTGAGGGGGAGTCTCATGCACCAACAGTCAAAGATGGTGACACTCAGACTCTGGTTTCTAATGAAGTCATACTGAAGCAGTCAAAGTCTAGAGTAGACCCTGAGACTGAAATACTGGAGCCAACAGACTCTGAAAAGAAAGAAGATGATTGTAAGGGTTCAGACTCTGTTGCTGCTCACCCCTTGGTGGAAACCCCTAGCCTTCAGACATTTGAAGGGTTTCCCCTCCATCAAGGAGGTTCAGGTATTGTAGCACATAATTCTTCTCTCAACCCCTCTTCTGTAGGATTTTTGAGTGCACCTTCCAAATTGAGTGAAAAAATAATAATAATAATAATTGAGAGGTTAGCACTGGACCAGGCAAAATGAGAGGTAGATACGGCTGTAGAGAGCCTGAGTGAGAATGAGAGAGTGGGTGCCCAACCCCACTGTGAGGATGAGAGATTAGGGTATCCTGAACCTAGCTTTACTTATTGGGATCAAGATTTTCCACAGAGTTGGTCCAATGAGTTGAAGCAGGGGATGGATGAAAATTCATTTTTGTTGTTTGACAGAATTCACTCCCTTCACTTATTCATAGAAGTAGCTTTCAAGGATGCTATTGCTGATATTACTACCACTCAAGCTTCTCTCCAAACAACAGTCTCTGACTTAACCACAAAGGTTGATTCAGTAGTTGCAGCACAGTTCACTTTCTCCACAGTCTTAGCACAGATTCTTTTGGTTGTCACAGGTGGTGATGATGTCAAAAAGGGGGAGAAGAAAGGTGATTCCTCCAGGAGAAACAAATAAGAAATGATTATTTTATACTGTTCTAGATTAATTATTTCATTTTTTAGTTTTGACATCATCAAATCTTGATTTATGCTTCATTGTTTATAAAGCATAAATAGGGGGAGATTGTTAGGAATATATTAATTTGATGATGTACAAAATACTAGAACAGGATTTAGCACAGTCTATCTGCAAGAATCAATCAACGGATATCTATCTGCAAGAAGCAATCGACTGATAAATATCGATCGATAAGTCATCAACTGATAATAAGCCATCGACTGATAAAGCCAATCGAGAAGTCATCGATCGAGAACTCAAGTCATCAACTGATATTTATCAATCGAGAACTCAAGTCATCAACTGATATTTATCAATCGAGAACTCGACAACATATATTTCCTGATCGAGAACTCATCAACGGATATATAGTCATCAACGGATATTTATTGATCGAGAAGTCATCAACGGATATTTACCAATCGAGAAGTCTCACAAGTACTCGATTGATTAGCTCACAGCCTGACTTCTCGAAGCTTAAAGGAGATGAGTATTCGGTTGATTCAAACAGCTAGTTTAAAGGAAAGTCTTCGAAGATCAAAACAAATTTATTGCAGATATGCTATGGAAAGGAAAGGGAAAATTAAGGAAGCTGTCGGTCAGAGTTTACTCTATCAGAGAATACTCGATCAGAGTTTACTCTAACAGAGAATGCTCTATCAGAGATTATCAACCGACAGAGTTTATCAGAAAAGGAAACAGACAAATCAGAGTCTGATTTGGATAGTAAGAAGGAATTCAAGTGCAAGTCTAATTACCTTATTAAATCTATTCTTATCATAATCTGTTTTGTAATTGTATTTGTAGCTGTGTCTATATAAACACAGAGATAGGTTATAATTCAATATCGAATTAAGAATTTATATAAAAGCAATATCTTGTAACCTAGCAGCTCTTAAGAACTTTATATCTTGAGAGAGTTTTGTATTCAAGTTCATTATTAATACAAAACAGTATTCCATTCAACATACTTGTGTTCATAATCGATTTACAGGCACTATTACATTCAACCCCCCTTCTGTAATAGATTGATTATTCTGGGAAACAGTATCTTAGTCTCCCTAATCTCTTATATATATTATAATATAATTAAATAGTATTTTTATCAAAAATAATAAAACATAATATCATGGAAGGGACAATGCGAAATATTTTATGAATTGCTCATTAGCTTTTTTGTTATTATATAATTTAGTCGCTTTCTGTGTGTTACTTTACTGTGAACGTTGGTCACTGTGTTTGTATGAACCTAGAGTGTTTTTCCGATAAAATTATATTTAAGTTAGCTTATTTTAATTAAATTATTTATACGTAGTTTGTAGGATCGATTTTAGATATTTATTTACTAATATTCAGATAATATTTATTTTATACTTATTGTATATATATGATATAATAAAATATATAAGATACAAAATAATTATAAAAAAAGGGTTAAGCAGTGAAAAAACCCTGGTGTTTGATAAGCCCATGTAGTTTAATAAAGCTCAAATAAGTCCTTCAAATTAAAATTAATGGTTCAATATAACCCCTCTAGTTAGTTTTTCTTAACTATGGTTAGAAAATTACTATATTCATGTATATTATGACATAAATATTTTAAAAATATATCAAAATATTCTAATTTTAATATTATGATGTTAAAATTCATGTATATCGTAACAATATTGTTACGCGAAAAAGTATATCAAAACAAATTTATATTCTAATTAAAACTTATCTTTAAATAAAATATATAAATTTTATTTCTTTTAAACACGAACCCATATAAAATATGTGAACAATTATATAAAAGTATTTCTACACAAGATTATAAATAAATTAAAAATATAGATATAAATATATAAATATATTGTAATAATATAAATACAATATTAAAGTAAAAATAATAAATATTAAAAACAAATTCGTACATTATAAGAAATGTAAGAAATTGTGTATATTTGTTTATATATATCTATATATGTATGTAAGTATGTGTGTGAGTTTGTATGTATTATAATTTAATATTAAAATGTCACTCATATTTAGTTAATTATTAAAAAAATATACTATTCGTCGAGTAAGTAGAATTTAAAAGTAAAATACAAACTAGCGTGTAAATGTTTAAAGGTTAAAAATTAATAGTTAAGTAATAAAAAAAGTATATACATACATTAATATTGGTTAACAACTTATTTATTATTTTATAGAATTATTTAATAAAAATCTGTTAGGAATATATTCATTTGATGATGTACAAAATACTAGAATAAGATCTAGCATAGTCTATTTGTAATAAGTCTTTCTAGTCTCTGAACTTTTATAATCAGAGTCTAGATAGTCAACATTATTGTCACTTGTACTTAGAAGATTTTTTGTAGAAAGTGAAACCAGAGTCTGGATGAAGATCGGAGTCTGGAAGGTGATCAGAGTCTATAGACTATCGGAGTCTAGTCTGTCAGAGTCTATAGTCTATCAGAGTCTATACTCTGTCAGAGTCTAGAAAGTTGAAGCTAAATTTGGAAGATGATCACAGGAATGGAAAGTCTTCGAAGATAAATACAAATATATTGCAGATATGCTATGGGAAGGAAAGAGAATTTCAGAAGGAAACTGTCAACTAATAATTAGGAATTCTATTCCTATTGTAATTTGATTTTCTTATTAGTTGATAGGCAGCTCTCTATATAAACACTCTATGTAACCTAATTGTAAAGTGTGTAATTGAAGTCGAATTTTATGAGAGCATAAAGATAGAGAGAGTTGCTATGAGAAACACAGAGAAGCTGCTAGGGTTTGTGTACACCGTATGAGAGTTTGTATTTACTCATCAATAATGCAAACAATATTCATTCATATCTTTGTGTTCGATCTTTGTTCTTAATTCAAATCTTTAATTCATATTGAGTTGATTTTAATCAGGCAGAAAAAGCGCACAAATATTCAACCCCCTTCTATTTATGTAACTGGGAAAATAATTGGTATCAGAGCCTAACGTTTAAAATCGATCAAAGATGTCTGGAAACAAAGATGGAAATTTTAAGATTCATATGCTTAAGAGAAACGAATACACCCACTGGAAGGTTAAGATGTTACACCATCTAGAAGCTACAGACCCTAACTATCTTGACATGATTCATGAAGGACCCTATGTGCCCTCAAAGTTTGTTCCTCAAACCACTGAAGAAGGAAAAATAACTGAAGAGCACTTTGTTGAAAAACCAAAGGCTGGGTGGACAAAGGGGGACAAAGAGAATGTCCGTAAGGAAGCAAAAGTCAAAAACATTCTCTTTAACAGTTTGGATTCTGTTATTACAAACTGTGTTATATCATGCAAAACTGCTAAGGAGATGTGGACAAACTTGAAGTGCACCGTGAAGGGACTAAATATGTCAAGAAGAATGCTATATCTCTACTAATTCAGGAGTATGAGTATTTTGAGGCAAAATCTAGGTAATCTATTACTGAGATGTATGATAAGTTCACAAAACTCCTAAATGAGATGGCTATACTTGGTAAGGTTTACGATTCTGAAGATAAAAACACCAATTTTCTGATAGCCCTTTCTGAAGAGTGGGACAATTAAACAACAACCATAAGGGAAACTAGAGATTTGGATGAAATAACTCTAGAAGAATTGTATGGCATACTCAAGACATATGATTTAGAGATGCAACAGAGGAATAATAAGAAGTCCGTGAAGGCAAAATATGGGGCACTCTTAATGGAGTCTGAGAAAGAACAACATGAAGAACCCACAGAAGCAAGAATCAAGGATTCAAGGAAGAAGAGTAAAACTGTTGTTGAGTCAGAGTCTATTGACATAGACTCTGATTCAGATGAAGAGATTGATCTAAGTCAAATAATGACTATGTTTGCTAAGAATTTCAAAAGAATGAAATTCAACAAAAGAACTGGTAAATTTAGCAAGAGGCTATCATTCAAGAAGGAAGATGAAAAGGTTGAGAAGAGCAAAAGCACCATAATCAAGCTTGACAAAGTAAAGGTCAAATGTTTCAACTGAGAATATTGGGGCACTTTGCTAGTGAATGCAGAAAAGAAAAAAGTCAAAGCAAAGGGAAAGGGAAATCAATTCTCTCAACAGGAAATGATTGGGCATATTCAAGATCAGAGGATGAAATTGATTATGAAAATCTAGCATTGATGGTTGTCTTCTCAAGAAAATTAGAATCTCCCAAAGAACCTTCATCTCCCAAGACTCAAGTATCAATATTCTCTCCTGAATCCTTACTTAATTTAGACTCTGATGGTATAAAAAGTATGCAAAGTGAGATTAAGAATATAATGACAAACTGTAGGTCTCTCACTAATGAAAATGATAGGATAAGAGAAGAAAATTTAACCTTGACAAGCAGGAATAACAATTTAGAGTCCGAGTTAGTGTTAATGGAACAATACAAAAAGGATTCTGAGAAATATAGACACAACTACACTGAAGTCTTGAAAGCCTATGACTTTGTTAAGAAAGAACTAGAGGAAGAAAGACTTAAGTTCAGAGTATGGACGGACTCTGGTAGAAAACTTCAGGAAATTCTCAACAACTAAAATATGTGTCAAACTCCAGGTCTAGGCTATGACAAGAGTCAAGGCCAAAGACCTATTGTTGGAAATAATAACAATGAAGAAGCTAGCCAAATTAATAAGACTAAGGACAAAAGTACCTTTATTCCTGTTAAGTTTGTAACTCTTGAAGAAAAGCCTGATTTACTTAAAGAAACCACAAACTCATCTGTCAGTGGTCCCCCTGTTGTTGACAAAAAGACAGATAAAACATGAGCAAAGAAATCTAAGAAAAACATTAACATAGGGTACCTATCTAAGTCTAAGTTAAAGGAAAGGCTAGAGAACTTATCAGAGTTGTTAGGAATCTACATGTAATTTGATGATAACTTTAATCTTAGTATCATAGAAATTTTAATTGATGTAACTAATCAATTGATATGAAAATTATAAATATCAATTGATCATAAAACCATTTATCAATTGAAATGTTTATGAGAATCAACTGATAATTTAGATTGTAGCATAGGTGTACTTAGTCTATTTTAATCGATAAGGTGTAAGTCAATTAATATAATTCTCATCAATTGATGATAGAGTCGATTGATATAGGTCATCAACTTATGTGTAACTTAGACTGTCAAATTGTAATTATTTGAAGACAGGAAATTATACAAGTGAAGGATGATAAGTTTATATTGAAGCATCAATGGATAGAAGATCAATTGAAGAAGCCAAGTCAAGTATTGAAGACCATCAACTGATATGAAGACCCATCGATTGATAAAATCTGTTAATCGATACGTCATCATTTATCAATCGATGGATATAAAGATCAATCAAAGAATAATATCAGTTGATGGATAAAAGGAAGAATCAATTGATATGCTTAACAACAAATTATCAATTGATTGAGACAACACAAGTTGACAAACAAAAGCACACCTATGGAAGACAGTCTATGATGACTGTGAAAACTCAAGTTGAAGCTGTCTTTCCAAGACTGAAGACTTTTCCCAAAATGGAAAAAGGTCAACAGGAAAGATAGATCAGAAATAATCCTAGTTTAGATTAATTGTTTTATACTCTTTCTAGGAATTGTAAACACACTTGTAGTATATAAACAAGTGTGGTAGTATTGTTAGAAAATATACAAGTTAGACAATATTTCTTGAATCAACTGTTTAGCCCAAGAGCACTTTGTAAGAACAGTTGATTTATTTTCTAACCTTGTAAAAATGCAGCTGAGTTTTATTAACTCAAATAATTTGAGTAAAAATATACACTGATGGAAAAACCAATCCATTAATAATTTTAAATATCTTTGTTCAATTTAATTTTCAGTTTCACTTGTTCATTTATATATTCTTTTAAACACTCAAACCAAAAGAATAAACATTAAAATACAAAAAGTTTTAGTGATTTGTATTCAACCCCCTTCTACAAATCATATTGACATTTTTCTGGGAAATAACAATTACTATCAGAGCGTAGGCTTTCAACATACAGAAATTTTAAAGATAAAAAATAGTCAATATGGGCCAAAAAGATTCAGGTGTGAAAATTCCAGTGTTAGAAAAAGATGAATACTTTGCATGGAAAGTAAAAATGCATCTGCATCTACTTTCTCTTGACCCTTCCTATGTTAACTGCATAGAGAAAGGACCACATGTTCCCATGAAGCTAGACACAGGTGTAAACCTTGATGGAACTCCTGCATTTGACAAACATGTTCCAAAACTCATCACTAAGTTCACAGAAGAGGATGAAAAGGAAGTGCTTAAATACAAGAAGGCCATGAACATTCTGTTCAATGGTCTAGATAAAGATATGTTTGACAATGTGATAAATTGCACTTCATCAAAAGAAGTATGAGATACTCTTCAAACTCTATGTGAAGGGACTGAGCAAGTAAGGAAAAACTAGATGCAACTCTTGATACATAAATATGAATCATTTCATTTCAAGAGTGGAGAGTCTATCAACGACACCTATAGCAGATTCAAGAAGTTGTTAAATGGATTGAATCTATATGGTAGGGTTTATGCAAATGAGGATACAAATCTAAAATTTCTTAGATCTCTTCCAAAGGAATGGAAACCAATGACTGTCTCCATTAGACAATCTAAAGACTTCAATGATTATACTCTTGAAAAAATTTATGGTATTCTCAAGACATATTAGTTGGAAATCGAACAAGATGAAGAGATTATGAAGAATCAAAGAAAAGAGAAAACTGTGGCTTTGATGGTCAAGGGAAATGAAGAGAAGAAGGAAAGAGGCTGTGTAGAAGGTTCTGTCATGGTGGTTGGTGATGTCGTTGAAGAGTCATTCAAAGGAAAATGAAAGGGCAAGTGGGAAGAAAATGAAGCATGCTCTCAGGATGATTTGGATGAGATTGATGAGCACCTTGCATTTCTGTCAAGGAAATTTTTAAAAGCTAAAACTCAAGAGGAATCCAAATGCTCAAAGGCCTGGATCCTAGTTTAGAAGAAACAATCAAAACAAAAATTTGGTTGATAGATCAAAATTTAAATTCTTTAACTGTTGATGGCTGGTCATTTCTCAAATAAGTGTAGAAAGCCAAAACAAGAAAAGGAAAAGTCATATGTTGGTATTGACTACAAAAAGAAATACTTTAGCCTGCTTAAACAAAAATAAAAAGACTTTTGTTATTGAAGATAAAGACTGGGCTGCTGAGGACAGTGATTCTGAAGAGTTCATCAATCTAGCTCTAATGGACAACCATGAAGATGAAGAAGCTAGTTCATTATCAAATCAGGTACTAGCTACTAAATTTTCTGAGCTTACAAAAGATGAATGCAATAGTACCATTAATGAAATATCTAATGAATTGTACAATTTGCATGTCACTCTAAAATCTCTAAACAAAAAAAACCTCAAGTTAAAGAACACCATTGATGCTTAACTGAGAGGAATGCTTTTCTTGAAAATGAACTTGTTTGTTTAGATAAATTCAAGAAGGAAAGTAAGGATGCTAGAGATGAACTTGTAAATAGTTTGAGAAGAGAAAAATTGTTAAATGAACAATTGACTGGAGAAATTGAAATCATTAACAAATGGAATAGGTCTGCTAAAATTGCCAAACAAATTATTGATGTTCAGGGTATATATACTCTAGGAGAATCCCCTAAATCAGTAGGCAAGCCATTGGTTGATACTTCAATGGATAAAGATCAATCGAATGCTAATTCTTTATCAACTGATAAGGATTATCAATCGATTGATGTTGAATCAATTGATAAGCATTCATCGACAAATAAAGTATCAATGGCTAATAAGAAGAACAACCTTAGCACCCCTATCAAGTTAGTTAAGGAAACCAAGAATCAAGTTGAGACTAAGGTTGAAAAGATCAACATTGGTAGCTTATCTAAGAAGCAATTAAAAGAGAAATTAGAAGGGATAACAGCTGTTGAAATCATTCACCCTAAGTCTGAGAAAAAGAAGAAAAATAGGAATGAAAAAGTAGGCATAAACAAGCACAATAACTATACTTCTGATATATATGCACCTAGGAAGGTGTGTGCCAAATGTGATAGTGTAAATCATTTATCTTTGCAATGCAAGAAAGAAAAGAATTCCACATCTTCAAATGATTTGAATGCACATGCTATGTCTGCAAATGCCATGCTTACCAATCCTATCTTCATGAATGCCATGTCTTCTAATTTGGTTGCACCTAATATTCATATGCCTTATGCATAAGTTCCATACATGTACAATCCTTTTGTTAGGTCCAAATGTGTTGTAGAGGGGGGGAGGGGTGAATACAACTTTTCAACTTAATGAAGCAATAAATACTTTGTAATAAATGAACACAATGATTCAAGAGATATATGTCTTATATATAACTTGAAGGGGTTGCTACAACATTCATTACAATAGTACAACCGAAGTAAAGAGGGTAGTAAATGATACTAAGCTTTGTGAATACTCTCTCTCTCTTTTACAAGTGTTTCTCTCAATATTGCTCTCTTTAATATGTTACACGAGTACTTCTATTTATACTACTTGTAATCTATGACTTGTAGTCTTCAACAGATAAGATATGAGTGGTCCAATGTTGTCCACGTAAATCTTATCTTGTCTTGAAAGCTTGGAAATAGCCAACCAGATGATGCCATGTGTCATGTTGAAATTGTCCTCTATGTAGAACTTCTACATAGGAATTTCTACTTGTCATCTCGAACATTTAAGTAGAACTTCTACATAGGAATTTTCTACTTGTCATCTCGAACATTTAAGTAGAACTTCTACATAGGAATTTCTACATAGGCTTTATCTCGAATATTCTAAGTAGAACTTCTATATAGGAATTTCGAGATAGAAATGTTCTACTTACAGAATTTCTACTTGGCTCTAAGTAGAAACTTATCTAGAATTTCTAGATAGAAATTTCTACTTAGGTTCCCTTGTAAGTACTTAGAGAAATTCTGGGCTTCAACTAGAAACTCCAATGCAACATCTTGAACTTGTGATTTCTTCTTGTCTTCTATATTCTTCAACAAGCTCTTGAACATGGATCTCTATTACTGACATAAACTTGCTATCAATGTCCTGACACTTGATGCAATGGTCTGGTTCATAAGTGACTAGTCTTGATAGGGTTCTTGCTTCTGAATAGATTATCATATTCAATTAGTAATATGGCTTTCCAATTGTCGCTTTCCTACTTCTTCACTTGAAATCAATTAGTCTTATTGATACTGATTGTTATGATCTTGATTCTTTTAAGTTACACATCACTGAGGCATGAACAACTTTGACTTACATTCGAGATTAACAATTACAATGAATAAACGACATGCAAGTCGTATTTAGAAACCAAAACCATAAAACAAAACCACTATCCTATGGGTCTTTAGGCCATAACCATCCACCATGTTATCACATAACACATGTAATATATGTCCGATTATATAAACATATCATATAATCATATATAATAAATTTCGAAATTTCAGAAAATCAAATAAATTTCAGAAAATAATAGATCGTCGTTTCGGGGCCTGTAACGTCGTCAAACGGCTTACGGACGCGAAGCTGACAAAGTCAGTATTGCTCAGTGACACGATTCCAGTCATAAAACACATATCGTTTACGAAAATCGGACACTGGACACAGATTTCAGAAAATCTACCGAAGCCGTTTCAGAATTCGTATCGAATACGATTTCCATAACAAGAACAAACATGTATCATATACATACAGCAATACACACAATCATCCCATGATTATACAACACATGAATATCATATATTCAAAATCATATAAAATGAAATTTGATGATTAAACCCTAATACTATACATCATTATGTATATATAGGGGAGAGAGAGATTTTGGGCCTAACCCTAATCCATGTGGTTTCCAAAACCCATTATGACTTTGGGTTATTATTATTATTAAATCTGAATTCTAATATAATTAATCAAGTCCCACTTAATTAATTCAATAATTAAATTCGAATAGTAATAATACTTATTAAATCCGAATTCTAATATAATTAATCAAGTCTCACTTAATTAATTTAATAATTAAATTCGAATAAACAATAATATATTTAAATTCGTAATTTAAATAAACCTCTGTTTTGACATTCTTTGTGTGTGACCCTTTAGGTTATTATTACGTTGGAAATAATTTTATTATTAGATAATAAAATTATAAACAATGAGCGGCATCTAGTAATACATCATTGCTACCCAAGTAACAATAATAATTGGTGATTCAATTAAACCTTTCGTGAATAATGTTCCATGTAATATAATCCCTTTAACCTTATATTATAGATCAAACTCGAGGCATGTATAGTGTCACCCTCTTCAACGTTTAATCTCGGTTTCCTTGATCAATGAGTAGACTATTTAAACAAATCAATATTTGAGCATGGCCATGCATTTCATAGTCTCACTCAATCAAGAGGCCAATAATATCACTCCTAGAATTGGAGGGTTAAATCCTATATCTATCATTCATATTCCTCATACGATTCATAGCATACCCAATGTACACCTTTATCATTACCCGGTTAAAGGTAACTTTGAGTGTAATCAAAGTATATTAATTCTCGTATAGAAATATAATGATTTCAAGTCAGAGGATCATTACATCATTATCATAGTGAGATTTCTTATGACACTTATTAACATGTAGAATCTCACGGCGGGTCTTTCCAGTGTCATGTATTGATACATACACTTATGTTCTTGACTTTAGTATCACCATACCTATGACCAATGAGATGTGGTCATCCGTCAACAAACATACTAGTCTTATTGCATTATTATTGTCCTTAAATAATAATACTTGACTAGGGAACTTTAGGAATAAAATACTATTCATATAATCTCATTTTTAAGTCACATACTTAAAGATATATATTACGTATTAATATTCCAAGGACATTTATTATCCTTTCAATTTATAACGCAGTAAATAAAGACATAATAAATAATAATTAAATAATCACATAAAACATAATCCTTAATTGTTTTCGATAAAACATTAAAAGTATTGTCTCTAGGACACCAATACTAACAATCTTCTCGAGATAAATTGATCATCCACGTATAGGAAAGACATTGGGGCTCCTTCAACTAAGGTCAGAATGACTTGCCATTGGTTTATATCCAACACGGGCTTTTGAGATCATTCTTTTCAAAGAATTTATGTAGTCCACCGTCATTGGATTTTTCAGGTTCAAGTTATAGAAAAGATCATCTGCCTCCTTGTTATGAACTCTATTTGTACAAGTCCCTATTAGTATCTTCCTTGCATCATCCCATTTCTGTCCAATCCTCCGTTTTTCCAATTCAATCTGTGGATCAGCTAACCTTGCAAGCTCATAGTCATACTGCTTCTCCTTGAGTTCCACTTTCTTCTCAAAGAAAATAGCCTCTTCTTGCATCATTTTCATTTTAAAGAACTGAGCTTGTTCCAAGGCCAACTGTTGAGCTTTCAGGGTCTCTTCATCAACAGGTATCTCTTCAGTCTCTCCAGTAGACATCCCAGCACCTCCACCTTGTTCCTTCAAAGATCTTTTAATAGCATGTGCTAGGGGCACGTCTTCCATATCAGAGTCTGAATCAACAACATGTACTTCTTCCTGTCGACCACCAAAGTCAGCGAATGGTTCTTCTTCTTCAACCACCACTGCTTTACCCTTTCTCTTCCTTTGAGCCTCCTCATCAGTCACTGGCTCACTTTCCTTCATTTGATCCTCTTCAACCAGAGTTGACTGTTGTCTCGTCTCAGGCTCTCTCTCCCCCTTAGGTGAGTTATCCGGAACATCACCTTGAGTCGTAGTTCCTGCATCATGCTGAGAACCACCATAGGCAGATCCAGAAGGGCCAGTACCAGCTCCACCAGCTCCACTAGCATCATCATCATCTGGGGGAGGTTGATTGTACTGTTCGTCAAAGCACTCCGGGGGTACCAAATGGCGAATTGCATACAGCATTCGACTGATCTCCGTTGCCAAGGTATGCATTACACTTTCTACGCTCCCCATCCGTTCGTACAGAGTACTGCCCAATAATCCACCAGCATGGCCCAAGTCATTCACCTTGTTTGTTACATCGTTTAATGCTTCCGACTGACTTGCCATTCGTGCTGCGTAGTCATCAAGAGCTCTCCGGTTGTCTCCAACATTTACCCCTAACTGCTCCATTGTCTGCCCAAACTGCTTCACCTGATTTTCAATTGCTGTCATACGAGTATCAAGATTATCAAGAATAAGGAACGGTGTTTGGCTTAGGTGTTCTCTCTCTAAAAATCATTCTGTTAGTGTTTGTCGCTCAGTTTCGGGCTTTAAAAATGAAGGTCCCTCACTCCCTAAACGCTCATACACACTCCCTATCTCACGCTTGTGTATATCTTCAACAAAATTACCAAGATTAAAAGCAGTACCTGAAGAAACTGGATAACAAAAGTGAAGAGCAGTTATGGGATCTAAAGATTCTGTCTGTGCCTGAGGTGGAATCTCAGGCTGAGAGGCTGCAAAGTGTTCATGTACAACATCTGAACCGATCCTCTCTGCAGCATTAGTAGGTACCGGTGAAGGTACTTTGGAAGCAAATAAAACTTCCGGCCTATCTGAAGCAACAGGTTCCTCAGAAGGCACAAAATCCTCACCAAAAGTCCTATGTGTATAATGTGCAAGGGGAGAACCACTCACGTGAGGTGGAGTGGTTGTGATAGACACACTAGGTTTGGACTGGGCTTGTGAAGTAGCAGCTTGAGAAATTTTGGCTCGCTTCCTTAATGGTGGCTGCACTTCAGGGTTACTCTCGTCAGAACTCTCACCTAATTATACAGGTGCCGGGTTTTTAACTCCCGTCAACAAGGGTGAAAGTGAAGAAGTCAGGGAATCAGACCCAGAAATTTGGCTATCACCCTGGGATAGATCCTGCAGGTTAGCAGAATCTTGGGTCACGGAATCAGAATTAGATGAAGAGGAAGTATTAGTAGTGTGAACAGAGGGTACCTCATGTTCAAAGAAATTACCTCCTTCATTACCTTGTTCAGCAAAGGGGTCAGATTCAGCAGGAGGTGACCAAGAAGACGGTTGTTGCTCCCTTTGCCCGGTAGAGTACTGACTGAGAGAATGACCTTCTTCGTCTTCATCATCAAGTTGCTCGTCAGGAATCCCTTGAAATGCGTCAGTATGAGCAGATGGATTCTGAGCATGTGACGATAGTTGTGAAGTCCCCGCCAGAGTAGTGACACCTGCATCATAAGAAAGCCACACTCGAATATTCTCAGGAATAGACATCGGTTTACCCTGATGCTTATCCTGGTTAACAATTGTTGTTAGTGACTTAATTCCCATACCGAGAGATGCAGAGGTTGGACTCCTAACAAATGCCTGCCTAATTGATAAAGCATTAGATGGTACAAGATTATTAATTAGCATTTGTAAGAAATGGGGATACCAGCAGACAACATCAGTGGTTGCAATGTCCCTGGTATCAGGTGATCCCATCATGGCCACAATTTCAGAAAGAACGATTCTTCCATAATTGATGTTTAGTTCACGGGCCAGGGAAACACCAAAGATTTGCTTGGGAATGAGAATCTGATGAAAATCTCTTTCGCGTGCACAAAAACATCTAGTGATAGCTTCGAAAAAGTAATTCCATTCCACATGAAAAAATTGTTTTTGAATAGTGGAAGTGGATATTTTACCAGTGGGAGGATAACATCCAATTTCCTCAAAAAACTGTAGGCGCTCGACCGCTGTAGGTACAGGATCATAAGAATCCCTGACTGGGAAACCAAGAACTCTATTAAAAATGGCATCTATAACCTCAAATTCTTGACCTTCTATGGTAAACTTAAAACCATAGGGGGTCGATTTACTCCCATAAGGAACCGCACTGGTTCATAATTGCTGCAAAGCATCATGAACCAGTGTTGGTTTTGCAGTGAAGGCAGTACTAGCTTTGGAGTACAAATTGAGAAATCGTACCCAAAACTTGAATCGCGGGAGTTGATCACCAATTTCCGTAGAAATATTATAAAAGTTATTTTTAGCAAGTGAAAATTGGTGAGACATTTTGTTTGTAAAAATTTTTCTATGTGAATTAATTGGATTTTTGTATATATAAAAAATGAACACAATTAAAGCAGAGAAGAAAAAAATAACGAAAATAATTCCTTTTAATTAGTAGAGAAGACATAGAGTCGTAACTGGAAAATAAACTACGGAATTGAAATCAACGATACGAAATCAAACACAGCAATACCAAACAAACTACGTAACTGTAATGACAATACGTATGTGTGAACGTGTTTGTATAGGCGTGTGTATATATCGACATTGAAGATGAATAAACACGATGCAAAACACAAAAATACACAGTGATCAGAGATGCAAACAATAGATTCAGACACAATTTTGACAGTAGTTCGTGGTATGTATGAATATTAACACAGAAACCGCTGTGAAGAAGAAATCGCCTGGGAGGGAGGGTGGGGGCTATAAAAAATTAGGTTTTAAACAATGCGTAAAAGTGAAAATAAAATCGGGTTAGAGATGTATATATAGGCATTATTGAGAAATGACAAAAATATCCATGTGAAAATGAAAAAAAACTTAAATACGTACAGGGTAATCTAAGTCGAACACTATGTCGAACATCAAGTCGAACTTCGACTTGAGTTTCGACATAGTTGCTAACTCGAAGTTTTAGTCACTTGAAACAATTAAAATAGTCAAAACCCACAAGGAAAACCTATCTCGAACATCAAGTCGATATTCGAGATAAGGTTCGAGATAGAGACTATCTCGAATTTCCCTTGACCCTTAAACAAATTCTAAGTCTTACCAGGGAAAACTATCTCGAACATGAAGTCGATATTCGAGATAATGTTCGAGATAGAACCTAAGTCGAACTTGAAGTCGATATTCGAGATAATGTTCGAGATAGAACCTAAGTCGAACATGAAGTCGATATTCGAGATAATGTTCGAGATAGAACCTAAGTCGAACATGAAGTCGATATTCGAGATAATGTTCGAGATAGAACCTAAGTCGAACATCTTCCCAGACTTAGAATTTTTACAAACTTCACTCCTGGAAGCCTCAAATTCGAAATTCAAGTCGAATTTCGAGATGAGTTTCGAGATAGAACATATCTCGAAATTTTGAAGATACTTAGTAAAATTTGGCAATTTTTCATGAAAAACAATAATTAAATTTTGTCAAATTAAAATAAATACCAATTCAAGGATTATTAAAATAAACAATATTAAAAACATTCCTTGACACTTCTAAGGCCTCTTATAGCATAAAAATTACATGAAAAACATAGAAAAATCCATTTTAAAAATCATGACAAATTTAAAGATCTATGGATTTAACTCCCCCTATGTTCATGCAATTAAATGAGCATAAATTAAAAGTTTTTACAAATAATTTCACTCAATGCACAATGAATTTATGAAAAATAACACAACATACACATAAAATAATCATTAATGAAACATTTTAAAGTCTAAGTCTATAATGATTAAATAGCATGCATAAGTGATATTTTTAGCAACTTTCTAGGTTATTTACATATGTTTTCAACTAGTCACAATTAGAATAGGGAAATTTTAAGAAGAAAAACATATGTACTTGATCAAAACTGGGATTTTACAGATAAGAGGATTTACTAACTTGTGTTAAGCATCCCCAATTCACTAACCAACCTATTGAATATGACTTCATCAAGAAGTTTAGTGAATATATCTGCAATTTGTTGCATTATGGGTACAAAATATAACTCTACAGTCCCCTCTTCAACATGTTCTCTTATGAAGTGATATCTTATATCTATGTGCTTGGTTCTGGAGTAATCCACAGGATTGTTGGTCATGGCAATAGCACTATTAGAACATTTAAATAGCCAACTAGATGATGCCATATGTCATGTTGAAATTGTCTTCTATGTAGAACTTCTACATAGGAATTTCTACTTGTCATCTCGAACATTGAAGTAGAACTTCTACATAGGAATTTTCTACTTGTCATCTCGAACATTTAAGTAGAACTTTTACATAGGAATTTCTACATAGGCTCTATCTCGAATATTCTAAGTAGAACTTCTACATAGGAATTTCGAGATAGAAATGTTCTACTTGCAGAATTTCTACTTGGCTCTAAGTAGAAACTTATCTGGAATTTATAGATAGAAATTTCTACTTAGGTTCCCTTGTAAGTACTTAGAGAAATTCTGGGCTTCAACTAGAAATTCCAATGCAACATCTTGAACTTGTGATTTCTTCTTGTCTTCTATATTCTTCAACAAGCTCTTGAACATGGATCTCTATTACTGACATAAACTTGCTATCAATGTCCTGACACTTGATGCAATGGTGTGGTTCATAAGTGACTAGTCTTGATAGGGTTCTTGCTTCTGAATAGATTACCATATTCAATTAGTAATGTGGCTTTCCAATTGTCACTTTCCTGCTTCTTCACTTGAAATCAATTAGTCTTATTGATACTGATTGTTATGATCTTGATTCTTTTAAGTTACACATCACTGAGGCATGAACAACTTTGACTTGAACTTCTTCCAGTGATTTCATCTTTGATTGATCATAATTAACCATGTTAAATTGTATCAATTACATTGTCTTCAATTTGTATTGATTTCTTTGTGACTTCTTGTTCTTGATTGTCTTCCGGTTAAGTATCTTTTCTTTAGTTGAGTTATATTAGATATAGTGTTACAAGTTTAGACACTCTGCCTTTCACATTTCTTTGCATATACCAATATGAACATGCCTGGAATACCTTGGAACATGCATATCCTTAATAATAATCATGCTAGTCAAAATGTTAAGAATGAGAATGTGCATGAAATATATGCCATGAGTTCCAAGGTGTTTGAGCCATAAAAGTCAACTTCCAAAGTTAAAGTGGATTTAAACCCACCAAAATAAAAGGAATCACAGTTGGCAACCAAGGCCCAGGCTACAACTAATAAAAGAGGACCCAAGGCAACTTGGGTACCAAAAGTAACTTGATTGTTTTATATGTGTGCAGGGAAACAGGAAGAAAAATCTCTGGTATCTGCATAGTGGATGTTCTAGGCACATGACTGGAGATTTGTCCCTGCTCATAAAGTTTGTGGAAAAGGTTGGCCCAGGAGTTACTTTTGGAGATAACAACAAAAGTTTCTCTAGGATATGGCTCAATTACAAGAGAAAATGTTGTCATTGAACCTATAGCACTAGTTGATGGTTTGAGGCACAATTTGCTCAATATTATTCAACTGTGTGATAATAGAAATGGTGTGTGATTTTCAATTAGATCATGCATCATAGCCAACAAAGAATCTGGTGAAATTCTCCTAACAAGTGAAAGGAAAGGAAATATCTATGTGGCTGATTTTAACTCTGTAAAGTTAAATTCAACGACATGTTTACTTAGCAAAACCAATACAGATGAAAGCTGGATTTGGCACAAGAAGCTAGTTCATTTGAATTTCAAAACCATGAATCAATTGGTTAGAAAGAATTTTGTAAGAGGCATTCCACAAATGGAATTCACCAAGGATGAACTATGTGATGCCTGTCAAAAGGGAAAACAAAGGAAAACATCATTCAAGTTAAAGTCTGAATCATCAATTGATAAGCCTCTGGAATTATTGCACATGGACTTATTTAGTCCTTTCAACATCATGTCAATTTCCAAAAAGAAATATGCCCTAGTCATTGTGGATTTCACAAGATATGCATGGGTATATTTCTTACACTTTAAGGATGAGGCAAACAAATTCATTATCAATCATGTGAAGAATGTTGACAATGACACTAAACGGAAGGTCAAGAAAATAAGAAGTGATAATGGTACTGAATTTAAGAATGGAACAATGAAAGAATTATGTGAAGAAAAAGGTATCACTCATCATTTCTCTACACCAAGAACTCCACAAAAAATGGAGTACTTGAAAGGAAAAATAGGACCTTGATTGAAGCTTCTAGAACTATGTTAGAAGAAGTAAAACTTCCTACATATTTCTGGGCAGAAGCAATTAATACTGCATGTTACATTCAAAATATTCCCATGGTCAATCAACTACAAGGCAAAACACCATATCAATTGATGAAGAAAGACAAGAAGCCGACAATTAATTTTTTTCATGACTTTGGCTGTAAATGCTTTCTACTAAGGAATCAAGGTGAAAATCTGGGAAATTTTAAAGCCAAGGCTAATGATGTTATATTTGTTGGATATGGAATAACAACCAAAGCTTACAGAGTCTATAATCTTATATTACACATTATTATGAAATATATGCATGTAGTCTTTGATGATAAGAGGATTCAATGGTTATTTGATGAAGGATACCATGACCTATTGCATTTTGAAAATGAATCAACAAGCAATGGTGAAGAAAGTGATGATGATGTAGAAATTTTAAGAAATCAAGTACCCAGAAATTTCCCATCACTTGATGTCAATGTATCAACAGATAACTTATCAGTTGATAATCATCAATCAACTGATAATACATCAATTGATAACCATTCAATGGATAACAACTTTGCTCAACAATCTTCAAGTAGAGTATCCATCTCAGGGGGATGGTTCTCAAATAATCAATCACATCACAATGATCATAACAATTCCAATGATCATGAAGCATCATCTTCAAGGACAAATTTACCACCACAAAGGAAATGGACAAGAAGCCATCCCTTTGAATTGATCATTAGAGATGCAAATGATGGTGTCAAAACTAGAAGTGCAACTCAAAATGAATGCTTGTATAGTAGATTCCTGTCTCAAGAAGAATCAAAAAGGATTGAAGAAGCCTTGAATGATCCTGATTGGATAATTGCTATGCAAGAAGAGTTGAATCAGTTTGAAAGAAACAAGGTATGAAAGCTGGTACCCAAACCAAAGAACAAGTCTGTCATTAGTATAAAATGGGTGATCAGAAACAAAATGTATGAAACTGGTACAGTGACAAGGAACAAAGCAAGATTAGTGGCAAATGGCTACTCACAAGAAGAAGGCATAGATTTTGATGAAACATTTGCACCAGTTGTAAGGTTGGAAGCAATCAGAATCTTTTTAGCATATGCTGCTCATGCTAATTTCAAAGTGTATCAGATGGACGTAAAAAGTGTTTTTCTTAATGGAGAACTAGAGGAAGAAGTGTATGTAGAACAACCTCCTGGATTTATTAATTCTATTCATCCTGAATTTGTATACTATCTTCTCAAGGCATTTTATGGATTTAAACAAGCACCTAGATCTTGGTATGACACATTATCTAAATTCTTGATTGAGAATTACTTCACAAGAGGTACTTTGATAAAAATCTCTTTCATAGAAATGTTAGTGGCTCTATGATTCTGTTGGGTTCCGAGGCATAAAATGCAGCGGATTAAACGTAAATATAACAAAAATTCGGAACCCTAAACGCAGGATCATGTATAAGCCTAGACTGATTATTGTGAAACGGAATCATACCTTTGTCTGGTCTTGGTTTACACGAACTCAACGGAGATCCTAGCTTTCACGACTTGTGTCTTCCTCTCGAAAACACCTCTATGGTATCCACACGAGCACCTTCAAGAACGTCCCACGATCTTGATTACGGAATGGATTGTACTAGCTCCTTTGATGATTTCGAATTTGTTTCCGCCTTGCTGTGCTTGCTGCTGTGTGCTTGCTGCTGCCTCTAGGGATTTTGTTTCTCAAAAACGTAATCCCTCTTAACCCTATCATTATTTATTTATAATGCTGGTTAAGAGGCCCAATCAGCAAAACCTAACCCATGTAGGTTTAGAATAAATAATAAAACCGAATTTCTATTATTTAATTAATAACTAAGTCATACTTAATTATTAAGGGTAGAATTCAAATTCGAATTTTATTATTTCAATTAATTAAGTCTCACTTAATTAATATAATAAAATTCAAATAATCATCAATTAATTTAAATCTATAATTTAAATTAACTATTCCTTTAAGTGCTCTATGTGTGTGACCCTATAGGCTATTATTTAATTAGCAATAATTTTATTCTCCAATAAAATTATAAACAATGAGCGGTATCTAGTAATACATCATTGCTACCCAATTAAATAATAATTAAATCGTGATTCGATAAAACCTTTCATGATTAATGTTTCCGTGTAATATAATCCCTTTAACCATATATATTATAGATTAAATTCGAGGCATGTATTTAGTCATCCTCTACAACATTTAATCCGGGTTTACTTGATCCATGAGTAGACTATGAAAACAAATCATTATTTGAGCACGGCCATGCATTTTATAGTCTCACTCAATCAAGAGGCCAATAATATCTCTCCTAATTATAGGAGGGTTAAATCCTTTATCTATCCTTCATATTTCTCATACGACTCATGATATACCCGATGTCCACTTTTATCATTACCCGGTCAAAGGTAACTTTTAATGTAGTCAAAGTATATTAATCCTCGTACAGAAATATAATGATCTCAAGTCAGAGGATCATTACACCATTATCACTGTGAGTCTTTCTTATGACTTTATTAAACATGAAGAATCTCACTGTGGGTCTGTCCAGTACCATGTACTCCTGCATGTACCTATATGTTGACTTTAGTATCCCCATACTTATAACCAATGAGATGTGGTTATCAGTCAAACAACATACTAGTCTATTTATGTATTATTATTGTCCTATAATAATAATACTCGACTAGGGACATTTAAGAATATATCTATTATATAATCTCAAGTTCAAGTCATGTACTAAACTATACAATGTGTATCATGATTCTAAGGACATTTATTATGCTAACAAATATATCGCAGTAATTAAAGTCATAATAAATATGTTTATTGAATAATCAATTGACATAAAGGTCTATTGTATTGCCTCTAGGGCACCTACACTAACAGATTCTTGTTCAAATCTATGTAGATGACATTATTTTTGGCTCAACTAATGAGAAACTTTGTTAAAAATTTGCTAAGTTGATGCAGAGTAAATATGAAATGAGCATGATGGAAGAACTTACATATTTTCTTGGTTTGTAAGTCAAACAAGTCAAAGATGATATTTTCATAAATCAAACCAAATATATTTCTGATCTATTAAAGAGATTTGATTTAAATGAATGTTCTTCTGCAAAAACTCTCATGGTCACTGCAACTAAACTTGAATTGTATACTAAGGAAACTAAAGAGGACATTTCAAGTTATAGAGGCATGGTTGGCTCATTACTTTATTTAACTATAAGTAGGCCAGACATAATGTTTGCTACATGTCTTTGTGCTAGGTTTTAGGCTGATCCTAGAGAATCTCATTTGATTGCAATAAAAAGAATATTCAGATATCTCAAAGGAACACCAAATCTTGGAATTTGGTACCCTAAAGACTCTGGATTTGATATAATTGGTTATTCAGTTACAGACTATGCATGTTACAGAATTTATAGAAAAAATACCATAGGAACCTGTCAATTTCTAGGAAATAAGCTTGTATCATGGTTTAGAAAGAAGCAAAATTGAGTGTCTACGTCTACTGCAGAGGTTGAATACATTGCAGCTGGAAGTTGCTGTGCACAAATATCATGGATGAAGAATCAATTATTTGACTATGGGTTCAACATGAACAAGATTCCTATTTTCTGTGATAACACAAATGCCATTGCAATAACAGAAAATCATGTGCAACATTCCAGAACCAACACATTGACATAAGGTATCACTTCATTAGGGAACATGTAATGAATGGTAAAGTTGAATTACATTTTGTCCCTATTGAAAGACAACTTGCAGACATTTTTACCAAACCATTAGATGAATCTACTTTCAATAGTTTGGTCTGTGATTTAGGTATGCTTAACTATGTTTAATCTATTAAATGTCTGAAAAATTATGTATCTATATTAATTTTTAAATTGTAGCCATTGCCTTTGTTAATCTATTGTTTCTTCTATAATCAATTGAAAAACATTTTACATATCAATGGATATCTAAAGCTATCAATAGATAAATATATCAATTGATGATATATTTACTTATCAATGGTTATTTTCAGCTATCGACAGATAAATATATCAATTGATGATATATTTATTTATCGATAGATAGTCGTACCTGTCGATGGATAAGTTAGTTATCAATCGATGACCTGAAATTTTTAGGGTCCATGTCATCAATCGACTAGTACAATATCTAGCCGTTGATTACTTATTTTATCAATTGACTAATACATACATACCTGTATGTATAACAGTCGATTGCCAAAATTGGTAATTTTTACTTTTCATTTTTCTTCCAACGGTCGATTAAGTTCTATTTTGAGTAAGAAATTGATTAGAAACTCAGTAAATATAAATAGTGAGATTGAAACTTCTTTTAATCCTTACTTATAATTTTACTAATGTTTTCTCTATCTCTTTCTCTCTCTCAATCTACGAACTCAATCTTTAGCTCTCTCTTGCTAAGAACCCTAATCTACTTATTGTTTATTATTATTTTTGCTTCAACACTAACAAGTTTACCAGTCAGTTTAATTTCTATATCTATAAACACTATTATGGCATCATCAAAGAAAGTCTCGCAATCGGAATTCTACTATGAACTCAACAACTTTGTTGCTTGCACTATGGTGGAGGAAACCCCAACATAATTTCATCTACTAATGGAATTCCTAAGAAGTTCAAGAATCTCAAAGGCCCTCATAGAAGCACCAAAGATAGTGTGCAATCTAGTTGAAGAATTATGGACAACATCAGGGGTAGCAAATGATTTTTCCTCAATTTCCTTTAATTGCAAATGACAAAGGTATATTCTAACCACTGTGGTCTTGGGTGAGTGTGTATAAATTCCTGCAAATAATACTGAAAATGCACCCACTAACACAGACAATAGAGCCATGCTTAGGGAAATCAATTACATTACTCATGATGCTAGTTTAGGTAGTATAGTTAGAAAGAATCTAAGAAAAGAATGGTCATACTTCTTTGATGCTATAATAAAGTGTTTTTCTGGTAAAGTTAGTAATTTTGATACAATAACTATAAGTATGCAACAAGTAGGTTATAGCATTTTATATAATAGATATCACAACTTAGGAAGCCTGTTACTCAATGAAATATCTGTCAAATTAGGAAATAAGATTAATATGTCTAATCATATTTACTATGCTAGATTTATCATGATTATTATTAACCATTTTGTCAAGGATATTGAGATTCACAGGAGTACAGAAGCTTTGGATTGTTGGGTTCAAAATAAAAGGGTCTTCAAAGACTTGGTAAGGATCAATCTTTACAGTAATGTGGAATTGATCTATCCACTTTTGTTTATGTATTTATCTCTATCCTAAATTCTTCCAATCCCCAAACTTCTTTGCCTTCTGTGGCCATGAAGAGTGTTAGCAATGACCCCAACCCTCCTACCCAAGCCACACAACTTATTTCAAAATCCAAATCTAAGAAGCTCACCTCAACAGGTTCCCAAAAACCTATTGTTTTAAAAATAAACAAAAGAAAAACACCTGTTGTGGTAGATAAATTAGAGGAGGACAATGTTGTTCTCAAAAGGATGACAATATTGAAAAGAGCCCACAACCAAGGGCACAACACCAAGATGGGGACACACAAGCCAAAATCCCAAAATTATATGAAAGGAGAAAGAAAAGAGTCACCTTTGCACATGGGGAAACACACACTGCAAAATCACAGGAAATTGTGATGGAGCCTTCTCAAAGTCAGTTTGATGCATATCATGTAAATGATGAAATGCAACCCCATTCTCTCTCAATTCTAATCCCTTCTATTCTTCTTTCCCCACCTCATTAAATTTCTTAAGAAAATGTTCTGATAAATAATCAAAAAAATTCAAATTCTCCTTCTTTGTTATTCAAGGAGAAGCCAACACTCTCTCCTGAATTTTCTTCCTAGGAGATTCAGGATTCTATCTCACATGTCATTTCAAATGTCACTTCTCAAATAATTACCTCAAATGTTTCTAATCCATAAATTGATGTTCCTCCATCAATTGATAGTCAGTCATCGACTGATAAGCCATCGATCGATACTCAAGGTCAATCAATGGGTATGCATCAATCGATGGATATCCCAAATACTTCGACTGATAATTTTTATACATCAATTGATACTAAATCAATTGATGTTGCACAAACACTCTTAGGATTGAGTGAGTTGAGTGAGAGGCAGGATTGCAACCTGGCAAAATGAGAGGGAGTGAGTGAGGATATTCCTATTTCTTCCAGGAATGAGAGTGAAATACATGAGAGGCCCACCTTAGAAGGTGCTCAGGATATGAGTGAGGGAAAGGTGAGATTTCAGGATGAGATCCTGATGCAAAATAGAGAGATGGGTGAGAGAGATAATGATGGGTTCCGAGGCATAAAACGCAGCGGATAAACGTAAATATAACGAAAATTTTCGGAACCCAAACGCAGGATCATGTATAAGAATTGACGGATTATGGTGATAATCGAATCATACCTATTAAGATTTTGAATGCCACGAACTCAACGGAGATCCTTGCTATCACGATTTGTGTCTTCCTCTCGAAAGCACCTCTATGGTATCCACACGAGCACCTTCAAGAACGTCTCACGATCTTGAACACGGAACGGAAGTACTAGCCTCCTTTGATAGGTTTCGAATTCTCTCTGCCTCTTCCTATGCTGCCTCTTCTGCTAGGGTTTTATACAAAAACGTGCAAGCCATTTAACCTATCATTATCTATTTATAATGATTGGTTAATGGGCCTTTTTAGCAAAAACCTAACCCATGTAGGCATAGGATTAAATAATAAAACATGCTTCTATTATTTAATTAATAATTAAGTCACACTTAATTATTATTGGCAGAAATATAATTCTTCAAATTCGAATTTATTTCAATTAATTAAGTCTCACTTAATTAATATAATAAATTCGAATTAATCATCAATTAATTTAAATCTATAATTTAAATTAACTATTCCTCTAGGTGCTCTATGTGTGTGACCCTATAGGCTATTATTTAATTAGCAATAATTTTATTCTCCAATAAAATTATAAACAATGAGCGGTATCTAGTAATACATCATTGCTACCTAATTAAACAATAATTAAATCGTGATTCGATAAAACCTTTCGTGATTAATGTTTCCGTGTAATATAATCCCTTTAACCATATATATTATAGATTAAACTCGAGGCATGTATTTAGTCATCCTCTTCAACATTTAATCCGGGTTTACTTGATCCATGAGTAGACTATGAAAAACAAATCATTATTTGAGCACGGCCATGCATTTTATAGTCTCACTCAATCAAGAGGCCAATAATATCTCTCCTAATTATAGGAGGGTTAAATCCTTTATCTATCATTCATATTTCTCATACGACTCATGATATACCCGATGTCCACTTTTATCATCACCCGGTCAAAGGTAACTTTTAATGTAGTCAAAGTATATCAATCCTCGTATAGAAATATAATGATCTCAAGTCAGAGGATCATTACACCATTATCACTGTGAGTCTTTCTTATGACTTAATTAAACATGAAGAATCTCACTGTGGGTCTGTCCAGTACCATGTACCCCTACATGTACCTATGTATTGACTTTAGTATCCCCATACTTATAACCAATGAGATGTGGTTATCTGTCAAACAACATACTAGTCTATTTATGTATTATTATTGTCCTATCATAATTATACTCGACTAGGGAACCTTTAAGAATATGATATATTATATAATCTCAAGTTCAAGTCATGTACTTAAACTATATAACGAGTATCATGATTCTAAGGACATTTATTATGCTAACAAATATATCGCAGTAATTAAAGTCATAATAAATACGTTTATTGAATAATCAAATGACATAAATGTTTATTAAAAGGAAAAATTGTATTGCCTCTAGGGCACCTACACTAACAGATAAAATAATTTTGTTATATGCACATGAGTTGGAGAATGAACTAATGTCAGAGGAGGAAAGAGTAAAAGAGACAGGGGGAGTCCCTAATGCAGAAACAAGTGGGAGTAGAGGTGATAAGGAAAATGATGATGTAGAGGTTGATGCTGGAGAATTGGATCCAAGTAACTTCATTTATCCTGATCCAAGATATCATGATTTAGTTACTTCATCGAACAGAAATGCAGAGAAAATTCTAGGAATTAAGCACATTGAGCAAAGGACTAGGAATCTGAAAGAAAGCATTGCCAATACAACAGATACCTGTTATATGGCACCTAAAGAGTTAGAATATGATTCTGATGAAGAGCCATGTATGAGTACCATTGATGGTTCTTTAAAAGCTGCTGAAACTGAGATTCTTTCTCAATTTATGAGAGTAATGATAGAAGTATAAATTGAAGATCCCATTCAAAGGAGAATTTCCAACTGTATAAGCGAATCATTAAAGATTCAAAAGATCACAGTGACATAAGTGAAGAGAGAATTGGAGATTATCAAGGGATCTGTCACTTCTAACAAGGGTACATTGGTAAAGAAGGTTGGATGAGAAGCTTCCAATGAATATTATGGCTCAAATCAAGGACAAGTTGCTCAACGAAACCAAGAATTTTGCAGCCTTGGAAACAAGAGTGGGGTCTCTGGAAAAGAAGATGGATGACATCATTAAAGACCAGGCTCTACATGCCTCCATTCTTCAAAAATTTCTTGACAGGATGCCACCACCTCCTCAAATTGATGATAACATAAAGGGGGAGAATGATAAGAAGAAGGATGGTGATGGCAAAGGCAGTGGTAGTGTTGGTTTAAAATCCCATTAATTATTCACTTAAATCAAATTCTCCAAAAATCCAATAAACGATACAAGTTCTCAATATCCAATAACTTAAAATCCAAAAATAAAAGCTACAACTTAACTATATAAATTCAAATCTAAATATAAACTTTACAACTCCTCAAAGTCAGCAACTCGCACTCTTCCCATTAATTAGCCCACCTAACCTGCCGGGGGAAACAAAGAAATATAGACCGGCAGTGAGCGAAAGACTTATATATGGATATAAAATTATACAAAGAGTAAAAGGGTTAGAACGATGACAATATGAACAAATAAAATATATGAATAAAGAATGTTGAAACAAACTGAAAGGGATAAAAGATACTGGTCATACTTAACTCACGATATAAATAAATAAAAAGATACGATAGATACTTATCTTACAATCACAACGTACATACTTTTTAATCCCAAATATTCTTACTCTTACTCATACACTTACTAGTCATATATTATAATGATCAAATACTGAAATACAAATTTACTTACTGATATGGGAGACAATCTTACACTTGTAGGATGTCCTACATTTCGGTTCTCCAGAATATGTAGTCGTCAAAACTTACAGGGGCTTGCATAGAACAAATCAAATGCTACCCAAAATCTTACAGGGGCTTGCACGGTACAAAACACAATGCTATCCAAATGGCCAAACAAACATACACAATAGTCATGACTCTACGTGTCCCATAACTCCGATAACACGCCCATACAATTTAAATACACCGTATAGGTGGTGCCAAAGCATGAGATTATCCACTCATGATGGAGGTCTTACGAAATCTCCCAAATCATACATATATCACAAAAAGACTGAAATATCATGCTCAAAATATCACACACGCCATATATCACAGACTATTATAAATAAAATCAGACCTGACCAGTTCCAAAGAAAGCCAATTAACTCTATAAAGATGAACTTGAATGACAAATCACAAAACACGAAACTTGTAGAAAATTCCTATACCTTTCCAGAATGGTAAGATTCGTTAAAAACGGATAAGTAACGAATGCAGAAACTAAAGAAATATGAGCTGTTAGAACATAATCAGCACCTGATCACAGTAGTATTTTAAGATTTAAGAACTCAGGATCATAAAATTTGACAGCGGAATATAAACAAAGAACGAAGATCTCAGAAAGACCTTTTTAGAATAATATTACACATGAATATTGAACAAATATTCAATTTATTATGAATTTCTGAAGTTACAGTAGAACAATTCCAATAACCAACCAGATTATACAAACGACAGATTTTAACATACTTACGAACCGAATTTCAGAAAGCGTAAAGAACGAAAGTTGTAGATAATTGAAATACCTTTCTAGGTAGTATAAAATCACAGCAATCAAATAAAGAACGAATGAGATACGAATTTTATAAGAATCTGAATGAATACAAACTATACACAATATACATACGAATTGAATAACAAAACAAGAACAAAGAGATTGTTACGAATATAAAGAGAGTGTAACGAAGATATCCGTACATTAACAATATGAGAACAAAAAGAGTGCGTAGAAATATCCGTACCTTGGAACTCAAAGAATACGAATGAACCTCAAGAAATCTAGATGCTTCAATTACACGAACCCTAGTTCAACACCATAACCCATCCTCTTAAGTCTTTCCTCCAATTCTTCTCTTCTCTCTCTCTCTCTCTGTCTCTCTCTCTTTCATATGACTGCTCCTACAAAACTTACGTATCTCTTATTTTTCAAAACCCTAACTCCTTTCCTTTTCTTTTTATCTATTCTTTTTCTCTCTTTTTTTTTCTTTTCTTTTAACTAAAGATATCCTATAATAACATCATAATTATAAAATAAATATATACATATTCAAATAATAATATCAGTAATAACTCACTAATACGATTCTTAATTTTAAATAAATAACTAAATATATTATAAAAAATACAGGATGTTACAGTTGGTGGTTTTAGTGTTGGTAAAACAAGTGGCACTGGTGGTATTGCAACAAATGGGGTTACTAAAAATGGGAGCAATAGGGATAGACAATCTTCAAAGTCATCTAAGTCACTCAAAGATGACTTAGAACAGAAAAAGAAAGATTTGAAGAGGTTTAAAGATGAACTAGAAGCTAGAATAATTTCCAGGGAAAGAGAAACTCCAGCAATGATTGAAAGGGAAAAGAAAAGAATTGAAGATCTAAAGAAGATTACTGAGTTGGTGACAAAGGCAGTAGAAAAAGGAAACTTGGATGAGTTCATTGCTCAGCAAGAGTGGTAAATGAAAATGCAAAGAAGGCTGCCAAAGAAAATAATTCAAATGCCTTTCTAGTAATTGATCTTCAAGCCCTTGAAGAGAAGAAAAAGGGTAAAACCATAATGATTGAAGAAGAAAAGGAAAAGAAGAAACCAGTTGGCCATAATCTTCTTTAAGGAGCCATTTCCTCAGGAATTCCAGATGCTGCAAGAAGAGAAAAAGAGAATGAAGAAATTGCGAGGCAAATGGAAATTCAATGAAATATGGAAGATCAATTAGCAGAACAACCACTAAGGAAAAAGAGGAAAATAGCCATGGCTAAGAAAAAGTCAAGTTCTACTCAAGAAAAAGTGGTTCAGGAAAACCTCCAAGTTATACAAGAAGAAATCAAGGAGGAGGTGACAATTGAAGGGTATGACATGAAAGGGATATCAGGGGTAAGTAAAAAATGGTTGTTAGGAGTAAGAACTCACCCTGAAACCTCTAACAAAGAAGAATCAATGAGGTTAAAATATGAGAATGGAGCAAAAATCACTTACTCAATGCGGTGATAATAAAGCAAAGCTATAGTGTCCTGAAGACTATTCTACCTCTACTCAACAGAAGGTACAAACTTAATACAACAATTGCTCAGGAAATTCAACAACAAATTTCAAAGATAAGGAGAGCAAAGGCTGAAGCTGAAGCTGATTCACCTCTTAAGGTATGGAAGTCTCAAGTCAAGAAGGTGGTGTTGGAGTCAAAATATGTAATGATTTTTACAGATGTGGAAGGCAACACAAAGTTATTTGATATATGCAAATATCTGGACAAAATCACAGATGAAGAAATTCACTATTTAATGAGGCAACTTGGAGAGACTAATAGAGATGAAGCAATACTGAGGAGTTCCTTCATGAGACAACCAAAGAAAAAATGCTGAGAAGCGAAATAGGGGGAGATTGTTAGGAATCTATATGTAATTTGATGATAACTTTAATCTTAAAATTATAGAAATTTTAATTGATGTAACTGATCAATTTATTGGAAAATTATAAATATCAATTGATCAGGAAACCATTTATCAGTTCAAATATTTATGAGAATCAACTGATAATTTGGATTGTAGCATATGTGTACTTGGTCTATTTCAATCGATAAGGTGTAAGTCAATTGATATAATTCTCATCAATTTATGATAGAGTCGATTGATATAGGTCATCAACTGATGTGTTACTTAGATTGTCAAATTGTAATTATTTGAAGACAGGAGATTATACAAGTGAAGGATGATCAGTTGATATTGAAGCATCAATGGATATAAGATCAATTGAAGAAGCCAAGTCAAGTATTGAAGACCATCAAATGATATGAAGACCCATCGATTGATATATCGATTGATAACATCTATCAATCGATAAGTCATCATTTATCAATCGATGAATATAAAGATCAATCGAAGAAGAATATCAGTTGATGGATAAAAGGAAGAATCAATTGATATGGTTAACAACAAATTATCAATCGATTGAGACAACACAAGTTGACAGACAAAAGCACACCTATGGAAGATAGTCTATGATGACTGTGAAGGCACAAGTTGAAGCTGTGTTTCTAAGACTGAAGAATTTTCCCAAAATGGAAAAAGGTAAACATGAAAGATTGATCAGAAACAATCCTAGTTTAGATTAATTGTTTTATACTCTTTCTAGGAATTGTAAACACACTTATAGTATATAAACATGTTTAGTAGCATTGTTAGAAAATATACAAGTTAGAACAGTTGATTTATTTTCTAACTTTGTAAAAACGCAGTTGAGTTTTATTAACTCAGATAATTTGAGTAAAAATATACACTGATGGAAAAACCAATCCATCAGTAATTTTAAATATCTTTGTTCAATTTAATTTTCAGTTTCACTTGTTCATTTATATATTCTCTTAAAAACTCAAACCAAAAAAATAAACATTCAAATACAAAAAAATTTAGTGATTTGTATTCAACCCTTCTACAAATCATATTGACATTGTTCTGGGAAATAACAAGAGTCTACAAAGACTAGGAGAAATAGAAATGGTAAGGAAGGCATTAATAAGACCAATAATTATCAAAAGGATCCTAATGTTCCTAGAAAGAAGTGTTACAAATGTGGTAACCACAACCACTTAGCTCTAGACTATAAAAAAATTGAAAAGAAATCAGATTCTATTCCTTCACAGACTCTAAAAAGTCACTTCATTTCACAAAAGCCTTGTTATCACTATGGTGGCATATTTCATTCTATTTATATGTATAGGGACTATCATGATTTGAAAGTCATATTACTAGTCCTATTTATAATAAGTAGATGACAACTCAACTCAGATAAGAAAGCGAAGTAAATAATAAATATTGAATATATAGGAAGAACAAAAGAAGCCATGACAGGACAAGACAAGACACAAAGACCACTACAACAGAAATGCGAATCAACATTGTAGTTAGTCATCCGTGAACCAGACCAGTGCATAGGGTGTCAACAATGTTAGTGAAGATTCGTCATCAAAAAGTTCAAGTGGTTAAAAAGGTTATTGTTGAAGAACAGAAGAGACTTATCTACATCAACAATAGTCAAGCCTTTAATTTAATTCTCTGTTAATTAATTAAATTAATTAGTTAATTTAATTAGTAAATTAATTCATTCAGAATTAATTTATTTCTTAAATTAATTAAAGGATTAATTAATTTAGAATTGTTTTAGAATGACAGAAGCTGGTAGCTCAAAGGAATACAGGTTTTGTTTGGAATGTAGTGTACAAGAGTCAGAATCCAAGATTGAATATTTGACTGGGTACATGCAGTGGTGAAAAGAAGTATAGTCTAGTTTAAAGAGTCAGATTATTTCATTAACAGAGGTACTTCTAATTGCAACTATAGAAACAGCCAAACATGCCTGACGGTACTGACTTGAAGAAAAGACGGAAACAGTATTGACACGGAAGAAATGCAGAGTCATATATTCTTAAAAGTGGAACCCCGGTTGGAATTGATTTATCATTCTCAAGTCAAAAGGAGTCCGGTTCCAGACATTAAGAAGACCGCAGCTTAGAGCGTAAGGATTTATTTATTTAATAAATATTTTATTTATTTAGTAAATTATATTTATAAATATCTAAATAATATTAGATATTTATTTTTATAAATTATGAATTAAATTTATTATTTATTAATCAAAGATTATAAGCTGTACGGGTCGAAAAGCATTTCTACGGAGCTGACCCTAATAAGGACGAAATAGGCCCCGGTTGCCATTTGAATTAGCAGGTCACAACATGTGGTTTATAATGCTTTAATCCAACCAACATGTGACACGTGTCAAGCATTGTGAAAAAGAAATGGCAGGTGGAAGATTAATACCGTGTGCTTCATTTCAAGAGTCATACCGACTGAAAAGAAGAGTCATACCGAGCTTTAATCCAATAAGTCATACCGAAGGATTTCTTTATTGAGTCATGCTGATTTTAATTTTAATTAATTTAGTCATTCTGATTTATTTAATTTAAAAGAAAATCCAGCATGACTTACAATAAGTCATACCGAATTTTGACTGAGTCATACCGAGGAAACGAGTCTTGCCCAGCCTTTTTATGAGTCATACAAGGGTTAATTTTAATAGAAAAAGGTCATATCGGGATAAGTCATGCTGGCTTTCCACCTCTATAAATATGAGGCCGGGGGCTTCATTTTTCAGAGTAGAAAAACAGTCAAATTCAGCAATTTGTCTGCAACGTCATATTCACAGACTTTCTGTGCTAGTTTGGTTTTAATTCCTAAGTAGAACAATTCATGTCAAATTTGTTCTAGGAATTAAATGTTTATTCTACCGAATATTGTAATACCCTTTCAAGTTTTAATATACGTATTTAACTTGAATCTTGTTTACTTACTTGCTAATTTCTATATCTTAATTGTTATATCATAAAAATAGAAAGTTAGTAAGTCAGCCTCCCAAACACTACAAGGACCCGAAACCTCAGCTAAAGCAATAATTTAATTCTGCAAATTCTGAGAAGAATTTTAAATTGTTGTCAGTATCGCATTCAACCCCCCTTCTACGATACTTCCAGGACCCAACATGATTTGTATTACAATTTTTATGAGCTAAAATCTTCAATTGATAAAAGTTGGTATGACACTGTCAAGACTCCACCAGAGTCTAAAGCAACAAAGGAGACATGTAAAACAAAAATACAAAATCCTGCAGAGTCTAAGCCTGTTTCACCCAAAGTTAGTAGAAAAGGATCCAAAAATGTGTGGGTCCCCAAAACATCTAACTTGTTGCTATATGTATGCAGGGAGCCAGGGTAAAGAGAGTAACCCTAATCCTGGACAATGGATGCTCATGACACATGACTGGAAAGAAATCCCTGCTTACAAACTTTATGGCGATGGCTGGCCCATAAATATCCTTTGAAGATGGCAATAAAGGACAAGCACTGGGATATGGCAAGATTGTACCTGGGAATGTCATCATTAATAAAGTAGCTATAGTTGATGGCTTGAAACATAACTTAATTAGCATAAGTCAACTTGGAGATAAAGGTTACCATATTGGCTTTGACAACAAAGAGTGTCTTTTGACTCATAAAGAAACAGGCATTCTGGTTTTTAAAAGGCACAAACATGTTAACATATATGAAGCCATCTTGGAGGCTTTCATTTACAATGAACTCGCATGTCTATATAGCAAGGCCTCAACTGAAGAAAGTTGGAAATGGCACAAGAAACTGTCACACATCAACTTCAAAACACTCAACAAGTTGGTGAAGCATAGTCTTGTGAGAGGACTACCACATGTTGATTTTGTACAAGATGGACTTTGTGAAGCATGTCAACTTGGAAAGAAAAAGAAAACATTCATCAAGAGCAAGATAATAAACACCATTTCTGAACCCTTTTATCTATTACATTTTGTTTTATTTGGTCTAGTAAATGTGATATCAATTAACAAAAAGAAATATGCTCTTGTCATTGTAGATGATTTTATAAGATTCTCATGGGTTTTCTTTCTGCATTCAAAGGATGAAGCTCCACAACACATAATAAACTATATCACTTTTCTAGAAACAAAATCAAAGAAAACAATTAGAGTTCTAAGGAGTGACAATGGTACTGAATTCAAGAATTCAATCATGTAGGAATACTGTGCATCAAAGGAAATTACTCAACAATTTTCTGCACCAGGAACACCCCAACAAAATGGAGTTGTGGAATGAAAGAATAGAACACTCATACAAGCTGCCAGAACAATGTTGGCAAAGTCTAAACTACCAGTATATTTTTTGGCTGAGGCAGTTAGTACCGCATGTTTCACTCAAAACTGTACATTGATTAATATGCATGGAAAGACTCCCTATGAAATGGTAAAGAACAAGAAGCCAAGTGTGAAACACTTTCACATATTTGGATGCAAGTGCTTTGTATTGAAAGTAAATCCTAAAAATCTAAGCAAATTTAAAGCCAAGGATGATGAAGCAATTTTTCTTGGATATGCATCAAACAGAAAGTCATTCAAAGTGTTTAATCTCAGAACTAGAATTTTTATGGAATCTATTCATGTTTCATTTGATGACAAAAAGATTACAGTATTGCAGGATGAATCAGAGTCTACAACACTAGAATTTGAAAATTTGAAAAGTTCTAAGATAGATGAAGATGATGAGGATGAAGAGTCCTGCCCACAACAATATAAATTCAATATGGATAAATGGTTTTCACTTCATGCAAGGAACTTTAATTTAAAATAATTAATGATGACTTAAAATTCTAGAACCTGTAAAATTTTGAGAAAAATGACAAAATCAAGCATATTATAAGCCATCACATTTTCTATTAAGATTTTGAATAATTTAGGATCATGTCCTTGGATATTTCGCATATTGCGTTATGTTTATATGTTATGCAATCGATTAATCTGTATCGTCCAAGATGTTACTGACATCTTTCATTTTTCCTAGTTAAAAACCCGACCCATTTGCCCATTTTCCAACCGTTTAAACCACACCCTCCAATTTTCCCGCCATCCCCATTTCCCACCGCTTCAAGAATCCCCCTCCTTGAACATCTTCATTTTCTTCTACACCAGTCCTTAATTCTGTAACAAATATATACATATACATATACATATGTATATCTATATAATTCCAAACCCAAGATTTCTCTGATAATCTTTTCCCAGCCATGAATCTCTTTTCTTCAACAACCCCACTTTTCATTTTCTTGATTTTTTTCTTGTTTTTCAAGGACCCACCATTAATCTCCGCCCAAAACACAAACTTTAACTTCCCATCTTTCACTTCTCTTTGAAACCTCACTCTCCTCGGTGACTCTTATCTCCCGAAACAACAAAGGAACCTGCACACTCTGAGGGGGACTAGGAAATTCAACTCCAATTAACTTAGAGTCTAATAGTTCATAGCCTACCTAGACAGACAAAATCAAGTTTTTCAGAGTCTAACTCATTAGGGTCTGGATTAGGCAACTCTAAATCCTTTTTAGAGTCAAATAATTCAGGGGGAGCCTCTTCATTTGAATTTCACTCATATACAGGAAAAACCACTGATTTAGGGGGAGCTTTAAGTTCAAAAACCAATCTTCCATAAGCTAAAAAATGGGCAAGGGATCATACTCCTGATTTGATAATTGGTGATCCTGAGAGAGGTGTACAAACTAGAACAACCACTCAAAATGAATGTCTTTACAGCTGTTTTATCTCAAAGAGTAAACCTAATAAAATTGAGGAAGCTTTGTAAGACCCTGATTGGATTATTACAATGCAAGAGGAATTGAATGAATTTGAGAAAAATAAATTGTGGAAACTTGTACCAAGACCCAGAAATAGATCAATTATTAGTGCAAAATGGGTGTTCAGAAATAAACTTGATGAGAATGGAACTGTGATTAGAAACAAAGTAAGGCTCGTTGCAAAAGGATACTCTCAAGATGAAGGAATTAACTATGATGAAACTTTTTCACCAGTAGCAATATTAGAAGCTATCATAATGTTTCTTGCATTTGCAGCTCATTCAAAATTCAAGGTGTATCAGATAGATGTGAAAAGTGTCTTCTTGAATGGAAAATTAGAAAAAGAAGTCTATGTGGAGCAACCACTAGGATTCGTTGATCCAAAGTTTCCTGATCATGTTTACAGGTTAGAGAAGACACTATATGGATTGAAGTAAACACCTAGAGCATGGTATGAAACTCTATCAAAATTACTTCTTGAAAATTGATTCATTAGAGGTACCATTGACAAAACTCTCTTTATTAGAAAACATAAATGTGATATTTTGCTTGTCCAAATTTATGTTGATGATATTATATTTGGCTCTACTAATGAAAAACTATGCGAAAAGTTTAGCAAGTTAATGCAGTCAAATTTGAAAATGAGCATGATGGGAGAGTTAAACTTCTTTTTGGGACTTCAAGCCAAATAGACTGATGATAGAATTTTTATTAATCAATCAAAGTATGCGAAAGAACTGTTAAAGAAGTTTGATATGCAAGACTGTGCAACTGCCAAAACTCCCATATCAACAGTCACTAAGCTAGTTTCTAACCCAAAGGGTAAAAAAGTTGACAATACTAGCTATAGAGGTATAATTGGCTCATTGTTATATTTAATTGCTAGTAGACCAGATATAATGTTTGCAACATGCCTATGTGTTAGATTTCAAGATGTCCCTAGAGAATCACATTTAATAGCTGTAAAAAGAATTTTTAGATATCTCAAGGGTGCACAAACTCTGGAACTTTGGTATCCTAGAGAGTCTGATTTTTTACTAATTGGCTATTCAGACTCAGACTATGCAAGATATAAATTTATAGGAAAAACACAACAGGCCAATGCCAATTTCTTGGCAACAAGTTAATTTCTAAGTTTAGTAAGAAATAACAAACTGTATCAACCTCAACAAGTGAGGCTGAATACATAGCAGCTGGAAGTTGCTGTGCTCAAATTCTGTGGATGCGAAATCAATTACTTGATTATGGAATAACATTCTCAAATATTTATATGTATTGTGACAACACAAGTGCTATTAAAATTATAGAGAATCCGGTCCAACATTCCAGAACAAAGCACATTGATGTCATGTATCATTTTATTAGAGAACATGTTGAAAATGGTACTGTGACACTTTACTATGTTCCAACTGACAGACAAATTGTAGACATTTTAACAAAACCACTTGATGATTCTACCTTTCTCAAATTGGTAGGTGAATTAGGTATGTTAAACATGTAAGTGATTAATCGTATCAAGAAGCAAGGTATGTATTTAGTTATAGTCCATGTTTTATCAAACTATGATTTGTTATTGCAAAATTTTTAAGGTACTTTATCTTGACAGAGTCTAACACCTAGACTCTGACGAGTCTGTAGACTCTGCAAGTTTGTAGAGTCTATAGATATGATTAATCGTATCATGTTTTATCTATTTTTATTGAGATGTTGTATGCTGGAATGGTTCACAGCAGAGACAGTTGTTGATTCTACAATAGAGCCTGAGTATATTGATGCTTGCGAAGCAGCCAAGGAGGCTATTTGGGCATGTATTGAGGAGATATCACCTAATTAATGAGATTAATGATCAAGGAGATATACATATATGTAAAGTGCATACTAATAATAATATTGCAGACTCACTGACTAAAGGCTTTGTCGCAGTAGAAGCACGAAAGTCACACTAGTTCCATGAGTATTGGATACTTGGGTAATTGGCTCTAGTGCAAGTGAGAGATTGTTAGTAATTGTGCTCTAGAGACAATACTTTTTACATATACCCTTAGGTTTTAAAGCACCCTTTGCAACAACACCCTTAGGTTTTAAAGCCTATTTGGTATTAGCCTTTGGCTTGGGACCAGAAGCAGATCCAATCTTCTTCTTTCCCTTCCATTTTCCTTTCCTATTAGCCTTACCTTTGTTATCTACCATCAACATGGTAGCAGGTTCAGCCTTTTTCATGTTGGTTTCAGCAGTTCGTAACATGGCCAATAATTCAGTGGGTGTTTTGTCTATCTCATTCATATTGTAGTTCATAACAAATGAGTATAGTTGCGGTTCAAAGATTGCAAGATCAAGTCAATCTGAGCTTCCGGACCAATCGGGAAACCCAAAGTATCAAGATACTCAATATAACCTATCATCTTTAAAACATGTGGTTGAACAGGTTCACGCTCTCCCTGTTTGCAAGCATACAGTGCTTTGCTCGTGTCAAACCTTTCTTGACGAGCCACAATTAATTGCCAAGAAACATTAACAAAATATCATTACTTGATATTTATCAATAATTTTAAAATGCAAGATATTATGCTTCTAATATTTTATCAAATCAAAATTATGAAACTAATAAACATTGAATTGCTTCAATCCAAATTTTAATAAGATAAAATAATTTTGCTAAATAATAAAATATTCATAAGATTGAATATTAGCATCTAACTTCCTATGCTATATATAATAATTGGCACTCAAGCATATTGCAATTATACTCAGAACAATTATTAATGATATATGTAAGCTCGAGAAAATAGTTGAATAGAAATTCACAAGTCCTTTAAATATTGACATTTAATACTTGTAATCTTAATTACAACTCCTCGCAAACATAATCAAATTTAGAAATATTTTCCAAGTATATAAAATATTGAGAATTTTATACACATAACTTACAAAATATTTCAGCTTTTAATATTAGTGATTTTTAAAATATGCGTTGTTTATTTAGAACATAAATTCTAAATACTGTCACTAATATCAAAAGTATCACAATTATTTGTAATAAAATATTTAAAAATATCAGAGCAAAATATCAGAACAATTAAGTAAGATATCATTGACTAATACTCATCAAATATTTAACATACAAATAATTATGCTACTAACTTATGCTAAAAAATCTAACTACCACATATGCATATAACATTGTAAACATGATAATTAAACTAATAGCAAAAAGTAAGAGGTACTGGATTTGAAATAAATTCACAAGTCCTTTAAATATAGATGATTTAATACTTGTGAACTCATTTAAGAATTCATTGCAGATGGGATTTCCAACAAATACGCACATAAATAATATCCCAAGTTCACTAACCAACTTAGACAAAATAAATTCTTATGAGACGATTGAGCAGAAGATATATTTGAAAATAAAAGGGCACTATACACTTACAAGTAGGGAGAGTGAGACCCGGTTACAACACATGTTCTAAAGATTATAGGGTATAATGAGTACCTTTGATATTTTGGGTTTCCAGATTGGTCTGGAGACTTAGTTAGATTTGATCTTACAATCTCTGGACAAACATTATTCTTAGTTTGTTATGAACAATAAAATGAATAAGATTGGTAAAACACCCATTGAGTTGCTAAGCATGTTGAGAACTGCTGAAAATAATATGATAAATGCATGAACTACTACTATATTGATGGTAAACATAGGGAATGCAAAAGGGAAAAGAAAATGGAAAGGCAAGGAGAAGATTTGATCTAGTTCCGTTGTCAAACCAAAGTCCAATCCCTAAAACAGACTCTAAAGTCTGAATGAGGTGTTGATAAAGAAGACGATTGTTGCTTCTGTGGAAAATTGGGAGACTAGAAATTAAACTGTCATGCTTATTTGGAAGATCTGATAAAGATGATCAATAAGGGTCAAGTTCAGGTATTGGGTTGGAATTGGAGTAAAAGTAGTTGCTCTAGTTAGAGGAATTCGTTACCTAACTTTTAGCCTATAAGGAAAATTTAGAACTTGATAATTGTTATAACGTGCTTGCAATTGGCAGAGACATTATTTCAGTTTCCTATTTGGACAAGAAAGGCTTTTTCATTTTAACTAAATAACAATAGTTGTTTATTCTATTTTGATGATGAGGCTTATGTTAGTAATTGTGCTCTAAAGACAATACTTTTTATATTTTAAGGAAAATATTTATTATTAAGGATTATGTTTTATTGATTATTATTTATTTATTATGTTTTGTTTACTGCGTAATAAATTGAAAGCATAGTAAATGTCCTTGGAATTTTGATACGTATTATATATCTTTAAGTATGTGACTTAAAAATGAGATTATATGAATAGTATCTTATTCCTAAAATTTCCTAGTCGAGTATTATTATTTAAGGACAATAATAATGCACAAAGACTAGTATGTTTCTTGACAGATGACCACATCTCATTGGTCATAGGTATGGGGATACTAAAGTCAAGAACATAAGTGCATGTATCAATGCATGGCACTGGAATGACCCGCCGTGAGATTCTACATGTTAAGTAAGTGTCATAAGTAATTCTCACTGTGATAATGGTGTAATGATCCTTAGACCTGAAATCATTATATTTCTATACGAGAATTAATATACTTTGATTATATTAAAAGTTACCTTTGACCGGGTGATGATAAAAGTGGACATTGGGTATATTATGAATCGTATGAGAAATATGAATGATCTAGATGGGATTTAATCCTCCTAATTTTAGGAGTGATATTATTGGCCTCTTGTTTGAGTGAGACTATGAAATGCACGGCTGTGCTCAAATGTTGATTTGATTTTAATAGTCTACTCATCGATCAAGAAAATAAAGATTAAATTATGAAGAGGATGACACGAGACATGCCTTGAGTTTAATCTATAATATCAAGATTAAAGGGATTATATTACATGGAACATTATTCACGAAAGGCTTAATCGAATCACCGATTTATTATTATTACTTGGGTAGCAATGATGTATTACTAGATGCCGCTCATTGTTTACAATTTTAATTAGATATTAAAATTGTTGCCAACGTAATAATAACCTACAGGGTCACACACAAAGAACGCTTGAAGGAGAAATAAATTAAATTATGAATTTAAATTAAATAAGTAATTTATTTTATTTATGATATTAATTAAGTATGACTTAATTAATTATATAAATAGAATAAATGAATTACTTAAACTAATTCCAAAATTAATAATTAATTAATTAAGTGAGACTTAATTAAATAATTTAGAATTTTGGATTAGTATTAATTATAATTGGATTATAATTAGAAAACTTATTCCTCTCTCTATATAATCTCTTTATGGGCTGATTTAATAAAATAGAGATTTTCCAAAAACCCTAGCCGCTCTGAGAGAGGAGGAAGATAGAGAGAGAAGAAGTTTTCGGGTGCTAGTACACATCAATCCTTCATGAAAAGTGTTCGTGTGGATACCGTAGAGCGTAGATCGCGAGAGCGGGATACGTGGTGATTAAACAAGCTTTGGACCTCCATTAATCTTCCATTAATGAACTGTTAAAGCTTCTAAAAGTATTTATTCTTTATCTCCGAATTAAATCTTTTGTTTTCGCATGGATCTTGCGGAGGGTTTCGCTATTTTGATTTATTTTTCGCGTTTATTCCGCTGCGTTTGTGTCACGAATCCCTACAATGGCATCAGAGCTACTTGCGAAACGTTTTAATTCGGTTATGTGCTTAACAATTTTTGATATATAAGCATGTATGCGTTCTATCATGATTTTATATTTATATAATATGTATATGTTTATATATATTATGAATATATGATATTTATATGATGTATAATCATGTGATGATTATGTGTGTTGATGTATGTATATGATACATGTTTGTTCTTATTATGGGAATCGTATTCGATACGAATTCTGAAACGGCTGCCGTTGATTTTCTGAAATCTGTGTCCGTTGTCCGATTTTCGCAAACGATATGTGTTTTCTGACTGGAATCGGGTCACTGAGCAATACTGACATATTCAGCTCTGCGTCTGTAAGCCATTAGATGTCATTACAGCCTCCAAAACGGTGATTTATGATTTTCTGAAAATTATTTGATTTTCTAAAATTTTGAGTATATGTATGTATATATTATGAATATATGATATTCATGTAATGTATAATCATATGATGATTGTATGTATCTCTGTATATGTATATATGATATATGCTTGTTTTTGTTATGAGAATTGTATATGATACGATTTCTGAAACACCGTCAGATTTGGAGAAATCTGACTGCTGTATTTGAATTTCATAAACGATATGTGTTTTCTGACTGGAATCGGGCCAATGAACAAAACTGATAGAAATGCTATCATCGACGGGTCTGTAAGGCGTTTGACGTCGTTAAGGGCCTCGAAATAGCGATTTATTGTCTTTAGAAATCTGTTTTTAATTTTCTGAAATTTCGAAATTTGTTATATATGATTATATGATATGATTATATAATATGAGATATATTATATGTGTTATATGATAGCATGGTGGATGGTTATGGCCTAAAGACCCATAGGATAGTGGTTTTGATTTATGATTTTGGTTTCTAAATACGACTTGCATGTCGTTTATTCATTGTAATTTAATTATCTCGAATGTAACTCGAGTTCTTCTTGTAATTTCATTAGAATAGTTTTATTTTTATTATTCAATGTAATTATCATTGAAGACTTGCAAGCAAGGAGGCGATCCAAAAAGGGGATGATAGAGCAATGAAGAAAGAAGACATGTAATAGATAGTATTTTTAAAACCACCATAGACTGACCTTGATATTTCCATTAGCTTGGAAATATCATATAGGATGGGGCCATAACCAAACACGTTTAATTTACGCACATTACATATATGTATATGATTGCATGTATTGGTATGTATGCGTAGATATAATTGAAATGCATGCTTAATATTGATTAATCATGTATGTATTAGATACGACACCCATGCCATGTTTGCTTAAACAAGATAAAATCTGTAACGATTCAAGATTTTAAAATTAACAAACGATCATGAGATTCTTGTGTTTATGAAATATGGATTTTAAAACACGGAATTAAATATGGATTTTTGATATCTATAATTGGGATTTTCTGACAAAAGCGGATATGCGTATTCGTAAGGCTGATTGGTTTTAAGTGTGACCATTGGTATCCTCCATCTACCTGGGAAATGATCAATTTAAGATGTCGATTTGAAATATTTGGTTCAAGGAAAAATTGAGGATCTCTTTATGATGTGATCATGATCGTTATAAATTTTCTAAAACCCCTTAACAAAATATTAAGTTTTACTCGGATGCTTTCCAATGAATGAACACTCATCGAATCCTAGATCGATAAGGGGAAAGACTGTCAGTGGCAGGGGACTCCTATCTATCGTGGTGAGATGCGACGAATATAAACGGTTATATTCGGCCGTTATATCATTGGGTCTAACTTAACTGAGTCGTCATAATAAGTGAAAATAAACGGTTATATTCAACTATTATGAACTTAGAAGCATAGAGTTTGGTTAAAAGTCTATTAGATAGATAAGATCAATCGTTGTTCACCAAACTATCCAAGAATTATATATGATATAATTGACAACTGTTGTCTACCTAAATAATCATTTTCTAAGGACTTCCAGTGGTTGACTTAGGACATGACAAAATATGGATCTTGGCTCACTAGAAAGAATTATGGGATATACTTTCCAAATTAATAGTAAGGGCTATTAGTTTGATAAAAATAGTGGGAGGTATATGATGATATACAATAATCACTTAAACATAATTAATATTAAATTTGCAATCTAGTTTATTTTATGCACTTTAATATTGTAGATATCAAATGATAAACACAAACAACTTCTCTATGCGATCAGTTCTTGAGAAGGACAAGTTGACGAGAATATATTTCCTTGACTGACATAGGAGCTTGAGGATCGTCCTCGGGCACCACGATATTAGTCAAATCTCTTCCCCTGCTCTTAAAGTTGAGAATGTAACATGTGCAAATCATAGTGCTTATTGGAAGCAAATTGATGTTGCGACTGATGTTTCATGTCTCATGCTCGCAAATATATGTGCTAAGCTTAAGAAGCAATACAAGCATATAGATGCTTATGAAACGATTGAGCACAAGATATATTTGAAAGGGCACTATACACTTACAAGTAGGGAGAGTGAGACCCGGTTACACCACATGTTCTAAAAATTATAGGGTATAATGAATACCATTGATATTTTGGGTTTCCAGATTGGTCTGGAGACAGTTAGATTTGATCTTACAATCTTTGGACAAATATTATTCTTATTTTGTTATGAACAATAAAGTGAATAAGATTTGTAAAACACCCATTGAGTTGCTAAGCATGTTGAGAACTGCTGAAAGTAATATGATAAATGCATGAACTACTACTATATTGATGGTAAACATAGGGAATGCAAAAGGGAAAGGAAAATGGAAAGGCAAGGAGAAGATTTGATCTAGTTCCGTTGTCAAACCAAAGTCCAATCCCTAAAACAGACTCTAAAGTCTGAATGAGGTGTTGATAAAGAAGACGATTGTCACTTCTGTGGAAAGTTGGGAGACTGGAAATTAAACTGTCATGCTTAATTGGAAGATCGGAAGATGATGATCAATAAGGGTCAAGCTTAAGGTATCGGGTTGGAATTGGAGTAAAGATAGTTGCTCTGGTTCGAGGAACTCATTACTTAATTTTTGGCCTATAAGGAAAATTTAGAACTTAATAATTGTTATAGCGTGCTTGCAATTGGCAGAGACATTATTTCAGTTTCTTGTTTGGACAAGAAAGGCTTTTTCATTTTATAACAATAGTTGTTTATTCTATTTTGATGATGAGCCTTATAATGTTGCACATCTAATTAACAATTTATATGTTCTAAAGTGACTCAAATCAAATATTACCTTTGGTACTGTTGTTGAGGCCGTATTAATAAGAAAAGCATTTTCAGAATACATAAGGATGCATTCATGGATAAGTTTGATTATGAATCATACAAAAGGATGCGAATCTTGGTTTATTTGGTAAAATGACTAAAGCTCCTTTTACCGGACATGGTGAAGGGATCATTGAATGGGTATGACTTATACATAGTGATGTATGTGGTCATATGTGTACGATGACAAGAGGTAGATTTTATTAACTTCATAAAATTTACTAATTATTTTAGTAGATACGGATATATGTATCTTTTGAAGAACTAATCCGAATCATTTGAAAAGTTCAAAGACTATAAAGATGAAGTAGAAAATATCAAAGAAAAGTTTTTTTTGATAGGAGAGATCACATCTTGTTGGACATGGTGCGATCAATGTTGAGTCAATGAATCTTCCAATTAGTTTCTGGGGTTGCACCCTGGAAACGGCTCCACATACACTTAACTGTGTTCCTACTAAATTGGTTCAAAAGACTCCTTATGAGATATGGATTGAGCAACGTCACAGCATGTCATTTATAAAATTTTGGGGATGTGAAGCGTTTGTGAAACGTCTAATCTCTGACAAGCTAGGACCAAAATCAGACAAATGTAATTTTTTGGAATACCCAACTGAAACAAGGGGTTATTCTTTCTATAATCTTTTCGAGAACAAAGTGTTTGTTGCTCGAACTGCTGAGAGACAGTGGGAGGATAATAGATCTCAATGAAGTTTGAGACCCACATGATAACGTTGAACCAGTGGAGGAACCTGAGTAGAATGTACAAGAAAAATAATACTGCTCAAGAAACACAGGTGTTCGTAGGTTTAGTAGGATTCGCCATGAGCCCGAGAGATAATATGGATTTCTCTTGACTCAAGATGGTGATGTGATGCTTGTGGATGAAGATGAGCCTCTCACCTACCTAGATACTATAAACACTCCAGATTCTAAGAGATGGCTGGATGCTATTAAATCTGAGATGGAATCCATGTATACTAATCAAGTATGGACTTTGGTTGATCCACCTGAAGGGGTAAAACCTATAGGGTGCAAGTGGGTTTTCAAGAAGAAGACCGACATGGATGCTAATGTACAGACCTATAAGGCACGATTGGTGGCAAAAGGTTTCAAGAAAATTCATGGTATTGACTATGATGAGACCTTTTCACCAGTTGTTACGGTCATGTCCATCAGGATTTTGCTTGCTATAGCTGCTTACTATGACTATGAAATCTGGCAAATGGATGTCAAAACCGCTTTCTTAAATGAGAGCCTTGAAGAAGATATGGATGTGTACATGACACACCCTAAGGGTTTTGTTGATCTAAAGGATGATGGAAATGTATGTAAGTTGCGTCGATCCATTTATGGATTAAAGCAGGCCTCGAGGAGATGGATCATTTGTTTTCATGAAACAGTCAAAAAGAGTTTGACTTCATTCAGAATGAAGATGAAACTTGTGTTTACAAGAAGTTTAGTGGGAGCCATGTGGCATTCCTAGTATTATATGTTGATGATATATTACTAATAGGGAATGACATTCCTTCTCTACAGATTGTGAAGACTTGGTTGAGAAATAATTTCTCAATGAAAGACTTAGGCGATGTGACATATATATTAGGGATCGAGATCTATAGAGATAGATCAAGGTGATTGATCGGCCTAATTTAGAGTACATACATTGACAAAGTTTTGCATCAATTTCAAATGCAAAGAGACTAAAATGGATATGTCCCAATGTCTCATGGGATAGTGATCTCAAAATAAAATTTGTCCTAAATCATTGGATGATAGGGACTGCATGAGTAAAATTCCATATGCATTAGCAATTGGTTTTATAATGTATGCAATGATATGTACTTGTCCTGATGTCTCGTATGCTTTAACCATGATGAGTAGATACCGATCTAATCCAGGTTAAGGTCACTGGACGACAGTCAAGAATATTCTTAAGTACTTAAAGAGGACTAAAGATTCATTCTTGTTATATGGAGGAGATGTGAAGCTAGTTGTAAGAGGTTTCAGTGATACTGGTTTCTAGACAGATAACGATAATTTAATGTTTCTGTCTGTCTTTGTGTTTTATCTAATTTTATTGAGATGTTGTATGCTGGAATGGTTCACAGCAGAGACAATAGTTGATTCTACAATAGAGCCTGAGTATATTGATGCTTGCGAAGCAGCCAAGGAGGCTGTTTGGGCATGTACTTAGGAGATATCACCTAATTAATGAGATTAATGATCAATGAGATATACATATATGTAAAGTGCATACTAATAATAATATTACAGACCCACTGACTAAGGCTTTGTCGCAGCAGAAGCATGAAAGTCACACTAGTTTCATGAGTATTGGATACTTGGGTAATTGGCTCTAGTGCAAGTGGGAGATTGTTAGTAATTGTGCTCTAGAGACAATACTTTTTATATTTTAAGGAAAATATTTAGTATTAAGAATTATGTTTTATTGATTATTATTTATTTATTATGTTTTGTTTACTGCGTAATAAATTGAAAGCATAGTAAATGTCCTTAGAATTTTGATACGTATTCTATATCTTTAAGTATGTGACTTAAAAATGAGATTATATGAATAGTATCTTATTCCTAAAATTCCCTAGTCGAGTATTATTATTTAAGGACAATAATAATGCACAAAGACTAGTATGTTTCTTGACAGATGACCACATCTCATTGGTCATAGGTATGGGGATACTAAAGTCAAGAACATAAGTTCATGTATCAATGCATGGCACTGGAATGACCCGCCGTGAGATTCTACATGTTAAGTAAGTGTCATAAGTAATTCTCACTGTGATAATGGTGTAATGATCCTTAGACCTGAAATCATTATATTTCTATACGAGAATTAATATACTTTGATGTATTACTAGATGCCGCTCATTGTTTACAATTTTAATTAGATATTAAAATTGTTGTCAATGCAATAATAACCTACAGGGTCACACACAAAGAACGCTTGAAGGAGAAATAATTTAAATTGTGAATTTAAATTAAATAAGTAATTTATTTTATTTATGATATTAATTAAGTATGACTTAATTAATTATATAAATAGAATAAATTAATTATTTAAACTAATTCTAAAATTAATAATTAATTAATTACGTGAGACTTAATTAAATAATTTAGAATTTTGGATTAGTATTAATTATAATTAGATTATAATTAGAAAACTTATTCCTCTCTCTATATAATCTCTTTATGGGCTGATTTAATTACAGAGACATATTTTTACTAAAACCCTAGCCGTTTTGAGAAAAGAGGAAGAGAGAGAGAAGCAGTTTTCGGGTGCTAATACACATCAATCCTTCATGAAAAGTGTTCGTGTGGATACCGTAGAGCGTAGATCACGAGAGTGGGATACGTGGTGATTAAACAAGCTTTGGACCTCCATTAATGAAGTGTTAAAGCTTCTAAAGGTATTTATTCTTTATCTCCGAATTAAATCTTTTGTTTTCGCATGGATCCTGCGGAGGGTTTCGCTATTTTAATTTATTTTTCGCATTTATTCCGCTACGTTTGTGCCTCGAAACCCTTCATGATCTTGAAAGTCCCAAAAATTATGTTTCCATCATCATCGATACCTTCTACTTGATAGTAACCTGTAGTAACCAGTTTGGCTTTGTCCCTCATAACAATGCCAATAATCATCCAGTTTTTGTAAACCCATACTGTACCAATTTCAACTTCATCTTCTGGTCTGGGTTCTAACTTCAGTAGATTCTGCCTTCGAACTGATTGAGATTATCTTGCATTGCAATCACCCAATTTGGATCAATTAGTGCATCTTCAGTATTTTTTGGGATTCCAGATGTTATGTCCCGAAAAATATATGTTCATCTTGATTAGCACTTCTGGTTTACTAAGAACTAAAATTTAGGAATGACTTTGACTTCAAACCTTTTGTCTTGGCAGGTATGTTATTGATGTATTCATTTGATCTTCATTGTGTTGAGTACGACTAGTAGATCCTTCTTTTATTTACTCCTCCTAAGTTGCTGCTAGGATGTGTTGAAGATCCTTCACCTCCTTCAGTGGATTCTGTTAAATTTCACGAGTTGCGTAGTTTCACTACCATTTCCACTAATAGGATCTGAATCATCATCATTATCATTGATTCCTTCTACAACCACAGTTTCAACATCTGTATCTGAATTTGACTCTGACGAGATATCAAACTTCAAAGATTCAGAATAGTCTTACATTTGAATGCTTGGGAGCTTGGTGTAGTTGGACGATACATTCAGACTTTCAATCACCTTCTGGTTTTCATCAAATATGCCTTGAAAGCTTTTGATTTCAATGAGTAGCCGAGGAAAATTGTTCCATGAGCCTTAACTTCAAATTTGCCAAGATGCTCATCTAAATCTTCAGTAAATATCAATTTCCTCCAAACACACGAAAGAGCTTCAGTATTTGCTTCTGGTTGGCCATTAACTCTTATGATGTCTTTCCATGATCTTTGTACCATCTGTGATATATTATCTGTTGAATGTACGAACATCATGACCAACTTGTAACTAGGGTATCATATTTCTTCCATGACATAATTTGCTTCAGTGTAATATTTTATTGACTTCCCTATATGACATGCTTCAAAAATGTCCTTCTGGATAGAATTCCATTAGAAACAATCCTCTCACCAATTTCTTCTTTATCAAAGAATCCATTGTCTTGTTGACCAAGTATGAGAGCTTCTTATTCCATAGCTAACTCTTTACTGTTAAAGCTTTACTGAAAAGTTCACTTCACCTTTTCATATCGAATCCATGTCAGCTACGAACAAATTTCTTCACTCTCAGTTTGAGTGAGCTTCCAACCTTCTTGTTGGAAATCAAACACTTTTCCTTTTCAATGCTTTTCCAGAAAACCCTTGACAAAGAATTCCCTAGTTCTCTGTAGATAGTGCTTAAGTCCTTCCACATGAAAGATGCTTCCAGTGATGACAATTCCAAAATCATGATAGCCAAGACCCTTGTACATCCTTTATTGTTATCTCCAAAGGTTACCATTGGGTAAGCTTTCTCAACCAACTGTGATAGTAGAGCTTCAATCTTAATCACATGCTTCGTGCAATAAATGTCACGAAATCACATAACTTTTGCCTTTTCTTACATACTCTGCAATCACAAATGATTAAGTTTCTTGGTACTCAACTTTAATCGAGTCCAGATGGGTTAGAGATATTACTTTCAATAGTGGTAACAACAGCTTCAATATGCATATTAGAAAATTCACTACACTCTACTTTAATCATTCTAAAAAAGTGTAACAGATGTAAAGTAGATTTACAGATATTCAATAATTTTCTAAAAGCACATGGAATAGAAGAACTATCAAATTAATTACTAATTCTGTCTAATCCATTTCTGTTGTTGTCTAACATTTTAATTATCTCTAATTACCTAAGTCAGTTTTAGATTAAGTTTCGAATCTACAAATGTTACTGACTACTTAGATAATTCAACCATCTTTTAATCTTATTCTCCTTAACAAACAATACATGATATGATATAACATTTAAGTATGTTGGTGAGATTACGAAACTGTATGAATAGTAATCGTGATAACTCAACACTAGAACATGACATGTAAATAATACTACGCCTACACAGAAATCAGGAAGAAATGAAGACAAGTCAGATACAGTGAATCAAGACATTAGAAGAAGTTTTGAAGTCTACTACAGGTCACTGAAAGAAGTTCAAGTGTTAGTGAAGAATAATGTGTAAAGACTTTCAGGGTTTCAGAAGTGTTGAAGATTCAGTATAGAAGTGCCACTAGAAGATTTCAGTGTAAAGGCATTGATTGAAGATAAACAGTGTTCGAAGCATAATAATCTAGGAGGGTAACGACAAATGTTAAAGAAGACAGCTGCAGTCATGAAGTTATACTCACTGAAAGAAGTTCAGTTATATTCTCAAGTGTCAGTGAAGAACTGAAAGGCATATGTCTAGGCCTATTTGTAATAAGTAGATGACAACTTAACTCAAGTAAGAAAATAAAGTAAGTAATAAATACTGAGGAAGGAATCAAGATGAAGACAGTCAACTAGACACAAAGAATCCTAATATCAGAAGTGTTCTAATGAAGCTGCTACTCTACACCGGAAGAAGTTCATTAATATGTTCAAGCGTCGGCGAAAAATAAAAGAGTAGTATTTCAGAAGAGTTCAGAAGATACAGAAGATTTCAAGTGCCTACTACAAAGAGATTCCAAGAAAAGAAATAGTGAAGACAAAGCTAGAAGCCAAGACAAGACACAAAGACCACTACAGTAGAAATGAGAATCGACATTGTAGTTAGTCATCCGTGAACCAGACCAGTGCATAGGGTGTCAACAGTGTCAGTGAAGATTCGTCATCAAAAAGTTCAAGTGGTTAGAAAGGTTATTGTTGAAGAACAGAAGAGTTTTATCTACATCAACAATAGTCAAGCCTTTAATTTAATTCTCTATTAATTAATTAAATTAATTAGTTAAATTAATTAGTAAATTAATTCACTCAGAATTAATTTATTTCTTAAATTAATTAAAGGATTAATTAATTTAGAATTATTTTAGAATGACAGAAGAAAGAAGCTGGAAGCTCAAAGGGATACAGAAACAGCTAAACAGGCTTGACAGTACTGACTTTAAGACAAGACGGAAAAAGTATTGACACGGAAGAAATGCAGAGTCATATATTCGTAAAAATGGAACCCCAGTTGGAATTGATTTGTCATTTCCAAGTCAAAAGGAGTTCGGTTCCAGACCATCAGAAGACCGCAGCTTAGAGCGTAAGGATTTATTTAATTAATAAATATTTTATTTATTTAGTAAATTATATTTATAAATATCTAAATAATATTAGATATTTATTTTTATAATTTATGAATTAAATTTAGTATTTATTAATCAAAGATTATAAGCTGTGCGGGTCGAAAAGCATTTCTACGGAGCTGAATCACTACAGGACGAAATAAGCCCCTTTGAATTGCAAATTGAAATGGCAGGAGCTTTATTTCTAAAGGAGCCAATGAGAGCTTGCCAAGTGTCCAGACAAGTGGAAAGAAATGAAAAAAAGGCAGTGAATTCATATGTCATACCGAGAATTAAAGAAGTCATACCGAGACAGCAAATGTCATACCGAGTAGTTTAGCAAATGTCATACCGAGCAGTTTGTACAAAAGGTCATACCGAGATTTTTTGTTATTTAATTAAAAAGTCATACCGATTTTTTAATTAATAAACAAAAAGGTCATACCGGATTTCTGTTGTTCAAAAGGTCATGCTGGACTTATTTTTTATTTAATTAAAAAGTCATACCGATTTTTTAATTAATAAAATAAGTCATACCGACCAAACAGAAGTCATGCCCAGTTTTTAAATGTCATACAAGGGTTAAATAAGTCATACAGACTTATTTTCTTGAAATTAAGTCATAAGGAAAAAGGTCATAGCAGCCTTTTTCATTCTCTATAAATATGAGAATCAGCCTTCACTTTTCAGTTGTTCAACTTATCAAGAGTTAGAAAAATCAGATCAAATTCAGTAATTTATCTGCATTGTAATATTCACAGATTTCTGTGCTGAGTTTGAATATAATTGATTAAACACGAACACTTCATGTCGAATTCGTTCTAGACTTTTTATCAATTATATAACAGTTTTCTAAATATTAATTTTGTAATACTAATCAAGTTAAAATAATATCTTTCACTTGAACAGTATTTCATTCCAATTAATATTTCGCGAGTAATTAAAATAATATTTTTAATTCAAATTATTCCGCGATAATTTTCAGATATTGTATTCAACCCCCCTTCTACAATATCAGGGACCAACAATTGGCATCAGAGTTGGTTGATATTTTTCATATCAGATCCAAATCAAATTCCGCGAACTCATACAGATCTCAAAAATTATTTTAAATTCGAAATAATTTTTTATTCGAAATAATTTTTTTTCCGAAAAATTATTTTTGATCAAAAATTATTTTAAGTCAAAAATTAAAATATTTTTTGAAACAATTAATTTTTAATCTTATTTAAAGATGAGTACTCAAAGAGTTAGTAGCATTAAAATTCCACAATTTGATAAAGACAATTATAATCTGTGGAAGAGAAAGATGACCTTATTTCTTCGAGCTGCAAATCCCAAGTACAAGGATATTTTAAAAACTGGTGTTGCTGTTCCAATAAATATCTTTCCTGAGCATATGGAAGATGGTGTACTCATTCCGCACAGACAATTTGAAAAAGATATTTCTGAGTACACTGAGACAGAAAAGGAACTGGATACATTGGACACCAGTCTGCAGTTAATTTTAGTGGAATCTCTTGATCCCGGAATGTACAATCATGTTGTTAATTGTAAAAATGCTAAACACATCTGGGAAACGATAGAGATACTAAATGAAGGAACAAAAGAAGTAAGGGAGAACAGATTGGAAATCTTAACGTCTCAATATGAGCATTTTAGATCAAATCCTGGAGAAGGTATCTCTGAAGTTTTTGAGAGATACAACAAGCTGATAAATGATCTAAATCTCAATGGCAAACAATATACGAAGAAGGAGATCAGTAGGAAGTTTTTGCTGACAATGCCAGTACACCTAGAGCACAGGATAACAGCCATCAGAGAGTCAAGGGACATGAATGAAATTTCTTTGGAAAGACTTTATGGCATTCTGAAGACCTATGAGCTAGAGCAGATTCAACAGAATGAAATATATGGTACAGGCAAGGTGGTCAGCAAGTCTACAGCTCTTGTAGCAGAAGAACCAGAGTACAGAAAAGCTAAGACTGAATCTTCTTCAGTCAACATCATTGATCAGGGTATTGTTGCAGAAGTTGGTGCAACTCTAGTGAATTCAACTGATAGTGAATTCTACTCAATGGAAGAACTCGATCAACTTGAGGATGAATCTCTGGCTCTGATTGCTAGAAAATTTGGAAATACAAGATTCAGGAGGAACCCTAGTTTCAAATTCAAGCCTATGGCAAACAGATTTCAGACAGGTGGTTCTTCTAGCTCATCCAACACAAAAGGTGGATACAAGACAGGGATGGTAGATAGAAGCAAGATCCGTTGCTTCAACTGCAATGAAATGGGACACTTTGCTACTGATTGTAGAAAGGCCAAGCAGGAAAGAAAGAAGGATTCATATGACGAGCTCAAACAGAAATATGACGCTCTACTGAAGAAGCATCAGGGAAAATCATACTTAGCAGCAGGAAAAAGCTGGGATGATTCCGACAATGATGAAGAAGATCAAATGGGAAATCTGGCTCTAATGGCCTCTTCTTCTGAAGGATCACAATCTCCACCTCGACAAGGAATTGAGGTAAACCCTAGCTGTCCTAAGATGTTTAAATTGATAGGTGAGAATTTAACTGATGCTAGAGATCGAATAAAAGTTTTAATTCTCGAAAACAAAGTTTTATCAGAAGAGAATTATGAATTGAAAAAGATGAAACTTATTAATGTTAAATTAACTAAAGATGTTGCATTTCAAGTTAATAGAGTCAACTGCTATGTTGAAATTGAAGCTTTTTTGAAAGATAAAATTGAAAAAGAAAAGGTCAGGTGTCAAGCCTATAGAACTACTTCATTTGTTATGAAAGATCTAGTTGACCAACAAGAGATCAATCGGAAAGTTGGAATAGGTTTTGAATATAATGAATCAGTAGGAAAGCTTAGTAACATCACCCCTTTTAAAAAGACTGCTATAGAGAGGGGTATTCCACATGTTATTAAGGACACTAAGAAACCTCTTTTCATAACTCCTATTGCAGAACCAGTTCTTGATAGTTGTGTAATAGTGGATTATGAAATTAAATGTGAAGACCTTAAAGAGAAAAAGAAAGAACAGGAGGAACCTGTTAGGGACATAAAAGGAATAAATGTCCAGAAAGCTAAATATGTACCTAAAAGACCAATAGAAAATGTGAACACTGCTAGTTCATCCACTTGTGGTGTAGGTGCTAATGAGCTTAAGAAAAATCAAAACAGACCTAATAAATTTGTTAATAGTAGGAATAGTAACAACAGATACCATGCTACTGAAAACTTTAAATCTGCTGCAAAAGTTAAAGTAGAAATTGTTAAAACTCCTACTGCAGTGAATAACATGCCTGCTATTGATGTATGCCATAAACCTTGTGGTATGTTAAATTGTATGTTATGTGCTTTTAATGTTATGACTGCTTATTTCAAACGCATGACTGCTAATAAAAAGAACATGACACCTAGACAATACATCAATAATAAATTTGCTAAATCCAAGACTGCTATTCCTTCACCTGTCAAGAAGGAAAAATATATTCCTAAGTCTAAACAAAAAGTTGTTAAGACTGTTTATAGGAAAGTAAGTACAGTCAAGGAGGATGCGGTTGTTGTTCGAAAAGGATCTGTTGTCAAAGCTGACAAAGGTCAATTCTTTAAGTATGCCGGGCCCAATCAATTTTGGGCTCCGAAGATAATCTAATCCGTTTGATATGTGCAGGGAGTTAAACAGGTAAACTGGGTTGTATGGATTCTAGACAGCGGATCGTCAAGGCATATGACCGGAGATAGAGCCCTGCTATCAGACGTGGTTGAAAGAGCTGGCCCAATCGTCACCTTTGGAGATAACAGCAAAGGAATGACTACGGGATATGGCAAGTTAAATACTAGAAATGTTATCATTGAAAATGTCTCTTTGGTGGAAGGACTTAAGCACAATCTACTCAGCGTCAGTCAATTCTGTGATAGAGGTTACAAAGTAAACTTTATCAAGGAGAAGTGCTTAATAGCTCATTCTAAAGAAGACAGACTAGCCTTGCGTGGAGTAAGGAAAGGAAACTTGTACGTAGCTGATTTCAACTCGGGAACTGAAGCTGAAACAAACTGTTTTTATTCAAAAGCTTCAACAGAAGAAAGTTGGCTATGGCACAAGAAGCTCTCACACCTGAATTTCAAAACAATGAACTCTCTAGTCAAGAGGGATTTGGTGAGAGGACTGCCTCCGATGGAATTTACACAAGAAGGATTGTGTGAGGCATGTCAGAAAGGGAAGTCAAAAAGAGCAACTCACAAAGGCATAGACACTACAAACATCACTGAACCACTTCAACTCCTACACATGGATTTATTTGGTCCAGTCAATATCATGTCTATATCAAGGAAGAAATATGCCTTAGTGATTGTAGATGACTTCACAAAGTACACGTGGGTTTTATTCTTGAACTCTAAGGATGAAACTCCACAGCTGGTGATTGATCATGTAAAGCTGATTGAGTTAGATTCAAAGCTACCTGTCCGGGCAATCAAATCAGATAATGGAACAGAATTCAAGAATGAAATTCTGAATAGCTTCTGCTCAGACAAAGGGATAACAAGACAATTCTCAGCGCCAAGAACTCCGCAACAGAATGGAGTAGTAGAAAGGAAGAATCGAACCTTGATTGAAGCTGCAAGAACAATGTTAAGTGAATCAAGGTTGCCTATCTACTTCTGGGCTGAAGCAGTAAACACAGCTTGTTATACCCAGAATCGAACTTTAATCAACAAGGATCATATGAAGACGCCCTACGAATTAATGGCTAGCAAGAAACCAACACTCAAATACTTTCATATATTTGGAGCCAAATGTTTTGTGCTAAAAGATGGAGATGAACATCGTGGCAAATTTGAGGCCAAGGCACATGAAGCAATTTTTATCGGCTACTCAAAAAGAGCATATAGGGTGTACATAATTGATCAGCACCAAGTAAAAGAAAGTTTCAACGTAACATTTGATGACACTAAACTCCCGAGCATCCAAACTGAAGATCCTTCTGAGTCATTAAAATTTGACAATCATCCAGACTCAGCTTCGGATAATGAAGAAGAGCCTGAGGTTGCAACAGGAAATGATGATGACAACAATGATGGTAATGATCCAGGTAATAGTAGTGGAAACAATGGAAACACTAGAGATACTACTAATACCAGTGGTGGATCAACAAGTCATCCAGGCAGCAACTCAGGGGGAGATGAAGGATCAACTGGCAGAACACAACATCACAATGAATTTCGAGGCGAATCATCAAGATCAAACCTTCCAAGGGAAAGGATATGGAGCAAAGATCATCCCATTGAATTGATCATAGGTGATCCAGATGTTGGTGTTAGAACCAGAAGTGCAACTTCAAATGAATGTTTATTTTCGGTTTTTCTATCTCAAGAAGAGCCAAAGAAAATTGAAAATGCTCTAACTGATCCAGATTGGGTTCTTGCCATGCAAGAAGAACTCAATCAGTTCGAAAGGCAAGAAGTATGGACACTGGTACCCAAGCCTAAAGATAGATCTGTTATTGGCACGAAATGGGTATACAGGAACAAGTTAGACGGTGATGGCATTGTTACAAGGAACAAGGCCAGACTGGTGGCAAAGGGTTACTCCCAGGAAGAGGGAATTGATTATGATGAGACCTTCGCACCAGTTGCAAGACTTGAAGCCATCAGGATATTTCTGGCATTCGCAGCACATTCCAATTTTAAAGTCTATCAAATGGATGTGAAGAGTGCATTTCTGAATGGAAATTTAGAAGAGGAAGTATATGTGGAACAGCCCCCTGGCTTTGAAAATCCAGAGTTTACTGATTTTGTATACTTCTTATTCAAAGCCCTCTATGGACTCAAGCAAGCACCGAGGACATGGTATGACACACTCTCTCAGTTTTTATTTGAAAACGGTTTTACTAGAGGTGTCATAGATAAAACTCTCTTTTACAAATTACATGATAAAGATATGATATTTTTCCAAGTTTATGTTGACGATATTATATTTGGTTCTACTAATGAAAACTTGTGCAAGAGATTTGCTAAGTTAATGCAGAGTAGGTATGAAATGAGCATGATGGGTGAGCTGTCATTCTTCCTTGGATTGCAAGTGAAGCAGATGGAAGATGGGATTTTTATTTGCCAATCAAAGTACGTAAGGGATCTTCTAAAGAAATACAATCTAGAAGATTCTTCACCGGCAAAAACCCCTATGCCAACAGCCACAAAGCTTGACAAAGATGAAATTGGTAAGAAGGTTGACATCACAAGCTATAGAGGTATGATAGGCTCATTATTATATCTAACTGCTAGTAGACCCGATATAATGTTTGTAACATGCTTATGTGCAAGGTTTCAATCTGATCCTAGAGAATCTCATCTTATAGCTGTTAAAAGAATTTTTAGATATCTGAAGGGTACACCGAATCTTGGAATTTGGTACCCTAAAGGTACAGGTTTTGAACTAATAGGCTATACAGATTCAGATTATGCAGGATGCAGGATGGACAGGAAAAGTACATCTGGAAGTTGTCAGTTTCTAGGACGACGGTTGATTTCCTGGTACAGTAAGAAACAACACTCAGTATCTACCTCGACAGCCGAAGCAGAATATATTGCGGCAGGTAGTTGTTGTGCACAAATCTTGTGGATAAGGAATCAGCTGAATGATTATGGACTTGCGCTATCTAAAATTCCAATACTTTGCGACAACACAAGTGCCATAGCTATTTCCAATAATCCTGTACAACATTCAAGGACCAAGCACATAGACATAAGGTATCATTTTATCCGAGAGCATGTCATGAACGGAACTGTGGTGTTACATTTTGTACCCACAGAAGATCAAATTGCCGACATCTTCACGAAACCACTTGATGAATCCACTTTCTCTAAGTTGGTTAGTGAGTTAGGGATGTTAAACATGAACTAATTATTGCATGTTGTTTTAAATTGCATATTTATTTTGAAGCACTGTAAATACACTGTATATATTCCTTAAAATATTTCAAAAACAAACAAACAAATTGAAAAAGAAAATTCAAAAAGATTTTTTTTCGGTTGTTATTCCATTGGCTTAGTATATATTGTTTATTTTTTTTCCACCAATTGGTATCAACAATTGGTATATATATGTATGTATAGTGTTATTTGTTTTTCAACTTTGGCATCCTTATCTTTATTATTTATATATATATATATATATATATATATATATATATATAAATATAAGCTGATTATTCTCAAGTCTCTTTTGAGAAGTAGGAAAGATCTATGAGCATTGATAATAATTGATTCTAAAAATGAGATCCTAATCATTGGCATCAATCTCTAACCAAGATCTTAGAACCAAACACACAAACACTATCACTTCCATCTCTCTAACCATTAAACAGAATACCTAATTGCTAAGAATGAGGGAGTCAATGCCTTGAGTGCATTTGATAAGGTTGGTAATGTGAGTGAACCAACAGCTCTGTCTCCAGAAAGGTGATTCACATATAAACTGAGACAACTGTTAGCTCATCTGTGTTCTCTCAAAAGGATACAGACTTGGAAAAGGCAAAACTGTTACTAGGTTCATTCTCTCAACAGAGTGAGTCTATTGAATTCAGCCTGTCAGCCAAGGCTATCAACAAAGAGTTAATTTCATCTGACATTTTTCAAGAAACCACAAATATTGTCTTATTTTTAGGGACAACAATGGACAACAATTGGTATCAGTTGATGACTTGAGTTCTCGATTGATAAATATCAGTTGATGACTTGAGTTCTCGATTGATAAATATCAGTTGATGACTTGAGTTCTCGATTGATAAATATCAGTTGATGACTTGAGTTCTCGATTGATAAATATCAGTTGATGACTTGAGTTCTCGATTGATAAATATCAGTTGATGACTTCTCGATCAATGGACCAACTCAATTGGCATTTTGAACCAACAATTTAAGAACTTACTTGGGACCAAAATGGACCAAGAAAGAACAATTGAAATGTTACAGGAAGGATGAATTGACGGTAACAATTTTTCTAAACTTCCATATCAAGGAAGGAAGAATGATTGATGATTCTGACTGAATCAACATGCCTTCACAGGCGTCAGGAGGAAACTTGGATCATGTGCTACATTATAGATCCTTGTCTCCCTCCCCAGATGGAACATATCTGGATTCCTAATGGAATAGATCATCTTAGATGATCAGCAACTCATTAAATCTATTCCTGAAGCAATTCAGTTTTCAAATTAAACTATTTTAATAGATTCAATTGAGGACGGGGATTTACGAAACTCCATTGCACCACTAGTGACCTTTCTTGAAGGGGCTATGGTGATCTTTCTTGCAGGTATAAAAGACTGAGTCATCCGTACTGAGAGAGATATAGTGATGTGAGAAAAGAGTGAAACACAAGTAAGGAAGAGTGAAAATATATATTCTATGAGTGAAACACTTAGAGAGTATATGAGCGAAACACTTGTGAGGAACACAAAGTAAAGTCACACACTAGCACACTTACCGAATCCCTTTCCCAATTCCCTGTTACAGATTTCAAATGTTACTCAACCAGGTGGAAATTTCTCCAGAAAAGGACTTTTAAATGAACAAGAGGATTACTCAACTAAGGGGGAGAATTATTAGGAGAATGAGAATTATTAAGAGGATTACTCTAAAGTGTTCAACTAAGGGGGAGTAGATCAGAAGTTGGTAAGAAGAAAACAAAGACTTTTGCCAGAAGTGCTTTGATATCAATGGAAGAGGATTACTCAATTGTTGAACAAGAAAAAGTTGGATAATTCACGAAAGGGAAAAATGAATCCAACTTGGGAGAGAAGTGAAGACTGAAGTTGGAGAAATAGAGGATAGATGGTAAGAAGAGAACAGACATCATCTCTGACATCCTAAGGGGGAGTAGTGATGAGTCTGAAAAATGAAGATAATACTACATGTATAATATGTTCAGTGCTAGAGGAACAAACATCTTTCATTTCAGTTACTCAGGAAATCTGGAAATGTATTATATGATCCAGAGAACAATTTATTTACTTACAGTTCTTAAATGTCATATTAGTTTCTTAGTTGTTAGTTGAGTTATCCTCTAGGAATTTGTATGTTAAATGCTTAACAACAAATAGGGGGAGATTGAAAGGCATATGTCTAGGCCTATTTGTAATAAGTAGATGACAACTTAACTCAAGTAAGAAAATAAAGTAAGTAATAAATACTGAGGAAGGAATCAAGATGAAGACAGTCAACTAGACACAAAGAATCTTAATATCAGAAGTGTTCTAATGAAGCTGCTACTCTACACCGGAAGAAGTTCATTAATATGTTCAAGCGTCGGCAAAAAATAAAAGAGTAGTATTTCAGAAGAGTTCAGAAGATACAGAAGATTTCAAGTGCCTACTACAAAGAGATTCCAAGAAAAGAAATAGTGAAGACAAAGCTAGAAGCCAAGACAAGACACAAAGACCACTACAGTAGAAATGAGAATCGACATTGTGGTTAGTCATCCGTGAACCAGACCAGTGCACAGGGTGTCAACAGTGTCAGTGAAGATTCGTCATCAAAAAGTTCAAGTGATTAGAAAGGTTATTGTTGAAGAACAGAAGAGTTTTATCTACATCAACAATAGTCAAGCCTTTAATTTAATTCTCTATTAATTAATTAAATTAATTAGTTAAATTAATTAGTAAATTAATTCACTCAGAATTAATTTATTTCTTAAATTAATTAAAGGATTAATTAATTTAGAATTATTTTAGAATGACAGAAGAAAGAAGCTGGAAGCTCAAAGGGATACAGAAACAGCTAAACAGGCCTGACAGTACTGACTTTAAGACAAGACGGAAAAAGTATTGACACGGAAGAAATGCAGAGTCATATATTCGTAAAAATGGAATCCCAGTTGGAATTGATTTGTCATTTCCAAGTCAAAAGGAGTTCGGTTCCAGACCATCAGAAGACCGCAGCTTAGAGCGTAAGGATTTATTTAATTAATAAATATTTTATTTATTTAGTAAATTATATTTATAAATATCTAAATAATATTAGATATTTATTTTTATAATTTATGAATTAAATTTAGTACTTATTAATCAAAGATTATAAGCTATGCGGGTCGAAAAACATTTCTACGGAGCTGAATCACTACAGGACGAAATAAGCCCCTTTGAATTGCAAATTGAAATGGCAGGAGCTTTATTTCTAAAGGAGCCAATGAGAGCTTGCCAAGTGTCCAGACAAGTGGAAAGAAATGAAAAAAAGGCAGTGAATTCATATGTCATACCGAGAATTAAAGAAGTCATACCGAGACAGCAAATGTCATACCGAGTAGTTTAGCAAATGTCATACCGAGCAGTTTGTACAAAAGGTCATACCGAGATTTTTTGTTATTTAATTAAAAAGTCATACCGATTTTTTAATTAATAAACAAAAAGGTCATACCGAATTTCTGTTGTTCAAAAGGTCATGCTGGACTTATTTTTTATTTAATTAAAAAGTCATACCGATTTTTTAATTAATAAAATAAGTCATACCGACCAAACAGAAGTCATGCCCAGTTTTTAAATGTCATACAAGGGTTAAATAAGTCATACAGACTTATTTTCTTGAAATTAAGTCATAAGGAAAAAGGTCATAGCAGCCTTTTTCATTCTCTATAAATATGAGAATCAGCCTTCACTTTTCAGTTGTTCAACTTATCAAGAGTTAGAAAAATCAGATCAAATTCAGTAATTTATCTGCATTGTAATATTCACAGATTTCTGTGCTGAGTTTGAATATAATTGATTAAACACGAACACTTCATGTCGAATTCGTTCTAGACTTTTTATCAATTATATAACAGTTTTCTAAATATTAATTTTGTAATACTAATCAAGTTAAAATAATATCTTTCACTTGAACAGTATTTCATTCCAATTAATATTTCGCGAGTAATTAAAATAATATTTTTAATTCAAATTATTCCGCGATAATTTTCAGATATTGTATTCAACCCCCCTTCTACAATATCAGGGACCAACAAGAACAGAGAATGAAGTATTCAAGATTGTGGTAATAATGAAGACGTTGTCTAAGTACCAGAAAAGATTCCAGTGAAGTTACAGTATTTATTGACAGTCAGTGTTTGAAGCAATGAAGTTTCTGCAAACTTAACAATGTACGTAAGACAACAATACGAAGACCTGGATCAAAGTTAGTCGTCTGTGAACAAGACCAGTTGCACTAGGCGTCAACATTTTATGAAAGGAATCTGAGTATTAACTATAGAAGAATTGTTAAGTTGAAGAATGTACTTGGAAAGAACGGTTATTTATTAAGGTACGAAAGGTGATTTGTAGAGGCTACAACCAAACATCTAAACAGCTCATAGGGTGCATGGTGCAAAGTGTCACAACCTTAGTACGAAAAGTGAAAGTTTCTGAACTACAGTCGAAGAACGGAAACAGCTCAGGGTTCAGGGTGTAATGTGACAAGACTTTGGTACAAGAAATGAAAGTTGGCGAACTTCAGATAAGGAATGAAAAGAGGGTCAAAGTGCAGTGATCAAATTGCACTTTGACCATTAAAAATATGTAGCAACAAAACAAGTCAAGGCATCACGTGACTTTGACTTGGCAAAACATACAAATCAGATTAAGTTGAAGTATATGCATTTGTATGTGCTGCCACCTCAAGTGACTCCCTGTGCTAGGTGCAACATAAGTCCTTGGCGCAACAAAAATGTTGAAATGCAGTGCAAAGAAGACAAGTAAATGGCCCCACGTGAAGCTAACAGGGGATACACTCTACAGGCGCAACAAAATATTTATTAGCACAACAAAATATTTCTTGGCCCCACTTAACCCTCAGCCAATCAAATTTCGGCAGCTTACTTTATTGGTTTAAAGTCTACACAGATAAAGAGATGAAGAAGCACTCATTCAAAATAGTCGTCTTCTTCAACACAAAAAACTGTAGAGAGCTACTGCCATGGCCGGAACAAGAAGAAACAATTTATACACACCCATACCTTGCTCCCGGTCAGATATTAGGACCCGGTTCTCTAACGAAAAATGCTCAGGGTACCTAGATATCACTCCCTACAGACTCAGTTTTTCCTTGTACTAATTTAGTTATATTTGTATAGGAACTGAGCCTTATATTTTTGTGTTAGTAGGAAAGAACTAATTTGCTCTTTGGAAACCAGTTATATTTTTAATTGGGTGTAGCAACCTCCGGGTATATATATAAAATATATATTCCTCGAATCTTGTCCCGTTTAATTTACTTGCTAATTTTCTTGAACCTAATTGATTTATCTGGTCATACAGAAAATTAGCAGACAGCTCACCTAAACACTACTAATGGCCAAACCCACTCTTAAACAATAATTTATTTATCCGTAAATTCAGAAAAGAATTTAAATTATTGTGAGTATCGTATTCAAACTCCCTTCTACGATACTTCGGAACCCAACAATAGGTATCAAAGCCTATTGATTGATATACAAATCAAGATCCACAATTTAGTAAAACTCAGGGTGTCGAAGCTGCTTGGTCTCAGAATGATTAATTTGAGGCCTTGTTAAATAAGTTTAATTATAAACTTCTAATAAGTTTATTTTATAAACTTTATAAAATATATTGTATTAACTTTTATTAGTTTATATTATAAATTTTAATTAGTTTATTTTATAAATTTTAAATAAAATTTATTTTGTAAACTTTTATAAAATTTATTTTATAAACTTTATTAGTTTATGTTATAAATTTTAATTAGTTTATTTTATAAATTTTAAATAAAATTTATTTTGTAAACTTTTATAAAATTTATTGTATAAACTTTTATTAGTTTATGTTATAAATTTTAATTAGTTTATTTTATATAAACGTAATATTAAATTTATTTTATAAACTTTTATAAAAGTTATTTTATAAACTTTTATTAGTTTATATTATAAATTTTAATTAGTTTATTTTATAAATCTATTAAAGTTTAAGATTTGAATTTATTAATATGCGTGGTCCATTTTTTCTTTCACACTCGACCAATACATGTTGTTTGATAAGAAACTTGACATGCACTAGCAGCTTAAGGGAAAAGTTCACCCGCCGGCATAAGGTGACTTAAAAAAAAGGAAGAAGGCTCCTCAAGTTGCGCTTCTCCTCTTGCTTCTCTGTACGAGGCGCAACCAAAATTTCCTTGCGCTTGTAATTTTTTTTCTTGCTCCTGTACAGGGGCTTCAGTGTACAGACGTCACCAAATGACTAAGCGTCACATACCCAAATTGCAGTTTGGTACCCCCAAGTTTTGTACCCTTTAATTTTTAATTTTTATTTTAGATTTATTTATTTTTCTAGAAAATTAAAAATTCTTGAAAACTAAATTTCTTCTTAAATATTAATTTATGATATTTTAATTTTTAAGAAAATTCGAAATTTTTGAAAATTAATTTGTTGTATATTTCTATTTTTGATTAATTTATTTTTTAAGAAAATTAAAAATTCTGTAAATTTAAATTTTTCTTAAATATTAATTCGAGGGTGCTCAAAGGTTTGTAGATGAATATTTTTTCGGGCATTGAAGACAACTAAAATTGACTCAAGATTATCCAATGAAGTTAATTCTGGAACATGTTGAAGAAATAGTGGTATTAATTTTCTCAGAGGTTTACTCCATAGGATCCCACTAATATTTTGGAAGCTGCAAAAGAAGAGATTAATTTGGGTACAATTTTTGGTTAATTTGAGTTGAATTTTTTGGATGAAAAATCTTAGGGGTTGAAGTAGTGAAGGAGAACAGACTGGACAACCTGGAATCTCAGTACAAGCCTTAAAGATTATTTTACAAGGAGATTACAGGAAGTTCGTGCTAACACTGCAGATCATCTGGAACACAAGGATTACAGCCAACAGAGATTTAAGGATACAACCACATTGTCTGTAAAAGACCTGTATGAGCTGAAGGCCTATGAACTAGAACAAGAGCTGAAGAAGATAATATTTGGTAAAACAGGTTGTTAGCATATCCACTGTATTTGTGACCCAGGAACCAAATTTGATTGAAGTCAAGGTTGAGAACCTCTAAACAGAAATGAATTGATCCGAGAAGCTAAATTGAAGATGTAGTAGCTCAAGGTAGTGGTCAAGGTGTTATAAGTGAATCGTACACTTTAGAATAACCTGAGAACTGGACTACAAATCAAGCCTGCAGGGCAACAGGAAGTTCAATGACATCAGATTCAGACGGAATCCCAATTCTTAATCTAAGATTCTTACCTATAGATTCCATGGAGGAGATTTTCAAGACCAGTTCAAGATGCGGTTACAAGACATGGATGGTTTATATTATAAAAGAAAAAATCAGGGTTTGCTACACAGTTTGAAGAAGCCTGTACAAGCAAAAGATGATAGACACTGTGTTGGGTTGTAGCAGGAATCTCAAGCATTAGTGAGGATGCAGCAAGGGAAAGTAAAATTGTTGATGAAGTTAAATGCAAGGCTGATTCTATCAGTGATAGTGATGAACCAAATAGATATCTGGCATCAATGACCAACACTGGAGATGAATCACTAAGCACTTCACAGGTACACATTCTAACTAGTATATGTTTATCTAATTCAGAACTATGTGATTATTAGGTATTGAGATGTATTATATTCATGTCAGCATGTTAGTATCTTAGGACTTAAATGCTTATTTGATTGCTAAGAATAAGATTGCATGCTAGGATTCATGAGTTTAAATAAGTACATTTCATACTTGATTTTATATGAAGTAAAATGAATATCTAGAATTAGATAGGGTGTTCTAGACGGTCAGGTGTATCCCTAAACATTTTCTGAAACCTGAGTTAAATCTTCTGTGATTTAATACATCTACTAATGTTGTTAAAAATGCTAAATAGACAAACATGTTATAGATCAGATATTTTATATTTGCTCTTATTAATGACTTGATAAGTATATGTGTAATTTGATATTGCTTATAATGTTTTATTCAAATATTCTGCATATTCTTAAATTCTTTATGTGCTTATTTTCACATGATTTGCTCGCACTCACATAGTTGCACTTAAATGTCATATCATATCATGTATTGCTTGTGAGGGATAGAATAATAAAATATGGTAGAATTATCTAAGTAGTTAGTAACATTTATTGATTCGAGGATTAATCTAAAACTGACTTAGGTAATTAGAGATAATTAAAAATATTAGACAACGACAAAAATAGATTAGACAGAATTAGTAATTTATTTATTAGTTCTTCTATCCATATGCTTTTATGCATATTGAAGCTGTTGTTACCACTGTAGACAATAATATCTCTAACCCATCTGGACTCAAGTGAAGTTGAGTACCAAGAAACTTAATCATTTGTGATAGTAGAGTATGTAACAAAAGGCAAAAGTTATGTGACTTCGTGACATTTATTGTTCGAGGCATGTGATTAAAATTGAAGCTCTACTATTACAGTTGGTTGAGAAAGCCTACCCAACGGTAACCTTTGGAGATGACAACAAAAGATGTACAAGGGATTTGGATATCATGTTTTTGGAATTGTCATCAATGGAAGCATCTTTCTTATCAACAGACTTTAGCACTATCTACAGGGCACTAGGGAATTCTTTGTCAAGGGTTTTCTGGAAAAGCAATGAAAAGGAAAAGTGTTAGATTTCAAGCAAGAAAGATGGAAGCTCACTCAACTGAGAGTGATGAAGTGTTTTCGTAGCTGACATGAAATTTGTATGCGAAGGTGAAGTGAACTTTTCAGTAAAACTTCATCAGTAAAGAGTTAGCTATGGCATAAGAAGCTCTCACACTTGGTCAACAAGACATTGGATTCTTCGATAAAGATGAAATTGGTGAGAGGACTGCTTCTAATGGAATTCTATCTAGAAGGACATTTTGAAGTATGCCATATAGGAAAGTCAATGAAAACATCACACTGAAGCAAATTATGTCATGGAAGAAATATGCTTAGTGGTGATTTGTGACAACCCTAATTACAAGTTGGTGATGTTTGTGCATTCAACATACAAAATGTCACAGATAGTGATTGATCACATCAGGTAGATCTAGTTGGAAGAAAAGTAAGCTGTGAGAACTTTGAAGTCAGACAATGGAACTGAATTTCACGAATGAAGTTCTAAATGAAGTATGCACTTATAAAGATACCTTGAAGCTGAAGCAATTAACACAACATGCTGCTTTAATCAACAAGATCATAAAAAGACATCATATGAGTTAATGGCCAACCAGAAGCAAACATTGAAGCTCCTTCGTGTGTTTGGAGGAAATTGATATTTATTGAAGATTTAGATGAGCATCTTGGCAAAAGTTAAGGCTCATGGAACAATTTCCTTGGCTACTCATTGAATTCGAAAGCTTTCAAGGCATAAATGATGTAAAACCAGAAGGTGATTGAAAGTCTGAATGTATCGACCTACTAACCAGTTCCCAAGCATTCAAATGAAAGACTATTATGAATCTTTGAAGTTTGACATCTTGTCAGAGTCAAATTCAGATACTGATGATGAAACTGAGGTTGCAGAAGGAATCAATGATAATGATGATGATTAAGATCCTATTAGTGGAAATGGTAATAAATCTACAGAACTCGTGAACTTTAACAGAATCCACTTAATAAGGTGAAGGATCTTCAACACATCCTAGTAGCAACTTAGGGGGAACAAATAAAAGAAGGATCTACTAGTCATACTCAACACAATGAAGATCAAAGGAATACATCAAGAACATATCTGCCAAGACAAAAGGTTTGAAGTCAAAGTCAATCCTGGAGTCTAGTTCTTAGTAAACCAGATTATTGAGTAAAGGCTAGAAGTGCTAATCAAAATGAACATATATTTTTCGGAACATAACATTTAGAATCCCAAGGAATACTAAAGATGCACTAATTAATCAAGATTGAGTGATTGCAATGCAAGATGAACTCAATAAGTTCGAAGGCAAAAACTACTGAAGCTGAAACCCAGACCACAAGACGAAGCTGAAATTGGTACAGTAAGGGTTTTCAGAAACTGGATGATTATTGGCATTGTTATGAGGAACAAAGCCAAACTGGTTGCTATAGGTTACTATCAAGTAGAAGGTATCAATGATGATGGAAACAAAATCTTCGAGACTTTCAAGATCTAACAGCAAGCACTAGTGACGAGACTTGATCCTATTAGGACCAATAAGATGATGACCTAATAATAGGACATCTCTAGCACATGTTGAGCATTCAAGCATGAATATCTATCAGATAAATGTGAACAAGTGTACTCCTGAATGGTGAGTTAGAAGTTGAAGCTGGTGTACAACATTTCCTGGACTTTGAAGTTGTAGATCATTGGAATTTGTATATCATTCTCTTCACAAGCTCTCTATGAATGGAGTTAGGGATTGAAGTAAATCATCAAGGACATGGTATGACACTCTAACTACAAATTATTTATAATGATTTTATATTAGAGTAGTTATACACATATATATCTCTAGAATACATGGCACACAAACAATGTAATATATGTGCAAGTATAGCATGATCATATTATATGTGGGTCTAATAAGGAAATTTTGGCAAGAGATATTTTCTAAGTTAATGCAGAGTAGGTACAACATGAGCATGTTGGAAGAGTTGCAATTCTTTTTGGATTACAATTAATTCAAAAGAATGATGGCAATTAAAGTAAGTCAAGGATATTTTGAAGATGCGCAATTTGGAAGATTCTAGACCTGCCAAGACTTCTTGCCAATAAACCACTAAGCTTGATCAGGGCAAATCAGGTATCTGAACTGAAGTGATAAGCTATAGAGGTATGATCAGCTCATTACTTATTCAAATTCATAAAGACCATATATTTTATTCTCGATATGCCTATGTGCAAGTTTCCAAGTGGATACTAGATAATCTTATCTTATAACTGAGTTATGAATTGTTAGATATCTTAGGGGATCACCAATTCTTAGAATCAGGTACCCTAAAGATAATAAGTTTAACCTAATTGGCTATATAGATATAGATGATGAAGATTGTAAAAAAGACAGGGAAGTCATTCCTAGAAGCTGTCAATTTCGTGGAAGATGTTGATTTCTTGTTGAAATAATAGGAAGCATTCAACACACATAGCTAAAGCAAAGGCGAAATTTAAAGTAGCTAGTGAATGTGATGCTCTAATCTTCTAGACAAGAAAACCACTTCAACTCCAATAACTCTGCTGGATATTCTCAACTCCACGTATGGAACAAGCGCATGGACACTAGGTAACATTTCTTTCGAGATTATCCTTAGTAGAATAACTTGCAGATATTTGCTAAATAACTTGATAAATTTATTTTATCTAAGTTTGTTAATGAACTTGGGATATTATTTATGTGCATATTGTTGGGACAATCGAATCATGATGCTGCGTTTTATGATATGAAAACGAACGAGTTTGAATAGAAAATTAACCTTAATCGCTACGGCGCAAGCGATTCAAATCCACGTCTTCTACTGTATTCCCGTATTCACCTTGAGCGAAGTGTGGCCTTCGATCCTCCCAAGGTTGCCTCCCTTCTAACTTTGAGATCTTGGAACCCTAGTTCTTGGTTGCCTCCTTGAACGGCTGCTCACAAAAACCCTAGTATTTTCCAACTCCTAGCTAGAAGAGAATAAGATGAATATATAGGCTACAGTAGGGATCCTGGATAATTAGGTCGGGCCTTCCAATGACATTCTGGGTCAAGCCCAATGTCATTAAATATTAATTCAATCCACTAAAGAATTAATATTTGCACTACCTCTCCTAATACCGTAATTTAATTATTTAATTCGGCTCCAATATTATTTGCTTATTAAATTTCCCATGTTTAAGATATCGAATGTCCATTAATTAAATTAATTTCTGATAATTAATTTAATCAATATCTTTTATCCTTGATCATCCACTCAACCTTATAATTATGCAAGAACAAATCTGCCTGCAGGACTAAAGCATAATTATCTTTATGAGCTTTCAAGAGGACATCATCACCCGAATATTTTCGGACACGGTTTCCTTTTATAGTCAATATCCCACTCTGTATGTAATGTCATTGTCCAAAACATAATATTGTGATTAACAAAAAATCACATCACATATGAATCAAAACATGTGCATTGCATACAAGTGTCAATCACTGTATCCGGATTAAGAACCTAAGCAATAATAATATTATAGAATCTTAATTCTTCTTTATTATCAGAATAGAAGAACAATTCTAATATTTTAATCCCGTTCAATATACACAAAGCATACAAGTATTATTCAATAATCAAGATAGATTATTTCTAAATAATACTTCAGTCATTCTAGTGGTTTGTTTAACTCCACTTAAACTGTGAACATTTATTATATTATATATAGACACTGACAATCTAATCTTCTGTTATCCCATTTGATACTAGATTATCCACAATATATAATATACAAACAGTGTTAAAATACGCATTCAAGATTCTCAATAAAAAAAGACAATGTCATATACTTCAAACGAATAGTTCAGTATACTCCCTAACAATCTCCCACTTATACTCAAGCTATTCTTTGAGTATATCAGTGTTATATTACAAGCAATCCACTACCAATTAAATAACTATTATGTGACCATACATCTGACTCCTATCGCCTCCACATGCTGCTCAAAAGCCTTAGCTGGTAAGCTCTTTGTGAAAGGATCTGCCCGGTTGTCCTTTGATGCTATATCAGTCACAATAATATCTCTTCGCTTAACGAATTGTCGTATAAGGTGATACTTACGCTCGATGTGTTTTGCTGCCTTATGGTCTCGCGGTTCCTTTGCATTTGCCACAGCACCAGTGTTATCACAATACACTGTCAAGCTCCTAGGCAAATTAGGTACTACATCTATGTCCAAAAGAAAGTTTCTGAACCATATTGCCTCTTTGGCTGCCTCCGAAGCTGCCACATATTCGGCTTCCATGGTAGAGTCAGCAACGCATTTATGCTTTACACTCCTCCATATTACAGCTCCACCTCCTAAGGTAAACACATATCCCGAGGTTGATTTCCTCTTATCTCTATCTGCTTGGAAATCTGAATCGGTATATCCTAGAGGTAACAAATCTGAGGCCTTGTAAATTAGCATATACTCCTTAGTCCTTCTCAGGTACTTGAGTATAGCCTTTACTGCACTCCAATGTTCCTGTCCTGGGTTTGACTGATATTTGCTAACCATGCCCACGGCAAAACAAATATCAGGTCTCGTACATAACATTGCATACATTAAGCTTCCGCATGCCGAAGCATAGGGAACCGCTTTCATGCTCTCTATCGCCTCTGGTGTCTTAGGACACTGTTTCTTTGATAGAGCAACTCCATGTTTATAAGGTAGGTTACCCTTCTTGGAGTCCTGCATGTTAAAACGAGCCAATACCTCATCAATATAGGGCTCTTGGGATAAAGCCAACATCCTTTTCTTGCGATCCCTTATAACTTTGATCCCAAGGATGTATGCCGCTTCACCTAAGTCCTTCATTTCGAACTGTTTGAACAACCATGCCTTTACCGCTGATAACATCCCTACATTGTTTCCAATGAGTAAAATATCATCTACGTATAGCACTAGAAAAGTCACTGAACTACCCTCACATTTCTTGTACACACACGACTCGCTTGGACATTGATCAAATCCGTATGTCTGGATTACCTGATCAAAGCGAATATTCCAATACCTAGAAGCTTGTTTAAGTCCATAAATGGACTTCTTAAGCTTACATACCAGATGCTCTTGGCCTTCCTTAATGAATCCTTCTGGTTGTTGCATATAGATGATCTCATCATCAAGATTCCCATTTAGGAAAGCTGTCTTGACATCCATTTGCCAAATCTCATAATCGAGATGAGCTGTTATAGATAAAAGAATCCGGATCGACTTTAGCATGACTACTGGCGAAAAGGTTTCCTCATAATCGATCCCTTCTTTCTGAGTATACCCTTTCGCAACAAGTCTTGCTTTCCAAGCTTTTACCTTTTTGTCAGATCCTCTTTTTCTCTTGTAGATCCACTTACATCCAATGGGTTTTACACCTTTGGGTGGTTCCACGAGCTCCCAGACTTGATTTGAATACATAGATTCCATCTCAGATTTCATTGCTTTTTGCCATAGATCTGCATCTTTGTCTTGCAGTGCTTCCTCGTATGTCATGGGATCCTCATCATGTTCCTCAGAGACCAAGTCCGAAGACTCTCCCAATAACATGAATCTGCTGGGTTTACGAATAACCCTCCCACTACGACGAGACACCGGTGTGGTATTAGTGATAGGTTGTGTGTTCTCTTGTGGCTGTTCTACTTGTACTATTGGCACTTGTTCATTATTTGTCTCTCCCACTAGTTCCTCTAAAACGACACTGCTCTGGGTTTATGGTTCATCATATAGTCCTCCTCTAGGAATCTAGCATTGGTACTAACAATGACATCCCGATCCTTAGGACTATAAAATAAATATCCTTTCGTTCCCATGGGATAGCCTACAAAAAGCCTTACTTCTGTACGAGATTCTAACTTAGTCACGTTCTTGTTCAACACATGTGCTGGACAACCCCATATCCGAATATGTCTTAGACTAGGTTTTGAACCAGTCCACAATTCTTTTGGAGTCTTAGGAACTGACTTAGAAGGAACTAAATTCAAAAGATAAGCTGCTGTTTCTAAAGCATGTCCCCAAAACGACTTGGGTAATTCTGAATAACTCATCATCGATCTAACACTCTCCAAAAGAGTACGATTCCTTCTCTCCGCTACACCATTCTGTTGGGGTGTTCTAGGTGCAGTCAACTGAGACATGATCCCATTCTTTGATAAGTAATCCCTAAATTCTCCAAGCAAGTATTCGCCACCACGATCTGATCGTAGTGACTTGATACATTTTCCATGTCGCTTCTCCGTTACAGTTTTGTACTCCTTGAACTTGTCAAAGCACTCTGATTTACGGCGCAACAAATAAATGTATCCATATCTAGAATAATCATCAATAAAAGTGACAAAATATTCATAACCACCTCTTGCTTGAATATTCATGGGTCCACATAAATCAGTATGAACCAATTCTAACACTTCTTTGGCTCTATTCCCCTTTGCCTTAAAAGGCCTAGTGGTCATTTTACCTTCCAAACATGATTCACAGACTGGAAATGGCTCCACTGCCAATGAGCCTAAAGGCCCATCTACTACCAGTCTTTGAATCCTCCTCAAGTTAATATGACCTAATCTTAAGTGCCAAAGATATGTTTGGTTCAAAGAAGAAGGTTCCTTTCTTTTAGTAGTGATAGAAGATGTGTTATTTAATATCCTATGTTGTAGTTGCAGTGCAGGTTGATTAGGAGTGATTATGTATAAATTGTCTTGCAATGTACCAGAACATATAACTAGTTTATTCCTCATAATTGAAACATTATGATCCAAACAAACATTATAACCATCCAAAGCAAGTTTAGAAACCGAAATTAAATTCCTTCTAAACGAAGGTACATAAAGACAATTGTTCAAAACCAAATTCCTATCATCACCAAAAGATAAATTAACATCTCCCACTGCAACTACTACTACTTTCGTAGCATCTCCCATGAACACATATATCTCGCCATCTCTAAGCATTCTGGATTGCTGGAACCCCTGCATAGAATTACAAACATGATCAGTGGCTCCTGTATCTACACACCAAGTGCTCGTAGATATAGCCGCTATATATGTTTCTGTAACTAGAGAAAGAGACATACCAGTATTGTTTTTCTTCTTAGGAAGAGGACAATCCTGTTTCCAGTGACCCGACTGCTTGTACCTGAAGCACTTGCCCTTGGGCTTTTTCACAGCACCACCTTGAACTCCCACAGCTTTCACAACTTTCTGTGTCTGAGCCTTTTTCTTCTTCTTGGCTTTCGGCTTAGAAGAAGAAGGTTTCTCAGCCACATTGACTTGAACACTCTGCTGAAAAAGTCCTTCAGCTGCCTGAAGTTCTGTCAGAAGTTCCGCAAGACTATACATCCTTTTGTTCATGGTGTAATTCAAGCGGAACTGCTCAAAACTTTTGGGTAAACTCATAAGGATGATATCGATCTGGGTTTCCCCATCAACCTCAGCACCAAGGATCTCCATCTCATTCAGATGTGACATCATCCTGAGAACATGATCCCTTACAGGTGTCCCTTCAGCCATCTGAGTGTTCATTAAAGCTTTCATTGCTACTTGCCTTGCAGCCCTATTCTGATCTCCAAAAAGTTCTTTGAGATTAAAGAGCATATCTGAAGCAGTGGCCATAGCCTGATGCTGATGCTGCAAAACACCTGACATTGCTGCCAGAATGTAACATCGCGACATCTCATCAACCTTAATCCACTTCTTATAATACTCCTTCTCAACTTCAGAAGCATTCTCAGCAGGCTCCTCTGGCTTGGGTTCATTAATGCAAAATTTGTACTCCTCAGCAGTCAACACAATGTCCAAATTACGTTTCCATTCAATATAGTTAGGTCCAGTAAGTTTGTTATCCTTAAGTATGGTAAAAAGTGGATTAAAGCCCATTATATCCTGAGAATCATACATATAACACATAATTAGAGGGTGTTTAAAAAAATTGGTTCCTCTAACAATTATTTAAAATTAAAACACCAACACTTAAACACCATAGGTTTCCGGTATGCCACGTTGGGTGACTTATATACCACCTAAATTTATTTAAATGTTACTTCGGTCCTACTACTAAATAATTAGTCACGTTAGGGTGATCTATATTATTTTTCATAGCTAAGTGTATACCATTATTAAATCTTAAATTAATAATAATAATACCAGATGCGCCTTTTGACTATGATAAATTCTTGCTCCTAACAATAAGATACTACTAAAATTACAAATCTAAAGAGTATTCAGACTGACTGGCTAGGCCGGTGGAAGCATTGCCAAGAGGCTAACCACTTTTCTAGACACCAATCTAAATGGCCAGGTAAGCTTCACGCTTTCCTAGACACCAACGCAAGAATACTCAAAGATGTGTTATTTTAGATTCTCTTCCTAGTTGAGCGTGAAAGCTATCAAAAAATAGGGTATTCTTTTATTATTTGAATTCTATGAAACTTAGTACGCCACGTTGGGTGACATATGTACCTTCCAATATTCATAATTAATTTTAAAAGTTTGTTCTAGTAATTTCCATAACACTCTAGACACCATAAATTACATGCCACGATGGGTGACGTATACATAATTTATATTCGACTTAGTGTTAAATTACATACAAACAATAATGGAGACCATGGGATTTAATACCAAATTAATTCCCTCTCCCACTTAGTATTTTACTATGAGGATTTTATCTAGATGCATCGTCCTATGTTATTTTTTCGCAGTCCACATGTATCATAATAACAATACATATAACACATAACATAGCAGCATACTCATCATGATTAAAGCATAATAAAACAGCCCTATGTCCATGTCGTTCTAGCATGCGAAGGGTTAGTATCACATGGCATAACAAACAAACATGCAACACATAGTAGTAATAATCAAGATCAGCAAACATTATGTAAAACATAATAAAATACATCCACTATTATGGCCCCGAAGAATAATCTTCAAAATCATCCATCGATAAATTTTCGAAAATCTTCAGCCGCCTGTTTGACTGCCTAAACGAGCTCAGAATGGCTTGAAAAATCTGGAGATGGTTCTCATCTCAGCCTGTAGGTCTCGTTCTGCCATTTCCGAAAAGGTATTATTCGCCCCAATCGGATATCATATGCAAAATCTGTAGCCAGAACAGTGAAGCAGCCACGAAAACAGCATATAGCAGCGGAAGAACTCTGTTTCTCGCATCTTCGTTGATCAAACAATTACATACGACAAATACAACAGAAAAATCTATTCTATTACATCAGATCATAATCTAAATTGAATACAATTCGAATTACAAGATTACAATCAAAATAGAAATCAAAATTTAAAACTAATCATGATCCACCCTCATGATTTAATTTACAACCACGATAAACCACGTGGGATCCAAAAACATAATTACAACCATGGCCATAATAGTGGATAACAACCTGCATCAAAAAACAATACAAACCCACCACTATATACATACATAATTACGACATGGACATCATATCATATAACGCAGAACCCTAGAACCTGGCTCTTGATGCCAATTGTTGGGACAATCGAATCATGATGCTGCGTTTTATGATATGAAAACGAACGAGTTTGAATAGAAAATTAACCTTAATCGCTACGGCGCAAGCGATTCAAATCCACGTCTTCTACTGTATTCCCGTATTCACCTTGAGCGAAGTGTGGCCTTCGATCCTCCCAAGGTTGCCTCCCTTCTAACTTTGAGATCTTGGAACCCTAGTTCTTGGTTGCCTCCTTGAACGGCTGCTCACAAAAACCCTAGTATTTTCCAACTCCTAGCTAGAAGAGAATAAGATGAATATATAGGCTATAGTAGGGATCCTGGATAATTAGGTCGGGCCTTCCAATGACATTCTGGGTCAAGCCCAATGTCATTAAATATTAATTCAATCCACTAAAGAATTAATATTTGCACTACCTCTCCTAATGCCGTAATTTAATTATTTAATTCGGCTCCAATATTATTTGCTTATTAAATTCCCCATGTTTAAGATATCGAATGTCCATTAATTAAATTAATTTCTGATAATTAATTTAATCAATATCTTTTATCCTTGATCATCCACTCAACCTTATAATTATGCAAGAACAAATCTGCCTGCAGGACTAAAGCATAATTATCTTTATGAGCTTTCAAGAGGACATCATCACCCGAATATTTTCGGACACGGTTTCCTTTTATAGTCAATATCCCACTCTGTATGCAATGTCATTGTCCAAAACATAATATTGTGATTAACAAAAAATCACATCACATATGAATCAAAACATGTGCATTGCATACAAGTGTCAATCACTGTATCCGGATTAAAAACCTAAGCAATAATAATATTATAGAATCTTAGTTCTTCTTTATTATCAGAATAGAAGAACAATTCTAATATTTTAATCCCGTTCAATATACACAAAGCATACAAGTATTATTCAATAATCAAGATAGATTATTTCCAAATAATACTTCAGTCATTCCAGTGGTTTGTTTAACTCCACTTAAACTGTGAACATTTATTATATTATATATAGTCACTGACAATCTAATATTCTGTTATCCCATTTGATACTAGATTATCCACAATATATAATATACAAACAGTGTTAAAATACGCATTCAAGATTCTCAATAAAAAAAGACAATGTCATATACTTCAAACGAATAGTTCAGTATACTCCCTAACACATATATGTTGAAAATCCCATCTGCAAAGAATTTTTAAATGAGTTCACAAATATTAAATTTTCAATATTTAAAGGACTTGTGAATTTGTTTGAAATCCAATACCTCATACTTTTTGCTATTAGTTTAATTATCATGCTTACAATGTTATATGCATATGTGGTAGTTAAATGATTTAGCATAAGTTAGAAGCATAATTATTTGTATGCTAAATATTTGATGAGTATCGGTCAATGATATCTTGTTTAATTGCTCTGATATTTTGCTATGATATTTTTAAATATTTTATTACAAATAATTGTGACACTTTCGATATTAGTGATATTATTTAGAATTCCTGTTCTAAGTAATCAATGCATATTTCAAAACTCACTAATATTGGAAGACAAAGTAGTTTCTAAGTCATGTGTATAAGATTCTCAATATTTTATATACTTAAAAAATATTTCTAAAATTTGATTTTGTTTGTGAGGAGTTGTAATTAAGATCACAAGTATTAAATGTCAATATTTAAAGGACTTGTGAATTTTTATTCAACTATTTCCTCGAGCTTACGTATATCAATAATAATTGTTATAAGTATAATTGTAATATGCTTAAGTGACTATTATTAGATATAGCGTAGGAAGTTAGATGTTAATATTCAATCTTATGAATATTTTAGTATTTAGTGAAATTATTTTATCCTATTAAAATTATGGATTGAAGCAATTCAATGATTATTAGTTTCATAATTTTGATTTGATAAAATATTAGAAGCATAATTTCTTGTATTTTAAAATTATTGATAATTATCAAGTAATGATATTTTGTTAATATTTCCGTGCAATTAATTGTGATATTTTTAATATTAGTGATAATACATGTTGCTTATCTGAAAATCACTAATAATAAAAATATGTCTTAATGCTTATTGTTCTACTAAATAAGTGTCATGTTATTTGATTTATATATGCATGTGTGTGGTAACTGTTTAGTATTGCATGAGTATTACTACTAGTTTTCTTTCTTTGACTGAGTTTTAAACCTAAATATATTAAAAGAATTTCTTCTCTATTTCTTTTTCAAAATGTATTATTGAAAGATAAATTCATTTTTCTAACAGTTTTAGAGAAGAAAACATCAAAATTCTTTTTCAAAACTTCTCTTTTGAAAATCTTTTGATTTACAGCCCTTCTTTGATTTCTAAATCCTAGGGTGTGAATCAAATTTTTCTTGAGGATAATATTTCTTTAAATCTCAAAATCTTTTATCATCTCCCAAAAGCTAGTTTTAAAAGTTTTATCTTGCAAAATTTTTTCTCTCTTAATTTTTCTTTTTAAAGTGGGAGAAACTTTGAGACTGCTATTTTATTAAGAGAAATTGTGTTTACTTCAAGGTACCAATCACTTGTAAAATGATTTGTTTTCAAATACTTGTTTTAATGTATGTTTCACATTGATTCATAGTACCTAAACAGTGGTTGTTGCTTTGAAGACTTTGTACTGTACTGTTAAGCATTCATTCAACCCCAATTGTCATGTTTTATTTTAAGTCGGGGATACTATCAGGTGGACGAAAATGATATAAATCATAATTGCATTATGAGTTGAAAAATCATAGTCCTCTATCTGATAAGGATGTTTTACAAAACTTTTTTCAAAACGTACAGTGCTAAGGTTTAATGAAAAAGAGTCATTTTATCGAGATATAATTTGGTAAGAGAGTTGAATTTCTTCTTTGGTGTAAATTTCCGCATTTTATTATGGGAAGTTTGCTTTATAAGAAATTCATAAGGGATAGATTTTTTCTCTGATACACTTTCCCGCATTTTATTATGGGATAAATATCTTAAAGAAAATTTCTATTAGTATCATGTTCTTAAATGATAAATCTTTAGAACTGACAAAACTCTTTTACTAAAAGTGCTTTAATGCAACCGTTTACCATTCCTTCATATATTTTTCCTTCTCTTTAGGATGAAAAATATATTTTGGAATGTTATGGTGATTATCTTTTAATCTTGATTGATTCTTTCCACTTAGCCCCCAGTGACTTCAGAAGATGGCAAAGAGGTTGAAAACCCATCAATCTCTTACCCATGCCATAATACCAAACACTCATTCATCCACTTCCATATATTAACCCTTGGAAATATAAGAAAACTTTATAAGTTAGAGGTTGATAAGGGAGAAACTGCACTTGATGTAGTAAATAAGGATGAAGTCGGAAGTGCACCCATGACTCTACTTCCAGCGAAGAAAAGTAGTATATAAAATGAGGTAACTGTAAGCTTATCTGCATCTTCTCAAAAGGATGCAGAGCTGAAAAGGCAATTAAACTGTCTCTGGAATCATTCTCTTAACAGGGTGAGTCCATTGAAATTCGCTCGTCAGCCAGAGCATCTTGTAATGAGTCAAGAACACCACTGACATTCACGCTGATGGTAAGCCTAAACAGATAAATTCTAGGAACACATTGCAAGGCGTGCACAGTGAGAGGTATAGGCATTCAGGGGAGATGCAGACTCTAGCCATACATTACATTGTCCAGGTATCTACCTCAAACAGAAGTTAATCTTTTACATCCCGAAAGGGAGATCTCTTGTTCAAATTTATCTGGGCTTATGAGGCAACTACTTGGCAAGAATTCTTCGGATGAGTCAAGTAGGGTATTTTACACAAATTCCCGTCACAGGGTTACGAGGGAAACGTAGGCTCTAAATTGCCATTCATTACATTGCCTACTACGTCGCCCCTCTTGGAAGAAACATTTCCAGATCTTGAAAAGGAATGTCCACCTCCCGTTTACGGAGAAGGTGTGAGGCAGGATTTCCTAATAGATTTTAAAATCTTGGGATAACCCATATCAAAGAGGTGAGGCTCCACTAGATAGTGATTTAGCAATTGCTATTGAGTCTGGTGCTGAGAAAGTGCTATACATGATGGATCAAAAACACCTCTACGAGGCAATTCTCCACTTGATAATGTTTCAGTTTATTATGATGAATCAGGTGATGAGAATACAAATGAATTGATGGATTTTACTTGCAGGTACATAATGCTATATTTGGAATGCAGAGTGAAAGTAAGGGAGAGAAACACTTGAGTGAAGTGAGGGAGAGATACACTTGAGTGAGAGATAGGGAAAGAAAGAGTGAAACACTTCAAAGTGCTTGACACTTTAGTGTAAACTCTAACAGAACGTAGTAGAAGTGAGGAAACCATAGACAAACACTTACCCTTGCTACTTCTGAAAGAAAAGCTACTATGTTTTCCTAATCAATGACAGATGAGAACCTTCTTTGGAAGACAAGCCATTGGAAAGATCATGGGCCATTGGAGGATTACTCAGGAGAAGTTAATATCCTTAGAGTCTTATCTTCGTATCCTTAGGAGAAGTTAATATCATTAGGGGAAGAATTTAGACAAGAAAAAGAAGAAGAATTACATTCTCAGGGGGAGAACATTACTTGAGCTATGTTCTATATTCTATTGAAAATGTTCTCAGGAATTTTCATTCTTATGAAGCTCTATTTATGATAAGTTCTTTAAGTTCAACTATGAAGGATTTTGAAGCAGAGAAAGCTCAAACACAGACATAAATGAAGATGATACTGCATGAATATCAGTTCAGTGCTAGAGGAACAAATATCTTTTATTTCAGGTACATAAGAATTCTGGAAATGCAGTATCTGATCCAGAAAAACCAGTAGCATTATTTACAAGTCTCGGACAATTACTTTTTCTAGGTGTTAGTTGAGTTATTCTCTCTATAAGATTTGTTTACTAAGTTTAACAATTAAATATGGGGAGATTATTGGTCAGATTACGAAGCCATATGAATAGTAATCGTGATAACTCAACACTAGAACATGACAGATAAATAATACTACGTCTACACAGAAATCAGGAAGAAATGAAGACAAGGCAGATAAAGTGAATCAAGATATTAGAAGAAGTTTTGAAGTCTACTACAGGTCACTGAAAGAAGTTCATTAATATGTTCAAGCGTCAGTGAAGAATAATGTGTAAAGACTTTCAAGGTTTCAGAAGTGTTGAAGATTCTATATAGAAGTGCCACTAGAAGATTTCAGTGTAAATGCATTGATTGAAGATAGACAGTGTTCGAAGTATAAGAATCTAGAAGGGTAAAGACAAATGTTAAAGAAGACAGCTACAGTCTTGAAGTTATACTCACTGAAAGAAGTTCAGTTATATGCTCAAACGTCAGTGAAGAACAGAGAATGAAGTATTCAAGATTGTGGTAATAATGAAGACGTTGTCTAAGTACCAGAAAAGATTCTAGTGATGTTGCAGTGTTTATTGACAGTCAGTGTTTGAAGCAATGAAGTTGCTACAAACTTAACAATGTACATAAGGCAATAATACGAAGACCTGAAAACCAGACCAGTTGCACTAGGCGTCAACAGTTTGTGAAAGGAATCTGAGTATTAAATATAGAAGAATTGTTAAGTTGAATAATGTACTTGAAAAGAACGGTTATTTATTAAGGTACGAAAGGTGATTTGTAGAGGCCACAACCAAACAGCTAAACAACTCAAAGGGTGCAGGGTGCAAAGTGTCACAACCTTGGTACGAAAAGTGAAAGTTTCTGAACTACAGTCGAAGAATGGAAACAGCTCAGGGTTCAGGATATAATGTGACAACTTTGGTACAAGAAATGGAAGTTGGCGAACTTCAGTTAAGGAATGAAAAGAGGGTCAAAGTGCAGTGATCAAATTACACTTGGACCATTAAAAATATGAAGCGCAATAAAACAAGTCAAGGCATCACGTGACTTTGACTTGGCAAAACATACAAATCAGATTAACTTGAAGTATATGCATTTGTATGTGGCACCACCTCAAGGGATTCCCTATGCTAGGCGCAACATAAGTCCTTGGCGCAACAAAAATGTTGAAATGCAGTGCAAAGAAGACAAGTAAATGTCGCCACTTGAAGCTACACATGGGATACACTCTACAGGAGCAACAAAATATTTATTAGCGCAACAAAATATTTCTTGACCCTACTTAACCCTCAGCCAATCAAATTACAACAGCTTACTTTATTGATTTAAAATCTACACAGATAAAGAGATGAAGAGGAACTCATTCAAAGGAGTCGTCTTCTTCAACACAAAAAAATGGAGAGAGCTACTGCCATGGCCGGAACAAGAAGAAATAATTTATACACACCCAAACCTTGCTCCCGATCAGATATTATGACCCGATTCTTTAACAAAAAATGCTCAGGGCTCCTAGATATCACTCCTTACGGACTCAGTTTTTCCTTGTACTAATTTAGATATTTATATAGGAACTGAGCCTTATATTTTTGTGTTAGTAGCAAAGAACTAATTTATTCTTTGGAAACCAGTTATATTTTTAACTGGGTGTAGCAACCTCCGAGTATATATATAAAAGATATATTCCCCGAATCTTGTCCCGTTTAATTTATTTGCTAATTTTATTAAACCTAATTGATTTATCCGGTCACACAGAAAATTAGCAGGCAGCTCACATAAACACTACAAATGGTCAAACCCACTCTGAAGCAATAATTTATTTATCCATAAATTCAGAAAAGAGTTTAAATTATTGTGAGTATCGTATTCAACCCCCCTTCTATAATACTTCGGGGCCCAACAAAGTGCAACTATATGAGAGAGAGCAAGTCATGTGAAAATAAGCACATAAACAATTTCAAGAATATGCAGAATATTTGAATAAAATATTATGAGCAATATTAAATTCCACATATACTTAACAAGTCATTTATCGCAATAAGAACAAATATAAAATATCTGATCTATGACCATTTTGCCTATTTAGAATTTTTCACAACATTAGCAGATGTATTAAATCACAGAAGATTTAAATCAAATTCCAGCAAATATTTAGGGATACACTTAACCGTCTAGAACACCCTATATAATTCTAGATATTCATTTTACTACATATAAAATCAAGTATGAAATGTACTTATTTAAATTCATGAATCCTAACATGCAATCTTATTCTTAGCAATCAATTAAGCATTTAAGACCTAAGATGCTAACATGATGACATGAATATAATATATTTCAAAACTTAATAATCATACAGTTCTGAATTAGATAAACGTATACTAGTTAGAATGTGTACATGTGAAGTGCTTAGTGATTCATCTCCAGTGTTGGTTCATCACTATCACTGATAGAATCAGCTTTGCATTTAACTTCACCAATAAATGCTTTCCCTAGCTGCATCCTCACTAATGCCTGAGATTCCTGCTTCAACCCAACACAGTGTTTGTCATCATTTTCTTGTACAAACTTCTTCAAACTGTGTAGCAAACCCTAATCTTGTCTTTCAAATATAAACCATCCTTGTTTTGCAATCGTCTCTTGAACTGATCTTGAAAATCTCCTTTATGGAATCTATAGGTAAGGAACTTGGATATAGAATTGGGATTCCGTCTGAATCTGATGTCACTGAACTTCTTGTTACCCTATAGGCTTGACTTGCAGTCTAGTTCTCAAGATATTCCAAAGTGGAAGATTCACTTATAACACATTGACCATTACCTTGAGCTACAACATCTTCAATTCAGCTGATCAATTCATTTTTGTTCAGAGGTTCTCAACCTTGACTTCAATTAAATTGGGTTCCTGGGTCACAAATACAGAGGATATGCTAACAACCTGCTTTACCAAATATTAACTTCTTCAGCTCTTGTTCTAGTCCATAGGTCTTCAGCACACAAATAGTTCCTCTAAAGATAATATGGTTATATCCTTAGATTCCCGATGCCTGTAATCCTATGTTCCAGATGATCTGCTGTGTTAGCATGAACTTCCTGTAATTTCCCTGTAGAATAATCTTTAAGGCTTTAACTGAGATATCTGGTAGTCCAGTCTGTTCTCCTTCACTACTTTAACCCCTAAGATTTTTCATCCAAAAATTCAACTCAGATTAACCAAAAACTGTACCCAAATTAATATCTTCTTTTCCAGCATATGAATAAACAATGAAATCTTATGGAGTAAACCTCTGAGAAAATTAGTACCACTTCTTCTTCAACCTGTTCCAGAATTAACTTCATTGGATAATCTTCAGTCAATTTCAGTTTTCTTCATACCCGGAAAAATCTTCATCTACTACTCCTTGAGCACCCTTAATTTAATATTTAAGAAAAATTTAAATGTACAGAATTTTTAATTATCTTAGAAAATAAATTAATCAAAAATAAAAATTTATAAAAAATTAATTTTCAATAATTTCGAATTTTCCTAAAAATTAAGATATCATAAATTAATACTTCAGAAAAATTATAGTTTTCAAGAATTTTAAATTTTCTAGAAAAATAAATAAATCTAAAAATAAAAATTAAAGAGTACAACACTGGGGTTACCAAACTATGTCGAATAATGCTTGCCTTTGTTTAATAAGTTAAACTTTAAACTTTATTTAAATTTATAAAATAAACTAATTAAAATATATAATATAAATTTGTAGAAATTTATAAAACAAATTTTATAAAAGTTTATAAAATAAATTTAATATTAAATTTATAAAATAAACTAATTAAAATTTATAATATAAACTAATAAAAGTTTATAAAACAAATTTTATAAAAGTTTATAAAATATCGTTAATATTAAGCTTATAAAATAAACTAATTAAAATTTATAATATAAAATAATAAAAATTTATAAAACAAATTTTATAAGAGTTTATAAAATAAATTTAATTTAATTTTATAAAATAAACTAATTAAAATTTATAACATAAACTAATAAAAGTTTATAAAATGAATTTTATATAGTTTATAAAATAATTTTAAAAGTTTGCAATTAAACTCATTTGACAAGGCCTCCTCTTTTTGAGTCTAGACAGCTTCGGCACGGTGAGCTTCACTGAGTTGTGGATCTTGATTTGTATATCAATCAGTCAGCTCTGATACCAATTGTTGGGTCTCGAAGTATCGTAGAAGGGAGGTTGAATACGATACTCATTAAATTAAAAAAATTCTTTCGAATCTTTTGCGGATAAATAATTTAGATTTCGATTAGTGGGTTCGAGTTCATGAGGTGAAAAGTGTTTAGGAGGCTGGTTTACTAATTTTTTGTATTTATGAATAATCATTTAATGTTCTAGAAAATTAGCAAGTAATTTAATGATACAAGTTTCGGGAAATATATCTTTCGTATATAAACCCTGAGGTTGCTACACCCAGTTAAAAATATAACTGGTTGACAAAGAACATATTAGTTCTTTGCTTCTACAAAGAGATATAACTTAATCCCTATACAATATTTGACTATGTGTTTGTACTAACGAAATCAAGCTAACATAGAGTGTTTTACAATAGCCCTATGTATTTGCAACATAATGAACTAGCTAGAATGTAAAACTCTGGTGAAGAAGTTATATGTATGGCTTTGTGTCTTCTTCTTCTCCGTCTTCCATTTTCTCTCTGTATCACTTTGTATTGGTTGTATATCTCAAAATTCAAAATGAGCATGACATTTTATTTATATTGTGTAGATTTTTCAAATCAATTAAAATTGATTTGCTTCACAATGCTCAAGTCTTTTCTTGCGCTTGATAGAGTGTTTGCAGTGTATAGGCGCCACTAAAGGTGTTTGTTGCGTCTAAGCTTTTTTTGCCCCTAAGCTTCCCTTTTTGTTGCGCCTGCACTCCATTTTCCCTTTTGAGGTGCCACCAAATACCCCCTTTAACTTTCCTTGCGCCTATAACTTGTTTTGTTGCGCCTGCACACTGAGTTCCTAGTGCAAGCGCCACAAAACACTTGGATAACATTTCCTTGCATTTTGGGATTGTTTTGTTGCGCCTGCATACTGATTTCCTAGTACAGGCGCCGTAAAATCCTCCTCTTAGAGTTTTGATGAGCCTTGGAATGGTTTTGTTGTGCCTACACTCTACAACCCTTGTGTAGGCGCCACCAAACACTTAACAAACTTGGAGTGTTGTTTCCTTGTGCCAATATCACTTTTGTTGCGTCTCTCCATTGCTTCAAGAGTATAAGAGCCACCAAATGTAGTAATGTTTGCCTTGGTCATATTCTTGAAATGCTTGAAGTATTTACCACTTGGTTTTCACTCTTCTGGCTTGATCAACTAAATTTCTTCTGATAAATCAAAGTAATTCTCTCTTTGTTGTGCTAAATCTTAGTGCACTGGTCTGGTTCACAAATGACTAATACTGAATTGAATTCCCTTGACTTCTGTTCTATTTCAGCTGATTAACCTTGGACTGTTGCATTGCTTCAAATACTAACTGTTGATAAACATAGTACTTTCACTAGAATCTTTTCTGGTACTTTGACAACGTCTCCATTATTACGAAAATCTTGAATACTTCATTCTCTGTTCTTCACTGACGCTTGAACATATAAATGAACTTCTTTCAGTGAGTATTGCTTCAAGACTGCAACTGTCTTCTTTAACCTTTGTCTTTACCTTTCTAGATTCCTATGCTTCAAACACTATCTATCTTCAATCAATGCCTTTACACTGAAATCTTCTTGTGACACTTTTATACTAAATCTTCAACACTTCTAAAACCCTGAAAGTCTTCAACCATTATTCTTCACCGAGGCATGAACATATTATTGAACTTCTTTCAATGACCTGTAGAAGACTTCAAAACTTATTCTAATGTCTTGATTCACTGTATTTGTCTTGTCTTCATTTCTTCCTGATTTCTGTGTAGGTGTAGTATTATTTACTTGTCTTGTTCTAATGAAGAGTTATCACTATTACTATTCATACAACTTCATAATCTCACCAACAATTTGTTCTCCTGATTCATCTATCTTTTTATTGCCATTATGGGAATTAGTGATAGATGTGTTTGTGGCTTTATTGGATAATTCCGATTTAATTTCAGAAGTCACAAGCTTAATAGGGGTGAAGGTATTCTTATCCTTAGACTTATTGATTTGGCTAGCTTCTACATTTTTATCATTCTCAACAACAAGTCTTTTATCTTGATTCTTGTCATATCCTAGACTAGCAGTTTGACACACATTTTGATCATTGAGAATTTCATGGACTTTTCTACCAGAGTCTGTCTATACTTTGAATTTAGGCCTTTCTTCCTCCAGTTCTTTTCTTACATAGTCATAGGATTTTAAAATTCCATCATGATTGTGTCTATATTTTTCAGAATCCTTTTTATACTCTTCCATATGAACTAACTCAGACTCTAAGTGGTTATTTCTACTTAATAGAGTCAAGTTTTTTTCACTTAACCTTTCATTGTCATTAGTGAGTGATCTACATTTAGTCAATATATTTTTAATCTCACTTTGAATAATCTTTATACCATTAGAGTCTAGATTTAATAAGGATTCAACAGAGAAAATTGATACCTGAGATTTAGGGGATGAAGTTCCATTGGGAGATCTGATTTTTCTGAGGGGACAACCATCAATGCTAGATTTGTACAATCAATATCATCCTCTGAGCTTGAATCTGCCCAATTCTTTCCTGTTGAGAGAAGTGCCTTTCCTTTGCCTTTATTTTTAGCCTTTCGGCACTCACTAGCAAAGTGCCCTAATATTCCACAGTTGAAACACTTGACTGTTGTCTTATCAAGCTTGATTATGGTTCATTTTCCCTTCTCAACCTTTTCATCTTCCTTCTTGAATGTTTCATTTTACTGAATTTTCCAGTTCTTTTATTGAATTTCATCCTTTTGAAATTCTTAGCAAACATAGCCATCATTTGACTCATGTCAATCTCATCCTCAGAATTAGAGTCTGTGTCAGTAGAATCTGATTCAACAACAACTTTACCCATCTTTTTTTAATTTTATTTCCTTGGGTTCTTCCTATTGTTCCTTCTCAGATTCCATTAGGAGTGCCACAGATTTTACCTTTCCAACTTTCTTATTCTTTCTGTGTTACATCTCTAAATCATATGTGTTGAGTCTGCCATACAATTCTTCTAAAGAGATTTCATCTAATTCTTTGGCTTCCCTTATAGTAGTTGTTTTGTCATCCCACTCTTCTAGAAGGGCTCTTAGAAACTTGGTGTTTGTGTCTTCAGAATCATATGTTTTACCAAGTATAGTCATCTCATTCAAGAGTTTTGTGAATCTATTATACCTCTCAGTGATAGTTTCTCTAGATTTTGCTTCAAAATATTCATACTCTTGAATTAGGAGAGACCTAGCATTCTTCTTGACATCCTTGGTTCCTTCACAGTGCACTTCAAGTTTTGTCCACATTCTCTTAGTAGTTTTGCATAATATTACACAGTTTGTAAGAACATACACCAAATTGTTGAAGAAAATGTTTTTGACTTTTGTCTTCTTAAAGACATTCTCCTTGTCCTCTTTTGACCACTCAGCTTTTGGTTTATCAACAAAGTGTTCATCAATGAAATTTCCTTCAACAGTGGTTTGAGAAACAAGTCGTGAGGTCCATCATGAATCCTGTCAAGATAGTCAGGGTTTATAGCCTCTAGATGGTGTAGCATATTAACCTTCCAATGGGTATGTTCATTCCTTTTGAGCATAAGAATCTTAGAATTGCCATCTTTGTTTCCATACATCTTCGATAGATTTTAAACTTTAGGCTTTGATACCAATTATTTTCCCAGTTACACAAGTAGAAGGGGGGTTGAATACTTGTGTTATCTTTTTTCTTGATTAAAATCAACTGAATGTAATTTAAATCTTCGAATTAAGAACAAAGAATAAATACAAAGTTATGAAGAAATACTGTTTGTATTATTTATAAATAAATACAAACTCTCCTAGGGTGTATACAAATCTTAGAAGCTACTATGTATTTCACAACAACTCTCTCTATCTCTATGCTCTCACAAAACTTAGACAATTACAATATGTTACATAGAGTATTTATATAGAGATCTTCCTATCAACTAATAATGCAATTACAATTAATCATGAATAAATTTTTTATCTATTAACTGATAGTTTCCTTCTGTAACTCTCCTCCCTTCCCATAGCATCTCTGCAATATCTTTTCCTTTATCTTCGAAGACTTTCCTTTATTGTGATCACCTTCTAAATTCAACTTCAGCTTTATAGACTCTGAACGACTTCAGACTTTGATGATCTTCAGTCTCTGATAGTCTATAGACTCTGATAGTCTACATACTCTGATTGACTTCCAGACTCCGATTGGCATCAAAACTCTAGTTTTATTTTTTCTGAAAATCTTTTAGGTACAAATAACCTTGATAACTGTATAGGGACTAACTAGAATCTGATTTGCATTCACTTGATTAGAGACTAGAGAGACTTATTCTATTACAGATATATCTATGTTAGACTCTGTTATAGTATTTTGTACATCATCAAATTACCATATTCCTAACACAAGTCCTAAACTCCTATACAAGTATAACTCGCCTGAGTAAAGAGAAATAATCTAATTTTTTTTCTAAATTGTTATTCCTCAACCTCCTTCTTCTTCTTAATAGATCAATTATCCCTTATATCTGCATTAAATCGTTGATGGTCATCTCATTTGATGAAGTTCAATCATCATTTTTGGGCAGTTTCGATCAACCCTATTCATATATCATATTTGAATTTCAGATCCCATAAATTATTAGAAGTGATGGTTGTTGGTGCTTGGTGTAGAACAAATTTAATAGTAGAAAATATAGGATTTGGTAGTAATATGTGGTTTGATTGTAATGATATATAAATATGTGTTTGTATGTATATTTATGTATAAAGAGTTGGTGTTGATTGAATAATATGGTAATTGGAAATGATGATGGTCAACTATAACGGGGTCACTTTTGTTAAAGGGGACATTGGCTAGTTGGTGCATAATGTTGAAGGGGAGGCATGGTTATACTCAAGGGCGAGTGCCTACGGGGGCTATCATAGGCTTATGATAGTTAGCGCGCAGGTCTGGTCGGGAGCTAGAGTCGCTTCCCTGATGAGCCCAAGGCAGGGCAAAACTAGTCATTGTTGTCTCAAAATGTAAGACTGACACTCATGCGCGCTTGAGGCGTACTGAGTGTGCCGTACGGGAAGGGGTGCGGGCGTTGCCGCACAACCATGTAACATTGGTATCAGAGCCAGATCGAAAGAAGCAAAGGGTTGCTAATCCAAGGCTAGATTCGGAATGGTCAAGACAAACTTCCACATCGGTTGATGTATGCCACGAGTTTCTGCAAGCGCTTAAGGAAATAAGTAGGCAAAGAACCTCGCATGGAGGAAGTGGGGGAGTGTGTTACTCACTCTGGTATAATCACGGTGTTGTTCCAGATGTGCACGAGGCCGTGCACCAGTTTAATGGGGGGATGGTTTGTAACGGGGTTACTTTTGTTATAGGGGACATTGGTTGGTTGGTGCTTAATGTTGAAGGGGAGACATGGTTGTACTTAAGGGCGAGTGTCTGCGGGGCTGTCATGGGCTTATGATAATCAGCGCCCATAGCTTGTCGGGAGCTAGAGCCGCTTCCCTGATGAGCCCAAGGCATGGCAAAACCAGTCATTGTTGTCTTGAAACGTAAGGCTGACACTCATGCGCGCTTGAAGCATACTAAGTATGCCGTACGGGGCAGGGTGTGGGCGTTGTCGCACAACCCTGTAACATCAACTGTAATTTTATTTTTTATTGAGGCAATCTTGATGGATATTCATATCAAGCTATAGATTATTATTAAAGATTAGATCTGGTACTGAACTGAAAATTATTTGTGATTTTCAGGATATAAATTAGTGATTTCATTGCATAAAATAGTGATTGTCAGGCTATAAAATAACAAGTGCGAATAGTGAGTATAAAATAGTTTGGGGAGTAATTGGAGAGAGAATAAATATTTATAAGTTTATAACCTATGTGAAACACGGGATAACTAATATTCAAGTAAATTTACTTTATATTTATACTTATATTTATATTTAATATAAAATTTTATAATATTAAGAATTTCTGTTAATATATATGATATATTTTTTTATTTTATATAAATTTATTAAAAATGTGAGTGGTACTAAACTAATTAGAAGAGTTATTTTGATAATAATTTATAATTATGTATAATAAATAGATATTTTTTAAACATAAATATTGTTATTATTTAGGCTTATAAAAGTTAAGTACAATAAATATTCTTCTATTTAATATAAATATGTTATAATTTGGACTCGTGTTATAATACATACATAATTTGAGTCTAAAAATAAAAGTTTAGTTAATATAAATATGTATATAGTTAGGACTCATATTATAATAAGTAAAATTGTATTTATATGTATATTTGTTAGGCCCGTGAATTTTAATCTTGGGGTTATAATAATATAGTATATATATATATTATTAATGAAGATATGTATTTATTTTTAAAATTTTATTATATCTACAAATATGTATTTAATTTATAGTTTCTAGAATAAATTGGTTTTTAGTAGAGTAGCACCCTATATAAATATTTCTAAGGACTTGACAAATTCAAATAAATAACTATAACATATAATTCCATAATCATGTAAATAATTATTTTAATTTGTATTCGGTAGTTTCATTTTTATACATGGATATATTTAAATTGATACTATAATAATTATAAAAATACATAACAAAACTTAATAAGTGTATACATGTTTGAATTTTTGTTATGTTGTTTTACTAAAAAAAGTATCTAATCAATTTATTTTCTAATTAAATTGTGTTACTACTTACTACTGAATAAAGCATAATAATTAAGTAATTAAAGAATGTATATATAATTGATGTAGCTCACTTACAATAATTAAGCCATCAGAAGAACTACATTAAGAATGAAAAATCAAAACAAGCTATAAAACTCTGCCCACCCTGGAACTGTGGATATGTACATCAAGAATAAAATTCAGATTGAATAAACCTCAATACATTCATTTCTATGACACCAAATTAATACATATACTCGTCATGCAGATTGCAGACCATATATACACCCACAGTAAATTAAGAACTGTACTTGTTTTCGTTTTTATAAAAAAATGCTGACAGAAACAAACTCTCTATTCTCGAGCTCCCGAGTAGGGTACTGGGTGCATGCATTTGAACCTTCCTGAGTGAAGTGTTCAAGTGAGGTATACTAAATATGTTTGATTTAGTTCCTATGTCGGAACTCTTAAACTCACAAACGAATAAATTCATTTACCAAATATATTTAATCCTAATCTAGGCAGAAAGAACGGAAGAAGAAGGTCTTAGATATGCAGTAGCTCCAGCATATTTTCTTTCACTGCATTAGTGCATCCTAGGAAGGGGATGCCGTTTTGGCTGGACTGCCTTCTGATAATCTTTTTCCGTTTCCTTGACCTGAAGTTGCTCCAAAGCTGTCACTACCTCATCCATATCCGGCCTCATCCTGGGTTCAATGCAAAGACATTGAACTGCAAGGTTGGCTGCTCTCCGGGCATGATCCAGCGAATACTGGCCTTCAAGACGTGTATCAATAACACGGAAGATCCTGTGTTTGTTGTTCAGATATGGTTTTGCCCATTCCACCAGGCTGTGCTCTCCAGTTGGACGGTTTTTGTCTATCGCTTTCTTACCGGATAAAATTTCTAGAAGGACAACACCAAAGCTGTAAACATCGCTTTTGGAATTCAAGTGACCTGGACAAGGAAAGTAGGAAAATATGATCAGATGAATTGTGCATTTTATTTTCTGATATAGATGAGGGTATGAAAGGTAGCCACAGCAAAACCTAACAAGAATGCAAAAAGTTGTGACGCATTCTCTACCTTTAACCAGAGATGCAATGTATAAAACTGAGCTCTCTATTTCATTACATTTGACTTGTGAAAATTATCTTACATCAAAAAGCGTAGCATACTATATGCAAAGAGGAAAAATTAGTTAAGAGGTAACTGCATTTACCCAGTTGGTGCAAATCAAACAGTTTATGTAAGGAGAAGACAATACCAAAAGATAAAGTAATTTGCTCCCAAGACTGGGGAACTATGTCTTAAAACAGAAATCATACATGCATCTACTGCGAGGAGAGCATCAGAAAACAAATCTAATTTAACATCGGGTGTATATTTAAAATGGCTAGGCATACATCATTAGAAGTTCATAGATTTCTTAATTATGTTCTTCGTGTATAAACCTGTTGCAAGACCAATAATGAGATTGTGACTAGTAATCTCTTTCTGGTGCTGGAGACACTACTTTAGATGAAGGAATTTAACTCTCAAGGGAATTAAAGCACTACAAGGATTAGAGCTTAAATTGGTTGAAACTATCCAAACATAAAAAGTAAATGTGTTAAACCAAGGTCAGTCCTACAAGTTCTTTCACACATAATGAAGTGCCTATGAAGTAATATTGTTCAAAAAGAATAATTTTAATCTTCCAAAGCTAAATAACATTGGGTTTGTCTTTGTATAGTTTCTCCGCTTCTCACATCTATGAAGCTCGCTATTTTTAAAAAGCAAGCTTGAGATGTCATTAATTTTTGGATTGCTTCCGGTTTTGCAAAACTTGGCATGTTCTTCGAGAAGCTACTGCCAGTCTGCCACTTGTTCGTACTTCGACACAGTAGTACCAATTCCTGTTAAGTGACTAATAGAGTGGTAGAAGCTTTGAGGACTTTTGCTGTTCCACATTCCCATATTGTTTTTTGGCACACGTGTCTTCCAATTCAATGATTTTCAGTTATGCGGCGGTCATGTTGATTTGTTATCTATTTATTTAGTATATATAATATAAAAAATAATTAGCATGTACAATTTTGTTTGTACTCCATCATCCACCTCTTTAATTTCAAAGAGAGATCAAACACTTCATATGTATTGATAATAAGATTTTCTTCGAAGGGAGCATGCAAAAATCGGTTTTAGGAAAGAGATGTCTTGTTTCAATCCTTTAGACATTATTTTTTTTCATTCTTAATTGTTAGTTGCATCTTAGTTATTGAATTGGTTGTATCTTCTTTTTGTTCTTCATCTCCTTGTACCCTCATTATTTAAACAGGCACATCACCTTGTACAAATGTATTTACAAAAAAGAAAGATACAGGTAACCAAAATAGTAGTAAAAATATCTCAAGTAATTAAACCATTTATTTACCTGTTGACATGTACTCTGGAGCAGCATATCCATAGGTGCCCATGACCCTGGTAGAGACATGGCTTTTATCATCATCTGGGCCATCTCTTGCCAAACCAAAATCAGAAAGTTTTGCATTGAAATTCTGCAAGTTAAATGCAAAAGAAGAGTAAGAGGACAAACAATTTAGAATCGTGTCAAATCTGTCATTCTCCACCACTCAAAGAAAACTTTTATTCTTTTAAGCGTATATACCGAGTCCAGAAGGATATTCGAAGTCTTAAAATCCCGATAGATAACTTTGGTTTCAGCACCATGAAGAAAGGCCAATCCCCTTGCTGCTCCCAGAGCAACTTTCATTCGAAGCCCCCAAGAAAATGTCTCGAAGCGTGACCCTCCTGTTTCACAAGGAATTTGAGGTTTTAGTCTTATACGGACAAACACATTAACTTAATTTCCAGGAGAAGAATCCAATTAGAAAATAGTGAAAAATAATAGAATAGGTCTATGACAACTTACTCCTGAATAGATGATTCTCCATGCTACCCTTTGGCATAAACTCGTATACCAGAAGTCTGTGATCATCCTCTAAGCAGTAACCGATCAATTTCACAAGATTAGGATGGTGCAGCTGCCCAAGATAGTTAATTTCTGCCTGTACATAGAATTTTGTAACAAAATATTGCAACTGTTTCTAAAAGCTTTAGATAACAAGAACTTCTATTTTAACAGTTCTTACACACCAGCCATTCCTTGTGCCCCTGGAGCCCATCTTGGTTAAGCCTTTTCACAGCTACTACAATCCCAATTCCAGGCCTTGATGCTGCAAGTGAGTGTTCATCAACCCATCCTTTGAAAACGGAACCAAACCCTCCTTCCCCTAGTACACTATCAGGACGGAAATTTCTTGTCGAATTTTTGAGTTCGTTATATGTGAAGCTTTTTAAATTGACAGACTGCAAGATCTCACCCTCGCTCCTGAATGTTGCAGGTACAGATGTTGATGAGCCCTTGCTAGTCGAGTAACCAGTATCACTCCTATCTTTGCTTACATACTTAGAATTCTCACCTACAAATATATATTCTCGTCGTCATGGAAAAATGTACTTGTTAATAAAACGGTAGTGGAACATAAATTCTCGATCTGGGAAAAAATTAATCTTCTATTCTACTACTTGATTATCTAAAATGCAGAGTCCACTAGAAGCACATGATACTATGTCTTGTGCTCTCTTCTTAATATTCTTTGATTAATATGATCATACACACTCTCTCTCTCAATAATTTTCATATATGAAGTTTAATTGCATCACATTGATAATTTAGAAATCAAAATCAAGAACATAAATTTTATGACTGAAATGCTAGTTCTACACTATATATATGATCTCTAGTTGTATCCCTGATATTTCGAAATCAATATTCAATAGTATGTCACATTTTCAGAACAAAGATTTTCTAGACCTCCAACTGCAAAATTGTCTGGGTGAACATGACAGCTGACCATGTCATTGGTCACCATTTTATCAAGATGTATGCATCTCTAACATCTATAGCAACAAACAATATTACCTACATTAAAAGCAATATTTCCTATCCTAAAACCAGACAAAGTCAGTTACCCTATGAGATTAAAGAAATCTTTTTATTAATAAAAAACCAAGAAACACAACTTATTAGCATATCGCATCCCCTGACATTTTTGTTTATTTGGACATGTGTGTATACTTTAATTTCAGTCATTATACATCCATTAACTTTATAGTTTCATCAAACGGCATCCCCTTACCAACTTTTCACCCAAAATATATGTTAAAATTAAAAATGAAAAGCGCAATATTGGAATAACTTGTATTTGACCCCAGACTTCATGGAATGAAGGCTTAAAACCCTACATTAAATAATAAACCACATAAGTTAATACGATAAACCAGTTAGAATTATAACCAACATAGTTTTATGTGACATTCGGTTTTTTGAATTCTGACACTGTCGAGTTTCTTCGAAGACTTTAGAAAGTGATAAATAAAAATATTTTGACCAAGGGTTTAGCTAAATATGTGTTTCGACCCGTAAGATTTGCTATTCAACGAAGTCTTGCGGCGCAATTTCTTGACTGTTTAGCTCGTACATATGTAACTTAAAATATTTTGATAAATTTTCATTTATATAAAAGAGGGAATTATAAAACAAAATATTTTTATTTTGCAACTTCTATTGCGACCCTAAAGATAACACGTCTCTTTTAAGTTACAGTGGGTTCTTTTTCTCTAACCTCAATTTTTTCTTTAATCTATTTGTTTTGAATTTGTACATTTATATAATATTCTTGAATTTTTATGATATATTTTTTGTTTATTTTTTTGGTTAAAGTCCATTTCGACGCTATTATGTAACAGTTTTATTTATTTTTTGCACACAAAACTAATTAAAGGACGCAATTTGATACGAGATATAAAGTTAGGGGATGTAGATGAAGAAAAGATACGGATATAAAATTTTATAATATAGGGTAGACATGTGCAAATGAAGGAAAGTCAGGGAATTCATTAATATACTAATCTGTTTAATTTTTATTTTTTTTGAAAAATATATACTAATCTTTTTGAAAAATATATACTAATCTATTTATAAAGAAAACATTGATTGTTTATGCAATTTAAACAAATATACTAATCTGTTTAAATTGCATAGACAATCAATGTTTTTTTATAAATATTTTGGCTTATAAACTTAAGCATATACTATATGTTCTAAGAAATTCTCGTCGAGCAGGACTTGAGAACACAGAGCATAAACTCTGTGACATACCAAACTAAAACAAAACATCTATTGTACAACATAATATAGTTGACCCAGAGACAAAAAGTATAGTTACATAATTAATAAACATACATACCAGTATGAAATTGGGTATCTGTCTTTATTTGATAGCTCAAGCAAATTCCCATCCAAACCAACTCAAAATCTTGTCTTGATATATATAAATATCTGTGGTGTCTAGACTCTGGAAAATAAGAAAAAAACTGAAAGTTTGCTGCTACACACACAATCCACAAGTTAAAACCCACAAATCTTCTTGGATTAGTACACAGAAAGAAAGAACTTAAATTGTAATAACAATGGTAGTTTTTATAATTTTATCTCAAAAAACTATCAAAAACATATGAACTTTGTAAAGGGTATGATTGGATGAGAAAGAAGTGATGATGACGAGGAAGAAAATGTAACAAGAAAAACAGAGTTTTGATGTAAATGAGGTGAAGAAGTTGGCGGTGAGTCATAATTGTAAATTTGTTTGACTCGGCTTCTTGTCAATCATTTGCTTTACAGTTTTAGAATTCTTTGTGGGTCGTTAAATATTGGTGCATGATTAAAAATACAAAACAGAATCTCAACGAGTATTCTATCCCAATTTTTTATATTTTTTATTTTCAGATATTCTTCTTAATTTTTTTAATTATTTTTAAATCTTTTAAAATTAGTAAAATTTTAATAATTAGAAATTATGTAAAATCACTATTTCACTCCAACTTTTTAAGCTATTATATTTTGTTTAGAGTAAATTACGTAGTGATGACCATATTTTATATTAATTTTTAAAACAATGACCAAATTTTCAAAATAGTGTCAAATTTTCAGATTCTCTTTCTTTCTATCTTTTAAAAAAATGTCTCATGTGTTTTTTTAAAAAGCATAAATTGTTATATTGTATGTATGTATATATAATATAAATCACGTGTATTATCAAATCTATGACTTATGACCTAAATTATCATTGGGGAGAGAGTTGTCTGGACTAATGCTAATATTGGGCGTCGATTCATAAATTTCTCTTATGGTTAGGTTGGTTGTGGGTTTTTCAATGGGTAATGCTCCTCATTGTAAACGAGCTAAAGTTTTGAATCATTGCCTTGTGAAAAGGTTGAAAAAAATAGAAGTTGAGCACTTGATTGAATTGCTAGAAGAGAAAAAAAGGAAAGGGAAAAAATGGATGATTGAGTACAGTGGCGGAATCAAAAGAAAAATGAAAAATTGAGTGGGTGCCATCATATAAATTATGATATAATATAAATAATTAATATAATATTATTAAAATTATAATAAGTTATACGTGTATATTTTTACTGATGTTTTCTTTTTCTAAAATATTATTTCATTTTTATTAATAATATTGATATGTGTTTCTTTTTTTTCCTTCTATTACTAGTTATTTTTTTTTCTTATTTTGATAAATTTTGTGGGGGCATTTATAGTTTTTGAATGGGGGCATTATAACCATGATCTCATAATTTAATTAGTAACCTCAAAATTGAGGGGGGTCTCTCCCCCACTACCTTACATGTATGTCGCCCCTGATTGAGTTGTGTTTTCATTTATTTATTTACTGATGTCATATGTTTTTAGTGATAATGAATGTGTAAGTGCAAGTAATAATATGATGGGAGCCATTCTTTTAAAAGGTGAAAAAAAGGTTAGCCACTATTTTGAAAATTTGGCAAATATTTTGAAAATTAGTGTAAATTACGGTCAACACTTTGTAATTTACTCCTTACATATATTAGTTAATGGTGAAAATTTAATGGGAGTTGACAAGAGCCATTATTTTAAAAGGCGGAAAGAAAGTTTGACCACTATTTTGAAAATTTGAAAGTTTATCCACTATTTTATAAATCGGCATAAAATATGGTCAACACTATGTAATTTACTCTTTATTATATAAAATATCAAATGAATGAGAAATTGCCCTTCCAAATTAAATTAAAATCAAATTTGATTAATTAAATTAGAAGTCAATAAATAAATTAGAATTCTTGTGTATACTTATTATTACATTAAAATGATTAATATTATTATTATTACTGATCGATTAAATAAATTATATTTATATGCAAATTAAATAGTAAAAGGAGCCGTACACACATATATAAAAAATGCGCATGATTTTCCTTCAAAAATATAATAGACATACATGGGTATAATGGGTATTCTTTCGCTGACCAACACCTAGTCTACAACTGTGTTTTCTTTTTTCTACATCCTTTCGAACAAAAGTATTGATAAATAGTGTACATGAGATGAGCTTCCTATATATTCACACTGGGATGCAGTATGCATATAAAAGCTTCATTTGCTAAACATTATTAGTGGAAGATTTTTTTATGGATCACACAAGTCTACAATGCACAATCAACCCACATATGACTAACTCCGTACTCTAACAGCTTCTTTGGCTGATCATAGCCTTATAGGTATTCATTTTCTATTAAAATGGGTATTTAATTCTTATATCAAATTCCTTGAAAGTGTAATTTTTTATTTGGTTGAGAGGTAGGTACATTTCCCAAGAAGTACAAGTCATCAAGTAGGGTGTTCTTCGGACCGTCCACACCATACCAAACCGCTCACGCCGTACCAAACCACAATTATATATATAATATAATATAATATATTTTATATTATATTATGTATTGATTTTCCATACATATATTTACTATTATATATGAAATCATATATGTTTCCAGTTGTATTTTCAAATTTATATTCCGCTTTTTAATTTTTTATATTTGTAGTTTAACTTCTAAAAATTCCCTCACTTTTATTCTCACTTAAAATTTGTAATTGTTATTGTAATTTTCAATTTTACAATTTATTGTAACTTCTAATTAACATTGTTAAACCCGCACCGTAACACAACACATCGCATGTATGTGGTGTGGTTTACGCAGTTTTTGAGTTAAGCGATGCAGTTACGGTTTAGAAATTTAACCAAATCGAATGTGCGGGTTGGTCCGCGATTTTATAGAGAAAAATCGCATCGCCCGCACCGCGAACACCCCTATCACCATGAGGATGGTGGGTAATCAACTTCCCACATTTTGTGGGAATTGCAACGTTCTAGATACAAAATATAATTTCCTAGGTATTTAAAATTCGTGGATAAATGAAAGTTAACCAAGCAAGCACTAAATTAATAAAAAGATAATCAGTTACAAAAAATATACAAATTTGATATGCGTATCCCTTCTACACATAGTTTCCAAATGCATATTTATTTATACGTAACTTCATTATTCATGCTTCGAGGATATTTAAGACCATGAGTATTATAATACCTATTTTATTAAAAAATATGTAATAAGGGGCTTTATTAATGTGTATTTATCTATATGTAACTTCATCATTCATGCTTCGAGGATATTTAGAGTAATAGTCCTTTGTATCATATTTTGAAAAAAAATGGCCCTAAATATCATAATTCAGAAAAATGACTTTTTTTGTCACTCAAAACACAACTTAAAACTTGGGTTTTTTAAAAGCGCAACTTTATAATACCCTTTTATTAAAAAATTAATTTTTTTTGTGAAAACGCAAGACTAAGTTGCGTTACTGAAATTCTTTTTATTTTATTTTATAATACACATCTTTTTTTTGACGAATCTTTAAAATGCGTTATTGTCAAAAGATTTGAAGCTGTAATAACCTGAATTTTGTAACCATTTGAAACATGGATGAATAGTAATTATACAGGTTTATGAAAAAAAATTAGCTCACACTATATAAATGATGGGAGATTATAAATATGAGGTTATATTACGGTAGTACGAAACAAATAAGTGTATGTAAAAGTTGTCGGAATCCGATGATTTTCACTTTTATTAATTGTTTCATAATTTACGATGTATCAAGGAGTACGAGGATTATGAGATAACTAGAGGATTATAAATCAGATAAATTATGATCCTAAACGAATTAAAACATTAGAAATAGTAAATATTCATATTACAAAGTTAGTAATGCAAAACGCTTTTAATACTAATCATGCTTTGCCAAAAAGGGATTAAGTGTTAATCATGGGGTGACAAGTAAAGTGCACCAAAGCCATGAAACCCATGCATCTAGATTGGTGGAAATCAAATGGAATTACCTAACCATGCAACTAGAAGTGTAACTAGCTAGTATGACTAACCAAACAAGTAACCAACTAGTTAGGAACATGGTTCCTTAAAAATGGGAAAAGGAGGACCAAGCCACCATACTTTCTTGACTTAATCAACCAAGCCATATTTCACCTTTCTAATATCCCACTTTTTCATAAATCTAGTATGCAAGTAAAGTGAAAACAAAATCTCTCTCCCTTTGCTCCATCACCATTCGACAAACACAAAGAAAAGCAAGGAATAAAAATTGCAAAGCTAAGCTCCTTCCATCCATGATAGGTCCCAAATAATGGGTAATAATGATGTAATTAAGATAGAAGGTGGGTTGAATAACTTAATTACCCTTTTTAAAAATATTAACGGCATTTTAAAATTATTTCTTTATCTTTTAAAAATTGTTACCCTTTTAAATCTAATTTTTAAGTGCGGAAAGTAAAGAGTAAGGGAAAGAGAATACCACACAAGGATTTTTATCCTGGTTAGGACCATTTATATATTGTTAACTCAATATATAAGCCCTCTTAGTCCAGTCCCCGAACACCTCCCCGGTCTCGAGATTTTGTTACTTAAACACACTCCTTAGCGTAGGCGGAGAAGCCTTTATAGCATATAAATATTTATCTTGAAACGTAACTCCCCGTTACTTTCTCAAAATAAGTGTACTAAAACCCTACAAGACTTGTCTCGGACAATAACTCCCCGCTATCTCCTCAAAGTCGTTGTAGCCCTTATTGTAGTATTTGTACTTCTAACAAATTATGGTCTTGGATCTTAGATCGGGTCTTGGGTCTTTCCTTTTCCTCACGGCGCAAAGGCAACTAACTCCCCGTTAGAATACCTAAGGCTTGGGTCTTAGAACAAGGATCACCTCACTTCACTTCACCTCACGTAAGTGTAGAATACAATATCTACAAAAATCACCTTTCAAACAGAGAAAGAGTTTTGGTCTAGAATGTTACAGTTCTAGGCCGGTGGGACAACAATAATATTCTAACAAGTCTAGTAAGTAAAAACATTAATGCAACAATTTACACAAGTTATATTTAAAGCAATTAAGTAATAAATACGAATATAACTTAAGTGTAAATTATATTATTAATATATAAGCTGAATATAAATTTAATGGCTTAATATATATATTAATATTAATTACTTACGTACAACTTCTTGAGTCAAGGATATCTCGATTTATACGAAAGTTGATACGTTAAGTATAAGTAATACCGAAATGGTACAATATATTCAATATGAATATATTAAAAAACCTAGTCACTCTTAACACTTTCGTGCTAAACAATGTGACTATTAATAACCGCTCCGTTTGCTAGATAGCTAAACACTAATCTTAAATTACTTGTACTTTGGAGACTTCGAAGGTTACTAATAAGCTAGTTAAGCTTTGATCTAGAACTTGTTCAAATTAGAGCACGTTATACACGGATAAAATTCAAGCCTAATAAGCTAGTTAAGCTTTGATCTAGAACTTGTTCAAATTAGAGCACGTTATACACGAATAAAATTCAAGCCAAGATTATAGTGACTCAAAGTCAACAATAAAGAGCTTGTTTGAATTTAATCCAAATCTAGAATATAAGCTTAGGACCTTTTTACACAAACCACTAACAAGTGTTCATGTAAGAAAAAGATCAAACACCGAAAGGAAGTATAAAGAGAAATATTAAACTTAACACTAGAAAGTGCAAGTCTAAGTTCAATCTTCCTTTTTAGGCACTTTAATTGTCGGATATAATATCTAGAATCACTTGGCCAGTTAAGACTCGAATGAAAAGTCTTTAAGAAGATTCTCTTTAATTAATAGGCAAAGGTTACCATAATTCACCACAAGTTCTCCAGAATTTCAATCGGAAAAATCACAGAAATTGGATTTTTCCCTTATCAAAATAAATGAATATTTAAGAGAAGAAGATGGGTAGTTGAAGGCCTTTATGTTTTCCAAAAAGTTACCAAAAGCTTACTGGAAAAGTTCGCCGGAGTTTTGACCGGAAAAATCAAAGTGGCCGGATTTTTCCAATACAAAAGGGGCATAATATTTCAAACTTCTAATGGGCTTGATGGAGCCTTTTTAGAAAGAGAGAATCAAGCTAGAAATGCTTCGTTTTGAATCTTTCTTGTAGATCTACAAATATCTTAACCAAATGAGTTTGTTAAAAACCAAATGGGTTTGATAAGGTGTAGTATCTTTATAAAAGATATGTGCTCAAAACTCGAGGCAAATCTAGAGACTTTGAAGCCAAGAAGGTTTCATCTTTGTTACACCACAAATATGAACTCAAAAACAAGCTTTAGAGTTCGCCGGAAAAACTCACCGGAATTTGGTCGGAAAATTCGAAAACGGTTTTTTCTTCCTCTTTTCAAGGCAAACGAGTTTTAATGGGCTAGATCTAAGATGTTTAAGCTTGGTGTAGAAGAGAAACCAAAGATGGAAAGCTAGTTTAGAAATTATAACCTTTTGTTAAAGAATTTGAAAGTTGGAACAAAATGGGTTATAAGAGAGAAGTATTCTAGAGAGAGATTTTCTAGAGAGAAGGAGGATAGAATACTTCTTCTAAATATGAGACTAGCTTTGCAAAAATGAGAAGTGTTTTGGATTTCTTGGTGTTAGAAAATGTGAGGGGTGGGGGTTGTATTTATAGGGAAAGTTGGGGGAATGAATGATGGAGATTGACTTGGAATGAATGGTTGAGATTAATGCTCCCAAAATTTGAATTGGTGGGGGGGGGGGGGGGAATTTGAATTCCTTGAGGGGGAAATCTGAATTGTATTGAGGGGAAAGTATTTTGGGGCTGGACCAAGTCAACTAGTGCTTCTTGTACCGTATTAATCAAATATATACGTAACAAATACAAATAAGTATATAACACCAAAATTCATTAATAAATACAATAAATATGAAAATAATATCTTTATTTTTTCTGGAAACATTATAAATAATATTCTGTCCGGAAAAATATTTTTCAGAATATTTTCTTGAAAAATGAATAAAATACGAACCGAACGAACTGGCTCGAAAATAAAAGTTCTCAGAAAATTATGAGAAAAATTCTAATATTATTTTATATTATTCTAATAACCTATAAAAAGTTTCAAGTCATTCTAACAAGTTAAAGTATTTTATTTGATCAAAATATGATAAAGTTGTGTTCTGGATCAAAATAAAATACATATAGCCACTGAGCGAAATAAATCAGCCTTTAAGCTAAATTTTTGACTTGAATAATTTCTTTTACTAGTATTCCCATATATAAAACATAGTTGAAAACTTGTGGGAAGTTACTAGTGTATTAAAATATTTTTTCCCGAATAAAAGATAAAATAGAACACCGGGAGAAAAAATTATATTTTAAATATTAGGCAAGAGTAAAAATTACTCAAATAATATTTTCACTGAGATAGATGATTTTTCATTCTGGTAGTTCCTTTAGGAAACACCTAATCTCAATAAACAATATTATCTGGAAAAAGATTTATAATTTAAAGTACCGAAAAATCTTTACTCTGCCTTATATGTATAACAATAATGTTCTAAAAAATATCATTACATGACATTTCTTTTTCGAACTTTTCGCTCTATATAAATAGAAGTTTTAGGAAAATAATCACTTGTAGAAATTAACATTGAACTCTCGAAAGGATCACTTGAATAATCCTATGGGAAGTTACTAAGTGATTTAGTTACTTCCTAAATTCTATTTAAATTTAATAATATTAGACAAACATTAAAATACTAAAAAGATTAGAAGATATGAAAAGAACAATATCCTTTCAATCTTCCCCTTTTTGATGTTTGTCAAAATATTAAAAAAATTTAAAATGTGTGTGTAGGAGGTTCAAGGCTTATAGGATACCCCTAAAGCTTCCCCTTAGTGTATGCATGAGTTTTTGAAAAAGAAGAGAATAAATTTTAAAAACCACGTTTTCTTTTTCTCTTCCCGTTAAATACACTAATTTAACACACATATTTTCACATATTTTCTCTTTCCCTTTTTGACATTACATCAAAAAGTAGAAACAGAATACATGTAAAGGGTGTAGTTGACTTACAAATTGGGGACCAAAAAGTTAATTTTTGGTTGGCTTGAGAGACAAAAATGCTGATTTTATACTTAAAAAGCATAATTTTGTCGTTAATCCAATTGTTTCTACGAATGCATGCAGCTTCCTTTTAAGAAACATGTGGAACCAAGGGGAATTTATTCCATCTTTTCTGTTTGCTTCCCCTTTCTATTCAAAATTTTGAATTTTTTCAATTTTTTATTTCGAATTTTTCTTTTCCCGTTTTTTTTGTTTCGAATTTTAGTTTAAAAACTTAATTCGAATTTATTTTTTCTTTTCCAAAAAAAATCCTTTTCTGATTTCCCCTTAGCCTTTTTCCAATTTTCATGTTTCCATTTATCACCTGTAAAAATTTTACATACCCATGTTTAGTCGATATATATATATATATAAATATATTTCGAAATTGAAGTACAAGAGCAGAATTTAAAAGACAAGAGATATAATAAAGCTAATTTACATTAATTAAAGGGCATAAAAAATGTCATAGTTTAACAAGCTTAATTATACAATGTAAACGAAAAGGAAATCCTAAAAGCGATAATATAATCCGGGAAATGGAAGGGGGTACAAACTGAAGATCTGCTAATAAATCAGTAAATTGATTTATAGTTGGACAAATCACTAGACTGATTAATAGACTTTGGACAATGTAAGCAAGAGCTAGTAAAAGCACTATAACAGTGCACGACAGAACCTAAAGAAGGAAAAGTCAAGGGGGAAGTCAACTAGATTAACTAAAATAACCAACCAACCAACAAAAACCATACTGGGCATAGAGATGAAGCAATGAGTACATGATCTAGGCAACCGAACCGAGTCCACTAGGCAGTGTGAGGAGAATCCACCTTGGGCAACACGGGATCATTTTCGGGATTAGGCACTTCTCCAAAATCAACAAAGTTTGGATCAGTAGCCATGCCCATATGCCCATAAAACAAGTGGTTGAAGCTCTTTTCAACTGCCTCAGCCTTGGTAGAGGCTGTTTGAACCAAAGTCATCAGAAAATTGATTCTTCCATCTAACTGGGTAGACCGATGTTTGGTCGAGTCTACCTCAGTTTTGAGGAGAGCAATTTCTGTAATCAGTGAATCCAATTTATGGGACAACTGTAACACCCCCTTCCCAAAATGAGATGAGTGGTTACTTATCAAACCACAAACCTGTAAATATAGTACTGAAATCCACCAAACTTAATAATTAAATAGGTCCAACAGGTCTCCAAGCTAATATCAAAACCTCCAAAATAACTCAAAATGATAAATGTGAATAATTCCAAAATCTCTAATAATAAAATGTCTAAAATAATTCGAGTCTCCATCACACAGCCTGAGATCCCCCTAAGTACCTGCCAGAAGAAGAATACGGCATGAGCCAAATGCCCAGTACGGATTGGAATACAGTTTATAAAACAAGAAGCAAGATATATAATTTGATAACAATAAATAAACTTTAATTTTTAAAGACAAGGCTGAAGCAAAGAGGGTTATAATATTTCATACCGATACAAAACAGATAACAGATACACACATCATAGGGTACCTAATGCGTGCAACAAACCGGACAACGTGTACGGCATATACAACGTCACCGTCAAATATCAAATCACAAATCAAATCAAATCCTGGGTGCACCCACGTATCCTCAAACAAATATCAAAATGCGCAAAGCTCACCACCTGAGCTATCAGAAGGATACGCCGTGACTAATCACACTACCACGGAAGTGTCATGCCACTGGTGCCGCAATGACATGGTTGTAGTACCCCTACAGCTGGTTAAATCGGTATACCCTAATATCACTCTAAGGGTTTAATAAAATAATTCCACAATTTTTAAGATCACTTGAAACGGATATTTCAAATACTCTATGCAGATATGTAACATATATAATTTTCGAAAAATGTAGAAACAAATATTTAAATATTTCGAAACAGATTTAAAATAATTTTCGAAAAATCAAAACAGTTGGAATGAATAATAATGGAAGGAGCAGATTTACTAACGGAACAAATCAAATATAATTAATCCTAAAAAGAGTAGCGCTGAAGAGAAATGAGATGAAAATCCGTACCTTAAAAATAGCAATCTCAAACACTACCTAACTCCATAAAATCCGTAATTGACCCGCTAAACTCCCGTCACCCGATCTAATCACATGAATATAATTTATTAATAATAACTCACAGTATTCTATATATTTATTATTAAACATAATTAATTACATGATTTTTAACCCGACGCAAGTGAATTTCAAATATAGATTTATGTTAACTATCCACGACTACTAGTGACCATGTATTCATTATGTAAATTATATAAATAAGTCGTATATCTATACTACGTTTACTAATATAATGAATACAAGTATTACCTGAAAAGCCTGTTACAGAACTCTAGTACTTGATGTCGAGCTATTGTTTTCAAAAGTTTTCGCTTCTCTGCCTTGCTTCCTTCACTATCTCGGTTGTACCATATTTTAGGGTTTTAATAAAATAACATAGGTATGATTTATGTATATATAACTCCAAAACTAATATCCTTTTTCTAATATAAATTTAATTACAAATTATACTCTAAATCAAATTTAATATAAATATTATTATAAAAAAACAATCTTACAAACTCAATTCAAATTCTAAATCTAAATCTAATTCTAATTCTAATTATTATTATTAACTAAATAAATAATTACGGATATTACATATATATCCCCTTAAAAAGGATTCCGTCCCCGGAATCTAACGAAACTTAAACTCGTACCTAAATCGATTAAATGCGGATATTTCTCACGGATAGATTCTTCTAGTTCCCATGTAGTATCTCTCTCTGAATGATTTTTCCACAAAACTTTAACAAATGGAATGGTTCTCCTTCTCATAATTCGCTCCTCTCGAGCTAAAATAGTTTCAGCTTCTTCCTCACAAGAAAGATCTTCCCTAATTTTATGTAACGGATATTGAACTACGTGCAATGGATGATAGTTTTAGCCTCTTAAAACAGACACATGGAACACATTATGCACATGAGATAACTGTGGTGACAATGCTACTCTATAAGCAACTTCCCCCACTCTCTCTATAACATCAAAATGACCAATATATTTTAGACTAAGCTTCCCTTTCATACCAAAACGTTTAACACCCTTCCAAGGAGACACTTTTAAAAAAACACATGATCACCAGGCTCAAATCCGTCAAACTTCCTCTTTTGATCTGCATAGCTCTTTTGACGCGATTGAGCTTCCTTTAAGTTTTTTTTAGCCTGTTCCACCTTCTCGTTAGTTACCCGAACCAACTCTGGCCCTTCAATGACACTCTCTCCAACCTCATTCCAACAAGTCGGTGCTCTACATTTTCTATCATACAACGCCTCAAATGGTGGCATGCCAATGCTCGCTTGCCAGCTATTATTGTACGCAAATTCCACGAGATACAAATACTTATCCCAATCACCATACCATTCCAAAGTACAAGCCCTCAACATATCCTCCAACGACCGGATCATCCTCTCCGATTGTCCATCAGTTTGTGGATGAAAAGATGTGCTATAATTAAGCCTCGTACCCCAAGCCTGCTGAAATCCCTTCCAAAAACAAGAAGTAAACCTCGTATCCCTGTCTGAAACTATCGACATAGGCACATCATAAAGTCTAACAATATCTCGCTGAAATATCTCTGCTAAATCATGAATATGAGTATTCTCTCTAATAGGTAAGAAATGAGCTGATTTTGTAAGTCTATCAACTACCACCCAAATAACATCATTCTTCCTAAAGCTCCTCGGTAAACTGGTCACAAAATCCATGGTAATGTTTTCCCACTTCCAAACCGGGATATCTAATTGCTGTAATAGTCCACTAGATCTCCGATGTTCAATCTTTACCTGTTGACATGTAAGACATTTCCCCACAAACTCTGCTATGTCCCGTTTCATCTTACTCCACCAAAAATACTTCTTCAAATCTCTATACATCTTAGTAGAACTTGAATGGATAGAAATGAAAAACTCCGAGCCTCAGTCAAAACTGCTTCACGAATCGTTTCATCTACAGGCACCACAATATGATACCCAACCATACCACACCATGATCATCAACATGAAACTCTGTTTACATACCATCTACCACATTCAATCTAATAGCTTCTACTCATGTATCATTTTTCTGAGCATCCTTAACCTTTGAGACTAGATTTGATTCCAGCTTCAAACTTGCCATGCTTGCAACTGATCCTCCAACATACTACTCCACACCCAAGCGCTCCATATTTGAAATAAGGTGCTGCTGAGTAATAAGAGACGCAACACTTCCCAAGTTCTTCCTACTAAGAGCGTCCGCCACTACATTCGCCTTTCCTAGATGATACTGAATTTTAGCATCATAATCTTTGACAAGTTTAAGCCACCTTCTATGTCCCATGTTTAGTTCCTTTTGTGTAAAAATGTATTTGAGACTCTTGTGATCAGTGAAGATGTCACAAGTTTCCCCGTAGAAATAATGCCTCCAAATTTTTAAGGCAAAGACCACTGTTGCTAACTTCAAGTCATGGGTAAGATAATTTACCTCATAGGGTTTAAACTGCCTAGAAGCGTACGAAATCACCTTCTCATGCTGCATAAGAACACACCTCAAACCCCTCTTAGAAGTATAGGGGATGACACCAACCTTTTCTTCAACTCTTAAAAACTCTGTTCACGATCATCATTCCACTCGAACTTAACACCTTTCCGCATCAGCTGAGTCAATGGCAAAGCTATGGATGAAAAACCCTCTACAAAGCACTTATAGTAGTCTACCAAACCCAAGAAACGCCTCACATCTGTCGCATTGCTAGGTCTCAGACAATTTGTGATAGCCTCGACTTTCGCAGGATCTAACTCAATCCCCTTACCAGACACAATATGCCCCAAAAATGCAACCTGCTCCAACTAGAATTCACACTTTAAAAATTTTGCAAACAATTTCTTCTTCCTCAAGATTTCAAGTACAATGCGCAAATGCTCATCATGTTCTTCCTTACTCCTAGAGTATATCAAGATATCATCAATGAAAACCACAATGAACTTATCCAAGTAATCATGAAATACTCGATTCATCAAATCCATAAACACTACTGATGCATTCGTCAACCCAAAGGACATCACAAGAAACTCGTAATGACCATATCGAGTGTGAAATATTGTCTTCGGAATATCCTCATCTTTTACTCTTAACTGGTGGTAACCCGATCTCAAATCTATCTTCAAGAAATGCTCCGGCCCTTGCAACTGATCGAAAAAGTCATCAATGCATGACAAATGATACCTGTTTCTAACAGTCATCTTATTCAACTCCCAGTAGTCAATACACAATCTCATAGTCCCGTCTTTCTTCTTCATAAAAAAATAGTGGAGCACCCCATGGAGATACACTCGGTCTGATAAATCCCTTATCCAACAAGTCTTGTAGTTATTCTTTTAATTCATATAACTCTACTAGTGTCATTGTATACAATCATTTTAAATAACTTCAGCCCTGATGACAAATTCAAGAATAACATATACATGCTTTTGTGAAATAACACATCTTTCATGTCTCTCGAGTATTCTCAAACCTTTATAAAATTCATCCACTACTTTCTTTTTATGCTCCAACATCTCTAGTTATATGGAACCACTTAGGTTAGATCTCAATTCCTATTTAAATCTCTCATTACTTTAAAGATGTCTCATGAACCCTTCGAACAATCCAACCTTACAAACTTTTTTTTAATGTAATTTAAAATATTCTCATCATCATCCTACCTAATGAAATATAACATCCAAAGGTAAATTTCTTTATACACACTTGAGAAATATTGCATGATGAACACATTAATAAATCAATTTCAATCCATTATCATCTTGAAATCTTTTCATCTAGTCGCATTCATATTTCCTCACCACATTTCAAATTATATATATTTGATTTCACATCCTACCATGGTAGCGAACCTAGTATCTCTTTGCATTTAACTCATTGATAATCAATAATCCTTAATATGTAGCTCACATCCTTAGTTGAAGTCTTAAATCCATACAATCCTTAGCCAAAAGTTATCTTACTCATAAAGTCAAAATAATTCTAAATACACCTCTCATTTAAAAATCTTGATCTACAGTTACTAACATACTTGCATCTTCATAGATCTTTCACTTTCCTTCTTAATCAAATACTCCAAAATGTTTGATGAATAAATCCTTAAATATTTAATCAAGGTCATGCATCCCTATCGGAAATAAGTTTGCCTAGATGAATATATCTTACATATTCTAAACACTCTTAATAATTATCACGAAGGCACATAAAAGGATTCACTTACGAAGACTAAACTGAAGGATTCCGAGATGAGAAAGAAGCAACAAAATGAGTCAAAACATATTCAAATAATGCAAAAGCTCCACGTCTAAAAAGGATTCACAATATCAAATACAGATACGAATGAATTCGCAGAAAGAGGCAAGCTGAAGTATTTTATAAAAAAATTTGTGACATAATGTTGAAATGAACGCAACTACATGAAGTCTCAAAATAGAATACCCATCCTAATGGCTACCCAAAATCACAGGTCAAACCTAAATAGGTTTTCTACAAGAAAGAAACTTAGCTCTGATGCCATCTATAACAACCCAAGCCCACAACTGAACGCATACCAGGCCCAACAATCCACCACAGGTCAGCCCATAAAAAACTAACAATTTTAGATATACATTAGTTATTAACTTGTTCTTATAAAGGGCCCAAATACACTTTATCTATTCGATGTGGGATGTTACAAAATTTATAACAACCCAAGCCCACAACTGAACGCATACCAGGCCCAACAACCCACCACAGGTCAGCCCATAAAAAACTAGCAATTTTAGGTATACATTAGTTATTAACTTGTCCTTATAAAGGGCCCAAATACACTTTATCTATTCGATGTGGGATGTTACAAACACCCCACCTTATTGGGTCGACGTCCTCGTCGACCCCATGGACAAACTTACGGAACCCGGGCAGTGCCTTAGCACTTCCGGCCGGGCTAGGCTCTGATACCATCTCTGTAACACCCCCTTCCCAAAATGAGATGAGGGGTTACTTATCAAACCACAAACCTGTAAATATAGTACTGAAATCCACCAAACTTAATAATTAAATAGGTCCAACAGGTCTCCAAGCTAATATCAAAACCTCCAAAATAATTCAAAATGATAAATGCGAATAATTCCAAAATCTCTAATAATAAAATGTCTAAAATAATTCGAGAAATTCAAATGTCCTAATAAATGAAGTAAGGGTAGCTCTCCATCACACAGCCCGAGATCCCCCTAAGTACCTGCCAGAAGAAGAATACGGCATGAGCCAAATGCCCAGTACGGATTGGAATACAGTTTATAAAACAAGAAACAAGATATATAATTTGATAACAATAAATAAACTTTAATTTTTAAAGACAAGGCTGAAGCAAAGAGGGTTAGGATATTTCATACCAATACAAAACAGATAACAGATACACACATCATAAGGTACCTAATGCGTGCAACAAACCGGACAACGTGTACGACATATACAACGTCACCGTCAAATATCAAATCACAAATCAAATCAAATCCTGGGTGCACCCACGTATCCTCAAACAAATATCAAAATGCGCAAAGCTCACCACCTGAGCTATCAGAAGGATACGCCGTGACTAATCACACTACCACGGAAGTGTCATGCCACTGGTGCCGCAATGACATGGCTGTAGTACCCCTACAGCTGGTTAAATCGGTATACCCTAATATCACTCTAAGGGTTTAAATAAAATAATTCCACAATTTTTAAGATCACTTGAAACGGATATTTCAAATACTCTATGCAGATATGTAACATATATAATTTTTGAAAAACGCAGAAACAAATATTTAAATATTTCGAAACAGATTTAAAATAATTTTCGAAAAATCAAAACAGTTGGAATGAATAATAATGGAAGGAGCAGATTTACTAACGGAACAAATAAAATATAATTAATCCTAAAAAGAGTAGCGCTGAAGAGAAAGGGGATGAAAATCCGTACCTTAAAAATAGCAATCTCAAACACTACCTAACTCCATAAAATCCGTAATTGACCCGCTAAACTCCCGTCACCGATCTAATCACATGAATATAATTTATTAATAATAACTCACAGTATTCTGTATATTTATTATTAAACATAATTAATTACATGATTTTTAACCCGACGCAAGTGAATTTCAAATACAGATTTATGTTAACTATCCACAACTACCAGTGACCATGTATTCATTATGTAAATTATATAAATAAGTCGTATATCTATACTACGTTTACTAATATAATGAATACAAGTATTACCTGAAAAGCCTGTTACAGAACTCTAGTACTTGATGTCGAGCTATTGTTTTCAAAAGTTTTCGCCTCTCTGCCTTGCTTCCTTCACTATCTCGGTTGTATCATATTTTAGGGTTTTAATAAAATAACGTAGGTATGATTTATGTATATATAACTCCAAAACTAATATCCTTTTTCTAATATAAATTGAATTACAAATTATACTCTAAATCAAATTTAATATAAATATTATTATAAAAAAACAATCTTACAAACTCAATTCAAATTCTAAATCTAATTCTAATTCTAATTATTATTATTATTATTATTAACTAAATAAATAATTACGGATATTACAACAACATACCCAAATCACATACCCAAGGGGGCATACCCACAAAGATGCACTCAGAAGGAACATAGTCATCTAGTGGGACCCGAAACTTCACCATCTTATCAGAAATGATACTATCAACACTTTTACCCTGATATTTCTGGAGATTTACTCCGATAGCCTCAAATATAGTACTCAACAGTAATGCATAAGGCATATACCCAGTTCGAGAAGCCTCAATCATGCACATAATGATCATATGTGGGGCACTAAAATAAATGCGATTGTTTGAAAACAAATACATCAGTTTTAGGTCCACAAAATCAAATAGATCATCATGATTCTGTTTTGGTAGAATATTAGCACGAAAGATGAAAGAGAGCAACTGATAAACAGGAGTAAAGTGAGTATTAGAGATAGGCAGATTGTGTTGAAACATGATATCATTCAAGTGTTCACCCGTGAAAGTGGCAGTGAACGCACGATACTCACGAACATTAAACACAAGTTCTTTCGAAATATCTATGGTAAGCAAGGAGTTAACAACAGGGTTAAAATTTAGTGACTTGCTTACTATTAAGTGATCTAACATAATGGGCTTACTGTCAACCATCGAAGTAATAAAGGGAACACCATTTGCACCCTTGCCAATGCCCATGTTGCAGTAAAACTCACCAACAAGATTGGGTAAACCTTTTTATTCTTAAAGAAGATGAAGGGATCCCACTTGGATTGGTTAAACATGATTCTAACTTCAGATCCTAAAGGAAGGTTGATAAAGGATCCGGGTTGGCAGTTGTGCTTAAGATATAGATATTTAATAGTGGCTGAGTTACTAACAAATTGGGGTGTAGGAGATGCTGGCTTTTGTTTCCGTTTAAGGTTTTTTGGGTCAGAAGAGGGAGAAGGATCCATGGTCGACCCATAAGAAGGATACTGAGCAAGTAAATAAATGTTGGTGTGATAACTATGGTGTATTCTCAGCATAGAGAATAAGGAATGAAAATAAATACAAGAGAGGAATGTATTTATAAGGGAATAAAGGTAGTGTTAGGTTGGATATAGAAGACATAAATATTTAAAGAAATGATGTCATCCTAAAAAAAATGACACTTAGGGGCCAAAAGTCAACTTACCTAGGGGGTTTATATCAGAATTTGTCTAAAGACAGGGGACAAAGTGTCTAATCAGATTAATTGAAAGGTCAACCTAATTCTAATTAATTTTATAAACCCAAAGTTGTTAGGTCTGACCTGTAAACTGGACTTTAAGGACAATTTTTTGGGTTAAGGGGACAAGGTTTGGCTGAAAAAGTCCATTTTTCGAATTTAATCTAAGTGATCAAATAAAATTCGTTTTGTTCTACTTTTCCCTTATGTGATCACATAAATTCAATTTTATGGTCTCTTAATTTTTCGAAGTGAAGCACATTTATTCAATTTTATCTTGTTTATAAGAGTGTGATCCATTTAGAAGTAGATAATCAAATAACAAGTAAGTTATTAAAACTTACACACACAATATGTTCACTAGGTGACTGGTTCACCCTGGGAACAGATCAAGGGAGCCTCGTAGGAGCCCCCAGGCAGTCCATAGGATCAGCAGTATTGTGTGTGTAGTGTTAATCATAATATTATGCACATATCACACAAATTTATCTCAATAATCCAGTGATTAGAGATAGAGTAGTGAGAGTTTAGATTAACTTAGCTAAGAATTTTTGTTATAAGAAATTATCTTATAAATAAATCTCAAAATCCTGGTTAAGTAAACTTAGATGCCAAGGAATCTGAGTCACTCCTTACTTTGAACACAAAGTGTGAAGGAGGCCCGTTTGAACACCTTCGTGTAACCAATTTGGATAAGGAAATTTATTCTGAAATAATTATCTTATTTTCAAAAATTCTCTACTTAAGTATCTTACTCAATCACTTTGATCAATGAAAATGTATTTTAAATTTTAAATTTTCTTTATCTTGATTAAGTGATCAACTAAAGGCATATAACATTTATGTTGTTTTATTTTAATTAAGGTGCCAAAATTCTTGAATTTTAAATTTTAATACAAATAAACCAAATCACGGTGGAACTCGAATCAAGTGTCAAATTTATTTTCGAGTTTCAGAATATAGTATATTTTTATTAAAATCAACAAACACACATCCAAAATAATTCAAGTAGACAATAATTAAAGCAATTTGACCAAGCAGGATCACATAAGCAAGTTAAACACATTTAGTCAAGAAATAAAGCTTGTAACAGTGGATTACTAATATTCATGACAGAATAAAATTAAGATCCAATGCAAGTCCCAAGTTTTTGAAACAATTTACAAGTGCCAAAAGAACAGTAATTTTGGGCAAGACAACTTGTAGAATTTTGAAACCAATTTTGGATAAATTACAACTGAAACTATATCCTTAGTTTGGAATCCAAACCAAGGATGTACATCAGATTTTAAAAATGAACAAGTAATCCTAAGCATGATACTATATGAATTTTCTAGATGCAATCACAACCTAAAAGTTATTAGATCATATAATTATGCATTCTAGATGCTTAATGTAGTCCTAAAGTGCAAATAGTACTATCTAACTATGAGAATTATAAATATGAATTTATAGTGATTCACCTTAGTTGTATAGGATTCATTCACATACAATCCTTACCTTAGGGATTGAAACATCACAATAATTTCAAGAACCAGCAGTTTTATCAAGAATTACCATGTCCCACAAATTTCAAACTCAAGGATTTGACCAAGTACCAAGCCAGTATCACAAAGCCAAGTATACACACATATAACAAATAGGTACATACACACATATTGCAGACATATAATATAATTCTACTTCTATGTGGCCAGTTCCAACAGTGATGTTGATTCAAGGGTGCTCATGGCCCCCAAGACACCTCTTAATTGAAGGGCTTGTGTGTGTGTGATTATAAAGTATTAAGTAAAGAAATACACACATCAAACTGGTACATACATTAGATCATAATAAAGATTGTGTGTCATGGCCAGTTGGTAATTGACAATAGGAATGATCAACACAAAAACTAGCTACACCGCATTGCAATCAAATCATGTAAGAAGAATCATCTTATTTGTATTTTCTTACACTTAGTCATAGCAAATAGATAATTCATGTAATTATTCATATCTAAACAGTCAATCCTAGCAAAAATGTATAACTTCATATGCTAGAATCATGGTGTGACTCAGAATATTGCATTAGGACTTATAGACAGATAAGTACAGGCTCATGTTAAGCATATAATTAAGTAGCCATGTTAATATTATGTAGAAAAAACTTGGATATCATTTTAGAATATGCAGACAAGTAACTACCTAGACATGGTAAACATGTAATCATGGTATACATGTAATCATGGCATAATCAGGTAGACAGAGCATCAAGGAATCATTCCAACTGTTACCATTTTAGAATAGTTCTAAGCATGATATGATGAGTCCCAGTAGCAAACAATCAGAATTCCTGGATATGGCAAATTACAGGGGATGTATATAAGATCATGGAATTAAACTGAATCATGGACTAAGTTAAATTGTAGGCATGTTAAATGATTCATACATAAGATTCTATCATGTAATCGGCAAGAGATATGATGAGTGTAAATAGAAGATCATGTCATAAGAGAGGCAATTCACTCATTTTAACTCACATTATAAAGAAGCAGTCATGTCAAATCAGATAAATAATAGTTGATAATGAAATTTATCAAGTAAGCAGCTGATGAATACATTTACCTTCAATTGGTGGCAACTTACAGCTAATGAGATTTACTAGAATCTATAGTGGACTTGAGATAGAGGATCACTAGCAGTTCATCAAGACAGCAAACCAACACATGCTAAATTATAAATGATCAGGCATTATGTACCACATGATTTTAGAGTATCAAGTAATCATTTAGGCAAGATATAAAGCAATATAATGAAACCCTTGATTGTAGTGACACCTATTTGGCCTCAAGTTGTGCCATCATTGGCCCAGATTGTCTAAAACAAGCATAGACTCAGATCTAACACATAATTGAAAAACAATGAACAAGTATTCATATAGACGCTGAGACTTGACTCGAATATTAGAATGAATTTGACTCAGTATCTAAAGCACGTGAATCATTAGTTCATTACTTCAACCTTTAAAGATCTAAAAAGAATCTTATACCCACTATTTGATCTCCGGTTTGTCAAAACCACAATTGATTTCAAGAAATCGATTTAGGTTTTCGATTCCTTTATCGATTTACATCATTTTGACTCAACGCAAGTTATGAATATGCTACAGATACACAACACGAACAAATACCTCTACTAATACAAACTCAAAGAGACAATAACAAAAACCAGTAGATTGAAGATCGAACCACAAATTCATTAAACACTATTTGAGATCATTGTATATTGAGATCATTGTATATTCATAAATAGTTAATCTAAATTCGTATCTTCAATCAGATTCATCAATTTATGACACGATTTGATTCGCAACTTCGTATCTTCAATCGATTAAATCGACTTATAACACGACTTGAGTTTCAATTCGCATCTTCAATTATTTCCTCGATTTGTAACATGAATCAAGAGTACTCTTTAACACAATAACACGAGATCAAGTCACTTAATACACATACTAAATATATACACACGCCTGTATAGTTGTGGGCATCAAGATTTGACCGGAACTGTATCAATGTTTCGATCATTATACTTGTCGCCATTTGTTATTTGATGTAACCTAACCCTTTTGTATCAAAATTGAAACAAAACGGAACTCGAATAAGATTTAAACAAGAAGAATCTCGAGCCTGTGTTCCAAGGGATTTGAATATCGAGACCATCATAGGAGAATAATCATCCTAGGTCATGGATGATTCATTCCAAAGAATGAGACGAAAGAGATGAAGAGAGATACAAAGATGCAGCCGTACTAACCCTGCAAAGAACAACACACACAACTGAATAGTGTGTTTGTTCCAAACCTTAAATATAGAACGATTTAGACGGATTGGATTAAATCATCATTATGATTGAATGGCTGAGATTAACCCGGGTTAGGGTATAGAATTGGGTCGGGTTAGGGGAATAGGTTGGGTAGGGTTTGTATCTGATTTATACATATATGTATATATGTGTGTTTGTTATGTGAGTGTGTATATATGATTTTGAAATCAACGGCTCAGATCGATGTGTGTTTTCTGCAGACGGTTAGGATGAGCTCAATCAGCAATCCGCGTGAAACAGAGCTGACCAATCACATGCCGCCACATCACTGTTGAGTGTGTAATTGTATTTTTATTTAAAAACCATTTACTAAATTACATTAAAAATGCAATTAAAAAATGCTTTAAAAATACTAGAATAAATATAAAAATTCAAGAACAATTCTCAAATATTCAGAAAAATATTCTTTATCAGAATTAAATTTTTCATAAATATTTCTTATCAATCAATAATTTTGGAAAATTTCTGTTTGAATTTGAATATTAGTAAAAATATAATTAGTTGCCTTTCTAAATACCAATAAATCTTGTAAAGTATTAAAAATACTTTTTAAGATAATTAGGTATTTTAGTAAAATATTGCAACTCCAATTTATATCTCACAAGTATTTTTTATTGATTACATTTATTAAAAATGAAATTAAAAAATATAAATAAGATATATGAGATAATTATAAAAATCATTAAAAATTTCCAAATATCTAGAAAATATATTCTTGATATGAATATATGACTTTTATAAATATTTCTTATTTTGCAATAATTTTAGAGAATTCTTAATAGATTTAAATATATAAAAATATTAAAGTAACTTGCTTTATAAATTACTAATGAATCATTTTAAGCAACAAATTGCTTTTTATGATAATTAGTAATATTTCTAAATTGTTACAATTACTTTGAGTTTTCCATCATTCCAAGATTCCATCGAAGTTTGGAAAATCTTTTGGAATATAATGGTTTTGTGAAAATATATGCGATATTTTGTTCGGTATCAATGTGTACCAACTTAATATCACATTTAATAACACATTCTCGTAAAAAGTAATGTCTTATATCAATATGTTTTGATCTAGCATGTAAGACTGGATTCTTGCTTAGATCAATAGCACTTTGTATTGTCACAATTAATTGATACAACATCAAATTTGACCGTATAATCAGCTAGCGTTTTCTTTGAAAGTGTTTGACCTAAAACCAATCATGTATGATGAGTTAGGAAAAACTTTCTCCTACTCTTATTTAATTTCATTTGATAATAATAAAGTATTTATTTGTTATGTTACGGGCTTAATCTATTTGAAGTGTATTAAATAAGATGTTCCATAGTTTAGAGCAAAGCTTCTAGAATTATAATGAGATTGTAATAATGAGATCTAGAAGATAATAGCTTTAGAGTTAAACAGTTCCTGATCATAGGATAACTAATTGGAAATTGGTAAATCTGTAAAGATCAGTACATACTATGCTAGCTCTCTTAGGAGGATGTCTGTTCTCATAGACATTTGTGTGGTGACACTATATCTAGTATGTAGGTGTTTATTAAGGAATAAGTTTACTGAACATGACTCGATAAGTAGAATAACTAATGGATTTTACTCACGTGTCGATAGTTGTTTATTAAGTAAATAGTTGTACAAGTATCCTTAGACTTTAGATCGTTAGAGTAATCTCGTACACAATGATTTATGCTTTGGTTTAGTCCTTAGTCTCTAGGACATTCATTAGGTCCATTCTGGGCATAGTGATTTGTGTATGGAGATAGTTAACGGATCAATAAAGGATCTGCCCCTTCCAGTAAAGGAAGTGAATATCCTATGTTATTCTTAGATATGCAAGTTCAGGAATCTCTGGCCAGAGTGAATGAAATTAGAAAGAGTTTTTAATTTGCATTAAAAGGAACTTTGCATTATGAATAAGAAATCATATGATTAAATTAGATAGGCTTGACACGAGTTCCATGCCTTGTATTTAATCGGGATATTGAAGGGTAGAAGGAATTAATTGTACGGTAATTAATTACTGACAGGTTCTAAGTATTCTAAGTAATGATTTCGTATTATCTGGATAGTCGCGATATGTTTAGAAGCATCACTCATGATGTAGAATAAATATAATTAATCAGATTAATTATATTTAATGAATTAATAGAATTCATATAAATAATAAATAAAATGTTTATTATTATTTATTTCTACTACCGGCTTAATATTGAACCTAAAGAGTCACGTCATAAAAGAGATTAAATTATAGATGAAGGAATAATTAATAATAGCTAGTCATTATTTATTTATGAAATAAATAATTACTTAGCAAATTTTATAAATTAATTAAATGAGATTTAATTGATTATAAATTATTTAAGATAAGATCTTAAATATTATTAACTAAATATTTAATTAAAGTAATTAAATGTGAAGAGAGAATAATTTTCTAAAAGAGTTTAGAAAAAGGAATTGATGATTAAAATAGTTTTAATCATTAACTAATTAATTAAAAAGATTAATTAATTAAAAAGGGAATTAATAATAAGATATTTATAGAAAATATCTCAGTTGAGATATTTGCCTATAAATATAGGATTATAAACCCTAATAAAAAACCCCTAATATTTGTGAGAAATATTTTAAAAGGGAGGCAACCATAATTTCTTCTCTAGCCTCCTCCTTCATCTTTTAGTTTGATTCTTGGTGGATATCTTTAGAACACTCCACACTTGAAGGGTGATTGCAAGGATTGAAGAACAAGATATTCTCTAGCTGTTGTCGGAAAGCAATCGATGTATTCTTTAATTTATAAAATAGTTTTGTATCTATATGTATGTATACATAGGAATATATGCAAATAAATGTTATTCAATGCTTCCGCTCATGCATAAATTCCTCCATGCTTCATCTAGATAATTTGAGCACAACACTTTGCTACAACTATATATTCATCTTCAGTGGTTGACATGGAAACTGAGTTTTGTTTCTTTGAAAACCAAGAAACTAGACAACTTCCTAAAAACTGTCATGTACCACTGGTACTATTTTTGTCAATTAAATGACCAGCATAGTCTGAGTCGGAAAAACAAACTATATTAAATGGTTGACCTTTCGGATACCAAAGACCAATATCTGTAGTTCCTTTCAGATATCTAAAAATTCTTTTTACCGCAGTAACATGAGATTCTTTAGGAGAGGCTTGAAACCTTGCACACTTGCAGACACTGTATTGAATATCAGGCCTACTAGCGGTAATGTATAACAAGCTTCCTATCATACCACGGTATCTCTTTAACTCAATTGGAGTTCCCTTAGGATCTTCAGTTAATTTTTCCGAGGTAGACATAGGAGTGCTAATTGGTTTAGCATTTTCCATCTCAAATTTCTTTAACATTTCTTTACAGTACTTAGACTAGGATATATGAATCCCATCATTTGACTGTTTGATTTGCAATCCGAGAAATAAATTTAATTCTCCCATTATACTCATTTCGAATTCTTTACTCATTTGTTCAGAAAATTCTTGACATAGTGATTCTTTGGTTGAACCAAAAATGATATCATCAACGTAGATCTGAACGAGTAAAATATCTTCGAGGACATATTTTGTAAATAAGTTTGTATTAGCCGTTCCCTTTTTAAACCCGTTTTCAACAAGAAACTTGCTTAGTCTATCATACCAAGCTCTTGGAGCTTGTTTAAGACCATACAACGCTTTATATAATTTATAAACATACTCAGGATGAATATGATCCTCAAATCCAGGTGGCTGTCGAACATAGACTTCTTCGTCTAGCACCCCATTTAGAAATGCAGATTTCACATCCATTTGGTAAACTTTGAATCCTTTATGATACGCAAAAGGTATGAACATTCGAATGGATTCGATTCTTGCTACCGGTGCATAGGTTTCATCAAAGTCAATACCTTCCATTTGAGTATATCCTTGTGCAATCAATCTAGCTTTATTTCTTGTTATGGCTCCATCCCTATCCAACTTATTTCGATAGACCCATCTGGTACCGATAATAGAAGTATTGTGAGGTTGTGGAACTAATTCCCAAACTTTGTTTCGAGTAAATTGGTTTAATTCTTCTTGCATAGCAAAAATCCAATCCTCGTCTAACAAAGCTTCTTTGGCCATTTTTGGCTCTTCTTGGGACAAGAAAGCTACATGATTGACTATATTGTGAACTTGAGATCTTGTTTGAACTCCCTTTGCTAGTTCACCCAATACATTCTCAATTGGATAATTTCTACCAAATGGAATTTCCGGAGGAAGTTCAATTTCAGATTCTTGTTCTATAAGGGGATTTCTAGGGGTTGGAATGCCCAAATCTAGATTTTCGAACTCCCGAATTGCTTTCTCAATATCGGTATGTTCATTATCTAGAGGGTGAGTTTCCTCTTCAACAAGATTTCTATACTTTGATCGTGGTTTAGATTCATCGAATGCAACATTCATAGATTCTTCAACCACTAATTCTTCAACCACTAAAGATTTCAAGTTAAAGACACGATAAGCTTTGCTATCCTTTGAATAACCAAGAAATACTCCTTCACTCGGTTTAGGATCAAATTTGGTGAGGTAGTCTTTTGTATTCAAAATATTGCATTTACTTCCAAATACTTTAAAATAACTTATCTTTGGAGTTTTATTAAAATATAACTCATACAGAGTTTTTAGTATAATAGGGCGCAGTAGTACTCGGTTAAGAACATGAAAAGCTGTAGACATCGCTTCGGCCTAAAAATATTTAGGTTGACGATATTCATTTAGCATTGTATTTTCCATTTCTTGAAGCATTTTATTTTCCTTTCAATAACCCCATTTGACTGAGGTGTATAAGGAGGAGAGAAGTTGTGAGTAATACCATTTTCGTTGCAAAAGTGAACAAAATCAGAATTTTCAAATTCTCGGCCATGATCATTCCTTATATAGACAATCGTTGTGCCTTGCTGATTTTGCACTTTCTTGCACCAAACAGAAAATGATGCAAAATCATGACTTTTAGATTTGAGAAACTCATTCCAAGTATATCGGGAAAAGTCATCCACTATAGTGAGAGTGTATGAATATCCGCCTAAACTTAGAACTGGTACGGGTCCGACAAGATCCATATGCAATAATTCAAGTGGTCTACTAGTAGACACCATGAACTTGGCTTTGTGAGAAGCTCATATTTGTTTTCCGATTTCACAAGCCTCACATATATAATCTTTCACAAATTTCAATTTCGGCAAACCACGAACATGTTCTTTTGAAAAAATGTTCTTAATGAGTTTCATGTTTACATGGCCCAACCTTCGGTGCCATAACCATGGATCATCATTTGTGGTCATAGGACAAACGTTACTATAATTCCGTATGTCACACGTGTATACGTTCTTATCACGTGGACACTTAAGAATTAGTTTTCCGTTTTTGTCGAAAATTGAATAGTGAGTCAGATGAAAAATTACCTTACATCCACTGTCGCACAGTTGACTGATTAAGAGCAAATTGTACTTTAGTCCAGCGACTAGTTGTATATTTGATATCTTAAATTGAGATGCTCCAATATCGCCAATTCCAATTATGCTCCCCTTACTACTATCTCCAAACATTACGTTTCCATTGGTTACCTTTTTGATATTGGTCAAGAGTGACTTATTTCCCGTCATATGTCTTGGACACCCACTATCAAGGTACTACATACATTGCTTAGCAGTAAGGCAGACATGCATAACATTTTAGTTAAAACAAGTGGTACCCTTTCTATTTAAGGGTCCAGAGGTTAGTCCATAGTACCGTTTTTGTGAAATAGCATTTATAAATCTTGGTACAGGATAAATACTTTCATATTCATACAATTTTCTAGATGCATAATTCCTAGACGATGATGCATTTTGTCTCGTATAAGCATTATATTTTTCAGTGCGAGAATCATATGCATGAACAAGAGAATACGCATTTCTAAAATTTGCATGGTATGAAGTGTTTTGAGAATGATATGCAATCGGTTGTTGATGATAGTGAAAGTTTGGTCATCTTTGATCATTTGATACTTTCTTTACCGTTGCATGACTTTTCTTTTTGTTATTCCTCTTATATGGTTTTGTCCTTTAGGAACCCACATAAGTTCACCTTTCTCGACATCGTTCTTTGCCTTACAAAAGAGATGATCATGTCCACTTTTCTTGCAACATGAACAGATAATTGAAGATTGTTTAGGAACTTCATATTTTCTCATTTTAGGAGTATGATCTTTCTTTTGGACAAAAATATTTGGATCATATCCTAAACCTTCATTGTTTCGTCCCATTCGACCATACCTTAATAATCCATCAAGGATTTCGTTGCTTTTGGTAAATTGACGAGTTTTGTTCTCAAGATTAATCTTTTCTTTTTCAAGGTTATTAACCCTGTTTTTCAAGAAAATTTCTTGATCACAAATTTGGGCCAAGAGTTTATCATTTTCACTTTTGAGTCTAAGGGCTTCTTTCTGAGTTGTTTCAAGGTCATCGGAAAGTTGAGCCTTACGTTCAAGATCTTTTTCAATAAGATCTTCAAAGTAGACTACTTCCTTCCCCTTTTGTTTCAACTCATAGAGAAGCTCCTTTTCTCTTAACTCAAATTCTTTTGATGACTCTTCCTCGATTTTTCCATTTATGGTTTCTTTGAGTTGTTCAATACGAGAGTGACATGAAGCATTCGAATCAAAAATTGTTTGATATCGAATTTTTAAATCAGAAAGTTCAATTTCTAGCTCTTCAGTTTGAACATCAAGAGAACATATTTCAACTTCAAAATTTCTTTTGATTTCTTGAAAATGATTGTTCTCAAGTTTTAAACGATCGTTTTGAAGAGTGAGACTAGAAATTTCCTCATTGTATTTGATATGTAATTCATTCATCAATCTCACTTCCTTTTATTGAAATATGCATTTTTCTTCAAATATCTCTTTTTTAGATTTAATAAAAAACAATTTACTATTAAGCTTATCATAGCTTAATTTCAATCTTTGAATAACATCTGAATCATTGATACTTGATTCAAAAGGAGTGATAGAAGGAGAGTTTACCTCATGAGTAGAAGTAGAAGGTTGATCTTCTGAAGTAGATGCATCACTTAGTCCCATGAGACATAGATTAATAATCTCTTCAGTTGATTCTTGTTCAGCTTCATCCTCACTTAGATCCCAACCACTTTCATCCACGAGAACACGTCCCTTAGCAAGCTTAGGACATTCCCGTTTGAAGTGGTCCGGTTGTTTGCATTCAAAGCAAAGATCTTGTGGCTCTTCGGCAACTTGTTCCTTTGGTTTGTTAGGAACATATTTGTTGGCATTGTTATAAGCATTAGGAGCTTGTTGTATAACTTTGACTTGGTTGTAGTTGTTTATCGGATAATTACTCTTATAATTAGGCCTTCCTTTATAATTGAACACCTTGTTTTGGTTTTTCTATTTAAGGAATCCTTTTCCGTACATATGAGCCTTACTTCGGAGAACTCTACGAAGTTTCCTCGTTAGAAGTGCAATATCTTGCTCATCTAAATTCTGGAGCTCTTCGTTTAGATCATCTCCGTTTTCATCCTCATCGATCAATATAGCCTTTAAGGCCATATTTTTCTTTTTATCATCCACTTTAGGAATAACCTTTTCTTGAATATTATCCTCTTCCTATGCACGAAGATTACCGAATAAGTTATCAGTAGTGTAGATATTAAGGTTATGCATTTCTTTTATCGTAGTCACCTTCACTTTCCAATTCGGAGGCAAAGCCTTCAGTATTCTACGGTTTTTTTCATTTGTAGTGTATACCTTACCGAGTTGGGAAAGCTCATCGATGATACGTGTGAATCTAGTTTCCATATCTATGATGGTTTCACTCTCTTGCAACTTAAAGTTCTCGTATTCTTGGATTAGTGTATCCATACGAGATTCTTTAATATCGATAGTACCTTCATAGGTAATGACCAATTTTTCCACATTTCTTGTGCAGACTTGCAGTTATTAACACGTTTATATTCTTTTTCTGCAAGGGCACTTGAGAGGACCATTTCTGCTTTCACGGCAATATTCATTAGTTCCTCATCTTCACGAGTGTATTCACCCACTTTCTTTTCAATGACTACGTCATCTACTATTTTAGTGGGTATAATAACACCGTCTTCGATGGCCATGCAAACTTTAACACCTTGGACTTTAGCATAGATCCTGAATCTTGTTTTCTACGTGGCAAAGTTTGTTCCATCAAAGAGAGGAGGTCTTGAACTAGAAAGACCTTCACCACATCCAATGGTATTCAGATACGCCATGAGAATCGACTTTTTATATATGCCTGTAATCTGTAGAGACTAAACAAACATGTTAAAAAGGCCCTGCTCTGATGCCGATTGATAGGTCCCAAATAATGGGTAATAATGATGTAATTAAGATAGAAGGGGAGTTGAATAACTTAATTACCCTTTCTAAAAATATTAACGGCCTTTTAAAATTATTTCTTTACCTCTTAAAAATTGTTACCCTTTTAAATCCAATTTTTAAGTGCGGAAAGTAAAGAGTAAGGGAAAAAGAATACCACACAAGGATTTTTATCCTGGTTAGTACCATTTATATATTGTTAAGTAAATATATAAGCCCCCTTAGCCCAGTCCCAGAGCACATCCCCGGTCTCGAGATTTTGTTACTTAAACACACTCTTTAGCATAGGCGGAGAAGCCTTTACAGCATACAAATATTTATCTTGAAACGTAACTCCCCGTTACTTTCTCAAAATAAGTGTACTAAAACCCTACAAGACTTGTCTCGGACAATAACTCCCCGCTATCTCCTCAAAGACGTTGTAGCCCTTGGTGTAGTATTTGTACTTCTAACAAATTACAGTCTTAGGTCTTAGATCGGGTCTTGGATCTTTCCTTTTCCTCACGGCGCAAAGGCAACTAACTCCCCATTAGAATACCTAAGGCTTGGGTCTTAGAACAAGGATCACCTCACGTAAGTGTAGAATACAATATCTACAAAAATAACCTTTCAAACAGAGAAAGAGTTTTGGTCTAGAATGTTACAGTTGTAGGCCAGTAGGACAACAATAATATTCTAACAAGTCTAACAAGTAAGTATATTAATGAAACAATTTACACAAGTTATATTTAAAGAAATTAAGCAATAAATACGAATATAACTGAAGTGTAAATTATATTATTAATTTATAAGCCGAATATTAATTTAATGGCATAATATATATATATATATATATATATATATATATATATATATATATATATATATATATATTACTTAAGTACAACTTCTTGAGTCAAGGATATCTCGATTTATACGAAAGTTGATACGTTAAATATAAGTAATACCGAAATGGTACAATATATTCCATATGAATATATTAAAAACCCTAGTCACTCTTAACACTTTCGTGCTAAACAATGTGACTATTAATAACCGCTCCGTTTGCTAGATAGCTAAACTCTAATCTTCAATTACTTGCACTTTGGAGACTTCGAAGGTTACTAATAAGTTAATTAAGCTTTGATCTAGAACTTGTTCAAATTAGAACACGTTATGCACGGATAAAATTCAAGCCAAGATTATAGTGACTCAAAGTCAACAATAAAGAGATTGTTTGAATTTAATCCAAATCTAGAATATAAGCTTCTGACCTTTTTACACAAACCACTAACAAGTGTTTGTGTAAGAAAAAGATCAAACACGGAAAGGAAGTATAAAGAGGAATATTAAACTTAACACTAGAAAGTTCAAGTCTAAGTTCAACCTTCCTTTTTAGGCACTTTAATTGCCGAATATAATATCTAGAAGCACTTGGCCGGTTAAGGCTCGAATGAAAAGTCTTTAAGAAGATTCTCTTTAATTAATAGGCAAAGGTTACCACCATTCACCACAAGTTCGCCGGAATAATTCACCGAAATTTCGATCGGAAAAATCACAAAGATTATATTTTTCACTTATCAAAATAAACGAATATTCAAGAGAAGAAGATGGGTAGTTGAAGGCCTTTATGTTTTCCAAAAAGTTACCAAAATCTTGCCGGAAAAGTTCGCCGGAGTTTTGACTGAAAAAATCAAAGTGGCCGGATTTTTCCAATACAAAAGGGGCCGAATATTTCAAGCTTCTAATGGGCTTGATGGAGCCTTTTTAGAAAGAGAGAATCAAGCTAGAAATGCTTCGTTTTGAAACTTTCTTGTAGATCTACAAATATCTTAACCAAGTGGGTTTGTTAAAAACCAAATGGGTTTGATAAGATGTAGTATCTTTATAAAAGATATGTGCTCAAAACTCGAGACAAATCTAGAGACTTTGAAGTCAAAAATGTTTCCTCTTTGTTACACCATAAATATGAACTCAAAAACAAGCTTTAGAGTTCGCCGGAAAAACTCGCCGAAATTTAGTCGGAAAAATCGAAAATGATTTTTTCTTCCTCTTTTCAAGGCAAATGAGTTTTAATGGGCTAGATCTAAGATGTTTAAGCTTGGTGTAGAAGAGAAACTAAAGATGGAAAGCTAGTTTAGAAATTATAACCTTTTGTTGAAGAACTTGAAAGTTGTAACAAAATGGGTTATAAGAGAAAAGTATTATAGAGATAGATTTTCTAGAGAGAATGAGGAGATACTACTTCTTCTAAATATGAGATTAGCTTTGCAAAAATGAGAAGTGTTTTGGCTTTCTTGGTGTTAGAAAATGTGGGGGGTGGGGGTTGTATTTATAGAGAAAGTTGGGTGAAATGAATGGTGGAGATTGATTTGGAATGAATGGTTGAGATTAATGCTCCCAAAATTTGAATTGGTGGGGGGGGGGGGGGGGGGAGGGATTTGAATTCCTTTAGGGGGAAATCTGAATTTTATTGGGGAGAAAGTATTTTGGGGTTGGACCAAGGCAACTAATGCTTCTTGTATCGTATTAATCAAATAAATATGTAATAAATATAAATAAGCATGTAACACCAAAATTCATTAATAAATACCATAAATATGAAAATAATATCTTTATTTTTCTGGGAATATTATAAATAATATTCTGTCTGGAAAAATATTTTTCGGAATATTTTCCTGAAAAATGAATAAAATACGAACTGGACGAACAGGCTCGAAAATAAAAGTTCTCAGAAAATTATGAGAAAAATTCTAATATTATTTTATATTATTCTAATGACCCATAAAAAGTTTCAAGTCATTCTAACAAGTGAAAGTATTTTATTTGATCAAAATATGATAAAGTTGTGTTCCGAATCAAAATAAAATACATATAGCCATTGGGCGAAATAAATCACCCTTTAAGCTAAATTTTTGACTTGAATAAAATTGTTTACTAGTATTCCCATATATAAATTATAGTTGAGAGCTTGTGTGAAGTTACTAGTGTATTAAAATATTTTTCTCTGAATAAAAGATAAAATGAAACACAGTGAGAAAAAATTATATTTTAAATATTAGGCAAGAGTAAAAATTACTCAAATAATATTTTCACTGAGATAGATGATTTTTCATTCTGGTAGTTCCTTTAGGAAATACCTAATCTCAATAAACAATATTATCTGGAAAAAGATTTATAATTTAAAGTACCGAAAAATCTTTACTCTGCCTTATCTGTATAGGAATAATATTTTAAAAAATATCATTACATGACATTTTTTTCGAACTTTTTGCTCTATACAAATAGAAGTTTTAGAAAAATAACCACTTGTAGAAATTAACATTGAACTCTAGAAAGGATCACTCGAATAATCCAATGGGAGGTTACTAAGTGATTTAGTTACTTCCTAAATTCTATTTAAATTTAATAATATTAGACAAACATTAAAATACTAAAAAGATTAGAAAATATGGAAAGAACAACATCCTTTCAATCCATAAATTCTAGGATTCTAACCATAGATCCTATAATTGTTAACTATGGTTTGTTCAAAATTTCAAGCTCATCCTCCAAGTATTTCATAGTTAAACAAATGCTCAAAGATGAGCATGAATAGTAAAGTATAGTAATACTAATTGTGTTCTTGATGTTTCTTGTGAGATCAAACCTTCTATTATAGATTAAAAACTAGGGTGTAGTTAATTCGACGTGTGTCGGAGCTTAACGAGCTTTAATGGCTGAGCTTGTATTTTGTAGCTTAATACTGCCCTCACAAGATGCCTACATATCTCAAGCGTATTGAGAATCAAGTCAAAAACGTAATTCTAAGAATGAGGAGTTAGACCCTTTATATAGACATAGAGAGTCTAAGAATTGGAGTAGGCTTAGGAACTTTGGTGGGCAAGCCACCTCCTAGAAGGATTCTGGATCTTTTTTATGATAGAAGTAGTTTCTAAGTATGAATATGTTTCCTTGTTGACTGAGGTGTCTTGGGGGCTACCCCTTGGAGTAGTTTCCTTGTAGTTGGACATAATTAATTAGCAGTATAATTAGATAATTAATTAATTATGAATTTATAATAATTAGGATTTCGAACCTTATTAAATTATTAAATGGGCCTCCCTAGGTCTAATTAATGCCACATTAATTATGTCTTTAGGGATTACTTTCAGCCCATATCATTTGCCCCATAATTTCTATAAAGTGTGCAATACTTTGTTGAAGTTAAGGTTTATGAATCCGTCGTCGATGTTCTTCTTTATGCCTTCTAGAATCTTGCTAAATTGTATTTTTTTCCCCATTGATTCATTTATGATGAAGTTTTCACAATTCTTTTCTTATACCCACAAGTATTTTTCCTTAATTTCTAGGAATTTTTCTCTATTTTAGAGAATTTTTCAGAATTTACTTGTACCCCCATGTATTTTTCCTTAATTTCTAAGAATTTTTCTCTATTTATAAAAAAATTTCCAGAATTTATTTGTACCCTTAATTTCTAGGAATTTTTCTCTATTTATAGAGAATTTTCCATAATTTATTTGCCTTTTAAATCATTTTAATGATTTTCTGGCATTTTTTAGCATTATTTTCGACTAGGAATCCTAGTCGATGTCGACCAGGATCCTAGTCGTTTGAAGGTCTCTCTAGAAATCTGGGTCGAGAAGGGTTCCTGGTCAAAAATCCTGGTCGATTTTCGAGCAGGATTCTAGTCGATTTTTGCCTTAGTTGGAATCCTGGTCGATTTTCGACCAGGATTCTAGTCGATTTTTGCCTTAGTTGGAATCCTGGTCGAATGGGATTCCTAGTCGATTTCGACTAGGGTTCCTAGTCGTCCGTGGGTCCATTCGTGGATCCTGGTCGTTGAGGATTCCTAGTCGTTTATTCGACCAGGATCCTAGTTGTTTGTAGTGATATTTTTAGCGTCTAGTCGTTGAGGATTTCTGGTCGTTTATTCGACCAGGATCCTAGTCGTTTTTAAGAAATTCATTGGCTTCTAGTCGACTAGTGTTTCTAGTCGTTTGGTCCTTCGAGGTTTTTTATTGTGGTAACTGCTGAGCATTGACCCACAGGTTTTTGGGCTTTGTTATGGCCCAAACTTTTACTTGTTTTATTCGAAACAAAGTTTCGGGCCTCATCGATTTTTGGGCCGTATATTGTCGTGGCCCAAATTATTTTGTGATTTTTTTACCAGCCATGAGAAGTTTAACTGGTCGAGCTACTGCTTTTATCGGTTATAAATCACTGAAGTGAGAACTTAATTTTTACTTCTCACTTTCTTAGTAAAACTCTCCCAAAATTTCACTCTAGAGCTCTTTAGTCAAGGCAATTTTTGGCAAAATTTTATGATCAATCTTCATCTTCTTTGTTTTTTCAAGCATTCATCCGTTGAATATCAATAGCTGATTCTCAGGATACTGCTCAATAGAGGCTCCTCGCCAGTGCGGCGAAAAGAGGTAATGTAGTCATTGTAAACCTTGTCTTTTCATCACTTTCAGATTTGTTATAAACTATGGGTGATGAATTCCCCACTTTGGCGGACTTGGATGCTTCTAGATACTCAAGTATTTTTACAAACCAAGCTCATTGTAATAGATTTACCAAGTTTTATAAATTGCCCCCGGTCTGAAATTTGTTTTAGCTGAGCCTGGGGATCGAGCTTGCATTGGCGGCCCAATAGGTTATGTATCTTTAGAGACGCCCTTATAGGTGGGCTTAGATTTCCCTTCCATGAGTTTATAGTTAGGCTTTTGGCTGAAGTTAGGATAAATCCCTGTCAATTGAGCCCAAACTCGTGGCGGACCCTCCTTTATTTTGTTGTCTTATGCCTTAGGAAAAATTATCCCCTTTTAGTAGTTGTTTTCTGAACTATATTTCAGTTAAAGAATAGCCCATCAAATATATTGGGCTGGGTTTACATAAACCACATGCAAAGGGTGAGCCCAATCTTTTGCAACAAATCATTGCCCGGCAATAACATAGATTGGTGGAGGGACTTCTTGTACTTGGAATGGGAAGGAGGAGATTGGGGCACCCTTTTTAGGCCCAAATTTTGCAAAGTCAAGGATGGGAAAGCAGGCTTGATCCTGCTAACTCCTAAGGAGAAGCTTATTATTGTTGACTTGGGCCAAGACAAAGGCTCGACCCATCACCGGAAGATTTTGGAGGAGTTTTCTTTAAAGGTCGTGGGCCTTTCAAATGTTTCTGATAATGGTATTTTCTTTTCTTGACTTTTCGTTTCTTTTCTACTTTTCTGAGTTCAATTATTTATTTTCTTGTTTTTTTGTAGCTGCGGAAAATATCAATTTTCACTTGGACATGGGCGATCAAGAGACCCACAAGATGAGGAAGGCTCGTGAGGCTATCGAAGGCCCAATTAAGGAGCCCAATCTTCCTGGATTCCTTCAGCCTTGTGACAAAGCCCCAAGAAAGAAGTCTCGGGTTGATGAAGAGGAGAGCCCAGAGACTGCGACTTGGAGGCCCAGTTGGGGCTTAAGGCGGTAAGACACCATCATCGGGAGTACCTTGAACTCCCTCGACTGGTCGCAGAATTCTATTCCTCCGGTCGATAAGGCCAAGATTGTCCTGAAAATGGACATAGAGGAGGCGGAGACTTTAGGGGCCCAAGCTGTTGCCATGGCGAGGCCTATTTGTTTCCCTTTTTTTTTACTTGGTTGCCTTTTGATTTTCTTAGTTTCTCACTGTGTTGTGCTTTTTGAATAGGTCAACACTTACTTCCAAACCATGGCCCATCAAGCCAAGACGTGGCGATTTTCTGAGAAGGCCCAAAAGAAAGGCAAGACCAAAACTGGATGCCAAAGTGGTTGTGCTGGAAAAGAAGCTGCTTGAAAAGGAGCAAGAGTTGGTGGCGGCCCATGCTGAGCTGCAGGAGCTGAGAACCTAGAAGAAGGTCCTGATTGACAAGTACATGGAGTCGGAGAAATTCTTTGCTTTTATTGATAAGCACGATGACATGGTATTTGCGACGACCGGTGCCCAAGCTTGGGGCAAGTGTGTTGATGCCATCTTGGCTAAACATTCGGGTCTTTTTGACCCGAATGATTTTCATTGGCCAATGGGTCAACCACTGGCTTTGACGTCCACTGCTCAAGGGGCAGGTTCAGGAGACTTGTCGGGTGGCGAGGCTTTGGACGAGTATGATCGGGTCTTCGATTCTACTCCCGAGGCTGAGGACAATGCCCAGAAGGAAGTAGAGGAAGAAGGGAAGACCAAGGAAGAAGAGAAGGATGAAGACATTGAAGATCTTCCTTAGTTTTCTTTTTCCTGTATTTCTCATATTTCCTTTCAGTTTATAAATTATGTAACCCTTAAGACTCTTTATTTATAAAAAGTCCTTGTTATTTCTTTTTCTTTTTCGTGCCTTAGCATATTTGATAAAATATACTTCTTGAGCATAAAAGAACAAATAAAATTGGACATTACATGGAGTGCCAACTGTGCTAAATTTTATTCTTTTTCTTGCCTTAGTATATTTGATAAAATATACTTTTCGAGCATAAAAAACAACTAGGCATAGATATTAAAGTGCCTATCCAGGCTCGATCTTGTTCCTTTATCATAAAGAAACTTAATAAAGATTGCGAATCTTAGGCTAAACACACATGTTTTTGAAGGTGCCATAAGGCTGAGAATTTTATTAATAATGCATTCGAGGCTTAAGTGGGCACGACCCTTACAAATGGGAATCTTGTCTAGAGTGAAAGGCTCTTACATCATAGTGGTTTTATCGAACCTTATTTCTACTTAGTTCCTACTAAATATAAGAACTCATAGTTGAATCCTTTAAACATAATAAACCTTCAAGTTTGAGGCATGCAAGTCCTTGGCACCTCAACATCTTCTAGGGATTCAAGGATGTATGATCCTCCTCACTTAACATGTTTTATCTTGTGCGGCCCTTCCCAGTTGGGGGCTAACTTGCCTTTAGGACTTTTCTGAGGACCAAGTCCCCTTGTCTGAAAAATCTTTCTTTAACCCTTAGGTTGTAGTAGAAAGACGACTTCTTTTGATATTCAATGATTTTTGCATGAGCTTTGTCGCTGACTTCATCTATCAGGTCTAATGCAAGCTTCATCCCTTCTTTATTTTCCTCGAGCTCAAATGCCTTGATTCTTGGGGATATATGTGATATTTTCAACTAGGACCACTGCCTTGGCTCCATAAGCCATGAAGAATGGAGTTGCATCAGTAGTGACTTTTTGAGTGGTTCTGTATGCCCAGAGTATTGGAAAAAGCTCATCTACCCATGTGTTAGTAGAACGCTCGATCCTTTTCTTGAGACCATCCAGGATGAAACGATTGGTTACCTCAGCCTGCCCATTTGATTGAGGATGTGCAATAGAAGTGAAGCGTAGATTGATGTCATTATCATTGCAATATCCCTTAAATTCCTCGTTGTTGAATTGTGTGCCATTGTCCATCACCAGGATTCGTGGTATTCCATACCTACATATGATGTTTTCCCAGAAAAATTGAGCTACTTGTTTTGTGGTTATTTTTGCTAGTGGTTTAGCCTCAATCCATTTAGTGAAGTAATCAATTGCAACGATTAGGAACTTTCTCTGTCCGCTAGCCATTGGAAAGGGTCCAAGAATGTCCATTCCTCACATTGCAAAGAGGATGGGTGAATTGATGGACGTCAACATCTCAGGAGGTTGTCTGACGACTGGTGCATGCCTTTGGCACCTGTCACACCTTCTCACGTACTCCTTCGAATCTTTCAACAAGTCAGGCCAGTAAAAGCCTAGACGGGTGATTTTGTGAGCCAAAGCTCTGCCCCCCAAGTGTTGGCCACAAATCTATTCGTGTACTTCTTTTAAAGCCTCATGGGCTTCATCTGGCCTTAAGGCCCTTATAGTAAGTTTTCTGGCTTCCATGGCATTGGTAGGCATCCATCCAGATTGAAGGTGGGCTTTAATTGGATCCATCTAACAACTGCCCATGTTTATCGGGGCTACCAGCTTTGCATTGATGCTGGGGGTCTTCAAGATTTGGAAGTAAATACTTCCCATATGTTCATCCACTTCTGATGAGGCGAACTTTGATAAGGCATCGGCCTTCACATTCTCTTCTCTAGGAATATACTCAACCTGACATTCTTCAGACTTAGTCATTATAGCTTTGACTAGTCGAAGGTATTTAACCATAACTTCTTCCCTTACTTCAAAATCCCCATTTACTTGGGATATAACCAGCTTTGAGTCTCCACAGACTTTGAGGTGTTTGGCATTTAGTGCCTTGGAAAAACCCAAGCATGCTATCAGAGCTTCATATTCGGCTTCATTGTTGGGTGTTGGGAAGTTAAGCTTAATAGCATATTCAATAATGAATCCTTCGGGAATTCGTAGTACCAAGCCTGCTCCACTAGATTTTGTTAGTGTAGGTGCCCTAGAGGCAATACAATTTTTCCTTTTAATAAACATTTATGTCATTTGATTATTCAATAAACGTATTTATTATGACTTTAATTACTGCGATATATTTGTTAGCATAATAAATGTACTTAGAATCATGATACTCGTTATATAGTTTAAGTACATGACTTGAACTTGAGATTATATAATATATCATATTCTTAAAGGTTCCCTAGTCGAGTATTATTATGATAGGACAATAATAATACATAAATAGACTAGTATGTTGTTTGACAGATAACCACATCTCATTGGTTATAAGTATGGGGATACTAAAGTCAATACATAGGTACATGTAGGGGTACATGGTACTGGACAGACCCACAGTGAGATTCTTCATGTTTAATTAAGTCATAAGAAAGACTCACAGTGATAATGGTGTAATGATCCTCTGACTTGAGATCATTATATTTCTATACGAGGATTGATATACTTTGACTACATTAAAAGTTACCTTTGACCGGGTGATGATAAAAGTGGACATCGGGTATATCATGAGTCGTATGAGAAATATGAATGATAGATAAAGGATTTAACCCTCCTATAATTAGGAGAGATATTATTGGCCTCTTGATTGAGTGAGACTATAAAATGCATGGCCGTGCTCAAATAATGATTTGTTTTTCATAGTCTACTCATGGATCAAGTAAACCCGGATTAAATGTTGAAGAGGATGACTAAATACATGCCTCGAGTTTAATCTATAATATATATGGTTAAAGGGATTATATTACACGGAAACATTAATCACGAAAGGTTTTATCGAATCACGATTTAATTATTGTTTAATTAGGTAGCAATGATGTATTACTAGATACCGCTCATTGTTTATAATTTTATTGGAGAATAAAATTATTGCTAATTAAATAATAGCCTATAGGGTCACACACATAGAGCACCTAGAGGAATAGTTAATTTAAATTATAGATTTAAATTAATTGATGATTAATTCGAATTTATTATATTAATTAAGTGAGACTTAATTAATTGAAATAAATTCGAATTTGAAGAATTATATTTCTGCCAATAATAATTAAGTGTGACTTAATTATTAATTAAATAATAGAAGCATGTTTTATTATTTAATCCTATGCCTACATGGGTTAGGTTTTTGCTAAAAAGGCCCATTAACCAATCATTATAAATAGATAATGATAGGTTAAATGGCTTGGACGTTTTTGTATAAACCCTAGCAGAAGAGGCAGCATAGGAAGAGGCAAAGAGAATTCGAAACCTATCAAAGGAGGCTAGTACTTCCGTTCCGTGTTCAAGATCGTGAGACGTTCTTGAAGGTGCTCGTGTGGATACCATAGAGGTGCTTTCGAGAGGAAGACACAAATCGTGATATCAAGGATCTCCGTTGAGTTCGTGGCATTCAAAATCTTAATAGGTATGATTCGATTATCACCATAATCCGTCAATTCTTATACATGATCCTGCGTTTGGGTTCCGAAAATTTTCGTTATATTTACGTTTATCCGCTGCGTTTTATGCCTCGGAACCCAACAGATTTTGTTTTTGATGTCCCATCAAAATTGAGCACCCAATATTCTTTAGGAGTTTATCTTTCTTCTTGTGTTGTTTCCACACTATCCTGCCCCCGACTTCTTGGTCGTTGATGGTACATTTGACCACGAAGTCAGTAAGAGCTTGAGCTTTAATTGCCGTTTGAGGCATATACTTGATGTCGAACTCTCCTAGCTCTATGGCCCACTTGATCAATCTTCCACTTGCCTTAGGGTTGTGTATGATGTTTCTCAAAGGTTTATCAGTTAGCACCTCGATTTTGTGTGCTTGAAAGTAAGGCCGTAACTTTCTTGAGGCCGTTACTAAAGTCAGTGCAAACTTTTCAATCTTGGAGTAGTTAAGTTCCGCTCCATGCAAGACTTTGCTTACATAATAAACTGGCTTTTGAATCTTTTCCTCTTCCTTTATAAGGACAGCACTAAGGGCCTTATCGGATATGACCAAATACAGGTATAACATGTCCTCGGGACTTGGTTTGGCCAACAACGGAGCTTCAGCCATATATTTCTTCAGTTCCTCGAAGGTTGCTTGACTTTCTTCTGTCCACACGAAATCCTTTACTTTCTTCAATGTTTTGAAGAAGGGTAGGCATTTATCCCCAAAATTTGAGATGAACCTTCCTAGGGCTGCAACTCTTCCTATTAATTTTTGGACGTCCCTTATATGTCGAGTATAGCCTTAATTTTTTCAGTATTGGCCTCAATCCCCTTTTTAGAGACCATCATTCCCAATAATTTTCTAGACCCCACGCCGAAGGCGCTCTTTGCGGGGTTCAACATCATTTTATGGTGCCTCAGCACTTCGAAAGCCTCTTTTAGGTGTTGAATATGGTCGGCCTTATCGAGGCTCTTGACTAGCATATCATTAACGTAGACCTCCATGATTTTTCCGATGAGATTCTTAAATATTTTGTTTACTAGCCTTTGATAGGTGGCTCCTGCATTCTTTAACCCAAAGGCCATAACAAGATAACAAAATACACCAAAGTCAGTGATGAAAGATACCTTGGCAATGTCATCCTCGTGCATCCGGATTTGATTGTATCCACTAAAGACATCCATAAAGCTTAACATTTCATGTCCCGCTGTGGCATCTATAAGTGTGTCGATCCTTGGGAGAGGAAAGTAATCCTTTGGACATCATTCAAATCAGTGAAGTCCACGCACATCCTCCACTTTTCATTAGATTTCCTGATCATTATAGGGTTAGCAAGCCATTCGAGAAATTGAATTTTCTTGATGAATCCAGCCTCTAAGAGCTTTTCCACTTCTTGCCTTATGGCTTCTTGCCTTTCTAGAGCGAAATTTCTCTTTTTTTCTTCACCGTTTTCCATCATGGATCCACGTTAAGCTTATGAGTGATTAGTTCAGGGTCAATCCCCGGCATATCAGCAGCTGTCCAAGCAAATAAGTCCTCGTTTTCTTGCAAGAACTTTGTTAATTTTTCTCTTATAGGATCTTCTAATGAGGCCCCAATGTAGGTGACTTTCTCAGGTTCTCCTAGAACTAAAGGAATTGGAACCAAGTCTTCAGCTGGCTTTCCTCTTCTTTCTTCGTCTTCTCTTGAGTCCATGTCCTCTATGGGTAGGACTTGCCCCCAACTCCATCGGGTCTTAGGGCTGCCACATAGCAACTTCTTGCCATTCTTTGGTCTCCTTTTTCCTCCCCAATACCATTTCTGGTGGGGAACTTGATCTTCAAGTGATAACTCGAGGCAACAGCCTTCAAAGCATGCAAGCCTGTTCTTCCAAGGATTGCATTATACATAGAAGATGTTTTGATTACCAGAAAGGTTTGCATCTGAGTGACCTCTCTAGGTTCTCTCCCCATTGTCATAGGTAGTTGAATGGTTCCTTCCACTTTCGACTCCACTCCATTAAAACAATAGATTGGAACGTTCGAAGGGGTTAGTTCGGAATCACTGTACCCCAACTTCACAAAGGCATCGTAGAACAAGATATCAACTGATGTTCCATTGTCCACCATGACTCTTTTAACTTCTGAATTTCCTATCAAAGTGGCTATGACAAGAGGATCATCGTGGGGAAACTTTATCCCTTCCAAGTCTGAGTCATTAAAGGATATGACCACCTCCATTCTAGCACGTTTAGGTGTTTCACCTACGACTTGCATAATTTCTCTTGCGTATGCTTTCCTTGAGTTTCTTGAATTTCCTGCGGCCGTAGGTCATCCAAAAATCATGTTAATAACAGGTCCTCTCGGTTGGGGATCCCTATCCTGACTATCGTTATTTCTTTTGTTATCATCGCGCCTATCATGGCTTCCATCTTTAGTGTACTTAGTAAGTTTTCCTCTTCTGATAAGGAATTCGATCTCATCCTTCAATTGTCTACAGTCATCCGTGTCATGTCCAGTATCCCTATGAAATCGGCAAAATGCGCTCTTATTTCTCTTCTTAGGATCAGACTTCAGAGGTTTAGGCCATCTCAGGTCTCAATCCCTTTCGATATCCATCAGGATTTGGCTTCGGGGCGTATTCAGCCTGGCATATTCAGCAAACTTTTGCCCCAAGTTATTTTTCTTAGGGGGGATTCTGAATCTTTATCCGTCTTGAAATACTTATCTCGGGAATCATACTCTTGATCGCCTTTTCTTTTCTTGTTATTATTTCCATGTGTCACCACTGATATAGTGGTTTTCTTCATGCTTTCTTCCGCCTTAATATACTTCCCTACTCGGTCTTGGAGAAGGAGCATGTTCTCGGGCGGATGCTTGGCCAAAGATCTCTTGAAGTAAGGATTAGTTGTCCCATGTTGTAGGGCTATCATAGCTACTTTTTCGTCCAAGTCCAGGACTTTCAAGGCTTCCTTTATAAAAAGGTTCAAGTAGTACCTCAGGGATTCATTCTTTCCCTGTTCCAGATTCATTAGAGAAGCTGATCTTTTTTCGTGTACTCTTCCGCTTATAAACTGGCTTATGAATGCCTTGTCGAGTTCTTCAAAGCCCTGCACTTCACAGCATCATTGATAGGTTGTAATAACAAAGTATTCGAGAAGGTTCTTACGTGATTAGCAGGATCGCATTCCCCATCATATGTCTTGATAGTGGGCATCTTGAACTTACTTGAGATGTGAGCGTTCATGATTGCTTCGGTAAAGGGTGTTGTCGGATCGTTGCCAGGCCTTCTCCTCCTAGGATTAATATCGATGCCTTCAGCGCTTTCATCATCAGTTGAGTATGGTCTTGAGAAATCACAGACTCCTTCTCTACGCCCTTAATTTTTTGGGGGTTCCAATCCTCGGATGTAAAGAGGGGGATAAAATTGGGAGAGTCCAAGCCTAGGTTAGGCAACAGTGCTAGTAGGGATAACAATAGTGGAAATTTGTGAGTGAGAAGGAGCAGTAACAATAAAAGGAGTTTAAGTTACCTGTGATAGATGATTGGATCCATGGATGATTTCCTCATGATTGGTAGAATGGACGATTTCACTGAATGGGCCAAGCCTTTGAGTGCTAGGACTTTGAGTTCCAGTAGGAATAGTGGTGGTAACGGGGACCTCGGTGATTTGAGTTTCATCTGGAGGAATCACAGTGATCGGGTCTCCGGTGGTAGGGACGATGTCTCCATCAGTTCTTCATGTTCTTGTCATGGTTGATGTCTTCTTCCCATAAATGGCGCCAAATGTTATGGATTAAAAACTAGGGTGTAGTTAATGCGATGTGTGTTGGAGCTTAACGAGCTTTAATGGCTGAGCTTGTGTTTCGTAGCTTAATACTGCCCTCATAAGATGCCTACATATCTCAAGCGTATTGAGAATCAAGCCAAAAACGTCGTTCTAAGAATGTGGGGTTAGGCCCTTTATATAGACGTAGAGAGTCTAAGAACTGGAGTAGGCTTAGGAACCTTGGTGCGCAAGCCACCTCCTAGAAGTATTCTGGTCCTTTTTGTGATAGAAGTAGTTTCCAAGAATATGTTTCCTTGTTGACTGAGGTGTCTTGGGGGATACCCCTTGGAGTAGTTTCCTTGTAGTTGGACATAATTAATTAGGAGTATAATTAGCTAATTAATTATTTATGAATTTATAATAATTAGGATTTTGAACCTCATTAAATTATTAAATTGGCCTCCCTAGGTCTGATTAATGCCACATTAATTGTGTCTTTAGGGATTACTTTCATCCCATATCACCTTCTAAGGTAAACATAAGCACTCCTCAAGGATATTAGACTCTAGTTAGGTGTTGTCAAGGCTTCAAGAAAGTATGAAAACCCTTCCACCCTTGAGTTTGTCTTGAGTAACATGAAGCAAAAGTTAGTATGTGAATATATGTAAAAGCATGACTAAGATGTTGTTTAGCTGGAATGATATTTGTGTTGTTGGATGATATTGTAAAATAGTTTTAGTTGAAAGTTACGAAATGAGTAGTTAAATGGTATGACCATAGTAGTATTTTGATGATTAGGATTGTTTGTTAATGGATTTTACTTGGTTGAATCCGGAAAACGTTACGTTTATAGACGTCGTAATGACTGTTTGTTTCTAGACTTATTTTGAACTATAATCCTGAACTAAAGAATCACTGGACCTTGTCACCACTGACCATTAATGCATATGTATTGTTTCATAGTTTGTTTTGACACTTAAATCATATTATTCCGATTTACGATTTAGGAGAAAAACTAGTTTTAGTGGAGGTGACTAAATTGTTGCGAATGACTCCCTTTGTAAATATAAACGGACCCTTTAACAGTTTTCAAATATCATGCAATTTGGAGGATAAATAGTTTGGACAGTGATTAAGGCATCTGTAGAATTTCATGTACATTTGTTGAATTTTCGATTTTATAAAATTGTTGAACCTAAGGAGGTACAAGTAAAAACCCTTGAGTGGTTACTTGGAAAGTGGATTTCGAAATGACTAAATAAAGTGGCAATTGAGAATGGGTCATAGACCAAGTGTTTGACTTAAATAATTAACATGTGCCCTTAAGATAAAACGGGTCTAGAATTAGTCGTCTAAGACATGTCGGAGTTTCGGTTCGAACGTATGTATTGAACGATAATTGAGTTACTCAAGTAACTAATAATACGTTCTGTTTTATTGTATAGATCGCTCGACAAACTCACGAACCCAAACACTCTAAGGACACCCGGCAAGTTTTCAAGACCTGTACTTGATGTACTACTGTTGTGTTGAAAACTGTTGTTGTTGTGATATAACTGTTGATTAAATTACAAGCTGATTGAACTGCGATTTAAAGTAATCGTTAAATGTTTTGGTTTATATTCCATAAGTTATTATACATATATATCGGTGTATATATAGAGGCTCTATGAGTAGAGCGGATTTTATTATTTTTGAACGTAGACCGGGAGTCAGAAAGTTATTTTAAATACTATTATAATCCGGGAGATGCCGGAGACAGATTATTTTAAAATAACGATTATAAATATTCCAATAAATATATTTTTGATATTCTTTTGATAAAGGAATTAAATAGAGTTAATAAATATTATTTGACTATTTATTTAATTAATGAATATTATTCTGAATATTCATTTAAAAGGGGTTTTATTAATTATTTATTAGGTAATAAATATTATTTAAATATTTATATTGATTTAAAATTAGTTATGGTCTTGGATGATTTATTAAAAATATTTCTGACCTACGAAAAAATTCTTTAAATATAGTGAAGGTTCCCTAATATCTATTTATATTTTTTTTATTCTTTTAATAAGAATAAAATAGTCTCGGACTTATCAAAAATAGGAAACTCGGTCTAGGGAGTAAAATGTGATTTACTTTCACAAAAGCAGTTATGTTTTGGCATCATTGGTCTATTGTAGTAGGGCTTTCAACTTATCAAATCATAAGAGGTTTTCTGACTAACTCTCGGGTCATGGTTTTAAATAGTTTTCATTCCTTAATAAAGGACATCAGTTGACGAGGTGAACACACCTTTATGGTGAAATGACTGCCCCGATTATCCAGGCAATACTCATTCAGAGTTTTGTGAATCTATTAACAAATATTATATACTTGGGGAACTAGGATTAAATTTCGGTTCCAGATTTATAGATTTTTCCAGTGGACTAGAAGATATAGTATAAGTGGCAAAGTGACGCAGGACCCAGCACTTTGGCCCATATGAGGTCAAGGGTGATTCCCAATAATGGTAGAGAATGTTGTGGCTCCCCCTTCTATATGTAGAGAAATAGCAAGAGCTGCCGTATATATGTTACGATTGATCATCGTGTATGTACTGTAGAAGCATATGATGTAATGCTCTAGTTAAAGTCCCATCTTCCAATTGGAATTGTGCTGCAACATCGTAACAAAGGCCTAGGTGCTAAGTTACCGATGGTGTTGACAGTAGTTGATATCTTGAGATCTTTGTTACTCATTCAAACTACTTTGACAAAAAGTTTATTTTGTAAACTCGTAGAGTACGTAAAGTGTGCACAATATTGCAGTTTTAAATGATGTTTAAAAAGAGTATATTGTTCACTCTTGCTTTCTTTATATATCACAACACAATAGCTCAGAAGAATGCTGCATATAAGATACACAGTGAGGAAGCACGTGGGAAACGCACACGCATTCTGTAGAATCTTCTCCACTACTCTACCTCAGGTAGGGAATATGAGTATGATAGGAGTGTAGTTGCTTTTGGTATGCCTTATCTATAAATATGACTTATGTAGGCTTATTAAGAAGAATAAATGTTAAACGAACAATAACGTTTTAGGTAGAAACTGTATTGATTTCATAAGTTTAGTACTTTCTCTTTTGGCGTTGTAATAACTTATACTATGATGTATCATATGACTTATATGTATTAATTTCGTTCTGAGACTATAATCATTGTGTGTATATGAACTGTGGGATCATTGCAGGTAAAGGTTTATTAATTGTGATTTAAGTGTTAAGTGTTAATAACTGGAAAAAGAGAATGTGATGGCCCAAATCTCCAACCCCGGATCTAGGGGCATCACAGAAATGGTATCAAAGCGTAAGATTATAACTTTCAGAAATGATAGCGAGCTAAGAACAATAAATCTAACAATAATAATAAGAATTCTCTTCGAGTTCACCGTCGGGCTACCGGATGTAGTGCTGGCATTAAAACCCACAAGGGAACCTTCAACCTCAGTTAGTAACATCACTTCTAGTATATTATAGGTACCCGAGGCCCGAGAGGCTAAGGAGTTTGAGGCACAGCATGACGCTGCGTTGTTAGAGTTGGGAGAGGACCCCTTGGATATTTCAGATGAGGACCCGGAGGAGGATCCAGATGAAGAGACAGCAGAGTACCCGAGTATTGGGCCACAAGATGCTAATGGTGACTTTCCTACCCCACCTACTACAGTTGAGGAGGATCCTGTCGATGATGGTATCATCTGAAGAGACATAGAGATATATCCCCTACCGGTTGTGAGATCCCCTACACCACTGATGCCCCCACTCAGCCCTTTTTATTCTGAGGATGATTTCGAGGAGCTTACCCCTAAAGGGCCCGAGCCAGTCATGGACATGCCCGCAGATCCAGACATCCCACCTCCCCCGCTCCTAGGAGTACCCGTGGTCATCCATGTGTACATGATAGACCGTTTCACTGCCAAGATTATTATCGTCGATTCCCACATAGAAGATCTGAGGCATCAACTAGCTGCTGAGCACGAGATCTAGTATACCCAGAAGGGGGGTATGAGATTGGTTACTCCCCAGCAGATGAGACTTGGAGTCACGAGGATAGAGATTCGAGCCCGTGTCCGCATGAGGAGCTTACCTACCCAAATGAGGGGAGCAGTGAGTCTGAGGGAGGCTAATTCGATATGGGCAGATGCCATGATGCAGGTGCAGGATCTGACCCGTCCCGTGGAGTAGCCTGATGGGAGACTAGTGGCCTTACTTTTGATATGGGTGTCAGTGATATCATCATTTTGTGAGGAGATTTAGTTATGTAGTGATATCCCTTTTTCAGCCACTTGTTAGGCACCATGGTTATTTATATTTGCATTATTTCATCTATGTATCCCACTTGTCTAAACTCTGACGTTCAGTAATTGCGACCAAGAGTCGCCATATGTATATATTCGACTTATTCAGTTCAGTAAATTTCATGTTTTAAGCATGTTGTTTTATGCATTGTCCTATATATCCTGTTGTCCTAAATAGCTGCGATTTATCTGTTGGAATATGTAGAATTATGAAACTTTCATTTCGGTACAATAATTACCAAGGCTACGATCAGTAACTAAAACCATAAACTCTCAAATTATTCTGATAAGAAAATTTTCTTATGTATGTCAGAACAATGCATCCGAGGCGTATAAGAACTAGAGCCCACCCGACCGATTCTATGGCCCAGAGCAGTAACAACCATGAGGGGGAAGTCAGAACTCCCAAGAAGAAGAGGAAGAAGACAAGTTATAATGAGTTGGATGACCAAAAGTATGAAGAGGAAGATTATGAAGACACCTAGGATGATGAGGACCAGGAAGGAATCAGATGGAACAGTTTGTGCGGTTACTCAGGCAGAACTTAAACCGCCAACCACATCAACGCCCCGACCATACGGTGGTGAATGCCTTTAAGGACTTCAAGTCACTTAAACCTCCCGAGTTTCAGGGGACCGCAGATCTAGTCGAGCCAAGGGCGTGGATGAAGGAAATGGAGAAAACCTTCGTGATCATGGGCACAGAAGAGGCCTAGAAGACTATTTTTGCCACCTACCTTCTGAAGGGAGAGGCCAACTATTGGTGGGAGGGCAAAAAGGACTTGGAAACAGATGCCATCATCACTTGGGCAAGGTTTAGTGAATTGTTCTTAAAGAAATACTTTTCCAGGTTCATGGAGACCCAGATGGAATTGAAATTTCTAAAGTTGAAACAAGACAACTTGACTGTGACAGAATATGAAGCAAGGTTTACCAAATTGTCATGGTTTGTGCCAGACTTTGTAAATACAGATGCAAAGCGAGCAAGGAGGTTTCAGCAAGGGTTGAAGCAATGGATCCAAAATAGGGTTATTGTATTTGAGCTTACGGATTATTTCGCACTGGTGTAGAGGGCCTCAATTGTGGAGGCAGGAAGTAATTAGATTCATAAGAATAAAGAGGTGAAAAAAAGGAAGTTTAGGAGTCATGGAGGGGCGGTGTCGCAACCAGCAAAAATCTCAGGATTCAGAAAGTTTGAGAGTGGAAGCATGACCCAGGGCAGCCGACAAGCTGGATTATCTCATTTTAGTCAACCCGGCCCCCACTACCAGATTGTAAGAGTTGTGGGAAGAAGCATCTTGGCGCATGTCCCTAGAGATCAACAGAGTGCTTCAAGTGCGGGCGAGCAAGTCACTATGCTAATGCTTGTCCTCAGAACGGCTTGACATGTTTCCAATATGGGATGGTAGGGCATATGAAGAAGGATTGCAAACCGGTAAAACCAACCATGTCCAGAATGAGAGAAACTTCTTACAACAAGCCACCAACTGGTAGGACCTTCAATATGACAGTGAAGTATGCCGTTAGAAACACGGATGTGATAGCAGATACACTTCTCCTTAATACAGACTGTGCAAAGGTTTTATTGTATTTTCGAGCTACTAAGTCCTTTGTATCTAAAGATTTTGCATGTAAGTTAAATCTTAAGGTTGAACCATTGAAATAATTGTTACAAGTAGAGATAGACAACAGAGAAATATTCCTCGTTAGTCAAGTACACCTGAACTATAATCTAGAAATAGATGGGCAAACCTTTAGGGTACATTTAATTCCTTTTAAACTAGGGGAGTTTGATGTCATCTTGGGAATGGATTGGTTGTCGGGAAACGGTGCGCAGATTGCTTGTGAGAAGAAAAAGATTAGATTAAAAAGTACTGGGAGGGAGAGAAGTCGTGTTCAAGGAACAACGACAGACCAGAAAGATTTTAAACATAGCCCAAACCAAGAAATTATTACGAAAAAGGTGTGAGGCTTACCTAGGCTATGTGGTAGACACAAACCGAGAGGTACCTAACCTTCGAGACATTCGAATTGTGGCTGAATTCGAGGATGTGTTTCCAGAGGATCTCCCAGGACTGCCACCCGACCGAGCAATAAAGTTTAGAATTGAATTAGCCCCATGGACGACGCCAGTTTCAAAGGCCTCGTACCGTCTAGCCCTAGTAGAGATGAAAGAATTAGTCACTAAGTTACATGAACTGTTGGAGATGGGAATGATAAGACCAAGTGTGTCACCTTGGGGTGCGCCGATGTTGTTTGTAAAGATAAAGGACGGCAGATGCGACTGTGCATAGACTACCGAGAACTGAACAAGCTAACTATAAAGAACAAGTATCCTTTATCAAGGATTGATGATTTGTTAGACCAATTAAAGGACGCGGTATATTTTTCCAAGATTGACCTTAAAACCGGGTATCATCAGTTAATGATTAAGCTAGAAGATATACCAAAGAAATCATTTCGCACCAGATACGGACAATATGAGTTTTTGGTAATGTCGTTTGGATTAACCAATGCTCCAGCAACTTTCATGGACTTGATGAACCAAGTTTTTAAGAAATACATGGACAAGTTCGTCATTGTTTTTATCGATGATATTTTGATATACTCAAAGACTGAAGAAGAACACGCAAAATATCTGAGGATAGTTATGGAGATTTTAAGGGAAGAAAGGTTGTATACCAAATTCTCGAAGTGTGAATTTTGGCTTAGGAAAGTTCAATTTTTGGGACACGTGATAAGTAGTGAAGGGATATTAGTCGACCCTGCTAAGATAGAAGCCATTTCAAACTGGGAAAGGCCAACCACACCAACCGAGGTAAGAAGCTTCGTGGGACTAGCCTGTTATTACAGGAGATTTGTGCAGGATTTTGCCAAGATAGCCGCCCCACTGACTCGACTTACTCGGAAAATGAAAAAATTTGACAAGACAGAAAAATGTGAGAAAAGTTTCAGGAACTAAAGAAGAGATTAGTAACAGCCCCTGTGCTAGCCTTACCCGATGGAAAATGAGACTTTATGATTTATAGCGATGCCTCACATAAGGGATTAGGTTGCGTGCTCATGCAGCACGGCAAGGTGATTGCATACGCATCACCGCAATTGAAGGAATATGAAATAAGGTACCCCACTCATGACTTAGAATTGGTCGCGATAGTTTTCGCACTGAAAATTTGGAGGCACTATCTGTATGGCGAGAAATGTGAGATTTATTGTAAAGCATAATGTAACGTAACGTAACATGTAACCGAGGAAACTAACTCAACACTGATGGTCGGTAACTTATATTAAAATGAAGCACGAAATCGACTATGAATCGTTAATAAGTTGAATACAAAAGACCAAAACATTAGATAAAGCTTTGAAGATCACTGAAAGAAGTTCATTAACATGTTCAAGCCTCAGTGAAGAATAAAGATGTAGTGTTTCAGAGGTTCAGAAGATGTCAGAGGTTTTACAACAGAGAAGTCAAGGGATTTCAGTGAATTACCGAAGCACTTCTTAACAGCTAGAGAAACAGAGCCAATTGAATAGTCAAGAAGATGTGAAGATGAAGTTCGTGTTAGTCATTTGTGAACCAGAGCAGTTGCACTAAACGTCAGCACAAAAGGAATTGAGAACTGCATCTATGGTAGAAAAGAATTGGTTGTATAACCGTTGTGTGCTAAAGCTCAGAGAAAATCAAGTTCAAGTAGTAAAGGTAAATTTGTTAACTTGGTTGCAGTGAAAGAAAATATTACAGAGCTTTGAATCGTTGGAAAAATGGCTAAGGTGAACTACCGATAGTTGGTTTAGCTGTTTGACTGTTTCGTCTTATTTACTGACGGTCGGTGATTAGCTGTTTGGCTGTTTCGTCTTATTTACCGACGGTTAGCAAATCTCGACGGTTACCACCTTGGATATATTATTAATTCCATTTCTCTCGACGGTTATGGTTTTAATAATTATTTTGAGTCGATAGTTATAACTGATAGTTGGGTTTGACTGTTTCGTCTAAATTGACCGACGGTTACAGCATCTCGATAGTTAAGGTACTCAGATAAATATCCAGATTATTTATTCCATCGACGGTTAAGTCTCGATAGTTATGGCACTTCGATAGTTAAGGTTTAAGATTATTTAATCTACAACTAGCCACAGCATGCCACCTATCATTGATATCCTTGAGCAGAATTGTTTTAAGTGATTTATTTCAGTCTCGACGGTTATCAACAGACTCACCGATGGTTATAAAACAAATGTCTCGACGGTTGTTAATTCAAGAAGTGAGAAGCAATCTATTTACTTGGTTCTCAGAAAGCCACGTAGAAGATTGAAAAAGCCTACACAATAAAGCAGCAAAGCCAAGCCTTTGTGATTAATTCATTCAGTTACAAAGAGAAAACATACAGAGCAAAGAAGAGAGACACAGAGAAGCCATTAACGTCTTTTGATCTAGTGTCATAATTATTGTTCATATTAATTGTTGTTGTTGTATTGTAACTGTACTAGTGAATCAGTTGAAGCTAATCTACGGATTAGATTTGTGTAGAACCTTCGTGGTTTATATTAAAAAAACGATATATTCCCCGAACGAACTGTATTTGTGTTAACTGTGTGCATACCTTGTGTTTGATTTAATATTTGTTCGAACTGTCAACTAGTCCATAACAAATCATTCCGCGAATATTTTATAAATTGGATAATATCGTATTCAACCCCCCTTCTACGATATTTGGGACTAACAATTGGTATCAGAGCTTACTGATTGAGTTTACAAATCAGGATCTATTGTTCGGACTTCAGTATTAAGCTTCTGGAATTTTTCGTGAATTTTTTTAATTTTCAAAATATTTCACTCAGAAATTTTTTGAACTTTAAATAATTTTGAAAAGTTCAATATCATGAGTTCTCAGAAAGTAGGAAGTATTAAGGTTCCTCAGTTTGATAGAGTGAATTATAATCTCTGGAAAAAGAAGATGACCCTGTTTATTAAGGCTGTAAAATCTGTTGTACATGGGTATCTTAGAGAACGGACCGTTTGTACCAATGACGATGATTCCTGAATCTATAGTGGACGGAGTAAGAGTTCCTCAAAGGTCTACTCCAAATGATTTTACAGAGTTCACTGATACAGAGAAATAAATTGTTGCATTGGACACAGGCCTTCAGTTGATTATTGTTGACTCAATGGATGAAGACATGTGCCATCAAATTCTAAATTGTATATCTAGAAAACACATGTGGGAAACCATCGAACTGATTATGGAAGGAACAGAAGAAGTAAAAGAGAACCGGTTGGATATACTGACATCAAGATATGAAGCATTCAAATCTACTCTTGGAGAAACAATCACTCAAGTCTTTGAGCGATACAATAAATTATTAAATGAGTTGAGTATCCATGGGAAGAACTATCCATTAAGGGAAACGAACAGGAAGTTTATGTTGACTCTTCCACATCATGTTGAGCATAAAGTTTCTTCAATTAGAGAAAGGGACAACTTCAATGTCATGCTCCTTGAAAAGCTATATGGAAAATTGAAGACTTGTGAAATGGAACAAGAACAGAGGTTGATTATCTATGGTTCCGGCTCATTGGACAGTAAGAGTGCAGCACTAATGAAGACCACAACTCTTGTGGCAGATGAAGTTAAAACTTCTGAAGTAAAGGTCATTGAAACCAAGATTGGTGGAGAATTGATCATTGAAGCTGAAATGGCTACAGAATCACAAGCTGAAGAGGAAGATGATTTTTATACATTGGAAGAGCTTGATGAGATGGAAGACAAATCTATGGCGTACTTGGCAGGGCGTTTCAAGCATATAAGATTCAGAAGGAATCCCAAGTACAAGAAAAGTTTTGGTAGCAGATTTCAGAAGACAGGATCATTTTCGGGATCCAACTCAAGAGGTGGTTACAAGTCAAACATGGTAGACCATAGTAAGTTCCGGTGCTATAACTGCAATGAACTAGGGCATTTCGCCACTGAATGTAAGAAACCAAGACAAGCAAAAGATAAGAAGGTTTATGAGAAGAAGAGTTCATACGAGAAGAAAAGCTATGATGAGTTGAAAAGGGAGAATGAGAAGTTGAAACAGAGATTGGATGCTTTAGTTGCAAAACAACAAGGCAAGGCTTACATTGTTGAAGGTAGAAGCTGGGATGACACAGATTCTGAAGAAGAAGAATATCGAAATCTTGCATTAATGGCAGACACTTCAGAACAATCTCCATCATCATCACAGGTACCTATTCTCACCACTGTAGATATGTCTCTATCTGAATATAAAAATACTGTTAATGACTTGAGTATAGAGATGTTTAACATTCATACAAGCATGCTAGCTTCTGAAGGAGAAAATGCTAGACTAGTTGCGAAGATTAAAAAGCTAGAATCTGAAAAGGAACAACTAGAGCTTGTAGGAATCACAGTTAATAACTTTAAGGAAAGAAATGAATATTTGGAGAATAAGGTTAACTGTAATGCAGAGGTTGAGACGGCACTTATGGCTAAGATTTCTGAGCTAGAGTTAAAATTGGAAGCTTTTAAGAACTCAGCTAATATTGCTACAGACATATTGGATAAGCATAGCTTAGATAATAAGACATGTATAGGCTTTGACTACGATGAACATAAAAGGAAAAAGAAAAATGATAAAAGCAATGTAACTTTCAATGCTTCTAGTACCGTTCTATTAGAAAATGAAAATGTTCCTTTTGTCATTAAGAAGAGTAGTAATCCTATCTTTAAGCTCCCACTCTCAGAACCCTTAGACGAAGATACTATCGTATGGAAACAAGAAATGCTTGTTGAGGATAAGTTAAAAGAGAAAGAAGTTGAGGAAAATAATGTAGAAGAAGTTACACCTAATGAGCCAGTTAAAACTGAATCTGCTAAAACTGAATTAGGTGGTAACAAGAACAAGTCACACCCACTACACATAGGAAATGGGAAAGTAGGTGTTAAAATTGCTAATTCTGCTACAGCCACACCCACTACACATAGGAAATTGTGTACTAATTGCAATTCTGCAGGACACCTTAGTCATGCATGTAATAAGGTTAAAGTAGAATCTAATATACCTGTTGCGCAGAACATGTTTTGCATGAGTAGTTCTCATTTGCCTTGTGGTATTACTGGATGTATGCCATGTGCTTTTAATATTATGCATGCTTATTTCAATTTGATGAATGCATCTACTTCTAGTAATTGCATAGGCATAGAAAGAAGCATTAATAAGAAAAAAGTAAGGGCAAAGACTGCTAGTCCTCCTAAGGTTAGGAAGGAGACTCAATCTCCTAAGCCAAAAGACAAATCTGTCAAGGCAAAGGAACATGATTCGATTTCAGTCAAAGTAGAACTTAAAGATGTGAAAACTGAACCTATTACACCATCTGCAAGAACCTCTAAATTTCTTGGACCCAAACAAGTTTGGGTTCCAAAGAAACCTTAATCACTTTGTGGTTGCAGGGCATAGATACTAATGAAAAAGTCATGTGGATTCTGGATAGTGGATGTTCAAGGCACATGACAGGAAACAAGTCCCTGCTGACCAGTGTGGTTGAGAAGATCGGCCCAGTTGTAACCTTTGGAGATGACAACAAAGGCTTTACTAAGGGATATGGTAGTTTGGAAGTTGGAAATGTCATCATTGAAAATATCTCTCTTGTTGACGGTCTGAAGCACAACTTGTTGAGCGTCAGTCAATTTACAGATAAAGGATATAATGTGGACTTCAGGAAGGAAAAGTGTCTAATCACCAATAGGAAAGATGAAAAGCTTGCTCTTAAAGGAGTAAGAAAAGGAAATATGTTCATAGCTGACTTAAACACTACAAGCAGAGGAGAAGCAAATTGTTTCTACAGTAAAGCATCCTCTGAATTGAGTTGGTTATGGCATAGAAAACTATCTCACCTGAACTTCAAGGCGATGAATTCCTTAGTAAGAAGAGAATTGGTGAGAGGGTTACCACAGATAGAATTCTACCAAGAAGGACTCTGTGAAGCATGTGAAAAGGGTAAGTCAAAGAAGGCATCACATAGAAGTAAGGACATGTCAAGCATCAGCGAACCTCTCCAGTTGATTCATATGGATTTGTTTGGACCGGTTAATGTCATGTCAGTTTCAAAGAAGAAATATGCATTAGTGATTGTCGACGACTACTCTAAGTACACGTGGGTGTTGTTTTTACATTCTAAGGATGAAACACCTCAAATGGTAATCGATCACATTAAAAAGATTGAGGTGGAAGCTGGATTGCCTGTGCGGACGATCAAATCAAATAATGGAACTGAATTCAGAAATGCAGTTCTAAATGAATTCTGCATAGAGCAAGTCATTTCAAGACAATACTCAGCCCCAAGAACTCCACAGCAGAATGAAGTGGTAGAAAGGAAAAACAGGACTTTGATTGAAGCAGCAAGGATAATGTTAAGCCAATCAAAGCTAACTACATATTTTTGGGCAGAAGCAGTTAACACAGCTTGTTACACTCAGAACAGAACCCTAATCAACAAAGACTTAGAAAAGACATCCTATGAGGTTATGACCAATAGAAAGCCATCACTGAAGTACTTTCATGTGTTTGGTGGAAAATGCTATGTATTGAAAGATGAACATCTAGGAAAGTTTGATGCTAAAGCAGATGAAGGGATTTTTCTTGGTTACTCACTTGAGTCTAAGACATACAGGGTATATGTGATTGAAACTCATAAGGTCATTGAAAGCCTTAATGTAACGTTTGACGACACCAAACTCCCAAGTCTTCAAAAGGATAAAGATTCTGAATCTCTGGAAATTGAAAATCTATCAGAATACTACTTAGGAGATGAAGACGTACTTAGTGCTGCATCTGGTAGTCATGAACTCACGGAGATTGATAATCCAGAGCAAAGCAGTGGAAGTGTTGGTAATACCACACAGTCACAGTCACAATCTGTATTTCAAAATCAGTTTGTTACTGAACCTGCTAGCTCAACTGGTGGATCATCAAATAATGAAGGCAGCAACTCAGGGGGAGGTGAAGAAGGATCAGCTAGTCACTCTCAACACAACTACGAAGAAGAACAATCATCAAGGGCTAATCTGCCTAGACAGAGTGTATGGAACAGAGATCATCCCTTTGAATTAATCATTGGTAACCCAGAGAGTGGTGTGAGGACTAGAAGAGAAACGGAGAATGAATGTTTGTACTCTGGTTTTCTATCAGAGGAAGAACCTAAAAAGGTTGAAGATGCTCTAGAAGATCCAGATTGGGTGATTGCGATGCAAGATGAACTCAATCAGTTTGATAGGCAGAAAGTTTGGAAACTGGTACCCAGACCTAAAGACAAATCTGTTATTGGCACTAAATGGGTATTCAGGAATAAGTTGGATGAAGATGGCATTGTTACGAGGAACAAGGCCAGACTGGTTGCTAAGGGGTATTCTCAAGAAGAAGGAATAGATTATGACGAGACCTATGCACCAGTAGCAAGACTTGAAGCCATCAGGATGTTTTTGGAATTCGCAACACATTCAGACTTTAAAGTTTATCAAATGGATGTGAAGAGTGCATTCCTGAATGGGGAGCTAGAAGAAGAAGAAGAAGTATATGTAGAGCAACCTCCGGGTTTCGAGAACAAGGATCATATGGACTTTGTGTACTTCCTTTTTAAAGCTCTTTATGGACTCAAGCAGGCGCCTCGAACATGGTATGAAACACTATCTGAATTTTTAATTGAAAATGGTTTTATAAGAGGTGTTATAGATAATACTCTCTTTCATAAAATGCACACAAATAATTTGATATTAGTTCAAGTGTATGTTGATGATATTATATTCGGTTCTACTAATGATGAGCTATGCAAGAGATTTACTAAGTTAATGCAGAGTAGGTACGAGATGAGTATGATGGGCGAGCTTACTTTCTTCCTTGGACTACAAGTGAGTCAGAAGAAAGATGGGATCTTCATTTGCCAGGCAAAGTACATCAGAGATCTTCTAAAGAAGTATGGACTTGAAGATTCAGCCCCCGCCAAGACTCCAATGCCAACTGCCACAAAGCTTGATGAGGACAAATCAGGTAAATCTGTCGACATCACAAGCTACAGATGTATGATTGGATCTCTACTTTACTTAACAGCAAGTAGGCCAGATATTATGTTTTCAACTTGCCTATGTGCACGGTTTCAAGCTAACCCAAAAGAGTCTCACCTTATAGCTGTCAAAAGAATATTTAGATACCTGAAGGGTACTCCAAATTTGGAAATTTGGTATCCTAAAGGTACTGGTTTTGACCTAATCGGCTATACAGACTCGGATTTTGCAGTTTGTAAGATTGACAGGAAGAGTACCTCTGGAAGCTGTCAATTCTTGGGAAGAAGATTGGTCTCATGGTATAGCAAGAAGCAGCACTCAGTATCTACCTCAACAGCAGAGGCAGAATACATCGCAGCAGGTAGCTGTTGTGCTCAGATCCTATGGATGAGAAACCAACTCCAAGACTATGGCTTTATGTTGAACAAGATTTCAATATTCTGTGACAACACAAGTGCCATAGCTATAACCAACAATCTGGTTCAGCACTCACGAACCAAGCACATTGATATCAGGTATCACTTTATACGAGAGCATGTCATGAATGGAATTGTGGAGTTGCATTTTGTACCTACAGAACAACAACTTGCAGACATCTTCACGAAAATACTAGACGAATCCACTTTCTCTAGGTTGGTTAGTGAATTAGGGATGTTAAATTTAAATTAATTTCTGTTTGCGAGGAGTTGTATGGATTCACAAGTTATTGAATTTTTATATCCAAAGGACTTGTAACCTCCAGTCTAACTTATAATCTCGGGCTTATGAATATCAATATTAATTATCATAAGTATACCAGTTATGCTTTGTGGTAATTATTTGATATAGCATAATTAGTTAACTGCTACATAAGTGTTTGTAGTTAACAAGAAGCATAACAGTCTGTGGTTTAGATTTAATCGGTGGATTTCAATGTTATGAGATCTGGCTGAAAGATTCTATATCAGACAGGTTGTGATCTTTAGTGAGAAATTGGTTGTACAGACTTGTTTATTTAATGTACTGGTTATCACTGAAAACATGTGTAACAATTACTTTTCATGATCTTATTTTGCATAACTGTCTGTATGTTTATTCATAGTATGCTTGTATGATCATTTGGATTGTGATTGGGTTGGTTTAAAATTTTTGGAAATTTCAAAAGTAACAGAATATGGAACAAAAAAAAAAATTGGTTCCAAAGATTTTAAAGAAACCACCTGTGCTTATTAGTATTATTATAATAATTATTAATATTGTCTGTTTGTGGATTTAAAATTGGATTATTATTAATTCGATAGTTATTTCTAAATTAAAATTCTAATATTTCTATTTTAGGAATATTTATTCATTAATTTAAGAAATCTCTATTTAATTAATTTTATGAATATTTGAAATTATTTTGTAAGTGTATTTAAATGATTTTTATTATTTTTTAAAACTCTCGACAGTTACCAATTAGATATATTTTTCGTAACCATCGAAGTGGTTTTAAACAGTACTCGATAGTTATGATAAAATATATTATATTAGTAACAGTCGAAGTAGTCTTTTGGTTAAGTTGGTTTTATTTTATTTATTAGCGTGCATCTCGATAGTTACTAATTGATGAATCTGGTTAGTTATTTTATGTGCTTCGATAGTTGTTTTTTTTGCTAACCATCGAAGTGAATAATTTTATTAATTAACCTTTCGATAGTTACGTATTATATATTTTTTATTTTTATTGCTAACTATCGAAGTGTTCTGTTTTTGTTTCAAACCATCGAGTGCATGTAATGATTAGTAAGATGCAAGCAATCTTAAAAAAAGAAGAAGAGGCAAGTGGCGACCACACGTCAACAGCAGTAGCAGGTTTGTGTTTTGTTTCTTTTTTCCATCTCGCCAGTTAGGTACTGAAAGGCATAGGTGTACTAACTTGTAACACTTAATTACTATGTAACTCAACTAGGTAAAAGATAAAACAACAACAAAACAAGGGAAACTGAAGAAGCACATGGAATCAATCAACTGAAGAAATGGTAATGATACTTGGTAACTACAAGTAACTAATTTGGTTAATCAAGAATGCCTAAGTGAGAAGAAGTTCAATCTCAGTATTGCTCATGCCCTAACTTATCTAATGGAGAATCAAATTAATGTCAAAGAAGTATCAAGAAGACCAAAGTGATTTCATGTAATGTATCTCAACAACTGGATAATGTAAAGGTTAATCAACAAATGAGAACTGACATTCAGAAGCAAGAACCCCTACAAGACTAGTCACTTATGAACCAGACCATTGCATCAAGTGTCAGGACATTGGAGGCAAGTTCATGTCAGTAATAGAAGATCTCATTTGAATTGAGTGAGGAAAAGAAATTGAAGAAGCTAGGAAAACTTGCTCATAAAGGTTAATCCACAATTAGTCACTAAAGAAAGTCAACATTGGATGAGTGCATATTTGCTAAGGCAAATGTCGATCCACAGCAGATCGATATGCAGATCGAGATTGATAATTGAAGAAAAACATTGCAAGGCAAATCTTGATCCACGGCAGATCGAGATTCTCACAGGTCGAGATCGAGATTCTCATAGATCGAGATCGAGATTCTCACAGATCGAGATCGAGATTCTCACAGATCGAGATCGAGATTCTCATAAATCGAGATCGAGATTTTCACAGATCGAGATCGAGATTTTCACAGATCGAGATCGAGATTGTCGATCAAGATCGAGATCGAGACGGGTCCAGGCCGAGATCGAGATGCGGGTCGATATGTAGCATTTAATGTTCAAGGGACAAGTGGCTTATTGTGAACGGTTGATCCAGAGTGGTTGGGAAAGTACTTTTTGTTGTCGAGTCCTGATTGGGCCACGTACACAAAAAGGACAAGATCAAGACTACACGACATTATAAAAGCAGCACTTTGTTTTCATTTGTATTTGATTTTTTATCCATCTCTGTATTTCTACGATATTTTTCAAGAGAGAGCATTTACTGTAAAACAATAGTGAGAGAGAGGATCAGTTGAATCAAGCTTTAATTGTTGTATTTATTGTTCAACTGATCATGATGCTTTTATGAATGTTGTAGCAAATCCCTCAATGAATATAAAGATATATTCTTGAAATTCTGTGTCATCATTTATTACCTGCATATTTGTATATTCTCTCATTACTTTTAAACAATTGTATTCACCCCCCCCTCTACAACACTTTGGACCTAACAATTGGTATCAGAGCTACTGTTAAACACATCTAGCAGAGATCCTACCGTGTTGTTTGAGTTGGTTCTTGAAAATTCCAGATCCAATTTTTTTTGAAGTTTGTGCCGAAAGCTTTTATTTGTGTCTTCTTGAAAAGTTCATAGATCTAAAAAGTTCTGAGTCATGGTGTAAGGAATATTTGTACAACATTCCAAAACGTTGTACTTTAGAGCTTTGTAGGTTTTCTTGTGGTCAAAAATCTGGTTATAAAAGAATATTTGATTGGTTGACTAGGTAACTTGAATCAACTGTTTGACTGAACAAAAAGGACATATTCGAACTTCTATCAACTAGAAAGTGGACAACTTTTTTGTTTGGACTTGAAAAACTGGTGGACCCTGCTACTGTTCCTGTGATTAGAACTAACTTGCTTGAATCTTAAGTGCAAAACCCATTGGATATTAAGTGTTGGATATTTAAAGTGAGATAATCAATTTTTCAAGTAAATACAATTTATTGTAATTTGAAAAGTGTATTATCTTAATTTTAAACTTTATTAAAATGGTCGCCGTACACAGATTTAAGATACCTCCGTTTGATGCACAACATTATGACGAATGGACCGGAAGGATGAAAGCCTACCTTGAATCAATAAACAAGGTATACTTGAGAATATTGGAGAACGGTCCATACATACCCATGAAAATTGAGCCAGAGCGAATGGAAGGAGGGATACTAATACCATCCCGGTCTGTTCCTAAAAAGGAAATGGAGTTTTCAGACGCAGATAAAGAATTGGTTGGTATGGATGCGTCGTTACGCAACGTCATAATTGAATCCCTAGACTTAGAGTACTATGTTCAGATAAAGGGATTAAAAATAGCTAAAGCCATGTGGGATAAACTGGCTGTAGTGATGGAGGGGACCGATGAAGTTAGAGATAATCACAAGCGCATTCTGATATCTGAATATGAATCGTTTAGATGCGAACGAGGAGAAAGTGTAGCGGATGTTTACAAACATTACAGTAAATTGCTTATCGAGCTGAGTATAAGAGATAAAGTCTATCCACTAGCAGATTCAAATATCAAGTTTCTCTTGAATTTGCCTAAACATCTGGAACACAGGATCACTGCCATTCGAGAGTCAAGAGACTTGAAAAATACTTCTCTCGAAAAGCTGTATGGTGTTTTAAAGACCTACGAGCTGGAGAAGGAACAAAATGACAAAAGAAGATCCTACAATAGTGGAGAATACAAAGCGGTAAGTGAGTCTGGACTTGTAGCTGAAGAGTCTGCTGTAAAGGCACTTGCAGCTGTCTCATTGAAAACTGCTAATCCTGAAAGGGTGGTATTAGACATTGAAGATCCATCCGAAGAAAGTGAGGATGAATACTATACCCTTGAAGAGCTGGACAAATTAGAAGACAAGTCATATGCTTGTATTGCTCGAGAATTTGCTCATATCAGCTTCAGGAAGTCAAGAAGAGGTAAAGGACGATTCGGTAGTTCTTTCAGCCGAAGAGGCAGCAGCAGCAGAGGCAGTAGTGTAAGTGGTCGGGAAGTTACAGCGGTCGAGGTAGCACATCTGGTAGTGGCTACAGACCTAAACTGGTAGACAAGAACAAGTTCAGATGCTACAACTGCAATGAATTGGGGCACTTTGCAACAGAGTGCAAGAAGCCCAAGTACGTTCATCCCAAGGAATCCTATGCTGATCTGAAAAAGAAATATGATGCCTTGGTTAGCAAGCAACAGAAGGGAAGCCGGGAGTATGTTGTGACTGAAGGGAAGGGTTGGGACGAGTCTGATGAAGATGAAGATCAGGAACTATGCAACTTCGCTTTAATGGCAAGATCTTCAGAACAATCAGAGGTACCAATTCTAACCGTAAATGAAATGTCTATTTCTGAGTACCAAAATGAATTAGCTGCCATGACTAAAGACATGTACAATCTCCAACTGAATCTAATCGCTGTTAATAAGGAAAATGTTAAACTCTCCCTTAAAAATAGACTTCTCGAGGCCAGGGTAGAGGAATTAGAATCAGGAGAAAGTACAGAAAGGCAGTTAATGAATCAGGTAGATGTTTTAGAACACAAGCTTAAGATTAGGGAAGACCTTAACGAAGAACTTAAAAATGAATTAGCTGAGCTTAAAATAACATGTCAATCTTTTAAAGAAGCAGCTAATAAAGTTTTCGTAGAAAGGGACATGTACATGAAACTGGCAGGCAAGAGTAAAAATGAAAAAGTAAACATAGGACTTGACTACACACAGAAAAAGAAAAATAGGGCTGCTGAGTTGTTAGAGCCAGTGTTAGTCAAAGAAGATGTGCCTGAGGTTCTAGTGAATGTTAGAAAACCTATCTTTAAGCAGTTTGAGCCTAGGACAATAGATCCTGTTGCTATTAAAATTGAACATGAGATTAAAATGGAAAAAGATTCAGAAGAAAAATTAGTAGAACCTACAACTTCTAAGAGAGCGAGTAAGATTGCTTATGCTAAGAGAGGTGTAGGAACCAAGGAGGCTAAGACGGTGTCATATAAACAATGGGTAGCAGGGTCAGACCAAATGAAAACACCTGTAGAGGCAGTTAAAACTGAACCTGTATCTGTATCTACATCTACACGAGCTAGGAAGGCATGCTATATCTGTAATCAAACCGATCATTTGTCTTACTATTGCCCGTCCTATGTAGAGGAAGAAAAACCTGTTGGTTGTAATACCATGCCTGCAACTACTGCTTTGCCTAACATGTATGCAAATCATGCCAAATGCAATAATCCTAATTGTATGCCATGTGCTGTAAACATCAAGCATGCTTATTTTAATTTGATGAATACTGCTAGTGCATCTGTTGAACATACATTTAGTAGTGGTAAGAAAAAGCATGCTGGGTCAAAGGCTAAGACTTCAAGTCCTCCTAAAGTTAGGAGTGACCAGTCTACTCCCAAACCTGAAAAACCAGTCAAGGTTGACAAGGGAAAAGACAAAGTCAAGATGAATGCCCCTGATGGCAACAAGGCAAAGCCTTCTGTATCTGAAAAGAAAAAGAAAATTATTGATGCCGGGTCCAAACATCATTGGGTTCCGAAGAACGCCTAACCTTTCTGGATTTGCAGGGCAGTGAACAGGAAAAGAGTAAAGTCATATGGGTGCTGGACAGTGGAGCATCAAGGCATATGACCGGCAACAAGTCCCTGCTAACAGATTTGGTGTTGAGAGCCGGCTCCGTGGTTACTTTTGGAGATAACAGCAAAGGTTACACCCGGGGATATGGCAAGATTGTTTGTGGAAATGTTATTATTGAGGACGTATCTTTTGTGGAAGGATTGCGACATAATCTTCTCAGCGTTAGTCAGTTCACCGATAGGGGTTTTGACATCAACTTTGGGAAGCATGACTGTTCGATTCGAAGCAAAAAGGATGGAAGCCTTGCTCTCAAAGGAGTAAGGAAGTCAAATTTGTTCATAGCCGACATGAATTCTGCTGATCAGTCTGAAGTCACGTGTTTCTACAGCAAGGCTTTTGCTGATGAAAGTTGGCTATGGCATAAAAGATTATCTCACCTGAACTTTAAAGCAATGAATAATCTCGTAAGGAGAGAATTGGTGAGAGGGCTGCCGCAGATGGAGTTTACTCTAGATGGACTCTGCGAAGCATGTGAGATGGGAAAATCGAAAAGAGCCCCGCATAAGGATAAGCAAGTGAATAGCATTACCGAGCCCCTACAACTACTTCACATGGATTTGTTTGGACCCGTTAATGTTATGTCAATGTCAAGGGAAAGATACGCGCTGGTGATTGTCGATGACTTTTCCAAATACACATGGGTGATGTTTGTGACATCGAAAGATGAAGTGCCACATGAGATCATTAGGCATGTACTGGTAATTGAAAACGTTGCAAGTCTGACTGTGAAGACTATCCGATCCGACAACGGGACAGAATTCAAGAACTCGGTGTTAATGGAATTCTGCATATCTAAAGGGATCATACGACAATATTCAGCACCGAGAACACCGCAGCAGAATGGGGTGGTACAAAGGAAGAATAGGACACTGGTTGAAGCAGCTAGGACAATGCTATATGAGTCAAGACTTCCTTTATATTTTTGGGCTGAAGCAGTTAGCACGACTTGTTATACACAGAACAAAACCCTGATTATAAAGGACTATAATGAGACGCCGTATTATCTGATGAATAAACGAAAACCATCTATCAAGTACTTTCACGTGTTCGGTGCCAAATGCTTTGTGTTAAGAGACAATGCACAACTTGGAAAGTTTGATGCCAAAGTAGATGAAGGGGTTTTCGTTGGATATTCTCTTGAAGTAGTAGCAGCGTACAGGGTGTTTGTGCTTAATGATCGCAAGGTGGTTGAAAGCCTTAATGTCACATTCGACGACTCAAAGCTCCCTTCTATACTAAAGGAAGACAGTGAGCCCACTTCCCTGAGATTTGAAAATATGGATATTGATGAAGTGGATACAGTTCCTAAGTCTGTAGTGCAGGGTAGTGATCCAACGATAAATAATGTAATTAATCAAGAGTCTAGTGTTTCGCCAATACAAAACACTAGGGCTGAGGGATCACCTTCCGTTAGACCTGGTACTAACTCGGAGGGAGTAAGTATGCACTCAGGGGGAGCAGCTCACTCAGGGGGAGCAGCTCACTCAGGGGGAGCTAGTACTAGCTCAGGGGGAGCTAGTGGAAGTGCTTCTAGACTAAGTCACCTTCACTTACAAGATCAAGCTGAGTCATCAAGAACATTTACTAGGGATCGTACTTGGAACAAGGACCATCCGTTTGAGCTAATTATTGGTGATCCAGATGCCGGAGTGACTACTAGAGGAAAAGCTAGAGCTGAAATTGCCACTGAGAATGAATGTCTATACTCAGTGTTCCTTTCCTAGATGGAACCTAAAGTGGTGGAAGAAACTCTAGATGACGCTGATTGGGTGATTGCTATGCAAGAGGAACTCAATCAGTTTGAAAGGCAGAAGGTGTGGAAGCTGGTACGCAGACCAAAGAATAGATCTGTTGTTGGAACAAAATGGGTATTCAGAAACAAGCTGGATGAAAACGGACTTGTAACACGAAATAAAGCTCGCCTGGTTGCTAAGGGTTATACTCAAAGAGAAGGAATTGATTATGATGAAACCTACGCACCAGTAGCAAGGCTAGAGGCAGTAAAGATGTTCTTAGCATTCGCAACACATCATGGTTTTAAAGTCTATCAGATGGATGTCAAGAGTGCATTCTTAAACGGTGAACTGGATGAAGAAGTGTATGTCGATCAACCTCCCGGGTTTATCGACAGCAAATACTGTGATTATGTTTATCGTCTCTTCAAATCAGTATATGGCCTTAAACAGTCTCCGCGGAAGTGGTATGAAACTCTGTCAGACTTCTTACTAGAAAGTGGTTTCACCAGAAGAGTAATCGACAAGACGCTTTTCCACAAGAAATGCAAAGATGATCTAATAATGGTGCAAGTATATGTGGATGACATTATCTTTGGGTCTGCAAATGAGAAGCTGTGTGCTAAATTCGCAAAGTTAATGCAATCGAGGTATGAGATGAGCATGATGGGAGAGCTGACGTTCTTTCTGGGTATTCAAGTTAGTCAGAAGAAGGACGGGATATTTATCTGCCAGACCAAGTACATTCATGATCTATTGAAGAAGTATGGTCTCGAAGATGTATCACAAGCTAAGACTCCTATGGCAACAGCCACGAAGCTTGACGAGGATAAAGCGGGTAAACCTGTAGACATCTCAAGCTATCGAGGTATGATCGGCTCACTTTTGTATTTAACTGCTAGCAGACCTGATATTATGTTCTCTACATGCTTATGTGCAAGGTTCCAAGCGGATCCTAGAGAGTCACATCTCATAGCCGTAAAGCGTATTTTTAGGTATCTCAAGGGAACATCAAATCTCGGGATTTGGTACCCAAGAGATACATGATTTAATCTTGTTGGCTATTCGGATTTAGATTACGCAGGTTGTAGAATAGATAGGAAGAGAACTTCAAGAAGCTGTCAGTTCCTTGGAAGAAGGTTGGTGTCTTGGCAAAGCAAGAAACAACACACAGTATCGACCTCGACAGCTGAAGCAGAATATATTGCTGCTGGAAGCTGTGTGGCCCAGATACTGTGGATGAAGAACCAACTCAAGGACTACGGTGTGGAAGTATCTAAGATTCCTATCATGTGTGACAACACAAGTGCTATTGCAATGACCAACAACCCTGTGGATCACTCCAGGACCAAGCACATTGATATCAAGTATCATTTTATTAGAGAGCATGTAGAAAATGGAACTGTAGAGTTGCATTTTGTGTCTACTGAACTTCAAATAGCAGATATATTCACTAAACCTCTAGACGAATCAACATTTTCTAGATTGGTTGGTGAATTGGGGATGCTTAACACCTATTAGTTTTGCTACCTATCTGTTATAATTCAGTTTGTGTACATATTATTGTTGTGCATGAATATTCATAATTAATAATGTGTTCTTAATTTCAAAAATGTATGTGTTGCATGTCATAAGGGGAAGTTAGAAAGTTTCATGAAATTAATCTTGTGCTGGTCTGTGTATCTATATGATTAATGTCAAATGAAGTGATGGGATTTAATGCTAGACTTAATTTTGAAATGCATAATTTATTTGCTAAATTCCCTGTCATTTCAAAATTGTAAGTTTCTAAAATGGTGTGAAAATTTGTGGTGAAATCTTACGAATTTTACATATAAATGTTTAATTCCTGTAATTTCATTGAAATTTTCTAAGGCAAATCTCGATCTGTTTCTGGATCGAGATCGAGATCGACTTGCGAAAATTGCTTAAAAAGGTTAAGGTAAATCTCGATCTGTCCACATCGAGATCGAGATCGAGATGTAGATCGAGATCGACATCGAGATGTGGATCGAGATGCATATCTCGAGATCGAGATGTGACTTGTCTTTTCAGTTACCTTTTTAAGCGTGCCTATATATATATATATATCATTATATAGACTGTTCATTATTTCCATTAACTTTTACATACATACACAGCATCCTCTTCCCTGACATTACACCAAGTTTTCTTATGATTTTCTTAAACAAAAATCACTAACTGTTACTTGAAAGCATTAATCACTAAAACAAAACTCTGCCAAAATTTTGTTTAAAATAAACTGTTGAACTCTTTGCGCTTTTTCTACGTCATTCGTGTTCTTGCAAATCGTTCTTTAGTTTTCTTTTCATTCGAGTGAGTTTGTTTTTTTTTTGGTTTCGTGCTTTCTTGTTCTTCATTTATTTTGTGTTCTTGAGTGGAATAGTTGTGAGTATTACTGTTTAATCCATAAAGTGCAACTTAACCGCCCTGTTTTGTGTTTTTCCGAAATATAAGTTTTTTTCTCTCATAGCTAAAACAACAAAAACGGCTGTTCACTTTAATTTTCTAAAACTCAACCGTCAATCATTAGTGGGGATTTAAGTGGTCATTAGTGGGGAAGTTAATTTATTTTAAATTGTGTCACTAATTACGTGGGGTAATTAGTGGGGATAGTGTACGTTTTTTTTGTGTTTAAATTTAGAACTTGTTCTCTAAATTTCCATTGCAAAACCTTTTCAGAACATTTCTTTTCTCAAACACAAATTTAAAATGGCAAACCCAAATTTCACAATTCCCAAAACCAACTTTGTTAATCTCTCTGCTGATCGAGCAACTGGTAGATTCATTCACTACCAGTTCTAGATTGAGTCCCTCAACAACACATCCATAATAAGTCATGCTTTAACCACCTCTCCCATCTTGAATATCGAAGCCCTTCAAGCTGCTTACTGAACATTAGAGATTCAGGGTGGTAAAGCAAATCCAACAGGCTTATCCTTCACTATCGGTGGTGCTAAATATGAGGTTAGTCTGCAGAAGTTCAATGAGATACTCGGGCTTCCTTCAGAAAATTTTGCTCCGGAACCCACTATAGAGGATATGTTACAATTATTCACGGAGATAGGTTGTCGCCCTCCCACGGGTCCTATCAAGGTAACAAAGGTTAACACCGGTATGCTACCAGCTGAGTGAGATTATGTAGTTCAAGCCATTCAACGCTTCATGTTCCCAAAGGACAAAGACTACAGACCGATGAACAACAGCTGCCGGGTAATACTATATGGAGTGGCCAACAACAGGAAGGTGAATGTGGGCAAACATCTGTTGATTCAGTTGCTTGAGAGGTGGGCATTGGAAAAGAATGCATCTAGGAATCCGGAAGATGGACCAGTCAAATGCTGGATGCCAAGATTCCTTCAGATGGTTCTGGATGACGACCTTTCAGAGGAGCACAGAAGAGTATTTCAAGGCTCTGAAAGGATGGCATGTTTTGATATGACCTTAAAGAGTATCTCTACCATGGAAACCCAGCAAAAGTCAAGACTTTTTGAGTTGCGCCTGACTCCATACTTCCAAGATCTGCAACATGAGTATGCTAGGATGCACGCTTCTCAGTTTACCACAGTAGAAGCTGAGAGTAGCGGTAACGAAGCTGCAGGTGGAGATCAAGTGTCTGGAAATTTGGGAGAAGTAGGTGTGGATGTTGACATGGCCGATGCAAATGTTGCAGAAACTGGAGCCGACAAGGATGACGATCTTCTGAGTCAGGTACCTATTCTTGCTGATCTTGACCAATCGTCAATTCAACCAACCCCTGTTTTCTACAGCCGTGGGCCTGAAAACCCCCAGGCTCTATCCCAGGCTGCAAGCCCTTCTGTTCACAAACATACAGCCAGCCCTAAAACTGGTGATAAAAGGAAGGCAAGCTCATCTGAGTCGAGTGAATCGAGTGGAGGGAGTGTCGGAGTTGAGAGAGTAGTCACATCAGCAGCTCTGTCACCCTCAAAGAAGTAAAAGGTGGATTCTAACCTAGTGGCAACTGCGCAACCTGTTAGGGATAGTTCACCTCTCACAGCCACCACACCTCACACTGGTGGCTCACCTCTCCAAAACATTCCAACACGTTCGCACTCGCCTAGGCATATTGGTGAGAGTCAAGGAGGGGGTCCAGCTCAACAACCAATAGGAGCTGGCCCTACCTCCCCTGAGTTGTCCGCTCAGGGCTCTTTGAGCAATTTCTCGGAAGAGGAAAGGCAAATTGAGACTCGCCCTTCTGATGCTAGGATCTCAGGAAGTTTATATGTGAAAGAGTCTGTCGAATCCAGTACGGATGACTCTTCCTCATCTGAATCAGAAAACAAGTTACTCGCAGAGCAACGACATCTGGTGACTGGTGGGTCTACGCCTCCAGAACAGCCCAGCGAACCCGAAAAGGTTCTTGGTGAACAAGGGGATGACATGGTCATAACGCCATCTCCTAACGTAGACACAGCGCTTAAAGGTTCAGTCTCACTGACCGATATCGCCGACCAACTCACCGCTAGTCCCCAGCAACTAGTAGATGAGGCTCTAGTACTGTTAGGCTCTAAACACGAGGGAGAGACAGGGAGAGTAGATCCCTTCTCTTTAGGGATCTTGAGTGAAACAGAACCCGGCGAGAGTAAACAGTTTAACCCAAGTCAAACACCGTCCCCTAAATTGCAGGATCTAGTGAAGAAGGTGGAGGCTTTGGAGGCTGGAGTTGCTGGTGTTACTGCTGCTGTCTCTTCTCACTCTGGAAGATTGGAGGTCGGAGCTCAGTACATGGAGAACCTGATTGCCGTCCAAAATCAAATGATTGAAAAGATAAACAATCTTGGATTGGTACAGGTGGAGGTTGGGCGGTCAGTCGATGATGTCAGTCATGGCATGTCTCAGGTCTGGACGAAGCTGAATGAACTACTTGATGCTGTCTTTGGACGTATCAGGGCTGGACCTGGTCCTTCAACCGGTGATGGTGGTGACGATAATAATGATGATGACGCTCCTGATGAGGATAACCCACCTAAGGGGGAGAAGGAGGATCAGGGTCTGAAAAAGCTGACTCTGAAAAAGCTGACTAGTAAGGGTCCAGTGATCGAGTCCTCAAACAAATCTGGTGAAAAGGTGGAGGAGGCTCAACTGGCTCTTAAGGACAAAGGCAAGCAGAAGATGGTAGTTGAAGAAGAAGCTGAGAAAGAAACACCTCTCGTCGATGTATTTATGGGAAACGTTATTGAAGATTCTGATGATGATGAGATGGATGTAGAAGCCTTAGTGGCAAGGAGGTCGAGACTCGAGCAATGGGCAAAAGAGTGGGAACAAGAAAGAGGTTTAAATCCTGGCGGATCCGGCGTAGGAGTTGCAGGTGATGCAGGAGACCACTCGGTTGCTGACGAGCATGTGCCAGAAGAAGAAGTTGATGAAGTAGTGAAAGAAGCGGAGATGCAAGAAGAGATTTTCAGGGAAGCCAGAAAAAGAGTGAATGAAGAAGTGCTTCAAGGAATAGTGGAAAAGGAACTAATGGCAAAGGAGAAGAGAGCGGCTCAGAAAACTCAGCATGAGTATGAAATGAAAAAGATCAAAGATCCTAAGGTCCAGGCTGACATAAGGAGGGAAGGTCCCGAGTGGGACAAGGCTAGAGAAGCCTTAGCTGGACCAAGAGCCTATGCTCCTGACTCAGAAAGATTGAGTTTTCTTCTCCACAAGCTAGAAAATCTAAACCCTGGGCTGCTGAACTATCTAAACTGTATAAGACAGGGATGCACCTCCGTACAAGTCATATTCAAGGAGAAGGCATGGAATCTGATGATTACTTGGACACCCATAACAAGAATCGAGCCGTGTATGGTCGATGAAGCTTTCTTCCATGCAAGGGGTGCAAGTGAACTGGTAGAATTCGCTCACAAGGTAGACACCTCTGTCAAGACTGGAGTGCTGTTTAAGGAGAAACTGTTGAAGATGGCTGAAGACAGAGGGGTTGAGATTATTCTAAATCCCTACCAGATCAGATACGTCCATGACAAGGTCTTGAGGATCGTAAATTTGCATGACTCGAAACTGACCCCGAGCGGAAATGTACTGAAGGCAGTTGCAAAGCTAGTCCTCTCAAAGGGTTTTCTAACAAAGGAAAAGAAGCTGGTGGCTAAGGACTTGGAGAAGTTGATAAGAAGGCAAGATGTTAGATACAAGTTGCCTGAAGCCAAACTACTAGTGGTTAAGAAGGAGCCTGAAGACTATGCATTCGAGCAGCAAGAAGAGGCAATAAAGGAGTATGTGCAGAGATACGGAGATCCAAGATTAGACATTCCTGAAGAAGGAGAAATTAGGGAGGAAGTTAGTGCAGTGGTTGGTGCAAATGTCAAGTTTGTCAAAAGCAAAGTTGAGAATGAGAATGATCTGCTGATCTATACAGACAAGCATCAGGTGGAAACCGTCATTGAGATCAAGTACGACATCTTTGCAGAACACAGTCATGAAACACTGTGTATCATAAGGGAATTGATTGATGAGATGGATGATGTTGACGAGTTTGATCAGGATTATCTAAGGGTCATGTTTGATAACTTCTGTAGGAGAAGGCAACAGCTTGACATTCAGAGGCTACAGCAATGCACCACCGCTATTGTCATTGGATACCCTAAGCAGCTGGTCATAAGGAAGAAAAGGGAAAAGGGGTATCCTGACAAAGTCACTAAGCTGAGGTTTGAAGACATTCCCACGAAGCTTACCACTCGCAGCATGGTTGAGAGGTGGTTGAGGTTGTTTCGAGACTACAAGATCAGAAATCATGTGGAAGCGGAAGAACTTAATCTTCTCAAGAAAAGGATGGATGAAGTCTGCAACCCTGAGTTCATGAAGAAAGAAAAAGCAACCAAGAAGAAAGCTCGTGAGGAAGAGGAGCGCAAGAAATCGAAGTTTTAATGTATTATGCTTGTAATGTTTCTTTGCGTTGTAATTTGTTTTCTTGTTTTCCTGTATTGTAAGTATATTATCTGTTTTCTTGTGTAGTGTAAGGTAGAAGTTAGTTAGCTAAGTGTCTTGAAACTGGTTTATATTAGGCGTCAATTATTTCGCGAAGTTCGGCGGTGGTAATACTGCTAAAAGGACTTCAGAAGGATAATTGAAGATTGAGTGGACCGTGCTCTTAAGTACTTAGAGAAAATCTCTAGAAGAGCATGAAGCCATTTGATCGAGCCAACAAGTGTCCAATTTTGGCACTTGAAGTATCATTAATAGACATGAAGCTAGTTAATCAAGCCAAGCATTATGCAAGTTGACATGATCTTTTATGAATGTTATTTTATCTTTTTCAGTCCCTGGTTAGTTGAGTTATCCTCATTGTGAATTTGGTTGTCATTGTTAGACAATCAAATAGTGGGAGATTGAAAGGCATAGGTGTACTAACTTGTAACACTTAATTACTATGTAACTCAACTAGGTAAAAGATAAAACAACAGCAAAACAAGGGAAACTGAAGAAGCACATGGAATCAATCAACTGAAGAAATGGTAATGATACTTGGTAACTACAAGTAACTAATTTGATTAATCAAGAATGCCTAAGTGAGAAGAAGTTCAATCTCAGTATTGCTCATGCCCTAACTTATCTAATGGAGAATCAAATTAATGTCAAAGAAGTATCAAGAAGACCAAAGTGATTTCATGTAATGTATCTCAACAACTGGATAATGTAAAGGTTAATCAACAAATGAGAACTGACATTCAGAAGCAAGAACCCCTACAAGACTAGTCACTTATGAACCAGACCATTGCATCAAGTGTCAGGACATTGGAGGCAAGTTCATGTCAGTAATAGAAGATCTCATTTGAATTGAGTGAGGAAAAGAAATTGAAGAAGCTAGGGAAACTTGCTCATAAAGGTTAATCCACAATTAGTCACTAAAGAAAGTCAACATTGGATGAGTGCATATTTGCTAAGGCAAATGTCGATCCACAGCGGATCGAGATTGATAATTGAAGAAAAACATTGCAAGGCAAATCTCGATCCACGGCAGATCGAGATTCTCACAGGTCGAGATCAAGATTCTCATAGATCGAGATCGAGATTCTCACAGATCGAGATCGAGATTCTCACAGATCGAGATCGAGATTCTCATAGATCGAGATCGAGATTTTCACAGATCGAGATCGAGATTTTCACAGATCGAGATCGAGATTGTCGATCAAGATCGAGATTGAGATGGGTCCAGGCCGAGATCGAGATGCGGGTCGATATGTAGCATTTAATGTTCAAGGGACAAGTGGCTTATTGTGAACGGTTGATCCAGAGTGGTTGAGAAAATACTCTTTGTTGTCGAGTCCTGATTGGGCCACGTACACAAAAAGGACAAGATCAAGACTACACGACATTATAAAAGCAAAACTTTGTTTTCATTTGTATTTGATTTTTTATCCATCTCTGTATTTCTACGATATTTTTCAAGAGAGAGCATTTACTGTAAAACAATAGTGAGAGAGAGGATCAGTTGAATCAAGCTTTAATTGCTGTATTTATTGTTCAACTGATCATGATGCTTTTATGAATGTTGTAGCAAATCCCTCAATGAATATAAAGATATATTCTTGAAATTCTATGTCATCATTTATTACCTGCATATTTGTATATTCTCTCATTACTTTTAAACAGTTGTATTCACCCCCCCCCCTCTACAACACTTTGGACCTAACAGGTACACTTATATATATATATATATAGTTTTTCTACCCAACTCGCCAGTTACTCAGCAACTGTATCCATCAGGCAAAAAAAAATTGATTTTTCTTTCCTCATTTTTCTTCCATTCTAGTACTAGTTTTGAAAATATAAACCGATAGAATTGTAGATCCAGTCATCCCGAATTATTTGATACCACCCTTGTATCGTTTGGTTTCAGTTTTATTTCGGGTGTTTCAAACTTTGGGATTTTTTCTAGGGTTTGTTTGAGGTCTAAAAATCAAAACAAAAATAGTTTCACCGTTCAAATCTCTCCTAGTTTAGCATATATTTTTTCACAATTTTTGGAGGAGTTTTGAATTTTAGTATTTTCGGTTCGTTATCGAGTCTAATTAAATTCGTAATTAATTGTTTAAAGTTAAAATTTTCGATAATTTTTACTAGTTAAAAATGGTTGGAATTTTTACTATTACCGAAACGAATTTAGTTGCCAAGTTTGACATTCAATCCCTTCCTACTAATTATCGGGCCTGGGCACGAGTGTTACTCGAATATTCTCAAGTGAGGTATGCCTTAGTAACAGACGTGATAGTAAATCATAATATGCTACGAGACTGTTACTGTTCTGCATATAACTCTTCAGTTGTTGATGAACTGGCTTTTACATTTAGTATTGCTAATCGGAAAATCCGGGTGACGGGGCTAGATTTGAATCGTATCTTAAGATTTCCTGAGAATAATCTAGTCCCTTATCCCAATTCCGAACAATTAACTCAGTTCTTCACGACTATCAAATACGTTAATCCTAATCTCCACGACTCGGGTGAAAGGTGTAAACATCATTTACCTAAGGAATGGAATTTCTTTTGCCACACTCTTATGCAATGTTTCTCTTACAAAAAGTTCAACACACACAGTATTTCAAGTTATTATCGAACTTTAGGCTTCAGTGTTGCTAATAATTGTAGGATAAATTTTGGTAGGTTATTATTGAATCAGATGTTGTATGTTATGGGACCGGTGGAGTACAGAAACCTTCAAGTCACTAATGTGGAGTGTTACTTTCCACGGTTCCTACAGCTTATCCTTAATGATCTAACGACTAACGAGGAAAAACTACTATATACTAGTAGTGTTACCTCTTTGTGTATGAAACAGAAAAACAGGATAGCCAACACTCTGAACAATAACAGAAACTACATCAACGAAGCACCTGCTCAAATGACTGAATACATGCAGGATTATGTAGTGGACATGGAAAGAGACGAGCCTCAAGGGCCTCAAGAAGATGATCAGGTCCCTGAACCAGTGCAAGAATCAGTTCCAGTAGCTACTCCTGTAGAGGATTTAGGTCAAGAAGAGGAAGTGGTTCAGGTGACAGAGGAAGTACAAATTTCAGGAGATGGATTTCAAAGTATATCTGGAGGAGATTCTGTAGGTCATGCTGACAGTCAGAAATCATATCATCCTTGGACTCCTACAGGTAGTACTCAAGGTAGTCTTCATGTCTCTGACTCTTCAGCTTATTGTAATTTGCAGGATCTTTTTGGAGAAAGTGTCATGAATTTATCAGTTAAGCCCTCTGTGGCTGTAGGACAAGGCAATGAATCTGAAACCCAACAGATTCTAACCACTGCCTCAGAACTAAACACTATAAAAACCTTACCTTTATCTTCTCTCGAACTCCTAAAATGAAAATTTGTGAGTGAGGGAGATAGTGCCTCAGAAGCACCACATAAGGAAGGTGCGGGAACCCAAACAACTCTACCTCTGACTAGACGTCGATTAGAAGAACCTGAGGTATCTGTTAGCCCATCTATGCCCTCTCAAAAGGATATAGAGCTGAAAAAGGAAAATACACAGTCTCTAGGGACATCCTCTCAACAGGGTGAACCTATTGAAATTCGTCAGTCGGCCAGGGCATCTGAAAGAGTGTCAATAATTAAGCCTCCAACCAAGTTATATGTTGCACTGAAAGGAGCACACACACAGGAGGAATTGACGGATGTTGCTACTACTGTAGCAGAACCTATACAGGTAGATCCTGTACAGGTCATGCCTTCACAGGCTATTGCGGGAGTCACAGGTCCTTCATTGCTAAACATTACAGGATCTAATGTGATAAGCCCCCCATGAGGAACATTCCTGGCTCCTAATAAGGAGGTCTCCACCACTATTAGTGGAAAGGAGAAGCAACTACTTGGCAATAGTTCTTCGGATGAGCCATTTAGGATTTTAACTGCAGGTACATAAGACTTGCTGGAGTCAAGGAGAGTGAGTGAAACACCAACAGAACGATTGAGAGATCATAATTCACCCACACCTCTAAGACCAAGCGAGAGAATTGAGAGACAAACACCTACAGAACCTGTCAGTGAGACACCTACCAGCCAAATAGATACCCTCACAATGCACACACAATCTCTAAGTCAAAGGGTTTATAACCTGGAGACTACTGTCACCGAAATGAAATCTGAATTTCACAGCAATGTTATGGAAATAAAATCTGTTCAATACAACATGTTGCAGGATTTCCAGAATTTCAAGACTGATATGAAGAAGTTTGTAACAGATTTGTTTGAAATGTATAAATATGAAACTACTCAAATCCATGTTTCGGAGGATAACACAACTAAGGGGGAGATGATAGTGCGAGAGCATGAAAAAGAATCAGGTGTTGTTATGGGGAGTAAAGACAAAGGGAAAGGCAAGTTGGTAGAAGTAGAAAAAGAAGCAAACATTTATACATCTCAGGGGGAGCAAGATATACCGCTAGAGGTAAGGCTCACACTTGAAGAAGGAGAAATATGGAACCTTCTCATACTGCTCCTACAGCTCAGGAAGATGATTTGTTTGATGAATTTGTAAATGGTGCCGCTTATCAGTTCACTGAAACGGACTTTGTGGAAACGTTTGGTTTGCTAGATGCAAATCAATCCAGGATAAGGGCATGTGAAATTGCACGAATGTCTCAAGAGAAAGTCAGAAAAGAACACTACAACCACTATATTGTAAGGAGACAAAGGCCGTTGGTGTTATCAAGAGAAGGAAGTGCATGGGACAAGGCTAGGAGTATTTTGCAGAAACCAGAGTTAGGAGTTATTCAAAATGAAGATCAAAAAGTTCTAGAGGCATTGCAAGAAGCTCACAAGAGTCATCCATCAATAAACCAGTTCTTTCATGCATTGAAACAAACAATTAAATTGATATTCATCACGTCTAACATCAATGGATGGCGGATTCAGATTCAATTCAATAATTCGACTACTAAGACCATTTCTTCTAATTTTATCAAGTTGAGGTCTCTCACAGAATTATATGTCATGAAGATTAGAGTGGACAAGAGATCTCATGTGAATGAACTTCTTACTGATATGATTGAAGATCAAACGAGCAAAGCAGAAGTTGAAGTTCACACAACTCCTTATACAGTGATATTCTACAAAGACAAGTTAGTTCAGACACTGTGTTTGAGTGATGAAAGACTAAGTCTATATCCTCTGAAGTGTCTGAAATATGTTGAAGGGCTTCTTAGGAGTGAAGGACTTAGAACAGAAGAAAAGTGGAAAGCTGCAGAGCGCATCTATGCTTATAGACTTAATGTCTTATCAAATCAATCTGTAGATATTTCCAAGGTCAGAAGAATAGATCCTTCAAATGGATATCAACCAAAATTGCCTATGTATACAAAAGAAGAAGGAAATTGGGACTTTGAAAAAGTCAAGGCAATGAGTGAATTCAGATTTAACCATCCAGAGAAAGTGTTCGAGTATACAAAGAAGCCAGATTTTCCAATTGTCTTTCCAGATTTTGATGTAATCAGGGAGACAGAGACAATGGTGTTAAAAGATCCTCCAGCAATCAGGTACAAGAACCCTAAAGGAAAAACTGTAATAGTTGATATCCACAAGATGTCTTACATGACTTCTAAGGAACTGGGTTTTATACTTTATCAAATCAAGACTTCGACGAACTATAAAGACAAATCAGCATTGGCAGAAATCTCTAAGCTTTACATGGAGAAGTTGGGAGCAAAATCATGTTACAACACTGATCGAGTTAAAGTAGTTCCAAAAAGGTTGAGTGTTAAAGGAAAGACGAAAATTCTTGAATTTACATTCGAACAGGTTAAGCAGATCAGGAGAGTAGCTGTCTTGCAAACACTTCAAGAAGTTTTGTCAGATCCCAAGCCAAGAAATATGCTAGAAGAAGAAGCGCTGGATCTAGTGAATGACCAGCTTGCAAGTCTTGTACAATGAGAATGACATAATGTATATCAGTTCAGGCTAGAGGAACATTCATTCTACATTGTAATTATTTTTGAAATCTGGAAATGTATAATATGATCCAGAATGTATTTAATATTAGTTTACCGTCTTCTATTTACTTTTTCTTGTAAGTTAGTTGAGTTATCCTCTTAAGGAATTTACTTGTCGAACTCTAACAATCAAATAGGGGGAGATTGTAAAGCATAATGTAACGTAACGTAACGTAACATGTAACCGAGGAAACTAATTCAACACTGATGGTCGGTAACTTATATTAAAATGAAGCACGGAATCGACTACGAATCGTTAATAAGTTGAATACAGAAGACCAAAACATTAGATGAAGCTTTGAAAACATTGAAGATCACTGAAAGAAGTTCATTAACATGTTCAAGCCTCAGTGAAGAATAAAGATGTAGTGTTTCAGAGGTTCAGAAGATGTCAGAGGTTTTACAACAGAGAAGTCAAGGGATTTCAGTGAATTACAGAAGCACTTCTGAATAGTCAAGAAGATGTGAAGATCAAGTTCGTATTAGTCGTTTGTGAACCAGACCAGTTGCACTAAACGTCAGCACAAAAGGAATTGAGAACTGCATCTATGGTAGAAAAGAATTGGTTGTATAACCGTTGTGTGCTAAACCTCAGAGAAAATCAAGTTCAAGTAGTAAAGGTAAATTTATTAACTTGGTTGCAGTGAAAGAAAATATTACAGAGCTTTGAATCGTTGGAAAAATGGCTAAGGTGAACTACCGATAGTTGGTTTAGCTGTTTGACTGTTTCATCTTATTTACCGACGGTTGGTGATTAACTGTTTGGCTGTTTCGTCTTATTTACCGACGGTTAGCACATCTCGACGGTTAGCACCTTGGATATATTATTAATTCCATTTCTCTTGACGGTTATGGTTTTAATAATTATTTTGAGTCGATAGTTATAACTGATAGTTGGGTTTGACTGTTTCGTCTAAATTGACCGACGGTTACAGCATCTCGATAGTTAAGGTACTCAGATAAATATCCAGATTATTTATTCCATCGACGGTTAAGTCTCGATAGTTATGGCACTTCGATAGTTAAGGTTTAAGATTATTTAATCTACAACTAGCCACAGCATGCCACCTATCATTGATATCATTGAGCAGAATTGTTTTAAGTGATTTATTTCAGTCTCGACGGTTATTAACAGACTCGCCGATGGTTATAAAATAAATGTCTCGACGGTTGTTAATTCAAGAAGTGAGAAGCAATCTATTTACTTGGTTCTCAGAAGGCCACGTAGAAGATTGAAAAAGCCTACACAATAAAGCAGCAAAGCCAAGCCTTTGTGATTAATTCATTCAGTTACAAAGAGAAAACATACAGAGCAAAGAAGAGAGACACAGAGAAGCCATTAACGTCGTTTGAGCTAGTGTTATAATTATTGTTCGTATTGATTGCTGTTGTTGTATTGTAACTGTACTAGTGAATCAGTTGAAGCTAATCTACGGATTAGATTTGTGTAGCACCTTCGTGGTTTATATTAATAAAACGATATATTCCCCGAACGAACTATATTTGTGTTAACTGTGTGCATACCTTGTGTTTGATTTAATATCTGTTCGAACTGTCAACTAGTCCATAACAAATCATTCCGCGAATATTTTATAAATTGGACAATATCGTATTCAACCCTCCTTCTACTATATTTGGGACTAACATTTACAGGGACCATAAGAGCCTGAAGTATATTTTTACACAAAAGGAGTAGAACATGAGGCAAATGAGGTGGCTAGAGTTAATCAAGGATTATGACTGTGAAATCCTCTATCACCCAGGAAAGGTCAATGTGGTGGCCGATGCCCTTAGTAGAAATGAGAGACTTAAGATGGTGACCTCTTCGAAAGAGCTGATTCGTGAGTTTGAAAAAATGGAGATTGAAGTAAAAGTGATCGATAAGGGCACCGATGGATTATTTGAGATCAGTATGCAGCCCACATTGATAAAAAAGATCAGGCTGTGTCAAGAAAAGAAGCGAAAAGAAGAATGGAAATCCCTTACCGGAGAAGAGATAAAGTGTGAAAAGGATTATAAAGGAATCATGAGATATGCTTCCAGGATTTGTATTCCGAATGTGCAGGAGTTAAAGGATGAGATTTTGCATGAAGGGCAAAATTCAAGATATTCGATTCACTCAGGTGGTATCAAGATGTATAGAGATTTGAAAGAGTATTATTGGTGGCCGAACCTGAAAAAGGATGTGGTGGAATGAGTGAGCAGGTGTTTGACATGTCAGAGAGTGAAGGCAGAACACCAGCGGCCTAGTGGTCTTTTGCACCCCTTAGAGATTCCTGAATGGAAATGAGAACAAATAGCTATGGACTTTATAGTAGGCTTACCAAGGACGAACACGAACCACAATGCGATATGGGTGATTATAGACAGACTAACCAAGTCAGCTCATTTCCTTACAATCAACGAACGATATCCAGTCGACAGACTGGTGAAAATATACATCAAAGATATTATGGTGTGGCATGGAGTTCCCGTGTCCATAGTGTCCGACCGAGATCCAAGGTTTAACTCGATATTTTGGAGGAGTTTCCAAGAATGTGTGGGGACTAAGCTAAACATGAGTACCACCTATCATCCCCAAATGGATGGACAGAGTGTAAGGACCATTCAAACCATAGAGGATATGCTAAGGGTATGTGCTATAATTTTTAAAAGAAGTTGGAATGATCACTTACCCTTAATAGAGTTCGCCTACAATAATAGCTACCATGCGAGCATAGGGATGCCCCCCTATGAAGCCTTGTACGGTAGAAGGTGTCGTTCCCCCTTGTGCTGGGAGGAAATAGGAGAGCGAAATATATTGGGGGACCGAGTTGGTCCAGCAGATGAGGGAAACAATAGAGCTCTTCCTGAACCGACTGGTATCCGCTCATGATAGGTAAAAAAAAGTATGCTGATTTACTTTCTCAAAAACAATTATGTTTTGGCATCACTGGTCTACTGTAGTAGGGCTTTCAACTTATCAAATCATAAGAGGTTTTCTGACTAACTCTCGGATCGTGGTTTTAAATGGTTTTCATTTTTTGATAAAGGACATCAGTTGGCGGAGGTCAACACACCTTTGTGGTGAGATGACTACCCCGATTATTCTGGCAATACCCATTCAGAGTTTTGTGAATCTATTAACAAATATTATATACTTGGGGAACTAAGATTAAATTCAGGTTTCAGATTTATAGATTGTTCCAATGGACTAGGAGATATAGTGTAAGTGGCCAAGTGACGCACGACCCAACACTTTGGCCCATATGAGGTCTAGGGTGATTCCCAATAAGGGTAGAGAACGCTGTGGCTCCCCCTTCTATATGTAGAGAAACAACAAGAGCTGCCATATGTTATGATTGATCATCGTGTATGTACGGTAGAAATGTGATGTAATGCTCCAGTTACACTCTCATCTTCCAATTGGAATTGTGTTGCAACATCGTAACAAAGGCCTAAGTGCTAAGTTACCGATGGTGTTGACAGTGGTTGATATCTTGAGATCTTCGTTACTCATTCAAACTACTTTGACAAAAAGTTTATTTTGCAAACTCATAGAGTACGTAAAGTGTGCACAATATTGCAGTTTTTAAACGATGTTTAAAAAGAGTATATTTGCAGTTTTATATTCTTGTGGGGCTATATTGCTCACTCTTGGTTTCTTTATATATCACAACATAACAGGTCAGAAGAATGTCACGTATGAGATGCACAGTGAGGAAGCGCGTGGGAAACGCACGCAAATTCCGTAGACTCTTCTCCACTACTCTACCTCAGGTAGGGAATATGAGTAGGATAAAAGTGTAGTTGCTTTTGGTACTCCTTATCTATAAGTATGACTTATGTAAGCTTATTAACAAGAACAAACGTTAAGCGAACAATATCGTTTCAAGTAGAAACTGTATTGATTTCATAAGTTTAGTACATTCTCTTTTGGCGTTGTAATAACTTATACTCTGATGGATCATATGACTTATATGTACTAATTTCGTTCTGAGACTATAATCAGTATATGTATATGTACCGTGAGGTCACTGCAAGTAAAGGTTTATTACTTGTGATTTAAGTGTTAAGTGTTAATAACTAGAAAAAGAGAACGTGATGGCCCAGATCTGCGACCCCGGATCTAGGGGCGTCACAGAAGCTCTAAGTCTATCCTCTAAACTCATCAAAACATGGCCCATTAACACTAAACGGCTACATTCAAAATCATCAAAGTGACTTAAGTAGCGTTTCTTGTGATAGAGAGGGTCAGCTTTTTGGTTAGTGATATTTTGAGTATTTTATCCCCAAACTGTGATTAAAAGGGCCTTTTCTCTGGTTATGACCCTTTGTATCACAATTGAGAGAAAAATGGTCCAAAATATGACAATTAAAAAAAATGGTCCTTTTTATCACTAAAAAACGTAACTTTATCTTGGGTTTCTTACAAATGTAACTTTAAAATACGTTTTTATTAAAAAAATTAAAAACATTTTCTTAGATAACGCAAGATTAACATCCATTTTTAAAGAATATACTAAACTAAACACGCATCACAAAGATGCTTTCCTACTGAAATTATACTTTTCTTGGCCCAATAGACCAGACCCATTAACAATAATCAACCACTGGACAACAACTCCGTTAACAAAATAGGTATATTCTAACAAATAATATAAACGTGACTTAAAATCACGTTAATGAGTGATACAAGGGGGCCATTTTGATGATTAGTCATATTTTGGGCATTTTATACTAAAATTGTGATTAAAAGGATCATTTCTCTCTATATATCATGCAAATGTCTGTACTTGCAAAAGTGCGATTCAAATTGTAAACACTAGAATCATTCTCTTGTATCGCTCAAGGGCAGGAAGATGAAAAATCAAATTGATTTGTCAGTTGTTGCAAACACCCCAAATCTAATACATTATTAAATTTAAGGTTTATTTCGTGTGCTCTTTGTTTACTGTCTTATTTTATAACATAGAGTTATAATTATTTCAAGCATAACATTTGATTGTCCAAAATACTAACTGATAACTTTAATCAAAAAAGAAAAATCTTAAGAAATTAAAAAGGTTGAAATATCAATTCAGCCCCCTCTGCGTATTTCTGAGAACTCATTCCTAACAAGTGGTGTGAAAACAATGTTTTTAAAATACAAACAATTGAAGATCAAAGAATGAGTTCTCAAAAGTTAAGCGTTATTAAGATTCCACCCTTTGACAGAGTCAACTATAATTTATGGAAGAAGAAAAAGATGATGTTCATTAGGACTACTAACCTCATGTATCATGAGATTCTAAAGAATGGACCATTCATGCCAGTAACCCTAGTGCTTGAAACTACTAGTGGTTCGGAGGTTATTCTTGCATGTGCCTAAAGATCCCTCAATGTACACAAATACAGAGAAACAGAAGGTGTCTTTGGAAAGTAGTCTGATGCTGATATTGATTGAATCTTTGAACATAATGATGTACCAACATTGATAACTGTATATCAACTGAACACATCTCGAAAATTATAGAGATTCTTTATGAAGGAACTGAGGAAGTTAAAGACAATAAAAAACAGATTCATATCTCTTAGTATGAGGCTTTCATGTCAAAACCAAAATGAAGGCATCACTGAGATGTTTGAAAGGTTTAACAAGTTAAGCAATGACTTGCAATTGCATGAAAATATTATGAGACCAAGGAGATTAACACGAAATTTATCTTACTCCCTGAACGCTTAGAGTATAAAATTTTAGCTATAAGGGAAGGAAGGGATTTGACTAAGTTATCCTTTGAGCCTAAGGAATCCCCAAGAGCTATGAGCTAGAATTTCAACACAAGAGGTTCATACTAGTCAACAGAGGAAAAATGGCTAATTTGTCTAGTGCATTGATAGCCAGTAAACCAAGAAAGTAAGAAGTTGTTTTCTCAAGCCAAGTGATGAAGATTGAAGAACTCTGTGAAAAAAAGGTGGAGAAAAAAAGTATGTGAATGGTGATGCAAATAAGGATAAGTACTACAAAATATAGGAACTGGAAAGAATGAACAACAAATCCATGGCCTTCATAGCTAAAAGGTTGGAAACTTAAGGTTTAAGAAAAACAAGAGTTTCAAACCAAAAAAAAACATTTGGCTCCTTTAATAAAGGCAAAGCCCCAAGGTCAAGCTATAAAAGTGGCTACAAAACAGGGACCGGTGATAGAGGCAAGATTAATTGTTTTAATTGCAATGAATTTGATTACTTTGCCACTGAGTGTAGGAAATTCAAGCAAGCCAAGAAAGACAAGTAATTTTTGAAATTTGAAGCAAAATATGAAGCCCTCCTAAAGAAACAGTTAGTAAAGGCAAATATTGCACAGGGAAAGTGTTGGAATAAAACTGATGAAGATGAACCTGAAAGGTATGAAAACTTTACTCTTACGGCCAACACCAAGGATGAGCCTTCGACGTCCAACAATCAGATACCTGTCTTTACTTCTGCAGATATGTCAAATTCTCACTATATAAAAAGACTATGAAGGAATTAAACAGATGTTTAATATTCATATACAAACAAACTGAGAGAGTCTATAGAGCATCTGAATAATTAATATTGCCTAATGCAACAACAGTTTTACCGTGTTTTAAGTTGCAATTGTATCAAAATAATAGGTTACAAACATTTCTAACTTTAACTATTTATGTTTCCACTTTTCACAATCCAAATGTACCATTATTGATCCGTGATTTCATATATGCACAAGCTATTCAACTGAAGCAGAGCTATTCGTGTCTGCAAAATTTTCTGGTTCTCTGACACATAATTGTATGACGTGTGTAAACGAATATCTCCAACTCTTTAATGATGTTCAGTCTTGATATAAGCAAATTATGTACAATTTCATTGAGATTGAATCTTTAATGAGGACCTTGGATCATACCTGTTGATGCATCTTCGTTTTTAAAACACAAGTGTAAAAGTAGGATGAGTAGAATTCTATCTCTTCTGAAAGTTGAAGGTTTTGATTGCATATGCAAATATAAGGGCGAATAAGACACAGAAACCAACCACCATGATACCAGCAATACCAAGAAAATCATGCCTGTACCCAAAGACATGCTTAATTAACAACTTTGCCGGTAGCACTGTTACTCCATCAGAAAGCTTCACAGGTACATCACTATCACCATATTGAGAAACTACAAGCCCGTAAAGAGTCCAAGCGACAGGGTTTGCCCAGTAATACCATCTCCACCAAATAGGTATGTTCTGTATAACAATGGACATAAGAAAGTTCAAATGATTTACATTATACTCGGATCTTTCAAATTTTCATGCAGCATCTAATATATATTAAGAAACAATTCCCAGTATGTTTCCTGTATTGGGGCAATCATTTGCAGCATCCTAGTTATTCATAAAATTCATTTTATTCGTACTCGTAAGATATTGATTGTGCCGCCTCATGAGTCATGACTACCAGAATGCCTTGTTATTAAACCTGTTTTTTCTGTCAAGTTTGGAAACTAATAGAAACGAGTACTTGTACCTTGTGAGGTATCATAAATCCACTGAAGAGGTTCCAAAGCATATAAAAGGGAGCAGCAATGATGGAAGCTACATTGTGATTTGGCGTGAATGCTGTCGTCATCATTCCGTAGAAGGTGAAATATAGCATAGTGAAATACATAAAACAGATGTACCATGTAAATTTATAAAAAGTCCACTCAAATGAAGCCATTGAGTAGAACACTGTACTGTATATGAGTGCTTGCCCAAGCACATAAGGGAACTCAATGGCAACCTACAAATCAACAGCATTTAATAAGAAGGAACATGTTAAAAACAGATTAGCGCTTGTACAAATGTAATAATGAAATGAAATGCCAGAAGCACACCTGAGCAAGTGCAAATGGTAGAGCAGAATACATCCCTGCAGCTCTCTCTCTGTATGAAACAAATCTTTCGACAGAAACAACTGGTTGAACAGCACCTCCGTTGGTAACACCAATAAATAGCACTGCTATATACATGGATCCCATGGCATTAAATATATCCTGTTGGTCATCCCTATTTGAAAGAGTGAAAAACTGAAAAGGTGAGATGAAAGAATTTGAAACACTAGTAAAATTATGGAAATAAATTATAACAAAAAGAAGTCCAGGTTATTAATTTTTATCCTGTTGCTACTTTAAAATAAAACTTCTCAACACTTAATATAAGTTATATGGTCACAAAAAGCTAAGTCAGGAAATTCATGAACACGGCATTATCTGTAATATTAATGACAGAACAGGAGAAGGCTAATAAAAACATAAAAAACAAGATCTGAAAAATACCTTTTAGAACCAAATCTCCAACAGATTGTACCAAGCATCAGTGAAATAATGACAGTGTAGAAAAAGCGAACTGCAGAATACTGTGGATTTCGCCAATAACAGAGGTTTTGCTTCCAAAGACAAGCTAGAAACTGATCCATTTTTGTCTGCGAATACTTGGTTGGGAAGTTCAATTCTTTTGCATTAATATTTAATCTGTTCAGCCTTTCAACCAGTCCTCTGTTACGTCTGAGGCAAGATGTAAAACAATACTTAAATTTTGTTCCCCAGCAATATATATAACATTAAAAAATATAAAAGGCATAAATCAGATTCCATTTCTCAGAAGCAGCACATACTGATAGAGATTTGATGTTCGGTAAATTTCTGCAAAGTCCACGCCAAGGCGATTTTCTTCCACTGATGAAGTGACCTCTAACATCCACGTAGCAGGATTCTGGTCCGGTCTTATCTTTGGCACTCCCTGTATGGCCTATAGATATAGGGAAGACCGATAATTATAGAGGATTAATGAATCAAGAAAATTAGAAAGTCAGATGATATATACGTGTTCAAGAAAATTAGTAAATTCACAAAAAAAAAAGCAGCAAACCTCCAAATACTGTACGAGTTTGTAAGACCTGGGTCCAAGTGGGCCTGCATATATGAGCTCTCCTCCCCTCTTCATGAACACAAGCTGCCATCGTGGATTGAATTTGGGAGATAAAAAAAACGATCATTATACTATGTAACTTTTGCACAATTACTGAATATAACATTATATTACTACAGTACAAAGGAAATTCATACAAAAATCAAGTTCAGTATATATCCAAGTCAAGCAACAGAAATTTAAGCTGAATTCAATGAGTAGAATAAATTCAGCATGACTTATTGATTACTTTGGAAAAGAAAAAGATAAATGAGCTACAGAAAAACCTATCCAGAATTTGAGCAAATATTAAAGACATAATGTAAACATGATGCAAAATCTGCTTGAGGTCAAACGCCAGTAAATGCCGTCAGGACAAATACATGCACATGTTCTTTGTGCGTTTATGTGTGTAGGTCTATGCACAATTGCAAGTTATTCATGTAGTTAATTCATGGAACTAAACTGGATAATTAGTTAGCTGGACACCACTCATAACATAATATATTCCATAGAGGTGGAATCCTGATAACAAAGCAGCCAAGTGCTTAGCTAGCACAATGAGAGTAGTGGGGTCAGGTAGTTGTTTTTCTTTCTCATCTCTTACAATTAAATTATATAGATTTTGTTATATATCAAATAACTAAATAAAAACCTAAATATGCCCTATAAACATTCTGTGCAAATATGCTATCACAATTTTCAACTTGGTTCACATTAGGGAGTCAGGTCTATGTTCCATGTCCTATCGTAAGTCTGTTTTTTTTTTTTGTAATAAATCTAGAGACTTTTGACCAGACAATTTAAGAGCAAGGTTTGGTTTCTATCAGCTTCCGCAACTTGTTTCTATAGGATAATAAAACACCTACTTCACATTGCCACATTGGAGTGGAATTAATATGTATAAGTTTATAACAAATAGAGAAATAAATACCTCATCAAAGGATTCAAAAATGTCTATGCTGGGTTGATGTATTGTGCAAACGATTGTTCGCCCTGTATTTACGATATTCCTCACAGTTCTCATTACAATTGCAGCAGCCCTTGCATCCAATCCTGATGTAGGCTCGTCCATGAAAACTATAGAAGGGTTAGCCACCAACTCAACTGCAATGGTTAGTCTTTTTCTTTGCTCTGTCGACAAGCCATCAACACCTGGCAGACCTACCAAAGCGCCTTTTAATGGAGTGAGCTCTACAAGTTCCATTACCTCCTCAACAAAAGCCTGAAAATTAAAATTTATCATATTATAACCTGAAACAAACAACAGAAAGCATGCTCAACGCTTTACCTTTTGTGTAACGATGTCAACTTCTGATGGTAAACGGAGCCATGCAGAGAATAAAAGTGATTCGTGCACAGTAAGGCATGGTGAATGAATGTCATTCTGCTCACAGTAACCAGATATTCTAGCAAAAGTTTCCTGCTTTTTTGGATAACCAGATATTTTGATGCTCCCTTCAATAACCCCACCAGTTTTTCTGCCAGCTAATACATCCATGAGAGTGGTCTTTCCAGCACCACTAACTCCAACTAAAGCAGTAAGTACACCTGGCCTAAATGCTCCAGTGATATCAACCAACAGCTGCAATCTATCCTCACTAACTCCTTGCTGCTTTAATTCCTGTAATAATAATAGACTGAGATGTGTTTATTGAAGATTACTCACTATTGTACATAAAAAGATGCAGAAGTTTACAGACCAAAGGTACATCCACATAGTAACTAATATTGCTGAAAGACATCGAAAGTGGTTGAAATGGAAGAACCATGCCTCTCTGATCAAAACTTTTCCCTGTCATATAACATTAAATTAAAGTTATTAATAAATTATTGCAGTTTTCAACGAACAAAAAGAGTAAATCTAAAGAAAGAATGGAGTATTTCCTACCAGTTAGTGAACCTGAATGCTCCAGATATTCTCTTAGCTGAATACTGACAACTGTAGTTTCACTTTCACCTTTCTTTTTATTATCTCTTTCTTGAAGCTCTTCTTCAGAAACAACTGCCTGCTGCTTCACCAAAGCTACAGAAAGTACCAGAACATTAATAACCTCAAATGTATCTTTCCATGTATTTTTGGTAGTTGGAGACTTTAAAACTTTCAGGTTCTAACCATAATTTGAAAGGAAGAGAATGCTTACGGTTGAGGTAAGTTAGGGAGAAGGTGAAAAGGATATTAAACAAAACTGTATATCCAAGCAAAGCAGCAACACCAATCCAATACCAATAACTCTGTGGGAACAAACTACGTGCTTTGAGTAATTGGTTACCTAATCGCATAGTAGAATTCCCAATTTTCTGCATGAATGAGGGCATTACAAGCTATAAGATTTCATGTAGAGAAACTAATGCAACCGCTTGAGGTAAGAATAATTTGGAAAAATAGCTTCAGCCAAATCCAAGAACAAGATTAATCTTTCTGCAGTATACAGAGACAGCATTCACAAAGAGAGTATCCTCTTAATTATCGGGAAATAACATATCTAATTATCAAAAAGAAAAAAAAATCAGCTATATTATTATGCACATTTTGTTTCTAGATGGCGTCAAGATGCAGCTGACAGATAGATACTTAAGCCAATATGTGTTACATTTCTTAATCAACAGTCAGCACAGATCTTATAATTTTGAAACACTGATGCACACTATATTCCCATATGGCATAAACATGTGATTAATGGATGCAGCTATAACATGACATATTAGCATGCATACATAACACTGTAAATTAGCATGCAGCAATAACATGAAAAACTAGCATGCAGTTACACAATCTTATACGGGCACAATAATTCAAACTTTGTAATAAGGGCCGTATACCAACTAGAAAATACTACCATAAAATTCAGTATTGAGCACTGTTTATTTTCTTTTCTTTATTTGCTAAAGAGGATTCTTGTTATCACATTAGATAATGTTCTGTGCAGGCAGATTCGGAAATTTACTATCACTGAGCACCTGTAACAGACAACTGTGCATCAGCTCTTTATTTCAAGAAAGACTATGACAGTTTCCATATACACCTACCTCAGCCATGGTCAGGGTTTGAATTCCACCCTCTTTGGACAAAAGGGGTTGTGGAATCATTGACACAAACCTTTTGGTTTAGGATCTAATATTTTATTGGCCGCAGTAGCTCCTCCAAATAGTAAGCAACTAAGCATAAACACCATTCATGCGAATATGCGATGGCACCTTCACAATGTCCAGATCTACTATTCTATTATGTGACGTAATAGTTTTGCACTAACATCATTAGTTGATGAAGCTATAACATGGTATATTAGCATGCAGCCATAACACTGCAAATTAGCATGCAGCAATATCATGAAAAAATAGCATGTGGCCATAATTTTGACTTAAATCTTTTTACATTACAGTAAATTAGATTTTGGGATTGGGGCGACATTCACTAGAAAAAACTAATATTCAACTTCTGAATAACAAGAAATGATTGGTAGTTCATCCAAATATATTACCTTATCCCATGAATGTCCAAGAAATTCGTTGACAGAAGATGCATCTTGACCATACATAAGAGGAGAAATCCAGAAGCCCCATATCCACCATCTGGGAATACTATCTATTGCAATGTAAGCATAAGAATTAGTAACTTCACAGAATCAAGTGAAAGGAAAAGACATATATTACAATGCTTTACCTCTTGAAATTACATATCCACCAAGAGCCATGACAATTAACATGGCAAAAGATCCAAAAGTATTAGCGACTATCATATTTCGTCCCAAGGCTCCCATTAGACGAAAAAGAGAAATTGACATTTGATGTAGGAAGAAAAACAACAGGAATTGTCGAAAAAATCTGCAGTTTGATAATTAGAGTTGCAGACTTCTGATTATACAACTCATAGAACAAAATTAATAAATGATGCAACTTTTAAAGTAATCTTACCTAACAATATTAGGATCAAATCCAACCACGTAATATGTGATCACCACCCAAAAACCGGATTCTATGAGTGAAATTGGAATGCTTAAGACCCAAGAAGGAAGTGTGTAAATCCATGCTGGGTAGAAGTGCAAATCTCTATGCTTATAAAGCACCGGGAGCTTGGCTACTAACATTGGAACCTCCGTAAATCCGTTGAAAAGAATAATAACCATGGAAAAGTATAGTTCTCCGAGATATAGCCCAGCATCATCAATTGTATTATGGTGAAGGGTTGTTCGAAAGAAAACACTCATGGTGATTAAAGCAACAAAGAAGAGCTGCAATGCAGCAATATAGTGAGTGGGATAGATACAGAAATATGTTTTTCCAGCAGGCATCAGCTTATTGGCAATAAAAACCACAATCGCAGGTAAAAGAGATTCACAAAGGATGCCATTATATAAATATTAATCTAACTAGTCCTCTAGGTTTATCCTATTACATATTTATTCAATAAAAGAAACAATAATTACCTGAATGAACTTGAAAACATAAATAAACGAATTCCTTTTCATTAGTAGCAATTGCCAATCAAAGCTGGTCTTAAGAAGCTCAATCCTTGAAACTCCATACTGAGAGGTTGACAGTGCTGCAGGATGACTATAACGTCTATCAAATGGAATGTCTAGTTCTTCACCTAAACTCTTTCCCAAATGATATGAGCGAAAAGCTTCAGCAAACTTCAGCACAGATATATAATGATAGGGGCGATCACGAACAACCCAATATTGCTCTTGGTCCTTTTTTGATATGACCTGGGTCATGCCGTCTTCAAAAATAAGGTACTGAATGACAGACTACAATCACCATTGAAACTATTAATTACTTACCTCTTGAAGGAAGTCCGCTGTATTCTTCCGTTCAGGGCATCGAAATCCCATTGATGCAAAAAAATCAAGGGCAGAATCACGAGGCCCCTGATATACAATTTGAGCCTCGGAGAGAAGAATAATATCATCAAACAACTCATACGTCTCAGGAGCAGGTTGAAGCAGAGAAATTACAGTGGTCCCATCAAGTGCCTGACTGGAATGCCTGAGATACTTGATAATTTGGTGAGTAGTTGAACTGTCAAGCCCATTTGATATCTCATCCATGAACAGGACTCTTAATGGACCCGCTAATAATTCACCTGCCATACTCGTACACATGACTTGTGTAAGCAAAAAAAAAGTACAATATATCATAAGCATTTTAAACGAAGAAACATTAATGATAATGAATGTACCTGTAGTAAGCCGCTTTTTTTGTCCTCCAGAGATTCCTTTGAGCATTTCATCTCCAACCAGAGTGTCGGCACATAAATCCAACCCTAAAATCTTTGTCATATAAATTTTAGACTTCAGACAGCTGTAAAAATTTGATATCCAAGGCCTTCAAACACAATAGATCTCAATGCAAGGACCTCATTATATGATTAGTATAGTTCAGTTAGTTCATAGAGTGTACAGTGCATCAGTATACACACACACAGATAGACATGTACATAACCTGTTATTCAGTGAACCATTGCAGCCATTTTTGTCATATATCCTTATCACTCCACTTACAGATACTGAAAGCTGACTAGATTGCTGTTACTCCACCATCATAGATAATCTCATAGCTTTTTCAAATAAAATATTATAATAGGGTCTTACAACTAATTTTCCATAGCAATTGCACAATTAACACTCGATAAAGTGCTAGTAAGTAGTAACCAAGGACGGATATCAGATATCATATACATACTTCTAGTTATTATCACTATTTAAGGTCGAACTTTGTGATGTATTTTCTTTATTCAACTGAAAAGCAGTAGAGACTACAGTGGAAAATAATACTTTTGAAAATATTTATGAAGAAAACAAATGCACACAAAAAGAAACACATGTTCCTTCATTTCAGGATCTTTCCAACAGATAATATTTGCCAATGATTCATGAACACAAACACATATAGTTGTGTGGAAAGCCCGCATAGTGGGTATAATTAGGAAGCTCTGTGGGAGCTACTTCAATCATGTTATACATATATAATACTGATCGTGCACTGAAAGTCAAAACTCTTTTGAATTCTTATGTAGATCATTTGTTGGATATGGTGAACTTAACCTCAACCAGATCATCCTGATACTTCTCACCATCGAGACCTTGTGCAATCTTGTATTTCCAGAACAATATCCATTACTTACCTAGCTTTTCTTAGTAGTTAGTAATGCTGTTAGTATCTCCATACCTTTCTTTTACTATGCTACATGAAGTAAAAACAGGTCTACTCAACAAGATGCATAAGCTATATATAGATATAGTTAAAACCCTTTAGAGCTTCTTTAACAAATTGAGCTGTCCTATGTCCAACCGAATAAACTGTATACAGTACGACTTGCCCAAAAAATTAGCCACACGTATCTTTAACTTATCTTTCAAAAGAAAGCGTTTTATATTAGTTAGCATAGCAAATCTTCATACTATTAGCCAACTTAGCCATTGAAACTACTGCATATATAAACCTCGTTCTACATCCCACCAATGCCTCATGGTCATGTTGAACGAAACAATAACGTCGCATAATCAAAATCCATTTACATATAAGTAATGATTACACATCTAATTTTGATTTCATTTTATTACATTACTTCTCTAATCGTACCATCATTAAACTCACTCCTGCAACCTTTATGTTCTGTAAGAACTAAGAATAACCGTGAAAGCAGGCAGTGTAAGAAAACATAGGAACATCATGAAATGATTCCAAGCAGGTGAACAAAAAGACCCATAGTGATCAAAATTCAGTACGCAATAAAAATGATAGAATTTCAAAAACCGGCCAGTTGCATCAGAAGTACTGTGAAAGTAAGTCCATATATAGAAATACCTTCAATATGTACTCCACGATTAGACTTGTCTCCTGTCCTCCTAATGCTGATGCCTGCAAAACAATATGCAGTTGAAAAGTATATCATAGAAAATATAGCAGAAAATTAAAAGATCAAAGGCTTGCTGGATCACTTAAAAGGCGATTAAGGCAGATACCTACCTTCATAAATATATCAAGATCTTCATCGGATTTGATTCCAGCAGTCTTCTCTCTTCTTGCAAGCTCCTCAAGCATATCTGTTGCAAAACTTATGGTTTGTCATCAGGGTGACTAACACACATGTACAATCTCCTAGATGTCATGACTTACCATATTTACATCCAACACCCTGACAACGTGCTGAGAAATCAAGTGTTTCCCTCACCGTAATCTCTGGCACATGCCAATCTTGTTGACTAACATAAGCAGATGTCCTCTGTGGAACAAACTCTTTTAAACTGTGTCCATTGTAAGTAATATTCCCTGACATCTTCGAAGAAATCAAGGTATTAGAGAACAAGCAAAACTAAATAAGACTACAGATCTAATAACATACAGAAAATTATCACTTCCAATTATCCTGTAAAATGACCAACAAAATATACATTAAGAACAAGCTGCAAACCTCCAAATCTTGTCCAAGGCGACCAGCAAGGGCCAGCAGTAACGTTGTCTTACCGGAACTTGGAGGACCCAAAAGCAGGGTCAATCTACAAATAAACACCGTTAAATATCACATACTTGATTAAGGATTTCCATTAAAATACACTATTCAAGAGTCAAGACTAAAACTGAAATTGAAAACCCGACAAGCTGCACACAAAAAAAAGATGTCAAGTAGAAGAACAAAGTACCTAGAAGGTCTAATTATTCCACTCATATTATCCAATATCGACAATTTTCTTCTTTTAGGCCGGTAAATCCTCAACTGTCGTAACAGAGCCTTGATAACAATAAACAAAACACATCAAATTAAGACAATACAAAATCAAATCAAATATATACGCCACTAGTACAATCTTCATAAACCTTACCTCAGTCATGTTAAACATAAAATTGGTAATAGTAGGCAGTGCTCTACTCCCAACATGAACATATGTGTAAACATTCAAATTCTGAAATCTAACTTCAATTTTCGGAAACTGCAAATCAACTCTGCAACATTATACAAAAAGTTACTACATATTAAAATTTACTGTCATCAATCAAACATCAAATAACCTCATTTAAACTTCACAAAATTGATATAAATTTTGTTAATCACATTACAAAATTATAAAATTGAGCAACTACTAGTTTTATCAACAATGAAACATCAAATATACCTCGTTTAAATTTATAAAATTCGACAATCATACTCTAATTGACAAAGAAAAGGAAGAGGAGGTGTAAATTACTTATCGAAACGGTGTCGAATCCGCTGAAAAAACCTGTCCCAGTCATCATCAACAGACTCAACTAAGCGATTCAATACAAGTTTACGTTCCTCAAACTCGAGTTTAGGAACATCAATTTCTATCAAATCACCAACAAGGTTCTTAAAAACACCCTTTCGTACACGATTAAACGTAGGCAAACGCTCCAACGCAGCCCACTGTAAGGCCTCCTCGTCGTCCCCGGACTCTCTGAACGACGCCGACCTCACCGACACGCTTTCGGATGAGTTCCACATTGTAAACAACAAACAACAAAAGTGTAACCAGTGTAGCTAACTATGTAGTTGAAGGATAAGGGAGGGAGGAGTTTACGCCATACATATATATAATTTATTGCCTGTATGTATAGACATTTATGTATCCATCTACTTGCTTATATGAGCTAGCTAAGTAGTTGAGCGGAGCATTAATGGCTTCTTACGATACTCTCTCTCCGTTTTGTTTTGTTTTGTTTTGTTTATCTTAGAAATGTTGGTTGTGAACTTGCTTTGTTTGTTTAGTGGTAAGATTCCGTGCGTTCTTAAAATGCATGCAAAGTGTACACTAACAACTTGATACGCATTGAATTAAGCGGGAAATGGCATTAATTTAAGTACCGATTACACCTTTTTTTTTTAATAAACACGTTTATATCCTTATAAGTGGGTATTGGTACACCCGGCGAAATGGGTCTGGATACAAAGAATCGAACCAAAATTCATGAAACCGAATCCAATTTTATATCTAAAATTACATAATCTGATAAATATCTAAAAACCGACTTGATCCGAATAGAAAATTATCTGAACTGAAAATTTAACCGAAAATAATCTGAAATATTATACTCAATAATGACTTGGAACCGATATACACAATTATCTGAATCGAATATGACTCAAAGTACGAGACATGATTCAATACAAATACGAATTAAATTGAATTAGAAAAGAGATAAATTAAATTTTAATCTAAATTTTTAGCTATATTTTAATGATTCATAATCTAGAGTATTAGTCCTCTTTTTATTCATTAAATTAATCTATTCTTAAATAAAATTTACATTTAAAAAAAATTATATCAAAAAACTAAAATGGTTATACGATCAAAATTTTAAAAACTTATATTATTTTATATTATAACTAATACATTTAATAATAAGATGATTTTTTAAAGTTTCACAAAAGGAAAAAGATAATGAATAAGTTATTACTTCAACAAACGTATTTAACGAGTTTTATTTTAGTTTTACTATAATTAAAAACTAATTCAAAATTAATATTTTTCCGATCCGAAATGATCTAAACCGAATTTAATCCGAACCAAATTTAATCTGATCTTGATTCAAAATTTAACCGATTTTAATCTAAACTAGATCCGATCCGAATCATATCAGATCCAGTCCGAACAGTACTCTAAATATATCAGCACCGAAAGTTGATCTGAATGAATCCAATCCGAATTGTCAGGTCTAAGTATGAGTAATGCTACAAAACTGGAACCGGCAAAATGGGTCTGGATCCGAAGAACCGAACTGGAATGTAGGGAACCTAGATCCGATTTTGTATCTGAATTTGATAATCCAAAAATGCAACTGAATCCGAAAAAATCCGATCCGAACCGATATCGATTCAAAAGAATCAAATCTGAAGACCGATTCAATCTAAACTAAAAATAATCCGGAACTAATATTTTAACCGAAAATAATCCAAAATAAAAAATCTGATAATGAACCGAAACGATCAAATCCTAATAAAAAATTATACAAACTGAACATGGCTCAAACTAAATTATAGACCATATGTGTATTTCATACATACAATCTTATTATTCATTACATTCACAAATACATTATACAATTATACATAATTTATATGTATAATACCTGTATTCGTAAAATAAATTATTAAAAAAATTAAGAATAATATTTATTTTGAATTTGCTGGAAAGTAAAGAAAAGTGAATATAAATTCATATTCTAAAAAAATGAATATTCTATATTATATATGTACATACAAAATTTATTTATATTTATATTTGGCCTTTAAGATTTTTTTTATAAAATTATTATATTACGAGTATTTAGTGATTTTTTTATATTAATCAAAGTCTAAACTAGATAAATATATTACTTAATCGATATCATTACTTTATTCATTATTTTATAAAATTTTAACTATTATTTGACAAATTTGCTTAATGATCTTTATTTAAATTCGACGATGATTCGAATTTATTTAAAATTAATCGAATTGAACTTTCAAATCCAAATAAAATCTAGTTTTAAATAATAAATTCAAAAAAGATCCGATCCGAACCGAATTTAATTTGTTTTTTATCCGAAATTCATCAGAATATTAATCCAATTTTGACCTAAACCGAAATCGTACCAATCCGAACCAAAACCGATTCAATTTATGCAAAAGCAAACTGGATCCGAACCAAATCAAATCTGATCCAGATATAAATATACTATAACTGAAAATCGATCTGATCCAAAATTGGTCTAATCTGAAACCGAACTATTTACCCGAATTGTCAGGTCTATATTGAAAGAGTGTTGTAAAAAGCGGAAATCAGAATTAGTCGGTGAAGGAATGGAATAAGGATTAATCAGATGAATTTGGCATTAATCGAAATGATTAATTGAATAATTGAGAATTTAATCAGTTTGGTGAGCTACTAAAGAGGGATTAATCACCGATTTTTAGAACGATGTATATAACTCAAAAATATTTTTTAATTGTTTTTCTAAAATGATGTGAATAGTATTAATGTGGCTCAGGTGACATAATGGAAAATTTTAATTCGTGTGCTAATATAAATATATGAGAATTTATATAATTTATTGTTTTGACGATCAATTAAAATTCGATAATTGTTATTTACAAATTTTTTAAGAAATAATTTAGAAACTCTAATATTTCTTAATAAATATATTTTCTAATAAATTTTAAAAATAAATACATATATATTATTTACGCTATCTGTTTCCAGATAATCAACTATTATAGAAGGAGGGTTGAATATAATAGTATCAAATAATCGATTAAGAACACAAGTATATAAAAGATGAACTGTCTTGTATTAACTTGAATGAATTGAATACAAAACTCTCTCAAGAAAAACAAAGTTCTTAAGAGCTGCTAGGCTATGAGAATGATAATTATGTATATTACTATGATAACCTAATTCTGTGTTTATATAGACACAGTTACAAATCCAATTACAAAACAGATAATGATAAGGCTAGCTTCTATAAGGTAATAGAATTATATTTGACTTCCTTCTTCACTATCCAAATCAAATTCTGATTTTTATGTTTCCTTCTTTGACAAATTCTTATTATAAATTATGTCAGTTGATACTCTCTGATAGAGTATTCTCTGTTAGAATAAACTCTGTCGACAACTTCTTAAACTCTGATGACGTCAACACAAACTCTGTTCTTGATATTCTCTGACAGTATCAATGTTTGCTTTTCTAACAATCTCTCCCAATTTATGCTTCATTAAGTAAAACATAAATTTTACTTATGATGTCAGAAACATAAAGACAAATGTATCAGAGTTTGAGTTTTCCCTTATATTCTTCTGTAGGAGAAATCTTCAGTTAGAAACTTATCCAGTAACTTCTTCTCAGCATTTTTTAACAATTCAATCAACTTCTCCTTCAATTCTTTCATTTGATCAAAAGAATCATCAATATGGAATATTTTAGTTCTCAAGTTGTATATTGATGATCTTTCCATTCTGTCATCTAGAGAAATGCAACAGGCTTTCTTTCCATCAGGATTTAGTATAAGTGTAGGGATTCCTAACACCATCTTAACCTTTGCAAATCTTTTTGTCATTTCTTTTTCAGAATCATCAAGTAAATATCATGGTCTATACTCCTCAGAGTTTATCATTAGCAGCCTCTCATTATTTTTCTTCTCATTAACTACTCCTTCAAGAATCTTCACCCATCTAGATGTAGCTTCATTATCATCATTCAGGAGATAAAGAACATATTCAAGTTCTTTGGATGACTTGTGAATTAAATCTTCTTCAGCAATTTTCATAACTCTCTCATTCTCCAAGAAATATAAAAGCTTCTATGTGGCTTGAGCACCATCAAAAATGTCCTTTACTATGTGTACAGATATTAATTTGTCCAAATATTCTTGTGTCAAATCTTCCTCAGGATTGTCTTTTAAAGAAAAAGGATCTCTGAAAGTATTTGCTTCACCCCTGTAGACTTTGGCTTGAGAATCACCAATACCACCATTGTTTTTACCAAGTCTGGCATTGAGAGTTAAAGTTTCATATTTAGTCCATAGAAGATCAGGATTTTTCTTTCTGATCAGAGTTTGTTGTTCATCTTCCTCATCTTCAAAAACTGTTCCACCTAGGAGAAATGTTGTATCAGACATAGTAAGAAGAGTTTTTGATTTAGCTGGAGCTTTCTTTTAGATTGGAGGAGTAGGCTTTGATTGAACAATTTGTTTTGCTTGAGTTTCAACAGACTTTGGAACTTCCGCAGGTTTAGGTACAATTTTCTTTGTTTGAGTAAGTGCCTTTCTTTGAACTGGAGTCTTCTTCGCATATTTTCTTTTCTTCTGGACTTGAGCATTGTCAGTACCAAATTTATTCAATTCTTCTTCCACAACAACTGGATCAATTCCTGGATTTTCTTCTTCAAACAAATTTCTAGCCAGTTCTGCATCCTTCATGTTTTGTTCTTCAATTCTATCAGGCTTTTTTTCTTCTTCAAGCCTCTTTGTTAATTCCATATCAGCATCCATCAGAGTTTGCTTGTTGTTAGAGTTTGATGGAATCAGAGTTTGAGAAGTAGTCAGTCTAGTCAGAGTTTGTTTTTCTTGGTTTCCATCCTTATAACTCCCTTGACCTTTATCATTGCCACCATCATCAGGTTTATCAGATTTTTGCACAACAACCTCCTTGCATTTGTCCTTTGAAACTTTCTCCCCGTTTCTGACATCATCTCCCTTTCTAATGGTTAAGATGTCCACAATTGTATGCAACATTGCTTGCATGGAGGTGACAACAGTAACAATATTATCAACCTTGACTTCCAAAGCATCATGTTTTGCAGAAACATTCTTGAGCTTTAATTCCAATGAATGTTGAGAAGTGGTAACAGAAGTCTGAACAGAGGCACTGGTTTTGCTAACTGAATCCTTCCAATCACAAACTTCATTATGAAGACCCTTGGTTAACACAGTAGTGGCCTTCAAAACAGTCTTCATCTCTGCAGAATTCAATTCAGAATCATCCTTTTGAATCATTTCATGAACATGAGGCCATGAAATATCTTCATTAGGAAATTTCCAAGACATATCCGAGATGGATTGTCTGTGAGAGTTGAGAAGATCCTCATTAGATGGTTCTCCCTTAGAAGTAAAATCCCTCCTTACTCCTTCTTCATCCAAAACAACTTCAATTTCATCCTTGAGGGTTTCAACAACCATATAGTCAGGATATGTCATCCTTAATCTCTCATGTGCATCAAATGCATCAACAGGCCACTTCTTGGAGCTATACCTCTAAGTGTATGGAATTGATAGATCAGTGACTTCTTCATCCTCAAAAACTGGTTCATCAGAGAATGCATCATCACCATCAGAGTTTGCAACATGATCAGAGTTTGGCACCTCAGAGTTTAAAAATTGAGAAGTAGTCATACTCTTAGTACCTGCAAAAAGAATAGAACATCCTAAATCACTCTTTTCTTTTAAAGTAATCTCATTACTTCTCACATCACACATATCATAACTTTTAATAGTCAGAGTTTGCTCACTAGAAGTAATTAACTTCTTTCTCAATTCTAACTCTCATTTTGTCAGATCCTGTGTTTGCCTCTCATTATTAGTTCTGTTTTTCACACATTTTACCTCAGACTCACTAGAAAGGCTCAAATCACATTGTCCTACAGAAATAAGAGGTGGTTGAGAAAAGAGTTCTGTGATCACATGAATAGAGGTACCCTTTTCAGGACTATTCATGATCATCCCAGCAGTGAAAGTAGGGAACATAAATTCTGAGCTTTTACTATCAGAGAATAGAAATTATGAAGAATAGTTAGATTTTATACCTTGAGTAGTATTTGAAGTTGATGGAGTTTTCAAAGGCTGTGCAGAAAGAAGTTGCACCAGAATAGCATTAGAAATTGCCAATGGATCTACATCAGAGTTTGACTTCTCAACATCAGCAACAACAAGATCTTCTATCATTAATTGATTACCTTCATCCAAACTTTGATTGGATGGTTCTTGTGTGGCAAGGGCCTTAATAACTTCTTTAACCCTTTGATCTGAAGGTTCTTGTGGGTTATACCCCTGATCCTTGTTGGCTTCATATATTTCTTGGGTGGCTGCTGTTGCAGTTTGAGCAACATGTTCTTGTGTTCCTGGCCATATTGAGATTGCTACCTCACTTTGAGAGGCTTGTTCTTGTGTATCTTGGCCAAATGAGACTTGCTTCTTCTTCTTCCTGGTGAATAGCTTAGAACTACCAAGGGTTGGACATGTTGGAGACTTCTTTGTAGCCATTTCTTTTCTAACCTCCTCAGTTAGCTCCCTTACTCTTTCATAAGATATCTCCTTTATGAGTTGCTTTGGTGAGTTGTCAGGAGAATCATATACAATAACTGGAGCAGCTTCACTTGCAACATTTGCATCATCATTAGCATCATTACTAACTAACCCAGACTTGATCACCACTTCATCAGATTTTATGACATCATCAGAGTTTATTGTTGTATCAGAGTTTAAGGCTGGAAGGTGATCAGAGTTTATTTGATCAGAGTTTATTACTTCAGAGTTTGCAGCCTTGGCCAATATTTTTCTCTTCTTTGTGGGTTCAGGCATGAGATTGATATTGAATGGCTTCATGAATGGAGCTAGAGGAATCTCAGAAGCCTTCTTGACAGTTTTCTTTACTGGAAAGACCAAACCTTCACCACTTTCATCAGAATCAGTATTTTCATCAATCAACCTCCTTTTCTTTGGAGATGACTCTACTATTGATTTTCCTTCTCTCTTGTTGCTTGGCCCTTGTTGAGAAGTTTTTGTTACAAATGTAGTCTTTTGGGAGACAATAGAGATTGGCTTGAGTGTTTGAGGATTAGTGTTTAGTTGGTGGCTTGGGTTAGAATCAGATGGTGCTAAACTCTGATCCATAGCCACAGAGAGAAAATCCTTCCCATACATAGTAGGCATTCTCTGATGTAAGAGAAGCCTGACCCATGTGGGATAAAAAAGATTAGTTAATTTACCTTCATCTTCTTTCTTGGCATCTTTTCTGGTTTAAATCAGCAAATATTCTCTTATTCATACAGAAACTAGTTAAACTCTGATCATTCTCAAAACTAACATTAGTCAAAAGATAGCTAAAAATTAACTGTAAAAATCTAGCAAAATATACAGTATGAGCATCATCACTAATCTTGCTAGCTAACTGCATAATTATTAAACAGGGAAAATTAAGTTCAAGTTATGGGTCAGAGAATACCCAATCTATTGTGAAAGCTGTGAAATAGCATCAAAATTTGTGTATTTAGCAGTGAGAGCCCTTGTTATACAATCAAAGAAAAAGTTCCCCTCTTGTCGCAGATGAGGCCTTGTTAGACTCCCTAGCTTGGATAGGCTTCCTCCATAGCCTATTTCTTTAAAGAATGCCTTGATTTGCTCATCATTCACAAGGTCATCATACACAGCCACTTCTGGAAGATGAAGGGCTTGACGAACAACTGCAGGAGTGATTGAGTGTTTGCCATTACATTGGAATGTTATAACTGGCTCTTCATCATCACCGGCATTGATAAACTTTATAGTTGACCAGATTTTGATCAGAGATTGAGCAGAGATGTTATTGGGTTCCTGAAGAGCATACCCAATATAGCTTTGCTGGAGAAAATCCTAAACCACATGAAAATCTTAAGGAACATCAATTTTAGTCAAGAGAGATATGTAATTCGTAGCAGCAAATGTGTAATTTTGGAAAGAGAGTCCCTTAGATGCCATTGAACAACATAGATTTACAGATATGAGAAATTATGATTTTTTAAAAACAAGAGAGAAAGCTAGGAATAATAAGATTCAGGTGAATAATTTAAAGTGAAAATATGAATTAAACTATTCCCTCTCAATTACATATACCTTTTAGTGGGACAGGTGGCAAGAAATAATTGGAAGAGTAATGAGTATTACAACTCTCAAAATACAGCATATGTGTGTGTATCTGTGTATAAATATGAATCGTTTTTCATGAAGAACACATGCCCTAATGATTACTCTAATCAGAGAATAATAAATATGATGTCACAAAATTAAATATGATGTCATAAATAATATCTCAGAGATTAGCATATAGACTTAGATTAGGGTTTATAGTAATCAGAGTTTGCATTGACTGTCAGAGTTTACCACATACTCTAACATAATTTACTATAAATACTGATAGCTTGTGATCAGAGATTAGATGTTCCATTGATCAGAGTTTACTTCATTTTTTATCAAAGTTTATCACATACTCTGACAGAGTTTATCATAAACACTGATAGTCTGCTACTTGCTATCTGGATTTGAGCCACTAGTCACCATTCCTAACTCAGAAACCAATCATGTAAATGTTGCTTCACATAGAGGCTTGGTGAATATATCTGTTAACTGTTGATCTGTGGGAATAAAATATAATTCAATTGTTTCTTCAATGACATGTTCCCTTGTGAAGTGATATCTGATACTGATGTGCTTTGTCAGAAAATGTTGAACTGGATTTCCTGTCATTGCAATAGCACTTTAATTATCACAATAAATAGGAATTTTGGAAAAGTTCAAACCATAGACTAACAGTTGATTTCTCATCTCTAAAATCTGTGCACAACAGCTTCCTGCAACTATATATTCAGCCTTTGCTGTTGATGTTGAGATAGATTTCTGTTTCTTACTGAACCATGAGACAATTCTTCTACCTAGAAATTGACAACTTCCACTAGTGCTTTTTTTTGTCAATTTTGCATCTTGCAAAATCAGCATTTGAATAACCTATTAGTTTAAAGTCAGACTTTCTAGGATACTATAAGCCAAGATTGATAGTGCCCTTGAGATATCTAAAAATTCTTTTAACAACAATCAAATGAGATTCCCTTGGATTTGCCTAAAATCTAGCACATAGACAGGTGGCAAACATGATGTTTGGTCTATTAGCAGTCAAATAGAGAAATGATCTAATCATGCCTCTGTATGCTGTAATATCTGCAGGCTCTCCAGTGTCTTGATCAAGCTTGCAGTAGCCATTGGAGTTGTAGCAGATGCAGAGTTCTGAATTTGAAACTTAGTGAATAGATTCTTTGTTTATTTAGACTAATTTATAAAAATACCTTCATCAGTCTGTTTTACTTGCAACCCTAGAAAATAATTCATTTCTCCCATCATGCTCATTTGATACCTGGACTGCATTAGCTTTGAAAATCTTTCACAGAATTTCTCATTAGTGGAACCAAATATAATATCATCAACATATATTTGAAACAATAATAAATCTTTACCTTGAGTTCTGTAAAATAAGTTTTTATCAATTATACCTCTTGTGAAACCACTTTCAAGTAGAAATTGACCTAGAATTTCATACTAGGCTCTTGGTGTTTGCTTGAGTCCATATAAAGCATTTTATGGACTCAAGCAAGCTCCAAGAGCCTGGTATGAAACACTGGCTCAATTTCTACTTGAAAATGGTTTCACAAGAGTTACAATTGATAAAACCTTGTTTTATAGAAATTAAGGTAAGGATTTATTATTGATTTAAATATATGTTGATGATATTATATTTGGATCCACTAATGAAAAACTCTATGAAAGATTTTCAAAGCTAATGTAGTTCAGGTATCGAATGAGCATGATGGGAGAAATGAGTTATATTTTAGGCTTGCAAGTGAAACAGATTGATGAAGGCATTTTTATAAGTCAATCCAAATATACGAAGAATCTACTCCCAAAGTTTCAAATGCAAGACTCTGCATCTGCTACAACTCCAATAGCTACTGCAACCAAGCTTGATCAAGATACTGGTGAGCCTGTAGAAATAACAACATACAGAGGAATGATTGGCTCACTTCTTTATTTGACTGCCAGTAGACTAGATATCATGTTTGCAACCTGTCTATGTGCTAGATTTCAGGCAAATCTAAGGGAACCACATTTGATTGCTGTTAAGAGAATTTTTAGATATCTCAAGGGCACCATTAATCTTGGCCTATGGTATCCTAGAGAGTGTGACTTTAAACTTATAAGATATTCAGATGTTGATTTTGTAGGGTGTAAAATTGACAGGAAAAACACTAGTGGAAGTTGTCAATTTCTAGGTGGAAGACTTGTCTCATGGTTTAGCAAGAAGCAAAAATCAATCTCAATATCAACAGCAGAGGCTGAATATATAGTTGCAGGAAGCTGTCATGCTCATATTTTATGGATGAGAAATCAACTATTAGACTATGGTTTGAAAATTTCAAAAATTCCTATTTATTGTGATAATCAAAGTGCTATTGCAATGACAGGAAATCCAGTTCAACATTCTCTGACAAAGCACATCAGTATCAGATACCATGTCATAAGGGAACATGTCATGGAAGTAACAATTGAAATGCATTTTGTTCCCATAGATCAACAGTTAGCAAACAAATTCACAAAACCTTTGTATGAAGTAACTTTTACAAGATTGGTTTCTTAATTGGGCATGGTGACAAGTGGCTCAATTCCAGACAGCAAGTAGCGAATATAATCAGTGTTTATGGTAAACTCTGACAGAGTCTGTGGTAAACTCTGATAGAAAATGAAGTAAACTTTGAACTTTGGAGTACTTAATCTCTGATGATCTCATGTTATCAGTGTTTAGTGTAAACTCTGTTAGAGTGTGTGGTAAACTCTGTCAGAGGATACAACAAACTCTGATTACGGTAAACTCTGATCTTAGTCTTTATGCTAAACTCTGAGTTATTATTGATTATTAAATATGATATCATATTTAATTATGTGACATCATATTTGCTAGTCTCTGATTGGAGTAATCATATAGTGCGTGTCTGTCACAAAAAATATTTCATATTTAGACACAGATACACACATATTTGCTACATTTTGAGACTTGCACTACTTGTTAGTCCCAAATATCGTAGAAGGGGGGTTGAATACGATATTGTCCAATTTATAAAATAATTCGCGGAATGCTTCTTTATGGACTTTATACAGTTCAAACAGTTATATAATCAAACAGTTGGTGAGCAATAACATAACAACAGTTCGGGGAATATATCTTTTGATTTATATAAACCCTGAGGTGCTCCACAAATCTAATCTTTCGATTAGTTACAATGATTCACTAGTACAGCAGTTAGATTACAGGCTTTAATGAAAACAACAAGGGTAACAACAACTGTGTGTACAAAATTAATGGCTTCAGTGTTTACTCTTGAATGCTCTCTGTGTTTTCTCTCTTTAATCGCTCTGTGTATCTCTCTGTCTGTTTTGCTGAATTAATGAATCCAAAGACGATGCTTTGCTGCTATTTGTGTAGTCTTTTTCAACTTTAGATATGTGGCGCATTTTGTGCCAAGTAAAACAAGTTGCTTCTTCGCTTCTTTTTCTTCTAAGTATCGGGAACATTTTCTGAGTAATTGTTAAGTATCGATGAGTCTGTAAATTAACTATCGGACACATAAAACAATTCCTGAAAATAAAATTAATTATTTCAAACATTAGTAACTATCGAAATTATTCCTGCAGTTTTAACAACCATCGGAAAGTGCTAGCTTGCTTTTGTTTCCTTTACCCGATAGTTAATAACTATCGGCATATAAGACAAAATAAGCCCTTTGTCTTTCACCAATTTTGATCATTTGTTTAACTCACCCAATGGTTATTAACCATAGGTGAATAAGACAAAATAGGAATAAGACGAAATAGCTTGACCAATGACTTCTGGACACAGCTTCTGCAGTCTCATTCACTTAGCCATATTTCGAACTTGTTAAGCCCTTTAACATTATTTCTTCCACTGCAACCAAGTCAAATAAATATTTCCTTGTTAATTCGACATTGATTTATTCTGGGCTTAATCGCATACCATTTAGGTTACTCATCTCAGTATCTGGTCAATTCTTCTGCATCAGTGATGCAGTTCTCAATCTCTTTTGTGCTGACGATTGGTGCAACTGGTCTGGTTCACAAACGACTAACACGATCTTGATCTTCACATCTTCTTTATAATACAATTGACCTGTTCCATAATGATAAGAAGTGCTTCTTAAATTTCACTGGAATCTTCTGCTTTCTCTGTAGTAAAACCTTCTTCATCTTCAGAACCTTTGAAACACTTTAACTTTATTCTTCACTGAGGCTTGAACATGTTAATGAACTTCTTTCAGTGATCTTCAATGTCTTCAAAGCTTCCTCTAATAATTTGGTTCTTTGTATTCAACTTAATAAAACGATTCGCAGTCGATTCCGTGCTCCATTTTAATATAAGTTACCGACCTCTGTGTTGAGTTAGTTTCCTCGGTTACATGTTACGTTACGTTATATTATGCTTTACAATCTCCCCCTATTTGATTGTTAGAGTTCGACAAGCAAATCCCTTAAGAGGATAACTCAACTAACTTATAAGAAAAAGTAAATAGAAGACGGTAATCTAATATTAAATACATTCTGGATCACATAATACATTTCCAGATTTCAAAAATAATTACAATGTAGAATGAATGTTCCTCTATCCTGAACTGATATACATTAAGTCATTCTCATTGTACAAGACTTGCAAGCTGGTCATTCACTAGATCCAGCGCTTCTTCTTCTAGCATATTTCTTGGCTTGGTATCTGACAAAGCTTCCTGAAGTGTTTGCAAGACAGCTACTCTCCTGATATGCTTAACCTGTTCGAATGTAAATTCAAGAATTTTCGTCTTTCCTTTAACACTCAACCTTTTTGGAACTGCTTTAACTCGATCAGTGTTGTAACATGATTCTGCTTCCAATTTTTCCATGTAAAGCTTAGAGATTTCTGCCAATGCTGATTTGTCTTTGTAGTTCGTCGAAGTCTTGATTTGATCAAGTATAAAACCCAGTTCCTTAGAAGTCATGTAAGACATCTTGTGGATATCAACTATTTCAGTTTTTCCTTTGGGGTTCTTGTACCTGATTGCTGGAGGATCCTTTAACACCATTGTCTCTGTCTCCCTGATTACATCAAAATCCGGAAAGACAATTGGAAAATCTAGCTTCTTTGTATACTCGAACACTTTCCCTGACTTTCTCTTGAGACATTCGTGCAACTTCACATGCCCTTATCCTGGATTGATTCGCATCGAGCAAACCAAATGTTTCCACGAAGTCCGTTTCAGTGAACTGATAAGCGGCATCATTTACAAATTCATCAAACACATCATCATCGTGAGCTGTAGGAGCTGTATGAGAAGGTTGCCATATTTCTCCTTCTTTAAGTGTAAGACTGACCTCCAGTGGTATATCTTGCTCCCCCTAAGATGTATAAATGTTTGCTTCTATTTCTTCATCTACCAACTTGTCTTTCTCTTTGACTTTACTCCCCATATCAGCACCAGATTCTTTTTCTTGCTCTCGCACTATCATCTCCCCCTTAGTTGTGTTATCCTCCGAAGTAGGGATTTGAGTAGTTTGAGATTGATGCTTTTCAAACAAATCTGTAACAAACTTCTTCATTTCAGTCTTGAAATTCTGTAAATCCTGCAACATGTTGTATTGAACAGATTTTATTTCCATAACATTGCTGTGAAATTCAGATTTCATTTCGGTGACAGTAGTCTCCAAGTTATAAACCCTTTGACTTAGAGATTGTGTGTGCATTGTGAGGGTATTTATTTGGCTGGTAGGTGTCTCACTGACAGGTTCTGTAGGTATTTGTCTATCAATTCTCTCACTCAGTCTTAGGGGTGTGGGTGAATAATGATCACTCAATCGTTCTGTTGGTGTTTCACTCACTCTCCTTGACTCCAGCAAGTCTTCTGTACCTGCAGTGCAAATCCTAAATGGCTCATCCGAAGAACTATTGCCAAGTAGGTTCTTCTCCTTTCCACTAATAGTGGTGGAGACCTCCTTATTAGGAGCCAGGAATGTTCCTCCTGGGGGGCTTATCACATTGGATCCTGTAATGTTTAGCAATGAAGGACCCGTGACTCCCGCAATAGCCTGTGAAGGCATGACCTGTACAGGATCTACCTGCATAGGTTCTGCTACAGTAGTAGCAATATCCGTCAATTCCTCCTGTGTGTGTGCTCCTTTCAGTGCAACATATAACTTGGTTGGAGGCTCAATTATTGACACTCTTTCAGATGCCCTGGCTGACGGGCGAATTTCAATAGGTTCACCCTGTTGAGAGGATGTCCCCAGAGACTGTGTATTTGCCTTTTTCAGCTCTATGTCCTTTTGAGAGGGCATAGATGGGCTAACAGATACCTCAGGTTCTTCTAATCTCCTTCTAGTCAGAGGTAGAGCTGTTTGGGTTCCCTCACCTGCCTTATGTGGTGCTTCTAAGGCACTATCTCCCTCACTCACAATTTGACGTTTCAAGGGTAGAAGAGAAGATAACGGTAAGGATTGAGTAGTGTTTGGTTCTAAGGCAGGGGTTAGAATCTGTTGGTTTGCAGATTCATTGCCTGTTCCTAATGCCACAGAGGGCTCAACAGTAAGTTCCATTTCATTATCTTCATACAAATTGTGCAAATTAGTAAACAGTGAAGATATAGATTCAGTAGGACTACCTGACTTACTACATGTTAGAGAGATGGGATGATATGAATCTTGAGTATTAGTATTCCTAAATGAATCTCCTCCAGATGTAACTTGTACCTCTTCGGTCACCTGAACATTTTCTTCTTGTGATAACTCCAATTCAGGGGTTGGCACTTGATCTTGTTCAGGGATTTGAATATCTTCTTGTGGTCCAAGAAGGACTTCTCTGTCCATGTTAACAACACACCTCCTCATAAATTCTGTCATTAGTGTTGGTGAGTTGTTGTTATAGTCATTGTTGTTCTACAAAGTCGTAGCAATCTTGTTCTTCTGCTTCACAGGAAAAGAAGTAGGACTACTATAATAGCGTAGGTTTTCCTCGTTAGTAGATACATCATTAATAACAAGCTGTAAGAACCTTGGAAAGAAACACTCCACATTTCGAAGTTGAAGGTTTCTGTTATCCGGAAGTCCCATTACGCTTAGAATTTTATGCATTAACAAATGACCATAGTTTAACCTAAGATTATTAGCAACACCATATCCAATAGCTTGATAAAAATAAAGAATACCATGGGTGCTCGTCTTCTTAAAGGAAAAACACTGAATAATGGTATGGAAAAAGAAATTCCATGCCTTAGGAAAATGTTGTTTATACATTTCACCCAAGTCACGAACTTCGAAATTGAAGTAGTTGGCAAAAGTACAAAAATTAGCTAATTGTTCGGGTGTAGGATCTTGAACAAAATTATCCTGTGGGAATCGCAGAATACGATTCAAATCATGTTCAGTAACCCTAATTTCCCGATTGCCTAAGTGAAAAGTAAAAGCCAACACTTCACCAACTGAGGAGTCAGTAGCAGAGCAGTAACAGTCTCGCAACATATTATGATTTAATAGAACGTCTGTTACTAAAGCATACCTGATCCTAGAATATATACGAGTAATATTCGTGCCCAAGCCCGATAATCAGCAGGTAGGGTCTGAATATTATAATCGGCAACTAAATTCGTACGAGGGATACTAAAAATTCCAGCCATTTTTAACAAGTAAAAATTACCAAAATTTTTAACTTTTCCAAAACAAAAACGAACTTAGTTTATTCGTATACGAACCAAAAACACCTAAAAATTCAAACTTCTCCAAAAATTCTAAAAATAATATATGATAAACTAGGAGAGATTTGAAATACACCAGTATTTTTATTACGATTTTTTGACTTCTAGTTAACCTTAGAAAAATTCTCAAAGTTCATAATATTCGTAAATTTTTCGAAACAAAACTAAACAAAATTAGTATGGAAATGAAGCTAGTTAATAGATCTACACTTTCACGGTTTTAGATTTGCAAAATAAGTCCTAGAATTGTAGATATTCGAAGAGAAAAAATCAATTTAGCTCCGATATTACTAAACTATCGGCACATGCAAACAAAAGTAAAGTAAAGCAATTTATATATATATATATATATATATATATATATATATATATATATATATATATATATATATATATATATCTTAGCAAAGTATCGGCCCCTGCATGTAACAAAAAGAAAAGTAAAGTACTACATCCACCACCCGATGGTTAATAAGTATCGGAATTTTCATTTTTTTTCCCGTTTTTTTTAATCAACGGATCATGCAAAGAAAAAAAATATAGAATATATATATATATATATATATATATATATATATATATATATATATATATATATATATATATATATATATATATATATATATATATAACTATCGGGACATGCATTTAATTAATTAAAACAAAATACTCTTCCCGATAGTTAACAACTATCGATTCGATGCATGTATATTTAAATAATAAAACAAGACAAAGTTAACCATCGGGACATGCAATCTAATTAATTTTAAAATAAAATAGAATACATTTCCGATAGTTAACAACTATCGATACATGTAAGCTAATTTTAATTAGAAAATCATTAATAATTGAAATACTAATGATTTAAAAATTAAAATAAAACTTGCATTTATCAAATAATTTAAAACATGTAAACATATAAATTCAAATTGTCATAAATTTAATTAATTAGAGATTTCTTGAATTAAAATTTTAATATTCCTAAAATAGAATTATTAAAATTTTAATTTAGAAATAGGTAAACATTAAATATAATTCAATTTGAATTACACAGACATACATATTAATATATAATACACAGGTGGTTGATTGGAGATTTTTGAAAACCAAAAAAAATTTGTTCCATACTCTGTTGCAGTTGTAATTTCCAAAAATTTAAAACCAGCCCAATCACAATTCAAATAATAATAACAGCATGCTAAGAATCATTCAATCAGATATGCATATTAATACTGAGAATTGTAATTGCTACACATTTTTCTAGTGAGAACTAGTACATTAAATAAACAAGTCTGTACAACCAATTTCTCACTAAAAATCACAACTTGTCTGATATAGAATCTCTCAGCCTGATTTCATCACATTGAAATCCAGCAATTAATTCTAAACCACAGACTGTTATGCTTCTTGTTAACTACAAACACTTATGTAGCAGTTAACTACTTATGCTATATCGAATAATTGTCACAAAGCATAACTGGTATACTTATGATAATTAATATTGATATTCATAAGCCCGAGATTATAAGTTAGACTGGAGTTCACAAGTCCTTTGGATATACAAATTCAATAACTTGTGAATCCATAAAACTCCTCGTAAACAAAAATTAATTTAAATTTAACATCCCTAATTCACTAACCAACCTAGAGAAAGTGGATTCGTCTAGTGGTTTCGTGAAGATGTCTGCAAGTTGTTGTTCTGTGGGTACAAAATACAACTCCACAATTCCATTCATGACATGCTCTCGTATAAAGTGATACCTGATATCAATGTGCTTGGTTCGTGAGTGCTAAACCGGATTGTTGGTTATAGCTATGGCGCTTGTGTTGTCGCGGAATATTGGAATCTTGTTCAACATAAAGCCATAGTCCTGAAGTTGGTTTCTCATCCATAGGATCTGAGCACAACAGCTACCAGCTGCGATGTATTCTGCCTCTGCTGTGGAGCTAGATACTGAGTGCTGCTTCTTGCTGTACCATGAGACCAATCTTCTTCCCAAGAATTGACAGCTTCCAGAAGTACTCTTCCTATCAATCTTACAACCTGCAAAATCCGAGTCTGTATAGCCGATTAGGTCAAAACCGGTACCTTTAGGATACCAAATTCCCAAATTTGGAGTACCCTTCAGGTATCTAAAAATTCTTTTGACAGCTATAAGGTGAGACTCTTTTGGGTTAGCTTGGAACCGTGCACATAAGCAAGTTGAAAACATAATATCTGGCCTACTTGCAGTTAAGTAGAGTAGAGATCCAATCATACCTCTGTAGCTTGTGATGTCGACAGATTTACCTGATTTGTCCTCATCAAGCTTTGTGGCAGTTGGCATTGGAGTCTTGGCAGAGGCTGAATCTTCAAGTCCATACTTCTTTAGAAGATCTCTGATGTACTTTGCCTGGCAAATGAAGATCCCATCTTTCTTCTGACTCACTTGTAGTCCAAGGAAGAAAGTAAGCTCGCCCATCATACTCATCTCGTACCTACTCTGCATTAACTTAGCAAATCTCTTACATAGCTCATCATTAGTAGAACCGAATATAATATCATCAACATACACTTGTACTAATATCATAGCATCTTTATGCATTTTATGAAAGAGAGTCTTATCTATAACACCTCTGATAAAACCATTTTCAATTAAAAATTCAGATAGTGTTTCATACCATGTCCGAGGTGCCTACTTGAGTCCATAAAGAGCTTTAAAAAGGAAGTACACAAAGTCCATATAATCTTTGTTCTCGAAACCCGGAGGTTGCTCTACATATACTTCTTCTTCCAGCTCCCCATTCAGGAATGCACTCTTCACATCCATTTGATAAACTTTAAAGTCTGAATGTGTTGCGAATGCCAAAAACATCCTGATGGCTTCAAGTCTTGCTACTGGTGCATAGGTCTTGTCATAATCTATTCCTTCTTCTTGAGAATACCCCTTAGCAACCAGTCTGGCCTTGTTCCTCGTAACAATGCCATTTTCATCCAACTTATTCCTGAATACCCATTTAGTGCCAATAACAGATTTGTCATTAGGTCTGGGTACTAGTTTCCAAACTTTCTGCCTATCAAACTGATTGAGTTCATCTTGCATCGCAATCACCCAATCTGGATCTTCTAGAGCATCTTCAACCTTTTTAGGTTCTTCCTCTGATAGAAAACCAGAGTACATACATTCATTCTCTGTTGCTCTTCTAGTCCTCACACCACTCTCTGGGTCACCAATGATTAATTCAAAGGGATGATCTCTGTTCCATACCCTCTGTCTAGGCAGATTAGCCCTTGATGATTGTCCATCTTCGTAGTTGTGTTGAGAGTGACTAGTTGATCCTTCTTCACCTCCCCCTGAGTTGTTGCTTCCATTGTTTGATGATCCACCAGTTGAGCTAGCAGGTTCAACGACAGACTGATGTTCAGATAAAGTCTGTGACTGTGACTGTGTGGTATTACCAACACTTCCACTACTTTGCTCTGGATTATCAATATTCGTGTGTACATGACTACTAGATGCAACACCAGGCACGTCTTCATCTCCTAAGTAGTATTCTGATGGATTTTCAATTTCCAAAGATTCAGAATCTTTATCTTTTTGAAGACTTGGGAGTTTGGTGTCGTCAAACGTTACATTAAGGCTTTCAATGACCTTATGAGTTTCAATCACATATACCCTGTACGTCTTAGACTCCAGTGAGTAACCAAGGAAAATCCCTTCATCTGCTTTAGCATCAAACTTGCCCAGATCTTCATCTTTCAATACATAGCATTTTCCACCAAACACATGAAAGTACTTCAGTGATGGCTTTCTGTTGGTCATAATCTCATAGGATGTCTTTTCTAGATCTTTATTAATCAGGGTTCTGTTCTGAGTGTAACAAGCTGTGTTGACTGCTTCTGCCCCAAAAATATGTAGGTAGCTTTGACTGGCTTAACATTGTCCTTGCTGCTTCAATCAAAGTCCTATTTTTCCTTTCTACCACTCCATTCTGCTGTGGAGTTCTTGGGGCTGAGTATTGTCTTGAGATGCCTTGCTTCGTGCAGAATTCATTTAGAACTGCATTTCTGAAATCAGTTCCATTATCTGATCTGATCGTCCGCACAGGCAATCCAGCTTCCACCTCAATCTTTTTAATGTGATCGATTACCATTTGAGGTGCTTCATCCTTAGAATGCAAAAACAACACCCACGTGTACTTGGAGTAGTCGTCGACAATCACTAATGCATATTTCTTCTTTGAAACTGACATGACATTAACCGGTCCAAACAGATCCATATGAATCAACTGGAGAGGTTCGTTGATGCTTGACACGTCCTTACTTCTATGTGACGCCTTCTTTGACTTACCCTTTTCACATGCTTCACAGAGTCCTTCTTGGTAGAATTCCATCTGTGGTAACCCTCTCACCAATTCTCTTCTAACTAAAGAATTCATTGTTTTAAAGTTCAGGTGAGATAGTTTTCTGTGCCATAACCAACTTAATTCAGAGGATGCTTTACTGTAGAAACAACTTGCTTCTCCTCTGCTTGCAGTGTTTAAGTCAGCTACGAACAGATTTCCTTTTCTTACTCATTTAAGAGCAAGCTTTTCATCTTTCCTGTTGGTGATCAGACACTTTTCCTTCCTGAAGTCCACATTATATCATTTATCTGTAAATTGACTGACGCTCAGCAAGTTGTGCTTCAGACCGTCAACAAGAGAGATATTTTCAATGATGACATTTCCAACTTCCAGACTACCATATCCCTTAGTAAAGCCTTTGCTGTCATCTCCAAAGGTTACAACTGGGCCGGTCTTCTTAACCACATTAGTCAGCAGGGACGTGTCTCCTGTCATGTGCCTTGAACATCCACTATCCAGAATCCACATGACTTTTGCATTAGTATATATGCCCTGCAACCACAAAGTGATTAAGGTTTCTTTGGAACCCAAACTTGTTTGGGTCCAAGAAATTTAGAGGTTCTTGCAGATGGTGTAATAGGTTCAGTTTTCACATCTTTAAGTTCTATTTTGACTGAACTCGAATCATGTTCCTTTGCCTTGACAGATTTGTCTTTTGGCCTAGGAGATTGAGTCTCCTTCCTAACCTTAGGAGGACTAGCAGTCTTTGCCCTTACCTTTTTCTTATTCATGCTTCTTTCTATGCCTATGCAATTACTAGAAGTAGATCCATTCATCAAATTAAAATAAGCATGCATAATATTAAAAGCACATGGCATAGATCCAGTAATACCACAAGGCAAATGAGAACTGTTCATGCTAAACATGTTCTGCATAACAGGAATATAATATTCTACTTTAACCTTATTACATGAATGACTAAGGTGTCCAGCAGAATTGCAATTAGTACACAATTTCCTAGGTACAGTGGGTGCAGGTGTAGCAGAATTAGCAATTTTAACACCTACTTTCCCATTCCTATTACTCTTTGACTTGTTCTTGTTACCACATAATTCAGTTTTAGCAAATTCAGTTTTAACTGGCTCATTAGGTGTAACTTCTTCTACATTATTTTCCTCAACTTCTTTCTTTTTTAACTTATCCTCAACAAGCATTTCTTGTTTCCATACGATAGTATCTTCGTCTAAGGGTTCTGAGAGTGGGAGCTTAAAGACAGGATTACTACTCTTCTTAATGACAAAAGGAACATTTTCATTTTCTAATAAAACAGTACTAGAAGCATTGAAAATTATATTCCTTTTATCCTTCTTGTTTTTCCTTTTATGTTCATCGTAGTCAAAGCCTATACATGTCTTATTTTCTAAGCTCTGCTTATCCATTATGTCTTTAGCAATATTAGCTGAGTTCTTAAAAGCTTCTAATTTTAACTCTAGCTCAGAAATCTTAGCCATAAGTGCTGTCTCAACCTCTGCATTACAGATAACCTTATTATCTAAATATTCATTTCTTTCCTTAAGGTCATTAACTATGATTCCTACAAGCTCTAGTTGTTCCTTTCCAGATTCTAGCTTTTTAATCTTCGCAACTAGTCTAGCATTTTCTGCTTCAGAAGCTAGCATGTTTGTATGAATGTTAAACATCTCTATACTCAAGTCATTAACAGTATTTTTATATTCAGATAGAGACATATCTACAGTGGTGAGAATAGGTACCTGTGCTGATGATGGAGATTCTTCTGAAGTGTCTGCCATTAATGCAAGATTTCCATATTCTTCTTCTTCAGAATCTGTGTCATCCCAGCTTCTACCTTCAACAATGTAAGCCTTGCCTTGTAATTTTGCAACCAAAGCATCCAATCTCTGTTTCAACTTCTCATTCTCCCTTTTCAACTCATCATAGCTTTTCTTCTCGTATGAACTCTTCTTCTCATAAACCTTATTGTCTTTTGCTTGTTTCAGTTTCTTACATTCAGTGGCGAAATGCCCTAGTTCATTGCAGTTGTAGCACCGGAACTTACTACGGTCTACCATGTTTGACTTGTAACCACCTCTTGAGTTGGATCCCGAAAATGATCCTATCTTCTGAAATCTGCTACCAAAACTTTTCTTGTACTTGGGATTCCTTCTGAATCTTATATGCTTGAAACGCCCTGCCAAGTATGCCATAGATTTGTCTTCCATCTCATCAATCTCTTCCAATGTAAAAAAATCATCTTCCTCTTCAGCTTGTGATTCTGTAGCCATTTCAGCTTCAATGATCAATTCTTTACCAATCTTGGTTTCAACAACCTTTGCTTCAGAAGTCTTCACTTCATCTGCCACAAGAGCTGTGGTCTTCATTAGTGCTGCACTCTTACTGTCCACTGAGCCGGAACCATAGATAATTAACCTCTGTTCTTGTTCCATTTCATAAGTCTTCAATTTTCCATATAGCTTTTCAAGGGGCATGACATTGAAGTTGTCCCTTTCTCTAATTGAAGAAACTTTATGCTCAACATGATGTGGAAGAGTCAACATAAATTTCCTGTCTGTTTCCCTTAATGGATAGTTCTTCCCCTGGATACTCAACTCATTTAATAATTTATTATATCGCTCAAAAACTTGAGTGATTGTTTCTCCAGGAGTAGATTTGAACGCTTCATATCTTGATGTAAGTATATCTAACCGGTTCTCTTTTACTTCTTCTGTTCCTTCCATAATCAGTTCGATGGTTTCCCACATGTGCTTTCCAGATATACAATTTAGAATTTGATGGCACATGTCTTCATCCATTGAGTCAACAATAATCAACTGAAGGCCTATATCCAATGCAATAATTTCTTTCTCTGTATCAGTGAACTCTGTAGGATCCTTTGGAGTAGACCTTTGAGGAACTCTTACTCCGTCCACTGTAGATTCATGAATCATCTTCATTGGTACAAACGGTCCGTTCTCTAAGATACCCATGTACAACAGATTTGCAGCATTAATAAACAGGGTCATCTTCTTTTTCCAGAGATTATAATTCACTCTATCAAACTGAGGAACCTTAATACTTCCTACTTTCTGAGAACTCATGATATTGAACTTTTCAAAATTATTTAAAGTTCAAAAAATTTCTGAGTGAAATATTTTGAAAATTAAAAAATTCGCGAAAAATTCCAGAAGCTTAATACTGAAGTCCGAACAATAGATCCTGATTTGTAAACTCAATCAGTAAGCTCTGATACCAATTGTTAGTCCCAGATATCATAGAAGGGGGGTTGAATACGATATTGTCCAATTTATAAAATAATTCGCGGATTGGTTCTTTATGGACTTTATACAGTTCAAACAATTATATAATCAAACAGTTGGTGAGCAATAACATAACAACAGTTCGGGGAATATATCTTTTGATTTATATAAACCCTGAGGTGCTCCACAAATCTAATCTTTCGATTAGTTACAATGATTCACTAGTACATCAGTTAGATTACAGGCTTTAATGAAAACAACAAGGGTAACAACAGCTGTGTGTACAAAATTAATGGCTTCAGTGTTTACTCTTGAATGCTCTCTGTGTTTTCTCTCTTTAATCGCTCTGTGTATCTCTCTGTCTGTTTTGCTGAATTAATGAATCCAAAGACGATGCTTTGCTGCTATTTGTGTAGTCTTTTTCAACTTTAGATACGTGGCGCATTTTGTGCCAAGTAAAACAAGTTGCTTCTTCGCTTCTTTTTCTTCTAAGTATCAGGAACATTTTCTGAGTAATTGTTAAGTATCGATGAGTCTGTAAATTAACTATCGGACACATAAAACAATTCCTGAAAATAAAATTAATTACTTCAAACATTAATAACCATCGGAATTATTCCTGCAGTTTTAACAACCATCGGAAAGTGCTAGCTTGCTTTTGTTTCCTTTACCCGATAGTTAATAACTATCGGCATATAAGACAAAATAAGCCCTTTGTCTTTCACCAATTTTGATCATTTGTTTAACTCACCCGATGGTTATTAACTATTAGACTATGGTTTGAAAATTTCAAAAATTCCTATTTATTGTGATAATCAAAGTGCTATTGCAATGACAGGAAATCCAGTTCAACATTCTCTGACAAAGCACATCAGTATCAGATACCATGTCATAAGGGAACATGTCATGGAAGTAACAATTGAAATGCATTTTGTTCCCATAGATCAACAGTTAGCTAACAAATTCACAAAACCTTTGTATGAAGTAACTTTTACAAGATTGGTTTCTTAATTGGGCATGGTGACAAGTGGCTCAATTCCAGACAGCAAGTAGCGAATATAATCAGTGTTTATGGTAAACTCTGACAGAGTCTGTGGTAAACTCTGATAGAAAATGAAGTAAACTTTGAACTTTGGAGTACTTAATCTCTGATGATCTCATGTTATCAGTGTTTAGTGTAAACTCTGTTAGAGTGTGTGGTAAACTCTGTCAGAAGATACAACAAACTCTGATTACGGTAAACTCTGATCTTAGTCTTTATGCTAAACTCTGAGTTATTATTGATTATTAAATATGATATCATATTTAATTATGTGACATCATATTTGCTAGTCTCTGATTGGAGTAATCATATAGTGCGTGTCTGTCACAAAAAATATTTCATATTTAGACACAGATACACACATATTTGCTATATTTTGAGACTTGCACTACTTGTTAGTCCCAAATATCGTAGAAGGGGGGTTGAATACGATATTGTCCAATTTATAAAATAATTCGCGGAATGCTTCTTTATGGACTTTATACAGTTCAAACAGTTATATAATCAAACAGTTGGTGAGCAATAACATAACAACAGTTCGGGGAATATATCTTTTGATTTATATAAACCCTGAGGTGCTCCACAAATCTAATCTTTCGATTAGTTACAATGATTCACTAGTACAGCAGTTAGATTACAGGCTTTAATGAAAACAACAAGGGTAACAACAACTGTGTGTACAAAATTAATGGCTTCAGTGTTTACTCTTGAATGCTCTATGTGTTTTCTCTCTTTAATCGCTCTGTGTATCTCTCTGTCTGTTTTGCTGAATTAATGAATCCAAAGACGATGCTTTGCTGCTATTTGTGTAGTCTTTTTCAACTTTAGATATGTGGCGCATTTTGTGCCAAGTAAAACAAGTTGCTTCTTCGCTTCTTTTTCTTCTAAGTATCGGGAACATTTTCTGAGTAATTGTTAAGTATCGATGAGTCTGTAAATTAACTATCGGACACATAAAACAATTCCTGAAAATAAAATTAATTATTTCAAACATTAGTAACCATCGAAATTATTCCTGCAGTTTTAACAACCATCGGAAAGTGCTAGCTTGCTTTTGTTTCCTTTACCCGATAGTTAATAACTATCGGCATATAAGACAAAATAAGCCCTTTGTCTTTCACCAATTTTGATCATTTGTTTAACTCACCCAATGGTTATTAACCATAGGTGAATAAGACAAAATAGGAATAAGACGAAATAGCTTGACCAATGACTTCTGGACACAGCTTCTGCAGTCTCATTCACTTAGCCATATTTCGAACTTGTTAAGCCCTTTAACATTATTTCTTCCACTGCAACCAAGTCAAATAAATATTTCCTTGTTAATTCGACCTTGATTTATTCTGGGCTTAATCGCATACCATTTAGGTTACTCATCTCAGTATCTGGTCAATTCTTCTGCATCAGTGATGCAGTTCTCAATCTCTTTTGTGCTGACGATTGGTGCAACTGGTCTGGTTCACAAACGACTAACACGATCTTGATCTTCACATCTTCTTTATAATACAATTGACCTGTTCCATAATGATAAGAAGTGCTTCTTAAATTTCACTGGAATCTTCTGCTTTCTCTGTAGTAAAACCTTCTTCATCTTCAGAACCTTTGAAACACTTTAACTTTATTCTTAACTGAGGCTTGAACATGTTAATGAACTTCTTTCAGTGATCTTCAATGTCTTCAAAGCTTCCTCTAATAATTTGGTTCTTTGTATTCAACTTAATAAAACGATTCGCAGTCGATTCCGTGCTACATTTTAATATAAGTTACCGACCATCTGTGTTGAGTTAGTTTCCTCGGTTACATGTTACGTTACGTTACATTATGATTTACACTACTCATTACTCCACCAATCAAAACTTGCCACGTGTCCCACTATAGTGCATATGTCATTGAGAGGGAATAGATTAATTCATATTTTTCACTTTAATTAACAACTGCATCTTATTATTACTATCTCTCTCTCCCGTTGTTCAAAACCTTAATATCTGTAAACTGCAAATCTCTGTATATCAATGGCATATAAAGGTCTATCTTTCCAGAATTTCAACTTTGCAGCTACCAATTACATTTCACTCTTGACTAAATCTGACGCACCTCAAGCGTTTCATGTTATTTAGGACTTTCTACAACACAACATTAGTGGGTATGCTCTGCAAGAACCCAAGGTGATTTTAGCACAAATTCTGACCAAGATATGGTCGACTGCTAAGTTTAATGATGCCGGTGATGAGGAGGAGCCCGTTATTACATTCAAATACAATGGCACCCACTCAATCACACCAGAAGTTATTCGTCAAACCCTTCACCTTCCTAAAGTGGCTACATATGATGAATTGTTAAAGATGAACATATCAAGGAATTTTTCAGAGAAATAGGCTATGGAGGTAGTCTATTTAAGTTGGAAAGTCTGACAAGGCCGAATCTGAGAAGAGAGTGGAGCTTCTTCATTAATTATATCACAAGGGCATTCACTGCTAAGTGCACCAATTTCGATGTCATTCCACAACTCTCACAACAAATTGGGTATTCTATGATGAATAATCTAAATTTTAATTTTCCTTGTTTATTGATTTGGCAAATAGCTAGTAAGATTAGTGATGATGCACACACTATATACTATGCTAGATTTTTGTAATTGATTTTTAGGTATCTCTTACCTGATGTTAATTTTGATAATGATAAGAGTTTAGCTAGTTTCTGTATGAATAAGAGAATTTTTACTGATCTAACAAGGAAAGATGCCAAAAAGGACACTGAAGGTAAATTACCAAAATTATTTTATCCCGCATGGGTCAGGCTTCTCTTAAGTCAGAGAATTCCTACTGTGTATGGGAGGGACTTTTTGTCAGTGACTATGAATCAGAGTTTAACACCCTCTGGTTCTAACCTAAGTCAAAAACTAAACATTGATACACCACAACTGTCAACCTCTGTAATCTCCCAAAAGACTGCAGTTGTAAAACAAATCTCTCAACCACAAGGGCCAATTATAAACAGAAAGGGAAAGTCAGTCTCAAAGTCTTCTCCCAGGAAAAGGAGATTAATTGATGAACCAATAGACTCTGATAACAGTAATGAAGGTCTAGTGTTTCCTTTGAAGAAAACTATAAAAATAGCCTTTGAGATTTCACATGCTCAATTCATGAAGCCATTTCATTTCAATCCCATCACAGAGCTTGCAAAGAAAAGAAAAAAATTAGTCAAGGCATCAAACTCTGATGTATTAAACTCTGATCAAATTCAATCCTTAAACTCTGAGCCCATAAACTCTGATGATGTACTAAACTTTGATGATGTGGTGATCAAGTCTGGGATAGATGGTGATACTGCCAAGAAAGTAGAAAGTGATACATTGGCAAATGCTGCAAGTGAAGCTGCTCCAGTAACAATTTCTGATTTCTCCTATTCACTCTCAAAAGAAAATAATTAAGGAGATTTCTTATGAAAGAGTGAGGGAGTTAGTTGAGGAAGTCAAGAAGGAAATGATTGCAAATAAATCTCAAACATCTCTAGCCACCGGAAGTTCTAAGTTGTTTTTCAGAAAGAAGAAGAAGCAAGTTTCTTTTGGCCAGGACACACAAGAACCTATCTCTCAAAGTGAGGTAGCAGTCAATGCTAGGTCAGGCCCACAAGAACCTGTTGATCAAAGTTCAACAGAAGCCACGGATCAAGAAAATGAAGCCAACATGGATCAGGGGTACAACCCACAAGAACCTTCAGCTCAAAGGGTTGAAGTAGTTGCTAAGACCCCTGCCACACAAGAACCATCCAATCAAATTTTGGATGATGGCACTCAACCTCTGGAAGAAGATTCAGTTGTTACTAATGTAAGAAGTCAAACTCTGATGATAATCTATTGGCTATCTCTGATGCAATTATGGTGCAACCTATCTCTGCACAGCCATTGGAAACTCCATCAACATCTTCAATTGCTGAAGGTATAAACTCTTACTTTTCTTCAGAATTTCTATACTCTGATAGTATATGTTCAGAGTTTGTTTTTCCATCTTTTACTGCTGGGATGATCATGGATAGTCCTGTAAAGGGTACCTCTATTCATGTGACTACAGATCTCCTTTCTCAACCACTTCTTATTTCCGTAAGTCATAGTGATCTGAACCTTTCTTGTGAGACTGAGGTAAAATGTGTGAAAAATAGAATTGTAAATGAGAGGCAGGCACTGGTTCTGGTAAAAGAAGAGGTAGATATGAGAAAGAAGTTAGTTACTTCTAGTGAGCAAACTCTGGCTCTTAAAAGTCATGAGATGTATAATGTGAGAAGTAATGAGATTACTTTAAAAGAAAAAAGTGATTTATGATGTTATGTGCTTTTTGCAGGTACTCAGAGTATCACTGTTTCTCAATCTTTAAACTCTGAGTTGCCAAACTCTGATGTTGCTATAAACTCTGCTGACGAGGCTGAAATCTCCGAGGAACCTATTTTTAAAGATGAAGAAATTATTGATCTTTTCATTCTATATACTCAGAGATACAACTCAATGATATGGCCATATGATGCATTTGATGCCTTTGATAGATTAAAGATGGATTATCCTGACTATTGTTGTTAAGGAGTTGAAAGGAGAAATAAAATCTTCTCTTCATAATGAAGGCATAAGGAGGGAAAGCAGCAGGGGTGAACCATCACAAGATATTTTTCTAAGCTCAAATAGACAATCCATCTAGGATATGTCTTGGAAATTTTCTCATGAAAATATTTCTTAGCCCCATGTTCATGATCTTATCCACAAGGCTGATCCTGAATTAAACTCTGATGAAATGAAGACAGTTCTCAAAGCAACTACTATGCTAACCAAGGGTCTACATAATGAAATTTCTAATCTTAAAGACTCTATTATCAAGACAAGTGTTGTTGTTCAAACTTCTGTTTCTACTACTCAACATGCTTTGGAATCAAAGATCAAAACTATTTCTACCAAACAAGATGATCTGGAGGCTAAAATTGATAAAATTGTTATTGTTGTTACCTTCATGCTAACCATGTTGCATACCATTGTAGACATCCTTACTATCTTTTCTGATGTCAGCAAGGGGGAGAAGTATTCTAAAGACAAATGTAAGGTGGATGTTGTGTTAAAATTTGATAAACATGGAGAAGGTGATGGTGATGGTAATGGTTTTGACAAGAGCCAAGGGAGTTATAAGGGTGAACAGAGTTTACAAACCCAAACTCAAACTCTGACTGATCAAACTCTGATTCCTTCAAGATCTGGAGTAACCTCTGATAAACAAACTCTGATGGATCTTGATGAAAAATTAGCAAAAAGGCTTGAAGAAGAAGATAAGCCTGAAAAGATTGAAGAAAGAAACATGAAGGATGCAGAACTGGCATTGAAGTTATTTGAAGAAGAAAATCCAGGAATGGATTCAGTTCCTATTGAAGAAGAAGAAAAGGAAACTAGTACTGACATTGTTCAAGTCTAGTCAAAGAAGAGAAAATATGTAAAGAAGACTTCAGTTCAGAAGAAGATGTCTACTCAAGCAAAATCAACTATACCTAATCCTGTTCAAACAAAGCCAAATCCTGAAATTTAAAAGAAAGCTCCAGTAAAATTAAAAACTTCTCTCACTATGCTTGGTACCACATTTTTTCGAGGAGGAACAAGCTTTGAAGATGAGGAATAAGAACAGCAAACTCTGAGTGGAAAGAAAAATCCTGATCTTTTGTGGACAAAATCTAAAACTTTTACTCTCAATGCCAGACTTGGTAAAAACAAGGGGGGCATTGGTGATTCAAAAGCTAAAGTCTACAGAGGAGAAGCAAACAATTTCAGAGATCCTTTTTCTTTGAAGAACAAACCTGAAGAAGAGTTATCACAAAATCATTTGGACAAGCTAATTGATGTTCATATAGTAAAGGATATCTTTGATGGTGTTGTTCCTAAAGAGAAGCTGTTGTATTTTCTGGAAAATGGAAGAGTAATAAAGATAGCTGAAGAAGATCTAATCCATAAATCGTCAAAAGAACTTGAGTATGTTCTCTATCTGTTAAATGATGAAAATGATGTTACAGCTAAGTGGATGAAGATTTTGGAAGGAGTTATTGAGGAAAAGAAGAAGAATGAGAGGCTTTTGATGGTAAACTCTGTGGAGTACAAACCTGGATACATGCTTGAAGATGGAACAGAAAAGGATATGGTTAAAGGGGATGCAAAGGTTAATATGGTGTTAGGTATTCCTACACTAATACTGAATCCTAATGGACAAAAAGCTTGTTGCTTACCTCTAGATGATAGAATGGAAATAACATCAATTTATAACTTGAGAGTTGTTATTTTCCAAATTGATGATTTGAGTGACCAGATGAAAGAAATGAAGGAGAAGCTGGTTGAATTATTGAAGATGGCTGAAAAGAAATTACTTGATCAGTTTCTGTCTGAAGATTCGTCATACAAGAGAATTTAAGTCAAGATGAAAAACTCAAACTCTGGTACATTTGTCTATATGATTTCTGACATCATAAGTTGAATTTATGTTTTACTAAATAAAGCATAAATTGGGGGAGATTGTTAAAAATACAAACACTGATTCTGTCAGAGATTACTACAAACAGAGTTTACTGAATATCAGAGTTTAAGGTGACATCATCAGAGATTACTCAAATCAGAGTATACTCGATCAGAGATTATCAACCGACAGAGTTTGACAAGGATGGACACAAACAAATCAGAATTTGATTGGGATAAAGATGAAAATGTTTTAATGCAATCCTATTGTCTTTATGGAAGCTATCTTTATCATTATTTGTTTTGTAATTGGATTTGTAGTTGTGTACTATATAAACACAGAATTAGGTTAACATTGTAATCGTTCAAGTTGTTATCTTTCTCATAACGTAGCAGCTTTTAAGAACCTTGTATTTTTTAGAGAGTTTTGTATTCAATTTGTCAAAAGTTAATACAAAACAGTGTTTTTTGTACATATTTGTGTTCATAATCGATTGTTTTGATACTATTATATTCAACCCTCTTCTATAATAATCTATTTATTTGGGCAATAAATAATATTTTTTAATTAGATTTTGAAAATTAATTATAAAAATAAATTAATTAATTAAAAATGGATGAGTATTAATGTATAAGAAGAGCCCGGTGTATAAATAATAAAGTGGAACGATATATATATGCAGCTTGTTTAAGTTTGTGATTTACTTTTATTCCTATCAAGTCTTCAACAGTTGAAATTGTTTAGGGTGGATTTCATAGATTCAAGTCGGGGTAATTACTTTTGTGAAATCATATGTGGCTTGTGTGGCACCAAAATCGGAGGCGAGTGTCCGAGGTTACAGAATTCATGACTCTAGAGAAAATATGGACGCCACATCACCGAGTTGTTCCCGATTATTATATATTCCCTCCGTCCCAAATTAACTATCTTCTTTATCTTTTTATGGTCAATTTGACTCAATTTTAATTAAAAATTAAAAAATATTTTTTTTATAATTTTAAAAAACAGAAAAATACATTTGAAAATAAATTAGATATACTTTTCAATGATATACTTTTTATAATTTTTTTCATTACATACTATATATAATTTTCAGTCAAACTTGAGTTAATTTGACCATAGAAAAGTCAAACAAAACATTTAATTAGGGACAAAGTGAGTATATACTAGCTTATAACTCGTTTGATGAATGTGCTAGTTATTATATTTAATTCACATTTTTTTAAAGCTTATTTATATTATTATTATCGATTTATATTTTATTTGTAATTGAACATTATTTTATTTGATATTTGTTGTAAAATTTTCAAATTGGGCTAAAAGATTTGCTTAAATTTAGCCTAAATGGTTTGTTTATAATTTATATAATTTGAGTTTATTTGTTTTAATATTTTTGTTTTATTTTATAATAAATAATAATTTATAAATTTATAATTTAAATAGTATTTAAAGAGATTGAGTGGTAATAAAACTGATATAGTTGTATTAGATATATAATATTATAATACTATACTAAATTATAAATAATATTTAAAGAGGTTGAGTGGTAATGAAACTGAAACTGATGTAATTGTGTTAGATATATAATACTATACTGTATTTACGCTATTTTTGGAAGGTGTTTAATATTTTGGAAAGAAACATAATTATTTCAAATAATTTTTTAAAATATTTTCTTTATATGATTTGAATTTAATTTTTACAATAATAATTTTAAATTTTATTTAATATTATATGCATATATTTTTATATTTATATTTTAATAAAATAATTTTTATGTGTTTTATTTAGAGATGTGTATTAGCTAAGAGATTAATATAAGATGTATTTTAATTAGAAAATTAATGTTTAATAAGATAATATTTGTGTGTTTTGTAGACATATGTATTAGTTTGTAGATTAATTTGAGATGTGTTTTAGTTAGGAGGATAATGTTTAATAAGATAATATTTGTGTGTTTCGTTTCAACATGTGTATTAGTTAGGATATTAATTTTAGATTTGTTTTGGTTAGGAAGATAATTTTTAAAAATTAAGCCCGATAATAACTACCCGACCCAAATACCTACCAACTACCGATTACCAAATTTTTAATATTTCAGTTTTAATAATATAGTATAGATATATATATATTTTTTGTATCAATTATATTTATTTAAAATACTAATATGTATTTTTACTTTATAAACCATTTATAATTATCGGTTAAATATTTAAGGAAGTTGTGTGATAATGAAACTGATATAGTTTTGTTATTTAATTATTTAAAGAAATTGAGTGGTAATAAAACTGAGGTAGTTGTGTTGATATATAATATCATACTAAATTATATGCACTTAATTATTTTTGGAAAGTTTTTAGTTTTTTTGGAAGGCTTTTAGTTTTTTTGGAAGACGTTGAACCAACAAAACTAAACTCATGTTCGCTTATAATAATATAGTATAGATATAGATGTGTATTAATTTTTCATTTTTAGTATACTAAGTGGTTGAATCAAATTTGGGTGTTGGCCCTATATGTCACAATTTGGGGAGAAAATGCCCTAAATGGCACACCCCGAAAAAATGGCCCTAAATAGCACTCCAAAACGCTACATCGTGTAGAGTTTTGAAAAAAAAAATCTCCCCAAAAACGCTACTTTAAGTTGCGTTTTTTAGCCCAAAACTCAAGATAAAGTAGCGTTTTTCCCCAAAAAAATTAAAAAAAAATGCAAAACGCTACACGAAGTAGCGTTTTTCGCCGAAAAAATTTAAAAAAAAGTGCAAAACGCTACACGAAGCAGCGTTTTCACCTTTTTTTCAGCACACCACACTATGTAGCGTTTTGGAGTGCTATTTAGGGCCATTATTACGAGTTGTGTCATTTAGGGCATTTCCACCTCAAATTGTGACATATAGGGCCTTTTCTCATCAGAAATTTCATCTCGTTTGAAAATAGTAAAAACAATTAATTAGTCCTTAAAAATTACAAAATTTAGATGAATCTTTATTTTTAATCACAGATAAATTTGGAATAATTAATAAAATACCTATTTTTTACAAAATTATTTGTGACTCTATTACATCTCTCAAAATATTTTAAAGAAATACGACCAATAATCATATACAATCATTTTTATTTATATTTTTTCAAAAAAGAGTTGCAGTTGTATTTGGTTAACTTTGTTGTAATATTTTGTTGTATTTATATTTAAAAAAATATTTTTACAATTTTTTGAAAAATATATTTTTCAAAAAATCTCTAAAATTTACTCCTACCTAGGTCCACGTTTGAATATCTAAAATTTACTTCTATCTAGGTCTACGTAAGAATAAGAGATACAAAGGAATAAAATATAGGTATATATCGGAATCGTTGCATATAGATCATGTAGGAATAGACCCTTTTCTGTTTGTAGGGAAATACTTATACAACAGATTAAGATTTAAATTTCCAACTAAATGATGCAATGTAACATAAAAATAGATAGACAACTTTGACTGGCATGTATAGACGTAGTTTTCCTATGTTTATTACAGCGTCATTATTTGTGTGTGTACTATTATGTGGTATTGTGAGGCAGTTCGGCTAGCACAGAGGGGAAAAGTCAAACTTATATGTTTCCTAGTTAGTAATAGGAATAATTTGTAAGCGCAAGTCCAAAACTTGTCTAGAGCAGCTTGCTTATAAAATATTATTGTACTATGAAATACTAACTCTTTTAAAAAAACTAGGTTATTTATTACAAAATTCACTTATATTCATGGTCACTCAAACTAGAAATACCTAAATGTGACTTCTCTTTCTCTTCCTCTTTCATCTTTAAATATTTTATTACTATCTATATTTGATTTGTTATTATTATATGGGTGTTGGCCCTATATGTCACAATTTGGGGAGAAAATGCACTAAATGGCACACCCAAAAAAATAGCCCTAAATAACACTCCAAAAAGCTACATCGTGTTGCGTTTTGAAAAGAAAAAAAATTCTCCCCAAAACGCTACTTTAAGTTGCGTTTTGAGCCCAGAATCGAAGATAAAGTAGCATTTTTTCCCGAAAAAATTAAAAAAAATTAAAAAAAGTGCAAAACGCTACATGAAATATCGTTTTCACCCCTTTTCTAGCACGCCACAATATGTAGCGTTTTGGAGTGCTATTTAGGGTCATTGTTACGGGTTGTGCCATTTAAGACATTTTCTTCCCAAATTGTGACTTACATGACCTTTTCTCTTATTATATATATATATATACTCTTATATTTATAATTTTTGCAATGTATTTTTTTTTCTTATCAGTATTGCTAAAATCAAATTTTTTTATCATCCACCGTTGATTTTGAACACTTAGATAAAAAAATAAATGGTGGTATGGTTGTATGATCTATAATTAACCGTAGGTATATTGTATAAATTATTAATTATTTTTTTTGACAATTATTGAAATTTGCTTGAAGTATCTCTGTGCATAGCATGTTTATATGAGTTATTAATTTCAATTTGTACATGGATGAACACACAGTGATGATTTTTTTAATCAAATTAACTTATAATAATGAAATTATGTAATTTAGTACTAACTAAATTAACCTTAAAAAAATAATTTATAAAGACATTTTATCCAAAATAAGTTATAATCCCAATAATTTATACTATAATTAAAATATTTACAATTTATAATTTTTAACAGTTAAAAATTATAAATTTTAATATTTACAACATCCAATTAATTAGAAGTGAAGAAAAAATAATTAATTATTTAAATTTAATGAATATAAATAAATGCATATTGAAATTTAAAATTATTAGAGTTTAATTTTAATTTGGTAAATTGACGTAAACAAATGAAAGTTTTCTAAACTTATTTTTTCACTTCAATTAAAAATAAGAGTGAAAGTAAAATTTTAAACAACACATTAAATAATCAGCTTAAATCTATTTAAACGTATACAGTTCTCAAGATCTACATTACATAGTAAATCTAGGATTAAAAAGATTATACATTGATAATTGATTTTCTAAACATCTTAGACCCCGTTTGTTATTGTTGTTACAAACAGTTACATCAGCTTTTTGCTGAAAAGCTGTCAGAATGGTGTTTGGTAAATTCTAAAAACTGTTGTCTGAAAAAGCGCTTTTAGTCTAAAAGCTGCTGTTAACAAAAACATGTCCATCATACTTTTGGAAAAAACTGTTTTCATCTTTTGCAGGAAGTACCTATCAGTTTCATCATCAAACCTTGTCAAAAACATTATTTTTATATATTATATCTCAAAATATGCATAAATCAAATAAAAATTACCAAACAGTCATCTGATTTTCCTGACAACACTTTTTTCACCAGCACTTTTTCTCACAGCACAACAGTTTACAACGGAACTCCCAAACGGAGCCTTAATCGACCTGAAAAGACCGCAAACGTCTTATATATTAACACGAGGGAGTATTATGTTCCGGTAGTTTAGGACATTAATTTTATACATTCACTCCAACAACATTGCTTATCTTACTCCCTTATTATTAAAAAAGGTTTTTTGAAAAATAATTAAGGGTAAACTTTTTTTTCTAAAAATACTGACTTTTTTATAATAATTTGCAAAAATACGATTATTTTTTTTGCAAAAATACGATTTTTCAAAAACAAAATGCAAAAATACAGTTTTGCAACCATATTTGCAATTGGAATCAACTGAAATCAACCACAAATGCAACTTTAAAATTTAGTCAAAATAATTATTTTTTAGTTGCATAATACGTTGTTTAACAAATTGCACGATTAAAATTAAAATGCAACCAAAAATAACTTCAAGTAACCTTAAATGCAACAAAAAACAATTTCGATTATTTTTTTGAAAAGTAAAAAAATAAGTTGCATCTGGTTACTTTTGGTTGCAAACCATATTTTTGTAAAAAATTTCAGAAAATCGTAAAATTATATAAAAAAAACCCTTAAAATGTAGTATTTTTGATAATTTCTCTTATTAAAATATTAATATATTTGAATTATAAAATATGATGGAAATGAAAAACAAACATGTGAAATAGGGAAATTAATTTTTTATTAATAAAAATCAAGTAAAGAATGACTACGGCCTCCTTAAAAATGTTGGAGAAGATATATGTCCTAACATTTTAAGGATGGATTAGGGAGCTGTTGGAGTAACATTTTTTGTTGCATTCCTTATATTATAACTTAGGACATCATATAAGTAAGTTTTTGTACTTGCTTTAAGTGGGTACATTATTATTATTATCCTTTATATATCAGTACTAGTTTATAACTCGTGCAAAACACAGACTATATTAATAAATTATAGTATACAACTATATTAGATAAAAATTATATTATGATATTATTTCTAAAAATAGAAATTATATTCTATAATTTAAATATAAAATAATATTACCTATTAACAGTTTTATAAAAGAGAATTACACCGTTGATAGATGTTCGCCTAGATGATAATCTATTATAGAAGGGGATTGAATATAATAGTATCAAGTAAATCGATTATGAACACAAGTATGTAAAGAAGTACATATTTGTATTGATATTTAAACTGTGTACAAGAACTCTCTCAAGAATTTTACTGTTCTCAAGAGCTGCTAGGTTATATGAAAATTATGACTTCAACGTTACTATGATGTTAACTTATTTCTGTGTTTATATAGACACAGTTACAATTCAATTACAAAACAGATTATGAAAAAATAGCTTCAATAAGGTAATTAGACTTGTATTTGATTTCCTTCTTCACTATCCAAATCATATTCTGATTTGTCTTTTTCCTTCATAAACTCTGATTGTAAACTCTATCGGTTTGATAATATCTGATAGAGCATTCTCTATTAGAATAAACTCTGATTGATTATTCTCTGATAGAGTAAACTCTGACCGACAACTTCCTTATTCTCTGATGATGTCTGCAATCATAAACTCTGTTATGATATTCTCTGACAGCATCAATGTTTATTTTCTAACAATCTCCCCCAATTTATGTTTTATTAAGTAAAACATAAATTTAACTTATGATGTCAGAAATATGGAGAAAAATGCATCAGAGTTTTAATCTTCCTTTTTGACTTAGATTCTTCAATATGAGAAATCTTCTTTCAGAAATTGATCTAGTAACTTTTCATTAGCATTCTTCAGTAATTCACTAAACTTCTCTTTCAATTCTTTCACCTGCTCAGAAGAATCATAAATTTGGAATATAGCAACTCTCAGATTATAGATTGATGATCTCTTCATTCTTTCATCTAAGAGAATGCAACATGCTTTTTTTTCCATTAGGATTTAGTGAAGTATAGGAATACCTAACACCATTTTTACCTTTGCATCCCCTTTGATCATTTCCTTTTCTGATCCATCTTCAAGCAAATAACCAGGTTTGTACTCCTCAGAGTTTATTACGATTAACCTTTCATTCTTCTTCTTCTCATTTATCACACCTTCTAGAATCTTCACCCATCTGGAAGTGGCTTCATTTTCATTCTTAAGTAGATAAATAACATGTTCAAGTTCTTTAGATGCTTTGTGGATCAGATTTTCTTCAGCAATTTTTATCTCTCCCATTTTCCAAAAATATAGAAGCTTCTCCTTTGCTTGTGCACCATCAAAAATATCCTTCAATATGTTCACAGAAATTAATTTGTCCTAATCTTCTTGAGTTAAATCTTCCTCAGGCTTGTCTTTCAATGAGAAGGGATCTCTGAAAATATTGGCTTCACCCCTATAGACTTTGGCTTGAGAATCACCAATACCACCCTTGTTTTTACCAAGTCTGGCATTGAGAGTCAGAGTTTGAGTTTTGGTCCACAGAAGATCAGGCTTTTTCTTTCTGATCAGAGTTTGTTAATCTTCATCTTCATCTTCAAAACTTGATCCACCTGGGAGAAATGTGGTTCCTGACATAGTGAGAGGAGTTCTTGATTTTGCCGGAGCATTCTTCTTAATTTCAGGAGTAGGTTTAGTTTGAACAATTGGCTTTGGAGTTTCAACAAGTTTATTTAGGACATGCTTAGATGTAATTTTCTTTTGAGCAGGTGCATTCCTTTATGCTGGAGCTTTCTTTACATACTTCTTTCCTTTTGGACTTGAGCATTGTTAGTACCAGACTTCTTCAATTCTTCTTCTACAACAACTGGATCCATTCCTGGATTTTCTTCTTCAAAAAGCTTTCTTGCCAGTTCTGCATCTTTCAAGTTTTATTCTTCTATTTTCTTAGGCTTCTCTTCTTCTTTAAGCCTTTTAGCCAATTCTATGTCAGCATCCATCAGAGTTTGTTTATCAGAGTTTGATGGGATCAGAGATTGAGAAGTTGTCAGAGTTTTTCCAGTCATCAGAGTTTGCTTTCCATCTTTATGACTCCCTTGGTCATCATCATCAGTTTTGTTAGATTTTTCTATAGCATCATCTTTGCATTTGTCTTTTGCAACTTTCTCTCCCATTCTGACATCATTTCCTTTTCTTATTGTGAGGATGTCAATAACTGTATAGAGCATATTTTGTATAGAAGTAACTGCAGTAGAAAGAGTATCAACCTTGACTTCCAAATCATCTTGTTTTGCTGAGACATTCTTGAGCTTCAATTCCAGAGCATGTTGAGATGTAACAACAGTTTGAACAGATGCAGTGGTCTTGTTAACAGATTCTTTTAACTCACAAACTTTATTGTGAAGTCCCTTGGACAACCCAGTAGTAGCCTTCTAAACAGTCTTCATTTCCTCAGAGTTTAATTCCTTGTCAGCTTTGTTGATCAATTCATGAACATGGAGCCAAGAGATTTCTTCATTTGGATATTTCCATGAAATATCCCATATGGTTTGTCTTTGAGAGTTTAACAATTCTTTATTTGATGGCTCTGCTTTTAAGCTGAATTCCCTTTTGACACCTTCTGCATCTAAGGCAGCTTCAATTTCTTCTTTGAGCTTTTCTAACACCATGTAATCAGGATAAGCCATTCTCAACCTCTCATGAGCATCAAAAGAATCAACAGGCTACTTCTTTGTGTTGTACCTCTGAGTGAAGGGAATTGAAAGATCTATAACTTCTTCATCAGCAAAAATTGGCTCATCAAAGTTTATAGCATTATCAGAGATTGGCATATCAGAGTTTGTGGTGAATAATAAACTCTGAGTACTTGCAAAAGTAACAGAACATCCTAAATCACTCTTTTCTTTTAAAGTAATCTCATTATTTCTTACATCACACATATCATAACTTTTAATAGTTAGATTTTTCTCCCTAGAAGTAACTAACTTCTTTCTCAATTCTACCTCTTTTTTTGCCAGATTCAGTATCTGTCTCTCGTTATTAATTCTGTTTTTCACACATTTTACCTCAGACTCACATGAAAGGTTCAACTCACAATGTCCTACAGAAATAAGAGGTGGTTGAGAAACGATGTTTGTAGTCACATGAATAGGGGTACCCTTTTCAGGACTATCCATGGTCATCCCAGCAGTTAAAATAGGAAAGGTAAAATCAGAACTTATACTATCAGAGAATGCAAATTCTGAAGAAAATTCAGAATTTATACCTTGAGTGTTTGTTGAAGTTGATGTAGTTTCCATTGGCTATGCAGAAAGAGGTTGCACCAAGATAGCATCAGAGATTGCCAATGGAATGGTCTCAGAGTTTCATTACTCATCATCAGCAACAACATAATCTTCATTGATAGTTGTGCCTGCATCCAAACTTTGATTGGATTGTTCTTGTGGGGCAGGGGTATTAACAACTGCTTCAATCCTTTGAGTTGAAGGTTCTTGTGTGTTGTACCCCTGATCTCTGCTGGTTTCAACTGCTTCTTCTTGAATGGCTGATATTGAACTTTGATCAACAGGTTCTTGTGTGCCTGGCCTTGTTGAGATTGCTACCTCACTTTGAGAGGTAGATTCTTGTGGATATCTTGGCCAAATGAGACTTGATTTTTCTTTTTTCTTGTGAAGAGCTTTGAACTAGGAGAGGCTAGAGTTGATTTTGACTTATTTGCTTCCATCTCCTTTCTTACTTCTTCTACCAGCTCCCTCACTCTTTCATATGATATCTCCTTGATAATTTGTTTGGGAGATTGAACAAGAGGATCAGAGATTGTCACAGGAACAACTTCACCTTCAGCAACCTCACAAATAGTTTCATTATTACCAGCCAACTCAGGTTATACCAAATCATCAGAGTTTAACAGATTCTCAGAGAATATTGGCTTAGAGTTTAAGACTGCATCAAAGTTTATCAAATTTTCAGAGTTTATAGCTTCATCAGTGTTTAAGGATAGAGGTTGATCACAGATTAAATCATCAGAGACTACAGGCTTGACTAAATTTCTTTTCTTCTTTTTCATCTCATGCAATGGATTTACTGTGAATGGCTTCATGTATGGAGCTGGAGGAATTTCAGAAGCTTTCTTAACAATCTTTTTCACAGGAAAGACCAAACCTTCATTGCTATCATCAGAATCAGTATTTTCATCTTTCAATTTCCTCTTCTTTAGAGAAGATACCTTCATTGATTTTCCATTTATTTGGCTGCTCAAACCTTGTTGAGAGGTTTTTGTTATAACTACAATCTTTTGGGAGACTGTAAAGGTTGGAATCGGTGTTTATTGGTCAGTGTTTGGTGGGTGGCTTGGGTTAGAATCAAAGGGTGCTAAACCCTGATCCATAGCCATAGATAGAAAATCCTTCCCATACATGGTAGACGTTCTCTAATTTAAGAGAAGCCTGACCCATGTGGGATAAAAGAGTTTAAAAAGTTTACTTCAGCCTCCTTATTTGCATCTTTTTGAGTAAGATCAACAAAAATCCTCTTATTCATACAAAAACTAACTAAACTCTAATCATTCTCAAAATTTACATCAGGTAATAAGTGGCTAAAAATTAATTGTAAAAATCTAGCACAATAAATAGTATGTGCATCATCATCAATTTTACTAGCTAATTGCCTAATAATTAAACATGGAAAATTAAACTGCAAGTTGTGGGTCAGAGAATACCCAATTTGTTGAGATAATTGAGGGATTGCATCAAAATTGGTGCATTTTGCAGTGAAGGCCCTCGTGATACAATCAAAGAAGAAGATTCATTCTCTTCTTAGATTTGGCCTTGTCAAACTCTTTAATTTAGATAGGCTTCCTCCATAGCCTATTATTCTAAAGAACTCCTTAATCTATTCATCATTAACCAAATCATCATACATAGCCACTTTTGGAAGATGAAGGGCTTGTCTTACCACAACAAGAGTTATAGAATGTTTTCCTTTACATTCAAATGTGATGATGGGCTCCTCATTATCACCAGCATTATTAAACTTCACAGTAGACCATATTCTGAGCAGAATTTGAGTAGAGAAATTTGAGGGTTCTTGTAGAGCATACCCAATGTAGCTATTCTGAAGAAAGTCTTGAAAAACATGAAAATCTTGAGGTGTATCATTTTTATTCAAAATAGAGATGTAATTAGTTGTAGCAAATGTATAGTTTTGGAAAGATAGACCTTTGGATGCCATTGTAATACAGAGATAGCAGGTTCAGAAAAATTAGGGTTTTAGAAAAAATAAGAGAGAAGACAAGATGAGATAATGAAAATATTAAATAAACTATTCCCTCTCAATTGCATATAATGTATAGTGAGACACGTGGCAAGAAATTATTGGAAGAGTAATGAGTAGTGCAATTCTTAAAATACAGCATATATGTGTCTAAAAAATGAATCGATTAATGTTAGATACACGCGCCTTTGTGATTAGTCCAATAAGAGAATAACAATTATGATTTCACATAAACAAATATGATGTCATAAAAAATATCTTAGAGTTTAGCATGTAATCAGAGTTTATATAAGTCAGAGTTTAATAATCACTGTCAGAGTTTACCATATACTCTCACAGAGTTTACCATAAATACTGATATCATGTGATCAGAGATTAGATGATCCAATGATCAGAGTTTACTCTATTTTCCATCAGAGTTTATCACATACTCTGACAGAGTTTATTATATACTTTGATTGTCTGCTACTTGCCATCTGGAGTTGAGCCACTTGTCACCATCCCTAATTCAGAAACCAATCTTGTAAATGTTGCTTCACACAGAGGCTTGGTGAATATGTCTGCTAACTGCTGATCTGAGGGAACAAAATACATTTCAATTATTTCTTCCATAACATGTTCCCTTATGAAGTGATATCTGATACTGATGTGTTTTGTCAGAGAATATTGAACTAGATTTTGTCATTGCAATAGTACTTTGATTATCACAACAAATAGGAATCTTTGAATAGTTCAAGCAATAGTCTAACAATTGAATTCTCATCCATAAAATCTGTGCATAGCAGCTTCCTGCAGCTATATATTCAGCCTCTGTTGTTGATGTTGAGATAAATTTCTGTTTCTTACTGAACCATAATACAATTCTTCCACCAAAAAATTGGCAACTATCACTTGTGCTTTTTCTATCAATCTTACATCCTGCAAAGTCAGCATCTGAATAACTTATTAATTTAAAGTCAGACTCTCTATGATACTATAAGCCAAGATTAATGGTGCCTTGAGATATCTACAAATTTTCTTAATAGCAATCAAATGAAGTTCCCTTGGATTTACCTGAAATCTAGCACATAGACAGGTTGCAAACATAATGTCTGGTCTACTTGCAGCCAAATAGAGAAGTAATCCAATCATGCCTCTGTATGGTGTAATATCTACAAGCTCTCTTGTGTCTTGATCAAGATTGCTTGCAGTAGCCATTGGAGTTGTTGCAGATGTAGAGTCTTGCATTTGAAACTTAGTGAGTAGATTCTTTGTATATTTAGACTGATTTATGAAAATACCTTCATCAGTCTATTTCACTTGCAACCCTAGAAAATAACTCAATTCTCCCATCATGCTTATTGATACATGGACTGTATTAGCTTTGAAAATCTTTTACAGAGTTTTTCATTAGTGGAACCAAATATAATATCATCAACATATATTTGAACCAATAATAAATCCTTACCTTGAGTTCTATAAAATAAGGTTTTATCAATTGTACCTTTTGTTAAACCACTTTTAAGTAAAAATTGAGCCAGAGTTTCATACCAGGCTCTTGGTGCTTGCTTGAGTCCATATAAGGCTTTATCCAGTCTATAACACATGATTTGGACATTTTGGATTGACAAAGCCAGGTGGTTGTTCAACATAAACTTCTTCTTCAAGTTCTCCATTTAAAAATGCACTTTTAACATCCATCTGGTAGACCTTGAATTTTTTGTGTGTAGCATAAGCAAGAAAAATTTTAATCGCTTTAAGTCTAGCTACTGGTGCAAAGGTTTCATCATAATAATACCTTCTTATTGGGAGTAACCTTTGGCAACTAGTCTTGATTTGTTTCTAGTAATGATTCCATCAGAGTCTATCTTTTTTCTAAAAACCCACTTTGTGCCAACTATTGATCTATTATTTGGCCTTGGAACTAGGGTCCAAACTTCATTTCTCTCAAACTCATTTAATTCTTCCTGCATTGCAGTAACTCAATCTGCATCTTTCAAAGCATCTTCAACCGTCTTTGGTTCTATTTGAGAAAGAAAACTATGAAATAGACATTCATTTTGAGTAGCTTTTCTTGTTTGTACTCCACTTTTTAGATCATCAATAATCAAGTCAGGTGTGTAATCTTTGGTCCATTTTATTAGATATGGAAAATTTCTTGAACTAGATGCTCCCCCATGATTTGTGCCTTCATAGAATGATTCTTCTGTAAATGCTGATCCTCCCCCTGAAGTTGTGCTTCCATCAGTGTTTGATGACTCAGAGTTTATGTACTCAGAGTTTGAATTATCAAAGTTTTAGTGATCAGTGTTTGTGGTCTCAGAGTTTGTGTTTGTTAGAGTTTGGTCAGACTCTGATATTTCAATAACTGTGGTTTGTTCTTCAATATCAGTAATTGATTGATCTTGCTCCCCCTTGACATGTGCAGAATCTTCAATTTTTATTTCAATCATTTCTGAATCAGAGATTAAGGGATCAGAGTTTAACTCACCAGAGTTTGGTTCAACAGGGTTTATCTCATCAGAGTTTAGATCAACAGAGTTTGTCTTATCAGAGTTTAACTCTTTAGATTTTGTGTTCTGCAATTCATTTTCAAAACTCAGAAATTCCTTAGCATCTTCATCATATAACCCAACTATTTTTCCTTCATCAAAAGAGACATTAATAGATTCCATGACTGCCCTGGTTTTTAGATTAAACACTTTGAATGCCCTTGAAGGGGTTTTAGAAGTTGTTGTATAACAAAAAAAAATTCCTTCATCTACTTTGAGTTCAAACTTCTTCAATTGTTCAGGGTGTGTTTTGAGAATAAAACACTTTTTTCCAAATATGTGAAAGTATTTAACATTTGGCTTTCTTCCCTTTAATGTTTCATATGGAGTCATTCCATGTTTGTTTATCAAAGTGCAATTCTGAGTAATGCATGCAGTATTCACAGCTTCTGCCCAAAAATAAGTAGGTAGTTTTACTCCTTCTAGCATTGTTCTAGCAGCTTCAATTAGAGTTTTATTCTTTCTTTCAACTACACCATTTTGTTGAGGTGTTCCAGGTGCTGAGAATTGTTAAATAATTCCTTTTGATGAGCAGAATTCCTCCATTGCAGAGTTTTTAAACTATGTTCCATTGTCACTCCTTAAATTATTTACCTTGTATGATGATCCATTTTTAATCATTGCAATATGATCAAAAATTATCGCTACAGTTTCATCCTTTTTATGCAAAAAGTACACCCAGGTAAATCTAGTGTAATCATCAACTATCACCAGAGTATATTTCTTCTTTCCCATGGACATAATGTTGACAGGACTAAATAAATCAAGATGTTATTCGATGAAAAGGTTGATCAATAGTGTTTTCAGTTTTGCTCTTGAAAGATGTCTTTTTTTGTTTGGCCTTTTGACATGAATTACATAGTCCATCAGGATGAAATTAAACTTTTGGATGACCTCTTACTATATCCTTTTTCACCAATTCATTAATATTTCTAAAGTTCAAATGACACAGCTTTTTGTGCCAATTCTAGCTTTCCTTAGATGATGCCTTTCCAAGTAAATAAGTTAAGGGACCATCAGAGTTTAAATCCAAACTAGCTTCAAATAAGTTGTTATGTCTGTGACCAATAAGAACTACATTTCCATCCTTCTTGTTTTTCACTTCACAATGAGTTCCATAAAAAAATAGAATAACCTCTATCTGTCATTTGACTCACACTTAGCAGATTATGCTTGATTCCTTCAACTAGAGCTACATTCTCAATGATGACATTTCCAATAACAATATTGCCATATCTCAGTGTTCTTCCTATATTGCCATCTCCATAAGATACAGCTGGGCGAGCCTTCTCCTCAAACTCTGAAAGCAAGGATTTGTTTCGAGTCATATGTGCAGAACATCCACTATCAATCACTAGAATATTTTTCTTGTTTCCCTGCAATCAGTTAATGCAAATTAATTAGTAGCTTTGGGAACCCAAACAAGTTTGGGTCCTTTCTTTTGAAACTTGTTAACTTTTGCAGCAGAAGTACTTTTACCAGAGTTTATGTTAATAGATTTTATATGATAAAAGTTTGCATTATCAGAGTTTATACTGTCAGAGTTTACTTTTCTTTTATCAGATTTTATAACATATATTTGTTTGACAACATATTTTAGAGATTTATTTAGTTGAGGCAATGGTTTATAATAATTGTAATACAAACTATGATATTCTTTGCATGTATAAATTGAATGTCATAAACTACCACAGTGAAAACAAGAATTTTGTGGTCTATATCTAGTTTGTTTTCTAGCCTCTGAACTAGGTCTCTTAGGTTCCTTCTTTTTGTTTTATTTGCATTCAATGACAAGGTGATTTGAATTACCACAAGTAAAATAGGGTTTTCTAGGAGCATCAGGGATATACTTATAGTTATTTTCCTTAGTAATTCCTACTTTGCCATTTATATTTCTTTTTACCTTTTTAGGTTTGTTTTTATTAGTGATAGTCTTCAACTTTTCTTTAAATTGCTTCCGAGAAAGTAATCCTATATTTACATTTTTATTTTCTGACACACTATTATTTTTACCTTTATTATTATTAGAGCATTAACAAGAGATATTCTTCATGTCATTACTAGCTCTAACAATTTTATAGGTTCACTCAAAGTTCCTTTCGTGTGTGATTTAGTGTGTGGTTCCTTGTCAGATTCATAACCTAAGACAGAAGTCTAATTCTTGTTAGAAAGCATTTGTAGGACCCTCTTGCCAGAGTTTGTCCAAACTCTGAAAGTCTCTTTTTCTTTAGCTATCTCAGATTTCAAATATTTAACTTGAATTTCTAATTTAGTTTGCATTTGTATGGCATTTTTACAGTATTTATTAATGCTAAGCTTATTAGAATTTTCAAATTCAAAAAGGTTATTTCTAGCAGTCAGGGTTTGTATTTCAGATTTTAATCTTTCATTCTCAAGAGACTGTGATTTAAAGCTAACATGCAAATTTCTAAGAAAAGACTTTAATTCATGGATATCTTCAGTATTAAAATTGAAGACAGAGTTTGGTACCTTATCAGAGTTTAGGATGGGAGCATCAGTTTTTGCAATGAGTGTATAATTGGTTTCTTCTTCAGAGTCTGAGGAATCCATCCAATCCTTCTTTGATGTGATTAGTTCTTTTCCAAATTCCTTGCTTCTGCATTCAGTAGCAAAGTGCCCTATCTTGTTACACTTGTAAGACTTAACCATTGATTTGTCAATAGTCTTTGATTTTCCATCTTTATCTTCTCTTTTCCTGAATCTATCTTTCTTTTCTGGTTCTCCATGCTTTTTCTAAAAATTACCTTGCTTCCTATACTTTCTGTAGTTCATCTTTTTGAAGCCTTTAACAATCATAGCAACCATCTCCATCATGTCAGAGTCTATGGAGTCATCAGAGTTTGCATCAGAGTTTGTCTTAGACTCTGATTCACTGCTTTCCTTGATCATTACAGCTTTTCCTTTTCTTGTTGAGGCCTTAAGAACTTTTTCTTTTGGTTCTTCAATCTTGGATTCAACATTCAAAGAAATAGATTTTTCCTTACTACTTTTCCTGTTCCTTCTTTGTTGTAATTCCAAGTCATGAGTCTTCAATTTTCCTTAGACTTCATCTAAAGACATCTCATCTAAATCAGCCCTGCCTCTTAACAAAGATGTTTGTAGATCCCATTCTTCAGGAAGAGCTCTAAGAAATTTGGAGTTTGAGTCCTCATTGTCATACACCTTATCAACCAAAGACAAATTATTTAATAGTGTAAGAAATCTGTCATATATATATCTGTGAGAAATTCATTCAAGGTGTAGTATTCAGGAACCTGTCTTCCTTCTACAATTATTGATGGCACTAATTTGGATAGAAGATACTGACTTTCATTAATTCTATCTAAATAATCAGGATCTGTGGCTTCCAGGAACACCAACATCTTCACTCTCTATGTAGGGTACTCAGCTTTCTTTAAGATTGGAATTCTTATGCTTTCATACTTGTTTCTAGACATATTTTTATGATCTTTCAGTTGAATTTAACTGCTTGCTCTGATACCAATTGTTTGCCCAGATGATAATCTATTATAGAAGGGGGTTGAATATAATAGTATCAAGTAAAATGATTATGAACACAAGTATGTCTTGTATTGATATTAAACTGTGTACAAGAACTCTCTCAAGAATTTTACTATTCTCAAGAGCTGGTAGGTTATATGAAAATTATGACTTCAATGTTACTATGATGTTAACCTATTTCTGTGTTTATATAGACACAGTTACAATTCAATTACAAAACAGATTATGAAAAGAATAGTTATAATAAGGTAATTAGACTTGTATTTGAATTCCTTCTTCACTATCCAAATTATATTCTGATTTGTCTGTTTCCTTCACAAACTCTGATTGTAAACTCTATCGGTTTGATAATCTCTGATAGAGCATTCTCTGTTAGAGTAAACTCTGATTGTGTATTCTCTGATAGAGTGAACTCTGATCAACAACTTCCTTATTCTCTGATGACATCAGCAATCATAAACTCTGTTCTGGTATTCTCTGACAGCATCAGTGTTTATTTTCTAACAATAGAATTGTATATATAATATATATAGTATACATAAATCATTTTATATAATTTAAATAATTAAGTTAATGTGGTTATTTATTTATTTTATTATTAAGAATGAGGATTATAACATTATTTTTAATAAAGAAAATATATGTTATAATTTAAATATAATATAATATACGCGCGAGCAGTTGTATAAAAAGAGCACTACACCGATAATAGAGTTGTATGTATAATATATAGTATAAAATAATTATAATTATATTGTTTAAATAATTAATTTAATATGATAATTTATTTCATTTTATTATTAAGAAAGAGAACTTCACTAATGATAAAGTTGTATATATAATATATCTGTTCTAAATAGAGTTTTGTGTATAATATATCTGTTTGATAAAGTATATTCTAAATTAAATTTAATTGAAAAAGTGTGTTTAAAATTGAGTAGGAGAATTATAGTATAGATATTATTTTAATTATAAAATTATAATTTTAAATAAATTAAAGTGTTTGAACGATGATGAAATTGAAACATATTAATTATTATATTCTGAGTAGAACTCTATATTTTAATTAAAAGAGTGTATTTAATATAGCATAGTAATAAAATTTAATTAATATAAATAAAATATTATTATTATGTTAATATTCATAAAATTTAATTAATAAGATATGATTTTAAATAAATTAACGAGGTTGAGAAATGAGAAAATTGAAATATATTAGTAGATTGTAAGTACAAATGTATATTTTAATTAAAATAGTGTGTTTGAAATTGAGTAAGAGACAAACATGTGTATTTAAAGTTGAGTGGAAGACAAAATGATGAGAGATCGGACGGCCGACCAACTAAACATTTACCCTTACGGCTTTAATAATATAGTATAGATATACTAGTTTATAGCCCAAGTAAAGCATTTGTTTCTTATTTTATATAATTTAATAATTAATTTTTTAAACTTTTTATATTTATTTAATTTTAATATTAAAATTTAATATATTTTCTTCTAAAATTATATTAAATTAATTATTGATATTAGTTATAATCAAAACTTAATTATTTCATTTATGAATAATATTAAAAAATATTATTAAATTAATTCATGTTCTCATGTGAAATTGAATTTTAATTAATTAATTTATTAATACTTAAAAAATTATGTCTTTGTCGTTGACGATCAAACCATGATAACTCACTTATTCCAATTATATATAGGATATAATAATATATAATAGGAGGACAAGGACAAGGAGAAGTGAATGAGTCATTTTATTCACAAAAATTGATGAGTCATTTTATTCAAGTGATATTACACTACTATTATATCCTTGGTTATTTAAATGAAGAAAATTCATGTTGCTTTATTAAGTATGCACATTAAATGAATTGCCATATAATATTAATAACTTTAATAGTGTAAACCTCATAGTTTTAATGATGACACATTTGAGCAAGCTAAATTGCTTGTGGAGAATGTACATAGATTATTATGCTTGTTTATCTATTATAGCCTGATATACTGCATGTACTAACATTGTTTTACATGATATATTTTTAACAGCATAACAGCCTGTTGTATCTTGATTATAGCAAGCTGAAACGGAATCCTACAGGATGCAGAATTCTATCTGCTCGAGCACAATAATTTCATATTTTGTGTAGGATTAATTTATTTGTACATTCACTAACATATTACGTTTTTAATATATTTCTAAGCTCATATCTTTTATTAAAAATATTTTCCAAAACTTTAGGAAATAGTTGACTTGATTTCACTTTCTTTTTCTAAACTACAACTACTTTCCTATAGAAAGAATAATCAAAGCAGTAATTCAAATTCGAATTTTACATCAGCTCCTTTGGTTATGCCCTTGAAATATGTTCTGATTTCACAAATCTTTTCCTTCCATATTTATTTCAAGGAGCCGTTGTATGCCTCTAGCATATAAACGAAATAAAGCTTTCATTCGAGATAACTGTTTTCCAATACTTTACAACTCGTATTCTGAAAAGCTTTATTCTTCCTCTCTAAATCTGAGCTTAGTTCTATATTGGAGATATAATATTTAGATAATATAGTTTGAGTTGTAAACACTTTAATTCCTTGTATTGATTCAAAGTGTATTTGTAATGACTATATGGCAAGGGTTCTAGGTGTAGAACAAGGGAGCTTTTGGGTTCAGTTGTATTGTTTCTACAAGGCAAAGTGTTCGAGGAACAGAAGGATTCAAGAGTGGGACTCGAGAAATTCAAGGTTTAAGAACGGATTGGAAGGCAGAGAACAATAGCAAGCTGGAATCATTCTGCTCAAGATTGTTGAGATTGTAGCAAGCCATTGTAGTGATTGGGAACATGGACATATATTATTATTATTCTTATAATTGGATTATAATTGATTAATAATATATTCGTTTACCAGGTTAGTAAGGGACCAGGACATAGACCATTAGACATAGGGGTCGAACATGGCTAAACGTCGTGTGCCTCCTATACATATTCTTTTTATCTGTTATTCCGCATTACATTCATTCTAGTCTCATATAATTATTTACAGATTAAAACTAGTAAGCCAGTTTATTAAGGCACTTCAGACTGTCCACATTATAGTCAGCTATAACGGCTTGGTAATATTTAATATTGGATATAGTCAGCTAAATCACCTATTCACCCCCTCTAGGTGCATTCACATTTGGTATCAGAGCAGGATATACTGATATTTTCTGTAACAGGAAAGTATAAATTATATCGAACAAAAAACTCTTCTTCCAGGCCACCATTGCTACTTTTTTCTGACAACTACAGCTGGTGAAAAATTCGAATGAGATCTCACTTGGAAAGAGAGCCTATGGTATGGAAAGTTACTGAAAAGGGTCTATTCACATTCATGAAAGCTGATGGCAAATAAGAGAAGGACATAGATGATCTCACTTCTGACGAGCTTATGAAACTGAGATACAACAACAGAGCTAAGAACACCATCATTACTGGTCTTACAATCTCATAAAGTGACAAGGTCTCTTCATGCAAATCTGCCAAAGAAATCTAGGATACTTTGGAACAATGTCATGAAGGGTCAAAATCTCTGAAGAAAGTCAAGTTGAGTAAACTAATGAACGATTATGAGAATTTCAAGCTCAATGATAGTGAAACTATTAGAGAAGCTCAAACTAGATTCCAAATCAACATGAACAGTCTAAAACAGTTTGGAAAATCTATTCTTCCAGAAGAAATCAATATGAAGATAATCAGTGTTGTCCCATGGATCTATGAACCAAAGGTCAATGCTTTGAAATCTTCACCAAACATTAACACCGTAGACACTCTTCCTATATTTGCTGAGTTGGAGCAGTTTGAGGTAAAGATCAATGCTAGTAAAGCTCACGATTCTTCTGACCTTACTCCCAAAATAAATAATCTGGCACTTCATGTTGGAAATAGCAAGCTAAAATCTAACGAAGAATATGATGAGAAACTTGCCCTAATGTCAAGAAAAATCAAGAAGATGATTGAAAAGAGGAACATATACAAGATGGATAAAAATGGCTTCTCTAAATTCAAAAAGTTTTCCAAAGAAGGTAAAGGGGAACACACATTCTTTGAGTGTGGAAAGCCTGGTCACTATAAGAAAGACTGCTATAAACTCAAGGCAAAACAGCCTGCTAATTTCAAGGACGAGAAAAAAAAGTCAAAAGCCTTACTGACCAAGAGTGATGATGATGAATCTGACTCTAGTGATGATACTAATGAAGAGATGGTCAATCTTGCCTTGGTTGGACTAGAAGATGATGACTCTCTACCTGACTACACTGAAGATGAACTAGTGACTCAGAGGATGATTAGAGTGAGGTAAACTCATTTAAATTTTATTTTGCTTCTGATGATATTGTTTTGGAACAACTAACCGTGCAGGAACCAAAACATATTCCAGTAGAGGAATATAATTCAGTGAAATCAGAAAACAGCAAGCTAGTTGAGAAGAATGCCTATTTGAAGCAGATGGTTCATGAGTTGATCGCTAAAGTGGAAACTCTAATTGAAGATAAAAAACTAGAAAAGAAAAGGAATGAGGCTGAAATCAAAGAGTTGAAAAGCAAAGTAGAACATCTTGAAGCCTTAAACAAAGTATTACACAAAGGGAGTTAAACTTTTAGTAAAGAAATCTCTGAATTGAAGGAAGTGATTGAGGCCAAAGATGAATGCCTAGAAAATTTCAAACTCAAGAAACCTATTGAACCAGTAGCATCTCAACCTACTCCTATAACTCCACAGCCTGTTGAAAATACTGCAAAGCCTACTACTTCTATATCTCAGCAAGATGAAAAGATTCAATCTTTAGAATTAGAAGTTGTAAAGCTCAGGAAAAAAATTGGGACATTCATCAAGGAGAACATGGTCTCAAGTTTATGATGAAAAGCATCAATGTTCCTTTACAAAGAGAAGGAGTTGGTCTTAACTTCAACAAAAAGAATAAAGCTCTCAACTATATAATGGTAGGAAAGGCAAGCCATACAAATATGGTATGCCCTGGAACAAGTGCAACAATTATGGAAGAAAATGCCACTTAACTTAGAATTGCAAAGTTCACATCTTCAAAACAGCCTACCAGAATAAAACTACCAACATGCCAACTTATCAGAAGAGAAAACAGCCTACCATAATAAAGTTGGCAATAAACTAGCTTATCAGAAAGACAAAACAGCCTACTAGAATGGATCTAGCAGAAAGAAGAACAACAAGAAACTAGTTTTAAATGTGGTCCAACAGTGGATCAAGAAATCTTATTTACATTCTTATTATATGCTTGCTACTGACCAATCTGGACCCAAACCTATTTGGGTACCAAAATGTTAAGTTTTGGTTTTGTCTATTTTGTAGATGTGTCTTGTAGTGAAGATCAAATCAAAACAATGTATTATTGATAGCGGATGAACTAAGCACATGTGTGGAGACAAATCACAGTTTATCAGTCTCAAACTTAAGAAAGGAGGATGAGTAACTATTGGAGATAACAAGTTTCTTCCTATCCTTAGTAAAGGCAAAGTTGGAAATGATACAACTTCTATCAACAATGTCTGATATGTAAAAGGTTTGAAATATAATTTGCGTAGTGTGAGTCAATTGCATGATGATGGACATAAAGTTGAGTTTGATAAAGATAAATATATTATTACTGTTGGTACTAACCAAACTCTTCTAGTTGCAAGAAGGGATGAATATATATATACTAGACTTTGACTTGCAAAAAACAACCTACTGTTTAGCTGTTATAGATAGTGATCCATCCATATGGAATAGAAGATTAGGCCATGCACACATGGATCTGTTAAATAGGTTGTCAAGCAAGAAGCTAGTAAGAGGACTACCTAAATTGAAGTATGCTAAAATTGAAGTGTGCTCAACATGTCAACTAGGCAAGCAAATCAGAAGCACTCACAAGGCTAAAAAGGTGGTATCTATTTAGAAACCTCTAGAACTCTTGCATCTAGACCTCTTTGGTCTAGAAGCCTACAAAATCTTGGGAGGTAAATAATATGGGTTTTTCATGGTTGATGATTACTTTAGGTTTACTTCGGTCTTATTTTTTAAAACTAAAGATTGTGCCTTTGGTGAGTTCGAGAAACTAATCAAGTTACTTGATAACAAGCTTAAAACAAGACTTGTAGGCATTCGAAGTGATAGAGGTGGAGAATTCAAAAAAAGACTTCATTACTTTTTTTTACCGTGGGAACCCGCTACCCTTTTTGGGTGCGCACTGGGTAAACCCACGGGCTCATGCAATAGCCTGCAAACCATTAATTACCGTGAAGAAAGACGAATTTTTCATAAATTCTCAGCTCCGAGGACACCACAGCAGAATGGAGTTGTGGAACGCAAGAACAGGTCATTAGATGAGACTGCTGGAACATTACTTTATGAAAGAAAGCTGCCAAGAAGTTTTTGTGCAGAAGCAGTCAATACAGCCTGCTATGTTCTGAACATGGTAATAATTAGACCTATTCTGAATAAAACTCCATATGAACTGCTGATAGATAAAAGACCAAATATTGGATACTTCAAAGTTTTTGGATCCAAGTGTTTTGTGCTTAAAATGTTCGAAAGGGATGGTAAATTCGACGCCAAATCATATGAGATTATCTTTATTGGTCATTCTTTAATTAGTCGTGCATATTGTGTTTATAATATAAAGAAGCATGTTATTGAAGAATCTATTGATGTTGTCTTTAAAGAACCTAACAATGAACTTCCAAGAGACGAGAGTGATGAAGATACAGGTGTTAAAGACAATAAAGGACACAAAAGGAGAACTATTGCAGAGTCTGAAAACAAGCAAGCTGAAAATCCAGCAGAACAAGCTACTAGACATTACAATAAAACAGTCAGAAAATCAACAAGATGGAACATCATCTCAGGTTGCTGTTACTGAAGTTTCTGTTGATAATACTATTGACAAACTATAAAAACTGAATCTAGGAGGGACACAAACTCCTGTTGTGAGGACCTCAGTACCTGTTCGATTTGATCAAGAGGAAATAGCTCAACACAATCTGCGAAAGTCAACAAGAACAATGAAGAACCATCCACCAGAATTAGTAATTGGTGATATTACAGATGATATCAAGACAAGGAGATGAAAAGAAAATTTCTGTGCTTATGCTACTTTTCTATCTCAAGAGGAACCCGAAAATGTTCAAGAAGCACTAGAAGATGAAAATTGGACAATGACCATGCAAGAAGTACTCAACTAATTTGAAAGGTGTGATGTTTGTGAATTGGTCAATCTCCAAAGAATGTTTCAGTCATTGGAATAAAATGGGTATTTAAAAACAAGCTTGATGAAGAAGGAGTTGTCAGTCATAGTAAAGCAAGATTAACGGCTCAATGATAAAACCAACAAGAGGGAATCGATTTTGATCATACTTATGCTCATGTTCCTCGTTTGGAATCTATTAGAATGCTACTTGTCTATGCTTACTACAAGAAGATCAAGCTATTTTAGATGGATATCAAAAGTGCATTTCTGAATGGCATACTAGAAGATGAAGTTTATATAAAACAACCTCCTGGATTCGAACATGAACATTATCCATATTATTTCTACAAACTCAAGAAATCTCTTTAAGGCTTAAAATAGGCACCAAGATCATATGTCTGTCTTTTGCGTTACGTATATTAATATATTTAAAACTTCCAAAATTCATTATTTATAAATGGGGGATCCAATATTCGATATCTATATATATCTATATATATATATATATATATATAAATGACCAGCTCTTTAAGACCTACACATAAGTATAAATTTGGTTAAGTTTTGAGAAGATTATTTTATGGGCAAGTTTTCATTTTTAATTTATTTAGGAGCATAGAAGGGTTGTTTGAAGATGGTGATCAAGCTAGGAGGCAATACAACACGTGTATATGCATGAGTATTAATCTCGGATTTTCTAGAAATATTTTTCGACCATCAGAAAAGACTCGTGGGGTGTCCGTAATTAATCTTACGGTAAGACTTTTAAGATCCTGACTTGACACTTGTAAATATTCGAGCATGTTAGTTTATATATATTAATTTTAAAATTTTTAGAGAATGTTTTTATACTCTGAAAATTTATCTGTTAGCCAGACTTTTGGGTTAAGGTGATTGTATTTCTCGTTTTTGACAATTTTATGTGTATAGATATAATTTATTTTGTGGGTTAAATTTGTTTACTTTATCTTAGTATAGTTGAATTGTATTGTTTGTGATTGATTTTGAGGAGATGTGACCCCAGAAAAAATTCATTTTACAAATACCTTATTTCGAATAAAATTCTTGTAATAGGATATTTATTTCAGATTTCAAGTATTATTTGATTAAAAAAAATTAAAATGTTTAATATTATGTTTAATTGTTTAATTTGATAAAGTCATCGAGGGTAGACGTTATAAGTTTTAATGTATGAATTAGAAGTGTTAGTTTTATTCTTTTTGTTCGAGGATTAATTATTAGTCTCTAGGATTAAATATTTATTTATATGTGAGTCTCGAGGATTAATTGTTTATTTATATTTGAGTCTCGAGGATTAATTGTTTATTTAAATTCATATCTCGAGGATTAATTGTTGTTTAATATTCGAGTCTCGAGAGTTAATTGGTTGTTTGAGGATTAGTTAATAATTGAGTTTATATTTTATTTATTGGTTTGTTAGGTTTGACGTGAATTTTCTTGTTAATAGGACTGAGATAAGTATATATGTATAATTAAGTTATAAACGCTCGTAAAATATAGTGAGGTACTTCAAAGGCTAAAGTACCGTATTATATTTGTCTATAGATGTAGACATGCGAAATCGATCTCAATAGTTCAGACTCGTAGCAACCGCATGAGCATCAGATTAAAGAATTATTAAAAGGTGATACCGTGAGACGGACAGTGTAGTCGACCCATTCCAGCTTAGGACCACATCTATATCAGGAAAATATTTTCTCCTTGATCATCCTAAAAACTTTTATTTTATTATTTCGATTATTCATATCATGATAAATAGTTATTGTTCAGAACTATTTATGATTCCTGTTTATTCTGTGCATCAGAGTTACTTGGTATTCGTACTCTGAATATTGAAAGTTAATTATAATAAACACATCATATCCAGTGTTATCGTAGTAAATAACGAGGATATGGTCTGTATTTGAAACTAAGCATACCTTTATTTTATTTGGGTTGCTCTATTGGATTGAAATTTTAGCGTAAGAGGCTCAGATATAAGAGTCCAGCATTTAAGGAGGATATGGTAACCATTCCATCTTCCTATAGGCTAACATTATTTGCCTATTTTGGTACCTATATTTTGAAATCCTTGTTATATCTAAGGGTATATGTTTGCCCAAATATATATTCTATTACAGAAGGGGGTTGAATGTAATAGAACTAATAAATCGATCAAGAATACAAATATGTAAAAGGAATCACATATTTGTATTGATAATATTGAAAAAGAATACAGAACTCTCTCAAGAAACACTTTGTTCTCAAGAGCTGCTAGGTTATAAAGAATAAGACTTGTAAAGATACAATAATGTTCACCTATGTCTGTGTTTGTATAGACACAGTTACAATTCAATTATAAATCAGATTAAGAAAAGAATAGCTTTAAATAAGGAAATAGACTTGAATTAGGATTCCTTCTTACTATCCTAATCAAACTCTGATTTGAATTGCTTCCTGACAAACTCTATCTTGTAAACTCTGTCGGTTGTTATTCTCTAATAGAGCAATCCCTATTAGAGTAAACTCTGATCGATTATTCACTAATAGAGTAAAATCTGACTGATAATTCCTTATTCTCTGTGACGTCAGCAGTGTAAACTCTGATTTGTATTCTCTGACAATCATCAGTGTTTGTATTTCTAACAATCTCCCCCAATTTATGCTTTAAGAATTAAAACATAAATTTCACTTATGATGTCAGAAATTCAAGACAAATGCATCATAATTTGTTTACCCTTCATGATTCAGATTCTTCTATAAGAGAAGTCTTCCTTCAGAAACTGTTCAAGAAGTTTTTCTTCAGCATCCTTCAATAATTCAACTAGCTTCTCCTTCAAATCCTTCTTCTATTCAAAAGAATCACCAATCTGACATATAGTAGCCCTTAGAGCATATGTAGATGATATTTTCATTCTTTCATCCAGGACAATGCAACAGGCCTTTATACCATCAGGATTTAAGATTAGTGTAGGAATCCATAACACCATTTTGACCTTTGCATCTCCTTTCCTCATTGCTCTTTTTGTTCCATCTTCAAGTGTGTATCCAGGCTCATACTCTTCAGAGTTTATCATCATTAGCCTCTCATTCTTCTTCTTCTCAGCTATTACTCCTTCAAGAATTTTCACCCACATTGAAGTTGCCTCATTTACAACACTTAGTAGATAAAGAACATGTTCAAGTTCTTTAGACGCTTTCTAAATCAAGTCTTCTTCAACAATCTTTAAAACTCTCCCATCTTCCAAGAAATATAGAAGCTTCTCCTTGGCTTGAGCTCCATCAAAAATGTCTTTCACTATGTTGACAGATATTAATTTATCCAGATGTTTTTGTGACAACTCTTACTCAGGCTTATTTTTCAATGAAAAAGGATCTCTGAAGATATTTGCTTCACCCCTGTAGACCTTAGCATGTGGATCACCAATACCACCTTTGTCTTTTCTCATTCTGGCATTGAGAGTCAGATTTTGAGTCTTGGTCCACAGAAGATCAGATCTTTTATTCCTTATCATAGATTTTTGATGCTCTTCTTACTCATCATCAAAGCTAGATCTACCTGCAAGAATTCTACAATGAAAGAGTTTTGTGAATCCAAAGGAATTAGTCATACTTTCTCTGCACCAAGGACACCTCAGCAAAATGGGGTAGTTGAAAGGAAGAATAGAATATTAATTGAAGCAACTAGAACTATTTTGGAATATGCTAAATTATCAAACTATTTCTGGGTTGAGGCCATTAATGCAGCATGCTATATTCAAAATATCTCCATAGTGAATCAAGCTCAAGGAAAGACTCCATATCAATTGATCAAAAAAGACAAAAAGCCAAAAGTGGGGTTTCTTTATGTCTTTTGTTGCAAATGTTATGTTCTGAGAAATCAAGGTGAAAATCTTGAAAAGTTTGAGGCCAAGGCAGATGAAGCTATATTTGTTGGGTATGCACTGTCAAACATAGCCTACAGAGTCTACAATATCAGACTACACATTGTTATAGAATCTGTACATGTAGTATTTGATGATAAAAAGATTCAAGGCATGTTTGATGAAGGAAATCATGACACACTGCAATTTGAAAATGAAACCAATGGTGTGGATAGTGATGAAGAAATGGAACCTACAAACTCACAAGTATTCAGAAATCTAACATCAGTTGATGTCTCTGCATCAATGGATGATTTATCAGTTGACAGGATTTTATCAACTGATAATGCATCAACTGATAATCCCTCAATGGATAATCAACACTCTACATCAAGGGTATCCAACTCAAGGGGATGGTTTCAAAATTAATCCTCAAATTCAAATTAGTTTGAGTACAATACCAATGATCATTAAGCCTCATCATCAAGGCAAAATTTTCCTCCACAAAGAAAATGGAAAAAAAGTCATCCATTTGAATTAATCATTGGAAATGCAGAAGATGATGTCAAAACAAGAAGTGCTACTCAAAATGAGTGTCTGTATAGTAGCTTTCTATCTCAAGAAGAATCTAAAAGAGTTGAAGATGCTCTCAAGGATCCTGATTGGGTATTAACTATGCAAGAGGAACTCAATCAATTTGAAAGAAACAAAGTATGGAAGCTGGTGCCCAAACCAAAAGACAGATCAGTAATTGGTACAAAATGGGTATTCAAGAACAAGATGGATGAAACTAGTACTGTGACTAGAAACAAGGCAAGGCTTGTGGAAAAAGGCTATTCTCAAGAAGAATGAATTGATTTTGATGAAACTTTTGTACCTATTGCAATATTGGAAGTAATCAGAATTTTTCTAGCCTATGCTGCACATGCAAATTTCAAAGTCTACCAGATGGATATAAAGAGTGCATTTTTGAAGGGAGAATTAGAAGATGAATTCTATGTGGAACAACCTCCTGGTTTTGAAGATCCAAAATTTCCTGACTTTGTCTATTATCTTCTCAAATTACTCTATGGATTGAAACAAGCACCAAGGGCCTGGTATGACACTTTATCTCAGTTTCTCATTGAGAATCACTTCACAAGAGGTAATGTTGATAAAACTTTATTTCATAGAAATGTCAATGGCTCAATTATTCTTGTTCAAATTTGTGTGGATGACATTATATTTGGCTCAACAGGTGAGGGACTTTGTAAAAAGTTTTCCAAACTAATGCAAAATAAATATGAAATGAGCATGATGGGAGAACTTACCTACTTTCTTAGTTTGCAAGTCAAAAAAGTTAAGGATGGTATTTTTATAATTCAAACAAAGTACATTCATGATTTGTTGAAGAAATTTGACTTAAGTGAATGTTCTTCTGCAAAAACTCACATGACCACTGCCATTAAACTTGAATTGAATACTAAAGAAGCGAAAGTGAATATTTCAAGTTATTGAGGCATTGTAGGCTTACTTTTATATTTAACTACTAGTAGGCCACGCATAATGTTCTCTACATGTTTATGTGTTAGATTTCAAGCTGATTCTAGATAATCTCATTTAATGGCTATTAAGAGATTTTTTTAGATATCTCAAGGGTAAACCAAACTTAGGTATTTGGTATCCTAGATATTCTGATTTTGATCTAATAGGCTACTTAGATGCAGATTATGAGGTTACAAAATAGACAGGAAAAGTACTACATGCACCTGTCAATTTCTAGGAAACAAACTTGTGTCATGGTTTAGTAAGAAACAACAATCAGTATCAACTTCAACTGGAGATGCTGAGTACATTGCTGCTGGAAGTTGTTGTGCACAAATATTATGGATGAGGAATCAATTGTTTGATTAAGGGTTCAACATGAACAAGATTCCTATTTTCTAAGACACCACAAGTGCCATTGCAATAACAGAAATTCCTGTGCAACATTCTAGAACCAAACACATTGACATAAGGTGTCATTTAATTAGGGAACATGTAATGAATGGTATAATTGAATTTCATTTTGTCCTTAGTGAATAACAACTTGCAGACATTTTTACCAAACCACTAGATGAATCTACTTTTAATAGATTAGTCTATGAATTAGGTATGCTCAATTTCACCTAAATTTCGGCTAACACTTTGCTACTGAGTGCAGAAGCAAGGAATCTGGAAAAGAACTCATCACATCAAAGAAAGATTAGATGGATTCCTCAGATTCTGAAGATGAAACAAATTATGCTCTCATGGCAAACTCTGATGCTCCCATCCTAAACTCTGACAAGGTACCACACTCTGTCTTTAATTTTGATACTGAAAATATCTATGAATTAAAGTCTTTCCTTAGATCATTGCATGTTAGCTTTAAATCACAGTCTCTTGAAAATGAAAGATTAAAATACGAGATACAAACTCTGACTGATAGGAATAACTCTCTTGAATCTGAAAATTCTAATATGCTTAGCATTAAGAAAGACTGTGAAAATGCAATACAGATGTAAACTCAATTAGAAATTCAAGTTGAATATTTGAATTTGAGATAGCTAAGGAAAATGAGACTTTCAGAGTTTGGACAAACTCTGGCAAGAAAGTGCAACAAATGCTTTCTGAAAAGAATTGGACTTCTGCCTTAGGTTATGAATCTGACTAGGATACACACACTGAAACTCCTAGTGAATGCTCTAAAAATAATAGTGTGTCGGATAATAAAAAGGTGGATATAAGATTACTCTCTCAGAAGCAACTTAATGAAAATTTGAAGGCAGTCACTAATAACAACAAACCTAAAAAGGTGAAAAGAAATAGAAATGGAAAAGTTGGAATTAGTAAGGAGAATAACTATAAGTATATCCCTGATGCTCCTAGAAAAATATGTTTTACTTGTGGTAATTCAAATCACCTTGCTATTGACTGCAAACAAAACAAAAAGAAGGAAACTGGGAGACCTAGTTTAGAGGCTAGAAAACAATGCTGTCATAGTTTGTATTGCGAATATTATGAACCATTTCCTCAATTGAATATATCTCCAAAATATGCTGTCAAATAAATTTATGTGATAAAATCTGATAAAAGAAAAGTAAACTCTGACAGTATAAACTCTGATCATGTAAACTCTGTTAACATAAACTCTGATAAAATTACTTTTGCTGCAAGAGTTCAAAAGAAAGGACCCAAACTAGTTTTGTTCCCCAAACCTACTAATTAATTTGCATTAACTGATTGCAGGGAAACCGGAAAAACATCCTAGTGGTTGATAGTGGATATTCTGCAGATATGACTGGAAATAAAACCCTGCTTTCAGAGTTTGAGGAGAAGGCTATCCCAATAGTATCTTATGGAGATAGCAACATAGGAAGAACACTGGGATATGGTAATATTGTTGTTGGAAATGTCATCATTGAGAATGTAGCTTTGGTTGAAGGACTCAAACATAATTTGTTAAGTGTGAATCAAATGATAGACAAAGGTTATTCTGTGGAATTTCATGGAACTCATTGTGAAGTGAAAAGCAAGAAGGATGGCAAAATAGTTCTTATTGGTCACATACATAACAACTTATTTGAAGCTAGCTTGGATGTAAACTCTGATGGTCCCTTAACCTGTTTACTTGGAAAGGCATCATCTCTGGAAAGCTGGAATTGGCACAAAAAGCTGTGTCATTTGAACTTTGGAAACATTAATCAATTCGTGAAAAAGGATCTAGTAAGAGGTCTTCCAAAAGTTCAATTTCATCTTGATGGACTTTGTGATTCATGTCAAAAGTCCAAACAATAGAAGACATCTTTCAAGAGCAAAACTGAAAATTCTATTGATGAACATCTATTACATCTTGACTTATTTAGTCCTGTCAATATTATGTCCATTGGAAAGAAGAAATATACTCTGTTTATAGTTTATGATTACACTAGATTTACATGGGTGTACTTTTTGCATAAAAAAGATGAAACTACAGAGGTAATTTTTGATCATATTGCAATGATTAAAAATGGATCAACACACAAGGTAAAGAATTTAAGAAGTGACAATGGAACAGAGTTTAAAAACTCTGCAATGGAGGAATTCTGCTCAATAAAAGGTATTACTCAACAATTCTCAGCACCTGGCACACCTCAACAAAATGGTGTAGTTGAAAGGAATAACAGAACTCTAATTGAAGTTCCCAGAACAATGCTAGAAGGAGCAAAGCTACCCACTTATTTTTGGGCAGAAGCTGTGAATACTGCATGCATAACTCAGAATTGCACTTTGATAAATAAGCATGGAATGACTCCATATGAGACTTTAAAGGAAAGAAAGCCATATGTTAAATACTTTTACATCTTTGGAAGCAAGTGTTTTATTCTCAAAACATATCCAGAACAATAGAAGAAATTTGAAATCAAAGCAGATGAAAGAATTTTTGTTAGTTATGCTACAACCTCTAAAACCTCTTCAAGGGCATTCAAAGTGTTAAATTTAAGGACAAGGGAAGTTATGGAATCAATTAATGTCTCTTTTGATGAAGGAAAAATATCTGGATTAATGATGAAGATGCTTAGGAAACTCAAATATTTGAGAATGAATTAAAGAACACCAACTATGTTGAACCGAACTCTGATGATCTAAACTCTGTTGAGCTAAACTCTGATGAGTTAAACACTGATGAAACAAACTCTGGTGAGTTAAACTCTGATTCAGATATGATTGAAACAATAATTGAAGATCCTGCACATGTTGAGGGGGAGCAACATCAATCAATTACTGATATTAGAGAACAAACCACAAATATTGAAATATCAGAGTCTGACGAAGCTCTGACCAACACAAACTCTGAAACCCTAAACTCTGTTCAATCAAACTCTGAAACCACAAATTCTAATCACCCAAACTCTGATTATTCAAACTTTGAGTACATAAACTCTGAGTCATCAAACACTGATGGAAACACAACTTCAAGGGGAGGATTAACATTACAGAAGAATCATTCTATGAAGTCACAAATCATGGGGGAGCATCTAGTACAAGAAATCTTTTAGATCTAAGAAAATGGACCAAAGATCACACACCTGACTTGATTATTAGTGATCTAGAAAGTGGAGTACAGACAAGAAAAGCTACTCAAAATGAATGTCTATTTCATAGTTTTCTTTCTCAAATTGAAGCAAAGAAGGTTGAAGATGCTTTGAAGGATGCAGATTGAGTTACTGCAATGCAGGAAGAATTTAATGAGTTTGAGAGAAATTAAGTTTGGACCTTAGTTTCAAGGCCAAAGAATAGATCAATTATTGGCACACAGTGGAGTTTTAGAAACAAGACAGACTCTGATGGAATTATTACAAGGAACAAAGCTAGACTAGTTTCCAAAGGTTACTCTCAACATGAAGGTATTGATTATGATGAAACCTTTTCACCTGTAGCTAGACTTGAAGCAATCAGAATTTTTCTTGCTTATGTTGCACACAAGAAATTCAAGGTCTACCAGATGGATGTGAAAAGTACATTTTTAAATGTAGAACTTGAAGAAGAGGTTTATGTTGAACAACCACCTGACTTTGTCAATCCAAAATATCTAAATCAGGTCTACAGACTGGATAAAGCTTTATATGGACTCAAACAAACACCTAGAGCCTGGTATGAAACTCTGGCATAATTTTTACTTGAAAGTGGTTTTACAAGAGGTATAATTGATAAAACCTTGTTTTATAGAACTTAAGGTATGGATTTATTATTGGTTCAAATATATGTTGATGATATTATATTTGGTTCCACTAATGAGAAACTCTGTAAAAGATTTTTAAAGCTAATGCAGTCCAGATATCAAATGAGCATGATAGGAGAACTGAGTTATTTTCTAGGTTTACAAGTGAAACATATTGAGGAAGGTATTTTCATAAATCATTCTAAATACACAAAGAATCTACTCACTAAATTTCAAATGCAAGACTCTGCATCTACTACAACTCTAATGGCTACTGCAACCAAGCTTGATCAAGACACTGGAGAACCTGTAGATATTACAGCATACAGAGGCATGATTGGATCTCTACTCTATTTGACTGCAAGTAGACCAGACATCATGTTTGCAACATGTCTATGTGCTAGATTTCAGGCAAATCCAAGGGAACCTCATTTGATTTCTATTAAGAGAATTTTTAGATATCTCAAAGGCACCATTAATCTTGGCTTATGGTATCCTAGAGAGTCTGATTTTAAATTAATAGGTTATTCAAATGATGACTTTGCAGGATGTAAAATTGACAGGAAAAGTACAAGTTGTAGTTGTTAATTTTTAGGTGGAAGAATTGTGTCATGGTTCAGTAAGAAATAGAAATCTATCTCAACATCAACATCAAAGGCTGAATATATAGTTGCAGGAAGCTGTTTTACACAAATCTTATGGATGAGAAATCAACTGTTAGAATATGGTCTGAACTTTTCAAAAATTCCTATTTATTCTGATAATCAAAGTGCTATTGCAATCAAATGAAATCCAGTTCAACATTTTCTGACAAAACACATCAGTATCAGATATCATTTCAAAAGGGAACATGTCATGGAAGGAATAATTGAAATGCATTTTGTTCCCTCAGATCAACAGTTAGTAGACATATCCACCAAGCCTCTGTGTGAAACAACATTTACAAAATTGGTTTCTAAATTATGAATGGTGATAAGTGGATCAACTCCAGATGGGAAATAGCAGACAATCAGAGTATATGATAAACTCTGTTAAAGTGTGTGGTAAACTTTGATAAGAATGAAGTAAACTCTGATCATTGGAACATATAATCTCTGATCACAAGTTATCAGTGTTTATGGTAAACTCTGTTATCAGTTATAAGAGAATATGGTAAACTCTGATTTAAATTTCATATGTTAAAATCTGTTTACTTTAAACTCTGATTACATGCTAAACTATGAGATTTATTTATGACATCATATTTTATTTTGTGACATCATAATTTTTATTCTCTGATTGGACTAATCATAAGGCGCGTGTTTCTCACTTTGATCGGTTCATTTTTTAGACACAGATATACACATACATGCTGTATTTTGAGAATTGCACTACTCATTACTTTTCCAATAATTTCTTGCCACGTGTCCCACTATTCACTATATGCAATTGAGAGGGAATATTTTATTTCATATCTTCACTTTGAATAATACACCTGCATCTTATTATTCTCTTTTTCTCTCGTTTCATACAAACCCTAATTTTTAAACCTACAAATCTCTGTATTTCAATGGCGTCCAAAGGTCTTTCATTCCAAAACTATACTTTTGCTGCAACTAATTCTATTTCCCATCTGAATAAAACTGATTCACCTCAAGACTTTCATGTTATTCAAGATTTTGTGCAAAATAGCTATATTGGGTACACTTTTCAGGAACCAAATAATTTCTTTGTTAAAACTCCACTTAAAATCTGGTCAACTACTAAGTTCAATAATGCTGGTGATAATGAGGAGACTATCATCACATTTAAATGCAATGGGACTCATTCAATAATTCCTGCAGTGGTTCGACAAGCCATTCATCTTCCAGAAGTGGTTGTATATGATGATTTGGTAAATGATGAACAAATTAAGGAGTTCTTTTGAACAATAGGCTATGGTGGGAGCCTATCTAAACTAGGGAGTTTAACAAGGTCCCATCTAAGAAGAGAATGGAGTTTCTTCTTTGACTGCATTACTAGGGCTTTCACAGCTAAATGCACGAATTTTAATGCCATTCCGCATTTGTCTCGACAGATTGGGTATTCTCTGACCCACAACTTAAATTTTAATTTTCCATGTCTAATAATTAGGCAATTAGCTAGTAAAATAAATGATGATGCTCACACTATATATTTTGCTAGATTTCTACAGTTAATTTTTAGCCATTTACTGCCTGAAGTTAGTTTTGATAGTGATCAGAGTTTAGCAAGTTTTTGTATGAATAAAAGAATTTTTGCTGACCTTTCAAGAAAATATTCAAAGAAGGAGGTTGAAGGTAAACTTCCCAAACTCTTTTATCCCACATGAGTCAGGCTTCTCTTACATCAGAGAATGCCTCCATGTATGGGAGGGATTTTCTCTCTATGGCTATGGATCAGAGTTTAGCACCCTCTAATTCTAACCCAAGTCACCCACCAAACACTAATTAACAAACAAAAGTGCCAACCTCTACAGTCTTCCAAAAGATTATAGTTGTAAAACAGACCACTCAACACCAAGGCACTAGCAAAAGGAAGGGAAAGTCAATAAAGGAATCTTCTCCAAAGAAGAGGAAATTAAAAGATAAAAGTACATATTTTGATGATAGCAATAAAGGGCTGGTTTTTTGTAGTAAAGAAGGTTGTAAAGAAGGCTTCTTAAATTCCTCCAGCTCCATACATGAAGCCATTCAAAATAAACCTAATGCCTGGGATGAAAAAGAAGAGAAGAAGATTGGTCAATGCTGCAGTCTCTGATACTTTAAACTCTGAAGCTATCTTAAACTCCGAGCCATTATTCTCTGAAAACCTGATAAACTCTGATGCTTTGATAAACTCAGATGAGTTGGTAAAATATGTTTTAGCTGGTGATAATACAATTGTTGGTGATAATGTTGTAAGTGAAGCTGCTCCAGTTCTTATATCTGATTCCATTGCTAACTCTCCAAAATAGATATTAATGAGATTTCTTATGAAAGGGTGAAAGAGCTAGCTGAAGATGTTAGAAAAGAAATGGCAGAAAAGAAGTCAAAAAAATAATCTCAGCCTCTCCAAGTTCAAAGCTTTTTTCAAGGAAGAAGAAGAAACAAGTTTCTTTTGGCCAGGACACACAAGAACCTACCTCTCAAAGTGAGGTAGTAGTCATTTCTAGGCGAGACACACAAGAACCTTCAACACAAAAAGTTGAAGCAGCCACAAATGAAGCAGATGAAGCCAGGAGAGATCAGGGGTATAACCCATAAAAACCTTCAGCTCAAAGGGTTGAAGCAGTTGTTAATGCCCCCCTACCACACAAGAACCATCCAATCAAAGTTTGGATGCAGGCACATCTATCAATGAAGATTCTATTGTTGCTGATGCTGAGCAATCTAACTCTGAAACCATTCCATTGGCAATCTCTGATGCTATCTTGGTGCAACCTCTTTCTGTACGGCCTATGGAAACTACATCAACTTCAACAAACACTCAAGGTATAAACTCTAACTTTTCTTCAGAATTTGCATTCTCTAATAGTATAAGTTCAGATTTTACCTTTCCTGTTTTAACTGCTGGGATAACCTTGGATAGTCCTGAAAAGGATACCTCTATTCATGTGACTATAAATATCTTTTCTCAACCACCTCTTATTTCTGTAGGATATTGTGTTTTGAGCCTTTCTAGTGAGTCTGAGGTAAAATGTGTGAAAAATAGAATTAATAATGAGAGATAGACACTGGATCTGGCAAAGGGAGAGATAGAATTGAGAAAGAAGTTAGTTACTTCTAGTGAGAAAAATTTAACTATTATAAGTTATGATAGGTATGATGTGAGAAGTAATGAGATTACTTTAAAAGAAAAGAGTGATTTAGGATGTTATGTTACTTTTGCAGGTACTCAGAGTTTATCTGTCACAGCAAACTCTGATGCTATGCCAAACTCTGAAAATATTACAAACTCTGATGATCAAGATGCATTCTCTAATGAGCCTTTCTTTGAAAATGAAGAAGTTACAAATCTTTCAATTCCATATTCACAAAGATACAGCTCAAAGAAGTGGCCTGTTGATTTTTTTGATGCTCATAAGAGGTTGAGAATGGCATATCCTGACTACATTGTCATGGAAAAGCTACAAGGAGAAATTGAAGTTATCTTAGATGTAGAGGGTGTTAAAAGAGATTTGAGCTCCAAATCAGAGCCATCAAATGAAGATCTTCTCAATTCACACAGACAATCCATCTGGGATATGTCTTTGAAATACACAAATGAAGAAATCTCTTGGCCACATGTTCATGAGTTGATCAATAAAGCTGACAAAGAAATAAACTCTGAGGAGATGAAAACAATGTTAAAAGCTACTACTGTGTTGTCCAAGGGACTTCACAATGAAGTCTGTGATCTTAAAGAATCTGTCAACAAAACCATTGCATCTGTTCAAACTGATGTTACAACATCTCAACATATTTTGGAATTAAAGCTCAAGAATGTTTCAGCAAAATAGGATGCTTTGGAAGTCAATGTTGATAATCTTTCAACTTCTATCAATTCTATGTAGAGCATGCTACATGCAATTGTTGAGATTCTTACAGTAAAAAAGGCCAATGATGTCAGAAAGGGGGAGAAGGTGTCTATAGACAAATGCAAGGAGGATGCTATACAAAAATCTGACAAACCTGATGATGAAGATCAAGGGAATCATAAAGATGGGAAACAAACTTTGATGCAACAAACTCTGATTAGACAAACTCTGACAACATCTCAAACTCTGATGACATCAAGTCTAAGATAAACTCTAACAAGCAAACTCTGATAGATGCTGACTTAGAATTGGCAAAAAGGCTTGAAGAACAAGAGAAGCCTGAGAAGATTGAAGAGCAAAATCTAAAAGATGCAGAACTAGTAAGAAAATCTAAAAGATGTAAAATCTAGGTATGGATCCAGTTGCTGTTGAAGAAGAATTGAAGAAATCTGGTACTGATAATGCCCAAGTCCAGAAGAAAAGAAAATATTTGAAGAAATCTCCAGTTCAAAGGAAGGCACTTACTCAACAAAAGAAGATTGCATCTATGCCTGTCCAAGCCAAACCTCTTGATACTTCTAAGACAATTGTTCAATCAAAACATACTCCCAAAATCCAAACAAGGTCAACTTGAAGAATCCATTAAAAAGCTCTAGCAAAACCAAAATCTCCTCTTACTATGTCAGGAACAACATTTCTCCGAAGTAGTTCTAGCTTTAATGATGAGGAAGAAGAACAATGACAATCTCTGATCAGAAATAAAAAGTCTGACCTTCTGTGGACAAAAACTCAAACTCTGACTCTCAATGCTAGACTTGGTAAAAATAAGGGTGGTATTGGTGATTCTCAAGCCAAAGTCTACAGGGGTGAAGCCAATATCTTCAGAGATTCCTTCTCATTGAAAGAAAAGCCTAAGGAAGATTTGACTAAAAAACATCTAGACAAATTAATATCTGTTAACATAGTAGATGACATTTTTGATGGTGCATAAGCTAAAGAGAAGCTATTATATTTCTTAGAAAATAGGAGAGTCATGAAAATTGTTGAAGAAGATTTGATTTATAAATCATCCAAAGAAATTGAACATGTTTTTTATCTTCTTGATGATGAAAATGAAACTACTTCTATATGGGCAAAGATTCTTGAAGGAGTAATAAATGAAAAGAAGAAGAGTGACAGACTGCTAATGAGAAATGCTGAAGAGTATGAACCAGGATATGTACTTGAGGATGATTTTGAGAAAGCCATGACAAACGAACACTAATTTTAAACCCTGATGGAAAGAAGGCCTGTTACATTCCCTTAGATGAAAGAATGGAGAGATCATCAATCTACAATCTGAGAGATGCTATTATCCAAATTCATGATTCTTTTGATCAAATGAAAGAATTAAAAGAAAAATTTGTTGAACTACTGAAGAATGCAAAAAAAAAGCTGTTGGATAATTTCCTGAAAGAAGACTTCTCTTACAGAAGAATTTAAATCAAGAATGAAGATTCAAACTCTGATGCATTTGTCCTCATATTTCTGACATCATAAAAAAAATTTATGTTTTACTTTATAAAGCATAAATTGGGGGAAATTGTTGGAAAACAAACACTAATGCTATCAGAGAATAAAGATCAGAGTTTGCATTGCTGACGTTATCAGAGAATAAGGAATCTGTCAGTTAGAGTTTACTCTATCAGAGAATACTCAATTAGATTTTACTCTAACAGAGAATGCTCAAATCAGAGAATAACAACCGATATAGTTTACAATCAGAGTTTGTGAAGAAACAATCAAATCAGAGTATGATTAGGATAGCGAAGAAGGAATCCAAATACAAGTCTATTTCCTTATTAAAGCTATTCTTTTCATAATCTGTTTATAATTGAATTATAACTATGTCTATATAAACACAGACATAGGTTAACATTATAGTAACTTTCAAGTCTTATCTTTCATAACCTTGTAGCTCTTAAGAACTTTTTTTCTCTTGAGAGAGTTTTGTATTCCATTAATTATCTTTAATACAAAACAGTGTTTTTTTTACATACTTGTGTTCTTAATCGATTATTAGGTACTATTACATTCAACCCCCTTCTGTAATAGATTATCTTTCTGGGCAAACAAGAAGTATTTGAGTGTTTCATCCGAAGCTTTTCTGCCTCGAGGTACCTAAACATTGAACCTCTTGAAATACTCCCTCAGAGTCTCGTTTTCCCTTTTCTTGATATTTGCTAAGGTATTGACAAGAGGGGCATAGGCCACCGTAGCTCTGAACTGAGACATAAAGAGCTCTGCCATCTGTCGTCATACCCTTATTGAATTGACAGGAAGACCCTTAAACCACTGATGGGCTCCTTCTCTTAAAATGGCAGCTAAGAGACGGCATTTGGTGAGGTCCTTAACTTGATAGATCTTCATCTCAGTGTTGAACCTACTAATATACTCCATAAGATCCGCCGTTTTGTCAAACTTCAAATCCTCAGTACCTCTATAGTTGCAAGGTAAGGGTGATTCACGTACCCTCTTAGTGAATGGGGACATGACAGTTAATCTAGCACTAGACCTCTGCTCCTCCTTAAGCTTCTCGAGTGCTCTTCGAAGGTTGTTCACTGGGTAATGCCTATTTTCTCTATCAGAAATCATATCTTCAGATTCATGGGAATCATGGCTGCCAGAGCTTTCATTACGATGGCCTGACACATGACGAGAACCTGAGCTTCCATGGTCACGACTCACAGTTTGAGCTCGGGTGGAACGGGTTCTGTCCAGCCTATTTCTCTTGGATGTTCTAGGAGGGGTCCTAGTAGTACGACTTCGAGAACCTCGAAGCCCAAACCTCTCCTTCCTACCACGATCTTGCTTAGACTAGTCCAGTTTATGCCTCAGAACTTTATCACTGAGCTTCTTCCCCATTGTGTCAAAAACGCTAACACTTCTGACAGAAGAACCTTTAGGATCACATGACCTCTGAACCATTGGTTCCTCATCCTGAACCTCGAATTTGGATCATCCTGGTCAGTTTCTATATCATCAAAATTCGACTTAAGGATGTTCTTTCAAAGCCTTTCCTCATCAGTATTGAAGTCGAGGCGTACATGGGTCACCTCTTTTCGTTGATTGTGTTCACGAGAGTCTTGCTGCCTCTTACGCCACCTCTTCATCTTTTCAGAAGATTTACTAGACCTCTAACTCGATCACCAATTTGCTTAACAACGTTCAACACGTCTTCGACGGTGACCTCAGTTCTGGGTTCCTCTTTACGCCCGTTGGGTGGCGTTTGATTATTATCTGACATTTTTTCCTTCAAAGAATCAAAGACCCCTCCATCTAGTGCCAAAAAGTGTTATGAAGGAATTTGACCAACACCCCCAGAAAAACCTCAGCTACAAAACATGTTTACAACCGAGCTTCCACAGTGCATGGGAAGGTGATTTAGATTGTTGTTTGGACTAAATTTGTCGGTATCCCGAGGAATTAGGGGTGGTGCTGTAATAGACCAACAATTTTAATAATATATTAATCTCGGTTAATTACGTTTATCGTGTGCGGCGATTAGATTATAAGTTGTGTTATATTAATTAAATGTTCCGGTTGACAAGTCAACCTTATCTGTGTAGCATAAAGTCAAAATTATGTGTTATGTGATTTTGGTGTAAGTGTGTACAATTTGTTTCAATTTGATTCACACACCCACATCACTTATAATCATCTCCATCACATCTTGAGTTTATTGTGCACTTGGTATGAGTTCTTCTTGATGGATTTCATGCATATATATATATGCGGGTGTATGTGTGTATGTATGAGTCTAGTTGCATGCAAGAGTGGGTTGTAGAGATTTGGATGATCTAAAGCTTGAATGTTGCTAGTTATGAATCAAGATTTAGTATTTGTGAAAATTAGGACTTGCATGCAAGGTTTTGAAAATGGATTTGTAGTATATGTATGTATAGGTTCGGTTATATATATATAGAGTCAAATTTGATTGTTTTTGGTGGATTGATTTGTGGGTTATTGATTATTATTAATTAGGAATTAATTTTAAGTTTTGTAAAATTTTTGGAGTTGCATGCAAAGATTTTTGAAATGGGTTTTAGAAATGTTTGTGTGTTCGGTTATATATATATATATATATATATATAGCTAAATTACTTTCAAAAATGATTTATATTAATATGATAATAGTTGGTGTTCTTTTTAAGATTTATGGAAAAGTTATGTATGTATGTATGTATTACCGTGTGTATATATATATGTATAAGAGATGAAATTTATGAATAACTTGATTTGCATGCAAGCAGTTTCTTATTTTATTTTTTTGTGTGATTAATTAGTTATATAAATTTATATATATATGTGCCGTGAGATATATATATATATATATATATATATATGTATATATATATGTATATATATATACATATATGTATATATATATATATATATGTATATATATGGCGTGTGTGTGTGTATGTGTGAATGCATGTGCGTGTGTGTATATACATATAGATAGGTGTGCATGTATTGTTGATTTCGTAATGCGTAATTTAATTACAAGTAATAGTAATGGTTAGTTAGATTTTGAAAATTTGAAAAGTAATTAGATTGTAATTGATTGGTTGATTGACGAAAGAAATTCCCGACTTGGCAAAATTATAGAAACAAAGGAGATGCTGCCGAAATTTCTAAAAATATTATCTGCACGTTTTGTAGTTAGATTCAAATTACTATATTAAATTAAATATGCTACGTGCTACGTGCTTATGTGTTTATAAGTGCATGTTAGTATAAGTATTCGTCGAGAAAGAGAGACTTATATATGATAACTTGTGATTTAGGATCGAGTAGAAGTGTTGGTCAGAAGCCGGTTGATAGGATAGCAAGAGGTGATCCCGAGACTAGAATCAGTCAGTTCTCCACCTATAAGGCAAGTGTTCCTATCCTTTCCTTGATATCCTGATATTGTTTCCAGTTCCAGAATATATTCAATTCTGTATAATATATATGCCAAACCCTGATTTCCAATCTGAAAGGGGAGATAGGAGTGAAGGGAAGTAACTCACTGCACTTTCATGTGTACTAGAAATGCTAAATGTAATCTCTATGTAATGGTTGATGATAACTCAACAATAGAACAGGACATGTAATAATATGCAGGTGCACAGGAATCTTGGAACAAAGAGTTCAGTTAAGACAAAGTATCAAAGGATCATCTACAGACTTGAAGCTCACTGGAAGAAGTTCATTAATATGTTCAGGCCTCAGTGAAGAATAAAGGATGGTAACATCTAATCAAGAATGTGGAAGCTATAGAAGATTGTCTTAGTGTCAGAAGATTTCAGGGTACCACAATCGAAGCTGCAGTAAGGTTTAAATAGAAGAGTGTGGAATCATATTCGGAAACAAGAGCCCCTATCAAGACTAGTCACTTATGAACCAGACCGTTGCATCAAGTGTCAGGACATTGGAGGCAAGCTCTCGTCAGTTAATATGGTTTTAATCGTTCTAAAGTTGTTGATCTTCTTAAGTCATGTGAAGGATCAACACAGGAGGTAAATTAGTGTTGAAGTGCCAAAGTTCCAGAATATGCATTGGAGTTGTATTGGAAGATCGAGATACGGGTCGAGATACAGTATTCAATGTTTAAGGAACGAGAATTAAATGTACGAAGAATTAGTGGCACAACCTGATTGGACCTTTACTAAAGCTTCACAGAATAGAAGGTCAAATACTTGGACGTGGTGGAGTCACGTATACGGGGCCATGTATTTGGATGAGGAAGTCTACAAAAATTGAAGAGTGGAATGGAAATATTTAATTTAATTAAATAAAGTATTTATTTAATTTAATTAAATAAAGTACTTATTTAATTATTTATATATTTTATAAATAAAGATATTCTTTATTTATATTTTATATAAATATTAAATATTACTTTTATATTAAATATTTCCAAAGGCATGCTTGGCACATGTCATTGCATTAGGGTTTGGTGGAGCAAGTAAAGAAAAAGGAAAAAGGAAAAAGGTATACTTTTCCTTTTTGACAAAAGCACAACCAAGCTTTCTTTTTCACTTGGTGAAAAAAAAAACACTGCAAGTGTGCAGCCGAATGGAGAAAAGAGGGGAGAGAGAGAAAATCATTTTTCTCTCCCCCATGGCTAGATCTGTTCTTGAAAATACTTGTAGCCATGATTTTCTTTGTTACACCACTCCTCTATCTTTCTTGTATAAACACATGTTAAATCTTGTATAGAAGATAGGGTTGATTTTGGTCTCCTAAGTCCATAGACTTTAATATTTTTAGAGGAGCCAAGAATCATTTCTTTGTTGTGTTCATGAGCTTATGTTCTTGAACTTGATTGTAGCATTAACCCCTCTTCATGAATATAAATCTATATTTGTGAATCTTGTTGTGTTGTGTGTTTTGGGTGATTTTCTGTTCTTGGTCTTGGCTATTTTAATGGAGTTTTATGCTTGGAGAAGACTATGAACAGTAACCGGGTTTGAGCCAAATTAATTTTTATATTGTCCCAAAAATATTTAAAAGTCATAATTTTTATTTGGGAATCGTATTCACCCCCCCTCTACGATCTCCGGGACCTAACAATTGGTATCAGAGCTACTCGATTGACATACAAATCGATTGGATCTATTTTTATTTTTGAGATTAAAGAGGGTACAATTGGTTCACTGGGCATCCAGAATTTTTTTTTAAGCCTGAAAATTTTTCTAAGTACAAAAATTCGAGTTGGAAAATTCGAGTTGGAAAATTCGAGTTGGAAAATTCGAGTTGAAAAATTCGAGTTGGAAAATTCGAGTTGGAAAATTCGAGTTGAGAAATTCGAGTTGGAAAATTCGAGTTGGAAAATTCGAGTTGAAAAATTCGAGTTGGAAAATTCGAGTTGGAAAATTCGAGTTGAGAAATTCGAGTTGGAAAATTCGAGTTGGAAAATTCGAGTTGAAAAATTCGAGTTGGAAAATTCGAGTTGGAAAATTCGAGTTGAGAAATTCGAGTTGGAAAATTCGAGTTGAGAAATTCGAGTTGAGAAATTCGAGTTGGAAAATTCGAGTTGGAAAATTCGAGTTGAGAAATTCGAGTTGGAAAATTCGAGTTGAGAAATTCGAGTTGGAAAATTCGAGTTGGAAAATTCGAGTTGAGAATATTTCGAGATAGAAATTTCGAGATAGAAATTTCGAGATAGATATTTCGAGATAGAAATTTCGAGATAGAAATTTCGAGATAGATATTTCGAGATAGAAATTTCGAGATAGAAATTTCGAGATAGATATTTCGAGATAGAAATTTCGAGATAGAAATTTCGAGATAGGAATTTCGAGATAGATATTTCGAGATAGAAATTTCGAGATAGAAATTTCGAGATAGGAATTTCGAGATAGATATTTCGAGATAGAAATTTCGAGATAAAAATCCTATGTAGAATTTCTACTTAGAAGGCTGTTTCAACATGACACAAGGCTACATAGCTTAACTTTTATTTAAAACAAAAATTGTTTTTCTCTCAAATTGTTTTTAGTTTAATAATTAATTTAATAATTAAATTTGAATTTAATTATATAAAATATTTTGGAAATATTTTTTAAATTTAAATAATTTATTTTTCAAGTTTATTTTACATCTTGGAAAATATTTTATTTTCTTTTAAATTTTAGAGTCAAATATTTTATATTTTTAATATTCTTAGTTAAGAATTTTATTAATTTGAAAACTAAAATTCATCTTAAAATCCAATTTAATTTCTTTTGAGTTTAATATTCTTAAAAGTATTTTGAGAATTATTTTTGAGGTTTAATAATTTATTTTTCATAAAACATTAATTACAAATTTTATAAAACTCTTTGGAAAATATTTTTGGATTGAAATAATTTATTTTCATGAACATTTTAAATGTTTTGAAAATTTAGTATTTCTATTTCAAAATTATGTTTTCGAGTTGTTTTATTTTAATTATAATTTATGCATGGAAGTTTTAATTATAAATCTCATAAAACTTTTTTGGAAAATCATTTTGGTTGAAATAATTTATTTTCAAGAATATCTAAGATGACTTGAAAATTTATTATTTTTATATCAAACTTATATTTTCAATCTGTTTTATTTTAATTATAATTGAAACTGTTTTGGATTATAAATTCTATAAAATTCTTTGGAAATTAATTTTGATTTGAAATAATTTCTTTTTCAGGATTATTTAATATACCTTGAAAATTTTGTTATCTCTATATCAAAACTTTTTTTCGAATTTTATTTTATTTATAATTTAAAATTGAGAAATTTATTATTATTTATCAAAAATACATTTTCAATTTATTTTGATTATTTAAATTCCTAAAAAATTAAATACTTCTGTTTGAACAAAATGTTTTATTAAACGAAACAACAGGAGTTGATTCTTCGTTCGTTGAGGACAAACGAACTGACTGAAGAACATTCTAATGGAGTTGAGACCTGATCTTACCATTGGAGATGTATTTCTACATCGGTCTACTCAGTGGATCATTTGGTTATTGAAAGGGGATTAGTTCATTTAGGGAAGAGTCTTCGATCAGTGGTTTTCGAATCAATATCTGAAGAATTTGGGTTTTGAAAAGGAATTCAGTTTATCTGTCAAGAACCAAAACACTTGAAGATTTGGTTAAAGGACAACAGTGGCTGTATCAGAAACACACAAGGTTTGATTATCACTGACATATGATAGTCAAGGGGTTATTGCTACACACACAAAGAAGAGTTATCTTTTCAAGCAAAACATGAAGACATTTTATGTCGGGTTTTTAAGCAGAACAGTCAGGCATCAGTTTGGGTTGAAGCAGGAACTGTTGAGGTCAAATGCAAAGATACTTCCATGAGTGTCAGTGGAATGGAAATTGATTGGGATCAATTGATTATCACTGGAGATGGAATGCTAATCATCGTTCAGGTAAACACTCTAACTAGTTATACTTGTTTGATTCAATTATAGAAATATTAAGTGTTGAACTGCATTATATTATAAGATTGATGTAATGCATGTCTCACCTTGATTTCCATATGAATTAGATAACTCGTGCTAGTTTGTTAGTGTTGCTTGTTAATCAGTATTTGACTTCATGATTAGATCTTATGTGATTTAATGCTTGCTTCACGACAATTGATCATGTCAACATATAGAGTCTTAGGTAATTGTAAGGGTGCATTTACCAGAAAGAGTATGTGTTGCATGTTAAGTGCCTTGATGTTTACATTGTCTATAATCTGCTTATACTCGCATAGTTGTGTTAAATGCTATATCTGATCATGTGCTTGTTAAGATGAGTTTATTTTTATTTTGGGAATTACCTAAAGGTCAGTATAATAAACCATGAATTAAATTTTTAAATCTAAATTGACTTAGGTAATTAGAGATAATATAATGTTAAAGTGAACGACAAAGGTGATTTAGAAGAATTAGGAATCTGAGTGATTGATTCTTCTATGACTACATATTTGTAAGACATGATTCTTATAGACTGCTAGTCCACCTTAAGTTAGGTTGGGATCACTGAGCTCATAGCCAAGACTACTTGTTGAGGCTGATATAGATGAGGAGTGATCAGTCAGATAAGAATGAGCATGTTGAACTTGAATGCTTTGTTGTTAACTATTTTTAGAAATATCTCTAACCCTTGGACTCAATCAAATTGAGGACCACATGTCTTAATCATTTGTGAATGCAGAGTATCTTTCAACATGTACAAGTTATATATCTCTGACATTTTCATGTTCGAGGCATGTAACTACTTTTGCTTTGGTATTCAAATGGTTAAGCAAGGTTACCTATTTTTCTTGAATGATCTGAAGCACATATTAAGGAAGACCTAGGGAATTCTTTGCGAAGGGTTTCCCAATATCAGTTCGAGGATGAACAATATAGATCGGGGTCAAGAGAAATAGAAGCTCACTCTACTGGAAGTGAAGTTGTTGCTGACACGAAATGTAATGCTTATGATGAAGTCAACTATTCGTTGAATTTTGTCAGAATGGAGTTAGCCGCAACAACAAGTGATGCTCTCACACTTGGTTTATCAACAAATACTTGGTTTATCAAGACAATGGATTCGATGGTAAAGATGAAGTTGGTGAGAAAGGACTACTTCTAGTGAAATTCTTTTAAAGAAGGACATTAGTGAAGTATGTCAGTTTAAGGGAAGTCAAGTCAAAGGCTACCCTGGTTAAGTTTGATGGTTGTTCATGCATTCTTTAGATGAAGCATCTCAATGATTAATCACATTAAAAGGATTAGACAGATTGTTGTAAGAACACTTTGAGGGCAGGTAATAGAATTTGATTGACGAATGAAGTTCTATGGTTTGTCTGCACTTAAAGGAGCATTCTAGAGTAATGTTCAGTTTCCGGACTTCATGACCAAATGGAGGAGTTGATAGGAAAATCCAGAACTTGAGTGGAATTACGAGGATAATGGATGGACTTAAGGTTTCCTATCTACTACGGCTGAATCAGTTAATATAACAAGTCTAATCAGCAATTATAAAGAGAAGACATCAAGTAAGATTAATCATGCCTGAAGTCACATGGTGTGATAGAGGGTTATCTTATTTGGAGTTAAGAACTTACAAAGAAGTTGTGATTGAATTGAGGAGGTCTTAGATGCAGTGAACATCATCATCATCAAGCTCCCTAGCACTCGTTTGATTTTAGCTCTGAATTCCTAAAGGTTGACATCCTGTTTAGGGCTCGAGATCAGATGACACTAGATGAAGAAAACTTGCAAGCAACATCGCAGGGGGGGCATTAACAAGATGGATCAACTAGTCGAGGTTGATGGTTCTGAGGCTAGTAGTGCTCATTGGGCAAGAGTTAAAGATTCTTAGGAGCACTGAGTGATCCGTATTGAGTGATTGCATATTGGAAATGAATTTGCCAGTTTAAATTCAATGCAAGATGATCTCAATCATATTTGAAGAAGACTACTCTACCCACTGAAAATCTAAGGAAACATTAAGGACACATCTGTCATGACAAAGGGTTTTGTGTAACAACATTTCCTAGAGTCAGTTCTTGATGAATCTGGGTAGTAGAGTAGTGATTGGTAGTGTCGTGCATGTATAAGAGTATTTCATTAGTTTTTCGGAGTGAATTCAATGAAGATTGAAGATGCACTAACTAATCAAGATTGAGGAGGGTTCGAATCAAGGAACTAACTCAATTGAACCAGAGGCAGATACACTTAGCACAAGGAATCAATCCATATGAAGACTTGGTATTGATACAGAAGCTGAAGGGTAGTTCGGAGTTTTATTTGAAGGTTCTACTCTGCTAGTGTCAAGACTACTGGTTTCTAGTGTGCTGAGTTTAGTGAAGCTGCTGCCAAGACCAATATCTACAAGGAAATATTTGGGTGTTGAAGGTAATGCAGTTTCCGTTTGGATGAGCGTGGTATTGTTTCGAGGAACAATGTTAACTGGTAGCTGAAAAGTTATTCCTGTCAAAATGGAGTAAACGTTCGATCTCGAAAGGAGTAAACGTTCGATCTCTCGGGCAAAGAGGAGTAATTGTTCATTCAACGATCATACACCAGTAAAAGCTCTATTGACTAAGGTATGTCACTCTAGTCTAATATTGATTTATTTAAATGTAATGTTAATAGAGAGTGTTCATGCTATTTAGATGTCTACGATCTCTAGGAACTGATTAATGTTTGGCGTGTGACCACCCGGGACTCAATATTATCGCTATGAGATTACCTATGATCAACCGGGACCTAGGGACCAAACAATGTAGCATCTCTTTGTATAGTCAATTTATATCCAGGATCTCGTACTTTGTGCTGTCATATGTTATTCATGCTATATGTATCAAATGTTTCAGCATAAGTATTTGTATATATTAATTAATTGTAATTTTATTTACTTTTAATTGTTTAATGCTAATATTAATGGAACCACTTAATATGTAGTTTAAGTGATGTAATTCATGTCTTTTGCAAAATCCATTAATATTAGTTGTCATTCTTTTGATATTAGTGATGTCACTTAGAATTTCTGCACTAAGTGACAAAAAGATTATTTCAAAAAAAAACACTGATATTGAAAGTAATTTACTACATCGCGAGGGGTTGTCAAAGATCATAAATTTTAGCATTAATATTTAAAGGTATTTGATCTCTGATGCAACTAGTACCTCGAGCTTACATACATTCTGATTGTCATGAGTATTTTCAATATGCTTATGTGATAATTGTTAAGATGTAGTGTAAGAAGTTAAATGCTGTCATTCGATCAATGTATGTTCAGTGTTTAGCGGATGCTTATGTTTTATGCTTTAGAATTACCATGATCTATATTGCAAAATGTGTTTGTTTCAAGCGACAAATGGTAATTGTCTAGCATAATGTAAGTATCTTATGTGCTTGATTATTTTGTAGTAAGATGCATTTTATTACAAAATGATTGAATGATGTTAGTACTTTTGAATGTATTGTCACTCATATCTTTGATAATTCATTAGTATTAACATATGTTTTTCATTCTTTAGAACTTGAATGCATAAAGAAATTTCTTGTCTATTTCTTGTGAAAAATGTTTTATCTAAATATGCATTCATTTGCCAGAGAATGAAAAGCAACGAAAAGATTTTTTCAAAATTCTCCTTGAAAAGTTTCTTGAGGATTATCTTTCTATTTCAAAATCATATATTCTCTCTCTCTCTAAATGTTTTGTAATGAAAACTGTTTTCTCTCCACGATTTGTTTAAATAAAGTTACTTGATAACTTGTAACTTAGGTTGCATGGTATCAGGATATTTTATTTGAGTAAATTGTTTTGATCTTGAGGTATCAACTATTGGTAAAACGTTTTTCAAAACTCTTGTTAATGTCTGTTTCACATTGACCTGTAGTATTAAAACAATGGTTGTTTGCTTTGGGATTAGTGCCTTGGACTGTATGACTAAAGCATTCATTCGATTTTTTATAAATGATTTATGTTTTAAGTCGGAGATAATATCCGATAAGAATGAATTGCAAAACAATTTCTGAAAACATACAGTGAGCAAGATGAAATAGATTTGAGTTATTAATCAAAATGTTTTTGTTAAAAGAGTTGAATTTCAATTGGATATTTGTCTAAGAGAAATTCAAAAGAACACTTTTGTTAATCTGTTAAACTTTTTTTTCAAAATTGTGAGTTTATGAAATTTGGCTTAATATTCTTTTACCTATTCTTTATTAATTCCCACATTTTAGCTCTGGTGCATTGTTTCTTGAGGACACATTGCTCCGATGCTATATTTCTGAGAAGGAATAGAGAATAAGTTTAATCATACTCTACCAAATTTTATATAGCTCTGATCAACTCTATTTGTTTAGCCGTAATGGCTTGGCCTAAATGGCTATAGGGGAAGGTCAAGAAGTTGAATAATCCATCAATTTCTAACCAAGGCCTTAGTACCAAACACTATCATTCTAATTCAAACTTTCAACCCTTGGTGATATAAGGAATTTATGTAGATTAGCGGTTGTTAAGGGAGAAACTGCACTTGATGCAGCAAATAAGGATGAAGTCGGAAGTGCACCCACAGCTCTACCTCCAGAGAAGAAAAGAAGTATACAAATTGAGGTATCTGTAGCTCATATGTATTCTCTCAAAAGGATGCAGAGCTGAAAAGGCAATTCAACCGTTTCTGAATGAACTCTCTCAACAGGGTGATTTCATTGAAAATTTGCTCGTCAGCCAGAGCACCTTGTAATGAGTCAAGCACACCAAAAGCATTCACGCTGATGGTAATCCTAAAGTTTTTGCTTCTAAGGGATGTTATAGGACCTAACAGTTCTCTAGCCTCTCTTGGGACTAACAATTGTGAGGACACATTGCAAGAAGTGCACATTGTGAGGTATAGGTAAAACCCCTAAACTTCTTTGTTTACCATTCATGGTGAATGAAGTTGTTGAGCCACCTTCACAGGTATTTGAGGGAAACTTGGATTTCTTGCCATATATTAGAATCCTTGTCAACCTTCCTAGGAGGAACAGTCCTAGTTCCCTAACGGGATTTCACATCCGCATAGCAATCTGTTGATGTTGAGAGGCAATCACTAACAGTTTTCCATGACTGAAAATAGTGAGTTAATTCATCTTCACAGGTGATTGAGAGAGATGTTTGTACACGTCTACTCTCCCAGGAATTCAAATTCTGGAATACATGGATCGCTCAAAACTTAAAGGCATATCACCGTCAACGATCTAGTGCATGGACTTGCATATGGGGAGTCGGTTGATGCTTAAATAGCTGCTAGTACGCATACCACATTCAACGATCCAGTGCATGGATTTGCATATGGGGAGATTGTTGATGCTAAAAGTAGCTGAGCAACAACTCGTAGACTATGATTCAGTTGGTTTACCAATTTGATGAGTCTTTTGAGGATCAGGGTGTTGGGATTTCAGTCACTCCTGGAATGGAGGAGATTCCAATTTCAGAAGGGTTATTCCCCGACGACGAGCCACGTGTGCATGGATTTGCTCATGGTGAGTTGAGTGACGGCCTAACTGAAACCCTGTCTGAGATTCCATCTCAGAACCTAGATCTTTAGTGATCGACAACATGCTACAGTCAACGATCCATAATATCTTGGTGAGACTAGCATGGATTTACTTGCAGGTACAAATTGCTATAAATAGAATGAGTGCAAGTAAGGGAGAGAAACACTTGAGTGAAGTGAGGGAGTGATACACTTGAGTGAGAGAAATAGGGAGAGAAATGAGTGGAACACTTACGCTTGAAAGTGTAAACACCAACAGAACGTAGTAGAAGTGAGGAAACCATAGACCAAACACTAACCTTGCTACTATGCTTTAATCCTGTTACTGAATTTTCCAGCTCTGAAATGTTGAAGAGATTCTTTTCTGGAAGACAAGCTGAAGAAGAGTCTAGCTGAAGCTTAGTGGGAATGTCCAAACTATTACCTTTGGGTTTATTAATTCATGTTGTTCTCAATCTCAAAGGGGGAGACATTAATTTTTAGACCTAAGGAGGATTTTATATTCAATTGGAGGAGAGTTTCTTTTTCGATTGGATGTAAATGATACTTTTATTGTTTTAAAGGATATTCTCAACTAAGGGGGAGAATTTGGTGATACAAGAAACGAGATCTCTTGGTGATACAAGAAATGAGATATGTCAATCCTATCTTGTGGAGGTTACTTAGAGGATATCTAAAGACACAAGGGTGGATTGGAGCTTGCATGAACTAAGGGGGAGAATTAGATAAAATTGAAACCTTAGTGATGCAATGGAGAAATTACTAAGGGGGAGTTTCTTAGTAATTGGTTGGAGCCTAATCCCTAAAGGTGTTGTAGATTTAACTGATTTTTCGTCTGAAGTGGAGAAGTTACTTTTTGTCAATTGGGAAGAAGTTACTTGTCGTACTAAGGGGAGAAGTTATGGAGAATATTAACATCTTGGTTTGCAATGCTATATCTTATTATGAAAAGATATCTAAGGGATTTTGCTCTATTTGTTTGAAGATCTGTCCTTAGAACATTCTTAGGAGAGGTTCGGCAGAAGAATTCTTTCTAGCACGATCAATGAATGAAAATGAAGATTTCTTTGAAGAGTATCAACTCAGGGGGAGTTTTTGCTAAGTAGAAGTTTTCTGGGTAAAGAAGAATGTTAAGGAGATTTTCAAGGGGCATCTGAGAAGTGTCCAAGTGTGTTCTATTTCTTGTTTCAGTGATAGATGAAGTCAGTGGAATAGTGCAGGGAAGAAAGAAAAATATGTTTCCTGGAAATAGAACATCCTGAAGAAAAAGCGGAAATGACTTCCATTCCAAGAGAGAACAACCTTAAGGGGACAATGAGTTGACCTCTTATGGGGAACATAGAGAGCTGTATGTTCTAGTTCGAATTGCAAGATAAACAAGAATGATTGTTCAGAAGTCTTTACTAATGATTTGTTTCTTTATTGAAAGAACCCCATCTTTGAAGAACATTGAAGTGGAGGAAGCTAAAGGAAAATGAAATTCAGAAATTCATCATTCATTTTCAACAACTCAGGAAATCTGGATTTAACTGATTATATCTTTCCAGAACCTTTTGTATATTATTTTCATGTCCAATACTTTAATTATTTCTTGTATGTTAGTTGAGTTATCCTCTAGTAGTTAATTTTATTTAATTGCTTTTGGGGGAGATTGTAAAGGGAAATAGTATTTGATTGCTATTCCATATCAACCAAATAGGGGGAGATTGAAAGGGGAGATAGGAGTGAAGGGAAGTAACTCACTGCACTTTCATGTGTACTAGAAATGCTAAATGTAATCTCTATGTAATGGTTGATGATAACTCAACAATAGAACAGGACATGTAATAATATGCAGGTGCACAGGAATCTTGGAACAAAGAGTTCAGTTAAGACAAAGTATCAAAGGATCATCTACAGACTTGAAGCTCACTGGAAGAAGTTCATTAATATGTTCAGGCCTCAGTGAAGAATAAAGGATGGTAACATCTAATCAAGAATGTGGAAGCTATAGAAGATTGTCTTAGTGTCAGAAGATTTCAGGGTACCACAATCGAAGCTGCAGTAAGGTTTAAATAGAAGAGTGTGGAATCATATTCGGAAACAAGAGCCCCTATCAAGACTAGTCACTTATGAACCAGACCGTTGCATCAAGTGTCAGGACATTGGAGGCAAGCTCTCGTCAGTTAATATGGTTTTAATCGTTCTAAAGTTGTTGATCTTCTTAAGTCATGTGAAGGATCAACACAGGAGGTAAATTAGTGTTGAAGTGCCAAAGTTCCAGAATATGCATTGGAGTTGTATTGGAAGATCGAGATACGGGTCGAGATACAGTATTCAATGTTTAAGGAACGAGAATTAAATGTACGAAGAATTAGTGGCACAACCTGATTGGACCTTTACTAAAGCTTCACAGAATAGAAGGTCAAATACTTGGACATGGTGGAGTCACGTATACGGGGCCATGTATTTGGATGAGGAAGTCTACAAAAATTGAAGAGTGGAATGGAAATATTTAATTTAATTAAATAAAGTATTTATTTAATTTAATTAAATAAAGTACTTATTTAATTATTTATATATTTTATAAATAAAGATATTCTTTATTTATATTTTATATAAATATTAAATATTACTTTTATATTAAATATTTCCAAAGGCATGCTTGGCACATGTCATTGCATTAGGGTTTGGTGGAGCAAGTAAAGAAAAAGGAAAAAGGAAAAAGGTATACTTTTCCTTTTTGACAAAAGCACAACCAAGCTTTCTTTTTCACTTGGTGAAAAAAAAAACACTGCAAGTGTGCAGCCGAATGGAGAAAAGAGGGGAGAGAGAGAAAATCATTTTTCTCTCCCCCATGGCTAGATCTGTTCTTGAAAATACTTGTAGCCATGATTTTCTTTGTTACACCACTCCTCTATCTTTCTTGTATAAACACATGTTAAATCTTGTATAGAAGATAGGGTTGATTTTGGTCTCCTAAGTCCATAGACTTTAATATTTTTAGAGGAGCCAAGAATCATTTCTTTGTTGTGTTCATGAGCTTATGTTCTTGAACTTGATTGTAGCATTAACCCCTCTTCATGAATATAAATCTATATTTGTGAATCTTGTTGTGTTGTGTGTTTTGGGTGATTTTCTGTTCTTGGTCTTGGCTATTTTAATGGAGTTTTATGCTTGGAGAAGACTATGAACAGTAACCGGGTTTGAGCCAAATTAATTTTTATATTGTCCCAAAAATATTTAAAAGTCATAATTTTTATTTGGGAATCGTATTCACCCCCCCTCTACGATCTCCGGGACCTAACACAATCTCAGTTTTATACCATGATTTTACAAACAGTAATAATGATGAAAATGTTTTGCAATTTCCTGTTTCTTTCTTTTGTATCCAAGAATTGTTTCCACCCTGTTCGAATATTGTTCATTCTATATATAATACCTCTGCTAAGCCCCTTGAATTGAATTTCAATTTCATATCATGATTTATAAATCGTATCATTGATGAAAATGTTTGAAAAGTACCTTGGAAATTATTTCAAAAAAAAATTTATGTTCAATTCAGTCTGAAATTGATTATTATATTAATCATATTGTTAAAGTAAATACTCTGTTAAAGTTCAAGTTATGTTATGCTTTAAAAAGTTTTGGGATTAATTAAAATGTTTTAGACCGAGACGCCGGTCTGTGAAGTATTATAGCTTTATGCTATTGGCCAAAGCGTGCCAAGGATCCTTAAAAGTAAGTAAGTGGAGTCACTCAGTGTGGTGGCCCGGAGTTAATGCGTTGGCTGATCACCTAGCTTAACTCGTAGCGTCAATTGATAATCCCATCTGTTAAAGTACTTTTTAAAGAAATACTATTGTTGCCTGTCAGTTACAAAAGTAGTTGAGAAAGATTGGTAAATTATAGTTTTGCAAATGGTGTTGAAAAGACTAGAATAAAGTTTATCTTTTTCAAAAGATATCGATAACTCTGATTTTATTTTTCCCCTTGTATATATATTTAGAAGTTTGGTTTAAATACTTCTTTTCAACTGTTAAGGACTAAAATGTCCTATTCCACTTGTTTTATCCTAAACCTTTCGAAAAGATTATTATTGTTGTTATTTACACTTGCTGAGCGTATTAGCTCATTCCTTTGCTTCTTAACCCTTTCAGCAGCATTAGAAGATGGTTCGCGCGATCAGAACCGCCCGTAAGGTTACCGGTGGGGTTGCTAGAGCCTTTAGGGATCGGATGCAGGTGTGTTAAGATTCAGTGGTTCAGTAGTTTGTAATAGTTCAGTAAACTAGACTTTTGACTTTTGGGTTGTAATAATTAATTAGTATGTTGTTTTCAAACTTGAACCTGATGGCGATCTAGGTTGTATGTGGGCTGGCAGGGTTATATTATATGTAATCACTACTATTAATTGTTAGTTACTATTAATTAATCTGTAATGGGTGTAGTAATTTTTTGGGGTGTTACAAGTTGGTATCAGAGCCACAGGTTTGAGTCACTGAAAAAATATAGGATTAAGTGTTATCGGTAAGTTAACTAATAAGTAGACTTTCAGGATTAGATCAAGCATTAGGATTTCCCGAGATTTAGGCACCGTAAAAATTTGATAGTAAAACATGTATAGGTTTATACTTTGGCCTATTAATACTAAGTATATATATACTATTTGATTTTCAGCGCCGACTTCAGAGTCCTCCCTCTCCCTCCTCTAGCTCAGACTCAGATATGGGTCCCTTCCTAGCATCGTGGTACTCTCGTGAGGCAGATGAGTACGAGGTCGATTCTTCAGCCGAGCCTAAGTCCCCATCCCCTGAATCTTCTAATTCTATTCCAGGACTAGGGATAGCAGGTGTGCGGGCCCGGTTAGATTCCACTAGCCAGATTCCCTCGTCTTCCACTCCTTTAGAGGCCAGCTCATCCTCAGAGACAGTCCCCCTCTCCGTTTACATGGAACTTCACAGAGAGTATGATGAGCTGCTGGTTGCCAAGAACCAGCTTCAGATGTTGATGGATACTTATATGAGTGATCCCCCTGCGCTAGGACGAGACGCCGCTTCTAGACTTCGGGCGTTGATTGAGACAGCCACCTAGCAGATGGAGCAGTTGCCACCAGTGACCAGTGTTAAGTATGGGCAGGGACGACTAGTGTGCCAGATGTTGATCGATCAGATCCAGAGCATAGTGAACCAGGAGCAGAAGGGTCACGATGACTAGATAGGATTGGTAGGATGGTAGTACTGACTGCAGGTTTATAGATGACCTAGTCTGGCAGTCATTGTTTTTCTGCTTTGTATTTTGTTTTCGTTATGACGTTGTAGCGGGTTCTTGTTGTGAACCCAAGATTATGTATTTGGATTATGTACGGTTATTGGGTAGCTTGGGCTACGATGTTATATCAGGTTTATTTTCTCTATGCTATTTAGCATTGATATGCGTATCTCGATTTTCGTTCAAGTGTTTAATTACTGTAGACCTTAACATGCTATAATAATCAGAAATTTTAGCGTCTTACATTGATATATGCCATGAGAATTGTTAAATATTGTAAGCTAGTCTAATTCTTCCTGTTTACCTACAGTAAGATGCCACCAAGAAGGCGCCCCCAAAGGAATCCCTCCCAATCAGCTTCAAATACTAGCCGAACAAATCATAATGAGAATGGGAATCAGAATGATCCCGAAAACCATAATGAGGATCAGAATAACCGAGATAACAATAATACAGCTCAGTTGATAGAACTCTTACGTCAACAAACAGCGACCCTTAACCAACAAACACAAATGCTTCAACAACAGCAGCAACAGTTGCAACAACAGCAACAGTATCAGCGACGGAACCAACCACTTGTTCAAACTGCAACAACATTCAAAACTTTTCAATCCGTGAAACCCCCAAAATTCCAAGGATCATCTGATCCTATAGAAGCCCAAAAATGGATAAAGGAGATTGAAAAAGCCTTCGAGTTAGTTACAGTGGAGGAAGCACAAAAGACAACCTTTGCAAGTTATCTTTTAAAGGGTGACGCGAATTATTGGTGGGAGTCAGCTAAGGCGTTAGAAGCAGCAGGAGTGATAGCATGGGATAGGTTCAAGGAGTTGTTTTTAGAACAGTATTTTCCCCAGTTCATGCAAGCTCAGATGGAGCTGAAGTTTTTCGAGTTAAAGCAGAATAACCTAAGTGTGTCAGAATACGAGAAGAAATTTACAGAATTGTCAAGATTTGTTCCAGAATATGTGGACACGGAGGTGAAGAAAGCAAGGGTTGAAATCATGGATTAGAGCAAAGTTGGCAATTTTGGAATTAAGGACGTATGCTGAAGTTGTGCAAAAGGCGGTAATTGCAGAAATGGAAAGTGAACAAGGACAGAAGGAAAAGAATGATCATAAGAGAAAGTTTGGACAAAGAGAGGACGAAACAAGTCAAGGTGAATCCACAAACAAGATTGGTAAGAAGTCAGGATTTCAGCCACGTGGTGGAAATAGAGCTTTTCGTAAGAATGAAAACAATAAAGAAGGTAAGTTTCAAGGGCAACCAAGGAATCAACAAGCAGGTCAGGAGTGCAAGTTTTGTAAGAAGAAACATGTGGGAGCATGCAATAAGGCTGATATAGTGTGTTTCAAGTGTAACACCAAGGGTCATTATGCAAGCGAATGTCGAGTGGTGAGTCCAAGCTCGAAGACCAATTCTAATGTGACATGTTTTAAGTGTGGTAAGCCTGGGCACATCTCCCGAGAATGCAGGACCCCAGTGCAGAACAATAGAATGATGAGGTTATCAGCTGCCCCGGTACCCTATCGAATCCAGCCGGCTCCTTCGGCTGCAAGTTATGATTCAGTTACCCAAATTCCAGGACAAGGGTATTTGGGATATCAACCTCCTCAACCCTCAGAGCAAGTTAGAAATTTCAACATGAACTTGAGAGATGCTGTTCAGAGTTCAGAAGTTGTAGCAGGTACGTTTCTTGTAAATTCTACTATCGCGAAAGTGTTGATTGATACTGGTGCTACTAGATCCTTTATATCTAGAAGTTTTGTGAATAAGTCAATTTGCGATATTGTAAACTTAGAGAGTGCATTGAATATAATATTAGCAAACCAGGAGCAAGTAAGAGTAAACCAGGTCTGTCCAAACTGCGAGGTTAGCATATAAGTGTTGGTGTAGGTGCTCTAGAGGCAATACAATGTTTATTTTGATAAACCTTTATGTCAATTGATTATTCAATAAACGTATTTATTATGACTTTAATTACTGCGATATATTTGTTAGCATAATAAATGTCCTTAGAATCATGATACACATTGTATAGTTTAGTACATGACTTGAACTTGAGATTATATAATATATCATATTCTTAAATGTCCCTAGTCGAGTATTATTATTATAGGACAATAATAATACATAAATAGACTAGTATGTTGTTTGACAGATAACCACATCTAATTGGTTATAAGTATAGGGATACTAAAGTCAACACATAGGTACATGCAGGAGTACATGGTACTGGACAGACCCACAGTGAGATTCTTCATGTTTAATAAAGTCATAAGAAAGACTCACAGTGATAATGGTGTAATGATCCTCTGACTTGAGATCATTATATTTCTATACGATGATTAATATACTTTGACTACATTAAAAGTTACCTTTAACCGGGTAATGATAAAAGTGGACATCGGGTATATCATGAGTCGTATGAGAAATATGAATGATAGATAAAGGATTTAACCCTCCTATAATTAGGAGAGATATTATTGGCCTCTTGATTGAGTGAGACTATAAAATGCATGGCCGTGCTCAAATAATGATTTGTTTTCATAGTCTACTCATGGATCAAGTAAATCCGGATTAAATGTTGAAGAGGATGACTAAATACATGCCTCGAGTTTAATCTATAATATATATGGTTAAAGGGATTATATTACACGGAAACATTAATCACGAAAGGTTTTATCAAATCACGATTTAATTATTATTTAATTGGGTAACAATGATGTATTACTAGATACCGCTCATTGTTTATAATTTTATTGGAGAATAAAATTATTGCTAATTAAATAATAGCCTATAGGGTCACACACATAGAGTACTTAAAGGAATAATTAATTTAAATTATAGATTTAAATTAATTGATGATTATTTGAATTTTATTATATTAATTAAGTGAGACTTAATTAATTGAAATAATATAAATTCGAATTTGAATTCTGCCATTAATAATTAAGTGTGACTTAGTTATTAATTAAATAATAAAATTCGGTTTTATTATTTAATCCTAAACCTACATGGGTTCGGCTTTGCTGTTATGGGTTGCTATTATGGGACTATTAACCAACCATTATAAATAGATAATGTAGGGTTAATAAGGGTTAATGTTTTTGAGAAAAATAACCCTAGAGGCAGCAGCTACATAGCAAGGCAGAGCAAGGCAGTTTCGAAATCATCAAAGGAGCTAGTACATCCATTCCGTAATCAAGATCGTGAGACGTTCTTGAAGGTGCTCGTGTGGATACCATAGAGGTGTTTTCGAGAAGAAGACACAAGTCGTGAAAGCTAGGATCTCCGTTGAGTTCGTAGAAGTCAAGACCAAGAAAAGGTATGATTCCGTTTCACACAAACCAGTCTGAACTTATACATGATCCTGCGTTAGGGTTCTGAAATTTTTCGTTATATTTACGTTTAATCCGCTGCGTTTTATGTCTCGGAACCCAACAGGAAATTATTTCAAAAAAAAATTTCTGTTCAATTCAGTCTGAAATTGATTATTATATTAATCATATTGTTAAAGTAAATACTCTGTTAAAGTTCAAGTTATGTTATGCTTTAAAAAGTTTTGGGATTAATTAAAATATTTTAGACCGAGACGCCGGTCTGTGAAGTATTATAGCTTTATGCTATTGGCCAAAGCGTGCCAAGGATCCTTAAAAGTAAGTAAGTGGAGTCACTCAGTGTGGTGGCCCGGAGTTAATGCGTTGGCTGATCACCTAGCTTAACTCGTAGCGTCAATTGATAATCCCATCTGTTAAAGTACTTTTTAAAGAAATACTATTGTTCCCTGTCAGTTACAAAAGCAGTTGAGAAAGATTGGTAAAGTATAGTTGTGCAAATGGTGTTGAAAAGACTAGAATAAAGTTTATCTTTTTCAAAAGATATCGATAACTCTTATTTTATTTTTCCCCTTGTATATATATTTAGAAGTTTGGTTTAAATACTTCTTTTCAACTGTTAAGGACTAAAATGTCCTATTCCACTTGTTTTATCCTGAACCTTTCGAAAAGATTATTATTGTTGTTATTTACACTTGCTGAGCGTATTAGCTCATTCCTTTGCTTCCTAACCCTTTCAGCAGCATTAGAAGATGGTTCGCGCGATCAGAACCGCCCGTAAGGTTACCGGTGGGGATGCTAGAGCCTTTAGGGATCAGATACAGGTGTGTTAAGATTCAGTGGTTCAGTAGTTTGTAATAGTTCAGTAACCTAGACTTTTGACTTCTGGGTTGTAATAATTAATTAGTATGTTGTTTTCAAACTTGAACCTGATGGCGATCTAGGTTTGATGTGGACTGGCAGGGTTATATTATATGTAATCACTGCTATTAATTTTTAATTACTATTAATTAATCTGTAATGGGTGTAGTAATTTTTTGGGGTGTTACAGGTGCAACTCCGTGCAAGCCTCCCTAGATTACCGGAATGTAGATCTCATAAGAATTTAGGGTGCCCTCGTCCTTACATGATTGATAATCCTTGACAAATGGCCAGTGCCCGTATATGTATGGAATCAAGTCTGTACATAGTTCTTGGACCGTGGGCTTATGAATTATGGATATCAGCCATGTTTGAAGTAGTACAACACCATCAGAATGCTTGTTTGTAGCTGTAGAAGCTAATTAGGAGTCTGCCATGAGCTTCCTTGAAGAGACCTACTGCAGGTGAACCTCTCCCAAGCTGCAGATTTGATGTATAATGTGCATATGATCATATACACGTGATATATATGATATAAGACTGTAATTCAATTGTATTTATCCTCCAAGAGTCCACATAAATAATAAGTAATCGTATCCCTAAAGCTTAGGAGCTGATCATTATCCATTAAGCTATTCTGATGTTCGATGTGTGAACCTTGAATCTCGAATCTCAGACTTCGGACCCTCGAATCTCGGATCATGGAAGCTCGAACCTTAATCATAGATGATCCTGAATATTTTGAACCTCAGCACTGGTGAACCTCAACCATGAGTGAACCTCATTCGTGTCTAGACCTCGTGTTTCAAGCATTTGTAGAGCGTCTATAGTAGGACCTCTGCCTGTCACCGAATTTCTCTACATACAGGTTCTTGATTGTTCCTTTAGAGGTCTAAATGTATTCATGCTAAATTTGGGGCACAACAGTTCGTATTGTGCTAAATCGATTAGAGTTCTTGGTAGTGTTATGCTAGAAATTGATTAGAGTTCTTGTTAGCCATCAGTTTTCCTATATTGATATTCTTAGTGTTTGTTATTTATTTAAAATAGAATATTTTATAGAATGAAAATGATTCTAATGTGGTCAGGAATTTATTGATTGCATATTAGTAAGTTCTTTTCTCTTCTTACACATAAGTATAGAGACAAGACTAACCAGAAGAAAACTCTTTAAAAGATGGTGATAAATGCCAATAAAGTGGTCCTCGTTCTGTTTCAATGTTTTAGAAAGAAATTCTGTTACTTGAAAATTTAAATAGATACATATGTAGGCTGATAAAGCTTCTAAGAGGTAATCAAACACTTAACTTCACACACATGTTCAGAGAATGAGTACTAGAAATATACCCATATGATGATTTAATTAATATTTAAAAATCCCTTCAAAATAAATAATTAATATCTAAAAATAATGCAGATGTAAAGTTTAAATTATATATAACTCTATAACATCAATTATGGAAATTATATAAATTAATATGATACAGAATCTTACCATATCTGCACGAATATATGAATTAATTCCATATATTTTTGATATTCCAAACCTGCCCACTTTCTTTATATATGGTATTAAATTTATGAAAACAAATTAATGTGTGAAATATCTTATCCATTAGATTAAAACTAGATCAATGGATAAAAAATAAGTTCTCAGGTTCTGTCATTTACTTGATTCTCTCTGGATCATATGGACACACACACACACAGATATATATATATATACTAAATTATTATACCTGAAAGATTAAAAATTTTGATCGCTTGGTCGGTCGTGGTACTAGGCCACTAGCCTAAAAAATATACATATAATTTTACTTATTATAATATGAGCCCTAACTAAATACATATCTATATTAATTAAAATTTTACTTTTTAGACCCAATTATATATTTATAACATGAATCCAAATTATATAACTTTATTTATTGCAATATGAGCTCTAACTATATACATATCTATATTGACTAAAATTTTATTTTTAACACGGGTCCATATTATAACATACTTATATTAAATAGAAGAAATTTATATATAAAAAGAGAACATATAATATTAACATAAATTCTTAATATTATAAAATTATATATCAAATATAAATAAAAAATTAATTTACTTAAATATTAGTTATCTCGTGTTTCGCACGGGTTGTAAACTTGTGTATATATATATATAGACACCTTAATTCGTGTATTTTTGTATCCTGTCGTGTACCTATATTGAAATCCAAACCCGACATTAATTATGCTCGTGTACTTCTTATTTGTATACCTAATTTTAAAACTCAAACACTAAATTTTCGTATCGTCAACAAAATTGCCAAGTGGACATACTGTATATGTATATATGTTATCCGGATCTCCAATTAAAAAATAATTTTTATTGACCTTTTTACATATTCTAAATAAAATTCTTCTTATTACACTTAATTTTTAATTATTGTTATACTAATTTTTCTAATTAATTTATTATCACCAACCTATTTAAAGTATTTTTATAAACAAGAAAATATATTATATATATTGATACAAATTATTAACCTTACAATAATATAATATAATTTTTTTAAATAAAATACTAATAAAAATTTGTTTTAAAATATATTTACTTAAATATTAACTAACCATATATCGCACTGGTTATAAATTTGTACATATAAATTTCAAAATCTTCACTTTAATTTTTTAAATATATCAAAATTTTGTTGTTGTGGATTAAAAACTAGGGTGTATTAATTGCGATGTATGTCGGAGCTTATCGATATTTAATGCCTGCATTTGTGTTTCGTAGCTCAGTTCTGCCATCACAAGATGCTTATGTATCTCAGTGTGTGTTGAGAATCAAGCCAAACGTAATTCTAAGAATGAGGGGTTAGGCTCTTTATATAAACGTAGAGAGTCTAAGAATTAGAGTATGTTTAGGAACCTTGATGGGTAAGGCACTTCTTAGAAGGATTCTGAATCCTTCTCGAGATAGAAGCAGTTTCTATGTAGGAATATGTTGTTGGTGTAGGTGCCCTAGAGGCAATACATTGTTTCTTTTAATAGACCTTTATGTCATTTGATTATTCAATAAAAGTATTTATTATGACTTTAATTACTGCGATATATTTGTTAGCATAATAAACGTCCTTAGAATCATGATACACATTGTATAGTTTAAGTACATGACTTGAACTTGAGATTATATAATATATCATATTCTTAAAGGTCCCTAGTCGAGTATTATTATTATAGGACAATAATAATACATAAATAGACTAGTATGTTCTTTGACAGATAACCACATCTCATTGGTTATAAGTATGGGGATACTAAAGTTAATACATACGTACATGTAGGAGTACATGATACTGGACATACCCACAATGAAATTCTTCATGTTTAATAAAGTCATAAGAAAGACTCACAGTGATAATGGTGTAATGATCCTTTGACTTGAGATCATTATATTTCTATACGAGGATTAATATACTTTGACTACATTAAAAGTTACCTTTGACCGGGTGATGATAAAAGTGGACATCGGGTATATCATGAGTTGTATGAGAAATATGAATGATAGATAAAGGATTTAACCCTCCTATAATTAGGAGATATATTATTGGCCTCTTGATTGAGTGAGACTATAAAATGCATGGTCGTGCTCAAATAATGATTTGTTTTTCATAGTCTACTCACGGATCAAGTAAACCCGGATTAAATGTTGAAGATGATGAAAAAATACATGCCTCGAGTTTAATCTATAATATATATGGTTAAAGGGATTATATTACACATAAACATTAATCACAAAAGGTTTTATCGAATCACGATTTAATTATTGTTTAATTGGGTAGCAATGATGTATTACTAGATACCGCTCATTGTTTATAATTTTATTGGAGAATAAAATTATTGCCAATTAAATAATAGCCTATAGGGTCACACGCATGGAGCACTTAGAGGAATAATTAATTTAAATTATAGATTTAAATTAATTGATGATTATTTGAATTTTATTATATTAATTAAGTGAGACTTAATTAATTGAGAAAATATAAATTCAAATTAGAGGAGTATTTCTGCCCATAATAATTAAGTATGACTTAGTTATCAATTAAATAATAGAAATTCATTTTATTATTTAATCTTATACCTACATGGGTTAGGTTTTGCTGTTATGGGCCTATTAATCAGTCATTATAAATAGATAATGAAGGGTTAAGAGGCTATTACATTTTGAGAGAAAAAACCCTAGAGGGGGCAGTAACAAAGGAGGTAGAAACAAACAACTCCAATTATCAAGAGGGAGACTAGTACGTCCATTCCGCAGTCAAGATCGTGAGACGTTCTTGAAGGTACTCGTGTGGATACCATATAGGTATTTTTCGAGAGGAAGACACAAGTCGTGAAAGCTAGGATCTCTGTTGAGTTCTTGAAAGTCAATATCTTAATAGGTATAATTCTGTTTCACCATAATCTATCCAATCTTATACATGGATCCTGAGTTTGGGTTCCAATTTTTTTTGTTATATTTACGTTTATCCGCTGCGTTTTATGCATCGGAACCCAACAATGGCATCAGAGCTACGTGTATAAGGGGTTGATTTGGTTACGTGTTTACTGTATTTTATATACGAATATGTATGTTTGATGAATCTGTCATGATACAGTTATGTTATATGAATGATATAATGAATCTGTTAATATTATGAAATGATGATACCATGCCTGCCATGTTTATAATCTGCTTAGATTGAATCGGAATCGGAAGAACAGTGGGTTAATGATGTTGTATAAACAGAATCTGAATTGGATTTGGATTGATTATATAATTATTATATGATCAGTTTATTTGTATATGTAATGTCTGATTGTATATGATATGATAGGCAATATCAATAGTTTGATCGGAATCGTTCTGTGAATGCTAGGAAAGAAACTGCAGCAGAAAGTGTTTCTGGTATCCGTTTTCGACCCATAATATGTTTTCGGAGACAGTTTTTGATTATTTGAAATAATTTTCTTGGTCCATCATCATTAAACCTTGCCGGAAGTTTTGTTTTCGCATTCTGACATCGTTTAAGCCTTCAAAAATGCGATTTACTATTTTCCTGAAATTTTCTGATTTTTCTAATTTTTCTGATTTAGCCATATATGATGTTTGATGATTGGATCATGAGATATATGATATGGCATAGTCTTATATATGATTTTACATGTTCTTTAATGGTTAATTGAGCATGATGCATGGTTATGACCTTCAGACCCTAGTTGTAATGGTTTATTCTTTTGGTTTGTAATAAATACGACTTGCATGTCGTTTTCTATTTGTAATTGTTTATCTCGAATGTAACTCGAGTTCTGTTATAATTTCATTATTATAGTTATTAATGTAACATCCAAGAAGGACAAGGGGAACAATGAGGCAATCCATGGAGGCTAAGGAGTCATTGGAAGCAATAGAGAAGACATATGTAATAGTTACTTAATACCCCATAGATTGACCTTGATCTTTTCATTAGCTTGAAAAGATCACATATGATTGGGCTATAACCATTGCACGTTTACTTTCACGCTCTTTACATATGTTGTATGGAATGTATGTGTAGAGTAGAAGATACATGCTTTAATTAGATTAATGATGTATGCATGCATGTATTAGATACGTCACCCATGCCATGCTTGCCATGCTAAATAAGATAAAATCTGTAACGATTTAAGATTTTAAAATTAACATACGATCATAAGATTCTTGTGTTTATGAAATATGGATTTTTAAAACACGGAATTAAATATGGATTTTTGATATCCGTAACTGGGATTTTCTGACAAAAGCGGATATGCGTATTCGTAAGGTTGATGGGTATTAAGTGTGACCATTGGTATCCTCCATCTACCTGGGAAATGAAAATTTTAAGATGTCAATTTGAAATATTTGGTTCAAGGAAAATTGAGGATCTTTTTATGATGTGATCATGATCATTATAAATTTTCTAAACCCCTTAACAAAATATTAAGTTTTACTCGGATGCTTTCCAATGAATGAACACTCATCGAATCGTAGATCGATAAGGGGAAGGATTGTCAGTGGCAGGGGACTCCTGTCTATCGTGGTAAGATGCGACGAATATAAACGGTTATATTCGACCGTTGTATCATTGGGTCTAACTTAACTGAGTCGTCATAATAAGGTGAAAATAAACGGTTATATTCAACTATTATGAACTTAGAAGCATAGAGTTTGGTTAAAAGTCTATTAGATAGATAAGATCAATCGTTGTTCACCAAACTATCCAAGAATTGTATATGATATAAGTGAAAACTGTTGTCTACCTAAATAATCATTTTTAAGGACTTCTAGTGGTTGACTTAGGACATGACGAAATATGGATCTTGGCTCACTAGAAAGAATTATGGGATATACTTTCTAAATTAATAGTAAGGGCTATTAATTTGATAAAAATAGTGGGAGATATATTATGAATATATCATAATCATTTGAACATAATAAATAACTCAGACAATCTAATGTTTATTTTGTGCTGTTATCATTGTAGTTACTAAGTAATGGCAAACAACACAAACACACTATCCGTACGATCAGTCCTTGAGAAGGATAAGCTAATAGGAGGAAAAAACTTTCTAGACTGGCAGAGGAATTTGAGGATTGTCCTCAGGCAGGAGCGCAAGCTTCATGTCATTGATATTCCTCCAGCAGGTCCCCTTCCTGAGGGCGCTACTGTTGAGGAACGAGCAGCCCACACAAAGGATGAAAATGATGTAAATGATGTTGCACGTCTTATGTTGGCAAGTATGAGTGCTGAGCTTCAAAGACAGCATGTGCATATGGATGCATATACTATCAATAAGCACTTGCAAAACATGTTTGCAAACCAAACTTGTCAAGAAAGGTTCAACACGAGTAAGTCACTCTTTAATTGCGAACAAGGGGCAAGTGAACCAGTTGGCCCACATGTTCTGAAGATGATTGGTTACATTGAGTACCTTGAAAATTTGGGTTTCCTGATTGGTCAGGAAATTGGTATTGACCTAATCATGAATTCTTTGAACAACAAATTCACTCAGTTTGTTATGAACTACAACATGAATGAATTTGAAAAAACACCTATTGAATTGTTGGCTATGTTGAGGACATATGAGACCAACATGAAGACAGTTGCACCTGCTCCCATACTGATGGTGGGCAATAAAGGTAAGGCCAAAAGGAAAGGCAAGTGGAAGGGTAAGAAGAAGACTGGATCTGATTCTACACCCAAGCCAAAGTCAGGTCCCAAACAGGCTTTAAAGCCTAAAAGTGGTGTTGTTAAGGGTGAATGCCACTACTGTAAGAAAACTGGTCATTGGAAGAGAAACTGTTCAGCTTACTTGGAGGATCTGAAGAAAAAGTGGGCTGAGCAAGCTTCTACTTAAGGTATATATGTTGTAGAAGTCAATCTGTCTATTTCTACATCTTGGGTATTGGATACTTGGATGTGCTTCTCACATTTGTATAAATGTGCAGGAAATGCAGAGAAGTAGGATATTGGCTAAAGGAGAAGTGGACCTACGAGTTGGCAATGGAGCAAGAGTTGCTGCTTTAGCTGTAGGAACTTATTATTTATCTTTGCCCTCTGGGCTTGTTTTAGAACTGAAGAATTGTTTTTACGTGCCTGCGATTCGCAGAAACATTATTTCTGTTTCTTGTTTGGACAAGAAAGGTTTTTCGTTTACAATAAAGAGAAACAGTTGCTCTTTTGGTTTGAATTATTTAACCTATGATGTTGCGCATTTGTTTAATGGTTTATATGTTCTTGACTTAGATAATCTTGTCTATAATATAGAAAACAAACGACTTAAAGTTAATGACTCAAATCAAACATACCTCTGGCATTGTCATCTAGGCCATATAAATGAGAAACACATATCCAAACTACATAAGGATAGATACTTGGATAAGTTTGATTTTGAATCATACCAAGGATGTGAATCTTGTTTGCTTGGTAAAATGACTAAATCCCCTTTCACTAGTAAGGGTCAAAGGGCCACTGAATGTTTGGAGCTAATATATAGTGATGTATGTGGCCCAATGCGTGTGATGGCTAGAGGAGGCTACTACTACTTCATAACATTTACTGATGATTTCAGTAGATATGGATATGTATATCATATGAAGAATAAATCCGAATCTTTTGAAAAGTTCAAAGAATACAAGGCTGAAGTAGAGAAGCAAATTGGCAGAGGTGCAAGTATTAAGATCTTACGATCTGATCGTGGGGGAGAATATTTGAGCACAGAATTTAAAGAGTATTTAAAGGAGTGTGGTATTGTATCACAACTCACTTCGCCAGGTACACCTCAATGGAATGGAGTTTCAGATAGGAGAAATTGTACCTTGTTGGACATGGTGCGATCGATGATGAGTCATGCAGATCTTCCAATTAGTTTCTGGGGTTACGCTCTAGAAACAGCGGCTTTCACACTTAACCATGTTCCTACTAAGAAGGTTCAAAAGACTCCATATGAGATATGGGAGGAGAAACGGTCAGGCATGAGCTTTATGAAAGTTTGGGGATGCAAGGCGTTTGTGAAACGTCAAGTATCTGACAAGCTTGGACCTAAATCTGAAGAGTGCAATTTTGTGGGATATCCTAATGAAACAAAGGCGTATTATTTTTATAGTCCTTCTGAGCAGAAAGTGTTTATAGCTCGAGATGCTGTCTTCATGGAAAGAGATTTTGTTTCTAAAAGAAACAGTGGGAGAACTATAGATCTCGATGAAGATCGAGAACCACAAAATAGCTTTGAACTTGAAGTCGAAAAAGAGCAGGATATTAATAATGCTCAACAAACACAGGTTGTTCGTAGAACTGGTAGAATTCGCCATGAGCCAGAGAGATATGGATTTCTCTTGACTCAATGTGGTGATTTGATGCTCATAGATGAAGATGAGCCTCTCGCATACCAAGATGCTATGAACAGTCCAGACTCTAAGAGATGGCTAGAAGCCATGAAATCCGAGATGGATTCCATGTACGAAAACCAAGTATGGACTTTGGTTGATCCACCTGAAGGGGTAAAACCCATAGGGTGCAAATGGGTTTTCAAGAAGAAAACTGACATGGATGGAAATGTTCAGACTTATAAAGCAAGGCTGGTTGCAAAAGGTTTCAAACAAATTCATGGTATTGACTATGATGAAACTTTCTCACCAGTGGCTATGGTCAAGTCCATAAGGATTTTGCTTGCCATTGCAGCATTCCATGATTATGAAATCTGGCAAATGGATGTAAAAACAGCCTTCCTTAATGGAAGCCTTGAAGAGGATGTGTACATGACACAACCTAAAGGTTTTATCGATCCAAGGAATGTTAGCAAGGTATGTAAATTAGGTCGATCCATTTATGGATTGAAACAAGCCTCTAGGAGATGGAATATCCGTTTTGATGAAATAGTCAAAGAGTATGGCTTTGTTCAAAACAAAGATGAACCTTGTGTTTACAAGAAGATTAGTGGAAGCCATGTGGCATTCATAGTACTATATGTTGATGACATACTACTAATAAGGAATGACATACCTTCTCTTAAGGCTGTTAAGACTTGGTTAGGGAGCAACTTCTCTATGAAAGACTTAGGAGATGCATCCTATATTCTAGGAATGAGGATCTATAGGGATAGATCTAGAAGGATGATCGGTCTAAGTCAGAGTACATACATCGATAAGGTTTTGCATCGTTTTGGTATGCAAAATGCAAAAAGGGGATATGTCCCCGTGTCTTAAGGGATAACGATCTCTAAAATCAGTGTCCGAAATCATTGGATGAGAAGGACCGCATGAGTAAGGTTCCATATGCCTCAGCAATTGGATCTATCATGTATGCAATGGTATGTAGTCGCCTAGATGTTTCGTATGCTTTAAGCATGACGAGCAGATACCAATCTAATCCAGGTGAAGGTCACTGGACGGCAGTCAAGAATATTCTAAAGTACTTGAAAATGACAAAATATTCATTCTTGGTGTATGGAGGAGAGGAGAAACTGGTTGTAAAAGGTTACACCGATATAAGTTTCCAAACAGACAAGGATGATACTGTATCACAGTCTGGTTTTGTGTTTTGTCTAAACGGAGGTGCTGTAAGTTGGAAGAGTTCAAAGCAAGAAACATTAGCTGATTCTACAATGGAGGCTGAGTACATTGCAGCTTGTGAAGTAGCTAAGGAAGCTGTTTGGATTTAAAAATTCATTACTGTTTTGGGAGTGGTTCCATCGATCGCAGATACCATTGCTCTATACTGCGATAATAATGGAGCCATTGCACAGGCTAAAGAACCTAGATCTCACTCCCGATCCAAACATATACTCAGGAGATTTCACCTTATTCGAGAGATTAATGAAAGGGGTGGCATTCACATATGTAAAGTGCACACAAATGATAACATTGCAGACCCACTGACCAAAGGCTTGTCACAGAAGAAGCATGACAGTCACACTAGTTCCATGGGTATTAGATACATGGGTGATTGGCTCTAGTGCAAGTAGGAGATTGTTGGTTTAGGTGCCCTAGAGGCAATACATTGTTTCTTTTAATAGACCTTTATGTCATTTGATTATTCAATAAACGTATTTATTATGATTTTAATTACTACGATATATTTGTTAGCATAATAAATGTCCTTAGAATCATGATACACATTGTATAGTTTAAGTACATGACTTGAACTTGAGATTATATAATGTATCATATTCTTAAAGGTCCCTAGTCGAGTATTATTATTATAGGACAATAATAATACATAAATAGACTAGTATGTTCTTTGACAGATAACCACATCTCATTGGTTATAAGTATGGGGATACTAAAGTCAATACATACGTACATGTAGGAGTACATGGTACTGGACAGACTCACAGTGAGATTCTTTATGTTTAATAAAGTCATAAGAAAGACTCACAGTGATAATGGTGTAATGATCCTTTGACTTGAGATCATTATATTTCTATACGAGGATTAATATACTTTGACTACATTAAAAGTTACCTTTGACCGGGTGATGATAAAAGTGGACATCGGGTGTATCATGAGTCGTATGAGAAATATGAATGATAGATAAAGGATTTAACCCTCCTATAATTAGGAGATATATTATTGGCCTCTTGATTGAGTGAGACTATAAAATGCATGGTCGTGCTCAAATAATGATTTGTTTTTCATAGTCTACTCATGGATCAACTAAACCCGGATTAAATGTTGAAGAGGATGAATAAATACATGCCTCGAATTTAATCTATAATATATATGGTTAAAGGGATTATATTACACAGAAACATTAATCACGAAAGGTTTTATCGAATCACGATTTAATTATTGTTTAATTGGGTAGCAATGATGTATTACTAGATACCGCTCATTGTTTATAATTTTATTGGAGAATAAAATTATTGCCAATTAAATAATAGCCTATAGGGTCACACGCATGGAGCACTTAGAGGAATAGTTAATTTAAATTATAGATTTAAATTAATTGATGATTATTTGAATTTTATTATATTAATTAAGTGAGACTTAATTAATTGAGAAAATATAAATTCAAATTAGAGGAGTATTTCTGCCCATAATAATTAAGTATGACTTAGTTATTAATTAAATAATAGAAATTCGTTTTATTATTTAATCCTATACCTACATGGGTTAGGTTTTGCTGTTATGGGCCTATTAATCACTCATTATAAATAGATAATGAAGGGTTAAGAGGCTATTACGTTTTGAGAGAAAAAACCCTAGAGGGGGTAGTAACAAAGGAGGCAGAAACAAACAACTCCAATTATCAAGAGGGAGACTAGTACGTCCATTCCGCAGTCAAGATCGTGAGACGTTCTTGAAGGTGCTCGTGTGAATACCGTAGAGGTGTTTTTCGAGAGGAAGACACAAGTCGTGAAAGCTAGGATCTCTGTTGAGTTCGTGAAACTCAAGATCTTAATAGGTATAATTCTGTTTCACCATAATCTGTCCAATCTTATACATGGATACTGAGTTTGGGTTCCGAATTTTTTTGTTATATTTACGTTTATCCGCTGCATTTTATGCCTCAGAACCCAACAAATGTTTCCTTGTTGATTGAAGTGTCTTGGGAGCTACTCCTTGGAGTAGTTTCCTTGTAATCAGACATAATTATTTAGCTGTATATTTAACTAATCAATTAATTACAAATTTATTTAATAATTAGGGTTTCGAACCTCATTAAAAAGGCCTCCTTTTTGGACCAAACTAGGTTCAATTAATGTATTTCCATGTATTGCACACTATTACCCATAGTAGGTTCAACTTCTGTAAAGTGTGCAATAATTCTATTTTGTCCTCAAGGATTTTTCTTTGTACTCACTGGTATTTTTCTAGGAATTTTTCTCTATTTATAGAGAATTTTCTTAATTTTATTTGTACCCACAGGTATTTTTCTAAGAATTTTCCTCTATCTATAGAGAATTTTCTAAAATTTATTTGTACCCACATGTATTTTTCTAGGAATTTTCCTCTACTTATAGAAAATTTTCCATAATTTATTTGTACCAACAAGTATTTTTCTAGTAATTTTCCTCTATTTATAGAGAATTTTCCATAATTTATTTTTACCCATAGGTATTTTTCTAGGAATTTTTCTCTACTAAAAGAGAATTTTCTATAATTTATTTGAACCCACTGATATTTTTTAAGGAATTTTCCTCTATTTATAGAGAATTTTCCATAATTTATTTGTACCCACAAGTATTTTTCTAGCAATTTTCCTCCTTTTATAGAGAATTTTTCATAATTTATTTGTACCCATAGGTATTTTTCTAGGAATTTTCCTCTACCTATAGATAATTTTCCATAATTTATTTGTACCCACATGTATTTTTCTAGGAATTTTCTTCTACTTATAGAGAACTTTCCATAATTTATTTGTACCTACAAGTACTTTTCTAGGAATTTTCCTCTATTTATAGAGAATTTTCCATAATTTATTCGCTATTTAAATCATTTTTAATGATTTTTTAGCATTTTTTCTGAGTTATTTTCAACCAGGAATCCTGATCGAATTCGACCAGGATCCTAGTCGTTTCTTGGCCTCTTTAGGAACCCTGGTCGAACTGGGTTCCTAGTAGATTTCCGACCAGGATCCTGGTCGAAAATCTACTAGGAACCCTGTTCGACCAGGATTCCCAAAGAGGCCAAGAAACGACCAGGGCTTTCTTGGAGTCCTGGTCGAACAGGTTTCCTGGTCGATTTTCGACTAGGATCCTAATCGATTCTAGGACTTCTTGGAGTCATGTTCGAACAGGTTTCTTGGTCAATTTTCGACTAGGATCCTAGTCAATTCTGGGCCTTCTTGGAGTCCTGGTCGAACAGATTTCCTGGTCAATTTTCAACCAGGATCCTAGTCGATTCTGGGCCTTTTTGGAGTCCTGGTCAAACAGATTTCCTAGTGGATTTTAAACCAGGATCCTAGTCGATTCTAGGCCATTTCTGAGACCCTAGTCGATGGGGACTCTTGGTCGAATTTGGGCCATTGATTAACTTTTAGTCGATGACGATTCCTGGTCATTTGTTCAATCAGGATCCTAGTCGTTTATTGCAATATGACCATCGATTTGATAGTTAATGGGCCTTGGCTCATTTCATTCTTCAATATGTTTTAGTCCACATCAATTTTTGGGCCAAAGGCCTGGTAGGCCCAATTAGTATGTGGACCTTTTTTTTTACTGGCTATAGGAGGTTTAACCGGTTGAGTTACCTTTTTTCTTGGCTATAAAATAGTGCAGTGAGAACTTCATTTTCACTTCTCACTTAGTAAAATTCTCTCAAAATTTCACTCTAGAGCCAAGGCGATTTTCGGCGAATATTTTCCGATAAATCTTCATCTTCTTCGTTTCTTAAGCCTTCATCTGTTGAATATCCATGGCGGATCAAGATGTTGCTCAACAAAGGCTAATGGCCAGGGTGGCCAAAAGAGGTAATGTTGTTGTTGTAGATCCAATTTTTTCTTCACTTTCTGATCTTTTACAAACCATGGGTGATGAATTTTACACATTGGCCGAGTTGGATGCCACTAGGTTTACTAGCATCTTCATCAACCAGGTTCACTGTGATAAATTTACAAGGTTCTAAAAAGCCTTCATGGGTATAAGTTTATTTTGGCCGAGCCTGGAGATTGGGCATGTCATTGGAGGCCCAATAGGCTGTTCATTTTTAGAGATTCCCTTCTAGGTGGGCTCAGATTCCCTTTCCATGAATTTGCAATTAGGTTACTAGCTGAGGTTAGGATAAATCCATGACAATTGAGCCTAAACTCGTGGAAGACCCTCTTTTGTTTTATTGTCTAATGCCTTAGGAAAAATTATCCCCTTCCAGTAGCTATTTTTAGAAGTATTTTTTAGTTTAAAAATAGCCCATCAAATATATTGGGCTGGATCTATATAAGCCACAGGCATGGGGTGAGCCCAATCTTTTGCAACAAATCTTTGCCCGACAACAACATGGATTGGCGGAGGGACTTCTTTTATTTGGAATGGGAAGGAGGAGACTGGGGCACTCTTTTTAGGCCCAAATTTTGCAAAGTCAAGGATGGAAACGGAGGTTTGATCCAACTAACTCCCGAGGAAAAGCATATTATTGGTGACTTGGGCCAGGACAAAGGCTGGACCCATCATATAAAGATTTTGGAGGAGTTTTCTTTGAAGGCTGTGGGCCTTTCAATTGTTTCTGATAATGGTATTTTCTTTTCTTGACTTGTCGTTTCTTTTCGACTTTATGAGTCCAATTATTTATTTTTTCATGTGTTTTGTAGTTTCGGAAAACATTAACTTCCATTTGGGCGTGGGTGATCAAGAGACCCTAAGATGAGGAAGGCCCGTGAGGCTATCAAAGGCCCAATTAAGAAGCCCAATATACCTGGGTTCCTTCAGCCTTGTGATAAGGCCCAAGGAAAGAGGCCACGGGTTGATGAAGAGGAGAACCCAGAGACCGCAACTTGGAGGCCAGTTGGGGCTTAAGGAGCTAAGACACTGTCATCGAGAGTACCTTGAATCTGTTGACTAGTCACAGAATTCTATTCCTCTGGTCGACAAGGCCAAGATTTTCCTGAAAATGGACATAGAAGAGGCGGAGACTTTGGGGGCCCAAGTTGTTTCCATGGTAAGGCTCATTTGTTTCAAACATTTTTTTATACCTAGTCGCTTTTAGGTTTTCCCATTTTTTCACTAGGTCGTGCTTTTTAAATAGGTCAACACTTACTTTCAGACCATGGCCCATCAGGCCAAGATTTGGCACTTCTCGGAGAAGGCCCAAAGGAAGGTCAAGGCCAAGGTCGAGGAAAAGGTGACCGTTCTTGAGAAGAAGCTGCTCGAGAAGGAGCAGGAGTTGGTGGCGGCCTATGCTGAGCTGCAAGAGTTAAGGTCCGGGAAGAAGGCCGTGATTGACGAGTACATGGAGTCGGAAGGATTATATGTTTTCATGGATAAACATGACGACATGGTTTTTTCGGCAACTTGTGCTCAGGCTTGGGAGAACTGCCTCGATGCCGTCTTGGCTAAGCACCCCGGTCTTTTTGATCCGGCTGACTTCCCTTGTCCTATGGGTCAGCTATTGGCCTTGACTTCTACCGCTCGAGGGACATGTTCGGGAGACTTGTCGGATGGAGAGGCCCTGGACGAGTATGATCGGGTCTTCGATTCTACTCCCGAGGCTGAAGACAATGCATGGAAGGAGGTAGAAGAAAAAGAGAAGACCGGGGATGGGGAGGACGAGGATATTGAAGCCATCACTTAGCTTCTTTTGTTTTACCTTGTATTTCTTGTATATCCTTACTGTTTTTAACTTATGTAACCCCAAAGACTTTTTATTTATGATAAGTCATTTTCTCTTATTTTTTTGTGCCTTAGCATATTTAATAAAATATACTTTTCGAGCATAAAAGAATAAATGGGAATGAATCAAAGTGCCATCCAGGCTTGATTTTATTCCTTTATCATAAAGGAACTTAACAAAGATTGCCAAACTAGGCTAAACACACATGTTTTTGAAAATGCCATAAGGCTGAAAACTTTATTAATAATGCCTTCGAGGCTAAAGTGGGCACAACCCTTACAAAACGGAAATCATGTCTAGAGTAAAAGGCTCTTACATCCTAATAGTTTTATCGAACCTTATTTCTACTTAGTTCCTACTAAATATAAGAACTCATAGTTGAATTCTTTAAGCATAATAAACCTTCAGGTTTGAGGCATACCAAGATCTTGGCACCTCATCATCTTCTAGGGTTTCAAGGATGTTTGATCCTCCTCCCTTAACTTGTTTTATCTTGTATGGCCCTTCCGAGCTGGGGGCTAAATTTCCTTTAGGGCCTACCCCGGACAGTTCATCTTTTTTGAGGACCATGTCCCCTTGTCCGAAAAACCTGTCATTAACCCTTAGGTTATAGTAGAAAGATGACTTCTTTTGATATTCAATGATCTTCGCATGAGCCCTGTCTCTAACTTCATCAATTAAGTCTAACGCAAGCTTCATTCCTTCTTCATTTCCCTCAGGCTCAAAGGCCTTGATTCTCGGGGATACATGTGATATTTCGACCAGAACCACTGCCTCTACCCCATAAGCTAAGAAGAACGGAGTTGCATTTGTGGTCACTTTATGAGTGGTCCTGTATGCCCAGAGTATTGACAAAAACTCATCCACCCATATGTTAACAGAACGTTCGATCTTTTTCTTGAGTGCATCTAGGATGATTCGATAGGCTACTTCAGCCTGCCCATTTGCTTGGGGATGTGCAATAGAAGTGAATCGTAGATTGATGTCGTTATCATTGTAATGTTCCTTGAATTCTTCACTGTTGAATTGTGTTCCATTTTCCGTGACCAGGATTCATGGTATTTCGTACCTACATATGACGTTTTCCCAGAGGAATTGAGCTACTTGCTTGGTCATTATCTTGGCCAGTGGTTTAGCCTCAATCCACTTAGTGAAATAATCGATCACAACGATCAAGAACTTTCTTTGTCTGCTAGCCATTGGAAAGGGTCCAAGGATGTCCATTCCCCACATCGTGAAGGGGATAGGGGAATTGATGGACGTCAACATCTATGGAGGTTGCCTGACAACTGGTGCATGCCTTTGGCACCTGTCACACCTTCTTAGATAATCTTTTGAATCTTTTAGCAAGTCATGCTAGTAAAATCCAAGGCGAGTGATTTTGTGAGCCAAAGCTCTGCCCCCCAAGTGTTGTCCACAAATTCCTTCGTGTACTTCTTTCAAAGCCTCATGGGCTTCATCTAGCCTTAGACATTTCATGTATGGAATAAAAAAAGATTTCTTATAGACAATTCCATCAATAAGAGCGTACCTTAATGCCCTCGCAGTAAGTTTTCTGGCTTCTATGGTACTGGAAGGAGTCCATCCAAATTAAATGTGGGCTTTAATTGGATCCATCCAGCAACTGCCCATGTTTATCGGGGCTACCAGCTTTGCATTGATGCTGGGGGTCTTTAAGACTTGGAAGTAGACACTTTCCATATGTTCATCCAGTTCCGATGAAGCAAACTTCGATAGGGCATCAACCTTTACATTCTCTTCTCTAAGAACATATTCTGTCTAACATTCTTCAAACTGGGTCATTATAACTTTTACTATTCGGAGATATTTAACCATGATTTCTTCTCTTGCTTCAAACTCCCCATTTACTTGGGATATAACCAGCTTCGATTCTCCACAAACTTTAAGGTATTTGGAATTTAGTGCCTTGGCCAAGCCCAGACCTACTATCAGAGCTTCATATTCGACTTCATTGTTGATTGTTGGAAAATCAATCTTAATAGCATACTCAATGATGAATCCCTCTGGACTTTGCAGCACCAAGCCTGCTCCACTAGATTTTGTTTTTGATGCCCTGTCAAAATTGAGTACCCTATATTCTTTAGGAGTTTGTCCTCCTTCTTTTTGTATTGTTTCCTCACTATCCTGCCCCTCGACTTCTTGGTAGTTGATGGTACATTCGACCACGAAGTCAGCAAGAGCTTGAGCCTTAATGGTCGTTCGAGGCTTATACTTGATGTCAAATTATCCCAGCTCGATGGCCTATTTAATCAATCTTTCACTTGCCTTGGGGCTATGTATGATGTTTCTCAAAGATTGATCAGTTAATACCTCGATTTTGTGTTCTTGAAAGTAAGGCCGTAACTTTCTTAAGGCCATTACCAAGGCCAATGCAAACTTCTCGATCTTGGAGTAACTAAGTTCCGTTCCATGCAAAACCTTGCTTACATAATAAAATGGCTTTTGAATTTTTTCCTCTTCTTTTATAAGGACATCGCTCAAGGCCTTATCAGATATGGCCAAATAAAGGTATAACATGTCCTTGGGACTTGTCTTGGCCAACAACGGAGCTTCAGCCATATATTTCTTCAGTTCCTCGAAGGCTGCCTAACTTTCTTCAACATTTTGAAGAAGGGTAGGCATTTGTTCCTGTGACATCTCATGTCCTATTGTGACATCTCATGTCCTACTGTGACATCTATAAGTGCATTGATCCTCGGAAGAGGGAAGCAATCCTTTGGACATGCATCATTTAAATCAGTAAAGTCTTCACACATCTTCCATTTGCCATTGGATTTCCTGACCATTACAGGGTTAGCTAGCCATTTGGGGGAATTGAATTTCTTTGATAAAGCCAGCCTCTAAAAACTTTTCCACTTCCTGCCTTATGGTTTCTTGCCTCTCTGGAGCGAAATTTCTCTTCTTTTACTTTACCGTTTTTCGTCTTGGATATATGTTAAGCTTATGAGTGAACAATTCAGGGTCAATCCCCGACATATCAGCAGTTGTCCAAGCAAATAAGTCCCCTTTTTGTCACAATAATTTTACTAATTTTTCTCTCATGGGCTCTCTTAATGAGGCCCCAATATAGGTGACATTCTCAGGTTCTCCCAGAACTAAGGAAATTGGAACCAAATCTTCAGCTGGCTTCCCCCTTCTTTCTTCGTCTTTTCTTAAGTCCATGTCCTCAATGGGTAGGACTTGCCCCCGACTCCATCGGGTCTCAGGGCTGCCACGTAGCAACTTCTTGCTATTCTCTGGTCTCCTTTTTCCTCCCCAACACCGTTTTTGGTGGGGAACTTGATCTTCAAGTGATAACTCAAGGCAACAGCTTTAAAAGCATGCAATCATGTTCTTCCAAGGATTGCATTATCAGTAGAAGACACTTTGATTACCAGAAAGGTTAGCATCTAAGTGACCTCTCTAGGTTCTCTCCCCATTGTCATGGGTTGTTGAATGGTTCCTTCCACCTTTGATTCTACTCCATTAAAACCATAGATTGGAACATCTGAAGGGGTTAGTTGGGAATCATTGTACCCATCTTCACAAAGGCATTATAGAATAAGATATCAACTGATGCTCCATTGTCCACCAGAACTCTCTTTATTTCTGAATTTCCTATCAAAGAGGATATGACAATAGGATCATCGTGGGGAAACTTTATCTCTTCCAAGTGTGAGTCATTAAAGGATATGACCACCTCCGTTCTAGCACGTTTAGGTGCTTCACCTATGACTTGCATAACTTCTATTGCGTATGCTTTCTTTGAGTTCCTTGAATTCCCTGCAACTGTGGGTCCTCCGAAAATTATATTAATAACTGGTCCTCTAGGCTAGGGGTTCCTATCCTGACTATCGTTATTTCTTCTATTATCATCACTCCTATCATGGCTTCCATCTTTAGTGTACTTAGAAAGTTTTCCTCTTCTGATAAGGAATTCAATTTCATCATTCTATTGTCTGCAGTCATCCGTGTCATGTCCGGTATCCCTATGAAATGGACAAAACGCGCTCTTGTTTCTCTTCTCAGGATCAGATTTCAGGGATTTAGGTCATCTCAGGTCTCGATCCCTTTCAATATCCATCAGGATTTGGCTTCGAGGCGTATTCACCCTTGCGTATTTAGCAAACTTTTACCCCAAGTTATTTTTCTTAGAGGGGATTTTGAATCTTAATCCGTCTTGGAATACTTATCTTGGGCATCATACTCTTGATCGCATTTTCTCTTCTTGTTATTATTCTCATGTGTCGCCATTGATATAGTGGTTTTCTTCATGCATTCTTCCGCCTTAATATATTTCTCTACTCTGTCTTAGAGAAGGAGCATGTTCTCGGGCGGATGCTTGGCCAGAGATCTCTTGAAGTAAGGATCAGTCGTCCCTTGTTGTAAGGCTATCATAGCCACTTTTTCGTCCAAGTCCTGGACTTTCAAGGCTTCCTTGGTGAAACGGTTTAAGTAGTCCCTCAAGGATTCGTTCTTTCCCTACTCCAGATTCGTAAGAGAAGCTGAGCTTTTTTCATGCACTCTTCCGCTTATAAACTGTCTTATGAAGGCCTTGCCGAGTTCTTTAAAGGACCCAATGGAGTTGGGGGGCAACCAGCTATACCAACATTGGGTCATGCCCCCCAGGGTTTGGGGGAAAGCCCTTCACTTCACAGCATCATTGATAGGTTGTAACAACAAAGTATTCGAGAAGGTTCTTACGTGATTAGCTGGATCACCTGCCCCATCATAAGTGTTGATTGTGGGCATCTTGAACTTACTTGAGATGTGAGCGTTCATAATCGCTTTGGTAAAGGGTGGTGTCAGATCCTCAAGATCTCCGAGTGGTAACAACTCAGTGGGATCAGCTCTTGCAGTTTTCCATTCTTCTCCCTCGAAGGGTTCCATCTAGTTCTATGATGTCAGGGGCTTCAAGCCTCGGGGTTGGCCTTGTGGCCTGCCGATCTAAGCTTTTCTTTATCTCTTTGAGTTCAGCCTCATACGAAGCAATTTTCTATTTTAGTGTCCTACGGGACTGTGAACGTTGACTTCCTACGGGTTCCTTGCCAGGCCTTCTCCTCCTAGGATTAATATTGGTGCCTGCAGAGCATTCATCATCAGTTGAATATGGTCCTGAGAAATCACAGACTCCTTCTCTACGCCCATAATTTTGTTGCTCCAACCCTCGAATGTATGGACTGAGATAAGCTTGGGAGAGTCCAAGCCTAGGTTGGGAAATAGTGCTGCTAGGGATAACAATAGTAGAAATTTATGCACGAGGAGGAGCAGTAGCAATAAAAGGAGTTCGAGTTACCTGGGATAGAGGGGATGATCCATGGATGACTTCCTCAGGATTGGTAGAATAAAAGATTTCACTGAACGGGCCAAGTCTTTGAGTGCTAGGACCTTGAGTTCCAGCGGGAACAATGGTGGTAATGGGGATTTCAATGGTTTGAGTTTCATCTGGTGGAATCATAGCAGTCGGGTCTCCCATAGGAGGAATCACAACGGTTGGGTCTCCTATAGAAGGGATGATATCTCCATCAGTTCTTCGTGTTCTTGCCATGGTTAATGTTCGTTCCCCACAGTCGGCGCCAAATGTTGTGGATTAAAAACTAGGGTGTATTAATTGCGATGTGTGTCGGAGCTTATCGAGTTTTAATGGTTGCACTTGTATTTCGTAGCTTAGTTTTGCCCTCACAAGATGCCTACGGATCTCAGTGTGTGTTGAGAATCAAGCCAGCCATAGTTCTATGAATGAGGGGTTAGACCCTTTACATAGACGTAGAGAGTCTAAGAATTGGAGTATGTTTAGGAATTTTGATGGGTAAAACACTTCCTAGAAGGATTCTGGATCCTTCTCGTAATAGAAATAGTTTCCATGTAGGAATATGTTTCTTTGTTGATTGAGGTGTCTTGGGGGCTACTCATTGGAGTAGTTTCCTTGTAATCGAACATGATTAATTAGTTGTATATTTAGCTAATCAATTAATTACGAATTTATTTAATAATTAGTGTTTCGAGCCTCATTAAATAGGTCTCCCTTTTGAAGCAAACTAGATCTAATTAATGTCATATTAATTGTGTATTTCGGGCTTAGTTTTAGCCAATATCATCCATAGTTCTATGTTATTTTATAATAATGTATATACAAAAATATATTTGAACATGGCTACAATCGTTTTCATATATGAAAGAGATGAGAAAACAATTTCAGAGTTCAAAACTCGACATCGGTCTCGAACTAATTTAAAATACCAAAAATGAGTGAAAGCTACAAATTAAAAATCATAGGAAGGTATAAATGTGTGGTAGATGGAAGATTAACTTGGCCCATAATTTTAAACATCATAGTCTTCTTGTCCCCCTTAGCTGTGAATTTTTGGAACTCGCTTTGTTAGGCCATCCAGCAAAGACCAGCAGCAACAAGTCAAATAGACAGATACTGACTATATATATAGACATACAACGTGCACATGTTCATTTAGACATTTACATCTTCAACCAATATTTGGTGCTTTTAAATGAATCAAATTTCAGACTACCATTTAATTCTTCTACTGTAATAAACCATAGAGCAGGCACGTTGTGCAGAATCATTATTGCATTTCAATTATTGCAGAACCAATACAATCTCATACAACTAAAATCAATCTCAAATGTAACCACGAACAATTTTATTTTTTTTCAAAAAAAAGTTTCATTTGGTTATAAATTTTATATAAAAAAAGTTTCATTTGGTTACTCTTAGTTATAAACCGTATTTTTGCAAATAATTTCAAAAGATAGTAAATCGTAAAAAAATTATAAAAAAATAGTATTTTTGATAAATACCCAAATAAATAATGATGATGCCATATTCTATAACGAGCACGATACAAAATAATAAAATAAATTTTTGATTCACTTAATCTTAAATACGGATAATATATTGAGAAATATATAAGAACGAGGACAAAACTCATGTATATATATATATAAAGGTATCTTTATACCATCTAAAATGGGTTAACGAAAGACACCTAAAATTCTGGCGAAGGGTACATAATTTTTCTGCTACTGGAGCAGTGGTTCCTACAAAGTGTTGTAGGATAGCGAGACACAGTGTATAAACTACATCTTCTTCACCAGTAGTTACTATAGTCGGATTGGCTGGATTATTGGGTTCTATTTTAACCAATTTTTTATGGTTCATTATTTCTGTTTTCTGAGCATCGGTAAGAAAATGGTCCCACCAACCTCTAAGTTGTCCTACAAATCTAGTGGTTAAGAAGGAAGCTATAGCACTATCGTTGTTTCCATGTTGTTTACACATAGTGGAATACATAATAATCCTATGTATTACATCTACGATTTCTTTATCATTTAATCCATCAATATTCCATTCATAGATGGTTTTTCCTGAATAAGAATTTTGATAAGGCTCAGGTTCCTCAAATAAAAGGTCCTGAGGTGAAGGTCTCTTGTAATAATATTTATCAAGAGGTTTTGAAGTTGTTACGGATTAAAAACTAGGTCGCTTTTAATATGAAATTAATGTTAGGGTTTGGGCGAGCTTCAAGCTTTAATGGTTGCGTTAACGTTTTGTGACTATCTCAAGTCCTCGTTAACTGCCTATGTATCTCAATGAATATGAGAATCAAGACAATAATGTAGTTATATTGAGGGGTTAAGCCCTTTGTATAGGCACATTGAGGGCCTTGGAAGTACTTTAGGGTTAGGAGACTTGGAGGTCAAGTCTCCTAGTGATAAGGTTTTTAGAACCTTCCAGGAATGAGAGCCCTCGTTAGACTCTTCCAAGTGATAGACTTTCTAGATCCTTCAGGGATGAGTGCCCTCAACGAGCTTCTTGGGCTTTTACTGAGCCTTTATTAATTAATTATGAAATTAATTAATAAAAGAGGCTTAATGGGCCTATGGCTTCAACAGATCTTAAGAGCTGGACTTACAAATCCAATTGAACCTTGGATTACAAATCCACTAGTTTTGTAAGACAACTTAGAGGTTGGTGGGACAATTATCTTACCGATGTTCAGAAAACAAAAAAAATTAACCATAAAAAACTGGTTAAAATAGAACCCAATAATCCAGCTAATCCGACTATAGTAACTACTAGGGAAGAAGATGTAGTTTATACACTATGTCTCGCTATCCTACAACACTTTGTAGGAGCCACTGTCCTAATAGCAGAAAAGTTATGTACTCTTTTCCAGAATCTTAGGTGTCCTTCCTTAACCCATTTTGGATGGCATAAAGATACCTTTTTTTATCTAGGGTTTATCAACTAACAAACCCTAATTCAATTCATTGAAAGTTACCCCATTTATTTGCCAAAAAGGTCCGACAATCTTTAAGGATAAAAAATGACGGAATAAATATTAATTATTCAGATTTAACTTATGGAAAACTAATAAGTAGTTATATTAATGAAGGATTAGCTTTATGCAATGATATTAAGCATAAAAAACCAATTGAAAAAACAAAGAATTTCAGAAAAATACCAACTAGGTGAATTATGTGAACAATTTGCAAGGAAAACCTCTTAGACCCCAGAGGCTCATAAAACTAGAGGAAAACAAAAGATGATTTATAAGAATAATGAAAAATAAAAATATTATGAAAAACCTTATAAAAAGAATTATAGGAAGCATTATTACAATGCAAAAAATAAACAAAAAGAAAGGCCATTTATTCCTAATAAAAGGAAAAGAAAAGCTAAGAAATTAGATATAACTTGCCACAAATATGGAAAAGTAGGGCATTGTACTAACCAATGTTGGACTAAGAAAGCCCTTAAAGAGATAAAAAATGAACAATTGCATTCACAATTAAAAAAGATTATGATAATCAAATCTGAGTCAGAAAGAAAATCCTCTAATGAAAAAGACTTAGAATCAATGAATGGTACTTCTTCAAAATCCTTGTCCTCTGATGACAAGGATTGTTAGTGTAATGAAATCAATTATTGGAAATCCATAGTAGAGATTAATGGATTAAATGTTATTAATGCTGATAAAGATAAGGCATTAAAAGTCATCGAGTCGATCACAAATCTTGAGCTAAAGAAAAAAATGATTGATGTTTTAATAAAAAACAGTTCCAAAGATTCTAATAAAGAGTCTCCATTAATCATAGAAGCACCTTATCAGTTAAGTGAAGTCTTGAATAGATTTCAACAAGCTAATATAAAAGAGACTCCATTGTCAGTTGCTGACCTAAAAATAGAAATTAATATACTAAAATATGAAATAATCTAGATTAAGCAAAACAATGAAGGGTTATATAGGAGAAGAACCTTATTAGAATCACCTGTTATGATAGAAGATCAGGTGGCTACTACCAGTAATACTGGGAGCAAAGATTATCTTAATCTTTTAGAACAAGTTACTTCACAAAAATGGTTTGTGAAAATTACTCTAGTTATTTAAATTTTATTCAAGAGGGGATAATTGTAACTTCCTGACTTTTTGGGATATTAAACTTATATCGAAAAACTACTAAAATGAAAAACTACATATTTATTAATGGCAAAAGTCTAGTCAGGGTACACCTGAAAGTCAAACACAAATTGAAGTTCATAAATAAGAGGCACAGCTCTCACAATAAACAATACTGAAATTTAGAAATAAAATTAAAAGGTCCCATAGCATGCTTGAAGCGTCTTTATTCATCCCAAATATAACTTGAAATATTAGAAAGGAGTGAGCTACAAAGCTCAGCAAGTAACTAACATCGCCACTAGTCTGGTCAAATAAATACAATAAAAACAAGTATAGAATATATCCATTAGAAACAATTTTCGATATATAATATGATAACAATTTCGATACAAAATCCGAAAACATTTTTATCCCCACAGTTTAATACTCAAGCCACTTATCCGGTGACACGGTCCTTAACACAAAATTGTTAATACTGCGCCCCTTACTAAGGTATCGATAAAAGTGCACATCCCCGAAGGGCCCAAAAGTGGTGTGCCCTAGTAAGGTATCGAAGGCTAGTTCCGGAACTATAACACAAGTACTAACGAGTCCAATACAAAGACTAAACTGGGGTACTAAAATCTTACATTTTATACGTTAACGAATCTAAAATAATACCACTTGACCATATTTTAATAAAATAAAATATGTAACAAAAACAATAATTTTCAGAGTTTAAACATATAAATGTACATTTCAAAAATCAACTAAAGGTCCGGAGAGAAACTTACCTCAATCAATAATCAAGCTATTGACGAAGATATCCTAAATTAATCACATATCCAACACCAACAACAATGAAAAATAACATATCAATATTGTTGACCAAATCCATTGACAAATATATGGGCTACAAAACTACAACTAAATGATAAAATCAATGAATATAACAATATATAAAAGAGGTGTTTGATACAAAAATTTGTATTTACATAATGTCAATATAATAAAATAGTGGTGACATAATAAAATAATGCTGATGCAAAAATATAATCATTATCAAAATTTATAAAAAGGGTTTTGACCCAATATGGCTAAGATATTACATACTATACACGAGAGTATGTAGCATCATAACCATTTATAATAATATTAAAATACAACTATAAAAATTGGGCTCTGTCAATCTTTATATTGTCAATAGAGTCTGATATAGCCCAAATCTTGAGAACAAGTATCAATACCATAACTAACTGCTGAATAAATAAATCAACATAATATACATATATACATATATATATATATACAAACAAAATACTATAACTCAGACGTGTTTATAAAAACTCAATGTAATATATATGAATTATATATCACATCAAGAAATTGCTAAGGACATAAAATGAAATGCTATAACTCATATTTGTTTACAAAAACTCAATGTAATATATATTATTTATATATCACCTCAAGTAATTGCTATGAACATAAGAATATTTTTAGGGAAACAAGACATTACCTAGAGTGAAAATTTTGTGACTAACTTTGTGTGTGCATTTTTCTTTAACCCAAAATCTCTATTTATAACATTCCTGGCCCTTAACACAATCCCTAATTGATGTCAAAATTAATACTCATAATATCAGTATAATATTTTAATAACTAATTCAAATTTCAAAAACTTTCCAAAACAAAATATAGCCATATCTATTTCAATTAAAACAAAAATAACTATTCTAATACTTTTATAATCATATCTTTTAACTATATATAATATACAAAGTCACACCCATATATATAATTTAACATATATATTCAATAGCTATAATTAATATTAAAAAAATGAGGATATTACAATAATTCTCACTAAATATTTTGAAAAAACTACCCAATCTATAACCCATGCAAGAGGAGATAGATTAAGGATAAAATACAAATTATCCAACACTTATGTTTGCAATCAAGGTGTTTGTATGCCAACATCTTTTATTTTGGTTAAAAATATTAACCACCGAGTTATTTTAGGAACTCTATTTCTTCATAAGATCATGTCTATTAATAAGATAGATCAAAATAAAATTTCAACTAAGATAAATAGTAAAAAAGTTTTATTCATTTTTATAACAGACCCACATATATGAATGTTTAATGAAGTAAGGGATGCCATTTTTAATAAGGAAAAATAATTATGTTTCCTTAAAGAGGAAATAGGAATTCTTAACATCAATGAACAACTTAATAAAAATAATATTCTGCTACAAATTAAATCTATTGAACAACAGTTCCATAGTAAAGTTTGTAATGACTTACCTAATGCCTTTTTGGATAGGGAGAAACACTTTGTTTCTTTACCCTATATAGAGGAGTTTAATGAAAACCAAAACCCAACTAAAGCAAGACCTGCTCAAATGAATAAGGAATATCTAGAATTATGTAAGAATGAGATAAATTTTCATCTAGAGAAAAAATTAATTCATTAGTCATGAGGTGTTCATGGAGTTGTACTGATTTTTATGTCAACAAGGCAGCAGAAAAGGAATGAGGTGTTCATACACTAGTTATAAATTATAAACCCCTTAAGAAGGTGTTAAAATGGATTAGATATCTAATTCCTAATACAAAAAATTATTAGATAGATTAAATGATGCTTTAATATTTTCTAAATTCGACATGAAATCGGGATATTGGCAAATTCAAATTAGCGAATCTGATAGATATAAGACTGCATTCACAGATCCTTTTTGACATTTTGAATGGAATGTTGTTCCATTTGGATTAAAAAATGCTCTTTCTGATTTTCAGAATATCATGAATGATATATTTAATCCTTACAGAATTTATATTTGTGTATATTGATGATATTGTAGTATATTCTAAAACTGTAGAACAACATATAAAATATTTAAAAATATTTAAAAATTTAATAAAATATAATGGGTTAGTTATATCTGCCCAAAAAATGAAGTTGTTTCAAACTCAAGTAAGGCTCCTTGGGCACATAATAAATCAGGGAAAAATTATTCTTATAGACAGAAATATTGAATTCACGTCTAAATTTCTGAATACTATTACGGATACAAAACAATTACAAAGATTCCTAGGAAGTCTAAATTATATTTCAGATTATTATGAAAATTTAGCCAAAGATACATCAATACTATACTCTAGATTAAAGAAAAATTCGGGTCCTTGGACTGAGAAACACTCTCAGGCAATTAGAATTATGAAGGGCAAAGTAAAATATTTGCCTTGTCTATCCTTGGACAATCCAAATATTTTAAAATAGTAGAAACAGATGCTCTAATATAGGGTTTGGAGGTATCCTAAAATAGACAAACCCTGAAACTTCAAAAGAGGTTTTAGTCTGGTTTACATCAGGAAAATGGAATTCCACTCAGATAAAATATTCGATTGTTAAAAAGGAAATGCTTTCTATTGTTAAATGTATTTTAAAATTTCATGATGATTTATTGAATCAGAAATTTTTTCTTAGATTTGATCATAGTTCAGCAAAGTCAATTATTGAAAAAGATGTTAAGAATCTCATAACAAAACAAATTTTTGCAGGATTGCAAGCTCAGCTCTCTGCCTTCGAATTTAATATTCAATATATAAAGGGAGAAAATAATTCTCTTGCTGATTATTTAACCTGTCAATTTTTACAAGGTGAATGACAACCCCTAACAGGGGAAGAGGTCACGGCTATGGTAGTGGTCGAGGATATGGGAGTAACAATATGCTACCCCGTCAGGAAATAACTGTCCCCCTAATAGGAGATTGAAAAGTATATCAAAATAGAGCTATGAGTGTGCAACAATTACCTATACCACCTACACCTCAAAAAAAGGAAGAAATACCTTCATCTTCATCATCTAGTAGAATAACCTACAAAGATGTAACTGAAAAAGAAGCCTATCTAGAACATGAATACTTTGAAAATCCGGTCATAGAGAACATCCTGTATATTGAGGATGAATATATTCAGATAGCTCATAATGATGTGTGGTCTATCAGAACAAGATATCTTGAATCAAGAGGATATCCAAGCCTTCATAATTAAGTCGGACAGAATCTAGAGATCTTCTTAACCATTACTGGATCAATAAAAATTACTCATCATTATCAGAACAATAATCCTGAAGCTTTATTAATTTTTGCAAATGTCATATCAATAAAATATTACTTCTCAGAGAATGGGGATTAAATCCCAATGGAGAAAAAGCTATTAAAATAGCAGAAGGTAAATATATATACTTTAATTATTGGGATTATATCCAGGTTTTCTCAAAAGCCTTCTACTACTAAAACCCCAAAAAATAAACACCCTTAGTTTTTCATCATGAATTCAGAAATTATGGACAAACATGTTTCAAATTGGTTCTATAAATGGTGGGCAAAATGTGGTCCTTCTTTAGAAATTTTGCCTACAAATATTATGGATTTATATAATTCATGGTGTGACAATAGCCCATTAGACTTAGAAAGACAATTAGAAAAATTGATTTTTGGACAATGTCCTATCTTCATTTTTACAAAGTTTCAGATCCCCCAGATTTGGAGATGGACTATATTTGTGGCCACAGACGAATTAAATATTCCTATATTAAGGAGGAATTTTTTTTACAAATGGTGGAATAGGATGGGTACAGAAGACATCCAAAAAATAGCAGTAAATATTAAGACTACTATTACAAATGATAGAACTAGATAATCTAAAAAACAAGACTCTCAACAACACTCCATGAGTAGTCTGAAAAATTACTTTTAGAAAAAATATTCGAGCAAATCAGAAAAGGAAATTACGGTTAGAGTTCTGGACCATATGAAGAATCAATTTCTTAGGACTTTTCTTACTCAATCCTCAAAAGGAGAATATGAGTCTATGAAGACGGTGTCATCACAAGGATCAATGGATTCTAATAATACCTTTAATTGTCTAGCAGGCAAATCTCAAGTAGAGAAAGCTATGCCAGAAGATTTTTGGGATTCATTAATATTTGGTTTATCTGAACGAACCAAGTCATCCAAAGGGAAAGCTACTAGCAAATGACTCTAATCCATTTAGCATTCAGAAAACTCAAAAGGAGTCATAAGAAGATAAAAAATCTTGATATTCAAATTGATGGATATATTCGTAAGTCCCGTCAGGCCGCTCTAGAAGAAAAGAGAGAAAGGACTACAGCTGAAATCCAGCATGATTTCCAAATGGTTAATTTCCTAATAGGAAAATGGAGCAGGAAGAGGGTCTGGTCCATGATTTTACAAGGAAAACTCTTAAGGGAATCTAACCTTACAGGATAATAAAGTAGATCCTGATAAGATAAGGAAATATTCTTGTCTACCACCTTATAGGTATAAAGTGCAATAATTCTTGCCTTTCATAAAGTTTTTGTTGTAAAAGTTTCATTATTTGATATGATGATGGTGCCCAAAGTAGTACCCTATATCAATAATGCGATTGCTTTAGTGTGTCTGTATTTTACTTCTACTTTTAGAAAAGTTGTTTGTCTAAGCATGTTTGACAAACATCTCATATCTCTATAAGTAGAGAGTTTATTTGCAGTTAGAAGCACATTGTTTCAGAAATAAGAATTGGTTTCTCTCTGGTCTCTCTCTTTTTATCTCTCTGCTCATGTGCTGAGCTACTTTCTTATATACTATTATTATTAATATTAAATAGTATTAATCCAGAGCATACATATGCTGGATAAACATTTCCAAGCATATGGTTTATAAGTCGTTGGATCAATCAGTGAACGGTTGAGATTAAAAAAAAATTAGGACGAGGCTCGTTAAATTACAGAGGCTCGTGTATGGACTCGGTAATTTAGTGCGCCCCACTCTATACACTTAATTATATGGCTGTTGCTATATATTAATATGTATGTATATGTGTACCACTATCGATGTGTCATCAACATCAAGTTGGGGTGAGGAGAAAGAGCTTGTCTGCTACACTTACTCGTTACTACCTTTTACATCCATGGCCCTCCTGCCGGGGCGGATCCATGATCTTTCCTTTCCTTGGGCTAACGCGATAGTTATATACAGTTTACAATTATATTGTTTGCAAATAAATTCCTTACCTACATCATCTCATATTAGCAATGGAACAAAACTAAACTTACCCAGTATATCCCGCATATCGCAGGGTCTGGGGAGGGTATGATCTACGTAGCCTTACCCTTATTCAATGAATAAAGAGGATGTTTCCACGAAGACCCCTAGCTTGTGTGTGAATATTTGTAACATATGTCAAATAATACTTTCAATAGAAAATATGATACAATAATACCAATAATGACTGGCGTAAGTCATTTGTATTTCTCCGTACTTCCCAACCTTGTGACATCCTACTCTTTACTCCTGAAATTCACCTACCAACCTGCCTAAATGAATTTAAACACTACAAATCTTAAGCATCTGAAATAACAAAACATATATATATATATAGGCAAATACACACAAATAGTACTCATACACATTATTCATCAAATATATATATATACATACATATGCAAAGACTTTAAAAGAAATTTTATATAAATATATAATTAATTACATAATTTATAAATTAATTGAAACCATACCTGAGCTCATGGTTTTCTTCACATGAGACTTACCTTTGAAGATTTCAAGAAATAGCATTGTAGTATTTAATTTGTGTTTGGAGATTCACGTAGAAGCCTAGTAATAACCATATTCTTGTATCTATTTTTTATACTTTAATTAAATCATCCTTTACTGCTTCCAATCTTTATCCATGAAAGTAATCACCTTTACTTGCTCATTCATTGCCCAAAATACAACTAATGCATAAATAGTAATCAGAGAAACGATTGATGGTAGGAATGGGTGCATTATTTGAATTGAAATTTTATTTGGTGACTTTGATATCGGGAGACGCGGTGGTATAAATGTATTAATAATCAACAAACAAAATAGATGTCCAAACCCGCGATATACTAAAAGTGAATATTCAAATATAAATCAATGACTATAAGTTATTGAAATCAGAGACATGGAGAAATCATTATCGAATAGAAAGATTAAAGTAAAACATATTAAGAAGAAGAGGAATATAAACTATCATGGGGAGAGCCATCCTCCATGATACATCAGAGTGATTTAATCATTATCGATTAGGGTTTTGAGTAGTGGTGCAATGAGAAATTATGTACGAATAAGTTTGATAAAAGAATAAGTTTGTTGAACCTAAATATATGGGTGACAATCACGATTGAAGGAGAGTGTCTCTACGTACTTTTAATATGCAAATAACAGCACCAACGGCCCTTGACTCACTCTATCTAAACTGTGACTAACAAGTACCTAAAAATGAGGAACCATAACTTGTCCACTCATGTTTTTGGGAATAGTCATTAGCTTGATGTCTTCCACACCCGCTACAAGCAATTCAGGTTGTAAAACAACATCATCATCCACCTTCCGTTTAAGAAGTGAAACATGAAACACCGAATGGATACGTGAACCTGCAAGTAACTTCAGTTTATACGTAACAGCTCCAATTCATTGTAGAACCTTAAAAGGGCCATAGTATTTTTCTGTCAAATTCATGTTTTGTCTTGTAGACACCGACATTTGCCTATATGGTTGCAACTTTAAATACATCATCTTCTCAACACTAAATTCTTTTTCCTTATGTTTGGCATCATAAACCTTCTTCATCCTACCTTGTACTTCTTTTAACTTCTCATGGACTTCTTTAATCACCAAGTCTCTTTCAATTAATTATTGCTCAACAGCAGCAACCTTAGATATTCCCGGAATATAGACTAAGAGAGATGGAGCAGTACGACCATACACTACTTCAAAAGGGTTGCGACCAATAGAAGAATGAAAACTTGTGCTGTAGAAAAATTCAGCTCAACTCAGCCACTTAATGCACTCCTTAGGACGTGAACTAGTAAAACATCTCAAATACATTTCTAATGTGCAATTTACCTCCTTCGTTTGACCATCGGTCTGCGGATGATAGGCATAACTGAAGTTGAAAGAAGTGCCATTTAGGTTAAATAATTCTTTCCAGAACATACTGGTAAATACTACATCCCTATCACATACAATTGATTTTGGCATCCCATGTAGATGGAAAATATTGTCAAAAAACACCCGAGCAATTCCCACAGTAGTATATGGATGTGAAATGGCTGTAAAATGAGCATATTTTGACAAATGATCTACAACAACAAAAATAGTACTTTTACCTTGGGATGTTGGCATCCCGTCTATGAAGTCCATTAATATGTCTTCTCACACACTGTTTAGAATAGGAAGAGGCTGCAAAAGTCTAGCTGGTGCAGTCTGTTATGCCTTATGTCATTGGCATACGTCGCATCTTCTTATAAATTCTTTAATTGCCTTTCTCATTCCCTTCCAATAAAAATTTAATTTGATTCGATGGAATGTTTTAAAAATCCTTCATGAGCATTGCTATGAAACTACTCAACAATATCATTAATAAGAGCAGATTTTTCCATCAAAAATATCTTCTCTTTGTAGAACAACACATTATCACAGTACTTCAATGGACCCACTGCCTCACCTTTATTAACAGATTGTACCAGCTTCTGAAGTTATTCATCTTGCCTTAGTTCCTCTTTAATAACATCTAAATAGCGAGGTACATGATGCGAAATAGTAATAATCTCACCAACAACTTCCTCTTCTTTTCTTCAAAGAGCATCAGCCACAATGTTCTCCTTTCCTCTTTTATACTCAACCACAAAGCTGAATCCCAACAATTTGTAAAGCCACTTTTGTTGAGTTGTTGTTGTAATTTTTTGAGTCCATAAATTCTTGAGGCTCTGGTGATCCGTATACAGAACAAACTGTCTACCAAGCAGATACGGCCTCCACTTTAGAACCGCCAAGACAAGGGCCATCATTTCCTTCTCGTAAGTGGACAACAACAAATTTTTTCCTTGTAGTGCATGACTAAAGAATGAGATTGGCCATTCTTGTTTCAAAACAACACCAACACTTGACCCAGAAACATCACACTCAATGATAAATTTTTTTGAAAAATCGGGTAGAGCTAGTACACGTGCCCTTGTCATGGCTGCCCTGAGTTTATCAAATGCTTCATCAACATTTTTTCAGGTGCTAGTACAGGTGCCCAGTTGCATTCCATTTGAAAGAATCTTTCTTTAACATATTAGTTTATCAAATGCTAGTTTGCATTCCATTTGAAAGAATCTTTCTTTAACATATTAGTGAGAGATCCAACAATTTTTCCATAATTTTGAATGAATTTGTGGTAATAACGAGTTAGGCCTAAAAACCCTCTCAACCCCTTCGGTGTTACTGGATTTGTCCACAATAATATACCTTGAATTTTTTCAGGGTCCCCATCCACACCAGTACTTGAAATCACATGGCTAATGTATTTAACCTTTCCTTGACCAAACTGGAACTTTTCCATTCTCAAATGCATCTTATGAGATTTAAGAGTTGAAAGTACAGTTTCTAAATGTCTAAGATGTTCATTCCAAGTTTTGTTATAAATCAAATGTCATCAAAGAATACAAGAACAAATTTATGCAAATAAGTCTTGAATACCTCATTCATAAGAGCCTGGAATGATGATGGTTCATTCCTAAGGCCAAATGGCATAACCAAAAATTCATAATGACCTTCATGAGTTCGAAATGCTATATTTTTCGCATCCTTTGGGTCAACTCTGATTTAGTGATAACCAGAATGCAGATCCAACTTTGAGAAATAGCTGGCACCATGTAATTCATCGAGAAACTCATCAATGACCAGAATTGGAAACTTATCCTTCACTATAATTTTATTTATTGCCCGGTAATCAACACACATTCTCCACGAGCCATCTGAGTTTTTTACCAATATAACAGGGGAGTAATAAGGACTGTTACTTGGTCTTATTATTCCAGCAGAAAGCATCTCAAACACTAGTTTCTCAATTTCAAATTTCTGAAAGTAAGGATAATGATATGGCTTATTTGATACAGGACCATGCCCAGCCTGTAATGGAATCCTGTGATCTTCAGCTCTACCAGGTGGAAGCTCCTTTGGCTCTTTTATTATTGCTCGATATTTGTCCAATAGTTGGCACACCTCATCATTAACACCATTTTTTTTTTATTTTCAGGTTCTCCAATCGCACGATCTTGAACAAAAAATCCCTATTTTCATTTTCTTGCCTCTGTTTGTATTTGAAAATAGTCAACAACTTTGTTTGCTGGAGTTGATATTCCTTTTAACTCAACCTATTTCCCCTAAAAAACGAACATCATTTGCAATTTAGAAAAATCCCCCATAATTGGTCCAAGTGTTCTTAACCACTGTGTTCCCAACACAACGTCATATTCTTCTAGTGGTAATAAATAAAAATCAATAACTAAGGGAACACATTGTAAATTTAAATTAGTTTGAGAACATTTACTCAAACTAATTAATGTTTCTCCTGATACTACCATAACTTTCAAACGCTTCTCGGGGATCGGTTCCAACCCCACCTTTTTTGTTATTCTCTCACTAACAAAACTATGTGCTACTAGAATCAATTAGCACAGTAACCACCTTTTTTCCCAAACTCCCATGAAGCCATTTTGTTTACGGTGTTTCTACCCCAGCCATAGCATGTAGAGAGATCTCGGTAACCTCTGTAGTTCATTTTCCTCCTAAACTGTCAACTTCCATTTCGAAATTATCAGCACTATCTTCTAAACAAGCTTAAATTAAGAACATCTTTTTGCATCGATGACCTGGTCCAAATTTTTCATTACATCAAAAACAAAGCCACTTCATTTTCCTTTCATTAAGTTCCTCAGTAGTTAGCTTCTTCACAGTTACATTGTTATTGCAGGTAGAAATTATATTCGGAGCAATGGTCCATGGTGAGACTGTGACTTGCTTTCGTGTCGAAGAATTTCTTGCCTCATATAAATGAGTTAGGCCAACTGTTGCAGTCAATGTCACCAGATTATTAACTTGTACATCAGCAAAAATAGAGCCACACAACCCACTTATAAAACAGCTAACTTGACGTCCTTGGGGTAGTGGGCCAGCTTTAGCAAAGAGCTTTTCAAATTTTCTTTGATAGTCTTATATAATCCTGATTTGTTACAACTTAGTGAGTTCACCAAAAAAATCAAAGAATTGATCAGCCCCATAGCGATAATTAAGGCCATCTTTGAACTCATCCCAAGAAATAACAGGTTTCTCCTGCTTCAACAATTGATACCACAATTGCGCCTCACCTTCAAGATGAAAAGATGCCAACGGAACACATTCTTGACTTGGGGTGCCATGAAATTCAAAAAACTGTTCTGCGCGGCACAACCAATTGGTAGGATCTTCTGCACCGTTGAAGCGGAGAAAATCTAGTTTCATCATTTTTGGCAGTAAATAACTAGAAGAACTGGCTTTATGAGAACCACCCGAATCTATGATACGTCAAGCTCCAGAACTTTCACCTTCTAAATTAGCAGTAGATATGGAGGCTATGCTTTCCACACGAGTGGATGACCGATCAAACATTTCTTTCACTTAAAGCATGATCTCATTTTGGCCTAAAGAAAGAGACTTTAAAGATTTTTAAATCCGCTAAACTCAGTCATCAATGACCAAGCTCTGATACCAATTTGGTATCGTCATCCTTGAAAAACCAGAAAAATAATTAAAGATTATAATTGAATATTGCTTTGAGGGAATCCCGACCTCCTCAATACACAAAAGTATTACTGAATAAATTGCATCACTGCTTTATTTCCTTCGATAGATTTAAGTACCACTCTTTCCTAATACATCTCCAGAAAAATAGAAACAAATAGAAGAGCTCAACGGTCCTTGACTCATTGTAACTAAACTGTTAGAGTTAGTATGGTTGGAAGCTTCTAGTAGTATTTTGTGTTGGTATTGTTCCTACGTTGGCCTTTTACAAATGAAATCACCATATGTACTTGTAATATGAGCTGGTAGGCCAAGTACGAGTTCACATTTTGGGTTGAAGAATTGGGATGTTGCTAGTGTAGAAGATAAATATATATCTCCTGTAACACAGATAATGCCATTATATATGGGAGATGTGGCAGAGTGAAAAACCTTTTTACATTTAAAGAGTTATGTAAATATTGGGATTCGGGCACATATACACAGCGGAATTACGCTAAATAATAAAAAAAATGAATCCCAAACGCAGGATCCGTGTATAATTGACGGATGATTATGGAGAATCAGATGTGTACCATATTAAAGCTTTCCTTATGATGATTATAGAGGTCCAGAAGCGATGAATCATAGCAGCCCTTCGGTGAAAATCTGCTCTCTATCGGTATCTACACGAACGTTGTATCGTCTAACGATCACCGGAGTTAGGTACTATCCTGTTTCTGCCTCTTTGTCTCTCTCTTTCTCTAGCCTCTCAAAAATGTAGAACTGCTAGGGTTTTTCTCAAAACGAATTTTATAAAGCTGTTAACCCTAAACTATACATCTTTATATATATATAGGGGAGAGAGGGACATGGGCCAAAACCCTAATCTGATTGGACATTAAAAACCATTCAGATTTCGGATTTATATTATTATTAAATTCGAATTCTAATATGTATTAATTAATCAAGTCTCAGTTAATTAATTAAATAAATAAATACGAATTAATAATAATAACAATATTTAAATTCATAATTTAAATAACACTCCGTTTAAACGTTCTGTGTGTGTGACCATTTAGGTTATTATTACGTTAACAATAATTTTATTTTCTAATAATAAAATTATAAACAATGAGCGGCATCTAGTAATGCATCATTGCTACCCAAGTAATAATAATAATTGGTGATTCAATTAAACCTTTCGTGAATAATGTACAATGTAATATAATCCCTTTAACCTTATATTATAGATCAAACTCAAGGCATGTATTGTGTCATCCTCTTCAACGTTTAATCCGGGTTTCCTTGATCAATGAGTAGACTATTAATCAAATCAACATTTGAGCATGACCATGCATTTTATAGTCTCACTCAATCAAGAGGCCAATAATATCACTCCTAAAATAGGAGGGTTAAATCCTATATCTATCATTCATATTTCTCATACGATTCATAGCATACCCAATGTTCACCTTTATCATTACTCGGTTAAAGGTAACTTTGAGTGTAATCAAAGTATATTAATTCTCGTATAGAAATATAATGATTTCAAGTCAAAGGATCATTATATCATTATCACAGTGAGAATTTCTTATGACACTTATTAACATGTAGATTCTCACAGCGGGTCTGTCTAGTGCCATGCATTGAGACATGCACTTATGTTCTTGACTTTAGTATCACCATACCAATGACCAATGAGATGTGGTCATCAGTCAACAAACATGCTAGTCTTATTGCATTATTATTGTCCTTAAATAATAATACTCGACTAGGGACTTTTAGGAATATAATAGTATTCATATAATCTCATTTTTAAGTCACATACTTAAAGATATATAATTTGCATTAATATTCCAAGGACATTTATTATGCTTTTATTTTATAACGCAGTAAATAAAGACAAAACAAATATTAATTAAATAATCAAGTAAATATAATCCTTAATTATTTATCATAAAGTATTGTCTCTAGAACACCAACACTAACAATCTCCCACTTGTACTAGAGCCAATCTCTCATGTATCTAATACCCATGGAACTAGTATGACCTTCGTGCTTCTGTTGCGACAAAGCCTTGGTCAGTGGATCTGCAATGTTCTCATTTGTATGCACTTTACATATATGTATATCCCCTCGATTATTAATCTCTCGAAGAAGATGATATCGTCTGAGTATATGCTTTGTTCGGGAATGAGACCTTGGTTCCTTAGCCTGTGAAATGGCTCCGTTAATATCGCAGTATAAATCTATCGGATCTGCGACTGAATGAACCACACCATGACCTGCAATAGAATTCCAAATCCAGACAGCCTCCTTGGCTGCTTCACAAGCAGCAATATACTCAGCCTTCATTGTAGAATCGGCAACCGTCTCTTTCTTTGAACTTTTCCAGCTTACAGCACCTCCATTTAGACAAAATACAAAATCAGACTGAGAGATCGAATCATCCTTGTCTGTTTGGAAACTAGCATTGGTGTAACCTTTTACTACCAGTTTTTCCTCTCCTCCATATACCAAGAATTGATCTTTAGTCCTTTTCAAATACTTAAGAATATTCTTGACTGTCGTCCAGTGACCTTCACCTGGATTAGACTGGTATCTACTCGTCATGCTCAAAGCATACGAGACATCAGGATGAGTACATATCATTGCATACATTATAGAACCAATTGCCGATGCATATGGGACTTTACTCATACGGTCCTTATCATCCAATGACTTAGGACTGTTTTCTTTAGAGATCGATATCCCATGAGACATCGGGACATAGCCCCTTTTAGCATTTTGCATCCCAAATCGATGCAAAACTTTGTCAATGTATGTACTCTGACTTAGGCCAATCATTCTTCTTGATCTATCTCTATAGATCCTGATACCTAATATATAGGTCGCGTCGCCTAAGTCTTTCATTGAGAAATTTTTATTCAACCAAGTCTTAACAGCCTGTAAAGAAGGACTATCATTCCCTATTATTAATATGTCATCAACATATAGTACTAGAAATGCCACATTGCTCCCATTAACCTTCTTGTAAACACATGGTTCATCTTCATTTTGAATAAACCCAAACTCTTTGACGGTTTCATCAAAATGAATGTCCCATCTCCTTGAGGCTTGTTTCAATCCATAAATGGATCGACGCAACTTACATACCTTTCCAGCATGCTTTGGATCAACAAAACCCTCAGGCTGTGTCATGTACACATCCGCATCTTCTTCAAGGCTCCCATTTAAGAAAGCGGTTTTGACATCCATCTGACATATTTCATAATAATAGTAAGCAGCTATAGCAAGCAAAATCCTGATGGACTTGACCATAGCCACTGGTGAAAAAGTCTCATCATAGTCAATACCATGAATTTGCTTGAAACCTTTTGCCACCAATCGTGCCTTATAGGTATGTACATTACCATCCATGTCGGTCTTCTTCTTGAAAACCCACTTGCACCCTATAGGTTTTACCCCTTCAAGTGGATCAACCAAAGTCCATACTTGATTAGTATACATGGATTCCATATCAAATTTCATGGCATCCATCCATCTCTTGGATTCTGGAGTGTTCATAGCGTCTTGGTAGGTGAGAGGCTCATCTTCGTCGATAAGCATCACTTCACCATCTTGAGTTAAGAGAAATCCATAATATCTCTCAGGCTCTTGACGAATCCTACTAGACCTACGAACAACCTGTGTTTCTTGAGCAGTGTTGTGCTCTTTTACATCCTGCTCAAGTTCCTCCATTGGTTCAATATTATTTTGTGGGCCTCGAACATCATCGAGATCTATTATCCTCCCACTGTTTTTCTTCGAAAGCATTTCTCTTTCAAGAAAAACTGCAGTTCGAGCAACAAACACTTTGTTCTCGGAAGGATTATAGAATGAATAACCCTTCGTTTCAATTGGGTATCCCACAAAGTTACATTTGTCTGATTTTTGTCATAGCTTGTCAGAAGTTAAACGTTTCACAAACGCTTCACATCCCCATATTTTTATAAATGACATGCTATGACGTTTCTCAGTCCATATCTCATATGGAGTCTTCTGAACCGTTTTAGTAGGAACTCGGTTAAGTGTATAAGCAGCCGTCTCCTGGGCGTAGCCCCAGAAACTAATTGGAAGATCTGCATGACTCATCATTGATCGCACCATGTCCAACAAGGTACGATTTCTCCTCTCATAAACTCCATTCCATTGTGGTGTTCCGGGAGGAGTGAGTTGTGATACGATACCACACACTTTTAAGAAACTCTTAAATCCATGGCTTAAGTATTCTCCCCCACGATCAGATCGTAGAGTCTTAATACTTCTGCTAGTTTGCTTTTTTACTTCAGCTTTGTATTCTTTGAACTTTTCGAAAGAATCGGATATGTTCTTCATAAGATACACATATTTATATCTACTGAAATCATCAGTAAACGTGATAAAGTAGTAAAAGCCACCTCTTGCCATAGTACGCATAGGACCACATACATCACTATGTATTAGTTCTAATCGTTCAGTGGCCATTTCACCTTATTTAGTAAAAGGAGCTTTAGTCATTTTTCCAATGAGACAGGGTTCACATGCTTCGTATGATTCAAAATCAAACTTATCCAAGTATTCATCTTTATGTAACTTGGAAATGCACTTCTCATTTATATGGCCTAAACGACAGTACCAAAGGTATGTTTGATTGGAATCATTAGTCTTAAGTCGTTTGTTATTCACATTTTAGATGGGAGTGTCTAAATCAAAAACATATAAACCGTTAAACAAACGTGCAACCCCATAAGTAACATTATTCAAAGAAAAGGAACAACAATTGTTCTGAATTGAAAAAGAAAAACCTTTCTTGTCCAAACAAGAAACCAAAATAATGTTTCTGCAAATTGCAGGCACGTAAAAACAATTCTCAAGTTCTAAAATAAGCCTAGTGGGCAACGATAAATGACAAGTCCCTACATCCAAAGCAGCAACCTTTGCTCCATTGCCAACTCGTAGGTTGACCTCTCTCTTAGCCAAAGTACTACTCCTTTGTAGTTCCTGCACATTTATACAAATGTGAGAAGCACATCCGGTATCTAATACCCATGATGTAGAAGTAGACATATTGACTTCTATAACATAAATACCTGAATCAGAAATCTGAATAGACTTTAGTTTCTTCAGACCCTCCAAATAAGCATGACAGTTTCTTTTCCAATGACCTGGTTTACCACAGAAGTGACAATCACCCTTTGCAACAGCACATTTAGGCTTTAAAGCCTGTTTGGGATTAGCCTTTGGCTTGGGAGCAGAATCAGATCCAATCTTCTTCTTTCCCTTCCATTTACCTTTCCCTTTAGCCTTACCTTTCTTGTTCACCATCAATATGAGAGCAGGTTCGGCCTTTTTCATGTTGGTTTCAGCAGTTCGCAATATAGCCAACAATTCAGTAGGTGTTTTGTCTATCTCATTCATATTGTAGTTCATAAAAAAATGAGTGTAGTTGTTGTTCAAGGATTGTAAGATTAAGTCAATCTGAGTTTCTCGACCAATTGGGAAACCCAAAGTATCAAGATACTCAATATAACCTATCATCTTCAGAACATGTGGTTGAACAGGTTGATGCTCTCCCTGCTTGCAAGCGTACAGTGCTTTGCTCGTGTCGAACCTTTCTTGACGAGCTTGTCCTTCAAACATCCTTTGAAGGTGTTCAATCATCTCATAAGTATCCATATGCTCATGTTGTTTTTGAAGCTCAGCACTCATGGTTGCTAGCATGAGACATGCCACATCAGTCGCATCATCAATATGCTTCTGATAAGCATTTTGTTGAACAGGGGTTGCATTGTCAGCAGGAGAAGCAGGAGAAGGAATTTCAATGACGTGGAGCTTACGCTTTTGCCTAAGGACAATCGTCAAATTCCTATACCAATCAAGGAAGTTAGTTCCTGTCAGCTTGTCCTTCTCAAGGGTTGCTCGTACGGAGAAAGTATTTGTATTGTTTGCCATTTAAATATCTACAATGTTAAAATGCATAAATTTAGTTAGTCTGGAGAATTTTAATTATGTTCAAGTGATTATCATATACATTCATAATATATATCTCCCACTATTTTATTCAAATCAATAGCCCTAACTATTAATTCGGAAAGCATTTCATCAAATCTTTCTAGTGAGCCAAGATCCATATTTCATCCATGTTTCAAGGTAGCGTTGGCTAATACACCCAAAGCACGACTATTTAGGTAGACAACATTTGTCAATTATATCAAATATAACTCTTGGAGAGTTTGGTGGAACAACCCTTTGTACACATTTATCCAATAAATATTGCCAAACTCCATGCCTCTAAACCCACAATCTTATTGTGATGATTTAGTTAAGTTAGACCCAACATTTAATAAACGAAGTACAATTACTTATCACATTTTCCTATGATTGATAAGAGCACTTTACTTTGACAAACTCACTCCTTCTCAATCTAGATCTTATTGTGTATAAAAATTGGAAGGCATCTATATTAACTTAATATTTATTTAGGGATTTATTATTTAACGATCGTGATCCCATCATAAAGAGATTCTCAATTTTTCCTTGATTAAATAATCCATTTCAATATTCGTCAATGGTTTGATTTCCAGATCGTCGGAGAAGTCACAAGCGGTCTCACTTAAAACCCAACTTTCTTACAGATTAAATTAATAATCCGTTGTTGACAAAATCTCCCCATATCAGAAAAATGAAAATCCATATTCAATACCGTGTTTCATAAACACAAGAATCTCATGATCGTTTGTTCAATTTTAATGTCTTGAGTCGTTATAGATTTTATCTTGTTTAAACAAGCATGGCATGGGTGTCGTATCTAATACACACATACATGATTAATCTAATTAAAGCATGCATCATTAACTATTCTACACTAACATTCATACATCAATATGTAAAGTGCAGTATGTAAACGTGCTTGGTTATGGCCCCTTTCCTATGTGATCCTTTCGAGCTAATGAAAGGATCAAGGTCAATCTATGGTGATAAAATATAAATACAATTACATGTCTTCATTCTTCTTATATCCATGGGTGTCTGCTCCTCTTCTTGGATCATCCTTCAATCTTCAAGTACATTACATGGAATAATTGAATACAACCTATACTAATGTACTTATATAAGAAAACTCGAGTTACATTCGAGGTTAAACAATTACAAGAATGAAGAAAATGACATGCAAGTCGTATTTATAAAACCAAAACCAAAACCAAAACCATTAATCTAGGGGTCTAAAGGTCATAACCAGCACCATGCTCAAGTACACAAAAAGAACATGAAAAATATTGCGGGGGTCCGGGGGCGGCAGCCCCCGAGCGGGGTCTGGTGGCGGCAGCCCCGAGGCGGGGTCCGGGGCCGCAGCCCCGGGCGGGGTCCGAGGGCGGCAGTCCCCGGCTGGGGTCGAGCTGACCTGTCCTATTCAGAAATCATCAATTTCTGAACTACAGATCATATTTGTTGGTCTTTTCCCCACTGCATCTTATACAATTTCAGAAGCATATATCATATACATACTGATCATATCCCAGTTAACAGATCATGTCCAACACAATCTGTCCACCAGTTTATATCACTATACAAACTGATCCACATGCATAATATATATACAAATCACAATAAGGCATATAAATTAGTCATGGCAAATCATTAACATGCTAGTATCAACATCTATGTACTCATCATATGAATAACCAGATACACATTATGTAACAGTTTTAATCATACATCAACATTACAGCATGCATATTAAATCTCATACAAAGGCAGTATCAATATACATGCATGGCAGATCATATACATACTGGAATATATTGAAAAACTATTAAACACGTAACCAAATCATCCTATTATACATAGCTTTGATACCATTGTTGGAATTTGGGCACATATACACAGCAGAATTACGCTAAATAAAAAAAATGAATCCCAAACGCAGGATCCGTGTATAATTGGTGGATGATTATGGAGAATCAGATGTGTACCTTATTAAAGCTTTCCTTATGATGATTATAGAGGTCCAGAAGCGATGAATCACAGCAGCCCTTCGGCAAAGATCTGCTCTCTATCGGTATCCACACGAACGTCGTATCGTCTAACAATCACCGGAGTTAGGTACTAGCATGTTTCTGCCTCTTTGTCTCTTTCTTTCTCTAGCCTCTCAAAAAGGTAGAGCTGCTAGGGTTTTTCTCAAAACGAATTTTATAAAGTTGTTAACTCTAAACTATACATCTTTATGTATATAGGGGAGAGAGGGACTTGGGCCAAAACCCTAATCTGATTGGACCTTTTAAAACCCATTCAGATTTATATTATTATTAAATTCGAAATCTAATATGTATATAATTAATAAAGTCTCACTTAATTAATTAAATAAATAAATTTGAATTAATAATAATAATAATAGTATTTAAATTCATAATTTAAATAACACTCCGTTTAAACGTTCTTTGTGTGTGACCCTTTAGGTTATTATTACGTTGGCAATAATTTTATTTTCTAATAATAAAATTATAAACAATGAGCGACATCTAGTAAAACATCATTGTTATCCAAGTAACAATAATAATTGGTGATTCAATTAAACCTTTCGTGAATAATGTACAATGTAATATAATCCTTTTAGCATTATATTATAGATCAAACTCGAGGCATGTATTGTGTCATCCTCTTCAACGTTTAATCCGAGTTTCCTTTATCAATGAGTTGACTATTAATCAAATCAACATTTGAGTCTGGCCATGCATATTATAGTCTCACTTAATCAAGAGTCCAACAATATCACTCCTAAAATAGGAGGGTTAAATCATATATCTATCATTCATATTTCTCATACGATTCATAGCTACCCAATGTCCACCTTTATCATTACCCGGTTAAAGGTAACTTTGAGTATAATCAAAGTATATTAATTCTCGTATAGAAATATAATGATTTCAGGTCAAAGGATCATTACATCATTATCACAGTGAAAATTTCTTATGACACTTATTAACAAGTAGATTCTCACAGCGGGTCTGTCCAGTGCCATGCATTGAGACATGCACTTATGTTCTTGACTTAAGTATCACCATACCAATTGTTAGGAATATATCCATTTGATGATGTACAAAATACTAGAACAGGGTCTAGATTAGTTTATCTATAATAAGTCTTTCTAGTCTCTGAAATATATAATCAGAGTCTAGATAGTCAATGTTCATGTTATTTGTACTTAGAAGAATTTCTGTAGAAAGTGAAACCAGAGTCTACATGAAGATCAGAGTCTGGAAGGTGGTCAGAGTCTATAGACTATCAGAGTCTGTGAACTATCAGAGTCTACATCTAATCAGAGTCTGGAGATCATCAGAGTCTGAAGATTTCAGAGTCTATACAGAAGATCAGAGGAATGGAAAGTCTTCGAAGATCAAGATAATTTAAATTGCAGATATGCTATGGGAAAGAAAGAGAATTCTATAAGGAAACTGTCAACTAATAATTAGGAATTATATTCCTATTGTAATTTATCTTTCTGTTATTGGTTGATAGGAAGCTCTCTATATAAACTCTATGTAACCTAATTGTAAAGGTGTGGGAAAATAATTGTCTTAGTAATATTTTTGTGAGAGCATAGAGATAGAGAGAGTTGTTGTGATAAACACAGAGAAGCTGCTAGGGTTTGTGTACATCCTAGGAGAGTTTTGTATTCACAAATCAATAATACAAAACAGTTCTTATTCATATCTTCATGTTTGAGTTTGTTATTAATTTGATTTTAAATCGGGCAGAAAAGACACACAAGTATTCAACCCCCCCTTCTACTTGTGCAACTGGGAAAACAATTGGTATCAGAGCCTAACGTATAAAATCGATCAAAGATGTCTGGAAACAAAGATGGCAATTCTAAGATTCCTATGCTTAAAAGAAACGAGTTCACCCACTGGAAGGTTAAGATGCTGTACCATCTGGAAGCAACAGACCCTGACTACCTTGAAAGAATTCATGAAGGACCCTATGTGCCCTTAAAACTTGTGCCTCAAATCAATGAAGAAGGTAAAGTAACTGAAGAACACTTCATTGGAAAACCCAAGGCTGAATGGACAAGAGAGGACAAGGAGAATGTCCTTAAGGAGGCAAAAGTCAAAAACATTCTCTTTAACAGTTTGGATTATGTTCTTACAAACTGTGTTATACCATGCACCACTGCTAAGGAGATGTGGACAAAACTTGAAGTGCACTGTCAAGGGACTAAAGACGTCAAGAAGAATGCAAGGTCTTTGCTAATTCAGGAGTATGAATATTTTGAGGCTAAATCTGGAGAATCTATCACTGAGATGTATGATAGGTTTACAAAACTTCTGAATGAGATGGCTATGCTTGGTAAGGTTTATGATTTTGAAGATACAAACACCAAGTTTCTAAGAGCACTTCCTGAAGAGTGGGACAATAAAACAACAGCCATAAGGGAAGCTAGAGATTTGGATGAACTAACTCTTGAAGAATTGTATGGCAGACTCAAGACATATGATTTGGAGATGCAACAGAGGAAGAATAAGAAGTCTGTGAAGACAAAATCTGTGGAACTCTTACTGGAGTCTGAGAAAGAATAACAGGAACAACCCACAGAAGCTAGAATCAAGGATTCAAGGAAGAAGGGTAAAGCTGTTGTGGAGTCAGAGTCTACTGACACAGACTCTGATTCTGATGAAGAGATTGACCTAAGTCAAATGATGGCTATGTTTGCAAAAAATTTCAAAAGAATGAAATTTAACAAAAGAACTGGAAAATTTAGCAAAAGGCCATCATTCAAGAAGGAAGATGAGAAGGTTGAGAAGAGCAAGAGTACAATAATCAAACTTGACAAAGCAAAGGTCAAATGTTTCAACTGTGGAATATTGGGCCACTTTGCTAGTGAATGCAGAAAGTCAAAAAGTCAAGGAAAAGGAAAAGCACTTCTATCAACTGGAAAGGATTGGGCAGATTCAAGCTCAGAGGATGAAATTGATTATGAAAATCTAGCACTAATGGCATCCTCCTCAAGAAAATCACAATCTCCCAAAGAACCCTCATCTCCTAAAACTCAAGTATCAATCTTTACTCCTGAATCCTTAATTAATTTAGACTCTGATGGTATAGAAACTGTGCAAAGTGAGGTAAAAAAAATTATGACAACATGTAGGTCTCTCACTAGTGAAAGTGAAAGGTTGAGAGAGGAAAATTTGACCTTGACTAAAAGGAATGATCATTTAGAGTCTGAGTTAATATTATGGAACAATACAAAAAGGATTCTGAGAAACATAGTCATAACTACACTGAAATCTTGAAGGCCTATGACTATGTTAAGAAAGAACTAGAAGAAAAGAGACTCAAGTTTAGAGTCTGGACAGACTCTGGTAGAAAAGTTCAAGAAATTCTCAATAATCAAAATGTGTGTCAAACTGCTGGTCTAGGCTATGACAAGAGTCAAGACAAAAGACCTATTGTTGAGAATGATAACAGTGAAGAAGCTAGCCAAGTTAATAAGACTAAAGACAAAAGTACATTTGTTCCTGTTAAGTTTGTGACACCTAAAGAAAAATCTGAAACCACAAACTCATCTGTCATTAGTCCCCCTGTTGTTAACAAAAAGACAGATGAAACAGGAGCAAATAACTCTAAGAAAAATATTAATATAGGGTACTTGTCTAAGTCAAAATTAAAAGAAAGGCTAGAGAACTTATCAGAGTCTACCAAAACTAGGAGAAATAAGAATGGTAAGGAAGGAATTAATAAGGCAAACAATTACCAAAAGGATCCTAATGCTCCTAGAAAGAAGTGTTATAGATGTGGCAACCACAACCATTTGGCTATAGATTGTAAAGCAAAGATTGAGAAGAAATCAGAGTCTAATCCTTCACAGACTCTGAAAAGTCACTACATACCACAGAAACCATGTTATCACTGTGGTAGCATATTTCATTCTATCTATATGTGTAAGGACTATCATGACTTGTATTACAATTTTTATGAGCTAAAATCTTCTATTGATAAAAGTTGGTATGACACTGTCAAGACTCCACCAGAGTCTAAGGCAACAAAAGAGACAGGTAAATCAAAGGTAAAAATTGTAAAGCCTGCTTCTCCTAAAGTTAGTAGAAAAGGATCCAAAACTGTTTGGGTCCTCAAAACATCTAACTAGTTGCTTTATGTATGCAGGGAACCAGGGTAAAGAATGTAACCCTAATCCTGGACAGTGGATGCTCAGGACACATGACTGAAAAGAAATCCCTGCTTACAGACTTTGTGGAAATGGCTAGCCCAGAAGTATCCTTTGGAGATGGCAACAAAGGACAAACACTGGGATATGGCAAGATTGTACTTGGGAATGTCATCATTGAACAAGTAGCTCTAGTTGATGGCTTAAGGCATAATTTAATAAGCATAAGTCAACTTGGAGATAAAGGTTACCATACTGGCTTTGACAACAAAGAGTGTCTTGTGACTCACAAAGAAACAGGCATTGTGGTTTTCAAAGGACTTAGGCATGGTAACATTTATGAAGCCATCTTGGAGGATTGCATACACAGTGAAATCACATGTCTATATAGCAAGGCCTCAACAGAAGAAAGCTGGAAATGGCACAAGAAACTGTCACACATCAACTTCAAAACACTCAATAAGTTGGTTAAACAGAATCTTGTAAGAGGATTACCACAGGTTGATTTTGTGCAAGATGGACTTTGTGAAGCATGTCAACTTGGGAAGCAAAGAAAATCATCCTTCAAGAGTAAGACAATTAACACCATTTCTGAACCCTTTTATTTATTGCATCTTGATTTATTTGGTCCAGTAAATGTTATGTCAATTAACAAAAGGAAATATACTCTTGTTATTGTAGATGATTTTACAAGATTCACATGGGTTTTCTTTCTACATTCAAAGGATGAAGCTCCACAACACATAAAAGACCATATCACCTTTCTGGAAAGGAAATCAACAAAAACAGTTAAAATTCTAAGGAGTGACAATGGTACTGAATTCAAGAATTCAATCATGGAGGACTACTGTGCATCAAAGGGAATTACTCAACAATTTTCTGCACCAGGAACTCCTCAACAAAATGGAGTTGTGGAGAGAAAGAATAGAACACTCATAGAAGCTGCCAGAACAATGCTGGCAGAATCTAAGCTACCAGTCTATTTTTGGGCAGAGGCAGTCAATACAGCATGTTTCACTCAAAACTGCACCTTAATAAACATACATGGAAAGACTCCCTATGAAATGATAAAGAACAAGAAGCCAAGTGTGAAACACTTTCACATATTTGGATGCAAGTGTTATGTACTGAAAGTACATCCTGAAAATCTAAGCAAATTTGAAGCCAAGGCAGATGAGTCAATTTTTCTTGGATATGCATCAAACACAAAAGCATTCAGAGTGTTTAATCTCAGAACCAAAATTGTTATGGAATCTATTCATGTTGCATTTGATGATAAAAAGTTTACAGGATTGCAGGATGAGTCAGAGTCTACTACACTGGAATTTGAAAATCTAAAAAGTTCTGAGATAAATGAAGAAGAAGAGGATGAAGACCCTCAAACAACTCCTGAACCAACACAGAAATCTGCACACTTTGAGGGGGAGTCAGAAAATTCAACTCCAAATAATTCAGAGTCTAACAGGTCAGGGTCTACCCAGACAGAGTCTAATTCATCAGGGTATGGATCAAGCAACTCTGAAACCTTGTCAGAGTCAAGCAATTTAGGGGGAGCCTCTTCATTTGAATTTCACTCAAATACAGAAGATGCAAATGACTTAGGGGGAGCTTCAAGTTCAAGAACCAATCTTCCACCAGCTAGAAAATGGACAAGGGATCACACTCCTAACTTAATAATTGGTGACCCTGAGAGTGGTGTACAAACAAGAACAACCACTCAAAATGAATGTCTTTATAGCTGTTTTCTCTCAAAGAATGAACCTAAGAAAATTGAGGAAGCCTTGCAAGACCCTGATTGGATTATTGCAATGCAAGAAGAATTGAATGAATTTGAGAGAAATAAAGTGTGGAAACTAGTACCAAGACCTAGAAATAGATCTATTGTTGGTGCAAAATGGGTTTACAGAAACAAACTTGATGAGAATAGAACTGTAGTAAGAAACAAAGCAAGGCTAGTTGCAAAAGGATACTCACAGGAGGAAGGAATTGACTATGATGAAACTTTTGCACCAGTAGCAAGATTGGAAGCTATCAGAATGTTTCTTGCCTTTGCAGCTCATTCAAAATTCAAGGTGTATCAGATGGATGTGAAAAGTGCCTTCTTAAATGGAGAATTGGAAGAAGAAGTCTATGTGGAGCAAGCACCAGGATTTGTTGATCCAAAGTTTCCTGATCATGTTTACAGGTTAGACAAGGCACTATATGGATTGAAGCAAGCACCTAGAGCATGGTATGAAACTCTTTCAAAATTTCTTCTGGAAAATGAATTCACAAGAGGTACCATTGACAAAACTCTCTTTATTAGAAAATGTAAAGGTGATATTTTGCTTGTCCAAATTTATGTTGATGATATTATATTTGGATTTACTAATGATAAACTCTGTGAAAAGTTTAGCCAACTAATGCAGTCAAATTATGAAATGAGCATGATGGGAGAATTAAACTTCTTTTTAGGGCTTCAAGTCAAACAGAATGATGATGGAATTTTCATCAATCAAACAAAGTATGTAAGAGAACTGTTGAAGAAGTTTGATATGCAAGACTCTGCAACTGCTAAAACTCCCATTTCAACTGCCACAAAGCTAGACTCTGACCCAAAGGGTAAGAAAGTTAACAACACTAGCTACAGAGGTATGATTGGCTCATTGTTATATTTAACTGCTAGTAGACCAGATATAATGTTTGCAACTTGTCTGTGTGCTAGATTTCAAGCTGACCCTAGAGAATCACATTTAATAGTTGTGAAAAGAATTTTTAGATATCTCAAGGGGGCACAAACTCTTGGACTTTGGTATCCTAGAGAGTCAGATTTTTCACTAATTGGTTATTCAGATTCTGACTATGCAGGATGCAAAGTAGACAGGAAAAGCACAACAGGACAATGCCAGTTTCTTGGCAACAGATTAATTTCTTGGTTTAGCAAGAAACAACAAACAGTATCCACCTCAACAGCTGAGGCTGAATACATTGCAGCTGGAAGTTGCTGTGCTCAAATTCTGTGAATGAGAAATCAATTACTTGATTATGGACTAACATTATCAAATATTCCTATGTATTGTGATAATACTAGTGCTATTAAAATTGCAGAGAATCCAGTCCAACACTCCAGAACAAAGCACATTGATGTCAGGTATCACTTCATTAGAGAACATGTTGAAAATGGCACTGTGACACTTCACTATGTTCCAACTGACAGACAGATTGCAGACATTTTGACAAAACCACTTGATGAATCTACCTTTCTCAGACTGGTAGGTGAATTAGGTATGTTAAATATGTAAGTGATCAAAATTACAAGAAGCAAGGTATGTACTTTAATTATAGTCCCTGTCTTAACACACTATGATTAATTAAAATTGCAAAATTTTGTTTGGTACTTTACCTTGACAGAGTCTAGTTCTTAGACTCTGACGAGTCTGTAGACTCTGAGAGCCTGTAGACTCGGAGAGTCTGTAGACTCTGAGAAAAATATCGCCTAGACTCTGAATCGGTCAATATTCGCGCCTGCAGACTCTGATTTCTTTTAAAAGGTTCAATTGACTTGAAATAGGCGGTAACAGTTATCTTTTGACTGGAGATAGACTGTAGACTCGTGTGTATTATATGCAATTCAAACAAAATAGAAAATTTTTCATACAATTTACTCACTTGTTTATTGCAATTATTTTCTAAGGCAAAAATATTCACAGAGCTTTTTGCGAACCCTAGTTAATTTCTTCAAGTTTTTCCATCACTTTCAACATCAACAACTTCAATGGCTGCCATTTCTACTGTCCTGAGGGGACCCAAGGCGATTGCTTTCACTTTTGGGGACTTTGATTTCATGACTACAAATCATGTTGCTGCTCTTGGAGATAAGAAAGGAGTAGATGCTGACTACTTCCCAATGATGGATTTCATGGAGCACTCTGAGCTCAGTTACATTCTCAAGGCTTCACCAGTAATTCACATGGATGCTGTGTCAAAGGCTTGGAGTTCTTCACAGTAATTCCCAATCATGTTTACCTTTGGCTCCACTACATTTGATGTAACTGCCGATGTACTTAATGCTGTGTTTAAATTGCCTGTAAGAACACCTTTTGATGAAACTGTTTCTGATGATGACATTAAAAGCATGTTTAAGGCAATAGGTTATTCTGCTAGCTTAGATAACATGAGTAAAATAACTAGGCCTTACTTAAGGAAAGAATGGTCCTTTTTCTTTGATCAAATTGCTAAGTGCTTCACTGGTAAGTGTAGTGGTTTTGATGCTATTACTGCTATAACTTATCAAATTGGTCACAGTCTCCTGTTTGACAAAGTGATCAACATTGGTGATATGTTGCTCACTCAAATGGGAGCAAAATTAAATAATGTGCAAGAGGGGAGGAAGAAAGTCTACTATCATAGATTTCTTATGATTCTCCTCAACCATTTCATTCCTGATATATCAACCAAGTTGGCAGATGATTGCTGTGTGCAGGCATACAAACAGCAAAGGAGGATATTCTCTGACATCAAGAGAATTGATGACAAGAAGAAAAGTCTACCTGCCATGCACTATCCACAGGTAATGCAGGTAAAACTCTCAACCTACAAACCTTCTATCTACAATGCCTCATTTTTTTGTGGTGAAATGGTGCAGGAACAAGTAATGGAGAGTCCCCCTGCACCTACCCAAGTCACCCAATCCCCTTCAATTCCACAATCTTCCAAACCAAAATCCAAAAAGAAACCAACCTCTGGTGTCTCTCAACAGGCACCAGTTGTAAAGAGGAGAAAATTGATTCAAACTAGGCTGATAGATGAGCACAGTGATGAAGAGCTCAACCCTCTAGAGAAACAAGTTGTTGAAGGTCTTTCTTTGTTAAAAGAAGGTCATTATACACTTGATTCTAACCTTCAAGCCAAGTCTGTAGTCTCTGAAAAGGCTACAGACTCTGAACAGCCTAGGAATGCACCTCAGGATTCTCTAATTGAGTCTCCTGACAAATCCTTTGATCAGAAGTACAGAAGATTGAGGAAGGCTTATTCTGCACACACACACAAGCCTCTTATTATTACTAACCCTGTTTTGCAGGAAACAGATGCTCCCAAGGCTCCTGCAGAGCCAGACTCTGAAAGCAAGAAAACTCCTGAACCAGAGTCTAATGTTGAGTCAGAGTCTAGGCTGCCTTTAGACTCTGATCATGAAACATTTTTGGAAGGAATGCCATTGGATGCAACCTCAAGTCTAATTGATGAGATCATTATTCCAAGTGATGAGGTACTGCTATTCCTATATCCTTTGGTGGAATCAGTTGAAGATCCAGGGCAATATCAGACTAAATCTCAAGTCTTGGATTTTCTTAAAACTATGAAGCCCTAAGGAAGAGAATGGAGCAGGAGCTACGAATGTCTGCACAGGATGTGGTCAAAAATCTATACAGCTACCTATTCAACTCTTCATTACAAGTACAAGCAGCTGGGCTCATAGAAGGCAAGACAAATGAAGTTCTCAAAGCACTAGGTGTGCCAGACTCTGAACAGCAAATTACAAAGAAGCCTAAAAAGCTTAAGGTCCACAAAAGGAGAGCATCAGAGTCTGTTGCTGAGTTGGAAACTGAGATTGAGCAACCAGTTTTTAACTATGAAGCAATTTGGGATAATGGAGTTACCTACAGGACAGCCATTCAATGGATCTCTCAAATTCAACCTCTGTCAAGACAGGTGGCTGACTATCGTGTCCATAATATAGGTACAATTGCCAACAAATACATCTATCCAACCTACCAAAGTAGACTGGATCAATTCAAGGGCACTTATTTTCAAAAAATAAGAAGGGAACTGCAGGACCTCTTCAATCTCACAGATGCCCAGGCAATCAATGCAATCCACCTCAGGGCCTTTCATCACAAGTTGGATGCATTTATTCTTGAAGAACAACAGGAGGTAGCAGGTAGTGCAAGGCAGTTGGAGGATGGGACTAGTGCACCAGTGGTGACTAGTGATAAAGATGCTCAGTCTGCCTCACCCACACAAGAACCACCTAGTCAGAGGTTGGGTGATAGTGGGGCAGGGGAGTATGCTGTTAGGCCCTCCTTGACAACTCACCAAACAGCTGATGAGAACCCCAGTGATATGGGAGGACAGACTCTGATGGATGCTCATGAAGAAATTTCCCAATCTATTCTGTCAGAGTCTATCCACCTAGAGGGGGAGTCTCATGCACAAACAGTCCAAGATGGCAACACTCAGACTCTGGCTTCTAATGAAGTCATACTGAAGCAGTCAGAGTCTAGAGTAGACCCTGAGACTGGAATACTGGAGCCAACAGACTCTGAAAAGAGAGAAGATGCTTGTAAGGGTTCAGGATCTGTTGATTCTCACCCCTTGGTGGTTACCCCTAGCCTTCAGACATTTGAAGGGGTTCCCCTCCATCAAGGTGGTTCAGGTATTGAAGCACAACTCTTATCTCTCAACCCCTCTTCTGTAGGATTATTGAGTGCACCCTCCACATTGAGTGAAAAAATATCTGAGAGGCTGGCACTGGACCAGGCAAAAGGAGAGGTAGAAAAGGCTGTAGAGAGCCTGAGTGAGTTTGAGAAAGTGGGTGCCCAACCCCACTGTGAGCATGAGAGATTAGGGTATCCTGAACCTAGCTTTACTTATTGGGATCAAGATTTTCCACAAAGTTGGTCCAATGAGTTGGAGCAGGGGATGGATGAAAATTCACACTGTTTGATTGTGCAGATTGGAAAGAAGGAGGAGGCTCTTGCTGCTCAGAAATCATTTACTCAGAGACCACAACTACATTTGGTGGATTCTCTAGCAAGGAGAGCAGATAGAGTCATGGAGGCTATGGTGGAAAACCCTGTCATTTCACCAGAGGCTGCGAATTTGAAGTCAGAAGAACCTCTGTTAATCATGCCTATAAGGGCTAGACTTCCAGAGTCTACAGTCTCTGATAACTCTCAGGAGGAGTCAGGGTCTATGTTAGGAATTATGAGTTTTGATGATAACAAATTACTTAGAATTTCAATAGGGACTCAAAATTATTTTTGTAACTGATCAATGGATATGACTTATAAATATCCATTGATTAGGAAACCAGCTATCAGTTGAAACTTGTTTCTCAACTGATAAACTGGATTGTAGCATTGATTTATGTTTCACTATCAATTAATTGTATTACCTCGATGGATGCAATGATGTAGTCAACTGATGTTATTGACTTCAATTTCTAGCTTCTCAACAGATGTGAAGAATGGCTGATCAATTGTAAATATTCTAAGTCAGAATTCTCACAAGTGAAGTGATCAACTGATGTTGAAGTCGATGGATGAAGACACTACTCAACGGATGAAAGCTATCAATGGATAATTACAGTCAACGGATAAAGAATCATCAATGGATAAGGAGTCGATGGATAGCTCAATTATCCATCGACACATCAACTGATCAACAGATATCCTATCCATCGATGGATAAGCAAAGGTGAATCAACTGATAAGCTTAACATCATTTATCAGTTGATTAAAGTTTCCCTATTTAGCTAAAAGCCAGATTTCACGGGAACAGTGCAGAAACTGAATCATTGGAAGACAGTCCTGTCAGGACTGTGAAGACTTTCTAGGCAACACAGCATCCAAGGAATATCTTAAGACAAAAGACACTTCCAGAGCTAGTAAGTTCTACAAGGAAAGCTGTGAAAAGGAGCTGGTTTCTATTTTTATGTAAACAGTATAAATTGTAATATTATATTATTATCAGTCGATAGAAAACTAGAGGAGTAGTTGTTGTTTATAAAAAGCAACAACACAGTAGCAAAGAAGTAGTTGTTTTGTAATAGAACTCAAGAAAAGCAAAGTAGAAAATCAGGCAGAACTTGTAATGCTTTTCTAGATTCTACATTCAACTTTGTACGCAGCTTAGTATTTTTACTAAGATCAATTGAAAGCAAAAACACACTAGTGGAAAAACAATCCACTAGTAATTTTTAATCTTGTTGTTTCTGTTATCAACACTTTAGTTATCCAGTTCTTAGTTACATCAATCTTAATTAAACACTCTCTTTGTACAAACTTATTTCCGCAAGAAGTTGACTTAATTCTTAAGTTTGTATTCAACCCCCCCTTCTCCAAACTTAGTGTACTTAAGGGCGAATAACAATTGGTATCAGAGCAAGCTTTCGACAAACAGAAAGTCAAGATCTAAAAGTACATCAAGAATGGGTCAAAGAGAAACAGGAGTTAAGATTCCAGTTCTAGAGAAAGATGAATATTTTCCCTGGAAAGTAAAAATGCACTTGCATCTGCTATCTATTGATCCTTCCTATGTTCATTGCATAGAGAAAGGTCAACATGTGCCTATGAAAATAGTTACAAGTGTAAATGCAGACGGTACTCAAGCACCAGACAAACTCATTCCTAAATCTGTGAGTGAGTATACAGATGAAGATGAAAAGGAAGTACACAAGGACAAAAAGGCCATGAATATTTTGTTTAATGGTCTTGACAAGGACATGTTTGACAATGTCATCAGTTGTACAACCTCCAAAGAAGTCTGGGACACTCTTCAAACCCTCTGTGAAGGTACTGAGCAAGTAAGAAAGAACAAGATGCAACTCTTGATTCAAAAGTATGAGGCCTTTCACTTCAAGGGTGGTGAAACAATAAATGATACATATAGTAGGTTTCAAAAGCTGTTGAATGAGCTTAAACTATATGGAAGAGTTTATGCTGTTGAGGACACCAACCTCAAATTCTTGAGGTCCCTACCCAAAGAATGGAAACCAATGACTGTCTCTATAAGGCAATCTCCTGACTTTAAAGATTATACCTTGGACAAGCTGTATGGCATCTTGAAAACCTATGAGTTGGAGCTACAGCAAGATGAGGAAATTGAGAAAAGTCAGAAGAGAGAAAAGTCCATTGCTTTGATGGTCAAGGAAAAGCAAGTTGCAGAAACAGATGAAGATGCTGATTTCAAAGAAGGGAAGAAAGAAGGTCATGGCAATGGTGCAAATTATGTTAGATATGATGAATCTTCTACTGGTAAAGGAAAAGAACTTTGTGATAGTGATGAGTCACTCATCAAAGATGAAATGGATGAAATAGATGAGCATTTAGCTTTTCTATCAAGAAAATTTTCCAAACTCAAGTTCAAAAGGAATCCAATGCAAAGGCCTGGATCACAGTTCAGGAGAGACACTCAACAAGGCAAAAATCTTGTTGACAGAACTCAATTCAGATGCTTTAACTGTGGATTGGCTGGTCACTTTTCAAGTGAATGCAGAAAGCCCAAAGTTGAAAAGAGGTCAAAGTCTAGTGATGGTGTTGACTATAAAAAGAAGTACTTTGACTTGCTCAAACAAAGAGAGAAGGCTTTTGTGACAGAAGAAAAGGACTGGGCTGCTGAGGAGGATTCTGAAGAAGAAGAAGAACACATCAATCTTGCACTAATGGCCAATCAAGATGACCAGGAAGCTAGTTCATCTAGCAATCAGGTAATTTCTACAAATCTATCTGAGTTGTCCAAAGATGAATGCAATATTACAATTAATGAAATGTCTAATGAATTGTATAATTTGCATGTCACTCTTAAGTCTTTGAACAAAGAGAACACTAGGCTCAAATTAACATTAGAAACTCTCACTGAAAGAAACAATTTCTTAGAGAGTGAGCTAGTGCAATTGGACAGACTCAAGATGGAAAACAAAGATGCTAGAAATGAACTAGTTGACAGTAAAAAGGAAATAGAGAAGTTAAAAGAAAAATTAGAGGATGAACTAAGAACCATTGACAAGTGGAACAGGTCAAGTAAAGCCAGTAAGAAGATGAATGACATTCATGGAACAAACTCTTTCACCATGTTGTCTGAAACTCTTGAGAAAATAGCCATTGATGAAGATCAATCTTTAGAAAAGAAGCAATCGATTGATAACTCTGAATCAACTGATAAGAATTATCCATCGATTGATAATGCTATTTCAACGGATAATTATCCATCGATTGAGAAGTCATCAACTGCTAAGAAATGTGATATTAAAACTAAGTTTAACAGACCTATTAAATTTGTCAAAGAAAGTAGCTCCTCTGAAGCTAAAATCGAAGTTGAAAAGGCTAATATAGGATTCTTATCTAAAAATCAGTTGAAAGAGAAATTGGAAAAGATAGAACCTAATATTCAGCCAAATGAAAAGAAGAAGAAAAATAGAAATGGTAAAGTAGGCATAAACAAGCACAACAACTACACACCTGACAAATATGCTCCTAGGAAAGTTTGTGCTAAGTGTGGTAGTAAAAATCATTTATCTGTGCAATGTAAACTCACCATGCCTACAACAACAAATGTACCTGCTATACCCAACATGCATACCAGTTCTGTTTTTCCTCATTCAGTTGATTCTCATGCTGTTCATGCTCAGTATGCATCAATGCCTTATATGTTTAATCCATATCTTGCATTTGCCAATATGAATATGCCTGCTATGCCATGGAATATGCTTAACAGTCTTCATGCACCAAATTTTTTCAACTCTGCAAGCATGAGCATTCCAAATATTAGCACTGAGAATTCTGAGGTAGGGAGACCAACACCTAAGGTTGAAGTGGAAGTAAAACCACCCAAACCAAAGGTACAAAAATTGGAAACCAAGCCAAAGATAACAACTAATAAGAAAGGACCCAAGGCAACTTGGGTACCAAAATCAACTTGATTTGTTTTGACTGTGTGCAGGGAAAGAGAAGAAATCTTTGGTACTTGGACAGTGGATGTTCAAGACACATGACTGGAGATAAATCCCTGCTCACAAAGTTTGAGGAGAAAGCTGGCCCTGGAGTAACTTTTGGAGATGACAGCAAAGGGCACACCATGGGATATGGCTTGATTTCAAGAGAGAATGTCATCATTGAACCTGTTGCATTAGTTGATGGCTTAAGACATAACTTGTTAAGCATAAGTCAACTATGTGACAATGGAAATAAAGTCTGTTTCACAACAGAAACATGCATAATTTCCAACAAGGTAGATGGAAGCCTGGTCATGACTGGGAATAGAAAAGGGAATGTGTACATAGCTGACTTCAACTCAACAAATGCAGAATCAATGACTTGTCTTCTCTCTAAGGCAAGTACAAATGAAAGTTGGCTGTGGCATAAGAAATTAGCTCACTTGAATTTCAAAGCCATGAATCTCTTGGTTAAGAAAAATCAAGTGAGAGGCTTACCACAAATGGAATTTGTCAAGGATGGACTTTGTGATGCTTGTCAGAAAGGAAAACAGAGGAAGGCATCATTTAAGTCGAAATTGGAATCTTCAATTGAAAAGCCACTTGAGTTATTACATATGGATTTGTTTGGTCCTGTAAATATTATGTCTATTGCAAAGAAGAGGTATGCTCTAGTCATTGTGGATGATTTTTCAAGATTCTCATGGACTTATTTTCTACATTCAAAGGATGAAGCTAGTCATCTCATCATCAAGCACATAAGAGAAAATGAGAAAAATCTTGAATTGGATGTAAAGAAGATAAGGAGTGACAATGGAACAGAATTCAAAAATTCCACAATGAAAGAGTTCTGTGAATCAAAAGGAATCATACACACATTCTCTGCACCCAGAACACCTCAACAAAATGGGGTAGTTGAAAGGAAAAATAGGACATTGATTGAAGCTGCTAGAACCATGTTGGAAGATGCCAAACTCCCAACATACTTCTGGGCTGAGGCCATAAACACAGCATGTTTTACTCAAAACATCTCCCTAGTAAATAAAGCTCAAGGGAAGACTCCTTATCAATTGATCAAGAAAGACAAAAAGCCAAAGGTGGGATTTCTTCATGTCTTTGGCTGCAAGTGTTATGTACTAAGAAATCAAGGTGAAAATCTAGGAAAATTTGAAGCCAAGGCTGATGAAGCTATATTTATTGGGTATGCACTATCAGGTGTAGCCTATAGAATCTACAATCTCAGACTACACATTGTTATGGAATCTGTACATGTAGTATTTGATGATAAAAAGATTCAAGGCTTGTTTGATGAAGGAAATCATGACACACTGCATTTTGAGAATGAATCAAATGATATAAATGACGATGAAGAGGCAGAAATTATAAAACCTCAAGTGTTCAGAAACCCGATATCAGTTGATGTTACTGCATCAATGAATAATTTATCAGTTGACAGAAATCCATCAACTGATAATGCATCAACTGATAACTCCTCAACGGATAATCAACAATCTACATCAAGGGTATCCACTTCAGGGGGAGGGTTTCAGAATCATTCTACAAATTCAGATCACTTTGAGTTCAATACAAATGATCATGAAGCTTCATCATCATGGCAAAATTTGTATCCTCAAAGAAAATGGACAAGAAGCCATCCATTTGAACTAATTATTGGAAATGCAGAAGATGGTGTCAAGACAAGAAGTGCTACTCAAAATGAGTGTCTGTATAGCAGTTTTCTATCTCAAGAAGAACCCAAAAGAATTGAAGAGGCTCTCATGGATCCTGATTGGGTTTTGGCTATGCAAGAAGAACTGAATCAGTTTGAAAGAAATAAAGTATGGAAGCTGGTGCCCAGACCAAAAGACAGATCAGTAATTGGTACAAAATGGGTATTCAGAAACAAAATGGATGAAACTGGTATTGTGACTAGGAATAAAGCAAGGCTTGTAGCAAAGGGTTATTCACAAGAAGAAGGAATTGATTTTGATGAAACTTTTGCACCAGTTGCAAGGTTAGAAGCAATTAGAATCTTTCTGGCCTATGCTGCACATGCTAATTTCAAAGTCTACCAGATGGATGTGAAAAGTGCATTTTTGAATGGAGTACTAGAAGAGGAAGTCTATGTGGAACAACCTCTTGGCTTTGAAGATCTAAAATTTCCTAACTCTGTCTACTTTTTACTCAAAGCACTTTATGGCTTGAAGCAAGCACCAAGGGCCTGGTATGACACTCTATCTCAGTTTCTCATTGAGAATAATTTCACAAGAGGTACTGTTGATAAAACTCTATTCAGTAGACATGTTAATGGCTCTATCATTCTTGTACAAATTTATGTGGATGACATTATTTTTGGATCAACAAATGAGGGACTTTGCAAGAAGTTTGCCAAACTAATGCAGAGTAAATATGAAATGAGCATGATGGGAGAGCTTACCTACTTTCTTGGGTTACAAGTCAAACAGGTTAAGGATGGTATTTTTATAAATCAAACAAAGTACATTCATGATTTGTTAAAGAAATTTGAGTTAAGTGAATGTTCTTCTGCAAAAACTCCCATGGCCACTGCCACTAAACTTGAATTAAATACCAAAGAAGCTAAGGTGGATATTTCAAGTTATAGAGGCATGGTAGGCTCACTTTTATATTTAACTGCTAGTAGGCCAGATATAATGTTCTCTACATGCTTATGTGCTAGATTTCAGGCTGATCCTAGAGAATCTCATTTAGTAGCTATTAAAAGAATTTTCAAATATCTTAAGGGTACATCAAATTTAGGTATTTGGTATCCTAGAGATTCTGGTTTCAATCTAATAGGCTACTCAGATGCTGATTATGCAGGTTGCAAAATAGACAGGAAAAGTACTACAGGCACCTGTCAATTTCTGGGAAATAAACTTGTGTCATGGTTTAGCAAAAAGCAACACTCAGTATCAACTTCAACTGCAGAAGCTGAGTACATTGCTGCTGGAAGTTGCTGTGCACAAATTTTATGGATGAGGAATCAACTATTTGACTATGGGTTCAACTTGAACAAAATTCCCATCTTCTGTGACAATACAAGTGCCATTGCAATAACAGAAAATCCTGTGCAACATTCCAGAACTAAACACATTGACATTAGGTATCATTTCATTAGGGAACATGTAATGAATGGTACAGTTGAATTACATTTTGTCCCTAGTGAACAACAACTTGCAGACATATTTACCAAACCTCTAGATGAATCTTCTTTTAATAGATTAGTCTGTGAGTTAGGTATGCTTAATTATACTCATGCTTAAAATGTCTGTCAAGTTTTGCAGCCATTGTTCACAATTCAATGGATATTTATCTATCGACAGATAATTACCTAAGTAATTGTTTATCGATGGATAAATCCCATCCTATTTGATCAACAGATAAATGTTATTCCTATCGATGGATATTTATCTATCGACAGTTAATTATCTTGGTAGTTAGTGATCGATCGATAAATGATTAATTCTCTATTTTTATCCGTCGATAGTAATAGAATTTCTACAGTTTTATTCATCCGTTGATCAAATTATAGCCGTTGGAGAATTACCATCAAGGGTAATAAATTACAGTCTTTTATACATCAACGGTTATCTACTAATTAAAAAGTCATTTCAAGTCTTTTTAATACTAGGAAATATAAATAGCAGCAACAATTAAAAATTCATTCTTACCTGCTATTTTTTTTCTATTCATCTCTGTCTCTCTCTCAAGCTAATTTTATCTAATTCTCACGAGCTCTCACAAATTCTTTCAAGTTCACTTTAATTTCTTGAATATCAACTGAAAGAATGGCACCACAAAAGAAGATCGTCTCTTCCACTGGGTTCACCTATGAACAGAACAACTTCACAGCATGTCTAATGGTGAATGATGCTCCTGTGGACTTTCATCCATTGATGCGATTCCTAGGAGATTGCAAAGTTTCCAAAGCTCTCAGCGAAGCACCAACAATCGTGTGTTCCTTTGTTGAAGAACTGTGGACCTCTGCAGAGATTTCATCAGATGGGAAGGTAATTTCTTATTCTTGCAAAGGTAATACCTATACAATAAATAGTACTTCATTATCTGAATGTTTAGGATTGCCTGCAAATAATTGTGATAAGCCCCCAACTGAAGAAGAAATTAGGGACATGTTAGAATCCGTTAATTATGCAAATGCTGAAACTGGATTAGGAGAAGTTGTTAGGAAGAATCTTAGAAAAGAATGGAGTTATTTCTTTGATGCCATAATTAAAGTATTTTCTGGAAAAATAAGTAATTTTGATGCAATTACAATAAGTATGCAAGAAATTGCTTATTCTGTCCTATTTGATAAATATTTTAATTTTGGCACATTACTCCTAAATGAATTGACTGCCAAATTAGGACCCAAGTCATCTAGGAAACATAATATCTACTTTGCAAGATTTTTCATGATGATTATTAATGCCTCTGTTGGAGAATATGAAATAAGTGCAGATATGGAGTCCTTGGAGCCATGGATGCAAAACAAGAGGGTCTTCAAGGATCTTGTGAGAATCAACTTACACCCTAAGTTGTGCCTCATTTATCCTCCTCTTGTGCAGGTATATCTTCAAAATCTCAATCTTTTACATTCTTCTTCAAAATATCAAATTTCTTTGCCTTCTGCAACAATGGAGGGAGATGGAAATGCCCCCATTCCTCCTACCCAAGTTGCACAACCTTCAAAACCCAAGTCTAATCAAACCACCTCAGTAGTTTCTCAAAAGACTACTGTTGTAAGAAGTAAGAAAAGAAAAATCACTGAGGGGAGAGTGAAGGTGGTTGATAAGGGTGAGGGAACTGGCCAACATCAAGAAAGCCAGAAGGATAAGGAGAGTGAGATTGAGAGGAACCAGCCAGCCTCCAGTCCAATCTCCCAACAGATTGAGGCTGTAGTAAAGGACTTGAACACATCCCTAGTTGCATCTTCTCAAAAAGATGTAACTATTGAAAAGAGGTCTCAACCAGGACCATCAGATGGGGATAAGGGTCACCAAATAATACAACCATACAAAAGAAGAAAGAAGGTTACAAATACTGCACAGGGCACACACACACTTGCAAAGCCAAATGAAAATTTGGTGGAGCCTTCCGTTTCTTCTTTTGATGTGTCTCAGAATCTTCCTGAGGCACAGCCCCATTCTTTATCTGAATTTTCTTCTCAATCTCCCTCAAAAACTATTTCTTCAGAAACAGTGTTGATTGACAACTTCATTGTTTCAAATTCACCCTCTTTGCAACTCAGGGTGGAGCCAACACTCTCACCTGCATCACCAAATAAGGTTAACACCTTGGTTGATCAGGCAAATACTGTTAGTTCTCTCCAGTCAATGGATATTATGCAATCAACTGATAACTTCCAACATCCATTGACTAGTTCACTATCATCGATGGATATCCTTACATCCATCGACGAGCTCCCATCAACGGATATTCATCCATCGATGGATACTTCTTATCCATCGATTGATCCCTTAATGTCAATTCATGAATCATCCATTGAAACACTTCAAGTGGCCAATACCCTATTAGGATTGAGTGGAGTGGGTGAGGTGTGTGAGAGGCAAGGTTTGCATACCTTGGCAAAAGGAGAGTGTGTGACTGAGGGGCCCTCAAATTCTTCTGAGGTGGCAAAAGGAGAGGGTGTGAGAAAAGAGAGTCTCACCTTAGCAGCTGATGAAAAAGGAGAGGAAAGTAAGGGAGAGGTGAGAATCCAGGATGAGATCCTGATGCAAGAAAAGAGAGAAGAGAGTGAGAGAGAAAAGAATAGAGAGAAACCAATTTCACCATCTCATGAAGCATCAACTTCTAAAACTGAGCAGATTGAAGCAGGACTCACCCAGAAGTTGGGGCTGGAGTCAGGGGGAGCTGTAGACTATGAAGTCCCTGCAGGAGGTGCAGAAGTCAACTTGGAGGTGGAGGATGAAATTGCTGTAAATCTTGATGCTTCAACCTTTCAACATGAAGATCCTCATTATCAGGAACTAGCAGCAGCATCTAATCAAATAGCTGAGCAAATGCTGGGTTTAGTGCAGACAGAAGAGCAATTCAGGAGTGGGAAAGAGTTTTTGGCCAGTCAACCTGATGATATATCCCACATGAATCCTGAAGATTTTGATGACAATTCTGATGATGACCTTCTAGATCCACAAGTGGCTAGTGATGAAACTAATTTGGCTGAAACAGAAAGGGCCATTATTTCTCTTTACAGAAGGTCCATGGCTGAAGTAGATGTGGTGGATCCCCTGCACAGGAGAATTCTGAACTTTTACAGGGATAATTTGAAGATCCAGAAAATGCATGTCACAAGCTCCAAGTATGAATTGAAGAAAATAAGAGAAGACATTGACAGCTCAAGGATGCATTTTGACACCACCATTGACTCCAGACTCAGCCTCTCAATGCTGACTAGAATCAAGCAAAGGTTGGACACTGAGTTTTCAGCAAAGGACAAAGTAATGGAATTGGAGAAAAGAGTAACCTCCATGGAACTTAGCATGCAGCAAATTTTGAAGAATCAAGTCACTCAAATCAATCTTCTGGGTAAACTCTTAGAGACTCCCATACTCTCTCAGTCAGTAGCACAAGTGCCAGTTGCTGATAACAAAAAGGGGGAGAAGCAAGAAGCTGATGCATTGGAGAAAGCAAGTGGTACTGAAGATGTGGTAAAGACTACAGATCCCAAGAAGGAGTTGGCTCAAGACATAGTAAGGAAATTTGATGCAATTGCTAGCAAATTCAAAGAAACAAGTACCAGCAGCTCACAACCTGGTGACAGGAAAGGAAAGGGAAAGCTAATTGAAGATGATAAAAAGAAAGCTGTCACAGGTGGAGGGGAAAGTGAAAAATTATTGAGCAAAGCCATAGCAGTTGGCATAAAAGAAAAGGAGCAACAAGAAAGAAGACAAGAAGAATTAGCCATTCAATTGCAAAGGGAATATGATGAAGAGGATAGGCTAATAAGAGAAGCCAGAAGAAAAGAAGGTGAAAGGAGGCCAAGGATGAAGCAAAGAGCAAACAAGCCCAAAGATGCACCAAAATCATCTGGAGTTAAAAGACCATTAGCTGATGAAGACAAGGAGAAGAAGCCAAAACAAGTCAAGACTGAAGGTCAAGCTTCTGGGAGTAATCAAGCCAAAGAAATAGAAGTGTTCAAACATAAATCTGAAAACTTTGTGCCAATCAAAGCTGAGGGAATGATTGCAGCAAAAGGGCAAAGGAAGAAAGATGTTGATCTTCTTCACATTGAGTATGAAGATGGATCACACTCAACCTTCACATTCAACCAAGTTTTGGATCAAGGATATGGCATCTTGAGGAAGATCTACACTATGCTCAACAGGAAGTATTATCTAACTGAAGAGCTAGGAAAGGCCATCCTTGAAAGAATGAAGAAGATAAGGGAGGCACCTGTTCAAGAAGAAAGGGATGACAGAATAAAGATCTGGAATCCTGAAGGAAGAAAAGTGCTTTATGAGCCCTTCTACTTGATGATATACAAGGACAGGGAAGGCAGAGAAAAATGCATTGATATTTGTCAAGAAATAGACAAACTTCCAAATCTGGAATTAAATCATCTGGCAAGTCAATTGGACTACAGGATTGAAGATGAGAAGATATTGAAGGGAACCCTCTACAGGAAGATGAAGGAGAATGAAGACAAGATGAATGAGTCAAGGGGAAGAAGGAGAAGATAGGAGATTCAACCTCAATCATCAAAATTATCAGAATTCATCCCTGTCTGGTATCTGATTACTCTGTCTAAAACTTTACTTATCAATATTGTAATTCTTGCTAAGAATGAAAATGTTCAGGAGTTTTGTTATCATCAACAGAAAATTTATGCATATTTTAAATATTCATAAATAGGGGGAGATTGTTAGGAATTATGAGTTTTGATGATAACAAATTACTTAGAATTTCAATAGGGACTCAAAATTATTTTTGTAACTGATCAATGGATATGACTTATAAATATCCATTGATTAGGAAACCAGCTATCAGTTGAAACTTGTTTCTCAACTGATAAACTGGATTGTAGCATTGATTTATGTTTCACTATCAATTGATTGTATTACCTCGATGGATGCAATGATGTAGTCAACTGATGTTATTGACTTCAATTTCTAGCTTCTCAACAGATGTGAAGAATGGCTGATCAATTGTAAATATTCTAAGTCAGAATTCTCACAAGTGAAGTGATCAACTGATGTTGAAGTCGATGGATGAAGACACTACTCAACGGATGAAAGCTATCAATGGATAATTACAGTCAACGGATAAAGAATCATCAATGGATAAGGAGTCGATGGATAGCTCAATTATCCATCGACACATCAACTGATCAACAGATATCCTATCCATCGATGGATAAGCAAAGGTGAATCAACTGATAAGCTTAACATCATTTATCAGTTGATTAAAGTTTCCCTATTTAGCTAAAAGCCAGATTTCACGGGAACAGTGCAGAAACTGAATCATTGGAAGACAGTCCTGTCAGGACTGTGAAGACTTTCTAGGCAACACAGCATCCAAGGAATATCTTAAGACAAAAGACACTTCCAGAGCTAGTAAGTTCTACAAGGAAAGCTGTGAAAAGGAGCTAGTTTCTATTTTTATGTAAACAGTATAAATTGTAATATTATATTGTTATCAGTCGATAGAAAACTAGAGGAGTAGTTGTTGTTTATAAAAAGCAACAACACAGTAGCAAAGAAGTAGTTGTTTTGTAATAGAACTCAAGAAAAGCAAAGTAGAAAATCAGGCAGAACTTGTAATGCTTTTCTAGATTCTACATTCAACTTTGTACGCAGCTTAGTATTTTTACTAAGATCAGTTGAAAGCAAAAACACACTAGTGGAAAAACAATCCACTAGTAATTTTTAATCTTGTTGTTTCTGTTATCAACACTTTAGTTTTCCAGTTCTTAGTTACATCAATCTTAATTAAACACTCTCTTTGTACAAACTTATTTCCGCAAGAAGTTGACTTAATTCTTAAGTTTGTATTCAACCCCCCCTTCTCCAAACTTAGTGTACTTAAGGGCGAATAACAGTCTATAGTCCCGTTTGCAGTTTCAGAGTCTACACCAACAGAGTCTACCCCTCCATTCACAAAGCTAGAGCCTGTTGCTGAGGAGTGCTCTTCTGAAGATGATGATCCAGTTCCACCCTCCTTTGTATATTTTGATCAGGTGTTTCCCCAATCTTGGGAGTCTGCACAGCAAAGGGGAATAACAGATAAAGATTCTTTTGCTTGTATTTTGGCAATTCATCAATCTGAGAGGCTTCCAGCTTTTCAGAAAAAATCTTTTCAACAGGAACATGGTTACTATCCTGGTGAAGAAGATCAAGTCTTAGATGGAGCTGTTAAAGCTAAGCTGCCTGATGTTGCTGCTCAATTATCCAGTGTGGTCCAGGACATTTCTCATATTAAAAAAAGCTCACTGGTGTTGATAATACAACTTCTATTCTCAATACAAGATTTGACAGAATTCACTCCCTTCAATTATCCAAAGAGGTCGCTTTTAACGATGCTCTAGCTACTATCACTACCACTCAAGCCTCTCTTCAAACTATAATTTCTGCTTTAACCACTAAGGTTGATTCAGTTATTGCAGCCCAGGCAAATATCTCCACAGTTCTTGAGCAGATTCTTTTGGCTGTCACCAGTAATGATGATGTCAAAAAGGGGGAGAAGGAGAAGCAAGGTGAATCCTCCAGGAGACATAAGGATGAGGGATGCAAGGTTCAATCAAGGGGAGTTAAAAGGAGGAGAGATGGTGATGATGGAGATAGTTCTCATGGTCCTAAGGGTCCTGATGGTGTGCAACAAAAACAATCTGGAGTAGCAAGAACTCAAACACACCAGTCAGGGACTGGACATGGGAAATCAGGGTCTAAATCAGACTCTGATAGGCAAAGGAAGAAATCAGACTCTGATGACACTCAAGAACATTCTTACTGGAAATGCAGTCAATCAAATCTGCAACTTAGAGCTAAAAACAAGACAGGACTTGGAGGATTTGAAGAATCAGATATTGACAGAACATCTACCTTAACCAGGGATCCTCAATCCTTGACAGATAGGCAGTTTGAGAAGATCACCCAGAAGCATTTAAACAAAGTGGTGTCTGCTCAAATTGTTTATAATATTTTTGAAAGAAAGGTACAAGGAGGTCAGGTAGAAACAGAAAAGGTGAAAAATGAGATGCTAGTTTACTTCCTAGAAGGTGGAAGTGTAAGGTGGATTAGTCAGTCAAATTTTATCTTTTTCAAACAAGCTGAGGAGCTACAGTATATTAGATTCCTACTGCAAATTGCTTATGAAGTGAACAAAAGCAAAGAGGCTATCACTCACAAATGGTTTCAAGAAATTGACAGGAAGCTGACTCTGCACAGACAGGCAAATCGACAAATGAGCAAATTCTCTTTGAAATATGTTGATGCTGAGGGAAATGATCAAGTCATGCCATTAGAAGAAAAGCAAATCAAGTTTCAAGAAGGTGTTGGTCATTACTTTGGGTTTCAGCCTATGAATAGGAAAGTCAGTGTTCTAATGTTGAAGAACTTAAAAACTCAAGAAAGCAATGCAAATGACCTAAGAGCAGCTTACTGTCAAATAAAATGTTCAAATGAAGAAATGAAGAAACTGAAGAAATTTGTTGGTGAAGCTCTGGTAATTGTGGAGGAAAATATGTTAAAGTCTTTTTTGAAGAATAATCCAGCTTTTGAGAAGATTAAATAAGAAGTAATTCTTTTTCCCTTATAATTCTTTTATACTGTTCTAGATTAATAGTTTTATTCTTTAGTTTTGACATCATCAAACCTTGATTTATGCTTACATTTTATAAAGCATAAATAGGGGGAGATTGTTAGGAATATATCCATTTGATGATGTGCAAAATACTAAAACAGGGTCTAGATTAGTTTATCTGTAATAAGTCTTTCTAGTCTCTGAAATATATAATCAGAGTCTAGATAGTCAACGTTCATGTTATTTGTACTTAGAAGAATTTTTGTAGAAAGTGAAACCAGAGTCTACATGAAGATCAGAGTCTGGAAGGTGGTCAGAGTCTATAGACTATCAGAGTCTGTGAACTATCAGAGTCTACATCTAATCAGAGTCTGGAGATCATCAGAGTCTGAAGATTTCAGAGTCTATACAGAAGATCAGAGGAATGGAAAGTCTTCGAAGATCAAGATAATTTAAATTGCAGATATTCTATGGGAAAGAAAGAGAATTCTACAAGGAAACTGTCAACTAATAATTAGGAATTATATTCCTATTGTAATTTATCTTTCTGTTATTGGTTGATAGGAAGCTTTCTATATAAACTCTATGTAACCTAATTGTAAAGGTGTGGGAAAATAATTGTCTTAGTAATATTTTTGTGAGAGCATAGAGATAGAGAGAGTTGCTGTGATAAACACAGAGAAGCTGCTAGGGTTTGTGTACATCCTAGGAGAGTTTTGTATTCACAAATCAATAATACAAAACAGTTCTTATTCATATCTTCGTGTTTGAGTTTGTTATTAATTTGATTTTAAATCGGGCAGAAAAGACACACAAGTATTCAACCCTCCCTTCTACTTGTGCAACTGGGAAAACACCAATGACCAATGAGATGGGGTAATCAGTCAACAAACATGCTAGTCTTATTGCATTATTATTGTCCTTAAATAATAATACTCGACTAGGGACTTTTAGGAATGTAATACTATTCATATAATCTCATTTTTAAGTCACATACTTAAAGATATATAATTTGCATTAATATTCCAAGGACATTTATTATGCTTTCATTTTATAACGCAATAAATAAAGACATAATAAATATTAATTAAATAATCAAATAAACATAATCCTTAATTGTTTATCATAAAATATTGTCTCCAGGACACCAACACTAACAGTAAATTCATTTTGGGGAAACCTTTTTTTCCTTTACGATTAAACCAGTAACAATTAGGATGACATTTTTGTCTCTATACGTACAGTTTGAATTCAATTTCAAAAGACATTGTTTTTATTCCCCAAAACGAGAATTTTATTTCTATAACACTGCATATTGAATAATCAATTGAATATCAGAATATCAAATTTGTTTAATCAAATTTCGGATAGAATATTGTACAATAAATTGGTTATAAAGCCGAACATGTTGTCAATCATTGTGAGATTAAGGCGGGTGATGTTGTTACTCTCATATTGTACGTCTCTAATAGAAATGAGGACTCCACTTATGTTTGTTAATTTAAGAAGAAAATAAAGTTATGGAGGCAGCAGTTGCATCTGATGAATCATTAAAAAACAGGTAATAGGTGTAATTCAGTTTATACTAGTTAACATAGTGCAGCTGTTAACTCTCAAAACTATTTTTGGCGAGGAACATATTTCGAATTTGTAGCAAAAAATTGAGGTCTCGTATAGACAGTCAAGAATCTCAGTGTTAGACCCTAAAATAATTGTTATGTCTTTATATATCGATCTAAAAGAGGGCTACACAGTAACAATCTTAAAATTAGTTAAGAAGCAAAGCAATCTATGACAAACCAAAGGCATAAGGCGTGTACGCTCCGAGAAGTCTATAATCTCTCAATATTGTTCATTTTACAAATAGTGTGTCATTGTTAATACACGGGGGATTGAAATAGAGATAAATACAAGCATGTTGTAATGCGAGTAATGTGAGTTACCTTTGCACCCACACTATGAAATTTATCATCGACTTGTAGTAGCCTCTGAGCGAGAAACCGTCCCATATCCTAATAATTCGTACCGGTATCTTTTTATGGTAACCATCACTCAGTCCTCCGAGATATTTCATTAGGCTTGTATGTTCTTGAAGCCATAATATGTGAGTTTAATAGTAGTATTGGCACAGGTAAGATTTATTGCTTATATTATGTTTCGTATTAATTTGTATGGTTCCATTATATAAAAGGTTTTTTTATAGTAAATCTAAATTAATAGATGACCTTGGACAAATACAATATTATAATTTGATTTTGATTGTTGTGACGACCAAAATATGCTTCATATGTGTTTTAATTAAAAAATAATAGAATATTCAATCTGGTGATGGATTTGTAATTTCTTGGCAATCTATTTGACTTTATATGATTATTAATCATTCCAATTCTCTAAAACTAAAAAATGTAATACAATATTTTTCAAGCCGGTTCATGTTTTTTTACCATAACTTATAATTTAGGAAATTCAAAATAACGTCATAATTATTAAATTGTGTATGATGTGTACTAAAATATAAATTAATCTTCATTGGAATAAAATTAGGTACTAATTATAATTGTAAAATATTAAAAAATTAAAAAGATAGAAAGTAAGGCGAGGACTCTACATTCAGATGCCAGTTAATTAAAATTGTTGAAGCCGGGAGCTTTTGTTCGCACGTTGATTATTACATCATAATGTTGACATGGGTCCGTAATCTGAAATAGTTTTGTTTTTCCAATCATAACCGATACTAAGTAACAAATTGTCGTGGTACAATGTCAAGCGTTACATGATAGAATGGGATGGCCTAATAGCTATTGGTGGGTTTTGTGGAGTCTACCTTTTTCAGATTTGTACTAAGATATGAGTTAGTCTAATTTTCAGATTTGGACTAGAATCTAATTTAGTCTACTTTTTCATATTAGTACTATGATTAGATTTGGACCCAGTTTCTTCTCCTATAAATAGTCTCATGTAATTGTAAAACTCCAACCCAAAATAACACAACACAACACAATTGTGAGGGATCAATACAAAGTTAGTGCGGCTTGTGGAGTAGGAATTTCTAAACTACGTTAAATATTGTCTTGTGTGATTGTCACTTATTTTCTTATTCTTGGTTATTTGCTTTGGGTTTGTTTTCATTGTTCAATACTCAACAACTGGTATCAAGATCTTAGGTTTTCAGGCGAGTCAGAGAGATGACAAAATAAGGGAAATTAAAGATCGACAAATTTGATGGCAGAGATTTTGTGTTTTGGAAGATGCAGATTGAAGACTATTTGTATAAAAAAAACTACATGAACTGCTAGAAGAGTAGAAGTCAGATTCAATGGGTGAAAAAGAATGAAAGCTATTAGATAGGCAGGCTCTGGGTGTTGTCAGATTGACTTTGGCGAAGAACGTTACTTAGAATATCGTCAAGGAAAAGACAACTCATGGATTTATCAAGGTGTTGTCAAACATGTATGAGAAGCCATCTACTTCAAATAATGTATATTTGATTCGTTTGTTATTTGCCACAATAATGACTGAAGGTGATTGTGTTGTTGATCATGTGAATGAATTTAATTCTATCCTATCAAGACTCATGTCAGTGGATATAAAATTCGATGATGAAGTACAAACCTTGTTATTGATATCCTCGTTGCTTGATAGTTAGTTGATTAGTGCATAATTTTACATATTTTAATGCCTATTTTATTGCTCGCTTTTGTTTTTTTATTAGTTAATTTATTGCATTTTCTTTATTTTGCAGATAAGTAAATTAAATAATTAAAGGAGAAAGAATGGGTTAGAAAGGGCAAAAAAGGAAGAAAAGGAAGCCAACAAAGTAAAGAGGAAAAAAAGACAAAAGAGCAAGTTGGTGGATGGAATCAAAAATCAATGGTGTAGATTTTACCAACAAACACCTCATTTGAATGGTGGGGATTGACCCAACACCACCCAAAACCCTAGTCCTAGCCTATAAATACATCTCATTCTCTCATTGTAATCATCTCTAGTTTTACCCTAGTTTTAGTAGTAGCCTCTCTTTTAATTTTCTAGATCTAGTTTTTAGCTCTCTCAAATATTGTAAACACTTTTCATATTAATGCAAGTCTTTATTTTCTTTTATGCTAGTCTCCATCTTATCTTCTTTAAGTCTTAATTTATTTTTATGTTAGTCTTCATCTTATCTTTTTTAAATTTATGGCTATGATATCTTTCTAAGTACCACAAGTTGTATACTTGGGAAATGAAAGGAGCCTTTTAGATTAATATTCTAGATCTAGTTTACTTATCTCTCTACTTTACTCCTTAGTTTTATTGTTTATTATCTTGTCATGAGCCCCTTTAAATCTCTATTTTAAATGTGGGTTCAATGATTTAGATCTCTAAATTTATTATTATTAGTTGGTTTTTTTTTATTCTAGATTGTAGAACTAGTTTTGGTTGTTGGGTTTGATATTTACTTGTAGTTGTTTAAATATTTTAGATATAGATTTAGTTGTTGGTAGTGTCAAAACTTAGCTCTTTAAATTTTAGATCTACTTTTATATTTTACTTGTCTCATTCAACTTTATGGCTATGACCCATTTCAATTTCATCAAGTAAAAAAGTAAAGTACTTGAGAATTGAAAGGAGCCTCTTTAGTTTAATGTTCTTGGATCTACTTTTCTTTTTATGTTGTAGTTGAACCCCTTTTAAATCTCCACTTTATTAATGGGTTTAATATTTTAGAGCTAAATTTATTTCTTGTTGGGTGTTAGAATTTAGATCTACTTTTTAGTTGTTAGATTTGTTAAAATAGCTTTAATGGTTTGATATTTTAGATGTGGTTTTGCTTTTGAGTTGTATTGAATTTTAGATCTAATTTTAGTAGTATTAATTATGGCCTTTAGTTTGTAGATCTAGATTTAAAAACACTAGTCTTCTTTTGTCCATTTTTTTATTTGCCAAGTATTTTAGTTAATGTTTAAAGTTTAGTTAGTTTCGTTACTTGAATTTTTTTAATTAGCTTATTATCATTCCTTTTTTTTTGTCCTTGGTTAATAACTCATCTCAAAATTAATTGGTCTAATTCGCCTAAATTGAAAATTAAAGTTTTTGTAAAAATAATTTTAGTCCTTGCGGAATAAATCTTTAAATTATTAAAACGATGTGAATTGTGCACTTGCAATTTAAAATGTATATTTTTAGCACATCAAGTTTTTGGCGCCACTGCCGGGGACTATAATTATTTTGCGCACCTTAATTTTTAATTTTTCGAATTAGTTTTACTTGCTCTCTTTGTTTTTTTTTTTTAGAAAATTGGAGATTCGGAAAGCTTGTTGGAACGTGGAAATTGCCAGACTTGAAGAAATTTTCGGAAAGCATTTTTCCGTAACCCGTATCTCCCTATTTTCATCTTTTCATCACTTAGTTATTAAAAAAAAATTTAAAAAAAAAACAAATAAAAAAAAACTAGTTGGTTAAATATATAATTGTTGCATCATGCATTAATCACTTGGGAGCACATCATTTAGATTTAAATTCTTGTATTTAATTTTTCGTACCTTGTAAATTGTGGTGATTGTTGGAGTAATGAGGTACGTTAAATTCCTTCTTTTCTTTAGATTAGGACACGTAGTTTAAGCATCCATAATTGTTTATCATTTTTTATAACTCGTTGTGTGTTGCATCATTTAAATAAATTTTAAGGGCAAAACCCAATCACAAGATGAGGGGAGAGAATTCATCACTCTTTCTTTAGCCCACAACAATTAATCTCTCATCTTGCATACCCTAGCCTTTTTTTAATAAAATTAATTAGACGTTAGCCCTAGGATTTCGCGCTCAACTAGGAAGAGAACCTAAAACGAACAAATCTCGAAGTATTCATTCGTTGGTGTCTAGGCTAACGAAAGCTTACATGGCCATTTGGATTGGTGTCTTAGGAAGGTGTTTAGCCTCTTGGCAATGCTTGCACCGACCTGGCCAATCAGGACGAGTACTTTTAGTTTTGTGAGTTTTAGTATTATCTTGTTGTTAGGAGCAAGGTCTAGTTAATTTTAGGGAACCCTAGATTTAGAATTTTTTTCGATTTTCCACATTTTCTTTTGAGTGTTTAAATTCTTGCACTTATTTGCTACGTGTTTATGCGAACTGCTTGGGCTAGGAACGAATCATCTAGATTAGTAAGACCGATTGAGTTGTCTTCTTCTTCAGATTCTGAACCCGTAGAAGTTAGTGAAACTGTAGTAAACATGGTTGTTTCTCTTAGAGACCGCTGTTACCCCTCCCGTTCTGCCCAACCCTCGTGTATTACCTTATCACCGATTAATGGTAATAATTTCGAGATTAAATCTCACCACATTAGCATGTTACCAAAGTTTACCGGGAGTGAGGGTGAGGATCCATATCTTTTTATTCACGAATTCGAGGAGGTTTGTGCTTTACAAAAACTCCAACAATTAACCGAGGACTCCATTAGGCTTAGACTAATCAACTTCGCTTTAAAAGAAAATGCTAAAAAATGGTTGTATAGTCTACCGGTCAACTCTATTTCAACGTGGGAGGGATTTGTGGTAATTTTTCTTAAAAAATATTTTCCAAATCACAAGACCACAAAAATCACAAATGAGATAAACCAATTTCGTCAAAAAGAAAATGAGTCGTTTTGGAAATATTTTGACCGTTTTAAAAATCTTCTATCCCAGTGTCCCCACCACGGAATAGAAAAATGGAGACTCTGTAAGATTGTTTACGAAGCCTTAGATAGTCCGACTACTGCTTTGTTAGAGTCTATGTGTCAAGGTAAGTTTATGGAAAAAGATGAGGATCAGGGTTGGGAATTTTTTGAGGAATTGGCAGAAAAGACGATGTTGTGGGAGTCCACTAGGGAGCCTGTTAAGTCTAATGAGTCACCGAGTTCGTCTTCCAGGGGTTTGCATGTAGTTAATAATTCGATTGCCACCGAGGCCAAGTTAGCTACCCTTACTAAGCGACTCGAAGCTTTAGAAACCATCGGATCTTCCTCACAAATGTCTATGTGTGCGAACTATAATTCTCCGAACCAAGCACTTCAAAATTTTCAAGAGTTAGAGCAAGTGAATGCTATGTTCCAACCAAGACCTAGAAATGACCCGTTTTCACAAACTTACAACCCCGGGTGGAGAAATCACCCGAACTTTTCATGGAACCAAGGTCAAAACTATCAACTGTCTCAACCCAACTTTCAAAAGCCCAATTCTAGCTCTTACCCAAATCAAAGTCTTGGTCCTTATCCAAACTCAACTCAAACACCTTTGAACCCACCCGGTTTTAATGATTCGGATAAGAGACTTAGTTCCTTAGAGAAAAGTATTGAGGCGTTGTTGAAATCACAAACGAATTTGACTCAATCCCAACAAACCTTCATGCAAACCATGACCCAAGATAGGCAAATCTTAAATTCCAATTCTCAAGCCATCTCTAAGTTAGAGGTTCAGATGAGTCAGTTAGCTAGCACGATTTGTGAGCGGGAGAAGAACCGGTTTCCTAGTCAACCCGAGGTGAATCCTAAGTTTCCCATGAACCAAAGACCTCATGACAATGTGAATGCAATTATTTCCTTAAGGTCTGGCAAGCAAGTTGATAACCAAGTGGGTGATAAGTTTCATGAGGATGAGGAATCGACTTCTGAACCAAGTCATCCTTTTCCGGGTCCAAGTGGAGAAAAATCCGAGAATTCGAAAAGTCAAGGATCCACAAGTGAACCGATCAATAAACCTTCTTCTGAAGAACCGGGTGAAAGAGTCTATAAACCCAAAGCTCCTTATCCCCAAACACTCATTTCATCTAAGCAAACAGACCAATTAGACAAGATTTTGGAAGTCTTTAAGCAAGTCAAGATAAACATTCCTCTCTTAGATGCCATCCAACAAATTCCTTCTTATGCTAAGTGTTTAAAGGAGTTGTGTACTCATAAGCGCACCAATCATGTCCCGAAGAAATCCTTTTTGACATCACACGTTAGTTCGATCCTTTCAAATCAAATTCCTGTAAAATATAAGGACCCCGGTTGTCCTACTATTTCGTGTGTCTTAGGCGATACCTTCATCGATAAAGCTTTGCTTGACTTAGGAGCTAGTGTGAACCTTCTTCCATTTTCTGTCTATCAAGCCCTAGGTTTAGGAGAACTTCAAAAGACAAATGTTACAATTCAATTACCGGATCGTTCTGTCAAGATTCTTAAGGGAGTTGTTGAAGATGTGTTAATTAAAGTAGGTGACTTTGTCTTTCCTGTTGATTTCGTGGTCTTAGAAACCGAACCGGTTAAGAACCCTAAGAACCAAATTCCTATCATTTTAGGAAGACCTTTTCTAGCCACTTCTAATGCCTTGATTAATTGCAGGAATGGATTAATGAAACTAACATTTGGGAATATGACAATAGACTTAAATATTTTTCATGTTGGAAAACAATCCGATGATTTTGATCAACCGATGGGAATCAATTTAATTGATGAAATAGTTGATCAAGATCTCATGACTCCTAGTGATGCTTTTGACTTTTGTTTAAAACACTTTGGTCAGGATTGGGATATTTCCAATTACACAAATGAGGTCAACCAAATGTTAGAGTCCACCATTTCTACAACTAATCAGGAGATCACACCAAGCCTTCTTTTCGAAGCTAGTGAACTCGTTGAGTCAAGCCCGCCAGAATTAGAACTCAAACCTCTTCCTAACACTCTTAAATATGCCTTTCTAGGACCTAACAATTCTCTTCCGGTTATAATTGCCTCTAATTTGACCGAGTCACAAGAGAAAGAGCTTTTAACTGTGCTTAGAGAACATAAGGAAGCGATAGGGTGGAGTATCTCAGATATCAAATGAATTAGTCCGGCTATTGTCCAATATAGGATTCACTTAGTTGATGATGCTAAGCCTGTTAGAGAACCTCAAAGGAGATTGAACCCTGCCATGATGGAAGTTGTTAAGAAAGAAATCCTTAAATGTCTCGATAATGTGATAATCTATCCCATTTCTGATAGTTCTTGGGTCAGTCCCGTTCATGTAGTGCCTAAAAAGTCAGGTATTACCATAGTAACCAACGAGAATGATGAACAAGTTCCTACTCGTATTCAGTCAGGTTGGAGAATGTGCATAGATTTTAGGAAGCTCAATGCCGCCACTAGAAAAGACCATTTTCCTTTACCCTTCATGGACCAAATGTTAGAAAGGTTAGCGGGTCATTCTTACTATTGCTTTCTAGACGATTATTCTGGGTATTTCCAAATCCCCATTGCTCCCGAGGACCAAGAAAAGACCACGTTCACTTGCCCTTTCGGAACCTTCGCTTATCGTCAATTAGCTTTTGGCCTAACTACTGGCCCTTCTACCTTTCAAAGGTGCATGACTAGCATCTTTTCTGACATGATAGGAGACTTTCTAGAAGTCTTTATAGATGACTTTTCCATCTTTGGTTCTTCTTTTCATCAATGTCTACACCATCTCGACTTAGTCTTAAAAAGGTGTAAGGAAACCGACCTCGTTCTTAATTCGGAAAAATGTCATTTCATGGTTAAGGAAGGAATTGTTCTTGGTCACAAAATTTCTGAAAAGGGAATCGAAGTTGATAAGGCCAAAGTCGACCTTATTGCTAATCTCCCGCCACCAAAATCTGTCAAAGAAATTTGCTCCTTTTTAGGACATGCCGGTTTCTATCGACGTTTCATTAAAGATTTTAGTAAGAAGGCTAGACCCTTGACCAACCTTCTTTCTAAGGAGGTCAAATTCGAGTTTACTAGTGAGTGTGTTCAACCTTTTGACCAACTTAAGAAAGAATTGATTCAGCCCCGATCATCAAGTCCCCCGATTGGAATCAACCTTTTGAGTTAATGTGTGATGCTTCGGATTATGCGGTAGGGGCGGTGTTAGGTCAACGAATAGATAAGATACCTCATGTCATTTACTACGCTAGCAAGACCTTAAATGATGCTCAACTTAATTACTCCACAACTGAAAAAGAGCTCTTAGCAGTAGTCTTTGCCCTTGAGAAGTTTCGGTCGTATCTTATCGGTTCCAAAATCATTGTTTACACTGATCACGCAGCCCTTAGATACCTTTTCTCCAAAAAAGACTCAAAGGCCCGATTGATTAGATGGGTCTTGTTGCTTCAGGAATTTGACCTAGAAATTAGGGATAAGAAGGGTTCAGAAAATGTTGTTGCCGATCATCTCTCTCGATTAGTAGTGGATTCCACTATTGACTTTCCCTTAAATGAATCTTTTCCCGATGAACACCTTCTTTCAATCTCTAGTCCTCCTTGGTTCGCCGATATTGTCAATTACCTTGCCACCGGTGAAATTCCTTCCAATTGGTCTAAGCAAGATAAATCAAAATTTTTCTCTCAAGTCAAACACTTCTTTTGGGATGACCCTTATCTTTTTAAACATTGCCCAGACCAAATCATTAGGAGATGTATTCCAAACCATGAGGTTCGGAGCGTACTGTCCTTTTGTCATCACCAAGCTTGTGGAGGTTATTTTATTGCTAAGAAAACAGCCGCGAAGATACTTCAGTGTGGTTTTTATTGGCCTAGTTTGTTTAAGGATGCAGCCGAATTCTCTTCCGCTTGTAGTAGGTGTCCACATTTAGGAAAGATCACTAGAAGAAACATGATGCCAATGAGTCCAATCCTTGTCAATGAGATTTTTGATGTTTGGGGAATAGATTTTATGGGGCCCTTTCCTAATTCATTTGGTAATCTCTACATTCTCTTAGCGGTTGATTACGTGTCTAAGTGGGTCGAAGCCATACCAACTAAGACTAATGATAACAAGGTCGTCCTTAAATTCTTAAAAGAGAATATCTTTTCTCGATTTGGCACACCTAGAGCTATCATTAGTGACAAAGGCAAGCACTTTAAAAATCATCAATTTGAATCTCTCTTGAAAAAGTATTCCATCACGCATAAATTGGCTACCCCTTATCATCCTCAGACTAGTGGTCAAGTTGAAGTCTCTAATAGGCAAATCAAACAAATTTTAGAAAAGACTGTCAACTCGAATAGGAAAGATTGGTCCATTAAGTTGATAGATGCATTATGGGCCTATCGGACTGCTTTCAAGACGATCTTGGGTATGTCTCCCTACAGACTAGTGTTTGGTAAAGCGTGTCATCTCCCTGTTGAACTTGAACATAGGGCCATGTTGGCCATTAGAGAGTTAAACTTTGATTTATCCACTGCTGGTAGTCATCGGAAGTTGCAATTGTCTGAGTTAGAGGAAATGAGGAATGATGCCTATGAAAATGCTAAAATTTATAAAGAAAGAACTAAAGTGTTTCATGATAAATCCATCTTGAGAAAATCCTTTTCTCCCGGTCAAAAAGTTCTTTTATATAATTCTAGGCTGCATCTCTTTCCTGGAAAGTTGAGATCTAGGTGGGAAGGACTATACATTGTTAAAACAGTTTTTCCTCACGGTGCTATTGAAATTGAAAATCCTAATAATGGTGACATATTTAAAGTTAATGGACAAAGGCTCAAACCATTTTTAGAATTGCCAATTGATCTCGAGGAAGAGGTCATCCACCTTGTCGATCTTTGAATAAAGTAAGTTTTCAGAATAAACTAGTTTTGCTTCTCCGTCATCCCATGTCAGGTATTATCTCTTCATGTTATTTTATCATATCTCTCTCATTTGCATACATTGGGGACAATGCATGATTTAGGTATGGGGGAGGGTGCTAGTAATGTTAAAATTAAAAAGAAATACAAAAAAAATAGAAAATTAAAAATCCAAAAATAGAAATGTTTAGGTTGAGTTGTCCTGTCCTCTATTTGAACTTTAGGACTAGTTGGTGTTAGCATTTATTTTAAAAAAATTATATATATAATGCCTTTTAGATAATTTGAACTTAGTCGAGTAAGGTTTTCTTTATGAAACTGGTGTCGAACGATTTTTACACCAAATTTCAAGACGGCACATATGCACAAGACCTTTATTGGAAAGATTGTATAGGGATGTTATTCGATACCTGAGAGAGAACCCACATGTTAGAACAATGTCGAATCAAATTTTTGCGAAAAATAAATATATAGCCAAAAAAAAGAAGAAGATGAAAATGAAAAAAAAAGAAAAAAAAGAAAAAGAAAGAATAAACTACTTCAACACCCAATATTCCTCAAAATAAATAGATGAGATGATGGGCACAAGTAGAATTGACTAGTCTTGTTTTGTGGCCTTTGTTACTCGAGTAATTAAGTCCGTTGGGGTATTTTAAAACCTAGTGCCCTAAGACCAACTGATTTGGGAGTCACTGACCCAAAGCTCGCTACATGGGTAACATAGAAAGCCTAAGAAAACAGACACTATACAGTCGATTAAAAAAAAAAAGAAAAAGAAAAAAAAGGTTATATATATGAATTTGTGATATTTGGCTAGATACTTGTTTTAATAGAGATTGGGTCAGTTCAATATTGGTTGAAAAAGAGAAAATATTCGTATGCAGTTCATCTATCAGAGGCCTTAAATTCACTACACACCTTGAGATTTTTTGTAAACATTTAGATTCGATCCTAGTAGATTGAAGTTACCTACAATTCGACTATTATTAGAAAAGTCTGCTAAGGCATGTATTTTCCCTATAAAATCTTTTTGTTTACACCATTGAAAACTAGAGTGAAGATTGAGTCGGGACAATTGCAGGAATTATTTCACAGATTTTATGAGTATATCTTCTGTAAACCCTTAGGAGACAACACTCCTCTTGTAGAGATCGTCTATGAGTTTAACGGGTTGGTAAACCTAAAATTACCCGTCACGCCTACGAAAAGGAGCCTAGAACTTTTCTTAGTTTGCTTTTTAACTGTTGATTTTACTCGAGGACGAGCAAAAGATAGGTATGGGGGCATTTGATTAGTGCATAATTTTACATATTTTAATGCCTATTTTATTGCTCGCTTTCGTTTTTTTATTAGTTAATTTATTGCATTTTCCTTATTTTGCAGATAAGTAAATTAAATAATTAAAGGAGAAAGAATGGGTTAGAAAGGGCAAAAAGGGAAGAAAAGGAAGCCAACAAAGTAAAGAAAAAAAAGACAAAAGAGCAAGTTGGTGGATGGAATCAAAAATCAATGATGTAGATTTTACCAACAAACACCTCATTTGAATGGTGGGGATTGACCCAACACCACCCAAAACCCTAGTCCTAGCCTATAAATACATCTCATTCTCTCATTGTAATCATCTCTAGTTTTACCCTAGTTTTAGTAGTAGCCTCTCTTTTAATTTTCTAGATCTAGTTTTTAGCTCTCTCAAATATTGTAAACACTTTTCATATTAATGCAAGTCTTTATTTTCTTTTATGCTAGTCTCCATCTTATCTTCTTTAAGTCTTAATTTATTTTTATGTTAGTCTTCATCTTATCTTTTTTAAATTTATGGCTATGATATCTTTCTAAGTACCACAAGTTGTATACTTGGGAAATGAAAGGAGCCTTTTAGATTAATATTCTAGATCTAGTTTACTTATCTCTCTACTTTACTCCTTAGTTTTATTGTTTATTATCTTGTCATGAGCCCCTTTAAATCTCTATTTTAAATGTGGGTTCAATGATTTAGATCTCTAAATTTATTATTATTAGTTGGTTTTTTTTTATTCTAGATTGTAGAACTAGTTTTGGTTGTTGGGTTTGATATTTACTTGTAGTTGTTTAAATATTTTAGATATAGATTTAGTTGTTGGTAGTGTCAAAACTTAGCTCTTTAAATTTTAGATCTACTTTTATATTTTACTTGTCTCATTCAACTTTATGGCTATGACCCATTTCAATTTCATCAAGTAAAAAAGTAAAGTACTTGAGAATTGAAAGGAGCCTCTTTAGTTTAATGTTCTTGGATCTACTTTTCTTTTTATGTTGTAGTTGAACCCCTTTTAAATCTCCACTTTATTAATGGGTTTAATATTTTAGAGCTAAATTTATTTCTTGTTGGGTGTTAGAATTTAGATCTACTTTTTAGTTGTTAGATTTGTTAAAATAGCTTTAATGGTTTGATATTTTAGATGTGGTTTTGCTTTTGAGTTGTATTGAATTTTAGATCTAATTTTAGTAGTATTAATTATGGCCTTTAGTTTGTAGATCTAGATTTAAAAACACTAGTCTTCTTTTGTCCATTTTTTTATTTGCCAAGTATTTTAGTTAATGTTTAAAGTTTAGTTAGTTTCGTTACTTGAATTTTTTTAATTAGCTTATTATCATTCCTTTTTTTTGTCCTTGGTTAATAACTCATCTCAAAATTAATTGGTCTAATTCGCCTAAATTGAAAATTAAAGTTTTTGTAAAAATAATTTTAGTCCTTGCGGAACAAATCTTTAAATTATTAAAACGATGTGAATTGTGCACTTGCAATTTAAAATGTATATTTTTAGCACATCATTAGTCAGGATTTGTCACTGCAATTAGTAATTCATCTGGGGGCAATAAGATGACTTTTGATGGAGTTCGAGATTCGATTCTTGGAGAAGATATTTGTAGGAGAAACTCAGGAGAGTCATCAAGTTCCTTGTTGAGCACTGAGAGTAGAGACATAAAGTCTGAAAAGGGGCAGAATCATGGGTGTAGCAGATCAAAGTCACAAAAGTTAGGGCAATCCAAAGATCGCAAGGAGATTGTTTATTGGAATTGTCAGAAGAAGGGTCTCTTCAGAAATCAGTGTATAGCTCCTGCAGCTCCTAAAAGAAAGAAGAAAGAAGATAATTCAGCTAATATAGTTGAAGTAGTGGTGAATGTTGATGCTTTGATTTGTTGTGTTGAATGTTCCGTTGAATCATTGGTTATGGATTCTGGTGCATCATTCTATGCTACACCTTACATGGATTTGATGTTAAATTTCAGACTTAGAAATTTTGGTAAAGTCCATCTTGCTGATGCTGAGACTTTGGATATTGCGGGCATGAGAGATATTAATCTCAGAACCTCTTTGGGAACTAGCTGGACGTTAAAAGTTGTAAGGTACATTCATGGACTTAAAAAGTTTTTATCTGTGGGTAACTTAGATAAGAATGGGTATCGAGTTACTTTTAGAGACGGACAGTGGAAGGTTATAAAGGGGAACCTAGTTATTACTCTTGGAGATAAGAAATGGACTTTATACATAGTTGAACAATCTTGTGATGAAGCAGATGCAGTTGTCGATAAGATCGGGTCTTCAACATTGTGGCACCAAAGACTTGGTCATTTGATTGAAAAGGGTATGAAACTATTAATTTCGAATGGGAAGATTCTAGAGCTGAAGAATGTGGAAGTTGGTTTATGTGAGCCATGTGTTCTTGGAAAGCAGAAAAGAGTTACTTTTATAAAAGCAGGGAGGATACCCAAAGCTGAGAAGTTAGAGTTAGTTCATACAGAAGTATATGGTCCAACAACAATTGCATCATTGGGAGGATCTCGCTACTATATCAATTTCATTGATGATTCCACTAGGAAGGTATGGGTTTATTTTTTGAAAAATAAATCAAAAGTGTTTGGCACTTTTAAGAAGTGGAAGACTAAAGTTGAAACTCAGACTGGCTTGAAGTATATGTGTGCAGTAAAAAAAATACTTGGTATTAGCATCGTGAGGGATAGATCTGAAGGTACTTTGAAATTATCTCAAGAGAAATATATTGGAAAATTGTTAGAGAAGTTCGGTGTTTAAGGTGCAAAGACCAGAAGTACATTGTTGGCTACTCACAACAATATCACATGAAGCAATCACCTAAAAAGGATGAAGACAAGAAAAATATGGCTAAAGTTCCGTATGCATCTGCAGTTTGATGTATGCTATGGTGTGTGTAAGGCCAGACATTGTTCATGCAGTGGGAGTTGTTAGCAGGTTCATGTCTAATCCGGGAAGGGAGCATTGGGAAGCAGTTAAGTGGTTGTTACGCTACTTGAAAGACACATCCAAGTTTGCATTATGTTTCAATAAGAAAGATGTTATCTTGGAAGGGTTCTCTGATGCAGATTTGGGTGGATATTTGGATAGAAGAAATAGTACTACGAGATATATTTTCACTTTGGGTGGCACGATAATTAGTTGGATGTCTCGACTTCAAAAGAGTGTTCTCTTTCAAACATATAAGCAAAATATATGACTATCTTTGAAGCTGGGAAATAGATGATTTTGTTGAAGAATTTTCTTGAGGATTTGGGCAAGAAATAGGCGGACAGTGCTTTGTATAGCGACATTAAAAGTTCCATTCATCTAGTGAAGAATCCTGTGTTTCATGCTAGGACAAAGCATATATAGCTGAGATATCACTTTACAAGAGAGTTGATTAGCAATGGTACTTTGTCCATGAAGAAAATCCTTGGTTCAAAGAATACTCCAAATATGTTGACTAAGGTGGTTACCAATGAAAAGTTGAAGCTTTGCGTAGCTTCAACTAGCCTTCAGAATTAATTGATGAGAAGACGCTGCACTAACTAGAGTTATTGATTGAAGTATTGGGTTTTATTAGATTTACAAGAGTGAAGTGAAGATGTGGTCAGACTCCAAGTGAGAGATTGTTGGGTTTTGTGGAGTCTACCTTTTTCAGATTTGTACTAGGATATGAGTTAGTTTTATTTTCAGATTTGGACTAGAATATGATTTAGTCTACTTTTTCAGATTACTACTATCATTAGAATTAGACCCAGTTTCTTCTCCTATAAATAGTCTCATGTAATTGTAAAACCCTAACCCAACACAACACAATTGTGAGATATCAATACAAAGTTAGTGCGGATTGTGGAGTATAAATTTCTGAACCACGATAAATCTTGTCATGTGTGATTGTCGCTTATTTTTTTATTCTTGGTTATTCGCTTTGGGTTTGTTTTCGTTGTTTAATACTCAACAACATGAATCTCTATACAGTTGATATCTCTAATAACACTATGTACTTTTAAAACTAGACCAGGGCTAAACTAAAAAAGGAGACATCACAAATATCTTTTGCTTGAAAGGCCATTGATACTTCTAGTATTCCTGGGAAAACAGAGTGTGATCTAATCCAATAGAATATTGTGCTAATGTTGTCGACTAAATAGTGAAAATTTTTATGATAACTTATCAACGCATTTGTAGTAGGTTTTATTTTTTGTACGATGTATGAACCAATGCAACCCTAAACTCAAGATCAGGTCTATTTATTGTGTATATGCTACAGGGTGTATTTCTTTCCCTAGAAAGGCCGATTAGCGCATGTTCGGATCATGATGCTACAAAATATATTTTGCAGGCAATTTATAAATTTTTTGTAAGTAGCCTAAAGTAAATCAGAATGGTACTATAATTTTGAAATGCAGGTGTAGAAAACTCACTTGCATAGGTAATATTGAAAGGCCTAATTGAGGTGTGGTGTTTCCACGTACATAAATATAAATGACTCAATATGGTGAAGTTGTACGTCCGAAATAGGTATGTAAACCTGGCGATTAAAGCCCGTGCAAGGGAGGGACATACTCTGGATAAATGATAAAATAACAATAAGTTATATATACAAATGCCCTTGTATCATACTAAAACTGATTCAAACTCTTAATGAGTGTTGTTACTGTTATTGTATGTATAAATATTGTCATGACGACATCAACTATATAATTTTTATGAAACAACATGACCCTTTAAAAATATTCCAAATTTGAACTCTAACAACTGTCTACTAATATATAGTTTCATAATATCTAGAAATGGTGATTGCCAAATGAAAGAAGTGCAGATCACATAGTGTCAACTTAAAGTAATATGAACAACCTTAGTTATTAAATTATCAACCACACACTTTGTGTTTCCTTCAAAAATTTCTTTAGTACTCTTTGGCGATTTTCCATTAAAAAAAACTAACTCATCAAGATAAATGTTAGGTCCCAAAAGTGTCGTAGAAGGGAGATTGGATACGATATTCACAATAATTTAAAATTCTTTTTAGAATTTATGAAAAAATCAATTGTTGTTTTTGTTGAGGGTTCGAGTCCTATAGTGTTTAGAAGGGTGGCTTACTAATATTCTATATTTATGAATAAAAATATAAGTTCTAGAAAATTGGAAAGTAAATTACCGAGGCAAGATTCGAGAAATATATCTTTCGTATATAAAACTAAAGGGATGCTACACCCGATTTTAATGAACCGGTTTCCGAATAACAAATTATTTCTTCGCTACAATAAAGAGATATAACTGATTCTTATTACAATGTATGGATTTGTGTATATACAAAAGGAAATCAATCTCACAGAGATTATTTTATAATAGCCCTATTTATTTGCAACATAATGAACCAGCTAAATTATAAAACTCCGGTGAAGAAAGTATGTGTATGGCTTTGTATCTCTTCTTCTCCGACTTCTGTTTCTCTCAATATCTCTGTGTGGTTGTATTTTTCAACACCTCAAAAAGAGCAAGTCATTTTGTTTATGTAGTGTAGACTTTTCGATAATTGAACTGAACTGTATGTGACAGATGTTTTTTCTTGTTACTTCGCGGATATTTTCCCCTTGATGCTTCGCTTGGCATTTCTACAATTATTTCATAAGTGGATGTAACTCTTCTCTTATATGCATGTACTTAGAAATATTCTAGCTAGTCTCAAGGTATAAGTGTAAGTGATGGATTACTATTTGTATTTTGACTTAGAAAATCAATCCATCTACATCTTCTAAGTGGCGGTAAATAGATACACTTCACTAGCAAGCAAGTGGCGGAAGCAGACAATGACTTAAAATATTTTTCTATGTGGCAGATGTGAAGAACATCACAAGTGGCGGATGGATCATATATGACGGTCAAATTATCATTTGATCACCAACCTTTTGAACGTCTTCATTTTGGTCACTTGCGGTTTGGCTGTTGAGCTTTTCGGCTGTTGAGTTGTTCACCTGTTTTACTTTAAACCTTGAACCTTTACAAGTGCTTCAATCCTCGACCCTTATCTTCCATTTTATTCACTCCACAAACTTTAATTAGTACTTAGTCATTGCTCTACTTCATATATGTAATTACCATTATCTTTCATGTTGACGCTTAGTACACTGGTATGGTTCACAAACGACAAACACGAATCCTGATCTTTACGTCTTCTTTACATAATGATTGACTATATACTTCTGTTCAGACAAATATGCTTCATTTGTAAGTACACTGGAACCTTTTGGCACTCATACTGAATCTCCAATATATCTGAAACCCTGTCAGTATTTGAACTTTATCCTTTACTGAATTCTGATCATAATAATGAACTTCCTCCATCAATCTATAGTAGACCCCAAGACTGCAAAATAATATTTTGATTCTTTATATTTGCCATGTCTTCTCGATTCATGTACTTAAACTATGCAAATCATTTCTTGATTGATTCGTAGACAATGATTAAGAATAATCATTGTTGGATCACTAGAATCTTATTGACAACTGCTTACTTCTTCGACATTCTTGAATACTTCAACCTTTATTCTTCACTGAGGCACGAACATATTAATGAACTTCTTTCAGTGAACAAATGTTTTAAGTTTGTAGATGTCTTCTTGATCCTCTGTCTTTACCAAGTCTTCCTTATTACTGTGATTACTTCATATTATTTACATGTCATGTTCTTGTGTTGAGTTATTAACCCAACGTTACATATATGTGTATACATAAAACCTTTCAATCTCCCTATATTTGTTTGTTAGAGATTAACCAATAAATTCATAGAGGATAACTCAACTAACTACAAGAAAACATAAATGCCCTAGACTTATAAATACTACTACTCGGGTTCTAGATCATATAATACATTTCCAGATTTCTATATTACATAGAAATAAAAAATGATTGTTCCTTTAGCACTGAACACATCTTCAATAGATATCATCTTCATCCCTCTATGTCTGACCTTTCTTTGTTTCAAAATCCTTCATAGCTTGAACTTAAAGAATTTATAATGAACAAACTTCATAATAAGCAAAATTTATGGGAACGTCTTTAGTAGAACATAAAACATAGCTCAAATAAATATTCTCCCCGTGAGAATGTGATTCTGCTTCTTTTTCTTCTTCTTCCCTTATATGAATAATAGAAGAGTCTTTTTTTTTTCTTTTCTGTGTCCCCCTTGGTTGAGGAATCCTCCACTAACAACTCCTTTCAAGTGTAAGATACCTTTTATTAAATATCTCATGTTCTTTTTTTTCTTAATTTTCCCACAATGATCAGAAGATAAGATTTTCTTCTTTTTCTTGTCTACTAAATCCCCCCCCCCCCCCCCCCCCCGTAGTTGAGGAATCCTCCAAGGGACCATAATCTTTCTAATGGCTTATTTTTTAAAGAAGATTCTTGTATATCTTTATTTGGGAAAACATAGTAGCTTTTTATTCAAAAGTAGCAAGTAGAAAACGTAAGTACGTGTTTGGTCTATGGTTTTCTCACCACTACTACGCTCTGTTGGTGTTTACACATCAGTGTCTGACAGTTGGAAGTGTTTCACTCTTTCTCTCCCTATCTCTCACTCAAGTGTATCTCTCCCTCACTTTCACTCAAGTGTTTCTCTCTGTTAGGAATTTATTTATTTGATGACGTATAAAATGCTAGAACAAGATTTAGCATAGCTTATTTATAATAAGTCTTTCTAGTCTCTGAAATTTTATAATCAGAGTCTAGTTAGTCAACATTCCTGTACTTAGAAGATTTTCTGTAAAAGTGAAAACAGAGTCTAGATGAAGATCAGAGTCTGGGAGATGATCAGAGTCTATAGACTATCGGAGTCCACAATCTGTCAGAGCCTACAAATGATCAGAGTCTATAGTCCATTAGAGTCTATAATCTGGCAGAGTCTATAATCTGGAAGAGTCTGGAGATTTTAGAGTCTATGAAGTCAAAGCTGAATTTGGAAGATGATCACATATAAGGAAAGTCTTTGAAGATAAAGGCAAAGATATTGCAGATATGTTATGGGAAGGAAGGAGAATTGCAGAAGGAAACTGTTAGCTAATAATTAGGAATTATATTCATATTGTAATTTGATTTTCTATTATTAGTTGATCGGTAGCTCTCTATATAAAGACTCTATGTAACCTAATTTAAATGTCGAATTTTTGAGAGAGCATAGAGAAAGAGAGAATTGTTGTGAAATACACAGAGAAGCTGCTAGGGTTTGTGTACACCTTAGGAGAGTTTGTGTTTATACATCAATAAAACAAACAGTTTCTATTCAAATATTTTGGTTTTCATCTTTGTTCTTAATTCAAACTTTTATTACTTATTGAGTTGATTTTAATCAGGCAGAAAAAGCACACAAGTATTCAACCCCCCCTTCTACTTGTGCAACTAGGAAAACAATTGGTATCAGAGCCTAACGTTTAAAATCGATCAAGGATGTCTGGAAACAAATATGGCAATTCTAAAATTCCTTTGCTTAAGATAAACGAATACACCCACTGGAAGGTCAAGATGCTTCACCATCTAGAAGCTACAGACCCTGACTATCTTGACAGGATTAGTGAAGGACCCCTTTGTGCCCTTAAGGATTGTGCCTCAAATCAATGAGGAAGGAAAAATAACTGAAAAACACCTCATTGAGAAACCAAAGGCTGAATGGATAAAAGAGGACAAGGAAAATGTCCTTAAGGAGGCTAAAGTAAAAAACATTCTCTTTAACAATTTGGATTATGTTCTTACAAACTGTTATATCATGCAAAACTGCCAAGGAGATGTGGACCAAACTTGAAGTGCACTATCAAGGGACTAAAGATGTCAAGAAGAATGCAAGATCTCTGTTAATTCAAGAGTATGAGTACTTTAAAGTAAAACCTGAAGAATCTATTACTAAGTTGTATGATAGGTTCACAAAACTTCTGGATGAGATGGCCATGCTTGGTAAGGTTTATGATTCTGAAGATACAAATACCAAGTTTCTGAGAGCACTTCCTGAAAAGTGGGACAACAAAACTACAACCATAATCGAAGCTAGAGATTTGGATGAACTAACTCTAGAAGAACTATATGGCAGACTAAAGACATATGATTTAGAAATGCAACAGAAGAAGAATAAGAAATATGTGAAAACAAAATCTGTGGAACTCTTAATGGAGTCTGACAAAGAACAACAGGGAGAACCCAAAGAAGCAAGAATCAAGAATTCAAGGAGAAAGGGTAAAGCAGTTGAGGAGTCAGAATCTACTGACACAAACTCTGATTCTGATGAAGAGATTGACCTATGTCAAATGATGACTATGTTTGCAAAAAAATTTAAGAGAATGAAGTTTAACAAAAGAACTAGCAAATTTAGCAAGAGGCCATCATTCAAAAAGGATGATGAAAAGGTTGAGAAGAGCAAGAGCACAATAATTAAACTTGACAAAGAAAAAGTCAAGTGTTTCAACTGTAAATACTGGGACACTTTGCTAGTGAATGTAGAAAGAAAAAGAGTCAATGAAAAGGGAAAGCACTTATATCAACTGGAAAGGATTGGGCAGATTCAAGCTCAGAGGATGAAATTGATTATGAAAATCTAGCATTGATGGCATCCTCCTCAAGAAAATCACAATCTCCCAAAGAACCTTCATCTCCTAAAACTCATGTATCAATCTTCACTCCTGAATCATTACTTAATTTATATTATGATGATTTATTAATAGTAAAAAGAGAGATTAATAATGTACTGGAAAATTGTAAGTCTCTCACCAGCGAAAGTGAAAGGTTAAGAGAAGAAAATTTAACTTTGACACATAGGAATAATCATCTATAGTCTGAGTTAAAGTCAATGGAACAATACAAAAAGGATTCTGAAAAACATAGTCACAATTACACTGAAGTCTTGAAAGCCTATGACTATGTGAGGAAAGAACTAGAAGAAGAAAGACTTAAGTTTAAAGTTTGGACAGACTCTGGTAGAAAAGTTCAAGAATTTCTCAATAATCAAAATAGATGTCAAACTGCTGGTCTAGGCTATGACATGAGTCAAGAAAAAAAACTATTGTCGAGAATGATAAAAATGAAGCTAGTCAAATTAGTAAGACAAATGATAAAAGTACCTTTATTCCTGTTAAGTTTGTGACCCCTAAAGAAAAGACTGAAACCATAAACTCATCTGTCAATAGTCCCCCTATTGTTGACAAAAAGGCAGATGAAACAGGAATAAATAAGCCTAAGAAAAACATGAACATAGGGTACTTGTCCAAGTTTAAGCTAAAAGAGAGGCTAGAAAACTTATCAGAGTCTATCAAGACTAGGAGGAACAGGAATGGTAAAAAAGGCATTAACAACACCAACAATTATCAAAAAGATCCTAATGCTCCCAGAAAGAAGTGTTACAGATGTGGAAACCACAACCATTTAGCTCTAGACTGTAAAACAAAGATTGAGAAGAAATCAGAGTCTATCCCTTCACAGACTTTGAAAAGTTAATACATTCCACATAAGCCCTGTTATCATTGTGGTAGCATATTTCATTCTATTTATATGTGTAGAAACTATCATGATTTGTATTACAACTTTTATGAGCCAAAATCTTCAATTGATAAAAGCTGGTATGATACTGTTAAGACTTCACCAGTGTCTAAAGCAACAAAAGAGACAGATAAAACAACAATCAAGAGCTTTAAACCTGTTTCACCCATAGTTAGTAATAAAGGATCCAAAATAGTTTGGATCCCCAAAATATCTAACTAGTTGCTTTATGTATGCAGGGAACTAGGGAGAAGAAAATATCCCTAATCCTGGACAGTGGATGCTCAGGACACATGAATGGAAAGAAATCCATGCTTAAAAAACACTAGGATATGGCAAGATTGTACTTGGAAATGTCATCATTGAAGAATTAGCTCTAGTTGATGGTTTGAAACACAATTTAATCAGTATAAGTCAACTTGGAGACAAGGGTTACCATACTGGCTTTGAAAACAAATAGTGTCTTGTGACTAACCAAGAAACAGGCATTATGGTTTTCAAAGGGTACATACATGGTAACATGTATGAAGCCAGTTTGGAGGATTGCATTGAAAATAAATTCACATGTTTATATAGCAAAGCCTCAACTGAAGAAAGCTGGAAGTGGCACAAGAAATTGTCTCACATCAACTTTAAAACCCTCAAAAATTAGTTAAACAGAATCTTGTGAGAGGATTACCACGGGTTGATTTTGTGCAAGTTGGACTTTGTGAATCATGTCAACTTTGAAAGCAAAAGAAAACATTCTTCAAGAGTAAGACAATAAACACAATTTCTGAACCCTTTTATTTATTACATCTTGATTTATTTGGTCCAGTAAATGTAATGTCAATTAACAAAAAGAAATATGCTCTTGTCATTGTAGATGATTTTACAAGATACACATAGGTCTTCTTTTTACATTCAAAGGATGAATCTTCACAACACATAGTAAACCATATCACTTTTCTGGAAATAAATTCAAAGAAAACAATTAGAGTACTAAGGAGTGACAATGGTACTGAATTCAAGAATGAAACCATGGAGGAATACTGTGCATCAAAAGGAAATACTCAATAATTTTCTGCACTAGGAATACCCCAACAAAATGGAGTTATGGAGAGAAAGAATAGAACACTCATTGAAGCTGCCAGAACAATGTTAGCAGAGTCTAAATTACCAGTATATTTTTGGGTTGAGGCAGTAAGTACAACATGTTTCACTTCAAATTGTACATTAATTAATATGCATGGAGCAACTTCATATGAGATGGTAAAGAATAAGAAGCCAAGTGTGAAGCATTTTCACATATTTGGGTGCAAGTGTTTTGTGTTAAAAGTACATCCAGAAAATTTAAGCAAATTTGATACCAAGGTTGATGAAGCTATTTTTCTTGGATATGCATCAAACACAAAGGCATTTAGAGTATTCAATCTCAGAACTAGAATTGTTATGGAATCTATTCATGTTACATTTGATGACAAAAAGATTACACGATTGCACGATGAATCAGAGTCTACAACATTATAATTTGAAAATCTGAAAAATTCTAAGATAGATGAAGATAGTGAGGATGAAGAGACTCAATTGACTCCTAATACAATACATAATTATGCACACTTTGAGGGGGAGCCATAAAATTTAACTCCAAACAATTCAAAGTCTACCCAGACAGAGTCTAGACAAACAGAGTCAAATTTCTCAGAGTCTAACTCTACAGGGTATGGATCAAGAAATTCTGAATTATTCTCAAAGACAAATGATTCAACGGGAGCTTCTTCATTTGAGTTTCACACAGGGAATGCCAATTATTTAGGGGGAGCTTCAAGTTCAAGAATCAATTTTTCACCAGCTAGAAAATGAACATGGGATCACACTCTTGATTTGATAATTGGGGATCCTAAGAGTGGTGCACAGACTAGAGTAGCCACTCAAAATGAATTTTTTTAGTTATTTTCTCTCAAAGAATGAACCTAAGAAAATTGAAGAAGCATTACAAGACCCTGATTGGATCATTGCAATGCAAGAAAAATTGAATGAATTTGAGAGAAATAAAGTGTGGAGACTTGTACCAAGACCAAAAGATAGATCAACTATTGGAGCTAAATGTGTATTCAGAAACAGGCTTGATGAAAATGGGACTGTAATTAGAAACAAAGCAAGGCTAGTTGCAAAAGGGTACTCTCAGGAGGAAGGAATTGATTATGATGAAACTTTTGTACCAGTAGCAAGATTAGAAGCTATCAGAATGTTTCTTGCATTTGCAGCTCATTCAAAATTCAAGGTGCATCAAATGGATGTGAAAAGTGCCTTCTTAAATGGGAAATTGGAAGAAGAAGTCTATGTGGAGCAGCCATCAGGATTTGTTGATCCAAAATTTCCTGATCATGTATACAGGTTAGACAAGGCACTATATGGATTGAAGCAAGCGCCTAGAGCATGGTATGAAACTCTATCAAAATTTCTTCTTGAAAATGAATTCACAAGAGGTACCATTGACAAAACTCTTTTCATTAAAAAACATAAAGGTGATATTTTACTTGTTCAGATTTATGTTGATGATATTATTTTTGGTTCTACTAATGAAAATCTCTGTGAAAAGTTTAACAAATTAATGCAGTCAAAATATGAAATGAGCATGATGGGAGAATTAAACTTCTTTTTGGGACTTCAATTCAAACAGAATGATGATGGAATTTTCATCAATCAATCAAAGTATGTGAAAGACCTGTTGAAGAAGTTTGATATGAAAAACTGTGCAACTGCCAAAACTCCCATGTCAACAACCACTAAGCTAGACTCTGACCCAAAGGATAAGAAAGTTAACAACACTAGCTATAGAGGTATGATTGGCTCATTGGTATATTTTATTTTATTTTTTGCTAATTATGAAAGGCTATAAAGGAGCCAAGGCTACAAAGGAGCCAAGGCCAAAACAAAACTATATATAATCATTCTTACATGATAAGATTGAAAATAGAAAGCAAAGGCTCAAGGCTAATCACATGGTAAAATACATAATAAAATTGGGCCTATTACATAAAAGTTTAATAAACCATGGAGAGCCAAAAACACGGGCCCTAATATCAACAAGAATGCCATCTAACAGTTTGGTAGGAATGAAGATCCATTTCCCATGTAGTCTAGCATTCCTTTCGCGCCACAAATGGTAAGCAAAAGCCTGAAGGAACAGCAAGGCCACATCTCTGAGAGGCACATCCGCAACACTAAGCACAGCATCCACAATATTCTTCCAAGAATGAAAAGCAGAAAAATCCAAGCATATCCCCAAATTCGAACCCAGGAATGATGATAAAACATACTGAGCATAGGGACAATAGATGAATAAGTGCTGTGAAGTCTCCACCCCCCTACACACATCAAACAATGAGTATCCAGTTGCAGCCCAAAGTGTGTTAGTCTTGCAAAGGTAAGAACTTGATCGTGACAAAGAAGCCATGAGAAACAAGCGAACCGTGGCACCCGTAGTTTGCACCAAACACCTTGAGACCAAGCCACCAAGTCACCATGCACTCTAGTAGAATCCCAGATAAATCTAGCAGAAATTTTTGAGTGTGAATCCCAGCAAATTTTATCCTGAACAGAAAGATTAAAAACAGGGGGAATAAATTCATCAATCCATAATTGAAGCGATAGTGGAGTATGGTGCCTTCGAGAGTTAAGATGAGGCAACACCCAACTGCCACTTCTAAATAGATCATGAAGAGGGGCATATGCAGTGTAGTTAGCATAGGCAATAAATGGATCCTTCGGAGAAGAAGCAATGCTAGTGTGCCTCCACCAGGGGTCTAACCAAAGGAAAATAGAACGACCATCCCCAATTTTAAACGAGATGTGAGGCTTAGCTTTATCCCTTAGCTTCAAAAATTTTCTCCATATCCAAGAGCAATCAAAAGGAATAGGGAGAGCCCAAAAAATCTTTCTCTTAATCACAGCTTTGTGCACCCAGCTAGCCCACAGAGAGTCGTGCTTCGAAGCCACATGCCACAGATGATGTAAGATTTGAGAGTTGTTCCATTCCACCATATTCTTTAAGCCTAACCCCCCCCCCTCATGCAAAGGCAAACACACAGAAGCCCAGGCCACCTTATGCCCACCTTTAGCTTGGGCATTCCCTTTCCAGAGAAATCGAGAAAACATAGTTTGCATGTGCTTGTGGACTGCAGTAGGGAGAATAAAGTGCCTTGCCCAGAAAGCCTGAATAGCAAATAGAACTGCCTTGATCAACTGATGCCTGCCAGCAAATGACAGAAATCTAGAAGTCCAACTGCTTACTTTGTCTGTCAACTTCTGTATGAGATGAATACAATCATTGATACTCAGTTTAGAAGAAATCAAAGGCACCCCAAGAAATCTAACTGGCAAAACACCATGAGTAAAGTGGAAGGCACTATTAAACCAATCAACCAAAGCCCTATCACAGTTGCCAAAAAAGACAGTGCTTTTACTTGGATTATAATGTAAACCACTCAACCAAGCAAAATATCCAAGGCAATCCATGAGGTGCATAATAGAGGCCTTATCCCCATGAGAAAAAAGGAGAACATCATCTGCAAACAGAAGGTGATTCAAAGAAAATTCCTTACATCTCCAGTGATACTTGAAGTGGCTAGGCACCTTATTCAGGAAACATGTAAAAATTTGCATGACAATAGAGAAAAGATATGGGGACATGGGGTCACCCTGTCTAATTCCCCTGGCCCCTGCAAAGTAACCACAAGAGGCTCCATTAATCTTCACAGAGTACATAGGTGATGATATGCACATGAAAACCCATTGAATAAAGACATCAGGAAAATTGAGCCGTTGCATTGCTAAGAGAATGAAGTCCCATCTAACTGAATCAAAGGCCTTATGTAAGTCAATCTTCAAAGCACACTTGGGGACTCCAGTAAGCCTTCGATACCCCCTAAACAACTCCTGGGCCACCAAAATATTATCAGAAATCTGCCTGCCAGGGATGAAGGCCGATTGAGCTATATCGATAATACAAGGAAGAACAGCCTTGAGCCTGGATGCCAGTATTTTAGAAACACATTTGTAGGCAATAGTGCACAATGATATGGGCCTAAAATCTTTCATAGTAGAGGCACACTCCACTTTAGGGATTAAAGCAATAAGGGTAGAGTTGATGCCCCTATGCATAGAGCCTGTGTCAAAGCATTCCTTAACAGCCGCACAAAAATCTTGTCCCACAACAGGCCAACTGTGCAAGAAGAATTCAACATTAAATCCATCAGGACCTGGGGCCTTATTTTTCTTCATATACTTCAGGGTACTCCAAATCAATTCATCAGTTATGGGTGCCAAAAGACCCTCATGCAAATCCATTGGGACAGTGTTGCAAACAATGGATGCCAGATCAATAACTTGAGGGACAACAGGTTGGCCCAGAGTTTGTTGAAAAAAATTAACAGCCACATTAGACACCAACTGGTGACCATAAACCCAATCACCTTCTTCATTCAAAATGCCCAAGATTTTGTTTGTATTCCAGTTTGCCTTAACTTGATTAAAGAAGAAACGGTTGTTTCCATCTCCAAGCTTTAACCATTTGACCCTTGATTTCTGTAGAAGTAGAGATTCATCAGCCTCAAGACATTTTTTTAAGTTCACCATTGCCTTTTGCTCCTCCACATGATTCAAAACAGAGGAGGTTTGTAAAACATTTAAAGCATTCCTTGCTGTGCAAACTGCCTCAGAAACATTCCCCACAGACTTATTCAGGCTCACCATGGCTCTCTTGACAAGCCTCAGCTTTTTACACAAAATATCACATGCAGTACCAGATAGCTCAGTGCCCCAAGCAGTTTCCACAGTATCAAGAAACCCCTCAACTTGGCATAGATGATTACTGAACTGAAAACATTTGTGCACTCTTTGCAACTGCACATGAACATGTCTGTGAAGAGGAGAATGATCCATAATTCCTCTAGCCAACATAGAAACAATAGATTTAGAAAATCCATTAAGCCATTCACCATTTACAAGAACCCTATCCAATCTTTTAAGAACAGGTGCTGTGGGCCTTTTGTTGTACCAGGTGAACAAAGGCCCCAAAGTTTTCAACATGTCCAAGCCAGTATTAGAAACACAGTCTCGAAACTGTTGCATTTCTAGAGTCCAGTGTTCCCTACCCCCTTCCACTTCGTTAAGAGCATAAATACAGTTAAAATCCCCCAAGATAGCCCAAGGCAAAACACTATGCATGGATGATAGATAATTCCAAAGTGGGACCCTATCACAGCCATCATTAAAGGCATAAACAAAAGTGAGTTGTAAATCCATACGAGTTTCTTTAAACTGAGCCATAACCGTAATATGTTGAGCGGAAGCCTCACATAAGGAAATATTCTAAACATTAGGATCCCACCCAATCCAAACATGACCATAATCATGAAAGTCATAATTAAAGAGCCACTACCAATGCCTTCTAATTTTACGACTAACACCAAAACAATTATCAATATTGACTTTAGTTTCCAGCAGACCAACCAAGGATAAATTATTAGCATTTATAAAAGAAACAACTTCATTTTGATGGGCCTTCAAATTAAGACCCCTAACATTCCAAGATCTAAAATTCATTTAAACAGTAGGTGAAGAAGGTATCTCCCCTTGAGACCGAGTTGTGCGCTTTGAAGTAACCATAGTGAAGCCATCCTCATCAACAAGCCTCCCTTTTTTGCTTGGAGAGTGTAATCTAGGAGGAGAAGAAACAGTGACATGCTTCTTGCCTCTACCATTTTTCCTTCTTTTTTTATCAACTTTAGTCACATTTGAAACCGTGGGCCTTAAGGTAGGATCCTCATCCTCATGTTCCATGGCAGACACATTCACAAGATCCTTCAAAGCTAGGGGTGGGGCATCAACAGCCCCAAGCTCAATAACCAAAGGCAAACTCGGGGCCTTAACATTATTACCAATAACATTTAGTGGAATAGCCACAATTGGCTCCACTAGCTCAGATTCTTCACAATTTTCCTCACGAATTTCCCCCAGCTCAAATTCTGGTAACACATCAGGTACAACCTCAAAACCAGCAAAGGTAACCTTAAACGTGAAATAACCCTTAGAGCTATAAAACACATTTTTGAGACCCATATTTCCCCATAGTTTCAATAACATGCACCTTAACAAAATTAAACGCAAAGCTACCCCCAACAAAGTAACCAATGCAACTCGTATTCCACTTCTTTCTAGCATTCTCAAGAAAATTACGAGGCAGTGTAATAATAGGTGATCCATCATCATTAACAGAAATTTTGGGATTAGGGGCAGAATGCGTACCTTCAGGACATGATTGAGAAGTACCTTGCACTACCGATTTCCATGTAATACGTGGTGGAGCTGACATGGCCTCATTGTTTGAGTCATGTGGAGAAGAAGGTCCAGCCATATCTTTGACCTTAAGTACACCATTAGAAACACTAAAGCTCGTCTTCAATGCCTCATGGCTCTTTGGCCTAACAAACCCTATATCGTCAACTGGTCGAGCATGAAGCTTGGACTAAAATTGTGTAAATGCCTCCATAGTAGTACCAATGGACTATAGAAACTACTCAAACTCCAAGTATGAACGGTTAAAACCTAGGACCTCGTCGCTGTTGTTGGCCTTAGCTATGGACTGTTGGGTAAAGACTGGGCAGGTCCTGTGTGTTCCTAGACAGTTCCACCCTCAAGGTGCAGGAAGAATCCACCCCTCAACTGATGAGCTTCTCCAGAAAACCCATCCACAAGCAGGTCTGTAGTGGTGAGGCTGTGGTGTTCATTGGCCATCACAAACTTTACCAAAACGGAAAATGGAAAAGATACGAATGAAGATCTTGAAGAGACGGAGACAGTGGTGGTGTTCGTGTAGATCACGACTGAAAAACAAGAGAGAAATGAAGCAAACACGAAGAGAAACAATGGGGGAGAACTAGTAGAACTTAACTAAAACCGCGAGGTTAATAGCTAAATTCCTGTAGTAAAAACAGATTTACCAGAAATAGAAAAAGTAAAATACTAAATATGGTAATAAAGTGTTTGGGCGGTTGTTTGAATTAAAATTAAAGTTAGGCGGCAACTGAAATTTTTAGTGAGAAGGGAGAGCATCTCTCTCTAGAAAAAACATAACTAACTAACAACTAACTCTCATTGCTATATTTAACTACAAGTAGACCAGATATAATGTTTACAACATGCATGTGTGCTAGATTTCAGGCTAACCCAAGAGAATCACATTTATTAGCTATACAGAGAATTTTTCAGATATCTCAAGGGTGCTCAAACACTTAGACTTTGGTATACTGGAGAGTCAGACTTTTCACTAATTGGTTATTCAGAATCTTACTATGCAGGATGCAAAGTGAATATGAAAAGCACAACAGGTCAATGCCAATTTCTTGGTAACAGATTAATGCCAGTTTCAACCTCAACAGCTAAGACTGAATACATATCAGCTAGAAGTTGTTGTGCTCAAATTCTGTGGATGAAAAATCAGTTACTTGATTATGGACTAACTTTCTCAAATATTCCTATGTATTGTGACAATACAAGTGCTATTAAGATTGTAGATAATCCAGTCCAACATTCCAGAAGAAAAGCACATTGATGTCAGGTATAATTTTATTAGAGAACATGTTGAGAATGGTATTGTGACACTTCATTATATTTCAACTGATAGATAGATTGCAGACATATTGACCAAACCACTTGATGAATCTACCTTTCTCAAACTGGTAGGTAAATTAGGTATGTTAAATATGTAAATGTTCAATCTAAATGGAAGCAAGGTATGTACTTTAACTATAGTCCCTGATTTCTCAAACTACTAGTTGTTCTTACAAATTTTCTGAAGTACTGTATCTTGACAGAGTCTAACTCCTAGACTCTGACAAGTCTGTAGACTCTGACGAGTCTGTAGACCCTGCAAATATTTTTAGGCACCTAGACCCTGAAATGGTTAATATTCGCGTCTATAGACTCTGATTATGTTTAAACTGTTCAAATGACTTGAAAAGGCGGTAATAGTTACTTTTGATTGGTAATAGGCTGTAGACTCGTGCATATTGTATGCAACTTAAATAAAATAGAAAATTCTCATACATTTTACTCATCTGTTTATTGTTAATTATTTTCTAAGGCAGAAGTATTCACAGATCTCTTTACGAACCCTAACAAATTTCTTCAAGCACTTTCCTCACTTTCAACTCAAATTCAATGACTGCTATCTCAACTGTCATGAGGGGACCCAAGGCAATCACATTCACTTTTGGGGATTTTGAATTTATGACCACAAATCATGTTGTAGCACTAGGGGATAAGAAAGGGGTAGATGCTGACTATTACTCGGTCAAGGACTTCTTGGAGCAGTCTGAGCTAAGCTATATTCTCAAGGCATCACATTTATTCATATGGATGCTGTTTCTCAGGCTTGGAGTTCGGCCCAGGTAGTTGATCCTTCTCAGGATCAACTAGGTAAGATTATGTTTACCTTTGATGACCTTACTTTTGATGTCACTGCTGATATAATTAATTTTGTGTTTAAATTTCTTGTTAAACAACCTTTTGATGAAACTGTTTCTGATGCTGAAATTAAAGACATGTTTAAATCACTAGGTTATTCTGGTAGTTTAGATAACATGAGTAAGCTAACTAGGCCATATTTGAGGAAAGAATGGTCCTTTTTTCTTTGATCAACTTGCTAAGTGTTTTACTGGTAAGTTTAGTGGCTTTGATGCTATTACTGCTATTACTTCTAAAATTGATCATAGTCTCTTGTTTGACAAAGTGATTAACATTGGTGATATGTTACTTATTCAAATGGGAGCCAAATTAAACAATGTGCAGGAGGGGGAGGAAGAAAGTCTACTATCATAGATTTCTTATGATTCTCCTCAACCACTTCATTCCTGACATGTCAACTAGGTTGGCAGATGCTTGTTGTGTGCAGGCATATAAATAACAAAGAAGGATATTCTCTGACATCAAGAGAATTGATGATAAGAAGAAGAGTCTACCTGCCATGACATATCAACAGGTAATGCAGCTACAGCTCTCAAACTACAAATCTATTATCTACAATTCTTCATTTTTTGGTGGTGAAATGGTGCAGGAACAAGGAATGGAGAACCCCCCATGCACCTACCCAAGTAACCAAATCATTTTCACCTAAACAATCCTCAAAACCTAAATCCAAAAAGAAACCAACCTCTAGTGTCTCTCAATAGGCACTAGTTGTAAAAAAGAGAAAATTAGTTCAAACAAGGCTGGTAGATGAGCCAAGTGATGAGGAGCTCAATCCCTTAGAGAAACAGGTGGTTGAAGGTCTCTCTTTGCTAAAAGAGGGTCATGAAACACTTGATTCTAACCTTCAAGCCAAGTTTATAGACTCTCAAAAGGCTACAGACTCTGACAAACCTAGGGAAACACCTCCGGATTCTCAAATTGGGTCTCTTGAGAAATCTTTTGCTCAAAAGTATAGGAGGTTGAGGAAGGATTATTCTGCACACACACACAAGCCTGTTATCGCTACTAATCCTGTTTTACAGGAAACAGATGCTCTTAAGGCTCCTGCAGGGCCAGACTCTGAAAACAAAAAAACATATGAACTAGAGACTAATGTTGAGTCAGAGTCTAGGATGCCTTTAGACTCTGATCATGAGACATTTTGGGAAGGAATGCTAGTGGATGCAGCCTCATGTCTGATTGATGAAGTAATTACTCCAAGTGATGGGGTTCTGGTATTTCTCTATCCATTGGTGGAAGTATTAGAAGATCCTTAACTCTACAAGACACAGCAACAAGTCTTCGATCTTCTCACAACCTATGCAACTCTAAGGAAGAGGATGGAATTGGAGCTATAAATTTTTGCACAAGATGTGGTCAAAAATCTCAACAGCTACCTATTCAACTCTTCATTTGAAGTTATAGCAGCTGGGCTCATAGAAGGCAAGAATAAGGAAGTTCTCAAAGCACTAGGTGTGCCAGACTCTGAAAAGCAATTCACACACAAGCCTAAAAAGCTTAAAGTCCATAAAAGGAGAGACTCAAAGTCTATTGCTAAGTTGGAAACTGAGATTGAGCAACCAGTTTTTAACTATGAAACAATTTGGGATAAAGGAATTACCTACAGAACAACTATTGATTGGATTTCTACTATTCAGCCTTTTTCAAGGAAGGTGGTTGATTTTCTTTTCCAAAAATAGGAAAGGTAGCCAAAAATCAAATCAATGGCACACATTATCAAACAATTACAAGGGAACTACAGGATTCCTTCAATATGACCTATGCCCAGGCCATCAATGCCATCCATGCAAGGATTTTTCTAAATGGGAACTTGGAGGCAATAATCATGGTTAAACTACAGGAGGTAGCAAGAGCTGATAGAACAGGATTTTGCATAGCTTATTTGTAATAAGACTTTCTAGTCTCTGAAATTTTATAATCAGAGTCTAGTTAGTCAACATTCTTGTACTTGGAAGATTTTTTGTAGAAAGTGAAAACAGAGTCTAGATGAAGATCAGAGTCTGGGAGGTAATCAGAGTCTATAGACTTTCGGAGTCTACAATCTGTCAGAGTCTACAAATGATCAGAGTCTATAGTCCTTCACAGTCTATAATCTGGCAGAGTCTGGAGATTTTAGAGTCTATGAAATCAAAGATGAATTTGGAAGATGATCACAGATAAAGAAAGTCTTTGAAGATAAAGCCAAAGATATTGCAGATATGATATGGGAAGGAAGAAGTATTGCAGAAAGAAACTGTTACCTAATAATTAGGAATTCTATTCCTATTATAATTTGATTTTCTATTATTAGTTGATAGGTAGCTCTCAATATAAAGACTCCATGTAACCTAATTTAAATGTCGAATTTTTGAGAGAGCATAGAGAAAGAGAGAGTTGTTGTGAAATACACAGAGAAGCTGCTAGGGTTTGTGTATGTTAGTATTGGTGTCCTAGAGACAATAATTTTAATGTTTTATTGAAAACAATTATGTTATGTGATTATTTAATTAATATTTATTATATCTTTATTTACTGCATCATAAATTGAAAAAATAATAAATGTTCTTGGAATATTAATACGTAATATATGTCTTTAAGTATGTGACTTAAAAATGAGATTATATTAATAGTATTTTATTCCTAAAATTCATTAGTTAAGTATTATTATTTAAGGACAATAATAAAGCAATAAGACTAGTATGTTTGTTGTTAGATGACCACATCTCATTGGTCATAGGTCTGGTGATACTAAAGTCAAGAACATAAGTGTATGTATTAATACATAACACTGGAAAGACCCGCCATGAGATTCTACATGTTAATAAGTGTCATAAGAAATCTCACAGTGATAATGATGTAATGATCCTCTGACTTGAAATTATTATATTTATATACGAGAATTAATATGCTTTGATTACACTCAAAGTTACCTTTAACCGGGTAATGATAAAGGTGGACATTGGGTATGCTATGAATCGTATGAGGAATATGAATGATAGATATAGGATTTAACCCTCCAATTCTAGGAGTGATGTTATTGGCCTCTTGATTGAGTGAGACTATGAAATGCATGGCCATGCTCAAATATTGATTTGTTTAAATAGTCTACTCATTGATCAAGGAAACTAAGATTAAACATTGAAGAGGATGACACTATACATGCTTCGAGTTTGATCTATAATATAAGGTTAAAGGGATTATATTACATGGAACATTATTCATGAAAGGTTTAAATGAATCACCAATTATTATTGTTACTTCGGTAACAATGATGTATTACTAGATGTCACTCATTGTTTATAATTTTACTATTAGATAATAAAATTATTGCCAATGTAATAATAACCTAAAGGGTCACACACAAAGAACATCAAAATGGATGTTTATTTAAATTACAAATTTAAATATATTATTGTTTATTCGAATTTAATTATTGAATTAATTAAGTGAGATTTGATTAATTATATTAGAATTCGGATTTAATAAGTATTATTATTATTCGAATTTAATTATTGAATTAATTAAGTGGGACTTGATTAATTATATTAGAATTCGGATTTAATAATAAGGCTTAAATGTAAATTTAACCCTGTGTTTTCATCAATATACAATTCAAACCCTCTTTTAATATATTTAGTAAATTTAACCCTGTGTTTTTGAACTATATACAATTGAAACCTTTTTAAAATAATTAGTAAATTTAACCCTACATTTTTGAACTATATACAATTTAAACCTTTTTAAAAAATATTTAGTAAATTCGAAAATTAAAAAAACGAACTGCAATTCCACGAATTTTTACATGAAATGAAGCCCATAAACAGATAGAACAACACATGCCATTCAATTTGGTTACTCATATTAAGAAAATTAAGTTCAGAATCACCTTCAAAAGTTGCTTTGATTCTCAAACGTTCTTGGTGTTTTTGAGACGTTCTGAGAATCAAAGCAACTTTTGAAGATGATTCCGAAGTTAGTTTTCTTAATATGAGTAACTAAATTGAATGACATGCGTTGTTCTATCTGTTTATGGGATTCATTTCATGTAGAAATTTGTGGAATTGCAGTTCGTTTTTTTAATTTTCGAATTTACTAAATATTTTTAAAAAAGGTTTAAATTGTATATAGTTCAAAAATGTAGGGTTAAATTTACTAATTATTTTAAAATTTTAGTATTATTTTAAAAAAAGGTTTCAATTGTAAATAGTTAAAAAACATAGGGTTAAATTTTCTAATTATATTAAAAGAGGGTTTGAATTGTATATTGTTAATAACACAGGGTTTAAATTGTAAATAAGCCTAATAATAATAATATCCCAAAATCAGAATGGGTTTTGGAAATCACATGGATTAGGGTTAGGCCCAAAATCTCTCTCTCCCTTATATATACATTATGATGTATAGTATTAGGGTTTAATCATTATATTTCATTTTTAGAGAAAAACCCTAACTGCTCAACATCAAGAGAGGCTAGAGAAAAGAAGAGAGAGAGGAAGAGGCAAACAATTCGGCTAGTACCGACTCCGGTGATCGTTGGACGATCGGGCGTTCGTGTGGACTTCTTTACAGAACATATCTTTGCAACAAAGGGCTGTTGTGATTCATTTTTCTGGACCTCCATTAAACATCATATGGAAAGCTTTGTTAAGGTACATACTTTTTCACTATAATCATCCAAAGTTATTCATGGATCCTGCGGTAGGGTTTCAGTTTTATTTATTATTTTACGTTATATCCGCTGCGTTTTCATGTCCGAAACCCTTCAATGGCATCAGAGCTACTTGTATAATGAGATGATTTGGTTATGTGTTTAACAGTTTTTCGATGTATGTAAACATATATATGATATGCAATGACTATATGTTGATATATATGTTTTATATGATATTCATGTGTTGTATAATCATGGAATGATTCGATGTATTGCTGTATGTATATGATACATGTTTGTTCTTGTTATGGGAATCGTATTCGATATGAATTCTGAAACGGCTTCGATAGATTTTCTTAAATCTGTGTCCAGTGTCCGATTTTCACAAATCTGTGTTTGACTGGAATCGTGTCACTGAGCAATACTGACAAAGTCAGCTTCGCGTTTGTAAGCCGTTTGACGACGTTACAGGCCCCGAAATGGCGATTTATTATTTTTTAAAATTTATTTGATTTTTTGAAATTTCGAAATTTATTATATATGATTATACGATATGTTTATATAATCTGAGATATATTACATGTATTATTTGATAACATGGTGAATGGTTATGGCCTAAAGACCCATAAGATTGTGGTTTTGTTTTATGATTTTGGTTTCTAAATACGACTTGCATGTCGTTTATTCATTGTAATTGTTAATCTCGAATGTAACTCGAGTTCTTCTTGTAATTTCATTAGAATAGATTTATTTATTATTTAATGCAATTATTCAATGGGGACTTGGAAGCAAGGAAGCTTGAGACAATCCAGATGATGGAGCAATGAAGAAGATAAAGACATGTAATAGTGTAGTATTTGAAACTACCATAGATTGACCTTGATAATTCCATTATCTTGGAAATATCACATAGGATGGGGCCATAACCAAACACGTTTAATTTACGCATAATACATATATGTATATGAATGCATGTGTAGATACGTATGTGTTGGAATGATATATGTATTAGATACGACACTCATGCCATGCCTGCTTAAGAAAGATAAAATTTATAACGACTCAAGATTTTAAAATTAAACAAACGATCATGAGATTCTTGTATTTATGAAACACAGTATTGAATATGAATTTTCTTTTTCTGATATGGGGAGATTTTGTCAAAAGTAAATTATTATTCGTAAGAAAGTTGGGTTTTAAGTGAGACCGCTTGTGACTTCTCCTACGATCTGGAAATTGAACCATTGACGAATATTGAAATGGATTATTTAATCAAGGAAAAATTGAGAATCTCTTTATGATGGGATCATGATCTTTCATATAAACATTAATGAAATTCATATGACTAGTCCTATTTGTAATAAGTAGATGACAACTCAACTCAGATAAGAAAGCGAAGTAAATAATAAATATTGAATATAGAGGGAGAACAAAAAGAAGCCAAGACATGACAAGACAAGACACAAAGACCACTATAGAAGAAATGATAATCAACATTGTAGTTAGTCATCCGTGAACCAGACCAGTGCACAGGGTGTCAACAATTTTAGTGAAGATTTGTTATCAAAAAGTTCAAGTGGTTAAAAAGGTTATTGTTGAAGAACAGAAGAGTCTTATTTATATCAACAATAGTCAAGCCTTTAATTTAATTCTCTATTAATTAATTAAATTAATAAGTTAATTTAATTAGTAAATTAATTCACTCAGAATTAATTTATTTCTTAAATTAATTTAAAGATTAATTAATTTAGAATTATTTTAGAATGATAGAAGACAGAAGCTGGAAGCTCAAAGGGATACAGGTTTGTATGGAATACAGTGTACAAGAGTCAGAATCCAAGATTGAATATTTGACTGGGTACATGCAGTGGTGAAAAGAAGTATTGTCTAGTTTAAAGAGTCAGATTATTTCAGTAATAGAGGTACTTCTAATTGCAACTGTAGATACAACTAAACATGCTTGACAGTACTGACTTGAAGAAAAGACGGAAAAAGAATTCACACGGAAGAAATGCAAATTCATATATTCGTAAAAGTGGAACCCCGGTTGGAATTGATTTATCATTTCCAAGTCAAAAAGAGTTCGGTTCTAGACGTTCAGAAGACCGCATCTTAGAGCGTAAAGATTTATTTTAATTAATAAATATTTTATTTATTTAGTAAATTATATTTATAAATATCTAAATAATATTAGATATTTAATTTTATAATTTTTGAATTAAATTTATTATTTATTAATCAAAGATTATAAGCTGTGCGGGTCGAAAAGCATTTCTACGGAGCCTATCCACTAAAAGACGAAATAGGCCCCTTTGGTTTTTGAATTGAAAATGGCAGGTAAAGTTTTATAAAGAAACCAATGGGAGCACGACACGTGTCCATTCAATTGAAAAGAAATGAACAAGGCAGTTGATTGGAAAGTCATACCGAAGAATTCAAGTGTCATACCGAGAAGGAATTAAATAGTCATACCGAAGGAATTCTGGAAAGTCATGCTGAATGATTTTATTTCATTAAAATAAGTCATACCGATTTTTTTAATTAAAGAAAATCCGAATATAACTTTTCAAGAGTCATACCGAATTCTTCAAGAGTCATACCGAATTTTAGAAAGTCATACCCATCTATTTCAAGAGGCATACAAGTGTTATTTCTAATCTTTCAAGAGTCATAATGGAAGAGTCATGCTAGCTTTTCAACCTCTATAAATATGAGGTTTGAGCTTCATAATTCAGTAGTAGAAAAACTTTCAAATTCAGCAATTTGTCTGCAAAGTTATATTCACGGACTTTCTGTGCTAGTTTGATTTTAATTCCTTAAGTAGAACAATTCATGTCAAATTTGTTCTAGGAATTAAAGTTTATTCTACCGAATTTTGTAACACTCATTCAAGTTTGATATACATATTTAACTTGAATATTGTTTACTTACTTGCTAATTTTCTATATCTTAAATGTTTAATCATAAATATAGAAAGCTAGTAAGTCAGCCTCCCAAAAACTACAAAGACTCGAACCCTCAGCTTAAACAATAATTTAAATTGTTGTCAGTATCGCATTCAACCCCCCTTCTACGATACTTTCGGGACCCAACAATTGGCATCAGAGCAAGCTGATTGATATACAAATCAAGATCAGCAGTCCAGTGAAGCTCAGGGTACCGAAGCTGTTTGAACTCTGAATGTCTAGAGGCCTTGTTAAATAAATTTAGTTTATAAATTAAAATTTAGATAAATTTATTTTATAAATTTTATTTAAAATAAATTTATTTTATAAATTTAATTTAAATGAGTTTATTATTTAAACTTGATAAAGTTTATTTTATAAACATAATTTAAATAAATTTATTTTATAAATTTAAATTAACTAAATTTATTCTTTATATTTATATAGATTTACTTTTATAATTTATATTTGTTTAGATAATTTTATTTTATAAATTTTAATTTAGATAAATTTATTTTATAAATTTTATTTAAAATAAATTTATTTTGTAAATTTAATTTAAATGAGTTTAATATTTCAACTTGAAAATGTTTATTTTATAAATTTAATTTAAATAAGTTTATTTTATAAATTTAAATTAAATAAATTTATTCTCTAAATTTAAATAGATTTACTTTTATTATTTAAATTTGCTTAAATAAATTTATTTTATGAATTCAAATTTAGATAAATTTATTTTATAAATATTTTTTTAATAAATTTAATTTAAATTATCTTGTTATTTAAACTTGAAAAGGTTTATTTTAGAAACTTAATTTAAATAAATTTATTTTATAAATTTAATTTAGGTAAATTTATTAGTTAAATTTATATAGATTTATTTTATAATCTAAAGATATTAAAACTTGGTCCATTTTTCTAAAAGGGTTTGTACTTGGAAAATTCTTCGGTTTGGCTCAGAATTAATTCCCAGAGCATATGACCCGGTTTCGAGGAAAGTGGTCATTTCGTATTAGTATGTTTATTCCGGAACATTTGAATTTTATTGTGGATGTTACGACTGTTTATGTTATAGTTCCACAAACTGCTCAAATGTAAAGATATGATAGATTTATTAGTAGGGAACTCTGAAGAATTTTTCTCTGACTCTACTGATCACTCTAGTTTTTGTACTTGTACAAAACGGATTTAAGAATTATTAGCGGTCACAACTGAAGAAACATGTGAGGCTAAAATTAGCAAGACAAGATCAGGGTTGTGCTACAATATTCAAGAAGCCTGAACAAGCAAATGATGACAAAGACTGTGTTGAGTTAAAAGTAGGTGCGTATTTTCATATGAATTGCTTACACTCACATAGTTGCACTTAAATGTCAAATCACTTCATGTATTGCTTGTTTAGAAGTAGAAGATTAAAAGATGGTAGAATTATCTAAGTAGTCAGTAAAATTTGTAGATGCGATGCTTAATCTAAAACTGACTTAGGTAATTAGAGATAATTAAAATGTTAGACAACAACAGCAATGGATTAAACAGAATTAGTAATTAAATTGTTAGTTCTTCTATTCCATGTGCTTTTAGAAAATTATTGAATATCTGTAAATCTACTTGACACCTGTCACAATTGTGTAGAATGGTTAAAGTAGATAGTACTGAATTTTCTAATATGCATAACATGCCTGAAATGCGTAATTCTTATCTAAAATGCATTGAAGCTGAATGTTTACCATGTACTCTTATTTTTCATGCTTGTTTTTTAAATTTGAAAATGCATATCTTAGGACTTGCATAATCTTAGGCAAAACATCAATAAGAATCACAACAGGGTAAAGACTGCTAGTCCACCTTAAGATAGGTTGGAATCACTAATCTCATAGCCTTAAGACTACCTTGTCAAGGCTGTTGTGAATGAGAAATGATTAGTTAAAGATAAGTTTGTGCACGTTAAGGTTGAAACTATTGTTACCACTGTTGAAAGTAATATCTCTAACCCATCTGGACTCAATTAAAGATTGAGTACCAAGAAGCTTAATCATTTGTGATTGCAGAGTATGAAACAAAAGATAAAAGTTATGTGATTTCGTGACATTTATTGTTCGAGGCATATTACTAGCATTGGAGCTCTACTATCACAGTTGGTTGAGAAAGCCTACCCAACGGTAACCTTTGGAGATGACAGCAAAGTGTGTAAAAGGGACTTGGCTATCATGATTTTGGAATTGTCATCACTAGAAATATCTTTCTTGTCAACGGACTTAAGCACTATGCACTATCTACAAGGCACTAGAGAATTCTTTGTCAAAGGTTTTCTGGAAAAGCAGTGAAATAGAAAAGTGTTTGTTTTCAAGCAAGAAAGATGGAAGATCACTCAACTGAGAGTGAATTGGTGATGTTCGTGCATTCAACAGATAATATATCACATTTGGTGATTGATCACATCAAGCAGATCAAGTTTGAAGCAGAATACTTTGAAGTTGAAGCGATTAACATAGCATGCTTCTTTATTCAACAAAAATCATGAAAAGACATCATATGAGTTAATGGCCAACCAGAAGAAAACACTGAAGCTCTTTCGTGTGTTTGGAGGAAATTGATATTTATTGAAGATTTATATGAGTATCTTGACAAGTTTAAAATTAAGGCTCATGGAACAATTGGCATCGGCTACTCATTGAAGTCGAAAGCTTTCAAAGTAAGATGTGATGTAAAATTAGAAAGTGATTGAAAATCTGAATGTGTCTTCCTATTACACCAAGATCCCGAGCATTAAAATAAAAGTCTATTATGACTCTTTGAAGCTTGCATCTTGTCAGAGTCATATTCAGATATTGATGATGAAACTGAGGTTGCAGAAGGAATCAATGTTAATGATGATGATTCAGATCCTAGTAGTGGAAATGGTAGTGAATCTACACAACTCATGGACTTTAACAGAATCTACTCAACAAGGTGAAGGATCTTCAACACTTCCTAGCAGCAACTCAGGAGGAGCAAATAAAAGAAGGATCTACTAGTCGTACTCAACACAATGAAGATCAAATGAACACATTAAGAACATATCTGCCGACACAAAGGGTTTGGAGTCAAAGTCATTTCTGGAGTCTAGTTCTTAGTGATACGGATACTAGAGTAAAGACTAGAAGTGCTATGCAAAGTAAATGGTTATTCTTCGGGAAAGAACAATTGTTAAACAGTTGGAATCCTAAAGAAGATTGAAGAAGCACTGATTGATCCAGATTGGGTGATTGCAAATTCAAGATGATCTCAATCAGTTCGAAGGCAGAATCTACTGAATTTGGAACCCAGGCCACAAGATAAAGTTATAATTGATACTATAAGGGTTTTCAAAGACTGGATGATTTTTGGCATTGTTATGAGGGACAAAGCCAAACTGGTTGCTACAGAAGGTATCGACGATGATGGAAACAGAATCATCGGGACTTTCAAGATCTAACTAAAGCACCAGAGACGAGACTTGATACTATTAGGGATGAATAAGTTGATGTACAACAACTCCTAGACTTTGAAGTTTCATATCCACTGGAATTTGTATATCATTCTCTTCACAAAGCTCTCTATGACGTAGGTAAGAGATCAAGCAATCGTCAAGGACATAGTATGACACTCTAACTGCTAATTACTTGAAAATGTTTTTATATTAGAGTCGTTATACACATATCTCTCTGGAATACAAGGCACACACACATAATGTAATATTAGTGCAAGTATACAATGATTATATTATATGTGGGTCTACTGTGCATAAAGACAATATATTTTATTCTCAATATGCCTATGTGCAAGTTTCCACGTGGATGCTAGAGAATCTAATCTTATAGCTAAGATATGAATTGTTAGATATCTTAAGGGATTACCAATTCTAATAATCAGGTACCCTAAAGATACTAGGTTTAACCTAATTGGCTATATAGAAATAGATAATGCAGGTTGAAAGAAAGACAAGGAAGTAATTACTAGAAGCTGTCAAACTCCATAAACTCTGCTGGATAATCTCTTCACTACTCACGGAACAAGCGCATGGACACCAGGTATCATTTATATCGAGAGTAGTCCTCAGTAGAATAACTTGCAGATATTTGCTAAACAGCTTGATAAATTCATTTTGTCTAAGTTGGTTAGTGAAGTTGGGATATTATTTATATGCATATTTGTTGAAAATCCCATCTGTAAGAAATTCTTAAATGAGTTCACAAGTATTAAATTTTCCATATTTAAAGGAATTGTGAATTTATCTGAAATCCAGTACCTTGTGCTTATTGCTACTACTTTAATTATGATGTTTACAATGTTATATGCATATGTGGTAATTAGTTGTTCTAGCATAAGTTTGAATACTTAAATTATGATGTCAGACAATTGGATGTCAGATCAGTCTCATGATTTAAATGAATTAAAATAATATGCAGCATAATTATTTGTATGATAAATATTTTATGAGTATCAGTTAATGATATCTTGCTTAATTGTTTTGATATTTTTCTCTGATATTTTTAAATATATTGTTACAAATAATTGTGACACTTTTAGTATTAGTGACATTATTTAGAATTACTGATCTAAGTAATCAATGCATATTTTAAAAAATTACTAATATTGAAAGTGAAAGTATTTTATATATATGTGTATAAAATTCTCAATATTTTATATACTTAGAAATATTTCCAGAATTTTAGTTTTGTACAGTTTTATTTAATTGGCATTCATACTGTAAATATATTTTTAATAAATTCCTTAAGAGAATTGAATTTCTTCTTTGGTACAAATTCTCGAATTTTATTATGGGAAGTTTGCCTTATAGGAAATTCATAAGGGATAGAAATTTTCTTCTCAAATACAACTTTCCCGCGTTTTATTAAGGGATTTGTATCTTAAAGAAAATTTCGTATCATGCTCTTAAATAATATATTTTTTTAACAATTGGTACATATTATTTTTGTTTTCAAACTCTTAATATCTTTATTTCTATTTATATATGTGTGTGTAAGTTTATTTTTATTTTGTTTTTATTTTTTATAAAATTGGCATATTTATTTTTTTCTTATAAAATTGGCATATTTTTACTTTATAGTCATTTTTATTTCATTTTATTTTTAAATTTATTTTTGTCTATGAGAAATTGTTCTAAGAATCATAAGTATTAAATGTCAATATTTAAAGGACTTGCGAATTTCTTTACATCTACTTTCTCAAGCTTACATATATCTCTGATATAATGTATGAAGTTAAATGCTAATTTTCATTCATATGATTATTTAGTATTTAGCAAGAGTATTTTATCTTATTAAAATTATGAATGGAAACAATTAAATGTTTATTAGTTTCATAGTTTTAATACAATGAGATATTAGGAGCATAATTACTTGCTTTTTGAAATTATTATTAATTATCATATTTTGATAATTTGTTATTGTTTCATTGCAATTAATTATGATTTTTGTTGTTAGTGATAATATATATACATATTGTTTATCTGAAAATCACTAATAATAAGAACATATATGTGTCTTACCGAACAAGAGCAATCGACTCGAGGTAAAAGTAGGTAATCTTGATCTTTATATATTATCTAATCAATTGGTATAAATATATATATATATATATATATATATATATATATATATATATATATATATATATATATATATATATATATATATATATATATATATATATATATATATATATATATACACAATTGATATATTGAGCCCTCAGTGGCTATAGGACAAGATCAAGGGATTGAAAACCTACAAGCTCTAACACAGATCATAGAACCACATACACTCAAACAGATACAACTTCATCTACTAAACCCCTTAAAAGAAAAGTTTATCAACTAAAGACGGTGAGAGAGTAAGTGCCTCTAGTGCACTAGAAAAGAGAAATATCTATGAGTGTTCCAGCAGCTCTGCCTCTAGTTAGAATATGAAATTGAAACCAAGGCAACTGCTAACTAATTTATATCCTCCCAAAAGGGTATAGATTTGCAAATGGCAAAACTGTTACTAGGTTCGTCATCTTAACATGATGAGTCTATTGAATTTGGCCTGTCAGCCAAGGCCATTTGTAAAGAGTCAACTTCATCTGGACACTCTCAAACACTGCCAACCATAAATGTATATATTCAAATGCACTGTAAGGATTGTCACCCACTAAGGATGAATTGACAGAATCAATTATTCTAAACTTCTGTTGGGAATCTACATGTAACTTGATGATAATACTAAAACTTAGAATTATAGAAATTTTCAATAATTGTAACTGATCAACTGATATGAAGTTTATAAATATCAATTGATCAAGGAACCATTTATCAGTTGAAATGTTTATCTGAATCAACTGATAATATGGATTGTAGCATAAGTGTACTTAGTCTATTTTCAATTGATAAGGTGTAAATCAATTGATATTTTCATCAATTAATACTAGAGTCAATTGATATAGGTCATCAACTGCTGTATAACTTAAACTGTTAAATTGTGATTATTTGAAGATAGGAAAATTATACAAGTGAAGGATGATCAGTTGATATTGAAGCATCAATGGATAGAAGAACAATTGAAGAAACCAAGTCAAGAGTTGAAGACCATCAACTGATGTGAAGACCCATCAATTGATGTCAGTTATCAATTGATAAAGCAACTATACTTATCAATCGATGGACATCAAGATCAATCGAAGAACATTATCAGTTGATGAATAAGGAAAGAGTCAATTGATATGCTTAATAGCAAATTATCAATTGACTGTGACAAAAATGCAATCTGTCAGAGAACCAGAAAGACAAAAGAACACCTATGGAAGACAGTCTAGGGTGGCTGTGAATACTCAATCAGAAGTTTTCTTTCTAACCTTTATTCTAAAATAGAAATAGGTAAAAAGGAAGTAGGTAGAAACAATCCTAGAATAGGAATTGTAAAAGCACACTTGTGGTATATAAACAAGTGTAGCAGCATTATTAGAAAACAGACAAGTTAGACAATATTTCTTAATCAACTGTTCTAGCTTGAGAGCACATTTGTAAGAACATTTGATTTGTTTTCTAATCTTGTAAAAGTGCAGCTAGGTTTCTTTTAACCTAGGAATATTGAGCAAAAATATACACTGATGGAAAAACTAATCTATCAGTAATTTTAAATCTCTTTGTTCAGTTTATTTTTCAGTCTTAATTTATTTAAACATATTCTCTTTAATTCTCAAACATCAAGAAAAAATATTAGAACAAATAAAAAGTTTTAATATTTGTATTCAACCCCTTTTTTATAAATATTGACATTGTTCTAGGGAATAACAATTGGTATCAAAGCAGGCTTTCAACATACAGAAAGTTCAAAGATCAAGAACAGTCAACATGGGCCAGAAAGATTCAGGTGTGAAGATTCCAGTTTTAGAGAAAGATGAATATTTTCCATGGAAGGTAAAAATGAAAAAGAGGATGAAAAAGAAGTACTTAAAGACAAGAAGGCCATGAACATCTTGTTTAATGGTCTAGATAAAGATATGTTTGATAATGTGATAAATTATACTTCATCAAAAGAAGTATGGGACACTCTTCAAACTCTGTGTGAAGGAACTGAGCAAGTAAGGAAAAATAAGATGCAACTCTTGATTCAAAAATATGAATCATTTCATTTCAAGAGTGGAGAATCTATCAATGACACTTATAGCAGATTTCAGAAGTTGTTAAATGGACTGAAGCTATATGGTAGGTTTATGCAACTGAGGATACAAATCTAAAATTTCTTAGATCTCTTCCAAAAGAATGGAAACCAATGACTGTTTCCATTAGATAATCTCAAGACTTCAAGGATTATACTCTAGAGAAACTTTATGGTATTCTCAAGACATATGAGTTGGAAATCCAACAAGATGAGGAGATTGAGAAGAATCAAAGAAAGGAGAAAACTGTGGCTTTGATGGTCAAAGGGAATGAAGACAAGAAAGAGAAGAAGGAAACTGGCTGTGTAGAAGAGTTCATCATGATGGCTGGTGATGCTGTTGAAGAATCATCCAAGGGAAAAGGAAAGGGCAATTGTGAAAAAATGAAACATGCTCACAGGATGATTTGGATGAGATTGATGAGCACCTTGCATTTTTGTCAAGAAAGTTTTCAAAGCTAAAATTCAAGAGGAATCCAAATGCTCAAAGGCCTGGATCCCAGTTTAGAAGCAACAATCAAATCAAAAATTTGGTTGATAGATCTAAATTCAGATGCTTTTACTGTGGATTGGCTGGTCATTTCTCTAATGAGTGCAGAAAGCCAAAACAAGAAAAGGCAAAGTCATATGAGAGTATTGATTAAAAAAAGAGACACTTTGACCTTTTGAAATAGAAAGGAAAGGCTTTTGTTACTGAGGAGAAGGACTAGGCTGCTGAGGATAGTGATTCTGAAGAATATATCAATCTAGCACTAATGGCCAACCATGAAGATGAAGAATCTAGTTCAGCATCTAATCAGGTACTAGCTACCAACTTTTCTGAACTTACTGCTGATGAATGCAATAGTACTATTAATGAAATGTCCAATGAATTGTACAATTTGCATGTCACTCTTCAGTCTATAAATAAAGAAAACCTCAAGTTAATGAACACCATTGATGTCTTAACTAAGAGGAATATTTTTCTTGAAAATGAACTTGTTTGTCTAGAAAGATTCAAGCAGGAAAGTAAGGACGCTAGGAATGAACTAGTAAACAGTTTGAAAAGAGAAGAGTTGTTGAAAGAATAATTAGCTGAAGAAATAGAAACCATTAACAGATGGAATAGGTCTGCTAAAACTGCCAAACAAATCATTGATGTTCAGGGTGTAGAAACTCTAGGAGTTTCCCCCAGTTTAACTGGTAAGCCATTAGATGATGCTTCAAGGGATAAAGATCAATCGACTGCTAATCCTTCATCGATCGATAAGGATTATCAATCGATTGATGTTGAATCAATTGATAAGCATCAATCGACAAGTAAATCATCAATGGCTAATAAAAAGAACAAATTTAGCACCCCTATCAAGTTTGTTAAGGAAACCAAAAATCAAGTTGAGACTAAGGTTGAGAAGATTAACATAGGTAGCTTATCCAAGAATCAATTAAAAGCAAAATTAGAAGAGATAGCACCTGTAGAAGTTATTCAACCTAAGTCTGAGAAAAAGAAAAAGAATAGGAATGGAAAATAGGCATAAATAAGCACAACAATTACACCCCTGATATGTATGCACCTAGAAAGGTATGTGCTAAGTGTGGTAGTGTAAATCATTTGTCTATGCAATGCAAGAATGAAAAGAAGTATATGTCTCCAAATGATTTAAAGGCACATGCCATGACTGCAAATGCCATGTTTACCAATCCTATGCTCATGAGTGTCATATCTTCTAATTTGGTTGATCCTAATGTTCCTATACCTTATGCACAAGTTCCATACATGTATAATCCTTTCTTTGCATATCCTAATATGAACATGCCTGGTATGTCATGGAACATGCCTAATGTAGATAATGAAATTCATGGAAATTCTGTCATAAGTTCCAAGGTGTCAAAGCCTCAAAAATCAACTCCCAAAGTTAAAGTGGATTTAAACCCATCAAAACAAAAGGAACCTAAGTTGACAGCAGGGGCTCAGGCTGCAACTAATAAAAGAGGACCCAAGGCAACTTGGGTACCAAAGACAACTTGAATGTTTTATGTGTGTGTAGGGAAACAGGAAGAAAAATCTCTGGTATTTGGATAATGGATGTTCAAGGCACATGACTGGAGATTTGTCCCTGCTCACAAAGTTTGTGGAAAAGGCTGGCCCAGGAGTTACTTTTGGAGATAACAACAAAGGTTTTACTCTGGGATATGGCTCAATTGCAAAAGAAAATGTTATCATTGAACCTGTAACACTAGTTGATGGATTGAAGCACAAACTGCTCAGTATTAGTCAACCATGTGATAATGGAAATGGTGTATGGTTCACAACTGGATCATGCATTATAGCCAACAAAGAAACTGGTGAAATTTTCTTAATTGGAGAAAGAAAAGGAAATGTCTATGTGGCAGATTTTCACTCTGTAAAGGCAAATTCTATGACATGTCTACTTAGCAAAGCCAATACAGATGAAAGTTAGATTTGGCACAAGAAGCTACCTCATTTGAATTTCAAGGCCATAAATCAATTGGTTAGAAAGAATATGGTTAGAGGCATTCCACAGATGGAATTCACCAAGGATGGACTATGTGATGCCTGTCAAAAGGGAAAACAAAGAAAAACATCATTCAAGTCAAAGTCTGAATCATCAATTGATAAGCCTCTGGAATTATTGCACATGGATTTATTTGGTCCAATCAACATCATGTCAATTGCCAAAAAAAATATGCCTTAGTAACCGTGGATGACTTCACAAGATTTTCATGGGTATATTTCTTACACTCTAAGGATGAGGCAAGCAAATTAATCATCAATCATGTGAAGAATGTTGAAAATGGCACTGAATGGAAGGTCAAGAAACTTAGAAGTGATAATGGATGCAAATGCTTTGTACTGAGAAATCAAGGTAAAAATCTAGGAAAAATTGAAGCCAAGGCTGATGAAGCTATATTTGTTGGATATGGAATAACAACCAAAGCATACAGAGTCTATAATCTTAGATTACACATTGTTATAGAATCTATGCATGTAGTCTTTGATGACAAGAAAATTCAAGGGTTGGTTGATGAAGGATTCCATGATCTATTGCATTTTGAAATGAATCAACAAGCAATATTGAAGATAGTGATGATGATGTGGAAATATCAAGAATTCAAGAACCTAGAATCCTCCCATCAATTGATGTCAATGCATCAACAGATAACTTATCAGTTGACAATCATCAATTGACTAATAATACATCAATTGATAATCATTCGATGGATATCAACTCTGCTCAACAATCTTCAAGTAGAGTGTCCATCTCAGTGGGAGGGTTCTCAAATAGTCAATCACATCATAATGATCATAACACTTCCAATAATCATTAAGCATCATCTTTAAGGACAAATTTACCATCTCAAAGGAAATGGACAAAAAGCCATCCCTTTGAATTAATTATTGGAGATGCAAATGATGGTGTCAAAACTAGAAGTGAAACTCAGAATGAATGCTTGTATAGTAGCTTCATATCTCAAGAAGAACAAAAAAGGATTGAAGATGCCTTGAATGATCCTGATTGGATAATTGTTATGCAAGAAGAGTATAATCAGTTTGAAAGAAACAAGGTATGGAAGCTGGTGCCCAAACTAAAGAACAAGTCTATCATTGGAACAAAATGGATGAATCTGGTACAGTAACAAGAAATAAAGCAAGATTAGTGGCAAAGGGCTATTCACAAGAAGAAGGCATAGATTTTGATGAAACATTTGCACCAGTTGCAAGATTGGAAGCAATCAGAATCTTTCTAGCATATGCTGCTCATGCTAATTTCAAGGTGTATCAGATGGATGTGAAAACTGCTTTTCTCAATGGAGAACTAGAAGAAGAAGTATATGTAGAACAACCTCCTGGTTTTATTGATCCTGTTCATCCTAGATTTTTATATTATCTTCTCAAGGAACTTTATGGATTGAAACAAGCACCTAGAGCCTGGTATGACAATTTGTCTAAATTCTTGATTGAGAATCACTTCACAAGAGGTACTGTTGATAAAACTCTCTTTCATAGAAATGTAAATGGCTCTATGATTCTTGTTCAAATCTATGTAGATGACATTATCATTGGCTCAACTAATGAAAAACTTTGTCAAAAGTTTGCAAAGTTGATGCAGAGTAAATATGAAATGAGCTTGATGGGAGAACTTACCTATTTTCTTGGTTTGCAAGTCAAACAAGTCAAAAATGGTATTTTTATAAATCAAACCAAATATATATCTGATTTATTAAAGAGATTTGATTTAAATGAATGTTCTTCTGCAAAAACTCTCATGGCCACTGCAACTAAACTTGAATTGAACACTAAGGAAGCTAGAGTGGACATTTCAAATTATAGAGGCATGGTTGGCTCATTACTTTACTTAACTGCAAGTAGGCTAGACATAATGTTTGCTACATGTCTTTGTGCTAGGTTTCAGGCTGATCCTAGAGAATCTCATTTGGTTGCAATAAAATGAATATTCAGATATCTAGAAGAAACTCCAAATCTTAGGATTTGGTATCTTAGAGATTCTGGATTTGATCTAATTGGTTATTCAGATGCAGACTATGCAGGTTGTAGAATTGACATAAATAGTACAACAAGTTCCTGTCAATTTCTAGGAAATAAGCTTGTTTCATGGTTTAACAAGAAGCAGAATTCAGTGTCTACATCTACTGTAGAGGCTGAATACAATGCAGCTGGAAGTTGTTGTGCACAAATATTATGGATGAGGAATCAACTACTTGACTATGGGTTCAACTTGAACAAGATTCCTATTTTCTGTGATAATACAAGTGCCATTGCAGTAACAGAAAATCATGTGCAACATTCCAGAACCAAGCACATTGACATAAGGTATCACTTAATTAGGGAACATGTAATGAATGGTACTGTTGAATTATATTTTGTCTCTAGTGAAAAACAACTTGCAGACAGTTTTACCAAACCATTAGATGAATCTACCTTTAATAGATTGGTCTGTGACTTAGGTATTCTTAATTTTAATTAACATTTGAAATGTTTGATAAGTTAGTTAGCTGTTTTAGTTCTAGTAGGTAGCCGTTGATAATGCTAATCTGTTGATTTTTCATTAATCAATTGATAAGCATTTTACATATCAATGGATATATTGATCTGCTGACTGATAACTACATCAATCGATGATGTATTTGTCTATCGATGGATAGTACTAACGGTCGATGGATAAATTAGTTATCAATCGATGGCATGGAAGTTTTAGGGTCCATGTCATCAATCGACCTGTACAAAATCTAGTCGTTGATTACTTGTCTTATCAATTGATAAATACATACAGTCATGTATGTATAACAGTCGATTGCCAAAATAAGTAATTCACTAATATGTTTTTTTCTAACTGTCAATTAAGTTCTATTTTGAGAAAGGAATCGATTGAGAAGTTAGTAAATATAAATAGTGAGATTAAAAATTTTCTTTACTCTTACCTGCATTTTGTTTACTAATTTCTCTCTGTCTCTCTCTTTCTCTCTCTCAATCTGCGAACTTAGTCACTAATCTCTCAACTTTCAATCTCTCTCAAATACTTAATACTTGTCAAGTAAGTGATTTCTAGCCAAAAGCCAAAGCAATGGCCTCTTCATCAAAGAAAGTTTCACCGAGTGGTTACATCTATGAACTCACAAATTTCGTAGCATGTACAATAGTGGAAGAGGCACCTCAGGAGTTCCATCCTCTGATGAAATTTCTGGAAAGTTGCAAGGTAAAGAAGGCACTCAAAGATGCTCCAAAGATCGTCTACAACTTGGTGGAAGAATTTTGGGCAAGTGCTGAAATCACAAGTGACAACTCTACAATTACATTCACTTGTAAAGGAGATAAGTACACTGTTACTAATGTTGTTATTAATGAATGCTTAGAATTACCTGCTAATAATACTGATAAAAGCCCAACAGATAAAGAAATTAGGTTAATGCTAAAATCTGTTAATTATGTTGAACCAGAAATAGGACTAGGTCATGTGGTTAGAAAACATCTTAGAAGAGAATGATCTTATTTCTTTGATGTCATAATTAAATGCTTTAGTGGTAAAATTAGCAATTTTGATGCAATAATAACTAGTATGCAGGAGGTAGCATATAGTATTTTGTTTGATAAATTTTTCAATCTATCTTCCATCATACTAAATGAAATTGCAGCAAAATAGGGTAATAAGGCTAATAGATCAAATCATATATATTATGCTAGATTTATTATGTTGTTTATTAACCATTTTGTCAAGGACATTGAAATAACCAGAGAGATGGAGACTTTGGACTGATGTGTCCTAAACAAAAGGGTCTTCAAAGACTTGGTCATGATCAATCTTAAAAGCAATATGGAATTGATCTATCCACCTTTTGTTCAGGTATTTATTTCTTCCCTTACTTCTTCTGAAACTCAAGTTTCTTTGCCTTATGTGGCAATGGAGGGTGCTAGCAGTAACCCCAACCCTCCTACCCAAGCCACACTACCTATTTCCTCAATCAAATCTAAGAAACCAACCTCAACAGGTTCCCAAAAATCTGTTGTTGTAAAACTAAAGAAAAGAAAAACTCCAGGTGGTGATAAATTAGATGGAGAAGGTTATGGTGAGGGAACTAGGGAAAGTCAAAGAATCCAGAAGAATAAGGAGAGAGAGGGTGTGCAACCCAAACCTACCCACTTCACAGTCTCCCAAAAGACTGTGGATGTTAACAAGGATAATACCACATCTCTGTTGGCATCTTCCAAAAAAAATGTCAATATTGAAAAAAGCCCACAGCCAGGGGCACTGAACAAAGATTGGGGCACTCAAGCCAAAACCCCCAAATCCTATGAAAGGAGAAAGAAGAAAGTAACCTTTGCACAAGGGGATTCACACACTGCAAAATCACAGGAAACTGTGGTGGAGCCTTCTCAAATTCAGTTTGATGCAACTCCAATAAATGTGGAGTTGCAGTCCCACTCTTTATATATTTCCGTTCCTTTTTCTCCTCCACATCAAATTTCTACAGAAAATGTTTTGATAGACAATCAAGCATTTTCATATTCTCCTTCTTTGTTACTCAAGGAGAAGCCAACACTCCATTCTGAATTTTCTTCCCAGGAAGTTCAGGATTCCATTTCTCAAATCATCTCAAATGTGACTTCTCAAATAATTACATCAAATGTTTCTACTCCATCAATTGATGTCTCAACATCAATTGATATTCAGCCATCGACTGATAAGCCATCGATCGATACTCAAGATCAATCGATGGGTATGCATCAATCGATGGATATCCTAAACACCTCACCAACTGATACCCAATCAATTGATGTTGCACAAACACTTATAAGATTGAGTGAGTTGAGTGAGAGGCAGGATTGCAGCCTGGCAAAATGAGAGGGTGTGAGTGAGGTCATTCCTATTTCTTCCAGGAATGAGAGTGAAACACTTGAGGGGCCCACCTTAGAAGGTGCACAGATAATGAGTGAGGGAGAGGTGAGGTTCCAGGATGAGATCCTGATGAAAAATAGAGAGATGAGTGAGAGTGACAGAAAAATTCTTGAATATGCTCAGGAGTTGGAGAATGAATTGATGTCTAAAGAGGAGGGAGTAAAGGAGTTAGGGGGAGTCCCTAATGCAAATGAACAAGGAGAAAGTGGTGTAAAGAAAGAAGCTGAATTATTGGAAGAAGTAGTTGTTAAAGATATGGAAGTTGATGCAGGTGACCTGGATCCAAGCAACTTTGTCTATCCTGATCCAAGGTACCAGGGACTTGCCACATCAAGCAACAGGGATGTTGAACAACTCTTAGGCATTGATCATACTGAACAAAGAACTAGAAACTTGAAGGAAAGTTTGGTCAATGTCACAGATTTCTGTCATATGACTCCTGGTAATCTAGAAAGTGATTCAGATGAGGACCCATGGATGAGTACCATTGATGGTTCTCTTGAAGATGCAGAAACAGAGATCCTATCACAATACAGAAGGGCAATGATGGAGGTGAACATTGAAGACTTAACTCACAGGAGAATTGCCACCTGCATGAAGGATCAGTTAAAATTGCAGAAAATGACAGTCACTGGCATAAGAAGGGAATTGGACAGCATCAAAGATTCAATCTCAACAAACAAGGATGTATTGGAAAGGAGATTGGATGAGAAACTGCTAATGAACACTCTAGTGCAAATTAAGGATAAATTATTTAAAGAGTCAAAGCATTTTACAGCCTTGGAAAGGAGAGTAGAGTCTATAAAAACTAAGATGGAAACTATAATTAGAGGACATGCTCTACATGCTGAAATTCTTCAGAAGTTTCTTGACAGAATGCCACCACCTCCTAATTGTGATGATAACAAAAAGGGGGAGAATACAAAGAAAAATGATGATAAAGATGGTGATGGTGGTGTAGGAGGAGCTGGGAGTGATAATCCTAGAGTCAATTTGGGTGGTCATAGCAGGACCTCAAGAAGTGGTGCAAGTGGCAGTGGAAGCTATAAGGGTCAATCTTCAAAATATTCCAAAGATGACATGGAACAGAAAAGGAGAGATGCTAAGAAATTTGAAGATGATGTGGAAGCTAGAAGAAATTTTAGAGAAAAGGAAACTCAACTAATGATTGAGAGGGAAAGACAAAGTTTTGAAACCCTAAAAAGGAACACTGAGTTGGTTGCAAAGGCTGCAGAGTCAGGAAAATTAGATGAATTTATTGCTCAAACCAGAGCAGTTAATGAAAGTGCAAAGGGGGCCACTCAGGAAATCAACTCAAATACAAAAGCTTTTCTTCAATTGGATGTTGAAGCTCTTAAAGAAAAGAAGAAAGGGAAAGCAATAATGATTGAAGAAGAGAAGAAGAAGAAAACTGAACCAGTAGGCCAAAAGCTACTTCAAGGAGCCATCACTACAGGAATCTCAGATGCCTCAAGGAGAGAAAAGGAGAATGAAGAGATTGCTAGACAGATAGAAATGCAATGGCATTTGGAAGAGCTACAGGCAGAGCAACCATTGAGAAAAAGGAGAAAAATAGCAATGGCCTAGAAAAGGGCAAATTCATCTCAGAAGATGGTGGTTCAGGAGAATCCTCAAGTCACTGAAGGAGAAACCAATGAGGAAGTGACATTTGAAGGATACCAATTAAAAGGAACTCCAGTTTTAAGTGACACTACGCCATAAACGGCATAATGCAATACTTTTAGAATGCAACGCTCATTTTCCGTTACATTAGCCTACTTTTTTTGAGCAATTGCAATACTACAAACAAAGCGTTGCATTATATTAGAAAGTTGTGTTGCAGTTCAATTGTAGTGTTGCACCTTGCAACACTATGGGAAAAAGCGTTGCATTTGGTGAACAATTAGGACAAAAAATGATGATGTGGCATGTGGGACCCACGTGCGGGACCCACATTTGCTGACGTGTCACTGCTTACGTGGCAGGTGGACCCACACATGCTGACGTGTCATGTGTGGGGGCCACATTTTGCTGGCGTGGCAGGTTGACCCACATGTGCTGACGTGTCATATGTGGGACCCACGTGTGGGACCCACATTTTGCTGACGTAGCACTAAAACATTGCATTTGGTCCTTCAGTATTGCATTTGCTCTTGGTGTTGCATTTGAGTTTTTGAGGGACCCACATTTAGCTGACGGGGCAGTGATGACGTCAGCATGTGGGACCCACTTCTGCTGACGTGTTATGCGTGGGACCCCATTTTGCTGACGTGGCAAGAAATCGTTGCATTTGATCCTTCAGTGTTGCATTAGCACTTGGTGTTGCATTTGAGTTAGTAGTACAAGTCAAATTAATAATTGACTACAAAATGTACAATCTAAAATAATTTTTTATTTTTAAAATTTTTGGGAATATCACTATATTAGATATATATTAACATCTGTACGGTTGGATCGTCGATAAGTATTTTTAAAAAAATAGATACAACAATCTGGGATAAAGTACTAGTTAGTATTACAAGACAAATCAATAGTTGACTATAAATTTTACAATCTAAAATAATTTTTTATTTTTTAAAGTTTTTGGGAATATCACTATATTAGATTTATATTAACATCCGTAAGGTTGGATCGTCGATAAGTATTTCTAAAAAAATAGAGACAACAATCTGGGATAAAGTACTAGTTAGTAGTACTAGTCAAATTAATAGTTGACTACAAAATGTACCATGTAAAATAATTTTTTATTTTTAAAAATTTTGGGAATATCACTATATTAGATATATATTAACATCTGTACGATTGGATCGTCGATAAGTATTTCTAAAAAAATAGAGACAACAATCTGGGATAAAGTACTAGTTCGTAGTACAAGTCAAATTAATAGTTGACTACAAAATGTACCATCTAAAATAATTTTTTATTTTTTAAAATTTGGGGAATATCACTATATTAGATATATATTAACATCCGTACAGTTGGATCGTCGATAAGTATTTCTAAAAAAATAGAGACAACAATCTGGGATAAAGTACTAGTTCGTAGTACAAATCAAATTAATAGTTGACTACAAAATGTACCATCTAAAATAATTTTTTATTTTTTAAAATTTTGGGAATATCACTATATTAGATATATATTAACATCCGTACAGTTGGATCGTCGATAAGTATTTCTAAAAAAATAGAGACAACAATCTGTGATAAAGTACTAGTTAGTAGTACAAGTCAAATTAATAGTTGACTACAAAATGTACCATCTAAAATAATTTTTTATTTTTAAAAATTTTGGGAATATCACTATATTAGATATATATTAACATCCGTACGGTTGGATCGTCGATAAGTATTTCTAAAAAAATAGAGACAAAAATCTGGGATAAAGTACTAGTTATTAGTACAAATCAAATCAATAGTTGACAATAAATTTTACAATCTAAAATAATTTTTTATTTTTTAAAATTTTGGGAATATCACTATATTAGATATATATTAACATCCGTACGGTTGGATCGTCGATAAGTATTTCTAAAAAAATAGAGACAACAATCTGGGATAAAGTACTAGTTAGTAGTAAAAGTCAAATCAATAGTTGACTATAAACTTTACAACCTAAAATAATTTTTTATTTTTTAAAATTTTGGGAATATCACTATATTAGATATATATTCACATCCGTACGGTTGGATCGTCGATAAGTATTTCTAAAAAAATAGAGACAATAATCTGGGATAAAGTACTAGTAAGTAGTAAAAGTCAAATCAATAGTTGACTCAAAATGTACCATCTAAAATAATTTTTTATTTTTTAAAAATTTGGGAATATCACTATATTAGATATATATTAACATCCGTACGGTTGGATCGTCGATAAGTATTTCTAAAAAAAATAGAGACAACAATCTGGGATAAAGTACTAGTTAGTAGTACATGTCAAATTAATAGTTGACTACAAAATGTATCATCTAAAATAATTTTTTATTTTTAAAATTTTTGGGAATATTACTATATTAGATATATATTAACATCCATACGGTTGGATCGTCGATAAGTATTTCTAAAAAAATAAAGACAACAATCTGGGATAAAGTACTAGTTAGTAGTACAAGTCAAATTAATAGTGGACTACAAAATGTACCATCTAAAATAATTTTTTATTTTTTAAAATTTTGGGAATATCACTATATGAGATATATATTAGCATCCGTACGGTTGGATCGTCGATAAGTATTTCTAAAAAAATAGAGACAACAATCTTGGATAAAATACTAGTTCGTAGTACAAGTCAAATTAATAGTTGACTACAAAATGTACTATCTAAAATAATTTTTTATTTTTTAAAATTTGGGAAATATCACTATATTAGATATATATTAACATCTGTATGGTTGGATCGTCGATAAGTATTTCTAAAAAAATAGAGACAACAATCTGGGATAAAGTACTAGTTAGTAGTACAAGTCAAATTAATAGTGGACTACAAAATGTACCATCTAAAATAATTTTTTATTTTTTAAAATTTTGGGAATATCACTATATGAATTATATATTAGCATCCGTACGGTTGGATCGTCGATAAGTATTTCTAAAAAAATAGAGACAACAATCTGGGATAAAGTATTAGTTAGTAGTACAAACCAAATTAATAGTTGACTACAAAATGTACCATCTAAAATAATTTTTTATTTTTTAAAATTTTGGGAATATCACTATATTACATATATATTAACATCCGTAAGGTTGGATCGTCGATAAGTATTTCTAAAAAAACAGAGACAACAATCTGGGATAAAGTACTAGTTAGTAGTCCAAATGAAATCAATAGTTGACTATAAATTTTACAATCTAAAATAATTTTTTATTTTTTAAAATTTCTGGAATATCACTATATTAGATATATATTAACATCCGTACGGTTGGATCGTCGATAAGTATTTCTAAAAAAATAGAGACAACAATTTGGTATAAAGTACTAGTTAGTAGTAAAAGTCAATTCAATAGTTGACTATAAATTTTACAATCTAAAATAATTTTTTATTTTTTAAAATTTCGGGAATATCACTATGTTAGATATATATTAACATCCGTACGGTTGGATCGTCGATAAGTATTTCTAAAAAAATAGAGACAACAATCTGGGATAAAGTACTAGTTAGTAGTACAAGTCAAATTAATAGTTGACTACAAAATGTACCATCTAAAATAATTTTTTATTTTTAAATTTTTTGGGAATATCACTATATTAGATATATATTAACATCCGTACGGTTGGATCGTCGATAAGTATTTCTAAAAAAATAGAGACAACAATCTGGGATAAAGTACTAGTTAGTAGTACAAGTCAAATTAATAGTTGACTACAAAATGTACCATCTAAAATAATTTTTTATTTTTTAAAATTTTGGGAATATCACTATATGAGATATATATTAACATCCGTACGGTTGGATCGTCGATAAATATTTCTAAAAAAATAGAGACAACAATCTGGGATAAAGTACTAGTTCGTAGTACAAGTCAAATTAATAGTTGACTACAAAATGTACCATCTAAAATATTTTTTTATTTTTTAAAATTTTAGGAATATCACTATATTAGATATATATTAACATCCGTTCGGTTGGATAGTCAATAAGTATTTCTAAAAAAATAGAGACAACAATTTGAGATAAAGTACTAGTTAGTAGTACAAGTCAAATCAATAGTTGACTATAAATTTTACAAATTTTATCATCTAAATTAATTTTTTATTTTTAAAAATTTTTCAAAATTTTTAAATAATTATAAAGCAAAATTTTTAAAAAATTATATTACATTTTATGGAAATGAAATATTTATAATGTGAATTTATCAAAATATAAAATAAAAGCTCGGTACTTGTTTACTTATTGAGAAAAGAGCGGCATTTTCCCCCCCTTTCCAAACTCAGCTGAACACATCTCTCCCATCTCATCGATCTCTTCCAAACCCACTCATATCTCTCACCTGTCATCCGTCTCTCACCCATCTCACCTCTCTCATCTGTAATCGTAAGTGATATATACTCGAACATAACATTAAGTGTTCATCCCCTGTCATTTTTATGCATACGTAGCGAATTTAGGGTTTGCTCGAACATACATTAAGTGTTCATGTTTGGCTACGCCACATCTGTTGCATAAGGGATAGAGTGCTGCTTAACGATTGTAGCCGTACGAGCTGGATTTCGTGGTTGGGATAGGCCTAGTAGCATCCAATCCCACTTGTTATTAAACTTAAATTGCTTCTCTAGCTAACTCTGTTTATCAGTTTCTGACATATCTCCGTTTATCTCTTGTTTTTTTCTCTAATTAACTCTGTTTTTTGCTCAATTGTTTCCATTTTGTAGGTAATTAGAAGTTAGGGTTTGCAAAAATTAGGGGTTTTGAATTGGAGCTTTGAATTAAGGTAACGGGGGCTCACATTTGGTTTTAGTTTTATGTTGTGTGTATTTCATATTTCGTATTTTGTGTCATCTATATTATCTGTGAAAGAATACTGACATAGCTGATACGACATATGATTTCTTATCTAGCTTTGTTTTGTGACTATCAGATATACCCGACACAATGATTATCCAACCTGGACCTGTTGTTGATTTTCTGTTAAATAATCAGAATGCCAAGGATCCACTCTCTTTTGACTGGGAAAAAGTAACCTAAAGCTCACTAAACTTTGTGGTTCTGTAACTAATTATATGTTGATTCTCGTTTTCCTCTTCTGTGCAGGCCAAACGTGTGCTGAAAAATTTAAGGGTGAAGACCAGTCCAACTAACACCGAGTACAAGATTACTGGACTGAGCGCCAAAATATGCAAAGAGCTTATGTATACTTATACTACTTTTAATGTACCCCTCTATTGTATTATTGATGGCTTTTTACTTAGATTATCTTGATAAACAACTTCGTTACCAGTTTCAGTTTCTTTATTTACACTGTCAATGTGATTTTGTTTGACTTGATAGTTTCTGTGTATTTGTGGTCCTGCAGGTTTTGGATGAAGCACAGTGATGAAAAAGATGAGAAAGGGGAACCACGAATGACTGAAATAACCGTTTACGATTATTTTGTAAACATTCGGAATATTCCCCTGCTTTTTTCTGGCGATCTTCCATGCGTCAATGTTGGAAAACCTAAGCGACCAACGTATATTCCTTTGGAGGTGAATCTTTTACCCCATTAGTTATTTGCAGTTTCAGATTTCAATTTTTGACGTTATACTTATCTGCAACCTTTTTGTAGCTTTGCTCACTAGTTCCCTTACAATGTTATACAAGAGCCCTGACAACTCTTCAAAGGGCGTCGTTGATGGAGACTTTGACAAATGTAATTTTTTCTTATCAAGCTTTTCTGAAGAGATCATTTTGTTACTGTTTTTCCCCGTAATTATTTTAGGATGTTTGCAGCCTAGAATTGACAATTATGCTAATGAGCCTTTCCTGCATGCCTATGGTGTTTCACTTGGTCGTAATTTCACTCAAGTTGAAGGTCGCATTCTGGAGGCACCAAGGGTACAGACATTGCCCCCTGGCTCTACTTATCTCATATAATTTAACTGATACCTTCTAAGTTTATATTCAATTTTTTTGCACCTTTCGCGACGGTCTATTATTTGTATTATTACAGTTGACAGTGGGAAACGGAGAAGACTTTTCATTCAGCAATGGGCACCGGAATTTCAACAACAAGGTGTGTTTATTCTAAAGTTCTTAACATTTTATTCTCTATATATTCGCCCAAAGAAATTAAATGTGTTTGACCAGAAACTGGTGGAGCCTGCAACAATAAGAGACTGGGCTGTTGTTAACTTTGCTGCTCACTGCCAAATTGATTCCCTTATAAGTGGCCTTATCAAATACGGAGAGTCGATTGGAATTGTACATATGGTTTGTTAATTCATTCTGCCATTTGTTTAAATTTGAAGTGCTAACGGTTATGTGTTATTTATAGATCATTCATCATCCTGTTGATGTGTTTGAGGAGAGTTCAGAGGACATGTTTTCCCCTCCTCTTGTTAGAGTTGGGAGGATGTTGGATTCTGTAAATTCAAAGATTAAGATGCCACCTTTTCTTCTCTGTATACTTCTTGAGAGGATGTTGGGAGGATGTTGGATGTATGGTTTGTGTCCGCCCTGGGCCTTGTAACATTGTCCAATTATCCTACTGATCAATATATCTACGTTTATATTGCATCCTGTGTTGTTTTGCAAGGCTCCTGGAAAAATAAGACTCTGGTTGAGTATGGAGTAGTTACACAATGCATTGCTCCAACAAGAGTCACTGACCAATATTTGACGAATGTGCTTCTTAAGATTACTGCAAAGGTTTTTTTAAATTATAGAATATATTTTTTGCGCACACACTTAACAGGACAATTTTTGACTAGTTTATTTATTGTCTTTGCAGCTTGGTAGTTTGAATTGGAAGCCATCAATTAAGAATTCTACTAGCATTTCGTTGGTATCAGAGGTCCCTACGCTTATTCTAGGGATTGCTGTCTCCCATGGCCCTCTTGGGCAGTTTTATGTTCCATCCATTGTTGCGGTAAATTCGTTTTCTTTTAATCTTTGTCATCTGCTCTTCAAATATATCGTGTTCTATATTATCACTGAATATCTTTTTATTTATATCTCAGGTTGCTAGTTCAAGGTGTTGGCCACTGATATCAAAGTATTCATTGACTGCTTTTGCTCAGTAGTAGTTAATTCGTTCTCACTATGATGATTAGGGATGGTGTCTGCGAATCTCAGTTTAATCAGGTTCTGAATGTTGAACTCAATCAAATAATCATGGTATGTATACTAATATTTAATTACTTGAATTGATTTGTGTTTTATTTTGCCTGAAATGGACATTCTTTAATATATTTACAGGCCTGCAAGTTCCTGGATGAGAAGTGGTGCCCAAAGTTTGTTATTATTATCACACAGAAGAAGCATCATACAAAGTTTTTCCTGCCAACATCTACTGACGATGTCCCCCCTGGTAGAATGTTTTGGATGGTTAAATATCTCCATAGGCTTCAGTACAAATAATTTGGTGCATGAAATGCTAATTCTTTCTTTCTTCCTGCCCAGGAACTGTGATTGACAATGGGATCTATCATCCACGGAACAACGATTTCTTCTTGTGCACTCAGACTGGAATGATTGTTAGTATTTTTTCTTGCTATTCAAATGTGTGATATTTTTTACTTTGGCCCATTTCTTGAATAGTTTCAAGTGTGTTTTAAATGTTTCATCTCAATAGGGAACTACAAGGCCAACACATTATCATGTTCAGTTGGACGAAGTTGGTTTTTCTCCAGATGATTTACAAGAATTTGTTCATTCTCTTTCTTACGGGTAGGTGTCTCTCATGAATAAATTTAGTTGTCAAGTGTAAGCGGGAGATTAACATCCAAGTAATATGTTGTAATTTCAGGTGCCAGGGAAACATGACTGCAATTTCTGTGGGTATGCACATATCAACCCAGTGCATTTACTTTCTTAATTTATATTTAAATAACATGTTTTCTGTGTATTAATTCTAGTATTTGGTGCTGATTTTCCCTTTGTTATAGTTGCTCCAGTACATTATGCTCACTTGGCAACCACTTAGATGCGGCAGTTTATGAACATTGATGACATGCCAGAAACATCATCAATTATGTGTATATATTAATATATATACACTTGTGTGTGTGTAAATATATATATCATTGGTAGCAGATAAATTCATTTGTTTCAGTGGTTACATTGCATGCCAGTTCTAAATGTTTTTTTTAATTTTAACAGAAATTATCTGTGGAAAATAAAGCGCGTCGTGATTCCATAGATGACGTCCACACTCTAGGCCCAAAAAGTATGGCACAAGTCAGAGATAAGTTGGTACGTGTCTTTCTTTTAGTAACTAACACACACCCACACCCCCACACACTTTAGGATTTAGTTGGTTCAATACTAAATAATTAATAATTACATGATTTATTCTGTGAAATTCATATATTTATATATAAAATAATTGTATGACTTTTATTGAATGCTACCATAGAGCCTGCATAACAAAATTCTTTTTTATTATAACAGAAAAAGGGAAACCCTAACCCTGCATCGCCATCAGATGCTGAGGTTTATTTCAAATCTCGTGAGCGAGAAAAAGGTCGAAAATACAAGACCAATGTAGTTGAAATTGAAAAAAGGATGGTAAGTAATTTTACATTTGTATATAGTGAGTATTAGTAACAAAATCTGTAAAGTGCTTTGTTGAAATGTATATTATAATTTGTTGTATGAAATTGGTCGTAACTTGATTAATATTTCACAACCTTTTTTTAGGGAGAGATCAAGAAGAAGATGGCTGCAGGAGAGGATGTGGACAGTCTAGTTGCTAATGGCAAGTCTCATGGTCGAGAATGGCTCAAGGAAAGGCACAGTAAAAGCCCAGCTTTGGAATCAACCAGTTCTGTTACTGCTGATAATGCAGACCCTTACTTGCATGATCTAACTGAAAAGATAAGACGAGAAATTCAGGCTGAATTCGATGCAAAGCTGAAGAAGAACAATGCAATGTTGCCGAAAAAACTAGGAGAAGCTAATCCTGGTTTAAATCTTGATATTGGTGACTACTGTCCAATATTTTCAAGCGAGGAGGATGAAAATGCCACTCTGTTGACCGGTGGGGCTACCTCTTAGCTTCTTGTTCAACGTACTATCTTTTGGTACTTTGTGGTTTCTTTTGGTAATATGTAAACTTGGTAATTTAGAATTGTGCTTTGATACATTTGGTGATGTACATTTCTGAATTGGTGTTGGGATTTTGAATGGTTTGTTAGCATGTTCAATTTAATGGGAATAACATATTTACAAATATTATATTGCAATTTTTTTTTACTACTGTTACATTTGCTTCTAATATTAATGTTGCAAAATTCACACATTGTGTTGCATTATTCAAAAGGTCTACTGTTACATTATTAGATAAAAGTGTTATATTTGACTATAAAAAGTGTTACTTTAAAGAAAAAAGACAGTGTTGCAATAGAGGAAATAGTGTTACATTAGAGTCAAGTATTGTGTTGCATTTGATAGGTGGGCCCCACAAGTGGGGCCCATTACTGACGTGGCAATTCTGATGTGTCACTGCTGAGTGGGGCCCACTGATGACGTGGCAGTGCTGATGTGACACTGCTGACGTGCACTGCTGACTTGCACTGCTGACATGGATGTTGGGGCCCAGTTACTGACATGGCAGTTGTGGGTCCCACCTTTTGACCCCATTTAATCAGTTTTTTTGAAAACTAATGCAACACAATCTACTGTTACATTTGGCCAATAAAGCGTTGCATTAGGGCCTTAATGCAACACTTTTCCTACTGTTACATTTGAAAACTAAAGCGTTGCATTAGATAGCAAATGCAGCGCTCGCAGATGCAATGGCAAAATCGCGTTGCATTAGACCTAATGCAACGTAAAATGGGTCAAATGTAACAGAATGGCAGTGTTGCATCAGGCCATCTATGGCGTAGTGTGAGAAAGGATTAATTGGAGTTAGAACCCATCATGCAACTTCAAATCAAGAGGAATCCATGAGGTTGGAGTATGAAAATGGTTCTAAACTCACTTACTCAATGAAGGTGATTATGAAGCAAGGCTACAATGTGTTGAAGACAATTCTACCTCTTCTAAACAAAAGGTACAAACTCAATGTGACTATTTCTAAAGAAATCCAACAACAAATCTCAAAGCTGAGGGGAGCAAAAGCTAAAGCTGAACCTGATTCTCCTTTGAAGCTATGGAAATCTTAAGTCAATAAGGTAGTGTTGGAACCAAAGTATACCATGATTTTTACAGATGTGGAAGGCAATACAAAATTCTTTGATATCAGCAAATATTTGGACAAAATCACAGATGAGGAAATCCAATAACTTATGAGGCAACTTGGGGAAGCTGATAGAGATGAAGCAATATTGAGGAGTACTTTTATGAGACAACTAAAAGAAAATGCTAAAAAGAAGAAGAAGAAGAAGTAATTGAAGATTGAAGACCATGAAGAATTGAAGACACTGGAACAGTCTGCAAAGAATAATCATCAACTGGTATTTCCTAAAGGTGCTATGAAAATTTCTTGATTCTATTTGAATGATTATTGTTAAGGGTTTTTGTTATCATCAAGTAGATTTATGCCTGTTCATGTCACAGACACAAATAGGGGGAGATTGTTGAGAATCTACTGTTGGTCCCAGATATTGTAGAAGGGGAGGGGGGTTGAATACAATATCTGAAAATTAATCGCTGAATAATTGGATTAAAATTATTATTTTAATTACTCGCGAAATATTAATTATAATGAAATACTGTTCAAGTGAAAGATATAATTTTAACTTGATCAGTATTACACAATTAATAAGAAGATTAGATTTTATAACTGATATATTAATCTAGAACGAATTCGACATGAAGTGTTCGTGTTTAATCAAGGCTTAAATGTAAATTTAATCCTGTGTTTTCATCAATATACAATTCAAACCCTCTTTTAATATATTTAGTAAATTTAACCCTGTGTTTTTGAACTATATACAATTGAAACCTTTTTAAAATAATTAGTAAATTTAACCCTACATTTTTGAACTATATACAATTTAAACCTTTTTAAAAAATATTTAGTAAATTCGAAAATTAAAAAAACGAACTGCAATTCCACGAATTTTTACATGAAATGAAGCCCATAAACAGATAGAACAACACATGCCATTCAATTTGGTTACTCATATTAAGAAAATTAAGTTCAGAATCACCTTCAAAAGTTGCTTTGATTCTCAAACGTTCTTGGTGTTTTTGAGACGTTCTGAGAATCAAAGCAACTTTTGAAGATGATTCCGAAGTTAGTTTTCTTAATATGAGTAACTAAATTGAATGGCATGTGTTGTTCTATCTGTTTATGGGCTTCATTTCATGTAACAATTCATGGAATTGCAGTTCGTTTTTTTAATTTTCGAATTTACTAAATATTTTTAAAAAAGGTTTAAATTGTATATAGTTCAAAAATGTAAGGTTAAATTTACAAATTATTTTAAAATTTTAGTATTATTTTAAAAAAAGGTTTCAATTATAAATAGTTAAAAAACATAGGGTTAAATTTACTAATTATATTAAAAGAGGGTTTGAATTGTATATTGTTAATAACACAGGGTTTAAATTGTAAATAAGCCGTTTAATCAATTATATTCAAACTCAGCACAGAAATCTGTGAATATTACAATGCAGATAAATTACTGAATTTGATCTGATTTTTCTAACTCTTAACAATTGAACACTAACAAATGAAGCAAACATCTCATATTTATAGAGATTTGAAAAAGGCTGCTATGACCTTTTTCAGTATGACTTAATTTCAAGAAAATAAGTCTGTATGACTTATTTTAACACTTGTATGACTTATAAAAGACTGGGCATGACATATTTTCGGTCGGTATGACTTATTAAAACTCGGTATGACTTATCAAAAGTTCGGTATGACCTTTTGAAAGTCATATCCGGATTTTATTTAATTAAATAAATCGGTATGACTTATTTTAATTAAACAAAATCAACTCAGCATGACCTTTTCTAAAAGAAAACTCGGTATGACATATTTGACTGTCTTCAGTATGACTTATCTATATATATATATATTTATATGAAACTCGGTATGACTTATTGATAAGTCATACTAACAGTTTATATATATATATATAAGTCATATTAAACCATTTCTTTTATAGTAAATTAACTCTACTTAATTTAATTAGTTAATTTATAAATTAAATTAAATTCAACTTGAATTAATTTAATTAGATAAATTAAATAATTAATTAACATTTGATAGTAGAATTAAAATACTATCTTTACTTGCATTAGCCGTGCTGTCGGTCTTGAGATCTTCTTCCATCTTTTCTTTGTCTTCTTTTCTTGAAACCTCTTGAATTAAATGAAGAAATAAATATTATTTTAGTTGACACACAAATGTACTGTCTGGTTCATATGTGTCATACTAAATAAATATTCTCCATTTAAAATAACATTTATCTAGAGGCCTTCTGTTATAATTTCTTCTTCACTGTTTGCATTCTTCTTCTGGAATCTACTTGTAGTAACCACTTGAAATCTTCTATATCTGCTGTTTATTATAGAACCACTACCACTTTATTGTTTTCACTGACGCTTGAACATATAAATGAACTTCTTCCAGTGTTGAGTAGCAATCCTATAAAAATTCTTCCGATACTCAGATCCTTTGTGATTAGTTGACTGTCTTCGTCTTGATTCCTGTTTAGTGCTTATTATTTACTTCTCTTTATGAGCTAGAGTTGAGTTGACATCTAATTATTACAAATAGGCCTAGTCATATGCCTTTCAATCTCCCCCTATTTGTTGTTAAACATTTAACACACAAATTCCTAGAGGATAACTCAACTAACAACTAAGAAAGTAGTACGACATTTAATGACTGTAAATAATAAACAAAAGTTCTGGTTTTATATTTAACAATTTTCCAGATTCATACATAAAAGATAAATACAAGATAGATGTTCCTCTAGCACTGAACAAATATTACAAAGTTTCTATCTTGTTCTATCTAAGTCTTCAGTCTTCTGTTGTATCAACTTCACCTTCTTCTAGGATTGAACCTTTATGAACAGGTGTCCTTGGTACTTCTTCAGATACTGGTTTTTCTGTTGTAGTGGCTTCTCCATACAACCTTCTTTGTTCAGCTCTTGCTAACTGCCACAGTACTTCCTGTTCAACAGGATCTACTATCTCTTCTTCTACATCAGATGGTTGTGTTGAATCTATCTTTGGTATTTGCCTGATGTAAGAAGGAATTCTTTTTGACCGACAGTAGTTTCTAATCTTTTCTGCAGCATCCATCTTAGCTTGGGATTTGAAACCTTTTGACCTTAGCATCCTTTCAACTTGAATCATGTACTTAACTAGTAGCCCTTTAAGGATTCCTCATTTAACTGCAATATTTGATATAGATTGCTTGAGAAGAATCTTACCTCGTGAGGATCAAATAAGATCTGAGGACTAACAGCTGTTGCAAAGACTCTAAGTCTATCCCTGAGAAGTTCATTTTCTTCTGAGCTTCTCTTTACTTTGTTCAATAGCGTCCATATTACAGATAAGCTTCTTTGCCTGAAAAACTCCAAGGAAATTCTGAATGTACCATTCCTGTGTGTGTAGACTAGAATCTGCCAGTCTTCAAGAATATGATCAATTAAGATAGTGATGTAGTCCACTTCCTCTTTCAGAGCTTTCATGAAGTTGTCAATGTTGTCATTTGACTTTTCTAGACGGTCAATTATTGATCTCAGATGCTTGTCTTCAAATGGACCCTTTTGCTGTTTGTCCATTATTTCTCTTGCAGTATCCCATTTCTTTCCAATCTTGAGCTGTACATCTCTCTTCTTTTCTCTGACTGCTATGGCCCAGAGATTTTGCTTTTCTTGGCTTGCTTCTTTTTCAGCCTTTGTTCTTTCCTTGACCAGAGCTTTCAGATTTTCAGTTTTTGCATGACTTGCCTTGATGTCTTCTTTTAGTTTCTTCATTGCCTCTTCATAGGCTGGATCAACTTCTTTTTCTTCTTGAAACAAAAACTCTTCATCAAATGCAATCTCTTCCTCAGCTCTGCAGTAGTCAGGAAGGTTTGATTCATCATGAGCACTGTCATCAATGAATTTCTCTTGAGCATAAAACTGTTTTTCTGGTTCTGGATCATACGATTGAAATTGATCTTCAGAATACAGTTTATCTTTCCCTTTGTCTTGAGTAGAAGCCCCTCCATCTCCAACTACTTTCTCCTTTGATTTCTCCCCCTTAGTTGAGGGATCCTCTTCATTTTTAGAGGCTTCAAATGATGTCAACATTTTTTGCATAGTCAGATAGACTTGCTTCATTCCTTCATTCAGATGCGTCATGCCATCATCCAGTTTGCTGAAGCGTTGAGTAGAAATCTTTTCATTTTCAATGATTGTGAGGGTTAAGTTTTTCTCAACGTCATCAATTCTTTCATGCAGTTTGCTCACTTCTTTCATATCCTCAGCAATTAGATTTTGAACGCTCTGGATGTCTTGAGTTTTTAGAAGAATGGAGGTTTTGACATCATCAACATCTTTTCGTACTATTGTCAGCTGCTGTGTTACAGAGGCAGATGTAGATTTTTCTTCTGCTTGTGCTTTTACTTTTACAAACTCAGCCCGAACAATTTGCATTTCTTTCTGGAGAGCTTCCATTTTAGATAATAGTTCACTGTGTGTGTGTGCACTCAGCTCACTTGCACTCCTGTTTAACTCACTATCACTCTGTGCATGTGTTTCACTCTGTGTTTGCCTCACATCACTCGTGTTTAACTCCTTTCCAGATCCTGAAGTTGTACCTGCATATATAACAATAGCTTTTGAAGAGTCGAAATGCTCTTCTGATGCGTGTGAAGGTGCGTCCTCAACAAGATTAACTTGAAGTGGCTCCGCTACTGACGTAGCTACTCCGTGAATGGAGTCCCATCTCCCTCTATGGAGTGGTTGCCTCTCAAATCCACCAGTGGATTCGAGACCTTCTCGAAAGAGAACTGGATGAAAGAAATCCAGCGGAGTCACCACCTTAGACAATGTAATGACAGGCTCTTGAGAGTCTGTGGTGCTCCTTAGTACCGCGGAGGGTATCTGATGCTGCACTGCATCGAAAATGTCATGGTCCATAACATAGGTGGCATCCGACGAGTTTTTATTAAAAACATTTTCTTCAACTAATGTGCCCTCCTGTGTTGGTATTTCTTCAAGTGAAGGTTCTGCTAGAGTGATTGCTAGCAGTGTGTTTTCCTCACTATCTGATGCTGTGGCCGAGCAGCGAATTAGATCACCTGGTTGAACAAGTGTATCTAAAGAATCTTGGATGGCCATGTTAAAATCCATATCCCATTGACTGGAATAGGTTGAGGCTGCAGTTATCTCAGGGTCAACTCTAGAAATTTTTGAAGGAGGAGACAGAGCTGCGGGTTCACTTACTTCAGCACCAAGACCTCTTTCTATTCTGACAGGTTTCTTTCTTTTTCTTACTTTTAATGAAGAGGAGGATGAAGGAGAAACTGTTTGAGGCTCTAATTCAGCTGGGGACGGAACCTGTGTGTTTTCAGGTTCGTAGCTGATATCCTGAAGTGTAAGACCATAATTATAGTCCGCCACAGATAAATCTAACAGAGCAGTGGATATATCTATAGGTATTGAACTAGAAGATTGTGATTGAGATATTACCTGTCGATCTTGTGCCACTTGATCGACATGCTGAGCAGCTTCAAGTAGAAGGTGCACAGGATGATCCATTTGCATTGGCATTTGCTCTGGCTCTTGTTCCTGCACAGGATTAGCAATAAGATCTAATATCTCAGCCATGTAATCTGTTCTTTCCACTGGAACATCTTCGTACTTGGGGTTGTTGTGGAGCCTTGCAAATAAGTTGTTCTGAGAAGTAGGAGATTCTTCTACAGGACTATTATGAAATAAGGCTTTGTCTTCATCCATCAACAAATCATTCATGAACAGCATCAGGAACCTCGGATAGTAGACTTGAATGTCCTGTTCCCTGCTTTCTGGTTTCCCCATTTTCCTTATTATTTCTTTTAGAATCAACTTTCCAAAATTTATCCTCCTGTTGTGGGCCACAGAAAACCCTATTATTTGCAGTAGTGAAGATATATTGTTGAAGTTGTTCTTTGTAGTGGGTGCAAAAACTTTGGCTAACGTCCCAAAGAAGTAGTCCCATTCGCTTACCAATCTGGACTTCGTCAATCTTACCAAATTGATCTCACCCTGATATCTAATGGAATAGAAAAACTCTAGAATTTCTGGTACAGAGGGTGGATCCATGAAGTTATCAGTTGGAAAGCCTAAAATCCTGTTCACGTCCTCTTCAGTCACCATATATTCATGATCTCCTATGCTGAATGAGAATTGAACTCTGCCTGCAGTACTCCTATTCCTAGCAGTGGAATACAGAGCCCTAAGTGCTAACACTTGCAACGGGGCGTCCAGAGTAATTGCAGTTCTTACAAGTGAATGTTCATTCATAAAAACGATCCACGGTCGAAACCTCTCGATTGAACAATTCACCGGATTAAAATATCCTACAAAATTAGTTTTTACTAATTCGCAAAAACCAGCCATTTTTGTTTATCCTATTACAATTAATAAATAACAAATTGCGATTACAAAGAAAATAACAAAATTAACAATTACAAGTTATTAAATCAAAAATTACACTTTAAATAGAAACCCTAATTTCTAATAAGCCCCAAATAGTCTTTAATCCAGAAATCACCATACACCAGTCTTTAGCCACAATCAAAACCAAAAGCTTCGATTATTTAACACAAATAAGAACAGTCAGTTCGATTTTTGATGAAAATCGGGCAAAGGTTCGCTTGAATCAAACGATTTTATCACACTAGCAAGCAACTATGCTTGTAAACAAGGATTAACAACAACTAATTAGCTTGTTAAGAGTGAAAATCGATCGATTTTTGAAAAAGAAAATCGGCTGTTCGAGTGTTTGTGTATATAGCAGCGTGTATATGTATATAGGACTGAGTATGACTTAATTAATTAAAGAAAGAAAGATAACTTATTCTCGGTATGACTTATTTGATAGGCCTGCTATGACTTGTCTCGGTATGACTTTTTCAAAAGTCATACCGAGTTTTTATTAATAGCAGGTCTCGGTATGACTTAAGGAGAACCTTTTAAATGAATTCTCGGTATGACTTATTATTAAGAATAAAAAGTCATGACGAATTTCATTTAAATTAAATGTCATACCGAAATTTTATCATAATAAGTCATTCTGAGAAAAGAAAAAGAAAAAAAAAATACTTAGTAAATAGTTAACTAACAATAAATTACATACTAATAACTTATTATAGACAAATAATAAATATTTACATTATTAATTTATTTTAATTAATTTAAGAATTAAATTAACTCATGTTTGAATTAATTTAATAAGCAAATTAATTGAATAATTAATAACATACTCATTTATTTTAATGTACAATAATAATTCGAAAAATATATACATTAATTTACATAAATGCTTATAAATGTTTAAAATTAAACAAAAGTACTTATGTTTTAATTGAAATAATTATCTTCTAAGAATATTGATTTAATCTTAAGATAATTTTCCAAAAATTCATAAGCCCTAGGATTTTATTAATTCAAGCTCATAAACTCTTTAAATCTTATCATTTAATATTTATGAGCTTAAATTAATTCCTAGCAACCAAAAATTTAGCCATTGTTTAACATCCCTAATTCACTAACCAGTTTTGAGAAAGTGGATTCATCAAGTGGCTTTGCGAAGATGTCGGCTATCTGATCTTCTGTGGGTGCAAAATGTAGCACCACAGTTCCGTTCATGACATGCTCTCTTATAAAGTGATACCTTATGTCAATGTGCTTGGTTCGCGAATGTTGAACAGGATTGTTGGAAATAGCTATAGCACTTGTGTTGTCGCAGAAAATTGGAATTTTGTTCAACGCAAGTCCATAGTCATTTAGCTGATTCCTAATCCACAAGATCTGTGCACAACAGCTACATGCCGCAATGTATTCTGCTTCGGCTGTCGAGGTAGATACTGAATGTTGTTTCTTGCTGTACCAGGAGATCAACCGTCGTCCTAGAAACTGACAGCTTCCAGAAGTACTTTTCCTGTCCATCTTGCACCCTGCATAGTCTGAATCTGTATAGCCAATTAGGTCAAAACCTGTATCCTTAGGGTACCAAATTCCAAGATCCGGTGTACCCTTTAGATATCTAAAAATTCGTTTAACAGCTATTAGATGAGATTCTCTTGGGTCAGATTAAAACCTTGCACATAAGCATGTTCCAAACATTATGTCGGGTCTACTAGCAGTTAGATATAATAATGAGCCTATCATACCTCTATAGCTTGTGATGTCAACTTTCTTACCAGTTTCATCTTTCTCAAGCTTCGTGGTTGTTGGCATTGGGGTTTTTGCCGGTGAAGAATCTTCTAGACTGTATTTTCTGAGAAGATCTCTTACGTACTTTGATTGGCAAATAAAAATCCCATCTTCCTTTTGCTTTTCTTGTAATCCAAGGAAGAATGACAGCTCACCCATCATGCTCATCTCATATCTACTCTGCATTAACTTAGCAAATCTCTTGCACAAGTTTTCGTTAGTAGAACCAAATATAATATCGTCAACATAAACTTGGACAAATATCATATCTTTACTATGTAATTTGTAAAAGAGAGTTTTATCTATGACACCTCTAGTGAAACCATTTTCAAGTAAAAACTCAGAGAGAGTGTCATACCATGTCCTCGGTGCTTGCTTGAGTCCATAGAGAGCTTTGAAAAGAAAGTACACAAAATCAGCAAACTCTGGATTTTCAAAGCGAGGGGGCTGTTCCACATATACTTCCTCTTCTAGCTTTCCGTTCAGAAATGCACTCTTCACATCCATTTGATAGACTTTAAAATTGGAATGTGCTGCGAATGCCAGAAATATCCTGATGGCTTCAAGTCTTGCAACTGGTGCGTAGGTCTCGTCATAATCAATTCCCTCTTCCTGGGAGTAACCCTTTGCAACCAGTCTGGCTTTGTTCCTTGTAACAATGCCATCACCGTCTAACTTGTTCCTGTATACCCATTTCGTGCCAATAACAGATCTATCTTTAGGCTTGGGTACCAGTGTCCAGACTTCTTGTCTTTTGAACTGATTGAGTTCTTCTTGCATGGCAAGAACCCAATCTGGATCAATTAGTGCCTCTTCAATCTTCTTTGGTTCTTCTTGAGATAGAAAAACTGAAAATAAACATTCATTTGAAGTTGCACTTCTGGTTCTTACTCCAACATCTGGATCACCTATGATCAATTCAAAGGGATGATTTTTGCTCCATATCCTTTCCCTTGGAAGATTTGATCTTGATGATTCGCCTTGAAATTCATTGTGATGTTGTGTTGTGCCAGTTGATCCTTCATCTCCCCCTGAGTTGCTGCCAGGTTGACTTGTTGATCCACCACTGGTATTAGCAGTATCTCCAGTGTTGCCATTGTTTCCACCACTATTACCTGGATCATTATCATCATTGTTGTCACCATTTCCTGCTGCAACCTCAGGTTCTTCTTCGTCATCAGAATGTGAGTCTGAATAATTATCAAATTTTAATGACTTAGAAGAATCTTCAGTTTGGATACTTGGGAGTTTTGTGTCATCAAAAGTTACATTGACACTTTCCTTCACTTGGTGCTGATCAATTATGTATACCCTATATGCTCTTCTTGAGTAACCGATAAAAATAGCTTCATGTGCCTTGGCCTCAAGCTTGCCATGATGTTCATCTCCATCTTTTAGCACAAAGCATTTGGCTCCAAATACATGAAAATACTTGAGAGTAGGTTTCTTTCCGGCCATTAATTCATAGGGAGTTTTCATATGATCTTTGTTGATAAGAGTTCGATTCTGAGTATAACAAGTTGTATTTACCGCTTCAGCCCAGAAGTAGATAGGTAACCTTGATTCACTTAGCATTGTTCTTGCAGCTTCAATCAGGGTTCTATTTTTCCTTTCTACAACTCCATTTTGTTGCAGAGTTCTTGGTGCTGAATATTGCCTTGTTATTCCCCTGTCTGAGCAGAAGTTATTCAGAACTTCATTTTTGAATTCTGTTCCATTATCTGATCTGATTGCCCGGACAGATAACTTTGAATCTAACTCAATCAGCTTTATATGATCAATCACCAAATGTGGAGTTTCATCCTTAGAGTTCAAGAATAAAACCCATGTATATTTTGTGAAGTCATCCACAATCACTAAGGCATATTTCTTCCTTGACATAGACAGAATATTTACTGGACCAAATAAATCCATGTGTAGGAGTTGAAGTGGTTCAGTGATGTTTATAGTGTCTGTGCCTCTGTGAGTTGCTTTCTTTGACTTCCCTTTTTGACATGCCTCACACAAGCCTTCTTGTGTAAATTCCATCGGAGGCAGTCCTCTCACCAAATCCCTCTTGACTAGAGAGTTCATTGTTTTGAAATTTAGGTGTGAGAGCTTCTTGTGCCATAGCCAACTTTCCTCCGTTGAAGCTTTTGAATAAAAACAGTTTGCTTCAGCTTCAGTTCCCGAGTTGAAATCAGCTACGTACAAGTTTCTTTTCCTTACTCCACGCAAGGCTAGTCTGTCTTCTTTAGAATGAGCTATTAAGCATTTCTCCTTGATAAAGTTTACCTTGTAACCTTTATCACAAAATTGACTGACGCTGAGTAGATTGTGCTTAAGTCCTTCCACTAAAGAGACGTTTTCAATGATAACATTTCCTGTATTTAACTTGCCATATCCCGTAGTCATTCCTTTGCTGTTATCTCCAAAGGTTACTATTAGGCCAGCTCTTTCAACTACGTTTGATAGCAGGGCTCTATCTCCGGTCATATGCCTTGAAGATCCACTGTCTAGGATCCATATAACTCGGTTTACCTGTTTAACTCCCTGCACATATCAAACGGATTAATTCGTCTTCGGAGCCCAAAATTGATTGGGCCCGGCATACTTAAAGAATTGACATTTGTCTGCTTTGACAACAGATCCTTTTCGAATAACATTATTTTCTTCCTTGACTGTTCCTACCTTCCTAAAAACAGTCTTAACAACTTTCTGTTTAGACTTAGGAATATATGATTCCTTCTTCTCAGGTGAAGGAGTTGCAGTCTTGGATTTAACAAATTTACTGTTGATGTGCTGTCTAGGTGTCATGTTATCTTTCTTAGCTATCATGCGTTTAAAGTAAGCAGTCATAGCATTAAAGCACATAACATACAATTCATTATTCCACATGGTTTATGGAAAGCATCAATAGTAGGCATGTTATTCAATACAGTAGGGGTCTTAACAGATTCTACTTCAATTTTATCAGCAGATTTGAAGTTTTCAGTTGAATGAAATTTATTGTTACTGTTCCTACTGTTCACAAATGTGTTGGGTTTGTTCATTTTATTCTTTAAGTCTTTTGCACCTACACCAGGTCTGGGGGAATCAGAAGTTCCCACATTTTTCACCGGTGTCTTTGGTGCACACCTCTCTTTCTGGACATTAACTCATTTTATGTCCTTAACCTGTTCTCCTCTCTTCTTCTCTTCCTCAAGATCTTCCAACTGCATTTCATATGCAATCAGTACAGAGCTCTCAAGGATAGGTTCAGCTATCGGTGTTATGAAGAGAGGTTTTGGTGTGTCTTTAACAACATGTGGGATACCCCTTTCTACAACACTTTTTCTAAAGGGGGTTATGTTGCTTGGCTTTCGTACAGATTTATTGTACTCGAAGCCTATCCCAACTTTACGACTTATTTCTTGTTGGTCAACTAGGTTCTTTACAATATATGAGGAATTATTATATGCAAGACACTTCTTCTTTTCTTCTTCTATCTGGTTTCTGAGATTGGCTTCTGTTACAACATGACAACTGACTTTACTGACTTGAACAGCTAAGTCTTCAGTCAACTTAACAGTCAACTTGTCATGATTTCTTTTTAACTGTATAAAAACTTCAGTCTCATCAACTAACTCTTTGACTTTGAGTCTGAGTTTCTTAACCTTATCTCTTTCACCATCTAGTTCTTTACCTAGCAAAGCAAACATCTTAGGACAAGAAGGATTTACCTCTATTCCTCTATCACGGGTGGGAGACAGTGATTCCTCGGATGAACCCATAAGAGCAAGATTTCCTAGCTCTTCCTCATCATCGTTATCTGAATCATCCCATCTTTTGCCTGCTGCTAGATAGGACTTTCCTTGATGCTTTTTCACGAGCGCATCATACTTCTCCTTGAGCTCTTCGTAAGACTCTCTCTTCTTCCCTTGCTTAGGCTTCTTGCACTCAGTTGCAAAGTGGCCTAGCTCATTACAGTTAAAGCAACGAAACTTGCTTCTATCAACTAAGCCGGTCTTGTAGCCGCTTTTTGATACTGCTGTGGAGGAACCTCCTTTTTGGAATCTTCCAAAATTAGGCTTACTTCTGAATGAGGAGTTTCTTCGGAATCTCATGTTGCCAAAGTTCCTGGCAACCATAGCTAGAGATTCATCTTCCAGTTGATCTAGTTCTTCCAGCGAGTAGAAATCACCATCTTCTTGTTTGTCAGAAGTATGTCCAAGTTCTGGAACCACATACTCTGTTGAACTGTTAGAAGGTGCAACAACCTTCACTTCTTCTTTCTCTGGTGCTTCTACCATTAATGCCTTGGAGGAACTCAGTACCTTACCTCTTCCGTACATTTCTCTGGTTTGGATCTGTTCCAGCTCATAAGTTTTTAAAACTCCGTAGAGTCTTTCTAGGGTTACTTCTTTCATGTCTCTAGATTCCCGGATGGCTGCAATCCTGTGCTCCAGATGCTCTGGTAAGGTCAGCGAAAACTTCCTGTTCACATCTTGGTTCTGATAAAACTTTCCATTCATGTTGAGCTCGTTTATCAATTTGTTTAGTCTCTGAAACACCTCAGAGATACCCTCACCAGGGTTGGATCTAAACTGCTCATATTGGGTGGTCAGGATCTCCAGTCTATTCTCCTTAACTTCTTCAGTTCCCTCATTGATAATTTCAATTGTTTCCCAGATCTGTTTTGCATTCTTGCAATTTACTACTTGGTTGTACATGATGTAGTCTAGGGATTCAATTAATATGAGCTTCAGGTTATTATCAAGGGACACAGCTTCTGTTTCCTCATCAGTATAGTCTGCCGGACTTTTTGGAAACTGTCTGTGGGGAATTACAACCCCATCAACCGTGTGTTCGAGAATAACTGATATAGGGGGTTCAACACCTTTGGCCATGACTAATGCATACTTGGGATTTGCAATCCCGATAAACAGTAGCATTTTGTGTTTCCACAAGTTGTAGTGTTCTCTGTCAAATTGTGGAATTTTAATGCTAGTCACTTTCTGGGTACTCATCTTTAATAAGATTAAAAATTAAGTGTTTCAAAAAATATTTTAATTTTTGACTTAAAACAATTTTTGATCAAAAATAATTTTTCAGAAAAAAAATTATTTCGAATAAAAAATTATTTCGAATTTAAAATAATTTTTGTGATCTGTATGAGTTCGCGGAATTTGATTTGGATCTGATATAAACTATATCAACCAGCTCTGATGCCAATTATTGGTCCCTGATATTGTAGAAGGGGGGGTTGAATACAATATCTGAAAATTAATCGCTGAATAATTGGATTAAAATTATTATTTTAATTACTCGCGAAATATTAATTATAATGAAATACTGTTCAAGTGAAAGATATAATTTTAACTTGATCAGTATTACACAATTAATAAGAAGATTAGATTTTATAACTGATATATTAATCTAGAACGAATTCGACATGAAGTGTTCGTGTTTAATCAATTATATTCAAACTCAACACAGAAATCTGTGAATATTACAATGCAGATAAATTACTGAATTTGATCTGATTTTTCTAACTCTTAACAATTGAACACTAACAAATGAAGCAAGCATCTCATATTTATAGAGATTTGAAAAAGGCTGCTATGACCTTTTTCAGTATGACTTAATTTCAAGAAAATAAGTCTGTATGACTTATTTTAACACTTGTATGACTTATAAAAGACCGGGCATGACATATTTTCGGTCGGTATGACTTATTAAAACTCGGTATGACTTATCAAAAGTTCGGTATGACCTTTTGAAAGTCATATCCGGATTTTATTTAATTAAATAAATCGGTATGACTTATTTTAATTAAACAAAATCAACTCAGCATGACCTTTTCTAAAAGAAAACTCGGTATGACATATTTGACTGTCTTCGGTATGACTTATCTATATATATATATATTTATATGAAACTCGGTATGACTTATTGATAAGTCATACTAACAGTTTATATATATATATAAGTCATATTAAACCATTTCTTTTGTAGTAAATTAACTCTACTTAATTTAATTAGTTAATTTATAAATTAAATTAAATTCAACTTGAATTAATTTAATTAGATAAATTAAATAATTAATTAACATTTGATAGTAGAATTAAAATACTATCTTTACTTGCATTAGCCGTGCTGTCGGTCTTGAGATCTTCTTCCATCTTTTCTTTGTCTTCTTTTCTTGAAACCTCTTGAATTAAATGAAGAAATAAATATTATTTTAGTTGACACACAAATGTACTGTCTGGTTCATATGTGTCATACTAAATAAATATTCTCCATTTAAAATAACATTTATCTAGAGGCCTTCTGTTATAATTTCTTCTTCACTGTTTGCATTCTTCTTCTGGAATCTACTTGTAGTAACCACTTGAAATCTTCTATATCTACTGTTTATTATAGAACCACTACCACTTTATTGTTTTCACTGACGCTTGAACATATAAATGAACTTCTTCCAGTGTTGAGTAGCAATCCTATAAAAATTCTTCCGATACTCAGATCCTTTGTGATTAGTTGACTGTCTTCGTCTTGATTCCTGTTTAGTGCTTATTATTTACTTCTCTTTATGAGCTAGAGTTGAGTTGACATCTAATTATTACAAATAGGCCCAGTCATATGCCTTTCATCTACATATAACTTGATGATAATACTAAAACTTAGAATTATAGAAATTTTCAATAATTGTAACTGATCACCTGATATGAAGTTTATAAATATCAATTGATCAGGGAACCATTTATCAGTTGAAATGTTTATCTGAATCAACTGATAATATGGATTGTAGCATAGGTGTACTTAGTCTATTTTCAATTGATAAGGTGTAAATCAATTGATAATTTCATCAATTGATACTAGAGTCAATTGATATAGGTCATCAACTGATGTGTAACTTAGACTGTTAAATTGTGATTATTTGAAGACAGGAAAATTATACAAGCGAATAATGATCAGTTGATATTGAAGCATCAACGGATAGAAGATCAATTGAAGAAACCAAGTCAAGAGTTGAAGACCATCAACTGATGTGAAGACTCATCGATTGATATATCAATTGATGTCAGTTATCAATTGATAAAGCAACTATAATTATCAATCGATGGACATCAAGATCAATCGAAGAACATTATCAGCTGATGAATAAGGAAAGAGTCAATTGATATGCTTAATAGCAAATTATCAATTGACTGTGACAAAAAGGCAATCTGTGAGAGAACCAGAAAGACAAAAGAACACTTATGGAAGACAGTCTAGGGTGGCTGTGAAGACTCAATCAGAAGCTATCTTTCAAACCTTTATTCTAAAATAGAAAAAGGTAAAAAGGAAGGTAGGTAGAAACAATCCGAGAATAGGAATTGTAAAAGCACATTTGTGGTATATAAACAAGTGTAGCAGCATTATTAGAAAACAGACAAGTTAGACAATATTTCTTAATCAACTGTTCTAGCTTGAGAGCACATTTGTAAGAATAGTTGATTTGTTTTCTAATCTTGTAAAAGTGCAGCTAGGTTTCTTTTAACCTATGAACATTGAGCAAAAATATACACTGATGGAAAAACCAATCCATCAGTAATTTTAAATCTCTTTGTTCAGTTTATTTTTCAGTCTTAATTTATTTAAACATATTCTCTTTAATTCTCAAACATCAAGAACAAATATTAGAACAAGCAAATGGTTTTAATATTTGTATTCAACCCCCCATTCTACAAATATTGACATTGTTCTAGGGAATAACAACTTCCATATCAAGGAAGGAAGGATGATTGATGATTCTAACTGAATCAACATGCCTTCACAGGCGTCAGGAGGAAACTTGGATCATTTGCTACATTATAGATCCTTGTCTCCCTCCCCAGATGGAACATATCTGGATTCCCAACGGAATAGATCATCTTAGATGATCAGAAACTCATTGAATTTATTCCTGAAGCAATTCAGTTTTCAAAGTCAAATATTTTAATGGATTCAATTGAGGACGGGGATTTACGAAACCCCATTGCACCACCAGTGACCCCTCTTGAAGGGGCTATGGTGATCTTTCTTGCAGGTACAAAAGACTGTGTCATTCGTACTGAGAGAGAAATAGTGTTGTGAGAAAAGAGTGAAACACAAGTGAGAAAGAGTGAAAATATATATTCTATGAGTGAAACACTTAGAGAGTATATGAGCGATACACTTGTTAGAAACACAAAGGAAAATCACACACTAGCACAATTACCAAATCTCATTCCCAATCCCCTGTTACAGATTTCTAATGTTACTCAACTAAGGGGGATGAAATTTCTTCTGATATTAAGGATTCTGAAGAGGATTACTCAACTAAGGGGGAAAAGTTTGAACAAGATCCAAAGGAGAGAATTGTTCAACAAGAGATCCAAATGGGAGAATTGTTGAACAAGATCCAAATAGGGGGAGAATTGTTAAACAAAGACTTTTACTAGAAGGGGATTACTCCTTTGTTAAACAAGAAAAAAGGGGTATATAACAACATGTTTGAATTGGATAAAACTAATGATTATTTATTAATTCTTCTATTCCATGTGATTTTAGAAGATTCTGTTAGTAATTGTGCTCTAGAGACAATACTTTTTATATTTTAAGGAAAATATTTATTATTAAGGATTATGTTTTATTGATTATTATTTATTTATTATGTTTTATTTACTGCGTAATAAATTGAAAGCATAATAAATGTCCTTGGAATTTTGATACGTATTATATATCTTTAAGTATGTGACTTAAAAATGAGATTATATGAATAATATCTTATTCCTGAAATTCCCTAGTTGAGTATTATTATTTAAGGACAATAATAATGCACAAAGACTAGTATGTTTCTCGACAGATGACCACATCTCATTGGTCATAGGTATGGTGATACCAAAGTCAAGAACATAAGTGCATGTCTCAATGCATGGCACTGGAATGACCCGCCGTGAGATTCTACATGTTAAATAAGTGTCATAAGTAATTCTCACTGTGATAATGGTGTAATGATCCTTAGACCTGAAATCATTATATTTCTATACGAGAATTAATATACTTTGATTACATTAAAAGTTACCTTTGACCGGGAGATGATAAAAGTGGACATTGAGTATATTATGAATCGTATTAGATATATGAATGATCTAGATGAGATTTAATCTTCCTAATTTTAGGAGTGATATTATTGGCCTCTTATTTGAGTGAGACTATGAAATGCACGACCGTGCTCAAATGTTGATTTGATTTTACTAGTCTACTCATCGATCAAGAAAATAAAGATTAAATTATGAAGAGGATGACACGAGACATGCCTTGAGTTTAATCTATAAAATCAAGATTAAAGGGATTAAATTACATGGAACATTATTCACGAAAGGCTTAATCGAATCACCGATTTATTATTATTACTTGGGTAGCAATGATGTATTACTAGATGCCGCTCATTGTTTACAATTTTAATTAGATATTAAAATTATTGCCAACGTAATAATAACCTACAGGGTCACACACAAAGAATGCTTGAAGGAGAAATAATTTAAATTATGAATTTAAATTAAATAAGTAATTTATTTTATTTATGATATTAATTAAATATGACTTAATTAATTATATAAATAGAATAAATGAATTATTTAAACTAATTCCAAAATTAATAATTAATTAATTAAGTGAGACTTAATTAAATAATTTAGAATTTTGGATTAGTATTAATTATAATTGGATTATAATTAGAAAACTTATTCCTCTCTCTATATAATCTCTTTATGGGCTGATATAATTTATGAGACATATTTTTACTAAAACCCTAGCCGTTTTGAGAAAAGAGGAAGATAGAGAGAGAGAAGCAGTTTTCGGGTGCTAGTACAAATCAATCCTTCATGAAAAGTGTTCGTGTGGATACCGTAGAGCGTAGATCGCGAGAGCGGGATACGTGGTGATTAAACAAGCTTTGGACCTCTATTAATCTTCCATTAATGAACTGTTAAAGCTTCTAAAGGTATTTATTCTTTATCTCCGAATTAAATCTTTTGTTTTCGCATGGATCCTAAGGAGGGTTTCGCTATTTTGATTTATTTTTCGCGTCTGTAAGGCGTTTGACGTCGTTAAGGGCCTCGAAACAGCGATTAATTGTCTTCAGAAATCTGTTTTTAATTTTCTGAAATTTTGAAATTTGTTATATATGATTATATGATATGTTTATATAATCTGAGATATATTATATGTGTTATGGGATAGCATGGTGGATGGTTATGGCCTAAAGACTCATAGTATAGTGGTTTTGATTTATGGTTTTGGTTTCTAAATACGACTTGCATTTCGTTTATTCATTGTAATTTAATTATCTTGAATATAACTCGAGTTCTTCTTGTAATTTCATTAGAATAGTTTTATTTTTATTATTCGTAATTATCAATGAAGACTTGCAAGCAAGGAGGCGATCCAAAAGGGGATGATGGAGCAATGAAGAAAGAAGACATGTAATAGATAGTATTTTATAACCACCATAGACTGACTACCTATGACTTTGATCAAGAAAAAATGAGAATCTCTTTATGATGGGATCATGATCGTTAAAATAAACAATAAAAATCCCTAAATACATATTAAGTTAATCGGATGCCTTCCAATGTTTAATACTCCTCAAGATCTAGATTGAGAAGGAGTGAGTTTGCCAAAGCAAGGTGTTTTTATCAATCATGGGAAGACGTGATAAGTAAGTGTACTTAGTTTGTTGAAACATTGGGTCTAACTTAACTAAATCATCACAATAGGATTATGGGTTTAGAGGCATAGAGTTTGGTGAGATTTATTGGATAAATGTGTACAAATAGTTATTCCACCAAACTTTCCAAGAGTTATATTTGATATAATCGACAAATGTTGTCTACCTAAATAGTCATGTTTTGAGTGTATTAGCCAACGCTATCTTAAAACATGGATGAAATATGGATCATGGCTCACTAGAAAGATTTAAAAAAATATTTTCCGAATTAATAGTTATGGCTATTAGTTTGATAAAAATAGTGGGAGGTATATGGTGATATACCATAATCACTTAAACATAATTAATATTAAACTTGCAATCTAGTTTATTTTATACACTTTAATATTGTAGATATCAAATGATAAACACAAACAACTTCTCTATGCGATCAGTTCTTGAAAAACATAAGTTAACGATAATATATTTCCTTGACTACATTAGGAGCTTGAGGATCGTCCTCGGACACCACGATGGTAGTCAAATCTCTTCCCCTACTCTTAAAGTTGAGAATGTAACATGTGAAAATCATATTGCTTATTTGAAGCAAATTGATGTTGCGACTGATGTTTCATGTCTCATGCTCGCGAATATGTGTGCTGAGCTTAAGAAGTAACACGAGCATATAGATGCTTATGAGACGATTGAGCACAAGATATATTTGAAAATAAAAGGGCACTATACACTTACAAGTAGGGAGAGTGAGACCCGGTTACACCACATGTTCTAAAGATTATAGGGTATAACGAGTACCTTTGATATTTTGGGTTTCCAGATTGGTCTGGAGACTTAGTTAGATTTGATCTTACAATCTTTGGACAAATATTATTCTTAGTTTGTTATGAACAATAAAATGAATAAGATTGGTAAAACACCCATTAACTGCTAAGCATGTTGAGAACTGCTGAAAGCAATTTGATAAATGCATGAACTACTACTATATTGATGGTAAACATAGGGAATGCAAAAGGGAAAGGAAAATGAAAAGGCAAGGGGAAGATTTGATCTAGTTCCGTTGTCAAACCAAAGTCCAATCCCTAAAGCAGACTCTAAATTCTGAATGAGGTGTTGATAAAGAAGACGATTGTCGCTTCTGTGGAAAATTAGGAGACTGGAAATTAAACTGTCATGCTTATTTGGAAGATCTGAAAAAGATGATCAATAAGGGTCAAGCTTTAGGTATCAGGTTGGAATTGGAGTAAAAGTAGTTGCTCTGGTTAGAGGAACTCGTTACTTAACTTTTAGCCTATAAGGAAAATTTAGAACTTGATAATTGTTATAACGTGCTTGTAATTGGCAGAGACATTATTTCAGTTTCTTGTTTGGACAAGAACGGCTTTTTCATTTTAATTAAATAACAATAGTTGTTTATTCTATTTTTATGATGAGGCTTATAATATTGCACAACTAATTAACAATTTATATGTTCTAAAGTGACTTAAATCAAATATTACCTTTGGCACTGTTGTTGAGGCCATATTAATGAGAAACGCATTTCCAGAATACATAAGGATGCATTCATGGATAAGTTTGATTATGAATTATACAAAAGGATGCGAATCTTGGTTTATTTGGAAAAATGACTAAAGCTCCTTTTACCAGACATGGTGAAAGGGTCATTGAACGGGTATGACTTATACATAATGATGTATGTGGTCATATGTGTACGATGACAAAAGGTAGATTTTATTAACTTCATAAAATTTACTAATTATTTTAGTAGATACGGATATATGTATATTTTGAAGAACTAATCCGAATCATTTGAAAAGTTCAAAGACTATAAAGATGAAGTAGAAAATATCAAAGAAAAGTTTTTTTTTTAAAGGAGGGATCACACCTTGTTGGACATGGTGCGATCAAGTTGAGTCAAGGAATGTTCCAATTAGTTTCTGGGATTGCACCCTGGAAACGGCTCCACATACACTTAACTGTGTTCCTACTAAAACGGTTTAAAAGACTCCTTATGAGATATGGACGGAGAAACGTCACAGCATGTCATTTATGAAAATTTAGGGATGTGAAGCGTTTGTGAAACGTCTAATCTCTGACAAGCTAGGACAAAAATCAGACAAATATAATTTTGTGGGATACCCAACTGAAACAAGGGGTTAATCTTTCTATAATCCTTCTGAGAACAAAGTGTTTGTTGCTTGAACTGCTATGTTCCTTGAGAGAGTTGCTCTCGAAGAAAGACAATGGGAGGATAATAGATCTCGATGAAGTTCGAGACCCACATGATAACATTGAACCAATGGAGGAACCTAAGCAGAATGTACAAGAAAATAATACTGCTCAAGAAACACAAGTTATTCGTAGGTCCAGTAGGATTCGCCATGAGCCCGAGAGATATTATGGATTTCTCTTGACTCAAGATGGTGATGTGATGCTTGTGGAAAAAGATGAGCCTCTTACCTACCTAGACACTATAAACACTCCAGATTCTAAGAGATGGCTGGATGCCATTAAATCTGAGATGGAATCCATGTATACTAATCAAGTATGGACTTTGATTGATCCACCTGAAGGGGCAAAACCTATAGGGTGCAAGTGGGTTTTCAAGAAGAAGACCGACATGGATGGTAATGTACAGACCTATAAGGCACGATTGGTGGCAAAAAGGTTTTAAGAAAATTCATGGTATTGACTATGATGAGACCTTTTCACCAGTAGTTATGGTCAAGTCCATCAAGATTTTGCTTGCTATAGCTGCTTACTATGACTATAAAATCTGTCAAATGGATGTCAAAACCGCTTTCTTAAATGAGAGCCTTGAAGAAGATGTGGATGTGTACATGACATACCCTAAGGGTTTTGTTGATCCAAAGGATGCTAGAAATGTATGTAAGTTGCGTCGATCCATTTATGGATTAAGGCAGGCCTCGAGGAGATGGAAGATTCATTTTGATGAAATAGTCAAAAAGAGTTTGACTTTATTCATAATGAAGATGAAACTTGTGTTTACAAGAAGTTAAAGGGAGCCATGTGGCATTCCTAGTATTATATGTTGATGATATATTACTAATAGAGAATGTCATTCCTTCTCTATAGACTATGGAGACTTTGTTGAGAAATAATTTCTCAATGAAAGACTTAGGCGATACGAACTATATATTAGGGATCAGGATCTATAGAGATAGATCAAGGAGATTGATCGGCCTAAGTAGAGTATATACATTGACAAAGTTTTACATCGATTTCGAATGCAAAGAGGCTAAAATGGATATGTCCCAATGTCTCATGGGATTGTGATCTCAAAATAAAATTTGTCCTAAATCATTGGATGATAAAGACCGCATGACTAAAGTTCCATATGCGTCAGCAATTGGTTTTATAATGTATGCAATGATATGTACTCGTCTTGATGTCTCGTATCCTTTAAGCATGACGAGTAGATACCGGTCTAATCCAGGTGAAGGTCACTGGACGGTAGTCAAAAATATTCTTAAGTACTTGAAGAGGACTAAAGATTCATTCTTGTTATATGGAGGAGATGTGAAGCTAGTTGTAAGAGGTTTCAGTGATGCTGGTTTCTAGACAGACAACGATGATTTAATGTTTCTGTCTGGCTTTGTATTTTATCTATTTTTATTGAGATGTTGTATGCTGGAATGGTTCACAGCAGAGACAGTTGTTGATTCTACAATAGAGCCTGAGTATATTGATGTTTGCGAAGCAGCCAATGAGGCTGTTTGGGAATGTACTTAGGAGATATCACCTAATTAATGAGATTAATGATCAAGGAGATATACATATATGTAAAGTGCATACTAATAATAATACTGCAGACCCACTGACTAAGGCTTTGTCGCAGCAGAAACACAAAAGTCAAACTAGTTCCATGAGTATTGGATACTTGGGTAATTGACTCTAGTGCAAGTGGGAGATTGTTAGTAATTGTGCTCTAGAGATAATAGTTTTTATATTTTTAGGAAAATATTTATTATTAAGGATTATGTTTTATTGATTATTATTTATTTATTATGTTTTATTTATTGCGTAATAAATTGAAAGCATGATAAATGTCCTTGGAATTTTGATACGTATTATATATCTTTAAGTATGTGACATAAAAATGAGATTATATGAATAGTATCTTATTCCTGAAATTCCCTAGTCGAGTATTATTATTTAAGGACAATGATAATGCACAAAGACTAGTATGTTTCTTGACAGATGACCACATCTCATTGGTCATAGGTATGGTGATACCAAAGTCAATAACATAAGTGCATGTCTCAATGCATGGCACTGGAATGACCCGCCGTGAGATTCTACATGTTAAATAAGTGTCATAAGTAATTCTCACTGTGATAATGGTGTAATGATCCTTAGACCTTAAATCATTATATTTCTATACGAGAATTAATATATTTTGATAACATTAAAAGTTACCTTTGACCAGGTGATGATAAAAGTGAACATTGGGTATATTATGAATCGTATGAGAAATATGAATGATCTAGATGGGATTTAATCCTCCTAATTTTAGGAGTGATATTATTGGCCTCTTGTTTGAGTGAGACTATGAAATGCACAGCCGTGCTAAAATGTTGATTTTATTTTAATAGTCTACTCATTGATCAAGAAAATAAAGATTAAATTATGAAGAGGATGACACGAGACATGCCTTGAGTTTAATCTATAATATCAAGATTAAAGGGATTATATTACATGGAACATTATTCACGAAAGGCTTAATCGAATCACCGATTTATTATTATTACTTGAGTAGCAATGATGTGTTACTAGATGCCGCTCATTGTTTACAATTTTAATTAGATATTAAAATTGTTGCCAACGTAATAATAACCTACATGGTCACACACAAAGAACGCTTGAAGGAGAAATAATTTAAATTATGAATTTAAATTAAATAAGTAATTTATTTTATTTATGATATTAATTAAATATGACTTAATTAATTATATAAATAGAATAAATGAATTATTTAAACTAATTCTAAAATTAATAATTAATTAATTAAGTGAGACTTTATTAAATAATTTAGAATTTTGGATTAGTATTAATTATAATTAGAAAACTTATTCCTCTCTCTATATAATCTCTTTATGGGCTGATTTAATTTATGAGACATATTTTTACTAAAACCCTAGCCGTTTTGAGAAAAGAGGAAGATAGAGAGAGAGAAGCAGTTTTCGGGTGGTAGTACACATCAATCCTTCATGAAAAGTGTTCGTGTGGATACCGTAGAGCGTAGATCGCGAGAGCGGGATACGTGGTGATTAAACAAGCTTTGGACCTCAATTAATCTTCCATTAATGAACTGTTAAAGCTTCTAATGGTATTTATTCTTTATCTCCGAATTAAATCTTTTGTTTTCGCATGGATCCTGCGGAGGGTTTCGCTATTTTGATTTATTTTTCGCGTTTATTCCGCTGCGTTTGTGCCTCAAAACCCTTCAGATTCTTGTATATAGGAATTAACCGGATTTTCTAGAATGCATAACATGACATAGTTTGCATTTTTTATATCTGCGATGGTTTAATGCAGTATGTATGCCATGTCTGTTGTTACCTCTATTAAATTGGTTGGATAATTCACGTAAGGGGAGAATGAATTTACCTTGGGAGAGAAGTGAAGACAGAAGTTGGAGAAATAGAGGAGAAGTGGTAATAACAGGAGAAGAAGACTTCATCACTGCCATCCTAAGGGGGAGTAGTGATGAGTCTGAGAAATGAAGATAATACTACTTGTATAATATGTTCAGTGCTAGAGGAACAAACATCTTTCATTTAAGTTACTCAAGAAATCTGGAAATACAGAATCTGATCCAGAGAAACCAGCCATTGAAGATCTACCAATGACACCTGGTCACAAAAGTTAAACTCTAGAAGAAGGTGAAGTTAGTACTTCTGAAGCTGGTAATGATAGGTAAGTCAAGATAGAACTTTGTTAAATATGTTCAGTCTAGAGGAACATCTATCTTATATTTATCTTTCGTAATTGAAATCTGGAAATGTATTATATGATCCAGAAAATAATTTATTATTTACAGTTCTTAAATGTCGATTTATTTTTTTAGTTGTTAGTTGAGTTATCCTCTAGGAATTTGTGTGTTAAATGTTTAACAATAAATAGGGGGAGATTGAAAGTCATATGACTAGTCGTATTTGTAATAAGTAGATGACAACTCAACTCAGATAAGAAAGCGAAGTAAATAATAAATATTGAATATAGAGGAAGAACAAAAAGAAGCCAAGACATGACAAGACAAGACACAAAGACCACTATAGAAGAAATGAGAATCAACATTGTAGTTAGTCATCCGTGAACCAGACCAGTGCACAGGGTGTCAACAATGTCAGTGGAGATTCGTCATCAAAAAGTTCAAGTGGTTAAAAAGGTTATTGTTGAAGAACAGAAGAGTCTTATTTACATCAATAATAGTCAAGCCTTTAATTTAATTCTCTATTAATTAATTAAATTAATTAGTTAATTTAATTAGTAAATTAATTCACTCAGAATTAATTTATTTCTTAAATTAATTTAAAGATTAATTCATTTAGAATGATAGAAGACAGAAGCTGGAAGCTCAAAGGGATACAGGTTTGTTTGGAATACAGTGTACAAGAGTCAGAATCAAAGATTGAATATTTGACTAGGTACATGCAGTGGTGAAAAGAAGTATTGACTAGTTTAAAGAGTCAGATTATTTCAGTAACAGAGGTACTTCTAATTGCAACTGTAGATATAGCTAAACATGTCTGACAGTACTGACTTGAAGAAAAGATGGAAAAAGAATTGACACGGAAGAAATGCAAATTCATATATTTGTAAAAGTGGAACCCCGGTTGGAATTGATTTAACATTTCCAAGTCAAAAGGAGTTCGGTTCCAGACGTTCAGAAGACTGCAGCTTAGAGCGTTAAGATTTATTTTAATTAATAAATATTTTATTTATTTAGTAAATTATATTTATAAATATCTAAATAATATTATATATTTATTTTTATAATTTCTGAATTAAATTTATTATTTATTAATCAAAGATTATAAGTTGTGCGAGTCAAAAATCATTTCTACGGAGCCTATCCACTAAAAATAGGCCCCTTTGATTTTTGAATTGAAAATGGCAGGTAAAGTTTTATAAAGAAACCAATGGGAGCATGACACGTGTCCATTCAATTGAAAAGAAATGAACAAGGCAGTTGATTGGAAAGTCATACCGAAGAATTCAAGTGTCAAACCGAGAAGGAATTAAAGAGTCATATCGAATGAGTTCTGGAAAGTCATGCTGAAATGATTTTATTTAATTAAAATAAGTCATACCGATTTTTTTAATTAAAGAAAATCTGAATATAACTTTTCAAGAGTCATACCGAATTCTTCAAGAGTCGTACCGAATTTTAGAAAGTCATACCCAGCTATTTCAAGAGTCATACAAGTGTTATTTCTAATCTTTCAATAGTCATAATGAAAGAGTCATGCTAGCTTTTCAACCTCTATAAATATGAGGCTTGAGCTTCATAATTCAGTAGTAGAAAAACTTTCAAATTAAGCAATTTGTCTGCAAAGTTATATTCACAGACTTTCTGTGCTAATTTGATTTTAATTCCTTAAGTAGAACAATTCATGTCAAATTTATTCTATGAATTAAAGTTTATTCTACCGAATGTTGTAACACCCATTCAAGTTTAATATACATATTTAACTTGAATCTTGTTTACTTACTTGCTAATTTTTTACATCTTAAATATTTAATCATAAAAATAGAAAGCTAGTAAGTTAGCCTCTCAAATACTACAAAGACTCGAACCCTCAGCTTAAGCAATAATTTAATTCCGCAAATTCTGAAAAGAATTTTAAATTGTTGTCAGTATCGCATTCAACCCCCCTTCTACGACACTTCCGGGACCCAACAATTAAAATCCCTAAATACATATTAAGTTAATCGGATTCCTTCCAATGTTTAATACTCGTCAAGATCTAGATTGAGAAGGAGTGGGTTTGCCAAAGCAAGGTGTTTTTATCAATCACGGGAAGACGTGATAAGTAAGTGACTTAGTTTGTTGAAACATTGGGTCTAACTTAACTAAATCATCACAATAGGATTGTGGGTTTAAAGGCATAGAGTTTGGTGAGATTTATTGGATAAATGTGTACCAAGTGTTGTTCCACCAAACTATCCAAGAGTTATATTTGATATAATCGACTAATGTTGTCTACCTAAATAATCGTGTTTTGGGTGTATTAACCAACGTTATCTTAAAATATGGATGAAATATGGATCTTGGCTCACTAGAAAGATTTAATGAAATGTTTTGCGAATTAATAGTTAGGGCTATTGATTTGATAAAAATAGTGGGAGATATATATTATGAATATATATGATTATCACTTGAACATAATTAAACTTCTGCAACTAACTAATATGCATTTTAATCATTGTAGATATTTAATGGAAAACAACACGAATAACTTCTCTGTGAGAGCAACCCTTGAGAAGGACAAGCTGATAGGAACTAACTTCCTTGATTGGTATAGGAATTTGAGGATTGTCCTCAGGCAGGAGAGAAAGCTTCACGTCTTTGAAATTCCTTCACCTGCTCCTCCTGCTGAGAATGCAACTCGTGTTCAGCAAAATGCTTAACAGAAGCATATTGATGATGCAAATGATGTTGCGTGTCTCATGCTTGCAACCATGAGTGTTGAGCTTCAAAAACAACATGAGCATATAGATGCTTATGAGATGATTGAACACCTTCAAAGAATTTTTAAGGGACAAGCTCGTCTAGAAAGGTTTGACACGAGCAAAGCACTGTATGCTTGCAACCCGAGAGAGCATGAACCTGTTCAACCACATGTTCTAAAGATGATAGGTTATATTGAGTATCTTGATACTTTGGGTTTTCCGATTGGTCCGGAAGCTCAGATTGACTTGATCTTGCAATCTTTGAAAAACAATTGTACTCATTTTTTTATGAACTATAATATGAATGAGATAGACAAAACACCCACTGAATTGTTGGCCATTTATTGAAACCAACATGAAAAAGGTTGAACCTGCTGCCATACTGATGGTAGACAACAAAGGTAAGGCTAAAAGGAAGGACAAATGGAAGGGAAAGAAGAAGATTGGATCTGCTTCTGGTCCTAAGCCAAAGGCTAATCCCAAATAGGCTTTAAAGCCCAAGGGTGCTGTTGCAAAGGGTGATTGTCACTAATGTGGTAAACCAGGTCATTGAAAGAGAAACTGTCATGCTTATGTGGAGGATCTGAAGAAGAAGAAGGCTGGTCAAGTTTCTGATTCAGGTATTTATGTTATAGAGGTCAATTTGTCTACTTCTACATCATGGGTATTGGATATTGGATGTGATTCTCAAATTTGTATAAATGTGCAGGAGCTGCAAAGAAGTAGGACTTTGGCAAAGGGAGAGGTCGACCTACGAGTTGGCAATGGAGCAAAGGTTGTTGCCTTAGCTGTAGGGACTTATTATTTATCATTGCTCATTGGGCTTATTTTAGAACTTGAGAACTGTTTTTACGTGCCTGCAATTTGCAGAAACATTATTTCGGTTTCTTGTTTGGACAAGAAAGGTTTTGCATTTTTAATTTAGAACAATAGTTGTTCCTTTTCTTTGAATAATGTTACCTATGGGGTTGCACGTTTATTTAATGGTTTATATGTTCTTGATTTAGACACTCCTATCTATAATGTGAATAACAAACGTCTTAAAATAAATGACTCAAATTAAACATACCTATGGAACTGTCGTTTAGGCCATATAAATGAGGAGCGCATTTCCAAGTTACATAAGGATGGATACTTGGATAAGTTTGACTTTGAATCATAAGAAGCATGCGAACCTTGTCTCATTGGAAAAATGATTAAAGCTCCTTTTTCTGGACAAGGTGAAAGGGCTACTGAACGATTAGAACTTATACATAGTGATGTATGTGGTCCTATGCGTACTATGGCAAGAGGTGGCTTTTACTACTTTATCACGTTTATTGATGATTTCAGTAGATATGGATATGTGTATCTTATGAAGAACAAAGATGAAGTAGAAAAGAAACTGGCGGAAGTATTAACACTCTACGATCTGATCGTAGAGGTGAATACTTAAGCCATGAATTTGAGAGTTTATTAAAAGAATGTGGTATTTTATCACAACTCACTCCTCCCGGAACACCACAATAGAATGGAGTTTCTGAAAGGAGGAATCGTACTTTGTTGGGCATGGTACGATCGATGATGAGTCAAGCAGATCTTTCAATTAGTTTCTAGGGCTACGCCTTGGAGACGGTTGCTTATACACTTAACCGAGTTCCTACTAAAATGGTTCAGAAGACTCCATATGAGATATGGACTGAGAAATGTCATAACATGTCATTTATGAAAATTTAGGGATGTGAGGTGTTTTTGAAACATCTAACTTCTGACAAGCTAGGACTTAAATCAGAAAAATATAATTTTGTGGGATACCTAATTGAAACAAAGGGTTATTCTTTCTATAATCCTTCAGAGAACAAAGTGTTTGTTGCTCGAACTGCAGTGTTCCTTGAAAGAGAAATGCTGTCTAAGAAAGACAGTGGGATGATAATAGATCTCGATGAAATTCGAGATCCACATGATAACATTGGACCAATGGAGGAACCTGAGCATAATGTACAAGAAAACAATACTGCTCAGGAAACACAAGTTGTTCGTAGGTCTGGTAGGATTCGTCATGAGCCCGAGAGATATTATGGATTTCTCTTGACTCAAGATGGTGATGTGATGCTTGTGGATGAAGATGAGCCTCTCACGTACCAAGACGCTATGAACACTCCAGAATCTAAGAGATGGCAGGATGCCATAAAATCTGAGATGGAATCCATGTATACTAATCAAGTATGAACTTTGGTTGATCCACCTGAAGGGGTAAAACCTATAGGGTGCAAATAGGTTTTCAAAAGTAAGACCGACATGGATGGTAATGTACAAACCTATAAAGTACGATTGGTGGCAAAAGGTTTCAAGCAAATTCATGGTATTGACTATGATGAGACTTTTTCACCAGTGGCTATGGTCAAGTCCATCAGGATTTTGCTTGCTATAGCTTCTTACCATGACTATAAAATCTGGCAAATGGATGTCAAAACTGCATTCTTAAATGGGAGCCTTGAAGAAAATCTGGATGTGTATATTGCACAGCCTGAAGGTTTTATTGATCCAAAGAATGCTAGAAAGGTATGTGAGCTGCGTCGATCCATTTATGGATTGAAACAAGCCTCAAGGAGATGAAACATTCATTTTGATGAAACTGTCAAAGAGTTTGGGTTTATTCAAAATGAAGATGAACCATGTGTTTACAAGAAGGTAAGTGGGAGCATTGTGGCATTCCTAGTATTATATGTTGATGATATATTAATAATAGGGAATGACATTCCTTCTTTACAAGCTGTTAAGACTTGGTTGAGTAAGAATTTCTCAATGAAAGACTTAGGCGAAGTGAAATATATTTTAGGTATCAAGATCTATAGAGATAGATCAAGAAGACTGATCGGCTTAAGTCAGAGTACATACATTGATAAAGTTTTGCATCGATTTGGGATGCAAAATGCTAAACGGGGATTTGTCCCTATGTCTCATGGGATATCGATCTCAAAAGATAACAGTCCTAAATCATTGGATGATAAGGACCGTATAAGTAAAGTTCCATATGCTTCAGCAATTGGTTCCATAATGTATGCAATGATATGTACTCGTCCTGATGTTTTGTATACTTTGAGCATGACGAGTAGATACCAGTCTAATCCAGGTGAAGGTCACTAGACATCAGTCAAGAATATTCTTAAGTACTTGAAGAGGACTAAAGATCAATTCTTGGTATATGGAGGAGAAGATAAGCTGGATGTAAAAGGTTACACCGATGCTAGTTTCCAGACATACAAGGATGATTCCATTTCTCAGTCTGGGTTTGTGTTTTGTCTAAATGGAGGTGCTGTAAGCTAGAAAAGTTCAATGCAAGAGACGATTGCCGATTCTACAATGGAGGCTGAGTATATTATTGCCTGTAAAGCAGCCAAGGAGGCTGTTTGGATTCAAAAATTTATTACAGGTCTTGGTGTGGTTCCTTCAGTCACAGATCCGATAGATTTATACTGCGATAATAATGGAGCCATTCCGCAGGCTAAGGAACCAAGGTCTCATTCCCGATTAAAGCATATACTCAGACGATATCATCTTCTTCGAGAGATTAATAATCGAGGGGATATACATATATATAAAGTGCATACAAATGATAACATTGCAGATCCACTGAACAAGGCTTTGTCACAGCAGAAGCACAAAGGTCATACTAGTTCCATGGGTATTAGATACATGAGAGATTGGCTCGAGTACAAGTGGGAGATTGTTAGTATTGGTATCCTAGAGACAATACTTTTAATGTTGTATTGAAAACAATTATGTTATGTGAATATTTAATTAATATTTATTATATCTTTATTTACTGTGTCATAAATTAAAAGAATAATAAATGTCTTTGGAATATTAATACATAATATATGTCTTTAAGTATGTGATTTAAAAATGAGATTATATGAATAATATTTTATTCCTTAAATTCCCTAGTCAAGTATTATTATTTAAGGATAATAATAATGCAATAAGACTAATATGTTTGTTGACAAATGACAACATCTCATTGGTCATAGGTATGGTGATACTAAAGTCAAGAAATCTCACAGTGACAATGATGTAACGATCCTCTGACTTGAAATTATTATATTTCTATACGAGAATTAATATGCTTTGATTACACTCAAAGTTACCTTTAACCGGGTAATGATAAAGGTGGACATTGGGTATGCTATGAATCGTATGAGGAATATGAATGATAGATATAGGATTTAACCCTCCATTTCTAGGAGTGATATTATTGGCCTCTTGATTGAGTGAGACTATGAAATGCATGGTCATGCTCAAATATTGATTTGTTTAAATAGTCTACTCATTGATCAAAGAAACCAAGATTAAATGTTGAAGAGGATGACACTATACATGCCTCGAGTTTGATCTATAATATAAGGTTAAAGAGATTATATTACATGGAACATTATTCACGAAAGGTTTAATTGAATCACCAATTATTATTGTTACTTTGGTAATAATGATGTATTACTAGATGCCACTCATTGTTTATAATTTTATTATTAGATAATAAAATTATTGCCAACGTAATAATAACCTAAAAGGTCACACACAAAGAACGTCAAAACGGAGGTTTATTTAAATTACGAATTTAAATATATTATTGTTTATTCGATTTAATTATTGAATTAAATAAGTGGGACATGATTAATTATATTAAAATTCAGATTTCATAAGTATTATTATTATTTGAATTTAATTATTGAATTAATTAAGTGGGACTTCATTAATTATATTAGAATTCGAATTTAATAATAATAATAACCTAAAATCAGAATGGGTTTTGGAAACCACATGGATTAGGGTTAGGCCCAAATTCTCTCTCTCTCTCTCTCCTATATATACATAATGATGTATAGTATTAGGGTTTAATCATCAGATTTTGTTTTTAGAGAAAAACCTTAGCTGCTCAACCTCAAGAGAGGCTAGAGAAAAGAAGAGAGAGAGAGAGAGAGAGAGAGAGAGAGAGAGGCAAACAATTCGGCTAGTACAGATTCCGGTGATCGTTGGACGATCGGGCGTTTGTGTGGACTTTTTTAGAGATCATATCTTTGCAACAAAGGGATGCTGTGATTCATTTTTTTGGACCTCCATTAAACATAATATGAAAAGCTTTGTTAAGGTACAGACGTCTTCACCATAATCATCCAAAGTTATACATGGATCCTGCGGTAATGTTTCAGTTTTATTTATTTTTCGTGTTTTCCCGCTGCGTTTTAATGCCCGAAACCCTTCAGTGTACACCTTAGGAGAGTTTGTTTTTATACATCAATAAAACAAACAGTTGATATTCATATATTTGTGTTTTCATCTTTGTTCTTAATTCAAACTTTTATTACTTATTGAGTTGATTTTAATCAGGCAGAAAAAGCACATAAGTATTCAATCCCCCCTTCTACTTGTGCAACTGGGAAAACACTTTCTCTCACTTTCACTCTACATTCCAAATATAGTTTTCTGTACCTGCAAGTAAAATCCATCAATTTATTTATATTCTCATCACCTAATTCATCATAATCAACTGAATCACTATCAAGTGGAGAATTACTGATATTTCCCAGAACAATGCCAATATATTTGTAGAAGGGGGGTTGAATATAAATATAAAACTTTTTGCAGTTTAATATTTGTTTTATTGTGTTTACAGTTTGAGATATATGGATTTGAACTTTTATAACATGAAATGAAACTTTGGACAAGATATAAAAATTACTTGTGGATTGATTATTCCACCGTGTATATATATTGCTCAAATATCCTAGGTCTGATAACCTAACTGTTTTTACAAAGTTAGAATTGAATCAACTGTTCTTACAAGTGCTTTAAAGCTTGAACAACTTATTCTAAATAAATATTCTAACTCTGTTAATTCTAACAATGCTACCACACTTGTTTATATATTAAAAAGTGTTGACAATTCCAAGAACAGATTACAAACAAAAATACATATTCTAGGAATGTCACTAAACTATCTTTCCTTTCTGTCTTTTTCCATTTTGGGAAAGATCTTCAATCTAGGAAAGACAACTTCAATTTGACTCTTCACAGTCAATCTACACTGTCTTCTATAGCTGTACTTTTGTCTGAAAATTCCTGAAATTTTGTCCTTTTATGCTATCCCTATCAATTGATAATTTGATGTTAAGCATATCAATTTATTCTTCTTTGCATCCATCAACTTATGTTCTTCTTCGATTGATCTTGATATCCATCGATTGATAATTACAGTTGGCTTATCGATTGATAGATGATATCAATCGATATATCAATCGATGGGTCTTCATATCAGTTGATGGTCTTCACTTTGACTTGGCTTGATATCAATCGATCCTTCATCAATCGATTCTTCAATACTAACTGATCATCCTTCATTTGCATATTTTTCCTGCCTTCAAATATTCACAATTTGTTAGTCTAAGACATACATCAATTGATGACCTATATCAATCGACTCTAGTATCAATTGATGAGTTAGATATCATCAATTGATCCAGCCAAATCAATTAAAAAGACTAAGTACAACAATGTTACAAACATATCCAAATTATCAGTTGATTAACATAAACATGTCAACTAATAAGTGGTTTCTTAATCAATTGATATTTATAACATATATCAATTAATCAGTTACAAAATTAATTTCTGTAATTCAAAAGTTAATTTTATCATCAAGCCTACATAATTCCTAACAATCTACCCTTATTTATGTTTGTGAGTCTAACATGCATAAATTTTACTTAATGATAACAAAACCCTATATGATATGACTTCTGTTGACTAGAATCATGAAATTAAAAGCACTTATAGTTCAGAAATACCAGTTGATAAATCATGTGAATTTTTGCAGGCTACTTCAATTCTCCCACTTTCTCAATTCTTCAATCACTTCTTCCTCTTCCTCTTTTCAGCATTCTCTTTTAGCTGCCTCAAGAAGGATCCTCTTAGAATAGCTTCATCTCTGTCAGTTACTCCAAGTTGCCTCATAAGATCTAGAATTTCTTGATATGTGATTTTGTCCAAATATTTGTAGATGTCAAAGTACTTTGTATTTCCTTCCACATATGTGAAGATTATTACATACTTTGGCTCCAAAATCACTTTCTTCACTTGAGACTCCCAAATCCTTAGGGGAATTTGGTTCAACTTCAACCTTTGCTCTCCTTAGTTTGGTGATTTGGTGTTGGATTTCCTGAGATATTGTGATATTGAGTTTATATCTCCTGTTGAGTAGAAATAGAATTGCCTTCAATGTATTGTAGCCCTGCTTCATGATCATCTTCATTGAGTGAATGACCTTAGTACCATCCTCATACTCCTGCCTCATTGATTCTTCTTCTTTTGAGGTCGCAGGAAAAGACTTGACTGGAATTAGCCCTTTCTCACTAATGACTTGTATCCCTTCCATTATATACCCTTCAATGACTATGTCTTTATGATTTTATCCTTGGGAATCCTGTTGATTTTCCTGAGAAACAGTTTCCCGAAGCACAGTTTGAGAGACGTGTGACTTCTTCTTGGCCATTGAGATTTTTCTTCTTGGTTTTGCAGGTTGATCTATAATAGGCTCCCCCATGTTCCATTCAATTTGAACTTGATTGGCTAGTTCTTCATGTTTCTTGTCTTGCCTAGCAGCATCTGCAATTCCTGAAACAATGGCTCCACATTAGTTTTTCTCCTATTATAGAAGATTTCTTTTTCTTTTCCTTTTCAACCATGATGGCCTTCCTTTTTATTTTCTCTTCCAAAATTTCTTGTTTTTCTTGAAGAAATTTTCTTGCATTTAAATTGACTTCCTTGGTAGCCTCCATAGTACCTTCATTCATTGTTCTGACTTGAGCAATGAATTCATCTAAATTTCTTGTTTCAGTAGCCTTGGTCACCAATTCTGTGTTTTTCTTCAATTGCTCAAACTTCCTTCTTTCTTTTTCAATTAGCTCTCCAGTTTCCTTCTCCCTAGCAATCCTCCTAGCTTCTAAGTCATTATCAAATTTCTTGACATCCATTCTTTTCTTATCCATGTCTTTTATGGTTGACTTAGTTGATTTGGAACTCTGACCTTTATTACTGCCACTAGTACCACTCTTACCAACCCTGCTACTTCCAGCTTCATTTACATTTCTGCTACTCCCAGCAGCTCTATTTCCATTACCACCACCATTGCCATCTTTGTCCTTCTTTTCATTCTCCCCCTTTTTGATAGCATCAAGTGGAGGAGGTGGATGCATTATTGGCTTTCTTGATAAGATTTTCCTTGATTTGATGCATTGTGCCATGAGGTAATTTATCATATAATCTTCTTTCTAAAGCATCCTTAGAGGATGTAATAGATCCTTGGATAGAGTCCAATTCCCTCTCCACTCCAAACATAATCATCTTGTTGATTTTGAGTTGCTCCCTGTAGTAGGTGGAAATCCTTCTGTGATGGGGATCTTCAAGATTTTCCTCAATCATGGCTCCTCTATATTGAGAAATGATCTCCCTTTCTACATCTACAATTGTAAGATCAATGGAACTCATCCAGGGTTCATTATCAGAATCATCATGAATGTCTCCAGGAGCCATAAAACAAGTATTTGTTGTATTTGTCAAACTCTCCTTTAGGTTTCTTGTTCTTTGCTCAGTGTGCTCCAATCCTAAAATTTGCTATGCATTTTGATTTGTTGATGTAGCCAAATTCTGATATTTTGGATCAAGATACACAAACTTACTTGGATCTAATTCACCAGCATCCACATCTTCATAATGTTCAATAATATTCTCCAGTAACTCATCCTCCTTATTCACACCACTCCACCAGCTTCATCTGTGTTTGATACTCCCCCTATCTCCTTTACCCCCTCTTCTTCAGACATAAGTTTTATTTCTATCTTTTGTGCAAATTGTAAGATGTCACTCTCACTCATCTCTATATTTTGCATTAGGGTCTCACCCTGGAATCTCACATCTCCCTTACTCAAAGTGTTTGCAACATCTAAGGTGGGGCCTTCAAGTACTGTTTCACTCAAATTCCTGGAAGAAATAAGAATGACCTCACTCACTCCCTCTCATTTTGCCAGGTTACAATCCTGCATCTCATTTAACTCACTCACTCCTAATAAAGTATTTTCCACATCAATTGATTGAGTATCAATTAATGTCTTCAGAATATCAGTTGATGAAGTGCTTGGGATATCCATCGATTGAGGCATACCCATCGATTGATGTTGAGTATCGATTGATGGCTTATCAGCCGATGGCTGAATATCAATTCATGGATTAACATCCATCAAATGATGGAGTAGAAATAATTGAAGTTGAAGCAAATTGAGAGTTTATGTGATGAATGACTTGAGAAATGGAATCTTGAATTTCCTATGAAGGAGAATCAAGAGAGAGTGTTGGCTTCTTCTTGAATAATAAAGAAGGAGAATTTGAAAATGGTTATTTGTCTATCAAGACATTTTCTGAAGAAATTTGAAGTGGTGGTGATTGAGGAATAGTAATAGATAAAGAATGGGGCTACATCTCTACATTTATTGGAGATGCATCAAAAGAAGAAACTGAAGGCTCTACCACAGTTGTCTGTGGATTTGCAAAGTATGTGTCCCCTTTGCAAATTTGGTTTTCTTCTTCTTTCTTTCATAGGATTTTGGGGTTTTGGTTTGAGTGTCCCCACCATTGTTCAATGCCCCTAGTTCAGGGCTCTATTCAATATTGACACTCTTTTGAGAGGATGCCAATAGAGATGTGGTATTTTCCTTTATAACTGCCACAACCTTTTGAGAGACAATAGAGTGACTAGGTTGGGTTTACACACCTTCATTCTCTTTATCCTTCTGGGTTCTTTGATGTTCCCTAATTCGCTCACCAGAACCATCCTCCTCTATTCTATCAACAACAACATGTGTTTTTCTTTTCTTTATTTTTGCAACAACAGGTTTTTGAGAACTTGTTGCGGTTGGTCTTGTAGATTTGGATTTTGGAATTTGTTGTATGGCTTGGGTAGGAGGGTTGGGAAGAAGTAGATAGTGTATTAATGTATACATGCACAAAGGCTAGGTAAATCAAATCCACATTACTGTGGAGATTGATTCTTACCAGGTCTTTGAATACCCTTTTATTTTGGACCCAACAGTCCAATGTCTCTGTTTCCCTATTAATCTCCACATTCTTGACAAAATGGTTAATAAACAACATAATAAATCTAGTATAATAGACGTGGTTTGATCTATTTGCTCTATTTCCCAATTTTACAGAGATCTCATTTATTATAATTGAAGATAAGTTGTAATACCTATCAAACAAAATACTATAGGCTATCTCTTGCATACTGGTTGTTATTGCATCAAAATTATTAATTTTACCACTAAAGGACTTAATTATAGCATCAAATAAGACTGATCATTCCTTTCTAAGATGTTTTTTAAGTACATGACCTAGACTTATTTCAGGTTCAACATAGTTAACAGATTTTAGCATAATTCCAATTTCATCATTTGTTGGTGCTTTATCAATATTATTAACAGGCAAATTTAGAGATTTATCAATAACAACAATAGTAAGGGTATACTTATGTCCCTCGCAAGTGAATGAGATGGTTGAGCAATCCTTGATAACCTCTACACTGGCCTAAAATTCCTCCACCAATTTGTAAACAATTTTGGGTGCATCCTTTAGTGCCTTCCTCACTTTTTTACTTTCTAGAAACCTCATCAAAGGATGAAAATACTGTGGTGCTTCTTCCACAATTGTACATGCTACAAAATTGTTCATTTTGTAGTAACAGATGCTTTGTGAAACTTTCTTTGAGGAAGTAGATGAATATGTCATTTCTTAAGAATTGTTAGTAATCACAGACACTTGAGAGAGTTTGAGAATGAGAGAAAGGGGTTGAAAATAGAGAGAATTAGGGATTGAGTTCGTAGAGAGAGAAAAAAATCAGTTAAAAAATGCAAGTGAGCATTAAATGAAATCTTAATCTCACTATTTATATTTTTGAAGATTAACTGATTTCTCAATCAATTTCTTTCTCAAAATAGAACTTAATCGACCGTTAGGTAGAAAGTTAAATGAAAGAGTTACTAATTTTTTCAATCGACTGTTATATACACAGAGTTGTATGTAAGAGTCAACTGATAAAAGTAGTAATCAACGACTAGATTTGTTACAGGTCAATCGATGACATGGACCATAAAACTTCCATGTCATCGATTGATAAGAAATTTATCCATCTACATGTAACAATATCCATCAATAAGCAAATATATCATCTATTGATATATTTATTGGTCGAAAGCTGAAAATATTTATCAATTGATTATGGAAAAATCAATAGATTAACATAATCAATGGGTACAATTAAAATAACATAAAGAAATAACTTGCTAGACTTTTTAAATATTAAATATAGTTAAGCAGTCTGCAAGTCGTCTTTCACTAGGAAAAAAATGTAATTCAACAAAACAATTCATTACATGTTCCCTAATGAAGTGATACCTTATGTCTATGTGTTTGGTCCTTGAGTGTTGAACTGGAGTTTCAATAATGGAAATTATATCTGTACTGTCAGAGAATATTGCTTAAATTAAATCCATAATCAAAAAATTCATTCCTCGTCCATAATACTTCCAGTAGCAATATATTCAGCATTTGATGTGAATGTAGACACTGAATTTTACTTCTTGCTAAACCATGATACAAGCTTATTTACTAGAAATTGACAAGTGCTTATAGTGCTTTTTCTTTCAATTCTGCAACCTGTGTAGTCTACATCTGAATAACCAATTAGATCAAATTCAGAATCTCTAGGATACTAAATACCAAGATTTGGTATTCCTTTGAGATATCTGAATATTCTTTTTATAGAAATCAAATGAGACTATCTAGGATCAGCCTGAAACCTAGCACAAAGACATGTAGTAAACATTATATCTTTCCTACTTGCTGTTAAATAAAGTAATGAACCAACCATATATACCTCTATAAATTGAAATATCCACTTTAGCTTCCTTAATATTCAACTCAGGTTTAGTTGAAGTTGCCATGAGAATTTTTACAAAAGAACATTAATTTAAATCAAATTTCCTTAATAAGTCAGAAATATATTTGGTTTGATTTATGAAAATACCATCTTTAACTTGTTTGACTTGCAAACCAAGAAAATAGATAAGTTCTCCCATCATGCTCATTTCATATTTACTCTGCTTCAACTTAGCAAACTTTTGACAGTTTCTCATCAGTTAAGCCAAAAATAATGTCATCTATATAGATTTGAACAAGAATAATAGAGCCATTAACATTCTTATGAAAGAGAGTTTTATCAGCAGTACATCTTATGAAGTTATTCTCAATCAAGAATTTAGAAAGTGTGTCATAGCAGGCTCTAGGTGTTTCTTTCAAAACATACAGTGCTTTGAGAAGATAGTATACAAATCTAGGATGAACATGATCCATAAAACCTGGAGATTGTTCCACATATACTTCTTCTTCTAATTCTCCATTGAGAAAAAAACTTTTCACATCCATCTTGTACACTTTGAAGTTGGCATGTGCAGCATAGGCCAGAAAAATCCTTATAGCTTCTAACCTTTCAACATGTGCAACAGTTTCATCAAAACCTATTCCTTCTTCCGGTGAATAATCCTTTGCCACCAATTTTTCCTTGTTCCTTGTCACAGTACCAGATTCATCCATTTTATTTCTGAATACCCATTTTATACCAATAACAGACTTGTTCTTTGGTTTGGGAACCAACTTCCATACCTTGTTTCTTTCAAACTAAATTAAATTCTCTTGCATAACTATTATCCAATCAGGATCATTCAAGGCTTCTTCAATCCTTTTTGGTTCTTCTTGAGATAGAAAGCAGCTATACAGGCATTCATTTTGAGTTGCACTTCTAGTTTTGACACCATCCTTTGCATCTCCAATGATCAACTCAAAGGGATGACTTTTGGTCCATTTCCTTTATTGAGGTAAATTTGTTCTTGAGGATGATGCTTCATGATAATTAATATCTTTATAATCACTGTGATGTGATTGATTATTTTAGAACCCTCCCCTAGAGATGGATATTCTACTTAAAGATTGTTCAGCAGAATGATTATTCATTGAATGGTTATCAATTGATGTATTATCAGTCGATTGATGATTATCAACTGATAAGTTATCTGCTGGTGTATTGACATCAATTGATGGGGAATTTCTGGATACTTGACTTCTTGATATTTCCACATCATCATTACTTTCTTCCCCATTACCAGTTAATTCATTTTTAAAGTGTGAAGAGTCATTGTATCCATCATCAAACAACCCTTAAATTTTTTGTCATCAAAGACTACATGCATAGATTCCATAACAATGTGTAATCTAAGATTGTAGACTCTGTAAGCCATATTTGTTATTCCATATCCAAAAAATATAGCTTCATTAACTTTGGCTTTAAATTTTTTCAAATTTTTACCTTGTTTCTTAGAATAAAACATTTGCAGCCAAAAACATGAAGGAAATTTATTGTTGGCTTCTTGTCTTTCTTCATCAATTTATATGGAGTTTTACCTTTTAATTGATTGTCCATGGAAATATTTTCAATGTAGAATACACTGTTGATTTTCTTCTACCTAGAAATATGTGGGTAACTTAGTTTCTTCCAACATAGTTCTTGCAGCTTCAATTAAGGTCCTATTTTTCCTTTCAACTACACCATTTTGTTAAGGACTTCTAGGATTAGAGAAATTCTGAGTGATTCCTTTTTCTTTACTGAATTTCTTCATTGTTGAATTCTTGAATTCATTACCATTGTCATTCCTAATATTCTTGACCTTTCATTCAGTCCCATTGTCAACATTTTTTACATGATTGATAATGAATTTTTATACCTCATCTTTTGAGTGAAGAAAATACAACCATGTGAATCTTGTGAAGTCATCCACAATTACGAAGGCATATTTCTTTTTAGTAATTGACATGATGTTGAATGGTCCAAATAGATCCTTGTAAAATAATTCCAAAGGCTTATCAATTGATGATTCTGACTTAGACTTGAATGATGCCTTTTTTTCCCTTTTTGATAAGCATCACACAAACCATCCTTGGTGAATTCCATCTGTGGAATGCCTTTAACCAAATCCTTTCTAACTAATTGTTTCATGGATTTGAAATTTAGATGGACTAGTTTATTGTCCCAAATCCAACTTTCATCTGTATTGGCCTTGGTAAGTAGAAATGTCATAGAATCTGTCTTTATAGAGTTGAAATCAGCCACATAGACATTTCATTTCCTTCCACCAGTTAAGAGAATTTTTACTAGATTCTTTATTAGCTATGATGCACGATCCAATAGAAAACCACACATCATTCCCATTATCACACAATTGATTGATACTCAGTAGATTATGCTTCAATCCATTAATTAGTGTTACAGTTTCAATGATAACATTTCCACTTGCAATTGATCCATATCCCAGAGTGAATCCTTTGTTGTTATCTCCAAAAGCAACTCCTGGGCCAGCTTTCTCCATAAACTTTGTGAGCAGAGTGTTAGGTCCAAAATCATCATAGAAGGGGGGGTTGAATATGATATGGTAGATTTTTTTATTTAATTGCGGATTAAGTGTTTGTGTTCTTAAGATATAAAAATGGCAATTAATGAAACACAACGATTCGGGGAAATAACAATGTATTATTAAATCCCTGAGGTGCTACACTTCTAATCAAATGATTAGCTTCAATGGGTTCAACCAAAATTATAATAAAAATACAGGTGGGTGATATTAATGTCAAGCTTTAATGGTGCTCCTGTCTGTATCTCTTTTTGTTGAAGATTAATGAATTATTACTGTCCATATTGATTTAACCCATATATAATTTGTAGACTTTTGGAAAATTGAATTCCTCAATTGTTCAAGTCCTTTGTTGCGGCGCCTGAAGAGTGTGAGTGGTGTGTAGGCGCCATAAAGTAGTTTGTTGCTCCAAGGGGCCTTTGTTGCGCATGTTCTGTTTTTGTTGCGCCTGTTATGTTTTTGTTGCGCCTGCACTCTCAATCCCTTGTGCAGGCGCCACAAACTACTTGAGAATAATTCTACGTTTTCTTGTGCCTGGAATTGTTTGTTGCGCCTGCACACTGTTTGTAGTGTGTAGGCGCCACAAACACCTCACTTGAGCTTGTGGCGCCATAAAATGCTTTGTTGCGCCTGCACTCCTATTCCCTTGTGCAGGCGCCACAAACCTCTTGACTTAGGATAATCTTGAGCTTTTAACTTGTTTTGTTGAGCCTAAGTAATGTTTGTTGCCCTTCACACATTGTTCCTCTTGTGTAGGAACCACCAATTGTAGTATTACTTGCCTTGACATATTTCTTGAGTTCTTGAAATAATTACTACTTGGATTCCACTCTTCTGCTTTGATCAACTGATTTTCTTGTGATTAATCAAGACAATTCTTTTCTTGTTATGCTGACGCTTGGTGCACTGGTCTGGTTCACAAACGACTAACACTGAATTAAATTCCCTTAACTTTTGTTCTGTTTCAGTTGACTAACTTTGGACTGTTTCATTGCTTCTGATCACTGAAACCTTTTGACAACTATACTTGAATCATTGCACTGTCTTTAGTCTGAAATCTACTGAACACTTATTTGTCACTAAGTCCTGAACATAGTAATGAACTTCTCTCGCTGTTGTTCAGTAAACTTTACATCTTGAGTGCTCTGCAGTGATGTATATATCACTTCTGTGTGCATGTCCTTCTGGATTTCTGTGCTGCATATTAGTATTATTTATCTGTCTTTGTTTCTTAGTTGAGTTATCGTTATCACTATTACATACTACGTTACATTATGCCTTACAATCTCCCCCTATTTGTTTGTTAGAGTTCGACAAGCAAATCCTGTGAGAGGATAACTCAACTGATACTTACAAGAAAAAGTAACGTGCAGAAAGACAGTAAATAATATTAAATACATTCTGGATTATATTTTTCATTTCCAGATTTCTTGTGTACAATAGAAGTTTGTTCCTCTAGCCTGAACAGATAATTCTATGATCTTCTGCTTCTTTGTACTGTGTCTTGCTTGTGTTTAGATCTTGTTTCAGAGTAATGCTTTCTTAGCTCTTCTTCCTTTTCCTCCAACCTTGCCTTCACTAAATCCCTAGCTTCCACTTCAAGAGTATTGACTGGAGTTGGATCTTCTAATTTCTTCAAAACTTCAGTGAGAAAGGCTGTTGAATTTACCTTAGAGATTGACTCAAAGGCTAGAGATTGCTCTTTGAAAACATGAACACTGTTATTCTCTTTGGAAAGCCTTTAACTCTGTCAGTGTCATGTATCGACTCTTCTGCCAGTTTCTCCCTTAGAACATCTTCAATCATCCTCAAAGCCTTCTTGTCTGATTTGACAGTGGATCTCTTTACCCTTGAAAAGACTTTTCGGATTGTTTCAGAATTATTTCTCCTTAGTTTTGATAGATTCTTTTTCTTATCCACTCCATTCTTCTTGAATAGGAAGTGTTTTGTTCCATTTGGCTCTGTCTGAATGCAAGGTTCAGAATCTCTTATTGTTTCAAGTACTTCTGTGCCATCCTCTCTTCTCACAAACACTGGTTCTTGATAGTATCTGGTCGTTTCCATTAGGTATCTCCCTGATGTTTTAATTGCTTTGTTCAGTCTGAATGCATAGATCAACTCAGCAGCCTTCAGATCTTCTTCTGTTCTATTCTTCTTGCTTCTGAGTTTCCCTTCTACATATTGTATGAACATTGCGTGGCTTGAATCCAGACATTCGTCAGACAAAGTTAGATTATGGAGAGTTGTTGTTTTGTAGTATTTGACTACTGGAGGCTTCTCAAACGCTTCGACACCGATCTCTATTATCTTCTTCTCAATCAGATCTCTCAGTATCTCATTTGTTTTGTGCCCTCCAAAGATGGATTTCCTCTTCAGCACATACAACTCTACAATGTTCATCTTTTCAAAACTCTTTGTCGACAAAATCTTTGACCCCAGTGATTTTGAGTTTAAGAACATTTTCCATCCTTGTTTGAATGCACTTACCGACACGCTTGTTATTTCTTCTGATAGCATTGCATAGAATTCATGAACATCTTCAAATCTTTCCCTCATGGTTCTGAAGAGATCAAGGACTTCTCTGTCTTTCTTCTGAGTTAATGATAACTCTTTCTTCTTGAGCAGATTCATTGCTTCTGTTAGTATTGGTATCCTAGAGACAATACTTTTAATGTTTTATTGAAAACAATTAAGGATTATGTTTTATGTGATTATTTAATTATTTTTTATTATGTCTTTATTTACTGCGTTATAAATTGAAAGGATAATAAATGTCCTTGGAATAGTAATACGTAATATATATCTTTAAGTATGTGACTTAAAAATGAGATTATATGAATAGTATTTTATTCCTAAAATTTCCTAGTCAAGTATTATTATTTAAGGACAATAATAATGCAATAAGACTAGTATGTTTGTTGACGGATGACCACATCTCATTGGTCATAGGTATGGTGATACTAAAGTCAAGAACATAAGTGTATGTATCAATACATGACACTGGAAAGACCCGTCGTGAGATTCTACATGTTAACAAGTGTCATAAGAAATCTCACTGTGATAATGATGTAATGATCCTCTGACTTGAAATCATTATATTTCTATACGAGAATTAATATACTTTGATTACACTCAAAGTTACCTTTAACCGGGTAATGATAAAGGTGTACATTGGGTATGCTATGAATCGTATGAGGAATATGAATGATAGATATAGGATTTAACCCTCCAATTCTAGGAGTGATATTATTGGCCTCTTGATTGAGTGAGACTATGAAATGCATGGCCATGCTCAAATATTGATTTGTTTAAATAGTCTACTCATTGATCAAGGAAACAGAGATTAAACGTTGAAGAGGATGACACTATACATGCCTCGAGTTTGATCTATAATATAAGGTTAAAGGGATTATATTACATGGAACATTATTCACGAAAGGTTTAATTGAATCACCAATTATTATTGTTACTTGGGTAGCAATGATGTATTACTAGATGCCGCTCATTGTTTATAATTTTATTATTAGATAATAAAATTATTGCCAACGTAATAATAACCTAAAGGGTCACACACAAAGAACGTCAAAACGGAGGTTTATTTAAATTACGAATTTAAATATATTATTGTTTATTCGAATTTAATTATTAAATTAATTAAGTGAGACTTGATTAATTATATTAGAATTCGGATTTAATAAGTATTATTATTCGAATTTAATTATTGAATTAATTAAGTGGGACTTGATTAATTATATTAGAATTCAGATTTAATAATAATAATAACCCAAAGTCATAATGGGTTTTGGAAACCACATGGATTAGGGTTAGGCCCAAAATCTTTCTTTCCCCTATATATACATAATGATGTATAGTATTAGGGTTTAATCATCAAATTTCGTTTTAGAGAAAAACCCTAGCTGCTCAACATCAAGAGAGGCTAAAGAAAGAGAGAGAGAGAGAGAGAGGCAAACAATTCGGCTAGTACCGACTCCGGTGATCGTAGGACGATCGGGCGTTCGTGTGGACTTCTTTAGAGAGCAAATCTTTGCAATAAAGGACTGCTGTGATTCATCTTTCTGGACCTCCATTAAACAGCATACGAAAGCTTTGTTAAGGTACATACTTCTTCACCATAATCATCCAACGTTATACATGGATCCTGCGATTGGGTTTCGATTTTTTATTGTTTTTACGTTAATTCCGCTGCGTTTTCATGCCCGAAACCCTTCAGCTTCATCCCACTCAGGGCCAACTTTTGTTTCTATGTCCTTAATTCTATTTCTTCTTTCTATCGCATGTTGTACTCTCTTCCATTTTCTCTTCATCAGTTCTTGAGCTTGAACTATACCTGGAGTCATAACTTCATCTACACCAACTAGAAGACAGTCATTATCAAAGGTATATTCTTTAGCAAACTCCTCCTCAACATTTATTCCAGCTGCTTTTGCAATTTCTTGTATTTCAATCTCTATTGGAATCTTTAGCGGCACATAGGGTTCAAATATTTCTCCTTCAAGTTGTCTCCGTCCAGGTCTATAGAAGATATCTGACTCCCCCTCAGCTGTATACTCCAATATCATTTCAACTCCAACTTCTTTTTCTTGTACTATTCTCTCCTCCTCAGTTGGGTTATCCTCCCTTCTGACTGGTGTAACTTGAGTTGTTGAAGTTGATCGACTAGAAATAGGAACTTTCTGAGCTAGCAGTTGTTTAACCAAATCTTTGATTTCTTTGATTTCTGTTCTCTGCTGCTCCTGCACCTCCAAGATCTTTCTTATTGAATAGTGAATTTCAGTTACCTGTGCCTCCAGATTTAGAATCCTTTGGCTATGTGCAGTGTGTGCAATGTGTGGGGTGTTTATTTGGGTAGTGGGTGTCTCACTTCTCACTGTTTTTGTTTTTATATGACCCTCAACACTCACACTCGGGAAATCAGGGTCAGGGAACATAAGATCACCAAGGTTAAGTGTTTCACTCAATTCCATAAAAGCACTGCGATCTTTTGTACCTGCATTAAAATCCCTATCCCTTCTATGGGTAGGTTGCCTCTCCGCCGGACCACTTTGGGTGGGGAGAACTCCTTTTTCAGGAACTGGGGGTTTGAGACCCAGTGTGGTCACCACTATGGATTCTGTGATGATTGGCATAGTTGTAGAATCTGTTATGCCAGCTGACGCCATTGAAGGGCTTACCTGCTCAGAGACACCCTGAACAGGTTCTACTACCGAAGCAGCAGATACTCTATTAAGAGAGCCCACATCCCTTCTATGGGTGTGTTATCCCTCCACCTGACCTGTAAAGGTGGGGAGGACCTCCTGATAAGGAGCTGGAATTTGAATCTCCAGGGGGGTCACCAACTCAGGCAATGTAGTGAATGACAAATTAGAGCCTATGGTGCCCCGCGACGCCTATAAAGGCACTTCCACTTGAAGTGGTGATGTTGTTGACACAACTACTCCTTGAATGGAGACCTCTTCCCTTCTATGGGAGAGTTGCCTTTCCACTTCACCCACTTGGGGAGGGAAAACATCCTGATTAGGATCTGGAGATGTTAAGTCCAGGGGGGTCACCACATTTGACAATGTAATGAATGGCTCGTGAGAGTCAGTGATGCCCCCAACTGCCTGTGAAGACAGGTTCTGAATTGGATTAACCAAAATAGTACTAGCTACCGAAGTAGCGGGAAATGTTTCCATCTCTGTTTCTATTCCCTTACCTTTCAGGATTTTGTCAATCTTAGAATTTAGATTGCGAAGGAAAAGAAGGGTTTTAGAGATTGGAGAATCAGGTTCCTGGCTCACAGTTGCCCTAGGTTTAAATTTCATTTTACGTCTTTTTCTAGAGGGCAGAGCTGTAGGGGATATTTCAATAATTTCCTAATTAGGTAGGGACTCCCTATCATCTACATCAATGGTTCTCTTTCTTGTTTTAGGAGATGGAGGGAATGTTTGTTGATCTCTGGAAGTGGTTAGAACTGGTTGGTCTTGACCAAGTTCATTGCCAGCTTTTATGGCCACTAAGGGCTCTTGTGTGTGCATTGTCGTTTCAGGCTCAGTAGGAGATAGTGTGACAAAATTTTCTGTTAGAAAAGCAGAAAAGTCAAAGTCAAGAAGGGTACCTTCATCCATCTGTTCATCATCAATGATAGGGATGTACACCTCTGTGGTTTGATCTTCTTCCACTATATCATCAATATTGTCCTCCTCTGTTGGATTTTCAGGGTTATTCCTTTCTTCTTCTTCTTCAGGAATTGGTTCTTCCTCATGTTTAGAACCAGCTTCTTCCACTTCTTCCATACTTTCATCTTCTTTTTCAGTGCCTGGTTCTTCGTCAGATGCTTCTTTGCTTCCTGAAACAGTTAATGTTTCAGCTTCATTCTCCTTTTGAGATGATTGTTCTTTCAAAATTTTCATGAGTTGATTCATCAGTTTCAAATACATGGTCTTCCTCAGAGGTTGTCTCTCTGTCTGCTTCAGATGCAGCCTCTTCTTCTTCTTCATCAACCTGTCTAAGAAGATCAAAGAAATCTCTGATAGGGTCAGTCAGTGGAGCAGGAGTATACCTGTTTGGATAGTCAGCCTCATTCAGTAGCCTTAAGATTGTCTTCATCTGAAGAGAGGGTGACTCTTCCAACTCACTGTTCTGAAAGGATTGGAGTTGATCAGCAGTCAGCACTTGGTTCAACACCAGCTGTAGAAATCTTGGATACAGACAAAAATTCTCCATTTTTGCCTGATTATATAGGATCTCCTTCATGATCATCTTCCCAAAATTGATTCTTGATCCATAAGCCACTGCATATCCAATCACCTTGTTGAAATTTGTAATTCCATGGAAGCCCCCTGTCTTTGGTGCAAGGCAATGAGACAGGATGTTGAAAAACAGATTCCATTCCTTGGGTAAGTGATTCTTGTAAATTTTCTTTGGAAGATTATTGTTTACTCTGGTGCAGTGTATGAACATGAAAAAATTATCCAATTCTGCTTAAGATGGTGCATCTACAAAATCTTCAGTTGGCAAATGAAGTGCCTGATTTATGTCATTCTCTATTATTCGCACTTTTTGCCGCTTGATTGTGCAAGTGAAAGCTGATATTCCATCTGCAGATATGTCTTTAGAAGACCTGTACACCTGTCTCAGAATATTTCTATTTAAAGGAACGTCAGTCGTTAGTGCATAACGGACTATCGAATTTTCATTTAAGAACCTAACCCAGTTATCTAACTCCCCTGCTTCAGTCCAATTATCTGTTACGACAGATAAATAATTAGTCTTTTTAATCTCAAAATGACCTGCCATTTAATTAAAAATGAAAGATAATTTTTATGAATTAAAATTACTAATTAAACTTGATTTAATCAAGAATAATGGACTAAACCCTTAAAACTAAAATTACTTGGATTAATTAAAAATTAAAAAGTATAAAGAACTCCTAGTAATTTTAAGCACACTTTTAATTATTTCACAAATTTTAATCGATTTTTAACAATGATAAACCCTAGCCAAAACTGTTCGAATATTGACAATGTTAATCTTAAAAACCTTAACCAAATTCAATGAGACCAAATGCAAATCAAAGAACTGATAGTGGGTCTCACAAAATTGGTCTTGGATTAAAATATGGACAAGAAATGGTTTGTTATTGATCGATTAAAACTTGTGGATCTGTGAGTTTTTCTTGCGCCTTCAAGAGTATATATACAGTGTATGTATGAAATGAGGCGCATGAAAAGCTCTTTGTATTTATAGGGGTGCAGCAAAAGAAATTATTTTTGCTAAGTACCTTTGTTACACCTTCACAGTGACCTCACTGTGTAGGCACCACAAAGTACTTTAGCGCCACAAACATGTTAGCAACATAATCTAAGAGTTTTGTTGCGCCTCTATAGTGGTGACACTGTGTTGGCGCAACAAACTTCCAAGGCGCCACTTGAATTTCATTTCAAAATATAAGTACTTGAGTAAGTTTTTGTTGCGCCTACACAGTGGTTGCACTGTATAGGCGCCACAAAGATAATTACAGCGGCAGAAAGTACTTGGAAATAATTCAAGTGTTCTCAGATTTTGTTACTAATAAAATAAATAACATTTATGAATAATTTGTATAATTAATAAATAGTAATCAATTACACATAAATATAATTTCACAAGATATTTATTAATAACAATAATCACATTGACTGTTAAAATTATTATCATAAATAAATTATGCTTCTTATTATTTTACTTTTATTTTAAATATGAGAATAAATATAAATATTCATCCTTTTTATTTAAAATAATTTCAAATAATATTTAAAATATCCAAGTGCCAAGAATTTATCATTTAAATACAAGCACTTAAATATTGTTTAAGATCCAAATAAAATAAATAACAATATAATTAATATTTATGCACAAAATATTTATCTAATTTTAAAACCTAATTACTGGAAAATAATTTGGTAGATAAATTCACAAGTCCTAAAAATATTGAAATTAATCAACTAGTGAATTTATCAGCTTCAAATTGCAGTTTTTGATTATTAACTTGTTAGTTAGAAGAATTTAACATCCCAAGTTCACAAACCAGTATAGTGAAAGTGATTTCATCCAGTGGTTTAGTGAAGATGTCTGTAATTTACTGCTCTGTAGGTACAAAATGTAACTCTACAGTACCATTCATGACATGCTCTCTAATAAAATGATACCTGATATCAATGTGCTTGGTCCTTGAATGTTGAACAGGATTGTTTGTGATGGCTATGGCACTTGTGTTGTCACAGAATATTGGAATTTTGTTCAGCAATAATCCATAGTCTTGAAGTTGGTTCTTTATCCACAGAATTTGTGCACAACAACTTCCAGCAGCAACATATTCAGCTTCAGCTGTTGACATTGCAACTGAGTGCTGCTTCTTGCTATACCAGGACTCCAATCTTCTACCAAGGAATTGACAACTCCCTGATGTACTTTTTCTATCAATTCTACAACCTGCATAATCAGAATCTGTATAGCCAATAAGGTCAAAACCTGTATCTTTAGGGTACCAAATTCCAAGATTCAGACTTCCCTTAAGATACCTAAAAATCCGTTTAACAGCTATAAGATGTGATTATTTAGGGTTAGACTGGAACCTAGCACACAAGCATGTAGAAAACATAATATCTAGCCTACTTGCAGTTAAGTAGAGTAATGAGCCGATCATACCTGTGTAGCTTGTGATGTCTACCTTTTTACCAGGTTCATCTTGATCAAGCTTAGTGGCAGTTGCCATAGGGGTTTTAGCTGTTGATGCATCTTCAAGACCATACTTCTTCAAAAGATCTTTGATGTACTTGGTCTGGCAAATGAAGATTCCATCTTTCCTTTGGCTTACTTGGAGTCCAAGGAAGTAATTCAGCTCTCTCATCATGCTCATTTCATACCTACTCTGCATTAGCTTAGCAAATCTACTACACAGTTGATCGTTAGTAGAACCAAATTAATGTCATCTACATATACTTGCACTAATATCATATCATTTTTGTGCATTTTATGAAACAGAGTCTTATCTATGACACATCTAGTGAAACCATTTTCAAGTAAGAATATAGATAGAGTGTCATACCATGTCCGAGGTGTCTGCTTTAAGCCATAGAGTGCCTTGAAGAGAAAGTATACAAAATCTGCAAATTCTGGATCTTCAAACCCTGGGGGTTGTTCCACATACACTTCTTATTCAAGCTCTCCATTCAGGAATGCACTCTTCACATCCATTTGATATACTTTGAAATGAGAGTGTGCTGCGAATGCCAGAAACATCCTGATGGCTTCAAGTCTTGCTACTGGTGCATATGTTTCATCATAATCTATTCCTTCTTATTGGGAATAACCTTTAGCAACCAGTCTAGCTTTGTTCCTCGTAACAATGCCATCTTCATCCAGCTTGTTTCTGAATACCCACTTTGTGCCAATTATTGACTTACTCTTTGGCCTGGGTACTAGCTTCCAGACTTTTTGTCTGTCAAATTGATTGAGTTCTTCTTGCACAGCAATGACCCAATCTGGATCTTCTAGTGCTTCTTCTACTTTCTTTGGCTCTATCTCAGAGAGAAAGCCAGAGAGTAAACATTCATTTTGAGAAGCACGTCTAGTTTGAACTCCAGCATCTGGATCTCCTAGAATCAACTCAAAGGGGTGGTCTCTACTCCACACCCTATGTCTAGGCAAATTTTCCCTTGAAGATTCAGCTTGATTATTATTGAAGTGATGGGTCCTGCTAGTTGATCCTTCAGTTGCTCCCCCTGAGCTGCTGCTTGGTTGAGAATGAGATTCTCTGCCACTACTAGTAGTTTATGTGAATCTTCCACTATTTCCACTACTAGGGTCAGAATCATCATTGTTATTATTCTCATTTGGGGCCTGATTTTCTGTTGCAGCTTCAGGTTCTATTTCACTTTCATCTGAGTTCATATTTTCAAACTGCAGAGTTTCAGTGTCGTCTGTTCTTTATAGACTTGGGAGCTTGAGATCATCGAAAGTTACATTCATGCTTTCAATGACCTTCTTTTGTTCAATCACATAAACCCTGTACGCTTTAGATTCCAGAGAGTAGCCAAGAAATATGCCTTCATGAGCCTTGGATTCGAATTTTCCTAGGTGCTCATCATCTTTCAATACAAAGCACTTTGCTCCAAACACATGAAAGTATTTCAGTGTCGGTTTCTTGTTTGCCATTATCTAGTACGGAGTCTTGTCATGTTCTTTGTTAATCAGGGTACGATTCTAAGTGTAGCAAGCTGTGTTGACTACTTCAGCCCAAAAGTATAAAGGTAACTTAGCTTCATTCAGCATTGTTCTTGCTGCTTCAACCAAAGTCCTTTCTTCCTTTCTACCACTCCATTTTGTTGTGGAGTTCTGGGCGCTGAGAATTGTCTTGAGATACCTTTTTCAACATAGAATTCATTTAGGGTTACATTTCTGAATTCTGTTCCATTGTCAGACCTGATTTTTCTGACAGGCAAACCAACTTCTACCTCTAACTTCTTTATGTGATCAATGATTATTTGAGGGGCTTCATCCTTTGAGGCTAGAAACAACACCCACGTGTACTTAGAGTAGTCATCTACAATTACAAGTGCATATCTCTTTCTTGACATAGACATGACGTTGACTGGACTAAATAAACCCATATGAATTAGTTGCAGTGGTTCAGTAATGTCTCATGAGTCTTTGCTTCGGTGAGATGCTTTCTTTGACTTCCCTTTTTCACATGCTTCACATAAACCTTCTTGACAGAATTCCATCTCAGGTAAACCTCTTACCAATTCCCTCTTAACTAAAGAGTTCATTGCCTTGAAGTTTAGGTTTGAAAGTTTCTTGTGCCATAACCAATTGTCCTTTGTTGAAGCTTTGCTGTAAAAACATTGAGCTTCGCCTTTGCTTGCAGAGAATAAGTCAGCTACAAAGAGATTCCCATTTCTCACTCCTTGAAGAGCAAGCTTCGCATCTTTCCTATTTTGGATTGCACATTTCTCTTTCTCAAAAGTTACTTTGAAACCCTTGTCAGTGAACTGACTGATACTTAGAAGGTTGTGCTTTAATCCATCCACAAGAGAGATATTTTCTATGATAACATTTCCAATTTCCAGATTGCCATAACCCGTTGTGAATTCCTTACTGTTATCTCCAAAGGTCACTATTGAGCCAGCTTTTTCAATCACATCTAATAGCAGGGCTCTATCACCAGCCATATGCCTAGAACAGCCGTTGTCGAGGACACGCTTGTTCTTTGCTATACCCTGCATCCACAGATTTATTACTTTTTCTTTGGTCCCAAACTTGATTGGGTCCAAGAGGCTTAGTTGAATAAACAAATTTAGCTGCAGAAACTTTCTGGTCCTTGTCTTTCTCATCGACTGTGCCCTTGTCCTTTGGTTTAGCCTTGACAGGGGTGTCTTTAGGCTTAGGGACAGGGGCTTCCTTCCTAGACTTAGGAGGACTAGCAGTTTTTGCCCTAACATGTTTTCTATTCATGTTCACATCTGTATTCATGCATGTACTAGATGAATTATTCATTAAGTTTATGTATGCAGACATGATGTTGAAAGCACATGGCATGCATTCTACTTTACCACATGGTTGATGAGGGAAAGACATGGCAGGCATATTAGAAGTTTCTTCTTTTACTACTTTTATCTTTTTGCATGCATGCGTAAGATGACCAGTAGAATTACAATTTTTGCAAACTTTTCTAATAGCTTTGGGAGAGTAGGCATAATCATTTTTCTTGTTAACACCTACTTTGCCATTTCTGTTAGCTTTCATTTTTTCATTCTTGTTACCTAAATCACTTTTAATCTATTCTTTAGGTCTACAATTTTTACAGATTTTTTAGGCAATCCCTTTTTACTTTCTTCCTCTTTCTTCTTTTGATCCTCAGCAAGGATTTCTTCTTTCATTAAGATCTCCTCTTCATTTAAGGGTTCCATGACAAACTTCTTATATAGGGGCTTGGTGACATTTTTCAACACATGTGGAATGTCTTGCTTCACAGGACTTTCCTCAGCAATTGATTCTACATGCATCTTTCCTGCCTTTTTATCATAGTCAAAACCTATTCCAATTTTTTGACCTATGACTTGTTTATCTATTGCCTCCTTTACAAGATTAGCAGATTTCTTATAAGCTTGAAGTTTTAACTCTAACTTAGAAATTTTATTCCTAAGAGTAGTTTCTACTTCCTGGTTGCACTTGTCTCTATTATGAAGATATTCTATTTTCTGTTTCAGATCTTCTAGATTGACACATGCAAGCTCTAGTTCTTCATTTCTAGCTTCTAGCATTTTATTCTTTAGAACTAGTTTAGCATTTTCTTCTTCAGATGCAAGCATGCTTGTATGTATGTTAAACATTTCTATACTGAGATCTTCTATAGTTTTCTTATATTCAGATTTAGACATGTCAATGGAGGAGAGAAATGATACCTTCGATGATTGAGGGGATGCCTCTGAAAAGTCTGCCATTAAAGCAATATTTCCAAAAGTTTCTTCTTCATCGTTGTCTGAATCATCCCAGCTCTTTCCTTCAGCTATATAAGCTCTTCACCAATGCATCATATTTCTGCTTGAGTTCATCATATGACTCCTTTCTTTCTTTCACTTGCTTCGGCTTCCGGCATTCTATTCCAAAATGCCCGGGTTCATCACAGTTGTAGCACTTGAACTTACTGCGATCTACCATTCCCGTCTTATAACCTCATTTGCTGTAAGATCTGGAAGACGATCCTTCCCAGTTGCTGTTTCTGAAACTGGAACCACTGTAACTGGATTTACTCTTGAATTTGTACTTAGGATTCCTCCTAAACCTGAGGTTCTTGAACTTCTCTGCCATATAGGCCATTGATTTATTTTCCAATTGTTCAAGTTCTTCCATTGAGTAGAAGTCGTCTTCATTACCTGGTTGAGTGTTATCTGTAAATTCAGCCTCCAGAATTTCTTCTTTCTCAACATCAGGTTTTACTGTGTTGGTCTCTGTGATAGCAAAATCTTTGGCTACAAGAGCTGTAGTCTTCAACAGTGCGGTATTCTTACTGTCCACTGTACCTGTACCATAAATGATCTGTCTTTGCTCTTGCTCCATTTTGTGAGTCTTGAGCTTCCCATATAAAATTTCAATGGACATGTCATTTATGTCACTCCTTTCTTTGATGGCAGAGATTTTGTGTTCCAGGTGTGCTGGCAGTGTCAACATGAATTTCCTGTTGATCTCCCTTCGTGAGTAGGCCTTCCCATGCAGTGTCAAGTCATTTAACAATTTGTTGTATCTCTCAAAGACTTGAGTGATACTTTCTCCTAGCAGTGACTTGAAAGCTTCATATTGGGAAGTAAGAATATCGAGCCTGTTCTCCTTCACTTCTACTGTACCTTCCATCAGCAGATCAATTGTATCCCACATCTGTTTGGCACTTGTGCAGTTAATCACTTGATTTAGCATTATTGTGTTCAAAGAATCCATCAGGATGCATTGAAGATGATTGTCCTATGCAACTATCTCTTTATCAGTATCAGTGAACTCTAAAGGTTCATTTGGGTTATCGTTATCACTATTACATACTAAGTTACATTATGCCTTATACAGAGACATATCTTCAGTCATGTGCCTAGAACATCCACTATCTAGATACCAGAGATTCATTCTCCTTTTTCCCTGTACACAATTAAAATAATAAAGTTTCTTTTGGTACCGAAGTTGCCTTGGATCCTCTCTTATTAGTTGCAGTTTATACCTTTGTTGTCAACTTTGTTTCTTTTGGTTTTGGTGGATTCAGGTCTACTTCAACCTTGGGAGTTAATTTTTGAGGCACATACACCTTGGAACTCATGGCAGGAATATCATGCATAATTTGAGATTTAGCAAGTTGATTAAAATGATTTTTAGCAGTTACATGCATATTCCATGGCATTCCAGGCATGTTCATATTGGCATATGTAAAGAAGGGATTATACATGTAAGGCATTTGTGCATATGGTATGTGAACATTTGGTGCAACCATATTAGAGGCCATGGCATTGATGAGCATAAAATTGGCAGGTATGGTATTTGTAGACATGACATGTGTATTAGAATCATTGATTGGCATGGAATTCTTTTCTTTCTTACAGCGCATAAATAAATGGTTTACACTACCACACTTTCCACAAACCTTCCTAGGTGCATACATTTCAGGGGTATAATTATTGTGCTTGTTTATACCTACCTTGCCATTCATATTTTTTTTCCATTTCTCAGGCTAAGGTTTAATAGATCCAACAGGTGGTATCCTTTCTAATTTTTCCTTTAACTATTTCTTAGATAGGTTACCTATGTTTATCTTCTCAACTTTAGCCTCAACTTGTTCTTTGGAGTCAGTTTCCTATACAAACTTATTAGAAGTGCTAAGATTGTTTTTCTTGTTGGTCATTGATTGTTTACCTGTCAATGGATGCTTATCAGTTGATTCAACATCAATTGATTGATAATCTTTATCAATTGATATAAGATTAGCAGTCGATTGTTCTTTATCCATTAAGGCATTAGTCAATGACTTACCTACAGATTTGGGGGATTCTCCTAGAATATCTAACCCTTGAACATCAATGATCTGTTTTGCAGTTTTAGCAGACCTATTTTATTTGTTAATTGTCTCAATTTCATCAGCTAATTGTTCTTTCAACAATTATTCTCTTTTCAAACTATTCACTATTTCATTCCTAGCATCTTTACTCTCTTGCTTAAATCTATCCAAACAAACTAGTTCATTTCCAAGAAAAGCATTTCTTTCAATCAAAGCATCAATGTATTCTTTAACTTAGAGTTTTCTTTATTTAGATATTTAAGAGTGATATGCAAGTTATACAATTCATTTGACATTTCATTTATAATACTATTTCATTCATCTTCTGAGAATTCAGAAAATTTTTGTAGCTAGTACTTGATTTTATGATGAACTAGATTCTTCTTCTTCATGGTTGGATATTAAAGCTAGATTGATGAATTCTTCAGAATCACTGTCCTCTGCAGCCCAGTCTTTATCTTCAGTTGCAAAAGCCTTTTTTTGTTTGACAAGGTCAAAGTATTTCTTTTTGTAGTGAATGCCATTATATGACTTTGCCTTCTTTTCTTGTTTTGGCTTTATGTATTCATTGGAGAAATGATCAGTCAATCCACAGTTGTAGCATTTGAATTTAGATCTATCAAGCAAATATTTATTTTAGTTATCATTTCTAAACTGGGTTCCAGGCCTTTGAGCATTTGGATTCCTCTTGAATTTCAACTTTAAAAACTTCATTGATAAAAATGCAAGGTTCTCATCAATCTCATCCAAATCATCTTGAGAGCATGCTTCATTCTCATCACATTTGAGTTTTCCTTTTCCTTTGGATATTTCAACAACATCATTAGCCACCATGCTAGTACCTTCTACACAGCCACTTTCAACATCACCCTTCTTGTCCTCATTTCCTTTGACCATCAAAGCCACATATTTATCTTTTCTTTGATTCTTCTCAATCTCTTCATCTTGTTGTGTTTCTAGCTCATATGTCTTGAGAATACCATAGAGTTTCTCAAGAGTATATTCTTTGAAGTCCTGAAATTGTCTAATGGAGACAGTCATTGCCTTCCATTCTTCTGGAAGAAATATAAGAAATTTCAAGTTTATATCCTCAGTTGCATAAACCCTACCATATAGTTTCAGTCTATTCAGAAGCTTTTGAAACCTAATATAAGTGGCATTGATGGACTAACCACTCTTGAAACGAAAAGATTCATATTTTTGAATCAGGAGTTACATCTTGTTTTTCCTGATCTGTTCTTTTCCTTCACACAGAGTTTGGAGAGTATCACATACCTTCTTAGATGTTGTGCAGTTGATAACATTGTCAAACATAACTTTATCCAAACCATTGAATAGGATATTCATGGCCTTTTTATCCTTGAGCACTTCTTTTTAATCCTCTTCTTTAAACTTAATGACGAGTTTTGGAACATGTTTGTCAAAGGCAGGAGTACCATTAGGGTTTACACCTGTGACCAAATTCATGGGAATATTGAAAGGCAGAGTGTCTAAACTTGTAACACTGTAACTTATGTAACTCAACTAAAGAAAAGATACTTAACCGGAAGACAATCAAGAACAAGAAGTCACAAGGAAATCAATACAAAATGAAGATAAGGTAATTGATACAATTCAACATGTTAATTATGATCAATCAAAGAGGAAATCATTGGAAGAAGTTCAAGTCAAAGTTGTTCATGCCTCAGTGATTCGTAACTTAAAGAATCAAGATCATAACTATCAGTATCAATAAGGCTAATTGATTTCAAGTGAAGAAGCAGGAAAGCAACTGTTGGAAAGCCACATTACTAATTGAATATAGTAATCTATTCAGAAGCAAGAACCCTATCAAGACTAGTCACTTATGAACCAGACCATTGCATCAAGTGTCAGGACATTAATAGCAAGTTTATGTCAGTAGTAGAGATCCATGTTCAAGAGCTTGTTAAAGAATATAGAAGACAAGAAGAAATCACAAGTTCAAGATATTGCGTTGAAGTTTCAAGTTGAAGCCCAGAATTTCTCTAAGTACTTACTAGGGAACTTATGTAGAAATTCTAGATAAGTTTCTACTTAGAGCCAAGTAGAAATTCTGGAGGTGGAAATATTCTCTAAGTACACAAGGAAGGAAGTTATCTCGAATTTCCTATGTAGAAGTTCTACTTAAATTTTGAGATAAAACCTTAGTAGAAATTCCTATGTAGAAGTTCTACTTAAATTTCGAGATAGAGCGTAAGTAGAAATTTCCATGTAGAAGGTCTATATAGAGAAAAGTTTCAACATGACACATGGCATCATCTGGTTGGCCGATTTCCGAGCTTTCAAGGCAAGATAAGATTTACGTGGACAACATTGGGCCACTCATATCTTATCTTTTGAAGACTACAAGTCATAGATTACAAGTAGTATAAATAGAAGTACCTATGTAACTTTTCAAATAGAGAAATATTAAGAGAAACACTTGTAAAAGAGATAGAGAGTATTCACAGAGTTTAGTATCATTTACTACCCTCTTTACTTTTGTTGTACTAGTGTAATGAATATTGTAGCAACCCTTTCAAGTTATATATAAGACATATATTTCTTGAATCATTGTGTTCATTTATTACATAGTATTTATTGCTTCATAAAGCTAAAAGGTTGTATTCACCCCCCCCCCCTCTACAACACATTTGGACCTAACAAATATGAGGTCCTTTTTCTATGTAGTTGACACAGGAGGGGTCAAGAGAATGTAGATCCAGATGCATTTTTACTTTCCAGGAAAAGTAAACATTTTTTCCAACACTGGAATTTTCACACCTGAATCCTTTTGGCCCATATTGACTTGTTCTTGATCTTAAAAATTTGTGTATGTTGAAAGCCTATGCTTTGATACGAATTGTTATTTCCCAGAACAATGCCAATGTATTTGTAGAAGGGGGGTTTGAATACAAATATAAAACTTTTTACAGTTTAATATTTGTTCTATTTTGTTTACAGTTTGAGATATATGGATTTGAACTTTTATAACATGAAATGAAACTTTGGACAAGATATAAAAATTACTGGTGGATTGATTACTCCACCAGTGTATATACATTTCTCAAATATCCTAGGTTTGATAACCTAACTGCTTTTACAAAGTTAAAATTGAATCAAATGTTCTTACAAGTGCTTTAAAGCTTGAACAACTGATTCTACGGAAATATTCTAACTCTGTTAATTCTAACAATGCTACCACACTTGTCTAAATATTATAAGAGTGTTCACAATTCCGTGAACAGAGTGTAAACAAAAATACATATTCTAGGAATATTACTAAACCATCTTTCCTTTTTATCTTTTTCCATTTTGGGAAAGATCTTCAATCTAGGAAAGACAGCTTCAATTTGAGTCTTCATAGTTAATGTAGACTATCTTCGATAGCTATTCTTTTTTCTGAAGATTCCTGACATTTTATCCTTTTGTGTTATCCCTAACAATTGATAATTTACTATTGAGCATATCAATTAATTTTTCCTTGCATCCATCAACTGCTATTCTTCTTCGATTGATCTTGATATCCATCGATTGATAATAACGGTTAGCTTATCGATTGATAGATGATATCAATCGATGGGTCTTGATATCAGGTGATGGTCTTCACTTTGACTTGGTTTGATATCAATTAATGTTTCATCCATCGATTCTTCAATATCAACTGATCATCCTTCACTTGCATATTTTTCCTGCCTTCAAATATTCACAATTTGGCAGTCTAAGACATATATCAATTGATGACCTATATCAATCGACTCTACTATCAATTGATGAGTTAGATATTATCAATTGATCCAACTAAATTAATTAAAAAGACTAAGTACAACCATATTACAAACATATCCAAATTATCAATTGATTAACATGAACATGTCAACTGATAAGTGGTTCCCTAACCAATTTATATTTATAACATATATCAATTGATCAATTTCAAAATTAATTTCTATGATTCTTAAGTTAAGTTTATCATCAAGCCTACATAATTCCTAACAATTGCCTCTAAGAGGTGTTCTTGATATATTATGGATAAACTTACTCAACAACAGACTCCTTAGCGATTGCTAATTCATCGTCTAGTAGAGCCTCACCTTCTGTTAGGGAATCTGTTAGGGAATCTCGTCTTGTTCTATCAAGGGGTTGCCTCACACCTCCATAAATGAGAGGTGAACATTCCTTTTCAGGGTTAGAAAATTTTCCCATTCAGAAGGGGAGACATAGTAGGCAATGTAATGAATGGTAAATTAGAGCCTACTTTTCCCTCGTAACCCGGTGATGGGAATTTTGTATGAAATACCCTTTTTGGCTCATTCGCAGAATTCTTGCTAGAAAGTTGCCACGCCTTGCTAGATAAATATGAGTGAGAGACCTCCCTTACGGGATCCAGAGATATTATTTCTAGTGAGGTAGATACATTGGACAATATAATGAATGACAAATTAGAGTCTGTATCTCTTCTTGATGCCTGTGAAGGCATGTGCATTTTTGAGATCTCAATAACGTCATCTACTATAATAAATGGTAAATAAAGAAGTTGGGGGGGGGGTGTTGCTTGTACCTCTCATTGTGCCCTCTATGCAATGTTTTCCTAATGATTTATCTCTTTAGACTTACCATCAGTGTGAGTACTAGTGGTGTTCATCACTCATTACAAGGTGCTCTGGCTAACGAGCGAATTTCAATGAACTCATCTATTGAGAGAAAGATTACAGAGACAGTTTTATTGTCTTTTCAACTATGCATACTTTTGAGAAGATGCATATGAGCTTACAGTTACATCAGTTTATATACTACTTTTCTTCTCTAGAGGTAGAGCTGTGGGTGTATTTCCGACTTCATCCTTATTTACTGCATTAAGTGCAGTTTCACTTTTATTAATCTCTAACTTACATGAGTTCCTTATATGTCCAGGAGTTGAAAAAATAAAATTGGATGAATTAGTGTTTGGTACTATGGCCTGGGAAAGAGATTGATGGGTTTTCAACGTCTTGGCCAGCTTCTAAAGCCATTGGGGGCTAAACGGATAGAGCCAACAAGTAAGATAATCATATTAACATTCCCAAATTTATTTTTCATATCAAAGAGAAGGAAACAATATGAGCATGAATGGTAATATATTGCATTAGCAAAAGATTTTTATCGGATATAAAGATTTATCATTAAGAGTAGATTCAAAATTTCTTTAAGATATATTTCCCTTAATAAAATGTGGGAAGATGTATTAAAGAAGAAAGTTTCTATCCCTTAAGAATTTCCTATAAGGCAAATTTCCCATAATAAAATGCAACAATTAATACCAAAGAAGAAATTCAACTCTCTTCCCAAATTATATCTCAATAAAATGACTCATTTCCATTAAACCTTAGTACTGTATGTTTTGCAAACAGTTTTGCAATTCATCCTTATCAGATAGATGACTATGATATTCTGACTCATAATGCAATTATTATTTTCATCATTTTCTTCCATCTGATAGTATCCCCGATTTAAAATGACAATACTTGATAGTGAGGGTAAATGTATGTTTAGTAATATAGTACAAGACCTTCAAAGCAAAAACCACTATTTTGGTACTATGAATCAATGTGGAACATACATTGAAATAAGTGTTTGAAAATAAATAATTTTACACACGGTTGGTACCTCGAAGTAAAAAAATAATTTCTCCGAATAAACTAGCAGACACAATAGTAAGTTTAATCACAAATTTTCTGTCACTTTAAAAGGAAAAATTAAGTGGGAAAAAGGTTTTGAAAATATAGCATTTAAAACCAGTTTTGGAGATAGGATAAAAGATTTTGAGATTAGAGAAAGATTATCTTCAAGAAAATTTGATTCACACCCAAGGTTTTAGAAAACAAAGTAGGGCTGTAAATTAAAAGATTTTCAAAAGAGAAGTTTTGAAAAAGAATTATGAAGTTTCCTTCTGTAAAACTGATAGTAAACATAATGTATCTTTGAAGAGAAAGAAATAGACAAGAAATTTATTTTAAATACATTCAGGTTTAAAATTCAGTTAAAGATAGAAATCTAAATAAACCAATACTAACGACTTTTTCAAAAACCAATTTTTACTTAGAATAAAGACTAAGCGAATCCATTAGTATCAATACATCACAATTATCATATAATAAAATATTAATCAATTATCATAGAGTATTAAAATATAATATTTATACTAAAAATAATCATGCTACAAATTTATTTTAATTTACTCAAATTATGAAACTAATATATCACTAAATTATTTTATATCATCATAATTTAAATACATCAAAATAATTTAAATACTTATGTTATACTAAGCAATTACCAATAACATGCATATATATAAATCGAAACATTGTAATTATTCAGTAGAATAATAAGTATTAAGATATATTTTTATTGTTAGTGATTTTCAGATAAATAACATATATTATCACTAATATTAAAAATATCACAATTAATTGCAAAGAAACATTATCAAAATATCATTACTTGATATTTATCAATAATTTTTTAATGCAAGTAATTATGCTTCTATTATTTCATCAAATCAAAGTTATGAAACTAAAAAACATTGAATTGCTTCAATTCATAATTTTAATTAAGATGAAATAATTTCGCTAAATACTAAATAGTCATATGATTGAATATTAGCATATAACTTCCTACGTTATATCTAATAATCGTCAAACAAGCATATTGCACTTATACTCATAGCAATTATTAGTGATATACGTAAACTCGAGGAAATAGTTAAAAAGAAATTAACAAGTCCTTTAAATATTGACATTTAATACTTGTGATCCTAATTGCAACTCCTCGCTGATAAAATCATATTTTAGAAATATTTTTTAAGTATATAAAATATTGACAATTTTATTCACATAATTTAAAAAATATTTTAACTTCTAATATTAGTGATTTTTGAAATAGACATTAATTATTTAGAACAAAAATTCAATATAACATCACTAATATAAAAAACGACCACAATTATTTGTAATAAAATATTTAAAAGTATGAGATTAAAATATCATAGCAATTAAATAAGATATAATTGACTAATAATAATCAAATATTTATAATATAAATAATTATGTTACATATTATCTTAATCATTTAAGTCATCAGACTGAAACGACATTGAATTGTATAACATCATAATTTAAATCAACTAAAATAATATTCAAACTTATGCTAGAACATTTAATTACCACAAATGTATATAACATTATAAACATATTAATTAAAATAGTAGCAATATATACGAGGTACTGGATTTAAAATAAATTCACAAGAATATGGACAATTTACTACGTGTGAACTCATTTAGAAATTTCTTACAGATGGGATTTTCAATAAATATGCACATAAATAATATCTCAAGTTCACTAACCAACTTATATAAAATGAATTCATCAAATTGTTTAGCAAAGATCTGCAAGTTGTTCTACTAAGGACAACTTTCGAAAGAAATGATACATGATGTCCTTGTTCCTAAAATGGTACAGAGAATATCTAGCAGAGTTGTTAGAGTAGAAATAGTTTCCTTGTTCATAAGTTTTTATCACAACATCCACTAGCTGCTTTAAGTTCCGCGTTTGCTGTAGCTATGTATGTCGAATGCGTCCTCTCATTTTAACAAGAAATTCAACTTCTTCCACAAAGAATAACTTCTCTGTCTTTTTTTACAACCTGCATCATCAATATCTATATAACCAATTAGGTTAAACCTATTATTTTCAGGGTACCAAATTCTAAAAATTCGCGATCCCTTCAGATATCTAACGATTCATGTCTTAGCTATAAGTTAAGATTCTCTAGTATCCACTTGGAAACTTGCACATAGTCATATTAAGAGTATAATATGTGAGTTGTGTGCATTTGAATAAGTAATAAGCTAATCATACCTCTATAACTTGTCATTTTAATTCATATACCTGATTTGCCCTGATCAAGCTTAGTGGTCTGCTGAAAATAAGTCTTGGCAGGTCTGGAAACTTCCAAATTGTACTTCTTCAAAAGATCCTTGACTTACTTTAATTATCATCGTTCTTGTGAACTACATTTAATCCAAAAATAATTGCAACTCTTCGAACATGCTTATCTTATACTTACTATGCATTAACTTAGAAAAAATCTTTTGCACAAGTTTTTGTTAGTAGACTCGCATATAATACACTCATGGTATACTTGGACTAATATTACATTATGTGTGTGGCTTATATTCGAGAGAGATATATTTGTATAACAATATAGTCTTGGCAGGTCTAGAAAGTTCAAATTGCGCATCTTCAAAAGATCCTTGGCTTACTTTAATTGTCATCGTTCTTATGAACTACTACATGTAATCCAAAAAGAATTGCAACTCTTCGAACGTACTCATCTTGTACCTACTCTGCATTAACTTAGCAAAAATCTTTTACACAAGTTTTGGTTATGTATGTGCCTTGTATTCTATAGAGATATATATGTTTAACAATCTTACTAAAATCATTTTCATGTTATACACAAGTTAGAATGTCTTACCATGTCCTTGACGATTGCTTGAATCCTGATATCCATTCATAGAGAGCTTGAAAAGAGAATGATATACAAATTCCAATAGATCTGCAACTTCAAAGTCCAGGAGTTGTACATCAACTTCTTCTAAGTCACCATTCAGAATTGCACTTGTTCACATTCACCTGATAGATCTTCATACTTCAATGCATAACAGGTGCAAGGAATATCATATTATTAGGTCCTCATAATGTTGGGTCCTAATAGGATCATGTGTCATCTTAGTGCTTGTCATTAGATCTTGAAAGTCTCGAAGATTTTCTTTCCATCATCATCGATACTTTCTACCTGATATTAACCTGTAGCAACCAGTTTGGTTTTGTCCTCATAACAATGCCAATAGTTATCCAGTTTATGAAAACCCTTACAATACCAATTGTAACTTTGTCTTGTAGTCTGGATTTCAACTTCAGTAGTTTTTTCCTTTCAAACTTATTGAGTTTATCTTGTATTACAATTACCCAATCTGGATCAATCAGTACTTTTTCAATATTCATTTTGTATACCAATTGGTAGCAATTGTTAGATCCCTAAAAATAAATATTTACTTTGTCGAGCACCTCTAGCCTTTACTCCAGTATCCAGATCACTAAAAACTAGACTACATGAATGATCTTTACTACAGACCATTTATCTTGGTAGATATGTTCTTAATGTATTCATTTCATCCTCATTACATGTGTTGAGTATGACTAATAGATCCTTCTTTTGTTGCTCCCCCTAAGCTGCTGCCAGGATGTGTTGAAGATCCTTCACCTTGTTCAGTGAATTATGTTAAAGTCTGGGGTTGTGTAGTTTCACTACCATTTCCACTACTAGGATTTGAATCATCACCATTATCATTGTTTCCTTCTACAGTTTCAGTTTCATAATTAGTATATAAATTTTGTTAGTATTGGTGTCCTAGAGACAATACTTTTAATGTTTTATTGAAAACAATTAAGGATTATGTTTTATGTGATTATTTAATTATTATTTATTATGTCTTTATTTATTGCGTTATAAATTGAAAGGATAATAAATGTCCTTGGAATATTAATACGTAATATATATCTTTAAGTATGTGACTTAAAAATGAGATTATATGAATAGCATTTTATTCCTAAAATTCCCTAGTCAAGTATTATTATTTAAGGACAATAATAATGCAATAAGACTAGTATGTTTGTTGACGGATGACCACATCTCATTGGTCATAGGTATGGTAATACTAAAGTCAAGAACATAAGTGTATGTATCAATACATGACACTGGAAAGACCCGCCGTGAGATTCTACATGTAAATAAGTGTCATAAGAAATCTCACTGTGATAATGATGTAATGATCCTCTGACTTGAAATCATTAAATTTCTATACGAGAATTAATATACTTTGATTACACTCAAAGTTACCTTTAACCGGGTAATGATAAAGGTGTACATTGGGTATGCTATGAATCGTATGAGGAATATGAATGATAGATATAAGATTTAACCCTCCAATTCTAGGAGTGATATTATTGGCCTCTTGATTGAGTGAGACTATGAAATGCATGGTCATGCTCAAATATTGATTTGTTTAAATAGTCTACTCATTGATCAAGGAAACCGAGATTAAACGTTGAAGAGGATGACACTATACATGCCTCGAGTTTGATCTATAATATAAGGTTAAAGGGATTATATTACATGGAACATTATTCACGAAAGGTTTAATTAAATCACCAATTATTATTGTTACTTGGGTAGCAATGATGTATTACTAGATGCCGCTCATTGTTTATAATTTTATTATTAGATAATAAAATTATTGTCAACGTAATAATAACCTAAAGGGTCACACAGAAAGAACGTCAAAACGGAGGTTTATTTAAATTACGAATTTAAATATATTATTATTTATTCGAATTTAATTATTAAATTCGATTTAATAAGTATTATTATTATTCGAATTTAATTATTGAATTAATTAAGTGGGACTTGATTAATTATATTAGAATTCAGATTTAATAATAATAATAACCCAAAGTCATAATGGGTTTTGGAAACCACATGGATTAGGGTTAGGCCCAAAATCTCTCTCTCCCCTATATATACATAATGATGTATAGTATTAGGGTTTAATCATCAAATTTCGTTTTTAGAGAAAAACCCTAGCTGCTCAACATCAAGAGAGGCTAGAGAAAGAGAGAGAGAGAGAGATGTAAACAATTCGGCTAGTACCGACTCCGGTGATCGTAGGACGATCGGGCGTTCGTGTGGACTTCTTTGAAGAGCAAATCTTTGCAACAAAGGGCTGCTGTTATTCATCTTTCTGGACCTCCATTAAACAGCATACGGAAAGCTTTGTTAAGGTACAGACTTCTTCACCATAATCATCCAACGTTATACATGGATCCTGCGATTGAGTTTCAATTTTTTTTATTTTTTACGTTAATTCCTCTGCGTTTTCATGCTCGAAACCCTTCAATGGCATCAGAGCTACGTCTATAATGGGATGATTTGGTTATGTGTTTAACAGTTTTTCGATGTATGTAAACATATATATGATATGCCGTGACTATATATTGATATATATGTTTTTGAATATATGATATTCATGTTTTGTATAATCATGGGATGATTTTGTGTATTGCTGTATGTATATGATACATGTTTGTTCTTGTTATGGAAATCGTATTCGATACGAATTCTGAAACGGCTTCGGTAGATTTTCTGAAATCTGTGTCCAGTGTCCGATTTTCGCAAACGATATTAATTTTCTGACTGGAATCGTGTTAGTGAGCAATACTGACATTGTCAGCTTCGCGTATGTAAGCCGTTTGACGACGTTACAGGCCCCGAAACGACCATTTATTATTTTCTGAAATTTATTTGATTTTCTGAAATTTCGAAATTTTTTATATATGATTATATGATATGTTTATATAATCTGAGATATATTACATGTGTTATGTGATAATATGGTGGATGGTTATGGCCTAAAGACCCATAGGATAGTGGTTTTGTTTTATGGTTTTGGTTTCTAAATACGACTTGCATGTCGTTTATTCATTGTAATTGTTAATCTCGAATGTAACTCGAGTTCTTCTTGTAATTTCATTAGAATAGATTTATTTATTATTCAATGTAATTATTCAATGGAGACTTGGAAGCAAGGAAGCTAGGAGGCAATCCAGATGATGGAGCAATGAAGAAGATAAAGACATGTAATATTGTAGTATTTGAAACTACTATAGATTGACCTTGATAATTCCATTAGCTTGGAAATATCACATAGGATGGGGCCATAACCAAACAAGTTTAATTTATGCACAATACATATATGTATATGAATGCATGTGTAGATATGTATGTGTTGGAATGATGTATGTATTAGATACGACATCCATGCCATGTCTGTTTAAGAAAGATAAAATCTGTAATGATTCAAGATTTTAAAATTAACAAACGATCATGAGATTCTTGTGTTTATGAAATATGGATTTTTAAAACACGGAATTAAATATTGATTTTTGATATCTATAACTGGAATTTTCTGACAAAAACGGATATGCGTATTCGTAAGGCTGATGGGTTTTAAGTGTGACCACTGGTATCCACCATCTACCTGGGAAATGAACAATTTAAGATGTCAATTTGAAATATTTGGTTCAAGGAAAAATTGAGGATCTCTTTATGATGTGATCATGATCGTTATAAATTTTCTAAACCCCTTAACAAAATATTAAGTTTTACTCGGATGCTTTCCAATGAATGAACACTCATCGAATCCTAGATCGATTAGGGGAAGGACTGTCAGTGGCAGGGGACTCCTATCTATCGTGGTGAGATGCGACGAATATAAACGGTTATATTCGGCCGTTGTATCATTGGGTCTAACTTAACTGAGTCGTCATAATAAGGTGAAAATAAACGGTTATATTCAACCATTATGAACTTAGAAGCACAGAGTTTGGTTAAAAGTCTATTAGATAGATAAGATCAATCGTTGTTCATCAAACTATCCAAGAATTATATATGATATAATTGACAACTGTTGTCTACCTAAATAATCATTTTTTAAGGACTTCCAGTGGTTGACTTAGGATATGACGAAATATGGATCTTGGCTCACTAGAAAGAATTATGGGATATACTTTCCAAATTAATAGTAAGGGCTATTAATTTGATAAAAATAGTGGGAGATATATTATGAATATATCATAATCATTTGAACATAATAAATAACTCAGACAATCTAATGTTTATTTTATGCATTTTAAACATTGTAGATATTTAAATGACAAACAATACAAATACTTTCTCCGTACGAGCAACCCTTGAGAAGGACAAGCTGGCATGAATTAACTTTCTGGATTGGTATAGGAATTTGAGGATTGTCCTCAGGCAAGAGCGTAAGCTCCATGTCATTAAAAATCCTTCACCTTCTCCTCCTGCTGAGAATGCAACTCGCGTTCAGCAAAATACTTATCAGAAGCATATTGATGATGTGAATGACATTGCATGTCTCGTGCTAGCAACCATGAGTGTTGAGCTTCAAAAACAACATGAGCATATGGATGCTTATGAGATGATTGAACACCTTCAAAGAATGTTTGAGGGACAAGCTCGTCAAGAAAGGTTCGACACGAGCAAAGCACTGTATGCTTGCAAACAGGGGAGCGTGAACCTGTTCAACCACATGTTCTGAAGATGATAGGTTATATTGAGTATCTTGATACTTTGGGTTTCCCGATTGGTTTGGAAGCTCAGATTGACTTAATCTTGCAATCTTTGAACCGCAACTATACTCATTTTGTTATGAACTACAATATGAATGAGATAGACAAAACACCCACTGAATTGTTGGCCATGTTACGAACTACTGAAACCAACATGAAAAGGCTGAACTTGCTGCCATGTTGATGGTAGATAACAAAGGTAAGGCTAATAGGAAAGGCAAATGGAAGGGAAAGAAGAAGATTGGATCTGCTTCTAGTCCCAAGCCAAATGCTAATCCCAAACCGGCTTTAAAGCCAAAGGGTGTTGTTGCAAAGGGTGATTGTCACTACTATGGTAAACCAGGTCATTGGAAGAGAAACTGTCATGCTTATTTGGAGGATCTGAAGAAGAAGAAGGCTGGTCAAGCTTCGGAAAGCTTCTGATTCAGGTATTTATATTATAGAGGTCAATTTGTCAACTTCTACATCATGGGTATTGGATACTGGATGTGGTTCTCACATTTGTATAAATGTACATGAACTATAAAGGAGTAGGACTTTGGCTAAGAGAGGTCGACCTACGAGTTGGCAATGGAGCAAAGGTTGTTGTTTTAGCTGTAGGGACTTATTATTTATCATTGCCGACTGGGCTTATTTTAGAACTTGAGAACTGTTTTTACGTGCCTGCAATTTACAGAAACATTATTTCGGTTTCTTGTTTAGACAAGAAAGGTTTTGCATTTTAATTCAGAACAATAGTTATTCTTTTTCTTTGAATAATGTTACCTATGAGGTTGCACGTTTATTTAACGGTTTATATGTTCTTGATTTAGACACTCCTATCTATAATGTGAATAACAAACGTCTTAAAATAAATGACTCAAATCAAACATACCTCTAGCACTGTCGTTTAGGCCATATAAATGAGAAGCGCATTTCCAAGTTACATAAGGATGGATACTTGGATAAGTTTGACTTTGAATCATACGAAGCATGCGAACCTTGTCTCATTGGAAAAATGACTAAATCTCCTTTTACTGGACAAGGTGAAAGGGCCACTGAACGATTAGAACTTATACATAGTGATGTATGTGGTCCTATGTGTTAGGTCCTGGAGATCGTAGAGGGGGGGGTGAATACGATTCCCAAATAAAAATCTGACTTTTATTTATTTTTGGGACAACATAAAAATTACTTTGGTTCAAACCCAGGTACTGTTCATCATCTTCTTCAACCTCAAGAACACCATTAAAATAACCAAGATAATGAACGGTAAATCATCCAAAACACACAACACAACAAGATCCAAGAATATAACTTTATATTCATTGAAGTGGGGTAGATGCTACAAACAAGTTCAAGAACATAAGCTCAAGAACACAACAAAGAAATGATTTTTGGCTCCTCTAAAAATATTACAAATTCTAGATCTAGGAGACAAAAATCAAACCTATCTTCTAAACAAGATTTAGCAATATTTACAATAGAAGATAGATGAGTGGTATGACAAAGAAATTCATGGCCCTATAATATTAAAGTATGAGTTCGGCCATGGGGGAGAGAGAAAATAATTTTCTCTCTCTCTCCCCATTTTTTTTCTCTGCCGAATGCTCACCTTGGAAGATGACTTGGGTTTCTTCTTTATATATTGAAAAAGGTGTTACTTTTTGTTTTTCCACCTTTTACTTTTGTCCACTCAAATCATATCTTCAAAGTCATGTGCAAAGCATGCCTTTGGAAATATTTAATGTAAAAGTAATATTTAATAAATATATAAAATATAAATAAAGAATATCTTTATTTATAAAATATATAAATAATTAAATAAATACTTTATTTAATTAAATTAAATATTTCCATTCCACTCTTCAATTTGTGTAGACTTCCTTATCCAAATACTTGGCCCCGTATACGTGACTCCACCACGTCCAAGTATTTGGCTTTCTAATCTGTGAAGCTTTAGTAAGATCCAATCAGGTTGTGCCGTCTGTCTCTTATCCATTAGGCTGACATTTCTCCAACACTGATTTACCACCTTTGTTGATCCTCCACATGACTCAAGAAAACCAACAACTTTAGAATGATTAAAATCATATTAACCGACGAGAGCTTGCCTCCAATGTCCTGACACTTTATGCAACGGTCTGGTTCATAAGTGACTAGTCTTGATAGGGGCTCTTGATTCCGAACATGATTCCACATTCTTCTTTGCAAACCTTACTTGTTGCTTCGATTGTAATGCACTAAAATCGTCATAGACTAAGACAATCTTCTGTAGCTTCCACATCCTTGAATAGATGTCAACATCTTTTATTCTCCACTGAGGCATGAACATGTTAATGAACTTCTTCCAGTGAGCTTCAAGTCTGTAGATGATCCTTTGATACTTTGTCTTAACTGAACTCTGTGATCCAAGATTTCTGTGCACCTGCATATTATTACATGTCCTGTTCTATTGTTGAGTTATCATCAACCATTACATAGAGATTACATTTAGCATTCCTAGTACACATGAAAGTGCAGTGAGTTACTTCCCTTCACTCCTATCTCCCCTTTCAATCTCCCCCTATTTGGTTGATATGGAATAGCAATCAAATACTATTTCCACTTACAATTTCCCCCAAAAGCAATTAAATAAAATTAGCTACTAGAGGATAACTCAACTAATATATAAGAAACAATTAAAGTACTGGACATGAAAATAATATACAAAAGGTTCTGGAAAGATATAATCAGTTAAATCCAGATTTCCTGAGTTGCTGAAAATGAATGATGAATTTCTGAATTTCATTTTCCTTTAGCTTCCTCCACTTCAATGTTCTTCAAAGATGGGGTTCTTTCAATAAAGAAACAAATCATTAGTAAAGACTTCTGAACAATCATTCTTGTTTATCTTGCAATTCGAACTAGAACATACAGCTCTCTATGTTCCCCATAAGAGGTCAACTCATTCTCCCCTTAAGGTTGTTCTCTCTTAGAATGAAAGTCACTTCCTCTTTTTCTTCAGGATGTTCTATTTCCAGGAAACATAATTTTCTTTCTTCCCTGCACTACTCCACTGACTTCATCTATCACTGAAACAAGAAATAGAACACACTTGGACACTTCTCATATGCCCCCTTGAAAATCTCCTTCACATTCTTCTTTACCCAGAAAACTTCTACTTAGCAAAAACTCCCCCTGAGTTGATACTCTTCAAAGAAATCTTCATTTTCATTCATTGATCGTGCTAGAAAGAATTCTTCTGCCGAACCTCTCCTAAGAATGTTCCAAGGACAGATCTTCAAACAAATAGAGCAAAATCCCTTAGATATCTTTTCAGAATAAGATATAGCATTGCAAACCAAGATGTTAAGATTCTTCATAACTTCTTCCCCTTAGTACGACAAGTAGCTTCTTCCCAATTGACAAAAAGTAACTTCTCCACTTCAGACGAAAAATCAGTTAAATCTACAACACCTTTAGGGATTAGGCTCCAACCAATTACTAAGAAACTCCCCCTTAGTAATTTCTCCCTTGCATCACTAAGGTTTCAATTTTATCTAATTCTCCCCCTTAGTTCATGCAAGCTCCAATCCACCCTTGTGTCTTTAGATATCCTCTAAGTAACCTCCACAAGATAGGATTGACAGATCTCATTTCTTGTGTCACCAAGAGATCTTGTTTCTTGTATCACCAAATTCTCCCCCTTAGTTGAGAATATCCTTTAAAACAATAAAAGTATCATCTACATCCAATCGAATAAGAAACTCTCCTCCAATTGAACATAAAATCCCCCTTAGGCCTAAAAATTAATGTCTCCCCCTTTGAGATTGAGAATAACACGAATGAATAGATCCAAAGGTAATAGTTTGGACATTCCCACTAAGCTTCAGCTAGACTCTTCTTCAGCTTGTCTTCCAGAAAAGAATCTCTTCAACATTCCAGAGCTAGAAAATTCAGTAACAGGATTAAAGCATAGTAGCAAGGTTAGTGTTTGGTCTATGGTTTCCTCACTTCTACTACGTTCTGTTGGTGTTTACACTTTCAAGCGTAAGTGTTCCACTCATTTCTCTCCCTATTTCTCTCACTCAAGTGTATCACTCCCTCACTTCACTCAAGTGTTTCTCTCCCTTACTTGCACTCATTCCATTTATAGCAATTTGTACCTGCAAGTAAATCCATGCTAGTCTCACCAAGATATTATGGATCGTTGACTGTAGCATGTTATCGATCACTAAAGATCTAGGTTCTGAGATGGAATCTCAGACAGGGTTTCAGTTAGGTCGTCACCCAACTCACCATGAGCAAATCCATGCACACGTGGCTCGTCGTCGGGGAATAACCCTTCTGAAATTGGAATCTCCTCCATTCCAGGAGTGACTGAAATCCCAACACCCTGATCCTCAAAAGACTCATCAAATTGGTAAACCAACTGAATCATAGTCTACGAGTTGTTGCTCAGCTACTTTCCGCATCAACAATCTCCCCATATGCAAATCCATGCACTGGATCGTTGAATGTGGTATGCGTACTAACAGCTATCTAAGCATCAACCGACTCCCCATATGCAAATCCATGCACTGGATCGTTGACGGTGATATGCCTTTAAGTTTTGAGCGATCCATGTATTCCAGAACTTGAATTCCTGGGAGAGTAGACGTGTACAAACATCTCTCTCAATCACCTGTGAAGATGAATTAACTCACTATTTTCAGTCATGGAAAACTGTTAGTGATTGCCTCTCAACATCAACAGATTGCTCTGCGGATGTGAAATCCCGTTAGGGAACTAGGACTGTTCCTCCTAGGAAGGTTGACAAGGATTCTAATATATGGCAAGAAATCCAAGTTTCCCTCAAATACCTGTGAAGGTGGCTCAACAACTTCATTCACCATGAATGGTAAACACAGAAGTTTAGGGGTTTTACCTATACCTCACAATGTGCACTTCTTGCAATGTGTCCTCACAATTGTTAGTCCCAAGAGAGGCTAGAGAACTGTTAGGTCCTATAACATCCCTTAGAAGCAAAAACTTTAGGATTACCATCAGCGTGAATGCTTTTGGTGTGCTTGACTCATTACAAGGTGCTCTGGCTGACGAGCGAATTTTCAATGAAATCACCCTGTTGAGAGAGTTCATTCAGAAACGGTTGAATTGCCTTTTCAGCTCTGCATCCTTTTGAGAGAATACAGATGAGCTACAGTTACCTCAATTTGTATACTTCTTTCCTTCTCGAGAGGTAGAGCTGTGGGTGCACTTCCGACTTCATCCTTATTTGCTGCATCAAGTGCAGTTTCTTCCTTAACAACCGCTAATCTATATAAGTTCCTTATATCACCAAGGGTTGAAAGTTTGAATTAGAATGATAGTGTTTGGTACTAAGGCCTTGGTTAGAAATTGATGGATTATTCAACTTCTTGACCTTCCCCTATAGCCACTTAGGCCAAGCCATTTCGGCTAAATAGATAGAGTTGATCAGAGCTATATAAAATTTGGTAGAGTATGATTAAACTTATTTTCTATTCCTTCTCAGAAATATAGCATCAGAGCAATGTGTCCTCAAGAAACAATGCACCAGGGCTAAAATGTGGGAATTAATAAAGAATAGGTAAAAGAATATTAAGCCAAATTTCATAAAATCACAATTTTGAAAAAAAATTTAACAGATTAACAAAAGTGTTCTTTTGAATTTCTCTTAGACAAATATCCAATTGAAATTCAACTTTTTTTTTAACAAAAACATTTTGATTAATAACTCAAATCTATTTCATCTTGCTCACTGTATGTTTTCATAAATTGTTTTGCAATTCATTCTTATCGGATATTATCTCCGACTTAAAACATAAATCATTTAAAAAAAATCGAATGAATGCTTTAGTCATACAGTCCAAGGCACTAATCCCAAAGCAAACAACCATTGTTTTAATACTACAGGTCAATGTGAAACAGACATTAACAAGAGTTTTGAAAAACGTTTTACCAATAGTTGATACCTCAAGATCAAAACAATTTACTTAAATAAAATAGCCTGATACGATGCAACCTAAGTTACAAGTTATCAAGTAACTTTATTTAAACAAATCGTGGAGAGAAAACAGTTTTCATTACAAAATATTTAGAGAGAGAGAGGATATATGATTTTGAAATAGAAAGATAATCCTCAAGAAATGTTCTCTTTCAAAGAAAACTTTTAGTGGCTTTTCATTCTCTGGCAAATGAATGCATGTTTAGATAAAACATTTTTCACAAGAAATAGACAAGAAATTTCTTTATGCATTCAAGTTCTAAAGAATGAAAAACATATGTTAATACTAATGAATTATCAAAGATATGAATGACAAGACATTCAAAAGTACTAACATCATTCAATCATTTTGTAATAAAATGCATCTTACTACAAAATAATCAAGCACATAAGATACTTACATTATGCTAGACAATTACCATTTGTCGCTTGAAACAAACACATATTGCAATATAGATCATGGTAATTCTAAAGCATAAAACATAAGCATCCGCTAAACACTGAACATACATTGACCGAATGACAGCATTTAACTTCTTACACTACATCTCAACAATTATCACATAAGCATATTGAAAATACTCATGACAATCAGAATGTATGTAAGCTCGAGGTACTAGTTGCATCAGAGATCAAATACCTTTAAATATTAATACTAAAATTAATGATCTTTGACAACCCCTCGCGATGTAGTAAATTACTTTCAATATCAGTGTTTTTGAAATAATCTTTTTGTCACTTAGTGCAGAAATTCTAAGTGACATCACTAATATCAAAAGAATGACAACTAATATTAATGGATTTTGCAAAAGACATGAATTACATCACTTAAACTACATATTAAGTGGTTCCATTAATATTAGCATTAAACAATTAAAAGTAAATAAAATTACAATTAATTAATATATACAAATACTTATGCTGAAACATTTGATACATATAGCATGAATAACATATGACAGCACAAAGTACGAGATCCTGGATATAAATTGACTATACAAAGAGATGCTACAATGTTAGGTTTCTAATGGTCATGTAAGGTCCTGGGAGCTCCTAATTTATCACATAGATATAATATCGGGTCCCGGGTAAACACAATCCAAACATTAACCAGAGCCTAAAGAAAATAGACATCTAAATAGCATGAACACTCTATTAACATTGCATTTAGATAAGTCAATACTAGACTAGAGTGACATACCTTAGTCAATGAAGCTTTACTGGTGTATGATCGTTGAATAACCAATTACTCCCTTTTTCAGTCCAAGAGTTCGAACGTTTACTCCTTTTGAGATCGAACATTTACTCTATTTGGACAGGAATAACCCTCCAGTTACCAGTTGACATTGTTCCTCGAAGCAATGTCTTGCTAATCCAGATGGAAACTGCATTACCTTCAACACCCAAATGTTTCCTTGTAGAAATTGGTCTTGGTAGCAGCTTCACCGAACTCAGCACACTAGAAACCAACAGTCTTGATACTAGCAGAGTAGAACCTTCAGAATTTTCAAACTACCCTTCAACTTCTGTATCACTACCAAGTCTTCATGTGGATTGATTCCTTGTGCTAAGTGTATCTGCCTCTGGTTCAATTGAGTTAGTCCCTTGATTCGAACCCTAACTAATTTCTTAGGATCGAACTTTAACGAACTCAACTCAATCTTGATTAGTTAGTGCATCTTCAGTCTTCATTGAATTCACTCAGAACCACCAATGAAACACTCTCATTCAAGCACTACACTACTAATCACTACTCTACTTCCCAGATTCATTAAGAACTGACTCTAGGAAATGTTGTTACACAAAACCCTTTGTCATGACAGAAATGTCCTTAATGTTTCCTTAGATTTTCCAGTGGGTAGAGTAGTCTTCTTTCAATTTAGTTGAGATCATCTTGCATTGAATTTAAACTGGCAAATTCATTTCTAATATGCAATCACTCAATACGGATCACTCAGTGCTCCTAAGAATCTTTAACTCTTGCCCAATGAGCACTACTAGCCTCAGAACCATCAACCTCGACTAGTTGATCCATCTTGTTAATGCCCTCCCTGCGATGTTGCTTGCAACTTTTCTTCATCTAGTGTCATCTGATCTCGAGCCCTAAACAGGATGTCAACCTTTAGGAATTCAGAGCTAAAATCAAACGAGTGCTAGGGAGCTTGATGATGATGATGTTCACTGCATCTAAGACCTCCTCAATTCAATCACAACTTCTTTGTAAGTTCTTAACTCCAAATAAGATAACCCTCTATCACACCATGTGACTTCAGGCATGATTAATCTTACTTGATGTCTTCTCTTTATAATTGCTGATTAGACTTGTTATATTAACTGATTCAGCCGTAGTAGATAGGAAACCTTAAGTCCATCCATTATCCTCGTAATTCCACTCAAGTTCTGGATTTTCCTATCAACTCCTCCATTTGGTCATGAAGTCCGGAAACTGAACATTACTCTAGAATGCTCCTTTAAGTGCAGACAAACCATAGAACTTCATTCGTCAATCAAATTCTATTACCTGCCATCAAAGTGTTCTTACAACAATCTGTCTAATCCTTTTAATGTGATTAATCATTGAGTTGCTTCATCTAAAGAATGCATGAACAACCATCAAACTTAACCAGGGTAGCCTTTGACTTGACTTCCCTTAAACTGACATACTTCACTAATGTCCTTCTTTAAAAGAATTTCACTAGAAGTAGTCCTTTCTCACCAACTTCATCTTTACCATCGAATCCATTGTCTTGATAAACCAAGTATTTGTTGATAAACCAAGTGTGAGAGCATCACTTGTTGTTGCGGCTAACTCCATTCTGACAAAATTCAACGAATAGTTGACTTCATCATAAGCTTTACATTTCGTGTCAGCAACAACTTCACTTCCAGTAGAGTGAGCTTCTATTTCTCTTGACCCCGATCTATATTGTTCATCCTCGAACTGATATTGGGAAACCCTTCGCAAAGAATTCCCTAGGTCTTCCTTAATATGTGCTTCAGATCATTCAAGAAAAATAGGTAACCTTGCTTAACCATTTGAATACCAAAGCAAAAGTAGTTACATGCCTCGAACATGAAAATGTCAGAGATATATAACTTGTACATGTTGAAAGATACTCTGCATTCACAAATGATTAAGACACGTGGTCCTCAATTTGATTGAGTCCAAGGGTTAGAGATATTTCTAAACATAGTTAACAACAAAGCATTCAAGTTCAACATGCTCATTCTTATCTGACTGATCACTCCTCATCTATGTCAGCCTCAACAAGTAGTCTTGGCTATGAGCTCAGTGATCCCAACCTAACTTAAGGTGGACTAGCAGTCTATAAGAATCATGTCGTACATATATGTAGTCATAGAAGAATCAATCACTCAGATTTCTAATTCTTCTAAATCACCTTTGTTGTTCACTTTAACATTATATTATCTCTAATTACCTGAGTCAGTTTAAATTTAAAAATTTAATTCCTGGTTTATTATACTGACCCCTAGGCAATTCCCAAAATAGAAACAAACTCATCTTAACAAGCACATGATCAGATATAACATTTAATACAACCATGCGAGTATAAACAGATTATAGACAACGTAAACATCAAGGCACTTAGCATGCAGCAAATACTCTTTCCGGTAAATGTACCCCTACAAATACCTAAGACTCTATATGCTAACATGATCAATTATCGTAAAGTGAGCATTAAATCACACAAGATCTAATCATGAAGTCAAATACTGATAAACAAGCAACACTAACAAACTAGCATAAGTTATCTAATTTATATAGAAATCAAGGTGAGACATGCATTACATCAAACTTATAATATAATGCAGTTCAGCACTTAATACTCTATAATTGAATCAAACAAGTATAAACTAGTTAGAAAGTATACCTGTGCGATGCTTAACATTCCATCTCGAGTGATAATCAATTGATCCAAATCAATTTCCATTCTACTAACACTCATGGAAGTATCCTTGCATTTGACCTCAATAACCAATGATGTTCCTGCTTCAACCCAAATTGATACCTGATTGTTCTGCTTAAAGACCCCGACATAGAATGTCTCATGTTCTGCTTGAAAAGATCACTCTTCTTTGTATGTGTAGCAATAACCCCTTGATTATCATATGTCAGTGATAATCAAACCTTGTGTATTTCTGCCACTGATGTCCTTTAACCAAATCTTCAATTGTTGTTTTGGTTCTTTGACCGTTAAACTGAATTCCTTTTCAAAATCCCAAATTCTTCAGATATTGATTCGAAAACCACTGATCGAAGACTCTTCCCTAAATGAACTAATCCCCTTTCAATAACCAAATGATCCACTGAGTAGACCGATGTAGAAATACATCTCCAATGGTAAGATCAGGTCTCAACTCCATTAGAATGTTCTTCAGTCAGTTCGTTTATCCTCAACGAACGAAGAATCAACTCCTGTTGTTTCGTTTAATAAAACATTTTGTTCAAACAGAAGTATTTAATTTTTTAGGAATTTAAATAATCAAAATAAATTGAAAATGCATTTTTGATAAATAATAATAAATTTTTTTCAATTTCAAATTATAAATAAAATAAAATTCGAAAAGAAAGTTTTGATATAGAGATAACAAAATTTTCAAGGTATATTAAATAATCCTGAAAAAGAAATTATTTCAAATCAAAATTAATTTCCAAAGAATTTTATAGAATTTATAATCCAAAACAGTTTCAATTATAATTAAAATAAAACAGATTGAAAATATAAGTTTGATATAAAAATAATAAATTTTCAAGTCATCTTAGATATTCTTGAAAATAAATTATTTCAACCAAAATGATTTTCCAAAAAGTTTTATGAGATTTATAATTAAAACTTCCAAGCTTAAATTATAATTAAAATAAAACAACTCGAAAACATAATTTTGAAATAGAAATACTAAATTCTCAAAACATTTAAAATGTTCATGAAAATAAATTATTTCAATCCAAAAATATTTTCCAAAGAGTTTTATAAAATTTATAATTAAAGTTTTATGAAAAATAAATTATTAAACCTCAAAAATAATTCTCAAAATACTTTTAAGAATATTAAACTCAAAAGAAATTAAATTGGATTTTAAGATTAATTTTAGTTTTCAAATTAATAAAATTCTTAACTAAGAATATTAAAAATATAAAATATTTGACTCTAAAATTTAAAAAAAATAAAATATTTTCCAAGATGTAAGATAAACTTGAAAAATAAATTATTTAAATTTAAAAATTATTTCCAAAATATTTCATATAATTAAATTCAAAATTTAATTATTAAATTAATTATTAAATCAGCCACCCAGATGATGCCATGTGTCAACTTCCAGAATTTTCTACTTGGCTCCAAGTCGAATATTTGTACTTAGAAAAATTTCCAGCTTCCAAAATATTCTACTTGGGCTCAAGTCGAAACTCAAGTCGAAATTTTGTACTTAGAAAAATTTTCAGCTTCCAAAATATTCTACTTGAGCTCAAGTCGAAACTCAAGTCGAAATTTTGTACTTAGAAAAATTTTCAGCTTCCAAAATATTCTACTTGAGCTCAAGTCGAAACTCAAGTCGAAATTTTGTACTTAGAAAAATTTTCAGCTTCCAAAATATTCTACTTGAGCTCAAGTCGAAACTCAAGTCGAAATTTTGTACTTAGAAAAATTTTCAGCTTCCAAAATATTCTACTTGAGCTTAAATCGAAACTCAAGTCGAAATTTTGTACTTAGAAAAATTTTCAGCTTCCAAAATATTCTACTTGAGCTCAAGTCGAAACTCAAGTCGAAATTTTGTACTTAGAAAAATTTTCAGCTTCCAAAATATTCTACTTGAGCTCAAGTCGAAACTCAAGTCGAAATTTTGTACTTAGAAAAATTTTCAGCTTCCAAAATATTCTACTTAGGCTCTATGTAGAACATTAAGTAGAACTTCTGACTTAGAAAATATTTCTAACTCCAGAATTTCTACTTAGGTTCTATCTAGAACATTAAGTAGAATTTCTATATAGAAATGTTCTACTTAGGCTCTATGTAGAACATTACGTAGAACTTCTGACTTAGAAAATATTTCTAATTCCAGAATTTCTACTTAGGTTCTATCTAGAACATTAAGTAGAATTTCTACATAGAAATGTTCTACTTAGGCTCTATGTAGAACATTAAGTAGAACTTCTGACTTAGAAAATATTTCTAACTCCAGAATTTCTACTTAGGTTCTATCTAGAACATTAAGTAGAATTTCTACATAGAAATGTTCTACTTGGCCATCTAGAACATTTTGTACTTAGAAAAATTCCGGGCTTCAAAAAAATTCTGGATGCCCAGTGAACCAATTGTACCCTCTTTAATCTCAAAAATAAAAATAGATCCAATCGATTTGTATGTCAATCGAGTAGCTTTGATACCAATTGTTAGGTCCTGGAGATCGTAGAGGGGGGGGGGGGGGTGAATACGATTCCCAAATAAAAATCTGACTTTTATTTATTTTTGGGACAACATAAAAATTACTTTGGTTCAAACCCAGGTACTGTTCATCATCTTCTTCAACCTCAAGAACACCATTAAAATAACCAAGATAATGAACGGTAAATCATCCAAAACACACAACACAACAAGATCCAAGAATATAACTTTATATTCATTGAAGTGGGGTAGATGCTACAAACAAGTTCAAGAACATAAGCTCAAGAACACAACAAAGAAATGATTTTTGGCTCCTCTAAAAATATTACAAATTCTAGATCTAGGAGACAAAAATCAAACCTATCTTCTAAACAAGATTTAGCAATGTTTACAATAGAAGATAGATGAGTGGTATGACAAAGAAATTCATGGCCCTATAATATTAAAGTATGAGTTCGGCCATGGGGGAGAGAGAAAATAATTTTCTCTCTCTCTCCCCATTTTTTTTCTCTGCCGAATGCTCACCTTGGAAGATGACTTGGGTTTCTTCTTTATATATTGAAAAAGGTGTTACTTTTTGTTTTTCCACCTTTTACTTTTGTCCACTCAAATCATATCTTCAAAGTCATGTGCAAAGCATGCCTTTGGAAATATTTAATGTAAAAGTAATATTTAATAAATATATAAAATATAAATAAAGAATATCTTTATTTATAAAATATATAAATAATTAAATAAATACTTTATTTAATTAAATTAAATATTTCCATTCCACTCTTCAATTTGTGTAGACTTCCTTATCCAAATACTTGGCCCCGTATACGTGACTCCACCACGTCCAAGTATTTGGCCTTCTAATCTGTGAAGCTTTAGTAAGATCCAATCAGGTTGTGCCGTCTGTCTCTTATCCATTAGGCTGACATTTCTCCAACACTGATTTACCACCTTTGTTGATCCTCCACATGACTCAAGAAAACCAACAACTTTAGAATGATTAAAATCATATTAACCGACGAGAGCTTGCCTCCAATGTCCTGACACTTTATGCAACGGTCTGGTTCATAAGTGACTAGTCTTGATAGGGGCTCTTGATTCCGAACATGATTCCACATTCTTCTTTGCAAACCTTACTTGTTGCTTCGATTGTAATGCACTAAAATCGTCATAGACTAAGACAATCTTCTGTAGCTTCCACATCCTTGAATAGATGTCAACATCTTTTATTCTCCACTGAGGCATGAACATGTTAATGAACTTCTTCCAGTGAGCTTCAAGTCTGTAGATGATCCTTTGATACTTTGTCTTAACTGAACTCTGTGATCCAAGATTTCTGTGCACCTGCATATTATTACATGTCCTGTTCTATTGTTGAGTTATCATCAACCATTACATAGAGATTACATTTAGCATTCCTAGTACACATGAAAGTGCAGTGAGTTACTTCCCTTCACTCCTATCTCCCCTTTCAATCTCCCCCTATTTGGTTGATATGGAATAGCAATCAAATACTATTTCCACTTACAATTTCCCCCAAAAGCAATTAAATAAAATTAGCTACTAGAGGATAACTCAACTAATATATAAGAAACAATTAAAGTACTGGACATGAAAATAATATACAAAAGGTTCTGGAAAGATATAATCAGTTAAATCCAGATTTCCTGAGTTGCTGAAAATGAATGATGAATTTCTGAATTTCATTTTCCTTTAGCTTCCTCCACTTCAATGTTCTTCAAAGATGGGGTTCTTTCAATAAAGAAACAAATCATTAGTAAAGACTTCTGAACAATCATTCTTGTTTATCTTGCAATTCGAACTAGAACATACAGCTCTCTATGTTCCCCATAAGAGGTCAACTCATTCTCCCCTTAAGGTTGTTCTCTCTTAGAATGAAAGTCACTTCCTCTTTTTCTTCAGGATGTTCTATTTCCAGGAAACATAATTTTCTTTCTTCCCTGCACTACTCCACTGACTTCATCTATCACTGAAACAAGAAATAGAACACACTTGGACACTTCTCATATGCCCCCTTGAAAATCTCCTTCACATTCTTCTTTACCCAGAAAACTTCTACTTAGCAAAAACTCCCCCTGAGTTGATACTCTTCAAAGAAATCTTCATTTTCATTCATTGATCGTGCTAGAAAGAATTCTTCTGCCGAACCTCTCCTAAGAATGTTCCAAGGACAGATCTTCAAACAAATAGAGCAAAATCCCTTAGATATCTTTTCAGAATAAGATATAGCATTGCAAACCAAGATGTTAAGATTCTTCATAACTTCTTCCCCTTAGTACGACAAGTAGCTTCTTCCCAATTGACAAAAAGTAACTTCTCCACTTCAGACGAAAAATCAGTTAAATCTACAACACCTTTAGGGATTAGGCTCCAACCAATTACTAAGAAACTCCCCCTTAGTAATTTCTCCCTTGCATCACTAAGGTTTCAATTTTATCTAATTCTCCCCCTTAGTTCATGCAAGCTCCAATCCACCCTTGTGTCTTTAGATATCCTCTAAGTAACCTCCACAAGATAGGATTGACAGATCTCATTTCTTGTGTCACCAAGAGATCTTGTTTCTTGTATCACCAAATTCTCCCCCTTAGTTGAGAATATCCTTTAAAACAATAAAAGTATCATCTACATCCAATCGAATAAGAAACTCTCCTCCAATTGAACATAAAATCCCCCTTAGGCCTAAAAATTAATGTCTCCCCCTTTGAGATTGAGAATAACACGAATGAATAGATCCAAAGGTAATAGTTTGGACATTCCCACTAAGCTTCAGCTAGACTCTTCTTCAGCTTGTCTTCCAGAAAAGAATCTCTTCAACATTCCAGAGCTAGAAAATTCAGTAACAGGATTAAAGCATAGTAGCAAGGTTAGTGTTTGGTCTATGGTTTCCTCACTTCTACTACGTTCTGTTGGTGTTTACACTTTCAAGCGTAAGTGTTCCACTCATTTCTCTCCCTATTTCTCTCACTCAAGTGTATCACTCCCTCACTTCACTCAAGTGTTTCTCTCCCTTACTTGCACTCATTCCATTTATAGCAATTTGTACCTGCAAGTAAATCCATGCTAGTCTCACCAAGATATTATGGATCGTTGACTGTAGCATGTTATCGATCACTAAAGATCTAGGTTCTGAGATGGAATCTCAGACAGGGTTTCAGTTAGGTCGTCACCCAACTCACCATGAGCAAATCCATGCACACGTGGCCCGTCGTCGGGGAATAACCCTTCTGAAATTGGAATCTCCTCCATTCCAGGAGTGACTGAAATCCCAACACCCTGATCCTCAAAAGACTCATCAAATTGGTAAACCAACTGAATCATAGTCTACGAGTTGTTGCTCAGCTACTTTCCGCATCAACAATCTCCCCATATGCAAATCCATGCACTGGATCGTTGAATGTGGTATGCGTACTAACAGCTATCTAAGCATCAACCGACTCCCCATATGCAAATCCATGCACTGGATCGTTGACGGTGATATGCCTTTAAGTTTTGAGCGATCCATGTATTCCAGAACTTGAATTCCTGGGAGAGTAGACGTGTACAAACATCTCTCTCAATCACCTGTGAAGATGAATTAACTCACTATTTTCAGTCATGGAAAACTGTTAGTGATTGCCTCTCAACATCAACAGATTGCTCTGCGGATGTGAAATCCCGTTAGGGAACTAGGACTGTTCCTCCTAGGAAGGTTGACAAGGATTCTAATATATGGCAAGAAATCCAAGTTTCCCTCAAATACCTGTGAAGGTGGCTCAACAACTTCATTCACCATGAATGGTAAACACAGAAGTTTAGGGGTTTTACCTATACCTCACAATGTGCACTTCTTGCAATGTGTCCTCACAATTGTTAGTCCCAAGAGAGGCTAGAGAACTGTTAGGTCCTATAACATCCCTTAGAAGCAAAAACTTTAGGATTACCATCAGCGTGAATGCTTTTGGTGTGCTTGACTCATTACAAGGTGCTCTGGCTGACGAGCGAATTTTCAATGAAATCACCCTGTTGAGAGAGTTCATTCAGAAACGGTTGAATTGCCTTTTCAGCTCTGCATCCTTTTGAGAGAATACAGATGAGCTACAGTTACCTCAATTTGTATACTTCTTTCCTTCTCGAGAGGTAGAGCTGTGGGTGCACTTCCGACTTCATCCTTATTTGCTGCATCAAGTGCAGTTTCTTCCTTAACAACCGCTAATCTATATAAGTTCCTTATATCACCAAGGGTTGAAAGTTTGAATTAGAATGATAGTGTTTGGTACTAAGGCCTTGGTTAGAAATTGATGGATTATTCAACTTCTTGACCTTCCCCTATAGCCACTTAGGCCAAGCCATTTCGGCTAAATAGATAGAGTTGATCAGAGCTATATAAAATTTGGTAGAGTATGATTAAACTTATTTTCTATTCCTTCTCAGAAATATAGCATCGGAGCAATGTGTCCTCAAGAAACAATGCACCAGGGCTAAAATGTGGGAATTAATAAAGAATAGGTAAAAGAATATTAAGCCAAATTTCATAAACTCACAATTTTGAAAAAAAATTTAACAGATTAACAAAAGTGTTCTTTTGAATTTCTCTTAGACAAATATCCAATTGAAATTCAACTTTTTTTTTAACAAAAACATTTTGATTAATAACTCAAATCTATTTCATCTTGCTCACTGTATGTTTTCATAAATTGTTTTGCAATTCATTCTTATCGGATATTATCTCCGACTTAAAACATAAATCATTTAAAAAAAATCGAATGAATGCTTTAGTCATACAGTCCAAGGCACTAATCCCAAAGCAAACAACCATTGTTTTAATACTACAGGTCAATGTGAAACAGACATTAACAAGAGTTTTGAAAAACGTTTTACCAATAGTTGATACCTCAAGATCAAAACAATTTACTTAAATAAAATAGCCTGATACGATGCAACCTAAGTTACAAGTTATCAAGTAACTTTATTTAAACAAATCGTGGAGAGAAAACAGTTTTCATTACAAAATATTTAGAGAGAGAGAGGATATATGATTTTGAAATAGAAAGATAATCCTCAAGAAATGTTCTCTTTCAAAGAAAACTTTTAGTGGCTTTTCATTCTCTGGCAAATGAATGCATGTTTAGATAAAACATTTTTCACAAGAAATAGACAAGAAATTTCTTTATGCATTCAAGTTCTAAAGAATGAAAAACATATGTTAATACTAATGAATTATCAAAGATATGAATGACAAGACATTCAAAAGTACTAACATCATTCAATCATTTTGTAATAAAATGCATCTTACTACAAAATAATCAAGCACATAAGATACTTACATTATGCTAGACAATTACCATTTGTCGCTTGAAACAAACACATATTGCAATATAGATCATGGTAATTCTAAAGCATAAAACATAAGCATCCGCTAAACACTGAACATACATTGACCGAATGACAGCATTTAACTTCTTACACTACATCTCAACAATTATCACATAAGCATATTGAAAATACTCATGACAATCAGAATGTATGTAAGCTCGAGGTACTAGTTGCATCAGAGATCAAATACCTTTAAATATTAATACTAAAATTAATGATCTTTGACAACCCCTCGCGATGTAGTAAATTACTTTCAATATCAGTGTTTTTGAAATAATCTTTTTGTCACTTAGTGCAGAAATTCTAAGTGACATCACTAATATCAAAAGAATGACAACTAATATTAATGGATTTTGCAAAAGACATGAATTACATCACTTAAACTACATATTAAGTGGTTCCATTAATATTAGCATTAAACAATTAAAAGTAAATAAAATTACAATTAATTAATATATACAAATACTTATGCTGAAACATTTGATACATATAGCATGAATAACATATGACAGCACAAAGTACGAGATCCTGGATATAAATTGACTATACAAAGAGATGCTACAATGTTAGGTTTCTAATGGTCATGTAAGGTCCTGGGAGCTCCTAATTTATCACATAGATATAATATCGGGTCCCGGGTAAACACAATCCAAACATTAACCAGAGCCTAAAGAAAATAGACATCTAAATAGCATGAACACTCTATTAACATTGCATTTAGATAAGTCAATACTAGACTAGAGTGACATACCTTAGTCAATGAAGCTTTACTGGTGTATGATCGTTGAATAACCAATTACTCCCTTTTTCAGTCCAAGAGTTCGAACGTTTACTCCTTTTGAGATCGAACATTTACTCTATTTGGACAGGAATAACCCTCCAGTTACCAGTTGACATTGTTCCTCGAAGCAATGTCTTGCTAATCCAGATGGAAACTGCATTACCTTCAACACCCAAATGTTTCCTTGTAGAAATTGGTCTTGGTAGCAGCTTCACCGAACTCAGCACACTAGAAACCAACAGTCTTGATACTAGCAGAGTAGAACCTTCAGAATTTTCAAACTACCCTTCAACTTCTGTATCACTACCAAGTCTTCATGTGGATTGATTCCTTGTGCTAAGTGTATCTGCCTCTGGTTCAATTGAGTTAGTCCCTTGATTCGAACCCTAACTAATTTCTTAGGATCGAACTTTAACGAACTCAACTCAATCTTGATTAGTTAGTGCATCTTCAGTCTTCATTGAATTCACTCAGAACCACCAATGAAACACTCTCATTCAAGCACTACACTACTAATCACTACTCTACTTCCCAGATTCATTAAGAACTGACTCTAGGAAATGTTGTTACACAAAACCCTTTGTCATGACAGAAATGTCCTTAATGTTTCCTTAGATTTTCCAGTGGGTAGAGTAGTCTTCTTTCAATTTAGTTGAGATCATCTTGCATTGAATTTAAACTGGCAAATTCATTTCTAATATGCAATCACTCAATACGGATCACTCAGTGCTCCTAAGAATCTTTAACTCTTGCCCAATGAGCACTACTAGCCTCAGAACCATCAACCTCGACTAGTTGATCCATCTTGTTAATGCCCTCCCTGCGATGTTGCTTGCAACTTTTCTTCATCTAGTGTCATCTGATCTCGAGCCCTAAACAGGATGTCAACCTTTAGGAATTCAGAGCTAAAATCAAACGAGTGCTAGGGAGCTTGATGATGATGATGTTCACTGCATCTAAGACCTCCTCAATTCAATCACAACTTCTTTGTAAGTTCTTAACTCCAAATAAGATAACCCTCTATCACACCATGTGACTTCAGGCATGATTAATCTTACTTGATGTCTTCTCTTTATAATTGCTGATTAGACTTGTTATATTAACTGATTCAGCCGTAGTAGATAGGAAACCTTAAGTCCATCCATTATCCTCGTAATTCCACTCAAGTTCTGGATTTTCCTATCAACTCCTCCATTTGGTCATGAAGTCCGGAAACTGAACATTACTCTAGAATGCTCCTTTAAGTGCAGACAAACCATAGAACTTCATTCGTCAATCAAATTCTATTACCTGCCATCAAAGTGTTCTTACAACAATCTGTCTAATCCTTTTAATGTGATTAATCATTGAGTTGCTTCATCTAAAGAATGCATGAACAACCATCAAACTTAACCAGGGTAGCCTTTGACTTGACTTCCCTTAAACTGACATACTTCACTAATGTCCTTCTTTAAAAGAATTTCACTAGAAGTAGTCCTTTCTCACCAACTTCATCTTTACCATCGAATCCATTGTCTTGATAAACCAAGTATTTGTTGATAAACCAAGTGTGAGAGCATCACTTGTTGTTGCGGCTAACTCCATTCTGACAAAATTCAACGAATAGTTGACTTCATCATAAGCTTTACATTTCGTGTCAGCAACAACTTCACTTCCAGTAGAGTGAGCTTCTATTTCTCTTGACCCCGATCTATATTGTTCATCCTCGAACTGATATTGGGAAACCCTTCGCAAAGAATTCCCTAGGTCTTCCTTAATATGTGCTTCAGATCATTCAAGAAAAATAGGTAACCTTGCTTAACCATTTGAATACCAAAGCAAAAGTAGTTACATGCCTCGAACATGAAAATGTCAGAGATATATAACTTGTACATGTTGAAAGATACTCTGCATTCACAAATGATTAAGACACGTGGTCCTCAATTTGATTGAGTCCAAGGGTTAGAGATATTTCTAAACATAGTTAACAACAAAGCATTCAAGTTCAACATGCTCATTCTTATCTGACTGATCACTCCTCATCTATGTCAGCCTCAACAAGTAGTCTTGGCTATGAGCTCAGTGATCCCAACCTAACTTAAGGTGGACTAGCAGTCTATAAGAATCATGTCGTACATATATGTAGTCATAGAAGAATCAATCACTCAGATTCCTAATTCTTCTAAATCACCTTTGTTGTTCACTTTAACATTATATTATCTCTAATTACCTGAGTCAGTTTAAATTTAAAAATTTAATTCCTGGTTTATTATACTGACCCCTAGGCAATTCCCAAAATAGAAACAAACTCATCTTAACAAGCACATGATCAGATATAACATTTAATACAACCATGCGAGTATAAACAGATTATAGACAACGTAAACATCAAGGCACTTAGCATGCAGCAAATACTCTTTCCGGTAAATGTACCCCTACAAATACCTAAGACTCTATATGCTAACATGATCAATTATCGTAAAGTGAGCATTAAATCACACAAGATCTAATCATGAAGTCAAATACTGATAAACAAGCAACACTAACAAACTAGCATAAGTTATCTAATTTATATAGAAATCAAGGTGAGACATGCATTACATCAAACTTATAATATAATGCAGTTCAGCACTTAATACTCTATAATTGAATCAAACAAGTATAAACTAGTTAGAAAGTATACCTGTGCGATGCTTAACATTCCATCTCGAGTGATAATCAATTGATCCAAATCAATTTCCATTCTACTAACACTCATGGAAGTATCCTTGCATTTGACCTCAATAACCAATGATGTTCCTGCTTCAACCCAAATTGATACCTGATTGTTCTGCTTAAAGACCCCGACATAGAATGTCTCATGTTCTGCTTGAAAAGATCACTCTTCTTTGTATGTGTAGCAATAACCCCTTGATTATCATATGTCAGTGATAATCAAACCTTGTGTATTTCTGCCACTGATGTCCTTTAACCAAATCTTCAATTGTTGTTTTGGTTCTTTGACCGTTAAACTGAATTCCTTTTCAAAATCCCAAATTCTTCAGATATTGATTCGAAAACCACTGATCGAAGACTCTTCCCTAAATGAACTAATCCCCTTTCAATAACCAAATGATCCACTGAGTAGACCGATGTAGAAATACATCTCCAATGGTAAGATCAGGTCTCAACTCCATTAGAATGTTCTTCAGTCAGTTCGTTTATCCTCAACGAACGAAGAATCAATTCCTGTTGTTTCGTTTAATAAAACATTTTGTTCAAACAGAAGTATTTAATTTTTTAGGAATTTAAATAATCAAAATAAATTGAAAATGCATTTTTGATAAATAATAATAAATTTTTTTCAATTTCAAATTATAAATAAAATAAAATTCGAAAAGAAAGTTTTGATATAGAGATAACAAAATTTTCAAGGTATATTAAATAATCCTGAAAAAGAAATTATTTCAAATCAAAATTAATTTCCAAAGAATTTTATAGAATTTATAATCCAAAACAGTTCCAATTATAATTAAAATAAAACAGATTGAAAATATAAGTTTGATATAAAAATAATAAATTTTCAAGTCATCTTAGATATTCTTGAAAATAAATTATTTCAACCAAAATGATTTTCCAAAAAGTTTTATGAGATTTATAATTAAAACTTCCAAGCTTAAATTATAATTAAAATAAAACAACTCGAAAACATAATTTTGAAATAGAAATACTAAATTCTCAAAACATTTAAAATGTTCATGAAAATAAATTATTTCAATCCAAAAATATTTTCCAAAGAGTTTTATAAAATTTATAATTAAAGTTTTATGAAAAATAAATTATTAAACCTCAAAAATAATTCTCAAAATACTTTTAAGAATATTAAACTCAAAAGAAATTAAATTGGATTTTAAGATTAATTTTAGTTTTCAAATTAATAAAATTCTTAACTAAGAATATTAAAAATATAAAATATTTGACTCTAAAATTTAAAAAAAATAAAATATTTTCCAAGATGTAAGATAAACTTGAAAAATAAATTATTTAAATTTAAAAATTATTTCCAAAATATTTCATATAATTAAATTCAAAATTTAATTATTAAATTAATTATTAAATCAGCCACCCAGATGATGCCATGTGTCAACTTCCAGAATTTTCTACTTGGCTCCAAGTCGAATATTTGTACTTAGAAAAATTTCCAGCTTCCAAAATATTCTACTTGGGCTCAAGTCGAAACTCAAGTCGAAATTTTGTACTTAGAAAAATTTTCAGCTTCCAAAATATTCTACTTGAGCTCAAGTCGAAACTCAAGTCGAAATTTTGTACTTAGAAAAATTTTCAGCTTCCAAAATATTCTACTTGAGCTCAAGTCGAAACTCAAGTCGAAATTTTGTACTTAGAAAAATTTTCAGCTTCCAAAATATTCTACTTGAGCTCAAGTCGAAACTCAAGTCGAAATTTTGTACTTAGAAAAATTTTCAGCTTCCAAAATATTCTACTTGAGCTTAAATCGAAACTCAAGTCGAAATTTTGTACTTAGAAAAATTTTCAGCTTCCAAAATATTCTACTTGAGCTCAAGTCGAAACTCAAGTCGAAATTTTGTACTTAGAAAAATTTTCAGCTTCCAAAATATTCTACTTGAGCTCAAGTCGAAACTCAAGTCGAAATTTTGTACTTAGAAAAATTTTCAGCTTCCAAAATATTCTACTTAGGCTCTATGTAGAACATTAAGTAGAACTTCTGACTTAGAAAATATTTCTAACTCCAGAATTTCTACTTAGGTTCTATCTAGAACATTAAGTAGAATTTCTATATAGAAATGTTCTACTTAGGCTCTATGTAGAACATTACGTAGAACTTCTGACTTAGAAAATATTTCTAATTCCAGAATTTCTACTTAGGTTCTATCTAGAACATTAAGTAGAATTTCTACATAGAAATGTTCTACTTAGGCTCTATGTAGAACATTAAGTAGAACTTCTGACTTAGAAAATATTTCTAACTCCAGAATTTCTACTTAGGTTCTATCTAGAACATTAAGTAGAATTTCTACATAGAAATGTTCTACTTGGCCATCTAGAACATTTTGTACTTAGAAAAATTCCGGGCTTCAAAAAAATTCTGGATGCCCAGTGAACCAATTGTACCCTCTTTAATCTCAAAAATAAAAATAGATCCAATCGATTTGTATGTCAATCGAGTAGCTTTGATACCAATTGTTAGGTCCTGGAGATCGTAGAGGGGGGGGGGGGGGGTGAATACGATTCCCAAATAAAAATCTGACTTTTATTTATTTTTGGGACAACATAAAAATTACTTTGGTTCAAACCCAGGTACTGTTCATCATCTTCTTCAACCTCAAGAACACCATTAAAATAACCAAGATAATGAACGGTAAATCATCCAAAACACACAACACAACAAGATCCAAGAATATAACTTTATATTCATTGAAGTGGGGTAGATGCTACAAACAAGTTCAAGAACATAAGCTCAAGAACACAACAAAGAAATGATTTTTGGCTCCTCTAAAAATATTACAAATTCTAGATCTAGGAGACAAAAATCAAACCTATCTTCTAAACAAGATTTAGCAATGTTTACAATAGAAGATAGATGAGTGGTATGACAAAGAAATTCATGGCCCTATAATATTAAAGTATGAGTTCGGCCATGGGGGAGAGAGAAAATAATTTTCTCTCTCTCTCCCCATTTTTTTTCTCTGCCGAATGCTCACCTTGGAAGATGACTTGGGTTTCTTCTTTATATATTGAAAAAGGTGTTACTTTTTGTTTTTCCACCTTTTACTTTTGTCCACTCAAATCATATCTTCAAAGTCATGTGCAAAGCATGCCTTTGGAAATATTTAATGTAAAAGTAATATTTAATAAATATATAAAATATAAATAAAGAATATCTTTATTTATAAAATATATAAATAATTAAATAAATACTTTATTTAATTAAATTAAATATTTCCATTCCACTCTTCAATTTGTGTAGACTTCCTTATCCAAATACTTGGCCCCGTATACGTGACTCCACCACGTCCAAGTATTTGGCCTTCTAATCTGTGAAGCTTTAGTAAGATCCAATCAGGTTGTGCCGTCTGTCTCTTATCCATTAGGCTGACATTTCTCCAACACTGATTTACCACCTTTGTTGATCCTCCACATGACTCAAGAAAACCAACAACTTTAGAATGATTAAAATCATATTAACCGACGAGAGCTTGCCTCCAATGTCCTGACACTTTATGCAACGGTCTGGTTCATAAGTGACTAGTCTTGATAGGGGCTCTTGATTCCGAACATGATTCCACATTCTTCTTTGCAAACCTTACTTGTTGCTTCGATTGTAATGCACTAAAATCGTCATAGACTAAGACAATCTTCTGTAGCTTCCACATCCTTGAATAGATGTCAACATCTTTTATTCTCCACTGAGGCATGAACATGTTAATGAACTTCTTCCAGTGAGCTTCAAGTCTGTAGATGATCCTTTGATACTTTGTCTTAACTGAACTCTGTGATCCAAGATTTCTGTGCACCTGCATATTATTACATGTCCTGTTCTATTATTGAGTTATCATCAACCATTACATAGAGATTACATTTAGCATTCCTAGTACACATGAAAGTGCAGTGAGTTACTTCCCTTCACTCCTATCTCCCCTTTCACTATGCGTACTATGACAAGAGGTGGCTTTTACTACTTTATCACGTTTACTGATAATTTCAGTAGATATGTGTATCTTATGAAGAACAAATCCGATTCTTTTGAAAAAGTTCAAAGAATACAAAGTTGAAGTAGAAAAGCAAACTGACGGAAGTATTAAGACTTTACGATCTGATCGTGGAGGTGAATACTTAAGCCATGAATTTAAGAGTTTATTAAAAGAGTGTGGTATTGTATCACAACTCACTCCTCCCGGAACACCATAATGGAATGGAGTTTCTGAAAGGATGAATCGTACTTTGTTGGACATGGTACGATCGATGATGAGTCATGCAGATCTTCCAATTAGTTTATGGGACTACGCCCTGGAGACGGCTTCTTATACACTTAACCGAGTTCCTACTAAAACGGTTCAGAAGACTCCATATGAGATATAGACTAAGAAACGTCATAGCATGTCATTTATGAAAATATGAGGATGTGAAGCGTTTGTGAAACGTTTAACTTCTAACAAGCTAGGACCTAAATCAGACAAATATAATTTTGTGGGATACCCAATTGAAACAAAAGGGTTATTCATTCTATAATCCTTCCGAGAACAAAGTGTTTGTTGCTCGAACTACAGTTTTTCTTGAAAGAGAAATGCTTTCGAAGAAAAACAGTGGGAGGATAATAGATCTCGATGAAGTTCGAGGCCCAAAAGATAACATTGAACCAATGGAGGAACTTGAGCAGGATGTACAAGACCACAACACTGCTCAAGAAACACAGGTTATTCGTAGGTCTAGTAGGATTCGCCATGAGCCTGAGAGATATTATGGATTTCTCTTAACTCAAGATGGTGATGTGATGCTTATCGACGAAGATGAGCCTCTCACCTACTAAGATGCTATGAACACTCTAGAATCCAAGAGATGGCTGGATGCCATGAAATCTGAGATGGAATCCATGTATACTAATCAAATATGGACTTTGGTTGATCCACCTAATGGGGTAAAACCTATAGGGTGCAAGTGGGTTTTCAAGCAGGTTTCAAGCAAATTCATGGTATTGACTATGATGAGACTTTTTCACCAGTGGCTATGGTCAAGTCCATCAGGATTTTGCTTGCTATAGCTGCTTACTATGATTATGAAATCTGGCAGATGGATATCAAAACCGCTTTCTTAAATGAGAGCCTTGAAGAAGATATGGATGTGTATATGACACAGCCTGAAGGTTTTGTTGATCCAAAGAATGCTGTAAAGGTATGTAAGCTGCGTCGATCCATTTATGGATTGAAACAAGCCTCAAGGAGATGGAACATTCCTTTTGATGAAACTGTCAAAGAGTTTGGGTTTATTCAAAATGAAGATGAACCATGTGTTTACAAGAAGGTAAGTGAGAGCAATGTGGCATTCCTATAATTATATATTGATGACATATTAATAATAGGGAATGACATTCCTTCTTTACAGGCTTTTAAGAATTGGTTGAGTAAGAATTTCTCAATGAAAGACTTAGGCGAAGCAACCTATATTTTAGGTATCAAGATCTATAGAGATAGATCAAGAAGAATGATCGGCCTAAGTCAGAGTAGATACTAGTCTAATCCAGGTGAAGGTCACTGGACAGCAGTCAAGAATATTCTTAAGTACTTGAAGAGGACTAAAGATTAATTCTTGGTATATGGAGGAGAAGATAAGCTGGTAGTAAAAGGTTACACCGACGCTAGTTTCTAGACAGACAAGGATGATTCGATTTCCCAGTCTGGATTTGTGTTTTGTCTAAATGGAGATGTTGTATGCTGGAATGGTTCACAGCTGAGACAGTTGTTGATTTTACAATAAAGCCTGAGTATATTAATGCTTGCGAAGCAGCCAAGGAGGCTGTTTGGGGATGTACTTAGGAGATATCACCTAATTAATAAGATTAATAATCGAGGGGATATACATATATGTAAAGTGCATACAAATGATAACATTGCAGATCCACTGACTAAGGCTTTGTCGCAGCAGAAGCAGGAAGGTCATACTAGTTCCATGGGTATTAGATACATGAGAGATTGGCTCTAGTACAAGTGGGAGATTGTTAGTATTGGTGTCCTAGAAACAATACTTTTAATGTTTTATTGAAAACAATTAAGGATTATGTTTTATGTGATTATTTAATTATTATTTATTATGTCTTTATTTACTGCGTTATAAATTGAAAGGTTAATAAATGTCCTTGGAATATTAATACGTAATATATATCTTTAAGTATGTGACTTAAAAATGAGATTATATGAATAACATTTTATTCCTAAAATTCCCTAGTCAAGTATTATTATTTAAGGACAATAATAATGCAATAAGACTAGTATGTTTGTTGACGGATGACGACATCTCATTGGTCATAGGTATGGTGATACTAAAGTCAAGAACATAAGTGTATGTATCAATACATGACACTGGAAAGACCCGCCGTGAGATTCTACATGTAAATAAGTGTCATAAGAAATCTCACTGTAATAATGATGTAATGATCCTCTGACTTGAAATCATTATATTTCTATACGAGAATTAATATACTTTGATTACACTCAAAGTTACCTTTAACCGGGTAATGATAAAGGTGTATATTGGGTATGCTATGAATCGTATGAGAAATATGAATGATAGATATAGGATTTAACCCTCCAATTCTAGGAGTGATATTATTGGCCTCTTGATTTAGTGAGACTATGAAATGCATGGCCATGCTCAAATATTGATTTGTTTAAATAGTCTACTCATTGATCAAGGAAACCGAGATTAAACGTTGAAGAGGATAACACTATACATGCCTCGAGTTTGATCTATAATATAAGGTTAAAGGGATTATATTACATGGAACATTATTCACGAAAGGTTTAATTGAATCACCAATTATTATTGTTACTTGGGTAGCAATGATGTATTACTAGATGCCGCTCATTGTTTATAATTTTATTATTAGATAATAAAATTATTGCCAACGTAATAATAACCTAAAGGGTCACACACAAAGAACGTCAAAACGGAGGTTTATTTAAATTACGAATTTAAATATATTATTGTTTATTCGAATTTAATTATTAAATTCGATTTAATAAGTATTATTATTATTCGAATTTAATTATTGAATTAATTAAGTGGGACTTGGTTAATTATATTAGAATTCATATTTAATAATAATAATAACCCAAAGTCATAATGGGTTTTGGAAACCACATGGATTAGGGTTAGGCCCAAAATCTCTCTCTCCCCCTATATATACATAATGATGTATAGTATTAGGGTTTAATCATCAAATTTCATTTTTAGAGAAAAACCCTAGCTGCTCAACATCAAGAGAGGCTAGAGAAAGAGAGAGAGAGAGAGGCAAACAATTCGGCTAGTACCGACTCCGGTGATCGTAGGACGATCGGGCATTCGTGTGGACTTCTTTGGAGAGCAAATCTTTGCAACAAAGGGCTGCTGTTATTCATCTTTCTGGACCTCCATTAAACAGCATACAGAAAGCTTTGTTAAGGTACATACTTCTTCACCATAATCATCCAACGTTATACATGGATCCTGCGATTGAGTTTCGATTTTTTTTATTTTTTACGTTAATTCCTCTACGTTTTCATGCTCGGAACCCTTCAAATTTGACTCTAACAAGATGTCAAACTTCAAATATTCAGAATGGTCTTCCATTTGAATGTTCGAAAGCTTGGTGTAGTTGAACGTTACATTCAGACTTTCAATCACCTTTCTGATTTTCATCTGTTGAATGTATGAACAACACCAAAGTATTACCAAGGTAGTCATTAATCACCACTAAGCATAATTCTTCCTTCACATAGCTTTGCTTTAGTGTGATGCTTTCTTTGACTTCCCTATCTAACATACTTCATAATGTCCTTTTGGATAAAATACCATTTGAAACAGACCTCTCACCAATTTTATCTTCATTAGAGAATCCATTATCTTGATTGTCCAAGTATGAGAGCTTCTTATGCCATAGCTAACTCTTTTCTAATGAATCTTTACTAAATAGTTAACTTCACTTATGCCTTTAGAATCCAGATTAGCTACGAACAAGCTTTATCACTCCGAGTTGAGTGAACTTCCATCCTTCTTGTATTAGATCAAACACATTTCCCTTTTTTTGATGCTTTACCAGAAAACCTTTGACAAAGAATTCTTTTGTGCCCTATAGATAGTGCTTAAGTCCTTCCACAAGAAATATACTTCTAGTGAAGACAATACCAAAATCATGATAGCCAAATCCCTTGTATATCATTTGCTGTCATCTTCAAAGGTTACCATTAGGCAGGCTTTCTCAACCAAATGTGATAGAAGATCTTCAAAGCTAGTCATATGCCTCGTACAATAACTGTCACGAATTCACATAACCTTACCTCTTGTTATATACTCTACAATCATAAATTGTTAAGCTTCTTGGTACTCAAATTTATTTGAGTCCAGATGGATTAGAGATATTACTTTTAACAATGGTAACAACAATTTCAATGCATTATAGATAAGAATAATACTATTCAGGAATGTTATGCATATTAGATAATTTAGTACTATCTACTTTAACCATTCTACATAAATGTGACAGGAGTCAAGCAGATTTACAGATATTCAATGATTTTCTAAAAGTATATGGAATAGAAGAACTAACAAATTAATTACTAATTATGTCTAATCCATTCTTGTTATTTACCCTTAAGTACACGATGTTTATAGAAGGGGGGTTGAATACAAACTTAAGAATTATTTTAGATTCTTGCGGATTTAAGTTTGTTCAATAAAAGTGTTTGAGTGTTTGGACAGATTAAATAAAAAAAGAAAATTAGAAGAGCTAAAGTAAATTTAAAAACAAATCTTTTAAAATTACTAGTGGATTGGTTTTTTCACTAGTGTATTTTTTCTTTCAATAAATCTTGGTAAAGATACCAAGCTGCTTACACAATGTAATTTTGAACTAAGAAAAGCACTACAAATATTTTTTATCCTTCTATTATGCCTTTCTTGAGTTCTTGATATTTTTCACCACTTTGCTACAATGAACTACTACTACATATATAGTGGTTCACTTTCTACTTCTATTTTCTATTCTTCGATTAATAACATTGTAAATTATAAATTATAGTTTACAATGTATTCATTGAAATAGATTGTAGCTTCTTTCATAGTCTCCTTTGCATTTGTCTTGTTCTGGAAAAATCTTTGTCTTGATATTTTCCTTGAAGACTGTGTTGCCTTGAAATTCTTCACAGTCCTGACATGACTGTCTTCCATTGGTTCAGTTTCTGCAAAGATCTCATTCCTTTTATCTTTAACCAATTTTGGAAACCTTGATCAACTGATAATTGTTGTCAAGCTTATCAGTCGATCCTCATTTGCTCATCAATCGATGGATAGATTATTCATTGATCAATTAATGTATCGATGGATAGTTAGATTATCCATCGACTCCTTATCCATTGATGGTCCTTTATCCGTTGATTGCCTTTATCCGTTGATAGCCTTTATCCATTGATAGCCTTTATCCATTGATAACCTTTATCCATTGACTCCAATATTTGTTGATCACTTCATTTGTGATAATTCTGACTTAGAATATTTACAATTGATCAGCCATTCTTCACATCCGGTGAGAAGCTATAAATTGAAATCAATAACATCAGTCAACTACTTCACAGTATCCATCGAGGCAATACAATCAATTGATAATGAAACATAAATCAAATGTTGCAATCCAATTTATCAGTTGATTAATAAGCTTCAACTGATAACTGGTTTCCTAGTCAATGGATGTCTATAATTCATATATCCATCCACTAGTTACAATAAAATTTAAATCCCTATTGTAATTCTAAGTAATTTGTTATCATCAAATCTCATAATTCCTAACAGTCTCCCCCTATTTATGAATATGTGAAATATGCATAAATTTTCTGTTGATGATAACAAAACTCCTAAACATTCTCATTCTAACAGGAATTACAATATTGACAAAAGTAATTTGAGACAGAGTGATTAAATACCAATAGTAGATGAATTCTGATAATTTTGATGTTGAGTCTGAATCTTCTACCTTCTTCTTCTTCCTCTTGACTCATTCATCTTATCTTCATTGTCCTACATCTTTTTGTATAGGGATCCCTTCAAAATCTTCTCATCCTCAACCCTGTAGTCTAGTTGGCTTGCATGATAATTCAATTCCAGATTGGGCAGTTTGTCTATCTCTCGACAAATATCAATACATTTTTCCATGCCTTCCCTATCCTTGTAAATCATCATGTAGAATGGTTCATGAAGTACCTTCCTTCCTTCAGGGTTCTAAATCTTGATTCTGTCATCCCTTTCTATTTGAATAGGTGTCTCCCTTATCTTTTTCATCTTCTCAAGGATGGCTTTACATATCTCTTCAGTTAGATAATACTTCCTGTTGAGCATGGTGTAGATTTTCCGTAAGGTGCAATAGCCTTGTTCCATGACTTGATCAAATGAGAAAATTGAATGTGATCCATCCTCATAGTCAATGTGAAGTAGATCTAAATCTCTCTTTCTTTGTCCTTTAATTTCAGTCATTCCCTCAATTTTGATTGAAACAAAATTTTGAGGTTTGGATTTGAACACTTATATCCTTGGATTGACCACTCCCAAATGCTTGACTCTCAAGCTTTATCTCCTTTGGCTTCTCTTCCTCGACCACTTTTCCATCAACTACAAGTTTCCTTTTAACTCTAGAAGTTTTAGGTTTGTCTGCAGACTTGTTTGCTCATTGTTTTATCATTGGCCTCATTTCACCTTCTTTTCTTCTGGCTTCCCTAATTAGCTTATCCTCCTCATCAAATTTCCTTTGCAATTGAATAACTAGTTCTTCTTGTGACTTCTCTTATTGTTCCCTTTCTTTCAAACCAACAACTATTATTTTGCTCAATAGTTTCTCACCTCCACTCATGGTAGAATTCTTCTTCTTTCCTTCTTCTATTAAAATGACCTTTCCCTTTCTGTCACCAGTTTATGAGCTACCTTCTTCATCTACACTTATTTCTCCTTTCTTTACTTCCTTAATAATTTCTGGTATTAAGGCAATTGGCTCTTGTTCATCAATCTCCTTGTTTTTGCTTGCAATTTAATCAAATTGCCTTACAATCTGTTGAGCCAATGCCTTCTTTGGATCTATCTTTTGAATAGCATTCTCTATACTCTTGATCACAGCTTCAATCTCCCTTCTCCTTAACTCCTCATCTTTCTCCCCTTTTTTGTTATCAGCAACTGGTTCTTGTTCCAAGGAGTGAGAAATAAGAGAGGTTTCCAAGAGTATGTTCAGAAGTTTGATTTGAGTGACTTGATTCTTCAAAATTTGGTTTATGCTAACTTCCATGACAGTCACTCTTTTCTCCATTGCCATAACTTTGTCCTTAGCTGTAGACTCAGTATCAAGCCTTTGCTTGATTCTTGTTAACATTGTGAGGCTGAGTCTAGAATTAATGGTGGAGTCAAAATGTGTCCTTGAATTATCAATTTCTTCCCTGATCTTCTTGAGTTCATACTTGGAACCTGTTACATGCATCTTTTAGATTTTCAAGTTATCTTTATAGATTTGAGAATTCTTCTGTATACAAGATCCTCTACATTTACTTCAGCCATAGATCTCCTATAGTGTGAAACTATGGCCCTTTCAGTTTCAATCAAACTAGTTTCATCACTGGCCATGACAGGCTCCAATAGCTCATCATCAGAATTATCTTCAAAATCTTCAGAATTCATGTGAGACACATCATCAGGCTGTCTTGCCAAACTCTTCTTGCCACTCCTGAATTATTCTTCTGTTTGCACTAATCCCAACATCTTTTCAGCCTCTTGATTAGTGGTTGCTAGCAATTCTTGGTAGTGTGGATCTTCATGTTGAAATGTTGTAGCATCAAGATTAAATTCAATCTCATCATCCACCTCCATGTGGGCATCTGCAACTCCTGCAGGAACTCCATATTCTCCATTTCTTCTATCTCCCCCTAACTCCAACCCCAACTCCTGGGTGAGTTCAGTTATAACCTACTCAGTTTTAGAAGTTGATGCTTCATGAGATGGTGAAATTAGTTTCTCTCTCACTCTCTTCTCTCTGTTTTTGTATCAGGATCTCAACATGGATTCTAACATCTCCCTTACTATTCTCTCCTTTTGAATCACCTACTAATGTGGAACTCTATTTGCTCACACCCTCTCTTTTTGTCACCTCAGAAGAAATTGAGGGCCTCTCATTCACACACTCTTCTTTTGCCAATGTATGCAAACCTTGCCTCTCACACACCTCACCCACTTCACTCAATCCTGGTAGAGTATTGGCCACTTGAATTGTTTCATTAGATGATTCATGAATTGGAATTAAAGTTTCAATCAATGGATGAGGAATATCCATCGATTGATGAATATCCGTTGATTGGAGCTCATCAATGGATGTAAGGATATCCATCGATGGAAGTGAACTAGTCAATGGATGTTGGAAATTATCGGTTGATTGAGTAATATCCATTGACTTGTGAGAATTTTCGATATTTTCTTGATCAACCATGGTGTTAACCTTATTTGGTGATTCAGGTGCGAGTGTGGCTTCACCTTGAGTTACAAAGAAGGTGAATTTGAAACATTGAAGTTATCAATCATCAATGTTTCTGAAGAAGTAGATTTTGAAGGAGATTGTGGAAATGGAATAGATAATGAATGGGGTTGTGCCTTACGAAAATTCTTAAACACACAAGAGAAGAAGTTGAAGGCTCCACCAAATTTTCATTTGGCTTTGCAAGTGTGTGTGTTCCATGTGCATTGCTACTATCCTTCTTTCTTCTTTTGTAGGGTTGAACTATTTTGTGTGCCTTTCCCCCATCAATTGGTCCTGGATGCTTTTTAATAGCTACACCTTGTTGAGAAGGTGCAACTAGGGATGTGTTTAAATCCTTTATCACAGCCTCAATGTTTTGAGAGATTGGGCTACTGGTTGGCTGGACTATCTCAAACTCTCCTTCCTTATTCTTCTGGCTTTCTTGATGTTGGCTAGTTCCCTCACCCTTATCAACCACCTTCACACTTCCCTCAGTTGTTTTTCTTTTCTTAATTTTTACAATAGTAGTCATTTGGTAAACTACTGAGGTGGTGTGTTTTGATTTGGATTTAGAAGGTTGTGCAACTTGGGTAGGAGGGATGAGAGCATTTTCATCTCCCTCCATTGTTGCAGATGGTAAAAAAATTGAGATACCAGAGGAACTAAAAGATAAATTAAGTTTCTTGAGATATACCTGTAAAAGGAGGATAGATGAGGCACAACTTAGAGTGTAAGTTGATTCTCACCAAGTCCGTGAAGACCCTTTTGTTCTGAGTCCAAGACTCCAGTGTTTCCATCTCTGCTGTAATCTCATAATCTCCAATAGTAGCATTAATCAATAGCATAAAGAATGTAGCAAAATAGATATTATTTTTCCTAGATGTCTTATTTCCTAATTTAGCATTTAATTCATTTTAGGAGCAATGTGCTAAAATCAAAGTATTTATGAAATAGGGTAGAATAAGAAATTTCTTGGATACTTGTGGTAATTGTATTAAAATCACTTATTTTTTCAGAAAATATTTTAATAATAGCGTCAAAGAAGTAACTCCATTCTTTTCTAAGATTTTTCCTAACAACTTCACCTAATCCAGTTTCAGCATTAACATAGTTATCAGCTTCTAACATGTCCCTAATGTCATTATCAGTGGGTGACTTATCACAATTATTTTTAGGCAATTCTAAGCATTCAGAAATAGTAGTACTTGTAATGGTATAGGATTTACCTTTGCAAGTATAAGAAATTACCTTCCCATCTGGTGAGACTTTTGCAGTGTTCCATAGCTCTTCAATAAATGAGCAAACTATTATTGGTGCTTCACTAAGAGCCTTGGATACTTTGCAATCTCCCATAAACCTCATCAATGGATAGAAGTCTACGGGAGAATCATCCACGGTTAGTCATGTAGCAAAATTGTTTTGTTCGTAAATAAACCCTGTTGAGGAAACAATCTTCTTCTGGGGTGCCATTGTTGTTCTTAGAGAGATTAGAAGAAAAAACTTTGAAGGAAAGTTAGTGAAATTGCTTTAGGGTTCTTGAGAAATAGAGATACAGAGATTAGAGATAGAAAATAAAATAGCAAGTAAGAACGAAATGAGAATTGAAATTGCTATTTATATTTTTAAGATTAAAATGACTTGAATAGTCAGTTTAATTAAGAATATGACCGTTGAAAGATAAAAAGAATAAAAGTTAATTATTCTAAATGCCAATCGATGGATATAATCATCTGTTGACAAATAAAGTAAAGAATCAAAGACTATAATTTGACCAATGGATGTGTAAAACTGTAGAAATTCTATTACCATTGATGGGTAATTACATCCATTGATTCAAAAAAAATTATTTATCGATCGATAAACAATTACCTGGGTAATTATCCATCGACAGATAAATATCCATAAATAGGTATATATCAGTTGAGAAAACTTATCAAAGTTTACATAGAGCTGGATCAGAGTTTATTAATCTCTAAACCCTGATGAACTAGTCAGAGTTTACAGATAAACTATGATGAAACTGCAATATATCGATCGATGGCTGATGATTATCCATTGATAATTAACACAATTATCAATTGATCACTTTGTTTCAATCGGATTATTGTGAACAATGGCTACAAAGAAAAATAACTTAGCAAACATTTAGGATTGTGCAAAATTAAGCATACCTAATTCACAGACTAATTTATTAAAAGTAGATTCATCTAGAGGTTTGGTAAAAATGTATGCAAGTTGTTGTTCACTAGGGACAATATATAATTTAATTGTACCATTCATTACATGTTCTCTAATGAAATGATACCTTATGTCAATGTGTTTGGTTCTGGAATCTTGCACAGGATTTTCTGTTATTACAATGGCACTTATGTTATCACAGAAAATAGGAATCTTGTTTATGTTAAATCCATAGTGAAATAATGGATTCCTCATCCATAATATTTGTGCACAACAACTTCCAGCAGCAATGTACTCACCTTCTGCAGTTGAAGTTGATACTGAGTGTTGCTTTTTGCTAAACCATGACATAAGTTTGTTTCCTAGAAATTGACATGTGCGTGTAGTACTTTTCCTGTCTATTTTGCAGCCTGCATAATCTGCATGTGAGTAGACTATTAGATTAAAACCAGAATCTCTAGGATACTAAATACCTAAATTTGATGTACCCTTAAGATAGCCACTAAATGAGATTATCTAGGATCAGCCTGAAACCTACCACACAAACATGTAGAAAACATTATGTCTAGCCTACTAGCAGTTAAATATAAAAGTGAGACTACCCTGCCTATATAACTTGAAATGTCCACTTTAGCTTCCTTAGTGTTCAATTCAAGTTTGGTGGCAGTGGCCATGGTAGTTTTTGCAGAAGAACATTCACTTAAGTGAAATTTCTTTAACAAGTTATGAATATACTTTGTTTGATTTATAAAAATATCATCCTTAACTTGTTTGACTTGCAAACCAAGAAAGTAGGTAACTTCTCCCATCATGCTCATTTCATACTTATTCTGCATTAATTTGGCAAACTTTTTGCAAAGTCCTTCCTTAGTTGAACCAAAAATAATGTCATCCACATATATTTGGACAAGAATGATAGAGCCATTAACATTTCTACAAAATAGAATTTTATCAACAATACCTCTTGTGAAGTGATTCTCAATAAGGAATTGAGATAAAGTATCATACCAGGCCCTTGGTGCTTTCTTCAAGCCATAGAGTGCTTTGAGTAGATAGTAGACAATGTCAGGGAAATTTGGATCTTCAAAGCCAGGAGGTTGTTCCACAGAGACTTCATCTTCTAACACTCCATTCAAAAATGCACTCTTCACATCCATTTGGTAGACCTAAAATTAGCATGTGCAACATAAGCTAGAAGTATTCTGATTATTTCCAGCCTTGCAGCTGGTGCAAATGTTTCATCAAAATCAATTCCTTCTTCTTGTGAGTACCCCTTTGCCACAAGCCTTGTTTTGTTTCTAGTCATAGTACCAGTTTCATCCATTTTGTTTCTGAATACCCATTTTGTACCAATTACTGATATATCTTTTGGTTTGGGCACCAGCTTTTACACTTTATTCCTTTTAAATTGATTGAGTTCCTCTTGAATAGCTAAAACCCAATAAAGAACCTTGAGAGCATCTTCAACTCTTTTAGGTTCTTCTTGAGATATGAAGTTACTATAAAGACACTCTTTTTTAGTAGAACTTCTTGTCGTGACACCATCTTCTGCATTTCCAATGATTAGTTCAAATGGATTACTTTTTGTCCATTTTCTTTGAGGAGGCAAATTTTGCCTTAATGATGAAGCTTCATGATCATTGGTATTGTGCTCAAACTGATTTGAGTTTGAAGTTTGACTTTGAAACCCGGCCCTCTCCCTGAATTGGATACCCTTGATGTAGAGTGTTGATTATCCATTAATGAATTTTTAGTTGATACATTATCAGTCGATGGATGCCTGTCAACTAATAAATTATCCATTTATAACATCAACTGATATTGGGTTTCTGAGTACTTGTGTATTTATAATTTATGCTTCTTCATCATCATCTACATCATTTGATTCATTTTCAAAATGCAGTGTGTCATGATTTCATTCATCAAACAAGCCTTGAATCTTTTTATCATCAAATACTACATGTACAGATTCCATAATAATGTGTAGTCTCAGATTATAGACTCTTTAGGTAATGCTTGATAGTGCATACCCAACAAATATAGCTTCATCAGCCTTGGCTTCAAATTTTCCTAGGTTTTTACCTTGATTCCTTAGCATATAGCATTTGTAGCCAAAGATATGAATAAACCCCACTTTTGGCTTTTCGTCTTTCTTGATCAATTGATAAGGTATCTTTCCTTGAGTTTGATTCACTATGGAGATGTTTTGAGTATATCATGCTGTATTAATGGCTTCTGTCCAGAAGTATGTTGGTAAGTTAACATCTTTCAACATAGTTCTAGTTGCTTCAATCAATTTCCTATTTTTCCTCTCAACTACCCCGTTTTGTTGAGGTGTCCCTGGTACAGAGAAGGTGTGTATGATTCCTTTATATGCACAAAACTCCTTCATTGTGGAATTCTTAAATTATGTTACATTGTCACTCCTTATTTTCTTTACATCCAATTCAAGATTTTTATCAACTTCTCTTATATGCTTTATGATTAGATCACTAGCTTGATCTTTTGAGCAGAGTCTTGAAAAGTCATCCACAATGACTAGAGCATACTTCTTCTTTGCATTGGACATCATATTCACAGGACCAAACAAATCCATGTGTAATAACTCAAGTGGCTTCTCAATTGATGATTCAAATTTTGACTTGAATGATGCATTTCTTTGTGTTCCTTTCTGACGGGCATCACATAGTCCATCCTTGACAAATTCCATATGTAGTAATCCTCTCACTTGATTTTTTTTGACCAATTGATTCATGCTTTGAAATTTAAGTGAGCTCATTTTTTGTGTCATAGCCAACTTTCATTTGTCTTGCCTTGGAGAGAAGACAAGTCATTGAGTCTGCACTTTTTGAGTTGAAGTCAACTATGTACACATTTCCTTTTCTATTCCCAGTCATAACTAGGCTTCCATTTTTCTTGTTGGAAATTATGCATGCTTTAGGTTTGAAACAAACTTTATTTCCATTGTCACATAGTTGACTTATGCTTAACATATTGTGTCTTAAGCGTTCAACCAATGCAACAGGTTCAATGATGATATTTTCTTTTGAAATCAAGCCATATCCCATGGTGTATCCTTCACTGTCATCTCCAAAAGTTACTCCAAGGCCAACTTCTCCTCAAACTTTGTGAGCAGAGATCTATCTCCAGTCATATGTCTTGAACACCCACTATCTAAGTACCAAATATTTCTTCTTTTTCCCTGTACACATCCAAAAACAATCAAGTTGATTTTGGTACCCAAGTTACCTTGGGTCCTTTCTTATTAGTTGTTACCTTTGGTTTGGTTCTCAATTTTTGTATCTTTGGTTTAGGTGGTTTTACTTCCACTTCAACCTTAGGTGTTGGTTTCCTCATCTTAGGATTCTCAGTGCAAATAATTGGAATATTCATGCTTGCAGAATTAGAGAAATTTGAAGCATGAAAATTGTTGTGCATATTCCAGTCATAGTAGGCATATTCATGTTAGCAAATGCAAGATATGGATTAAACATACAAGGCATTGATGCATATTGAGCATGAATAGCATGAGGGTCAACTAAATGAGGATAAACATAATTAGAATGCATGTTAGGTATAACAAACACATTGGTTGTTGTAGGCATATTGGACTTGCAATGCACAAATAACTGATTCTTACTACCACACTAAGCACATATCTTTCTAGGAGCATACTTATCAAGTGTGTAGTTATTGTGCTTGTTTATGCCTACTTTACCATTTATGTTCTTTTTTTTTTTTTCATTAGGCTTAATATTAGGCTCAATCTTTTCTAACTTTTCCTTCAATTGGTCTTTAGATAAGAAACCTATATTTGCCTTTTCAACTTTGACTTGAGATTTAGAGGAGCTACCTTCTTTTATAAATTTAACAGGTCTGTTAAGCTTGGTTTTTAAAATAAATTATTTAGCAGTTGATGACTCCTCAATCGATGGATAATTATCCGTTGGGATAACATTATCAATCGATGGATAATCCTTATCAACTGATTCAGGATTAGCAATCAATTGCTTCTTTTCCAAAGATTGATTTTCATCAATGCCTAGTTTCTCAAGAGTCTCAGATAGCATGGTGAAAGAATTTGTTCCATGAATGTCATTCATCTTCTTACGAGCTTTGCTTGACCTATTCCATTTATCAATGGTTCTTAGTTCTTCTTCTAATTTTTCTTTCAAATTTTCTATTTCCTTTTTACACTTAACTAGTTCTTTTCTAGCATCTCTTTTTTCTACCTTGAGTCTGTACATTTGCACTAGCTCATTCTCTAGATAAATGTTTCTTTCATTAAGAGATTCCAAGGTGCACTTGAGCCTAGTGTTTTCTTTGTTTAAAGATTTAAGAGTGACATGAAAATTATATAGTTCATTTGATATTTCATTAATGGTAATATTGCATTCATCTTTGGATAGCTCAAATAGATTTGTAGAAATTACCTGATTGCTAGAAGAACTAGTTTCTTGGTCATCATTATTAGCTATTAGTGCAAGATTGATGTATTCCTCTTCTTCAGAATCATCCTCAGCAGCCCAGTTCTTTTTTTCTATTACAAAAGCCTTCTCTTTTTGTTTGAGCAAGTCAAAGTACTTCTTCTTATAGTCAATACCATCACTAAACTTTGACTTCTTCTCCATTTTTGGCTTTCTGCATTCATTAAAAAAATGACCAGCCAATCCGTAGTTAAAGCATTGGATTGATACCTGTCAACAAGATTTTTGCCTTGTTGATTGTATATCTTAAATTGAGATCCAGGTCTTTGCATGGGATTCCTCTTGAATCTGAGTTTTGTAAATTTCCTTGATAGAAAAGCCAAATGTTCATCTATTTCATCCATTTCATCCTTGGTGAATGACTCATCATCCTCAACTATTTATTTTCTTTTGCTAGTTGAAGATTCATCATATCTGACACCACTTACACTATTACCATGACTTTCATTCTTCCCTTCTTTGACAGCAACATCTTCACAAGATTCTTCTTGACCACCAAGGCAACATACTTGTCTCTCTTCTGACTTTTCTCAATTTCCTCATCTTGCGTAGTTCTAACTCAAAGGTTTTTAAGATTCCATACAACTTGTCAAGAGTGTATTCTTTAAAGTCAGGAGATTGTCTTATAGAAACAATCATTGATTTTCATTCCTTAGGTAAGGACCTCAAGAATTTGAGGTTGGTATCATCAACAACATATACTCTTCCATATAGTTTTAGCTCATTCAACAGCTTTTGAAACCTACTATATGTGTCATTGATTGCTTCGCCACTCTTGAAGTGAAAGGCCTCATATTTATGAATCAAGAGTTGCATCTTGTTCTTTCTTACTTGCTCAGTGCCTTCACATAGAGTTTGAAGAGTATCCCAGACTTCCTTGGAAGTTGTACAGTTGATAACATTGTCAAACATATCATTGTCAAGACCATTGGACAAAATGTTCATAGCCTTTTTATCCTTGTGTACTTCATTTTCATCTTCATATGTGTATTCACTCACAAGTTTTGGAATAAGTTTGTCTGGTGCCTGAGTACCATCTACATTCACACTTGTAACTATCTTCATAAGCATGTGGACCTTTCTCTATTCAGTTGACATATGAAGGATCAATAGATAGCACATGCAAGTGCATTTTGACTTTTCACGGATAGTACTCATCCGTCTCTAGAACTGGAATCTTCACTCCTATATCTTTTTGATCCACACTTGATGTACTTTAGATCTTAACTTTCTGTATGTTGAAAGCTAGGCTCTGATACCAATTGTTATTTACCCTTAAGTACACGAAATTTGTAGAAGAGGGGGTTGAATACAAACTTAAGAATTATTTCAGATTCTTGCGAATTTAAGTTTGTTCAATAAAAGTGTTTGAGTGTTTGGACAGATTAAACAAAAAGAAAAAAATTAGAAGAGCTAAAGTAAATTAAAAAAAAAATTAAATTACTAGTGGATTGGTTTTTCCACTAGTGTATTTTTGCTTTCAATAAATCTTGGTAAAGATACCAAACTGCTTACACAATGTGATTTTGAACTAAGAAAAGCAGTCTAAATATTTTATATCCTCCTATTGTGCCTTTCTTGAGTTCTTGATATTTTTTACCACTTTGCTACAATGAACTACTACTACATATATAATGGTTCACTTTCTACTTCTATTTTCTATTCTTCGATTGATAACATTATAAATTACAAATTACAGTTTACAATGTATTCACTAAAATAGATTGTAGCTTCTTTTCACAGTCTCATTTGCATTTGTCTTGTTATGGAAAAATCTTTATCTTGATCTTTTCCTTGAAGACTATGTTGCCTTGAAAGTCTTCACAGTCCTGGCAAGACTATCTTTCACTGATTCAGTTTGTGCAAAGATCCCATTCTTTTTGTCTTTAACCAATTTGAGAAATCTTAATCAATTGATAATTGTTGTCAAGCTTATCAGTCGATCCTTCTTTGCTCATCCATCGATGGATAGATTATCCATTGATCAATTGATGTATTGATGGATAGTTAGATTATCCATCGACTCATTATCCATTGATGGTCATTTATCCGTTAATTGCCTTTATCCATTGATAGCCTTTATCCGTTGATAGCCTTTATCCATCGACTCCAATATTTGTTGATCACTTTATTTGTGAGAATTCTGACTTAGAATATTTACAATTGATCAGCCATTCTTCACATCCGGTGAGAAGCTATAAATTGAAGTCAATAATATCAGTCGACTACTTCACAATATCCATCGAGGAAATACAATAAATTGATAATGAAACATAAATCAAATGTTACAATCCTATTTATCAGGTGATTAACAAGCTTCAACTGATAACTGGTTTCCTAGTCAATGGATATTTATAATTCATATATCCATCGACTAGTTATTATAAAATTAAATCCCTATTGTAATTCTAAGTAATTTGTTATTATCAAATCTCATAATTCCTAACAATTCTGTTGTTGTCTAACATTTTAACTATCTCTAATTACCTAAGTCAGTTTTAGATTAAGCCTTGAATCTACAGTCTACTGACTACTTAGATAATTCTACAAAATTTTAATCTTACACTCCTTAACAAGCAATATATGATAGGATATGACATTTAAGTATAACAATGTGAGTAGGAGCAAATTATATGAAAATATGCACATAAACAATTTCAAGAATATGTAGAATATTTGAATAAAACATTATAAGCAATATCAAATTCCACATACACTTAATAAGTCATTTATCAAAATAAGAAAAAATATATAATATTTGATCTATGATCTGTTTGTCTATTTAGCAATTTTTATAACTTTAGTAGAGGTATTAAATCAAGTTCAAACAGATGTTCAAGATACATCAAGTCATTTGGTTCGGGGGTTTCTAGAATGAGGTATGGGTTTAGAATGGATAAAACTCATACATGTTGTTTGTTTCAGATTTTTTTAAATTTCAACATCATACCTCAAACCCACTGGGTTTTTGATACCCAAGAGGGGAGGGGAGTATGAGGGAAGGTTATAGGTATCAATTTTAATATTATTATTTTATTATTGATAATTAACATTATTAATAATAATAAATAATATTATATACAATCAAGCATTACTAATAATAATAAAAACTATTTATATAATAAAATAAATTTATCTAATTATTAATTCAATAATACTTTGTAGTAAATAATTTTATTCCCGAATTAAACCAAACACATGATATCAATAATGAAATTTCATCCCCATACCACCCTAACCCAATTCCTGATACGAAACTCATAGCGCCTTATGAACTAAACAACCAAAGTCTAGAACAAACTATCTAATTCTCTAGATATTTATTTTACTGCATAAAAAATCAAGCGTGAAATGTACTAGTTTACACTCATAAGTCATAGCATGCAATATCTTATTCTTAGCAAATAATTAAGCATTTAAGTCATAAGATGCTAACATGAATATAATACATTTCAAAACTTAATAATCCTATAGTTTAGAATTAGATAAAAGTATACTAGTTAGAATGTATACCTGTGAAGTGCTTAGTGATTCGTTTCCAGTGTTGGTCATTGATGCCTGATATTCATATTCATCACTTTCACTGATAGAATCATGCTTGCATTTAACTTTATCAACAAATGCTTTCCTTCCTGCATCCTCACTAATACTTCAAATTTCTACTTCAACCCAACACAATCTCTGTCATGTTTTGCTTGCTTAGGCTTTTAGAATTGTGTAGCACATACCCTTAGATTATTACCGTAGTAAAGTCTAATCTTGTCTTCCTTCAATAAACCATCCATATCATACAACCACCTCTTAAACTGATATTTGAAAATCTCCTTTATGGAATCTATAGGTAAGGACCTTAGTTAAAGAATTGGGACTCTGTCTGAATCTCATGTCACTAAACTTCCAATTGCCTTGTAGGCTTGACTTGTTGTCCAGTTTCTCAAGTTAGTCAAAAGTGTAAGATTCACTTTCACAAGTTTGACCAAGATTCACTTTCACAAGTTTGACCTCTTCCTTGACCGCTTCCTTGATCTACTACATTAACTGATCAAGATAGATGTTAGGTCCCGGAAGTATCATAGAAGGGGGGTTGAATACGATACTCACAACAATTTAAAATTCTTTTCAGAATTTGTGGATAAATAAATTATTACTTTTGTTGAGGGTTCGAGTCCTGTAGTGTTTAGTGTTAGTAATTGTGCTCTAGAGACAATACTTTTTATATTTTAAGGAAAATATTTATTATTAAGGATTATGTTTTATTGATTATTATTTATTTATTATGTTTTATTTACTGCGTAATAAATTGAAAGCATAATAAATGTCCTTGGAATTTTGATACGTATTATATATCTTTAAGTACGTGACTTAAAAATGAGATTATATGAATAGTATCTTATTCCTAAAATTCTCTAGTCAAGTATTATTATTTAAGGACAATGATAATGCACAAAGACTAGTATGTTTCTTGACAGATGACCACATCTCATTGATCATAGGTATGAAGATACTAAAGTCAAAAACATAAGTGCATGTATCAATGCATGGCACTGGAATGACCCGCCGTGAGATTCTACATGTTAAGTAAGTGTCATAAGTAATTCTCACTGTGATAATGGTGTAATGATCCTTAGACCTGAAATCATTATATTTCTATACAAGAATTAATATACTTTGATTACATTAAAAGTTACCTTTGACCGGGTGATGATAAAAGTGGACATTGGGTATATTATGAATCGTATGAGAAATATGAATGATCTAGATGAGATTTAATCCTCCTAATTTTAGGAGTGATATTATTGGCCTCTTGTTTGAGTGAGACTATGAAATGTACGGCCGTGCTCAAATGTTGATTTGATTTTAATAGTCTACTCATCGATCAAGAAAATAAAGATTAAATTATGAAGAGGATGACACGAGACATGCCTTGAGTTTAATCTATAATATCAAGATTAAAGGGATTATATTACATGGAACATTATTCACGAAAGGCTTAATCGAATCACCGATTTATTATTATTACTTGGGTAACAATGATGTATTACTAGATGCCGCTCATTGTTTACAATTTTAATTAGATATTAAAATTGTTGCCAACGTAATAATAACCTACAGGGTCACACACAAAGAACGCTTGAAGGAGAAATAATTTAAATTATGAATTTAAATTAAATAAGTAATTTATTTTATTTATGATATTAATTAAATATGACTTAATTAATTATATAAATAGAATAAATGAATTACTTAAACTAATTTCAAAATTAATAATTAATTAATTAAGTGAGACTTAATTAAATAATTTAGAATTTTGGATTAGTATTAATTATAATTGGATTATAATTAGAAAACTTATCCCTCTCTCTATATAATCTCTTTATGGGCTGATTTAATAATATAGAGATTTTACAAAAACCCTAGCCGCTCTGAGAGAGGAGGAAGATAGAGAGAGAAGAAGTTTTCGGGTGCTAGTACACATCAATCCTTCATGAAAAGTGTTCGAGTGGATACCGTAGAGCGTAGATCGCGAGAGCGGGATACGTGGTGATTAAACAAGCTTTGGATCTCTATTAATCTTCCATTAATGAACTGTTAAAGCTTCTAAAGGTATTTATTCTTTATCTCCGAATTAAATCTTTTGTTTTCGCATGGATCCTGCGGAGGGTTTCGCTATTTTGATTTATTTTTCGCGTTTATTCCGCTGCGTTTGTTTCACGAAACCCTTCAATGGCATCAGAGCTACTTGCGAAACGTTTTAATTCGGTTATGTGCTTAACAGTTTTTGATATATAAGCATGTATGCGATCTATCATGATTTTATATTGATATAATATGTATATGTTTATATATATTATGAATATATGATATTCATATGATGTATAATCATATGATGATTATGTGTGTTGATGTATGTATATGATACATGTTTGTTCTTATTATAGGAATCGTATTCGATACGAATTCTGAAACGGCTGCCGTTGATTTTCTGAAATCTGTGTCTGTTGTCCGATTTTCGTAAACGATATGTGTTTTCTGACTGGAATCGGGTCACTGAGCAATACTGACATAATCAGCTCTGCGTCTGTAAGCCATTAGATGTCGTTACAGCCTCCAAAACGGTGATTTATGATTTTTTGAAAATTATTTGATTTTCTAAAATTTTGAGTATATGTATGTATATATTATGAATATATGATATTCATGTAATGTATAATCATATGATGATTGTATGTATCTCTGTATATGTATATATGATATATGCTTGTTTTTGTTATGAGAATTGTATATGATACGATTTCTGAAACACCGTCAGATTTGGAGAAATCTGACTGCTGTATCCGATTTTCGTAAACGATATGTGTTTTCTGACTGGAATTGGGCCAATGAACAAAACTGATAGATTTTCTATCACCGACGGGTCTGTAAGGCGTTTGACGTCGTTACGGGCCTCGAAATAGCGATTTATTGTCTTCAGAAATCTGTTTTTAATTTTCTGAAATTTCGAAATTTATTATATATGATTATATGATATGATTATATAATATGAGATATATTATATGTGTTATATGATAGCATGGTGGATGGTTATGGCCTAAAGACCTATAGGATAGTGGTTTTGATTTATGGTTTTGGTTTCTAAATACAACTTGCATGTCGTTTATTCCTTGTAATTTAATTATCTCGAATGTAACTCGAGTTCTTCTTGTAATTTCATTAGAATAGTTTTATTTTTATTATTCAATGTAATTATCAATGAAGACTTGCAAGCAAGGAGGCGATCCAAAAGGGGATGATGGAGCAATGAAGAAAGAAGACATGTAATAGATAGTATTTTTAAAACCACTATAGACTGACCTTGATATTTCCATTAGCTTGGAAATATCATATAGGATGGGGCCATAACTAAACACGTTTAATTTACGCACATTACATATATGTATATGATTGCATGTATTGGTATGTATGCGTAGATATAATTGAGATGCATGCTTAATATTGATTAATCATGTATGTATTAGATACGACACCCATGCCATGTTTGCTTAAACAAGATAAAATCTGTAACGATTCAAGATTTTAAAATTAACAAACGATCATGAGATTCTTGTGTTTATGAAATATGGATTTTTAAAACACGGAATTAAATATGGATTTTTGATATCTATAATTGGGATTTTCTGACAAAAGCGGATATGCGTATTCGTAAGGCTGATGGGTTTTAAGTGTGACCATTGGTATCCTCCATCTACCTGGGAAATGAACAATTTAAGATGTCGATTTGAAATATTTGGTTCAAGGAAAAATTGAGGATCTCTTTATGATGTGATCATGATCGTTATAAATTTGCTAAAACCCCTTAACAAAATATTAAGTTTTACTCAGATGCTTTCCAATGAATGAACACTCATCGAATCCTAGATCGATAAGGGGAAGGACTGTCAGTGGCAGGGGACTCCTATCTATCGTGGTGAGATGCGACGAATATAAACGGTTATATTCGGCCGTTGTATCATTGGGTCTAACTTAACTGAGTCGTCATAATAAGTAAAAATAAACGGTTATATTCAACTATTATGAAATTAGAAGCATAGAGTTTGGTTAAAAGTCTATTAGATAGATAAGATCAATCGTTGTTCACCAAACTATCCAAGAATTATATATGATATAATTGACAACTGTTGTCTACCTAAATAATCATTTTCTAAGGACTTCCAGTGGTTGACTTAGGACATGACGAAAAATGGATCTTGGCTCACTAGAAAGAATTATGGGATATACTTTCCAAATTAATAGTAAGGGCTATTAGTTTGATAAAAATAGTGGGAGGTATATGATGATATACCATAATCACTTAAACATAATTAATATTAAATTTGCAATCTAGTTTATTTTATACACTTTAATATTGTAGATATCAAATGATAAACACAAACAACTTCTCTATGCGATCAGTTCTTGAGAAGGACAAGTTGACGAGAATATATTTCCTTGACTAACATAGGAGCTTGAGGATCGTCCTCGGGCACCACGATGTTAGTCAAATATCTTCCCCTACTCTTAAAGTTGAGAATGTAACATGTGCAAATCATAGTGCTTATTGGAAGCAAATTGATGTTGCGACTGATGTTTCATGTCTCATGCTCGCAAATATATGTGCTGAGCTTAAGAAGCAATACGAGCATATAGATGCTTATGAAACGATTGAGCACAAGATATATTTGAAAGGGCACTATACACTTACAAGTAGGGAGAGTGAGACCCGGTTACACCACATGTTCTAAAGATTATATGGTATAATGAATAATATTGATATTTTGGGTTTCAGATTGGTCTGGAGACAGTTAGATTTGATCTTACAATCTTTGGACAAATATTATTCTTATTTTGTTATGAACAATAAAGTGAATAAGATTTGTAAAACACCCATTGAGTTGCTAAGCATGTTGAGAACTGCTGAAAGTAATATGATAAATGCATGAACTACTACTATATTGATGGTAAACATAGGGAATGCAAAAGGGAAAGGAAAATGGAAAGGCAAGGAGAAGATTTGATCTAGTTCCGTTGTCAAACCAAAGTCCAATCCCTAAAGCAGACTCTAAAGTCTGAATGAGGTGTTGATAAAGAAGACGATTGTCACTTCTGTGGAAAGTTGGGAGACTGGAAATTAAACTGTCATGCTTAATTGGAAGATCGGAAGATGATGATCAATAAGGGTCAAGCTTAAGGTATCGGGTTGGAATTGAAGTAAAGATAGTTGCTCTGGTTCGAGGAACTCGTTACTTAATTTTTGGCCTATAAGGAAAATTTAGAACTTAATAATTGTTATAGCGTGCTTGCAATTGGCAGAGACATTATTTCAGTTTCTTGTTTGGACAAGAAAGGCTTTTTCATTTTATAACAATAGTTGTTTATTCTATTTTGATGATGAGCCTTATAATGTTGCACATCTAATTAACAATTTATATGTTCTAAAGTGACTCAAATCAAATATTACATTTGGCACTGTTGTTGAGGCCGTATTAATAAGAAACGCATTTTCAGAATACATAAGGATGCATTCATGGATAAGTTTGATTATGAATCATACAAAAGGATGCGAATCTTGGTTTATTTGGTAAAATGACTAAAGCTCCTTTTACCGGACATGGTGAAGGGATCATTGAATGGGTATGACTTATACATAGTGATGTATGTGGTCATATGTGTACGATGACAAAAGGTAGATTTTATTAACTTCATAAAATTTACTAATTATTTTAGTAGATACGGATATATGTATCTTTTGAAGAACTAATCCGAATCATTTGAAAAGTTCAAAGACTATAAAGATGAAGTAGAAAATATCAAAGAAAAGTTTTTTTGATAGGAGAGATCACACCTTGTTGGACATGGTGCGATCAATGTTGAGTCAATGAATCTTCCAATTAGTTTCTGGGGTTGCACCCTGGAAACGGCTCCACATACACTTAACTGTGTTCCTACTAAATTGGTTCAAAAGACTCCTTATGAGATATGGACTGAGCAACGTCATAGCATGTCATTTATAAAATTTTGGGGATGTGAAGCGTTTGTGAAACGTCTAATCTCTGACAAGCTAGGACCAAAATCAGACAAATGTAATTTTGTGGAATACCCAACTGAAACAAGGGGTTATTCTTTCTATAATCCTTCCGAGAACAAAGTGTTTGTTGCTCGAACTGCTGAGAGACAGTGGGAGGATAATAGATCTCAATGAAGTTTGAGACCCACATGATAACGTTGAACCAGTGGAGGAACCTGAGTAGAATGTACAAAAAAAATAATACTGCTCAAGAAACACAGGTGTTCGTAGGTTTAGTAGGATTCGTCATGAGCCCGAGAGATAATATGGATTTCTCTTGACTCAAGATGGTGATGTGATGCTTATGGATGAAGATGAGCCTCTCACCTACCAAGACGCTATGAACACTCCAGATTCTAAGAGATGGCTGGATGCTATTAAATCTGAGATAGAATCCATGTATACTAATCAAGTAAGGACTTTGGTTGATCCACCTGAAGGGGTAAAACCTATAGGGTGCAAGTGGGTTTTCAAGAAGAAGACCGACATGGATGCTAATTTACAGACCTATAAGGCACGATTGGTGGCAAAAGGTTTCAAGAAAATTCATAGTATTGACTATGATGAGACCTTTTCACCAGTTGTTATGGTCATGTCCATCAGGATTTTACTTGCTATAGCTGCTTACTATCACTATGAAATCTGGCAAATGGATGTCAAAACCGCTTCCTTAAATGAGAGCCTTGAAGAAGATATGGATGTGTACATGACACACCCTAAGGGTTTTGTTGATCTAAAGGATGCTGGAAATGTATGTAAGTTGCGTCGATCCATTTATGGATTAAAGCAGGCCTCGAGGAGATGGAACATTTGTTTTCATGAAACAGTAAAAAAGAGTTTGACTTTATTCAGAATGAAGATGAAAGTTGTGTTTACAAGAAGTTTAGTGGGAGCCATGTGGCATTCCTAGTATTATATGTTGATGATATATTACTAATATGGAATGACATTCCTTCTCTACAGACTGTGAAGACTTGGTTGAGAAATAATTTCTCAATGAAAGACTTAGGCGATGTGACATATATATTAGGGATCGAGATCTATAGAGATAGATCAAGGTGATTGATCGGCCTAATTTAGAGTACATACATTGACAAAGTTTTGCATCGATTTCAAATGCAAAGAGACTAAAATGGATATGTCCCAATGTCTCATGGGATAGTGATCTCAAAATAAAATTTGTCCTAAATCATTGGATGATAGGGACTGCATGAGTAAAATTCCATATGCGTCAGCAATTGGTTTTATAATGTATGCAATGATATGTACTTGTCCTGATGTCTCGTATGCTTTAACCATGATGAGTAGATACCGATCTAATCCAGGTGAAGGTCACTAGACGACAGTCAAGAATATTCTTAAGTACTTAAAGAGGACTAAAGATTCATTCTTGTTATATGGAGGAGATGTGAAGCTAGTTGTAAGAGGTTTCAGTGATACTGGTTTCTAGACAGATAACGATAATTTAATGTTTCTGTCTAGCTTTGTGTTTTATTGAGATGTTGTATGCTGGAATGGTTCACAGCAAAGACAATTGTTGATTTTACAATAGAACCTGAGTATATTGATGCTTGTGAAGCAACCAAGGAGGCTGTTTGGGCATGTACTTAGGAGATATCACCTAATTAATGAGATTAATGATCAAGGAGATATACATATATGTAAAGTGTATACTAATAATAATATTGCAGGCACACTGACTAAGGCTTTTTCGCAGTAGAAGCACGAAAGTCACACTAGTTCCATGAGTATTGGATACTTGGGTAATTGGCTCTAGTGCAAGTGGGAGATTGTTAGTAATTGTGCTCTAGAGACAATACTTTTTATATTTTAAGGAAAATATTTATTATTAAGGATTATGTTTTATTGATTATTATTTATTTATTATGTTTTATTTACTGCGTAATAAATTGAAAGCATAATAAATGTCCTTGGAATTTTGATACGTATTATATATCTTTAAGTATGTGACTTAAAAATGAGATTATATGAATAGTATCTTATTCCTAAAATTCTCTAGTCAAGTATTATTATTTAAGGACAATGATAATGCACAAAGACTAGTATGTTTCTTGACAGATGACCACATCTCATTGGTCATAGGTATGGAGATACTAAAGTCAAGAACATAAGTGCATGTATCAATGCATGGCACTGGAATGACCCGCCGTGAGATTCTACATGTTAAGTAAGTGTCATAAGTAATTCTCACTGTGATAATGGTGTAATGATCCATAGACCTGAAATCATTATATTTCTATACGAGAATTAATATACTTTGATTACATTAAAAGTTACCTTTGATCGGGTGATGATAAAAGTGGACATTGGGTATATTATGAATCGTATGAGAAATATGAATGATCTAGATGAGATTTAATCCTCCTAATTTTAGGAGTGATATTATTGGCCTCTTGTTTGAGTGAGACTATGAAATGTACGGCCGTGCTCAAATGTTGATTTGATTTTAATAGTCTACTCATCGATCAAGAAAATAAAGATTAAATTATGAAGAGGATGACACGAGACATGCCTTGAGTTTAATCTATAATATCAAGATTAAAGGGATTATATTACATGGAACATTATTCACGAAAGGCTTAATCGAATCACCGATTTATTATTATTACTTGGGTAACAATGATGTATTACTAGATGCCGCTCATTGTTTACAATTTTAATTAGATATTAAAATTGTTGCCAACGTAATAATAACCTACAGGGTCACACACAAAGAACGCTTGAAGGAGAAATAATTTAAATTATGAATTTAAATTAAATAAGTAATTTATTTTATTTATGATATTAATTAAGTATGACTTAATTAATTATATAAATAGAATAAATGAATTACTTAAACTAATTTCAAAATTAATAATTAATTAATTAAGTGAGACTTAATTAAATAATTTAGAATTTTGGATTAGTATTAATTATAATTGGATTATAATTAGAAAACTTATTCCTCTCTCTATATAATCTCTTTATGGGCTGATTTAATAAGATAGAGATTTTACAAAAACCCTAGCCGCTCTGAGAGAGGAGGAAGATAGAGAGAGAAGAAGTTTTCGGGTGCTAGTACACATCAATCCTTCATGAAAAGTGTTTGTGTGGATACCGTAGAGCGTAGATCGCGAGAGCGGGATACGTGGTGATTAAACAAGCTTTGGACCTCCATTAATCTTCCATTAATGAACTGTTAAAGCTTCTAAAGGTATTTATTCTTTATCTCCGAATTAAATCTTTTGTTTTCGCATGGATCCTGCGGAGGGTTTCGCTATTTTGATTTATTTTTCACGTTTATTCCGCTGCGTTTGTGTCACGAAACCCTTCATTTAGGAGGGTGACTTACTAATTTTCTATATTTATGAATAAACATATAAGTTCTTGAAAATTAGCAAATAAATTAATGAGACAAGATTTGGAGAACATATCTTTTGTATATAAATCCAGAGGGGTGCTACACCCGGTTTCTGAAGAAAAATTAGTTCTTCGCTACAACAAAAAGATATAACTGATTCCTATTACAATGTATGGATTTATGTATATACAAAAGGAAATCAATCTCACAGAGAGTGTTTTATAATAGCCTTATATATTTGCAACATATAATAACCCTATGTAGTGTAGACTTTTCAATAATTCAACTGAACTGTATGTGGTTGATGCTTTTTCTTGTTACTTCGTGGATACTCTCCCCTTGATACTTCACTTGGAATTTCAACAATTATTTCATAGGTGGTTGTAACTCTTCCCTTGTATGAATATACTTAAAAATATTTTAGCTAGTCCCAACGTATAATTGTAAGTTGTGGATTAACTCTTTGTATTTTGACTTAGAAAATAAATCCATGTCCATCTGCTAAGTGGCGGCAAATACATACACTTCACTAGGAAGCAAGTGGCGGAAGCAGACAATGACTTCAAATATTTTTCTAAGTGGCGGATGTGAAGAACATCACAAGTGGCGGATGGATCATATATGACTTTGTCAAATTATCGTTTGATCACCAACCTTTTGAAAGTCTTCATTTTGGTCACTTGCGGTTAGGCTGTTGAGCTGTTTGGCTGTTAAGTTGTTCACCTATTTTTCTTTAAACCTTGAACCTTTACAAGCATTTCAATACTCGACACTTATCTTCTATTTTATCCACTCCACACACTTTAAATAGTACTTAGTCAATGCTCTACTTCATAGATGTAATTACCATTATATTTCATATTGACGCTTAGTGCACCTATTTTTCTTCATATCTTCTTTACATAATGATTGAGTCTGTACTTTTGTTCAGACAAATAAGCTTCATTTGTATGTACACTAGAACCTTTTGGCACTCATACTGAATCTCAAATATAACTGAAACCATGTCAGTGTTTGAACTTTATCCTTTAGTGAATTCTGATCATGATAATGAACTTCCTCCAGTAATCTATAGCAGACCCCTAAACTCCAAATAATATTTTGATTCTTTGTATTTGCCATGTTAATATATCTTCTCGATTCCTATACTTGAACTATGCAAATCATTTCTTGACTGATTCGTAGACAATGATTAAAAAAAATCATTGTTGGATCACTAGAATATTTCTGGTACTTAGACAACTGCTTCACTACTTCCACATTCTTGAATACTTCAACCTTTATTTTTCACTGAGGAATGAACATATTAATGAGCTTCTTTCAGTGAGTAAACGCTTCAAGTCTGTAGATGTCTTATTGGTCCTTTGTCTTTACCAAGTCTTCATGTTTTCCTGATTCCTGTGATTACTTCATATTATTTACATGTCATGTTCTTGTGTTGAGTTATTATCCGTATTTTACATATAGGTGTATACATACAGCCTTTCAATAAAGTTTCTTACTCCTATTCATAACTAGAAACTAACTTATATGGCATGCTCTCGAGGAATAGAATAGTAAGTCAGGCCTCATTCTTCCATTCTTTTCCGCTGTTAAATTATTTTTAATATTAACTAATGATGGGGTATTCCACTTAAAATCAATCACCTGATAAATATATAGATGCTGGTTGGCTCCAAATTTTTGGAGTTATTGGTGAAATTATTATAGCCAATGAATAGTTTTGTAGTCAAGTTATTATTTTAGAAGCTGCACTGGAATCTGTACAGACAAAATTTAAGGAGATGATGCAGTACTGAAAGGCAAATGACAATGCATATTTGTAATTATTAGATGACAACTCAACTCAGATTAGAAAGGGAAGTAAATAATAAATGTGATAACATGAATCAATACGAAGAATTTCAACTAGACATGAAAAATCAGAATATAAGAAGAATTCCGATAAGACTGTTACTCAACACCGGAAGAAGTTCATTTATATGTTCAAGCGTCGGTATAAAATAAAAGAGTAGTATCTCAAGGAGTTCAGAAAATACAGAAGGGTTTAAGTGCCTACTACAGAAAGATTCTAGAAGAAGAAAATTATAGAGGAAGAACAAAAAGAAGACAAGATATAAAGACCACTACAGTAGAAATGAGAATCAACATTGTAGTTAGTCATCCGTGAACCAAACCAGTACACAGGGTGTCAACAATGTCAGTGAAGATTCGTCATCAAAAAGTTCAAGTGGTTAGAAATGTTATTGTTGAAGAACAGAAGAGTTTTATCTACATCAACAATAATCTTGCAGTCAGGACTTTAATTTAATTCTCTATTAATTAATTAAATTAATTAGTTAATTTAATTAGTAAATTAATTCACTTTAAATTAATTTATTTCTTAAATTAATTAAAGGATTAATTAATTTAGAATTATTTAAGAATGAAGAAGACAAAAGCTGAACGCTCAAAGGTATACAGGTTTGTTTGGAATGCAGTGTACAAGATTCAGAATCTAAGAATGAATATTTGACTAGGTACATAGAGTGGTGAAAAGAAGTATTGTCTAGTTTAAAGATTCAGATTATTTCACAAATAGAGGTACTTCTAATTGCAACTGTAGATACAGGTAAATAGGCCTGACGGTACTAACTTGAAGATAAAACAGAAAAAGAATTGACACGGAAGAAATGCAGAGTCATATATTCTTAAAAGTGGAACCCCAGTTGGAATTGATTTATCGTTTCCAAGTCAAAATGAGTTCGGTTCCAGGCGTTCAAAGGAGCGCAGCTTAGAGCGTAAATTATATTTATTTAGTAAATTATTAATAAATATTTTATTTATTTAGTAAATTATATTTATAAATATCTAAATAATATTAGATATTTATTTTTATAATTTTTGAATTAAATTTATTATTTATTAATCAAAGATTATAAGTTGTGCGGGTATAAAAGCATTTCTACGAAACCTATCCATAATAAGACAAAATAGGCCCCTTTGCTTTTCAAATTGAATTGACAGGTGATTAAATAATCCAATCCAAGGCTGCCACATGTCCAAAGAAATGAAAAAGAAATTGAAATAAAAGTCTTACCGAGAGCTTATTTGAAAAAGTCTTACCAAGCTATTAAAGAAAAGTCTTGCAAGCCTTTCAGAAAGTCTTACTGATTTTGAAGTGAAGAAAGTCTTGTCGAAGCCTTGAAAAAAAGTCTTACCATGTTTTTAAAAGGTCCTACCGAATTTAGAAAGTCTTGCCCAGTGATTTTAGAAAGTCTTAAAGGCTAATTAATAAAGTCTGGTGAGTTTTTTCAATAAGTTTTATTAGAAAGTCTTACCAGGTTCTAGCTCTATAAATATGAGGCAATTGTCATCATTTTTCATGAGGAGTTAGAAAATATTCAAATTCATTAATTTGTCTGCAAAGTTATATTCACAGACTTTCTTTGCTGTTTGAATTCTTAATTTCTTAAGTAGAACAGTTCATGTCAAATCTTAAGATTGTATTCAACCCCTCTTCTACAATCTTATATAGGGAAAAATCTTATTTAAATAAATTTATTTTATAAATTTAATTTAAATTACTTTATTATTTAAACTGGAAAAGGTTTATTTTATAAACTTAATTTAAATATATTTATTTTATAAATTTAATTAAAGTAAATTTATTGTTTAAATTTATATAGATTTATTTTATAATCTAAAATTATTAAAAATCTTGGTCCATTTTGGAATTCGGAAGCAGCTAGATTTCTTTCGATAGTTAGCAAGTTAGCAGTTAGTGCACTCTGATAGTTACCTAATTGTTTTTGTTTATTTACTTTTTCAAAAATTTTAAAATTTTAAAATTAATTTTTTTTTAAATATTAATTTACGTTTTATTTAAGTTTTAAGAAAATTCAAAATTCTTGAAAAATAAATTTTTCGTAAATATTTATTTTTGATTAACTTATTTTCTAAGAAAATTAAAAATTTTAGAAATTTAAATTTTTCTTAAAAATATTAAATTATAGGTAATCAAGGGGTTTGTAGTTGGAGAATTCTTCGTTTTGACTCAGAATTAATTCCGAGAGCATATGACCCTGTTTCAAGGAAAGTGGTCATTTCATATTAGTAGGTTTATTCCGGAGCGTTTAGATTTTATTGTGGATGTTACGATTGTTTATGTTATAGTTCCACAGACCGCTCAAATGTAAAGAAATGATAGATTTATTAGTAGGAAACTCTGTTGAATTTTTCTCTAACTCTTCTGATCATTCTAGTTTTTGTACAATTGTACTTGTACAAAACAGATTTAAGAATCGTTAGTGATCACAACTGAATGAACATATGAGGTTAAATAATGCAAGACTGAACTTCATATTATCTCTGCATGTACGAAGTATCTTATACAAAGAAGGAGGATAATAGAAGTTCGTACTAACCCTACCAAGACCGTCTAAGACTTATGATTATTTTCAGTTATCTTTAAAAAAATGATTGGAGTACTGAAAAACTATTAACTGGAAAAAGAACCGTTTAAGGTTGTATTTGGTAATAGTAAATGGGTTGGTACATCAACTGTTCTTGTGGTTAAGGAATCCAATTCAAGTTCAATTTTGGATAGCTGCAAGACAGTGATGGTATACAGATGCAACATCGGGTGCTGCAACAAAACTTCAGTTTTTATGAAGACTTTACAAGCATTCAAGGATAAGGACTTATTCTTTGAACTGAGACAAGGATGATGTAGTGTTGAATGAGCATCACGCTAAGCTTATTTTGCTGAAGGAAAGAGATGAGATTACTCAGATGATTCAGAGAAACAAATGCAATCTTAATCTAATAACAATCTTTGAAGATAATTCACTCCGGTAATCTCAAGTATAAAGTTTTTTCTATCAATGCAATGATTAATTTTAAAATATGAAATACATGATTAAGATCTTAGATGTTAAATGTTTATCATACACAGTAGCACTATAACATGTCAATAAGACGAAGACTGTTGGATATGTTTTTAAGAACACTCTTCTAGATGGTAGAAATGTTAATCTAGTATATGTTACATTAGAAGATCTTACATGTGTTAAGGATTATTTGAGAATTAGGATATTTTCAGTGGTGAGATTAAAATCTTTTCTTATAACTTTAAAGTCTTAGAACCATGTTTCAGAATCCCTAGAACAATTAGATTTGCTTATTTAATCATGAATTACTTGTTTAGGATAAGAAATAAATTGAAAGTTATACGGGAATTACTTAAGAGTTCAGTTAAAAATTGTTATATCTAAAACGAACATAGGTAATTAGAGATAATTAAAATGTTAGACAACAGAAATGGATTAGACAGAATTAATAATTAAATTGTTAGTTCTTCTATTCCATGTGCTTTTAGAAAATTACTGAATATGTGTAAATCTACTGAACACCTGTTACACTTGTGTTACATGGTTAAAGTAGGTAGTACTGAATTTTCTAATATGCGTAACATGCCTGAATTGCATAATTCTTATCTATAATGTATTGAAGCTGAATGTTACCATGTGTTCTTATTTTCATGCTTGTTTGTTTAAATTTAAAAATGCATATCTTAGAACTTTCATAATCTTAGGCAAAGCATGTATAAGAATCACAATAGGGTAAAGACTGATAGTTCATCTAAAGTTAGGTTTGAATTACTAATCTCATAGCCTTAAGATTACTTTGGCAAGGCTGCTGTAAATAAGAAGTGATCAGTCAAAGATAAGTTTGTGCATGTTAAAGTTGAAGCCGTTGTTACCACTATTGAAAACAATATCTCTAACCCATATGGACTCAATTGAAGTTGAGTACCAAGAAGCTTAATCATTTGTGATTGCAGAGTATGTAACAAAATATAAAAGTTATGTGAATTCATGACAATTATTGTTCGAGGCATATGACTAGCATTAAAGCTCTACTATCACAGTTGGTTAAGAGAGTCTACCCAACGATAACCATTGGAGATGACAACAAATGATATACAAGTGATCTGGCTATCATGATTTTAGACTTGTCATCACTGGAAATATCTTTCTTGTGGGTGAACTTAAGCACAATCTACAGGGCACTAGGGAATTCTTTGTCAAGGGTTCTCTGGAAAAGCATTGAAAAGGAAAAGTGTTTGATCTCAAGCAAGAAAGATGGAAGCTCATTTAACTGGGAGTGAGAAATTTGTTCGTAGCTGACATGGAATTTGTATGCAAAGGTGAAGTGAGTTTCTTCATAAAGCTTCATTAGTAAAGAGTTAGTTATGGCATAGGAAGCTCTCACACTTGGGGAACAAGACAATGGATTTTTTGATAAAGAAGAAATTGGTGAGAGGACTATTTCATATGGAATTGTATCCAGAAAGACATTTTGAAGTATGTCATATAGGAAAGTCAATGAAAACATCACACTAAAGCAAGTAATGTCATGGATGCAATATGCTTAGTGGTAGTTGGTGACAACCCTAGTTACATTTATGTGTTGTTCATGCATTCAACAGATAAAATATCACAGATGGTAATTGATCACATAAGGTAGATCAATTTGGAATCAAAATAAGTTGTGAGAACTTTAAAGTCAGATATTGGAACCGAATTCATGAATGAAGTTCTAAATAAAGTCTGTACTAATAAAGGAACTTTGAAGATGAAGCAATTAACATAGTATGCTACTTTATTCAACAAAGATCATGAAAATAAATCATATGAGTAAATGGCCAACCAAAAGAAAACACTGAAACTCTTTCATGTGTTTAGAGGAACTTGATATTTATTGAAGAATTATATGAGTATCTTGGCGAGTTTAAAATTAAGTCTCATGGAACAATTTTCCTGGCTACTCATTGAAGTTGAAAGCTTTCAAGGCATATGTGATGTAAAACCAGAAGGTGATTGAAAGTATGAATGTATCGTTCGATTACACCAAGCTCCCGAGCATTCAAGTGAAAGACTATTATGAATCTTTGAAGTTTGACATCTTGTCAGAGTCATATTCAGATATTAATGATGAAACTGACGTTGCAGAAGGAATCAATGTTAATGATGATGATTCAGATCCTATTAGTGGAAATGGTAGTGAAACTACACAACTCGTGAACTTTAATAGAAACCACTCAATAAGGTGAAAGATCTTCAACACATCCTAGCAGCAACTTAGGGGGAGCAAATAAAAGAAGGATCTACTAGTCGTACTCAATACAATGAAGATCAAAGGAATACATTAAGAATATATCTGCCGAGACAAAGGGTTTGGAGTAAAAGTCATTCCTGGAGTCTAGTTCTTAGTGATCCGGATACTAGAGTAAAGACTAGAGGTGCTATGCAAAGTAAATGATTATTCTTCAGGAAAGAACAATTGTTAACAGTTTGTGTCCTAAAGAAGATTGAAGAAGCACTGATTGATCCGAATTGGGTGATTGCAAATGCAAGATGATCTCAATTATTTTGAAAGGCAGAAACTACTGAAGTTGGAACCTAGACCACAAGACAAGGTTGTAATTGGTATTGTAAGGGTTTTCAGAGAATGGATAGTTATTGGTATTGTTATGAGGGACAAAGCCAAACTGGTTACTACAGGTTAATATCAAGTAGAAGTATCGATCATAATGGAAATAAAATCTTCGGGACTTTTAAAATCTAACTACAAGCACCAGTCACCAAACTTGATCCTATTAGGGCTGAACAAGTTGATGTCCTAATTGTAGGATAGTCCTAGCACCTGCTACACATTCAAACATGAATGTCTATCAGATGAATGTGAACAAGTGCACTCCTGAATGGTGAGTTAGAAGTTAAAGGTGATGTATAACAACTCCTGGACTTTAAAGTTACATATTCATTGGAATTTGTATATCATTTTCTTCACAAGCTCTCTATGACAGAGGTAGGAAATCAAGAAAGCATCAAGAACATAGTATGACACTCTAACTGTTAATTACTTAAAAATAATTTTATATTAGAGTCGTTATACAAATATCTCTCCAGAATACAAGGCACACACCTAAACAGGTAAACAGCTAAACAGCTCAACAGACCTGATGATATTGACTTGAAGATAGGACGGAAAAAGAATTAACACGGAAGAAATGCAGAGTTATATATTCCTAAAAGTAGAACCCCGGTTGGAATTAATTTATCATTTTCAAGTCAAAAGGAGTTTGGTTCTAGACGTTCAAAAGACCGCAACTTAGAGTGTAAGGATTTATTTTTATTAATAAATATTTTATTTATTTATTAAATTATATTTATAAATATCTGAATAATATTAGATATTTATTTTTATAATTTCTGAATTAAATTTATTATTTATTAATCAAAGATTATAATATGTGTGGGTCTAAAAGCATTTCAACGGAGTCTATCCATAATAAGACAAAATAGGCTCTTTTGCTTTTCAAATTGAATTGACAGGTGATTAAATAATCCAATCCAAGGTTGCCACATGTCCAAAAAAATGAAAAAGCAATTGAAAGAAAAGTCTTAGGGAGAGCTTATTTGAAAAAGTCTTACCGAGCTATTAAAGAAAAGTCTTGCAAACCTTTTAGAAAGTCTTGCCGATTTTGAAGTGAAGAAAGCCTTGCTAAAGCCTTGAAAAAAAGTCTTACCGAGTTTTTAAAAGGTCCTACTAAATTTAGAAAGTCTTACCCTCTGATTTTAGAAAGTCTTAAAGGCTAATTAATAAAGTCTTATTAGATATTTTAATAAGTTTTATTAGAAATTCTAACCAGCTTCTACTTCTATAAATATGAGCTAATTGACTTCATTTTTCATGAGGAGATAGAAAACATTAAAATTCAATAATTTGTCTGTAAATTTATATTCACAGACTTTCTGTGCGAGTTTGAATTCTTAATTCCTTAAATAAAACAGTTCATGTCAAATTTGTTCTCAGGAATTAAGAAATATTCTACGGAATATTGTAATACCCTTTCAAGTTTAATACACGTATTTAACTTGAATATTGTTTAAATAATTTTAATTATTCTTGATAATTAAAATATTATTTTAAATCAGAATAATCTACAAGAAAATCTTAAGATTGTATTCAACCCCTTCTACAATCTTATGTAGGGACCAATAGTACCAGATATTCACATAATTTTTTTAATGTAATTAAAATTCACCCCATGGAGCTTAGCTTCTAGTCCGAGTAAGGCAACCTCTCTGAAATCTGAAGCGATATTATATAAATTGTTTAAAACGGTTGTGTTTATATTCCTGAATTTATTTAGGCATTCTGAGCCGGTGACGTAATATGTACTAATAAAATTTATTTATATAAGTCGAAGAGATATGTCATTTTGAAGTACTGTATAGTCATGAATTGAGGTAACCCCGTAGAATTTAGACATTTAATATTTTAACTCATGTCAGGTTTGAGATTAAACAATTTCCAGAGCTATAAGAAGAGAATGTTAAAGGTTCATTTCTCACCCCATGCATTATGGTGTGGTGTGGACAGTACAGAAGATAAGTCCATTTCTACCCTGCATAAGTAAAACAAATACAAATCCTTTTGCTCATTAATGTTTTCTGCAAGTAAGGTTTATTAGAAAGGTGGACATATGGAGGCAATATAATTGTCCAAGCATTCGATTACCGAAATACTTTTCAATTGCTAACCACGTTTGAAGTTTTTCAATAATTTAATAGAGCGCTAATATTTCATCTATATTAGGTCTAAAACTAAACACTTTACAGAGCTATAAGAAGGGAATGTTAAACTTGCATAACAAAAGGTAATACAAATCCCTTTCCTAATTAAATTTTTCCGAAACTAAGTTTTATTACAAAGTTGAAACTTTTGGGGCAATATAATTCTCCAAGCATTTGACTACCTAATTACTTTTAAAGGCTTCACAAGTATATATAACATAACTATCGACTAAATAAATTCTCCAGTGCTCAAGGTGAAATTATTGTGCACTCCAGGCTTGTTTATGTCGAAGAAATTTATAGTATTTACTATGCACAGAATGACAGATGTACCACGGTTAGACTTTATTGTGGATAGAAGGCACTACAGAGGCATTAAATCTCAACTATCATAGTGAGCAGTAAGGAACTTGAATTCCAAAACACATGAAAATAAGTGAAATTAAAAATAATGGTATATAACAATTCAAAATCAGAGATATTCCAAAACACTGTTGCTTCAAACTCATGTTGGGTCTGATGGCTTGAGCTGGAACACTTTCAGAATTATAAGAAGAGAATGTTAAAGGTTTATCTCTCATCCCCCGCATTTATATCCTGCATAAGTAAAAATAATAGAAATCTCTTTGCTAATTAAATATGTTTGAAACTAATTTTTATTAGAAGGGTGAAACCATGGAGGCAATATAATTCTCCAAGCATTTGTTTACCTAAATTCTTTTAAAGTCTTCGCAGATATATACAATATATTATCGACTAAATAAAGTCTCTAGTGCTCAAGCAGGAATTAATTTGCACTCTAGCTGTCACAGGGTCAATTTTTCAACAAAATGTGCGCCCCTGTACGGCCTGTCCTTGCGCCAAGAACAGCAGCCTTCAGCGTCGCCTTAGATTTTCTGCAAAGCGCACGCTCACGCAGCGGATCAACAACTCCGGGCAGGTGCCATGGCATGCATATTCATCAAGCAAATCAAATAAAGCACACTAGCAATTACAGACAAATGTCCAACCTTTTATTGCTCAACTAAATACAAAGGACTAGAGACTTTTGGCCGAGGTTTACAAAGGATTACCTCACCAAACATACACTAAAGCCTACCCAGAATTCTCTAAGTGTTTACAACAGTTTGCCTAACACAATACTAGAGAATAAAAGTATTTTTCTTCCTTTATCTATGTTTACAAATGAATGCATAACATAAATATATAGATGCCACGAATTTGCACCTATGGGCAGTTTATAAAACTGCCTGGCAGTTTTGTAACTGCTGCCATGTGTCACAAAACTGTCCTTCAGCATCTAACTGCCTTCTCATCCTTTGTGCCCACCTATTATATATATATATATATATATATATATATATATATATATATATATATATATATCAATGTCCCAGCAATGCCATGTGAGTTGCCCATGATCTTTGTAGCAGTTTCTTTGCTTGGTAACCGCCGCCAACCACCTGTCACAAGCCATGCACATGTTTTGCCTTCCTGGACCCCCACTTCATTTTGGATCACTTCTGACCCATTTTAGACAAGCCCAATAATCCTCTTTTAATGCCCAAGTACTTAAGCCACGCCCATTTAAATTGCACATAAATATGCTAAGGCTGCCACCATCAAAACAGCCCGGCGCCTAGCCAATTTGACTTGGCGCACATCTAACCAAGTAGACCAGTTTCCATCCTATTTAGTGCCAATGTCCAGCCCACATTTCCTTAGAGTATTCCCAACCTGTTTATGTCCTTGCCTTGGCCAACTTTGCATAATTGACCTTGGCGCCCAATGCTAGCTAGCGCCGCGCCCCACAAAATCTGTCGCCAAACTAACTGTGCCCAGCTGACTAAATCCACAATCTGACTCTGTCTTGATCAATAGCTCACCTATGTGTCGCCTCCACATGTATAAAGCCAACAGAATCAGCTCCCACTTTGACACTCATGCACTATTGTCATGGCACTTCCATTGTGCCTATGTAAAAATCCTTAAGACCAAGGACTGTTACAAACCCTCCCCCACTTGATGAGTTTGATGTCTTCATCAAATTGCTGACCCACTTGAGAAAACCTCCCTCCAGGTAGCAAAACACAATATCAAAACCCAATGCCTTATTAAACCAAGGCTGCAAACCCACTTTGCTGAACTCACTGTCCCACATGTGCCAATTGTAAACAAGCTGACTTTACCATCAAATGCACATCAAACCAAGTGTTAGATCAGGCTCCATTTTTCCCCAAGTCTACATGCCAACAATGTACCCAACTTCCTTTGTGCAGAAATTATGCAACAACTACTATGCCCAATGCTACATATTTATAATATACATGAAGCATGACATATTTCGAACGGAAATCAGAAATAAATACATTACTTAACAATACATCTTGCAAAGGAAATTACAATGGACTCACATGCCAACTTAAACACTTATGTACATCACTTAGATTTATAAACATAAATCTGAATACAACTAACTCAGCGCTTTAAATTCTGGAGTCTTGGGACAACAATGATACCTTTTTCACGCTACCTTTGTACCTTGATTTATTCCCAATTCTATCTGCCCTCCTTTGAATTCTTATGCATGAGCTCCCTCATTTAGGCCATCATAAGCCAAGATTATCAACATCCCAACCCATGTGCATCCATCAGCACATTATTTGAACATACAAAGTTCTAGACTGTCACATCCCAGCCTATCCATCCAGCCATATAGCTGAATGTTGGTGCGCTCATTGTGGGCATACACCTAATCTTCCTCATAAAGATCAGCCCATGAAGAAGCCTGCTTCCCAGCCTTTGGCCACTTCTTCATAAAGTGTGGTCCTCCACAGATGTAGCATACAATCACTTTAGTACTTGATTGAGCAATGCCAAATAACATAGCGCCATCATGACCAACAGAAGATTTAGAAGCTTCTTCAATTTCACCCCCAACTTCAATACCCACATTCACCAAAGAACTAACCCTTTCTTTATGTGGACAGACCCTTGCCAAATGAGGCCCTTCACATATAAAACACAACTTTGTTTTTGAAGCCCTCAATTGTCCAACGTTCTTGATTTCAGTTTGAGCACTTTGTGTACCATGCACCACTTTCTTCCCACGATTCACAACAGATGTGCTTGGGACAGAAACATTAACATCAACTTTTGGATGACCACCACCTAATGAGATTTTAGCAACATCCCGCCTAAGGAACATCATTTCATATCTGAGTTCCTGCAATCCCTCCAACCAACGATCGGCAAGAGAGGCAACCCGCAAAGACAATTCATTAAATCTGTCTTCAACAACATCCATCTGATTTCCCATGGTTTTCTTCATCTCATCAAGGTCCTCCTTCATGACTTGGCATTTCTTAACCAACGGCAACATGTTAGCATCCAACGATTGACACATAACTTCTTCAAACCGAGCAACATCACCATGTGCGTCACTGTCTAGCGGATTCTCCATGAAGTTTTGATGACTTTAACCAACGAAATCAAGCCACAAAGAGCAACAAAACTCTTATACCAGTTGTCACAGGGTCAATTTTTCAACTAAATTTGCGCCCCTGTACGGCTTGTCTTTGCGCCAAGAACAGCAGCCTTCAGCGTCGCCTTAGATTTTCTGCAAAGCGCACGCTCACGCAGCGGATCAACAACTCTGGGCAGGTGCCATGGCATGCATATTCATCAAGCAAATCAAATAAAGCACACCAGCAATTACAGAAAAATTTCCAACCTTTTATTGCTCAACTCAAAACAAAGGACTAGAGACTTTTGGCTGAGGTTTACAAAGGATTACCTCACCAAACACACTCTAAAGCCTACCCAGAATTCTCTAAGTGTTTAAAACAGTTTGCCTAACACAATACTAGAGAATACGAGTGTTTTTCTCCCTCTATATATGTTTACAAATGAATGCATAACATAAATATATAGATGCCACGAATTTGCACCTATGGGCAGTTTATAAAACTACCGCCATGTGTCACAAAACTGTCACTCAGCATCCAACTGCCTTCTCACCCTTTGTGCCCACCTATTAGATATATATATATATATATATATATATATATATATATATATATATATATATCAATGTCCCAGCAATGCCATGTGAGTTGCCCATGATCTTTGTAGCAGTTTCTTTGCTTGGTAACCGCCGCCAACCACCTATCACAAGCCATGCACATGTTTTACCTTCCTGGACCCCCACTTCGTTTTGGATCACTTCTGACCCATTTTAGACAAGCCTAATAATCATCTTTTAATTCCCAAGTACTTAAGCCAAGCCCATTTAAATTGCACATAAATATGCTAAGGCTGCCACCATCAAAACAGCCCGGCGCCAAGCCAATTTGACTTGGCGCACATCTAACCAAGTAGACCAGCTTCCATCCTATTTAGTGCCAATGTCCGGCCCACATTTCCTTAGAGTATTCCCAACCTGATTATGTCCTTGCCTTGACCAACTTTGCATAATTGACCTTGGCGCCCAATGCTAGCTAGCGCCGCGCCCCACAAAATCTGTCACCAAGCTAACTGTGCCCAGCTGACTAAATCCACAATCTGACTCTGTCTTGATCAATATCTCACCTATGTGTCACCCCCACATGTATAAAGCCAACAGAACCAGCTCCCACTTTGACACTCATGCACTAGTGTCATGGCACTTCCACTGTGCCTATGTAAAAATCCTTAAAGACCAAGGACTGCTACACTAGCCATGTTCAGGTAGGAGTAATTTACAGTTTACCCTATTCCGAGAATGAAAGTAGCAGCACGTTTATACTATCTAGTGGATAAAAGGTACTGCGGATGGGTTAAAGCTCATGGATGATAGTGAGCAGTAAGGAACGTGAATTTGAACATATATGGAAAAAGTAAAATGTAAAACTATAGCATGAAACAATTGTAAATCAGATATATTGCAAGACACTTCTGTTTGAAACCACCTTTCTTTTCCCACTTTGTGGAACCTAAACCCCAGACCATCGGAATCGCTGAGGAAACATATTAATTCTACTTAGGGTGCGTTCACTTCGCAAATGGAATGGTGACGAAATGGAATGGGAAAAGGAATGGAATAGCGAAGGAAATGAATAATCATTCAATTCGTTTCTTCACTTACCATTTTCTTTAAAACGGAATAAAATGAACCTTGTTTGATTATCTATATTAACCTTCATTGAAAATGAATTCAAAATTTTATTGCGAAAAAAATCTAAAAAATAATTTTCCCAAAAATAAATCCCGGAACTGGAAAAATTTCTCGAAAAAAATTCTTGAAACAAATTTTCTCGAAAAAACTACTGAGAAAATTTCTCGAAAAAAGTTCCCGGGAAAAATAATTTTATTGCGAAAAACAGTTTCGGAAAAATTTCTCGAAAAAATAATTCCTGGAACAAATTTTCTCGAAAAAACTACTGAGAAAATTTCTCGAAAAAAGTTCCCGGGAAAAATTTATGGAAAAAAAGGTCCTGAAAAAAAATTTCCCAGAAAAAAATTTCTCGAAAAGTTTCTTGAAATATTTTTATAAGAAATATATAATGCTTTGTGTTTGAAATGAAATCAATCATTCTCTCTCTTATTCCAATCCATCATAATTGTTATATGTCATTCCATCACAAACATGTGAGATAAATATATAATGCTTTGTGTTTGAAATGAATGAGTCTATCTCACATGTTTGTGATGGAATGACATAGAACAATTATGATGGAATGGAATAAGAGAGATAATGATTGATTTCATTCTTTAGTACAAGTAAACAACCTAAATATTCATTCTGAACGGAATGATCATTCCATTTCTGACAAGTGAACGGAGCCTTAAAGTTGGTTCCATTCTCTATCGCAAAACAAAAATATGTTAAAAAGTCGAATATATTTCTATAAATATAAATATCATATTTTTCTATTCCGTTTCAGCAATCCACCTCCACATACATGCACGAGAACTAATAAAAGTGAAATGCGTGTTTAAAATTTCCATACATAACTATCGCGTCAAACTTAGATAAAACTCCAATGGAAATATATTTAGTTCGGTAAAATCTGTAGGAAGTATAATCTAGTGTCATACCTGAAATCAAGAAATCAAGAACAAAATTACCAAGAATAGTTCGAGGCATGTGAAAACCACGCTATCCTTGAAACAGATAAGTCTCTTCCATATGATGCTTGAAGGTGTGATGACCTCTGTCTCCCAGGATACAACGAACAAAGGTGATTTGAAGCACTTGCAAATCCGCCTTCTACGAACTGAACAAACACCGCTGCTATCTCACAGAACAGAACCTAGAGCTCTAAGATGAGAATGACCAGAAAATGAAGAAAACTTGTAACCATTTTTCCTCTCTCCCAAACAATGGAGCAAGGCTCTCCTTATATAGAAATAGAAGATATGTAACTTATACAATAAATCAAAATTGTAACCTCTACTATAATGAACTAACATAAAGAACACATCAATATTTAGTCATTATGGAGGGAGTTACAAAATTAATTTACAAGTTACAAAAATAAAATAATAAAACACAATTAATTTTATTCATATAGTCTAACAATCCCCCACATGAATAAATTTGACATTGTAAAACGGAAATTTTGATATGGAAATAGAGCGACGGTCGTCACCAACATATGATAGGTAGGCGTTACCCCTTGAACCTTCCCTTGTAAGAACATATTTACATTTCTAGAAAATCAGAAGTCGCGTTGACCTTGAACTATTTTCTGTATTGTGAAATGATGATACTGAAGGGTTTCGAGACACAAACGCAGCGGAATAAACGTGAAAAATAAATCAAAATAGCGAAACCCTCCGCAGGATCCATGTGAAAACAAAAGAATTAATTCGGAGATAAGAAATAAATACCTTTAGAAGCTTTAACAGTTCATTAATGGAAGATTAATGGAGGTCCAAAGCTTGTTTAATCACCTCGTATCCCGCTCTCGCGATCTACGCTCTACGGTATCCACACGAACACTTTTCATGAAGGATTGATGTGTACTAGCACCCGAAAACTACTTCTCTCTCTCTATCCTCGTCTTTTCTCAAAACGGCTAGGGTTTTAGTAAAAATCTGTCTCTTAAATTAAATCAACCCATAAAGAGATTATATAGAGAGAGGAATAAGTTTTCTAATTATAATCTAATTATAATTAATACTAATCCAAAATTCTAAATTATTTAATTAAGTCTCACTTAATTAATTAATTATTAATTTTGGAATTAGTTAAAATAATTCATTTATTCTATTTATATAATTAATTAAGTCATACTTAATTAATATCATAAATAAACTAAATTATTTATTTAATTTAAATTAACAATTTAAATTATTTCTCCTTCAAGCATTCTTTGTGTGTGACCCTGTAGGTTATTATTACGTTGGCAACAATTTTAATATCTAATTAAAATTGTAAACAATGAGCGGCATCTAGTAATACATCATTGCTACCCAAGTAATAATAATAAATCGGTGATTCGATTAAGCCTTTTGTGAATAATGTTCCATGTAATATAATCCATTTAATCTTGATATTATAGATTAAACTCAAGGCATGTCTCGTGTCATCCTCTTTATAATTTAATCTTTATTTTTTTGATCAATGAGTAGACTATTAAAATCAAATCAACATTTGAGCACAGCCGTGCATTTCATAGTCTCACTCAAATAAGAGGCCAATAACATCACTCCTAAAATTAGGAGGATTAAATCTCATCTAGATCATTCATATTTCTCATACGATTCATAATATACCCAATGTCCACTTTTATCATCACCCGGTCAAAGGTAATCTTTTAATGTAATCAAAATATATTAATTCTCGTATAGAAATATAATGATTTCAGGTCTAAGGATCATTACACCATTATTGTTATCTGCCCTTAAGTACACTAAGTTTGAGAGGGGGGGGGGGGTTGAATACAAACTTAAGAATTAAGCATATTTCTTGCAGAATAAAGTTTGTTTCAAGGATAGTGTTTTTGTGTATAGAGAGAATCGATGTAACTAAGAACTTGACAAGAAAATTATTGAAAACAAAACACAACAACGTTAAAAATTACTAGTGGATTGGTTTTCCACTAGTATGTTTTTTTTGCTTTCAATTGATCTTGGTACGAATACCAAGCTGCTTACAAAGTGAGTTCTTTTTTCTTTTTCTACACTCTGCACTTTGCTACTGTGTACTTCTAACAACTATATAGAAGTTTTCTTCACACCTAATTTCTATCGACAGATAGCAATATAAAATTAAAACTTATATTGTTTACATGACAATAGAAACTAGCTACTTGCACAGTCTTCTTTTTGAACTGACTAGTCCTGGAAGTATCTTTGTCTTGATACATTCCTTGAATACTGTGTTGCCTTGAAAGTCTTCACAATCCTGACATGACTGTCTTCCATTGATTCGGTTTCTGCACATTTCCCATACTTCTTGTCTTTAACTAAATTGGGAAACCTTAATCAACTGATAAATGCTGTTAAGCTTATCTGTTGATTCTCCTTTGCTTATCCATCGATGGATAGGATATCTGTTGATCAGTTGATGTGTCGATGGATAAATGAGTTATCCATCGACTCCCTATCCATTGATGGTTCCTTATCCGTTGACTGCCTTCATCCATTGATGACTTGTATTTGTTGATAGCTTTCATCCGTTGAGTAGTGTCTTCATCCATCGACTCCAACATCAGTTGATCACTTCACTTGTGAGAATTCTGACTTAAAATATTTACAATTGATCAGCCATTCTTCATATCTGTTGAGAAGCTAGAAATTGAAGTCAATAACATAAGTCGACTACTTCATAGCATCCATCGACGCAATACAATCGATTGATAGTGAAACATAAATCAATGTTACAATCCAGTTTATCAGTTGATAAACAAGCTTCAACTGATAACTGGTTTCCTAGTCAATGGATATTTATAAGTCATATCCATCGACCAGTTACACATAAATTTTAAGTCCCTACTGTAATTCTAAGAAATTTGTTATCATCAAAACTCATAGTTCCTAACAATCTCCCCCTATTTATGAATATGAAAAATATGCATAAATTTTATGTTGATGATAACAAAACTCCTAAACATTTTTATTCTTAGCAAGAATTACAATATTGACAAAGATAGTTTGAGACAGAGTAATCAGATACCAGTAAAAGATGAATTCTTATAATTTTGATGATTGAGATTGAATCTTCTATCTTCATCTTTTTCCCTTTGACTCATTCATCTTGTCTTCATTTTCTTTCATCTTTCTGTAAAGATTTCTCTTCAAGATCTTCTCATCTTCCACCCTGTAGTCCAATTGACTTGCTAGATGATTCAATTCCAGATTAGGCAGTTTGTCTATTTCTTGACAAATGTCAATACACTTTTCTCTGCCTTTTCTGTCCTTATATATCATCAAGTAGAATGGCTCATGAAGAACTTTTTTTCCTTCAGGGTTCCAAATCTTTATCCCGTCATCCCTTTCTTCTTGAACCGGTGTCTTCCTCATCTTCTTCATTCTCTCAAGGATGGCATTTCCTAGCTCTTCAGTGAGATAATACTTCCTGTTGAGCATAGTGTAGATTTTCCTTAAGATGCCATATCCTTGATCCAGGACTTGATTGAATGTAAAAGTTGAATGTGATCCATCTTCATATTCAATATGAAGAAGATCAACATCCTTCTTCCTTTGTCCTTTTGTTGCAATCATTCCTTCAGCTTTGATTGGCACAAAATCTTCAGATTTGGGTTTGAACACCTCTATCTCTCTAACTTGATTACTCCCAGAAGCTTGACCTTCAACCTTGACTTCTTTTGGCTTCTTCTCTTTGTCTTCAACATCCAATTTTCTCTTAACTACAGAAGTTCTTGGTGCATCTACAGGCTTGTTTGCTCTTTGCTTCATTCTTGGCCTCCTTTCACCTTCTTTTCTTCTGGCTTCTTTAATTAGCCTATCCTCCTCATCATATTCCCTTTGCAATTGAATAGCTAATTCTTCTTGCAATTTTTCTTGTTGCTCCCTTTCTTTTATGCCAACTACTATGGCTTTGCTCAACAATTTTTCACCTCCACCTGTGACAGCTTCCACTTTCTTTTTTCCATCTTTATTCAGTTTGCCCTTTCCTTTCCTGTCACCAGGTTCTGAGCTACTTGAATTGATCTCCTTGATTTTGCTGGCAATTGAATCAAATTGCCTTACAATATTCTGAGCTAACTCCTTCTTTGGATCTGTAGACTTTGTCACCACATCTTCACTTTCCTGCTTCTCCCCCTTTTTGTTATCAGCAACTGGCTCTTGTGCTAATGACTGGGACATGAGAGGAGTTTCCAAGAGTCTGCCTAGGAGATTGATTTGAGTGGTTTGATTCTTCAGGATTTGCTGCATGGAGAGCTCCATGGCAGTTACTCTTTTCTCCAATACAACTACCTTGTCCTTGGCTGAATACTCAGTATCTAATCTTTGCTTGATTATGGTCAACATTGTGAGACTGAGTCTAAAATCAATGGTGGTGTCAAAATGCATCCTAGAACTTTCAATTGCTTCCCTTATCTTCTTCAATTCATATTTGGAGCCTGTGACATGCATCTTCTGGATCTTCAGGTTGTCTCTGTAGAAGTTCAGAATTCTTTTATGCATGGGATCCACCACATCCACCTCTGCCATTGATCTTCTGTAGTGAGAGATGATAGCCCTTTCTGTGTCAGACAAGCTAGTTTCATCACTGGCCACTTGTGGATCCATAAGCTCATCATCAGAGCTGTCTTCAAAATCTTCAGGGTTTATGTGAGATACATCATCAGGTTGACTTGCCAAAAACTCATTCCCACTCCTGAATTGCTCTTCTGTCTGCACCAAACCCAGCATTTGCTCAGCTACTTGATTAGATGCTGCTGCTAGTTCTTGATAATGAGGATCTCCATGTTGAAATGTTGAAGCATCCAGATTGACTTCAATTTCATCCTCCACCTCCAGGTTGACTTCTGCAACTCCTGCAGGAACTCCATGGCCTACAACTCCCCCTGACTCTAGCCCCAACTCCTGGGTGAGTTCTGCTGCAACCTGCTCAGTTTTAGAAGTTGATGCTTCATGATCTCATCTATTCTTTTCTCTCTCACTCTCTCCTCTTTTTTCTTGCATCAGGATCTCATCCTGGATTCTCACATCTACCTTACTTTTCTCTCCTTTTGCATCACCTGCTAAGGTGGAACTCTCTTTTTTCACACCCTCTCCTTTTGCCACCTCAGAAGAATTTGAGGGCCCCTCATTCACACACTCTCCTTTTGCCAAGGTATGCAAACCTTGCCTCTCACACACCTTACCCACTCCACTCGATCCTAGTAGAGTATTGGCCACTTGAAGTGTTTCATTGGATGATTCATGAATTGGAATTAATGGTTCAATCAATGGATAAGAAGTATCCATCGATGGATGAATATCCGTTGATGGGAGCTCGTCGATGGATGTAAGAATATCCATCGATGGAAGTGAACTAGTCAATGGATGTTGGAAATTATCAGTTGATAGAATAATATCCATTGACTAGAGAGAATTGTCAGTATTTTCCTGATCAACCAAGGTGTTAACCTTATTTTGTGATGCAGGTGAGAGTGTTGGCTCCACCCTGAGTTGCAAAGAGGGTGAATTTGAAACAATGAAGTTGTCAATCAACACTATTTCTGAAGAAATAGATTTTGAAGGAGATTGAGGAAAAGATACAGATATAGAATGGGGTTGTGCCTCAGGAAGTTTCTGAGACACATCAAAAGAAGATAGTGAAGGCTCCACCAAATTTTCATTTGGCTTTGCATGTGTGTGTGTACCCTGTGCAGTATTTGTAACCTTCTTTCTCCTTTTGTATGGTTGTATTGTTTTGTGACCCTTATCCCCATCTGATGGTCCTGGTTGAGACCTCTTTTCAATAGTTACACCTTTTTGAGAAGATGCACCTAGGAATATGTTTAAGTCCTTTACTACAGCCTCAATCTGTTGGGAGATTGGGCTGGTGGCTGGCTGGTTTCTCTCAATCTCACTCTCTTTATCCTTCTGGCTTTCTTGATGTTGGCCAGTTCCCTCACCCTTATCAACCACCTTCACACTCCCCTCAGTGGTTTTTCTTTTCTTAGATTTTACAACAGTAGTCTTTTGAGAAACTATTGAGGTGGTTTGTTTAGACTTGTGTTTGGAAGGTTGTACAACTTGGGTAGGAGGGATGGAGGCATTTCCATCTCCCTCCATTGTTGCAGAAGGCAAAGAAATTTGAGGGTTTGAGGAAGAAGTTAAAAGATTGAGATTCTTGAGATATACCTGCACAAGAGGAGGATAAATGAGACACAACCTGGGATGTAAGTTGATTCTCACAAGATCCTTGAAAACCCTCTTGTTTTGCATCCATGGCTCCAAGGACTCCATATCTGCACTAATCTTATATTCTCCAATGGAGGCATTAATAATCATCATGAAAAATCCAGCAAAATAAATGTTATTTTTCCTAGATGCCTTGGTTCCTAACTTAGCAGTTAATTCATTTAGGAGTAGTGTGCAAAAATCGAAGTATTTATCAAACATGACAGAATAAGCAATTTCTTGCATACTAGTAGTAATTGCATCAAAATTACTTATTTTTCCAGAAAATACTTTAATAATGGCATCAAAGAAGTAACTCCATTCTTTTCTTAGATTTTTCCTAACAACTTCTCCTAATCCTGTTTCAGCATTTGCATAATTAACATATTCTAGCATGTCCCTAATTTCTTCTTCAGTTGGAGGCTTATCACAGTTATTTGCAGGTAATTCTAAGCATTCAGATAAAGAAGTACTAGTAATGGTGTAGGAATTACCTCTGCAAGTGTAAGTAATTACCTTCCCGTCTTATGATACTTCTGCAGAGTTCCACAGTTCCTCAACAAATGAACACACAATCGTGGGTGCTTCGCTGAGAGCTTTGGACACTTTGCAGTCACCCAGGAATCGCATCAAGGGATGGAAATCCACGGGAGCATCGTTCAACGTCAGGCATGCTGTGAAGTTGTTCTGCTCATAGATGAACCCAATGGAGGAAACAATCTTCTTTTGTGGTGCCATTTGTTAGTTTATTCTTAAGGGATTAAAGAGAACTTGGAAGAGATTTAGAGAATTCAAGAGGATTAGAGAAAATGAGCTTGAGAAAGAGACAGAGATTAGAGATAGAAAATAGAATAGCAAGTAAGAAGGAATTATTAATTGTAACTACTATTTATATTTTCTGATATTAAAATGACTAAAAAATCTTTTTAATTAAGGATATAACCGTTGATGAATAAAAGACAGTAGTATGTTATCCTAAATGGTAATTATCCAACGGCTATAATCTGATCAACGGATGAATAAAACTGTAGAAATTCTATTACTATCGACGGATAAAATAAAGAGTTAATCATTTATCAATCGATCACTCATTACCAGAGTAATTATCTGTCGATAGATAAATATCCATCGATTGGAATAAAATTTATCTGTTGATCAAATACGAAAGAATTTATCCATCGATAAACAATTACTAAGGTAATTATCTGTTGATAGATAAATATCCATTGATGGAATAAAATATCCATTGATAATTAACACATTTATCAATTGATTACTTGATTTCAACAGATAATTGTGAACAATGGCTATAAAACAAAGAAAACTTGACAGACATTTTAAGATTGAGCAAAATTGAGCATACCTAACTCACAGACTAATCTATTAAAGGTAGATTCATCTAGAGGTTTGGTAAAGATGTTTGCAAGTTGTTGTTCACTAGGGACAAAATGTCATTCAACTGTACCATTCATTACATGTTCCCTAATGAAATGATACCTTATGTCAATGTGTTTGGTTCTGGAATGTTGCACAGGATTTTCTGTTATTGCAATAGCACTTGTATTGTCACAGAAGATGGGAATCTTGTTCAAGTTGAACCCATAGTCAAATAGTTGATTCCTCATCCACAATATTTGTGCACAGCAACTCCCAGCAGCAATGTACTCAGCTTCTGCAGTTGAAGTTGACACTGAATGTTGCTTTTTACTAAACCATGACACAAGTTTGTTTCCTAGAAATTGACAGGTGCCTGTGGTACTTTTCCTGTCTATTTTGCAACCTACATAATCTGCATCTGAGTAGCCTATTAGATCAAAACCAGAATCTCTAGGATACCAAATACCTAAATTTGATGTACCCTTGAGATATCTAAAGATTCTTTTAATAGCCACTAAATGAGATTCTCTAGGATCAGCCTGAAATCTAGCACATAAGCATGTAGAGAACATTATATCTGGCCTACTAGCAGTTAAATACAAAAGAGAGCCTACCATGCCACTATAACTTGAGATATCCACCTTAGCTTCCTTGGTGTTTAATTCAAGTTTAGTGACAGTGGCCATGGGAGTTTTTGCAGAAGAACATTCACTTAAGTCAAATTTCTTTAACAAATCATGAATGTACTTTGTTTGACTTATAAAAATACCATCCTTAACTTGTTTGACTTGCAACCCAAGAAAGTAGGTAAGCTCTCCCATCATGCTCATTTCATATTTACTTTGCATTAATTTGGCAAACTTTTTGCAAAGTCCCTCATTAGTTGAGCCAAAAATAATGTCATCCACATAAATTTGTACAAGAATAATAGTGTAATAACCCGTATTTTTGACGCTTGGGTTATTAAGATTTTTGGGTAAAATTTTTCATTTTATGGAGAAATGATTTTATGGATTTGTTTTCTTCATAAGGTACGGGAACTGTGAGACCGTATTGTTAATATACGGGATATTTGAAAATATGCGTATCGGTGATACGGTAGCATACGCAATCAATATAGGACTTGTAAGTATTTTTGGTCCAACAAAATAAATTTGAAGTCCAGATGAAAGTCGTAACAGAGTTTGAGAGACAGTGTAAGCGAATAGCATTTATTCGGAGAATTGTTTCGTAAATTCTCGAAACAATTAAAGAGTATTAATTTAATGATTCTAAAATATATTAGAATCATATCATGAGATTTTAAGTTTTTAAAACTTAGGTGGAACGAAAGAAAAGAGTACAATAACGAGAGATTAAGACGTTATCGGAAAATTACGCGACTCCCGCACGAACCTTTTAAAATGCTAGCTTCCACCACACACGTCCAAAAATAAGAAAAGTCAGCCGAGCTCCCCCCATTTCTTGAAGAAACCGAAGGGTAGAAGGAGGAGAAGGAAAGTGATGAGAAAAATCACTTGGCTTGCTCGTTCTTGCTCATTTCTCCACCATTTCTTGCGCTTAATAGCTTGAATCGAAGGTAGTAAACCCCTCTTGCTCTCTCTTGATTTCTACATCATTCCATCCATGAAATCTTTAGTTATGATCCAAAGAAGGTTCGAATGAACAGTAACTCCGAAAATAAATAATTTGTTTTCTTTGATTCTTGAGTTCCTGTGGCTTGATTGATGATTGTTATAGCATATATATGTTATGGGTAGTGAGAAGCATCCATGTATAAACCTAGAAACATATGCTTTGATTCATTGATTTCTAAGTTTTATTTTTCATGCTTGGCTGATTTTTGGAGCTTGAGATTGTGTTATGATGTAGTATATGGTTGAATGAGGAGTTTGGGATTGTTTGTTGGTTGATTTGGAGTAGAATAAAAATGGAAAACGATGAGTTTACAAACGTAACCATGCCAATTTTTTTCGTGACCTAACTGCTGCAACTGTCCAGAAATATCTGGGAACGTTCGGTCACTGTTCTTGGCTTATGGCTGATATGGTTAGATAGTAGATTGTCTCTAGATCGTTTGAGCGCTAATTTTGCGTCATTCGGAGTTACGAGTAAAAAGTTATGAACGTTTTAGTAACGGTAGCGCAGGAAATGGAAATCCTGTTTTTGTCCAACTTTGAGGCTATGATTGGACTAGCTACGGAGTTTAATAAAATCTGAAACTTTTATGGGATATTCCTTGACAGTCATAGAAGACCTCAGAAAAGAAATCGTGTCCAATGGATTAATTTCCAATTTATTAAAAATGCTAGAAAACAGGGTGTTAAGTGAAACGAACATGAGGAAAATGTTAAACAACCGTTTTGGGAAACGATTTCGAGCAAGTTAGAGAACTTGTCTCGAGTCGACCCAGTAACGGAAGTTGTTGAGGAATATAGCATCTTTCTAAACTCTAGACTTTATAACGGTTTATTGGTTATAAAGCTCTGTGGTGTTTGAAGTTCCATTCAGATGGAACTATATACTGTGTGTTCGCGCCTCTGAACCTCTTAAAAAATTAGAGGACGTTTATTCTTCAGTTTTGTATAACTGAATCTGGTGTTGAGCATATCTTTTTGGTGCTCGATGGTCGACCGAGAGTAGTTTAGCGTGTCTCGACGGTTAGTCGAGGTTCAATGTTTTAAATAATATTTAGTTTATTAAATATTATTTAAAGAATATAGAAAGTATTTAAAGGTTAATTAAATACTTTCAGGGCATTTGAAATCATTTAAATATTATTTAATATTTATTAAATATTATTTAAATATTTTGGGACATTTAAAAGTATTTAACTACTGATTAAATACTTTCAACTCGTTTTGGTTTATTTAAATATTATTTAATATTGATTAAATATTATTTAAATATGTTGAATCATTTAAGATTATTTAAATATTAAATAATTCTGATTATATTTGAATTAAATATTTTAATTCTTTTAAATTCTTTTAATATTTTTCGAGGACTATTCTGGGCCTCCTAAATATTAAAAAAATATTTATTTGTTCTTTAAAAATATTCTGGAGTTGTCTAAACTTCTTTAAATATTATATTTCATTAAATAATAAAAAGTGAGCGATGACTCGGATATTTTGTATTTATTCTGAGTCGATAACTCCAGGTTCGGGAGGTAATGTCCGGCTCCGATATTCCTCTCAGTTGTATTAGTGCCTTATGGCCCATTGTTTCACTCCAAAAATGTAATATTTTGTGGAGTCTATTTTAACTCGTATTAGTGGCTCCCCGGTCACGTTCTTGAGTCTCCTTGATTCAAGGGTTTCTGTCTTGTTAAATTCGTTGACTGAGAGTCAACCCAGATATTTCGAGAGTACTCCCACCTCGTTTCGGGAGCCAAGCTATGGTCAGATATTGAAATCTTACAATAGGTCGTTGTTGTTTTGGAAGGTTGTATTAAATTCCCTTCCTTATCTGTTGATGAAATTCTATGATGGATTGTTGTTGTTGTGGAAGGTTGTATTAAATTCCCTTCCTTATCTGTTGATGAAATCCTATGATGGATTGTTGTTGTTCTAGAAGGTTGTATTAAATTCCCTTCCTTATTTGTTGATTGAAATCCTAGAATGGATTGTTGTTGTTTTGGAAGGTTGTATTAAATTTCCTTCCTTATCTGTTGATGAAATCCTATGATGGATTGTTGTTGTTTTGGAAGGTTGTATTAAATTTCTTTCCTTATCTGTTGATGAAATCCTATGATGGATTGTTGTTGTTCTGGAAGATTGTATTAAATTCCCTTCCTTATTTGTTGATTGAAATCCTAGAATGGATTGATGTTATTTTGGAAGGTTGTATTAAATTCCCTTCATTATCTGTTGATGAAATCCTATGATGGATTGTTGTTGTTCTGGAAGGTTGTATTAAATTCCCTTCCTTATTTGTTGATTGAAATTCTAGAATGGATTGTTGTTGTTTTGGAAGGTTGTATTAAATTCCCTTCCTTATCTGTTGATGAAATCCTATGATGGATTAATTGTTGTTGTTCTGGAAGGTTGTATTAAATTCCCTTCTGTAATATCCCTAAATTTCAGGTACTTTTAAAACCTTGTTAATAATATTAGGTGTTGGATGATAATTATGGAATAAGGTTTTGGTGGGTAATTGAATTATCAAAATTACCGGAACGAGTTAAGGATTAAATTATCATCGCAAATTATTACGGAAACGAAGGAAAAATGATTTTCCTTGATTTATTAAAGGAGCCGATTTTATATAATTGGATAAAATTTGATTAATGCAAATGCTTGCATTAGTAAAGTATTAAGAATGCTAGCATCATTGACCAAGTAGTTGACTTGACCTTTGGTGGGATATAAAGACAAGAGCCAAGCTAGTTGTTAACAAAAGAAAATCAGCACACACTTTTCAAGAAAGCTGAGAAAATAAGTCAAGAAGCAAGAGAAAAGCTGCCTCTTCCATTCTGCTCTAGTCGGCCATTTCAAGAAAGCAAGGGAAGACAATTTTCAAAACCCCAGCTCCACTTATCCAAAAATCACCAAAATTTAACCATAGCTTCTTCATGATATGTATAAGGTACGGATTAAATTTCACAATTTTTGGAGTTGTTTTGATTGGGTAAATAAAATGTAGAAACTGACTGTGAATAGTAACTCCGAAAATTTTTAAAGCTTGTTTCTTGATGTTTAGTTAAGAACAAGGGTAGATCAAGCTTCTCTAAGGACTCCGAGCACTATCTAGTTATTGTTTGATCTTTGTGAAGGTATGGACAACCTCTAACTCTTATGCTTTGTGTGAGTGATATGCCATGAAAGTGTTAGTAAGTGAAGTCATGAGCTAGTATGGTAGAGACATGATGATGTTAAGCTTTTGGTTGATTATTGTTGGTTGAAAATTTTGGATTAATGATGATAAGTTATGAAGTTTGTCAACTGATGTTATAGTAAGTATTGTAGTTGTGATGATGAGTGTGGGTTGGAATGGATTCAATTGGTTGAATCCGGAAAACGTTAAGTTTATAGCCGTCGTAATGCCCGATTTTCGTAAGCACTCCTTTAAACTGTGAAAATCGTAATGTCAAGCCACTGGCCCCTAAGGCCCCTGACCATAGTTGGTTAGTCCTTGTCTCATATATCGTTTTGACGCTTGAATCGTGTTATTCCGATGTACGGTTTGGGAGATAAGTCATATTTAGTGGAAGCAACTAAACCAACCAAACAGTTTCGGGAGACCTTTTTGTAGAATATAAATGGACCCTTTAGCCACTGTCAAAAATCATGAAATTTGGAGGATAAATATGTTGGACATTGATTAAGGCCCCTGTAAAATTTCATGCCTAAATGATAATTTTTCGATTTTATAAAAATGTTGGAACCAAAGTTGTGCGATGCACTATTCACTAGAGGAGCTACTGCCCTGTTTTGTAAATTCGTGAAAATGAGTCCTCTGTCCAGGGATAAACTTTTGATGGATTATATTCTAGACATTCTCTAGATCGTGCACGCGAAATCGGTGTGTCATTTGAGTTAAAGGTTAATGAGTTATGAGCGATTTAGTGAAAGCGGTGAAAATAGAAAAACCCCGTAGTTGACTCGATTTGTAAAATACATTTCACCAAGTTAAACTCAAGGGTTCCAAATCAAAATATTTTTAATAAGTATTACAAATACTCAAGAAGTTCCTCGAGGTGGATTCATATTTAATTATGAATTTTTGGATTTATTAAAAATGTTAGAGTAGGAGTCGCGTAATAGTAATTTGCAGAAGAGTCAACTCTAGAGGCATGATTTTGACAAGCCATTTTGGCTATGATAAAAGGATAATTTCGAGTCGGTTAAAACACGAAAGATGTTGAGGAATAACATGACTATAGATTGGAGTAAAGGATTAGGTTAAAAGTCATTGACGAGATGGTTTACGAAGGGTTAAGATAGACCCGAGGAGGTGAATGCCGGATAATAAGGGTTAAAGAAAAATAGTAATAAAACTTGATTTGACTTAATACCTGCGTATGTTACTAAAACGAGTTCTTATATGATTATAGCGTATCCGAGAAGTGCAAGGAGCAGGGTTTTCGTTTTGCATAACCAAGGCAAGTTTTATATCCCTACGTTGTTACATATTAAAAATATATGTATTGCTACGTATGCATACTTTCTTGTTCAGAGTATTATGACCATGTTTTAGCATGGTTTCTATTTTTAAAGATATACATTGCAAGTATTCTATCTAGTTGTTTATACCAGATCTTATTCATACATATTTGAAATGCCTATATATATTATTGTTGAGCTTGTTATCCAGATTTTATAAAACGAGGTGTATTAAGTAATATCTTCATACTATATCTTATTGATATTTAAGGGTGGAGTTATATATATAGAGTAAGTTGAGAATACTGATATGGGTTAATTTATTCTGAATCCATGATCAGAACAGTTGTTCATATAAATATTTCCTCTACTCATTCGAGGGGAAAATCAAATTATTGGAGGTGTTTATCATTCATTGTTTCGGAATGATATTGGAGTATATTTTATTGAAAAATAAATAAAGGTGCACGAGTTATTTTACCGTGACGCCTAAGAGCGGTATTGTTGAAGGTGATCGAAGATTCCGACACCTTATATTCTGGACTAGAGATGACAAAAGTGACCGGAGTAACGCACCGGCCCAACCTGAGGAGTAACCCCATTATGGGTTAAGGGTGTGTTCGAGACGTCGGCTCATCCTTCTATCGATAGTAAACGAGTAGTGACAATGGACTGATCAATCCATTACTTGAGGTGGCGTTTCCGAAGAAGTCCAATCCTTGATGCCTTAATTGTTAACTGATGCCTGTGTGGTTCGATTAACTAGGGTATCAATTTGAGAAGTTGTTGAGATATATTTATTCAATTCATATGAGTATTATTTAAAGATTATGAGGGTTTTTGAGGTATTTTCTTTTCAAAAAGAGTATAATCGTATATGTGGAGGGGTTATTTTAAAGTGATAAAAACTATTTATTTTGTTGAGTTGTTGTGGCATATATAGACTTGCTGGGCATTTTTTTTTGGCTCATTCTTGCTATTTAAATATTATAATACAGCGGCAAACAAAGCTGGTACGAGTACGGTGGACCGTGACAAAGGGAAGGGGAAAGCAACTGATTCAGCACGTTAGCTTTATAGTGTCTAACGAGGGTGCAAGTTGGTAGAAAGTTTATGATGTTTTCATCATCTTGACAATTGAAGTTGTAATATTATTTCAGAAATTATGAGAGATGAGAATGTGATGTAATAACTTTTGAATCAGTAAGTATGCGTTCTAAGACTATAACCCGTGGAGTAGTTTGGGGGAGTTTATTATGAATATTGTTGTATATTATATTGTGAGCAGGTGATTAAATATTCCGCAAGAGAATGTGACGACCTGGATTCCTGTAGGGGATTCGGGGGGTGTCACAGTAATGGTATCAGAGCGATAGGTTATAAACCTTAGAACGAGAGTAGGAGAAGATATGACTATATACAAGAGAGTAATGTAGGAGCTCATGTAAAGTTCGTGATTGGGCTATTGGAGGTGGTACCAAGAGTGAGTCTAATAAGACTCTTAGTGGTAGATGATATTGTTGTAGAGTTCTTTCAAGATTATTATAAGTCGATAAGGACATAGACCGTTTGATGGACACCTCAAGATGATTAAAGGGGGAGTTAGAATCAAAGAAACTGAGATAGAAAATATAGTAGAACCCCAAAAAATAGTTAGGGTAGGCACCAATGGAAGAATCGATTGAGACAAAAAAAAAAAAAAAAAAAAAAAAAAGAGTGTACCCATGATTTGTCGGGTTAAATTTTTAAAAATAGTAAGTATATAGGTATACGGATATATATATAAATAGATGTATATATATAGATGCATATATATATATACATATATTTATGTATATGTACCTATATATACTGTTTTGTTTTTACAAATGACTATCTTATGGGTACGCAGTTTTATTGGACTGAACATTTTTAATGAAAAATTCTTTTATTTGTATTTCAGAAAAATGCCACCAAAGAAAACCAGAGCTAACCCCAGGGAAGGTGAGGCTTCTACGGGGGGAGGAGGGGATAACAACCGAGGAGATAACCAGAATGACAACCAGAATAATCAAAGTTTGAACCAACTAGTAGATTTGTTACGACAAGCCCTAGACCGTGGCCAACAGGGTCCCATGCCCAATTTAGTAAACCAGACTGCGGCAGCTTTTAAGGCTTTTAAGTCAATCCAACCACCTGAATTTAAAGGGTTTGGTGAACCATTCGAGGCTAGGTCATGGTTGAAAGAAATGGAGAAATCCTTTAAGATTATAGGAGTAGAAGAAGGGCAGAAGACGATCTTTGCCACCTATTTGCTGAAGGAAGAGGCGAACTATTGGTGGGAGTCTAAGGAATTAATGGAGCCCGCAGGGATAGTAACCTGGGAGAGGTTCACTGAGTTATTTTTGGAGAAGTATTTTCCTGAGCATATGGAGAGTAGAATGGAGATCAGGTTCTTAGAACTAAAGCAGAATAATAAGACAGTTGCTGAATATGAGAAGGAGTTTATAGAGCTATCTAGGTTCGTGCCACATCTCGTGGATACTGATAAGAAAAAGGCGAGGAGATTTCAATATGGATTGAGACCGTGGATACAAACTAGGGTGGCTGCCTTTGAGCTTACTGAGTATATTAAGGTGGTGAATAAGGCTGAGATAATAGAAGAGGGAAGTAATTTTATTCCAAGGGAAAATGAAGGGAAGAAAAGAAAAGCGGAGAGTTGGGGAGGAAATCAGTCATATGGAACATTTCAGAACCAATATAGTAGGAGGCCAGGGTTTCATACTGGAAAAGGTGGAGGATTTAACCAAGTAGAAAGTACGAATAGTGTCCGAGTAGGACAACAGGGAAATGAGAGCCAGTTTCGACAGCCGAGACCGTCACTGCCAGACTGTGAGGTGTGTGGAAAGAAGCATCCGGGACTATGTGCAAAATCAGAAGGAAGGTGTTATAACTGTGGTCAAGAGGGGCATCAACGGATGAATTGTCCTAGGAAGGGAGTAGTTTGCTACAAATGTGGAAAGGAGGGTCACATCTCCAGAGATTGTAAGGCGTCAACATTGGGACCAGCAATATCACAACAAAGCCGTGGGGCTAATAACAATCAATCAACTGCTAGGAATTTTAACATGACGGTGGCCGATGGTGCAAGAGAAATGGATGAGATAGAAGGTACACTTATACTTAAACGTTGTAAATACTAATATACTTGTTAAGCTGATATGAAAATAGAGGTATGTTAAGTAGTGTTAAGAAGAATACTGAGACATAATGATAAGGATGAAAAGGAGTAGAATGCCTAGTCGTCTCTTACATAGATTCCGAGGACGGAATCCTTTTAAGGAGGGTAGACTGTAATATCCCTAAATTTCAGGTACTTTTAAAACCTTGTTAATAATATTAGGTGTTGGATGATAATTATGGAATAAGGTTTTGGTGGGTAATTGAATTATCAAAATTACCGGAACGAGTTAAGGATTAAATTATCATCGCAAATTATTACGGAAACGAAGGAAAAATGATTTTCCTTGATTTATTAAAGGAGCCGATTTTATATAATTGGATAAAATTTGATTAATGCAAATGCTTGCATTAGTAAAGTATTAAGAATGCTAGCATCATTGACCAAGTAGTTGACTTGACCTTTGGTGGGATATAAAGACAAGAGCCAAGCTAGTTGTTAACAAAAGAAAATCAGCACACACTTTTCAAGAAAGCTGAGAAAATAAGTCAAGAAGCAAGAGAAAAGCTGCCTCTTCCATTCTGCTCTAGTCGGCCATTTCAAGAAAGCAAGGGAAGACAATTTTCAAAACCCCAGCTCCACTTATCCAAAAATCACCAAAATTTAACCATAGCTTCTTCATGATATGTATAAGGTACGGATTAAATTTCACAATTTTTGGAGTTGTTTTGATTGGGTAAATAAAATGTAGAAACTGACTGTGAATAGTAACTCCGAAAATTTTTAAAGCTTGTTTCTTGATGTTTAGTTAAGAACAAGGGTAGATCAAGCTTCTCTAAGGACTCCGAGCACTATCTAGTTATTGTTTGATCTTTGTGAAGGTATGGACAACCTCTAACTCTTATGCTTTGTGTGAGTGATATGCCATGAAAGTGTTAGTAAGTGAAGTCATGAGCTAGTATGGTAGAGACATGATGATGTTAAGCTTTTGGTTGATTATTGTTGGTTGAAAATTTTGGATTAATGATGATAAGTTATGAAGTTTGTCAACTGATGTTATAGTAAGTATTGTAGTTGTGATGATGAGTGTGGGTTGGAATGGATTCAATTGGTTGAATCCGGAAAACGTTAAGTTTATAGCCGTCGTAATGCCCGATTTTCGTAAGCACTCCTTTAAACTGTGAAAATCGTAATGTCAAGCCACTGGCCCCTAAGGCCCCTGACCATAGTTGGTTAGTCCTTGTCTCATATATCGTTTTGACGCTTGAATCGTGTTATTCCGATGTACGGTTTGGGAGATAAGTCATATTTAGTGGAAGCAACTAAACCAACCAAACAGTTTCGGGAGACCTTTTTGTAGAATATAAATGGACCCTTTAGCCACTGTCAAAAATCATGAAATTTGGAGGATAAATATGTTGGACATTGATTAAGGCCCCTGTAAAATTTCATGCCTAAATGATAATTTTTCGATTTTATAAAAATGTTGGAACCAAAGTTGTGCGATGCACTATTCACTAGAGGAGCTACTGCCCTGTTTTGTAAATTCGTGAAAATGAGTCCTCTGTCCAGGGATAAACTTTTGATGGATTATATTCTAGACATTCTCTAGATCGTGCACGCGAAATCGGTGTGTCATTTGAGTTAAAGGTTAATGAGTTATGAGCGATTTAGTGAAAGCGGTGAAAATAGAAAAACCCCGTAGTTGACTCGATTTGTAAAATACATTTCACCAAGTTAAACTCAAGGGTTCCAAATCAAAATATTTTTAATAAGTATTACAAATACTCAAGAAGTTCCTCGAGGTGGATTCATATTTAATTATGAATTTTTGGATTTATTAAAAATGTTAGAGTAGGAGTCGCGTAATAGTAATTTGCAGAAGAGTCAACTCTAGAGGCATGATTTTGACAAGCCATTTTGGCTATGATAAAAGGATAATTTCGAGTCGGTTAAAACACGAAAGATGTTGAGGAATAACATGACTATAGATTGGAGTAAAGGATTAGGTTAAAAGTCATTGACGAGATGGTTTACGAAGGGTTAAGATAGACTCGAGGAGGTGAATGCCGGATAATAAGGGTTAAAGAAAAATAGTAATAAAACTTGATTTGACTTAATACCTGCGTATGTTACTAAAACGAGTTCTTATATGATTATAGCGTATCCGAGAAGTGCAAGGAGCAGGGTTTTCGTTTTGCATAACCAAGGCAAGTTTTATATCCCTACGTTGTTACATATTAAAAATATATGTATTGCTACGTATGCATACTTTCTTGTTCAGAGTATTATGACCATGTTTTAGCATGGTTTCTATTTTTAAAGATATACATTGCAAGTATTCTATCTAGTTGTTTATACCAGATCTTAGTCATACATATTTGAAATGCCTATATATATTATTGTTGAGCTTGTTATCCAGATTTTATAAAACGAGGTGTATTAAGTAACATCTTCATACTATATCTTATTGATATTTAAGGGTGGAGTTATATATATAGAGTAAGTTGAGAATACTGATATGGGTTAATTTATTCTGAATCCATGATCAGAACAGTTGTTCATATAAATATTTCCTCTACTCATTCGAGGGGAAAATCAAATTATTGGAGGTGTTTATCATTCATTGTTTCGGAATGATATTGGAGTATATTTTATTGAAAAATAAATAAAGGTGCACGAGTTATTTTACCGTGACGCCTAAGAGCGGTATTGTTGAAGGTGATCGAAGATTCCGACACCTTATATTCTGGACTAGAGATGACAAAAGTGACCGGAGTAACGCACCGGCCCAACCTGAGGAGTAACCCCATTATGGGTTAAGGGTGTGTTCGAGACGTCGGCTCATCCTTCTATCGATAGTAAACGAGTAGTGACAATGGACTGATCAATCCATTACTTGAGGTGGCGTTTCCGAAGAAGTCCAATCCTTGATGCCTTAATTGTTAACTGATGCCTGTGTGGTTCGATTAACTAGGGTATCAATTTGAGAAGTTGTTGAGATATATTTATTCAATTCATATGAGTATTATTTAAAGATTATGAGGGTTTTTGAGGTATTTTCTTTTCAAAAAGAGTATAATCGTATATGTGGAGGGGTTATTTTAAAGTGATAAAAACTATTTATTTTGTTGAGTTGTTGTGGCATATATAGACTTGCTGGGCATTTTTTTTTGGCTCATTCTTGCTATTTAAATATTATAATACAGCGGCAAACAAAGCTGGTACGAGTACGGTGGACCGTGACAAAGGGAAGGGGAAAGCAACTGATTCAGCACGTTAGCTTTATAGTGTCTAACGAGGGTGCAAGTTGGTAGAAAGTTTATGATGTTTTCATCATCTTGACAATTGAAGTTGTAATATTATTTCAGAAATTATGAGAGATGAGAATGTGATGTAATAACTTTTGAATCAGTAAGTATGCGTTCTAAGACTATAACCCGTGGAGTAGTTTGGGGGAGTTTATTATGAATATTGTTGTATATTATATTGTGAGCAGGTGATTAAATATTCCGCAAGAGAATGTGACGACCTGGATTCCTGTAGGGGATTCGGGGGGTGTCACACCTTCCTTATCTGTTGATGAAATCCTATGATGGATTGTTGTTGTTCTGGAAGGTTGTATTAAATTCTCTTCCTTATCTGTTGATTGAAATCCTAGAGTGGATTGTTGTTGTTCTGGAAGGTTGTATTAAATTCCCTTCCTTATCTGTTGATTGAAATCCTAGAGTGGATTGTTGTTGTTTTGGAAGGTTGTATTAAATTCCCTTCCTTATATGTTGATGAAATCCTATTATGGATTGTTGTTGTTCTGGAATGTTGTATTAAATTCCCTTCCTTATTTGTTGATTGAAATCCTAGAATGGATTGTTGTTGTTTTGGAAGGTTGTATTAAATTCCCTTCCTTATCTGTTGATGAAATCCTATGATGGATTGTTGTTGTTTTGGAAGGTTGTATTAAATTCCCTTCCTTATCTGTTGATGAAATCCTATGATGGATTGTTGTTGTTCTGGAAGGTTGTATTAAATTCTCTTCCTTATTTGTTGATTTAAATCCTAGAATGGATTGTTGTTGTTTTGGAAGGTTGTATTAAATTCCCTTTCATATCTGTTGATGAAATCCTATGATGGATTGTTTTTGTTTTGGAAGGTTGTATTAAATTCCCTTCCTTATCTGTTGATGAAATCCTATGATGGATTGTTGTTGTTCTGGAAGGTTGTATTAAATTCCCTTCCTTATTTGTTGATTGAAATCCTAGAATGGATTGTTGTTGTTTTGGAAGGTTGTATTAAATTCCCTTCCTTATCTGTTGATGAAATCCTATGATGGATTGTTGTTGTTCTGGAAGGTTGTATTAAATTTCCTTCCTTATTTGTTGATTGAAATCCTAGAATGGATTGTTGTTGTTTTGGAAGGTTGTATTAAATTCCCTTCCTTATCTGTTGATGAAATCCTATGATGGATTGTTGTTGTTCTGGAAGGTTGTATTAAATTCTCTTCCTTATCTGTTGTTGAAATCCTATGATGGATTGTTGTTGTTCTGGAAGGTTGTATTAAATTCTCTTCCTTATCTGTTGATTGAAATCCTAGAGTGGATTGTTGTTGTTCTGGAAGGTTGTATTAAATTCCCTTCCTTATCTGTTGATTGAAATCCTAGAGTGGATTGTTGTTGTTTTGGAAGGTTGTATTAAATTCCCTTCCTTATCTGTTGATGAAATCCTATGATGGATTGTTGTTGTTCTAGATGGCTTGATTAAATTTCCTTCTAGGTTTGATGAATGTTTAAGTATTCATCAGGGACTGGAGTAAAAGTTGCGTAAGAGGTCGGTGACGCACGACCCAGCCGTAAACTAAAGGCCCATGAGTTGCCTAGGGTGACGTCCCGATAAGGGGTTGTCCTTCTACTAGTAGAGAAAATGACTAGTTTTTCTATTGTACAAGGCGACTGATCATCGCGTACAATAGGGCGTTGAAAAATCTCCAGATTAAGCCCATTTCTTCCAATTGGAATTTGACGTTGCACTGTAACGAAATCCTAGGTGCTGAGTTACCGATAGTGTTAAAGGGGAATGTAATCCACTCTGAGTTTGTTGATTGCTTTGAGTATTGTTTTATTCGCATATATCAGTTTCATTGTTCTTACACTATAACGAAAGCCATGGTGCTAAGTTACTGATAGTGTTAATGGGAATTGTTGAACTTTCATTCATTCTTTTCGCAGTATATTGAACTGCTTGCTTATTGATACTCAAACTAATGGTACTCGGTGATTGAGACCATTGTGCTAAGTTATTGATATTGTCAGTCTCAAAAATCATGAACTTAAATTGTCGTATTGCAGTAATGTGAACTGCATTATTATTGTGAATATCCTCTTGCATCGTGAACCTTGAGTCATTTATTGTCGAGATATAACTGGCTATACATCTTCAATCAGATTGATAGTTATGTACTTTATTGTTGAATATCCAGTTGGGATAATTATGGCTATCACCTTTTCCATGAAATATTCTGATAAATAACTTGCTGAGCATTCTTTGGCTCATTCTTGCTTTTTGTAAATCTTATATCTTGCAGAAAGAGATGACTATGAATTGTCTACCTCCGGTATTATGTTAAGGAACAGGAAGATTCGAGCTTGAGCTAGTCAGGTTCAGGACTTCGATAAATGGTGCAAGAAAGGCGGGATTCCAGATTAGAATCCTAGACTTATTGAAAAATATATAATGTGACAGTAGATCTTGGATTAATGTTTACTTCTAATGTAACATCATGTGGAAGTTATATTAGTAGTGTGAGATCTTGAGGTTACGTTGGTTTGTAATAACTGTTACCAATTTTGATTTCGTTTCCTGAGACTATAACTCGAGTTGTGTATTTGGTTTGGGGTCACTGCTTTTATGTTTGGTTATTATAATGGTTAAAGCAGGTGAGTGATGTTATCGTGGTGAAAATTGGATAGTGACAACCTGGATTCCTGACCCCGGATCTGGGGGCGTCACAAATAGAGCCATTAACATTCCTACTGAATAGAGTTTTATCAACAGTACCTCTTGTGAAGTGATTCTCAATGAGGAACTGGGATAAAGTGTCATTCCAGGTCCTTGGTGCTTGCTTCAAGCCATAGAGTGCTTTGAGTAGATAGTAGACAAAGTCAGGGAAATTTGGATCTTCAAAGTCAGGAGGTTGTTCCACATAGACTTCCTCTTCTAGTACACCATTCAAAAAGGCACTCTTCACATCCATCTGATAGACTTTGAAATTAGCATGTGCAGCATAAGCTAGAAAGATTCTGATTGCTTCTAACCTTGCAACTGGTGCAAATGTTTCATCAAAATCAATTCCTTCTTCTTATGAATATCCCTTTGCCACAAGCCTTGCTTTGTTTCTAGTCATAATACCAGTTTCATCCATTTTGTTTCTGAATACACATTTTGTACCAATTACTTATCTATCTTTTGGTCTGGGCACCAGCTTCCATACTTTATTTCTGTCAAATTGATTCAGTTCTTCTTCCATAGCCAAAACCCAATCAGGATCCATGAGAGCCTCTTCAATTCTTTTGGGTTCTTCTTGAGATAGAAAACTGCTATACAGACACTCATTTTGAGTAGCACTTCTGTCTTGACACCATCTTTTGCATTTCCAATGATTAGTTCAAATGGATGGCTTCTTGTCCATTTTCTTTGAGGAGGCAAATTTTTCCTTGATGATGAGGCCTCATGATCATTTGTATTGAACTCAAAGTGATCTGAATTTGTAGATTGATTTTGAGACCCTCCCCCTGAAGTGGATACCCTAGATGTAGATTGTTGATTATCCGTTGAGGAGTTATCAGTTGATGCATTATCAGTTGATGTATTTCTGTCAACTGATAAATTATCCATTGATGCAGTAACATCAACTGATATTGGGTTTCTGAAAACTTGAGGTCTTATAATTTCTGCCTCTTCATCATTTACATCATTTGATTCATTCTCAAAGTGCAGTATGTCATGATTTCCTTCATCAAACAAGCCTTGAATCTTTTTATCATCAAATACTACATGTAAAGATTCCATAACAATGTGTAGTATGAGATTGTAGACTCTATAGGCTATGCCTGATAGTGCATACCCAACAAATATGGCTTCATCATCCTTGGCTTCAAATTTTCCTAGGTTTTCACCTTGATTTTTTAGTACATAGCACTTGCAGCTAAAAACATGAAGAAACCCCACTTTTGGCTTTTTGTCTTTCTTGATCAATTGATAAGGAGTCTTCCCTTGAATTTGATTTACTAAGGAGATGTTTTGAATGTAATATGCGGTGTTTATGGCCTCTGCCCAGAAATATGTTGGCAGTTTGGCATCTTCCAACATGGTTCTAGCTGCTTCAATCAATGTCCTATTTTTCTTTTCAACTACCCCATTTTGTTGAGGTGTTCTTGGTGCAGAGAATGTGTGTATGATTCCTTTTGATTCACAGAACTCTTTCATTGTGGAATTTTTGAATTCTGTCCCATTGTCACTTCTTATCTTCTTTACATCCAATTCAAGATTTTTCTCAACTTCTCTTATGTGCTTGATGATGAGATGACTAGCTTCATCCTTTGAATGTAGAAAATAAGTCCATGAGAATCTTGAAAAATCATCCACAATGACTAGAGCATACTTCTTCTTTGCAATAGACATGATATTTACAGGACCAAACAAATCCATATGTAATAACTCAAGTGGTTTTTCAATTGATGATTCCAATTTTGACTTGAATGATGCCTTTCTTTGTTTTCCTTTCTGACAAGCATCACAAAGTCCATCCTTGACAAATTCCAATTGTGGTAAGCCTCTCACTTGATTTTTCTTGACCAATAGATTCATGGCTTTGAAATTCAAGTGAGCTAATTTCTTATGCCACAGCCAACTCTCATTTGTACTTGCCTTAGAGAAAAGACAAGTCATTGAATCTGCACTTGTTGAGTTGAAGTCAGCTATGTACACATTTCCTTTTCTATTCTCAGTCATAACCAGGCTTCCATCTACCTTGTTGGAAATTATGCATGCTTCTGTTGTGAAACAAACTTTATTTCCATTGTCACATAGTTGACTTATGCTTAACAAGTTATGTCTTAAGCCATCAACTAATGCAACAGGTTCAATGATGACATTCTCTTTTGAAATCAAGCCATATCCCATGGTGTACCCTTTACTGTCATCTCCAAAAGTTACTCCAGGGCCAGCTTTCTCCTCAAACTTTGTGAGCAGGGATTTATCTCCAGTCATGTGTCTTGAACACCCACTGTCCCAAGTACCAAAGATTTCTTCTTTTTCCCTGCACACAGTCAAAACAGATCAAGTTGATTTTGGTACCCAAGTAGCCTTGGGTCCTTTCTTATTAGTTGCTATCTTTGGCTTGGTTTCCAATTTTTATACCTTTGGTTTAGGTGGTTTTACTTCCACTTCAACCTTAGGTGTTGGTTTCCTTACCTCAGAATTCTCAGTGCTAATATTTGGAATGCTCATGCTTGCAGAATTGGAAAAATTTGGTGCATGAAGATTGTTAAGCATATTCCATGGCATAGCAGGTACAATCATATTGGCAAATGCAAGATATGGATTAAACATATAGGCATTGATGCATACTGAGCATGAATAGCATGAGAATCAACTAAATGAGGAAAAACAGGATGAGAATGCATGTTAGGTATAACAGGCACATTTGTTGTTGTAGGCATGTTGAGTTTGCATTGCACATCTAAATGATTTTTACTACCACACTTAGCACATATCTTCCTAGGAGCATATTTGTCAGGTGTGTAGTTATTGTGCTTATTTATGCCTACTTTACCATTTCTGTTTTTCTTCTTCTTTTCATTTAGCTGAATATTAGGCTCTATCTTTTCCAATTTCTCTTTCAACTGATCTTTAGATAAGAACCCTATATTAGCTTGTTCAATTTTGACTTGAGATTTAGTGGAGCTACTTTCTTTGACAAATTTGACAGGTCTGTTAAGCTTGGTTTTAACAACACACTTCTTAGCAGTTGATGATTCCTCAATCGATGGATAATTATCCGTTGGAATAACGTTATCAATCGATGGATGATTATCCATTGAATTGACATTATCAATCGATGGATAATTCTTATCAGTTGATTTAAAATTAGCAATCGATTGCTTCTTCTCCAAGGATTGATCTTCATCAATGGCTAATCTCTCAAGAGTTTCAGACAACATGGTGAAAGAATTTGTTCCATGAATGTCATTCATCTTCTTACTGGCTTTACTAGACCTGTTCCACTTGTCAATGGTTCTTAGTTCTTCTTCCAATTTTTCTTTCAAATTCTCTATTTCCTTTTTGCTCTCAACTAGTTCATCTCTAGCATCTTTGTTCTCTACCTTGAGTCTGTCCATTTGCACTAGCTCACTCTCTAGGAAATTGTTTCTTTCGGTGAGAGTTTCTAAAGTTAATTTGAGCCTAGTGTTCTCTTTGTTCAAGGACTTAAGAGTGACATGCAAATTATACAATTCATTTGACATTTCATTAATAGTAATATTGCATTCATCTTTGGATAACTCAGATAGGTTTGTAGAAATTACCTGATTGCTAGATGAACTAGCTTCCTGGTCATCTTGATTGGCCATCAGTGCAAGGTTGATGTGTTCTTCTTCTTCTTCAGAATCCTCCTCAGCAGCCCAGTCCTTTTCTTCTGTCACAAAAGCCTTTTCTCTTTGTTTAAGCAAGTCAAAGTACTTCTTCTTATAGTCAATACCATCACTAAACTTTGACTTTTTTTCTAGTTTAGGCTTTTTGCATTCACTTGGAAAGTGACTAGCCGATCCACAGTTGAAGCATCTGAATTGAGTCCTGTCAATAAGATTTTTGCTTTGTTTAGTGTCTCTCCTGAACTGTGATCCAGGCCTTTGCATAGGATTCCTTTTGAACTTGAGTTTTGACAATTTTCTTGATAGAAAAGCTAAGTGCTCATCTATTTCATCCATTTCATCTTTAGTGAACGACTCATCATCCTCACACATTTCTTTTCCTTTCCCAGTAGAAGATTCATCATATCCACCATTATTTGCACCATTGCCATGACCTTCTTTCTTTCCTTCTTTGACAGGAGTAACTTCACCTGATTCTGCAACTTGCTTATCCTTGGCAACCAAAGCAATGGACTTTTCTCTCTTCTGACTTTTCTCAATTTCCTCATCTTGTTGAAGCTCCAACTCATAGGTTTTCAAGATGCCATAAAACTTATCAAGAGTATATTCTTTAAAGTCAAGAGATTGTCTTATAGAAACAGTCATTGGTTTCCATTCTTTGGGTAAGGACCTCAAGAATTTGAGGTTGGTGTCCTCAATAGCATATACTCTTCCATATAGTTTAAGCTCATTCAGCAGCTTTTGAAACCTACTATATGTATCATTGATTGCTTCACCACTCTTGAAGTGAAAGGCCTCATATTTTTGAATCAGAAGTTGCATCTTGTTCTTTCTTACTTGTTCAGTGCCTTCACAGAGGGTTTGAAGAGTATCCCAGACTTCTTTGGAGGTTGTACAGTTGATAACATTGTCAAACATATCCTTGTCAAGACCATTAAACAAAATGTTCATAGCCTTTTTATCCTTGTGTACTTCCTTCTCGTCTTCATATGTATATTCACTCACTGGTTTAGGAATGAGTTTGTCTGGTGCCTGAGTACCATCTGCATTTACACTTGTAACTATTTTCATAGGCACATGTGGACCTTCCTCTATGCAGTGAACATAGGAAGGATCAATGGATAGCAGATGCAAGTGCATTTTCACTTCCAGGGAAAATACTCATCTTTCTCTAGAACTGGAATCTTAACTCCTGTGTCTTTTTGACCCATACTTGATGTACTTTTAGATCTTAACTTTCTGTATGTTGAAAGTCTGCTCTGATACCAATTGTTATCTTCCCTTAAGTACACTAAGTTTGGAGAAGGGGGGTTGAATACAAACTTAAGAATTAAGCATATTTCTTGCGGAATAAAGTTTGTTTCAAGGACAGTGTTTTTGTGTATATAGAGAATCAATGTAACTAAGAACTTGACAAGAAAATTATTGAAAACAAAACACAACAACGTTAAAAATTACTAATGGATTGGTTTTCCACTAGTATGTTTTTTTTTCTTTCAATTGATCTTGGTACGAATACCAAGCTGCTTACAAAGTGAGTTCTTTTTGCTTTTTCTACACTTTGCTACTGTGTACTTCTAACAACTGTATAGAAGTTTTCTTCACACCAAATTTCTATCGACAGATAGCAATATAAAATTACAACTTATATTGTTTACATGACAATAGAAACTAGCTACTTGCACAGTCTTCTTTTTGAACTGACTAGTCCTGGAAGTATCTTTGTCTTGATACATTCCTTGAATACTGTGTTGCCTTGAAAGTCTTCACAATCCTGACAGGACAGTCTTCCATTGATTCAGTTTATGCACATTTCCCATACTTCTTGTCTTTAACTAAATTGGGAAACCTTAATCAACTGATAAATGTTGTTAAGCTTATCAGTTGATTCTCCTTTACTTATCCATCGATGGATAGGATATCTGTTGATCAGTTGATGTGTCGATGGATAAATGAGTTATCCATCGACTCCCTATCCATTGATGGTTCCTTATCCGTTGACTGCCTTCATCCATTGTTGACTTGTATCTGTTGATATCATTCATCCGTTGAGTAGTGTCTTCATCCATCGACTCCAACTTCAGTTGATCACTTCACTTGTGAGAATTCTGACTTTGAAATATTTACAATTGATCAGCCATTCTTCACATCTGTTGAGAAGCTAGAAATTGAGGTCAATAACATCAGTCGACTACTTCATAGCATCCATCGAGGCAATACAATCGATTGATAGTGAAACATAAATCAATGCTACAATCCAGTTTATCAGTTGATAAACAAGCTTCAACTGATAACTGGTTTCCTAGTCAATGGATATTTATAAGTCATATTCATCGACCAGTTACACATAAATTTTAAGTCCCTACTGTAATTCTAAGAAATTTGTTATCATCAAAACTCATAGTTCCTAACAATTATCATAGTGAGAATTACTTATGACACTTATTTAACATGTAGAATCTCACGGCGGGTCATTCCAGTGCCTTGCATTAATACATGCACTTATGTTCTTGACTTTAGTATCACCATACCTATGACCAATGAGATGTGGTCATTTGTCAAGAAACATACTAGTCTTTGTGCATTATTATTGTCCTTAAATAATAATACTCGACTAGGGAATTTTAGGTATAAGATACTATTAATATAATCTCATTTTTAAGTCACATACTTAAATATATATAATACGTATCAAAATTCCAAGGACATTTATTATGCTTTCAATTTATTACGCAGTAAATAAAACCTAATAAATAAATAATAATCAATAAAACATAATCTTTAATAATAAATATTTTCCTTAAAATATAAATAGTATTGTCTCTAGAGCACAATTACTAACAATCTACCACTTGCACTAGAGTCAATTACCCAAGTTTCCAATACTCATGGAACTAGTGTGACTTTCGTGCTTCTGTTGCGACAAAGCCTTTAGTAAGTGAGTCTGCAATATTATTATTAATATGTACTTTACATATATGTATATCTCCTTGATCATTAATCTCATTAATTAGGTGATATCTCCTAAGTACATGCCCAAACAGCCTCCTTGGCTGCTTCGCAAGCATCAATATACTCAGGCTCTATTGTAGAATCAACAACTGTCTCTGTTGGGAACCATTCCAGCATACAATATCTCAATAAAAATAGATAAAACACAAACCCAGACAAAAACATTAAATCATCGTTGTCTGTCTAGAAACTAGCATCACTGAAACCTCTTACAACTAGCTTCACATATCCTCCATATAACAAGAATGAATCTTTAGTCCTCTTCAAGTACTTAAGAAAATTCTTGACTGCCGTCCAGTGACCTTCACCTGGATTAGACCGGTATCTACTCGTCATGGTTAAAGCATACGAGACATCAGGACGAGTACATATCATTGCATACATTATAAAACCTATTGCTAACGCATATGGAACTTTACTCATGCAGTCCTTATCATCCAATTATTTAGGACAAATTTTATTTTGAGATCATTATCCCATGAGACATTGGGACATATCCATTTAGCCTCTTTGCATTCGAAATCGATGTAAAACTTTGTCAATGTATGTACTCTAACTTAGGCCGATCAATCTCATTGATCTATCTCTATAGATCATGATCCCTAATATATAGGTCGCATCGCCTAAGTCTTTCATTGAGAAATTATTTCTCAACCACGTCTCCACAGTCTATAGAGAAGGAATGTCATTCCCTATTAGTAATATATCATCAACATATAATACTAGGAATGCCACATGGCTCTCACTAAACTTCTTGTAAACACAAGTTTCATCTTCATTCTGAATAAAGTCAAACTCTTTTTGACTGTTTCATGAAAATAAATGTTCCATCTCTTAGAATCTGCAGTGTTCATAGCGTCTTGGTAGGTGAGAGGCTCATCTTCATCCACAAGCATCACATCACCATCTTGAGTCAAGAGAAATCCATAATATCTCTCGGGCTCATGGTGAATCCTACTAGACCTACGAACAACCTGTGTTTCTTGAGCAGTATTGTTTTCTTGTACATACTGCTTAGGTTCCTCCATTGGTTCAATGTTATCATGTGGGTCTCAAACTTCATCGAGATCTATTATCCTCCAATTTCTTTTCTTAGAGAGCATCTCTCTCAAGGAACATAGCAGTTCTAGCAACAAACACTTTGTTCTCGGAAGGATTATAGAAAGAATAACCCCCTGTTTCAGTTGGGTATCCCACAAAATTACATTTATCTGATTTTGGTCCTAGCTTGTCAGAGATTAGACGTTTCACAAACGTTTTACATCCCTAAATTTTCATAAATGACATGCTGTGATGTTTCTTAGTCCATATCTCATAAGAAGTCTTTTGAACCATTTTAATAGGCACACAATTAAGTGTATATGGAGCCATTTCCAGGGTGCAACCCTAGAAACTAATTGGAAGATTCATTGACTCAACATTGATCGCACCATGTCCAACAAGGTGTGATCCCTCCTATCAAAAAAACTTTTCTTTGATATTTTCTACTTCATCTTTATAGTCTTTGAACTTTTCAAATGATTCGGATTAGTTCTTCAAAAGATACATATATCCGTATCTACTAAAATAATTAGTAAATTTTATGAAGTTAATAAAATCTACCTTTTGTCATCGTACACATATGACCACATACATCACTATGTATAAGTTATACCTGTTCAATGACCCCTTCACCATGTTCGGTAAAAGGAGCTTTAGTCATTTTGCCAAATAAACCAAGATTCGCATCCTTTTGTATAATTCATAATCAAACTTATCCATGAATGCATCCTTATGTATTCTGGAAATGTGTTTCTCATTAATATGGCCTCAACAACAGTGCCAAAGGTAATATTTGATTTGAGTCACTTTAGAACATATAAATTGTTAATTAGTTGTGCAACATTATAAGCTTCATCATCAAAATAGAATAAACAACTATTGTTATTTAATTAAAATGAAAAAGCCTTTCTTGTCCAAACAAGAAACTGAAATAATGTCTCTGCCAATTGCAAGCACGTTATAACAATTATCAAGTTCTAAATTTTCCTTATAGGTTAAAAGTTAAGTAACGAGTTCCTTTAACTAGAGCAACTACTTTTACTCCAATTCCAACCCGATACCTAAAGCTTGACCCTTATTGATCATCTTTTTCAGATCTTCCAAATAAGCATGACAGTTTAATTTCCAATCTCCCAATTTTCCACAGAAGCGACAACCGTCTTCTTTATCAACACCTCATTCAGACTTTAGAGTCTACTTTAGGGATTGGACTTTGGTTTGACAACGGAACTAGATCAAATCTTCTCCTTGTCTTTCCATTTTCCTTTCCCTTTTGCATTCCCTATGTTTACCATCAATATAGTAGTAGTTCATGCATTTATCATATTGCTTTCAGCAGTTCTCAACATGCTTAGCAACTCAATGGGTGTTTTACCAATCTTATTCATTTTATTGTTCATAACAAGCTAAGAATAATATTTGTCCAGAGATTGTAAGATCAAATCTAACTAAGTCTCCAGACCATTCTGGAAATCCAAAATATCAAAGGTACTCATTATACCCTATAATCTTTAGAACATGTGGTGTAACCGGGTCTCACTCTCCCTACTTGTAAGTGTATAGTGCCCTTTTATTTTTAAATATATCTTGTGCTCAATCGTCTCATAAGCATCTATATGCTCGTGTTGCTTCTTAAGCTCAGCACACATATTTGCGAGCATGAGACATGAAACATCAGTCGCAATATCAATTTGCTTCCAATAAGCACTATGATTTGCACATGTTACATTCTCAACTTTAAGAGCAGGGGAAGAGATTTGACTAACATCGTGGTGTCCGAGGACTATCCTCAAGCTCCTATGTCAATCAAGGAAATATATTCTCGTCAACTTGTCCTTCTCAAGAACTGATCGCATAGAGAAGTTGTTTGTGTTTATCATTTGATATCTAAAATATTAAAGTGTATAAAATAAACTAGATTGCAAATTTAATATTAATTATGTTTAAGTGATTATGGTATATCACCATATACCTCCCACTATTTTTATCAAACTAATAGCCCTAACTATTAATTCGGAAAATATTTCTTTAAATCTTTCTAGTGAGCCAAGATCCATATTTCATCCATGTTTTAAGATAGTGTTGGCTAATACACTCAAAACATGACTATTTAGGTAGACAACATTTATCGATTATATCAAATATAACTCTTGGAAAGTTTGGTGGAACAACCATTTGTACACATTTATCCAATAAATCTCACCAAACTCTATGCCTCTAAACCCACAATCATATTGTGATTATTTAGTTAAGTTAGACCTAATGTTTCAACAAACTAAGTACACTTACTTATCACATCTTCCCATGATTGATAAAAGCACCTTGTTTTGGCAAGCCCACTCCTTCTCAATCTAGATCTTAACGAGTATTAAACATTGGAAGGCATCCGATTAACTTAATATGTATTTAGGGATTTTTATTGTTTATTTTAACGATCATGATCCCATCATAAAGAGATTCTCAATTTTTCCTTGATCAAATAATTCATTTCAATATTCGTCAATGGATTGATTTCCAGGTCGTCGGAGAAGTCACAAGCGGTCTCACTTAAAACCCAACTTCCTTACGAATTAAACTAATAATCCGCTTTTGACAAAATCTCCCCATATCAGAAAAAGAAAATTCATATTTAATACTGTGTTCATAAACACAAGAATCTCATGATCGTTTGTTCAATTTTAAAATCTTGAATCGTTACAGATTTTATCTTTCTTAAGCAAACATGGCATGGGTGTCGTATCTAATACATACATGATTAATCAATATTAAACATGCATCTCGATTATATCTGTGCATACATACTAACACATGCAATCATATACATATATGTAATGTGCGTAAATTAAACGTGTTTGGTTATGGCCCCATCCTATGTGATCTTTCCAAGCTAATGGAAATATCAAGGTCAGTCTATGGTGATTTTAAAAAACTATCTATTTCATGTGTTCTTTCTTCATTGCTCCATCACCCCCTTTTGGATCGCCCCCTTGCTTGGAAGTCTTCATTGATAATTACATTGAATAATAAAAATAAAACTATTCTAGTGAAATTACAAGAAGAACTCGAATTACATTCGAGATAATTAAATTACAATGAATAAACGACATGCAAGTCGTATTTAGAAACCAAAACCATAAATCAAAACCACTATACTATGGGTCTTTAGGCCATAACCATCCACCATGCTATCACATAACACATATAATATATCTCATATTATATAAACATATCATATAATCATATATAACAAATTTTGAAATATCAAAAAATTAAAAACAGATTTCTAAAGACAATAAATCGCTGTTTCGAGATCCTTAATGACGTCAAACGCCTTACAGACCTGTCGGTGATACCATATCTATCAGTTTTGTTCATTGGCCCGATTCCAGTCAGAAAACATATATCGTTTGCGAAAATCGGATTCGGTAATCAGATTTCACCAAATCTGACGGTGTTTCGGAAATCGTATCATATACAATCCTCATAACAAGAACAAGAATATATCATATATACATACACAGTGATACATACAATCATCACATGATTATACATCACATGAATATCATATATTCATAATATATACATACATATACTCAAAATTTTAGAAAATTAAATAATTTTCAAAAAACAATAAATCACCGTTTTGGGGTCTTTAACGACATCTAATGGCTTACAAACGCAGAGCTGACTTTGTCAGTATTGCTCAGTGACCCGATTCCAGTCAGAAATCACATATCGTTTGCGAAAATCGGATAACAGACACAGATTTCAGAAAATCTACGACAGCTGTTTCAGAATTCGTATCGAATACGATTCCCATAATAAGAACAAACATGTATCATACACATACATCAATACACACAATCATCACATGATTATACAACATATGAATATCATATATTCATAATATATAAAAACATATACATATTGTATCAATACAAAATTATGATAGATCGCATGCATGCTTACATATCGAAAACTATTTATTAAGCACATAACCGAATTAAAACGTTTCACAAGTAGCTCTGATGCCATTGAAGGGTTTCGAGGCACAAACACAGTGGAATAAACGTGAAAAATAAATCAAAATAGCGAAACCCTCCGCAGGATCCTTGCGAAAATAAAAGATTTAATTCGGAGATAAGGAATAAATACCTTTAGAAGCTTTAACAGTTCATTAATGGAAGATTAATGGAGGTCCAAAGCTTGTTTAATCACCACGTATCCCGCTCTCGCGATCTACGCTCTACGGTATCCACACGAACACTTTTCATGAAGGATTGATGTGTACTAGTACCCGAAAACTGCTTCTCTCTCTCTATCTTCTTCTTTTCTCAAACGGCTAGGGTTTTAGTAAAAATCTGTCTCTTAAATTAAATCAGTCCATAAAGAGATTATATAGAGAGAGGAATAAGTTTTCTAATTATAATCCAATTATAATTAATATTAATCCAAAATTCTAAATTATTTAATTAAGTCTCACTTAATTAATTAATTATTAATTTTGGAATTAGTTAAAATAATTCATTTATTCTATTTATATAATTAATTAAGTCATACTTAATTAATATCATAAATAAATTAAATTATTTATTTAATTTAAATTAATAATTTAAATTATTTCTCCTTCAAACATTCTTTGTGTGTGACCCTGTAGGTTATTATTACGTTGGCAACAATTTTAATATCTAATTAAAATTGTAAACAATGAGCGGCATCTAGTAATACATCATTGCTACCCAAGTAATAATAATAAATCGGTGATTCGATTAAGTCTTTCGTGAATAATGTTTCATGTAATATAATCCCTTTAATCTTGATATTATAGATTAAACTCAAGGCATGTCTCGTGTCATCCTCTTCATAATTTAATCTTTATTTTCTTGATCAATGAGTAGACTATTAAAATCAAATCAACATTTGAGCACGGCCGTGCATTTCATAGTCTCACTCAAACAAGAGGCCAATAATATCACTCCTAAAATTAGGAGGATTAAATCCCATCTAGATCATTCATATTTCTCATACGATTCATAATATACCCAATGTCCACTTTTATCATCACCCGGTCAAAGGTAATCTTTTAATGTAATCAAAGTATATTAATTCTCGTATAGAAATATAATGATTTCAGGTCTAAGGACCATTACACCATTATCACAGTGAGAATTACTTATGACACTTATTTAACATGTAGAATCTCACGGCGGGTCATTCCAGTGCCATGCATTGATACATGCACTTATGTTCTTAACTTTAGTATCACCATACCTATGACCAATGAGATGTGGTCATCTGTCAAGAAACATACTAGTCTTTGTGCATTATTATTGTCCTTAAATAATAATACTCGACTAGGGAATTTTAGGAATAAGATACTATTAATATAATCTCATTTTTAAGTCACATACTTAAAGATATATAATACGTATCAAAATTCCAAGGACATTTATTATGCTTTCAATTTATTACGCAGTAAATAAAACATAATAAATAAATAATAATCAATAAAACATAATCCTTAATAATAAATATTTTCCTTAAAATATAAAAAGTATTGTCTCTAGAGCACAATTACTAACAGATACATACCCCACTGGAGTCTTTCCTATATTTGTTCAGTTCTCACTGTTAAGCCCATTTTGGTCTGGAGCTTTAGCCTGGTTCTATGAGTGTTACCCAGAATTAGCCCCACAATTCTTTCTTGAAGCGACCCCACTTCACTCACATAGGTGATCTCTTTAAATAATATCATTGTATTATTTTGTTCGACTTATCGACATACAAGGATCATTAAAAGCATTGCTTAGCCTTATCCATATTTTATCACTGCTTTTCATCATAGGATTGAACCTGAGAGTAGAACCCCCACAGTGATCTCACTAAGTCTTTACAGTTAGGTTGTCCCATTGAACCATGATCTTGGGATCGCCAGTCAACATGGTTGGGTTTCCTTTGTATCGACTTTTATTATGGGCTTTAGTCTCATTCCTTTCGGTGATTTCTCAACCAACTCTCTTGTTTACCCCTTGGTTAGAGGATCTGCATTGTTATCTTTTGACTTGATAAAATCAAATGAGAGTAGTTGTCTAATGGAATTAAGAGTATTCATCATTTATATATATAGTTTCACGTCTCCTTTTCGAGTAACTTGAACTTTTTTTTTGGACTTACGTGGAAACACATGTTTAAATAATGAAGCATTTCTCGATTCCATTATTGTAGTCTTGTGTATATCGAGGATTTTCGACTCATGCACAAGACACCTACATACATAACCAAAAAATACAATCCGCTATCTATGGACCGATTTTCACTATTTTTGTCCTGATACTAGAACCCTTTAATTGCAAGGCACCCCCACACTTTTAAGAATTTATAGGAATTTTTCTTTCATTTCCATAATTCATAGGGTGTCTGCTCTTGGGTTTTTTTCCAGGGGTATCTTATTAAATAGATAATTTGCTAACAAGACAACATCTCCCCACAAATTCTCAAGCAACCCTGAACATAGCAACATTGCATTGCTCACTTCTTTCAAGTTACTTCGTATAAAATTCACCAAACGGTGATACATATTCATGACCTCGGTCACTATAATATTCTCATTGAATTTGAGTTTCAACTTATTTTTATAGAATTCAAATTCTCTATAACTTCATCTTTGCTTTTAAAGTAATAGATATAACACGATCTTGTACTATCATTCACAAATGTGACAAATTACTTATTGCCATCCCTTTTTCCTTTTGTGCCACATCTTGAAATTCAGCCCACTGAATTTCTCCGATTTTTCCGCGTGAACGGTTATCGGTACAGCCATATCAGGCACCACAATGGTCACCACATTAGGCACTCGTACTGCCTCAGCAGTCACATGACCATCACCACACATGAATTATTTTAATAATTCATTTGCACAAGTAAACAATTTCAATAAATTATTTACTATATTCATTGTTTTATGTTACAATCATAATCAAATTATAAAGAGTTTTTTTTATAGAATTAAATACATCAATTTTGATATATCAATGGATAATTCTCAGATTTCGGAGGAGTCACAACGGTCTCACTTAAACCTAAATCCTAGAAATTTTTCATTTTCAATATCAAAAATTTATTTTAAACTAAAAAAATTTGCATGATTGTAACCATAATTAAATCCTGAATCATCAAATGCTAATCATATACATGTTAAATAATATAAATATAAAACATGTAAATTCAATAATTAGCAATTTAAAATTACATACACAACATGAGTTACACAAAAGATTTTAATGCTCCAAACTTAATATGAGCAATCAAATAAACAATCACAAATAATACATAATGACCTGTGTAATTACTCTACAAACAGTCAATTAATATTAGAAATATGTCATTTAAATCCAATTAACACATCAGTGACCAAAATGACTAACGCCAATAAATAAATTAATGCATGTTATGTAAATTTAACCACTTATTAGGAAAATTGCCACTAATTACAACATATAGCCGTGTGATCATCATATACATATAAGACGAACTACAGAGCCAGTATAAACCAGACATGCATGCTAGTACATAAAACATTAAACATGATATGTCAACAACAATTCTGTACCAAAATTCATGCACTCTAACACAATATTATACTCCCATGTAAAATTCAAATAAATTAGTTTATTAACCAAACTAATCCATATGAATTATGGGATCTGTTTCAAGCTTGTAGGAAGTATAATCTAGTGTCATACCTGAAATCAAGAAATCAAGAACAAAATTACCAAGAATAGTTCGAGGCACGTGAAAACCACGCTATCCTTGAGACAGATAAGTCTCTTCCATATGGTGCTTGAAGGTGTGATGACCTCTGTCTCCCAGGATACAACGAACAAAGATGATTTGAAGCACTTGCAAATCCGCCTTCTACGAACTGAACAAACACCGCTGCTATCTCACAGAACAGAACCTAGAGCTCTAAGATGAGAATGACCAGAAAATGAAGAAAACTTGTAACTATTTTTCCTCTCTCCCAAACAATGGAGCAAGGCTCTCCTTATATAGAAATAGAAGATATGTAACTTATACAATAAATCAAAATTGTAACCTCTACTATAATGAACTAACATAAAGAACACATCAATATTTAATCATTATGGAGGGAGTTACAAAATTAATTTACAAGTTACAAAAATAAAATAATAAAACACATTTAATTTTATTCATATAGTCTAACAAAATCCAATCGGGTCGGAATAGATCGGGTATCCATCGGATCGGATTATTTTGTCATCCCTTCACCCCAAACTAAATGACATCAGAAATGGAAATAAAATGTTAGAGAAGAAACAAGGGGGATTGTTGATTCATTTAAAGTTATAACTGGCATGCACTTGAGTGTTCTTTTTGCAAGCTCTCAGATCAATCATATAGTGAAACTATACCAGAGACTATAATATAGGACTCTGGGAATTAAGGAATGTACTTCATAATATTACTATTAATAAATAGCTAGCAGAGCCCTTGAGTTAATTATCACGAGTACCAGCTAAAAGTGCATAAATTGCTGAGATGCCTCGGTCACCTAAAGAGGAAGAGACCGACATGTAATAATATGAATGACGTATAGGTATCGAAATATGAAAAAGTAAAATAATGCTAGGATAAATGTGTGAGTTCATGGAGAGATACAAGGTTATATCTGTGCAATCGGGCATGATTATTACCAATATAACCATAATCAAATAATGGGCATTCAATGTTCCTGAATTGAGGCAGACACTGTTAGTGTCTAAAACACAAATCTTCTATTCATATTGGCATTGGATGTCAGGATTACTCTAGGAAGGCACCCAAAAATAAGCAGAGGATGCGTTAAGGTGTATTTAAAGATTAAATTCATAAAGGTCCAGGTGAGGAATGTAAAACAGAAACAGGGAATACTATCCCATGCTGTCATCAGGTTAATTTTGCTGGAGAGAAAATATAGCGATTACATATAGATAAATAAGCAGATTGGAAGATATCCCCAAAACGGATTGGTTTAACATTTTGTGGGCTTCTTGCTAGGTCCTCGCTCTTCATCAGCACCATTTCCAGTGTTATTAGTTCTTGAGGGGTCTAGTTCTGTTAGATGGCCGACACCATAACCAGCACCACAATCCTGGTTGAACGAGGTTACTCTCACCTCAAAAACACATTTCTTGGCTATGACGTTGTTGAGGAGGGGTAGAATATCCTCATTAAGTTTGTCTAGCAGCGTCATTGCATATAAATTTTTTGTGTGTGTTAAAAAATATAATTTAGGTGAATGTCCGTTGCTTTTGGACATGAGAACCAAAGAGATAGGTGGCAAATTTTAAATGAGTGTGCGAGGATTAACATTGGTGAAGAAACCAAGATGTGGCCTGCCCATTGTAAGCTCCAAAGGTATATATATATATATTTTCCTTGCATTCGCACTCTATAAAAGGCAATTTAATTACTAGATATTGAAACATAGAGGCTTACCGTTGTGTGCAGCCATTAGTCTCTGTTTTACATCACAGTAGAACTTACCATCCTTAATCCTGAACGCCTTTGGGCATTTAGGGCATGAATTATAGTACTACCTATCATATTTCAAAACGCTTGCAATTGTTGCTTTGCACAAAAAGCGCAAAACCTGCATGGTATGTCATGTTTGGTTGGATTAGTTTGGCTTAAGAATGAGGTGTTATGAAAGGAATAATTGAGATAGGACTCTTGGTTAACTGTTTTGCATCCGTGAGCTCAGTTTCTAGTATATCTTAAATTGTGATTGGAGTTAAGGCATTTTCCTTCGTAGTCACAAATTGTGTCTTAGCATGTGGGAGTATTGCCTCTGAACCCTCCCCCATTTGTCGCGTGAAAGCTCTGTTTTAGTTCATTGAGAGGGGCGTAATCTATATTGAAATAAGTCTTAGTCGCATCTTCACTTGATAATATGATGAATGTTCCCTGACAAACGGGTGACAGTTTTGACAAGGCAATGGTGTAGGTAGTATTAATATTGAGGGAAATAAGTGTAAAGTGTGTGTGGGGGGTGATGTGTATTGTAAACCTGAGTATTACTTAGCGAGGAGGCCATTTATGACGACAAATGCAGCACCTCCCCTGTTGTTGCCAATCCCTGTTGAAATTAAATAGCCTTCTCCTCCCATAACGTGACAATCATCTCCTAATCATTACTTAGTGGCTGGAAGAGTTTGTAAAAAAATTTGTAATTGTATTACGCATATCAAGGAATAATAGTCAACATGGGAGAAATTTTTGAAAGCGGTAGGTTTTCATGTGATTTGAGTAAATATATAGTTTAAGCGAAGAATTATGAGTGACATGTCATTGACTATGAGCACTTCCATTTTTGTAGCCCTATTTGATGTTGCCCCCGGCTCTCCAAAATTCCTAACCATTCCCATGACCTCTGCAAATTTGTAGGTGTTTGAATAAGATGTTTGGATAATCAATTGTTTGGGGGGAGTAAATGTGAATACCTAAGAAATATTTCGTCCCAGAGCAGCGGGGGTATGTCGTCAAACATGGTGAGTTTGAATTTAAAGCAAGGAATGTGATCTGTATCCAGTACCGGCTCAACCTTAGTTCTGTGGTCAACCGTTAAGGAGACATCCATTTTGACGACCCTATAAATTTGTTGGCTGGGGTCTACCCTAAAGTTTGATATGCTGTAAACAGAACCCGCAATGGGAAGTAGTCTTGTTTATGATTGTTCCATACATTGAGCATAAATTGAGATTCCTGCATTGTTCCATACATTGAGCATAATTTGAGATTCCTGCATTGTTTGTTATTGTCAGCACTGTTATCAAACAAATGGTAGTGATCACTGTTGCGTTACAAAGGTAGCAGTATCATCTCCCTGTTATATGATACAACTTTTTGTGAAAACATTTTATTCAAAGTTAAATTTACAATTTTTTCCTTATATTAATATTTAATTTACTATTTTAACAGGTAAGCATTCCCCTTATATACTTTCCAATCTCTATATATTATATAATATCACGACATACTCTTTTAGGAAAACATTTTATTCAACATAATTTTTCTATTATACCCTTATATTTAATGTATTATTATTATTACTATTATTATTATTATAATATCCTTACAAATACTTCACCTTCACATATAGTACTTTACCTCCACTCGCCGTAACCGTACATGTAACTATGTAAATACTTTACTTCCACTCGTCGTAAGATTTAGAATTATTTTTTAGTAAGTTTCTTGCAAAATATATGTAAATAAAAAATATTTTTACATTCTAAAATTATTTCTTATGCATTTTATTCTTTTAAAATTGATATATTATATTTTTATTTATAATATTGATGAGTGCTTTTTTAATAGTCAAAATAAGACAATCAATTGAAAAATACATCATCAATTCATTTGCACACATATTAATCATAAATTTATAATAAAAATTTTAAACTTACTATAAAATAATTTCTAAAATATATATTTTAGAGCATCCGTGTTTTGTACGGGTGAAAGAGCTGGTTATGGTTTAGATACACAACATGTTGTAGGATGTTTTCAACACATGAAATTTACGTCTTCAACAACGAAGATGACTCTGATGTTGAACAACCTCTTTCCCTCTTTACTGGTTGATTCCCAAATCCGTGTTGCCCCATACATGAAGTACAACCTTTCCCGACTTTGAATTGAGAGCAGAGATGAGTGTGGATTGATGAGTTATGAGAGAAACAATAGTATGAGCGTTAGAAATTTTGTTTTAGCAACTTGGGTAAGAGTCGTCTTGTTGTTTTATAGTAGTTATTTTCTATAATTAATATCGTGTAATGATGTTTCTGTCCATCTGTATATTAATGCACGCGGGGTATATATATATATATAGGTAGGTGTTCTAATGAGAACCACTCTTATAATTAGAATTTAGATCTAATATCAGCCCTTAAATTTTTTAAATCAAATTGAATCTTAGTCACTCAATTAAAACACTATGTTTTAATTCTCTCTCTTTACTACAAACTACTTACTCCACCACTATTCACCTCCATTTCTCTTATCTTCTATCACACTACCTTTAATCTATCAGCATCAACAATATTCACTCACAAATCTGATCACCATTGTTCTCTATTGCCATAAATACATACATATATATATACATACATACATAATTTGGACGCTTAGCATACTTGTATTAAACCTCTGATGAAGCCTATCGGCTATTAAAATCATTAGAATAAGTAGTAGATTTAAAAAATATTTCAGAAAATTTGGTGATTTGCTTATGAAATTTGGTGATTCGAGTTTATTTTTTCATAATATGATTTCAAATTCGGTGATTCTACGGACGATGATCCACTAATACTTGCGATGATGTGATAATTTAAATTTGTATATTTTTTAAATTTCAATTTAGTAATTATTTAAGTGATGTTGTGGTGGTAGTGTAGTGTGGTGTGTTATGATGGAATTACTAATAACGTTGTGTTACTGGTGTTGGTGGTGCGGTGACAACAACGTGATGGACTGATGAAGGCAGATTGGTGGTGTGTTATGGCGATGATGAGTGCGGGAGTTGATACGATATTATATATAAATATAATGTGTATGTTTAAATTTCAGTGATTTGCATTCAAATTTAGTGATTCTGTGCTGAGTTCTTAGTTTTCATTATAAGATGGTTCTCATTAGAGTAGCTCCATATATATATATATATATATATATATATATATATATATGTATGTATATATATATATATATATATGTATATATATATATGTATATGTATATATATATATGTATATATATATATATATATATATATATATATATATATATATGAGCTGATCCCGAACAACCATTTGTTAGATAAGCCTTATCGAGCAAATGGTTGCATAGCCATTGAATGAGGATTTTGACGGTCAGGATTTAAAAAAATATAGGGACGGACCGCTGTCAATAACAGCAGCTCCCCTCATCTCTTCTACACTTGTAACCCTAATTCATGTGTAAATTATATATATAATATTTATATTAAATTAATTTAATAACTTTTAAATTTAAAATATTATATTTTTTTGAATATAAACTAAAATATAAATAATTTATATTATATTATATTTTTTGTCATCTCATATTATTATGTTATTATATTAAATTTACAAAACTATAATATTATTTTTATAAAAGTATATTATTTTTTAATATTTTATTATATTAGTATAAAATTATATATTATAATATAATAAAATATATTTTATACTAAGATTAATATAAAACATGTATTAAGTTTTCCAGTAGCACTCCTGAAGCAATATAAATCAGATTATATTTGTCACTGAGTTAAGACTTTGTATTCATGTTTTTGTTCATCTTGATTATCGAGTTATTTTGGTTCAGCTAAGACTCGTGATTTTTGTAAACATATATTTATATATTAAAATTCATATAAAACATAAAATATATCATAAAATATATTTATTATATATTAAAACTTTAAATATATTTTATAATATATTATATGTTTTGTATTAATTGTAGTATAAAATATATTTTATTATTTTGTAAAATATAATTTTAATGTGATATAATATAATATTAAACAATGATATACTTTATAAAAAAATTATAGTTTTTTAAAATCAATATAATAACATAGTAAGTGAGATGACAAAATATATAATATAATATAAATTATTTATATTTAAAAAATATATTTTAAGTTTAAAAGTTATTAAAGTAATTTAATATAAATATTGTATATTGTATATATAATTTACACATGAATTAGGGTTACATGTATAGAAGGACGAGTGGAGCCGCTGTTATTGATAGCGGCCCCTACACGAGCGGCAGTTAATACAGCGGCTCGTCCTATTTTTTTTTTAAATCCTGGCCGTCCAAATCCTCATCCAATGGCTAGGCAACAATTTGTTGGATAAAGCTTATCTAGTAAATGGTTACTGGGGATCAGCTCTAATGCCCAACATTGATTAGCATAATGCCCTTCTTTACCATACTTGTGGCAGTTTATGTCAAGCCTTTTAGCTCTTCTTTTTCCCTTAGGAATAAAAGCTTTTTCCTTTTGTTTATTCTTGGCATAAAAATGTCTCTTATAATTTTTTATAAGGTTTTTCATAATATTTTTGTCCTTTATAGGATTTATTCCTCTTATAGACAATCTTTTGCTTTCCTTTGGCTTTATGAGCCTCTGGGGGCCTAAGAGATTTTTCTAAATCAAAAGCAAATTGCTCACAGAATTCACCAATCTAGTGTTTCTCTGAATTTTTTTGCCTTTTTAGTTGATTTTTAGCTTAATGTCATTACACAAAGCTAATACTTCATTTATACAACTACTTATTAGTTATCCATAAGTTAGGTCAGAATAATTAATATTTATTCCATCATTCTTTATTCTTAATGATTGTCTAACCTTTTCAGCAAAAAGATGAGGAAGACCATCTATAAATTTAGACTTCCAATGAGTGGAGTTAAGGTTTGATAATTGATAAACCCTAGACAAAAAAGTATCATTATACCATCTAAAATGAATTAGTGAAGGACACCTAAGATTCTGGAGAAGTGTTTGTAATTTTTCTCATATTGGAACTGTAGTTTCTACGAAATGTTGTAATATAGAAAGACACAATGTATAAAATGCATCTTCTTCTCCGGTTTCTATAACTGCCTGGTTTTCAGGATTATTTGGTTCTACTTTAACCAATTTCTTATGATTCATGATTTCATTTCTTTGGGAATCAGTAATATAATCATCCCACCAACCCCTAAGTTGACCCACAAATCCTGTGGTTATGAAAGATGCTATAGCGCTATCGCTATTTCTATGTTGTTTACAGACAGTTGAATACATAATGATTCTATGTATGTTGGACCCAAATCAAGCCTAGCCCATGTAATTATTTGTCTTATTGTAACATAGTTGATACTTCTGTAATAGTGTAGTGACTTAGATATTCTTGTGTAATATTGCAGATAGAAGTCTATTCAGTTTGTATTTCAGTTGCAAATAAAGTCAAGAATAAAGTATGTTAGAAGATTCAGGTTGAATCATGCAACAAGATAAAAAAGACTTTTTGGAGAAATAAGGAAAGTAACTTGAGAATTCTACTAAAGCAATTACTCAGTCGAGAAGTCACCTATTCGAGAAGTCAGAACTATGTAAACAATTCAAGAAGTCTCAAGACACACTCAACAGCTCAGTACTTGATCGAGAAGTCAGTCATTCGAGAAGTCAAAGTATTGAAGCCATTCGAGTAGTGTTAAATGTGAATCATTCGAGAAGTGTAGAAAAACAATTCGAGAAGTTAGCAAAGGAGCATTCGAGAAGTGGTAAATTTGAGTCATTTGAGAAGTTATAGTTTCATGTTTACATTCGAGAAGTCTAGCCTAATCGAGGAGTCATCAAACAGAGTATGTGATCGAGAAGTCTAGTCATTCGATAAGTCAATCATTCAAAGACTAATCGAGAAGTCACAGCTAGTACTTAATCAAGAAGTCAATCACTATGACTTCTCGAATCAATTTAAATAGAGTACTCAACTACACCAAGGAGCTATTTTCTAGGAGAATGCAGAACAAAACAGATAATTTTGCATTTTTGTTTTTACAAGATAAGTCAAGCCTGCAAAGATAGAAACAAGTCTACAATGAAGCTGGGAAGATAGTCAAGACAAATGATAGAAGGTATAAGGCTGGATGTAGCAGTTTGTCACAACAGTGTTAGCTAGAAATATATATTAGTCAAATGTAAAGTATGTCCTGTCTATTTCTAATTTTAGCAAATCTATCTTATGTGAGCATGTGCACAGGACATGTTATCTATATATTTTATGCACAACCACATTTGATAGGTGTCTTTGATTTTACATTGTAATCTTCCTAGAATAAGAAGCTGAAATTCTAATTGAATTTCAGATTGTAGCAAAAATTCATTCCAATAAAATTAGATTGAAAGTTACATCTTATGTTTACTATATTCACTGTTATATGCTCTTGTAAACACTTAACTTGTTTCACTAGTTCAAAGATTCAATCTATTCAATAGTTTATCAAAGCTTTCTAAATCAAAAAGAGAGAAAAGTTTTGAAGTATACATTCACATCCTCCCCTCTGTAAACTTCTAGGACTCCTAATTCCTAACAAGTGGTATCAGAGCAGGCTGTAAACATACATACAGACTAAAGATCAAGATGAGTTCTCAGAAGCTAAGCAGCATAAAGATTCTTACTTTTGACAGAGAAAATTATAACCTATGGAAGAGGAAGATGCTGATGTTCATAAAGGCTGCAAACTCCATGTACCCAGAAATATTGAAGAATGGTCCTTTCATGTCAGTAACTCTAGTTCCTGAACTACTAGTAGGTCTGAAGTTATTCCTGTAATATGGATACCTAATGACCCATCTCAATACACAGATACAGAGAAGGAAAAAATGTCTCTTGACAATAGTTTAATGCTTATATTAATTGAGCCACTAGATATTGTCATGTACAATAATATTATCAATTACACATCTGTCAAACACATATGGGAGACTATAAAAATTATGTGTGAAAGAAGTGAAGAGGTAACGGAAAATCAAAGGCAACTCTTTATTTCTCTGTATGAAGCATTCATGTCAAAACCAAATGAGGGCATAACTGAAGTATTTGAGAGGTTCAAAAAACTGATCAATGATCTTCAACTTCATGGGAAATATTATGAAAAAAAGGAGAAAAATATGAAGTTTTTGTTAACTCTCCTAGAGTACCTGGAGCATAAAATTTCTGCAATAAGAGAGGGAAGAGATTTAACAAAGCTTCCACTTGAGACACTTTATAGAATACTAAAGACATATGAGCATGAATTTTACCAAAAGAAGGCCATTTTAGCATATAGAGGAAAAATAGCAAATGTCTCAAATGCCCTGGTTGCTAAGGAACCATCAACAACTGAAAAGACTGGTACAAGCAAAAAGTCGAAATCTGAAGAGTTTGAAGAACAGGAACAGGAAGAGAATGACTATATCAAGAGTGAATCATGAGAATAAGACTTCTACACCATTGAAGAACTTGAAGGCATGGACAACAAAACCATGGCCTTCATGGCAAAGAATTTTGGAAATTTGAGGTTCAAATGAAACAAAAGTTTTAAACCAAGACCAGCCTTCAAGTCTTCAAGCAAAGGAAAGAATCCAACAAGAAGCACCAACAATGGAGGATGTAAAATTGTAACAATTGATAGATCTAAGATAAGATGTTATAACTGTAATGAGCTTGGACACTTTGCAACAGAATGTAAAAAACCTAAAGCAATTAAGAAGGATAAAGATTACTTGGAGTTGGAAGCCAAATATGAAGCTCTCCTCAAAAAGCAGACAGGAAAGGCTTATATTGTTGAACGAAAATGCTGGGATGATACATATGAAGATGAGGAGGAGGAATATGGGAATCTGGCACTCATGGCCAACTCATTTGATGGAACTGTTGGTGTAGGTGCCCTAGAGGCAATACAATGTTTATTTTGATAAACCTTTATGTCAATTGATTATTCAATAAACATATTTATTATGACTTTAATTACTGCGATATATTTGTTAGCATAATAAATGTCCTTAGAATCATGATACACATTGTATAGTTTAGTACATGACTTGAACTTGAGATTATATAATATATCATATTCTTAAATGTCCCTAGTCGGGTATTATTATTATAGGACAATAATAATACATAAATAGACTAGTATGTTATTTGATTGATAACCACATCTCATTGGTTATAAGTATGGGGATACTAAAGTCAATACATAGGTACATGTAGGAGTACATGATACTGGACAGACCCACAGTGAGATTCTTCATGTTTAATAAAGTCATAAAAAAGACTCACAGTGATAATGGTGTAATGATCCTTTGACTTGAGATCATTATATTTCTATACGAGGATTAATATACTTTGACTACATTAAAAGTTACCTTTGACCGGGTGATGATAAAAGTGGACATCGGGTATTGTTAGGTCCAAATGATTGTAGAAGGGGGGGTTGAATACAATCTTTAATAAATATTAAAATCTGTTTCGGATAATTTTTGATTAAACAATTTAAATTATTATCACGAAATAATAATCAAAGAAACACAGTTCAAGTAAAATACTTATATTAAACTTGAGGTGGGTTACAAGATTAAATCAGAAAATATTCACTAATTTAGCTCTTAAAATTCTAGAGTAATTTTGACATGAAATGCTCTTTAGAATTTATTTTAGCCAAACTAGAAAGTGATTTGAATTCAAATGAAAGCTGCTGACTTAATCTGCTATTTATAGGCAAATCTGGACTTGGGAGACTTTTTCCACTCGGGGAGACTTTTTCTGTCCGGGGAGACTTTTTCTGCTCGGGGAGACTTTCTCTCTGGGAGACTTTTCTGGCTCGGGAAGACTTTCCAGCACTTGGGAGACTTTTAAATCCTTGGGAGACATTTAATAAACTCGGGGAGACTTTTGAATAATTCTCGGAGAGACTTTTCAAAAGTCTTCCCGAGACATAAATCTGCCGACCTGACTGTACAAATGAAATGTATATCACCTGGCTTCTTTTTGATTGATTTGATTTGATTTTTTCTTTTTTCTTTTTTTTTCTTTTTCTTTTTTCTTTTTATTTCTTTTCAAGGAGACTTTTGAAAAGTCTCCGGGAGACTTTTCAAAAGTCTCCCCGACAAATCAATCTGGCCGACCTGAAATGTACATATGTTAAATATATATCTTCTGTCTCCTTTTTGTTTTCTTTTTTTCTTTTTAATAAAATTCTATTTGTTTTATTATATATCTTATACATTAAATTAATTCTTTTTGAATTAATCTAAGTAAATAGGATACATAATAAAATTATCTTTTTGATAATAGAATTAAATTAAAGTCTTCTTCATTCTAAAATAATTCTAAAATAATTAATTTATTAATTAATTTAAGGAATAAATTAATTCTGATTGAATTAATTTACCAATTAAATTAACTAAATAATTTAATCAATTAATAGAGAATTAAATTAAAGTCTTGACTCCACAACTATTGATGATATAATTTTAAATCTTCTGTCTTCACACCGATGTCTGTAGCTGACCACTTCTTCTGTAATAAAAAACCTTCTCTGTATTTTGCCAACACTCTGTGTACTGTCTGGTTCACGAGTGATTCACAACAAATAAAATTCTTCACTTGACTTTTATAATGGTTCACTTCTGCTCATTCTGACTTGACTATATTTGTTGTCACACAAATAGAAATCTTCTGACACTTGAGCTTCTTCAAACTTAAATACTCCACTGAGGCATGATCAATTAAATTGAACTTCTTTCAATGTAGTACTGCTTCAAGTCTGTAGATTAACTTTGATCTTCTTTTTCTTGTCAGATAATACCTGCTGAAGATTTCTGTGACAGATAATATATTTACTTACAAGTTATCTATGCTTGAGTTGAGTTGTCATCTCGCTAAACAAATAGGCTTCTAAACATATGCCTTTCAATCTCCCCCTATTTGTTTGTTAAACAATAACAAGCAAATCACTAGAGGATAACTCAACTAACAAACAAGAAAAAGATATAACAATAAAACTTGTAAATAAACAAACTTAGTTCTGGTTTATATTAAACATTGCCAGATTCAAACATTAATGATAAATACAAGATAGTTGTTCCTCTAGAATGAACATATTTAACAAAGTTCTATCTTGACTTACTTATCATTACCAGCTTCAGAAATATCAACGTCACCTTCTTCTAGAGTTTAACTTTTGTGACCAGGTGTCATTGGTACATCTTCAGTGGCTGGTTTCTCTGGATCAGATTGTACATTTCCAGATTTCTTGAGTAACTGAAATGAAAGATATTCGTTCCTTTAGCATTGAACATATTATACAAGTAGTATTATCTTCATTTCTCAGACTCATCACTACTCCCCCTTAGGATGGCAGGGATGAAGTCTTGTTCTCTTCTTATTACCACTTCTCCTCTATTTCTCCAACTCCTGTCTTCACTTCTCATCTAAGGTGAATTCATTCTCTCCTTACTTGAGGTAACAACAGACATGGCATACATACAGCATTAAACCATCGCAGATATAAAAAAATGCAAACTATGACATGTTATGCATTTTAGAAAATCCGGTTAATCCTATATACAAGAATCTTCTAAAATCAAATGGAATAGAAGAACTAATAAATAATCATTAGTTATATCCAATCCAAGCATGTTGTTATATACCCCCTTTGGATCTTGTTCAACAATGGAGTAATCCTCTTCTAGTAAAAAGACTTTGTTCAACAATTCTCCCCTTTGGATCTTGTTCAACACTTCTTCCTTTTTGGATCTTGTTTTAAACTTCTCCCCCTTAGTTGAGTAATCCTCTTCAGAATCCTTAATATCAGAAGAAATTTATTTCCCCTTAGTTGAGTAACATTAGAAATCTGTAACAGGGAATTGGGAATGTGATTTGGTAATTGTGCTAGTGTGTGATTTTACTTTGTGTTTCTCACAAGTGTTTCGCTCATATACTCTCTAAGTGTTTCACTCATAGAATATATATTTTCACTCTTTCTAACTTGTGTTTCACTCTTTTCTCACAACACTGTTTCTCTCTTAGTACGGATGACACAGTCTTTTGTACCTGCAAGAAAGATCACCATAGCCCCTTCAAGAGAGGTCACTGGTGGTGCAATGGGGTTTCGTAAATCCCCGTCCTCAATTGAATCCATTAAAATATTTGAATTTAAAAACTGAATTACTTCAGGAATAGATTCAATGAGTTGCTGATCATCTAAGATGATCTATTCCGTTAGGAATCCAGATATGTTCCATCTGGGGAGGGATACAAGGATCTATAATGTAGCAAATGATCCAAGTTTCCTCCTGACGCCTGTGAAGGCATGTTGATTCAGTCAGAATCATCAATCATCCTTCCTTCCTTGATATGGAAGTTTAGAATAATTGCTTCCGTCAATTCATCCTTAGTGTGTGACAATCCTTACAGTGCATTTGAATATTACATATATGGTTTGCAGTGTTTGAGAGTGTCCAGATGAAGTTGACTCTTTACAAATGGCCTTGGCTGACAGGCCGAATTCAATAGACTCATCATGTTAAGATGACGAACCTAGTAACAGTTTTGCCATTTGCAAATCTATACCCTTTTGGGAAGATATAAATTAGTTAGCAGTTGCCTTGGTTTCAATTTCATATTCTAACTAGAGGCAGAGCTGCTGGAACACTCATAGATACTTCTCTTTTCTAGTGCACTAGAGGCACTTATTCTCTCACCCTCTTTAGTTGATCAAACTTTTCTTTTCAGGGGTTTAGTAGATGAAGTTGTATCTGTTTGAGTGTTTGTGATTCTATGATCTGTGTTAGGGAATGTAGGTTTTCAATCCCTTGATCTCGTCCTATAGCCACTGAGGGCTCAGTATATCAATTGTAATATTTTTATATCAATTGATTAGAGAATATATCAAGATCGAGATTACCTGCTTTTACCTCGAGTCAATTGCTCTTGTTTGGCAGGACACAGATATGTTTTTATTATTAGTGATTTTCATATACCACAATATATATTATTACTAATAACAAAAATCATAATTAATTGCAATGAAACAATAACAAACTATCAATTCATGATAATTAATAATAATTTCAAAAAGCAAGTAATTATGCTCCTAATATCTCATCGTATTAAAACTATGAAACTAATAAACGATGAATTGCTTCAATTCATAATTTTAATAAGATAAAATATCATCGCTAAATACTAAATAATCATAGGAATGAAAATTAGCACTTAACTTCATACATTATATCTAATAATTGTTACTCAAGCATATGACAATTATACTCATAACAATTATTAGTGATATATGTAAGCTTGAGAAAATAAATGTAAAGAAATTCACAAGTTCTTTAAATATTGACATGTAATACTTATGATTCTTAGAACAATTTCTCGTAGACAAAAATAAAAATAAACTGAAATAAAAATAACTATTAAATAAAAATAAAAATAAAAATAAACTTAAACACATATATATAGAAATAATGATACTAAAAGTTTAAAAATAAAAACAATATGTACCAATTGTTGGAAAACAAAAATAATAAAGATATATATACAGTATAGATGCCAATTAAATAAAACTGTACAAAGTTCTATTAACCTATTAGTTAAACTTAACATAAATATATACAAATATATAATAACTATACTTCAATATTAAATTATTTTCAAATAAAAATAACTTTTACCAAAATTCTAACTTGTAAAATTTTGATTAAATTATTTTTAAAGATAATAATCTAAAATTAAAATATAGTAGAATACAATCAAAATAGATAAAATAAAATATTATAATAATATACACTAAACACACATTTGAGAACTAGAATTTAGTAAAATAAATTCACAAGTGTTATGACAAATATTCACATAACAAACACTTGTAATTTTATTTAAGAACATAATGCAGATGTGAACTGGGATTTAAGATGAAGAACTATTCAACATCCCAAGTTCACCAACCAACCTGGTGAATGTGGATTCATCCAGTGGCTTAGTAAAAATATCTGCAGTCTGTTCTTCAGTGGGTACAAAGTGTAACTCCACAGTACCATTCATAACGTGTTCTCGAATAAAATGATACCTGATATCTATGTGCTTTGTCCTCGTGTGCTGTACAGGGTTGTTGGAGATTGCAATGGCACTTGTGTTATCACATAAAATAGGAATTTTATTTAACACAAAGCCATAATCTCGGAGTTGATTCCTTATCCATAAGATCTGAGCGCAACAGCTTCCCGCAGCAATGTACTCAGCCTCTGCTGTAGAATTGGAAACTGTTTGCTGTTTCTTGCTGTACCAGGAAATCAATCTTCTCCCTAGGAATTGACAGCTCCCTGAGGTGCTCTTCCTATCAACAACACTACCTGCATAATCAGAATCTGTATATCCTATTAGATTAAAACCAGATTCTTTAGGGTACCAGATACCAAGATTAGGTGTACCCTTAAGATATCTTAAGATTCTTTTCACAGCAACAAGATGAATATCTCTAGGATCCACTTGGAACCTTGCACATATACAAGTGGCATACATAATATCTGGTCGGCTTGCAGTTAGGTAAAGTAGAGATCCAATCATACCTCTGTAGCTTGTGATGTCTACCTTTATTGAGTTTTCACATGCTCCAAGCTTGACAGCTGTAGATGAGGGAGTTCTTGCAGATGCTGAATCTTCCATGTGATACTTCTTCAGAAGTTCTTTAAGGTACTTGGACTGACAAATGAATATTCCATCTATTCTTTGACTCACTTGAAGTCCAAGGAAGAATTTCAGCTCTCCCATTAAGCTCATCTCGTACCTACTCTGCATTAACTTAGCAAATCTCTTGCACAAGTTATCATTAGTAGACCCAAATATTATGTCATCAACATATACTTGTACCATTATCAGATCATTATTGTGTTTCTTATAAAATAAGGTTTTATCTATGACTCCTCTAACAAAAGCATTTTCAAGAAGAAATTCAGAAAGAGTGTCATACCATGTTCTGGGTGCTTGTTTGAGACCATAGATAGCCTTGAAAAGAAAATATACAAAGTCCATGTGATCTGGATCTTCAAAGCCTGGGGGCTGTTGTATATATACCTCTTCAGCTAACTTTCCATTCAGGAATGCACTCTTCACGTCCATTTGATAAACTTTAAAATTGGAGTGAGCTGCGAATGCCAGAAACATCCTGATAGCCTCAAGTCTTGCAACTGGAGCGTAGGTTTCATCATAATCAATTCCTTCAGCTTGGGAATAACCTTTTGCAACCAGTCTGGCTTTGTTTCTTATTACAATGCCATCTTCATCCAACTTGTTTCTGAATACCCATCGTGTGCCAATTACAGTCTTGTCCTTAGGTCTGGGTACCAGTTTCCAAACATCTTGAGATTCAAATTGATTGAGTTCATCTTGCATAGTAATCACCCAATCAGGATCAGACAGTGCTTCTTCTACTTTCTTAGGTTCCATTTCAGATAGAAACCCAGAATAATTGCATTGATTCTGTGTAGCACCTCTTGTTCTAACACCAACATCTGGATCACCAATGATCAGCTCAAAAGGATGAGCTCTACTCCAAATTCTCTGACTTGGCAGATTAGATCTTGATGATTCGCCTTGAATTACATTGTGATGTTGTGTTTGATTTGCTGATCCTTCATCTCCTCCCCCTGAGTTGCTGCTAGGATCTCTTGATGAATCTCCTTGTGTGTTAGTGGTATCTCCAGAGTTTTCACTGTTTCCACCACTACCACTTGGATCATCAGCATTATTAACATTGTTGTTTCCTGTTGCAGCCTCAGGTTCGTTTTCATCATCTGAGTGTGAGTCTGGCATATTGTTGAACTTAAGAGTTTCAGATGGATCATCATTTTGGATGTTAGGGAATTTTGTGTCATCAAAAGTTACATTGACACTTTCTTTGACATGATGTTGATCAATAATATACACCCGATAAGATCTTCTAGAATAACCAACAAAAATAGCTTCTAGAGCTTTAGCCTCGAACTTTCCAATACGTTCTTCTCCATCTTTAAGTACAAAGCATTTAGCACCAAATACATGAAAGTACTTGAGCGTTGGTTTCTTGTTAGCCATTATTTCGTAGGGTGTCTTCATTAAGTCCTTGTTGATCAGAGTCCGATTCTGGGTATAACATGCAGTATTTACAGCTTCAGCCCAAAAGTACATTGGAAGCCTTGATTCATTCAACATAGTTCTTGCAGCTTCAATTAATGTACGATTCTTCCTTTCTACAACTCCATTCTGTTGCGGAGTTCTAGGTGCTGAGAATTGTCTTGTTATTCCCTTTTCAGCACAAAAGTCATTCAGAACTGCATTCTTGAATTCAGTTCCATTGTCTGACCTTATAGCTCTAACTGGAAGCTTCGAATCCAACTCAATCATTTTGATATGATCAATCACCATTTGAGGAGTTTCGTCCTTTGAGTGCAGGAATAAAACCCATGTATACTTTGAATAGTCATCAACAATCACCAAGGCATATCTTTTGTGTGCTATTGACATAACATTGACTGGACCAAATAAATCCATATGAATTAATTGTAGTGGTTCAGTAATACTAGATGTGTCAGTGCTTGGATGTGATGCTTTCTTTGCTTTCCCTTTCTGACATGCCTCACAAAGTCCTTCTTGTGTGAATTCCAATTGAGGCAGTCCTCTCACTAATTCTCTTTTGACTAGAGAATTAATAGATTTGAAATTAAGGTGTGAGAGCTTCTTGTGCCATAACCAACTTTCATTTGACGAAGCTTTAGCATAAAAACAATTGACTTCATCTCTGCAACCTGAGTTCAGATCGGCTACGAACAAGTTTCCTTTCCTTACTCCCTTAAGAGCAAGCTTTTCATCCTTCTTGTGAGAAATCAAACACTTCTCCTTTACAAAGGTCACTGTGTATCCCTTGTCACAAAACTGACTGATACTCAGAAGATTGTGTTTGAGACCTTCCACGAAAGATACATTATCAATGATGACATTGCCAGCTTCTAAATAGCCATATCCCTTAGTCATACCCTTGCTGTCATCTCCAAAGGTAACTACTGGGCCAGCTCTCTCAACAACATTTGATAGCAGGGCTCTATCTCCGGTCATGTGTCGTGAGGATCCACTGTCGAGAATCCAAATGACCCGGTTCACCTGTTTTACACCCTGCAATCATCAAATGAGTTAGGACTTCTTCGGAACCCAACATTGATTGGGCCCGGCATATTTGAAAAATTGTCCTTTGTCAGGTTTAACAACAGAACCCAACTTGACAAACTCATCTACTACTTTGACTGAACACTTCTCCTTGTAAACAACCTTAACATTTTTGTATGCTGGCCTAGGAGAGAATGTTTCCTTCTGTGAAACAGGAGGACTGGCAGTCTTTGATCTAGCATGCCTGTGATTTATGTGCTGTCTAGGTGTAGTATTGACATTCATAGCATGCATGCTTTTGAAATATGCAGACATGACATTGAAAGCACATAGCATACAGTTATCTACACCACAAGGTTTATGGCATGCATCAATAGTAGGCATTTTATTCACAATAGCAGGAGTCTTAACAGTTTCTACCTTAACTTTATTAACATTTTTAAAGTTCTCAGTAGCATGGAATCTGTTGTTCTTATCCCTACTATTAACAAACTTACTAGGTCTGTTATGATTTTTCTTAAGCTCATTAGCACCTAAACCATGAGTGGATGAACTAGCAGTGTTCACATTTTCTATTGGTCTCTTAGGTACATATTTAGCTTTTTGGACATTTATTCCTTTTATGTCTCTAACAGGTTTTTCCTGTTCTTTCTCTTCCTCTTTAAGGTCTTCAAGTTTAATTTCATAATCCACTATTACACAACTATCAAGAACTGGTTCTGCAATAGGAGTTATGAACAGTGGGTTCTTAGTGTCCTTAATAACATGTGGAATACCCCTCTCTATAGCACTCTCTTTAAAAGGGGTAATGTTACTAGCCTTTCCTACAGATTTATTATATTCAAAACCTATCCCAACTTTCCGATTAATCTCTTGTTGGTCAACTAGGTCTTTCATAACAAATGAAGCAGTTCTATAGGCTTGACACCTGACTTTCTCTTTTTCAATTTTATCCTTCAAAAAAGCTTCAATTTCAACATAGCAGTTGACTCTATTAACTTGAAATGCAACATCTTCAGTTAATTTCTCATTTATAAGTTTCAGCTTTTTCAATTCATAATTCTCTTCTGATAAAACTTTGTTTTCGAGAATTAAGACTTTTATTCGATCTCTAGCATTAGTTAAATCCTCACCTAGCAATTTAAACATTTTAGGACAGCTAGGGTTTACCTCAATTCCTTTTCCAGGTGGAGATTGTGATCCTTCAGAAGAAGAAGCCATTAGAGCAAGATTTCCCATATCTTCTTCTTCATCGTTGTCAGAATCATCCCAGCTTTTTCCTGCTGCTAAGTATGATCTTCCCTGATGCTTCTTCAATAGAGCTTCATATTTCTGGTTTAGCTCGTCATATGAATCCTTCTTTCTTTCCTGCTTGGGCTTTCTACAATCAGTAGCAAAGTGTCCCATTTCATTGCAGTTGAAGCAACGGATCTTGCTTCTGTCAACCATCCCTGTCTTGTATCCACCTCTTGTATTGGATGAGCTAGAAGAACCACCTCTCTGAAATCTGTTTGCCATAGGCTTGAATTTGAAACTAGGGTTCCTCCTGAATCTTGTATTTCCAAATTTTCTAGCAATCAGTGCCAGAGATTCATCCTCAAGTTGATCAAGTTCTTCCATTGAGTAGAATTCACTTTCAGATGAATTCATTTGAGTTGCACCAACTTCTGCAACAATACCCTGATCAATGACTTTGACTGAAGAAGATTCAGTCATAGCTTCTCTGTGTTCTGGTACTTCTGCTACAAGAGCTGTAGACTTGCTGACCACCTTGCCTGTACCATATATTTCTTTCTGTTGAATCTGCTCTAGCTCATAGGTCTTCAGTATGCCATAAAGTCTTTCCAATGAAATTTCATTCATGTCCCTTGACTCCCTAATGGCAGTAATCCTATGCTCTAAGTGAACTGGCATTGTCAGCAAAAACTTCCTATTGATCTCCTTCTTCGTATAGTGTTTGCCATTGAGATTTAGATCATTTATCAGTTTATTGTATCTCTCAAAAACATCAGAGATACCTTCTCCAGGATTTGATCTAAAATGCTCATATTGAGACGTTAAGATTTCCAATCTATTCTCCCTCACTTCTTCTGTTCCTTCATTTAGTATCTCTATCGTTTCCCAGATGTGTTTAGCATCTTTGCAATTAACAACATGATTGTACGTTCCGGGATCAAGAGATTCCACCAAAATTAATTGCAGGCTGGTGTCCAATGAATCCAATTCCTTTTCTGTTTCAGTGTAGTCAGAAATATCTTTTTCAAATTGTCTGTGCGGAATAAGTACACCATCTTTCATATGCTCAGGAATGATTGTTATTGGAACAGCAACACCCGTCCTCAAAATATCCTTGTACTTAATGTTTGCATTTCGAAGAAACAAGGTCATCTTCCTCTTCCAAAGATTATAATTATCTTTATCAAATGGAGGAATTTTAATGCTACTCACTCTTTGAGTACTCATATTAAAATAATGGAAGATTAAAATGATTTGAGATTTTTAGGAATTAAAGAGATTTCGAATTTTTAAGAAATTAAAAATTTTTGAATTTCTAATAAATTAAAAATTTCGAATTTTTTAAAGAATTAAAAATTTCAAATTTTTAATGAATTAAAAGTTTTGAAAATTTTAAGATTTAAAGAGATTTTGAATTTTTAAGAAATTAAAAATTTCGAATTTTTAATAAATTAAAAGTTTCGAATTTTTAATGAATTAAAAGTTGTGAAATTTTTAGGAGCTAAAGAGATTTCAAATTTTTAAGAAATTAAAAATTTTAGAATTTTTAATAAATTAAAATTTTTGAATTTTTAATAAATTAAAATTTTCGATTTTTAATAAATTAAAAGTTTCGAATTTTTAATAAATTAAAAGTTTCGAATTTTTAATAATTAAAATATTAGGATCTTGATTTTTATGTCAATCAGATGGCTCTGATACCAATTGTTAGGTCCAAATGATTGTAGAAGGGGGGGTTGAATACAATCTTTAATAAATATTAAAATCTGTTTCGGATAATTTTTGATTAAACAATTTAAATTATTATCACGAAATAATAATCAAAGAAACACAGTTCAAGTAAAATACTTATATTAAACTTGAGGTGGGTTACAAGATTAAATCAGAAAATATTCACTAATTTAGCTCTTAAAATTCTAGAGTAATTTTGACATGAAATGCTCTTTAGAATTTATTTTAGCCAAACTAGAAAGTGATTTGAATTCAAATGAAAGCTGCTGACTTAATCTGCTATTTATAGGCAAATCTGGACTTGGGAGACTTTTTCCACTCGGGGAGACTTTTTCTGTCCGGGGAGACTTTTTCTGCTCGGGGAGACTTTCTCTCTGGGAGACTTTTCTGGCTCGGGAAGACTTTCCAGCACTTGGGAGACTTTTAAATCCTTGGGAGACATTTAATAAACTCGGGGAGACTTTTGAATAATTCTCGGAGAGACTTTTCAAAAGTCTTCCCGAGACATAAATCTGCCGACCTGACTGTACAAATGAAATGTATATCACCTGGCTTTTTTTTGATTGATTTGATTTGATTTTTTCTTTTTTCTTTTTTTTTCTTTTTCTTTTTTCTTTTTATTTCTTTTCAAGGAGACTTTTGAAAAGTCTCCGGGAGACTTTTCAAAAGTCTCCCCGACAAATCAATCTGGCCGACCTGAAATGTACATATGTTAAATATATATCTTCTGTCTCCTTTTTGTTTTCTTTTTTTCTTTTTAATAAAATTCTATTTGTTTTATTATATATCTTATACATTAAATTAATTCTTTTTGAATTAATCTAAGTAAATAGGATACATAATAAAATTATCTTTTTGATAATAGAATTAAATTAAAGTCTTCTTCATTCTAAAATAATTCTAAAATAATTAATTTATTAATTAATTTAAGGAATAAATTAATTCTGATTGAATTAATTTACCAATTAAATTAACTAAATAATTTAATCAATTAATAGAGAATTAAATTAAAGTCTTGACTCCACAACTATTGATGATATAATTTTAAATCTTCTGTCTTCACACCGATGTCTGTAGCTGACCACTTCTTCTGTAATAAAAAACCTTCTCTGTATTTTGCCAACACTCTGTGTACTGTCTGGTTCACGAGTGATTCACAACAAATAAAATTCTTCACTTGACTTTTATAATGGTTCACTTCTGCTCATTCTGACTTGACTATATTTGTTGTCACACAAATAGAAATCTTCTGACACTTGAGCTTCTTCAAACTTAAATACTCCACTGAGGCATGATCAATTAAATTGAACTTCTTTCAATGTAGTACTGCTTCAAGTCTGTAGATTAACTTTGATCTTCTTTTTCTTGTCAGATAATACCTGCTGAAGATTTCTGTGACAGATAATATATTTACTTACAAGTTATCTATGCTTGAGTTGAGTTGTCATCTCGCTAAACAAATAGGCTTCTAAACATATGCCTTTCAGGTATATCATGAGTCGTATGAGAAATATGAATGATAGATAAAGGATTTAACCCTCCTATAATTAGGAGAGATATTATTGGCCTCTTGATTGAGTGAGACTATAAAATGCATCGCCGTGCTCAAATAATGATTTGTTTTCATAGTCTACTCATGGATCAAGTAAACCCGGATTAAATGTTGAAGAGGATGACTAAATACATGCCTCGAGTTTAATCTATAATATATATGGTTAAAGGGATTATATTACACTGAAACATTAATCACGAAAGGTTTTATCGAATCACGATTTAATTATTATTTAATTGGGTAGCAATGATGTATTACTAGATACCGCTCATTGTTTATAATTTTATTGGAGAATAAAATTATTGCTAATTAAATAATAGTCTATAGGGTCACACACATAGAGTACTTAAAGGAATAATTAATTTAAATTATAGATTTAAATTAATTGATGATTATTTGAATTTTATTATATTAATTAAGTGAGACTTAATTAATTAAAATAATATAAATTCAAATTTGAATTCTGCCATTAATAATTAAGTGTGACTTAGTTATTAATTAAATAATAAAATTCGGTTTTATTATCCTAAACTTACATGGGTTAGGCTTTGCTGTTATGGGTTGCTATTATGGGCCTATTAACCAACCATTATAAATAGATAATGTAGGGTTAATAGGTATTAAGTTTTTAAGAAAAACGAACCCTAGCAGCAGCAAAGGCAGAGAGAAAAGGCAGAGGCAGAATTCGAAATCATCAAAGGAGGCTAGTACATCCATTCCGTAATCAAGATCGTGAGACGTTCTTGAAGGTGCTCGTGTGGATACCATATAGGTGCTTTCGAGAGGAAGACACAAGTCGTGAAAGCTAGGATCTCCGTTGAGTTCGTGTAAGTCAAGACCAGACAAAGGTATGATTCCGTTTCACCATAATCTGTCAATCTTATACATGATCCTGCGTTAGGGTTCCGAAATTTTTCGTTATATTTACATTTAATCCGCTGCGGTTTATGCCTCGGAACCCAACAGGAACTTCATCCTCAAGTTCTCAGGTACCTTCATTAATTTCTCTTGATATGTCAAATTCTCAATATAAGAAAACTATGGAAGAATTGAGCATTGAAATGTTTAACATTCATACCAGTATGACTGTTGCATATGAAGAAATTGCTAGGTTAGTGAAAGCTAATGATGAACTGACTGCTAGGAATGAGATTCTAGAATTATCTGTGATAACTCTGGAAAACTTGAAACAGGAGAATGAGTATCTCAAAAACAAAGTTGTTTGTTCTGAACAAATTGAAAAATTTCTTAAAGAACAAATTTATGAAAATGAGTTAAAAATAAGATCTTATCAAAATTCAGCCACTGTTGTGCAAGAGTTCCATGAGAAAAACTAGGAAAACTCTAGGATTGGAGTTGGTTTTGATTATGAGAATCTCAATATTAGGTCAAAAATCATTATAGAAGGGGGGGTTGAATATGATGTGGTAGATTTTTCGTTGAATTGTAGATTAAGTGTTTATGTTCTTGAGATATTAAAATGGCAGTTAATGAAACACAAAGATTCGGGGAAATAACAACGTATTATTAAATCCCTGAGGTGCTACACTTCTAATCAAATGATTAGCTTCAATGGGTTCAATCAATGTTATAATAGAAGTACATTTGGGTGATATAAATGTATGTCTTTAATGGAGCTCCCGTCTGTATCTCTTTTATTGACGATGAATGAATATCTCTCTTATCCATATTGATTTTTACCCATATATAATTTGTAGGCTTTTTGGAAAATAATTTCCAACAATGTAAGTCCTTTGTTGCGCCTTGTAGAGAGTTTATGGTGTGTAGGCGCCACTAACAGGTTTGTTGTGCCTGGATATTTTTGTTGCACCTTTAGAAGCTTTTTGTTGCGCCAAGTAGAAAGTTTGGTTGCGCCTATACAGTGGATTCCCTGTATAGGCGCCACTAAATAATTTGGCACATTCCACAAGTTTAGTTGCGCCTTTGTTTCTCTTCTATTGTGCCATAATTTTATTATGTTGTGCCACTACACCACTTGCCTTGTAGAGGGACCACTAACACCTTCCCTTAGCCTTTTCTACTTATTGAGTATTGCCTTAGAATGTTTCACATATTTCCTTGCGCCTGTATAGAATTTAGTTGTGCCTGTACACTGTGAGCCTTATGTAGGCACCACCAAGTGCTAAGGATGTCCATAACACTAAGGCAATTCATTTTCTTGCACCTACACTCTACATTCCCTGTGTAGGCTCCACAAAACACATGGAGAACTTGGAAGTTAGTTTTCTTGTGCCTCATACATGGTTTCAAGTGTGCAAGAACAACTAAAGTGATATTACTTCCCTTGAACATATTCTTGAGATGCTTGATGTAGTTACCAACTTATTTTCATTCTTCTGGCTTGATCAACTGAATTTCTTTTGATGCATCAAGGTAATTCTCTTCTTGTTGTGTAGACGCTTAGTGCACTGGTCTGGTTCACAAATGACTAACATTGAATTGAATTCCTTTGACTTCTATTTTATTTCAGCTGATTAACTCTGGACTGATTCATTGCTTATGATCACTGAAACCCTTTGACATCTATACTTTAATCATTGCAATGTCTTTAGTCTAAAATCTACTGACCACTTATTTGTTGCTGAGGCCTGAACATATTAATGAACTTCTCTCGTTGTCGTTCAGTAAACTTTACATCTTGAATGCTCTGCAGTGATGTATGTATGATTTCTATTTGCATGTCCTTCTGGATTCATTTGCTTCAAATTAGTATTATTTATATGTCTTTGTTTTTTAGTTGAGTTATCGTTATCACTATTACATACTACGTTACATTATGCTTTACAATCTCCCCATATTTGTTTGTTAGAGTTCGACAAGCAAATCCTGTGAGAGGATAACTCAATTGATAATTACAAGAAAAAGTAAAGTGCAGAAAGACAGTAAATAATATTAATTACATTCTGGATTAGATTTTATATTTCCAAATTTCTTGTGTACAATAGAAGTTTGTTCCTCTAGCCTGAACAAATAATTCTATGATCTTCTGCTTCTTTGTACTGAGTCTTGCTTGTGCTTAGATCTTGTCTCTGAGTAATGCTTTCTTAGCTCTTCTTCCTTCTGCTCCAACCTTGCCTTCACTATATCTCCAGCTTTCACTTCGAAGAAAAGCGGATGAGTTTGTCTTAGAGATTGACTCGAAGGCCATAGATTGTCTCTTTGAAAACATGAACACTGTTATCCTTTTTGGAAAGCCTTTAACTCTGCCAGTGTCATGCATGACTTGACAGTGGATCTCTTTCCCCTTGAAAGGACTTTTCGGATAATTTCAGAATTGTTTCTCCATAATTTTGATAGATCTTTCTTTTTATCCACTCCGTTCTTCTTGAAAAGGAAGTATTTTGTTCCATTTGCCTCCGTCTGAATGCAAGGTTCAGAATCTCTTATAGCTTCAAGTATTTTAGTGCCATCATTTCTTCTTACATACACTGGATCTTGGTAATATCTGGTTGTCTTCATTAGATATCTACCTGAAGTTTTAATTGCTCTGTTCAGCCTGAATGCGTAGATCAACTCAGCAGCCTTTAGATCTTCTTCTATTCTATTCTTCTTGCTTCTGAGTCTCCCTTCTACATACTGCATGAACATTGCATGACTTGAGTCCATACATTCATCATACAAAGTTAGGTTATGAAGTGTTGTTGATTTATAGTACTTGACCACCGGAGGCTTCTCAAATGCTTCGACACCGATCTCTATAATTTTCTTCTCAATCATATCTCTCAGTATCTCATTTGTTTTATGCCCACCAAAGATGACTTTCCTCTTCAGCACATACAGCTCCATAATATTCATCTTTTCAAAACTCTTTGTCGATAAAACCTTTGACCCTAGTGTTGTAGAATTTATGAACATTTTCCACCCGTACTTGGATGCACTTACTGACACGCTTGTAATCTCTTTTGATAGCATAGCATAGAATTCATGATCATCTTAAAATTTTTCCCTCATGGTCCTGAAGAGATCAAGGACTTGTCTGTCTTTCTTCTGAGTAAGGGTTAACTACTTCTTCTTCAGTAGACTCCTTGCTTCATCCCAATCAGGACCAACCTTTGCTTCAATATCCTTGATTCTATTTCTTCTTTATATTGCGTGTTGTACTCTCTTCCATTTTCTCTTCATCAGTTCTTGAGCTTGATCTATACCTTGAGTAACAACTTCATCTACACCAACTAGAAGACAGTCATTATCAAAGGCATGTTCTTCTGCAAACTCCTCCTCAATATCTATTCCAGCAACTTTTGCAATTTCCTCTATTTCTATCTCTATTGGAATCTCCATTGGCACATAGGGTTCAAGAATTTCTCCTTCTTCAAGTTGCCTCCCTCCAGGCCTGTAAAAGAAATCTATCTCCCCCTGAGCTGTATACTCCAAGATCATTTCAGGTTTACTACTTTTTCTTGTTCTTCTCTTCTCTCCCCCTCAGTTGGGTTATCCTCCCTTCCTACCGGAGTAATCTGAGTTATCAAAGTTGATTGATTGCAAATAGAAACTTTCTGAGCCAGCAGTTGTTTGACCAAATCTTTGATTTCTTTCATTTCTGCCCTCTGCTGCTCCTGCACCTCCAACATCTTTCTTAACGAGTAGTGAATTTTAGTTACTTGAGCCTCCAGATTTAGAATCCTTTGGCTGTGTGCAGTGTGTGCAATGTGTGGGGTGTTTATTTGGTTAGTGGGTGTCTCACTCCTCACTATTTCTGTTTGAGCATGAACCTCAACACTCACACTCGGAAGATCAGGGTCAGGGAACACAAGATCATCAAGGTTAAGTGTTTCACTCATTTCCATAATAGCATTGAGATCTTTTGTACCTGCATGAAAATCCCTATCCCCTCTATGGGTTGGTTGCCTCTCCGCCGGACCACTTTGGGTGGGGAGAATTCCTTTTTCAGGAGCTAGGGATTTTAGACCTAGTGTAGTGTGATACCAGTTGAAGCCATTGAAGGCCTTACCTATTCAGAGACACCCTGAACAGGTTCTACTACCGAGGTAGCAGGTACTCTAATAAAAGAGTCCACATCCCTTCTATGGGTGTGTTGTCCCTCCACCTGACCTGTTAAGGTGGGGAGGACTTCCTGTGTAGGAGCTGGAATTTGAATCTCCAGGGGGTTACCACCTCAGGCAATGTAGTAAGTGACAAATGAGAGCCTGTGGTGCCCCGCGATGCCTGTGAAGGCACTTTCACTTGTAGTGGTGATGTTGTTGACACAACTACTCCTTGAATGGAGACATCTTCCCTTCTATGAGAGAGTTGCCTTTCCACTTCACCCACTTGGGGAGGGAAAATATCCTTAATAGGATCTGGAGATGTGAAGTCCAGGGGGCGTTACCACATTTGACAATGTAATGAGCGGCTCGTGAGAGTCAGTGATGCCCCCAACTGTCTGTGTGGACAGGTTCTGAATTGGATCAACCAAAACCGTACTAGCTACTGAAGTAGCGAATTTTGTTATAACCTCTGGTTCTGTCCCCGTACCTTTCAGGATTTTATCAATTTCAGAATTGAGGTTACGAAAAAAGAAAATGTCGTCAAAGATTGGAGAATCAGGTTCCTGGCTCACAGTTGCCCTAGGTTTAAAATTCATTTTACGTCATTTTTGAGAGGGTAGAGCTGTAGGGGATATTTCAATAATTTCCTGATTCTGTAGGGACTCACTCCTATCATCTATATCAATGGTTCTTTTTCTAGTTTGAGGAGATGAAGGGAGTGTTTATTGTTTTCTGGCAGTGGTTAGAACTGGTTAGTTTTGACCAAGTTCATTGCCAGCTTCGAAGGCCACTGAGAGCTCTTGTATGTGCATTGCCGTTTAAGGCACAGTAGTAGATATGGTGACAAATTTATCAGTTAGAAATGCAGAAAAGTCAAAATTCATAAGTGTATCTTCTTTCATGTGTTCATCAGAAAGGTTAGGTATGTACACATCTCTGTTTTGAGTCTCCTCTGTAGTGTCTTCAACATCTACATCCATTGTGGGATTTTCATGGCTATTCCTTTCTTGTTCTTCAGGCATTTTTCTTGCTCATGTTCAGAACCAGCTTCTTCCATATTATCATCTTCCTTTTCAGTGCCTGGTTCTTCTTCAGATGCTTCTTTGCTTCAGGAATCAACTGAGGTTTCAGCTTCATTCTCCTCTTGAGATGTATGTTCTTTTGAATTTTCATTTACCGATTCATCAGTTTCAGATACATGATCTTCTTCAGAGGTTGCTTCTCTTTTTGCTTCAGATGCAGCTTTTTCTTCTTCTTCTTTTTCAACAACCTGTCTAAGAAGAGCAAAGTAATCTCGAATGGATTCAGTTAGTGGGGCAGGAGTATATCTCTTTGGATAGTCAGCCTCATTCTGTAGCAACACTATCGTTTTGAACTGTAGAGAGGGTGAGTTTTCTAATTCTCTATTGTGAAAGGATTGAAGTTGATCAGCAGTCAGTACTTGGTTCAACACCAGCTGCAGAAATCTTGGATACAGACAGAAATTCTCCATTTTTGCCTGATTACATAGGATCTCCTTCATGATCATCTTCCCAAAATTGATTCTTGACCCAGAAGCCACTGCATATCCAATCACCTTATTGAAGTTTGTAATTTCATGGAAGCCACCTGTCTTTGGTGCAAAACCATGAGACAAGATGTTGAAAAACAGGTTCCATTCTTTGGGTAGGTGATTTTTATAAATCTTCTTTGGAAGATTATTGTTCATTCTCGTGCAGTACATGAACATGAAGAAATTGTTCAGGTCTGCTTGAGATGGAACATCTTCAAAATCTTCAGTCGGCAAATGAAGTACTCGATTGATGTAATTCTCTGTTATTCGCACTTTTTGTTGTTGGATAGTGCAAGTGAAGGCTGATATTCCACCTGCAGATGTGTCTTTAGAAGGGGGGTTGAATATGATGTGGTAGATTTTTCTGCTTGTTAAGTATTGCCTTAAAATGTTTCACATATTTCCTTGCGCTTATATAGAATTTAGTTACGCCTGTACACTGTGAGCCTTGTGTAGGAGCCACCAAGTGCTGAGGATGTCCATAACACTAAGGAAATTCATTTTGTTGCGTCTACACTCTACATTCCCTATGTAGGCGCCACAAAACACATGGAGAACTTGGGAGTTGGTTTTCTTGTGCCTCATACATGGTTTCAAATGTGCAAGAACAACTAAAGTGATATTACTTCCCTTGAACATATTTTTGATATGCTTGAAGTAGTTACCAACTTATTTTCATTCTTTTGGCCTGATCAACTGAATTTCTTCTGATGCATCAAGGTAATTCTCTTCTTGTTGTGCTGACGCTTAGTGCACTGGTCTGGTTCACAAACGACTAACACTGAATTGAATTCCCTTGACTTCTGTTCTATTTCAGCTGATTAACTCTGGACTGATTCATTGCTTCTGATCACTGAAACCCTTTGACATCTATACTTTAATCATTACACTGTCTTTAGTCTGAAATCTACTGAACACTTATTTGTTGCTGAGGCCTGAACATGTTAATGAACTTCTCTCGCTGTCGTTCAGTAAACTTTACATCTTGAATGCTCTGCAGTGATGTATGTATGATTTCTGTTTACATGTCCTTCTGGATTCTTGTGCTGCATATTAGTATTATTTATCTATTTTTGTTTCTTAGTTGAGTTATCGTTATCACTATTACATACTACGTTACATTATGCTTTACACTCAAAAAGAAGAAATATGCTTCAACAAAAGGCAAGAAAGTTGAAATTCATGGAAATCCTCATATTTTGAAAAATGTCAAGGAACCAATTTTTAAGAAAGCAACTGTTAAATTTGATGAAGTCAGTATGGTCATCAAACAAGAGTTGGATGATGAGGATAAGGAAGCAACTAAAAGAAATGTTCCATCTGTTGAAAAAGAAGAACCCACAATCAAAACCAAGTCCATTCTTGTTCAAACTGAAACAAAACAGAATGCTCAGAAAAATGATACCATGTATGCTAAGAAGAAAAAGGCAAATAGAAATGGAAAGATAGGCATCAACAAACATAACAACTATGCACCTTTTCATAATGCACCTAGAAAGATTTGTAAAAACCGTGGTTCAACAAATCATCTTACTCATATATGCAAGAAGCTTGTTGTTGAAAATAATGAGTTTGCCTATGGTTATGTTAAACCTTCAATGCATGATGATCATAAATTTTGTGACAAATTTGATTGTATACCATACAACATGAATATTATGAATACCTATTTTAGGCTCAGGAAATAGTTTGTTGATGGATTCATAAGTCAAAATCTGAACTTTAATCCTAAGCCTAAATCTACCAGTCCAGTAAAGCATAGAAAACATTTCATGTTACCAAAGCATGCATCTAGTTCTAAAAGTACTAATCAAGCTAAAGATCAGAATAGGAAAAATGAGAACATGCATGTGCAGGCAACTAAAAATGCTAAAAACAGGAATGACACTCATGTAACTAAGCATAAAAGACCCAACATTGTTTGGGTACCAAAGAAAACTTGATTTGTGTTTGTTTGCAGGGCATCGGTAAGAAAAAGGTCATGTGGATTTTGGACAGTGGATGTTCAAGGCATATGACTGGTGACAAAGCCTTGTTGTCACAATTCAAAGAGGAGGCTAGCCCAATGGTAACTTATGGAGACAACAGCATTGGTTTCACCATGGGATATGGCAAATTAATTCATGGAAATGTTGTCATTAAAGATGTAGCCCTGGTCACTGGTTTGAAGCATAATCTCCTCAGGATCACTCAATTCTGCAACAAAGATCTGAAGGTAGAGTTTGAAAAGGAATTGTGTCTCATATCACACAGAAAGACCAAGGAAATTGCTCTGCAAGGAGTGAGAAAGGGAAGCCTGTTTGTAGCAGATTTGGACTCTGCAATCAAGGAGAAAATTTGTTGTTTCTATACCAAAGCCTCAGAAAATGAAAGTTTGGCATAAGAGATTGTCTCACTTAAATCTCAAAAACATTAATTCTTTAGTCAAAAGAGAATTAGTGAAGGATTTGCCTACACTTGAATTCTGCATAGAAAGATTGTGTGAGGCATGTCAGAAAGGGAAAATGAAGAGATCAAGTCACAAAAGTAAGGAATTCACTTCAATCACCAAACCACTGCAATTAATTCATATGGACCTATTTGGACCAGTAAATGTTTTATCCATGTCTAAGAAAAGATTTGCTCTAGTCATGGTTGATGATTTTTCAAAGTACACTTGGGTAGAATTCTTGCATTCAAAAGATGAGGCTCCTGAGGTTATCATTGAAAATCTGAGAAGATTGGATAAAGGTCCTACACTAGTAGTTGCCATAAGGAGTGACAATGGTACACAATTTAAAAATGCTATACTCAATGAATTCTGCACAGAGAAAAGTATCACTCACCAATTCTCAGTCCCAAGGACTCCATAACAAAATGGAGTAGTTGAAAGAAAGAACAAGACTCTCATTGAAGTTACAAGAACCATTCTAGCAGAAGCAAATCTACCAACTAGTTTTTGGGTTGAAGCTGTTAGAACTGCCTGTTACATTCAAAACAGAACACTCATCACAAAGCTAGTTGAAAAGATTCCTTATCACATCATGACAAATAGAAGGCCATCTGTAAAATACATGCATGTGTTTGGAACAAAGTGCTTTGTTCTCAAAGATGATGTCAACAATCTTGGGAAATTTAAAGCCAAGGCATATGAAGGAATTTTTGTGGGATACTCATTGGACAAAATTGTTTATTGAGTGTATGTGATTGATCAACAAAAGATTATGGAAAGTACAAATGTGACATTTGATGATTTCAAATTTCCTGCTATGAATTTGGAAGGTGAAAACTGTGACACCTTGAGATTTGGAAATGAAATGGAGTCTGAAACAGTTGCAACTGAAAATGGTGTCAACACTCATGAAGAATCACATGTAGACATCTCACATGGATCAACCGAGGAAAGAGGTAATGAAGATTACAGTCACATTCAACTTAAGAACTCTCCACACAACCCTAGCATCAACTCAGGGGGAGATTCTCAAAGATCTGCAATAATTGGAAACAACTTCAACCAGGAGGAAACATGTTCAAATGATAGAAATGGAGCTCATCAAACTAAATAAAATAGAGCTCACACGGCTGATCAAATCATTGGAAATCTTGATGAAGGTGTCAAAACAAGAAGAGCAACTATGAATGAATGTCTATTTGCTTGCTTTTTGTCTCAAAATGAGCCAAAAAGGATTGAAGAAGCCTTGCTAGATCAAGACTGGATAATTGCCATGCAAGAGGAATTGAATTAGTTTATGAGAAACAATGTTTTGGAATTAGTGCCACCTCTAAAGGACAGATCAGTAATTAGCACTAAATGGGTCTACAGGAACAAAATGGATGAATATGGAACAATAAAAAGAAACAAAGAAAGGCTAGTTGTAAAAGTGTATTCACAAGAAGAAGGCATTTACTATGATGAGACTTTTGCTCCTGTTGCAAGATTGGAGGCAATCAGAATTTTTCTAGCATTTGCAGCACACTCAAACTTCAAGGTCTATCAGATGGATATTAAAAGTGCCTTTCTCAATGGTGAACTAGAAGAGGAAGTATATGTGCAACAGCCACTTGACTTTGAAGATTCAAACTTTCCAAACATTGTTTACAGATTCATCAAAGCACTATATGGACTCAAACAAGCCTCTAGAGCATGGTATGACACTCTGTCAAAATTTCTTCTGGAAAATCAATTCACTAGAGGAACTATTGACAAAACTCTTTTCTACAAGAAGCACCATGAAGATGTTATACTAGTTCAAATTTATATGGATGATATCATTTTTGGATCAACAAATAAAAACTGTCAAAGGTTTTCTAAGCTTATGCAAAGTGAATATGATATGAGCATGATGGGAGAGCTCAATTACTTTCTAGGTCTTCAAATAAGCCAAAGGGCTGATCGCATTTTCATAAGTCAAACAAAATACATCAATGACTTACTCAAAAGGTTTGACATGCAAGATTGCTCAACTGCCAAAACTCCAATATCTACAACTATAAAACTGGATGAAGATAAGAAAGGAAAAAGTATAGATATGAAGACCTACAGAGGAATGATTGGATCTCTTCTCTATCTCACAGCTAGTAGACCTGACATAAGTATCTCTACATGCCTATGTGCAAGGTTTCACGCAAATCCCAAAGAATCCCATCTTATTGCTGTCAAGAGAATTTTGAGATATCTCAAAGGAACATCATTTATGGGATTATGGTACCCTAAAGAAACATAATTCAACCTAGTTGGATATTCATATGCTAATTTTGTTGGTTGCAGAGTGGATAGGAAAAACACTTCAGTGTCTACTTCTTGGACAGAGATTGGTGTTTTGGTTCAGTAAAAAGCAACAATCAGTGTCTACTTCCACAGCTAAGGCTGAATATATTGCTGCTGGAAGCTGTTGTGCTCAAGTGCTTTGGATCAGGAATCAATTAAGAGGCTATGGACTTGTGTTGGAAGGAATTCCCATCATGTGTGATAATACTAGTGCCATATCAATTGTTGCAAATCCAGTCAACCATTCGAAGACAAAGCATATCGATGTAAGGTACCATTTTATAAGGGAACATGCTGAAAATGGAGTGATTAAATTGTTCTATGTTCCTACACAAAAATAGTTGGCTGATATATTTACTAAACCACTTGATGAAACCACCTTTAATAGGTTGGTTAGTGAGATTGGAATGTTAAATTCTTCAGGATAAATGGATCAATAAATATATCTCTCCAACTGTTACAACAATTGTTTCATAGACATGAACATAAATGATTTATCTAAGTGAAAAAAAATTGATGTATGTTTATAAATATGTCAGTTATATTGTTGTACATTTTTTTAAAAAATTGAAACCAACTTGGGACTATTTCCTAGTTCTAAGTAAACCTGAAAAGAACTATCATACTTCTGCATCATTAAATAACAAGTATGATAATTCAAACTTCAAGAACATTAATCAATCACATTTCTCATATTAGGGTGAATAAATAAATTTTATTTATCTAAGGAATGATGGTTGCAAATTATTATTTTATTTTCCAAGTGAAGATAGAATAATTTCTTAAAAATTGGAGTTTGTAGTTAAGTTGCCATTCTTTCTGACTTATCGACTAAGTATAAGTTCTTGAGTTATCGAATCATTCAATTTTAAGAGTTCTCGAATGTCTTGAGTTCTCGAATCATTCAATTCTAAGAGTTCTCGAATGTTTTGAGTTCTCGAATCATTCAATTCTAAGAGTTTTCAAATGTCTTGAGTTCTCGAATCAGTCTTCTCTAGAGTTCTCGATCAAGCACTATTGAGAGTTCTCGATCACCAGAGTTCTCGAATATAGCTTGAGTGAGTTCTCGATTGTCTTAGTTCTCGATCAAAGTCTGACAGTTCTCTACTAAAACAGCTTTACTCTTTTCTGAGTTCTCGACCACTAAAATCGATTACTATTCTAGTCGAGTTGTCTGTGTCATATAAATAGCAAAGTAGATCTAACATTTCATTTCTACACATAACTACAAACTCAAAGAAACCCTTGCATTCCAACTGTTACTCTTGAACACTTGTTTTCTCTCTCTCTAAAACTTCCATTTCTTCTTTTCTCTATTTCTGTACACTAACTCAAACTCAAGTTTAGTTTCAACCGAAGTTTTTGTCATTCCAGAAACCAACTTTTTAGCCATATCCAGAGATGCAGATGTTAAACCAGAGTATAAATGTTTCACAAAATTTCTCATAGACTCATACCTAAAAGAAGCCTTGTTAGCAAACCCAACTCTTTATCTGGATATTATCGAATAATTTTGGGCAACTGCAGACTGGGAAAACGTTGCTCTGGAGGATGGGAGCTCAAAAGTGATAGTAACCTACAAAATCCAAGTAGTAGATATAAGTTTTGATGAAGAGGATGTCAAAAAAAGCTTGAAAATTTTAACTGAAGAGTTTAATGAAGAACCAACTGAAGATGACCTTCTAGACTTCCTGGAGATCATTATGTATTCTGACACTATGGACAAAGAAGGTGAGAAGTTCAAACATAGGAAGATAAACAAGAAGTTTATGAGAAAGGAGTGGTCATTCCTGTTCGGCACTATTTTGATAGTCTTCACCTGCAGGAAAACAGGATTTGACCAAGTTAGCCTCATTGCCATAAAGATGTCCTACTCATTGGCCTACAACCAAAGGCACAATGTTAGAAAGCTAGTTCTTGGGGAACTCATAACCAGGATTCCCAGAAAAGGTAATGAGATTTTCTTCCCTCGCTTCATTCAATTAATTCTCAACTATAAAAATGCTAGTTTAATTGAATTTCCTAGGATGAACAAACAGAAAATTGGCTATTCCAAATCCATGTCAAGATTTATTTTTGCTACATTGGATAGGAGAAACACAGTGAATGTGCCCCTTCAAGTTACACCTCACATGTTGAGTGTATTTACGGGGTACCCTCTTGTGCAACCTAAATATGGTTACCTTGATGTAGTAGGAGGTCCTAAGGTTGTAGAAGAACTAAATGCACTTAACCCAGGGACCTCTAACCCAACTGCTAGCCCTTCTTTGAATCCAATAGATTCTAGTCAACCAACCTCTACATCCTCTCAACAGGGTGTAGTTATAAAGAAGAAGAAGAAGAAAATTGTAAGAAAAAGAGCACTAGAGACTGTTGTAGAAAATGACAATGAATTGGATGAGTTACCTGTGGAACCTTTAACCAGGAGAAAGAAAAATAAAAAGGCCATAACAGACCACTCTACATCCTCTTAACAGGATGTAGAGATTAACAAGGGATTAAACCTACTTCTAGATGCACTTTCTCAATAAGGTGCATCTATTGAAATTGGGAGTCAGCCCACTCCATCCTGTAAGAAGTCTGCACCATTGCAGGAATTCACTCCTATCAATGAAGATGTTTTAGTTGAAAAGGAGACACACTGTGCACAAGTAGGATCTTCTCTTGAAACTTCTTCATTTTCTCAAGGGGAGTTGCCAATACTTAGTTCTACTCACACTCTCTCTTCCACCTCTCAAATTTCTTCTCAACCAATTGTGTCTAGCCAAACACATGAGGTTGTTGATCATCAGGATTCATACTTCCCTGGTGAGCCCCATTTAAGTGACTTGGTACATGACACCTTGTTCACCACTCAGGACACTCATTTAGATGGTAAGGGAATGCATGCTGAGGCATATCCTGATGACACCATCAAAACCACAGAGGTTTCAAGAGATTTTACTTCAAACTCTGTGAGGGCTCAGGCATATCAAAGCCAAGTGTCTTCACAGACATTGGGTAATCTAGGGGACCTCCACACCATGCAAATGGCATCCCCTGGACACTCCCCAGTCATTCAAAGACTATCTCCTTGGGAGAAATCACCTATCCATCCAGTGTCTAATGAATCATCTGAGAAATTGGATGAGGAAATAGATACTGAGGGGACTACTGTAATAAGTGGCACTAGCTCTCACTCTCTGTCACATTGGCTGGAACATGTGCAACATAACAGGGAATCAGGATCATCAACTCTTGGTGGGTCTCTTTCTGATGAAAAACTATGAGAACTGTATGAAGAACAGTTGGAATGATTTTATCACATTGCATAGCAGCTATTGACTTCTCATTTGCCAAATAAGGATTATGCTGCAATAATGCTGGAGTATGCAAAAGATCAGGAGGAGTTGAAAGAGAAGAATGCAAATGTAGCTGAAGATGAAGAGGCCAATGTAGATGCCTGGTTGGATGGTAAATATGCAGTTAGCATGGAGTAAGTTTTGGAATGGACTAGACAGAAGTATCTCACCTCTCTTGGATTATGTGAGAAGATTTTTACTCCTAGTGCCATGTATGATGCAATTCATGAAGCTACCAAAGTCCGACTACAGTTAAATCACTACCTTGCCAAAGGAGTGCAGTTTGAAATAAATGATCACAGGGCCAAGGTAGAGTGTACATTGAAGGCTATTGAAGACAAGCTAAGACCTGGTGGTTTTTATGGAGGAATTCCAAGAGGAGATTCTACAAAGTCTTCACTTCTCCATTCTAAGATGGATTCTTTGGAGAAGGTGTTTAAGGAAATGGTTCAAAGTCACACAGCCATCCTGGACAATCAAAGGAAAATCAAAAATATGGTTGAAGTCTTATTCAAAAACAGGCATACAGACATGCTGCCTAAGGATGTGCCTCTTTACACCTTATCACCATTCCAAGTGGATCTTTACTATCAGTCAAAGGCCAAAGATGAAGCTTCAAGGGCCTCTACCATTGATACTTTGAATGCCAGAGTTGACTCTCTTTCCACCTTAGTTTCCTCAGTTGTGTCAGATGTCCAAAGTCTCAAGAAGAAGTTTGTCAATTCTTCTGCAACTTAAGGCACTACACTTGCCAGCATATCTGCTCAACTCACTTCTCTACAAACACTTATATCTAACTTGGGCCAATTAAGTCAAGCTCCTCCAGAACCAGTTCCAACTCAAATCAAGCCAAGTCATTCTACCTTTCTCCCAAGATAAGATATCAATCCTAAGGGGGAGAAGGCAAGGAGAGAAGAGATAGGGGCTGAAAGTCAAAACGCAGTTATGAGAAAGCTCAAAAGTGAAATTTTAAAGCCTAATTCTGACAAAGATTTCTTGGAACTTCTACAACACCTCAAAAAGCAAGTCAAGGGCAATCACTGGAGCTATAAGAAGATGCTTGACAATGTTATTATTGCAGTAAAGGGAGTTAAATTTGACCAGAATGGACAAATGTTTAAAGAGCCTTTAATTCATATGGAGTCTGGTTACTTCAAAGTCTCAGTTGCACTATTTCAAAGATTATCTTACACTGAGCTGGAGTGTCTGCACAAAGTAGTGGAGTTAATAACTTAGGAGGATGAAGAATTGAATAATCTAATATTGATACCTCTCCTACCCAATGCACTTCCTGAAACTTACTGCAACCCAGATTGAATGATGTATATGGCTAGAGGAGAAAGACTTGCACATTTCAAGATTCCTCAACATCTCAACTCAGGGAGTAGAAGTCAAATCATAAACCTGATTGAGTTGATTGAAAATAAAAAGGTGAAACAAGTTGAAGATAATGTGATTGTAGAAAAGATGAAGAAGTTTATAAATGGACAAATATCTGACTTTGCAAGTGAAGAGTTGAAGAAACAGAAGAATGTTGATGAGGACAAGGATCAGGACAAGAAGGACAAAAAGCCTGAGTCGAGGAGTGATAAGAATGAAAAGAAGGAAGACAAGAAAAAGGAAAATGTGGACAAAAAGAAAAGAGAAGAATCTGAGAAAGAGAAAAAGTATCAAAGGAGAAATCCTTCCAAGCAGCAAGCTGTTGGTACTCACTCTAGCACACCTACCAAATCTCAGGGTACTAGTGTGATCCCAACAGTTTCTAAAATTGCTATTGCCCCTAAATCTAAATCTCCAAGAAGACTGTTTATGAAATTTACTGCACATGGAGTGATAAAGAAGAAAATTGGAAAGAATCAGGTAAAGAAGTTAAAGTCAAGTCAACAGATCAAGGTCAATACTACAACAACAACTAAATTCAAGAATTCTACTAGCTCATTGCTAGTTAGATGTCCTAAATGGAGGAAGTAGCTCATTGTTCCTAATAAGGGTCTACAAGTTAAGCCTATCCAAGAAATTGCAGAGATTAATAAAAGAATGATCAAATAGTGGAAGGCCAACAGAATTGTCAAGGTTGAAATCAGGGACAAAAGAATGTTTGTTACAACTGTTGATGGAGAAGAAAGAGATTTCCATCATGATAACTCTAATGCTACCACTCATGATATTAGGAGAGTGATCAGCTTATTTGACAAGAGAAACATGATTGATAAATTGAAGATGATGGAAATGGCTCAGTACCTGGCAAAGAAATATCAGAAAAAGATTGATAAAGTCAAGTATATGGAGGAGATGGTTGTCAAGAAGAGGAAGGAGGAGGAAAGAATAGAAAAGTTGTCTAAAGAATTAAGAAGGCAGGGAAAGTGCATGGTATTCAAGGATCCTGGTAGAATTGAATTTAAACTGAGAAGTGGAGCCACAATCAAAATCAGAATGAAGTTTATTCAAGACTATCGTATGCAAACCCTCAAGATTGTTGCTGACATGTTAAAGGATGCTATATTAATTGAAGAAGTCATGACCAGGCAACAGATTCTAGAGTCTATTGAAAAAAACAAGCCAAGGGAGAAAAGAGAAAGAAAAGAAAGATATGACCTGGCAAATCATCAACAACAACAGAATAGGTAGGCTTGATATCTTTTATTAATTTGTAAAAATTATCATTTTCCAAATTGGGGGAGATTGTTGGACCCAAATCAAGCCTAGCCTATGTAATTATTTGTCTTGCTGTAACATAGTTGATACTTCAGTAATAGTGTAGTGACTTAGATATTTTTGTGTAATATTGCAGATAGAAGTCTACTCAGTTTGTATTTCAGTTGTAAATAAAGTCAAGAATAAAGTCTGTTAGAAGGTTCAGGTTGAATCATGCAACAAGACAAAGAAGACTTTTTGGAGAAATAAGGAAAGCAACCTGAGAATTCTACTAAGGCAATTACTCAGTCGAGAAGTCACATATTTGAGAAGTCAGAACTATGTAAACAATTCGAGAAGTCTCAAGGCACACTCAACAGCTCAGTACTCGATCGAGAAATCAGTCATTCAAGAAGTCAAAGTATTGAAGCCATTCGAGTAGTGTTAAATATGAATCATTCGAGAAGTGTAGAAAAACAATTCGAGAAGTTAGCAAAAGGAACATTCGAGAAGTGGTAAAGCTGAGGGATTCGAGAAGTCACAGTTTCAAGTTTACATTCGAGAAGTCTAGCCTAATCGAGAAATCATCAAACAGAGTATGCGATCGAGAAGTCTAGTCATTCGAGAAGTCAATCATTCAAAGACTAATCGAGAAGTCACAGCTAGTACTCAATCGAGAAGTCAATCACTATGCCTTCTCGAATCAATTTAAACAGAGTACTCGACTGCACCAAGGAGCTATTTTCTATGAGAATTGCAGAACAAGACAGATAATTTTGTAGCTCTGTTTTTACAGGATAAGTCAAGCCTGCAAAGATAGAGACAATTCTACAATGAAGCTGGTAAGATAGTCAAGACAAATGACAGAAGGTATAAGGCTGGATGTAGCAGTATATCACAACAGTGTTAGCTAGAATAGATATTAGTCAAATGTAAAGTATGTCCTGTCTATTTCTAGTTTTAGCAAATCTATCTTATATGAGCATGTGCACATGACATGTTGTCTATATATTTTATGCACAGCCACATTTGATAGGTGTCTTTGATTTTACATTGTAATCTTCCTAGAACAAGAAGCTAAAATTAGATTGAAAGTTACATCTTGTGTTTACTATATTCACTGTTATATGCTCTTGTAAACACTTAACTTGTTTCACTAGTTCAAAGATTCAACCTATTCAATAGTTTATCAAAGCTTTCTAAATCAAAAAGAGGGTAAAAGTTTTGAATATACATTCACACCCCCTCTGTAAACTTCTGGGACTCCTAATTCCTAACAATGTATTACATCTAAAATTTATTTATCATTTAAACCATCTATATTCCATTCATAAATGGCTTTTCCTGAATATGAATTTCGAAAAGGTTCTGGTTCTTCAAAAAGAAGATCCTATGGAGAAGGTCTCTTATAATAATATTTATCAATAGGCTTAGACGCATATATAGGATTTATTTATTTATTAACGTCTAATTATGTAAACATATTTGTTAGTTGATTAACATCATCAGATATTTCTGAAGAAGTATCACTAGATTCTGTTTTTAAAGATTCTTCTTCTTGTGATAAATCCCTAAGGTATAAATCATTTAATTTTTTTTCTAAAATTTTTATAAATTCGTTATTATTAGTTTCCATTTTGAAACCTGTTATTGAGGTTGGAGGTTGAATCATATGAGTTTCTTTATAGATGGACAAAGTCGTTCCTATGTGATTAGATTTTTTAAATTGTTCTAATTTGTCAAGAATCAATTGTTGTTGAACCATTGGTTTTTCCACGTTCTTATGGATAGATTTTAAATTATTTTCTAGAGATATCATTTGATCTCCTAAATAAATTAAAAAAGTATTTGTATAATTTAGAGACTTAATTATTCCATTTAATTCGCTTACGGTTACTTGCGCTCCTTCAACCTTTTGAAGATTTAGATACATAGTGGCTTCAGAAGTTGAACTTAAACTTATTGTTTTGGGGGAAAAGGAGAAAGAATTGTATCTCCCTTTGTAGTCTTCCAAGACTTATGAAGTACTAATATTTCATTATTAGTAGTTTCTATATAGTTTTTTAGAAACCATCTAACAAAAAACATATAGTCTTTTGTTTTTTCTAAATACTCATAGTATTTATCTTTAAAAAAATTTAACTCCTCAGTAGAGTATTTACTAAAATACCATTGATGAAATTCTTTATTTTTATCATCTTGAAATTCCTTATTAAGAAATTCTCTCATTCTGCTTCCTGGTGATAAATCAATCATTTATGTGGAAGCTCATTTATGATTGAGTCGGTGATTCCCTACTATGATGTTTTTGATAAATTCCTTCTGGAATTTTATTCTGACTAATATGAATAGATTCTACTGATTCTAGATCTTCTCTTATTCTAGAACTCGAAGCACGCGAGGTAGACGCTGTAGCAGATTCATTTCGAGCTGAGTAGAATTCACTAGGGGAACTAGACCTAACTGACATAGTTCTAGGTAATCTTATAATTCTTTGAGAATTATTAAATTTAATCTCAACATCTCCTTCAGATGTTTGAATGATATGCTCTATACTTTTATTAACTATAGGCACAAGTTCTATTTCCTGAGGGAGAGACCAAGTGTCTGGAAATCTATTTCATGCCATTTAATCAACCTATTAGTTGCTATGTTTGAAGTCAATAAATTAGTTTGCACTACAGTTGTAGTTCCTGGGAAAGATATTTATTTTACTTTAGGATTTAAAGTGTGTAATACCTTATAGTAAATTCTATAGCATATTGCTATAATTTCACTACCTGGTTTAAAATTATAACCATTAGTATGCATGGTTAATTGTATAGCATCTAACAAATTACTGTCAGATAATGATAAATTGAGGTTATGTGATACCTCAAAATAGACTGGTCCATGGCACAGACTTGTTTATATTAATGCAGCTAGAGAGGGTTTAAAATCTCTACATCTGCCATCTGTAACGTATGCCGTTATACTATAATTAACACCTAATAAAAATTATTATGCCATTATTTAGTAGGTTCTTGAGCAATAAAAATTATTTGAGGAACATAAAAATATAATCTTTTTGGTTCATCTTTGCAAATGATTACTCGTTTAACTATCAACCTAATTGGGATAAACGGAAAATCCGAAATCAAAGATGAGAAGTGGAATGTTTTTAGTAATTTTTTTTATAAATCAACATGAAAAACAGCCTTTTATCCGTCGGCTTTAGTAGTTGATAATTTTAAGAAAACACTAAAAACTTATCCATTTTTTACTCTTTTTTTACTCTCTCGAGAACTTTACTATCGATCTACTGCACAGCCTTCCACAACAATTATTTAGCTACTAATGACCATAAATTAAATACAATAAAGGATAAGTACCTTTAATCATACGCTCCAGTAACCTGGCTCTGATACCAACTTTGTGCAAGAAGTTTAAAATATATAATGTATAGAAATAGGCTCAGCTCATGAGCAAGAAAGAGAGAATTTTATAAACTAAAAGGTTTAATATTATTTTTGCGTTTTTATAACTGAAAAAAACTCCCTATATATAGAGAGAAAAGATGTTTGCCAAACATTCTTGGACAAATAACTTTGCTAAAAAAAAGCAAAAGTAAAAAAGCAAACAACTTAAAACAAGAGCATTATTGATACAAGGTACTACTTTGGGCCCCATCGACATATCAAATAATGAAGTTTTTTACAAGAAAATAAAAAACTTTTATTAAAGCAAAAATTATTGCTGATAATTCCTATAAGGTGGTGGACAAGATTATCTTCTCATCTTTATCATATCTTGGACATTATTATCCTGTGAGATTATTTTGTCGGAGAAGAATCTTCTCAAAGACTATAATCCTTTTTCTCTTTCTTTGAAGTTTTACCAATAAAAATTGTAAATAAACGAAATCCAATTCAATTTCATCAACTGACCTATTAGTCCTTTCTTCCAGAGTGGCTTCTCGATATTTCTTGAAGTGAGCATCAATTTTCTGGTCTAACTTAAGGATTTTTCTTTTATCCTTCTTCAGCCTATTAAAAGCTCCCTTGAACCAAGTCATTCAATTATACATTTTCCTTTGTCCTTAGAATTTTTGGACTGAATAGAGGCTATGAGAGAATCCCAGAAATCTTCAGGAGTTGGTTGAACAGCTTGAGATTCAGCTGCTAAACAATTAAAAGTATTATTTGAATCTATTGATCATGGAGAAGATACAGTCTTCATGGATTTGTCATCCTCCTTTGTAGATTGATTAGGAAAGTTCTTGAAAAAATGATTTTTCATATGGTCAAGAATTTTGACCATAATTTCCTCTTCAGACTCACAACGATATTTTTTCTGAAAATAATCCTTTAGATTGCTTATAGAATCTTTTTGAGAGTCTTGCCTCTTTACTTCTCGGGTCTTATCCTGAGAAATAGTAATTTTAATATTTACTACTATTTTATGAATATCTTCAGCGATCATCCCCTTCCACCATTTGAAGAAAAAGTTTCTATATAGAACTGGGATGCATAGCTTGTCTGTGGCAATAGATATTACCCATCTCCAAATCCACGAAATTTGAAATTTAATGATAAACAAAAGAGGACATTGTCTAGACATTAATTTATCCGAATTATTATTCAGAACTAACGGATTGTTGTCACACAATGAATTGTATATCCATAGAAGGACCAAATTTTGAACACCATTCAATAAACCAATTAGGAACTTGTTTATCCAGAATTTATGGATTTATCGAGAAAAACAAAGAATGTTTATTTTTGAGATTCTGATAGTAAAAAGCTTTAGAAAAAACCTGAATATAATCCCAATAATTATAGTATATATACACTTTCCTTCTGCTATCTTAATAGCTTTTTCTCCATTTGAATTTAATCCTCATTCCTTTAGAGATAGTACCTTATTAATATGGCACTTACTGAAATTTATAAAACTTTCAGGATTATTATTCTGAAAGTGATGGGTTATAGTTACTGATTCAGTAACAGTTAATAATATCTCCAGATTCTGTCTAGCTTGATTTTTCAAACCTAGATATCCTCTTGATTCAAGATATCTTGTTTTAATAAACAACCCATTATTATGAGCAATTTCAATATCTTCATTCTCAATATATAGAATGATTTCCCTATTAGGGTTTTTGAAGAATCCTGGTTCTTCTTGTTCAGCCGCATCTTTATAAGATACTACCTTACTGGATGATGAAGAGGAAAGTATTTCTTCCTTTTTCTGAGGAGTAGGAGGTGCAGACAATTGTTTCACTCTTCTTGCCCCATTATGATAGGTTGTCCAATCCCCTATTATGGGAACATTTAGTTCTTGACGAGGTATCATATTGCTACTCCCATAGCCTCGACCATGGCCATATCCGCGACCTCTTCCCCTATTAGGAGTTGTCATTCACCCTATAAAAATTCTCGGGTTAAATAATCATCAAAAGAATTATTTTCTCCCTTTATATATTGAATATCAAATTTAAAGGCAGAGAGCTGAGCTTGCCATCCTGCAAAAAAATTTTTTGCTACAAGATTTTTAACATCTTTTTTTATAATTGATTTTGTTGAACTACAATCAATTCATAGTAAGAAATTCTGATTCAATAAATCATTTTGAAATTTATATATGCATTTGATAATAGAGAGTATTTCTTTCTTAATAGTTGAATATTTTGACTGGGTAGGATTCCATTTTCCTGAAGTGAATCTTACTAAAACTTCTTTTTTAGTTTCAGGAATTTCCTGTTTTAGAATACCACCATATCCTATATTTGAGGCATCAGTTTCAACTATTTTAAAATGTTTTGGGTTTGCCAATGATAAACAAGGTAAACATTTTACCTTTGTTTTAATAGTCTTAATAGCCTAAGAGTGTTTTTCAGTCCAAGGACCAGCATTCTTTTTAAGCCCAGAGTACAGAATTGATGTATCTTTAGCTAAATTTTCATAGTAATATGCTATATAATTTAAACTACCTAAAAATCTTTGTAATTGCTTTATATCAGTTATTATATCAGGAAATTTAGAAGCAAATTCAATACTTCTATCTATAAGAATAATATTTCCTTGATTAATAATATGACCTAGGAATCTAACTTGAGTCTGAAATAATTTCATTTTTGGGGCAGAGATAACTAACCCATTATATTTAATTAAATTTTTAAATATTTTTAAATTTTTTATATGTTGTTCTATTATTTTAGAATATATTAAAACATCATCAATATAGACGATTATAAATTCTGTGTATTGATAAAAAAATTCATTCATAATATTCTGAAATTCAAAAGGAGCATTTTTTAATCCAAACGGGACTACATTCCATTCAAAATATACGAATGGAACTGTAAAAGCAGTTTTATACCTATCAGATTCAGTAATTTGAATCTACCAATATCATGATTTCATGTCAAATTTTGAAAAGATTAAAGCATCAATTAATCAATCTAATAAATCATTTTCATTAGGAATTGGATATCTAATCTATTTTAACACCTTATTAAGGGGTTTATAACTAATAAATAATCTAGGAACTCCTTGTTCCTTTTCTGCTGCATTATTAACATAAAAAGCTGTGCAGCTCCATGGAGATTTAGATTTCCTAATTAATTTTTTCTCTATTAGAGAGTCTATTTCATTCTTACATAATTTTAAGTATTCTCTGTTTATTTGAGTAGGTGTGGCTTTCGTAGGGATTTGTTTTTCATCAAATCCTTCTATATAGGGTAAAGAAATAAAATGTTTGTTCATATCCCAGAAAGCATTATGAAGGTTGTTACAAACTTCTGTATGAAATTGTTGTTCAATAGATTTTATTTGAACCTGAACATTACTTTTATTAAGATGCTCATTAATATTTAATATATTTATTTCTTCTTTAAGGAAACATAATTGTTTTTCTTTATTTAACAGAACATCTCTTACTTCATTTAACATACGAGTATGAGGGTCTGTAATAAATTTAAATAGGGTCTCTTTTCCTCCTATAGTGGCTAATATGCCATTTCGATCTACCTGTTTAATAGGCACAATCTTATGTAAAAAAGGGGTTCCTAAGATAACCCCATGATTAATGTTTTTTACCAAAATAAAAGATGTTGGTAAACAAATCTCTTTATTACAGATATATGTGTTGGATAATTTATATTTTACCCTTAATCTATCTCCTCCTGCATGAATAAGGGATTGAGTGGCTTTCTCAAAATATTTTGTAGGAATAATTCCTTCTTGTATACAATTTAAATCAGAACCGCTATCTACTAGTTCTATTTCATTTTCTAGGATAAAATCTTTATCTATGACTAAAGTTATTTTCACAAACCATTTTTGTGATGTTACTTCTTCTAAAAGATGAAGGTAATCATTACCTTCTGGATTACTGGTTGTAGGAATATTTTCTTCCTTAGTAAAAGTTTCTACTTCTAATAAGGTTACTCTATTAGATAACCTTTCATTACTCTGTTTAATCTGGCTTATTTCAGATTTCAATAGAGTCATTTCTCTTTTTAAGTCTATTACCGAAACTGGAGTTTCTTTAATATTGGATTGTTGAAATCTTTGTAATACCTCACTTATTTGATAAGGTGCTGTGGTTATTAAGGGAGATTCATTATTAGGATTTTTCACATTCTTTTTAATTAAAACTTCGATCATTTTTTGTTTTAATTAGAGATCCATATTAGAATCTATGGCTTCCAATGCCTTTTGTTCATCTGAAGTAATAATGTTTAATCCATTCATTTCTACTATGGATTTTCAATAACTGAGTTCATTACACTGACAATCCTTATTGTCGGGGAATGATGATTCCGACGAGGTATCATTAACCCATTATAAGCCCTCTTCTTCATTACAGGATTCTGGTTCTGACTCCGAACTAATAATCATAATTTTCTTTAACTGAGAACGTAATTGTTTATCTATGACTAAAGTTATTTTCATAAACCATTTTTGTGATGTTACTTCTTCTAAAAGATGAAGGTAATCATTACCTTCTGGATTACTGGTTGTAGGAATATTTTCTTCCTTAGTAAAAGTTCCTACTTCTAATAAGGTTACTCTATTAGATAACCTTTCATTACTCTGTTTAATCTGGCTTATTTCAGATTTCAATAGAGTCATTTCTTTTTTTAAGTCTATTATAGAAACTGGAGTTTCTTTAATATTGGATTGTTGAAATCTTTGTAGTACCTCACTTATTTGATAAGGTGCTGTAGTTATTAAGGGAGATTCCTTATTAGGATTTTTCACATTCTTTTTAATTAAAACTTCGATCATTTTTTGTTTTAATTCGAGATCCATATTAGAATCTATGGCTTCCAATGCCTTTTGTTCATATGAAGTAATAATGTTTAATTCATTCATTTCTACTATGGATTTTCAATAACTGAGTTCATTACACTGACAATCCTTATTGTCAGGGAATGATGATTCCGACGAGGTATCATTAACCCATTATAAGCCCTCTTCTTCATTAGAGGATTCTGGTTCTGACTCCGAACTAATAATCATAATTTTCTTTAACTGAGAACGTAATTGTTCATCTTCCAATTCATTTAGGGATTTCTTAGTCCAACATTGATTAGCATAATGCCTTATTTTACCACACTTGTGGCAGTTTATGTCAAGCCTTTTAGCTTTTCTTTTTTCCTCAGGAATAAAATGTTTTTCCTTTTGTTTATTCTTGGCATAAAAATGCCTCTTATAATTTTTTTATAAGGTTTTTCATAATATTTTTGTCCTTTATAGGATTTATTCCTCTTATAGACAATCTTTTATTTTCCTTTAGCTTTATGAACCGCTATATATATATATATTTTTTTCTTTTTTACAGAAATAACTTTTCGTTAATGAATTGTATTGAAATACAATGACCTAAATAGGATTTTATTTCATTCACTAAGTTTATCATCTAACCGAAAGGCACGCAGGTTGCCTCCGGACATTTAGACAATAACACATTAATGTCTGAAAATAGAACACCATCATTGTTAGGTCCAAATGTGTTGTAGAGGGGGGGGGGTGAATACAACTTTTCGAATTAATAAAGCAATAAATACTATGTAATAAATGAACACAATGATTCAAGGAATATATGTCTTATATATAACTTGAAAAGGTTGCTACAACATTCATTACAAAGTACACTAGAAGTAAAGAGGGTAGTAAATGATACTAAGCTCTGTGAATATACTCTCTCTCTTTTACAAGTGTTTATCTTGAAAATATTGCTCTCTTAAAATAATACACAAGTACTTCTATTTATACTACTTGTAATCTATGTCTTGTAGTCTTCAAAGATTAAAATATACGTGGCCCAATGATATCCACATAAATCTTATCTTATCTTGAAAGCTTGGAAATCTGCCAATTAGATGATGTCATGTGCCATGTTGAAACTGCCCTCCATGTAGAACATCTACTTGAGAACTTCTACTTGGCCATCTCGAATATCTATCTCGAATATTCTATCTCGAATATTCTACATAGGAATGTTCTACTTGGCCATCTCGAATATTCTATCTCGAATATTCTATCTCGAATATTCTATCTCGAATATTCTGAATATTCTACATAGGAATGTTCTACTTGGCCATCTCGAATATTATATCTCGAATATTCTGTACTTAGAAAAATTCTGGGCTTCAACTTGAAACTTCAATGCAACATCTTGAACTTGTGATTTCTTTATGTCTTCCATATTCTTCAACAAGCTCTTGAACCTGGATCTCTATAACTGACATAAACTTGCTATCAATGTCCTGACACTTGATGCAATGGTCTGATTCATAAGTGACTAGTCTTGATAGTGTTTCTGTTTCTTGAATAGATTACCATATTCAATTAGTAATGTGGCTTTCCAAATATTGCTTTCCTTCTTGTTCACTTGAAATCAATTAGTCTTATTGATACTGATAGTTATGATCTTGAATCTTCAAGTTACAAATCACTAGGGCATGAACAACTTTGTCTTGAACTTCTTTCAATGATTTCTTCTTTGTTTGATCATAGTTAACAAATTGAATTGTATCAATTACCTTGTCTTCATGGTTAACATTGATTTCTTTGTGACTTCATGTTCTTGATTGTCTTCTGGTTAAGTATCTTTTCTTTTAGTTGAGTTACATAAGTTATAGTGTTACAAGTTTAGACACTCTGCCTTTCAATCTCCCCCTATTTGATAGTCTAACAATGACATTCAAATTTACAAAGGGATAACTCAACTAAACAATGAGACGAGAAAAAGATAAATAACATTACTGTCTTGTTTGAATTACAACTGAAATAAACTTGAAAACAATTCAAAGAACTAGAATAAATAAAACTTAAGCTAGACAGAAAATTCAAACTTCGAATTAAAGATCATTTGAGTGATTCCTATCACCTGGATTATTTCAAACCTTTCAGTCAAACTTATATCACCTTATTGGATCCACTCTGATTCACGGTTATAGTATGGTACGTTAGCCTATCTCGCATACCGTGATCAGGTGAATTTTCCTCAAGTGAGTTAAAGCAACCAAAAAGATATGAAGTTTTTCCAACTTCAAGTTCACACCACTCTGACCGTTAATTCTAATTCCGTCTCTTCTTCCTAACTTCTTCAGCTTGGCGCTTCTCCTCCTTCAACCTTCTGCGCCTTTCCTTCTGTTGTTGTTCTTTCTTGTAAACTGGATCATGAAGCTGCTTCCACCTTGCATTCAACAGACTTACCGCTTCCATTTCTAAAGGATTCCTGGGCTCTGGATAAGGATGCCTGAAAAGCCTTCTGAGTTTGTCCACCTCCTGAGTAGTTCTAATCTTTGGAATGTCCTCAAAATTTTTCATTATGAGCTGTGACTTCCAATGAGACTTATCAGCCTTAAACTGACAATAGATCATTTTAGGGTAGCCCTTAACACGGTTAGTATTGTGGACACTAGCCGCATCTCGCTCCATTCTCTTCTTTTCCACTACTACTTCAGATAAGTACTTCAGGAGTCTCTGCTTCTCATCTACATTCTCATTCTCCACTTCGCCCCATTTGAATACTTCTAAAACTCTCTCCAGAAAAGCAGCATCTTGAGTCTGCAACAGCCATTTCCTACTCATATGCAACAATGTTTGATTTTGGTCTGCGTCTATGAATGCTAAAGCATCAGCTGTGTCATCGTCATATGAGTGTATCCAGTATACACTATCTCTCCCTGGAACACCAACTGCCTCCCTTATTTCTCCTTGTTCAAGAGATCCAGAAGGAAGAGTCAGAGCTTCATCTACATTCTTAACAGCTTGTAGAATATTCCACTTTCTTTCAATTAGCTCCGGCTCAATCTTTACATTGTCTAGAGGGTTTGGAGCAATAATGTCACACTTCCAGATTTCATTGCTCATCTTGAATATGACCTTCTCAATGAACTCCACTGACTTCTCCTTGATGTCAGAAGTGAATCCCTTACTCATCATTTGCCTGCATACCGCCTTTAGGGATTCTACTGATAGAGCCATTAGGTCATTTTCCTCTAAGCACACCCTCTTCATCTTTCCATCAACAACCATCCGAACAAAATCAGGATTCGCTGAGAATTCTGGTCCCTTGTCCTCTGCTAGCTGCATTAACTGATCCCTATACAGAATGCTAAGCTCCTCAGCTTGAGAATATTGAATTTTTGTTGCTAGCAAGAACAACTCTGACGCAGATCTTCTCGAGATGAATTGATCATCCACATACAAGAAAGATGTCGGGACTCCTTCGACTAAAGACAAGATGGCCTGCCATTCCTTAACCATTGCATTATATCCAACTCTGACTTTTGAGATCAACCTTTTCAAAGCATTTATGTAGTCAACAATCAGTGGATTCTGCAAGTTCAAGTTGTAGAACAAGTCTTCCGCCTCTTTGTTATGAGTTCCTTTTGTACAAACTCCCGATAGAATCTTCCTTGCATCATCCCATTTCCGTCATATCCTTTTCTTGTCCAGATCTATTTGAGGATCAACTAACCTTGCAAGCTCATGATCATACTGTTTCTCCTTAAGCTCCGCTTTCTTTTCAAGAAAAACAGCCTCATCCTGCATCATCTTCATTTTATAGAACTGAGCTTGTTCCAAGGCCAGCTGTTGGGCTTCTAGAGTTTCCTTATCAACAGGTATTTCTTCAGGCTGTCCGGAAGACATTCCAGCACCTCCACCTTGTTCCTTCAAAGATCTTCTAATAGCATGTGCTAACGGAACATCCTCCATATCAGAATCTGAATCAAGTACTGCATGTGCCTCTTCCTGATGACGACTCAAGTCAATGAATGGCTCTTCTTGTTCAGCCACCACTGCCTTACCCTTCCTCTTTATTTGAGCCTCTTCTTCATTCACTGGCTCATTTTCTTTGACAACATCAGCAGTTTGTTCTTCAATTTCTTCAATTATTACCGACGGTTGTCTCGTCTCCTTACCACTCTCCCCCTTAGGTGAGTTATCCCCGACACCACCTTTCTCGCCAGATCCAGCAGTTGCATGAGAACCACCAAAACCAGAACCCGAGGGTCCAGCTCCACCAGCACCTCCAGCACCACCAGTAGCATCATGATCAGTGGGAGGCTGAGGGAAGTGTTCGTCAAAGCACTCTGGGGGAACAAATCTTCTAACTGCATACATCATCCTGCTTATCTCTGTTGCCATTGTATGCATTATGCTTTCCACTGCTCCCATTCTTTCGTAAAGAGTGCTGCCCAAGACACCACCAGCATGGCCCAAGTCATTTACTTTGTTTGTCAAATCATCGAATGATGTTGCTTGACTTGCCATTCGTGCTGCGTAGTCATCAAGAGCTCGCTTGTTGTCACCAACATTGATCCCTAACTGCCCAATTGACTGTCCGAACTGCTTTATTTCATTTTCAATTGTTGTCATACGAGTGTGAAGATTTTCAAGATTAAGGGACGGTGTTTGGCTCGGGTGTCCTCGCTCTAAAAATCGTTATGTTACTGTTTGGCGCTCGGTTTCGGGCCTTAAAAATGAAGGTCCCTCACTCCCTAAACGCTCACACACACTCCCTGTCTCACGCTCGTGTATGGCTGCAATAATATTCCTGAAAGTGAAAGCAGTACCTGCAGAAACTGGATAAGGAAAGTGAGTAGCAGTTATGGGATCTGTTCCTGTCATATCCTGAGGTGGAATCTCAGGTTGAGAGGCTGCAGAGTATTCTAGTACAACATCAGAACCGATCCTCTCTGCAGCATCAGTATGTACCGGTGAAGGTACTTCTGAAGCAATGAAAGCTTCTGGCCTTTCTGAAGCAACAGGCTCTTCAGAAGGCTCCAGATCCTCACCAAGATTCTTAGGTGTAGAATGTGCAAAGGTAGAACCACTCTCGTGAGGTGGAGTGGGTGTGATTGACATTCTAGGTTGGGACTGGGCTGAAGAAGTTGCAACATGTGAAAATTTGGCTTTCTTCCGTAAAATTGGCTGCACTTCTGGGTCACTATCAGAGCCCTCACCTAAATCTACAGATGCCAGCCTTTTAACTCCCGTGAACAAGGGTGAAATAGAAGAAGCAAGAGTTTCAGACTCAGAATCAGAAATATAGCTCGCACCCTGGGATAGATCCTGCGGGCTAGCAGAATCTTGGGCAATGGAATCAGATTTAGTTGAAGAAGTATCAGTAGTGTGAACAGAGAGTTGCTCTTGTTCATAGAAGTTACCTCTTTCATTACCTTGTCCAGCGAAGGGATCAGGATCAGCATGTGGAGTAGGTTGTCTTTCCCTTTGACCGTGAGAGTGGCCATCATCATCCTCATCACTTTGAGGCTCGTCAGGAATCCCTTGAAATGCGTCAGCATGTGCAGATGGATTCTGAGCATGTGATGATACGTGCGAGGTTCCCGCCATAGTAGTAATACCTGCATCATACTGAAGCCACACTTGAATATTAGCAGGAATAATCAGCGCTTTACCGTGATGTTTATCCTGATTAGCAATTGTTGTGAGTGACTTGGTGCCCATGCCAAGTGATGCAGATGTTTTACTCGTTGCAAATGCCTGTCTTACAGCTAAAGCATTAGTCGGTACTAAATGATTAATGAGCATTTGTAAGAAACGAGGATACCAGCATACAACGTTAGTAGTTGCAAGGTTTCTGTTTGCAGATGATCCCATTGTAGCCACTCTTTCGGAAAGAACTATTCTTCCATAATTAATGTCCAGTTCACGGGCTAGGGAAACGGCAAAGATCTGTATGGGAATTGGAATCTGATGATAATCTTTTTCGCGTGGCCGAAAACATCTCGTGATGGCCTCGAAAAAGTAATTCCATTCCACCTGGAAGTATTGTTTCTGGATGGCGCCAGCTAAGATCCGTCCAGAAGGAGGATAGCATCCAATCTCCTCAAAGAATTGGAGACGATCTGCCGTTGAAGGTTCAGGGTCATAAACATCTTTAACTGGAAATCCCAGAACCCTGTTGAACACTTCCTCCGTTACTTCATATTCCTGACCCGCCAAGGTAAACCTAAAACCATAGGGGGTAGATATACTCCCGAAAGTAACCGCACTAGTCCATAATTGCTGTAAAGCATCATGGACTAGTGTTGGTTTAGCAGTAAACGCAACACTAGCCTTGGAATACAGATTGAGGAATCGTATCCAAAACTTGAATCGTGGGAGTTGATCACCAATTTCTGTACTAATGTTATAAAAATTATTTTTCGCAAGAATAAATTGGTGAGCCATTTGTAAAATAATTTTCCTTGAGTTAATGTGATATTTTGAAAAGAAACAATTAAGGTAAACACTTAAGGAAAAAAAATGTAATCTAATTAATTCCTTTTAGAGAATCGAGAAGATGAACAGCCGATTTGAACTAAACTACGGAATAAATTATGATCAAAATCAAAACAAACAGAATCCAGTCCAGTAAATACTGCAACCCAAATCAGTGATATAAAAACTAAACTATGTTTGTAAATAACCGTGATAGTTGTGTGTATATGACAAACTGAACAGATGAATAGACAGGTCCAAATACACAAACACAGGGCAAACAGAGAATAGTAAATTGAAAACGGGCAGTAGTTCGAGATATGTAAGAGTTTTAACACAACTCGAATGAACAGGGCAATGACTGTTTGAAATCGCAGGGAGGGAGGGTGGGGGCTGTAAAAATTTAGGGTTAAAACAATTAGGTAAAAGTGAAAATTGATGCGTGTTAGAGATGTATATATAGGTATATATGTGCAAAGACGAGAATATCCCTGTGAAAATAGAACAAAAACGTCAAGTACATACAGGGGAACATCAAGTCGAACACTATCTCGAACATCACTATCTCGAACATCAAGTCGAATATTCGAGATAGTGTTCGAGATAGGGTCTATCTCGAACACTATCTCGAATATTCGACTTGATGTTCGAATATTCGAGATAAAGTTCGAGATGACACTAACTCGAACAAATAATCACTTGATCAATTAATACAGCTTAATAAACCCACCAGGGAATCCCATCTCGAATATCAAGACAAAATTCCATTAAAATGAGTAAAATTGCAAGTACAAACCTGGGAACACTATCTCGAATATCAAGTCGAATATGCGAGATAATGTTCGAGATGGGACTCAAGTCGAACATCAAGTCGAATATGCGAGATAATGTTCGAGATGGGACTCAAGTCGAACATCAAGTCGAATATTCGAGATAATGTTCGAGATGGGACTCAAGTCGAACATCAAGTCGAATATGCGAGATAATGTTCGAGATGGGACTCAAGTCGAATATTCGAGATAATGTTCGAGATGGGACTCAAGTCGAACATCAAGTCGAATATGCGAGATAATGTTCGAGATGGGACTCAAGTCGAATATTCGAGATAATGTTCGAGATAGAGATTAACTCGAACAATTTCCCAGACTTGGAATTTTAAACAGGCACACGGGGAACTGTAACTCGAAATTCAAGTCGAATTTCGAGATGAATTTCGAGATAGACCTTATCTCGAATATTCTTCCCAGACTTAGAATTTTCAAAAAATTTTATTTTGAAGATAGTCAGAATAATTTGGCAATTTTTTTTTCAACAACAATTAAATTTTGCCAAATTAAGATAAATATCAATTCAAGGATTTTTATCAAAGCAAATAATAAAAACATTCCTTGACAATTCTAAGGCCTCTTAAATTAAACAAAATTACATGAAAAACACAGGTAAATTCATCTAAAAATCATAAAAAATTTAGAATAATATGAATTTAACTCCCCCTATGATCATGCAATCATACCAGCATAAATTCAAAGATTTAACCAATAATTACACATAAAACACAATGAATTCATGTAAAATAACACAACATGCATCCTAAAATACTCATTACTTAATCATTTTAAAGTCTAAGTCCATAATGATTAATTAGCATGCAGAAGTGATATTTTGAGCAATTGTAGAGATTATTTACATATGTTTTCAACTTTGTATCAAAAAAATAGGCAAATGACAAGACTAAAAACATATGTTCATGATTAAAAACTGAAATTTTGCAGATAGGAGAAATCACTAACTTGTGTTAAGCATTCCCAATTCACCAACCAACCTATTGAATGTTACTTCATCAAGAGGTTTAGTGAATATATCTGCAATTTGTTGCATTGTGGGCACAAAATGTAGCTCCACAGTCCCCTCCTCGACATGTTCTCTAATGAAATGATACCTGATATCTATATGCTTGGTTCTTGAGTGGTCTACAGGATTGTTGGTCATGGCAATGGCACTTGTGTTGTCACACATGATTGGAATCTTTTTGTGCTCCATGCCATAATCTTTCAATTGGTTCCTCATCCACAGTATTTGAGCTACACAGCTTCCAGCAGTAATGTACTCAGCTTCAGCAGTAGAAGTAGATACTGTGTGTTGCTTTTTGCTTTGCCAGGACACCAATCTTCTGCCAAGAAATTGACATGCACCAGATGTGCTTTTTCTATCAATCCTGCAACCTGCATAGTCTGAATCAGAATAGCCAATTAGATTAAAACCTATATCTCTTGGGTACCAAATCCCTAGATATGATGTTCCCTTGAGATACCTAAAGATTCGTTTGACGGCTATGAGATGTGATTCTCTAGGATCTACTTGGAACCTTGCACACAAACAAGTTGCGAACATAATATCGGGTCTACTTGCAGTTAAATAGAGGAGTGAGCCAATCATACCTCGATAGCTTGTGATGTCAACTGGTTTACCTGATTTGTCTTCATCAAGCTTCGTGGCTGTTGCCATGGGAGTCTTAGCTGTTGATGCATCTTCTAGATTATACTTCTTGAGTAAATCTTTGATGTACTTGGACTGACAGATAAAGATTCCATCTTTTCTTTGACTGATCTGTAATCCAAGGAAGAAGGACAGCTCTCCCATCATGCTCATCTCATACTTATCCTGCATTAACTTGGTAAATTTCTCGCACAAGCGCTCATTAGATGACCCAAAAATAATATCGTCCACATAGACTTGAACAAGTATTAAATCACTTTTTACATTTTTATAGAACAATGTTTTATCAATTACTCCCCTAGTAAAACCACTTGCAATTAAGAATAAGGATAGGGTTTCATACCATCGTCTTATGGATTGTTTGAGGCCATAGACAGCTTTGAAGAGAAGGTACACAAAATCTACAAGTTCTGGATCAACAAAGCCAGGTGGCTGTTCCAGATATACTTCTTCTTCTAGCTCTCCATTCAGGAAGGCACTTTTCACATCCATCTGAAAAACCTTGAAGTTCTTGTGTGCTGCAAAGGCCAAGAACATTCTGACTGCCTTAAGTCTTGCAACTGGAGCGTAGGTCTCATCATAATCAATACCTTCTTTTTGAGAATAACCCTTCGCTACCAAACGAGCCTTGTTTCGTGTTACAAGTCCGTCTTCATCCAGTTTATTTCTGAATACCCACTTAGTTCCAATTACTGATCTGTTCTTCGGTCGGGGTACCAGCTTCCAAACTTTCTGCCTTTCAAACTGATTGAGCTCCTCTTGCATTGCAATCACCCAATCAGTATCAACAAGAGCTTCTTCTATTTCTTTAGGTTCAAGCTTGGATAAGAACCCAGAATATAAGCAAATATTAGTCATGTCAGCTCTTGCAGTTCTTCTAGTAGTCACACCAGCATCTGGATCACCAATTATTAATTCAAACGGATGGTCTCTACTCCATACTCGTTCTCTTGGAAATTGTCTTGATGATTCAGCTTGACTTTCTGAGTTGTTGTGTTGACTACTTGTGGTATTTCCACTAACTCCCTCTGAGTTAGTGCCAGCTCCTACAGAACTAGTGTCATCTCGTCTTGAGCCTTGAACACTTGTCCTTGAGCTGCTGTTTACTCCCCCTGAGTTGTTGCCGGATCGTGTGGAAGAAGTTTCTTCTGATCTTGTAGGATTCGATTGTTCATTAAGCTCAGATGTTTCTTCACGAACACTTGGAACATTTGAAATGACAACCAACTCAGGTTCATCTTCAAGTTCATCCAAGTCCAGATTCTGAAATTTAAGGGACTCTGGTTCACTAGAATCTTTAGATATTGATGGGAGTTTGGTATCGTCGAATCTGACGTTGTAGCTTTCAGTCACTTTTTGATCATTCACTAAGAATACCCGATAAGCTACCACCACATCTGTAGAATAACCAACAAAGATTCCTTCATGAGCTTTTGCTGCAAATTTGCCTAGATTTTCATCATCTATAAGCACATAGCATTTAGCTCCAAAGACATGAAAGTATTTGATTGTAGGTCTTCTGTTATTCATTAGTTCACATGGTGTCTTTTCTTTATCTTTTATGATCAGGGTTCTATTCTGAGTGTAACACACTGTACTCACTGCTTCGGCCCAAAAGTAAAGAGGAAGTTTTGAATCATACAACAATGTTCTTGCTGCTTCAACCAAAGTTCTGTTCTTCCTTTCAACTACTCCATTTTGCTGTGGAGTTCTCGGGGCTGAGTACTGACGACGTATTCCCTTAGATACACAGAAGTCATTCAGCACTGCATTCTTAAATTCAGTACCGTTGTCTGTTCTAATCGTCTTTACAGTAAGTGTTGAAACATTCTCAATTTGAGTGATGTGATCAATGATTAGGAAAGGTACTTCGTCTTTCGTCATTGCGAACAATACCCATGTATACTTGGAGAAGTCATCCACGATTACCAAAGCATATCTTTTCCTAGATAAGGATAGGACATTCACTGGGCCAAACAAATCCATATGAAGAAGTTGTAAAGGCTCAGTGATACTAGAAATTTCTTTACTTTTATGTGATGCTCGCTTTGACTTTCCCATTTCACAAGCTTCACAGAGTCCTTTAGGAGCAAACTCCATCTGTGGTAGATCTCTCACTAATTCTCGCCTCGCGAGAGCATTCATCGTTTTGAAGTTTAAGTGAGATAGCTTTTTGTGCCATAACCAGCTTTCATCATCTGAAGCTTTGCTGTAGAAACAGGTGACTTCATTCTGATTTGCCGAATCCATGTCTGCAACAAAAAGATCTGCCTTACGAACTCCTCTTAAAGCCAATGAACCTTCCTTAATGTGAGTGATTGACACGCCTTTCTTATTGAAGACAATTTCGTATCCTTTGTCACAGAACTGACTGATACTCAACAGATTGTGCTTCAATCCCTCAACATAAGAAATATCTTCAATGATGACATTGTCGGTCTTCAGTTTGCCATATCCCTTCGTCACACCTTTGCTGTCATCTCCAAAGGTAACATAAGGGCCAGCCTTCATAACCAACTCTGTAAGCAGGGACTTGTTTCCTGTCATATGCCTTGATGCTCCACTATCTAGCACCCATATAACTTTATTTCTGTTTCGCTTAATGCCCTGCAATGTCAGATTGATTAGACATTCTTCGGAACCCAACTTTGATTGGGCCCGGCTTTTCTATAAGATCGATAGTTATTAGGTATAACAACAGGAGATGCACTCTTTTTAACATTACTAGAGCTTTCGACTTTGTCTTTCCCTTTTTCAGACTTGACAGATTTGTCAGTCTTAGGAGAAGGCTTGTCACTCCTAATTTTAGGAGGACTGGCAGTCTTAGCTCTCACATGCTTCTTCTTGATATTAGAACTAGTAGCAGTATTTAAACATGTTTGACTAGTTGCATTCATCAAATTTACAAAAGTTTGCATGACATTAAAAGTGCATGGCATACAATTAGGTTGACCACATTGTGCATGATTCTGATGCATGTTATTCATTGTATGTGGTACAGGCATGGCATGTGCAACAGGAATATTCATGTTAGATTTACATGCATAAGAAAGATGTTCAGTAGATTTACAGTGATAACATGCTTTCTTTACTCGTTCTGCCTTAACCTCTTTTATGCCCTTTTCCTTTTTACCCTGATTTTTAACAACCTTGGCTCCTAATCCTGGTCTAGATTCTTCTCTAGGGGATTTGATTTTAACTGATTTAGTAGGAGTTACAGGTTGTTCTCTCTGGCGATCTTCCATCTCTAACTCATATCTAACTAATAATTCAGTCTCTTCTTCTTCTCGAGGAGTAAAGTGTTTGAATATTGGTTTAATAGTAGATTTAAGAATTGTAGGTACTTCTTTTTTAATCTCACTGGGACTGGTGTCTACAGGCCTTTTCCCATCTTTCTTTGATAAGTTAGAATAGTCAAGTCCTACACCAACACCAGTTATCTTCTTAAATGTGCTACTATCAACATTCACTTTACTAGCTGCTAGTTTATAAGCTTCGCATTTTGTTTCCAACTCAGCTAGTTTATTCCTAAGACATGCTTCTATTTCATCTTTAAGGTTGAGCTTGTGTTCCAAAGTTTTAATAGAGACTCTTAGGGAAGTATCTATAGTGCAAACGGCCTCTAATTCTTCCACTTTTGCCTCAAGCATTCTGCATTTGGCAACGATTGTTTTCTGTTCTTTTTTAGAAGTATTTAGGCTTTTGCACAGCATATAGATCTCTTCGCTAAGAGCCCCGTTCTGCACCTTATAATCATCTAGAGACATTTCTTCCTTAAGGGTTAGAACTGGTACCTCTGGTTCATCTGACGTTTCAGCCATGAGGGCAAAGTTTGCTGTATGAGTAACTTCTTCCTCATCTGAATCATCCCACGCTCTTCCTTCTGTGACAACTAAAGCTCTTTTTCCATGTCTTTCCTTCACCAGGGCCTCATAATTGCTTTTGAGGGCTTCATAAGTTTCTTTTGGATATGTCTGTTTAGGCTTCTTGCAATCTGTAGCAAAGTGTCCAGCTTCACCACAGTTATAACATTTGAACTTCATTTTGAAATCCAAAGGAGATTTGTAGCTGGTACTCTTGCCTTTTCCTTTGTAGCCTTGTGAACTACCACCACCCCTAGTAACCCGATAATAAGCTGAAGATTTACTTTGCGGTCGGTTACTCTTTCTGAATCTGATATTGCTGAACTTCCTTGCCATGTATGCCACGACATTGTCATCCATGTTGTCCAGCTCTTCTTGGGTGAAGTAGTCGTCATCACTATTTGATGTGCACTCATCATCATTTTCAACTTGAGGTGATGCAGGTGATGACCTAGGCTTTTCTGCAACCATTGCCTTTTTAGACTCTACCTCATCAGCAACTAACCCTGATGCAGCTTCTTTTCCTCTTGAATCATTATCCCATGCTTGATCTTGAAGTGTTTCCAGCTCATAGGTCTTTAGAATTCCATAGTATTCTTCCAGAGTAGTTGTGTGTAAAATCTCTGGTTTCTCTAACAGCGTAGACTCTATGTTCAATGCTTTTTGGCTGGTTCCTCAGATATCTCGTGTTGACTTCAACCACGGGGAGAGTTACACCTCTCAGATTCAAATCCAAAACCAACTGACTGAATCTTAGATAGACATCGGTTATACTTTCTCCTTTTCTTATCCTGAAAGTGTCATACTCCATCTTGAGTATAAGTGTTTTGTTGCTTCTGACCTCAGAGGTACCTTCCATGACGACCTCTAGCTTATCCCAAATCTTCTTTGCTGTAGTTAGTCCTTTAACTACGTTAAACATCTCATGATCTAGGGATTCCATCAGTGTTTGTCGAACGGATGTGTCGAAAGATATCTGCTCCTTATCAGCATCTGAAAAGTCTACTGCCTTCTTGGGCTCAGACCGTTGTGGTACTACCACATCTCCTTCCATATGCTCAGGAACAACAACCATTGGTACAAATTTACCTTTTCGAATTAATGAAGCAATAAATACTATGTAATAAATGAACACAATGATTCAAGGAATATATGTCTTATATATAACTTGAAAAGGTTGCTACAACATTCATTACAAAGTACACTAGAAGTAAAGAGGGTAGTAAATGATACTAAGCTCTGTGAATATACTCTCTATCTTTTACAAGTGTTTATCTTGAAAATATTGCTCTCTTAAAATAATACACAAGTACTTCTATTTATACTACTTGTAATCTATGTCTTGTAGTCTTCAAAGATTAAAATATACGTGGCCCAATGATATCCACATAAATCTTATCTTATCTTGAAAGCTTGGAAATCTGCAAATTAGATGATGTCATGTGCCATGTTGAAACTGCCCTCCATGTAGAACATCTACTTGAGAACTTCTACTTGGCCATCTCGAATATCTATCTCGAATATTCTATCTCGAATATTCTACATAGGAATGTTCTACTTGGCCATCTCGAATATTCTATCTCGAATATTCTATCTCGAATATTCTATCTCGAATATTCTACATAGAAATGTTCTACTTGGCCATCTCGAATATTCTATCTCAAATATTCTGTACTTAGAAAAATTCTGGGCTTCAACTTGAAACTTCAATGCAACATCTTGAACTTGTGATTTCTTTATGTCTTCCATATTCTTCAACAAGCTCTTGAACCTGGATCTCTATAACTGACATAAACTTGCTATCAATGTCCTGACACTTGATGCAATGGTCTGATTCATAAGTGACTAGTCTTGATAGTGTTTCTGCTTCTTGAATAGATTACCATATTCAATTAGTAATGTGGCTTTCCAAATATTGCTTTCCTTCTTGTTCACTTGAAATCAACTAGTCTTATTGATACTGATAGTTATGATCTTGAATCTTCAAGTTACAAATCACTGAGGCATGAACAACTTTGTCTTGAACTTCTTTCAATGATTTCTTCTTTGTTTGATCATAGTTAACAAATTGAATTGTATCAATTACCTTGTCTTCATGGTTAACATTGATTTCTTTGTGACTTCATGTTCTTGATTGTCTTCTGGTTAAGTATTTTTTCTTTTAGTTGAGTTACATAAGTTATAGTGTTACAAGTTTAGACACTCTGCCTTTCAATCATAGAAGGGCCTCATTAAAAACTCCACATGAGCAAAACCCTAAGGAAAAAACTCAAAAGGGGGAAAAAGAGTGTCCTACTAAAAATAACTAAAAACAAGAAAAACATCTAATTATAATGAGGTCATTAAATCCAAATTCATGTCTCCAACCATCCAGCTTCTCTTTACCCTTCTTCCCATCCAAGTGAGTATCAAAATCCTGCTTCCATTCATCTTCCATCTACACGCAATAACCATCCAATTAAATCTGAAAATAAAAAACAAACCAAAAAAAGACAAATAAGTCGATTAAAGCGTAACAAATATATATAGTATAAAATTATAGCATAAAACTTTCAATTTATAATTAAAGTCATCTAATATGTCACATACATCATCATAAAAGACAAATAACCATCACAAATATGGTCAAAACACCATAAAAAATGGTCATGTCTCATATAGGTACAAAAGTCATCATAAATGACACTAAACTCATTCAAAAATTCAGATCTAAAAGATGTGAAAACAGAAACAGATGATATGAGTCAAATCCAAAAGATACGGAAACAGATCTGAAGATTTAGAAAGGTTAAAATTTTTAAATTGAAAAGATGATATATATTTTATATAAAAAAATGTGATTTAAACCAAGATATTAGAAAGAAAAAGTGTATTTAAAATTAGGGTTTAAAGAAAGAATGGGGAGTGGGGAGAGGGGAGAGGGGAGAGGGGGATGGTTACGATGGGGAGAAACTTTGTTTAGATATTACTACGCGGGGGTATATACTATTTATGAGTTAATGATCAATAACAAATTGACAACTCATCACTTGGAAAATATTTTGGGAATAGATTTAGAACTTCTAACATTATTCAATTATATATTATTGTATTTTGAGTTTTGAAAGCTACAAACTTTTATAATTTATACCTCTTTTAAGTTGACCTCGATTTTATGTGTTGTTTAATGATAGTTTTTTTCCCTCTCTGTTTCATAAATTTTAACTTCTATATTTTTGGAGTTGAAAATTTCTGAGTTTCAAATATTTTTTAAACGCTTTCAGGTTGGTAGTATAATTTTTCACTCACATTTTGAATTTGTTGTTCTTGTTGTAAACGAATGTCATAGAGTCTTCTATAACAAATATTTGGTCCTTCAACTTCTTTTCATTTGATCTATCAAGTTCTTGTAACCATAGACTTTTAGCTTTTCAAATGTCTTTTAACCTCTATGTAAAGTACCTATAAATAGGTATTTGAGTTGAGTTTGTATAGTTACTTGGAAATAATACAATTCCATTTCTTTCTCCTCTTTAATATTCTTTAGCTATTATAATATATATCTAACACATTATCAGCACGATAGAATTACGTTATTACTATTATAAAGTTGATATTATTTTTTATACTCAACGGCAGGCTCTGCACGATTCAAGGTCTAGAGTACATTTGGTTCGAGATTTGGAGTATAACATAAGAAGGAGAAAAAACCCAACTTTATTAGTTTAAGAAGGCTATACAGTAACTCATATTTTGGTTTTGTAACTTGCATACTCTTACTATCATTAAGGTACGGCTTCTGCTATATTTTTTTAATATTTATCTTTATACTTACTTATTTTGACATGTGCACATTTGTCTATTAACATGTCATGTGTTTAACCTATTCGTTCTCAGTGTATGTAAATGTTGTCATTAAAATCTCTATATAGAATTGAGACTGCTAAAAGTTATTTGATTTTACTTGAAACATCCACATGCTTATATGATACTCATGTTTTTCAAAGGTTTTACGTATGTGAATCAAAAATTTTATATTAAATGTAAATATAACACCAAATAGGCTATTCATGGACTAGTTATTTTTTTTATTCCTCGCTTCTTACTATATTGGCCATAGTGCTAGGGAAAAGGACTTGTATATTAGAAAAACTATTTGTCTAGTTATCATTGTTTACAATACATAATACATTTAACATAGAACATCTTGTTTAATTTAATTTAATTTACTATTTTGATGTGTATTACATGATGTAATAATATGATTTTATACCCATGTGCTAATATATGGTATTTTATAGTACTTCTGTTAGAAAGTTTATGTCTAAATCTCCAAATTATAAATTGATTTATATAGTTTTGTTCATTCTAATAATTTCTATAATTCTGAATGCTGTAAGATGTTAAACAAATTGTTCACATATGCATATTTTATTGTAACAAGTTTCTTTATGATTAGCTTCTTTATATTATATATATTAAATAAAACAAATACATGAGTTAGTATAATAATCACCTTTTAAAGTAGTATGTATTTTGTTTGACCTCTATATGAGTATTTTGTCTGATGGAACCCGAGTAATATCTAATTATAAAAAAAAATATGGGTGTTTTTTCCCTTCTCTCTCTAATTTTCTTAAATATCATATTTGTGTGCTTACTTTTTCGTGTCAATATTAACATGCAAACTCTCATATTTTTTACATTCTTGAGTGATGTACTATATATTTTTGACACTTTACTTGATTTATCAATCATTTTGTTTCATTTTTAATGTGTAAGTTATAACCATAAATTATAGAAGTGAAATTACAAGAAATTTTTTACAACCAGAAGTTGTAAAATTATAAAGAATTTTTTTTCCCTACAACTAGAAGTTGTACAAATATATTTTACAACCAGAAGTTATACAAATAAATAGTTTCCAAAAAAATGAATGTTTTTTCCTCCTAGAAAAGTGATAGAGACTTGATTATAAGAAATCTTGATAATGTACCTGTAGTACATTTAGAATATTTGATTATGTACTGAACGAGTAGTATGAGATAAAATATATGTCTGATATATATAAATGACTCATCCATTTGAAAGTATTTAATTTCAACATCCCTGAAGGATGTCAACATAATAATAATAATATTTTTTTACATATATATACACATATATACTTAATTAAATATCTAATATTATTTTTTCATATTTTGAAGTGCTATGGCTATTTCTCATTCCGGTCTTGGAAAACAAACAAGTGGGGAAGATATTTGCCTTGTCAATAGTGCGACTACTCAAACAATTCTTAAAAATGAAAAATATTGCTCTTCTTTACAAAAGTATGAAGGCAATATATGCACTATTTCCGGTAGTATAAAATTGATCGAAGGCTCTGGAAGAGCAAACTTGTTATTACTAGGAGGAACAAAATTTGTTATAAATGATGCATTGTTCTCTCCTAAATCATAAAGAAACTTGTTATGTTTTAAGGATATCCGCAGAAATGGATATCATGTTGAAACAATAAGTAAAGAAAATAAAGAATTTTTTTATAGTACATGCATCATTTCTGGTCAGAAAAGTGTTAAAGAACAACTACTCGCTTTTACTTCTGGATTATATTATACAAATATCCACGTTGTTGAAGCAAATGTGATCATAAACCAGAAGTTTATTGATAAAAATAATTTTATAATTTGACATGACCGGTTGGGATACCCAGGATCAATTATGATGCGGAGAATTCTTGAAAGCTCACATGGGCATCCATTGAAAAACCAGAAGATTTTTCAATCAAGACAATTCTCATGTGTTGCTTGTTCTCAAGGCAAATTGACTATTAAGCCTTCTCCAGCAAAAATTGGATTTGAAACTCCAAATTTTTTAGAACGTATTCAAGGTTATATATGTGGGCCCATTCACCCATCATGTGGACCATTTATATATTTTATGGTATTAATTGATACATCAACAAGATGGTCGCATGTGTGCTTATTATCATCTCGCAACTTGGCATTTGCAAGACTACTAGCGCAAATAATTCAATTAAGAGCACAATTTCTGGGTCATAATATTGGTATGATCCGTTTAGATAATGCTGGAGAGTTCACATCACAGACTTTTAATGATTATTGTATGTCAGTGGGAATCAAAGTTGAACATTCTGTAGCTCATGTTCACATACAAAATGGTCTTGCAGAATCATTTATCAAAAGATTTCAATTAATTGTCTGACCATTAATAATGAAAAATAATCTCCCAATAATAGTTTGGGGGAATGCTGTTTTACATGCAGCAACACTTATATGCATCAGACCTACAAGTCATCACTTGATCATTTTGAATATTAAATATGCGTTGGAAAGCTCTGACGGAGGAGAATATACTCCGATCATAACTTATTGCGCGCACGCACTTAAGAAGTACTCAAACTTAGGCTCAAAATGACTTGACAATATGGGGCTTATACCCATATTTTTGAACAATCCCCCACATGGATGAAATTGATGTTTCAGTAGCATATACCAGACAAACAGACACAAAATTTGGCTTGGTAATAGTTTCTTCGATTAGATATAATATACGATAGGTAAAGAATGCTCCTTGAACCTTCACTCGATTAAGCATACTGACCTTATTGATAGACAATAGACGCGAGGGTTCTTGAATTGTTCGACCGTTTGTGTAAGCGATGATGTACTTATCACTACATCATTTCTGACTCATTCAGCTCTCATGATTATGTTCATTTTAGTCATGGAGATCGTCCTGGTTCTGCAGGAGTTTTTAAAGAATTATGTCTCATAATTCTCCTTTGAAGCGGCCTCACTTCTCTCTTACGTAGATGATCTTTACCTTAAAGAGTAACCTGTGTTTACTCAACTGAATTCCATGTATATAACCTTGAATTTCATATATTCACCGAAAGATCATTAAAAGTGAAAAGTTTACCCTCTTATCATATGGGTGTCACTGTTTCCTCATTATAGGAACAGGCCAGGGGTTACCCCCACTATGATTTGGTCATCATGATTTAGTTTTCCCATTTGAACCAAGTTTTTGGGACCTCCAGTCAGCAAAGTTGGGTATCCACCATGACATCGTTAAGAAGTAGGCTTAAGGTTTAACCCCTTAGATGATTTATCCACCAGTTTTCTTGATAACCCTTTGGTTAATGGATCCCTGATATTATCCCTTGACGGTACAAAGCCAATAGTGATAATTCTGGTTGATATTAGTTCTTTAATGGAACTATTTTGTTATCGTATATGATGAGACTTAACATTATACAAAATAATATATTCTTTGCCAATAGATGACTGACTATCACAATGTAGTCCTATTGCAGTTACATGTTTTGGCCATCTAGGAATATCCTCCATGAATTGGCGTAAATATTCAGCCTCTTGTGAGCATTTTTCTAATGCCACGAACTCAGATTCCATTGTGAACTGAGTTATCACCATTTGTTTGGAGGATTTCCATAACACGGCTGCCTCAGCTGGTGTAAACATGTAGCCACTCATAGACTTTAATGCCTTCTTGCTAGATATCCAATTTGCGTCTGTGTACCCTTCAAGTACTGCTAGATATCATCCGTAATGCAGTATATAGTCTCGAGTTCCCTTTAAATACCTTAATACTCTTATGATCGCTTTCTAGTGATCAGCTCTTGGATTACTTGAGAATCTACTCAACTTAATCATTAATACGCAATGTCTGGTCTCGTACAACTTATTAGGTACATTAGACTTCCTATTATCCTGAAGTATTCTAATTGGGAAATTCTCACACCTTTATTCTTGGATGGATGTAAAGTCAAGTCCATAGGTGTTTTGGCTATCTTAGTATCATCCTTGGTAAACTTCTCAAGGATCTTGTCAACATAGTGTGACTGATGTAGCACGATACCTTCTGATGTTCTAGAGATTTTTACACCTAGAATCACATCTACTTGTCCTATATCTTTCATGTCAAATTTTGATTTTAACATGTCCTTTGTAGACTTGATCACTTTTTCACTGCTACCAGCAATAAGTAGATCATCTACATACAATGTTATCATAACATATTCATTCTCGTTATTCTTGTAACAGACACATCTATCACATGCATTTACCTTGAAGCCATTTTCTATCATGAAATAATGAAACTTTTCATTCCACTTCATGGATGCTTGTTTCAAGCTATATAGTAACTTAAATAATCTACATACCTTTCTTTCTTGTCCAAGAACCATAAATCTTTTGGGTTGTTCCATGCAGATTTCCTCGTCTAAATCTCCATTTAGAAAAGCTGTTTTCAAATCCATTTGATGTACTTCCAAGTTTCACAGTGTAGCGATAGAAAACACTATTCTTATAGATGTTATTCGTGATACAAGGGAGTATGTATCAAAGTAATAGAGGCCATATTGTTGCTTGTATCCTTTAATTACAAGTCTGGCCTTATACTTGTCAATACTGCCATCCATTTTCAATTTCCTTTTGAAAACCCACTTGTAACATAGTGGTTTGCATCCAGATGGCAGGTCCACTAGCTCCCAGGTATGATTGTGCATGATTGAATCAATTTGGTCTTTGATGACCTCTTTCCACATAGGTCTATCAGGTGATGTTACCGCTTCCTTATAGGTTTTCGGATCATCCTCTTTGAGAAAATAAGTCATAAATTTTGTCCCATAGGATTTCTTCTTTCTTTGTCTGTTGCTCCTTCTCACTACCCCCACATTTTCATCTTCACTTTCTTCGTTCACATTGTCTTCCTCTATAGACTCATGTGGTCGTTTAGATGTTGTAGGGCATTTAGTTTCTAGATTACAAGGAAATATTGTCTCAAAGAATGAGGCATTCCTTGACTCCATGATTGTATTCTTTTGAATATCAGGAATCTTTGATTCATGCACGAGAAACTGATATGCAGTACCATTTGGGGGATATCCAATGAAGATACAATCTATGGTCTTTGGACTAATATTCACTTTCTTAGGCGCAGAGATTAGTACCTTAGCAAGGCACCCCATACTTTCAAATGTTTATAGCTCGGTTTCCCTTTCTTCCATATTTCATATGGACTTTCATCCTTATTTAAAAGATAGTTTACACTTAAGATGGCTTCCGTCCACATTGATTGCAGAAGTCCAGAGCTTAACAATATGGCATTCATCATCTCTTTGAGAGTATGATTCTTCCTCTCAACCACACCATTTGACTGAGGAGAATATGGTGTAGTGACCTCATTGATTATACCATGTTGTGAATAGAATTCCCCAAAGGGTTCAACATATTCACCTCCACGATCACTACATATCCTTTTGATTTTTTTAGTTTGTTGTCTCAACTTCTTCCTTATAGATTTTAAATTTATTTATAGTTCATCTTTGCTTTTGAGCAAATATACATAGCAGTATTGTGTACAATCATCCACGAATGTAATAAAATACTTGTCACATCCTCAAGTTGAAGCAAATTTTAAATCACATATATTGTTATGTATTAAGTCTAGCACTCTGGTATTTCTTTCTACGCGTTTAAATGATGATCTCGTTAATTTTGCCTCAACATAAGTTTCACACTTATGTTTTGAATCGATATTCAATTTTGGTATGTATTCTTTTATACTTAATAGTCGTATAGTGTCATAATTCATATGTCCTAATCTAGCATGCCATAAATTAGGTGACTCAAGCAAGTAAACAGAAAAAATTTTCATTTCATTTTCATCTTTAACAGACATTACATTGAGCATAAAAGGCCATCACAAACATAGCCCTTGCCTACAAACATACCACTCTTAGACAAAATAACTTTATCTAACTCTATTATAATATGAAAGCCATGTTTATTCAACAAGGAACCAGACACAAGGTTCATGCGAATATCAGGCACATAAAGTACATTCTTCAAAGTCAGATTCTTCCCAGAGGTCATCTTCAGAATCACTGTGCCTTCCCCTACAATTGTAGAAGTCGTAGAATTCCCCATATAAAGCTTCTCACCAGCATCGGAATTTTTTAGGCTAGATAAAATCACCTTAGCAAAAAGAATATTCCTTGTAGCTCTCGTATCAATCCACCATTCCATTGGATTAGAGCCAACCAGATTCACTTCAGAAACCATAGCACAGAGGTCTATATCGGACATATCCTTGGATAACGTCCACCATATTTCCTTCTTTCTTCTTGTTAGGTTTGTTGGGATTCTTGCAATCAGAAGACCTATGGCCCACTTTGTCACAATTATAGCACTTTTCTTGAAACTTTGAAAGCTTCAAAATTCCTCCTTTGGGTGCTAGCTTCGACCCCTTATTAGAGTTCTTCTTCTTGAACTTGGAGCTTTAAGCATGCTCTACCACGTTTTCTTGTTCAGTGGCAACATTAGATTTCTTCTTAGACCCTATGTTCTCTTCCTCGATACAAAGTTTGACAATTAGATCCTCCATAAACATCTTCTTTTGCTTGTTCTTCAAGTAGTTATTGAATTTTTTCCAGCCAAGCGACAACTTTTTAATTATAGCAGCAACTTAGAAAGACTCACTTACGACCATTCCTTCAGTATAAATGTCATGGATGATTATCAGCAGCTCTTGCACCTGACTGACTACAATCTTGGAATTTGCCATCTTATAATCAAGAAAATGACCAAAAATCCACTTTTTAGCTCTAGCATCTTCAGTTTTATACTTATGTTCAAGAGATTCCCATAAGTCCTTTGTTGTTGAATTTGTGCAATACACATTATACAACGTGTCAGCCAAGCTATTAAGAACATAATTCTGACAAATATAGTTAGAATGTTTCCAAGTATCACCAGCATACACAGTCTTCATATCTCTCTCAGCAGTTAGCATATGTGTCTCCTCTTTCAAGAAGCGAGACAAATTCAGTGTGGTCAGATAGAACAACATCTTCTACTGCCAGCGTTTGAAGTTCGTTTCAGAGAACTTCTCAAGTTTCTCAAGATGTGCAGCAGGCATAATGGGTTTACTATGTACAGCAGACATCACGGACGTAGTATGCTCCCCTTGCATCATTGGATGAACGTATCCAACTGCATTCTGCCCCAACGGAATATTGAACTGTCCAACAGTTATGTGGCCAGTAGATACTTGGCCTATCAGCCCTTGTCCAATAACTGTATTACCCAAATCAAACAACATTGTCTATGCATTGAGGCTTGGCTTGACTAGTTACCCCCATCAGACAACACTGTATGTGCGTTGGGATCAACTACTGAGTTTCAATTAACGTTCACACTATTGTCAGCCATTAATCTGTCACCGAACAAAAATCACGTATTTGTTAATCACAGATAGGAAAATAGAATAGTTTTAAGATTGTGAAACAATCTGCAACAAACACAATAATATAATATGAGTGATTGTATGTGCGAGTAACAGAATAGTATATGACTAAGAATAAAATAAAAGGATATGAACGGAAGACGTGTTGAGTCTAGTGCGAAACTGTATCCTTAAAGTTATCTTGTCTCTCACTGTATGCGTGACTCGATAGCCTCCCAGGATAAAACGAGAACACGACAATGTCACGAAGAACAGCACCTTCAGCGAGCTAGAACAGAGCAAGATAACTATCACCAGAAGAGAAGGTTGTGTTGAGAATGGCTGTGTTTAGGTTATGAGATGAAGTGAAACCCTAAGATCCATATAAGACATATATATAGACTTGAGGAAACGTATATATTGCCATCATATATTTCATCTTCATTAACGCAAACAACCCAGTCTAGCAGGCAAGGTTATGTTAGAGACGACAATGTATAGTTGCCATGGCTGAAGACTGGGCTGGGCAAATAGAGTCCCACTTGTTTTACTATTTAGCTCTGGATTTTATTCACTGTCATTGTGTAGCAAACATCAGCCGAGAATTATTTTATCTTCATTATAGAGGGGAGTGTTTTGTCGATAGGAGAAATAGATATCTTCGGTATGTATGCCACACTCATATTTAATTTTGGGAGACTAGTATAATCTATCAAAGATCTTCTATGTTGATTTAGTAAATTATTTATTTCTTCAAGTATGAGTGTCTACTTATCAATATCAGTAATTTCCTAAATTTTGTTGCATTCGTGTCCGCAAGTCACCCACGCGGAAAGCCCGAAGGCTTGCGAAGCCACGAATTTGCCCTCGAAATCCCATGATTTGCACCCCCCCTGCGCGCACGTGGGTGGTGGAGCAATACCATACTAATACATCTTAAAGACTACATAAGTGTTATACTATATGAAGTCATGGAAAACTATTTTCTAATTCAATGTGGGATTCAAGTTCTCATTTATAGATTTCCACTTTCAAGGTACCAACTTTGGATAATCATATCTCATCCATTCCTTATTCATTTTGAATACTTAAATATGCGTTGGAAAGCTCTCTCGAAGAAGAACGTACTCCAATCATACCTTTTTTTGCTCACGCACCCAAGAAGTATTCAAACATAGGTTCAAAATAACTTGACAATGTGGGGTTTTTACCCACATTTTCTAACAGTATTCCTATCCACTTTGGATTGCAAGTGAATGTGATAAACAAACCGGGGTGGTTGTACTCCTTACAAAAAGCTAAGGAGTCATGGAAATTTTGCTGCATATACCTGAAACTGCCTATAAAACTCGATGGCAGAACAATACGCTTCCCCACATTAGATACCAAGGTATTCCCAATGCCTTACACTTTCGATAATATTTTTATACAGATCGGATTGAATTGTTGATTAATTCTTCTTCAACCATTTAAGCCTACCACGCTCTATGTAACATCGAGCATGAACGACATATAGAAAAAAATCTACCACCGAAGAGTAGAGTATGCCCTTTAGAAACACGAAATTGAAATCTGAATGCTGGAACTCTCTCATGCTCACTGTATGGTCATCGCTTGTCCTGAACTATTGATTTCACTGTAGTTAATATCAAAACAATATTCATCCTCTTCACGAGGGAAAAAAAGAGGGTACTGTTGCGATATAAAACAAGAGTGTATTTCAGTTATCATCTCTAAACCTCCTCACCTGTAATGGACAAATATATATCATTTCCACCTAGAAGATTCACAAAGCACCCATCACTAGTCCTCTTTTCTAGTAGTCTAAGCCTGACCGATATTTGATGTGACGGAGGATAATGTTCTCATAGTTGCTTAACGATCCCTACTTAAGCATCTGTAATAGTAAATTTACTATCTCAGGATATAATGAGTTTCGAATGTAGGGAAATTGTAAACGGTGATCAATTGCTTCTTGTCCACCATGCGTGTAAAACTGAGCATATTTAGGTGTGCGGCCATCTGGCGACAACAAACCCCACATATTGTGATAGATAAGATTGTTGATGTGAAACACATATGGGGCCGAACCAATATTTATTACCTCATCAACACTGCGAGCAAAAGAGCACAATGTAAAAAAGTTATTATAGAACCTTGTTTCTCTCCTGCCACTACCACTTAGTAACTCTGCTAATTTTGGCGGGAATGCCTGAAGTAGCGGGAACTCGAATTTCCCTTTAGCATAGTAGATGGAGTAGCCCTTGGAGCCAGGATCGACATGGTTGCCTATAAATTCAAAAGCCCACATAAGCGCCCAACAGTACCCACACACCTCATCATGGGCACTAATGTCTAGTATTATATTGCTGGTAGTTGCAACAGAAACAAGTATGAGTACTGGAAAGCTAATCTTCAATATGATGTAATGAGGTTATGAACATGCCAAATACACACTTCTTTTAGTCGATGTTTCTACGCTGGGCGGAGGACTTGCCAACTGAAACTGCAAATACAATGAGTATTTTTCAAAATAAATATAATAATTGGGAATGAACAAAATATTACATGGCCGTGAAACCTTGACCCCATCATGTGATTGCTTGAAAGAGGTAGCATGAATTATAAAGTGAGAAAAGCCAGAGTATGAAGTTGAAGTTTTTCACATCTGTTGGGTGTATGGACTTGAGAAATTTTTTGAATGAGTTTTATTATATAAAGATTTAACTTGATAGAGGGATAAATGGAATTCAGTAATGTGTGCCAAGTACACTAACAAACCAGTTGTGTTAGTATACTATGAAAAATATTTTAAGCACATCACACCCATTTTCAAATACACACAAATAATGGTTCAGTATAATACTAATTAGAGTGCTACAAATAATTGTAGCACTCTAATTGGCACCGTATAATACTTTTAAAAACCAATGAGGCGTCAGACCGAGGCAGTGTCGTTTAACGTACACACTTTATTGTAAATACATATTAGTCAGTGAGTATAAATTTATAGATAAATGATTAGAAAAAAAACAGTACAAGAATAAATTACAAGGGAAGAGATCAACAAAATTCATCCATAAACAGCATAATTATATAATTACTATGCACAAACTTTATGAAACTAAAAGTATGCATTGTTGGATTACACATTTTATTTGCGCTACTATTTTTTATTGTTTTAATTTGAGCATTTGAGGCATATTATGATTGGTATTGGTAGATTATAGGGTTGAAATACAAGGGTTAGTCAAGCAACATTTATTGCTAAACACCACCAAATAGGATGTTTCAAGACCTCTATTAAAGTTCTCATCTTTTTCGATGTTTCAATACCTCCAATAAAGTTGTAAATACATATTAGTCAATGAGTATAAACTTATACATAAATGATAAATAAAAATTTATATATGATCAAATAACATTCAGGAATATAAGATATATAAATGGCATTAGTTCTGCTACAATTTAGGGGACTACAAAGGTAATGACAAGCAATTGTTGCCTATATGAACAGTTTGCCTATTTTATTTTTTCTCCAATTTATTTCCACATGTAATATGTTTACATTACTTTTGCAAGTTCATTGATTATTCTTAAACTAAAACCCTTGATATAACATTCATAATTGCATTGCTAGATTACACATTTTATTTTGGACAACTATTTTCTGTTGTTTTCATCCGAGTATTTGAGGCACATTATGGTTCATATTGGTAGATTGCAGAGTTACAATACAAGGGTTGGTCAAGCAACATTGATTGTTAAACACCCCGAAACATGATGTTTTAACACCTCCATTAAAGTTCTCATTTTTTCCCGATGTTTCAATACCTCCATTAAATTTATTACTTTTCCCATATTTTTGTTAGTCTGGACCTTATTTTGGTGCTAATTTTGTACAATTATAATTTCTAAAATTCGGGTTTTTGTTAATATTAATTTTTAGGAAAAGATAACTAATTTCATCTAACTGGAATCTGTTTGGCTTTAGCGTATTACATGCATATACAATATGTACATACATATGGTCACATGCTACATGAATCACTATGCTCATCGACAATTAATAATTCGATAATTGTAAGCAATTATCTAATGCACGCTGATGGTTGGATCGTTGTTTAGCTAAGCGAATGCTTCATTCACTTCATCTATAATGACGATCTTGTGTCTACCTTTCTTTCATGTCGGTTGTTCTCTAGAAGCACAACGAACTGATTCTATTGAAAATCAGGTACTAGAAAGAAGGACGATATGAAGAAGTGCTAGGAAGAAGGAGAAGATGAATAATAGAGTGATGGACAAAGACATATTTTCTATATTTTCTTTGTTGTTTGTTTCCCTTTCACCCTTTTAAGTTTTGGGTTTACCCAAAACCCTTCCAATATCATTCTCTACCTCTCCCATGTTATTTCTTTTTCCTTTCCCTTATCTCTATCTCTCTCATACACCCACTCACTTCTGACCTCCACATAAGTATATCTTATATCAATCCTAAAAATAATAAGTTACTCAAAATAATATATTAAAATATAATTATTTATTAAAAACCAATTATGTATTTCATTTCCGGATCAAAACCAAAAAGAAAAATAATTCAAGGACATTCTTTTCCTTCCTCTTTGATTCTCTTTCTAAATCAAACGCCCCCTTTGAAATATATATGGTCAGATGGGTGGAATTGTGGAAAGCCTAAAAACACGCATTTAAAGAAGAAAAGCCCAAGAACTGTATTGTTATATGTTGTTGCTATTATTACTACCAGTTTCATCACAAACTCGGACTGAATCGGACCCAGACCGGACCGAAAACCAGATTTTAAAAATATTTGGACCGAGAACCGAATCAATTATCTTCGATCTTTACACCGAACCGGACCAGACTGATATCACCCTGTTCAAGCATTCATACATTCATACAAATATACAATTTAACTTTCAAGTAACCAAAAACCAAAATCAAAATAAAGAAATTGAAAATTTAATCAAAATAAAATTACGAAGTTTAGTTAACATGATTACATGAGTGCATGTTACATCACTTTAGTCCCCTTCACTCCTTCACTATATACACACATAAATTAAAGATATTTAAACCATTATAAAATAAAAATATGAAACACCCTTAATAATTGATCAACAAGCAAATCAACACTTTCATTTTCCATTTTCTCTTTAAACCTGTTATCGTGCATAAGAAGAACAATTACACAAAATTAAATATTTTCAATCAAGCAAATCATGAAACTTGATGATAAAATTAAAATTTATAATGCAAGTGATTTTTTTGCAGGCATATTATTTGAAATATGAATTACCTGTCTTACTAGGTACTATTAAGACTACATATCTTCAGAATGATTTGCGACATAAATTATAGACTCATCATGTCCACTCTTCTGCAATTATATGTAAACAAATAGATAAGAGAAATATTAGGTAGAATAAAGCATTAAAAATAAAGAATTTATCATTTCTTAATATTTTATACCATCTTCTGTTAGGAAGCAAACACTGATGGCTGTCAGAGAATACAAATCAGAGTTTACACTGCTGACATCATCAGAGTTTAAGGAGCTGTCGGACAGAGTTTACTCTATCAGAGAATACTCAATCAGAGTTTACTCTAACAGAGAATGCTCTATCAGAGAATAACAACCGACAGAGTTTATTATCAGAGTTTGTCAAGAAGCAATTCGAATCAGAATCTGAATAGGATAGTAAAAAGGAATTCTAATGCAAGTCTATTTTCTTATGTAAAGTTGTTCTATTTCTAATCTGATTTATAATTCAATTGTAATTGTGTCTATATAAACACAGACATAGGTTAACGTCAAAGTAATATTTGCAAATCATATTATTCATAACCTAGCAGCTCTTGAGAACAAAGAACTTCTTAAGAGAGTTTTGTAACCTATTCATTATCTTTAATACAGAACGATATTCATCTTTTGCATACATATGTTCTTAATCGATTTACTAGTACTATTACATTCAACCCCCCTTCTGTAATAGCTTACTTATCTGGGCAAATAAGTGGTATCAGAGCAGGCAGTTTAAATTCAACTGTTAGATCATAAATCATGTCTGGAAACAAGTATGAGAGCATAAAAATTTCTATCTTGAAGAAAGCTGAATACCCCACATGGAGGGTAAAGATGTTGATGTTCCTAGAAGCAACAGACCCTGATTATTTGGATAGGATCAATGAAGTCCAGTATCTACCAACAAAACTGGTACCTGTAACTATTGTGGAAGGAAGACAAATTTCTGAATACTATATTTTTAAAGACAAGAAGGAGTGGACTAATGAGGAAAAACAATAAGTACTCAAAGATGCTAAGGTAAGAAACATATTACATAATAGTCTTGATTCTGTAATGTCCAACAGGGTAATAGCATGCAAAACTGCAAAGGAGATCTGGGATGCTCTAGAGGTTCAATGTCAAGGAACCAGGGAAATCAAGAAAAATAGGAGATTTGTGCTCATAAAAGAATATGAATATTTTGGGGCTAAGCAGAATGAACCTCTCACAAATATTTATGACAGATTTTTAACCTTGCTGAACAACTTAGCCTTGGTAGACAAAGTATATGATAATGAAGATTCTAACACTAAATTTTTAAGGGCTCTTCCAGAAGAATGGGATCTGCAGAAATCTTTAATTAGAGACATGGCTGATTTAGATGAGATGTCTTTAGATGAAGTCTATGGCAAATTGAAAACTCATGATCTAGAGTTACAACAAAAAGAAACAGAAAGAGCAGCAAGGCAAGATCTATTGCTTTGAATGTTGAGGACAAAATTGAAGAACCAAAAGAAAAGTTGCTTAAGGCTTCAACAAGGAAAGGGAAAGAAGTAGTGATCCAAGAAGGCAGTGAATCAGAGTTTGAAACAAACTCTGAAGTAAACTCTGATGACTCCACAGATTCTGATATGATGGAGATGATTGCTATGATTGTTAAGGGATTTAAAAAGATGAAATACAGAAAGTATAAGAAGCGGGCAAATTTTCAGAAGAATTACGGTGAATTAGAAAAGAAAGACATGTTCAAGAAAAGAGAAGATAGAGATGAGAGATCAAAGAATGCTGATAAGTCAAAGATTAAATGTTATAAGTGTAACAAAATGGGACACTTTTTTAATGAATACAGAAGTAAGGAATCAGGAAAAGCTTTAATCACTTCAAAGAAAGACTGGATGGATTCCTCAGATTCTGAACAAGAAACAAATTATGCACTCATGGCAAACACTAACTCTCCAAACTCTGATAAGGTACCAGACTCTGTTTTTAATTTTCAAACTGATAATATTTGTGAATTAAAGTCTTTTCTTAGATCTTTGTATGTCAGTTTTAAGTCACAGACTTTGGAAAATGAAAGATTAAAATCTGAAATACAAATTATGACTACTAGGAATAACTTGCTTGAATCTGAAAACTCTGATATGTTAAAAATTAAGAAAGACTTTGATAATGCTAGTTACATGCAAACACAGTTGAAAATTCAAGTTGAATACCTAAAATTTGAAATAGCAAAAGAAAAAGAAACTTTCAGAGTTTGGACAAACTCTGGATAGAAAGTCCAACAAATGTTGACTAATAAGAATTGGACTGCTGCTTTAGGCTATGAATCTGAAACACACACTAAATCACACATAAAAGGAATATGAAATAAACCTGTGAAATTTGTTAGAGCTAGTGATAATAAGGAAAATTCTACTGAATGCTCTAAAAACAATAGTGTGTCAGAACCTAAAAAGATAAATATAGTGTTACTTTCCCAGAAACAACTTAAGGAAAAGTTGAAGGAAGTCACTAATAAAGCTAAACCCAAAAAATTAGGAATGGAAAAGTAGGAATTACTAAGAATAATAACTACATGAATATCCCTGATGCACCTAGAAAAACATGTTTTACTTGTGGTAATTCAAATCACCTTGATATAGACTGCAAACAAAAGAAAATGAAAGAATTTGAAAAATGCAGTGTTGAGGCTAGAAAAAAATTAAGATATAATCTATGTTTTCATTGTGGTAGTATGAGTCATTCAATTTATATTTGCAAAGAATATCATAATTTGTATTACAGTTTTTATAAACCACAGCCTCAAATAAATAATTCTCCAAAACAAACTATCAAGCAAATATATGTGATAAAGTCTGATAAAAGGAGTGTAAACTCTGATAGTACAAACTCTGGGAATGCAAACTCTATTTCTGTAAACTCTGTTAACACCAACTCTAATAAAAGCACTTCTACTGCAAAAGGTAACAAGTTTTTAAAGAAAGGACCCAAACTAGTTTGGGTCCCCAAACCTACTAATTAATTTGTATTTTCTGATTGCAGGGAAACAGGAAAAACATCCTAGTGATTGATAGTGGATGTTCTGCTCATATGACTGGAAATAAATCCCTACTTTCAGAGTTTAAGGAGAATGATGGCCCAACAGTATCTTATGGAGATGGTAACATAGGAAGAACACTGGGATATGGCAAAATTGTGATTGGAAATGTCATCATTGAAAATGTAGCTTTGGTTGAAGGACTCAAACATAATCTGCTAAGTATGAGTCAAATGACAAACAAAGGTTATTCTGTAGAATTTCATGAAACTCATTGTGAAGTAAAATACAAGAAGAATGGGAAAATAATTCTTATTGGTCACAGACATAACAATTTATTTGAAGCTAGCCTGGATATTAATTCTGATGGTCCTTTAACTTGTCTACTTGGAAAGGCATCATCCTTGGAAAGCTGGAATTGGCACAAAAAGTTGTGTCATTTGAATTTTGAAACATAAATAAATTAGTGAAAAAGGACCTAGTTAGAGGTCTTCCAAAAGTTCAATTTCAACCTGATGGACTTTGTGATTCATGCAAAAGGCCAAACAAAAGAAGACATCATTCAAGAGTGTAATAACCCGTATTTTTAACGCTTGGGGTTATTAAGATTTTTGGATAAAATTTTTCATTTTATGAATGAACGATTTTATGGATATTTTTCCAGAGAATACTTGATATGTGAAGCTGTATTATTAATATACGGGGTATTCGAAAATATGCGTATCGGTGTTATGGTAGCATACGTAATAAATATAGGACTTATAATTATTTTAGTCCAATAAAATAAAGTTGAAGTTCATTCGAAAGTTAGAACAGAGTTTGAGAAACGGTATAAGTGAAAGGTGTTTATCCGGAGAATTGTTTCGTAAATTCTCGAAACAATTAAAGAGTATTAATTTAATGATTTTAAAATATATTAGAATCATGATATGAGATTTTAAGTTTTAAAACTTAGGTGGGACGAAAGAAAAGAGAATGAGAACGAGAGATTAAAACGTCGTCGGAAAATTACGCGACTATCGCACGAACCTTATTAAATAGCAAGCTTCCACCACACATTTACCAAAAAACAAGGAAAAATCAGATTTTTCCTCATTTCAAAGGCTCCATTCGGCAGATTCTTTGAGGGAAGAAAAGAGCTAGCTAGCCTCCATGGTTTATGATGTTCTATAGCTTAAATCGAAAGGTATGATTACCACCTTGCTTCCTCTTGAATCTTACATCATTCCATCCATGAAATCTTTAGTTATGATCCATGGAAGATGACTGTGAACAGTAACTCCGAAAATAAAATTTTTGTTTCTTTGATTCTAGTGTTCCTATGGCTTGTTAGATGATTGATTAGTGATGTATGTGTTATGGGTAGTGTAGAACAAGCTCGGTTGGTCATGAAAACACTTAATTGTTTGCTTGATTTTCAAACTTTAATTCTTGAGCTAAACTGATTTTTATTGCTTGGGGTTGTAGTATGTTGATTGTTGGTGTTGTTTGAGGTGTTGGGATTGTTGGTTGGTTGATTTGGAGTAGAATAAAAATGGAAAACGATGAGTTAATAAACGAAACCATGCCAAAATTTTGCTAAATGTTACTGCAGTAACTGTCCAGAAAAATCTGGGAACAGTTGGTCACTGCTCTTGGCTTATGGATGATATGGTTAGATAGTAGATAGTCTCTAGATCGTTTGAGCGCTAATTTTGCGTTATTCGGAGTTACGAGTCAAAAGTTATGAACGTTTTAGTAACGGTAGCGCAGGAAATGAAAATCCTGTTTTTGTCCAACTTTGAGGCTATGATTGGACTAGCTACGGAGCTTAATAAAATCCGAAACTTTTATGGGAGATTCTTTGACAGTCATATAAGACCCCAGAGAAGAAATTGTGTCAAAATGATTAATTTCCGATTTATTAAAAATGATAGAAAATAGGGTGTTTAAGTGAGATGAACATAAGAAAAGGTTGAACAACCGTTTTGGGGAACGATTTCGAGCAAGATAGAGGACTTGTCTCGAGTCGACCCAGTAACGAAAGTTGTTAAGGAACATCATGACTATACGTAGGTGCAAAGAACTTAATTAAAAACTATTGAGAAGATAGTTTTACGAGTAGCTAAAGTAAGCACGATGAAGTGAAATGTCGGGAAAAATAAGAATTAATAAAACTACCAAGTGCAAATTGTAAAGACCATAATTGGACTCGATATAGGTTTGTGGATTAGTATCGAGGTCCTAGCTTATCAAAATCATGAGGTTTAATAATCGCAAAGCCAATGTTAGTACTTAATAAAAAGTGGTTATGATTAGTAGAGTTAAAGTAGTCAACTCGAGTAGAGAGACTAATCAAAGTTCTTATATATATTGATAGAACTTCGGGATTACAAGTGGGATCATGGATATGCATCATGGACACCAGGCAAGATTCTTAACTCTATTTTCAAATTCTATTACAGAATATTTTGATTCTTGTATATGCAAATATCTCGAGTCCTTGAAATCTTGAACTTTTAACAAATTCTTGGTTATCAAGCTTTGTTGAGTATAAATTGTTTATATCAATCAAGAACTGTGCTTTACTTCCTTTTCTTGATTCTTGGACGATTCTGAACTTCTTGAAAAGTTAGAGTTCGTATAGCAAGTTCTCTAAATTCTGACCTTATAACATGTTTCTTGGTTATAAGGCTGTGGTGCTTGGATTCTTTTCTGTCATTGACTTGTATCATTGATTAATTGTTGTTCGCGCCTCTGAACTCTCAAAAGTTAGAGGACGCTTCCTGTCAGTTTTGCATAACTGACTTCCGTGTCAAGTACATCTCTTTGGTACTTGACAGACGACCGGGAGTAGTATATTATCGCTCGACTATTAGTCGATATTATCCAGGGATTCTCCCTGGAATATAAGTTTTGGGAATAATAAGTATTATGGGTTAGGGATTAATCAAGTTGATTAATATCCCTTCGATATTTTAAATAATATTTAGTTTTATTAAATATTATTTAAAAGGGTATATATCTAGTATTTAATATTGATTAAATACTTTCAACTCATTTTGAGTTATTTAAATATTATTTAAGATTGATTAAATATTATTTAAATATTTTGGATTATTTCAAAGTATTTATTTTGATTAAATACTTTTGATTCTTTTGGGAATATTTAAATATTATTTGAGATTGAATAAATACTATTTAAATATATTGATTCATTTAAAACTATTTAAATATTAAATAGTCTTGATTAAAATCCTAAGTAAAATATTTTAATTATTTTAAAATATTTTCAGGGACTATTCTAGGTTCAGTAATTATTGATTAAATATTTATTGGATCTTTAAAAATATTCCGGAGTTATCAAGAAAATTCTTAAAACATTATTTTTCATTAAATAATAAATACTGAGTTATGACTCGGATATTTTATACTTACTTTGAGTCGATAACTCCATGTTAGGGAAGGAATATCCCACTTTAACATTCTTTTTATTTAAACTGGTGCCTGTAGGGACCATTATTTTACCTAAAAGTATTATATTTTCGTGGGGTTTATTTTATCACCTATTAGCGACTCCCCGGTCGTGATCTTGATTTGATATCCATTCGTTGACCGAGAGTCAACCCACACATATAAAGAGATTACTTCCACCTCGTTTCGGGAGTTAATCTACTATCGAACATTGAAATCCTGCCAAGATTTGTTGTTATTCTGGAAGGTTGTATTAAATTCCCTTCCACACTTTGATTTGAAATCCTATCAAGCTTTGTTGATTGTATTCCAGAAGGTTGTATTAAATTCTCTTCTACACTTGTTGATTGTATTCTAGAAGGTTGTATTAAATTCCCTTCTAGACTTGTTGATTGTACTCAAAGGGAACTGGAGATATAAAGTGTAAGAGGCTTGTGTGCGGCACAGTCCATCTAGCGTAAGAGGCCGAGTGACGCACGGTCCAGCATTTAAAGGCCCATGTGTTGCCTAGGGTGATGACCGGTTTAGGATCATCCTTCTACTAGTAGTAAAGGTTACTTAACTATTGTACTATACGACTGATCATCGTGTACAATAGGCGTGGTGGATGCTCCAGTATCTTCTTTTCTTCCAATTGGAATTTGACATTAACACTGTAATGAAGGCCTAGGTGCTAAGTTACTGATAGTGTTAATGAGAACTGTTGAACTTTCATTGGTCCTACACTAAGGATAGTGTTAATGGGAACTGTTGAACTTTCATTGGTCCTACACTAAGAATAGTGTTAATGGGAACTGTTGAACTTTCATTGGTCCTACACTAAGGATAGTGTTAATGGGAACTGTTGAACTTTCATTGGTCCTACACTAAGGATAGTGTTAATGGGAACTGTTGAACTTTCATTGGTCCTACACTAAGGATAGTGTTAATGGGAACTGTTGAACTTTCATTGGTCCTACACTAGTGATAGTGTGGATGAAAATTGTTGAGCTTTTATTGATTCTTTTCGCAGTATCTTGAACTGCCTTCTTATTGATGCTCGAATAACTAGTACTCTGTGGGTGATACCATTGTGCTATATTGTCGATTCTGTTGTTCCCAAAACTGTGAATCTTAAATTGTGGTATCGCAGTAACTTGAACTGCATACTTATGTTGAAAATCTTCTTGCATCGTAAACTCTGATTCATTTATTGTCGAAACATATTTCGCTAAACTTTCTGCTGGAAAAGCATTGCAAATTATCTACTGATATTGTTGGACATCGCGTTGGTATAAATATTAGTTACCACCCTTTTCTTGGTACGAATTACAGAAATATTCTAATATATATCTTGCTGAGCATTCTTTGGCTCATTCTTGTTTTTGCAAATTTTAAATCTTGCAGTAAGACAGGTCCATCGGATGCAAAGGAAAGAAGAGGCTCGAGCTTGAGTTAGTCAGGTTCAAGGCTTCTACAGGTTGTGTAAGCTAGATAGGATTGCAGTTTAGAATCCTAAGACTTGTTGTAAAATATGTAATGTAATAATAAATGTTGAAACAACGAGATCCTGAGTTTATTACAGTTGAATTATAATAACTGTTATTATTTTAAGTTCGTTTTCTGAGACTATGGCTCGAGTTGTGTATTTGGATTGGGGTCACCAGGATATGTTGTGATATAATTATTAAGCAGGTGAGTATTTTATTGTGGAATTGGATTGTGATGGCCTAGATCCCTGACCCCGGATCTGGGGGTGTCACAGAGGTGGTATCAGAGCTCTGAGTCATAGTACTTAGATACGAGAGAGTTAAGAGTTATATATATGTAAGATAGGAGTTCGTATTGGACTACCGGATGTAGTGCCAATGTATAAGATAGAACCTTGACAAGTACCTTAAGTTAGTAATGTCAAGATCATGGAGAACCTTTTGGGGTTATAATTTTATGCCGGATTCGAGGAATTGTTCCCAAATAGGCAGTGACCCGGTATTTGTAAGACTAACTAGAAGTATGATGGATCTAAGGATATTATTGATGTTTGTTTGAGTATGAGGAATACGAGGATTTTGTTGAGGATTCCCTGAGAATACAAAGTAAAGCATCAATCTAGATGATGTATGCTATGCATACAATGTAGGATCACAACAAAGAGTTAAGATACACACTTCATGTAGTTTTCGAGTATATTAAGGATTTTGGATTAAAGTAAGTCCTCGGGATAGAGATGATTGCTACATTGCAAGTATGATGGTTAGGTTAACCAGTATAAATGAGCTATTGCATAAGTGATTGTATGAAGCTCCTTCTTTCAAGAAGTGGAATTCTGGACTAGAGAGGGGTCTAAGTAGGCATTGATGACGAAATGGTTGAGTGATATAGGAGGTTCAAGAAAAAGTACCGTAACCCAAGTATGGATCCATAAGTGCGACTTAATTGAGACTACATATAGCGGATAAAATATTCATCCTTTTGGCAATAACCCGAAGAGGTAGTGTGCATTTCAGCAAATCTTTGTTAATGTTATGCAGCGAATAAGATTGATGGTCCAAGGTAGTGGTCGTTGATATTGTTGTTGACTGCCGTGGAGGATGCTCGAGAGTACACATATATATATAGTGACTCTAGTTATCGCCTTTTGATATACATTATGTTTTGGGTGACTGACTAGATGTTGATGTTTGAGGTCATTACAGGACAAAGATTGTTTGGAATGTTGGGATTGTAATTGAGGTGTTTCTACATCGGGTGTAGTTTGACTTACGAATAAGTCATGCCCAATTTTCTGTAGGAAATACATTCACTTAAGTTTAATAAACTTCGAGTTAAGAAGACGTATAAATGAAAATTTTTCAGGAGAAAATAGAGAAGCATGGCTTAAAGTATATGGCCATCTATATATGAGTCAATATTGAGGATTGAGAGGGATTAATGCCATAATAAAGTGTATATACATGATGACTTAAGAGATATGAAAGTCTACAATGAGATAATATCGAGGAATAGTTGCACTGAGAAGTTGTGAGTTTACTAATGGGGATTTGTTTGGTTGAGTTTGATGTTGGGTTTTAATAACCAAATGCGTAGTCGGATTATGTCTGATTGAGTTATGAGACTGAGCTAATCTATGTTTTTGTTCCTCTAGAACGTTATCGAGTCGGAGTACTGTGAATTAAAGGAGTTTGTCATACGTACAATAGTATTTATCTTGAGAAATTAAATGATGGATTGGGCGTGTTTGGTGCTCAGGGTTATATTTCAACCCACAAAGAGTTATAATAGGACTAACGGTAGCGACCATAGAATGACCAAATTGTATAATATTACCCTGTTTCCCTACCTTGCCACATATAAAGTTACCTTATGCTGATCAAAATTTCGGAAGAGAAATTGGTGGAGACCTAATAAGGTCGTTGATTCAACGAGAATTCCTATGAACTTTATTGAACAAAGATTTCTTTAGCCGTGAATATTTCCTGTATTACGTAACTGTCCCTAAGTAGTTGATAATTCAGATGTAATTGAAGTTTAGACCTGAAACAAGAGTGTGTTAGATTATGAATTGAAATTTACAGTTATTGGCAAGATTGTCACCTCGAATGTTGGGGATTCAATTAGATCCTTAGTGTTGGAAATAACTACTATATAGATTCAATAAGTGGTTATAGAAGGAAGTTGAAATGAAATGGTTGAGAAAGAGACATGGAGAAAAAAAAAAAAGAAATTTGAGGAACAACATATATAGAACTACCATGAACTTTTAACTAGGAACTGGAGTTCTACTTCAGAAAGAACAGTGGATTAAGAAATCTGAGCGTGTTGGAGTACAGTTAATTATGGTTCCCCCAAGTCAATCAAGACCTCATTTACTAAACAGTGAGACTGATATTGGGAAATATGTGAAATGGACAACAAGAGGCTATAATTATAAAGTCTAGATGTTATGAGAATGATTGCCCTAAAAGAAGGGATATCATGTTTTAAATATGGAGAATGAAGGAAAAGTAATATAGTATCAAGATTGACTAGCGTACCGGTTTGACATAGATTTAAGTCCCTTCCAAATTGAAGAATTGATGTGGTGTTAAGAATGGACAATTGTCCCAAATAAGGATGTTCAAACTAATGCTAATGATAAAATAGTGAAGTTAAGATTACTCGATATTGGATAAAGTTGAGATTTGAAGACAGAGATAAATTGAGAAGATTTAAATTACGATTCGATTGAAAAGTATAATATGCTTTGGATGTTAAATGTGGGGCACCCATACTGGATATGAAAAAGGAAACATGGAATAATGAGAAGTACGTAATAGTTAAAGAATTGAAGGATGAAACCTTTAGCGACATTTTGGGGTTACCACCCATTAGAGACTATATCATTCGTCATTGACCTAGTGTTACTATGAGGTGCACATGATTTGTTTGTAAAGGAAACAGATAGCGGCATGAGACCGCGCGTACATTGGTGAGAATGGATTAAGTGAATTGATTAATTTAGCAATCAATATTGGATATCTATAATATGGACAGACATAATATTCGATCACTCGAAGAAATTAGTCTACTGGAGAAGATATATTGAGGATAGGTTATCGCCAACTACAGAATTACCTAGATAGTATGCCAAGGATGGCATTGAGGACACGATAAGGACAGTATGAGTCTTCGATGAGGTAGGTTATATTAATGAATGCACATGTACCATTTGAGGATTTCATTGGAGTTTTAAGAAATAATGGGATAATTGTCGTAGTCTTCATAAGGGGATATTTTGATCCGCCCAAAGATTAAGGAAGATTATAAAGCAAAAATGTAAATAGCCTTGGAAATATTAAGAGAAAAGAGGTTGGATGCCAAATTCTCTAAGTGGGAGACTTGGTTAAATGAGTTTAAGTTTTGAGGTATGTAGTAAGTGGGGAAATAAGTTTGAGGAAATTAAAGAATAGATGGGTAACAGTCGTTGTTGCGACTACCAGATGATAAAAGGTGATTCTTGTAATTATTGATATCATGTATTTTGAGAAATTGATTGTGCGCGAAAGCAACATAGTAGAAATTATTTTATATGTGTCTGAGTAAATGAGGAAATATGAATTAAGGTATCATACCCATGAATTGGAGTTGATAGCTATAATGTTTGCACTTAAGATTTGGAAATATCATTTGAATGGATAGAAGTGTAGAATTTTCAAAGACTATAAGAGTCTTAAGGATATATTCACTCGGAAAGAATAGAAATGAGAAATTTGGGGATTTTGTCAATAGGTTCCTAAATGAGTAGGGACTGTAGTATATTGAGTTCATAATGCATTAAGGAATGAAAATTTCAAAATATATTTTCTCTCCCTTTCAAAATCATTTTCTTCTAAATTTTAACTATTTTTCATCCGATTGAGATAAACAATGCATATGGTGTGACTTCTTGTCTGTGTGATAAAAGTCTGGTGGGCAACCACTCGATTATGTATTATAAACCAGAAAGTACTAAAGACTGGCCATCTTGAGTACAAATATGGTTGTTCTCAGTCATATCCAAATTATTTTCTTTCTTATTTATCATATACATTAAAAATGAGTTTATTGATTTACAAACTACTCTCATCATTTGTTTTGATGATCTTTGTTGAAAAGATCTCTATTAAAATTATGTACAAGGTTATCTTTTATAGAAAGTGTGTACCTTGGATTTCAAAAAGGAGTGGTGGTAGTTACTTACTACGGTTAGAGCTTTTATATGACTCTGGTTATCACTCATATATAGTCATGCCCCCTTACGACGTTTAGTGCAAACGAAAGTATCGATCTACTTTGTGCCAGGGACAAAATCGATGAATGATAGATAACTGAGAATAAAAAACCGGTTTGACAGGCATATGATGCAAATTGTAATATTTGAAAGTGATTATTAATAACCCAAGATGGACAACGCGAGTATGGTGATCAAGTCTAAAAAGGGCAGAGAATATGAAGCGAGAGACTTCATATTGCTGAACATATTATCGTGAAAAGAAGTAATGAAATTTAGTAAGAACGAAAACTTAAGCTCAAGGAGTATTGAATCTTTCCAGGTCTTAAAGTATATCAAGAAGGTGTATACGAGGTGGCGCTTCTTCCCAATTTTAACGAATTCATCGTGTGTATCATACGTTAAGTGTGAGGAAATTATAGCGCGGACGTTAGGCATGCGTTAGAGTACGAACTTATAAAGACAATCGACTGATTAAAGAAAGTGTTGAGAAGTGAAGTAGTATCAGTAGTGATATTGTTGTACGAAACTGAGTAGGTTGAAGACTCAACATGAGAATTCGAAATTGAGGTGTGAGGATAGTAACCACAGTTGTTCGCACGTAAATTCCGAGGACGGAATTCTTTTAAGGAGGGGAGACTGTAATAACCCGTATTTTTAACGCTTGGGGTTATTAAGATTTTTGGATAAAATTTTTCATTTTATGAATGAACGATTTTATGGATATTTTTCCAGAGAATACTTGATATGTGAAGCTGTATTATTAATATACGGGGTATTCGAAAATATGCGTATCGGTGTTATGGTAGCATACGTAATAAATATAGGACTTATAATTATTTTAGTCCAATAAAATAAAGTTGAAGTTCTTTCGAAAGTTAGAACAGAGTTTGAGAAACGGTGTAAGTGAAAGGTGTTTATCCGGAGAATTGTTTCGTAAATTCTCGAAACAATTAAAGAGTATTAATTTAATGATTCTAAAATATATTAGAATCATGATATGAGATTTTAAGTTTTAAAACTTAGGTGGGACGAAAGAAAAGAGAATGAGAACGAGAGATTAAAACGTCGTCGGAAAATTACGCGACTATCGCACGAACCTTATTAAATAGCAAGCTTCCACCACACATTTACCAAAAAACAAGGAAAAATCAGATTTTTCCTCATTTCAAAGGCTCCATTCGGCAGATTCTTTGAGGGAAGAAAAGAGCTAGCTAGCCTCCATGGTTTATGGTGTTCTATATCTTAAATCGAAGGTATGATTACCACCTTGCTTCCTCTTGAATCTTACATCATTCCATCCATGAAATCTTTAGTTATGATCCATGGAAGATGACTGTGAACAGTAACTCCGAAAATAAAATTTTTGTTTCTTTGATTCTAGTGTTCCTATGGCTTGTTAGATGATTGATTAGTGATGTATGTGTTATGGGTAGTGTAGAAGAAGCTCGGTTGGCCATGAAAACACTTAATTGTTTGCTTGATTTTCAAACTTTAATTCTTGAGCTAAACTGATTTTTATTGCTTGGGGTTGTAGTATGTTGATTGTTGGTGTTGTTTGAGGTGTTGGGATTGTTGGTTGGTTGATTTGGAGTAGAATAAAAATGGAAAACGATGAGTTAATAAACGAAACCATGCCAAAATTTTGCTAAATGTTACTGCAGTAACTGTCCAGAAAAATCTGGGAACAGTTGGTCACTGCTCTTGGCTTATGGATGATATGGTTAGATAGTAGATAGTCTCTAGATCGTTTGAGCGCTAATTTTGCATTATTCGGAGTTACGAGTCAAAAGTTATGAACGTTTTAGTAACGGTAGCGCAGGAAATAGAAATCCTGTTTTTGTCCAACTTTGAGGCTATGATTGGACTAGCTACGGAGCTTAATAAAATCCGAAACTTTTATGGGAGATTCTTTGACAGTCATATAAGACCCCAGAGAAGAAATCGTGTCAAAATGATTAATTTCCGATTTATTAAAAATGATAGAAAATAGGGTGTTTAAGTGAGAGGTACATAAGAAAAGGTTGAACAACCGTTTTGGGGAACGATTTCGAGCAAGATAGAGGACTTGTCTCGAGTCGACCCAATAACGAAAGTTGTTAAGGAACATCATGACTATACGTAGGTGCAAAGAACTTGATTAAAAACTATTGAGAAGATAGTTTTACGAGTAGCTAAAGTAAGCACGATGAAGTGAAATGTCAGGAAAAATAAGAGTTAATAAAACTACCAAGTGCAAATTGTAAAGACCATAATTGGACTCGATATAGGTTTGTGGATTAGTATCGAGGTCCTAGCTTATCAAAATCATGAGGTTTAATAATCGCAAAGCCAATGTTAGTACTTAATAAAAAGTGGTTATGATTAGTAGAGTTAAAGTAGTCAACTCGAGTAGAGAGACTAATCAAAGTTCTTATATATATTGATAGAACTTCTGGATTACAAGTGGGATCATGGATATGCATCATGGACACCAGGCAAGATTCTTAACTCTATTTTCAAATTCTATTACATAATATTTTGATTCTTGTATATGCAAATATCTCGAGTCCTTGAAATCTTGAGCTTTTAACAAATTCTTGGTTATCAAGCTTTGTTGAGTATAAATTGTTTATATCAATCAAGAACTGTGCTTTACTTCCTTTTCTTGATTCTTGGACGATTCTGAACTTCTTGAAAAGTTAGAGTTCGTATAGCAAGTTCTCTAAATTCTGACCTTATAACATGTTTCTTGGTTATAAGGCTGTGGTGCTTGGATTCTTTTCTGTCATTGACTTGTATCATTGATTAATTGTTGTTCGCGCCTCTGAACTCTCAAAAGTTAGAGGACGCTTCCTGTCAGTTTTGCATAACTGACTTCCGTGTCAAGTACATCTCTTTGGTACTTGACAGACGACCGGGAGTAGTATATTATCGCTCGACTATTAGTCGATATTATCCAGGGATTCTCCCTGGAATATAAGTTTTGGGAATAATAAGTATTATGGGTTAGGGATTAATCAAGTTGATTAATATCCCTTCGATATTTTAAATAATATTTAGTTTTATTAAATATTATTTAAAAGGGTATATATCTAGTATTTAATATTGATTAAATACTTTCAACTCATTTTGAGTTATTTAAATATTATTTAAGATTGATTAAATATTATTTAAATATTTTGGATTATTTCAAAGTATTTATTTTGATTAAATACTTTTGATTCTTTTGGGAATATTTAAATATTATTTGAGATTGAATAAATACTATTTAAATATATTGATTCATTTAAAACTATTTAAATATTAAATAGTCTTGATTAAAATCCTAAGTAAAATATTTTAATTATTTTAAAATATTTTCAGGGACTATTCTAGGTTCAGTAATTATTGATTAAATATTTATTGGATCTTTAAAAATATTCCGGAGTTATCAAGAAAATTCTTAAAACATTATTTTTCATTAAATAATAAATACTGAGTTATGACTCGGATATTTTATACTTACTTTGAGTCGATAACTCCATGTTAGGAAAGGAATATCCCACTTTAACATTCTTTTTATTTAAACTGGTGCCTGTAGGGACCATTATTTTACCTAAAAGTATTATATTTTCGTGGGGTTTATTTTATCACCTATTAGCGACTCCCCGGTCGTGATCTTGATTTGATATCCATTCGTTGACCGAGAGTCAACCCACACATATAAAGAGATTACTTCCACCTCGTTTCGGGAGTTAATCTACTATCGAACATTGAAATCCTGCCAAGATTTGTTGTTATTCTGGAAGGTTGTATTAAATTCCCTTCCACACTTTGATTTGAAATCCTATCAAGCTTTGTTGATTGTATTCCAGAAGGTTGTATTAAATTCCCTTCTACACTTGTTGATTGTATTCTAGAAGGTTGTATTAAATTCCCTTCTAGACTTGTTGATTGTACTCAAAGGGAACTGGAGATATAAAGTGTAAGAGGCTTGTGTGCGGCACAGTCCATCTAGCGTAAGAGGCCGAGTGATGCACGGTCCAGCATTTAAAGGCCCATGTGTTGCCTAGGGTGATGACCGGTTTAGGATCATCCTTCTACTAGTAGTAAAGGTTACTTAACTATTGTACTATACGACTGATCATCGTGTACAATAGGCGTGGTGGATGCTCCAGTATCTTCTTTTCTTCCAATTGGAATTTGACATTAACACTGTAATGAAGGCCTAGGTGCTAAGTTACTGATAGTGTTAATGAGAACTGTTGAACTTTCATTGGTCCTACACTAAGGATAGTGTTAATGGGAACTGTTGAACTTTCATTGGTCCTACACTAAGGATAGTGTTAATGGGAACTGTTGAACTTTCATTGGTCCTACACTAAGGATAGTGTTAATGGGAACTGTTGAACTTTCATTGGTCCTACACTAAGGATAGTGTTAATGGGAACTGTTGAACTTTCATTGGTCCTACACTAAGGATAGTGTTAATGGGAACTGTTGAACTTTCATTGGTCCTACACTAGTGATAGTGTGGATGAAAATTGTTGAGCTTTTATTGATTCTTTTCGCAGTATCTTGAACTGCCTTCTTATTGATGCTCGAATAACTAGTACTCTGTGGGTGATACCATTGTGCTATATTGTCGATTCTGTTGTTCCCAAAACTGTGAATCTTAAATTGTGGTATCGCAGTAACTTGAACTGCATACTTATGTTGAAAATCTTCTTGCATCGTAAACTCTGATTCATTTATTGTCGAAACATATTTCGCTAAACTTTCTGCTGGAAAAGCATTGCAAATTATCTACTGATATTGTTGGACATCGCGTTGGTATAAATATTAGTTACCACCCTTTTCTTGGTACGAATTACAGAAATATTCTAATATATATCTTGCTGAGCATTCTTTGGCTCATTCTTGTTTTTGCAAATTTTAAATCTTGCAGTAAGACAGGTCCATCGGATGCAAAGGAAAGAAGAGGCTCGAGCTTGAGTTAGTCAGGTTCAAGGCTTCTACAGGTTGTGTAAGCTAGATAGGATTGCAGTTTAGAATCCTAGGACTTGTTGTAAAATATGTAATGTAATAATAAATGTTGAAACAACGAGATCCTGAGTTTATTACAGTTGAATTATAATAACTGTTATTATTTTAAGTTCGTTTTCTGAGACTATGGCTCGAGTTGTGTATTTGGATTGGGGTCACCAGGATATGTTGTGATATAATTATTAAGCAGGTGAGTATTTTATTGTGGAATTGGATTGTGATGGCCTAGATCCCTGACCCCGGATCTGGGCGTGTCACAAAGAGTAAAACTGAAAATTCAATTGATCAACCTTTTCACCTATTGCATCTTGATTTATTTGGTCATGTCAACATTATGTCCATTGGAAAGAAGAAATACACTCTTGTGATAGTTGATGATTTCACTAGATTTACTTGGGTATACTTTTTGCATAAAAAGGATGAAAATGCATAAATAATTTTTGAACATATTGCAATGATTGAGAATGGATCAACTCATAAGGTGAAGAATCTAAGAAGTGACAATGGAACAAAATTTAAAAATTCTGCAATGGAAGAATTCTGCTAAACAAAAGGTATTATTCAACAATTCTCAGCACCTAGTATATCTCAACAAAATGGTGTAGTTGAAAAAAGGACAGAACACTTATAGAAGCTGTCAGAACAATGCTAGAAGGAGCAAAACTACCTACTTATTTTTGGGCAGAAGCTGTAAACACTACATGCATTACACAAAATTGTTCCTTAATCAACAAACATGGAATGACTCCATATGAATCTTTGAAGGGAAGAAATCCAAATGTTAAGTACTTCCATATCTTTGGAAGCAAGTGTTTTATTCTCAAAACACATCTTGAGTAATTGAAGAAATTTAAACTTAAAGCAAATGAAAGAATTTTTATTGGATATGCAACATCTTCTAAAACCTCTTCAAGGGCATTCAATGTATTCAATCTAAGGACAAGGATAGTCATGTAATCAATCAATGTCTCTTTTGATGAAGGGAAAATAGCTGGATTACATGATAAGGATGCACAGAAAACTCTAAGATTTGAGAATGAACTGCAAAAAATAATCTCTGGTGAACCAAATTCTGATGAGTCAAACTCTGGTGAACCAAACTCTGATGAAATAAACTCTGTTCAACCAATATCTGGTGATGTAATCTCTGATTCAGAAATGATAAAAATAGAAATTGAAGATTCTGCACATGTTGAGGGGGAGAATATCAATCAGAAACTAACATTGGAGATCAAAACACAGTAATTGAAATATCAGAGTCTGACCAAACTCTGATGAACCCAAACTTTGAACCCCTAAATTCTGATCCATCAAACTCTGAGACTACAATCACTGATACCTCAATCTCTGATAATTCAAACTCTGGGTATATAAACTCTGAGACATCAAACACTGATGAAAGCACATATTCAGGGGGAGGATCATCATTTATAGAAGAATCTTTCTATGAGATATCAAATCATGGGGGAGCATCCAGTTCAAGAAATCCTCCACATCCAAGAAAGTGGACAAAAGGTCACACACCTGAAATAATTATTGGTGATTTGGAAAGTGGTGTAAAGACAAGAAAAGCTACACCGAATGAATGTCTATTTCATAGTTTTCTATCATAAATAGAACCAAAGAAAGTTGAAGATGCTTTGAAGGATGCAGATTGGGTTACTGCAATGCAGGAAGAATTGAATGTGTTTGAAAGAAATGAAGTATAGACCCTAGTACGTAGGACAAAGAACAGATCAATTGTTGGTACAAAATGGGTATTCAGGAATAAGATATATTCTGATGGAATCATTACAAGAAATAAAGCAAGACTCGTAGCCAAAGGCTATTCTCAGCAAGAAGGCATAGATTATGATGAAACCTATGCACCAGTAGCCAGACTTGAAGCAATCAGAATTTTTCTTGCTTATGTTGCACATAAGAAATTCAAGGTCTACCAGATGGATGTTAAAAGTGTATTTTTAAATGGTGAACTTGAAGAAGAAGTTTATGTTGAACAACCACCTGGCTTTGTCAATCCAAAATATCCAAATCATGTCTACAGACTGGATAAAGCTTTATATGGACTAAAACAAGCACCAAGGGCTTGGTACGAAACTTTAGCTCTATTTTTACTTGAAAGTGGTTTCACTAGAGGCACAATTGATAAAACCTTGTTTTATAGAACTCAAGATAAGGATCTATTATTGGTACAAATATATGTTAATGATATAATATTTGGTTCCACTAATGAGAAACTTTGTGAAAGATTTTCAAAGTTAATGCAGTCCAAGTATCAAATGAGAATGATGGGAGAATTAAGTTATTTTCTAGGTTTACAAGTGAAACTGACTTAGGAAGGAATTTTCATTAATCAGTCTAAATACACAAAGAATCTACTCATAAAATTTCAAATGCAAGACTCTGCATCTGCTAAAACTCATATGGCAACTGCAACAAAGCTTGATCAAGACACTGGAGAACCTGTTGACATTACAGCATACAGAGGAATGATTGGTTCTCTACTTTATTTGACTGCAGGTAGACCAGACATCATGTTTGCAACATGTCTGTGTGCTAGATTTCAAGCAGATCCAATAGTACCTCATTTGATAGATGTGAAGAGGATTTTCAGATATCTCAAGGGCAATATTAATCTTGGCTTATAGTATTCTAGAGAGTCTGATTTTAAATTAATTGGCTATTCAGATGCTGACTTTGCAGGATGTAAAATTGACAGAAAAAGTACAAGTGGCAGTTGTCAATTTCTGGGTGAAAGACTAGTGTCATGGTTTAGCAAGAAGTAGAAATCAACCTCAACATCTATAGCAGAGGCTGAATATATAGTTGCAGGAAGCTGTTGTGCACAGATATTATGGATTAAAAATCAACTACTGGATTATGGCTTGAACTTCTCACAAATTCCTATTTATTGTGATAATCAAAGTGCAAATGCAATGACAGGAAATCTAGTTCAACATTCTCTAACAAAGCACATCAGTATCAGATATCATTTCATAAGGGAGCATGTTATGGACATCATTTTTCATTTTTGTGACATCATAATTATCATTCTCTGATTGGATTTGAAACAAGGCGCGTGTATCTCACGAATGACGATTTATATACTTACATAATTATACAAACACTTGCTGTATTTTGAGATTTGTATTAATAATTGCTCTTCAAATCAATTTTCACCATGTGTCCCACTACAGATGTTATGCAAATGAAAAGGCACAGATTAATTCTAATTATCATTTTTGGGTTATTAATCTGTATCTATTATTCTTCATTTGTTCTTCTTCTCTAGTTTCTCGAAAACCCTAACTGTTCAAACCTGCATATCTTCATTGTTTTAATGGCATCCAAAGGACAAACCTTCAAAACCTACACTTTTGCTGCCACCAACTATATTGCTCTGTTAAACAAATCTTATGCACATGAAGATTTTCATGTTATTCAAGATTTCTTAAGACAAAGTTACATTGGCTATGCTTTACAGGAACCTTTAAACTTCTCTGCTCAAACAATGATAAGAATATGGTCGTCTGCAAAATTCAATAATGCAAGTGATGATGAAGAGCCTATCATCACGTTTCACTGTAATGGTAAACACTTGATTACTCCGGTTGTGGTGCGACAAGCCCTTCATCTTCCAGACGTGGTTGAGTATGATGATATTGTGGGAGATGATCAAATCAAAGACTTTTTCAGGTCTATAGGCTATGGAGGAAGCCTATCAAAGTTGGGAAGCCTGACAAGACCCAATCTTCGAAGAGAATGGAGTTTCTTCTTCGATTGCATAACAAGGGCTTTTACAGGCAAGTGCACGAATTTTGATGCAATCCCTCAGCTAGTACAACAGATTGGGTATTTTCTGACCCATAATTTCAACTTTAATTTTTCTTGTTTAATTATTAGGCAGCTAGCTAGCAAAATAAATGATGATGCTCATACTGTATATTTTGCTAGATTTCTTCTGGTTAATTTTTAATTTTTTATTGCCTGATGTAAATTTTGAGGATGATCAGAGTTTAGCTACTTTTTGTATGAATAAAAGAATTTTTGGTGACTTAGCTAGGAAGGATGCTAAGAAAGGTAAGCTCTCTTCTCTCTTTTATCCCACATGGGCCAGGCTTCTCTTAAATCAGAGAATGCCTACAATGTATGGAAGGGACTTTCTCTCTGTGGCTATGGATCAGAGTTTAGCACCCTCTGATTCAAACCCAGGCCACCCTCCAAACACTGACACCCAAACACTTTTGCCAACCTCTACAGTCTCCCAAAAGGCTGTAGTTGTAAAGCACACCTCTCAACAGGGCTCAAGCAAAAGGAAGGGGAAGGCAGTAAAAGAATCTTCTCCTAAAAAGAGGAAATTGATTGATGAAGATTCAGATTCTGATGAAGGGTTGGTTCTTGCCAAGAGAAAGACTGTTGAACAAGCTTCTGAGATACCTCCCGCACCTTTCATAAAGCCATTCACAGTAAATCTAATGCCTGAGGTGAAGAAGAAGTGGAGAAGATTAGTCAAGGCCGTAAACTCTAAGGCTGCAAACACAAGGACTAAACTCTGATGCAGTAATAAACTCTGATATTCTAATCTCTGATCAACCAAAATCTCAAGAGCTAAACTCTGAATACATTCTAACCTCTGAGCTAAACTCTGATGTCTTGACAAATTCTGTTGAAGCATGGCGTTGCTAGAAGGCAAATATTCCTTGGAAGGAATATGGATTACCAGTTCCAATTTAGAACATGATTCTTCGATATGTCAAGTTAAAAGCTAATTGGTGGACAAATGTTGCCCATTATAACCATGAACGTATTAGACGGGGGGCTACTGTTGACAATGACATTGGTGACCTCAAGGATTCAATCACCAAAACCTCTTCTTCTGTTCAATCTTCACAAAATTCTATGGAGCTGAAAATAAAAACTGTCTGAGCAAAATAAGATGCTTTGGAAGCTAAAGTGGACAATCTTTTTAAATCTGTTATTTCTATGCAGGGGATGCTATACACAATAGTTGAACTTCTTATTATCAAGCCAGGGAATGATGTCAGAAAGGGGGAGAAGGTTTCAGACAAATGCAAGGAGGATGCTGCACAATAACCTGACAAACCTGATGATGAAGATCAAGGGAGTCATAAGGAGGGAAAATAAACTATGAAGCAGCAAACTCTGATTGGTCAAACTTCAACCACTCAAACTCTGATGGCAACAAACTCTGACAAACAGTTAATCTCTGACAAACAACAAACTTTGATAGAAGCTGATTTGGCTTTAGCAAAATGGCTTGAAGAAAAAGAGAAGCCTGAGAAAATTGAGGAACAAAATTTAAAAGATGCAGAACTGGCAATGAAGCTATTTGAAGAGGAAAATCCTGGATTAGATCTAGTTGCTGTGGAAGCTGAATTGAAGAAGTCTGGTACTGACAATGCTCAAGTCCAGAAAAAGAGAATATATGTAAAGAGAGGTCCAATTCAGAAGAAGGTACCTACTCAATAGAAGAAGCCAGAATCTAAGCCTATTCAAATCAAAACTGTTGAAACTCCCAAGCCAGTTGCTCAATCAAAACCAGTTTCAGAAATTCAAACAAGATCATCTGCAAGAATTCAACAAAAACCTCCAGCTAAGCCAAAGAATTCTCTCACTATGTCTGGAATAACTTTTCTTCCAGGTGGTTCAAGCTTTAAAGATGAGGAAGAAGAACAACAACAATCTTTGATAAGGAAGAAAAGATTTGATCTTCTTTGGACAAAGACTCAAACTCTGACTCTCGATGCTAGGCTTGGAAAAGACAAAGGTGGTATTGGTGATTCACATGCTAAAGTCTACAGGGGTGAAGCAAATATCTTCAGAGATCCTTTTTCATTAAAAGATAAACCTGAAGAAGAGTTGTCTCAAGAACATTTGGACAAACTAATCTCTGTTATTATTGTGAATGATATCTTTGATGGTGCTCAAGCTAAGGAGAAGCTCATTTATTTCTTAGAGGATGGGAGAGTTTTGAAGATTGCTCAAGAAGATTTAATTCAAAAAGCATCTAAACAACTTGAACATGTTCTATATCTTCTAAATGATGAAAATGAAGTTACTTCAAGATGGGTGAAGATTATTGAAGGAGTAATAGTTGAGAAGAAAAAGAATGAAAGGCTAATGATGATAAAATCTGAAGAGTATGAGCCTCGATATGTACTTGAAGATGGAACAAGAAGAGCTATGAGAAAAGGAGATGCAAGGGTCAAAATGGTGTTAGATATTCATACACTAATCTTAAATCCTAATGGTATGAAGGCCTGTTGCATTGCCATGGATGAAAGAATGAACATATCATCTATTTATGCTCTAAGGGCTGCTATATGTCAGATTGATGATTCTTCTGAACAGATGAGGAATTGAAGGAGAAGCTGGTTGATTTGTTGAAAACTGCTGAAGAAAAACTTCTGAATCAATTTCTGAAAGATGATTTCTCTTACAGAAGAATCTTAATTAAAAAGGGTAAACAAACTCTGATGCATTTGTCTTGGATTTCTGACATCATAAGTGAAATTTATGTTTTAATTCTGAAAGCATAAATTGGGGGAGATTGTTAGAAAGCAAACACTGATGGTTGTCAGAGAATACAAATTTGAGTTTGCACTGCTAACGTCATCAGAGTTTAAGGAGCTGTCGGACAGAGTTTACTCTAACAGAGAATGCTCTATCAGAGAATAACAACCGACAGAGTTTATCAGGAAGTAATTCGAATCAGAATCTGAATAGGATAGTAAGAAGGTATCCTAATGCAAGTCTATTTCCTTATGTAAAGCTGTTCTATTTCTAATCTGATTTGTAATTGAATTGTACCTGTGTCTATATAAACACAGACATAGGTTAACGTCAAAGTAATCTTTGCAAATCATATTATTCATAATCTAGCAGCTCTTGAGAACAAAGAACTTCTTAAGAGAGCTTTGTAACCTATTCATTATCTTTAATATAGAACAATATTCATCTTTTACATACTTGTGTTCTTAATCGATTTACTAGTACTATTGCATTCAACCCCCCTTCTGTAATAGCTTACTTATCTAGGCAAACATCTTCCAAGTCCTCTAATTCTTCCGATGCTTCCTCGACATTAATTACTTTCATTCTGTCGCTCTTTAACTTTGCACGAAGCCAATCTTGGCCACAAATATGACCTTGCACCATTTTTAATGTCAAACAAATTAATAAATACATATATACTTAAGAAAATGAGTATATATATATTTTTTATAATTATAGATTTAAAAGAAAAGGAAAATACTTAAGTACTTAATCTTAGAAGTCAAAGAACTTCTAAATTGATCAAGAGTCCGTCCTCCGGCACTAAACACAGCTTTCGATGCAACAGTGGATACATGAATTGCTAATATATCACGTGCCATGTGTGCAAGAATTGGAAATCTTGGACCATTCATTTTCCACCAGTTTAATATTTCAATATCCTCTTCACCCATTTCCTCATTCAAATAGCGTTCAAGTTCTGGCCTAGAACTCATATATCTCCCTCTTGCCCCTGTTGAAGTTTGTAACATCCTAACTTTTTCCAAGATACTTTTTTTCATGCTTTTAGCATCATACACTCTAGATGTAGTTTCACTAATTTGCTCAGTCATATGCACACTAGCAGGAGAATATATATTTTTATACTCATCAAATAAATTATAAACAAATTCTTGTATTTGACCAAGCAAATTATCACCATTAAGTTCACCATACATTTTATGAAGAGAAAGTTCCAAGCCAACAATTTTTACTTTTGGATCAAGTATCGCTGCCACATAAATCAACATGTTAAACTTTTCTAAATTACCCCAGTATTTATCAAAATTTTCTCTCATTTCAAGAGCCATCAAACCTAACTCAAGATCACTAGTGGCTGCTAAATCATTCAATGTTTCTAAGGTAGTGCCAATATCAAACAATGCACTGTTGGATGTAACACTCAAGGACACAGATACATTATTAGTTAATTTAAAAAAACTTTTCCAAAAACACAATAAGTCTCCTAATAAAGTCCCAATCACTCTCGTGGGGAGGCCCTAAATTACCAAACTCTCTCTAGTCAGCTTCTTTATGCAACTCAAACATCTCAAAAACTCTCTCAAATTTCAAAGCTGTTTCCAACATAGTGTATGTAAAGTTCCATCGAGTAGGTACATCGAGGGATAATAATGATTTACTTTCTATTTTTAAAACCGTTGCTAAATCTTTGAACCTTTGTAGCCTAGCATGAGAGTTTCTTACAAATCTAACAGCAACTCGCACCCTTTTAATAGATTGGAGAGAGTGTTTCAATTTTATACCATCCCAAATAATAAGATTAACAATGTGAGCAACATATCTCATATGCAAGTATTTTCCGTTAACTATACTACAACCTTTCTCCCGTAATATATCAACCAAATTACCACAAGCAACGTCATTTGAAGAAACATTATCGACTGTCACAGTAAAAAGTTTAGAATCTAAACCCCAACTATCTAAACAAACTCCTATAGCTTTTGCAATTGCATCACCTTTATGACTCGAAATTGGACAAAATTTTGAAATTCTTTTTTGTAATTTCCAATTATCATCTATGAAATGTACATTAAGGCACATATAGTTGATTCTCTGATTGGATGTCCACGAATCAGTTGTAACTGAGACTATTTGACATGATTTTCAAAGAAATTCTTTTAACTTTTCTTTCTCTTTCAAATAAAGTTGAAAACAACCACGAGCTATAGTCATGCATGAATGTATTGTAAATTTGGGACAAGCTTTAAACATTATATAACTAAAACCAGGTTTTTCAACAAGGCGAAAAGGAAGCTCATCAATTCGCTAGCATTAAAGACCCAATTTTTAAATTTTCCATGACCAGGTTTATCCCCAACTTGTTCTAAGATTAACTTACTTTGTTTTCCTTTTTTGCCTTCATTAGCAGGATTGTAAGGACATTTTAACCAATGTTGTTTCACGTTTTTTTTCCATTTATAACAGAATCAGCAGTATATGTCTTAAGACAAAACTTACATTCAGCTTTTGCTCTGCCCTCTTTAGCCATATATACTTTAAAATCTTTCCAGTACTTTGTCCTTTGATTTGAAAGTTCAATATTGACGTTGCTCTTCACTACCCCCCTCTGTTGGTGTTCGAGAAGATCCCTTACTCTTCTTCGACGAAATAGACTCCTCTTATGAAATATCATCTACATCAACGGTATCTTGAGTTGGCGGCACCTCATCTAGTGTACGTTCAGATTTTCCTTCAGAATTTGACATCTAATACAATAAAAACATTGAGACATTTAATCAAACATATACCAAACAACTGCTTCATGTATCATAAGATGTCCGGTAAAGAATGTATAAAGTGATTTAATAGGAAAAAATTTAAAGAGAACTTGCCTTGTTTTAAATCTTGAATAGAAAGAACCCTAAATCCCTAATCCTCAATTTAGTCGGCAGTCTCGACTTTTGACTCTCAATTTAGTTTTGGTAAAATAAGTAAACAATCGTAGAAAAGTACCGTATCGTATATCCTTATGTCTAAAAAATAAACATATAAATATAAATATATTATACATATAATATTCATATTAATATAATAAAATATTCAGTCCGGTCCGGGTTTTTTCGAGTTTTTTCAATTTTGGACCGAACCGGACCGGACCGAATGTACAATTTTTTTTAATTTATGCACGGAGGACCGAACCAAATTTTACCGGACCGGTCCGGGTTTGGACCGAATGACCCGGTCCGGTCCAAAAAGACGCATTTAAAGAAAAAAAGCCCAAGAAGTGTATACAAACTCGGAGCTGGGTACAAAATGGACACTGCTGGTTCATCATCATCAGGAGAGAGCTGTAGTAAAATGATAGAAACCCTAGTAAAACGAGGATGGTGTTTTCGAGACATTGACAAAGTAAAGGCTTTAATTGTTATTCAATCAGCACTTCACGGAGGAGACGCAGCTTCACCTACCGTTGATTTAATCGAATCGGAGCTTTGTAATATGGACTTGAAATCAATCGGTGCTAAATCGTTACCGGACTCTTCTATTGTTCGGTCCAAGTCCGCTCGTCTTCTGGGCCCTAAAGTCCTTCAGGCAATTCACTCCTCCCCCCTCTCTCTTTATTTATATACATACATATATTACAACAATTCCACCCCATAATCCCTGTTAGTGTATATAGGCCCGTGCTCAAATGAGAATTTGTTAGTAAATCACCAAATTAAACAATTCTCGAATGTGCATAGATACAGGCAAATGCTGAAATGAGAACCGAGAACGATGAGAACCAAAGTAAATCACCAAATTAAACAATTCTCGAACGAGAGCAGCTCTATTACTGTTTGTGTAGAATTATAGATATAGGGAAATGCTGAAATGAGAACCAAGAATGGTGATAATTACAGTAAATTATTAAATATTAATATATCATTTTGAATTTGGTGATTTGCTTTGCTTCTCATGGTTCTCATCGGGTTATGACCTAATATATATATAGATTATTTAGTTGTTTCAAAAACTTTCAGTGGTGAATTATGTAACAGTTGCCTGCGTAGTAGTTGCCACTTAATTTTCGATTATCCGGTTAAAAAACTGATTAGTTTATCAGTTTATAATTTGTAAGATGATATCAGTGTGTAGTGAAAAATGGTTTTTATATACTGTACAAGAAACTATATGTAGATAGGTATACTGGATTAAAAAATTTCTGGTACCTTGTAAATATACGTAATTATTATTTGATTTCTAAGAAAGAATTGTATAATATATGTATGCTTGATTTTAGAAAAGGCTGCTCAGTTTTAGTGTTGAGTTACTCTCTGACTCTTGGTGAATGATCGATAAGCATGTCCAGAAACAGTATTTGAGTGTTGTGGTTGTGTTTTATTATTTAGTAACTAGTAAAGAATAGATGCAGCTAATATTTGCAATTCTGCATTGTCCTCGGGATGGTAGCAGGGGCGTTTGTGTGTTCGGAACCATGTTGGTGCTTCATGCTTGAATTAATACTTTTTTCCACCTTTTTTATTACTTCTAATAGTGTAGATGATTCATTGGTTGAGTTTTACATTTGTAGATTTCTGCAGCTAGGGACATATCTAGAAGTATTATAGCTGAAAGTTCTGGAAACTCAAGCAACAAGAGGCTTTTAAGATTGAAGCTTACAGATGGACACTATGAGATTACTGCTATAGAGTTCTCCCATATACCATCGATTCCTGACGATGTTGTTCCTGGAACCAAGGTATTATAATAAACTGGTAGTTACTGATTAACTGTTGCTTCTTTTGAGAGTCATATAGCTTGTTAAATGTTTAGTTGTTTATAACATTTAAAGCATTTGCTTTTAGTAACACTCAGGTATAGTGAGGCTTTATTAAACGCAAACATACTTTGGTGTATTGTCACAATGTTTGCTAATATGTGTGATAGATGAGCTTAGATTTGATGTCTTTTAAGTTTCAACTATCCATATTTTCTCATCAATCTGAATCTGAATCTTCTTCGTTATCTTTATATGAAATCAAAATTTCCAATTATTTTATACCAGATGATCAATTTGAAATTTACTTTCACCTGATTTATTCATTTTTGATCAAAACCAAGTTTTTAGTTATATTATTGTTACATTTATGTCAATATATTAAGTTTTCTCTTGCACTATAAGATTATAGAATGATTAGTTTTCCTCCCCGCACTCCAGCACTACGTGAGAATGTTCAAGTTTTTTTTTTACTTTTACGTGTCATTTATTTGCGATAAAAAACGTCACTGGACTCGAGTCAGTTTTTAAATTATATTTTAAGTAGCTCATTCCTTAAAAACGTCACGTCGCAGAACTTAATGTAGTTTGTTAATTATATTTTAAGTAGCTCTTGCCTTCATATTTGATACTTACTTGTAGATCCGTCTCGAGGATGAGGCCATCATGCGGAATGGTATCTTATGCTTAAATTCAAAAGTTATAACTGTATTAGGAGGTGTTGTTCAGTCACTTTATGAAGAATGGCAAATGAACCAGAAATATTCAGGTTTCTCGCGCACATTGGTACAATTATCAACTGATGGTGACACTGGGGGGCCACCACAATTTGAGAAATTGCATGTTGGGGCACTTTCACGTCGGTTTAACCAAGGAAAAAATCCTCGTTAGTATTGCGAACTTATTCCTTTTCCTTTAATCCATCTTATCGAATAAATATAGTCATCATATGCATTGCTTTTAGTCAGACAGAATTTTGTTTGTTAATTTGTATAGATGCAGCATTCGTTCTATTTTTTTGTGGGGATTGTTATGATAATTCTACACTGTCGAACTGAGTGTACAGACATCAGCTGTGTGTGTGTGTGTTTGTTTCTAAGCAACCTTGCAGTTCTGGGAATTTGGATTTTGCCTTGCTATAAACTGTGCTCTCTCTCTTTTCTATAAACTAAATGCATCGTCTGCGTATTTGAAAGTGAATTACTTCACATATATTTGAAAGGAATTGTATAATATATTTAGGCTTGATTGTAGAAAAGGCTGCTGAGTTTTAGTGTTGAGTTCTTCTCTGACACTTTGTGAATGATTGAGAAGCAATTCCAGAAACAGTATATGAGTGTCATGGTTGTGTTTTATTATCTAATAACTAGTAAAGAATAGATGCAGCTAATATGTGCAATTCTGCATTGTCCTCGTTATGGTTGCAGGGGCATTTGTGATTTTGGAACCATATTGGTGCTTCATGTTTGAATTAATACTTTTTCCACCTTTTTTATTGCTTCTAATAGTGTAGACGATTCATTGGTTGAGTTTTTCATTTGTAGATTTCTGCAGCTAGAAACATATCTAAAAGTATTATAGCAGAAAGTTCTCGAAACTCAAGAAACGAGAGGCTTTTAAGATTGACACTTACAGATGGACACTCTTAGATTACTGCCAGTGTTGTTTAAGGCGCAAATTATTAAAAAGCACAAGACCTAAGTTTGAAGAGCGAGGTGCGAGGCGCCATTAATCGCGTGCCTTTTGACAAAAAAAAATCACAAATTTAACAAAAAACTAGTACTTAACATAATCTTAACATTCAAACATAATAAAAAACATAAATAACATGATAATAGTGTCAATAATTAAGGCTTAATCGATAAGGTTCTCTAGTTCAAAAGCTTCGGTGTCATTAAACTCGATTTCTGGCCCCTCAAATTCTCGCTCTTCCTCTTCATCATCTTCATCTATTAGAGTTGAAGAAGATGCTCCGTGAGTTGTATTAGAGGTGAATCTGCCTCTTGTCAAGCGTCTCGTGCGATAAAGTGACTCTTCTGCTCCAGAAGCAATACACACATCATCCCAATTAAGGTCTTCACCAACATGGACATAGTTATTATCCACATCTTCATCATCAAGACCCTTTCCCAACAACCACTCGTTACAATCATCAATTACATCTAGTGCAATAGGGTCCTGAACAGCGCGTGCATCAAATCTGCGCTTTAATGCTCGATTATATTTGACATATACCAAGTCATTGAGTCGCTTTTGAGTCAATCTATTCCTCTGAATGAATGTGTTCAAACGCACTCCAATTGCGTTCACAACCAGAAGCACTACATGTCAAACTCAAGACTTTGATTGCAAATAATTTTAAATAAAGTTAAAATATGCCAGTGCGTCTATAGTTTACTTATCTTTTGTTTACTAAACTGATTGTGAAGTGATTCAACTATTATATACCTGGAGCATGTCGTTTCCTGGCTCTTTTTCCCATGTCTGATGAAAAGCTTTTCGCTGCATACTTGTACACCGAAATTTTGTCAATAATTGCATCCTGTATTGTTATATCTGGAACTAATCTGTAGATACACTCGTATAGGCCATTCCTGATATTTGCATCCATGGACATATCTTGTGAATCATAGAAAAATTCTGGATTGAGGAAATGACCCGCTGCGTGCAAAGGCTGGTGGAGTTGAACCTCCCACATGTTATCAATTATCTCAAAGACTTTTTTGTAATCATTTGCTGATTCAAATGAACTAACAATTGCAGATTTGGCCCTCTCCATTGCCCCGTAAATATATCCCATCGGAGGTTTCGTTTCACCATCAACAATCCGCAAGACTTTAATAAGAGGACCACACACCTTGAGTGCAAAGTTAATGTTTTTCCAGAATGAAGTTTTCAGTACAGTGGTTGTAGCTCTTTTTCCGGTAGCCTCTTTAGACCACTTGCTTGCATTCCATTCATTAGAAACAAACATCTTCTGTAATGAAGCTCTAAGCAAGTAAAGCCTTCCTAACATAATACAAGAGGTTGCAAATCTGGTTTTGGCAGGCCTAAGCAGCTCCTTCAATTTTGTGAAGTAGCGGAGCATGTTGACGGTTCCAGGCCTAGCATAGATGAATCCACACAAAGCCATGGGACTTGAGCATGTATCTTTTAGTTTTCTGATCTTAAATATGTCCTCTAACATTAGATCAATACAATGCGCTGCACATGGTGTCCAATAGATATGTGGATACATTCACATTAGAAGTTTTCCAGCCTTTACATTATTTGCAGCACTATCGGTGACAACTTGTATAACTCTACTTTCTCCAACAGATTTAACACAATTCTCTATCAACTCAAGCATCTTTTCACTTGTTTTTGAATAATCTAAAGCATCAATTGATTCAAGAAAAATGCTCCCTTTTGGAGAATTTACCAGAAAATTAATCAGGGTTCTTTCTCTTGTCTTTCCAGCCATCACACATAATTGAACATCCAACTTTCTCCCATTCTTTTTTGTGCTCTTCTACGATCTTATTTGTTTCTTCAACCTCATTATTAAGCAAAGGGACTCTAACCTCATAATTGATGTAGCTTCTGGATTAGGTGGTTTCATTCCTGGGCCATGTTGCCCAATAGCTTCAATCGCCGGACCAAAGCTCTCATAATTAATGGCATTGAACGATATTCCTGCATCGTACATCCACCTTGCGAACATCTTACAAGCTTGATTTCGAAAGTGTTCCATTACTTTCTTTGAATCTTCACTCGTGACCAGTTTCCTTTTCTTTGATGTAGCTTCTGGATTAGGCATAAAAAAAGAATCAATAGGTCCTCTGCTGTGTCGTTTTTGATTGCTTGCAAAACTTGAATTGAATTGACTGAATCTCTCTCTCTCTTTAACACACACAAAAATGTGTATTACACATCTCTATCTCTCTCTCTAACACACACATAAATGTATATTCAACATCTCTCCCTCTCTACCCCTCTCTCTCTCTAACACACACAATTTTATATTACATATCTCTCCAATCCGAAATTCTCCATATTCAAAAATTTTGATAAAAAATAATCTTCAGCTCCATTTTGGAATTTTACCTAAACAAACAAATGAGTGGAATGCGTATTCCATTCCTTTCTCATTTGATTTTCACCTGCATTCCATTCCCTATTCCATTCTTGCGAAGTGAACACAACCTATGTGTAATAATATGCATCTACTTCATGATTATATTCCACTCCAATAATAAAGAAGCAAACAAACTTCTATGATATTCATAATATAATGATTTATTGATCTAATATAATCAGATTAGTTAGTTTACATCATCTATTTATACCAGTACAAGTTGATTAGTGCATCACTCTCTCTGTACCTGTGTGCTTCTTACTGATTCAAATTGGATAATTATATTTAAGGACACTCCAACTGATTCTTGGGCATCCAATCTGCGAACAGTAATCGCATAATTTTGGGAACATTGGCACGTGAAGAATAGTTGGTGCTACTTTTATCTGGGAGACATCATATGTGGAAACAATTAATATGCTTCATTTAATCGTTATTTTCTGTTACCTCGTAGTCAGATTGAACTTCATTTTCAACTTGCAAGAAACGTTATTTTTTTCTTATGCAGTTTATGATCAAGTTGTGTTCCTTTCCATTTTTTTTTTAATTTTCCCTGAAAATTCATATTGATTATTTTTTTTCTGAATTGGCGCTTGAGTTCAACTTGATGAACAAAGACCAATACAACTGCTTCTAATCTTGCACTCATATTTGATGATAGAAAAGTGAATTTTTATTTTTGTCCATGTCTAAAGCTGTATGTATTTTTAAATAAAACATGTTGAGAAGGGCCAAGGTAAGGTAAGTTGCTTGACTGGAAAAGCATTGGCTGGCCGAAGAAAGTAAGCTAGTTTGGCCTTTTGAAGTTTATCCAGATTTCTCTTTAAAGAGAATAATCTTATATAAGTAAAATGATTATTTATGCATACAATTATGAATCATCCATCCGTCCTTTTTTTTTGGAATTTTGTTTTAATTCGTGGTAATTGTGTAAGTTCTTATAAAAATCTTTATACAAATGCAGAGTTTTCCGGGTCGAGTTCGGACCTTGCTTTTGCAGACAAAGATGGAGGTTCTATGTCCGGGCAGAGCAGTAAGCCTCAGCATTCTGTTACGGAGGTTGATAGCATGAACAGTAATGTCAAATCAGTTACTGTTGCCCAAAGGAATGAAGGAAAGATTGCTTCCTCAGAATCAAGACCAAAAGAAGGTTTGTTTTCCTGTAACCCAGTGCAAGATAATGTATTTATACTTGCAGGGACTGTGACATGCTTTAAATAATGAGGGGGCATATATTTTTTTTTAAGATTTATATTGTAATAATATATAAATCTTATAAATATTTGTACATTAATAATTAATTTATTAGTTCAGAAATTTATAAACTGTAAATTTGAATACGGTCTGATTTTTACAGTAAAATTAATTAAAATTTCAAATATAACATCGATTTTAACACAATGATCATAAACTGTTGACATAACTACACATTTTTATCCTTAAATTACCAAAATTTTAATAGAATATTATATTATTTATAACTAAATTTAGGTCAATTCCGGAGTTTAGTGCGGTGGCTGCACCGGCCATCCCTTAGCTCTGACCCTATATACCTTTAGCCATAACAAGAGCATCAGGTACATTTTTATTCACTTTGATTATATTAAACCCTATAGACTAGTCACAGGTCTCTCATTTTTTCTTAAATGTATATAGTCTAATACAGGGTAAAACTTGTCCAGTATGGGAGAGACAAGATATGATATCAGTTAGTCGTATACAAAAATACTTCTGATGACTTGACCTACAGAGCTGAAATTTAATTTGAGATGCCGAGTAAATTCTATTTTACCTCGACTTTTTATTTATTTCACCTAGAGTACCACCCAGACTTGGTATGGACACCAGACACTTGCTTAACATGCAAAATATACAAAACGTTTCTGAGTCTGACACATTGTTATCACGAAGACGACTAGCCGTCGACTAGTCGACACGAAGGTACTCGGGCCTCGAGATTTTTCGAAGCCCGACTTGGCGCTGATTATGGTGTACAATCACATTATCGATCAATGACAATACACAATAAAGGGATAGAGATGAACTTAATATTGAGATGGATTACTTTGTTTGATTTCGTCATTCACATATGCTTTTATTTGCTTGGAAATGTTTAATCTTTGGTATTTGCATGTTATTATGTAGTAAATATGCTTAGTTTAGACTTATTACTCTATTACTTTTATTTAAATTGTGAAATTGATGTGTTTAGCAATGCTATTTATTACATCCAGTAAATATATGTATATGAACAAGTTATCTACTTTTTATGACTAGTCAAGCGACTTGTCGACTAGTCTAGCGACTTGTCGACTAGTCTTTACGAAGGTAGTTGGGCGTCAAGCCTCGACTTGGCGCCGTAATAACCATGGTCTGACACTAGGACATGTTTCGATGCCTGGATATTTACAGTGAAGTCCAGGTAACATACAGTAGCCAAAGAACGATAGTTGATTAGATTTCAATATATAATTAGCAGTACAGTTATAGTGTTTGGCACATTACTGTAGTTTTCTTGTTTTACAGTTGTTGAGTCGATCCCTGTTCAAAATCAAGCTGCTGCACAAAAGCTCCTAGAGAAAATGAATCCTAATGGCCGAGGTGATCGTTTTGCTAGAGGAGGGAAGCATAGAGGAAAGGGAAAATTTGAGGAGGTACCTGTCTTAACTTTAGACGAATGGGAGAAGAGAAAAGCTAGTGCAAACTCAGCGATGAAACAAGGGATTCCTGATGTTAGGCAGGATGAGGATCTAGCACGCCATCTTCAAAACCAGTTTGACTTGGAAGATCATGTTAGTCTCCTTTCATAATGAAGCAATGCGTCTCTCATGGTTATGTTATGTTATATACAAATTATGTTAAATTCTAGACTCCTGAATATTTTGAAATAAATTGTTTATTGTTTGCTATCAAATGCTTAGATCTCACAGGAAGATAGTTGTGCTAGACATCAATATATGATTCCACAATAAAAATGCACATTTGGTCCCTGCTACATATTATGAATGAGTTCTCAACTCATCATAGCTACATTCATTTTAGTGTTACTGTCTGCAATTTTATTTTTTTAACTAAATCTGACGTGATTTTTCTATGCTCAGGAACAAAGAGGTCCCCAAATGACACAGGCAGATTCTATAAAAATGAATATGTTCAGTTATGCCAAAGACAATATTAATGATGCTGGTAGAACAGGATTCAGAGGAAGAGGAAGAGGAAGAGGAAGAGGCAGGGGAAGAGGCCGAGGCCGATCTGGCTGACTGTCTAAATAATTGGATTTTTGTGCATCTTATAAACCTTGAGGATTTTTTTTTGTATTTTTGTGCATTCTATAAACTTTGAAGTTTCAAGTAATTCTTACTTAGTTTCAAGTCATTTGTCATCTAGATTTGGTAACTTCTATTAGGTTAAGAAGCTATATCTTTAAATGTCTTGCTTTTTTTTTGTCAGGAAATGTCTTGCTTTAATTGCTTAAACTAATGTTTCCTCTGTTTTTCTGTTTTTTCTAAAAACCCTTAGAAATCCAAGTCATCTATGTAATTATGATGTATTCTGCCGTGTGTTACCGAAGCGGTGACTACCTTGATCGTTATAAATACCAACTGCAAATATTAGTATCAATTTGATTTGATTGTTTTTATTTCATTAAAGCATCTCCAAGGACAAACCTATTTTTGTTTCCTAAAATATACTCCCTCCACTCCGTCTTATTTAGATTTCTACATTAGTTTTTAGTGTAGACCGTCCCTATTTAGATTTCTACATTAGTTTTTAATGTAGTCAAATTGGCTCATCTTTTACTGTAATTTAAAAATAATATATAATTCAAAAAAATTAAAATTTTATATTGTTGAAAAGTATATATAATCTACTTTTAACTTTTATTTTTTGTTTTTTGGGTAAATGGGTGGACTCCTCTCAAGAAACAAAAATATGAATCCCATGGAACATACTCCATGAGACAAAACCAAAACAAAAAACCATGAGTATCTCTATAACACACGTAGACGACTACAAAAGAAAACAAAAGAAACACAAAAAACATCCTGTAAAAACTCGTCTGCAACTCCCCCATGCAACCAAAAATCCCGCAAACCAAAACTTGCAGGTCTGGAACCACAAAACTCAGCTTCAACATGCCACCTAAACCCCAAATTACAGACCCCTGCATCTTCAATCAATATTTGAAACCTGCAATACCTGCATAAAAATTGCTGTAGACACCTCTGCAAACAACACATGCAGTACTTCGAAAAGAAACAAGAGTTCTGCAAACTCATTGCACCAGCTGCGTAAACAAAAAACTGCTGCATAATTATGCGCAGCTGGTATACCAGCCCAGAAAATCCACCTTGCCTGGCTCCGAATAGCATCTGCTCACATTGTCCTTTGCCACCATAAGCATTCCATTCTGCAGCACAAATTCTGCGCAGCCTGCAAAGTCTGGAACCACTTCCCTCTGCTGGCAACATCTGCAGAAACAAATTGTTGCAGAAAAAAGAGACAAAACCCAGCACCTGGTCTACCTTTTTAATCTCACAAAATCCCACCTGGCTCCCAACATATCAGACCCTGCATCACCATCCATACATCTGGTATGTTGAGAATACCAAGTAGTACACCATCAAATCTGAGAACCTTTTATCAATTTTTTGTTCCCTATAATTTTAAAAATAATATTTATTCAATATTTTAGGTAATATAGGTAAGGAGTGGATGATTGGAGTAGATATATGTTGAAATTATAGGGAAGAAAAAATGATGTGACATTACAGGGAAGCAAATCTAGTTACACAAGTGTAGAGATCCTCTTTCTCTCTCTTATAATTTTAGGATTGACTCATGGTTGGAGTAACAATTTTGAGAAGACAATCCTAAAATTGTCCACACCTGTTGGGGGTCCATCCTCTTTGGGCCAAGGCCCAACCCGAATGAAGCCCAGCCCGAATGAAGCCCAAGCTCCGTCAGGCAGCTGGCCGACCGACACTGCATGACAGAATTACGGCTCCGTAATTTCCGGTGGTCCCATCTCGCGTGGGGGACAATGGTAGCTGACGCCTATGGAAAAACAGACGGCTACAGCAGGGTAGGCATCATTGCCATATTTTCACTATAAAGGTGGGAAGGTTATCCCACGCCAAAAAGGACATTTTTTATATATACACACTTGCTATACGTCTAACTACGGAAAAAATTATCATAAAGCTCTTGTACGTTTTTTACTCATTTCCTGGGACCACTTAACTGATTCTCACGCCAGAGGTGGATCGGGGGACAAATCCCTCGCATTCTTCTTTGCAGGAGGGCGACCGAAGGAAGTTCTAGGCAACCCGGCCCAGCAGAAGTTTGGTTCCAACATCTGGCGCCGTCTGTGGGAACGTACTAGTAGGTTCTTGTGATATTTTACCTAGTATGGAACGTGTAGATGAAGATCGACCACTGGGCTATGTGGAGCAAGCCCACGGATCACACCAGGCTTCACTGGTGACACCCCGCGCTCTGGATTTCGAGTCTGAAGCCGAAGGAAGGTACTGCCAACCCTGTCCGAAGACGAGATGCATAACTACCGGCTTCTAGCGGGGTTGGATGAGCCGAAGCTCCCTCTGGCCGAAGAGAATAGAGATCAAACGGTGTTCACTCCACTAAATGCCCCGATCTCGAAGATTCTCCACGAAATAAAAGGCAAACCAGGATTTGTTCGCCCAGCCAGAATGAAGACTCCAGATCACAAGAAGAATGGTGACAAGTACTGTGACTATCACCAGGATAAGGGGCACAACACTGATGAATGCTTCCATTTGAAAAAGTTAATTGAAAGACAAATTAAAGCAGGAGAGCTGAACTAGTTCGTAAGAGATCTAAGGGATAAACTGGGGCCAAGGGACGAAAGGTCTAGGGAACCGGAGGAAGGCGAACGGTATAGAGGAGAGGTCAAAACCATTTCAGGGGGAAGTACGGCCGACAGAGATAGCAAGAATGCTAAGAAGAGGTATGCCCGACAGGTGTACAGTCTATACCAGTTCAATTCGCCAAAGCATTCTGTGCCAATCACTTTCACCGAAGAAGATTATGAAGATGTGATATGGCCGCATGACGATCCTCTCATCATCAACCCGATCATCGGGCAGAACAAAATTTGGAAGATGCTGGTAGAGGGGGGAAGCTCGGTCAATATCCTCTACCACCGGGCGTATAGCAAGATGAATTTGGGAGGAGAGAAACTGGAACCTTACCACGAAGCCCCGCTCTACGGCTTCGGGAACCAGCCTGTCCCTATTGAAGGTACAATCACTTTATCTGTTCTTTTAGGTAAAGCACCATATGTTGTGGAAAAACAGGTCAAATTCTATATAGTTCGGGTAGAAAGCCCGTACAACGGCATTCTGGGGAGACCAACCCTCTCGGCGCTTCAAGCAGTATCCTCTATCCCCCATCTGAAGCTGAAATTCCCAACCGAGAATGGGGTGGGAGAAATGAGGGGCGATCAAAAAGCTGTCCGAATTATTATGTTGGAAGACCTGCAAAAAGATCAGTATGAAGTGCCCGAAGGAGGGAAAAGAAAAAGGGAAGGCACCGAACCAAGTGGTAGTCGCCAGACCATGAATATTGAGTTGGAAAAGTTTGGGGATGATCTGTCAAGTCCGCTGGCCGAACCAGCCGTGGAAACCGAAGAGGTGGAACTGTATGCTGGTTCAGGAAAGATGGTCCGCATCGGGAAAAACATGGGACCTGACCTAAAGCAAAAGGTGATTGACGTGGTAAGGCAATACCACGACGTCTTCGCCTGGGGGCCCGAGGATATGCCTGGTTTGGATCCAAAGACGGCGAAGCATTGCCTGAATGTCAAGCCCGAAGCCAAGCCAGTCAAACAAAGGAAAAGGACTTTCGCCATGGAAAGACAAAAGGTCATTGAGGCGGAGGTAGAAAAGCTATTGGAAGCAAAGTTTATTGAAGAAATAGAATACCCTGATTGGTTGGCAAATGTGGTCGTAGTGAAAAAGGCGAACAACAAATGGAGGATGTGCGTGGATTATACAGACCTGAACAAGCATTGCCCGAAGGATCATTACCCTCTTCCCAGTATTGACCAGCTGATAGATGCAACAGCAGGACATCAGGTACTCAATTTTCTCGATGCTTTTTCAGGTTATCATCAGATAGCCATGAATGCCGAGGATATCCCGAAGACATCATTCATAACTCCGAAGGGAACATATGCCTACATCAAGATGCCCTTCGGCTTGAAAAATGCCGGAGCAACATTTTAGAGAATGGTAAACAAAGTCTTCGCCAAACAGATTGGGTGAAGTATGGAGTGCTATGTGGACGATATGATAGTAAAGTCCGGGACATTCAGAGATTAACAGGCCGGTTGGCTGCCCTTCGGAGATTCATCTCAAGGTCAGCTGAAAAGGCCTTGCCATTTTTTCAAGTCCTAAAGGGGGCGTAGAATTTTGAATGGGGACCGGAATGTCAGAAAGCTTTTGAAGACGTCAAAGATTATCTCACCAAGGCACTCCTTTTGATGAGGCCGGACCCGAAGGAAACCTTACAGCTATATCTGGCTGTAGGTGACCGAACACTTGGAGCAGTTCTGGTCAAGGATCATGAATGTAATCAACACCCAGTGTTTTATGTATCTCACATGCTAAGAGATGCAGAAACAAGATATCCAAATGCAGAAAAGTTCGCATATGGGCTGGTCATGGCCTCCCGAAAATTGCGACACTACTTCCAGGGGCGAACAATCCAAGTGGTGACAGACCAGCCACTTAAGAAAATCTTAACAAGACCAGAAGCTTCGGGGTGAATGGTGGCATGGTCGGTTGAATTGGGCGAGTACGATCTTGAATATGTGCCAAGAATCTCCATCAAGGCTCAGGCTTTGGCAGATTTCATGATCGAGTGCACTTTCTAGGGACCGAAAGACTTATCGCCCGAAGAGCAGCTCATCCGAACACCAGGAAAATGGAAGTTATTTGTGGATGGTTCGGTTGCAGGACTAAAATGTGGGGTCGGTCTGATTCTGTCAAGCCCCGATGGATTCGAGATATGCCAGGCTATCCGGTTCACATTTCCGCTCACCAACAATGAAGCAGAGTACGAGGCATTACTCGCCGGAATGAATTTGGCTAAAAACTTAGAAGTAAGACATTTACAGGCTTTTAGCGACTCTATGTTAGTTGTAAAGCACTTTTCAGGGGAATACGAGCAGAGGGATCCCCGAACGAAGGCCTATGCGACGAAAGTAAAAGAAAGATCCAGCCAATTTGAAACCTTTGAGCTAAGCCAAGTAGCGAGGGAGAACAACAGCCGAGCCGATGCTCTTTCTCGGTTGGCTTCGGCGGAAACTCAACAGCTCACAAGGTCGATCTATCTGACCGAAGTAGCAACTCCTTCAGTTGACAAAAGGCAGTGCATGGAGACTCACCAAGAAGTAAATTGGATGACTTCAATCAGGGCATTCCTGGAGAAGGGAACTTTGCCCCTTGATCGGGCAGGGGCACAGAAAATAAGATATCGGGCAGCAAGCTACACAATCATCGGAGGAAAACTTTACCGAAGGTCAGCAACCGAACCCCTCCTGCGGTGTTTGGGCCCCGAAGAACAGAGAATGGCACTAGAAACTGTGCACGAAGGAATCTGCGGGGAACATCTTGTTGGTCGGTCCCTTGCCTTCAAGATACTAAGGCAGGGTTTCTTTTGACCGACTTTGCGAGCGGATGCGAATGAATATGCAAAGAAGTGTCGTCAGTGCCAGCTTTTCAGTATCATTCCGAAGCAGCCCCCTGAAGAAATGGCTTCGGTACTCAGCCCGATACCTTTCGCCATGTGGGCCGTAGATATTGTTGGAATTTTGCCCACCAGCACCAAGCAGGCAAAATACTGCATTGTGGCGATTGACTACATGACGAAGTGGGTAGAAGCTCGCCCTTTTGCCACCATTACTGAAGAAGCTGCCAAGAAGTTCATACTAGAGCAGATCATCTTGAGGTTCGGTATCCCGAAGGTTTGCGTGTCAGACAATGGGACACAGTTCATTGGAAACAAGTTCAGGAAATTTCTACATCATTTCGGTATCGAACAGAAATTCAGTTCGGTTGGACATCCGCAAGGAAATGGGGCAATCGAGGCTGCAAATAAAATCATTTTTTATGGAGTAAAGAAAAGACTGGGCGTAGCTAAAGGACTATAGGCAGAAGAATTGCCGTGGGTTCTATGGGCATACCGAACAACACCAAGGTCCTCTACCGGAGAAACTCCTTTCAGATTGGCATTCGGGACAGATGCACTTCTTCCAGCCGAGGTCGGTCTGGAAACCTACAGGTCCGAAGTATTCAACGTAGAACAGAATGAGTTCGGTCTAAGGGCTAACGTGGACCTACTGGAAAAAGAAAGAGAAGCTGCACATATGAGGAATGTTAAGTATCAACTACAAGCGGCACAGTACTATGACTCGGGTATCAAAAAGAGGTCCTTCGGGATAGGAGACCTAGTACTTAGAGAATTGGCAACTTCGATGCCAACAAAACAAGGAAAGCTACAACCGAACTGGGAGGGACCCTACACTATTATTGAGGTCGTTCGTCCGGGAACCTACAAATTAGCTGACCTTGAAGGAAAACAAATCAAGAATACATGGCACGCTATTCGCCTCCGGAAGTATTACCAGTAAGATTATTTCCTATGGTATTTTTGTAAGTGCATTTCCATCATTATGTATTCATTACTTGGATGATAATGGAACAAATTTTTGCATACATTTTATTATTATTATACCGAAGCACCTATCTAGGGAGCATCCCAAAGAAGATAGGTCCTTCGGCCATTCTTTTTCTTAAGATTTATTAAGATTAATCGCCACTCGCTCAGAATTGAAAGGTAAAAAAAAACTCAATTCCGACCAAGGCCAATCAAACTCAACAAACTTGGGGCAACACAATAATTATGCTATGGTAATAAAATACCGAAGATGCATAAAGATGAATATGCTATGGTAATAAAATACCGAAGATGTATAAAGATAAACATGCTATGGTAATGAAATACCGAAGATGCATAAGATAGCATGCTACGGTAGCCAAACACCAAAAATGCATGTCTAAAATTAGGCCAAGGCAATAAAATAAGCCGAAGAAGCTGAGATCAGAAGGAGACTATGCTAAGGTAATAAAAAACCGAAGAAGCATAAAGAAACATACAATTATGACAAGGGAAAATTTAACCCGAAGATTCATAATTAAAATCAGAATATACAATAAGCTTGAAGGCAATCATTCAAATTACAAATTATAAAAATGAAAATCAATCGGAAAGGTCGGAGTCTGGGCCGGAGCTAACCACCGGAGCTTCATCAGCATCCACACGCCCGACCGGGTCAGACATGCCCTCTTCTAGAAGGAGTAAGTGATCTAACTTAACCTCAGCTGCTTTTCTGATGGCCTCATCATAGCCCATAGCAAAGCAGCGATCCTCGGTAAGCTCCAACAGCTTCTTCCCTTTCTTTCGCTCCTTGCGAGCTGCCCGAACCTGACCGGTCCTCTTTTCTAGAAGGATCCTCAGCCGCTCCACCTCCTTCTCGGCTTCGCCCTGAGCCATCTCTGCCGCCGAGGCTCTCTCTTCGGCCTTCCCGAGCTTTTCTTCGGCAGTAGAAGCTCGGGTCTTCAGGGCATCCAAGCTCTGGAGTTGGTGCTGCAAGTCCTGCACCTTCTCCAACACCGAAGCACCCCAAGTAACCCCCTGAAGCAACCCTGAAGCAAACACAAGACCAAGTTACTATCAAAAAGTAATTTATACATGATATAGGCCCTTGGAGTTGCTCTTATGGCGAGACTTTAGTAATTTAGATTCCTCTTGGAATCACCATAAAACCGTACCACAGAATTGGATGTATCTCTTGCTCTGCATGTCATCGGTCTCTTGACTTTTATGCTTCGTAGTTGTCCGTCTCACCATTACTGGGTAATTATAGAACTTGGAGAAATCAAGCAAGGAAAATGAAAGTAAAACAAAACAAATTTCATCTACTAACTCAAGGTTTAAAAATGTCCTCTACCACATGATGTTGATCAAACTTATATTGCATTAGGATCAAGCCTTTATATTGAGTTCCCTTTATATTCTCCTAGTCCTTGCACCTGTGTTATTACAAAATTGTAGACTGTTGATTGTGCCCTCCAGGTAATCATACAGGAATCTTAATGTTGTTTCGCTAAATTCTTAGTTTTGCATTATTATCTGTCTTAATTGGTCCCTGGTCATGTAAAAAAGTGCAACTAAATTTGGAGGACTTCGGTATATAACAATCTTCTGTTTTATGTTTTTTTTCCCTCTATTTATAGCCATCCAAAGATTGGCGATATAATGCTTTAAATAAAGTCCGGGCCTGTTTAAAATTTTAAAATTGAGCAATTTATGTATTTTAATTTATATTAAAATTATTAAATTATATTTTTTTAAATAAAATAACCTATTGAAAGATATTGTATATAAAAAATAAAGTCTAACAAATTTTATTTTAATTATAATATTATCAATATTTCTTAACTTTATTAATAAACCATAATTTTGTTATTATAAGTCTATACTATCCTAAGAGAAATCTTATCCAAATACTATCAAATGTCAAATGATCTATTCTTAATAACTACATAATATTATATACTAATTATTTATAAATTATAATTATTATTAAGATTCCTAACAACTATAATTTTTCTTACCACGATTCAGATTATAATTTAAACTCTATTAGATATCTTAGTAATATATAAATTAGAACTCAAAGAGCTATTTTTGAATTAAATTAAAAATAAAATTCGTAATTATTGTGCTACTTACACGCAGATATTGTTTGAGCCATATTTTGAGTTTCAAAAGTCAGAATTGGATGATTTTACGGTCCACGTGAAATTTATAAAATTATCTTTAATTCTGAGCTGATCCAATATCCAAAATCCAATGGGAGCGGTCCATAATTTAGACAGAAAAGACAATTACGAATTTTTTATCGGAAAATTCTATTCCGTTTATAAAACCTTTTTATAATTGATTTAAAACATTAAAATACTTTTTATATTATATTTATATAGAGACTTATCATATATCATACATTATTATGTATTATTATTAGATTAGAGTAGAGATAGTGAATTTTCAAGAATTAAAATTATTTGAGTAGGTTTGGATCGAATTATTAATTCATTGGTTTGGATCGAATTGAAAAAAGTAGATTATTTTTAAAAAAATAATTATTTGAATTCTCCGGCTAAGAGTTCAACCTTAGCCTAAGATATTAAATATATATTCTATTATTACTATATTATATATAATACTATATCAAAAACATGTTATCACATAATTTGAATCATGCTATTTGATAAATAAAATAACATAATATAAATTAATTAATATTAATACATTTTTTAAGTTTAATCAATTTATATATGAGAAAAATATATTGAATTAATTTTTAATAAATGAGGACTACTGTTAAATATTTTTATAATTGAAAGTTATTTATATTTCAAAAGAAATGTTATTACACATGTTGAATTGGCATAACACACATTATATCCTATATATAATAAGAGTAAGAGAGATCTTATCCAAATACTACCAAAAGTCAAATGATCGATTCTTAATAACTAAAAAAATATTATGTACTAATTATTATTATGATTTCTAACAACTATAATTTTTCTTACTCCGCTTCATATTATAACTCAAACTCTATTAGATATCTTAGTAATATATAAATTTGAAACTTTTAGATCTATTTTGGAGTAAAATTAAAAAAAAATCGTAATTATTGTGCTCCTTACACGATAGACATTATTTGGGTCATATTTTGAGTTCCACAAGTCAGAATTGGCATATATTGAAATTGGTCAGCCTCCCATGGCACCCTTTAAAGAGTCTGCACAACAGGTTGAACACACTCAACCTGAGCCCACACTTGAAGAAATACACAACATAGGGCTGGAACAAGTGGAACACAGCTCATTCAATTATGGTGCATCTCACTTTGCCAACATTGAAGATCAAAATGTTGATGCACTATTCCAACAATTGGATGGGACTGGTCATAGAAATCCACAAGAATCTTCTACTCAAAGGGTAGAAGATTTTTCTGTTATAGCCTATGTTGCTGTTAATGACCTAGTTACTGACAATCCTCATGACAGTAACTTCTCAACAAAAGATGTTGTCAACTATCAAAATCTTGACAGTAACTCTCCAATAGTTACTACTTCTCCACATGATGATGATTCTACTGTCATCTCAACTTTACTCAAGGTAAAATCTAAATTTTCAGTGCAAGGTGTACCTGTTTAGTCCCTTGCACCTTGGTTGAGTGAGGGAGAAAAAAATAAAAAGAGAAAGAAAATAGGGAAGTGAGTGAAAAAGAATAGAGAGGCAGAGAAAAACCCTGGCAAAAGGAGAAGGCTTTGAGGAAAGCCAAAGAAGAGAGGGCACCCAAATTTCTAAGGCAATAAGCCTTGAGAGTGAGATGGTTAGGGATGGTGAGATCATCCAGAAGAAACCAGAGGGTTTGAGAACCACAACAGCCCCCAAACCTTCCAAACAAGCTGCTGAAAGGTTGAAATCCTTTTTTCATAAAGTTACAAAACTCTTCAAGAATCTGGACACTGTTGGCAGAAATTAGGTGAAATTGGTGAATAAGATGGCAAGTCTGGAGTAGACCATGAATGATGAATTCTAGGCTATCTTTGATAAACTTCAAGAGTTCAATTCCAAAATTTTAAACCCTACAGTTGTTACCTCAACTAAGGGGGAAAAGAGTAATAAGGCTGAAGTGTTTGTTGATGGTGGGAGTCATAAAGTTGATAATGCTGAGATTGGAAGTGATAAGGAGAATACACAAGCTGCATCTCAGGGGGAGAGTCAACTGACATTACCGTCCAAGGTGGCTACTGAGATGGCTGAAAAGCTTGGAGGAAATAAGGTGAAGAAAACTGCAGAAAGGCCTAAGGAGAAAGGCATTGTTATTAAGGAAGGTGCAATGAAGGCCCTTGTTCATGTTGCTGGAAAAGGCAAAGACAGAGTAGTTCCTCAAAATGTAGATGATTATTTTCTTGAAGAAAAGGAAAATTTGACTGAGAAGGAAGCTACAATGTTGATGATTGATGAAAATGAGAATAGTGCAGTGTTCCAAGATGCAGATTTCAACAATAGAATCAATGATCTAAAAAGAAGAGCTAACAGAGATCCCAAGGTATTTTATGACTCCATGAAATAATCAACAACTGAGGTAGCAGTGTTGGTTTCTAAAAACAACATGTGGGTAGTCACTGTGAGGGCTTATGGAGGAAGAAACTGGTATATTAGTGTGAGATACCCGGGGAGACAGGAAATTGCTGTGATTGAAGCAATGAGACTCAAAATGAAAGTTGAGAAGTCTTTCTTAAATGAAAATCTCAAGAAGAATTTGCTGGAACTGGTGAGGGAGAAGCTGCCAGAAATAACTGACAATCCTCTATGCATCAGATACTGCATCTCAAGTGATGGCAGGTATAGATTTATGAATCTTGAAAAGATTAGTCAGTACAAGCCTAAGTTGGTGAAAGATGCTTGTGATTACTTCTGTCTACTTTATCAAAGTAAGGATGTAAGAGAGGTTATTAGAATCCTGAAGAATGAGTTGGAAAGAATAGACAGGATGAAGGCAGAGAAAATGGGAAAAAAGTCTAGTAGTAAAAATGATGATGATGATGATGATGGAAAGTCTGATGGAGGTGCAAGAGTTCTAGCCAACACAATAACACTGGTGAAGGCTGTTCTAGAACTAGTAATAAGGTGGATGAGGATGAGGAAAAAATGACAAGGAGTATAATGATGAAATTAAAGGGAATATATCGAAGCAGGTGGTTCTTGGCTTTGAAAATGACAAAAATGGCACGGTCAGGAGTGGTAAGGTGGAAGATACTATCACAGTGACAGAACCTACTGTCACTCCAGAAATGATAGTAACTTTCAAAGACACTGTCAGGAGTTATAAGGTGATGAAAGCAAAAGAATTTCAAAATGATGCTGTCAAGCCTAAATTGAGAATAAGGAAATGTAAGTTAATTCCCAGAACAGAAGCAAGGAGAAACCTTGAGTATGAATCAATCCCCAAGAACCGTAAGGTCAAGGTTGATTACAAAACATGTCAAAAGAAGCAAGGTGCCAATGACAGAGAAGCTAACAACTCTAAAGGGAATGTAACTGAAAGTCTTCATGAAGCTCTCATCACTACAAAAGTTGAGGCTGAATGTCTGGATGTAAGAAGACCAATCATTAACAATATAGCTGAGTCAAAAGCAGAATATATCTCAAAGGTTATGGTTGAATGGTCAGAGTTCAATACTCTAAGGAAAATCCATTTCCTCTACTCTACTGGTGAAACTACAATGATGGGGCATGACATGAAAGAAGCTGATTATTTCATGGTAAGAAGGATGATGATAATTGTCAAGGATTTAGATGTAAAGACTAAAGTCTTTAGAGGAGCATTAATCTGTAAATTCTTGGAACTCATGGACTCCTTCAAACCTCATCCATTGGATTCTAATAAAGTCGATGAACCTGAACCCAGAGTCTATCCAGATGGTGTGATGTTTGTTAATGATGATGGAGTGATGGAATTCTAGAACATGGAGTCTATTCAAGACAAGAAGGTTGAGTTGTTGTCCAAATTGAAGGATCAATTGAAGGAACTTCCTTATCCAGAAGAGAAAAACTTTGTGAAAGTTATTCAAGTCTTGATCACAAAACTAAAGAAGATTGAATTTGCTAAACAAATGGACTATGAAAGAACTCAGAAGTGTCTTCTCAGGAATCCTGACAGGATGATCTTCTACAACACAAATGGTTTAGCTAAAGAGATTACCTTTGATCACTTAAAGAGATTGGCTAAGCATGATCCTCAAATCATTGAACTCATTAAGAAGTAACTGCTCAATATCACAAACTTTGAGATATTTGATTTAAAGAATAAAGCATTGAACATCTGTGATTCTAAATGAAAGGAAGAAAGGGGAAAAAGAAAGAAATTTGACAGTGATGTTGAAGCCACAAAGAGAAAGATGGAGAAGATTGCAAGACATATAAAGGAGACTTAAATTGACATGAAGCATGCCAAGCTAAATGATCAATTCTCAAGAAGACCCAATTATATCTCTTCAGTCTTATTTGACCCTCTCAGAATTATTATTGACAGCATTTAAGTGGAGGCTGTCAATTTCAGGATGCTCAACACTGAGAATCTAATAAGAATCTTCAGACTCACTACAAGATCATTCCTTGAGTTTAAAAGAGAACCAAGTCAGCTTGTTGGAAAAATTATTGAATCAAGAGCAGAAGAGGAAAATGATATGGACAAACTCAGAGTCAAGCAAATCTTCTCATCTACAAAAGCCAGATTTATCAAAGACATGTTTGGGATGAAGTATCTATGCATCTCCAAAGGACCAACTGAGAACTACTACACCTATCAAGATTTGAATGATCTATCTTATAAGATGGTAAATCTAGTCTTAGATTGTGTCTCTAATCATGCCAGGACAGATGAAGAAAAGCAGGCTCTAAAAGCTCTTGAAGGTCTTTATGACAGAATGATTCTACCAAAGAAATGAAGATGGAGCTTAAAATAAAATTTGAAGAAGTGCTCAGTCTAGAGGAGCTTAGTTTGAGATAAATTTGTACTTCTAGTCCATCTGAGAATTCTTAATTGGATAGTTGTAAATAGCCCCAGGGCTATGGAACAAAGGATTATCCCGGACCTACGTCGAGGTATTGTATTGACGGTGATTTTAAAATCTCGCAGAACAGGATGTGATACGATAAGATAGAATGCAATAGAAACAAAGACGGGGAAGGGATTACCTACTCTTAACGGTCAAAGCGAGCCCTTTTCTTTTATTCTGAATTAAAGAATTCAGAATGAATCAAATCTCCCCAGGTAGGATTCGAACCTGTAATTTTTCCTGAATATTTTTTCATACAAACACTTCAATTATGTTAGTTGAGTTAGCATCTGCAATTTACTTTGAATTTGTCTTTATTTTACATAAAAACAAATTGGGGGAAATTGTTAGGGATTGTGGTGTAATCAACTAGAAGTTACTTATATTAATTAAAAATTAACTAAGTAAAATGTACTGCCATATGTATATTGACAGTATGTTTTGTTATCACTTGTAACAGTATGTTTAACAGAGTTCAAATAGGTGACAGTAAGTCTAATAGTTACTGTCTTGTAAAAATGTAATAACATGATCCATGAAGTAGAAGTTCACAAAGTGTTCAGGCACAACATGGATCAAAACTTTGACAGTAACATTCTACAACTGAAGTCTATGACAGCATATTCAAGTGACATCACAAAGGAACAGGCGACAACAACTATTCCAATGACAGTAAACTTGGCGGAGAATGAAGATTCACAGACAGCAAGTTTCACTGACAACACACTTGGCGGAGATAGTTGACAGCAGTTTTGGAGACAATAAGTTTCAAGAATCTATCAAGACTTGACAGCAACATATGTGGAGCCAAAGACACTGTAACCAAAGAGGAGCTAGAAGTTGACAATATACTTTTAGTGAAGCTGACAGACTGTTCCAAGTTGCAGACTAGATAGTGAAAACACAAGGAATGATTTAGATATTACCATCTAGTCTGTCAAGTCTACTACTGCAACTTGGGAGAAGACGAACAAAAAAGCAAGGTGTGCACCAGGAGTCAAAGATTTATGTCATCTCACCATAACTTTATCTATAAATGGTTTGAAGTCAATGTCAAATTATAAAAACACAGTTTCTATGTTGAGCTTTATTTTAGGACGAAAGAAAAAGTGTACATGTAAGTGGAATGCGTGTTTTAGTATAAATACACATGTCTCACAAAGCACTTTTCCTTATGTAACTGAGCTAGATTTTCTCTCAAGCAAGAAATATTAGCAATTCTATTGTTCTTGTTTCTTTGTAGCTGGAATACTCATTCTAGTCAGTTGTAGCAAAACAAAAATGATAAAATTATTTTTTGAAGTTAAACACCTGTCTTCAATTGTTTGCTTATCGTTTTCTGCATTTCTTACTTGATACTATTACTTCTTGTTTGTTGTTAGCAAGATTAGTGATAATTTATCAAGTTGCATTCAACCCCCGGAACACTCATACTATTTAACAATACTCCGTATACTTTAAATTAAATTTATGAATATTATATGAAATTTTAATTCATAATACAATTTTCTGATAAATTCTCAAGAATCAGGACAAATTCTCAAGAATGAGGACAAATTCTCAAAACTCAAAAGATATCATTAGATTATACGCACAATACGAATATATCTTACAAAATAAATATTTTATTTCTACAAATATCATCCTTAACAAATCTCCAAATAATAATATAAGCAGCCATCCTTCCGTTATTCAAGACATTTCAAACATATAAAAATATACTCGAGAAAAACCGTTAATATACTCGTTATTAACGAAACCCTAATTTCTTCAAACAAAAAAAACACGAAACCCTAATTTTATTCAAGAAAAACCGTTAATATACTCGTTATTTCCTATAATACTACATAAATATTTTATATTGCCTTTACTTATTTTTTTATTATAAATCTATTTGATTAAATTTATTATGATAAATCGTATATAAAAAGTCGAAAGCTGAGATAATTAAATATAGATATTTTATTATAATAATGTTAAAATATTCATGTAACGAAAATTAAAATCAATAGTAATATATTAATTAGTTGTAAATTTGTAGTCACATTTAAAATTTATATTGTGAATAAAATATATGTGATTGCATGATAAGTAATGCTCAAATAAAAGTTGAACAAAAAATACGATAATTAAATTAAATATTTTATAGAATACATCATTTTAAATTTAAATATCTAATTATTACAACCACCGAATTTTTATATAGAAATGATTCTTGCCTTTCTGAAACTCGAAAATATAACCAATTATTAATTTCTATAAAAATTTGATTAAATAAATTTATAATAATAATATTTCTTCCGTTTTTTAATTATTTTTTTGACAATTTACACATATTTTAATATATATATATATATATATATTAAAATTTTTATTTTAAAAATTTTAAAAAATAATATATTAAATTAAAACGTACAATTAAAACGGAAGGAAGAAATAAACAAGTAAAGACAATATAAATTCCATATATATGTTCCTTATTATAAAAGCAAATAGGCGCAGGGCAAAACCGTTAGTCCATACAAGTGTTCTAAGCTCTCTTCTGTCAACTACTCCGGCGAATCTCCGGCGACTTAAAAATGGAAATTCCGATGACCCAATCGCTAATAGCAATCTTAATTTCATCGGTGATCGCTGCAAGTTCCTATAAGAAGAAGTCTCTTGACCTTTCCGGTGCTCTAACTGGATTTCTCGTCATGACTATCCACTTAGCTGTCAATTATAGGTACTTCAACTCTTGTATATTGCTACATTGATTTGATTGTGTGCATATACTCCCTTTCTCCGTTCCCGTTTAGTTGTCCTTTTACTTTTGTCTTAAATTTTTATTCAGAAAAAGAAAATTCAAAAAATAATTTGTTAAAATACGCGTAAAAAGCCAATGAGATAACTGAAAGGGATGGAGTAACTAAAAGGGGATGGAGGGAGCAGTTTGTAACTGATTGTGGTGTGATTAATTTGTGGTTTTTTGATGATGAGTTTAGGTTTGGAGCAATGCTGCTTGTTTTCTTCTTCACTTCCTCGAAGCTTACGAAGTTCGGAGATGAGAGGAAGCGACAGATTGATCCTGAGTATAAAGAAGGAGGCCAGCGAAATTGGTATCTATATGTGCATTAGATATACATTCCAATTAAAGACTAACTTTCGATTCTTGACACTTTTTTATAATCTGTTTTGTGTACTTTTGCTTGTATACGAAAGTAATTGCGATTGTTTTTTCTTGTTCGGTGGAGGTAAACTTGTTTATTATTGTTTTAGTGTGACTAAAACTTAGGTTAGCTATTATAATTAGTACAATCCGACTTGTGACTCTCTTCTCGACATATTAGTACTTGTAATCAAGATTGAAAGGAAAAGAAAGAACTGTTATATATTTTTATATTTTTTTAAGAGTATTTGCCTTTCACTGGACGACTCCCTGGTCCTTAAGAAAGAACTAATTATATAATGCGATTTTCTACACATTACAGCTTTTTGTCGAGTGTTGTTCAATGACCTGGGTGCTTCTCTGGCTTCAGCCAAATTTTATGAAGTACTTTTTGAAGATTGGAATTGCCTATCTGGCTTGCATTAATGTAGACATATCGCATATGAAGCACGTTTTTTGAGTTGGCTTACAAGGATTATTTACAAAATTAATTATTGGATCTTTTATTTGTTATCTAGTTCCTTAAGACGATCTCAGATGACTTGGAATTTTCAGTATTAATCTGTTTTTGTATGCTGATGTATATGTTTCTCTGAAACCTGCATGACTTGAGTTGCAACTTACTAGTTTTATATAGTTATATCTAACAACTTACAGTTAAAGGTTTATAGCTAGAACTCAGCGGATACAGTGTCTCTGAACTTATGCCAGAAATTTGAATGGATGAAACGAAGATAATTTGTTTCCGTGTTTTCTATATCAATAGGGATTTCTTCTGTCATAACTAAATAAAAGATAACTGGTAGCTATTCTGCTTCAATCGACTCAGTTCTGGAGGTTTGGTTTTAGATTTGACCAATTCACAGCTTCCATAATATTCTAGTGGCTACCAGATAGACAAACAATTATCATATATCTATATGCTTGTTTGGCTTCAAGTTCTGAACTTTTTCTTGTCTGAAGTTTGGAGAGGAACTAGATTACACTTTAGCAGAAGGCATAGTCTAAATATGCCGATATATACATACATACATACATACATACATACATACATACATTTTTCTATTTATATATATATATAATTACTGTTCTCATGCAATTTTTCTCCATGTCAATTTTCTTCTTTGCAGGCTACAAGTTCTATCTAATGCTGGAATTGCAAGCCTTCTAGTCATTTTGTTTCGGGTGATGACAGGATCAGAAGACAAGTGCTTAGATTCAACAGAATCCAAGTTTGCAACAGCTCTAATTGGCAGTATCATAGGCCATTATTCCTGCTCAAATGGAGACACTTGGTCATCAGAGCTTGGGATCTTGAGTGATGCACAGCCTCGACTAATTACAACCTTCAAGGTGGATTTTCAAATTCCGTATTATCCGATTTTTTTCCATCTCTTCACGTTCCTCAGTTTCAGGAGGAACTTTCTATAACAAGCGTTACTACTGATTATCGGTGATCATGTATGAAGTGGTACTGTTCTGTGGTCAACTGCTTCTTAGTGGGATAAGCTAGCACTTTCCAGACTATACATTTTTTTTGTCGACTGGCTTAATATATAAATGGCTTTTGCAATCCTCTCTTCGTTATAAAGCATTAGCTTGCAGTCATTATTTCAAAATTTTACATCCTCCAAACTTTCTAGTAATTTTAGGAGCATGTAGATGATAACAGTATTTAGTTTTTAAGTCCCTTTGTTAGCTTGTACAGATTCTATGTCTTAAATCAGTTCCTCCACTATTATCAGCCAGTTCGAAGGGGAACAAACGGTGGAGTGACAAAAGCAGGACTTATAGCTGCTGCTGCAGCAGGAAGCATCATTGGCCTGACTTTTGCTCTGATGGGATTTTTCACAACAAACTGTATGTTTGATAAATCCCTGAATCAGCTACTGGTGATACCACTTTCTACTCTGGCAGGACTATCCGGGAGTGTTATTGATTCTTTGTTAGGAGCCACACTCCAATTCACTGGATACTGCAGTGTCCGTAATAAGGCAAGTTCCATATATTGCTTCGCTACACTATTATTTTTATTCATTTGTAATTGATATGAATGACACTACAAACATATATATTCTGATCAACAGTTGCAATTTAATATATGTTTCAGCTCCTCACCGCCTTTACCTACGCTTGAAAAATCTGGTTTAGAATTATTCTTTTTATCAGTATGATCTGATGAATTTCATGATTTATAAGTAAAATTTAATCCTCCTCTGCACATAAAGCTTTTGCAATTCTTAAACTTTAGTAATTAATAATGCCTCTATCTCAGTGGATCAGTGAAAAAATATTTGTTTGCTGAAGTTGGCTGTATGCTCATTGTTTTGTTTATTCTGCAAGGCATGCTAAAACAAATGGATGGAAATCAGGTGGAATTTACCTTGGTAAATAAGCTTGTACCAGATGCTTTAGTTGCACGCTACTACATGTCACCCCCTACTCTCTCGCAGAGGCTTAATAATAACAAAAGTAGCATTAAACAGTAAAAGTAAAAGCAGTAGTCGTAGCAATAGCATTAAGAAGGGCATATAAAATAAAGGAACAAACAGGCAAACAATAAAATCCGGACAGCACCCCACCAGGCCTACACCACCAAACCCCTGCAAACACTACCCTAAAACTCCCAATTGAAGAGTCTCCCCTCCCAGCTGGAAAGTAGACTACTCTAATCCCTACTTTACCACACACTCTTATCCAAGCTCATATCCTCAAACATATGTAGAAGAAATATTAATCTGAAATATATATAAGCTTTACCTGTCTTCTACAGGTGAAGGTTATATATCAATTAATATAATATTATATTAATTATTTGTCCTGATCCCAGTCTCTTGCTGTTACAATAAAAGGGAGCATTATTATATAAAAGTAATCATTATTTGCATCCTTCTCTATTCAAGTTTTTCCAGTAATGAACGATAGAGAGATAGGGGTGCAATTGCAATACAAAACTGAATATATTGTCAATATACTGCTGCACCAATCTTTGATTAGCAATAGATAATGGTTCTAAAAATATGATATTTGCAGATTGTTGGAAAACCAGGACCAACAGTGAAGAAGATCTCAGGCCTTAAGATTCTCGACAACAATGCTGTTAATCTTGTTTCAATAGTGTTGACTGCAATGTTGACTTCCTTTGCCGGCCTATACATTTTCTAAGATCCGCATATGCTCGGCTAAATGAGATATTACAGACAGTATGCAGTTCGTGTTAGGCTTTTTAAAATTGAGCTGTATCCTGTATCCTCCAACTTATAGACAAAATGTTAAGGAATTTGAACATGGGTTTATGACCTGGTAGAAAAACAAACAGGAAGTATGGAATTAATTTCTAAATCGGATGCTATAGTTCTAGTAAGGATTGTTTAATGCAACAGAATTAAACTGCACGTTTGTTCGTTTACAACCCTTGACTTGTTTAGCTGCTGAAAACTTTGAAAATTTTGTGAAAGTAAAACACATTATCATAGTCGTTTCTTGTCTAAATGGAACGTTTCAAAATCTTACTTCTAGTGTGTACATGAAATTGTAAACTGTGCATATCATCTAGTACATTATAATCATCCGGAAAGTTTCAGATGGATTTGTTGCCGAAAAGGTCCTTTACAGTAACACCATTTAATTAACAGCGTGTATATATAATGTGTTTTAATTTTATATTTAAAAAGTTTTATGAACTTCTGAATTTATTTTATTATATATAAATAAAATATATATCAAATGCAGTAACCCATTAATTCTTATAAAAGAACATTATGTAAATGGCCACTATGGAAACATTTCAGAAGTCTGGGAGACTACATGTTTTCCCAGGCATAACAAATCACATTTCATTGCAAACTCTGTTAGTAATAAATAATTGTGACATTCTACAATGGAATCGAGATTGAATTGAGTGCATGAGATAAAAAGCTTCTGTAATTACAATGCTCCCAAAAGAAAAAGAAATAGAAACCATAAAAATGAATTGAATATATTTATATATAAATATAGAAAACTTGTAGGACTTCAAGCAACATGAACTGATTGTCATGCACAAGTATGATTGTCAAAGGTGCTCTACGTGCTCTGCAGGAAGCAGACACAGGCTTCCAATTTCGTAGGCAACTAAGTGCTTTCTGCTGGAAGCTGACCAAAGCTTCCAATTCCATAGGAACGTTTAGGCCTCCACTCAGTTCTCCCCTTTACAATTTCGGCCCCATCCTTGAGTCGAAGCAGATGCTGGCACTCAACTTGATGAGCCAAATCCCCAAGTCCACTTCCTAAGACAGAAGTTAGGGAGTCTAGCACACTGTCCCTCATACACTCCCTCCTGTACTCTAAAGTCATGCTAGCAAGCTCATGACTCTCCACAACCGGCAGTGGAGCGCTCTGCAACGGCCAACATATTCATTCAATTAGACAGAAAAATAAGGGGGCTTTGGGCATTCTTCTTTCTCATTTAAACTTACACAATACATAGAGATATTATATTGACAAAAACATTGACTTTAAAGCCTGTACCATCATTCCATTCAACATCAACATTAATGCAGTACTCTCTGACAGAAAGGTTATAAAGATTATAAATTCCAAACTCCTTAATCATCTTACAATCACACTACCATATCATCAGAACTTCTACAGAAAAGTACTCCAAGGCCTTTACTAAAAAGAATGTCCCGACCAATTACAAATGTAACTATATTTTCTAACCGTAAGAACGTTATATACATTTTTCATCATGATAATGTAGAACACTATATCAGGTACAAGAGCTGGTACTTGAAAACTTAAGTTTTTGTACAAATCTCCAAGGCATCCAATACAGAAAAAATGTAAGTTATAGACATCAACCTTGTGGGCCACTTAAGTTACCATGTTAAACATTTTCATCTAGGCCAGCTTTAATTAAAAAATGTGATTCTTTATGCAAAGATATAAAGAACTCTAAGTTCTGCTAAAACCAGCATACTCAATGTAGATGATATACCTACACAAGTAAAAGGAATTACAAAAGTAGACCAATAAATCTCATACAATATGATTTCTGAGTTACTTTTTATCACCATTAAGCAGATAATTAAGGCCTCGATTGTCTTTCCAATTTCACAATTACATCGGGAATTTAAACTTTCTTGTAACGAAATTAACTAAGCTACAACACTAAGTGTCAGGGGAACTGAAATGTTTGTGTATGGTTCATTACTATGTAACTAGAAGTTACATAATTTATTTTGAGAAGTTTTTAATTTTAAATATTAGATAGCTATGCAAATTGTGGTGACCGTGGGTGACCTATGTAACTAAGTTTCCATGTTTTGTGGCAACTACAAAAACCTTGAAATCTGAAGTTTCCTTGTCTAATTTAAAATTCAATAAACCAACACAATAACTCATTTTATTTCCAAGGAACTTCTAGACTCTAGTTACATAGCTCGGTTACATCGCAACAAAAAAGGCGTAAAAGTAAAAGTTAGAGGTTGCAGGCTTGCATATTCACAATAAAAAAAAAAAAAACTTAGTACGGTCGTGTAAATGACTAGCATCTAGAATAAGAATTAAGGAGTTAAAAAAAGAATTTACCTCAAGTATCCAGCCAACATATTTCACATTGTTGACGTGCTGATTTATATCCAAATCACTCCATCTTGGCTACAAAATACAACATAATAAAGATTAAGGTGGACATTGAGGCATTCAAAATTCAAAATTTAATAAATAAAATGAATTAATAGCCTCTTGACAAGCAAATTGACTTACAGTTAAACCAGTACGAATGTAATCTGCATTGCTGTCAGTGAGTTTTGGTAACCTTCTGCTATCTTCATCCACAATTGGAGGTGTATCAACAAAGTAATTCCCTATTTCTGCTCGGACTTCATCTGGAAGTTTTGACAACTTCCTTGTCTTTTTGTTCATCATCACCCAGCAACTGCAGTTTGTACAACCAAAATGCACCAGGACAAGAACCGCATTTAATTACTCCAAATATAAGATACTATTATACTGAAATTCAAAAAACAATGCTTCCAACAAATTTTGCCTGCACAGAATATGTAGTATTTATATAGTTTGCAGTAAATTGCTAATTAAAACAACAAACAGATGATGTTGCCCACCTAGCAACCAAAGCTAAATCTAACCTGTATCAGGCACAGAACTTAAATAATGATTGTAAAGAGAGTAATTTCCATAGCCATAATTCATTTAGTCATATTCTATCAGAAATGAGCGTAGACTGAAAAAGATGGTGCCCAGCATACAAAGCATAAGTTCCTAACCTTGAAGCTCTAGTTAATATTTTGCCTGTATTGTTGTCACGAAGAAGCCAATCACGCCGCATACCATTCTTTCCGGAAGGAGCCACCCAAGTATCTACTTGAACAACATCTCCCCTGCAATATTCACAGACATAAAACCTTTAAGAACCCGAGGTTTAATTAGAAACTAACTGAAAATCATCTAAGCCCCACCATGATTGCTATGTGTAAAAAAACCATGTAACTAGCGGAGAAGTAGCAACAGATTCTCCTTTCTTTCCATCTCAAGTATCTAAAGACAACAATAAATTATCTTAAAGAGTTCTCCGTCTACCAAAAGCCTAGAAGTGGTTTTTTGAATTTCTTCTCTTATAATAAAACTATATTCCACTGCAAAACGGTCCAACCAAACCAAATTGGTAAATGAGGCCTACAACTGTGTTTTCTTACTAAAAATTACACATATGTATTATGAAAGGATCTGAGCATGACAAAAAGATTACTGTAAAAAAAATTAATATGCCCAGGCAGTAACCATTAGCTGAAGTGAGAAGACAAAATCGTTTTTTGGTTTAATATAGTGACCATAAGCACCTTAGCATCATTAATTATCATGTAATATGAAATCTAACCAAAATCTTCAAGTTGCTGTTTTGGATAAGAATCAAATAGAAGCATTATAAGTGCTTGGCAGTAAAACTTTAAACGAGAACTAATGCTTCAAATAACACAAAACTCTTTCATCAAATCATAAAGGCAATGCAATCATGAAATCCACCCAAAATATACACTATGTAGCATGTTAGTAGAAGGGTATAGACATGGAGATGCAGCTTTTACCAAGTAGGATAGCGATCTACCATGACCTGCATTTTGGTGACCACCCATATGAGATTCTTTTTACACATCTCTGGTGTAGAACCAAATCCATCACCCAGGAGCCCCGCATTCTTTACATGGTTAAGTGCTGTTTCCTGCAGAAAGAATTCAAATGCGTAAAAGCCTCAGCATACTAATTAAAAATGCTAAAGTTTATAATACAAGCCACATATTTTAATTTCCCAGCATTGGGTTACAATCTATCAGCCATTAGCTTAGTTCAAAATATAATACAGTAAACAAATATAGCATCTTTAAATTATAAGATGATCAGAAAAGCATGCCTGCAAATGATTCATCAAAGTTTCCACAGACGCAGTCCGATCAGCCCCTATTTCATAAGATCTGATAGAGAAGTTCTGACGGAAAACCATGCCATTCTGAACAATACTTCCCAAACCAAAATGATCAGTTAGCATATCAGGCCGCTTAGGCTTCCAGTCAAGCATCATCCATTGCTTCTCTGCTGCCAAGAAAATCGTTGTAATAGCAGCTAGAAGCATACTCCAATCAGGAAGCTGGTTAATAAAAGTTCTTGGAGGGGGCGAAGAAGTAAACTCATCATCAATTTTTAAGCCTTCCATCACACCAACCCTGGTGCCGTTTATCTTAGAAGGAGCTTGCACATTTGTCTTAACCAAACCGCGGGAAGAAACTGATTTCATCCTAATCCCTCGTGTATCTACACTTGCAGGTACACTTCCCGTGGTTTTTCCACCCGAGTCAGTTGTCATAGAACCAACAACCGAAAATAAGCCAGAAGCCGCGGCCATTCCAGCCATAACGAAATTATATTTCCAATCTCACTCCCAAACCGCTGATTCTCAAACAATCGTCTAAATCAAATAGTTTCTTTAATTAAAGTACTAAAAAGGATCACCACAGCACACCCCATTTCTGCAAAACACACAATTACGACATCACTTTCTTCAACATATCACATTAAACCTACCCATCTCAAAAAAAACAAGTTTAAAATTCACACATGTTGATGTACCACCACATTATGATACTACAATGAGGTAGACAAGCAGGCAACAAAAATGTGAAAAAAGCACAAACATACAAACTTTTTCCAACAAACCATATAAAATATCATTACATCGATTTCGTGTATTTCACGGTAACAAAACAGATAGCCAACAAATTTAAAATTTAATAATACAAAATCATATTAACACCCCCGAAAGCTAAACAATAACCCATAAATCAAATAGAAACAGATCTGAGGGTACACTTACAAATAAACCAAAAGAATAAAAATGATAATAATTAACGCATTACATTGCAAGCACGTACATGATGAAATTGATCTACAAACCCTTGTACTTGTCTAGGGTTTGTGATCAGAGTGATGATGCTTTTGTGTTTTTTTTAAGACAAAACAAACAATGACTCTGTGTTTGTCTGGGTCTCTGTGTGTGTGGGTGTGATTTTGTGTTTGAGAGAGAGAGAGTGTGGGCGCGTGTGTGTGAGAGAATAAATGAGAAATAAGAAATATGAATAAAATTTAAATAGAACAACGGCCAGCAGTTTCCAGCCAATCAATTTTACTAGCAGCAGCCACCTGTCAATTCAGTTCTCCCTGTTTATTTCCACGTATTTTTTACTTTGACTTTTATTTTTGCTTTTCTATGATTCATCGTTTTTTGAGAGCTCTAATTTGAGCTATTGGTGCGTTTCGGATATTAGTAGGTTTTTTCCGAATTGTTTGGATTTTATTGTGGATGTTACGATTGTTCATGTTATAATTCCATAAATGCTCAAATGTAAAGATATGATATATTTATTAGTAGGGAACTCTGCAGATTTTTCTCTGACTTTACTGATCATTCTAGTTTTTATACTTGTACAAAATGGATTTAAGAATCGTTAGAAGTCATAACTGAAGAAACATTTGAGGCTAAAAGTAGCAAGACAAGATCAAGGATGCTAAAATATTTAAGAAGCCTGAACAAACAAATGATGACAGAGACTGTGTTGAGTTAAAAGCAGGAATGTCAAGCATTAGTAAGGTTACAGCAAGAGAAAACATTTGTTAGTGAAGTTAAATGCAAAGTTGATTCTATCAGTGACAGTGATGAACCATATGGATATCTGGCATCAATGACCAACACTAGAGATAAATCACTAAGCACTTCAAAGGTACGCATTCTAACTAGTATATCTTTATCTAATTCAGAAATGTATGATTATTATGTTTTGAAATGTATTATATTCATGTCAGCATGTTAGCATCTTAGGACTTAAATGTTTGATTGTTTGCCCAGATAAATAATCTATTATAGAAAGAGGATTGAATATAATAGACACCAAATAATCGATCAAGAATACAAGTATATAAAAGAAACATTATTTTGTATTAATATGATGAACTTGAATACAAAACTCTCTCAAAAAAATCACTATTCTTAAGAGCTTCTACGTTATGAAAAATATATCTTTAATGTTACAATAATGTTAACCTATGTCTGTGTTTATATAGACACAATTATAAATCCAACTACAAAACAGATAATGAAAAGAATAGTTTCAATAAGGTAATTTGACTTGTATTTGAATTCCTTCTTCACTATCCAAATCATATTCTGATTTGTCTATTTCATTCACAAACTCTGATTGTAAACTCTGTCGGTTTGATAATCTCTGATAGAGCATTCTCTGTTAGAGTAAACTCTGATTGAGTATTCTCTGATAGAGTAAACTCTGACCGACAGCTTCCTATTCTCTGATGACATCAGCAATCATAAACTCTGTTATTGAGCATTCTCTGACAGCATCAATGTTTATTTTTTAACAATCTCCCCCAATTTATGCTTAAGTAAAACGTAAATTAAACTTATGATGTCAGAAATATTTACAAATGCATTAGAGTTTGAATCTTTCTCCTTGACTTAGATCCTTCTTAATGAAATGTCTTCTTTTAGAAATTGTCCAGTAGCTTCATCTCAGCATTCTTCAGCAATTCAACTAACTTCTCATTGAGTTCTTTCATTTGATCAAAAGAGTCATCAATTTGGAATATAGCAACTCTCAAATTGTATATTGATCATCTCTCCATCCTTTCATCTAAATGAATGCAACAGGCCTTCTTTCCATCAGGATTTAAAATTAGTGTAGGAATTCCTAACACCGTCTTGATCTTTGCATCTCCTTTTGCCATAACTTTCTCAATGTCATCTTCAAATACATACCCTGGTTTATATTCCTCAGAGTTTATCATCAGTAGCCTCTCATTCTTCTTCTTCTCGTTTATCACTCCTTCAAGAATCTTTACCGATCTGGAAGTGGCTTCATTTTCATCATTAAGAAGATAAAGAACATATTCAAGTTCTTTGGATGCCTTGTGAATCAGATCTTCTTCAGCCATTTTTAAAACTCTTCCATTCTCCAAGAAATATAACAGCTTTTCCTTTGCTTGAGCACCATCAAAGATATCTTTCACTATGTTCACAGATATTAACTTGTCCAGATGTTCTTGAGATAAATCTTCCTCAGACTTGTCTTTCAATGAGAAGGGATTTCTGAAAGTATTGACTTCACCCCTGTAGACCTTTTCTTATGAATCACCAATACCACCTTTGTTTTTACAAGTCTGGCATTGAGAGTCAGAGTTTGAGTTTTTGTCCACAGAAGATCAGGCTTTTTCTTTCTGATCAGAGATTGTTGATCTTCTTCTTCATTTGCAAAACTTGATCCACCTGGGAGAAATGTTGTTCCTGACATAGTGAGAGGAGTTCTTGATTTGACTGGAGCTTTCTTTACAATTTCTAGAATAGGTTTTGCTTGAACAATTGCAGGTTGAGGAGCTTCAATAGTTTTGACTTCAGCAGGCTTAAGAACATTTTTCTTTTGTTGAGCAGGAGTTTTTCTTTGAACTGGAGCTTTCTTTACATACTTCCTTTTCTTCTAAACTTGAGTATTGTTAGTACCAAACTTCTTCAATTCTTCCTTTACAGCAACTAGATGAATTCCTGGATTTTCTTCTTCAATGAGCTTTCTTGCCAGTTCTATATCCTTCACGTTTTTCTCTTCAATTTTCCCAGGCTTCTCTTCTTTTTCAAGCCTTTTAGCTAGTTCCATATCAGCATCCATCAGAGTTTGTCCTTGAGAAGTAGTCATCAGAGTTTGTTGAATCAGAGTTTGCTTCCTATCCTTATGACTCTCTTGATCATCATCATGTTTATCATTAGATTTTATCACTGCATCCTCCTTGCATTTGTCTGTAGACACCTTCTCCCCCTTTCTGACATCATTGCCTATTCTAACTGTCAAGATGTCAACTATTGTATGTAGCATGTTCTACATAGAGGTGACAGCAGTGGAATGATTATTAACCTTGACTTCCAAAACATCTTGTTTTACTGATACATTCTTGAGCTTTAATTCTAGAGCATGTTGAAATGTTATAACAACAGTTTGAACAGATGCAGTGGTCTTGTTGACAAGTTATTTTAACTCACAAACTTCATTGTGAAGTCCCTTGGACACCACAGTAGTAGCCTTTATAACTGTTTTCATTTCATTAGAGTTTAATTCCTTATCAGCTTTGTTGATCAACTCATGAACATGGGGCCATGAGATTTCTTCATTTGGGTATTTCCAAGACATATCCCAGATGGATTGTCTGTGAGAGTTCAAAAAATCTTCCTGAGATGGTTCTTCCTTTGAAGTGAAATCTCTTTTTACACCTTCTTCATCTAAAGTAGTTTCAAATTCTCTTTTGAGATTTTCCACCACCATGTAATCAGAATAAGCCATCCTCAACCTTTCATGAGCATCAAAAGAATCAACATGCCATATCTTTGTGTTGTACCTCTGAATGTAGGGAATTGAAAGATCTGTAATTTCTTCATCCAAGAATATTGGCTCATTAGAGTTTGTGTCCTCCCCATCAGAGTTTACAACATTATCAGAATTTGCAATAGCATCAGAGTTTGCAGTGATAGATAAACTCTGAGTACCTACAAAAGATATAGAACATCCTAAATCACTCTGATTTTTTAAAGTAATCTCATTACTTCTCACATCACACATATCATAACTTTTAATAATTAGATTTTGCTCACTAGAAGTGACTAACTTCTTTCTCAATTCTACCTCTCCTTTTGTCAGATTCAATATCTGCCTCTCATTATTAATACTGTTTTTCACATATTTTACCTCAGTCTCGCATGAAAGGCTCAAATCACAATGACATACAAAAATAAGAGGTGGCTGAGAAAAGAATTATGTGGTCAGATGAATAGGGGAACCCTTTTCAGGATTATTCATGGTCATCCCAACAATAAAAGTTGGAAAGGTGAAATCTGAACTTATATTATCATAGAATGCAAATTCTGAAGAAAAGTCAGAGTTTATACCTTGAGTTGTAGTTGAAGTGGATGTAGTTTCTATAGGTTGTGCAGAGACTAGTTGCACCAAGATAGCATCAGAGATTGCCAATGGAACTTCATCAGAGTTTATCTTCTCAGCATCAGCAATAGTTAAATCTTCTTGGATAGTTGTAGTGCCTGCATCCAATTAAACTTTGATTAGATGGTTCTTGTGGGACAGGGGTCTTAACAACTTCTTCAACCCTTTGAGTTGAAGGTTCTTATGGGTTGTACCCCTTATTCATGTTGGCTTCACTTGCTTCATTGATGGCTGCTTCAACCCTTTGAGTTGAAGGTTCTTGTGTGTCTGACCTTGCAATGAGTGCTACCTCACTTTAAGAGGCAGGTTCTTATGGGTCTTTGGGAAAAAGAAACATGCTTCTTCTTCCTTTTGGAAAATAGCTTTTAACTAAGAGAGACTGAAGATGATTGATATTTCTTTTCTTCCATTTTTTTCTAACTTCTTCGGCCATCTCCTTTACCCTTTCATAAGATATCTCCCTGATAATTTGCTTTGGTGAGGAAACATGATAATCAGATACTAGAACTGGAGCAGCTTCACTGGAATGATCATCAACATTTGTATCACCACCAACTAACTGAGGTTTTACCAATTCATCAGAGTTCAAAGTTGTATAAGAGTTTAATACAATATCAGATTTTAAGACTAGTACTTGATCAGAGTTTATGCCTTCACAGTTTAAGACTTAAATTTGATCAGAGTTTGGCTGATCAGAGTTTATTACTTCAGTGTTTACCAGATCTTTAGAAATTCCAGTCTTTACCAATCTTCTCATTTTCTTTTTGGCTTCTAGCATAGGATTGATTGTGAATGGCTTCATGAATGGTGCTGGAGAAATCTCAGAAGCCTTCTTAACAACCTCCTTCACAGGAAAAACCAACCATTCATTACTGTCATCAGAATTAGTATTTTCATCTTTCAATTTTCTTTTCTTAGGAGAACACTCCTTTATTGATTTCCCCCTCCTTTTGTTTCTTGGCCCTTGTTGAGAAGTGTTTGTTAAAACTATAGTCTTTTGGGAGACTGTAGAGCTTGACAATTGTGTTTGGGTATCAGTGTTTGGATTGTGACTTGGGTTAGAATCAGAGGGTGTTAAACTCTAATTCACATTCACTCATAAAAAATCCCTCCCATACATGGTAGACATTCTCTGATGTAAGAGAAACCTGACCCATGTGGGATAAAATAAGTTATGGAGTTTACCTTCAGCCTCTTTCTTTGTATCTTTCCTTGTGAGATCAATAAATATTCTTTTATTCATACAAAAACTATCTAAACTCTTATCATTCTCAAAAGTTATATCAGGCAATAGATAGGAGAAAATTAGTTGTAAAAATCTAGCAAAGTAAACTGTATGTGCATCATCATCTATTTTACTAGCTATCTGCCTAATTATCAAACATGGAAAATTAAAATTTAAGTTATGGGTCAGAGAATACCCAATTTGTTGATATAGTTATGGAATAGCATCAAAGTTGGTGCATTTGGCTGTAAAGGCCCTTGTGATGCAATCAAAGAAGAAGCTTCATTCTCTTTTTAGATTTGGCCTGATTAGACTTCTCAACTTTGATAGACTACCTCCATAGCCTATTGTTCTGAAAAACTCCTTTATCTTTTCATCCCCAACAAGATCATCATACACATCCACTTCTGGAAGATGAAGGGTTGTCTCACTACTACAGGAGTAATCGAATGCTTGCCATTGCATTGGAATGTAATAATAGGCTCCTCATCATCACCAACATTATTAAATTTCGCAGTTGACCATACCTTTATTAGTGATTGAGTAGAAAAATTCGAGGGTTCCTGTAGAGCATATCCAATGTAGCTATTCTGTAGAAAATCTTGAATTACATGAAAATCTTGGGGTATGTCAGATTTAGATAGGTGAGAGATGTAGTTTGTAGCAGCAAATGAGTAATTTTAGAATGCAAGACCTTTGGATGCCATTGAAGCAAAGATTTGCAGGTTCGAGAAATTAGGGTTTTAGAAGAAAATGAGAGAGACAGCAAGATGCAGATAGATAAATCAAAGTGAAAAAATGAAATAAACTATTCCCTCTCAATTACAAATAGTATTTATGAAAGGCATATGACTAGGCCTATTTGTAATAATTAGATGACAACTCAACTCAATCTAGAAACAGTGGTAAATAATAAGTATCAAACAGGAATCAAGACGAAGACAGTCAACTAGTCACAGAAAATCAACTGAATCAGAAGCACTCAGTTGATCCTACTACTCAACACTGAAGAAGTTCATTAATATGTTCAAGCGTCAGTGGATAATAATCAAGTAGTAATTTCAAAAGAATTCAGAAGATTTTAAGTGATTACTACACCAAGATTCCAGAAGAAAAAGAACAGAAAAAGAAGACAGGAAAGCTAAGCAAAGACACAAGGCCACTAGTTTAAAGTTAAAAGAAATGGAGAATATTTATTAGAGTATGACACAAATGAACCAGACAGTACATTTGTGTGTCAACTTTAATTAATAAATATTTAACATTGAGCTGAAAGTGGTTCCATGACAGAAGACGGAGAATGACAAAAGACTGCAAAAGACTACAGAGTTAAACAAGTCCTAATAGTATTTTAATTCTCAAATTAAAATTAAGTTAATTATTTAATTTATTTAATTAAATTAATTAAATTAATTCAAGTCTGAATTAAATTAATTCATAAATTATTTAATTAAATTAAAGAAGAATTAATTTTCTAAAAAGATTTGATTCAAAAATGACTTATAAATCAAGTCATACCGAGCAAAAGAATACAAGTCATGCTGAGTTAATTGGTTAAGTCATACCGAATTAATTGGTTATCAAATGACTTATAAAAATAAGTCATACCGAGCTCTTGAGTATGAGTCATACCGAGTTTTCTTTGATTTAATATAAGTCATTATGATTTATTTTAATTAAAGAAAATTCAAATATGACTTAAACATAAGTCATACCGAGTTTTCTTTGATTTAATATAAGTCATTATGATTTATTTTAATTAAAGAAAAATCAAATATGACTTAAACATGAGTCATACCGAATTTCTATGAGTCATACCGACCATTTTAAGTCATGCCCAGCCTTTTTATGAGTCATACAAGTGTTAATTCAATTAGTTAAAAGGTCATAATGAGATAAGTCATACTGGCTTTTCACCTCTATAAATATGAGGTGATTGTCTTTATTTTTCAGAGTAGTTCAAACATTCAAATTCAGAAATTTGTATGCATTGTAATATTCACAGATTTCTGTGCTTAGTTTGGAATATAATTGTTAAACTCGAACAATTCATGTCAAAATCGTTCTAAGCTTTTAAACAATTATATAAACTTTCTACTAATTAATTTTGTAATATTTTTCATGTTAAAATTATATCTTCTACTTAAACAGTATTTCATTTCAATTAATATTTTGTGTGAATTTAAAATAATATTTTTAAATACAATATTCCGCGATAATTAATAGATATTGTATTCAACCCCCCCTTCTACAATATCAGGGACCAACAATTGGCATCAGAGCTGATTGATATATTAAATATCAAATCCGAACCAAACATTCCGCGACTCATACAGATCTCAAAAATTATTTTTAATTCGAAATAATTTTTTATTCAAAATAATTTTTTATTCAAAATAATTTTTTTTTAAAATTATTTTTGATCAAAAATTATTTTCAGTCAAAAATTAAAATATTTTTTTTGAAACACTTAACTTTTAATCTTATTTAAGATGAGTACACAAAAGGTAACGAGCATCAAAATTCCATCATTCGATAAAGATCATTATAACCTATGGAAGCACAAGATGCAGTTATTTATTGGGATCGCCAATCCCAAATATGCCTTGATCTTAGAAAAAGGCATTGAACCTCCAATAACAGTTGTTCTCGAACACGAGGTAGATGGGGTCGTAATTCCTCATAGACAGATTCCAAAATGTCCGACAGACTACAACGATGAAGAAAAGGAAGTTGTATTCCTGGACAATAACCTCAAGCTTATTCTGATAGAATCCCTAGACTATGTCATGTATAATCATGTGGTCAACTGCAAGACCTCCAAGCAAATCTGGGATACTATAGAGGTTATAAATGAAGGGACTGAAGAAGTCAAAGAGAATAGACTGGAGATATTGACCTCCCAGTACGAGCAGTTTAGATCCAACCCTGGTGAGGGCATCTCTGAGGTGTTTCAGAGATTGAACAAACTTATAAACGAGCTCAACCTCAACGGGAAATATTACTTAAACCAGGAGGTCAACAGGAAGTTTCTATTAACCTTGCCAGAGCATCTGGAGCACAGGATCGCGGCCATCCGAGAGTCTAGGGACATGAAGGAGATAACCCTAGAAAGACTCTACGGAGTTCTGAAGACATATGAATTGGAGCAGATTCAGACAAGAGAGATGTATGGCAGAGGCAAAGTTTCGAGTTCTTCTAAAGCACTGATAGTAGAAGCACTAGAGAAAGAGGAAGTGAAGGCTGTTGTACCTTCAAAAAGTTCAGAGGAGTATGTTGTTCCAGAATATGGTCATACTCCAGAAAAACAGGAAAATGGTGAATTCTATTCTCTAAAAGAATTGGATCAGCTGGAAGATGAATCTCTAGCTATGTTTGCCAGGAAGTTTGGAAACATGAGATTCAGAAGAAACTCCTCATTTAAATCTAAACCTACCTTTGGAAGGTTTCAAAAAGGAAGTTCTTCAACAGCTGTATCAAGAAGCGGCTACAAGACAGGCTTGGTTGACAGAAGCAAGATCCGTTGCTTCAACTGCAATGAGCTTGGTCATTTTGCAACTGAATGCAAGAAGCCGAAGCAAGGACAGAAGAGAGACTCTTATCAAGAGTTGAAAGAGAAATATGATGCCTTACTGAAAAAGCATCAAGGGAAGTCCTATCTAGCAGAGGGCAAGAGCTGGGATGACTCAGACAATGATGAGGAAGAAGAGCTAGGAAATCTTGCTCTTATGGCTTTATCAGATGGATCAGTATCTCCACCTCGGACAGAAGGAAAAGAGGTAGATCCCTCATGCCCTAAAATGTTTAAACTGTTAGGAAAAGAATTGGACGACACCAGAGATAGGGTTAACAAACTACGTCTCAAAATTAAAGAATTAACTGATGAGAATGATAGTTTAAAATTGTTAAAAACCATAAATATAAAAATGACTGAGGACCTAGCTTTTCAGGTGAATAGAGTCAGTTGTTATGTCAAGGTTGAGGCCTATCTCAGAAATCAGATTGTAGAGGAACAGAAAAAGTGTCTTGCCTATAAACATTCCTCTTACATTGTAAAAGACCTAGTTGACCAACAAGAAATAAAACGTAAAGTTGGAATAGGCTATGAATACAATCAATCTGTAGGAAAGGCGAGCAACATAACCCCTTTCAGAAAAAGTGCTGAAGAAAGGGGTATCCCACATGTTGTTAAGGACACACCTAAACCTCTTTTCATAACCCCGATAGCAGAACCTATCCTGGAAAGCTCTATACTTATTCAATATGAAATGAAGTTAGAGGATCTCGAGGAAGAAAAGAAAAGAGAGGAACTTGCTAAGGACATAAAAGGAGTTAATGTCCAACAAAAAGTGACTGCACCCAAGACATCAGTGAAAGATGTGGGAACCTCTGCTTTCCCCAATCCTGGTATAGGTGTTAAAGACTTGAAGAACAAACCAAACAGACCCAATTCCTTTGTGAATAGTAGGAACAGTAACAACAGATTTCATTCTACTGAAAACTTTAAATTTGCTGAAAAAGTTGAGGTAGAAACTGTTAAGACACAAACTGTTAAGCCACCTACTATACTGAATAACATGCTTACTATTGATGCTTTCCATAAACCTTGTGGTGTTTTAAATTGTATGTTATGTGCTTTTAATGCTATGACTGCTTACTTTAAACGCATGATAGCTAAGAAAGATAGCATGACACCTAGACAGCACATCAATAGTAAATTTGCTAAATCCAAGACTGCAACTCCTTCACCTGAGAAAAAGGAATCATATATTCCTAAGTCTAAACAGAAAGTTGATAAGACGGTTTATAGGAAGGTAGGAAAAGTCAAGGAAGATAATGATATTATTCGAAAAGGGTCTGTTGTCAAAGCTGACAAAGGTCAATTTTTTAAGTATGCCGGGCCCAATCAATTTTGGGTTCCGAAGACGAATTAATCCGTTTGGTATGTGCAGGGAGTTAAACAGGTAAACCGAGTTGTATGGATCCTGGACAGCGGATCTTCAAGACATATGACCGGAGATAGAGCCCTGCTATCAAACGTGGTTGAAAGAGCTAGCCCAATCGTCACCTTTGGAGATAACAGCAAAGGAATGACTACGGGATATGGCAAGTTAAATACTGGAAATGTTATCATTGAAAACGTCTCTTTAGTGGAAGGACTTAAGCACAATCTACTCAGCGTCAGTCAATTTTGTGATAAAGGGTACAAAGTAAACTTTATCAAGGAGAAATGCTTAATAACTCATTCCAAAGATGACAAACTAGCCTTGCATGGAGTAAGGAAAGGAAACTTGTATGTAGCCGATCTCAACTCAGGTAGTGAAGATGAAGCAAACTGTTTCTATTCAAAGGCTTCATCAGAAGAAAGCTGGCTATGGCACAAGAAACTCTCACATCTAAACTTCAAAACAATGAACTCTTTAGTCAAGAGGGATTTAGTGAGAGGACTACCTCCGATGGAATTTACACAAGAAGGCTTGTGTGAGGCATGTCAGAAAGGAAAGTCAAAGAAAGCAAATCACAAAGGAACAGACACTACAAATATCACTGAACCACTGCAACTGCTACATATGGATTTATTTGGTCCAGTCAATATTCCGTCTATGTCCAGAAAAAGATACGCCTTAGTGATTGAAGATGACTTCACTAAATATACATGGGTTTTATTCTTGAACTCTAAGGATGAAACTCCACATTTGGTGATTGATCATATAAAACTGATTGAGTTAGATTCAAAGTTACCTGTCCGGGCAATCAGATCAGATAATGGAACAGAATTCAAAAATGAAGTTCTGAATAACTTCTGCTCAGACAAGGGGATAACAAGGCAATATTCAGCACCAAGGACTCCGCAACAAAATGGAGTTGTAGAAAGGAAAAATAGAACCCTGATTGAAGCTGCAAGAACAATGCTAAGTGAATCAAGGCTACCTATCTACTTCTGGGCTGAAGCAGTGAATACAGCTTGTTACACTCAGAATCGAACTCTGATCAACAAAGATCATATGAAAACTCCCTATGAATTAATGGCTGGCAAGAAACCAACTCTCAAGTACTTTCATGTATTTGGAGCTAAATGCTTTGTGTTAAAGGATGGAGATGAACTTCGTGGCAAGTTTGAGGCCAAGACACATGAAGCTATTTTTGTCGGGTATTCAAGAAGAGCATATAGGGTATACATAATTGATCAGCACCAAGTGAAGGAAAGTGTCAATGTAACTTTTGATGACACTAAACTCCCAAGTATCCAAACTGAAGATTCTTCTGAGTCATTAAAATTCGACAATTATCCAGACTCACACTCTGATGACGAAGAAGAACCTGAGGTTGCAAAAGGAAATGATGATGTCAATAATAATGATGATCCAGGTAACAGTGGTGGAAACAATGGTAACACTGGAGATACTACTAATATCAGTGGTGGATCAACAAGTCATCCTGGCAGCAACTCAGGGGGAGATGAAGGATCAACTGGCAGAACACAATATCACAATGAATTTCGAGGTGAATCATCAAGATCATACCTTCCTAGGGAAAGGATATGGAGCAGAGATCATCCTTTTGAATTGATTATAGGTGATCCAGATGTTGGAGTAAGAACCAGGAATGCAACTTCAAATGAATGTTTGTTTTCAGTTTTTCTATCTCAAGAAGAACCAAAGAAAATTGAAGATGCACTAACTGATCCAGATTGGGTTCTTGCCATGCAAGAAGAACTCAATCAATTTGAGAGACAGAAAGTATGGACACTGCTACCCAGACCTAAAGATAGATATGTTATTGGCACGAAATGGGTATACAGGAACAAGTTAGACGGTGATGGCGTTGTTACGAGGAACAAGGCCAGACTGGTGGCAAAGGGTTACTCCCAAGAAGAGGGAATTGATTATGATGAGACCTACGCACCAGTTGCAAGACTTGAAGCCATCAGGATATTTCTAGCATTCGCAGCACATTCCAAGTTTAAAGTTTATCAAATGGATATAAAGAGTGCTTTTCTGAATGGAGAGTTAGAAGAGGAAGTATATGTGGAACAGCCCCCTGGCTTTGAAAATCCAGAGTTTGCTGGTTTTGTATATTTTCTATTCAAAGCTCTCTATGGGCTCAAGCAAGCACCAAGGACATGGTATGACACTCTCTCTGTGTTTTTACTTGAAAATAGTTTTATTAGAGGTGTTATAGATAAAACTCTCTTTTATAAATTGCATGAAAAAGATATGTTATTTGTCCAAGTTTATGTTGACGATATCATATTTGGTTCTACTAATGAAAACTTGTGCAAGAGATTTGCTAAGTTAATGCAGAGTAGATATGAAATGAGCATGATGGGTGAACTGTCATTCTTCCTTGGATTGCAAGTAAAGTAAAAGGAAGATGGGATTTTTATTTGCCAATCAAAGTACGTAAGGGATCTTTTGAGAAAATACAGTCTAGAAGACTCTTCACCAGCAAAAACCCCAATGCCAACAGCCACAAAGCTTGATAAGGATGAAACTGGTAAGAAAATTGACATCACAAGCTATAGAGGTATGATAGGCTCATTATTGTACTTAACTGCTAGTAGACCTGATATTATGTTTGCAACATGCTTATGTGCTAGATTTCAATCAGATCCAAAAGAATCTCATCTTATAGCTGTGAAAAGAATTTTTAGATATCTTAAGGGCACACCAAATCTTGGAATTTGGTACCCTAAAGATACAGGTTTTGACCTAATTGGCTATACAGATTCGGATTATGCAGGTTGTAGGATGGATAGGAAAAGTACTTCTGGAAGCTGTCAGTTTCTAGGACGTCGACTGATTTCCTGGTATAGCAAGAAACAACACTCAGTATCTACCTCGACAGCTGAAGCAGAATACATTGCGGCAGGCAGCTGTTGTGCACAGATCTTATGGATAAGGAATCAGCTGAATGACTATGGGCTTGCGTTGAATAAAATTCCAATATTCTGCGACAACACAAGTGCAATAGCAATTTCCAACAATCCTGTGCAACACTCAAGAACCAAGCACATTGACATAAGGTATCACTTTATCCGAGAGCATGTCATGAATGGAACTGTGGTGTTACATTTTGTACCCACAGAAGAACAACTAGCCGACATCTTCACGAAACCACTTGATGAATCCACTTTCTCAAAGCTGGTTAGTGAACTAGGGATGCTAAATTATGGCTAAATTTTGGTTGCTAGGAATTAAATTAAGCTCATAAATATTAAATGTTAATATTTAAAGAATTTATGAGACTTGATTTAATAAAGTCCTAGATCTTATGAATTTTTGGAAAATTATCTCAAGAATAAATTAATATTCCTAATAGATAATTATTTCAATTTTAGCATAAGTATTTTTAAATTAAGCATGTATGTAATTCAATGTATATTTTTGCTAATTATTATTGTACATTAATATAAATAACTATGTTATTAATTAATTAATTAATTTACTCATTAAATTAATTCCATTATGAGTTAATTTAATGTTTAAATCAATTAAAATAGTTAATAAAATAATTATGTATTATATGTCCTTAATAATTTATCTGTATATAAATTATATTACTAATTTTATGAGTAATCTGTTATTATTAATTAAATCTAAATTTCGAATAAAATTTCCTTTATTTTATTTCGAATTTATGAGCAATTAATAATACTATATATATATATATATTGTTGTTTGTGTATAAAATATTAATTGTATGACTTATTTGTTAATAAGTTAAAACAAAATCTCGGTATGACTAATGACAAGTCATACCGACCAGTTTTGTTTTCAAGTCATACAAGCTGTTTTTAGTTTTTTTTAAAAAAAAAAAAAACAAACAAAACTCGGTATGACTCAATAAGTCATACCGACTGCATCTCAGTTATTTAAAACAAACAAAAACTCGGTATGACTCATAAGTCATACCGACCTGTGTTATATTGATTTACTATCAAGTCATATTCAGTTTGAATATCACACACACACGCGATATACACACACACACACGAACAGTCATACATATCTGCAAAACACTTCGATTTTCAATCTTTTTCAACTGATTCAGTTGCTTGTTTGATTTTCTCAAGTGTTTCACTTGCTTATTACTGATTTAATCAACCAAAACAAGGAGAAACGCTGCCCAATTTTTTGTAAATTCTAACTGAGTTGGACCGAGTTGACTGGGTTGTAGAATCGATTTTGCTATAATAAGTGAAGATTGAGAATTGGGCTTGTTAAATTTGTGGATTAAATCGAACTGGGTGTTAGTGCATTTAGGGTTTGATTTTTTTTCAAATTTAAGTGCTTAAGAGGTGTTTGGGTTAATTGTTAATTATTAATTAATTAAGTTTTTAATTAATATGGCTGGTTTTTGCGAGATTGTCAAGACTAATTTTGTTGGATTTTTTAATCCGGAGAATTGCACAGTAGCTAAGTTTAGGCCCTGGATTATCTTTTTGAACGAACACTCTTTGATCAGGACTGCCATTACTCTAGACACACCTTTGCAGACTCTAGCATTAAGGGAATTATACAGCACTGCTAAAAATAGATCAACTGGTGACACAGTGCAATTCTCATTCACCATTGGGGTACGTGAATATATGGTGACTGAAGATGATGTGAACAGAATTCTTCAATTCCCTTTAAACAATTTTGTTGACCCACCGTCAGTTCCAGAAATTCTTAAGTTCTTTAATGCAATACAGTACCAGGGTGAAATCAACTTGGTAAGACTGACTAAGTCAAGGCTGATACATGAGTGGGATTATTTCTTCGACACACTGGCTAAGGTGTTTGCACCCACAACAAAGAGCAACTTCAACAATATTTCTTCTTTGCTTCAAATCATAGGATTTTCAGTGGCTCACAACAGAAGAATAAATTTTGGAAAATTGGTGCTGAAAGAAATAATCAGGAAAATGGGTAAGCCAGAAAGCAGGGAACAGAACATGCAAGTCTACTATCCAAGGTTCCTAATGCTGTTCATGAATGACTTATTGCTGGATGAAGATAAAGCCTTATTTCAGAACAGTCCAGTTCAAGCATCTCCATCTACTCAGAATGCTCTGTTCGCAAGGCTCAACAACAATCCTAGATTTGAGAATGTGCCAGCGGTGAGACCAAATTTCATGGGACAAATCCTGGATCTTATTGCAAATCCGAATCAAGCTCAGCAAGTTCTAGAACAAGAAGTGGAGCAAGTACCAATGGAAACTGATTCAGTGCAGTTACTACTTGAAGCTGCACAACAAGCTGAACAGGAAGCTGAAGAACAACAGGTAATATCTCAAACCTTAGCTTCTAATTTCCTTCCTATAAATATATCTACTGCTTTTTTAGATTTATATGTGGCGGACCATGATTATGGTTTTACACTTTAGGACATTGGCCATGAACCTGAAAACACACAGGTTCAAACCCAGGCTGAGTTAGAGCCCCAAACAGTTTCTCCCTCACCTTCCTCAATCAGTCATATTCGTAAAAGGAAGAAACCTGTTAGAAAAGTTAGGGGAGAATTGTAAGTGCAAGAGAACCCGCAGCTCTGTCTCCACCTACTAAAAGATCAAGATCAGAACCTGAGACAACTGCAGATTCATCCATTTCCTCACAGTGGGATATGGATTTTGAAACAGCTATCCAAAACTCTCTAAATTCACTCGATGAAATAGGTGACTCAGATTCAGATCCTAGCACACTGCTAGCTCTCACACTAGCAGGACCCCCACTTGCAGAAACAGAATCACATGAGGGCACTTTTCTTGAAGAAAATATTTTTGATAAAAACTCGTCGGATGCCACCTATGTTGTGGACCATGACATTTTCGATGCAGTGCGGCATCAGTTACCCTCAGAGGAACTAAGGGGCACCACAGACTCTAATGAGCCACTCACTACATTGTCTAAGGTGGTGACCCCCCTGGATTTCTTACATCCAGTTCTTTTAAAAGAAGGTCTCGAATCCACTGGTGGATTTGAGAGGCAACCACTCCATAGAGGGAGATGGGACTCCATTCATGGAGTAGCTACGTCAGTAGCGGAGCCAATGCAAGTTCATCTTGTTGAGGACGCGCCTTCACAGGCATCAGAAGAGCATTTCGACTCTTCAAAAGCTATTATTATATATGCAGGTACAACATCAGGATCTGGAGGAGATAAGGAGCTAAACACGAGTGATGTGAGGCAAACACGAAGCGATACACATGCACGTAGTGATAGTCCAAACAGGAGTGCAAGCGAGGTGAGTGCACACACACACAGTGAACTCATGTTAAAAATGGAAGCTCTTCAGAAACAGATGCAGATTGTTCAGACTGAAATAAACAAAGGGAAGGAACAAGCAGAAATCAAGTCTGCCTCTGTAACTGCACAGCTGTCAATCATAAGAAAGGATGTTGATAATGTCAAGTCAAATGTAATTTTCAAAACTCAAAACATCCAGGATGTTCAGAAGTTGATTGCTGATGACATGAAAGAGATCTCCAATTTAAATGAAAGAATTGACAATGTGGAAAGAAATTTAAACGAAAGAATTTGTTTAAATGAAGAAATCTCATCAGCAAGATTCAACAAGTTAGATGATGGAATGGAACATCTTAATGAAGGTATGAAGCAGGTCTACTTGGCAATTGAAAATCTCAGTAAATCATTGGATGCTTCAAAACCTGTAGAGGATCCCTCAACTAAGGGGGAGAAAGAAGTAGCTGAAGAAGAAAAGGCTACTAGAAAAGGAAAAGAAAAACTGTACTCTGAGGAAGATCATTTTCCAGAGGAACAGTACTATCAACAAGAGCAATTCATTGAGGATGTAAGTGCTGAAAATCAAGGTTTCAATCCTGACTACTGCAGAGCTGAAGATGAAGCTGTATTTGAAGATGATTTTCTATTTCCAAAAGAAAAGGAACTTGATCCTGCCTATGAAGAGGCAATGAGGAAGCTGAAGGAAGACATCAAGGCAAGCCATGCCAAAACTTTAAATTTAAAAGCTCTAGTCAAGGAAAGAACCCAAGCTGAAAGAGAGGCAAGCTTAGAAAAACAGAAGCTTTGGGCCTTAGAAGTAAAGAAGAAGAAGGAAGATATAGAGATGAAGATAGGGGACAAATGGGATGCAGCAAGGAAAGTTCTAGAGAAAATTCAACAAGGTCCCTTTGAAGACAGACAAATGCTTTCAGTTATCAAGGGTCTTGAAGATTCAAATAAAAATCTGGATAACTTCATGAAGGCATTGAAGGAAGAAGTTGACTATATCACTGTCTTAGTGGATCACATTCTTGAAGACTAGCAAATACTGGTCTACACTCACAGGAATGGAACAATCAGAGTATCTCTAGAATTCTTCCGAAAGAGATCATTATCAGTAATCTGGGTTCTGCTAAACAAAGTTAAGAGAAGCTCAGAAGAAAATGAACTTCTCAGGGACAGACTCAGAGACATAGCAACAGCAGCTAGTCCTCAGATCTTAGATGATCCTCATGAAGTGAGGTTTTTCTCAAACAAGTTGTATCAAATCATGAAGCTAGACGAGGAGTCATTGAAAGGCTATACGGTGAGGTATATGATTCAAGTTGAAAGGATGCTGAGATCAAAAGGATTCAGGTCACAAGCCAAGCTAGATGCTGCACAGAAAATAAGGAACTACTGTTTATCCAGAAACATCAAATCCTACATCAGGCAAATGCCAAAGATAGATTCCACACAGCCTTATGATGGTCAAAAAGAAACAGTAGATCCTATTGAAGAAGAAGTCATGTTTCAGCTAGCAAAGGCTCAACAGAGAAGATTGTATAGAGAGTCAACCGCAACTCCGACTGAAACTGAAGAGGTACCCAGAACACCTGTGCACAAGAGTTCTAATCTAGAAGAAGGTGAATTGGATACCACTGAAGACTAAAGTCTTAGATAGGCCAAGATTGAAACCATGTTATATTTGTTCAATAATAGAGGAACAACTATCTTGTACTTATCTTTTATGTATGAATCTGGAAAATTGTTAAATATAAAACCAGAACTTTTATTTATTATTTAAGAGCGCTTACATGTCGTACTTACTTTTTTAGTTGTTAGTTGAGTTATCCTCTAGGAATTTGTGTGTTAAATGTTTAACAAACAAATAGGGGGAGATTGAAAGGCATATGACTAGGCCTATTTGTAATAATTAGATGACAACTCAACTCAATCTAGAAACAGTGGTAAATAATAAGTATCAAACAGGAATCAAGACGAAGACAGTCAACTAGTCACAGAAAATCAACTGAATCAGAAGCACTCAGTTGATCCTACTACTCAACACTGAAGAAGTTCATTAATATGTTCAAGCGTCAGTGGAGAATAATCAAGTAGTAATTTCAAAAGAATTCAGAAGATTTAGAAGATTTTAAGTGATTACTACACGAAGATTCCAAAAGAAAAAGAACAGAAAAAGAAGACAGGAAAGCTAAGCAAAGACACAAGGCCACTAGTTTAAAGTTAAAAGAAATGGAGAATATTTATTAGAGTATGACACAAATGAACCAGACAGTACATTTGTGTGTCAACTTTAATTATAAATATTTAACATTGAGCTGAAAGTGGTTCCATGACAGAAGACGGAGAATGACAAAAGACTGCAAAAGACTACAGAGTTAAACAAGTCCTAATAGTATTTTAATTCTCAAATTAAAATTAAGTTAATTATTTAATTTATTTAATTAAATTAATTCAAGTCTGAATTAAATTAATTCATAAATTATTTAATTAAATTAAAGAAGAATTAATTTTCTAAAAAGATTTGATTCAAAAATGACTTATAAATCAAGTCATACCGAGCAAAAGAATGCAAGTCATGCTGAGTTAATTGGTTAAGTCATACCGAATTAATTGGTTATCAAATGACTTATAAAAATAAGTCATACCGAGCTCTTGAGTATGAGTCATACCGAGTTTTCTTTGATTTAATATAAGTCATTATGATTTATTTTAATTAAAGAAAATTCAAATATGACTTAAACATAAGTCATACCGAGTTTTCTTTGATTTAATATAAGTCATTATGATTTATTTTAATTAAAGAAAAATCAAATATGACTTAAACATGAGTCATACCGAATTTCTATGAGTCATACCGACCATTTTAAGTCATGCCCAGCCTTTTTATGAGTCATACAAGTGTTAATTCAATTAGTTAAAAGGTCATAATGGGATAAGTCATACTGGCTTTTCACCTCTATAAATATGAGGTGATTGTCTTCATTTTTCAGAGTAGTTCAAACATTCAAATTCAGAAATTTGTATGCATTGTAATATTCACAGATTTCTGTTCTTAGTTTGGAATATAATTGTTAAACTCGAACAATTCATGTCTAAATCGTTCTAAGCTTTTAAACAGTTATATAAACTTTCTACTAATTAATTTTGTAATACTTTTCAAGTTAAAATTATATTTTCTACTTGAACAGTATTTCATTTCAATTAATATTTTGTGTGAATTTAAAATAATATTTTTAAATATAATATTCCGTAATAATTAATAGATATTGTATTCAACCCCCCCTTCTACAATATCAGGGACCAACAATTTAGTGGGACACGTGGCATGAAATTATTGGAAGAGTAATGAGTAGTGCAATTCTCAAAATACAGTAAGAGTGTGTGTATATGTGTCTAAAAATGAATCAATTTTAATAAGACACACGCGCCCTATGATTTGTCCAATCAGAGAATAACAATTATGATGTCATAAAATGAAATATGATGTCATAAATAATATCTCAGAGTTTAGAATGTAATCAGAGTTTATATAAGTCAGAGTTTAGCATGTAATCAGAGTTTATATAAGTCAGAGTTTAGCATGAAATCAGGGTTTATATAAGTTAGAGTTTAATATCCACTATCAGAGTTTACCACATACTCTTACAGAGTTTACCATAAACACTGATATCATGTGATCAGAGATTAGATGTTTTAATGATCAGAGTTTACTCCATTTTCCATCAGAGTTTGCCACATACTCTTACAGAGTTTATCATATACTTGATTGTCTGTTACTTACTATCTGGAGTTGAGCCACTTGCCACCATCCTTAATTCAGAAACCAATTTTGTAAAAGTTACTTCACACAGAGGCTTAGTGAATATATCTGATAATTGTTGATATGTAGGAAAAAAATGCAGTTCAATTGTCCCTTCCATGACATGTTCCCTTATGAAATGATATATGATACTGATGTTCTTTGTCAAAGAATGTTGAAATGGATTTTCTGTCATTGCAATAGCACTTTGATTATCACAATAAATAGAAATTTTTGAAAAGTTTAAACCATAGTCTAACAGTTGATTTCTCATCCATAAGATTTGTGCACAGCAGTTTCCTGCAACTATATATTCAGCCTCTACTATTGATGTTGAGAAATATTTCTATTTCTTACAGAACCATGATACAATTCTTCCACCTAGAAATTGACAACTGCCACTTGTGCTTTTTCTATCAATTTTAGATCCTGCAAAGTCAGCATCTGAATAGCCTATTAACTTAAAGTCAGACTCTCTAGGATATCATAAGCCAAGACTGATAGTGCCCTTGAGATATCTAAAAATTCTTTTAACAGCAATCAAATGAGGTTCCCTTGGATTTGTCTGAAATCTAGCACATAGACATGTGGCAAACATGATGTTTGGTCTACTTGTTGTCAAATAGAGAAGTGATCCAATCATTCCTCTGTATGCTGTAATATCTATAGGTTCTCTAGTGTCATGATCAAGTTTGGTTGCAGTAGCCATTGGAGTTGTAGTAGATGCACAGTCTTGCATTTGAAACTTTGTGAGTAAATTCTTTATGTATTTGGACTGGTTAATGAAAATATCTTCATCAGTCTATTTTACTTGCAACCCTAGAAAACAACTCATTTCTCCCATCATGCTCATTTGATACCTGGACTGCATTAGCTTTGAAAATCTTTTACAGAGTTTCTCATTAGTGGAACCAAATATAATATCATGAACATATATTTGTAACAACAATAAATCCTTACCTTGAGTTCTATAAAACAAGATTTTATCAATTGTACCTCATGTAAAACCACTTTCAAGTAGAAATTGAGCCAAAGTTTCATACATGGCTCCTGGTGCTTGCTTGAGTCCATATAAGGCTTTAACCAGTCTGTAGACATGATTTGGATATTTTGGATTGAAAAGCCAGGTGGTTGTTCAACATATACTTCTTCATCAAGTTATCTATTTAAAAATGCACTTTGAACATCCATCTGGTAGACCTTGAATTTCTTGTGTGCAGCATAAGCAAGAAAAATTCTGATTGCTTCAAGTCTAGCTACAGGTGCAAAAGTTTCATCATAATCAATGCCTTCTTGTTGAGAGTAACCTTTGGCAACAAGTCTTTCTTTGTTCCTTGTAATGATTCCATCAGAGTCTGTCTTGTTTCTAAAAACTCACTTTGTGCCAACAATTGATCTGGTCTTTGGCCTTGGAACTAGGGTCTAAACTTCATTTCTTTTAAACTCATTTAATTCTTCATGTATTGCAGTAACCCAATCTGCATTCTTCAGAGCATCTTCAACCTTCTTTGGTTATGTTTGATAAAGAAAACTATGAAATAGACATTCATTCTGAGTAGCTTTCCTTCTTTGCACGCCACTTTCTAGATCACCAATAATTAAATCAAGTGTGTGATCTTTGGTCCATTTTCTTGGATGTGAAAAATTCCTTGAACTAGATGCTCCCCCATTATTTGTGCCTTCATAGTATGATTCCTCTGTAAATGTTGATCCCCCCCTTGAAATTGTGCTTTCATCAGTGTTTGATGACTCAGAGTTTATGTACTAAGAGTTTGAATTATCAGAGTTTGAGTGATCAGTGTTTTTGCTCTCAGAGTTTTATTGATCAGAGTTTGATTTATCAGAGTTTGTGTTTGTTAGAGTTTGGTTAGACTCTGATATTTCAATAATTGAGGTTTGATCAGAATATCAGTAAGTGATTGATGTTGCTCCCCCTCAACAAGTGCAGAATCTTTAATTTCTATTTCAATTATTTCTGAATGAGAGTTTAAAGAATCAAAGTTTAACTCATCAGAGTTTGACTCAACAATGTTTATCTCATTAGAGTTTAGCTCTATAGAGTTTATGTTCTGCAATTCATTTTCAAAACTCAGAGATTCCTGAGCATCTTCATCATGTAATCCAGCTATTTTTCCTTCATCAAAAGAGAAATTTATAGATTGCATGACTACCCTTGTCCTTAGATTAAACACTTTGAATGCCCTTGAAGAAGTTTTAGAAGTTGTTGCATATCCAACAAAAATTCCTTCTTCTGTTTTAAGTTCAAATTTCTTCAATTGTTCAGGATATGTTTTGAGAATAAAACACTTGCTTTCAAATATGTGAAAGTATTTTACATTTGGCTTTCTCCCCTTCATTGTTTCATATCCAGTAATTCTATGTTTATTTATCAAAGTGCAATTCTGAGTAATGCATGCAGTATTCACAGCTGATGCCCAAAAATAAGTACATAGCTTTGCTCCTTCTAACATTATTCTACTAGCTTCAATGAGAGTCATGTTCTTCCTTCCAACTACACCATTTTGTTAAGGTGTTCCAGGTGCTGAAAATTGTTGAATGATTCCTTTTGTTGTGTAGAACTCCTCCATTGCAGAATTCTTAAATTTTATTCCATTATCACTCCTTAGATTTGTTTACTTTGTGTGGTGATATATTTTCAATCATAAGAATATGATTAGAAATTATCTCAGCAGTTTCATCCTTTTTATGTAAAAAGTATACCCTTGTAAATCTTGTGTAATCATTTACAATCACTAGAGTATATATCTTTTTTCCAATGGACACAATGTTGACTGGACCAAATAAATCAAGATGCAATAGATGAAAAGGTTGATCAATAGAATTTTCAGTTTTGCTCTTGAAAGATGTCTTCTTTTGTTTGGCCTTTTGACATGAATCACAGAGTCTATCAGGATCAAATTGAACTTTTGAAAGACCTTTAACTAGATCCTTTTTCACCAATTCATTTATGTTTCCAAAGTTCAAGTGACACAACTTTTTGTGCCAATTCCAGCTTTCCAAAGGTGATGCCTTTCCAAGTAAACAAGTTAAGGGACTATCAGAGTTTACATTCAAGCTAGCTTCTAATAAGTTGTTATGGCTGTGACCAATGAGAACTATTTTGCCATCCTTTTTACTTTTCACATCACAATGAGTTCCATGAAATTCCACAAAATAACCGATGTCTATCATTTGACTCACACTTAAAGATTATGTTTGAGTCCTTCAACCAGAGTTACATTCTCAATGATGACAATTCCAATAATAATATTGTCATATCCTAGTGTTCTTCCTATGTTGTCATCTCCATAAGAAACTACTGGGTCAACCTTCTCCTCAAACTCGAAAAGCAGGGATTTGTTTCCAGTCATATGTGCATAACATCCACTATCAATCACTAGCATGTTTTTCCTATTTCCCTGCAATCATTTAATGAAAATTAATTAGTAGATTTGGGGACCCAAAAAAGTTTGGGTCCTTTCTTTTGAAACTTGTTAACTTTTGCAGCAGAAGTACTTTTATCAGAGTTTATGTTAACAGAGTTTACATGATCAGAGTTTGCATTATCAGAGTTTATATTGCCAAAGTTTACTTTTATTTTATCAGATTTTATCACATATATTTGTTTGACAGCATGTTTTGGAGATTTATTTAGTTGAGGTAATGATTCATAATAATTGTAATACAAACTATGATATTCTTTGCATGTGCAAATTGAATGTCATAGACTACCACAGTGAAAACATGGATTTTGTGGTCTATATCTAGTTTGTCTTCTAACCTCAGAACTAGGTCGCTTGGGTTCCTTCTTTTTGTAGGTGATTTGAATTACCACAAGTAAAACGGGTTTTTCTGGGAGCATCAGGGATATGATTATAGTTATTCTCCTTAGTAATTTCTATTTTGCCATTTTTATTTTTTTTTACCTTTTTAGGTTTGTTTTTATTAGTGACTGCCTTCAACTTTTCTTTAAGTTGCTTCTGTGAGAGTAATCCTGTATTCACCTTATTATATTCTGACACACTATTCCTTTTACCTTTGTAAAATTAAAACATTCACCAGAAATATTCTTCTTGTCATTACTAGCTCTAACAAATTTCACAGGTTCACTCAGTGTACCTTTAGTGTATTTTTTAGTATGTGTTTCCTTGTTAGATTCATAACCTAAGGCTGAAGTCCAATTCTTGTTAGAAAACATTTGTTGGACTCTCTTACCAAAGTTTGTCCAAACTCTGAAAGTTTCCTTTTCTTTAGCTATTTCAGATTTCAAATATTCAACTTGAATTTCTAATTGAGTTTGCATGTGTATGGCATTTTTACAGTCTTTCTTAATGTTAAGCATGTTTGAATTTTCAGATTCAAGAATATTATTTCTAGCAGTCAGAGTTTGTATCTCAGATTTTAATCTTTCATTATCAAGAGACTGTGATTTAAAACTAATATGCAAGAATCTAATAAAAGACTTTAATTTACAAATATTATCAGTTTGAAAATTGAAGGCAGAGTTTGGTACCTTATTAGAGTTTGAGATGGGAGCATCAGTGTTTTCCATGAGTGCATAATTTTTCTCCCCTTCAGAATCTGATGAATCCATCCAATCTTTCTTTGATGTGATGAGTGATTTTCTAGATTCCTTGTTTCTGCATTCAGTAGCAAAGTATCCCATCTTATTACACTTGTAACACTTGACTTTTGATTTATCAATTGTTTTTTATTTTCCATCTTTATCTTTTCTTTTTCTGAATTTTTCTTTCTTGTCTGATTCTTCATACTTCTTCTGGAAATTCCATTATTTTCTGTTCTTTCAATACTTCATCTTCTTGAAGCCTTTGAAAATCATAGCAACCATCTCCATCATGTCAGAGTCTGTGGAGTTATCAGAGTTTGCATCAGAGTTTGTCTTAGACTCAAATTCACTACTTTCATTGATCATTACAACCTTTCCTTTTCTTGTTAAAACTTTCAAGGCTTTCTCCTTTGGTTCTTCAATTTTAGTCTCAACATTCAAGGCAACAGATTTTGCCTTGCTAATTTTTCTATTCTTTCTTTGCTGTAATTCTAAATCATGAGTCTTCAATCTTCCATAGACTTCATCAAGAGACATCTCATCTAGATCACCCCTATCTTTTATTAAAGATATTTTTAGATCCCATTTTTCAGGAAGAGCCTTAGAAACTTGGTGTTAAAATCCTCATTGTCATACACCTTATCCACCAAAACCAAGTTATTCAACAGAGTTAAAAATCTGTAATATATATCAATAAGAGATTCATTCTGTTTTCCCTCAAAATATTCATATTCTTGAATTAGCACAGATCTTCTATTTTTCTTTATCTCATTGGTTCCTTGGCATTGAACCTCTAGTGCATCCCAGATCTCTTTTGCAGTTTTATAGGCAATTACTCTATTTGACATCACACAGTCTAGACTATTATGTAGTATGTTCCTTACCTTTACATCTTTTAAAACCTCTTGCTTTTCTTCATTAGTTCACTCCTTCTTGTCCTTCAGAGTATAATATTCAGGGACTTGCCTTCCTTCCATAATTGTAGATGGCACTAGTTTGGTTGGAAGATACTGACCTTCAGTGATTCTGTTTATATAATCAGAATCAGTTGCTTCTAAGAACATCATCATCTTCACCCTTCATGTAGGGTACCGAGCCTTCTTCAAGATTGAGATTCTTATGCTTTCATACTTGTTTCCAGACATGTTTTTATGATCTTTTAGTTGAAAATAACTGCCTGGTCTGATATCTATTGTTTGCCCAGATAAATAATCTATTATAGAAGGGGGGCTGAATATAATAGATACCTAATAATCGATCAAGAATACAAGTATATAAAAGAAACACTGTTTTGTATTAATATGATGAAGTTGAATACAAAACTCTCTCAAGAAATTCACTATTCTTAAGAGCTGCTAGGTTATGAAAGATATATCTTTAATGTTACAATAATATTAACCTATGTCTGTGTTTATATAGACACAGTTACAAATCCAACTACAAAACAGATAATGAAAAGAATAACTTCAATAAAGTAATTTGACTTGTATTTGAATTCCTTCTTCACTATCCAAATCATATTCTGATTTTTCTGTTTCCTTCACAAACTCTGATTGTAAACTCTGTCGGTTTGATAATCTCTGATAGAGCATTCTCTGTTAGAGTAAACTCTGATTGAGTATTCTCTGTTAGAGTAAAATCTGACCGACAACTTCCTATTCTCTGATGACGTCAGCAATCATAAACTCTGTTCTTGAGCATTCTCTGACAGCATCAGTGTTTATTTTCTAACATTGATTGATTGCTAAGAATGAGATATTGCATGCTAGGACTTATGACTTAAAGTTATTGTTACCCAGATAATACACTATTATAGAAAGGGGGTTGGAAATAATAGTATCAAACAATCGACATTAGAACACAAGTATATAAAAGAAATTCTGTTTTGTATTAACTTTGAATAACTGAAAACAAAACTCCCTCAAGAAAATCAATGTTCTTAAGAGCTACTAGGTTATGAGAAAGATAATTATGTGAACGATTACAATGTAAAACCTAATTCTATGTTTATATAGTACACAACTACATATCCAAATACAACAAAGATATTGATAAAGATATCTTCCAGAAAGGTAATAGAATTGCATTAAAACACTTCTTTGTTTATCCTAATCAATCTCTAATTTGTTTGTTTCCATCTTTGTCAAACTCTGATAATCATAAACTTTGTCTGTTGATAAACTCTGATATAGTAAACTCTGTTAACAGCTCCTAAACTCTGATGATGTCAGCTTAAACTATGATCTTCAGTAAACTCTGAGTGAAGTATTCTCTGAAAACATTAGTTGTTTATTTCTAACAATCTCCCCCAATTTATGCTTTATTAAGTAAAACATAAAGTCAACTTATGATATTAAAAATCTTATAGACAAATGTATCAGTGTTTGAATTTTTCTACTTTGACTTATACTCTCATGTAAGAAAAATCTTCAGTCAGAAACTTATCAAGCAACTTCTTTTCTGTTATCTTCAATAATTCTACCAGCTTCTCCTTTAATTCTTTCATCTGGTCACTAGAATCATCAATTTGGAAAATTGCAGCTCTCAAGTTGTATATTGATGTTCTTTCCATTCTAAAATCTAGAGAAATACAACAGATCTTTTGTTCATCAGGATTGAGCATCAATGTCGGAGTTTCTAATACCCTCTTTATTTTACATCTCCCTTGCTCATCTCCTAGTCAGTATCATCCTTCAGCATATACCTTGGTTTATTCTCCTCAGAGTCTAACTTCATCAGCTTTTGAGTCTTCATTACTCCTGCTATTGTACCTTCCAGAAATCTCATCCACTTTACAGTAGTGTCATCTTCTCCTTTTAGCAAATAAAGAACATATTTCAGTTCTTTTGATGACTTGTGAGCTAAATCTTCTTCAGATAGTTTCACAGTTCTCCCATTTTCCAGAAAATATAATGAAAGTCATATGACTAGTCCTATTTGTAATAAGTAGATGACAACTCAACTCAGATAAGAAAGTGAAGTAAATAATAAATATTGAATATAGAGGAAGAACAAAAAGAAGCCAAGACATGACAACACAAGACACAAAAACCACTATAGCAGAAATGAGAATCAACTTTGTAGTTAGTCATTCGCGAACCAGACCAGTGCACAGGGTGTCAACAATGTCAGTGAAGATTCGTCATCAAAAAGTTCAAGTGGTTAAAAATGTTATTGTTGAAAAACAGAAGAGTCTTATCTACATCAACAATAGTCAAGCCTTTAATTTAATTCTATGTTAATTAATTAAATTAAATAGTTAATATAATTAGTAAATTAATTCACTCAGAATTAATTTATTTCTTAAATTAATTAAATGATTAATTAATTTAGAATTATTTTAGAATGACAGAAGACAGAAGCTGGAAGCTCAAAGGGATACAGGTTTGTTTGGAATGCAATGTACAAGAGTCAGAATCCAAGATTGAATATTTAACTGGGTACATGCAGTGGTAAAAATAAGTATCATCTAATTTAAAGAATCAGATTATTTCAGTAACAGAGGTACTTCTAATTGCAACTGTAGAAACAGTCAAACATGCCTGACAGTACTGACTTGAAGAAAAGACGAAAAAAGAATTGAAACAGAAGAAATGCAAATTCATATATTCGTAAAAGTGAAACCCCGGTTGGAATTGATTTATCATTTTCAAGTCAAAAGGAGTTTTGTTCCAGATGTTCAGGAGACCGCAGCTTAGAGCGTAATGATTTATTTTAATTAATAAATATTTTATTTATTTAGTAAATTATATTTATAAATATCTAAATAATATTAGATATTTATTTTTATAATTTCTGAATTAAATTTATTATTTATTAATCAAAGATTATAAGTTGTGTGGGTCTGAAAGCATTTCTACGGAGCTTATCACTAAAAGACGAAATAAGCCCCGTTGCTTTTTTAAATTGAAATGGCAGGAGATGTTTTTAAAAGGAATCAATGCAAGGATGACATTTGTCCATTTAAGAAGAAAAGAAATGAAAATTGGCAGGAGAAGAAAGTCATAACGAATATTTTAAAGAAATGTCATACCGAGAGAAAGTCATACCGAGCAACTTTTCTAAAGGTCATGCTGAAATTATTTTATTTAATTAAAATAAGTCATACCGATTTTTTTAATTAAAGAAAATCCGAATATGACTTTTCAAGAGTCTTACCGAATTCTTCAAGAGTCATACCGAATTTTTAAGAGTCATGCCGTATTTTATAAAGTCATACCCAGCTTTTTCAAGAGTCATACAAGGGTGATTTCTAATCTTTAAAGAGTCATATTGGAAGAGTCATGCTAGCTTTTCAAACTCTATAAATATGAGGCTTGAGCTTCATAATTTGTAGTAGAAAAACTTTCAAATTCAGTAATTTGTCTGCAAAGTTATATTCACAGACTTTCTGTGCTGGTTTGAGTTTAATTCCTTAAGTACAACAATTCATGTCAAATTTGTTCCAGGAATTAAATGTTTATTCTACCGAATACTGTAACACCCATTCAAGTTTAATATATATATTTAACTTGAATCTTGTTTACTTACTTGCTAATTTTCTATATCTTAAATGTTTAATCATGAAAATAGAATGGTAGTAAGTCAACCTCTCAAACACTACAAGTACCTGAACCCTCAGCTAAAGCTGTAATTTAATTCCGTAAATTCTGAAAAGAATTTTAAATTGTTGTCAGTATCGCATTCAACACCCATTCTACGATACTTCCGGGACCCAACAATTGGTATCAGAGGTCTTGTTAAATAAATTTAGTTTATCAATTTAAATTTATTTTATAAATTTAATTTAAAATAAATTTATTTTATGAATTTAATTTAAATGAGTTTATTATTTAAACTTGGAAAAAGTTTGTTTTATAAATTTAATTTAAATTTATTTATTTTATAGATTTAAATTAAATAAATTTTTCTTTAAATTTAAATAGATTTACTTTTATAATTTAAATTTGTTTAGATAACTTTATTTTATAAATTTGAATTTAAATAAATTTATTTTATAAATTTTATTTAAAATAAATTTATTTTGTGAATTTAATTTAAATGAGTTTATTATTTAAACTTGAAAAAGTTTGTTTTATAAACTTAATTTAAATAAGTTTACTTTATAAATTTTATATTAAATAAATTTATTCTTTAAATTTTAATAGATTTACTTTTATAATTTAAATTGGTTTAGATAATTTTATTTTATAAATTTAAATTCAGATAAATTTATTTTATAAATTTTATTTAAAATAAATATTTTTTGTGAATTTAATTTAAATGAGTTTAGTATTTAAACTTGAAAAAGTTTATTTTATAAACATAATTTAAATAAGTTTATTTTATAAATTTAAATTAAATAAATTTATTGTTTAAGTTTAAATAGATTTACTTTTATAATTTAAATTTGTTTAGATAATTTTATTTTATAAATTTAAATTTAGATAAATTTATTTTATAAATTTTATTTAAAATAAATTTATTTTATGAATTTAATTGAAATGAGTTTATTATTTAAACCTGAAAAAGTTTGTTTTATAAACTTAATTTAAATAAGTTTATTTTATAAATTGAAATTAAATAAATTTATTCTCTAAATTTAAATAGATTTATTTTTATTATTTAAATTTTGTTGAAATAAATTTATTTTTTGAATTCAAATTTAGATAAATTTATTTTATGAATTCAAATTTAGATAAATTTATTTTATAAATTTTATATAAAATAAATTTATTTTATGATTTTAATTCAAATGAGTTTATTATTTAAACTTGAAAAAGTTTGTTTTATAAATTTAATTTAAATAAGTTTATTATACAAATTGAAATTAAATAAATTTATTCTCTAAATTTAAATAGATTTACTTTTATTATTTAAATTTGTTTAAATAAATTTATTTTATGAATTCAAATTTAGATAAATTTATTTTATAAATTTTATTTAAATAAATTTATTTTATAAATTTAATTTAGTTTATTATATAAACTTGAAAATGTTTATTTTATAAACTTAATTAAAATAAATTTATTTATAAATTTAATTTAAGTAAATTTATTTGTTAAATTTATATAGATTTTTATTTAATTTATAATATAAAGATATTAAAACTTGGTCCATTTTTCAAAAAGGGTTTGTAGTTGGAAAATTCTCCAGTTTGGCTTAGAATTAATTCGCAGAGCATATGAGCCGGTTTCGAGGAAAGTGGTTATTTCGTATTAGTAGGTTTATTCCGGAGCATTTGGATTTTATTGTGGATGATACGACTGTTCATGTTATAGTTCTACAAACTGCTCAAATGTAAAGAAAGGATAGATTTATTAGTGGGGAACTCTGAAGAATTTTTTTCTGACTGTACTGATCATTCTAGTTTTTGTACTTGTATAAAACGAATTTAAGAATCGTTAGAGGTCACAACTGAAGAAACATATGAGGCTAAATGTAGCAAGACAAGATCAGGGCTGTGCTACAATATTCAAGAAGCCTGAACAAACAAATGATGACAGAGACTGTGTTGAGTTAAGAGTAGGAATGTCAAGCATTAATAAGGTTACAACAAGAGAAAGCATTTGTTGATGAAGTTAAATGCAAAGTTGATTCTATCAGTGACAGTGATGAACCACATGGATATCTGGCATCAATGACCAACACTGGAGATGAATCACTAAGAACTTCAAAGGTACGCATTCTAACTAGTATACATTTATCTAATTCAGAACTGTATGATTTTCAATACAGTAAAATGAATATCTAGAATTAGATGAGATTATTCTAGACGATTAGGTGTATCCTGAACATTTGCTTGAACTTGATTTAAATATTCTATGATTTAATACATCTGCTAATGTTCTGAAAATTGCTAATAGACAAACAGGTCATAGATCAGATATTTTATGATTGTTCTTATTGTGATAAATGACTGGATAAGTGTATGTGGAATTTGATATTGCTCATAATGTCTTATTCAAATATTCTGCATATTCTTGAAATTGTTTATGTGCTTATTTTCATATGAATTGATCACACTCATATAGTTGCACTTAAATGTTAAATCACTTCATGTATTGCTTGTTTAGAAGTAGAAGATTAAAAGATGGTAGAATTATTTAAGTAGTCAGTAAAATTTGTAGATTCGAGGCTTAATCTAAAATTGACTTAGGTAATTAGAGATAATTAAAATGTTGGACAACAACAGAAATGGATTATACATAATTAATAATTAAATTGTTAGTTCGTCTATTCCATGTGCTTTTAGAAAATTATTGAATATCTGTAAATCTGTTGAATACCTGTTACACTTATGTAGAATGGTTAAAATAGATAGTACTGAATTTTCTAATATGCATAACATGCCTGAAATGCATAATTCTTATCTATAATGCATTGAAGCTAAATGTTACCTTGTGTTCTTATTTTCATGCTTGTTTATTTAAAGTTGAAAATGTATATCTTAGGACTTGCATAATCTTAGGCAAAGCATCTCTAAGAATCACAATAGGGTAAAGACTGCTAGTCCACCTTATGATAGGTTGGAATCACTAATCTCATAGCCTTAAGACTACCTTGTCAAGGCTGCTGTGAATGATAAGTGATCAGTCAAAGGTAAGTTTGTGCATGTTAAGGTTGAAGATGTTGTTACCACTGTTAAAAGTAATATCTCTAACCTATATGGACTGAATTGAAGTTGAGTACCAAGAAGCTTAATCATTTGTGATTGCAAAGTATGAAACAAAAGTCAAAAGTTATGTAATTTCGTGACATTTATTGTTCGAAGCTCTACTATCACAGTTGATTGAGAAAGCCTACCCAACGGTAACCTTTGGAGATGACAACAAAGGATGTACAAGGGACTTGGCTATCATGATTTTGGAATTGTCATCACAGGAAATATCTTTCTTGTCGACGGACTTAAGCACTAAGCACTATTTATAGGGCACTAGGGAATTCTTGGTCAAAGGTTTTTTGGAAAAGTATTGAAATAGAAAATTGTTTGATTTCAAGCAGGAAAGTTGGAAGATCAGTCAACTGAGAGTGAATTGGTGATGTTCGTATATTAAACAGATAATATATCACATATGGTGATTGATCACATCAAGCAGATCAAGTTGGAAGCAAAGTAATTTTGAAGTTGAAGCGATTAACACATCATGCTTCTTTATTCAACAGATCGTGAAAAGACACCATATGAGTTAATGGCCAACCAGAAGCAAACACTAAATCTCTTTCGTGTGTTTGGAGGAAATTGATATATTTTGAAGATTTATTTGAGCAACTTGGAAAGTTTGAAATTAAGGCTCATAGAACAATTTTCATCGGCTACTCATTGAAGTTGAAAGCTTTCAAAATAAGATGTGATGTAAAATCAAAAGGTGATTGAAAGTCTAAATGTGTCGTCCTATTACACCAAGCTCCCGAGCATTAAAATAAAAGTCTATTATGAATCTGTGAAGCTTGACATCTTGTCAGAGTCATATTCAGATATTGATGATGAAACTGAGGTTGCAGAAGGAATCAATGTTAATGATGATGATTCAGATCCTAGTAGTGGAAATGGTAGTAAATCTACACAACTCATGAACTTTAACAGAATCCACTCAACAATGTGAAGGATCTTCAGCACATTCTAGCAGCAACTCAGGGGGAGCAAATAAAAGAAGGATCTACTAGTCGTACTCAACACAATGAAGATCAAAGGAACACATTAAGAACATATCTGCCGAGACAAAGGGTTTGGAGTCAAAGTCATTCCTGGAGTCTAGTTCTTAGTGATCTAGATACTAGAGTAAAGACTAGAAGTGCTATGCAAAGTAAATGGTTATTCTTCGGGAAGGAACAATTGTTAAACAGTTGGTATCCTAAAAAAGATTGAAGAAGCACTGATTGATCCAGATTGGGTGATTGATGCAAGATGATCTCAATCAGTTCGAAGGCAGAATCTACTGAATCTGGAACCCAGACCACAAGACAAAGTTGTAATTGGTACTTTAAGGGTTTTCAGAGATTGGATGATTTTTGGCATTGTTATGAGAGACAAAGCCAAACTGGTTTCTACAGAAGGTATCGACGATGATGGAAACAGAATCTTCGAGACTTTCAAGATCTAACTAAAGCACCAGAGACGAGACTTGATACTATTAGGGCTGAACAAGTTAATGTACAACAACTCCTCGACTTTGAAGTTTCATATCTACTAGAATTTGTATATCTTTCTTTTCACAAAGCTCTCTATGACGGAGGTAAGAGATCAAGCAATCGTCAAGGACATGGTATGACACTCTAACTGCTAATTACTTGAAAATAATTTTATATTAGAGTCGTTATACACACATCTCTGTAGAATACAAGGCACACACACATAATGTAATATTAGTACAAGTATACCATGATTATATTATATGTGGGTCTACTGTGCATAAAGACCATATATTTTATTCTCAATATGTCTATGTGCAAGTTTCCACGTGGATACTAGATAATCTAATCTTATAGCGAAGATATGAATTGTTAGTGAAGGAATTTATGCAGCAGCGGAAGCATTGAATAACATTTATTTGCATATATTCCTATGTATACATACATATAGATATAAAAACTATTTTATAAATTGAAGAATACCTCGATTGCTTTCCGGCAACAGCTAGAGAAGATCTTGTTCTTCAATCCTTGCAATCACCCCTCAAGTGTGGAGTGCTCTAAAGATATCCACCAAGAATCAAACTAAAAGATGAAGGAGGAGGCTAGAGAGGAAATTAGGGTTGCCTTCCTTTAAAATATTTCTCACAAATATTAGGGTTGAATTATTAGGGTTTATAATCCTATATTTATAGGCAAATATCTCGGCTGAGATATTTTCTATAAATATCTTATTATTAATTCCATTTTTAATTAATTAATCTTATTAATTAATTAGTTAATGATTAAAACTATTTTAATCATTAATTCCTTTTTCTAAACTCTTTTAGAAAATTATTATCTCTTCATATTTAATTATTTTAATTAAATATTTAATTAATAATATTAAGATCTTATCTTAAATAATTTATAATCAATTAAATCTCATTTAATTAATTTATAAAATTTGCTAAGTAATTATTTATTTCATAAATAAATAATGACTAGCTATTATTAATTATTCCTTCATCTATAATTTAATCTCTTTTATGGTGTGACTCTTTAGGTTCAATATTAAGCCGGTAGTAGAAATATATAATAATAAACATTTTATTTATTATTTATATGAATTCTATTAATTCATTAAATTTAATTAATCTGATTAATTATATTTATTCTACATCGTGAGTGATGCTTCTCAACATATCGCGACTATCCAGATAATACAAAATCATTGTTTAGAATACTTAGAACCTGTAAGTAATTACTTACCGTACAATTAATTCCTTCTACCCTTCAATATCCCGATTAAATACAAGGCATGGAACTCGTGTCAAGCCTATCTAATTTAATCATATGATTTCTTGTTCATAATGCAAAGTTCCTTTTAATGCAAATTAGAAACTCTTTCTAATTTCATTCACTCTGGCCAGAGATTCCTGAACTTGCATATCTAAGAATAACATAGGATATTCACTTCCTTTACTGGAAGGGGCAAATCCTTTATTGATCCGTTAACTATCTCCATACACAAATCATTATGCCCAGAATGGACCTAATGAATGTCCTAGAGACTAAGGACTAAACCAAAGCATAAATCATTGTGTACGAGATTACTCTAACGATCTCAAGTCTAAGGATACTTGTACAACTATTTACTTAATAAACAACTATCGGCACGTGAGTAAACTCCATTAGTTGTTCTACTTATCGAGTCATGTTCAGTGAACTTATTCCTTAATAAGCACCTACATACTAGATATAGTGTCACCACACAAATGTCTATGAGAACAGACATCCTCCTAAGAGAGCTAGCATAGTATGTACTGATCTTTACGGATTTACCAATTTCCAATTAGTTATCCTATGATCAGGAACTGTTTAAGTCTAAAGCTATTATCTTCTAGATCTCATTATTACATTCTCATTATAATTCTAGAAGCTTTGCTCTAAATTATGGAACATCTTATTTAATACACTTCAAATAGATTAAGCCCGTAACATAACAAATAAATACTTTATTATTATCAAATGAAATTAAATAAGAGTAGCAGAAAGTTTTTTCTAACTCATCATACATGATTGGTTTTAGGTCAAACACTTTCAATCTCCCACTTGGCCTAAATCCAATCACTCTGGTATCTAATACCCATCCGCTCCTTATGACGATCAAAATTTAACTGAGACAGCGGCTTCATGAACGGGTCTGCTATGTTGTTATGTGTGTCAACTCTTTCGATCTTGACATCTCCTCTTTCAATGATCTCCCTAATCAAATGAAATCGCCGCAATATATGTTTGGTATTCTTGTGAGACCTCGGTTCCTTGGCTTGAGCTATTGCAGCGTTATTGTCACAATATAACACAATAGGCCCCTCTATGCCAGGAACTACTCCCAACTCCGAAACAAATTTCTTCATCCAAACAGCTTCATTTGCAGCCTCACTTGCAGCTATATACTCTGCTTCTGCTATGGAGTCAGCCGTCGTAGATTGCTTACGACTTCTCCAACTAACTGCCCCTCCATTTAAAGTAAACACATACCCTGACATGGATGTACTATCATCACACTCTGACTGAAAACTAGAGTCAGTGTAACCCTCTATTTTCAACTCAGGCCCACCAAAAACAAGAAAAATATCCTTAGTCCTTCTCAAGTACTTAAGGATGTTCTTCACTACTTTCCAGTGGTCTTCACCTGGATTTGACTGATATCTGCTAGTCACACTAATTGAGTGAGCAACATCAGGTCTAGTACATAACATCGCGTACATGATAGATCCTATTGCCGACGCATAAGGAATCCTACTCATACGCTCTTTTTCTTCAGGTGTCTTAGGAGACATCTTGTCAGAAAGGGAGACTCCATAGCTCATCGATATGAGACCTCTCTTGGAGTTTTCCATGCTAAACCTTTTAAGCACCTTATCGATGTACGTACCTTGGGTTAGACCTATCATTCTTCTTGATCTATCTCTATAGATCTTCATACCAAGAATGTAGGACGCTTCTCACAAGTCCTTCATAGTGAAGTTCTTTGATAGCCACATTTTTACTGATTGTAGCATTGGTATGTCATTTCCTATTAAGAGTATGTCATCTACATACAAAATAAGAAATGTTACTGCGCTCCCACTAACCTTCTTGTAGACACATGGTTCATCTATGTTTTTGATAAAATCAAACTCTTTGATTGTCTCATCAAAACGAATGTTCCATCTTCGAGAAGCTTGCTTTAACCCATATATGGTTCGTAGTAGCTTACATACTAGATGTTCATTTCTTTTGGAAATAAAACCCTCTAGTTGTGTCATATACACTTCTTCTTCAAGTTCCCCATTGAGGAAGGTCGTCTTTACGTCCATTTGCCAGATCTCATAGTCATTGTAAGCTGCAATAGCAAGCAAAATGCGAATTGATTTGAGCAAGGCTACAGGTGAAAAAGTTTCATCAAAGTCAATCCCTTGTCTTTGTTTGAATCCTTTTGCCATGAGCCTGGCCTTGTAGGTCTCTACCTGGCCATTTGCTCCAATCTTTCTCTTGTATACCCACTTGCACCCTATAGGCTTCATATCCTTGGGTGCCTCTACCAAAGTCCATACTTGGTTGGCATACATGGAGTCCATTTCGGATTTCATGGCACTCTGCCATTTCTCTGAGTCAACACTACTCACAGCCTCGTTGAAGGTCATAGGGTCGTCTCCATCAATGACCGCCAATTCATTGTCATTCTCAATGACAAGGTCATAATACCTCTCAGGTTGGTGAGACACCCTTTGTGATCTACGGATGGGCTGTTCTATGGAAGGTTGTTCAATATGAACAGGTGTTTCCTCTTGAACCGTAGTAGTTTGTTCTTCATGAACTTCATCAAGTTCAATATTGCTCCCAATATTCCCTTCAACGATAAACTATTTTTCCAGGAAGGTAGCATGTCGGAAGACAAACACCCTTTGTTCGGTGTAAAAGTAATACCCTAAAGTCTCTTTAGGATATCCTACAAACCTACATTTCACGGATCGAGATTCTAGCTTATCAGGGTCAACTTTCTTGACATAAGCCGGACATCCCCAAATCTTAACGTGCTTAAGACTCGGTTTCCTTTCTTTCCATATCTCATACGGAGTTTGAGGAACAGATTTGGAAGGCACCTTGTTCAATATATATGCTGATGTTTCCAATGCATAACCCCAAAGTGATACCGGAAGATCTGTATAGCTCATCATGGATCGAACCATGTCCAACAAAGTTCGATTTCTCCTTTCGGATACTCCATTCAACTGGGGAGTGGCCGGAGGAGTCCATTGAGAGACTATACCATTTTCTTTGAGATAATCTAGAAACTCGCCATTTAAGTATTCACCTCCTCGATCTGATCGAAGGGTTTTAATACTATACTTGGTTTGTTTCTCTACTTCATACTTATATTCTTTGAACTTTTCAAAGGCTTCGGATTTGTATTTCATCAAATACACATATCCAAATCTAGATCGATCATTTGTAAAAGTAATGAAGTATGAAAATCCACCCATGGCTTGCGTGGACATCGGCCCACACACATCTGTATGTACCAATCCAAGCAACTCCGCAGCTCTTTCTCCATGTCCACTAAATGGAGATTTGGTCATTTTGCCTAACAGACAAGACTCGCATGTAGGATATGATTCAAAATCAAAAGGTTCTAGTAACCCTTCCTTATGCAATGTCTTAAGTTTATTTTCACCAATATGACCAAGTCTGCAGTGCCACAAGTAGGTGGGATTTTCATCATCTCTTTTTCTTTTATTACTATGTTCAATTTGAAGTAAACTATGTTTTACGTCACATACATACAAACCATTATTTAAAATACCAACACCATAAAGAACAGTATTTCTAAAAATTGAACATTTATTATTCTCAATAACAAACGAAAAACCATCCAAGTCTAACATGGGAATAGAAATAATATTCCTCACAATTGAGGGAACAAAATAACAATTATCCAAAATAATAGTCTTGCCCGTAGGCATAAGTAAATCAAACGATCCTACAGCTACAACAACAACTCTTGCTCCATTGCCCATACGTAGGATCACCTCCTCTTCTTCAAGAGTCTTACTTCTCCTTAGTCCCTGCAACGAATTGCAAATGTGAGAACCACAGGCGGTATCTAATACCCAAGTAGAAGTTTGATTAAGTGACATATTTAGTTCGATCATGAACATACCTGAAGCAGAAGCGGTAGTCTCACCACCCTTCTTCTTCTTCAATTCTGCAAGGTAAGCCTTACAGTTTCTCTTCCAGTGCCCCACTTTGTTGCAGTGAAAGCAAACAGCTTTGCTTTTGGGATCTTCAGCTTTTGGCGGAACTGGCCTTTTCTCACCTACCCTCTTCTTCTTCTTAGGAGGGCTCATCTTCCTCTTTTTAGGGTTAGAGCCTTCACCAATTAGAAGAACAGAACTCTTCTTTGTGAGAAAATTTGACTCAGCAGTTTTCAGCATGTTATGGAGTTCAGGCAAGCTGACATCCAACTTGTTCATGTGAAAGTTCACAACAAACTGTGAGAATGAATCTGGAAGTGATTGCAAGACCAGATCTTGACTCAGCTCCCCATCCATGACAAATCCAAGTTGTCCAAGATGCTCAATCAAATTGATCATCTTGAGCACATGAACATTCACAGATGATCCCTCAGTCATCCTACAACGGAACAACTCCTTCGATATCTCATATCGAGCTGTCCTTCCTGCCACATCATACAAATCTTGTAGATGCATTAGGATAGAGTGAGCATCCATATGCTCGTGTTGCTTTTGGAGCTCATCATTCATGGATCCCAGCATAACACACTGTGCAACTCTTGCATCATCTATCCAATTACGATACACAATATGTTCATCATTATGTGCATCCTGAGCAGGTTCAGCAGGTTTAGGTGAGTCTAGTACATATTCATTCTTCTCAATCTTGAGAACAATTCTCAAGTTTCGAAGCCAATCAGTATAGTTGGGACCAGTTAATTTGTGTGCATCGAGCATGCAACGGAGTGATAGTGCAGAAGACATTATGTATATAGTAAATCTGCAAAATTTAACAAATACTCTATTTCATTATCTAAAACACCATATGAATTGGGCCTTTATTCATAAGTGCCTCCCACTATTCTATCTAATTTCTATATCCCTTATTGAAATTAAGCATTCATGATGCTAATGGGATAGGGATCCTACATTCCATCACACAACCTCGGCTGTAGCACGAAACGCCATGTAACGTTCAATAGGCAGACAACTCTTGTCAGCTACATCTCATGTTATTCCCTAATCTTACTTTAGACTCTTGAATACTTGAGTCACGGCTGTGGCACGACAAACTCAATATTCTAAGTCAAGTCAATCCCAACATCTCGTATAATTAAACTAGCTTCAAATAGCCCACGGCTGTAGCACGTAACGACCATAAGATTCCAATTCATCATACACATCTCATGTTATAGACAAGTATCTCTTCTTTCAGAAACAACGCCCTCGGGTGTAACACGAAACGACAGAGTTTCAAAAACAAGAAATACTTTCTATTATGTTGGAAGGCTATGACCAACACAAGCCCTTTGTGTTTTTTGGCCAATTACTACTTGATATTCTTTATATTTTAGGGGATTATATTATGTTACAATCATAATCATATTATAAAGAGATTCTTTTAGATTGGATTAAATATTTCAAATCAACTATTGATACTTGGAGTCATCCCAGGCCAGGGGTAGAGCATTGTCAAGAGGCGTCTCTTAATAACCCCCTTTCTTACAGATAGAACATCTGTTGTTTGACAGAATCATCCTTTCACTTAAGTTGAAAATTCAAATTCAATCACGTGTTTCATAAACACAAAAATCTCATGATTGTATTCATAATATGTAAATAAAGGTCACGAAACAATTTCACTATTCTAGATTGTCTAACATACGCCTTATGTTAATTAAGTTCACCTAAATCTATCATCTCATGATAATTCAAGCATATATCACATATATATAATCACAAATAAACATAAGGGAGGCATGTTAAATCATATATTACAACATATAAGCATTATACATCTACACGTATCACATGGTGTATTTAAAAGCAACTTAAAACAGTTAAAACTTGCTTTAAAACACTTTTGGAAGCTCTAAACAGTCCGAAACAATTTCAGAAAAATTATTGTTTATAATAATAAATAATAATAAACATTTTATTTATTATTTATATGAATTCTATTAATTCATTAAATATAATTAATCTGATTAATTATATTTATTCTACATCGTGAGTGATGCTTCTCAACATATCTCGACTATCCAGATAATACGAAATCATTGCTTAGAATACTTAGAACCTGTAAGTAATTACTTACCGTACAATTAATTCCTTCTACCCTTCAATATCCCGATTAAATACAAGGCATGGAACTCGTGTCAAGCCTATCTAATTTAATCATATGATTTCTTATTCATAATGCAAAGTTCCTTTTAATGCAAATTAGAAACTCTTTCTAATTTCATTCACTCTGGCCAGAGATTCCTGAACTTGCATATCTAAGAATAACATAGGATATTCACTTCCTTTACTGGAAGTGGCAGATTCTTTATTGATCATTTAACTATCTCCATACACAAATCACTATGCCCAGAATGGACCTAATGAATGTCCTAGAGACTAAGGACTAAACCAAAGCATAAATCATTGTGTACGAGATTACTCTAACGATCTCAAGTCTAAGGATACTTGTACAACTATTTACTTAATAAACAACTATCGACACGTGACTAAACTCCATTAGTTGTTCTACTTATCGAGTCATGTTCAGTGAACTTATTCCTTAATATGCACCTACATACTAGATATAGTGTCACCACACAAATGTCTATGAGAACAGACATCCTCCTAAGAGAGCTAGCATAGTATGTACTGATCTTTACGGATTTACCAATTTCCAATTAGTTATCCTATGATCAGGAACTGTTTAAGTCTAAAGCTATTATCTTCTAGATCTCATTATTACAATCTCATTATAATTCTAGAAGCTTTGCTCTAAATTATGGAACATCTTATTTAATACACTTCAAATAGATTAAGCCCGTAACATAACAAATAAATACTTTATTATTATCAAATGAAATTAAATAAGAGTAGCAGAAAGTTTTTCATAACTCATCATACATGATTGGTTTTAGGTCAAACACTTTCAGTTAGATATCTTAAGGGATTACCAATTCTAAGAATAAGGTACCCTGAAGATACTAGGTTTAACCTAATTGGCTATATAAATATAGATAATGCAGGTTATAGGCAAGATAGAGAGGTAATTACTAGAAGCTGTCAAACTCCATCAACTCTGCTGAATAATCTCTACATCACTCACGGAACAAGTGCATGGACACCAGGTATCATTTATTTCGAGAGTAGTCCTTAATAGAATAACCTGCAGATATTTGCTAAAATAGTTTGATAAATTCATTTTGTCTAAGTTGGTTAGTAAAGTTGAGATATTATTTATGTGCATATTTGTTGGAAATCTCATATGCAAGGAATTCTTAAATGACTTCACAAGTATTAAATCGTCCATATTTAAAGGACTTGTGAATTTATCTGAAATCCACAACCTCGTGCTTATTGCTACTACTTAATTATCATGTTTACAATGTTATATGCATATGTGGTAATTAGTTCTTCTAGCATAAGCTTAATATTATCTTAATTGATTTAAATTATGATGTCAGACAATTCGATGTCATATCAGTCTCATGATTTAAATAAATTAAAATAATATGCAACATAATAGTTTGTATGATAAATATTTTATGAGTATCAGGTAATGATATCTTGCTTAATTGTTTTGATATTTTTCTATGATATTTTTAAATGTTTTGTTACAAATAATTGTGACATTTTTAATATTAGTGACATTATTTAGAATTACTGATATAAGTAATCTACGCATATTTCAAAAATCACTAAAATTAAAAGTGGAAATCTTTTATATATATGTGCATAAAATTCTCAATATTTTATATACTTAGAAATACTTCCAAAATTTTATTTTTGTACAATTTTATTTAATTGTCATCCGTACTGTAAATATATATTTTTTAAATTCCTTAAGAGTGTTGAATTTCTTCTTTGGTACAACTTCCCGCATTTTATTATGGGAAGTTTGTCTTATAGGAAATTCATAAGGAATAGAAACTTTCTTCTCAGATACAATTTTCTCGCGTTTTATTAAGGGATATGTATCTTAAAGAAAAATTTCGTATCATGCTCTTATATAATTTTTTATTTTTTTTAACAATTGGTACATATTGTTTTTGTTTTCAAACTTTTAGTATCAGTATTTATATATGTGTGTGTGAGTTTATTTTTATTTTTCCTATAAAATTGGCATATTTTTTTATTTTTATTTCATTTTATTTTTAAAATTTATTTTTATCTACGAGAAATTGTTCTAAGAATCATAAGTATTAAATGTCAATATTTAAAGGACTTGTGAATTTCTTTACATCTACTTTCTCGAGCTTACATATATCACTGATAAATATTATAAGTATAATTATCATATGCTTGAGTAACAATTATTAAATATAATATATGGAGTTAAATGCTAATTTTCATTCCTTTGATTATTTACTATTTAACAATGGTATTTTATCTTATTAAAATTATGAATTGAAGCAATTCATCATTTATTAGTTTCATAGATTTAATACGATGAGATATTAGGAGCATAATTACTTTCTTTTTGAAATTATTATTAATTATCATATTTTGATAATTTATTATTGTTTCATTGCAATTAATTATGATTTTTATTGTTAGTGATAATATATATATATATATTGTTTATCTATAAATCACTAATAATAAAAGCATATATGTGTCCTGCCGAACAAGAGCAATCGACTCGAGGTAAAAGCAGGTAATCTCGATCTTGATATATTCTCTAATCAATTAGTATAAAAATATATATACAATTAATATATTGAGCCCTCAGTGGCTATAGGACAAGATCAAGGGATTGAAAACCTATAATCTCTAACACAGATCATATAACCACATACACTCAAACAGATACAACTTCATCTACTAAACCCCTTAAAAGAAAAGTTTATCAACTAAAGAGGGTGAGAGAGTAAGTGCCTCTAGTGCACTAGAAAAGAGAAGTATCTATAAGTGTTCCAGCAGCTCTGCCTCTAGTTAGAATATGAAATTGAAACTAAGGCAACTGCTAACTAATTTATATCATCCCAAAAGGGTATAGATTTTCAAACGGCAATACTGTTACTAGGTTCATTCTCTCAACAGAGTGAATCTATTGAATTCGGCATGTCAGCCAAGTCCATTTGTAAAGAGTCAACTTCATCTGGACACTCTCAAACACTACAAACCATAAATATATATATATTCAAATGCACTGTAAGGATTGTCACACACTAAGGATGAATTGACGGAATCAATTATTCTCAACTTCCATATCAAGGAAGGAAGGATGATTGATGATTCGACTGAATCAACATGCCTTCACAGGCGTAAGGAGGAAACTTGGATCATTTGCTACATTATAGATCCTTGTCTCCCTCCCCAGATGAAACATATCATGATTCCTAATGGAATAGATCATCTTAGATGATCAGCAACTCATTGAATCTATTCCTGAAGCAATTCAGTTTTCAAAGTCAAATATTTTAATGGATTCAATTGAGGACGGGGATTTAGAAACCCCATTGCACCACCAGTGACCTCTCTTGAAGGGGCTATGGTGATCTTTCTTGCAGGTATAAAAGACTGTCATTCATATTGAGAGAGAAAAGAGTGAAACACAAGTGAAATAGAGTGAATATATATATATATATATATATATATATATATATATATATATATATATATATATTCTATGAGTGAAACACTTAGAAAGTATATGAGCGAAACACTTGTCAGAAACACAAAGGAAAATCACACACTACCACAATTACCAAATCCCATTCCCAATTCCCTGTTACAGATTTCTAATGTTGCTCAACTAAGGGGGATGAAATTTCTTCTGATATTAATGATTCTGAAGAGGATTACTCAACTAAGGGGGAGAAGTTTGAACAATATCCAAAGGGGAGAGTTGTTCAACAAGAGATCCAAAGGGGAGAATTGTTCAACAAGATCCAAATAGAGGGAGAATTGTTGAACAAAGACTTTTACTCGAAGAGGATTACTCCATTATTGAACAAGAAAAGGGGGGTATATAACAACATGCTTGGATTGGATAGAACTAATGATTATTTATTAATTCTTCTATTCCATTTGATTTTAGAAGATTCTTGTATATAGGAATTAACCGGATTTTCTAAAATGCATAACATGTCATAGTTTGCATTTTTTTATCTGCGATGGTTAAATGTTGTATGTATGCCATGTCTGTTGTTACCTCTATTAAATTGGTTGGATAATTCACGTAAGGGGAGAATGAATTCACCTTGGGAGAGAAGTGAAGACAGAAGTTGGAGAAAAAGAGGAGAAGTGGTAAGAAGAGAACACGACTTCATCCCTGCCATCTTAAGGGGGAGTAGTGATGAGTTTGAGAAATGAATATAATACTACTTGTATAATATGTTCAGTGCGAGAGGAACAAACATCTTTCATTTCAGTTACTCAAGAAATATGGAAATGCAGAATCCCATCTAGAGAAACCAGCCACTGAAGATGTACCAATGACACCTGGTCACAAAAGTTAAACTCTAGATGAAGGTGAAGTTGATACTTCTGAAACTGGTAATGATAGGTAAGTCAAGATAGAACTTTGTTAAATATGTTTAGTCTAGAGGAACATCTATCTTACATTTATCTTTCATAATTGAAATCTGGAAATTTATTATATGATCCAGAAAACAATTTATTATTTACAGTTCTTAAATGTCATTTTATTTTTCTTAGTTGTTAGTTGAGTTATCCTCTAGGAATTTGTGTGTTAAATGTTTAACAACAAATATGGGGAGATTGAAAGTCATATGACTAGTCATATTTGTAATAAGTAGATGACAACTCAACTCAGATAAGAAAGCGAAGTAAATAATAAATATTGAATACAGACGAAGAACAAAAAGAAGCCAAGACATGACAAAACAAGACACAAAGACCACTACAACAGAAATGAGAATCAACATTGTAGTTAGTCATCCATGAACCAGATTAGTGCACAGGGTGTCAATAATGTCAGTGAAGATTCGTCATCAAAAAGTTCAAGTGGTTAAAAAGGTTATTGTTGAAGAATAGAAGAGTCTTATCTACATCAACAATAGTCAAGCCTTTAATTTAATTCTCTGTTAATTAATTAAATTAATTATTAAATTTAATTAGTAAATTAATTCACTCAGAATTAATTTATCTCTTAAATTAATTAAAAGATTAATTAATTTAGAATTATTTTAGAATGACAAAAGACAGAAGTTGGAAGCTCAAAGGGATACAGGTTTGTTTGGAATGTAGTGTACAAGAGTCAGAATCCAAGATTGAATATTTGACTGGGTACATGCAGTGGTAAAAAGAAGTATTGTCTAATTTAAAGAATCAGATTATTTCAGTAACAAAGGTACTTCTAATTGCAACTATAGAAACAGCCAAACATGCCTGACAGTACTGACTTGAAGAAAAGACGAAAAAAGAATTTACACAGAAGAAATGCAAATTCATATATTCGTAAAAGTAGAACCCCGGTTGGAATTGATTTATCATTTCCAAGTCAAAACGAGTTCGGTTCCAAACGTTCAGGAGACCGCAGCTTAGAGCTTAAGGATTTATTTTAATTAATAAATATTTTATTTATTTAGTAAATTATATTTATAAATATCTAAATAATATTAGATATTTATTTTTATAATTTCTGAATTAAATTTATTATTTATTAATCTAAGATTATAAGTTGTGTGGGTCTAAAAGTATTTCTACGGAGCTTATCACTAAAAGATGAAATAAGCCCCATTGCTTTTTCAAATTGAAATGGCAGGATATATTTTTAAAAGGAATCAATGCAAGGATGAAACTTGTCCATTCAAGAAGAAAAGAAATGAAAATTGGCAGGAGAAGAAAGTCATACCGAAGATTTTAAAGAAATGTCATACCGAGAGAAAGTCATACCGAGCAACTTTTCTAAAAGTCATGCTGAAATGATTTTATTTAATTAAAATAAGTCATACCAATTTTTTTAATTAAAGAAAATCTGAATATGACTTTTCAAGAGTCATACCGTATTTTATAAAGTCATACCCAGTTTTTTCAAGAGTCATACAAGGGTTATTTATAATCTTTAAAGAGTCATATTGGAAGAGTCATGCTAGCTTTTCAACCTCTATAAATATGAGGCTTGAGCTTCATAATTCGTAGTAGAAAAACTTTTAAATTCAGTAATTTGTCTGCAAAGTTATATTCACAGACTTTCTGTGCTGGTTTGAGTTTAATTCCTTAAGTAGAACCATTCATGTCAAATTTGTTCTAGGAATTAAATGTTTATTCTACCGAATACTGTAACACCCATTCAAGTTTAATATACATATTTAACTTGAATCTTGTTTACTTACTTGCTAATTTTCTATATCTTAAATGTTTAATCATGAAAATAGAATGGTAGTAAGTCAGCCTCCCAAACACTACAAGGACCCGAACCCTCAGCTAAAGCAATAATTTAATTCCACAAATTTTGAAAAGAATTTTAAATTGTTGTCAGTATCGCATTCAACCCCCCTTCTACGATACTTCCGGGACCCAATATATAATAGCTTCTCTTTTGATTGAGCACCATCAAAAATATCATTCACTATGTTCACAACAATCAGCTTGTCCAAATGATCTTGTGTTAGCTCTTCCTCAGGTTGGTCTTTTAAAGAAAAAGGATCTCTGAATGTATTTGCCTCTCCTCTATAGACTTTGGCCTGTGAATCTCCAATACCTCCATTGTTTTTACCAAGTCTGTCATTGAGAGTCAGAGTTTGTGTTTTTGTTCACAAAAGATCATGATTCTTCTTTCTACACAGAGTTTGTTGTTGTTCTTCATCATCATCTTCAAAGCTTGTTCCCCTGGAAGAAATGTAGTACCAAGCATAGTGAGAGGAGTTTTTGGTTTTACTGGAGCTTTAAGTTGAACTGTTGGAGTTGACTTTGTTTGAACAGGTTTAGTTATAGTTGATTTTGCTTGAGTAGGCATCTTTTTTTGAGCTAGAGTCTTCTTCACATATCTTTTCTTCTTTGATTGGACTTGAGCATTGTCAGTACCAGTTTTCTTCAACTCTTTTTCAACAACAACTAGATCCATTCCTGGATTTTCTTCTTCAAAAATTTTCTTTGCCAGTTCTGCATCCTTCTTATTTCTCTCTTCAACATTCTCAGGATTTTCTTCCTCTTTAAGCCTTCTAGCCAATTCTTCATCAAGTGCTATCAGAGTTTACTTATCAGAGTTTGTACCAGATCCTGAAGGAATCAGATTTTGATTAGTCAGAGTTTGATTTTGTAAACTCTGTCTACCCTTATGACTACCTTGCCTTTTATCAGGAACACCACTACCATCACCATCACCTTCAGGTTTATCAGAGTTTAACACTGAATCAACCTTGCATTTGTCTTGTGATATACTCCCCCTTTCTGACAGTAGAAGAAATGGTCAGTATGTCAGTAATAATGTGGAGCACAGTCTGCATGGATGTGACAACAATAGTAAGCTTGTCAACTTTAGACTCCAAAGCATCTTGTTTAATGGAAACAGCTTTAAGTTTGGATTCCAAAGCATGCTGAAAAACAGAAATAGAAGTTTGAACTGAAGCACTTATCATGATAACAGTGTCTTTGAGATCAGAAACTTCACTATGAAGACCCTTGGTTAAGACATTGGTAGCTTTGCGAACTGTTTTCATCTCATCAGAGTTTATATCAGAATCTGCTTTCTTTATTAAATCATGAACATGAGGCCATGAAATATCTTCATGTGAAAATTTCCAAGACATATCCTAGATGGATTGTCTTTTTGAGCTTAGAACATCTTCATTTGATGGTTCGCCTTTACTGATATCTTCCCTCCTTATACCTTCTTGTTGAAGAGTAGATTCAATTTCACCCTGCAATTGTTCAACAACACAATAATCAAGATACTCCATCCTCAGTCTATCATGAACATCAAAAGAATCAATGGGCCAACTCTTTTAGATGTATCTCTGAGTGTAAGGAATGGAGAGAACAGTAACTTTTTTATCCTCAAAGATAAGATTTGAATCATCAGAGTTTGCATCATCATCATTAGTAGAGTTTGGCATCTCAGAGTTTAAAGGGACAGGTAAACTCTGAGTACCTGCAAAAAGAACATAACACCCTAAATCACTGTTTTCTTTTAAAGTAATCTCATTACTTCTCACATCACACATCTCATGACTTTTAAGAGTCAGAGTTTGCTCACTAGAAGTAACTAACTTCTTTCTCATTTCTAACTCTCCTTTTGCTAGATCCAGTGTATGCCTCTCTTTGTTAATTCTGTTTTTCACACATTTTACCTCAGTATCACAGGAAAGGCTCAAATCACAATGACTTACAGAAATAAGAGGTGGCTGAGAAAGGAGATCTGTGGTCACAGGGATAGAGGGATCCTTTCTAGAACTATCCATGGTCATTCTAGCAGTAAAAAATGGAAATATAAAATCTGAACTTATGCTATCAGATTATGTAAATTCTGAAGAAAAGTCAGAGTTTATACCTTGAGCAATAGTAAAGTCTGATGGAGTGTCCAATGGCTGTGCAGAAAGAGGTTGCACCAGAATAGTATCAGAGATTGGTAATGGATTAGCATCAGAGTTTGTCTTCTCAGTAGTTCTAGCAAAAGAATTAGAGTTTGTCTGTATCTTCATTTCTTGGTCTGCAATCACAAAGTTAGTGATTGGTTCTTGTGGGACCTGAGTCATTTCAGCAGCTGCTTCACCACTTTGAGGTGAAGGTTCTTGTGGGTTGGACTCTACCAGAGATTGGTCTTCAGCATCAGCAATAGCAGAATCTACCTTCAGAGTTTGAGTGTTTGCATCCAAACATTGATTGGATGGTTCTTGTGTGGTTGGGGCCTTAATAACTACTTCAACCCTTTAGGCTGAAGGTTCTTGTGGATTATACCCCTGATCCATGCTGGCTTCACTTGCTGGAACTGTGGCTGCTGTTGAACTTTGATCAACAGGTTCTTGTGTGTCTGGCCTTGCAGAGACTGCTACCTCACTTTGAGAAGTAGGTTCTTGTGTGTCTTGGCCAAAGGAAACCTTATTCTTCTTCCTTCTTGTGAATAGCTTTGAAGTCCCAGAGACTGGAGATGCTTGAGATTTTTGGACAACCATTTCTTTCCTTACTTCCTCAGCTAATTCCCTTACTCTTTCATATGAAATCTCCTTGATTATTTGTTTTGGAGAGTGGACAAGAGAATATAAGATTAATATTGGAGCAGCATCCACTTTAGCCAATTCATATTTTTCTTCCATATTTACATTTGCATCACCATCTGCTTCAGACTTTATCACAACATCAAAGTTTATTACAGCATCAGAGTTTACTGGTTCAGAGTCTAAGGCTTGAGCTTGATCAGAGTTTGCATGATCAGAGTTTAGTACATAAGAGTTTAATACCTTGATTAATCTTCTTTTTTTGTTGGCAGGCTCTGTGAAAGGATTGACATGAACTTGCTTCATGAATGGCGCAGTAGGCATATTAGAGGTTGTCTTAACATTTTTCTTTAAGGGAAATACTAACCCTTCATCAATTAATCTCCTTTTCCTAAGAGAAGACTCTGGAACTGATTTTCATTTCCTTTTAATGTTTGGTCATTGTGGTTGGGAGGTTTGTGTTACAACTAAAGTCGTTTAGGAGACAACAGAGGTTGGCATAGATTGTGTATCAGTGTTTGGATGTTGACTTAGGTTAGAACCAGAGGGGGCTAAACTCTGATTCATAGTCACTGACAAAGACTCCCTCCCATACACAGTAGACATTCTCTGAGTTAAGAGAAGCCTGACCCATATGGGATAAAATAGCCTAGGAAACTTAACTTCATTGTCGTTCTTGACATTCTTTCTTTTCAAGTCAGCAAAAATTCGTTTATTCATGCTAAAGCTAGGTAAGCTCTTGTCATTATCAAAATTTATATCAGGCAAGAGATAATTAAAAATTAACTGTAAAAATCTAGCATAGTATATTGTATGTGCATCATCACTAAGTTTACTAGCTATTTGCCTAATCAACAAGCAGGGAAAATTAAAATTCAGATTATGGGTCAGAGAATACCTAATTTATTGAGATAGTTGAGGAATGGCGTCAAAGCTGGTGCATTTGGCTGTAAAAGCCCTTGTGACACAATCGTAGAAGAAACTCCATTCTCTTCGCAGATGGGGCCTTGTGAAACTCCCCAGTTTGGATAGGCTGCCTTCATAGCCTATTTCTCTGAAAAATTCTTTGATGTGCTCATCATCAACAATGTCATCATAGACATCCACTTTAGGAAGGTGAAGGGCTTGACAAACAACCTCGGGAGTGATACAATGGTGACCATTATAGTGGAAAGTGATAATGTGCTCCTCATTATCACCAGAATTGTTGAATCTAGCTGTGGACCATATCTTTATCAGAGTTTGAGCTGAAATCTCCTTAGGTTCTTGAAGTGCATACCCAACACTGCTTAGTTGTAGAAAATCATGAATGACATGAAATTCTTTATGTGCTTCTGATTTATTCAAGAGAGAGGTGTAATTAGTAGCAGTAAAAGTGTAGTTTTGGAAAGAAAAACCCTTAGATGCCATTGATGCACTGAGATTTGCAGGTAGGAGATATTAGGGTTTTGAGACAACGAGAGGGAGATAGAAAAAATAAGATGCAGCTGTTAATTCAAAATAAGAATTTGAATGAATTAACCTATTCCCTCTCAATAGCATATACCCTGTAGTGGGACACGTGGCATGATTTGGTTTGTGGAGTAATGAGTAGTGCATGTCTCAAAATACAACATATATGTGTGTATCTGTGTATAAATATGAAACATTTTTCGTGACAGACACGCGCCACAAAGATTAATCCAATCAGAGATTAATAAATATGATGTCACATAATTAAATATGATGTCATAAATAAAATAATCAATAATTAATAAGAGTTTGACATGTAGACTAATATCAGAGTTTATATTAATTAGAGTTTATTGTATCCTCTGACAGAGTTTACCACATACTCTGATAGAGTTTGCCATAAACACTGATTGTGTCTGCTACTTGTTTGGAGTTCAACCACTTGTCACCATGCCCAATTCAGAAATCAATCTTGTAAAAGTTGTTTCACACAGAGGTTTTGTAAATATGTCTACTAACTGTTGATCTGTTGGAACAAACTGCATTTCAAATTTTCCTTCCTTGACATGTTCCCTTATGAAATGATATCTAATGCTGATGTGTTTTGTTAGAGAATGTTTAATTGGATTTCCTGTCATTGCAATAACACTTTGATTATCACAATAAATAGGAATTTTTAAAAAGTTCAAACCATAGTCTAACAGCTGATTTCTAATCCATAGAATCTGAGCACAATAGCTTCCTACATCTATATATTCAGCCTCTACTGTTGATGTTGAGATTGATTTCTGCTTCTTGCTAAACCATGACATAATTCTTCCACTAGAAATTGACAACTTCTACTGGTGCTTTTCCTATCAATTTTTACATCTTGCAAAATCAGCATTCGAATAGCCTATAAGTTTTAAGTCAGATCTCTAGGATACCATAAGCCAAGATTGATGGTGCCTTTGATATATCTAAAAATTCTCTTAACAGTAATCAAATGTGGTTCCCTTGGATTTTCCTAAAATCTAGCATATAAATAGGTTGTAAAGATGATATCTGGCCTACTAGCAGTCAAATAAAGAAGTGAGCCAATCATACATCTGTATGTTGTTATTTCTACAAGCTCACCAGTATATTGATCAATCTTGGTTTCTGTAACCATTGGAGTTATAGCAGATGCAGAGTCTTGCATTTGAAACTTTATGAGTAGATTCTTTGTATATTTGGATTGACTTATGAAAATGCCTTCATCAGTCTGTTTCACTTACAAGCCTAAGAAATAGGTCATTTCACCCATCATGCTCATTTGATACCTGGACTGCAATAGCTTTGAAAATCTTTAACAGAGTTTTTTTTTAGTGGATTCAAATATAATATCATCAACATATATTTGAACCAATAATAAATCCCTACATTGAGTTCTATAAAACAAGGTCTTATACACTATAAAAACAAAATGACTGGCTCATTTTGATGAGTAGGAAATATACAACAAAACAAAGAGATACAGAGAGAAAATTGAAGCCGGAGAAGAAGAAGATACAAAGCCAAACACATACCTTCTTCACCGGAGTTTAACAATCTAGCCGGTTCATTATGTTGTAAATACATAGGGATACTGTAAAACACTCTCTGTTAGCTTGATTCCTTTACTACAAACACATAGTCAAATATTGTATAGGGATTAAGTTATATCTCTTTGTAGGAGAAAAGATCTTATTTGTTTTTTAGAAACTAGTTATATTTTTAACTGGGTGTAGCACCCCTATGGGTTTATATATGAAATATATATTCCCTGAAACATGTCTCGTTTAATTAATTGCTAATTTTTTAGAACTGTAATATTTATTCATAAATACAGAAAATTAGTAAGCCAGTCTCCTAAACACTATTCACCTCATGAATTCGAACCCACTAACTGAACTCTAAATTATTTATCGACAAAAGATTTGAAAGAATTTTTTAATTTTATGAGTATAATATTCAACCCCCTTCTACGATACTTCGGGACCCAACAAATATTATTTCCATCATTATCTTCCTAAAAGATAGCTTCCAGAAAGGTAATAGAATTGCATTAAAACACTTTCTTGTTTATCCCAATCAATCCCTGAATTATCGGTTTCCGTCTTTGTCAAACTCTAATAATCATAAACTCTGTCGGTTGGTAAACTCTGATTGAGTAAACTCTGTCGACAGTTTCTAAACTCTGATGACGTTAGCTTAAACTCTCATTCGCTTCATTAAACTCTGTTCGAAGTAATCTCTGACATCATCAGTTCTTTATTTCTAACACACACACACATATAGGGCTGCTCAAGAGAAAACTTGTTTTTGAGAGAAAACTAAAGTACACTTGTGATCCATTGATTTGATTTTAATCTGATGGGCATTGTTATTCACCTAACTTTAATTGAATGGACATAATAGTAACTTTGATTACTTCTATATATACATGTATCTAATTTCAATATATCCTCTTAAAAACATAATTAATTACATACCAATTTTAATTAAACTATTCTTATTCAATTTTTTGATAGAATTAAATTACATATTTTACTAAACGTTATAAAATTTGTTAAAAATATATTTATTAAATATCATTATCAAAATGTTGATTTAAGATTCTATATGGATTCTACTAAGTATTATATTGCATAATCTATTCTATTTTTTTTCTTTCTATTTTGATTAAAATATAAAATATTTTTAAAAATATTGATATTAAGATTCTATTAAATATTCTATTTAATACTTAATATCGTATTAGGATTCTACTAAGTATTCCTAATACTTAATATTTATTATAATTTTAAATAAAATATAATTTATTTATTTATCTATATTAATATTCTATAGAGAATTGTGATGTAATAGTAGTATTCTTTCATATTCTAATGTAAGATTTTATTTCGTGTTCTACTAGGTGTTTTAGAATTCTACTATATATTATATTTCAATATAAGTTTTTTATAAAATATTTTAGTATAAAATTCGTTAGGATTCAACTAAGTTTTCAATAAACAATTAATATTATTACATTAAGATTCCACCAAGTATTCAAAATAATACTTAATATCATATTTATTATATTATATTTTAAAAAAAATATAATTTATTTATTTATATTAATATTCTATAGAGAATTGTGATATAATAGTGGTATTCTTTTGTATTCTAATGTAAGATTTTATTGCGTGTTCCAGGTTTTTTCGAATTCTACTACATATTATATTTCAATGAAGTTTTTATAAAATATTTTAGTATAAAATTTATTAGAATTCAAATAAGTATTCTATTAACAATTAATTTTATTACATTAAGATTCTACTAAGTATTCAAAGTAATATTGAATTTCATATTTTATTCAAAGATTCTACTAGATGTTCAACTATGTTTGTATTCTAATATTAAGATTTTACAAAATATTTCAATATAAATTTTATTATGATTCTACTAAGTGTTTTACTACCAATTAATTTTATTATAATTTACATTAATATATTGTTTTATTTTTTTAGTATTTTATAGAGAATTGTAATGTAATAATAGAATTTTGTCATATTCCAATATAAGATTCAATTGCGTATTGTATTAGTTATTTTAAGATTCCATTCTAAATATTATATATCAATATTTATTAGGAATCTACATATAATTTGATGATAACTTTAAACTAAAAATCATAGAAATTTTAAGTGATGTAACTGATCAATTGATATGAAAATTATAAATATTAATTGATCAGGAAACCATTTATCAGTTGAAATATTTATGTGAATCAACTGATAAATTGGATTGTAGCATAGGTGTACTTAGTCTATTTCAATCGATAAAGTGTAAGTCAATTGATATTATTCTTATTAATTGATGTTAAAGTCGATTGATATAGGTCATCAACTGATGTGTAACTTAGACTATCAAATTGTAATTATTTGAAGATATGAAATTATACAAGTGAAGGATGATCAGTTGCTATTGAAGCATCAATGGATAGAAGATCAATTGAAAAAGCCAAGTCAAGTATTGAAGACCATCAACTGATGTGAAGACCCATCGATTGATATATCGATTGATAACATCTATCAATCGATGAGTCATATCAATCAAAGAAGAATATCAGTTGATGGATAAAAGGAAAGATCAATTGATATGCTTAACAGCAAATTATCAATTGAGTGAGAAAACATTAGTTGACAAGTTGAAAGAAAAAATCACACCTATGAAAGATAGTCTATGATGACTGTGAGGACTCAAAGTGAAGTTGTCTTTCCAAGTCTGAAGAATTTTCCCAGAATGGAAAAATGCAAGAGGAAGGATAGATCAGAAACAAACTTAGTTTAGATTAATTATTTTAATACTCTTTCTAGGTATTGTAAACACACTTGTGGTATATAAACAAGTGTGGTAGCATTGTTAGAAATATAGAAGTTAGACAACATCCCTTAAAATCTACTGTTCAGCCTTAGAGCACTTTGTAAGAATAGTTGGATTATTTTCTAACTTTGTAAAAACAAAGCTAGGTTTTATTAACCTAGAAACATTGAGCAATCCATCAGTAATATTAAATATCTTTGTTCATTATATTTTCAGTTTCATTCTTGCTTTTACATATTCTCTAAAACATTCAAATATCAAGAACAAATATTAAAACAACAAAAAGTTTTATGTAGAACAGGTCTATCATTGCTACAAAATGGGTGTTCAGAAACAAAATGGATGAATCTGGTATAGTTACAAAGAATAAAGCAAGATTAGTGGCAAATGGCTACTCACAAAAAGAAGGCATAGATTTTGATGAAACATTTGCACCAGTTGCAAGGTTAGAAGCAATCAGAATCTTTCTTGCATATGTTGCTCATGCTAATTTCAAAGTGTATCAGATGGATATAAACAGTGCTTTCCTCAATGGCAAACTAGAGGAAGAAGTGTATGTAGAACAACCTCCTGGTTTCGTTGATCATATTCATCCTGAATTTGTGTACTATCTTCTCAAAGCACTTTATGGATTGAAGTAAGCACCTAGAGCCAGGTATGAAACAGTATCTAAATTCTTGATTGAGAATAACTTCACAAGAGGTACCATTGATAAAAATCTCTTTCATAGAAATGTTAGTGGCTATATGATTCTTGTTCAAATATATGTAGATGACATTATTTTTGGATCAACTAATGAAAAACTTTGTCAAAAATTTGTTAAGTTGATGCAGAGTAAATATGAAATAACCATGATGGGAGAACTTACCTATTTTCTAGGTTTGCAAGTCAAACAAGTCAAAGATGGCATTTTCATAAATCAAACCAAATATATTTCTGATTTATTAAAAAGATTTGATTTAAATGAATGCTCTTCTACAAAAACTCCCATGGCCACTGCAACTAAACTTGAATTGAATACTAAGGAAGCTAAAGTAGACATTTCAAGTTATAGAGGCATGGTTGTCTCATTACTTTATTTAACTGCAAGTAGGCCAAACATAATGTTTGCTACATGTCTTTGTGCTAGGTTTCAGGCTGACCCTAGGGAATCTCATTTGATTGCAATAAAAAGAATATTCAGATATCTCAAAGGAGCACCAAATCTTGGAATTTGGTATCCTAGAGACTCTGGATTTGATCTAATTGGCTATTCAGATGCATATTATGTAGGTTGCATGATTGACAGAAAAAGTACCACAGGCACCTGTCATTTTTTAGGAAACAAGCTTGTATCATGGTTTAGCAAGAAGCAAAATTCAGTATCTACATCTATTGTAAAGGCTGGATATATTGCAGCTGGAAGTTGTTGTGCACAAGTTTTATGGATGAGGAATCAACTATTTGACTATGGGTTCAATATGAACAAGATTCCTATTTTTTGTGATAACACAAGTGCCATTGCAATAACAGAAAATCCTGTGCAACATTCCAGAACCAAGCACATTGACATAATGTATCACTTCATTAGGGAACATGTAATGAATGGTACAGTTGAATTACATTTTGTCCCTAGTGAAAGACAACTTGCAGACATTTTTACCAAACCATTAGATGAATCTACTTTCAATAAATTGATCTTTGATTTAGGTATGCTTAACTATGTTTAATCTATTAAATGTCTGACAAGTTATGATATAATTTTTTTTGACCATTGACTATGTTAATCTGTTGATTTTTCCATAATCAATTGAATAACATTTTACATATCAATGGATAATAGTAGCTATCGACAAATAAATATATCAATTGATGGTATATTTATTTATCAATGGATGTTTGCAGCTGTCAACCGATAAATATATCAATTGATGAGATATTTATCGATTGATAGTAGTACCTGTCGATGGATAAGTTAGTTATCAATTGATGACCTGGAATTTAAGGGGTCCATGTCATCAATCGACCTGTATAAATACTAGTCGTTGACTACTTATTTTATCAGTTGATTAATACATACATCTATGTATGTATAAAAGTCGATTGCCAAAATTTGTAATTTCTACTTTTCATTTTTCCTCCAACGATCGATTAAGTTTTATTTTGAGTAAGAAATTGATTGGGAATTTAGTAAATATAAATAGTAAGATTAAAACTTCTTTTAAGTCTTACTTACAAATTTACTAACGATTTCTTTATCTCTTTCTCTCCCTCTCAATCTATGAACTCAATCTTTAAATCTCTCTTGCTAAGAACCCTAATTCTCTTATTATTTATTATTGTTCTTACTTCAACACTAACAAGTTTGCCAATTAGTTTTTCTCTATAACAAAAACATGATCATGGCATCATCAAAGAAAGTCTCGCAATCAGGATTCTACTATGAACTCAACAACTTTGTCGCCTGCACTATGGTGGAGGAAGCCCCAACAGAATCACATCTACTAATGGAATTCCTCAATAGTTCAAAAGTATCAGAGGACCTCTCAGAAGCTTCAAAAATAGTATGCAACTTAGTTGAAGAATTCTGTACAACTACAGAGGTAGGAGATGATTTTTCTTCCATTTCCTTTCATTGCAAAGGACAAAGGTATATTGTAACTAATGTGGTCTTGGGTGAGTGTTTAAATATTCCTGCAAATAATACTGAAAATGCACCCACTGACACAGACATTAGAACCATGCTTAGAGAAATCAATTACACTATTCCTGATGCTAGTTTATGTGGTATAGTTAGGAAGAATCTAAGAAAAGAATGGTCATACTTCTTTGATGCCATAATAAAATGTTTCTCGGGTAAAGTTAGTAATTTTGATGCAATAACTACTAGTATGCAACAAGTACGTTATAGCATTTTGTATGATAGATATCACAACTTAGGAAGTCTGTTACTCAATGAAATATCTGTTAAATTGGGAAATAAGATTAATAGGTCTAATCATATTTACTATGCTAGATTTATTATGATTATTATTAACCATTTTGTCAAGGATATTGAGATTGACAAGAGCACAGAAGTCCTGGATTGTTGGGTACAAAACAAAAGAGTCTTTAAAGACTTGGTAAGGATCAATCTTTACAGTAATGTGAAATTGATCTATCCCCTTTTTTTAGGTATTTATCTCTACTTTAAACTCTTCCCAACCCCAAACTTCTTTGCCTTCTGTGGCCATGGAGGGTGTTAGCAATGATCCCAATCCTCCTACCCAAGCCACACAACCTATGTCAAAATCCAAATCTAAGAAGCCAACCTCAACAGGTTCCCAAAAACCTTTTGTTGTAAAAATAAAGAAGAGAAAAACACCTGTTGTGGTAGATAGATTAGAAGATGATGTAGGTGGTGAGGGAATTGGGGAACATCAAAGAACCCAGAAGAACAAGGAGAGTGAGGATGTGCAACCCAAACTAAGCCAGTCCACAGTCTCTCAAAAAACTATGGATGTTAACAAGGAACTTACTACATCCCTATTGGCATCCTCTTAAAAGGATGACAATATTGAAAAGAGCCCACAACCAGGGGCACATAACCAAATCGGGGACACACAAACCAAAACACCAAAGTCATATGAAAGGAGGAAGAAGAGAGTCACATTTGCACATGAGGAAACACACACTACAAAATCATAGGAAACTATGATGGAGCCTTCTCAGAGTCAGTTTGATGCATCTCATGTAAATGATGAGATGCAGTCCCATTCACTCTCAATTCCAATCCCTTATATTCTTCTTTCCCCTCTTCACAAAATTTCTTCATAAAATATTCTGATAGATAATCAGGCATTTTCAAATTCTTTTTCTTTGATATTCAAGGAGAAACCAACACTCTCTCCTGAATTTTCTTCCCAAGAAATTCAGGATTCCATCTCTCATGTTATCTCAAATATCACTTCTCAAAACATAACCTCAAATGGTTTTACTCCATCAATTGATGTTTCTTTATCAATTGATATTCAGTCATCGACTGATAAGCCATCGATTGATACTCAAGATCAATCGATGGGTATGCATCAATCGATGGATATCCCAAACACCTCAACTAATATTTTCAATACATCAATTGATGCAAAATCAATTGATGCTGAACAAACACTCTTAGGATTGAGTGAGTTGAGTGAGAGGCAGGAATTCAACCTGGCAAAAAGAGAGGGAGTGAGTGAGGTCATTCCAGAAATGTGGGTAAAACATATGAGGTCCCCACCTTAGAAGGTGCACACGGTATGAGTGAGGGAGAGGTGAGGTTCCAGGATAAGATCCTGATGCAAAATAGAGAGATGAATGAGAGAGATAAAATAATTATTTTATATGCATAGGAGTTGGAGAATGAGTTAATGTCAGAAGAAGGAGTAAAAGAGATAGGGGAGTTTCAAATGTAGAAGCAAGTGGGAGTGGAATAAGGAAATTGAAGATGAAGAAGTTGATGTTGGTGATTTGAATCCACAAAATTTTGTTCACCCTGATCCTCAATATCAAAGGTTGGCTGCTTCAAGTAACAGGGATGCAGAGTAATTGTTGAGGATTGAGCATACTGAACAGAGAACCAGGAATCTGAAGCAGAGTATTGTCAATGTAACAGATACTTGTTATATGGCACCTGAAGAGTTAGAAGATAATTCTGATGAAGTGCCATGGATGAGAACTATTGATGGTTCTTTAGAAGATGCTGAAACAGAGATTCTCTCTCAATACAGAAGAGCAATGATGGAAATAGAAATTGAATATCCCATTCAAAGGAAAATCACAAACCGTATGAAGGAGTCATTAAAAATTCAGAAGATCACAGTGATAGGAGTAAGGAGAGAATTGGAGATTATTAAAGGATCTATCACTTCTAACAAGGATACACTGGAAAGAAGGTTGGATTAGAGGCTTCCTCTGAATACTATGGGTCAAATCAATGACAAGTTGCTCAAAGAATCCAAGAATTTTTCAGCCTTGGAAACAAGAGTGGGTTCTCTCGAAAAGAAGATGGATGAAATCATTAAAGGCTAGAGTCTACATGCTTCTATTCTTCAAAAGTTTCTTGACAGAACGCTACCACCTCCTCAAATTGATGATAACAAAAAGGGGGAGAATGATGCTAAGAAGGATGATGATGGTGATGGCAAAGGCAGTGGTGGTGTTGGTGGTTCTAGTTTTGGTAAATCAAGTGGTATTAGTGGTACTGCATCAAAGAAGGTTACTAAAAATGGAAGTAACAATGATAGACATTCTTCAAAGTCATCTAAGTCATTCACAGATGACCTAGAATAGAAAAAGAAAGATTTGAAAAAGTTTGAAGATGAACTAGAAACTAGAAGAATTTCTAGGGAAAGAGAAACTCAATTGATGATTTAGAGAGAAAGGAAAAGAATTGAAGATTTAAAGAAGAGCACTGAATTGGTAATTAAAGCAGCAGAATCAGGAAACTTGGATGAGTTTATTGCTCAGACAAGAGTGGTAAATGAAAATACAAAGAAGGGTGCTAAAGAAAACAATTCAAATGCAAAAGCCTTTCTAATTGATCTTGAAGCTCTTGAAGAGAAGAAGAAGGGAAAAACAATAATGATAGAAGAAGAAAGAGTAAAAAAAAAAGCCAGTTGGCCAGAGGCTTTTTCAAGGAGCCATTTCTTCAGGAATTTTAGATGCTGCAAGAAGAGAGAAGGAAAATGAAGAAATTTCTAGGCAAATAGAAATTCAATGGAATATGGAAGAGCAACTAGAAGATCAACCACTAAGAAAAAGGAGAAAAATAGTCATGTCCAAGAAAAGGACTAGTTCTACTCAAGAAACAGTGATTCAGGAAAACCTCTAAATTCAACAAGAAGAAACCAAGGAGGTGATAACTGAAGGTTATGACATGAAGGGAATATCAGTGGTGAGTGAAAAAGGACTGATAAGAGTATGAACTCACCCTGGAACCTCTAACCAAGAAGAATCAATGAGGTTGAAATATGAAAATGGAGCAAAGGTCACTTACTCAATTAAGGTGATAATGAAACAAAGCAATAGTGTCTTGAAGACCATTCTACCTTTACCCAACAGAAAGTACAAACTCAATACAACAAATGCTCAGGAAATTCAACACCAAATCTCAAAACTAAGGAGATCAAAAGCAGAAGCTGAACCTGATTCACCCCTTAAGCTATGAAAGTCTCAAGTCAGAAAGGTGGTGTTGGAGCCAAAATATGCCATGATTTTTACAGATATGAAGGGCAATACAAAGTTCTTTGATATATGTAAATATTTAGATAAAATCGTAGATGAAGAAATTCACTACCTTATGAGGCAACTTGGAGAGACTGACAGAGATGAAGCAATCTTGAGGAGTTCATTCACAAGACAATTAAAGGAAAATGCTGAGAAGAGGAAGAAGAAGAAGTAATTGAATCATGAAGATTATGAAAACACTAGAGCTGCTTGCAGAAGTTATTCATCAAACTGGTACTTCCAAAAATTCAAAGTGTTATTTTTTTTGATTCTATCTAAATGAAAATAATTAAGAGTTTTGTTATCATCAAATAGATTTATGCATGTTCATGTCACAGATACAAATATGAGGGGATTGTTAGGAATCTACATATAATTTGATGATAACTTTGAACTTAGAATTATAGAAATTTTAATTGATGTAACTGATCAATTGATATGAAAATTATAAATATCAATTGATCAAGAAACCATTTATCAATTGAAATGTTTATGTGAATCAACTGATAAATTGGATTGTAGCATATGTGTACTTAGTCTATTTCAATCGATAAAGTGCAAGTCAACTGATATTATTCTCATCAATTGATGTTAGAATCAATTGATATAGGTCATCAATTGATGTGTAACTTAGACTATCAAATTGTAATTATTTGAAGATAGGAAATTATATAAGTGAATGATGATCAGTTGATATTGAAGCATCGATTGATAGAAGATCAATTGAAAAAATCGAGTCAAGTATTGAAGACTATCAACTGATGTGAAGACCCATCGATTGATAACATCTATCAATCGATGAGTCATCTTTTATTAATCGATGGATACAAAGATCAATCGAAGAAGAATATCAGTTAATGGATAAAAGGAAGGCTCAATTGATATACTTAACAATAAATTATCAATAGAGCAAGACAACACAAGTTGACAGACAAAAACACACATATGGAAGACAGTCTATGATAACTGTGAAGACTCAAAGTGAAGTTGTCTTTCCAAGTTTGAAGACTTTTCCCAGAATGAAAAAAGGCAAGAGGAAGTATAGATTAGAAATAATCCTAGTTTAGATTAATTATTTTAATACTCTTTCTAGTAATTGTAAACACACTTGTGGTATATAAACAAGTGTGGTAGTATTGTTAGAAATATAGAAGTTAGACAACATCTCTTAAAATCAACTGTTCAGCCTTAAAGCACTTTGTAAGAACAGTTGGTTTATTTTCTAACTTTGTAAAAAGGAAGCTAAGTTTTATAAACCTAGAAACATTGAGCAAAAATAGACATTGATGGAAAACTCAATCCATCAGTAATTTTAAATATCTTTGTTCATTGTATTTTCAGTTTCATTCTTGCTTTTATATATTCTCTAAAATACTCAAACATCAAGAACAAATATTAAAACAACAAAAAGTTTTGAATATTTGTATTCAACCCTCCTTTCTATAAATATTGACATTGTTACGGGGAATAAATATATTATTTTAAAAAATTTATATAATAAAATAATATTAAATACTATATTAGAATACTTTGTAGAATATATCGAATTAGTTAGACATATAATAGAATCTTGACCTAAAATAAATAAATATTAAATATTACACTAGAATACTTAATAGAATATATTAAAATATATCAGAATAGTGGAACACATAATAGAATCTTAAATTTTTGTCAAAATAAAAATAAAATAATTATTTAATATTATGTTAAAATATGTAGTAGAATACATCTAGTAGAACACATAATAGAATCTTGAATAAAAATAAAATAAAAATCATATAATACTTTAGAATACCTAGTACTATATAAAGTAGTAGAACACATAAATAGAATCTTGAATTAGAATAGAATAAATATTTATACCTATATTAGAATATTTATTACAATATATCATAGTAGTAGAATATATAATAGAATTTTAAATGAAAATAAAATAAATATTAAATACTAGAATACTTAGTAGAATACATCAAATTAATAGAACAAATAATAAAATATTTTCTTAAGTTTATAATTATTATGGATTAAAAACTAGGTGTATTTAATATGTAATTAATGTTAGGGTTTGGGAGAGTTTCAAGCTTTAATGGCTGCACTAACGTTTCGTGACTATCTCGGGTCCTCGTTAACTACCTACGTATCTCAATGGGTGTGAGAATCAAGCCAATAACGTAGTTTTAATGTTGAGGGATTTGACCCTTTATATAGGCGTACGAGGGCTTTGAAATCAGATTAGAATTAGGAGACTTGGTGACCAAGTCTCCTAATGACAAGATTGTTGAAACCTTTTAGGAATGAGGGTCCTCATTGAACTCTTCTCACGCTAGGGTTTCTAGATCCTTCTAGGATGAGGGCCTTCAACAGGCTTCTTGGGCCTTTACTGAGCCTTTATTAATTAATTACGAAATTACTTAATAACAAAGACTTAATGGGCCTATAGCTTCAACAGAGTTTGTGGGCTTGACTTACAAATTCAGTTGATCATTGGATTACAAATCCAGTTAATCTTAGGATTTATTTTCCTATTCGTTTCAAGGACCCAAACCTTTGGACCATACTAGATCTAATAAATGAAATAATAAATGCTATATTTATTATTTTTTTAAGGGCTATTTTTACCCATATCAATAATATAATGAAAATGTAATAACAATTAATCATAATCAACCTCAATTAAATAACATTAATGGGAGGTATATAAATATAGCAAGTATCAATCAGATTTTAAACACTAAAAAATAAGATATACAATCCATATTTATTACAAAACTGTCATTCATAGTTTAAATCTTAAATCAATTTTTTTTTATAAATCAACGGTTGATCTAGTGGTCTCTAAGTTTCTTGCTAAAAAGAGGTTTCCATATATATATATATATATATATATATATATATATATATATATATATATATATATATATATATATATATATATATATATATATATATATATATATATTAAATATTAGATTTATAAAAGGACATTCTTGGGGTCAAATGAAAGTAGTAAATTATGAGTTATTTTAATTAATGTCTAATTAATTTTATTAAAAGGAACATTCTTGGAGCTAGAATAAAACAGTTAATTATGAGTTATTTGAATTAATGTTTAATAAATTTGTATGGAAACTACTATATATACTAGACTATTGTTAGTCCAAGCAATCACAATATCTTCTATATTTCTTTTCATGGAATATTCTTACATAAAAGATTTGAAAAATGATAAAGATAGTTGGGCTCTGAAGATAAGGAACGGTAGGATGTGGGAATCAATTAATCCTAAAAATGAAAATAAATTAATTAGTATCAATATGATCTTTATCGATGGGCATGTCTGTATATAATGGATAATATTTTTCATGCTAATACTATGTCTTTTTTACATATGCTTGACATGAATACTTGATCCACTATTTTATTACAGGGAGAGCTCATCCATGTTTATATTCAACAAGAACTTACAACACAATTTATTGGCCGGCTACCCTTACATGTAGGGTGTACATGGGTAGCAAAAACTGATCAAACCGACCCTATTCTCGGCCAACCCTACCTGTATTTTTATAATCCGATATATAATTTGGTTAAAAATTGGTTAACCCAATTTAAATGGGTTATTGTATAACCAAAATCTGTCTCCCACTAATTGAGAAAGTTTTCACTCTCAACAGCCTCTCACTCTCAACAGCCTCTCATTCTCGACGACCTCTCACTCTCGAAAAGCCTTTCATAGTTGAATAGGCCTAGGCCCATGGAAGTAGTAATCATCCCATTTGGAGACCTAGCCCATTTAGAGACCTCGCCTATTTAAGTTACCTCTACTCATCTCATTGGGACAACCAAAACAAGTTGGTGATATCGTGAGGACCAGCGACCTAGGCCTAATCTTCGACATTCTCGCCTAACAAAGAGTCTTGCCTATTGATATTAACATAAACCCATGAATATGGAAGATTTCACCATTTCAATATAGGCTCGCCCAAAGGGGAGAAAAGTAATGAATGGATACGTAATTCATGATACACTGATTCTTCGATATTAGGCCTCGCCTAGAGGATCAATCTCGCTTAAAAGAATGAACCTCTCCTGGATGTGTTAACATTAGTCCGCATGACCGTTAGTATGACATCACCCAACCTACTATCTTTTGAAAGACTTGCTGATTATGACTTTTATGAAGGCTAGGTTCCATCCAGGTTAATTGGGTTTAGGCCCAATTAGGGGGATCTAGTTTTCTCGTCTTGAATAACATTTCTGGAGGGTTAGTCCATTAAGGTTATGATATGATGGGTGATGGATCAGGTCTAGGCCGGTTTGCGACGATGTCGGGCCGAACACCTAACTGCCACATTCCTTGTACGTAGATGGGTTTCGACAACTCGAGCCCAAGTATATTCTAGGTGATGGACCAAATCAACTTTGGAGAATGAAATCTAACTCTATTAGGTTTCGTGCTCTCCAAGAACTACGTTGGGTTTGATGCCTATATAAAGGATACGTAGGCACATTGTTGGGGACCCCGAGTGGTCACTGGCACACAAGAATCCTAATTCTTGTGTATTAAGTTTTTTCGCCCTCAACAATCTCAGCCCCCAAAACACCTAACATCACCATCAACCTACGTCGTTCTTTGTCATCAACCATCACCGTAATTTCAGCATCCTTTCCCGAATTTGTTACCACCAAATTCCTTCGTTAACAGGTTGGATATGGGTTTTAAATATTTTGACCCAACCCAACTCAACCCATCCCATCTCATCCCATCTCATCCCATCCCGATTAAAATAGAAGATATTTTAGTAACCATCACTTTAAATTCTGTTGCTAGACCTCATTTGGCTCAAATTGGTTTTAAAAGTGAAGCAATAGAAAATTTCCCACTTACTTACAAATTTACAGTACATTTTGAACCTGCTAAACTGAGTTTGATTCTAATTTTACAGTTACTAAAAGTAGGCAGTTACACACATATCATATCACCTAATCCTTTGTATATAGCGTATCGGTCTGTTAAAGATGTCTTGTTGATAATTTTAATAAATAATAAACTATATCATGTCATTGTAGTTTACTGGATCAACTAAATATATATATAATAAGTCTGGATTTTATTCTTTAGTAATTAATAACAACTTTTAATATATTATATATATTTATTAATAACCCGTTCAACTCGACCCAAACCAAAATACGACAAAAAAGATTGGGTTACATATTATATTTTTATGGGTTGAGTTAAAAAAATTTAAACCGATTTAATTGAATTGGGTTACTAAAACATCATTAATTGGACCAACACGACCCATGTAAATCCCTGCTTACATGTATTTTGAAATTTCAATAATAATTTTAAAATAATAAAAAAAAAGATAAAAAGAAAAAAGAAAAATATCAAGAACCCAACCTTCCCTGCCTACCCTTTGATTATTAAACTAACCATAACCACCAAAAACCTGAACTCCCAAATCCTCCATTTCTTCTCTCTATCTTGGCACGCACAAACACACGGTAGAAGAAAAGTAACAATAATAATAATGGTTGCAAGTTCAATTTCCACAATTATATCTTCAACCCCATCTTCACTTGCTACTAACCCTTCTTCCTCTTGTTCATTCTCCTCCAATTTACCTTCAATTCTTGGATTTTCAAGATATTATAAACCAAACCCTAGAGTCCCAATATGGGTCCATAATCACACCCCTCAATCTTATTCTGGGTCCGTTAAAGCTGCTTTTAGCTCTGATGGGTCTGAAGCTGACCAGTTTATGGAGAATAATACAATTGCAGATTTTATGAGGTTCAAGAATGGTTCTGGCAATTCTCAGTTACAGACTGCTGTTGTTAGTTATCGAAAAAAGTTTCCTTGGTCTCTTCTTCAGCCTTTTCTTCAGGTAAGATTAATTATATTATGGTTCTCAAGGTTTCAAGTGTTTATGGTCTTGATTTTGATGTTTATTTCGATACGTATGCTGATTTGTGTTAAAATTATTTTGCAGGTTGATTTAGTATCCACTATTCACATTGCCGATAGAGAGTAAGTTCAATTGTTTTAAAGTTGTTTCATGGTTTAAATATGTGTTGTATCTTTGACAATCATTATGCGATGTATATAGAGAATTAGAGATAGATAGCAATTTCAAGAGATTTTTTACTTGGTTTAATATATGGGAGAAAAACAAAAATATTATGTTACTGGGTTAAGCTTTATGGATACTAAACAAGTGAAAACATCTTGCAATAAATTATTTTGTTCTGTAGCTGTATTCACTGATGTTGCTATTTATCTAAATATGAGTTCTTAGTTCTTTTAAGAAAAAAACTTCCAGTAGCTATTCATAGTTGTCTTGGTTGTCGTTTACAGAACAAGTAATTGGAAAATCCTTGACAACCTGTGCGGTTGTGAAATTATCTTTTTATGTTGATGAAAAATTGGGCCAGTAATTGAGGTCCTTAAGAAATAGTGAAGCATATTGAAGATGTCTATAACCACTTCCGTTTATTTAAAGGGATGCTTGAACCAGCCTTGAATATGGACTCCAACTTCCTGGTAGTTGAATGCAATGGTAGCAAATTAACAATGCAACAAATGGTCTTGAACACTTGGTGCAATAAAATTGACATTGACGATTTTAATATACTAATAAAAAACATATTTATCATTTTTTGGGGGTTTGGGGGGTTTTTTGTTGGGGGGGGGGGGGGGGGGAGAAAGTGTTGAAGGCTTTCAATTGAGTATGCCCAACTGATTTTACAAAGTACGGTTTAATTTGCAATCTCTAAATATGTCAGTTTTTTCTCAAATAGGGAAAGTTTTATGCTAAATAAAGTTTTGAAGTGGATGCAGCAAATTATATCATGCAGAGTTAATACCATGATCTTTTAGGTTATTGGTTATCTTCTCACATGAGAACAAATTTGGATGCTGATGTTTACTGTCTTATCGAAGAAACTCCAATTCATAATTGTTGTGTTCTTTTAATAGAAGAAGTCCTCAATATATCGCTAATGTTTACATCATTCGATAAGTTACAGATTTGTAGATTTTGAAGGTTCTAGTGACTGGTTGCAAAAGGTGAAAAGAGAAAGATGTAAGATAGTTTGTGTAACAAATATATAGGGGTATAAATAGAGAGGTGGGGGGGGGGGGGGTGAATAGGTGTTTTAGGGCTGATTAGGTCCAATTTTAATTTTACCAACTATAATAGCCAACTGTTATTGAAAGCAATCTGTTGTGTCTGACTGTTTTAAACATGTCAGATTGTAATACAAAGCTATAATGAATGCAATGTAGTAAAACAGTAATTAGCAGTATGTGTAAATGTGGTACAAGACGTTTAGCCAGGTTCAACCCCTAGTTCTAATGGTCTACGTCCTGGTCCCTTACCAACTTGGTAAGAGAATATATATTAATCAATAATATTCCAATTACAAGATTAAGATATATCTCCCTTTAACCCAATTATTGAAGTTAGCTTGGCTACAATCCCTAGCAATCTGGAGCAGAATGATTTCACCTTACTGTTATCTTCTCTGTTCCTGAACTGCTGAATTCCTTAAGTCCCACTCTTTAATTCCTTGTTCCCTAAACTCTTTGCCTTGAAGAAATAACTCAGCTTCAATCTCACACAGCTCCTTGTTCTAACTTTGAACCCTTGCTACTTCAGTGATTACAAATACAATTGAACAATACAATGAGATGAAAAAATGTTTACAACTCAGAAACTAGATTCTCTAAATATCCAGTATTCAATATAAACCCAAGCTTAATTTAGAGAAGTGTATAATCAGCTTTTCAATATCAAAAACGAGTTGTAGTATTGTTAAGTTTAGATATATATAAGAAAATATATAATGGCTAATTTGGATTATAGATAATGTAGACGTTAAGAGATCAGTATAATTCAAATTAAAAACATAGATATAGGAGATAGAAGAATAAAAACGTTTGAATTAGAAACTCCTATAAATATGAGATAATATAGAAGTAGTTGTGATTCGAAAAGAAGTTTGAACCAAGTCAACTACTTCCTCCTATTAATTTGGAAAACGTTTTTAACTAAAACATATGAGCTTGAATAAATATTAAAAATGTGATATCCAGATGAATTCACATGATAAGAATCTTAAACCTAATAAACAACTAATAGATCAATCCTGTGAAGAAGTTGTAGATTGGCTGGACTCTGTTTCAGCAAGCTTACTGTTATGCTGATATATTAAGTTCCTGCAAAACCATGTTAATAATAGCAATATAGCAGGCTTATATCAGTCATAAAGATAATAACAAGATAAAACATCCTTACAACTTGCTGTTATGTGTCATCATCGAAACTTGGGATTTACAATAGGATCATAGGTTGATTTATTTTAATTTATTGGCTAAAATATACAATATTCTGCATTTAAATTTGGTAAAATGCAATGTTTAGGTACTTTGATATCCTGCAGAAGGAACTTGAGCCCTATGATTGTGTCCTCTATGAGATGGTAACTAGCAGGGAGAGTTTAGAGAACAGAAGAAAACTTGTTGCTATGAAAAAGCTCAAGAGTTCACGTTCTTCGGGATTTAATATACTGGGATGCATTCAACGTCAGATGGCTAGACTTCTGACACTTGACTTCCAATTAGATTGTCTTGACTACCAGGGTGACAATTGGTTCCATGCTGACCTTGATTTTGAAACCTTCAAGTTACTTCAGGTATTACTCAAAGAGACCTGTCTTTTTGTTATGCAATGCACATACAAAGTTTAAGAACATAAGAACCTGGAAGTTCATTGAGATAGGTATAGTTTTACTGTTCATATAGGTGTGTAAATGTTAATCATTGTTGTCTTCTAAATGAAAAGGGTTTTCTGGGGTTTGACTTGTGAGAGAGTGTTTCACTCTGCACTCAAATTTTCAGGCATTCAATACTAGACCCGATGTGTTTTTAGAGATTATAAACGCTGCCCTACCCGCAACTTATATACAATACTTGTTTATTTTTCCATCTGTTTCTCAAAAAGAGAGTCCCATTTTGTGTTTCTCCAATCAAATGAAAATATATTAGTCGTTAAATTGGCATGATTCATGCAACTTACAAATTAAAAGGTGTTTGTGATTGCTATATGATAGTAATTATATTTATACTTTATCTAATTATAAAGTTTCACTTGAAAATTGAAGACTCAAATATGGTCTCCTACTGGAAATTATTTTGCGGAGATCTTTTGTAGAAATAAAATAATGATAATTAATTGGGTACTCTATTTCCAGCAAGAAAGAGGCGAGAGTATCTTTTCATTTGCAAGAGATATGACGATTAGATCAACCAAAGCACTGGTGCAAACAGCTTCAATTCCTGAAGAGCTAGGTCCTTGGAGATCCAAACTTCTGTGGGCTTCTCGTGCCCTGCCTATGCCACTTGTTGGCATTCTTATTATTGGAGGCCTTTGTGCTGATGTTGGAAGTCAGACACCAGAATATCCTGAAGTTGAAGCCTTGTCAAGGCTTGATTTTGGAGGTGCAATGAAGGTCTTCCTTGCGAAGAGGCTAACTTCTGAGTAAGTCTTCAATTTTTTAATTCTGAATTGCTTTTGCAGTAGTCCTGGTAATAATATTCAAGTCTGATTCATGATTCCTGCTCCAGTGTACTCTTATGATCATCATTACTTTAATGTTGTGTTCACTTGGTGAGAATGAAATGAAGAAGGAATGGAATGAAAAATTATAAACAAATTTTATGAAGAAAGAAGAATGTATGAGTGAAATTGTGATAAACATGATGGAGTCTAAATTTTCTATGATGAGGATTGTAGGGAAAATGGTGAAGAAATGGAATGAAGCATTCCTTTCAAAACATGTGGGTTAGAATTCTAGTACAAATAATTTGGAATGGAATGAAAGAAGGAATGGAAATTATAAACATTTTTCCTAATCTCACCCAAATAAGAGTATAAATTTCATTTCATTCCATCAAAGTGAACCCAACCTAAGTTCGTTAACCATTTCAGTACTTGAAAGGTTAAACACTTTTGTTACCTCAGCTGGAAAACTTGTAATCAAGTATGCATAAGTTGAGGTTTTTATGTCTTTAGGTTCACACAAGCAACAGCGGACGTTGAGGAGAAATCTGTAATTATTGGTGAGAGGAACAGGGCTGCGACAGAGGCACTACAAAGAGCAATTGATGAAGGGCACAAGAAGATTGCCATACTCTACGGTGGAGGGCACATGCCAGACTTGGGTAGACGGTTAAGAAATGAGTTTGATCTTTTTCCTTCTGGGGTGCAGTGGGTAACCGCTTGGTCAATAACAAGCCGAAACATAACAAGTAGTTCCCTCCCTTTTTTGACAAATATGGCAGAAGCTTTGGGGTGGCCGTTAAACCGCTACCAGACTTTAGCACTGTTGATATTCTCCTCTTTTCTTGCACTTGATCTCTGGTTTTGGGAGCTCTTTTTTGGCACGTCTGTGAATTGGATTTCAAATATTAGTTCAGAAGTTCTTCAATATGTTGATAGTGCTAGATGATTGATAATTACAACTTGTCCATGTTAATAGTGAAATTCAGAGCCTTGTAAATGTTATACAGATGTGTCTTATCTGAACACAAGAATTGCTTCATTCAAATGTAAACTTAATGAATTACAAAATAAAACCACATGTAAGGATATTCCTATATAGTTATATACAGGGTAAAGTGTTTTTACCTGGTGGGGTTGGAAAATTTTCTGCTCAATCGTCTTTAAATATGTGATTTTCATAATTTTTTCGCACAACCAACCACACGGATGAAAAAATCACGTAAAAATAAGTATATGTACGAAATTTTATAAAATTTTCTAGTAAAGAATATGGTTAATTTAGCATTGTAAGTTGCATATGTTCACATGTTATATTCAATTGTGATTTAAAATTATATCATATAATGGGGGTAGAAGGTAACTCGGTAGTGTTAGAGACTTAGAGTTATCATTTGTTTGTCTTCAAAGTTCTTCTATTCAATTATCACATATATTAAAATATATTGAACATATACTAATGACTATCTTAAATATTAATAAAAAAATTGTATCATATACAATACAAAATTCCATGTAACTTAGCATACAATTGGAATAAAATTGATGAATACGTAATTTTCAAGAACGCTTAGATAGAAAAGTAATCTATAGTGTAAGGTAGATTTTCTTTTCCCACATATATATATTGGAATAAAAGTATTGAGATGTAAGATTATTATTGATTTTAATTTAAATTACATTAAAATGTGCTTGAGCTGAGTCGTCAAGGTCTTGCTACGTGAGGTTTCCGGTTTTCCAGCTGAGCTTAGTAAATGAATATTTAAGGAATGGAATTTAAATTATAATTTAGAATTTTTTTTAATTTTTTTCTTTGTTTCTCCATTTTAATCTTAATTAACCTATGTTTGATTACATACTCTCCAATTTTAATTCGAGAAGTAACATTTTATTTTTCTATATATACAACTTCGAGATCATGCTACCTGGGGTAAGACTAAACGTTTATACATATAATTTTAAGCGTGCAAATTGTTCCTCTAGATGCCCACAAAGATTTTTCTTCTTTTTTAATAAGAATCGGAATTTATATGTACTAGCTTATATTTCATGCGATGTACGGATGAATTTTTTAAATATTTTTTAATGATTTCAATTTATTTGTATTTGTATAATAATTTAAATTTTATTTAATATTATATGTACATATTTTAATATAATTTATTGGTATTTATATTTTAATAGGATAATTTTTGTTTGTTTTGCATATAGATGTATTTAGTTAGAAGATTAATGTGAGATATTTTAGTTAGAAGATTAATATGAGATTGTATTTTAGTTAGAAGATTAATATTTTAAAATTAGGCCCAATAATTAATTAACTATCTGTTAGGTCCAAATGATTGTAGAAGGGGGGTTGAATACAATCTCTAATAAATATTAAAATCTGTTTCGGATAATTTTTGATTAAACAATTTAAATTATTATCACGAAATAATAATCAAAGAAACACAGTTCAAGTAAAATACTTATATTAAACTTGACGGGTGTTACAAGATTAAATCAGATAAACACTAATAGCTCTTTAGAATTTCTACAGAATATTTAACATGAATACTCTGTATTTTTCTTTTTAGCTTCGAATAGAATGTTAATAGAATTAGTTGAATGTTAACTACTGATCTTATATATATAGAGAAACACTTAAAAGTCTCTCTGGTGCATTCGGGAAGACTTCTTGACTCCGGGGAGACTTTCTGTGCTCGGGGAGACTTTTCAGGGAGACTATCACAGCTCGCAGAGACTTCTTGAATTAAATGAAAAATCATTTAAATCGATGGGGAAGACTTTGATAGCTCGGAGAGACTATTATAGCTCGGGGAGACTTTTTAAATAAAATTCGGGAAGACTTTTGAAAAGTCTCCGGGAGACTTTTGAAAAGTCTCCGGGAGACTTTTGAAAAGTCTCCGGGAGACTTTTCAAAAATCTTCACGAGTAACCAACTGCCGACCTGTGAGATGTATATGTTTTTCTTTTAATCAAATGATGTACAAATTCTGTCTTCTTTTTGTTTTCTTTTTAATTAAATTCTATTTGTTTTATTATATATCTTATACATTAAATTAATTCTTTTTGAATTAATCTAAGTAAATAGGATACATAATAAATTATCTTTTTGATAATAGAATTAAATTAAAGTCTCCTTCATTCTAAAATAATTCTAAATTAATTAATTTCTTAATCAATTTAAGAAATAAATTAATTCTGATTGAATTAATTTACCAATTAAATTAACTAAATAATTTAATCAATTAATAGAGAATTAAATTAAAGTCTTGACTCCACGACTGTTGATGATATAATTTTAAATCTTCTGTCTTCACACCAATGTCTGTAGCTGACCATTTCTTTTGTAGTAAAGAACTTTCTTTGTATTTTGCCAACACTCTGTGTACTGTCTAGTTCACGAGTGATTCACAACAAATAATATTCTTCACTTGACTTTTTATAATGGTTCACTTCTGCTCCTTCTGATTTGATTATTTCTGATGTCACACAATCTTGAAATCTTCTAACACTGTAGCTTCTTCAAACTTAAATACTCCACTGAGGCATGATCAGTTAAATTGAGCTTCTTTCAATGTAGTACTACTTCAAGTCTGTAGATTGACTTTTATCTTCTCTTTCTTGTCAAATAATACCTGCTGAAGATTCCTGTGACAGATAATATATTTACTTACAAATTATCTATGTTTGAGTTGAGTTGTCATCTCGCTAAACAAATAGGCTTTTAAACATATGTCTTTCAATCTCCCCCTATTTGTTTGTTAAACAATAACAATCAAATCACTAGAGGATAACTCAACTAACAAACAAGAAAAAGATATAACAATAAAACTTGTAAATAAACAAACTTAGTTCTGGTTTATATTAAACATTGCCAGATTCAAACATTAATGATAAATACAAGATAGTTGTTCCTCTAGACTGAATAAATAGAACAAAGTTCTATCTTGACTTACCTATCATTACCAACTTTAGAAGTATTAACTTCACCTTCTTCTAGAGTTTAACTTTTGTGACCAGGTGTCATTGGTACATCTTTAGTGGCTGGTTTCTCTGGATCAGATTGTACATTTCTAAATTTCTTGAGTAACTGAAATGAAAGATGTTTGTTCCTTTAGCATTGAACATATTATACAAGCAGTATTATCTTCATTTCTCAGACTCATCACTACCCCCCCCTTAGGATGGCAGGGATCAAGTCTTGTTCTCTTCTTATTACCACTTATCCTCTGTTTCTCCAACTCCTATCTTCACTTCTCATCCAATGTGAATTCATTCTCCTCTTACGTGAATCATCCAACCAATTTAATAGAGATAACAACATACATGGCATACATACATCATTAAACCATCGCAGATATAAAAAATGCAAACTATGACATGTTATGCATTTTAGAAAATCCGGCTAATCCTATATACAAGAATTTTCCAAAATCAAATGGAATAGAAGAACTAATAAATAATCATTAGTTCTATCCAATCCAAGCATGTTGTTATATACCCCCTTTCCTTGTTCAACAATGGAGTAATCCTCTTCTAGTAAAAAGACTTTGTTCAACAATTCTCCCTTTTGGATCTTGTTCAACACTTCTTCCTTTTTAGATCTTGTTCAACACTTCTTCCTTTTTGGATCTTGTTCAAACTTTCCTCCTATTTGGATCTTGTTTAAACTTCTCCCCCTTAGTTGAGTAATCATCTTCAGAATCCTTAATATCAGAAGAAATTTCTTTCCCCTTAGTTGAGTAACATTAGAAATCTGTAATAGGGAATTGGGAATGTGATTTGGTAATTGTGCTAGTGTGTGCTTTTACTTTGTGTTTCTCACAAGTGTTTCGCTCATATACTCTCTAAGTGTTTCACTCATAGAATATATATTTTTACTCTTTCTCACTTGTGTTTCACTCTTTTTTCACAACACTGTTTCTCTCTTAGTACGGATGACATAGTCTTTTGTACCTGCAAGAAAGATCATCATAGCCCCTTCAAGAGAGGTCACTGGTGGTGCAATGGGGTTTCGTAAATCCCCGTCCTCAATTGAATCCATTAAAATATTTGACTTTGAAAATTGAATTGCTTCAGGAATAGATTCAATGAGTTGCTGATCATGTAAGATGATCTATTCCGTTAAGAATCCAGATATGTTCCATTTGGGGAGGGAGACAAGAATCTATAATATAGTAAATGATCCAAGTTTCCTCTTGACACTTGTGAAGGCATGTTGATTCAGTCAGAATCATCAATCATTCTCCTTTCCTTGATATGAAAGTTTAGAATAATTGCTTCCGTTAATTCATCCTTAGTGTGTGATAATCCTTACAGTGCATTTGAATATTACATATATGGTTTGCAGTGTTTGAGAGTGTCTAGATGAAGTTGACTCTTTACAAATGGCCTTGGCTGATAGGCCGAATTCAATAGACTCATCATGTTAAGATGACGAACCTAGTAACAGTTTTGTCATTTGTAAATCTATACCCTTTTGGGAGGATATAAATTAGTTAGCAGTTGCCTTGGTTTCAATTTCATATTCTAACTAGAGGCAGAGCTGCTGGAACACTCATAGATACTTCTCTTTTCTAGTGCACTAGAGGCACTTACTCTCTCACCCTCTTTAGTTGATCAAACTTTTCTTTTCAGGGATTTAGTAGATGAAGTTGTATCTGTTTGAGTGTTTGTGGTTCTATGATCTGTGTTAGAGAATGTAGGTTTACAATCCCTTGATCTCGTCCTATAGCTACTGAGGGCTCAATATATCAATTGTAATATATTTATATCAATTGATTAGAGAATATATCAAGATCGAGATTACCTGCTTTTACCTTGAGTCGATTGCTCTTGTTTGGCAGAGCACAGATATGCTTTTATTATTAGTGATTTTCAGATAAACAATATATATATATTATCACTAACAACAAAAATCACAACTAATTGTAATGAAATAATAACAAATTATCAATACATGATAATTAATAATAATTTCAAAAAGCAAGTAATTATGCTTATAATATCTCATTGTATTAAAACTATGAAACTAATAAACATTTAATTGTTTTAATTCATAATTTTAATAAGATAAAATATCATCGCTAAATACTAAATAATCATAGGAATGAAAATTAGCACTTAACTTCATACAATATATCTAATAATTGTTACTCAAGCATATGACAATTATACTCATAACAATTATCAGTGATATAAGTAAGCTCGAGAAAATAAATGTAAAGAAATTCACAAGTCCTTTAAATATTGACATTTAATACTTATGATTCTTAGAACAATTTCTCGTAAAAATAAAAATAAACTTACACACATATATATATAGAAATAATGATACTAAAAGTTTGAAAATAAAAACAATATGTACCAATTGTTGGAAAATAAAAATAATAAAGATATATATACATTATAGTTGCCAATTAAATAAAACTGTACAAAGTTCTATTAAGCTATGTATTAACCTTAATATATATATATATTTATAATAGTTATACTTCAATATTAAATTATTTTCAAATAAAAATAACATTTACCAAAATTCTAACTTGTAAAATTTTGATTAAATTATTTTTAAAGATAATAATCTAAAACTAAAATATAATAGAATACAATCAAAATAGATAAAATAAAATATTATAATAATTTACACTAAACACACATTCGAGAACTAGAATTTAGTAAAATAAATTTACAAGTGTTATGACAAATATTTACATAACAAACACTTGAAATTTTATTTAAGAACATAATGCAGATGTGAACTGGGATTTAAGATGAAGAACTATTCAACATTCCAAGTTCACCAACCAACCTGGTGAATGTGGATTCATCAAGAGGCTTAGTAAAAATATCTGCAGTCTGTTCTTCTGTGGGTACAAAGTGTAACTCTACAGTACCATTCATAACGTGTTCTCGAATAAAATGATACCTGATATCTATATGCTTTGTCCTCGTATGCTGTACAAAGTTGTTGGAGATCGTAATGGCACTTGTGTTATCACATAAAATAGGAATTTTATTTAACACAAACCCATAATCTCTGAGTTGATTCCTTATCCATAAGATTTGGGCGCAACAGCTTCCCGCAGAAATGTACTCAGCCTCTGCTGTAGAATTGGAAACCGTTTACTGTTTCTTGCTGTACTAGAAAATCAATCTTCTTCCTAGGAATTGGCAGCTCCCTGAGGTGCTCTTCCTATCAACAACACTACCTGCATAATCAGAATCTGTATATCCTATTAGATTAAAACCAGATTCTTTAGGGTACCATATACCAAGATTAGGTGTACCCTTAAGATATCTTAAGATTCTTTTCACAGCAACAAGATGAATATCTCTAGGATCCGCTTGGAACCTTGCACATATACAAGTGGCATACATAATATCTGGTCGGCTTGCAGTTAAGTAAAGTAGAGATCCAATCATACCTCTGTAGCTTGTGATGTCTACCTTTATTGAGTTTTCACATACTCCAAGCTTGACAGCTGTAGATGAAAGAGTTCTTGCAGATGCTGAATCTTCCATGTGATACTTCTTTAGAAGTTCTTTAAGGTACTTGGACTGACAAATGAATATTCCATCTATTCTTTGATTCACTTGAAGTCCAAGAAAGAATTTCAGCTCTCCCATTAAGCTCATCTCATACCTACTCTGCATTAACTTAACAAATCTCTTGCACAAGTTATCATTAGTAGACCCAAATATTATATCATCAACATATAGTTGTACCATTATCAGATCATTATTGTGTTTCTTATAAAATAAAGTTTTGTCTATGACTCTTCTAACAAAACCATTTTTAAGAAGAAATTCTGAAAGAGTGTCATACCATGTTCTGGGTGCTTGTTTGAGACCATAGATAGCCTTGAAAAGAAAATATACAAAGTCCATGTGATCTGGATCTTCAAAGCCTGGGGGCTGTTGTACATATACCTCTTCAGCTAACTTTCCGTTCAGGAATGCACTCTTCACGTCCATTTGATAAACTTTAAAATTGGAGTGAGCTGCGAATGCCAGAAACATCTTGATAGCCTCAAGTCTTGCAACTGGAGCATAGGTTTCATCATAATCAATTCCTTCAGCTTGGGAATAACCTTTTGCAACCAGTCTGGCCTTGTTCCTTATCACAATGCCATCTTCATCCAACTTGTTTCTGAAAACCCATCGTGTGCCAATTACAATCTTGTCCTTTGGTCTGGGTACCAGTTTCCAAACATCTTGAGATTCAAATTGATTGAGTTCATCTTGCATAGCAATCACCCAATCAGGATCAGATAGTGCTTCTTCTATTTTCTTAGGTTCCATTTCAGATAGAAACCCAGAATAATTGCATTGATTCTGTGTAGCACCTCTTGTTCTAACACCAACATCTGGATCACCAATGATTAACTCAAAATGATGAGCTTTACTCCAAATTCTCTGACTTGGAAAATTAGATCTTGATGATTCACCTTGATTTTCATTGTGATGTTGTGTTTGATTTGTCGATCCTTCATTTCCTCCCCCTGAGTTGCTGCTAAAATCCCTTGATGAATCTTCCTGTGTGTTAGGGGTATCTCCAGAGTTTACACTGTTTCCACCACTAGCACTTGGATCATCAACATTATTATCATTGTAGTTTCCTGTTGCAGCCTCAGGTTCGTTTTCATCATCTGAGTGTGAGTCTGGAAAATTGTTGAACTTAAGAGTTTCAGATGGATCATTATTTTGGATGTCAGGGAATTTTGTGTCATCAAAAGTTACATTGACACTTTCTTTGACATGATGTAGATCAATAATATACACCCGATAAGATCTTCTTGAATAACCAACGAAAATAGCTTCATGAGCTTTAGCCTCGAACTTCCCAATACGTTCTTCTCCATCTTTAAGTACAAAACATTTAGCACCAAATACATGAAAGTACTTAAGCGTTGGTTTCTTGTTAGCCATTATTTCGTAGGGTGTCTTCATTAAGTCCTTGTTGATCAGAGTCCGATTCTGGGTATAATATGCAGTATTTACAGCTTCAGCCCAAAAGTATATTGGAAGCCTTGATTCACTCAACATAGTCCTTGCAGCTTCAATTAATGTACGATTCTTCCTTTTTACTACTCCATTCTGTTGCGGAGTTCTAGGTGCTAAGAATTGTCTTGTTATTCCCTTTTCAATACAAAAGTCATTCAGAACTGCATTCTTGAATTCAGTTCCATTGTCTGACCTTATAGCTCTAACTAGAAGCTTCGAATCTAACACAATCATCTTGATATGATCAATCACCATTTGAGGAGTTTCATCCTTTGAGTGTAGGAATAAAACCCATGTATACATTGAATAGTCATCAACAATTACCAAGGCATATCTTTTATGTGACATTGACATCACATTGACTGGACCAAATAAATCCATGTGAATTAATTGCAGTGGTTCAGTAATACTAGATGTGTCAGTGCTTGGATGTGATGCTTTCTTTGCTTTCCCTTTCTGACATGCCTCACAAAGTCCTTCTTGTGTGAATTCCAATTGAGGCAGTCCTCTCACTAATTCTCTTTTGACTAGAGAATTCATAGATTTGAAATTAAGGTGTGAGAGCTTCTTGTGCCATAGCCAACTTTCATCTGACGAAGTCTTAGCATAAAAACAATTGACTTCATCTCTGCAACCTGAGTTTAGATCGGCTACGAACAAGTTTCCTTTACTTACTCCCTGAAGAGCAAGCTTTTCATCCTTCTTGTGAGAAATCAAACACCTTTCCTTCATAAAGTTCGCTGTGTATCCCTTGTCACAAAACTGACTGATACTCAGAAGATTGTGTTTGAGACCTTCTACGAAAGATACATTATCAATGACGACATTGCCAACTTCTAAACAGCCATATCCCTTAGTCATACCCTTGCTGTCATCTCCAAAGGTAACTACTGGGCCAGCTCTCTCAACAACATTTGATAGCAGGGCTCTATCTCTGGTCATGTGTCGTGAGGATCCACTATCGAGAATCCAAATAACCCGGTTCACCTGTTTTACACCCTGCAATCATCAAATGAGTTAGGACTTCTTCGGAACCCAACATTGGTTGGGCCCGACATATTTGAAAAATTGTCCTTTGTCAGGTTTAACAACAGAACCCAAATTGACAAACTTATCTACTACTTTGACTGAACACTTCTCCTTGTAAACAGCCTTAACATTTTTGTATACAAGCTTAGGAGAAAATTTCTCCTTCTGTGAAACAGGAGGACTGGCAGTCTTTGATCTAGCATGCATGTGATTTATGTGCTGTCTAGGTGTAGTATTGACATTCATAGCATGCATGCTTTTAAAATATGCAGACATAATATTGAAAGCACATAGCATACAGTTATCTACACTACAAGGTTTATGGCATGCATCAATAGTAGGCATTTTGTTCACAATAGTAGGAGTCTTAACAGTTTCTACCTCAAATTTATTAACATTTTTAAAGTTCTCAGTAGCATGGAATCTGTTGTTACTATCCCTACTATTAACAAACTTATTAGGTTTGTTATGATTTTTCTTAAGCTCATTAGCACCTAAACCAGGAGTGGATGAACTAGCAGTGTTCACATTTTCTATTGGTCTTTTAGGTACATATTTAGCTTTCTGGACATTTATTCCTTTTATGTCCCTAACAGGTTTTTCCTATTCTTTCTCTTTCTCTTCAAGGTCTTCAAGTTTAATTTGATAATCCACTATTACACAACTATCAAGAACTGGTTCTGCAATAAGAGTTATGAAAAGAGGTTTCTTAGTATCTTTAATAACATGTGGAATACCCCTCTCTATAGCACTCTCTTTAAAAGGGGTGATGTTACTAGCCTTTCCTACAGATTTATTATATTCAAAACTTATCCTAACTTTCCGTTTAATCTCTTGTTGGTCAACTAGGTCTTTCATAACAAATGAAGCAGTTCTATAGGCTTGACACCTGAGTTTCTCTTTTTCAATTTTATCCTTCAAATAAGCTTCAATTTCAACATAGCAGTTGACTCTATTAACTTGAAATGCAACATCTTCAGTTAATTTCTCATTTATAAGTTTCAGCTTTTTCAATTCAAAATTCTCTTCTGATAAAACTTTATTCTTGAGAGTTAAGACTTTTATTTGATCTCTAGCACCTAGCAATTTAAACATTTTAGGACAGCTAGGGTTTACCTCAATTCCTTGACGAGGTGGAGATTGTGATCCTTCAGAAGAAGAAGCCATTAGAGCAAGATTTCCCATATCTTCTTCTTCATCATTGTCAAAATCATCCCAGCTTTTTCCTTCTGCTAAGTACGATCTTCCCTGATGCTTCTTCAGTAGAGCTTCATATTTCTGTTTAAGCTCGTCATATGAATCCTTCTTTCTTTCCTGCTTGGGCTTTCTACAATCCGTAGCAAAGTGTCCCATTTCATTGCAGTTGAAGCAACGAATCTTGCTTCTGTCAACCATCCCTATCTTGTATCCACCTCTTGTATTGGATGAGCTAGAAGAACCACCTCTCTGAAATCTGTTTGCCATAGGCTTGAATTTGAAACTAGGGTTCCTCCTGAATCTTGTATTTCTAAATTTTCTAGCAATCAGAGCCAAAGATTCATCCTCAAGTTGATAAAGTTCTTCCATTGAGTAGAATTCACTTTCAGATGAATTCATTTGAGTTGCACCAACTTCTGCAACAATACCCTGATCAATGACTTTGACTGAAGAAGATTCAGTCATAGCTTCTCTGTATTCTGGTACTTCTGCTATAAGAGCTGTAGACTTGCTGACCACCTTGCCTGTCCCATATATTTCTTTCTGTTGAATCTGCTCTAGCTCATAGGTCTTCAGTATGCCATAAAGTCTTTCCAATGAAATTTCATTCATGTCCCTTGATTCCCTGATGGCAGTAATCCTATGCTCTAAGTGAACTGGCATTGTCAGCAAAAACTTCTTATTGATCTCCTTCTTCGTATAGTGTTTGCCATTGAGATTTAGATCATTTATCAGTTTGTTATATCTCTCAAAAACATCAGAGATACCTTCTCCAGGATTTGATCTAAAATGCTCATATTGAGACGTTAAGATTTCCAATCTGTTCTCCCTCACTTCTTCTGTTCCTTCATTCAGTATCTCTATCGTTTCCCATATGTGTTTAGCATCTTTGCAATTAACAACATGATTGTAGGTTCCGGGATCAAGAGATTCTACTAAAATTAATTGCAGGCTGGTGTCCAATGAATCCAGTTCCTTTTCTATTTCAGTGTACTCAGAAAAATATTTTTCAAATTGTCTGTGCGGAATAAGTACACCATCTTTCATATGCTCAGGAATGATTGTTATTGGAACAGCAACACCAGTCTTCAAAATACCCTTGTACTTAGTGTTTGCATTTCGAAGAAACAAAATCATCTTCCTCTTTCAAAGATTATAATTATCTTTATCAAATGAAGGAATTTTAATGCTACTCACTCTTTGAGTACTCATTTTAAAATAATGGAAGATTAAAAAGATTTGAGATTTTTAGGAATTAAAGAGATTTCGAATTTTTAAGAAATTAAAAGTTTCGAATTTTTAATGAATTAAAAGTTTTGTAATTTTTAGGAGCTAAAGAGATTTCAAATTTTTAAGAAATTAAAATTTTTCGAATTTTTAATAAATTAAAAGTTTTGAATTTTTAATAAATTAAAAGTTTCGAATTTTTAATAAATTAAAAGTTTTGAATTTTTAATAAATTAAAAGTTTCAAATTTTTAATAATTAAAAATAGAGTAAAGAACACTTCGTGTACTCGCAGTTTGTGTGTCAGACCACTTGAGATACCACACTTCAAAAAGTACGACGCGCTATACTGCACTTCTTAACGTCTTGGCACTTTACTGTTTTCCGTTAAATTGGACTAACGCCGTCATCGTCTCCGGTAACCTTGAACGACGGCAAAACAAAACCCAAACAAAGCTTCTCAGTTTTTATACCAAAATAACGCTAGCTTTGTCAACAGTACGTATGTAACAATTATACGTACAAACAAGCAACCATGTGGCCGTAAATTGAAGAAATCCGACGAGCTTTACCGGAAAAATAATTTTCCGACGAGTTCCAAAAATAACCCATAAACACAAACAAAAAATATCACTAGCATGTCCTTTCACCGATCTACGTAACCATGTAATTAGTTTATACAACAAATCAACGGAAAAATAAATAAGAAATTCAAGTATAACCCGAAAATCATGAATTACAAATCAAGCAATTTCTAACAAAGACGGAGCACGTAGTCATGTACTTCAACACATGGGATTCAATTTGGTTACTCATACGAAGAAAACTAAGTTCAGAATCATCTTCAAAAGTTGCTTTGATCTTCAAGAACACGAAGAACATCTTCTTCTCCAAAACAAAAAAACTGACGGCGTTAGTCCAATTTAACGGAAAACAGCAAAGTGCCAAGACGTTAAGAAATGCAGTATAGCGCGTCGTACTTTTTGAAGTGTGGTATCCCAAGTGGTCTGACACACAAACTGCGGGTACACGAAGTGCTCTTTACTCTTAAAAATATTAGGATCTTGATTTTTATGTCAATCAGATGGCTCAGATACCAATTGTTAGGTCCAAATGATTGTAGAAGGGGGGGGGGGGTTGAATACAATCTCTAATAAATATTAAAATCTGTTTCGAATAATTTTTTATTAAACAATTTAAATTATTATCACGAAATAATAATCAAAGAAACACAGTTCATGTAAAATACTTATATTAAACTTAACGGGTGTTACAAGATTAAATCAGATAAACACTAATAGCACTTTAGAATTTCTACAAAATATTTAACATGAATGTTCTGTATTTTTCATTTTAGCTTCGAATAGAATGTTAATAGAATTAGTTGAATGTTAACTACTGATCTTATATATATAGAGAAACACTTAAAAGTCTCTCTGGTGCATTCGAGAAGACTTCTTGACTCCGGGGAGACTTTCTGTGCTCGAGGAGACTTTTCAGGGAGACTATCACAACTCGCAGAGAGTTCTTGAATTAAATGAAAAATCATTTAAATCGATGAGGAAGACTTTGATAGCTCGGGGAGACTTTTTAAATAAAATTCGGGGAGACTTTTCAAAAGTCTTCCCGAGTAACCAACTGCCGACCTGTGAGATGTATATGTTTTTCTTTTAATCAAATGATGTACATCTTCTGTCTTCTTTTTGTTTTCTTTTTAATTAAATTCTATTTATTTTAGGGAATTTTACAAAACTACCTAACTTTTTAAGGTTTTTTTTCAAAAATACGGTTTGAGTTGCAGATGAGGTTGCAGCGCTGGCGCCACAGGTGAAAAACGGTTGCAGATGAGGTTGCACCGTATTTTTGAAAAAAGTTTTATATGTTTGGGTATTTCTGAAAAAAGCCCTTTATTTTATTATATATCTTATACATTAAATTAATTCTTTTTGAATTAATCTAAGTAAATAGGATACATAATAAATTATCTTTTTGATAATAGAATTAAATTAAAGTCTCCTTCATTCTAAAATAATTCTAAATTAATTAATTTCTTAATCAATTTAAGAAATAAATTAATTCTGATTGAATTAATTTACCAATTAAATTAACTAAATAATTTAATCAATTAATAGAGAATTAAATTAAAGTCTTGACTCCACGACTGTTGATGATATAATTTTAAATCTTCTGTCTTCACACCAATGTCTGTAGCTGACCATTTCTTTTGTAGTAAAGAACTTTCTTTGTATTTTGCCAGGTTCACGAGTGATTCACAACAAATAATATTCTTCACTTGACTTTTTATAATGGTTCACTTCTGCTCCTTCTGATTTGACTATTTCTGATGTCACACAATCTTGAAATCTTCTGACACTGTAGTTTCTTCAAACTTAAATACTCCACTGAGGCATGATCAATTAAATTGAGCTTCTTTCAATGTAGTACTACTTCAAGTCTGTACATTGACTTTTATCTTCTTTTTCTTGTCAAATAATACCTGCTGAAGATTCCTGTGACAGATAATATATTTACTTACAAATTATCTATGTTTGAGTTGAGTTGTCATCTCGCTAAACAAATAGGCTTTTAAACATATGCCTTTCACTATCCGTCTCGAATATCGACCGACTACCAAACTTTCAATGTTACCATAAACTTTAATCATATATTAAATTAAAATTATAGAATAAACTTTAATGATATATTAAATAAAAATTATAGGATAAGTATGATTCGTAAAATAAAAATTAAAAAATATAATTTAAATATAATATAATATTATCTCATCTGTGATGAGTTGTATAAGAGGAGGAATAGTGGCGTTAGAGTTGTATATATAATTATATTGATTTTAAAATTAGATTTTATTAAAATTCAATGGCTAAATTTGTTTTTATGGTTCACTTAAAATTAGACGGCTAAGATCTTTCTATAGTTCATCCAGTACCGTACCGACGACCAAAATTTTTAATCGTTTAATTATAATAATATACTATAGATTTACATGAATTCCTACAAAGATTTTTCTTGTTTTCTAATAAGAATCGGGATTTATATGTATTTAATGTTTATTTTAACCAGACGACTGTGAACTCTATATTCATATCAGGCCAGAGTAGATCAATAATTTGTTTTAGCCTATATTATTGTATTTTTAAAATTTAAATTAATATTGTGAGATTTTTTTTAATTTTTCCCTTTAACTTGGGTCTCAATGACGATGTGCATGCGAGGGATAAGAACCCTAATTGTCTTAGATTTACTGATTTTCAAATAAAAAGTAAAAATCTGAAACTGGGTTGTAAGGTGTCAAACTATCAATTGTTACATGATTAATGTTTATATATAGTTGGTGCGAAAACATGGTGGTTTTATGCATGTTAGCTCTCTATGGATATGTAGTGCTGAAGGTATCTTTTGCAAGTTCACTTTGCGAATGGTTAAAGGATTTTTACAATGATAAGATTATCAGTTATTTGCTTGATTGAAATAAAATAAATAAATGGACAATGATGCTCTTGAAATGTAGTAGAAGGTGCAATGTAATTACAAAATAAGAGTATTAGAATGAGAGCCTGAATATTTGAGGGCATTTTAGTTTCTCTGACAACTTTGGGTGTACACTTACAAATGATATTTATAGGGTGTACACATATCATCTCTCTTCAGTAATGTACTAATAGTAGTTAAGTACAAGAAAGGTATGGTCTTGGATACCAATACAGTGATGATTGTCATTAGGGATGAACAATAAACCAAAACCAAAACGTAAACGAAATCGGTAAAAATGACAAATAATTGAATCGTACAAAATCGAAACGAGAAATTGAAACACCGAACCAAACTTGATGGTTTGATTCTGATTTTAAGTTCCAATCGAAACAAAAAACTGAAACCCAACCGATTAATGAAATTAATATATAAATGAAAATATTAAAAGTAATTTCATGAAAATATTAACAAGATGAAAATTAAATGTTTATTTTATCAATATTCACTATAATATACTTCGATATTACTTGAATTAAATAGAAATTAACAAATTATAATATTAGTGAACACATTAAGGAACCACAATATTATAATATTAAATGAATACATAAGAGAATCTTCATATTATCATATTTTTCCAATTATGAACTAATATATTAAATTCAAATATTATCTATTTTTATTTGAAAGACATATGACAATGACTATTTGTAATTATTAGATAATAACTCAACTCAGATCAGAAAGGGAAGTAAATAATATATGTGATAACAAGAATTAAGTTGAAAAATGTCAACTAGACACGAAGAATCAGAATATCAGAAAAATTCTGCAAGACTACTATTCAACACTGAAAGAAGTTCATTTATATTTCAGAAGATACAAAAGGTTTTAAGTGCCTACTATAGAAAGATTCCAGAAAAAGAAAATTCTAGAGCAAAAACAAAAAGAACATAAGACAGGACAGGACAAGAAAAAATATAAAGACCACTACAGCAGAAATGAGAATCAACATTGTAGTTAATCATTCGTGAAACAGACCAATGCAACTCTGGTTAGAAATGTTATTGTTGAAGAATAGAAGAGTTTGATCTAAATCAACAATGGTCTTACAATCAAGACTTTAATTTAATTCTCTATTAATTAATTAAACTAATTAGTTAATTTAATTAATAAATTAATTTATTTAGAATTAATTTATTTCTTCAATTAATTTAGAATTATTTTAGAATGAAGTAGCCAGAAGCTGGAAGCTCAAAGAGATACATGTTTGTTTGCAATGCAGTGCACAAGAGTCATTATCCAAGATTGAATATTAGATTAGGTACATGCAGTGGTGAAAAGAAATATTGTCTAGTTTAAAGATTCAGATTATTTCAGTAAAAGAGGTACTTCTAATTGCAACTGTAGATACAGCTAAACAAACCTAACGGTACTGACTTGAAGACAAGACGGAATAAGAATTGACACGGAAGAAATGCAGATTAATATATTCGTAAAAGTGGAACCTCGGTTGGATTTGATTTATCATTTCCAAGTCAAAAGGGGTTCGGTTCCAAACGTTCAAAAGACCACAGCTTGGAGCGTAATGATTTATTTTTATTAATAAATATTTTATTTATTTAGTAAATTATATTTATAAATATCTAAATAATATTATATATTTATTTTTATAATTTCTGAATTAAATTTATTATTTATTAATCAAAGATTATAAGTTGTGCGAGTCTAAAAGCATTTCTACAGAGTCTATCTATAATAAAACGAAATAGACCCTTGTTTTTTTAAAATTAAATTGGCAGAGAAGAAAAATCATACCGAGCAAATTCAAAGGTCATACCAAAGTCTTGAAGCAAAATTCATACCGAATCTTTTAATTGAAAAGTCATACCAAAGCTTTTAATTGAATGGTCATACCGAGCTTATTCCAAAAGTCATACCGAGTTTCTAAAAGGTCATAACCGAATGGAAAAGTCATACTGAAGTATTCCGAAAAGTCATACCAAGTTTCTGAAAGGTCATACCGAATGGAAAAGTCATACCGATCACTTTCAGAAAGTCATACAAGGCTTAAAAATTGTCTGAAAAATTTCCTAAATGAAAAGTCATAAAAGCTTCTCATCCTCTATAAATATGAGGCCTTAGCTTCATAATTTCAGAAAATAGAAAACATTCAAATTCAGTAATTTGTCAGCAAACTTTTATTCACAAACTTTCTGTGCTGGTTTGAATTCTTAATTTCTTGAGTTGAACACTTCATGTCAAACTTGTGCTAAGAAATTAAGAAATATTCTACGGAATATTGTAACACTCTTTCAAGTTTAATATCTGTATTTAACTTTAATCCTGTTTAAATAATTTTAATTATTCTTGATAATTAAAATATTATTTTAAATTAGAATAATCTGCAAGAAAATTTTAAGATTGTATTCAACCCCCTTCTACAATCTTATATAGGGACCAACAATTGGTATCCGAGCCATCTAATTGACGTACAAATCAAGATCCGTTGCTCAGTGCCAAAACTATTTAAACTCTGATTGTTTAGAGGCCTTGATAAATAAATTTATTTTATAATTTAAAATTTAGATAAATTTATTTTTTAAATTTTATTTAAATAAATTTGTTTTATAAATTTAATTTAAATGAGTTTATTATTTAAACTTGAAAATATTTATTTTATAAACTCAATTATATAAATTTATTTTATAAATTTAAATTAAATAAATTTATTTTCTAAATTTAAATAGATTTACTTTTATAATTTAAAATTTTTTAAATAAATTTATTTTATGAATTCAAAGTTAGATAAATGTAATTTATAAATTTTATTTAAATACACTTATTTTATAAATTTAATTTAAATTAGTTTATTATTTAAACTTGAAAAGGTCTATTTTATAATCTTAATTTAAATAAATTTATTTTGTAAATTTAATTGAAGTAAATTTATAATTTAAATTTATATAGATTTATTTTATAATCTAAAGTTATTAAAAATCTTGGTCCATTTTTGAATTCAGAAATAATTGGACTTCTTCCGATAGTCAGCAAGTTAGGTGTTAGCCCACTCCGATAGTTACCTAATTTTTTTTTATTATTTGATTTATTTACTTTTTCAAAAATTTTAAAATTCTTTAATTTAATTTTTTTCTTAAATATTAATTTACGTTTTATTTAATTTTGATTAATTTATTTTCTAAGAAAATTGAAAATTTTGGAAAGTTAAAATTTTTCTTAAATATTAAATTAAGGGTGATCAAGGGGTTTATAGTTGGAAAATTCTTCGTTTTGATTCCGAATCAATTCCCAGAGTTTATGACTCTGTTTCGAGGAAAGTGGTCATTTCATATTAGTAGGTTTATTCTAGAGCGTTTGGATTTTATTGTGGATGTTACAATTATTTATGTTATAGTTCCACAGACTGCTCAAATGTAAAGAAATGATAGATTTATTAGTAGGGGAGACTGCTGAATTTTTCTCTGACTCTACTGATCATTCTAGTTTTTGTACAATTGTACTTGTACAAAATAGATTTAAGAATCATTAAAGGTCATAACTGAAGGAACATATGAGGTTAAAGAATACAAGACTGAACTTCATGTTTTCTCTGCATGTATAGAGTATGTTATGCAAAGAAAGAAGATAATATAAGTTCGTGCTAACCATACCAAGAACCGTTTAAGGCTGTATTTGGTAATGGTAAATGGGTTGGTACATCAATTATTCTTGTGGTTAAGGAATCCAATTCAAGTTCAATTTTGGATAGCTACAAGACAGTGATGGTCTATAGATGCAACATCGGGTGCTACAACAAAACTTCGGTTTATATGAAGACTTTACAAGCATTCAAGGACATGGACTTATTCTTTGAACTAAAACAAAGATGATGCAGTGTTGAATGAGCATCAAACTAAGATTATTTTACTGAAGAAAAGAGATGGGATGACTCATATGATTTAGAGAAACAAATGTAATCTTGCTCTAATAGCAATCTCTGAAGATAATTCACTCTAGTAATCTCATGTATGAATTTTTTCTATCAATGCAATGATTAATTCTAAAATATGAAATACATGATTAAGATCTTAGAGGTTAAATGTTTATCATATAAAATAACACTATAACATGTCAAGAAGATGAAGACTATTGAATATGTTTTTAAGAATACTTTTCTAGATGTTAGAAATATTAATCTGGTGTATGTTACATTAGAAGATCTTACACGTGTTAATGATTTTTTGAGAATTAAGATAATTGCAATGGTGAGATTAAAATCTTTTCTTATAGCTTTAAAGTCTTAGACTAATGGCCATGTTTTATAATCCCTAAAATAATTAGATTTGCTTATTTAATCATGAATTGCTTGTTTAGGATAAAAAATAAATTGAAGGTAGTACGAGAATTACTTAAGAGTTCTGTTAAAAAATGTTATATCTAAAACTGACTTAGGTAATTAGAGATAGTTAAAATATTGGACAACAACATAAATGGATTAGACAAAATTAGTAATTAAATTATTAGTTCTTCTATTCCATGTGCTTTTAGAAAATTGTTGAATATCTGTAAATCTGCTGAACACCTATTACACTTGTGTTGAATGGTTAAAGTAGATAGTACAGAATTTTCTAATATGCATAACATGCCTGAATTGCATAATTCTTATCTATAATGCATTGAAGCTGAATGTTACCATGTGTTCTTATTTTCATGCTTGTTTGTTTAAATTTGAAAATGCATATCTTAGGACTTGCATAATCTTAGGCAAAACATGTATAAGAATCACAATAGGATAAAGACAGCTAGTCCATCTAAAGTTAGGTTGGAATCACTAATCTCATAGCCTTAAGACTACCTTGTCAAGGCTGCTGTAAATGAGAAGTGATCAGTCAAAGATAAGTTTGTGCATGTTAAAGTTAAAGATGTTGTTACCACTGTTGAAAGCAATATCTCTAACCCATCTGGAATCAATTAAAGTTGAGTACCAAGAAGCTTAATCATTTGTAATTGTAGAGTATGTAACAAAAGACAAAAGTTATGTGAATTCATGACAATTGTTGTTTGAGGCATATGAGTAGCATTAAAGCTCTACTATCACAGTTGGTTGAGAGAGCCTACTTAACGGTAACCTTTGGAGATGACAACAAATGATATACAAGGGATCTGGCTATCATGATTTTAGAATTGTCATCACTGGAAATATCTTTCTTGTTGACGGACATAAGCACAATCTACAGGGCACTAGGGAATTCTTTGTGAAGGGTTTTCTGGAAAAAACATTGGAAAGGAAATGTGTTTGATCTCAAGCAAGAAAGATGGAAGCTCACTCAACTGAGAGAGAGAAATTTTGTTCGTAGCTGACATGGATTCAATATGTAAAGATGAAGTGAGTTTCTTAGTAAAGGTTCATCAGTAAAGAGTTAACTATGGCATAAGAAGCTCTCACACTTGGTGAACAAGGCAATGGATTCTTTGACAAAGAAGAAATTGGTGAGAGGAATGCTTTATATGGAATTCTATCCAGAAGGACATTTTGAAGTATGTTATATAGGGAAGTCAATGAAAACATCACACTGAAGCAAGTAATGTCATGGAAGAAATATGCTTAGTGTTAATTGGTGATAACCCTAGTTACAATTTGGCGATGTTCGTGCATTCAACAGATAATATATCACATATGATGATTGATCACATCAGGTAGATCAAGTTAGAAGCAAAGTAAGTTGTGAGAACTTTGTAGTCAGATATTAGAACTGAATTTCACGAATGAAGTTCTAAATGAAGTCTACACTTATAAAGGTACATTGAATTTGAAGCAATTAACACAACATGATGATTTATTCAACAAAGATCATGAAAAGACATCATATGGGTAAATGGCCAACCAGAAGCAAATACTGAAACTCTTTCGAGTGTTTGGAGGAAATTGGTATTTATTGAAGATTTAGATGAGTAACTTGTCTAGTTTGAAGTTAAACCTCATGAAACAATTTTCCTCGACTACTTATTGAAGTCGAAAGCTTTCAAGGCATATGTGATGTAAAACCAGAAGGTGATTGAAAGTTTGAATGCATCGTTCGATTACACCAAGCTCCTAAGAATTCAAATCAAAGACCATTCTGAATCTTTAAAGTTTGACATCTTGTTAGAATAAAATTCAGATGCTAATGGTGAAACTGAGGCTGCTGAAGGAATCAGTGTAAATGATGATGATTCAGATCCTAGTTGTGGAAATGGTAGTGAATCTACACAATCCATGGACTTTAACTGAATCTACTAAAAAGGTGAAAGATCTTCTACACATCCTAGCAGCCAATCAGGGGGAGCAACAAAGGAAGGGATCTACTAGTCATACTCAATACAATAAAGCTCAAAGGAATATATTAAGAATATATCTGCCGAGACAAAGGATTTGGAGTCAAAGTCATTCCTAGAGTCTAGTTCTTAGTGATCCGGATACTAGAGTAAAGACTAGAAGTGTTATGCAAAGTAAATGACTATTGTTCGGGAAAGAACAATTGTTAACTGTTTGTATCCTAAAGAAGATTGAAGAAGCACTGATTGATCCAAATTGGGTGATTATAAATGCAAGATGATATCAATCAGTTCGAAAGGTAGAATCTACTGAAGTTAGAACACAGACCACAAGACAAGGTTGTAATTGGTATTGTAAGGGTTTTCAGAGACTAGATGATTATTGGCATTGTTATGAGGGACAAAGTCAAACTGGTTGCTACAGGTTACTATCAAGTAGAAGGTATCGTTGATGATGGAAACAGAATCTTCGGGACTTTCAAGATCTAACCATAAGCACCAGTGACTAGATTTGATCCTATTAGGGCTGAACAAGTTGATGTCCTACCTGTATGATAGTCCTAGCACCTGCTACACATTGAAACATGAATATCTATCAGATGAATGTGAACAAGTGCACTCCTGAATGGTGAGTTAGAAGATGAAGTTGGTATACAACATTTCCTGAACTTTGAAGTTCCATATACATTGGAATTTGTATATCATTCTCTTGAAAAGCTCTCTATGATAGAGGTAGGAAATCAAGCAATCGTCAATGACATGGTATGACACTCTAACTGGTAATTACTTGAAAATGATTTTATATTAGATCATCGTAGATGATCAGCAACTCATTGAATCTATTCCTAAAGCAATTCAGTTATTAAAATTAAATATTTTGATAGATTCAATTGAGGACGGCGATTTACGAAACCCCATTACTCCATCATTGACCTGTCTTGAAGGGGCTATGGTGATCTTTCTTGTAGGTACAAAAGAATATGTCATCAGTACTGAGAGAAATAATGTTGTGAGAAAAGAGTGAAACACAAGTGAGAAAGAGTAAAAATATATATTCTATGAGTGAAACACTTAGAGAGTATATGAGCGAAACACTTTTCAGATACACAAAGAAAAATTACACACTAGCACAAATACCAAATCCCATTCCCAATTCCCTATTACATAGTTCTAATGATTACATTTAAGGAGAGATATAAGTAATCTGACTACATTGGTGATTTTGAAGACAATTGACGGCCTAAAGAAAATTTATTAATATGCAACAAAATTACAGGGATGTCACCCAGGATACCTGACTCTGATACTTGATTTTTCTGGTCAAAACTCCGGCAAATTTTTCCGGCAAGCTTTTGGTAACTTTTTGGAAAACAAAAGGCCTTCAACTATCCATCTTGTTCTCTTGAATATTCGTTTATTTTGATAAGTGAAAAATCCAATCTTTGTTATTTTTCTAATTGAAATTCTAGCGAATTATTCCGACGAACTTGTGGTGACTTGTGGTAACCTTTTGTTGGGTTTTGAGTATGTAAAAGCAGTGAAATTAACGTAAGAAATTAAAAAAATTGAAACCAATCGCATGATCCATGTATAACGTATGAATGATTATGGTGAATGGAGTATGTCCCCTAGAAGCTTGAAAAATTGTTGTTTAATAGGAGGTCCTTGCTTAACGAATCACAACAGTCCTTTCTTCAATAACCATTCTCTAATGGTATCCACATGAACGTCGATTCGTCTAACGATCAGCGGAGATGGTACTAGCCAAGAACAACCCTGATTTATATCTTCTTTCTCTAACTTGCTAGCCTCTGTCAGTTGAAGAGCTGCTAGGGTTTTTTTTATAAAAATGAACTGAAAAATGAGTCTCTCTAAAACATATCATGATGTATTTATACGAGCTTGAGATAATGGGCTTAACCCTAATCCATGTGATTTCAAAAAAAATCATTCTGATTTTTGGGTTATTATTAAATTCAAAATTTAATATAATTAATCAAGTCCCACTTAATTAATTCAATAATTAAATTCGAACTAATAATAAAATATCTAAATTCATAATTTATATAAAGCTCCGTTTAGACGTTCTTTGTGTGTGACCTTTTAGGTTATTATTACGTTGGCAATAATTTTATTATCTAATAATAAAATTATAAGCAATGAGCGGCATCTAGTAATACATCATTGTTACTCAAGTAACAATAATAATTGGTGATTCAATTAAACTTTTCGTGAATAATGTGCAATGCAATATAATCTCTTTAACCTTATATTATAGATCAAACTAGAGGCATTTATTGTGTCATCCTCTTCAACGTTTAATCTTGGTTTCCTTGATCAATGAGTAGTCTATTAAACAAATCAATATTTGAGCACTACCATGCATTTCATAGTCTCACTCAATGAAGAGGCCAATAATATCACTCTTAAAATTGGAGGATTAAATCCTATATATATCATTCATATTTCTCATACGATTCATAGCATACTCAATGTCCACCTTTATCATTACCCGGTTAAAGATAACTTTGAGTGTAATCAAAGTATATTAATTCTCGTAAAGAAATATAATGATTTCAATTCAGAGGATCATTACATCATTGTCACAGTGAGAATTTCTTATGACATTATTAATATGTAGAATCTCATGATAGATCTTTCCAGTGTCATGCATTGTGACATGTACTTATTTTATTGACTTTAGTATCACCATACCAATGACCAACGAGATGTGGTCATCTGTCAACAAAGATACTAGTCTTATTGCATTATTATTATTCTTAAATAATAATAATACTCGACTGGAGAATTTCAAGAATAAAATACTATTCATATAATCTAATTTTTAAGTCACATACTTAAAGATATATAATACATATTAATATTTCAAGAACATTTATTATTCTTTCAATTTAAAACGCAGTAAATAAAGATATAAAAAATATTAATTAATTAATTAAATAAAATATAATCCTTAATTATTTTTAATAAAACATAAAAATATTGTCTTTAGGACACCAATACTAACAATCTCTCACTTGTACTAGAGTCAATCTCTAATGTATCTAATACCCATGGAACTAGTATGACCTTCGTGCTTCTGCTGCGACAAAGCCTTGATCAGTGGATCTGAAATGTTATCATTTGTATGCACTTTACATATATGTATATCCCCTCGATTATTAATCTCTCGAAGAAGATGATATCGTCTGAGTATATGCTTTGTTCGGGAATGAGACCTTGGTTCCTTAGCCTGCGAAATGGTTCCATTATTATCGCAGCATAAATCTATCGAATCTACGACTGAAGGAACCACACCAAGACTTGTAATAAATTTCTGAATCCAAACAGCCTCCTTGGCTGCTTCACAGGCAGCTATATACTCATCCCCCATTGTAGAATCGGCAACCGTTTCTTGCTTCAAACTTTTCCATCTTACAACACCTCCTTGTTTGTCTGGAAACTAGCATTGGTGTAACCTTTTATAACCAACTTTTCATCTCCTCCATATACCAAGAATTGATCTTTAGTCCTCTTTAGGTACTTAAGAATATTCTTGACTGCTGTCCAGTGACCTTTACCTGGATTAGACTGGTATCTACTCATCATGCCTAAAGAATACGAGACATCATGGTGAGTACATATCATTGCATACATTATAGAACCAATTGCTGACGCATATGGAACTTTACTCATACGGTCCTTATCATCCAATGATTTAGGACTGTTTTCTTTCGAGATCGATATCCCATGAGACATTAGAACATATCCCTTTTTATCACCTTGCATCCTAAATCGATGCAAAACTTTGTCAATGTATGTACTCTGACTTAGGCCGATCATTCTTCTTGATCTATCTCTATAGATCCTGATTCCTAAAATATAGGTCGCATCGCCTAAGTCTTTCATTGATAAATTTTTACTCAACCAAGTCTTAACAGCCTGTAAGGAAGGAATGTCATTCCCTATTAATAATATATCATCAACATATAATACTAGGAATGCAACATTTCTCCCACTAACCTTCTAATAAACACATGGTTCATCTTCATTTTGAATAAACCCAAACTCTTTGACAATTTCATCAAAATTAATGTTCCATATCCTCAAGGCTTATCTCAATCCATAAATGGATCGACGCAACTTACATACCTTTTTAGTATCCTTTAGATCAACAAAACCCTCAGGCTGTGTCATTTACACATCCGCATCTTCTTCAAGGTTCCCATTTAAGAAAACGGTTTTGACATCCATTTGTCAGATTTCATAGTCATAGTAAGCAGCTATAGCAAACGAAATCCTGATGGACTTGACAATAGCCACTAGTGAAAAGGTTTCATCATAGTCAATACAATGAATTTGCTTGAAACCTTTTACCACCAATCGTACCTTATAGGTCTGTATATTACCATCCATTTCGATCTTCTTTTTCAAAACCCACTTGCACCCTATAGGTTTTACCCCTTCAGGTGGATCAACCAAAGTCCATACTTGATTAGTATACATGGATTTCATCTCAGATTTTATGGCATCCAACCATCTCTTAGAATCTGGAGTGTTCACAGCTTCTTGGTATGTGAGAGGATCATCTTCGTCCACAAGCATCACATCAACATCTTGAGTCATGTGAAATCCATAATATCTTTGGGCTCATGGCGAATCCTACCAGACCTACGAAGAACCTGTGTTTCTTGAGCAGTATTTTTTTCTTATACATTCTACTCAGGTTCTTCCATTGGTTCAACGTTATCATGTCGGTCTCAAATTTCATCGAGATTAATTATTCTCTCACTATCTTTCTTAGAAAGCATTTCTCTTTCAAGGAACACTGTTGTTTGAGCAACAAACACTTTATTCTCGGAAGGATTATAGAAAGAATAACCCTTTATTTCAATTGGGTATCCCACAAAGTTATATTTTTTTGATCTAGGTCCTAGCTTGTCAGAAGTTAGACATTTCATAAACGCCTCACATCCCCAAATTTTCATAAATGACATGCTATGTTGTTTCTCTATCTATATCTCATACGGAGTCTTATGAACCGTTTCAGTAGGTACTCAGTTTAGCATATAAGCAGCTGTCTCCAGGGCGTAGCCCCAGAAACTAATTGGAAGATCTGTATGACTCATCATTGATCGCACCATGTCCAACAAGGTACGATTCCTCCTATTAGAAACTCCATTCCATTGTGGTGTTCCAGGAGGAGTGAGTTGTGATACAATACCACACTCTTTTAAGAAACTCTTAAATTCATGGCTTAAGTATTCACCTCCATGATCATATCGTAGAGTCTTAATACTTCCGCTAGTTTGCTTTTCTACTTTAGCTTTATATTCTTTAAACTTTTCAAAAGAGTCAAATTTGTTCTTCATAAGATACACATATCTATATCTCCTGAAATCATCAGTAAATGTGATAAAGTAGTAAAAGCCACCTTTTGCCATAATACGCATATGACCACATACATCACTATGTATAAGTTCTAATTGTTCAGTGGCTCTTTTACCTTGTCTAGTAAAAAGAGCTTTAGTCATTTTTCCAATGAGACAAGCATGCTTCGTATGATTCAAAGTCAAACTTATCAAAGTATCCATCCTTGTATAACTTGGAAATGTGATTCTCATTTATATGGCCTAAACGACAGTGCCAGAGGTATGTTTGATTTGAGTCATTAGTTTTAAGACGTTTCTTATTCACATTATAGACATGAGTGTCTAAATTAAGAACATATAAACCGTTAAAAAAACATGCAACCCCATAGGTAACATTATTCAAAGAAAAGGAACAACTATTGTTTTGAATTGAAAATGCAAAACCTTTCTTGTCCAAACAAGAAACAAAAATAATGTTTCTGCAAATTGCAGGCACGTAAAAACAGTTCTCAAGTTCTAAAATAAGCCTAGTGATCAATGATAAATAATAAGTCCCTACAGCTAAAGTACCAACCTTTGATCCATTGCCAACTCGTAGGTCGACCTATCCTTTAGGCAAAGTCCTACTCCTTCGTAGTTCCTGCACATTTATACAAATGTGAGAACAACATTCAGTATCTAATACCCATGATGTAGAAGTAGACAAATTGACCTCTATAACATAAATACCTGAATCAGAAGCTTGACCAGCCTTCTTCTTCTTCAGATCCTGCAAATAAGCATGACAGTTTTTCTTCAGAAAAAGAAAATTCATATTCAATACCGTGTTTCATAAACACAAGAATCTCATGATCGTTTGTTTAATTTTAAAATCTTGAATTGTTACAGATTTTATCTTTCTTAAGCAGGCATGGCATGTGTGTCGTATCTAATACATACATCATTCCAACACATACGTATCTACACATGCATTTATATATATATATATATATATATATATATATATATATGTATGTATTGTGCGTAAATTAAATGTGTTTGGTTATGGCCCCATCCTATGTGATATTTCCAAGCTAATGAAATTATCAAGGTCAATCTATGGTGGTTTTAAATACTACACTATTACATGTCTTTATCTTCTTCATTGCTCCATCATCTGGATTGCCTCCTAGCTTTCTTGCTTCCAAGTCTCCATTGAACAATTACATTGAATAATAAATAAATATATTCTAATGAAAATACAAGAAGAACTCGAGTTACATTCGAGATTAACAATTACAATGAATAAACCACATGCAAGTTGTATTTAGAAACCAAAACCATAAAACAAAACCACTATACTATGAGTCTTTAGGCCATAACCATCCTCCATATTATCACATAACACATGTAATATATCTCAGATTATATACGTCGTCAAACGTCTTACAGACGCGAATCTGACTTTGTCAGTATTGCTCAGTGACACGATTCCAGTAAAAAAATACATATTATTTGTGGAAATCAGAAACTGGACACAGATTTCAGAAAATCTACTGAAGCCGTTTCAGAATTCTTATCGAATACGATTCCCATAACAAGAACAAACATGTATCATATACATACAGCAATACACACAATCATCCCATGATTATACAACACATGAATATCATATATTAAAAATCATATAAAACATATATATCAACATATAGTCATGACATATCATATATATGTTTACATATATCAAAAAACTGTTAAACACATAACTAAATCATCCCATTATACACGTAGCTCTGATGCAATTGAAGGGTTTCGGGCATCAAAACACAGTGGATATAACGTAAAACAATAAAAATATAATCCACTCATGACAGATTCTTACAATATCTCCCAAATTAAAATATAATCACAAATAACTTATGTAAGTCTTACATATAGCTTGCTCAAAAAGAAGTCTAATAATATATATATATATATATATATTACAAATTAATTGAAAATAACTTAGTCAATTATTACCAACCCAAATATCATATAAATTAGACTATATAAAACAAAATCAGACCTGTGCAGTTATAGAGAAAGCCAATTAACTCTATTCATATGAATCCAAATGAAAAAGCGCAAAACACGAAACTTGTAGACAATTCAGAGAACTTTCTAGAATGATTAGAGTCTTCAAAAACGGAGAAGTAACGAATGTAGAAAACAAACAAATATGAGCTGTTAGAACAAAATCAATACCTGATTATAGTAGTATTTCGATATTTACAATGTCAATATCACAGAATTCGATAGCGGAATGAAAGCAAAGAATGAAGAACTCGAATATATCTTTCCAGAATGATATTACTCACAAAAATCGAATACAATTTCAATTTACTGTGAATATTTGAAGTTACAACATATAAACTTGAATTAACACATCAAATTGTATAAAATGCAGATTTCAACATGTTTATATGCATAATTTCAGAAAACGTAAAGAACGAAAGATGTAGATAATTGAAATATCTTTCTAGGCCCAATAAGATCGTAATAATCCGATAAATAACAAAGACGATACGAATTTTATAAGAATTCAGAATAGATACAAACTACTACACATGAATATACAATATACATATAATTTCGAAGCAACAATATGAATTTCGAGTAATGACACGAAGTTCGTACCCTAAACCTTGATGATTATCACTAATCCTCAACAAACTCAATTTTCTCAATCTCAAGAACCCTAAATATATATAACAAAATCATATAAATCTTGAGTCTAAGCACCTAATTGAATTGTGATCACAAACAAATCCAATAATTTGATTTCTTACCTCTTACTCCAAGTTTCTTAGTCTCCGATTGGGGTTTTGCTAATATCCTCTTACTCATCCTCTTCTCTCTTTTCCTTCCCATCTTGATAAAAGTAACACATGTCCCTCTTTTTTTTCAAAACCCTCACTCTTTTTCCTTTCCTTTTTTCCCTTTTTTTTCTACTCTTCTCTTAACCAATAATCTCTAAAATAATATCTTCATTATTAAAACATATATTCATAAAAATAAAATTAAAAAAATAACAACTCACAAATATTATACTTAATATTAAATAATATATCTAAAGATATTCTAAAAAAATACGTGATGTTACATTCTTCCCTCGTAATGGAAATTTTGTCCTCGAAATTAATCTTGAATACCTCTACTAAAAAAAATAGTGATACTGATAACGTACACGAACTGTTTCCTCTAACCTCGTAAGTAGCTCCATATTGAAGTTGAATTTAATTAGAATCAAGGTCTTCCTCGATAACTATCACCATGAGTCCTAAATCGGTTGCTTACAAGACAGTTATCCTGAAAGTGTCATTTATTCTACTTAGGTGCCGTTGACCTCCTTCCATCGCTGCTAATTTGATAATAAATCTAAAAAAACTCGATATCTACAATTAAACCAAATAAAATGTTACACATTAAGGTGAAAATAATGAAGATTTCCTTGTTGTTGTCTTTCATAAACCTAATCCTTCAAAATTTTATTTGTAGTTGAGTCTTCACATTACATCTTTATTAATACTACACACACTTACAATAAGGATCACATAGAAAGATGATTCTAAATACTAACGAAAAGATATCCAAATAATACGAAATAAATAATATTATTAACTAACTAACAAATTTACTATTTATCCATACTCACACGTCGAGCCTAAAGGCAAAATATTTGTCTTGCCTTCCATTTTTGAAGCTCAATAGCAATCCTATACCAGAAGTTATCCACTGTATCCTATGGCTATGGTGCCATCTTCGTAATATCATATCCTTGGAGCATGAGAACTATGAATTTCATCACAAAAATACCACAATTATCAGAGTTTCACTGTATCGTCCTATCATTTATATGATGACAGAGAACTGAGTCATACTCTACACCATGGACATGATTCATCTTCTCAATTAGCATAGGTAATAACCATGTCTGCATTAAATTCAAAAGACAAGGTCACATAAGTACTGATAGTGTTTATAAGTCGGAAGTCACAATGCATAAGTAAAAGAAATTAGCCATATACCACGACTTCAGTTTTAGCTTTGTAATGTGGGTAGTCAGCCAAGGAATCAAGAATAACAGTTGGTAATGATGACCTCATGTCGAACATGAATAAAACCCAATGAGCATCTTTTATAAAACTCGCGATGAATACGTAGTCTTCTTCAATAACAAGGGACCAACAGAACATGTGGCAAATCCTGTAAAAACACACAAAACTGAATCCCATGCTTTCTTCTCAGCATCCTTACCCTTCTTCGCAGCCTTTTGAATGACTTTGTTATGGAACAATCCAAGCATAATAAAGTACGGATCCATAAAATAGTAGACCGACTTTCTCTCCCATATACCACCATGACCAATAACCTCATCTTGCTCACATAACAATGCTTGACATATAAACAAAATAGAACTCGAGGAGACAATCAATACAACAATTAATCATTAAAGGGCAGACAAGTTAGAACATATACCATATACACGTATATAATCCTATCATCAATCCAGAAACTTGGTGCCAAGGTCCTCATTGTAGACTCATATATGAGGATCCCTGTAGAACTGATACCCCCCTCTAACTTGACTTGTCTATCAAAGCCTTATCTCCATTTTTCATGAATTTTACTCCTTTTCTCCATAGTCAAGGTTTTCATTATGTCTCAGTTATCCTACTTCATCCTACGCAAAGCTAACATCCAACTATCTCACAAATTTAGCAGGAGCCCTAACATCCAACCTCTTTACCATTTGATGCTCAACAAGCATCTACAAAAATAGAAATAAAAAGAAATAAAAAATGACATTAAAAAATACGCTGGGATCCCATTAAAGCAGTAAAGAAGATAAAATATTAAAATAGTTGAATTTGGAACTTACAACTTGATAACATTCCAAGTTAGGGTACAATGCCCTAGATGTGTAAGAAGACCAAGGTTTTGGTTGTGACTTTCATACTTTGCTACGAGTGATCTCAGAATACCAAGCCATGTAATTAGCCTCAGAAATCGGAGCAGTATTATCCACTAATCCTTCGAAATCATCCGAAAATCTCTTCCACTAACCTATATTAAAAAACCAGCTCCCCAACCAATCTTCATTCACAAACTTGGCCTCATTAAGTACCCGATAATGGCTCATTCAATAGGGGCTCGAGGAATATGGGGTTGATATCTAAACTACCTCATAACCCTATCCTGGAGTTGCCACTCCATCACATCATAACATATGAGGGAGATTCTAGCCTGTTCTCTTTTTCGATAGATTGTAAGATTTTACGTACATCAGGTACATCCTGAAGTTTCAAAATAAAGTTTTCGTCAAAATAATTCGGACAAATAAGTTGGATTATCAAGATATCAACCACTAACAACACATTCGGTAAATCAGCTCATAGGCTTTTATTATGATGTTGTAGCACAATTCCAATTGAAAGATGAGACTGTATCCCGAGCATTACACCACGCTTCTACCGTACGTACATGACAAATACCTTAAATAAATTTTAATTAATTTAGAATATTTAATAAATATTTAAATAATATTTATGAAATAATAAACAATTAACATACCCTTTTTAAATGAATATTCAGAATAATATTCATTAATTAAATAAATATTTAAATAATATTTATTAACACTAATTAAAATATTTATCAATAAAAATATCTAAAATATAAATATTGGAATATTTTTAATCACTATATAAAATAATCTGTCTTCGACATGTTTGCCCAGAAAGATAATCTATTACAGAAGGTGGGTTGAATGTAATAGTACCAATTAATCGAACAAGAACACAAGTATATAAAGGAAACACTGTTTTGTATTAATAATAACGAATGGAATACAAAACTCTCTCAAGAAATTCTTTGTTCTCAAGAGCTGCTAGGTTATCAAAAATAAGACTTGTAAAGATATAGTTAAGTTAACCTATGTCTGTGTTTATATAGATATAATTACAAATCAGATTAAGAAAAGAATAACTTTAAATAAGGAAATAGACTTGCATTCGGATTCCTTCTCACTATCATAATCATACTCTGATTTGATTGTTTCTTGAAAAACTATGATAATAAACTATGTCGGTTGAATATTCTCTGATTGGAGTATTCTCTGTTAGAGTAAACTCTGATTGAGTATTCTCTGATAGAGTAAACTATGACCGACAGCTCCTTCATTCTATGATGACATCAGCATAAATTCTGATTGGTATTCTCTGACAATCATCAGTGTTTACATTCCTAACAATCTCCCCCAATTTATGCTTTATGAATTAAAACATAAATTTCACTTATGATGTCAGAAATATAAGACAAATGTATCAGAGTTTATTTTTCCTTAGATTCTTCTGTATGAGAAGTCTTCTTTCAGAAACTGATTCAGAAGCTTCTCTTCAGCATTCTTCAATAAATCAACAAGCTTCACCTTCAAATCTTTCATCTGCTTAGAAGAGTCATCAATTTGACATATAGCAGCCCTTAGAGCATAGATAGATGATCTGTTCATTCTTTAATCCAAGGCAATGCAACAGACCTTCAAACCATCAGGATTTAAAATTAGTGTAGGAATCCCTAACACCATCTTGACCTTTGCATCTCCTTTTCTCATAGTTTTCTCTGTTCTATCTTCAAGAATATATCCAGGTTCATATTCTTCAGAGTTTATCATCAAAAACCTCTCATTCTCTTTCCTTTCAGCTATCACTCCTTCAAGAGTTTTCACCCACCTGGAAGTTGCTTCATTATCATAATTGAGTAGGTAAAGAACATGTTCAAGTTCTTTAGATGCTTTTTGAATTAGATCTTCTTCAGCAATCTTCAAAACTCTCCCATCTTCTAAGAAATATAAAAGCTTCTCTTTGGCTTGAGCTCCATAAAAAATGTCTTTCACTATGTTGACAGATATCAATTTGTCCAGATATTTTTGTGACAACTCTTCATCAGGATTATCTTTTAAAGAAAAAGGACCTCTGAAGATATTTGCCTTACCCCTGTAGACTTTGGCATGTGAATCACCGATACCACTTTTGTCATTTCCAAGTCTGGTATTGAGAGTCAGAGTTTGAGTCTTGGTCCACAGAAGATCATATTTTTTCTTCCCTATCAGAGATTGTTGTTGCTCTTCCTCCTCCTCATCAAAACTAGATCCTCCTGAAAGAAAAGTTGTTCTAGACATAGTGAGAGGGGTTTTTGATTTTGCTGGGGCTTTCTTCTGAATTATAGTTGATCTTGTTTGGATTGTAGGAGTTGGTTTTACTTGAATGATTGGCTTTTAAATTTGAACAGGCTTTGCTTGAACTTCAACAGATTTTGCTTGAGAAGTTTTCTTCTTTTGAACTGGAGCCTTTCTTGTTATTACATTTCTTTTCTTCTGGACTTGAGCATTGTCAGTACTAGATTTCTTTAGTTCTTCTCCACCACCATGTAATCAGTATAGTCCATCCTCAATCTCTCACGTGTATCATGTGAGTTTACAAGCCACCTCTTGGTGTTGAATCTTTGTGTGTAGGGAATGGACAGATCTGTGATTTCTTCATCTGTAAAAATTGGTTTATCAGAGTTTATGTCCTCCCCATCAGAGTTTATTACTTTGGCAGAGATTGGTAGATCAGAGTTTGAGATTGGTAGAAGAGTTTAAATCTTGAGATTTTGGTTGATCAGAGATTAGGACATCAGAGTTTATTGCTGCATCAGAGTTTAACCCTTCAGTATTTGCAGCATCAGATATTGCAGCCTTGACTAATCTTCTCCTTTTCTTTTTCACTTCAAGCATTGGATTCACTGTGAATGGCTTCATGAAAGGTGCAGGAGGTATCTCAGAAAAACCAACCCTTCATCAGAATGTGTATCTTCATCAACCAATTTTCTCTTTTTAGGAGAAGATTATTTCACTGATTTACCCTTCCTTTTGCTTGTGCCCTGTTGAGAGGTGTGTTTTATAACTAAAGTCTTTTGGGAGATTATAGAGGCAGGCAAAAGTTTTTGGGTTTCAGTATTTAGAGGGTAGCTTGGGTTTGAATCAGAGGGTGTTAAACTCTGATCCATAGCCACATAGAGAAAATCTCTTTCATACATGGTAGGCATTCTCTGATGTAGGAGAAGCCAGACCCATGTAGGATAAAAGAGAGGAGGGAGATTACCTTTCTTTGCATCCTTCCTAGCTAAGTCAGCAAAAATTCTCTTATTCATACAAAAACTAGCTATACTCTGATCATTCTCAAATTTTACATTAGGCAACAAATGGCTAAAAATCAATTGAAGAAATCTAGAAAAATATACAGTGTTAGCATAATCATTTATTTTGCTAGCTAGCTGCCTAATTACCAAACAAGGAAAATTAAAATTAAGATTATGGGTCAGAGAGTACCCAATTTGTTGAGTTAATTGAGGGATGGCATCAAAGTTGGTGCATTTGCCTGTGAAGGCCCTCGTGATGCAATCAAAGAAGAAACTCCATTCTCTTATTAGATTAGGTCTTGTTAGGCTCCCTAGCTTTGAGAGGCTTCCTCCATAGCCTATTGTCCTGAAAAACTCCTCTATTTGTTCATCATTTACCAAATCATCATACATAGCCACTTCTGGAAGATGAAGGGCTTGTCGAACCACAGCAGGAGTAATCAAGTGTTTGCCATTGCATTGAAAAGTGATGTTAGGTTCTTCATCATCACCTGCATTATTAAACTTTGCAGATGACCAGATTCTCAGTATAGTTTGAGCAGAAAAATTAGAGGGTTCCTGAAGCGCATAACCAATGTAACTTTATTCTAGAAAATTCTGAATAACATGAAAATCTTAAGGTGTATCGGTTTTATTCAAAAGAGAGATATAGTTTATAGCAGCAAATGGGTAATTCTGGAAAGTTACACCTTTGGATGCCATTAAAATAACAAAGATTTACAAGTTTGAGCAATTAGGGTTTATATGAAACGAGAGAGCAAGAGAAAAATAATAGAAACAGATGAATAATTCAACGTGAAAATAAAAATTAAACTGTGCCCTTTCATTTGCATATACCCTGTAGTGGGACACGTGGCATAAACTGATTGGAAGAGTAATTATTAGAACAAGTCTCAAAATATAGCAAGTGTGTGTGTGTTTGTGTAATGATATGAACCGTCTTTTGTGAGATACACGCGCCCTATTATAAGTCCAATCAGAGAATATTAATTATGATATCACAAAATGAAATATGATGTCATAAATATGATCTCAGAGTTGACCACTTAAACAGAGTTTATCAGGCATAAAATCAGAGTTTATATAAGTCAGAGTTTAGTATTTACTGTCAGAGTTTACCACACACTCTGATAGAGTTTACCATAAACACTGATATTTTGTGATCAGAGAATAGATGCTTCAATGATCAGAGTTTACTCCATTTTTCATCAGAGTTTACCACATACTCTGACATATACTTTGATTGTCTGCTACTTGTCATCTCAAGTTCAGCCACTTGACACCATTCCTAATTCAGAAACCAATCTTGTAAATGTTGCTTCAGGCAAAGGCTAAGTGAATATATCTGCTAATTTTTGATCTGTGGGAACAAAATGAAATTTACTTGTGCCTTCCAAGACATATTCCCTTATGAAATGATAGCTAATACTGATGTGCATTGTCAGAGAATATTGAACTGGATTTCCTGTCATTGTAATAACACTTTGATTATTACAATAAATAGGAATTTTAGAAAAGTTCAAACCATAATCCAACAGTTGATTTTTCATCCATAAGATTTGTGCACAGCAGCTTCCAACAGCTATATACTCAGCCTCTGCTGTTGATGTTGAGATTGATTTCTTTTTCTTGCTGAACCATGACCCAAGCCTTCCACATAGAAATTGACAACTGCCACTTGTGCTTTTCCTGTCAATTTTGCATCATGCAAAGTCAGCATCTGAATAGCCTATTAATTTAAAATCAGACTCTCTAGGATACCATAAGCCAAGATTAATAGTGCCTTTGAGATATGTGAAAAATTCTCTTAACAATAATCAAATGAGGTGCCTTTGGATTTGCCTGAAATCTGGCACATAGACATGTGGCAAACATAATTTCTGGTCTACTTGCAGTCAAATAAAGAAGAGAACCAATCATTCCTCTGCATGCTGTTATATCTACAGGTTCTCCAGTGTCTTGATCAAGCTTTGTTGCAGTAGCCATTGGAGTTGTAGCAGATGCAGAGTCTTACATTTGAAATTTTGTGAGTAGATTCTTTGTATATTTAGACTGATTAATGAAAATGCCTTCCTCAGTCTGTTTCACTTGTCAACCTAGAAAATAACTCAATTCTCCCATCATACTCATTTGATACCTAGACTGCATTAACTTTAAAAATCTTTCAAAGAGTTTCTCATTAGTGGAACTAAATATTATATCATCAACATATATTTGTACCAACAAAAAATCTTTACTTTGAGTTCTATAAAACAAGGTTTTATCAATTGTGCCTCTAGTGAAACCACTTTCAAGTAAAAATAGAGCCAAAGTTTCATGCCAGGCCCTTGGTGCTTGCTTTAGTCCAAATAAGGCTTTATCTAGTCTGTAGACATGGTTTGGACATTTTGGATTGAAAAAACCAGGTGGTTGTTCAACATAACTTCTTCTTCAAGTTCTCCATTTAAAAATACACTTTTAACATCCATCTGGTAGACCTTGAATTTCTTATATGTAGCATAAGCAAGAAAAATTCTGATTGCCTCAAGTCTAGCTACAGGTGCATAAGTTTCATCATAATCAATGCCTTCCTGTTGAGAATAACCTTTAGCTACCAGTCATGCTTTGTTTCTTATAATGATTCCATCAGAGTCTGTCTTATTTCTAAACACCCATTTTGTGCTAACAATTTATATGTTCTTTGGCCTTGGAACTAGGGTCCAAACTCCATTTTTTTCAAACTCATTCAATTCTTCCTGCATTGTAGTAACCCAATCTGCATCCTTCAAAGCATCTTCAACCTTCTTTGGTTCTATTTAAGAAAGAAAACTATGAAATAGACATTCATTCTGAGTAGCTTTTCCTATCTTTACTCTACTTTCTAGATCACCAATAATTAAATCAGGTGTCTGATCTTTTGTCCATTTTCTTGGATGTGGATGATTTCTTGAACTAGACGCTCCTCCATTATTTGTGCCTTCATATAATGATTCTTCTGTAAATGCAGATCCTTCCCCTGAAGATATGTTACCATCAGTGTTTGATGCCTCAGAGTTTATGTACTCAGAGATTGAGGTCTCAGAGTTTGTGGTATCAGAGTTTAGGGTTTCAGAGTTTTTGTTGTTCAGAGTTTGGTCAGACTCTGATATTTGAATAACTGTGTTTTGTCATCCAATATCAGTAAGTGATTGATGTTGCTCCCCCTCAACATGTGCAGAATCTTCAATTTCTATTTCAATCATTTATGAATCAGAGTTTAAAGAATTAGAGTTTACCTCACCAGAGTTTGTTTGAACAGAGTTTATCTCATCAGAATTTGGTTCAACAGTGTTTGACTCATCAGAGTTTAGTTCAACAGAGTTTATTTTCTGCAGTTCATTTTCAAATCTCAGAGTTTCCTGTGCATCTTTATCATATAATCCAGCTATCTTTCCTTCATCAAAAGAGACATTAATTGATTCCATGACTGTCCTTGTCCTTAAATTAAACACTTTGAATGCCCTTGAAGAGGTTTTAGAAGTTGTAGCATAACCAATAAAAAATCCTTCATTTACTTTAAGTTTAAACTTCCTCAATTGTTCAGGATGAGTTTTGAGAATAAAACACTTGCTTCCAAAGATGTGAAAGTAGTTAACATTTGGCTTTCTTCCCTTCAAAGATTCATATGGAGTCATTCCATGTTTATTTATTAAAGAACAATTCTGAGTAATGCATGCAGTATTCATAGCTTCTGCCTAAAAATAAGTAGGTAGCTTTTCTCCTTCTAGCATTATTCTGGAAGCTTCAATTAGAGTTCTGTTCTTTCTTTCAACTACACCATTTTGATGAGGTGTGCTAGGTGCGGAGAATTGTTGAATGATACCTTTTGTTGAGCAGAATTCCTCCATTGCAGAGTTCTTAAACTATGTTCCATTGTCACTCCTTAGATTCTTTACCTTGTGTGTTGATCCATTCTCAATCATTATAATATGATCAAAAATTATCTCTGCAGTATCATCCTTCTTATGCAAAAAGTACACTCAGGTAAATCTAGTGTAATCATCAACTATCACCAGAGTATATTTTTTCTTTCCAATGGACATAATGTTGACATGACAAAATAAATCAAGATACAATAGATGAAAAGGTTGATCAATTGAATTTTTAGTTTTGCTCTTGAAAGATGTCTTCTTTTGTTTGGCCTTTTGACATGAATCACAGAGTCCATCATAATGAAATTGAACTTTTGGAAAACCTCTTACTAGATCCTTTTTCACTAATTCATTAATGTTTCCAAAATTCAAGTGACACAACTTTTTGTGCCAATTCCAGCTTCCCAAGGATGATGCCTTTCCAAGTAGGCAAGTTATGGGATCATCAGAATCAACATCTAAGCTAGTTTCAAATAAATTGTTATGTCTGTGACCAATAAGAACTACTTTCTAATTCTTCTTATTTTTTACTTCATAATGAGTTCCAAGAAATTTCACAGAATAACCTTTGTCTGCCATTTGACTCACACTTAGCAGATTATGTTTGAGTCCTTCTTCCAAAGCTACATTTTCAATGATGACATTTCCAATCTCAATGTTGCCATATCCCAGTGTTCTTCCTATATTGTCATCTCTATAAGATACTGTTGGGCCAACTTTCTCCTCAAACTTTGAAATCAGGGATTTATTTCCAGTCATATGTGCAGAACATCCACTATCAATCACTAAGATGTTTTTCCTGTTTCCCTGCAATCAGTAAATGCAAGTTAATTAGTAGGTTTAGGGACCCAAACTAGTTTGGGTCCTTTCTTTTGAAACTTGTTAACTTTTGCAGTAGAAGTATTTTTATCAGAGTTTGTATTAACAGAGTTTACATGATCAGAGTTTGCATTAACAGAGTTTGTACTATCAAAGTTTACACTTCTTTTATCAGACTTTATCACATATATTTGCTTGACAGTATTTTTTGGAGAAATATTTATTTGAGACAATGGTTCATAAAGATTATAATACAAACTATGATATTCTTTGCATGTATAAATGGAATGCCATAAACTACCACAATGAAAACATGGATTTTGTGGTCTATATCTAGTTTGTTTTCTAGCCTCAAAACTAGGTCTTTCAGATTCCTTCTTTTTATTTTGTTTGTAGTCAATGGCAAGGTAATTTGAATTACCACAAGTAAAACAGGTTTTCCTAGGAGCATCAGGGATATTCATGTAGTTATTCTCCTTAGTAATTCATACTTTGCCATTTCTATTTCTTTTCACCTTTTTAGGTTTGTTTTTATTGGTGACTGCCTTCAACTTTTCTTTAAGTTGCTTATGAGAAAGTAACCATATGTTTATTTTCTGACACACTATTATTTTAAGAGCATTCACTAGAAGTTTTCTTGTCATTACTAGCTCTAACAAATTTAAAAGGTTTATTCAATATACTTTTTGTGTGTGATTTAGTGTGTTTATCTTTGTCAGATTCATAACCTAGGGCAGAAGTCCAATTCTTGTTAGAAAGTATTTGTTGGACTCTCTTTCTAGAGTTTGTCCAAACTCTGAAAGTTTCTTTCTCTTTAGCTATCTCAGATTTTAGATATTCAACTTGAATTTCTAATTGAGTTTGCATGTGAATAGCATTATCAAAGTCTTTTTTAATGTTTAACATGTCAGAATTTTTAGCTTCAAGAATGTTATTCCTAGCAGACAGAGTTTGTATCTCAGATTTTAATCTTTCATTTTCCAGAGTCTATGATTTAAAACTAACATGCAAAGATCTAAGAAAAGACTTTAGTTCACAGATATTATCAGTTTGAAAATTAAAGAAAGAGTCTGGTACCTTATCAGAGTTTGGAGCATCAGTGTTTGCCATGAGTGCATAATTTGTTTCATCTTCAGAATCTGAGAAATCCATCTAATCCTTCTTTGATGTGATTAGAGCTTTTCCTGATTCCTTACTTCTGCATTCAGTAGCAAAGTGTTCCATCTTGTTACAATTGCAATACTTAACTTTTGACTTGTCAACAGTCTTTGATTTCCCATCTCCATCTTCTCTTTTCTTAAACTTATCTTTCTTGTCTGACTCCCCATGCTTCTTCTAAAAATTTGCTTGCTTCTTGTACTTTCTGTACTTCATCTTTTTGAAACCTTTAACAATCATAGCAACCATCTCCATTATATCAGAGTCTATGGAGTCATCAGAGTTTGCATCATAGTTTGTTTTAAACTCTAATTCACTGCTTTCTTGGACCATTATTTCTTTCCCTTTCCTTGTTGAAGCCTTAATGACTTTTTCTTTTGGTTCTTCAATCTTGGCTTCAACATTCAAAGCAATAGATCTTGTCTTGCTACTCTTCCTATTTTTTCTTTGCTGTAATTCCAAGTCATGATTTTTTACTTTTTCATAGACCTCATCTAAAGACATTTCATCTAAATCAGCTCTCTCTCTTATCAATGATTTCTGCAAATCCCACTCTTCTGGAAGAGACCTTAGAAATTTTGTGTTTGAATCTTCATTATCATACACCTTATCCACCAAAGCCAAGTTGTTTAACAGAGTTAGAAATCTGTCATAGATATCTGTGAGGGATTCATTCTATTTTTCTTCAAAGTATTCATATTCCTGAATTAACATAGATCTTCTTTTTTTTTTAATTTCCCTTGTTCCTTGGCATTGAACCTCTAATGCATCCAAGATTTCTTTAGCAGTTTTACATGCAATCACCCTGTTTGACATCACAGAGTCAAGACTGTTATGCAAAATATTCCTTACTTTTACATCTTTGAGGGCTTCTTGCTTTTCTTCATTGGTCCATTCTTTCTTGTCATTCAGTGTATAATGTGTAGGAACTTGTCTTCCTTCTACAATAGTTGCTGGAACCAATTTTGTTGGAAGATACTGGCCTTCATTGATTCTATCTAGATAATCAGCGTCTGTTGCTTCTAGGAACATCAACATCATTACCCTCCATGTAGGGTACTCATCTTTCTTCAAGATTGGAATTCTTATGCTCTCATACTTGTTTCCAGACATGATTTTATGATCTAACAGTTGACTTTAACTGCCTGCTCTGATACCAATTGTTTGCCCAGAAAGATAATCTATTACAGAAGGGGGGTTGGATGTAATAGTACCAATTAATCGAACAAGAACACAAGTATGTAAGGGAAATACTATTTTGTTTTAATAATAATGAATGGAATACAAAACTCTCTCAAGAAATTCTTTATTCTCAAGAGCAGCTAGGTTATGAAAAATAAGACTTGTAAAGATACAATTAAGTTAACCTATGTCTGTGTTTATATAGACACAATTACAATTCAATTATAAATCAGATTAAGAAAAAAACAGCTTTAAATAAGGAAATAGACTTGCATTTAGAATCCTTCTCACTATCATAATCATACTCTGATTTGATTATTTCCTGACAAACTCTGATAATAAACTCTGTCGGTTGAATAGTCTATGATTGGAGTATTCTCTGTTAGAGTAAAATCATTGGTATTCTCTGACAATCATCAGTATTTGCATTCCTAACATGGCAAATTCTAGGTTACGACAGTATTTAAAATAACACTTCCGACTCCTGATCCACGTTCGAAAATATGAAAGCCGCTCTACTCTTAGAGCCGTTAATTTACACCAGCATATATCTATAATATCTTATAGCATATACTCCAAAACATTTAACAAAAGATTAAACAATAGTTAAAATCAATTCGTAATATCAATAAGCAGTTATATCACAACATCAACAGTTTTTAACATAATAGTAGTACATAAAGTACTGGTTTCAAAAACTTGTCTAGGATCCTTTGGGTTATAGGGGTTCTTGAGGTTTTCAGGCGATCTATAAAATAAAATAGAACGTACTATTAGTTACTCGAGTAAGTTAAACATCGATCAATACTCACACACGAACCAAACTCCGGACACAATTAGTCAACTCATTCTAGATTTGTTTTATCTTAAGGACATATGTTAATCATTTAAGTCAAATATTTGGTCTATGACACATTCTCAATCCATTTTTCTTAATCATTTCCTAAATCTACTTTTCAAGTAAACCTCTTTAAAGAGTTTCACTTGTACCTTCTTAGCTTCAATATTTTTATAAAATTGAAAATTCAACATCTGCTCATGAAATTTTGCACAGATCTTAAACACTATCTACACTACTTATCCTCAAAATTTAATAATTCTAGACAATAGTTAATGGGTCCGTTTATATCTATAAAGTGAGTTATTCATAGCAGTTTGGTCATTTTGGTAACCTCCACTAAAATTAGATTTTCTCCTAAATTGTAAATTAGAATAACACGATTCAAGCATCAAAACAAACTATGAACCAAGAAATATGCAACCATGGTCAGTGGTGACAAGGTACAGTCCCTTTTTAGTTCGGGACTTCTAGTCCAAATAAGTCCAAGAAAATTGGGCATTACGACGGCTATAAATGGAACGTTTTCCGGATTCACTTTCGTGAATCCATTCACAATCAGCCCTACTTCAACACACTACTTTTAACATATCATTAAAGCTACTTCTTCCATAACTTCTAACCAACATTGTTTCACAAACATCATCCAACAAACATATACATCATTCTAACAAAATACCAAATCTTAGTCATGCTCTTACATATACTCGTATACTAACTTTTGCTTCATACTACTTCAATAAAAATCTCAAATATGGAGGGTGCTCATACCTTACTTAAAGTTTGATAAACTTAACTTAGAGCTTGGGGCCTTTAGAATGGCTTGTGTTAACCTTAAGAGCTTTGATTCATCAAGAAAATACCAAGAACATAGTTAATAACACTATTCACTACTATTCATGCTCATCTTTGAGCATTAATTTAACTATGAAATATTTGGAGGATGATCTTGAAATTTTGAACATACCTTAGTTAGTAATGAAAGTGTTTGACCTAAAACCAATCATGTATGATGAGTTAGGAAAAACTTTCTGCTACTCTTATTTGATTTCATTTGATAATAATAAAGTATTTATGTTACGGGCTTAATCTATTTGAAGTGTATTAAATAAGATGTTCCATAATTTAGAGCAAAGCTTCTAGAATTATAATGAGATTGTAATAATGAGATCTAGAAGATAATAGCTTTAGACTTAAACAGTTCCTGATCATAGGATAACTAATTGGAAATTGGTAAATCCGTAAAGATCAGTACATACTATGCTAGCTCTCTTAGGAGGATGTCTGTTCTCATAGACATTTGTGTGGTGACACTATAGCTAGTATGTAGGTGCTTATTAAGGAATAAGTTCACTGAACATGACTCGATAAGTAGAACAACTAATGGAGTTTACTCACGTGTCGATAGTTGTTTATTAAGTAAATAGTTGTACAAGTATCCTTAGACTTGAGATCGTTAGAGTAATCTCGTACACAATGATTTATGATTTGGTTTAGTCCTTAGTCTCTTGGACATTCATTAGGTCCATTCTGGGCATGGTGATTTATGTATGGAGATAGTTAACGGATCAATAAAGGATCTGCCCCTTCCAGTAAAGGAAGTGAATATTCTATGTTATTTTTAGATATGCAAGTTCAGGAATCTCTGGCCAGAGTGAATGAAATTAGAAAGAGTTTCTAATTTTCATTAAAAGGAACTTTGCATTATAAATAAGAAATCATATGATTAAATTAGATAGGCTTGACACGAGTTCCATGCCTTGTATTTAATTGGGATATTGAAGGGTAGAAGGAATTAATTGTACGGTAACTAATTACTGACAGGTTCTAAACATTCTAAGCAATGATTTCGTATTATCTGGATAGTCGCGATATGTTGAGAAGCATCACTCACGATGTAGAATAAATATAATTAATCAGATTAATTAAATTTAATGAATTAATAGAATTCATATAAATAATAAATAAAATGTTTATTATTATATATTTCTACTACCGGCTTAATATTGAACCTAAAGAGTCACACCATAAAAGAGATTAAATTATAGATGAAGGAATAATTAATAATAGCTAGTCATTATTTATTTATAAAATAAATAAATAAATAAATAAATATACCCGAGATGCGTGACAGGGTGTCTTGCACGCGTTTGACGCGTGCGCGCGCATGGGGATGCGTCAGAAACTTCTCGGGGCACGTGCGGGCGCGTGAGAGCTCAGAATGGGTCGTGTAATATACCGTTGGATTCGTTTTTCCGAGACGGTTCTAATGGTATATTACAATAATTTTTCTGAAATTGTTTCGGACTGTTTAAAGCTTCCAAAAGTGTTTTAAAGCAAGTTTTAACTGTTTTAAGTTGCTTTTAAATACACCATGTGATACATAGAGATGTATAATGCTTATATGTTGTAATATATGATTTAACATGCCTATCTTATGTTTATTCGTGATTATATATATGTGATATATTCTTGAATTATCATGAGATGATAGATTTAGGTGAACTTAATTAACATAAGGCGTATGTTAGACAATCTAGAATAGTGAAATTGTTTCGTGACCTTAATTTACGTATTATGAATACAATCATGAGATTTTTGTGTTTATGAAACACGTGATTGAATATGAATTTTCAATTTAAGTGAAAGGATGATTCTGTCAAACAACAGATATTCTATCTATAAGAAAGGGGGTTATTAAGAGACGCCTCTTGACAATACTCCACCCCTGGCCTGGGATGACTTCAAGTATCAATAGTTGATTTGAAATATTTAATCCAATCTAAAAGAATCTCTTTATAATATGATTATGATTGTAACATAATATAATCCCCTAAAATATAAAGAATATCAAGTAGTAATTGGCCATAAAACACAAAGGGCTTGTGTTGGTCATAGCCTTCCAACATAATAGAAAGTATTTCTTGTTTTTGAAACTCTGTCGTTTCGTGCTACAGCCGAGGGCGTTGTTTCCGAAAGAAGAGATAATTGTCTATAACATGAGATGTGTATGATGAATTGGAATCTTATGGTCGTTACGTGCTACAGTCGTGGGCTATTTGAAACTAGTTTAATTATACGAGATGTTGGAATTGACTTGACTTAGAAAATTGAGTTTGTCGTGCCACAGCCGTGACTCAAGTATTCAAGAGGCTAAAGTAAGATTAGGGAATAATATGAGATGTAGCTGACAAGAGTTGTCTGCCTATTGAACGTTACATGGCGTTTCGTGCTACAACCGAGGTTGTGTGGTGGAATGTAGGATCCCTATCCCACTATCATTATGAATGCTTAATTTCAATAAGGGATATAGAAATTAGATAGAATAGTGGGAGGCACTTATGAATAAAGACCCGATTCATATGGTGTTTTAGATCATGAAATAGGGTATTTGCTAAATGTTGTTATGTGTTTATTATTTACAGATTTACTATATACATAATGTCTTCTGCACTATCACTCCGTTGCATGCTCGATGCACACAGATTAACTGGTCCCAACTATGCTGATTGGCTTCGAAACCTGAGAATTACTCTCAGGATTGAGAAGAAGGAATATGTACTAGACTCACCTAAACCTGCTGAACCTGCTCAGGATGCACATAATGATGAACATATTGTGTATCGTAATTAGATAGATGATGCAAGAGTTACACAGTATGTTATACTGGGATCCATGAATGATGAGCTCTAAAAGCAACACGAGCATATAGATGCTCACTCTATCCTTATGCATCTACAAGATTTGTATGATGTGGTAGGAAGGACAGCTCGATATGAGATATCGAAGGAGCTGTTCCGTTGTAGGATGACTGAGGGATCATCTGTGAATGTTCATGTGCTCAAGATGATCAATTTGATTGAGCGTCTTGGACAACTTAGATTTGTCATGGATGTGTAGCTGAATCAAGATCTGGTATTGCAATCACTTCTAGATTCATTCTTGCAGTTCATTGTGAACTTTCACATGAACAAGTTGGATGTCAGCTTGCCTGAACTCCATAACGTGCTGAAAACTACTGGGTCGAATTTTCCCACAAAGAAGAGTTCTGTTCTTCTAATTGGTGAAGGCTCTAACCCTAAGAAGAGGAAAAGGAGCCCTCCTAAGAAGAAGAAGAAGGTAGGTGAGGAAAGGCTAGTTCCTCCAAAAGCTGAAGATCCCAAAAGCAAAGCTGTTTGCTTTCACTGCAACAAAGTGGGGCACTGGAAGAGAAACTGTAAGGCTTACCTTGCAGAATTGAATAAGAAGAAGGGTGGTGAGACTACCGCTTCTGCTTCAGGTATGTTCATGATCGAACTAAATATGTCACTTAATCAAACTTCTACTTGGGTATTAGATACCGCCTGTGATTCTCACATTTGCAATTCGTTGCAGGGACTAAAGAGAAGTAAGACTCTTGAAGAAGAGGAGGTGATCCTACGTATGGGCAATGGAGCAAGAGTTGCTGATGTAGCTGTAGGATCGTTTGATTTACTTATGCCTACGGGCAAGACTATTATTTTGGATAATTATTATTTTGTTCCCTCAATTGTGAGGAATATTATTTCTATTCCCATATTAGACTTGCATAGTTTTTCATTTGTTATTGAGAATAATAAATGTTCAATTTTTAGAAATAATGTTCTTTATGGTGTTGGTATTTTAAATAATGGTTTGTATGTATGTGACGTAGAACATAGTTTACTTCAAATTGAACATAGTAATAAAAGAAAAAGAGATGATGAAAATCCCACCTACTTGTGGCACTGCAGACTTGGTCATATTAGTGAAAATAGACTTAAGACATTGCATAATGAAGGGTTACTAGAACCTTTTCCTCTTTAGAATGCAGATTTGATTATTTTTAGTTCCAAATTATTTTTTACAAAAAATAGTACAGTCACAAAAAAATTAAAAATAATAGTATTTTTAATCATTACTCTTTGTTTAATATTTATTATATATTCAACATATTTTAATATATCAAAGATAAATTAATAAAAATAAAATATCTAATTTTGCATTAGGCCTCCGAAATTATTGACGAGCCACATAAGTAGTTCTTACTTGATTTATAGAAATTATGATTGGAAAAAAACGAAGTCGTTTATCAAATTACTTGAAAAACTTAAAAGACTTGTTTGGTTATCCAAATTTGAAGGAACCTTCCGTCTGATTAAAGCAAAAGCGAACTCCCAAGGTGTCATTCGTTGATGTGGTTTACCTTAACTTGTGGTCATCACATTGTACTGTCTTGTACAATTGGATCATTTTATTAATCATTCATGGGTTTTTATACTATAAATTTACTACTACAAAATCTAAATCCCCACAAAATTTGGAGCCTAGATTCTTGTTTGTTTATTACGTTCTTTATATCTCACTTTCTTGTATTTTTTAAAATACCAACATGGCCACAGTATCCAAACTTCACATTTCACCGTTAGAGTACCACCGTCGTATAGTCCAACCACCGCAGTTCGGCCGGCAAGTACCCATGTGGAACCCGATACCTTTAAAGGGACGTCGAAATTATTTGGTGCATGTGCGAAAATGTAGGTCTTTCAAGTCAGAAGAGGGAAGTGAAGTTGGTGATGATGAAAAAAAAATGGCACGTAGCAAAATTTTAAAGAAAGAAAACAGACTGAACTCTGAGAGAGGTGTATATAAGCTTCTGGGGTCCTTTCGATCTACAATATCAGGACTTTTTAATTTACATACGAATGAAAATTTTGTCAAGGATTTGGAGGAGATTTTATCATCTGTAAGCTAGTCTCTCAAAATCCCTTCCTTTCTTTCCTAGTTAAATGCACGATGTGTACCTGCAGTTGCACGTTTTTGCACCTTGTGACATTTTTCTTTTAACACATTGTCTTATTAGATTGTGCTTGGGAACATGGGATTCATTTGAAATGATGGATTTCAAATGACATGAATTGAGTTGTCATTTCAAATTTTTAAATTTATACTAGTTTGTGAATGTTTTGGATTTCAAATGAAATCCAAATTCAAATTCTTTTAGTTATCCAAACATGTCATTTGAACAAATCCAGAATTTCAAATGAAATACAAATTCCCAGACAGATCATTACTGTATTTAATGCTAGTATCCACAGTTTCTGGGTTTGTTTCTAAATGTGTCAAGTTGTAAAAAAATAAAATTTTAATTAACAAGTCCTTTCGGCCATATTCAGGTTGATGGAGTGATCTTGTGTCATTTTTTAATTTTTCCTATGTAAGTGCATGACTTGTGTCGATGATCGAGTCTTGTTCTTGGTCTTGTGACACATTTTCACAGCTAGTTAGTGTCCTATGAATTCAGAGAAAATTATGTTGATTGAAACTTTTTATTTGGAACATCGGCAGATGGCTCTCCATGTTGGTAGATATATTGTGACCATGATGAGCACCGGAGTAGTATTGTTTACTGGATTACAGTTGTCTGGTACTGTAATTTTCACTTTTTATAGAGAAGTTTTCTTTTTAGTATTGTTGTCGACTTAGAATTTACATAATGATTAATGAAACATGTAAAAAATCATTTTTCATTTTCAAATTTTGTGAAGGTGGCGATGGTCAAATAAATGATTTGATATGGTATAGCTGGCTTGGTGGGATTATTATTGTAACTATGATTGGCTCCAACAAAGATGAAGTCGGTCGGGCAGGTCCACTCAACATTGTCATAACTGGAAGGTACACACCCTGTCAATGGATATTAGCAAGATGTAGAAAGTTTTGCATATAGACTAGATCACTAAGAAGTAAGAAATAAGGAAATGGTTGTGTGATATTATTTCATTACCTCTGATGTAATTTCAGTTATCCACATAGGAAATTGTTAATTTCAACGTAAAATTGCAATTGGTGTCCAAGATATGTTTTTTCGTCAAAAAATGGAGCTGGGAGCTGTTCAGCTGAACTGTTTAAATTGTGCATTCATCAAAGCATTAATCACATATTTGCATAGATACCGTTTGTGTTAGAGCAATGATAGTTCTAGTTTCTGTTAGTATCAGATTTCATTTTTTTCTCTTGACAGTACAAGAGGACTAGGGAAAGCTCTAGCACATGGGTTTTTGCTTTCTGGACATCGCGTGGTTCTGGCATCTCGTAGGTGGTGTTCCTAACTATAGAACATAAATTTTATTGTTTTATTAATTTTTCCCAATCATTTTTCTCTGTGTACCATCTTGTTAATACATATTTTTCTATGAAAGCAGTCTGGAATCTGTGGAACAGACCATTAAAGATCTTGAACACAGTCTAAAAGAATACCTGGAAACTGCAGACGACTTTTCCAGAAAAACCTTGGAATATGCACAAGTCGTGGGTGTAGCATGTGATGTTAGCGATCCTAAAGATGTGAAAAAATTGGCAAACTTTGCTGTAAATGAATTTGGATCTATCGATATTTGGGTAAGTTTATGGATAGATTTTCTAGAACATGACCTAACTAGTTATTTTTATGGATAGCTTTTCCAGAACATGCACCTAACTAGTTATTTTTTCCGTCTCTCTTCAGAATACCAAACACAATAATCAGTAAGAATCTCCCTAAAAGATTTATCTCAGACATTTCCACAAAATGTTTATCTTAAAAGCTATGATAATTTTAAATTGGGAGCTTATTGGCTGTGACATGGTGTCTATATTACCTGCCTAAGTGATTTAGTGTTAAGGTTCTGCCTCGAGGCATGAATATTCTGTTTGACTGAGTTGGTCTCATTTAAGGAAAAATTTCATACGCATTGGATCTGGTAGACTTTTGTAATAGGGGACTGTTGTATACAGATTTTCTAGTATCATTTACCTGATATGAGTCTCTTCTTTATGGTAATCCTTCTACAGATAAACAATGTTGGAACAAATAAAGGTTTTGGACCTTCGCTGGTTTTTAGTGATGAAGATATTCAACAGGTTTGATCTTCTTACAATTATACATATCTAAGCTAAAGATTATCTACCAAGTGCTTATTTCACTGAATGGACCTCATATAATAGATAGCTGGGCAGGCCACCCATTATGGTGACGTGTATTTGATTTATATCTGTCGCTGTAAAACTTCTGTTCATTATCCTTTTTTAATGAAACCTATCAGTAAATCAAAATAATGTATAAAACTTTCATATTTTGTATGAATTTTATATTTAATATTTTATCATCAATAGCTAGAAAAGGCAAAACAATACGAGTATTTAGTTTCAGAACACGTACCGCATGCACTAACTTTTGCATGAAACATTATATTTGAGTTCGATTAATCTACCATTGTTTCTGGTCGATCTGTCAATTTACTAGTACGTTTTAAATATTTGGATAGATGGTCTCCACAAACTTGGTTGGATCTATAATTTGCTCTTGTGAAGCTATGCGTGTAATGGATGACAACCAGAATGGAGGTTGCGTATTTAACTTGGATAGTGCGGGTTTTGGGAGATCTAGCACTCCTCTAACAGCTGTGTAAGACTCTTTAACACTAAAACATATATTTTCTTGGGTACAGGCTGAGAGTTCCGTTGCATTCTTGGGTTGGAGTGTGTCTTTTGATCTTTTATGCTTGTTAATTTTGTTGACATTGTTTAATCTGCTTTCGCCTGTAGTTATGGGTCACCAAAGTGTGGTCTTAGGAAGTCCCATTCTTCCCTGATGAAAGAAAGCAAGAAATCAAAAGTTCGAGTGCATACAGCCTCTCCAGGCATGATTCTGACAGACTTGACAGACTTGCTTTTAAGGTACACTTGAAAACTCATGTTTGCATGTCATTTGTGCCCTTCTTTGGGGTTAATTAAGCAACAAACTCATTGATTTATATATACCATACATATTCTCTCATGTGTTATGACGAAATCTACCAAGTCAGTTCATGTTTAAATTTTCCCATCAAACATTATGTGCTCTGAAAAAGGTAAGTTGAGAGGCAATTTCCCTGATCTGTCTAGACTGTCTTCCAGCGGTTCTACTGTCGAAACCAAACAAATGTTTAGCATCATCTGTGAGCTTCTGGAGACAGTTGCAAGAACTTTGGTTCCAAGGATGCGAGTTGTAAAGGGAAATGGACAGGCTATCAATTACTTAACCCCTTCCAGGATCTTACTTGCCTTCCTGACTGCAAGGCTACGTCAAGGTCCCTTGTTTGATGATGAGGTAATTTTTCTCTTCCAATTAATTACACTTTACGCCGATAGAAGTAATTTTTCCAACAAAGCAGATGCAAGAGTCTTTTCTCCTATCTCAGGGAAGAGCGGTATATGCATCCGAAACTGACAGACTACGGAACTGGGTTGAAAGCCTGACTCGATTATCAACTAAAGGTGGCATGGAATCATACACCGAGGACATTTGGATTTCAGTTTTCTTGCTTTCCATAATTTGTGCTTTTATTATCCTGTCTAGTAATCTAAACTCTTAACCAAACCTCCAACTTGAAAACTAATAGAGCTACAAAACAAACGAAGGAAGCTTAAATTTTCTTCGCAAAATGTATCCCTAATGCAATGCAAAGAGACCAGATATGCAAGCAACGTATAATATGTCTCCCTTGCATCTTTGAAAGCTATCTTTGACTGATAAATTTAAGTTTAGCTGGTAAGCATGGCAGGTAACGATCTGTCTACTTCCTGCGGTTTCAAATATTTTCTGTTAATAAATGAACTGTTCATTATTGAAATTTGAAATGCTTGTAACATGTTATGGTTCAACATGACTTTACAATAAATCTGATGTATGTCTATTCTTTTATATGAATCCAAAAGCGTCCCTCTCGTTTTCCAAGGGCTTAAACTGATATCCTATACTCTTGGTTATTTCTGTTGCCCAATATTAAGCTCTGCTTGGACCCACCTTTTTTCGAACATTATTGAATGCCTTATTTGACTATTTAGTTATTCAAGTCTGCACTCTTTAGTCATTCAAATCTGCACTCAGGAGCAATTTAATCATTAAAGTTGATTTTTGGCCAGTTGAATAAGGTCTAGAAAGACTTATAAGTTATAGTTAGTGGGGGAAAAATAGACGAGGAATCTTTTCGTCCAGATAGCTCACATGACTCATTATACACATATTTGAAAAACTAACTCATACTCATGTTTTCACTATATTTTTTTCATCACAAAGATATATCATAATAAAAAAAAATGAAAAATTGGCTATGAAGATTCAGCGCGGTATGACCGGATGTACCCTGGCACTCTCTTATCACACATCCGGTAATGCCAAGAACTTTAGTCAAATTAACACATATTGCCTTACCATTATTACAAGAAAAACTGGATTTAACAATGGTTTTTTCCCGTTTTCTAATATTCATGTTTCCTGTTTTCTATTGGGCCGCCGTCTCTTATGTACATCAGAAATGGTACACAAACCATTGTGCAAGTATGATAAAGATAACGATCCATGTATTCTAAAGCGTTGTATAATATTCAAAAACCACATCGATCTTTATTAAAACTCTAGTCTGATATGATTTCAATACTTAACTCATAATATAAAAAAACAAAAAAACACGATAGATACTTATTTTACAATTCCAACGTACATACTTTTTAATCACAAATATTCTTACTCTTACTCGTACACTTACTAGTCACATATTATAATGACCAAATACTGAAATGTAAATTACTTACTGAAATAAGAGACAATCTTACACTTTCAGGATATCCTAAATTTCGCTTCTCCAGAATATGTAGTCATCAAAACTTTCAGGGGCTTGCATAGAATAAATCAAATGTTATCCAAAATCTTATAGGGGAATGCACGGTACAAAACATAATGCTACCCAAATGGCCAAAACACACATACACAATAGTCATGACTCAACATGTCTCATAACTCCGGCAACACGTCCATACTATTTAAATATATTGTATACGTAGTGTCAAGCACGAGATTCTCTCCACTCATGACGGAGACTTACAATGTCTCCCAAGTCATATACATATATCATAAAAAGACTGAAAAATATTTTACTCAAAATATCACATACGCCAAATAACATTCAATACTAACTATCCAAATAAGATGCTTCAAATGAAAAAGTGTAAAACACGAAATTTGTAGATGATTCAAAAATATTTCCATAATGATAAAGTTCGTAAAAAATGAAGAAGTAACGAGTTCCGAAATTAAACAAATATGGGTTGGTAGAACAGAATCAGCACCTGATCACAGAAGTATTTTGATATTTAAGACATCAAAATCACAGAATTTGAAAGCAGAACATAAAGACTAAACGTAGAACATGAAAATATCTTTATAGAATGATATTACTCTCAAAAATCGAATACAATTTCAATTTATTATGAATTTCTGAAGTTACATCATAAGCTTGAATTAACACATCAGATCACACAAACGGCAGATTTAAACATGTTTGTATGCCAAATTTCAGAAAATACAAATAACAAAAGTTGTAGATAATTGAAGGAACTTTCTAGTCACAATAAGATCGTAACAATTCGATAAATAACGAAGGAGATGTGGATTTAATAAGAATCAGAATGGATACAAACTATTACAATATACATGCGGTTTTGAATCACAAAGAGAGAACAAAGAGAGTGTACCATAGATATTTGTACCTTAAAATCCAGAGATTATGAATGATACTCAAGAAATTGGGATGCTTCAATTCACAAAAAGCCTAATCAAAATCACAAAACCTCCTTTTAAGCTTTCCTCCAATTCTTCTCTTTCTTCCTCATTCTCCTTCTTCCTCTTTTTCTCTTTTTCTTTCTTATCTATGACTGCTCCTAGATTACTTACAAAACCCTTACATTCACACTAATTCTAATTCTCCTTTTCCTTCTTTTTTTCTTTTACTTTTTCTTTTGTTGACCAATTATATCTTCTAAAGTATCCTAATAATAAAATAAATATAAATATATACAACTAATAAATAAATAATAACTCACTAATATTATTTTTAATATTAAATAATATATAAAAATATATTCTAAAAAATACGAGATGTTACATAAAATGACCGCACAATAATTCTTATAAATAAAGGCAATGTATTATGTTATTTCAGACAACCTTTTATAACCAAAAACCAATTATGATAATATTTTACATACAAATATTTTGTAGTATAATCGTATTGTTAGAACTTCCATAGACAACATTTTGTTCCTCCAAATACTTGTTTTTGATATATTCAGATAATGGTCTGGTTATAACTGAACTATTGTCTCATTATAAAGGATACGACATTTGCAGTTTTATAAAATGTTGTTTGAATAACTACAATACGAGGCTTTTATTAGTTCACCCTTTTTTTTTTACTTGATTCATACATTGGTACTTATGTTTACAAAACGTTGCCTTAGTAACTATGATACGAGTGTTTTATTTTTGCATGCTATTGTGTTTCTTGTAGTTGGACAATGCTAATTATGTTTACAAAATATTGTATCAATAACTAATATATGAGACTTTTATTTTTTCATACTTTTGTGTTTCTTATAGTTAGGCAATGGTTATTTTCTTTTTATCTGTTGTACATGTTTTTGTTTCACAAAGATTTGCTTTGTTAAAAGCATTGTTTTAGGTTTTTGTACATCATGTTTTTATGAAGTTGGGCTATTGTCTGATAACATCTCTATTTATATTTGCCCATTAGCTAAAAATAAATGAGACAATGATTTATTTTACCATAAATAATAGATTATATAAAAAAATCAACAAACCAAAAATTACCAAACCAATATATACTTCATCATTTCATTTCCAACTAATATTCACCCCAACTTAAAAATCCACCATTACAACCACATAAATCATACCAAACCCAACTAATATTCATTTCACCTTAACGAAAACATCTACAATCAAACCACCACCACTACCAACTAATATTCAATCCAACTGACCATAAAAACACATCTACAAATTCAACATTAAAATAGTACAACAGGATAGCTAATATATTTTAGGTTGAACATATCCAAAATAAAGATGGGTAAAAATATTCACTTAATTTACCTATCAGAAATATAGAAAATATTATCTTATTTTCAACCAAAAATATTCAGTTATATGACCATGAAGCACATAATAAGCGTGGTGCTTTATGAAGTACTTTGCCTAATCAATCCTAATTTCATTAATCCCGTTGCCATAAGCTTGGTTAACATAGTCCTCCGTTAGTGCAAGTCACATATCATCACCATAAAACACAAAGACATTGACAATAATTTCAGAAAATTAGAAATTTACCTTTATTGTAAATTTGAGTTCCTTTTCTTGGCATATCTCTTTTATATAGCGCATCACAAATTTGTCACAGTCCTTGCTCCCAGTTCGGAGAGGAACACCCTGATAAATATATGAAAAAATCGTATGTCGACAATAGACCAAAGAAGTGATAAGATACATATATATTATGAAAAAATATTACCGTTAGATTCTCCCAAATTATTTTCTTCTTTAGAAACTTCTTCACATTTTCCTTGTAAAGTTTGATGCCACTGTCAATATATAAATCAATATCAATACATTTTCACTCAAATGTTAAAGCGATTCCGAATTAAATAAAGTTGTAATGTGGGACTCACTTGTCAACCACTTCTATCCATTCTTCACATGCAATTCGGCGGTTCAATGGGTGCATGTGGTAAACCGTTTGTGTGTCTGGAACCACATCATTCAACGCCCAATGGTTCCCGGTAAACTTGGAGGAAAGTTTGACAACATGATCCGGGTCGATTCCAAGAAAACATAGTATGGTTGAGTTCTTGTAGAAACATAAGCATTCCAGGTCAGCATGGGATATGACTACATCATGGTTTTGAAGGTGCAATATAAGTTACCAAAATTTACATTTTTTTTAAAAATACGCTACATTATAATAATTTTTATCACTCGATAAAAATATAAAATCTAACGATTTTTTTATACAAACATTTAATGATATCTTTTATAACACACTTAAATGTAATAAGATTCTTCAAGGTGTTTTGTCAAATTATAAAAAACATATTTTCTCAAAACAAAAATATATTAAGAAATCTATTGGTATAAAAACTTCAAAGTATATTTATTGTTATATAAAAAATATAAATAACATATTTCAAAAAACAATATAAAAAAATTTAATTTTTATAAATAAAAATATATACTTTATATGTTACCTAGTAAATATACTATTGTATAAGGGGGATTGAATACAAAGGTGTCAAAAAATTTGAATTTATAAGAACAATTATTTGAATAAGTACTGATTTTTTTTATCTTTATAAAAACAGTTCAAACTCTCTCAAGAAACAATGTATTCTTAAGAACTGCTAGGTTATAAGAATAATACAGCTTGAACGACACATCAATGTAAACATAAAGGCTTATTTACAATTTAAACCCTATGTTATTAACAATATACAATTCAAACCCTTTTTTAATATATTTAGTAAAATTAACCCTACGTTTTTTAACTATTTACAATTGGAACTTTTTTAAAAAATAATAAGTAAAATTTTGAAATAATTAGTAATTTTAATCCTATATTTTTTAACTATGTACAATTGAAACCTTTTTCAAAATAAATAATAAATTGAACCCTACGTTTTAAAATATTTAGTAAATTTAACCTTGATTTTTTAATTTTGGAATATATTCATCGAAGAGTATTTTTGAAAATAAATTCAATTTGGTGATGAACATTCATAAATATATTGAGCGGGAAGTGTGATGTAAAGATGGAATAATATAAACACATATTAAAATTTTATTGAAGATATATAATATATTATACATATAGATATATTAATATAGAAAAGAACATCTAAATATCCATTTTATAAGAAAAACCATAATAATTGCAAATATCTATTATGCTTAGATAATATCTATACAAAAAAAATTGACAATAGTGCATTTGACAAATATTTATTCAAAATTTTGTCGTAAAATTTATTTTATTCCGAAATTAAAAAGTTAAGGTTAAATTTACTAAATGTTTTAAAACGTAGGGTTAAATTTACTATTTATTTTAAAAAAAGGTTTCAATTGTACATAGTTCAAAAATATAGGGTTAAATTTACTAATTATTTTAAAAACGGTTTCAATGGTAAATAGTTAAAAAACGCAGGATTAAATTTACTAAATATATTAAAAGAAGGTTTGAATTGTATATTGTTAATAAAACAGGGTTTAAATTACATTTAAGCCAAACATAAATTGTGTTTATATAGTACACATATGCTTTTCTAAATACGACAATTCAGAGTAGATGGCTTCCACAAGGTAATTGACAGGAACAGAAACACTTCCATATATATACATACATATATATATGTGTGTGTGTGTGTGACATATATATACATATATATATACATGCATGTATATATATCTACATATACATATATATACATACATACATATACATATATATACAAATATATACATATATATACATATATATATATACACATATATATATACATATATATATATATATATATGTATATATCTTCAATTAAGTCTTGATTCTTCGAAACAATGTCGGCTAAACTGTGATCAGCCTAAACTCTGTCGATAAGTAAACTCTAATTGAGCATACTCTGATCATATCAGTTAGACTCTAATCAGCTTGGATTTAAACTGTGATCATGGTTAACTCTCACTGTTTTCCTAGTTGCACAAGTAGAAGAGGGGGTTGAATACTTGTGTGTCTTTTCTGCCTGATTTAAAATCAAATTCAAAACAAAACTCAAACACAAAGATATGAATAAGTACTGTTTGTATTATTGATTTGTAAATACAAAATTCTCGTAGGGTGTACACAAACTCTAGCAACTTCTCTGTGTTTATCACATCAACTCTCTCTATCTCTATGCTCTCACAAAAATATCACTCACACAAATTATGCTTCGACTTCCACACTTTTACAATTAGGTTACATAGAGTTTATATAGAGAGCTACCTATCAACTAATAACAAAAAGATAAATTACAATAGGAATATAATTCCTAATTATTAGTTGACAGTTTCCTTCTAGAATTATCTTTCTTTCCCATAGCATATCTGCAATATATTTATCTTGATCTTCGAAGACTTTCCATTCCTGTGATCTTCTTCCAAATTTAACTTTAACTGTATAGACTCTGAAACCTTCAGACTATGATGATCTTCAGACTCTGATCATATGTAGACTCTGATAGATCATAGACTCTGATAGTCTATAGACTCTGATCACCTTCCAGACTCTGATCTTCATGCAGACTCTAGTTTCACTTTTTACAGAAATTCTTCTAAGTACAAGTAACATGAATGTTGACTATCTAGACTCTGATTATACATTTCAGAGACTAGAAAGACTTATTATAAATAAACTAAGCTGGACCCTATTCTAGCATTTTATACATCATCAAATGAATATATTCCTAACAATCTCCCCCTATTTATGCTTTATAAAATGTAAGCATAAATCCAGGTTTGATGATGTCAAAACTAAAGAATAAAACTATCAATCTAGAACAGTATAAAAGAATTTTAAAGGAAAAAGAATTACTTCTCATTTAATCTTCTCAAAGGCTGGATTGTTCTTCAAAAATGAATTCAGCATATTTTCCTCCACAATTTCCAAAGCTTCACCAACAAATTTCTTCAACTTCTTCATTTCTTAACTTGAGCATTTGATTTGATAGTAAGCTGCTCTTAGATCATTTGCACTGCTTTCTTGATCTTTTAAGTCCTTCAACATTAGAACACTAACTTTCCCAGTCATAGGCTGAAACCCAAAGTAATGACCCACACCTTCTTGAAATTTAATCTATTTTTCTTCCAATGGCATGACTTGATCATTTCCCTCAGTATCAACATATTTTAAAGAAAATTTGCCCATTTATCGATTTGCCTGTCTGTGCAAAGTCAGCTTTCTGTCAATCTCTTTGAACCATTTGTGAGTGATAGCCTCTTTACTCTTATTTACTTCATATGCAATCTGTAAGAGAAATTTAATGTACTGTAATTCCTCAGCCTGTTTGAAAAAGATAAAATTTGATTGGTTAATCCATCTTACACTTCCACCTTCTATGAAATATACCAGCATCTCATTCTTCACCTTTTATGTGCCTCCCTGTCCTTGTATCTTTCTTTCAAAAACATTATAAACAATTTGAGAAAACACCACTTTGTTTAGATGCTTCTGTGTGATCTTTTCAAACTGCCTATCTGTCAAGGATTGATGATCCCTGGTTAGAGTGGATGTTCTGTCAATGTCAGATTCTTCAAAACCTCCAAGACCTGTCTTCCTTTTAGCTCTAAGTTGCAGATTTGACTGACTGCACTTCCAGTCTGAAGGTTTTTGAGTTTGATCAGAGTCTGACTTATTTCTTTGCTTATCAGAGTCTGACTTAGACTCTGATTTCCCATGTCTAGTCCCTGACTGATGTGTTTGTATTTTTGCTACTCCAGATTGCTTTTGTTGCACATCATCAAGACCCCTAGGACCATGAGAACTATCACCAGTTTCATCATCATCACCATCTCTCCTTCTTTTAACTCCCTTTGATTTATCTTTGCAACCATCATCCTTATCATCCTTATGTCTCCTGGAGGATTCACCTTTCTTCTCCCCCTTTTTGACATCATCATTACTGGTGACAGTCAAAAGAATCTGTTCAAGAACTGTGGAGATATTGGTATGTTCTGCAATGACCGAATCAACCTTGGAGGCCAAATCAGATACTGCAGTTTGGAGATTGGCTTGAATAGTAGTGATAGAAACAATAGCATCCTTGAAAGAAACTTCTTTGGATAATTGAAGGGAGTGAATTCTGTCAAATCTGGTACTGAGCAGAGAAGTAGCATTATCAACACCATTGAGTTTGGTTTGAATATGAGAAATATCTTTGACCACACCAGCTAATTGACCAGCAACAGTCTCTGTCTCAGTCTTAACGTCTCTATCTAGGGCTTGATCTTCTTCACCAGGATAGTGACCATGTTCCTGTAGAAAGGACTTTTTCTGAAAAGCTGGAAGTCTCTTAGATTGATGAATGGCCATAATACAAGCAAAAGAATCTTTATCAGTTATGCCTCTTTTCTGTGCAGACTCCCAAGACTGAGGAAACACCTGATCAAAATAGACAAAAGAAGGGTTAATTGGAGCATCATCTTCAGAAGAGTATTCCTCAGCAACAGGCACAAGCTTTGTGATTGGAGGTGTAGACTCTGGTGGTGGTGTAGACTCTGAAACTGCAAACGGGACTATAGACCCTGACTCCTCCTGAGAGTGATCAGAGACTGTAGACTCTGGAAGTCTAGCCCTGATAGGCATGATCAAAAGTGGTTCTTCTGACTTCAATTTTGCAGCCTCAGTTAAAATGATATTCACCAAAGCCTCCATGACTCTATCTGCTCTCCTTGCTAGAGAATCCACCAGATGAAGTTGTGGTCTCTGTGTAAATGACTTTTGAGCAGCAAGAGCCTCCTCCTTTTTTCCAATCTGCACAATCAATAAAAGTGACATTCCATCCATCCCCTGCTCCAACTCATTGGATCAACTCTTTGGAAAATCTTGATCCCAATAAGTAAAGCTAGGTTCAGGATACCCTAATCTCTCATTCTCACAGTGGGGTTGGACACCCACTTTCTCAATCTCACTCAGGATCTCTACATCCTTTTCTACCTCTTCTTTTGCCTGGACCAGTGCCAGCCTCTCAGATATTTTTTCACTCATTTGGGAGGGTGCACTCAAGAATCCTACAGAAGAGGTGTTGAGAGAGAATGATTGTGCTTCAATACCTGAACCACTTTGATGGAGGGGAACCTCTTCATATGTCTGAAGGCTAGGGGTTTCCACCAAGGGATGAGCAGCAACAGATTCTGAACCCTTACAAGCATCTTCTTTCTTTTCAGAGTCTATTGGCTCCAGTATTCCAGTCTTAGGGTCTACTCTAGAATCTGACTGCTTCAGTATGACTTCATTAGAAGCCAGAGTCTGAGTGTTACCATCTTTGACTGTTTGTGCATGAGACTCCCCCTCAAGGTGGATAGACTCTGATAAAATAGATTGGAAAATTTCTTCATGAGCATCCATCAGAGTCTGTCCTCCCATATCACTGGGGTTCTCATCAGCTCTTTGGTGAGTTGTCAAGGAGGGCCTTACAGCATACTCCCCTGCCCCATTATCACCCAACCTCTGACTAGTTGGTTCTTGTGTGGGTGAGGCAGACTGAGCATCTTTATCACTAGTCACCACTGGTGCACTAGTCCCATCCTCCAACTGCCTGGCATCACCTGCTACCTCCTGGGGTTCTACCAAAGTTAATGCATCCAAGTGTCCATTGAGAAAGATCCTGGCATTGAGTGCATTGATGGCCTGGGCAAAAGTCATGTAAAAGGAATCCTGCAGTTCCCTTGCTAGCTTCTGATAAGATGAGCCCTTGAGTTGATCTAATCTACTTTCATAGGTTGGGTAGATGTATTTGTTGGCCACCTTTCCTACATTTTAGTCAAGAAAATCAACCACCTTCCTTGAAAGAGGCTAAATAGTAGAAATCCAATCAATAGTTGTCCTGTAGGTAACCCCTTGATCCTAAATTACTTCATAGTCAAAAACTGGTTGCTCAATCTCAGTTTCCAACTTAGCAACAGACTCTGATTCTCTCCTTTTGTAGATCTTAAGCTTTTTAGGCTTCTTTGTGATTTGTTGTTCAGAGTCTGGCACACCCAGTGCTTTGAGAACTTCAGTTGTCCTGCCTTCTATGAGCCCAACTGCTTTTTCTTGGAATGATGAGTTGAATAGGTAGCTGTATAGATATTTGACCACATCCTGTGCAGACATTTGTAGCTCCTGTTCCATTCTCTTCCTTAGGGCTTCATAGGTTGAAAGAAAATCCAAGACTTGAGATTTAGTCTGATGTTTCTCTAGATCTTCAACTGATTCCACCAAAGGATATAAGAATAGCAGTGCCTCGTCACTTGGAGTAATGATTTCATCAATTAGACTTGAGACTGCATCCAATGGCATTCTTTCCCAAAATGTGTCATGATCAGAGTCTAAAGACAGTCTAGACTCTGACTCAACATTAGACTATGGTTTAAGTGTTTTCTTTCTTTCAGAGTCTGGCTCTGCAGGAGCCTTGTGAGCATCTGTTTCCTGCAAAACAGGGCTAGTAATAATAATAGGCTTGTGTGTGTGTGCATAATAAGCCTTCCTCAACCTTCTGTACTTTTGAGCAAAAGATTTCTCAGGAGATTCAATTTGAGAATCCTGAGGTGCATTCCTAAGGTTGTCAGAGTCTGTAGCCTTTGGAGAGTCTACAGACTTGGCTTGAGGGTTAGAATCAAGTGTTTCATGACCTTCTTTTAGCAGAGAAAGACCTTCAACAACTTGTTTCTCTAGATTGAATCAATTTTCTCCTCTTTACAACTAGTGCCTGTTGAGAGACACCAGAGGTTGGTTTCTTTTTGGATTTTGGTTTGGAAGATTGTGTAATAGAAGGAGATTGGGTGACTGGGGTAGGTGCAGGGGGATTCTCCATTACTTGATCCTGCACCATGTCACCATTAAAAAAAAGCATTATAGATAGATGGTTTATAGATGAAGAGTTTTACCTGCATTACCTGTGGATAGTGCATGGCAGGTAGACTCTTCTTTTTGTCATCAATTCTTTTGATGTCAGAGAATATCCTCCTTTGCTGTTTGTATGCCTGCACACAACAATCATCTGCCAACTTGGTTGACAGGTCAGGAATGAAGTGGTTGAGGAGAATCATAAGAAATCTATGGTAGTAGACCTTTTTCCTCCCCTCTTACACATTAGTTAATTTTTCTCCCATTTAAGTAAGCAACATATCACCAATGTTGATCAGTTTGTCAAATAGGAGACTGTGACCAATTTGATAAGTTATTGCAGTAATAGCATTAAAACCACTACACTTACCAGTAAAGCACTTAGCAAGTTGGTCAAAGAAAAAGGACCATTCCTTCCTTAAATATGGCCTAGTTATCTTACTCGTGTTATCTAAGCTAGCAGAATAACCTATTGCCTTAAACATGCTTTTAATGTCATAATCAGATACAGTATTATCAAAAAAAGACTTAATAGGCAGTTTAAACACAGAATTGAGTATATCTGCAGTTACATCAAAAGTAGTGGAGCCAAAGGTGAACATGATTTTACCTGGTTGATCCTGAGAAGGATCAACTACCTTTGCAGAGCTCCAGGCTTGTGAAACAGCATCCATATGAATCACTAGTGATGCCTTGAGTATATAACTGAGCTCACTCTGCTCCAGGAAATCAATCATAGGATAACAGTCAGCATCTACCCCTTTCTTGTCGCCAAGGGCTGCCACATGGTTAGTGGTCATGAACTCAAAGTCTCCAAAGGTGAATGCGATAACTTTGGGTCCCCTCATCACAGTTGAGATAGCAGCCATTGAAATCGTTGAAATGAAAGTGATGAATTCGCTTGAACAAATTTGCTAGGGTTCGTAAAGAGCTCTGTGAGTATTTGTGCCTTAGAAAATAATTGCAAGAAACAAGTGAGTAAATTGTATGAAAAAATTTATTTTGTTCAAGTTGCATACAATACACACGAGTCTACAGTCTATCTCCAATCAAAAACAACTGTTACTGCCTATTTCAAGTCATTTGAACGATTTAGACACAATCAGAGTCTGCAAGCGCGAACTTGAACCGTTTCGGAGTCTAGACGATAATTGTTTTTCAGAGTCTACAGACTCTCAGAGTCTACAGACTAGTCAGAGTCTACAGACTCGTCAGAGTCTAAAAACTAGACTCTGTCAAGATAAAGTACCTTAAGAATTTTGCATTAACAAATTATAGTTTGACAAATCAGGGGATATAATTAAAGTACATACATTGCTTCTTGTAATTTGTAATCACTTATATGTTTAACATACCTAATTCACCTACCAGTCTAAGAAAGGTAGACTCATTAAGTGGTTTTGTCAAAATGTCTGCAATCTGTTTGTCAGTTGGAACATAGTGAAGTATCACAGTACCATTTTCAACATGTTCTCTAATAAAATGATACCTGACATCAATGTGCTTTGTTCTGGAATGTTGGACTGGATTCTCTGCAATTTTAATAGCACTGGTATTATCACAATACATAGGAATATTTGAGAATGTTAGTCAATAATCAAGTAATTGATTTCTTATCCACAGAATTTGAGCACGGAAACTCCCAGCGGCAATGTATTCAGCCTCAGCTGTTGAGGTTGATACAGTATGTTATTTCTTGCTAAACCAAAAAATTAATTTGTTGCCAAGAAACTGGCAATGACCTGTTGTGCTTTTCCTGTTTACTTTGCATCCTGCATAGTCAGAATCTGAATAACCAATTAATGAAAAATCTGACTCTCTAGGATACCAAAGTCCAAGAGTTTGTGCCCCCTTGAGATATCTAAAAATTCTTTTTATAGCTATTAAATGTGATTCTCTGGGGTCAGCTTGAAATCTAGCACACAGACAAGTTGCAAACATTATATCTGGTCTACTAGCTGTTAAATATAATGATGACCCAATCATACCTCTGTAGCTAGTGTTGTCAACTTTCTTACCCTTTGGGTCAGAGTCTAGCTTAGTGGCTGTTGACATGGGAGTTTTAGCAGTTGCAGAGTCTTGCATATCAAACTTCTTCAGTAGTTCTTTTACATACTTTGTTTGATTGATGAAAATTCCATCATCATTTTGTTTGACTTGAAGCCCCAAAAAGAAGTTTAATTCTCCCATCATGCTCATTTCATAATTTGACTGCATTAGTTTACTAAACTTTTACAGAGTGTGTCATTAGTAGAACCAAATATAATATCATCAACATAAATTTGGATAAGCAAAATGTCACCTTTATACTTTCTAATAAAGAGAGTTTTGTCAATGGCACCTCTTATGAATCCATTTTCAAGAAGAAATTTTGAAAGAGTTTCATACCATGCTCTAGGTGCTTGCTTCAATCCATAAAGTGCCTTATCTAATCTGTAAACATGATCAGGATATTTAGGATCAACAAATCCTGGTTGTTGCTCCACATAGACTTTTTCTTCCAATTTTCCATTCAAGAAGGCACTTTTTACATCCATCTGATACACCTTGAATTTTGAATGAGCTGCAAAGGCAAGAAACATTCTTATGGCTTCCAATCTTGCTATTGGTGCAAAAGTTTCATCATAATCAATTCCTTCCTCCTGTGAGTATCCTTTTGCAACTAGCCTTGCTTTGTTTCTTATTACAGTTCCACTCTCATCAAGTTTATTTCTATACACCCATTTTGCACCAACAACTGATCTATCTTTAGGACTTGGTACAAGTTTCCACACTTTATTTCTCTCAAATTCATTCAATTCCTCTTGCATTGCAATTATCCAATCAGGGTCTTGAGAGGCTTCCTCAGTTTTCTTGGGTTTATTCTTTGAGAGAAAACAGCTATAAAGACATTCATTTTGAGTGGCTGTTCTTGTTTGTACACCACTCTCAGGGTCACCAATTATTAAGTCAGGAGTGTGACCTCTTGACCATTTTCTAGCTGGTGGAAGATTGATTCTTGAACTTGAAGCTCCCCCTAAGTCATTTGCATCTTCTGTATTTAAGTGAAATTCAAATGAAGAGGCTCCCCCTAAATTGCTTGACTCTGTCAAGGGTTCAAAGTTGCTTGATCCAGACCCTGATGAGTTAGATTCTGAGGAATTTGACTCAGTCTGTCTAGACTCTTTCTGGGTAGACCCTGACCTGTTGACTCTGGATCATTCAGAGTTGTATTTCCTAGCTCCCCCTTAGAATGTGCAGGTTCCTGTGTTGGATTAGGAGTTACTTGAGGGTCTTCATCCTCTTCTTCTTCATTTATCTCAGAACTTTTTAGATTTTCAAATTCCAGTGTAGTAGACTCTGACTCATCTTGCAATTCTGTAAACTTTTTATCATCAAATGCAACATGAATAGATTCCATAACAATTTTGGTTCTGAGATTAAACACTCTGAATGCTTTTGTGTTTAATGCATATCCAAGAAAAATTGATTCATTTGCTTTGGCTTCAAATTTGCTCAGATTTTCAGGATGTACTTTTAGTACATAACACTTGCATCCAAATATGTGAAAATGTTTCACACTTGGCTTCTTGTCCTTTATCATTTCATAGGGAGTCTTTCCATGCATATTTATTAAAGTACAGTTTTGAGTGAAACATGCTGTATTGACTACCTCTGCCCAAAAATATACTGGTAGCTTAGACTCTGCCAGCATTGTTCTGGCAGCTTCTATGAGGGTTCTATTATTTCTCTCCACAACTCCATTTTGTTGAGGAGTTCCTGGTGCAGAAAATTGTTGACTAATTCCCTTTGATGCACAGTAGTCCTCCATGATTGAGTTTTTGAATTCAGTACCATTGTCACTCCTTAGAACTCTAACTGTTTTCTTTGATTTTCTTTCCATAAAAGTGATATGGTCTATTATGTGTTGTGGAGCTTCATCCTTTGAATGTAGAAAGAAAACCCATGTGAATCTTGTAAAATCATCTACAATAACAAGAGTATATTTATTTTTATTAATAGACATAACATTTACTGGACCAAATAAATCAAGATGTAATAAATAAAAAGGTTCAGAAATGGTGTTAATTGTCTTGTTCTTGAAGGATGATTTCCTTTGCTTTCCAAGTTGACATGCTTCACAAAGTCCATCTTGCACAAAATCAACCTGTGGTAATCCTCTTACAAGATTTTGTTTAACCAACTTGTTGAGTGTTTTGAAGTTGATGTGTGACAGTTTCTTGTGCCATTTCCAGCTTTCTTCAATTGAGGCCTTGCTATATAGACATGTGACTTTACTGTGTTTGCAATCCTCCAAACTGGCTTCATAAATGTTACTATGTCTGTGTCCTTTAAAAACCAGAATACCTGTTTCTTTGTGAGTCACAAGACACTCTTTGTTGTCAAAGCCAGTATGGTAACCTTTATCTCCTAGTTGACTTATGCTTATCAAATTGTGTCTTAAGCCATCAACTAGAGCTACTTGTTCAATGATGACATTCCCAAGTACAATCTTGTCATATCCCAGTGTTTGTCCTTTGTTGCCATCTCCAAAGGATACTTCTAGGCCAGCCATTTCCACAAAGTCTGTAAGCAGGGATTTCTTTCCAGTCATGTGTCCTGAGCATCCACTGTCTAGGATTATGGTTACATTCTTTACCCTTGTTCCCTGCATACATAAAGCAACTAGTTAGTTGTTTTGGGGATCCAAACAGTTTTGGATCCTTTTCCTCTAACTATAGGTGAAACAAGTTTAGCAATTTTCACCTCTGATTTACCTGTCTCTTTTGCTTTTGACTCTGGTAGAGTCTTAACAGTGTCATACCAGCTTTTGTCAATAGATGATTTTAGCTCATAAAAATTGAAATACAATTCATGATAGTCTCTACACATATAAATAGAGTGAAATATGCTACTGTTGGAGATTACGAAGTTGTATAAATAGTAATCGTGATAACTCAACACTAGAACAGGACAGGTAAATAATACTACGCCTACACAGAAATCAGGAAGAAATGAAGACAAGGCAAATGCAGTGAATCAAGACATTAGAAGAAGTTTTGAAGTCTAATATAGGTCACTGAAAGAAGTTCATTAATATGTTCATGCCTCAGTGAAGAATAATGTGTAAAGACTTTCAGGGTTTCAGAAGTGTTGAAGATTCAGTATAGAAGTGCCACTAGAATATTTCAGTGTAAAAGCATTGATTGAAGATAGACAGTGTTCGAAGCATAGGAATCTAGAAGAGTAAAGACAAAGGTGAAAGAAGACAGCTGCAGTCTTGGAGTTATACTCAATGAAAGAAGTTCAGTTATATGTTCAAGCGTCAGTGAAGAACAGAGAATGAATTATTCAAGATTGTGGTAGTAATGGAGACGTTGTCTAATTACCAGAAAAGATTCCAGTGAAGTTACAGTGTTTATTGACAGTCAGTGTTCGAAGCAATGAAGTTGCTGCAAACTTAACAATGTAAGTAAGGCTATAATACGAAGACCTGGATCGAAGTTAGTAGCCTGTGAACCAGACCAGTTGCACTAGGCGTCAGCAGTTTGTGAAAGGAATCTGAGTATTAACTATAGAAGAATTGTTAAGTTGAAGAACGTACCTGAAAAGAACGGTTTTTTATTAAGGTACGAAAAGTGATTTGTAGAGGCTACAGCCAAACAGCTAAACAGCTAACAGCCAAACAGCTAAACAGCTCAAAGGGTGCAGGGTGCAAAGTGTCACAACCTTGGTACGAAAAGTGAAAGTTTCTGAACTACAATCGAAGAACAGAAACAGCTCAAGGTACAGGGTGTAATGTGGCAAGACTTTGATACAAGAAATGGAAGTTGGTAAACTTCAGTCAAGGAATGAGAAGAAGGTCAAAGTGCAGTGATTAAATTGCACTTTGACCAAGACAAAGTCAAAGGCGCAACAAAAGAATTGGGCGCAACAAACATTCTGAATAAAACTAAGGCAGTTAATCAACTGAATGGCGCCACTAAATTGTGCACAGGGGTTGCACTCTAGAGGCGCAATAAAATAGCAGGCGCAACAAACTTTCTATATTTTCTAAGGCAATTGTTTTGTGGCGCCTCCCTTCTATACTCCGTGTAGCAGCGCCATAAACAATTCAGGCGCAACAAAAAATTAAGGCGCCATAAAATATTCAGGCACAACAATTATTTCTTGGCCCCACTCAGCCCTCAGCCAATCAAATTCAAGCAGCCTACTTTATTTGATTTAAAGTCTACACCAATTAAATTGAAGAATCGTCTTCTCCAACACAAAAATGTAGGGAGCTTCTGCCATGGCCGGGGCAAGAAGAAACAAATTATACACACCCATACCTTGCTCCCGGTCAGATATTAGGACCCGGTTCTTTAATGAAAAATGCTCAGGGCTCCTAGATATCACTCCCTACGGACTCAGTTTTTCCTTGTACTAATTTAAATATATTTGTATAGGAACTGAGCCTAATATTTTTGTGTTAGTAGCATAGAATTAATTTATTCTTTGGAAGCCAGTTATATTTTTAACTGGGTGTAGCACCCCTCTGGGTTTATATACGAAAGATATATTCCCGGAAACTTGTCTCATTTATTTTACTTGCTAATTTTCTTGAACCTAATTGATTTATCCAGACACATAGAAAATTAGTAGGCAGCTCACCTAAACACTACAAATGGCCAAACCCACTCTGAAACAATAATTTATTTATCCGCAAATTCAGAAAAGAATTTAAATTATTGTGAGTATCGTATTCAACCCCCCTTCTACGATACTTCGGGACCTAACAATTGGTATCAGAGCTGACTGATTGATATACAAATCAGGATCCGTAACCCAGTGAAGCTCATAGTGCCGAAGCTGCTTATTCAAAAGGAGGCCTTGTTAAATAAGTTTAATTATAAACTTTTAATAAGTTTATTTTATAAACTTTTATAAAATTTATTTTATAAACTTTTATTAGTTTATATTATAAATATTAATTAGTTTATTTTATATACTTAATATTAAATTTATTTTATAAACTTAATATTAAATTTATTTTATAAACTTTTATAAAATTTATTTTATAAACTTTTATTAGTTTATATTATAAATTTTAATTAGTTTATTTTATAAACTTAATATTAAATTTATTTTATAAACTTTTATAAAATTTATTTTATAAACTTTTATTAGTTTATATTATAAAATTTAATTAGTTTATTTTATAAAATTTAATAAAGTTTTATTTTAAATTTAGTTAACATATACGTGGTCCATTTAGTGATTTAATTTTGTGGCCAAAGTAAATGGAGTCACTGGTTTTACGCCCCTACAACTTGAATGTATAAGTTGACTTGGTCAAATCAGGCTCAGCGCAACTAAGCAGTACACGCGCGGAAAATCTTTGTTGCGCCTTCAAAATTTCTTGCGCCGTTACAGGGTTCTCAGTGTGACAGCGCCATAAAAAGAAGATCACGAGCGAGAGTTTTTTTCCTAAGGCAATGACAAGTTTCTTGCGCCTATACACGGCTGTCCCTGGATCAAGCGCAACTAAAGTGCCTACACTTAGAAAATTTGAAGACTTGATTTTTGTTGCGCCTGTACAGGTGCTCCACTGTACAGGCGTCACAAAAATAATAGGCGCCACTGAGTACCCAATTGCAGTTTGGTACCTCATGTTTTGTACCCTTTAATTTTTAATTTTTATTTCAGATTTATTTATTTTTTCAGAAAAATTAAAATTCTTGAAAACTAAAATTTTTCTTAAAATATTAATTTACGGATTTTTAATTTTTAAGATATTTCAAATATTCTTGAAAATTAATTATTTGTAAATTTTTATTTTTGATTAATTTATTTTCTAAGAAAATTAAAAATTCTGTAAATCTAAATTTTTCTTAAATATTAATTCGAGGGTGCTCAAGGGGTTTGTAGATGAAGATTTTTCCTGGTATTGAAGACAACTAAAATTGACTGAAGATTATCCAATGAGGTTAATTCTGGAACTGGTTGAAAAAATAGTGGTATTAATTTCCTCAGAGGTTTACTCCATAGGATCCCACTAATATTTTGGAAGCTGCAAAAGAAGAGATTAATTTGGGTACAGTTTTTGGTTAATTTGAGTTGAATTTTTGGATGAAAAATCTAAGAGGTTTGAAGTAGTGAAGGAGAACAGACTGGACTACCTGGAATCTCAGTACAAGCTTTAAAGATTATTCTACAGGGAGATTACAGGAAGTTCGTGCTAGCACTGCAGATCATCTGGAACACATGATTCAGCCAACAGGGATCTAAGGATACAACCACATTGTCTGTAAAAGACCTGTATATGCTAAAGGCCTATGAACTAGAACAAGAGCTGAAGAAGATAATATTTGGTAAAGCAGGTTGTTAGCATATCCACTGTATTTGTGACCCAACAACCAAATTTGATTGACGTCAAGGTTGAGAACCTCTGAACAGAAATGAATAGATCCAAGAAGCTGAATTGAAGATGTAGTAGCTCAAGATAGTGGTCAAGGTGTTAAGTGAATTTGACACTTTGGAATAACTTGAGAACTAGACTGCAAGTCAAGCCTGCAGGGCAACAGGAAGTTCAGGGACATCAGATTCAGACGGAATCCAATTCTAAATCTAAGGTCCTTACCTATAGATTCCATAAAGGAGATTTCCAAGAACAGTTCAAGAGGCGGTGGCAAGACAGAGATGGTTTATTATAAAAGACAAGATAAGGGTTGCTACACAGTTTGAAGAAGCTTGTATAAGCAAATGATGACCGACACTATGTTGGGGTGAAGCAGGAATCTCAGGCATTAGTGAGGATGCAGCAAGGGAAAGCATTTGTTGAATGCAAGGTTGATTCTATCAGTGAAAGTGATGAACCACGTGGATATCTGGCATCAATGACCAACACTGGAGATGAATCACCAAGCACTTCACAGGTACACATTCTAACTAGTATACGTTTATCTAATTCAGAATTGTATGATTATTAGGTATTGAAATGTATTATATTCATGTCAGCATGTTAGCATCTTAGGACTTAAATGCTTAATTGATTGCTAAGAATAAGATTGCATGCTAGGATTCATGAGTTTAAATAAGTACATTTCATACTTGATTTTATATGCAGTAAAATGAATATCTAGAATTAGATAGGGTGTTCTAGACGGTTACGTGTATCCCTAAACATTTGCTGGAACTTGATTTAAATCTTCTGTGATTTAATACCTCTGCTAATGTTGTGAAAATTTCTAAATAGACAAACAGGTCATAGATCAGATATTTTATATTTGCTCTTATTGTGATAAATGACTTGATAAGTATATGTGGAATTTGATATTGCTTATAATGTTTTATTCAAATATTCTGCATATTCTTAAAATTGTTTATGTGCTTATTTTTACATGATTTGCTCGCACTCACACAGTTGTACTTAAATATCATATCAGATCATGTATTGCTTGTTAAGGAGTATAAGACTAAAAGATGGTAGAATTATCTAAGTAGTCAGTAACATTTGTAGATTCAAGAATTAATCTAAAACTGACTTAGGTAATTAGAGATAGTTAAAAATGTTAGACAATGACAGAAGTGGATTAGACAGAATTAGTAATTAATTTGTTAATTCTTCTATCCATGTGCTTTTATGCATATTGAAGCTGTTTTTACCTTTGACAATATCTCTAACCCATCTGGACTCAATTGAAGTTGAGTACCAAGAAGCTTAATCATTTGTGATTGCAGAGTATGCAACAAAAGACAAAAGTTATGTGACTTCGTGACATTTACTGTTCGAGGCATATGATGAAGATTAAAGCTCTACTATCACAATTGGTTGAGAAGGCCTCCCCGATGGTAACCTTTTGACAGCAAAGGATGTACAAGGGATATGGCTATCATGATTTAAGAACTGTCATCAGTGGAAGCATCCTTCTTGTGGAAAGACTTAAGCACTATCTACAGGGCACTAGGGAATTCATTATCAAGGGTTTTCTGGAAAAGCATTGAAAAGGAAAAGTGTTTGATCTCAAACAAGAAGGTTGGAAGCTCACTCAACTGAGAGTGAGGAAATTTGTTCGTAGCTGACATGGATTCTATATGCAAAGATGAAGTAAACTTTTCAGTAATGCTTCATCAGTAAAGAGTTAGTTATGGCAAAAGAAGCTCTCACACTTAGTGAACAAGACAATGGATTCTTTGATAAAGAAGAAATTGGTGAGAGGACTGCTTCATTTGGAATTCTATCCAGAAGGACATTTTGAAGTATGTCACATAGGGAAGTCAATGAAAACATCACACTGAAGCAAATTATGTTATGGAAGAAATATGCTTAGTGGTGATTGATGACAACCCTAATTATAAGTTGGTGATGTTCGTGCATTCAACAGACAAAATGTCACAGATGGTGAGTGATCACATCAGGTAGATCGAGTTGGAAGCAAAGTAAGCTGTGAGAACTTTGAAGTCAGATAATGGAACTGAATTTCGCGAGTGAAGTTCTATATGAATTCTGCACTGAAAAAGGTACTTTGAAGCTGAAGCAATTAACACAGCATGCTGCTTTAATCAACAAGATTATGAAAAGACATCATATGAGTTAATGGCCAACAAGAAGCAAACACTGAAGCTCTTTCGTGTGTTTGGAGGAAATTGATTATTACTGAAGATTTAGATGAGCATCTTGGCAAAATTGAAGTTAAGGCTCATGGAACAATTTTCCTCGGCTACTCATTGATGATGTAAAACAAGAAGGTGATTAAAAGTCTGAATGTGTCGACCTACTACACTAAGATCCCAAGCATTCAAATGAAAGACTATTCTGAATCTTTGAAGTTTGACATCCCGTCAGAGTCAAATTCAGATACTGATGATGAAACTGAGGTTGCAGAAGGAAACAATGAAAATGATGTTGATTCAGATCCTATTAGTGGAATTGGTAGTGAAACTACACAACTCGTGGACTTTAACAGAATCCACTGAAAAAGGTGACGGATCTTCAACACATCCTAACAGCAACTCAGAGGGAGCAAATTAAAGAAGGATCTACTAGTCGTACTCAACACAATGAAGATCAATGGAATACATCAAGAACATTTCTGCCAAGACAAAAGGGTTTGAAGTCAAAGTCATTCCTAGAGTCTAGTTCTTAGTAAACCGAATTTTGAGTAAAGGCTAAAAGTGCTAATCAAGATGAACATATATTTTTTGGGACCCAACAATCAACATTTGGTATCCCAAAGAATACTGAAGATGCACTGATTGATCCAGATTGAGTGATTGTAAATGCAAGATGATCTCAATCAGTTCAAAGGCAGAAACTACTGAAGCTGGAACCCAGACCACTAAAGACGAAGCTGAAATTGGTATAGTAAGGGTTCTCCGAGACTGGATGATTATTGGCATTGTTATGAGGGACAAAGCCAAATTGGTTGCTACAGGTTACTATAAAGTAGAAGGTATCGACGATGATGGAAACAGAATCTTCGGGACTTTCAAGATCAAACAGTAACCACCAGTGACGAGATTTGATCCTCTTAGGACCTAACAATTGGGCCTAATAAGATGAGGACCTAACAGAGTTAGGGATTCAAGCAAATCGTCAAGGACATGGTATGACACTCTAACTAGTTTATTACTTGAAAATGATTTTGGTAGAGTCGTTATACACATATATATCTCTAGAATACATAGCACACACAATGCAATATATGTGCAAGTATACCATGATTATATTATATGTGGGTCTACTAACGAAAACTTTTGCAAGAGTTTATTGCTAAGTTAATGCAGATAGGTACAACATGAGCACGTTGGAAGAGTTGCAATTCTTTTTGGATTATAATTAATTCGAAAGAATGATGGCAATTAAAGTAGGTCAAGAATCTTTTGAAGATGCGCAATTTAGAAGATTCTAGACCTGCCAAGACTTCTTGCCAATAAACCACTAAGCTTGATCAGGGCAAATCAGGTATATGAACTGAAGTGACAAGCTATAGAGGTATGAGCTCATTACTTATTCTAATGCATAAAGACCATATATTTTATTCTCGATATGCCTATGTGCAAGTTTCTAAGTGGATACTAGAGAATCTTATCTTATATCTAAGTTATGAATTGTTAGATATCTTAGGGGATCACCAATTCTTGGAATCTGGGACCCTGAAGATAATAGGTTTAACCTAATTGGCTATATAGATATAGATATACAGGTTGTAAGAAAGACATGGAAGTCATTCCTAGAAGCTGTCAATTTATTCCAACAACTCTGTTGATCTCTCCACACCACTTAAGGAACAAGCTCATGGACACCATGTATCATTTCTTTTGAGATTGTCATTAGTAGAATAAATTGCAGATATTTGTTAAACAACTTGATGAATTCATTTTGTCTATGTTGGTTAGTGAATTTGAGATATTATTTATTTGCATATTTGTTGGAAATCCCATCTGTAATGAATTCTCAAATGAGTTCACAAGTATTAAATTTTCCATATTTAAAGGACTTGTGAATTTATTTTTAAATCTAGTACCTCATACTTTTTGCTATTAGTTTAATTATCATGCTTACAATACAATATATATAAGTGGTAGTTAAATTATTTAGCATAAATTAGAAGCATAATTATTTATATGTTAAATATTTGATGAGTATTAGTCAAGATGTCTTGCTTAATTGCTCTGATAGTTTGCTCTGATATTATTAAATATTTTGTTACAAATAATTGTGATACTTTTGATATTAGTGACAGTATTTAGAATTTCTGTTCTAAGTAATTAATGCATATTTCAAAACTCACTAATATTGGAAGATGAAGTATTTTCTAAGTTATGTGTATAAAATTCTCAATATTTTATATACCTAGAAAATATTTCTAAATCTGTTTTTGTTGCGAGAAGTTGCTATTAGGAACACAAGTGTTAAATGTCTATATTTAAAGGACTTGTGAATTTCTATTCAACTATTTTCTCGAGCTTACATATATCAATAATAATTGTTATGAGTATAATTGTAATATGCTAGAGTGACAATTATTAGATATAGTGTAGGAAGTTAGATGCTAATATTCAATCTTATGAATATTTTAGTATTTAGTGAAATTATTTTATCATATTAAAATTATGGATTGAAGCAATACAATGATTATCAGTTTCATAATTTTGATTTGATAAAATATAAGAAGCACAATTTCTTGCATCTTGAAATTATTGATAAATATTGAATAATTAGTATCAGCGTGCAATTAATTGTGATATTTTTAATATTAGTGATAACACAAGTTGTTTATCTGAAATCACTAATAATAAAAATATGTTTAAATAGTTATTGTTCTACTGAATAATTGCCACATGTTATTTGATTTATATATGCATGTTTGTGGTAACTGTTTAGTATTACATGAGTATTTATATTAGTTTTCTTTCTTCGACTGAATTTTAAACATGAATGTATTAAAAAGAAACTTTTGTCTATTTCTTTTCCAAAATGCTTTATTCAAAGATGCATTCATTTTTCTATCAGTCTTAGAGAAGAAAACATCAAATTCTTTTTCAAAACTTCTCTTTTGAAAATCGTTTGATTTACAGCCCTACTTTATTTTCCCAAACCTAGGGTCTGAATTAAATTTTTATTGAGGATAATTTTTCTCCAATCTCAAAACATTTCATCCTCTCTACAAAGCTGGTTTTAAATGCTATATTTTCAAAACCGTTTTCTCTCTTAATTTTTCTTTTTAAAGTGGCAAAAACTTTGTGACTGCTATTTTATTCGGAGAAATTATTTTTTAACTTCGAGGTACCAATCACTTGTAAAATGATTTATTTTTAAATACTTGTTTCAATGTATGTTTCACATTGATTCATAGTACCAAAATAGTGGTTGTTGTTTTGAAGGCCTAGTACTGTATTGTTAAGCATACATCCAACCCCAATTGTCATGTTTTTATTTTAAGTCGGGGATACTATCAGGTGGACGAAAATGATGTAAATCATAATTGCATTATGAGTCGGAAAATCATAGTCCTCTATCTGATAAGGATGTTTTGCAAAACTATTTTCAAAACTTACAGTACTTAGGTTTTAAAGGAAAAGAGTCATTTTATTGAGATAGAATTTGGTAAGAGAGTTGAATTTCTTCTTTGGTATAAATTCCCGCGTTTTATTATTGGAAGTTTGCCTTATAAGAAATTCATAAGGGATAGAATTTTTCTCTGATACACTTTCCCGCGTTTTATAATGGGATAAGTATCTTGAAGAAAATTTCTAGTGGTATCATGTTCTTAAATGATAAATCTTTAGAACCGACAAAACTCTTTTACTAAAAGTGCTTTAATGCAATCCATTATCATTCCTTCTTATATTTTTCTTTCTCCTTGAGATGAAAAATATGTTTTGGAATGTTAAAGTTATTATCTTTTTATCTTAATTGTTGATTCTATCCGTTTAGCCCCCAGTGGCTTCAGAAGCTGGCCAAGAGGTTGAAAACCCATCAATCTCTTACCCAGACCATAATACCAAACACTCATTCATCCACTTCCATATATTAACCCTTGGAGATATAAGGAACTCATGTAAGTTAGAGGTTGATAAGGGAGAAACTGCACTTGATGCAGTAAATAAGGATGAAGTCGAAAGTGCACCCACAGCTCTACCTCCAGAGAAGAAAAGTAGTATATAAACTGAGGTAACTGTAAGCTCATCTGTATCTTCTCAAAAGGATGCAGAGCTGAAAAGGTAATTAAACTGTCTCTGGAATCATTCTCTCAACAGGGTGAGTCCATTGAAATTCGCTCGTCAGCCAAAGCATCTTGTAATGAGTCAAGCACACCACCGGCACTCACGCTGATGGTAAGCCCAAACAGATAAATTCTAGGAACACAGTGCAAGGCGTGCACAGTGAGAGGTATAGGCATTCAGAGGAGATACGAACTATAGCCATACATTACATTGTCCAATGTATCTACCTCAAACAGAAGTTAAACTTCTGCATCCCGAAAGGGAGATCTCTTGTTCAGATTTATCTAGACTTGAGAGGCAACTGCTTGACAAGAATTCTTCGGATGAGTCAAGTAGGGTATTTATACAAAATTCCCGTCACAGGGTTACGAGGGAAACGTAGGCTCTAAATTGCCATTCATTACATTGTCTACTACGTTGACCCTCCTGGAAGGAACATTTCCAGATCCTGAAAAGGAATGTCCACCTCCCGTTTACGGAGAACGTGTGAGGCAACTCCTTGATAGAACAAGGCAGGATTCCCTAACAGATATTAATATTTTGGGATAACCCATCTCAAAGAGGTGAGGCTCCACTAGACAGTGATTTAGCAATTGCTATTGAGTCTGGTGCTGAGACAGTGCTTATGCATGATAGATCAAAAACACCTCAACGAGGCAATTCTCCACTTGATAGTGATTCAGTTCATTCTGATGAATCAGGTGTTGGGAATATATGAATTGACAGATTTCACTTGCAGGTACAGAAGGCTATATTTGAAATGCAGAGTGAAAGTAAGGGAGAGAAACACTTAAGTGAAAGTGAGGGAGAGATACACTTGAGTGAGAGATAGGGAGAGAAAGAGTGAAACACTTCTAAGTGCTCGACACTTGAGTGTAAACACCAACAGAACGTAGTAGAAGTGAGGAAACCATAAGTCAAACACTTACCCTTGCTGCTTGCTATTTCTGAAAGAAAAGCTACTATATTTTCCCAATCAATGACAGACGAGAACCTTCTTTGGAAGACAAACCATTCAAAAGTGGGCCATTGGAGGATTCCTCAACTAAGGGGGAGAAGTTATAGTAAGAAAAAGGAGAAGTTAATAAAGTCTTATCTTCATAATCTAAGGAAAAGTTAATATCCTAAAGGGGTTCGTATCCTGGATCCTTAAGGGAAGATCCTTAGAAAAAGGGGTTCGTATCCTTGGAAGAAGTTAATATCCTTAGGGGGAGATTTTAGACAGAAAGAAAAAGAAAATCTTATCTTCTGATCCTGATGGGAGAAGAAGAAAGAGAAGAATAATCATATTCTTAGGGGGAGAACATTATTTGAGCTATGTTCTATGTTCTATTGAAGACGTTCCCAGGACTCTAATTCTTATGAAGCTCTGTTCATGATAAGTTCTTTAAGTTCAATCTATGAAGGATTTTGAAACGGAGAGAGCTCAAACAGACTGAAATGAAGATGATACTACATGAATATCAGTTCAGTGCTAGAGGAACAAACATCTTTCGTTTCAGTTACTCAAGAATTCTGGAAATGCAGAATCTGATCCAGAAAAACCAGTAGCATTATTTACAAGTCCCGGACGATTACTTTTTCTAGGTGTTAGTTGAGTTATCCTCTCTATGAGATTTGTTTGCTAAGTTTAACAATCAAATAGGGGGAGATTGTTGGAGATTACGAAGCTGTATAAATAGTAATCGTGATAACTCAACACTAGAACAGGACAGGTAAATAATACTATGCCTACACAGAAATCAGGAAGAAATGAAGACAAGGCAAATACAGTGAATCAAGACATTAGAAGAAGTTTTGAAGTCTAATATAGGTCACTGAAAGAAGTTCATTAATATGTTCATGCCTCAGTGAAGAATAATGTGTAAAGACTTTCAGGGTTTCAGAAGTGTTGAAGATTCAGTATAGAAGTGCCACTAGAATATTTCAGTGTAAAAGCATTGATTGAAGATAGACAGTGTTCGAAGCATAGGAATCTAGAAGAGTAAAGACAAAGGTTAAAGAAGACAGCTGCAGTCTTGGAGTTATACTCAATGAAAGAAGTTCAGTTATATGTTCAAGCGTCAGTGAAGAATAGAGAATGAAGTATTCAAGATTGTGGTAGTAATGGAGACGTTGTCTAATTACCAGAAAAGATTCCAGTGAAGTTACAGTGTTTATTGACAGTCAGTGTTCGAAGCAATGAAGTTGCTGCAAACTTAACAATGTAAGTAAGGCTATAATACGAAGTCCTGGATCGAAGTTAGTCGCCTGTGAACCAGACCAGTTGCACTAGGCGTCAGCAGTTTGTGAAAGGAATCTGAGTATTAACTATAGAAGAATTGTTAAGTTGAAGAACGTACCTGAAAAGAACGGTTTTTTATTAAGGTACAAAAAGTGATTTGTAGAGGCTATAGCCAAACAGCTAAACAGCTCAAAGGGTGCAGGGTGCAAAGTGTCACAACCTTGGTACGAAAAGTGAAAGTTTCTGAACTACAGTCGAAGAACAGAAACAGCTCAAGGTACAGGGTGTAATGTGGCAAGACTTTGATACAAGAAATGGAAGTTGGTAAACTTCAGTCAAGGAATGAGAAGAAGGTCAAAGTGCAGTGATCAAATTGCACTTTGACCAAGACAAAGTCAAAGGCGCAACAAAAGAATTGGGCGCAACAAACATTCTGAATAAAACTAAGGCAGTTAATCAACTGAATGGCACCACTAAATTGTGCACAGGGGTTGCACTCTAGAGGCGCAATAAAATAGCAGGCGCAATAAACTTTCTATATTTTCTAAGGCAATTGTAATTGTTTTGTGGCGCCTCCCCTCTATACTCCGTGTAGCAGCGCCATAAACAATTCAGGCGCAACAAAAAATTAAGGCGCCATAAAATATTCAGGCGCAACAATTATTTCTTGGCCCCACTCAGCCCTTAGCCAATCAAATTCAAGCAGCCTACTTTATTTGATTTAAAGTCTACACCAATTAAATTGATGAATCGTCTTCTCTAACACAAAAATGTAGGGAGCTTCTGCCATGGCCGGGGCAAGAAGAAACAAATTATACACACGTATACCTTGCTCCCGGTCAGATATTAGGACCCGGTTCTTTAATGAAAAATGCTCAGGGCTCCTATATATCACTCCCTACAGACTCAGTTTTTCCTTGTACTAATTTAGATATATTTGTATAGGAACTGAGCCTAATATTTTTGTGTTAGTAGTAAAGAATTAATTTATTCTTTGGAAGTCAGTTACATTTTTAACTGGGTGTAGCACCCCTCTGGGTTTATATACGAAAGATATATTCTCGGAAACTTGTCTCATTTATTTTACTTGCTAATTTTCTTGAACCTAATTGATTTATCCAGACACATAGAAAATTAGTAGGCAGCTCACCTAAACACTACAAATGGCCAAACCCACTCTGAAACAATAATTTATTAATCGGCAAATTCATAAAAGAATTTAAATTATTGTGAGTATCGTATTCAACCCCTCTTCTACGATACTTCGGGACCTAGTCAACTTAAATAAAAATATGAGGACTCGCCACTGCTGGGATGGGTCAAAGCCCACAAAGCTCTGCTAGGGCCCAAGACCCTTTAGGCCTCTATTATTAATTAATTTCATAATTAATTAATAAAGGCCCAAGAAACTTGTTGTTGACCCTCATCCCAGAAGGATCTAGAAACCCTAAAGTGGGAATAGTCTAATGAGGACTCTCATTCCTGGAGGTTCCAAAAACCTTATCAATAAAAGACTTGGCCTCTAAATCTCCTAACCTTAATCTAACTTCAAGGCCTTCATGTGCCTATATAAAGGGTCAAAACCCCTCATAGCAGAACTAGGTTTTTTGACTTGATTCTCATCACTTGAGATACGTAGGCAGTTTATGAGGACCTATGTTAGTCACGAAACGTAAGTGTAGCCATTAAAACTCGAAACTCCCCCAAACCCTAGCATTAATTACATATTGAAAATGACCTAGGTTTTGATCTATAACATTTGGCGCCATTTGTGGGAAAAGAATAACAACCATGGCAAGAACACGAAGAACTGCGAGCACCCTCGAAGGAGAAGTCCCTAACTCCGCTGTTGACACCGGAAGCGTTCCTCTTGTAGCAACGCATGAGTAAGGTGTTGTTATCCCATCCTCCATTGAGGACCCTGGAACGAGCTCCCGACGAGTAGGACCCTTGCGTGTCATTGTTCATCCCTCCAACCCTGATGTGTCTATCCATGCTTCAGTCCCTTCATTCCAAGTAATTTCACCCCTTAGTATAACTTTTGTCGCTCTTCCTATATTGCAGGTCTTGTCTGTTATAAATCCTAACCCTCGTTATAGGCTCCCGAGAAACTATGAGCCCTCTTATGAGCAAGGGATGCTGCCCCACTATGCCTCATGAAAAGGGAATCAGGATTTCTCTGGACCTTACTCTACTGATAATGAAGAGTCGCCTGACAAGGATGTTAATCCCCGAAAGAGGCGACCGGGCAAGGAGCATGTTGGAGGGAGGAGTACTCAGCCCCAAGGGCCTCAAAATATTAATTCCACAAACCTTCAAGAAAGGATACGTGTTCATGAGGCTGAGGCCCAACGACTGAGGAGAGACCTGGAAAGGGCATTAGCAAGCCGATAACACCCCAGAGTTGAGGGGGCTAGAGGATCGACGAGGAATGCACCTGTGATAGATTTGGATGAGCCCCCAACAAGAAGACAGATAAGGTCAAGTCATGCTAGGACCGATCCCCAAGACCTGTTAGACCTTGAAGAACCTGATGATCTAGTGCCTCCTTTCACGGGGGAGATTATGAATGAAAAAATCTCAAGAAAGAGGAAGATGTCCACTATCAAGGCCTTTGATGGGACTGGAGACCCCTTCAAACCATGTTCTCACATTCTCAAATACGTTATTTTTGCAACCTGTTAATGATGCTGCCAAGTATAGGGTGTTCCCTCAAACCCTGAGTGGTATGGCACAAAGATGAGGTAGTCGTCTACCCCCCAACTCTGTTGGGTCATTCAAAGATCTGAGCAGGGTCTTCATTGGTCAGTTTATCAGTAGCAAGACTCATGAGAAGAGCTCAACTTCGCTAATAAATATACATCAGGGGAAGAATGAATCCCTGAGGGACTATATAAACAGATTCACTAAGAAAGCCTTGAAGGTCCCTGATTTAGACCAGAAGGTAGTTATGATAGCCCAACAGCAACGAACTTCAGACGAGAACTTCAGGAGATTGTTAGCCAAGAAGGCCCCCGAGAGTATCAATGAGATCCAAGAGAGAGCAGGGAAGTATATCAAAGTTGAGGAGAGTATTAGGAAAGCCCAAGGGTTTCAAAACTTAAATACATACTCTAAGAAATGAGCAAGTGACACTGAGTATACGGTCGACACCAAACACGCGAAAGGTGATAACGCTGATGACTCTAAGAAGAAGGGAGGACAAAGATTCACTGAGTATGCAAGGCTGAATACGGCCCAAAGTCAAATATTGATGAATATTGAGAAAGACAAGGACCTTCGATGACGGAAGACACTATGGACTGATCCTAAGAAGAGAAATCAGAACGTTTACTTCCGGTTTCATAGAGATGTGGGAGATGATACTGATGATTGCCGTCATTTAAAGGATGCGATTGAATTTCTGATCAGAAAAGGAAAGTTGTGTGCACCAAGGACGGTGATAGAAATTACAGAGGTTACAATGGCAAATGAAGGGATTCAGACCCCAAAGAAAGTAATAAACATCCCCGTGGGTCTGTGATCAATGTAATTTCAGGGGGACCAACCGCTGCAGGTAACTCCCAAAATTCCATAAAGGCTTATGCTCAAGAGGTAATGAGCATTGTAGGATAGCCTCCTAAGAGGTCAAGGACCGAGGTCTCTTTGGCCTTTGATGATTCTGAGTTAGAAGGGGTGAAGTTACCCCACGATGACCCCTTAGTGATCACCACCATCATAGAAAACTCTCTTGTAAAGAGAGTCTTGGTAGACAATCGGTTATCTATAGACATCTTGTTTTATGATGCTTTTGTTAAAATAGGATACAACGATTCGCAAGTGACTTCGTCCAACATGCCTGTCTATGGTTTTAATGAAGTGGAATCTCATATTGAGGGGATTATACAACTACCTATGACATTGGGTGAAGAACCTTGACAGTCAACTCAAATGCTGAATTTCCTAGTTATCAAGGCAAACACTACCTATAATGCAATCCTTGGGAGGACTAGGATTCATGCCTTTAAGGCAATAGCTTCTACATACCATCTGAAACTCAAATTCCAAACTAGGAATGGTGTGGGAGAAGAGAAAGGAGACCATAAAATGGTCAGAAGTTGTTATGTGGCCGCCTTGAAGCCTGATGGCACTGGGGGTAGGTCTTGCCAATTAAGGTCATGGATGTCCGAAATCAATAAGAAAAAAGGGGGAAGCCCGCTGAGGACTTGGAGCCCATCCCCCTAGATCCTTTAGATTCTGAGAAAGTAACTTATGTTGGGACTTCACTCCCCTAAGACCTGAAACAACAGCTAGTTCAGTTCTTGCAAGACAACAGTGATGTCTTTGCTTGGACAGCCGCTGACATGCCAGAGATAGACCCCAAACTCATAACACATCAGTTGAATGTGGATTCTAAGAGAACATCAGTCAAGTAGAAGAAGAGAAACTTTGCTCTTGAGAGGCAATGGGCCATTAAGCAAGAGGTAGAGAAGCTTTTGGAAGCTGGGTTTATTGAAGAAATTCAATTTGCTAAGTGGCTAGCTAACCCTGTGATGGTCAGGAAGGCTAATGGAAAGTGGAGAATGTGTGTGGACATCACATATTTGAATGATGCTTGTCCGAAGGACTGTTTCCCCTTGCCAATGTTAGACACGTTGATTGATGCCACAGCTGAGCACGAGATCTTAGCTTCATGGATGTCTTTAGTGGCTATAAACAAATCAAAATGCACCCCGATGACATCCCTAAGGTATCAGTCATAACTGATTTTGGTGTTTTCTGTTATTTGGTTATGGCTTTTGGACTTAAGAATGCATGAGCAACATACCAAAGGCTTGTAAAAAAAATTTCAAGCACTTAATTGGTAAGACCATGGAATTTTATGTTGACAACATGTTGGTCAAAAGCCTAGATAAGGCCAACCACCTCGAACACCTAAGAGAGGCATTTGAAGTTCTAAGAACGCATAAGATGATGTTGAACCCAACCAAGTGTTCCTTTGGAGTGGGGTTTAGAAAATTTCTAGGCTTAATGGTCTCCAAAAGAGGCATTGAGGCCAATCCAGAAAAGATTCAAGCAATCTTGGACATGGAGCCCCCTAAGACAGTGAAAGATGTCCAAAAGCTTACAAGAAGGGTAGCAGCCCTGGGGCGCTTCATATCCAAGTCTAGAGAAAAGTGTATACCATTCTTCAAGGCCCTCAAGAAGGTCAAGGACTTTGTGTGGAATAACGAGAGCCCGAGCAGTATTTGAGGAACTGAAGAAGTACATGGTTGAGCCACCATTTCTTGTTAAGCCAACACTTGAGGAAGTGTTGTACCTGTACATTGCCGTCTCTAGATCAGCTCTGAGTGCTGTTCTAGTGAAAGAAGAAGCCAAGGTTCAAAAACCCATATATTATGTCAATAAGATTCTACATGGTGCAGAGCCCCAAGGCCAGTGAAAGGCTAATCAAATGGTCAATTGAGCTTGGAGAGTTTGAGATCCGTTATAAGCCTAAGATGGCCATCAAAGCCCAAGCATTAGCTGACTTCCTAGTTGAATGTGCCATTCCTAACCAAGAAGTCGGGGGACATGAAGAGAATAAAGAAAATGAATTTGAGAAAGAAAAAGATGAAGAACTCAAAGAATATTGGGTGCTATTTTTTGATGGAGCCTCAAAAACAAAAACATGTGGAGCTGGTTTGGTCTTATAGAGCCCTGATGGTTTCATCATAGAGTATGCAATTAAGTTGGATTTTCCAACTACAAACAATTAGTCGGAGTATGAAGCTTTGATATCTGGACTTGGTCTAGCGAGAACCCTGAGGGTAAAGAACATAAAATTCTATGGAGACTCAATGCTAGTAATTTCTCAAGTGAATGAGGAGTTTGAGGCCCATGAAGAGACTATGATAAGATACCTGAGAATTGTTAAAGCTCGGCTAATGTAATTTGAAGAATGTCTCTTTGAGTAAATCCCAAGGGAAGAGAATGTAAAGGCTAATGCCTTGTCTAAGTTTATGTCATCTGAGATTGAAAACTATTCTGGTAATGTTTACTTCCAAGTCTTAAAGATCCCAAGCATTGAAGCTAAACTGGTAGTCCCGATTGAGCTAGGAACGTGTTGGATGGATCCCATCAAACTCAACTTGGAGATAGGAAAAACAATGACGAACACCCCATGGAGGCACGAAAGCTATCAGTGAGGGCCCTGAGGTATACTCTTATTGAAGGGATTGTAATAACCCATATTTTGACGCATATTTTTTATTTATTTATAAACGACCTTGATGAATAGTGATTCTACGGATTATGAAAAACTTTTTTTAGCCCACACTAAGTAAGTGTTGGAACATTGAAAAACCGAAGATGTGATATTGTTGTATGAAGAAAATGAGTGTATGTAAAAGCTGTCGGAATCCGAAGATTTTCACTTTTACGAATTGTTTCATAATTTATGAGGTATCGAGGAATAAGAGAACTATGTTATAAACGGGAGGATTATAATTAAGAAAGTTAATGGTTATAATCGAATTAGAGTAGTTGGAATATTAAGGATTTACGATACGGAATTTCTACGACGAAACGCTTGCGGAAATTAATCGAACTTACGTGGAGGATTAAGTGCTAAACATGGGATGACAAGTAAAGTGCACCAAAGCCATGCAAACCCCATGCAAACTAGAATTGTTAGTAACCTAATGAGGCCAACCAAGCATGTAACTATGAGTTAGAAACCAAGTTCCCTAAAACATGGAAAAGGGAAAGGTGACCCCTAATTCATGGAACTTTATTAGTACTTGGCCTTGACCCTTCACTCCACCAAGTCACACTTGTGTGATAAATCAGCCACAACATTTTTCAAAAAGCTAGAGAGCAAGTAAAGCAAGTAAAAGCTCTCCCCCATTTATTCCTCTTCAGTTTGGAGTTTCAAGACAGACAGAGAAAGAAAAATTCATAACTTCATTTCTACTTATCCAAAAATCACCAAATTTTAACCATAGCTTCTTCACTATATGTAGAAGGTACGTATTTAATTTCATAATATGTAGAGGTGTTTTGATTGGGTAAATAAATCGTAGAAGTTGATGCTGAATAGTAACTCCGAAAATTTCTAACTTGTTTCTTGATGTTCTCTTGCAAGTTTGAGGATGATAAGCATAGATCAAGGCTCCCTTATGGCTTACAAGCTCTTGTTAGTATGTTTAAGTATTCAAGAAAGGTATAAACTCCATCCACCCGTTGATTTACTTTGAGTTGTAAGCTTGAGTTTAAGTTTTGTTTAAGTACATGTTAGTTCATGGAGTTTGGATGTCAAATGTTTGGATCTTGATGGTTGTTTGTTATAGATTGATATTGGTGGTGTATTCATAAAATTTATAAACTGATTTGGTTGTTAAAGATATTGGGTTGATGATTGGGTTGATATTAAAAGGATTTAACAGAGTTAAATTCGGGAAATGTTAAGTTTATAGCCGTTGTAATGCCCGTTTGATTAAGGACTATTTTGAACAAGATTTACGAACTGTCAATACAATATTTCTGGAAACCACTAAACATGTATGTGTAGACCTTATTTCATAGTTTGTTTTGACACTTGAATCATGTCGATACGATTTACGGTTTAGGAGATAAGTTCGTTTTAGTGAAAGTCGCGCAAGGAGATCAAACTGCTGCCTTGTACTCACTTTGATGCTATAAACGAACTAGTTACAAGTGGACTTAAATTATGAAACTTGGATGATATATACCTTGGACAGTTAGTAAAATCACCAAAAAGGTTTTGTATTAGAAAGTTAAGTTTTCGATTTTATAAAAATGTCGAAACCAAAGTTGCACGATGACACTATTCATTTGAGAAGCTACTGTCCTGTTCTGAAAATTCGGGAAAATGGTCCCCTGTCCAGGAACAAAATTTTGATGTATTATATTCTAGGCATTCTCTAGATCGTGCACGCGAAAATGGTGCATCATTTGAGTTAACGGTTAATGAGTTATGAGCGTTTTAGTGAAAGCGGTGCAAATAGCAAAATCTCGTAGTTGACTCGATTTCTAAAATACTTTTTACTGAGTTGAACTCAAGTGTTTCAAATCAAAATATTTTTGATAAATATTAAAAATACTCAAGAAGCTCCTTGAGGTGGTTTCATATTTAATTATGAATTTTCGGATTTACTAAAAATGTTAGAGTGCGAGTCGCGTAATAGTAATTCGCATGAAAGTCAACTCCAGAGACATTGTTTTGACGAGCCGTTTTGGCTAGGATAAAAGGATAATTTCGAATCGGTTAAAACACGGAAGATGTTGAGGAATAACATGACTACGTATTGGAGTAAAGGATTATATTAAAAATCCAGTGACGAAATAGTTCACGAACGGTTAAGATAGACCCGAAGAGGTGAATACCGGGTAAGACAAGAGTTAGTAAAATGACTAAGTAAAATTTGAGGTTGTCATAATTGGAATCGATATATGATTATACTTATTTGTAATATAAGTAGTTGATGAGATTATGAGTACTAATCGGGATTATAATATCTATTGATAGAAAATCCGGAACGAGTGGGACTCTGAGAACGTATCTTGGACTCCAGGCAAGTTTTCTAACCTACGTTTTTACATATCCAAATATATGTATTGCTACATATGCACGTTTTCAAACACCTGTACTTAATGTACTACTGTTTTGTCGAAAGACTGTTGTTGTTGTGATATAAACTGTATATTGAAAAGTATGAATTGTTTTATGTATTATTAAAACTTTCGTAAATGTTTCGGTTATATGCTATAAGAAATATAGATATAAGCTGGTGAAGGTAAAAAGTCTCTAAGTGTATAGCGAGTTATGTATTTTCGAACGTAGACCGAGAGTCGGAAGGTTATGTTAAGTACTGTCATAATCCGGAAGAAGCCGGAGACAGATTATTTTGAAATGACGATATAAATATTTCGATATTTATATTTTGATATTCTTTTGATAAAAGAATTAAATGAGGATAATAAATATTATTTTAATACTTATTTAATTAATGAATATTATTTGAATATTCATTTGAAGGAGATAATAAATATTATTTTAATATTTATTTAATTAATGAATATTATTTTAAATATTCATTTATTGAGGATTATTTATTAATTATTTAAAATTCATTTACAAATTATTTTAGGTCTTTAATAATTATTCGAAGCTTTCGATAATTATTTTAAATACTTTCCAACCTTCAGAAAATGATTTAAAGATAGTGAGAGCTCCCTAATATTTAATTTAATTATTATATTTTATTCTTTTAATAAGAATAAAATACGTTCAGACTTATTAAAAATAGGGAACTCGGTCTAGGAAGTGAATACGTATTTACTTCTCGAAAACAGTCAAGTTTTGGAACCAGTTTCCACAGTAACAAGAGCTTTTCAACTTATCAAAAGCAGAGCTTTACTAATCAAAATAAAGAAAAGTTTTCAGTTAACTCCCTGGTCATGGTTTTATAAAAGTTATCATTCCTTGATGAAAGAGATTAGTGGGTGAAGGTCACTTACCTGTGTGGTGAGAGGACAGCCTGACTAATCTAATGAGTGACTACTCATAGCTATGAGGGTTTATCAACAAGTACGATATACTTAGGGAACTAGGATTACTTTCGGTTCCAGGTTAGATAGACAAATCTATTAACAAATATTATATACTTGGGGAGCTTGGATTAATGTTCCAGTTCCAGACTTATAGATTGATTCTGCAGACTTGGAGATAGCGTAAGAGACCGAGTGACGCACGGTCTAGCACTTTGACCCGTATGCGGTCTAGGGTGAATACCCATTAACGGTAGCGAGTACCGGGGCTCCTCCTTCTACATGTAGAGAAATGGAAGGCTTCCATAGGTTGCTGATGAAGGCTGCCACATGCTACGACTGATCATCGTGGATGTGTGGTAGCGGGCGTGTTAATGCTCCAGTTACAGTCTATTCTTCCAATTGGAATTGTGCATCACACCGTAATGAAAGCCTATGAGCTGAGTTACCGATGGTGTTGATTGCAAATGAAATGTTGAAATGTTTTGACGAAAAGAAAGGAAAACTTCAGATGGGATTTGATGAGAAAAAGTTTTTAACAATTTGAAATGTCATCTTGTTATTTGTATGATTTAAGGAATAGTTATATGAAAACTTCAGAAGGTAATTGATGTATAAAGGAAAACTTCATATGGGATCTGATGAGAAAAAGTTTTAACAATTTGAAATGTCATCTTGTTATTCGTATGATTTAAGGAATAGTTATATGAAAACTTCAGAAGGTAACTGATGTATGAAAAGCTTACAAACTTTTGAAATGTTTATCAGAAAGTATATCTATAGAAGTTATGATTATAGTGGGGCTATATTGCTCACTCTTGTTTTCTTTATATATCACAACACAACAGGATCTTTAAAGATATTTTATTGGATGTTAAACCTTATAAATGGTATGATTCAAAGTGAGTTAATTTTCTCAAAGATAAGCAACTATGATTGTTGTATCTTGAATGGTGTACCCCATATATTAGGGGAGTTTAGCAAAACTATAGTTGAAGCTATTTTGTTAAGTTATGGAAAGATTATTTCAAAACTATGAACGTAATAAGTTCATTGAGTTTTATTTTAAAAATCTTTAGATGATATATGAAAGTGTGGTAACACTATATCTGATAGTGTCTTATTTTATATACCGAACCAAATTGTTCGTATGATATTTTCTAAACTTTATGTTTAGTACAAATGTTTTAGCAGAAAAACTCTGATCATGTGTATCGTTGAAAGATACTTTATTATGCTTACCATATACTGTTAAACCTTATGATTATACTATTGAGATAGTAGTGATTATCATATTCTTGAATGAGAGTCACATAGCTAATTGGGTGAATAACTTGTTGAGCATTCTTTCGCTTATTCTTGATAATATTTTTTTTATAGAGAAAGTGATAACATGTTTGATTGGCTTCATGCCTAGAGAGAGGAAAGTAGAAGATTCACTTTTGAGATGGTTCAGTTTAACCATATTCTACGAAAGTAAGTTGGATAAGTTTTAGTATTGAGCTAGTTATTAATGTTACTTCATGAAGAGGTTAGCATTGATAGTATGAGATCCTGGATAAGTATATTTGGTTTGTAATAACTAATGATACTTGTTGTATATCGTTTCTAAGACTACAACTTGTGTGTGTGTGAGAGAGGGGTCTATGATGTATGTTTGTTAGAGTATTGAGTTATTGCAGGTTGTAAATGATTGAATGATGACGTGACGACTCAAATCCCTAACCCCGGATTTGGGGGCGTCACAGGGATACTCTACAAAAAATCATATATGATACCGTACTTGAAGTTTCTGAGACCCCATGAGGCTGAAACTGCACTAAGATATGTTCATGAAGGTGTGTGTGGCCAGCACCTAGGAAGCAGGGTTCTTGCCCACAAGATTGTTAGATTGGGATTCTATTGGCCTGAGATGCTTAAGGATGCTACGGCTAATATTAAGAAGTGTGATCGCTGTCAAAGGTTTGCGCCCGTTGTTAGGCAGCCTCCAGAGATGTTGACATCCATCAACTCATCAACCCCCTTTGCTATGTGGGGAATGGATATCTTAATCCTGTTCCCTATGGCCAGTGGACAAAAGAAGTTCCTCATTGTTTCTATTGACTACTTCACTTAGTGGATAGAAGCCAAGCCTTTGCCCAAAATTGACACAAAGAATGTAACTCAATTCTTTTGGGAGAGTGTTATATGCAGGTATGGATTACCCAAGATCTTAGTGATAGATAACAGAACTCAATTCAATAATAAAGACTTCATAGAGTATTGTGGTATATACGATATCGAGTTGCGCTTCACTTCAGTAGCTCATCCGTAGTCAAATGGACAATCTGAGGTTGCCAACATAATTATCCTGGATGGACTTAAAAAGAGAGTTTAGTGCTCCCAAGGGATTTAGGTTGATAAAATACTCCCAATCCTATGGGCATACAGAATGACTTGTAAGACTTCGACATGTGCAACACCCTTCCAACTAGCCTATGGGGCCGAAGTTGTGGTGCCCGTTGAAGTTGCTCAAACATCACCAAGGGTGTGAGAGTTTCAGGTTGAAGCTAATGGAGAAGGCATGAAACTGGATTTCGACTTAATAGATAAGGTACGTGATTAAGCCAATGCCAGAATTTTCGAAAACCAAAAGAAAGCTTCATTCTATTACAACCTCAGAGTCAAGGAAAGGTTTTTTCATGAAGGAGACTTGGTTTTATGAAAAATCGAAGCATTAAGAGCTGTCTCTAAGGGTAAATTAACCCCGAATTGGGAAGGGTCATATCAAGTCAAGGAAGTGACGGGGCAAGGAGCATACAAGTTCCAGACCCTGGAAGGAGTTGAGATCCCAAGGAGCTGGAATGCTGCTAACTTGAGGATTTACTATGTTTGACTGAGGGCCTTGGATTTACTTTGTTGGTTTTTATAAGCTTAGAAGGCTGGATACTTTTAAGTATTGGTTTTGAGACTTAAAGGCTAGACATTTTTTTTGATGTTAAGTTTCATTTGAGAACTTGGTAGTTTAGAAAGAATGTTTTCCGTTCTTATTAAATCGCATTGGTTATTTTCATTAAGACTTTTATAAGCCTCGCAAGTGTTTATTGTTTATGTTCAAATTAAACACGAAAAATAAACAAAACAAGGGCAGAAGTAAAAGATTAGAAAATGACAAGTGCATAAATAAAAAGACCCAAAGGCCAAACATCTTTATATAAAGTTACCAAGGGCCAACATAAATACAAGAGTAGAAATCCTAAACTACTTCTCTCCTTCTTCTTCTCCTCCTCCTTCTTCTTCTTCTTCTTCTTCTTCCTCACTCAACGAGGAGTCCTCCTTGCTCGACGACGACTCCCTATCGGCCTTCTTCGGCTCATCTTCCTCTTCTTCATCCTTGTCTTCCTCCTCAGAAGAACTCTCCTCTACCGATTTCTGAGGAGTTGCCTCAGGAACAACCTTCTTTAGCACCACTCTACATGGAGGAGTAGGAGTAGGCTCGCGATCCCTCTTTGGCCTGAAATCAGGACTATCTTCCATATCGATTTCTTCCTCCTCTTGCACCTCAATTAGCTATCATAAGGCTTCAGCAGACTGAGGACTTTTAGAGTCCACCTTCGGGTCAAATAACCCCGGATGTCTTGCCAGCACTGCCTTCAGAGCATCATTCCACGCAAGGGTGTAGTGCACAGGATAGATCATGTCATCATGCTAATTTATTAAATCTTAATATTCCTCTGAGGCCATATACTGGTCGATAGTGGCATTTCTGTCGGACCGGAGTCCAACCACTTCAGCCTGAGCCTTCTGAAGGAGCTAGCCTGTTGATCATACTTTTCCTGTAAGCCTTGTAGCTTGGTTGCGGCTACAATCAAATCCTTTTTATGCTTCCCTGCCTGCGTCTTCCACACCTCAGCTTGGTGCAGGGAAGCCTGAAAATAAACATTAGTCTGAAAAGCGAACACACCAAGAGAAGTTATAGAAAGCCAATAACCCAGGGAAAAGCCAAGTGCTAAAGGTACCAAAATCCGCCAAGTATGTAATAGTTAAGTAAGAATACTTACTGAAGCCAATGCTTGTGCACCAAGAGCCCGGGTGCTCTCCTCATTGCGTCACACCACTATTTCCTTGAAATTGTAAGGAGTAATGGAGTGGATGACCAATCCCTTGCGTGGTATGTGCATCCAACAACGGTATCTGTCATCATCAACCCCCATCCATGTTTGTAAACCAGGGATTTGGGCACTTTGACAGTTCCACTACCCTCAGTATTAGTTGGCCCGGTGTGGGGCTGCAAAAAGGCCAGATGCTCTCTCCCTTTCCTAGGATCATTCATCAACCTAAGCCATTTCATACGGCGTGTCTCCTCCATGGGTGGAATAGTCCACTCATTAATTTATGCAGCAGCTGAAAGAGAGACATGAGAACATTAGTAAAATAATAAAACATTCAAGGCAAAAAGAAAGCAAGTCTAAGTAAAGTAATATACCTTTACTAGGGGCCCTAGACAAGCCAATGTCCTTCAACCTACGTTCATCCAGAAGAACCCAAGAAACTTCCTTGGTTTCCACATGAGTGAGTGTGGCATAGGCTGCATGTTCCTCCTCTGAGAATATAATGGAGTCAACTTTCCCATCGGCTACCTTCCCGAAAATGGATCTAAAGAGGGTTCTCCAGTCTCCCCATTCCCATTTGATTTGAAAAAAAAAATCTTTCCAATGAGATTTATTGTCAAGAATGGAAGAATTATCAAAGATATGAGGCATGTTGGTCCTATGGCCTATATGAACCCAACCAAGGAAAGGCTGGAGGAGTTTTTGAATTGAAAATTTTTCAAAAAAGGGGGGCATTCATTTTTATTTTCTTTTCTAAATATAAAATCATGAAATAATGGATGAGTAGCCATCCATTGGGTGTGATTTGGAAAGGGTTTATCTGAGCATCGGCCAAAAGAGTAGGGATAAATTCATGGAAAGAGAACCTAAGCTCCGCTAACAGGGCATCTACATAAACAAATAAGTGGTCAGGCTTCCAGTGACAAGTCCTGTCACCAAGCTCAACCAAATAAATGGAGTAACGTGGAGGAAAGTTTAACAATCTATTATAGTCATCTATTACATCAGTATCAAAAAATTTATTAGTATGGCTGTATGAGTCCAGGTGGGATTGGCTGGGATGTTCATCCCCCTTTGGTTTATCATATCAAGTAAAGACATGTAAGTGGAATAAATGGGGATGTGGCGAAGGGGTTTACCTCTTTTAGCAGACCCGTGTTCATAGCTGCTAATCTGGAAGCCTTCTTGTCGCCCATTGATGTTTTCAAACTTGTGAATACCCTTGAGAGAACTGAAGGCTAGATTTGCTTAAAAGCTGGAGAGCTCGAGTGTTTGCGAGAAATTTGAGAAATAAGAAATGAGAAGTGTGGGAAATGAAGCCCCTCACACAACTCATATATAACCCTCTAGTCGGTCACATGACCGTTTAAATTCACCTTTTAACAGGTGTTTCTAGGTCACACGACCATTGAGGGACAAGTCAAATGGTACAACTGGTAAGTGGGCTCAATTGACTAGGCCCATAATCTAAGGCCCAAGAGTGACTAAATAAAAATATAAATTCTGGAATCCTGAGGAAGGATCTAGAACTTGGGCCTGTGAATTACAAGACCCACTAGACGTGAAGGCCCACTAATCAAAAAGCCTTGAAGGCCCAGACTTTAAAATCGTTCAAAGCGACAAAGGCCCATAAATCTACTAATGAAGACCCATGAACCACTTAAACTCAAGGATGAAATTGAAGCCTCAAACCTTCTAAAAAGAGGCCCAACTAAGGCCCATATTGTCGAGGGCCCAAAATCCATAGGGCTCAACTCATTTCCATTCTTGAAGGAATAAAGAAATTTCAACTTAAATGCGTATTTGAGGTTTAATTTGATCTTAAACCAAGTCAAAAAATGTTAAGGTATAGAACCCAAGGAAAGATCGACCTAAATGGTTAATTGATAGTTAATTCGACCTCAATCTAGGTCAAAAATAACAAAGTTGTGTGGCCCTAAAAGAAATTAACCTGGATGGTGAATTAAGATTTAATTCGACCTCAATCCAAGTAAAAAATAACAAAGTCGTGTGGTCCTAAAAGAAATCGACCTGGATGGTTAATTGAGAGTGAATTCAACCTCAATCCAAGTCAAAGATATTAAAGCCATATGGCCCTAAAAGAAATTAACCTGAGGAAAGGTTTGAGGTTTTATTCGACCTCAAACCAGGTCGACATGCATTCAAACCAACACAGACATCAACCTCGATTGGAATGCAAGGAATGAAGTTTCTATCGACTTCAATTGAGGTCGACAATCGACTTCAATTTATCATCGACCTGGATGCAGAAACGGAGTCTAATTCGACTTCATTCCAGGTCGACAGGAATAAAGGGATTTAATTGTTCTTCGAACTCAATTACCATCGACTAGATGAGGAATCTAGGTCTTATTCGACCTCGATTCAGGTTGACAGGAATTAAAGCATTAAGCTCAAAGACTTCGTTCCCCATAATCGACATGGGTGAGGTTTTGAGGCTCAATTCGACCAAATTCCAGGTCGAAGGAACATCCAAGTTTTGAGGTCCATAGACTTCAAATATCAAAACCATCGACCTCGGTCTCAAGTCGACTTAAGGGGTCAAACTAAGATTAAATTGACTTCATTCCAGGTCGACAGGAATGCAGGGCATCTAGTTTCCATCGACCTCGATTCAGGTCAATAATCGACTTCGATCCCCTATCGACATGGGTGTGGTATTGAGGCTCAAATCAACCTAGATCCAGGTCGATGAGGGGCTCAATCCCAGAATCAACCTGGGGTAGAAATTAGCCCCAATTCGACCTCGTTCCAGATCGAATTGGCCAGGCTCTCAAAAAATTTCCATTTTTAATTGTTAAAAGTAAAGTCTTCAAGGACCGATATTATAACAATTTAATTATTTTTAAAGGGATTAATTACAAAAAGGCTTGAGCCCAAAAATCAAAATAAAATTGATTGACTTAAGTCAAAGGCCCGATAGGCACTGAAAACCCTTTGTACAACTTTTACGAAAACTCATAAAGTTTTTTAAAAGTTAGGGGGCAAATGATATGGTAAAAAATAGCCCTAGGGAAATATTAAATATTATATTTAATATTTCATTTATTAGACCTAATATGGTTCAAAAGGCCTAGGGCCCTAAAGGCAACCAAGAAATAATAATATGATGACTCACCTTTGTTAGGATGGGTCAAAGCCCATAAAGCTCTGCTAGGGCCCAAGACCCTTTAGACCTCTATTATTAATTAATTTCATAATTAATTAATAAAGGCCCAAGAAACCTGTTGAAGGCCCTCATACTAGAAGGATCTAGAACCCCTAACGTGGGAAGAGTCCAATGATGACTCTCATTCCTGGAAGGTTCCTGAAACCTTATCAATAAGAGACTTGACCTCCAAGTCTCCTAACCCTAATCTAACTTCAAGGCCCTCATGTGCCTATATAAAGGGTCCAAACCCCTCATAGCATAACTACATTTTTTAGCCTGATTCTCATCAGTTGAGATACATGGGCAGTATACGATGACCTTTGTTAGTCATGAAACGTAAGTGCAACCATTAAAGCTCGAAACTCCCTCAAACCCTAGCATTAATTACGTTTTGAAAATGACCTAGTTTTTGATCCGTAACATTATATATATCCAATTAAGTCCTAATTAGTCGAAACAGTGTCGGCTAAACTCTGATCAACCTAAACTCTATCGATAAGTAAAATCTGATTGAGCATACTCTGATCATATCAGTTAGACTCTGATCAGCTTGGACTTAAACTCTGATCATGGTTGACTATGAAAACATCATTTCTTCATCTTCAACATTATAGAATCTTAATACTTGTAAAATAATGAATTCGATATAATATTAATTTAAAGAATATAATTTGAATAACACTCTAAAGAATCTTAATAAATATGAGAAAATTTAAGAGAATCCAAATTTTACATTACAACAATTAAGTGAATACCTAAAATATGAGTCTCAAATTTATTTATGAATATATAAAACAATTTTAATAATTTAATACTTATTAAATTATTTATGAACACGAAAAAAATCTCTTATACATATTTAGTTAGTTCTTTATTAAGATATAAAAGAATTTTAATAATTAAATATATTTATTCGTAAATACTTATTAGAGTCTTAATGAACCACACTTAGAAATTCAATAATCGATAAGAAATTTTTAATAAGTAGAATTTTGTTGAACACGTATAATACTTATTAAAATATTTAATTTAAAGAATTGTATCATAATAATTTAAAATTTTATGAAATTTTAATAAAACACTCTAGAGAATTTTAATATGGGTAAAATAATAAATTCAATATAATATTAATTTAAAATACATAATTGTAGTTGCTATTTAGATATTTTTTTTTGAATATGCTACATTATAATAATTTTTATCACCTGATAAAAATATAAAATTTAAAGATATTTTATCCAAATATTTAATAAAATCTTTTGTAAGACTAAATGTAATAAGATTCTTCAAGGTGTTTTGTCTAATCATAAAAAAATATTTTCACAGAACAAAAATACATTAAGAAATCTATTGGTATAAAAAATTCAAATTATATTTATTTTTATAAAAAAATATAAATAACATATTTTAAACAATACTATAAAAAAGTTTAATTTTTACAAATAAAAATATATTCGTTATATAACACTTTATAGAATCTTAATACTTATAAAATAATAAATTCGATATAATATTAATTTAAAGAATATAATTTGCATATAACACTCTAAAGAATCTTAATAAATATGAGAAAATTTATGAGAATCCAAATTTATGAGAATCCTAATTTGACATTGCAACAATTAAGTGAACACCTAAAATATGAGTCTCAAAATTATTTATGAATATATAAAAGAATTTTAATAATTTAAAACATATTAAATTATTTACGAACACATAAAAAATCTCTAATACGTATTTAGTTAGTTCTTTATTAAGATATAAAAGAATTTTAATAATTAAATATATTTATTCATAAATACTTATTAGAGCCTCAGTGAACCACACTTAGAATCTCAATAATTGATAAGAAATTTTTATTAAGTTGAATTTTATTGAACACGTATAATACTCATTATAATATATAATTTGAAGAATTATAGCACAATAATTTAAAATTTTATGAAATTTTAATAAAACACTCTAGAGAATTTTAATATGTGTAAAATAATAAATTCGATATAATATTAATTTAAAATATACTATTGTGGTTGCTATTACATATATATTTTTAGAATGCGCTACATTATAGTAATTTTTATCACCTAATAAAAATATAAAATTTAAAGATTTTCTTATACAAATATTTAATGAAATCTTTTATAAGACACTTAAATGTAATAAGATTCTTTAAGGTGTTTTGTCTAATTAAAAAATATTTCAAAAAAAAATACATTAAGAAATCTATTGGTATAAAAAAATTCAAAGTATGTTTATTTTTATAAAAAAAAATATAAATAACATATTTTAAAAAACACTATAAAAAAATTTTAATTTTTACAAATAAAAATTTATAATTTATAGAATCTTAATACTTGTAAAATATGTTACCCAGTAGATAGACTATTATTAGGGGGAGGTTGAATATAATAGTACCAAACAGTCAAAAACTAGAACACAAGTATATAAGAGAAGAACTGTTTGTATTAACTTTAATAAACTTAATACAAAACTCTCTTAAGAAATCGGATATTCTCAAGAGCTGCTAGGTTATCAAAATGATATGTTATGAACGATTCATCAATGTAACTATTCATATGTTTATATAGTACACAACTACCTATCTAAATAATGCAAAGATAATGATTAATAAAAATATATATACAAATTTCAGCATTATCTTCGGAATATATATAGCTTCTACAAGGCAGTTATGTACTGAAACACTTTCATCTTTATCTTCAATCAAGTCCTGATTTATCGAATGTTAACCACCAAACTCTGACTTGTCTAAACTCTGTCGGTTGATTAAACTTTGTCTCTATAAACTCTGATGACATCACTTAGACTCTGATCAACTTCTGTACACTCTGAATTGATTGAACTCTGACAACATCATTTCTCTATCTCTAACAATCTCTCCCAATTTATATTTTATGAAATAAAGCATAAATTCTAATGATGATGTCAGAAACCAGTAGACAAATGTACTAGTGTTTAACTATTTACCTTGCTTTATATCCCCTTAGAAGAAAAATCTCCAGCTATAAAATCATCAAGTAATTTATTTTCAGTAGCTCTTAATAAACAAGTCAACTTCTCCTTCAACTCCTTCATGTCATCACTTGTATCATCAATTTGAAAAATGAAAGGGGAGATAGGAGTGAAGGGAAGTAACTCACTGCACTTTCATGTGTACTAGAAATGCTAAATGTAATCTCTATGTAATGGTTGATGATAACTCAACAATAGAACAGGACATGTAATAATATGCAGGTGCACAGAAATCTTGGATCACAGAGTTCAGTTAAGACAAAGTATCAAAGGATCATCTACAGACTTGAAGCTCACTGGAAGAAGTTCATTAACATGTTCATGCCTCAGTGGAGAATAAAAGATGTTGACATCTATTCAAGGATGTGGAAGCTACAGAAGATTGTCTTAGTCTATGACGATTTTAGTGCATTACAATCGAAGCAACAAGTAAGGTTTGCAAAGAAGAATGTGGAATCATGTTCGGAATCAAGAGCCCCTATCAAGACTAGTCACTTATGAACCAGACCGTTGCATCAAGTGTCAGGACATTGGAGGCAAGCTCTCGTCGGTTAATATGGTTTTAATCATTCTAAAGTTGTTGATTTTCTTAAGACATGTGGAGGATCAACAAAAGTGGTAAATCAGTGTTGGAGAAATGTCAGCCTAATGGATAAGGGACAGACGGCACAACCTGATTGGATCTTACTAAAGCTTCACAGATTAGAAGGCTAAATACTTGGACGTGGTGGAGTCACGTATACGGGGCCAAGTATTTGGATAAGAAAGTCTACACAAATTGAAGAGTGGAATGGAAATATTTAATTTAATTGAATAAAGTATTTATTTAATTATTTATATATTTTATAAATAAAGACACTCTTTATTTATATTATATATATTTATTTAAATATTACTTTTACATTAAATATTTCCAAAGGTATGCTTGACACATGACTTTGAAGATAAGATTTGGGTGGACATGAGCAAAAGGAGAAAAAGTGAAAAAGTAACCTTTTTCACTTTGAATAAAAGTCTTCCATACTTGTTTTTCTAGTTGTGTGGTTGTAGGAATCCGGATGAGAAAAGAAAAGGGGAGAGAGAGAAAAATTATTTTTCTCTCCCCCATGGCCATACTCCATATCTTGAATATTATGGGGCCATGAATTTCTTTGTTTCACCACTCATCTATTCTTCTATTGTAAACATTGCTAAATCTTGTTTAGAAGATAGGTTTGATTTTTGTCTCCTAGATCTAGAATTTGTAATATTTTTAGAGGAGCTAAAAATCATTTCTTTGTTGTGTTCTTGAGCTTTTGTTCTTGAACTTGTTTGTAGCATCTACCCCACTTCAATGAATATAAAGTTATATTCTTGGATCTTGTTGTGTTGTGTGTTTTGGATGATTTACCGTTCATTATCTTGGTTATTTTAATGGTGTTCTTGAGGTTGAAGAAGATGATGAACAGTACCTGGGTTTGAACCAAAGTAATTTTTATGTTGTCCCAAAAATAAATAAAAGTCAGATTTTTATTTGGGAATCGTATTCACCCCCCTCTACGATCTCCAGGACCTAACAATTGGTATCAAAGCTACTCGATTGACATACAAATCGATTGGATCTATTTTTATTTTTTGAGATTAAAGAGGGTACAATTGGTTCACTGGGCATCCAGAATTTTTTTTGAAGCCCGGAATTTTTCTAAGTACAAAATGTTCTAGATAGCCAAGTAGAACATTTCTATGTAGAAATTCTACTTAGATGTTCTAGATAGAGCCTAAGTAGAACATTTCTATGTAGAAATTCTACTTAATGTTCTAGATAGAACCTAAGTAGAAATTCTGGAGTTAGAAATATTTTCTAAGTCAGAAGTTCTACTTAATGTTCTAGATAGAGCCTAAGTAGAACATTTCTATGTAGAAATTCTACTTAATGTTCTAGATAGAACCTAAGTAGAAATTCTGGAGTTAGAAATATTTTCCAAGTCAGAAGTTCTACTTAATGTTCTACATAGAGCCTAAGTAGAACATTTCTATGTAGAAATTCTACTTAATGTTCTAGATAGAACCTAAGTAGAAATTTTGGAGTTAGAAATATTTTCTAAGTCAGAAGTTCTACTTAATGTTCTACATAGAGCCTAAGTAGAACATTTCTATGTAGAAATTCTACTTAATGTTCTAGATAGAACCTAAGTAGAAATTCTGGAGTTAGAAATATTTTCTAAGTCAGAAGTTCTACTTAATGTTCTAGATAGAGCCTAAGTAGAACATTTCTATGTAGAAATTCTACTTAATGTTCTAGATAGAACCTAAGTAGAAATTCTGGAGTTAGAAATATTTTCTAAGTCAGAAGTTCTACTTAATGTTCTACATAGAGCCTAAGTAGAACATTTCTATGTAGAAATTCTACTTAATGTTCTAGATAGAACCTAAGTAGAAATTCTGGAGTTAGAAATATTTTCTAAGTCAGAAGTTCTACTTAATGTTCTACATAGAGCCTAAGTAGAACATTTCTATGTAGAAATTCTACTTAATGTTCTTGATAGAACCTAAGTAGAAATTCTAGAGTTAGAAATATTTTCTAAGTCAGAAGTTCTACTTAATGTTCTAGATAGAGCCTAAGTAGAACATTTCTATGTAGAAATTCTACTTAATGTTCTAGATAGAACCTAAGTAGAAATTCTGGAGTTAGAAATATTTTCTAAGTCAGAAGTTCTACTTAATGTTCTAGATAGAGCCTAAGTAGAACATTTCTATGTAGAATTTCTACTTGATGTTCTAGATAGAGTCTATGTAGAACATTTCTATGTAGAATTTTTTTTCTTAGAAGGCTGTTTCAACATGACACATGGCTACATAGTTTAACTTTTATTTAAAACAAAAATTGTTTTTCTCTCAAATTGTTTTTAGTTTAATAATTAATTTAATAATTAAATTTGAATTTAATTATATAAAATATTTTGAAAATAATTTTTAAATTTAAATAATTTATTTTTCAAGTTTATTTTACATCTTGGAAAATATTTTATTTTATTTTAAATTTTAGAGTCAAATATTTTATATTTTTAATATTCTTAGTTAAGAATTTTATTAATTTAAAAACTAAAATTAATCTTAAAATCCAATTTAATTTCTTTTGAGTTTAATATTCTTAAAAGTATTTTGAGAATTATTTTTGAGGTTTAATAATTTATTTTTTATAGAAGTTTTAATTATAAATCTCATAAAACTTTTTGGAAAATCATTTTGGTTGAAATAATTTATTTTCAAGAATATCTAAGATGACTTGAAAATTTATTATTTTTATATCAAACTTATATTTTCAATCTGTTTTATTTTAATTATAATTGAAACTGTTTTGGATTATAAATTCTATAAAATTCTTTGGAAATTAATTTTGATTTGAAATAATTTCTTTTTCGGGATTATTTAATATACCTTGAAAATTTTGTTATCTCTATATCAAAACTTTCTTTTCGAATTTTATTTTATTTATAATTTGAAATTGAGAAATTTATTATTATTTATCAAAAATGCATTTTCAATTTATTTTGATTATTTAAATTCCTAAAAAAATTAAATACTTCTGTTTGAACAAAATGTTTTATTAAACGAAACAACAGGAGTTGATTCTTCGTTCGTTGAGGACAAACGAACTGACTGAAGAACATTCTAATGGAGTTGAGACCTGATCTTACCATTGGAGATGTATTTCTACATCGGTCTACTCAGTGGATCATTTGGTTATTGAAAGGGGATTAGTTCATTTAGGGAAGAGTCTTCGATCAGTGGTTTTCGAATCAATATCTGAAGAATTTGGGATTTTGAAAAGGAATTCAGTTTATCGGTCAAAGAACCAAAACAACAATTGAAGATTTGGTTAAAGGACATCAGTGGCAGAAATACACAAGGTTTGATTATCACTGACATATGATAATCAAGGGGTTATTGCTACACATTCAAAGAAGAATGATCTTTTCAAGCAGAACATGAGACATTCTATGTCGGGGTCTTTAAGCAGAACAATCAGGTATCAATTTGGGTTGAAGCAGGAACATCATTGGTTATTGAGGTCAAATGCAAGGATACTTTCATGAGTGTCAGTAGAATGGAAATTGATTTGGATCAATTGATTATCACTCGAGATGGAATGTTAAGCATCGCACAGGTATACTTTCTAACTAGTTTATACTTGTTTGATTTAATTATAGAGTATTAAGTGCTGAACTGCATTATATTATAAGTTTGATGTAATGCATGTCTCACCTTGATTTCTATATAAATTAGATAACTTATGCTAGTTTGTTAGTGTTGCTTGTTTATCAGTATTTGACTTCATGATTAGATCTTGTGTGATTTAATGCTTGCTTTACGATAATTGATCATGTTAGCATATAGAGTCTTAGGTATTTGTAGGGGTACATTTACCGGAAAGAGTATTTGCTACATGCTAAGTGCCTTGATGTTTACATTGTCTATAATCTGTTTATACTCGCATGGTTGTATTAAATGTTATATTTGATCATGTGCTTGTTAAGATGAGTTTGTTTCTAATTTGGGAATTGCCTAGGGGTCAGTATAATAAACCATGAATTAAATTTTTAAATTTAAACTGACTCAGGTAATTAGAGATAATATAATGTTAAAGTGAACAACAAAGGTAATTTAGAAGAATTAGGAATCTGAGTGATTGATTCTTCTATGACTACATATTTGTACGACATGATTCTTATAGACTGCTAGTCCACCTTAAGTTAGGTTGGGATCACTGAGCTCATAGCCAAGACTAATTGTTGAGGCTAATATAGATGAGGAGTGATCAGTCAGATAAGAATGAGCATGTTGAACTTGAATGCTTTGTTGTTAACTATGTTTAGAAATATCTCTAACCCTTGGACTCAATCAAATTGAGGACCATGTGTCTTAATCATTTGTGAATGCAGAGTATCTTCAACATGTAGAAGTTATATATCTCTGACATTTTCATGTTCGAGGCATGTAACTACTTTTGCTTTGGTATTCAAATGGTTAAGCAAGGTTACCTATTTCTCTTGAATGATCTGAAGCACAATATTAAGGAAGACCTAGGGAATTCTTTGCGAAGGGTTTCCTAATATCAGTTCGAGGATGAACAATATTGATCGGGGTCAAGAGAAATAGAAGCTCACTCTACTGGAAGTGAGGTTATTGCTGACACGAAATGTAATGCTTATGATGAAGTCAACTATTCGTTGAAGTTTATCAGAATGGAGTTAGCTGTAACAATAAGTGATGCTCTCACACTTGGTTTATCAACTAATACTTGGTTTATCAAGATAACGGATTCGACGGTAAAGATGAAGTTGGTGAGAAAGGACTACTTCTAATGAAATTCTTTTAAAAAGGACATTAGTGAAGTATGTCAGTTGAAGGGAAGTCAAGTCAAAGGCTACCCTGTTTAGTTTTGGTGTTTGTTCGTGCATTCGATAGATGAAGCATCTCAGTGATTAATCACATTCAAAGGATTAGGCAGATTGCTGTAAGAACACTTTGAGGGCAGGTAATGGAATTTGTTGACGAACGAAGTTCTATGTTATGTCTGCACTGAAAGGAGTATTCTAGAGTAAAGTTCAGTTTCCGGACTTCATGACCAAATGGAGGAGTTGATAGGGAAATCCAGACCTTGAGTGGAATTACAAGGATAATGGATAGACTTAAGGTTTCCTATTCACTACGGCTGAATCAGTTGACACAGCAAGTCTAATCAGCAAATGTAAAGAGAAGACATCAAGTAAGATTAATCATGCCTGAAGTCACATGGTGTGATGAAGGGCTATCTTATTTGGAGTTAAGAGCTTACACAGAGTCTGTGATTGATTTAAGATGATCTAGATGCAGTGAACATCATCATCAAGCTCCCTAGCATTCGTTTGATTTTAGCTCTGAATTTCTAAAGGTTGACATCCTGTTTAGGGCTCAAGATCAGATGACACCAGATGAATAAAAGCTGCAAGCAGCATCACAGGGGGAGCATCAGTAAGTTGGATCAACTAGTCATGTTTGATGTTCAAAGGCTAGCAGTGCTCATTGAGTAAGAGTTGAGATTCTTAGGAGCACTGAGTGATCCAGACTGAGTGATTGCATATTAGAAAGGAAATTAATAATTTAAAGATAATGCAAGATGATCTCAATCATAATTGAAGAAGACTACTCTACCCACTGAATATCTAAGGAAACATTAAGGACATATCTGTCATGACAAATGGTTTTGTGTAACAACATTTCCTAGAGTCAGTTCTTGATGAATCTGGGTAGTAGAGTAGTGATTGGTCGTGCATGTATAAGAGTATTTCATTGGTTTTTCTGAGTGAATTCAATGAAGACTGAAGATGCACTAACTAATCAAGATTGAGTAGGGTTCGAATCAAGGAACTAACTCAATTGAACCAGAGGCAGATACACTTAGCGCAAGGAATCAATCCACATGAAGACTTGGTATTGATACAGAAGCTGAAGGGTAGTTCAGAGTTTTTTTTTAAGGTTCTACTCTTCTAGTGTCAGGACTACTGATTTCTAGAGTGCCGAGTTTAGTGAAGCTGCTGCCAAGACCAATATCTATAAGGAAATATTTGGGTGCTGAAGGTAATGCAGTTTCCGTCTGGATGAGCGTGGTATTGTTTCGAGGAACAATGTTAACTGGTAGCTGAAAAGTTAATCCTGTCCAAAAGGAGTAAACGTTCGATCTCTAGGGCAAAGAGGAGTAATTGTTCATTCAACGATCATACACCAGTAAAAGCTCAATTGACTAAGGTATGTCACTCTAGTCTAATGTTGATTTATTTAAATGTAAATTTTATAGAGAGTGTTCATGCTATTTAGATGTCTACGATCTCTAGGAACTGATTAATGTTTGGCGTGTGACCACCCGGGACTCAATATTATCATTATGAGATTACCTATGATTACCCGGGACCTAGGGACCTAACAATGTAGCATCTCTTTGTATAGTCAATTTATATCCAGGATCTCGTACTTTGTGTTGTCATATGTTATTCATGCTATATGTATCAAATATTTCAGCATAAGTATTTGTATATATTAATTAATTGTAATTTTATTTACTTTTAATTGTTTAATGCTAATATTAATGGAACCACTTAATATGTAGTTTAAATGATGTAATTCATGTCTTTTGCAAAATCCATTAATATTAGTTGTCATTCTTTTGATATTAGTGATGTCACTTAGAATTTCTGCACTAAGTGATTAAAAGATTATTTCAAAAAAAAAACACTGATATTGAAAGTAATTTACTACATCGCGAGGGGTTGTCAAAGATCATAAATTTTAGCATTAATATTTAAAGGTATTTGATCTCTGATGCAACTAGTACCTCGAGCTTACATACATTCTGATTGTCATGAGTATTTTCAATATGCTTATGTGATAATTGTTGAGATGTAGTGTAAGAAGTTAAATGCTGTCATTCGGTCAATGTATGTTCAGTGTTTAGCGGATGCTTATTTTTATGCTTTAGAATTACCATGATCTATATTGCAATATGTGTTTGTTTCAAGCGACAAATGGTAATTGTCTAGCATAATGTAAGTATCTTATGTGCTTGATTGTTTTGTAGTAAGATGCGTTTTATTACAAAATGATTGAATGATGTTAGTACTTTTGAATGTCTTGTCATTTATATCTTTGATAATTCATTAGTATTAACATATGTTTTTCATTCCTTAGAACTTGAATGCATAAAGAAATTTCTTGTCTATTTCTTGTGAAAAATGTTTTATCTAAATATGCATTCATTTGCCAGAGAATGAAAAGCCACTAAAAGTTTTCTTTGAAAGAGAACATTTCTTGAGGATTATCTTTCTATTTCAAAATCATATATCCTCTCTCTCTCTAAATGTTTTGTAATGAAAACTGTTTTCTCTCCACGATTTGTTTAAATAAAGTTACTTGATAACTTGTAACTTAGGTTGCATGGTATCAGGATATTTTATTTGAGTAAATTGTTTTGATCTTGAGGTATCAACTATTGGTAAAACGTTTTTCAAAACTCTTGTTAATGTCTGTTTCACATTGACCTGTAGTATTAAAACAATGGTTGTTTGCTTTGGGATTAGTGCCTTAGACTGTATGACTAAAGCATTCATTCGATTTTTTATAAATGATTTATGTTTTAAGTCGGAGATAATATCCGATAAGAATGAATTGCAAAACAATTTCTGAAAACATACAGTGAGCAAGATGAAATAGATTTGAGTTATTAATCAAAATGTTTTTGTTAAAAGAGTTGAATTTCAATTGGATATTTGTCTAAGAGAAATTCAAAAGAACACTTTTGTTAATCTGTTAAATTTTTTTTCAAAATTGTGAGTTTATGAAATTTGGCTTAATATTCTTTTACCTATTCTTTATTAATTCCCACATTTTAGCTCTGGTGCATTGTTTCTTGAGGACACATTGCTCCGATGCTATATTTCTGAGAAGGAATAGAGAATAAGTTTAATCATACTCTACCAAATTTTATATAGCTCTGATCAACTCTATCTATTTAGCCGTAATGGCTTGGCCTTAGTGGCTATAGGGGAAGGTCAAGAAGTTGAATAATCCATCAATTTCTAACCAAGGCCTTAGTACCAAACACTATCATTCTAATTCAAACTTTCAACCCTTGGTGATATAAGGAACTTATATAGATTAGCGGTTGTTAAGGGAGAAACTGCACTTGATGCAGCAAATAAGGATGAAGTCGGAAGTGCACCCACAGCTCTACCTCTCGAGAAGGAAAGAAGTATACAAATTGAGGTATCTGTAGCTCATCTGTATTCTCTCAAAAGGATGCAGAGCTGAAAAGGCAATTCAACCGTTTCTGAATGAACTCTCTCAACAGGGTGATTTCATTGAAAATTCGCTCGTCAGCCAGAGCACCTTGTAATGAGTCAAGCACACCAAAAGCATTCACGCTGATGGTAATCCTAAAGTTTTTGCTTCTAAGGGTTGTTATAGAACCTAACAGTTCTCTAGCCTCTCTTGGGACTAACTATTGTGAGGACACATTGCAAGAAGTGCACATTGTGAGGTATAGGTAAAACCCCTAAACTTCTGTGTTTACCATTCATGGTGAATGAAGTTGTTGAGCCACCTTCACAGGCATTTGAGGGAAACTTGGATTTCTTGCCATATATTAGAATCCTTGTCAACCTTCCTAGGAGGAACAGTCCTAGTTCCCTAACGGGATTTCACATACGCAGAGCAATCTGTTGATGTTGAGAGGCAATCACTAACAGTTTTCCATGACTGAAAATAGTGAGTTAATTCATCTTCACAGGTGATTGAGAGAGACGTTTGTACATGTCTACTCTCCCAGGAATTCAAATTCTGGAATACATGGATCGCTCAAAACTTAAAGGCATATCACCGTCGACGATCCAGTGCATGGATTTGCATATGGGGAGTCGGTTGATGCTTAGATAGCTGCTAGTACGTATACCGCATTCAATGATCCAGTGCATGGATTTGCATATGGGGAGATTGTTGATGCTGAAAGTAGTTGAGCAACAACTCGTAGGCTATGATTCAGTTGGTTTACCAATTTGATGAGTCTTTTGAGGATCAGGGTGTTGGGATTTCAGTCACTCCTGGAATGGAGGAGATTCCAATTTCAGAAGGGTTATTCCCCGACGACGAGCCACGTGTGCATGGATTTGCTCATGGTGAGTTGGGTGACGGCCTAACTGAAACCCTGTCTGAGATTCCATCTCAGAACCTAGATCTTTAGTGATCGACAACATGCTATAGTCAACGATCCATAATATCTTGGTGAGACTAGCATGGATTTACTTGCAGGTACAAATTGCTATAAATGGAATGAGTGCAAGTAAGGGAGAGAAACACTTGAGTGAAGTGAGGGAGTGATACACTTGAGTGAGAGAAATAGGGAGAGAAATGAGTGGAACACTTACGCTTGAAAGTGTAAACACCAACAGAACGTAGTAGAAGTGAGGAAACCATAGACCAAACACTAACCTTGCTACTATGCTTGAATCCTGTTACTGAATTTTCCAGCTCTGAAATGTTGAAGCGATTCTTTTCTGGAAGACAAGCTGAAGAAGAGTCTAGCTGAAGCTTAGTAGGAATGTCCAAACTATTACCTTTGGGTCTATTAATTCATGTTGTTCTCAATCTCAAAAGGGGAGACATTAATTTTTAGGCCTAAGGAGGATTTTATGTTCAATTGGAGGAGAGTTTCTTATTCGATTGGATGTAGATGATACTTTTATTATTTTAAAGGATATTCTCAACTAAGGGGGAGAATTTGGTGATACAAGAAACGAGATCTCTTGGTGATACAAGAAATGAGATCTGTCAATCCTATCTTGTGGAGGTTACTTAGAGGATATCTAAAGACACAAGGGTGGATTGGAGCTTGCATGAACTAAGGGGGAGAATTAGATAAAATTGAAACCTTAGTGATGCAATGGAGAAATTACTAACGGGGAGTTTCTTAGTAATTGGTTGGAGCCAAATCCCTAAAGGTGTTGTAGATTTAACTGATTTTTCGTCTGAAGTGGAGAAGTTACTTTCTGTCAATTGGGAAGAAGTTACTTGTCGTACTAAGGGGAAGAAGTTATGGAGAATCTTAACATCTTGGTTTGCAATGCTATATCTTATTCTGAAAAGATATCTAAGGGATTTTGCTCTATTTGTTTGAAGATCTGTCCTTGGAACATTCTTAAGAGAGGTTTGGCAGAAGAATTCTTTCTAGCACGATCAATGAATGAAAATGAAGATTTCTTTGAAGAGTATCAACTCAGGGGGAGTTTTTGCTAAGTAGAAGTTTTCTGGGTAAAGAAGAATGTGAAGGAGATTTTCAAGGGGCATCTGAGAAGTGTCCAAGTGTGTTCTATTTCTTGTTTCAGTGATAGATGAAGTCAGTGGAGTAGTGCAGGGAAGAAAGAAAAATATGTTTCCTAGAAATAGAACATCCTGAAGAAAAAGAAGAAGTGACTTTCATTCTAAGAGAGAACAACCTTAAGGGGAGATTGAGTTGACCTCTTGTGGGGAACATAGAGAGCTGTATGTTCTAGTTCGAATTGCAAGATGAACAAGAATGATTGTTCAGAAGTCTTTACTAATGATTTGTTTCTTTATTGAAAGAACCCCATCTTTGAAGAACATTGAAGTGGAGAAAGCTAAAGGAAAATGAAATTCAGAAATTCATCATTCATTTTCAGCAACTCAGGAAATCTGGATTTAACTGATTATATCTTTCCAGAACCTTTTGTATATTATTTTCATGTCCAATACTTTAATTGTTTCTTGTATGTTAGTTGAGTTATCCTCTAGTAGTTAATTTTATTTAATTGCTTTTGGGGGAGATTGTAAAGGGAAATAGTATTTGATTGCTATTACATATCAACCAAATAGAGGGAGATTGAAAGGGGAGATAGGAGTGAAGGGAAGTAACTCACTGCACTTTCATGTGTACTAGAAATGCTAAATGTAATCTCTATGTAATGGTTGATGATAACTCAACAATAGAACAGGACATGTAATAATATGCAGGTGCACAGAAATCTTGGATCACAAAGTTCAGTTAAGACAAAGTATCAAAGGATCATCTACAGACTTGAAGCTCACTGGAAGAAGTTCATTAACATGTTCATGCCTCAGTGGAGAATAAAAGATGTTGACATCTATTCAAGGATGTGGAAGCTACAGAAGATTGTCTTAGTCTATGACGATTTTAGTGCATTACAATCGAAGCAACAAGTAAGGTTTGCAAAGAAGAATGTGGAATCATGTTCGGAATCAAGAGCCCCTATCAAGACTAGTCACTTATGAACCAGACCGTTGCATCAAGTGTCAGGACATTGGAGGCAAGCTCTCGTCGGTTAATATGGTTTTAATCATTCTAAAGTTGTTGATTTTCTTAAGACATGTGGAGGATCAACAAAGGTGGTAAATCAGTGTTGGAGAAATGTCAGCCTAATGGATAAGGGACAGACGGCACAACCTGATTAGATCTTACTAAAGCTTCACAGATTAGAAGGCCAAATACTTGGACGTGGTGGAGTCACGTATACGGGGCCAAGTATTTGGATAAGGAAGTCTACACAAATTGAAGAGTGGAATGGAAATATTTAATTTAATTGAATAAAGTATTTATTTAATTATTTATATATTTTATAAATAAAGACACTCTTTATTTATATTATATATATTTATTTAAATATTACTTTTACATTAAATATTTCCAAAGGTATGCTTGACACATGACTTTGAAGATAAGATTTGGGTGGACATGAGCAAAAGGAGAAAAAGTGAAAAAGTAACCTTTTTCACTTTGAATAAAAGTCTTCCATACTTGTTTTTCTAGTTGTGTGGTTGTAGGAATCCGGATGAGAAAAGAAAAGGGGAGAGAGAGAAAAATTATTTTTCTCTCCCCCATGGCCATACTCCATATCTTGAATATTATGGGGCCATGAATTTCTTTGTTTCACCACTCATCTATTCTTCTATTGTAAACATTGCTAAATCTTGTTTAGAAGATAGGTTTGATTTTTGTCTCCTAGATCTAGAATTTGTAATATTTTTAGAGGAGCTAAAAATCATTTCTTTGTTGTGTTCTTGAGCTTTTGTTCTTGAACTTGTTTGTAGCATCTACCCCACTTCAATGAATATAAAGTTATATTCTTGGATCTTGTTGTGTTGTGTGTTTTGGATGATTTACCGTTCATTATCTTGGTTATTTTAATGGTGTTCTTAAGGTTGAAGAAGATGATGAACAGTACCTGGGTTTGAACCAAAGTAATTTTTATGTTGTCCCAAAAATAAATAAAAGTCAGATTTTTATTTGGGAATCGTATTCACCCCCCCTCTACGATCTCCAGGACCTAACAAAAAATTATAGCTATCATATTATAGATTGGTGCTCTGTCTATTATGTTATCCAAAGATATGCAACAAGTCTTTTAACTATCAGGATTCAGAATCAGTGTTTGAATACCCAACACCATTTTGACCTTTGCATCTCCTTTGTTCATTTCCTTCTCAGTATCATCTTCAATCATATACTATGGTATGTATCCCTCAGAGTTTACCTTCATCAATTTTTCATTCTTCTTTGTTCTTGCCACTAGTGTATTTTTGCTTTCAATTAACCTTGGTAAAATTACCAAGCTGCTTACAAGATGTAAAATTGAACAAAAGAAAAGAAATACAATGAATTATAGCTTTTCTATGCTTTTCTTGTTTTTTGTTCTATCTCACATCTACTCCTAGTTACAATGAACTGCTAAGACTATATATAGCAGTTCATATTCTACATCTATTTTTCTATCTATCGATGGATAAAATGTGAATTACAAATTATATTTTATAATTTATTCACTAAAATAGATTGTAGCTACTTTTCACAGTCTCTTTTGCATTTGTCTTGTTCTGGAAAAATCTTTGTCTTAATCTTTTCCTTGAAAATTGTGTTATCTTGAAAGTCTTCACAATCCTGACATGACTGTCTTCCATTGATTTAGTTTCTGAAAATATCCCATGTTTTTGGTCTTTAACTAATTTGGGAAACCTTGATCAACTGATAATTGTTGTAAAGCTTATCAGTTGATCCTCTTTTACTTATCCATCGATGGATAGGTTATCCATTGATCAATTGATGTATCGATGGATAATTAGGTTATTCATTGACTCATTATCCATTGATGGTTCATTATCCGTTGATTGCCTTTATCCATTGATAGAGATCCATTGATTTGACATTTATCTATCGAATAGTGTCTGTATCAATCGACTTCAATATCTGTTGATCACTTCATTTGTGAGAATTTTGACTTAGAATATTTACAGTTGATCATCCGTTCTTCACATCCGTTGAGAAACTATAAATTGAAGTCAGATAGATATCAGTTGACTAGAACTTAACATCCATCGAGGCATTACAATCAATTGATAAATAAAAAACATAAATCAACTTCTGCAATCCAGTTTATCAGTTGAGTAACAAATTTCAACTGATAACTGATTTCCTAGTCAATGGATATTTATAAGACATATATTCATTGACTAGTTACAATAAAATTTTAATCTCTATTATAATTCTAAGTAATTTGTTATCATCAAATCTCATAATTCCTAACACACAATTGCTGACGTGGCAGGGGACTCATGCTTATGTGGCTTGTGGGACCCACCTGTGGGGCCACCACTACTGATGTGGCAATGGGTCCATGCTGACGTGGCAAGTATGGGGCCCACAGTTGGGGTCCACATGTACTGACGTGGCATATTGTGGGGCCAAACTACTGATGTGGAAGTGGGACCCGTGTTGACGTAGCATGTGGACCTACCACTGGGTCCCACATCTGATGATGTGGCAGTGGGTCTCATGCCGACGTGGCATATGGGCCCACTCAAAAGTGTTGCATTTGGATATTCAGTTCTGTCTTTTTATATTTTAGTATTTATGTAATATTTAACATTATATTTCGACGATCCAACCATATGGATGTTAATAACTAACTATTTTAGTGGTGTAACAATTTATTTAAAAAAATTCAGATTTATTCGGTGTGATTTTATAGTAGTCAAAGCGGTCAAGCTATGCGTTACGTTTAACTAATCTTGTGACGAATTCTGATTCTTTTTTTAAAAAAAACTTTCGACGATCAAACCGTACGGATGTTAATATCTAACTATTTTAATGGTGTGAATTTTATTTTAAAAAATTCTTGATTTATTTGGTGTGATTTTATAGTAGTCAAAGTAGTCAAACTATGTCTTACCTTTAAAGAGTCTTGTGACGAATGCTGATTCTATTTTTTTTCGAAGATCCAACCGTATGGATGTTAATATCTAACTATTTTAGTGATGCGAATTTTTTTAAAAAAATCCAGATTTATTCGGTGTAATTTTATAGTAGTCAAAGTTGTCAAAGTATGCCTTATGTTTAACTAGTATTATGACGATAACTGATTATATTTTTTTAAAAAAAACTATTTCGATGATCCAACCATACGGATGTTAACATATAACAATTTTAGTGGTATGAAAGTTTTTTTAAAAAAATTCAGATTTATATTATATGATTTTATAGTAGTCAAAGCGGTCAAGCTATGTGTTACCTTTAACTAGTCTTGTGACGAATGCTGATTCTATTTTTAATTTTTTTTTGATGATCCAACCGTACGGATGTTAATATTAACTATTTTAGTATTGTGAAACTTTTTTTTAAAAATTCCAGATTTATTCCGTGTGATTTTACAGTAGTCAAACTATGTCTTACCTTTAACTAGTCTTGTGACGAATGCTGATTCTATTTTTTAAAAAATAATTTTCGATGATCCAACTATACAGATGTTAATATGTAACTATTTTGGTAGTGTGAAAGTTTTTTAAAAAAATTCCAGATATATTCGGTATGATTTTATAGTATTCAAAGCGGTCAAACTATGCTTTACCTTTGACTAGTCTTGTGACGAATGCTGATTCTAATTTTTTAAACTTTTTTTCGACGATCCATCCATACGGATGTTAATATGTAACAATTTTTTTTAAAAAGTTCCAGATTTATTCGATGTGATTTTATAATAGTCAACGCGGTCAAACTATTCATTCCCTTTAAGTATTCTTGTGACGAATGTCGATTCTATTTTGAATTTTTTTTCCGATGATCCAAACTTATGGATGTTAATATCTAACTATTTTAATGGTGTAAAAAGTTTTTAAAAAAATTTCAGATTTATTCATTGTGACTTTATATAATAGTCATATATAATTAATTAAAAACTTATATATTTAAAATTTAATAAATAAAAACTTCTAAATTAATTAAAAACATTAAACATAATTATATCTTATAGAATTAATTTTATTTAAAATGACCTTAAATATTTACCAAAATTATTAAATAGGCGTCAAATTTCCCCCAAATTGTCCAAATACACAAGACACAATACATTTCACACATCTAACACATCTCACACAGACACCAAGTATGGGTTAGGGTTTGGGTGAAATCGTAAGTCCAAGGCTAGTCCAAGGTGAAATCGAAGACAAATCGATGGGAAATTGTAAGTAAGTAAATCAAATGAGCTCTATGTCGGGGTTAAATCGAATCACATTGGGGTTAGATCGAATGAGCTCTACTTCAGGGTTAAATCGAATTAAGTTCACTCTCATATCTCCGTTTACTCTCATATATCCGTTTCATTTGTTGGTTTTCGTTTATATGTAAAACTAGTTCACTTTAATTTACATGCTCGTAAAAGATAGGGTTTCAAATTGGAGTTTCGAATTAAGGTACGTAATTGGTGCTTCGAATTAAGGGGTATTTTGTGTTGGGTGTATGTATATTGAGTATATTTAATATATTGAGTCTTTTTTTATTGTGTATTGAGTATATTGAGTATTTTAAGTATACATGTGTTTATAATTTCATCTGTTTTATTTTATTGGTTTTCGTTTATATGTTTTATATGTCTAGTCTCTGTTTTTATTTGTTGGATTTGGGTTTTTATCTTGTTTCGTTCTCCTTTTAGTCTATGTTTAGTTGTATAATGTATTGCTTTGCTTTTGTGATTTGAATCTGGCAGAATTTCTGTAGTCTATCGAAAGTTTGAGTAATTATTTTGCTTGGATAAATGATAAATTTTTCTTTAAAATCTTTATGAGAGTTAGACTGATGAGTTAAGATAATTATAGAGGAGGTTTGGTATAAAAATCTTAATTTTCTAATTTATGAAAAATGTTTGAATACGAGTAGGGCAGAAATAGGTAAAAGCTTGTTTTGCCTAAGTCTGAGATAACTTTTCCCTTAGTAACGCTTATGATTTTAGATTGAATTTTTATGAGATATATATTGATGGTTCCATATAGGTCCAGAGAAGGATTTGTATTAAAATGATAATTTTCTGATTTATTAAAAATGTTTGAAGTCGGGGTGTTTAAGAAAAATATGTAAAAGGTCGTGGTTTTCAACCATTTTGGAGAACGAGTTCACTAAAAGTATGCACGTATTTGGTTTTCGTTTATTTTTTTTGTATGTTTAGACTCTGTTTTCATTTGTTGGATTTGGGTTTTTATCTTATTTCATTTTCCTTTTAGTGTATGTTTAGTTGTATTTGTTCCTGATCACGCACTGAATATAATTATTTTTATATCTTTTAGGTGTTGACTGATGAGTCCGGGAGGCTACCCTGTTTTTCATATGTGTTTGCTACATATATATATACTAGCATTATACATGTATTTACTACTTTTAAAGTGATCGAGGACAATACCTATGTAGAATCTATCGTGACTATCATATGTTTTATCTGCTGAGATTCGATCATGGATGCCAATTTCGTGTAATTTTTATGGGCCATGTTTTTATTTTAATATAATTGTATTAAAGTATAAACTGTGAATCTTTGATGCAATGTTGTATAATGTATTGCTTTTCTTATGTGATTTGAATCTGGTAGATATAGTAAGGTCAAGTTTATACTATCTCACGACAATATGAGATTGGATAAAAACATGCTTGCATAATTGTGCTTGTTGATTGTAGATAGAACTATTTACATCTTTGATTACTAATTAACTTGTTAGGTCCAAAATCATCAAAGAAGGGGGTGTTGAATATGATGTTGATAGATTTTTCATTTAATTACAGATTAAGTATTTTGTGTTCTTGAGATATAAAAAATGTAGTAATTGAAACACAACGATTCGGGAAAATAAAGATATCTTATTAAATCCCTGAGGTGATACACTTCTAATCAAATGTGTAAAGTATAATGTAACGTAATATGTAATAGTGATAACGAAAACTCAACTAAGAAACAAAGCTAGTCAAATAATACTAATATGCAGCACAGAAATCCAGAAGGTAATGTAAACAGGAATCCTACATACATCATTGCAGAGCATTCAAGATGAAAGTCTTACTGAACGTCAAATGACGGTGAACGGATTCCTCAAGGATTTACCCCAAATGAGCCTTCAGAGTACGCTGACACTGATAAAGATAGAGTTGCATAGGATAATCATCTTCAATGTATCCTAATGGATTCACTGGACACTACAATGCTCAATCAAGTGATTAATTGCACCAGTGCCAAACAAATGTGGGATGCGATTGATCTGCTAATGGAAGGTACAACAGAAGTGAAGGAGAATAGGCTGGATATTCTTACATCCCAGTATGAAGCGTTCAAGTCACTACTAAGATAAAATATCCCTCAAGTGTTTAAAACATACAAATTTTTTTTGAATGACTTGTCATTGCATGGGAAGACCTTCTCACGTAGGGAGATTAACAGGAAATTTATGTTGACACTACCAGCGCATCTTGAACACAAAATCTTTGCCATCAGAGAGAGAAGTGACATAAATAACATGTCCATTGAAATTCTATATGGGAAGTTCAAGACTCATGAAATGGAGCAAGAGCAAAGACATATCATTTATGGTTCAGGAACAGTGGACAATAAGAATACAGCACTGTTAAAAACTACAGCACTTGTAGCCAAAGATTTTGTTGTCTCAGGGACCAAAACAGAAAAGCCTGTAGTTAAGAAAGAAGAGATTCTAGAAGCTGAATTTTTAGAGAATGCTCAAACAGGTGATGAAGATGACTTCTACTCAATGAAAGAACTTGAACACTTGGAAAATAAAACAATGGCCTATATGGCAGGGAAGTTCAAGAACCTCAGGTTTAGAAGGAACCCTAAGTACAAATTTAAGAGTAACACCAGTTATAGTGGTTCCAGCTTCAGAAACAATAACCGAGGTGGTTCGTCTTCAGGATCTTACATCAAAGGAGGTTATAAGACGGGAATGGTAGACCGCATCAATTTCAAGTGCTACAACTGTGATGAACCCGATCATTTTGCTACAGAATACTGGAAGCCTAAGTAAGGAAAGGAAAGAAAGGAGTCGTATGATGAACTCAAGCAAAAGTATGATGCACTAGTGAAGAAGCATCAGGGCAGAGCTTATATAGCCGATGGAAAGAGATGGGATGACTCAAACAATTATGAAGAAGAGACATATGAAAATGTTGCACTAATGGCAGGCTCTTCAGAGGCATCACCTCAGTCATCAAAGGTATCATTTCTTTCCACAGTTGACATGTCTAATTCTGATTACAAGAAAACTGTTGAAGATTTAAGTGTAGAAATGATTAACATTCACACAAGCATGCTAGCATCTGAAGAAGAAAATGATAAACTAGTTCTAAAGAATAAAATGCTAGAATCTAGAAATGAAGAACTAGAGCTTGCATGTGTTAACTTAGAAGATCTGAAATAGAAGATAGAATATCTACAGAATAGAGACAAAATCAACAAAGAAGTAGAAACTACTCTTAGGAATAAAATTTCTGAGTTAGAGTTGAAACTTCAGGTTTATAAGAAATATGTTAATCTTGTTAAGGAGGCAATAGATAAACAGGTCATAGGTTAAAAAACTAGAATAGGATTTGACTATGATAAAAAGGCAGGAAAGAGACATGAAGAATCAATTACTGAGAAAACTCCTGTGAAGGAAGACATTTCACATGTATTAAAAAATGTCCCTAAGTACCTATACAAGAAGTTTGTCATTGAACCCCTAGATGAAGAACATATCTTAATGAAAGAAGAATTTTTTGTTGAGGATCAAAAGAAAGAGGAAGAAAGTAAAAAGGAGTTGCCTAAGAAATCTGTAAAAATTGTAGAACCTAAGGAATAGATTAAAAGTGATTTAGAAAATAAGAATGAAAAGAAGAAAGCTAACAGAAATGGAAAGATAAGTGTTAATAAGAAAAATGATTATGCCTACTCTCCCAAAGCTATTAGAAAAGTTTGTAATAATTGTAATTCTACTGCTCATCTTACGCATGCCTGCCATGTCTATCCCTCATCAACCATGTGGTAAAGTAGGGTGCATGCCATATGCTTTCAACATCATGTATGCATACATAAACTTGATGAATGCATCATCTAATACTTGCATTAATACATATGTGAACATGAATAGAAAGCATGTTAGGGAAAAGACTTCTAGTCCTCCTAAGTCTAGGAAGGAAGCCCATGTCCCTAAGCCTAAAGACACCCCTGTCAAGGCTAAACCAAAAGTCATGGGCATAGTCCATGAGAAAGACAAGGACCAGAAAATTTCTGCAGGTAAATCTGTTTACTTATCTAAGCCTCTTGGATCCAATCAAATTTGGGTGTCAAAGAAGAAGTAATCAATCTGCGGTTGCAGGGCATAACAAAGAACAAGCGTGTCATGTGGATTCTCAACAGTGACTGTTCAAGGCATATGACTAGTGATAAAGCCCTGCTATCAGATGTGATTGAGAAAGCTGGCCCGATAGTGACCTTTGGAAATAACAGCAAGGGATTCACAACGGGATATGGCAATCTGGAAATTGGAAATGTTATCATAGAAAATATATCTCTTGTGGACTTATTCTCTGCAAGCAAAGGCGAAGTTCAATGTTTTTACAACAAAGATTCAATAGAGGACAATTGGTTATGGCATAAGAAACTTTCACACTTGAACTTTAAGGCAATGAACTCTTTAGTTAAGAGGGAATTGGTTAGAGGTTTACCTGAAATGGAATTCTATCAAGAAGGTTTCTGTGAAACATGTGAAAAGGGAAAGTCAAATAAAGCATCTCACCGAAGCAAAGATTCATCAGACATTACTGAACTACTATAACTTCTGCATATGGATTTATTTGGTCCAGTCAACGTCATGTTTATGTCAAGGAAGAGATATGCACTAGTAATTGTAGACGACTACTACAAGTACACGTGAGTGTTGTTTCTAGCCTCAAAGGATGAAGTCCATCAAACAATTATTGATCACATAAAGAAGATAGAGTTAGAAGTTGATTTGCCTGTCAAGAAATAAGGTCTGACAATGGAACAGAATTCAGGAATGTAACCCTGAATGATTTCTTTATTTAGAAAGAGATTTCAAGACAATATTCAGCGCTCATAACTCCATAACAAAATGTAGTAGAAAGGAAGAACATAACTTTAGTTGAAGCAGTAAGAACAATGCTGAATGAAGGTAAGTTACCATTATACTTTTGGGCTGAAGCAGTCAACACAGCTTGCTATACTCAGAACCGTACCCTGGTAAATAAAGATCATGACAAGTCTCCGTACGAGTTGATGGAAAACAAGAAACCAACACTGAAATACTTTCATATTTTTTTAGCAAATTTCTTTGTACTGAAAGTTGATGAGCATGTAGGAAAGTTTGAATCCAAGGATCATGAAGGTATTTTTCTTGGCTACTCTCTTGAATCTAAGGCATACATGGTTTATGTGATTGAACACAAAAAGGTCATTGAAAGCATGAATGTAACTTTCGATGATCTCAAGCTTCCAAGTCTACAAAGAACAGATAACACTGAAACTCTGCAGTTTAAGAATATGAACTCAGATGAAGGTGAAAGAGAACATGAAGCTGCAATAGAAAATCAAGCACCAAATGAGAATAACAACAATGATGATTCTGACCCTAGTAGTGGAAACAGTGGTAGATTCACAGAAACTACTAGTAGTGGCATAGAATCTAATTCTCAACCAAGCAGCAGCTCAGGGGGATCAACTGAAGGATCTATAAACAGGACTCAATACTTTAATGATAATCAGGCTGAATCATCTAGGGCAAATCTGCCTAGGCATAGGGTGTGGAGTAGAGATCACCCCTTTGAGTTGATTCTAGGAGATCCAGATGCTGGAGTCCAAACTAGATGTGCTTCTCAGAATGAATACTTATTCTCTTATTTTATCTCTGAAATAGAGTTAAAGAAAGTGGAAGAAGCTCTAGAAGATCCAGATTAGGTTATTGCTATGCAAGAAGAACTCAATCAATTTGAAAGACAAAAAGTCTGGAAGCTGGTACCTAGGCCAAAGAACAAGTCTATAATACGCACAAAGTGGGTATTCAGAAATAAACTGCATGAAGATGGCATTGTTGCGATGAACAAAGCCAGACTGGTTGCTAAAGGTTATTCCCAAGAAGAAGGAATAGATTATGATGAAACATATGCACCAGTGGCAAGGCTAGAAGCTATCAGGATGCTTCTAGCCTTCTCAACACATTCCAACTTTAAAGTTTATCAAATGGATGTGAAGAGTGCATTCCTGAATGGAGAGCTTGAAGAAGAAATGTATGTGGAACAACCCCCAGGGTTTGAAAATCCAGAATTTGCAGATTTTGTATACTTTCTCATCAAGGCACTCTATGGCTTAAAGCAAGCACCTCGGACATGGTATGACATTCTATCTATATTCTTACTTGAAAATGGTTTCACTAGAGGTGTCATAGATAAGACTTTATTTCATAAAATGCATAAAAATGACATGATATTAGTACAAGTATATGTGGATGACATTATATTTGGTTCTACTAACGATCAGTTGTGTAGTAGATTTGTTAATCTAATGCAGAGTAGGTATGCAATGAGCATGATGGGAGAGCTGAATTACTTCCTTGGACTCCGAGTAAGCCAAAGGAAAGATGAAATCTTCATTTTCCAGACCAAGTACATCAAAGATCTATTGAAGAAGTATGGTCTTGAAGATGCATCATCAGCCAAAACCCCTATGGCTATTGCCACTAAACTTGATAAAGATGAACCTGGTAAGAAGGTAGACATCACAAGCTATAGAGGTATGATCATATCATTACTTTACTTCATGCAAGTAGGCCAGATATTATGTTTGCTACATGCTTGTGAGCTAGGTTTCAGTCTGACCCTAAAGAATCACATCTTATAGCTGTTAAACGAATTTTTAGGTATCTTAAGGGAAGTCTGAATCTTACAATTTGGTACCCTAAAGATATATGTTTTGACCTTGTTGGCTATACATATTCTGATTATGCAGGTTGTAGGATTGATCGAAAGAGTACATCAGGGAGTTGTCAATTCCTTTGTGGAAGATTGGTGTCCTGGTATAGCAAAAAGCAGTATTCAGTTGCAATGTCATCAGTTGAAACTGAATATGTTGCTGTTGGAAGTTGCTATGCACAAATATTATGGATAAGGAATCAACATTAAGACTATGGACTATTCCTGAGTAAAATTACAATATTTTGTGACAACACAAGTGTCATAGCCATCACAAACAATCATGTTCAACATTCAAGGACCAAGCACATTGATATCAGGTATCATTTTATAAGAGAGCATGTCATGCATGGTACTGTAGAGTTACATTTTGTACCTACAAAGCAGCAAATTGCAGACATCTTCACTAAACCACTAGATGAAATCATTTTCACTAGACTGGTTTATGAACTTGGGATGTTAAATTCTACTAACTAATTAGTTAGTAATCAATAATTGCAATTTGAAGCTGATAAATTCACTAGTTAATTAATTTCAATATTTTTAGGACTTGTGAATTTATTTAACAAATTATTTTCCAGTTATTAAGATTAAATATTAGATAAATACCTTGTGCATGCCTGCTAATTTTATTAATCTGGTATTTATTTAATTTTGATCTTAGAAAATATTTGAGTGCTTGTATTTAATTAATAAATTCTTGGCACTTATATATTTAAATATTATTTTAAATTATTTTAAATAAAAAGGATAAATATTTATATTTATTCTCATATTTAAAATAAAAATAAAATAATAAGAAGCATAATTTATTTATGATAATAATTTTAACAATTAATGTTATTATTGTTATTAATAAATACTTTGTGAAATAATACTTGTGAGTGATTAATTATTCAAATTATTCTTAAATATTATTATGTATTAGTAGCAAAATCTAGGAGCACTTGAGATTTTATTTAAGTACTATGTGGAGCTTAATTGATTAGTGGCGCCTATACAGTGGTTTGACTGTATAGGCGCAACATAACTGAACACAGGTGCTTAAATTTTTTTTATAATGAAAGTCAAGTTGCACCTATAGGTTTTGTTGCGCCTATACAGTGTCACCACTGTAGAGGCGCAACAAACCACTTAAGATTTTGTTGTTAAGTGTTTTGTGGCGCTAGGGATTTATGTGGCGCCATCACAGTGAATACACTATGGATGCGCAACATAAATAAGCCTAGTCTGTTTTTGTTGCGCTCAGTAGTTTTGTGGCGCCCTATACAGTGTGAGCACTGTATAGGCGCAATAAAAGTACTTAAGTAACTTTTTCTATATGTATGTGGCGCCTATAAATAGCCCAGTGTATTTTCTCAATTTAATTTTATTTAGTGGCGATACTTACATATATACACACAGTGTTAATAAACCAAAAGCGCAACATAGATCTCAAATTTTAATCGAACATAACTAAGCTAATTATTGTCCGATTTTTTTATCTAAAACAAGTTTTGTGGAACCCACATTCATTTCTTTAATTTAGAAGTGGTCCCATCATTTTTGGTCAAGGATTTAAAATTCTCAATTTTACAAATCTCGAACTAATTGGCTATAGTTTTCATAATTTAAAATCAATTAAAAAAATTATAATAAAATTAAAAGTGTGCTTAAAATTACTAGGAGTTTATCATATTTTAATTTGACGACAATCCAAGTAATTTTAAAAATTAGGGTTTGGTTCGTAATTTACTAAAATAATTCGATATTAATTAGTAATTTTAATTCATAAAAATTACCTTTCATTTTAATTAAATGGCAGGTAATTTTGAGATTAAAAAGACTAATTATTTATCAATTTTAGTAGATGATTGGACCGAGGCAGGTGAGTTAGGAAAATGGGTTAGGTTTTTAAATGAATATTCAATAGTCAGATATGCAATAACAACTGTTGTGTCTTTGAATAAGAATCTTCTAAGACAGGTATACAGGTCTACTCAGAACAAATCTGCAGATGGGATATCAGCCTTTACTTGTAAAATTCAGCGATAAAAAGTGCGAATAACAGAAAATGACATCAATCGAGCACTTCATCTACCGACTGAAAATTTTGAAGATGAACCATCTGAGACGGAGTTAGACAACTTCTTTATGTTGCTGTGTAAGGCATAATGTAACATGCAATGTAATCGAGGATCTGTAACTCAACTAAGAGTAAAGGACTGGTAAATAATGTTATTAATGTAATCACATGAATCTACAATGAAGATCTGGTAGCTACATGTATCAGGGTATTTGATGAAATAGTGAAGAAGACTGACAGAAGTTCATTACTATGTTCAAGCGTCAGTGAAAGAATAAGTCACTCAGTGTTTCAGCAGGTATTAAGATTCAAGTAGTCAGTGCCAGAAGATTTCAGTGAAAACAAGAAGCAATAAAGGAATACAACATTCATGTCAGTTGATTTGATTGAGAATATGAAGATCAATACAGTATTAGTCACTTGTGAACCAGACCAGTGCACTAAGTGTCAATACAAAGAATTTGATTAACATGTTCATTGTAAAAGAAGAATTGACAGAAGCCAAGTAAGCAAGGTTTTTCTAAGTCATTGTATGAGGTGAACAAAATCGACACCTAGATTTTCAAGGTGAAGAAAATCGACACATAGCCTTGTAATGACAAAAAGAATTCAAGTGGTATTGTACTGTGTCAAGAAATTGACACCTAGAGTCCATGCACTTGAAATTCGACACCTAGCTATGTAATGAAGGAAATTCGACACCTAGGGTATTCAAGGCACAAGAATTCGACACCTAGCTGTTGAAGTGTTTCAAGGCATATACATGGTTAAGGAATTCGACACCTAGCTCACATGGGAGTACAAATCGACACCTACCTGTTTTGTGACCAAGGAAAGAATGCAACATGAGGAATTCGACTCATAGATAATTTTCTAAGGACAAGCACATGGAGGCAATATTCGACACCTAGAAAATGTACACAGGTTTCTTAAAGTCAAATCAAGTCAACATACAGGGGGAGAAGAATTCGACACTCAATTGTACTTTATTGAAAAGTCTACATATAAACAAAATGTAATTTCTTTTTGAATGTAATCAATACACAACCCAAAACAATTAGATACAGCTGAGAAAGAGACAGAAAGAATACTCAGAGCCATTAAAGACTGTATTTATTGTTGTTGTAAGATTCATCAGAAGCTCATACATCTGTGTGAGAAGTGTAGCACCCTGGGTATATATAATATAAAGTATATTCCCAAAGATTGTCTTGTTGCTGTGTGTTTCTTTACTGTCATATTTATTACTCAACAAGAACGTATTTGTGAACACGAACTATTTGGAAAAACTACCACATCAGATTCAACCCCCCTTCTATGATGATTTTGGACCTAACAATTGGTATCAGAGCCTGTTGATTGAAGTTACAAATCAAGATCCAAAAATAGTTTTCTAAAAAGTGTATTTTTAGATCTAGAAAAATTTATATTGAAATTTCTTTAATTTTTAAAGAAAATTCAATTTCGAATTTTTTAAAGATTTTAAATTCACTATTTTTTTAAGGCTATCAATCATCAAGAATTCGAATTAAAATTTTATTTCTCAAAATTTAATTTTTATTCGAATTGATTTTAATTTTTAAGAAATTAATTATTTCTTAAGATTTAAAATTCTTAACAACCATGAGTACCCAAAAACTCAGCAGCATTAAAATCCCAGCCTTTGACAAAAATGAATACATCATATGGAAGAAGAAGATGTCCATTTTCATTAAAACATCAAATTCTCAATATTTGGGAATTTTGGAAAATGGACCCTATATACCTCAGAAGCTTACACCAGAAACAGTTTCAGAAGACGGCGAACGGATTCCGCAAGGATTTACCCCAAAGGAACCTTCAGAGTTTACTGACACTGATAAAGAGAGAGTTGCATGGGACAATCATCTTCAATGTATCCTGTGTTAGTGTAGGTGCCCTAGAGGCAATACAATGTTTCTTTTAATAGACCTTTATGTTATTTGATTATTCAATAAACGTATTTATTATGACTTTAAATACTGCGATATATTTGTTAGCATAATAAATGTCCTTAGAATCATGATACACATTGTATAGTTTAGTACATGACTTGAACTTGAGATTATATAATAGATCATATTCTTAAATGTCCCTAGTCGAGTATTATTATTATAAGACAATAATAATACATAAATAGACTAGTATGTTGTTTGACAGATAACCACATCTCATTGGTTATAAGTATGGGGATACTAAAGTCAACACATAGGTACATGCAGGAGTACATGGTACTGGACAGACCCATAGTGAGATTCTTCATGTTTAATAAAGTCATAAGAAAGACTCACAATGATAATGGTGTAATGATCCTTCGATTTGAGATCATTATATTTCTGTAAGAGGATTAATATACTTTGACTACATTAAAAGTCACTTTTGACCGGGTGATGATAAAAGTGGACATCGGGTATATCATGAGTCGTATGAGAAATATGAATGATAGATAAAGGATTTAACCCTCCTATAATTAGGAGAGATATTATTGGCCTCTTGATTGAGTGAGACTATAAAATGCATGGCCATGTTCAAATAATGATTTGTTTTTCATAGTCTACTCATGGATCAAGTAAACCCGGATTAAATGTTGAAGAGGATGACTAAATACATGCCTCGAGTTTAATCTATAATATATATGGTTAAAGAGATTATATTACACGGAAACATTAATCACGAAAGGTTTTATCGAATCACGATTTAATTATTATTTAATTGGGTAGCAATGATGTATTACTAGATACCGCTCATTGTTTATAATTTTATTAGAGAATAAAATTATTGCTAATTAAATAATAGCCTATAGGGTCACACACATAGAGTACTTAGAGGAATAGTTAATTTAAATTATAGATTTAAATTAATTGATGATTATTTGAATTTTATTATATTAATTAAGTGAGACTTAATTAATTAAAATAATATAAATTCGAATTCGAATTTGAATTCTGCACTTAATAATTAAGTGTGACTTAGTTATTAATTAAACAATAAAATTCGGTTTTATTATCCTAAACCTACATGGGTTAGGCTTTGCTGTTATGGGTTGCTATTATGGGCCTATTAACCAACCATTATAAATAGATAATGTAGGGTTAATAGGTATTACGTTTTTAAGAAAAACGAACCCTAGTAGCAGCAAAGGCAGAGAGAAAAGGCAGAGGCAGAATTTGAAATCATCAATGCTACTAAGGCAGAGGCAGAGGCAGAATTCGGAACCCAACAATGGCATCAGAGCTACGTGTAAAGGGACTGATTTGGTTACGTGTTTTATGTATTTGATGCATACATGCCTGTTTTGGTGACTGTCATGCCATGCTACTGCTTTGTCATAATCTGTTATGCCACTGCCATGCTTGTTATGAGACTGCTATGCTTCTGCCAATATGTAACTGTCAGAGAATGTATATTCTGTGTCTGATCAGAGTTTGTGAAATTGGAGCTGGGTCAGAGTTTAACAAACTCTGATGGACTCGCTCAGAGTTTAATAAACTCTGATGGTCAGGTCAGAGTATAGAGCATGGTCAGAGTTTAACAAACTACGATGGTCTCTGATCAGAGTTTAGTAGTAAACTCTGATGGACTGTGCTGATCAGAGTTTAGCAGTAAACTCTGATGGACTGTGCTGATCAGAGTTTAGCAGTAAACTCTGATGGACTGTATAAATTGCAGTGGGGAAAAAGGCCAACAGATATGATCTGTAGTTCAGAAATTGATGATTTCTGAATAAGACTGGTCTTCGAAAATAAAAAAATTCCAAGCTGACCTGGCAGCTCGACCCCAGCTGGGGGCTGCCGCCCCCAGACCCCGCCCGGGGGATGCCGCCCCCGAACCCCCGCCCAGGGGCTGCCGCCCCCGGAGCCCCGCAATATTTTATTTTGTGTACTTGAGCATGGTGCTGGTTATGGCCCTTAGACCCCTAGATTAATGGTTTTGGTTTTGGTTTTATAAATACGACTTGCATGTCCTTTTCTTCATTCTTGTAATTGTTTAACCTCGAATGTAACTCGAGTTTTCTTATGTAAGTACATTAGTATAGGTTGTATTCAATTATTCCACGTAATGTACTTGAAGATTGAAGGATGATCCAAGAAGAATGAAGACATGTAATTGTATTTATATTTCACCACCATAGATTGACTTTGATCTTTTCATTAGCTCGAAAGGATCACATAGGAAAAGGGCCATAACCAAACACGTTTACATACTGCACTTTACATATTGATGTATGAATGTATGTGTAGAGTAGAAGATGCATGCTTTAATTAGATTAATGATGTATGCATGTATTAGATACGTCACCCATGCCAATGTTGCCATGCTAAACAAGATAAAATATGTAACGATTTAAGATTTTAAAATTAACAAACGATCATGAGATTCTTGTGTTTATGAAATATGGATTTTTAAAACACGGAATTGAATATGGATTTTGATGTCTATAATTGGGATTTTCTGACAAAAACGGATATGCGTATTCGTAAGGCTGATGGGTTTTAAGTGTGATCACTAGTATCCTCCATCTACCTGGGAAATGAACAATTTAAGATGTCAATTTGAAGTATTTAGTTCAAGGAAAAATTGAGGATCTCTTCATGATGTGATCATGATCGTCGTAAATTTTCTAAACCCCTTAACAAAATATTAAGTTTTAATCAGATGCTTTCCAATGAATGAACACTCATCGAATCCTAGATCGATTAGGGGAAAGACTGTCAGTGGCAGGGGACTCCTATCTATCGTGGTGAGATGGGACGAATATAAACGGTTATATTCGGCCGTTGTATCATTGGGTCTAACTTAACTGAGTCGTCATAATAAGGTGAAAATAAACGGTTATATTCAACCATTATGAACTTAGAAGCATAGAGTTTGGTTAAAAGTCTATTAGATAGATAAGATCAATCGTTGTTCACCAAACTATCCAAGAATTATATATGATATAATTGACAACTGTTGTCTACCTAAATAATCATTTTTAAAGACTTCCAGTGGTTGTCTTTGGACATGACAAAATATGGATCTTGGCTCACTAGAAAGAATTATGGGACATACTTTCCAAATTAATATTAAGGGCTATTAATTTGATAAAAATATTGGGAGATATATTATGAATATATCATAATCATTTGAATATAATAAATAAATCAGACAATCTAATGTTTATTTTGTGCTTTTATCATTGTAGATACCAAGTAATGGCAAACAACACAAACACACTATCCGTACGATCAGTCCTTGAGAAGGATAAGCTGACAAGAGGAAACAACTTCCTAGAATGGCAGAGGAATTTGAGGATCGTCCTCAGACAGGAGTGTAAGCTTCATGTCATTGATATTCCTCCGGCAGGTCCCCTTCCTGAGGGCGCTACTGTTGAGGAATGAGCGGCCCACACAAAGGATGAGAATGATGCAAATGATGTTGCATGTCTTATGTTGGCAGGTTTGAGTGCTGAGCTTCAAAGACAGCATGTGCATATGGATGCATATACTATCAATGAGCACTTGCAAAGCATGTTTGGAAGCCAAACTCATCAAGAAAGGTTCAACACGAGTAAGTCACTCTTTAATTGCAAACAAGGGGCAAGTGAACCAGTTGGCCCACATGTTCTGAAGATGATTGGTTACATTGAGTACCTTGAAACTTTGGGTTTCTCGATTATTCAGGAAATTGGTATTGACCTAATCATGAATTCTTTGAACAACAAATTCACCCAGTTTGTCATAAACTACAATATGAATGAATTTTACAAAACACCTACTGAATTATTGGCTATATTGAGGACATATGAGACCAGCATGAAGACGGCTGAACCTGCTCCCATACTGATGGTGGGCAATAAAGGTAAGGCCAAAGGGAAAGACAAGTGGAAGGGTAAGAAGAAGACAGGATCTGATTCTACACCCAAGCCAAAGTCAGGTCCTAAACAGGCTTTAAAGCCTAAAGGTGGGGTCGCTAAGGGTGAATGTCACTACTGTAAGAAAACTGGTCACTGGAAGAGAAACTGTTCAGTTTACTTGGAGGATCTGAAGAAGAAGAGGGCTGAGCAAGCTTCTACTTCAGGTATATATGTTATAGAAGTCAATCTGTCTATTTCTACATCTTGGGTATTGGATACTGGATGTGCTACTCACATTTTTATAAATGTGCAGGAAATGCAGAGAAGTAGGACATTGGCTAAAGGAGAAGTGGACCTACGAGTTGGCAATGGAGCAAGAGTTGCTGCTTTAGCTGTAGGAACCTATTATTTATCTTTGCCCTCAGGGCTACTTTTAGAACTGGAGAATTGTTTTTACGTGCCTGCGATTCGCAGAAACATTATTTCTGTTTCTTGTTTGGACAAGAAAGGTTTTTCGTTTACGATAAAGAACAATTGTTGCTCTTTTGCTTTGAATGATTTAACCTATGGTGTTGCGCGTTTGTTTAATGGTTTATATGTTCTTGACTTAGATAATCATGTCTGTAATATAGAAAACAAACGACTTAATGTTAATGACTCAAATCAAACATACCTCTGGCATTGTCGTCTAGGCCATATAAATGAGAAACGCATATCCAAATTACATAAGGATGGATATTTGCATAAGTTTGATTTTGAATCATACCAAGAATGCGAATCTTGTTTTCTTGGTAAAATGACTAAAGCCCCTTTCACTGGTAAGGGTCAAAGGGCCACTGAACGTCTAGAGCTAATACATAGTGATGTATGTGGCCCAATGCGTGTGATGGCTAGAGGAGGCTACTACTACTTCATAACATTTACTGATGATTTCAATAGATATGGATATGTATATCTTATGAAGAATAAATCCGATTCTTTTGAAAAGTTCAAAGAATACAAGGCTGAAGTAGAAAAGTAAATTGGCGGAGGTGCAAGTATTAAAATCTTACGATCTGATCGTGGAGGAGAATACTTAAGCACATAATTTAAAGATTATTTAAAGGAGTGTGGTATTGTATCACAACTCACTCTGCCAGGTACACCTCAATGGAATGGAGTTTCAGATAGGAGAAATCGCACCTTGTTGGACATGGTGCGATCGATGATGAGTCATGCAGATCTTCCAATTAGTTTCTGGGGTTACGCTCTAGAAACAGCGGCTTTCACACTTAACCGTGTTTCTACTAAGAAGGTTCAAAAGACTCCATATGAGATATGGGAGAAGAAATGGTCAGGCATGACCTTTATGAAAGTTGGGGGATGTAAGGCGTTTTTGAAGCGTCAAGTATCTGACAAGCTTGGACCTAAATCTGAAGAGTGCAATTTTATGGGATACCCTAGTGAAACAAAGGCGTATTATTTCTATAGTCCTTCTGAGCAGAAAGTGTTCATTGCTCGAGATACTGTTTTCATGGAAAGAGATTTTGTTTCTAAAAGAAACAGTGGGAGAATTATAGACCTCGATGAAGATCAAGAACCACAAAATAACATTGAACCTGAAGTGGAACAAGAGCAGGATAATGATAATGCTCAACAAACACAGGTTGTTCGTTGAACTGGTAGAATTCGCCATGAGCCAAAGAGATATGGATTTCTCTTGACTCAATGTGGTGATTTGATGCTCATAGATGAAGATGAGCCTCTCACATACCAAGATGCTATGAACAGTCCAGACTCTAAGAGATGGCTAGAAGCCATGAAATCCGAGATGGATTCCATGTACGAAAACCAAGTATGGACTTTGGTTGATCCACCTGAAGGGGTAAAACCCATAGGATGCAAATGGGTTTTCAAGAAGAAAACTGACATGGATGGAAATGTTCAGACCTATAAAGCAAGGCTGGTTGCAAAAGGTTTCAAACAAATTCATGGTATTGACTATGATGAAACTTTCTCACCAGTGGCTATGGTCAAGTCCATAAGGATTTTGCTTGCTATTGCAGCATTCCATGATTATGAAATCTAGCAAATGGATGTCAAAATAGCCTTCCTTAATGGAAGCCTTGAAGAGGATGTGGATGTGTACATGACACAACCTGAAGGTTTTGTCAGTCCAAGGAATGTTAGCAAGGTATGTAAATTACGTCGATCCATTTATGGATTGAAGCAAGCGTCTAGGAGATGGAATATCCGTTTTGATGAAATAGTCAAAGAGTATGGCTTTGTTCAAAACGAAGATGAACCTTGTGTTTACAAGAAGGTTAGTGGGAGCCATATGGAATTCATAGTACTATATGTTGATGACATACTACTAATGGGGAATGACATACCTTCTTTTAAGGCTGTTAAGACTTGGTTAGGGAGAAACTTCTCTATGAAAGACTTAGGAGATGCATCCTACATTCTAGGAATAAGGATCTATAGGGATAGATCTAGAAGGATGATCGGTCTAAGTCAGAGTACATACATCGATAAGGTTTTGCATCGTTTTGGTATGCAAAATGCAAAAAGGGGATATGTCCCCGTGTCTCAAGGGATAACGATCTCTAAAGATCAGTGTAATCATTGGATGACAAGGATCGCATGAGTAAGGTTCCATATGCCTCAGCAATTGGATCTATCATGTATGCAATGGTATGTACTCGCCCAGATGTTTCGTATGCTTTAAGCATGACGAGTAGATACCAATCTAATCCAGGTGAAGGTCACTGGACGACAGTCAAGAATATTCTAAAGTACTTGAAAAGGACTAAAGATTCATTCTTAGTGTATGGAGGAGAGGAGAAACTGGTTGTAAAAGGTTACACCGATGCAAGTTTCCAAACAGACAGGGATGATACTGTATCACAGTCTGGTTTTGTGTTTTGTCTAAACGGAGGTGCTGTAAGTTGGAAGAGTTTAAAGCAAGAAACAGCAGCTGATTCTACAATGGAGGCTGAGTACATTGCAACTTGTGAAGAAGCAAAGGAAGTTATTTGGATTCGAAAATTCATTACTGATTTGGGAATGGTTCCATCGATCGCAGATCTCATTGATCTATACTGCGATAATAATGGAGCTATTGCACAGGCTAAAGAACCTAGATCTCATTCCCGAACCAAACATATACTGAGGAGATATCACCTCATTCGAGAGATTAATGAAAGGGGTGACATACACATATGTAAAGTGCACACAAATGATAACATTGCAGACCCACTGACCAAAGGCTTGTCGCAGACGAAGTACGACGGTCACACTAGTTCCATGGGTATTAGATACATGGGTGATTGGCTCTAGTGCAAGTGGGAGATTGTTAGTGTAGGTGCCCTAGAGGCAATACAATGTTTCTTTTTAATAGACCTTTATGTCATTTGATTATTCAATAAACGTATTATTAATGACTTTAATTACTGCGATATATTTGTTAGCATAATAAATGTCCTTAGAATCATGATACACATTGTATAGTTTAAGTAAATGACTTGAACTTGAGATTATATAATATATCATATTCTTAAAAGGTCCCTAGTATGTTGTTTGGCTGATAACCATATCTCATTGGTTATAAGTATGGGGATACTAAAGTCAATACATAGGTACATGTAGGAGTACATGATACTGGACAGACCCACAGTGAGATTCTTCATGTTTAGTAAAGTCATAAGAAAGACTCACAGTGATAATGGTGTAATGATCCTTTGACTTGAGATAATTATATTTCTATACGAGGATTAATATACTTTGACTACATTAAAAGTTACCTTTGACCGGGTGATGATAAAAGTGGACATCGGGTATATCATGAGTCGTATAAGAAATATGAATGATAGATAAAGGATTTAACCCTCCTATAATTAGGAGAGATATTATTGGCCTCTTGATTGAGTAAGACTATAAAATGCATGGCCGTGCTCAAATAATGATTTATTTTCATAGTCTACTCATTGATTAAGTAAACCCGGATTAAATGTTATGAGGATGACTAAATACATGCCTCGAGTTTAATCTATAATATATATGGTTAAAGGGATTATATTACACGGAAACATTAATCACGAAAGGTTTCATCGAATCACGATTTAATTATTGTTTAATTGGGTAGCAATGATGTATTACTAGATACCGCTCATTGTTTATAATTTTATTGGAGAATAAAATTATTGCTAATTAAATAATAGCCTATAGGGTCACACACATAGAGCACTTAGATGAATAGTTAATTTAAATTATAGATTTAAATTAATTGATGATTATTTGAATTTTATTATATTAATTAAATGAGACTTAATTAATTGAAATAATATAAATTCGAATTTGAAGAGGATTTTTGCCCATAATAATTAAGTATGACTTAATTATTAATTAAATAATAGAAACACGTGTTATTATTTAATCTTATACCTACATGGGTTAGGTTTTGCTGAATAGGCCCGTTAACCAGTCATTATAAATAGATAATGATAGGTTAAATGGATTTTACGTTTTTAGGAAAACCCTAGAGGCAGCAGCAAGGCAAGCAAGGCAGAGAAGAACAAATTCGAAATCATCAAAAGGAGGCTAGTACATCCATTCCTTAATCAAGATCGTGAGACGTTCTTGAAGGTGCTCGTGTGGATACCATAGAGGTATTTTTCGAGAGGAAGACACAAGTCGTGAAAGCTAGGATCTCCGTTGAGTTCGTGAAAGTCAAGACCAGAAAAGGTAGAATTCTGTTTCACCATAATCTGTCCAATCTTATACATGATCCTGCGTTAGGGTTCCGAATTTTTTTGTTATATTTACGTTAATCCGCTGTATTTTATGCCTCGGAACCCAACTACTACTCCATGAATGAAGACCTCTTCCCTTCTAAAGGAGAGTTGCCTTTCCTCTTCACCAAATTAGGGAGGGAAAACATCCTCACCAGGATCTGGAGATTTTAAGTCCAGTGGGGTCACCACATTTGACAATGTAATGAGTGTCTCGTAAGAGTCAGTGATGCCCCATTCTATCTGTGAAGACAGGTTCTGAATTGGATTAACCAAAACAGTACTAGCTACTGAAGTAGCTGAAAGAGTTTCCATCTTTGTTTCTATTCCCGTACCTTTCAGGATTTTATCAATTTCAAAATTTCGATTATGAAGAAACAAAAAGGTTTCAAAGATTGGAGAATCGGGTTTCTGGCTCACAGATGCCTTAGGTTTAAAATTCACTTTTCATCATTTTTGAGAAGGCGGAGCTATGGGGGATATTTCAAAAATTTCCTGATTCGGTAGGTACTCACTCCTATCATCTATAACAAGGGTCCTTTTTCTGGTTTGAGGAGATGTAGGGAGTGTTTGTTATTTTCTGGCAGTGGTTAGAACTGGTTGGTCACCAATTTCATTGCCAGCTTCAAAAGCCACTGAGGGCTCAGGTGGGTGCACTGCCGTTTGAGGCACAAAAATAGATATTGTGACAAATTTATCTTGAAGAAAAACAGAAAATTCAAAATCCAGAAATGTACATTCTTCCATTTGTTCATCAAAAAGGTCAGGAATGTAACATCGGTGTTCTGAGTCTCTTCCACTATGTCCTCAACAGCTACCTCCTCTGTTGGATATTCAGGGCTTTTCCTTTGATGTTCTTCTTCAGGAATTGGTTCTTGATCAATTTCAGAACCAACTTCATCCATTATCTCATCTTCTTTCTCAGTACCAGGTTCTTTTTCTTGAGTTGCTCCTATGCTTCCTGAGGTAGTGGATGTTTCAGCTTCATTTTCCTCTTGAGAGGTTGCTTCTTCTTCTTCTTTTTCACTTGCAGCTTCTTCTTCTTTTACATCTTCTTCTTCAACCTGTCTAAGAAGAGTAAAGTAATCTCAAAAAGAAGTAGTCATTGGAGCAGGAGTAAACCTATTTAGGTAGTCAGCCTCATTCTATAGCAACAGAATTGTTTTAAATTGTAGTGATGGTGACTCTTCCAATAGAATATTCTGAAACGATTGGAGTTGATCAGCGTCCAATACTTGGTTCAATACTAGCTGCAAGAATCTTGGATATATACAAAAGTTCTCCATTTTTACTTGATTCTTTAGGATCTCCACTATGATCAACTTTCTAAAATTGATTCTGATCTCAGAAGCCACTGCATAACCAATCACCTTGTTAAACTGAGTAATCTCGTGGAAGCCACCTGTCTTTGGTGCAAAGCCATGAGACAAGATGTTGAAGAATAAATTACACTCCTTGGGTAGATGATTCTTTTATATTTTCTTCGGGAGATTGTTGTTTTCCCTAGTGCAGTGCAGAAACATGAAGAAATTGTTTAAGTCTGCCTAAGATGATTCATCTTCAAAATTTTCAGTCGGCAGATGAAGTACTCGATTGATGTCATTTTCAGTTATTCGCACTTTTTGTCGCTGAATCTTGCAAGTAAACGCTGATATCCCATCTGCAGATGTGTTCTGAGCAAACATGTATACCTGTCTTAGAAGATTTCTATTTAAAGGAACAACAGTGGTTAGTGCATATCGGACTATTGAATATTCATTTAAAAACCGAGCCCATTTTCCTAACTCACCTGCCTCGATCCAGTTATCTACTAAAATTGATAAATAATTAGTCTTTTTAATCTCAAAATTACCTGCCATTTAATTTAAAGGAAAGGTAATTTTTATGAATTAAAATTACTAATTAATTTCGAATAATTTTAGTAAATTACGAACCAAACCCTAATTATAAAATTACTTGGATTGACTTGAAATTAATATATGATAAATTCCTAGTAATTTTAAGCACACTGTTAATTTTATTTTAATTTTTAATGGATTTATAAATTAAGAGAACCCTAGCCAATCAGTTCTAGATTTGAAAAATTGAGATTTTTAGGACCTTAACCAAAATTAATGGGACCACTTGCAAATGAAAGGTATGAACGTGGGTTCTACAAATCTGGTTTTAGATTAAAAATCGGACTAGAAATGACTTGGTTATGTTCGATTAAAAATATGAGATCTGTGTTACTTTCTTGCGCCTCTAATGGTGTAAGTACTGTGTTTATATCTAAGAATCTCAACAAAAATACTTGCACACCTATTTATAGGCGCCACAAAAAAGAAATAAAATTTATTAAGTGTTTTGTTGAGCTTATACAGTGCTCACACTGTTTAGGGCGCCACAAAACCTCCAAGCGCAACAAAAACAAAAAAAGGACTAGGCTGATTTTTGTTGTGCCTCCACAGTGTATTCACTGTGATGGCGCCACATAAATGCCTAGCGCCACAAAACCTATCAGCAAAATGTTAAGTACTTTGTTGCACCTCTATAGTGGTGACACTGTATAGGCGCAACAAAATCTACAAGGCGCAACAAGATTTTCAATAATGTTCTAAATACTTGTGTTAGCTTATGTTGCGCCTATAAAGTAAAACCACGGTATAGGCGCCACTAATCAACAAAGCGCCATAAAGTACTTAAATAAAATCTCAAGTTGCTCCTAGATTTTGCTACTAATACATAATAAAATTTATGAATAATTTGAATAATTAATCAACAATAATTTATTACTCACAAATATTATTTCACAATATATTTATTAATAACATTAATTGTTAAAATTATTATCATAAATAAATTATGCTTATTATTATTTTACTTTTATTTTAAATATGAGAGCAAATATAAATATTTATCCTTTCTATTTAAGATAATTTCAAATAACATTTAAATATATAAGTGCCAAGAAATATCAATTAAATACAAGCGCTTAAATATTTTCTAAGATCAAAATCAAATAAATATCAGATTAATAAAATTAGCAGGCATGCACAAGGTATTTATCTAAAATTTAATCTTAATAATGGGAAAATAAATTGGTAAATAAATTCACATGTCCTAAAAATATTTAAATTAATTAACCAGTGAATTTATCAGCTTCAAATTGCAGTTATAGATTACTAACTAATTAGTTAGTAGAGTTTAACATCCTAAGTTCACAAACCAGTCTAGTGAAAGTGATTTCATCCAGTGGTTTAGTGAAGATGTCTGCAATTTGCTGCTCTATAGGTACAAAATGTAACTCTACAGTACCATTCATGACATGCTCTCTTATGAAATGATACATGATATTAATGTTCTTGGTCCTTGAATGTTGAACATGATTGTTTGTGATGGCTATGACACTTGTGTTGTCACAGAATATTGGAATTTTGCTCAGCAACAATCCATAGTCTTGAAGTTGGTTCCTTATCTACAATATTTGTGCACAGCAACTTTCAGCAACATATTCAGCTTCAACTGTTGACATTGCAAATGAGTGCTGCTTCTTGCTATACCAGGACACCAATCTTCTACCAAGGAATTGACAACTCCCTGATGTACTCTTTCGATCAATCCAACAACCTGCATAATCAGAATCTGTATAGCTAACAAGGTCAAAACCTGTATCTTTAGGGTACCAAATTTCAAGATTCATACTTCCCTTAAGATACCTAATAATCCGTTTAACAACTATAAGATGTGATTCTTTAGGGTCAGACTGGAACCTAGCACACAAGCATGTAGCAAAAATAATATTTGGCATACTTGCAATTAAGTAAAGTAATCAGCCGATCATACTTCTGTAGCTTGTGAGGTCTACTCTTTTACCCCCATCTTTATCAAGCTTAGTGGCAGTTGCCATAGGGGTTTTGGCTGATGATTCATCTTCAAGACCATACTTCTTCAAAAGATCTCGGGTGTACTTGGTCTGGCAAATAAAGATTCCATCTTTCCTTTGGCTTACTTGGAGTCCAAGGAAGTAATTCAGCTCTCCCATCATGCTCATTTCATACCTACTCTGCATTAGATTAACAAATCTACTACACAACTGATCGTTAGTAGAACCAAATATAATGTCATCCACATATACTTGTACTAATATCATGTTATTTTTATGCATTTTATGAAACAAAGTCTTATCTATGACACCTCTAGTGAAATCATTTTCAAGTAAGAATATAGATAGAGTGTCGTACCATGTCCGAGGTACTTGCTTTAAGCCATAGAGTTCCTTGAAGAGAAAGTATACAAAATCTGCAAATTCTGGATCTTCAAACCCTGTGGATTATTCCACGTACACTTCTTATTCAAGCTCTCCATTCAGGAATGCACTCTTCACATCCATTTGATAAACTTTAAAGCTGGAATGTGCTGCAAATGAAAGAAACATCTGGATAGCTTCAAGCCTTACCACTGGTGCATATGTTTCATCATAATCTATTCCTTCTTCTTGGGAATAACCTTTAGCAACCAATTTGACTTTGTTCCTCGTAACAATGCCATCTTCATCCAGTTTATTTCTGAATATCCACTTTGTGCCAATTATAGACTTGTTCTTTGGCCTAGGTACCAGCTTCTAGTCTTTTTGTCTTTCAAATTGATTGAGTTCTTCTTGCATAGAAATAACCCAATATGGATCTTCTAGAGCTTCATCTACTTTATTTGGCTCTATTTCATAGATAAAACCAGAGAATAAACATTTATTCTAAGAAGCACGTCTAGTTTGGACTCTAGCGTCTAGATCACCTAGAATCAACTCAATGGGGGTGATCTCTACTCTACACCCTACGCCTAGGCAGATTTGCCCTAAATGATTCAGCGTGATTATCATTAAAGTGCTGAGTCCTGTTAGTAGATCCTTCAGTTGCTCCCCCTGAGTTGCTGCTTGGTTGAGAATGAGATTATTTGCCACTACTAGTAGATTCTGTGAATCTTTCACTGTTTCCACAACTAGGGTCAAAATAATCAATTTTGTTATTCTCATTTGGTGCTTGATTTTCTGTTGCGACTTCAGGTTCTATTTCACTTTCATCTGAGTTCATATTTTCAAACTGCAGAGTTTCAATGTTATCTATTCTTTGCAGACTTGGGAGCTTGAGATCATTGAAAGTTACATTCATCCTTTCAATGACCTTTTTGTGTTCAATCACATAAACACTGTATGCCTTAGATTCCAGAGAGTAGCCAAGAAATATGCTTTTATGATCCTTGGATTCAAACTTTCCTAGATGCTCATCATCTTTTTGTACAAAGCACTTAGCTCCAAACACATGAAAGTATTTCAGTGTTGGTTTCTTGTTTGCCATCAACTTGTATGGTGTCTTGTCATGATCTTTATTTACCAGGGTACGGTTCTGAGTATAACAAGTTGTGTTGACTGCTTTAGCCCAAAAGTATAGAGGTAACTTAGCTTCATTCAGCACTGTTCTTGCTGCTTCAACTAAAGTTCTATTCTTCCTTTCTACTACTCCATTTTGTTGTGGAGTTCTGGGCGCTGAATATTTTCTTGAAATGCCTTTCTCAATACAGAAGTCATTCAGGGTTACATTCCTGAATTCTGTTCCATTGACAGACCATATTTTCCTGACAAACAAATCAGCTTCTAACTCATTCTTCTTTATGTGATCAATAATTGTTTGAGGGGATTCATCCTTTGTGGCTAGAAATAACACCCACGTGTACTTGAAGTATTCATCTACAATTACTAGTGCATATCTCTTCCTTGACATAGACATGACGTTGAATGGACAAAATAAATCCATATGCAGAAGTTGCAGTGGTTCAGTAATGTCTGATGAATTTTTGCTTCGGTGAGATGCTTTCTTTGACTTCCCCTTTTCACATGCTTCACATAAATCTTCTTGACTGAATTCCATCTCAGGTAAACCTATAACCAATTCCCTCTTAACTAAAGAGTTCATTGCCTTAAAGTTCAGGTGTGAAAGTTTCTTATGCCATAACCAATTATCCTCTATTGAAGCTTTGCTGTAAAAACATTGAACTTCGCCTTTGCTTGCGGAGAATAAGTCAGCCACAAAGAGATCCCCCTTTCTCATTCCTTGAAGATAAATATTCGTATCTTTCCTATTTTGGATTGCACATCTTTCCTTTTCAAAAGTTACTTTGTAGCCCTTATCAGTGAACTGACTGATACTTAGAAGGTTGTGCTTTAATCCGTCCACAAGAGAGATATTTTCTATGATAACATTTCCAATTTCTAGATTGTCATATCCCATTATGAATCCCTTGCTGTTATCTCCAAAGGTTACTATCGGGCTAGCCTTCTCAATCACATCTGATAGCAGGGCTTTATCACCAGTCATATGCCTTGAACAGTCACTGTCGAGAATCCACATGACACGTTTGTTCTTTGTTATGCCCTGCAACCACATATTGATTACTTCTTCTTTGACACCCAAATTTGATTGTGTCCAAGAGGCTTAGATAAGTAAATAGATTTAGCTGCAGAAATTTTCTAGTTCTTGTCTTTTTCATTGATTGTGCCCTTGCCCTTTGGTTTAGCCTTGACAAGGGTGTCTTTTGGCATAGGGACAGGGGCTTCCTTCCTAGACTTAGGAGGACTAGCATTCTTTGCCATAACATGCTTTTTATTCATGTTCACATCTGTATTAATGCAAGTACTAGATGATGCATTCATCAAGTGTATGTATGCAGACATGATGTCGAAAGCACATGGCATGCATCCTACTTTACCCCATGGTTGATGAGGAATAGACATGAAAGGCATGACAGGCATATTAGAAGTTTCTGTTTTACTACTTTTATCTTTTTGCATGCATGCGTAAGATGACCAGTAGAATTACAATTGTTACAAACTTTTCTAATAGCTCTGGGAGAGTAGGCATAATCATTTTTCTTATTAACAACTATCTTGCCATTTTTGTTAGATTTCTTCTTTTCATTCTTGTTGCCTAAATCACTTTTAATTTGTTCCTTAGGTTCTATAATTTTTAGAGATTTCTTAGGCAACTCCTTTTTATCTTCTTCCTCTTTCTTTTTATCCTCGGTAATGATTTCTTCTTTCATTAATATTTGTTCTTCATCTAGGGGTTCGATGACAAACTTCTTGTATAGGGGCTTAGGGACATTTTTTAATACATGTGGAATGTCTTGCTTCACAGGACTTTCCTCAACAATTGATTCCTCATGTATCTTTCCTGCCTTTTTATCATAGTCAAATCTTATTCCAATTTTTTGACATATGACCTGTTTATCTATTGCCTCCTTAACAATATTAACAGATTTCTTATAAGCCTGAAGTTTTAACTCTAACTCAAAAATTTTATTCCTAAGAGCAGTTTCTACTTCTTGGTTTCATTTGTCTCTATTGTGCATATATTCTATCTTCTGTTTCAGATCTTCTAAGTTAACACATGCAAGCTCTAGTTCTTCATTTCTAGCTTCTAGCATTTTATTCTTTAGAACTAGTTTAACATTTTCTTCTTCAGATGCTAGCATGCTTGTGTGAATGTTAAACATTTCTACGTTTAGATCTTCTACAGTTTTCTTGTAATCGGAATTAGACATGTCAATTTTGGAAAGAAATGATACCTTTGATGACTAAGGTGATGCCTCTGAAGAGTCTACCATTAGTGCAACATTTCCATATGGCTCTTCTTCATCATTGTCTGAGTCATCACTTCCATCGGTTATATAAGCTCTGCCCTGATGCTTATTCACCAGTGCATCATACTTTTGCTTGAATTTGTCATACGACTCCTTTCTTTCCTTTCTTTGTTTAGGCTTCCGGCATTCTGTTGTAAAATGTCCGGGTTCATGACAGTTGTAGCACTTGAACTTGTTGTGGTCTACCATTCATATCTTATAACCTCCTTTATTGTAAGACCTCGAAGAAGAGCCACCTCGGTTGTTGTTTCTGAAGTTGGAACCACTATAATTTGTGTTACTCTTGAATTTGTACTCAGGGTTCCTTCTAAAGCCGAGGTTCTTGAACTTCCCTACCATATAGGCCATTGTCTTATTTTCTGACTGTTCAAGTTCTTCCATTAAGTAGAAGTCATCTTCATCACCTGGTTGAGTATTTTTTGTAAATTCAACTTCTTGAATTTCTTCTTTCTCAACTACAGGTTTCACTGTGCTGGTTTCTGTGACAGCAAAATCTTTGGCTACAAGTGTTGTAGTTTTCAACAGTGTTGTGTTCTTACTGTCAACTATTCCAGAACCATAAATGATCTGTCTTTGCTCTTTCTCCATTTCATGAGTCTTGAGTTTCCCATATAGAATTTCAATGGACATGTCATTTATGTCACTTCTCTCTCTGATGGAAGAGATTTTGTGTTCAAGATGCGCTGGTAGTGTCAACATAAATTTTTTGTTGATCTCCCTACATAAGTAGGCCTTTCCGTGCCGTGATAAGTCATTCAACAATTTATTATATCTCTCAAAAAATTGAGAAATACTTTCTCCAGGTAGTGACTTGAAAGCTTCGTACTGGGAGGTAAGAATATCCAGCCTGTTCTCCTTCACTTCTACTGTACCTTCCATTAGCAGATCAATCGTATCCCATATTTATTTGGCACTAGTGTAATTAATTACTTGATTCAGCATTATAGTGTCCAGTGAAACCATTAGGATACATTGAAGATGATTATCCCATGCAACTATATCTTTATCTGTGTTAGTGTACTCTGAAGGCTCCTTTGGGGTAAATCCTTGAGGATTCCGTTCGCTGTCATTTTAAACTGTTTCTGGTGTTGGCTTCTGAGGTAAATAGGGTCAATTTTCTAAAATTCCCATGTATTGAGAATTAGCTGATTTGATGAAAGTGGACATCTTCTTCTTCCATAAAATGTATTCACTTTTATCAAAGGCTGGGATTTTGATGCCACTAAGTTTTTGGGTACTCATGGTTGCGAAGAATTTTAAATCTCAAGAAATAATTAATTTCTTAAAAATTAAAATTAATTCGAATAAAAATTAAATTTCATGAAATAAAATTTTAATTTGAATTCTTGATGATTGGTAGTTTTTTTTAAAAATTAGTGTATTAAAAATCTTTAAAAAAACTGAAATTGAATTTTCTTTAAAAATAAAGAAATTTCAATATTAATTTTTCTAGATCTAAAAATGCACTTTTTCGTAAAACTATTTTTGGATCTTGATTTGTAACTTCAATCAACAATCTCTAATATCAATTGTTAGGCCCAAAAGCATCAAAGAAGGGGGGGTTGAATATGATGTTGGTAGTTTTTTCGTTTAATTACGGATTAAGTGTTTTGTGTTTTTGAGATATAAAAAGGTAGTAATTGAAACACAATGATTCGGGGAAATAAAGATATCTTATTAAATTCTTGAGGTGCTACACTTCTAATCAAATGATTATCTTCAATGGGTTCAATCAATATTACAATAGAATACAGTTGAGAGTGTTTAATGTATGGCTTTAATGGAGTTTCCCGTCTGTATGTCTTGAATGTTGAAGATGAATGAATTACTGTCTATATTTATTTCACCCATATATATTTTGTAGACTTTTGGAAATTCAATGAATTGATTTTCCAACAATGCACAATTCCTTTGTTGCGCCTGCAAGAGTGATTGGTGTGTAGGCACCACAAAGTTCCTTTGTTGCGCCTTGCTTAGTTCGTTGCGCCACTAAGTAGTCTTGTTACGCCTTGTACACAGCTTACCTTGTAGAAGTGCCACTTAGCACTTAGTATCCTTCAATAGAAGTTTGTTGCGCCACTAAGTAATTAAGTTGCTCCTGCACTCTCAATCCATTGTGTAGGCGCCACCAAGTTACCACATAGTTTTGTTGCGCCTTGAATTGATTATGTTGTGCCTCTACTCCCATTGCCTTGTGCAGGCGCCACAAACCTTCACTTAGTCTTTCCTTAACAAATAACAAGAAGAAATCCTCGTTTAGGATAAAAAGAAAGAGGTAGAAGATAAACAGAAGTTGCCTAAGAAATTTGTAAAAATTTAAGAACCTAAGAAACAGATTAAAACTGAAATATGTAACAAAGATAAAAAGAAGAAAGCTAACATAAATGGCAAGATATGTATTAATAAGAAAAATGATTATGCTTATACTCCCATTGTTACTAGGAAAGTTTGTAATAATTGTAATTGTGCTCGACATCTTACGCATACATGCAAAAAGATTAAAGTAATAAAAACTGAAATTCCTAGTATGTCTGCCATGCCTGCCATGTCTATCCCTCATCAACCATGCGGTAAAGTAGGATGTATGCCATGTGCTTTCAACATCATGTTTGCATACATAAACTTGATGAATGCATCATCTAGTACTAGTTTTAATACAGATGTAAACATGAACAGAATGCATGTTAGGGCAAAGTCTGCTAGTCTTCCTAAGTCTAGGAAGAAAGCCCATGTCCCTAAGCCTAAAGACACCTCTGTCAAGGCTAAACTACAGGGCAAGGGCACAGTCGATGACAAAGACAATGATAATAAAAAATTTGCAACTAAAACTGTTAAATCAACTAAGCCTTTTGGATCCAATCAAATTTGGGTGCCAAAGAAAAAGTAATCAATCTGTGGTTGCAGGGCATATCAAAGAACAAATTTGTCATGTGGATTCTCGATGGTGACTGTTCAAGACATATGATTGGTGATAAAGCTCTGCTATCAGATGTGATTGAGAAGGTTAGCTCAATAGTGACCTTTGGAGATAACATCAAGGGATTCATAATGGGATATGACAATCTAGAAATTGGAAATGTTATCATAGAAAATATCTCTCTTGTGGACGGATTAAAGCCCAACCTTCTAAGTATCAGTCAGTTCACTGACAAGGGCTATAAATTAACTTTTGAAAAGGAAAGATGTGCAATCCAAAATAGGAAAGATGCGAAGATTTATCTTCAAGGAGTGAGAAATGGGGATCTCTTTGTGGCTGACTTATTCTCTGCAAGCGAAGGCGAAGTTCAATATTTTTACAACAAAGCTTCAATAGAGGACAATCGGTTATGGCATAAGAAACTTTCACACCTGAACTTCAAGGCAATGAACTCTTTAGTTAAGAGGGAATTGGTTAGAGGTTTACCTGAGATGGAATTCTGTCAAGAAGGTTTATGTGACTGCATACAAAAACTTGATTAATACATGTGCTTTCTGTTAAGATTGTTATCTTAACAAATAACAAGAAGAAATCCTTGTTGAGGATAAAAAGAAAGAGATAGAAGATAAACAGAAGTTGCCTAAGAAATCTGTAAAAATTTAAGAACCTAAGAAATAGATTAAAACTGAAATAGGTAACAAAGATAAAAAGAAGAAAGCTAACATAAATGGCAAGATATGTATTAATAAGAAAAATGATTATGCTTATTCTCCCATTGCTACTAGAAAAGTTTGTAATATTTATAATTCTGCTGGACATCTTACTCATACATGCAAAAAGATTATAGTAAAAACTGAAATTCCTAGTATGTCTGCCATGCCTGCCATGTCTATCCCTCATCAACCATGCGGTAAAGTAGGATGTATGCCATGTGCTTTCAACATCATGTTTGCATACATAAACTTGATGAATGCATCATCTAGTACTAGTTTTAATACAGATGTAAACATGAACAGAATGCATGTTAGGGCAAAGACTGCTAGTCTTCCTAAGTCTAGGAAGAAAGCCCATGTCCCTAAGCCTAAAGACACCTCTGTCAAGGCTAAACTACAGGGCAAGGGCACAGTCGATGACAAAGACAATGATAATAAAATTTTTGCAACTAAAACTGTTAAATCAACAAAGCCTTTTGGATCCAATCAAATTTGGGTGCCAAAGAAAAAGTAATCAATTTGTGGTTGCAGGGCATATCAAAGAACAAATTTGTCATGTGGATTCTCGACGGTGACTGTTCAAGACATATGACTGGTGAGAAAGCCCTGCTATCAGATGTGATTGAGAAGGTTAGCTCAATAGTAACCTTTGGAGATAACATCAAGGGATTCATAATGGGATATGACAATCTAGAAATTGGAAATGTTATTATAGAAAATATCTCTCTTGTGGACGGATTAAAGCCCAACCTTCTAAGTATCAGTCAGTTCACTGACAAGGGCTACAAAGTAACTTTTGAAAAGGAAAGATGTGCAATCCAAAACAGGAAAGATGCGAAGATTTATCTTCAAGGAGTGAGAAATGGGGATCTCTTTGTGGCTGACTTATTCTCTGCAAGCAAAGGCGAAGTTCAATGTTTTTAAAACAAAGCTTCAATAAAGGACAATTGGTTATGGCATAAGAAACTTTCACACCTGAACTTCAAGGCAATGAACTCTTTAGTTAATAGGGAATTGGTTAGAGGTTTACCTGAGATGGAATTCTGTCAAGAAGGTTTATGTGACTGCATACATAAACTTGATTAATACATGTGCTTTCTGTTAAGATTGTTATCTTAACAAATAACAAAAAGAAATCCTTGTTGAGGATAAAAAGAAAGAGGTGGAAGATAAACAAAAATTGCCTAAGAAATCTGTAAAAATTTAAGAACCTAAGAAATAGATTAAAACTGAAATAGGTAACAAAGATAAAAAGAAGAAAGCTAACATAAATGGCAAGATATGTATTAATAAGAAAAATGATTATGCTTATTCTCCCATTGCTACTAGAAAAGTTTGTAATAATTGTAATTCTGCTGGACATCTTACTCATACATGCAAAAAGATTATAGTAAAAACTGAAATTCCTAGTATGTCTGCCATGCCTGCCATGTATATCCCTCATCAACCATGCGGTAAAGTAGGATGTATGCCATTTACTTTCAACATCATGTCTGCATACATAAACTTGATGAATGCATCATCTAGTACTTGCATTAATACAAATATAAACATAAACAGAATGCATGTTAAGGCAAAGACTGCTAGTCTTCCTAAGTCTAGAAAGGAAGACCATGTCCCTAAGCCTAAAGACACTCTTGTCAAGACTAAACTAGAGGGCAAGGGCACAGTCGATGACAAAGACAATGACAATAAAATTTTTGCAACTGAAACTGTTAAATCATCTAAGCCTTTTGGACCTAATCAAATTTGGGTGCCAAAGAAAAAGTAATCAATCTGTGGTTGCAGGGTATAACAAAGAACAAGTGTGTCATGTGAATTCTCGACACTGGCTGTTCTAGGCATATGAGTTGCGATAAAGCCTTGCTATCATATGTGATTGAGAAAGCTGGCCCAATAGTGACTTTTGGAGATAACAACAAAGGATTCACAATGGGATATGGCAATTTGGAATTTATCAATGTTATCATTGAAAATATCTCTCTTGTAGATGGATTAAAGCACAACCTCCTAAGTATCAGTTAGTTCACTGACAAGGGCTATTAAGTAAATTTTGAAAAGGAAAAATGTGCAATCCTAAACAGGAAATATGCGCAGCTTGCTCTTCAAGGAGTGATAAATGGAAATGTATTTATGGCTGACTTATTCTCTGCAGGCAAAGGTGAAGTTCAATGATTTATAGCAAAGCTTCAACAGAGGACAGTTGGTTATGGCATAAGAAACTATCACGCCTGAACTTCAAGGCAACGAACTCTTTGGTTAAGAGGGAATTGGTTAGAGGTTTACCTGAGATGTGAAAAGCGGAAGTCAAAGAAAGCATCTCACTAAAGAAAAGACTCATCAGACATTACTGAACCACTACAACTTATGCATATGGATTTATTTGGTCCAGTCAATGTCAAGTCTATATCAAGGAAAAGATATGTACTAGTAATTGTTGATTACTACTCTAAGTACACGTGAGTGTTATTTCTAGCCTCAAAAGATGAAGCCCCTCAAACAATTATTGATCACATAAAGAAGATAGAGTTAGAAACTAATTTGCCTGTCAAAAAAATAAGGTCTGACAATGGAACAGAATTCAGAAATGTAACCCTGAATGATTTCTATATTGAGAAAGAAATTTCAAGACAATATTCAATGCCCAAAACTCCAAAACAAAATGGAGTAGTAGAAAGGAAGAACAGAACTTTAGTTGAAGAAATAAGAATAATGCTAAATGAAGCTAAGTTACCTCTATACTTTTAGGCCGAAGCAGTCAACACAGCTTGCTATACTCAGAATCGTACCCTGATTAATAAAGATCATTACGAGACTCCATATGATTTAATGGCAAACAAGAAATCAACACTGAAGTACATTCATGTGTTTAGAGCAAAGTGCTTTGTACTGAAAGATGATGAGCATCTTGGAAAGTTTGAATCCAAAGCTCATGAAGGCATATTTCTTAGCTACTCTCTGGAATCTAAAATGAACAGAGTTTATGTGATTGAACACAAGAAGTTCATTGAAAGAATGAATGTAACTTTCGATGATCTCAAGCTCCCAAGCCTACAAAGAACAGATGACACTGAAACTCTGCTGTTTGAAAATTTGAACTCAGATGACGGTGAAGAAGAACCTAAAGCTGCAACAGAAATTCAAGCACCAATTGAGAATAAAAAAAATGATGATTATGATCCTAGTAGTGGAAACAGTGAAAGATTCACATAAACTACTAGTAGTGGCAGAGAATCTCATTCTTAACCCAACAACAGCTCAGGGAGAGCAACTGAAGGATATACTAAAAGAATGCAACACTATAATGAAAATCATGATGAATCATCTAGAGCGAACCTGCCTAGACATAGGATGTGGAGTAGGGATCACCCCTTTTAGTTAATTCTAGGAGATCTAAATGTTGGAGTTCAAACTAGACATGCTTCGCATAATAATTATTTATTCTCTGGTTTTCTTTCTGAGATAGAACCTAAAAAAATTGAAGAAGCACTGGAAGATCCAGATTGGGTTATTGCAATGTAAGAAGAACTCAATTAATTCGAAAGACAGAAAGTTTGGAAACTGGTACCTAGGCCAAAGAATAAGTCTGTAATTGGCACAAAGTGGGTATTCAGAAATAAACAGGATGAAGATGACATTGTTAAGAGGAACAAAGCTAGATTGGTTGCTAAAGATTATTCCCAAGAAGAATGAATAGATTATGATGAAACATATGCACCAGTAGCAAGGCTTGAAGCTATCAGGCTGTTTCTGGCATTCGCAGCACATTTCAATTTCAAATTATATAAAATGGATGTGAAGAGTGCATTCGTGAATGAGGAGCTAGGGGAAGAAGTGTATGTAGAACAACGTCCAGGGTTTGAAGATCCAGAATTTACTGATTTTATATACTTTCTCTTTAAAGCACTCTATGGCCTAAAGCAAGCACCTCAAACATGGCATGACACTCTCTTAGTATTCTTACTTGAAAATGGTTTCACCAGAGGTGTCATAGATAAGACTCTATTTTATAAAATGCATAAAAATGACATGATATTAGTGCAAGGATATGTGGATGACATTATATTTGGTTCTACTATCGATCAGTTGTGTAGTAGATTTGCTAAGTTAATGCAGAGTAGATATGAAATGAGTATGATGGGTGAACTAAACTACTTCGTTGAACTCTAAGTAAGCGAAAGGAAAGATAGAATCTTCATTTGCCAAAACAAGTACATCAAAGATCTTTTGAAAAAGTATGGTCTTGAAGATGCATCACCAACTTAAACACCAATGGCAACTACCACTAAGCCTGATAAATATGAACTTGGTAAGAGGGTAGATATCATAAGCTACAGAGGTATGATAGGGTCATTACTTTATTTAACTTCAAGTAGACCAGATATTATGTTTGCCACATGCTTGTGTGCTAGGTTTCAAGCTGACCCTAAGGAATCACATCTTATATCTGTTAAACGTATTTTTAGGTATCTTAAGGGAAGTCCAAATCTTGGAATTTGGTACCCTAAAGATACAGGTTTTAACCTTGTTAGCTATACAGATTCTAATTATACAGGTTGTAGGATTGATAAAAAAAAGTACATCAGGGAGTTGTCAATTCCTTGGTAGAAGATTGGTGTCCTGGTATAGCAAAGAAGCAGCACTCAGTTGCAATGTCAATAGCTGAAGCTGAATATGTTGTTGTTGGAAGTTGTTGTGCACAAATCTAATGGATAAGGAACCAACTTCAAGACTATGGACTGTTGCTGAGCAAAATTCATATATTATGTGACAACACAAGCGCCATAGCAATCACAAACAATCCTGTTCAACACTCGAGAACCAAGCATATTGATATCAGGTATCATTTCATTAGAGAGGATGTCATAAATGGCACAATAGAGTTACACTTTGGACCTACAGAACAACAAATTGCAGACATTTTCACTAAACCACTGGATGAAGTCACCTTCACTAGACTGGTTTGTGAACTTGGGATGTTAAATATATAGATCTTATCTACAATTTGGTGTTAATAAGTTCACAGATATTTAATCTTCAATATTAAAAGGATCTGTGAATTTATTTGAATATCCAGAAAATAGCATATTAATTTACAATTGATTAATTACCCTGATTATATCTTGATATATTTATTTGGTAATTAATTAAATGTTAATTAAAAATATTTAAATACTTGCATCTATTTTAATAGATTTTGAGTATTTATTTAATTATATTTTTGTTAATTTATTTAAATTATGAACATAGCAATAAAATGAAGTATTTGCTTCATAATTTAAATTTATTAATAAAAATAAGAAGCATAATTATTTAAATATTTTATTTGATTAATATCAATCAATGATATTTTAAATAAATAATTTATTATAATAATTATAATATTATCATTTTGGTGATATTTTATTTAGAATTTATTCTAAATAAGATCTTATTTTGTTACTTATTCGAATGTTACCAATTGATAATAGTGTATATTTTGTTGAAGTACAAAATATATTGGGTTAGTAAAATCAACATTTAAGATAATCACATTATTATTTGAGTGTGTGTCGATTTTTCCTTACTGGATAACAAAGTTTCGACACTTAAGTTTTTAACTTAGTGTATTTTAGTAGGTGCAAAATTTAGTAGCCTGTGTTGACTTAGTCAGCACAGGGAACAAAAGTCGACATGTATGTTTACTTTAATGATTTTTTTTATTTCTATGTGTAGAGTTTAACAACCGTCTAATAAAACTCTAGGTGTCGAATTTTAGTGTTGTATACACATAAATTAACCTAGAATTTTGGCTAAGTGACTCTATGTGTCAAGTAGAGAACATCATGGACAGTATATTGGTAAAAAGTGGAGGTGTCGAATTTTGTCTATGTGTACCTGTTATATATATATATATATATATATCCTACTTAGACAAATTTTATTTATTCTCACCTGTGCAAGTCGATACATACAGATACACCATTGTTACTCAGTCTTCATTGAAAATAACTCGACACACACCTTTGAAACATCATTTTTACATCACCATTTCATATTCTGAGACTGGTTCTGTGATTATTTTTTGTAAATCTATAACATATTTCAAAATCACATCTTTTGGTATAGTATTCTTGAAAGACCCATTTCGTGTAAACCTTTCGACCCATTTCGTGTAAACCTTTCGAATAATCTCAGATCTAGGAATTTTTTTGGTGGCTAAAAAATAATTAAAAATTAATTTTGCGTAGCAAATTACCTCAATTGCATCATATATTTTTTTCCTATATTTTTCTGAGGTGATTTGAATTTGAGTTAATTTTGACTCGAATTAAAATTAATATTAAAATATTAATTATTAAAATTGTTATAGCAAAATATTTGTCTTATTTAAACAATAAATTATCTACTTATTTTTAATTAATTAAAAATGGTTGGAAGATTTATCGTACTTAAAACAAATTATGCACTCACACTAGAACCGGAGTCGGTTGCTGAACCCTATAGCAATTGGATTAAGTTTCTATGTGAACATTCAAATGTACGATGTGGTTTAATTGCAAGCCCAGAATTAAATCTTGATGCACTGCTTGTATGTTATTACTCAGTTGTCGATACATCAGATGCAAACAACTTAGCTTTTACTTTTTCCTTAGAAAATAGGGATGTTCGATTAACGGATCAGGACTTAAACCATATCTTGCAGTTTAACACTGAAAATTTTAATCCTTTACTTGATGATGCTGAGCTTGCCAACTTCTTCAATTCTATCACACACAATGGACCACTGAACCTTACAGTGATGTACAAGCATAATCTTCCTCGAGAGTGAAATTTTTTCTTTCATGTAGTTAACCATGTTTTTGCCAAAAACAAGGGCGGATGGAGTGGTATTCCCAAAATGACTCAATATATTAGGTATGCCATCTCTAACAATCTCAATATAAACTATGGTAAACTATTAATGAAGAGCATTCTACAGGCTATAGGATCTAGTGAAAAAAGGAACATTAACAGAGTCAATGTTGAATGTTTTTATCCTAGATTTCTACAATTAGTGCTTAATAATCTACTCAATAATGACAAAATGCTTGCCTTCTCTGCAAGTCAGTTCGAACAATGTACTATAATTTGTGGTAATGTCATTGCACTAATAGTAAGCAAGGACAATTACCCAAATAGGAATGTAGCATGACTAATAGAATACATGGAAAGTGTTATGCTCCCTATAGCAGGTGAACAACAAAAGGAGGTTCCTGAACAAGAAGATCTGATGGATGAGGATCCTGAAGCTAAAATTGAGCCTGAAAGTAGAAAAGAAGAAGAAGAGGTACAATTGGAGAATGAGCCAGTTGCAAGTGATACAGAGATGGCTGATGAAGCTGAGACTGAGAATGATGCAGAATCTTATCACCCTGGAACTCCAAGGGTAAGTCCTGACACAGGTAATCTTCCTGAATTTGATCTTTCACTAGTACTTAGTGAATATTATCTTTCTTTGTTGGACACATCACAACCAACTCTTGACACACACACACACACCAATGGCCCCAGTGGTAATAGAAAATGATAATGAACATGAAAACCAACAGGTTCTAACCCTGTCATAGAACAACAAACACCTATCCCAACTCCGTTCATTATTCTTGTTGAAACCCTGAATGAGAACGAGGGAGTCAGTGCTTCTAGTGCACCAAATAAGGTGAATGTTGAAACCACTGAAGCAGTTCTGCTTCCTGGCAAAAGAAGGAGAATATGTTTTAAAACAGAGGCAACTTCTAGCCAAAACCCCAATTCTCCTGAGCTTTCAACTGTACAAATGATGAAGCAATTAAATGCACACATCCATTATTCTCTTTTTGGAAATGAAAATGAATTGACGGTTCACCCAAATATTTCAGTAGCAGAGTCTTCACAGGTAGATGATGTGTTGTACATGCCTTCACAGGCTTCGCGGGGCATCAGGAACTCTTACTTGCCACGCATTACATTATTCGAGTTGGTGACCCCCTTTGATAGAACATCTCCACCTCCGTTATCGGAGGTTCTCCCATCCAACTTTGGACTAGGTGAGAGGAAACTCCTCCATAGAGGGAGAGAGGGTTCCATTCAAGGAACATCTACAAAAGTAGCGGAGCCTACTCAAGTAGAGCCTGAGCAGGACATGCCTTCACAGGCTTTAGCTGGCACCACGGACTCTCAATCGCTAAACATTACAGTGTCCAAGGTGGTGACAACACTGGAACCAACACTTTCAGTTCCTGAAGCAGGAGGTCTCTCTACCATTCATGGTCAATAGGAGTAGCAACCCTTCCATAGAATGAAGAGGGGATCCTAGAAATCAATTTCTAAGGACATCCAATATCACGGAGATGTGGCTCCACTTAGCGATGAAGTATTAACTGAGCCTTGTGATGAGATAGTGCAACAATATGAAACAGTTCCAAATCCTCAAAGAGGTAATTCTACGTCATTATTCTTCGGAAGAACCAGGTGTGAGGAATTCTCCGGATACACATCAAACTCAGCACACACAAGTTATAAATCAGAGACTTATCAATTTAGAAGCACAAGTTGGAATTTTGAAACACTCTATGTCCAAAATTGTGAAAGCTCAAGAAAAGCTACAACAGGATAACAAAGAAATCAATAGTCTACTCAAGCAGCTGTTAGCACAGAGATCAAACACCTTGCCTCTTCAATCAACCCCAGCTCCATAGGATAACACAACTAAGAGGGAGATGGTAGAAGGTCAGGTAGAAGAAAAAGAAGTTGTATTTGATAAAGGGAAGAATATTGTTGGTGAGTCATCTGAACAACAAAAAGAAATTAGTGATGCAAATGCGGAGGGGAAGGAACTAGAGGAAGGAGAGATTCCAAATGATGATCCATTTAATGAGATGGACTCGTATGTCAATGAAGTTGCATATCCAAGAACATTCTCTAACTATATTGACAAGTACAAAATCAAGAAAGTCAGAGAGGATGACTACAAGACATATGAGGACTTCAATTCAATTCATAAGAAGATAAGATAATCAAACTGGGTAGCTTATTAGAAGAAAAAGAAAAAGCTGTTTAGCTTAAAGACTGGAAGAAAGTGGAACATAACAAGATCTAACTTAAGAAGGCCTGACATTGGTACTTCTAACAACAATGATGAAGATGTTCGAAGGTTTTCCAAATTTCAGACAAAGGAACAAAATCATAAGTAATTACTACTTTGAGCTGAAAAATGAAATCTCTTATCTGGTAGTTTATCTGGCACCAGGACCAAAAGGTTGGAGATTAACCTTGTCGTTCAACAACTACGGGTTGAAGACAATATCAAGTGAATTTTTGAAAAGAAGGTCTTTGACTGAGTTGTTTGCACTGAAGCAGAAGATCAGAATCCATGAATCCTTTGAAAATGAATTGATGGCAGAAATGATTGAAAAACTAATGAAAAAAGCAGAGCCAGAAATTCAACAGGATCCGTATCAAGTTAGATATTTCAAAGATAGATTTCTTCAGATATTGAGATTGGATCATGAAGTATTGTCATACTACTCACTCAGACGATTGAAATTTATTAAGGGATTGCTAAGAGGAAAAGGACTCATGAAGTATTGTCGTACTACTCACTCAGAAATCCTGAAAAATGGAAAGCAACAGAAAGAATGTTTGCTTACAGGTTGAACATCTCCGAAACTTTAGGAAGAGATATGGAGAATGTGAAAAGATTTGATCCATCAAAGGGCGCTCAACCTAGAGAACCTTTCAGAGCCGATCCAGATAATGAACACATATTTGATATGTCAAAAGATCTGTCAGAAGAAGAAGTAGCAGAACCCAGTCCTGAGTCGAAAGAAGTAAGAAAACCAATGGTTATCGACAATCCACTAAGAGTGATTTACTCAAAAAAGAATGAAAGTTAAGAAGAAATCGAAATGATTAGAATCAGGAATGAAAAATCAAAAGTGATTGGAAGATTTTTGGAGAAACTCAGGATGTTGGGTCCCGGAAGTATCATAGAAGGGGGGTTGAATGCGATACTTACAATAATTTAAAATTCTTTTCAGAATTTGCGGAATTAAGTTATTTCTTTAGCTGAGGGTTCGAGTCCTTGTAGTATTTGGGAGGCTGACTTACTAGCTTTCTATTTTCATGATAAAACGTTTAAAATATAGAAAATTAGCAAGTAAGTAAACAAGATTCAAGTTAAATACGTATATTAAACTTGAACGAGTGTTACAACATTCTGTAGAATAAACATTTAATTCCTAGAACAAATTTGACATGAATTGTTCTACTTAAGGAATTAAACTCAAACCAGCACAGAAAGTCTGTGAATATAACTTTGCAGACAAATTACTGAATTTAAAAGTTTTTCTACTACTGAAAAATGAAGCTCAAACCTCACATTTATAGAGGTTGAAAAGCTAGCATGACCTTTTTCACTATGACTTTATTTATTGAAATTAAGCCTTGTATGACATTTGAAAAAGCTGGGTATGACTTTTTTTTACTCGGTATTACCTTTCAGAAATTCGGTATTACTTTTTTTAAATGCTTCAGCATGACTTCTTAATTTTCTCTCGGTATGACATTTCTTCCACCTGCCAATTCACTTTCTTTTCACTTGAATGGGACACGTGTCAAGCTGTGACTGGTTACTTTTAAAACAAAAATCACCTGCCCCTTTCAATTTGAAAAAGCAGGGGCCTATTTCATCTTTTAGTGGATAGGTTCTGTAGAAATGCTTTTCGACCCGCACAGCTTATAATTTATGATTAATAAATAATAAATTTAATTCAGAAATTATAAAAATAAATATCTAATATTATTTAGATATTTATAAATATAATTTACTAAATAAATAAAATATTTATTAATTAAAATAAATCTTTACGCTCTAAGCTGCGGTCTTCTGAACGTCTGGAACCGAACTCCTTTTGACTTGGAAATGATAAATCAATTCCAACCGGGGTTCCACTTTTACGAATATATGAATTTTCATTTCTTTTTTGTCATTTTTTTTCCGTCTTTTCTTCAAGTCAGTACCGTCAGACATGTTTGGTTGTTTCTACAGTTGCAATTAGAAGTACCTCTATTACTGAAATAATCTGACTCTTTAAACTAGACCATACTTCTTTTCACCAATGCATGTAACCAGTAAAATATTCAATCTTGGATTCTGACTCTTGTACACTACATTCCAAACAAACCTGTATCCCTTTAAGCTTCCATCTTCTGTCTTTCTAAAATAATTCTAAATTAATTAATCTTTTAATTAATTTAAGAAATAAATTAATTCTTAGTGAATTAATTTACTAATTAAATTAACTACTTAATTTAATTAATTAATAGAGAATTAAATTAAAGTCTTGATTGTAGGACTATTGTTGATGTAGATAAAACTCTTCTGTTCTTCAACAATAACCTTTTTAACCACTTGAACTTTTTGATGACGAATCTTCACTGACATTGTTGACACTCTGTGCACTGGTCTGGTTCACGGATGACTAACTACAATGTTGATTCTCATTTTTGCTGTAGTGGTCTTTGTGTCTTGTCTTGTCTTGTCATGTCTTGGCTTCTTTTTGTTCTTCCTCTATACTCAATATTTATTATTTACTGCACTTTCTTATCTGAATTGAGTTATCATCTACTTATTACAAATATGACTAGTCATATGACTTTCAATCTCCCCCTATTTGTTGTTAAATATTTAACACACAAATTCCTAGAAGATAACTCAACTAACAACTAAGAAAAATAAAATGACATTTAAGAACTGTAAATAATAAATTGTTTTCTGGATCATATAATACATTTCCAGATTTCAATTATGAAAGATAAATATAAGATAGATGTTCCTCTGGACTGAACATATTTAACAAAGTTTTATCTGGACTTACCTATCATTACCAGCTTCAAAAGTATCAACTTCACCTTCTTATAGAGTTTAACTTTTGTAATCAGGTGTCATTTGTAGATCTTTAGTGGCTGCTTTCTCTGGATCAGATTCTGCATTTCCAGATTTCTAGAGTAACTGAAATGAAAGATGATTGTTCCTCTAGCACTGAACATATTATATAAATAGTATTATCTTCATTTCTCAGACTCATCACTGGCCCCCCTTAGGATTGCAGGGATGAAGTCTTGGTCTCTTCTTACCATCTATCCTCTATTTCTCCAACTTCTGTCTTCACTTCTCTCCCAAGGTGAATTCATTCTCCCCTTACTTGAATTATCCAACCAATTTAATAGAAGTAACAACAGACATGGCATACATACAGCATTAAACCATCGCAAATATAAAAAATGCAAACTATGACATGTTATGCATTTTAGAAAATCCAGTTAATCCTATATACAAGAATTTTCTAAAATCAAATGGATCCAATCCAAGCATGTTGTTATATACCCCCTTTTCTTGTTCAACAAAGGAGTAATCCTCTTCTAGTAAAAGTCTTTGTTCAACAATTCTCCCCCTATTTGGATCTTGTTCAACAATTCTCCCTTTTGGATCTCTTGTTGAATAATTCTCCCCTTTGGATCTTGTTCAAACTTCTCCTCCTTAGTTGAGTAATCCTCTTCAGAATCCTTAATATTAGAAGAAATTTTATCCCCCTTAGTTGAGTAACATTATAAATCTGTAACAGGGAATTGGAAATGTGATTTGGTAATTGTGGTAGTGTGTGATTTTTTTTTGTGTTTCTGACAAGTGTTTCGCTCATATACTCTCTAAGTGTTTCACTCATAGAATATATATTTTCACTCTTACTCACTTGTGTTTCACTCTTTTCTCACAACACTATTTCTCTCTCTCAGTACTGATGGCACAGTCTTTTGTACCTACAAGAAAGATCACCATAGCCCCTTCAAGAGAGGTCACTGGTGGTGCAATGGGGTTTCGTAAATCCCCGCCCTCAATTGAATCCATTAAAATATTTGAATTTGAAAACTGAATTGCTTCAGGAATAGATTCAGTGAGTTGCTGATCATCTAAGATGATCTATTCCGTTGGGAATCCCGATATGTTCCATCTTGGGAGGGAGACAAGGATCTATAATGTATCAAATGATCCAAGTTTCCTCCTGACGCCTGTGAAGGCATGTTGATTCAGTCAGAATCATCAATCATCCTTCCTTCCTTGATATAGAAGTTTAGAATAATTGCTTCCGTCAATTCATCCTTAGTGTGTGACAATTCTTACAATGCATTTGAATATATACATTTATGGTTTGCAGTGTTTGAGAGTGTCCAGATGAAGTTGACTCTTTACAAATGACCTTGGCTGATAGGCCGAATTTAATAAACTCATCATGTTAAGATGACGAACCTAGTAACAGTTTTGTCATTTGCAAATCTATACCCTTTTGGAAGGATATAAATTAGTTAGCAGTTGCCTTGGTTTCAATTTCATATTCTAACTAGAGGCAGAGCTGCTGGAACACTCATAGATACTTCTCTTTTCTAGTGCACTAGAGGCACTTACTCTCTCACCATCTTTAGTTGATTAAAACTTTTTTTTCAGGGGTTTAGTAGATGAAGTTGTATCTGTTTGAGTGTTTGGTTCTATGATCCATATTAGAGATTGTAGGTTTTCAATCCCTTGATCTTGTCCTATAGCCATTGAGGGCTCAATATATTAATTGTGTGTGTATATATATATATATATATATATATATATATATATATATATATATATATTTATTTATTTATACCAGTTGATTAGATAATATTTCAAGATCGAGATTACCTGTTTTTACCTCGAGTCGATTGCTCTTGTTCGGCAAGACACAGATATGCATTTATTATTAATGATTATCAGATAAACAATATATATTATCACTAACACCAAAAATCATAATTAATTGCAATGAAATAATAACAAACTATCAAAATATGATAATTAATAATAATTTCAAAAAGCAAGTAATTATGCATTTAATATCTCATCGTATTAAAACTATGAAGCTAATAAATATTTAATTGCTTCAATTCATAATTTTAATAAGATAAAATAATCTTGCTAAATACTAAATAATCATAGGAATGAAAATTAGCATTTAACTTTATACATTATATCTAATAATTGTTATTCAAGCATATGACAATTATACTCATAATAATTATCAGTGATATATGTAAGCTCGAGAAAGTAGATGTAAAGAAATTCACAAGTCCTTTAAATATTGACATTTAATACTTATGATTCTTAGAACAATTTCTCGTAGAAAAAAATAAAATTTCAAAATAAAATGAAATAAAAATAACTATAAAGTAAAAATATGCCAATAAAAAAATAAATAAATATGCAATCTTATAGGGAAAAAAATGCCAATCGTATAGAAATAAATAAATATTCCAATTTTTTTTAAAAAATAAAAACAAAATAAAAATAAACTTACACACATATATATATAGAAATAATGATACTAAAAATTTAAAAACAAAAACAATATGTACCAATAATTGAAAAAAAATATTATTTAAGAGCATGATACGAAATTTTCTTTAAGATACATGTCCCTTAATAAAACGCAGGAAAGTTGTATCTGAGAAGAAAGTTTCTATCACTTATGAATTTCCTATAAGGAAAATTTCCCATAATAAAATACGGGAATTTGTACCAAAGAAGAAATTCAATTCTCTTATGGAAAAAATATCTATATATTTACAGTATGAATGCCAATTAAATAAAACTGTAAAAAACTAAAAATGTTACATGTACCTCTCACTGTGCACCCCTTGCAATGTGTTCCTAGAATTTATCTATTTAGGCTTACCATCAGCGTGAGTGCCGGTGGTGTGCTTGACTCATTACAAAGTGCTCTAGCTGACGATCGAATTTCAATGGACTCATCCTGTAGAGAGAATGATTCCAGAGACAGTTTTATTGCCTTTTCAGCTTTGCATCCTTTTGAGAAGATGTAAATGAGCTTACAGTTACCTCAGTTATATACTCCTTTTCTTCTCTGGAGGTAGAGCTGTGGGTGCACTTTCGACATCATCCTTATTTGCTGCAACAAGTGCAGTTTCTCCCTTATCAACCTCTAACTTACATGAGTTCCTTATATCTCCAGGGGTTAATATATGGAAGTGGATGAATTGGTGTTTGGTACTATGGCCTGGGTAAGAGATTGATGGGTTTTCAACCTATTGGCCAGTTTCTGAAGCCACTAGGGGCTAACTGGAAAGAATCAATCGAGATAAAAATATAATCACCTTAACATTTCAAAACATATTTTTCATCCCAAGGAGAAGGAAAAATATAATAAGGAATGGTAATAGATTGCATTAAAGCACTTTTAATAAAAGAGTTTTATCGGAACTAAAGATTTATCATTTAAGAGCATGATATAAAATTTTCTTTAAGATACATGTCCCTTAATAAAACGCAGGAAAGTTGTATCTGAGAAGAAAGTTTCTATCACTTATGAATTTCCTATAAGGAAAATTTTCCATAATAAAATACGGGAATTTGTACCAAAGAAGAAATTCAATTCTCTTATGGAAAAAATATCTATATATTTACAGTATGAATGCCAATTAAATAAAACTGTAAAAAACTAAAAATGTTACATGTACCTCTCACTGTGCACCCCTTGCAATGTGTTCCTAGAATTTATCTATTTAGGCTTACCATCAGCGTGAGTGCCGGTGGTGTGCTTGACTCATTACAAAGTGCTCTAGCTGACGATCGAATTTCAATGGACTCATCCTGTAGAGAGAATGATTCCAGAGACAGTTTTATTGCCTTTTCAGCTTTGCATCCTTTTGAGAAGATGTAAATGAGCTTACAGTTACCTCAGTTATATACTCCTTTTCTTCTCTGGAGGTAGAGCTGTGGGTGCACTTTCGACATCATCCTTATTTGCTGCAACAAGTGCAGTTTCTCCCTTATCAACCTCTAACTTACATGAGTTCCTTATATCTCCAGGGGTTAATATATGGAAGTGGATGAATTGGTGTTTGGTACTATGGCCTGGGTAAGAGATTGATGGGTTTTCAACCTATTGGCCAGTTTCTGAAGCCACTAGGGGCTAACTGGAAAGAATCAATCGAGATAAAAATATAATCACCTTAACATTTCAAAACATATTTTTCATCCCAAGGAGAAGGAAAAATATAATAAGGAATGGTAATAGATTGCATTAAAGCACTTTTAATAAAAGAGTTTTATCGGAACTAAAGATTTATCATTTAAGAGCGTGATATAAAATTTTCTTTAAGATATATATCCCATAATAAAACGGGAAAGTTGTATCATAGAAGAAAGTTTTTATCCTTTATGAATTTCCTTTAAGGCAAACTTCCCATTATAAAACGTGAGAATTTATACCAAAGAAGAAATTCAACTCTCTTACCAAATTATATCTCGTTAAAATGACTTTTTTCCTTTATACCTTAATACTGTATGATTTGAAAATAGTTTTGCAAACCATCCTTATCAGATAGAGGACTATGATTTTCTGACCCCTAATGCAATTATGATATTCATCATTTTCGTCCACCTGATATTATCCCTAACTTAAAATATAAAATTGTTAGTAATTGTGCTCTAGAGACAATACTTTTTATATTTTAAGGAAAATATTTATTATTAAGGATTATGTTTTATTGATTATTATTTATTTATTATGTTTTATTTACTGCGTAATAAATTGAAAGCATAATAAATGTCCTTGGAATTTTGATACGTATTATATATCTTTATGTATGTGACTTAAAAATGAGATTATATGAATAGTATCTTATTCCTAAAATTCCCTAGTCGAGTATTATTATTTAAGGACAATAATAATGCACAAAGACTAGTATGTTTCTTGACAGATGACCACATCTCATTGGTCATAGGTATGGGGATACTAAAGTCAAGAACATAAGTGCATGTATCAATGCATGGCACTGGAATGACCCGCCGTGAGATTCTACATGTTAAGTAAGTGTCATAAGTAATTCTCACTGTGATAATGGTGTAATGATCCTTAGACCTGAAATCATTATATTTCTATACGAGAATTAATATACTTTGATTACATTAAAAGTTACCTTTGACCGGGTGATGATAAAAGTGGACATTGGGTATATTATGAATCGTATGAGAAATATGAATGATCTAGATGGGATTTAATCATCCTAATTTTAGGAGTGATATTATTGGCCTCTTGTTTGAGTGAGACTATGAAATGCACGGCCGTGCTCAAATGTTGATTTGATTTTAATAGTCTACTCATCGATCAAGAAAATAAAGATTAAATTATGAAGAGGATGACACGAGACATGCCTTGAGTTTAATCTATAATATCAAGATTAAAGGGATTATATTACATGGAACATTATTCACGAAAGGCTTAATCGAATCACCGATTTATTATTATTACTTGGGTAGCAATGATGTATTACTAGATGCCACTCATTGTTTACAATTTTAATTAGATATTAAAATTGTTGCCAACGTAATAATAACCTACAGGGTCACACACAAAGAACGCTTGAAGGAGAAATAATTTAAATTATGAATTTAAATTAAATAAGTAATTTATTTTATTTATGATATTAATTAAGTATGACTTAATTAATTATATAAATAGAATAAATGAATTACTTAAACTAATTCCAAAATTAATAATTAATTAATTAAGTGAGACTTAATTAAATAATTTAGAATTTTGGATTAGTATTAATTATAATTGGATTATAATTAGAAAACTTATTCCTCTCTCTATATAATCTCTTTATGGGCTGATTTAATTAAATAGAGATTTTACAAAAAACCCTAGTCGCTCTGAGAAAAGAGGAAGATAGAGAGAGAAGAAGTTTTCGGGTGCTAGTATACATCAATCCTTTATGAAAAGTGTTCGTGTGGATACCGTAGAGCGTAGATCGCGAGAGCGGGATATGTGGTGATTAAACAAGTTTTGGACCTCCATTAATCTTCCATTAATGAACTATTAAAGCTTCTAAAGGTATTTATTCTTTATCTCCGAATTAAATCTTTTGTTTTCGCATGGATCCTGCGGAGGGTTTCGCTATTTTGATTTATTTTTCGCGTTTATTCCGCTGCGTTTGTGTCACGAAACCCTACAATGGCATCAGAGCTACTTGCGAAACGTTTTAATTCGGTTATGTGCTTAACAGTTTTTGATATATAAGCATGTATGCGATCTATCATGATTTTATATTGATATAATATGTATATGTTTATATATATTATGAATATATGATATTCATATGATATATAATCATGTGATGATTATGTGTGTTGATGTATGTATATGATACATGTTTGTTCTTATTATGAGAATCGTATTCGATACGAATTCTGAAACGGCTACTGTTGATTTTCTGAAATCTGTGTCCGTTGTCCGATTTTCGCAAATGATATATGTTTTTTGACTGGAATCGGGTCACTGAGCAATACTAACAAAGTCAGCTCTGCGTCTGTAAGCTATTAAATGTCGTTACAGCCTCCAAAACTGTGATTTATTATTTTCTGAAAATTGTTTGATTTTCTAAAATTTTGAGTATATGTATGTATATATTATGAATATATGATATTCATGTAATGTATAATCATATGATGATTGTATGTATCTCTGTATATATATATATGATATATGTTTGCTTTTGTTATGAGAATTGTATATGATACGATTTCTGAAACACCGTCAGATTTGGAGAAATCTGACTGCTGTATCCGATTTTGGTAAACGATATGTGTTTTCTGACTAGAATCGGGCCAATGAACAAAACTGATAGATATGCTATCACCGACGGGTCTGTAAGGTGTTCGACGTCGTTAAGGGCCTCGAAATAGCGATTTATTGTCTTCAGAAATCTGTTTTTAATTTTCTGAAATTTCAAAATTTGTTATATATGATTATATGATATGATTATATAATATGAGATATATTATATGTGTTATATGATAGCATGGTGGATGGTTATGGCCTAAAGACCCATAGGATAGTGGTTTTGATTTATGGTTTTGGTTTCTAAATACGACTTGCATGTCGTTTATTCATTGTAATTTAATTATCTCGAATGTAACTCGAGTTCTTCTTGTAATTTCATTAGAATAGTTTTATTTTTATTATTCAATGTAATTATCAATGAAGACTTGCAAGCAAGGAGGCGATCCAAAAGGGGATGATGGAGCAATGAAGAAAGAAGACATGTAATAGATAGTATTTTTAAAACCACCATAGACTGACCTTGATATTTCCATTAGCTTGGAAATATCATATAGGATGGGGCCATAACCAAACACGTTTAATTTACGCACATTACATATATGTATATGATTACATGTATTGATATGTATGCGTAGATATAATTGAGATGCATGCCTAATATTGATTAATCATGTATGTATTAGATACGACATCCATGCCATGTTTGCTTAAACAAGATAAAATCTGTAACGATTCAAGATTTTAAAATTAACAAACGATCATGAGATTCTTGTGTTTATGAAATATGGATTTTTAAAACACGGAATTAAATATGGATTTTTGATATCTATAATTGGGATTTTCTGACAAAAGCGGATATGCGTATTCGTAAGGCTGATGGGTTTTAAGTGTGACCATTGGTATCCTCCATCTACCTGGGAAATGAACAATTTAAGATGTCAATTTGAAATATTTAGTTCAAGGAAAAATTGAGGATCTCTTTATGATGTGATCATGATCGTTATAAATTTTCTAAAACCCCTTAACAAAATATTAAGTTTTACTCGGATGCTTTCCAATGAATGAACACTCATCGAATCCTAGATCGATAAGGGGAAGGACTGTCAGTGGCAGGGGACTCCTATCTATCGTGGTGAGATGCGACGAATATAAACGGTTATATTCGACCGTTGTATCATTGGGTCTAACTTAACTGAGTCGTCATAATAAGTGAAAATAAACGGTTATATTCAACTATTATGAACTTAGAAGCATAGAGTTTGGTTAAAAGTCTATTAGATAGATAAGATCAATCGTTGTTCACCAAACTATCCAAGAATTATATATGATATAATTGACAACTGTTGTCTACCTAAATAATCATTTTCTAAGGACTTCCAGTGGTTGACTTAGGACATGACGAAATATGGATCTTGGCTCACTAGAAAGAATTATGTGATATACTTTCCAAATTAATAGTAAGGGCTATTAGTTTGATAAAAATAGTGAGAGGTATATTATGATATACCATAATCACTTAAACATAATTAATATTAAATTTGCAATCTAGTTTATTTTATGCACTTTAATATTATAGATATCAAATGATAAACACAAACAACTTCTCTATGTGATCAGTTCTTGGGAAGGACAAGTTGACGAGAATATATTTCCTTGACTGACATAGGAGCTTGAGGATCGTCCTCGGGCACCACGATATTAGTCAAATCTCTTCCCCTGCTCTTAAAGTTGAGAATGTAACATGTGCAAATCATAGTGCTTATTGGAAGCAAATTGATGTTACGACTGATGTTTCATGTCTCATGCTCGCAAATATATGTGCTGAGCTTAAGAAGCAATACAAGCATATAGATGCTTATGAAACGATTGAGCACAAGATATATTTGAAAGGGAACTATACACTTACAAGTAGGGAGAGTGAGACCCGGTTACACCACATGTTCTAAAGATTATAGGGTATAATGAATACCATTGATATTTTGGGTTTCCAGATTGGTCTGGAGACAGTTAGATTTGATCTTACAATCTTTGGAAAAATATTATTCTTATTTTGTTATGAACAATAAAGTGAATAAGATTGGTAAAACACCCATTGAGTTGCTAAGCATGTTGAGAACTGCTGAAAGTAATATGATAAATGCATGAACTACTACTATATTGATGGTAAACATAGGGAATGCAAAAGGGAAAGGAAAATGGAAAGGCAAGGAGAAGATTTGATCTAGTTCCGTTGTCAAACCAAAGTCCAATCCCTAAAGCAGACTCTAAAGTCTGAATGAGGTGTTGATAAAGAAGACGATTGTCACTTCTGTGGAAAGTTGGGAGACTGGAAATTAAACTGTCATGCTTAATTGGAAGATCGGAAGATGATGATCAATAAGGGTCAAGCTTAAGGTATCGGGTTAGAATTGGAGTAAAGATAGTTGCTCTGGTTCGAGGAACTCGTTACTTAATTTTTGGCCTATAAGGAAAATTTAGAACTTAATAATTGTTATAGCGTGCTTGCAATTGGCAGAGACATTATTTCAGTTTCTTGTTTGGACAAGAAAGGCTTTTTCATTTTATAACAATAGTTGTTTATTCTATTTTGATGACGAGCCTTATAATGTTGTACATCTAATTAACAATTTATATGTTCTAAAGTGACTCAAATCAAATATTACCTTTGGCACTGTTGTTGAGGCCGTATTAATAAGAAACGCATTTTCAGAATACATAAGGATGCATTCATGGATAAGTTTGATTATGAATCATACAAAAGGATGCGAATCTTGGTTTATTTGGTAAAATGACTAAAGCTCCTTTTACCGGACATGGTGAAGGGATCATTGAATGGGTATGACTTATACATAGTGATGTATGTGGTCATATGTGTACGATGACAAAAGGTAGATTTTATTAACTTCATAAAATTTACTAATTATTTTAGTAGATACGGATATATGTATCTTTTGAAGAACTAATCCGAATCATTTGAAAAGTTCAAAGACTATAAAGATGAAGTAGAAAATATCAAAGAAAAGTTTTTTTGATAGGAGAGATCACACCTTGTTGGACATGGTGCGATCAATGTTGAGTCAATGAATCTTCCAATTAGTTTCTGGGGTTGCACCCTGGAAACGGCTCCACATACACTTAATTGTGTTCCTACTAAATTGGTTCAAAAGACTCCTTATGAGATATGGACTGAGCAACGTCACAACATGTCATTTATAAAATTTTGGGGATGTGAAGTGTTTGTGAAACGTCTAATCTCTGACAAGCTAGGACCAAAATCAGACAAATGTAATTTTGTGGAATACCCAACTGAAACAAGGGGTTATTCTTTCTATAATCCTTCCGAGAACAAAGTGTTTGTTGCTCGAACTGCTGAGAGACAGTGGGAGGATAATAGATCTCAATGAAGTTTGAGACCCACATGATAACGTTGAACCAGTGGAGGAACCTGAGTAGAATGTACAAGAAAAATAATACTGCTCAAGAAACACAGGTGTTCGTAGGTTTAGTAGGATTCGCCATGAGCCCGAGAGATAATATGGATTTCTCTTGACTCAAGATGGTGATGTGATGCTTGTGGATGAAGATGAGCCTCTCACCTACCTAGATACTATAAACATTCCAGATTCTAAGAGATGGCTGGATGCCATTAAATCTGAGATGGAATCCATGTATACTAATCAAGTATGGACTTTGGTTGATCCACCTGAAGGGGTAAAACCTATAGGGTGCAAGTGGGTTTTCAAGAAGAAGACCGACATGGATGCTAATGTACAGACCTATAAGGCACGATTGGTGGCAAAAGGTTTCAAGAAAATTCATGGTATTGACTATGATGAGACCTTTTCACCAGTTGTTATGGTCATGTCCATCAGGATTTTGCTTGCTATAGCTGCTTACTATGACTATGAAATCTGGCAAATGGATGTCAAAACCGCTTTCTTAAATGAGAGCCTTGAAGAAGATATGGATGTGTACATGACACACCCTAAGGGTTTTGTTGATCTAAAGGATGCTGAAAATGTATGTAAGTTGCGTCGATCCATTTATGGATTAAAGCAGGCCTCGAGGAGATGGAACATTTGTTTTCATGAAACAGTCAAAAAAAGTTTGACTTTATTCAGAATGAAGATGAAACTTGTGTTTACAAGAAGTTTAGTGGGAGCCATGTGGCATTCCTAGTATTATATGTTGATGATATATTACTAATAGGGAATGACATTCCTTCTCTACAGACTGTGAAGACTTGGTTGAGAAATAATTTCTCAATGAAAGACTTAGGCGATGTGACATATATATTAGGGATCGAGATCTATAGAGATAGATCAAGGTGATTGATCGGCCTAATTTAGAGTACATATATTGACAAAGTTTTGCATCAATTTCAAATGCAAAGAGACTAAAATGGATATGTCCCAATGTCTCATGGGATAGTGATCTCAAAATAAAATTTGTCCTAAATCATTGGATGATAGGGACTGCATGAGTAAAATTCCATATGCGTCAGCAATTGGTTTTATAATGTATGCAATGATATGTACTTGACATGGTGTCTCGTATGCTTTAACCATGATGAGTAGATACCGATCTAATCCAGGTGAAGGTCACTGGACGACAATCAAGAATATTCTTAAGTACTTAAAGAGGACTAAAGATTCATTCTTGTTATATGGAGGAGATGTGAAGCTAGTTGTAAGAGGTTTCAGTGATACTGGCTTCTAGACAGATAACGATAATTTAATGTTTCTGTCTGGCTTTGTGTTTTATTGAGATGTTGTATGCTGGAATGGTTCACAGCAAAGACAATTGTTGATTTTACAATAGAACCTGAGTATATTGATGCTTGTGAAGCAGCCAAGGAGGCTGTTTGGGCATGTACTTAGGAGATATCACCTAATTAATGAGATTAATGATCAAGGAGATATACATATATGTAAAGTGTATACTAATAATAATATTGCAGACACACTGACTAAGGCTTTGTCGCAGCAGAAGCACGAAAGTCACACTAGTTCCATGAGTATTGGATACTTGGGTAATTGGCTCTAGTGCAAGTGGGAGATTGTTAGTAATTGTGCTCTAGAGACAATACTTTTTATATTTTAAGGAAAATATTTATTATTAAGGATTATGTTTTATTGATTATTATTTATTTATTATGTTTTATTTACTGCGTAATAAATTGAAAGCATAATAAATGTCCTTGGAATTTTGATACGTATTATATATCTTTATGTATGTGACTTAAAAATGAGATTATATGAATAGTGTCTTATTCCTAAAATTCCCTAGTCGAGTATTATTATTTAAGGACAATAATAATGCACAAAGACTAGTATGTTTCTTGACAGATGACCACATCTCATTGGACATAGGTATGGGGATACTAAAGTCAAGAACATAAGTGCATGTATCAATGCATGGCACTGGAATGACCCGCCGTGAGATTCTACATGTTAAGTAAGTGTCATAAGTAATTCTCACTGTGATAATGGTGTAATGATCCTTAGACCTGAAATCATTATATTTCTATACGAGAATTAATATACTTTGATTACATTAAAAGTTACCTTTGACCGGGTGATGATAAAAGTGGACATTGGGTATATTATGAATCGTATGAGAAATATGAATGATCTAGATGGGATTTAATCATCCTAATTTTAGGAGTGATATTATTGGCCTCTTGTTTGAGTGAGACTATGAAATGCACGGCCGTGCTCAAATGTTGATTTGATTTTAATAGTCTACTCATCGATCAAGAAAATAAAGATTAAATTATGAAGAGGATGACACGAGACATGCCTTGAGTTTAATCTATAATATCAAGATTAAAGGGATTATATTACATGGAACATTATTCACGAAAGGCTTAATCGAATCACCGATTTATTATTATTACTTGGGTAGCAATGATGTATTACTAGATGCCGCTCATTGTTTACAATTTTAATTAGATATTAAAATTGTTGCCAACGTAATAATAACCTACAGGGTCACACACAAAGAACGCTTGAAGGAGAAATAATTTAAATTAAATAAGTAATTTATTTTATTTATGATATTAATTAAGTATGACTTAATTAATTATATAAATAGAATAAATGAATTACTTAAACTAATTCCAAAATTAATAATTAATTAATTAAGTGAGACTTAATTAAATAATTTAGAATTTTGGATTAATATTAATTATAATTGGATTATAATTAGAAAACTTATTCCTCTCTCTATATAATCTCTTTATGGGCTGATTTAATTAAATAGAGATTTTACAAAAAACCCTAGCCGCTCTGAGAAAAGAGGAAGATAGAGAGAGAAGAAGTTTTCGGGTGCTAGTACACATCAATCCTTCATGAAAAGTGTTCGTGTGGATACCGTAGAGCGTAGATCGCGAGAGCGGGATATGTGGTGATTAAACAAGTTTTGGACCTCCATTAATCTTCCATTAATGAACTGTTAAAGCTTCTAAAGGTATTTATTCTTTATCTCCGAATTAAATCTTTTGTTTTCGCATGGATCCTGCGGAGGGTTTCGCTATTTTGATTTATTTTTCGCGTTTATTCCGCTGCGTTTGTGTCACGAAACCCTACAAAAATTTCATTACAATCGGGGTGGATGTATTCTTAGCAATACAGTATAAGGCCTTCAAAGCAACAACCACTGTTTAGGTACTTTGAATCAATGTGCAACAAACATTGAAACAAGTGTTTGAAAACAAATCATTTTACAAATGGTTGATACCTAGAAGTAAAAATAATTTTGGAAATATTTCTACGTATATAAAATATTGAGAATTTTTTATACGCATAACTTAGAAAATACTTCCTTTTTTTCAATATTAGTGAACTTTGAAATATGCATTGATTATTTATATCAGTAATTCTAAATAATGTCACTACTATTAAAAGTGTCACAATTATTTGTAACAAAATATTTAAAAATATCAGAGAAAAATATCAAAATAATTAAGCAAGATATCATTAACTGATACTTATAAAATATTTATCATAAAAACAATTATGCTGCATATTATTTTAATTCATTTAAACCATGAGACTGATCTAACATCGAATTGTCTGACATCATAATTTAAATCAATTAAGATAATATTCAAACTTATGCTAGAACAACTAATTACCACATATGCATATAACATTGTAAACATGATAATTAAAGTAGTAGCAATAAGCACGAGGTACTGGATTTCAGATAAATTCACAAGTCCTTTAAATATGTAAAATATAATACGTGTGAACTCATTTAAGAATTTCTTATAGATGAGATTTCCAACAAATATGCACATAAATAATATCCCAACTTCACTAACCAACTTAAACAAAATGAATTTATCAAGCTGTTTAGCAAATATCTGCAAGTTATTCTACTAAGGACTACTCTCGATATAAATGATACCTGGTGTCCATGCGCTTGTTCCGTGAGTGGTGAAGAGATTATCCAGCAGAGTTGATGGAGTTTGACAGCTTCTAATAATTACTTCCATGTCTTTCTTTCAACCTGCATTATCTATATCTATATAGCCAATTAGGTTAAACCTAGTATCTTTAGGGTACCTGATTCTTAGAATTGGTAATCCCTTAAGATATCTAACAATTCATATCTTAACTATAAGATTAGATTCTCTAGTATCCAGGTGGAAACTTGCACATAGGCATATTGAGAATAAAATATATGGTCTTTATGCACAATAGACCCACATATAATATATGTTAGTGTAGGTGCCCTAGATGCAATACAATATTTCTTTTAATAGACCTTTATGTTATTTGATTATTCAATAAACGTATTTATTATGACTTTAAATACTGCGATATATTTATTAGCATAACAAATGTCCTTAGAATCATGATACACATTGTATAGTTTAGTACATGACTTGAACTTGAGATTATATAATAGATCATATTCTTAAATGTCCCTAGTCGAGTATTATTATTATAGGACAATAATAATACATAAATAGACTAGTATGTTGTTTGACAGATAACCACATCTCATTGGTTATAAGTATGGGGATACTAAAGTCAACACATAGGTACATGCAGGAGTACATGGTACTGGACAGACCCATAGTGAGATTCTTCATGTTTAATAAAGTCATAAGAAAGACTCACAGTGATAATGGTGTAATGATCCTTCGACTTGAGATCATTATATTTCTGTATGAGGATTAATATACTTTGACTACATTAAAAGTCACTTTTGACCGGGTGATGATAAAAGTGGACATCGGGTATATCATGAGTCGTATGAGAAATATGAATGATAGATAAATGATTTAACCCTCCTATAATTAGGAGAGATATTATTGGCCTCTTGATTGAGTGAGACTATAAAATGCATGGCCATGCACAAATAATGATTTGTTTTTCATAGTCTACTCATGGATCAAGTAAACCCGGATTAAATGATGAAGAGGATGACTAAATACATGCCTCGAGTTTAATCTATAATATATATGGTTAAAGGGATTATATTACACGGAAACATTAATCACGAAAGGTTTTATCGAATCACGATTTAATTATTATTTAATTGGGTCGCAATGATGTATTACTAGATACCGCTCATTGTTTATAATTTTATTGGAGAATAAAATTATTGCTAATTAAATAATAGCCTATAGGGTCACACACATAGAGTACTTAGAGGAATAGTTAATTTAAATTATAGATTTAAATTAATTGATGATTATTTGAATTTTATTATATTAATTAAGTGAGACTTAATTAATTAAAATAATATAAATTCGAATTCGAATTTGAATTCTGCACTTAATAATTAAGTGTGACTTAGTTATTAATTAAATAATAAAATTCAGTTTTATTATCCTAAACCTACATGGGTTAGGCTTTGCTGTTATGGGTTGCTATTATGGGCCTATTAACCAACCATTATAAATAGATAATGTAGGGTTAATAGGTATTAAGTTTTTAAGAAAAACGAACCCCAGCAGCAGCAAAGGCAGAGAGAAAAGGCAGAGGCAGAATTCGAAATCATCAAAGGAGGCTAGTACATCCATTCCGTAATCAAGATCGTGAGACGTTCTTGAAGGTGCTCGTGTGGATACCATAGAGGTGCTTTCGAGAGGAAGACACAAGTCGTGAAAGCTAGGATCTCCGTTGAGTTCGTGTAAGTCAAGACCAGACAAAGGTATGATTCCGTTTCACCATAATCTGTCAATCTTATACATGATCCTGCGTTAGGGTTCCGAAATTTTTTGTTATATTTACGTTTAATCCGCTGCGTTTTATGCCTCAGAACCCAACAATATAATCATGGTATAGTTGCACTAATATTATATTATGTGTGTGGGCCTTATATTCTAGATAGATATGTTAGTAATTGTGCTCTAGAGACAATACTTTTTATATTTTAAGGAAAATATTTATTATTAAGGATTATGTTTTATTGATTATTATTTATTTATTATGTTTTGTTTACTGCGTAATAAATTGAAAGCATAGTAAATGTCCTTGGAATTTTGATACGTATTCTATATCTTTAAGTATGTGACTTAAAAATGAGATTATATGAATAGTATCTTATTCCTAAAATTCCCTAGTCGAGTATTATTATTTAAGGACAATAATAATGCACAAAGACTAGTATGTTTCTTGACAGATGACCACATCTCATTGGTCATAGGTATGGAGATACTAAAGTCAAGAACATAAGTGCATGTATCAATGCATGGCACTGGAATGACCCGCCGTGAGATTCTACATGTTAAGTAAGTGTCATAAGTAATTCTCACTGTGATAATGGTGTAATGATCCTTAGACCTGAAATCATTATATTTCTATACGAGAATTAATATACTTTGATTACATTAAAAGTTACCTTTGACCGGGTGATGATAAAAGTGGACATTGGGTATATTATGAATCGTATGAGAAATATGAATGATCTGGATGGGATTTAATCCTCCTAATTTTAGGAGTGATATTATTGGCCTCTTGTTTGAGTGAGACTATGAAATGCACGGCCGTGCTCAAATGTTGATTTGATTTTAATAGTCTACTCATCGATCAAGAAAATAAAGATTAAATTATGAAGAGGATGACACGAGACATGCCTTGAGTTTAATCTATAATATCAAGATTAAAGGGATTATATTACATGGAACATTATTCACGAAAGGCTTAATCGAATCACCGATTTATTATTATTACTTGGGTAGCAATGATGTATTACTAGATGCCGCTCATTGTTTACAATTTTAATTAGATATTAAAATTGTTGCCAACGTAATAATAACCTACAGGGTCACACACAAAGAACGCTTGAAGGAGAAATAATTTAAATTAAATAAGTAATTTATTTTATTTATGATATTAATTAAGTATGACTTAATTAATTATATAAATAGAATAAATGAATTACTTAAACTAATTCCAAAATTAATAATTAATTAATTAATTGAGACTTAATTAAATAATTTAGAATTTTGGATTAGTATTAATTATAATTGGATTATAATTAGAAAATTTATTCCTCTCTATATAATCTCTTTATGGGCTGATTTAATAAGAGAGAGATTTTACAAAAACCCTAGCCGCTCTGAGAGAGGAGGAAGATAGAGAGAGAAGAAGTTTTCGGGTGCTAGTACACATCAATCCTTCATGAAAAGTGTTCGTGTGGATACCGTAGAGCGTAGATCGCGAGAGCGGGATACGTGGTGATTAAACAAGCTTTGGACCTCCATTAATCTTCCATTAATGAACTGTTAAAGCTTCTAAAGGTATTTATTCTTTATCTCCGAATTAAATCTTTTGTTTTCGCATGGATCCTGCGGAGGGTTTCGCTATTTTGATTTATTTTTCGCGTTTTTTCCGCTGCGTTTGTGTCACGAAACCCTTCAATGGCATCAGAGCTACTTGCGAAACGTTTTAATTCGGTTATGTGCTTAACAGTTTTTGATATATAAGCATGTATGCGATCTATCATGATTTTATATTGATATAATATGTATATGTTTATATATATTATGAATATATGATATTCATATGATGTATAATCATATGATGATTATGTGTGTTGATGTATGTATATGATACATGTTTGTTCTTATTATGGGAATCGTATTCGATACGAATTCTGAAACGGCTGCCGTTGATTTTCTGAAATCTGTGTCCGTTGTCCGATTTTCGCAAACGATATATGTTTTCTGACTGTAATCGGGTCACTGAGCAATACTGACTTAGTCAGCTCTGCGTCTGTAAGCTATTAGATGTCGTTACAGCCTCCAAAACGGTGATTTATTATTTTCTGAAAATTATTTGATATTCTAAAATTTTGAGTATATGTATGTATATATTATGAATATATGATATTCATGTAATGTATAATCATATTATGATTGTATGTATCTCTGTGTATGTATATATGATATATGCTTGTTCTTGTTATGAGAATTGTATATGATACGATTTCTGAAACACCGTCAGATTTGGAGAAATCTGACTGCTATATCCGATTTTCGTAAACGATATGTGTTTTCTGACTGGAATCTGGCCAATGAACAAAACTGATAGCTTTGCTATCACCGACAGGTCTGTAAGGCGTTTGACGTCGTTAAGGGTCTCGAAATAGCGATTTATTGTCTTCAGAAATCTGTTTTTAATTTTCTGAAATTTCGAAATTTGTTATATATGATTATATGATATGATTATATAATATGAGATATATTATATGTGTTATATGATAGCATGGTGGATGGTTATGGCCTAAAGACCCATAGGATAGTGGTTTTGATTTATGGTTTTGGTTTCTAAATACGACTTGCATGTCGTTTATTCATTGTAATTTAATTATCTCGAATGTAACTCGAGTTCTTCTTGTAATTTCATTAGAATAGTTTTATTTTTATTATTCAATGTAATTATCAATGAAGACTTGCAAGCACGGAGGCGATCCAAAAGGGGATGATGGAGCAATGAAGAAAGAAGACATGTAATAGATAGTATTTTTTAAAACCACCATAGACTGACCTTGATATTTCCATTAGCTTGGAAATATCATATAGGATGGGGCCATAACCAAACACGTTTAATTTACGCACATTACATATATGTATATGATTGCATGTATTGGTATGTATGCGTAGATATAATTGAGATGCATGCTTAATATTGATTAATCATGTATGTATTAGATACGACACCCATGCCATGTTTGCTTAAACAAGATAAAATCTGTAACGATTCAAGATTTTAAAATTAACAAACGATCATGAGATTCTTGTGTTTATGAAATATGGATTTTTAAAACACGGAATTAAATATGGATTTTTGATATCTATAATTGGGATTTTCTGACAAAAGCGGATATGCGTATTCGTAAGGCTGATGGGTTTTAAGTGTGACCAGTGGTATCCTCCATCTACATGGGAAATGAACAATTTAAGATGTCGATTTGAAATATTTGGTTCAAGGAAAAATTGAGGATCTCTTTATGATTTGATCATGATCGTTATAAATTTTCTAAAACCCCTTAACAAAATATTAAGTTTTACTCGGATGCTTTCCAATGAATGAACACTCATCGAATCCTAGATCGATAAGGGGAAGGACTGTCAGTGGCAGGGGACTCCTATCTATCGTGGTGAGATGCGACGAATATAAACGGTTATATTTGGCCGTTGTATCATTGGGTCTAACTTAACTGAGTCGTCATAATAAGTGAAAATAAACGGTTATATTCAACTATTATGAACTTAGAAGCATGGAGTTTGGTTAAAAGTCTATTAGATAGATAAGATCAATCGTTGTTCACCAAACTATCCAAGAATTATATATGATATAATTGACAACTGTTGTCTACCTAAATAATCATTTTCTAAGGACTTCCAGTGGTTGACTTAGGACATGACGAAATATGGATCTTGGCTCACTAGAAAGAATTATGGATATACTTTCCAAATTAATAGTAAGGGCTATTAGTTTGATAAAAATAGTGGGAGGTATATGATGATATACCATAATCACTTAAACATAATTAATATTAAATTTGCAATCTAGTTTATTTTATGCACTTTAATATTGTAGATATCAAATGATAAACACAAACAACTTCTCTATGCGATCAGTTCTTGAGAAGGACAAGTTGACGAGAATATATTTCCTTGACTGACATAGGAGCTTGAGGATCGTCCTCGGGCACCACGATATTAGTCAAATCTCTTCCCTTGCTCTTAAAGTTGAGAATGTAACATGTGCAAATCATAGTGCTTATTGGAAGCAAATTGATGTTGCGACTGATGTTTCATGTCTCATGCTCGCAAATATATGTGCTGAGCTTAAGAAGCAATACAAGCATATAGATGCTTATGAAACGATTGAGCACAAGATATATTTGAAAGGGCACTATACACTTACAAGTAGGGAGAGTGAGACCCGGTTACACCACATGTTCTAAAGATTATAGGGTATAATGAATACCTTTGATATTTTGGGTTTCTAGATTGGTCTAGAGACAGTTAGATTTGATCTTACAATCTTTGGACAAATCTTATTTTGTTATGAACAATAAAGTGAATAAGATTGGTAAAACACCCATTGAGTTGTTAAGCATGTTGAGAACTGCTGAAAGCAATATGATAAATGCATGAACTACTACTATATTGATGGTAAACATAGGGAATGCAAAAGAGAAAGGAAAATGGAAAGGCAAGGAGAAGATTTGATCTAGTTCCGTTGTCAAACCAAAGTCCAATCCCTAAAGAAGACTCTAAAGTCTGAATGAGGTGTTGATAAAGAAGACGATTATCGCTTCTGTGGAAAATTGGGAGGCTAGAAACTAAACTGTCACGCTTAATTGGAAGATCGGAAGATGATGATTAATAAGGGTCAAGCTTAAGGTATCGGGTTGGAATTGGAGTAAAGATAGTTGCTCTGGTTCGAGGAACTCGTTACTTAATTTTTGGCCTATAAGGAAAATTTAGAACTTAATAATTGTTATAGCGTGCTTGCAATTAGCAGAGACATTATTTCAGTTTCTTGTTTGGACAAGAAAGGCTTTTTCATTTTATAACAATAGTTGTTTATTCTATTTTGATGATGAGCCTTATAATGTTGCACATCTAATTAACAATTTATATGTTCTAAAGTGACTCAAATCAAATATTACCTTTGGCACTGTTGTTGAGGCCGTATTAATAAGAAACGCATTTTCAGAATACATAAGGATGCATTCATGGATAAGTTTGATTATGAATCATACAAAAGGATGCGAATCTTAGTTTATTTGGTAAAATGACTAAAGCTCCTTTTACCGGACATGGTGAAGGGATCATTGAATGGGTATGACTTATACATAGTGATGTATGTGGTCATATGTGTACGATGACAAAAGGTAGATTTTATTAACTTCATAAAATTTACTAATTATTTTAGTAGATACGGATATATGTATCTTTTGAAGAACTAATCCGAATCATTTGAAAAGTTCAAAGACTATAAAGATGAAGTAGAAAATATCAAAGAAAAGTTTTTTTTTGATAGGAGAGATCACACCTCGTTGGACATGGTGCGATCAATGTTGAGTCAATGAATCTTCCAATTAGTTTCTGGGGTTGCACTCTGGAAACGGCTCCACATACACTTAACTGTGTTCCTACTAAATTGGTTCAAAAGACTCCTTATGAGATATGGACTGAGCAACGTCACAGCATGTCATTTATAAAATTTTGGGGATGTGAAGCGTTTGTGAAACGTCTAATCTCTGACAAGCTAGGACCAAAATCAGACAAATGTAATTTTGTGGAATACCCAACTGAAACAAGGGGTTATTCTTTCTATAATCCTTCCGAGAATAAAGTGTTTGTTGCTCGAACTGCTGAGAGACAGTGGGAGGATAATAGATCTCAATGAAGTTTGAGACCCACATGATAATGTTGAACCAATAGAGGAACCTGAACAGAATATACAAGAAAAATAATACTGCTCAAGAAACACAGGTATTCGTAGGTCTAGTAGGATTCGCCATGAGCTCGAGAGATAATATGGATTTCTCTTGACTCAAGATGGTGATGTGATGCTTATGGATGAAGATGAGCCTCTCACCTACCAAGACGCTATGAACACTCCAGATTCTAAGAGATGGCTGGATGCTATTAAATCTAAGATGGAATCCATGTATACTAATCAAGTATGGACTTTGGTTGATCCACCTGAAGGGGTAAAACCTATAGGGTGCAAGTGGGTTTTCAAGAAGAAGACCGACATGGATGCTAATGTACAGACCTATAAGGCACGATTGGTGGCAAAAGGTTTCAAGAAAATTCATGGTATTGACTATGATGAGACCTTTTCACCAGTTGTTATGGTCATGTCCATCAGGATTTTGCTTGCTATAGCTGCTTACTATGACTATGAAATCTGGCAAATGGATGTCAAAACCGCTTTCTTAAATGAGAGCCTTGAAGAAGATATGGATGTGTACATGACACACCCTAAGGGTTTTGTTGATCTAAAGGATGCTGGAAATGTATGTAAGTTGCGTCGATCCATTTATGGATTAAAGCAGGCCTCGAGGAGATGGAACATTTGTTTTTATGAAACAGTCAAAAAGAGTTTGACTTTATTCAGAATGAAGATGAAACTTGTGTTTACAAGAAGTTTAGTGGGAGCCATGTGGCATTCCTAGTATTATATGTTGATGATATATTACTAATAGAGAATGACATTCCTTCTCTACAGACTGTGAAGACTTGGTTGAGAAATAATTTCTTAATGAAAGACTTAGGCGATGTGACATATATATTAGGGATCGAGATCTATAGAGATAGATCAAGGTGATTGATCGGCCTAATTTAGAGTACATACATTGACAAAGTTTTGCATCGATTTCAAATGCAAAGAGACTAAAATGGATATGTCCCAATGTCTCATGGGATAGTGATCTCAAAATAAAATTTGTCCTAAATCATTGGATGATAGGGACTGCATGAGTAAAATTCCATATGCGTCAGCAATTGGTTTTATAATGTATGCAATGATATGTACTTGTCCTGATGTCTCGTATGCTTTAACCATGATGAGTAGATACCGATCTAATCCAAGTGAAGGTCACTGGACGACAGTCAAGAATATTCTTAAGTACTTAAAGAGGACTAAAGATTCATTCTTGTTATATGGAGGAGATGTGAAGCTAGTTGTAAGAGGTTTCAGTGATACTGGTTTCTAGACAGATAACGATAATTTAATGTTTCTGTCTGGCTTTGTGTTTTATTGAGATGTTGTATGCTGGAATGGTTCACAGCAAATACAATTGTTGATTTTACAATAGAACCCGAGTATATTAATGCTTGTGAAGCAGCCAAGGAGGCTGTTTGGGCATGTACTTAGGAGATATCACCTAATTAATGAGATTAATGATCAAGGAGATATACATATATGTAAAGTGTATACTAATAATAATATTGCAGACACACTGACTAAGGCTTTGTCGCAGCAGAAGCACGAAAGTCACACTAGTTCCATGAGTATTGGATACTTGGGTAATTGGCTCTAGTGCAAGTGGGAGATTGTTAGTAATTGTGCTCTAGAGACAATACTTTTTATATTTTAAGGAAAATATTTATTATTAAGGATTATGTTTTATTGATTATTATTTATTTATTATGTTTTGTTTACTGCGTAATAAATTGAAAGCATAGTAAATGTCCTTGGAATTTTGATACGTATTCTATATCTTTAAGTATGTGACTTAAAAATGAGATTATATGAATAGTATCTTATTCCTAAAATTCCCTAGTCGAGTATTATTATTTAAGGACAATAATAATGCACAAAGACTAGTATGTTTCTTGACAGATGACCACATCTCATTGGTCATAGGTATGGAGATACTAAAGTCAAGAACATAAGTGCATGTATCAATGCATGGCACTGGAATGACCCGCCGTGAGATTCTACATGTTAAGTAAGTGTCATAAGTAATTCTCACTGTGATAATGGTGTAATGATCCTTAGACCTGAAATCATTATATTTCTATACGAGAATTAATATACTTTGATTACATTAAAAGTTACCTTTGACCGGGTGATGATAAAAGTGGACATTGGGTATATTATGAATCGTATGAGAAATATGAATGATCTAGATGGGATTTAATCCTCCTAATTTTAGGAGTGATATTATTGGCCTCTTGTTTGAGTGAGACTATGAAATGCACGGCCGTGCTCAAATGTTGATTTGATTTTAATAGTCTACTCATCGATCAAGAAAATAAAGATTAAATTATGAAGAGGATGACACGAGACATGCCTTGAGTTTAATCTATAATATCAAGATTAAAGGGATTATATTACATGAAACATTATTCACGAAAGGCTTAATCGAATCACCGATTTATTATTATTACTTGGGTAGCAATGATGTATTACTAGATGCCGCTCATTGTTTACAATTTTAATTAGATATTAAAATTGTTGCCAACGTAATAATAACCTACAGGGTCACACACAAAGAACGCTTGAAGGAGAAATAATTTAAATTAAATAAGTAATTTATTTTATTTATGATATTAATTAAGTATGACTTAATTAATTATATAAATAGAATAAATGAATTACTTAAACTAATTCCAAAATTAATAATTAATTAATTAATTGAGACTTAATTAAATAATTTAGAATTTTGGATTAGTATTAATTATAATTGGATTATAATTAGAAAATTTATTCCTCTCTATATAATCTCTTTATGGGCTGATTTAATAAGAGAGAGATTTTACAAAAACCCTAGCCGCTCTGAGAGAGGAGGAAGATAGAGAGAGAAGAAGTTTTCGGGTGCTAGTACACATCAATCCTTCATGAAAAGTGTTCGTGTGGATACCGTAGAGCGTAGATCGCGAGAGCGGGATACGTGGTGATTAAACAAGCTTTGGACCTCCATTAATCTTCCATTAATGAACTGTTAAAGCTTCTAAAGGTATTTATTCTTTATCTCCGAATTAAATCTTTTGTTTTCGCATGGATCCTGCGGAGGGTTTCGCTATTTTGATTTATTTTTCGCGTTTTTTCCGCTGCGTTTGTGTCACGAAACCCTTCAAGATATGTGCATAACGACTCTAATATAAAATCATTTTCAAGTAATTAGCAGTTAGAGTGTCATACTATGTCCTTGACGATTGCTTGAACTCTTACCTCCGTCATAGAGAGCTTTGTGAAGAGAATGATATACAAATTCCAATGGATATGAAACTTCAAGGTCCAGGAGTTGTTGTACATCAACTTTTTCAGCCCTAATAGGATCAAGTCTTGTCTCTGGTGCTTTAGTTAGATCTTGAAAGTCCCGAAGATTTTGTCTCCATCATCGTCGATACCTTCTGTAGCAACCAGTTTGGCTTTGTCCCTCATAACAATGCCAAAAATCATCCAGTCTCTGAAAACCCTTACGGTACCAATTACAACTTTGTCTTATGGTCTGGGTTCCAGATTCAGTAGATTCTGCCTTCGAACTGATTGAGATCATCTTGCATTTGCAATCACCCAATCTGGATCAATTAGTTCTTCTTCAATCTTCTTTAGGATACCGACTGTTTAACAATTGTTCTTTCCCGAAGAATAACCATTTACTTTGCATAGCACTTCTAGTCTTTACTCTAGTATCCGGATCACTAAGAACTAGACTCCAGGAATGACTTTGACTCCAAACCCTTTGTCTCGACAGATATGTTCTTAATGTGTTCCTTTGATCTTCATTATGTTGAGTACGACTAGTAGATCCTTCTTTTATTTGCCCCCCCCCTGAGTTGCTGCCAGGATGTGTTGAAGATCTTTCACCTTGTTGAGTGGATTCTGTTAAAGTCCATGAGTTGTGTAGATTCACTACCATTTCCACCACTAGGATCTGAATCATCATCATTAACATTGTTTCCTTATACAACCTCAGTTTCATCAAAAATATCTGAATATGACTCTGACTAGATGTCATGCTTCACAGATTCAGAATAGACTTTTATTTTAATGCTCAGCAGCTTGGTGTAATAGGACGACGCATTCAGACTTTCAATCACCTTCTGGTTTTATAACACAGCTTACTTTGAAAGCTTTCGACTTCAATGAGTAGCCAAGGAAAATTGTTTCATGAGCCTTAATTTCAGACTTGCCAAGATGCTCATATAAATCTTCAATAAATATCAATTTCCTCTAAACACACGAAAGAGCTTCAGTGTTTTCTTCTGGTTGGCCATTAACTCATATGATGTCTTTTCACGATCTTGTTGAATGAAGAAACATGTTATGTTAATCGCTTCAACTTCAAAGTACTTTTCTTCCAACTTGATCTACATAATGTGATCAATCACCATATGTGATATATTATCTGTTGAATGCACGAACACCACCAATTCACTCTCAGTTAAGTGATCTTCCATCTTTCTTGCTTGAAATCAAACACTTTTTTATTTCAATGTTTTTCCAGAAAACCTTTGACCAAGAATTCCCTAGTGCCCTATAGATAGTGCTTAGTGCTTAAGTCCGTCGACAAGAAAGATATTTCCAGTGATGACGATTCCAAACTCATGATAGCCAAGTCCCTTGTATATCCTTTGCTGTCATCTCCAAAGGTTACCGTTGGGTAGGCTTTCTCAATCAACTGTGATAGTAGAGCTTCAATGCTAGTAATATGCCTCGAACAATAAATGTCATGAAATCACATAACTTTTGACTTTTGTTTCATACTCTACAATCAGAAATGATTAAACTTCTTGGTACTCAACTTCAATTGAGTCCAGATGGGTTAAAGATATTACTTTCAATAGTGGTAACAACAGTTTCAACCTTAACATGCACAAAATTATCTTTGACTAATCATTTCTCATTCATAGCAGCCTTGACAAGGAAGTCTTAAGGCTATGAGATTAGTGATTCCAACCTATCTTAAGGTGGACTAGCAGTCTTTACCCTATTGTGATTCTTATTGATGCTTTGCCTAAGATTATGCAAGTCCTAAGATATGCATTTTCAGATTTAAACTAACAAGCATGAAAAATAAGAGCACATGGTAAACATTCAGCTTCAATGCATTATAGATAAGAATTATGCAATTCAGGCATGTTATGCATATTAGAAAATTCAGTACTATCTCCTTTAACCATTCTATATAAGTGTAACAGCTGTTCAGCAGATTTACAGATATTAAATAATTTTCTAAAAGCACATGGAATAGACGAACTAATAATTTTAATTACTAATTATGTCTAACCCATTTCTGTTGTTGTCTAACATTTTAATTATCTCTAATTACCTAAGTGAGTTTTAGATTAAGTCTCGAATCTACAAATTTTACTGACTATTTAGATAATTCTACCATCTTTTAATCTTCTATACCTTAACAAGCAATACTTGAAGTGATTTGACATTTAAGTACAACTATGTGAGTGTGATCAATTCATATGAAAATACGTACCTGCTTTTAACTCAACACAGTCTTTGTAATCATTTGCTTTCAGGCTTCTTGAATATTGTAGCACAGCCCTGATCTTGTCTTGCTACTTTTAGCCTCATATGATTCTTCAGTTGTGACCTCTAACGATTCTTAAATCCATTTTGTACAAGTACAAAAACTAGAATGATCAGTAGAGTCAGAAAAAAAAAATCTTCAGAGTTCACTACTAATAAATCTATCCTATCTTTACATTTGAGCAGTTTGTGGAACTATAACATAAACATTTGTATCATCCATAATAAAATCCAAATGCTCCGGAATAAACCTACTAATACGAAATGACCACTTTCCTCGAAACCGGGTCATATGCTCTGGGAATTAATTCTGAGCCAAACTGGAAAATTTTCCAAGTACAAACCCTTTTAGAAAAATGGACCAAGATTTTTAATAACTTTAGATTATAAATTAAATCTATATAAATTTAACTAATAAATTTACTTAAATTAAATTTATAAAATAAATTTATTTAAATTAAGTTTATAAAATAAACCTTTTCAAGTTTAAATAATAAACTAATTTAAATTAAATTTATAAAATAAATTTATTTAAATAAAATTTATAAAATAAATTTATCTAAATTTGATTTCATAAAATAAATTTATTTAAACAAATTTAAATAATAAAAATAAATCTTATTAAATTTAAGGAATAAATTTATTTAATTTAAATTTATAAAATAAACTTATTTAAATTAAGTTTATAAAATAAACTTTTCAAGTTTAAATAATAAACTCATTTAAATTAAATTTATAAAATAAATTTATTTTAAATAACATTTATAAAATAAATTTATCTAAATTTAAATTTATAAAATAAAATTATCTAAAAAAATTTAAATTATAAAAGTAAATCTATTTAACATTTATGAATTGTTCTACTTAAGGAATTAAACTCAAACCAGCACAGAAAGTCTGTGAATATAACTTTACAGATAAATGACTGAATTTGAAAGTTTTTCTACTAATGAAAAATGAAGCTCAAGCTTAAAAATGAAGCTCAAGCCTCATATTTATAGAGGTTGAAAAGCTAGCATGACCTTTTTCACTATAACTTTATTTATTGAAATTAAGCCTTGTATGACATTTGAAAAAGCTGGGATGACTTTTTTTTACTCGGTATTACCTTTCAGAAATTCGGTATTACTTTCTTTAAATGCTTCAGCATGACTTCTTAATTTTCTCTCGGTATGACATTTCTTCCACCTGCCAATTCACTTTCTTTTCACTTGAATGGGACACGTGTCAAGCTGTGACTGGTTACTTTTAAAACAAAAATCACCTGCCCCTTTCAATTTCAAAAAGAAGGGGCCTATTTCGTCTTTTAGTGGATATGTTCCGTAGAAATGTTTTTCGACCCACACAGCTTATAATCTTTGATTAATAAATAATAAATTTAATTCAGAAATTATAAAAATAAATACCTAATATTATTTAAATATTTATAAATATAATTTACTAAACAAATAAAATATTTATTAATTAAAATAAATCTTTACGCTCTAAGCTGCGGTATTCTGAACGTCTGGAACCGAACTCCTTTTGACTTGAAAATGATAAATCAATTCCAACCGGGGTTCCACTTTTACGAATATATGAATTTGCATTTCTTTTGTGTCATTTCTTTTTCTGTCTTTTCTTCAAGTCAGTACCGTCAGGCATGTTTGGCTGTTTCTACAGTTGCAATTAGAAGTACCTCTGTTACTGAAATAATCTGACTCTTTAAACTAGACCATATTTCTTTTCACCACTTCATGTACCCAGTCAAATATTCAATCTTGGATTCTCACTCTTGTACACTGCATTCCAAACAAACATGTTTCCCTTTGAGCTTCCAACTTTTGTCTTCTGTCTTTTTAAAATAATTCTAAATTAATTAATCTTTTAATTAATTTAAGAAATAAATTAATTCTTAGTGAATTAATTTACTAATTAAATTAACTAATTAATTTAATTAATTAATAGAGAATTAAATTAAAGTTTTGATTGTAGGACTATTGTTGATGTAGATAAAAGTCTTTTGTTCTTCAACAATAACCTTTTTAACCACTTGAACTTTTTGATGACAAATCTTCACTGACATTGTTGACACCCTGTGCACTGGTCTGGTTCACGGATGACTAACTACAATGTTGATTCTCATTTCTGCTGTAGTGGTCTTTGTGTCTTGTCTTGTCATTTCTTGGTTTCTTTTAGTTCTTCTTATATACTCAATATTTATTATTTACTTCGCTTTCTTATCTGAGTTGAGTTGTCATCTACTTATTACAAATAGGACTAGTCATATGACTTTCACAGGAACTCTACAAATCCTGAAGACAAGATCGTGCTACGAGAAGTAGAAAAAGCCTATTTGGACAACGTGTTACAAAGAAGATCAAATGATTACAAATCAGGAGGATGTTAATCCAAAGAGAGTTATAGTGCAAGGGTGGACTTAACAACTAAGCTTCAAATTCAGTGAATTGAAAATATTCAGGAGTATTCCACTACTACAACTTATCTTTGATCAACTATAATATCCAAGGCTAAGAAATCTTCCAGAATAAGAGGCTCACGACATTGTCAGAAGGAGAATTGCAAAGGTTCAAGAATGAAGAAACTAATAGAAATATCAGTTCAGGATAGATGAACAAACACATTCTTGTAACTTAGCTGTAATGAAATCTGGAAATGTAATTTTTAATCCAGAATGCAAATAATTTTATTTACAGTCTCTCCGCACTTTACTTTTTCTTGTATTGTTAGTTGAGTTATCCTCTTTTCTTTAGAATTTGCTTGTCGAACTCTAACAATCAAATAATGGGAGATTGTAAAGTATAATGTAACCTACAATGTAATCGAGGATCTGTAACTCACCTAAAAGTAAATGACTAATAAATAATATTAAGGTAATCACATGAATGTACAATGAAGATCAGGCAATAACATGTATCAAGGTATTTGATAGAATATTTAAGATCACTGAAAGAAGTTCATTACTGTTACGGATCAAAAATGAGGTGTCTTTAATACGTAATTAATGCTAGGGTTTGGGAGAGCTTCAAGCTTTAATGGCTGCACTAACGTTTCGTGACTAACTCAGGTCCTCGTTAACTGCCTACGTATCTCAGTTCGTATGAGAATCAAGCCAAAAACGTAGTTCTAATGTTGAGGGGTTAGGCCCTTTAAATAGGCACATGAAGGCCTTGGAATCAGATTAGGGTTAGGAGATTTGGGGGCCAAGTCTCCTAGCAGCAGGGGTACCCAAAACCTTATAGGAATGAGAGTCCTTGTCGGACTCTTCCCACGTTTGGGCTCCTAGATCCTTCTAGGGTGAAGGCCTTCAACAGGCTTTTTGGGCCTTTCCTGGGCCTTTATTAAATATTTACGAAATTAATTAATAACAAAGGCTTAATGGGCCTATGGCTTCAACAGAGCTTGTGGGCTGGACTTACAAATCCAATTGATCCTAGGATTTATTTTCCTAGTTCGTTTTGAGGGCCTTAAGCCTTTGAACCATAACAGGTCTAATTAAAGGAATAATAAATGCTATATTTATTACTTCTTTTAGGGCTTATTTTTACCCATATCATTTGCCCCCAACTTTTTGGGAAAACTTCGAGAGTTTTCATAAAAGTTTTACAAAGGGTTTTCAGTGCCTTATCGGGCTTTTGACTTGCTTCAATTAATTGTATCTCGACTTTTGGGCTCAGGCCTTCTATTATTAATTCTTTTAAAGAATCAATATTACATAAGTCGATCTTCTAAGAACTTTACTTACAATAATTTCGAAAGGATAAGAATTTTAAATTTTAGTCCATTTCGACCTGAAATGAGGTCGAAAAAGACCTCAAATATGACCCCAGGTCGAAACCAAGGATCAGGGTTGAAATCGACTTCGATTGGAGTCGATCAAATCTTCAAATACAGCCCCAGGTCGAAACCAGGGATTGAGGTCGAAATCGACTTCGATTGGAGTCGAACTAGGCCTCAAATTCTTTTGAAGCCGAAGACTTAGATTGGGGTCGACATCGACTTCGATTGGAGTCGACTTAGACTTCAAAAATCCTTGGAGTCGAAATGTTTGTCTGAGATCGATTTCGACTAGGATTGGAATCAAAATTTCTTTGGGCCTCAAGGCTTCATAATTTTCGACTAAAATTGGAGTCGAATTAGACTCCAAAACCCTTTGAAGTCGAAATTTCTTGGGGCCTCAAGGCTTCATAATTTTCGACTAGAATTGGAGTCGAATTAGACTCCAAAACCCTTTGAAGTCGATATTTCTTGGGGCCTCAAGGCTTCATAATTTTCGACTAGAATTGGAGTCGAATTAGACTCCAAAACCCTTTGAAGTCGAAATTTTTTTGGGGCCTCAAGGCTTCATAATTTTCGACTAGAATTAGATTCGAATTAGACTCCAAAACCCTTTGAAGTCGAAATTTCTTGGGGCCTCAAGGCTTCATAATTTTCGACTAGAATTGGAGTCGAATTAGACTCCAAAACCCTTTGAAGTCGAAATTTCTTGGGGCCTCAAGGTTTCATAATTTTCGACTAGAATTGGAGTCGAATTAGACTCCAAAACCCTTTGAAGTCGAAATTTCTTGGGGCCTCAAGGCTTCATAATTTTCGACTAGAATTGGAGTCGAATTAGACTCCAAAACCCTTTGAAGTCGAAAATTTTTTGGGGCCTCAAGGCTTCATAATTTTCGACTAGAATTGGAGTCGAATTAGACTCCAAAAATCCTTGGAGTCGAAATGTTTGTCTGAGATCGATTTCGACTAGGATTGGAATCGAAATTTCTTTGGGCCTCAAGGCTTCATAATTTTCGACTAAAATTGGAGTCGAATTAGACTCCAAAACCCTTTGAAGTCGAAATTTCTTGGGGCATCAAGGCTTCATAATTTTCGACTAGAATTAGAGTCGAATTAGACTCCAAAACCCTTTGAAGTCGAAATTTCTTGGGGCTTCAAGGCTTCATAATTTTCGACTAGAATTGGAGTCGAATTAGACTCCAAAACCCTTTGAAGTCGAAATTTCTTGGGGCCTCAAGGCTTCATAATTTTCGACTAGAATTGGAGTCGAATTAGACTCCAAAACCCTTTGAAATCGAAAAATTTCTTGGGGCCTCAAGGCTTCATAATTTTCGACTAGAATTGGAGTCGAATTAGACTCCAAAACCCTTTGAAGTCGAAATTTCTTGGGGCCTCAAGGCTTCATAATTTTCGACTAGAATTGGAGTCGAATTAGACTCCAAAACCCTTTGAAGTCGAAAAATTTCTTGGGGCCTCAAGGCTTCATGGGCTTTACCCAAAGTGGGCTATATTGTGAACCTTAAACAAAGAGTTCAACATATTTTGCAACATAAAAGGTCTTCAAGGCATTCGGTCCATGGCTTGCTATTAATTGATTTCTGGGCCTTTCATTTTTATTGGGCCTTGGGCTTTCCATGTTATAGGCCTTCGAGGCTTTCAACATTATATAGCAGGCCTTTATTGCTTTTTAGGATCATGGGCCTTGCAGGCTTAAGTTGTGGATTTTTCTCGGTTCTCGGGTGGCAGGCATTTGGGCCTTGAAGCATTGGCTTTTGAGCCCATTTACTGGCTATACCGGTTGCCTTACCCTCCAATGGCCGAGTAACCTTGAAACACCTGTAAAAGGGTGAGTTTAAACGGATAGTTGACCTGTTGGGGGTTGTATATATGAGTGGTGTGAGGGTCTCCTTTCTCACACTTCTCATTTCTCACTTCTCGAATTTCTTCTTGGTCGTATTTGAGCTCTCAAGCTTCTAGCAACTCCAGTCGTTAATTTTCTCGAAGATAAACATCAAATTGAAAACCAGATGGCAGATAAGAGAGCTTCAAGATTGGCAGCTATGAATGTGGGGTCGGCCAAGAGAGGTAAACCCCTAAACCGAATCCCCATTTTTTCAACTTACATGTCTTTGATGGATATGATCAACCAAAGGGGGGATGAGTATCCCAGCCAGTCTCATTTAGATTCATATAGCCGTAGCAGTAAGTTTTTCGATAATGATGTAATAGAGGAGTACAATAAACTTTTTAATTTCCCCCCTAGATTTACCATTTCTTTGGTGGAACCTGGTGACAGGACCTGCCATTGGAATCCTAGTCGTTTGTTTGTTTATGTAGATGCCCTATTAGCAGGGCTTAGGTTTCCTTTACATGAGTTTATCCCCATTCTTTTAGCCGACGTCCAAATCAACCCCTGCCAACTGGTGCCCAATGCATGGAGGCTTATTCACTGCTTTATGGTTTTATGTTTAGAAAATAAAATAAAAATGACCGTCCCGCTCTTCCGCAAAATTTTTCAATTTAAAAACTCTTCGAGTCTTTCCATGGGTTGGGTTCAAATAGCACACAGGCCTAACAAACCCCACATCTTCGATACCACTTCAATTCCTGACAACAACCTTTGCTGGAAGGAGAACTTCGTTCAAGTGAAGTGGGAAGGGGGAGATTGGGGGACTTTCTTTAGAACCATATTTGGCCAGGTTTCGGATGGGAGTGTCGATTCCATCAAACTCTCAGATGAGGAGCAGGCCGCCTATGTCAAGCTTACTCATGCAGAAACCAAGCAAGTTGCTTGGGCTCTTCTTGATGAGTTTAAGCTGAAAGCTGTGGGCCTGTCCAGGGCCTCTAACAAAGGTATATGTCTTGCTTTACCTCATTTACCTTGTCGATTTAGTGTCTTTCTGACGTACTTGTGTTTTCTTTTCAGCTGCAGCGTTGATCAACGAGTGGACTATTCCGCCCACGGAAGAAACAGGTCGGATGAAGCGGCTAAAACTGATGCATGACCCTAGGCATGGGAAGGAACTTCCGGCCTTCTTGCAGCCACACTCCAGGCCAAGCGAGGCTGAGGGCAGCGAGCCTGTCAAAGCGCCCAAATCTCAAGTGTATAGGCCAGGTTGGGGCTTTAGGAAATCGGACACCGTTGTCGGCTGCACAGATCATGCAAGGGATTGGTCCCTTCACTCCCTTACCCCTTGTGATTACAAGGACATTGTTTTGGGAAGCGACGAGGAGGGCATCAAAACCTTGGGCGCGCAGGCTTTGGCATCGGTAAGTTTCTTTACTTGGTTAATTCGTATTTCACAGTGCCTCCATTTATGTTTTAGGTTCTTAACTGGTTTTGTTCCCTTCCAGGCTAATGCCTATTTTCAGGCCTCTCTGCATCAAGCAGAATCCTGGAAGACCCTGGCAGGGAAGAACAAGAAGGAGCTGACCACGGCCCACGCCAAAATCAAGTACTTGGAGGAGCAGTTGGCCGAGAAGGAGGGGCTTCTAAAGCAGGCTCAGGCTGAGGTGGTTGAGCTGCGGGCAGACAAAAATGCCATTATTGATAAATATATGGCTTCGGACGAGTATCGAGATTTGATTGAGGCCCACGACGGCCTGGTCTTCCCAGCCAACTATACCATTGGGTGGAATGATGCTTTGCAGGAAGTGCTGGACAAGCATCCAGGCTTATTCGACCCAAGGGTGGACTTGAAATGCCTCCAATCAGCCGATGCCTTGAAGAAGCTGCTCGAGGAGCATGAGGAGGCGGATGAGGAAGATAGCCCTGATGTTAGGAATCGTGCGCCCTCTCTTACTCCTTCACCAGCCCCTTCTCCTTCCAAAACTACCTTGGGGAAGACTGCCACAGAAGCAACTCCAACAGAAAAAAGCTCTTCTGGGGAAGAAGGTTCATCTTCGTCTGGAACTTCTTCTTCGGGTGAGGAGGAGTCTGAAGAGGAAGAGGAATCCCCTAAATAGTTTATTTTTATTTATGTTGGCCTTGGGGGCCTTGTAAAAACATTTAGCCATCGGGCTTTTATTTATGCATTTTACTTTCCTGCCTTCTCTCTTTGTGCCTTAGTTTTGCTTTGTTTTTCGTGTTTATATTGAACATAAACAAGAACTACTCTCGAGGCTTGTAAAAAGACTAAGTAAAAAATGACAAGTGTCATATAAGGAAAACTGGAAGCATTTCTCGAAACTTATAATTTAGTATAAAAAGAAACAACTTATGCCTTCGAGGCTTAAACAAGTCATTAATTAAACGTTCTCAAAAATAAAAACTAACAATTTAAACATAATAAATTCTCAAGTTGGCAGCATTCCAGCTTCTAGGGACTTCAATCCCTTCAAGGGTCTGGAGTTTGTATGCTCCTTGCCCGGTGACTTCCTTTACTTGGTACGGTCCTTCCCAGTTTGGGGCTAACTTGCCCTTGGGACCAACTCCAGATGCCTCGATCTTTCGCAGGACTAAGTCTCCTTTGCGGAAGAACCTTTCTTTGACTCTCAGGTTGTAGTAGAACGAAGCTTTCTTCTGGCTTTCTACTATTCTGGCATTAGCTTCGTCGCGCAGCTCATCTATTAGGTCTAGAGCCAGCTTCATGCCTTCTTCATTGGTGTCAACTTGAAATTCTTGAATCCTTGGTGATGTCTGAGCAACTTCAACGGGCACCACTTCCTCGGCTCCATAGGCTAGTTGAAATGGAGTAGCCCATGTTGATGTTCTGCAAGTAGTTCTATATGCCTACAAGATTGGGAGTAACTCATCAACCCAAGTCCCTTGGGAGCGTTCTATCCTTTTCATGAGTCCATCTAGGATAATTCTGTTAGCAACTTCAGCTTGCCCATTTGACTGCGGATGAGCTACTGAAGTAAAGCGTAGTTCAATGTTATAATTCCCACAGTATTCCATAAAGTCCTTATTGTTGAACTGAGTTCCGTTGTCCGTCACTAGGATTCGGGGCAGCCCGTATCTGCATATAACATTCTCCCAGAAAAACTGAGTTACGTTCTTAGTGTCGATCTTGGCCAAGGGCTTGGCTTCTATCCATTTAGTAAAGTAGTCAATGGCAACAATGAGAAACTTTCTTTGCGCGCTGGCCATAGGGAACGGGCCTAATATATCCATTCCCCACATGGCAAAGGGGATTGGAGAACTTACTGATGTCAGCATCTCAGGGGGCTGCCTGACGATGGGTGCAAACCTTTGGCAGCGATCGCATTTCTTAACATATGCTTTTGCATCTTTAAGCATCTCAGGCCAATAGAATCCTAGCCTTATAACTTTATGAGCCAAGGCCCTGCTTCCAAGGTGTTGGCCACATATTCCATCATGAACTTCTTTCAGGGCAGCTTCAGCCTCATGGGGTCTCAGGCACTTCAAATAGGGTATCACGTATGATTTTTTGTAGAGTATTCCTTCTATGAGGGCATACCTCGAGGCCCTAAACGACAGTTTGCGAGCTTCCACGGGGTCGGCAGGTGTTTTTCCTGTTTCCAAGTAGAGTTTGATGGGATCCATCCAACACGTTCCCAGCCCAATAGGAGCTATTAGTTTTGCATCAATGCTTGGGGTCTTCAAGACTTGAAAATAAACACTGCCCGAGTAGCTTTCAATTTCTGATGATGCAAATTTGGACAAGGCATCAGCCTTCATGTTTTCCTATCTCGGGATGTACTCAAAGTGACATTCTTCGAACTGTGTGGCTTGAGCTTTAACGATTCTCAAATACCTGGCTATAGTCATGTCTCGGGTCTCAAATTCTCCATTTACTTGAGAGATTACTAACCTTGAGTCACCACATACTTTCATGTTTTTCACCCTCAGGGTTCTGGCCAGACCAAGTCCTGCTATCAAAGCTTCGTATTCCGCCTCGTTGTTTGTAGTTGGAAAGTCCAATTTGATTGCATATTCGACAATGAAGCCATCCGGGCTTTGTAAAACTAGTCCAGCTCCACTAGTTTTTGTTTTTGAAGCTCCGTCAAAAAAGTGCAACCAGTATTCTTTGAGTTCTTCCTCTTTTCCCTCTTTCTCCTTATTACCTTCTTTATCCTCTCCTTGCCCCCCGACTTCTTGGTTTAGAATGGTACATTCAACCATGAAGTCTGCTAGAGCCTGGGCTTTGATGGCTGTCCGTGGCTTGTATCTGATTTCGAACTCTCCCAGTTCAATGGCCCATTTGATTAGCCTTCCACTGGCCTTGGGGTTATGCAGTATGTTTCTCAGGGGTTGGACTGTCAGGACTTCAATAACATGCGCCTGGAAGTACGGGCGTAACTTCCTCGAAGCCATTATTAATGCTAATGCAAACTTTTCAATCTTTGAATAGTTCAGTTCTGCACCATGCAGAATCTTGCTAACGTAATAGATGGGCTTCTGAACCTTAGCTTCCTCTTTCACAAGTACTGCACTCAGGGCTGAGTTTGAGACAGCCAGATACATGAATAGCACCTCTCCTGGTTTTGATTTGGCAAGCAAGGGCGGCTCAGCCATGTACTTCTTTAGTTCTTCAAATGCTGCTTGGCTCTCCTCATTCCATTCAAAGTTCTTGACCTTCTTGAGGGCCTTGAAGAATGGCAGACACTTCTCTCCAGATTTGGATATGAAACGCCCCAGGGCTGCTATCCTTCCAGTGAGCTTTTGGACCTCCTTAACAGTCTTGGGGGGCTCCATGTCCAAGATTGCTTGAATTTTATCGGGATTGGCCTCAATGCCTCTTTTAGAGACCATCAGGCCTAGAAATTTTCCAGACCCTACACCAAAGGCACACTTGGTCGGGTTCAACATCATTTTGTGGGTTCTCAGAATCTCAAATGCCTCACTCAGGAGCGCAAGATGATCAGCTTTGTCTAAGCTTTTGACTAACATGTCATCTACGTAGACCTCCATGGCCGTACTAATGAGATGTTTGAAGATCTTATTCACAAGCCTTTGATATGTGGCTCCTTCATTCTTAAGTCCAAAAGCCATAACTAGATAACAAAAGACACCAAAGTCAGTGATGAATGATACCTTAGGAATGTCATCGGGGTGCATTTTAATTTGGTTGTAGCCACTGAAACCATCCATGAAGCTAAGCATCTCGTGCCCAGCTGTGGCATCTATTAACGTGTCTATCCTTGGTAAGGGGAAACAGTCCTTGGGACATGCATCATTCAAGTCAGTGAAGTCCACACACATTCTCCACTTCCCATTGCTCTTTTTAACCATCACAGGGTTGGCCAGCCATTCAGGAAATTGGATTTCTTCAATAAATCCAGCTTCTAGCAATTTTTCCACTTCCTGTTTAATGGCCTCCTGTCTTTCAGGGGCAAAACTTCTTTTCTTCTGTTTGACCGCTGTCATTCCAGGATTTACATTCAACTGATGTGTTATAAGTTTGGGGTCTATTCCTGGCATGTCAGCTGCTGTCCAAGCGAAAACATCCCTGTTATCTTGCAGGAACTGTACCAGTTGTTGTTTCAGGTCCTTGGGGAGTGAAGCCCCGACATATGTCACCCTCTCAGGATATGAAGGATCCAGGGGGATGGACTCCAAGTCCTCCGCAGGTTTCCCCCTACTCTCTTTGTGATTTCTGACATCCATATCTTCAATGGGGAGAACCTGCCCCCCAGTGCCATCAGGCTTCAAAGCAGCCACATAACAGCTTCTGGCCATCTTCTGATTTCCTTTTTCTTCCCCCACTCCATTCCTGGTCGGGAACTTGAGTTTCAAGTGGTATGTAGAAGCTATTGCTTTGAAGGCATGCAACCCTGTCCTCCCAAGGATTGCATTATAGGTAGTGCTTGCTTTAATAACTAAGAAATTCAGCATTTGAGTGGACAGTCGAGGTTCTTCGTCCATAGTCATTGGTAGTTGTATGATCCCCTCGATCCAAGACTCCACTCCATTAAAACCGTATATGGGCATGTTGGAGGGGGTTAGCTGTGAATCACTGTATCTCATTTTCACATAGGCATCATAAAATAGGATGTCAACAGAAGAACCATTGTCTACCAAGACTCTTTTCACAGGAGAATTCCCTATGGTGGGGGTGATTACTAAGGGATCATCGTGGGGGAACCTTACCCCTTCTAGGTCGGAGTCGTCGAAGGACAACGAGATCTCAGTTCTTGCCCTCTTAGGAGGTTCTCCTACAATGCTCATTACCTCCCGGGCATACGCCTTCCTGGAGTTTCGGGAGTTGCCTGCTGCAGTTGGCCCTCCTGATATTACGTTAATCACAGGCCCTCTGGCTGATTGTTTCTTTCCTTGGGGTCTGAGTCCCTTCGTTTGTCGTTCCTTCTATCGTCTCTAGCACCATCCTTGGTGTATTTTTCCAACTTCCCTCTTCTAATCAGAAATTCGATCTCGTCTTTCAACTGACGATAGTCGTCAGTGTCGTGTCCCACATCCCTATGGAACCGGCAGTATGCGCTCTTATTTCTCTTTTCAGGATCAGTCCTCAGTGGCTTCGGTCATCGAAGATCTTTACCCTTCTCAATGTCCATTAGTATCTGGCTACGGGCGGTGTTTAGTCTTGCATACTTGGTGAACCTGGCACCTCCTTTTTTCTTGGAGTCATTGGCGTCACCATTCTTTGCATACTTGGTATCAACAGTGTACTCGGTATCGCTGGATCGTTTTTTAGGATAGGCGTTCGAGGTCTGAAACCCTTGAGCTTTCCTCATACTTTCCTCAGCCTTGATATACTTTCCTGCTCTCTCTTGGAGCTCATTCATAGTTTCAGGGGCCCTCTTGGCTAACGATCTCCTGAAATTTTTGTCAGAAGTCCCTTGCTGCAAGGCTATCATAGCTACCTTCTGATCTAGATCAGGGACCTTCAAGGCTTCCTTTGTGAACCTATTCATGTAATCCCTCAAGGATTCGTTCTTCCCCTGGTGCATGTTCATTAGCGAAGCTGAGCTCTTTTCATGAGTCTTGTTGCTAATGAATTGACCAATGAAGGCCCTGCTCAGATACTTGAATGACCCAACAGAGTTTGGTGGTAGACGGCTGAACCACCGCTGAGCCATGCCACTCAGGGTTTGGGGAAACGCCCTACACTTGATGGCATCGTTCACAGGCTGCAACAACAGTGCATTAGAGAACGTGAGAACATGATTTGAGGGATCTCCCGTTCCATCATAGGCCCTGATTGTTGGCATCTTAAACTTCCTTGATATCTTTTCATTCATAATATTCTCTGTGAAGGGGGGTGTGGGATTATCAGGATCTCCAAGCGGCAATAACTCTTGGGGATCAGCCCTGACATGACTTGTCCTGATTTGCCTCGGGGGCTCATCCAAATCTATTACAGAGGTGTTTCTCATCAACTCTCCAGCACCCTCCACTCTGGGGCGCTGTCGCCTTGCCAATGCCTTCTCCAGGTCTTTCCTTAGTCGTTGAGCTTCAGCCTCATGAGCGCGTATTCTTTCCTGAAGGTTCAGGGAGTCATTACTTTGAGGCCCTCGGGGCTGGGTACTCCTCCCTCCAAGGGGCTCCTTACCAGGTCGCCTCCTTCGTGGGTTAACATCTTCGTCAGATGACTTTTCGTCATCAGTTGAGTAAGGTCCAGAGAAGTCCCGACTTCTTCGTTGTGAGGTATAGTGGGGCAACAGCCCTTGCTCATAAGGGAGTTCATAGTTCCTTGGGAGCCCATAACGAGGGTCGGGAGTTATAGCAGACGGGACCTGCGTAGTAGGCGGAGCAACAAAAGTAGTATGAAGGGGTGGAATTACCTGGAGCGGAGGAGCTGAAGCATGAATTGACACATTGGGGTTGGAAGGATGAACGACGATGCTGAGGGGTCCAGCACGCCGGGTGCTTACTTCAGGGTCCTCAACGGAGGTGGTTGGAACAACAGCTTGTTGCCCCTGAGTTGTAATAGGGGGAACAGTGGTGTCGACAGCGGCGCCAGGGATCTCTCCTTCAAGGGTGCTTGCAGTACTTCGTGTTCTTGCCATAGTTATTATTCGGTTCCCACAGACGGCGCCAAATGTTACGGATCAAAAACGAGGTGTCTTTAATACGTAATTAATGCTAGGGTTTGGGAGAGCTTCAAGCTTTAATGGCTGCACTAACGTTTCGTGACTAACTCAGGTCCTCGTTAACTGCCTACGTATCTCAGTTCGTATGAGAATCAAGCCAAAAACGTAGTTCTAATGTCGAGGGGTTAGGCCCTTTAAATAGGCACATGAAGGCCCTGGAATCAGATTAGGGTTAGGAGACTTGGGGGCCAAGTCTCCTAGCAGCAGGGGTACTGTTGGTCCCTGATATTGTAGAAGGGGGGTTGAATACAATATCTGAAAATTAATCGCGGAATAATTGGATTAAAAATATTATTTTAATTACTCGCGAAATATTAATTATAATGAAATACTTTTCAAGTGAAAGATATTATTTTAACTTGATTAGTATTACACAATTAATATTTAGAAAACTGTTATATAATTGATATAAAGTCTAGAACGAATTCGACATGAAGTGTTCGTGTTTAAACAATTATATTCAAACTCAGCACAGAAATCTGTGAATATTACAATGCAGACAAATTACTGAATTTGAACTGATTTTTCTAACTCTTAACAAGTTTAACTTCTGAAAAATGAAGGCTATTTCTCATATTTATAGAGATTTGAAAAAGGCTGGTATGACCTTTTTCCGTATGACTTAATTTCAAGAAAATAAGTCTGTATGACTTATTTTAACCCTTGTATGACATTTAAAAACTGGGTATGACTTCTGAATGGTCGGTATGACTTACTGAATCTCGGTATGACTTATTTAAAGTCATATTCAGATTTTATCTAATTAAAACAAATCGGTATGACTTATTTTAATTAATCAAAATAGGTTCAGTATGACCTTTTGAGCACAGAAATCTCGGTATGACTTATCCTGGTATGACTTTAGGTCGGCAGAAGCTCGGTATGACTTATTTTAATTAATTAAAAAGGTCGGTATGACTTTTTAATTAAATAAAATCAGTATGACCTTTTAAACTTCAACTCCAGCATGACCTTTTCTTCATTTTGCTCGGTATGACTTTTGGAATCAACTGCCAATTCAATTCTCGGTATGACATTTGAATCAATTCTCTCGGTATGACTTATTGAATCACCTGCCTTTTTTCATTTCTTTAACAGCTTCGGTATGACTTTTATTAATATAATTCGGTATGACTTATTAATAAACAGTCGGTATGACTTATTTATTAGTCATTTGAATTATATTAAAAGTCATATTAAGTCATATCTTTTATAATAAATTAATTCTACTTAAATTAATTAGTTAATTTACAAATTAAATTAAATTCAACTTGAATTAATTTAATTAGATAAATTAAATAATCAATTAACATTTGATAGTAGAATTAAAATACTATTTCGTCTTGTATTACCGTGCTATCAGTCTTGAAGTCTTCCAGTCTTCGTTGTGTCTTTTGTCATAAAACCACTTGAGCTAGATGGTGAATATTTATTATTTTAGTTGACACACAAATGTACTGTCTGGTTCATTTATGTCATACTATAATAAATATTCTTCATCTTTAACATTAAGCTGTGGTCTTCTGTTCTTCTTCTACTTCACTATCTTCATTCTTCTTCTAGAATCTTCTGTAGTAGCCACTTAGAATCTTCTGAATCTTCTGAACAACTACTTCTCTATTTTTCTCCGACGCTTGAACATATAAATGAACTTCTTCCGGTGTAGAGTAGCAACTTCATTATAATTCTTCTGACAAGTTGATTCTTTGTGTCTAGTTGACATTCTTCGATTTGATTCCATCCTCTGAATTTATTACTTACTTTAATTTCTTACATGAGTTGAGTTGTCATCTACTAATTACAAATAGGCCTTGACATATGCCTTTCAATCTCCCCCTATTTGTTGTTAAACATTTAACACACAAATTCCTAGAGGATAACTCAACTAACAACTAAGAAACTAATATGACATTTAAGAACTGTAAGTAAATAAATTGTTCTCTGGATCATATAATACATTTCCAGATTTCTTTGAGTAACTGAAATGAAAGATGTTTGTTCCTCTAGCACTGAACATATTATACATGTAGTATTATCTTCATTTCTCAGACTCATCACTACTCCCCCTTAGGATGTCAGAGATGATGTCTGTTCTCTTCTTACCACTTCTCCTCTATTTCTTCAACTCATGTCTTCCCTTCTCTTCCAAGGTGAATTCAATTTCCCCTTACTTGAATTATCCAACCATTTTAATAGAGGTAACAAACATGGCATACATACAGCATTAAACCATCGCAGATATAAAAAATGCAAACTATGACATGTTATGCATTTTAGAAAATCCGGTTAATCATATTTACAAGAATCTTCTAAAATCAAATGGAATAGAATCCAAGCATGTTGTTATATACCCCTTTTTCTTGTTCAACAATTGAGTAATCCTCTTCTGGCAAAAGCCTTTGTTTACTTCTCCCCTTTTGATCTACTCCCCCTTAGTTGAACACTTTGGAGTAATCCTCTTAATAATTCTCATTCTCCTAATAATTCTCCCCCTTAGTTGAGTAATCCTCTTAATAATTCTCCCCCAATTGTAGATAGGTAACAATTGTTGGTCCTTTTCTGAAGAAATTTCCACCTTGGTTAAGTAACATTTGAAATCTGTAACAGGGAATGGGGAAAGGGATTCGGTAAGTGTGCTAGTGTGTGATTTTACTTTGTGTTCCTCACAAGTGTTTCGCTCATATACTCTCTAAGTGTTTCACTCATAGAATATATATTTTCACTCTTCCTTACTTGTGTTTCACTCTTTTCTCACAACACTATTTCTCTCTCAGTACGAATGACATAGTCTTTTGTACCTGCAAGAAAGATCACCATAGCCCCTTCAAGAGAGTTCACTGGTGGTGCAATGGGGTTTCGCAAATCCCCGTCCTCAATTGAATCTATAAAAACATTTTGACTTTGAAAAACTGAATTGCTTCAGAAATAGATTCAGTGAGTTGCTGATCATCTTAGATGATCTATTCCGTTAGGAATCCAGATATGTTCCATCTGGGAAGGGAGACAAGGATCTATAATGTAGCAAATGATCCAAGTTTCCTCCTGACGCCTGTGAAGGCATGTTGATTCAGTCAGAATCATCAATTATTCTTCCTTCCTTGATATGGAAGTTTAGAAAAATTGCTACCGTCAATTCATCCTTCCTGTGACATTTCAATTGTTCCTTTTTTTTTTTTTTTTTTTTGGTCCATTTTGGTCCCAAGAAGTTCTTAAATTGTTGGTCCAAAATGCCAATTGAGTTGGTCCATTGATCGAGAAGTCATCAACTGATATTTATCAATCGAGAACTCAAGTCATCAACTGATATTTATCAATCGAGAACTCAAGTCATCAACTGATATTTATCAATCGAGAACTCAAGTCATCAACTGATATTTATCAATCGAGAACTCATCAACGGATACAAATTGTTGTCCATTGTTGGTCCTAAAAATAAAACAATATTTGTGGTTTCTTGAAAAATGCCAGATGAAATTAACTCTTTGCTGATAGCCTTGGCTGACAGGCTGAATTCAATAGACTCACTCTGTTGAGAGAATGAACCTAGTAACAGTTTTGCCTTTTCCAAGTCTGTATCCTTTTGAGAGAACACTGATGAGCTAACAGTTGTCTCAGTTTATTTATATTTGAATCACCTTTCTGGAGACAGAGCTGTTGGTTCACTCACATTACCAACCTTATCAAATGCACTCAAGGCATTGACTCCCTCATTTTGAACAAATAGGTATTCTGTTTAATGGTTAGAGAGATGGAAGTGATAGTGTTTGTGTGTTTGGTTCTAAGATCTTGGATAGAGATTGATGCCAATTATTAGGATCTCACTATCAGAAACAATTGGATGATCAAGCTCATAGATCTTTCCTACTTCTCAAAAGAGACGTGAAATAATCAGCTTATATTTATGTATAAACAAAAATATAAAAACATAAATAAAAATAAGGATGCCAATGTTGAAAAACAACTAAAACTATACATACTTATATATACCAATTGTTGATACCAATTGTAAAAAAAAATAAACAATATATACTAAGCGTTGGAAAACAAACATAATATAAAATATATTTACAGTAAAGATGCCAATGAAATAACAACTGTACAAAATAAGGAAAATCTTTTTGAGTTTTCTTTTTCAATTTGTTTGTTTGTTTTTGATAATTTTTTTAAGGAATATATACAGTGTATTTACAGTGCTTCAAAATAAATATGAAATTTAAAACAACATGCAATAATTAGTTCATGTTTAACATCCCTAACTCACTAACCAACTTAGAGAAAGTGGATTCATCAAGTGGTTTCGTGAAGATGTCGGCAATTTGATCTTCTGTGGGTACAAAATGTAACACCACAGTTCCGTTCATGACATGCTCTCGGATAAAATGATACCTTATGTCTATGTGCTTAGTCCTTGAATGTTGTACAGGATTATTGGAAATAGCTATGGCACTTGTGTTGTCGCAAAGTATTGGAATTTTAGATAGCGCAAGTCCATAATCATTCAGCTGATTCCTTATCCACAAGATTTGTGCACAACAACTACCTGCCGCAATATATTCTGCTTCGGCTGTCGAGGTAGATACTGAGTGCTGTTTCTTACTGTACCAGGAAATCAACCGTCGTCCTAGAAACTGACAACTTCCAGATGTACTTTTCCTGTCCATCCTGCATCCTGCATAATCTGAATCTGTATAGCCTATTAGTTCAAAACCTGTACCTTTAGGGTACCAAATTCCAAGATTCGGTGTACCCTTCAGATATCTAAAAATTCTTTTAACAGCTATAAGATGAGATTCTCTAGGATCAGATTGAAACCTTGCACATAAGCATGTTGCAAACATTATATCGGGTCTACTAGCAGTTAGATATAATAAAGAGCCTATCATACCTCTATAGCTTGTGATGTCAACTTTCTTACCAGTTTCATCTTTGTCAAGCTTGGTGGCTGTTGGCATAGGGGTTTTTGCCGATGTAGAATCTTCTAGATTGTATTTCCTTAGAAGATCCCTTATGTACTTTGATTGGCAAATAAAAATCCCATCTTCCATCTGCTTCACTTGCAGACCAAGGAAGAATGACAGCTCACCCATCATGCTCATTTCATACCTACTCTGCATTAACTTAGCAAATCTCTTGCACAAGTTTTCATTAGTAGAACCAAATATAATATCGTCAACATAAACTTGGACAAATATCATATCTTTATCATGTAATTTGTAAAAGAGAGTTTTATCTATGACACCTCTTGTAAAACCGTTTTCAAGTAAAAATTGAGAGAGAGTGTCATACCATGTCCTCGGTGCTTGCTTGAGTCCATAGAGGGCTTTGAATAAGAAATATACAAAATCAGCAAACTCTGGATTTTCAAAGCCAGGAGGCTGTTCCACATATACTTCCTCTTCTAACTTTCCATTCAGAAATGCACTCTTCACATCCATTTGATAGACTTTAAAATTGGAATGTGCTGCGAATGCCAGAAATATCCTGATGGCTTCAAGTCTTGCAACTGGTGCGTAGGTTTCGTCATAATCAATTCCCTCTTCCTGGGAGTAACCTTTTGCAACCAGTCTGGCTTTGTTCCTTGTAACAATGCCATCACCGTCTAATTTGTTCCTGTATACCCATTTTGTGCCAATAACAGATCTATCTTTAGGCCTGGGTACCAGTGTCCAGACTTCTTGTCTTTCGAACTGATTGAGCTCTTCTTGCATGGCAAGAACCCAATCTGGGTCAATTAGTGCATCTTCAATCTTCTTTGGTTCTTCTTGAGATAGAAAAACTGAGAATAAACATTCATTTGAAGTTGCACTTCTGGTTCTTACTCCAACATCTGGATCACCTATGATCAATTCAAAAGGATGATCTCTGCTCCATATCCTTTCCCTAGGTAGGTTTGATCTTGATGATTCGCCTCGAAATTCATTGTGATGTTGTGTTGTGCCAGTTGATCTTTCATCTCCCCCTGAGTTGCTGCCAGGATGACTTGTTGATCCACTACTGGTATTAGTAGAATCTCCAGTGTTGCCATTGTTTCCACCACTATTACCTGGATCATTACCATCATTGTAGTCATCATTTCTTGCTGCAACCTCAGGTTCTTCTTCGTCATCAGAATGTGAGTCTAGATAATTATCAAATTTTAATGACTCAGAAGAATCTTCAGTTTGGATACTTGGGAGTTTAGTGTCATCAAAAGTTACATTGACACTTTCCTTCACTTGGTGCTGATCAATTATGTAAACCCTATATGCTCTTCTCGAGTATCCGACAAAAATAGCTTCATGTGCCTTGGCCTCAAATTTGCCAATGCGTTCATCTACATCTTTTAGCACAAAGCATTTGGCTCCAAATACATGAAAGTACTTGAGAGTAGGTTTCTTGCCAGCCATTAATTCATAGGGAGTTTTCATATGATCTTTGTTGATCAGAGTTCGATTCTGAGTATAACAAGCTGTATTAACTGCTTCAGCCCAGAAGTAGATAGGTAACCTTGATTCACTTAGCATAGTTCTTGCAGCTTCAATCAGGGTTCTATTTTTCCTTTCTACAACTCCATTTTGTTGCGGAGTTCTTGGTGCTGAGTACTGCCTTGTTATCCCCTTGTCTGAGCAGAAGTTATTCAGAACTTCATTTTTGAATTCTGTTCCATTATCTGATCTGATTGCCCGGACAGGTAACTTTGAATCTAACTCAATCAGCTTTATATGATCAATCACCAATTGTGGAGTTTCATCCTTAGAGTTCAAGAATAAAACCCATGTATACTTTGTGAAGTCATCCACAATCACTAAGGCGTATTTCTTTCTTGACATAGACAGAATATTTACTGGACCAAATAAATCCATGTGTAGGAGTTGAAGTGGTTCAGTGATGTTTGTAGTGTCTGTGCCTCTGTGAGTTGCTTTCTTTGACTTCCCTTTTTGACATGCCTCACACAATCCTTCTTGTGTAAATTCCATCGGAGGCAGTCCTCTCACCAAATCCCTCTTGACTAGAGAGTTCATTGTTTTGAAATTCAGGTGTGAGAGCTTCTTGTGCCATAGCCAACTTTCCTCTGTTGAAGCTTTTGAATAAAAACAGTTTGCTTCAGCTTCAGTTCCCGAGTTGAGATCAGCTACGTACAAGTTTCCTTTCCTTACTCCACGCAAGGCTAGTCTGTCTTCTTTAGAATGAGCTATTAAGCACTTCTCCTTGATAAAGTTTACTTTGTAACCTCTATCACAAAATTGACTGACGCTGAGTAGATTGTGCTTAAGTCCTTCCACCAAAGAGACATTTTCAATGATAACATTTCCTGTATTTAACTTGCCATATCCCGTAGTCATTCCTTTGCTGTTATCTCCAAAGGTGACGACTGGGCCAGCTCTCTCAACCACGTCTGATAGCAGGGCTCTATCTCCGGTCATATGCCTTGACGATCCGCTGTCCAGGATCCATATAACTCGGTTTGCCTGTTTAACTCCCTGCAATTATCAAACGGATTAATTCGTCTTCGGAGCCCAAAATTGATTGGGCCCGGCATATTTAAAGAATTGACCTTTGTCTGCTTTGACAACAGATCCTTTTCGAACAACATCATTTTCTTCCTTGACTGTTCCTACCTTCCTATAAACAGTCTTAACAACTTTCTGTTTAGACTTAGGAATATATGATTCCTTCTTCTCAGGTGAAGGAGTCGCAGTCTTGGATTTAGCAAATTTACTATTGATGTGCTGTCTAGGTGTCATGTTATCTTTCTTAGCTATCATGCGTTTGAAGTAAGCAGTCATAGCATTAAAGGCACATAACATGCAATTCATTATACCACAAGGTTTATGGAAAGCATCAATAGTAGGCATGTTATTCAATACAGTAGGAGGGTTAACAGATTCTACTTCAATTTTCTCAGCAGATTTGAAGTTTTCAGTAGAATGTAATTTATTGTTACTGTTCCTACTGTTCACAAATATGTTTGGTCTGTTCATTTTATTCTTTAAGTCTTTTACACCTACACCAGGTCTGGGGGAATCAGACGTTCCCACATCTTTCACTGGTGTCTCCGGTGCACCTTTTTCTTTATGGACATTTACTCCTTTTATGTCCTTAACCTGTTCTCCTCTCTTCTTCTCTTCCTCAAGATCTTCCAACTGCATTTCATATGCAATTAGAACAGAGCTCTCAAGGATGGGTTCAGCTATCGGTGTTATGAAGAGAGGTTTCGGTGTGTCTTTAACAACATGTGGGATACCCCTTTCTACAGCACTTTTTCTAAAGGGGGTTATGTTGCTTGGCTTTCCTACAGATTTGTTATACTCGAAGCCTATTCCAACTTTACGACTTATTTCTTGTTGGTCAACTAGGTTCTTAACAATATATGAGGAATTCTTATAAGCAAGACACTTCTTCTTTTCTTCTTCTATCTGGTTTCTGAGATTAGTTTCTACTACAACATGACAACTGACTTTGCTGACTTGAACAGCTAAGTCTTCAGTCAACTTAATAGTCAACTTGTCATGATTTCTTTTTAACTGTTTAAAAACTTCAGTCTCATCAATTAACTCTTTGACTTTGAGTCTGAGTTTCTTAACTTTATCTCTTTCACCATCTAGTTCTTTACCTAGCAAAGCAAACATCTTAGGACACGAAGGATTTACCTCTATTCCTCTGTCACTGGTGGGAGACAGTGATCCCTCTGATGAAGCCATAAGAGCAAGATTTCCCAGCTCTTCCTCATCATCGTTATCTGAGTCATCCCAGCTTTTGCCTGCTGCTAGATAGGACTTTCCTTGATGCTTTTTCACTAGCGCATCATACTTCTCCTTGAGCTCTTCATAAGACTCTCTCTTCTTCCCTTGCTTAGGCTTCTTGCACTCAGTTGCAAAGTGGCCTAGCTCATTACAGTTGAAGCAACGAAACTTGCTTCTATCAACTAAGCCGGTCTTGTAGCCGCTTTTTGATACTGCTGTCGAAGAACCTCCTCTTTGGAATCTTCCAAAATTAGGCTTACTTCTGAATGAGGAGTTTCTTCGGAATCTCATGTTGCTAAACTTCCTGGCAACCATAGCTAGAGATTCATCTTCTAGCTGATCTAGTTCTTCCAGTGAGTAGAAATCACCATCTTCTTGTTTGTCAGCAGTATGTCCAAGTTCTGGAACCACATACTCTGTTGAACTGTTAGAAGGTGCAACAGCCTTCACTTCTTCTTTCTCTGGTGCTTCTACCATTAATGCCTTGGAGGAACTCAGTACCTTACCTCTTCCATACATTTCTCTGGTTTGGATCTGTTCCAGCTCATAAGTTTTTAAAACTCCGTAGAGTCTTTCTAGGGTTACTTCTTTCATGTCCCTAGATTCCCGGATGGCTGCAATCCTGTGCTCCAGATGCTCTGGTAAGGTCAACAAAAACTTCCTGTTCACCTCTTGGTTCTGATAAAACTTTCCATTCATGTTTAGCTCGTTTATCAATTTGTTTAGTCTCTGAAACACCTCAGAGATACCCTCACCAGGGTTGGATCTAAACTGTTCATATTGGGTGGTCAGGATCTCCAGTCTATTCTCCTTAACTTCTTCAGTTCCCTCATTGATAATTTCAATTGTTTCCCAGATTTGTTTTGCATTCTTGCAATTGACTACTTGGTTGTACATGATGTAGTCTAGGGATTCAATTAATATGAGCTTCAGATTATTATCAAGGGACACAGCTTCTGTTTCCTCATCTGTATAGTCTGCCGGACTTTTCGGAAACTGTCTGTGGGGAATTACGACCCCATCTACTGTATGTTCGAGAACAACTGATATAGGGAGCTCAACACCTTTAGCCATAATCAATGCATACTTAGGATTTGCAATCCCGATAAACAGTAGCATTTTTTGTTTCCACAAGTTGTAGTGTTCTCTGTCGAACTGTGGAATCTTGATGCTTGTAACTTTCTGGGTACTTATCTTTAATAAGATTAAAAATTAAGTGTTTAAAAAAAATATTTTAATTTTTGACTGAAAACAATTTTTGATCAGAAATAATTTTTAGTGAAAAATTATTTCGAATAAAAAATTATTTTGAATTAAAAATAATTTTTGAGATCTGTATGAGTTGCGGAATTTTTGGTTTGGATCTGATATTTTCTATATCAACCAGCTTTGATACCAATTGTTGGTCCCTGATATTGTAGAAGGGGGGTTGAATACAATATCTGAAAATTAATCGCGGAATAATTGGATTAAAAATATTATTTTAATTACTCGCGAAATATTAATTATAATGAAATACTTTTCAAGTGAAAGATATTATTTTAACTTGATTAGTATTACACAATTAATATTTAGAAAACTGTTATATAATTGATATAAAGTCTAGAACGAATTCGACATGAAGTGTTCGTGTTTAAACAATTATATTCAAACTCAGCACAGAAATCTGTGAATATTACAATGCAGACAAATTACTGAATTTGAACTGATTTTTCTAACTCTTAACAAGTTTAACTTCTGAAAAATGAAGGCTGATTCTCATATTTATAGAGATTTGAAAAAGGCTGGTATGACCTTTTTCCGTATGACTTAATTTCAAGAAAATAAGTCTGTATGACTTATTTTAACCCTTGTATGACATTTAAAAACTGGGTATGACTTCTGAATGGTCGGTATGACTTACTGAATCTCGGTATGACTTATTTAAAGTCATATTCAAATTTTATCTAATTAAAACAAATCGGTATGACTTATTTTAATTAATCAAAATAGGTTCAGTATGACCTTTTGAGCACAGAAATCTCGGTATGACTTATCCTGGTATGACTTTAGGTCGGCAGAAGCTCGGTATGACTTATTTTAATTAATTAAAAAGGTCGGTATGACTTTTTAATTAAATAAAATCAGTATGACCTTTTAAACTTCAACTCCAGCATGACCTTTTCTTCATTTTGCTCGGTATGACTTTTGGAATCAACTGCCAATTCAATTCTCGGTATGACATTTGAATCAATTCTCTCGGTATGACTTATTGAATCACCTGCCTTTTTTCATTTCTTTAACAGCTTCGGTATGACTTTTATTAATATAATTCGGTATGACTTATTAATAAACAGTCGGTATGACTTATTTATTAGTCATTTGAATTATATTAAAAGTCATATTAAGTCATATCTTTTATAATAAATTAATTCTACTTAAATTAATTAGTTAATTTACAAATTAAATTAAATTCAACTTGAATTAATTTAATTAGATAAATTAAATAATCAATTAACATTTGATAGTAGAATTAAAATACTATTTCGTCTTGTATTACCGTGCTATCAGTCTTGAAGTCTTCCAGTCTTTGTTGTGTCTTTTGTCATAAAACCACTTGAGCTAGATGGTGAATATTTATTATTTTAGTTGACACACAAATGTACTGTCTGGTTCATTTATGTCATACTATAATAAATATTCTTCATCTTTAACATTAAGCTGTGGTCTTCTGTTCTTCTTCTACTTCACTGTCTTCATTCTTCTTCTAGAATCTTCTGTAGTAGCCACTTAGAATCTTCTGAATCTTCTGAACAACTACTTCTCTATTTTTCTCCGACGCTTGAACATATAAATGAACTTCTTCCGGTGTAGAGTAGCAACTTCATTATAATTCTTCTGACAAGTTGATTCTTTGTGTCTAGTTGACATTCTTCGATTTGATTCCATCCTCTGAATTTATTACTTACTTTAATTTCTTACATGAGTTGAGTTGTCATCTACTAATTACAAATAGGCCTTGACATATGCCTTTCAGGTACCCAAAACCTTATAGGAATGAGAGTCCTTGTCGGACTCTTCCCACGTTTGGGCTCCTAGATCCTTCTAGGGTGAAGGCCTTCAACAGGCTCTTTGGGCCTTTCCTGGGCCTTTATTAAATAATTACGAAATTAATTAATAACAAAGGCTTAATGGGCCTATGGCTTCAACAGAGCTTGTGGGCTGGACTTACAAATCCAATTGATCCTAGGATTTATTTTCCTAGTTCGTTTTGAGGGCTTTAAGCCTTTGAACCATAACAGGTCTAATTAAAGGAATAATAAATGCTATATTTATTACTTCTTTTAGGGCTTATTTTTACCCATATCAATTACTATGTTCAAGTGTCAGTGAAAGAATAAGTTACTCGGTGTTTCAAAAAGTATTAAGGATCAATTAGTTAGTGCTAGAAGGTTTCAGTTAAGACAAGAAGCAATAGAGGAATACAACAATCATGTCAATTGTTTTGATTGAGAATATAAAGATCAATACAGTGTCAGTCACTTGTGAACCAGACCAGTGCAATAAGTGTCAACACAAAGAATTTGATTAACATGTTCAATGAAAAAGAAGAATTAATAGAAGCCAAGTGAGCAAGGATTTACTCTAAGTTATTGTACATGGTGAAGAATTTGACACCAAGATACCCATGGTGAAGAAACTCGACACCTAACCTTTAAGTGCCTATAAGAAACTAAGTGTTATAACAATGTGTCAAGAATTCGACACATATGAAGTCTACATATAGAATTCGACACATAGCTCTGCAAAGTTATCAAGGCAAGTACAGAGGAGTAAAACTCGACACCAAGCCATACAAATAAGAATTTGAAACCTAGAAATTACATGGAATAGAATTTGACACCTAGGTGGATGAAATGTCCAAGGCATATTCATGGCAATAAAAATCGACACCTAGCTTCACATGGTAGAAGAATTTGACACCCACCTATATTGTCACCAAGGAAAAAATATATGCACTAAGGAATTCGACACCAAGAGTATTTTCTAGGTTTAAGTACATGAAAGCAATATTTGACACCTAGAAAATATCCACGGGTTTCTCAAAGTCAACTCAAGTCAACATACAGGGGGAGAAGAATTCGACACTCACAATTGTATTTCATTTTATTATAAAGTCTACATATAAGCAAAATGTATTTTCATTTTGATGTAATCAGAACACAACACACAGAAAGAGATACATATTAGAGAGAGATAGAGATAAAATAGATAGCCATTAAAGCTCGTATTTATTTCTTGTTGTGAGATTCATTGTAACTCATACATCTGTGTGAGAGTGTAGCACCTTGGGTTTATATAATACAAAGTATATTCCTGAAGTTTGTTCTTGATTGGTTAAAGTTATAACTGCTTTATTTATTGCTTACTAAGAATAAATCTATAAACATGAACCAAAATGAAAAACTACCAATATCGTATTCAACCCCCCATTTTACGATAGTTTAGACCTAACAATAGTGCATCAAGTGGATACAACTTCTGGATGGGTATGCAATTCATGTAATAACTATGAATATTTTGGCATTATGGTTAATGCATTATTGCTCTAATGGAACATTTTTGCTTGTAAATGTCATTTTTCACAAGTATGAGTGTGCAGAGAGAAAAGTAGAGACAGGGGCATGTTTACATTGCCAATTGTGAAAGGATAACATGATTTACTTTCCAGATTCTCAATCTACAAGTTGTGAAGTCTGCAAGTGCCACAATCAAGGTATTGTTCTCAACTTTGTTGTGATTATTAACATGCATGACGTAACCTAATCTTATTTTTTGGAGATTATTTATGGCAAATACTTGTTCAAGTAGAAAAATTTACCTTTAGCTCTTTAATACATATTGTTATATTTTGGTAAAGTTGTTTCTATGTAACATATTCTATTTTTCTTTATGACAGTTCACTATAATGCCTTTCTGATTTTTCTTTGCCTGATGGAAACTTTTGTTTAAAGAGGAGTGATCATTTCCTGCAAACACAAATTTCCCTGTATTAGTATTTCTATTATTCAAGGCGACGCTACTTAGCGATTTAATTATATAATTTTCATTTTGGTACTTTGATATATTTAAATTCAGGCTTTTGATTTATTCAGTTTTATATTATTGGTTTTTGTATTTTCTTATATGTGGGGAAACATATGTTAAAAGAAGTAGCTAGATTAGTTAAAATATTGCATCCTTTTGGTGGTCTTCTATTGTTACAAGATTATATATGTACCAAAATTTATTTCAAATTTTTTTTATGAAAGTGTTGCATTTGTCATTTTCTCAGTATTGCATTTTTAGTTTCTGAATGTTGCATTATCATAGTCTAGTATTGCTAAAAAATCATTTTGGTGTTTCATTATGTAAATAAAGTGTTGCAAAAGATAGGTGGGGTCCACTGCTGATGTAGTACCTGTGAGGACCACTGATGACATGGCAGTTAGACCCATCAATGACATTGCAGGTGAACCCCAACTTATGTGGCACCCACTTCTAATGTGGCTCCCTCTTTTGAGGCAACACTAATTGTTGTTGCATTTTTATCATCCAAGTTTCATAATTTTAATCCACTCTTAAATAGTCAAAGAATAGTCCCAAAGTGTGATTAAAGGAGTAGTTTGGTTCAATCAAACTATTTTCTCTACATCGGGTGTTTATACCTTTCTTGAATCATTAAACATACTAACAAAAGCTTGAAAGCCTTAATGGAGCCTTGATCTATGCTTATCATCGTCAAACTTGCAAGATAAAATCAAGAAATAAGTTAGTAATTAATTTTCAGAGTTACTATTCACCCTCACCTTTGAGCAAAGATTTGGCTATGCTATACTAATTGAATGGCCATGAAATTTTGTACACACCTTAGATATATATTGTAGAAGTTATCGTCAAAATCTTATGATTTTTGAATGAGTGTAGCTTGGGTTGTGAATTTTTTCTTTCCTTACTTTTCTTGAAAGGCCAAATGGAAGAAAATGGAGGGGGAAGCTTTTTCTACTTTGATTGCTTTTGTGTTAGTACATTTGTGTTTGTATAATGTGTATGTATTGTTACATGGTTGCATTCTAACACAAGTGTGGGTTGATGGAGTGAAAGGTCAAGTCCAAGTACAAATAAATCCATAAATTAGGGATCTTGGTTTCCACCTTTGCATGATTTGTGGAACCATGTTCCTAACTAATACTTGGTTACTTGGTTGGCTTGTAATTCTTAGTTAGGCTTGTATGATACTTGCATGGATTCCTTGTTTGTTTAATTCCCAATACGTTATTCATTCATCGCTTGATCCCAATGCTAATCTCAATTTTATTCCGAAACGTTTTGTTGCGTAGTGTTCACTATAATTGCTCTTAATACATTAAATACTTTGGCTCCACTTATAACCAATAAAATTCCATGTTATAGGATTTGTGTCAGGCCGGGACCCTTGTATTCCTTAATATCTCGTAAATTATGAAACAAATAGTAAAAGTGAAAATCTTCGGATTCTGACAACTTTTACATTCACTCATTTGCTTCATACAACAATATTACATCTGTGGATTTTCGATATTCCTTCACCTACCTAGTGTGGGCTAAAAAGTTTTTCATAAATTCATTGAATCACTATTCATCAAGTTCTTTAATAAATAAAATAAAATAAAATGCGTTAAAAACACGGGTTATTACATTTATTGTCTCTCAAAAGGCACTAGTTGTAAAAAGGAGGAGATTGGTCCAAACCAGGCTTGCAGATGAACAAAGTGAATATGAGCTCAACCCCTTAGAGAAGCAGGTTGTTGAAGGGCTTTCTTTATTAAAAGAGGGTCTTGATGCACCTGAGTCTAACCTTCAAGCCAAGTCTGTAGACTCTCAAAAAGCTACAGACTCTGAAAAACCTAGGGATGCACTTCAGGATTCTCACCTAGAGTCTCCTGAAAAATCTTTTGGTAAGAAGCACACGAGGTTGAGGAAGGCTTATTCTGCACACACACAAATTTATAATTGTTACTAACCCTGTTTTGCAGGAAACAGATGCTACCAAGGTTTCTGCAGAGCCAGACATTGAAAGAAAGAAATTTTCTGAACCAGAGTCTAATGTTGAGTTAGAGTCTAGACTGCCTTCAGACTCTAGTCATGACACATTTTGGGAAGGAATGCCAAATGAAGAAGCCTCGGGTCTTATAGACTGCATTATCACTCCATCTGAAGATGTGCTAATCTTTCTATATCCTTTGGTGGAATGCATTGAAGATCCAAAATCTTATAAAACACATCAACAAGTCTTAAATCTTCTATCAACATATGATGCCCTAAGGAAGAGAGTGGAGATGGAGCTACATTTGTCTACACATGATGCAGTCACCAATCTATACAGCTAACTCTTCAACTCTTCATTATAAATTCAAGCAGTTGGGATCATAGAAGGCAGACCAAGTGAAGTTCTCAAAGAACTTGGTGTCCCAGACTCTGAAAAATCAAAATCTAAAAAGATCAAAGTTTCAGAGTCTGTTGCTGAGTTAGAAACTGAGAATAAGCCACCAGTTTTTACCTATGAAGAAATTTTGGATAATGGGGTTACCTACAGGACAACCATTCAATGGATATCTCATTTTGAACCTTTGTCAAGACATGTGGTTGACTATCTTGTCTACAATGTAGGAACAATTGCCAAAAAGTATATCTATCCAACCTATCAGAGTAGATTGAATCAATTCAAGGGAATGTATTTTCAAAAGATAATGAAGGATCTACAAGTTCTTTTCAATCTCATAGATGCTCAGGCAATGAATGTAATTCATACAAGGGCCTTTCATCATAATATAGATGTATTTATTATTGAAGAACAATAAGAAGAAGTAGGTGTTGGAAGGAAGTTGGGAGAAGGCACTAGTGCACCAATGGTAACTAGTGGAATAGGTGCTAAGTCTGTCTCACCCACACAAGAACCACCTAGTTAGAGGATGGATGATAGTGGGACATAGGTGCATGCTGGTAGGCCTTCTTTGTCAACTCGCATAATTGTTATTGAGAACCCCAATGATATTGAAGGACATACTCTGATGGATGCTCATGAAGACAATCCACAATCAATTCTGTCAGAGTTTATCCACTTTGAGGGCGAGTCTCATGCAACAAAAGTCAAAGAAAGTGACACTAAGACTCTGGCTTCTAATGAAGTCATACTGAAGTAGTCAGATTCTATAGTAGCCCCTGAGATTGGAATACTAGAGCCAACAGACCCTGAAAAGAAAAATAAGAAGAGAGTGAGGGTTTAGAGTCCGTTGTTGCTCACCCCTTGGTGGAAACCTCTAGCCTTCAGACATTTGAAGGGTTTCCCCTCAATCAAGGTGGTTCAGGTATTGAATCATCTCTTATTTCTCTCACACCCTCTTCTGTAGGACTCATGAGTGCACCTATCCAAATGAGTGAAAAATCAATAATGAGGGGCTGACACTGGTCTAGGAAAAAAAAGAGGTAGAAAAGGCTATAGAGAGCTAGAGTGAGGATGAGAAAATGGGTGCCCAACCTCACTGTTAGAAAGAGAGATTAGGGTATCTTGAAACTAGCTTCACTTATTGGGACCAAGATTTTCCTAAGAGTTGGTATGACGAGTTGAAGCAGAGGATGGATGAAAATTCATTTTTGGTTATCTTGTAGATTGGAAAAAATGAGGAGGCTTTAGCTGTTCAGAAATCATTCACACAGAGGCCACAACTTCATATGGTGGAGTCTCTAGCTAGAAGAGAAGATAGAATCAAGGAGGATTTGGTGGTTAATACTGAAAATAAACCCGAAACTACAAATTTGAAGTCAGAACTACCTATCTTCATCATGTTAATTTAGGAAAGGCTTCTAGAGTCTACAGGTCCTGATCACTCTATTGAGGTGTCAGGGTCTATAGTACCTTACGTAGTTTCAGAGTCTACTCAACCATTAGTGTCTACACCTCCTATAACTAAAATTGAGCCTGTTGATGATGTTCTGACTGATGATTACATCTCTGAAGATGAAGTGGAGGTGAATCCATCTTTCAATTACTTTGATCAAATTTTTTCTCATTCTTGGGATGTGTACGGTTATTCATCAATATGAGAAACTTCAGGCTTTTTAAAATAAGTCTTTCTTGGAAGAACATGGTCATTATACTGATGAGAAGCCTGATGCTTCTATAATTCAAGAAGGAAAAATTGTGGATGTTGATATTAAAGTAGAAAAGGAGAATGTCGTTGCATGGGTCACAGACATATCTCATATCAACACTAAATTGACCAATGTTGACACAACCACATCTCTTCTTAAAAAAAGTTTGAATCTTTATATTCTCTTCAACTATCAAAGGATGCTACTGTCAAAGAATCCTTGGTTGACTTCAAGGTTAAACAGGCCATACTTCAAAATTCTATCAATGATCTAACCACTAAGGTGGATACTGTTATTGCAGCTCAGGGAAACATCTCTTCAATACTAGAACAAATCCTTTTGGCTGTCACAGGTGGTGATGATGTCAAAAAAGGGGAGAAGAAAGTTAGTGATTCTTCCAGGAGTGATAAGGATGATACATGCAAACATGATAAATTAAAGGGAGTTAAAAGGAAGAGAGATGGTGATGATGAATCATGTGATGGTTCCCATGGTCCTAGGGGTCCTAGTGGTGTGTAGTAAAAATAGTTTGAAGTGTTTGTTAAAATACAATCATAACCACACCAGTCAGGGACTGGACATGGGAAATCAGGGTAAGTCAGACTCTGGAATGGGAAAACAGAGTACATACTTTGATGATCAAAACAAGGAAGAAGTCAAGGAACCTAGCTATTGGAGATGCAGTCAACAAAATATTCAATTAAGAACGAGGAGAACTAAAGAGCTTCGAGGCATCTCAGCATCTAACATAGACATGACAACAAATCTAGCAGCTAACCCTCACTCACTTACAATTAAACAGTTTGAAAAGATCACCCAAAAGCATCAAAACAAGGTGGTGTCTGCTCAAATTATTTATAATATTTTTGAAAAGAATTAACCATGAGATCAGTATCAAATTGAAAAAATTAAAACTGAGAAGTTGGTGTACTTTTTAGAGGGAGGGACTGTAAGGTGGGTTAGCTAGTAAAATTTCATTTTCTTCATGCAAGCTGTGGTGTTGCAGTATATCAAATTTCTCTTATCAAAAGCATCTGAGGTAAATAAAAGCAAGGAAGAAGTGACAAAGAAGGGGCTTATGGAGATTGATATAAAGTTGACTCTGCACAGATAGACAAATAAGCTAATGGGCAAATTTTCTTTGAAGTACGTTCATACTAAAGAGAATGATCAAGACATGCCTTTAGAAATGAAGGAAATTGAGTTTCAAGAAGGTGTAGGTCACTACTTTGGATTTCATCCTATGGAAGGGAAGATTAGTGTCTTGATGCTTAGGGATTTGAAAGAACAGGAATGCAGTGCAAATGATCTAAGAGCAACTTACTGTCAAATCAAATGAGAAAATAAAGAGATGATCAAATTGAAGAAGTTTGTTGGTGAATCTCTTGCTATTATGGAGGAGAATATGCTGGTCTTTTTTTAAGAACAACTCAGCTTTTGAGAAGATAAACTGAAGAATAATTATTTTTCCTTGTGAATTTTATATTATTCTAGTTTAAATTATTTAATTCTTTAGTTTTGACATCATTAAACCTTGATTTATGCTTACATTTTATAAAGCATAAATAGGGGAGATTCTTAGGAATATATTCATCTGATGATGTACAAAATATTAGAAAAGAGTCTAACATTGATATATCTGTAATAGAATAAGTCTCTCTAGTCTCTGATCAATGTAAATGTAAATCAGATTCTAGTTAGTTCATGTACAGGTATCAAGAGAAGTAAAATCAGAGTTTGGATGCAAATTAGAGTCTGGAAGTTGATCAGAGTCTATAGACTATCAGAGTCTATAGTTTATCAGATACTGAAGATCATCAGAGTCTGAAGTTTTCAGAGTCTATAAAGTTGAAGCTAAATTTGGAAGGTGATCACAATACAGGAAAGTCTTCGAAGATAAAGAAAAATATATTGCAGATATGATATGGGAATGAAGGAGAATTGCAAAAGGAAACTGTCAACTAATAATTAGGAATTCTATTATGTTATTTGTCATTACATACACTAAGTTTAGAGAAGGGGGGGTTGAATACAAACTTAAGAATTATTTAAATTCTTGCGGATTTAAGTTTGTTCAACTAGAGTGTTTGAGTGTATATATAAAACTGATTAAACTAAGAATGCAAAAATTAAATTATTGAAAACAGAACAAACAATATTAAAAATTACTAGTGGATTGGTTTTCCACTAGTATGTTTTTGCTTTCAATTAATCTTGGTAAAAATACCAAGCTGCTTACAAAGTGTTTCTGCACAGTAGTCCTTACAATCTTTTCACTGTGTTTCTTTTTTTTTTTACTTCTTTGCTACAATGAAATACTAACCACTATATAGTGGTTTTCTTCACTTCTAATTCCTATCGATAGATAACATTATAAAATTACAACTTACAATGTTTTCATGAAAATAGAAATTAGCTACTTGAACAGTCTTCTTTGGACCTGTCTAGTCCTGAAAGTATCTTTGTCTTGATGCATTTCTTGAAGACTGTGTTGCCTTGAAATTCTTCACAATCCTGACAGGACTGTCTTCCAATGATTCAGTTTCTGCACAGTTTCCTTTCTTCTTGTCTTTAACTAAATTGGGAAACCTTAATCAACTGATAAATGCTGATAAGCATATCAGTTGATTCTCCTTTGCTCATCCATCGATGGATAGGATATTCATTGATCAGTTATTGAATCGATGGCTATTTGAGTTATCCATCGACTCCCTATCCATTGATGATCCTTTATCCATTGATTGCCTTTATCCGTTGATGACTTGTATCTGTTGATAGCTTTTATCCGTTGAGTAGTGTCTTCATCCATCGACTCCAATATCAGTTGATCACTTCACTTGTGAGAATTCTTACTTAGAATATTTACAATTAATCAGTCATTCTTCACATCAGTTGAGAAGCTATAAATTGAAGTCATTAACATCAGTCGACTACTTCATAGCATCCATTGAGGCAATACAATCAATTGATAATGAAACATGAATCAAATGTTACAATCCAGTTTATCAGTTGATAAACAAGCTTCAACTGATAACTGGTTTCCTAGTCAATGGATATTTATAAGTCACATATCCATCGATCAGTTACAATGAATTTTAAATCTCTATTGAAATTCTAAGTAATTTGTTATCATCAAAACTCATAATTCCTAACAATCTCCCCTATTTATGAATATGTGAAATATGCATAAATTTTCTGTTGATAATAACAAAACTCCTAAACATTTTCATTCTAGCAGGAATTACAATATTGACAAAAATAAATTTGAGACAGAGTGATCAAATACCAGTAAGAGATAAATTCTGACAATTTGATGTGGAGTCTGAATCTTCTACCTTCTTCTTCTTCTCCCCCTTGACTCATTCATTTTGTCTTCATTTTTCTTCATTTTTATGTACAAGGATTCCTTCAGAATCTTCTCATCCTCAACCCTGTAGTCCAGTTGGCTTGCAAGATGATTTAATTCCAGATTAGGCAGTTTGTCTATTTCCTGACAAATATCAATGCACTTTTCTCTGCCTTCTCTGTCCTTGTAGATCATCATGTAGAATGGTTCATGAAGCACCTTCCTTCCTTCAGGGTTCCAGATTTTGATTCTGTCATCGCTTTCTTCTTGAATAGGTGTCTCCCTTATCTTCTTCATCTTCTCAAGAATGGCTTTCCCTAGCTCTTCAGTTAAATAGTACTTTCTGTTGAGCATGGTGTAGATCTTCCTTAAGATGCCAAATCCTTTATCCAAGACTTGATTGAATGTGAAAGTTGAATGTGATCCATCTTCATACTCAATGTGAAGAAGATCAACATCCCTCTTCCTTTGACCTTTTACTGCAATCATTCCTTCACTCTTGTTTGGCACAAAATTCTCAGATTTGGGTTTGAACACTTCTATTTCTTTGGCTTGACCACTCCCAGAAGCTTGACTTTCAAGCTTCACCTCTTTTGGCTTCTCTTCCTTAACCTCTTTTTCCTCAACAACAAGTTTTCTCTTAACTCCAGAAGTTTTTGGTTCATCTACAGGCTTGTTTGCTCTTTGTTTCATTCTTGGCCTCCTTTCACCTTCTTTTCTTCTGGCATCTCTTATTAGCCTATCCACCTCATCAAATTTCCTTTGCAGTTGAATAACTAGTTCTTCTTGTGACTTTTCTTGTTGCTCCCTTTCTTTCACACCAACCACTATTGCTTTGCCCAATAGTTTCTCACCTCCACTTGTGACATATTTCTCTTTCTTCTTGCCATCTTCAATCAACTTTTCCTTTCCTTTTCTATCACCAGGTTATGAGCTACTTTCATCTACCCTTATTTCTCCTTTCTTTACTACTTCAAGAATTTCTAGTAATAGGGTAATTGGCTCTTGTGCATCAATCTCCTTGTTTTTGCTGGCAATTGAATCAAATTGCCTTACAATATTTTGAGCCAATTCCTGCTTTGGATCCTTCCTTTGTATGACTTCCTTTGTATTCTTGATTATAGCTTCAACTTCTTTTCTCCTTAACTCCTCATGCTTCTCCCCCTTTTTGTTATCAACAACTGTCTCTTGTTCCAATGACTGAGAAATGAGAGGGGTTTCCAAGAGTCTGCTCAGGGGTTTGATTTGAGTTTCTTGATTCTTCATGATGGGCTCCATGTTAACTTCCATAGTTGTCACCCTTTTCTCCAATGCCACTACCTTGTCTTTGGCTGTAAACTTAGTCTCTAGCCTTTGCTTAATTCTGATTAACATTGTAAGGCTTAGTCTGGAGTCAATTGTGGTGTCAAAGTGCATCCTTGAACTATCAATTGCCTCCCTGATCTTCTTTAATTCATACTTAGATCCTGTGACATGGATTTTCTGAATTTTCAAGTTTTCCCTGTAAAAGTTGAGAATTCTTCTGTGCAAAGGATCCTCTACATTCACTTCAGCCATGGAGCTCCTGTAATGAGAAATAATTGCCTTCTCAGTATCAGCCAAACTTGTTTCATCACTGGCCACATCCGGGTCTAGAAGTTCATCATCAGAACTGTCTTCAAAGTCTTCAGGATTCGTGTAGGATACATCATCAGGTTGACTAGCTAGATGCTCATTTCCACTCCTGAATTGTTCTTCTGTCTGCACCAATCCCAAAATTTGTTGAGCTACTTGATTAGTGGCTGCTGCTAGTTCTTGATAGTGTAGATCTTCATGGTGAAAGGTTGAAGCATCAAGGTTGACTTCAATCTCATCATCCACTTCCATGTGGGCATCTGCAACTCCTGCAGGGACTTCATTTTCTCCATCTCCCCTGACTCCAACCCCAACTCCTGGGTGAGTTCTGCTGCAACCTGCTCAGTTTTAGAAGTTGATGCTTCATGAGATGGTGAAATTATTTTCTCTCTATTCTTTTCTCTCTCACTCTATTCTCTCTATTTTTGCATCAGGATCTCATCCTGGATTCTCACTTCTCCCTTACTATACTCTCATTTTGCATCACCTGCTAAGGTGGAACTCTCTTTGCTCACACCCTCTCATTTTGCCACCTCAGAAGAATTTGAAGGCCCCGCATTCACACACACTCCTTTTGCCAAGGTATGCAAACCTTGCCTCTCACACACCTCACCCACTCCACTCAATCCTAGTAGAGTATTGGCCACTTGAAGTGTTTCATTGGATGATTCATGAATTGGAATTAAGGTGTCAATCGATTGATAAGAAATATCCATCGATGGATGAATATCCGTTGATGGGAGCTCGTCGATGGATGTAAGGATATCCATCGATGGAAGTGAACTAGTCAATGGATGTTGGAATTTATCAGTTGATTGAATAATATCCATTGACTTGAGAGAAGTTTCAGTAGGTACATGATCAACCAAGGTATTACCCTTATTTGGTGATACAGGTGAGAGTGTTGGCTCCACCATGATTTGCAAAGAGGGTGAATTTGAAACATTGAAGTTGTCAATCACTAATGCTTCTGAAGAAATAGATTTTGAGGGGGATTGAGGAGATGAAATAGATAGAGAGTGGGGTTGTGCCTCAGGAAAATTCTGAGACACATTAAAAGAAGAAACTGAAGGCTCCACCAAATTTGCATTCGGCTTTGCAGGTGTGTGTGTTACCTGTGCAATATTTTTGTCCTTCTTTATCCTTTTGTATGGATGTAGAATTTTGTGACCCTTACCCCCATCTGATGGTCCTGGTTGAGACCTTTGTTCAATAGTTACACCTTGTTGAGAAGGTGCAACTAGGGTTGTGTTTAAATCCTTTATCACAGCCTCAATCTGTTGAGAGATTGGGCTGGTGGCTGGCTGGACACTCTCAACCTCTCCTTCCTTATTCTTCTGGCTTTCTTGATGTTGGTCAGTTCCCTCACCCTTATCAACCAACTTCACACTCCCCTCAGTTGTTTTTCTTTTCTTAGTTTTTACAACATTAGTCTTTTGAGAAACTACTGAGGTGGTTTGTCTAGATTTGAGTTTGGAAGGTTGTGCAACTTGGGTAGGAGGGATGGGAGCATTTCCATCTCCCTCCATTGTTGCAGAAGGCAAAGAAATTTGAATACCAGAGGGAGAAAATGAGAAATTGAGTTTCTTTAGATATACCTGCACAAAAGGAGGATAAATGAGGCACAACTTAGGATGTAAGTTGATTCTCACAAGATCCTTGAAGACCCTTTTGTTTTGCATCGACCATGGCTCTAGTGTCTCCATATCTACACTAATATCATATTCTCCAATGGAGCCATTAATTAACAACATAAAGAATCTAGCAAAATAAATGTTATTTTTCCTAGAAGCCTTGGTTCCTAACTTAGCAGTTAATTCATTTAGGAGTAGTGTGCTAAAATTGAAGTACTTATCAAACATGACAGAATAAGCAATTTCTTGCATACTTGTGGTAATTGCATCAAAATTACTTATTTTACCAGAAAATACTTTAATAATAGCATCAAAGAAATATCTCCATTCTTTCCTCAAATTTTTCCTAACGACCTCACCTAAACTAGTTTCAACATTTGAATAGTTAACAGATTCTAGCATGTCCCTAATCTCATCTTCAGTTGGTGACCTATCACAATTATTTTCAGGTAATTCTAAGTATTCAGACAAACTGGTACTTGTAATAGTATAAGAGTTAATTCTACAAGTATAAGAGATTACCTTCCCGTCTTGTGATACTTCTGCAGAGTTCCATAGTTCTTCAACAAACGAACAAACTATTGTTGATGCTTCACTGAGTGCTTTGGACACTTTGCAGTCTCCCAGAAATCTCATCAATAGATGAAAATTTAAGGGAGCATCATCCACAGTTAGACATGCAATGAAGTTATTTTGTTCATAGGTGAACCCAGTTGAGGAAACAATCTTCTTTTAAGGTGCCATTACTGATTCTTGAGAGATTAGAAAGAACTTGAAAACGGATGAGTGGATTTGACAAACAAAAAGAAACTTAAGAGGGAGAAACAGAGATACAACAATTAGAGATAGAAAATAAAATAGCAATTGAGAATGAAGCAATAATTATTGTAGCTATTTATATTTTCTGTGATTAAGAAGAATTGAATAGACAGTTTTAATTAAGGATATAGCCGTTGTGAGGAAAAAGGAGTTAAAGTTAATTACTGTAAATGACAATCGATGGGTATGTTCATCTGTTGACAAATAAGGTAATTAATCAACGGCTATAATTTGATCAACGGATGAATAAAACTGTAGAAATTTTATTACTATCGATGGATAAAATAAAGAATTAATCATTTATCGATCGATAAATAACTACTAGGGTAATTATCTGTCGATAGATAAATATCCATTGATAGGAATAAAATTTATATGTTGATCAAATAAGAAAGAATTTATCAATCGATAAACAATTACTGAGGTAATTATCTGTCGATAGATAAATATCCATCGATAGTAATATATTTTATCTGTTGATCAAATATATCCATTGATAGTTGCTAAATATCCATTGACAATTAACACAGTTATAAATTGATCACTTGGTTTCAACAGATAATTCTGAACAATGGCTATAACAAAGAAAGAAAGCAAAACTTGGCATACATTTCAAGATTGAGTAAAATTAAGTATACCTAACTCACAGACTAATATATTAAAAGTAGATTCATCTAGAGGTTTGGTAAAAATGTCTGCAAGTTGTTGTTCACTAGGGACAAAATGTAATTCAACTGTACCATTCATTACATGTTCTCTAATGAAATGATACCTTATGTCAATGTGTTTGGTTCTGGAATGTTGCACAAGATTTTCTGTTATTGCAATGGCACTTGTATTATCACAGAAAATAGGAATCTTGTTCATGTTGAACCCATAGTCAAATAATTGATTCCTCATCCATAATAATTGAGCACAGCAACTTTCAGCAGCAATGTACTCAACTTCTGCAGTTGAAGTTGATACTGAGTGTTGCTTTTTGCTAAACCATGACACAAGTTTGTTTCCTAGAAATTGACAGGTGCCTGTAGTACTTTTCCTGTCTATTTTGCAACCTGCATAATCTGCATCTGAGTAGCCTATTAGATTAAAACCAGAATCTCTAGGATACCAAATACCTAAATTTGATGTACCCTTGAGATATCTAAAAATTGTTTTAATAGCCACTAAATGATATTCTCTAAGATCAGCCTGCAATCTAGCACATAAGCATGTAGAGAACATTATGTCTGGCCTACTAGCAGTTAAATATAAAAGTGAGCCTACCATGCCTCTATAACTTGAAATATCCACTTTAGCTTCCTTAGTATTTAATTCAAGTTTGGTGGCAGTGGCCATGGGAGTTTTTGCAGAAGAACATTCATTAAGTCAAATTTATTTAACAAGTCATGAATGTAATTTGTTTGATTTATAAAAATATCATCCTTAACTTGTTTGACTTGCAAACCAAGAAAGTAGGTAAGTTCTCCTATCATGCTCATTTCATATTTATTCTGCATTAATTTGACAAACTTTTTGCAAAGTCCCTCATTAGTTGAGCCAAAAATAATGTCATCCACATATATTTGTACAAGAAAAATAGAGCCATTGACATTTCAACTGAATAGAGTTTTATCAACAGTACCTCTTGTGAAGTGATTATCAATAAGGAACTGAGATAAAGTGTCATACTAGACCCTTGGTGCTTGCTTCAAGCCATAGAGTGCTTTGAGTAGATAGTAGACAAAGTCAGGGAAATTTGGATCTTCAAAGCCAAGAGGTTGTTCCACAAAGACTTCATCTTCTAATATTTCATTCAAAAAAAACACTTTTCACATCCATCTAGTAGACTTTGAAATTAGCATACGCAACATAAGCTAGAAAGATTCTGATTGCTTCCAGCCTTGCAACTAGTGCAAAAGTTTCATCAAAATCAATTCCTTCTTCCTGTGAGTATCCCTTTGCCACAAGCCTTGCTTTGTTTCTAGTCACAGTACCAGTTTCATCCATTTATTTTTGAATACCCATTTTGTACCAATTACTGATCTATCTGTTGGTTTGGGCACCAGCTTCCACACTTTATTTCTTTCAAATTGATTGAGTTCCTCTTGCATAGCTAAAACCCAATTAGGATCCAAGAGAGCATCTTCAACTCTTTTAGGTTCTTATTGAGATAGGAAGCTGCTATACAGACACTCATTTTGAGTAGCACTTCTTGTCTTGACACCATCTTCTACATTTCCAATGATTAGTTCAAATGGATGGTTTTTTGTCCATTTTCTTTGAGGAGGCAAATTTTGCCTTGATGATGAAGCTTCATTATCATTAGTATTGTACTCAAATTGATTTGAATTTGTGGACTGATTTTGAAACCCTCCCCCTGAATTGGATACCCTAGATGTAGAGTATTGATTATCCATTGAAAGATTATCAGTTGATGCATTATCAGTTGATGGAATTCTGTCAACTGATAAATTATCCATTGATGCAGAAACATCAACTGATATTGGGTTTCTGAGTACTTGTGATTTTACAATTTCTGCTTCTTCATCATTATCTACATCATTTGATTCATTCTCAAAATGTAGTGTGTCATGATTTCCTTCATCAAACAGCCCTTGAATCTTCTTATCATCAAAAACTACATGTACAGATTCCATAACAATGTGTAGTCTAAGATTATAGACTCTATAGGCTATGCTTGATAGTGCATACCCAACAAATATAGCTTCATCAGTTTTGGCTTCAAATTTTCCTAGGTTTTCACCTTGATTCTTTAGCACATAGCATTTGCAGCCAAAGACATGAAGAAACCCCACTTTTGGCTTTTTGTCTTTCTTGATCAATTGATAAGGTGTCTTTCCTTGAGCTTGATTTACTATGGAGATGTTCTGAGTGTAACATGCTGTGTTAATGGCCTAAGCCCAGAAGTATGTTGGTAATTTAGCATCTTCCAACATAGTTCTAGATGCTTCAATCAATGTCCCGTTCTTCCTTTCAACTACCCCATTTTGTTGATGTGTTCTTGGTGCAGAGAAGGTGTGTATGATTCCTTTAGATTCACATAACTCCTTCATTGTGGAATTTTTAAATTCTGTTCCATTGTCACTTCTTATTTTCTTTACATCCAATCTGTTACGGATTAAAAACGAGGTATCTTTAATACGTAATTAATGCTAGAGTTTGGGGAGCTTCAAGCTTTAATGGCTGCGTTAACGTTTCGTGACTAACTCGGGTCCTCGTTAACTGCCTACGTATCTCTGCTGTGTTTAGAGAATCAAGCCAAAACGTAGTTCTAATATTGAGGGGTTAAGCCCTTTATATAGACGTATGGAGGCCTTGGAATCAGATTAAAGTTATGAGACTTGGGGGCTAAGTCTCCTAGTGATGTAAGGTTGTTGTAACCTCCAAGGAATGAGAATCCTTGTTGGACTCTAGCATGTGAGGTTTATCTTCGGGATTGGGCTTCTAGAGCCTTCCACAGATGAGGGGTCTCGTAGGACTCTTCCCACGTTTGGGTTTCTAGATCCTTCTAGGATGAAGGCCTTCAATCAAGCTTCTTGGGCCTTTATTGAGCCTTTATTAATTAATTACGAAATTAATTAATAACAAAGGCTTAATGGGCTTATGGCTCCAACAGAGCTTTGTGGGCTGGACTTACAAATCCAGTTGATCCTATGATTTATTTCCCTAGTTCGTTTCAAGGGCCCAAGCCTATGGACCAATCTAGGTCTAATAAATGAAATAATAAATGCTACATTTATTATTTCCTTAGGGCTATTTTTCACCCATATCATTTGCCCCCCAACTTTTGGGAAAACTTTGTGAGTTTTCGTAGAAGTTTCACAAAGGGTTTTCAGTGCCTTATCGGGTTTTTGACTTGTTTCAGTCAATTTTATTTTATTTTTTGGGCTCAGGCCTTTTGTTATTAATTCTTGTAAAGAATCAATATTAAATAAATCGGTCCCCAAAGGACTTTTACTTGTAGCTAATTTGCCAAAGATGATTTTTGCAATTCTGCCCCAATTCGACTAGGTTTCAAGTCGATTTTCGACCTCAAAAACCCTCGAGGTCGAACTACGTGATTGAAGTCGATTTCGACTTGGATTGAAGTCGAACAAAGGCTTGTTTCCAGCATGATGTCGATCTGCATACTCGAGGTCGATTTCGACCCGGGTCGAGGTCGAACAGGATTCTAAAACACCTCGAGGTTGAACAGGGTGACTGAGGTCGATTTCGACCTCGATTGAGGTTAAACAGGGTGACTGAGGTTGATTTCGACCTTGGTTGAGATCGATTAGTGCCCCAATTATCCTTAAGGTCGAAATACCCATTTGGAGTAGATTCGTCCGTGATTGAGGTCGATTTAGACTCCAAAATGCCTTGAAGTCGAAATCATTGAATGAGGTCGATTTCGACTTCGTTTGAAGTCGATTAGGGCCTCAAAAATTCTTGGAGTCGAAACATTATACCGAGGTCGATTTCGACTTCGATTGATGTCGAATTAGGCCTCAAATATCCTTGAGGTCGAAATACCTGGGGGCCTCATGGCTTTGTAATTTTCGACTAGGAATGAAGTCGAATTAGACATCAAAATTCTTTGAAGTCGAAATCTCTGAGGGCCTCATGGCTTTATCTTCGTTTCGACCTCGATTTGAGGTCGAACTATACTTAAAATGTACATCCAGGTCGATTAGCAATTGAGGTTGATTGGCCTCAAGGCTTTGGCTTCACTTCGACCTTAATTGAGGTCGAATTTCATGATTATCATCCATTTTGCATGATTTTGTATCACCCATAGGTGTTTTTGTATTTTTTCCAAATATTTTAGGGATCATATGTTGCTCACAAGTATTTTTGGTAATATTCCTAATGATTTTAGAAATTTTTATATACCCACCATGTATTTTTCGTAATTTTTCCTAATAATTTATTAATTTTTATGTACCCACAAATATTTTTCCTAATATTTTAGGAATTTTTTATGTACCCACGGGTATTCTTCCTAAGAATTTAGGAATTTTTATGTACCCACATATATTTTTCTTAATTTTTCCTAATAATTTATAAATTTTTTATGTACCCAAGGGTATTTTTCCTAAGAATTTAGGAGTTTTTATGTACCTACAAGTATTTTTCTTATTTATTCCTAATAATTTAGGAATTATTTATGTACTCACGGATATTTTTCTTAATAATTTAGGAATTTTTTATGTACCCACGGGTATTTTTCTTAAAAATTTAGGATTTTTTATGTACCCACGGGTATTTTTCCTAAGAATTTAGGAATTTTTTATGTATCGACGGGTATTTTTCCTAAAAATTTAGGAATTTTTTATGTACCCACGGGTATTTTTCCTAAGAATTTAGGAATTTTGATGTACCTACGAGTATTTTTTCTAATAATTTAGGAATTTTTTATGTATCTACGGGTATTTTTTCTAATAATTTAGGAATTTTTTGTGTACCCACACGTATTTTTCTTAATTATTCCTAATAATTTAGGAATTTTTTATGTACCCACATGTATTTTTCCTAATACTTTAGGGATTTTTTTATGTACCCACATGTATTTTTCCTAAGAATTTAGGAATTTTTTATGTACCCACGGGTATTTTCCCTAATAATTTAAGAATTATTTATGTACCCACGTGTATTTTTCCTAAGAATTTAGAAATTTTTTATATACCCACGGGTATTTTTCCTAATAATTTAGGAATTATTTGTGTACCCACGGATATTTTTCCTAATAATTTAGGAATTTTTTATGTACCCACAAGTATTTTTTCTAAGAATTTAGGAATTTTTTGTGTACCCACGGGTATTTATCCTAAGAATTTAGGAATTTTTATGTACCTACGTGTAGTTTTCCTAATAATTTAGAATTTTTTTATGTACCTACGGGTATTTTTCCTAATAATTTAGGAATTTTTTGTGTACCACGGGTATTTTTCTTAATTATTCCTAATAATTTAGGAATTTTTTATGTACCCACATGTATTTTTCCTAATAATTTAGGGATTTTTTATTTACCCACAAGTATTTTTCCTAAGAATTTAGGAATTTTTTATGTACCCGCCGTTATTTTTCCTAATAATTTAGGAATTATTTGTGTACCCACGAGAATTTTTTATATACCCACGGGTATTTTTTCTAATAATTTAGGAATTATTTGTGTACCCACAGATATTTTTCCTAATAATTTAGGAATTTTTATGTATCCACAAGTATTTTTCTTAAGAATTTAGGAATTTTTTGTGTACCCATGAGTATTTTTCCTAATAATTTTGGAATTATTTGTGTACCCACGAGTATTTTTCCTAATAATTTAAGAATTTTTTATGTACCCACATGTATTTTTCCTAAGAATTTAAGAATTTTTTATGTACCCACAGGTATTTTTTCTAAGAATTAAGGAATTTTTTATGTACCCACAAGTATTTTTCCTAAGAATTTAGGAATTTTTATGTACCTACATGTATTTTTTCTAATATTTTAGAAATAACATGTATTTTTCTTAGTTATTCCTAATAATTTAAGAATTTTTTATGTACCCACATGTATTTTTCTTAATTATTCCTAATAATTTAGGAATTTTTTTAATATAATTTTTCCATTGAGGATCAACTTGTAATTTTGCAGGGCTTGATTTGTCAATTTACAAACTTCAGGGGAGTAATCGTCAACTTTCAAACTTCAGGGGAGAATTCGTAAGTTTATAAACTTCAGGGGAGTAATCGTCAACTTTCAAACTTCAGGGGAGAATTCAGAAGTTTATAAACTTCAGGGGAGTAATCGTCAACTTTCAAATTTCAGGGGAGAATTCGTAAGTTTATAAACTTCAGGGGGCATTTCGTAAATTATGCGAAACTTGGGTGACCATTCAGCAATTAGGCCACCCAAGTCGACTTCATTTGAAGTTGATTTATCAGTTGATTTTGGCTTGAGCTCGAAACTTCTGATGTCGTTAATTTCGACCTCATTTGAGATAGATCAAGATTTTTTTTTTTACTTTAATTTTTTCCAAATATCATTAATAAATAATAATATTTATTTTGCAATAATTTGATTCCGAATTTGGAAGTGTTCCTCTCGGTTGAAATTTTGTTCGAATAAAGTCCAACTCGGATATTATTATTATTATTATTATTATATAATAATTTTTATTTTTTCCCGATTAATTTTTGGATAAATATTTTCTCGATTCAGAGGTGTCCTACTCGGATTTTTATTTTTACCCAATTAATTTTTGGATAAATATTTCCTCGATTTAGAGGTGTCCTACTCGGATAAAATGAGGTGTCCCACTCGGATAAATTTTATTCAAATAAAGTCCAACCCGGATTTATTATTATTATTATTACTAAATAATAATAATTTATATTTTTATATTCTTGTAGACCTCGATTGAGGGGTCTCAAACCTCGTTTGAGTGACTTGAAGGGTCTCAAATCTCGTTTGACATACTTGAAAGGTCTCAAACCTTGTTTGAGCTGTAGGTCAAATAGACCTGGATTGAGGGGTCTCAAACCTCGTTCGACAGACTTCAAGGGTCTCAGACCTCGTTTGAGCACCAGGTCAAATAGACCTGGATTGAGGTCTAATAAACCTCAATTTCAAGCCCAGGTCGAATTTAACTAGCTTGAGGGGTCTCATACCTCATTTGAGTGACTTGTGGGTTTCAAAACTCGTCTGACTGACTTGAGGGGTTTCAAACCTCGTCTGAGCAGCAGGTCAAATTGACCTTGATTGAGGTCTAATAAACCTCAATTTCAAGCCCATGTCGAATTTGGCTTCCAAGGGGCTGGATTGAGGTCGATGTGTCCTTCAAGGTTTGACCTCCCATAGACCTGGACAGAGGTCGAACAAAGGCCTAATTTCTCACCTAGGTCGAAATGGGATTGAGTTCGATGAGACCTTCAAGGTTTGACCTCCCATAGACCTGGAATGAGGTCGATGACCCCTACAGGGTTTGACCTCCAATCGACCTGGAATGAGGTCGAACTAACATTCATTTTTCATCCCAGGTCGAAATATCTTACTGAGATTGCTTCGACCTCGTTTGAAGTCGAATTAGGCCTCAAAATCCTTTGAGGTCGAAACGTCTTGGGGCCTCACGACTCTGTAATCTTCGATTTGAAATGAGGTCGATGAGCCCTACAGGGTTTGACCTCACATCGACCTGGAATGAAGTCGAACTAAGGCCTAATTCCTCACCTAGGTCGAAATGGGATTGGGGTCGATGAGCCCTACAGGGTTTGACCTCCCACAGACCTGGACTGAGGTCGAACAAATGCCTAATTTCTCACATAGGTCGAAATGGGATTGAGGTCGATGAGACCTTCAAGGTTTGACCTCCCATAGACCTGGAATGAGGTCTATGACCCCTACAGGGTTTGACCTCCCATCGACCTGGAATGAGGTCGAACTAACACTCATTTTTCCTCTCATGTCAAAATGTCTTACTGAGATTGCTTCGACCTCGTTTGAAGTCGAATTAGGCCTCAAAATCCGTTGAGGTCGAAACGTCTTGGGGCCTCACGGCTCTGTAATCTTCGATTTGAAATGAGGTCGATGAGCCCTACAGGGTTTGACCTCCCATCGACCTGGAATGAAGTCGAACTAAGGCCTAATTCCTCACCTAGGTCGAAATGGGATTGGGGTCGATGAGCCCTACAGGGTTTGACCTCCCACAGACCTGGACTGAGGTCGAACAAAGGCCCAATTTCTCACCTAGGTCGAAATGGGATTGAGGTCGATGAGACCTTCAAGGTTTGACCTCCCATAGACCTGGAATGAGGTCGATGACCCCTACAGGGTTTGACCTCCCATCGACCTGGAATGAGGTCGAACTAACACTCATTTTTCCTCCCAAGTCGAAATGTCTTACTGAGATTGCTTCGACCTCGTTTGAAGTCGAATTAGGCCTCAAAAACCTTTGAGGTGGAAACATCTTGGGGCCTCATGGCTCTGTAATCTTCGATTTGAAATGAGGTCGATGAGCCCTACAGGGTTTGACCTCCCATCGACCTGGAATGAAGTCGAACTATGGCCTAATTCCTCACCTAGGTCGAAATGGGATTCAGGTCGATGAGCCCCACAGGGTTTGACCTTCCATAGACCTGGATTGAGGTCGAATTGTGCTTCCAAGGGGCTGGTCTGTCAAGACCTCAATGATGTGCGTCTCTAAGTATAGGCGTGGCTTTCTTGAAGCAGAATTCTCAATCTTTGAGTTATTCAACTTTGCGCCATGCAGAATCTTACTGACATAATTGATGGGTTTTTGAACCTTCATTTCCTCCAATGTTTAATTTCTTGGAGGAATCCTTCATCCTTAACAAGGCCTCTCAAGGCTTTACCGTTTACTATCCGCGTTGGCCATGCGTGGCTTTTATCTTTTATTCTCGTACCTTGAACCCCTTTAGTACTCGGTACTCTAATTACATTCATGCATTCTCTTTTGAATTTTACGTTATGTGCATTGGTACAAAGTTATTTTCGTGTTTAATAATAACATAATAAGAGAGTTCAAGGATACTAAAATAAACTTTCATTAAAATATCTTGAAGTATATCTTCAAGTCAAATATGGTTCTACCCTTACATAATAATAAGCTACTTCCCACTTGGGGTAACAACTTCTTGGTTCCTAGTGGTTCCATAGAACCTTATTTCTACTTAATAATCCTTCTAAATATAACTCCTGAAGGAGTTGTCTACTACTTTCACGTTTCCGCGCCTTCGATCGGGAGTACTTGCCCCCGACTCCGTTGGACCTTAACGAGGCTACATAGCATCTCCTTGCCATCTTCTGGTTTCCTTTCTCCTCACCAATTCCATTCCTAGTTGGAAATTTAAGTTTGATGTGGTAAGTTGAGGTGCCAGCCTTGAACGCATGTATCCCTGTTCATCCGAGGATCCCATTGTAAGAGGACACAACCTTGATCACGAGGAAGTTCAACATTTGAGTGGACTCATGGGGCTCCTGCCCTATAGTCACAGGCAATCGAATTGTTCCCTCTACCTTAGACTCGACTCCATTGAACCTGTATATAGACATGTTGGGGGGAGTCAGTTGAGAGTCAGTATACCCCATTTTGAGATATGCATCATGAAACAGGATGTCTACTGAAGCTCCACTATCAATTATGATTCGTTTTACCGAAGAGTTTCCTATCACAGGTATTATGACCAACGGGTCATCGTGGGGGAAGTTCACCCCTTTCAAATCAGAATCATCAAAAGAAATTGATACTTCGCTCCTTGCACTCTTTGGTGCTTCCCCCACAAGCTATAGAACTTGCCGGGCATAAGCTTTTCTCGAGTTGCTTGAAGTCCCGGCCGCTGTTGGACCTCCAGAGATCATGTTTATTACTGGGCGTCGAGGCTGTATCTTCTTATCACGGTCGTCATAATCCCTTCGTTGTTCATTATAGTGTCGATTATCATTGTTGTTTCTATCATCTTCTTTGATAAACTTTCTTAGTTTTCCCCTTCTGATTAAGAATTCAATCTCATCTTTCAACTGCCTACAATTATCTGTGTCATGTCCAACATCCTTGTGAAACTTGCAATACAAATTCGGATTCCTCTTCTTAGGATCAGTCCTTAGTGGCTTCGGCCATTGAAGTTTTCTATCTTTCTCAATGTCCAACAGGATCTCACTTCTTGGTGAATTTAGCCTTGCATACTCGGTGAACCTAGGCCCTTGGCCAACCGTCCTCGAGGTATTGTCGGAGTCTTTATTGGTTCTAGGATACTTATCCTCAACATCGTACTCACCCTCGACATCATACTGATCTTGCTTACATTTTTTGCTACTCCACTCGTTTCTGAACGAGTTGGTAGTCTTCTTCAAGCTTTCCTCAGCCTTGATATATTTTCCAGCTCTCTCTTGGAGCTCATTCATACTTTCTAGAGCCCTCTTGGCTAAAGACCTCCTGAAATTCTCGTCTGAGGTCCCTTGTTGTAGGGCTATCATAGCTACATTCTGGTCTAGATCAGGGACCTTCAAGTCCTCCTTAGTGAATCTGTTCATATAGTCCCTCAATGATTCATTCTTTCCCTGATACATATTCATTAGCGTAGCTGAGCTCTTCTCATGAGTCTTGCTACTGATAAAATGACCAACAAACGCCCTGCTTAGATCTTTGAATGACCCAACAGAGTTAGGGGGTAGACGACTAAACCACCTTTGAGCCATACCATTGAGGGTTTGAGGGAACGCCCTACACTTGATGGCGTCATTGACGGGCTGCAGCAGCAGTGCATTAGAGAATGTGAGAACATGGTTGGAGGGACCTCCCGTCCCATCATAGGCCTTGATTGTAGGCATCTTAAACTTCCTTGATATCTTCTCATTCATAATATTCTATGTGAATGGGGGTGTGAGATCATCAGGATCTCCAAGTGACAATAAGTCTTGGGGGTCAGCCCTAACATGACTTGTCTTTGTTTGCCTCCTTGTCGTGGGCTCATCTAGATCTATCACAGATGCATTCCTTGCTAATCCTCCAGCCCCCTCAGCTCTCGGGCGTTGCTTCCTTGCTAACTCCCTTTCCAGGTCTTTCCTTAGTCATTGAGCTTCAGCCTCATGAGCTCGTATCCTATCTTGTAGGTTTGTGGTGTTAGTGTTTTGAGGCCCTCGGGGCTGGGTACTCCTCCCTCCAAAGGACTCCTTACTAGGTCGCCTCCTCCTAGGATTAACGTCCTGATCAGTTGTTCCATCATCAGTTGAGTAGGGTCGAGGAAAACCTCGATTCCCCCGTCGTGAGCTATGTGGGGGCAACACCCCTTGCTCATAAAAGGGCTCATAGTTAGGTGGAAGCCCATATTGAGGGTTGCTAGGCAACACCGTAGCGGAGACCTGCAAAGATAGAGGAGCAACAAAAGTAGTAGTGAGGGGTGGAATTACCTGGAGTGGAGGGACAGAGGTTATGGATTGACATGTCAGGATTGGAAGGATGAATGATGATGCTCAGGGGTCCCGTACGATGGGCGCTTTTTTCAGGGTACTCGACGGAGGTGGTTGGGACAACAGCTCCTTGTTCCTGAGTTGCTATAAGAGGAACGTTAGTGTCAACAGTGGTGTCAGGGATCTCTCCTTCGAAGGTGCTCGCAGTACTTCATGTTCTTGCCATGGTTGCTATTCTTTTCCCACAGGCGGCGCCAAATGTTACGGATTAAAAATGAGGCATCTTTAATACGTAATTAATCCTAGAGTTTGGGGGAGCTTCAAGCTTTAATGGTTGCGTCAACGTTTTGTGACTAACTCGGGTCCTCGTTAACTGCCTACGTATCTCTGCTATGTTTAGAGAATCAAGCCAAAACGTAGTTCTAATGTTGAGGGGTTAAGCCCTTTATATAGGCGCATGGAGGCCTTGGAATCAGATTAGAGTTAGGAGACTTGGGGCCAAGTCTCCTTGTGATGTAAGGTTGTTGGAACCTCCAAGGAATGAGAGTCCTTGTTGGACTCTAGCATGTGAGGTTTATCTTCAGGATTGGGCTTCTAGAGCCTTCCACAGATGAGGGGTCTCGTAGGACTCTTCCCACGTTTGGGTTTCTAGATCCTTCTAGGATGAAGACCTTCAATCAGGCTTCTTGGGCCTTTACTGAGCCTTTATTAATTAATTACGAAATTAATTAATAACAAAGGCTTAATGGGCTTATGGCTCCAACAGAACTTTGTGGGCTGGACTTACAAATCCAGTTGATCCTATGATTTATTTCCCTAGTTTGTTTCAAGGGCCCAAGCCTATGGACCAATCTAGGTCTAATAAATGAAATAATAAATGTTACATTTATTATTTTCTTAGGGCTATTTTTTACCCATATCACAATCCAAGACTTTTCTCAACTTCTCTTATGTACTTGATGATGAGATGACTAGCTTCATCCTATGAATGCAGAAAATAAGTCCATGAGAACCTTGAAAAGTCATCCGCAATGACTAGAGCATACTTCTTCTTTGCAATGGACATGATATTTACAGGACCAAACAAATCCATGTGTAATAACTCAAGTGGCTTCTCAATTTATGATTCCAATTTTGACTTGAATGATGTCTTCCTTTGTTTCCCTTTCTGACATGCATCACAAAGTCCATCCTTGACAAATTCCATATGTGGTAAGCCTCTCACTTGATTTTTCTTGACCAACTGATTCATGGCCTTAAAATTTAAATGAGCTAATTTCCTATGCAATAGCCAACTTTCATTTGTACTTGCCTTAGAGAGAAGACAAGTCATTGAATCTGCATTTTTTAAATTGAAGTTAGCTATACACATTTCCTTTTCTATTCCTAGTCATAACCGGACTTCCATCTTCCTTGTTGGAAATTATGCATGCTTCAGTTGTGAAACAACTTTATTTCCATTGTCACATAGTTGACTTATGCTTAACAAATTATGTCGTAAGCCATCAACTAATGAAACAGGTTCAATGATGACATTCTCTTTTGAAATCAAGCCATATCCCATGGTGTACCCTTTATTGTCATCTCCAAAAGTTACTCCAGGGCCAGCTTTCTCCTCAAACTTTGTGAGCAAGGATTTCTCTCCAATCATGTGTCTTGAACACCCACCATCCAAGTACCAAAGATTTCTTCTTTTTCCCTACACACAGTCAAAAACAATCAAGTTAATTTTGGTACCCAAGTTGCCTTAGGTCCTTTCTTATTAGTTCCAATCTTTGGCTTGGTTTCCAATTTTTGTACCTTTGGTTTAGGTGGTTTTACTTCCACTTCAACCTTGTGTGTTGGTTTCCTTACCTCAGAATTCTCAGTGTTAATATTTGGAATATTCATGCTTGCAGAATTAGAGAAATTTGGAGCATGAAAATTGTTAAGCATATTCCATGGCATAGCAGGCATATTCATGTTGGTAAATGCAAGATATGGATTAAACATATAAGGCATTGATGCATATTGAGCATGAATAGCATGAGAATCAACTAAATGAGGAAAAAAAGAATTAGAATGCATGTTAGGTATACCAGGCACATTGGTGGCTGCAGGCATATTGATCTTGCATTGCACAGATAAGTGATTTTTGCTACCACACTTAGCACATATCTTCCTAGGAGCATACTTGTCAGGTGTGTAGTTATTGTGCTTGTTTATGCCTACTTTACCATTTCTGTTTTTCTTCTTCTTCTCATTTGACTTAATATTAGGTTCTATCTTCTCTAATTTCTCTTTCAATTGATCTTTAGATAAGAATCCAATATTAGCTTTTTCAACTTTGACTTCAGACTTAGAGGAGCTACTTTCTTTGACAAATTTAACAGATCTGTTAAGCTTGGTTTTTAATCCACACTTCTTGGCAGTTGATGATTCCTCAATCGATGGATAATTATCCGTTGGAATAACATTATCAATCGATGGATGATTATCCATTGAATTGACATTATCAATCGATGGCTAATTCTTATCAGTTGATTCAGAAATAGCAATCGATTGCTTCTTTCCCAAAGATTGATTTTCATCAATGGATATTTTCTCAAGAGTTTCAGACAACATGGTGAAAGAATTTGTTCCATGAGTGTCAATCATCTTTTTACTGGCTTTACTAGACCTGTTCCACCTGTCAATGGTTCTTAGTTCTTCTTCCAATTTTTCTTTCAAATTTTCTATTTCCTTTTTACACTTAACTAGTTCTTTTCTAGCATCTTTGTTTTCCACCTTGAGTCTATCCATTTGCATTAGCTCTCCCTCTAAATAATTGTTTCTTTCAGTGAGAGTTTCTAAGGTGATTTTTAGCCTAGTGTTCTATTTGTTTAAGGACTTGAGAGTGACATGCAAATTATACAATTCATTTGACATTACAGTAATTGTAATATTGCATTCATCTTTGGATAACTCAGATAGATTTGTAGAAATTACCTGATTGCTAGAAGAACTTGCTTCCTGATCATCATGATTAGCCATTAGTGTAAGGTTGATGTATTCTTCTTCTTCAGAATCATCCTCAGCAGCCCAGTCTTTTTCCTCTGTCACAAAAGCCTTCTCTCTTTGTTTAAGCAGGTCAAAGTACTTCTTCTTATAGTCAATACCATCACTAAACTTTGACTTTTCCATTTTTGGTTTCTGCATTCATTAGAAAAATGACCAGCCAATCCATAGTTGAAACATTTGAATTGAGTCCTGTCAACAAGATTTTTGCTTTGTTGATTGTCTCTCTTGAACTGAGATCCAGGCCTTTGCATTGGATTCCTTTTGAATTTATGTTTTGAAAATTTTCTTGATATATGAAATAGCTTACTTCTCTTCTCTCTCAAACTCTCTCTAGTTTATACTATAATATATAACACGTTATCAGCACGACTTGCTCTTCCGTTCTGGAAGTATGATGGTGTATCTTGTATTCAAGAAGATAAGGTTTAAAATTTATTTTGATGGGTTGATTTGGTTCAAAGTGCAAGTGGTTAATCGTTTAAGGGTGTTTTCGGTGACAAAGCATGAGTTGCATTTTATTCATAGATTCAAGGTTCTTTTCGATCATCACATTAATCTTGAAGGATGCTTAAGGTATAAATTTGAAATTTTAGAGAATTGATAATCATACTTTAAGATTTTGAGGTACGCATCTTTACCATTCTCTTCATTTTCATGACATTATTCTAAATTTATATGTTTGAGTTATGCAAGTTAACATATCTCGTAAAAATCATATTAAATTCATTTTATCTCAAAATTGTATGATTTTAGATTTTTCAGAAAGATATCTTAATTGTCTACAATTTTCTTAGTTTAGGATTTTTGAGATTCTACATGTACATTTATGAAATTCTGCCATATGTATACATTGTTGGTATGATTTTGGAAATATGACACTACAATTTTGAAAAATCATATAAATTGGATATACATATGAAAATTATGTGTAATATCAATTCAGAAAGATCTTTTCGAGACCTTTAAGTTATAATCATATTTTACTGCCTTTTATGATGTTTATTATTTTTAAAAGGTGTAAATTAAAATATGTCCAGGAGTCTATTGTTTTTCAATTATAGCAGCCCATGTTTTATTTTTTGAATTCATTATTAATTCACTTTTTATGAGGTTTAACATTCTGGAAAACTTGTTTGATTATCTATAAGTTTCATATTTTACATATTTTAAAATAAAGTCTTTTACATGATGCAAATTGTCTATTTTCTGAAAGGTCAATTTTGATTTTTTACATATGGTTATGTTATTTTTGGATTAAGTTTATTCTCTATGTATTGGATATTCTCTATGTTTTGGATTAATCAATATATGCAATCATGTTGAAATGTCCATATATGTTTTAAGTTTCATTTTATATTTGTGGCATGCATATTAAATTGTTCATATTTAAAACTCGTTCTTATGCATACCGACTATCCCTCTTTAAAATTCACTCAAATTTTTATAATTGTTACAATATGATTTAAGTGGATATCATAAGTGATGGTATGTAATAGGAGGAAATGATTATAAAAAGTTGTGTTAAAACAAGATTTATGAGGACATAAAATTTAAATTAGTGGAAAAGTTAGATTTATTATTATTATATAGGATAACTGTGCTCAGACACACTATGTCACCTCTATTAAATTACCTTGTTTACATATTAAAATAAATTATATATTATGCATGCTCCAAGTAAGTGAGAATATAATATTGTGAAGTTTTATGTTAAGTTTTTTATAGAAGAATAATAAATGATTACAAACAGAAGTTGCACGAAATAACAACCAGAAGTCGGATTGCAACCAGAAGTTGGATTGCAACCAGAAGTTGCACGAAATAACAACCAGAAGTTGTCTCTATGCAAACAATTTTTTTATGATACTTTTACACTTTTTGATATGTTTAGAGGTCGTTTGGCTAATATATGAATACATTGGAAGTTAAAGTTTCTAGAAAATATTTTTTAATTAAGTTGTTTGGTTAAACAAAATAAGGGAAGTCTAACTTTCTTGGAACTTTAACTACCCATGATATGTGGGAAGTTGCTTACCTACCCCTCCCTTGGTTATTTGAAATTCATATAAATTTAAATTCCCACACCAACCAAACAACTTTTGCTACTTCTTATTAATTTAAATTCCAAGGAACTCTAAGCTCCTATAGGAAGTTAATTTTTACGTGCAACCAAACGAGCACTTAGTTTTTGTGAAATCCCTGAAGGATATAGATTAATATTTTTTTATGGATATGAACAATAGAGTAAATGTTATGCGTTTAAACACTTGATTACAATTTTTTATCAAAATATTCCAGAATAATAATATATATGTATATAATATTTTAAATTTGAGTTCTCTTAAAAGTTATCATATCCCTGAAGGATGGATCTATATAAGGAATAACGATTGGATAACTCATAGGTTTTCAAGATGCCATACAGCTTATCAAGAGTATATTCTTTAAAGTTAGGAGATTGTCTTATAGAAACAGTCATTGGTTTCCACTCATTGGGTAAGGACCTCAAGAAATTGAGGTTGGTATCTTCAACATCATACACTCTTCCATATAGCTTTAACTCATTCAATAGCTTTTGAAACCTACTATATGTGTCATTGATTGCTTCACCACTCTTAAAGTGAAAGGCTTCATATTTTTGAATCAAGAGTTGCATCTTGTTCTTTCTCACTTGTTCAGTGCCTTCACACAGAGTTTGAAGAGTGTCCCAGATTTCCTTGGATGTTGTACAGTTGATAACATTGTCGAACATATCCTTGTCAAGACCATTGAATAAAATATTCATAGCCTTTTTATCCTTATGTACTTCCTTCTCAGCCTCATCTGTGTATTCACTTACAGGTTTTGGAATGAGTTTGTCTTTCCTGAGTACCATCTTCATTTACACTTGTAACTATCTTCATAGGCACATGTGGACCTTTCTCTATGCAGTGAACATATGAATGATCAATGGATAGCAGATCAAGTGCATTTTCACTTTCCAGGGAAAATATTCATCTTTCTCTGGAACTGGAATCTTTACTCCTGTGTCTTTTTGACCCATACTTGATGTACTTTTAGATCTTAACTTTCTGTATGTTGAAAGCTAGGCTCTAATACCAATTGTTATTTTCCCTTAAGTACATTAAGTTTGGAGAAGGGGGGTTGAATACAAACTTAAGAATTATTTAAATTCTTGCGGATTTAAGTTTATTCAACTAGAGTGTTTGAGTGTATATATAAAACTGATTGAACTAAGAATGCAAAAATTAAAGTATTGAAAATAGAACAAACCAATTATTATTTGCCCTTAAGTACACTAAGTTTGGAGAAGGGGGGTTGAATACAAACTTAAGAATTATTTAAATTCTTGCGGATTTAAGTTTGTTCAACTGAAGAGTTTGAGTGTAAGAAGAGATTTCTAATTGAACTAAGAATGTAATAATTAAAGTATTGAAAACAAAACAAACAATATTAAAAATTACTAGTGGATTGGTTTTCCACTAGTTTATGTTTGCTTTTAATTGATCTTGGTAAAATTACCAAGATGCTTACAAAGTGTTTCTGCACAGAGAATGCTTACAATCTTTTCACTGTGTTTCTTCTTTTCTACTTCTTTGCTACAATGAACTACTAACCACTATATAGTGGTTTTCTTCACTTCTAATTCTTATCGACAGATAACATTATAAAATTATAACTTACAATGTTTACATGAAAATGGAAATTAGCTACTTGAATAGTCTTCTTTGGACCTGTCTAGTCCTGAAAGTATTTTTGTCTTGATGCTTTCCTTGAAGACTGTGTTGCCTTGAAAGTCTTCACAATCCTGACAGGACTGTATTCCAATGATTCAATTTCTGCATAGTTTCCTTTATTCTTGTCTTTAACTAAATTGGGAAACCTTAATACACTAATAAATGTTGTTAAGCATATCAATTGATTCTCCTTTGCTCATCCATCGATGGATAGGATATTCATTGACCAGTTATTGAATCGATGGCTATTTGAGTTATCCATCGACTCCCTATCCATTGATGATCCCTTATCCATTGATTACCTTTATCCGTTGATGACTTGTATCCGTTGATATCTTTTATCCGTTGAGTAGTGTCTTCATCCATCGACTCTAATATCAGTTGATCACTTCACTTGTGAGAATTCTGACTTAGAATATTTATAATTGATCAGTCATTCTTCACATCAGTTGAGAAGCTGTAAATTGAAGTCATTAACATCAGTCGACTACTTCATAACATCCATTGAGGCAATACAATCAATTGATAATGAAACATGAATCAAATGTTACAATCCAGTTTATCAGTTGATAAACAAGCTTCAATTGATAACTGGTTTCCTAGTCAATGGATATTTATAAGTAACATATCCATCGACCAGTTACAATGAATTTTAAATCCCTATTGAAATTCTAAGTAATTTGTTATCATCAAAACTCATAATTCCTAACATATTCCTATTATGATTTTATTTTATGTTATTAGTTGATAGACAACTCTCTATATAAAGAATCTATGTAACCTAATGTAATTGTCGATGTTTTTGAGAGAATAGAGATATATAGAGTTGTTGTGATAACATAGAAAAGTTGATAGAGTTTGTATACACCCTAGTAGATTTTGTATTCATACATCAATAATATAAATAATTTTCTTTCATATCTTTGTGTTTGATATTTATTAATTATCTGAAGCTTAAATCTATAAAGTTTGATTTTAAAAACAGGCAAAAAGATAACACAAGTGTTCAACCCCCCTTCTATTTGTGTAGCTGGGAAAATAAACACTTATAATATCTTACATAGAGTGTTTATATAGAGAGCTGCCTATTAATTAATAAAAAAATTATAATTAATTAGGAATCAATTAATATCTATTAGCTAATAGTTTCCTTCTATAACTCTCTTTCCTTCCCATAACATATCTGCAATATATTTGCCTTTATCTTCGAAGACTTTCCTTTATTATGACCACCTTCCAAATTCGGCTTCAGCTTTATAGACTCTGAAAGATTTCAGACTCTGATGATCTTCAGCCTCTGACAGACTATAGACTCTGATAGTCTATAGAATTTGTTAGTATTGGTGTCCTAGAGACAATACTTTTAATGTTTTATTGAAAACAATTAAGGATTATGTTTTATGTGATTATTATTTATTATGTCTTTATTTACTGCGTTATAAATTGAAAGGATAATAAATGTCCTTGGAATATTAATACGTAATATATATCTTTAAGTATGTGACTTAAAAATGAGATTATATGAATAGTATTTTATTCCTAAAATTCCCTAGTCAAGTATTATTATTTAAGGACAATAATAATGCAATAAGACTAGTATGTTTGTTGACGGATGACCACATCTCATTGGTCATAAGTATGGTGATACTAAAGTCAAGAACATAAGTGTATGTATCAATACATGACACTGGAAAGACCCGCCGTGAGATTCTACATGTTAATAAGTGTCATAAGAAATCTCACTGTGATAATGATGTAATGATCCTCTGACTTGAAATCATTATATCTCTATACGAGGATTAATATATTTTGATTACACTCAAAGTTACCTTTAACCGGGTAATGATAAAGGTTTACATTGGGTATGCTATGAATCGTATGAGGAATATGAATGATAGATATAGGATTTAACCCTCCAATTCTAGGAGTGATATTATTGGCCTCTTGATTGAGTGAGACTATGAAATGCATGGTCATGCTCAAATATTGATTTGTTTAAATAGTCTACTCATTGATCAAGGAAACCGAGATTAAACGTTGAAGATGATGACACTATACATGCCTCAAGTTTGATCTATAATATAAGGTTAAAGGGATTATATTAGATGGAACATTATTCACGAAAGGTTTAATTGAATCACCAATTATTATTGTTACTTGGGTAGCAGTGATGTATTACTAGATGCCGCTCATTGTTTATAATTTTATTATTAGATAATAAAATTATTGTCAACATAATAATAACCTAAAGGGACACACACAAAGAACGTCAAAACGGAGGTTTATTTAAATTATGAATTTAAATATATTATTGTTTATTCGAATTTAATTATTGAATTAATTAAGTGGGACTTGATTAATTATATTAGAATTCGAATTTAATAAGTATTATTACTATTCGAATTTAATTATTGAATTAATTAAGTGGGACTTGATTAATTATATTAGAATTCAGATTTAATAATAATAATAACCCAAAGTCATAATGGGTTTTGGAAACCACATGGATTAGGGTTAGGCCAAAAATCTCTCTCTCCCCTATATACACATAATGATGTATAGTATTAGGGTTTAATCATCAAATTTCGTTTTTAGAGAAAAATCCTAGCTGCTCAACAGCAAGGGAGGCTAGAGAAAGAGAGAGAGAGAGGCAAACAATTTGGCTAGTACCGACTCCGGTGATCGTAGGACGATTGGGCGTTCGTGTGGACTTCTTTAGAGAGCAAATCTTTGCAACAAAGGACTGCTGTGATTCATCTTTCTGGACCTCCATTAAACAGCATACGAAAGTTTTGTTAAGGTACATACTTCTTCACCATAATCATCCAACGTTATACATGGATCCTGCGATTGGATTTCGATTTTTTTATTGTTTTTACGTTAATTCCGCTGCGTTTTCATGCCCGAAACCCTTCAATGGCATCAGAGCTACGTGTATAATGGGATGATTTGGTTATGTGTTTAACAGTTTTTCGATGTGTGATATATATGATATGCCATGACTATATATTGATATATATGTTTTATATGATTTTGAATATATGATATTCATGTGTTGTATAATCATGGGATGATCGTGTGTATTGCTGTATGTATATGATACATGTTTATTCTTGTTATGGAAATCGTATTCGATACGAATTCTGAAACGGCTTCGGTAGATTTTCTGAAATCTGTGTCTAGTGTCCAATTTTCGCAAACGATATGTATTTTCTGACTGGAATCGTGTCACTGAGCAATACTGACTATTTCAGCTTCACGTCTGTAAGCCGTTTGACGACGTTACAGGCCCCGAAACAGCGATTTATTATTTTCTGAAATTTATTTAATTTTCTGAAATTTTGAAATTTATTATATATGATTATATGATATGTTTATATAATCTGAGATATATTACATGTGTTATGTGATAACATGGTGGATGGTTATGGCCTAAAGACCCATAGGATAGTGGTTTTGTTTTATGGTTTTGGTTTCTAAATACGACTTGCATGTCGTTTATTCATTGTAATTGTTAATCTCGAATGTAACTCGAGTTCTTCTTGTAAATTCATTAGAATAGATTTATTTATTATTCAATGTAATTGTTCAATGGAGACTTGGAAGCAAGGAAGCTAGGAGGCAATCCAGATGATGGAGCAATGAAGATAATAAAAACATGTAATAGTGTAGTATTTGAAACCACCATAGATTGACCTTGATAATTCCATTAGCTTGGAAATATCACATAGGATGGGTCCATAACCAAACACGTTTAATTTACGCACATTACATATTGATGTATGAATGTATGTGTAGAGTAGAAGATGCATGCTTTAATTAGATTAATGATGTATGCATGTATTAGATACGTCACCCATGCCATACTTGTCATGCTAAACAAGATAAAATCTGTAACGATTTAAGATTTTAAAATTAACAAACGATCATGAGATTCTTGTGTTTATCAAATATGGATTTTAAAACACGGAATTAAATATGGATTTTTGATATCTATAACTGGGATTTTCTGACAAAAACGGATATGCGTATTCGTAAGGCTGATGGGTTTTAAGTGTGACCACTGGTATCCTCCATCTACCTGGGAAATGAACAATTTAAGATGTCAATTTGAAATATTTGGTTCAAGGAAAAATTGAGGATCTCTTCATGATGTGATCATGATCGTCGTAAATTTTCTAAACCCCTTAACAAAATATTAAGTTTTACTCGGATGCTTTCCAATGAATGAACACTCATTGAATCCTAGATCGATTAGGGGAAAGACTGTCAGTGGCAGGGGACTCCTATCTATCGTGGTGAGATGCGACGAATATAAACGGTTATATTCGGCCGTTGTATCATTGGGTCTAACTTAACTGAGTCGTCATAATAAGGTGAAAATAAACGGTTATATTCAACCATTATGAACTTAGAAGCATATAGTTTGGTTAAAAGTCTATTAGATAAGATAAGATCAATCGTTGTTCACCAAACTATCCAAGAATTATATATGATATAATTGACAACTGTTGTCTACCTAAATAATCATTTTTTAAGGACTTCCAGTGGTTGACTTAGGACATGACGAAATATGGATCTTGGCTCACTAGAAAGAATTATGGGATATACTTTTCAAATTAATAGTAAGGGCTATTAATTTGATAAAAATAGTGGGAGATATATTATGAATATATCATAATCATTTGAACATAATAAATAACTCAGACAATCTAATGTTTATTTTATGCATTTTATACATTGTAGATATTTAAATGGCAAAAAATACAAATACTTTCTCCGTACGAGCAACCCTTGAGAAGGACAAGCTGACACTAACTAACTTCCTGGATTGGTATAGGAATTTAAGGATTGTCATCAGGCAAGAGCGTAAGCTCCATGTTATTGAAATTCCTTCACCTGCTCCTCCTGCTGAGAATGCAACTCGCGTTCAGCAAAATGCTTATCAAAAGCATATTGATGATGTGAATGATATTGCATGTCTCATGCTGGCAACCATGAGTGTTGAGCTTCAAAAACAACATGAGCATATGGATGCTTATGAGATGATTGAACACCTTCAAAGAATGTTTGAGGGACAAGCTCGTCAAGAAAGGTTCGACACGAGCAAAGCACTGTATGCTTGCAAACAGAGAGAGCGTGAACCTGTTGAACCACATGTTCTGAAGATGATAGGTTATATTGAGTATCTTGATACTTTGGGTTTCCTGATTGGTTTGGAAGCTCAGATTGACTTAATCTTGCAATCTTTGAACCGCAACTATACTCATTTTGTTATGAATTACAATATGAATGAGATAGACAAAACACCCACTGAATTGTTGGCCATGTTACGAACTACTGAAACCAACATGAAAAGGATGAACCTGCTGCCATGTTGATGGTAGATAACAAAGGTAAGGCTAATAGGAAAGGCAAATGGAAGGGAAAGAAGAAGATTAGATCTGCTTCTGGTCCCAAGCCAAAGGCTAATCCCAAACAGGCTTTAAAGCCTAAGAGTGTTGTTGCAAAGGGTGATTGTCACTACTATGGTAAACCAGGTCATTGGAAGAGAAACTATCATGCTTATTTGGAGGATCTGAAGAAGAAGAAGGCTAGTCAAGCTTCTGATTCAGGTATTTATGTTATAGAGGTCAATTTGTCAACTTCTACATAATGGGTATTGGATACTGGATGTGGTTCTCACATTTGTATAAATGTACATGAACTACAAAGGAGTAGGACTTTGGCTAAAGGAGAGGTCGACCTACGAGTTGGCAATGGAGCAAAGGTTGCTGTTTTAGCTGTAGGGACTTATTATTTATCATTGCCCACTTGGCTTATTTTAGAACTTGAGAACTGTTTTTACGTGCCTGCAATTTGCAGAAACATTATTTCGGTTTCTTGTTTAGACAAGAAAGGTTTTGTATTTTTAATTCAGAACAATAGTTGTTCCTTTTCTTTGAATAATGTTACCTATGGGGTTGCACGTTTATTTAACGGTTTATATGTTCTTGATTTAGACACTCCTATCTATAATGTGAATAACAAACGTCTTAAAATAAATGACTCAAATTAAACATACCTCTGGCACTGTCGTTTAGGCCATATAAATGAGAAGCGCATTTTCAAGTTATATAAGGATGGATACTTGGATAAGTTTGACTTTGAATCATACGAAGCATGCGAACCTTGTCTCATTGGAAAAATGACTAAATCTCCTTTTATTGGACAAGGTGAAAGGGCCACTGAACGATTAGAACTTATACATAGTGATGTATGTGGTCCTATGCGTACTATGACAAGAGGTGGCTTTTACTACTTTATCACGTTTACTGATAATTTCAGTAGATATGTGTATCTTATGAAGAAAAAATCCGATTCTTTTGAAAAGTTCAAAGAATACAAAGCTGAAGTAGAAAAGCAAACTGGCGGAAGTATTAAAACTCTATGATCTGGTCGTGGAGGTGAATACTTAAGCCATGAATTTAAGAGTTTATTAAAAGAGTGTGGTATTGTATCACAACTCACTCCTCCCGGAACACCACAATGGAATGGAGTTTTTGAAAGGAGGAATCGTACTTTGTTGGACATGGTACGATCGATGATGAGTCATGCAGATCTTCCAATTAGTTTCTGGGGCTACGCCCTGGAGACGGCTGCTTATAAACTTAACCAAGTTCCTACTAAAACGGTTCAGAAGACTCCATATGAGATATGGACTAAGAAACGTCATAGCATGTCATTTATGAAAATATGGGGATGTGAAGCGTTTGTGAAACGTTTAACTTCTGAAAAGCTAGGACCTAAATCAGACAAATATAATTTTGTGGGATACCCAATTGAAACAAAAGGGTTATTCATTCTATAATCCTTCCGAGAACAAAGTGTTTGTTGCTCGAACTACAGTTTTTCTTGAAAGAGAAATGCTTTCGAAGAAAAACAGTGGGAGGATAATAGATCTCGATGAAGTTCGAGGCCCACAAGATAACAATGAACCAATGGAGGAACTTGAGCAGGATGTACAAGACCACAACACTGCTCATGGAACACAGGTTATTCGTAGGTCTAGTAGGATTCGCCATGAGCCTGAGAGATATTATGGATTTCTCTTAACTCAAGATGGTGATGTGATGCTTATCGACGAAGATGAGCCTCTCACATACTAAGATGCTATGAACACTCCAGAATCCAAGAGATGGCTGGATTCCATGAAATCTGAGATGGAATCCATGTATACTAATCAAGTATGGACTTTGGTTGATCCACCTAAAGGGGTAAAACCTATAGGGTGCAAGTGGGTTTTCAAGAAGAAGATCGGCATGGATGGTAATGTACAGACCTATAAGGCACGTTTGGTGGCAAAAGGTTTCAAGCAAATTCATGGTATTGACTATGATGAGACTTTTTCACCAGTGGCTATGGTCAAGTCTATCAGGATTTTGCTTGCTATAGCTGCTTACTATGATTATGAAATCTGACAGATAGATGTCAAAACCGCTTTCTTAAATGGGAGCCTTGAAGAAGATATGGATGTGTATATGACACAGCCTGAAGGTTTTGTTAATCCAAAGAATGCTGTAAAGGTATGTAAGCTGCGTCGATCCATTTATGGATTGAAACAAGCCTCAAGGAGATGGAACATTCGTTTTGATGAAACTGTCAAAGAGTTTGGGTTTATTCAAAATGAAGATGAACCATGTGTTTACAAGAAGGTAAGTGGGAGCAATGTGGCATTCCTAGTATTATATGTTGATAATATATTAATAATAGGGAATGACATTCCTTCTTTACAGGCTGTTAAGACTTGGATGAATAAGAATTTCTCAATGAAAGACTTAGGCGAAGCGACCTATATTTTAGGTATCAAGATCTATAGAGATAGATCAAGAAGAATGATCGGCCTAAGTTAGAGTAGATACTAGTCTAATCCAGGTGAAGGTCACTGGACAGCAGTCAAGAATATTCTTAAGTACTTGAAAATGACTAAAGATTAATTCTTGGTATATGGAGGAGAAGATAAGCTGGTAGTAAAAGGTTACACCGACGCTAGTTTCTAGACAGACAAGGATGATTCGATTTCTCAGTCTGGATTTGTGTTTTGTCTAAATGGAGATGTTGTATGCTGGAATGGTTCACAGCTGAGACAGTTGTTGATTCTACAATAGAGCCTGAGTATATTGATGCTTGCGAAGCAGCCAAGGAGGCTGTTTGGGGATGTACTTAGGATATATCACCTAATTAATAAGATTAATAATCGAGGGGATATACATATATGTAAAGTGCATACAAATGATAACATTGCAGATCCACTGACTAAGGCTTTGTCGCAGCAGAAGCACGAAGGTCATACTAGTTCCATGGGTATTAGATACATCAGAGATTGGCTCTAGTACAAGTGGGAGATTGTTAGTATTGGTGTCCTAGAGACAATACTTTTAATGTTTTATTGAAAACAATTAAGGATTATGTTTTATGTGATTATTATTTATTATGTCTTTATTTACTGCGTTATAAATTGAAAGGATAATAAATGTCCTTGGAATATTAATACGTAATATATATCTTTAAGTATGTGACTTAAAAATGAGATTATATGAATAGTATTTTATTCCTAAAATTCCCTAGTCAAGTATTATTATTTAAGGACAATAATAATGCAATAAGACTAGTATGTTTGTTGACGGATGACCACATCTCATTGGTCATAGGTATGGTGATACTAAAGTCAAGAACATAAGTGTATGTATCAATACATGATATTGGAAAGACCCGCCGTGAGATTCTACATGTTAATAAGTGTCATAAGAAATCTCACTGTGATAATGATGTAATGATCCTCTGACTTGAAATCATTATATTTCTATACGAGAATTAATATACTTTGATTACACTTAAAGTTACCTTTAACCGGGTAATGATAAAGGTGTACATTGGGTATGCTATGAATCGTATGAGGAATATGAATGATAGATATAGGATTTAACCCTCCAATTCTAGGAGTGATATTATTGGCCTCTTGATTGAGTGAGACTATGAAATGCATGGCCATGCTCAAATATTGATTTGTTTAAAAAGTCTACTCATTGATCAAGGAAACCGAGATTAAACGTTGAAGATGATGACACTATACATGCCTCGAGTTTGATCTATAATATAAGGTTAAAGAGATTATATTACATGGAACATTATTCACGAAAGGTTTAATTGAATCACCAATTATTATTGTTACTTGGATAGCAATGATGTATTACTAGATGCCGCTCATTGTTTATAATTTTATTATTAGATAATAAAATTTTTGTCAACGTAATAATAACCTAAAGGGTCACACACAAAGAACGTCAAAACGGAGGTTTATTTAAATTACGAATTTAAATAAATTATTGTTTATTCGAATTTAATTATTGAATTAATTAAGTGGGACTTGATTAATTATATTAGAATTCGGATTTAATAAGTATTATTATTATTCGAATTTAATTATTGAATTAATTAAGTGGGACTTGATTAATTTTATTAGAATTCAGATTTAATAATAATAATAACCCAAAGTCATAATGGGTTTTGGAAACCACATGGATTAGGGTTAGGCCAAAAATCTCTTTCTCCCCTATATATACATAATGATGTATAGTATTAGGGTTTAATCATGAAATTTCATTTTTAGAGAAAAACCCTAGCTGCTCAACAGTAAGAGAGGCTAGAGAAAGAGAGAGAGAGAGAGACAAACAATTCGGCTAGTACCGACTCCGGTGATCGTAGGACGATCGGGCGTTCGTGTGGACTTCTTTAGAGAGCAAATCTTTGCAACAAAGGACTGTTGTGATTAATCTTTCTGGACCTACATTAAACAGCATATGAAAGCTTTGTTAAGGTACATACTTCTTCACCATAATCATCCAACGTTATACATGGATCCTGCTATTGAATTTCGATTTTTTTATTGTTTTTACGTTAATTCCGCTGCGTTTTCATGCCCGAAACCCTTCAATTTGATCAACTCCCAGACTCTAATTGACATCCAGACTTTGACTTTATTCCTTCTGAAAATCTTCTAAGTACAAATAACTTTAATACATGTATAGGGACTAGACTGTGATTGTTTAACTGTTCAGTGACTAGAAAGACTTACTACAGACAAAACCATACTAGGCTATGTTCTAATATTTTTAACATCATCAAATGAATATATTCCTAATAGAGATAATGACTTCACTCATGACCGGAGGCCAAGCCATGACTTCAGAGACCGGAGGACAAGCCATGACTTCAGAGACTAGAGGCCAATCCATGACTTCAGGGATAATAGGTCAACCCAATTTGAGTTTTTTTTTTATCGAGTCCAAAATTAATTATGTTCGAGTTCGAATCTGTCTTGAATTATAAACGAGTTGAGTTCAAGTTATTAATGAACTTATCGAGTTTTTAGAAGAGGTTATTGAGTTTATCAAAATTTTTATCGAGTTTTAGAAGTTATTGAGTTTTTTTAAAAGTTTATCGAGTTTCATTTGAATTTTTTAAAAAATATTTTATTGTTAACTAATTAACCGAAAACTTTTCTTTTACTACCAAAAATTGCAATAAAATTAAAAAAATATTAAAATAATGTTGTTATTTGAATTATTTTTAAATTTATTAATTTTAGTACAATATAGATATTGTTTAGTCAAAGTTTTAGATTGTTAACATATTAAACCAATATTTAACTAACCTTTGATAGAAATATTAATAAATGTGTTGCGCATAAATAAATAATAAATAATTTTAAAATAAAAAGAATTAATGACTAATAATAATCATCAATTTAACTTTGTATATAAAATAATTATATAAATTTATTATAAGAATATATGATTCAACATATGTTAATCTCATAGTATAATTAATTTACTTACTATTAATTTAACAAATATAAAAAATTAATAACTAATAATAATATGGGAAACAATAACTAATTTAAAATTTAAAATATAATTTTGAGAACATATAAACATATACATATGTATAATAATATTTAAAGAAAGCAAAGAAGTTATGGAGCTTATCTAGTCGAGTTTCACACAACTTCATTCGACTCGATCTTAGTTTTTTGCCGAGCCTAAAATCTTTTTTGACTTGGAGTCAAACTTCAAAAATTTCTACTCGACTCCATTCGAGTTTTTTGTCGATTTTAAAATCTTCTTTCAGCACGTGTTCAAAAACGAGTTTGAGACAAATTTGAACTACTCGATTCGAGTGACTATCCGACGACTTGGCATTCATTCAAATTATGTGGGTGTTTGGGGTTCCTTAAACTTAAAATAAGTAACTTATTTTTTATTTATTTTTACATATTTTCATATTTTTTTTTAAAGATAAATATTTGTTTTAGAATTTTAAAACCAAATATGAACTTAATTATTTCCGGAAATAAGAGCTTATTTCTGAAAATTACATACATCCCTACTTTTTTCCGGAAATAAGTCCTTATTTCCATAAGTTATGGTTTGCCAAACAGGCCCTATATAAGCTTTGAATTCATTCATTTTTTATATACATATAAAATATAATCATATTTAAAGAGTCAAATTCAAATTACTCGAATTCAGTTTCAACCTCGTTCAATTGGCAAATAAAGATTTTACCAAATGATACAAATTTTATCAAATAAAGACGGTGATTCAGCAAGTTTGAAAGCAAGCAAAAGGGTTTCCCATCTCAGTCCCGGTTCACTCCACCGATGTTGTCGGAGACACACTTGTATGACACATCTATTTGTTAATGAAAACCTTTTCTCATTTCAAAAAATTATATTAATTGTTAATTTAAAAGTTATTTTTAATTATAATATTCATATATTTTATTAAATTTTATTATGCGAGTTGTGTTTCTAATGTAATTATTAAATTTAATTTAAAAAATAACAAATGACAATTATTATATTTTATTAAAAATAATATGTTAATTTATTTAGCTGTTAACAAGAACCCAGAATAAATAATTTATATAAAAATAATATATATTATTCTGATTACTTTTATAGAGTTGGGTTCAGTGAAGACCCAAAAAAGGTAGAGACCGTGGAGACCTACATTCACACTGCAAGATCTGTCCATTAATGGCAATATTGTAAATTAGTAAACTAAAAAGGCTAGTGTCCTGCAGAATAGTAACAATTATTTTTTAAAAATTAACTGTAACAAGCCAAAAAATATGTAATCAATTGTTACGGTAGTATGTAAAACATTGTGCACTTCAGACACATTACATCAAATATGTTGGACTTAAATCAAGCCTAGCCTATTTAATTATATGTCTTACTGTAACATAGTTTGTACTTCTGTAATAGTTTAGTGACTTAGATATTCTTGTATAAAATTGCAGATAGAAGTCTACTCAGTTTGTCTTTCAATTGTAAATAAAGTCAAAATAAAGTCTGTTAGAAGATTCAAGTTGAATCATGCAACTAGACAAAAAAGACTGTGGAGAAATAAGGGAAGCCATCTGAGAATTCTATCAAGGCAATTACTGAGTTTAAAAGTCTACTATTCGAGAAGTCAGAACTGTGGGAACATTTCGAGAAGTCTCAAAACACATTCAACTGCTCAGTACTCGATCGAGAAGTCAGCCATTCGACAAGTCAAATATTGAAGTCATTCGAGTAGTGTTAATTGTGAATCATTCGAGAAGTGAGAAAAGACAATCAATTCGAGAAGTTAGCAAAATGAGCATTCGAGAAGTGGTAAAGCTGAGGCATTCGAGAAGTCACAATTTCAAGTTTCTATTCGAGAAGTCTAGCTTAATCGAGAAGTCATCTAATGGAGTATTCTAATCGAGAAGTCTAGTCATTCGAGAAGTTAGACGTTCATGGTTCAATCGAGTTGTCACAACAAGTACTCAATCGAGAAGTCAACCTCTATAACTTCTCGAAATATTTTGAACAGAGTACTCGACTGCACCAAGGAGCTTTTTTCAAGGAAAGTTGCAGAACAAGTCAGATAATTTTGAAGCTCTGTTTTTACAGGATAAGTCAGGCCTGCAATGATAGTGACAAGTCTACAATGAAGCTGGGAAGTCAGTCAAGACAAATGACAGAAGGTATAAGGCTGGATGTAGCAGACTGTCACAACAGTGTTAGCTAGAAATAGATATCAGTCAAATGTAAAGGATGTCTTGTCTTTTTCTAGTTATAGCTAATCTGTCTTATGTGAGCATGTGCACAGGACATGTTGTCTTTATATTTTATGCGCAGCCACATTTGATAGGTGTCTTGTGAGTTTTACAATTGTAAATTTCCTAGAACAAGAAGCTGAAGTTCAATTTGAATTTCATATTGTAACAAAAGTTCATTCTAATAAAATTAGATTGAAAGTTACATCTAGTGCTATGATATTCATCATCACTGTTTACTGTTCTAAGTTAAAACTGTTTAATCTATTCAATCTTACAATCCAGTTAACAGTTGAACTAGCTCACTAGAATCAAAGAAAAAGAAAAATGATTGAAGTATACATTCACCAACCCTGTAAACTTCTATGACTCATAATTCCTAACAAGTGGTATCAGAGCAGGCTGTTAATATACAAACAAACTAAAGATCAAGATGAGTTCTCAGAAGCTAAGCAGCATAAAGATTCTTACATTTGACAGAGAAAATTACAATCTATGGAAGAGGAAGAAGTTGATGTTCGTAAAGGCTGCAAACCCTATGTATCCTGAAATACTAAAGAATGCTCCTTTCATGCCAATAACTCTAGTTCCTGAAACCACTAGTGGGTCTGAAGTTATTCCAGCAACATGTATACCTAAAGATCCATCTCAGTACACAGATTCAGAGAAGGAAAAGGTGTCTCTTGACAATAGCTTATGCTAATACTAATTGAATCACTGGATCTTGTGATGTACAACAATATTGTCAATTGCACATCTGTAAAACACATATGAGAGACTATAGAAATTCTGTGTGAAGGAACTGAGGAGGTAAGGGAAAATCAAAGGCAGCTCCTTGTTTCTCAATATGAAGCTTTCGTGTCAAAACCAAATGAAGGAATAACTGAAGTATTTGAAAGGTTCAACAAACTGATCAATGATCTTCAACTTCATGGAAAGTACTATGAGACAAAGGAAACGAATATGAAGTTTTTTGCTAACTCTCCCAGAGCATCTGGAGCATAAAATCTCTGCAATAAGAGAATGGAGAGATCTAACAAAACTTCCACTTGAGACCCCGTATGGAATCCTAAAGACATATGAACTTGAGTTCTATTAGAAGAAAGCCATAATGGGAAATAGATGGAAAATGGCAAATGTCTCAAATGCTTTGGTGGCAAAGGAACCTTCTATAACTGATGTAATAACCCAAATTTTCAACGTTTGGTATTATTAAGATTTTTGGGTAAATTTTTTTTATGAATAAATGATTTTATTGATTTATTTTTCATAAGGTACTTGAGATGTGAGGCCGTATTATTAAGATACGGGATATTCGAAAATATGCGTATCGGTGTTATGGTAGCATACATAATAAATATAGGACTAATAATTATTTTTAGTCTAACAAAATATATTTAGAATCCGGATGAAAGTCGTAACAAAGTTTGAGAGACGGTGTAAGTGAATAGTGTTTATCCGGAGAATTGTTTCATAAATTCTTGAAATAATTAAAGGGTATTAAATTTAATAATAATGATTCATTAAAGAATTATAAAAATGAGAGTTTAATATTGTAAAACTTAAGTTTGTCGGAGGAATAAAGTACGAGAACGAGAGATTAAAACGTTGTCGGGAAATTACGCGATTACCGCAAAAACCTTTTAAAACCCAAGCTTCCACCACACACTTCCAAAAATAAGAAAAGTCAGCTGAGCTCTTCCCCATTTCCATGGAGAAAAACCGAAGTGAAAAAAGGAGGAAGAAGACGGTGGAAACTACATGGATACTTGGTGAATTATTGCATATAATAGCTTAAAAGAAAGGTGTTTCCAAGCTCTGCCTAACCAAGGTAACATTTCAAGCACCCACCATCTCTAGATTACTTTTTTTACAACTTGAAAGTGGTGATGAATAGTGATTCCGAAAATTTAAAATTTTATTTCTTTGATTCTTGGATTCATATGGCTCGTTAGATGATTGCTATGCGATGTATAAGTAATGGGTAGTGTATAACAAGCTTGGATTGGTCATAGAAATACAAGGGTTGCTCATTTGATTTTTAGTTACATTTTCATAATATTGACTGATTTTTTGGCTTGAGATTGTCGTATGTTAATTGTTGATGTTGTTTGAGGAGTTTGGGATTGTTGTTGGTTGGATTGGAGTAGTATAAAAATGGAAAAAGACGAGTTTACAAACGTTACCATGCCAAAATTTTGCTTCCCCTGTCTGCTGCCCACTGTCCAGAAAATCTGGGAATATTGTTTGTCTGGTCTGGGTAGTTTGATGAATGGACTGGATATTAGTTAGTCTCTAATTCGTTTGAGCGCTAATTTTGCGTCATTCGGAGTTACGGGCCAAAAGTTATGGTCGATTTAGTAACGGTAGCGCAAAAAATAAAAATCCTGTTTTCCTTGAACTTTGAAGCTATGATCACCCTAGTTAGAGGATTCCATAAATCATGAGTTATTTTAAATACTAGGAACACCTGAGATTACCTGGGAAGAAGAATTGGATTAAAAGGAGTAAAATCTGATTTATTAAAATTGGTAGAGTGCAAGTCATGTTACCATAAATCATAGAAATGGTAATTCTGGAGCCACGGTTTTGGATGAATTGTTCGGATGACTTAACACTATTTCTGGGCTGAGGATTTGCTTGGTCTATGTTCTAATCTGAGTCTAGTTTGCGTAGTCTCAAACGGTGAGTCGATTGGATTAACGAGCTAGGAGATATAACTATTTTAGTAAAGGTTGTTCATAACCTACGAATTGCTTAAACATTGAACTTTGGAGAATTGTTTCACCTAGCTAACAATCTTATCTCGAATTGAAATTTTTATGTCATGTTGTTGGTGGTACAAAGATGATCTCAGAGAAGGATTCATATTAAATGGATTAATTTCCGATTTATTAAAAATGCTAGAAAACAGGGTGTTAAGTGAAATGAACATAAGAAAAAGATTAAATCACCGTTTTGGGAAACGATTTCGAGCAAGTTAGAGGACTTGTCTCGAGTCGGTCAAGTAACGAAAGTTGTTGAGGAATATCATGACTACATGTAGATATAAGGAACATGATTAAAAAGCATTGTCAAGATAACTTTTCGAATAGCTAAAGTAGGCCCGAGGAGGTGAAGTACCGAGCAAAATATGGAGTAAATTGTATAAATTTACAATTAACCTAATACATACATATGTATACTAAGAGTGGGTTCTTATGTGATTATAGAGTACCCGGAACGTGTAAAAGTTGGAATAGCATTCCTTGGACTCCAGGCAAGTTTTTCAACTTTATAATTTATTTCTATATCAGAATATTGCTAATTCCTGGTAATGCAAGATTTCTTAAAATCTTTGACTCTATAACAAGTTCTTCGATTATAAAGTGTGGTTGTGGTTTGAACTATTTATCTCCTTGTAGTTGTTGAGAATGCATATTATCATTTTCACTTTGAACTACTTTGTTTCTTATAAACTTGATTCTTCTGCTACTCTGAACTTCTCGAAAAGTTAGAGTATGCATGTAACCAGATTGAATATCTGTTCTGTGCGTCGAGTTACCATTCAGGGTACTCGATGGTTAACCGGGGATAGTCGAGTATTTTCAGCGGTAGTAGGTACTACCAGAATATTTCAATTCAAAAATCTAATTGAGTATTATGAGATGATTAATGAAGATCATCGATTTAATTATTTTCAACCATTCATTTAATTATTAAATAATATTTTATTATTAATTAAATATTATTTAAAAAGTCCGAGATCCTGTGTTTCCTTATGAACGAAGGGTTTTCAATTCCACTTTGGATTATTTAAATATTATTTAATATTAATTAAATATTATTTAAATAATGTGGATCAATATAAATAAAATTATTTAATTATAATTATATTCTTTGATTATTTTAAATAATATTAAATATTATTTTAATATAACTGAAATATTAGGGATCTTTAAAAGACAGTGGTTATTCAATTGTTTTAAGCAAAACAATATTTAAAAAATTGTTTGACTCTGATTATATGAAATATCCCGGTTTACTGAGGGTTGAGGGTTATTGTAGAACCCTAATCCTTACTCAAATATTTTTGTGACGTTTTAAAAATATAATGGAGCTTCCGGAAAATGTTTTAAATATTATTTTTAATTAAATGTTGGTTATTTAATTACCAATAAAATATTCTGCAGTTATTTTCGGGTTAACCACCCCACATTAGGGAATGAATCAATAATCCTGACATTCTTCCCGTATATACCTGGGTCTTTTGAAACTCATATCTAGCTCCAATTAAATACTCTTTATTAAAGTTATTATATTATATAATAGCGACTCCCCGGGTTGTGTTCTGGACTCTTCTCGAACCGAGTACTTTGTTTTGTTAATTCGTTGACTAAGAGTCAACCCACACCGATACGATTACTTCCACCAAAGTTCGGAAGTGAATCTATGATCTGATGATTGAAATCCTAGAGAGGATAATTATTAGTCTGGAAATTTCGAATATACTGTTGCTTCCAGACTGAGCTATAGTGTTACGTATTCACCAGGGACTGAAGTAAGGTTGGGTAAGAGGTCGAGTGACGCACGACCCAACATAATTAAAGGCCCATGAGTTGCCTAGGGTGACGTCCCGATAAGGGGTTGTCCTTCTACTAGTAGAGAAAGTGACTGGTTCTTCTATTGTACAATGCGACTGATCATAGCGTACAGTAGGGCATTGAAAAATCTCCAATCATAGTCCTCTCTTCCAATTAGAATTTGACATTAACACTGTAACGAAAGCCAAGGTGCTAAGTTAAGGATAATGTTAATGGGAACTGTTGAACATGACTGTTCCTACACTATAACGAAAGCCAAGGTGGTAAGTTAAGGATAGTGTTAATGGAAACTGTTGAACTTGACTGTTCCTACACTATAACGAGGGCCACGGAGCTAGTTAATGAGAGTGTTAATGGGAATTATTGAAATTACATTCATTCTGTTCACAGTATATTGAACTGCTTGCTTATTGATACTCAAATGAATGGTACTCTGTGGATGAGGCCATTGTGCTAAGTCATTGATTCTGTCAGTCTCAAAATTATAAACTTAAATTGTGGTATTGCAGTAACTTGAACTGCATTCTTATCATGAATATCTTCTTGTATCGTGAACTCTGATTCCGTTATTGTCGAGATATAATTGGTTATACATCTTCACTCATATTGTAAGTTGTATACTTTTATTGTTGAATATCCAGTTGGGATAATTGTGGCTATCACCTTTTCCTTGAAATATTCTGATAAATAACTTGCTGAGCATTCTTTGGCTCATTCTTGCTTTTTGTAAACCTTATATCTTGCAGTAAGAGATGACAATGAATTGTATACCTCGAGTATTACGCAAAGGAACAGGAAGATTCGAGATTGAGCTAGTCAGGTTCATGGCTTCGTCAAATGGTGCAAGAAAGATATGATTTAAGTTTAGAATCCTAAGCCTTATTGTAAAATATGTAATGTAGCAATAAATCTTGAAATAATATTTACTTCTAATGTCACATCATGTAGAAGTTATATTGGTATTGTGAGATCCTGATGTTACATTGGTTTGTAATAACTGTTATTATTTTAAGTTCGTTTCCTGAGACTATAACTTGAGTTGTGTATTTGGTTTGGGGTTACTGTTTTTGTGTTTAGTTATTATAATTGTTAAAGCAGGGGAGTATTATTGTTGTGAAAATTGGACGGTGACAACCTAGATTCCTGACCCCGGATCTGGGGGCGTCACAACTGAAAAGACTGGTACAAGCAAAAGGGTGAAAACTGAAGAGTATGAAGAGCAGGAACATGAAGAAAAAGACTCTGTCAAAAGTGAATCAGAAGAGGAAGAGTTCTACACCATTGAAGAACTTGAGGGCATGGACAACAAAACCATGGCCTTCATGGCAAAGAAATTTGGAAACTTGAGATTCAAAGAAACAAAAGTTTCAAAACAAGACCAACCTTCAAGTCCTCAAGCAAAGGAAAGAATCCAGCAAGGAGCACCAACAATGGAGGATACAAAACTGGAACAATTGATAGATCTAAGATAAGATGCTATAACTGTAATGACCTTGAACACTTTGCAACAGAGTGTAGAAAACCTAAAGCAATAAAAAAGGATAAAGACTACTTAGAGCTGGAAGCCAAGTATGAAGCTCTCCTTAAAAAGCAGACAGAAAAAGCTTATATTGTTGAGGGAAAATGCTGGGATGACACAGATGAAGATGAGGAAGAAGAATATGGAAATTTGGCACTCATGGCCAACTCAACTAGTGAATCCTCATCCTCAAATTCTCACGTACCCACATTATTCTCTCTTGACATGTCAAATTCATAATATAAGAAAACTGTGGAAGAATTGAGCATTGAAATGTTTAACATTCACACTAGCATGACTACTGCTTATGAGGAAATTGCTAGGCTGGTAAGAGTCAATGATAAACTAACTGCTAGGAATGAAACTTTGGAATTACCTGCAGTAAAACTAGCAAACTTGAAACAGGAAAATGAAAATCTAAAGAACAAGGTTGTTTGTTCTGAACAAATTGAAAAGTTTCTTAAAGAACAAATTTCTGAAAATGAGTTAAAAATCAGATCATATCAAAACTCAACAACTGTTGTTCAAGAGTTTCATGAGAAGAGCAAAGAAAGTACTAGGATTGGAGTTGGTATTGATTATGAGAATCTTAAGAAGAAGAAATATGTTCTAACAAGAGGTAAAAAGGTTGAAATCCATGGAAATCCTCATATTTTGAAAAATGTCAAAGAACCAATTTTTAAGAAAGCAACTGTTAAGTTTGATGAAGTTAGTATGGTTATCAAACAACAGTGGGATGATAAGGATAAGGAAGCAATTGAAAGGGAAATGCCCTCTGTTGAAAAAGTAGAACCCACAATCAAAACCAAGTCCATTCCTGTTCAAACTAAAACAAAACAGAATGCTCAGAAAAGTGATTCTATGTATGCTACAAAGAAAAAGGCAAATAGAAATGGAAAAATAGGCATCAACAAATACAACAACTATGCACCTGTTCATAATGCTCCAAGAAAGATCTGCAAAAACTGTGGTTCAACAAATCATCTTACTCACATGTGCAAGAAGCCTGTTGTTGGAAATGATGAGTTTGCCTCTGGATATGTTAAACCATTAATGCATGATAATCATTAATCCTGTGACAAATTTGATTGTATGCCATGCAACTTGAATGTCATGAATACTTGTTTTAGGTTCAGAAAACAGTTTGTTGATGGCTGCATAAGTCAGAATCTGAACACAAATCCTAGGCCTAAATCTGCCAGTCCTGTAAAATATAGAAAGCATTCCATGTCACCTAAGCATGCATCTAGTTCTGAAAGTTTTAATCAAGCAAAAAGTAAGAAAAGAAAAAAGGATAACAAGCATGTGCAGGAAATTACATATGCTAAAAATAAGAATGAAACTCATGTAACTAAGCATAAAGGACCCAACCTTGTTTGGGTACCAAAGAAAACTTGATTTGTATTTCATTGCAGGCAGAGGTAAAAAGAAGGTCATGTAGATTTTGGACAATGGTTGTTCAAGGCATATGACTGGTGATAAAGCCCTGCTGTCACAATTCAAGGAGGAGGTTGGCCCAATGGTAACCTTTGGAGACAACAGCAGTGGTTTCACTATGGGATATGGCAAATTAATTCATGGAAATGTTGTCATTGAAGATGTAGCTCTGGTCAGTGGTTTGAAACACAACCTTCTCAGCATCACTCAGTTCTGCAATAAAGACCTAAAGGTGGAATTTGAAAAGGACTTGTATTTCATATCACACAGAAAGACCAAGGAAATTGCTCTACAAGGAGTGAGTAAGGGAAGCCTATTTGTAGCAGATTTGGACTCTGCAAATAAGGAAAAGATCTGCTATTTTTACACCAAAGCCTCAGAGAATGAAAGTCTGCTTTGGCACAAAAGACTATCTCACTTGAATATCAAAAACATCAATTCTTTAGTCAAGAGAGAATTAGTAAAGGATTTGCCTACACTTGAATTCTGTATAGAAGGATTGTGTGAGGCATGCCAGAAAGGATAAATGAAGAGATCAAGTCACAAAAGTAAGGAAATCACCTCAATAACCAAACCACTGCAACTAATCCATATGGATCTGGTTGGACCAGTAAATGTGATGTCCATGTCAAAGAAAAGATTTGCTCGTCCTGGTTGATGACTTTTTAAAATATACTTGGGTGGAATTCTTGCATTCAAAAGATGAAGCTCCTGAAATTATCATTGAAAACTTGAGGAGACTGGATAAAGGCCCTACTCCAGTAGTTGCCTTAAGAAGTGACAATGGTACAAAATTTAAAAATGCAGCACTCAGTGAATTCTGCAAGGAGAAAGGTATCACTCACCAATTTTCTGTCCCAAGAACTCCTCAACAAAATTGAGTGGTTGAGAGGAAGAACATGACTCTCATTGAAGCTGTAAGAACTATGCTAGCAGAAGCAAATCTACCAACCAATTTTTGGGTTGAGGCTGTTAGAACTGCCTGTTACACTCAAAACAGAACTCTCATCACAAAAACAGTTGGAAAAACTCCTTATCACATCATGACAAATAGAAGGCCATCTGTGAAATATATGCATGTGTTTGGAGCAAAGTGCTTTGTTCTCAACGATGATGTCAACAATCTTGGGAAGTTTGAAACAAAGGCATATGAATGAATCTTTGTAGGATACTCCTTGGACAAGTCTGTCTATAGAGTATATGTAATTGATCAACAAAAGGTTATGGAAAGCACAAATGTAACATTTGATGATTTCAAGATCCCCACTATGAGTTTGGAAGGTGAAGAATGTGACACTCTAATATTTGAAAATGAAATAGATCCTGAAACTTCTGCAACTAAAAAGGTTATAAGTACTCTTGAAGAATCCCATGTGGACATTCCACATGGAACAAATGTAGAAAGAGAACATGAAAATTTCAGTCATATCCAACTTGAAAATTCTCCACATGAGTCTAGCATGAACTCAGGGGGAGGTTCTCAAGAATCTGCAACAAATGGAAATCACTACAACCAGGAAGAAACATGCTTAAATGACAAAGATGGGACTCATCAAACTAAATGGAATAGAGCTCACACATCTGATCAAATCATTAGAAATCTTGATAAGGGTGTGAGGACAAGAAGAACAACTATGAATGAATGCTTATATGCCTGTTTTCTGTCTCAAAATGAACCTAAAAGAATTGAAGAGGCCCTGTTGGATCCAGATTGGTTAATTGCAATGCAAGAAGAATTGAATCAATTTGTGAGAAACAATGTTTGGGAGCTAGTGCCACCTCCAAAGGACAGATCTATGATAGGCACTAATTGGGTCTACAGGAATAAAATGGATGAACAGGGAATTGTAATAAGGAACAAGTCAAGGTTGGTTGCTAAAGGCTATTCACAAGAAAAAGGCATTAACTATGATGTGACCTTTGCTCCTGTTGCAAGATTAGAAGCAATCAGAATTTTTCTAGCCTTTGCAGTACACTCAAATTTTAAGGTCTATCAGATGGATGTCAAAAGTGCTTTTCTCAATGGTGAGTTGGAAGAAGAAGTATATGTACAGCAACCTCCTGGCTTTGAAGATCCAAATTTTCCAAACTTTATTTACAGACTCATCAAAGCATTATATGGACTCAAACAAGCCCCTAGAGCATGGTATGACACCTTATCAAAATTTCTTTTGGAAAATCATTTCACTAGAGGCACTATTGACAAGACTCTCTTCTATAAAAAGCAAGGTGAGGATATCATACTTGTTCAAATCTATGTGGATGATATCATTTTTGGGTCATCAAATGAGAAACTATGTCAAATATTTTCCAAGCTTATGCAAAGTGAATATGAGATGAGCATGATGGGATAACTCAATTACTTTCTAGGTCTTCAAATAAGTCAAAGGGCTGATGGCATTTTCATAAGTCAAACAAACTACATTAATGACCTACTCAAAAGGTTTGACATGCAAGATTGCTCAACTACTAAAACTCCAATGTCTACAGCTACAAAACTGGATGAAGACAAGAAAGGAAAAAGTGTGGATATGAAGACTTACAGAGGAATGATTGGATCCCTTCTCTATCTCACTGCAAGTAGACCTGACATAATGTTCTCTACATGTCTATGTGCTAGGTTTCAAGCAAATCCAATAGAATCCCATCTCATTGCTGTTAAGAGAATTTTGAGATATCTCAAAGGAACATCCTTTATGGGATTGTGGTACCCTAAAGAAACAGGGTTTAACCTAGTTGGATACTCAGATGCTGATTTTACTGGTTACAGAGTGGACAGAAAATTACTTCAGGTAGCTGTCAATTTCTTGGACAAATATTGGTATCTTCAGTAAAAAGCAACAGTCTGCGTCAACCTCTACAGCTGAGGCTGATTACATAGCTGCTAGAAGTTGTTGTGCTCAATTGCTTTGGATTAGGAATTAACTAAGGGACTATGTATTGGTGTTGGAAGGAATACCTATCATGTGTGACAATACTAGTGCCATATCAATTGTTGCAAATCCAGTTAATCATTCCAAGACAAAGCATATTGATGTAAGGTATCATTTCAAAAGGGAGCATGCAGAAAATGGAGTGATTAAATTATTCTATGTTCCTACACAAAGACAGTTGGCTGATATATTTACTAAGCCACTTGATGAAGCCACCTTTAATAGGCTGGTTAGTGAAATAGGAATGCTAAATTCTTCATGATAAGTGGCTCACTAAATATATCCCTCCAACTGTTACAACAATTGTTTCACAAACATGAACCTAAATGATTTATTTAAGTGAAACAAAACTGATGTATATTTATAAATATGTCAGTTATATTGTTGTACATATGATTTAACAAATATTTTAAAATAAAACTTGAATTGAGTTATCATGCTTGTGCATTATTAAATAACAAGTGTGGTAATTAAAATATCAGGAATATTGATCAATCACACTTCTTATATCAAAGAAGAATAAATAAATTATATTTATCTAAGAAGTAATGATTGCAAATCTCTTATTTTATTTTCCAAGTGAAGATAAAATAATTCTCTAAGAAAACTGGAGTTTGTAGTTAAGTTGCCATTCTTTCCGACTTCTTGACTAAGGAAATTCTAAGAGTTCTCGAATCATGATGTTGTGAGTTCTCGAATAGATCACTTCCAGAATTCTCGATCAAGTACTATTGAGAGTTCTCGAATCATCAGAGTTCTCGACTATAACTTGAGTGAGTTCTCGATTGTTTTAGTTCTCGATCAAGTACTATTGAGATTTCTCGAATCACCAGAGTTCTCGAATATAGCTTGAGTGAGTTCTCGATTGTCTTAGTTCTCGATCAAAATCTGTCAGTTCTCTACCAAAATAGCTTTACTCTTTTCTGAGTTCTCGAATACAAAAATTGATTACTATTCTAGTCGAGTTGTCTGTGTCATTTAAATAGCAAGGTAGATCTAGCATTTCATTTCTACGCTTAACTACGAACTCAAAGAAACCCTTGCATTCCAACTATTACTCTTGCACCCTTCTCTCTCTCTAAAACTTTCGTTTATTCTCTTCTCTATTTCTATACACTAACTCCATGGCATCCTCAAGCCCAGTCTCAACTGAAGTGTTTGTCATTCCCGTAACCAACTTCTTGGCCATCTCCAGAGATGCCGGCGCAAAACCTCAATACAATTGTTTACCAAGTTTTTAATAGACTCATACCTAAAAGAAGCTCTGTTAGCTAACCCAACTTAGTACCTTGACATTCTTGAGCAATTTTGGACTACTGCAGATTGGGAGAACATAGCTTTGGAGAATGGTAGCTCAAAAATAGTTGTAACCTGCAAAATCCAAGGATTAGATATCAGTTTTGATGAAGAAGATGTCAATAGGAGCTTAAAGATTCCAACTACAGAGTTTAATGATGAGCCAACTGATGAAGATTTGTTGGACTTTCTAGAAATTAAAAGGTATTCAGATACTGTGGACAAGGAAGGGGAGATGTTCAAGCTGGGAAAAATCAATAAGAAATTCATGAGAAAGGAGTGGTCATTTTTGTTCGACACAATTCTAAGAGTCTTCACCAGCAGGAAGACAGGATTTAACCAGGTTAGCCTCATTGCCATGAAGCTGGTCTACTCTTTGGCCTACAATCAAAGGCTCAATGTTGGAAAGCTAGTTCTTGGGGAGCTCATAACCAAGATTCCTAGGCAAGGTAATGAGATTTTCTTTCCTCGCATCATTCAATTAATTCTCAATTATAAGAATGTTAATTTAGTTGAATTTCCTGGAATGCTACTCAACCAACCTCTACATCCTCTCAATAGAGTGTAGTTGTAAAGAAGAAAAAGGAGAAAACTGATAGAAAAAGAGTACTAGAGACTGTTGTAGAGGATAACACTATTTTGGATGAGTCACTTGTGTAACCTTTAACCAGGAGAAGAAAAATTAAAAAGGATATAAGTGACCACTCTACATCCTCTCAACATGATGTAGAGATTAACAAGGGACTAAACCTATGAAGGGTTTCGGGCATGAAAACGCAGCGGAATTAACGTAAAAACAATATAAAAAAATCGAAACCCAATCGCAGGATCCATGTATAACGTTAGATGATTATGGTCAAGAAGTCTGTACCTTAACAAAGCTTTCATATGCTGTTTAATGGAGGTCCAGAAAGATGAATCACAGCAGTCTTTTGTTACAAAGATTTACTCTCTAAAGAAGTCCACACGAACGCCCGATCGTCCTACAATCACCGGAGTCGGTACTAGCCGAATTGTTTGCCTCTTGCCTCTCTCTCTCTATTTCTCTAGCCTCTCTTGATGTTGAGAAGCTAGGGTTTTTCTCTAAAAACGAAATTTGATGATTAAATCCTAATACTATACATCATTATGTATATATAGGGGAGAGAGAGATTTTGAGCCTAACTCTAATCCATGTGGTTTCCAAAACCCATTATGACTTTTGGTTATTATTATTATTAAATCTGAATTCCAATATAATTAATCAAGTCCCACTTAATTAATTCAATAATTAAATTCGAATAATAATAATACTTATTAAATCCGAATTCTAATATAATTAATCAAGTCCCACTTAATTAATTTAATAATTAAATTTGAATAAACAATAATATATTTAAATTCATAATTTAAATAAACCTCCGTTTTGACATTCTTTGTGTGTGACCCTTTAGGTTATTATTACATTGGCAATAATTTTATTATCTAATAATAAAATTATAAACAATGAGCGGCATCTAGTAATACATCATTGCTACCCAAGTAACAATAATAATTGGTGATTCAATTAAACCTTTCGTGAATAATGTGCAATGTAATATAATCCCTTTAACCTTATATTATAGATAAAACTCGAGGCATGTATAGTGTCATCCTCTTCAACGTTTAATCTTGGTTTCCTTGATCAATGAGTAGACTATTTAAACAAATCAATATTTGAGCATGGCCATGCATTTCATAGGCTCACTCAATCAAGAGGTCAATAATATCACTCATAGAATTGGAGGGTTAAATCCTATATCTATCATTCATATTCCCCATACGATTCATAGCATACCCAATGTCCACCTTTATCATTACCCGGTTAAAGGTAACTTTGAGTGTAATCAAAGTATATTAATTCTCGTATTGAAATATAATGATTTCAAGTCAGAGGATCATTATATCATTATCACAGTGAGATTTCTTATGACACTTATTAACATGTAGAATCTCACGGCGGGTCTTTCCAGTGTCATGTATTGATACATACACTTATGTTCTTGACTTTAGTATCACCATACCTATGACCAATGAGATGTGGTCATCCGTCAACAAACATACTAGTCTTATTGCATTATTATTGTCTTTATATAATAATACTTAACTAGGGAATTTTAGGAATAAAATACTATTAATATAATCTCATTTTTAAGTCACATACTTAAAGATATATATTACGTATTAATATTCCAAGGACATTTATTATTCTTTTAATTTATGACGCAGTAAATAAAGACATAATAAATATTAATTAAATAATCACATAAAACATAATCCTTAATTATTTTCAATAAAACATTAAAAGTATTGTCTCAAGGACACCAATACTAACAATCTCCCACTTGTACTAGAGTCAATCTCTCATGTATCTAATACCCATGGAACTAGTATGACCTTCGTGCTTCTGCTGCGACAAAGCCTTAGTCTGTGGGTCTGCATTATTCTTATTAGTATGCACTTTACATATATGTATATCTCCTTGATCATTAATCTCATTAATTAGGTGATATCTCCTAAGTACATCCCCAAACAATCTCATTGGCTGCTTCATAAGCATCAATATACTCAGGCTCTATTGTAGAATCAACAAATGTCTCAGCTGTGAACCATTCCAGCATACAACATCTCCATTTAGACAAAACACAAATCCAAACTGAGAAATCGAATCATCCTTGTCTGTCTAGAAACTAGCGTCGGTGTAACCTTTTACTACCAGCTTATCTTCTACTCCATATACCAAGAATTAATCTTTAGTACTCTTCAAGTACTTAAGAATATTCTTGACTGCTGTCCAGTGACCTTCACCTGGATTAGACTAGTATCTACTCTGACTTAGGCCTATCATTCTTCTTGATCTATCTCTATAGATCTTGATACCTAAAATATAGGTCGCTTCGCCTAAGTCTTTCATTGAGAAATTCTTATTCAACCAAGTCTTAACAGCCTGTAAAGAAGGAATGTCATTCCCTATTATTAATATATCATCAACATATAATACTAGGAATGCCACATTGCTCCCACTTACCTTCTTGTAAACACATGGTTCATCTTCATTTTGAATAAACCCAAACTCTTTGACAGTTTCATCAAAACGAATGTTTCATCTCCTTGAGACTTGTTTCAATCCATAAATGGATCGACGCAGCTTACATACCTTTACAGCATTCTTTGGATCAACAAAACCTTCAGGCTGTGTCATACACACATCCATATCTTCTTCAAGGCTCCCATTTAAGAAAGTGGTTTTGACATCCATCTGTCAGATTTCATAATCATAGTAAGCAGCTATAGCAAGCAAAATCCTGATGGACTTGACCATAGCCACTGGTGAAAAAGTCTCATCATAGTCAATACCATGAATTTGCTTGAAACCTTTTGCCACCAATCGTGCCTTATAGGTCTGTACATTACCATCCATGCCGGTCCTCTTCTTGAAAACCCACTTGCACCCTATAGGTTTTACCCCTTTAGGTGGATCAACCAAAGTCCATACTTGATTAGTATACATGGATTCCATCTCAGATTTCATGGCATCCAGCCATCTCTTGGATTCTGGAGTGTTCATAGCATCTTAGTAGGTGAGAGGCTCATCTTCGTCGATAAGCATCACATCACCATCTTGAGTTAAGAGAAATCCATAATATCTCTCAGGCTCATGGCGAATCCTACTAGACCTACAAATAACCTGTGTTTCGTGAGCAGTGTTGTGGTCTTGTACATCCTACTCAAGTTCCTCCATTGGTTCAATGTTATCTTGTGGGCCTCGAACTTCATCGAGATCTATTATCCTCCCACTATTTTTTCTTCGAAAGCATTTCTCTTTCAAGAAAAACTGTAGTTCGAGCAACAAACACTTTGTTCTCGGAAGGATTATAGAATGAATAACCCTTTTGTTTCAATTGGGTATCCCACAAAATTATATTTGTCTGATTTAGGTCCTAGCTTGTCAGAAGTTAAACGTTTCACAAACGCTTCACATCCCCATATTTTCATAAATGACATGCTATGACGTTTCTTAGTCCATATCTCATATGAAGTCTTCTGAACTGTTTTAGTAGGAATTTGGTTAAGTGTATAAGCAGCCGTCTCTAGGGCGTAGCCCCATAAACTAATTGGAAGATCTGTATGACTCATCATCGATCGTACCATGTCCAACAAAGTACGATTCCTCCTTTCAGAAACTCCATTCCATTGTGGTGTTCCGGGAGGAGTGAGTTGTGATACAATACCACACTCTTTTAATAAACTCTTAAATTCATGGCTTAAGTATTCACCTCCACGATCAGATCGTAGAGTCTTAATACTTCCGCCAGTTTGCTTTTCTACTTCAGCTTTGTATTCTTTGAACTTTTCAAAAGAATCGGATTTGTTCTTCATAAGGTACACATATCTACTGAAATTATCAGTAAACGTGATAAAGTAGTAAAAGCCACCTCTTGTCATAGTACGCATAGGACCACATACATCACTATGTATAAGTTCTAATCGTTCAGTGGCCCTTTCACCTTGTCCAGTAAAAGGAGATTTAGTCATTTTTCCAATGAGACAAGGTTCGCATGCTTCGTATGATTCAAAGTCAAACTTATCCAAGTATCCATCCTTATGTAACTTGGAAATGCGCTTCTCATTTATATGGCCTAAACGACAGTGCTAGAGGTATGTTTAATTTGAGTCATTTATTTTAAGACGTTTGTTATTCACATTATAGATAGGAATGTCTAAATCAAGAACATATAAACTGTTAAATAAACGTGCAACCTCATAGGTAACATTATTCAAAGAAAAGGAACAACTATTGTTCTGAATTAAAATGCATAACCTTTCTTGTCTAAACAAGAAACCGAAATAATGTTTCTACAAATTGCAGGCACGTAAAAACAGTTCTCAAGTTCTAAAATAAGCCCAGTGGGCAATGATAAATAATAAGTCCCTACAGCTAAAACAGCAACCTTTGCTCCATTGCCAACTCGTAGGTCGACCTCTCCTTTAGCCAAAGTCCTACTCCTTTGTAGTTCATGTACATTTATACAAATGTGAGAACCACATCCAGTATCCAATACCCATGATGTAGAAGTTGACAAATTGACCTCTATAACATAAATACCTGAATCAGAAGCTTGACCAGCCTTCTTCTTCTTCAGATCCTCCAAATAAGCATGACAGTTTCTCTTCCAATGACCTGGTTTACCATAGTAGTGACAATCATCCTTGCAACAACACCCTTAGGCTTTAAAGCCTGTTCGGGATTTGCCTTTGGCTTGGGACCAGAAGCAGATCCAATCTTCTTCTTTCCCTTCCATTTACCTTTCCTATTAGCCTTACCTTTGTTATCTACCATCAACATGGTAGCAGGTTCAGCCTTTTCATCTTGGTTTCAGCAGTTCGTAACATGGCCAACAATTCAGTGGGTGTTTTGTCTATCTCATTCATATTGTAGTTCATAACAAAATGAGTATAGTTGCGGTTCAAAGATTGCAAGATTAAGTCAATCTGAGCTTCCATAACAATCGGAAAATCCAAAGTATCAAGATACTCAATATAACCTATCATCTTCAGAACATGTGGTAGAACAGGTTCACGCTCTCCCTGTTTGCAAGCATACAGTGCTTTGCTCGTGTCGAACCTTTCTTGACGAGCTTGTCCCTCAAACATTCTTTGAAGGTGTTCAATCATCTCATAAGCATCCATATGCTCATGTTGTTTTTGAAGCTCAACACTCATGGTTGCCAGCATGAGACATGCAATATCATTCACATCATCAATATGCTTCTGATAAGCATTTTGCTGAACGCGAGTTGCACTCTCAGCAGGAGGAGCAGGTGAAGGAATTTCAATGACATGGAGCTTACGCTCTTGCCTGAGGACAATCCTCAAATTCCTATACCAATCCAGTAAGTTAGTTCCTGTCAGCTTGTCCTTCTCAAGGGTTGCTCATACGGAGAAAGTATTTGTATTGTTTGCCATTTAAATATCTACAATGTTTAAAATGCATAAAATAAACATTAGATTGTCTGAGTTATTTATTATGTTCAAATGATTATGATATATTCATAATATATCTGCCACTATTTTAATCAAATTAATAGCCCTTACTATTAATTTGGAAAGTATATCCCATAATTCTTTCTAGTGAGCCAAGATCCATATTTCGTCATGTCCTAAGTCAACCACTGGAAGTCCTTAAAAAATGATTATTTAGGTAGACAACAGTTGTCAATTATATCATATATAATTCTTGGATAGTTTGGTGAACAACGATTGATCTTATCTATCTAATAGACTTTTAACCAAACTCTATGCTTCTAAGTTCATAATGGTTGAATATAACCGTTTATTTTCACCTTATTATGACGACTCAGTTAGGTTAGACCCAATGATACAACGGCCGAATATAACCGTTTATATTCGTCGCATCTCACCACGATAGATAGGAGTCCCCTGCCACTGATAGTCCTTCCCCTAATCGATCTAGGATTCGATGAGTGTTCATTCATTGGAAAGCATCCGAGTAAAACTTAATATTTTGTTAAGGGGTTTAGAAAATTTATAACGATCATGATCACATCATAAAGAGATCCTCAATTTTTCCTTGAACCAAATATTTCAAATTGACATCTTAAATTGTTCATTTCCCAGGTAGATGGAGGATACTAGTGGTCACACTTAAAACCCATCAGCCTTACGAATACACATATCCGTTTTTGTCAGAAAATCCCAGTTATAGATATCAAAAATCAATATTTAATTCCGTGTTTTAAAAATCCATATTTCATAAACACAAGAATCTCATGACCGTTTGTTAATTTTAAAATCTTAAATCGTTACAGATTTTATCTTGTTTAGCATGACAAGCGTGGCATGGGTGACGTATCTAATACATGCATACATCATTAATCTAATTAATGCATGCATCTTCTACTCTACACATACATTCATACATCAATATGTAATGTGAGTAAATTAAACATGTTTGGTTATGGCCCCATCCTATGTGATATTTCCAAGCTAATGGAATTATCAAGGTCAATCTATGGTGGTTTCAAATATTACACTATTACATGTCTTTATCTTCTTCATTGCTCCATCATCTGGATTGCCTCCTAGCTTCCTTGCTTTCAAGTCTCTATTGAACAATTACATTGAATAATAAATAAATCTATTCTAATGAAATTACAAGAAGAACTCGAGTTACATTCGAGATTAACAATTACAATTAATAGACGACATGCAAGTCGTATTTAAAAACCAAAACCATAAAACAAAACCACTATCCTATGGGTCTTTAGGCCATAACCATCCACCATGTTACCACATAACACATGTAATATATCTCAGATTATATAAACATATCATATAATCATATATAATAAATTTCAAAATTTCAGAAAATCAAATAAATTTTAGAAAATAATAAATTACCGTTTCGGGGCCTGTAACGTCGTCAAACGGCTTACATACACGAAGCTGACTATGTCAGTATTGCTCCGTGGCACGATTCCAGTCAGAAAATAGGACACTGGACACAGATTTCAGAAAATCTACCGAAGCCGTTTCAGAATTCGTATCGAATATGATTTCCATAACAAGAACAAACATGTATCATATACATACAGCAATACACACAATCATCCCATGATTATACAACACATGAATATCATATATTTAAAATCATATAAAACATATATATCAATATATAGTCATGGCATATCATATATATGTTTACATACATCGAAAAACTGTTAAACACATAACCAAATCATCCCATTATACACGTAGCTCTGATGTCATTGAAGGGTTTCGAGCATGAAAACGCAGCGGAATTAACGTAAAAACAATAAAAAAAAAATCGAAACCCAATCGCAGGATCCATGTATAACGTTAGATGATTATGGTGAAGAAGTCTGTACCTTAACAAAGCTTTCGTATGTTGTTTAATGGAGGTCCAGAAAGATGAATCACAGCAGTCTTTTGTTGCAAAGATTTGCTCTCTAAAGAAGTCCACACGAACGCCCGATCGTCCTACAATCACCGGAGTCGGTACTAGCCGAATTGTTTGCCTCTTGCCTCTCTCTCTCTATTTCTCTAGCCTCTCTTGATGTTGAGAAGCTAGGGTTTTTCTCTAAAAACGAAATTTGATGATTAAACCCTAATACTATACATCATTATGTATATATAGGGGAGAGAGAGATTTTGGGCCTAACTCTAATCCATGTGGTTTCCAAAACCCATTATGACTTTTGGTTATTATTATTATTAAATCTGAATTCCAATATAATTAATCAAGTCCCACTTAATTAATTCAATAATTAAATCCGAATAATAATAATACTTATTAAATCCGAATTCTAATATAATTAATCAAGTCCCACTTAATTAATTTAATAATTAAATTTGAATAAACAATAATATATTTAAATTCATAATTTAAATAAACCTCCGTTTTGACATTCTTTGTGTGTGACCCTTTAGGTTATTATTACATTGGCAATAATTTTATTATCTAATAATAAAATTATAAACAATGAGCGGCATCTAGTAATACATCATTGCTACCCAAGTAACAATAATAATTGGTGATTCAATTAAACCTTTCGTGAATAATGTGCAATGTAATATAATCCCTTTAACCTTATATTATAGATAAAACTCGAGGCATGTATAGTGTCATCCTCTTCAACGTTTAATCTTGGTTTCCTTGATCAATGAGTAGACTATTTAAACAAATCAATATTTGAGCATGGCCATGCATTTCATAGGCTCACTCAATCAAGAGGTCAATAATATCACTCCTAGAATTGGAGGGTTAAATCCTATATCTATCATTCATATTCCCCATACGATTCATAGCATACCCAATGTCCACCTTTATCATTACCCGGTTAAAGGTAACTTTGAGTGTAATCAAAGTATATTAATTCTCGTATAGAAATATAATGATTTCAAGTCAGAGGATCATTACATCATTATTACAGTGAGATTTCTTATGACATTTATTAACATGTAGAATCTCACGGCGGGTCTTTCCAGTGTCATGTATTGATACATACACTTATGTTCTTGACTTTAGTATCACCATACCTATGACCAATGAGACGTGGTCATCCGTCAACAAACATACTAGTCTTATTGCATTATTATTGTCCTTATATAATAATACTTGACTATGGAATTTTAGGAATAAAATACTATTCATATAATCTCATTTTTAAGTCACATACTTAAAGATATATATTACGTATTAATATTCCAAGGACATTTATTATTCTTTCAATTTATGACGCAGTAAATAAAGATATAATAAATATTAATTAAATAATCACATAAAACATAATCCTTAATTATTTTCAATAAAAAATTAAAAGTATTGTCTCTAGGACACCAATACTAACAACCTACTCTTAGGAGCACTTTCTCAACAAGGTGCATCTATTGAAATTGGGAGCCAGCCCACTCCACCTTGTACAGAGTCTGCACCATTGCAGGAATGCGGTCCTGTCAATGAAGAATTTTTAGTTGAAAAGGAGACACACTGTGCACCAGTAGGATCCTCTCATGAAACTTCCCCATTTTCTCAGGGGGAGTTGCCAACACTCAGTTCTACCCACAATCTTTCTTTCTCCTCTCAAATTTCTTCTCAACCAGCTGTGCCTAGCCTAACACACAAGGTTGTTGATCATCAGGATTCTCATTTCCCTGGTGAGCCCCACTCAAGTGACTTGGTGCATGATACCTTGTTCACCACTCAGGACAATCATTTAGATGGTGAGGGAATGCATGCTGAGGCATATCATGATGACACCATCAAAACCACAGAGGTTCCAGAAGTTTTTACTTCAGACTCTGTGGGGGCTCATGCATATCACAGCCAAGTGTCTTCACAGACTTTGGGTAATCTGGGGGACCTCCATACCATGCAAACGGCATCCCCTGGACACTCCCCAATCATTCAAAGACTGTCTTCTCAGGAGAGATCACCTATCCATCCAGTGTCTAATGAATCATCTGAGAAATTGGATGAGGAAATAGATACTGAGGGGACCACTGTAACTAGTGGCCCTAGCTCTCACTCTTTGTCTCAATGGCTGGAACCTGTGCAACATGACAGGGAACCAGGACCATCAATCAGTGGTGGGTCCCTTTTTGATGAGAAACTGCAAGAATTGTATGGAGATCAGCTGGAGGGTTTTTATTATATTGCACAGCAATTGTTAACTTCTCACCTGCCTAACAAAGATTATGTTGCTATATTGTTGGAGTATGCAAAGGATCAAGAAGAATTGAAAGAGAAAAATGTAAACATGGCTGAAGATGAAGAGGCCAATGTAAATGCTTGGTTGAATGGCAAATCTGCAGTTAGTATGGAGGAAGCTTTGGAATAGACTAGGCAAAAATATCTTACTTCTCTTGGGTCCTGTGAGAAGACCTTCACCCCAAGTGTCATATATGATGCCATACATGAAGCTGTCAAGGTTCAGCTACAGTCCAACCACTAACTTGCCAAAGGTGTCCAATCTGAGATTCAAAATCATAGAACCAAGGTAGAGGGTACATTGCTGGGCATTGAAAACAAACTGAGGACTGGAGGATTATATGGGGGAAGTAGAAAGGGGGAATCTGTGAAGTCTTCCATTCTAAACTTCAAGATGGATTCTCTAAAAAAGGTGTTCAAGGAAATGATTCACAGTCATCAAGCCATCCTGGACAATCAAAGAAGGATCAACAACATGGTTGAGGTCTTATTCAAGAACAGGCATGCAGACAGGCTGCCTGAGGATGTGCCCATTCACACATTGTCTCCATTTCAAGTGGATCTGTACTACCAGTATAAGGCCAAAGATGAAGCTGCCAAGGCCTCCACTATTAATACTTTAAATGCTAGAGTGGATTCTCTCACATCCACAGTTTCTAAAGTTGTCTCAGATGTTCAAAGCCTAAAAAAGGAGTTTATTTCTACTTCTGCAAATCAAGGGACTTCTCTAGCAAACATTTCTGCACAACTCACTTCTCTCCAATCCTTGATTTCTAACATGGGCACAACTAGTCAGGCTCCTCCAGAAACTTTGCCAACTCAGGTAAAGCCAAGCCACTCCACCTTTCTTCACAGACAAGATATCAATCCTAAGGGGGAGAAGGCAAGAAGAGAAAAAATAGAGGCTGAAAGACAAAAGGCGGTTATGAGGAAGCTCAGGAGTGAAATTATAAAGCCCAATTCTGACAAGAATTTTCTTGACCTTCTACATCATATCAAAAAGCAAGTCAAGGGAAATCATTGGAGTTATAAGAAAATGCTTGACAATGCTATTGTTGTAGTGGGAGGAGTTAAGTTTGAACAGAATGGACAAATGTTCAAAGAGCCACTTATTCAAATGGAGTCTGGATATTTTAAAGTCTCAGTTGCTCTTTTTCAAAGACTTTCATATACTGAACTGGAATGTTTGTACAAGGCAGTGGAGTTGGTAACCCAGGAGGATGAAGAATTGAAGAACCAAATTTTAGGGTCTCTCCTACCTCATGCTCTACCTGAATCCTACTGCGTTCCTGATGGAGTGATGTATATGGCTAGAGGAGAAAAGCTTGCTCATTTCAAAATACCTTAACATCTCAATTCAGGAAACAGAATTCAGATCATAAACCTGATTGAGTTGATTGAAATGAAGAAGGTAAAGCAGGTTGAAGACAATGAGATTGTGGAGAAGATGGAGAGGTTCATAACAGGCTAATTATCTGATTTTGCAAGTGAGGAGTTAAAGAATAAAAAGAAGGATGATGATGATAAGGATCAGGACAAGAAGGACAAAAAGCTTGAATCCAGGAGTGATAAGGAAGAAAAGAAAGAAAATTAGAAAAAGGAAAATGCAGAGAAGAAGAAAAGAGATGATTCTAAGAAGGAGAAACAATATCAAAGGAGAAATCCTTCAAAGCAGCAAGCTGTTGGTACTCACTCTAGTACACCTACAAAATCTCAAGGTACTAGTGTGATGTCAACAGTTTCTGAAACTGCTACTACCCTCAAATCTAATCTCCAAGAAGGATGTTTATGAAAGTAACTGCACATGGAGTGATAATGAGGGAAATTAAAAAGGATCAATCAAGGAATTTGAAGCCAAGTTAACATCTCAAAGTCAACATTGCCACAACAACTAAATTCAAGAATTTTGCTAGCTCATTGCTAGTTAGATGTCCTAAGTGGAGAAAACAACTTGTTGTTCCTGATAAGGGTCTGCAAGTTAAGCCTATCCAAGAAATTGCAGAAGTCAACAAACAGAGGTTAAAACAGTGGAAGGCTAACGGGATTGCTAAAGTTGAGATCAGGGACAAAAGGATGTTTATCACAACTGTTGATGGAGAGGAAAGAGGCTTTCACCATGACAACAGTAATGCTACCACTCATGACATTAGGAGAGTGATAAGTCTCTTTGACAAAATAAGCATGATTAACAAGTTGAGAATGATGGAAATGGCTCAGTATTTGGAAAAGAAGTATCAGAAAAAGCTTGACAAGGTAAAGTACATGGAGGAGATGATTGAAAAGAAAAGAAAGGAGGATGAGAGAATTGAGAAGCTGTCTTAAGAATTGAGAAGGCAGGGAAAATGAAGGGTGTTCAAAGACCCTGATAGAATTGAGTTTAAACTTAGAAGTGGATCCACAATCAAGATCAGACTGAAGTTCATTCAAGACTATCATATGCAAACTCTCAAGATTGCTGCTGACATGTTAAAGGATTCTATTTTGATAGAGGAAGTTATGGCCAGGCAATAGCTTTTGGAAGTCATTGAAGAACACAAGGCAAGGGAAGAAAGAGAAAGAAAAGAGAGATATGACCAGGCAGCTCATCAACAACAACAACAAAATAGGTAGGCTTGACATCTTGTATTAATTTGTAAAATTCATCATTTTCCAAATTTGGGGAGATTGTTAGACTTAAATCAAGCCTAGCCTATTTAATTATCTATCTTGTTGTAACATAGTTTGTACTTCTGTAATAGTTTAGTGACTTAGATATTCTTGTATAAAATTGCAGATAGAAGTCTACTCAGTTTGTCTTTTAATTACAAATAAAGTCAAAATAAAGTCTGTTAGAAGATTCAAGTTAAATCATGTAACAAGACAAAGAAGACAGTGGAGAAATAAGGGAAGCCATATGAGAATTCTATCAAGGCAATTACTCAGTCGAGAAGTCTACTATTCGAGAAGTCAGAACTGTGGGAACATTTCGAGAAGTCTCAAAACACATTCAACTACTCAGTACTCGATCGAGAAGTCAGCCATTCGACAAGTCAAGTATTGAAGTCATTCGAGTAGTGTTAATTGTGAATCATTCGAGAAGTGAGAAAAGAGAATCAATTCGAGAAGTTAGCAAAAGGAGCATTTGAGAAGTGGTAAACCTGAGTCATTCGAAAAGTCACAATTTCAAGTTTCTATTCGAGAAGTCTAGCTTAATCGAGAAGTCATCTAATGGAGTATTCTAATCGAGAAGGCTAGTCATTCGAGAAGTTAGACGTTCATGGTTCAATCGAGTTGTCACAGCAAGTACTCAATCGAGAAGTCAACCTCTAGGACTTCTTGAAATATTTTGAGCAGAGTACTCGACTGCACTAAGGAGCTTTTTTCAAGAAAATTTGCAGAACAAGTCAGATAATTCTGAAGCTCTGTTTTTACACGATAAGTCAAGCCTGCAAAGATAGAGACAAGTCTACAATGAAGCTGGGAAGTCAGTCAAGACAAATGACAGAAGGTAGAAGGCTGGATGTAGCAGACTGTCACAACAGTGTTAGCTAGAAATACATAGCAGTCAAATGTAAAGGATGTCATGTCTTTTTCTAGTTATAGCTAATCTGTCTTATGTGAGCATGTGCACAAGACATGTTGTTTATATATTTTATGCACAACCACATTTGATAGGTGTCTTGTGAGTTTATAATTATAAATTTCCTAGAACAAGAAGCTGAAGTTCAATTTAAATTTCAGATTGTAGCAAAAGTTCATTCTAATAAAATTAGATTGAAAGTTACATATAGTGTCTATGATATTCATTATCACTGTTTACTGTTCTAAGTTAAAACTGTTTAATCTGTTCAATCTTGCAATCCAGTTAACAGTTAAACTAGCTCACTAGAATCAAAGAGAAAGAAAAAGGATTGAAGTATACATTCACCCCCCCTCTATAAAGTTCTAGGACTCATAATTCCTAACAAAATACAACTACAAGACACAACTTAATTAAAATCATAAGTACTGCACTACGTACACATTTGTGCAGGACACAGATGTTAGAAATTACAAAAAGAACTAATAATAAAGATGAACTCCAAAAACGATTATATACTTATTTAAGTTTGTAAACAATTATGCAGTACAGACACATTACATTAAATACAACTATAGAAAACAACGTAATTAAATTCATAGGTACTGCATAAGTACACATTTGTGCAGGACACACATGTTAGAAATTACAAAAGCAACTAATTATAAACTCCAAAACGATTATAAACTTACTGTAGTATGTAAACAATTGTGCAATACAGAATATTACATTAAATACAACGGCACAACATAACTTAATTAAATTCATAAGTACCGTATATGTACACATTTGTGCAGGACACAGAAGTTAGAAATTACAAAAGTAACTAATTACAAAGATGAACTCAGAATGTAAATGTTACTACGTTATGTCATGCACGTTTGTATGTATATTGAACGAGAAAAAATAAACACGCACGTATATATATATATATATATATATATATATATATATATATATATATATATATATATATATTATATAATAAGACACATATAACCCTCAATTAAAAAATTATTAGATTGAAATGAACGGTCCTCATTTGGTCTCCACGGTCTCCACCAAAATGATGGTCTCCACTGAATTTTACTGTACTTTTATAAATAACATTTATTTTCATAATTTTTTATATGATTGAAAACTTCGACTAACTAAAAATATTTATTATGAACAAAACCATTTTCAATAATTTATATTTTAATGGAACTATTTTTTTGGTGGATATTTGTTTCAAATTAATAATTTAAATATTGAAATATATTATAAATTTGTGTAACTAAATTCCTATTGTTGGCAGAAACATTAATAATTTAAATATTGAAATATATTACAGACTTGTTTATTTTTATTTTGTTGAGGGACAAAAAGATTATTATATATTTTTACATAATTTACAAAATAAATGTACATTATAAGAGTGTATCGTGGATAATTTTATAATTACATTTTAACGTTACGACAAACATAATATAAATAGACTAAATCTAAACTATTAATATATTACTTTTTATGCCTGATGGGTCCATAATTAATACATCTTTAATACTTATTTTATGTTTGTTTTCGTAATTTTTCATTAGTTAATTAATTATTTTTGTTTTATTTTGTAGGAAATTAATTAAAATCAGAATTGTAACAGAAAAAGGAAAATACAAGGAAGGAGGTGGAGATTACTTGCAGGCAAAGAAAAAGGAGATAAAATCGAATACTTGTTGGAGAAGAAAAAGGAATAGAAGGAAATATTTAAAATTCAATTTATAATCGATATAGAAAACCTACATTATTTCCCCTACATATATGGGTCTCCTCTCTTGTATTTCAAGACATGGATCTTGTACCTTAACTTTAAATTTAGTTTTCAATAATTAGGAGTAGGAGTAGAGTACTTTTATTTTTTTGCTCTTTCAATACAAATAAGTTTTTATCTCTCAAACACTTTTTATGTTATTTGTTATTTGCATGTCTTATATTAGTTGCTTTGTTTTATTCTTCAATCATGTCTAGCTAATTCTCTAGCCCTAGGATGAAGGTGAAGTTAATTGATTATTTTTAGTATTTGTTTGTTCATATTATTTGATTCTCATAATTTTTCTTGGTGCTTAATTGTTTGATTAACAAAGTGATTTTGATATATTATTGTTACCGAATTTATTTTTCATAGCCTATGCTTGCTCCATGAAGTTTTGATGGGTTATTGTTAGATAATAAGTTTCATAGTATATGCTTGTCTCGTTAATTGATATTTATTTGTTGAAGAAAGAGAATTGATTTTTAGGGCAAGTTGGATATTAATTGTGATTAATTAATGGATTCGGATTCCTAGGTTTTCCATATTTATTTGATCTTATTTGCTTATTAGGTTAATTAAATCTCATCTCACAATTATTTGTCTAGTCTGCCTGATTTATTTATTAGGGTTTGGAAATTTCATAGTCTCTGAGGATCGATCTGTGATTGCTACAATTAACCATTGTGCGCTTGCAGTATTTTAACACATCAAGTTTTTGGCGCCGCTGCCGGGGACTATTGATAATTTTCACTCCTTAGTATTTAATTCTTCGGATTAGTTTCTTGTTTTCCTTTGTGTTTTTTTTAGGAAGTTGTGAAGCGGAGAAAAGTTTGGACAATAAGATCGTTAGAAGCCATCGTTGTCTCCTTAGAAATTTTTGGAAAGCACTTTTCGGTATTCCGTATCACCTCCCTAAATTTTATTTTTTTTCACAAATATTAAAAAAATCCAAAAAAATTAAATATTAAAAAAAATAAAAAATTAGTTAGTTATTTGTCTTGTTAAAAACCAATTTGTTACATCATTCATATCTCACATAAGAGCACATCATCTAGTTTTTCTTTATTGTATGTTATTTCTTTCTATCTTATAATTGTGGTGATTGCTGAAGGAAAGAGGTACGTACAATTTAGATTATTAATTCACGTAGTGTAGTGCATCCATAGTTGTTTATTTTCTCGTTATTTGTGTGTTGCATTCATTTAATCAATCTTAAGGGTGCCACTCGATTACAAGATAAGGTAAGGGATTTCATCACCCTTTCCTTGGCCCACAAATCACTAATACGTTCATCTTGCATTCCCCTTACCTTAATAAAATCAAGTAGACGTTGGCCCCTAGGATTTCGCGCTCATTTAGGAAGAGAACCTAAGAAGAAACAAATCTTTACGTATTCTTACTTTTGGTGTCTAGGAAAGCGAGAGCTTACCTGGCCAATTTGGATTGGTGTCTAGAAAGGTGGTTAGCCTCTTGGCAATGCTTCCATCTGCCTGGCCAATCGGTTTGAATATTTCTAGATTTGTGACTCTTAGTATTATCTTAAAGTTAAGAGCAGGTCTATAATTTCTCTAGGTTAACATAGACATAGGATTTTTCTTTTGTATTTTTTTTTCGGTGTTTAGTTCTATCTCTTGTCTGCTACGTGCTTACTTGCTCACTTATAAGTCATGTCTATCCCACTTAGAGACCGTTGTTATCCCATTCGTTCCGCCCAACCCTCATGCATAGTCCTACCAACAGTAAATGGTAATAATTTTGAAATCAAATCTCACCACATTAGCATGTTACCGAGGTTTACTGGGGTAGAGGGAGAGGATCCATATCTTTTCATCCGAGAGTTTGAGGAAGTTTGTGCCCTACAGAAAATTCAACAATTGACTGATGACTCCATTAAATTGAGACTTATCAACTTTGCTCTTAGAGAAAATGCTAAAAAATGGTTATATAGTCTACCCATTAATTCTATTTCAACTTGGGAGGGATTTGTAAACATATTTCTAAAAAAATATTTTCCAAACCATAAGGCCAACAAACTTAGGAATGAAATCAACCAATTTCAACAAAAACAAAATGAGTCTTTTTGGAAATATGTTGATAGATTTAAAAATCTGTTGTCCCAATGTCCTCAACATGGTATAGAACAATGGAGACTTTGTAAAATTCTTTATGAAGCCTTAGATAGTCCAACCACTTCTTTGTTAGAGTCAATGTGTCAAGGTAAATTCATGGATAAAAATGAGGAAGAAGCTTGGCAATTTTTTGAAGAGTTAGCTGAAAAAACGATGTTGTGGGAGTCAACTAGGGAACCAAGTCAAGAAATCGAAAAACCTAGCTCATCTAAGGGCATACATGTAGTTAGTAATTCTATTGCAACTGAAGCTAAATTAGCTACAATCACTAGAAGATTAGAAGCCTTAGAAACCAACAAAGTTTCTCCACAATTATCTGCATGTGCAAATTGTAACTCATGTAATCATGTGATAGAAAATTGCCCTGACATTGAACAAGCTAATGCCATATTTCAAGCGAGAGTTATGAATGATCCCTTTTCACCCACATACAACCCTGGTTGGAAAAATCACCCAAATTTCTCATGAAACCAAGGTCAATACAATCAGTATAACCAACCCTCTCAACCTATTTTTCAAAATCCCAATACTGGTCCATTTCCAACCCAAAATCCTAATTCTTTTCATGCTCAACACTTTGGCCCATATCCAACTTCTGTTTCAATTCCTTCGAATCATCCTGATTTTAATGAAACTGATAAGAAATTGAATTCTTTGGAAAAGAGTATTGAGGCGTTATTGAAATCCCAAGCTAATATAACTCAATCTCAACAGACTTTCATGCAAACTATGACCCAAGATAGGCAGTTACTAAATTCCAATACTCAAGCCATATCTAAACTAGAGGTCCAAATGAGTCAGTTAGCCAACACAATCAGTAAGAGAGAGAGAAACTGATTTCCTAGTCAACCTGAGGTTAATCCTAAATTTCATCCAAACCAAAAAGCTCTTGAAAATGTGAATTCTGTTATCTCTCTTAGGTCCGGTAATTAATTCAACAATCGTGTTGGTCTCAATACTCAAGAGGAAGAAAAACTCACTTCTGAACCAAATCCTTTACTCTTAAATCTTAGTCTTGACCAATCCTTGTCTCCCAAGAATTCTGAAGTAGTAGTGCAATCTAGTGAACCTTTCAAATCTGATGAACCACCTTCAAAACCCATCTCTGAAAAAGTCTTCAAGCCAAAAGCCCCATTTCCTCAAAGGCTTACTTCAAACAAACAATCTGCTCAATTGGATAAGATTTTGGAAGTCTTTAAACAAGTCAAGATCAACATTCCTCTTTTAGATGCAATTCAACAAATTCCCTCTTATGCGAAGTGTCTAAAAGATTTGTGTACTCATAAAAGAACCACTCATGTTCCTAAAAAAGCATTCCTAACTTCTCATGTTAGTTCTATCATATCACATCAAATCCCTGTGAAGTATAAGGATCCTGGTTGTCCTACAATCTCTTGTGTCATAGGTAATACTTTCATTGACAAAGCTTTACTTGATCTAGGAGCTAGTGTGAACCTTCTTCCATTATCTGTTTATCAAACTTTGGGTTTAGGTGAGCTTAAAAAGACTAATGTCACTCTTCAGTTAGCTGATCGTTCTATCAAAACTCCTAAAGGCATAGTGGAGGATGTGTTAATTAAGGTTGGTGATTTTGTCTTCCCCCTGGATTTTGTTGTTCTCGAAACCGAACCTGTCAAAAATTTCAAAAATCAAATTCCTATCATTTTAGGAAGACCTTTTCTTGTTACTTCCAATGCTTTAATCAACTGTAGGAATGGTTCGATGAAACTAACTTTTGGAAACATGACTCTAGATCTTAATATTTTTAATGTGGGAAGTCAATTCAATGATCTATATGACCAACCTGTAGGACTTAATTTCATTAATGACGTTGTTTCATGGTCGAATCTTGAGGATAGATTGATTGAGTCTTTTCTTGAACATGATGTTATGTTAGAGTATGAGAGTAATAGAGAACTTCGTGAGTTGTACCAAAATTTCACTTCTGATGAGATGTTAGATGAATTGAATATCATTTGTTCTAAACATGAAACCCAATTAAAAGATATTGCGTTTGAGTCTAGGTCCATTGTTAAGACTTCTATAGGTGAGCCACCCCAACTTGATTCAAAACCATTTATATCCACTTTTGGTCAGTCCTTTGTAGGTTTCAATGAAACTTATCATGATTTTATTTCTAATGACTTAGTTCATGATCACAAATATCAAGTAATCAATCTGCTTAAACAATTTAAAGAAGTGTCTAATTGGTTTATGGATTATGTTAGTGATATGAGTTTTATCATGTTGCGAGATCGTATATTTCTAGTGGATAATGTTGTTATTGAGAATGTGTTTCAACAGTGTGCTTACTCTACGATGAAATAAGTTTTTCCTCGATGTGGTGTTGGTTAGTAAGTTATTCTTGATTGTCTCCCATAGTCCAGTATAGGTATGGGGGAGTAACTATGTGTGTATGTTGTATAGTAGTTCCTTTTGCTTCCTCCATCATACTTTTATCAGGTATTCTCGTCCTTTTACTTTGTCATTTCTTTTCTTTGCATACATTGAGGACAATGCATGATTTAGGTATGGGGGAGGGAATTAGCAGTATTATAAATAATTCAAAAATCCAAAAAAATTAAAAAATTAGAAAATCCAAAAATAGAGATGTTTTAGCTAAGTTTTCCACTCTTATACTTTGATGCTAGTTGGTGTTAACAATTTTTTATAAAATTATATATATGTAATGCCTTGAGATAATTCGAACGTAGTTGAGTAAGGTTTTCTTCATGAAACTTGTGTTGAACAAATTTTTGCTTAAAAGTCCAAGACGACACTTATTGCACAAGGTCTTTGTTGGAAAGATTGTCTAAGGAAGTTTTCGATACCTGAGAGAGAGCCCACATGTTAAAACAATGTTGAATCAAATATTTGCGGAAAAATATATAAAACATCAAGTACTCCTTTGAGATCAATGGGTGGAAAATACAATGTTATATGAAAGGAACGATCCATGTACATGTGCTGGTATTAAGTGCGGTTGTATGAGAAATAAATTTTTCTTGGTGACTTTTCACTGCCCTTGGTTACTGGAGAATTACTTGACGAGCTAGGATAAAAGTAGTAATTGACTAGTCTTGTTTTGTGGCCTTTGTTACTCGAGTAATTAAGTCCGTAGGGGTATTTTGAAACCTAGTGCCCTAAGACCAACTGGTTTGGGAGTCATTGACCCAAAGCTCGCTACATGGGTAACATAGAAAGCCTAAGAAAACAGACATTGCACAGTCAATTGGAAAAGATTATGAAATTTGGCTAGATACTTGTTTTGATAGAGATTGGGTCAGTTCAATATTGGTTGAAAAAGAGGAAATGTACTTATTCAATTAATTCTTCAGAGACCTATTTTCACGACACACCTTGGGAGTTTTTGCAAACGTTTGCGTCGATATAAGTGGATTTTAGATACCTACATCTTATCTATTATTAGAAGAGTCTTTAAGGCATGTATTTTCCTAAAAATCTTCTTTTGTTGACACCGATGAACGTTATTGATAGAGTGAGATGCTTGCTAGAATATTTCACGGATTTTATGGGTATATCTTATGTAAACCCTTAGGAGACAGCACTCCTCTAGTAGAGATCGTCTACAAGTTTAACGGGTTGGTAAACCTAAAATTACCCGTCACGCCTACGAAAAGGAGCATAGGACTTTTATAATATTTTTTTTCTTTTGATTTTTCTCGAGGACGAGCAAAAGATAGGTATGGGGGTATTTGATGGGTCCATAATTAATACATCTTTAATACTTATTTTATGTTTGTTTTCGTAATTTTTTATTAGTTAATTAATTATTTTTGTTTTGTTTTGTAGGAAATTAATTAAAATCAGAATTGTAACAGAAAAAGGAAAATACAAGGAAGGAGGTGGAGATTACTTGCAGGCAAAGAAAAAGGAGATAAAATCGAATACTTGTTGGAGAAGAAAAAGGAATAGAAGGAAATATTTAAAATTCAATTTATAATCGATATAGAAAACCTACATTATTTCCCCTATATATATGGGTCTCCTCTCTTGTATTTCAAGACATGGATCTTGTACCTTAACTTTAAGTTTAGTTTTCAATAATTAAGAGTAGGAGTAGAGTACTTTTATTTTTTTGCTCTTTCAATACAAACAAGTTTTTATCTCTCAAACACTTTTTATTTTATTTGTTATTTGCATGTCTTATATTAGTTGCTTTGTTTTATTCTTCAATCATGTCTAGCTAATTCTCTAGCCCTAGGATGAAGGTGAAGTTAGTTGATTATTTTTAGTATTTGTTTGTTCATATTATTTGATTCTCATAATTTTTCTTGGTGCTTAATTGTTTGATTAACAAAGTGATTTTGATATATTATTGTTACCGAATTTATTTTTCATAGCCTATGCTTGCTCCATGAAGTTTTGATGGGTTATTGTTAGATAATAAGTTTCATAGTATATGTTTGTCTCGTTAATTGATATTTATTTGTTGAAGAAAGAGAATTGATTTTTAGGGCAAGTTGGATATTAATTGTGATTAATTAATGGATTCGGATTCCTAGGTTTTCCATATTTATTTGATCTTATTTGCTTATTAGGTTAATTAAATCTCATCTCACAATTATTTGTCTAGTCTGTCTGATTTATTTGTTAGGGTTTGGAAATTTCATAATCTCTGAGAATCGATCTGTGATTGCTAGAATTAACCACTGTGCGCTTGCAGTATTTCAACACATCAATGCCGCCATGGGTGAATATTTTTTTAGTTTATACCTTTTTCTTTTTCGATTAGGTTTTGGATTTCAAGCCTTCAAACATTGAACTCTGTATAAACATAATAATTGCGCGCAACATACACTACTGTACTCCATATATAGTATCTAACCCTTGTGCATGGCGATACCCAACTCATACATATCCATGAAACTCCTCTTTTATTTTATAAGAAAAGAAACATACATGAAATTGAGTAATCACATATACATTGCTGATATTCTATTGGTTGACACATTTTGCTTTTCCCATTAGATTTTGGAATTCGAAACATTGATATTCTATTGGTTGTAGACTTTGAGATATTCTATTGGTTTAGAATTTTTCCTTTTCCAAATAGGTTTTGGAAATCAAAATTTTGAAGTCTATATAAACATAATATATTTTAATACACATCACTATTGTATTGTATTTCATTGCATCCGCTACCCCTTGTGCAGTTCTACATGGCGATACACAACTCCATGAAACTCCTTCTCTTCTTGATTGTACTCCCCACAATCTTTAACCTCTCCTCCATCTCTGCAACTACATCTACTTTGCCACCTGCACCTTCGAACCAAGAAGTGGATGCACTCATAGAAGCTTTGCTTAGCCATGGCGGCTTCACAATCTGGGCCAAGTTGTTAAAAACCTCAACTACAATGCATGTCCTCCCCATGAACGCCACTATGTTCGTCCCTTGTGATGCTGCCATCTCGGACCTCCGCTACGCTACTGACCTGAACCCTGATCTGATTCCTTACCATATAACTCCACAACACCGCCTCTTATTTTCTGATCTCTACCAATTAAAACCCTTGTCGCTCCTCCCAACACTTGTTCCTTCTAAGACTATTCTCATCACCAGCACTTTACCTTCTTTTTATAAGGTAGACAATGCGATCATCATGCATCCGAATATCTATATCTCCTCGCAGATTGCAGTTCACGGAATCAGCCACATTCTTGATTTACACCCTCAGCGATCAAGTATGCCACCACTTCTGCGTGCAGGGAATGTTCTTGGTGATTAGTTTCTCACGCAGCAGCATAAAGCCATAAAACAATAGTCGATATGAGGTGAAGGAATTTGATGTATAATATTCAGATTATATGTACTTTAGATTGTAATATGTACATGATAGCTTAATTGTCTTTTTTAGATTGTTGGCTTCATCACTTAATTGGCTTTTTTAGATTTTTTGGAATTTATCTTTTATGACATGTTTTATAAAATACTTGAGTGTCATCGAATGTTTTTGTATTTAGTCTAATCAATCAGGAAACAAAAATTTTATGATGTACTGTACAAGGTTTTATATATATATATTAGCTTACTTTAAATAAGGATTAGAAAAAGACATGATTCTTATAATTTGCATAAAGCTAATTCTTGCAGCATTACAAATTGTTCGAATTCATCAAGCATAAACTGCTATCAGTTTTCTAAGAAATCAAAAATACTTCAGTAAATTTCCACATCTAATTGCTTTCAAGTCCTTGAAATCTAGTACAGCCGTTTATGACAATAGGCTCAAACACAATGGCAAGGCAACTCTTTAGTGTTAATATTGGATTCGACCCCACTGTTATAAGCTCATGATATATTATGATTATGATCATAATAAACTAGTTTTTATCGATGGATCTTTACCTCGCGCGACCTGCTGATGATTCTACGGATTTACAGAAATGGATACGGAATTATTATATGGTTACAGGGTGGTTACTTTACTCGATTGATAAATCCATTGCAAAGAGTTTCATTTTTACTCCATCTGCTAGAGAGTTGTGGTTAGAAATTCAAGAGAGGTATGGTCATTCTAATGCTCCTCTGTTATATGATTTTCAGAAGTCCTTGATGTCTACTGTTCAGAATGATGATTCTATTGTAGAATATTACAATAAGTTGAAGAAAGTTTGGGATCAGTTGCAAATTCTCGGTCCTATTCCTGATTGTACTTGTGGTGCATTGATTAAGTGTTCTTGTGGATTTTTGAAGAAGATTGTTGAGACTGATCAGTTAAAGAAGTTGATTTAGTTTGTTGCTGGTTTAAATAAACCATATGATCAGGCTAAGATTAATATCTTAAGTAAGGATCCTCTTCCTACTGTCAATCGAGTCTATCATATGCTTCAACAAATTGACCGACAGAATTCTATAGCTATTTCTCACCCTGTTGAAATGAGTGCTCTAATGAGTGTAAATCATAACGCTGCAAATGCTTTTAACTCAAGGTTACTCGCAGACGAAAGGTTTTAAAGATTCACGGAGAAGTAAGATGGATAGATTCTGTGATTTTTGTAAAATGAAAGGACGTTTAAAGGATCAGTGTTTCAAACTTGTTGGAACAGTCTGTTTCAAATGCTTCAGTAAATTCCAGAAATGCTAATGCAAAGTTTGCTGGAACAGTGCAAGAGATTATGTCTCCTTTGGATCTTGTTTTCCCAGTTGAGGATTCTTCTTCTTCTTTAGTGCACTCCGAGGACAAAAATGCTGCTTTATACAAGGAGTTTCTCAAATTTATGCAATCTAACCAGCAAGCTGTCTCTACCTCAGTTGATGCCAACTCTGCAATTAATTTTGCAGGTACATTATCTGTTTTTAATGCTACTTGCAAAATGGTTTCCTCTGATAAGCATGTTTGGATTATCGATACTGGAGCCAGTGATCATATGGCTATTTCCTTAGATGTTTTTTTAGTACAGAACAACTTGTTCAACCACTTCATATAGCTTTACCTGATGGTAGTTGTTATGCACGAATTCTGGCATAAGGCAGGTGCGCCTTCGTGCGCCCTCTTCCGTCGTACACCCGTCCGGGTTTGCTTTTGTTATGTTCATTGATCCATTGATAGCTTTGTTGTCCTTACACACCCATTTCAATTGAAGGTTATGGCTCCATATTCCTCGGGTTACCATCGTAGGGGAGTTATGGTATGCTCTTAACCTTATCTTGGAAGATCATTTTCCTGTACTCAGGCGGGTTACCCTCATCTGGGGGCTTAGGACGTGACCTACGATTTGTGGTGGATCTAGTGCTAGCCTCCAGTTAAGGTATCCTTGGAAATAACTGTAGTGGACCGACTAGAACTCACGGTTTCCGGGTCAATGTCGGATCCATGAAGTCCTTGGACCTTTTTCCGACAAAGAAACTCAATCTTTGTTGATTACCATATTTCTTCATCAACAAATTGGCGCTAGAAGGAGGGGCCTCATCATCATCTAAGGAGAAAAGATGTCATAACCACAAGATCAGCGAATGAAGGGCAGGAGGGAGGAGGAAGCATAGCCACCTGGCCGGAATCGTGGTCAGAACAATCAGAACTACCATGATCATGAGGAGTATGTTCCATAGCATGTAACCAATCTCCCCAAGGTTGGGCGAATCATTGGAGGACATCCTCCTATTATGATGACTAACTCAGAGATGATGGAGTAGTTGTTTTGATTGGAGACACGATCAGGAGCCAGCAAGAGAACTTTAATGGTTTTGATGAACGTCTGCGTATTCTTGAACGTCGTCCTGGGAAGGAGACGATGATAGAAGGAGGGAGGCATACCCTCAATGGAGGAAGAAGACTGGAAGATTCTCGTGACTGTAGGTTTCATGGAGTCACCCCGAAAGGCTGGAATTTGGGAGCGGTGCTACCAATCAGAATCATCAGGAGAATACTAAGAGAGGGATAATCCTTGTAGAAGAAGCATAATGTCCCCCACACCCACGTGATTCAGGCCATACTTCTGAAAGGAGGTATAATACCCAGGTAATTCCTGAACACCGTAGACCTTTTGTTCGTGATAAGAATGGTAGATTGGTTTTGCTGGGAGATGAGAATGACCAACCTCACAGGAGAGAGGAAAGGGAGGGGGAGAGAGCCATCCCCCCATACCCCTAAGGTCAATGCACCTGGACGAAGGTTTTCCACGAAACATTGATCTAGGCACTCACGAGGCTCTTTCCAACCGAATCTGAAGGAGAGATGACAATTTTGTGAATCATAGACCTCTCCCTCATTGGAGGTGCCACAACGCCGAGCATATCATCACCTCTATTTACTCTGGAAGTTCATCTATAGGCAGGCGTCACACCCCTCGAAGGCAGAATGGCCAAAATACCCAAGGTCCTTAGAACACCCGAAATCTTCCTCCTCTTCCGGAAGACAAACAGGGTGCGCCCCAACCCACTCAATTTGCTCAGAATGTGATCCAACCTCCTCTCAACACTCAGAGCACACCTTTGGCTTCTCCAACCAATCAGGCCACGCTTCCAATGCCACCAATCATCCATGCCACACCTCCACCTTCCACTACTGTTGTGGACGTACCTACCATCATCGATCAAGCCAGACCAGCTTCTAACTCAGGTAACAATAATCAGGTCGTGCCCCCACCTCAGGGCGCGCCCTCAGCCAATGCTTCCCAGGTTAGTCCCAGGTCTCAACTCTCGGGAATGTAAAATATTCTAGATGTAGGTAACATAAATGTTGATGAACTGAAGAAGCTTATCACTCTTCTTGATGAAGGAAGATCTGCTACCCTAGTGCAAGCTACAGCTCCCTTCTCCCAGGCTGCAAGGGATGCCCCGCTCCCGCAAGGGTATCGAAGCACCACTGATCTCTACTATCATGGGAACTCTGACCTAGTCGAGTACTTGGGAGAATTCAACATATACATGGATGTTTATCAACTGCAAGCTCTGGTTAGGTATAGGCTCTTGGCTGCTACACTGAGGGATAGTGCTCAGATATGGTTTCAAAAGTTGGGAGCAAGTATGATCACGTCATGGGATCAAATGTAACTTCTCTTTCTCACACAACTCCAAGATGCAGTCAAATATGCCCCTCTAGTCAACACTCTGGTTAATATCAAGCAAAGAGACAATGAATCCCTCCAAGCGTACTTCAAAAGTTTTGACTTTGATGCAACAAGAGTTAGGGTAGTGACCGATGATACCTTGAAAAGCTTTCTCATTGCAGGTCTGAAGGTTGAGACAGATTTTTGGAAGCATCTACAGGGGAATAAACCATCTACTTTGGCCTATCTCTATGCCGAAGCAGAGCCCTTCAAAAGAATTGAACAATCCTTGGAAGACAACAGCCAGCCAAGCTCAAAATTTAAGAATTCGAAGAAGAGGGATAGAACTCCACCATCTGAATATAGGGGGAAGCTTACAAGTCCAAACAGGGTGAATATGACACATGATAGGAGGAATTGGAGCCCTCCGCACTCCTATGAAAGTAGAAGGGATGGGTACACTCCTCTTGTGGCAGGAGTATAACATATCTATGAAGTAAACAAAAACAAGGGGCTATTCAGGAGACCTCATCCCTATCAACATGGTACAGCAAAAATCAAAAGAAGTATTATGAGTATCATGAATCTACCGGGTACGACACTCATGAATTTCGATAGTTGAAGGATGAAGTTGAAAGCTTGATAAAGGAAGGGCACCTCACTGAATGGGCGAAGAAATATAGGGTTGATTATCCCACCCCAAGGAAGGAAAACAGGCCTGGCTTGGGAGCCTACAATCAAGAGCCATCCTCATATTCTACTTTTGTCAGAGCCAAAAGCATACACCCCATTTTTGGAGAACACCACATTACAGGAGATGGGATGAATGCAATGGAAATGTATACAAAGGAATCCAGGTACCAACCTGTCACCAATGTCAGCAACATGTCTTCTAGGCCAACAAAGCTCTTCCGAGGAGAATCCATTGACATTACCTTTACAGAGGAGTATGCCAAATGGGTACACCACCCACATAATGATGCTCTGGTGGTGACAATCGAAATTGGGATGGTGAATGTATATCGGGTTTTTGTGGAAAATGGAAGCTTATCAAACATCCTATACTACAGCATATATCAGAAGATGGGGCTCCTCGACAAAGACATGACCGTTGAAAGCATCTTCCTATATGGTTTTGGGGGAGAGTGTATCTCCGCTAAGGGAACCATCTGCCTCCATATTACCCATGGAGAGGGAGAATTGTCAGCAACCCAAATCATTGATTTTTTTGTGGTAGTTCAGGAGTCAGCTCACAACGCCCTGATTGGAAGGCCACTATTGAAGGAGATGAGGGTCGTCACTTCCATCTACCATTTATCCATGAAATTTCCCATGTCTGCCGGCATATGATGTGTTAAGGGGTGTCAATTCGATTCAAGATAATGCTATAACAAGTCAGTCAAAGATTCAAGAATGCAAGAGGTCTAAGACAGCTACAATCAAACAAACATGGTGGAAATCTAAGGAGAAGCCATAGTGAATGTTCTGAATATGGTAGAATTTCCTGAGGAGGAAGATCCAATAGAAGAAGTGTTGACATTAAGGACAAGCCATGTCCTCAAGTTTTGATGTTGGAGGCACCTACTAAGGAAGAGTTCAGGGAAGAGATTGTGGAAGATGTCAGTGATGAAGAGACCAATGAGCAAGTCTTGGCCAGGAAAAGGAAGGGTAAATCAGTCATTTCAGAAACTCTCCCCATCATTGAGCTGGGAGAAAACTCTAATCAGCTGCCAGAAGCCATAGAGGGCACGCCCTCTTCCCCTACTAGAGGGGTGGATGACTTCGAATTTGACTTGGACCCCCGAATGCCTATTATAATAGAAAAAATAGGGCCGACAGATGATACACTCTCCATTCCAATAGATCCAGAGGATCCCTCAAAAGTTCTGAAAATCAGCTCATGCCTTTAAACCGCCTTACTGGAAGAAATGGTGAAATTTCTAAAATCTAACTCGGATGTTTTTGCATGGAGTCATGCCGATATGGTGGGAATTGGTCCTGAAGTAATGTGTCACCGCCTTAATATTGATCTAAAGAAGAGAGGGATGAGGCGAAGCGTCACCCTATTAGTGTGGAGAGAGCTCAAGCATTACAAGAGAAGGTGGACACACTCCTGAAAGTTCATCTTATTAAAGAATCTTTTTATCCTGAATGGTTGGCAAACCCCGTCTTAGTAAAGAAGCCCAATGGAAAGTGGATAATATGTATTGACTTCACTGATCTGAACAAGGCTTGCCCTAAAGATAGCTTTCCTCTTCCAAGAATTGATCAGTTGGTAGATGCAACAGTTGGACATGCATTTCTCAGTTTCATGGATTCTTATTCAGGATATAATCAAATTCCGATGTATGAGCTGGATCAAGAACACACCTCTTTCATCACAGATAGAGGATTATATTGCTACATCGGCATGCCCTTCGACTTGATCAATGTTAGGGCAACTTATCAGAAGATAGTGAACATGATGTTCAAGGATCAGATTGGGAAGAAAATGGAGGTATATGTAGATGATATGTTGGTAAAATCCAGGGAAGTCAATGATCACGTAAGACATTTAGGGGAAATGTTAAACATTCTAAGGAAGTACAGGATGAAGCTTAATCATCAGAAATGTATTTTCGGGGTAGAATCAGGGAAATTCCTTGGGTTCATATTCAATCACAAGGGAATTGAAGAAAACCCTATCAAAATCCAAGCTCTTCTAGACATGAGGTTGCCAACAACTGTTTAACAAGTTCAAAGTCTAACTGTAAGAATAGCCGTTCTCAATAGGTTTGTATCAAAGTCGTCAAACAAGTGCAGAGAATTCTTCCAAGCCATCAGGGGGTAGCCAGAGATTTTATGTGGACTCCAGAATGTGAAGAAGCCTTCTAGAAGATAAAGGAACATTTGGGTAAGCCTCCTCTACTAGCCAAACCAACTGAGGAGGATATATTAATTTTTTACTTGGCAGTCTCAAAATATTCAGTTAGTGTCGTCTTGGTGAAGGAAGAGGTCGATTTACAATGACATGTCTACTATGTGAGCAAGAGATTTCTAGATGCTGAAACCAGGTATTCCAACATAGAAAAGTTAGTCAATGCCTTAATACTAGCAGCAAGGAAGCTGAGACATTACTTCCAAGTACATAAAATCGAGGTAAGTGTGAATGCACACCTAGAGGGGGTGAATAGGTGTATATGACTAAGACCAATTTTAACTTTTACCAACTTATATCGACTGTTACAAACAAAACAGTCTGCTGCTGAACTGTCAGCTAGCTGATTACAGATTACAGAGTATAATAGCTTGTTGTTATGATGCAGTGCAGAATGTAAATACTGAAAACAATAAAGAACACAATCGATTTTAGCCAGGTTCGACCCCTATCCACTAATGGTCTACGTATTGGTCCCTTACCAACCCGGTAAGAGAATATAATTTTGATCAATAAAAATACCAATTACACGATACAATAATATATCTCCCTTTAACCCAGTTGCTGAAAACGGCTTCCTGAAATACTATGTTTCCCTTGAATAACCAGCCCTCTTGAACTCCAAGATTCTCTAACAAGCTTGTTCCTCTTGAACTCTGAATTCCTTGAGCCACCTACTCCTTTGAATTCCTTAGTTCCCGAACAATCCGTTCTCTAATAAAAAGAGTTCCCTAGAGCAATATATTCCCGATCACCTAGATCCTTTGCCACTACTTCAGCAACTAATCAATACAACTTTGTTTACAAATAATAAAAACGTTACAACCCAAAATATAAACTCTTGTATATAATATACGTGTATATAACAATAAAGCTCAGAGTTTATAAAATCAAAGTGTTTTGAAAGAGAAGAGAGAAGGAGTGTATAATTAGGTCTCAAAACTTTCACGTTGTATATCGATTGGTTACTTACAATAAAGACTGCAAGTGAATATATATAATAAGCATATAACGGTTGTGAAGATATTATGCAATAATAAGAGATTTGATTTGCATAAAAATATTCTTCAACAACTAGGTAATTAGAAGATTTAAAATTCGAAATTTGAAATAGTTTATATCTTCTAACAAATCAATTTTGGAAGGAAATATCAATTTCTAACAGCTAGAAAAAGATCAAAACCAATTTGAGCTGTTATGGAAAGATTTTGATATGCAAAAGATTGATAGAAATCTATTTTGGAAAGATATGGTAAGGAGAATCAAATCTGAGTAAATAAGGAAGGTATTTGAAAACCCTTTTTGAGCTCTATTAATTATATAAACTATATATTATATAATAGAGTCCTTACAGATTTAAATCCTAACCAAACTCTGATCTCTCCAAGCATCTTTAAGGAATATCCATTATCGAAATTTATTTTGAATAGCTTCTGGGCGGAACAGTGTCAGCTTGCTGATATAGTTCTGGGCGGAACAGTGTCAGCTTGTTGTTACGGTTCTGTGACTGATCTTTAGCAGGCTGTTACGAACACTTTCTTGAAACTTTGTTTTTCCACATACTCAACCAAGTTACCTGAGAATATACTTATACATAGCAAACTCATATATATATGCAGGGTATATCAAGTGAGTCAATCATATAATGGTAAGCTGTATAGAGTAAAACTGGTAATATAGCATGATGTTATATATCATCAAAACACATCAGATTAACAATCTCCCCTTTTTTGATGATTATACACCAATATATGATTGTGCTAATATCTCCCCCTCAAACAATGCGGGTGTGAGCTAAACGGCTCCCCCTCAAACAATGCTTCCTGCAAAACAAGCTCAATATACAATATATCTCTCTCACAAATATTAGACATGCATAAAACATATTTATCTCCAGTACCAAATAACAAATATAGCATTAACCACGTAAGCATGCAATCAGACTATATATTTTCTCCCCCTTAATCATCAAAAAAAATTTCACTTTGCATGCACAACATATAGGTCCATATATAGTAGGTAATAAGATTAGATACCAGACTTTTCAAAGTAGCTTGCTATTTAGACATTGCACATCCCAAGTTCCCTTCGAAGAACAAAAAATCTTTCTTCTGCTAAGGGTTTGGTGAAGATGTCAGCTAGCTGATACTCTGTAGGCACAAATATCAACTCTACCTTTCCCTTTGCAACAGTATCTCTCAAGAAATGGTGTCGAACATCAATATGTTTTGTTCTTGAGTGATTCCCTGGATTCTTTGAAATGTTGATAGTGCTTGTATTGTCACAATATATTGGAATTTTCTCACATTTAATTCCAAAGTCCTTGAGTGTTTGAATCATCCAAAGCATTTGAGAGCAACAACTACCAGCTGCCAAATACTCCCCTTCTGCAGTAGATAATGCAATAGATGTTTGCTTCTTGCATTGCCAAGATACCAAACTATGTCCTAAAAATGCACAAACACCACTAGTACTCTTTCTATCCGTTTGACAACCTGCATAATCTGCATCACTATATCCAACAAGAGAAAATACATTTGTGATAGGATAAAATAAACCAAGAGTTATAGTACCACTCAAATATCTAAATATCCTCTTGACAGCATTCAAGTGAGACTCTTTTGGTTTTGCTTGAAATCTTGCACAAACACATACACTATACATGATATCAGGTCTAGAGGCAGTTAAGTACAATAAACAACCGATCATACCTCGATATCTAGTGATTTCTACATCCTTACCCTTTTCATCAGAAGTCAGCTTGCTGGCTGAGGTCATTGGAGTAGATTTTGGCTTAACATTTTCAAATCCAAATCTTTTGAGTAACTCTTTTATGTACTTGGATTGATGCACATAGATTCCATCTTTAGTTTCCTTGATTTGGAGCCCCAAGAAATAATTGAGCTCTCCCATCATGCTCATGTCAAATTCACTGTGCATACACTCAAAGAACCACTTACACATACTTTCATTAGTGGATCCAAAAATTATATCATCTACATAAACTTGAACAACAAGTATATCATTCTTATCATGCTTAGTAAATAAAGTGTGATCTATTTTATCTCGTGTGAAACCATTCTTAATTAAAAACTTATTGAGCCTTTCATACCATGACCTAGGAGCTTGCTTTAATCCATACAAGGCCTTTTTTAGCTTGTATACATAATCTGGAAATTGCTCATGCTCGAAACTAGGAGGCTATTTTACATAAACTTCCTCTTTTAAGTAGCCATTTAGGAAAGCGCTCTTCACGTCCATCTGATACAACTTGAATTTCTTGTAGCATGCAAATGAGAGAAGCATCCTAATAGATTCCAACCTTGCGACAGGTGCATAAGTCTGATCATAGTCGATTCTCTCTTGTTGATTGTATCCTTGTGCAACCAATCTTGCCTTATTTCGGGTAACTGTTCCATATTCATCCAATTTGTTCTTGTATACCCATTTTGTTCCTATTATTGAAGCATCCTTTGGTGGCTTGACGAGTTCCTAAACATCACATCTTTTAAAAAATTTAAGTTCCTCCTGCATCGCCACTACCCAATTTTCATCTTCCAATGCTTCTTTGACATTTTTCGGTTCTTCTTGAGCTGAAAAGGAAGCATAAGCACAAAAATTTATTGCTCCTTTTCTGGTCCTCATTCCTTCATTAACATTCCCAATCACAAGCTCTTGTGGATGATTCTTTAATGTCCTTGTTGTCTTTGGCAATGTATGTTGAAAGATTTCTTCATAAAGATCAGCAACTATTCTAACTTTTGATGGTGGTGATGAATGATCTGATTCAATGGTATTAGACCTCTCTGAAGTTGTTGGTGATGATCCTCCAACAGAATCAGCTACTGGAGTTGAGGTTCCAGCTTGCTGTTCACCATCAGTATTTGTACCTGGTATTCTGTCAGCTGGTTGTTTCTCTTCTGCAATGCTTCTCAGCTTGCTGTCAGTACCTGTACCTGCATCATCTTCCTCATCTCTTGACAGAACATTAGTAGCTTCTTGAAATGTAACATTAATAGACTCTTCCGCAATACGTTTTTATATGTTATAGACTCTATAAGTTCTACTATTTAAATAATAGCCAAGAAATATAGATTCAGAAGATTTTGCATCAAATTTACCATATTTACCAATCGTTTTGAGTACAAAGCACCTGGAACCAAATATTCTGAAGTACCCAATGTTTGGCTTTTTGTTCCTCAGCAATTCATACGGAGTTTTGTTAAGAATAGGTCTGATCAACACTCTGTTAAGAACATAGCTTGCCGTATTCACAGCTTCTGCCCAGAAACTCCTTGGCAGCTTGCTTTCTTGCAACAGTGTCCTTGCTGTTTCTTGTAGTGACCTGTTTTTCCTTTCAACAACACCGTTTTGCTGTGGAGTTCTTGGTGCAGAGAATTCATGAGAGATACCTCTTTCTTCACAATAAATTACAAACTCCTTTTGAAATTCTCCACCTCGATCACTTCTAATACCTACAAGTCTTGTATCTAACTTGTTCTCAAGTAATTTGATTAGTTTCTCAAATTCACTAAAAGCAGAATCTTTAGTATGAAGAAACAATACCCAAGTAAATCTAGAGTAATCATCAACAATTACAAAACCATACTTTTTACCTCCAATACTTTCAAATGCTTCAGGACCAAACAAGTCCAAATGAAGAAGCTCTAAAGGTTTAGAAGTAGATACCATTTTCTTTGACTTGTGAGGGGACTTGTTTTCCTAATTGGCAAGATGAACATGTTTCGGTTTTGACATACTTCAATTTGGGCAGTCCTCTAACTAGCTTCTTTGAAGATAGCATGCTGATTAAGTCCATGTGAGCATGTCCTAGCCTTCTATGCCAAATATATGGTTCAACATCAAGAATTGCTAAACAATACGTTGTTTCCTGCATCTCAAAGTCCACAATATATATATTTCCTTCCCTTCTAGCAACTAAGGGAATTTTGTTAGTGACAAAAGTAATAGTACATTTATTTTTACCAAAATTAACAGTATATCCATCATCATATAATTGACTTACACTAATAAAATTATACTTAAGACCTTGGACATATTGTACATTATCAATTGAAATCATACTATTACCAACTTTGCCTTTTCCAAGAATTTGAAGAGTCTTGTTATCATCAATTGTGACTCTTCCTCCCTTTTTCTTCTTTAGGCTAAGAAACTGAGATTTGTCTCCACACATATGTCTTGTACAACCACTGTCCAATATCCATTGCTTTGCATTTATTTTGGCAGTAAGACATACCTACAAAACAAACAAAAATAACTCAACATTTTGGTACCCATATAGGTTTGGGTCCAAATTGGTTAGTTAATAACACGTAAAGAACAGTTAAATCAGATTTCTTGATCCACTTTTGGATCACTTTTGGTGCTTGATTCTTTACTTTTTGTGTTCTGCCATACTGATGTCAGCTAGCTGTTTGTCTGTTCCAGTAAGCTGATTCTGCATTCTGCAGTTTGCAATACTTTGACAGGTGACCCTTTCTTTGACACTTCTGACAAATCTTCCAAGGCATAGCATAGTCATATGGAATACCATGTTTTCCTTCATACTTGAGACCTTTATCCTTTAAATTAGTTTCTATTCCTAATCCTTCTTTTGCCAATGGTACTTTAGTTTGCTTCATCATGGATTTGAGAACTTCTTCACCTTGAACAAACTTTCCCATTCCTTTTTTAAGATGTTTTATCTCCTGTTCCAACTCTTTGATCTTTTCAACTTGCTGAGATACTTCTCCGGAATCTGATTCCATAAGTTTGAACGTCTCAAGGCATACATCTCTAGCTTCAATGTCTGCTTTCATCTCGCTGCTTTTGCACAAGTTTGTTAATTCCTTTAAGATTGGAAACTTCATTTTTGAGTTGAACAAGTTCATCACTGTTATCATTGGGCATCTTTCCATCCAAGACATCATATAACATTCCCTTGAGATAAACATTCTTTTCTTCCAGCTTGCTGTTTTTAGCTTTTAGTGCTAGAAACTCATCTATCGAACCGACTCCTGTTTCCTGCATGGTTAGTGATTTCAGAATAATAGTTTCAGATGGTTTACCAGAATAAAAGGAGTTTACCTCACTACCATCTGATTCTGAATCAGAAACATCACTTTCAAGCAACACTTCTTTTGTATTCTCTTGAAGTATTTCATTATCGAGACCAACAAGTGCTAGGTTGACCATGTCATCACTTGATTCAGCACCTGAACCATCTTCATCATCACTCTATGACAAAAAAGCATTTGATTTCATTTTTTCCTTTGTAGCAGCTTGCTGTTTGTTCTTCAGCTTATAACAGTCCTTTCTGTAGTGTCCTGGCTTGCCACATTCGAAGCAATTTTCCTCCTTTGAATCTCTGGAGTATTTTCTGCCTTTTTCTTTCTTCATCATGTTCTTCTTGTGTATGAGCATCTTGATCTTTCTGGATAGTAAAGCTATATCTTCATCTTCTGATTCTTCAGATTCCAGCTTGCTGTTATCAGTATGAAGTGCTAAGTTTTTCATCTTAGCCACTGGAGCTTGAATGATTTCAGTTTGACTAGCCTTTATTTTGCTTTCAAACTGTTCTAGTTCAGCAAATACCGCCAAGGTATCTATAGTATCTATTATTGGTGAAGATTCCAAAGCAGTCACCTTTGGTTCGTAAATAAATGGCATGGCACTGAGTATTTTCATATTGATTTCTTCTTGAGGAATCTCATTGCCAAGTTGTTTGAGAGCATTCATATTTATTTGAAATCTAGGTTGACTTTCTCTGATTGTTTCTCCTTCTCTAAGCTTGAAATTCCCAAACTCGTTCATCAGCTTGCTGAGTTTCACCTTTTTCAGCCCTTTAGAACCTTCATGACATAATTGCAAGGTATCCCAGATTTCTTTTGCTGTCTTGCATGAAGAAACTTTGTCACATTCAGTAGGACACAATCCATTCATTAGAGTGTTCCTTGCTCTGCCATTATAACTCATCTTTGATAGTTCACCATCTGTGAGATCATCAATGTCTTTCGCCTTGCCGTCTTTGTCTTTAAAGTCAAACGAACCCTTTTGAACAACTCTCCATTCAAGTGGCTCTCTGGTAAGATGTATCTCCATTCTATTTTTCCACCAGTTGTAATTTTCAATACCCAAGAGAAGTGGTGGCCTCGAACTCGATGTTCCTTCAGGATAAAAGTTAGTAGCCATGGCCATAGGACTCATACTTTCCTGTTATAGAAATATTAGTACACCAAAACTCTGATACCAAATGTGAATGCACACCTAGAGGGGGGGGTGAATAAGTGTATATGACTAACTAAGACCAATTTTAACTTTTACCAACTTGTATCGACTGTTACAAACAAAACAGTCTACTGCTGAACTGTCAGCTAGCTGATTACAGATTACAGAGTATAATAGCTTGCTGTTATGATGTAGTGCAGAATGTAAATACTGAAAACAATAAAGAACACAATCGATTTTAACCAGGTTCGACCCCTATCCACTAATGGTCTACCTCATGGTCCCTTACCAACCCGGTAAGAGAATATATTATTGATCAATAAAAATACCAATTACACGATACAATAATATATCTCCCTTTAACCAAGTTGCTGAAAACGGCTTGCTGAAACACTATGTTTCCCTTGAATAACCAGCCCTCTTGAACTCCAAGATTCTCTAACAAGTTTGTTCCTCTTGAACTCTGAATTCCTTGAGCCACCTACTCCTTTGAATTCCTTAGTTCCCGGACAACCCGTTCTCTAATACAAAGAGTTCCCTAGAGCAATATATTCCCGATCACATAGATCCCTTGCCACTACTTCAGCAACTAATCAATACAACTTTGTTTACAAAGAATAAAAACGTTACAACCCAAACTATAAACTCTTGTATATAATATACGTGTATATAACAATAAAGCTCAGAGTTTATAAAATCAAAGTGTTTTGAGAGAGAAGAGAGAAGACGTGTATAATTAGGTCTTAAAACTTTCACGTTGTATATCGATTGGTTACTTATAATAAAGACTGCAAGTGAATATATATAAGAAGCATACAACGGTTGTGAAGATATTATGCAATAATAAGAGATTTGATTTGCATAAAAATATTCTTCAACAACTAGGTAATTAGAAGATTTGAAATTTGAAATTTGAAATAGTTTAAATCTTCTAACAAATCAATTTTGAAAGGAAATATCAATTTCCAACAGCTAGAAAAAGATCAAAATGAATTTGAGCTGTTATGGAAAGATTTTGATATGGAAAAGATTGATAGAAATCTGTTTTGGAAAGATATGGTAAGGAGAATCAAATCTGAGTAAATAAGGAAGGTATTTGAAAACCCTTTTTGAGCTCTATTATTTATATAAACTATATATTATATAATAGAGTTCTTACAGATTTAAATCCTAACCAAACTATGATCTCTCCAAGCATCTTCAAGAAATATCCATTATCGAAATTTATTTTGAATAGCTTATGTGCGGAATAGTGTCAGCTTGCTGATATAGTTCTGGGCGGAACAGTGTCAGCTTGCTATTACGGTTCTGTGACTGGTCTTTAGCAGGCTGTTACGAACACTTTCCTGAAACTTTATCTTTCCACATACTCAACCAAGTTACCTGAGAATATACTTATACATAGCAAACTCATATATATGCAGGGTATATCAAGTGAGTCAATCATATAATGGTAAGCTGTATAAAGTAAAACTGGTAACATAGCAAGCTATTATAATAACAACTAACAAATCAGCATGATGTTATATATCATTAAAACACATCAGATTAACAGTAAGGACGGCTTATCAACTCAAGCAAGTCATGCATCGACTAGAGACATCATGAAGAATGTTGAAGTGGGCGGTTGAATTAGGGCAATTTGACATCGAGTAAAAGCCAAGGAATTCTATCAAAGGGCAAGCCCTAGAAGATTTCATCTTAAAGTTTCTTCCAGATTTTAAAAATTATGAAAGGACCTTGGTTCCAGTAGAAGTGCCCAGAGATTCAAAGGATAAGGGGGGAATAAAGTATGCGGTAGTAGCAGTTTATTATTTCACGAAGTGGGCAAAAGCTGCTTCCCTTACAACCATAACAACCAAGAAGATAACAGACTTCATATTCAACGCCATCGTTTGCATGTTTGATATACAATATGTGTTGATATTTGGTAAGAGGAAGCGATTCAACCATCATGATAGTTTTATATTCAACACAACTGTTTACAGGTTCAGCACTCCATACAAGCTGATCTCGGATAATGGAAAGCAATTTGACAACAAGGAGCTGAGGACTTTATGTGAAAACTTGACCATAAAGAAAGATTTTATAGTAGTGTATCACCCTCAGAGCAACAGATAGACTGAAGCCATCAATAAAATCATCAAGCACACCTTGAAAGCCAAATTAGAAGAAAGCAATAGAAATTGGCCGGAGGAATTACCTCAGGTGTTATCGTCTTACAACACTACTCCTAGGAGTACTACAGGGGAATCACCCTTCGTTTTGACATATGGTTGTGAAGCCATGGTACCAGTTGAGATCGGAGCCAAGTCTTTTAGATGAGATAATTTTCAGGTAAGAGAATAGTGTCCCTATTTGGGCTCCATGAAAGAATCTTAATCTTTATCATTGTCAAACCTCCTAATTTTTCAGGAAGAGGTCCAAGAAGTAAGTCATAGACTCTACTTAGATTTGCTTGAGGAAACAAGAGCCAATGCTCAAGTAAAGTTAGCAGCTAACCAGTAGAGGACGACAAGATATTACAACTCAAAGGTGAAAAAGAGGTCGATTCAAGTAGGTGACTTAATGTTAAGGAAGGTGATGCCCCATGCCAAGACAACAAGACATGGAGTATTTGGACCTAACTAGGAAGGATCATACAAAATCAAAGCAGCGTTACGGGAATGAACTTACTACCTAGCAGACACTACACCATAGATTGCCTATTGCAACCCAAAAATAAAGTTGCTATATGGCATAAAACTGTTGCCATATACGCTATTGCAATGCTTTGTCCAAAAATGGGCGTTAACTTAGGTGGGGTTGCAAATGGACCCCTATAGCAACGAGTTTAGTACCGTATAGCAACTCTTTAATGTCATTGCAATAAGAAGATACAACAATGTTTTCCTATCTATTGTAACGATTTAAAATCATTGCAATAGACTAGCAACCTATCTTTTGAAACTCTGTTTTCTGTTTAGCATTGCAATAGATAGGATATAGCAATGTTTTAATTGGAAATGGCAATGTTTTAGGTGCCAATGGCAATGAATGTATATTTACCAGTAATTATTTTAGGGAAAAAAGTATTGCAAAAGATAGGCAATGGTAACATTTTAAGTAGCAATGGCAATGCTTTTATAAAAACAAATTGACATGACCTATTTGTTTCATAACAAAGCCACCATTAACATGGTTTTCATACACCAATCCAAAAGATTACATAGGCCGGTACACATGACCACAGACCCATAGACAATATCAAAAGAATCCCGACAACATCGGTTTACCAACCATTCAACAACTAAATACTAAATGCAAAATAAAACATCATTAAGGTAAAAGTCTAGTTACATTCACCAAAAGCTTAGACATAAATTAAGTCTGTTTGCCTGTTAACAATATCATCATGAATCAATGCTGCAGGTCCTGGATATCTTTGAGCAGCACATTTGCCTCTTTACCAGGTTAAGAAGGATTGCTGGTTGAAGAAAACAGAATGCTGCTTCCAATCCAAGGACTCGATGGTGGGGGACATAACAACGGTACCCACTCCAAGGGCAATGATGACAATGGCCAAACTTTTCATGCACCCATGTCATCGGGATATCTTTCCAATCAGCCATTTACAATACTTGTCAGTGTCCTTGAAGAGGGGATGACGAGCAACTTGAGCTCCATCTGCTAATGCTTTCCCATTCTTTTGACATAGCATAACAAAAAATAAACAGTTAGTCTAACCAGTTTTGTTATATAAATGATTCATATGCTACATGTTATCTTAGTATTAAACATAACCACCAGAAGTATGCTCTGTCAAATTAAAAACTGTTACCTTGTGCCTAAAACTCTTGAGAGTTTCCCCCAGACCTTCCAGAGATGACTGATTTGCTGAAAGTTTCATCCACTCCTCCGTAAGCTTTTTTAAAATAAAAAGACTTGCTTCTAGATTATCCAAATAAATATTGTCCTGGAGAAATTAAAACAATTTACACCACAAAAAACAAATTTAGAATCATGTTATATCTAACAATTCCCTATACACAAAAGTGTGCTACTATTACAACTTACCCACTGCTTATAAGAATCAGGGTGTCGAGTTAAACACCAGATGAAGATGTATGTTGCTTCTCTAGATAGCTCAGGGATGCCTGATAAAAGATCTTATTAGTTCAAGTCTCACTTTTTTCCAAGAGATGTTGAGACATTAAACTGTTACAAAATAGCTTACCTTCCCCTGCTGCTTTCACAGTAAATGTCAATGTCTGTTGTGAAACCTGTTTCATTGCCTTGCTTCCAGGAACCATGATCTTTTGATGAACATTAATCTACACTGGGAGCTGATCTTTTGATGAACTGAGAACCATGATTCAAACTATCATTATAAAGCAATATAGGTTCAATTGTGCTACTAATCATAAATCAGCAAGTGATCAAGCCTAATCGCAGACATGCATAAATTTAATGTAACAGTGTTCACCCGGCAAACTATATGTATATGCATGGGAAGAACTTTACAATTCACGTGCAATTACTTACAATCAAATTATAATCAAAACCATTGATGTCCTAGGACCACACAGTTTAAGTTTGAGAATTCAATTCAGCAATAGAATAAATGAAACAAGTGTTGTTCTAGTGTGAATACCATCAAATCGTCCAAGGTATCAAACTTCGAATTTACCATCTTTAAATCTGACTTTCATTAATTTGTGTTCAAGGAGGGTATCCAAACTAAAAATGGAGGGATCACATATCTTAAAAGGCATTATTAATTAACAGCTACACAACTCCTACCTTGACTCGAGCTGATGACGGAGTGAAGGTTGCTCGCAACAGCAAATCAAGTGCTGAAGGAGGCATCAAGCACTCCCCTTTCCTCACTGCACCATTTACTAAAATAGTATGAGCTTTTGGGGAAGAAAGAATTCTGAAACAAATCAAGGATTCCTAAGCATTTCACATCATGCACAAAAATATCTATCCAACCACATAAGTATAAGGAATTACCAATTGTGTGTACCTTTCTACCAACTGCAAAACTAAGTCCCTAGTCTGTGGGTTAGAACCCGATTTTCCCCCAATCGCAGGCAAGATGAGATGTGACCAAGTGTACAAACCTACAACAAGATCTGCTTGACAGGCTTACAATTGAAGAAAGTTCAATTGAACACAAACAAATAGACAAAGGGATCTTCCCCCATAAACAATCCTTAATTGCGTAAAGTTCATTGTTATTAGCTCACCTGTGCTACCATCCATGCCAACAACGGAAGCTTATCTTGTCCTTTATATTTTGAATTTTCTTGTAGATTTGGTAAGAGACTGATTATAACATCAGGCTTCCTTCGCAATACCATTGATAGTACGGAAAATATGGCAACCTGCCCATTTACAATTACAGGAAATACACATCAGTTTATAACTCAAAAAATTACAGCCTTGCATTTTTCATAACCCGCCCCTTGTTTAATTTTTTCATATCCCGCCCAAATCATGCCCGCCAATATTTTTGGTGCCCATATTGCAGTCTATAGCAACTCCATATAAAACCATTGCCATAGATTCTAGATTTTAAATTTTTTCTGATTACTTCAATTCTATTGTAATGGTTTTTTTAAGTAGTTGCAATATATCTAATTTTATCAAAATTGCCCAAGCAATAGCAACATTTTTAAAGAAATTTTTTAACATATGGTTGCTATAAGCAATCTATGGTGTAGTGAGATTTAGAAGACAAGTCCATCCCAAGAGCATGGAATGCAGAACATTTGAAGAAGTATTATCAATAGGACAAGCCCATATATTTTATGATATGTTTTCTAGAAAATTTTCAGAATTATTAGTAGAATTAGAAGCAAAACTCAATTTCACTCCAACTCTAGGGGGTAGTAAGTATATGGTATGCGATTTTCAAATTTTTACGACTATGTGGTTTTGGCCAGTGCAAATATATTCATTGAGATTTTTTATACTTAATCTGATCTAGCAAGGTTTTCTGCAAAAGGTGATGGCACGTAACTCCAATGAGGGTACCCCCTATAGGCTTTTAAAGTATAGGCTGAGTCTGATTTTGAAAATGGTATGTGTTGAAGGCTGTACACAAATTATATCCAATGAATTTAAGTATACAAGTAAAAGATAAATATTGGTTGGGTACTGGGTGCGCCCAACATTATAGGCTAATAGGGAGACAAACTTGGGAAGCTTGCATAAACAAAAAAAACACTGTGACTAGCAGGAAGAGGGCGCGCCCTTGATTTCCACAACTTTCAAACTTGGATAAACACAATAATATTTGCATAAAATAAGATAGAAGCAAAGAACGGAATAAAATTAGTGTCCACCAAAAGGTGGTAGGGTTCGCCCCCTACCACATAGAAACACATCATCCAAAATAAGCAAGTCAAAAATAATGTTTACAACTTGTAGTGGTATTCAGAGAGGTTTTCAATAGGGTTCAAATTTTGTTATAAAATTCTATCAAATTCTGTACAACAATTTGGTTAAGTACAGATAAAAAAACTACAAATATTATGGCTCATAAAACATAACAAATAAATTCTGAATACATAAATTATATAATTCACAATAAGATAGTAGTAGTAGTTGGATGCAGAGACAATAAAAATATGCTGGAGATTCATATTTAATAGAAACCAAAATCATAATATATTAGAAGTAATGATCATGATTACAAACATGAGAAAATATAATAAAAATAAGTTTACAAACATACAAAATCCTGTTTACATGAGAAAATAGTCAATAGATGATAACACAAAGTATAATTTTGAAAAGAATGAGTTGCATTATGCAGTTCTCGCATTCTGATTCCAAGATGAGTGACATTCTGAGAGGCTTTCCATATGGTTCATCCTCGTCTCTATAGTTTCCTTCAACTGTCTTGTCACAGAGAGAGTTTCACAATTCCTCCCCAAAAAGAATGCCATTTAGCTGGTATAGTGGATCTCGATTATTTGCATTTGGACATATTTTGTATACATGTAGCGAATAATCATTTTCAGATATGTTACAGTAAATATCTTGCAGCAAGTTAAGAACGTCTAAGAACTTACATCTCAAATATTTTCTACTGAAAAGTTCAGACATCTCCTGAACAGTTTGCTCTATATCAAATGGCCTGTAGATTGCTTTGAAAAAAATGAAACTAAAGGAAGATGGAAAATGACTACCTGACAGAGACTTTAAGACCAATAGATGGTGCTGCACATTATCACAGAGGAACAATTTACGAATTGAATCGTAAAACATGGCTTGATGAACATTATTTAGAACAACAAAACTTATGAAATCACTAAATTGGTCTCGAGTTACTTCGAACAGATGTTGATGAAACTGGTATAGAGCATCTCAGGTCAAGCCTTCAAGAATTTCTTTTATTTCGTGCCTACTTGGATTTGTGAAATATGCCATCAGAAATTTCCCAAAGGTGTAAAAGTCATCATGATCATGGATAATGAAGGAGAAAATCAGGCAGATGATGTGAGGCTTGACACTTAATATAGACCTTCTTTGCATTGTGTATTAGTGGAGTTAAAGATTAGATTAGGAATGTATATTGGGATATTTGAGCGAGGATGCCTTTGCTCAGATACAATTAACAAACTCAGGGTAGATGTGTGTTATGGATTGAACTTAAAAGTATAGTGTGGAATGTAGTTGTATGTTTTTACTTGCATTAAAACTAAAGATGAACTGATAGCTAGACTTTTTGGCTTCTAAAATAATACTACAGCATGTCAAAGTAAGTTAAATCATCCGTGCACTAAACTGATAGCTAGACTCTTGGGCTTCTAAATGATATGCTGGATATATTTAATTAATAATAAGATCCATGTGTATTCTATTATAATTTTATATTAGATTATAGAGAGGTGTTTAGTCTAACTTATAGTAATCATCTAAGTGATATTTAAATATGTATAATAAAATAAAAACTCTTTAATTTCAAAACAAATTTCAAAGCTCAAAATAATTATTTACAAATCATTATTACTATTTTATAACAGTAAAATATAATTATTTTCTACTAAAATATGATGACGTCCATCATATTTTAACCTCTATATATGTTAACATTACATGTTTCAGAAAAAGGTTTAAAAAATACATACATGTTTGTCATCAAAGGCCTATAGTATATGCCCACTACGAATACGAATATATAATAGATATAATGTGTAAAATTACAAAATCATAAGTACATACAACAATTAAAACCTTCAAATAAAAACACTATTGAAAAAGTAATTAAATAATTTTATATATAGCATACAAATAACATAAATAAATAGACTATTTATATAAACAAAAACAATAATTTAATTTATATTACCAAAAGACTAAATTTAACTATAGCTATTTTTCTTATAAACTAATGACAATTATTTTCTATACGTGCTGCAAGTGGCCAGTTCACACATGATCAATGGATATAAATTTTGGTTCATAATTTACTATATTATTTAATATTAATTCAAGTTATTTTGTAATTATTAAATATTATATATATATATATATATTATATATATATTATTGGACCACTATATTTAAAAATAAAACCTAAAATTAACATAAATAAATAAATTATTTATAAATTTGATAAAGTAATTTAATTTATATTGTCAATCATTAAAATTTAACTCTAGCTATTTTAATTAAAAACTGATGACAATTATTTCCTATACGTGCTGTAAGTGGTTCACACACGATAAAAATCTTAACTTCTCTAAACCATTTATAAATATGCATTCATTATATACCCATAAATTTACATTACCTCAAAATCTTACATTTTATCAGTTTTCATCATGACTTCAAGAGCAGCAAAGAGAATGTGTTACTCCAACATTAAGAATATGCTTGTGAATGACCTGCATTTTTTTGGCAGTTGATTCTGATGACTTTAATAATGAACTCATTGCAGCAAATCAGGACTTTGCTCTTATATTCAAGAGCATGGAAGACAGACAAAATCAGCATCTATCTAGGTCTTTTATTAGAGAAGAGAAAATTGGATAAATATTTTTATTACTCATATATCTTTTGTTAGTCACGATATTAATCAGTTTAATGTTATTAGTATTATTTTCAAATTTGCAGGGAAATAATTGATATATTGAAGCAAGGTGATCATGTGAGAACATGCCAAACATCTGCAAATGTTGAACTACCGTTAGCATATTCCAGAAATATTCGTAAATTTGTACAGGACTCGAATACATCACTGGCAGGACATGTAAAGATGTTTTCAGATCAGGTGGATGAGATGTTTACCATTTATTGTGAGTTTGGAGAATACGTGAAATCGCGAGCAGCTAAAATGGTTTTATTGGTATTGGTAGTGACTTTAATAATGAACTCATTGCAGCAAATCAGGACTTTGCTCTTATATTCAAGAGCATGGAAGACAGACAAAATCAGCATCTATCTAGGTCTTTTATTAGAGAAGAGAAAATTGGATAAATATTTTTATTACTCATATATCTTTTGTTAGTCACGATATTAATCAGTTTAATGTTATTAGTATTATTTTCAAATTTGCAGGGAAATAATTGATATATTGAAGCGAGGTGATCATGTGGGAACATGCCAAACATCTGCAAATGTTGAACTACCGTTAGCATATTCTAGAAATATTCGTAAATTTGTACAGGACTCGAATACATCACTGGCAGGACATGTAAAGATGTTTTCAGATCAGGTGGATGAGATGTTTACCATTTATTGTGAGTTTGGAGAATACGTGAAATCGCGAGCAGCTAAAATGGTTTTATTAGTATTGAACCAAGCCTCAAGTTTACTCTTTCTAGCATGTGCCTTTTCCGCAACTTCATCCAAACTTGAAATTTAAAACTAACACTCTTTCCATCTTGCACGTGTACTGGAAGATGCTCTACAGATGGATATCGGTAGTGAATATCGAAACCTAATATTCTCCAAACAGCTTCTGATGCACATATATATCGACCATCTAAGTAATGCTTCACTTCACCATAACACTTTTCCTTTTCTTGAGCAGATTTAGAATTTGTAGCTCATTTTTTCCTTTGCCGTAACATGGTGGCATTGTCATGTCCCTTCAAACAATATTATAAGCCACAACATTAATATTCATGGTCATTGTCAGCACTACAAGAAAAACAGGCTCATACAACGGTTTTGCACCATTGTCTGGCATCTCAATTTTCCGTAGTCTATTGAGGTGCCGTGTGATTGCGATCAAACAACGCTTGTTTAAACTGTTACACGAAGAAAGGAACACAACGGTTCAACAGACTTGTTATAATATAGAAGAGACAACGGGTCCTATCATTATGAACAATTGTTGGAAAAATAAAAACGAAACAGTTTCACGAGTAAGAGACAACGGTTCAGCATGCTTATTATAATGTAGAAGACACAACGGTGCTATTATTATGAACAATTGTTGGAAAAAGAAAAATGTAACAGTTTCACCACTAAAAGACAACGGGTAATATACGTCAAGCAAGAGTTCTAACTGTTTCCAAACTTCATGTATATCTCTTATTCAAACAACGATTATTACAATGCCCTGTTGTCTAAAATCCTAACCACAACAGTTTTATAGAAAAAAATTATCTTAGTTTGGGTTAGACAACAGTTGCACCAACACCATTGTATGGAAAGCCTTGAAACAATGATTTCTTTAAATCATGAACCAGGTTTTCAGACAACAATTTATAAAAGCCTTGAAACAATGGTTTCTTTCTTTCAAATGCTTGTATTTGTTAATTTGCACAATACATATTTCTAAAAGAACATTTGTCTCAGTATATAGGATACAATGTAATCTCTATTTTAATTTTTACACACAATAGTTTTCTTATTTAGAACAACTATTGTCAACACAACAAAGCTCTAAACTTAAAACTAAATAAAAATATAGTATTTATGCTACACAAATGTTATCAATTTTAAGTTACATCTGCAAGCTCAGTAACCAATCCCAACCTATTGAAATTCATGTTAGCCCCACTGGCAATTGCTACTACATTTGCATCCTTGAGGTTATAATATTTGCAGTACGCTTCAGCTCCTACAAGAGCAAGAGCACCTGCTGGTTCTAGAATGCTCATGTTCTCCTCAAACATGTCCTGTAACATGTCATGCCCACAGATTACGAAATTGAGAGCTCATTTTTGAGATTACACAGCCTTTAATATTAGTTCTAACATCAATTCACATATTTTAAATAAAGTGAAAATTCAGGACTATGAGACTGGCCATTTACACCACTTCTGAAAGACCTGTATTTACAAAGGAAGACAAACCAGATTCTGACCTTTATTGAGGCACAAATCGCATCCCGGCTAACGAGAACTATACCATCTAGCAATTCCCTGCATATGCGAAAAGTCTCTTCACCAACTACTTTAACAGCTACTCCGTCTGCAAAACCTCCCACTTTGTCCAGCACTACCCTCTCACCATGATGTAATGATAAGGCCATTGCATTTGCATCACATGGTTCTACCCCAATTATCTTGCCCTCTTGACTGCATATGCCTCTACTTCATCATATGAATCCCCAACTAAAATAACTGTTGCACCCAATCTCTCAACTGCTTTCCACTACAGATTGAACATAGCCAATGAATATTAAATTAAAAAGACTAATAATAAATTTTAAATAATTACGAATAGATATAACAAATTGTTGATGACTTGTCACTGCATGGGAAGGCCTAATCGCGTAGGGAGATAAACAAGAAATTCATATTGACACTGCCATCACACCTGGAACATAAAATCTCTACCATCAGAGAGAGGAGTGACATAAATGACATGTCCATTGAAATTCTATATAGGAAGCTCAAGACTCATGAAATGGAGCAAGAGTAGAGACAAATCATTTATGGGTCAGGTATAGTGGATAGTAAGAATACAGCACTGCTGAAGACTACAACACTTGTAGCCAAGGATTTTGCTGTCAGAGAGACCAGCTCAGTGAAGCCTGTTGTTGAGATAGAAAAGATTCTAGAAGCTAAAATTTTAGAGAATGCTCAAGCAGGTGATGAAGATAACTTCTATTCAATGGAAGAACTTGAACAGTTGGAAAACAAGACAATGGCCTATATGGCAGGAAAGTTCAAGAACCTCAAGTTTAGGAGGAACCCTAAGTACAAATTCAAGAGTAACTCAAGTTACAGTGGTTCCAGTTTCAAAAACAGCAACCGAGGTGGTTCGTCTTCAGGGTCTTACAGCAAAGGAGGTTATAAGACGGGGATGGTAGACCGCAGTAAGTTCAAGTGCTATAACTGTGATGAACCCGGGCATTTTGCTACAGAATGTCAGAAGCCTAAGCAAGGAAAAGAAAGAAAGGATTCGTATGACGAACTCAAGCAAAAGTATGATGCATTGGTAAAGAAGTATCAGGGCAGAACTTATATAGCCGAGGGAAAGAGCTGGGATGACTTAGACAATGATGAAGAGGAGACATATGAAAATGTTGCACTAATGGCAGACTCTTCAGAGGCATCCCCTCAGTCATCCAAGGTTTCATTTCTTTCCACAGTTGACATGTTAATTCTGATTATAAGAAAACTGTAGAAGATCTTAATGTAGAAATGTTTAACATTCACACAAGCATGCTAGCATCTAAAGAAGAAAATGCTAAACTAGTTCTAAAGAATAAAATGCTAGAAGCTAGAAATGAAGATCTAGAGCTTTCATGTGTTAACCTAGATGATCTAAAATAAAAAATAGAATATCTTTAGAATAGAGACAAATGCAACCATGAAGTAGAAACTGCGCTTAGGAATAAATTTTTTGAGTTAGAGTTAAAACTTCAGGCTTATAAGAAATCTGCTAATCTTGTTAAGGAGGCGATAGATAAACTGGTCATAGGTCAAAAACTGGAATAGGATTTGACTATGATAAAAAGGCAGGAAAGAGACATGATGAATCAATTGCTAAGGAAAGTCTTGTGAAGCAAGACATTCTCCATGTGTTAAAAAATATCGCTAAGCCCCTTTATAAGAAGTTTGTCATCAAACCCCTAGATGAAGAACAGATTCTAATGAAAGAAGAAATTCTTGCTGAGGATCAAAAGAAAGAGGTAGAAAGTAAAAAGGAGTTGCCTAAGAAATCGATAAAAATTGTAGAACCAAAGGAACAGATTAAAAGTGATTTAGGTAACAAGAATGAAAAAAAGAAAGCTAACAGAATTGGCAAGATAGGTGTTAACAAGAAAAATGATTATGCCTACTCTCTCAAATCTATTAGAAAAGTTTGTAATAATTACAATTCTACTGGTCATCTTACGCATGCATGTAAAAAGATAAAAGTAGTAAAAGAAGAAACTTCTAATATGTCTGCCATGCCTATCCCTCATCAACCATGTGATAAAGTGTTGGGTTTCGAGACATAAAACGCAGCGGATTAACGTAAATATAACAAAAATTTCGAAACCCTAACGCAGGATCATGTATAAGATTGGACAGATTATGGTGAAACAGAATTCTACCTTTTCTGGTCTTGACTTTCACGAACTCAACGGAGATCTAGCTTTCACGACTTGTGTCTTCCTCTCGAAAAACACCTCTATGGTATACACACGAGCACCTTCAAGAACTCTCACGATCTTGATTACAGAATGGATGTACTAGTCTCCTTTTGATGATTTCGAATTTGTTCTTCTTGCCTCCTTGCTGCTGCTGCCTTTAGGGTTTTATTTCCCAAAACGTAATGACAATTTAACCTATCATTATCTATTTATAATGACTGGTTAACGGACCTATTCAGCAAAACCTAACCCATGTAGGTATAGGATTAAATAATAAAACGTGTTTCTATTATTTAATTAATAATTAAGTCATACTTAATTATTATGGGCAGAAATCCTCTTCAAATTCGAATTTATATTATTTCAATTAATTAAGTCACACTTAATTAATATAATAAAATTCAAATAATCATCAATTAATTTAAATCTATAATTTAAATTAACTATTCCTCTAAGTGCTCTATGTGTGTGACCCTATAGGCTATTATTTAATTAGCAATAATTTTATTCTCCAATAAAATTATTAAACAATGAGCGGTATCTAGTAATACATCATTGCTACCCAATTAAACAATAATTAAATCGTGATTCGATAAAACCTTTCGTGATTAATATTTCCGTGTAATATAATCCATTTAACCATATATATTATAGATTAAACTCGAGGCATGTATTTAGTCATCCTCTACAACATTTAATCCGGGTTTACTTGATCAATGAGTAGACTATGAAAACAAATCATTATTTGAGCATGGCCATGCATTTTATAGTCTTACTCAATCAAGAGGCCAATAATATCTCTCCTAATTATAGGAGGGTTAAATCCTTTATCTATCATTCATATTTCTCATATGATTCATGATATACCCGATGCCCACTTTTATCATCACCTGGTAAAAGGTAACTTTTAATGTAGTCAAAGTATATTAATCCTCGTATATAAATATAATGATCTCAAGGCAAAGGATCATTACACCATTATCACTCTGAGTCTTTCTTATGACTTTATTAAACATGAAGAATCTCATTGTGGGTCTGTCCAGTATCATGTACTCCTACATGTACATATGTATTGACTTTAGTATCCTCATACTTATAACCAATGAGATGTGGTTATCAGTCAAACAACATACTAGTCTATTTATGTATTATTATTGTCCTATAATAATAATACTCGACTAGGGACCTTTTAAGAATATGATATATTATATAATCTCAATTTCAAGTCATGTACTTAAACTATACAATGTGTATCATGATTCTAAGGACATTTATTATGCTAACAAATATATCGCAGTAATTAAAGTCATAATAAATACGTTTATTGAATAATCAAATGACATAAAGGTCTATTAAAAGGAACATTGTATTGCTTCTAGGGCACCTACACTAACAATCTCCCACTTGCACTAGAGCCAATCACCCATGTATCTAATACCCATGGAACTAGTGTGACCATCGTGCTTCGTCTGCGACAAGCCTTTAGTCAATGGGTCTGCAATGTTATCATTTGTGTGCACTTTACATGTGTGTATGTCACCCCTTTCATTAATCTCTCGAATGAGGTGATATCTCCTGAGTATATGTTTGGTTCGGGAGTGAGATCTAGGTTCTTTAGCCTGTGCAATAGCTCCATTATTATCGCAGTATAGATCAATAGGATCTGCGATCGATGGAACCACTCCCAAATCAGTAATGAATTTTTGAATCCAAACAGCTTCCTTTGCTGCTTCACAAGCTGCAATGTACTCAACCTCCATTGTAGAATCAGCTACTGTTTCTTGCTTTGAACTCTTCCAACTTACAGCACCTCCGTTTAGACAAAACACAAAACCAGACTGTGATACAGTATCATCCCTGTCTGTTTGGAAACTTGCATCGGTGTAACCTTTTACAATCAGTTTCTCCTCTCCTCCATACACCAAGAATGAATCTTTAGTCCTTTTCAAGTACTTTAGAATATTCTTGACTACCGTCCAGTGACCTTCACCTATATTAGATTGGTATATGCTCGTCATGCTTAAAGCATACGAAACATCTGGGCGAGCACATACCATTGCATACATGATAGATCCAATTGCTGAGGCATATGGAAACTTACTCATGTGGGCCTTGTCATCCAATGATTTCGGACACTGATCTTTAGAGATCGTTATCCCTTGAGACACGGGGACATATCCCCTTTTTGCATTTTGCATACCAAAACGATGCAAAACCTTATCGATGTATGTACTCTGACTTAGACCGATCATCCTTCTAGATCTATCCCTATAGATCCTCATTCCTAGAATGTATGATGCATCTCCTAAGTCTTTCATAGAGAAGTTGCTCCCTAACCAAGTCTTAACAGCCTTAAGAGAAAGTATGTCATTCCCCATTAGTAGTACGTCATCAACATATAGTACTATGAATGCCACATGGCTCCCACTAACCTTCTTGTAAACACAAGGTTCATCTTCGTTTTGAACAAAACCATACTCTTTGACTATTTCATCAAAACGGATATTCCATCTCCTAGAGGCTTGCTTCAATCCATAAATGGATTGACGTAATTTACATACCTTGTTAACATTCCTTGGACTGACAAAACCTTCAGGTTGTGTCATGTACACATCCACATCCTCTTCAAGGCTTCCATTAAGGAAGGCTGTTTTGACATCCATTTGCCAGATTTCATAATAATGGAATGTTGCAATAGCAAGCAAAATCCTTATGGACTTGACCATAGCCACTGGTGAGAAAGTTTCATCATAGTCAATACCATGAATTTGTTTGAAACCTTTTGCAACCAGCCTTGCTTTATAGGTCTGAACATTTCCATCCATGTCAGTTTTCTTCTTGAAAACCCATTTGCACCCTATGGGTTTTACCCCTTCAGGTGGATCAACCAAAGTCCATACTTGGTTTTCGTACATGGAATCCATCTCGGATTTCATGGCTTCTAGCCATCTCTTAGAGTCTGGACTGTTCATAGCATCTTGGTATGTGAGAGGCTCATCTTCATCTATGAGCATCAAATCACCACATTGAGTCCAGAGAAATCCATATCTCTCTGGCTCATGGCGAATTCTACCAGTTCTACGAACAACCTGTATTTGTTGGGCATTATCATTATCCTGCTCTTGTTCCACTTCAGGTTCAATGCTATTTTGTGGTTCTCGATCTTCATCGAGGTCTATAGTTCTCCCACTGTTTCTTTTGGAAACAAAATCTCTTTCCATGAAAATAACATTTCGAGCAATAAACACTTTCTGCTCAGAAGGACTATAAAAATAATACGCATTTGTTTCTTTAGGGTATCCCACAAAATTACACTCTTCAGATTTAGATCCAAGCTTGTCAGATACTTGACGTTTCACAAACGCCTTGCATCCCCAAACTTTCATAAAGCTCATTCCTGACCGTTTCTTTTCCCATATCTCATATGGAGTCTTTTGAACCTTCTTAGTAGGAACACGGTTAAGTGTGAAAGCCGCTGTTTCTAGAGCGTAACCCCAGAAACTAATTGGAAGATCTGCATGACTCATCATCGATCGCACCATGTCCAACAAGGTGCGATTTCTCCTCTCTGAAACTCCATTCCATTGAGGTGTACCTGGCGGACTGAGTTATGATATAATACCACACTCCTTTAAATGATATTTAAATTATGTGCTCAAGTATTCTCCTCGATCAGATCGTAAGATTTTAATACTTGCACCTCCGCCAATTTGCTTCTCTACTTCTGCCTTGTATTCTTTGAACTTTTCAAAAGAATCGGATTTATTCTTCATAAGATATACATATCCATATCTACTAAAATCATCAGTAAATGTTATGAAGTAGTAGTAGCCTCCTCTAGCCATCACACGCATTGGGCCACATACATCACTATGTATTAGCTCCAGACATTCAGCGGCCCTTTGACCCTTACCAGTGAAAGGGGCTTTAGTCATTTTACCAAGCAAACAAGATTCGCATTCTTGGTATGATTCAAAATCAAACTTATCCAAATATCCATCCTTATGTAATTTGGATATGCGTTTCTCATTTATATGGCCTAGACGACAATGCCAGAGGTATGTTTGATTTGAGTCATTAACTTTAAGTCGTTTGTTTTCTATATTATAGACAAGATTATCTAAGTCAAGAACATATAAACCATTAAACAAACGCGCAACACCATAGGTTAAATCATTCAAAGCAAAAGAGCAACAATTGTTCTTTATCGTAAATGAAAAACCTTTCTTGTCCAAACAAGAAACAGAAATAATGTTTCTGCGAATCGCAGGCATGTAAAAACAATTCTCCAGTTCTAAAACTAGCCCTGAGGGCAAAGATAAATAATAGGTTCTTACAGCTAAAGCAGAAACTCTTGCTCCATTGCCAACTCGTAGGTTCACTTCTCCTTTAGCCAATGTCCTACTTCTCTGCATTTCCTGCACATTTATACAAATGTGTGTAGCACATCCAGTATCCAATACCCAAGATGTAGAAATAGACAGATTGACTTCTATAACATATATACCTGAAGTAGAAGCTTGCTCAGCCCTCTTCTTCTTCAGATCCTCCAAGTAAACTGAACAGTTTCTCTTCTAGTGACCAGTTTTCTTACAGTAGTGAGATTCACCCTTAGCGACCCCGCCTTTAGGCTTTAAAGCCTGTTTAGGACCTGACTTTGGCTTGGGTGTAGAATCAGATCATGTCTTCTTCTTACCCTTCCACTTGCCTTTCCCTTTGGCCTTACCTTTATTGCCCACCATCAGTATGGGAGCAGGTTCAGCCGTCTTCATGTTAGTCTCATATGTCCTCAACATAGCCAACAATTCAGTAGGTGTTTTGTCAAATTCATTCATATTGTAGTTTATGACAAACTGGGTGAATTTGTTGTTCAAAGAATTCATGATTAGGTCAATACCAATTTCCTGAATAATCGGGAAACCCAAAGTTTCAAGGTACTCAATGTAACCAATCATCTTCAGAACATGTGGGCCAACTGGTTCACTTGCCCCTTGTTTGCAATTAAAGAGTGACTTACTCGTGTTGAACCTTTCTTGACGAGTTTGGCTTGCAAACATGCTTTGCAAGTGCTCATTGATAGTATATGTATCCATATGCACATGTTGTCTTTGAAGCTCAGCACCCATACTTGCCAACATAAGACATGCAACATCATTTGCATCTTTCTCATCCTTTGTGTGGGCCGCTCGTTCCTCAACAGTAGCGCCCTCAGGAAGGGGACCTGCCGGAGGAATATCAATGACGTGAAGCTTGCGCTCCTGTCTGAGGACGATCCTCAAATTCCTCTGCCAGTCTAGGAAGTTGTTTCCTCCTATCAGTTTATCTTTCTCAAGGACTGATCGTACAGACAGTGTGTTTGTGTTGTTTGCCATTATTTGGTATCTACAATGATAAAAGCACAAAATAAACATTAGATTGTCTGAGTTATTTATTATGTTCAAATGATTATGATATATTCATAATATATCTCCCACTATTTTTATCAAATTAATAGCCCTTACTATTAATTTGGAAAGTATATCCCATAATTCTTTCTAGTGAGCCAAGATCCATATTTCGTCATGTCCAAAGACTACCACTGGAAGTCCTTAAAAATGATTATTTAGGTAGACAACAATTGTCAATTATATCATATATAATTCTTGGATAGTTTGGTGAACAACGATTGATCTTATCTATCTAATAGACTTTTAACCAAACTCTATGCTTCTAAGTTCATAATGGTTGAATATAACCGTTTATTTTCACCTTATTATGACGACTCTGTTAAGTTATACCCAATGATACAACGGCCGAATATAACCGTTTATATTCGTCGCATCTCACCACGATAGATAGGAGTCCCCTGCCACTGACAGTCTTTCCCCTAATCGATCTAGGATTCGATGAGTGTTCATTCATTGGAAAGCATCCGAGTAAAACTTAATATTTTGTTAAGGGGTTTAGAAAATTTACGACGATCATGATCACATCATAAAGAGATCCTCAATTTTTCCTTGAACCAAATATTTCAAATTGACATCTTAAATTGTTCATTTCCCAGGTAGATGGAGGATAGCAGTGGTCACACTTAAAACCCATCAGCCTTACGAATACGCATATCCGATTTTGTCAGAAAATCCCAATTATAGATATCAAAATCCATATTTAATTCTGTATTTTAAAAATCCATATTTCATAAACACAAGAATCTCATGATCGTTTGTTAATTTTAAAATCTTAAATCGTTACAGATTTTATCTTGTTTAGCATGACAAGCATGGCATGGGTGACGTATCTAATACATGCATACATCATTAATCTAATTAAAGCATGCATCTTCTACTCTACACATACATTCATACATCAATATATAAAGTGCAGTATGTAAACGTGCTTGGTTATGGTCCCTTTCCTATGTGATCCTTTCGAGCTAAAAAAAGGATCAAAGTCAATATATGGTGGTGGTAAAACATAAATACAGTTGCTTGTCTTCATTTTTCTTGCATCCATGGCTGCCTTCTATTCTTCTTGGATCATCCTTTGTCTTCAAGTACATTACATGGAATAATTGAATACAACCTAAGCTAATGTACTTACATAAGAAAACTCGAGTTACATTCGAGGTTCAGCAATTACAAGAATGAAAAAAACGACATGCAAGTCGTATTTATAAAACCAAAACCAAAACCATTAATCTAGGGGTCTAAGGCCATAACCAGCACCATGCCCACATAACAATTACTGACATCTCAGAATGCATAATCATATCATCATGCATCATAAAAAAAAAAATATCAAAAATTTAAAATTATGATCTCAAAACAGAAAACTGCGTTTTTGAGGCCCTTAACGATGTCAAATGGCCAAAAAACACCATAAGTCACCGCAAAGCGGTGATTTTTGCTCGTAGCGATTTTCCCTTTCCAGAAAAAGTAAATTCGACCCATTCTGACTCCGTCGAAAAACACTATTCACTGCAGAATCACTATTCACAGAAAACTGCATCTTATGCGGTTGTGTTTTCAAACGTCTCAGAACGATTCCGACGACCTTCGTATGACTGTATCTCATATCACATACATACAGTGCATCACACATATCATGCCATAACAGATTATAACATTGCAGTAGCATGGCAGTCTCAAACAGGCATGGCAGTAACAAAGCAGTAGCATGGCAGTGGCATGGCAGTCACCAAAACAGGCATATTTGCATCAAATACAGTTAACACGTAACCAAATCAGTCCCTTATACACGTAGCTCTGATGCCATTGTTGGGTTCCGAGGCATAAAACGCAGCGGATTAACGTAAATATAACAAAAATTTCGAAACCCTAACGCAGTATCATGTATAAGATTGGACAGATTATGGTGAAACAGAATTCTACCTTTTCTGGTCTTGACTTTCACGAACTCAACGGAGATCCTAGCTTTCACGACTTGTGTGGTCACAAAGCAGTAGCATGGCAGTGGCATGGCAGTCACCAAAACAGGCATATTTGCATCAAATACAGTTAACACGTAACCAAATCAGTCCCTTATACACGTAGCTCTGATGCCATTGTTGGGTTCCGAGGCATAAAACGCAGCGGATTAACGTAAATATAACAAAAATTTCGAAACCCTAACGCAGTATCATGTATAAGATTGGACAGATTATGGTGAAACAGAATTCTACCTTTTCTGGTCTTGACTTTCACGAACTCAACGGAGATCCTAGCTTTCACGACTTGTGTCTTCCTCTCGAAAAACACCTCTATGGTATCCACACGAGCACCTTCAAGAACGTCTCACGATCTTGATTACAGAATGGATGTACTAGCCTCATTTTGATGATTTCGAATTTGTTCTTCCTGCCTCCTTGCTGCTGCTGCCTTTAGGGTTTTATTTCCCAAAACGTAATGACAATTTAACCTATCATTATCTATTTATAATGACTAGTTAACGGGCCTATTCAGCAAAACCTAACCCATGTAGGTATAGGATTAAATAATAAAACGTGTTTCTATTATTTAATTAATAATTAAGTCATACTTAATTATTATGGGCAGAAATCCTCTTCAAATTCGAATTTATATTATTTCAATTAATTAAGTCTCACTTAATTAATATAATAAAATTCAAATAATCATCAATTAATTTAAATCTATAATTTAAATTAACTATTCCTCTAAGTGCTCTATGTGTGTGACCCTATAGGCTATTATTTAATTAGTAATAATTTTATTCTCCAATAAAATTGTAAACAATGAGCGGTACCTAGTAATACATCATTGCTACCCAATTAAATAATAATTAAATCGTGATTCGATAAAACCTTTCGTGATTAATGTTTTCGTGTAATATAATCCCTTTAACCACATATATTATAGATTAAACTCGAGGCATGTATTATGTCATCCTCTACAACATTTAATCCGGGTTTACTTGATCAATGAGTAGACTATGAAATAAATCATTTTTTGAGCACGCCCATGCATTTTATAGTCTTACTCAATCAAGAGGCCAATAATATCTCTCCTAATTATAGGAGGGTTAAATACTTTATCTATCATTCATATTTCTCATACGACTCATGATATACCCGATGTTCACTTTTATCATCACCCGGTCAAAGGTAAATTTTAATGTAGTCAAAGTATATTAATCCTCGTATAGAAATATAATGATCTCAAGTCAAAGGATCATTACACCATTATCACTGTGAGTCTTTCTTATGACTTTATTAAACATGAAGAATCTCACTGTGGGTCTGTCCAATATCATGTACTCCTACATGTACCTATGTATTGACTTTAGTATCCCCATACTTATAACAAATGAGATGTGGTTATCAGTCAAACAACATACTAGTCTATTTATGTATTATTATTGTCCTATAATAATAATACTCGACTAGGGACCTTTTAAGAATATGATATATTATATAATCTCAAATGCAAGTCATGTACTTAAACTATACAATGTGTATCATGATTCTAAGGACATTTATTATGCTAACAAATATATCGCAGTAATTAAAGTCATAATAAATACGTTTATTGAATAATCAAATGACATAAAGGTCTATTAAAAGGAACATTATATTGCCTCTAGGGCACCTACACTAACATAAAGTAGGATGCATGCCATGTGCTTTCAATATCATGTCTGCATACATAAAATTAATGAATACATTATCTAGTACTTGCATGGATACAGATGTGAATATGAATAGAAAGCATGTTAGCGCAAAGACTGCTAGTCCTCCTATGTCTAGGAAGGAAGCCCCTGTCCGTAAGCCTAAAGACACTCTTGTCTAGGCTAAACCAAAGGACAAGGGCACCGTCGATGAGAAAGACATAGACCAGAAAATTTCTATAGCTAAATCTGCTTACTTATCTAAGCCTCTTGGACCCAATAAAATTTGGGTGCCCAAGAAGAAGTAATCAATTTGTGGTTGCAGGGCATAGCAAAGAACAAGCATGTCATGTAGATTCTCGACAGCGGCTGTTCAAGGTATATGACTAGTGATAGGGCCCTGCTATCAGATGTGATTGAGAAAGCTGGCCCGATAGTGACCTTTAGAGATAACAACAAGGGATTCACAATGGGATATGGCAATTTGGAAATTGGTAATGTTATCATTGAAAATATCTCCCTTGTGGCCGGATTAAAGCACAACCTTCTAAATATCAGTCAGTTCACCGACAAGGGCTTTAAAGTAACATTTGAGAAAGAAAGATGTGAAATCCAAAACAGGAAAGATGCGAAGCTTGCTCTTCAAGGAGTGAGAAAGCGGAATCTCTTTATAGCTGACTTATTCTCTGCAAGCAAAGGCAAAGTTCAATGTTTTTACAACAAAGCTTCAATATAGGACAATTGGTTATGGCATAAGAAACTTCCCCACCTGAACTTCAAGTCAATGAACTCTTTAGTTAAGAGGGAATTGGTTAGAGGTTTACCTGAGATGGAATTCTGTCAACAAGGGTTATGTGTAGCATGTGAAAAGGGGAAGTCAAAGAAAGCATCTCACCAAAGCAAAGATTCATCAGACATTACTGAACCACTACAACTTATGCATATGGATTTATTTGGTCCATTAAATGTCATGTCAATGTCAAGGAAGAGATATGCACTAGTAATCGTAGACGACTACTCCAAGTACACGTGAGTGTTGTTTCTAGCTTCAAAGGATGAAGCCCCTCAAATAATTATTGATCACATAAAGAAGATAGAGTTAAAAGCTAGTTTGCCTGTCAGTAAATTTAGGTATGACAATGGAAAAGAGTTCAGGAATATAACCCTGAATGATTTCTGTATTGAGAAAGGGATTTCAAGACAATACTCAGTGCCCTGAACTCCACAACAAAATGGAGTGGTAGAAAGAAATAACAGAACTCTAGTGGAAGTAGCAAGAAAAATGCTGAATGAAGCTAAGTTACCTTCATACTTCTAGGCTGAAGCAGTCAACACGACTTGTTACACTCAGAATCATACCCTGGTAAATAAAGATTATGACAAGATTCTGTACGAGTTGATGGCAAACAAGAAACCAACACTGAAATATTTTCATGTGTTTGGAGCAAAGTGCTTTGTACTGAAAGATGATGAGCATCTAGGAAAGTTCGAATCCAAGGCTCATGAAGGCATATTTCTTGGCTACTCTCTGAAATCTAAGGCATGCAGGGTTTATGTGGTTGATCAAAAGAAGGTCATTGAAAGCATGAATGTAACTTTCAATGATCTCAAGCTCCCAAGTCTACAAAGAACAGACGACACTGAAACTCTGGAGTTTAAAAATATGAACTCAGAAGAAAGTGGAGTAGAATCTGAAGCTGCAACAGAAAATCAAGCACCAAATGAGAATATCAACAATGATGATTCTGACCCTAGTAGTTGAAACAATGGAAGATTTACAAAAACTATTAGTAGTGGCAGAGAATCTCATTCTCAACCAAGAAGTAACTCAAGGGGAACATCAGAAGGATCTACTAGCAGGACTCGGCACTTTAATGATAATCAGGCTGAATCTTCTAGGGCAAATCTGCCTAGACATAGGGTATGGAGTAGAGCTCATCCCTTTGAGTTGATTCTAGGGGATCCAGATGTGGGAGTCCAAACTAGATGTGCTTCTCAGAATGAATGTTTATTCTCTGGTTTTATCTCTGAAATAGAGCCAAAGAAAGTGGAAGAGTCATTAGAAGATCCAGATTGGGTTATAGCTATGCAAGAGGAACTCAATCAGTTTCAGAGGCAAAAAGTTTGGAAGCTGATACCCAGGCCAAAGAACAAGTCTATAATTGGCACAAAGTGGGTATTCATAAATAAACTGGATGAAGATGGCATTGTTACGAGGAACAAAGCCAGATTGGTTGCTAAAGGTTATTCCCAAGAGGAAGGAATAGATTATTATGAAACATATGCACCAGTGGTAAGGCTTGAAGCTATCATGATGTTTCTGGCATTCGCAGCACATTCCAACTTTAAAGTCCATCAAATGGATGTGAAGAGTGCATTCCTGAATGGAGAGCTTGAAGAAAAAGTGTACGTGGAACAACCCCCAGGGTTTGAAGATCCAAAATTCACAAATTTTGTATACTTTCTCTTCAAGGCAATCTACGGCTTAAAGCAAGCACCTCGGACATGGTATGACACTCTATCTATATTCTTACTTAAAAATGATTTCACTAGAGGTGTCATAGATAAGACTTTGTTTCATAAAATGCATAAAAATGACATGATATTAGTATAGGTATATGTGGATGGCATTATATTTGGTTCTACTAACGATCAGTTGTGTAGTAGATTTGTTAAGCTAATGCAGAGTAGGTATGAAATGAGCGTGATGGGTGAGATGAATTACTTCCTAGGACTCCAAGTAAGCCAAAGGAAAGATGGAATATTCATTTTCCAGACCAAGTACATCAAAGATCTATTGAAGAAGTATGGTCTTGAAGATGCATCAATAGCCAAAACCCCTATGGCAACTGCCACTAATATTGATCAAGATGAACCTGGTAAGAAGGTAGACATCACAAGCTACAGAGGTATGATCGGCTCATTACTTTACTTAACTGCAAGTAGGCTAGATATTATGTTTGTTACATGCTTGTGTGCTAGGTTCTAGTCTAATCCTAAAGAATCACATCTTATAGCTGTTAAATGGATTTTTAGGTATCTTAAGGGAAGTCTGAATTTTGGAATTTGGTACCCTAAAGATACAGGTTTTGACCTTGTTGGCTATACATATTCTGATTATGCAGGTTGTAGGATTGATAGAAAGAGTACATCAGGGAGTTGTCAATTCCTTGGTAGAAGATTGGTGTCCTGGTATAGCAAGAAGCAACACTCAGTTGCAATGTCAACCGCTGAAGCTGAATATTTTGCTGCTGGAAGTTGCTGTGTACAAATTCTGTGGATAAGGAACCAACTTCAAGACTATGGACTGTTGTTGAGCAAAATTCTAATATTCTGTGATAACACAAGTGTCATAGCCATCACAAACAATCATGTTCAACATTCAAGGACCAAGCACATTCATATCAGTTATCATTTCATTAGAGAGCATGTCATGAATGGCACTATAAAGCTACATTTTGTACCTACAGAGCAGTAAATTGTAGACATCTTCACTAAACCACTGGATGAAATCACTTTCACTAGACTGGTTTGTGAACATGGGATGTTAAATTCTACTAACTAACTAGTTAGTAATCAAAAACTGCAATTTGAAGCTAATAAATTCACTGGTTAATTAATGTTAATATTTTTAGGACTTGTGAATTTATTTACCAAATTATTTTCCAGTTATTAAGATTAAATATCTTGTCCATGCTTGCTAATTTTATTAATCTGGTATTTGTTTAATTTTGAACTTAGAAAATATTTAAGTGCTTGTATTTAATTGATAAATTCTTGGCACTTCTATGTATATTTAAATATTATTTGAAATTATTTTAAATAAAAAGGGTAAATATTTATATTTATTCTTATATTTAAAATAAAAATAAAATAATAAGAAGCATAATTTATTTATGATAATAATTTTAACAATTGATGTTATTATTGTTATTATTAAATATTTTGTGAAATAATATTTGTGAGTAATTAATTATTATTGATTAATTATATAAATTATTCGTAAACATTATTCATTTAATTAGTAGCAAAGTCTAGGATCACTTGAGTTTTTGTGTATTGAGTGGTGCTTTAAATAGTTTAGTGGCGCCTATATAATGGTTTGACTGTATAGGCACAACATATTCCTCACGAGTACTTAGTAATTGTTTAACAAAAAAAATCAATCAAGTGGCTCCTATAAGATTTTGTTGCACCTACACAATGATACCACTGTAAAGGCGCAACAAAATGCTTAGAAACTTTGATTGTATTTTAGTGGCGCTAGGGCCTTTATGTGGTGCCTACATAGTGTCACCACTGTGAAGGCGCAACATAAATCAAATAACAACTTTTGTTGGGCCAAATAATTTAGTGGCGCCAATACAATGTAAGCACTGTAGAGGCGCAACTAAAGTACTTAGCCAATTTTAGTAGTGTTTTTGTGGCGCCTATATATATATATACATGTGTTTTGTTGTGTTTCTTTAATTACTTACACAGTATTGCCTTAAGGGCGCAAGAGAAATCTCAGATCTACAATTTTTAATCGAAAAAAACTCAGCCAAATCTTGCCAATTTTTTATTCTGAAACCATATTTGTGGAACCCATTGCCTTTCATTTGCAAGTAGTCCCATCAATTTTGGTTAGGGCTCTAAAATACTCAATTTTTCAAATCTCGAACATTTTGGCTAAGATTTTTAATTTTTCAAATTGATTAAATATAATAATAAAATTAAAAGTGTGCTTAAAATTACTAGGAGATCATTATATATTTATTTTATGAAAATTCAAGTAATTTTAAATATTAAGGTTTGGTTCGTAATTTACTAAAATTATTCGATATTAATTAGTAATTTTAATTCGTAAAAATTATCTCTCAATTTGATATAATAGCAGGTAATTTTGAGATTAAAAAGACTAATTACTTATCTATTTTAGTAGATGATTGGACTGAAGCTGGGGATTTAGGTAACTGGGCTAGGATTTTAAATGAACAGTCTATAATTCGGTATGCACTAAAGACTTCTGTTCCTTTGAATATAAATTTATTAAGACATGTATACAGGTCTGCTCAGGACACATCTGCACATGGAATCTCATCCTTTACTTGCAAGATTCAGAAAAAAAGGCGTGAATAACTGAGAATGACATCAATAGAGAACTTCATTTGCCAACTGAAGATTTTGAAGATGAGCCATCTCAAGAAGACTTAAACAATTTCTTCATGTTCCTGCACTGCACCAAAGTAAAAAATAATCTTCCGAAGAAGATTTACAAGAATCACCTACCCAAGGAGTGGAATTTATTTTTCAACATCCTGTCTCATGGCTTTGCACAAAAGACAGGTGGCTTCCATGGAATTACTCAGTTCAATAAGGTGATTGGGTATATAGTGGCTTATGGGTCAAGAATAAACTTTGGCAAGATGATCATGACAGAGATTCTAAAAAACAAGGTAAAGATGGAAAACTTCTGTTTATACCCCTGATTTTTATAGCTGGTGTTGAATCAAGTGCTGAGAGCCTATCAACTACAAATGTTTCAGAACAGTCAATTGAAAGAGTCACCCTCACTACAGTTCAAGCTATTCTGCTGCTACAGAATGAGGAGGATTATCCTAACAGGTATACTCCTGCTCCAATGACTGACCCTATCAGAGATTACCTTGAACTTCTTAGACAGGTTAATGAAGAAGAAGTTGCAACAGAAGAAGAAGAAGCAGCAATCTCTGAAGAGGATAATGGAGTTGAAATGTCAAGTGACTCTGGAAACTCAGCATTAACTGAAGAAGAAGAACCAGACACTGATAAAGAAGATGAAAGTATGGAAAAAGCTGGTTCTGAACACGAGCAGGAACCAATTCCTGAAGAACAAAAGAATCGTCCTGAAAATCAAACAGAGGAGATAGTTGTTCTGGCAGAAGTGGAAGAGCCTCAGACAACAGAGGTGTACATACCTAATATTTCTGATGAACATATGGATGAAGGTACACTTCTTGAATTTGAATTTTCTGTTTTCCTAACTAAAGAATTTTTCACAATATCTCCTACTGTGCCTCAAATGGCAATGCACACACAAGAGCCCTCAGTGGCCATCGAAGCTGGCAATGAACTGACAGACTAACTAGTTCTAACCACTGTCAGAGAATAACAAACACTACCTTCATCTCCCAAAACTAGAAAAAGAACCATTGTATTAGATGATAGGAGTGAGTCCCGACCAGATCAAGAAGTTTTTCAAATATCCCCTACAGCTCTGCCTTCTCAAAAACTTAGAAAAATGAATTTTAAACCTAAGGCATCTGTAAGCGAAGAAGCTGATTATCCAATCTCTAAGACCTTTATCTTTCTTCGTGACCTTAATTCTGAAATAGATAAAATCCTGAAAAGTACGGGAACAGAACCAGAGGTTGTAATAATTACCGCTACTTCAGTAGCTAGTACTGTTTTGGTAGATCTAATTTAGAACCTGTCTTTACAGACAGTTGGGGGCATCACTGACTCTAACGAGTCATTCATTACATTGTCAAATGTTGTGACCCCCCTGGACTTAACATCTTCAGATCCTATTCAGGATGTTTTCCCTACCCAAATGGGTGAACTGGAAAGGAAACTCTCCCATAGAAGGGAAGAAGTCTCCATTCACGGAGTAGCTGCGTCAACAGCATCACCACATCAAGTGGAAATGCCTTCACAGGCTTCGTGGGGCACCACAGACTCTCATTTGTCAATCACTACATTACTTGAGGTGGTGACCCCCTTGGATATTCAACTTCCAGCTCTTATAACGGAGGTCCTCCACACCTTATCAGGTCAAACGGAGGGACAACACATCCATAGAGGGGATGTGGACTCTATTAATAGATTATCTGCTATTTTGGCAGTAGAACCTGTTCAGGGTGTCTCTGAGCTGGTAAGGCCTTCACCGACTTCAGCTGGCATCACGGATTCTACAATCTTGCCAATCATTACAAAATCCACAGTGGTGACCACACTGGGTCTCAACCCCCCAGTTCCTATCAAAGGAGTTCTCCCCACCCATAGTGGTCAGGCGGAGAGGCAACCAACCCATAGAAGGGATAGGGATTTTGATGCAGGTATTGAAGATCAGGATGTTATCTTGGACATGAGTGAAACACTTAACCTTGGCGATCTTCAATTCCTTGACCCTGATTATCCGAGTGTGAGTGTTGAGGGTCGTGATCAAACAGAAACAGTGAGGAGTGAAACACTCACTAACCGAACAAATACCCCACACATTGCACACACTGCACAAAGCCAAAGGATTTTAAATCTAGAGGCCCAAGTCACAGAAATTCACTAAATCTGAAAGATCATGGAGGTGTTGGAGCAGCAGAAAGCATAAATCAAAGAAATCAAAGATTTAGTCAAACAACTATTGGCTCATAAAGTTCCAGTTTCTACTCAACCAACTCCAATAACTTAGATTACCCCAGTCAGAATGGATGATAACCCAACTGAGGGGGAGAGGTTAGCACGAGAAAAAGTTGGAGCTGAAATGATCTTGGAATACACAGCTCAGGGGGAGACAGATATCTTTTACAGGCCTGGAGCTAGGCAACTTGAAGAATGAGAAATATTTAAACCCTATATTCCATTGGAGATTCTAACTGAGATTGAAATAGAGGAAACTGTAAAGGCTGCATGAATAGATGTTGATGAGGAGTTTGCAGAAGAACATGCTTTTGATAATGACTGTCTTCTGGTTGGTGTAGACGAAGTTGTTACTCAAGACATAGTTCAGGCTCAAGAATTGATGAAGAAAAAGTGAAAGAGAGTACAGAACGCAATGGAAAGAAGGAATAAAGTCAAGGACATAAAAGCTAAAGTTAGTCCTGATTGGGATGAAGCAAGGAGTTTACTGAAGAAGAAAGAGTTAACCCTGACTCAGAAGAAAAACATAGAAGTCCTTCATCTCTTCCGAACCATGAGGGGAAAAATTGAAGATGTTTATGAACTCTATGCAATGCTATCTGAAGAAATTACAAGCTTTTCAATATGTGCGTGTAAGTACGGGTGGAAAATGTTCATAAATTCAACATCACTGGGGTCAAAGATTTTATTGACAAAGAGTTTTGAAAAGATGAATATTATGGAGTTGTATGTGCTGAAGAGGAAAGTCATCTTTGGTGGGCATAAAACAAATGAGATACTGAGAGATCTAATTGAGAAGAAGATAATATAGATCGGTGTTAGAGCATTTGAAAAGCCTCCGGTGGTCAAGTACTATAAATCTACAACACTTCATAACTTAACCTTGTTAGATGAATGTCTGGATTCAAGCCACGTAATGTTCATGCAGTATGTAGAAGGGAGGCTCAGAAGCAAGAAAAATAGAACAGAAGAAGATTTAAAGGCTGCAGAGTTGATCTATGCATTCAGGTTGAACAGAGTAATTAAAACATCAGGGAGATATCTAATGGAAACGACCAGATATTATTAAGACCCAATGTATGTAGGAAGAGAGGATGGCACAGAAGTACTCGAAATCATAAGAGATTCTGAACATTGCATTCAGGCGGAAGCAAATGGAACAAAATACTTCATATTCAGGAAGAATGGAGTGGATAAGAAGAAGGAGCTATCAAAACTAAGGAGAAATAATTCTGAAATTATCCGAAAAGTCTTCTCAAGGGTAAAGAGATTCACTGTCAAATCAGACAAAAAGCCTTTAAGGATGATTGAAGATGTTCTAGTGGAGAAACTGGCAGAAGAATCGATGCATGACACTGACCGAGTAAAGGGCTTTCCGAAGAGGATAACAGTGTTCGTGTCTTCAAAGTGACAATCTCTGGCCTATGAGTCAATCTCCAAGACAAACTCAACCGCATTTTTCACTAATGTTTTGAAGAAGTTAGAAGAACCACCTCCAGTCAATACCCTTGAAGTGGAAGCTAGAGATTTAATGAAAGCAAGGTTGGAGCAGAAGGAAGAAGAGTTAAGAAAGCTTTACTCCGAGATAAGATCTAACAACAGGCAAGACAGTACAAAGAAGCAGAAGATCATAGAATTAACTGTTCAGGCTAAAGGAGCAAACTTCTATTATACTCAAAGAAATCTGGAAATGTAAAATTTAATCCAGAATGTAATTAATATTTTTTACAGTCTTTCTGTACTTTACTTTTTCTATCCTCTCACAGGATTTGCTTGTCGAACTCTAACAACCAAATAGGAGGAGATTGTAAAGCATAATGTAACGTAGTATGTAATAGTGATAACGATAACTCAACCAAGAAACAAAGATAGAAAAATAATACTAATATGCAGCACAGGAATCCTGAAGGACATGTAAAGTGGAATCATACATACATCATTACAGAGCATTCAAAATGAAATGCTTACTAGACGACAGCGAGATAAGTTCATTTAAAATGTTCAGGCCTCAGCAACAAATAAGATTTCAGAAGTTTTCAGACTAAAGACAGTGTAATGACTTGTGTATAATTGTCAAAGGGTTTCAGTGATCAGAAGCAATGGAACAGTCCAAAGTTAATCAGCTGAAATAGAACAGAAATCAAGGGAATTCATTTCAGTATTAGTCATTTGTGAACCAGACCAGTGAACTAAGCGTCATCACAAAAAGAAAAGAAATGTCTTGTTTAATCAGAAGAAAATCAGTTGATCAAGCCAGAATAGTGAAAACTAAGTAGTTATTACTTCAAGAATTCAAGAAATATATTAAGGAAAGTAATATTGCATATGGTGGTTCCTACACAGGTGGAACATATTGTGAAGCGCCACAAAATATCTATAGGCGCAACATAACTATGTTCAAGGCACAACATAAGTTAAATAGTTTGTGGTGCCTACACACTAAAAATGGTATATAGGCGCAACAAAAGAGCTTCAAGGTGAAACACAAGTTCAAATGAAGGTTTATGGCACCTACACACTGCAACTAGTGTGTAGGCACAAGAAAAGGGAACCCATGCGCAACAAAACACCTGTAAAATATGTCTAAGTCAATTAGTGGCGCCTGTACAAAGTAACCACTGTATAGGCGCAACTAACTTAATATGGTGGCACAACAAATCTATACATGCGCAACAAATATGCTTTAGGCGCAACAAACATTTAAGTGGCGCCTACACACCACCAAAACTTTTGCAGGTGCAACATGGGACTTATACATTGTTGGAAATCAATTTCCAAAAAGCCTACAGATTAAATATGGGTGAAATCAATATGGACAAAAAGTATTCATTTATCTTCAACAAAAGACATACAGACGGGTAGCTCCATTAAAGACACACATTAAACTCACCCAATTTTATCTCTGTTGTAATTTTGATTGAACCTAGTGAAGCTAATCATTTGATTAAAAGTGTAGCACCTCAGGGATTTAATAATATATTGTTATTTCCCCGAATCTTGTGTTTCAATTACTGTCATTTTCATATTTCTAAAACACAAACACTTAATCCGCAATTAAACGAAAAATCTACCATATCATATTCAATCCCCCTTCTATGATGATTTTGGAACTAGATCCCCCTATTTGGATTAAATCCCAATTAGCCTGGATGAAACCTAGCCTTCAAGAAAGATATAATTATTAGATCTTCAGAAAATAGCATATTGTGAGCCCACATCGGGCGAGGTTATTTTTGGGCTAGGCCCAATTTTCATAAGTTCTTTAATAGACAACTACTCTAGCATGGATCAAGGCCCACATTAGGCTAGGCCAATAGAACATCAAGCGAGGCCTATATGAGCCATCTAACCTCCTCCGCCAATGGGGCGAGGTTGATAAAAAGATGAGGAGGCAGATTTTGCCTATAACAACTACCCCCTAGTGTCTTGTGATTTTGTTGAATTATAAGATACTATTCTTTTTGACAAACCAAAATCTGCACAAACTAAAATAGAATCCAACACATTCAGGCGACGTTTGGAAAAGAAACAATGACTTTCTAGACCACCTTTCAGTGTCACAGTCTAGGCTAGATAGACGACCTCGCCTCCTTCATCGAAGTTTGGAATAATATATATATATATATATATATATATATATATATATATATATATATACATATATATATAAATCTACATATACACACCAACACATCAATCATAAGTTATATCTCTCGCAAGTTCCCAAGGAAATATACATATAGGATACATACACTTCATTACGCCTGACTTCAATAGCAGTTATTGAGGCCATTTTTGTTTGTCCCTTCTCTCTCCTCCCCCTATAAAAACCCACAAACTCCTCTTCATTTCTCACTTCAAATTTTTCCTCTACCGAACTGCTGCAAAATTTCTCATAGAGCATATCAGAAAAACTCTGGCGATCTCCATCAGCCCTTAACCAATGATTATCAAGTAAGTACTTCCATATTTCTTCATTATATATTTTTTTATGTTACTGGTGTACACATACATATCTGCATATATACATAAACTTGCATGCTTTTAAATAAAAGGAACCGTTGTACTCGTTAGACGTTTACACGGGAAATAAGATCCCGATGACACCGGTAAATACACACACATATATCTGCACTATTCAGTACCTGTCTTTCAGTATTCATGTTACCTAGAAATAACCTTGCCCAATAACACTAGGCAACATCGTGAGACATGAAATCTCCTTAGTCATACGCAGTCCCCTTGTAAAGACCCTACCTTGATTTAATCCAGCCTCGCCTTTTTTTTAAGACAACATTTTTCCTAACTTCTTTCTCTCCTTCTTTTTTTCTTTATTGGTGCACACACTAACAATAGGTCTCACCCACCTTCAAATGGATTCCCATGCCGCATCTTCATCTGGATCTAGGTCATCCCTACCTCAACTTCGCCCAAACCCATAAACAAGAATTCCTCAAGAGGTGATTGCCTTCGATAGTTTATCTGATGTAGGGGATTTAGGTAGTACCTATTATAACATAGGAGAGGTAGATCCCGAGAAAGAATATGATAACTCTATGGATGAATTAGATGAAATCGAGGTGATGAAAGATATCGCAGGACCATCCAATCCTCGACCCGGCAAACAACTCAGATACTACACAGAACCATTAAGGAAACACTCAGAAAAGACTTTAGGCGATAATGACAACCCTGTTGAAGTCAACGAAGAAAATGCCTTAGACTCAAATAATGTAGATGAAGAGAACGAGGAAATGGGCGAGGAAAATGGGCAAGGAAGTGAGTTCACAGGAAGTGATAATGATAAAGATGTAGAAGATGCAGGCGGGGATTCTGAAGCTACCATTTCAGAACCTGAGTGGGAATATCCTTCTGATGATGAGCCTTATATTCAACCCATTCATGACTACGAACTTGACCTCACCTTCGAAGAGGGTATAATCGAGACTGAGAAGATTGCGATGCGCAAGGCTGCTGGTGTTGTTTCTTGTGTAGACCTCGCCTCTACCATTACTTCTGATGAAATTCGATGGATCATAGCCTACTATAATATGGATGGCAGGTAACTCAGGCCTCACCTGAATATGAGGATGCATTGGTTCGACGTACTTGGACTCTCAATGCCTCGCATGGTGATTACTAACAAATTGGCATAATTGGGATTTGGATGTCCGATGCACCCATTCTTTCAAGAAATCTTCGAATATTATAACATCGCTCTAATTCAACTCTCGCCCAATAGCTATAGACTGGCCATAGGTATTTACATGATGTACGTAGATAAAGGTTTCGACCCACCTACTATGGAGGAGCTGAGTTACTTCGTGAGCTTGAGGTGATGTGGAAACGATCTAGGCTTCTATTATTTGGCCATTTACAGAAGTCATGGAAAACATGGGTTTTCCATGGCTAGTCCAGGTAATATGAAACAGTGGAAGAACAACTAGATCTTCGCCCTTACTAAAGCAGAAAAAGATTTGGATAACCTAGTGACCCCGAACTCATTATACTTGAACAATTTTTATAGTAGGGGTTCTGGGGAAATCCCTGTTGTTAAATTTAACAAGAAAATATAAACAAAGAAGCTCAAGAAGCAAGTAGTGGTTGCCCTAAAGGGCAAATGTAAACTATCATCGGCCATATGACTACTTGCATTCATTTTTGTCACTTGCAAACTTTCATGATATATTGACTTCGCCTATACTAATGCATCCTCGCCTCTTATTGCAGAAAAGATGTCAGAACTACCCTTCGGCCACGGTAATCCACACAAGAGGAAAATAGGAGGGCTGCCCAAAATACACAAGATACATCTCACCCACTTGTTCAGCAACTAGCTCATCAGACCATTCCTTTTAAGCCAATGAGGGTGGACAAGAATATGAAAAAGTGAGACCCTTATCTTTTGGAAAAAATGACTCTCTCAAACATCTTAGACAAGACGAAATAACCTCGCCCGACGTAGTTTCTGCCTTTTTTCGCGAGGTTGGTAAGAACCATTTTTGGATGGATGATGAACCATGTCTGGTAGGAGTGACTTTGATGCCGATATGAGATTCAAATTGGCATGTGGCGAAGTCTTTTACCATGGCCTAAGTAGATTTGCTGCCAAGGATAAGGAAATTAAGGGGCTGGAAAAAACAGTAAGCTCTTTGAAGAAGGCTGAGACCGCATTGAAGAGTGAAAACTCTGAGTTGAAGAATCAATCCTCTAAAGTTCCTTCCTTGGAACAAGAGGTTGAAAAGCTAAAGGGTGAATTGTCTTACAAGATAGGCGAGGCTATAGAAAAAGAAAAAACTCTAGAAGGAGAAGTTGTTTGGCTAAAACAAAAGATGTAGGATGATAGAGAGAAGTACGGAGAGGAGGTGAGCAAAGCTTATGATGATGGGTTCTTTGGATACTTAAGGGATTTCTTGGGCGCCCATTTAGGTTATGATTGGAAAAGTCACTTTCCACCCTCTACCCCTATCTTCATAGAAAAGTTCAAAGTGGATCATGCTAGATATCGAGGATGCCAGACTTGTCAAAGAGGAGAAGAAAAAAGTCGAGGCTGAGGCTGCCTTAATTGGGAAAAGTCACGCTGATAGGGAGGCGACAACCTCGCCCAAGAAGAATGCCAATGCCAACGAAGTCTCTCCCATTCACATAGTGGCTCAGCCATGATTATTTCTGTTACAGACAAATATTTTATTTAGAGTGTGGGCCCTCCATTAAATTGGCCTCGCTAGATGTATTCTGAATATTTATTCCCCTTTCCTATTTGCTATTTGTTCCTGAATTTTGATATTTATGTCATTCTATTTCCTTATATTGGATTCGCCTTGATGTTACCTATCTGTACCAATACAGATGTTAGGTCTCATCTAATATTATACATGAGCCTTCATGTTCTTGAATTAGTGAATCTTTGTAATTATATTAGTACACAACTTTGAACTTGTAGACCTCAACAACTAAAGCCAATAATAGGATATGGCCTCACCTTAGTAGCAACTTAAACTAATCATGCAACTCATGATTCATCTAATAAATAAACACATCTGGGGGTAGCCCACACCAAGGCACAATAAACAACATCTGGGGGCTAGGCCACACCCAGGCTTAATAAACACCATCTGGGGGATAGACCACACCCAGGAACAAATAAACAACATCTGGTGGCTAGGCCACACCCGGGAACAAATAAACAACATTTGGGGGATAGGCCACACCTAGGAACAAATAAATAACATCTGAGGGCTAGGCCACACCCAGGAATAAATAAACAACAACTGAGGGTTAGGCCAGACCCAAGAGCAAATAAATAACATTTGGGGGGTAGGCCACACCCTGGAACAAATAAACAACATCTGGGAGCTAGGCCACACCTAGAAACAAATAAACAACATCTTAGGGCTAGGCCACACCCAGGAAAAAAAAATAACATCTAGGGGCTAGGCCACACCCGGGAACAAATAAAAAAACATTTGGGGGCTAGGCCACACCCGGGAACAAATATACAACATTTGGGCGCTAGGCCACACCCATGAACAAATATAAAACATTTGGGGCTAGGCCACACCTAGGAACAAATAAACAACATCTGGGGGTTAGGCCACACTTATGAATAATAAACAAAATCAGTGGGCTATGTCACACCCAGGAACAAATAAACAACATTTGGGGGCTAGGCCACACCCAAGAATAAATAAATAATATCTGGGGGCTAGACCACACCCAGGAACAAATAAACAACATATGGGGGCTAGGCTACACCCGGGAACAAATAAACAACATCTATGGGTCAGGCCAGACCCGGGAACAAATAAACAACTAGGGGCTAGGCCACACCCGAGAACAAATAAACAATATCTGGGGGCTAGGCCACACCCGGGAATAAATAAATAAAATTTGGGGATTAGGCTACACCCGGGAATAAATAAACAATATCTAGGGGCTAGGCCACACCTAGGAACAAATAAACAACATATGGAGACTAGGTCATATTCAAGAACAAATAAACAACATCTAGGGGCTTGGCCACACCCAGGCATAATAAATAACATATGTGGGTTAGGCCACACCCAGGAACAAATAAACAACATCTGGGGGCTAGGCCACACCCAGGAACAAATAAACCACATCTGGGGGCTAGGCCACACCCAGGAACAAATAAATAACATCTATGGGCTAAGCCACACCTAGGCATAAATCATAATTGAAACTTCAAAGATATAATCAATTCCACCATAACACTTTTAAATCATAGACAAAGATGTAGGTAAAAAATGTCTTCATAAATATCTTAAAATTTTAAAACATAGTCGCAAATAATCCTGGGTAGAGGTTATACCCAATACCCCTTAGACTTTTGTGCAATATGAATAAAGTAAAGTCTATTAAATAGCTAGTCATGTCTTTATGCCTCGTTAAAATCTTTCTAGGAAAAATCCAGTGGGAAAACACCCTAGTGAAGGAAAAAGAGTACATTCGCCAAGACTAGTGGAACTACTACATAAATAGTCCTAATATAGACTATTATAAATAAAAAGTTGATCAAGTGAGCAAATATCTTTTGGAAGAAGCCTAGGCTACTGGTAGTACTTCTTTAGATGCACCATGTTCCATGCCCTTGGGATTTCTTTGCCTTCCATGTTAGATAAGTAGTACGTGCCTTCACAAAGAACAACTCTCACCTTGTATAGTCCTTCCCAGTTAACTCCAAAAACATCATTACAGGGAACTTTGGTGTTTGGTATCACCCTTCTGAGCACTAAGTCACCAACTTTGAGAGGTCGAGGTTAAATTCTGCCATTATAATGCCTTACAACGCGCTGCTAATATGACATAAGCCTAACCTGAGCTCCCACCTTTATTTCTTCTAGCAAGTCTAGGTGTAGATGGTGATTGACCATATTCACCTTAAAATTAAAATGCTCTCACCTGAATGAGTCTGACCCCAATTCTACCGGTACCATTACTTCGCAACCATATGTCAGCATAAAAGGCGTCTCGCCAATGGTGGACCTAGGCGTAGTATTATAAATCCACAATACATTAGGCAACTCTTCATGTCAATTACCTTTGTTTTCCTCCAGTTTAGCCTTCAGCGTGTGTTTGATAATCTTGTTGACAACTTTTGTTTATCCATTGCCCTGCGGATGACTCACTGCGAAAAATCTTTTGATGATTCCCAAGTTATCACAAATCTCTCTCATCTCCTTCCTATTGAATTGTTTTCCATAATTAGAGATCATCTTATATGGGATTCTAAACCGACAAATGATGGACTAGTACACAAAATCTCATAATTTCTTCACCGTAATTGTAGCTAGATGTTCATCCTCCGCCCACTTGGTAAAATAATCGACATCAACTACCGCATATTTAACACCCGCTTTTCCCTTAGGCAGCTTCTCAATTAGATCAATCCCCCACATTGCAAAAGGCCAAGGACTAACAATAGAAGTTAAAGGAATAATATGAGTGTGAACATAATTGGCGTACTTTTGAAATTTATCGCAAGCGCGAGCGAAGCGAAGTGCATCCTCCTTCATTATTGGCCAATAGTATCCTAATCGCAAAAATTTTAGAGCTAATGAACACCCCCTTTATGATTTTCACAAATTCCTTCATCTACTTCCCTCAAGATGTATTTTCCATCTTTTTCATCTACACATTTGGACAGTGATTGGTTGAAGTCTCGATGGTAGAGAGAACCATTATATTCCACACATCTAGCAACTTTGTATCATAGTCTACGAGTTTCTCCCTTATCCTTTAGTAGAGTGCCATTTTTCAAGTATTCCTATATGGGTGTCATCCAAGTGTTTGGTGCGCATTCATCAATTTGCATGAGTTCATATTTCGGGATGCTTGGCTGCTCTTTGATTTTTAATGGTATGAGCCAAAGGATGGTCGCATCTTTCTGAGAGCCTGATTATGCCAAGGCATCCGCTTCTTGATTATCCCCTCTAAAGATTTGCTCTATCTTGATGTTCTTAAATGATTATATGAGACGTTTCATGTATCATAAGTAGAGCTCTATTCGTGGTCCTCTAGCCTGGTATGCTCCTTTAATCTGGTATACAACCAACATTGAGTCACTGAATATAGTCGAGTTTTCTACCTTTATCTCTAAAAAAAGATTAAGCCCTGAGATCAGGGCCTCATATTCTACTCATTATTTGTAACTTTAAAGGTGAAGTGTATGGCACTCCGCTAGTGGTGCCCCTCTGGGCTGATAAGAACTACCCCCGCTCCCCCACCTTCATTGTTAGCTGCACCATCGGTTCTGAACATCCACCATAACTCTGGAAATGGTTCTAATGGGTTTGAAGGTACACAATCTGGGATAATGGTTATTGTGGTAGAGTTGCTTTCTTCTTCCCTTGAAAACCCCAAAATGAAATCAGCAAGGGCTTGACCCTTTATGACACTTCGAGATTTATACTCCATGCCAATTTACCCCAATTTGACCACCCACTTTAACATTCTTCTAGAGGTTTCAATCTTGAAAATATGGCCGCAATTTTCTGGACGCAACGATAAGGGTATATACCAACTTCTCCATGTTCATGTATTGAGTTTCGGCATCCAACATTCTTTTACTAACATAATTAATGGGAAATTGCACGTCTATTTCCTCTCGGACAAGCACAACACTAATAGAATAATCTGAAATGGCTAAGTATAAAATGAGTGTCTCACCTTCAATTGGTTCGGTGAGTAATGGTGATGATCCCAACTGTTTCTTCAATTTCTGGAAAGCCTCCTCGCATTTTGGCATCCACTCAAATTTCTTGCCTACTCCTCTGATAGCTTGAAAGAACTCATTGCACTTATTTGAAGATTTGGAGACAAATATGTTCAGGGCCTATACCCTTCCAGTTAAGCTTTCTACCTCTTTTACAGTTCTTGTTCCTGACTCGACTCCGAAGACACAATTTTACAGATTTAGCTTCATACAGTACTTTTTCAAAATTTCGAACATCTCCATCAAGTGTTTAATGTGATTTGGTATTTATTTTGATTTGACTAACATATCATCGACGTAGACCTTTTATATTTTTCCTGATCTGTTCTTTAAACATCATGTTCACCAGTCGCTGGTATGTTGCCCCAGCGTTAATAAGTCAAAAAGGCATCCCGGTGTAATAATATAGTCTTCTATCAGTGATGAATGATGTATTTTCCTGATCAAGTTCATACATGGGAATTTGATTGTACCCCGAGTAAGCATCCATAAAACTCAGAAGAGCATGTCTTGTTGTTGTGTCTACAAATTATTCAATGCGAGGAATAGGAAAGTTATCCTTAGAGCAAGCTTTTTTCAAGTCTGTGAAATCGACACATACTCTCCATTTTCCGTTATTCTTCCTGACTAGGACTGGGTTAGCCAACTAATCTGGGTAGAAAGACTCCTTGACCAAATTGACTTTGAGTAGATGATCAACCTCTTCTTTTAGAGATTCTGCTTTTTTTCCACTGATGGCCCTTCGCTTCTACTTTACCACCTTTCATTTCGGATTGATGATAAGATGGTGACACATGACTTTTAGATCAATTTCTACCATATTTGCATCGCTCCAAGCGAAGATGTCGATATTATTTTTTAAGAAATCAATGAGAACTACATTTAAATCTGCCTCCAAATGCGTCCCAATGTGCAATTTCTTTGACAGATCAGTGAGGACTACCGGAATTTCAATTGTTTCTTCCGCTGGCCCCGTCCTCTTGACTGCTTCAGGCATTTGAGGATCAATATCAATTTTGAACTTGTCAAACGCACTAGTCTCGCCTACTTCGCGGACCGACACAACCTCTACATTTGAATCATCTAACTCTGGTACGACATTCATCATTTTTTGGATTGGTTCAGACCATATACTAGTCAAGTCGATACAAGGGGTATCCTCCCTTGACACACTCTTCTCCTTTCTTGCCCTTGCTGCTTGTTGATCTTCCTCATCATCACTAACATCTTCCATGATCCCCTCTTGGAACTATTCTTGATTTTGTTTGGCCGCAAAAGACTAAATCATCAATACTTGAGGATTTTTGGATCTTACCCCTGAGGGACTTTCTAATAAGAGTATTTGAGGGTGACTATCTCAGATTCATCTTCATCTGGAAAGTGAATAATGTACACCATATTGTATAAGGGTTGTGAGAAGTTTGGAGGTCCGAAGGAGCGAATTGTTTCACGAGCTCCTTATTCCTCAAAATCGATTATTTCAATGCCCGGATCTCTTGAGTCTTTACCTCTCTCTACAGACCTCACCGTCTTGTTATAACAATCCCTTGATTCATACTAGCAGGCTTTTACGCAACCTATGCCTTGCAGGGTTAGAAATTTTATTGACAAATGGTTTACTGAGGTAACTAGTCGCATCTCCTTCAAAATAGGTCTTTCGATCAGAGCATTGTAGTATATGGGTTGATCAATTACCATGAAATCTACAATCAGGGTGGCTGAAAGTGGATCTTCTCCTAACGTTACCGGTAGCTTGATGGTGCCATTTACCTTAACTTACGTATCTTCTTCCGAAAAGATAATTTACGTATCTTCCCCCTTGAATAGCTTGGGCGCCCTTTCAGATAGATGATTGACGTTGGTTAGAGGTGGTTGTTTGGCCACTCTACTTCCAACAATGTGGGCCTCCCAGATATCGTGTAAATACTTGCTTCCCGAATTGGCCTAGGATGAACATCAGCCGATTTGTTTTCTTTTTAAGCATCATTGCTAACTTCTTTTTTCTTCATTGAGTCTTCCTTATTCTTCTTTACTTCTCGTACTACCCACTCGGTCAACTTTCCTTCCCTGATCAAGGTTTTGATCTCATCCTTCAAGTTCCTGCATTCATGGGTGTTGTGCCCGTGGGTTTCGTGATAAGCACAATACTTCTTTTTGTCAGCTATATGATTGGTCACAATTGGCATAGGCTTCTCATAGATTCATTCTCCCTTAATCACCTGATAGATGTGTTCAATAGAGGCCACCAATGGGGTAAATTCATCTTCCATGACTCTTTTCCTATTAGGGCTATATGATCGTGGGGTCTCCGGAGGACTATCCAGACCTCTAACTTTCATAGAGTTCACATTGTTCTTCTTGGGACTAGGTGATCTGTCCCTCCTTCCTCTCCCATTACGAGGATTATTATCGTACTTTCTGAACCTTGCATGAGCTTCATCTTCTCTTTTGAAAGGTTCTGCTAATGCGTAAAAGTCTAAAAGAGTGTAGGGTAGCTTTTGTTGCAACTTTTTCAAGAAATCGCTCTCAGTCTTTACTCCTGCTATTAAGAAATTCTTCCCCATTTCATCAGTAGCTCCTCACACCATTGGTACCTCCGCATTGAAATGCCTAAAATATGAATGAAGGGTTTCGTCCTCCCGTTGTCGTATATTGGCTAAGGCTCTGACCGGAGAGACATATTGTATTGCGGACTGGAATTGGGTTATAAACAACTTCCTCATACGTTCCCAAGAGTAAATTGATTTATGAGCTAAGGTTTGAAACCATTGGAGGGTGTTTCCCCTCAGAGTCGAAGCTAAGACCCTACACTTCGGTAAGTCCTCCACTTGATATACTTCCATCTCAGTATTGAATCTTCCCAAATACTCAGCGGGATCTGAACCTCCGGTGAATCTTAACTCACATATGCCCCTGAATGAGGCTGGGAGATGAGAGTTTCAGACAGCAATCGTGAATTGTTATTGTGGTGGTGGTGAGAGGTTGTCTCTAGCTCCTTCCACTTGGATTAGTAGTCTCCGTAAATCATCCGCCCGGATGTTTCCCAAACCTTTTATTGGTTACTCATCTTCTTGTACCTTGGTCTTTCTTGTTATTCCCCGTATACCGCTCCCTCCCGATGTTTTCTTTCATGATCTTCCCTACGAACGGTTTGATATCGCTGATAGCCATAACCTCTTCCATTCCTCTGAATCCATCATTGTCGGCCATCTGGTTGGTTATCTTCTCTTATTCATGAACGACGGTCAGGGGTATCTTCTTTCTGATGATGGTCTCTACTTTTCCCTCGACCAATTCTAGTCTGATAATCTCCGTGACCTCCGCGCTTCTCTTGTTCATAACCCAACTGGTAACCCCTCTGATCATGTTCAGTTCAATGACTCCTTACTCTCATCCTTCGTGGTAGAATTTTATATGGTGTCGGCTCTATAATCTGAACATCATCCGAGGAAGGTATCTTCTGGTTATCATTCCTTGGTTGCGATCCAAACCTTCTTGTTCCATGACTAATCTCCCCCAATAGCATCCATTACCCCTACTAAATCTCCCACATGCATACCCTTGGACATTTGTATACATTCCCTTATCTATTCGATATATGCTCGGTCCCTGTCATTGAGAGTCGATAGACCAACCTCTAACATCTCCTCCCGCTCAGTCTTGGTCCCCACCATATGTCAGCACACGGGGTGTCACATCCTGGAACCTTTTATACGGCACATGGGTCTTTTCTTTAGTGCTTTTTCCTTCCGTCATGGGCTCCTTCCCCGCACGGTGGTCTCGACTTCCGTATTGATTCCCGATGATAACTTTCTCCAAATTTTTGAAACACTTCTCCATGGAACTCATAGGTCAAAACCGGTGATCTGATTGAAGATTTATTCATTTCTCATCATGATTGTTGGTTGTTTCTAAGTGGTGGCGTGATGTTTCGGTGTCGCGGAACTAGAGGTGTTCAATAACGGGTTCTCCTTCTCAATCTCCGACCGTCCATCATTATCGTTGGGTGTGTGTTGCGACATCCTTCCTCCAAAGATGTCAAAAACCCTTCCTTCTAGCGTGAATTGTTAATAAAGGAATTTGGTAATAACAAATTTTGGAGGGTTGATGGAATTATGGTAGTGATTAGTGATGATTTTAAGACTGAGATTACATAAGCTTAAGAGACAACATCACACAAGAATTTTAGGGTTTTTGAATGCGAAAGAGTGTTATATCCACTTCGCAATGTGCCTAAGTACCCTTTATATAGGGATCAAGACCAACGTAGTTCTTAGGGAGCACGAAACATAATTGGATTAGATTTCATTCTCCAAAAATGATTTGGTCCACCGCCTCAAATACACCTGGGCTCGGGTCATTGAAACCCGATTACGTATAAGGAATGTGGCAGTTAGGAGATCGGTCCAACATTATTGTAAACCGACCTAGCCCTGATCCATCACCCCTAATATCGTAACCTTAGTGGGCTAACCCTCCAGAAATATTATCCAAGATGATAGAACTAGATCCCCCTAATTGGATTAAAGCCCAATTAACCTGGATGGAACCTAGCCTTCAAGAAAGCTATAATTAGTAGATCTTCATAAAATAGCATATTGTGGGCCCACATCGGGCGAGGTTGTTTATGGGCTAGGCCCAATTTTCACAAGTTCTTTAATAGACAGCTCCTCTAGCATGGATCAAGGCCCACATTAGGCTAGGCCAATAGCCCATCAACCGAGGCCTATATGAGCCATCTAACCTCCTCCGCAAATGGGGCGAGGTTGATAGAAAGATGAAGAGGAAGATTTTGCCTATAACATATAAATATTATTTATTTTTCAAAATAATTAATATAAATATATTACGTGATAGATCGAGCCTCAACTAGCTCCATATTTTCATTTTATTTAACTACAAACATGGCACCCTCCCCAACTACGTTAATAATATAAATATAATAAACTTAGAGCAACTCCAACAGCTTCGTAGTGGGTTACTTAATAATAATATTATTAAATTGAACCTAGTAATTTAAGACATTATATTATATGATAACTCCAACAACATTCCCTATTTATTATTCCTTATTATTATTATAATAATAAATTCAAATTCCACTTATGTTTTGTAAATGAGGGAAAAGAAAAAGAAAGAGAAAAGAAGAGAGATGTTAGGAATGAGTTGCACAAAAACTTTATAAGGGGGGTTGAATGTGTAATTTCAAACTTTTTACTTCTTTTGATTTATTTGATTGAAGAACTAATGTATGAGATGTTTGTAGGTTTAATTAACTTGTACAGTGTTTACTTGAGAATTGTGGAAATAAAATAAACACTCAAAGTTTAACTTTCAAACTAATTGTATATTAGAATGAAATGCTACAAATCTTAAATTCTAGTTTTAAATCTCAACTTCTTGTTCTTGAAAGATACAAGGAGTGAATAATATGAAAATATTCAATTTGTTACTGACTTATGAGGCTGTGGATAAGCTATATATACAACATGTATCATTGGCACATGCTCTCGCAAGTTAGTTAGCTTAAACTAGAAATAGACAAAAGATTTTTTACATTTGTACACTATTTACTTCTAACTAACACTTTCTTTTGACAGTACATCACATCTGCATTCTACTCTTCTATCTTCTTCTTGTTCTTCTTTCAAGTTTCTTGTAGACTTTTCTCTATCTTCACAGGTTTGATTAATCCTGATCATGCAGAGCTTCAAAATACTTTCTTATTCTTCTGAAAATTTCCATGAAATTAGCTTCTTGAAAATTCGAATACTCAACTATTTTTCTTTGGAAGTCATGAAATATGCTTATCAATTGAGTACTTCTGACACTTCTCGATCAGCCTTTTACCTTGGTGCTTCTCGAATGACTGGACTTCTCGATTTATCATGACTTGATTACTTCTCGATTGAGCTAGACTTCTCGAATGGTCCATTACCATAGACTTCTCGATTGATCACATTCCTCATACTTTTCGATTGCTTCAATAACTTACTTCTCGATTTGCTTCACTGGACTTCTCGAATGTATATCATTTTCATAATACTCGATTGGCTTCACTTCCTTGACTTCTAGAATGGACACTTCTCGATTGAATACTGAGCCAATGAGTGTTTTGAGATTTCTCTACCAATTTCACATGTGACTTCTCTACTAGGGTGACTTCTTAATCGATCACTTGACTTAGATGATTTTCAATACTGCAATTCTTATTTTGGTGAAGTCTTTTTAGGCTTGATGCATGATCCAGAATTGAATCTTCTATCAATCTTTTTTTTTAACCTACAATTATACATTTGAATTTGTAATATAAACATGTTTCTATCTGCAAGAACATATTAAAGGCACTAAGTCACCAACCTAGTACAAGAGTTCTAAATGTGTTATAACAAGACAAGTACATTCAATATAGTAGGCTTAATTTGGTCCAACAATCTCACTCAATTTGGAAAAAGATAATTTTACAAATTAATACAAGATATCAAGCCTACCGCTGATTTTGATTCTGGGTTGCCATGAATTGGTCATATCTGACTTTCTTCTCTTTCTCTTTCTCTTTTCTAACTTTTATTTCTTCAATGGCTTGGAGAATCTCTTGTCCTGCAAGTATTTTTTCAATTAACACTGCATTCTCCAACATATCAGCTGCCACTGTGAGAGTTTGTAAAGGGAAATCTGTGACAAACTTAAGTCTGATTTTTGAAGTTACTCTATTTCTGAGTTTGAATTCAACTCTGTCAGTGTCTTTGAAGACTGTGCATTTTCCTTGTTTCCTTAACTCTTCAATCTTCCTCTCAATCTCTTCTTCTTCTTTGATTTTCTTTTCTGTCATTTCTTTCATGTATATGACCTTGACAATCTTCTTTTGATATTTTCTGACTAAGTACTCAGCCACTTCAACCATCTTCAGTTTATTCAACATACACTTCATATCAAAGAGACTGATTACCCTCTTGATATTATGAATGGTTGATTTTGAGTTATCAAAGTAGAATGGCCTTTCTTCTCCATCAATCATGGTTACGAACATCCTTTTATCCCTCATTTCAACTTTAGAAATCCTGATGGCCATCCATTTCTTGACATATAACTTGCTTTGCACAACTTCTTCTTGGATAGACTATACTGACAGACCTTTATCAGGAACAATAAGTTGTTTCTTCCATTTAGGATATCTAACTAGTGAAGAACAAGTAGAATATTTGACCTTCATTTTGATGGCTTCATTGACTTGGATTCTTTTGCAAGGTTTAAGATTCTTGACATTGCTTCCTTTTATTTTCCTCCTTATCACTCCATTTGCAGTCACCTTGACAAGATGTCTTCTAGGTGACTTGGGTTTAGAGATAATATCAATTTCAGAAATTATTGAAGCCACATTAGTACCCTGAATTGAGGTAGGTGTGCTAACTTGACTGTCAACAACTTGCTTTGTTTTCTTCCACTCATATTTCTTCTCTTTGCTTGAAACATTTCTCTTTTTCTTGTCATCACCATCTTTCTTCCTCTTGTCATCTTTCTTTCCTCCCTCATCACTCCTAGGGTTAGGCTTCTTGTCCTTCTTGCCTTGATCTTTGTCCTCATCATCTTTCTTTTTCTTTTCCAATTCTTCCTTTACAAAATCTGAAATTTGATCATTCATGAACCTTTTCATCTTCTCCAAAATCAATATGTCTTCTTCTTGTTTTATTTTCTTCTTCTCTAGCAGATCAATTAGACTAATAACTTGGCTCCTGTTTTATTTATTTAAATGTTGAGGAATCATAAAGTGTGCCAACTTATTTACCTTGGACATGTAGATCACTCCATCAGGATTGCAGTATGCCTCAGGAAGTAAAATAGGTAGGAGATGACCGATGACATATTTCTTTAATTCATCATCTTCCTAAGTTACTATTTCAATTGCTTTGTACAGGCATACAAGTTCTGTGTATGAGAGTTGATTGAAGAGTCCGACTGAAACTTTGAAATAGTCAAATTCCATCCACACTATTAGCTCCTTGCACATCTTGCCATCTATTTCATATTTGACTCCATTTATTGTGAAGATGGATTTTTCCAGAATTTTCTTATAATTCTAATGATGTCCTTTAACTTGTGCCTTGATAGCCTTCAAGAATTGCTGAAACTCTTTGTCTGCATTTGGCTTTAGCACCTCCGGCCTCAAAGTTCTTATGACAGCCTTTTGCCTTTCAGCTTCAATCTTCTCCCTTCTTTCTTTCTCCCCTTTAGAGTTGATATCTTGTTGCTAATGAAGAAAGGACAAATGTTTGCGCTTGATTTGAGAAGATACTTAAACTTGAGGAGCTTGATGGGGCACAGTCAATATGGAGAGAAGAGTTTGAATGAATGCTAGTTGATTGGAAACTTGAGTAAGAGACAGACTTTGACCAGACATAGAAGTGTTGACTTCTTTTTTAAGAGAGCTAACACTGGCCACCACTTTATTCACAGTGTTGGAGAGAGTCTGTTGAGTGGTAGCTAAATTCTCCACCTTATCATTTAACTTAGCCATATAAATGGATTTAACTTTTTCTTCATTGGCCTTATACTGATAAAACATATCCACATGGAAGGGAGTCAATTCATGAAGTGGCACATCCTGTGGCAATTTGTTTGCTAGTCTATTTTCATACAAAACTTCCTCCATGTTATTGATTTTGGTATGATTTTATTGAAGATTTGCAATTCTTTCAACCATCTCCTTGAAAACTTTCTCCATTTTCTCCATTTTGTCATGCATGTCTTTTACTAGCCAAAGATGAATCAGATTTGGTGTGAGCAGGTGCTTTAAGACTAGGCATGATCTTTTCATCAATAGAGTTTATTCTATTTTCCATCTTGTGTCTATGATCTTCAATCTTAGACTGGAGTCCCCTTACTAAATAATGATTGGCCTGCAATTGTACTATAGGAGCATCATGAATAGCATCATAAATTGCAGTTAGAGTGAAGACTTTTTCATAGGATACAAGTGATGCCATTTCTCTCATCCACTGTAACATCTCCTCCATGCTCACAGTGTGTTTCTTGTCCAGCGAGGCATCGACATTGGCCTCTCATTCTTCAGTCATTTTTGCATTTTTATCATTTATTTTTTCCTGATCTTTGGCATACTCAAGCATAATAGCAGCATAGTCCTTTTTAGGCAGGTGAAAAGTGAGTATTTGTTATGTAATGTGATATAACCCATCCAACTGGTCTCTATAAATTTCTCCTCAGACACAACACCACTAGTGGATGGTCGTGAAGTACTGCCATGTTGCACATGCTCCATCCATTCTGACATAAAGTGAGAGCTAGGATCATAACTTGAAGTAGTGAGTCCCTCAGTGTCTATTTCTTCATCCAAATGTTCAGATGAGTCATTAATTGACCCTGGATGGATAGGTGAATTCCTCCTAAAGGACATTCTTTGATGGACTGAGGAGTGTCCAGAGGATGTCATTTGCATGGTGTGGAGGTCCCCAAGATTTCCCAATATCTGTGAAGACACCTGGGCTCCAATGGCTCCTTAATGAGACCAAATGGAATTGTATCATTAGCCCCCACAGAGTCTGAAGTAAATACTTCTGGAACCTCTATGGTTTTGATGGTGTCATCAGGATATACCCTAACATGTATTCCCTCACTATGTTAATATATGTCTTGGGTGGTAAGCAAGGTGTCATGCACCAAGTCACTTGAAATTGGCTCACCAAGAGAAGAAGATTCCTGGTGATCAACAACCTATTGTGCATGGCTGTGTACAATTGGTTGAGAAGAAATTTGAGGAGTGAAAGAGATAATTTGAGTAGAAGTGAGTGTTAGAAACTCCCCCTGAGAGAATGGAGAAGTTTTAAAAGAAGTTCCTATGATCTCATGTGTCTTCTTTTCTACTTCACTTCTATCATCAACAGGAGTGGATTCCTGTGATGGTGCAGACTCTTTACAAAGTAGAGTGGCTATATACATTATGTTGAGAGAATGCAACTAGTAATAAGTTTAATCCCTTTTCAATCTCTACACCCTATTAGGAGGATGTAGAGTGACTTTGTGTGGCCTTTTTATTTTTCTTTCTCCTCTTTAGAAGTACCACATGTGACTCAAGTTCATTTATATTTTCTACTATAGTTTCCAACTTCTTCTTAGCAGCTGGCTTCTTCCTTTTCTTCTTCTCAACTACACCCTGTTGAGAAGATGTAGAGGTTGGTTTACTACCATCTAGGGGATTTGGAGAAAGGTCTGTAGTTGGGTTTAGAGTCCCTGGGTTAGGTGCATTGGGTATTTCTGCCACCTTGGGACCATCTACTGCTTCAAGGTAACCATATGTAGGCTGCACAAATGGGTACCTAGTAAATACACTCCTTATACGAGATGTGATTTGCAAAGGCACGTTCAGTGTGATATGTTTGTCCAGGGTTCTAAAAATGATTTTGGAAATAAACTTATTATAGCCAATTCTATTTTTGTTCATCCCAGGAAAATCAATCAAATTAGAATTTTTGAAATTTAGAATTGATTGAATGAAGTGAGGGAAGAAAATTTCATTATGTTTCTTGGAATCCTGGTTATGAGTTACCCAAGTATAAGCTTGCCTACGTTCATGTAATCATGTTGATTTGGTCATAGTCAGTCTTCCTGCAGGTGAAGTCTCTCAGCAGTGTATCAAACATTCTGAGAAATTTCTTGTTCAGCTTTCCAAGTTTAAACTTCTTTTCATCTGCTCCTTTTTCAACAGTGTCAACATATCTGATGAGGTCTAAGAAATCAAGAAGATCATCTTCAGTTGGGTCATTATCAAATTTTTCTGTTGGGAGACATAGACTTACATTCACATCACTTTCATTGAAGCTATTGTTGACCTCTTTAATTTTTCATGTCCAATGATTTTGGAGCTCCGATCTTCCAAAGCCACATCCTCATAGTCTGCGGTTTTCGAGAACTATTCAAGCACATCCAAGTACAGAGTTGGATTGGCTAGAAGTGTTTTTTTCAAATAAGATTCTATGAGAAACCTAGTGAAACATTCATATTGAGGCTTTTCTTCTGCGTCTCGAGAAATATCTAGGAAGTTTGTGTCTACGATAACATACACCTCAGTTGTACGGTTGGAGCCAGAAGACGCCATTAGAATATTTTGTAAAAAAGAGAAGTGAAGAAACGAAAGAGTTTAGAAAAAAGCCAGGGAGAATTCGAGTGCAACTGTTGAGAGTAAAAGTTCTTTTAGTTTGTGATTAAGCGTATAAATGAAATGTTAGATCTACTTTGCTATTTATATGACTTAGACAACTCAACTAGAATTTTAATTGATTTTGAATGACCGAGAACTCAGAAAATGAATAAAGTAGCTTTAGTAGAGAACTGTCAGAAATTGATCGAGAAGTCAGTATATATGAATTTGAGAACTGTATCATTCGAGAACTCAATTTGCCACACAATCTAGAACTCGATTAATGACTTGATCGAGAACTCACAAAAGAGTGATTCGAGAACTTTATTTAGTGACTATTCAAGAACTCAAAAGAATGGTAACTAGTCTAGAAGTTAGAAAAGGATGGCAACTTAATCAGAAACTCCAGTTTTTGAAGGTTTACTCTATTTTCACTTGGAAAATAAAATAACTAAAATTTATCAAACACATTTTTCAGACTAAATTTTAAATTAATTTAATTTAATCTGGGATTAAAAATGCATTTATTAAATATTTCTGCAGAATTGAATAACACATTTATTATTTAAAGATGCACAAGTATAATAATTCTTTATAGATGTACTCAGAATATGAAAATAGTTCCAAGCTACAATTTGATTTTGATTTTTCAAAAACAATGTACAACAATATGACTGATATATTTATAAATATACTTCAGTTTACTTTACTTAGATAAATCATTGAGCATTCATGTATGTGAAGTAATTGTTGTAACAATTGGTGAGATATATTTATTTAGCCACTAGCCAAAAAAAATAGCATTCCAATCTCATTAACCAATCTGGTGAAGCATGTAGTGGTTTAGTAAATATATCAGCCAACTATTTTTGTGTAGGAACATAACATAATTCAATCACACCATTTTCTACATGTTCCCTTATGAAATGGTACCTTACATCAATATGTTTTTTCTTTGAATGGTTCACTGGATTTGCGACAATGGATATGGCACAAGTATTGTCACACATGATAGGAATCCTCTCCAAAACTAGTACATAATACCTTAACCGATTTCTTATCCAAAACACTTGAGTACAGTAACTCCCAGCAGCTATATATTCAGCCTCAATTGTGGAAGTTGAAACTGATTGTTACTTTTTGCTATACCATGACACCAATATCTATCCAAGAAATTGACAGCTTCCAGAGGTACTTTTTCTATCAACACTTCATCTAGCAAAATTAGCATCAAGATATCCAACTAGGTTGAATCATGTTTCCTTTGAGTACCACAATCCCATTTGTGTTATTCCTTTCAAATATCTCAGAATTCTTTTGACAGCAATGAGATGAGATTCCTTTGGATTGACCTGAAACCTTACATACAAACATGCAGAGAACATGATATCTGGCCTACTAGTTGTTAAATAGAGAAGAGATCCAATCATTCCTCTATAGGTCTTCATGTCTACACTTTTGCCTTTCTTGTCCTTATCAGGCTTGATATCTATATACAGTGGTGTTTTTATAGATGAGCAGTCTTGCATATCAAACCTCTTTAGTAAGTCATTGATATACTTTGTTTGACTTATGAATATGCCATCTGTCCCTTGACTAATTTGAAGGCCTAGAATATAATTGAGTTTTCCCATCATGCTCATTTCATATTCACTTTGTATGAGCTTTGAGAACCTTTGACAGCTTTTCATTTGTAGAACCAAAAATGATATCATCCACATAAATTTGAACTAGAATGATGTCATCACCATGCTTCTTGTAAAAGAGAGTTTTGTCAATTGTTCCCTAGTAAACTGATTTTCTAATAAAAAATTTGTTAGAGTGTCATACCATGCTCTAGGGGCTTGTTTGAGTCCATACAATGCTTTGAGGATTCTATAAACAAAATCAAAAAATTGTAAGTCTTCAAAGCAAGGTGATTGCTACGCATAAACTTCTTCTTCCAATTCACCATTTAGAAATGCACTCTTAACATCCATTTGATAGACTTTAAAATTTGAATAGGCTACAAAGGCTAAACAAATTCTTATTACTTCTAACCTTGAAACATGAGCAATTGTCTCATCATAGTTAATCCCTTCCTCTTGTGAATATCCTTTTGCAACATACCTTGCCTTATTTCTTATGAAAATTCATGTTAATCTATTTTTTTCTATAAACCCATTCAGTGCCAATAATTGATCTGTCTTTTGGAGGTGACACTAATTCCCAAACATTGTTTCTCTCAAATTGATTTAGCTCTTCTTGCATTGCAAAAATCCAGTCTGGATCCAACAATGCATCTTCAATCTTTTTAAGTTCATTTTGAGATAGAAAACATGCATACAAGCATTCATTTATGGTTTCTCTTTTTGTCCTCACACCTTCATCAGGATTTCCAATTATTTGATCTGAAGTGTGAGCTCTATTCATTTTGTTTCATGAGCCACACTTCTTTGAGCTTGTTTCTTCCTGATTAAGATTGTTTGCATTTGTTGTTAATCCATGATAAGCTCCCCCTGAGTTGATGCTAGGGTTGTGTAGAGAATTCTCAAGTTGGATGTGACTGAAGTCCTCATCTCTTCACTTGTACCATCTGAAATTTTCACATGTGAATCTTCATGTGCATTTTCATCTTTCTCATTTTCAGATGGTTCCATTTCGATTTCATTTTCAAATCTCAAGGTGTCATAGTTTTCTCCTTCAAGACTAATGGTAGGAAACTTGAAGTCATGAAAAGTCGCATTTATGCTTTTCATCACTTTTTATTGATCAATCACATATACTCTATAGAAAATCTTGTCCAAGGAGTATCCTACAAAGATTCCTTCATATGCTTTAGCTTCAAATTTTCCTAGATGATCAACATCATCTTTGAGAACAAAGAATTTTGCTCTAAACACATGCATATGCTTTATAGATGGTCTTCTGTTTGTCATGATATGACAAGGACTCTTTCCAACAGGTTTTGTGATGAGTGTCCTATTTTGAGTTTAACATGCAATCCTGACAGCTTCAGCCCAAAAGCTTGTTGGTAGACTAGCTTCTACTAACATGGTCCTTGCAGCTTCAATTAAAGTCATGTTTTTCCTCTCAACAACACCATTTTATTATGGAGTTTTTAGAGCTGAGAATTGGTGAGTAATTCTATTTTCTTTGCAGAATTCACTCAATGTAGCATTTTTGAATTATGTTTCATTGTCACTCATAGCCACAACATGTGTCGGGCCTTTATCCAATCTCTTTAGATTTTCAATAATGAGCTCAAGATCTTCATCTTTTGAGTGCAGGAATTCCACCCATGTATATTTGGATTAATCATCCACCATGACAAGTGCATATGTCTTTTTGGACATTGACATGACATTCACTAGTCCAAAAAGGTCCATGGGAATTAGTTGTAAGGGAATTATGATTGAAGTGAATTCTTTTCTTCTATGACTTGACCTCTTCATTTTTCCTCTTTGACATGCCTCACACAATCCTTCTATGTAAAATTCAAGTGAGGGCTAGTCCTTTACTAATTCTCTTTTGACTAGAGAATTGAGATTCTTGAAGTTTAAGTGAGACAGTCCCTTGTGCCAAAGCTAAATTTCTCTTTCAGAAGCTTAGGCGTAAAACAACGTATTTTATCCCTATTCGCAGAGTCCAAATCAGCTACAAACATGCTTCCTTTCCTTATTCCATATAGAGCAATTTCTTTGGTTTTTCTGTGAGATATGAGGCACATTTCTTTATCAAACTCCACCTTCAAGTCTTTGTTACAGAATTGAGTGATGCTCAATAACTTGAGCTTCAAACCATTTACCAAAGATACATCTTCAATGACAACATTTCCATGAACCAATTTTCCATATCCCATAGTTAAGCCAATGTTGTTGTCTTCAAAGGTCACCATTGGGCCAGCCTCTTCCTTGAATTGTGACAGCAGGGCTTTGTCACCAGTCATGTGCCTTGAGCATAAACAGTCCAAAATCCACATAACCTTCATCTTCTTACCTGTGCCCTTATCAGGTTTTCTTTGGTAACCAAACTAGGTTAGGTCATTTATGCTTAGTCATTTCAATGTCATTTTTCTTGTTAACAGTCCTAGTCACTTTATCATGCATAATTTCCTTTTTCTGGTTTTGATTCCTAGCTTGGTTAGTGCTTCCTAAGCTAGATGCATTTCTAGGTAACATGTAGTGTATTATTCCTTTGATTGGACTAGCAAATTTAGGCCTAGCAATTTTGTTGTTTACATTTTGACTGATACAACCTTCAACAAACTGTTTCCTTAACCTAAAGTAAGTATTCATCACATTTACGTTGCATGGCATACAAGCAAATTCAACATTATCAATAACAGATTTCTTGCACACATGAGTAAGGTGATTTGTTAATCCATAGTTTTTACAAATCTTCCGAGGAACATTGTGAACAGGTGCATAGTTGTTATGTTTGTTAATGCCTACTTTACCATTTCTATTTGCCTTTTTCTTTTTAGCATGAACAGTTTCAGGTTTTAGGACAGGTTCCTCTCTTTCAACATGACAGGTGTGGACTTGGCCTTGAATATAGATTCTTCTACATTAACATGAGGCATAGTGTTCTTAGCTTTTAGTTCATCCTCATCATTCAACTGTTGTTTGATGACCATACTTGACTCGTCAAACTCAACAGTTGCCTTTTTAAAAATTGGAGCTTTAACATTTTTCAAAATGTGAGGATTATTAGGAACTTCAATTATCTTGCATTTTATTGTCATAATCTTTTTCTTCTTGAAAATGTCATAGTCAAACCCAACTCCAACCCTAGAATTTTCCTGAAGCTTCTCATAGAACTCTTGAACCAGTACTGATGAGTTTTAATAATATCTAATTTTCAATTAACTTTCAGAAATTTTGTCCCTCGAAAATTTTTCAATTTGTTCTAAGCATGTGATCTTATTCTTTAAGTACTCAATTTCCTGTTTCATTGATTCCATGTTAACCAAGGATAATTCTAGATATTTATTCTTAACAGACAATTCATCATTAGCTTTCATCAATCTATTTATTTCCTTATAAGCAGCATTCATATGGTATGTATGTTAAATATCTCAACACTCAATTCCTCAAAAGTTTTCTTATATTGAGAGTTTGACATTTCAATAGAGATTAGATTTGGAACCTGACTTGTTGAAGATGATGCTCCATCATTTGTTTTGGTCATGAGTGCCACATTTCCATATTCTTCATCTTCATTCTCATCTGTATCATCCCAACATGTTCTCTGTTATATATGCTCTACTAGTTTGCTTTTTCAACAAGGCTTCATACTTGGCTTCCAGCTCCAAATAATCTTTGTCCTTCTTGGCTGCTTTTGGCTTTCTACACTCAGTGGCAAAGTGTTCCAATTCATCATAGTTATAACACCTTATTTCTTACCATTCAACAAAACCAGTCTTATAACCTCCTTTGAAACGGCTCCTAGGTGCTTTGTCTTTGCTTGCAGAGCTAAAGTTTGGTTTTATCTGAAAGCTTTTGTTTTTCTTGAACCTTAAATTTCTAAATTTTTTGGCCATAAATACCAAAGATTTGTTATCCATCCCTTTCAGCACCTCAATGGCGTAGAACTCATCCTCATCAGATTCACTCCTTATAGATTCATTTTCCTCTTTATCTTTTTCAACAATCTCTTCAATCCTTACTCTTTGACCTGTACCAACCTTCTCCATCTTTACAAGTTCTTTGACAATCAAAGCACTAGAAACATTTATTATCTTGCCTCTGTTTCCTAGAATAGATCTCTTCTAAAAGAACTCTAATTCATATGTCTTTAATATTCCATATAGAGTTTCCAATAAGAGTTTTGTTAGATCCCTTCCTTCTCTAATAGTAGAGATTTTATGCTCCAAGTGCTCAAGAAGAGTCAACAAAAATTTCAAGTCCTTTTCTTTTGTCTCATATGCCATTCCATGTAGCTGTAGTTCATTGATTACTTTATCAAACCTTTCAAAAATCTCAGGTATGCCTTTATTTGGTTTTGACATAAAAGCTTCATATTGTGAGACCTATAGTTTTCTTTGATTTTCTCTCACTTACACTGTACCTTCACATAGTAACTCTATGGTTTCCCAAATGTGCTTGAAAGAGGTGCAATTGACAACATTGCTATACATGACCATGTCTAGAGAGTCAATCAGTATGAGCATCAGACTGTTGTCAAGAACAAATTTATCTCTCTCTGTATCAGTGTACTGAGATGGATCTTTTGGTACCCATGTAACTGGTATTACCTCTGAGTTACTAGTTGTTTCAGGAACTAGTATGACAGGCATGAATGGTCCATTCTTCAAGATCTCAGGATACATGTAGTTTGCAGTCTTGATGAATGTCAATATTATATTTTTCCATAATATGTAGCGTTCTTTGTCAAATAGAGGAATCTTGATGTTGTTAAGTTTCTGGGAACTCATTTTGATCTTTGTACTGTTTGTATGTCAACAACCTGACTTTGATACCACTTGTTAGAATGAGTTTCATAGAAACTAGACAGAGGGGGTGATTGTGTAGTTTCAAAGAAAGCCATCACTGAAGTACTTTCATGTGTTTGGTGGAAAATGCTATGTATTGAAAGATGAACATCTAGGCAAGTTTGATGCTAAAGCAGGTGAAGGGATTTTTCTTGATTACTCACTGGAGTCTAAGACGTACAGGGAATATGTGATTGAAACTCATAAGGTCATTGGAAGCCTTAATGTAACATTTGATGACACCAAACTCCCAAGTCTTCAAAAGGATAAAAATTCTGAATCTTTGGAAATTGAAAATCTTTCAGAATACTACTTAGGAGATGAAGACGTACCTGGTGTTGCATCTGGTAGTCATGAACACACGGAGATTGATAATCTAGAGCAAAGCAGTGGAAGTGTTGGTAATACCACACAGTCACAGTCACAGTCTGTATTTAAAAATCAGCCTGTTACTGAACCTGCTAGCTCAACTAGTGGATCATCAAATAATGAAGGCAGCAACTCAAGGGGAGGTGAAGAAGGATCAGCTGGTCGCTCTCAACACAACTACGAAGAAGGACAATCATCAAGGGCTAATCTGCCTATACAGAGGGTATGGAACAGAGATCATCCCTTTGAATTAATCATTGGTGACCCAGAGAGTGGTGTGAGGACTAGAAGAGCAACGGAGAATGAATGTCTATACTCTGGTTTTCTATCAGAGGAAGAACCTAAAAAGGTTTAAGATGCTCTAGAAGATCCAGATTGGGTAATTGCGATGCAAGATGAACTCAATCAGTTTGATAGGCAGAAAGTTTGGAAACTGGTACCCAGACTTAAAGACAAATCTGTGATTGGCACTAAATGGGTATTCAGGAATAAGTTGGATGAAGATGGCATTGTTACGAGGAACAAGGCCAGACTGGTTGCTAAGGGGTATTCTCAAGAAGAAGGAATAGATTATGACGAGACCTATGCACCAGTAGCAAGACTTGAAGCCATCAGGATGCTTTTGGCATTCGCAGCACATTCAGACTTTAAAGTTTATCAAATGGATGTGAAAAGTGCATTCTTGAATGGGGAGCTAGAAGAAGAAGTATATGTAGAGCAACCTCTGGGTTTCGAGAACAAAGATTATATGGACTTTGTGTACTTCCTTTTTAAAGCTCTTTATGGACTTAAGCAGGCACCTCGGACATGGTATGAAACACTATCTGAATTCTTAATTGAAAATGGTTTTATCAGAGGTGTTATAGATAAGACTCTCTTTCATAAAATGCATAAAGATGCTATGATATTAGTACAAGTATATGTTGATGATATAATATTCGGTTCTACTAATGATGAGCTTTGCAAGAGATTTGCTAAGTTGATGCAGATTAGGTACGAGATGAGTATGATGGGTGAGCTGACATTCTTTCTTGGACTACAAGTGAGTCAGAAGAAAGTTGGGATCTTCATTTGTTAGACAAAGTACATCAGAGATCTTCTGAAGAAATATGGATTTGAAGATTCAGCTCCAGCCAAGACTCCAATGCCAACTGCCACAAAGCTTGATGAGGACAAAACAGGTAAATATGTCGACAACACAAGCTATAGAGGTATGATTGGATCTCTACTCTACTTAACTGCAAGTAGGCCAGATATTATGTTTTCAACTTGCTTATGTGCACGGTTCCAAGCTAACCCAAAAGAGTCCCACCTTATAGCTGTCAAAAGAATTTTTAGATACCTGAAGAGTACTCCAAATTTGGGAATTTGGTATCCTAAAGGTACCGGTTTTGACCTAATCGGCTATACAGACTCGGATTTTACAGGTTGTAAGATTGACAGGAAGAGTACTTCTGGAAGCTGTCAATTCTTGGGAAGAAGATTGGTCTCATGGTATAGTAAGAAGCAGCACTCAGTGTCTACCTCAACAGCAGAGGCATAATACATCGCAGCTGGTAGTTGTAGTGCTCACATCCTATGGATGAGAAACCAACTTCAGGACTATGGCTTTATGTTGAACAAGATTCCAATATTTTGTGACAACACAAGTGCCATAGCTATAACCAACAATCCGGTTCAGCATACACGGACCATGCATATTGATATCAGGTATCACTTTATACGAGAGCATGTCATAAATGGAATTGTGGAGTTGCATTTTGTACCCACAGAACAACAACTTGCAGACATCTTCACCAAACTACTAGACGAATCTACTTTCTCTAGGTTGATTAGTGAATTAGGGATGTTAAATTTAAATTAATTTTTGTTTGCGAGGAGTTGTATGGATTCACAAGTTAATGAATTTTTATATCCAAAGGACTTGTGAACTCCAGTCTAACTTACAATCTCGGGCTTATGAATATCAATATTAATTATCATAAGTATCCCAGTTATGCTTTGTGGTAATTATTCGATATAACATAAGTAGTTAACTGCTACATAAGTGTTTGTAGTTAACAAGAAGCATAACAGTCTGTGGTTTAGAATTAATTGGTGGATTTCAATGTTATGAGATCTGGCTGAGAGATTCTATATCAGACAAGTTGTGATTTTTAGTGAGAAATTGGTTGTACAGACTTGTTTATTTAATGTACTGGTTCTCACTAGAAAAATGTGTAGCAATTACAATTCTCAGTATTAATATGCATTTCTGACTGAATTATACTTAGTATGCTGTTATTATAAATTGAATTGTGATTGGGTTGGTTTTAAATTTTTTGGAAATTACAACTGCAACAGAATATGGAACAATTTTTTTTTGGTTTTCAAAATCTCCAATCAACCACCTGTATATTATATATTAATATGTATGCTTGTGTAATTCAAATTGAATTATATTTAATTTTTAGTTATTTCTAAATTAAAATTTTAATAATTCTATTTTAGGAATATTAATTTTTTAATTTAAGAAATCTCTATTTAATTAAGTTTATGACAATTCGAATTTATATGTTTATATGTTATAAATTATTTGATAAATGCAAGTTTTATTTTAATTTTTAAATCATCAGTATTTCAATTATTAATAATTTTCTAATTAAAATTAACTTACATGTATCGATAGTTGTTAACTATCGGAAATGTATTTTATTTTAATTAATTAGATTGCATGTCCCGATGGTTAACTTTGTTTTGTTTTATTATTTATATATGCATGCATCGATAGTTGTTAACTATCGGAAGTGTATTTTATGTTTAATTAATTAAATGCATGTCTCGATAGTTACATATGTGCATATTTAATATTTTATTTATTTACTTTATTTTGCATGTGCCGATAGTTATACTAGCTATATAATTTTTTTTCCTTCTCCGATACTTAACAGCCACAACATTGTTAGTAATTGTGCTCTAGAAACAATACTTTTTATATTTTAAGGAAAATATTTATTATTAAGGATTATGTTTTATTGATTATTATTTATTTATTATGTTTTATTTACTGCGTAATAAATTGAAAGCATAATAAATGTCCTTGGAATTTTGATACGTATTATATATCTTTAAGTATGTGACTTAAAAATGAGATTATATGAATAGTATCTTATTCCTAAAATTCCCTAGTCGAGTATTATTATTTAAGGACAATAATAATGCACAAAGACTAGTATGTTTCTTGACAGATGACCGCATCTCATTGGTCATAGGTATGGGGATACTAAAGTCAAGAACATAAGTGCATGTATCAATGCATGGCACTGGAATGGCCCGCCGTGAGATTCTACATGTTAAGTAAGTGTCATAAGTAATTCTCACTGTGATAATGGTGTAATGATCCTTAGACCTGAAATCATTATATTTCTATACGAGAATTAATATACTTTGATTACATTAAAAGTTACCTTTGACCGGGTGATGATAAAAGTGGACATTGGGTATATTATGAATCGTATGAGAAATATGAATGATCTAGATGGGATTTAATCCTCCTAATTTTAGGAGTGATATTATTGGCCTCTTGTTTGAGTGAGACTATGAAATGCACGGCCGTGCTCAAATGTTGATTTGATTTTAATAGTCTACTCATCGATCAAGAAAAATAAAGATTAAATTATGAATAGGATGACACGAGACATGCCTTGAGTTTAATCTATAATATCAAGATTAAAGGGATTATATTACATAGAACATTATTCACGAAAGGCTTAATCGAATCACCGATTTATTATTATTACTTGGGTAGCAATGATGTATTATTAGATGTCGCTCATTGTTTAAAATTTTAATTAGATATTAAAATTGTTTCCAACGTAATAATAACCTACAAGGTCACACACAAAGAACGCTTGAAGGAGAAATAATTTAAATTATGAATTTAAATTAAATAAGTAATTTATTTTATTTATGATATTAATTAAGTATGACTTAATTAATTATATAAATAGAATAAATGAATTACTTAAACTAATTCCAAAATTAATAATTAATTAATTAAGTGAGACTTAATTAAATAATTTAGAATTTTGGATTAGTATTAATTATAATTGGATTATAATTAGAAAACTTATTCCTCTCTCTATATAATCTCTTTATGGGCTGATTTAATAAGATAGAGATTTTACAAAAACCCTAGCCGCTCTGAGAGAGGAGGAAGATAGAGAGAGAAGAAGTTTTCGGGTGCTAGTACACATCAATCCTTCATGAAAAGTGTTCGTGTGGATACCGTAGAGCGTAGATCGCGAGAGCGGGATACGTGGTGATTAAACAAGCTTTGGACCTCCATTAATCTTCCATTAATGAACTGTTAAAGCTTCTAAATGTATTTATTCTTTATCTCCGAATTAAATCTTTTGTTTTTCGCATGGATCCTGCAGAGGGTTTCGCTATTTTGATTTATTTTTCGCATTTATTCCGCTGCGTTTGTGTCACGAAACCCTACAATGGTATCAGAGCTACTTGCGAAACGTTTTAATTCGGTTATGTGCTTAACAGTTTTTGATATATAAGCATGTATGCGATCTATCATGATTTTATATTGATACAATATGTATATGTTTATATATATTATGAATATATGATATTTTATGATATATAATCATGTGATGATTATGTGTGTTGATGTATGTATATGATACATGTTTGTTCTTATTATGGGAATCGTATTCGATACGAATTCTGAAACGGCTGCCGTTGATTTTCTGAAATCTGTGTCCGTAGTCCGATTTTTGCAAACGATATGTGTTTTCTGACTGTAATTGGGCCAATGAGCAATACTGACAAAGTCAGCTCTTAGTTTGTAAGCCATTAGATGTCGTTACAGCCTCCAAAACGGTGATTTATGATTTTCTGAAAATTATTTAATTTTCTAAAATTTTGAGTATATGTATGTATATATTATGAATATATGATATTCATGCAATGTATAATCATATGATGATTGTATGTATCTCTGTGTATGTATATATGATATATGCTTGTTCTTGTTATGAGAATTGTATATGATACGATTTCTGAAACACCGTCAGATTTGGAGAAATCTGACTGATGTATCCGATTTTCGTAAACGATATGTGTTTTCAGACTGGAATCGGGCCAATGAACAAAACTGATAGATATTCTATCACCGACGGGTCTGTAAGGCGTTTGACGTCGTTAAGGGCCTCGAAATAGCGATTTATTGTCTTCAGAAATCTGTTTTTAATTTTCTGAAATTTCGAAATTTGTTATATATGATTATATGATATGATTATATAATATGAGATATATTATATGTGTTATATGATTATATAATATGAGATATATTATTCATTGTAATTTAATTATCTCGAATGTAACTCGAGTTCTTCTTGTAATTTCATTAGAATAGTTTTATTTTTTATTATTCAATGTAATTATCAATGAAGACTTGCAAGTAAGGAGGCGATCCAAAAGGGGATGATGGAGCAATGAAGAAAGAAGACATGTAATAGATAGTATTTTTAAAACCACCATAGACTGACCTTGATATTTCCATTAGCTTGGAAATATCATATAGGATGGGGCCATAACCAAACACGTTTAATTTACGCACATTACATATATGTATATGATTGCATGTATTGGTATGTATGCGTAGATATAATTGAGATGCATGCTTAATATTGATTAATCATGTATGTATTAGATACGACACCCATGCCATGTTTGCTTAAACAAGATAAAATCTGTAACGATTCAAGATTTTAAAATTAACAAACGATCATGAGATTCTTGTGTTTATGAAATATGGATTTTTAAAACACGGAATTAAATATGGATTTTTGATATCTATAATTGGGATTTTCTGACAAAAACGGATATGCGTATTCGTAAGGCTGATGGGTTTTAAGTGTGACCATTGGTATCCTCCATCTACCTGGGAAATGAACAATTTAAGATGTCGATTTGAAATATTTGGTTCAAGGAAAAATTGAGGATCTCTTTATGATGTGATCATGATCGTTATAAATTTTCTAAAACCCCTTAACAAAATATTAAGTTTTACTCGGATGCCTTCCAATGAATGAACACTCATCGAATCCTAGATCGATAAGGGGAAGGACTGTCAGTGGCAGGGGACTCCTATCTATCGTGGTGAGATGCGACGAATATAAACGGTTATATTCGGCCGTTGTATCATTGGGTCTAACTTAACTGAGTCGTCATAATAAGCGAAAATAAACGGTTATATTCAACTATTATAAACTTAGAAGCATAGAGTTTGGTTAAAAGTCTATTAGATAGATAAGATCAATCGTTGTTCACCAAACTATCCAAGAATTATATATGATATAATTGACAACTATTGTCTACCTAAATAATCATTTTCTAAGGACTTCCAGTGGTTGACTTAGGACATGACGAAATATGGATCTTGGCTCACTAGAAAGAATTATGGGATATACTTTCCAAATTAATAGTAAGGGCTATTAGTTTGATAAAAATAGTGGGAGGTATATGATGATATACCATAATCACTTAAACATAATTAATATTAAATTTGCAATCTAGTTTATTTTATGCACTTTAATATTGTAGATATCAAATGATAAACACAAACAACTTCTCTATGCGATCAGTTCTTGAGAAGGACAAGTTAACGAGAATATATTTCCTTGACTGACATAGGAGCTTGAGGATCGTCCTCGGGAACCACGATATTAGTCAAATCTATTCCCCTGCTCTTAAAGTTGAGAATGTAACATGTGCAAATCATAGTGCTTATTGGAAGCAAATTGATGTTGCGACTGATGTTTCATGTCTCATGCTCGCAAATATATGTGCTGAGCTTAAGAAGCAATACAAGCATATAGATGCTTATGAAACGATTGAGCACAAGATATATTTGAAAGGACACTATACACTTACAAGTAGGGAGAGTGAGACCTGGTTACACCACATGTTCTAAAGATTATAGGGTATAATGAATACCATTGATATTTTGGGTTTCCAGATTGGTCTGGAGACAGTTAGATTTGATCTTACAATCCTAGGACAAATATTATTCTTATTTTGTTATGAACAATAAAGTGAATAAGATTGGTAAAACACCCATTGAGTTGCTAAGCATGTTGAGAACTGCTGAAAGTAATATGATAAATGCATGAACTACTACTATATTGATGGTAAACATAGGGAATGCAAAAGGGAAAGGAAAATGGAAAGGCAAGGAGAAGATTTGATCTAGTTCCGTTGTCAAACCAAATTCCAATCCCTAAAGCAGACTCTAAAGTCTGAATGAGGTGTTGATAAAGAAGACGATTGTCACTTCTGTGAAAAGTTGGGAGACTGGAAATTAAACTGTCATGCTTAATTGGAAGATCGGAAGATGATGATCAATAAGGGTCAAGCTTAAGGTATCGTGTTGGAATTGGAGTAAAGATAGTTGCTCTGGTTCGAGGAACTCGTTACTTAATTTTTGGCCTATAAGGAAAATTTAGAACTTAATAATTGTTATAGCGTGCTTGCAATTGGCAGAGACATTATTTCAGTTTCTTGTTTGGACAAGAAAGGCTTTTTCATTTTATAACAATAGTTGTTTATTCTATTTTGATGATGAGCTTTATAATGTTGCACATCTAATTAACAATTTATATGTTCTAAAGTGACTCAAATCAAATATTACCTTTGGCACTGTCGCTGAGGCCATATTAATGAGAAACGCATTTCCAGAATACATAAGGATGCATTCATGGATAAGTTTGATTATGAATCATACCAAAGGATACGAATCTTGGTTTATTTGGTAAAATGACTAAAGCTCCTTTTACCGGACATGGTGAAGGGATCATTGAATGGGTATGACTTATACATAGTGATGTATGTGGTCATATGTGTACGATGACAAAAGGTAGATTTTATTAACTTCATAAAATTTACTAATTATTTTAGTAGATACGGATATATGTATCTTTTGAAGAACTAATCCGAATCATTTGAAAAGTTCAAAGACAATAAAGATGAAGTAGAAAATATCAAAGAAAAGTTTTTTTGATAGGAGAGATCACACCTTGTTGGACATGGTGCGATCAATGTTGAGTCAATAAATCTTCCAATTAGTTTCTGGGGTTGCACTCTGGAAACGGCTCCACATACACTTAACATTGTTCCTACTAAAATGGTTCAAAAGACTCCTTATGAGATATGGACTGAGCAACGTCACAGCATGTCATTTATAAAATTTTGGGGATGTGAAGCGTTTGTGAAACGTCTAATCTCTGACAAGCTAGGACCAAAATCAGACAAATGTAATTTTGTGGAATACCCAACTGAAACAAGGGGTTATTCTTTCTATAATCCTTCCGAGAACAAAGTATTTGTTGCTCGAACTGCTGAGAGACAGTGGGAGGATAATATATCTCAATGAAGTTTGAGACCCACATGATAACGTTGAACCAGTGAAGGAACCTGAGTAGAATGTACAAGAAAAATAATACTGCTCAAGAAACACAGGTGTTCGTAGGTTTAGTAGGATTCGCCATGAGCCCGAGAGATAATATAGATTTCTCTTGACTCAAGATGGTGATGTGATGCTTGTGGATGAAGATGAGCCTCTCACCTACCTAGATACTATAAACACTCCAGATTCTAAGAGATGGCTGGATGCCATTAAATCTGAGATGGAATCCATGTATACTAATCAAGTATGGACTTTGGTTGATCCACCTGAAGGGGTAAAACCTATAGGGTGCAAGTGGGTTTTCAAGAAGAAGACCGACATGGATGCTAATGTACAGACCTATAAGGCACGATTGGTGGCAAAAGGTTTCAAGAAAATTCATGGTATTGACTATGATGAGACCTTTTCACCAGTTGTTATGGTCATGTCCATCAGGATTTTGCTTGCTATAGCTGCTTACTATGACTATGAAATCTGGCAAATGGATGTCAAAACCGCTTTCTTAAATGAGAGCCTTGAAGAAGATATGGATGTGTACATGACACACCCTAAGGGTTTTGTTGATCTAAAGGATGCTGGAAATGTATGTAAGTTGCGTCGATCCATTTATGGATTAAAGCAGGCCTCGAGGAGATGGAACATTTGTTTTCATGAAACAGTCAAAAAGAGTTTGACTTTATTCAGAATGAAGATGAAACTTGTGTTTACAAGAAGTTTAGTGGGAGCCATGTGGCATTCCTAGTATTATATGTTGATGATATATTACTAATAGGGAATGACATTCCTTCTCTACAGACTGTGAAGACTTGGTTGAGAAATAATTTCTCAATGAAAGACTTAGGCGATGTGACATATATATTAGGGATCGAGATCTATAGAGATAGATCAAGGTGATTGATCGGCCTAATTTAGAATACATACATTGACAAAGTTTTGCATCGATTTCAAATGCAAAGAGACTAAAATGGATATGTCCCAATGTCTCATGGGATAGTGATCTCAAAATAAAATTTGTCCTAAATCATTGGATGATAGGGACTGCATGAGTAAAATTCCATATGCGTCAGCAATTGGTTTTATAATGTATGCAATGATATGTACTTGTCCTGATGTCTCGTATGCTTTAACCATGATGAGTAGATACCGATCTAATCCAAGTGAAGGTCACTGGACGACAGTCAAGAATATTCTTAAGTACTTAAAGAGGACTAAAGATTCATTCTTGTTATATGGAGGAGATGTGAAGCTAGTTGTAAGAGGTTTCAGTGATACTGGTTTCTAGACAGATAACGATAATTTAATGTTTCTGTCTGGCTTTGTGTTTTATTGAGATGTTGTATGCTGGAATGGTTCACAGCAAAGACAATTGTTGATTTTACAATAGAACCTGAGTATATTGATGCTTGTGAAGCAGCCAAGGAGGCTGTTTGGGCATGTACTTAGGAGATATCACCTAATTAATGAGATTAATGATCAAGGAGATATACATATATGTAAAGTGTATACTAATAATAATATTGCAGACACACTGACTAAGGCTTTGTCGCAGCAGAAGCACGAAAGTCACACTAGTTCCATGAGTATTGGATACTTGGGTAATTGGCTCTAGTGCAAGTGGGAGATTGTTAGTAATTGTGCTCTAGAGACAATACTTTTTATATTTTAAGAAAAATATTTGTTATTAAGGATTATGTTTTATTGATTATTATTTATTTATTATGTTTTATTTACTACGTAATAAATTGAAAGCATAATAAATGTCCTTGGAATTTTGATACGTATTATATATCTTTAAGTATGTGACTTAAAAATGAGATTATATGAATAGTATCTTATTCCTAAAATTCCCTAGTCGAGTATTATTATTTAAGGACAATAATAATGCACAAAGACTAGTATGTTTCTTGACAGATGACCGCATCTCATTGGTCATAGGTATGGGGATACTAAAGTCAAGAACATAAGTGCATGTATCAATGCATGGCACTGGAATGGCCCGCCGTGAGATTCTACATGTTAAGTAAGTGTCATAAGTAATTCTCACTGTGATAATGGTGTAATGATCCTTAGACCTGAAATCATTATATTTCTATACGAGAATTAATATACTTTGATTACATTAAAAGTTACCTTTGACCGGGTGATGATAAAAGTGGACATTGGGTATATTATGAATCGTATGAGAAATATGAATGATCTAGATGGGATTTAATCCTCCTAATTTTAGGAGTGATATTATTGGCCTCTTGTTTGAGTGAGACTATGAAATGCACGGCCGTGCTCAAATGTTGATTTGATTTTAATAGTCTACTCATCGATCAAGAAAAATAAAGATTAAATTATGAAGAGGATGACACGAGACATGCCTTGAGTTTAATCTATAATATCAAGATTAAAGGGATTATATTACATGGAACATTATTCACGAAAGGCTTAATCGAATCACCGATTTATTATTATTACTTGGGTAGCAATGATGTATTACTAGATGCCGCTCATTGTTTACAATTTTAATTAGATATTAAAATTGTTGCCAACGTAATAATAACCTACAGGGTCACACACAAAGAACGCTTGAAGGAGAAATAATTTAAATTATGAATTTAAATTAAATAAGTAATTTATTTTATTTATGATATTAATTAAGTATGACTTAATTAATTATATAAATAGAATAAATGAATTACTTAAACTAATTCCAAAATTAATAATTAATTAATTAAGTGAGACTTAATTAAATAATTTAGAATTTTGGATTAGTATTAATTATAATTGGATTATAATTAGAAAACTTATTCCTCTCTCTATATAATCTCTTTATGGGCTGATTTAATAAGATAGAGATTTTACAAAAACCCTAGCCGCTCTGAGAGAGGAGGAAGATAGAGAGAGAAGAAGTTTTCGGGTGCTAGTACACATCAATCCTTCATGAAAAGTATTCGTGTGGATACCGTAGAGCGTAGATCGCGAGAGCGGGATACGTGGTGATTAAACAAGCTTTGGACCTCCATTAATCTTCCATTAATGAACTGTTAAAGCTTCTAAAGGTATTTATTCTTTATCTCCGAATTAAATCTTTTGTTTTTCGCATGGATCCTGCGGAGGGTTTCGCTATTTTGATTTATTTTTCGCGTTTATTCCGCTGCGTTTGTGTCACGAAACCCTACAAACATATACATACACATCGACTGTTAAGAAATATCGGAGTAAAAATCGATCTTTTTCTTCCATTATCTACTGTTCTAGGCCATATCTTGCTATTCTAAAACCGTGAATGTGTAGATCTGTTAACCAGCTTAATTTCCATACTAATATTGCTTAGTTATGTTTCAGAAAATTTTCAAGTCTTTCGAACTTTGGGAATTTTTCTTGGGTTAACTAGAGGTCTAAAAATCGTAATAAAATTACTGGTGTATTTCAAATCTCTCCTAGTTTATCATATATTATTTTTAGAATTTTTGGAAAAGGTTAAATTATTGGGTGTTTTTGGTTCGTAATCGAATAAACTAAGTTCGTTTTTATTGTGGAAAAGTTAAAAAATTTGGTAATTTTTACTTGTTAAAAATGGCTGGAATTTTTAATATTACTCGTACAAATTTAGTTGCCGAATATAATATTCAGACCCTACCTACTGATTATCGGGCTTGGGCACGAATATTACTCGAATATTCTAGGATCAGGTATGCTTTAGTGACAGACGTTCTATTAAATCATAATATGTTGCGAGACTGTTACTGCTCTGCTACTGACTCCTCAGTTGGTGAAGTGTTGGCTTTTACTTTTCACTTAGGCAATCGGGAAATTAGGGTTACTGAACATGATTTGAATCATATTCTTCGATTCTCACAGGATAATTTTGTTCAAGATCCTACACCCGAACAATTAGCTGATTTCTGTACTTTTGCCAACTATTTCAATTTCGAAGTTCGTGACTTGGGTGAAATGTATAAACAACATTTTCCTAAGCATGGAATTTCTTTTTCAATACTATTATTCAGTGTGTTTCCTTTAAGAAGATGAGCACCCATGGTATTCCTTATTTTTATCAAGCTATCGGATATGGTGTTGCTAATAATCTTAGGTTAAACTATGGTCATTTGTTAATGCATAAAATTCTAAGCGTAATGGGACTTCCGGATAACAGAAACTTCCAACTTCGCAATGTGGAGTGTTTATTTCCAAGATTCTTACAGCTTGTTATTAATGATGTATCTACTAACGAGGAAAAGCTACGCTATTATAGTAGTCCTACTTCTTTTCTTGTGAAGCAGAAGAACAAGATTGCTACGACTTTGCAGAACAACAATGACTATCACAACAACTCACCAGCACTAATGACAGAATTTATGAGGAGGTGTGTTATTGATATGGACAGAAAAGTCCCTCTTGGACCACAAGAAGATATACATATCCCTGAACAAGATCAAGAAGAAGATCAAGTGCCTACCCCTGAATTGGAGTTATCACAAGAAGAAAATGTTCAGGTGACCGAAGAGGTACAAGTTACATCTGGAGGAGATTCACTTGGGAATGTTAATACTCAAGATTCATATCATCCCATCTCTCTAACAGGTAGTAAGTCAAGTAGTCCTACTGAATCTATATCTTCACTGTTTACTAATTTGCACAATTTGTATGAAGATAATGAAATGGAACTTACTGTTGAGCCCTCTGTGGCATTAGGAAAAGGCAATGAATCTGCAACCCAACAGATTCTAACCCATGCCTCAGAACCAAACACTACTCAATCCTTACCGTTATCTTCTCTTCTACCCTTGAAACGCAAAATCGTGAGTAAGGGAGATAGTGCCTTAGAAGCACCACATAAGGCAGGTGAGGGAACCCCAACAGCTCTACCTCTGACTAGAAGGAGATTAGAAGAACCTGAGGTATCTGTTAACCCATCTATGCCCTCTCAAAAGGACATAGAGCTGAAAAAGGCAAATACACAGTCTCTGGGGACATCCTCTCAACAGGGTGAACCTATTGAAATTCGCCCGTCAGCCAGGGCATCTGAAAGAGTGTCACTAATTGAGCCTCCAACCAAGTTAAATGTTGCACTGAAAGGAGCACACACACAGGAGGAATTGACGAATGTGGCTACTACTGTAGCAGAACCTATGCAAGTAGATCCTGTACAGGTCATGCCTTCACAGGTTATTGCGGGTGTCACGGGTCCTTTATTGCTAAACGTTACAGGATCCAATGTGATAAGCCCCTGAGGAGGAACATTCCTGGCTCCTAATCAGGAGGTCTCCACCACTATTAGTGGAAAGGAGAAGCAACTACTTGGCAATAGTTCTTTGGATGAGCCATTTAGGATTTTAACTGCAGGTACAGAAGACTTGTTGGAGTCAAGGAGAGTGAGTGAAACACCAACAGAATGTTTGAGTGATCATAATTCACCCACACCCCTAAGACCGAGCGAGAGAATTGAGAGACAAACACCTACAGAACCTGTCAGTGAGACACCTACCAGCCAAATGGATACCCTCACAATGCACACACAATTTCTAAGTCAAAGGGTTTATAACCCGGAGACTACTGTCACCGAAATGAAGTCTGAATTTCACAGCAATGTTATGGAGATAAAATCTGTTCAATACAACACGTTGCAGGATTTCCAGATTTTCAAGACTGAATTGAAGAAGTTTGTTACATATTTTTTTGAAAAGCATCAATCTCAAACTACTCAAATCCCTGCTTCGGAGGATAACACAACTAAGGGGGAGAAGATAGTACGAGAGCAAGAAAAAGAATCTGGTGCTATTATGGGGAGTAAAGACAAAGGGAAAGGCAAGTTGGTAGAGGAAGAAATAGAAGCAAACATTTATACATCTTAAGGGGAGCAAGATATACCACTGGAGGTAAGGCTCACACTTAAAGAAGGAGAAATATGGGAACTTTCTCATACTACTTCTACAGCTCAGGAAGATGATTTGTTTGATGAATTTGTAAATGGTGCCGCTTATCAGTTCACTGAAACTGACTTTATGGAAACATTTGGTTTGCTAGATGCAAATCAATCCAGAATAAGGGCATGTGAAATTGCACGAATGTCTCAAGAGAAAGTCAGAAAAGAACACTACAACCACTATATTGTAAGGAGACAAAGGCTGTTGGTATTATCAAGAGAAGGAAGTGCATGGGATAAGGCTAGGAGTCTTTTACAGAAACAAGAGTTAGGAGTAATTCAAAATGAAGATCAAAAAGTTCTGGAAGCATTGCAAGAAGCTCACAAGAGTCATCCATCAATAAACCAATTCTTTCATGCATTGAGACAAACAATTAAGTTGATATTCATCACGACTAACATCAATGGATGGCGGATTCAGATTCAATTCAATAATTTGACTACTAAGACCATTTCTTCTAATTTTATCAAGTTGAGGTCTCTCACAGAATTGTATGTCATGAAGATTAGAGTGGACAAGAGATCTCATGTGAATGAACTTCTTACTGATATGATTGAAGATCAAATGAGCAAAGCAGAAGTTGAAGTTCACACAACTCCTTATACAGTGATATTCTACAAAGACAAGTTAGTTCAGACACTGTGTTTGAGTGATGAAAGACTGAGTCTATATCCTCTGAAGTGTCTGAAATATGTTGAAGGGCTTCTCAGGAGTGAAGGACTTAGAACAGAAGAAAAGTGGAAAGCTGCAGAGCGCATCTATGCTTATAGACTTAATGTCTTATCAAATCAATCTGTAGATATTTCTAATGTCAGAAGAATAGATACTTCAAATGGATCTCAACCAAAATTGCCTATGTATACAAAAGAAGAAGGAAATTGGGACTTTGAAAAAGTCAAGGCAATGAGTGAATTCAGATTTAACCATTCAGGGAAAGTGTTTGAGTATACAAAGAAGCCAGATTTTCCAATTGTCTTTCCAGATTTTGATGTAATCAGGGAGACAGAGACAATGGTGTTAAAGGATCCTCCAGCAATCAGGTACAAGAACCCCAAAGGAAAAACTGAAATAGTTGATATCCATAAGATGTCTTACATGACTTCTAAGGAACTGGGTTTTATACTTGATCAAATCAAGACTTCGACGAACCATAAAGATAAATCAGCATTGGCATAAATCTCTAAGCCTTACATGGAGAAGTTGGTAGCAGAATCATGTTACAACACTGATCGGGTTAAAGCAGTTCCAAAAAGGTTGAGTGTTAAAGGAAAGACAAAAATTCTTGAATTTACATTCGAACAGGTTAAGCAGATCAGGAGAGTAGCTGTCTTGCAAACACTTCAGGAATCTTTGTCAGATCCCAAGCCAAGAAATATGCTAGAAGAAGAAGCGTTGGATCTAGTGAACGACCAACTTGCAAGTCTTGTATAGTGAGAATGAGAATGACTTAATGTATATCAGTTCAGGCTAGAGGAACATTCATTCTACATTGTAATTGTTTTTGAGATCTGGAAATGTATTATGTGATCCAGAATGTATTTAATATTAGATTACCGTCTTCTATTTACTTTTTCTTATAAGTTAGTTGAGTTATCCTCTTAAGGGATTTGCTTGTCGAACTCTAACAATCAAATAGGGGGAGATTGTAAAGCAAAATGTAACGTTAAAATAACATGTAACCGAGGTAACTAACTCAACACAACAAGTCGGTAACTTATATTAAAATGAAGCACGGAATCGACTGCGAATCATTTATAAGTTGAATACAAAAGACCAAATTATTAGAGGAAGCTTTGAAGACATTGAAGATCACTGAAAGAAGTTCATTAACATGTTCAATCCTCAGTGAAGAATAAAGTTGAAGTGGTTCAAAGGTTCTGAAGATGAAGAAGGTTTTACTACAGAGAAAACAGAAGATTCCAGTGAAGTTTAGAAGCACTTCTAATCAACAAGGAACAAAGTCAATTGTATTATAAAGAAGATGTGAAGATCAAGATCGTGTTAGTCATTTGTGAACCAGACAAGTTGCACCAAATGTCAGCACAAAAGAGATCGAGAACTGCATCTATGGATGAGAAGAATTAACTATTTACTGAAATGGGTAACAAGTGAAGTGGTATATGATGAAGCTCAGAATAAATCAAGTTCGATTAATCAAGGAAATATTTATTAGACTTGGTTGCAGTGGAAGAAAATATATTAAGGGCTTATCAAGTTCGAAATTGGCTAAGTAAAGAGACTACAGAAGCTGTATCCAGAAGTCAACTTGGTCAAGCTATTTCGTCTCATTCACCAATGGTTAACAAGTATTTTTGTCTTATTCACCTATGGTTATTAACCATCGGGTGAGATAAACAAATGGAAAAGAATTGGTGAAATGAAAGGGCTTATTTTGTCTTATATGCCGATAGTTATTAACTATCAGGAAAGACTTCAAACCCACCAACCCACTTGCCGATGGTTACTAATGTTTGAAATAATTGATTTTATTTCAGGAATTGTTTTAAGTCTCCGATACTTATTCTACAGACTCATCGAGGGTTAAACAATTACCCAGTAAATTGTTCCCGATACTTAAGGATAAAAAGAAGTGGAGAAGCAACTAGTTTACTTGGTCCTAAATGAGCCACGTATCCTTAGTTGATAAAGTCTACAAAAAAAGGAAGCAAAGCATCATCTTTGGAATTCATTCATTCAGTTTATAGATAGAGAAATACAGAGAGCATTGAAGAGAGAAACACAGAGAGCATTCAAGAGAAGTAAACACAGAAGCCATTAAGTTTGTAATCAGCTGTTGTTACTTTGATTGTTCTTATTAAAGCTTGTAACTGTAACTGTAGTTGTACTAGTGGATCACTGTAACTAATCTAAGGATTAGATTTGTGGAGCACCTCAGGGTTTATATAAATCAAAAGATATATTCCCCGAACTGTTGTGTTATTGCTTATCACCTGTTTGATTATACAATTGTTCGAACTGTATAAAGTCCATAAAGAACCATTCCGTGAATTAAGTTAAAATTGGACAATATCGTATTCAACCCCCCTTCTACGATATTTGGGACTAACACGAATTTTATCTGTTGTGAGCTTCCACCTAACTCTGCTAGGCCTTCTAGCAATGTAAGTTCCTTCTTTGTTACGCACGAAACCTCCATGTTCAACAAGATAGGCTTTTCCTCTTACTTTGGCTTTGTTCAATTTGATAGAGATTCTTCTTAATAGCATCTCATTCCTTATATCTTCGCTGACAGTACCTTTCATGATAGTAGGTTCGTTGACAGTAGGTTTTGGCACTGTGACAGCATCTTCCACCTTATCACTCTTGATAGTGGCTTCTTTAACAACATCATTTTTATCAACTTCAAAGCCAAGAACCACCTACTTCAAGACTTTTCCTTCAGTTCCATCCTTATACTCCTTTTCATTCTTCTCATCATCATCTTCCTCCTTATTTTCAATTCTAGAAGATCCTTCGCCATTGTTATTGTGTTGGCCAAAACTACCAGTACCTCCATCAGGCTTTCCATCATCATCACAATAGTTTCCATCCTTATTCCTCATTGACTTCTCAGCCTTCAATCTTTTTATCCTTTCCAACTCATTCTTCAAAATCCTAACAACTTCTCTTACTTCCTCACTTTGATCAAGAAGACAGAAATAATCACAAGCATTATTCACCAGCTTAGGCTTGTATTGACTAATCCTTTCAAGATTCATAAATCTATACATGTCATCATTTGAGATGCAGTATCTAATGCAAATTGGGTTGTAGGTTATCTCTGGAAGCTTCTCCCTCACCAGTTTTAGTAAAGTCTTCTTGAGATTTTAATTTAGGAAAGACTTTTCAACTTTAATTTTAAGCCTTATTGCTTCAATTACAACAATTTCCTATCTCCCCAAATATCACATACTCACATACCAGTTTCTTCCTCCATCAGCCCTCACAGTGACTACCCATTTGTTACTTGTAGAAACTAATACTGCTACCCCAGTAGTTGATTGCTTCATGGAATCATAAAATGCCTTGGGATCTCTGTTGGCTCTTCTCCTAGATCCATGATTCTTTTGTTGAAGTCCGCATCTTGAAATACTACACTATTCTCATTCTCATCAATCATCAACATTGTAGCTTCCTCCTCAGTTAAATTCTCTTTTTCTTCAAGGAAGTAATCATCTGCATTTTGAGGAACAACTTTGTCCTTTCCTTTCCCAGGTACATGAACATGAGCCTTCACTGCACCTTCCTTAATAACAATGCCTTTCTCATTAGGCCTCTCCACCTCCTTATTTCCTCCAAGCTTTTCAGCCATCTCAGCAACCACCTTGGACAATAATTCCAATTGACTCTCCCCCTGAGATGAGCTTGAGTTACTTCCTTATCACTCATATTCTCAGTCACTTTCTCAGCCAACTCCACAAACACTTTTGTACTTTTCTCCCACTTAGTTCGAGGTAGCAACTGCAGGGATAAAGGATCGGACACTGAGCTCTTTAATCTTTACAAGCACATCTTTGAAGCCGTCATTCATAATATGTTCCAAATCTGTCATTTTCTTGATGAACTTCACTTGATTTCTACCAACTGTGTCCAGATTCTTGGATAGTTTGAAGACTTTATAAAAAGGGATTTCAACCTTTCAGTAGCTTGTTTGGATGATTTGGAGGCTTTTGTTGTACTCACACCCTTTTTTTCTAGATGATCTCATCATCCATCACTTTTTCACTCTCAAGACCTATTGCCTTAATAATTTTGGCCTTGCTCATGGCCCTCTCCTTTTGCCTGAGTTTTTCTCAGCTCCTCATTTTAATGTTCACATCTCTTTTCTTTTAGCTCTCTTTTTCTTTTCACACCCTCACGCATCCTAGGTGCAAGAGACTGAGCAGGTACACCTTAAACAGAAGGTTTAGATTTTACCATGAGTAAAGTAGAGATGGGAGTAGAATCATCATCAATTAAAAGTGTTACAGCCATTGGAGAGTTACTGTTATGATTAGGAATGTTGACATCATCTTTTGTTAAAAAGTTACTGCCATGAGGATTGACAGTAACTGTGTCATTTATAGCAACAGAGGTTGTGACAACAATCTCTTCTACCCTTTGAGTAGAAGGTTCTTGTGGATTGCTATGATCAGTCCCATCCAATTCTTGGAATAGTGAATCAACATTTTGATCTTCATGTGTAGCAAAATGTGATGAACCAAAGTTGAATGAGTTGTGTTCCACAATTTCTAGCCTTACAGTGTGTAAGTCTTCAAACGGAGGAGGCTTGTGTTGAGTGAGTTCAACATGTTATTCAGACTCTTTACAGGGTTCCATGAGAGACTGACCAATTTCAATCGATGCCTCCTTTTGAGAGGAAACATCTAGAGATGAGTTTTGTTCCGTATTAAATCTATGCCCTTTTTAGAGGAAATAGTCTGGCTTACAGAGGTTGATACCCTTATCTTCTCTCTCCTAGGCTCACCTGGGTCCTCTATGGGTTCTGTGATCTGACTACCAACCTTATTTACAGCATCTAGTGCAGTTTCACCACCTAACTTTGGAAAGGTTTCTATCTTAGGGGTAGTGGTTCTCTTCCTTTTAGAAACCTGATCATGTTGGGAGGAGTTAGGATCTTGGCTAATTGATTTGTAGACTCTGTATGGTCTAGCATCTTTGTAAGGTTTGGAGTGTGGGTTAGGAATGGTGAGGTCAACACCATTCTCATCACTCAAGGAGAAAACATTAAGATCACCAATAATTTTTAGTTTTAGCAGCTCAATGATGGAGAACATATAATCAGTTATGAACAACCATAACTCAACATTTAAAGGTTTGCTAGTTAAAATAAATTAGGTGTTTTTCTTCAAAGTTGGGGACTCCATAAATTGTACCCTATCAAGATCAATTATGCCTACTATAGAATGACTAATAAGCATAAAAAATCTAGGGTAGTAGATTACTCACTTCCTAGTCTCCTTCTTTCCAAGTACCACCTTGAACAACGACATCATGAGCTTCTCAATGTCAATTCTGTAATTATTCACCAAGGAGTGCACAATCTTCCTAATGTAGGTTGGTACTTCATTCCAGCCGTTGGTCTTACTAGACATTGCCCTATTGACAACATCCATTATTATGCTCCATTCTTTGATCAAATACTTTATACACATTCCCCTAGATGGATACCACTCCTCAGAGTCTGGGCTTGTCTTGGGTCCTGAATACACAACCATCTTAAAGAATTTATCAAGTTGAGAGTCACTTGCAGGCTCTTGGAAGACTGAGCCTTCTTAAGGTTTCACTTGGAGAGCAACTTTGATGCTAGAAGAATCGATGGATTATAAGGATCCATTGATCTCAAACTTGATAGAGCTCGAGTCTTTCTCCCCCTCACAGGTTGCAGAGGTCCATAACTGTGATAATCTAGGTATCTCCAATAAAGGACTTTGATTCAAAGCATATGAGAGGTAATATTTGTTCATGAAGCCAACAAAGGTTTGAAGGCTTCACCAGCTTCATCCACTATAGTCATGGTGGTAAAGTTGGTTTGGTGAAGGGTACAGATGATTTGAGGTCCAGACATTGTTGAGAGTTTGAAGATTTAGATATTTGGAGCAGTTTAGAGAAGAAGTTGCAGAGAAAATAGAGGGTTCTTAGGGTATTAGAATATTTGAGAGTTAACGAGAAAAGAAGAGTGAGAGAGATTTTAATTGTTTGTATATATATGATGTGAAAAAGTAGTTGTCAAGGCTGAATTTCAATCAATTGATTTGATAGTTGTATCTATTAATCCATTTTCTTCTTGACAGTAACTTTTGCGCTAAAAATCACAAACACTCTTGATAGTAACATTAGCGGTTATAGAATATATAAAAAAATGGATTACCCTAATATTGATTGTTTACAGTATGTTATATAGGGATTTGAAAAACTATACTGTCAAAGAATACGGACAGTAAGTTTATGATAGTATGTTTCAATCATGTATACTATACTATCAATACTTCTTACAACAGTAATTTATACTGTTGACGGTATGTTATGCGGAGATTTGGAGACTATGCTGTCACTTATATACTGACAGTATCTTAATGACAGTAAGTCTCAGTCCCGCATACTATACTGTCACACCTCCTCAAGTGATTGACAATAACTTATTGTTTTAAGACAGTATCCATAAAATATATTGTCAAGTAATTTCGCAGTAATTTTTATTAACACCATAAAAACTTAGTAAAAACTAGTTATTTAACCTTTCAGGAAAATATCATCATATGTTCATTGTGATAATAAACAAAACACCTGAGACAAGCCATTAATTCATAGTGAATTCAGTTAACTAATTTTGGATCACTATCGTAACTTAAAAACAGAATTACATTAACATGATAGATTTAACATACCTAATTCACTCACTAGCCTGTTAAAATGTCTTTTCATCCAAAGGTTTGGTGAAAATGTCTGTAAGTTGCTTCTCTGTGGGCACAAAAATTAGCTTGATTGTGCCTAGTTCCACATGTTCTCTTATGAAGTGGTGGCTAATGTCAATGTGCTTTGTCTTGGAGTGTTGAACTAGATTTTCAGAGAAGGCTATTGCAATTGTGTTATCATATAATATAGGAATACCTTTTAATGTCAAGCCATTATACAGTAATTGATTCCTCATCCAGAGTAGTTGAGCACATCAACTACCAGCTGCAATATATTTAGTTTTTGCAGTTGAATTTGACATAGAATGCTGTTTCTTACAAAACCATGAAACCTATCTTTCTCTTAAAAACTGATAGCTCCCTTTTGTACTTTTTATGTCTATTCTGCAGCCAGCATAGTCCGAGTCTGAGTATCCAACCAAGTCAAAACCATACTCTTTAAGAAACCAAAGGCCTCAATCTTGAGTTCCTTTGAGATATCTAAAGAATCTTTTAACTTCCATTAAGTGTGACTCTCTTGGATCAGACTGAAATCTTGCACATAGGCATGTAGAAAACATAATATCATGCCTACTAGTAGCTAGATAGAGAGGAGAACCAATCATTCCTCTATACATCTTGTTGTCAACCTTCTTTCCTTTAGGATCCTTGTCAAGTTGAGTAGTTGTTGATGAATCCTCCATGTCAAATCTTTTTAAAACATCCTTGACATATTTAGTTTGGAAAATAAATATTCCATCTTTCTTTTGATAGACTTGAAGTCCAAGAAAGAATATCAGTTCACCCATCATGCTCATTTCATACTTGTTCTGTATTAGCTTGGAGAATTTCTTGCACAAATCTTCATTTGTTGATCAAAAAATGATGTCATCAACATAGACTTGGACTAGAATGATATCTTTTCCATTATTTTTTATAAATAGAGTTCTATCCACAATCCCTCTTGTAATGCCATTTTCAAGAAGAAACTTGGAAAGAGTGCCTTACCAGGCCCTTGGTGCTTGCTTTAAGCCATATATGGCTTTCAAGAGTCTATAGACAAAGTTTTTCATTTTTGGATCCTCAAAGCCTGGGGGCTATACAACATATACTTCCTTTTCTAGCTCACCATTTAGGAAAGCACTTTTCACATCCATTTGAAATACTTTGAAGTTGTTGAAAGCAGCAAAAGCTAAGAATATCATTATTGATTCAAGTTTGGCAACAGGTGCAAATATTTCATCATAATCAATTCCTTCCTATTGACAGTAGCCTCTTGCTACCATCCTTGCTTTGTTTCTTGTGACAATGTCACTGTCATCCATCTTGTTTCTGTAGACTCATTTAGTGTTAGTCACTGATTTATTCTTTGTCCTTAGAACCATTTATCATACATTGCTTCTCTCATATTGATTGAGTTCTTCTTGCATAGCAATTATCCAATCTGGATCAAGAAGGGCTTCATCCAAAGTTTTGGGTTTAAATTGGGAAAGGAAACAGGAATACATGCATTCATTTACAATATTCCTTCTTGTTTTAACTCATGTTCCTGGATCACCAATTATGAGATCATATGTGTGATCTCTGTTCCACTTTGTTTCTCCCAGTGAATCACTTGTTTTTTATTCACTTGGATGGTTGACAGTATCTTTTCCTCTTGAGCTGTTGACAACATCAATTTTATCAAGTCCACTAGACATAGGAATATTTCTAGAAAAGTCTGTGGATTGTGCAGTTCCTTCCTTTTCTTGAGGTTGAAATAGAGCTATAGTTGGTCTAAAAATTATATGTTCCATGCTTGGTGACTCTCATCAATCTCTTCTAGATAGCCTTGATTTTCAAAGACAAAAGACTCTGTCTCTTGACATCCTTATATTCCTGGGAATTTTGACTCATCAAAAGTAATATTCACACTTTCTTCCACAGTCTTGTGATCAATGATGTAGACTCTGTATGCTGTCTTGTCAATTCCATAACCCATGAAAATTCCATCAAATGCTTTAGTATCAAATTTTCCTTTGATCTTTGTTGAATCCTTCATTATGTAGCATTTGCTTCAAAAGACATTAAAGTAATTGACAGTAGGTTTCCTTCCTGTGAGCAATTCATAAGGTGTCTTTCCATAGGCCTTGTTGACTACAGTCTTGTTTTGAGTATAACAGGCTGTATTGATTGCTTCACCCCAGAAATAAGTAGGAAGCTTTTCTTCACTCAAAATTGTTCTTGCAGCTTCAATGAGATTTTTGTTCTTTCTTTCCACAACACCATTTTATTAAGGTGTCCTTGGTGTAGAGAATTATTGAGTGAGAAATCATTCATGATACTATTTTTAAGCTCAGTACCATTGTCACTTTTTAAGGTCTGCACCTTGTACTTTGGATTCTTGTCAAGAACCCTTACCAAATCAATAATCTCTTGAACAACTTCATCCTTAGTTGCTAGGAACCTCAGCCAAGTGTATCTTGAAAAGTCATCAACCATCACCAAGGCATATCTTTTTCTTGCCAGTGATGGCACATTCATATGACCAAATAAGTCCACGTGAATAATTTGAAATGCTTCATTAATTGAACCACTTGGAGTGCTTTTGTGAGTAGTTCTCCTCAACCTCCCTTTTTGGCAATCCTCACACAATCCTTCTTGACAGAATTTAAGTTGAGGAAGCCCTTTCACTAACTCTCTCTTCATTAGATAATTCATTGCTTTAAAGTTCAAATTGGAAAGCTTCTTGTGCCACAGCCAACTTTCAGTTGATGAAGCCTTACTGTATAAATAGTAAACTTTGTTTTTCCTTACTGAATCCAAGTCAGCTATGAAGATGATCCATTTCCTTACACCTTGTAGGGCTTCCTCTCCTGTCTTCTTGTTGATAATGGAGCATCTTTCTTGATCAAAACTAACTTGGAATCCTCTTTCAAAAAATTGAGTTACACTCAATAGATTGTGCTTCAATCCATTTACTAGAGCAATTTTCTCAATCTTCAAATTTCCAACTTCCAGAATGCCATATCCCATTGTAAAACCAATATTGTTGTCACCAAAGGTTACATAAGGGCCAACCATTTCCTTAAACTATGATAGCAGGGCTTTATCACCTGTCATGTATCTTGAACATCCACTTTCAATTATTCACATGATTCTTTTATTTTTCTTATTACCCTGCAATGCAAATATTTCAAGTTGCTTTTGGTACAAAACTTTTATTGGGTCCATTTTGCTTAGCTAGTTCACAGTTTGAATCTTGATCAGTTACTTTTCTTTCTTTTGCTTTAAGAATGACTCCTATAGCTACCCATTCAGTTTTGATAACTGGTTTAATAGCCTTGTTCTTGGGTGGCTTGTCCAACCTAACTTTAGGAGGACTTGGAGTCTTTGCCTTTTCAATTTTAACATTCTTATGCAGACATAATTGATTATTAAAAAAGGCATCTTAAAGCAAATACTCATCGAATTCATTATACACAAAATGTAATCAAAATCACCACAGTGAGATACTTGTATGTTCTTTAGAGGCAAGTGGTGTAAATTTCCATTAACAGATGTAGCATTCCTTACATCAGACTTATTCTTGGTACAGACATGAGTTAAATGACTAGAAGACCGACACTTGTTACACAACTTTCTAGGAGCATTAAAAATGTAGCCATAATTATTCTTTTTGTTTATCCAAAACTTCCCATTTCTGTTCTTCTTGGTCTTCATGACAGTAGGTTTAAAAGTTACTATCTTACTAATGTTGACAGTAAGTTTAGATGGAACTGTCTTGAAAATATGATTTGATCTTACTATCTTGATAGCAGCTTCTGAACTTACTGTCTTGCTAGTATTGACCGCATCTTCTAGACCCTGAGTACTATCAAGGGCAAAGCTAACTGTCTTGGGGATTTTGATAGTATCTTTCAACTTAAGGGTCCTATTGACAGTAACATTGTCCTCATCAGCTAATTATTGCTTAAGAATTAGTGATTCCTCATCAAATTCAAACTCAACCTTTTTTAATAGGGGATTTTTAACTCTTTTCAGTATAGAGGGTCTGATAGTAGGTTTTTTAGAACTAGAGTCTTCCTCTACAACATGTTTCTTACCATTTTTCTTTTCATAGTTAAATCTTATACCTACCTTTTGATTTTCAGTATTATCGGTATGGTATGATTCTAACAATGAAGAAGAATTTTATAAGCCTTAATTTTAAGTTCATTTTAAGAAATCTATTTTCTTAGAAATTCCATAATTTGGGAAGCACATATTATTGTTCTTGAGAATTTCATTTTCATGTTGTAGGGACTCAAAAGCAACCTATTTAAGTTTTATTTCTTTATTTTTGCATTTCAACATTTCATTAGTACTAGTTAACTTAGCATTTTCCTCATTAGCAGCTAGCATGCTTGTATGAATTTTAAAAATTTCAGAACTTAAACTTTTAATAGTTTTCTTATACTGAGATGCAGTCATATCTACAGTAGTAAGAATAGGTACCTGACTTGATGAAGTTGGTGAGTCATCACCTGAGTTTACCATGAGAGCTAAGTTTCTATATTCTTCATCAGCATCTTCATCAGACTCTTCCCAACACTTGCCTTCAACTACAAAGGCTCTTTCTTGTTGCTTTTTGAGCAATGCTTCATACTTGGCTTTGAGTTCCTCATAGTCATTGTCATTTATTCTCACTTGTTTTAGCTTTTTGCATTCTGTAGCAAAATACCCCATCTCATTGCAGTTGTAACACCTTATCTTGGTTCTATCCACCATACCTATTTTGTATACACCTTTGTCACTTCCTCCAGGTTTTGAAGTATTTGACTTGTTGAACTTGGAGCTTTGTCCTCTGGGTTTGAAATCTTTGTTCTTTTTGAATCTCAGATTTGAGAACTTCCTAGCCATAGCCATATAGGCCATTGTTTTATTTTCCATGTTATCCAATTCCTCCAAAGTATAAAACTCATCTTCATCACCTTCCTTGAGTTCGAGAAACACACTTTCATCTTCATATGTGACTTCTTCAATCTTGATTTGTTGTTAATGTTGAGAGTCCTGGAGCTGCAGTATCTTTGGATCATGAGCTACTAAAGCATTTGATGTATTGTCCATCTTCCCTCTTTGGCCAGATTGAATAGCTCTCGTTTGTAACAACTCTAGCTCATATGTTTTGAGTATACCATACAAGGTTTCAAGAGATACTTTAGACATATCTCTTCCTTCCCTTATAGCTGTAACCTTGTGCTCCAAATGCTCTGAAAGTGTCAACATAAATTTCATGTTGACTTCCTTTTTTCATAGAATTTTTTATACAGCTTCAGGTCATTTATCAACCTGTTAAACCTCTCGAACATCTTAGTCAATCCTTCACTTGGTTTGGCCATAAAAGCCTCATACTGAGAAACTAATATCTACTCTGATTATCATTCACATCTTCTGTTCCTTTACAGAGTATCTCAATGATTTCCTATATTTTGCTTGGCACTAGTGCAGTTCACAATATTATTGTACATGACATTATCAAGTTCTTCTATAATGATAAATTGCAAGCAGTCATCCAGAGATACTTTTTCTTTTTCTGTGTCATTGTACTCTGAAACGTTTTTAGAAACCCAGTAGGCTGATATTGTTTCACTATCGATTGTAGTTTCAGATACATATGATTGAGGAATAAAAAGACCATTTTCTAGAATTCCAGGGTAAAGTGAGTTAGTTGTCTTTATGAACAACATCATTTTTCATTTCTAAAGTTTGTAGGGTTCTTTGTCAAAGGTGGGTATTTTTATGCTACTTACTTGATGTGCACTCCTATCTAGATCTTTTCAGGTTATGTGTGTCTAACCTGGTTCTGATACTAGTTGTTAAACAATATGAGTGTTGCAAAAGGGGGGGTTGAATGCAACTTACAAAATAATATTTTTCTTACTAACAACAAATAAGACAGTAACACTCGTAAGTATGAAATGAGTCTTTTTGGAAATATTTTGATAGATTTAAAAATCTGTTATCTCAATGTCCTCAACATGGTATACAATAATGGAGACTTTGTAAAATTCTTTATGAAGCCTTATACAGCCCAACCACTTCTTTGTTAGAGTCAATGTGTCAAGGTAAGTATATGGATAAAAATGAGGAAGAAATTTGGCAATTTTTTGAGGAGTTAGCTGAAAAAAATGTTGTGGGAGTCAAATAGGAAACCAAGTCAAGAAATCCAAAAACCTAACTCATCTAAGGGCATAGATGTAGTTGGTAATTCTATTGCAACTGAAGCTAAGTTAGCTACACTCACTAGAAGATTAGAATCCTTATAAACCAATAAAATGTCATTACAAGTGTTTGTTTATGCAAATTGTAACTCATCTAATCATGTGACATAAAATTATCCTGAAATTCAACAAGCCAAAGCCATGTTTCAAGCGACTTCTATGAATGATCCCTTTTAACCCACATACAATCCTGGTTAGAAAAATCACCCAAATTTTTCATGGAACCAAGGTCAATACAGTCAGTATAACCAACCCTCTCAACGTTCTTTTCAAAATTCCAATCCTGGTCCATTTCCAAATCAAAATCCTAACTCATTTTCTACTCAAAACTTTGGCCCATATCCAAATTTTGCTTCAGTCCCTTTGAATCCTCTTATTTTTAATGAAACTGATAAGAAATTGAATTCTTCGGAAAAGAGTATTGAAGCTTTATTGAATTCCCAAGCTAATCTAATTCAATCTCAACACGCTTTCATGCAAACTCTGAACCAAGATGGGAAGTTATTAAATTCTAACACTCAAGCCATATCTAAGCTAGAGTCCAAGTTAGTCAGTTAGCCAACACAATCAGTGAGAGAGAGAAAATCGATTTCCTAGTCAACCCGAGGTTAATCCAAAATTTCATCCAAACCAAAAATCTCATGAAAATGTGAATTCCATTATCTCTCTAAGGTCTGATAATCAATTGAATAATCATGCTGGTGTTAATGCTCAAGAAGAAGAAAAGCTCATTTCGGAACCAAATCATTTACTATTAAATCTTACTCTTAATCAATTCTTGTTCCAAGAATTCTGATAGTGAAATCTAGTGAGCCTTCCAAATCTAATGAACCACCTTCAAAACCCATCTCTGAAAAAGTCTTCAAGCCAAAATCCCCATTTCCTCAAAGGCTTACTTCAAACAAACAATCTCCTCAGTTAGACAAGATTTTGGAAGTCTTTAAATAAGTCGAGATCAACATTCCTCTTTTAGATGCAATTCAACAAGTTCCCTCTTATGTTAAGTGTCTAAAAGATTTATGTACTCATAAAAGAACCACTCATGTGAAAGTGTTTGACCTAAAACCAATGTATGATGAGTTAGGAAAAACTTTCTGCTACTCTTATTTGATTTCATTTGATAATAATAAAGTATTTATGTTACGGGCTTAATCTATTTGAAGTGTATTAAATAAGATGTTCCATAATTTAGAGCAAAGCTTCTAGAATTATAATGAGATTGTAATAATGAGATCTAGAAGATAATAGCTTTAGACTTAAACAGTTTCTGATCATAGGATAACTAATTAGAAATTGGTAAATCCGTAAAGATCAGTACATACTATGCTAGCTCTCTTAGGAGGATGTCTGTTCTCATAGACACTTGTGTGGTAACACTATAGCTAGTATGTAGGTGCTTATTAAGGAATAAGTTCACTGAACATGACTCGATAAGTAGAACAACTAATGGAGTTTACTCACGTGTCGATAGTTGTTTATTAAGTAAATAGTTGTACAAGTATCTTTAGACTTGAGATCGTTAGAGTAATCTCGCGCACAATGATTTATGCTTTGGTTTAGTCCTTAGTCTCTAGGACATTCATTAGGTCCATTCTGGGCATAGTGATTTGTGTATGGAGATAGTTAACGGATCAATAAAGGATCTGTCCCTTCCAGTAAAGGAATTGAATATCTTATGTTATTCTTAGATATGCAAGTTCAGGAATCTCTGGCGAGAGTGAATGAAATTAGAAAGAGTTTCTAATTTGCATTAAAAGGAACTTTGCATTATGAATAAGAAATCATATGATTAAATTAGATAGGCTTGACACGACTTCCATGCCTTGTATTTAATCGGGATATTGAAGGGTAAAAGGAATTAATTGTACGGTAACTAATTACTGACAGGTTCTAAGTATTCTAAGCAATGATTTCGTATTATCTGGATAGTCGCAATATGTTGAGAAGCATCACTCACGATGTAGAATAAATATAATTAATCAGATTAATTATATTTAATGAATTAATAGAATTCATATAAATAATAAATAAAATGTTTATTATTATTTATTTCTACTACCGGCTTAATATTGAACTTAAAGAGTCACACCATAAAAGAGATTAAATTATAGATGAAGGAATAATTAATAATAGCTAGTCATTATTTATTTATGAAATAAATAATTACTTAGCAAATTTTATAAATTAATTAAATGAGATTTAATTGATTATAAATTATTTAAGATAAGATCTTAATATTATTAATTAAATATTTAATTAAAGTAAATAAATATGAAGAGAGAATAATTTTCTAAAAGAGTTTAGAAAAAGGAATTAGTGATTAAAATAGTTTTAATCATTAACTAATTAATTAATAAGATTAATTAATTAAAAAGGGAATTAATAATAAGATATTTATAGAAAATATCTCAGCTGAGATATTTGCCTATAAATATAGGATTATAAACCCTAATACTTTAAAACTCTAATATTTGTGAGAAATATTTTAAAAAGGAGGCAACCCTAATTTCCTCTCTAGCCTCCTCCTTCATCTTTTAGTTTTATTCTTGGTGGATATTTTTAGAGCACTCCACACTTGAGGGGTGATTGCAAGGATTGAAGAACAAGATCTTCTCTAGCTGTTGCCTGAAAGCAATCGAGGTATTCTTCAATTTATAAAATAGTTTTTGTATCTATATGTATGTATACATAGGAATATATGCAAAAATTATTCAATGCTTCCGCTGGTGCATAAATTCCTTCATCATGTTCCTAAGAAAGCTTTCCTAACATCTCTTGTTAGTTCTATCATATCACACCAAATCCCTGTGAAGTATAAGGATCATAGTTGTCCTATAATCTCTTGTGTCATAGGCGATACCTTCATTGATAAAGCTTTAATTGATCTAGGAGCTAGTGTGAATCTGCTTCCGTTATCAGTCTATCAAACTTTTGGTTTATGTGAGCTTAAAAAGACTATTTTCACTCTTCAGTTAGCTGATCATTCTGTTAAAACTCCTAAGGGTATAGTGGAAGATGTGTTAATTAAGGTTGGTAATTTTGTCTTTCCCGTGAATTTTATTGTTCTCGAAACTGAACCTGTCAAAAATTTCAAAAATCAAATTACTATCATTTTAGGAAGACCTTTTCTTGCTACCTCTAATGCGTTGATTAACTGTAGGAATGGTATGATGAAACTCACTTTTGGGAACATGACTCTAGATCTTAATATCGTTAATGTGGGAAGTCATTCCAATGATCTTTATGACCATCCTGTAGGAGTTAATTTTATTGGTGACGTTATTTCATGGTCGAATCTTGAGGGTAATTTAATTGAGTCTCTTCTTGAAAAGGATGTTTTGTTAGAGTATGAGAGTAATGAAGAAATTCATGAGCTATATTCACTTCTACTGAGATGTTAGATGAATTAAATGCCATTTGTTCTAAACATGACACCCAATTAGAGGATATTTCTTTTGAACCCAGGACGGCAGTTAAGTCTTCTGTAGGTGAGCCACCCACACTTGATTCTACACAATCTCTTTTCACTCTTGATCATACTTCCATAACTGTTAGTGAAACTCAGCATGCTTTAATTTCTAATAACTTAGTCCATGATAAAAAAAATTAAGTAATCAATCTGCTTAAACAATTTAAAGAAGCGTCTAATTGGTCAATGGATGATGTTAGTGACAAGAGTTTTATCGTTTTGCAAGATCATATATTTCTAGTAGATAATTTTGTTCTTGAGAATGTGTTTCAACAGTGTGTTTACTCTATGATGAAAGAAGTTTTTCCTCGATGTGGTGTTGGTTAGTAAGTTATTCTTGATTGTCTCATATAGTCCAATGTAGGTATGATGGAGTAACTATGTTTGAGTGTGTGTGTGTGTGTGTGTGTATGGTATAGGTACTTTTATATCTCTGTCATTTCTTTATCAGGTATTCCCGTCCTTTTACTTTGTCATTTCTCTCTTCTTTGCATACATTAAGGACAATGCATGATTTAGGTATGGGGGAGGGTTTTAGTGGTCTTATAAAAAAATCCAAAAATCCAAAAAAATCAAAAAATTAGAAAATCCAAAAATAGAAATATTTTAGATAAGTTTTCCGCTCTTTTATTCTAAAATATACTAGTTGGTGTTAACAGTTTTCCAAAATTATATATATAATGCCTTGAGATAATTTGAACGTAGTTGAGTAAGGTTATCTTCATGAAACTGTTAGTATTAGTATCCTAGAAACTATACTTTTAATGTTTTATTGAAAACAATTAAGAATTATGTTATGTGATTATTTAATTAATATTTAATAATTCTTTATTTACTGTATCATAAATTGAAAGAATAATAAATATCCTTGGAATATTAATACATAATATATGTCTTTAAGTATGTGACTTAAAAATGAGATTATATGAATAATATTTTATTCCTAAAATTCCCTAGTCAAGTATTATTATTTAAGGACAATAATAATGCAATAAGACTAGTATGTTTGTTGATAGATGATCACATCTCATTGGTCATAGGTATGGTGATACTAAAGTCAAGAACATAAGTGTATGTATCAATACATGACACTGGAAAGACCCGTCGTGAGATTCTACATGTTAATAAGTGTCATAAGAAATCTCACAGTGATAATGATGTAATGATCCTCTGACTTGAAATCATTATATTTCTATACGAGAATTAATATACTTTGATTACACTCAAAGTTACATTTAACTGGGTAATGATAAAGGTGGATATTGGGTATGCTATGAATCATATGAGGAATATCAATGATAGATATAGGATTTAACCTTCCAATTCTAAGTGTGATATTATTGGTCTCTTAATTTAGTGAGACTATGAAATGCATGGCCAAGCTCAAATATTGATTTGTTTAAATAGTTTACTCATTGATCAAGGAAACTGAGATTAAACGTTGAAGAGGATGACACTATACATGCCTCGAGTTTGATATATAATATAAGGTTAAAGGGATTATATTACATGAAACATTATTCACGAAAGGTTTAATTGAATCACCAATTATTATTGTTACTTGGGTAACAATGATGTATTACTAGATGCCACTCATTGTTTATAATTTTATTATTAGATAATAAAATTATTATCAACGTAATAATAACCTAAAGGGTCACACACAAAGAACGTCAAAACGGAGGTTTATTTAAATTACGAATTTAAATATATTATTGTTTATTCGAATTTAATTATTGAATTAATTAAGTGGGACTTGATTAATTATATTAGAATTCAGATTTAATAAGTATTATTATTATTTGAATTTAATTATTGAATTAATTGAGTGGGACTTGATTAATTATATTAGAATTCAGATTTAATAATAATAATAACCAAAAGTCATAATGGGTTTTGGAAACCACATGGATTAGAGTTAGGCCCAAAATCTCTCTCTCCCCTATATATACATAATGATGTATAGTATTAGGGTTTAATCATCAAATTTCGTTTTTAGAGAAAAACCCTAGCTGCTCAATATCAAGAGAGGCTAGAGAAAAGAAGAGAGAGGAAGAGGCAAGTAATTCGGCTAGTACCGACTTCGGTGATCATTGGACGATCGGGCGTTCATGTGGACTTCTTTAGAGAGCATATATTTGCAACAAAGGGCTGCTGTGATTCATTTTTCTAGACCTCCATTAAACATAATACGAAAATCTTTGTTAAGGTACAGACTTCTTCACCATAATCATCCAAAGTTATACATGGATCCTGCGGTAGGGTTTCATTTTTTTTATTGTTTTACGTTATATCCGCTGCGTTTTCATTCCCGAAACCCTTCAATGGCATCAGAGCTACGTGTATAATGAGATGATTTGGTTATGTGTTTGACAGTTTTTCGATGTATGTAAACATATATATGATATGCCATGACTGTATGTCGATATATATGTTTTATATGATTTGGAATATATGATATTTATGTATTGTATAATCATGGGATGATTGTGTGTATTGCTGTATGTATATGATACATGTTTGTTCTTGTTATGGGATTCGTATTCGATACGAATTCTGAAACGACTTCGGTAGATTTTCTGAAATCTGTTTCTAGTGTCCGAGTTTCACAAATGATATTTGTTTTTGACTGGAATCGTATCACTAAGCAATACTGACAAAGTCAGCTTCGCGTCTGTAAGCCGTTTGATGACGGTATAGGCCCCGAAACGGCGATTTATTATTTTCTGAAATTTATTTGATTTTTTGAAATTTATTATATATAATTATATGATATGTTTATATAATCTGAAATATATTACATGTGTTATGTGATAACATAGTGGATGGTTATGGCCTAAGGACCCATAGGATAGTGGTTTTGTTTTATGATTTTGGTTTCTAAATACGACTTGTATGTCGTTTATTCATTGTAATTGTTAATCACGAATGTAACTCGAGTTCTTTTTGTAATTTCATTAGAATAGATTTATTTATTATTCAATGTAATTATTCAATGGAGACTTGGAAGCAAGGAAGCTAGAAGGCAATCCAGATGATGGAGCAATGAAGAAGATAAAGACATGTAATAGTGTAGTATTTGAAACCACCATAGATTGACCTTGATAATTCCATTAGCTTGGAAATATCACATAGGATGGGGCCATAACCAAACACGTTTAATTTACGCACAATACATATATGTATATGAATGCATGTGTAGATACGTATGTGTTGGAATGATGTATGTATTAGATACGACACCCATGTCATGTCTGCTTAAGAAAGATAAAATCTATAACGATTCAAAATTTTAAAATTAAAAAAACGATCATGAGATTCTTGTGTTTATGAAACACGGTATTGAATATGAATTTTCTTTTTCTGATATGGGGAGATTTTGTCAAAAGCGATTTATTATTCGTAAGAAAGTTGGGTTTTAAGTGAGACCGCATGTGACTTCTTCGACGATCTGGAAATCGAACCATTGACGAATATTGAAATGGATTATTTGATCAAGGAAATATTGAGAATCTCTTTATGATGGGATCATGATCGTTCATATAAACATTAAAATCCCTAAATACATATTAAGTTAATCGGATGTCTTCCAATGTTTAATAATCGTCAAGATCTAGATTGAGAAGGAGTGGGTTTGCCAAAGCAAGGTACTTTTATCAATCATGGGAAGACGTGATAAGTAAGTGACTAAGTTTGTTGAAATATTGGGTCTAACTTAAATTAATCATCACAATAGGTTTGTGGGTTTAGAGGCATAGAGTTTGGTGAGATTTATTGGATAAATGTGTACAAAGTGTTATTCCACCAAACTATCCAAGAGTTATATTTGATATAATTGACTAATGTTGTCTACAAAAATAGTCGTGTTTTGGGTGTATTAGCCAACGCTATCTTAAAACATGGATGAAATATGGATCTTGGCTCACTAGAAAGATTTAATGAAATGCTTTCCGAATTAATAGTTAGGGCTATGGATTTGATAAAAATAGTGGGAGATATATATTATGAATGTATATGATAATCACTTGAACATAATTAAACTTCTGCAACTAACTAATATGCATTTTAAACATTGTAGATATTTAATGGCAAATAACACAAATAACTTCTCAGTGAGAGCAACCCTTGAGAAGGACAAGCTGACAGGAACTAACTTCCTTGATTGGTATAGAAATTTGAGGATTGTCCTCAGGCAGGAGCGAAAGCTTCACGCCATTAAAATTCCTTCACCTGTTCCTCCTGTTGAGAATGCAACTCGTGTTTAACAAAATTCTTATCAGAAGCATATTGATGATGTGAATGATGTTGTGTGTCTCATGCTGGCAACCATGAGTGTTGAGCTTCAAAAACAACATGAGCATATGGATGATTATGAGATGATTGAACACCTTCAAAAAATGTTTGAGGGACAGGCTCGTCAAGAAAGGTTCGACACGAGCAAAGCACTGTATCCTTGTAAACAGGGAGAGCGTGAACCTGTTCAACCACATGTTCTAAAGATGATATGTTATATTGAGTATCTTGATACTTTGGGTTTCCCGATTGGTCTGGAAGCTCAGATTTACTTGATCTTGCAATATTTGAACATCAACTATACTCATTTTGTTATGAACTACAATATAAATGAGATAGACAAAACACCCACTGAATTGTTGGCCATGTTACGAACCGCTGAAACCAACATGAAAAAGGCTGAACCTGCTGCCATGTTGATGGTAGACAACAAAGGTAAGGCTAAAAGGAAGGCAAATGGAAGGGAAAGAAGAAGATTGGATCTTCTTCTGGTCCCAAGACAAAGACCAATCCCAAACAGGCTTTAAAGCTTAAGGGTGTTGTTGCAAAGGGTGATTGTCACTAATGTGGTAAACCAGGTCATTGGAAGAAAAACTGTCATGCTTATTTGGAAGATCTGAAGAAGAAGAAGGCTGGTCAAGCTTCTGATTCAGGTATTTATGTTATAGCGGTAAATTTGTCTACTTCTACATCATGGGTATTGGATACTGGATGTGGTTCTCACATTTGTATAAATGGGCAGGAGCTGTAAACGAGTAGGACTTTGGCAAAGGGAGAGGTCGACCTACGAGTTGGCAATGGAGCAAAGGTTGTTTCCTTAGCTGTAGGGACTTATTATTTATCATTGCCCACTGAGCTTATTTTAGAACTTGAAAACTATTTTTACGTGCCTGCAATTTGCAGAAACATTATTTCGGTTTCTTGTTTGGACAAGAAAGGTTTTGCATTTTCAATTCTGAATAATAGTTGTTCCTTTTCTTTGACTAATGTTACCTATAGGGTTGCACGTTTATTTAATGGTTAATATGTTCTTGATTTAGACACTCCTATCTATAATGTGAATAACAAGCGTCTTAAATCTAATGACTCAAATCAAACATACCTCTGGCACTGTCATTTAGGCCATATAAATGAGAAGCGTATTTCCAAGTTACATAAGGATGGATACTTTGATAAGTTTGACTTTGAATCATATGAAGCATGCGAACCTTGTCTCATTGGAAAAATGACTAAAGCTCCTTTTACTGGACAAGGTGAAAGGGCCACTGAACGATTAGAACTTATACATAGTGATGTATGTGGTCCTATTGATACTATGGCAAGAGGTGGCTTTTACTACTTTATCACGTTTACTGATGATTTCAGTAGATATGGATATGTGTATCTTTTGAAGAACAAATCCGATTCTTTTGAAAAGTTCAAAGGATACAAAGCTGAAGTAGAAAAACAAACTGGCGGAAGTATTAAGACTCTACGATCTGATCGTGGAGGTGAATACTTAAGCCATGAATTTAAGAGTTTATTAAAAGAGTATGGTATTGTATCACAACTCACTCCTCCCAGAACACCACAATGGAATGAAGTTTCTAGAAGGAGGAATCGTACTTTGTTTGACATGGTACGATCGATGATGTGTCATGTAGATCTTTCAATTAGTTTCTGGGGCTACACCCTGGAGACGGCTGCTTATACACTTAATCGAGTTCCTACTAAAACATTTCAGAAGACTCCATATGAGATAAGGACTGAGAAACGTCATAGCATGTCATTTATGAAAATTTGGGGATGTGAGGCGTTTGTGAAATGTCTAACTTCTGACAAGCTAGGACCTAAATCAGAAAAATGTAATTTTGTGGGATACCCAATTGAAACAAAGGGTTATTCTTTCTATAATCCTTCATAGAACAAAGTGTTTGTTGCTCGAACTGCAGTGTTCCTTGAAAGAGAAATGTTGTCTAAGAAAGACAGTGGGAGGATAATTGATCTCGATGAAATTCGAGGCCCACATGATAACATTGAACCAATGGAGGAACCTGAGTAGAATGTACAACAAAACAATACTGCTTAGGAAACACAGGTTGTTCGTAGGTCTGGTAGGATTTGCCATGAGCCCGAGAGATATTATGGATATCTCTTAACTCAAGATGGTGATGTGATGCTTGTGGATGAAGATGAGCCTCTCACGTACCAAGACGCTATGAACACTCCAGAATCTAAGAGATGGAAGGATGCCATGAAATCTGAGATGGAATCCATGTATACTAATCAAGTATGGACTTTGGTTGATCCACCTGAAGGGGTAAAACCTATAGGGTGCAAGTGGGTTTTCAAAAAGAAAACTGACATGGATAGTAATGTACAGATCTATAAAGCACGATTGGTGGCAAAAGGTTTCAAGAAAATTCATGGTATTGACTGTGATGAAACCTTATCACCAGTGGCTATGGTCAAGTCCATCAGAATTTTGCTTGCTATAGCTACTTACCATAACTATGAAATCTGTCAAATGGATGTCAAAACCGCTTTCTTAAATGGGAGCCTTGAAGAAGATGTGGATGCGTATATGACACAGCCTGAAGGTTTTGTTGATCCAATGAATGCTGGAAAGGTATGTAAGCTGTGTCGATCCATTTATGGATTGAAACAAGCCTCAAGGAGATGGAACATTCATTTTGATGAAACTGTCAAAGAGTTTGGGTTTATTCACAATGAAAATGAACCATGTATTTAGAAGAAGGTAAGTGGGAGCAATGTGGCATTCCTAGTATTATATGTTGATGATATATTAATAATAGGGAATGACATTCCTTCTTTACAGGCTGTTAAGACTTGGTTGAGTAAGAATTTGTCAATGAAAGACTTAGGCGAAGTGACCTATATTTTAGGTATCAAGATCTATAGAGATAGATAAAGAAGAATGATCGGCCTAAGTCAGAGTACATACATTGATAAAGTTTTGTATCAATTTGGGATGTAAAATTCTAAAAGGGGATTTTTCCCAATGTCTCATGGGATATCGATCTCAAAAGATTATAGTCCTAAATCATTGGATGATAAGGACCGTATGAGTAAAGTTCTATATGCTTCAGCAATTGGTTTCATAATGTATGTCATTATATGTACTCGTCCTAATATCTCGTATGCTTTGAGCATGACGAGTAGATACCAGTCTAATCCAGGTGAAGGTCACTAGACAACAATCAAGAATATTCTTAAGTACTTGAAGAGGAATAAAGACCAATTCTTGGTATATGGAGGAGAACATAAGATGGTTATAAAAGATTACACCGACGCTAATTTCCAAACAGACAAGATGATTCGATTTCTCAGTCTGGGTTTGTGTTTTGTCTAAATGGAGGTGCTGTAAGGTGGAAAAGTTCAAAGCAAGAGACGATAACCGATTCTACAATGGAGGCTGAGTATATTAGAAACTATTGAAGCTAGAAGCCAGACCATTAAAGTCAAAGCTGAAATTGGTACAGTAAGGGTTCACAGAAACTGGATAATAATTGGCATTGTTATGAGGGACAAAGCCAAACTGGTTGCCACAGGTTACTATAAAGTAGAAGGTATCGATGATGATGGAAACAGAATCTTTGAGACTTTCAAGATCAAACAGTAAGCACCAGTGACGAGACTTGATCTTTTTAGGACCTAACAATTGGGCCTAACAAGATGAGGATCTAACAGAGTTAGGGATTCAAGCAAATTCTCAAGGACATGGTATGACACTCTAACTACTAATTACTTGAAAATGATTTTATATTAGAGTAGTTATACACATATATCTCTCTAGATTACAAAGCACACATAATGTAATATATGTGCAAGAATACCATGATTATATTATATGTGGGTCTACTAACGAAAATTTGGCAAGATATATTTACTAAGTTAATGCAGAATAGGTACAACATGAGCATGTTGGAAGAGTTGCAATTCTTTTTGGATTATAATTAATTCAAAAGAATGATGGCATTAAAGTAAGTCAAGGATCTTTTGAAGATGAGCAATTTAGAAGATTCTAGACCTGCCAAGACTTCTTGCCAACAGACCACTAAGCTTGATCAGGGCAAATCAGGTATATGAACTGAAGTGACAAGCTATAGAGGTATGATCAGCTCATTACTTATTCAAATGCATAAAGACCATATATTTTATTCTCGATATGCCTATGTGCATGTTTCCAAGTGGATACTAGATAATCTCATCTTATAGTTAAGTTATGGATTGTTAGATATCTTAGGAGATCACCGATTCTTGAAATCTGGGACCCTAAAGATACTAGGTTTAACCTAATTGGCTATATAGATATAGATATACAGGTTGTAAGAAAGACAGGGAAGTCATTCCTAGAAGCTATCATTATTTCCAGCAACTCTGTTGATCTCTTCACACCACGTATGGAACAAGCGCATGGACACCAGGTATCATTTCTTTTGAGATTGTCATTAGTAGAATAAATTACAGATATTTGTTAAACAACTTGATAAATTCATTTTGTCTAAGTTGGTTAGTGAATTTGGGATATTATTTATTTGCATATATATTGGAAATCCCATCTGCAAAGAATTCTCAAATGAGTTCACAAGTATTAAAATTTTAATATTTAAAGGACTTGTGAATTTATTTTAAATCCAGTACCTCATACTTTTTGCTATTAGTTTAATTATCATGCTTACAATGTAATATATATAAGTGGTAGTTAAATTATTTAGCATAAGTTAGAAGCATAATTATTTGTGTGTTAAATATTTGATGAGTATTAGTCAATGATATATTGCTTAATTGTTCTGATATTTTGCTCTGATACTTTTAAATATTTTATTACAAATAATTGTGATACTTTTGATATTAATGACAATATTTAGAATTTATGTTCTAAGTAAATAATGCATATTTCAAAACTCACTAATATTGGAAGACAAAGTATTTTCTAAGTTAAATGTATAAAATTCTCAATATTTTATATACTTAGGAAATATTTCTAAATTTGATTTTTGTTGCGAGAAGTTGCTATTAGGAACACAAGTGTTAAATGTCTATATTTAAAGGACTTGTGAATTTCTATTCAACTATTTTCTCGAGCTTACATATATCAATAATAATTGTTATGAGTATAATTGTAATATGCTAGAGTGACAATTATTAGATATAGTGTAGGAAGTTAGATGCTAATATTCAATCTAATGAATATTTTAGTATTTAGCGAAATTATTTTATCCTATTAAAATTATGGATTGAAGCAATACAATGATTATCAGTTTCATAATTTTAATTTGATAAAATATAAGAAGCACAATTTCTTGTATCTTGAAAATATTGATAAATATCAAATAATTGGTATCAGCGTGTAATTAATTGTGATATTTTTAATATTAGTGATAACACAAGTTGTTTATCAGAAATCACTAATAATAAAAATATGTTTAAATGCTTATTATTCTACTGAAAGATTGCCATGTCTATTTGATTTGTATATATGCATGTTATTGGTAATTGTTTAGTACAATATAAGTATTTAATTTATTGTAATTTATTTAAATCATGTTGATATAAAATAATTCAGTGAAATATCTGTTCCATGATTTAAATAAATTAAAATAAATTCGAAGCATAATTATTTGTAGTATAATTATTATCTTTTATTACTTTGTGATAATTGATTAATATTTTATTACAAAATAATTGTGATATATTGATACTAATGGAATTGCTTAGTTTTTATTCTAAGTAAAAATTGGTTTTTGAAAAAGCCGTTAGTATTAATATATTTAGTTTTCTTTCTTTGACTGATTCCTGAATGTATTTAAAAGAAATTTCTGTCTATTTCTTTTTGAAAATGTTTTATGCAAAGATACATTCACTTTTTATCAGCTTAAATAAGAAAACTTCAGAATTCTTTTTCAAAACTTCTCTTTTGAAAAACTTTTCTTGAGGATAATCTTTCTTTTATCTTAAAATATTTTATCATCTCTCCAAAGCTGGTTTTAAATGCTATATTTTCAAAACTGTTTTCTCTCTTAATTTTTCCTTTTCAAATGGTAGAAACTTTGTGATTAAAACCCACTATTGTGACTGCTATTTTATTTGGAGAAATTGTTTTTACTTCGAGGTATCAACCATTTGTAAAAGTATTTATTTTCAAACTTGTTTCAATGTCTGTTCCACATTGATTCATAGTATCAAAACAGTGGTTGTTGCTTTGAAGGCCTAGTACTGTATATCTAAAGCGAACATCCGTCCCTCTTTGTCATATTTTTATGTTTTAGTCGGGGATAATATTAGGTGGAAGAAAATGATGTAAATCATATTTGCTGTATGAGTCGGAAAATCATTGTCTTCTATCTGATAAGTTGTTTTGCAAAACAAATTTCTAAACATACAGTACTTAGGTTTAATAAAAGTGAGTCATTATTTCGAGATATAATTTGGTAGAAGAGTTGAGTTTCTTCTTTGGTGTAAATTCCCGCGTTTTATTATGGGAAGTTTTGCCTTATAAGAAATTCATAAGGGATATAAACTTTCTTCTCTGATACACTTTCCTGCGTTTTATTATGAGATATGTATCTTAAAGAAAATTTTGTATCTTACTCTTAATGATAAATCTTTAGTTTCGATAAAACCCTTTTACTAAAAAGCGCTTTAATGCAATCTATTACCATTCCTGCTCATATTTTTCCTTCTCTTTGAGATGAAAAATAAGTTTGGGAATGTTAAGATGATTATCTATCTTGTTGACTCTATCGGTTTAGCCCCCAGTGGCTTTTGAAGCTGGCCAAGAGGTTGAAAACCCATCAATCTCTTATCCAGGCCATAGTACCAAACACCAATTCATCCACTTCCATATATTAACCCTTGGAGATATAAGGAACATATGTAGTTAGAAGTTGATAAGGGAGAAACTGCACTTGATGCAGCAAATAAGGATGAAGTCGGAAGTGCACCCACAGCTCTACCTCTAGAGAAGAAAAGTAGTATACAAACTGAGGTAACGGTAAGCTCATCTGCATTTTCTCAAAAAGATGCAGAGCTAAAAAGGCAATTAAACTGTCTCTGGAATCATTCTCTCAACAGGGTGAGTCCATTGAAATTCGTTCGTCAGCCAGAGCACCTTGTAATGAGTCATGCACACCATTGGTACTCATGCTAATGGTAAGCCTAAACAGATAAATTCTAGGGACACATTACAAGAAGAGCACAGTGAGAGGTACAGGCAACACCCCTCAACTTCTTTATTTACCATTTGTTACGGTAGATGAAGTTGTTGAGACAGGAGAGCCTTCATAGGTAGATCCTGTGTGGGATATGCCTTCACAGGCTATTGAGGGAATCACGGGTTCTCAACTGCCATTCATTACAGAATCCAACGTGATGACCCTCCTAGAAAGAACATTTCTAGACCCTAAAAGGGGAAATCGACCTCCCGTTTACGGAGAAGGTGTGAGGCAACCCCTTGATAGAACAAGGCGGGATTCCCTAATAGATTTTATATCTTGGGATAACCCATCTCAAAGAGGTGAGGCTCCACTAGACAGTGATTTAGCAATAGCTATTAAGTCTGGTGCTGAGACAGTGCTTATGCATGATAGATCAAGAACACCTCTACGAGGCAATTCTCCACTTGATAGTGATTTAGTTTATTCTGATGAATTAGGTGATGAGAATATAAATGAATTGACGGATTTCACTTGCAGGTACAGAAGGCTATATTTGGAATGCAGAGTGAAAGTGAGAGAGAGAAACACTTAAGTGAAAATGAGAGAGAGAAACACTTAAGTGAAAGTGAGGGAGAGATACACTTGAGTGAGAGATAGGGAGAGAAAGAGTGAAACACTTAAAATGCTCGATACTAAAGTGTAAACACCAACAGAACATAGTAGAAGTGAGGAAACCATAAGCCAAACACTTACCCTTGCTACTTGCTACTTCTGAAAGAAAAGTTACTATATTTTTCCCGATCAACGACAAACGAGAACCTTCTTTGGAAGACAAACCATTCAAAAGTGGGCCATTGGAGGATTCCTCAACTAAGGGGGAGAAGTTATAGTAAAGAAAAAGGAGAAGTTAATCAAGTCTTATATTCGTACTTGGGAAAAGTTAATATTTTAAAGGGGTTCGTATCCTGGATCCTTAAGGGATGATCCTTGGGAAAGGGGGTTCGTATCCTTGGGAGAAATTAATATCCTTAGGGAATATTCTAAAGGGGTTCGTATCCTGGATCCTTAAGGGATGATCCTTGGGAAAGGGGGTTCGTATCCTTGGGAAAGGGGGTTCGTATCCTTGGGAGAAATTAATATCCTTAGGGGGAGATTATAGACAAGAAGAAAAAGAAGAAAATCTTATCTTCTAATCCTTATGAGAAATGAAAGAATATGGGAGAATCAAGAAATTGTATCTTATACTTGAAAGGAGTTATCAATAGAGGATTCCTCATCCAAGTGAGATATACAAAAAAGGAGTGACAATTCCATTGATCATCTAAAGGGGAGAAGAAGATAAAGAAGAAGAATTATATTCTTAGGGGGAGAACATTATTTGAGCAATGTTCTATATTTTATTGAAGATGTTCCCAGGAATTTTGATTCTTATGAAGCTCAGTTTATGATAAGTTCTTTGTAGGTCAAGCTATGAAGGATTTTGAAGCAGAGAAAAGCTCAAACACAGAGGAATGAAGATGATATCTATTGAAGATGCGTTCAGTGCTAAAGGAACACTCATTCTCTATTTCTCTTTACTTTATAGAAATCTGGAAATGTATTATATGATCCAGAACCCAAGTAGTATTATTTATAAGTCTAGAGCATTAATATTTTCTTGTAGTTAGTTGAGTTATCCTCTAGGGATTTGCTTGTTAATCTCTACCAAACAAATAGGGGGAGATTGAAAGGCTGTATGTATAGACTTATATGTAACATAGGGTTATAACTCAACACAAGAACAAGACGTGTAAATAATATGAAGTTATCACCGGAATCAGGAAGACATGAAGACTTGGTAAAGACAAAGGATAAAGAAGAAATCTACAGACTTGAAGCATTAGCTCACTGGAAAAAGTTCATTAATATGTTCATGCCTCAGTGAAGAATAAAGGACGAAGTATTCAAGGATGTGGAAGCAGTGAAGCAGTTGTCAAAGTACCTGAAAGATTCTAGTGATCCAAATCTGCAAATCAGTCAAGCAATGAATTGCAGAGCTCATGTACAGGAATCGAGAAGATAGAATATACGGCAAATACAAAGAATCAAAATATTAGATGGAATCTTGGAGTCTACTATAGATTGCTGGAGGAAGTTCATTCATATGTTTAGACTTCAGTGAAGGATAAAGTTCGAAGATGTTCAGGGTTTCAGATATGTTTGTGGTTCAGCATAAGTGCCAGAGGATTCCAATGTACTTACAACAGAAGCACTTCTTAACAGCTAGAGAAACAGGGCCAATTGAATAGTCAAGAAGATGTGAAGATCTAGTTCGTGTTAGTCGTTTGTGAACCAGACCAGTTGCACTAAACATCAGCACAAAAGGAATTGAGAACCGCGTCTATGTTAGAAAAGAATTGGCTGTATAACCGTTGTGTGCTAAAGCTAGGAGAAAATCAAGTTCAAGTAGTAAAGGTAAATTTATTAACTTGGTTGTAGTGAAAGGAAATATTACAGAGCTTTGAATCGTTGGAAAAATGGCTAAGGTGAACTACCGACAGTTGGTTTTAGCTGTTTGACTGTTTCGTCTTATTTACCGACGGTTGGGTTTCCTGTTTGGCTATTTCGTCTTATTTACCGACGGTTAGCAAATCACTAGACGGTTACCGTTTTGGATATATTATTAATTTCAAATCACTCGACGGTTATGGTTTAATAATTTATATTGAGTCGATAGTTATTGGGTTTGACTGTTTCGTCTTAATTGACCGACGGTTACAGCATCTCGATAGTTAAGGTACCCAGATAAATATCCAGATTATTTATTCCATCAACGGTTAAGTCACTCGATAGTTATGGCACTTCGATAGTTGAGGTTTAAAATTGTTTAATCTACAGCCAGCCACAGCATGCCACCTATCATTGATATCCTTGAGCAAAATTGTATTAAGTGATTTATTTCAGTCTCGATGGTTATCAACAGACTCACCGATGATTATAAATCAAATGTCTCGACGGTTGTTAATTCAAGAAGTGAGAAGCAGCTCAGTTACTTGGACCACATGAAGCCACGTAGCTGTACTGAAAAAGCCTACACATATATTGAAGCAGATCCATTCATTTGGAGAAGTCTTCAACAACACAACAAAAATATCTAAAGAGAGATAAGGCAAAGCCAGAGAGGAGAGAACACCTAGAAAAATCTATACCTCTTCACCGGAGATGTATTAGTGGCCGGTCCCTTAACGGAAAATGTTCAGGGCCACTATATATCACTCTCTACGGTCTTAGTTTCCTTTGTACTGATCTAGAAATACTTGTATAGGAAATTGAGAGTTATATTTTTGTTAAGCAGTGAAGAACTTGTTCTTCGGACCGGATTTGTTGGCCGGGTGTAGCAACCTCAGGGTTTATATTTATCAAATGATATATTCCCCGAATCTTGTGTTGTTTATTTTCCTGCTAATTTTCTAGAACCGAACTGATTAATCCTAAACACAGAAAATTAGTAAGCAGCTCCATAAACACTATTCACCTCAAGAACACGAGCCCACTAACCGAACTCTAAATTATTTATCCGCAAAAGATTTGAAAGAATTTTTTAATTTAGTGAGTATCGTATTCAACCCACCCTTCTACGATACTTCCGGGGCCTAACACAAATCATAGTTTGATAAATCAGGGACTATAATTAAAGTACATACATTACTTCTACTTTGATTGAACACTTACATATTTAGCATACCTAATTCACCTACCAGTTTGAGAAAGGTAGACTCATCAAGTGGTTTGGTTAATATGTCTGCAATCTGTCTGTCAATTGGAACATAATAAAGTACCACAGTACCATTTTCAACATGTTCTCTAATAAAATGATACCTAACATCAATGTGCTTTGTTCTGAAATTTTGGACTAGATTCTCTGCAATTTTAATAGCACTAGTATTATCACAATACATAGGAATATTTGAAAATGTTAGTCCATAGTCAAGTAACTGATTTCTCATCCACAGAATCCGAGCACAGCAACTTCTAGCTGCTATGTATTCAGCCTCAGCTGTTGAGGTTTAAACTGTCTGTTGTTTCTAGCTAAACCTAGAAATTAACCTGTTACCAAGAAATTGGCACTGATCTGTTATGCTTTTCTTGTCCATTTTGCATTCTGCATAATCAGAGTCTGAATAGCCAATTAGTGAAAAATCAGTCTCTCTAGGATGCCAAAGTGCCAGAGTTTGTGCACCCTTGAGATATCTAAAAATTCTTTTCACAGCTATTAAATGTGATTCTCTAGGGTCAGCTTGAAATCTAGCACACAGGCATGTTACAAACATTATATCTGGTCTACTAGCAGTTAAATATAACAATGAGCCAATCATACCTCTATAGCTAGTGTTGTCAACTTTTTTACCCTTTGAGTCAGAGTCTAGCTTAGTGGCTGTTGACATGGGAGTTTTGGCAGTTGCACTATCTTGCATCTCAAAGTTCTTCAATAGTTCTTTTACATACTTTGATTGATTGATGAAAAGAAGTTTAATTCTCCCATCATGCTCATTTCGTAATTTAACTACATTAACTTGCTGTTGGGTCCCGAAGTATCGTAGAAGGGGGGTTGAATACGACACTAACAATAATTAAAATTCTTTTCGGAATTTGCGGATAAATAAATTATTATTTCAGAATGGGTTTAGCCGTTTGTAGTGTTTAGGTGAGCTGGTGCTAATTTTCTATGTGTCTGGATAAATCAATTAGGTTCAAGAAAATTATGAAGTAAATAATGGAGATAAGTTTCCGGGAATATATCTTTCATATATAAACCCAAAGGGGTGCTACACCCAGTTAAAAATATAATTGGCTTCTAAAGAACAAATTAATTCTTTGCTACTAACATAAAAATATTAGGCTCAGTTCCTATACAAATATATCTAAATTAGTACAAGAAAAATTTGAGTCTGTAAAGAGTGATATCTAGGAGCCCTGAGTATTTTTCATTAAGGAACCGGGTCCTAATATCTGACTGGGAGTAAGGTATGGGTATGTATAAATTATCTCTTCTTGCCACGGCTATGGCAGAAGCTCCATACATATTATTTTTATTGGAGAAGACGACTCATTTGAATGAGTGTGTAGACTTTAAATCAATAAAGTAAGTTGCTTAAATTTGATTGGCAGAGGGTTAAGTGGGTCCGAGAAATATTTTATTGCACCTGGATATTTTTGTTGGGCCAGGAACTTTAGTTGCGCTTGTCACATTGTCTGCCCTGTACATACTTTTATTGCGCCTCTTAATTTCTTTATTGCGCCTGTTATTTTAGTTGTGCCTCCAAGAGTGTTTACCCTGTAGAATAATATGTGGCGCCTTTGAAAAACATAAATAAGATCACTTTTGTTGTGCGTGAATAACATACAGGGACAAAGTGTTGTTTAGTCACTGCACTTTGACCCTCTATTCATTCCTTGACTTAAGTTCACCAACTTCCATTCTTGTACCAAAGTCTTGTCGCATTACACCCTGTACCTTGAGCTATTTCCGTTCTTCGACTGTAGTTCAGAAACTTTCACTTTTTATACCAAGGTTGTGACACTTTGCACCCTGCACCTTTTGAGCTATTTAGCTGTTTACCTGTTAGCTGTTTAGTTTTTTACCTGTAGCCTCTACAAATCACTTTTCGTACTTTAATAAATAACCGTTCTTTCCTAGTACGTTATTTAACGTAACAATTCTTCTATAGTTAATACTCAGATTCCTTTCACAAACTGCTGATGCCTAGTGCAACTGGTCTGGTTCACAGACGACTAACTTTGATCCAGGTCTTCGTATTATTGTTTTACTTGCATTGTTAAGTATGCAACAACTTCATTGTTTCGAACACTGACTGTCAATAAACACTGTAACTTCACTGAAATCTTTCCTGGTACTTAGACAACGTCTCCATTACTACCACAATCTTGAATACTTCATTCTCTGTTCTTCATTGACGCTTGAAAATATAACTGAACTTCTTTCAGTGAGTATAACTTCAAGACTGCAGTTGTCTTCTTTAACCTTTGTCTTTACCTTGTCTTCAATTCTTCTAGATTCCTATGCTTCGAACACTGTCTATTTTCAATCAATTCCTTTACACTAAAATCTTCTAATAACACTTCTATACTGAATCTTCAACACTTCTGAAACCCTGAAAGTCTTCAACTATTATTCTTCACTGAGGCTTGAACATATTAATGAACTTCTCTCAATGACCTGTAGTAGACTTCAAAACTTCTTCTAATTTCTTGATTCACTGTATCTGCCTTGTCTTCATTTCTTCTTGATTTCTGTGTAGGCGTAATATTATTTACCTGCCCTATTCTAGTATTGTGTTATCACGATTACTATTCATACAGCTTCGTAATCTTACCAATAATTTCCCCCTATTTGATTGTTAAACTTAAAAAACAAATCCCATAGAGAGGATAACTCAACTAACAACTAGAAAAAGTAATGGTCCGGGACTTGTAAATAATGCTACTGGTTTTTCTGGATCAGATTCTTCATTTCCAAATTTCTTGTGTAACTAAAATGAAAGATATTTGTTCCTCTAGCACTGAACTGATATTCATGTAGTATCATCTTCATTTATGTCTGTGTTTGAGCTTTCTCTACTTCAAAATCCTTCATATATCAACTTATAGAACTTATCATAAACAGAGATTCATAAGAATTAAAATTCCCTGGAACGTCTTCAATAGAATATAGAACATAGCTCAAGTAATGTTCTCCCCCAGATAATGTAATTCTTCTTCTTTTTCTTGTCTAAATTCCCCCCCCTAAGTATATTAACTTCTCCTAAGGATTTAAAGATAAGACTTTATTAACTTCTCCTTTTTCCTTTTTCTTACTAAATTATCCCCTAAGTATCTTAAAGATGAAGTTTTGCAAGTCCCTGATTGGATTATTGCAATGAAAGAGGAATTGAATGAATTTGAGAGAAACAAAGTGTGGAAACTTGTACCAAGACCCAGAGATAGATCAATTGCTAGTGCAAAGTGGGTGTTCAAAAACAAACTTGATGAGAATGGAATTGTGATTAGAAACAATGCAAGGCTAGTTTCAAAAGAATACTCTCAGGAGGAAGGAATTGACTATGATGAAACTTTTGCACTAGTAGCAAGATTAGAAGTTATCAGAATGTTTCCTGCATTTGCAGATCATTCAAAATTCAAGGTGTATCAGATGGATGTGAAAAGTGTTTTCTTGAATGGAAAATTGGAAGAAGAAGTCTATGTGGAGCAACCACCAGGATTTGTTAATCCAAAGTTTCCTGATCATGTTTACAAGTTAGACAAGGCACTATATGGATTGAAGCAAGCACCTAGAGCATGGTATGAAACTCTATCAAAAAAAATTCTTAAAAAAAGGATACATTAGATGTAGCATTGACAAAAATCACTTTATTAGAAAACATAAAGGTGATATTTTCCTTGTCTAAATTTATATTGATGATATTATATTTGGTTCTACTAATGAAAAACTCTATGAAAAGTTTAGCAAATTAATGCAGTCAAATTATTAAATGAGCATGATGGGAGAGTTAAACTTTTTTTTAGGACTTCAAGTCAAACAGACTGATGATGGAATTTTCATCAATCAATCAAAGTATGTGAAAGAACTATTGAAGAAGTTTGATATGCAAGATTGTGCAACTACCAAAACTCTCATCTCAATAGCCACTAAGCTAGACTCTGACCCAAAGAGTAAGAAAGTTGACAACACTAGCTATAGATGTATGATTGGCTCATTGTTATATTTAACTGCTAATTGACCATATATAATGTTTGTAAACATGCCTATGTGCTAGATTGCATGCTGACCCTAGAGAATCACATTTAATAGGTGTGAAAAGAATTTTCAGATATCTCAAGGGTGAACAAACTCTTGGACTTTGGTATCCCAGAGAGTCAGATTTTTCACTAATTAGTTATTTAGACTCTGACTATGCAGGATGCAAAGTGGACAGGAAAAGCACAACAGGTCGATGCCAATTTTTTGGCAACAAATTTATTTCTTGGTTTAGCAAGAAATAACAGACTGTATCAACCTCAATAGCTGAGGCTGAATACATAGCAGCTGGAAGTTTCTGTGCTCAAATTATGTGGATGAGAAATCAGTTACTTGACTATGGACTAACATTCTCAAATATACCTATGTATTGTGATAATACTAGCTAGTGCTATTAAAATTGCATAGAATCCAGTCCAACATTCTATAACAAAGCACATTGATGTCAGGTATTATTTTATTAGAGAACATGTTGAAAATGGAACTGTTGAACTTCATTATGTTCCAACTGATAAACAGATTGAAGACATTTTAACAAAATCGCTTGATGAGTCTACCTTTCTCATACTGGTAGGTGAGTTAGGTATGTTAAATATGTAATTGAACAATCATTACAAGAAGCAAGTTATGTACTTTAATTATAGTCCTTGATTTATCAAACTATAATTTGTTATTGCAAAATTTTTGATGTATTTTATCTTGACAGAGTCTAACCTCTAGACTCTGACGAGTCTATAGACTCTGTGAGACTATAGACTCTATGAGACTATAGACTCTGAAGGTTTAGACACTTAGACTCTGAAACGGTTCGAATTCGCGTCTGCAGACTCTAATTACATTTAACTCATCCAAATGACTTGAAATATGCGGTAATAGTCACTTTTTACTGGTTACAGACTGTAGACTCGTGTGTATTGTATACATTCGAACAAAATAGAATTTTTACATGTAATTTACTCACTTGTTTATTGCAATTATTTTCTAAGGCAAAAATACTCACAGAGCTATTCAAGAACCCTAACCAGTTTTCTCAAGAACTTCTATCTCTTTCACTTCAATTACTTCAATGCAATGGCTGCTATTTCAACTATTATGAGAGGACGCAAGACCATTGCTTTCACATTTGGGGACTTTGAGTTCATGACCACTAATAATGTTGCAGCCCTAGGAGACAAGAAGGGTGTAGACGCTGACTATTATCCAGTAATGGATTTCTTGGAGCAATCTGAACTCAGCTATATTCTCAAGGCATCACCAGTCATTCTTATGTCAAGGCCTATTTGTAGTAATTAGATGACAACTCAACACAATAAGAAAAAGAAGTAAATAATAAGTACGTTAACAGGAATCAAGACAAACAAATTTAATTGGACACAAAGAATCCTAAGAATCAGAAGTATTCCAAAGAAGTTGTTACTTAACACTGGAAGAAGTTCATTAATATGTTCAAGCGTTGGTGAAAAATAGAGAAGTAGTGTTTCAGAAGATTCAGAAGATTTCAAGTGCCTACTATATAATGATTCCAAGAAAAGAAGATATTTAAGACAATTCAAGAAGCAAGACAGAAGATCACAACTATTAATTTTGAAGAGGTGAAGAATATTTATTTAGTATGACACAAATGAACCAGACAGTACATTTGTGTGTCAACTAATTAAATAAATATTTATCACCCAGCTCAAGTGATTTTCAGACAAAAGACAGGAAGACTCAAGTCAAATCAACAAGGATAGTGCAGTGAGGAAACTAAATTAATTCTACTATCAAAAAGTTAATTAATAATTTAATTTATCTACTTAAATGAATTCACCTTGAATTAATTTAATTTATAAATTATTTTATTAATAATTTGTGGAATTAATTAAGTTAAAAGAAGATTTAATTTTACAATTTAAGAAAGCCTTGCTGCATTTATTTTAAATGATTTACCAAATTATTTCGGTAAGACTTTTAAAAAGTCTTACCGAATTAACTCAGTAAGATATTTTAAAATAAAAAAAGTCTTACCGAGATAAAAACGGTAAGACATTTAAAAGTCTTATCGAGTTATTCCCAGTAAGACCTTTTCAAAAAGTGTTACCGAGAAAACACTTGACTCGGCAGATTTCTGTGCATTGTAATATTCACAGATTTCTGTGCAAGTTTGGAATATAATTGATTAAACCCAAACACTTCATGTCGAATTCGTTCTAGATTATTTTATCAGTTATAAAATTTTAATCAGATAATTTTTGTAATACTTTTCAAGTTAAAAATTATATCTTCTACTTGAACAGTATTTCATTAATATTAATATTTCGTGAGTAATTAAAATAATATTTTAAATCCGAAATTTTATGATAATTTATAGATATTATATTCAATCCCCCTTCTACAATATTAAGGATCAATAATTGGCATCAGAGCTGGTTGATATTTCAAATATCAGATCCGAACCAAAATTCAACAACTCATATACAGATCTCAAAAATTATTTTTAATTCGAAATAAATTTTTTTTCTAAAAATTATTTTTGATCAAAAATTGTTTTCAGTCAAAATTAAAATATTTATTGAAACACTTAATTTTTAATCTTATTAAAGATGAGTACTCAGAAAGTGACTAGCATCAAAATTCCACAATTCGATAGACAACACTACAACTTGTGGAAACACAAAATGCTACTATTCATCGGGATTGCCAAACCCAAGTACGCTTTAGTATTGGTCAAAGGTGTTGATCCCCTTATGTCAGTTATTCTCGAACATCAGGTAGATGGGGTCGTAATCCCCCACAGACAGTTTCTGAAAAGTACGGCAGACTACACAGATGAGGAAGCAGAAGCTGTGTCCCTGGACAACAATCTCAAATTAATACTGATTGAATCTCTAGACTACGTCATGAACAATCATATAGTCAACTGCAAGAATCCAAAGCAGATCTGAGAAACAATAGAGATTATCAATGAGGGGACTGAGGAGGTGAAAGAGAATAGATTGGAAATCTTAACCTCCCAATATGAGCAGTTTAGATCCAACCCTGGTGAGAGTATCTCTGAGGTGTTTTAGAGACTAAAAAAACTGATAAATGAGCTCAATATGAATGGAAAGTATTATCAGAATCAGGAGGTGAATAGAAAGTTTTTGCTGACCTTACCCGAGCATTTGGAACACAGGATCGCAGCTATCCGGGAGTCTAGGGATATGAAAGAGATAACCCTGGAAAGACTCTACGGAGTGTTAAAGACTTATGACTTGGAACAGATCCAAACCAGATAGATGTATGGGAGAGGTAAGGTGTAACGATCGAGATAATTAAATCTATTTGAATAATATGAGGTATATGATTTATGTGTTTTAATGTGTTAAGATATGATATGTGGTCATTTTATATGTCTAGTTGACTGTCTGTTTGACTGCTTTATGCTTAAGAGATTTAATTAAGCGCTTAACTGATTTTTCATGCTTAATTGAGTAACTGTTTGATTTTTATAAAATTATTGGTGTGTCCAATAATTATGCAATTTTATATGTAGCTTATATGTGATTTTAGAGACTTTCTAAAAATAGTGGTGTGATTTATTTCAGCTTTAATATCTTTATATGATTTTCTCAAACTTGTTTTATCCTGAAAATATTTCTCTTCCAAATTCCATATCTAATTATTGGAATGTCCAAAAATCATGAAACCTTTTCCAAAATGTTCCTTATTTATTCTAGGACCTTTGAAAAATAAAAGTTTATTTTATTTGAGCACAAAATTATTTTTATGATTTTTCTACTCTCATTTTCTATTTCTGTGATAAAACTTCAAAGATTTTTATTTAATTATTTATTTACCCGAAAAATATTTCAAAAATATGGGGAAGCTTCTAAATTCATATTCTTTATTTTAAAAATATAAAACTTATTTTTGTATTCATCTTCCATCAAAATTCGAGTTATTAAGTAATTTAATTTCAGAAACTAGCAATTGTATAATGACTAAATTGCCCTTGTGCTGTTATAACTTTACCCAGCCTCCTTCCTCGTTCATTTGTGCCCTGTACCTCGAGAGTGCTGGTCTCTCTCTCTCTCTCAAACATTTCGATTTTTTTCAAAATGCATACTAGTAGCTGTTCAATGTTGATTCATATCTTTGTTTTAGGATAAATTCTTGTATTTGTTCACTAATTTTTGTATTTATATATGTGCATGCCGTGTGTATATATATTGGGGTTTGAATTTGAGTTGCATGCAAAGCTTAATTCCGACTTGTTTCATCTCGTTTAGGCTGTAGTAAGTGATTTGCGGAGTCTAGAAGTTGTAGCTGTCGAATTTGGACTCGATTGAGCCATTTTCAAGAGCTACCGTCGCCGGCGATGAGCTCCGGCGAGCCGGCGACTCAACTAGCTCCATTTAGCTTCGATTTTTAATGGTAATGATTAGTATGAGTATTAATCTAAGGGCTGCTGTGATTGCATGTTTGTTTCTCGAGTTTTCCGAATTTATAATCAAATTTTTCCGGCAGTTGATGTATGTATGGTTGCATTCGAGACATGAAGAGGTGTGATTATGTAGTATTATGGTTACAAGTTGCTTGTTTGGTTATTGGTCTAGCATGCATGTCGGCTTGGGTCCAGTTTTGTACAATTTCCGATTTAAACATTCGTTTTCCGGCCACATTTTGCATTTTTCCGGTCATGGCCTCATGTGCAGCTCGAGATTTGAGCTTTGGGTGTGATAAATAGCTGCAATGTAGTGGTTGGATGGTTAATCAAGGACTGCATGTTGATTAATTGTAATTAGTTCGAAAATTTTGAATTATTTGAATAATTTAATATTCGAATGGTTATGTAAATACTATAATTGAGTTGGGGTTTTGTTTGAATTGAAATGAAGTCATAATCTATACATACTTCATATGTATGAGTTAAGGGTAGGGCTGATTTTCTGATTTTATATATATATGTTTTCGAATTAAAAAGCATTTTCTAATGCTAATTTCAGTAATTAATTAATTTAGAAATGCTATGATCCTATTATGTGTTTAACTTTATTAATGGTATGCTAGCATAAGTTGAAAGCAGAAATTTATAGTACATGGTTTAAAGGTACTATTAAAATGGTTTAGTAATTGCTTGATTGAATTATAATAAACATGATAGCTATTACTTTCGAATATATATGTGTATTCTATATTCAAATGTCATACACTAATTGCCAATATGAGTTCTAATTTCTATGAACTAAGTGGACATGAGTTGATATGATATAGGAGTGAGTTAAGAATTGAATCGATTGTATAGCTAGGCAGTTGATACTTGGATTGTTTCAGTCATTTTGAATGACAATAGTATTGTATATTGTTTATAGCTATTGCTTGTTTGATATGGATTTGGTGCAAATATGGTTGTATAATGGTATATGATTGACATTGATGTTTGGTTGTGTCGGTTGCATTCCGACGGATAGCTCCAATTACAGGGGAAGTGCTGCCAAAATTTTCTAAAACTAAAACGACTTTGTAAAACATTAATGGCACACCACTTCTGTATAGGAAAAGGCTATCAGTCAGGAATACTGTGAATCAATATATGTGTCTATGTGCTAATTGTCTATTAGTGTGAAAGTGATTGAATAGTAGAATATGCCTACTGTACATTATATATGTGTTAAGGGGTTATAGTTAACGAAAGGGTAGAATAGTTAGACGTTAATGAGAACGTCGAGAGTATATGAGTTACTGATATAGTACTATTTATGTGTAGCTACGAAGGACATTGAGATAAAGGACAAGGGGAAAGCTAAAGTAGAGAGTTAGTGTCTGGTGTAGGCGATCTACCTGTTCAGCAGCTGTAACATTCCTTTTTAAGGCAAGTAACTACTGTCTAATCTCTTTTAACTTAAGCACTATTTATGAATTGTTTTATGACCCTGCAACCATGTTATCTTATTTCAACTGTTTTAAGCTATAGCCTGCCTTACTTTAATTGCTTTACTTAAACTGCAACCTTATACCAGTTTTGATTGCACTTTAAACTTTTCAATCCCTGAACTGCTACTGGCAGCTTTTAAACTAGTTTTACAAATCTTAAACCAGTGACCTTGAAATGTGACTTATGCTATCACTATTTTCTTAACTACGTTTACTTGAACTTTAATTCTGAACTTACCCTGTTGTTATTGCCTAACTACTGTTACAACTAAATGCCTTACAACTGTTTTTAAAACATCTTGTTATACCTGCGAATTGACCCTGTAACCTGACTTCACAACTATAGCTTGGTTTTGGATTCCCAGTTCATGATTTCAGCTTACTTTATTACAACAGAGACTTGTTTTGAGACTTATCCTGAAATAAACTTTACCTCTGTCTAATGATCTTTAAAATGGATTTAAATATGAAATCCGACTTTCAAGAAGTCTTTTTCATCAAATGAATTGGTAATTTTAAAAAGAAAGGTTTTGGTTATTATAGGAATTCCGATCAAAATGGTTTTTGCGGATTCCTATAGGTTGGAGGCGTAAGAGGCCGAGTGACGCCGGTCCAGCACTTTTTATGTGAAGACTATAATGAGATAGTCAATGGCTATAATGAGATAGCCCAAGGCCAATGGCAATAAGTGCCTTTATGAGTTCTCTTTATGTCCAGAGGGACGTTAGTCCGTTATGGGGACTTTACGTGGCTGATCACCCGTATTGTCTGGCGTTGTGAGAAAACTCCAATCAAAATGATTTGTTTCTAATCAGTAAAGGTCCTAATGAGAGGACAGTTTTTTTTTATAAATGATTTGAAAAGCAAGGTCCTAATGAGAGGACAGTTTTATAAAATGTTTTGAAAGAATCAGTCCTAATGAAAGGACAGTTTTATACAAATGGACTTTGAAATGATTAGTAATGAAAAATGAAATGCCTTGTTATAACCTGCCATATACAGCTTCAACTGTCAGATATATCTTGAGTTTACTTTGTTTCAATTGTTATACATTACTTCCTGTTATCCATCTAACCCTGCAGATTACCTTTATACTTGAAAATGATTATTTCTTTCCAGTTTCTAACTTACCTTACACCAGTTATTGAAATTATTTAACCCTGCCAGCGGTTTTATAAAAGAAAGTTTTGCGAGTAATGAATACCCTGACTAGAATTTTAATTACAATTATGGGACAATGAGGTCCAGCAATAATTTTACAGCATGATTCTAAGAAAAGACTTTTTAAATCATATATAAGCCTGTAGAACTGTTTTTTTAACCTATATGGTTACTTGCTGAGCTTTTGTAGCTCATTCTTTTATTTTCTAACATCTACAGCTTCTGAGAATCATGGTCCGTATTAAGCAGACTGCCAGGAAGAACATGTCTTTCATGAACTATGCTAGGCTGGCTGAGATTGAACAGGGAAAGACTTTGTTTAGTCTTGTATTTTGTTATTAGATTTTAAGATGTTTCAGAAGTTGTAATAATATTATCTTGTTGCTGTAAATGTAAATATAAATGAATGTAGTTGTGTGCTTGTTTCATACCATTACCTTGAAAGGTCCAGGCTAGTAGTCGGGGTCATATTTATGCGTATTTTCTATTATTGTTATTTAGGGTGCATGCATATAGAGTGGTAGTGACTCCCCGATCTAGACCCCGGGTCGGGAGGGCGTCACATAAGGTACTAAGTTCATCCAAGGCATTAATGGTAGAAGCACCAGAGAAGGGAGAAGTGAAGGTTGTTGCACCTTCTAACAGTTTAACGGAGTATGTGGTTCCAGAATTTGGACATACTTCTGACAAACAAGAAGATGGTGAGTTCTACTCGCTGGAAGAACTAGATCAGCTGGAAGATGAATCTTTGGCTATGGTTGCCAGGAGGTTTGGCAACATGAGATTCAGAAGAAACTCCTCCTATAGAGTTAAGCCTAATTTTGGAAGATTCCAAGAAAGAGGTTCTTCGACAGCAGTATCAAAAATCGGCTACAAGACCGGCTTAGTTAATAGAAGCAAGTTTCGTTGCTTCAACTGTAATGAGCTAGGCCACTTCACAACTGAATGCAAGAAGCCTAAGCAAGGGAAAAAGAGAGAGTCTTACGAAGAGCTCAAAGACAAGTATGATGCACTCGTGAAAAAGCATCAAGGAAAGTCCTATCTAGTAGAAGGCAAAAGCTGGGATGACTCATATAATGATGATGATGAAGAGCTGGGAAATCTTGCTCTTATGGCTTCATCCGAGGAATCACTATCTCTCACTCGTCAAGGAGGAATAGAGGTAAATCCTTCTTGCCCTAAAATGTTTGCTCTGCTAGGTAAAGAACTAGATGACGAAAGAGATAAGGTTAAGAAACTCCGACTCAAAATCAAAGATTTAATTGATGAGACTGAAGTTCTTATGCAGTTAAAAATAAATAATGACAAGATAACTAACAAGTTGACTGAAGACTTAGCTGTTCAAGTCAGTAAAGTCAGTTGTATTGTTAAAGTTGAAACCAATCTCAGAAACCAGATAGAAGAAGAAAAGAAAAAGTGTCTAGTATATATGAACTCCTCGTATATTGTAAAGAACCTAGTTGACCAACAATAAATAAGTCTTAAAGTCGGAATAGGCTTCGAGTACAATAAATCTGTAGGAAAGCCAAGCAACATAACCCCTTTCAGAAAAAGTGCTGAAGAAAGGGGTATCCCACATGTTGTTAAAGACACATTGAAACCTCTATTCATAACACCGATAGTTAAACCCATCCTTGAGAGATCCATACTGATTTCATATGAAATGCATTTAGAGGATCTCGAGGAGGAGAAGAAGATAGGAGAACATGTTAAGGAGATAAAAAAGAATTAATGTCCAGAAAGAGAAGAGTGCACCGGAGACACCAGTGAAAGATGAGGGAACTTCTAAGTCACCCATTCCTGGTATAGGTGTAAAAGACTTAAAGAATAAAATGAACAGACCTAACACGTTTGTTAACAGTAGGGATAATAATAACAAATTTCATTCTACTAAAAACTTCAAATCTGCTGATAAAATTGAAGTAGAATCTGTTAAGCCACCTACTATTTTGAATAACATGCCTATTATTGATGCATTCCATAAACCTTGTGGTATATTGAACTGTATGTTATGTGTTTTTAATGCTATGACTGCTTATTTTAAACGCATGATTGCTAAGAAAGATAACATGACACCTAAATAATACATCAATAATAAATTCACTAAATTCAAGACTACAACTCCTTCACCTGCTAAGAAGGAAACATACATTCCCAAGTCTAAACAGAAAGTTGTTAAGACTGTTTATAAAAAGGTAGGTATAGTCAAGGAAGATGATGTTGTTATTAGAAGAGGATCAATTGTCAAAGCTGATAGAGGTCAACTCTTTAAGTATGTCGGGCCCAATCAATTTTGGGCTCCGAAGATGAATTAATCCGTTTGATATGTGCAGGGAGTTAAACAGGTAAACCGAGTTGTATGGATCCTGGACAGCAGATCTTCAAGGCATATGACCGGAGATAAAGCCCTGTTATTATACGTGGTTGAAAGAGCTGGCCCAATTGTCACCTTTGGAGATAACAACAAAGGATTGACTACGGGATATGGCAAGTTAAATACTGGAAATGTTATCATTGAAAATGTCTCTTTAGTGGAAGGACTTAAGCACAATCTACTCAGTGTCAGTCAATTTTATGATAAAGGGTATAAGGTAAACTTTATCAAGGAGAAATGCTTAATAGCTCATTCTAAAGATGACAAGCTGGTCTTACGTGGAGTAAGGAAAGGAAACTTGTACGTAGCCGATCTCAATTCAGGAACTGAAGATGAAGCAAACTGTTTCTATTCAAAGGCTTCATCAGAAGTAAGCTAGCTATGGCATAAGAAACTCTCACATCTAAACTTCAAAACAATGAACTCGTTAGTCAAGAGGGATTTGGTGAGAGGACTGCCTCCGATAAAATTTGCAAAAGAAGGATTGTGTGAGGCATGTCAGAAAGGGAAGTCAAAGAAAGCAAGTCATAGAGGCACAGAAACTACAAACATCATTGAACCACTTCAATTCTTTCACATGGATTTATTTGGTCCAGTAAATATTATGTCTATGTCAAGAAAGAAATACGCTTTAGTGGTTGTGGATGACTTCACAAAATACACATGGGTGTTATTCTTGAACTCTAAGGATGAAACTCCACATTTGGTGATTGATCATGTAAAGCTGATTAAGTTAGATTCAAAGTTACCTGTCAGGGCAATCAGATTAAATAACGGAACAGAATTAAGAATGAAGTTATGATTAACTTCTGCTCAGACAAGGGGATAACAAGAAAATATTCAGCACCAAGAACTCCACAACAGAATGGAGTTGTAGAAAGGAAAAATAGAACCCTCGTTGAAGCTGCAAGAACTATGTTAAGTGAATCAAGGTTACCTATCTACTTTTGGGCTGAAGCAGTTAATACAGCTTGTTATACTCAGAATCAAACTCTAATCAACAAAGATCAGATGAAAATTCCCGATGAATTAATGGCTGGCAAGAAACCAACTCTCAAGTACTTTCATATATTTGGAGCCAAATGCTTTGTGCTAAATGATGGAGATAAACACCATGGCAAGTTTGAGGCCAAGGCACATGAAGCTATTTTTGTTGTATATTCAAGAAGAGCATATATGGTGTACATAATTGATCAGCACCAAGTGAAAGAATGTGTCAATGTAGCTTTTGATGAACCTAAACTCCCAAGTATCCAAACTGAAGATTCTTCTGAGTCATTAAAATTTGATATTATCCAGACTCACATTTTGATGACGAAGAGGAACCTGAGGTTGTAGCAGGAAATGATGATGACAATAATGATAATGATTCAGGTAACAGTGGTATAAATAATGGAAATTCTACTAATACCAGTTGTGGATCAACAAGTCATCCTGGCAACAACTCAGGGGGAGATGAAGGATCTACTGGTAGAACAAAACATCACAATGAATTTAGAAGAGAATCATCAAGATCAAACCTACCCAGGGAAAGGATATGGAACAAAGATCATCCTTTTGAATTGATCATGGGTGATCCGGATGTTGGAGTTAGAACCAGAAGTGCAACTTCAAATGAATGTCTATTTTCAGTTTTTCTATCTCAAGAAGAATCAAAGAAAGTTGAAGATGCATTAGCTGATCCAGATTGGGTTCTTGCCATGCAAGAAGAGCTCAATCAGATCAAAAGACAAGAAGTCTAGACACTAGTACCCAGGCCTAAAGATAAATCTGTAATTGGCACGAAATGGGTATACAGAAACAAGTTAGACGGTGATGGCATTGTTACAAGAAACAAAGCCAGACTGGTGGCAAAGGGTTACTCCCAGGAAGAGGGAATTGTTATGACGAGACCTACGCACCAGTTGCAAGACTTGAAGCCATCATGATATTTCTGGCATTCGCAGCATATTCTAATTTTAAAGTTTTTCAAATGGATGTGAAGAGTGCATTTCTGAATGGAGAGTTAGAAGAGGAAGTATATGTAGAATAGCCCCCTGGCTTTGAAAATCCAGAGTTTGCTGATTTTGTGTATTTTCTATTCAAAGCTCTCTATGGAATCAAGCAAGCACCGAGGACATGGTATGACACTCTATCTGTGTTTTTACTTGAAAATGGTTTCATTAGAGGTGTCATAGATAAAACTCTCTTCTATAAACTACATGAAAAAGATATGATATTTATCCAACTTTATGTTGACGATATTATATTTGGTTCTACTAATGAAAACTTGTGCAAAATATTTTCTAAGTTAATGCAGAGTTGAAAGGCTGTATGTATAGACCTATATGTAACATAAGGTTATAACTCAACACAAGAACAGGACGTGTAAATAATATGAAGTTATCACCGGAATCAGGAAGACATGAAGACTTGGTAAAGACAAAGGATAAAGAAGAAATCTACAGACTTGAAGCATTAGCTCACTGGAAGAAGTTCATTAAAATGTTCATGCCTCAATGAAGAATAAAGGTTGAAGTATTCAAGGATGTGGAAGCAGAGAAGCAGTTGTCAAAGTACCAGAAAGATTCTAGTGATCCAAATCTGCAAATTAGTCAAGCAATGAATTGCAGAACACAAGTACAGGAATCGATAAGATAGAATATACGGCAAATACAAAGAATCAAAATATTAGATGAAATCTTGGAGTTTATTATAGATTGCTGGAGGAAGTTCATTCATATGTTCAGACTTCAGTGAAGGATAAAGTTCGAAGATTTCAGGGTTTCAGATATGTTTATGGTTCAGCATAAGTGCCAGAGGATTCCAATGTACTTACAATCGAAGCACTTCTAATCATCAAGGAACAAAGTCAATTGTATTGTAAAGAAGATGTGAAGATCAAGATCGTGTTAGTCATTTGTGAACCAGACCAGTTGCACCAAATGTCAACACAAAAGAGATTGAGAATTGCATCATTGATTCAGAAGAATTGGCTATATGATTAAATTAGTAACAAGTGAAGTGGTATGTGACTAAGCCCAGAATAAATCAAGGTCGAATTAACAAGGAAATATTTATTTGACTTGGTTGTAGTGGAAGAAATTATATTAAGGGCTTAACAGGTTCGAAATTGGCTAAGTAAAGAGACTACAGAAGCTGAATCCAGAAGTCAACTTGGTCAAGCTATTTTGTCTCATTCACAGATGGTTAACAAGTATTTTTGTCTTATTCACCTATGGTTATTAACCATCGGGTGAGATAAACAAATGAACAAAGAATTGGTGAAATGAAAGGGCTTATTTTGTCTTATATGCCGATAGTTATTAACTATCAGGAAAGACTTCAAACCCACCAACCCACTTGCCGATGGTTACTAATGTTTGAAGTAATTGATTTTATTTCAGGAATTGTTTTAAGTCTCCGATGGTTATTCTACAGACACATCGATACTTAAACAATTAATCAGTAAATTGTTCCCGATACTTATGAAGAAAAAGAAGTGAAGCAGCAACTAGTTTACTTGGTCCTAAATGAGCCACGTATCCTTGGTTGAAAAAGTCTACACATATATTGAAACAGAGCCATTCATTTGGAGAAGTCTTCTACAACACAACAAAAATATCCAGAGAGAGAGAAGGCGAAACCGGAGAGGAGAGAACACCTAGAAAAATCTATACCTCTTCACCGGAGATGTATTAGTGGCCGGTCCCTTAACGGAAAATGTTCAAAGCCACTATATATCACTCTCTACGGTCTTAGTTTCCTTTGTACTGATCAAGAAATACTTGTATAGGAAATTGAGAGTTATATTTTTGTTTAGCAGCGAAGAACTTGTTCTTCGGACCGGATTTGTTGGCCGCGTGTAGCAACCTCAGGGTTTATATTTATCAAATGATATATTCCCCGAATCTTGTATTGTTTATTTTCCTGCTAATTTTCTATAACCGAACTGATTAATACTAAACACAGAAAATTAGTAAGCAGCTCCGTAAACACAATTCATCTCAAGAACACGAGCCCACTAACCGAACTCTAAATTATTTATTCGTAAAAGATTCGAAAGAACTTTTTGATTTAGTGAGTATCGTATTCAACCCCCCTTCTACGATACTTCCGGGGCCTAACAAGAGTATATATAAAATGAGCATGATCGGTGGGGGCTATCTTTCTTCCTTGGATTGCAAGTAAAGCAAAAGGAGGATGGGATTTTTATTTACCAATCAAAGTACGTAAGGGATCGTCTGAGAAAATACAGTCTAGAAGATTCTTCACCGGCAAAAACCCCAATGCCAACAGCCACCAAGCTTGACAAAGATGAAACTGGTAATAAAGTTGACATCACAAGCTACAGAGGTATGATAGGCTCATTATTATATCTAATTGCTAGTAGACCCGATATAATGTTTGCAACATGCTTATGTGCAAGGTTTCAATCTGACCCTATGGAATATCATCTTATAGCCGTTAAACAAATTTTTAGATATCTAAATAGTACACCAAATCTTGGAATTTGGTACCCTAAAGATACAGGTTTTGACCTAATAGGCTATACAGATTCAGATTATGCAAGATGCAGGATGGACAGGAAAAGTACTTCTGGAAGCTGTCAGTTTCTAGGACGTCGTTTGATCTCCTGGTATAGAAAGAAACAGCACTCAGTATCTACCTCGATGGTCGAAGCAGAATACATTGCGGCAGGTAGCTGTTGTGCACAGATCTTGTGGATAAGGAATCAACTAAATGACTATGGACTTGCGTTGAACAAAATTCCAATTTTCTGCGCTAACATAAGTGTTATAGCTATTTCCAACAATCCTGTACAACATTCACGAACCAAGCACATTGACATAAGGTATCATTTTATCCGAGAGCATGTCATGAACGGAACTGTGGTGCCACACTTTGTACCCATAGAAGATCAAATAGCCGACATCTTCACGAAACCACTTGATGAATCCACTTTCTCTAAGTTGGTTAGTAAACTAGGAATGTTAAATAATGACTAATTTTTGTTCACTAGGAGTTAAGTTAAGCTCATAAATCTTAAATGTTAATATTTAAAGAATTTATGAGATTTAAATTAATAAAATCCTAGGGCTTATGAATTTTTGAATAAATTATCTTAAGATTATTTTAATACTCTTATAAGACAATTATTTCAATTATAACATAAGTACTTATATTTATTTTAAACATTCTTATGCATTAGTATGTAAATTATTGTATGTTTTTCTAGTTATTATATGTCCTTAATAATTTAGTAACATGTACATATTTATTCTTATTATTATTAATTAATCTAACTTTCGAATGAAATTTCCTTTATTTTATCTCGAATTTTAGAACAATTAATAATATTTGTATGTATTTATTTCAGTTTTTGTACATTTGATTATTATTTATATATATTATTATGTAATTAATCTAAGTTTGAATATTTTTAATTATCTCGGCAAGACTTTTCATTTTAAAAGTCTCGGCAAGACTTTTTCAAAAGTCTTACCGAGATCTTTTAAATAAAAAGTCTTACTGAATATAATTATATATGTTTTGTTTTATTATTATATCTATTTAATTTTTCAGAAAGACTTTTAAAATAAAATAACTTGGCAAGACTTTTACTCGGCAAGACTTTTCAAAAGTCTTACCGAACTAAAAGTCTTACCGAAATTTTTGTTTTAAAAAAGTCTTACCGACAGTTATGTAATTTACTAATATTTTTGCATTAATCTCAATAAGATTTTTTATAATAACTCGGCAAGACTTTTCAAAAGTCTTACCGAGTATTAAATAAAAAGTCTTACCGAGATTTTCTATTATTTAATCATTTTATTTCTTTTTAAAGGTCTTATTCAGTGTTTAACAGTTATATACACGTATATATACATACACAGTCGAACAGTTTCTAGCAAGACTTTTGAAAAATCGATTAAAACTCTTGATTTTTACTAATCAACAACTGATTTCAGTTGCTTTGTTTGAATCTACAAGCTTTTGCTTGCTTAGTTTTTCAAAATCAATCCATTAACGACGAAACTCTGCCCATTTTTCGAAGTAATCGATTGTTCTTGATCGTTTTTGACTCAGCTTTGACTGATTACTATTATAAGGAACTGATTTGGACTGCTTTATAGATTTAAAGATAGGGTTTTGAGTTGTAATATTATTTTTTTATTTGTTGTATTTTTTTCCTCTCGAGTTGTAATTGTTTTTATAATTTTCCTTGTAATTTTCGATTAAGGGCTCATTCAATAGAAAATTAATTAATTTTTATGATTAATTAATTAAAATGGCAGCCATGTTTGTAATAGCTAAAACAAATTTTGTTGGGTACTTTGATCCTGTTAATTGCAAAGAGACTAGGTTTAGGCCCTGGATCAGATTCATGAATGAACACTCCCTGGTCAGAGCAGCAATTACATTAAACACTCCACTGCTAATTGAACCTCTGAGGGCCTTATATTCAACAGCAAGGAATATTTCAAACGACAAGCTAGTTCAATTCTCATTCAAGATTGGAGAGACAGAGTACGTAATAGATGAAATTGATATAAATAGAGTTTTAGGGTTCCCGACGGAAAATTTCGAGGCCCTACCCTCAATTGGAGACATAACCTTCTTTTTACAGATAATTCACTATCAGGGAACTATCGATTTAGTAAAGTTGTCTAAATCTCAGTTGGTAGCTGAATGGGATTATTTCTTCGACACGTTAGCCAAAGTCTTTGCTCTAACAATAAAGACCAACTTTCAGAACATATCAACACTACTACAAGTGATTGGATATTGTGTAGCCCACAACAGGAGTATCAATTTTGGGAAATTAATCTTGACATAAATGATAAGGAAGATGGGCACAGCTGAGAGCAGAAGACTGGACGTAGATAAAAAAGTAGCTTGTTTTTATCCTAGATTTCTAATGCTTTTAATGAATAATGTCTTAATAGATGAGGATAAAGCCAGATTTACAAATAGTCCAGTGGAAGAATCCCCTACAACACAAAAGAATTTGTTCACCAGGCTGAGCAACAAAAACAAATTCTAAGGAGTAGCCACAGTAACAATAGAATATTTGGCTGGCATTCTCAATCAGATAGTCAATCCAGCACAGGCTCAACCGCATCAGTGAGAGCCAGAACAAGTGCCAATGGAAATGGAAAGTTCTGCACAACTACTAATTGAAGCTACTCATCAGGCAGAACAAGAGGCATAGGAACAACAGGTAATATCTCAAACCCTGGCTTCTAATTTCCTACCTATATATATACCTACTGCACTTTTAAATATATATGTGGCGGACTGTGATTGTAGTCTTTCACCTCAGGACTTCGGCTATGAACCTGACAACACACAGGTTCAATCCCAAGCTGAAATAGAACCTCAAACAGTTTCTCCTTCTCCAACTTCATTGAGTCTAATCAGAAAAATGAAAAAACCTGTTAGAAAAGTACGAGGTAGAGGTGTTACAGTGACTGAACCTGCAGCTCTGTCTCCACCTTCTAAAAGATCTAAAATTCAACCTGAGACAACTGCAGACTCTTCCTTATCCTCTCAGTGGGATATGGAATTTGAAAAGGCAATTCAAAAGTCTCTAGACTCACTCGATCAAACGGGTGATTCTATTGAAATTCTTCGTCTGGTTACGGTATCTTGTGAAGAGTCACGCACGCTGCTAGCGCTCATACTAGCAGGACCTCCATTTGAAGAAACACAATCAGATGAGGGCACATCTAGAAATGAAGAAAATATTTTTGAAACAAACTGGTCGGATGCCACATTTATAGTGGACCAAGATTTTTTTAATGTAGTGCAACATCAGATAACATCACAGGTATTAAGGGGCACCACAGACTCTAATGAGCCATTCAATACATTGTCTAAGGTAGTGACCCCGCTGGATTTCTTACATCCAGTTCTTTTAAAAGAAGGTCTGAAATCCACTAGTAGATTTGAGAGACAACCACTCGTTAGAAGGAGTTGGGGCTCCATTCACGGAGTAGCTACATTAGTAGCAGAGCCAATGCAAGATAATCTTGTTGAGGACGCGCCTTCACAGGCATCAGAAGAGCATTTCGACTCTTCAAAAGATATTGTTTTATATACAGGTACAATATCTGGATCTGGAAAGGAGCTAAACACTAGTGATGTGAGGCAAACACAGAGTGAAACACATGCACCGAGTGATAGTGAGTTAAACAGGAGTGCAAGTGAGACGAGTACACACACACAGTGAACTACTATCTAAAATGGAAGCTCTCCAGAAGCAAATGCAGATTGTCCAAGATGAGTTGATAAAAGTTAAAGCACAAGCAGAACGCCTACATCTGCCTCTGTAACACAACAGTTGAAAATAGTGCAAAAAGATGTTGATGATGTCAAATCCTCCATACTTCTCAAAACTCAAGATATCCAGACCGTGCAGAGTCTCATTGCTGATGATATGAAAGAAGTCAGCAAATTATATTAATGAATTGATGAAGTTGAGAAAAGTTTAACCCTGACTATTTTTAAAAATGAAAAGATCTCTACACAACGATTTAGCGAACTGAATGATGGCATGACATATTTGAATGAAGGAATGAAGCAAGTCTATCTGACTATGCAGAAATTAATGACATCTTTTGAAGCCTCAAAATCTCAAGAGGATCCATCAACTAAGGGGGAGAAAGAAAAGGAGAAAGTAGTAGTTGGAGATGAAGGGGCTACTCAAGATAAAGGAAAATCAAAACTGTATTTTGAAGAATAATTTCTGTTGGGATTCGAGCACATATACGCTGCGGAATTACGCTAAATAATAAAAAAATAACGAATCCCAAACGCAGGATCCGTGTATAATTGGCGGATGATTATGGAGAATCAGATGTGTACCTTATTAAAGCTTTCCTTATGATGATTATAGAGGTCCAGAAGCGATGAATCACAGCAGCCCTTCACAAAGATCTGCTCTCTATCGGTATCCACACGAATGTCGTATCATCTAACGATCACCGGAGTTAGGTACTAGCCTGTTTCTACCTCTTTGTCTCTCTCTTTCTCTAGCCTCTCAAAAACGTAGAGCTGCTAGGGTTTTTCTCAAAACGAATTTATAAAACTGTTAACCCTAAAGTATACATCTTTATGTATATATAGGGGAGAGAGGGACTTGGGCCAAAACCCTAATCTGATTGGACCTTTTAAAACCCATTCAGATTTCGGATTTATATTATTATTAAATTCGAATTCTAATATGTATATAATTAATTAAGTCTCACTTAATTAATTAAATAAATAAATTCGAATTAATAATAATAACATTATTTAAATTCATAATTTAAATAACACTCCGTTTAAACGTTCTTTATGTGTGACCCATAAGGTTATTATTACGTTGGCAATAATTTTATTTTCTAATAATAAAATTATAAACAATGAGCAGCATCTAGTAATACATCATTGCTACCCAAGTAATAATAATAATTGGTGATTCATTTAAACCTTTCGTGAATAATGTACAATGTAATATAATCCCTTTAACCTTATATTATAGATCAAACTCGAGGCATGTATTGTGTCATCCTCTTCAACATTTAATCCGGGTTTCCTTGATCAATGAGTAGACTATTAATCAAATCAACATTTGAGCATGGTCATGCATTTTATAGTCTCACTCAATCAAGAGGCCAATAATATCACTCCTAAAATAGGAGGGTTAAAACCTATATCTATCATTCATATTTTTCATACGATTCATAGCATACCCAATGTCCACCTTTATCATTACCCGGTTAAAGGTAACTTTGAGTGTAATCAAAGTATATTAATTCTCGTATAGAAATATAATGATTTCAAGTCAAAGGATCAATACATTATTATCATAGTGAGAATTTCTTATGACACTTATTAACATATAGATTCTCACAGCGGGTCTGCCCAGTGCCATGTATTGAGACATGCACTTATGTTCTTGACTTTAGTATCACCATACGTATGACCAATGAGATGTGGTCATCAGTCAATAAACATGCTAGTCTTATTACATTATTATTGTCCTTAAATAATAATACTCGACTAGGGACTTTTAGGAATATAATACTGTTCATATAATTTCATTTTTAAGTCACATACTTAAAGATATATAATTCGCATTAATATTCCAAGGACATTTATTATGCTTTCAATTTATAACGCAGTAAATAAAAACATAATAAATATTAATTAAATAATCAAGTAAACATAATCTTTAATTATTTATCATAAAGTATTGTCTCTAGGACACCAACACTAACAATCTCCCACTTGTACTAGAGCCAATCTCTCATGTATCTAAAACCCATGGAACTAGTATGACCTTTATGCTTCTACTGCGACAAAGCCTTGGTCAGTGGATCTGCAATGTTCTTATTTGTATGCACTTTACATATATGTATATCCCCTCGATTATTAATCTCTCGAAGAAGATGATATTGTCTGAGTATATGCTTTATTCGAGAATGAGACCTTGGTTCCTTATCCTATGAAATGGCTCCGTCATTATCGTAGTATAAATCTATCGGATCTGTGACCGAAGGAACCACACCAAGACCTGCTAGACAGAGTCTAACCTCTGTATTTTATCTTGACAGAGTCTAACCTCTAGACTCTGACGAGTCTATAGACTCTGTGAGACTATAGACTCTATGAGACTATAGACTCTGAAAGTTTAGACACTTAGACTCTGAAACGGTTCGAATTCGCGTCTGCAGACTCTAATTACATTTAACTCATCTAAATGACTTGAAATATGCGGTAACAGTTACTTTTTACTGGTTACAGGTTGTAGACTCGTGTGTATTGTATACATTCGAACAAAATAGAATTTTTACATGTAATTTACTCACTTGTTTATTGTAATTATTTTCTAAGGCAAAAATACTCACAGAGCTATTCAAGAACCCTAACCAGTTTTCTCAAGAAATTCTATCTCTTTCACTTCAATTACTTCAATGGCTGCTATTTTAACTATTATGAGAGGACGCAAGACCATTGCTTTCACATTTGGGGACTTTGAGTTCATGACCACTAATAATGTTGCAGCCCTAGGAGACAAGAAGGGTGTAGACGCTGACTATTATCCAGTAATGGATTTCTTGGAGCAATCTGAACTCAGCTATATTCTCAAGGCATCACCAGTCATTCTGAAAGGCATATGTCAAGGCCTATTTGTAGTAATTAAATGACAACTCAACACAATAAGAAAAAGAAGTAAATAATAAGTACGTTAACAGGAATCAAGACAAACAAAGTTAATTGGACACAAAGAATCCTAAGAATCAGAAGTATTCCAAAGAAGTTGTTACTTAACACTGGAAGAAGTTCATTAATATGTTCAAGCATTGGTGAAAAATAGAGAAGTAGTGTTTCAGAAGATTCAGAAGATTTCAAGTGCCTACTACAGAATGATTCCAAGAAAAGAAGATATTTAAGACAATGCAAGAAGCAAGACAGAAGATCACAACTATTAATTTTGAAGAGGTGAAGAATATTTATTTAGTATGACATAAATGAACCAGACAGTACATTTGTGTGTCAACTAATTAAATAAATATTTATCACCCAGCTCAAGTGATTTTCATACAGAAGACAAGAAGACTCAAGTCAAATCAACAAGGATAGTGCAGTGAAGAAACTAAATTAATTCTACTATCAAAAAGTTAATTAATAATTTAATTTATCTACTTAAATGAATTCACCTTGAATTAATTTAATTTATAAATTATTTTATTAATAATTTGTGGAATTAATTAAGTTAAAGGAAGATTTAATTTTACAATTTAAGAAAGCCTTGCTGCATTTATTTTAAATGATTTACCGAATTATTTCGGTAAGACTTTTCAAAAGTCTTACCGAATTAACTCGGTAAGACATTTTAAAATAAAAAAAGTCTTACCGAGATAAAAACGGTAAGACATTTAAAAGTCTTATCGAGTTATTCCCAGTAAGACCTTTTCAAAAAGTGTTACCGAGAAAACACTTGACTCGGCAGATTTCTGTGCATTGTAATATTCACAGATTTCTGTGCAAGTTTGGAATATAATTGATTAAACCCGAACACTTCATGTCGAATTCGTTCTAGATTATTTTATCAGTTATAAACTTTTAATCAGATAATTTTTGTAATACTTTTCAAGTTGAAAATTATATCTTCTACTTGAACAGTATTTCATTAATATTAATATTTCGTGATTAATTAAAATAATATTTTAAATCCGAAATTTCGCGATAATTTATAGATATTGTATTCAACCCCCTTCTACAATATTAGGGACCAACACATTCACATGGATTCTGTCTCTCAAGCATGGAGTTCGGCCAAGGTAGTTGATCCTTCTCAAGATCAACCAGGTCAAATTATGTTCTCCTTTGGCTCCACTACCTTTGATGTTACTGCTGATGTGCTTAACTCAGTGTTTAAGTTGCCTGTTAAAGAACCATTTCATAATATTGTTGATGATTCTGATATCAATGACATGCTTAAATCATTAGGTTACTCTACTAGCACTGGTAATATGAGTAAGTTAACTAGGCCTTATTTAAGGAAGGAATGTTCCTTCTTTTTTGATCAAATTGCTAAGTGTTTTACTGGTAAATGTAGTGGTTTTGATGCTATTACATTTATTACTTATCAAATTGGTCACAGTCTCTTCTCTTATTTGATAAAGTGATCAACATTGGTCATATGTTGCTCACTCAAATGGGAGCTAAATTGAGCAATGTACAAGAGGGAAGAAAGAAAGTCTATTATCATAGATTTTTTATGCTTCTCTTGAACCACTTTGTTCTTAAAATATCTGTCAAGCTTGCAGATGATTGTTGTGTGCAGGCATACAAGCAACAGAGAAGAATTTTCTCTGACATCAAGAGAATTGATGAGTAGAAGGGAATCAACCTGTCTGCCATGGTGTATTCACAGGTAATGCAGGAAAAACTTTCTCTCTACAAACCTTCTATCTATAATTCTTCTTTCTTTGTGGTGAAATGGTGCAAGAACAAATTATGGAGTGTCACCCTACACCTACCCAAGTAGCCAAATCCCCTTCTACCAAACAATCTCAAAAACATAAAACTAGGAAACCAACCTCTAGTGACTCTCAAAAGGCACCAGTTGTAAAAATGAGGAGATTGGTAAAACTCAGGCTTCTAGATGAGCAAAGTGATGAGGAGCTCAACCCTCTAGAGAAACAAGTTGTTGAAGGACTTTCTTTGCTAAAAGAGGGTCATGATACACTTGATTCTAACCTTTAAGCCAAGAATGTAGACTCTCCAAAGGCTACAGTCTCTAAAACACCTAGGGATGCACCTCAGGACTCTCAAATTGAGTCTCCTGGAAAAAAATTTGTTAAAAAGTATAAGGGGTTAAGGAAGGCTTTTGAATCACACACACAAGAAGTCTGTAATTGCTCTCAAGTCTCATAGACTCTATAATTGTTCCATCTGATGAGGTGCTTATCTTTCTATATCCGTTGGTGGAATCAATTGAAGATCCAGAATCATACAAGACAAAACAATAAGTCTTAAATCTTCTTTCAACTTATGAGGCCCTAAGGAAGAGAATGGAGACAGAGTTAAAAATGTCTGCACAGGATGTGGTCACAAATATATATAGCTACCTCTTTGACTCTTCACTTCAAGATCAAGCAGCTGGGCTCATAGAGGGCAGAACAAATGAAGTTCTTAGAGCACTTGGTGTGCCATATTTTGAAAAGTCAAATTCTAAAAAGATTAAGAAAATTCAAGGCCTCAAAAGAAGAAAATCAGAGTTCGTTGCTGAGTCAGAGACTGAGATTGAGCAACCAGTCTTTAATTATGAAGCAATTTGGGATAATGAAGTTACCTACAGGACAGCCATTCAATGGATTTCTCACTTCCAACCTCTGTCAAGACAAGTGGTTAACTATCTTGTCCATAATATAGGTACCATTTCCAATGAATACATCTATCCAACCTACCAGAGTAGATTGGATCAATTTAAGGGTATATACTTTCAAAAAGTGAGAAAGGAACTGTAGGAACTCTTCAATCTCATTGATGCCGAGGCAATCACTGCAATCCATATAAGGGCCTTTCATCACAATTTGGATGCATTTATTATTGAAGAACAACAGGAGGATGAAGGTGCTGGAAGAAAGTTGAAAGATGGGACTAGTGCACCAGTGGTGAGTAGTGAAACAGATGCTCAATCTGTCTCACCCACACAAAAACCACCTACTCAGAGGTTGGGCGATAGTGGGACAGGGGAGCATGCTGAGAGGCCCTCTTTGCTAACTCACTAAAATGATGATGAGAACCCCAATGATATAGGAGGACAGACTCTGATGGATGCTCATGAAGAAATTCCACAATCTATTCTATCAGAGTCTATCCACTTTGAGGGGGAGTCTCTTGCACTAATACTCGAAGATGGTGACACTTAGACTCTAGATTCTAATGAAGTCATATTGAAGCAGTCAGAGTCTAGAATAGACCCTGAGACTGAAATACTAGAGCAAACAGACTCTGGAAAGAAAGAAAAAGCTAGTAAGGGTTCAGAGTCTGTTACTACTCACCCCTTGGTGGAAACCCCTAGCCTTCAGACAATTGAAGGGCTTCTCCTCCATCAAGGTGGTTCAGGTATTGAAGCATTTATTACTTCTCTCATAACCTCTTCTGTAAGATCTTTGAGTGCACCCTCCCAAATGGGTAAAAATAAAAATAAGAGGCTGGCTCTGGTCCAGGCAAAAGGAGAGGTAAACAAGGCTGTAGAGAGCTAGAGTGAGAATGGGAAAGTGGATGCCCAACCCCACTATGAGAATGAGAGAATAGGGTATCCTGAACCTAGCTTTACTTATTGGGATCAAGAATTTCTCAAAGTTGATCCAATGAGTTGAGGTAGGGGATGGATGAACATTAATTTTTACTTATCTTGTAGATTGGAAAGAAGGAGGAAGCTCTAGCTGCTCAAAAGTCATTCACACAGAGACCAGAACTTCATTTAGTGGATTCTCTAGCAATGAGAGCATACAGAGTTATGGAGGCCTTGGTGGATACATCACATATTCAACTTGAGACTACAAAATTGAAGCCAGATACACCAATTCTTATCATGCCCATCCAGGCAAGGCTTCTAGAGTCTACAGGGTCTGATCATTCTAAGGATGAATCAGGGTCTATAATTCCTTTTGTAGTTTCAGAGTCTACTCCACCACCAGAGTCTATAACTCATGTTACAAAGATTGAGCTTGTTGATGCAATTGATGATTCAATCTCTGAAGATGAAGAGGAGATGAATCCATCTTTCACCTATTTTGATCAAGTTTTTCCCCAATCATGGGAAACAGCACATGCTAAGGATTTCACTGATTTTGACACTTTTAAGAGCATTTTGGTTATTCAATAGTCTGAAAGACTTAAAACTTTTCAAAAGAAGGCTTTTCTTCAAGAGCATGGTCATTATCCTGATGAGGAACAAGATGCTTCTCTCATTCAAGAAAGTGAAGCTATAGAAGCTGATAAAAAGGTAGCTAGGGAAAATGTAACTGATCAATTGGTTGATGTGGTCACTCATATCTCTCGCATCAACAAAAAATTGCTCAGTGTTGACAATACCACATCTATACTAAAGACATGGTTTGAATCGTTGCACTCTCTTCAACTCTCCAAGGATGATGCAGTCAAGGATTCCTTGGCTGATTTCAAGACAAAACAAATAACTCTTCAAAATGATGTCAATTCTCTTAATGCAAAAGTTGATTCTACGATTGCTGCTCAGGCCAACATTTCCTCAATGTGGTGATGATGTCAAAAAGGGGAGAAGAAGGAAGTTGGGAGTTCAAGGAGTAATAAGGATGATGTTTGCAAGGATGACAAGTCAAGGGGAGTTTAAAGGAGGAGAGATGGTGATGATGATGAAGCTGGTGATAGTTCTCATGGTCCTAGGGGTCCTGGTGCTAGTTCTCATGGTCCTAGGGGTCCTGGTGGTGTGCAACAAAAGAAGTATGGAATGTTTGTTAAAACACAATCTCAGACACACCAGTTAGGGACTAGACATGGGAAATCAGGGTCTAAGCCAGACTCTGAAAAGAAAAAACAAAGTACAGACTCTAATGAGAAGAAGGAAGTAAAGGAGCCAAGCTATTAGAAGTGTAGCCAATCAAATACTCAATTAATGGCTAGGAGAACCAAATGGCTTGGTGGCTTTTCAACATCTGATATTGACAAGACTACAACTCTAGTTGATGATCCACAGTCTCTTACAGATAGTCAGTTTGAAAAGATCGCTCAAAAACACTTGAACAAAGTGGTGTCTGCTCAAATTGTCTATAATGTTTTTGAAAGAAGGTTTCCAAGAGGACATGTTGGAACTAAAAAGGTGAAAACTGAAATGCTGGTATATTTTTTAAATGGAGGAACTGTAAAGTGGATTAGTCAGCAAAATTTCATATTCTTTAAACAGGATGATGAGTTGCAATATATCAGATTTCTTCTATCAATAGAAGCTGAAGTGAATAAAAGAAGGAGAGAAATAACCAACAAATGGTTTATAGAGATTGATAAAAAGCTGACACTGCACATACAAACAAATAAGCAGATGGATAAGTTTTCTCTGAAATATGTTGATACTGAAGGGAAGGATCAAGACATGCCTCTGGAAGTAAAAGAGAATAAATTTCAACAAGGTGTGGGTCACTACAACTTATGGAATGGAAGATTAATGTTTTGATGTTTAAAGATTTAAAAGAACAAGAATACAATGCTAATGATTTGAGGGCAGTTTACCATCAAATCAAATGTGACAATAAAGAGATGATCAAGTTGAAGAAGTTTGTTAGTGAAGCTCTAGTTATTGTGGAGGAGAATATGTTGGTCATTTCTGAGAAACAACACAACTTTTAAGAAGATAAATTTATAAGTAATTCTTTGTTCCTTATAAATTTTTATACTGTTCTAGATTAATTATTTCATTATTTAGTTTTGACATCATCAAACCTTGATTTATGCTTACATTTTATAAAACATAAATAGGGAGAGATTGTTAGGAATATATTCATTTGATGATGTATAAAATACTAGAACAGGGTCTAGCATAGTTTATCTGTAATAAGCCTTTCTAGTCTCTGAAATTTTCTATAATCAGAGTCTAGATAGTCAACATTCAATATTAGATGTCATTAGTACATAGAAGATTTTCAGGAGAAATAAATCCAGAGTCTGGATAACAATCGGAGTTTGGAAGTCAATCGGGGTCTATAGATTATCAGAGGCTATAGTCTATCAGAGACTGAAGATCATCAAAGTCTGAAGTTTATCAGAGTATATAGAACTGAAGCTGAATTTGAAAGGTGATGACAGTGATGGAAAGTCTTCAAAAATAAAGATAATTATATTGCAAATATGCTATGGGAAGGAAAAAGAATTTTAGAAGGAAACTATCAATTAATAATTAAGAATTCTATTCCTATTGTATTTTGATTTTCTGTTATGAGTTAATAGGCAGCTCTCTATATAAACATTCTATGTAACCTTATATAAAAGTCTAAACATGTGAGAGCATAGAGATAGAGAGAGTTTCTGTGAAAATACAGAGAAACTACTAGGGTTTGTGTACATCCTAAGATAGTTTGTATTTAATATTCTTTAATACAAACACTGATTTTTTTATTACTGACTTTTGATCTTTGTTAAAATAGTTCAAGTTTGATTCTTCTGTAATTGATTGAAACTAAGGCAAAAATATTATACAAGTATTCAACACAGATGGCTCAGATACCAATTGTTGGTCCCTATATAAGATTGTAGAAGGGGGTTGAATACAACCTTTTAATTTTTTCACGGATTATTCTGATTTAAAATAATATTTTAATTATCAAGAATAATTAAAATTATTTATACAAGATTCAAGTTAAATACGTATATTAAACTTGAAAGGGTGTTACATTATTCCGTAGAATATTTCTTAATTCCTAGAACAAATTTGACATGAACAGTTCTACTTAAGGACTTAAAATTCAAACCAGTACAAAAAGTCTATGAATATAACAAGCAGACAAATTACTCTATTTGAATGATTTCAACCACTTGAAAAATGAAGCCCCTGGCCTAATATTTATAGAGTTTTAATTTGATAAGACTTTCTTAACAAGACTTATAAAAGATAATTAATTATGCCTTCAGACTTTTGATAAATCAGTGGGCAAGACTTTCTAAAATCGGTAAGACCTTTGAAGACTCGGTAAGACTTTATTTCCAAGCTTTAACAAGACATTTTTCACTCTGAAATTCGGTAAGACCTTTTCCCACTTCCATCTCCAAGACCTTTTGAAGTGTAAACTCGGTAAGACTTTTTCCACTTGCATCTTCAAGACCTTTTTCAATTGAGAAATTGGTAAGACTTTCCAAATTCATTCTATAAGACTTTTAAGGTTGGTTCTCGGTAAGAAATTCTTGAATAAGCTCTTCGTAAGACTTTTTCGATAACACAAGGTAAAACATTTCATTCAGCAGTCTTTTTCATTTTTTTTCCATTTGATTGGACACGTTGCAGCTTGGATTGGTTACTTTTAAAAACATATTAACCTGCTAATTCAATTTGAAAATCAAGGGCCTATTTTGTCTTATTATGGATAGCCTCCGTATAAATGCTTTTAGATCTGCATAACATATAATCTTTGATTAATAAATAATTAATTTAATTCAGAAATTATAAAAATAAATATTTAATATTATTTAGATATTTATAAATATAATTTACTAAATAAATAAAATATTTATTAATAAAAATAAATCATTACGCTCTAAGCTACGATCTTTTGAACATCTAGAACCGAACTCCTTTTGACTTGGAAATGATATATCAATTTCAACCGGGGTTCCACTTTTACGAATATATGAGTCTTCATTTCTTCCGTGTCAATTCTTTTTCCGTCTTATCTTCAAGTCAATACCGACATGCCTGTTTAGCTGTATCCAGTCAAATATTCAATCTTGGATTCTGACTCTTATACACTACATTCCAAACAAACATGTATCTTGTTAGGAATCTACATGTGATTTAATGATAACATTATCTTAGAATCATAGAAATTTTATTTATTGTAACTGATCAATTGATATGAAAGTTATAAATATCAATTGATCAGGAAACCATTTATCAGTTGAAGTGTTTATATGAATCAACTGATAATTTGGATTGTAGCATAGGTGTACTTAGTCTATTTCAATCGATAAGGTGTAAATCAATTGATATTTTGTTCATCAATTGATGTTAGAGTTGATTGATATGGATCATCAATTGATGTGTAAATTAAACTGTTAAATTGTAATTATGTGAAGACAGGAAATTGCACAAGTGAAGGATGATCAATTGATATTGAAGCATCGATGGATGAAGGATCAATCGAAGAAGCCAAGTCAAGCATTGAAGACCATCAACTGATGTGAAGACCCATCGACTGATATATCGATTGATAACATCTATCAATCGATAAGACATCTTTTATCAATCGATGGATATAAAGATCAATCGAAGAAGTACATCAGTTGATGGATTAAAGAATGGATCAATTGATATGCTTAACAGCAAATTATCAATTGAGTGTGACAACACAGAAAGAATATCTGTTGAAGATCCAGAGAACAAAAGCACACCTATGGAAGACAGTCTAGAGTGACTGTGAAGACTCAATCAGAAGCTGTCTTTCAAACCTTTTTGTAAAATAGAAAAAGGTAAAAGGAAGGCAGGTAGAAACAATCCTAGAATAGGAATTGTAAAAGAACACTTGTGGTATATAAACAAGTGTAGTAGCATTATTAGAAAACATAAAAGATAGACATATTTCTTAATCAACTGATCAAGCTTGAGAGCACTTGTGTAAGAACAGTTGATTTGTTTTCTAATCTTGTAAAAACGAAGCTAGGTTTCTTCTAACCTAGGAGCATTGAGCAAAAATATATATTGATGGAAAAACCAATCCATCAATAATTTTAAATCTCTTTGTTCAGTTTTATTTTTCAGCATTAATTTGTTCGAACTTATTCTCTTATTCTATCAAACATCAAGAACAAATATTAGAACACACAAAAAGTTTTAATATTTGTATTCAACCCCCCCTTCTACAAATATTGACATTGTTCTAAGGAATAACATATCTTTTTGAGCTTCCAGCTTTTTTCTTCTTCATTCTAAAATAATTCTAAATTAATTAATCCTTTAATTAATTTAAGAAATAAATTAATTCTAAGTAAATTAATTTAATAATTTAATTAACTAATTTAATTTAATTAATTAATAGACAATTAAATTAAAGTTTTGACTGTAAGACCATTGTTAATGTAGATCAAACTCTTCTGTTCTTCACCAATAACATTTCTAACCACTTGAACTTTTTGATGACGAATCTTTACTGACATTGTTGACAGCCTGTGCACTAGTCTGGTTCACGGATGACTAACTACAATGTTGATTCTCATTTCTATTGTAGTGGTCTTTATATCTTATTTTGTCCTATTTCGTCTTCTTTTTGTTTTTCTCTATAATTTTCTTCTTCTGGAATTTTTCTGTAGTAGGCACTTAAAACCTTCTGAACTCCTTGTGATACTATTCTTTTATTTTTCACTAACGCTTGAACATATAAATGAACTTCTTCCAGTGTTGAGTAACAGTCTTGTCAGAATTCTTCTAATATTCTGATTCTTCGTGTCTAGTTGACATTCTTCGTCTTGATTCCTTCTTCAATATTTATTATTTACTTCACTTTCTTATCTGAGTTGGGTTGTCATCTCGTTATTACAAATAGGCATAAACATATCCTTTTATCCTTGAATATAAAATATTGGAACTAAAGTTAAAATTGAATGCTTATAAGAACTCGACTAATTTGGCTAAGGAGATCATATATAAATATAGTGTTAAAAAGAACAAGAATAAGAATCATATCACATTCACTGTAGCAAGTAATATTGTTAAGGAGAATGTACCACATGTTCTTAAACATGTTAAGGATCTCCTATTTATGAAGCCAAGTACTGAACCCTAAGATGAGGTTGAAATTATCATTAGAAGAATTGTTTGTTGATAATAAGTTGAAAGAAAAGGAGGAACATGATAAAAGGGTAGAACGACCTAAGGCATTAGTTAAAATTGAAAATGTTAAAGGTTGAGATAGGTATTAAAAGAAAGACGAAATGTAGTAAGAATGGCAAGATAGGTGTTAACAATGCTAATAATTCTACACCTTCCCCTAATGCACCTAGAAAAGTGTGTAATAATTGTAATTCTACTAGATACCTTACACATGCATATAAAAAGGTTAAAGTAGAAACAAATATTCCTAGTATGAATATGCCTGCCATGAATAGTCCTCATTTGCCTTGTGGTAAACCAAGTTGCATGCCATTTGCTTTTAATATCATGTATGTTTATTTTAATCTTATGAATGCATCTACTTCAAGTACTTTAATTTATCAATTATGAGAAAAGTATGAAAATGAAGTATGTTGGGGCAAAGACTAATAGTCCCGCTAAAGTTAACAATGTGACTTAGAACCCTAATCCAAATGGCACACCTTGTCAAGGCTAAAAAAAAGGGTAAGATTTTAGTCAAGTTAGAACTAAAACCTGTTAAAACAGAACCTGTGCTTCTCTTGTTAAGACACATTTTAAGTCCTCTAAGTTTTTTGGACCCAAACAAGTTTGGGTGCGAACGAACATATATATAACGTTTTCTAATAAACAATTAAAGAGTTTGTACTACTCTTTGCTAGCAGAATTATATCCAAACTCACTTTGGGTTTGCAGGGCATAGATAAAAATGAAAAGATCATGTGAATTCTTAATAGTGGTTGTTCGATGCACATGACAGGTGATAAGTCCCTACTCACGAGTGCGCTTGAGAAGACCAACTCAATATTTACCTTTGGAGATGACATCTAAGGACTCACTTCGGGATACGGTTGTCTAAAAATTAGAAATGACATGATTGAAAACATTTATCTTATTGAAGGATTGAAGCACAATCTCCTTAGTATCAGTCAATTATGTGACAAAGGATACAACGTAAATTTTCAAAAGGAGAATTGTTAGATCTCAAATAAGAAAGATGAAAAGCGTGTTCTTCAAGGAGAAAGAAAAGAAACCTATTTGTAATTTCAGGTATATTTTTTAGCATTTTCTTGATTGAATGACATAAGTATTTGTTGAGTGAAATACGACAGTAGGTTTAAACACATTAATGGTCTACGAGCGATCTAATCGTCATCTGTTAACTGAAGTTTTATAACAACGACCCCCCTCTCTCCCCCCTCTCATAATCAATCAATTCATATCATCCTTTTTCTTCTTCTCTATATCCTAATCCCAAATCCCCTCTTATATTAGTGTATTAGTTTAAATGATAAATAACTTTTAAAAAACATATATCCCTGTCAAAATAGTTATTGTCTCTATTTTTTAAATTTTTAACCCCTTTAAATCTTCGGATATGTGTCATATCCTCTAGAACTATTTTCATATCCTACAGATATGAGATTTTGAACGAATTTAGTATCATGTGTGATGACTTTTTATACCAATATGATTTAATGCCATTTTTTATGGCGTTTTAACGATATATGATGGTTGATATATGTCGTTTAATAATGATTTTTTTTAATCATATTTCACAATTTTCTATCATAAATTGAGAGTTTTACGCTATATATACAATATCAATTTTAATTAGTTAATTTAAAAAATCTGTAAATTTTCTTATTCTTGTTATTTACTTAACTATCTAATCAAAAGAGGTCCATTTGGTTAGATATAGTAATTTATTATTTTTATAATTTTATATTAGAAATATTATAATTAATATTTTGTATACTTATTATTTTATTTCTTTTATAATTTCAGGTGTGCTTTTTAATATTTTCTGAATTTTGGGAACATCTTTACATGACCTTGGTTTAGATAATAAATTTTTTGAATAAAACAAATTCTTTATCTCTATATTTTGTATTTAACCTCCAAATTTTGTATTTCAATATTATTTATTTATGATTAACGAGAAAATACACTTTTAATCACAATTTGATGATAAAATACTCAAAATATCACATTTTAACAATATGACCCTCTCTACCACATAAAAATGTGTTTTATAGTTCCGTTTATAGTTTTGAAATAGGACACACCAATTCACAGTTTTTATGTAAAAGAGTACTGGATACATGATTCAGTTAAACTTTGTCTACAAATTTACCTCTTTTCAAGCTAAAATACACTAAAGTACTAACATAAAATATACACTATTATATAATTAATTAGTCTGTGTACATAACTAAGAATATAAAACAGATTGTTGTGAATTGATGGATATATTTTATATATTGTATTCTGTTGTATCAGTCGGTAATAAGTAGTAGGTGTTAATGTATTAGTTTGTTAGTTTTTTTTTCTTTAATTAATTTGGCTTATAGCCTTACAAATGATTATCTGTTCTAAAGAAATTCCTCTCGGGTGAGCCAGGATCGAACCCAGGACCTGGGACGACAGAGGATAAGCTCTCAACCACTTAGACTATCCAACCGTGCTCGTATTAGTTTGTTAGTTAATCACGTGAAAAAGTTGAAAATTTTACTAGATCTCATCTATAAGGCATTAGAAAACGTGATTTTGTGCTGCGTTGTTATAAACACATTGTATCTATACGTTTTTTCACTTTTATCACAAATTATAATTGCCTTTTCTAAAAACATTAGTTTCATTTGCATTTTTATGTGATAAATATGACCATTTTTTAATTTGTGATATTTTAAATCATTTTATCTAAAATTATGATATAAAAAGCCAATACTTCAAATTAACCTTGTCAAAAAAAAATATAATAACATATACTCCTTCCGTTCCAAATTAACTGTCTTATTTGACTTTTTTGTGGTTAATTTGACACAATTTTGATTGAGAATAAAAATTTATTCTTTTATAATTTTGAAAAACTAAAAAATACATTTTAAATTAGATTATATATATTTTTCAATGATATAGTTTTTATAATTTTTTTCAATTATATAATATATGTAATTTTCAGTCAAACTTGAGACAATTTGACTATAGAAATATCAAACAACAGGTTTCTCACTCTACTAAATGACTTGGTTCTAGTTGACAAGGTGATAATGAGAACTCAAATACCAAATTTCTGAGAGCTCTAGCCGAAGAATGGGATTTATAGACATCATTGATAAGAGACAGAGCAGACTTGGAAGACATGTCTCTGGATGAAGTATATGGAAAGCTGAAAACTCAAGACTTAGAGTTGCAGCAAAAGAAGAATACGAAAAGTGGCAAGGCAAAGTCAGTTGCCTTGAATGTTGAAACTAAAGTCATGAAAGCTAAAGAACAGATTCCTACAAGTTCTAAAGGAAAGGGAAAAACTGTGTTGATAAAGGAAAGCAGTGAGTCAGAGTCTAAAACAAACTCTGATGATGAATCCATAGATTCAAACATGATGGAAATGGTTGCCATGATAGTTAAAGCCTTCAAAAAGATGAAGTACAAGAAATTCAGAAAACATGACAAGTTTCATAAAAGGTCTGGTAATTCTGAGAACAAGGAGATGTTCAGAAAGGGAGAAAACAGAGAAGGGAAGTCAAAGACAAAAAGAATAGAAGATCTTTTCTTATTTAGGAGTATGAATATTTTGAGACTAAACGGACGGAAGAAATAGCTCTCAGCGATCTAATAAAATATTACTATAAAAATATATTAAATGGTTCATTTCAATATAGAAAAATATTTCATTCTGAATGTTCCACTGATTTATATTTCTAATATTTAGGGAAAAAAATTTAAAGTACTTTGTCGCTTTCTAAAGTACGAAGATATTGAGACTGCGGAGACAGTCTGAAAATTGTGAGTGTAAGATGGCGCTTAGTAGTATGTGTAACAGTTATAAGTATAGATGTATGTATATCTCTACTCACCATTTCAATAATGGTCTTGTCCATGGCAAGTTGAACAATGTTAAAGTGGGAACACGACGTCGTTCATTCACCTCTCCCATTCACAATTTCACAGAGACTTCCAGAAGCTTCACTTGGGATGACGTCATCCACATTTCTCAAACTCAAAATCACGAGTCATCCTCATCCTCTCTCCACGGTTTCTTCGACAAAATTAAACTCTGCAACCGCGGCGCTGTATGTATAATTCAATTGTTTTTATAGATATGATGTTATGTATGTCACGTAGTCAACTCATTATTATTGTGAATGGATATGTAATAAACATACACTCAGTCAGTGGCGGAACCAGAATTCTAAAAATTATCGCAAATTTTTGAATACGAGACCGGGTTAAATATATTGTTTGTAATTTTTGAGTAAAAGTTGGGCGTAGTGCTAAATTTTGATTATTGATGTTGATATAGTCTAGGTTAGGCCCCCTTGATTCCGCTCCAAAACACACTGACAAATTGTTAGTGCAAGGTTAAATTAACCTAGCAAGCAATGTAGTGATGATGATCGTGATTTGTATTTGAGCTTTGATATTACGAATTGCTACATACATCGTAGGCATTTTTTTTTTTTGCAGCTTGCTGTTATTTTACACCTAACAAATTTGTATTTTGTCTTTTTAAGTGTTAGGATACTTCAAATAAGTTTGATTTTATTCTGCCTATTTGTTATGTTTTACTATCTCTTTAGTCAATACTCAGCTCTCATTTGTCTATCTTGGCAGTTTATGATGGAACTATTGAGGTTAATGTGTTGATTTGTTGCAGGAAAATGTAGATGATTTTATTCCGTTTGTCATTGAGAATCATGTTGTTGGCTATGTTCACGATGGGTAAGGTTATGACTAAATTTCTACTGCTGATATGGTTTTATAAGTGCCTATACACAAGAATTTTATAACCCTAATGTAATTATATTTCAATTTGGAGATTAATCAGTACAGGTGAATTGTACTATGTATGTGGTAACTCTGTGGAATATGTTTTTCTTGCGTATCGAGGCAAAGGTTAAATTGACAGGGGTTATAAATTTGACATATTACTATATTAGTATTTACACAAATTAAAACTTAGGTCAGAGAGTTCTACAATGATTTGTCAAACTGAACTTAGGTGGCATGCTGTCTTTACAGTACATGATTAGGATTTCGTCACATTAAGCCAATATTATGGCACTAGCCTGAAATTCCCGTTTTTTAGCGATGACAGAATGTCTTAGATGGAAAATTTGAGATATGGTTCAAATATCCCTATACATTTGACATATTTGAGATATGTATTAGATTTACTATACTAAAAGCTATTTCTGATCTAGGCTACTTGAATTTCCTAGTTAGAAAACTAGGTCAATTACTCACTGTATATGGCTTTAAGGAACATTGGAAGTCTAGGCTAGTTGGTTGACCCTTAAAGTTAAACCTTAGCGGTACACAATTTTATATGCGAATATCATCCATCTTCACTTATGTGAGTCTGAAGTAACCTGTCAAGTATTGGATACTGATTGTTTGGCCAGAAGTAAACTTGTGGTCAATTGAAGTGCATGTTGTCACTGATTTTCTACTAGTGGTAAAATTGTAACCAATTGAAGTGCATATTGTCACTGATTTTCTACTATTAAACTGATCGGGACGTTTTAACGTATATGCAGTTTTGCAGGCCATCTAAGGAAGTTCCCAGATGTGTTTATATTCCCTGAGGATGATTCTCAGGCTATCCATTTTGGAGATCATGTCCGGCTACATTCAACGCTGATAACTCCTGATGATAGAACTAATGCTGTTGAAGATGTAATAAAGTGCTTAGGTGAAGAACTAATTCCAGGAATACGGAATGAGGTATTTGTTATTATTTTGCCATTTTCTGTTTTATAATTCATAATTTCATCTATCTACTGGTTATACAACATATGCCACTAGCAATCTAATAAGATCACTGAATTCCTGTTCATTGTTGTATGTTGTTTGACTATAAGCAGCTCTATCCAGTCATGTCGTCTTTTGGTACACAAGCATTTTTCTCTCTGGAACGCGCTGCAGCACCTTACTTTGGGATAAAGGTGGGTTAAGTCCTTTGTTAATATGGACCATATTTTTTTTGGGAGAGTATATATTGCCTATTATTAGATTCTTTTTGTAGGAATGAAAATACGAGATTCGTTTAGAATTTCAGCATAACTAAAGCACAGTGTATATCTTTTATGTAATCAACTGTGCCAAAATGTTAAGGCTTTAGGCGTCAATTGTATCATATTATATTGAATAATATCGCTTGAAAGTACATTTGTAATTCTTCGTCTGATCTGGCGTATGAATATTAATTTAATTTCTTTTCTAATTAACTAGTAGGCCTATGGAGTTCACATGAATGGCTTTGTTGAAAAGGACGGGCAGAAATATCTGTGGATTGGGAAGAGAAATGAATTCAAACCCACCTACCCAGGGATGCTTGATCATCTAGTTGCTGGAGGACTGGTTTTTTACCGACCTTGATACAATATTCTTTTAAGTGGTATCTTACAAATTATTATTAGCGAACTGATGCTGAAATTTGCTTTTTCTCTTATTTTCGTCACTATAATGACAGCCTCATGGTATATCATGCGGAGACAATCTTGTGAAGGAATGTGAAGAGGAGGCTGGGATAGTGAAATCTATTGCCAATCAGTAAGTTCTTGTTGACTGTTGATCTATCATGACTCATAGAAGACCTTATATAGCTAGGATATTGTAACTGAATATATCTAGATCCATGTACACTATATATTGTGTCACCATCTCAGTCTTTAGCATGCTATTCCAACAGAGCAATACCAGTTGGAGTCGTCTCCTATATGGATATCGAAGGATACAGATACAAGAGAGATGTTCTGTTCTGTTATGATCTAAAACTTCCAGAAACTTTTGTTCCCAAAAATCAGGGTAAGCTATTTACAAAACCGTTATGCTAATCACAAGTTTGCAATGTAAGCTCATTTCCCTTGCAACTAGCTCTCATTCTGAAATTATAAGTAGAGAAGTTTGCATTCCCTGCATGAAGTTTTTTGTTTAAATTGTTATTAGTGTTTGAAATGCACCTCCTTAATGAAATATTTAACTTCAATATCTTTAATACTTCCTCTAGGCTGGTGTATTTGTTTATGGTGTTCCATGTTAAGCACAAACATAAAAACAAACATTATGGACCCAATTATTCTAAACAGGGATGTGTACGGTTTATCATCTTGATATTAAAGTATAAATTTATATTGAAGGTATTAAAATTAGTATAGCAAAAACTTTGTTCTGTCATTTTTCTTAATTATGATTTGTATCACAATTAATTGATGTTGTCAATTAAAAAATCAACAAATAATCATTTTAACTAGTCTTGCCCATTGACCAGAGCTCCGATTTGATCCGAGACATAATAGGTGGATATGGATCGTACTTGAAAAATCCAATTCGATAAGGATCCGATCCATTAAGAAGCTGATATAGATTTCGGTTCATCCAATCAAATAAAAACCCGATCCGATTATAAAAAATTATATATATGGGCTCAAATGAGAACCCGTCTTAAAATGAGAACTGAGATCCAATATCAGTCCTTTATTTATTTTCAATATGAATCACTCAATTATATTCTCTCATTTTTCAACGTTGGTCACCTCTATCCAGCAACCATTAATTTCGATTAACAACCAACAATTGGAATTTTAAATCTAATCAAACTCATCAAACTCTGTCTCTTTCTCCTTCATCTCAACCTTTTTCCACCATCTCTCTCCTAGCTTCAATGAACCATTGAAACTTTAGATCTTTGAACATCTACACACTCAAAAAAGGTGCACTACCAGCTCATAGTTGCAACGTCTCTGTTCCACATCTCGTCTCTAATCAACTAACATCGTCGAAATATTCTAATAGTCTAACAAGAAGGCGTGCTTCTCCGCTTTGATCACATAAGAAGCCCAGTCAGCCACCAACTCAGCGCAGGTCACGTGACCTGCAGTTGGGCCTTCGCTTTTTGAGGCTTCCTCTACCCACATCTCTATGTGTCCGCAACACTTCCATACGGAGAAAGATAGGCTTACCATGTTCCACCCCGGTGAACTCATGCAGTTATTGATTTCCGATTTAACATTCGTAGATCTATCTTCGTTATTGAGAATAATGTCAGACATCACCACCTCAGATCTCATATTTTTTCATGATTTCCGATTAAAAGTTTTTGGTATTTTTGTACAAAGGTTGCTGATTTGTATTAAATTTTTCGTGAATCGGCATGAAATTTGGTGATTCTGTGGTGGTTTAGAATTATTGATAACTTCAATTTAATTTTTGTGATTTCGTGATTGTGGTAATCGTTTAAGTTTTAGTTTGGTTTTGAATTTTGTGGTGGCTGTAGTGGTGATTTCGCTTTTGATGGTGATGATTATATATGTTATTTGCCGCGATTGTAACGGAGATGGAGGTGGTTTTAATGGATGGTAGTGGTGGACTGATGATGTGGTTATAATATATTTGTATCTTTATGTATATTGAACTTTGGTGATTTGAATTTAAATTTGGTGATTCTGTTATAAGTTCATAGTTCTGTAACTCTCTCTCTGCTCAAAAGAAAACATCTAATATGAAGAAAACTGAGGTACTTTTTCTGACCGTTGATTGATTTCTAATCTGATGGTTTATATAACTGTATCAGAATTACTTAAATTGAACTTGAAGGGTATAAGAGTAAAACTGACTACTCTTTTATATTTATGTCAACATAGTCAATAAATTCATGTTATAATTATAACTGTGATTATATCTTACAATTTTTACTAAACTATCCTTATTTATTTTTTATTAAATACAAGAATCTTCCTTGTAATATCATATATATAATATATATATAATCTTTTAATGTATATGATTACAATTATATTTGTTTGTAGCTTAATATAATGGCTTTTCTTTAAAAAATATTAATATTTATTGTTTCTTTTACTTTTTAAATTTTTTTGCCAAGTGATTTAATGATTTTTTCGATGAAGTAATTTTATAATTAGTAATTTTATTGAAATTATTACAATAGTTAGTAGACTACTTAGTAAAATCTTATTATTATTGTTTAAGAAAATAAGTTAAATTGAATCTTATCTGATAATAATTAATGAAACAATTAGTAAAATCTTAATAATATTTCTTGATAAATAAATTATATTATATATTATTTTAAAATAATTGATAAATTATTTAATACATACTTATTAAAATTCACATAATTAGTAGAAAACTTTATAGAATTAGTTTTTGAAAGATATTAATATAGAATTTTAATATTATTTCTTAATAAAATAAATTATATAAAACCTTATTTTAAGGAATTAAAAAAATTCTTCGTATGAACTAAAAATAGACATAATTGCAATGAAATACATAATTGAAATAAGAAGTATGGTCTAAAAATAATTGGTGAGGTGACATATTTAGTAGAAAACTTAATAAAATAGTTAGTAGAATACATAATGGAATCTTAATATATCAAATATGAAAGATGATTGTATTAGGTGTTCTAATAAATAAAAACTAAAAATATAATATATTTAATATTCTATTAATTTTTCTATGATTTTACTAAATATTTTTACATTTGTAAAATATTATCTATGAAAATATATCTATACATCATATATGCCTAAATTTCAAATTGAATAAATATTTTTAAACTTGAAACTATCAAATTTTGGAGATCTTTTTTGATATAATATATTATGTTTTTTCCTTACTTTTAGAGCATAACTTCATCATGTGTTTTATTATTTTTATTTTAAATTTAAACAGAATGGAGGTCCGATCCGATAATCCGAAATCCTAAGGGATTGGACATGGATCAATTTGTTGAAAATCCAACAAAAACCCGATCCGAATCCAATCCATAAATATTAAATGGATATGAATATGGATTTAGTCAAATCTGATCTTAATCCGACCTAATGACATGCCTGATTTTGACTATGATATGTACCAGTGTTTTTTTTGTGTGCTGGTTTTCTCTTATCTTAATTTAGTTTTGAGAAAGCATTTTTTCTTTTAAAATTATATTGCAGTCTAATTCAAAAAATATTGAAAAAATTAACATGTTTTTGGTTAAAAATTAACAAACATAACAATTTTTAGGGGATGTGGACAATTTTAACAGTTAGGATAGCGCAACTACACATGTGTATACAGTTATTGTATATGAAGGATACCTGATGGGGGCTAGGGTTTAGGACAAGAATTCCAGCGACAATACACAAGAAGTGTATTGCCAATATTAATAATAATAATTTGATTTGATTACAATAGTCAATCCCTATTTATAACAACCCTATAAAATATTTCTTAATTAAAATAGAACTCTAAAAGATAACTATTCCTAATATAATTAGCTAACAGTAAAATAATCTATCGTTGGGTTTCCAAGTCCTTTTATATTGCTCCCATATAGTCTCTTTGGGCTATTTAATACGTTGTCCTGTCAGTCCTTCCCCGAAAAGAACTCGACTCTGTCGAGTTAATAAAATAAGAAGGTACACGAACAAAGACTGGCGCATGAGTAGTACATTAGAGCGATCACAAGTAAGAGTATAAGTTGTTCCTCCTTTGACAATAGAGTATGTATTGGGACGATCAGCATAAAGCCAAGGACATCCTAGAACGAGGTGGCAAACTTTAAGAAGTAAGACATCACAAATAACTTTATCACTAAACTTTCTAATTGAAAATGTCACCAAACGTCGCTCCCGAACTCGTAACTTAGTATCATCAATCCATGATATGTTATAAGGTTCAGGATGAGGTTCTACCTTTAAATCCGACCGTCATACTGCATGACTAGATATCACATTTGTACAACTTCTAGCATCAATAATGTAACACTCCCTTCCCAAAATTAGACGAGGGGTTATTTATCAAACCACAAACTTGTATACAGAGTACTAAAATCCACAAAGCTTAATGACTAAATAGGTCCAACAGGTCTCCAAACTAATATCAAAACCTCCAAAATAATTCAAAATGATAAATACGAATAAATCCAAAATCTCTAATAATAAATAATGTCTAAATAATAGCTTGAAGTCCAACTTCCTAATCAACTGTATTAAGGGTAGCTTTCCATCACACAGTCCGGGATCCCCTTAGGTACCTGCCAGAAGAAGAATACAGCATGGGCCAAATCTTTAGTACGGATTGGAATACAGTTTATAAAACAAGAAGTAAGATATATAATTTGATAATAATAAATAAACTTTAATTTTTAAAGATAAGGATGAAGCAAAGAGAGGTTAGGATATTTCATACCGATATCAAAACATATAACAGATACACACATCATAGGGTACCTAATGCGTGCAACAAACCTGACAACATGTACGGCATATACAACGTCATCGCCAAATATCCAATCACAAATCAAATCAAACTCTAGGTGCACCCACGTATCCTCATACAAATATCAAATGCGCAAAACTCGCCTCTTGAGCTATCAGAAGGATACGCCGTGACCAATCACACTGCCACGAAAGTGTCATGTCACTGGTGCTGCAATGACATGGCTGTAGTACCCCTACAGCTGGTTAACTCGTTATACCCTATATCATTCTAAGGGTTTAGATAAAATAATTTTCACAATTTTAAAAATAACCTGAACATATATTTCAAATATTCTACGAAGATATGTAACATACATAATTTTTGAGAATCACAGAAACAAATATTTAAATTTTCGAAACAGACTTTAAAATAATTTTCGGAAAATCAAAACAGTTAAAACGAATAATAACGGAAAAAACAGATTTACGAATGGAACGAATTAAATTTAATTAAACCTAAAAAGAGTAGCACTGAATGGAAAGGAAATGAAATCCATATATTAGAATAACAATAATAGATACTAACGAAATTATCCAGACCCAATATGATGCTTTTAGCATGCTAGTATTTTCACTATGTCCGTATCTCACCATGCCCATGTTTCAATGATGTTTGTGTTTATATATAATCCTCACGCGCTCCTCCAATTACATATCAAACTCAAGAATTAAAAACGGAAATGTATGATTCTTGCATATTACTAAAACATGAAATTCCCTTGCTTTTCTTTTGACCTGAGCAGCTAGTTTTAGGGCTAACTATTACAAAGATATTTATTAGATGAAGATATTTTAAATGTGTCAAAGGATTGAAAGATAGATATATTCAAGTCTAAAGTTTGTTATTATAAAGAAAACAAACTAATAAACCAAACTGTAAACAAATCAAACTACAAGCATATAAATACAAAATTGAGTATAGCTAAAAGACAAATTGACAAAAAAAGAGTAAAGACTAATGGGGGTGATTCGATCCAGATTTATAGGTATTGATAATAATCCATTGATTTGTATTGATTATATTTGATTTAAAGATTCCACAGATTATATACATAATTCATAGAGTCTGGGCAAAGTTAATCATGAATTCAGTAGAATCTTTTGTGATAAAGTGAGATTTTAAAACATCTAAAATATATAAGAAAATCCAACATAATCTATGGATTTTTAAAATCCATCAGTATTAATAAATATTTGAATACCCCTAGATCTTTCGAACTCAATCATGATGAACAGATTATAAGATTTCTTGAAGGATTTATACAACAAACTAGAGAAAAGGTTAAGAAGTTAACAAATATTTTTTATTATGGATAAAAGAAAAGAGTTAATAGAAGAGTTTAAAGAATCATATTACCAAATGGATACCTATGAAGAAGGAACATCTCAAACACTAAGTTTTAAACCAGAAACATACCCAAAAATACAAAGTGAAAAAAAGAAGTATCTGTTAAGAAAATATTCGAAACCAACTGTTTTGAAAGAAACAGAGAAATTTTGAAACATATACTTTGGAGGAGTAGAATTTACTATAAAAGCATATTTTCAAAGAAATATACACCAATACAAATATGCATTTTAGATGATAGAATACTAGGGAACATACAAGATGCTTTGATATCAGTAATAAAAGATTATTTTAATATATCAAAAACTAAAATTTACAGTACAACCAAATTTTAGCATATCATTGAAAGATGAACACAAAGACTTAGCTTTAACATTATATTATAAATTGGATGGAATAACAATGCCACTTGGAAGTAAAGTTATAAGTATTGAAATAAAAATGATTTATGCCTTAACAGGAACCATCATGTTAATAAACAACATGAGCAGAATATATTAGTACAAAAAATGTATTATTACTAATGAATTACTATTAGGAAGCGAGTTTTTAACAATGATAAATTACAAAATTTATAATAATGGAATTGAAATAAATTATCAGGAAAAAATCAGATTCATAACTAAAATATGAATATACAAGAAAAACTTGAAAAGAAAAAACCAAAATTACAAAAAGTAAAAGATGCTCTAGTAGAAGGAATATACTCACAAATAAAATATCTAGAATATTTTGAAAAGGAAATAAAATTAGAAAATGACATAAAACAATTAGAAAAACATAATAATAAAGAAAGAAAAATATGGTTAAACATGGGAAATGGATGGAAAAAATGAATTAATAAAACTGACTAATATTAACGAAAAAATACAAGATTTATGAGAAGAAATAATAATAAAATAAAAAACAAAAAACATGACAATAATAATGGATGAGATAAAAAATGATCAAACTCAAATAAGACAAATAATAAGAGAACTTACTAATTTATGGAATGTATCTGAAATACTGACATTTAAAATAATATTAGAAAAGTTAACAAATTTAGAAGCCGAAAAAACAAAAAATAATCAAATAATAAAAGATGAAAATATTACACCTCAACTAGAAATAATACCTATTAATTCTTGGAGAAGGACTAAAGAACCTATTATGGTAGATATAAATAAACTAAAACCCAATATACCGGACTTAGTAGACAAAAGTATTAGATAGATTTTCATTATTACACAAGGAAGGAAAATTTTAATGGATAAGCAAAAACATAATGTAATAACATTTCTTAAAAATAATGGAAAAGAAATATTAGAAAAAGAAAAAATCAAATATGAACCTATAAAAAAAGAATCAAAAAATATTAATGATACTGAGAAAGAATAGAATATTTACATTTAAAATTAGAAAAACAAGGACAAGAATTAAAAGAAATAAATAACAAACTAAAATTAAATACTAATGAAGAATGGTTTAATAAATATAAAAAATATAAGGATAAATATAAAAATCTTGAAAAAGAAGTAAAAGAAACTAAAAGGGAATTGAAACAAACTAGACAATAATTATACCAAGAAATAGAAAAAACCAAAAAACAATTAGATATCCTAAAAGAAGAAATAAAAAAACTAAAAGGAAAAGGAAAAGTAAAAGTTACTAGTAATGAGAATTCAATCGAAACTAGTAACTCAGAAAGTTCAAGTAATAATATTAAAGAAATAAATTTCATAGAAGAATCATAAAGTGAAGAAAAATCAGATTGAAGAAGAAAATAATCAAATAAAGCAAGCCTTGAAGAAATTGAAAAATGTAAATGCAATTATATAAGAAGAACCATAAAGTGATATTGAAAAAGAATACAATGAACCAATAGGAACTGAAATAGAGACAAAAGATATAGTAAATGAAGATACTAATAATTACCCTGAAGAAGAAGTAATGGACCAAAGTTTAGAAATAATAAAAAGTAATACTAATAAACTACCTATGCATATACCAATTGGACAACATGCAGAATTTAAAGAATTTGTAGGATCAATATCACAAGGAGTTAACCTTAATGGGTAATTTTTAGATCTAGATAATATATATGAAGAACAAGGAATTAGTAGAAGAATTATAGATTGGATTCTTGGAACTTATATAGCATTGATGAGTTCTACACATACTAATAATCTTGACTATACTTATGACTTGATATCCAAAACACCAATAAGCAAAGTAGCATTATGGATATAATCTATTGCATATCACTTAAAAACAGAAGTAATGCGTAATGTAGGAGATTGAAAATCTATGGTACAAATATTTGATATGATATTAAAATGAGATTTTTTAGGAGAACCATGGATAGTAACAAGAGATCAAGTATTAGTTGAAAGAAAAATGGAAATAATTATGAATTTAAATAATATGAAATGTTGTAAAATAAATAAATTACCTCAATATACTATAAGTTTTACAAAATTATTTTGTGAAGCCAAATTTCAGCCCGAAAGAAAGTCTAATATATCAACAATTATATTATGATCACCTACCAAATCCATATAATAATGAAATAACTAAAGAATATAATAAATTAGAATACAAGTTATAACCTGTGATACCTTAAGTCTACAAACACCTTGTAAAAAGTGGATAATATTAAAAAGAATACTACGAATAAATACAATAAGAATCAATAATCTAATGACAAATATAAATAATAAGTTACAAGAATTAACAGAAAAATATCATAACTTATACCAAACTTTGGAGAGAATCCGGTACAACTTTGGGATAAAGAAAAAATATACGCCGAAATAAAACTAATAAATTCTAATGATATAATAAGATTGGAGCCTATTAGATATAGTCCTACTAACCAGAAGGAATTTGAAAATCAAATCAATGAGCTATTAAATATGAAAATAATACAAGAAAGTAAAAGTCCACGTAATAGTCCAACCTTTTTAGTAAGAAAACATAGTGAACAAAAAAGAGGTAAGGCTAGAATGGTAATAGATTATAGAGAATTAAATAAAAAGATAATATTTGATGAATATTTTTTGCCATATAAAAGAAATCTTATTAATAGACGAGGAAATAAAAAGTGGTTTAGTAAATTTGATTGTAAAAGTGGATTTTGACAAATAAAATTAACAAAAGAATCAAGATCTTTAACAACCTTTAGTGCACCTCAAGGACATTATGACTGGATAGTATTACCTTTCGGATTAAAAAATGCACCACAAATATTTCAAAGAAGAATGAACCAAGTCTTTAGAAAACTAAAAGATTTTTGTATAGTATATGTAGATGATATATTAATATATAGTGATACTCTAGAACATCACATAAAGCACCTAGAATAGTTTATAAAAAGTGTAAAACAACATGGAATATTACTCTTGGAAAAGAAATTCAAAATCTTTAAAAATAAAATAGAATATTTAGGATATATTATAGATAAAGATGGGTTACAATTACAAAATCATATAGTATCTAAAATACAAAATTTTAAAGACAAGTTGGAAAATAAAAAAGAATTACAACAATTCTTAGGAATAATTAAATATGCATCAGACTATATAAAAGACTTTACCACAATTAAGAAAACCTTTGCAAGAATTGACGAAAAATAAGCATTTTGAATTGAAAGAAGAACATGATAAAACTATTAAATTACTTAAAGAAAAGATAATTAACTTACCAAAATATAGAATACCAATAGAAATAGACCAATTAGAACTTTTCACTGATGCTAGTGACAAAGGAATATAGGATAGGGAGCAGTTCTTATAGCATATGAACATAATGATATTGACAAAGAAAACCCCCTCATATATGGATATGGAGGAGGAACGTGGAAACCAAATGAAAAGAATTATTATATAAATGAAAAAGAATTATTAGCAGTTAAATGTGGGATTAAGAAATTTCATTATCATTTATTACCCGTAAAATTTATAGTAAGAACTGATAATACTCAAGTAAAATCTTTTATTGCTAATAAAATAGATTAATTGTCAAAATTAAATAACAGATGAAAATGGCAATCTTTCTTTTGTTATGATTTTATTGTGAAAAATATATCTGGTACTAAAAATGTTTTAGCTGATTTTCTTAGCAGGTACAAACATGACAACTAACAATTTTGATGAGTATATCAGAAATATTACAGAAATGATTATAAAAAACCATGAGAATTGCCCAATTACATAAAGATATAGAAACCACAGTACAAGAAAATACACACAGCAGGTACAAACATGACAACTAACAACTTTGATGAGTATATCAGAAATATTACAGAAATGATTACAAAAAACCATGAGAATTGCCCAATTACATAAAGATATAGAAACCACAGTACAAGAAAATACACACAGCAGGTACAAACATGACAACTAATAACTTTGATGAGTATATCAGAAATATTACAAAAATGATTACAAAAAACCATGAGAATTGCCCAATTACATAAAGATATAGAAACCACAGTACAAGAAAATACACACAACCTGAAACAATTAGCAGATGCCATCAAGGATAAACAAACAGGAAAAACTCTACAAAACCCAAGTACACCCTCTACCAAATTATAACATTTTATATCCAAACTTGCAACCATGCCCTCACAACCCACTTCAGTACATATATCACCTTCTATTACCATGAGTGCAAACTCAAAATTTCACCTGAAATCATAACAGCTTATGAGAAGATTATTAAATTTTAAGATTACAAGTCTAATACTGAAATTCCAAGGAGCTCAAAGATTAGTAAATATCCGAGATATTCATGCATTGAAAATGCAAATCCTGAAGTTGTTGAGAAATTATTCATATATGGATTTATCAATAAAATAATAGTAACTGACACCCTGTACAACATTTCAAAATTTCCAAAATTAATAGTAGAGTCTACCAAAGGTATGATGGAATCTTTTGGCAAAGGAGTATATGAAATACAGATATTTGATGCCTCTACGGATTTAGTTGGCAAACCTATAATGATATGTCAACTATTTAATACAAGGAGAAATAGTGTTATAAATGGAGATCGTGAAGATTTAAAATTAGTAGTACCATGCACTATTGAAAAATTTCAAGAATGAATCTGTATAAAAAGAACAATTGGATTGTTAACTCTAAAAGGAAAAATAGAAGATATGCTGAGAGCAAGAAAAACTAATATCATTGGAACAAGTCGAGGAACACAAGTTGAAATTATCACGCAATATTATGATAATGAAACAATGACAAAAGATACTGCAGGACTCGAAAGAATGTATAATAGAATTATTAATCTGCAGCACACTCATGCAAAATCAACTATTGAACAATATCATGGATTAGCTGGACAAAGAAAAATACTTGTGATAAAAAACACCAATAGTACAAATAATACCGATATCAATGTGATAAAAGAAGAAGAACCCTTTGACCCTTCAAATAGGCCTAATGTACTCCAACTACAAAACGGTCCATGATACTATAATACAGATCAAATGTACCATAATATTACTTAATAAAGATGAAGGCATGCAACATGGAAGCTTTGAAGAGCATGACAGAAAAAGAAATGATGTAGTTTTGAAGATAATAAGATATATGAGAAGACATAAAGTTAATGAGAAGACATAAAGGTAATGAGAATACACTGAGAAGACATAAAAAAGAGATAAAGACAAAAAAAGAAAAGAGATCATGGCAGACAGAGATAATACAACTTTGAAGAAATTATTTTTTTAAAAAAAAATCATGTAGCAAGAAAAAAATGTGAGGAACTCTATATAAGAAACTCATTGTAATACAAAAAATATCGAGCAATTCTGCAATAAACTTTAAAGTTTGAATATTCTCTTATGTCTAGCTAAAACACCCCTCTAATCTATAATTTTAGGCAAGAATATATCATGAAATTAGAAATACTATACGAAAATTATATTTAGTACATATTAGTTCTATAATATTATTTTATCAGTATTTTAGAGAGAGTTTGTTGATAACTCCCAGCACCCAAGTCATATCCCAGTTGATGCTAGAAAAGCAAGGAGTCCGAGTTGGTTGAGTATTAATACATTGATCTAAAATTCTGTTAAAAGGTATTATTCTGAACTAATGTTTACTATTTATAATGATGGTAAAGTAATTAGTTCTGTAATTTTGATATTAGTATTGGTTAAAAATTATAGGTATTTTAAAATTAAAATTTATAATGAATTTAATTTTATATGCATGTCATGTTGTTATGTTATACCATATATATTCCGTCCCTCTTTAGGTTTAATAGATGATGAGATCCATAACGTATAAAAATATCATATATATATATGTATATATATATATATATATATATATCAGGTACCTGTAATAGAACTATATATACCTAAAAATGGTATAGTTAGCCGGCAGAAAGTGTATTGAAGCTTTCATCTCATCCCATAACAAAATTTCTCCTCTCCCGACATGACGATTTCTATCGTTTTCTTTATCCCACCATATGCGAGTTGTACCTTGTAGTTTAGTGTTTAGCCTCGACAAAATAGGTTTTTATTGCATCGTTCATGTTATGCCATGTGAAGAAATTCTCCAAACTATGTATCCAATCAAGAAACACATCACCACGAGTATCTCTATCAAATTTAGGAACTTCTAGCTTTACTCCTCTAACTTGATCATGAGACTCGTTTGGGCGATTTCTTTGTAGTTGAGGCGGCTCTCTTTCTTTTTTACGTTCATGAAGTAATTGATTGATACTATTTTGCATGACTATTTGTTGTCTAATGATAGTGTTCATCTGCTTTTAAAAGTTTAAGCTCCACATTCTTTTGTTCTGCTCTTTAATATTGTTTCAAATAAAATATTCACTTCATTAGCCGTCACCATTGTTCTTATTTTCTGCTGGGCAGAACAGATTGTATTTGAATGTGTGTTGGATGGAATATGAGAAGCAATTATGTATTGTATATATGTGCCTAGTGGTTGACAATAGTTCCGAGGGAAACTAACTGGACGGCTGTTTAGCGGTTGATATAGGTTGATTCAACAGTGTGTAAAGTGAGGAACAATGGCTCTTGACGACCTGTTAGCAGGTGTTGGTGGCTGCTGGTGGCTGGAAGAGGGATTTTGATGCCACTTTGATGGGGCTAGGGTTTAGGACAAGATTTCCAGAAAGCAGAGTCAAAACACAAGTATTGTATGGTTACATATTAATATTAATAATAATCTGATTTGATTACAATAATCAATCCCTATTCAGAACATTCTAGACAATATTTCCTAATTAAAATAGAATTCTAAAAGATAACTATTCCTAATAAACTAACTCTAGATTGCTCCAAATAGTCTCTTTGGGCTTTTTAACATGTTGTCATGCATCAATACCCTATTCCGAGAGGCGTATCAAATTTTCTATATGAATGAGACCCAACTCTGAAGTGCCTATCATTGATACCCTTCTAGAAAATGTGTATCTAATCCATAATGTTGGCCATTAATTTCAGACTTGTTATTGTCATCATGTTGTAGTCAAAATGGGATATATAGTTGGCCTGCATCTTTTTACTTACTGATGTGATATCCACCTCAAGATTCTGAATATGCTAAAGACAAGTTTTTACATTAAAATCTGTAACTTTTGTCTGTTTAGTAGAAGGTGTCAGATACATGTTTGAAAATCTTTATCTTGCAGGAGAATATATTCTGACTCGGAATTATTCTTTCTGGTGAAATAGCAATTGTACTGGAGCTAACCAAATCGTTGGTCAGATATGTGTTTGTTTGATATGCAATTACTCTGGTATAGTTTTGAGTGTTGGTTATGACTACTTTTCTTGAAAAGCTAGGATTAAGGAGATAGAGCATAGACCTGATCTTCATACTAGCAACTATTTCATACCAGGGAGACTGATAATTGTTAGAAGTATTGTTTTGGCAATATAATGTGTGCTTGTGTTATTTCAATGTTTCATGTTTCAGATGGTGAGGTGGGGAGCTTCAAATTGATCCCTGTACAACTAGTAGCAAATATCATAGAGAAGACGGAGTTCTTTAAACCAAATTGCAACCTTGTCATCATTGATTTCCTGTTTCGACATGGGTATGCAGTTTACATTGCTCTACTTCCATATGTATTAGATGAATGACTATACTGTACATAAAATCTTGATTAAAGGAATTTGATTTCTAAAAGGGGCCGTAAAACCAAGATCATTTGCTGTTGACATAAACACGTGACACATATGATTTACACATTGTTTCAAGCCAAAACATCTAATTTAGCTGAAACACTATCTACATCTGGAATTGGTAACTCTTTTTTATATTTTAAATGAAGGTCAATTACAAGATTATATATACTTTCTCCCACACATATGCCTCCTCTGATGGCTTGAACCCTCATTTTCTCATTGCCGAGAGTTATCCACTAGCCTACAATGCTAGAAATAATTGGTTACATTATATCGCAAAAATGAGACCCTATCATCTATGAAGGATGCTGATGATTTCATTTAAAATTTTGCTTATTTTTTGTTAAGCGATCTAGCAGCCACCTAGATAACTTACAAGGCATTATCTACAATGCGGGCATATTAGTGATAGCCCAAATATGGTTTGTTTTGCCTCCATAGTAATATGGATCTAGTCTAGAGATATTGTTTCCTAGTTCTCGTACATATACCGAAAGCCTTTGTAAGTCTGATAACATTTAAACAGTTTCTAACCTATATTGTTGACCATTATTGACACTTCATTTTTGTCTATCCATCACCTTTCACTGCTTGACATCATAGGTACTCCAATATGCACAACCATGTGGTCTTGTTAGTAGTCCTTCCATAAGTGTTTTTTTAACCAAGTCTACTAACCATATCTATATATTATTTACGTCAGGAAAACTGAATTATAGGAGCATTTTCTGTTCCAACAGTTTCAAGCAATTGTAAAGGAAACAAAAAAGTAAATGGTGTTGTTTTTTTGACGGTGCAAAGTCTTTTTAGGGTTATTTTAAGGTACAATAGGACTTCTGGGTTGATTGAAAGTATATATTACGAGTATGTTTATTTAATTAAAGAACCTATATTGCATTTCATATCTGCATTTGTCATGAGTGAGTAGAAAAATGTGAACTTTATTTTAAGGAAAAATTTTAATCATAAAAGCACTAAATCAAAAATTATATTGTACCACATGCAAGCCCCGTATGGTACCTGAATATATTTTAGTCATATGGAAACCATGTTTTATTATTCGAGCAAAAATATATATTCTATGGGCATAGTAGTATACCTTGCTTTAGTCAAAAATCTCTGCGTTTCTATATTCCATTTCTGCAAACATTATTCTTAGACGCAAAACCGGTTTGACTAAAATCCGGTATATGTCTGTGTGAATTATCTATGCGTAGCTGTACCAGGTGCATTTCATTTGGTTTTAATAATGGGTACTTTACAGGCTAAAAGTAAGTTTGTATATCACCACTATTAATGTTGGCAGGTACATAAAACCGGAGGCTTCTGGTTACTTGGAACTCTTGCATAGTTTGAGGAAGGTGACCTGTTCCTAAATTTTGTCCTGTCCCCGGATTCAGTGTGGTGGTTCCCGTAGGAGCTGCTACCACATGGAAATTTAGTGAATTTATAGATTTTAGTACATGTCTTAGTTTGACAGATATAGACCACTTCTTTATTTTGTAATATCTTTGGAGTTCGGAAGTTACTTGACGTACTTGATTATGTGGATTGCAATAAAGTTTCTTCATGTTATGTCACCTCTGTTCATATAAATAATGTAACAAGGAACTAAGTTAAAAGGCGAAAGTAGACAGGTTTACAAGATCAGGACACCTGATATTTAAGAGTTATTGTGAACAAAACTTTAGCTCGGGTTGTTTAAGTGAGCTCGATTCCGTTCGTTTACTAACCCATCGGCTAGTTTCAATTGAGATCGGGTCGAACTCATGTTGAACTCGGCTCGGGATCTAACTAGGCTCTGATAATATTTTTTTATTTTATTAATATTATGAATAACACAACTATACTAAAATAAAACTCAAGTTTTAATCCGTCACCAAGTACTTGAATTTTGAACCGCACGCAAATACACTTGATAATTCAATAATTGGTTCCGATAATTAGTTCGATTTTCGGTTATGGGATATTTAGATACGAATTTGATTTAGATCAGAATTAATTTCGCTTGGGAATAATTTATATTGATTTCGGTTTGGATCAAATTTTGATTAAAATTGTAAATTTCAGATTAAAATTAGATTAAAATAAGCTTGTATCTTTTCTTATTTCACATCACGGTTTTTTGTTTGGATCATAAAAATTTGGTTCCGATGAAAGGTGGTTTAATTTGAATTCTAATCGAACTAAAATAAAGATTATTAAATAAGTTTGTTAGAATACAGTTACTACTTGATAAAATAATATCTTGGCTATCGTGCCTCTTCCTTGTACTACAATAAATTGAGATTTTCCTATTGGTCCTAGTCATTTTGGGCAAGCGGATCTTTTATGATGTTCAGTAATCCACCGGTGATGTAATATCTGGTGGGGAACGCATTTCCGCTACTACAGTTAGAATTGACAGTCCTAGTTCTGTTACAGTAAGAGCTGTTGCTGGAATAAGCCGTGCCAATTGGGTAAGGTTTTTGGTGACGACATCTGGAGATATCAGAAGTGAGAATGAAGACCCAAATAATGAGAAATCCTAATCAAAATATGATAAAATGATATTCACAAGAATAAATATATATTATAAGATATAAAATTTAATTATTTGATTTTCAATTTAAATTAAATGATTGGATGAATTCACAAGTTAGAATGGAGTGATGCTATAAATATATAAAGTTACTTTTAAAAATATTTTAGAAAAGTTATTATATTATATTATTTAATAGTGTGCGAGTATATAATGCAAATACAAGTTTAACTTTTATAAGTAAAATTAAAACATCTTGTAATATATATTTTATGCTTTCAGAAATAATTAAAATATTCAAAATATGTGTTATGTTGATATTGATTGTATTTTTTTAGAATAAATGATTTCCTTTTTTGGATATACAACTTTTTATTATTTATTTTCTCGATTTCAAAATAAAAATTCTTCCATTGTTGCACCGATTTTGTCTGGGAGCCCCCTGCCCTTTAGGGCTCGCCTTAGGTTGAATCAATGGTGTTGAGGTCTTCATATTTGGACTATTATGCTCTTGATAAATAAATACTTAGTTATGGATTGAGTTCTGTGTTAGGTCCGTAAAGATGGGGTATTAGCTAGAAGGGGAGTTGAATAACTTAATACCCTTTTAAAAATTAGAGTTTGGCGTTTTAAAATTTTCTTTTCTCTTTTAAAAATGTTATTAGTCAAATGGTAAATCAAATGCAGAAATTAAAAGAGAGTAAAGAAATAGAGCACAACACACAAGATTTTTATCCTGGTTTGCGATGACGCAATCCCCTAACGGATCCGCTCAACCCTACTCTAGTCCCCGAGTCCCTCCCTGAACTCGGGGAGTGTGTGAACGTGTATGCAGTAATTTAAGTGTGTATACTAAAGTAAAAAGCGATATGCAAAGCGTAAGAATGCAAGCACTTAAATTATATATATATATATATAGGATATATAAGGCTGAAAATAACTAAGCCAAATATATTGTGACTTGAACAAGATCAAGAACTTTTTATGAGTAGGTTGTTTATAAGGCCTTTGAAATTAAAACAACTAAACTATGACCTTTAAACAAACACCAGATATACCACTAAGATTCAATGAGGATGTTTCGTTTATGTCGTACCTCGACTTATACGAATAGTATCTAACCCGGAATCGAAATTGAATTAAGTTCAAGAACTCAACAAGTTAGGTTCGTTTATGTCATACCTCGACTTATACGAATAACCCTTAACTCGGTGTTCGAAGTTAAAGAATAAACGTACAAATATTCTACGAGTTTGCTTTATTTATATCTCTAAGTGAGATTTATACTAAACAGTACAACTCGGAATATAATTTCGTTTCTTTCACGAATAATTCAATAAGGAGTCCTTTTGTTTATGTCGTACCTCGACTTATACAAATTGGTCCCTACTTGGAATTAAGGTGAGTTTAAACTTGACAAATATTCTACGAGAGAAAGCTTTGTTTATATCTCTAAGTGAGATTTATACAAGTATTTTTATCTCAAAATATAAGTTAGTTTCTTTCACTTAATTGTTTTACAAGGAGTCCTTTTGTTTATGTCGTGCCTCGACTTATACAAATTGGTCTTGATTCGGAATTAAGTGAGATTAATACTCTATTTATTTCAAACAAGGGGAAGTTTGTTTATGTCTAATAATTTAAACTTACACGAATGGAATCTCAACTCGGAAATAAAATGAGTTAACTTGTAACTTATCAACAAGGAGTCCTTTTGTTTATGTCTCTAAGTAAGACTTATACAAGTAGGTCTCAACTTGGAATATAAGCTAGTTTAATTACTAAATTCAACAAGGAGTCCTTCTGTTTATACCTATATATGAGATTTATACAAATCGGTCTCTACTAGGAACTTAAGTAACTTAGAGTCGTTATTAATCCCGGAAGCCTACACCGAGGATATAAACAACTTAGTTGTGAAGAGCAAGAGATTAAAGTAAAGATCTTCCAACGGTTACCACAATTTATATAGAAGACAACAAACAAACAATTAAAGCACGTAAATATATAAATCGTAGACAAGGCTAACTTTATAATAGATCTAACAAACAAACCAAGCAAGCACAAATCTATTTATAATCTGCTTAATATGTATACTAACATATAAAAATGGAATCAACTTGTAACCCTTTGAGATCTAGAGAGAAATCAAGAGCAAAAACCAATTTTGAAGCCAAAACACACAAAATGAGGTCGCCGGAAAATCGTCGGAAAGTGAAATTTTGGTATAACTTTGGGGGAAACTAGACAAGTCTAAGGTGATGTATGGTCTTTGGTTGGCCTAAAGGGGCTTGTATGGTGTATGTGTTTAGAGTGCAAGTATATGAGTGTTAAAGCTTGTAAGGAGTAAGATTTATGAAAGAACTAAGCTTAAAGAGCAAGAACTCTTGGAAATGAAAATCTACTGATCTTGAGAGCTTCTTGGAGGAGAAATTTGCAGCATATACTTGGCCCTTGAAGGCTTAAGAAATGGTGTGTGGGGAGGACTTTATTTATAGGCAAAAAATGAGGCATTTTTGATTTATTTAATTAGGGGACAAGGGGACAAGGGTTCACATGGAGCAAGGAGAGCCATAAGAATTCAAATTAAAGTTGCATCAGCTGAAAGAGGCCACATAGGTGCTTGGAAAAGTGTGCTAATCTTAATCTGTCAATTAATTAAGCTAATAATTCCGTAACCGAAAGATTAGATGATAAATATGACGTTTTTCAAAATATGCTCCAAAAATTATGAAACTTTGGGAACCATCTGAAAATAATTCCAATAGGTCATGGTCAAAATCCTACTCAATTTGGAGTTGACCTTCATTGATTTGTAATTGAACAAACAATCAAATCCGATATCAGGAATACAGGCCAAAATAAAAGTCACCCAAAAATTATTCAAAGACTCCTAAAATTCTTTTTCAACATTCTAATGACATTCCCCAAGTTTCAAGTCATTTGGACATGTGTAGCTATTTGTTTGAGAAAATAATTGTTTTGATGTCCCTACAGGCCGAAACAATAATCGATAGCCATTTGTCAGAAATTGTGGATGTTTGGCTAAAGTTTTGACTCAAAACAAATTCAAATATATTATTCCTAAAATAATAATAACTATGAAGTCCAAGGAATATTTAATTTGAATTAAAATGTAAATTAACCACAAAAATAGGACAATTAAGGGCTTTTGGGATAAAATCTGTATTTTATATCTAGGCAGGACTTTGTTGAAGATAAATTGAACAAATATATTCATAGAATATATTAAAAATATATTCCCTTTAAAACCTTTAAAACCAACATTCTTTTGAATAGATAACATATTTTTTATCTCATAAAAGTAGTGTTAAAATACTGTATTTGTTCGTCTTCAGTCTATGCCTCAAAATATCACATATATAAATTAGATTTAATTTTATCATTCTTTTGATAAATATTATCCAAATATATGTAGAGAGAAAATCATTTGGTTTCGTTCATAAAAAATGTTTGACCAAGTTTGACTTTCTTCTCGTTGACTGTCATTTCGAACAACCTAAGGGAGGATTACTATATTAATTAGTAACTTCCTAATTCTAATTTAATTTACACTTATCGTTAAGACAAAATAATCAAAACCTAATCCATAAGACTGTATCTCACAATCTTCCCCTTTTTGATATTTTGTCGAAACATTCTAGTTTAAAATTAAATATGTGTGTGATAGTCCTAGCTTCCTCTACGTGTATGCAACTATCTAATTTATGCATTTTTAGATTATTAAAATCTAATTAACACTTCCCCTACAGTGTTGAAATTTGTTTTTGATTTTAATGCATAGCAGACAGACATACAAATATTATGCAGCAATTAGGATGCCCAGACAAATTGAGTATATACCCTCTGATAAGTGAGCACTTATCGAATATTCATTTCCAGCTTGTATACTCCTTTTCCAAAAAAAAATTGCCATGTGCACTCTATTTTAATAAGAATTAAAAATTCTGTATCAATTTTCCCTTTTTCCAATTTGGTTCCTTGCTGTAAAATATTAGTATATGAGAGCTCAAAATAAAATTCTAGTTTAAACACTCTCTTCCCCTTTAACAACTATATGATAAAACATTGGTAGTAGTTAATTTTAATTTTACTCTCATGTTACCAAATAATTATCATGCAAGAGTTTCATTTATTTTTACACTTCTCTTCCCCTTTTTGACAATGAATATCAAAAATAAATTTTTAATTTTCAAAAACCATTTTGATTCTTACTTAAATTAAAAGTCTAATTTGGAATGATGAAGAGATAGAGTAAAGAAACTTCCCTCTTTAATTTATTCATTACCGAATAAATTAGTTTTATTAGACCTTGATTAAATTCGAAAAGAAATTTGGAAATCCAATTCAGGTTCCTTGTTCTGTGAAGTATTTCGAAGTTAAGTTTAAAATAACAATTCGAGTTGCTTTGACTCGAGAATTTAAAGTCAAGTTTAATATCCCCATTGAAGCACATGTACTAGACATCCTTGAAGCACATAAATTTTATATGCTAAAACAAAATGTTAAACTATTAACCATACTTACGATCTACTACACCTGTAGAAATTATAGTTCAATAAAATAGGGGATGAGGACTTCTAATTGACATAATTTATGCATAACTACTCAGTTATGGTCACCAATCCTGTAGCAAATACTAAATGTATACTACACAAAGATTTAATATCAAGCTGCTACATACTTGGAATGGGAAATTATTTACTAACACTATCATAGTTAGAAGAAAAATATAGAAAGTTTCAACTACTTGTAGTTCCTGTAACATCACACTGTGCTAACACACACACACACATATTATACTTCTAGCAGTTGAAATTAGTATGAATAAGTGGCAAGTGGAACCAGTTCCTGTCTTGTGTACCTGCAATCTCAAAATGTTAGTATAGGAATAAAGAAAATAATGCAGATACACCAAGTATGAAGCAAGATGATTTCATTCATTTAAGTTCAACTTTAATACATGTCTAATAGAAGTAATCAAAAAGCAGCTTAAACATATCAATTATTGCTAGTGTGACCAGGAAAACATGATTCTATGGTCACTCTACATACTTAGCATCTAGAAGGTAACACTAGAGCTCACAAACAACACCTGAACACATCAACAAAACTAGTAATACAAACATAAAATTACTAGCACACACACAAGCAAAAGTAGCACAAAGACTTCACCAGCTGACAGACATGCAATTTAAATATCAAGAACATAAACCAAAAGCATATAAAACGGAGCAATCATCACACAGACACAACACAAAACCACCATGACACCTATGTTATATCTTCTAAAATAAGAATCAGTTTTAAGATCATCCATCAATGGTGTCAAACCCTGGTATTTCAAGCAATTTGTCACTAACACCATATGTCTCCATATTACTTCCACCAACCTCATTTTCTGGCCCTACATTTCCAGCTGCCATCACAGGCATATCATCATGAGGTTCCACAACTAGGGGCAGAAATTGAATGTCCAATAGTCCTAACTAGACATTTATCATTTGGGACAATCCATAATCTACTCAACCTGCTCTAGTGACTGAGTTTCTTAGAATCTCTACAAGAACACCTAACTTAGTTTCAGTTGTGACTGAGTTGCTTAGAATCTCTACAAAAACACCTATCTTAGTTTCAGTCAACTGAATTTTTTCAGACAGTGCCTTAAATTGATCTTGCAAAGCCTTAAGCAAAACTTCTAGCTCAATGTGGCTCTTCTCAAGGTCATGAAGTTTGGTTTTAAGCTCAGTCAAAGACTCATCATCACTAGGAATGGTGATAGAGGGCACCACTGCATCATCAGTTGCAGGCACTATAGGCAAAGGGGGAGGTGATCCAGAAAAACCAGGTAAGGGAATGGTTGTTCTAACAGCTCTGTCAGAGATGGTACTGGCAACTTGGAAGTATGGCAATTGATTGATATTGAGTTTGAAATACTCAAATACTTTGGTGAGGAAGAGGCCATAGAGCATGTACCCCTTTTTGAATCCATTGATCATTTGAAGTAATATCACATAAGAGATGTTAAAAGTCACTTTTTGACTGGCCAATTTGTACATGAGTTTGATCTCGGTACAAGACATGAGTTTGTCAGGGGTAGTGTTTGGATATACGTTTCTGTTGGTGAGATTACGAAGCTATATGAATAGTAATCGTGATAACTCAACACTAGAACATGACAAATAAATAATACTACGCCTACACATAAATCAGGAAGAAATGAAGACAAGACAAATATAGTGAATCAAGACATTAGAAAAAGTTTTGAAGTCTACTACAGGTCAATGAAAGAAGTTCATTAATATGTTCATGCCTCAGTGAAGAATAATGTGTAAAGACTTTCAGGGTTTCAGAAGTGTTGAAGATTCAATATAAAATGCCACTAGAAGATTTCAGTGTACCAGCATTGATTGAAGATAGATAGTGTTCGAAGCATAGGAATCTAAAAGAATTAAAGACATGGTAAAGACAAATGACTAAGAAGACAGCTGCAGTCTTGGAGTTATACTTACTAAAAGAAGTTCATTTATATGTTCAAGCGTCATTGAAGAACAGAGAATGAAGTATTCAAGGTTGTGGTAATAATGAAGACGTTGTCTAATTACCAGAAAAGATTCTAGTGAAAGTACAGTGTTTATTGACAGTCAGTGTTCGAAGAAATGCAACAGTTCAAGGTTAATCAGCTGAAATAGAAAAGAAATCAAGGGAATTTAATTCAGTGTTAGTCGTTTGTGAACCAGTCCAGTGCACTAAGTGTCAGCACAACAAGAAGAGAATTACCTTGATGTATCAGAAGAAAATCAGTTGATCAAGCTAGAAGAGTTAAAATCAAGTGGTAAATACCTCAAGCATTTCAAGAAATTGGTTAAGGCAAGTATTACTACATTTGGTGGCTCTTGTACTCTTGAAGCAATGTAGGATGCGCAACAAAATACATTAGGTGCAATAAAATAATTGTGAATAAGTTTCTAAGTACTTTCGTGACTCCTACACACTGCAAACACTCTAGAGGTGCAACAAAACTCCTTAGGCACAACGAAACACTTGTGAATAAGTTTCTAAGTACTTTCGTGGCTCCTACACACTGCAAGCACTCTAGAGGCGCAACAAAACTCCTTAGGAGAAATGAAATACTTGTGAATAAGTTTCTAAGTACTTTCGTGGCTCCTACACACTGCAAGCACTCTAGAAGAGCAACAAAACTTGTCTTAGGAGCAACAAAAGAGTTTAAGGCAAAATCAAGAGTTTCGTGGCTCCTCTATAAGGGACACAGAGTGTAGGCGCAACAAAACTTTCCCTTAGGCGCAACAAAAGTTTTGTGGCTCCTATACACTGCACTCACTCTACAAGCGTAACAAAATGACTTAGCATTGTGAAGAACAAATCAATTTTAATTGATTTGAAAAGTCTACACCATATAAACAAAATGACGTGCTCATTTTGAATTGTTGAAATATACAACCATACAGATAGATACAGAGAGGAAATTGAAGCCGGAGAAGAAGAAGATAAAAAGCCATACATATACCTTCTTCACTGGAGTTTTATATTCTAGCCGGTTCATTATGTTGCAAATACATAGGGCTATTATAAAACACTCTCTGTTAGCTTGATTCTGTTAGTACAAACACATAGTCAAATATTGTATAGGGATTAAATTATATCTCTTTGTTAAAGCAAAGAACTAATATGTTCTTTGGAAACTAGTTATATTTTTAACTAGGTGTAGCAACCTTAGGGTTTATATATGAAAGATATATTCCCGGAAACTTATCTCGTTAAATGACTTGCTAATTTTCTAGAACATTAATGATTATTCATAAATACAGAAAATTAGTAAGTCAGCCTCATAAACACTATTCACCTCATGAACTCGAACCCACTAACCGAACTCTAAATTATTTATCCGCAAATGATTCAAAAGAATTTTTTAAATTTAGTGAGTATCGTATTCAACCCCCCCTTCTACGATACTTTCGGGACCCAACAATTGGTATCAGAGCAGACTGATTGATATACAAATCAAGATCCACAACTCAGTGATGCTCACCGTGCCGAAGCTGTCTGGAAGCAAGATGGTGCATTGTTAAATAAATTTAATTATAAACTTTTAATAAGTTTATTTTATAAACTTTTATTAGTTTATGTTATAAATTTTAATTAGTTTATTTTATAAATTTTATATTAAATTTATTTTATAAACTTTTATAAAATTTATTTTATAAACTTTTATTAGTTTATGTTATAAATTTTAATTAGTTTATTTTATAAAATTTATATGTTAAATTTATTTTATAAACTTTTATAAATTTTGTTTTATAAACTTTTATTAGTTTATGTTATAAATTTTAATTAGTCTATTTTATAAATTTTATATGTTAAATTTATTTTATAAACTTTCATTAGTTTATGTTATAAATTTTAATTAGTTTATCTTATAAATTTTATATTAAATTTATTTTATAAACTTTTATAAAATTTGTTTTATAAACTTTCATTAGTTTATGTTATAAATTTTAATTCGTTTATTTTATAAATTTAATAAAGTTTAAAAATTTAAATTTATTATAACAAAAGTCACAAAAGGAAGCAGCAGAACTCTGAAGCTGATTGGTATGCTTAAGGAGTAGTAGATGAAGATTTTTCCGGGTATTGAAGACAATTAAAATTGACTAAAGATTATCCAATGAGGTTAATTCTGGAACATGTTGAAGAAATAGTTGAAAGTGTTTGACCTAAAACCAATCATGTATGATGAGTTAGTAAAAACTTTCTGCTACTCTTATTTGATTTCATTTGATAATAATAAAGTATTTATGTTACGGGCTTAATCTATTTGAAGTGTATTAAATAAGATGTTCCATAATTTAGAGCAAAGCTTCTAGAATTATAATGAGATTGTAATAATGAGATCTAGAAGATAATAGCTTTAGACTTAAACAGTTCCTAATCATAGGATGACTAATTGGAAATTGGTAAATCCGTAAAGATCAGTACATACTTGTTAGTATTGGTGTCCTAGAGACAATACTTTTAATGTTTTATCGAAAACAATTAAAGATTATTTTTTATGTGATTATTTAATTAATATTTATTATATCTTTATTTACTGTGTTATAAATTGAAAGGATAATAAATATCCTTGGAATATTAATACGTAATATATATCTTTAAGTATGTGACTTAAAAATGAGATTATATGAATAATATTTTATTCCTAAAATTCCCTAGTCAAGTATTATTATTTAAGGACATTAATAATGCAATAAGACTAGTATGTTTGTTGACGGATGACCACATCTCATTGGTCATAGGTATGGTGATACTAAAGTCAAGAACATAAGTGTATGTATCAATACATGACACTGGAAAGACCCGCCGTGAGATTCTACATGTTAATAAGTGTCATAAGAAATCTCACTGTGATAATGATGTAATGATCCTCTGACTTGAAATTATTATATTTCTATACGAGAATTAATATACTTTGATTACACTCAAAGTTACCTTTAACCGGGTAATGATAAAGGTGTACATTGGGTATGCTATGAATCGTATGAGGAATATGAATGATAGATATAGGATTTAACCCTCCAATTCTAAGAGTGATATTATTGGCCTCTTGATTGAGTGAGACTATGAAATGCATGGCCATGCTCAAATATTGATTTGTTTAAATAGTCTACTCATTGATCAAGGAAACCGAGATTAAATGTTGAAGAGGATGACACTATACATGCCTCGAGTTTGATCTATAATATAAGGTTAAAGGGATTATATTACATGGAACATTATTCACGAAAGGTTTAATTGAATCACCAATTATTATTGTTAATTGGGTAGCAATGATATATTACTAGATGCCGCTCATTGTTTATAATTTTATTATTAGATAATAAAATTATTGCCAACGTAATAATAACCTAAAGGGTCACACACAAAGAACGTCAAAATGGAGGTTTATTTAAATTACAAATTTAAATATATTATTGTTTATTCGAATTTAATTATTGAATTAATTAAGTGGGACTTGATTAATTATATTAGAATTCGGATTTAATAAGTATTATTATTATTCGAATTTAATTATTGAATTAATTAAGTGGGACTTGATTAATTATATTAGAATTTAGATTTAATAATAATAATAACCCAAAGTCATAATGGGTTTTGGAAACCACATGGATTAGGGTTAGGCCCAAAATCTCTCTCTCCCCTATATATACATAATGATGTATAGTATTAGGGTTTAATCATCAAATTTCGTTTTAGAGAAAAACCCTAGCTGCTCAACATCAAGAGAGGCTAGAGAGAGAGAGACAAACAATTCGGCTAGTACCAACTCCGGTGATCGTAGGACGATCGGGCGTTCGTGTGGACTTCTTTGGAGATAAAATCTTTGCAACAAAGGGCTGCTGTGATTCATCTTTTCTAGACCTCCATTAAACAGCATACGGAAAGCTTTGTTAAGGTACAGACTTCTTCACCATAATCATCCAACATTATACATGGATCCTGCGATTGGGTTTCGATTTTTTTTTATTGTTTTTACGTTAATTCCGCTGCGTTTTCATGCCTGAAACCCTTCAATACTATGCTAGCTCTCTTAGGAGGATGTCTGTTCTCATAGACATTTGTGTGGTGACACTATAGCTAGTATGTAGGTGCTTATTAAGGAATAATTCACTGAACATGACTCGATAAGTAGAACAACTAATGGAGTTTACTCACGTATCGATAGTTGTTTATTAAGGAAATAGTTGTACAAGTATCCTTAGACTTGAGATCGTTAGAGTAGTCTCGTACACAATGATTTATGCTTTGGTTTAGTCCTTAGTCTCTAGGACATTCATTAGATCAATTCTGGGCATAGTGATTTGTGTATGGAGATAGTTAACGGATCAATAAAGGATCTGCCCCTTCCAGTAAAGGAAGTGAATATCCTATGTTATTCTTAGATATGCAAGTTCAGGAATCTCTGGCCAGAGTGAATGAAATTAGAAAGAGTTTCTAATTTGCATTAAAAGGAACTTTGCATTATGAATAAGAAATCATATGATTAAATTAGATAGGCTTGACACGAGTTCCATGCCTTGTATTTAATCGGGATATTGAAGGGTAGAAGGAATTAATTATACGGTAACTAATTACTGACTGGTTCTAAGTATTCTAAGCAATGATTTCGTATTATCTGGATAGTCGCGATATGTTGAGAAGCATCACTCACGATGTAGAATAAATATAATTAATCAGATTAATTATATTTAATGAATTAATAGAATTTATATAAATAATAAATAAAATGTTTATTATTATTTATTTCTACTACCGGCTTAATATTGAACCTAAAGAGTCACACCATAAAAGAGATTAAATTATAGATGAAGGAATAATTAATAATAGCAAATCATTATTTATTTAGCAAGTCATTATTTATTTATGAAATAAATAATTACTTAGCAAATTTTATAAATTAATTAAATGAGATTTAATTGATTATAAATTATTTAAGATAATATCTTAATATTATTAATTAAATATTTAATTAAAGTAATTAAATATGAAGAGAGAATAATTTTCTAAAAGAGTTTACAAAAATGAATTAATGATTAAAATAATTTTAATCATTAACTAATTAATTAATAAGATTAATTAATTAAAAAGGGAATTAATAAAAGATATTTATAGAAAATATCTCAGCTGAGATATTTGCCTATAAATATAGGATTATAAACCCTAATAATAAAACCCTAATATTTGTGAGAAATATTTTAAAAGGGAGGCAACCCTAATTTCCTCTCTAGCCTCCTCCTTCATCTTTTAGTTTAATTCTTGGTGGATATCTTTAGAGTACTCCACACTTGAGGGGTGATTGCAAGGATTGAAGAACAAGATCTTCTCTAGCTGTTGCCGGAAAGCAATCGAGGTATTCTTCAGTTTATAAAATAGTTTTTTGTATCTATATGTATGTATACATATGAATATATGCAAATAAATGTTATTCAATGCTTCCGCTGGTGCATAAATTCCTTCAATAGTGGTACTAATTTCCTCAGAGGTTTACTACATAGGATCCCACTAATAATTTGGAAGCTGCAAAAGAAGAGATTATTTTGGGTACAGTTTTTGGTTAATTTGAGTTATATTTTTGGATGAAAAATCTTAGGGGTTTGAAGTAGTGAAGGAGAATAGACTGGACTACCTGACATCTCAGTACATGCCTTAAAGATTATTCTATAAGGAGATTACAGGAAGTTCGTGCTAACACTGCAAACCATCTAGAACATAGGGATACAGTCATCAGGGATTTAAGGATACAATCACATTGTCTGTAAAAGACCTGTATGTGCTGAAGGCCTATGAACTAGAACAAAAGCTGAAGAAGATAATATTTGGTAAAACAGGTTGTTAGCATATCCATTGTATTTGTGACCCATGAACCAAATTTGATTGTATTCAAGGTTGAGAACCTCTGAATAGAAACGAATTGATCCAAGAAGCTGAATTGAAGATGTAACAGCTCGAGGTAGAGGTCAAGTTGTTGTATATGAATTTGACACTTTGGAATATCTTGAGAACTGGACTTCAAGTCAAGCCTGCGGGGCAACAGAAAGTTCAGTGACATCGGATTCAGACGGAATCCCGATTCTAAATCTAAGGTCGTTAACTATAGATTCCGTAAAAGAGATTTTCAAGACCAGTTCAAGAGGCAGTTGCAAGACAGGGATAGTTTATTTTTGAAAGACAAGATCAAGTGTTAGTGAGATTACGAAATTGTATGAATAATAATCGTGATAACTCAACACTCGAACATGATAAGTAAATAATACTATGCCTACACAGAAATCAAGAAGAAATGAAGACAAGGCAGATACAGTGAATCAAGACATTAAAAGAAGTTTTGAAGTCTACTACAGTTCACTGAAAGAAGTTCATTAATATGTTCATGCCTCAGTGAAGAATAATGTGTAAAGACTTTCAGGGTTTCAGAAGTGTTGAAGATTCAGTACAGAAGTGCCACAAGAAGATTTCAGTGTAAAGACATTGATAGAAGATAGATAGTGTTCGAAACATAGGAATCTAGAATGGTGAAGAAAAAGGTTATAGAAGACAACTGCAATCTTGAAGTTATACTCACTGAGAGAAGTTCATTCAAATGTTCAAGTGTCAGTGAAGAAAAGATAATGAAGTATTCAGGATTGTGGTAATAATGAAGACGTTGTCAAAGTACCAGAAAAGATTCTAGTGAAAGTACTAAGTTTATCACCAGTCAGTGTTCGAAGCAATGCAACAGTCCAAGGTTAATTAGCTCAAACAGAACAAAAGTCAAGGGAAATCAATTCAGTGTTAGTCGTTTGTGAACCAGACCAGTGCATTAAGCGTCAGCACAACAAGAAGAGAATTATCTTGATATATCAGAAGAAAATCAGTTGATCAAGCCACATGAAGACATTTCAGTTGTACTCAATAGCTTCATGAAATAAGCTAAGGAAAGTACATGTTATCTCGTTCCTACACAAGGGTACAAGATTGCAAGAACAACATAACCTCAACCGAGCCTCAAGGATTTATTCTAAGTAGGAGTATTGACTTATGTGGCGCCTACACTAGGTAACAAGAGTATAGGCGCAACATAAGTTGATGAAAATTGTTCCAAGCACCAAGGAAAAGATATGTGGTGCCTGCACTCTATAACAAGAGTATAGGCGCAACATAAGTTGATAGAAAATGTTCCAAGGCTCCAAGTCAATGGTATGTGGCGCCTGCACTCTATAACAAGAGTGTAGGCGCAATATAATGAAGAAGAGAATATTTTGTAAATCCTCAAGTGGTTCCTGCACATGGAGTACAGAGTACAGGCGCAACAAACTAGTAAGGCACAACAAAAGAACTTCGTGGCGCCTACACACCACTCACCTTGTTGAGGCGCAATAAAGGACTTAAAGCATTTTGAAACAAATCAATCAATTGATTTGAAAAGTCTTAACAATATAAACAAAATGACATGCTCATTTTAACAGTGTGTTCTGGTTCGTCTCTTCCAATCAAATCAAAGCTCTATCCATTACTCCTTACCGGAGTCTTTTGTTAATGGCCGGATAAACCTTGTAATATTTTTAAGGTCCATTACAAAATACTCCCGGTAGTTAAATCCTTAGACAAAATTATAGATACAAATATTGTATAGGATCTGGCTGGTATATTTTTATAGAAGCAAAGAACTAATTTATTCTTTTGAAACCAGTTATATTTTTAACTGGGTGTAGCAACCTCAGGGTTTATATACGAAAGATATATTCCTTGAAACTTGTCTCGTTAAATTACTTGCTAATTTTCTAGAACATTAATGATTATTCGTAAATATAAAAAATTAGTAAGTCAGCCTCCTAAACACTATTCACCTCATGAACTCGAACCCACTAACTGAACTCTAAATTATTTATCAGCAAAAGATTCAAAATATTTTTTTTAATTTAGTGAGTATCGTATTCAACCCCCCCCCCCTTCTACGATACTTCGGGACCCAACATCAGGGTTTGCTACACAGTTTGAAGAAGCCTATACAAGCAAATGATGATAAACACTGTGTTGGGTTAAAGCAGAAATCTCAGGCATTAGTGAGGATGCAGCAAGGGAAAACATTTGTTGACGAAGTTAAATGAAAGGCTGATTCTAACAGTGGTAGTGATGAACCAAATGGATATCTGGCATCAATGAACAACACTGGAGATGAATCACTAAGCACTTCACAGGTACACATTCTAACTAGTATACGTTTATCTAATTCAGAACGGTATGATTATTAAGTTTTGAAATGTATTATATTCTTGTCAGAATGTTTGCATCTTAGGACTTAAATGCTTAATTGATTGCTAAGAATAAGATTGCATGCTAGGATTCATGAGTTTAAATAAGTACATTTCACACTTGATTTTCTATGCAGTAAAATGAATATCTAGAATTAGATAGGTTGTTCTAGACGGTTAGGTGTATCCCTAAACATTTACTGGAACTTGATTTAAATCTTCTGTGATATAGTACCTCTGCTAATGTTGTGAAAATTGCTAATAGACAAACATGTGATAGATCATATATTTTATATTTGTTCATATTGTGACAAATAACTTGATAAGTATATGTGGAATTTGATATTGCTCATAATATTTTATTCAAATATTCTGCATATTCTTAAATTGTTTATGTGCTTATTTTCACATGATTTGCTCGCTCTCACATAGTTGCACTTAAATGTCATATCATATCATGTATTGCTTGTTAGGGATAGAATAATAAAAGATGGTAGAATTATCTTAGTAATCAGTAACATTTGTTGATTTAAAACTTAATCTAAAATTGACTTAGGTAATTAGAGATAGTTAAAAATGTTTAGACAACGAAAGAAATGGACTAGACAGAATTAGTAATTAATTTGTTAGTTCTTCTATCCATGTGCATTTATAAAATTATTGAATATCTATAAATCTGCTTTTCATTTGTTACACTTGTGTAGAATGGTTAAAGTAGATAGTACTGAATTTTCTAATATGCATAACATGCCTGGATTACATAATTCTTATCTAATACATTGAAGCTGAATGTTTACTATGTGTTATTATTTCCATGCTTGTTTAGTTAAATTTTAAAATGTATATCTTAGGACTTGCATAATCTTAGACAAAGCATGTATAAGAATCATAATAGGGTAAAGACTACTAGTCCACCTTAAGTTAGGTTGGAATCACTAGTCTCATAGCCTTAAGACTACTTTGTCAAGGTTGCTGTAAATGAGAAGTGACCAGTCAAAGATAAGTTTGTGCATGTTAAGGTTGAAGCTGTTGTTACCACTATTTAAAGCAATATCTCTAACCCATTCAGACTCAATTCAAGTAGAGTACCAAGAAGCTTAATAATTTGTGATTGTAGAGTATGTAACAAAAGACAAAAGTTGTGCGACTTCATGACATTTATTGTACGAGGCATATGATTAAGATTAAAGCTCTGACATCACAGTTGGTTGAGAAAGCCTACCCAACGGTAACCTTTGGAGATAACAACAAAGGATGTTTAAGGGATTTGGCTATAATGATTTTTGGAATTTGTCATCACTGGAAGCCTCTTTCTTGTTGAAGGATTTAAGCATTGTCTACATGGCACTAGGAAATTCTTTGTCAAGGGTTTTCTGGAAAAGCATTGAAAAGGAAAAGTGTTTGATCTCAAACAAGAAGGTTTGGAAGCTCACTCAAACTGAGAGTGATGAAATTTGTTCGTAGCTGACGGATTTTGTATGCAAAGGTGAAGTGAACTTTTTAGTAAAGCTTCATCGGTAAAGAGTTAGCTATGGAAAAAGAAGCTCTCACACTTGGTGAACAAGACAATTGATTCTATGATAAAGATGAAATTGGTGAGAGGACTGCTTCATTTAGAATTCTATCTAGAAGGACATTTTGAAGTATGTCATATAGGGAAGTCAACGAAAACATCACACTGAAGCAAATTATGTCATGGAAGAAATATGTTTATTGGTGATTGATGACAACCCTAATTACAAGTTGGTGATGTTCGTGCATTCAACAGACAAAATATCACACATGGTGATTGATCACATCAGGTAGATCAATTTGGAAGCAAAGTAAGCTGTAAGAACTTTGAAGTCAGATATTGGAACTCAATTTTGTGAATGAAGTTCTAAATGAAGTATGCATTGATAAAGGTTCTTTGAAGTTGAAGCAATTAACACAGCATGCTGCTTTAATCAATAAAGATCGTGAAAAGACATCATATGAGTTAATGGCCAACTAGAAGCAAACACTGAAGCTTTTTCGTGTGTTTGGAAGAAATTGATATTTATTTAAGATTTAGATGAGCATCTTGGGGAAGTTGAAGTTAAGGTTCGTGGAACAATTTCCTAGGCTACTCATTGATGTCGAAAGCTTATGAGGCGTATGTGATTGAAAACCAGAAGGTGATTGAAAGTCTTAATGTATCGTTCTACTACACCAAGCTCCCAAACATTCAAATGAAAGACTATTCTGAATCTTTGAAGTTTGACATCCTGTCAGGGTCAAATTCAGATACTGATGATGAAACTGAGGTTACAGAAGGAATCAATGATAGTGATGATGATTCAGATCCTGTTAGTGGAAATGGTAGTGAATCTACACAAGTCGTGAATTTTAACAAAATCCACTGAAAAAGGTGAAGGATCTTCAACACATCCTAGCAACAATTCAGGGGGAGCAAATAAAAGAAGGATCTACTAGTCGTACTCAATACAATGAAGATCAAAGGAATACATCAAGAACATATCTGCCAAGACAAGAGGTTTGAAGTCAAAGTCGATCATGGAGTCTAGTTCTTAATAAACCAGATTATTGAGTAAAGACTAGAAGTGCTAATCAAAATGAACATATATTTTTCGGGATCTAACATCTGGAATCCCAAAGAATACTGAAGAAGCACTGATTGATCCAGATTGAGTTATTGCAATGCAAGATGATCTCAATCAGTTCGAATGTAGAATTTACTGAAGCTGGATCCCAGACCACAAGATGAAGCTGAAATTGGTAAAGTAAGGGTTTATAGAAACTGGATGATTATTGACATTGTTATAAGGGGCAAAGCCATATATAAATAGATAAATAGGTCATAGATCAGATATTTAATATTTGTTTTTATTGTCATAAATGACTTGATAAGTATATGTGGAATTTGATATTGCGTATAATGTTTTATTCAAATACTCTGCATATTCTTGAATTGTTTATGTGCTTATTTTAATATGATTTGTTCTCACTCACATAGTTGCACTTAAATGCCATTTCAGATCATGTATTGCTTGTTAGGGATAAGATGGTAGAATTATCCAAGTAGTCAGTAATGTAGATTCAAAGATTAATCTAAAACTGGCTTAGGTAATTAGAGATAGTTAAAAATGTTAATACAACAACAGAAATGGATTAGACAGAATTAGTAATTGAGTTGAGTACTAAGAAGCCTAATCATTTGTGATTGCAGAGTATGTAACAAAAAACAAAAGTTATGTGACTTTGTGACATTTATTGTTCGAGGCATGTGATTAAGATTGAAGCTCTGGCATCACAGTTAGTTGAGAAAGCCTATCCAATGGTAACCTTTGGAGATGACAGCAAAGGATGTACAAGAGATTTGGCTATAATGATTTTTGGAATTATCATCAGTGGAAGCATTTTTCTTGTTGAAGGACTTAAGCACTATCTACAGGGCACTAGGAAATTCTTTGTCAAGGGTTTTCTGGAAAAGCATTGAAAAGGAAAAATGTTTGATCTCAAGCAAGAAGGTTGGAAGCTCACTCAACTGAGAGTGAGAAATCTTGTTCGTAGCTGACATGGATTTTGTATGCAAAGGTGAAGTGGACTTTTCAGTAAAGCTTCATCAGTAAAGAGTTAGCTATGACATAAGAAGCTCTCACACTTGATATTCGAGACAATGGATTCTTTGATAAAGAAGAAATTGGTGAGAGGACTGCTTCATTTAGAATTCTATGCAGAAGGACATTTTGAAGTATGTCATATAGGGAAGTCAATGAAAACATCACACTGAAGCAAATTATATCAATGAAGAAATATGCTTAGTGGTGGTTGATGACAACCCTAGTTACAAGTTGGTGTTGTTCGTGCATTCAATAAACAAAATGTCACAGATGGTGATTGATCACATCATGAAGATCAAGTTGGAAGCACAGTAAGTTGTGAGAAATTTGAAGTCAGATATTTGAACTCAATTTCACGAATGAAATTCTATATAAATTCTACACTGATAAAGGTACTTTGAAGATGAAGCAATTAACACAACAAACTACTTTAATCAACAAAGATCGTGAAAAGACATCATTTGAGTTAATGGCCAACCAGAAGCAAACACTGAAGCTCATTCGTGTGTTTGGAGGAAATTGACATTTATTGAAGATTTATATGAGTATCTTGGCAAGTTTGAAGTTAAGGCTCATGGAACAATTTTCCTCGGCTACTCATTGAAGTCGAAAGCTTTCAAGGCATAAATGATATAAAACCAGAAGGTGATTGAAAGTCTGAGTGTATCGTTCTACTACACCAAGCTCTCAAGCATTCAAATTGAAAGACTATTATGAATCTTTGAAGTATGACATCCTGTCAGAGTCAAATTCAGATACTGATGATGAAACTGAGGTTGCAAAAGGAAACAATGATAATGATGATGATTCAGATCCTATTAGTGGAAATGGTAGTGAATCTATACAAATCATGAACTTTAACAGAATCCACTTAACAAGGTGAATGATCTTCAACATATCCTAGCAATAACTCAAGGGGGACAAATAAAAGAAGGGTCTACTAGTCGTACTCAACACAATGAAGATCAAAGGTATACATCAAGAACATATCTGCCAAGACAAAAGGGTTGAAGTCAAAGTCAATCCTGGAGACTAGTTCTTAGTAAACCGGATTATTGAGTAAAGGCTAGAAGTGCTAATCAAAATGAACATATATTTTTCGGGACATAACATCTGGAATCCCAAAGAATACTAAAGAAGCACTGATTGATCCAAATTGAGTGATTGCAATACAAGATGATCTCAATCAGTTCGAAGGCAGAAATTACTGAAGCTGGAACCCAGACCACAAAAGTCGAAGCTGAAATTGGTACATTAAGGGTTTTCAGAGACTGGATAATGATTGGCATTGTTATGAGGGACAAAGCCAAACTAGTTGCTACATGTTACTATCAAGTAGAAATCATGCTACATTGTTATGAGGGACAAAGCCAAACTACATGTTATGATGGAAACAAAATCTTTGGGACTTTCAAGATCAAACAGTAAGCACCAGTGACGAGACTTGATCCTTTTAGGACCTAAAAATTGGGCCTAACAAGATAAGGACCTAACAGAGTTAGAGATTCAACCAAATCTGCAAGGACATGGTATGACACTCTAACTAGGTTATTACTTGAAAATGATTTTGGTAGAGTTGTTATACACATATATCTCTTTAGAATACATGGCACACACAATGTAATATATGTGTAAGTATACCATGATTATATTATATGTGGGTCTAACAAAACTTGTGCAAGAGATATTTTGCTAAGTAAATGCAGAGTAGGTACAACATGAGCATGTTGGAAGAGTTGCAATTCTTTTTGGATTATAAGTAATTCGAAACAATGATGACAATTAAAGTAAGTCAAGGATATTTTGAAGATACGCAATTTGGAAGATTCTAGACCTGCCAAGACTTCTTTCCAACAAACCACTAAGCTTGATCAGGGAAAATCATGTATATGAACTGAAGTGACAAGCTATAGAGGTATTATCAGCTCATTACTTATTCAAGTGCATAAAGACCATATATTTTATCCTCAATATGCCTATGTGCAAGTTTTTAAGTGGATACTAGAGAATCTTATCTTATAGCTAAGTTATGAATTGTTAGACATCTTAGGGGATCACCAATTCTTAGAATCAGGTACCCTAAATATACTAGGTTTAACCTAATTAGCTATATAGATATAAATAATGCAGGTTGTAAGAAAGACAGGGAAGTCATTCCTAGAAGTTGTCAATTTCGTAGAAGAAGTTGATTACTTGCTGAAATGAGAAGAAGCACTCAACACACAATTGCAGCAAAGGCTAAAATTAAATCAACATGTGAATGTGATGCTCTGATCTTCTGGACAAGAAAACTTCTTCAACTCCAACAAATCTGCTGGATATTCCCTATACCACGTATGGAACAAGCACAAGGACACCAGGTATCATTTCTTTCGAGATTGTCCTAAGTAGAACAACTTGCAGATCTTTGCTAAATAACGTGATGAATTTATTTTGTCTAAGTTGGTTAGTAAACTTGGGATATTATGTATGTGCATATTTGTTGAAAATCCCATCTGCAAGGAATTCGCAAATGAGTTCACAAGTATTAAATTTTCAATATTTAAAGGACTTGTGAATTTATTTTTAAATCTAGTTCCTCATACTTTTTGCTGTTAGTTTAATTATCATGTTTACAATATTATATGCATATGTGTAATTAAATGATTTAGCATAAGTTAACAACATAATTATTTATATGTTAAATATTTAATGAATATTAGTCAATGATATCTTGCCCAATTGTTCTGATATTATGCTCTGATATTTTTAAATATTTTATTATAAATAATTGTGATACTTTTGATATTAGTGACAGTATTTAGAATTTTTGTTCTAAATAAATAATGCATATTTCAAAACTCACTAATATTGGAAGATGAAGTATTTTCTAAGTCATGGGTATAAAACTCTCAATATTTTATATACTTAGAAAATATTTCTAAAATTTGATTTTATTTGCGAGCAAATGTAATTAGGATCACAAGTATTAAATATTAATATTTAAAGGACTTGTAAATTTCCATTCAACTATTTTCTCAAGCTTACATATATTTGAAAGGCAGAGTGTCTAAACTTGTAACACTGTAACTTATGTAACTCAACTAAAGAAAAGATACTTAACCGGAAGACAATCAAGAACAAGAAGTCACAAGTAAATCAATACTAAATGAAGACAAGGTAATTGATACAATTCAACATGTTAATTATGATCAATCAAAGAAGAAATCATTGGAACAAGTCAAAGTTGTTCATGCCTCAGTGATTTGTAACTTAAATAATCAAAATCATAACTATCAGTATCAAAAAGGCTAATTGATTTCAAGTGAAGAAGAAAGAAAGCAACTGTTGGAAAGCCACATTACTAATTGAATATGGTAATCTATTCAGAAGCAAGAACCCTATCAAGACTAGTCACTTATGAACCAGACCATTGCATCAAGTATCAGGACATTGATAGCAAGTTTATGTCAGTAGTAGAGATCCATGTTCAAGAGCTTGTTAAAGAATATAAAAGACAAGAAGAAATCACAAGTTCAAGATGTTGCATTGAAGTTTCAAGTTGAAGCCCAAAATTTATCCAAGTACTTACTAGGGAACCTATGTTGAAATTCCTATCTAGAAATTCTAGATAAGTTTATACTTAGAGCCAAGTAGAAATTCTGGAGGTGGAAATATTTTCTAAGTACACAAGGAAAGAAGCTATCTCGAATTTCCTATCTAGAATTTCCTATGTAGAAGTTCTACTTAAATTTCGAGATAGAACCTAAGTAGAAATTCCTATGTAGAAGTTCTACTTGAATTTCGAGATAGAGAAAATAGAAATTTCCATGTAGAAGTTCTACATAGAGAACAGTTTCAACATGACACATGGTATCATCTGGTTGGCCGATTTCCAAGCTTTCTAGGAAAGATAAGATTTACGTGGACAACATTAGGCCACTCATACGTTATCTTTTAAAGACAAGTCATAGATTACAAGTAGTATAAATAGAAATACTTGTGTAATGTTTTAAAGAGAGAGAAATATTAAGAGAAACACTTGTAAAAGAGAGAGAGAATTCACAGAGCTTAGTATCATTTACTAACCTCTTTACTTCTGTTGTACTATTGTAATGAATGTTGTAGCAACCCTTTCAAGTTATATATAAGACATATATTCCTTGAATCATTGTGTTCATTTATTACATAGTATTTATTGCTTCATAAAGTTGAAAAGTTGTATTCACCCCCCTACAACACATTTGGACCTAACAATATTAATAATAATTGTTATGAGTATAATTGTAATATGCTAGAGTGACAATTATTAGATATACAATCCTATTAATATTTAGTATTTAGAGAAATTATTTTATCTTATTAAAATTATGGATTGAAACAATTCAATGATTATTAGTTTCATAATTCTGATTTGATAAAATACTAGAAGCATAATTTTTTGCATTTTGAAATTATTGATAAATATCAAATAATGATATTTTGTTAATGTTTCCATGTAATTAGTTGTGATATTTAATATTAGTGATAGTACAAGTTATTAATCTGAAATCATTAATAATAAAAATATGTCTTAATGCTTATTGTTCTACTGTATGATTGTCATGCCTATTTGATTTATATATATGCATGTTATTGGTAATTGTTTAGTACAATATAAGTATTTAATTTATTTTGATTTATTTAAATTATGATGTTATAAAACAATTCAGTGATATATTGGTTCCATGATTAAAGTAAATTGAAATAAATTCGTAGCATAATTATTCGTAGTATAAATATTTTCTTTTATTACTTTGTGATAATTGATTAATATTTTGTTACAAAATAATTATGATATATTGATACTAATGGATTTGCTTAGTCTTTATTCTAAGTAAAAATTGGTTTTTGAAAAAGCCATTAGTATTAGTATATTTAGTTTTCTTTCTTTGACTGAATTTTAAACTTGAATGTATTAAAAAGAATTTCTTGTCTGATTCTTTTTTAAAACGTTTTATTCAAAGATACATTCATTTTTCTATCAGTTTTAAAGAAGAAAAAATTAAAATTCTTTTTCAAAACTTCTCTTTTGAAAATCTTTTGATTTACAACCCTACTTTGATTTCTAAATCTTAGGGTGTGAATCAAATTTTTCTTGAGAATAATTTTTCTTCAATCTCAAAATCAGTATCCTCTCCCAAAAGCTACTTTTTTAAAAGTTTTATCTTACAAAACTTTTTCTCTCTTAATTTTTCTTTTTAAAGTGGCAGATACTTTGTGACTGCTATTTTATTTGGAGAAATTATTTTTATTTCGAGTTACCAATCACATGTAATTTTTTTTAAATACTTGTTTCAATGTATGTTTCACATTGATTCAGAGTACCTAAACAGTGGTTGTTGCTTTGAAGGCCTAGTGCTGTATTGTTAAGCATTCATTCACCTAAATTGTCATGTTTCTATTTCAAGTCGGGGATACTATCAGATGGACGAAAATGATGTAAATCATAATTGCATTATGAGTCGGAAAATCATAGTCCTCTATCTGATAAGGATGTTTTGCAAAACTATTTTCAAAACTTATAGTATTTAGGTTTTAAAGGAAAAGAGTCAATTTATTGAGATATAATTTGGTAAGAGAGTTGAATTTCTTTTTTGGTATAAATTCCCGCATTTTATTATGGGAAGTTTTCCTTATAAGAAATTCATAAGGGATAGAAACTTTCTTCTCTGATATACTTTCTCGCATTTTATTATGGGAAGTTTACCTTATAAGAAATTCATAAGGGATATAAACTTTCTTCTCTGATACACTTTCCCGCGTTTTATTATGGGATAAGTATCTTAAAGAAAATTTCTATTGGTATCATGTTCTTAAATGATAAATCTTTAGAACTGACAAAACTCTTTACTAAAAGTGCTTTAATGCAATCTATTACCATTCCTTATTATATTTTTCCTTCTCTTTGAGATGAAAAATATGTTTTGAAATGTTATGGTGATTATCTTTTTTATCTTGATTGATTCTATTCGGTTAGCCCCTAGTGGCTTCAAAAGCTGGCCAAGAGGTTGAAAACCCATCAATCTCTTACCCAGGCCTTAGTACCAAATACTGATTCATCCACTTCCATATATTAACCCTGGGAAATATAAGGAAACTTTGTAAATTAGAGGTTGATAAGAGAGAAACTGCACTTGATTCAGTAAATAAGGATGAAGTCAGAAGTGCACCCACAACTCTACCTCCAAAGAAGAAAAGTAGTACATAAACTGAGGTAACTGTAAGCTCATATGCATCTTTTTAAAAGGATGTAGAGCTGAAAAGGCAATAAAACTATCTCTGGAATCATTCTCTTAATAGGGTAAGTCCATTGAATTTCGCTCGTCAGCCAGAGCATCTTGTAATGAGTTAAGCACACCACTGGCACTCACGCTGATAGTAAGCCTAAATAGATAAATTCTAGGAACACATTGCAAGGCGTGCACCGTGAGAGGTATAGGCATTCAGAGGAGATACGGACTCTAGCCATACATTATATTGTCCAAGTATCTACCTCAAACAGAAGTTAATTTTCTGCATCCCGAAAGGGAGATTTCTTGTTCAGATTTATCTGGGCTTGAGAGGCAACTGCTTGACAAGAATTCTTCGGATGAGTCATGTAGGGTATTTTACACGAATTCCCGTCACAGGGTTATGAGGGAAATGTAGGCTCTGATTTTCCATTCATTACATTGCCTACTACATTGCCCCTCCTGGAAGGAACATTTCCAGATCCTGAAAATGAATGTCCACCTCCCGTTTACGGAAAAGGTGTGAGGCAACTCCTTGATAGGACAAGGCTTGATTCCCTAACAAATTTTAAAATCTTGGGATAAACCATCTCAAAGAGGTGAGGCTCCACTAGACAGTGATGTAGCAAACGCTATTGAGTCTGGTGTTGTGACAGTGCTTATGCATGATATATCAAGAACACCTTAACGAGGTAATTCTCCACTTGATAGTGATGCAGTTCATTCTGATGAATCAGGTGTTGGGAATATAAATGAATTGATGGATTTCACTTGTAGGTACATAATGCTACATTTGGAATGCATAGTGAAAGTGAGAGAGAGAAACACTTGAGTGAAGTGAGGGAGAGATACACTTGAGTGAGAGATAGGGAGAGAAAGAGTGAAACACTTCAAAGTGCTCGACACTTTAGTGTAAACACCAACAGAACTTAGTAGAAGTGAGGAAACCATAGACCAAACACTTGCCCTTGTTATTTGCTACTTCTGAAAGAAAAGTTACTATATATTCCTAATCAATGACAGACAAGAACCTTCCTTGGAAGACAAACCATTCAAAAGATGCGCTATTGAAGGATTACTCAACTAAGGGGGAGAATTTAGTAAGAAAAAGGAAAAAGGAGAAGTTAATAAGGTCTTATATTTGTATCCTTATGGGAAAAGTTAATATCCTTAGGGGGAGAATTTAGACAAGAAAAAGAAGAAAATCTTTTCTTCTGGTCCTTATGGGAAACAACAGAATATGGGAGAATCAAGAAACTATATCCTATACTTAAATGGAGTTGTCAATAAAGGATTCATCATCCAAGTGGGATGTACAGAAAAGAATTGACACTTCCATTCATTATCTAAAGGGAGAAGAAGAAAAAGAAGAAGAATCACATTATTAGGGGGAGAACATTATTTGAGCTATGTTCTATGTTCTATTTAAGATATTACCAGGAATATTGATTCTTATGAAGCTCTGTTTATGATAAGTTCTTTAAGTTTGACTATGAAGGATTTTGAAGCAGGGAAAGCTCAAACATAGACAGAAATGAAGATGATACTATATGAATATCAGTTCAGTGCTAGAGGAAAAAACATCTTTCATTTCAGGTACACAAGAATTCTGGAAATGCATAATCTGATCCAGAAAAACCAGTAACATTATTTACAAGTCCAGGACCATTACTTTTTCTAGGTTTTAGTTGAGTTATCCTCTCTATGGGATTTGTTTGCTAAGTTTAATAATCAAATAGGGGGAGATTGTTTGTGAGATTATGAAGCTGTATGAATAGTAATCGTGATAACTCAACATTAGAACATGACAAGTAAATAATACTACGTCTACACAGAAATCAGGAAGAAATGAAGACAAGGCAAATACAGTGAATCAAGACATTAGAAGAAGTTTTGAAGTCTACTACAGGCACTGAAAGAAGTTCATTAATATGTTAATGCTTCAGTGAAGAATAATGTGTAAAGACTTTCAGGGTTTTAGAAGTGTTGAAGATTCAGTATAAAGTGCCACTAGAAGATTTTAGTGTATCAGCATTGATTGAAGATAGACAGTGTTCGAAGCATAGGAATCTAGAAGAATTAAAGACATGGTAAAGACAAAGGACTAAGAAGACAACTGCAGTCTTGGAGTTATACTCACTAAAAGAAGTTCATTTATATGTTCAAGCGTCAGTGAAGAACAGAGAATGAAGTATTCAAGGTTGTGGTAATAATGAAGACGTTGTCTAAGTACCAGAAAAGATTCTAGTGAAAGTACAGTATTTATTGATAGTCAGTGTTCAAAGCAATGCAACAGTCCAAGGTTAATCATCTGAAACAGAAAAGAAATCAAGGGAATTTAATTCAGTATTAGTAGTTTGTGAACCAGACTAGTGCACTAAGCGTCAGTACAACAAGAAGAGAATTACCTTGATGTATCAGAAGAAAATCAGTTGATCAAGCCAGAAGAGTGAAAATCAAGTGGTAAATACTTTAAGCATTTCCAGAAATTTGTTAAGGCAAGTATTACTACATTTGGTGGCTCTTGTACTTTTGAAGCAACGTATGAGGCACAACAAAACACCTTAGGCGCAATGAAATACTTGTGAATAAGTTTTTAAGTACTTTCGTGGCTCCTACACACTGCAAACACTCTAGAGGCACAACAAAACTCCTTAGGCGCAACGCAATACTTGTTAATAAGTTTCTAAGTACTTTCGTGGCTCCTACACACTGCAAGCACTCTAGAGGCGCAACAAAACTCTTTAGGCGCAATGAAATACTTGTGTATAAGTTTCTAAGTACTTTTGTGGCTCCTAAACACTGTAAGCACTCTAGAGGCGCAATAAAACTTCGTCTTAGGAGCAATAAAAGAGTTTAAGGCAAAATCAAGAGTTTTGTGTCTCCTCTACAAGGGACACAGAGTGTAGGCGCAACAAAACTTTCCTTTAGGCGCAACAAAAGTTTTGTGGCTCCTATACACTGCACTCACTCTACAAGCGCAACAAAATGACTTAGCATTGTGAAGAACAAATCAATTTTAATTGATTTGAGAAGTCTACACCATATAAACAGAATGACGTGCTCATTTTGAATTGTTGAAATATACAACCATACAGAGAGATACAGAGAGGAAATTGAATCCGGAGAAGAAGAAGATAAAAACCATACATATACCTTCTTCACCGGAGTTTTATATTCTAGCCGGTTCATTATGTTGCAAATACATAGGGCTATTGTAAAACACTCTCTATTAGCTTGATTCTGTTAGTACAAACACATAGTCAAATATTGTATAGGGATTAAGTTATATCTCTTTGTAGAAGCAAAGAACTAATCTGTTCTTTGGAAACCAGTTATATTTTTAACTCGGTGTAGCAACCTCAGGGTTTATATACGAAAGATATATTCCCCAAAACTTGTCTCGTTAAATTACTTGCTAATTTTCTAGAACATTAATGATTATTCATAAATACAAAATATTAGTAAGCCAGCCTTCTAAACACTATTCACCTTATGAAATCGAACCCACTAACCGAACTCTAAATTATTTATCCGCAAAAGATTCAAAAGAATATTTTAATCTAGTGAGTATCGTATTCAACCCCCACTTCTACGATACTTCCGGGACCCAACCGTTTCCTCTCATATTTAAAGCAAGGTTCTGAAAGATGGGTGAAAAGTGTTCATAGGATACTCTTTTATCCTCAACAAACAGATTATGTGGAACCTCTACTTCATAGAATACAGATAAAGAGAGCTTAAGCTCCATTTTGTTAATGGTGAATTCATTGGAAATGTCTATATTTGCAAGGTTTAGGAGTTTGAGACTGAACTTAAGAGCTTTACAAAGCTCTATGTGATCCAACAATAGTGCTTTTCCATTAACAACAGATGTGACAAAGACAGTTTCCCCAACCCCATGCCTAACCTCCATATTATTATAAAACTCAGTAACCATGTTTGGGAGGACCTTTTTGTTTGAATAAAACAAGATTTGTTCCCAATTAGATTTAGCAAACATTTGTTACAATTCAGTCCTTTTATCAAGGTGGATCAGGCAATCAGGTTGCAGCTTAGATTTGATAGACCTAGAAACAGGGTTAGTGAAAGTGGAAACATGATGACTTTGTTTTCTTGGTTTATTCATATTCCTATTATTAGAAGTAGAAGGGTGTGTGGTGGAAGAGACATTACCCATACACAAGGTAGTGTTAATAAGATCTGACTCAAATGCCATTAATAACCACACAAGGAATGAAAACAAGAAATAAATGTTGATAGAAAAATTAAAGAACAAGAAGACAATGGAGTTTAAGAATATAAGACATGAATGCAGAAGAAGTGAAGAAGCAAATGTATTTACTGCATTCATATATAGACCAACAAGCATACATGCAGCCAACTAATTTGAATATTATATTTCATAGAGCAAAAAGGCTACAGATACTAGGTTATAGACCTTGCAGGAACAGAAACAACATTTAAGGTGTAGACACAAACACAAATAAGTCCATGTACTCATATACATTTACATGTATTCATATATTGCTGGTATCATATAGTACATAACAGGGACTGCATGGCTTGATTATGTCAAGACAAGTGTGTGGCAGGAAGAATATAGAAACAAAAAAATCATGTTACAGATTTAGAACAACTAAAACTGAGCAAATAATAGTGTGATAGATGCTGCAAACTTTACATTCTGCCAAAAATTAGACATAAAGTAATGAAATATATCCATTCTGCAATCAAGTACAAGAGAGTCATTCAAATAGTCACTATAAAGGTACTTATAACAGTGACAGTTGCATCAAGAAGGACAACAGTTAGTATATCATACAACATGCTCATTTAATGAAAATCAGGACTTCCTATCACCAACTATAATCCTACAGCATCCATGCTTGCCTTAGCAAATAAAAACTTAAATTATGCTTCAAGAATTGCAACAGACAAGAGAATATAAAATTCATGGTGACATGCAGCTTTTAATTCTGTAAATTAAACATAATAAAAATATTCTGTCACACCTAGATCAAGAAATATATCTCTAAACTTAAGAAAACAACAATTTTGTCATTTATAGATCAACTACATATTTCTGTAGCTAGAGCAAAAAAAAATCAACTGATTAGTTTGCTTCAAAACTAAGGTATTTTCAAGTTATAAAAAATATTGTATTAACACATGAAATAAGAATAATTTCTAAATGAAACCAACTCCTAATGAACACCTCTAGTATACAATGCTGCATGTCAAGTAACGAGTCACTTAAACACAGATAAGACATATCATGATTCAAAAGCAAGTCAAATTAATCTTATTTCAAGTAATAAAATAAGATCAACTCTAATTTTATACATATATGTAAATAATATAAACTATGAGAATTAGACATCAGCTTGACTCAAACATGCTAGAGAAACAATTCATTACTCAATTAAATTTCCAGGCAATAAGCATTTATAAGGACAATACATGTATTGTGCATTTAATTTAAAGTATAAATCAAGCATGCTCAATTAACAGTCTGTACTTACAGAGTAGCCAAGACAGAATTTCACAGGATTAACAATTAATTTACATGTGTCAGTTCAATCTCAAGCATGCTTATACATCAAGATATATGAAGGATACAGGAGCAATGCAAGTGCACTTATTCTACAAAACACATCAATTAAGCAAATGTCATAGTAGATTTTGTATTTCTACAGGTAGATGGCACATGATAATTAATAATTGTAATTCTCATAAGCTCATATCAATTATGACAATGCACAAGCATCTATATGTGACCAGTCAATCTGGGAATAGATCAAGAACTTATCATGTAAATTCAGGCAGTCCATAATTGAGTAATATTAGTGTGAACTCAAGTGTCCTAATAGTGATGCAGAGTATTAATTATGTCAAATTTAAATTTTCAATGTATAAACATACTTAAATCACTTTTATATCAGTCCAAACTGTCACAAGTTCAAGAATTAAGATTACTTAGTTATTCACTTATGGTCAGATATGGGACAAGCATAAATTCACATCTAAGTATGTGTAGTAACAAGACTACAATTGAAACTTACCATAGACAATTATGCAAATTCTCATGATACTTAACTAATTGCAATATTTTAAGTTTTCATTTATCAAATTGCACGTACCAGTTATCTCAATTAGTCAATTTACAAGAACAATCTCAACATTTATGTCAATAATATCCAAATATTTATGAGATTAACGCGCTTTTATCAAGAAAATAGCAAGGATACTGATCAGATAAGCACACACATCACATAGAGTATGAATTTCATTAGTTTGAGAATTTTACCAGGACTGTGGTGTATATTCACACAGTTTTAATCTCACACACTATCAATTTAGGCCAAAAACCTTGCATTCCCCTCATTTTACCATTGATTTCACCGAATTGAGATATGACTCATTGAGTCAAGGGCAATTTTCGTTCGAGTTAGCTTCCCTGATTGAGGGTGCCTGCAATTCTCAACATGAAATCGTTAATATATGCTAGGAATCGTTCAATCACACATTAAAGTGTGATGAAACAGTAAATATACGAAAGAGATTGAGATAGAGAGTTTGATTTTTGTTAAAGCTTCATGTCCTTCTCCTTTAACAAAAATGATGAACATCAATCTACCATTAGAATCGACTTTCTTGACCATATCTTCATATTTCGAGACAAGGGTTTGGATTCAATCATACTTACGAGCTGTTTTAATAAAGATTAAGACATGTTTTTTATGCTTCTTGAGTTAATAAACTCTCTTCATTGATCAGCTATTTCAATTGATTCCTCAAGCCATTGAATCTTTGCCTCATCGAATAAGGGTTTAGATGAATCGAGAGATTATGAACTTATTCGGATGTGAGGGTGGTATCAATCGAAAGGAAATAGAGATAGGAACATGAAATCATCATCAGCTTCTTTGCGAAATTCATCAATTGAACTGAATTTGGGTTCAAACGATTAGGTTTTGGAATGGGGTTTGATTTAGGAAAGAGAGACCGTACGGCTGTTAATAAAAATGAGATAGAAAATATCATTTTCTATATATATATTTTCTAGATTAAGGACTTGGATTTAATCCCTAAAGATCTAACGGCTGAGATAATTCTACCTTACATAATCTAAAAAAATATTAAAATGATATTTTTATATAATTAAAAAAAATTATATATATATATATATATATATATTTTTTAATTTTGCATAAATTTAATATTTTTAATTACAAAAATTGTAATTCATTTATATAAAATTGTATGCCTTAACAAAAATTATTTTACAATTTTAATTATAACAGAGGGAGTAATTAAATTTTATAAAATAATATTTTCATCAGAAAAATATTTTCTTGGTTAAGAAACTTATTTCTAAATTTCTATTAATATAAAATAAAATATTTTCTGAGACATATTAATTAACACTCACTATTTTTCCGAGTTTTGAAATACGTAGTATTCCAAGGCCAATTAATAGCTATGTCAATTAATATTATTTTATTGAGCTTAATTTCACAGTAAGGTTTGAACAACTTATAATCAACATCATTATTGAAAAATATGAATTTCACCTCGAAATATGGTCCAATAATAACCTAAACCACAAGCAGAGCAAATCTCACTGAAAATTAATTCAACAAAATTAGAGACATTCAGTGTCTTTACTTTGACCATTCTAGCATTCCTAACTCTAGATGGAGTTTATTGAATCTTTCGGAGCTCAAAGGTTTCGTAAAGATAGCCGTAATATTATGTTCAGTATCTATATACCATTTTAATATTGCCTTTCGAGACATGATCTCTTAGGAAATGATGTCGAATATCAATGTGTTTTGATAATAAGTGCAACGCAGGATTTTTAATTAAATTTATTGCACTTATATTGTCACACTAAATCGACACAGCATCAAATTTCACAGTATAGTCAGCTAGTGTTTGCTTCATCCAAAGGATTTGAGCACAACATTTTGCAGCTGCAATATATTCAGCTTCTGTAGTGGATATCGATACAGAATTCTGTTTCTTAGAAAACCAAGAAACTAGTCATCTACCCAGAAACTGACATGTACCACTTGTGCTTTTTCTATCAATCAAGTGTCCGACATAGTCCGAATCAGAAAAGCACACTAGGTCAAATGACTGTCCTTTTGAATACCACAGACCCATTTCAATGGTTCCCATAAGGTATCTAAATATTCACTTAACAGCAACTACATGAGATTCCTTAGGGTTGACTTGAAAGCGGGCACACTTACATACGCTAAACTGTATGTCAGGCCTACTTGCAGTAATATAAAGAAGACTGCCAATCATTCCTCGATATTTCTTTGTATCCACAGAAATACCACTAGGATCTTCAATCATCTTTAATGTAGGTGACATAGGGGTACTGAAGGTCTTACAGTTTTCCATCTCAAATTTCTTAAGCATTTCCTTGTAATATTTTGATTGTGAAATATGAATGCCTTCATCGGATTGCTTAATTTGAAATCCTAAAAAGAAATTAAATTCCCCCATCATGCTCATTTCAAATTCTTTACTCATAATATCTGAGAATTCTTTACATAGAGATTCCTTGGTAGAACCAAAGATAATAACTACATAAATTTGAACGAGAAAGATGTCATCATTTTCATACTTCGTAAAGAGAGTGGTATCAACAACTCCTATTTTGAAACCATTTTCAATAAGAAATTTGCTTAACCTCTCAAACCAAGCTCTAGGAGCTTGCTTTAACCCATATAAGGCTTTGTACAATTTGTATACATACTCAGGACTTAAATGATCTTCAAATCCAAGTGGTTGTCTTACATATACTTCCTCTTCTAAGACACCATTAAGGAAAGCAGATTTAACATCCATTTGATAGTCCTTGAAACCTCTATGAAATGCGAAGGCTAAAAAAATTTGAATCGATTCAATTCGAGCCACATGAGCATAGGTTTCATCAAAATCTATTCCTTCCATTTGAGTATAGCCTTGAGCAACCAATCGTGCTTTATTCCTTACCGCTATTCCACTTTCATTTAATTTCTTACGAAAGACCCACTTTGTTCCAATAATGGAAGTATCAGGGGGTTGTGGAACTAGTTCCCAAACTTTATTATAAGAGAATTGATTTAATTCTTCTTGCATAGCAAAAATCCAATCCTCATCCAATAAAGCTTTCTTTGCGGTTTTGGGTTCTATTTATGATAGAAAGGCCATATGACTCACAATGTTTTGAACTTGAGCACGAGTTTGAACATCTTTAGTTAAATCCCCTAAGACATAGTCTATCAGATGATCTTTAAGCAATGGTATTTCCATAAGCAATTCAAGTTCGTCCTCTGTTAGGAATTATGAGTTTTGATGATAACAAATTACTTAGAATTTCAATAGGGACTCAAAATTATTTTTTTGTAACTGATCAATGGATATGACTTATAAATATCCATTGATTAGGAAACCAGTTATCAGTTGAAACTTGTTTCTCAACTGATAAACTGGATTGTAGCATTGATTTATGTTTTACTATCAATTGATTGTATTACCTCGATGGATGCAATGATGTAGTCAACTGATGTTATTGACTTCAATTTCTAGCTTCTCAACAGATGTGAAGAATGACTGATCAATTGTAAATATTCTAAGTCAGAATTCTCACAAGTGAAGTGATCAACTGATGTTGAAGTCGATGGATGAAGACACTACTCAACGGATGAAAGCTATCAATGGATAATTACAGTCAACGGATAAAGTATCATCAATGGATAAGGAGTCGATGGATAGCTCAATTATCCATCGACACATCAACTGATCAACAGATATCCTATCCATCGATGGATAAGCAAAGGTGAATCAACTGATAAGCTTAACAGCATTTATCAGTTGATTAAAGTTTCCCTATTTAGCTAAAAGCCAGATATCACGGGAACAGTGCAAAAACTGAATCATTGGAAGACAGTCCTGTCAGGACTGTGAAGACTTTCTAGGCAACACAGCATCCAAGGAATATCTTAAGACAAAAGACACTTCCAGAGCTAATTAGTTCTACAAGGAAAGCTGTGAAAAGGAACTAGTTTCTATTTTTATGTAAACAGTATAAATTGTAATATTATATTGTTATCAGTCGATAGAAAACTAGAGGAGTAGTTTTTGTTTATAAAAAAGCAAAAACACAGTAGCAAAGAAGAAGGAGTTTTTGTTTTTAGAACTCAAGAAAAGCAAAGTAGAAAATCAGGCAGAACTTGTAATGCTTTTCTAAATTCTACATTCAACTTTGTACGCAGCTTAGTATTTTTACTAAGATCAATTGAAAGCAAAAACTCACTAGTGGAAAAACAATCCACTAGTAATTTTTAATCTTGTTGTTTCTGTTATCAACACTTTAATTATCCAGTTCTTAGTTACATCAATCTTAATTAAACACTCTCTTTGTACAAACTTATTTCCGCAAGAAGTTGAATTAATTTTTAAGTTTGTATTCAACCCCCCCCCCTTCTCCAAACTTAGTGTACTTAAGGGAGAATAACAATTGGTATCAGAGCAAGCTTTCAACAAACAGAAAGTCAAGATCTAAAAGTACATCAAGAATGGGTCAAAGAGAAACAGGAGTTAAGATTCCAGTTCTAGAGAAAGATGAATATTTTCCCTGGAAAGTAAAAATGCACTTGCATCTGCTATCTATTGATCCTTCCTATGTTCATTGCATAGAGAAAGGTCCACATGTGCCTATGAAAATAGTTACAAGTGTAAATGCAGACGGTACTCAAGCACCAGACAAACTCATTCCTAAATCTGTGAGTGAGTATACAGATGAAGATGAAAAGGAAGTACACAAGGACAAAAAGGCCATGAATATTTTGTTTAATGGTCTTGACAAGGACATGTTTGACAATGTCATCAGTTGTACAACCTCCAAAGAAGTCTGGGACACTCTTCAAACCCTCTGTGAAGGTACTGAGCAAGTAAGAAAGAACAAGATGCAACTCTTGATTCAAAAGTATGAGGTCTTTCACTTCAAGGGTGGTGAAACAATAAATGATACATATAGTAGGTTTCAAAAGCTGTTGAATGAGCTTAAACTATATGGAAGAGTTTATGCTGTTGAGGACACCAACCTCAAATTCTTGAGGTCCCTACCCAAAGAATGGAAACCAATGACTGTCTCTATAAGGCAATCTCCTGACTTTAAAGATTATACCTTGGACAAGCTGTATGGCATCTTGAAAACCTATGAGTTGGAGCTACAGCAAGATGAGGAAATTGAGAAAAGTCAGAAGAGAGAAAAGTCCATTGCTTTGATGGTCAAGGAAAAGCAAGTTGCAGAAACAGATGAAGATGCTGATTTCAAAGAAGGGAAGAAAGAAGGTCATGGTAATGGTGCAAATTATGTTAGATATGATGAATCTTCTACTGGTAAAGGAAAAGAACTTTGTGATAGTGATGAGTCACTCATCAAAGATGAAATGGATGAAATAGATGAGCATTTAGCTTTTCTATCAAGAAAATTTTCTAAACTCAAGTTCAAAAGGAATCCAATGCAAAGGCCTGGATCACAGTTCAGGAGAGACACTCAACAAGGCAAAAATCTTGTTGACAGAACTCAATTCAGATGCTTTAACTGTGGATTGGCTGGTCACTTTTCAAGTGAATGCAGAAAGCCCAAAGTTGAAAAGAGGTCAAAGTCTAGTGATGGTGTTGACTATAAGAAGAAGTACTTTGACTTGCTCAAACAAAGAGAGAAGGCTTTTGTGACAGAAGAAAAGGACTGGGCTGCTGAGGAGGATTCTGAAGAAGAAGAAGAACACATCAATCTTGCACTAATGGCCAATCAAGATGACCAGAAAGCTAGTTCATCTAGCAATCAGGTAATTTCTACAAATCTATCTGAGTTGTCCAAAGATGAATGCAATATTACAATTAATGAAATGTCTAATGAATTGTATAATTTGCATGTCACTCTTAAGTCTTTGAACAAAGAGAACACTAGGCTCAAATTAACATTAGAAACTCTCACTGAAAGAAACAATTTCTTAGAGAGTGAGCTAGTGCAATTGGACAGACTCAAGATGGAAAACAAAGATGCTAGAAATGAACTAGTTGACAGTAAAAAGGAAATAGAGAAGTTAAAAGAAAAATTAGAGGATGAACTAAGAACCATTGACAAGTGGAACAGGTCAAGTAAAGCCAGTAAGAAGATGAATGACATTCATGGAACAAACTCTTTCACCATGTTGTCTGAAACTCTTGAGAAAATAGCCATTGATGAAGATCAATCTTTAGAAAAGAAGCAATCGATTGATAACTCTGAATCAACTGATAAGAATTATCCATCGATTGATAATGCTATTTCAACGGATAATTATCCATCGATTGAGAAGTCATCAACTGCTAAGAAATGTGATATTAAAACTAAGTTTAACAGACCTATTAAATTTGTCAAAGAAAGTAGCTCCTCTGAAGCTAAAATCGAAGTTGAAAAGGCTAATATAGGATTCTTATCTAAAAATCAGTTGAAAGAGAAATTGGAAAAGATAGAACCTAATATTCAGCCAAATGAAAAGAAGAAGAAAAATAGAAATGGTAAAGTAGGCATAAACAAGCACAACAACTACACACCTGACAAATATGCTCCTAGGAAAGTATGTGCTAAGTGTGGTAGTAAAAATCATTTATCTGTGCAATGTAAACTCACCATGCCTACAGCAACAAATGTACCTGCTATACCCAACATGCATACCAGTTCTGTTTTTCCTCATTTAGTTGATTCTCATGCTGTTCATGCTCAGTATGCATCAATGCCTTATATGTTTAATCCATATCTTGCATTTGCCAATATGAATATGCCTGCTATATCATGGAATATGCTTAACAGTCTTCATGCACCAAATTTTTTCAACTCTGCAAGCATGAGCATTCCAAATATTAGCACTGAGAATTCTGAGGTAGGGAGACCAACACCTAAGGTTGAAGTGGAAGTAAAACCACCCAAACCAAAGGTACAAAAATTGGAAACCAAGCCAAAGATAACAACTAATAAGAAAGGACCCAAGGCAACTTGGGTACCAAAATCAACTTGATTTGTTTTGACTGTGTGCAGGGAAAGAGAAGAAATCTTTGGTACTTGGACAGTGGATGTTCAAGACACATGACTGGAGATAAATCCCTGCTCACAAAGTTTGAGGAGAAAGCTGGCCCTGGAGTAACTTTTGGAGATGACAGCAAAGGGCACACCATGGGATATGGCTTGATTTCAAAAGAGAATGTCATCATTGAACCTGTTGCATTAGTTGATGGCTTAAGACATAACTTGTTAAGCATAAGTCAACTATGTGACAATGGAAATAAAGTCTGTTTCACAACAGAAACATGCATAATTTCCAACAAGGTAGATGGAAGCCTGGTCATGACTGGGAATAGAAAAGGGAATGTGTACATAGCTGACTTCAACTCAACAAATGCAGAATCAATGACTTGTCTTCTCTCTAAGGCAAGTACAAATGAAAGTTGGCTGTGGCATAAGAAATTAGCTCACTTGAATTTCAAAGCCATGAATCTCTTGGTTAAGAAAAATCAAGTGAGAGGCTTACCACAAATGGAATTTGTCAAGGATGGACTTTGTGATGCTTGTCAGAAAGGAAAACAGAGGAAGGCATCATTTAAGTCGAAATTGGAATCTTCAATTGAAAAGCCACTTGAGTTATTACATATGGATTTGTTTGGTCCTGTAAATATTATGTCTATTGCAAAGAAGAAGTATGCTCTAGTCATTGTGGATGATTTTTCAAGATTCTCATGGACTTATTTTCTACATTCAAAGGATGAAGCTAGTCATCTCATCATCAAGCACATAAGAGAAAATGAGAAAAATCTTGAATTGGATGTAAAGAAGATAAGGAGTGACAATGGAACAGAATTCAAAAATTCCACAATGAAAGAGTTCTGTGAATCAAAAGGAATCATACACACATTCTCTGCACCCAGAACACCTCAACAAAATGGGGTAGTTGAAAGGAAAAATAGGACATTGATTGAAGCTGCTAGAACCATGTTGGAAGATGCCAAACTCCCAACATACTTCTGGGCTGAGGCCATAAACACAACATGTTTTACTCAAAACATCTCCCTAGTAAATAAAGCTCAAGGGAAGACTCCTTATCAATTGATCAAGAAAGACAAAAAGCCAAAGGTGGGATTTCTTCATGTCTTTGGCTGCAAGTGCTATGTACTAAGAAATCAAGGTGAAAATCTAGGAAAATTTGAAGCCAAGGCTGATGAAGCTATATTTGTTGGGTATGCACTATCAGGTGTAGCCTATAGAATCTACAATCTCAGACTACATATTGTTATGGAATCTGTACATGTAGTATTTGATGATAAAAAGATTCAAGGCTTGTTTGATGAAGGAAATCATGACACACTGCATTTTGAGAATGAATCAAATGATGTAAATGACGATGAAGAGGCAGAAATTATAAAACCTCAAGTGTTCAGAAACCCAATATCAGTTGATGTTACTGCATCAATGAATAATTTATCAGTTGACAGAAATCCATCAACTGATAATGCATCAACTGATAACTCCTCAACTGATAATCAACAATCTACATCAAGGGTATCCACTTCAGGGGGAGGGTTTCAGAATCATTCTACAAATTCAGATCACTTTGAGTTCAATACAAATGATCATGAAGCTTCATCATCAAGGCAAAATTTGTATCCTCAAAGAAAATGGACAAGAAGCCATCCATTTGAACTAATTATTGGAAATGCAGAAGATGGTGTCAAGACAAGAAGTGCTACTCAAAATGAGTGTCTGTATAGCAGTTTTCTATCTCAAGAAGAACCCAAAAGAATTGAAGAGGCTCTCATGGATCCTGATTGGGTTTTGGCTATGCAAGAAGAACTGAATCAGTTTGAAAGAAATAAAGTATGGAAGCTGGTGCCCAGACCAAAAGACAGATCAGTAATTGGTACAAAATGGGTATTCAGAAACAAAATGGATGAAACTGGTATTGTGACTAGGAATAAAGCAAGGCTTGTAGCAAAGGGTTATTCACAAGAAGAAGGAATTGATTTTGATGAAACTTTTGCACCAGTTGCAAGGTTAGAAGCAATTAGAATCTTTCTGGCCTATGCTGCACATGCTAATTTCAAAGTCTACCAGATGGATGTGAAAAGTGCATTTTTGAATGGAGTACTAGAAGAGGAAGTCTATGTGGAACAACCTCCTGGCTTTGAAGATCTAAAATTTCCTAACTCTGTCTACTTTTTACTCAAAGCACTTTATGGCTTGAAGCAAGCACCAAGGGCCTGGTATGACACTCTATCTCAGTTTTTCATTGAGAATCATTTCACAAGAGGTACTGTTGATAAAACTCTATTCAGTAGACATGTTAATGGCTCTATCATTCTTGTACAAATTTATGTGGATGACATTATTTTTGGATCAACAAATGAGGAACTTTGCAAGAAGTTTGCCAAACTAATGCAGAGTAAATATGAAATGAGCATGATGGGAGAGCTTACCTACTTTCTTGGGTTACAAGTCAAACAGGTTAAGGATGGTATTTTTATAAATCAAACAAAGTACATTCATGATTTGTTAAAGAAATTTGAGTTAAGTGAATGTTCTTCTGCAAAAACTCCCATGGCCACTGCCACTAAACTTGAATTAAATACCAAAGAAGCTAAGGTGGATATTTCAAGTTATAGAGGCATGGTAGGCTCACTTTTATATTTAACTGCTAGTAGGCCAGATATAATGTTCTCTACATGCTTATGTGCTAGATTTCAGGCTGATCCTAGAGAATCTCATTTAGTAGTTATTAAAAGAATTTTCAGATATCTTAAGGGTACATCAAATTTAGGTATTTGGTATCCTAGAGATTCTGGTTTCAATCTAATAGGCTACTCAGATGCTGATTATGCAGGTTGCAAAATAGACAGGAAAAGTACTACAGGCACCTGTCAATTTCTGGGAAATAAACTTGTGTCATGGTTTAGCAAAAAGCAACACTCAGTATCAACTTCAACTGCAGAAGCTGAGTACATTGCTGCTGGAAGTTGCTGTGCACAAATTTTATGGATGAGGAATCAACTATTTGACTATGGGTTCAACTTGAACAAAATTCCCATCTTCTGTGACAATACAAGTGCCATTGCAATAACAGAAAATCCTGTGCAACATTCCAGAACTAAACACATTGACATAAGGTATCATTTCATTAGGGAACATGTAATGAATGGTACAGTTGAATTACATTTTGTGCCTAGTGAACAACAACTTGCAGACATATTTACCAAACCTCTAGATGAATCTACTTTTAATAGATTAGTCTGTGAGTTAGGTATGCTTAATTATGCTCATGCTTAAAATGTCTGTCAAGTTTTGTAGCCATTGTTCACAATTATCAATGGATATTTATCTATCGACAGATAATTACCTAAGTAATTGTTTATCGACGGATAAATCCCATCCTATTTGATCAACAGATAAATGTTATTCCTATCGATGGATATTTATCTATCGACAGTTAATTATCTTGGTAGTTAGTGATCGATCGATAAATGATTAATTCTCTATTTTTTATCCGTCGATAGTAATAGAATTTCTACAGTTTTATTCATCCGTTGATCAGATTATAGCCGTTGGAGAATTACCATCAAGGGTAATAAACTACAGTCTTTTATACATCAACGGTTATCTACTAATTAAAAAGACTTGAAATGACTTTTTAATACTAGAAAATATAAATAGCAGCTACAATTAAAAATTCATTCTTACCTGCTATTTTTTTTTTTTTAACTATTCAACTTTGTCTCTCTCTCAAGCTAATTTTATCTAATTCTCACGAGCTCTCACAAATTCTTTCAAGTTCACTTTAATTTCTTGAATATCAACTGAAAGAATGGCACCACAAAAGAAGATCATCTCTTCCACTGGGTTCACCTATGAACAGAACAACTTCACAGCATGTCTAACGGTGAATGATGCTCCTGTGGACTTTCATCCATTGATGCGATTCCTAGGAGATTGCAAAGTTTCCAAAGCTCTCAGCGAAGCACCAACAATCGTGTGTTCCTTTGTTGAAGAACTGTGGACCTCTGCAGAGATTTCATCAGATGGGAAGGTAATTTCTTATTCTTGCAAAGGTAATACCTATACAATAAATAGTACTTCATTATCTGAATGTTTAGGATTGCCTGCAAATAATTGTGATAAGCCCCCAACTGAAGAAGAAATTAGGGACATGTTAGAATCCGTTAATTATGCAAATGTTGAAATTGGATTAGGAGAAGTTGTTAGGAAGAATCTTAGAAAAGAATGGAGTTATTTCTTTGATGCCATAATTAAAGTATTTTCTGGAAAAATAAGTAATTTTGATGCAATTACAATAAGTATGCAAGAAATTGCTTATTCTGTCCTATTTGATAAATATTTTGATTTTGGCACATTACTCCTAAATGAATTGACTGCCAAATTAGGACCCAAGTCATCTAGGAAACATAATATCTACTTTGCAAGATTTTTCATGATGATTATTAATGCCTCTGTTGGAGAATATGAAATAAGTGCAGATATGGAGTCCTTGGAGCCATGGATGCAAAACAAGAGGGTCTTCAAGGATCTTATGAGAATCAACTTACACCCTAAGTTGTGCCTCATTTATCCTCCTCTTGTGCAGGTATATCTTCAAAATCTCAATCTTTTACATTCTTCTTCAAAATCTCAAATTTCTTTGCCTTCTGCAACAATGGAGGGAGATGGAAATGCCCCCATTCCTCCTACCCAAGTTGCACAACCTTCAAAACCCAAGTCTAATCAAACCACCTCAGTAGTTTCTCAAAAGACTACTATTGTAAGAATTAAGAAAAGAAAAATCACTGAGGGGAGAGTGAAGGTGGTTGATAAGGGTGAGGGAACTGGCCAACATCAAGAAAGCCAGAAGGATAAGGAGAGTGAGATTGAGAGGAACCAGCCAGCCTCCAGTCCAATCTCCCAACAGATTGAGGCTGTAGTAAAGGACTTGAACACATCCCTAGTTGCATCTTCTCAAAAAGATGTAACTATTGAAAAGAGGTCTCAACCAGGACCATCAGATGGGGATAAGGGTCACCAAATAATACAACCATACAAAAGAAGAAAGAAGGTTACAAATACTGCACAGGGCACACACACACTTGCAAAGCCAAATGAAAATTTGGTGGAGCCTTCCGTTTCTTCTTTTGATGTGTCTCAGAATCTTCCTGAGGCACAGCCCCATTCTTTATCTGAATTTTCTTCTCAATCTCCCTCAAAAACTATTTCTTCAGAAACAGTGTTGATTGACAACTTCATTGTTTCAAATTCACCCTCTTTGCAACTCAGGGTGGAGCCAACACTCTCACCTGCATCACCATATAAGGTTAACACCTTGGCTGATCAGGCAAATACTGTTAGTTCTCTCCAGTCAATGGATATTATGCAATCAACTGATAACTTCCAACATCCATTGACTAGTTCTCTATCATCGATGGATATCCTTACATCCATCGATGAGCTCCCATCAACGGATATTCATCCATCGATGGATACTTCTTATCCATCGATTGATCCCTTAATGTCAATTCATGAATCATCCATTAAAACACTTCAAGTGGCCAATACTCTATTAGGATTGAGTGGAGTGGGTGAGGTGTGTGAGAGGCAAGGTTTGCATACCTTGGCAAAAGGAGAGTGTGTGACTGAGGGGCCCTCAAATTCTTCTGAGGTGGCAAAAGGAGAGGGTGTGAGAAAAGAGAGTCCCACCTTAGCAGGTGATGAAAAAGGAGAGGAAAGTAAGGGAGAGGTGAGAATCCAGGATGAGATCCTGATGCAAGAAAAGAGAGAAGAGAGTGAGAGAGAAAAGAATAGAGAGAAACCAATTTCACCATCTCATGAAGCATCAACTTCTAAAACTGAGCAGATTGAAGCAGGACTCACCCAGAAGTTGGGGCTGGAGTCAGGGGGAGCTGTAGACTATGAAGTCCCTGCAGGAGGTGCAGAAGTCAACATGGAGGTGGAGGATGAAATTGCTGTAAATCTTGATGCTTCAACCTTTCAACATGAAGATCCTCATTATCAGGAACTAGCAGCAGCATCTAATCAAATAGCTGAGCAAATGCTGGGTTTAGTGCAGACAGAAGAGCAATTCAGGAGTGGGAAAGAGTTTTTGGCCAGTCAACCTGATGATATATCCCACATGAATCCTGAAGATTTTGATGAAAATTCTGATGATGACCTTCTAGATCCACAAGTGGCTAGTGATGAAACTAATTTGGCTGAAACAGAAAGGGCCATTATTTCTCTTTACAGAAGGTCCATGGCTGAAGTAGATGTGGTGGATCCCCTGCACAGGAGAATTCTGAACTTTTACAGGGATAATTTGAAGATCCAGAAAATGCATGTCACAAGCTCCAAGTATGAATTGAAGAAAATAAGAGAAGACATTGACAGCTCAAGGATGCATTTTGACACCACCATTGACTCCAGACTCAGCCTCACAATGCTGACTAGAATCAAGCAAAGGTTGGACACTGAGTTTTCAGCAAAGGACAAGGTAATGGAATTGGAGAAAAGAGTAACCTCCATGGAACTTAGCATGCAGCAAATTTTGAAGAATCAAGTCACTCAAATCAATCTTCTGGGTAAACTCTTAGAAACTCCCATACTCTCTCAGTCAGTAGCACAAGTGCCAGTTGCTGATAACAAAAAGGGGGAGAAGCAAGAAGCTGATGCATTGGAGAAAGCAAGTGGTACTGAAGCTGTGGTAAAGTCTACAGATCACAAGAAGGAGTTGGCTCAAGACATAGTAAGGAAATTTGATGCAATTGCTAGCAAATTCAAGGAAACAAGTACCAGCAGCTCACAACCTGGTGACAGGAAAGGAAAGGGAAAGCTAATTGAAGATGATAAAAAGAAAGCTGTCACAGGTGGAGGGGAAAGTGAAAAATTGTTGAGCAAAGCCATAGTAGTTGGCATAAAAGAAAAGGAGCAACAAGAAAGAAGACAAGAAGAATTAGCCATTCAATTGCAAAGGGAATTTGATGAAGAGGATAGGCTAATAAGAGAAGCCAGAAGAAAAGAAGGTGAAAGGAGGCCAAGGATGAAGCAAAGAGCAAACAAGCCCAAAGATGCACCAAAATCATCTGGAGTTAAAAGACCATTAGCTGATGAAGACAAGGAGAAGAAGCCAAAACAAGTCAAGACTGAAGGTCAAGCTTCTGGGAGTAATCAAGCCAAAGAAATAGAGGTGTTCAAACACAAATCTGAAAACTTTGTGCCAATCAAAGCTGAGGGAATGATTGCAGCAAAAGGGCAAAGGAAGAAAGATGTTGATCTTCTTCACATTGAGTATGAAGATGGATCACACTCAACCTTCTCATTCAACCAAGTTTTGGATCAAGGATATGGCATCTTGAGGAAGATCTACACTATGCTCAACAGGAAGTATTATCTAACTGAAGAGCTAGGAAAGGCCATCCTTGAAAGAATGAAGAAGATAAGGGAGGCACCTGTTCAAGAAGAAAGGGATGACAGAATAAAGATCTGGAATCCTGAAGGAAGAAAAGTGCTTCATGAGCCCTTCTACTTGATGATATACAAGGACAGGGAAGGCAGAGAAAAATGCATTGATATTTGTCAAGAAATAGACAAACTTCCAAATCTGGAATTAAATCATCTGGCAAGTCAATTGGACTACAGGATTGAAGATGAGAAGATATTGAAGGGAACCCTCTACAGGAAGATGAAGGAGAATGAAGACAAGATGAATGAGTCAAGGGGAAGAAGGAGAAGATAGGAGATTCAACCTCAATCATCAAAATTATCAGAATTCATCCCTGTCTGGTATCTGATTACTCTGTCTAAAACTTTACTTATCAATATTGTAATTCTTGCTAAGAATGAAAATGTTCAGGAGTTTTGTTATCATCAACAGAAAATTTATGCATATTTTAAATATTCATAAATAGGGGGAGATTGTTAGGAATTATGAGTTTTGATGATAACAAATTACTTAGAATTTCAATAGGGACTCAAAATTATTTTTTTGTAACTGATCAATGGATATGACTTATAAATATCCATTGATTAGGAAACCAGTTATCAGTTGAAACTTGTTTCTCAACTGATAAACTGGATTGTAGCATTGATTTATGTTTTACTATCAATTGATTGTATTACCTCGATGGATGCAATGATGTAGTCAACTGATGTTATTGACTTCAATTTCTAGCTTCTCAACAGATGTGAAGAATGGCTGATCAATTGTAAATATTCTAAGTCAGAATTCTCACAAGTGAAGTGATCAACTGATGTTGAAGTCGATGGATGAAGACACTACTCAACGGATGAAAGCTATCAATGGATAAGGAGTCGATGGATAGCTCAATTATCCATCGACACATCAACTGATCAACAGATATCCTATCCATCGATGGATAAGCAAAGGTGAATCAACTGATAAGCTTAACAACATTTATCAGTTGATTAAAGTTTCCCTATTTAGCTAAAAGCCAGATATCACGGGAACAGTGCAGAAACTGAATCATTGGAAGACAGTCCTGTCAGGACTGTGAAGACTTTCTAGGCAACACAGCATCCAAGGAATATCTTAAGACAAAAGACACTTCCAGAGCTAATTAGTTCTACAAGGAAAGCTGTGAAAAGGAACTAGTTTCTATTTTTATGTAAACAGTATAAATTGTAATATTATATTGTTATCAGTCGATAGAAAACTAGAGGAGTAGTTTTTGTTTATAAAAAAGCAAAAACACAGTAGCAAAGAAGAAGGAGTTTTTGTTTTTAGAACTCAAGAAAAGCAAAGTAGAAAATCAGGCAGAACTTGTAATGCTTTTCTAAATTCTACATTCAACTTTGTACGCAGCTTAGTATTTTTACTAAGATCAATTGAAAGCAAAAACTCACTAGTGGAAAAACAATCCACTAGTAATTTTTAATCTTGTTGTTTCTGTTATCAACACTTTAATTATCCAGTTCTTAGTTACATCAATCTTAATTAAACACTCTCTTTGTACAAACTTATTTCCGCAAGAAGTTGAATTAATTCTTAAGTTTGTATTCAACCCCCCCCCTTCTCCAAACTTAGTGTACTTAAGGGCGAATAACATCCTCATCTTTTTCAAGAGGATTCTTTGGGATTGTAGGTCCAAGATTCATATTTCCAATTTGTCGAATAACATTTTCAACATCACTTTGAATATGACCATTTGAAACTGGTTCCTCTTCTATCAATTCTTTAAACTTTGAGTTTGGTTTAGATTCATCGAATGCAATAATCATTTATTTTTTCACAACCAAAATATTAAGATTAAATACTCGATAAGCTTTGTTATTCACAGAATATCCTAGAAAAATGCCCTCTCCAGATTTTGGGTCAAATTTCGTTAAATAATCTTTGGTATTCAATATATAGCATTTACTTCTAAAAACTTTGAAGTAACCAAGCTTAGGAGTTTTACCAAAATAAAGCTCATATGGAGTTTTCATTTTAATAGGATGTAGTAATACTCTATCAAGAACATGGCATGTAGTAGACATAGCTTCAACCCAAAAATATTTTGGTCGATGATATTCATTAAGCATAGTGTTTGCCATTTCTTGCAATATTCTTTTTTTCCTTTCAACTGCCCCATTTAACTGCGGTGTATAAGGAGCAGAAAAGTTATGAGTAATACCATAGGCTTCACAAAATTTAAAAATTTTTGAGTTTTCAAACTCCTTTCCATGATCAGTCATGATATAGATGATCGATTCATTTTGTTGATTTTGTATGCGTTTGCAAAGAGCAACAAATGATTCAAATGCTTCACTCTTTGACTTTAGAAACTCATTCTATGCATATCGAGAGTAATCATCAACTACCACGAGGGTGTATTGACTTCCTCCAAGACTTTGTACTGGGACTGGTCCAATAAGATCCATATATAATAGCTCAAGTGATCTAAAAGTAGACACCATGAATTTGGCTTTATGAGATGCTCGAATTTGTTTGCCAATTTCACAAGCTTCACATATATGATCTTTAATGAAATTGAGTTTCGGTAATCCACGTACATGTTCCTTCGATCATATAGTTTTAATGACTTTCATGCTAACATGGCCTAACCTTCTATGCCATAACCATGGATCCTCACTAATGGAAACCAAACATATATTCTCATATTTCGTAGTGTCACACGTATAGACATTTTTATCACGTGGACAGTTTAGAGCTAGTCTTCCATCTGCATCGTAAATAGAACAATGTGACGATTGGAAGTCTACTTTGCAACCATTATCACATAGTTGACTTATGGATAACGAATTGTACTTTAATCCCATGACTAATTGTACATTTGTTATTTTGAAACGTTTATTTTCGATATCTCCAATGCTAAAGATGTTGCCTTTACTGTTATCTCCAAAGGTTACACTTCCGACAGCTACCTTTCTAATATTATTCAACAATGACTTATTACCGGTCATATGTCGGGAACATCTATTATCAAGGTACCACACGTCTTTCTTAGTATTAAGGCATACCTACACCACAAATTAATTAATCATTTTCGTACCCCTTTTGTCTTAAGGGGTCCTAGGTGAAAGGCATAGGTGTACTAACTTGTAACACTTAATTACTATGTAACTCAACTAAGTAAAAGATAAAACAACAGCAAAACAAGAGAAACTGAAGAAGCACATGGAATCAATCAACTGAAGAAATGGCGATGATACTTGGTAACTACAAGTAACTAATTTGGTTAATCAAGGATGCATAAGTGAGAAGAAGTTCAATCTGAGTATTGCTCATGCCCTAACTTATCTAATGGAGAATCAAATTAATGTCAAAGAAGTATCAAGAAGACCAAAGTGATTTCATGTAATGTATAACAACATCTGGATAATGTAAAGGTTAATCAACAAATGAGAACTGACATTCGGAAGCAAGAACCCCTACAAGACTAGTCACTTATGAACCAGACCATTGCATCAAGTGTCAGGACATTGGAGGTAAGTTCATGTCAGTAATAGAAGATCTCATTTGAATTGAGTGAGGAAAAGAAATTGAAGAAGCTAAGGAAACTTGCTCATAAAGGTTAATTCTCAATTAGTCACTAATGAAGGTCAACATTGGATGTGTGCATATTTGCTAAGGCAAATGTCGATCCATAGCAGATCGAGATGCGGATCGAGATTTGCAAGTGAAGTAAAACACTGCAAAGGCAAATCTCGATCCAGGTGATAGATCGAGATCGAGATTCTCCCAGATCGAGATCGAGATCTTCATAGATCGAGATCGAGATTCTCCCAGATCGAGATCGAGATTTTCATAGATCGAGATCGAGATTCTCCCAGATCGAGATCGAGATCTTCATAGATCGAGATCGAGATTCTCCCAGATCGAGATCGAGATTTTCATAGATCGAGATCGAGATTCTCCCAGATCGAGATCGAGATTTTCACAGATCGAGATCGAGATGGGTACAGGCGAAGATCGAGATGCGGGTAGAAATGTAACATTTAATGTTCAAGGGACAAGTGGCTTATTGTGAACGGTTGATCCAGAGTTGTTGGGAAAGTACTTTTTGTTGTCGAAGTCCTGATTGGGCCACGTACACAAAAAGGACAAGATCAAGACTACATGACATTATAAAAGCAACACTTTATTTTTATTAGTAGACAGACTTGTATCTCTGTATTTTCAACGATAATTTTTATAAGAGAGAGCATTTACTGTAAAACAAAAAGTGAGAGAGAGGATCAGTTGAATCTAGCTTTAATTGCTGTATTTATTGTTCAACTGATCATGATGCTTTTATGAATGTTGTAGCAAATCCATCAATGAATATAATGATATATTCTTGAAATTCTGTGTCATCATTTATTACTTGCATATTGTTTATTCTCTCTTTATTTTTTAAACAGTTGTATTCACCCCCCCTCTACAACACTTTGGACCTAACAATTGGTATCAGAGCTCCTGTTAAACACATCTAACAGAGATCCTATTGTGTTGTTTGAGTTGGTTCTTGAAAATCCCAGATCTATTTTTTCTTGAAGTTTGAGCCGAAAGTTTTTATTTGTTTCTTCTTGAAAAAGTCGTAGATCTAAAAAGTTCTGAGTCATGGTGTAAGGAATATTTGTACAAAATTCCAAAATACTGTACTTTAGAGCTTTGTGGATTTTTCTGTGGTCAAAACTGGAATCAACTGATTGACTAAACAAAAAGGACAATTTCGAACTTCTGTCAACTAGAAAGTGGACACCTTTTTGTTTGAACTTGAAAAATTGTGGACCCTGCTACTGTTCCTGTGATTAAAACTAACTTGCTTGAATCTTAAGTGCAAAATCCGTTGGATATTGAGTGTTGGATATTTAAAGTGAGATAATTAATTTTTCAAGTAAATACAATTTATTGTAATTTGAAAAGTGTATTATCTTAATTTTAAATTTTATTAAAATGGCCGCCGCACACAGATTTAAGATACCTCCGTTTGATGCACAACATTATGACGAATGGACCGGAAGGATGAGAGCTTACCTTGAATCAATAAACAAGGTATACTTGAGAATATTGGAAAACGGTCCATACATACCCATGAGAATTGAGCCAGAGCGAATGGAAGGAGGGATATTAATACCATCCCGGTCTGTTCCTATAGAGGAAATGGAGTTTTCAGACGCAGATAAAGAATTGGTTGGTATGGATGCGTCGTTACGCAACGTCATAATTGAATCCCTAAACTTAGAGTACTATGTTCAAATAAAGGGATTAAAAACAGCTAAAGCCATGTGGGATAAACTGGCTGTGGTGATGGAGGGGATCGAGGAAGTTAGAGATAATCACAAACGCATTCTGATATCTGAATATGAATCGTTCAGATGCGAACGAGGAGAAAGCGTAGCGGATGTTTACAAACGTTACAGTAAATTGCTTATCGAGCTGAGTATAAGAGATAAAGTTTATCCACTAGTAGATTCAAATATCAAGTTTCTCTTGAATTTGCCTAAACATCTGGAACACAGGATCACTGCCATTCGAGAGTCAAGAGATTTGAAAAATACTTCTCTCGAAAAGCTGTATGGTGTTTTGAAGACCTACGAGCTGGAGCAGGAACAAAATGACAGAAGAAGATCCTACAACAGTGGAGAAAACAAAGCGGTAAGTGAGTCTGGACTTGTAGCTGAAGAGTCTGCTGTAAAGGCACTTGCAGCTGTCTCATTGAAAACTGCTAATCCTGAAAGGGTGGTATTAGACATTGAAGATCCATCCGAAGAAAGTGAGGATGAATACTATACCCTTGAAGAGCTGGACAAATTAGAAGACAAGTCATATGCTTGTATTGCTCGAGAATTTGCTCATATCAGCTTCAGGAAGCAAAGAAGTGGTAAAGGACGATTTGGTAGTTCTTTCAGCCGAAGAGGCAGCAGTAGTGGCAGAGGCAGTAGTGTAAGTGGTCGGGGAAGTTACAGTGGCCGAGGTAGCACATCCGGTAGTGGCTACAGACCTAACCTGGTAGACAAGAACAATTTCAGATGCTACAACTGCAATGAGTTGGGGCACTTCGCAACAGAGTGCAAGAAGCCGAAGTACGTTCATCCCAAGGAATCCTATGCTGATCTGAAAAAGAAATATGATGCCTTGGTTAGCAAGCAACAGAAGGGAAGCCGGGCGTATGTTGTGACTGAAGGGAAGGGTTGGGACGAGTCTGATGAAGATGAAGATCAGGAGCTATGCAACTTCGCTTTAATGGCAAAATCTTCAGAACAATCAGAGGTACCAATTCTAACCGTAAATGAAATGTCTATTCCTGAGTACCAAAATGAATTAGCTGCCATGACTAAAGATATGTACAATCTCCAACTAAATCTAATTGCTGTTAATGAGGAAAATGCTAAACTCTCCCTTAAGAATAGACTTCTCGAGGCCAGGGTAGAGGAATTAGAATCAGGAGAGAGTAAAGAAAGGCAGTTAATGAATCAGGTAGACATTTTAGAACACAAGCTTAAGATTAGGGAAGACCTTAACGAAGAACTTAAAAATGAATTAGCTGAGCTTAAAATAACATGTCAATCTTTTGAAGAAGCCGCTAATAAAGTTTTCGTAGAAAGGGACATGTACATGAAACTGGCAGGCAAGAGTAAAAATGAAAAAGTAAACATAGGACTTGACTACACACAGAAAAAGAAAAATAGGGCTGCTGAGTTATTAGAGCCAGTGTTAGTCAAAGAAAATGTGCCTGAGGTTTTAATGGACGTTAGAAAACCTATCTTTAAGCAGTTTGAGCCCAGGACCATAGATCCTGTTGCTACTAAAATTGAACAAGAAATTAAAATTGAAAGAGATTCAGAAGAAAAAGTAGTAGAACCTACAACTTCTAAGAGAGCGAGTAAGATTGCTTATGCTAAGAGAGGTGTAGGAACCAAGGAGGCTAAGACGGTATCATATAAACAATGGGTAGCAGGGTCAGACCAAATGAAAGCACCTGTAAAGACAGTTAAAACTGAACCTGCATCTGTATCTACATCTACACGAGCTAGAAAGGCATGCTATATCTGTAATCAAACTGATCATTTGTCTTACTATTGCCCGTTCTATGTAGAGGAAGAAAAATCTATTGGTTGTAATACCATGCCTGCAACTGCTACTTTGCCTAACTTGCATGCAAATCATGCTAAATGTAATAATCCTAATTGCATGCCATGTGCTGTAAACATCATGCATGCTTATTTTAATTTAATGAATACTGCTAGTGCATTTGTTGAACATACATCTAGTAGTGGTAAGAAAAAGCATGCGGGGTCAAAGGCTAAGACTTCAAGTCCTCCTAAAGTTAGGAGTGACCAGTCTTCTTCCAAACCTGACAAACCAGTCAAGGTTGACAAGGGAAAAGACAAAGTCAAGATGAATGCCCCTGATGGCAACAAGGCAAAGCCTTCTGTATCTGAAAAGAAAAAGGAAATTATTGATGCCGGGCCCAAACATCATTGGGTTCTGAAGAACACCTAACCTTTCTGGATTTGCAGGGCAGTGAACAGGAAAAGAGTAAAGTCATATGGGTGCTAGACAGTGGAGCATCGAGGCATATGACCGGCAATAAGTCCCTGCTAACAGATTTGGTGTTGAGAGCCGGCTCCGTGGTTACTTTTGGAGATAACAGCAAAGGTTACACCAGGGGATATGGCAAGATCGTTTGTGGAAATGTTATCATTGAGGACGTATCTTTTGTGGAAGGATTGCGACATAATCTTCTCAGCGTTAGTCAGTTCACCGACAGGGGTTTTGACGTCAACTTTGGGAAGCATGATTGTTCGATTCGAAGCAAAAAGGATGGAAGCCTTGCTCTCAAAGGAGTAAGGAAGTCAAATTTGTTCATAGCTGACATGAATTCTGCTGATCAGTCTGAAGTCACGTGTTTCTACAGCAAGGCTTCTGCTGATGAAAGTTGGCTATGGCATAAAAGATTATCTCACCTGAACTTTAAAGCAATGAATAATCTCGTAAGGAGAGAATTGGTGAGAGGGCTGCCGCAGATGGAGTTCACCCCAGATGGACTCTGCGAAGCATGTGAGATGGGAAAATCAAAAAGAGCCTCGCATAAGGATAAATAAGTGAATAGCATTACCGAGCCCCTACAACTCCTTCACATGGATTTGTTTGGACCCGTTAATGTTATGTCAATGTCAAGGAAAAGATATGCGCTGGTAATTGTCGATGACTTTTCCAAATACACATGGGTAAAGTTTGTGACATCGAAAGAGGAAGTGCCACATGAGATCATTAGACATGTACTGGAAATTGAAAATGTAGCAAGTCTGACTGTGAAGACTATCCGATCCGACAATGGGACAGAATTCAAGAACTCAGTGTTAATGGATTTCTGCATATCTAAAGGGATCAGACGACAGTATTCAGCACCGAGAACACCGCAGCAGAACGGGGTGGTAGAAAGGAAGAATAGGACACTGGTTGAAGCAGCTAGGACAATGCTGTATGAGTCAAAACTTCCTTTATATTTTTGGGCTGAAGCAGTTAGCACGGCTTGTTATACACAGAACAGAACCCTGATTATAAAGGACCATAATGAGACGCCGTATTACATGATGAATAAACGAAAACCATCTATCAAGTACTTTCACGTATTTGGTGCCAAATGCTTTGTGTTAAGAGACAATGCACATCTTGGAAAGTTTGAAGCCAAAGCAGATGAAGGGGTTTTTATTGAATATTCTCTTGAAGTAGTAGCAGCGTACAGGGTGTTTGTGCTTAATGATCGCAAGGTGGTTGAAAGCCTTAATGTCACATTCGACGACTCAAAGCTCCCTTCTATACAAAAAGAAGATAGTGAGCCCACTTCCCTAAGATTTGAGAATATGGATATTGATGAAGTGGATACAGTTCCTGAGTCAGTAGTGCAGGGTAGTGATCCAACGATAAATAATGAAATTAATCAAGAGTCTAGTGTTTCGCAAATTCAAAACACTAGGGCTGAGGGATCACCTTCCGTCAGACCTGGCACTAACTCAGGGGGAGCAGCTCACTCTGGGGGAGCTAGTACTAGCTCAAGAGAAGCTAGTGAAAGTGCTTCTAGACTAAGTCTTCACTTACGAGATCAAGCTGAATCATCAAGAACATTTGCTAGGGATCGCACTTGGAACAAGGACCATCCGTTCGAGCTAATTATTGGTGATCCAGAAGCCGGAGTGACTATTAGAGGAAAAGCTAGAGCTGAAGTTGCCACTGAGAATGAATGTCTATATTCAGTGTTCCTTTCCCAGATGGAACCTAAAGTGGTGGAAGAAGCTCTAGATGACGCTGATTGGGTGATTGCTATGCAAGAGGAACTCAATCAGTTTGAAAGGCAGAAGGTGTGGAAGCTGGTACCCAGACCAAAGAATAGATCTGTTGTTGGGACAAAATGGGTATTCAGAAACAAGCTGGATGAAGACGGACGTGTAACACGAAATAAAGCTCGCCTGGTTGCTAAGGGTTATACTCAAAGAGAAGGAATTGATTATGATGAAACCTATGCACCAGTAGCAAGGCTAGAGGCAGTGAGGATGTTCTTGGCATTCGCAGCACATCATGGTTTTAAAGTCTATCAAATGGATGTCAAGAGTGCATTCTTAAACGGTGAACTGGATGAAGAGGTGTATGTCGAGCAACCTCCCGGGTTTATCGATATCAAATATTGTGATTATGTTTATCGACTCTTCAAATCAGTATATGGCCTTAAGCAGTCTCCGCGGAAGTGGTATGAAACTCTGTCAGACTTCTTACTAGAAAGTGGTTTTACAAGAGGAGTAATCGACAAGACGCTTTTCTACAAGAAATGCAAAGATGATCTAATATTGGTGCAAGTATATGTGGATGACATTATCTTTGGGTCTGCAAATGAGAAGTTGTGTGCTAAATTCGCTAAGTTAATGCAATCAAGGTATGAGATGAGCAAGATGGGAGAGCTGACGTTCTTTCTGGGCATTCAAGTTAGTCAGAAGAAGGACGGGATATTTATCTGCCAGACCAAGTACATTCATGATCTATTGAAGAAGTATGGTCTCCAAGATGTATCACAAGCTAAGACTCCTATGGCAACAGCCACGAAACTTGACGAGGACAAATCGGGTAAACCTGTAGACATCTCAAGCTATCGAGGTATGATCGGCTCACTTTTGTATTTAACTGCTAGCAGACCTGATATTATGTTCTCTACATGCTTATGTGCAAGGTTCCAAGCGGATCCTAGAGAGTCACATCTCATAGCCGTAAAGCGTATTTTTAGGTATCTCAAGGGAACATCAAATCTCGGGATTTGGTACCCAAGAGATACAGGGTTTAATCTAGTTGGCTATTCGGATTCAGATTACGCAGGTTGTAGAATAGATAGGAAGAGCACTTCAGGAAGCTGTCAGTTCCTTGGAAAAAGGTTGGTGTCTTGGCAAAGCAAGAAACAACACACAGTATCTACCTCGACAGCTGAAGCAGAATATATTGCTGCTGGAAGCTGTGTGGCCCAGATACTGTGGATGAAGAACCAACTCAAGGACTACGGTGTGGAAGTATCTAAGATTCCTATCATGTGTGACAACACAAGTGCTATTGCAATGACCAACAACCCTGTGGATCACTCCAGGACCAAGCACATTGACATCAGGTATCACTTTATTAGAGAGCATGTAGAAAATGGAACTGTAGAATTGCATTTTGTGTCTACTGAACGTCAAATAGCAGATATATTCACTAAACCTCTAGACGAATCAACATTTTCTAGATTGGTTGGTGGATTAGGGATGCTTAACACCAGTTAGTTTTGCTACCTATCTTTTAGAATTCAGTTTGTGTACATATTATTGTTGTTCATGAATATTCTTAATTAATAATGTGTCCTTAACTTCATAAATGTATGTATTACATCTCATAAAGGGAAGTTAGAAAGTTTTAGGAAATTAATCTTGTGCTGATCTGTGTATCTAAATGATTAATGTCTAATGATGTGATAGGATTTAATGCTATACTTCATTTTGTACTGCATGATTTATTTGCTAAATTCCCTGTCGTTTCAACATTGTAAGTTTCTTAAATGGTGTGAAAATTTGTGGTGAAATCTTGTGAACTTTACATATAAATGTTTAATTCACATAATTTCATTAAAATTTTCCAAGGCAAATCTCGATCTAGTTCTGGATCGAGATCGAGAACGACTTGTGAAAATTGGTTTAAACACTGTCAAGGTACATCTCGATCTATCCACATCGAGATCGACATCGAGATGTAGATCGAGATGCGGATCGAGATCGACATCAAGATCGACATCGAGATGTAGATCGAGATGCGGATCGAGATCGACATCTAGATGAGGATCGAGATGCGGATCTCGAGATCGAGATGTGACTCGTCTTTTCAGTTGCTTCTTTTTAGGCGTGCAAGTATATATTTTAGCATTAAAAAGGCTGTTCATTATTTACATTAACTTTCTTTCTCTCTTTCAAAAGCTTAAGCTCTTCAAATACACACGTGTATACATACATTACCAGAGTTCTTTTCCCTGCCATTTCATCAAGTTTTCTTGTGATTTTCTTAAACAAAAATCACTAACTGTTACGTGAAAGCATTAATCACTAAAACGAAACTCTGCTAAAATTTTGTCCAAAACTGTTGAACTTCTTGTGTTGTTTTAACATCATTACCGTTCTTGCAATTAGTTCTTTAGTTTTCTTTTTCATTCGAGTGAGTTTGTTTGTGTTTCGTGCTTTCTGATTCTTAAGTTCTTTTGTGTTCTTGAGTGAAATAGTTGTGATGTTCTACGGTTTAATCCTTAAAGTGCAACTTTACCGCCGTGTTTGTGGTTTTCTGGAAAAATAATTTATTTTGTAACGGCTGTTCACTTTAATTTTCGAAAACTCAACCGTCAATCATTAGTGGGAAGTTAAGTGGTCATTAGTGGGCAGTTAATCTGTTTTAATTTGTGTCACTAATTACGTGGGGTAATTAGTGGGGTTCGTGTACGTTTTATTTTGTTTAAATTTAGAACTTGTTCTCTAAAAATTCCATTGCAAAATCATTTCAGAACATTTTTTTAAACACAAATTTAAAATGGCAAACCCAAATTTCACAATCCCCAAGACCAACTTTGTTAATCTCTCTGCTGATCGAGCAACTGGTAGATTTATTCACTATCAGTTCTGGATTGAATCCCTCAACAACACATCAATCATAAGTCATGCCTTAACCGCCTCTCCCATCCTGAATGTCGAAGCACTTCAAGCTGCTTACTCAACATTAGAGATTCAGGGTGGTAAAGCAAATCCAACAGGCTTATCCTTTACTATTGGTGGTGCCAAATATGAAGTCCGTCTGCAGAAGTTCAATGAGATTCTTGGGCTTCCTACAGAAGATTATGCTCCGGAACCCACTATGGAGGATATGTTGCAATTATTCACAGAGATAGGTTGTCGCCCTCCCACGGGTCCTATCAAGGTAACAAAGGTTAACACCGGTATGCTACCAGCTGAGTGGGATTATGTAGTTCAGGCCATTCAGCGCTGCATGTTCCCAAAAGGCAAAGACTACAGGCCAATGAACAACAGCTGCCGGGTAATACTATATGGAGTGGCAAACAACAGGAGAGTGAATGTGGGCAAACATCTGTTGATTCAGTTGCATGAGAGGTGGGCATTGGAGAAAAATGCATCCAGGAATCCGGAAGATGGTCCAGTCAAATGCTGGATGCCAAGATTTCTTCAGATGGTTCTGGATGACGTCCTTTCAGAGGAACACAGACGAGTATTTCAAGGCTCTGAAAGGATGACATGTTTTGATATGACTCTAAAGAGTATCTCCACCATGGAAACCCAGTAAAAGTCAAGACTTTTTGAGTTGCGCCTGACTCCGTACTTCCAGGATCTGCAAGATGAGTATGCTAGGAGGCATGTTTCTCAGTTTACTGCAGTAGAAGCTGAGAGTAGCGGTAACGAAGCTGAAGGTGGAGATCCAATGCATAGAAATTTGGAAGAAGCAGGTATAGATGTTGGCATGGCCGAGGCAAATGTTGCAGAAGCTGGAGCTGACAAGGATGACGATCTTCTTAGTCAGGTACCTATTCTTGCTAATCTTGATCAATCATCAATTCAACCTGTTTTCTACAGTCGTGGGCCTGAAAACCCCCAGGCTCTATCCCAGGCTGCAAGCCCTTCTGTTCATAAACGTTCAGCCAGCCCTAAAACTGGTGATAAAAGGAAGGCAAGCTTATCTGAGTCGAGTGATTCGAGTGGAGGGAGTGTAGGAGTTGAGAGAGTAGTCACTTCAGCAGCTCTGCCACCTCCAAAGAAGCAAAAGGTGGATTCAAACCCAGTGGCAACTGCACAACCTGTTAAGGCTAGTTCACCTCTCACAGCCACCACACCTCACGCTGGTGGCTCTCCTCTCCAAATCATGTCAACACATTCGCACTCGCCTAGGCATGTTGGTGAGAGTCACGGAGGGGGTCCAGCTCAACAGCCAATAGGAGCTGGCCCTACCTCCCCTGAGTTGTCCGCTCAGGGCTCTTTGAGCAATTTCTCAGAAGGGGAATGGCAAACTGAGACTAGCACTTCTGATACTAGTGTCTCAGGAAGTTTTAATGAGGAAGAGTTTGTCGAATCCAGTACGGATGACGCTTCCTCATCTAAATCAAAAAGCAAGTTGCTTGCCGAGCAACGACATCTGGTGACTGGTGGGTCTACGCCTCCAGAACAGCCCAGCGAACCAGAAAAGGTTCTAAGTGAACAAGGGGATGACATGGTCATAACGTCATCTCCCGTTGTAGACACAGCGCTTAAAGGCTCAGTCTCACTGACCGATATCGCCGACCAACTCACCGCTAGTCCCTAGCGATTAGTGGATGAGGCTCTAGTACTGTTAGGCTCTAAACACGAGGGAGAGACAGGGAGAGTAGATCCCTTCTTTTTAGGGATCTTGAGTGAAACAGAACCCGGCGAGAGTAAACAGTTTAAACCAAGCCAAACACCGTCCCCCATATTGCAGGATCTAGTGAAGAAAGTGGAGGCTTTGGAGGCTGGAGTTGCTGGAGTTACTGCTGCTGTCTCTTCTCACTCTGGAAGATTGGAGGTTGGAGCTCAGTTCATGGAGAACCTCATTGCCGTCCAAAATCAAATGATTGACAAGATAAATAATCTTGGATTGGCACAGGTGGAGGTTGGAAGATCAGTAGATGATGTCACTTATGGTATGTCTCAGGTTTGGACGAAGCTGAATGAACTCCTTGATGCTGTCTTTGGACGTAACAGGGCTGGACCTGGTCCTTCAACCGGTGGTGGTGATGACGGTAATAATGATGATGATGCTCCTGATGAGGATAACACACCTAAGGGGGAGAAGGAGGATCAGGGTCTGAAAAAGCTGACTAGTAAGGGTCCGGTGATTGAGTCCTCAAACAAATCTGGTGAAAAGGTGGAGGAGGCTCAACCGGCTCTTAAGGACAAAGGCAAGCAGAAGATGGTGGTTGAAGAAGAAGCTGAGAAAGAAACACCTCTTGTCGATGCATTTATGGGAGACTTTATTGAAGATTCTGATGATGACGAGATGGATGTAGAAGCCTTAGTGGCAAGGAGGTCGAGACTCGAGCAACGGGCAAAAGAGTGGGAACAAGAAAGAGGTCTAAATCCTGGCGGATCTGGCGCAGGTGATGCAGGAGACCACTCGGCTGCTGACGAGCATGTCCCAGAAGAAGAAGTTGATGAAGCGGAGATGCAAGGAGAGATTTTCAGGGAAGCCAGAGAAAGAGTAAATGAAGAAGTACTACAAGGGATAGTTGAAAAAGAACTAATGGCAAAGGAGAAGAGAGCGGCTCAGAAAACTCAGCATGAGTTTGAAATGAAAAAGATCAATGATCCTAAGGTCCAGGCTGACATAAGGAGGGAAGGTCCCGAGTGGGACAAGGCTAGAGAAGCCTTAGCTGGACCAAGAGCCTATGCTCATGACTCAGAAAGATTGAGCTTTCTTCTTCATAAGCTAGAAAATCTAAACCCTGGGCTGCTGAATTATCTAAATTGTATAAGACAGGGATGCACCTCCGTACAAGTCATATTCAAGGAGAAAGCATGGAATCTGATGATCACTTGGACACCCATAACAAAAATCGGGCCGTGTATGGTCGATGAGGCTTTCTTCCATGAAAGGGGTGCAAGTGAACTGGTAGAATTCGCTCACAAGGTAGACACCTCTGTCAAGACTGGAGTGCTGTTTAAGGAGAAATTGTTGAAGATGGCTGAAGACAGAGGGGTTGACATTATTCTAAATCCCTACCAGATTAGATATGTCCATGACAAGGTCTTGAGGATCGTAAATCTGCATGACTCGAAACTAACTCCGAGCGGAAATGTGTTGAAGGCAGTTGCAAAGCTAGTCCTCTCTAAGGGTTTTCTAACAAAGGAAAAGAAGCTGGTGGCTAAGGACTTGGAGAAGCTGATAAGAAGGCAAGACGCTAGATACAAGTTGCCTGAAGCTACACTACCAGTGGTTAAGAAGGAACCTGAAGACTATGCATTCGAGTTGCAAAACGAGGCAATAAGAGAGCATGTGCAAAGATACGGAGATCCAAGGATAGACATTCCAGAAGAAGGGGAAATAAGGAAGGAAGCTAGTGCAGTGGTTAGTGCAAATGTCAAGTTTGTCAAGAGCAAAGCTGAGAATGAGAATGATCTGCTGATCTATACAGACAAGTATCAGGTGGAAACCGTCATTGAAATCAAGTACGACATCTTTGCAGAACACAGTCATGAAACACTGTGTATCATAAGGGAATTGATTGATGAGATGGATGATGTTGACGAGTTTGATCAGGATTATCTAAGGGTCACGTTTGATAACTTCTGTAAGAGAAGACAACAGCTTGATATTCAGAGGCTACAGCAATGCACCACCGCTATTGTCATTGGATACCCTAAGCAGCTGGTTATAAGGAAGAAAGGGGAAAAGGGGTACCCTGACAAAGTCACGAAGCTGAGGTTTGAAGACATTCCCACGAAGCTTACCACTCGCAGCATGGTTGAAAGGTGGTTGAGGTTGTTTCGAAATTACAAGATCAGAAATCATGTGGAAGCAGAAGGACTTAATCTTCTCAAGAAAAGACTGGATGAAGTCTGCAACCCTGAGTTCATGAAGAAAGAAAAAGCAGCCAAGAAGAAAGCTCGTGAGGAAGAGGAGCGCAAGAAATCAAAGTTTTAATGTATTATGCTTGTAATGTTTCTTTGCGTTGTAATTTATTTTCTTGTTTTCCTGCATTGTAAAAATATATTATCTGTTTTCTTGTGTAGTGTAAGGTAGAAGTTAGTTAGCTAAGTGTCTTGAAACTGGTTTATATTAGGCGTCAATTATTTCGCGAAGTTCGGCGGTGGTAATACTGCTAAAAGGACTTCAGAAGGATAATTGAAGATTGAGTGGACCGTGCTCTCAAAGTACTTAGAGAAAATCTCTAGAAGTGCATGAAGCCATTTAATCGAGCCAACAGGTGTCCATTTTTGGCACTTGAAGTATCAGTAATAGACATGAAGTTAATTAATCAAGCCAAGCATTATGCAAGTTGACATGATCTTTTATGAATGTTATTTTATCTTTTTCAGTCCCTGGTTAGTTGAGTTATCCTCATTGTGAATTTGGTTGTCATTGTTAGACAATCAAATAGGGGGAGATTGAAAGGCATAGGTGTACTAACTTGTAACACTTAATTACTATGTAACTCAACTAAGTAAAAGATAAAACAACAGCAAAACAAGAGAAACTGAAGAAGCACATGGAATCAATCAACTGAAGAAATGGCAATGATACTTGGTAACTACAAGTAACTAATTTGGTTAATCAAGGATGCATAAGTGAGAAGAAGTTCAATCTGAGTATTGCTCATGCCCTAACTTATCTAATGGAGAATCAAATTAATGTCAAAGAAGTATCAAGAAGACCAAAGTGATTTCATGTAATGTATAACAACATCTGGATAATGTAAAGGTTAATCAACAAATGAGAACTGACATTCGGAAGCAAGAACCCCTACAAGACTAGTCACTTATGAACCAGACCATTGCATCAAGTGTCAGGACATTGGAGGTAAGTTCATGTTAGTAATAGAAGATCTCATTTGAATTGAGTGAGGAAAAGAAATTGAAGAAGCTAAGGAAACTTGCTCATAAAGGTTAATTCTCAATTAGTCACTAATGAAGGTCAACATTGGATGTGTGCATATTTGCTAAGGCAAATGTCGATCCACAGCAGATCGAGATGCGGATCGAGATTTGCAAGTGAAGTAAAACACTGCAAAGGCAAATCTCGATCCAGGTGATAGATCGAGATCGAGATTCTCCCAGATCGAGATCGAGATCTTCATAGATCGAGATCGAGATTCTCCCAGATCGAGATCGAGATCTTCATAGATCGAGATCGAGATTCTCCCAGATCGAGATCGAGATTTTCATAGATCGAGATCTAGATTCTCCCAGATCGAGATCGAGATTTTCACAGATCGAGATCGAGATGGGTACAGGCGAAGATCGAGATGCGGGTAGAAATGTAACATTTAATGTTCAAGGGACAAGTGGCTTATTGTGAACGGTTGATCCAGAGTTGTTGGGAAAGTACTTTTTGTTGTCGAAGTCCTGATTGGGCCACGTACACAAAAAGGACAAGATCAAGACTACATGACATTATAAAAGCAACACTTTGTTTTTATTAGTAGACAGACTTGTATCTCTGTATTTTCAACGATAATTTTTATAAGAGAGAGCATTTACTGTAAAACAAAAAGTGAGAGAGAGGATCAGTTGAATCTAGCTTTAATTGCTGTATTTATTGTTCAACTGATCATGATGCTTTTATGAATGTTGTAGCAAATCCATCAATGAATATAATGATATATTCTTGAAATTCTGTGTCATCATTTATTACTTGCATATTGTTTATTCTCTCTTTATTTTTTAAACAGTTGTATTCACCCCCCCCCCCTCTACAACACTTTGGACCTAACACTAGGGTTAGTACATCATAAGGCATGTATGAGCTAGCATTAACAAATCTAGGCATGGGATAATATTGCACATCATCATATAATCTTCTAGATGCTTCATTCCTACAAGAGATATGATATGGATTTCTTCTAGGAGTATATTTGTTATAGTTAGCATGATTATGAGTCTTACTATGTGGGAATATGGTAATAATCGAATTTCTAGAATTAGTATTGGCACTCTAATTCGCATTATTATGTCTAACATGAGCATTTGAAGTTAATAAGCATTGTGACTTATATTACCAAGATGACTCGATCTAGCATGATAATTCATATTTTTAGGCATGTTAGCATTTAAATTACGAGATTGACCATGGTAGTTAAGATTTTGAGTCTTAGGGCCATTTTGAGGAACATTATCCCTTCTAGTTGAACTACAGCTAGGATGAATATTTTTGATGTTCCTTGGTCTATAGATTATTGGTTCTTGATGACACCAAAACCTAGGTTGACTTTGAACTTTCACTTTAGGATCATTTCTCTTTTGTGATAATTTCTTATCATTTCTATTTTTAGAAATTGATCCTTTAGGAACCCATTTGTACTTCCCCTTAAGTTCACCTTCTATGACTTTAGAATATAAACGAGTATGTCCACTTACGTTGCAATACATACACTTAGGTGTAGGTGACTTATGTGTAGCACTAATTGGAGGTCTAGGTTTATGATCTTCCTTTTTAGGAGGACCATTATGTTAATAACCCAATCCATCACGATTAAATAATTCCCGGGTACTAAGTACCATTCTTTCTAAAATGACACTGCCCTTAGTGAATTGTTTCAAAGTGGATTCAAAATTTTCTTTTTCTTTAATCAAGATATTAATCTTGTTAGTCAAGAAACTTTCTTTATCCATACCTTGAGATAAGAGCTTTTGGTTTTCATCTTTAAGCCTTTGACTTTCCAACTTCATTGTTTCTAATTTCGAGACAAGTCTTTGATGACTTTCGAGTTCAACATCTGCCTTACTTTTAAGTTTGGCATAATCGATCTTTTTACGCATTAATTGAAGTTGGTAGTCAAATTTTTGTTCTTTTAAGGCTTCATGAAGCTCTTCCTCTCGATCTCATGTAAGAGACTGTTCGAGGTCATTTATACGATTGATTTTTGAAGAATTCTCTTGAATGAGTGATTCATTTTGATTTTTCAAATTTAAAAGCTCAACGTGAAGCTCACGATTGCATTCATCTAAATGAATCTTATCATTCTCAATCTTTTCAGCTTGTCAAATTAGAGACGTATTTTCGACTACTAGAGTACGAATTTGATCATTCTTTTCGTTTGTTTCGATTTTCAAGCTTTCATTAAGAGAGAGAATGTTAGTAACGTACTCCATGTCTTTAACATGTATGTCGATCAAACTAGTGACCTCTGTTTGAAGTTGGAGACAAAAATCCTCATATTTTTCCTTTTCGGATTTGGTCTTGGTATAGTTTCGGCTTAACTCATCATAACCAATTTTTAAATCTTTAACCAAAATTCTAAGCTTAGAAATATCCATGTCATAGTTATTAATTTTAGACAATTTAATATCATTACTACTACATGAAAATATTGAAGTTGGTTTAGATACTACCTCTTGTAGAGAAGTGGAGGCTTTCGTAGGAATAGTTTCGTGTCCTATTGCCATTGAGCAGAGGTTCACAATTTCTTCATTTTTCTCCAGAGTTTCCTCATCCTCCCTTAAATCCCATCCATTTTCAACAACAAGGATTTGACCTTTAGACAAATTTGGACATTCCATTTTAAAATGACCAGGTTGTTTACATTCGAAAAAAACATTTTCATTTTCCTCAGGATTTGCCTCCTTGGGCCTAGGTGTATAATTACTCGTAAATTTTGAGTTATTATTGTAAGTATTATTTGCTTGTTGTTGCACACCTTTGCCTTTAGCATAGCTCGTGCTAGGAAAATTGTATAATTCGGTCTACCCTTAGAGTTGAAAACTCGTTGTTGGTTACCGGATTTAAGAAAGCCTTTCCCATATCTTTGAGCTTTGCTTTGTAAAACGTGACGAAGTTGTCTCGTGAGTAAAGCAATTTCTTGCTCGTCGAGATTTTCTAACTCTTCGTTTAGATCGTCAACGTTTTCATCTTCATCGATAAATATTACTTTTAGAGTCATAATTTTCCTCTTCTCTTCAGTTTTTAGAAGAGGTTTATCCAGAACATTGTCTTCCTCGTAAGCACGAAGGTTGCCGAATAAACTATTGATGGTATATGAATTTAGATTATGCATTTATTTTATAGTGATAACTTTAACTTTCCAACTCAGAGGTAAAGCTTTTAACACCCTTCGATTTTTTTCATTAACCGAATAAGCTTTTCCAATTGTGCAAGTTCATCAATAATTCGAGTAAATATCATTTCCATATCGATGATGGTTTCACCCTCGAGGAGTTTAAAGTTCCCGTATTCTTGGATAAGAGTATCCATTCGAGAGTCTTTAATATCCATTGTTCCCTCGTAGGTAATAACCAATTTGTTCCACATTTCTTGTGCTGACTTTTTATTATTTATTTTCATGATTTCAAAATAAAAATTCTTCCATTGTTGCACCGATTTTGTCTAGGCGCCCCCTGTCCTTTAGGGCTTGCTTTAGGTTGAACCAATGGTGTTGAGGTCTTCATATTTGGACTATTATGCACCTGATAAATAAATACTTAGTTATAGATTGAACTCTATGTTAGGTCCGTAAAGATGGGGTATTAGCTAGAATGGGAGGTTGAATAGCTTAATACCCTATTAAAAATTAGAGCTTGGTGTTTTAAAATTTTTTCTTCTATTTTAAAAATGTTACTAGTCAACTAGTAAATCAAATGCGGAAATTAAAAGAGAGTAAAGAAATAGAGCACAACACACAAGATTTTTATCCTGATTTGCGATGAAGTAATCCCCTAACGGATCCGTTCACCCCTAGTCTAGTCCCCGAGTCCCTCATTGAACTCGAGATTTTCTCATTTTAAAAAGATTTACTTCTTAACTCCGTGTTAACCCCTCAAAATACAATAGCAAAACCTACTAGACTAATCTTGAAGTGTAACTCCCCGTTACCTCCTCACAATATAAGTAGAACCCTTACAAGTTTATCTTGGAGCGTAACTTCCCATTACCTCCTCAAATACAAGTAAGAAAAATAAATTACAACCCTGCGTAGACTATGTTCCTCTAACCCTCTGTAGGTCTTGGATCTTAGGACTTAGGTCTTGGGTCTTTCTTCTTTCTCATGGTGCAGAGACACCCAATTTCCCGTCAGCGTGTCTAGGACTTGGGTCTTAGAACAAGGATCACCTCACCTCACTTCACTTCATATCACTAACAAAGTATAGATAACCAGTACTACGACTTAATAACCCTATTTAAGAGAAGAAGTTGGTGGACTAGTATACTACAGTACTAGGCCGGTGAACAAATAGTTATATATAATATAGCTGAAGCAACAGAATATATATATATGTGAGTCGGGGTAAGTCGCTTCGTTAGAAGGACGAACCACACGGAGTGTGTGAATGTGTATGCAGTAATTTAAGTGCGTATGCTAAAGTAAAAAGTGATATGTAAAGCGTATGAATGCAAGAACTTAAATTAAATATATATATAATATAATATATATATAGGATATATAAGGGTGAAAATAACTAAGCCAAATATATTTTGACTTGAAAAAGATCAAGAACATTTTATGAGTGGGTTGTTTATAAGGCCTTGGAAATTAAAATAACTAAACTATGACCTTTAAACAAACACCGGATATACACTAAGATTCAACGAGGATGTTTCGTTTTTGTTGTATCTCGACTTATACGAATAGTATCTAACTCGGAATTGAAGTTGAATTAATTTCAAGAACTCAACAAGTGAGGTTCGTTTATGTCGTACCTCGACTTATACGAATAACCCTTAACTCGGTGTTCGAAGTTAAAGAATAAACTTACAAATATTCTACGAGTTTTCTTTGTTTATATCTCTAAGTGAGATTTATACGAAAGAGTACAACTCGGAATATAAGTTCGTTTCTTTCATGAATAATTCAACAAGGAGTCCTTTTGGTTATGTCATACCTCGACTTATACAAATTATTCTCTACTTGGAATTAAGGTGAGTTTAAACTTGACAAATATTATACGAGAGAAAGTTTCATTTATATCTCTAAGTAAGATTTATACAAGTATTTTTATCGCGGAATATAAGTTAGTTTCTTTCACTTAATTGTTCTACAAGGAGTCCTTTTGTTTATGTCGTTCCTCGACTTATACAAATTTGTCTCGACTCGGAATTAAGTGAGATTAATACTCTATTTATTTCAAACAAGGAGAACTTCGTTTATATCTAATAATTTAGACTTACACGAATAGAATCTCAACTCGGAAATAAAATGAGTTAACTTGCAACTTATCAACAAGGAGTCCTTTTGTTTATGTCTCTAAGTAAGACTTATACAAGTAGGTCTCAACTTGGAATAGAAGTTAGTTTAATTACCAAATTCAACAAGGAGTCCTTTTGTTTATACCTCTATATGAGATTTATACAAATCAGTCTCTACTCAGAACTTAAGTAACTTAAAGTCGTTATTAATCCCGGAAGCCTACACCGAGGATATAAACAACTTGGTTGTGAAGAGCAAGAGATTAAAGTAAAAGCTCTTCCACCGGTTACCACAATTTATATAGAAGACAACAAACAAATAATTAAAGCACGTAAATATATAAATCGTAGACAAGGCTAATTATATAATAGATCTGACAAACAAACCAAGAAAGCACAAATCTATTTATAATCTACCTAATATGTGTACTAACATATAAAAATGGAATCAACTTGTAACCCTTGAGATCTAGAGATAAATCAAGAGAAAAATCCAATTTTGAAGCCAAAACACACAAAATGAGGTCGCCGGAAAAAGTCACCGGAAAATTGCTGGAAAGTGAACTTTTACTATAACTTTGGGGGCAACTAAACAATCTAAGGTCAGTAGATGTATGGTCTTTGGTTGGACTAAAGGGACTTGTAAGGTGTGGGTGTTTAGAGTTCAAGTATATGGGTGTTTAAGCTTGTAGGGAGTAGGATCTATGAAAGAACTAAGCTTAAAGAGCAAGAACTCTTGGAGATGAAAAGCTACTGATCTTGAGAGCTTCTTGCTGGAGAAATTTGCAGCATATACTTGGCATTTGAAGGCTTAAGAAATGGTGTGGGGGAGGGCTTTATTTATAGGCAAAAAATGGGGCATTTTTGATTTATTTAATTAGAGGACAAGGGTTCACATGGAGCAAGGAGAGCCATAAGAATTCAAATTAAAGTTGAATCAGCTGAAAGAGGCCACATAGGTGCTTGGAAAAGTGTGTTAATCTTAATCTGCCAATTAATTAAGCTAATAATTCCGTAACAGAAATATTAGATGATAAATATGACATTTTTCAAAATATGCTCCAAAACTTATGAAATTTGGAAACCATCTGGAAATAATTTTAATAAGTCATGGTCAAAATACTACTCAATTTGGAGTTGACCTTCGTTGACTTTTAATTGACCGAACAATCAATTCCGATATTGAGAATACAGACAAAAAATAAAAGTCACCAAAAAATTATGCAAAAACTCCTAAAATTCTTTTTCAACATTCTAATGACATTCCCCAAGTTTCAAGTCATTTGGACATGTGTAGCTATTTGTTTGAGAAAATAATTATTTCCATGTCCTTAGAGGCCAAAACAATAATCGATAGCCATTTGTCGGAAATTGTCGATTTTTGGACTAAAGTTTTGACTAAAAAAAAATTCAAATGTATTGTTCCTAAAATAATAATAACTATGAAGTTCAAGGAATATTTAATTTGAATTAAAATACAAATTATCCACAGAAATAGGACAATTAATGGCTTTTGGGATAAAATATGTATTTTATATCTAGTTAGGATTTTGTTCAAGATAAATTGAACAAATATATTTATAGAATATATTAAAAATATATTCCCTTTAAAACCAACACTCTTTTGAATAGATAACACATTTTCTATCTCGTAAAAATAGTGTTAAAATACAGTATTTGTTCATCTTCAGTCTATGCCTCAAAATATCACGTATATAAATTAGATTTAATTTTATCATTCTTTTGATAAATCTTATCTAAATATATGTAGAGAGAAAATCATTTGGTTTCGTTTAGAAAAGCTGTTTGACCAAGTTTGACTTTCTTCTCATTGATTGTCATTTCGAACAACCTGATAGAGGATTACTATATTAATTAGTAACTTCCTAATTTTAATTTAAATTACACATATCGTTAAGACAAAATAATCAAAACCTAATCCATAAGACTGTATCTCATACTCTGTTATGCTCATATTTGGTTTAGGGCGCGTCCTCCATAGTCTTCGTGCACCTTCCTTGAGGTTGCCTTACACAGACTTTAGCTTGAATAAATAATTTTTGGAGTTTGGTGTACACTGAGTCTTGAGCATTAGGACTCGTCCTACGCTTGAAGAGTCGTCCTAAGTCTGATGACTCATCTTATGTTTGATGACTCGTCGTACCCCTGAGGACTCGTCCTAAGTCTAATGACTCGTCCTATGCCTGAGAACTCGTTTTAAGTTTGATGACTCGTCCTATGCCTGAGGACTCGTCCTAAGTCTGATGACTCATCCTACGCCTAAGGACTCGTCCTAAGTCTAATGACTCGTTTTAAGTTTGATGACTCGTCCTATGCCTAATGACTCATCCTAAGTCTGATGACTCGTCTTACGCCTGAGGACTCGTCCTAAGTCTGATTACTCGTCTTAAGTTTAATGACTCATCCTATGCCTGTGGACTCGTCCTAAGTCTGATGACTCATCCTAAGTCAAATGACTCATCTTAAGTCTGATAACTCATTCTACACCTGAGGACTCGTCGTAAGTCTGATGACTCGTCCTATGCCTGAGGACTCGTCCTAAGTCTGATGACTCGTCCTACGCCTGAGGACTCGTCCTAAATTTGTTGACTCGTCCTAAGTCTGATGACTCGTCCTAATCATGATAACGTCTTGATCATGGGGACTCGTTGTGAGGTGAAGGACTCGTCCTGGTATAAGGACTCGTCCTGGTATAAAGACTCGTCCTGAGCATTAGGGCTCACCCTGATAAAGAGGACTCACCTTGAGGAGACGACTCGCCCTGAGCATGAGGGCCCGCCCTGAGGAAGAGGACTCACCCTCGTCCAGGAAGGAGTACTGTCATATTATTGATACATATCATGCTTGGAAAGATATTTTCATATCATACACTTGTGTAGCAGTTGTTCGAAGATTCATTGAAGGATAAGGAATATCTTGTATTTTAAGGAAGAATGGGCCTTCCCAAGGCTGGGGAGAGCGTGCCCTGGAAAGTGTCAAAGGAGGGCGCACCCTATTTTGGCCGACGACTCTTTGGACTCTTTTTGTATAATCTTGACTCTCAACCTAATTACATGTATCTTGGTAGGTCCTCTGAGGTTAATTGTTGAAGGCCTTCCGTGATTAATTATTGAAGACCATTACTCTGTATTCCACGGGTTGTTCTCGGCGGGGAGCTTTGGGATACAGTTGACCTCAGCTTGAAAGATCCTTTGCATGTACTCTGGCGGGTTGTCCTCATTTGGGGTCTTAGGACGCGTCCTGCATTCGGGGTGGATCGAGTGATAGTCTACAGTCAAGGTCAATTGAAAATCATGAGGATCTTCCGACTGTTCCTCAAATAATTGAATTCTTTCAAGCAATTTTGTATCAAGGGGATATTAACCTTGTGAAGATGACCAAGGCAAAGGTAATAAGTGAATGAGATTATTTCTTTGATACTTTGGCCAAGGTGTTTGACCCTACATCAAAGAGTAACTTCAACAACATCTCATCACTTCTACAAAATATTGGGTATTCTGTGGCCCATAATAGGATAATTAATTTTGGGAAGCTGATATTGACTGAAATTAACAGAAAGATGGGGATGCCAGAGAGCAGGGAACAAAATGTCTCATGCAATTTTGCAAGATTTTTAATGTTTTTTATGAATGATCTTCTAACAAATGAGGATAAATCACTGTTCCAGAACAGTTGAGTAGAAGTATCTCCCACTTCTCAGAAAAATCTATTCACAAGGCTCAGGAATAAGTAGAAATTCCTAGAGGTACCAATAGTGAGGACTCAATACGTGGGTGAGATCCTGGATGAAATTGCCAATCCTGCACAGGCTCAACCGCTTCAGCAAGAGCCAGAGCAAATTCAAAATCAAGTACCAATGGAAGTGGAACATTCTGCGCAGCTACTACTTGAAGCTGCTCATCAGGCAGAACAAGAGGCACAAGAACATCAGGTAATATATTACACCCTGGCTTCTAATTTCCTACCTATAAATATATTTAGTACACCTTTAAATATATTTGTGGTGGACTATGATTGTGGTCTTACAGTTCAGACTTCGCCTATGAACCTGACAACACACAGGTTCGATCCCAAGCTGAGATAGAACCCCAAACAGTTTCTCATTCATCATCATCTTTGAGTCAAATCAGAAAAAGGAAAAAACATGTTAGGAATGTAAGAGGAAGATGCCTAACTAGTTCCATGAGTGAACCCGCAGCTCTGTCTCCACCATAAAAAAGATTGAGAAATGAACCTGAGACAATTGTAGACCCATATTTATCCTCTCATTGGGATATGAATTTTGAAATGGTAATACAACATTCACTGGACTCACTCAATCAACCGAGTGATTTTATTGAAATTCGCCGTTCAGCCACGACATCCTGTGAAGAGTCAGCACACTGCTAGCGCTCACACTAGCAGGACCACTTGCAGAAACACAAACAGATGAGGGCACAAAAAATGAAGAAAATGTATTTGATACAAACCTATCAGATGCCATATTAAAAGTGGACCAAGACATTCTTGATGTAATGCAACATCAATTACATTTACAGGTATTGAGGGGCACCACAGACTCTAATGAGTCACACATTACATTGTCTAAGTTGGTTACATCCAATTCCTTCAAAGGAAGTTCTCTTATCCACTAGTGGATTTAAGAGGCAACTACTACATAGAGGGAGATGAGACTCCGTTCATGGAGTAGCTACATCAATAACGGAGCCACTTCAAGATAATCTTATTGTGGACACGCCTTCACCGGCATCAGAAGAACATTATGAGTCTTCAAAAGTTATAGTAGTATATGCAGGTACAACATCGGGATATGGAAAGGAATAAAACACGAGTGAAGTGAGACAAACAATAAGTGAAACACATGAACATAGTGATAGTCAAACAAACAGGACTGCAAGTGAGATAAGTCCACACACACAGTGAATTATTGTCAAAAATGGAAGCTCTCCAGAAAGAAATGCAGGTTGTTAAGGATGAGTTAGCAAAGGAAAAAGTACAAGCAGAATCCAAATCTGCCTCTGTAGAGTTAACAAAGGAAAAAGTACAAGAAGATATAAAGGAGATCAGCAACATGAACGAAAAAATTGATGATGACAATGCTCATAATGAAACATTCAATCTTACTACTATAAAGCTGAGGAAAAAGCTTCCTTTGATGAGGAATTTTTATTTCCTAAAGAAAAAGAGTATGATCCTGCCTATGAAGAGGCCATGAGGAAGTTAAAAGAAGACATAAAGGTAAGCAATGCTAAAATTGAAAAACTAAAAGTTCTAGTCAAGGAAAGGGCTCAAGATGAAAGAGAAGCAAGCTTAGAGAAGAAAAATCTATGGGCTATTGTAGTCAGAGAGAAGAAAAGAGATGTGCAATTGGAGATAAGGAAGAAATGGGACACTGAAAGAGAAATCATGGAAAAACTTCAGAAATGACCATTTGAAGACTACAAGTTACAATCATTGATTGAACACTTGGAGAATTCAAATGACAACCTAGATAATTTTATAGGCTCCGAAAGAAGAAATTTACTATATCACTATGATATTTGATCACATTCTAGACGATTGGTAGTTCATAGTCTACACAAACAGGAATGACACATTCATAATCTCATTAGAGTTCTTCAGACAAAGATCATTGTCAGTGGTATGGACCTTGTTCAACAAAGTGAAAATGAGTTCAGAAAGAAATGAGCTTCGGATTAAAGTTGAGAAGTTGCTGAGGTCTAAAGTTTTCAGATCCCAAGCCAAGCTAGATGCTGCACAGAAGATCAGAAACTACTGTTTATCTAAAAAGTTTCCATCTTACATCAGGCAAATGAAGAAGATAGATTCAACTCAACCATTTGATGTAGAAGAAGAAGCAATAGATTTTGTTGATGGGGAAGTAATATTTCAGTTAGCAAAAGATGAATAAAGAAGGTTGTATGGAGAATCTACTACAACAGAGCAATCAGAATCTGAAGAGGTACCAATGACACCAGTGCATAAAGTTTCAAACCTAGAAGAAGAACCCTAAGATTCTATTCACATCATCTTCAGTCACTATGTACTCAGTTTCTCCAATTGTGAAAAAAAATTGTACTTTAGCTGCAATTGTTCTGTTCCGTGCACTCGTGTAAAGAGCCCGAAGTGCATCAACTTGTAGTAGGGTGTCCAGGGTAATTGTAGTTCTCACTAATGAGTGTTCATTCATAAATACAATATAGGGTTCAAACCTATTAACTGAGCAATTCACCGGATTAAAATACCCTAGAAAATTGGTCTTGACTATTTGTTAGGTCCTAAATCATCATAGAAGGGGGGGTTGAATATGATGTTAGTAGATTTTCATTTAATTATGGATTAAGTGCGTGTGTTGTTGAGATATAGAAATGGTAGTAATTGAAACACAATGATTCAGGGAAATAAAGATATATTTTTAAATCCCTAAGGTGCTACTGTTAGGTCCAAAATCATTATAGAAGGGGGGGTTGAATACGATATGGTAGATTTTTCGTTTAATTGTTGATTAAGTGTTTATGTTTTAGAGATATGAAAATGACAGTAATTGAAACACAAGATTCGGGAAAATAACAATGTATTATTAAATCCCTGAGGTGCTACCCTTCTAATCAAAATGATTAGCTTCAATGGGTTCAATCAATATTACAACAGATATACAGTTGGGTGTATTTAATGTCAAGCTGTAATGGAGCTCCCGTGTGTATGTCTTTTTTTGTGTTGAAGATGAATGAATGCCTTTTTATCCATATTGATTTCACCCATATATATTCTGTAGTCTTTTTGGAAAATGATTTCCAACAATATATCAAGTCCTCTGTTGCGCCTTATAGAGTGGAGGTAGAGTGTAGGCGCCGCATGAATCTTTGTTGCGCCTATTGATGTTTAGATGCGCCTGTATAACATTGTTGCGCCTCTATATGAATTTAGTTGTGCCTATATAGTTGTACCCTTGTATAGGCGCCACTAATGCCTTAGAACATCACACAAAACAATGTTGTGCCTTGTTTGAACTTTTGTTGCGCCTGCACACTGGATGCAGTGTGTAGGCGCCACAAAATCTTCCAATAACGTTTTGTTGCAGTGTCCAGGCGCAACAAAATCTTTCAATAACGTTTTGTTGCGCCTTGACTTGGCTATGATGCGTCACAACATGTTTTATTACGCCTGCACTCCCATTCCCTTGTGCAGGCGCCACAAACCTTGACTTATAATTTTCTTGAGCTTGAATCTTGGTTTGTTGCGCCTCTAGAGTAATTCAAGAGTACATGAGCCATCAAATGTAGTTTTAATTGACTTAACCAATTTCTTGAAGTGTTTGAAGTAAATACTACTTATTTTCACTCTTCTGGCTTGATTAACTAATTTTCTTTTGATTAACCAAGACAATTCTTTTCTTTTTGTGTTGACGCTTAGTGCACTGGTCTGGTTCACAAATGACTAACACTGAATTGAATTCCCTTGACTTCTGTTCTGTTTCAGCTGACTAACTTTGGACTGTTCCATTTCTTCTGATCACTGAAATCCTTTGACAATTATACACAAATCATTACATTGACTTTAGTCTGAAAACTTCTGAACTCTTATTTGTTGTCGAGGCCTGAACATTTTAATGAACTTCTCTCGCTGTCATTCAGTAAGCCTTTCATCTTGAATGCTCTGCAATGATGTATGAATGATTCATGTTTACATGTCCTTCTGGAATCCTGTGCTGCACATTAGTATTATTATCTATCTTTGTTTCTTGATTGAGTTATCATTATCACTATTACATATTACGTTACATTATGCTTTACATCTACAGTTCTAATCAAGAGATTAGCTATAATGGGTTCAAACAATATTACAACAAGAATACAGTTGGGTATGTTTAATGTATAGCTTTAATGGAGCTTCCCGTCAGTTCGTGTTGAATGTTAAAGATGAATGAATAATATCTGTATTAATTTTACCCATATATATTCTGTAGTCTTTGAAAATCAAATGTAGTTGATTTTCCAATTTCCACCAAGTCATATGTTGTTCCTCTACAAGGGAATGAAAGTGTAGAGAGTAAGTTGCGCCAAACGCCTATGTTGCGCCTTCACTCTGTACTCCATGTGCAGGAACCACTTGAGGACTTTAAGAAAATATTCTTTCTCACTTATGTTGCGCCTACACTCTTGTTATAGAGTGCAGACGCCACATATCTTTGCCTTGGTTCCTTGTTGCCTTAGAACATATTCTATTACCTTATGTTGCACCTACACTCTTGTTACCTATTGGAGGCGCCACATAAATCAATACTCTTAGAGTATTTCCTTGAAGCTCGAATTTGGTTATGTTGTTCTTGCACTCTTGTACCCTTGTGTAGGAACGAAATAACGTGTACTTGCCTTAGCTTATTTCATGAAGTTATTGAGTAAAACTTTAAATGTTTTTCATGTGGCTTGATCAATTGCTGTTCTTTTGATATATCAATTTAATTCTTTTCTTGATGTGCTGACGTCTAGTGCACTGGTTTGGTTCACAGACAGCTAACACTGGATTGAATTATCTTGACTTCTTTTCTGTTCCACCTGATTGTTTCTTTGACTTGTGAATTGCTTCTGATCACTTAAATCCTCTAACATCTATACTTATATCATTACACTGTCTTTACTCTGAAATCGTCTGAACTCTTATTTGTTGCCGAGTCCTGAACATATTAATGAACTTCTCTCGATGAAGTTCAGTAACCCTTTCAACTTGAATGCTCTATAATGATGTATGTATGATTCTTGTTTGCATATCCTTCGGGATTCCTGTGTTGCATATTAGTATTATTTGACTGTCTTTATTTCTGAATTAAGTTATCGATACCACCATTACATATTACGTTACATTATTCTTTACAATCTCCCCATATTTGGTTGTTAGAGTTTGACAAGCAAATCCTGTGAGAGGATAACTCAACTGATACTTACAAGAAAAAGTAAAGTGTGGAAAGACAAGAAATAATATTAATTACATTCTGGATTGGATTATACATTTCCAGATTTCTCTATAAGTACAAGAAAAATTTGTTCCTCTAGCCTGAACATAAAATTTTATGATCTTCTGCTTGCTTGACTTGTATCTTGCTTCTTCTTTGTTCTTATCTCAGAGTAATGTTGCCTTAGCTCTTCTTCCTTCTCATCCAATCTTGCGTTTACTAAATCCCACACTTCTAGTTCAATAGTGTTGATAGGAGGTGGATCTTCAAATTTCTTTAAAACTTCCCTGAGGAATGCAGTTGATTTTTTCTTTGAAATAGACTCGAAGGCTAGTGATTGTCTTTTAGAAAACACGAACACCGTTATTCTTTTTGGAAAGCCTTTTACTCTGATAGTGTCATGCATAGACTCTTCTGTCAATTTCTCCACCAGGATATCTTCAATGATCCTCAAATCCTTCTTATCTGATTTGACAGTAGATCTCTTTACCTTAGAAAAGACTTTTCTGATGATGTCAAAATTGTTCCTTTTCAACTTTGACAATTCCTTTCTTTTCTCCACTCCATCTTTCTTGTACAAGAAGTACTTTATTCAATTTGATTCGGTTTGGATGCAAGGTTCAGAATCCTTAATAGTTTCAAGCTCTTCAGTGCCATCCTCCTTTCTAACATACACTGGATCCTGATAGTATCTAGTTGTTTCTACTAGATATCTTCATGATGTTTTAATAGCTATGTTCAACCTGAATGCATAGATCAACTCAGCAGCCTTGAGATGTTCTTAAGTTCTGTTCTTCTTACTTCTGAGTCTTCCCTCTACATACTGCATGAACATCACTTGATATGATTCCAGACCGTCATCTGACAAAGATAGATTTTGTAGAGTTGTTTCTTTATAATACTTGACCACCGGTGGGTTCTCAAATGCTTCGACATTGATCTCAATAATCTTCTTCTCAATTTGATCTATCAATATCACATTCGCCTCATGTCCCCCAAAGATGACTTTCCTTTTCAGCACATACAACTCCACTATTTTCATTTTTTCGAAGCTCTTTGTCGACAAGATTCTTGATCCCAGTGTTATTGTGTTGATATACATCTTCCAACCGGAATTCAGTGCACTTACTGACACACTTGTTATCTCTTCTGATAGAGCAACATAGAATTAATGAACATCATGAAATTTCTCCCTTATATCTCTGAAAAGGTCAAAGACTTCTCTGTCTTTCTTCTTGCTAAGAGATAGCTCTTTCTTTTCCAGCAGACCCCTTGCTTCGTCCCATTCAGGACAAACTTTAGATTCAATGTCCTTCATTCTATTTCTCATTTCTATTGCATGTTGAACTCTTTTCCACTTTCTTTTCATCAATTCCTGAGCTTTAGCAACATCTTGAGTAACAACTTCATCCACACCAACTAGAAGACAGTCATTATCAAATGCATACTCATCGGCAAATTCCTCCTCGTAATCAATACCTATAGTCTTTGCAGTTTCTTCTATCTCATTCTTAGTAAGAATATCCATTGGTATATAGGGTTCAAAGATTTCATCTTCCTCCAGTTGCCTTGCTCCAGGCATGTAAAAGATATCTGTCTCCTCCTGAGCTGTATATTCCATTATCATTTCAGCTCCAACTTTTCCTTGCTCTCTTCTCTCCCCCTCAGTTGGGTTATCCTCCCTTTCTTCCGGAGTTTTCTTAGTTGTAGAAGTTTATGGTTGAGTAGGAGAAGTTTTATGAGCTAACAGTTGTTGTACTAAATCTTTAAGTTCTTTCATTTCATTCCTCTACTACTCTTGCACTTCCAAAATCTTTCAAAATGAATAATGAATTTCAGTGACTTGGGCCTCCAGACTGAAAATCCTTTAGCTATGTGCTGTGTGTGCATTGTGTGGGGTGTTTATTTGGCTAGTGGGTGCCTCACCTCTCACTGTTACTATTTGTTCTCGGCCCTCAACACTAACACTTGGCTGATTAGGGACAGGGAAATGAAGATGACTAAGATTGACTGTATCACTCATCTCATTCAAAGCATCATGGTCTTCAGTACATGCTTGAAAATTCATATCCCTTCTATGGGAAGGTTACCTCTCCGCCTGACCACATTGGGTAGGGAAAACTCTTTTTTCAGGAACTGGGGGAGTTAAACCCAATGTGGTCACCACTATGGATTCTGTAATGATTGGAAAAGCTGAAGAATCTATGATGCCAGCTGAAGCTATTGAAAGCCTTACCTGTTCAGAGGCACCCTGAACAGGTTCTACTACCGAAGCAGCGGATACTCTAAGTATACAGTCCACATCCCTTCTATGGGTGTTTTGTCCCTCCGCCTGACTTGAAAATGTGGTGATGACCTCCTTTGAAGGAGCTGGAATTGTAGATTCCAGGGGGGTCACCACCTTAGGCAACGTAATGAGTGACAAGTTATAGCATGTGGTGCCTCGCAACATCAATGAAGGCAATTCCACTTGAAGTAGTGCTGCTACTGATGTAGCTACTCCATGAATGAAGACCTCTTCCCTTTTAAAGGACAGTTGCCTTTCCACTTCACCCGATTGGGGTGGGAAAACATCCTTACTAGGATCTGGAGATGTTAAGTCCAGGGGGGTCATAACATTTGACAATGTAATGAATGGCCCGTGAGAGTCAGTGATGCCCCCTACTGTCTGTGAAGACAGGTTCTGAATTGAATTTACCAAAACAGTACTGGCTACCGAAGTAGCTGATTGTGTTACCATCTCTAGTTCAGTTCTCATACTTTTCAGGAGTTGGTCAATTTCAGAATTAAGTTTACGAAGAAAAAGAATGGTCTCAGAGATTAGAGAATCAGGTTCCTGGCTCATAGATGCCTTGGGTTTAAAATTAATTTTATGATATTTTCGAGAAGGTAGAGCTGTAGGGGATATTTCAATAAATTCCTGATTCGGTAGGGATTTACTCCCGTCATCTGTATCATGTGTTCTTTTTCTAGTTTCAGGAGAGATTGGTAGTTTGTTCATCTCTGGTAGTGGTTGGAACTGGTTGGTCACCAAGTTTATTGCTAGCTTCTAAGGCCACTGAGGGCTAAAGTGTGTGCACTGCCGTTTGAGGCACATATGTAGATATAGTGACAAATTCATTGTGAAGAAAAGTAGAAAAGTCAAAATCTAGAAGTGTACCTTCTTCCATTTGTTCATCAGAAAGATCAGGAATGTACACATCAGTGTTCTGAGTCTCTTCCACTATGTTCTCAACATTTTCCTATTCTGGTGCATTATTAGGGCTTTGCCTTTGTTGATCTTGTTGAGGATCTGGTTCTTGGTCATATTCTGACTCAGCTTCATCCATACTTTCATCCTCTTGTTCAGATCCTTGTTCTTCTTCATTTCTTTCAGAGTCATCTTCTTCTACATCTGTTGGTTCAGCTTCAGTTTCCTCTTGAGAGGCTACTTCTTATGAATCCTCATCTGCTGAATCTTCTGTTTCAGATACTTGAGCCTTCTTCTGCAGCTTCTTCTTCAGCCTGTCTAAGAAGAGCAAAGTAATCTTGAATTGAATTAGTCATTGGAACAGAAGTAAACTTGTTTGGATAGTCATCATGATCCTGTAATGCTAAGATAGTTCTGTACTATAGAGAGGGTGATTCTTCCAAAGGACTATTATGAAAAGATTGAAGTTGATCAGTTTCCAGTCTATTGTTCAACACCAATTGAATTTTTTTTGAATATAGACAGAAATTCTCCATTTTTGCTTGGTTCTTCAAGATTTCAGCCATGATCAATCGTCTAAAGTTGAGTCTGATATTTGAAGCCACTGCATAAGCTATCACCTTATTAAACTTTATAATTCCGTGGAACCCCCCTGTCTTTAGTGCAAAGGCATGGGACAGGATGTTGAAAAACATGATCCATTCTTTAGTAAGATGATGCTTATAGATCTTCTTTGGAAGCACATTGTTTTCCAAAGTGTAGTGCAACCAGTAAAAGAAGTTATCAAGATCAGTCTGAGAAGGTTCAGGCTTAAAGTTATATGTCGGTAGCTGCAGTGCTTCATTTATATGATTTTCAGTGATTCTGACAAACTGCCTCAAAACTTTACAAGTGAAGTCTAAAATTCCATCTTCAGAGGTATCCTTTGTTGACATGTAAACCTATCTCAACTTGCATATATTTAAAGGCAATTCAGTGATTAGTGCAAACCGGACAATAGCACTTTCATTTAAAAAACTGACCCGTTTGCCTAACTCTCCTAACTCAGTCCAATCATCAACTAAAATAGATAAATAATTGGTCTTTTTGAGAACAAAATTACACGCCATTTATTAAAAATAAAGGATAATTTTGATAAATAAAGTTACCAATTTATTATCCAAATTTTAGCAAATTATGCTTTACAATCTTCCACTATTTGGTTGTTAGAGTTCGACAAGCGAATCCTGTGAGAGGATAACTCAACTGATACTTACAAGAAAAATTAAAGTGCAGAAAGACAGTAAATAATATTAATTACATTCTGGATTAGATTTTACATTTTTAGATTTCTTTGAGTACAAAAAAGTTTGTTCCTCTAGCCTGAACAAGTAATTCTATGATCTTCTACATCTTTGTACTGTGTCTTGCCTGTTTTTAGATCTTGTCTCGGAGTAATGCTTTTTCAACTCTTCTTCCTTCTGCTCCAACCTTGCTTTCACTAGATCTCTAGCTTCCACTTCAAGAGTTTTGACAAGAGGTGGTTCTTCTAACTTCTTCAAAACTTCAGTGAGAAAAGCGGTTGAGTTTGTCTTGGAAATTGACTCGAAGGCCATAGATTTTCTCTTTGAAAATACGAACACTGTTATCCTCTTTGGAAAACCCTTTACTCGGTCAGTGTCATGCATCGACTCTTCTGCCAATTTCTCTACCAGAACATCTTCAATCATCCTCAAAGACTTTTTGTTAGACTTGACAGTGGATCTCTTTACCCTTGAAAAGACTTTTTGAATAATTTTAGAATTGTTTCTCTTCAGTTTTGATAGCTCCTACTTTTTATCCACTTCATTCTTCTTGAATAGGAAGTATTTTGTTCCATTTGCTTCCGTCTGAATGCAAGGTTCAGAATCTCTTATGGTTTCCGGTACTTTTGTGCCATCCTCTCTTCTTACATACACTGGGTCTTGATAATATCTGGTCGTTTCCATTAGATATCTCCTTGATGTTTTAATTGCTCTGTTCAGCCTGAATGCATAGATCAACTCAGCAGCCTTTAAGTCTTCTTCTGTTCTATTCTTCTTGCTTCTGAGTCTCTCTTCTACATGTTGCATGAACATTACATGGTTTGAGTCCAGACATTCATCTTACAAGGTTAAGTTATGAAGTGTTGTTGCTTTGTAGTACTTGACCACCGGAGGCTTTTCAAATGCTTCGACACCGATCTCTATCATCTTCTTCTCAATCATATCTCTCAGTATCTCATTTGTTTTATGCCCACCAAAGATGTTAGGAATTATGAGTTTTAATGATAACAAATTACTTAGAATTACAATAGGGATTTAAAATTCATTGTAACTGGTCAATGGATATATGACTTATAAATATCCATTGATTAGGAAACCAGTTATCAGTTGAAGCTTGTTTATCAACTGATAAATTAGATTGTAACATTTGATTCATGTTTCTTTATCAATTGATTGTAATGCCTCGATGGATACTATGAAGTAGTTGATTGATATTATTGACTTCAATTTATAGCTTCTCAACTGATGTGAAGAATGGCTGATCAATTGTAAATATTATAAGTCAGAATTCTCACAAGTGAAGTGATCAACTGATATTTGAGTCGATGGATGAAGACACTACTTAACGGATAAAATCTATCAACGGATACAAGTCATCAACGGATAAAAGCAATCAATGGATAAGAGATCATCAATGGATAGGGAGTCGATGGATAACTCAATTATCCATCAATACATCAACTGATCAATGGATATCCTATCCATCAATGGATAAGCAAAGGAGAATCAACTAATAAGCTTAACAACATTTATCAGTTGATTAAGGTTTCCCAATTTAATTAAAGACAAAAGGAATGGGAACTTTGCAGAGACTGAATCAATGGAAGACAGTCCTGTCAGGATTGTGAAGACTTTCAAGGCAACACAGTCTTCAAGGAATGCATCAAGACAAAGATACTTTCAGGACTAGACAGGTCCAAAGAAGACTGTGCAAGTAGCTAATTTCTATTTTCATGTAAACATTATAAATTGTAATTTTATAATGTTATCTATCGATAGGAATTAGAAGTGAAGAAAACTACTATATAAGTAGTTAGTAGTTCATGTAGCAAAGTTTGTGTGGGAAAAATACAGTGTGAAAAAGTAGAAGGCAAAAACACTTTGTAAGCAGCTTGATAATTTTTACCAAGATCAATTGAAAGCAAAAACATACTAGTGGAAAACCAATCCACTAATAATTTTAATATTGTGTGTTCTGTTTTCAATACTTTAATTGTTGCATTCTTAGTTCAATTAGTTTTATACATATATACTTTCAAACACTCTAGTTGAACAAACTTGAATCCACAAGAATTTAGATAATTCTTAAGTTTGTATTCAACCCCCCCCCCTTTCCAAACTTAGTGTACTTAAGGGCAAATAACAATTGGTATCACAGCTAGCTTTCAACATACAGAAAGTTAAAATCTAAAAGTACATCAAGTATGGGTCACAAAGACACAGGAGTAAAGATTCCAGTTCTAGAGAAAGATGAGTATTTTCCCTGGAAAGTGAAAATGCACTTGCATCTGCTATCCATTGATCCTTCCTATGTTCACTACATAGAGAAAGGTCCACATGTCCCTATGAAGATAGTTACAAGTGTAAATGCAGATGGTACTCAAGCACCAGACAAACTCATTCCTAAACCTGTGAGTGAATATACAGATGAAGATATGAAGGAAGTACACAAGGATAAAAAGGCTATGAACATTTTGTTTAATGGTCTTGACAAGGATATGTTTGACAATGTTACCAATTGTACAACCTCCAAAGAAGTCTGGGATACTCTTCAAACCCTCTGTGAAGGCACTGAGCAAGTAAGAAAGAACAAGATGCAACTCTTGATTCAAAAATATGAGGCCTTTCACTTCAAGAGTGGTGAAGCAATCAATGATACATATAGTAGGTTTCAAAAGCTGTTGAATGAGCTTAAACTATATGGAAGAGTATATGCTGTTGAGGACACCAACCTCAAATTCTTGAGGTCCTTACCCAAGGAATGGAAACCAATGACTGTTTCTATAAGACAATCTCCTGACTTTAAAGAATATACTCTTGATAAGATGTATGACATCTTGAAAACCTATGAGTTGGAACTACAGCAAGATGAGGAAATTGAGAAAAGTCATAAGAGAGAAAAATCCATTGCTTTGGTAGTCAATGATAAGCAAGTTACAAAATCAGATGAAGATGCTGCTGTCAAAGAAGGGAAGAAAGAAGGTCATGGCAATTGTGCAAATGGTGTTAGATATGATGAATCTTCAACTGGGAAAGGAAAATAAACAGTTGAGGATGATGAGTCATACACCAAGGATGAAATGGATGAAATAGATGAGCATTTGGCTTTTCTATCAAGAAAATTTTCAAATCTTAATTTCAAGAGGAATCCAATGCAAAGGCCTGGATCTCAGTTCAAGAGAGACAATCAACAAAGCAACAATCTTGTTGACAGGACTCAATTCAAATGTTTCAACTATGGATTGGCTGGTCATTTTTCTAATGAATGCAGAAAGCCTAAAATGGAAAAGAAGTCAAAGTTTAGTGATGGTATTGACTATAAGAAGAAGTACTTTGACTTGCTTAAACAAAGAGAGAAGGCTTTTGTGACAGAAGAAAAAGACTGGGTTGCTGAGGAGGATTCTGAAGAAGAAGAACACATCAATATTGCACTAATGGCCAATCATGATGACCAGGAAACTAGTTCTTTTAGCAATCAGGTAATTTCTACAAATCTATCTGAGTTATCCAAAGATGAATGCAATATTATATTTACTGAAATGTCAAATGAATTGTATAATTTGCATGTCACTCTTAAGTCCTTAAACAAAGAAAACACTAGGCTCAAAATAACCTTAGAAACTCTCACTGAAAGAAACAATTTTCTAGAGAGTGAGCTAGTGTAAATGGATAGACTCAAGGTAGAGAACAAAGATGCTCGAAAAGAACTAGTTGAGAGTAAAAAGGAAATAGAAAATTTGAAAGAAAAATTGGAAGAAGAATTAAGAACCATTGACAAGTGGAACAGGTCAAGTAAAGCTAGTAAGAAGATGAATGACATACATGGAACAAATTCTTTCACCATGCTGTCTAAAACTCTTGAGAAATTAGTCATCGATGAAAATCAATATTTGGAAAAGAAGAAATCGATTGCTAATTCTGAATCAACTGATAAGAATTATCCATCGATTGATAATGTCATTCCAACGGATAATCATCCATCGATTGATATTTCTTTCCCAATGGATAATTATCCATCGATTGAGGAATCATCAACTGCTAAACAATCTTTCTTAGAAACCAAGCTTAACAGACCTGTTAAATTTGTGAAAGAAGGTAGCTCCTCTAAATCTCAAGTCAAAGTTGAAAAGGCTAATATAGGATTCTTATCTAAAGATCAATTGAAGGAAAAATTAGAGAAGATAGAACCTAATATTAAGTCTAATGAGAAGAAGAAGAAAAACAGAAATGGTAAAGTAGGTATAAACAAGCACAATAACTACACACCTGACAAGTATGCTCCTAGGAAGATATGTGCTAAGTGTGGTAGCAAAAATCACTTATCTGTGCAATGCAAGATCAATATGCCTGCAGCCACCAATGTGCCTGGTTTACCTAACATGCATTCTAATTCTGTTTTTCCTCATTTAATTGATTCTCATGCTATTCATGCTCAATATGCATCAATGCCTTATATGTTTAATCTAAATCGTACATTTGCCAACATGAATATGCCTGCTATGCCATGGAATATGCTTAACAATTTTCATGCACCAAATTTCTCTAATTCTTCAAGCATGAATATTCCAAATATTAGAACTGAGAATTCTGAGGTAAGGAAACCAACACCTAAGGTTGAAGTGGAAGTAAAACCACATAAACCAAAGGTACAAAAATTGGAAACCAAGCCAAAGATAACAACTAATAAGAAAGGACCCAAGGCAACTTAGGTACCAAAATTAACTTGATTGTTTTTGACTGTGTGCAGGGAAAAAGAAGAAATCTTTGGTACTTGGACAGTGGGTGTTCAAGACACATGACTGGAGATAAATCCCTGCTCACAAAGTTTGAGGAGAAAGCTGGCCCTGGAGTAACTTTTGGAGATGACAACAAAGGGTACACCATGTGATATGGCTTGATTTCAAAAGAGAATGTCATCATTGAACCTGTTGCATTAGTTGATGGCTTAAGACATAATCTGTTAAGCATAAGTCAACTATGTGATAATGGAAATAAAGTTTGTTTCCAACAACAGAAGCATGCATAATTTCCAACAAGAAAGATGGAAGCCTGGTTATGACTGGGAATAGAAAAGGAAATGTGTACATAGCTGACTTCAACTCAACAAGTGCAGATTCAATGACTTGTCTTCTCTCTAAGGCAAGTACAAATGAAAGTTGGTTGTGGCATAAGAAATTAGCTCACTTGAATTTCAAAGCCATGAATCAGTTGGTCAAGAAAAATCAAGTGAGAGGCTTACCACAAATGGAATTTGTCAAGGATGGACTATGTGATGCCTGTCAAAAAGGAAAACAAAGAAAGGCATCAATCAAGTCAAAATTGGAATCATCAGCCACTTGAGTTATTACACATGGATTTGTTTGGTCCTGTAAATATCATGTCCATTGCAAAGAAGAAGTATGCTCTAGTCATTGTGGATGACTTTTCAAGGTTCTCATGGACTTATTTTCTGCATTCAAAGGATGAAGCTAGTAATCTCATCATCAAGCACATAAGAGAAGTTGGGAAAGATCTTGAATTGGATGTAAAGAAAATAAGGAGTGACAATGGAACATAATTCAAGAATTCAACATTGAAGGAGTTCTTTGAATCTAAAGGAATCATACACACCTTCTCTGCACCAAGGACACCCCAACAAAATGGGGTAGTTGAAAGAAAAAATAGGACATTGATTGAAGCAGCTAGAACTATGTTGGAGGATGCTAAATTACCAACATACTTCTGGGCCGAGGCCATTAACACAGCATGTTACACTCAAAACATCTCCATAGTAAATCAAGCTCAAGGAAAGACCCATTATCAATTGATCAAGAAAGAAAAAAAACCAAAAGTGGGGTTTCTTCATGTCTTTGGCTGCAAGTGCTATGTGCTAAGAAATCAAGGTGAAAACCTAGGAAAATTTGAAGCCAAAGCTGATGAAGCTATATTTGTTGGGTATGCACTATCAGGGATAGCCTATAGAGTCTATAATCTTAGACTACACATTGTTATGGAATCTGTACATGTAGTATTTGATGATAAAAAGATTCAAGGCTTGCTTGATGAAGGAAATCATGACATACTGCACTTTGAGAATGAATCAAATGGTGTAGATGATGATGAAGAAGCAGAAATTATAAAACCTCAAGTTCTCAGAAACCCAATATCAGTTGATGTTACTACATCAATGTATAATTTATCAGTTGACAGAATTCCATCAACTGATAATGAATCAACTGATAATCCTTCAATGGATAATCAACACTATACATCTAGGGTATCCAATTCAGGGGGAGGGTTTCCGAATCAATCTACAAATTCAAATCAAGTTGAGTTCAATACAAATGATCATGAAGCTTCATCATCAAGGCAAAATTTGCCTCCTTAAAGAAAATGGACAAAAAGCCATCCATTTGAACTAATCATTGGAAATGCAGAAGATGGTGTCAAGACAAGAAGTGCTACTCAAAATGAATGTCTGTATAGCAGTTTTCTATCTCAAGAAGAACCTAAAAGAATTGAAGATGCTCTTATGGATCCAGATTGGGTTTTGGCTATGCAAGAAGAACTCAATCAATTTGAAAGAAATAAAGGGTGGAAGCTGGTGCCCAAACCAAAAGATAGATCAGTAATTGGTACAAAATGGGTATTCAGAAACAAAATGGATGAAACTGGTACTGTGACTAGAAACAAAGCAAGGCTTGTGGAAAAGGGATATTCAGAGGAAGAAGGAATTGATTTTGATGAAACTTTTGCACCAGTTGCAAGGCTGGAAGCAATCAGAATCTTTCTAGCTTATGCTGCACATGCTAATTTCAGAGTCTACAAGATGGATGTGAAGAGTGCATTTTTGAATGGAATATTAGAAGAGGAAGTCTATGTGGAATAACCTCCTGGTTTTAAAGATCCAAATTTCCCTGACTTTGTCTACTATCTACTCACAGCACTCTATGGCTTGAAGCAATCACCAAGGGCCTGGTATGACACTTTATCTCAGTTCCTTATTGAGAATCACTTCACAAGAGGTACTGTTGATAAAACTTTATTCAGTAGAAATGTCGATGGCTCTACTATTCTTGTACAAATATATATATGGATGACATTATTTTTTGCTCAACTAATGAGGGAGTTTGCAAAAAGTTTGCCAAATTAATGCAGAATAAATATGAAATGAGCATGATGGGAAAACTTACCAACTTTCTTGGATTGCAAGTCAAACAAGTTAAGGATGGTATCTTTATAAATCAAACAAAGTACATTCATGACTTGTTAAAGAAATTTGACTTAAGTGAATGTTCTTTTGCAAAAACTCCCATGGCCACTGCCACCAAACTTGAATTAAACACTAAGGAAGCTAAAGTGGATATTTCAAGTTATAGAGGCATGGTAGGCTCACTTTTATATTTAACTGCTAGTAGGCCAGATATAATGTTCTCTACATGTTTATGTGCTAGATTTCAGGCTGATCCTAGAGAATCTCATTTAGTGGCTATTAAAAGAATTTTTAAATATCTCAAGGGTACATCAAATTTAGGTATTTGGTATCCTAGAGATTCTGGTTTTAATCTAATAGGCTACTCAGATGCAGATTATGCAGGTTGCAAAATAGACAGGAAAAGTACTACAGGCACCTGTCAATTTCTAGGAAACAAACTTATGTCATGGTTTAGCAAAAAGCAACACTCAGTATCAACTTCAACTGCAGAAGCTGAGTACATTGCTGCTGGAAGTTGCTGTGCTCAATTATTATGGATGAGGAATCAATTATTTGACTATGGGTTCAACATGAACAAGATTCCTATCTTCTGTGATAATACAAGTGTCATTGCAATAACAGAAAATCCTGTGCAACATTTCAGAACCAAAACACATTGACATAAGGTATCATTTCATTAGGGAACATGTAATGAATGGTACAGTTAAATTACATTTTGTCCCTAGTGAACAACAACTTGCAGACATTTTTACCAAACCTCTAGATGAATCTACCTTTAATAGATTAGTTTGTGAGTTAGGTATGCTTAATTTTACTCAATCTTGAAATATATGCCAAGTTTTTTTTTTGTAGCCATTGTTCAAAATTATATGTTGTAACCAAGTAATCAATTGATAACTGTGTTAATTGTCAATGGATATTTTGCAGCTATCGATGGATATATTTGATCAATAGATAAAATATGTTCCTATCGATGGATATTTATCTATCGATAGATAATTACCTCAGTAATTGTTTATCGATTGATAAATTCTTTCTTATTTGATCAACAGATAAATTTTATCCCTATCAATGGATATTTATCTATCGACAGATAATTACCCTGGTAGTTATCTATCGATCGATAAATAATTAATTCTTTATTTTATCCATCGATGGTAATAGAATTTATAAAGTTTTATTCATCCGTTGATCAAATTATAGCCGTTGATTAATTACTTTATTTGTCAACAGATGAAGACATCCATCGATTGCCATTTAGAGTAATTAACTGCAATTTTTTTCCCTCAACGGTTATATTTTTAATTAGACTGACTATTCAAGTCATTTTAATCTTATAAAATATAAATAGCAATTACAATTCTCATTTCATTCTTACTTGCTATTTTATTCTCTATCTCTAATTTCTGTATCTCTGTTTCTCTCTCAAGCTAATTCTTGTCGAATTCTCTTACTCGCTTTCAAGTTCTTTCTAATTTCTCAAGAATCAGACATGGCACCTCAAAAGAAGATTGTTTCCTCCACTGGGTTCACTTATGAATAAAATAACTTCACAGCATGCCTAATAATGAATGATGCTCCCGTTGACTTCCATCCGTTGATGCGATTTCTGGGAGACTGCAAAGTGTCCAAACCACTCAGTGAAGCACCCACAATAGTGTGTTCTTTTGTTGAGGAACTATGGAACTCTGCAGAAGTATCACAAGATGGGAAGGTAATTTCTTATACTTGCAGAGGTAACTCTTATACCATTACAAGTACTGTTTTATCTGAATGTTTAGAATTACCTGAAAATAATAGTGATAGGTCACCAACTGAAGAAGAAATTAGGGACATGCTAGAATCTGTTAATTATGCAAATGCTGAAACTGGATTAGGTGAAGTTGTTAGGAAAAATCTTAGAAAAGAATGGAGTTATTTCTTTGATGCTATTATTAAAGTATTTTCTGGAAAAATAAGTAATTTTGATGCAATTACCACAAGTATGCAAGAAATTGCTTATTCTGTCCTATTTGATAAGTACTTCAATTTTAGCACACTACTCCTAAACGAATTAACTGATAAGTTAAGAACCAAGGTCTCTAGGAAAAATAACATTTATTTTGCCAGATTCTTTATGCTGTTAATTAATACTTCCATTAGAGAATATGAGATTAATGCAGATATGGAGTCACTAGAGCCATGGATGCAAAACAAAAGGGTCTTCAAGGATCTTGTGAGAATCAACTTACATCCTAACTTGTGCCTCATTTATCCTTCTTTTATGCAGGTATATCTAAAGAAACTCAATTTCTCCTTTTCTTCCTCAGGTATTCAAATTTCTTTGCCTTCTGCAACAATGGAGGGAGATGGAAATGCCCCATCCCTCCTACCCAAGTTGCACAACCTTCCAAACTCAAATCTAGAAAGACCACCTCAGTAGTTTCTCAAAAGACTACTGTTGTAAAAATTAGGAAAAGAAAAACAACTGAGGGGAGTGTGAAGGTGGTTGATAAGGGTGAGGGAACTGGCCAACATCAAGAAAGCCAGAAGGATAAGGAAGGAGAGATTGAGAGTGTCTAGCCAGCCGCCAGTCCAATCTCTCAAAAGATTGAGGCTGTCATAAAGGATTTAAACACATCCCTAGTTGCACCTTCTCAACAAAGTGTAACTATTGAAAAGAGGTCTCAACCAGGACCATTAGATGGGGGTGAGGGACACAAAATTCTACAGCCATACAAAAGGAGAAAGAAGGATACAAATATTGCACAGGGAACACACACACCTGCAAAGCCAAATGCAAATTTGGTGGAGCCTTTAGTTTCTTCGTTTGATGTGTCTCAAAATTTTCCTGAGGCACAGCCCCACTCTCTATCTATTTCTTCTCTTCAATCCCCTTCAAAATCTATTTCTTCAGAAACTGTGTTGATTGACAACTTCAATGTTTCAAATTCACCCTCTTTGCAACTCAGGGTGGAGCCAACACTCTCACCTGCATCACCAAATAAGGTTAACACCTTGGTTGATCAGGAAATTACTGAAAATTCTCTCAAGTCAATGGATATTATTCAATCAACTGATAATTTCCAACATCCATTGACTAGTTCACTTCCATCGATGGATATCCTTACATTCATCGACGAGCTCCCATCAACGGATATTTATCCATCGATGGATATTTCTTATCCATCGATTGACACATTAATTCCAATTCATGAATCATCCAATGAAACACTTCAAGTGGCAACTACTCTACTAGGATTGAGTGGAGTGGGTGAGGTGTGTGAGAGGGAAGGTTTGCATACCTTGGCAAAAGGAGAGTGTGTGAATGAGGGGCCCTCAAATTCTTCTGAGGTGGCAAAAGGAGAGGGTGTAAGCAAAGAGAATTCCACCTTAGCAGGTGATGAAAAAGGAGAGGATAGTAAGGGAGATGTGAGAATCTTGGATGAGATCCTGATGCAAAAACAGAGAGAAGAGAGTGAGAGAGAAAAGAATAGAGAGAAATCAATTTCACCATCTCATGAAGCATCAACTTCTAAAACTAAGCAGGTTGCAGTAGAACTCACCCAGGAGTTGGGGTTGGAGTCAGGGGGAGATGGAGGAAATGGAGTCCCTGCAGGAGTTGCAGATGCCCACATGGAAGTGGATGATGAGATTGAAGTCAACCTTGATGCTTCAACCTTCCACCATGAAGATCCACATTATCAAGAACTAGCAGCAGCCACTAATCAAGTAGCTGAAAAAATGTTGGGATTGGTGCAGACAGAAAAACAATTCAGGAGTGGAAAGGAGCATCTAGCTAGTCAACCTGATGATGTATCCCACATGAATCCTGAAGACTTTGAAGACAGTTCTGATGATGAACTTCTAGACCCAGATGTGGCAAGTGGTGAAACAAGTTTGGCTGATACTGAGAAGGCCATTATTTCTCACTACAGGAGATCAATGGCTGAAGTGAATGTAGAGGATCCCTTGCACAAAAGAATTCTGAACTTTTACAGAGACAACTTGAAGATTCAGAAAATGCATGTCACAGGCTCTAAGTGTGACAACCCGGGTCAAATCCCGAGTCTTTTTTAAAAATCGGGTCAAGTCTCGACTTCCGAATCCGAAATTGGCGCAAAGTAAACTGGCCCAAATACAACAACTTGGGTAATCCACAAGCCCACCACAGGCCCCCAAAAGATCATGATTTGTTAGTGCACTTAGTAGTAGTACTTTTTACTTATATACTGAACAAATTATCTCAATCTACTCGATGTGGGACTGGGGTGTTACAAACTCCTCCACTTAAATTTATGACGTCCTCGTCAGGCCGAACAGATAGCTGATAGGCCCAGATCGTACCTCTCTAGCCATTGTGGGATAATACCGGCTAGCTTCGTGTCCCCACCTCCGGACCTCTGTCCATTGTGGGATAATACCACTAGTCTTCGTGTCCCCACCTCCGGCAACTTGACAAATCAAGCTTTCGAGAGTTGGCTCTGATACCATATGTGACAACCCGGGTCAAATCCCGAGTCTTTTTCGAAAACCGGGTCAAGTCCCGACTTCCGAATCCGAAATAGGCGCAAAGTAAACTGGCCCAAATACAACAACTTGGGTAATCCACAAGCCCACCACAGGCCCCCAAAAGATCATGATTTGTTGGTGTACTTAGTAGTAGTACTTTTTATTTATATACTGAACAAATTATCTCAATCTACTCGATGTGGGACTGGGGTGTTACAAACTCCCCCACTTAAATTCCTGACGTCCTCGTCAGGCCGAACAGATAGCTCATAGGCCCATATCGTACCTCTCTAGCCATTGTGGGATAATACCGGCTAGCTTTGTGTCCCCACCTCCGGACCTCTGTCCATTGTGGGATAATACCACCAGTCTTCGTGTCCCCACCTCCGACAACTTGACAAATCAAGCTTTCGAGAGTTGGCTCTGATACCAACTGTAACAGCCCGCCCTTTTCGGGCCGTTAATCTTACAAAATCTAAAATACAATACAATCTATTAATCCAAACTCTATTACAAAGGTGACTATTACAAAAGCGCAGCTAACAATGACGAGTCAACAACCAATCTATTCCAAATCTAATATCCTCGAAATCCGATACAGTTCATCTTCCTCTTACATCAAACCTGAATATTGTAAGTAATGAGTTACACAGCCCAGCAAGTAACCAATCGATCCAACTAGTCGGGCTAAGTAACAAGTAATACATATAACAAAATAATTTTCGATAATATGATAACTATATACATAACTTTTCGATACACTTTCATATTCTTATTTGATACATACGATACAGATAACCACATAAATAACAATAATTCAAAACCCATGATCTATGCCACGACCACAATAACCCGATGATAACGGTCCAAAATTTTCAGAAAACTGTCACTACAACCCGGTGACTCGGTCCTAAGTTCTTATTCTAATTTTCACAAACCATGGCATAAATCAGAGATCTAAAATTACTGTTGACACATAACACATATAGGGTAATACACGTCAGTTCAAAATATAATCACTTAGCCCAAAATTTTATAATCAAATATACACATAATTTTAAAAATACCAGAAAGATCAATCAGAAACTTACCTCAATCTCGCAAACCAAGAATTAACAACATCCTAGAACATATATATTCAATCATTAGTACCCAATCAACAACATCGCATCTCAAACGTCGAATTTCTTCATAACTCCAATTCTGCCCAGATCTGTATTTTACATTTTTGACCCTCCAAACGATGTTTTCTCGAAAAACTTAAACCACAAAAGTCATAAAGAATGAAAATATCTTTCCAAAAAGTCCAGAATCACCGAATTCCGACTTACGATGAATTTTCTATGAATTTTACAAGATATCTGAATTGTGTGTGAAAAATTCTACGAATTTCAATAAAAAGACGAAGAAAAAGAATAAAGATTTGTAGAGAGAGATTTATAATTGTTTAGTCAAGGTGGCTTGAAAAGAATATCAAAGAATAAAGATATCTCAATCTATATATAGAGTTCTAAAACCCTAATTTATAAACCTACTACAATTTGGTTATTCAAATCCGACCCATATTCGAAAGCCTGTTATTCTAATCCAATTCTAATTCCTAATTTCTATCCAATTTTAATCATTTTTCTATTATTATTAATCTATTTTATTATTCTAAAAAAATATGGGATATTACACTAAGTGTGCATTAAAAAGGATAAGGGAGGAAATTGATAGCTCAAGGATGCATTTTGACTCCACAATTGATTCAAGACTCAGCCTTACAATGTTAACAAGAATCAAGCAAAGACTTGATACTGAGCCTACAACCAAGGACAAGGTAGTGGCATTGGAGAAAAGGGTGTCAGCTGTGGAAGTTAGCATGGAGAGAATCCTGAAGAATCAAGAAATTCAACACAAACTCCTGAGCAGACTCTTGGAAACCCCTCTCATTTCTCAGTCATTGGAACAAGAACCAGTTGCTGATAACAAAAAGGGGGAGAAATATGAGGAGTTAAAGAGAAAAGAAAGTGAAGCTGTGATCAAGTCTAAAGATCCAAAGAAGGAATTGGCTCAAAATATTGTAAGGCAATTTGATTCAATTGCCAGCAAAAACAAGGATATTGATGCACAAGAGCCAATTGCCCTATTACCAGAAATTCTTGAAGTAGTAAATAAAAGAGAAATAAGGGTAGATTCAAGTAGCTCACAACCTGGTGATAGAAAAGGAAAGGGAAAGTTGATTGAAGATGGCAAAAAGAAATAGAAATCTGTCACATGCAGAGGTGAGAAACTATTGGGCAAAGCAATAGTGGTTGGTGTGAAAGAAAAAGAACAACAAGAAAAGTCACAAGAAGAACTAGCTATTCAACTACAAAGGAAATTTGATGAGGAGGATAGGCTAATAAGAGAAGCTAGAAGAAAAGAAGGTGAAAGGAGGCCAAGAATGAAACAAAGAGCAAACAAGCCTGTAGATGAACCAAACACTTCTGGAGTTAAGAGAAAACTTGTTGTTGAAGAAAAAGAGGCTAAGGAGGAGAAGCCAAAAGAGGTGAAGCTTGAAAGTCAAGCTTCTGAGAGTGCTCAAGCCAGAGAAATAGAAGTGTTCAAACCCAAATCTGAGAATTTTGTGCCAATCAAGAGTGAAGGCATGATTGCAGTAAAAGGTCAAAGAAAGAGGGATGCTGATCTTCTTCACATTGAGTATGAAGATGGATCACATTCAACTTTCACTTTCTATCAAGTCTTGGATCAAGGATATGGCATCTTAAGGAAGATCTACACTATGCTCAACAGAAAGTATTATCTAACTGAAGAGCTAGGAAAGGCCATTCTTGAGAAGATGAAGAAGATGAGGGAAACACCTGTTCAAGAAGAAAGGGATGACAAAATCAAAATTTGGAATCTTGAAGGAAGGAAAGTACTTCATGAACCTTTCTACTTGATGATCTACAAGGATAGGGAAGGCAGAGAAAAATGCATTGATATTTGTTAGGAAATAGACAAACTGCCCAATCTGGAGTTGAACCATCTTGCAAGCCAATTGGACTATAGGGTTGAGGATGAGAAGATTCTGAAGGGAACCCTATTCAGGAAGATGAAAGAAAATGAAGACAAGATGAATGAGTCATGGGGAAGAAGAAGAAGGTAAAAGATTCAGACTCAACATCAAATTGTCAGAATTTATCTCTTACTGGTATTTGATCACTCTGTCTCAAATTTATTTTTGTCAATATTGTAATTCCTGCTAGAATGAAAATGTTTAGGAGTTTTGTTATCATCAACAGAAAATTTATGCATATTTCACATATTCATAAATAGGGAAAGATTGTTATGAATTATGAGTTTTGATGATAACAAATTACTTAGAATTACAATAGGGATTTAAAATTCATTGTAACTGGTTAATGGATATATGACTTATAAATATCCATTGACTAGGAAACCAGTTATCAGTTGAAGCTTGTTTATCAACTGATAAATTGGATTGTAACATTTGATTCATGTTTCCTTATCAATTGATTGTAATGCCTCGATGGATACTGTGAAGTAGTCGATTGATATTATTGACTTCAATTTATAGCTTCTCAACTGATGTGAAGAATGGTTCATTAATTGTAAATATTCTAAGTCAGAATTCTCACAAGTGAAGTGATCAACTGATATTTGAGTCGATGGATGAAGACACTACTCAACGGATAAAATCTATCAACGGATACAAGTCATCAATGGATAAAAGCAATCAACGGATAAGAGATCATCAATGGATAGGGAGTCGATGGATAACTCAATTATCCATCGATACATCAACTGATCAATGGATATCCTATCCATCTATGGATAAGCAAAGGAGAATCAACTGATAAGCTTAACAACATTTATCAGTTGATTAAGGTTTCCCAATTTAGTTAAAGACAAAAGGAATGGGAACTTTGTAGAGACTAAATCAATGGAAGACAGTCCTGTCAAGATTGTGAAGACTTTCAAGGCAACACAGTCTTCAAAGAATGCATCAAGACAAAGATACTTTCAGGACTAGACAGGTCCAAAGAAGACTGTGCAAGTAGCTAATTTCTATTTTCATGTAAACATTATAAGTTGTAATCTTATAATGTTATCTGTCGATAGAAATTAGAAGTGAAGAAAACTACTATATAAGTATTTAGTAGTTCATGTAGTAAAGTGTGTGTGGGAAAAATACAGTGCGAAAAAGTAGAAGGCAAAAACACTTTGTAAGCAGCTTGGTAATTTTTACCAAGATCAATTGAAAGCAAAAACATACTAGTGGAAAAACAATCCACTAGTAATTTTAATATTGTGTGTTCTGTTTTCAATACTTTAATTTTTCCATTCTTAGTTCAATCAGTTTTAGACATATATACTTTCAAACACTCTAGTTGAACAAACTTGAATCCGTAAAAATTTAGATAATTCTTAAGTTTGTATTCAACCCCCCTTCTCCAAACTTAGTGTACTTAAGGGCAAATAACAAAAGATGACTTTCCTCTTCAGCACATACAACTCCATAATATTCATCTTTTCAAAACTCTTTGTCGATAAAATCTTTGACCCCAGTTATGTTGAATTTATGAACATTTTCCACCCGTACTTGGACGCACTTACCGACACGCTTGTAATCTCTTCAGATAGCATTGCATATAGTTCATGAACATCTTCAAATTTTTCCCTCATAGTTCTGAAGAGATCAAGGACTTCTCTGTCTTTCTTCTGAGTCAGGGTTAACTCCTTCTTCCTCAGTAGACTCCTTGCTTCATCCCAATCAGGACCAAATTTAGCTTCTATGTCCTTGACTCTATTCCTTCTTTCCATTGCGTTCTATACTCTCTTCCACTTTCTCTTCATAAATTATTGAGCCTGAACTATGTCTTGAGTAACAACTTCATCTACACCAATCAGAAGACAGTCATTATCAAAAACATGTTCTTCTACAAACTCTTCCTCAACATCTATTCTTGCAGCCTTTGCAGTTTCTTCTATTTCAATCTCAGTTAGAATCTCTGATGGCACATAGGGTTCAAATATTTCTCCTTCTTCAAGTTGCCTAGCTCCAGGCCTGTAAAAGATATCTGACTCCCTCTGAGCTGTGTATTCCAAGATCATTTCAGCTCCAACTTTATCTGACTCCCCCTGAGCTATGTATTCCAAGATCATTTTAGCTCTAACTTTTTCTTGTGTTAACCTCTCCCTCTCAGTTGGGTTATCCTCCCTTCTAACCAGAGGAATCTGAGTTGTCGAAGTTGATTGAGTAGAAATAGGAATTTTCTGAGCAAGCAGTTGTTTGACTAAATCTTTGATTTCTTTCATTTCTGCTCTCTACTGCTCCTGCACCTCCAAGATTTTTTTGATTGAATAATGAATTTCTGTTACTTGGGCCTCTAGATTTAAAATCCTTTGGTTGTATGCAGTGTGTTCAATGTGTGGGGTGTTTGTTTGGTTAGTGGGTGTCTTACTCCTCACTGTTTCTGTTTGAGCACAACCCTCAACACTCACACTCGGATAATCAGGGTCAGGGAATTGAAGATCGCTTAGGTTTAGTGTTTCACTCATGTCCTGAATAACATCCATATCTTCAGTACCTGCATCAAAATCCTTATCCCTTCTATGGGTATGTTGCCTCTCCGCTTGACCACTATGGGTGGGGAGAACCCCTTTTTCAAGAACAGGGGGGTTGAGACCTAGTGTGGTCACCACTATAGATTCTATAATGATTGGCAAGAGTGTAGAATCTATGATGCTAGCTGAATCCATTGAAGTTCTTAACTACCCAGAGACACCCTGAACAGGTTCTACTACCGAAACAGCAGATACTCTATTTATAGAGTCCACATCCCCTCTATGGGTGTGTTGTCCCTCCTCCTGACCTGATAAGGAGAGGAGGACCTTCGTTGTAGGAGCTAGAATTTGAATCTCTGGGGGGGGTCACCACCCCAGGCAATGTAATGTATGACAATTAAGAGCCTGTGGTGCCCCACGAAGCCTGTGAAGGCATTTCCACTTGAAGTGGTGATGCTGCTGATGCAGCTACTCCGTGAATATAGACGTCTTCCCTTCTATGGGAGAGTTTTCTTTTCAATTCCCCCATTTGGGGAGGGAAAACATCCTAAATAGGATATGGAGATTTTAAGTCCAGGGGGGTCACCACATTTGACAATATAATAAATGGCTCATTAGAGTCAGTGATGCCCCCAACTGTCTGTGAAGACAGGTTTTGAATTGGATCTACCAAAATTTTACTAGCTACTGAAGTAGCGGAAATTACTACAACCTCTGGTTCCGTTCCCGTACCTTTCAGGATTTTATCAATTTGAGAATTAAGCTCACGAAAGGTCTCAGAGATTGGAGAATCAGGTTCTTGGCTTACAGATGCGTTAGGATTAAAATTCATTTTTTGCCATTTTCGAGAAGGCCGAATTATAGGGGATATTTCAAAAACTTCCTGATCCAGTAGGGAATCACTCCTATCATCTAAATCAAAGGTTCTTTTTCTGGTTGTGGGAGATGAATGAAGTGTTTGTTGTTCTCTAGCAGTGGTTAGAACTAGTTGGTCTGCCAGTTCATTGCCATCTTGGATGGCCACTGAGAGCTCTTGTGTATGCATTGTCGTTTGAGGCACAGAGGGAGATATTGTGACGAATTCATCTTGTAAGAATGCAAAAAAGTCAAAATCTAGAAGTGTACCGTCTTCCATTTACTCATTAAAGAGATCAGGAATGTACACCTCTATAGTCTGAGGCTCTTCCACTTCGGCCTCAACAATTATTTCCTCTATTTAAATTTCAGGGCTATTCTTTTGTTCTTCTTCAGGAATTTGTTCTTGCTCATGTTCAGAACCAGCTTCTTCCATAATTTCATCTTCTTGTTCGGTCCTTGGTTCTTTTTCTTCTTTTGCTGCTGAGTTTCTAGATTCACTTAAAGTTTCAGCTTCATTTACCTCTTTAAAGGTTGCTGCTGCTTCTTCTTCTATTGCAGCTTCTTCATCTTCTTGTTTAGCATCTTCTTCATTAACCTGTCTAAGAAGATAAAAGTAATCTCTGATAGGGTCAGTCATTAGAGCATGAGTATACCTGTTGGGATAGTCAGTCTCATTATGTAGCAACATGATTTTCTTGAACTAAAGTGAGGATGACTCTTCCAATAGACTGTTCTGAAACATTTGTAATTGATCAGCTCTCAGCATTTGATTCAACACCAGCTGCAAAAATCTGGGATATAGACATAAGTTTTCCATCTTTGCCTGGTTCTTGAGAATCTCTGTCATTATCAACTTACCAAAATTTATTCTGGACCCAGAAGCCACTACATACCCAATCACCTTGTTGAACTGTGTGATTCCGTGGAAGTCACTTGTCTTCGGTGCAAAGCCATGAGACAAGATGTTGAAGAACAGGTTCCACTCCTTGGGTAGGTGATTTTTGTAAATCTTCTTCAGAAGATTATTGTTAACTCTGGTGCAGTGCAGGAACTTGAAGAAGTTGTATAATTATGCTTGAGATGGCTCATCTTCAAAATTCTCAGACGGCAGATGAAGTGCTCGATTGATGTCGATCTCAGTTATTCGCACCTTTTGTCTCTGTATTTTGCAAGTAAAGGCTGAGATGCCATCTGCAGGTGTGTCCAGAGTAGACTTGTATACCTGTCTTAATAAATTTCTATTCAAAGGAACAGAAGTCGTTAGTGCATACCGGACAATAGACTGTTCATTTAAAAACCTAGCCCAGTTACCTAACTCTCTTGCCTCGGTCCAATCATCTACTAAAATAGATAAATAATTAGTCTTTCTAATCTCAAAATTACCTGCCATTTTATTAAATTGAGAGATAATTTTTACGAATTAAAATTACTAATTAATATCGAATAATTTTAGTAAATTACGAACCAAACCCTAAAATTTAAAAATTACTTGGATTTTCATAAAATAATTATTTAATGGACTCCGAGTAATTTTAAGCATACTTTAAATTTTAGTATAATTTTTAATCAATTTTAAAAAATAACAAACCCTAGCCAACAGTTCGAGATTTGACAAATTGAGTATTTTATAACCCTAACCAAAATTAATGGGACCACTTGCAAATGAAAGGAAATACAGTGGGTTCCATAAATATGGTTTCAGATTAAAAAATGGACAAGAATTGGCTGGGGTTTGTTCGATTAAAAATTACAGATATGTGATTTTTCTTGCGCCCTTAAGAGTGTATGTACTGTGTGTATTGAAAAGGATCGCAACAAAAACTCACACATATATATAGGAGCAAAAGAAATAACAAATTGTTTCTAAGTTCTTATGTTGCGCCTTCACAGTGATTGCATTGTGTAATAGCCACTAAATAGACTGGTGCAACAAAACTTTTGGGTTATTTATGTTGTACCTTCACAATGTAATCACTGTGTTGGCGCCGCATAAAAAAACTAGCGACTCTAAAATGCAATCAAAGTCTCAAGTATTTTGTTGCGCCTTTACAGTGATATCACTGTGTAGGCGCAACAAAATCCTATAGCCGCCACTTGATTCTTTATAAAAAGATTCTAAGTACTTGTGGATTCTATGTTGCGCCTACATAGTGCTTGCACTGTATATGCGCCACTAAAACATTTAAGCGCCACAAAGTACTTTGTAATAAATCAGGTGTTCCTAGATTTTGCTACAAATAAATAAAAAATATTTATGAATAATTTGTATAATTAATCAATAATAATTAATTACTCACAAATATTATTTTACAAAATATTTATTAATAACAATAATAACATTAATTTTTAAAATTATTATCATAAATAAATTATGCTACTTATTATTTTACTTTTATTTTAAATATAAGAATAAATATTAATATATATCCTTTTTATTTAAAATAATTTAAAATAATATTTAAATTTATAAGTGCCAAGAATTTATCAATTAAATACAAGCACTTAAATATTTTCTAAGATCAAAATTAAATAACTAACAGATTAATAAAATTAGCAGGCATGCATAAGGTATTTATATAATATTTAATCCTATTAACTTGAAAATAATTTGGTAGATAAATTCACAAGTCCTAATAATATTAACATTAATTAACCAGTGAATTTATCAGCTTCAAATTGCAGTTTTATATTATTAACTAATTAGTTAGTATAACTTAACATCCCAAGTTCACAAACTAGTCTAGTGAAAGAGATTTCATCTAGTGGTTTAATGAAGATGTTGGCAATTTGCTGCTCTGTAGGTACAAAATGTAACTCTACAGTACCATTCATGACATGCTCTCTAATGAAATGATACATTATATCAATGTGCTTGGTCCTTGAATGTTGAACATGATTGTTTGTGATGGCTATGGCACTTGATTTGTCATAGAATATTGGAATTTTGCTCAGCAACAGTCCATAGTCTTGAAGTTGGTTCCTTATCCACAAAATTTGTGCATAGCAGCTTCTAGGAGCAACATATTCAGCTTCAACTGTCGACATTGCAACTGAGTGCTGCTTCTTGCTATACCAGGACACCAATATTTTACCAAGGAATTGACAACTCCATGATGTACTTTTTCTATCAATCCTATAACCTGAATAATCAGAATATGTATAGCCGACAAGGTCAAAACCTGTATCCTTAGGGTACCAAATTCAAAGATTCAGACTTCCCTTAAGATACCTAAAAATCCATTTAACAGGTATAAAATGTGATTCTTTAGGGTTAGACTGGAACCTAGCACACAATCAAGTAGCAAATATAATATATGGCCTACGCGCAGTTAAGTAAAGTAATGAGATGATCATACCTCTATAGCTTGTGATGTCTACCTTCTTACCAGGTTCATCTTGATAAATCTTAGTGGCAGTTGTCGTAGGGTTTTGGCTGTCGATGCATCTTCAAGACCACACTTCTTCAATAAATCTTTAATGTACTGGTCTGGCAGATGAAGATTCCATCTTTCCTTTGGCTTACTTGGAGTCCAAGGAAGTAATTCAGCTCTCCCATTATGCTCATTTCATACCTACTCTGCATTAGCTTAATAAATCTACTATACAACTGATCGTTAGTAGAACCAAATATAATGTCATCCACATATACCTATACTAATATCATGTTATTTTTATGCATTTTATGAAACAGAGTCTTATCTATGACACATCTAGTGAAACCATTTTCAAGTAAGAACATAGATAGAGTGTCATACCATGTCCGAGGTGCTTGCTTTAAGCCGTAGAGTGCCTTGAAGAGAAAGTATACAAAATCTGCAAATTCTGGATCTTCAAACCCTGGGGGTTGTTCCACGTACACTTCTTCTTCAAGCTCTCCATTCAGGAATGCACTCTTCACATCCATTTGATAAACTTTAAAGTTGGAGTGTGCTGCGAATGCCAGAAACATCCTGATAGCTTCAAGCCTTGCCACTGGTGCATATGTTTCATCATAATCTATTCTTTCCTCTTGGGAATAACCTTTAGCAACCAGTCTGGCTTTGTTCTTCGTAACAATGCCATCTTCATCCAGTTTATTTCTGAATACCCACTATGTGCCAATTATAGACTTGTTCTTTGGCCTGGGTACCAGCTTCCAAACTTTTTTCTCTGAAACTGATTGAGTTCTTCTTATATAACTATTACCCAATCTGGATCTTCCAATGCCTCTTCCATTTTCTTTGGCTCTATTTCAGAGATAAAACCAGATAATAAACATTTATTTTGAGAAACACATCTAGTTTGGACTCCACCATCTGGATCTCCTATAATCAACTCAAAGGGATGAGCTCTACTTTATACCCTATGTCTAGGCAGATTTGCCCTAGAAGATTCAGCCTGTTAATCATTAAAATGTTGAGCCTGCTAGTAGGTCCTTCTGTTGTACCCCTTGAGTTGCTGCTTGGTTGAGAATGAGATTCTCTGCTACTACTAGTAGTTTCTGTGAATCTTCCACTATTTTCACTAATAGGGTCAGAATCACCATTGTTGATATTCTCATTTGGTACTTGATTTTCTGTTGCAGCTTCAGGTTCTACTTCACTTACTTCCGAGTTCATATTTTCAAACTCCAGAGTTTCAGTGTAGTCTGTTCTTTGTAGACTTGGGAGCTTGAGATCATCGAGAGTTACATTCATGCTTTCAATGACCTTCTTGTGATCAACCACATAAACCCTGTATGCCTTAGATTCTAGAGAGTAGCCAAGAAATATGCCATCATGAGCCTTTGATTCAAACTTTCCTAGATGTTGATCATCTTTCAGTACAATGCACTTTACTCCAAACACATGAAAATATTTCAGTATTGGTTTCTTGTTTGCCATCAACTTATACAGAGTCTTATCATGATATTTATTTACCAGGGTTCGATTATGAGTATAACAAGCTGTGTTGACTGCTTCAGCTCAGAAATATAGAGGTGACATAGCTTCATTCAGCATTGTTCTTGCTGCTTCAACTAGAGTTATGTTCTTCCTTTCTACCACTCCATTTTGTTATGGAGTTCTGGGCGCTGAGTATTGTCTTGAAATCTCTTTCTCAATACAGAAATCATTCAGATTTAGATTCCTGAACTCTGTTCCATTGTCAGTCCTAATTTTCCTGACAGGGAAACCAACTTCTAACTCTATCTTCTTTATGTGATCAATAATTGTCTGAGGGGCTTCATCCTTTGAGGCTAGAAACAACACCCACGTGTACTTGGAGTAGTCGTCTCCAATTAATAGTGCATATCTCTTCCTTGACATAGTGAAAGACAGAGTGTCTAAACTTGTAACACTGTAACTAATGTAACTCAACTAAAGAAAAGATACTTAACCGGAAGACAATCAAGAACAAGAAGTCACAAAGAAATCAATTCAAATTGAAGACAAGGTAATTGATACAATTTAACATGGTTAATTATGATCAATCAAAGATGAAATCAGTAGAAGAAGTTCAAGTCAAAGTTGTTCATGCCTCAGTGATGTGTAACTTAAAAAATCAAGATCATAACAATCAGTATCAATAAGACTAATTGATTTCAAGTGAAGAAGCAGAAAAGTGACAATTGGAAAGCCACGTTACTAACTGAATATGGTAATCTATTCAGAGGCAAGAACCCTATCAATACTAGTCACTTATGAACCAGACCATTGCATTAAGTGTCAGGGCATTGATAACAAGTTTATGTCAGTAGTAGAGATCCATGTTCAAGAGCTTGTTGAAGAATATAGAAGACAAGAAGAAATCACAAGTTCAAGATGTTGCATTGAAGTTTCTAGTTGAAGACCAGAATTTCTCTAAGTACTTACTAGGGAACCTATGTAGAAATTTCTATCTAGAAATTCTAGATAAGTTTCTACTTAGAGCCAAGTAGAAATTCTGGAAGTGGAATATTTTCTAAGTACACGGGAAGGAAGCTATCTCGAAATTCCTATGTAGAAGTTCTACTTAAATATTCGAGATAGAGTGTAAGTAGAAAATTCCAATATAGAAGTTCTACTTAAATGTTCGAGATGGTAAGTACAAATTCCTATGTAGAAATTCTACATAGAGGACAATTTCAACATGACACATGGCATCATCTGGTTGGTTATTTCCAAGCTTTCAAGACAAGATAAGATTTACATGGACAACATTGGACCACTCATATCTTATCTGTTGAAGACTACAAGTCATAGATTACAAGTAGTATAAATAGAAGTACTCTTGTAACATTTGAAGAAGAAGCAATATTGAGATAAACACTTGTAAAAGAGAGAGAGAGAGTATTGATGGGTTCATAATTAATACATCTTTAATACCTATTTTATGTTTATTTTCGTAATTTTATTAGTTAATTAATTATTTTTATTTTGTTTTATAGGAAATTAATTAAAATCAGAATTGTAGCAGAAAAAGGAAAATACAAGGAAGGAGGTGGAGATTACTTGGAGGCAAAGAAAAAGGAGATAAAATCGAATGCTTGTTGGAGAAGAAAAAGAAATAGAAGGAAATATTTAGAATTCAATTTGTAATCGATATAGAAAATCTACATTATTTTCCCTATATATATGGGTCTCCTCTCTTGTATTTAAAAGACCTTAAACCTTAACTTTAGTTTTCAATAGTGAGGAGTAGGAGTAAAGTATTTTTATTTTTCTTTCTCTTTCAATACACTTTGTCCATTATTTGCATGTCTTATATTAGTTGTTTTTTTTTGTTCTTCAATCATGTCTAGCTAATTCTCTTGCCCTAGGATGAAGATGAAGTTAGTTACTTATTGTTAGTATTTACTTGTTTCTATTGATTGTTTCTCATAACTTTTCTTGGTGCTTAATTGTTTGATTAACAAAGTGATTTTGATATATTATTGTTACCGAATTTATTTTTCATAGCCTATGCTTGCTCCATGAAGTTTTGATGGGTTATTGTTAGATAATAAGTTTCATAGTATATGCTTGTCTCGTTAATTGATATTTATTTGTTAAAGAAAGAGAATTGATTTTTAAGGCAAGTTGGATATTAATTGTGATTAATTGATGGATTCGGATTCCTAGGTTTTTCATATTTATTTGTTCTTATTTGCTTATTAAGTTAAACAAATCTCATCTCAACATTATTTGTCTAGTCTGCCTGATTTATTTGTTAGGGTTTGGAAGTTTCATAGTCTCTGAGAATCGATCTGTGATTGCTACAATTAAATACTGTGCGCTCTCAGTATTTCAACACATCAAGTTTTTGGCGCCGCTGCGGGGACTATTGGTAATTTTTATTCCTTAATATTTAATTCTTCGGATTAGTTTCTTATTTTTCTTTGTTTTTTTAGGGATTTGTGAAGCGGAGAAAAGTTTGGACAAAAAGATCGTTAGAAGGCATCGTTGTCTCCTTAGTAATTTTTGGAAAGCACTTTTCGGTATTCCGTATCACCTCTCTAAATTTTGTTTTTTCTCAAATATAACAAAAATCCAAAAAATTAAATATTAAAAAAAATCAAAAAAATATTAGTTAGTTATTTGTCTTGTTAAAAACCAATTTGTTGCATAATTCATATCTCACATAGGAGCACATCATCTAGATTTTCTTTATTGTATTTTATTTCTTTCCATCTTATAATTGTGGTGATTGCTAGAGGAAAGAGGTACGTACAATTTAGATTAATTCACGTAGTATAGTGCATCCATAGTTGTTTATTTTCTCATTTTTTTATATGTTGCATTCATATAATCAATCTTAAGGGTGCCACCTATTACAAGATAAGGTAAGGGATTTCATCACCCTTTCCTTGGCCCACAAATCACTAATACGTTCATCTTTCATTCCCCTTACCTTAATAAAATCAAGTAGACGTTGGCCCCTAGGATTTCGCGCTCACTTAGGAAGAGAACCTAAGACGAGACAAATCTTTACGTATTCTTACTTTTGGTGTCTAGGAAAGCGAGCTTACCTGGCCAATTTGGATTGGTGTCTAGAAAGGTGGTTAGCCTCTTGGCAATGCTTCCATCTGCCTGGCCAATCGGTTTGAATATTTTTAGATTTGTGACTCTTAGTATTATCTTAAAGTTAGGAGCAAGTCTAGAATTTCTCTAGGTTAACATAGGCATAGGATTTTTCTTTTGCATTTTTTTAGGTGTGTACTTCTATCCCTTTTCTGCTACGTGCTTACTTGCTTACTTGTAAGTCATGTCTATTCCACTTAGAGACCGTTGTTATTCCACTCGTTCCGCCCAACCCTCATGCATAGTCCTACCAACAGTAAATGGTAATAATTTTTAAATCAAATCTCACCACATTAGCATGTTACCTAGGTTTACTGGGGTAGAGGGAGAGGATCCATATCTTTTCATCCGAGAGTTTGAGGAAGTTTGTGCCCTATAGAAAATTCAAAAATTGACTGATGACTCCATTAAATTGAGACTTATCAACTTTGCTCTTAAAGAAAATGCTAAAAAATGGTTATATAGTCTACCCATTAATTCTATTTCAACTTGGGAGGGATTTGTAGGCATATTTCTAAAAAAATATTTTCCAAACCATAAAGCTAACAAACTTAGGAATGAAATCAACCAATTTCAACAAAACCAAAATGAGTCTTTTTGGAAATATTTTGATAGATTTAAAAATCTATTGTCCCAATGTCCTCAACATGGTATAGAACAATGGAGACTTTGTAAAATTCTTTATGAAGCCTTAGATAGCCCAACCACTTCTTTGTTAGAGTCAATGTGTCAAGGTAAATTCATGGATAAAAATGAGGAAGAAGCTTGGCAATTTTTTGAAGAGTTAGCTGAAAAAACAATGTTGTGGGAGTCAACTAGGGAACCAAGTCAGGAAACTGAAAAACCTAGCTCATCTAAAGGCATACATGTAGTTGGTAATTCTATTGCAACTGAAGCTAAATTAGTTACACTCACAAGAAGATTAGAAGCCTTAGAAACCAACAATGTGTCTTCACAAGTGCTTGTCTGTGCAAACTGTAACTCATCTAATCATGTGACAGAAAATTGCCCTGAAATTCAACAAGCTAATGCCATGTTTCAAGCGAGAGTTATGAATGATCCCTTTTCACTCACATACAACCCTGGTTGGAAAAATCACCCAAATTTCTTATGGAACCAAGGTCAATATAATCAGTATAACCAACCCTCTCAACCTGCTTTTCAAAAGCCCAATACTGGTCCATTTCCAACCCAAAATCCTAATTCTTTTTCTGCTCAAAACTTTAACCCATATCCAAGTTCTTTTTCAGTCCCTTTGAATCCTCTTGGTTTTAATGAAACTGATAAGAAAATAAATTTCTTGGAAAAGAGTATTGAGGCGTTATTGAAATCCCAAGCTAATATAACTCAATTTCAACAGGCTTTCATGCAAACTATGACCCAAGATAGGCAGTTACTAAATTCCAATACTCAAGCCATATCTAAACTAGAGGTCCAAATCAGTCAGTTAGCCAACACAATCAGTGAGAGAGAGAGAAACCGATTTCCTAGCCAACCTGAGGTTAATCAATTCAACAATCATGCTGGTCTCAATACTCAAGAGGAAGAAAAACTCATTTCTGAACCAAATCCTTTACTCTTAAATCATAGTCTTGACCAATCCTTGTTTCCTAAGAATTCTGAAGTAGTAGTGCAATCTAGTGAACCTTTCAAATCTGATGAACCACCTTCAAATGGTCTTTATGACCAACCTGTAGGAGTTAATTTCATTGCTGACATTGTGTCTTGGTCGAATCTTGATGATAGTTTGATTGAGTCTTTTCTTGAAAAGGATGTTTTATTAGAGTATGAGAGTAATAGAGAACTTCAAGAGCTATATCAAAATTTCACTTCTGATGAGATGTTAGATGAATTGAATATCATTTGTTCTAAACATGAAACCCAATTAAAGGATATTTCATTTGAGCCTAGGTCCATTGTTAAGACTTCTGTATGTGAGCCACCCCCACTTGATTCAAAACCATTTATATCCACTTTTGGTCAGTCCTTTGTAGGTTTTAATGAAACTCATCATGCTTTTATTTCTAATGACTTAGTCCATGATCACAAATATCATGTAATCAATCTGTTTAAACAATTTAAAGAAGTGTCTAATTGGTTTATGGATTATGTTAGTGATATGAGTTTTATCTTGTTGCAAGATCGTATATTTCTAGTGGGTAATGTTGTTCTTGAGAATGTGTTTCAACAGTGTACTTACTCTACGATGAAAGAAGTTTTTCCTCGATGTGGTGTTGATTAGTAAGTTATTCTTGATTGTCTCCCATAGTCCAGTATAGGTATGAGGGAGTAACTATGTGTATGTGATGTATAGTAGTTCCTTTTGCTTCCTCCATCATGCTTTTATCAGGTATTCTCATCCTTTTACTTTGTCATTTCTCTCTTATTTGCATACATTGAGGACATTGCATGATTTAGGTATGGGGGACGGAATTAGTAGTCTTATAAAAAATTTAAAAATCCAAAAAAAATTAGAAAATTAGAAAATCCAAAAATAGAGATGTTTTAGCTAAGTTTTCAACTCTTGTACTTTGATGTTAGTTGGTGTTAACAATTTTTTATAAAATTATATATATGTAATGCCTTGAGATAATTCGAACGTAGTTGAGTAAGGTTTTCTTCATGAAACTTGTGTCGAACAAATTTTTGCTTAAAAGTCCAAGATGGCACTTATTGCACAAGGTCTTTGTTGGAAAGATTGTCTAAGGAAGTTTTCGATACCTGAGAGAGAGCCCACATGTTAAAACAATGTCTAATCAAATGTTTGTGGAAAAATATAAAAAGCATCAAGTACTCCTTTGAGATCAATGGGTGGCAAATACAATGTTATATGAAAGGGACGATCCATGTACATGTGCTAGTATTAAGTGCGATTGTATGAGAAATAAATTTTTCTTGGTGACTTTTCACTGCCCTTGGTTACTGGAGAATTACTTGACGAGCTAGGATAAAAGTAGTAATTGACTAGTCTTGTTTTGTGGCCTTTGTTACTCGAGTAATTAAGTCCGTAGGGGTATTTTGAAACCTAGTACCCTAAGACCAACTGGTTTGGGAGTCATTGACCCAAAGCTCGCTATATGAGAAACATAGAAAGCCTAAGAAAACGGACATTGCACAGTCAATTGGAAAAAAAACTGTGAAATTTGGATAGATACTTGTTTTGATAGAGATTGGGTCAGTTCAATATTGGTTGAAAAAGAGGAAATGTACTTATTCAATTGATTCTTCAGAGACCCATTTTCACAACACACCTTGGGAGTTTTTGTAAACGTTTGCGTTGATATAAGTGGATTTTAGATACCTACATCTTATCTATAATTAGAAGAGTCTTTAAGGTATGTATTTTCCAAAAAAATCTTCTTTTATTGACACCGATGAACGTTATTGACAGAGTGTGATGCTTGCTAGAATATTTCACAGATTTTATGGGTATATCTTCTGTAAGCCCTTAGGAGACAACACTCCTCTGGTAGAGATCGTCTACGAGTTTAACGGGTTGGTAAACCTAAAATTATCTGTCACGCCTACGAAAAGGAGCATAGGACTTTTATAATATATATTTTTCTTTCTTTTGATTTTTCTCGAGGACGAGCAAAAGATAGGTATGGGGGTATTTGATGGGTTCATAATTAATACATCTTTAATACCTATTTTATGTTTATTTTCATAATTTTATTAGTTAATTAATTATTTTTATTTTGTTTTGTAGGAAATTAATTAAAATCAGAATTGTAGCAGAAAAAGGAAAATACAAGGAAGGAGGTTGAGATTACTTGGAGGCAAAGAAAAAGGAGATAAAATCGAATGCTTGTTGGAGAAGAAAAAGAAATAGAAGGAAATATTTAGAATTCAATTTGTAATCGATATAGAAAATCTACATTATTTTCCCTATATATATGGGTCTCCTCTCTTGTATTTAAAAGACCTTAAACCTTAACTTTAGTTTTCAATAGTGAGGAGTAGGAGTAAAGTATTTTTATTTTTCTTTCTCTTTCAATACACTTTGTCCATTATTTGCATGTCTTATATTAGTTGCTTTGTTTTGTTCTTCAATCATGTCTAGCTAATTCTCTTGCCCTAGGATGAAGATGAAGTTAGTTACTTATTGTTAGTATTTACTTGTTTCTATTGATTGATTCTCATAACTTTTCTTGGTGCTTAATTGTTTGATTAACAAAGTGATTTTGATATATTATTGTTACCGAATTTATTTTTCATAGCCTATGCTTGCTCCATGAAGTTTTGATGGGTTATTGTTAGATAATAAGTTTCATAGTATATGCTTGTCTCGTTAATTGATATTTATTTGTTGAAGAAAGAGAATTGATTTTTAGGGCAAGTTGGATATTAATTGTGATTAATTGATGGATTCGGATTCCTAGGTTTTTCATATTTATTTGTTCTTATTTGCTTATTACGTTAAATAAATATGATCTCAACATTATTTGTCTAGTCTTCCTGATTTATTTGTTAGGGTTTGGAAGTTTCATAGTCTCTGAGGATCGATCTATGATTGCTACAATTAAACACTGTGCGCTTGCAGTATTTCAACACATCAAGTATTCACTGAGCTTAGTATCTTTTACTACCCGCTTTACTTCTGTTGTACTATTGTAATGAATGTTGTAGCAACCCTTTCAAGTTATATATAAGACATATATTCCTTGAATCTTTGTGTTCATTTATTATAAAGTATTTATTGCTTCATAAAGTTGAAAAGTTGTATTCACCCCCCATCTACAACACATTTGGACCTAACAATTGGTATCAGAGCTATTTGTTTAACATACAAAACATAGATCCTTGTGTTCGGTAGAAGATTTGTGTGATTATTTAGCTTGGGTGGATTTTAGATAATTTATGTGAATTATTCTGGGTACTTTGATCCTTGGTGTTCTTCAAGAAGTCATCACTGTTCTTGATAAAGAAGACATACCCAGTAACTTTTGATTCCCTTTTTCAAAAGAGAAAAAAAATGTGAAAAAGGTGTTATTGGTTTTTGATTGGACAAATTTCTCACTCCACAAAAAGATATTAAAGATTACTCTGTACCTGTCACGTGGGTGTTAAGTGAATTAGGTGAGAAAAGACACAAAAGTCAAAAAGTCTGAAAATAATATTGTTTATTCAATATTGAAAGTGACCTGCAACAGATTTTCTCTAAGGACAAAAAGTTCTACATAGAATTTATACTTGAGATTTTCTACTTAGAAATTATGACTTGAGCAAAATCTCTACTTAGTGAAAATTTCGACATGGACTGAATTTCGACTTGGTGAGAATTTCTACTTGACAGATTTTCTACTTGGTGAAATTTCGACTTAGGCAAAAGTTCTATATGGATTTTCTACATAGCCTAGTCTTGGGTACTTAGAAACTTTTGGTGACCAGAATTTGAACTTTGATTTATTTTGAGATAATTCAATTTTCTTTTAATTACTAATCAAGTAATAAGAAAAGTTTATTATCTCTACTTTAAATATACATTAAGATGACTGAAAGTCATATTACTAGTCCTATTTGTAATAAGTAGATGACAACTCAACTCAGATAAGAAAGCGAAGTAAATAATAAATATTAAATATAGAGGAAGAACAAAAGAAGCCATGACATGACAAGAGAAGACACAAAGACCACTACAGCAGAAATGAGAATCAACATTGTAGTTAGTCATCCGTGAACCAGACCAGTGCACAGGGTGTCAACAATGTCAGTGAAGATTCGTCATCAAAAAGTTCAAGTGGTTAAAAAGGTTATTGTTGAAGAACAGAAGAGTCTTATCTACATCAACAATAGTCAAGCCTTTAATTTAATTCTCTGTTAATTAATTAAATTAATTAGTTAATTTAATTAGTAAATTAATTCACTCATAATTAATTTATTTCTTAAATTAATTAAAGGATTAATTAATTTAGAATTATTTTAAATGACAGAAGACAGAAGTTGGAAGCTCAAAGGGATACAGGTTTGTGTGTATTGCAGTGTACAAGAGTCAGAATCCAAGATTGAATATTTGACTGGGTACATGCAGTGGTGAAAAGAAGCATTGTCTAGTTTAAAGAGTCAGATTATTTCAGTAACAGAGGTACTTCTAATTGCAATTGTAGAAACAACCAAACATGCTTGACAGTACTGACTTGAAGAAAAGACGGAAAAAGAATTGACACGGAAGAAATGCAGAGTAATATATTCGTAAAAGTGGAACCCCGGTTGGAATTGGTTTATCATTTCCAAGTCAAAAGGAGTTCGGTTCCAGACGATCAAGAGACCGCAGCTTAGAACGTAAGGATTTATTTAATTAATTAATATTTTATTTATTTTGTAAATTATATTTATAAATATCTAAATAATATTAGATATTTATTTTTATAATTTTTGAATTAAATTTATTATTTATTAATCAAAGAATATAAGCTGTGCGGGTCGAAAAACATTTCTACGGAGCTCATCACTACAGGACGAAATAAGCCCCATTGCTTTTTCAAATTGAAATGGCAGGAGTTTTTTTTTAAGGAACCAATAAGAGCTTGACATGTGTCCCACTCAAGGAGAAAAGAAATGAATATGGCAGGTGAAAAAGAGTCATACCGAGAGAAATTAAAGAGTCATACCGAGAAGAAATCTTGAGTCATACCGAAGGAATTGTGTAATAAGTCATGCTGATTTAATTTTAATTAATTAAGTCATTCTGATTTATTTAATTAAAAGAAAAATACAGTATGACTTATAACAAGTCATACCGAAGCCCAATTCCAAGTCATACCGAGCTTCAATCTAATGAGTCATACCGAAGGATTTCTTTATTGAGTCATGCTGATTTTAATTTTAATTAATTAAGTCATTCTGATTTATTTAATTTAAAAGAAAATCTAGCATGACTTACAATAAGTCATACCGAATTTTGACTGAGTCATACCGAAGGAAACAAGTCTTGCCCAGCCTTTTTATGAGTCATACAAGTATTAATTTTAGGTGAAAAATGTCGTATTGGGATAAGTCATGCTGGCTTTCCACCTCTATAAATATGAGGCCGGGGGATTCATTTTTCGTAGTAGAAAAACAGTCAAATTCTGCAATTTGTCTGCAACGTCATATTCACAGACTTTCTGTGCTAGTTTGGTTTTAATTCCTTAAGTAGAACAATTCATGTCAAATTTGTTCTAGGAATTAAATGTTTATTCTACCGAATATTATAATACCCTTTCAAGTTTAATATACGTATTTAACTTGAATCTTGTTTACTTACTTGCTAATTTCTATATCTTAATTGTTATATCATAAAAATAGAAAGTTAGTAAGTCAGCCTCCCAAACACTACAAGGACCCGAACCTTCAACTAAAGCAATAATTTAATTCCGCAAATTCTGAGAAGAATTTTAAATTGTTGTCAGTATCGCATTCAACCCCCCTTCTACGATACTTCCGGGACCCAACAATTGGCATCAGAGCAAGCTGATTGATATACAAATCAAGATCCGCAGTCCAGTGAAGCTCAGGGAACCGAAGCTGTTTTGAACTCTGAATATCTAGAGGCCTTGTTAAATAAATTTAGTTTATAAATTTAAATTTAGATAAATTTATTTTGTGAATTTAATTTAAATGAGTTTATTATTTAAACTTGAAAAAGTTTCTTTTATAAACTTAATTTAAATAAGTTTACTTTATAAATTTTAATTTAAATAAATTTATTCTTTAAATTTAAATAGATTTCCTTTTATAATTTAAATTTGTTTAGATAATTTTATTTTATAAATTTAAATTTAGATAAATTTATTTTATAAATGTTATTTAAAATAAATTTATTTTGTGAATTTAATTTAAATGAGTTTATTATTGAAACTTGAAAAAGTTTCTTTTATAAACTTAATTTAAATAAGTTTACTTTATAAACTTTAATTTAAATAAATTTATTCTTTAAATTTAAATAGATTTCCTTTTATAATTTAAATTCATTTAGATAATTTTATTTTATAAATTTAAATTTAGATAAATTTATTTTATAAATGTTATTTAAAATAAATTTATCTTGTGAATTTAATTTAAATGAGTTTACTATTTAAACTTGAAAAAGGTTTATTTTATAAACTTAATTTAAATGAATTTATTTTATAAATTTAATTTAAGTAAATTTATTAGTTAAATTTATATAGATTTAATTTATAATCTAAAGATATTAAAACGTGGTCCATTTTTCAAAAAGGGCTTTTAGTTGGAAAATTCTTCGTTTAGGCTCAGGATTAATTCGCAGAGCATATGACCCGGGTTCGAGGAAAGTGGTCATTTCGTATTAGTAGGTTTATTCCGGAGCATTTGGATTTTATTGTGGATGATACGATTGTTCATGTTATAGTTTCACAAACTGCTCAAATGTAAAGATAGGACAGATTTATTAGTGGGGAACTCTGAAGATTTTTTTTCTGACTCTAATGATCATTCTAGTTTTTGTACTTATATAAAACGGATTTAAGAATCGTTAGAGGTCACAACTGAAGAAACATATGAGGCTAAAAGTAGCAAGGCAAGATCAGGGCTGTGTTACACTATTCAAGGAGCTCCCGAGCATTAATATAAAAGTCTATTCTGAATCTGTGAAACTTGACATCTAGTCAGAGTCATATTCAGATATTGATGATGAAATTGAGGTTGCAGAAGGAATCAATTTTAATGATGATGATTCAGATCCTAGTAGTGGAAATGGTAGTGTATCTACAAAACTCATGGACTTTAACAGAATCCACTCAACAAGGTGAAGGATCTTTAACACATCCTAGCAGCAACTCAGGGGGAGCAAATAAAAGAAGGATCTACTAGTCGTACTCAACACAATGAAGATCAAAGGAACACATTAAGAACATATCTGCCGAGACAAAGGGTTTGGAGTCAAAGTCATTCCTAGAGTCTAGTTCTTAGTGATCCGGATACTAGAGTAAAGACTAGAAGTGCTATGCAAAGTAAATGGTTACTCTTTGGGAAAGAACAATTGTTAAACAGTTGGAATCCTAAAGAAGATTGAAGAAGCACTGATTGATCCAGATTGGGTGATTGCAAATGCAAGATGATCTCAATCAGTTCGAAGGCAGAATCTACTGAATCTGGAACCCAGGCCACAAGACAAAGTTGTAATTGGTACTGTAAGGGTTTTCAGAGACTGGATGAAATTTGACATTGTTATGAGGGACAAAGCCAAACTGGTTGCTACAGAAGGTATCGGCGATGATGGAAACAGAATCTTCGGGACTTTCACGATCTAACTAAAGCACCAGAGACGAGACTTGATACTATTAGGGCTGAACATGTTGATGTACAATAACTCCTGGACTTTGTTTCATATCCACTGGAATTTGTATATCATTCTCTTCACAAAGCTCTCTATGACGAAGGTAAGATATCAAGCAATGGTCAAGGACATGGTATGACACTCTAACTGCTAATTACTTGAAAATGATTTTATATTAGAGTCGTTATACACATATCTCTCTAGAATACAAGGCGCACACACATAATGTTTAGTGCAAGTATACCATGATTATATTATATGTGGGTCTACTGTGCATAAAGACCATATATTTTATTCTCAATATGCCTATGTGTAAGTTTCCACGTGGATACTAGACAATCTAATCTTATAACTAAGATATGAATTGTTAGATATCTTAAGGGATTACCAATTCTAAGAATCAGGTAACCTAAAGATACTAGGTTTAACCTAATTAGCTATATAGATATAGATAATGCAGGTTATAAGAAAGACAGAGAGGTAATTACCAGAAGCTGTCAAACTCAATCAACTCTGCTGGATAATCTTTTAACTACTCACGGAACAAGCGCATGGACACCAGGTATCATTTATATCGAGAGTAGTCCTTAGTAGAATGACTTGCAGATATTTGCTAAACAGCTTGATAAATTCATTTTGTCTAAGCTGGTTAGTGAAGTTGGGATATTATGTATGTGCATATTTGTTGGAAATCTCATCTGTAAGGAATTCTTAAATGAGTTCACAAGTTTTACATTTTCCATATTTAAAGGACTTGTGAATTTATTTGAAATCCAGAACCTCGTACTTAGTGCTACTACTTTAAATATCATGTTTACAACGTTATATGCATATGTGGTAATTAGGTGTTCTAGCATAAGTTTGAATATTATCTTAATTGATTTAAATTATGATGTCAGACAATTCGATGTCAGATCAGTCTCATGATTTAAATGAATTAAAATAATATGCTGTTGGTGTAGGTGCCCTAGAGGCAATACAATGTTTATTTTGATAAACCTTTATGTCAATTGATTATTCAATAAACGTATTTATTATGACTTTAATTACTGCGATATATTTGTTAGCATAATAAATGTCCTTAGAATCATGATACACATTGTATAGTTTAGTACATGACTTGAACTTGAGATTATATAATATATCATATTCTTAAATGTCCCTAGTCGAGTATTATTATTATAGGACAATAATAATACATAAATAGACTAGTATGTTGTTTGACTGATAACCACATCTCATTGGTTATAAGTATGGGGATACTAAAGTTAATACATAGGTACATGTAGGAGTACATGATACTGGACAGACCCACAGTGAGATTCTTCATGTTTAATAAAGTCATAAGAAAGACTCACAGTGATAATGGTGTAATGATCCTTTGACTTGAGATCATTATATTTCTATACGAGGATTAATATACTTTGACTACATTAAAAGTTACCTTTGACCGGGTGATGATAAAAGTGGACATCGGGTATATCATGAGTCGTATGAGAAATATGAATGATAGATAAAGGATTTAACCCTCCTATAATTAGGAGAGATATTATTGGCCTCTTGATTGAGTGAGACTATAAAATGCATGGCCGTGCTCAAATAATGATTTGTTTTCATAGTCTACTCATGGATCAAGTAAACCCGGATTAAATGTTGAAGAGGATGACTAAATACATGCCTCGAGTTTAATCTATAATATATATGGTTAAAGGGATTATATTACACTGAAACATTAATCACGAAAGGTTTTATCGAATCACGATTTAATTATTATTTAATTGGGTAGCAATGATGTATTACTAGATACCGCTCATTGTTTATAATTTTATTGGAGAATAAAATTATTGCTAATTAAATAATAGCCTATAGGGTCACACACATAGAGTACTTAAAGGAATAATTAATTTAAATTATAGATTTAAATTAATTGATGATTATTTGAATTTTATTATTTAAGTGAGACTTAATTAATTAAAATAATATAAATTCGAATTTGAATTCTGCCATTAATAATTAAGTGTGACTTAGTTATTAATTAAATAATAAAATTCGGTTTTATTATTTAATCCTAAACCTACATGGGTTAGGCTTTGCTGTTATGGGTTGCTATTATGGGCCTATTAACCAACCATTATAAATAGATAATGTAGGGTTAATAAGGATTACGTTTTTTTGAGAAAAAACAAAACCCTAGCAGCAGCAAAGGCAGAGAGAAAAGGCAGAATTCGAAATCATCAAAGGAGGCTAGTACATCCATTCCGTAATCAAGATCGTGAGACGTTCTTGAAGGTGCTCGTGTGGATACCATAGAGGTGTTTTCGAGAGGAAGACACAAGTCGTGAAAGCTAGGATCTCCGTTGAGTTCGTGAAAGTCAAGACCAAGTAAAGGTATAATTCTGTTTCACAATAATCAGTCCGCTTATACATGATCCTGCGTTTAGGGTTCCGAAATTTTTCGTTACATTTACGTTTACTCCGCTGCGTTTTATGCCTCGGAACCCAACAATGGCATCAGAGCTACGTGTATAAGGGACTGATTTGGTTACGTGTTTTATGTATTTGATGCATACATGCCTGTTTTGGTGACTGCCATGCCATGCTACTGCTTTGTCATAACTGCCATGCCACTACTTATGCTACTGCCATGCCTGTTATGAAACTGCCATGCCTGTTTGATGACTTCTGCCATGCTACTGCCATGTATATTCGAATTGTTATTCATATGATGAGTATATAGATTCTGATACTAGCATGTTAATGATTTGTCATGACTGATTTATATGCCTTATTGCGATTTGTATATTATGCATGAGGGTCAGTTTGTATATGATACAAACTGGTGGACAGATTGTGTTGGACATGATTTGTTGACTGGGATATGATAAGTATGTATATGATACATGCTTCTGAAACTGTATAAATTGCAGTGGGGAAAAAGGCCAACAGCTCGACCCCAGCTGGGGGCTGCCGCCCCCAGACCCCGCCCGGGGGCTGCCGCCCCCGAACCCCCGCCCAGGGGCTGCCGCACCCGGACCCCCGCAATATTTTATTTTGTGTACTTGAGCATGGTGCTGGTTATGGCCCTTAGACCCCTAGATTAATGGTTTTGGTTTTATAAATACGACTTGCATGTCGTTTTCTTCATTCTTGTAATTGTTTAACCTCGAATGTAACTCGAGTTTTCTTTTGTAAGTACATTAGTATAGGTTGTATTCAATTATTCCATGTAATGTACTTGAAGATTGAAGGATGATCCAAGAAGAGGAGCAAGCACCCATGGATACAAGAAGAATGAAGACATGTAATTGTATTTATATTTCACCACCATAGATTGACTTTGATCCTTTCATTAGCTCGAAAGGATCACATAGGAAAGGGGCCATAACCAAGCACGTTTACATACTGCACTTTACATATTGATGTATGAATGTATGTGTAGAGTAGAAGATGCATGCTTTAATTAGATTAATGATGTATGCATGTATTAGATACGTCACCCATGCCATGCTTGCCATGCTAAACAAGATAAAATCTGTAACGATTTAAGATTTTAAAATTAACAAACGATCATGAGATTCTTGTGTTTATGAAATATGGATTTTTAAAACACGGAATTGAATATGGATTTTGATGTCTATAATTGGGATTTTCTGACAAAAACGGATATGCGTATTCGTAAGGCTGATGGGTTTTAAGTGTGACCACTGGTATCCTCCATCTACCTGAGAAATGAACAATTTAAGATGTCAATTTGAAATATTTAGTTCAAGGAAAAATTGAGGATCTCTTCATGATGTGATCATGATCGTCGTAAATTTTCTAAACCCCTTAACAAAATATTAAGTTTTAATCGGATGCTTTCCAATGAATGAATACTCATCGAATCCTAGATCGATTAGGGGAAAGACTGTCAGTGGCAGGGGACTCCTATCTATCGTGGTGAGATGCGACGAATATAAATGGTTATATTCGGCCGTTGTATCATTGGGTCAAACTTAACTGAGTCGTCATAATAAGGTGAAAGTAAACGGTTATATTCAACCATTATGAACTTAGAAGCATAGAGTTTGGTTAAAAATCTATTAGATAGATAAGATCAATCGTTGCTCACCAAACTATCCAAGAATTATATATGATATAATTGACAAATGTTGTCTACCTAAATAATCATTCTTAAGGACTTCTAGTGGTTGACTTGAGACATGACGAAATATGGATCTTGGCTCACTAGAAAGAATTATGGGATATACTTTCCAAATTAATAGTAAGGGCTATTGATTTGATAAAAATAGTGGGAGATATATTATGAATGTATCATAATCATTTGAACATAATAAATAACTCAGACAATCTAATGTTTATTTTGCGCTTTTATCATTGTAGATACCAAATAATGACAAACAACACAAACACACTATCCGTACGATCTGTCCTTGAGAAGGATAAGCTGACAGGAGGAAACAACTTCCTAGACTGGCAGAGGAATTTGAGGATTGTCCTCAGGCAGGAGCGCAAGCTTCATGTCATTGATATTCCTCCGGCAGGTCCCCTTCCTGAGGGCACTACTGTTGAGGAACGAGCGGCCCACACAAAGGATGAGAATGATGCAACTGATGTTGCGTGTCTTATGTTGGCAACTATGAGTGCTGAGCTTCAAAGACAGCATGTGCATATGGATGCATATACTATCTATGAGCACTTGCAAAGCATGTTTGCAAGCCAAACTCGTCAAGAAAGGTTCAACACGAGCAAGTCACTTTTTAATTGCAAACAAGGGGCAAGTGAACCAGTTGGCCCACATGTTCTGAAGATGATTGGTTACATTGAGTATCTTGATACTTTGGGTTTCCCGATTATTCAGGAAATTGGTATTGACCTAATCATGAATTCTTTGAACAACAAATTCACCCAGTTTATCATAAACTACAACATGAATGAATTTGACAAAACACCTACTGAATTGTTGGCTATGTTGAGAACATATGAGACCAACATGAAGACGGCTGAACCTGCTCCCATACTGATGGTGGGCAATAAAGGTAAGGCCAAAGGGAAAGGCAAGTGGAAGGGTAAGAAGAAGACAGGTTCTGATTCTACACCCAAGCCAAAGTCAGGTCCCAAACAGGCTTTAAAGCCTAAAGGTGGGGTCGCTAAGGGTGAATGTCACTACTGTAAGAAAACTGGTCACTGGAAGAGAAACTGTTCAGTTTACTTGGAGGATCTGAAGAAGAAGAGGGCTGAGCAAGCTTCTACTTCAGGTATATATGTTATAGAAGTCAATCTGTCTATTTCTACATCTTGGGTATTGGATACTGGATGTGCTTCTCACATTTGTATAAATGTGCAGGAAATGCAGAGAAGTAGGACATTGGCTAAAGGAGAAATGGACCTACGAGTTGCCAATGGAGCAAGAGTTGCTGCTTTAGCTGTAGGAACATATTATTTATCTTTGCCCTCTGGGCTAGTTTTAGAACTGGAAAATTGTTATTACGTGCCTGCGATTCGCAGAAACATTATTTCTGTTTCTTGTTTGGACAAGAAAGGTTTTTCGTTTACAATAAAGAACAACAATTGCTCTTTTGCTTTGAATGATTTAACCTATGGTGTTGCGCGTTTGTTTAATGGTTTATATGTTCTTGACTTAGATAATCCTGTCTGTAATATAGAAAACAAACGACTTAAAGTTAATGACTCAAATCAAACATACCTCTGGCATTGTCGTCTAGGCCATATAAATGAGAAACGCATATCCAAATTACATAAGGATGGATATTTGGATAAGTTTGATTTTGAATCATACCAAGAATGCGAATCTTGTTTGCTTGGTAAAATGACTAAAGCCCCTTTCACTGGTAAGGGTCAAAGGGCCACTGAACGTCTGGAGCTAATACATAGTGATGTATGCGGCCCAATGCGTGTGATGGCTAGAGGAGGCTACTACTACTTCATAACATTTACTGATGATTTCAGTAGATATGGATATGTATATCTTATGAAGAATAAATCCGATTCTTTTGAAAAGTTCAAAGAATACAAGGCTGAAGTAGAGAAGCAAATTGGCGGAGGCACAAGTATTAAAATCTTACGATCTGATCGTGGAGGAGAATACTTGAGCACAGAATTTAAAGATTATTTAAAGGAGTGTGGTATTGTATCACAACTCACTCCGCCAGGTACACCTCAATGGAATGGAGTTTCAGAGAGGAGAAATCGCACCTTGTTGGACATGGTGCGATCGATGATGAGTCATGCAGATCTTCCAATTAGTTTCTGGGGTTACGCTCTAGAAACAGCGGATTTCACACTTAACCGTGTTCCTACTAAGAAGGTTCAAAAGACTCCATATGAGATATGGGAGAAGAAACGGTCAGGCATGAACTTTATGAAAGTTTGGGGATGCAAGGCGTTTGTGAAACGTCAAGTATCTGACAAGCTTGGACCTAAATCTGAAGAGTGCAATTTTGTGGGATACCCTAGGGAAACAAAGGCGTATTATTTTTATAGTCCTTCTGAGCAAAAGGTGTTTATTGCTCGAGACGCTGTTTTCATGGAAAGAGATTTTGTTTCCAAAAGAAACAGTGGGAGAACTATAGACCTCGATGAAGATCGAGAACCACAAAATAGCATTGAACCTGAAGTGGAACAGGAGCATGATAATGATAATGCTCAACAAACACAGGTTGTTCGTAGAACTGGTAGAATTCGCCATGAGCCAGAGAGATATGGATTTCTCTTGACTCAATGTGGTGATTTGATGCTCATAGATGAAGATGAGCCTCTCACATACCAAGATGCTATGAACAGTCCAGACTCTAAGAGATGGCTAGAAGCCATGAAATCCGAGATGGATTCCATGTACGAAAACCGAGTATGGACTTTGGTTGATCCACCTGAAGGGGTAAAACCCATAGGGTGCAAATGGGTTTTCAAGAAGAAAACTGACATGGATGGAAATGTTCAGACCTATAAAGCAAGGCTGGTTGCAAAAGGTTTCAGACAAATTCATGGTATTGACTATGATGAGACTTTCTCACCAGTGGCTATGGTCAAGTCCATAAGGATTTTGCTTGTTATTGCAGCATTCCATGATTATGAAATCTGGCAAATGGATATCAAAACAGCCTTCCTTAACGGAATCCTTGAAGAGGATGTGGATGTGTACATGACACAACCTGAAGGTTTTGTCGATCCAAGGAATGTTAGCAAGGTATGTAAATTACGTCGATCCATTTATGGATTGAAGCAAGCCTCTAGGAGATGGAATATCCGTTTTGATGAAACAGTCAAAGAGTATGGCTTTGTTCAAAACGAAGATGAACCTTGTGTTTACAAGAAGGTTAGTGGGAGCCATGTGGCATTCATAGTACTGTATGTTGATGACATACTACTAATGGGGAATGACATACCTTCTCTCAAGGCTGTTAAGATTTGGTTAGGGAGCAACTTCTCTATGAAAGACTTAGGTGAAGCATCCTACATTCTAGGAATGAGGATCTATAGGGATAGATCTAGAAGGATGATCGGTCTAAGTCAGAGTACATACATCGATAAGGTTTTGCATCGTTTTGGTATGCAAAATGCAAAAAGGGGATATGTCCCCGTGTCTCAAGGGATAACGATCTCTAAAGATCAGTGTCCGAAATCATTGGATGACAAGGACCGCATGAGTAAGGTTCCATATGCCTCAGCAATTGGATCCATCATGTATGCGATGGTATGTACTCGCCCAGATGTTTCGTATGCTTTAAGCATGACGAGCAGATACCAATCTAATCCAGGTGAAGGTCACTGGACGGCTGTCAAGAATATTCTAAAGTACTTGAAAAGGACTAAAGATTCATTCTTGGTGTATGGAGGAGAGGAGAAACTGGTTGTAAAGGGTTACACCGATGCAAGTTTCCAAACAGACAGGGATGATACTGTATCACAGTCTGGTTTTGTGTTTTGTCTAAACGGAGGTGCTGTAAGTTGGAAGAGTTCAAAGCAAGAAACAGTAGCTGATTCTACAATGGAGGCTGAGTACATTGCAGCTTGTGAAGCGGCTAAGGAAGCTGTTTGGATTCGAAAATTCATTACTGATTTGGGAGTGGTTCCATCGATCGCAGATCCCATTGATCTATACTGCGATAATAATGGAGCCATTGCACAGGCTAAAGAACCTAGAGCTCACTCCCGAACCAAACACATACTCAGGAGATATCACCTCATTCGAGAGATTAATGAAAGGGGTGACATACACATATGTAAAGTGCACACAAATGATAACATTGCAGACCCACTGACCAAAGGCTTGTCGCAGAAGAAGCACGACGGTCACACTAGTTCCATGGGTATTAAATACATGGGTGATTGACTCTAGTGCAAGTGGGAGATTGTTGGTGTAGGTGCCCTAGAGGCAATACAATGTTTATTTTGATAAACCTTTATGTCAATTGATTATTCAATAAACGTATTTATTATGACTTTAATTACTGCGATATATTTGTTAGCATAATAAATGTCCTTAGAATCATGATACACATTGTATAGTTTAGTACATGACTTGAACTTGAGATTATATAATATATCATATTCTTAAATGTCCCTAGTCGAGTATTATTATTATAGGACAATAATAATACATAAATAGACTAGTATGTTGTTTGACTGATAACCACATCTCATTGGTTATAAGTATGGGGATACTAAAGTTAATACATAGGTACATGTAGGAGTACATGATACTGGACAGACCCACAGTGAGATTCTTCATGTTTAATAAAGTCATAAGAAAGACTCACAGTGATAATGGTGTAATGATCCTTTGACTTGAGATCATTATATTTCTATACGAGGATTAATATACTTTGACTATATTAAAAGTTACCTTTGACCGGGTGATGATAAAAGTGGACATCGGGTATATCATGAGTCGTATGAGAAATATGAATGATAGATAAAGGATTTAACCCTCCTATAATTAGGAGAGATATTATTGACCTCTTGATTGAGTGAGACTATAAAATGCAGGGCCGTGCTCAAATAATGATTTGTTTTCATAGTCTACTCATGGATCAAGTAAACCCGGATTAAATGTTGAAGAGGATGACTAAATACATGCCTCGAGTTTAATCTACAATATATATGGTTAAAGGGATTATATTACACTGAAACATTAATCACGAAAGGTTTTATCGAATCACGATTTAATTATTATTTAATTGGGTAGCAATGATGTATTACTAGATACCGCTCATTGTTTATAATTTTATTGGAGAATAAAATTATTGATAATTAAATAATAGCCTATAGGGTCACACACATAGAGTACTTAAAGGAATAATTAATTTAAATTATAGATTTAAATTAATTGATGATTATTTGAATTTTATTATTTAAGTGAAACTTAATTAATTGAAATAATATAAATTCGAATTTGAATTCTGCCATTAATAATTAAGTGTGACTTAGTTATTAATTAAATAATAAAATTCGGTTTTATTATTTAATCCTAAACCTACATGGGTTAGGCTTTGCTGTTATGGGTTGCTATTATGGGCCTATTAACCAACCATTATAAATAGATAATGTAGGGTTAATAAGGATTACGTTTTTTTGAGAAAAAACAAAACCCTAGCAGCAGCAAAGGCAGAGAGAAAAGGCAGAATTCGAAATCATCAAAGGAGGCTAGTACATCCATTCCGTAATCAAGATCGTGAGACGTTCTTGAAGGTGCTCGTGTGGATACCATAGAGGTGTTTTCGAGAGGAAGACACAAGTCGTGAAAGCTAGGATCTCCGTTGAGTTCGTGAAAGTCAAGACCAAGTAAAGGTATGATTCTGTTTCACAATAATCAGTCCGCTTATACATGATCCTGCGTTTAGGGTTCCGAAATTTTTCGTTATATTTACGTTTACTCCGCTGCGTTTTATGCCTCGGAACCCAACATATGCAGCATAAATGTTTGTATGATAAATATTTTATGAGTATCAGTTAATGATATCTTGCTTAATTGTTTTGATATTTTTCTTTGATATTTTTAAATGTTTTGTTACAAATAACTGTGACACTTTTAATATTAGTGATATTATTTAGAATTATTGATCTAAATAATCAATTCATATTTCAAAAACACTAATATTGGAAAACGGAAGTATTTTCTAAGTTATGCGTATATAAAATTCTCAATATTTTATATACTTAGAAATATTTCCAAAATTGTTTTTACTTCTAGGTATCAACCATTTGTAAAATGATTTATTTTCAAACACTTGTTTCAATGTTTGTTGCACATTGATTCAAAGTACCTAAACAGTAGTTGTTGCTTTGAAGGCCTTGTACTGTATTGCTAAGAATACATCCACCCCTATTGTAATGAAATTTTCTATTTTAAGTTAGGGATAATATCAGGTGGACGAAAATGATGAATATCATAATTGCATTATGAGTCGGAAAATCATAGTCCTCTATCTGATAAGGATGGTTTGCAAAACTATTTTCAAATCATACAGTATTAAGGTATAAAGGAAAATAGTCATTTTAACGAGATATAATTTGGTAAGAGAGTTGAATTTCTTCTTTGGTATAAATTCTCGCATTTTATAATAGGAAGTTTGCCTTATAGGAAATTCATAAAGGATAAAAACTTTCTTCTATGATACAACTTTCCCGCGTTTTATTATGGGATATGTATCTTAAAAAAAAATTTATATAATGCTTTTAAATGATAAATCTTTAATTCTGACAAAACTCTTTTATTGAAAGTGCTTTAATGCAATCTATTACCATTCCTTATTATATTTTTCCTTCTCTTTGGGATGAAAAATATGTTTTGGAATGTTAAGATGATTATCTTTTTATCTCAATTGGTTCTTTCCAGTTAGTCCCTAGTGGCTTTAAAAGCTGGCCAAGAGATTGAACAATCTCTTACCCAGGCCATAGTATCAAACACCAATTCATCCACTTCCATATATTAACCCCTGGAGATATAAGGAACTCATGTAAGTTAGAGGTTGATAAGGGAGAAACTGCACTTGATGCAGCAAATAAGGATGATGTCAGAAGTTCACCCACAGCTCTACCTCCAGAGAAGAAAAGGAGTATATAACTGAGGTAACTGTAAGCTCATCTGCATCTTCTCAGAAGGATGCAGAGCTGAAAAGGCAATAAAACTGTTTCTGGAATCATTCTCTCTACAGGATGAGTCCATTGAAATCTGCTCGTCAGCCAGAGCAATTTGTAATGAGTCAAGCACACCACCGGCATTCACGCTGATGGTAAGCCTAAATAGACAAATTATACAAACACATTTCAAGGCGTGCACAGTGAGAGGTACATGCAACATTTTTTTGTTTTGTACAGTTTTATTTAATTGGCATTCATACTGTAAATATATATATATATATATATATATATATATATATTTTTTTTTTTTTCCTTAAGAGAATTGAATTTCTTCTTTGGTACAAATTCTCGCATTTTATTATGGGAAATTTGCCTTGTAGGAAATTCATAAGTGATAGAAACTTTCTTCTCAGATACAACTTTCCCGCGTTTTATTAAGGGACATGTATCTTAAAGAAAATTTCGTATCATGCTCTTAAATAATATATTTTTTTTCAATAATTTTTTTTCCAATAATTGGTACATATTGTTTTTGTTTTCAAATTTTTAGTATCATTATTTATATATATATATATATATATATATATATATATATGTGTGTGTAAGTTTTTTTTATTTTGTTTTTATTTTTTATTAAATTGGCATATTTTTATTTTTATTTTATTTCATTTTATTTTATTTATTTTTGTCTACGAGAAATTGGTCTAAGAATCATAAGTATTAAATGTCATTATTTAAAGGACTTGTGAATTTCTTTACATATACTTTCTCGAGCTTACATATATTACTGATAATTGTTATGAGTATAATTGTCATATGCATAAGTAACAATTATTATATATAATGTATGAAGTTAAATGTTAATTTTCATTCCTACGATTATTTAGTATTTAGCAAGAGTATTTTATCTTATTAAAATTATGAATTGAAGCAATTCATCGTTTATTAGTTTCATAGTTTTAATACGAAGAGATATTAGGAGCATAATTACTTGCTTTTTGAAATTATTATTAATTATCATAGTTTGATAATTTGTTATTGTTTCATTGAAATTAATTATGATTTTTGTTGTTAATGATAATATATATATATATATATATATATTGTTTATCTGAAAATCACTAATAATAAAAACATATCTGTGTCCTACCGAACAAGAGCAATTGACTCGAGGTAAAAACAGGTAAGCTCGATCTTGATATATTATCTAATCAACTGGTATATATATATATATATAAATATATATATACAATTGATATATTGAGCCCTCAGTGGCTATAGGACAAGATCAAGGGATTGAAAACCTACAATCTCTAACACAGATCATAGAACTAAACACTCAAACAGATACAACTTCATCTACTAAACCCCTGAAAAGAAAAGTTTATCAACTAAAGAGGGTGAGAGAGTAAGTGCCTCTGGTGCACTAGAAAAGAGAAGTATCTATGAGTGTTCCAGCAGCTCTGCCTCTAGTTAGAATATGAAATTGAAACCAAGGCAACTGCTAACTATTCTATATCCTCCCAAAAGGGTATAGATTTGCAAATGACAAAACTGTTACTAGGTTCATTCTCTCAACAGAGTGAGTCTATTGAATTCGGCCTGTCATCCAAGGCCATTTGTAAAGAGTCAACTTCATCTGGACACATTCAAACACTGCAGACCATAAATGTATATATTCAAATGCACTGTAAGGATTGTCACACACTAAGGATGAATTGACGGAAGCAATTATTTTAAACTTCCATATCAAGGAAGGAAGAATGATTGATGATTCTGACTGAATCAACATGCCTTCACAGGCGTCAGGAGGAAACTTGGATCATTTGCTACATTATAGATCCTTGTCTCCCTCCCCAGATGGAAAATATCTGGATTCCTAACGGAACATATCATCTTAGATGATCAGCAACTCATTGAATCTATTCCTGAATCAATTCAGTTTTCAAAGTCAAATATTTTAATGGATTCAATTGAGGACGGTGATTTACGAAACCCCATTGCACCACCAGTGACCTCTCTTGAAGGGGCTATGGTGATCTTTCTTGCAGGTACAGAAGACTGTGTCATTCGTACTGAGAGAGAAACAGTGTTGTGAGGAAAGAGTGAAACACAAGTGAGAAAGAGTGAAAATATATATTTTATGAGTGAAACACTTAGAGAGTATATGAGCGAAACACTTGTGAGAAACACAAAGTAAAATCACACACTAACACAATTACCAAATCCCATTCCCAATTATCTGTTACAGATTTATAATGTTACTCAACTAAGTGGGATGAAATTTCTTCTATTAATAAGGATTCTGAACATGATTACTCAACTAAGGGGGAGAAGTGTTGAACAGTTCGAACTGTTGAACAAGATCCAAAAAGGGAGAAGTAGATCCAAAAAGGGAAAAGTGTTGAACAAGATCCAAATGGGAGAATTGTTTAACAAAGACTTTTACTAGAAGAGGATTACTCCATTGTTGAAAAGGGGGTATATAACAACATGCTTGGATTGGATCCATTTGATTTTAGAAAATTATTGTATATAGAATTAACTGGATTTTCTAAAATGCATAACATGTCATAGTTTGCATTTTTTATATTTGCGATGGTTTAATGCTCTATGTATGCCATGTCTGTTGTTACCTCTATTAAATTGGTTGGATAATTCAAGTAAGGGGAGAATGAATTCACCTTGGGAGAGAAGTGAAGACAGAAGTTGGAGAAATAGAGGATAGATGGTAAGAAGAGAACAAGACTTCATCCCTGCCATCCTAATGGGGAGTAGTGATGAGTCTGAGAAATGAAGATAATACTACTTGTATAATATGTTCAGTGCTAGAGGAACAAACATCTTTCATTTCAGTTTCTCAAGAAATCTGGAAATGCAGAATCTGATCTAGAGAAACCAGCCACTGAAGATCTACCAATGACACCTGGTCACAAAAGTTAAACACTATAAGAAGGTGAAGTTGATACTTCTGAAGCTGGTAATGATAGGTAAGTTAAGATAGAACTTTGTTAAATATGTTCAGTCTAGAGGAACATCTATCTTATTTTTATCTTTCTTAATTGAAATCTGGAAATGTATTATATGATCCAGAAAACAATTTATTATTTACAGTTCTTAAATGTTGTATTTATTTTCTTAGTTGTTAGTTGAGTTATCCTCTAGGAATTTGTGTGTTAAATGTTTAACAACAAATAGGGAGAGATTGAAAGTCATATTACTAGTCCTATTTGTAATAAGTAGATGACAACTCAACTCAGATAAGAAAGCGAAGTAAATAATAAATATTGAATATAGAGGAAGAACAAAAGAAGCCATGACAGGACAAGAGAAGACACAAAGACCACTACAGCAGAAATGAGAATCAACATTGTAGTTAGTCATCTGTGAACCAGACCAGTGCACAGGGTGTCAACAATGTCAGTGAAGATTCGTCATCAAAAAGTTCAAGTGGTTAAAAAGTGTTGGGTTCCAAGGCATAAAACGCAGCGGATTAAACGTAAATATAACGAAAATTTCGGAACCCTAAACGCAGGATCATGTATAAGCGGACTGATTATTGTGAAACGGAATCATACCTTTACTTGGTCTTGACTTTCACGAACTCAACGGAGATCCTAGCTTTCACGACTTGTGTCTTCCTCTCGAAAACACCTCTATGGTATCCACTCGAGCACCTTCAAAAACGTCTCACGATCTTATAACAAGAATCAATCTTCCACCAGCTAGAAAATGGACAAGAGGTCACACTCCTAACTTAATAATTGGTGACCCTGAGAGTGGTGTACAAACAAGAACAACCACTCAAAATGAATGTCTTTATAGCTATTTTCTCTCAAAGAATGAACCCAAGAAAATTGAGGAAGCCTTGCAAGACCCTGATTGGATAATTGCAATGCAAGAGGAATTGAATGAATTTGAGAGAAACAAAGTGTGGAAACTTGTACCAAGGCCTAAAGATAGACCAGTTGTTAGTGAAAAATGGGTGTACAGAAACAAACTTGATGAGAGTGGAACTGTAATAAGAAACAAAGCAAGGCTAGTTGCAAAAGGATACTCACAGGAGGAAGGAATTGATTATGATGAAACTTTTGCACCAGTAGGAAGATTGGAAGCCATAAGAATGTTTCTTGCCTTTGCAGCTCATTCAAAATTTGAGGTGTATCAGATGGATGTAAAAAGTGCCTTCTTGAATGGAAAATTGGAAGAAGAAGTCTATGTGGAGCAACCACCAGGATTTGTTGATCCTAAATATCTTGATCATGTTTACAGATTAGATAAGGTACTTTATAGATTGAAGCAAGCACCTAGAGCATGGTATGAAACTCTTTCAAAATTTCTTCTTGAAAATGGATTCATAAGAGGTACCATTGACAAAACTCTCTTTATTAGAAAGTATAAAGGTGACATTTTGCTTGTCCAAATTTATGTTGATGATATTATATTTGGTTCTACTAATGACAAACTCTATGAAAAGTTGAGTAAACTAATGCAGTCAAATTATGAAATGAGCATGATGGGAGAATTAAACTTCTTTTTGGGGCTTCAAGTCAAACAGAAAGATGATGGAATTTTCATCAATCAAACAAAGTATGTAAAAGAACTACTGAAGAAGTTTGATATGCAAGATTCTGCAACTGCTAAAACTCCCATGTCAACAGCCACTAAGCTAGACTCTGACCCAAAGGGTAAGAAAGTTGACAACACTAGCTACAGAGGTATGATTGGCTCATTATTATATTTAACTGCTAGTAGACCAGATATAATGTTTGCAACTTGTCTGTGTGCTAGATTTCAGGCTGACCCCAGAGAATCACATTTAATAGCTGTAAAAAGAATTTTTAGATATCTCAAGGGGGCACAAACTCTTGGACTTTGGTATCCTAGAGAGTCAGATTTTTCATTAATTGGTTATTCAGATTCTGACTATGCAGGATGCAAAGTAGACAGGAAAAGCACAACAGGTCAGTTCCAGTTTCTTGGCAACAGATTAATTACTTGGTTTAGCAAGAAACAACAGACTGTATCAAACTCAACAGCTGAGGCTGAATACATTGCCGCTGGGAGTTGCTGTGCTCAAATTCTGTGGATAAGAAATCAATAACTTGAATATGGACTAACATTCTCAAATATTTTTATGTATTGTGATAATACCAGTGCTATTAAAATTGCAGAGAATCCAGTCTAACATTCCAGAACACAGCACATTGATATCAGGTATCATTTTATTAGAGAACATGTTGAAAATGGTACTGTGACACTTCACTATGTTCCAACTGACAAACAGATTGCAGACATTTTGACAAAACCACTTGATGAGTCTACCTTTCTTAGACTGGTAGGTGAATTAGGTATGTTAAACATATAAGTGATTACAAATTACAAGAAGCAAGGTATGTACTTTAATTATAGCTCCTGATGTGTCAAACTATAATTTGTTAATGCAAAATTCTTGAGGTACTTTATCTTGACAGAGTCTAGTTTTTAGACTCTGACGAGTCTGTAGACTCTGACTAGTCTGTAGACTCCGAGAGTCTGTAGACTCTGAAAAACAATTATCGTCTAGACTCCGAAACGGTTCAAGTTCGCGCCTGCAGACTCTGATTGTGTCTAAATTGTTCAAATGACTTGAAATAGGCGGTAATAGTTGTTTTTGACTGGAGATAGACTGTAGACTCCTGTGTATTGTATGCAACTTGAACAAAATAGAATTTTTCATACAATTTACTCACTTGTTTCTTGCAATTATTTTCTAAGGCACAAATATTCACAGAGCTCTTTATGAACCCTAGCAAAATTGTTCAAGCGAATTCATCACTTTCATCTCAACGATTTCAATGGCTGCTATCTCAACTGTGATGAGGGGACCCAAAGCTATCACATTCACCTTTGGAGACTTTGAGTTCATGACCACTAACCATGTGGCAGCCCTTGGCGACAAGAAAGGGGTAAATGCTGACTACTATCCTATGATGGATTTCTTGGAGCAGAGTGAGCTCAGTTATATACTCAAGGCATCACCAGTGTTTCATATGGATGCTTTTTCACAAGTCTGGAGCTCTGCAAAGGTAGTTGATCCTTCTCAGGATCAACCAGGTAAAATCATGTTCACCTTTGGCTCCACTTCTTTTGATGTAACTGCAGATATACTTAATTATGTGTTTAAACTGCCTATTAAGTCTTCTTTTGATAATACTGTATCTGATGATGACATTAAAAGCATGTTTAAGGCAATAGGTTATTCTGCTAGCTTAGATAACATGAGTAAGATAACTAGGCCATATTTAAGGAAGGAATGGTCCTTTTTCTTTGACCAACTTGCTAAGTGCTTTACTGGTAAGTGTAGTGGTTTTGATGCTATTACTGCAATAACTTATCAAATTGGTCACAGTCTCCTATTTAACAAAGTGATCAACATTGGTGATATGTTGCTTACTCAAATGGGAGAAAAATTAACTAACGTGCAAGAGGGGAGAAAAAAGGTCTACTATCATAGATTTCTTATGATTCTCCTCAACCATTTCATTCCTGACCTGTCAACCAAGTTGGCAGATGATTGCTGTGTGCAGGCATAGAAACAGCAAAAGAGGATATTCTCTAACATCAAGGGAATTGATGACAAAAAGAAGAGTCTACCTGCCATGCACTATCCATAGGCAATGCAGGTAAAACTCTCCATCTATAAACCATTTATCTGTAATGCTTCTTTTTTTGGTGATGACATGGTGCAGGATCAAGTAATGGAGAATCCCCTTGCACCTACCCCAGTCACCCAATCCCCTTCAATTACACAATCTTCTAAACCAAAATCCAAAAAGAAACCAACCTCTGGTGTCTCTCAACAGGCACCAGTTGTAAAGAGGAGAAAATTGATTCAATCTAGGCTTATAGATGAGCACAGTGATGAGGAGCTCAACCCTCTAGAGAAACAAGTTGTTGAAGGTCTTTCTTTGCTAAAAGAAGGTCATGGAACACTTGATTCTAACCCTCAAGCCAAGTTTGTAGACTCTCCAAAGGCTACAGACTCTGACACACTTAGGAATGCACCTAAGGATTCTCAAATTGAATCTCCTGAGAAATCTTTTGCTCATAAGTACAGAAGGTTGAGGAAGGCTTATTTTGCACACACACACAAGCCTATTATTATTACTAACCCTGTTTTGCAGGAAACAGATGCTCCCAAGGCTCCTGCAGAGCCAGACTCTGAAAGCAAGAAAATACCTGAACTAGAGTCTAATGTTGAGTCAGAGTTTAGACTGTCTTTAGACTCTGATCATGACACATTTTGGGAAGGAATGCCATTGGATGCAGTCTCCAGTCTAATTGATGAAATCATTACTCCAAGTGATGAGGCACTGCTATTCTTATATCCTTCGGTGGAATCAGTTGAAGATCCAGAGCAACATCAGACTAAATCTCATGTCTTGGATTTTCTTTCAACCTATGAAGCCCTAAGGAAGAGAATGGAACAGGAGCTACAAATGTCTGCACAGGATGTGGTCAAATCTCTATACAACTACCTATTTAACTCTTCATTCCAAGAAAAAACAGCTGGGCTCATAGAAGGCAGGACAACTGAAGTTCTCAAAGCACTAGGTGTGACAGACTCTGAACAACAAATCACAAAGAAGCCTAAAAAGCTTAAAATCTACAAAAGGAGAGAATCAGAGTCTGTTGCTGAGTTGGAAACTGAGATTGAACAACCAGTTTTTGACTATGAGGCAATTTGGGATTAAGGGATTACCTACAGGACAACTATTGATTAGATTTCTACTATTCAGCCTCTTTTAAGGAAGGTGGTTGATTTTCTTGTCCAAAATGTAGGAAAGGTGTCCAACAAATACATCTATCCAACCTATGAAAGTAGATTGGATCAACTCAAGGGCTCATATTATCAAAAGCTTACAAGGGAACTGCAGGATTCCTTTCACATGACTTTTGCCCAGGCCATCCCTGAGACTGGAATACTGGAGCCAATAGACTCTGAAAAGAAAGAAGATTCTTGTAAGGGTTCAGAATCTGTTGCTGCTCACCCCTTGGTGGAAACCCCTAGCCTTCAGACATATGAAGGGGTTCCTCTCCATCAAGGTGGTTCAGGTATTGAAGCACAATCATTCTCTCTCAACACCTCTTCTGTAGGATTCTTGAGTGCACCCTCCAAAATGAGTGAAAAAATATCTGAGAGGTTGGCACTGGTCCAGGCAAAAGGAGAGGTAGAAAAGGCTGTAGAGAGCCTGAGTGAGATTGAGAAAGTGGGTGTCCAACCTCACTGTGAGAATGAGAGATTAGGGTATCCTGAACCTAGCTTTACTTATTGGGATCAAGATTTTCTAAAGAGTTGGTCCAATGAGTTGGAGCAGGGGATGGATGAAAATTCACTTTTATTGATTGTGCAGATTGACAAAAAAGAGGAGGCTCTTGCTGCTCAGAAGTCATTTACACAGAGACCACAACTTCATCTGGTGGATTCTCTAGTAAGGAGAGTAGATAGAGTCTTGGAGGCTTTGGTGGATAACCCTGTCATTTTACCTGAGGCTGCAAAATTGAAGTCAGAAGAACCACTTTTGATCACGCCTATAAGGGCTAGACTTCCAGAGTCTACAGTCTCTAATCACTCTCAGGAGGAGTCAGGGTCTATAGTCCCGTTTGCAGTTTTAGAGTCTACACCACCACCAGAGTCTACACCTCCAATCACAAAGCTTGAGCCTGTTGCTGGGGAATACACTTCTGAAGATGATGCTCTAATTAACCCTTCTTTTGTCTATTTTGATCAGGTGTTTCCTCAGTCTAGGGAGTCTGCACAGAAAAGAGGCATAACTGATAAAGATTCTTTTGCTTGTATTTTGGCCATTCATCAATCTGAGAGACTTCCAGCTTTTCAGAAAAAGTCCTTTCTGCAGAAACATGGTCACTATCCTGGTGAAGAAGATTAGGCCCTAGATAGCGAAGTTAAGACTGAGACAGAGACTGTTGTTGCTCAATTAGCAGGTGTGGTCAAAGATATTTCTCATATTCAAACCAAACTCACTGGTGTTGATAATGCTACTTCTCTTCTCAGTACCAGATTCGACAGAATTCATTCCCTTCAATTATCCAAAGAAGTTTTTTTCAAGGATGCTATTGCTTCTATCACTACCACTCAAGCCATTCCCCAAACTTCAGTCTCTGCTTTGACCTCCAAGGTTGATTCGGTCATTGCAGCACAGGCCAATATCTCCACAGTTCTTGAACAGATTCTTTTGGCTGTCACCAGTAATGATGATGTCAAAAAGGGGGAGAAGAAAGGTGAATCCTCCATGAGAAATAAGGATGATGGTTGCAAAGATAAATCAAAGGGAGTTAAAAGGAGGAGAGATGGCGATGATGATGAAACTGGTGATAGTTCTCATGGTCCTAGGGGTCTTGATGATGTGCAACAAAAGCAATCTGGAGTAACAAAAACTCAAACACATCAGTCAGGGACTAGACATAGGAAATCAGAGTCTAAGTCAGACTCTGATAAGCAAAGAAAGAAGTCAGACTCTGATCAAACTCAAGAACCTTCATACTGGAAGTGCAGTCAGTCCAATCTGCAACTTAGAGCTAAAAAGAAGACAGGTCTTAGAAGTTTTGAAGAATCTGACATTGACAGAACATCCACTTTAACCAGGGATCCTCAATCCTTGACAGATAGACAGTTTGAGAAGATCACACAGAAGCATCTAAACAAAGTGGTGTCTGCTCAAATTATTTATAATGTTTTTGAAAAAAAAATGCAAGGACAGGGAGGCACAGAAAAGGTGAAGATGAGATGCTGGTATATTTCTTAGAAGGTGGAAGTGTAAGATGGATTAGCCAATCAAATTATATTTTTTTCAAACAGGCTGAGGTTTTACAGTACATTAGATTTCCCTTACAGATTGCATATGAAGTAAATAAGAGTAAAGAGGCTATCACTCACAAATGGTTCAAAGAGATTGACAGAAAACTGACTTTGCACAGACAGGAAAATTGATAAATGGGCAAATTTTCTTTAAAATATGTTGATACTGAGGAAAATGATCATGTCATGCCATTGGAAGAAAAAAAAGATTAAATTTCAAGAAGGTGTGGGTCACTACTTTGGGTTTCAGCCTATGAGTGGGAAAGTTAGTATTCTAATATTGAAGGACTTGAAAGATCAAGAAAGCAATGCAAATGATCTGAGAGCAGCTTACTGTCAAATCAAATGTTCAAATGAAGAAATGAAGAAATTAAAGAAGTTTGTTGGTGAAGCTCTTGCAATTGTGGAGGAAAATATGCTGAACTCATTTTGAAGAATAATCCAGCCTTTGAGAAGATTAAATAAGAAGTAATTCTTTTTCCTTTATAATTCTTTGACACTGTTCTAGATTAATTGTTTATTCTTTAGTTTTGACATCATCAAGCCTTGATTTATGCTTACATTTTATAAAGCATAAATAGGGGGAGATTGTTAGGAATATATTCATTTGATGATGTACAAAATACTAGAACAGTGTCTAGCATGGTTTATCTGTAATAAGTCTTTCTAGTCTTTGAAATGTATAATCAGAGTCTAGATAGTCAACATTCAAGTTACTTGTACTTAGAAGAATTTCTGAAAGAAAATGAAACCAGAGTCTGCATGAAGATCAGAGTCTGGAAGGTGATCAGAGTCTACATTTATCAGAGTCTGAAGATCATCAGAGTCTGAAGGTTTCAGAGTCTATACAGTTAAAGTTAAATTTGGAAGAGGATCACGGGAATGAAAAGTCTTCGAAGATAAAGATAAATATATTGCAGATATGCTATGGGAAGGAAAGAGAATTGCAGAAGGAAACTGTCAACTAATAATTAGGAATTCTATTCCTATTGTAATTTATCTTTCTGTTATTAGTTGATAGGTAACTCTCTATATAAACACTGTGTAACCTAATTGTAAAGGTGTGAAAATCGAAGCGTTATTGTCTGAGTGAAATTTTGTGAGAGCATAGAGATAGAGAGAGTTGCTGTGATAATCACAGAGAAGCTGCTAGGGTTTGTGTACACCCTAGGAGAGTTTTGTATTTAATCATCAATAATACAAACAGTATTTATTCATATCTTTGTGTTTGATCTTTGTTCTTAACTCATATCGAGTTGGTTTTAAATCATGCATAAAAGGAACAAAAGTATTCAACCGCCCCCTTCTACTTGTGCAACTGGGAAAACAGGTTTAAAGATGGAGAGTTTTACCTGCATTACCTGTGGATAATGCATGGCAGGTAGGCTCTTCTTTTTGTCATCAATTCTCTTAATGTCAGAGAATATCCTCCTTTGCTGTTTGTATGCCTGCACACAGCAATCATCTGCCAACTTGGTTGACAGGTCAGGAATGAAGTGGTTGAGGAGAATCATAAGAAATCTATGGTAGTAGACCTTTTTCCTCCCCTCTTGCACATTAGTTAATTTTGCTCCCATTTGAGTAAGCAACATATCACCAATATTGATCACTTTGTCAAATAGGAGACTGTGACCAATTTGATAAGTTATTGCAATAATAGCATCAAAACCACTACACTTACCAGTAAAGCACTTAGCAAGTTGGTCAAAGAAAGAGGACCATTCCTTCCTTAAATATGGCCTAGTTATCTTACTTATGTTATCTAAGCTAGCAGAATAACCTATTGCCTTAAACATGCTTTTAATGTCATCATCAGATACAGTATTATCAAAAGAAGACTTAATAGGCAGTTTAAACACATAATTAAGTATATCTGCAGTTACATCAAAAGAAGTGGAGCCAAAGGTGAACATGATTTTACCTGGTTGATCCTGAGAAGGATCAACTACCTTTGCAGAGCTCCAGGCTTGTGAAACAACATCCATACAAAACACTGGTGATGCCTTGAGTATATAACTGAGCTCACTCTGCTCCAAGAAATCCATCATAGGATAGTAGTCAGCATTTACCCCTTTCTTATCGCCAAGGGCTGCCATATGGTTAGTGGTCATGAACTCAAAGTCTCCAAAGGTGAATGCGATAGCTTTGGTCCCCCTCATTACAGTTGAGATAACAGCCATTGAAATCATTGAGATGAAAGTGATGAATTCGCTTGAACAAATTTGCTAGGGTTCGTAAAGAGCTCTGTGAATATTTGTGCCTTAGAAAATAATTGCAAGAAACAAGTGAGTAAATTGTATGAAAAATTCTATTTTGTTCAAGTTGCATACAATACACACGAGTCTACAGTCTATCTCCAGTCAAAAACAACTATTACCGCCTATTTCAAGTCATTTGAACAATTTAGACACAATCGGAGTCTGTAGGCGCGAACTTGAACAGTTTCGGAGTCTAGACGATAATTGTTTTTCAGAGTCTACAGACTCTCAGAGTCTACAGACTCGTCAGAGTCTAAAAACTAGACTCTGTCAAGATAAAGTACCTCAAGAATTTTGCATTAACAAATTATAGTTTGACACATCAGGAGCTATAATTAAAGTACATACCTTGCTTCTTGTAATTTGTAATCACTTATATGTTTAACATACCTAATTCACCTACCAGTCTAAGAAAGGTAGACTCATCAAGTGGTTTTGTCAATAATGTCTGCAATCTGTTTGTCAGTTGGAACATAGTGAAGTGTCACAATACCATTTTCAACATGTTCTCTAATAAAATGATACCTGACATCAATGTGCTGTGTTCTAGAATGTTGGACTGGATTCTCTGTAATTTTAATAGCACTGGTATTATCACAATACATAAGAATATTTGAGAATGTTGGTCCATAATCAAGTAATTGATTTCTTATCCACAGAATTTGAGCACAGCAACTCCCAGCGGGAATGTATTCAGCCTCAGCTGTTGAGTTTGATACAGTCTGTTGTTTCTTGCTAAACCAAGAAATTAATCTGTTGCCAAGAAACTGGCACTGACCTGTTGTGCTTTTCCTGTCTACTTTGCATCCTGCATAGTCAGAATCTGAATAACCAATTAATGAAAAATTTGACTCTCTAGGATACCAAAGTCCAAGAGTTCGTGCCCCCTAGAGATATCTAAAAATTCTTTTTACAGCTATTAAATGTGATTCTCTGGGGTCAGCCTGAAATCTAGCACACAGACAAGTTGCAAACATTATATCTGGTCTACTAGCAGTTAAATATAATAATGAGCCAATCATACCTCTGTAGCTAGTGTTGTCAACTTTCTTACCCTTTGGGTCAGAGTCTAGCTTAGTGGTTGTTGATATGGGAGTTTTAGCAGTTGCAGAATCTTGCATATCAAACTTCTTCAGTAGTTCTTTTACATACTTTGTTTGATTGATGAAAATTTCATCATCATTTTGTTTGACTTGAAGCCCCAAAAAGAAGTTTAATTCTCCCATCATGCTCATTTCATAATTTGACTGCATTAGTTTACTAAACTTTTCACAGAGATTGTCATTAGTATAACCAAATATAATATCATCAACATAAATTTGGACAAGCAAAATGTCACCTTTATACTTTCTAATAAAGAGAGTTTTGTCAATGGTACCTCTTATGAATCCATTTTCAAGAAGAAATTTTGAAAGAGTTTCATACCATGCTCTAGGTGCTTGCTTCAATCCATAAAGTGCCTTATCTAATCTGTAAACATGATCAGGATATTTAGGATCAACAAATCCTGGTGGTTGCTCCACATAGACTTCTTCTTCCAATTTTCCATTCAAGAAGGCACTTTTTACATCCATCTGATACACCTTGAATTTTGAATGAGCTGCAAAGGCAAGAAACATTCTTATGGCTTCCAATCTTGCTACTGGTGCAAAATTTTCATCATAATCAATTCATTCCTCTTGTGAGTATCCTTTTGCAACTAGCCTTGCTTTGTTTCTTATTACAGTTCCACTCTCATCAAGTTTGTTTCTGTACACCCATTTTGCACCAACAACTGATCTATCTTTAGGCCTTGGTACAAGTTTCCACACTTTATTTCTCTCAAATTCATTCAATTCCTCTTGCATTGCAATTATCCAATCGGGGTCTTGCAAGGCTTCCTCAATTTTCTTGGGTTCATTCTTTGAGAGAAAACAGTTATAAAGACATTCATTTTGAGTGGCTTTCTTATTTGTACACCACTCTCAGGGTCACCAATTATTAAGTTAGGAGTGTGACCTCTTGTCCATTTTCTAGCTGGTGGAAGATTGATTCTTGAACTAGAAGCTCCCCCTAAGTCATTTACATCTTCTGTATTTAAGTGAAATTCAAATGATGAGGCTCCCCCTAAATTGCTTGACTCTGTCAAGGGTTCAGAGTTGCTTGATCCAGACCCTGATGAGTTAGATTCTGAGAAATTTGACTCAGTCTGTCTAGACTCTGTCTAGGTAGACCCTGACCTATTAGACTCTAGATCATTCAGAGTTGTATTTCCTGGCTCCCCCTCAGAATGTGCAGGTTCATGTGTTGGATTAGGAGTTACTTGAGGGTCTTCATCCTCTTCTTCTTTATTTATCTCAGAACTTTCTAGATTTTCAAATTCCAGTGTGGTAGACTCTGACTCATCTTGCAATTCTGTAAACTTTTTATCATCAAATGCAATATGAATAAATTCAATAACAATTTTGGTTCTGAGATTAAACACTCCGAATGCTTTTGTGTTTGATGCATATCCAAGAAAAATTGATTCATCTACTTTGGCTTCAAATTTGCTCAGATTTTCAGGATGTACTTTCAGTACATAACACTTGCATCCAAATATGTAAAAATGTTCCACACTTGGCTTCTTGTCCTTTATCATTTCATAGGGAGTCTTTTCATGCATATTTATTAAAGTACAGTTTTGAGTGAAACATGTTGTATTGACTGCCTCTGCCCAAAAATATACTGGTAGCTTAGACTCTGCCAGCATTGTTCTAGCAGCTTCTATGAGGGTTCTATTCTTTCTCTCCACAACTCCATTTTGTTGAGGAGTTCCTGGTGTAAAAAATTGTTGAGAAATTCCTTTTAATGCACAGTAGTTTTCCATGATTGAATTCTTGAATTCAGTACCATTGTCACTCCTTAGAACTCTAACTGTTTTCTTTGAATTTCTTTCCAGAAAAGTGATATGGTCTTTTATGTGTTGTGGAGCTTCATCCTTTGAATGAAGAAAGAAAACCCATGTGAATCTTGTAAAATCATTTACAATAACAAGAGCATATTTCGTTTTATTAATAGACATAACATTTACTGGACGAAATAAATCAAGGTGCAATAAATAAAAGGGTTCAGAAATGGTGTTTATTGTCTTGCTCTTGAAGGATGATTTCTTTTGCTTTCCAAGTTGACATGCTTCATAGAGTCCATCTTGCACAAAATCAACCTATGGTAATCCTCTTACAAGATTCTGTTTAACCAACTTGTTTAGTGTTTTAAAGTTGATAGGGGACAGTTTCTTGTGCCATTTTCAGCTTTCTTCAATTGAGGCCTTGCTATATAGACATGTTAGTTCACTGTGTATTTAATCCTCCAAGCTGGCTTCATAAATGTTACCATGTCTGTGTCCTTTAAAAACCAGAATACCTGTTTCTTTGTGAGTCACAAGACACTCTTTGTTGTCAAAGCTAGTATGGTAACCTTTATCTCCTAGTTGACTTATGCTTATCAAATTGTGTCTTAAGCCATTAACTAGAGCTACTTGTTCAATGATGACATTCTCAAGTACAATCTTGCCATATCCCAGTGTTTGTCCTTTGTTGCCATCTCCAAAGGATACTTCTGGGCCAACCATTTCCAAAAAGTCTGTAAGTAGGGATTTCTTTCCAGTCATGTGTCCTGAGCATCCACTGTCCAGGATTAGGGTTACATTTTTTACCCTTGTTCCCTGCATACATAAAGCAACTATTTCTCCTAGTTTTGGTAGACTCTGATAAGTTCTCTAGCCTTTCTTTTAACTTAGACTTAGACAAGTACCCTATGTTAATATTTTTCTTAGAGTTATTTGTTCCAGTTTCATCTGTCTTTTTGTCTTCAACAAGGGGACTATTGACAGATGAGTTTGTGGTTTCAGTCTTTTCTTTATGAGTCATAAACTTCACAGGAACAAATGTGCTTTTGTCTTTAGTCTTATTAGCTTGGCTAGCTTCTGCATTGTTATCATTCTCAACAATAGGTCTTTTTGCCTTGACTATTTTCATAGCCTAGACCAGCAGTTTGACAAACATTTTGGTTATTGAGAATTTCTTGAACTTTTCTTCCAGAGTCTGGTCAGACTTTAAACTTAAGTCTTTCTTCTTCTAGTTCATTCTCAACATAGTCATAGGCTTTCAAAATTTCAGTTTAATTATGACTATTTTTCTCAGAATCCTTTTTTGTATTGTTCCATTAATATTAACTCAGACTCTAAATGATCATTCCTTTTAGTTAAGATTAAATTTTCTTCTCTCAACCTTTCACTTTCACTAGTGAGAGTCGTACATGTTGTCATTATTTTATTAACCTCACTTTGCACAATTTCTATGCCATTAGAGTCTAAGTTAATTAAGGATTCAGGAGTAAAGATTAATACTTGAGTTTTAGGAGATGAGGGTTCTTTGGGAGATTGTGATTTTCTTGAGGAGGATGCCATCAATGCTAGATTTTCATAATCAATTTCATCCTCTGAGCTTGAATCTGCCCAATCCTTTCCTGTTGATAAAAGTGCTTTTCCTTTTCCTTGACTTTTTGACTTTCTGCATTCACTGGCAAAGTGCCCCAATATTCCACAATTGAAACATTTGACATTTACTTTGTCAAGTTTGATTATAGTACTCTTGCTCTTTTCAGTCTTCTCATCTTCCTTCTTGAATGATGACCTTTTGCTAAATTTGCCAGTTCTTTTGTTAAATTTCATTCTTTTGAAAGTTTTGGCAAAAATAGCCATCATTTGACTTAGATCAATCTCTTCATCTGAATCAGAGTCTGTGTCAGTAGACTCTGACTCCACAATAGTTTTACCCTTCTTTCTTGAATCCTTGATTCTTGTTTCAGTGGATTGTTCCTGTTGTTCTTTTTCAGACTCCATTAAGAGTGCTACAGATTTTGTCTTCACAAACTTCTTATTTTTTGTCTGTTGCATCTCTAAATCATATGTCTTGAGCCTGCCATACAATTCTTCTTGAGTTAGTTTATCCAAATCTCTAGCTTCCCTTATGGCTGTAGTCTTATTGTCCCACTCTTCCGGAATTGCTCTAAAAAACTTGGTGTTGGTATCTTCAGAATCATAAACCTTACCAAGCATAGCCATCTCATTCAAGAGTTTAGTAAACCTATCATACATCTCAGTAATAGATTCTCTAGATTTTTCTTCAAAATATTCATACTCTTGAATTAGCAAAGACCTTGCATTTTTCTTGACATCTTTAGTTCCTTGACAGGGTACTTCAAGTTTTGTCCACATCTCCTTAGTAGTTTGACATGATATAACACAGTTTGTAAGAATAGAATCCAAACTGTTAAAGAGTATGTTTTTGACCTTTGCCTCCTTAAGAACATTCTCCTTGTCCTCTTTTGTCCATTCAGCCTTTGGTGTTTCAATGAAGTGTTCTTCAGTTACTTTTCCTTCTTCATTGATTTGAGGTACTAGCTTTAAGGGCACATAGGGTCCTTCATGAATTCTTTCAAGATAGTCAGGGTCTGTTGCTTCCAGATGGTGCAGCATCTTAACTTTCCAGTGGGTAAACTCGTTTTTTTTTAGCATAGGAATCTTAGAATTTCCATCTTTATTTCCAGACATCTTTGATCGATTTTAAACGTTAGGCTCCGATACCAATTGTTTTCCCAGTTGCACAAGTAGAAGGGGGGGGGTTGAATACTTGTGTTCCTTTTATGCCTGATTTAAAACCATCTTGATATGAGTTAAGAACAAAGATCAAACACAAAGATATGAATAAATATTGTTTGTATTTTTGATGATTAAATACACAACTCTCCTAGGGTGTACACAAACCCTAGCAGCTTCTCTGTGATTATCACAACAACTCTCTCTATCTCTATGCTCTCACAAAATTTCACTCAGACAATAATGCTTCGATTTTCACACCTTTACAATTAGGTTACATAGTGTTTATATAGAGAGCTTCCTATCAACTAATAACAGAAAGATAAATTACAATAAGAATAGAATTCCTAATTATTAGTTGACAGTTTCCTTCTGCAATTCTCTTTCCTTCCCATAGCATATCTGCAATATATTTATCTTGATCTTCGAAGACTTTACATTCCCGTGATCCTCTTCCAAATTTAACTTTAACTGTATAGACTCTGAAACCTTCAGACTCTGACGATCTTCAGACTCTGATAAATGTAGACTCAGATAGATCATAGACTCTGATATTCTATAGACTCCGATCACCTTCTAGACTCTGATCTTCATGCAGACTCTAGGTTCATTTTCTTTCAGAAATTCTTCTAAGTACAAGTAACTTGAATGTTGACTATCTAGACTCTGATTATACATTTCAGAGACTAGAAAGACTTATTACAGATAAACCATGCTAGACCCTGTTATAGTGTTTTGCACATCATCAAATGAATATATTCCTAACAAAACCATCTATCTATAATGCTTCTTTTTTTGGTGGTGACATGGTGCAGGATCAAGTAATGAAGAGTCCCCCTGCAGCTACCCCAGTCACCCAATCCCCTTCAATTATACAATCTTCTAAACCAAAATCCAAAAAGAAACCAACCTCTGGTGTCTCTCAACAGGCACCAGTTGTAAAGAGGAGAAAATTGATTCAATCTAGGCTTATAGATGAGCACAGTGATGAGGAGCTCAACCCTCTAGAGAAACAAGTTATTGAAGGTCTTTCTTTGCTAAAAGAAGGTCATGAAACACTTGATTCTAACCCTCAAGCCAAGTCTGTAGACTCTCTAAAGGCTACAGACTCTGACAAACTTAGGAATGCACCTCATGATTCTCAAATTGAATCTCCTGAGAAATCTTTTGCTCAGAAGTATACAAGGTTGAAGAAGGCTTATTCTGCACACACACACAAGCCTATTATTATTACTAACCCTGTTTTGCAGGAAGCATATGCTCCCAAGGATCCTGTAGAGCCAGACTCTAAAAGTAAGAAAACACCTGAACCAGAGTCTAATGTTGAGTCAGAGTCTAGACTGCCTTTAGACTCTGATCATGACACATTTTGGGAAGGAATGCCATTGGATGCAGCCTCCAGTCTATTTGATGAAATCATTACTCCAGGTGACGAGGCACTGCTATTCATATATCCTTTGGTGGAACCAGTTGAAGATCCAAAGCAACATCAAACTAAATCTCATGTCTTGGATTTTCTTTCAACCTATGAAGCCCTAAGGAAGAGAATGGAACAGGAGCTACAAATGTCTGCACAGGATGTGGTCAAATCTCTATACAGCTACCTATCCAACTCTTCATTCCAAGAAAAAGTAGCTGGGATCATAGAAGGCAGGACAACTGAAGTTCTCAAAGCACTAGGTGTGCCAGACTCTGAACAACAAATCACAAAGAATCCTAAAAAGCTTAAGATCTACAAAAGGTGAGAATCAGAGTCTGTTGCTGAGTTGAAAACTGAGATTGAGCAACCAGTTTTTGACTATGAGGCAATTTGGGATCAAGGGATTACCTATAGGACAGCTATTGATTAGATTTCTACTATTCAACCTCTTTCAAGGAAGGTGGTTGATTTTCTTGTCCAAAATGTAGGAAAGGTGGCCAACAAAATCATCTATCCAACCTATGAAAGTAGATTTGATCAACTCAAGGGCTCATATTATCAAAAGCTTGCAAGGGAACTGCAGGATTCCTTTCACATGACTTTTTCCCAGGCAATCAATATACTCCATGCCAGGATCTTTCTCAATGGACACTTGGATGCATTAACTTTGGTAGAACCACAAGAGGTAGCAGGTGATGCCAGGCAGTTGGAGGATGGGACTAGTGCACCAGTGGTGACTAGTGATAAAGATGCTCAGTCTGCCTCACCTACATAAGAACCACCTAGTCAGAGGTTGGGTGATAGTGGGGCAGGGGAGTATGTTGTAAGGCCCTCCTTGACAACTCACCAAAGAGCTAATGAGAACCCCAGTGATATGGGAGGACAGGCTCTGATGGCTGCTCATGAAGAAATTTCCCACTCTATTCTATTAGAGTCTATCCACCTTGAGGGGGAGTCTCATGCACAAACAGTCAAAGATGGTAACACTCAGACTCTGGCTTCTAATGAAGTCATACTGAAGCAGCCAGAGTCTAGAGTAGACCTTGAGACTGGAATACTGGAGCCAACAGACTCTGAAAAGAAAGAAGATGCTTGTACGGGTTCAGAATCTGTTGTTGCTCACCCCTTGGTGGAAACCCCTAGCCTTCAGACATATGAAGGGTTTCCTCTCCATCAAGGTGGTTCAGGTATTGAAGCACAATCATTCTCTCTCAACCCCTCTTCTATAGGATTCTTGAGTGCACCCTCCAAAATGAGTGAAAAAATATCTGAGAGGCTGGCACTGGTCCAGGCAAAAGGAGAGGTAGAAAAGGGTGTAGAGAGCCTGAGTGAAATTGAGAAAGTTGGTGTCCAACCCCACTGTGAGAATGACAGATTAGGGTATCCTGAACCTATCTTTACTTATTGGGATCAAGATTTTCCAAAGAGTTGGTCCAATGAGTTGGAGCAGGGGATGGATGAAAATTCACTTTTATTGATTATACAGATTGGCAAAAAGGAGGAGGCTCTTGCTGCTCAGAAGTCATTTACACAGAGACCACAACTTCATCTGGTGGATTCTCTAGCAAGGAGAGTAGATAGAGTCATGGAGGCTTTGGTGGAAAACCCTGTCATTTTACCTAAGGCTGCAAAATTAAATTCAGAAGAACCACTTTTGATCATGCCTATAAGGGCTAGACTTCCAGAGTCTACTGTCTCTGATCACTCTCAGGAGGAGTCAGGGTCTATAGTGTCGTTTGCAGTTTCAGAGTCTACACCACCACCAGAGTCTACACCTCCAATCACAAAGCTTGAGCCTGTTGCTGGGGAATACACTTCTGAAGATGATGCTCCAATTAACCCTTCTTTTGTCTATTTTGATCAGGTGTTTCCTCAGTCTTGGGAGTCTGCACAGTAAAGAGGCATAACTGATAAAGATTCTTTTACTTGTATTTTGGCCATTCATCAATCTGAGAGACTTCTAGCTTTTCAGAAAAAGTCCTTTCTGTAGGAACATGGTCACTATCTTGGTGAAGAAGATCAGGCCCTAGATAGCGAAGTTAAGACTGAGACATAGACTATTGCTGCTCAATTAGATGGTGTGGTCAAAGATATTTCTCATATTCAAACCAAACTCACTGGTGTTGATAATGCTACTTCTCTGCTCAGTACCAGATTTGACAGAATTCACTCCCTTCAATTATCCAAAGAAGTTGCTTTCAAGGATGCTATTGCTTCTATCACTACCACTCAAGCCAATCTCCAAACTTCAGTCTCTGCTTTGACCTCCAAGGTTGATTCGGTCATTGCAGCACAGGCTAATATCTCCACAGTTCTTGAACAGATTCTTTTGGCTGTCACCAGTAATGATGATGTCAAAAAGGGGGAGAAGAAAGGTGAATCCTCCAGGAGAAATAAGGATGATGGTTGCAAAGATAAATCAAAGGGAGTTAAAAAGAGGATAGATGGTGATGATGATAAAACTGATGATAGTTCTCATGGTCCTAGGGGTCTTGATGATGTGCAACAAAAGCAATCTGGAGTAGCAAAAACTCAAACACATCAGTCAGGGACTAGACATGGGAAATCAGAGTCTAAGTCAGACTCTGATAAGCAAAGAAAGAAGTCAGACTCTGATCAAACTCAAGAACCTTCATACTGGAAGTGCAGTCAGTCAAATCTGCAACTTAGAGCTAAAAAGAAGATAGGTCTTGGAGGTTTTGAAGAATCTGACATTGACAGAACATCCACTCTAACCAGGGATCCTCAATCCTTGACAGATAGGCAGTTTGAGAAGATCACATAGAATCATCTAAATAAAGTGGTATCTGCTCAAATTGTTTATAATGTTTTTGAAAAAAAAAAAAAAGGACAGGGAAGCACAAAAAAGGTGAAGAATGAGATGCTAGTATATTTCTTAGAAGGTGGAAGTATAAGATGGATTAGCCAATCAAATTTTATTTTTTTTAAACAGGCTGAGGAATTACAGTACATTAGATTTCTCTTACAGATTGCATATGAAGTAAATAAGAGTAAAGAGGCTATCACTCACAAATGGTTCAAAGAGATTGACAGAAAGCTGACTTTGCACAGATAGACAAATCGACAAATGGGCAAATTTTCTTTAAAATATGTTGATACTGAGGGAAATGATCAAGTCATGCCATTGGAAGAAAAACAAATTAAATTTCAAGAAGGTGTGGGTCATTACTTTGGGTTTCAACCTATGAGTGGGAAAGTTAGTATTCTAATATTGAAGGACTTGAAAGATCAAGAAAACAATGCAAATGATCTGAGAGCAGCTTACTGTCAAATCAAATGTTCAAATGAAGAAATTAAAGAAGTTTGTTGGTGAAGCTCTTGTAATTGTGGAGGAAAATATGCTGAACTCATTTTTGAAGAATAATCCAGCCTTTGAGAAGATTAAATAAGAAGTAATTCTTTTTCCTTTATAATTCTTTTACACTGTTCTAGATTAATTGTTTATTCTTTAGTTTTGACATCATCAAGCCTTGATTTATGCTTACATTTTATAAAGCATAAATAGGGGAGATTATTAGGAATATATTCATTTGATGATGTACAAAATACTAGAACAGGGTCTAGCATGGTTTATCTGTAATAAGTCTTTCTAGTCTCTGAAATGTATAATCAGAGTCAAGATAGTCAACATTCAAGTTACTTGTACTTAGAAGAATTTCTGAAAGAAAATGAAACCAGAGTCTGCATGAAGATCAGAGTCTGGAATGTGATCGGAGTCTATAGACATCAGAGTCTTTGATCTATCAGAGTCTACATTTATCAGAGTCTGAAGATCATCAGAGTCTGAAGGTTTCAGAGTCTATACAGTTAAAGTTAAATTTGGAAGAGGATCACGAGAAATTTTGTGAGAGCATAGAGATAGAGTGAGTTGCTGTGATAATCATAGAGAAGCTGCTAAGGTTTGTGTACACCCTAGGAGAGTTTTATATTTAATCATCAATAATACAAACAGTATTTATTCATATCTTTGTGTTTTATCTTTGTTCTTAACTCATATCGAGTTGGTTTTAAATCAGGCATAAAAGGAACACAAGTATTCAACCCCCCCTTCTACTTGTGCAACTGGGAAAACAATAATAACCTATAGGGTCACACATAAAGAACACTTGAAGGAGAATTAATAGTAATTTAAATTCATTTTGATATTAATTAAGTTGGACTTAATTTATAAAATTAGAAATTTGAATTAATTTATAATTCAAATTATATTTGAATATTAATTAAGTATGACTTAATTATTTATTTAAATTAGAAATTCAAATTTTAAATAAATTAATTGAATATTAGGCCCAATCAAATTATGAGCTAAAAGCCTTGTTTATATCCTCTATAAATACATCTCTTTCTCTAAGAGTTAACCTAATTCATTTTTGGTAAACCCTAGCCGCATAGAGAGAGATATAGAGGTTGAGAGAAATAGTTTGGGTGCTAGTACATCCTTCCTTCTTCGAAGATCAAGAGTTTATGTGGATACTATTATAGCGTAGATCGCGTGCTGCGGGATACGTGGTGATCGTATGAGATTTGGACCTCTATAATCTCTATCTTTAATCAGTTATAAAGCTTCAGAAGATAATACATCATGTTCTCTGAATTAAATATTGTGTTTTCGCATGGATCATGTGGAGGATTTCACTATTTTGATTTATTTTTCACGTTTATTCTGCTGCGTTTGTGCCTTGAAACCCTTTAGCGAAGCCCTCAAACACATCTGGCGTGAGAGTAAGAAGGTTGTAGGAAAATATAGCTGAAGTAGATATCTAACAATGTGACCTTGTGAATGATTTTGGGAGTATATTTTGTAAGTACAATGTGTAGGAGTATGAGTAAGTGTATATTAATCTGAATGTGTGTATTTTTTATCTTGATATTTTATAGTAGTTAGGATTACCTTCTATTGTGGATAAAAAAGTAGGGTTATTGATTACGTACCTAAAAACATGACGTCAGCTGTTGCACGTGCCAGAAATGTGGCTTTCGATCTTCACAGAAGGATTGACTATCAGAGCTATGGTTGTTCTTGCATTTCGTAAATAAAATGGTCCTCACAAGATGCCTACCTATCTCAAGCGTGTTGAGAATAATGCCTGACATAGTTCAAAGAATGAGGGGTTAGACCTTTTATATAGACATATGTAGTCTTATGATTTGATTAGGGTTAGGAACTTTGGTAGGCAAGCCACCTCCTTAGTGGAAGTTTCCACCTAGAACACTGCTTCCTTGCAAGATTATGTTTCCTTGCTGATAGAGATACCTTGGGGGCTACTCTTTGAAGTAGTTTCCTTATATTTGGACTCAATTAATCAACTGTATATTTAACTAATCAATTAATTACGAATTTATTTAATAATTAGCATTTTGAGCCTCAATAAATGGGCCTCCCTTTAAGACCAATCTAGGTCTAATAAATGCCACATTAATTGTGTCTTTAGGACTTATTTTCAGCCCACATCATTTTCCCCCCAACTTCCCAGGAACGAGTCCCATTTCATAGAAGTTGTATCGGTCACTGCTTGACTTAGGGTCATTTTTGAGCAATCAGTGCTTATAGGCCCTATACATGGGTATCTTTTTTAGCGCAAAGTGTGGAGCGACCTACACATTTGCAACGACTTGGCCTTTGAGGCTATTTGTAACTTGAAGATGTTACAGGGAAACGTTCCCTACCCTTTTAGCTCAATTAATATCGGGTTTTTTAGGGTTTTCGCGTTTACTTTATGAGCAGACGTATGAGTTTTAACGCAATATTTTAAAGAATTTGTGTATTGGTTAGGGTTTTTCGTACCTTAATTCAAATTTTCGACCGTGGTGGCACTTTATGAATGCTTCGTTTCTTAGAGCTCTTCCATAAATATCACTTCGTGTCAACTTTAAAGCCTCATTTTTTTCATTTTTTTTGCTAAGTGGATGTGTATATATAATCAGAGAGATACAAGGTTATACAAGAGCCAAGGCCAGTAACAAAAAATTATCTATGGTCAATCTCACATGTCGAGATTGAGAATAGAAAGTGTCTCAAGGCAAGTCAAACACTAAGCTAACAAATAAAGCTAGGCCTATTACATAAAATTCTAGAAAACTAAGTAGAACAAAAAATGCGAGCCCGGATGTCAATGAGGATTCCATCCAAAAGCTTGCTAATAATGAATACTCCCTTTCCATGAAGCCTTGCATTCCTCTCACGCCAAAGATGATAAGCAAAAGTTTGAGGAAACAACAGTGCAAGTTCTCGAAAAGGCACATCAGAAATATCAAGAAATGCTAAAGTGGCTTCGACCAAGAATTCCAGATATTGATCTCTAAGCCCAAGTTATGATGTAGATATCTCTGAAGGATAGAACTTGCGTAAGGACAAGTAATGAACAGATGTTGAGCATTTTCAGTCCCCCCAAACCAAAGAAGGCAGTGAAGAACTTGAACTATGCCAACCATGATTATTATTGGGAAGTGACTTGGTATTGCAAATATGATGAATAACCAGGCGGTGTTGGATGCACACCCACCCCGGACGAGTGATGGGAGTATTCTTGAATTCGAAAAGGCTTCTAAACAAGATGACATCTAAAGGAATGTTCTTACGAAGACATACAACTAAGAAACACAAAATAAGTTTCCATGCATTAGGAACCGACAGGGGTTAACACGAAGATTCCCTAGCAAGATAGGAAGGAACGGGTGAATGGGAAACCTAAGACCCGACTTAAGAGTCTCCTTGAATACACATAAGAACGAAGGTCGCCAATTACACGACCGGTCACCACTACGAACACAATGTAATCTATAGGGAGGACAAATACAATATAACCTCTCAAGCCTAGTAATTATGTCTACATCACCAAAAGTGTTTGAAATAGAAGATGCATCAAATATAGTATTGTTAGGGAATGCCTCCCCTATTTCAGATAATAAAAGTGAGAGATTAAGGATGGGTCGAGGAATTTCCATACCTCGACGATGAGAACGATTGTTGTGGCGCGCCTGAGCTTCAGCCATGACAACAGCTATATCGGCCGCTTTCTCTTGATCGTAGGAATCCAACATGATTACTTGAGTGAGAAAAACCGAAGTGGAAGATTAAACTTAACTTAAAGATCAAATCCGAAAATTTGATGAAGTACTTCAAACATAAACCTAAGAACAAACAAGGGAAATCTTGGAATTTAAAAATAAAATTCGATAATTTTTATGTAGAACTTCAGGAACTCCAAAAACGAACTCAAGAAACTTCAACAGACATGAAGATCGAACGAAAAAAGAGTAAGAACATGGCTATAAAAGCAGAAATGCTTGAAGTTCTTCATATAACTCCAAAGGATTTCTTACTACAACTTGGGAGAGAAATTTCTAAGAGTAAAAAGTGTGAAAATGAGAGGTGTGAAAAATGAAGTTCACCCCCCACTCTTTTATTGGAGGAAGAGCAAGTCACCTAGCAGGTAAAAGTAAGAAAAACAACCCGGAGTCACAAGTTACAAGTATAAACCTACAAGACCTATGATGTATATAAGCTAGCTAGATAAATGATGTAAGTACATCATAGAGACAACCTAGCAAGGGAAGGAGCACTGCGACCAAGGCTTGATTAAGTGCACTACGATGAACGATTTATTAAGCGCACCGCGACGAATGCTTGAGTAAGCGCACCGCGACGAACGCTTGAGTAAGCGCACCATAATGAACGCTTAATTAACCGCGCCACGACAAATGCTTGATTAAGTGTGCCATGATGAACGCTTGAGTAAGGGCGTCATGATGAACGCTTGATTAAGCGTGCCATGATGAACGCTTAAGTAAATGATGAACGGAAACAAAATCGAGCGAAAAAGTCACAGAATGTGCCTAAGAAGCCACATGGATCCATCAACCAGAGCACAGGCAATCAGGAAGGCCTTGGGCGACCAAGGCATGCTCAAGAAAATGCATGGTGCACCGACACCGGAGTAAGCGCATGAACACTTGAGTAAGCACCCGGTGCACCAATGCTTGAATATATGCATGACGCATGAACGCTTACGTAAGTGTACGGTGCATGAACCCTTGAGTAAGTGATGAATGGCGCATGAATGCTTGAGTCAGCGCACGGTGCACTAACGCTGGAGTAAGCGACGAACGGTGCACGAATGCTTAAGTAAGCGCACGGTGCACGAATACTTGAGTAAGCGACGAATGGTGCGTGAATGCTTGAGTAAGCGACGAATGACGCATGAATGCTTGAGTAAGTGCATGGCGCACTAACACTTAAGTAAGTGCACGGCGCACCCACATTTGAGTAAGCGACGAATAACGTATGAATGCTTGAGTAAGCGCACGGTGCACAAGCGCTTGAGTAAATGACGAACAGAGACAAATTCAATTAAAAAAGTAATGGAAAGCACCCAAGAAGCTGCCAAGGTCCAGTGACTAGGACCCGGGCGACCAGGGGAGCCATGGGCGACCAAGGCACCCTGGGCGACCAGGATGGCCTTGGGTGACCATGGCACCCTGGGTGACCAGGACACCCTTGGGTGACCAGGGCACCTGGGCGATCGGGATGCTCCTGGGCGACCAGGGTCCCTCATGGGTTACCAGGACGTCCCCTAGGCGGCCTGGAAGCCTTCCGATGCCCGGGGGCAATCCCGAAGCCGACCTAGAATGATTTTTTTGTGAAAAGTTGAAGAAAAATAGACTCCTTCCCGTAAATATCCCAGAAAAATGGGACTCTTTTCGTGAAAATGGGACCCTATGTCACCTTACTTGTTTGTTATTGCTATGGAGATTTTTACTTGTATGTTAAACAAGGTGTTTATTGGATTCAAGTATCATTGGAGATGTAGGGAGGCCTCTATGACACACATGTTATTTGCAGATGATGTGCTTTTATTTTCTCATGGGGACATGCAATCGGTCAAGCATCTAATAGACTGTTTGAATAAGTTTGTTTCTCTTAGTGGGCTTCACTACAATGCCACCAAAGCACAGTCTACTTTAGTAATTGTGACAGGGCCTTGTTTACTTGGTTTGATGCATCTTATCACTTTGCCCATGGGGCTTTACATGTTTGATTTCTTGGAGTGCCTATGATTTCTTAAGAATTGTACCTCAATGATTGTATGCCGATGATTCAAAAGCTCACTAGCAAATTTTCTAGTTGGATTGTCAGCATTCTATCTTTTGCTATGTTCCTTCAACTTATGAAAGTTGTTCATTTGGCTACTCAAGCTTTTTGGTCAAGGCACTTTATTTTGCCTACTGCCATAAACAAGCATATGCAGACTATTTTCTCTCGGTTTCTTTGGAAGGGCTATGCTCATGTCAAAGGTGTACACAAAGTTGCTTGGGCCTCAATTTGTTTGCCTTTGGATGAAGGAGGGTTGGGGTTAAAAAATTTAGTGGAGTGGAACAAATATCAAATTTAACTGCACATTTGGCATGTGGTTTCTAACAAAGACTCTCTATGGGCTTCTTGGGTGCATAAGGCTGTCATTAAGCACAAACACTTCTGGACCTTGACTTTGCCTTTTGATTGCTCTTGGATTTGGAGAAAAATCTTAAAGCTCAGGGATAAGGCCAGGTCTCACATATATTATAAGATTGGAAATGGCCAATCTATTTTTCTCTGGTTCGATCCTTGGTGGAGGCACAACATGTTTGCATCTTCATCTAGTGACCCAATCATTGCTTATGCGCATTCTCATGCCATTTCTCCTTTGCATGATTTGATTAGAAGTAGTGCTTGGATTCTCCATGGATCTATTTGTTGGGACAATCGAATCATGATGCTGCGTTTTATGATATGAAAACGAACGAGTTTGAATAGAAAATTAACCTTAATCGCTACGGCGCAAGCGATTCAAATCCACGTCTTCTATTGTATTCCCGTATTCACCTTGAGCGAAGTGTGGCCTTCGATCCTCCCAAGGTTGCCTCCCTTCTAGCTTTGAGATCTTGGAACCCTAGTTCTTGGTTGCCTCCTTGAATGGCTGCTCACAAAAACCCTAGTTCTTCCAACTCATAGCTAGAAGAGAATAAGATGAATATATAGGCTACAGTAGGGATCCTGGATAATTAGGTCGGGCCTTCCAATGACATTCTGGGTCAAGCCCAATGTCATTAAATATTAATTCAATCCACTAAAGAATTAATATTTGCACTACCTCTCCTAATGCCGTAATTTAATTATTTAATTCGGCTCCAATATTATTTGCTTATTAAATTCCCCATGTTTAAGATATCGAATGTCCATTAATTAAATTAATTTCTGATAATTAATTTAATCAATATCTCTTATCCTTGATCATCCACTCAACCTTATAATTATGCAAGAACAAATCTGCCTGCAGGACTTAAGCATAATTATCTTTATGAGCTTTCAAGAGGACATCATCACCCAAATATTTTCGGACACGGTTTCCTTTTATAGTCAATATCCCACTCTGTATGCAATGTCATTGTCCAATACATAATATTGTGATTAACAAAAAATCACATCACATATGAATCAAAACATGTGCATTGCATACAAGTGTCAATCACTGTATCCGGATTAAGAACCTAAGCAATAATAATATTATAGAATCTTAGTTCTTCTTTATTATCAGAATAGAAGAACAATTCTAATATTTTAATCCCGTTCAATATACACAAAGCATACAAGTATTATTCAATAATCAAGATAGATTATTTCCAAATAATACTTCAGTCATTCCAGTGGTTTGTTTAACTCCACTTAAACTGTGAACATTTATTATATTATATATAGACACTGACAATCTAATCTTCTGTTATCCCATTTGATACTAGATTATCCACAATATATAATATACAAACAGTGTTAAAATACGCATTCAAGATTCTCAATAAAAAAAAACAATGTCATATACTTCAAACGAATAGTTCAGTATACTCCCTAACAATCTCCCACTTATACTCAAGCTATTCTTTGAGTATATCAGTGTTATATTACAAGCCATCCACTACCAATTAAATAACTATTATGTGACCATACATCTGACTCCTATCGCCTCCACATGCTGCTCAAAAGCCTTAGCTGGTAAGCTCTTTGTGAAAGGATCTGACCGGTTGTCCTTTGATGCTATATCAGTCACAATAATATCTCCTCGCTTAACGAATTGTCGTATAAGGTGATACTTACGCTCGATGTGTTTTGCTGCCTTATGGTCTCGCGGTTCCTTTGCATTTGCCACAGCACCAGTGTTATCACAATACACTGTCAAGCTCCTAGGCAAATTAGGTACCACATCTATGTCCAAAAGAAAGTTTCTGAACCATATTGCCTCTTTGGCTGCCTCCGAAGCTGCCACATATTCGGCTTCCATGGTAGAGTCAGCAACGCATTTCTGCTTTACACTCCTCCATATTACAGCTCCACCTCCTAAGGTAAACACATATCCCGAGGTTGATTTCCTCTTATCTCTATCTGCTTGGAAATCTGAATCGGTATATCCTAGAGGTAACAAATCTGAGGCCTTGTAAATTAGCATATACTCCTTAGTCCTTCTCAGGTACTTGAGTATAGCCTTTACTGCACTCTAATGTTCCTGTCCTGGGTTTGACTGATATCTGCTAACCATGCCCACGGCAAAACAAATATCAGGTCTCGTACATAACATTGCATACATTAAGCTTCCGCATGCCGAAGCATAGGGAACCGCTTTCATGCTCTCTATCGCCTCTGGTGTCTTAGGACACTGTTTCTTTGATAGAGCAACTCCATGTTTATAAGGTAGGTTACCCTTCTTGGAGTCCTGCATGTTAAAACGAGCCAATACCTCATCAATATAGGGCTCTTGGGATAAAGCCAACATCCTTTTCTTGCGATCCCTTATAACTTTGATCCCAAGGATGTATGCCGCTTCACCTAAGTCCTTCATTTCGAACTGTTTGAACAACCATGCCTTTACCGCTGATAACATCCCTACATTGTTTCCAATGAGTAAAATATCATCTACGTATAGCACTAGAAAAGTCACTGAACTATCCTCACATTTCTTGTACACACACGACTCGCTTGGACATTGATCAAATCCGTATGTCTGGATTACCTGATCAAAGCGAATATTCCAATACCTAGAAGCTTGTTTAAGTCCATAAATGGACTTCTTAAGCTTACATACCAGATGCTCTTGGCCTTCCTTAATGAATCCTTCTGGTTGTTGCATATAGATGATCTCATCATCAAGACTCCCATTTAGGAAAGCTGTCTTGACATCCATTTGCCAAATCTCATAATCGAGATGAGCTGCTATAGATAAAAGAATCCGGATCGACTTTAGCATGACTACTGGCGAAAAGGTTTCCTCATAATCGATCCCTTCTTTCTGAGTATACCCTTTCGCAACAAGTCTTGCTTTCCAAGCTTTTACCTTTTTGTCAGATCCTCTTTTTCTCTTGTAGATCCACTTACATCCAATGGGTTTTACACCTTTGGGTGGTTCCACGAGCTCCCAGACTTGATTTGAATACATAGATTCCATCTCAGATTTCATTGCTTTTTGCCATAGATCTGCATCTTTGTTCTGCAGTGCTTCCTCGTATGTCATGGGATCCTCATCATGTTCCTCAGAGACCAAGTCCGAAGACTCTCCCAATAACATGAATCTCCTGGGTTTACGAATAACCCTCCCACTACGACGAGACACCGGTGTGGTATTAGTGATAGGTTGTGTGTTCTCTTGTGGCTGTTCTACTTGTACTATTGGCACTTGTTCATTATTTGTCTCTCCCACTAGTTCCTCTAAAACGACACTGCTCATGGGTTTATGGTTCATCATATAGTCCTCCTCTAGGAATCTAGCATTGGTACTAACAATGACATCCCGATCCTTAGGACTATAAAATAAATATCCTTTCGTTCCCATGGGATAGCCTACAAAAAGCCTTACTTCTGTACGAGATTCTAACTTAGTCACGTTCTTGTTCAACACATGTGTTGGACAACCCCATATCCGAATATGTCTTAGACTAGGTTTTGAACCAGTCCACAATTCTTTTAGAGTCTTAGGAACTGACTTAGAAGGAACTAAATTCAAAAGATAAGCTGCTGTTTCTAAAGCATATCCCCAAAACGACTTGGGTAATTCTGAATAACTCATCATCGATCTAACACTCTCCAAAAGAGTATGATTCCTTCTCTCCGCTACACCATTCTGTTGGGGTGTTCCAAGTGCAGTCAACTGAGACATGATCTCATTCTTTGATAAGTAATCCCTAAATTCTCCAAGCAAGTATTCGCCACCACGATCTGATCGTAGTGACTTGATACATTTTCCATGTCGCTTCTCCGTTACAGTTTTGGACTCCTTGAACTTGTCAAAGCACTCTGATTTACGGCGCAACAAATAAATGTATCCATATCTAGAATAATCATCAATAAAAGTGACAAAATATTCATAACCACCTCTTGCTTGAATATTCATGGGTCCACATAAATCAGTATGAACCAATTCTAACACTTCTTTGGCTCTATTCCCCTTTGCCTTAAAAGGCCTAGTGGTCATTTTACCTTCCAAACAGGATTCACAGACTGGAAATGGCTCCACTGCCAATGAGCCTAAAGGCCCATCTACTACCAGTCTTTGAATCCTCCTCAAGTTAATATGACCTAATCTTAAGTGCCAAAGATATGTTTGGTTCAAAGAAGAAGGTTCCTTTCTTTTAGTAGTGATAGAAGATGTGTTATTTAATACCCTATGTTGTAGTTGCAGTGCAGGTTGATTAGGAGTGATTATGTATAAATTGTCTTGCAATGTACCAGAACATATAACTAGTTTATTTCTCATAATTGAAACATTATGATCCAAACAAACATTATAACCATCCAAAGCAAGTTTAGAAACCGAAATTAAATTCCTTCTAAACGAAGGTACATAAAGACAATTGTTCAAAACCAAATTCCTATCATCACCAAAAGATAAATTAACATCTCCCACTGCAACTACTGCTACTTTCGTAGCATCTCCCATGAACACATATATCTCGCCATCTCTAAGCATTCTGGATTGTTGGAACCCCTGCATAGAATTACAAACATGATCAGTGGCTCCTGTATCTACACACCAAGTGCTCGTAGATATAGCCGCTATATATGTTTCTGTAACTAGAGAAAGAGACATACCAGTATTGTTTTTCTTCTTAGGAAGAGGACAATCCTATTTCCAGTGACTCGACTGCTTGCACCTGAAGCACTTGCCCTTGGGCTTTTTCACAGCACCACCTTGAACTCCCACAGCTTTCACAACTTTCTGTGTCTGAGCCTTTTTCTTTCTTTTTGGCTTTCGGCTTAGAAGAAGAAGGTTTCTCAGCCACATTGACTTGAACACTCTGCTGAAAAAGTCCTTCAGCTGCCTGAAGTTCTGTCAGAAGTTCCGCAAGACTATACATCCTTTTGTTCATGGTGTAATTCAAGCGGAACTGCTCAAAACTTTTGGGTAAACTCATAAGGATGATATCGATCTGGGTTTCCCCATCAACCTCAGCACCAAGGATCTGCATCTCATTCAGATGTGACATCATCCTGAGAACATGATCCCTTACAGGTGCCCCTTCAGCCATCTGAGTGTTCATTAAAGCTTTCATTGCTACTTGCCTTGCAGCCCTATTCTGATCTCCAAAAAGTTCTTTGAGATTAAAGAGCATATTTGAAGCAGTGGGCATAGCCTGATGCTGATGTTGCAAAACACCTGACATTGCTGCCAGAATGTAACATCGCGACATCTCATCAGCCTTAATCCACTTCTTATAATACTCCTTCTCAACTTCAGAAGCATTCTCAGCAGGCTCCTCTGGCTTGGGTTCATTAATGCAAAATTTGTACTCCTCAGCAGTCAACACAATGTCCAAATTACGTTTCCATTCAATATAGTTAGGTCCAGTAAGTTTGTTATCCTTAAGTATGGTAAAAAGTGGATTAAAGCCCATTATATCCTGAGAATCATAATTAGAGGGTGTTTAAAAAAATTGGTTCCTCTAACAATTATTTAAAATTAAAACACCAACACTTAAACACCATAGGTTTCCGGTATGCCACGTTGGGTGACTTATATACCACCTAAATTTATTTAAATGTTACTTCGGTCCTACTACTAAATAATTAGTCACGTTAGGGTGATCTATATTATTTTTCATAGCTAAGTGTATACCATTATTAAATCTTAAATTAATAATAATAATACCAGATGCGCTTTTTGACTATGATAAATTCTTGCTCCTAACAATAAGATACTACTAAAATTACAAATCTAAAGAGTATTCAGACTGACTGGCCAGGCCGGTGGAAGCATTGCCAAGAGGCTAACCACTTTTCTAGACACCAATCTAAATGGCCAGGTAAGCTGCACGCTTTCCTAGACACCAACGCAAGAATACTCAAAGATGTGTTATTTTAGATTCTCTTCCTAGTTGAGCGTGAAAGCTATCAAAAAATAGGGTATCCTTTTATTATTTGAATTCTATGAAACTTAGTACGCCACGTTGGGTGACATATGTACCTTCCAATATTCATAATTAATTTTAGAAGTTTGTTCTAGTAATTTCCATAACACTCTAGACACCATAAATTACATGCCACAATGGGTGACGTATACATAATTTATATTCGACTTAGTGTTAAATTACATACAAACAATAATGGAGACCACGGGATTTAATACCAAATTAATTCCCTCTCCCACTTAGTATTTTACTATGAGGATTTTATCTAGATGCATCGTCCTATGTTATTTTTTCGCAGTCCACATGTATCATAATAACAATACATATAACACATAACATAGCAGCATACTCATCATGATTAAAGCATAATAAAACAGCCCTATGTCCATGTCGTTCTAGCATGCGAAGGGTTAGTATCACATGGCATAACAAACAAACATGGAACACATAGTAGTAATAATCAAGATCAGCAAACATTATGTAAAACATAATAAAATACATCCACTATTATGGCCCCGAAGAATAATCTTCAAAATCATCCATCGATAAATTTTCGAAAATCTTCAGCCGCCTGTTTGACTGCCTAAACGAGCTCAGAATGGCTTGAAAAATCTGGAGATGGTGCCCATATCAGCCTGTAGGTCTCGTTCTGCCGTTTCCGAAAAGGTATTATTCTCCCCAATCGGATATCGTATGCAAAATCTGTAGCCAGAATAGCGAAGCAGCCACGAAAACAGCATATAGCAGCGGAAGAACTCTGTTTCTCGCATCTTCGTTGATCAAACAATTACATACGACAAATACAACAGAAAAATCTATTCTATTACATCAGATCATAATCTAAATTGAATACAATTCGAATTACAAGATTACAATCAAAATAGAAATCAAAAATTAAAACTAATCATGATCAACCCTCATGATTTAATTTACAACCACGATAAACCACGTGGGATCCAAAAACATAATTACAACCATGGCCATAATAGTGGATAACAACCTGCATCAAAAAAACAATACAAACCCACCACTATATACATACATAATTACGACATGGACATCATATCATATAACGCAGAACCCTAGAACCTGGCTCTTGATGCCAATTGTTGGGACAATCGAATCATGATGCTGGGTTTTATGATATGAAAACGAACGAGTTTGAATAGAAAATTAACCTTAATCGCTACGGCGCAAGCGATTCAAATCCACGTCTTCTACTGTATTCCCGTATTCACCTTGAGCGAAGTGTGACCTTCGATCCTCCCAAGGTTGCCTCCCTTCTAGCTTTGAGATCTTGGAACCCTAGTTCTTGGTTGCCTCCTTGAATGGCTGCTCACAAAAACCCTAGTTCTTCCAACTCATAGCTAGAAGAGAATAAGATGAATATATAGGCTACAGTAGGGATCCTGGATAATTAGGTCGGGCCTTCCAATGACATTCTGGGTCAAGCCCAATGTCATTAAATATTAATTCAATCCACTAAAGAATTAATATTTGCACTACCTCTCCTAATGCCGTAATTTAATTATTTAATTCGGCTCCAATATTATTTGCTTATTAAATTCCCCATGTTTAAGATATCGAATGTCCATTAATTAAATTAATTTCTGATAATTAATTTAATCAATATCTCTTATCCTTGATCATCCACTCAACCTTATAATTATGTAAGAACAAATCTGCCTGCAGGACTTAAGCATAATTATCTTTATGAGCTTTCAAGAGGACATCATCACCCAAATATTTTCGGACACGGTTTCCTTTTATAGTCAATATCCCACTCTGTATGCAATGTCATTGTCCAATACATAATATTGTGATTAACAAAAAATCACATCACATATGAATCAAAACATGTGCATTGCATACAAGTGTCAATCACTGTATCCGGATTAAGAACCTAAGCAATAATAATATTATAGAATCTTAGTTCTTCTTTATTATCAGAATAGAAGAACAATTCTAATATTTTAATCCCGTTCAATATACACAAAGCATACAAGTATTATTCAATAATCAAGATAGATTATTTCCAAATAATACTTCAGTCATTCCAGTGGTTTGTTTAACTCCACTTAAACTGTGAACATTTATTATATTATATATAGACACTGACAATCTAATCTTCTGTTATCCCATTTGATACTAGATTATCCACAATATATAATATACAAACAGTGTTAAAATACGCATTCAAGATTCTCAATAAAAAAAAACAATGTCATATACTTCAAACGAATAGTTCAGTATACTCCCTAACACTATTATACCTTGGGCAAAGGGAATGTGGACTAGACTAAAGGTGCCACAGTTTGCTTGCTTCGCTTGGTTATTTTGTCAAAATAGGGTGCATAACCCTTACAATCTAAATTGAACCCTTACAAGTTTATCTTGGAGCGTAACTCCCCGCTACCTCGTCAAATACATGTAAAAAAAATAAAACCCTGCGTAGACTTTGTTCCTCTAACCCTCTGTAGGTCTTGGATCTTAGGTCTTAGGTCTTGGGTCTTTCATCTTCCTCAAGTACATTTTATGAATGTGTTGTTTATATGGCCTTGGAAATTAAGACATCTAAACTATTGCCTTTAAACAAACATAAGGTATACCACTAATATTCAATGAGAATGTTTCGTTATGTCGTACCTTGACTTATATGAATAGTATCTAACTCGGAATCGAAGTTGACTTAAATTCAAGAACTCAACAAGTAAGGCTCGTTTATGTCTCTTAATAATAATGTGAGACTTATACAACTAACACTTAAACTTGGTATTCGAAGCTAATTAAACTTATAAATATTCTACGAGTTTACTTTGTTTATATCTCTTAATAAATATATGAGATTTATACAAAAGAACATAACCCATAATATAAGTTAGTTTCTTTCACTTTATAAGTCAACAAGGAGTCCTTTTGTTTATGTCGTACCTCGACTTATATAAATTGGTCTCAACTCGGAATTAAATTGAGATTAACCTTACTAATATTCTACGAGAGATTTCATTTATAACTCTAAATAATATATGAGATTTATAAGAATATACTTATCTCAAAATATAAGTTGGTTTATGTCTCTATTTATTTCAAATAATAAGATTTTTGTTTATGTATAAAAATATAGACTTATATGAATTATATCACAACTCGGAAATAAAATGAGTGAACTTGCAATTTATCAACAAGGAGTCCTTTTGTTTAGGTCTCTATATAAGACTTATGCAAATCGTTCTCAACTCGGAATAGAAGCTAGTTTGATTACAAAAATTCAACAAGGTGTCCTTTTGTTTATGTCTCTAAATAAGACTTATACAAATCGGTCTCAACTCAGAATTAAGTACTTTGGAGTTGTTTATGAAAAACTTGGTTGAGAAGAGCAAGAGATGAAAAGAAAGCTCTTCCAACGGTTACCACAATTTATATATAAGAGAAAGAACAAACAATTAAAGATAGTATATATATAAAAATCGTAGACAAGGATAACTATATAATATATCTAAAAAATGAACCAAGAATAATATATAAAATTAGAACCAACTTGTAACCCTTGAGATCAAGAGAAAAATCAAGAGAAAAAACTAGTTATGAACTCAAAACACACAAACAGTAGTCGCCGGAAAAAGTAGCCTAAAAATTACCAAAAAGTTAGTTTTTGGTATGACCTTGGGAGCAACTAGACAAGTCTAAGGGCAGGGCAGTTGATGTACGGTTTTTGGATAGCCTAAATGGATTTGTATGGTTGGTATGTGATTAGTGCAAGTATAAGGACTTTTAAGCTTGAAAGGGGTAAGATCTATGAAAAAACTAAGCTTAAAACTCAAGAACTTTTGGAGATGAAAACCTACTGATGCTAAGAGCTTCTTGGGAGAGAAATATGCAGCATATACTTGACACTAAATGGTCTGAAGAAATGAATGGGGGAAGGGCTTTATTTATAGGCCAAAAATGAGGCATTTTTGATTTATTTAAAAGGGGATATGGGGACAAGGCTTTACATGGAGCAAGGTGAGCCACAACAATTCAAATTAAAGTTGCATAAGCTGAAAGAGGCCATATAGGTACTTAGAAAAACGTGCTTACCATGTTCAGTAATTTATTTAAGCTAATAAACATGAAACTGAGCGATACGTTGGAAATATGATGTTTTTTAAAATATGCTCCAAAAATTATGAAAATTTGGAAACCAACTGGGAATAATTCCAATAGGTCATGGAAAAAATCCTACTCAATTTAGAGTTGACCCTAATTGACTTTTAATTGACCAAACAATCAATAACGTAATCGAGAATATAGGCCAAAAATAAAAGTCACCTAGGGACTTCCAATCATTCCTCGATATTTCTTTGTATCCGCAGAAATACCACTAGGAACTTCAGTCATCTTTAATGCAGGTGACATAGGAGTACTGATGGTCTTACAATTTTCCATCTCTAATTTCTTAAGCATTTTCTTGCAATATTTCGATTGTGAGATTTCAATGCCTTCATCAGATTGCTTAATTTGCAAATCTAAAAAGAAATTTAATTCCCCCACCATGCTCATTTTGAATTCTTTGTTCATAATATCTGAGAATTCTTTACATAGAGATTCCTTGGTAGAAAAAAAGATAATATCATCTACATAAATTTGAACGAGCAAAATGTTTTCATTTTCGTACTTCGTAAAAAGAGTGGTATCAATAACTCCTATTTTGAAAACATTTTCAATAAGGAATTTGTTTAATCTCTCATACCAAGCTCTAGGAGCTTGTTTTAACTTGTATAAAGCTTTGTACAATTTGTACACGTACTCAAGATGTAGGTGATCTTCAAATCCATGTGGTTGTCTTACATATACTTCATCTTCTAAGACACCATTAAGGAAAACAGATTTAACATCCATTTGATAGACTTTAAAACCTCTATGACAAGCGAAAGTTAAGAACATTCAAATCGATTCAATTCGAGCCACGAGAGCATAAATTTCATCAAAATCTATTCCTCCGTGCTTTATTTCTTATCATTATTCCACTGTTCCACTTTGAGTATAGCCTTGAGCAACTAATCGTGCTTTATTTCTTACCACTGTTCCACTTTCATCAAACTTATTACAAAAGACCCACTTTATTCCAATAATGCAAGTGTCAAAGGGTTATGGAACTAGTTCCCAAACTTTATTATGAGTGAATTGGTTTAATTCTGCTTGTACAACAAAAATCCAATACTCATCCAATAAAGCTTCATTTGCAGTTTTGGGTTCTATTTGTGATAGAAATGTTGTATGACTCACAATGTTTTGAACTTGAGCACGAGCTTGAACGCCTTTAGTTAGATCCTCTAAGACATAGTCTATTGGATGATCTTTAAGCAATGGTACTTCCATAGGAAATTCAAGTTCGTCCTCATCTTTTTCAAGAGGACTCTTTAGAATTGTAGGTCCAAGATTCATATTTCCGATTTGTCGAATAACATTTTCAACATCACTTGGAATATGACCATTTGAATTTGATTCCTCCCCTATGAAATCTTTAAACTTTGAGTTTGGTTTAGATTCATCGAATTTAACATTCATTGATTCTTCCACAACCAAAGTATTAAGATTAAATACTCGATAAACTTTGTTATTACTAGAATATCCCAGAAAAATGTCCACTCCAGATTTTCGATCGAATTTCGTTGCATAATATTTGGTATTCATAATATAGCATTTACTTCCAAAAATATTGAAGTAACCAATATTAAGAGTTTTATCAAAATAAAGCTCATATAGACTTTTCATTTTGATAGGTCGTAGTAATACTCTATTAAGAACATGGCATGCAGTAGACATAGCCTCGGCCAAAAATTATTTTGGTCAACGATATTCGTTAAGCATAGTGTTTGCCATTTTTTGCAACGTTCTGTTCTTCCTTTCAACTACCCTATTTGATTGAGGTGTATAAGGTGCATAAAAGTTATGAGTAATACCGTACACTTCATAAAACTCAACAAATTCAGAATTCTCAAATTTCTTTCCATGATCAGTCCTAATGTAGATGATCAACTCGTTTTGTTGATTTTGTATGCTTTTACAAAGAGCGGAAAATGATTCAAATGCATCACTCTTTGATTTTAGAAACTCAGTCCATGTAAACCGAGAGTAGTCATCAACTACCACAAGGGTGTGTTGAATTCCTCCAAGACTTTGTATTGGGACTGGTCCGATAAGATCCTGAAGGAATTCATGCACCAGCGAAAGCATTGAATAACATTTATTTGCATATATTCCTATGTATACATACATATAGATACAAAAACTATTTTATAAATTGAAGAATACCTCGATTGCTTTCCGGCAACAGCTAGAGAAGATCTTGTTCTTCAATCGTTGCAATCACCCCTCAAGTGTTGAGTGCTCTAAAGATATCCACCAAGAATCAAACTAAAAGATGAAGGAGGAGGCTAGAGAGGAAATTAGGGTTGCCTCCCTTTTAAAATATTTCTCACAAATATTAGGGTTTATAATCCTATATTTATAGGCAAATATCTCAGCTGAGATATTTTCTATAAATATCTTTTTATTAATTCCCTTTTTAATTAATTAATTAGTTATTGATTAAAACTATTTTAATCATTAATTCCTTTTTCTAAACTCTTTTAGAAAATTATTCTCTCTTCATATTTAATTACTTTAATTAAATATTTAATTAATAATATTAAGATCTTATCTTACATAATTTATAATCAATTAAATCTCATTTAATTAATTTATAAAATTTGCTAAGTAATTATTTATTTCATAAATAAATAATGACTAGCTATTATTAATTATTCATTCATCTATAATTTAATCTTTTTTATGGTGTGATTCTTTAGGTTCAATATTAAGCCGGTAGTAGAAATAAAAAATAATAAACATTTTATTTATTATTTATATGAATTCTATTAATTCATTAAATATAATTAATCTGATTAATTATATTTATTCTACATCGTGAGTGATGCTTCTCAACATATCGTGATTATCCAGATAATACGAAATCCTTGCTTAGAATACTTAGAACCTGTCAGTAATTAGTTACCGTACAATTAATTCCTTCTACCCTTCAATATCCCGATTAAATACAAGGCATGGAACTCGTGTCAAGCCTATCTAATTTAATCATATGATTTCTTATTCATAATGAAAAGTTCCTTTTAATGCAAATTAGAAACTCTTTCTAATTTCATTCACTCTGGCCAGAGATTCCCGAACTTGCATATCTAAAAATAACATAGGATATTCACTTCCTTTACTGGAAGGGGCAGATCCTTTATTGATCCGTTAACTATCTCCATACACAAATCACTATGCCCAGAATGGACCTAATGAATGTCCTAGAGACTAAGGACTAAACCAAAGCATAAATCATTGTGTACGAGATTACTCTAACGATCTCAAGTCTAAGGATACTTGTACAACTATTTACTTAATAAACAACTATCGACACGTGAGTAAACTCCATTAGTTGTTCTACTTATCGAGTCATGTTCAGTGAACTTATTCCTTAATAAGCACCTATATACTAGATATAGTGTCACCACACAAATGTCTATGAGAACAAACATCATCCTAAGAGAGCTAGCATAGTATGTACTGATCTTTACGGATTTACCAATTTCCAATTAGTTATCCTATGATCAGGAACTATTTAAGTCTAAAGCTATTATCTTCTAGATCTCATTATTACAATCTCATTATAATTCTAGAACTTTGCTCTAAACTATGGAACATCTTATTTAATACACTTCAAATAGATTAAGCCCGTAACATAACAAATAAATACTTTATTATTATCAAATGAAATTAAATAAGAGTAGCATAAAGTTTTTCCTAACTCATCATACATGATTGGTTTTAGGTCAAACACTTTCAATCTCCCACTTGGCCTAAAGCCAATCACTCCGGTATCTAATACCCATCCGCTCCTTATGACGATCAAAATTTAACTGAGACAGCGGCTTCGTGAACGGGTCTGCTATGTTGTTATGTGTGTCAACTCTTTCGATCTTGACATCTTCTCTTTCAATGATCTCCCTAATCAAATGAAACCGCCGCAATATATGTTTGGTGTTCTTGTGAGACCTCGGTTCCTTAGCTTGAGCTATTGCAGTGTTATTGTCACAATATAACACAATAGGCCCCTCTATGCCAGGAACTACTCCTAACTCAGAAACAAATTTCTTCATCCAAACAGTTTCCTTTGCAGCCTCACTTGCAGCTATATACTCTGCTTCTGTTGTGGAGTCAGCCGTCGTAGATTGCTTACGACTTCTCCAACTAATCGCCCCACCATTTAGAGTAAACACATACCCTGACATGGATGTACTATAATCACACTCTGACTGAAAACTAGAGTCAGTGTAACCCTCTATTTTCAACTCAGACCCACCAAAAACAAGAAAAATATCCTTAGTCCTTCTCAAGTACTTAAGGATGTTCTTCACTGCTTTCCAATGGTCTTCACCTGGATTTGACTGATATCTGCTAGTCACACTAATTGAGTGAGCAACATCAGGTCTAGTACATAACATCGCGTACATGATAGATCCTATTGCCGACACATAAGGAATCCTACTCATACGCTCTCTTTCTTCAGGTGTCTTAGGAGACATCTTGTCAGAAAGGAAGACTCCATGGCTCATCGGTATGAGACCTCTCTTGGAGTTTTCCATGCTAAACCTTTTAAGCACCTTATCGATGTACGTACCTTGGGTTAGACCTCTCATTCTTCTTGATCTATCTCTATAGATCTCCATACCAAGAATGTAGGACGCTTCTCCCAAGTCCTTCATGGTGAAGTTCTTTGATAGCCACATTTTTACTGATTGCAGCATTGGTATGTGATTTCCTATTAAGAGTATGTCATCTACATACAAAATAAGAAATGTTACTGCGCTCCCACTAACCTTCTTGTAGACACATGGTTCATCTATGTTGTTGATAAAATTAAACTCTTTGATTATCTCATCAAAACGGATGTTCCATCTTCGAGAAGCTTGACTTAACCGATATATGATTCGTAGTAGCTTACATACTAGACGTTCATTTCTTTTGGAAATAAAACCCTCTGGCTGTGTCATATACACTTCTTCTTCAAGTTCCCCATTGAGGAAGGCCGTCTCTACGTCCATTTGCCAGATCTTATAGTCATAGTAAGCTGCAATAGCAAGCAAAATCTGAATTGATTTGAGCAAGGCTACAGGCGAAAAAGAGTCATCAAAGTCAATCCCTTGTCTTTGTTTGAATCCTTTTGCCATGAGCCTGGCCTTGTAGGTCTCTACCTGGCCATTTGCTCCAATCTTTCTCTTGTATACCCACTTGCACCCTATAGGCTTCATATTCTTGGGTGCCTCTACCAAAGTCCATACTTGGTTGGCATACATGGAGTCCATTTTGGATTTCATGGCACTCTGCCATTTCTCTGCGTCAACACTACTCATAGCCTCGTTGAAGGTCATAGGGTCGTCTCCATCAATGACCGCCAATTCATTGTCATTCTCAATGACAAGGCCATAATACCTCTCAGGTTGGTGAGACACCCTTTGTGATCTACGGATGGGCTGTTCTACGGAAGGTTGTTCAATATGAACAGGTGTTTCTTCTTGAACCGTAGTAGTTTGTTTTTCATGAACTTCATCAAGTTCAATCTTGCTCCCACTATTCCCTTCAAGGATAAACTGTTTTTCCAGGAAGGTAGCATGTTGGGAGACAAACACCCTTTGTTCGGTGTAAAAGTAATACCCTAAAGTCTCTTTAGGATATCCTACAAACCTACATTCCACGGATCGAGATTCTAGCTTATCGGGGTCAACTTTCTTGACATAAGCCGGACATCCCCAAATCTTAACGTGCTTAAGACTCGGTTTCCTTTCTTTCCATATCTCATACGGAGTTTGAGGAACAGATTTGGAAGGCACCTTGTTCAATATATATGCTGATGTTTCCAATGCATAACCCCAAAGTGATACCGGAAGATCTGTATAGCTCATCATGGATCGAACCATGTCCAACAAAGTTCGATTTCTCCTTTCGGATACTCCATTCAACTGGGGAGTGGCCGGAGGAGTCCATTGAGAGACTATACCATTTTCTTTGAGATAATCTAGAAACTCGCCACTTAAGTATTCACCTCCTCGATCTGATCGAAGGGTTTTAATACTATACTTGGTTTGTTTCTCTACTTCATACTTATATTCTTTGAACTTTTCAAAGGTTTCGGATTTGTATTTCATCAAATACACATATCCAAATCTAGATCGATCATCTGTAAAAGTAATGAAGTATGAAAATCCACCCATGGCTTGCGTGGACATCGGCCCACACACATCTGTATGTACCAATCCAAGCAACTCCGCAGCTCTTTCTCCATGTCCACTAAATGGAGATTTGGTCATTTTTCCTAACAGACAAGACTCGCATGTAGGATATAATTCAAAATCAAAAGGTTCTAGTAACCCTTCCTTATGCAATGTCTTAAGTCTATTTTCACCAATATGACCAAGTCTGCAGTGCCACAAGTAGGTGGGATTTTCATCATCTCTTTTTCTTTTATTACTCTGTTCAATTTGAAGTAAACTATGTTCTACGTCACATACATACAAACCATTATTTAAAATACCAACACCATAAAGAACATTATTTCTAAAAATTGAACATTTATTATTCTCAATAACAAACGAAAAACCATCCAAGTCTAACATGGGAATAGAAATAATATTCCTCACAATTGAGGGAACAAAATAACAATTATCCAAAATAATAGTCTTGCCCGTAGGCATAAGTAAATCAAACGATCCTACAGCTACAGCAGCAACTCTTGATCCATTGCCCATACGTAGGATCACCTCCTCTTCTTCAAGAGTCTTACTCCTCCTTAGTCCCTGCAACGAATTGCAAATGTGAGAACCACAGGCGGTATCTAATACCCAAGTAGAAGTTTGATTAAGTGACATATTTAGTTCGATCATGAACATACCTGAAGCAGAAGTGGTAGTCTCACCACCCTTCTTCTTCTTCAATTCCGCAAGGTAAGCCTTACAGTTTCTCTTCCAGTGCCCCACTTTGTTGTAGTGAAAGCAAACAGCTTTGCTTTTGGGATCTTCAGCTTTTGGCGGAACTGTCCTTTTCTCACCTACCTTCTTCTTCTTCTTCTTAGGAGGGCTCCTCTTCCTCTTCTTAGGGTTAGAGCCTTCACCAATTAGAAGAACAGAACTCTTCTTTGTGGGAAAATTCGACTCAGCAGTTTTCAGCATGTTATGGAGTTCAGGCAAGATGACATCCAACTTGTTCATGTGAAAGTTCACAACGAACTGCGAGAATGAATCTGGAAGTGATTGCAAGACCAGATCTTGACTCAGCTCCCCATCCATGACAAATCCAAGTTGTCCAAGATGCTCAATCAAATTGATCATCTTGAGCACATGAACATTCACAGATGATCCTTCAGTCATCCTACAACGGAACAGCTCCTTCGATATCTCATATCGAGATGTCCTTCCTACCACATCATACAAATCATGTAGATGCATAAGGATAGAGTGAGCATCCATATGCTCGTGTTTCTTTTGGAGCTCATCATTCATGGATCCCAGCATAACACATTGTGCAACTCTTGCATCATCTATCCAATTACGATACACAATATGTGCATCCTGAGCAGGTTCAGCAGGTTTAGGTGAGTCTAGTACATATTCCTTCTTCTCAATCCTGAGAACAATTCTCAGGTTTCGAAGCCAATCAGCATAGTTGGGACTAGTTAATTTGTGTGCATCGAGCATGCAACGGAGTGATAGTGCAGAAGACATTATTTATATAGTAAATATGCAAATAATAAACACATAACAACATTTAGCAAATACTCTATTTCATTATCTAAAACACCATATGAATCGGGTCTTTATTCATAAGTGCCTCCCACTATTCTATCTAATTTCTATATCCCTTATTGAAATTAAGCATTCATAATGATAGTGGGATAGGGATCCTACATTCCATCACACAACCTCGGCTGTAGCACGAAACGCCATGTAACGTTCAATAGGCAGACAACTCTTGTCAACTACATCTCATGTTATTCCCTAATCTTACTTTAGCCTCTTGAATACTTGAGTCACGGCTGTGGCACGACAAACTCAATATTCTAAGTCAAGTCAATCCCAACATCTCGTATAATTAAACTAGTTTCAAATAGCCCACGGCTGTAGCACGTAACGACCATAAGATTCCAATTCATCATACACATCTCATGTTATAGACAAGTATCTCTTCTTTCGGAAACAATGCCCTCGGCTGTAGCACGAAACGACAGAGTTTCAAAAACAAGAAATACTTTCTATTATATTGGAAGGCTATGACCAACACAAGCCCTTTGCGTTTTATGGCCAATTACTACTTGATATTCTTTATATTTTAGGGGATTATATTATGTTACAATCATAATCATATTATAAAGAGATTCTTTTAGATTGGATTAAATATTTCAATTCAACTATTGATACTTGGAGTCATCCCAGGCCAGGGGTGGAGCATTGTCAAGAGGCGTATCTTAATAACCCCCTTTCTTACACATAGAACATCTGTTGTTTGACAGAATCATCCTTTCACTTAAGTAGAAAATTCATATTCAATCACATGTTTCATAAACACAAAAATCTCATGATTGTATTCATAATATGTAAATAAAGGTCACGGAACAATTTCACTATTCTAGATTGTCTAACATAGGCCTTATGTTAATTAAGTTCACCTAAATCTATCATCCCATGATAATTCAAGCATATATCACATATATATAATCACGAATAAACATAAGGTAGGCATGTTAAATCATATATTACAACATATAAGCATTATACATCTCCATGTATCACATGGTGTATTTAAAAGCAACTTAAAACAGTTAAAACTTGCTTTAAAACACTTTTGGAAGCTCTAAACATTCCGAAACAATTTCAGAAAAATTATTGTAATATACCATTAGAACCGTCTCGGAAAAACGAATCCAACGGTATATTACACGCCCCATTCTGAGCTCACACGCGCCCACACGCGCGTGTAAGACATCCTGTCACGCATCTCGGGTATGCGTTACAAGCCAAAAACCCTTTTTTAGCTTGTAACGCATGCACAGAATGTGTTACACCCTTTTTTTTCCCAGATATTATTATTTAATTACGAATTAATTAAAAACAACTTTAAAAATCCATAATAAATAATCTATTGCTCAGAAAAATATTCTAAAAAAACTGGACAATCTAAAACACTTGGAGAACACATGAAAAATATAAAATAAATTTTGAGGAACAGTAATGAATTAATTATAATTAAATCATTATTATTGCTTTCAAAATTCATAATAAATATTCTACGCATCAGAAAATTATGAAAAATTAACTGGACGATCTACAACACATATAGAACCCAGGAAAATTATCAAAACAATTTTGACGAATAGTATCATATTAATCATAATTAAAATATGATATTACTTGTATAAATCATAATAAATACATACATGCTCATAAAATTCTGAAACTTGACCACGAATCTATATGCATACAACCTATGCTCTGATACCATTGAGAGAATTCATTCACCAGCGAAAGCATTGAATAACATTTATTTGCATATATTCCTATGTATACATACATATAGATACAAAAACTATTTTATAAATTGAAGAATACCTCGATTGCTTTCCGGCAACAGCTAGAGAAGATCTTGTTCTTCAATCCTTGCAATCACCCCTCAAGTGTGGAGTGCTCTAAAGATATCCACCAAGAATCAAACTAAAAGATGAAGGAGGAAGCTAGAGAGGAAATTAGGGTTGCCTCCCTTTTAAAATATTTCTCACAAATATTAGGATTTTTTTATTAGGGTTTATAATCCTATATTTATAGGCAAATATCTCAGCTGAGATATTTTCTATAAATATCTTATTATTAATTCCCTTTTTAATTAATTAATCTTATTAATTAATTAGTTAATGATTAAAACTATTTTAATCATTAATTCATTTTTCTAAACTCTTTTAGAAAATTATTCTCTCTTCATATTTAATTACTTTAATTAAATATTTAATTAATAATATTAAAATCTTATCTTAGATAATTTATAATCAATTAAATATCATTTAATTAATTTATAAAATTTGCTAAGTAATTATTTATGTCATAAATAAATAATGACTAGCTATTATTAATTATTCCTTCATCTATAATTAATCTTTTTTATGGTGTGACTCTTTAGGTTCAATATTAAGCCGGTAGTAGAAATAAATAATAATAAACATTTTATTTATTATTTATATAAATTCTATTAATTCATTAAATATAATTAATCTGATTAATTATATTTATTCTACATCGTGAGTGATGCTTCTCAACATATCGTGACTATCCAGATAATACGAAATCATTGCTTAGAATACTTAGAACCTGTCAGTAATTAGTTACCGTACAATTAATTCCTTCTACCCTTCAATATCCCGATTAAATACAAGGCATGGAACTCGTGTCAAGCCTATCTAATTTAATCATATGATTTCTTATTCATAATGCAAAGTTCCTTTTAATGCAAATTAGAAACTCTTTCTAATTTCATTCACTCTGGCCAGAGATTCCTGAACTTGCATATCTATGAATAACATAGGATATTCACTTCCTTTACTGGAAGGGACAGATCCTTTATTGATCCGTTAATTATCTCCATACACAAATCACTATGCCCAGAATGGACCTAATGAATGTCCTAGAGACTAAGGACTAAACCAAAGAATAAATCATTGTGTACGAGATTACTCTAACGATCTCAAGTCTAAGGATACTTGTACAACTATTTACTTAATAAACAACTATCGACACGTGAGTAAACTCCATTAGTTGTTCTACTTATCGAGTCATGTTCAGTGAACTTATTCCTTAATAAGCACCTACATACTAGATATAGTGTCATCACACAAATATATATGGGAACAGACATCCTCCTAAGAGGGCTAGCATAGTATGTACTGATCTTTATGGATTTACTAATTTCCAATTAGTTATCCTATGATCAGGAACTGTTTAAGTCTAAAACTATTATCTTCTAGATCTCATTATTACAATCTCATTATAATTCTAGAAGCTTTGCTCTAAACTATGGAACATCTTATTTAATACACTTCAAATAGATTATGCCCGTAACATAACAAATAAATACTTTATTATTATCAAATGAAATTAAATAAGAGTAGCAGAAAGTTTTTCCTAACTCATCATACATGATTGGTTTTAGGTCAAACACTTTCAGATCCATATGTAATAGCTCAAGTGGTCTAAAGTAGACACCATGAATTTGGCTTTATGAGATGCTCAATTTTTGTTAGGTCCTAAATCATTATAGAAGAGGGGGGGTTGAATATGATGTTAGTAGATTTTTCTTGGATTGTAGATTAAGTATGTGTGTTCTTGAGATATTGAAATGGTAAGCTTTGAAACACAACGATTCGGGGAAATAAAGATATATAATTAAATCCTGAGGTGCTACACTTCTAATCAATAGATTAGCTATAATGGGTTACAATAAATGCATCAACAAAAAATACAGTTGGGTTTAATGGAGCTCCCGTAAGTTTGTTGAGTTTCTGAAGAAGATGCACACTTATCCTTTTCATTTAACCCCATATATATTTGTGCAGTCTTCAAAATCAATTTGAATTGATTTACTTCACAATGCATAAGTCCTTTGTTGCGTCTGCAAGAAGGTGAGTAGAGTATAGGTGCCACAAAGCTTTTGTTGGGCCCGATATACTTTTATTGCGCCTAAGGTGATTTGTTGCGCTTCTACTCCATATGCCTTGTATAGGCGCCAGAAGTCACTTAGAATATTATACAAACAATTCCTTGCATCTAGTGATGTTTTGTTGCGCCAATGATATTTTTTTGCGCCTCTACACTAGATACCTTGTATAGCCGCCACCAACTACTTAGAAACTTCTACACTTGTTTCTTTGGGCCTAATGTTGGTCCCTGATATTGTAGAAGATGGTTGAATACAATATCTGAATTTAATCATGGAATTTTGGATTTAAAATATTATTTTAATTAATCACAAAATATGAATTTTAATGAAATACTGTTCAAGTAGAAAATATGATTTTTAACTTGAAAAGTATTATAAAATTAATATGATGAAAGTGTATATAACGGATAAAGTATTCTAGAATAATTTTGACATGAATTTTTCTAATTTAACAATTATATTTCAAACCAACACAGAAAATATATGAATATTACAATGCAGACAAATTACTGAATTTGAATATTTTTCAACGAACACAAAATATGAAGGGGTGACCTTATATTTATAGAGGAATTTTAAAGCTTGTATGACTTTCTTGATCAGGACATTTTTCAGACTTTATTTACGCATGTATGACATTTTTTGCTCTTGTATGACTTTTCAAATAACCCTTGTATGACTTTAAAAAAAACCGGTATGACTTTTTGAAAGTAGAACTCGTTATGACCTTTGCTTCAAAGTCTTTGGTATTACTTTCTTGAAATTCTTCTCAGTATGACATTTGCATATAGAATTCGGTATGACTTTCTTAATCCTGCTAGCAATGACTTTCTTTTCGACAGCTTGTATGACTTTTGATTTAAGTCTAGTATGACTTATTTTAAACAGAATTTTGGTATAACTTTTAAATAAGTCTTTTAGACTTTATTAAAAGTCATACTAAGCCATATCTTTTATAATAAATTAATTTTACTTAACTTAATTAAATAATTTATAAATTAAATTAAATTCAACTTGAATTAATTTAATTAAATAAATTAAATAATTAATTTACTTTTGATAGTAGAATTAAAATACTATCTAGACTTGTATAACCTTGTTGTCAGCTCCGAAATCTTTCTGTCTTTGCTTTGTCTTCTGTCATAAAACCACTTTAGCTAGATGATGAATATTTATTAATTTAGTTGGCACACAAATGTACTGTCTGGTTCATTTGTGTCATACTATAATAAATATTCTCCACCTTTTAACTTTTTAAGTTGTGGTCTTGTGTTCTTCTTCTGCTTTACTGTCTTTCCTCTTGTGTTTTCTTCTTCTGAAATCTTTCTGTAGTAGCCACTTGAAATCTTCTATATCTTCTGAACTCTTCTGAAATATTACTCCTTTATTTTTCACCGATGCTTGAACATATTAATGAACTTCTTCCAGTGTAGAGTAACGACCTAATAAAAATACTTTTGATAAATTGATTCTTCGTGTCTAGTTGACTTTCTTCATCTTGATTATTGTTATCATATTTATTATTTACTGCTTTTTCTTATCTGAGTTGAGTTGCCATCTAATTATTAAAAATAGGTATAGCCATATGCCTTTCACCTAGTGTTGAAGTGTGTTGCACCTATACTCTTAGTCCCTTGTATAGGCATCACAAAAACATTAACTTAAACTTTTGTTGCGCCAAAACAATCTTGTTGTGCCTTTAGTTGATTTTGTTGCGCCCCATACTCTTGTTCCCTTGTATAGGAACAACAAAAATAGTAATACTTGTCTTAAACAATCACTTAAAGTGCTTGAAGTATATACTACTTAATTTTCACTCTTCTGGCTTGATCAACTGATATTCTTCTGATATGTCAAGGTAATTCTCTTCTTGTTGTGCTGATAATTAGTGCACTGGTCTTGTTCACAAATGACTAACACTGAATTAAATTATCTTGACTTCTATTATGTTTCAGCTGATTAACCTTGGACTTTTGCATTACTTCTGATCACTGAAACCCTTTGTCATTCATACTTGAACCACTGCAATTCTTTGACTCTGAAACTCTTCTGATCTTTTATTCATCACTAAGGCTTGAACATATTAATGAACTTCTTTCCTTGACGCTTCTGAAGATTTCAAACATTAATACCCTGTAATGATTCATGTACATTCTTTGACTGATTGTCCTTCTGGATTCCTGTGTTACATATTAATATTATTGTCTGTCTTTCTTTCTCTGTTGAGTTATAGTTACCTCTGTTACATATTACATTACATTATGCTTTACAATCTCCCCCTATTTGTTTGTTAGGGTTTGACAAACAAATCCTTTAAGAGGATAACTCAACTGACAATACAAGAAAAAGTAAAGTACTGAAGGATATGAAATAATATTAATTACATTCTGGATTGGTAAGTACATTTCCAGATTTCTCAAATTTAACAAGTACAAAAGCTTCATGTTCCTCTAGCCTGAATAGATTTTCTATTTTCTTCTGCTTTGCTGACTTGTGCTTGCTTTCCTTTGTTATTGGAGTTCCTGGTGTCTCTTTCTAAGCTCTACCATCTTTGCTTCAAGTCTTGATTTTACTAAGTCACGAGCTTCAAATTCTAAAGTGTTTTTGTGTTTGTTCTTGGCCCTCAACACTCACTCTCGGCTCGGCGGGTGTAGGGAAAAGATGATCACTCAGTCCCACTATTATTATTTTGGTCCTCTCATGTTGATCTTCCATGGCAGCAACAGTGTCTAGAGAATTCTTCGCTCCTAATTCATCAGAATTACCCGAATCACCACCAAATGGATAATTACCTCAAAGAGGATTTTTGGATCTATCATGCCGAAGCACTAACTCATCACCAGGCTCAGTAAATACCGCATCGCCTAGTGGAGCCTTATCTCCTAGAGATAGGTCATCCCAAGGAATAAATTCTTGGAAACCCCTTCCCCCTCTATGGGGAGGTTGCCTCCCCGCCAAACCATTGAGGGTGGAGAGAACTCCTTTTTCAAGAACTGAGGGTGTTAGTCCCTGTGTGGTCATCACATTGGATTCTTGAATAATTGGCAAATGAGAATCTGTGATGCCATATGAAGCCCATGAGGGCATTCCTCATCAGGATCAACCTAACTCATCTCCGCTACGTTAGTAGCTATTCCTTAAATGGAACCTCTTTCCCTTCTAAAGGAAGGTTTCCTTTCCACTTCTCCAAACTTGGGAGGGAAACAGTCCAGAAAAGGATCTGGATGTTTGAAGTCCAGGGGGGGTCACCACCTCAGGTAATGTAATGAGAGGCAGTTGAGAACCTATGATATCCCCGAAGGCCGGTGAAGGCCTGACCTGAATTGAATCAACCAAAATAGGTGTTTCTACGGAAGTAGTTACAGAAAGTATTAGTGCCTAAGACATGTCCGGACCTTTCAAGATGGAATCTTTTTCAGAATTAAGATTTTTCATGAAATCGAGGTTAGAAATGATTGGAGAAACTGGTGAAGGGTGTTCAGTTACCTCAAGGTCAAAACATATTTTTCTTCTTTTTCGAAGAGGCAGAGCGGAGCGGGTGATTTGAAAAACCTCCTGATTAGGTCGGAAAAAACCATTATCTCTAATATAAAGTTTTCTTTTTCTGGTTAAGGGTGAGGTTACTGTTGATCTCTAGCATGGGTTAGAACTGGATGGTGGCCAAGTTCATTGCCAGCTTCTATAGCCAATGAGGGCTCTTGTGTGCGAATTGCCATTTGAGGCACATGATTAGATGTGGTGACAAAATCTTCATGTAGAAATTCAGAGAATTCAAAGTCTAGAAGTGCACCTTCATCTATATTGTCATCGATTGGTTCTGGAATGTACACCTCATTTTCTTGATGCTCCTCCACAAAATCTTCTATCATGACATCTTCACTTTAATTTTCAGGGCTATGCGCCTGATCTTCTTGATTTAGATCTTGCTCATTATCAGATACACCTTTAGCCTCCTTCATTGGTTGATCCTCATGATCACTGGATTGATGTTCTTCCTCATCTTCTTCTTCATTTTCTGTTGTAGCTTCTTCTTCAATTTCTGATTCACTTTCCTCTACAGCTTTATCTTCCTCCTGTTCCTCCTCTTCTTCTATTTCTTGTTCTTCCTCTTCTTCTTGTTCAAGAATAGCAAAGTAATCTCAAATAATATCAGTCATGGGAGCAGGAGTGTACCCATTTGGATAATCATTTGCTCTCTATAGTGCTAGAATTGTTTTGTACTATAGGGAAGGAGATTCTTCCATTGGAATATTCTAAAAGTGATGAAGTTGATTTACAGTCAGTCTTAGGTTTAGAGCCATCTATAAGAAGCTCGGATATAAGCAATAATTTTCCACCTTTGCTTAGTTCTTCAGAATCTCTTCCATTATCATCTTCCCTATGTTGATCCTGATGTTGGATGCAACTGCATATGCAAGTATCTGATTAAACCTTGTGATTCCGTGGAAGCCCCCTGTCTTTGGTGCAAATCTGTGAGGTAGAATGTTAAAGAACATGTTCCACTCCTGTTGGTCCCTGATATTGTAGAAGGGGGGTTGAATACAATATCTGAATTTATCACAGAATTTCAGATTTAAAAATATTATTTTAATTAATAACGAAATATTAATTTTAGTGAAACACTGTTCAAGTAGAAGATATAATTTTTAACTTGAAAAGTATTAAAAAATTAATATGATGAAAAGTGTATATAATTGATAAAGTGTTCTAGAACGATTTTGACATGAATTGTTCAGGTTTAACAATTACATTCCAAACTTGCACATAAATCTGTGAATATTACAATGCATACAAATTTCTGAATCTGAATGTTTTTCAATATTGAAATAATGAAGACATAACCCTCATATTTATAGAGGTTGAAGCTAGAAGACTTTTGAATAAAACTTATTTAAAAAATCATAAGGACTTTATAAAATAGCCTTTAAGACTTTTCAAATTAGCTGGGCAAGACTTTTTCCATTCGGTAAGACTTTTTAGAGCTCGGTAAGACTTTTCAAAAAGTCTTGCCGAGATAATTCGGTAGGACTTTTAGAAATTCTTACTGAGACAATTCGGTAGGACTTTTAGAAAGTTTTGTCGAGTTAATTCGGTAAGACTTTTAACTAGTCTTATTAAATTAAATTCAGTAAGACTTTTTAATAATAATGCAACAAGACTTTCTTTAATTAAAAAATAAAATGCTTTTTTAACTTAATTAATTCCATGAATATTTAATTAAATAATTTATAAATTAAATTAATTCAAGGTGAATTAATTTAAGTAGGTAAATTAAATAATTAATTAATTTTTTGATAGTAGAATTAATTTAGTTTTTTCCACTGCACAACCACTGTAGATTTGACTTGAGTCTTCCTGACTTCATTGTCTTCTGTCTGAAAATCACTTGAGCTAGGTGAAATATATTTATTAATTTAGTTAACACACAAATGTACTGCCTGGTTCATTTGTGTCATACTAAATAAATATTCTTCAACATTTAATATTAAAAGTTATGATTTTCTGTCTTGTTCTTGCTTCTAGTTTTGACTTCAATATTTTCTTTTCTTGGAATATTGCTGTAGTAGGCACTTGGAATCTTCTGAACTCTTATGAAATACTACTTCTTTATTTTTCAACGACACTTGAACATATTAATGAACTTCTTTCGGTGTAGAGTAGAAACTTCATTAAAACACTTCTGATATTAGGATTCTTTGTGTCTAGTTTACTTTCTTCGTCTTAATTTCCTGTTATCGTATTTATTATTTACTGCTTTTTCTTATCTGAGTTGATTTGTCATGTAATTATTACAAATAGGCCTTATCATATGCCTTTCAACTCGTTTGTTAGATGATGTTTGTATATTTTCCTAGGGAGTCCATTGTTTTCCCCTGTGCAGTGCAGCCACATGAAGAAGTTGAATAAATCTGTCTAAGATGGTTCATCTTCAAAGTTGTCAGTCGGCAACTGAAGAGCCTGATTTATATCATTTTCTGTTATCCACAATTTTCATTATTGAATTTTGCAAGTGAATGCTAATATCCCATCTGCAGATGTGACTTTAGAAGACCTGTACACCTGTCTAAGAATATTTTGAATCAAGGGCACATTAGTAGTTAGGGCAAACCAGACCATAGAACTCTTGTTTAGAAACCGGATCCATTTACCTAACTCACCTGACTGAGTCTAGTCATCTACTAAAATAGATAGATAATTAGTCTTTTTAATCACAAAATGACCCGCCATTTAATTAAAAATGAATGATAATTTTTCGAATAAAAATGCTAATTTAAAGTCGAGATAATTTTAGTAAATTATGAAATAAACCCTAATTTTTTAAAAAATAAATTACTCAGATCAAATTGAAATTAAACTATGTTGATCTCCTAGTAATTCTAAGCACACTACTACTTTTATTATAATTTTTAATCAACTAGAACCCTAACAAATCGTAACAAACAGTTTGAATTACTAATAATGTGATTTTTCTAAAACTCTAACCAAACTAAGTGAAATTATAGGCAAATGAAAGGTATGGTTATGGGTGTCACAAAACTAGTTCCAGATTAAAATTTAGAAAGCAATTCTTTAAGTTATGGTTGAACAAAAATTTTAGATCTAGTTGTGCCGCAAGAGTGTGTATTGTATATATCGCCACAAAAATCAGAAAGAAATGAAGTTAGAATGCAACACATTTAAGTATTTATACTAGCGCAACAAAAAAATATCTTAAGTATTTTTTTGTGCCTATACAGTACTAGCACTGTATACAGTATAAGCGCCACTAACAAGTAAGGCGTAGCAAAACAATCTCTAAGGACTTTTGTTGCGCTCTATACAATACTTACACTATATAGGCGCAACAAAAGTCAAGAGGCGCAACAAAAGTTATGCAAATTGACTAAGTTGGCTGAGTCCTTGTTTGTTGCGCCTACACAGTTGAAGCACTGTGTATGGCGCCACAAAAGGCTCCAGCTCAACAAAAATACTTAGCATAATTTTCTGTTGCTCCAAAAAGAATTTTGCTACAAAATATATATATTAATATTTATGAAAATTTGACATATATAATTAAACAAATACAATATATTCACAAATAAAAATATATCACAAATTATTAATAATTTATAATAATAACAATCATTTGTTATAATTATAAATATTTATAATTTATGCCACTAACTTATTTTTAATAATTACGGCCCTTAAAAAATTAATTAAAATAAGGTTCAATAATTATAAAAAATTTACAAAATATTTATTATTAATAATAATAACATTAATTATTAAAATTATCAAAATAAATAAATTATGCTCCTTATTATTTTACTTTTATTTTAAATATGAGAATAAATAGATAAATATTTATCCTTTCTATTTAAAATAATTTAAAATAATATTTAAATATATAAGTGCTAAGAGTTTAGTACTTAAATACAAACACATAAATATTTATTAAGATAAAAATTAAATAAATACCAGATTAAAATTAGCAAACATGCACAAGGTATTTATTTAACTTATAATCGTAAGTACTGGAATAAAAATTTGGTAAATAAATTCACAAGTCCTAGAAATATTAACATTAAACAACTAGAGAATTTATCACCTTCAAATTGCAATTTTTGATTACTAACTAATTAGTTAATATAATTTAACATCTCAAGTTCACAAACCAGTCTAGTGAAGGAGATTTCATCTAGCGGTTTAAGGAAGATGTCTGCAATTTGCTGCTTTGTAGGTACAAAATGTAGAGTGCTAAACAGGAAAACATGATTGTTTGTGATTGCTATAGCACTCGTGTTGTCACAGAATATTGGAATTTTGCTCAACAACAGTCCATAGTCTCGAAGTTAGTTCCTTATCCACATATTTGAGCACAGCATCTTCCAGCAACAACATATTCAGCTTCAGCTATTGACATTGTAACTGAGTGCTACTTCTTGCTATATCATGAAACCAATCTTCTATCAAGGAATTGACAATCCCTGATGTACTCTTCTGACCAATCCTTCAACCTGCATAATCAAAATTTGTATAGCCAACAAAGTCAAAACCTGTATCTTTAGGTTACCAAATTCTAAGATTTAGACTTCCCTTAAGATACCTAAAAATTCGTTTAACAGCTACAAGATGTGATTCTTTAAGGTTAGAGTGAAACCTAGCACACAAGTATGTGGCAAACATAATATCTGGTCTACTTGCAGTTAAGTAAAGTAATGAGCCGATCATACCTCTGTAGCTTTTGATATCTACCCTCTTACCAGATTCATCTTTATCAAGCTTAGTGGCAATTGCCATTGAGGTTTTAGCTGTAGATATGTCTTCAAGACCATAATTCTTTAAAAGATCTCTGATGTACATGGTTTGGCAAATGAAGAATCTATATTTCCTTTGGCCTACTTGGAGTCCAAGGAAGTAGTTCAACTCACCCATCATGCTCATTTTATATTTACTCTACATTAACTTAGCAACTCTAATACATAACTGATCATTACTAGAACCAAATATAATGTCATCCACATATACTTGCACTAATATCATGTCATTTTTATGCATTTTATGAAACAGAGTCTTATCTATGACACCTCTAGTGAAACCATTTTTAAGTAAAAATTCTGATAGAGTGTCATACCATGTCCAAGGTGCTTGCTTTAAGCCATAGACTGCTTTGAAGAAGAAGTATACAAAATCAACAAATTATGGATCTTCAAACCCTAGGGGTTGTTCCACATACACTTCTTCTTTCAGCTCTTCATTCAGGAATCCACTCATCACATCCATTTGAAATACTTTGAAATTAGAATGTTCTGCGAATACCAGAAACATCCTGATAGCTTCAAGCCTTGCCAGTGGTGCATATGTTTCATCATAATCTATTCCTTCTTCTTGGGAATAACCTTTAGCACCCAGTCTGACCTTGTTCCTCGTCACTATGCCATCTTCATCCAATTTATTTCTGAATACCGACTTTGTGCCAATAATAGACTTGTTCTTTGGCCTAGTTACCAACTTCTAGACTTTCTGTCTTTCAAATTGAATGAGTTCTTCTTGCAGTGCAATAACTCAATCTGGATCTTCTAGTTCTTCTTCTACTTTCTTTGGCTCTATCTCAGAGAAAAAACCAGAAAATAAACATTCATTCTGCGAAGCACGTCTAGTTTGAACTCTAGCATCTGGATCTCCTAGAATCAACTGAAAGGGGTGTTCTCTACTCCACACCCTATGCCTAGGTAGATTTGCTCTAGATGATTCATCATGATTTTCATTAGTGTGCTAAGTTCTATTAGTTGATCCTTCAATTGCCCCCTGAGCTGCTACTGGGTTGAGAATGAGATTTTTTGCCACTACTAGTAGTTTATGTGAATCTTCCACTATTTCCACTACTAGGGTCAGAATCATCAATGTTGTTATTCTCAATTGGTGCTTGATATTCTATTGCAGCTTCAAGTTCTTCTTCACCTTCATCTGAGTTCATATTTTCAAACTGCAGAATTTCAGCGTCATCTATTCTTTTTAGATTTGGGAGCTTGAGATCATCGAAATTTACATTCATGCTTTCAGTGACCTTCTTGTGTTCAATCATATAAACCCTATATTCCCTAGATTCCAGAGAGTAACCAAGAAATATGCCTTCATGAGCCTTGGATTCAAACTTTCTAAGATACTCATCATCTTTCAATACAAAGCTTTTTACTCCAAACACATGAAAGTACTTTAGTGTTGGTTTCTTGTTTGCCATCAACTCATATGGAGTCTTATCATGATCTTTGGTAATTTGGGTGCGATTCTGAGTGTAGCAAGTTATGTTGACTGCTTCAGCCCAAAAGTAAAAAGGTAACTTAGCTTCATTCAACATTGATATTGCTGCTTCAACCAAAGTTATGTTCTTCCTTTCTACTACTCCATTTTGTTGTGGAGTTCTGGGCGCTGAATATTGTCTTGAAATACCTTTCTCAATACATAAATCATTTAGGGTTACATTCCTGAATTATGTTCCATTGTCATACCTTATCTTTGTTTGAGGGGTTCATCTTTTGAGGCTAGAAACAAAACCCAAGTATACTTAGAGTACTCATCAACAATTACTGGTGCATATCTCTTCCTTGACATAGACATGACATTAACTGGACCAAATAAATCCATGTGCAGAAGTTGTAGTGGTTCAGTAATGTCTGATGATTCTTTGCTTCCGTGAGATGTTTTCTTTGACTTTCCTTTTTTACAGGCTTCACACAGACCTTCTTGACATAATTCCATCTCAGGTAAACCTCCAATCAATTCCTTCTTAACTAAAGAGTCCATTGCCTTGAAGTTCAGGTGTGATAGTTTCTTATGTTATAACCAACTATCCTCGATTGAAGCTTTGCTATAAAAACATTGAACTTCGCCTTTACTTGTAGAGAATAAATCAGCCACAAAGAGATTCCCCTTTCTCACTCCATGAAGAGCAAGCTTATCATCTTTCCTTCTTTAAACTTCACACATCTCCTTCTTGAATGTGACATTATAACCTTTGTCAGTGAATTGGCTGATACTTAGGATATTGTGTTTCAGTCCGTCAATAAGAGAGATATTCTCAATGATAACATTGCCAATTTCCAAATTACCATATCCCATTATGAATCCCTTGATGTTATTTCCAAAATTCATTATCGGGCCAACTTTCTCAATCACATCAGATAATAGGGCTTTATCACCAGTCATATGCCTAGAATAGCCACTGTCGAGAATCCACATGACATGTTTGTTCGTTGCTATACCCTTTGATGACTGAGGTGATGCCTCTGAAGTGTCTGCCATAAGTGTAATATTTCCATATGCCTCTTCTTCATCATTATCATAATCATCCCTGCTTTTCCCTCGGCTATATAAGCTCTCCCTTGATGCTTCTTTACCGGTGCATCATACTTTTGTTTCAGTTCATTATATGACTCTTTCCTTTCCTTTCCTTTCTTAGGCTTCCAACATTCTGTAGTAAAATGTTCGGGTTCATTGTACTTGTAGGATTTAAACTAACTACGGTCTACTATTCCATTCTTGTAACCTCCTTTGCTAAAAGACCCTAAAGATGAAACACCTCGGTTGTTGTTTCTGAAGCTGGAACCACTGTAAATTGAGTTACTCTTGAACTTTTACTTAGGGTTCCTCCTAAACCATAGGTTCTTGAATTTTCCTGCCATATAGGGCATTGTCTTGTTTTCTAACTGTTCAAGTTCTTCTAGTGAGTATAAGTCATCTTAATCACCTATTTGAGCATTTTTTGTGAATTTAGCTTCCAGAATCTCTTCTTTCTCAATTACAGGCTTTTCTGTATTGGTCTCGGTAACAACAAAATCTTTGGCTATAAGGGTTGTAGTCTTCAATAAAGTTGTATTCTTGTTATCCACTGTCCTTGAACCATAAATGATTTGTCTTTGCTCCTGCTCCATTTCTTAAGTCTTGAGCTTTCCATATAGAATTTCAATTGACATGTCATTTATGTCACTTATTACAGAGATTTTGTGTTCAAGGTGTGCTGGTACTGTCAACATGAATTTTCTGTTGATCTCCCTACATGAGTAGGCCTATCCATGCAGAGACAAGTGATCCAACAATTTGTTGTATCTCTCAAAGACTTGAGTGATACTTTCTCCGGGTAGTGACTTGAATGCCTCGTACTGGGATGTAAGAATATCCAGTCTATTTTCCTTCACCTCTGCAGTACCTTCCATTAGCAGATCAATAGTATCCGACATTTTCTTGGCACTTGTATAGTTAATCACTTGAATTAACATTATAGTGTCCGGTGAATCCATTAAGAAACATTGAAGATGATTATCCCATGCTACTATTTCTTTATTAGTGTCAGTGTACTCTGAAGGCTCCTTTGGGGTAAATCCTTGAGGAATCCGTTCTTCATCATCTGAGACTGTTTTAGGTGTAAGCTTTTGAGAAACATAGGGTTCATTTTCCAAAATGCCCATGTATTGAAAATTAGTTGATTTGATGAAAGTGGACATCTTCTTCTTCTATAAAATCTATTCATTTTTGTCAAAGGCTGGGATTTTGATACTACTAAGTTTCTGAGTACTCATGGTTACGAAGAATTTTAAATCTTAAGAAAAATTATTTCCTTAAAAATCAAATTAATTCGAATAAAAATTAAATTTCAAGAAATAAAATTTTAATTCAAATTCTTGAAGATTGATAGCCTTAACAATTAGTGGACTTAATATTTTGGAAAAATTTGAAATTGAATTTTCTTTAATAAATAAAGAAATTTCAAAATAAATTTTTCTAGTTCTCAAAATGCACTTTTTGAAAAACTCTATAGGATCTTGATTTGTAACTTCAATCAACAAACTCTGATACTAATTTTTAGGTCCTAAATCATCGTAGAAGGGGGGGTTGAATATGATGTTAGTAGATTTTTCTTGGATTACGGATTAAGTATGTGTGTTCTTAAGATATTGAAATGGTAAGCTATGAAATACAACGATTAGGGGAAATACAAATATATTATTAAATACTTGAGGTGCTACACTTCTAATCAATAGATTAGCTACAATGGGTTATAATCAATGTATCAACAAAAAATACAGTCGGGTGTTTAATGCTTGGCTTTAATGGAGCTCCCATAAGTTTGTTGAGTTTCTGAAGAAGATGCACACTTATCCTTTTCATTTAACCCCATATATATATTTGTGTAGTCTTCAAAATCAATTTGAATTGATTTACATCACAATACATAAGTCATTTGTTGCACCTGCAAGAGGGTAAGTAGAGTATAGACCCCACAAAGCTTTTGTTGCGCCTAAGGTGATTTGTTGCGCTTTTACTCCATCTGCCTTGTATAGGTGCCATAAGTCACTTAGAATATTATATAAATAATTCCTTATGCCTAATGATGTTTTGTTGCACCAAGGATATTTTGTTCACCTCTACACTAGATACCTTGTATAGGCGTCACCAACTACTTAGAAATTTCTACACTTGTTTCCTTGCGCCTAGTGTTGAAGTTTGTTGCGCCTATACTCTTACTCCCTTGTATAGGCGCCACAAAAACCTTCCCTTAAACTTTTGTTGCTCCAAAACAATCTTGTTGTGCTTTTAGTTGATTTTGTTGTGCCCCATACTCTTGTTCCCTTGTATTGGAACAACAAAAATAGTAATACTTGTCTTAGAGAATCACTTGAAGTGCTTGAAGTATATACTACTTAATTTTCACTCTTCTGGCTTGATCAACTAATGTTCGTCCGATACATCAAGGTAATTCTCTTCTTGTTGTGTTGACGCTTAGTGCACTAGTCTGGTTCACAAATGACTAACACTAAATTAAATTCTCTTGACTTCTATTCTGTTTTAGATGATTAACCTTGGTCCTTTGCATTGCTTCTGTTCACTGAAACCCTTTAACATTCATATTTGAACCACTGCAATTTGTTTGCCAGTTTCACACGCTTAACATATATGATCTTTAACGAAATTGAGATGTTCTTTCGAACATATAGTTTTAATGAGTTTCATGTTAACATGGCCCAACCTTCGATGCCACAACCATGGATCCTCATTAATGGAAACCAAACATACATTCTTATATTTCTTAGTGTCACACCTATAGACATTTTTATCACGTAGACAATTTAGAGCTAGTCTTATGTCTACATCGTAAATAGAACAATGTGATGAATGAAAGACTACTTTGCAACCATTATCACATAGTTGACTTGTGGATAAAAAATTGTACTTTAGTCCCGTGACTAATTGTACATTTGTTACTTTGAATTATTCATTTCCGATATCCCCAATGCCAATAATGTTGCCTTTGCTGCTATCTCCGAAGGTTACACTCTCAGCGGCTATCTTTCTAATGTTGTTCAACAATGACTTATTACCGGTCATATGTCGAGAACATCCACTATCAAGATACTAGACGTCTTTCTTAGCAGTAAGGCATACCAACATAACAAATTAGTTAAACCTTTTAGTACCCCTTTGTCTTAAGGGTCCTTGGGTTAGTACATCATAAGGCATATATGAACTAGTATTAACAAATCTAGGTATGGGATAATATTACACAGAATCATGTAATTTTTTAGATGCTTCATTCCTAGTAGAGATATGATAGAGATATTTCCAAGGGGTATATTTGTTATATTTGACATAATCATGAGTCTTCCTAGGTGGAAATATAGTAATACTCGAGTTTCTAGAATTAGCATTGGCATTGAAATTCGCATTATTAAATCTAATAAGAGCATTCGAACTACTAGGATAAGCATTATGACTCACATTAGCATGATAACTCGATCTAGCATGATAACTCGCATTTTTAGGCATATAGTCATTTAAGTTACGAGACTGACCATGGTAGTTAGGATTTTTAGTCTTAGAACCATTTTGATGAATCTTTTCCATTCTAATTATACTAGAGCTAGGATGTACATTCCCCATGTTCATTGGTTTATAGATTATTGGTTCTTGATGATATCAAGACCTTGGTTGACTTTAAACATTCACATTAGGATCATTTCTCTTTTAAGATAATTTCTTATCCTTTCGATTTTCAGAAATTGATCCTTTAGGAACCCATTTGTACTTCCCTTTAAGTTCAATTTCTATGGCTTTGCAATATAAACGAGTATGTCCACTTAAATTGTAATACGTACACTGTTGGGTCCCGGAGATCGTAGAGGGGGGGGGGGGGGGTGAATACGATTCCCAAATTAAAATTATGACTTTTAATTATTTTTGGGACAATTAAAAATTTACTTTGGTTCAAACCCGGTTACTGTTCATTGTCTTCTTCAAGCTCAAAAATTCCATTAAAAATAACCAAGGCCAAGAACAGAAAAACATCCAAAACACACAACACAACAAGATTCAAGAATATGTCTTTATATTCATTGAAGTGGGGTAAATGCTACAAACAAGTTCAAGAACATAAGCTAAAGAACACAACAAAGAAATGATTCTTGGATCCTCTAAACATATATAAGTTATAGATCTAGGAGACAAAAATCAACCCTATCTTCTAAACAAGATTTAGCGAGTGTTTACAATAGAAAGATAGAGGAGTGGTGTAGATAAAGAAAATCATGGCCCCAAAATATTCAAGATCTAGTTTGGCCATGGGGGAGAGAAAAATAATTTTTTTTCTCTCTCTCCCCTTTTCAATTCTTATCCGGACACACTTTTTTTTTTCTTCTTATAAAGATGGAGACTTGAGTTCCTTTTTGTATTATTGAAAAAGGTGTTGTTTTTTGTTTTTTGCTTTTTGTTTTTCCACCTTTTACTCTTGTCCAATCAAATCTTATCTTCAAAGTCATGTGCCAAGCATGCCTTTGGAAATATTTAATGTAAAAGTAATATTTAAATAAATATATATAATATAAATAAAGAATGTCTTTATTTATAAAATATATAAATAAATAAATAAATACTTTACTTAATTAAATTAAATTAAATATTTCCATTCCACTCTTCAATTTGTGTAGACTTCCTTATCCAAATACTTGACCCCATATACGTGACTCCACCACGTCCAAGTATTTGGCCTTCTAATATGTGAAGCTTTAGTAAGATCCAATCAGGTTGTGCCGTCTGTCCCATATCCATTAGGCTGACATTTCTCCAACACTGATTTACCACCTTTGTTGATCCTCCACATGACTCAAGAAAACCAACAACTTTAGAACGATTAAAACCATATTAACCGACGAGAGCTTGCCTCCAATGTCCTGACACTTTATGCAATAGTCTGGTTCATAAGTGACTAGTCTTGAGAGGGGCTCTTGATTCCGAACATGATTCCACATTCTTCTTTGCAAACCTTACTTGTAGCTTCGATTGTAATGCACTAAAATCTTCATAGACTAAGACAATCTTCTGTAGCTTCCACATCCTTGAATAGATGTCAATATCTTTTATTCTCCAATGATGCCTGAACATGTTAATGAACTTCTTCCATTGAGCTTCAAGTCTGTAGATGATCCTTTGATACTTTGTCTTAACTGAACTCTGTGATCCAAGATTTCTGTGCACCTGCATATTATTACATGTCCAGTTCTATCGTTGAGTTATCATCAACCATTACATAGAGATGACATTTAGCATTTCTAGTATACATGAAAGTGCAATGAGTTACTTCCCTTCACTCTTATCTCCCCTTTCAATCTCCCCCTATTTGGTTGATATGGAATAGCAATCAAATATTATTTCCCTTTACAATCTCCCCCAAAAGCAATTAAATAAAATTAACTACTAGAGGATAACTCAACTAACATACAAGAAACAATTAAAGTACTGGACATGAAAATAATATATAAAAGGTTCTGGAAAGATATAATCAGTTAAATCCAGATTTCCTGAGTTGCTGAAAATGAATGATGAATTTCTGAATTTCATTTTCCTTTAGCTTCCTCCACTTCAATGTTCTTCAAAGATGAGGTTCTTTCAATAAAGAAACAAATCATTAGTACAGACTTCTGAACAATCATTCTTATTCATCTTGTAATTCGAACTAGAACATACAGCTCTTTATGTTCCCCATAAGAGGTCAACTCATTCTTCCCTTAAGGTTGTTCTCTCTTGGAATGAAAGTCACTTCCTCTTTTTCTTCAGGATGTTATATTTCCAGGAAACATATTTTTCTTTCTTCCCTGCACTACTCCACTGACTTCATCTATCACTGAAACAAGAAATATAACACACTTGGACACTTCTCAGATGCCCCTTGAAAATCTCCTTCACATTCTTCTTTACCCAGAAAACTTCTACTTAGCAAAAACTCCCCCTGAGTTGATACTCTTCAAAGAAATCTTCATTTTCATTCATTGTTCGTGCTAGAAAGAATTCTTCTGCCGAACCTCTCCTAAAAATGTTCCAAGGACATATCTTCAAACAAATAGAGAAAAATCCCTTAGATATCTTTTCAGAATAAGATATAGCATTGCAAACCAAGATGTTAAGATTCTCCATAACTTCTCCCCCTTAGTACGACAAGTAACTTCTTCCCAATTGACAAAAAGTAACTTCTCCACTTCAGACAAAAAATTAGTTAAGTCTACAACACCTTTAGGGATTAGGCTCCAACCAATTACTAAGAAACTCCCCCTTAGTAATTTCTCCCTTGCATCACTAAGATTTCAATTTTATCTAATTTTCCCCCTTAGTTCATGCAAGCTCCAATCCACCCTTGTGTCTTTATATATCCTCTAAGTAACCTCCACAAGATAGGATTGACAGATCTCGTTTCTTGTATCACCAAATTCTCCCCCTTAGTTGAGAATATCTTTTAAAATAATAAAAGTATCATCTACATCCAATCGAATAAGAAACTTTCCTCCAATTGAACATAAAATCCTCCTTAGGCCTAAATATTAATGTCTCCCCCTTTGTGATTGAGAACAACATGAATTAATAGACCCAAAGGTAATAGTTTGGACATTCCCACTAAGCTTCAGCTAGACTCTTCTTCAGCTTGTCTTCCAGAAAAAAAATCTCTTCAACATTTCAGAGCTGGAAAATTCAGTAACAGGATTCAAGCATAGTAGCAAGCTTAATGTTTGGTCTATGGTTTCATCACTTCTACTACGTTATGTTGTTGTTTACACTTTCAAGCGTAAGTGTTCCACTCATTTCTCTCCCTATTTCTCTCACTCAAGAGTATCACTCCCTCACTTCACTCAAGTGTTTCTCTCCCTTACTTGCACTCATTCCATTTATAGCAATTTGTACCTGCAAGTAAATCCATGCTAGTCTCACCAAGATATTATGGATCGTTGACTGTAGCATGTTGTCGATCACTAAAGATCTAGGTTCTGAGATGGAATCTCAGACAGGGTTTCAGTTAGGTCATCACCCAACTCACCATGAGCAAATCCATGCACACGTGGCTCGTCGTCGGGGAATAACCCTTCTGAAATTGGAATCTCCTCCATTCCAAGAGTGACTGAAATCCCAACAGCCTGATCCTCAAAAGACTCATCAAATTGGTAAACCAACTGAATCATAGTCTACGAGTTGTTGCTCAGAAACTTTCAGCATCAACAATCTCCCCATATGCAAATCCATGCACTGGATCATTAAATGTGGTATGTGTACTAGCAACTATCTAAGCATCAACCGACTCCCTATATGTAAGTCCATGCACTGGATCGTTGACGGTGATATGCCTTTAAGTTTTGAGCGATCCATGTATTCCAGAATTTGAATTCCTGGGAGAGTAGACGTGTACAAACATCTCTCTCAATCACCTGTGAAGATGAATTGACTCATTATTTTCAGTCATGGAAAAATGTTAGTGATTGCCTCTCAACATCAACAGATTGCTCTGCAGATGTGAAATCCCGTTAGGGAACTAGGACCGTTCCTCCTAGGAAGGTTGACAAGGATTCTAATATATGGCAAGAAATCCAAGTTTCCCTCAAATGCCTGTGAATGTGGCTCAACAACTTCATTCATCATGAATGGTAAACAAAGAAGTTTAGGGGTTTTACCTATACCTCACAATGTGCACTTCTTGCAATGTGTCCTCACAATTGTTAGTCCCAAGAGAGGCTAGAGAACTGTTAGGTCCTATAACATCCCTTAGAAGTAAAAACATTAGGATTACCATCAGCGTGAATGCTTTTGGTGTGCTTGACTCATTACAAGGTGTTCTAGCTGACGAGCGAATTTTCAATGAAATCACCCTGTTGAGAGAGTTTATTCAGAAACGGTTGAAATGCCTTTTCAGCTCTGCATCCTTTTGAGAGAATACAGATGAGCTACAGATACCTCAATTTGTATACTTCTTTCCTTCTCGAGAGGTAGAGCTGTGAGTGCACTTCCGACACATCATTTGCTTCAATTAATGCAGTTTCTCCCTTAACAACCGCTAATCTACATAAGTTCCTTATATCACCAAGGGTTGAAAGTTTGAATTAGAATGATAGTGTTTGGTATTAAGGCCTTGGTTAGAAATTGATGGATTATTCAACTTCTAGACCTTCCCCTATAGCCACAAATGCCTTTTCAGCTCTGCATCCTTTTGAGAGAATACAGATGAGCTACAGATACCTCAATTTGTATACTTCTTTCCTTCTCGAGAGGTAGAGCTGTGGGTGCACTTCCGACACATCCTTTGCTCCAATTAATGCAGTTTCTCCCTTAACAACCGCTAATCTACATAAGTTCCTTATATCACCAAGGGTTGAAAGTTTGAATTAGAATGATAGTGTTTGGTACTAAGGCGTTGGTTAGAAATTGATGGATTATTCAACTTCTAGACCTTCCCCTATAGCCACTAAGGCCAAGCCATTACGGCTAAATAGATAGAGTTGATTAGAGCTATATAAAATTTGGTAGAGTATGATTAAACTTATTCTCTATTCTTCTCAGAAATATAGCATCGGAGCAATGTGTCCTCAAGAAACAATGCACCAGAGCTAAAATGTGGGAATTAATAAAGAATAGGTAAAAGAATATTAAGCCACATTTCATAAACTCACAATTTTGAAAAAAAAGTTTAACAGATTAAGAAAAGTGTTCTTTTGAATTTCTCTTAGACAAATATCCAATTGAAATTCAACTCTTTTAACAAAAATATTTTGATTAATAACTCAAATCTATTTCATCTTGCTCACTGTATGTTTTCAGAAATTATTTTGCAATTCATTCTTATCTGATATTATCTCCGACTTAAAACATAAATCTTTAAAAAAAATTGAATAAATGCTTTAGTCATACAGTCCAAGGCACTAATCCCAAAGCAAACAACCATTGTTTTAATACTACAGGTCAATGTGAAACAGACATTAACAAGAGTTTTGAAAAAGATTTTACCAATGGTTGATACCTCAAGATCAAAACAATTTACTCAAATAAAATAGCCCGATACCATGCAACCTAAGTTACAAGTTATCAAGTAACTTTATTTAAACAAATCGTGGAGAGAAAACAGTTTTCATTACAAAACATTTAGAAAGAGAGGGGATATATAATTTTGAAATAGAAAGATAATCCTCAAGAAATGTTCTCTTTCAAAGGGAGTTTTTTTAAAAAAATATTTTAGTGGCTTTTCATTCTCTGGCAAATGAATGCATGTTTAGATAAAACATTTTTCACAAGAAATAGACAAGAAATTTCTTTATGCATTCAAGTTCTAAAGAATGAAAAACATATGTTAATACTAATGAATTATCAAAGATATGAATGACAAGACATTCAAAAGTACTAACATCATTCAATCATTTTGTAATAAAATGCATTTTACTACAAAACAATCAAGAACATAGGATACTTACATTATGCTAGACAATTACCATTTATCGCTTGAAACAAACACATATTGCAATATAGATCATGGTAATTCTAAAGCATAAAACATAAGCATCCGCTAAACACTGAACATACATTGACCGAATGACAACATTTAACTTCTTACACTACATCTTAAAAATTATCACATAAGCATATTGAAAATACTCATGACAATCAGAATGTATGTAAGCTCGAGGTACTAGTTGCATCAGAGATCAAATACCTTTAAATATTAATGCTAAAATTTATGATCTTTGACAACCCCTCGCGATGTAGTAAATTACTTTCAATATCAGTGTTTTTGAAATAATCTTTTTATCACTTAGTGCAGAAATTCTAAGTGACATCACTAATATCAAAAGAATGACAACTAATATTAATGGATTTTGCAAAATACATGAATTACATCACTTAAACTACATATTAAGTGGTTCCATTAATATTAGCATTAAATAATTAGAAGTAAATAAAATTACAATTAATTAATATATACAAATACTTACGATAAAACATTTAATACATATAGCATGAATAACATATGACAGCACAAAGTACGAGGTCTTAGATATAAATTGACTATACAAAGAGATGCTACATTGTTAGGTCCCTAGGTCCCGGGTGATCATAGGTAATCTCATAGCGATAATATTGGGTCCCGGGTGGTCACAAGCCAAACATTAATCAGTTTCTAGAGATCGTAGACATCTAAATAGCATGAACACTCTCTATAAACATTATATTTAAATAAATCAATATTAGACTAGAGTGACATACCTTAGTCAATAGAGCTTTTACTAGTGTATGATCATTGAATGAACAATTACTCCTCTTTGCCCTAGAGATCGAATGTTTACTCCTTTCGAGATCGAACGTTTACTCCATTTGGAAAGGAATAACTTTTCAGCTACCAGTTAACATTATTCCTCGAAACAATACAACGCTCATCCAGACGGAAACTGCATTACCTTCAACACCCAAATATTTCCTTGTAGATATTGATCTTGGCAACAGCTTCACTAAACTCAGCACTCTAGAAACCAGTAGTCCTGACACTAGCAGAGTAGAACCTTCAAAAACTCCAAACTACCCTTTAGCTTCTATATCAATACCAAGTCTTCATGTGGATTGATTCCTTGTGCTAAGTGTATCTGCCTCTGGTTCAATAGAGTTAGTTCCTTGATTCGAACCCTACTCAATCTTGATTAGTTAGTGCATCTTCAATCTTCATTGAATTCACTCATAAAAACCAATGAAATACTCTTATACATGCACTACACTACCAATCACTACTCTATTACCCAGATTCATCAAGAACTGACTCTAGGAAATGTTGTTACACAAAACCCTTTGTCATGACAGATGTGTCCTTAATGTTCTTAGATATTCAGTGGGTAGAGTAGTCTTCTTCATATATGATTGAGATCGTCTTGCATTATTTTTAAATTAACAATTTCCTTTCTAATATGCAATCATTCAATATGGATAACTAAGTGTTCCTAAGAATCTCAACTCTTACTCAATGAGCACTGCTAGCCTTTGAACATCAAACATGACTAGTTGATCCAACTTACTGTTGCTCCCCCTGTGATGCTGCTTGCAGCTTTTCTTCATCTGGTGTCATCTGATCTTGAGCCCTAAATATGATGTCAACCTTTAGAAATTCAGAGCTAAAATCAAACGAATGTTAGGGAGCTTGATGATGATGTTCACTGCATCTAGATCATCTTAAATCAATCACAGACTCTGTGTAAGCTCTTAACTCGAAATAAGATAGCCTTCCATCACACCATGTGACTTCAGGCATGATTAATCTTACTTGATGTCTTCTCTTTACATTTGTTGATTAGACTTGCTGTGTCAACTGATTCAACCGTAGTGAATAGGAAACCTTAACTCTATCCATTATCCTTGTAATTCCACTCAAGGTCTGGATTTCCCTATCAACTCCTCCATTTGGTCATGAAGTCCGGAAACTGAACTTTACTCTAGAATACTCCTTTCAGTACAGACATAACATAGAACTTCGTTCGTCAACAAATTCCATTACCTGCCCTCAAAGTGTTCTTACAGCAATCTGCCTAATCCTTTGAATGTGATTAATCACTGAGATGCTTCATCTATCGAATGCACGAACAAATACCAAAACTAAACAGGGTAGCCTTTGACTTGACTTCCCTTCAACTGACATACTTGACTAATATCCTTCTTAAAAGAATTTCATTAGAAGTAGTCCTTTCTCACTAACTTCATCTTTACCGTCGAATCTGTTATCTTGATAAACCAAGTATTATATAATAAACCAAGTGTGAGAGCATCACTTGTTGTTGCAGCTAACTCCATTCTGATAAACTTCAACGAATAGTTGACTTCATCATAATCATTACATTTCGTGTCAGCAATAACCTCACTTCTAGTAGAGTGAGCTTCTATTTCTCTTGACCCCGATCAATACTGTTCATCCTCGAACTGATATTAGGAAACCCTTCGCAAAGAATTCTCCAGGTCTTCCTTAATATTGTGCTTCAGATCATTCAAGAAAAATAGGTAACCTTGCTTAACCATTTGAATATCAAAGAAAAAGTAGTTACATGCCTCGAACATGAAAATGTCAGAGATATATAACTTATACATGTTGAAAGATACTCTGCATTCACAAATGATTAAGACACGTGGTCCTCAATTTTGATTGAGTCCAAGGGTTAGAGATATTTCTAAACATAGTTAACAACAAAGCATTCAAGTTCAACATGCTCATTCTTATCTGACTAATCACTCCTCATTTATATCAGCCTCAACAAATAGTCTTGGCTATGAGCTCAGTGATCCCAACCTAACTTAAGGTGGACTAGCAGTCTATAAAAATCATGTCGTACATATATGTAGTCATAGAAGAATCAATCACTCAGATTCCTAATTCTTTTAAATCACCTTTGTTGTTCACTTTAACATTATATTATCTCTAATTACCTGAGTCAATTTAAATTTAAAATTTAATTCATGGTTTATTATACTGACCCCTAGGCAATTCCCAAATTAGAAACAAACTCATCTTAACAAGCACATGATCAGATATAGCATTTAATACAACCATGCGAGTATAAACATATTATAGACAATGTAAACATCAAGGCACTTAGCATGCAACAAATACTCTTTCCGATAAATGTACCCCTACAAATACCTAAGACTCTATATGCTAACATGATCAATTTTCGTAAAGCAAGAATTAAATCACACAAGATCTAATCATGAAGTCAAATAATGATAAACAAGCAACACTAACAAACTAGCATAAGTTATCTAATTTATATAGAAATCAAGGTGAGACATGCATTACATCAAACTTATAATATAATGCAGTTCAGCACTTAATACTCTATAATTGAATCAAACAAGTATAAACTAGTTAGAAAGTATACTTGAGCGATGCTTAATATTCCATCTCGAGTGATAATCAATTGATTCAAATCAATTTCCATTCTACTGACACTCATGGAAGTATCCTTGCATTTGACCTCAATAACAAATGATGTTCCTGCTTCAACCCAAACTAATACCTGATTGTTCTGCTTAAAGACCCCGACATAGAATGTCTCATGTTCTGCTTGAAAAGATCACTCTTCTTTGTATGTGTAGCAATAACCCCTTGATTATCATATGTCAGTGATAATCAAACCTTGTGTATTTCTGCCACTGATGTCCTTTAACCAAATCTTCAATTGTTGTTTTGGTTCTTTGAGCGATAAACTGAATTCCTTTTCAAAATCTCAAATTCTTCAGATATTGATTCGAAAACCATTGATCGAAGACTCTTCCCTAAATGAACTAATCCACTTTCAATAACCAAATGATCCACTAAGTAGACCGATGTAGAAATACATCTCCAATGGTAAGTTCAGGTCTCAACTCTATTAGAATGTTCTTCAGTCAGTTCGTTTGTCCTCAACGAATGAAGAATCAACTCCTGTTGTTTCGTTTAATAAAACATTTTGTTCAAACAGAAGTATTTAATTTTTTAAGAATTTAAATAATCAAAATAAATTGGAAATGCATTTTTTTTGATAAATAATAATAAATTTCTCAATTTTAAATTATAAATAAAATAAAATAATTCGAAAAGAAAGTTTTGATATAGAGATAACAAATTTTTCAAGGTATATTAAATAATCCTGAAAAAAGAAATTATTTCCAATCAAAATTAATTTCCAAAGAATTTTATAGAATTTATAATCCAAAACAGTTTCAATTATAATTAAAATAAAACAGATTGAAAATATAAGTTTGATATAAAAATAATAAATTTTCAAGTCATCTAAGATATTCTTGAAAATAAATTATTTCAACCAAAATGATTTTCCAAAAAGTTTTATGAGATTTATAATGAAAACTTCCAAGCTTAAATTATAATTAAAATAAAACAACTCGAAAACATAATTTTGAAATAGAAATACTAAATTTTCAAAACATTTAAATTATTCATGAAAATAAATTATTTCAATCCAAAAATATTTTCCAAAGAGTTTTATAAAATTTGTAATTAAAGTTTTAAAAAAAATAAATTATTAAACCTCAAAAATAATTCTCAAAATACTTTTAAGAAAATTAAACTCAAAAGAAATTAAATTGGATTTTAAGATTAATTTTAGTTTTCAAATTAATAAAATTCTTAACTAAGAATATTAAAAATATAAAATATTTGACTCTAAAATTTAAAAAAAATAAAATATTTTCCAAGGTATAAAATAAACTTGAAAAATAAATTATTTAAATTTAAAAATTATTTCCAAAATATTTTATATAATTAAATTCAAATTTAGTTATTAAATTAATTATTAAACTAAAAACATTTTAAGAAAAGAAATAAAAAAATTCAAAACGAATAAACCCAGCTTGTGTGTAATATCAGCCACCTAAATGATAACATGTGTCATGTTAAAACTGCTCTCTATGTACAACTTCTACATAGGAATTTGTACTTAGGTTCTATCTCGAACTTTAAGTAGAACTTCTACATAAAATTTCTACTTAGGTTCTATCTCGAACATTAAGTAGAATATTCGAGATAATGTTCGAGTTAGACACTATCTCGAACATCAAGTCGAATATTCGAGATAATGTTCGAGTTAGACACTATCTCGAACATCAAGTCGAATATTCGAGATAATGTTCGAGTTAGACACTATCTCGAATATCAAGTCGTACATTAAGTAGAACTTCTATATAAAATTTCTACTTAGGTTCTATCTCGAACATTAAGTCGAACTTCTACATAGAATTTCTACTTAGGTTCTATCTCGAACATTAAGTCGAACTTCTACATAAATTTTCTACTTAGGTTCTATCTCGAACATTAAGTAGAACTTCTACATAGAAATTTCTACTTAGATTCTATCCAGAACATTAAGTAGAACTTCTACATAAAAATTTCTACTTAGGTTATATCTAGAACATTAAGTAGAACTTCTACATAGAAATTTCTACTTGGCCTCTATCTAGAACATTAAGTAGAACTTCTACATAGAAATTTCTACTTGGCCTCTATCTAGAACATTAAGTAGAACTTCTACATAGAAATTTCTACTTAGGTTCTATCTAGAACATTAAGTAGAACTTCTACATAGAAATTTTTACTTGGCCTCTATCTAGAACATTAAGTAGAACTTCTACATAGTATCCTTCCTTGTGTACTTAGAAAATATTTCCACCTCCAGAATTTCTACTTGGCTCTAAGTAGAAACTAATCTAGAATTTCGAGATAGGAATTTCTACATAGGTTCCCTAGTAAGTACTTAGAGAAATTCTGGGTTTCAACAATTAACGAAACACCTACTCCTTCCTTTCCGGATGTCCAGTGAACCAAAATAAATAATAATTTTTTTATTTTCGTAACCTCTTTAATCTCAAAAATAAAAATAGATCCAATCGATTTGTATGTCAATCGAGTAGCTCTGATACCAATTGTTGGGTCCCGGAGATCATAGAGGGGGGTGAATATGATTCCTAAATTAAAATTATGACTTTTAATTATTTTTGGGACAATTAAAAATTTACTTTGGTTCAAACCCGGTTACTGTTCATTGTCTTCTTCAAGCTCAAAAATTCCATTAAAAATAACCAAGGCGAAGAACAGAAAAACATCCAAAACACACAACACAACAAGATTCAAGAATATGTCTTTATATTCATTGAAGTGGGGTAAATGCTACAAACAAGTTCAAGAAAATAAGCTCAAGAACACAAAAAAGAAATGATTCTTGGATCCTCTAAACATATATAAGTTATAGATCTAGGAGACAAAAATCAACCCTATCTTCTAAACAAGATTTAACAAGTGTTTACAATAGAAAGATAGAGGAGTGGTGTAGATAAAGAAAATCATGGCCCCAAAATATTCAAGATCTAGTTTGGCCATGGGGGAGAGAAAAATAATTTTTCTCTCTCTCTCTCCCCTTTTCAATTCTTATCCGGACACACTTTTTTTTTCTTCTTCTTATAAAGATGGAGACTTGAGTTCCTTTTTGTATTATTGAAAAAGGTGTTGTTTTTTGTTTTTTGTTTTTTGCTTTTTGTTTTTCCACCTTTTACTCTTGTCCACTCAAATCTTATCTTCAAAGTCATGTGCCAAGCATGCCTTTGGAAATATTTAATGTAAAAGTAATATTTAAATAAATATATATAATATAAATAAAGAATGTCTTTATTTATAAAATATATAAATAAATAAATAAATACTTGATTTAATTAAATTAAATATTTCCATTCCAGTCTTCAATTTGTGTAGACTTCCTTATCCAAATACTTGGCCCCGTATACGTGACTCCACCACGTCCAAGTATTTGGCCTTCTAATATGTGAAGCTTTAGTAAGATCAAATCAGGTTGTGCCGTCTGTCCCTTATCCATTAGGCTGACATTTCTCCAACACTGATTTACCACCTTTGTTGATCCTCCACATGACTCAAGAAAAACAACAACTTTAGAATGATTAAAACCTTATTAACCGACGAAAGCTTGCCTCCAATGTCCTGACACTTTATGCAACAGTCTGGTTTATAAGTGACTAGTCTTTATAGGGGCTCTTGATTCCGAACATGATTCCACATTCTTCTTTGCAAACCTTACTTGTAGCTTCGATTGTAATGCACTAAAATCTTCATAGACTAAGACAATCTTCTATAGGTTCCACATCCTTGAATAGATGTCAATATCTTTTATTCTCCAATGAGGCCTGAACATGTTAATGAACTTCTTCCATTGAGCTTCAAGTCTGTAGATGATCCTTTGATACTTTGTCTTAACTGAACTCTATGATCCAAGATTTCTGTGCACCTGCATATTATTACATGTCATGTTCTATCGTTGAGTTATCATCAACCATTACATAGAGATTACATTTAGCATTTCTAGTACACATGAAAGTGCAGTGAGTTACTTCTCTTCACTCATATCTCCCCTTTCATACACTTAGGTGTAGGTGACTTAGGCGTAGTACTAATCGGAGGTCTAGGTTTATGTTCTTACTTTTTACGAGGACCATTATATTCATAACCCAATCCTTCACGATTAAATTATTCCCGAGTGCCAAATACCATTCTTTCTAAAATGGTATTGCCCTTAGTGAATTGTTTCAAATCGAATTCAAGATTTTCTTTTTCTTTAACTAAGATATTAATCTTGTTAGTTAAGAAAATCTCTCTATCCATATTTTGAGATAAGAGCTTTTGGTTTTCATTTTTAAGCCTTTGAGTTTCCAACTTCATCATTTCTAATTCCGAGACAAATCTTTGACGATTTCGACTTCAACATCTACCTTACTTTTAAGTTTGGCATAATCGACGTTTTTACTCATTAATTGAAGTTGGTAGTCAAATTTTTGTTCTTTTAAGGCTTTATGAAGCTCTTCCTCTCGATCTCCCATAAGAGATTGTTCGAGATCATTTGTATGATTGCATTTTAAAGAATTATTTTGAATCAACGATTCATTTTGAATTTTCAAATTTAAAAGCTCAACGTAGAGCTCACGATTGCATTCGTCTAAATGAATCTTGTCATTCTCAATCTCTTTAGCTTATCGAATCAGAGACACATTTTCGACTACTAGATTACGAATTTGATCATCTTTTTCATTTGTCTCAATTTTAAAGCTTTCATTAAGAGAGAGAATTATTGTAACGTACTCCATGTCTTTAACATATACATCGGTCAAACTAGTGACCTCTTTTTGAAGTTGGAGATATAAATCCTCATATTTGTCTTTTTCAGATTTGGTCTTTGTATAGTTTCGGCTTAACTCATCATAACCAATTTTCAAATCTTTAAGCTCAGAAATATCCATATCATAATGATCAATCTTAGACAATTTAATATCATTACTATTACATGACGAAATTGAAATTGGTTTAGATATTACCTCTTGTAGAGAAGTGGAGGCTTCCGTAGGAGCATCTTCGTCTCCGATTGCCATTAAACAAAGGTTAACAATTTCTTCATTTTTATTTGGATTTTCCTCATCCTCGCTTAAATGCCATCCACTTTCAGTAACAAGGATTTGTCCTTTGGACGAATTTGGACATTCCCTTTTAAAATTATCAGGTTGTTTACATTCGAAACAAACATTCTCATTTTCCTCACAGTTTGCCTCTTTAGGCTTAGGTGTATAATTACTCGTAAATTTCAAGTTATTATTGTAAGAATTATTTTCTTGTTGTTGTACACCTTTGCCTTTAGCATAGCTCGTTCTAGGAAAATTATTCTTATAGTTCGGACTACCCTTAGAGTTAAAAACTCATTTTTGGTTACCGGATTTAAAAAATCATTTCCCATATCTTTGAGCTTTTCTTTGTAAAACACGACGGAGTTGTCTTGTTAGTAAGGCAATTTCTTGCTCGTCGAGATTTTCTAACTCTTCGTTTAAGTCGTCATCATTTTCATCTTCATCGATAAGTATTGATTTTAGAGCAATACTTTTTCTCTTCACTTCAGTTTTAAGAAGAGGCTTATCTAGAGCATTGTCTTCTTCATATGCAAGAAGGTTGTCGAATAAACTATAGATGGTATATGCATTTCTTTTATAGTGGTAACTTTAACTTTCCAACTCGGAGGTAAGGCTTTCAACACCCTTTGATTTTTCTCGTTAATTGAACAAGTCTTTCCAAGTTCCGCAAGTTTTTTGATAATTCGAGTAAATCTCGTTTCCATATCGATGATGGTTTCAACCTCGAGGAGTTTAAAATTCTCGAATTCTTGTATTAGAGTATCCATTCGAAAATCTTTAATATCCATTGTTCCCTCGTAAGTAATGACCAATTTGTTCCACATTTCTTGTGCCGACTTGCAGTTATTAATACGTTTGTATTCTTTTCCTGCAAAAGCACTTGTTAAGACCATTTTCGCTTTAACGGCTATGTTTATTAACTCTTCTTCTTCGCGGGTGTATTCACTGACTTTCTTTTCGATGATAATATCATCAATTACTTTAGTCGGAACAATAACACCATCCTCGATAGCCATCAACACTTTGACACCTTGGGATTTAACATATATTTTAAATCTTGTTTTCCAAGTAGCAAAGTTGGTGACATCGAATAAAGGACGTCTCGAACTCGAGAGACCTGCACCACAACCAATGGTACTCAAATATGCCATAAAAGATCTACTTTTTGTCACGTTCATAGGCACTGAAAAAGGCCACGAAACACAATCAAAAGCACTGCTATGATCCAACAATTAGGTTCATAAGGATGGGTATTAGCTAGAAGGGGGGTTGAATAGCTTAATACCTTTTTAAAAATTAGAGCTTGGCATTTTAAGATTTTCTCTTCTATTTTAAAATTGGTACTAGTCAGCTAGTAAATCAATTGCGGAAATTAAAAGAGAGTAAAGAAATAGAGCACAACACACATGATTTTTATCCTGGTTTATGATGGCGCATGTTTTCCCAGTTACACAAGTAGAAGGGGGGTTGAATACTTGTATGATCTTTTCGCCTTAGTTTCAATCAATTACAGAAGAATCAAACTTGAACTATTTTAACAAAGATCAAAACTCAGAGAATAAAAATATCAGTGTTTGTATTAAAGAATATTGAATACAAACTCTTCTAGGGTGTACACAAACCCTAGCAGCTTCTCTATCTTTTCATAGCAATTCTCTCTATCTCTATGCTCTCACAAAATTGGACAATAATATTAGGTTACATAAAATGTTTATATAGAGAGCTGCATATCAACTAATAACAGAAAATCAAATTACAATGGGTATAAAATTCCTAATTATTAGTCAACAGTTTCCTTCTGAAATTCTCTTTCCTTCTCATAGCATATATGTAATATAATTGTCTTTATCTTCGAAGCTTTCCCTCTCTATTGATCGCCTTCCAAATATGGTTTCAGCTTTATAGACTATAAAAGATTTCAGACTCTGATGATCTTCAGTCTCTGACAGACTATAGACTCTGGTAGTCTATAGACTATGATCAAATCCCAGACTCTGATTTGCATCCAGACTCTGGTTTCAATTCTATTGAAAATCTTTTAAGTATAAATGACATCTAAACATGAATGTTGACTATCTAGACTCTGATTATGGAAAAGTTCACAAACTAGAAAGACTTGTTATAGATAAACTATGCTAGACTTTGTTATAGTATTTTGTACATCAGCAAATAAATATATTCCTAATAATATCCCCCTGTTTATGCTTTATGAAATGTAAGCATAAATGAAGGTTTGATGATGTCAAAACTAAAGAATGAAACAATTAATCTAGAACAGTATAAAAATTTATAAGGAACAAAGAATTACTTATCAATTTATCTTCTCAAAAGTTGTGTTATTTCTCATAAATGATTTCAACATACTCTCCTCCACAATAGCTAGAGATTCACCAACAAACTTCTTCAATTTGATCATCTCTTCATTTTCATATTTGATTTGACAGAAAACTCCTCTTAGATCATTTGGACGGCATTCTTGTTCTTATAAGTCTTTAAGCATCAAAACATTAATCTTCCCTTCCATTGGTTGAAACCCAAAGTAGTGATCCACACCTTCTTGAAATTTAATCTCTTTTACTTCCAGAGGCATATATTGATCCTTCTTTTCGGTATCCACATATTTCAGAAAAAATTTGCACATCTACTTATTTTCTTGTCTGTGCAGAGTCAGCTTCCTATAAATCTCTATGAACCATTTATTGGTCACTTCTCTTCTACTTTTATTCACCTCAGCTTCCATTGATAGAAGAAATCTAATATATTGGAACTCCTCAACCTTCTTGAAGAATATGAAATTTTGTTGACTTATCCACCTTATAGTTCCTCCATTCAGAAAATATACCAGTATCTTAGTTTTCACCTTTTCAGTTCCACCCTGTCCTCCTAGCAACTTTTTTTCAAAAATATTGTAGACAATTTGAGCAGACACCACTTTGTTAAACTATTTTTGAGTGAGCTTTTCAAATTGGCTATCTATAAGAGATTATGGATCAACTACTAGAGTAGTAGTCTTATCAATGTCAGATGCTGAAATACCTCCAAGCCCTTTTGTTCTTCTAGCTCTCAATTGTGTATTAGTTTGACTGCACTTCCAATAACTTGGCTCCTTGACTTCTTCCTTCTTTTTTTCATCAGATTCTGTACTCTATTTTTTCTTTTTAAGAGTTTGGCTTAGACCCTAATTTCCCATCTAGTCCCTGATTGGTGTGTCTGAGATTGTATTTTAACAAACACTCCATACTTCTTTTGTTGCACACCACCAGGACCCTTAGGACCATGAGAACTATTACCAGCTTCATCGTCATCACCATCTCTCTTCCTTTTAACTCCCCTTGACTTGTCATGCTTACAAGCATCATCATTATTACTCCTTGAACTCCCAACTTCTTTCTTCTCCCCCTTTTTGACATCATCACCACCTGTGACAACCAAAAGAATTTTTTCCAGCACTGAGGAAATGTTGGCTTGAGCAACAATTACAGAATCAACTTTTGCAGTAAGAGAATTGACATCAGTTTGAAGAGTGATTTGGTTTGTCTGAGAAGAATCAACTACCTTTGTAGAGCTCCATGCTTGTGAAACAACATCCATGTGAATGACATGAGATGATTTGAGGATATAGCTGAGCTCACTTTGCTCCAAGAAATCTATCACTGGCTAGTAATCAGCGTCTACCCCTTCTTGTCCCCAAGAGCTGCAACACGATTCTTGGTCATGAATTCAAAATCTCCAAAAGTGAATGCAATTGCCTTGGGTCCCCTCATAACAGTTGATTGAGCAGCCATTGAAGTTGTTGAAGTGAAGAAGATGAAAATTCTTGAAGAAAAAGATTTGGGTTCTTGAAAAAGCTCTGAGAATATTTTTTCCTCAGAAAATAAATTGTAATAAATGAGTAAAATGTATGTAAATTTTCTATTTTGTTAAATTTGCATACAATACACACGAGTCTACATCCTGTATCCAATAAAAAGTAACCGTTACTGCCTATTTCCAGTCATTTGAATGGTTTAAATATAATCAGAGTCTGCAAGAGCAATTCTAAGGCCTCTCATTGCATAAAAATTTCATGAAAAACATAGAAAAATCCATTTAAAAATCATGACAAATTTAAAGATCTATGGATTTAACTCCCCCTATGTTCATGCAATTAAATGAGCATAAATTCAAAGTTTTTACAAATAGTTTCACTCAATGCACAATGAATTCATGAAAAATAACACAACATACACATATAATAATCATTAATGAAACATTTTAAAGTCTAAGTCTATAATTATTAAATAGCATGCAGAAGTGATATTTTTTAGCAATTTTCTACATTATTTACATATGTTTTCAACTAGACACAATTAAAATATGCAAATTACAAGAAAAAAAACATATGTACTTGATCAAAACTGGGATTTTACAGATAAGAGGATTTATTAACTTGTGTTAAGCATCTTCAATTCACCAACCAAACTATTGAATGTGACTTCATCAAGAGGTTTAGTGAATATATCTGTAATTTGTTGCATTGTGGGTACAAAATGTAACTCCACAGTCCCTTCCTCAACATGTTCTCTTATGAATTGATATCTTATATCTATGTGCTTGGTTCTGGAGTGATCCACAGGATTTTTGGTCATGACAATGGCACTAGTGTTGTCACACATGATAGGAATCTTCTTGTGCTCCATGCCATAATCTTTCAATTGGTTCCTCATTCACAGTATTTGAGCTACACAGCTTCCAGCAGCGATGTATTCAGCTTCAGCAGTAGAAGTAGATACTGTATGTTACTTTTTACTTTGCCAGGACACCAATCTTCTTCCTATGAATTGACAGGCACCAGATGTGCTTTTCCTATCAATCCTGCAACCTGCATAGTCTGAATCCGAATAGCCTATTAGATTAAAACCTGTATCTCTTGGGTACCAAATCCCTAGATTTGATGTTCCCTTGAGATACCAAAAGATTCGTTTGACGGCTATGAGATGTGACTCTTTAGGATCCGTTTGGAACCTTGCACACAAACAAGTTGCGAACATTATATCGGGTCTACTTGCAGCTAAATAAAGAAGTGAGTCAATCATACCTCAATAGCTTGTGATGTCAACTGGTTTACCTGATTTGTCTTCATCAAGCTTCGTGGCAGTTGCCATAGGAGTTTTAGCTGCTGACGCATCTTCTAGATTGTACTTCTTGAGTAAATCTTTGATGTACTTGGACTGAGAGATAAAGATTCCTTCTTTTCTCTGACTGATCTGTAATCCAAGGAAGAATGACAGCTCCTCCATCATGCTCATCTCATACTTATCCTGCATTAACTTAGCAAATTTCTCGCATAAGCGCTCATTAGATGCCCCAAAAATAATATCGTCCACATAGACTTGAACAAGTATTAAATCACCATTTACATTTTTATAGAACAATGTTTTATCAATTACTCCCCTAGTAAAACCACGTTCAATTAAGAATAAGGATAGGGTTTCATACCATCGTCTTGAGGATTGCCTGAGGCCATAGACAGCTTTGAAGAGAAAGTATACAAAATCTACAAGTTCTGGATCAATAAAGCCAGGTGGCTGTTCCAGATATACTTCTTCTTCTAGCTCTCCATTCAGGAAGGCACTTTTCACATCCATCTGAAAAACCTTGAAGTTCTTGTGTGCTGCAAAGGCCAAGAACATCCTGACTGCCTCAAGTTTTGCAACTGGAGTGTAGGTCTTATCATAATCAATACCTTCTTTTTGAGAATAACCATTCGCTACCAAACGAGCCTTGTTTCGTGTTACAAGTCCGTCTTCATCCAGTTTATTTCTGAATACCCACTTAGTTCCAATTACTGATCTGTTCTTTGGTCGGGGTACCAGTTTCCAAACTTTCTGCCTTTCAAACTGATTGAGCTCCTCTTGCATTGCAATTACCCAATCAGCATCACCAAGAGCTTCTTCTATTTCTTTAGGTTCAAGTTTGGACAAGAACCCAGAATACAAGCAGATATTAGCCATGTCAGCTCTTGTAGTTCTTCTAGTAATTACACCGGCGTCTGGATCACCAATGATTAATTCAAACGAATGGTCTCTACTCCATACCCATTCTTTTGGTAAATGTCTTGATGATTCAGTTTGATTTTCTGAATTGGTGTGTTGACTAGTGTTATTTCTACTAACTCCCCCTGAGTTAGTGCCAGCTCCTGCAGAACTAGTGTCATCTCTTCTTGAGTTTTGAGCACTTGTCCTTGAGCTACTATTTACTCCCCCTGAGTTATTGTTGGACTGTGCTAAAGAAGTTTCTTCTTATCTTTCATTAGACTCAGGTATTTCTTCTCGAACACTTGGTATATTTGTTGTAACAACCAACTCAAGTTCATCCTCAACTTCATCCAAGTCCAGATTCTGAAATTTTAGGGACTCAGGTTCACAATTATCTTTAGAAATTGATGGGAGTTTGGTATTCTCGAATCTGACATTGTAGCTTTTAATCACTTTTCGATCATTCACTAAGAATACTCGATAAGCTGCCACCGTATATGTAGAATACCCAACAAATATCCCTTCACGAGTTTTTGCTTCAAACTTGCCTATCTTTTCATCGTCTATTGGTACATAGCATTTAGCTCCAAAGACATGAAAGTATTTGATTGTTGGTCTGAGTGTCTTCTCTTTATCTTTTATAATCAAGGTTCTATTCTGAGTGTAACACACTGTACTCACAACTTCGACCCAAAAGTATAGAGGAAGTTTTGATTCATACAACAAAGTTCTTGCTGCTTCAACCAATGTTCTGTTCTTCCTTTCAACTACTCCATTTTGTTGTGGAGTTCTCGGGGCAGAGTACTGACGATGTATTCCTTCAGAAACGCAGAAATCATTCAGTGTTGCGTTTTTAAATTCAGTGTCGTTGTCTGATCTAATCGTCTTCACAGTGAGTGTTGAAACATTCTCAATTTCAGTGATGTGATCAATGATTTGGAAAGTTACTTCATCTTTTGTCATAGCGAACAATACCCATGTATACTTGGAAAAGTCATCCACGATTACTAATGCATATGTTTTCCTAGATAATGATAGGACATTCACTGGGCCAAATAAATCCATATGTAGAAGTTACAGAGGCTCAGTGATATTAGAAATTTTTTTAGACTTATGCGATGCTCGCTTTGACTTTCCCATTTCATAGGCTTCGCAGAATCCTTTAGGAGCAAACTCCATTTGAGGTAGATCTTTCATCAATTCTCGTCTAGCGAGAGGATTCATTGTTTTGAAGTTTAAGTGAGATAGCTTTTTATGCCATAACCAGCTTTCATCATCTAAAGCTTTACTGTAGAAACATGTGACTTCATTTTGGTTTTCCGAATCCATATCGGTGACAAAAAGATCTGCCTTTCGAACTCCTCTTAAAGCCAACGAACCTTCCTTAATGTGAGTGATTGATACACCTTTCTTATTGAAGACAATTTTGTATCCTTTGTCACAGAATTGACTGATACTCAATAGATTGTGTCTCAATCCCTCAACATAGGAAATATCTTCAATGATGACATTACCAGTTTTCAATTTGCCATATCCCTTTATCACACCTATGCTGTCATCTCCAAAGGTGACATAAGGGCCAGCCTTCATAACCAATTCTGTAAGCAGAGACTTGTTTCATGTCATATGCCTTGATGCTCCACTATCTAGCACCCATATAACTTTATTTCTTTTCTACTGAATGCCCTGCAATAACAGATTGATTAGGCGTTCTTCGGAACCCAAGATTGATTGGGCCCGGCTTTTCTATAAGATCGAGAATTATCATATTTAACAACAGGAGATGCCCCTTCTTTAACATTCCTAGAGCTTTCGACTTTGTCTTTTCCTTTTTCAGACTTAACAGTTTTGTTAGTCTTAGGAGAAGGCTCGTCACTCCTAACTTTAAGAGGATTTGCAGTCTTAGCTCTTACATGCTTCTTTTTGACATTAGAACTAGCAGAAGAATTTAGACATGATTGGCTAGTTGCATTCATCAAGTTCACAAATGTTTGCATGACGTTAAAAGTGCATGTCATACAATTTGGTTGACCACATTATGCATGATTCTGATGCATGTTATTCATTGTGTGTGGTACAGGCATGACATGTTCAACATGAATATTCATGTTAGATTTACATGCATAAGAAAGATGTTCAGTTGATTTACAGTGATAACATGTTTTCTTTATTCGTTCTGCCTTAACCTCTTTTAAGCCTTTTTCCTTTTTACTCTGTTATTTAACAGCCTTAGCTCCTAATCCTGGTCTAGACTCATCTCTAGGGGAATTGATTTTAACTGATTTAGTAGGAGTTATAGGTTTCTCTTTCTTCCGATCTTCCATTTCAATCTCATATCTAACTAACAATTCAGTCTCTCCTTCTTCACGAGGAACGAAGTGTTTAAAGATAGGTTTGACAGCAGATTTAAGAATTGTAGGTATTTCCTTTTTAATCTCACTGGAACTAGTGTCTACAGGTCTTTTTCCTTCTTTCTTAGATAAGTTAAAATAGTCAAGTCCTACACCGACTCCAGTTATCTTCTTAAATGTGTCACTATCAACATTCACTTTACTAGCTGCTAGTTTATAAGCTTCGCATTTAGTTTCTAACTCAGCTAGTTTATTCCTAAGACATGCTTCTATTTCATCTTTAAGGTTGAGCTTGTGTTCCAAAGATTTAATAGAGTCTCTTAGGGAAGTATCTATAGTGCAAGCAGCCTCTAATTCTTCTACTTTTACCTCAAGCATTCTGCATTTGGCAACAAGTGTTTTCTGTTCTTTTTTAGAAGTATTTAGGCTTTTGCACAACATATAGATCTCTTCGCTAAGAGCCCCATTTTGCACCTTAAAATCATCAATAGACATTTCTTTTTTAAGGGTTAGAACTGGTACCTCTGGTTCATCTGATGTCTCAGCCATGAGGGCAAAGTTTGCTGCATGGGTAACTTCTTCCTCATCTGAATCATCCCAAGCTATGCCTTCTGTTACAACTAAAGCTCTCTTTCCATGTCTTTCCTTCACCAGGGCATCATACTTGCTTTTGAGGGCTTCATAAGTTTCTTTGAGATATGTCTGTTTCGGCTTCTTGCAGTCTGTAGCAAAATGTCCAGCTTCACCACAGTTATAGCATTTGAACTTCATTTTGAAATCCAAAGGTGATTTGTAGCTGGTACTTTTGCTTTTCCCTTTATAACCTTGAGAACTACCACCACCCTTAGTAACCCGATAGTAAGATGAAGATTTTCTTTGTGGTCGGTTACTCTTTCTGAATCTTATGTTGCTGAACTTCCTTGCCATGTATGCCACGACACTATCATCCATGTTGTCTAGCTCTTCTTGGGTGAAGTAGTCATCATCACTATTTGACGTGCACTCATCATCATTTTCAACTTAATGTGGTGCAGGTGATGATCTAGGTTTTTCTGCAATCATTACCTTTTTAGACTCTTCCTCATCAGCAATTAATCTTGAGGCAACTTCCTTTCCTCTTGAATCATTATCCCATGCTTGATCTTGAAGGGTCTCCAGCTCATAGGTCTTTAAAATTCCATAATATTCTTCCAGAGAAGTTGTATGCAAATCTCAGGTTTCTCTAACAGCGTAGACTCTATGTTCAATGCTCTTTGGCTGGTTCCTTAGATATCTCGTGTTGACTTCAACCACGGAGAGAGTTACACCTCTCAGATTCAAATCCAACACTAACTGACTGAATCTTAGATATACATCTGTTATGCTTTCTCTTTTTTTTTATTCTGAAGGTGTCATACTCCATCTTGAGTATAAGTGTTTTGTTGCTTCTGACTTCAGCGGCACCTTCCATGACGACCTCTATTTTATACCAAATTTTCTTCGCTGTAGTTAGTCCTTTGACTATATTAAACATCTCATGATCTAAGGATTCCATCAATGTGTTGGTGTAGGTGCCCTAGAGGCAATACAATGTTTATTTTGATAAACCTTTATGTCAATTGATTATTCAATAAACGTATTTATTATGACTTTAATTACTGCGATATATTTGTTAGCATAATAAATGTCCTTAGAATCATGATACACATTGTATAGTTTAGTACATGACTTGAACTTGAGATTATATAATATATCATATTCTTAAATGTCCCTAGTCGAGTATTATTATTATAGGACAATAATAATACATAAATAGACTAGTATGTTGTTTGACAGATAACCACATCTCATTGGTTATAAGTATGGGGATACTAAAGTCAACACATAGGTACATGAAGGAGTACATGGTACTGGACAGACCCACAGTGAGATTCTTCATGTTTAATAAAGTCATAAGAAAGACTCACAGTGATAATGGTGTAATGATCCTCTGACTTGAGATCATTATATTTCTATACGATGATTAATATACTTTGACTACATTAAAAGTTACCTTTAACCGGGTAATGATAAAAGTGGACATCGGGTATATCATGAGTCGTATGAGAAATATGAATGATAGATAAAGGATTTAACCCTCCTATAATTAGGAGAGATATTATTGGCCTCTTGATTGAGTGAGACTATAAAATGCATGGCCGTGCTCAAATAATGATTTGTTTTCATAGTCTACTCATGGATCAAGTAAACCCGGATTAAATGTTGAAGAGGATGACTAAATACATGCCTCGAGTTTAATCTATAATATATATGGTTAAAGGGATTATATTACACGGAAATATTAATCACGAAAGGTTTTATCAAATCACGATTTAATTATTATTTAATTGGGTAACAATGATGTATTACTAGATACCGCTCATTATTTATAATTTTATTGGAAAATAAAATTATTGCTAATTAAATAATAGCCTATAGGGTCACACACATAGAGTACTTAAAGGAATAATTAATTTAAATTATAGATTTAAATTAATTGATGATTATTTGAATTTTATTATATTAATTAAGTGAGACTTAATTAATTGAAATAATATAAATTCGAATTTGAATTCTGCCATTAATAATTAACTGTGACTTAGTTATTAATTAAATAATAAAATTCGGTTTTATTATTTAATCCTAAACCTACATGGGTTAGGCTTTGCTGTTATGGGTTGCTATTATGGGCTTATTAACCAACCATTATAAATAGATAATGTAGGGTTAATAAGGGTTAACGTTTTTGATAAGAAAAACCCTAGAAGAGCAGTCACACAGCAAAGGCAGAGACAAATTCGAAATCATCAAAGGAGGCTAGTACATCCATTCCGTAATCAAGATCGTTAGACGTTCTTGAAGGTGCTCGTATGGATACCATAGAGGTGTTTTCGAGAGGAAGACACAAGTCGTGAAAGCTAGGATCTCCGTTGAGTTCGTGAAAGTCAAGACCAAACAAAGGTATGATTTCGTTTCACCATAATCAGTCCATGATTATACATGATCCTGCGTTAGGGTTCCAAATTTTTTCATTATATTTACGTTTAATCAGCTGCGTTTTATGCCTCGGAACCCAACACAATGTTTGTCAATTGGATGTATCGAAAGCTATTTGCTCATTATCAGCATCTGAAAAGTCCGTTGCCTTCTTAGGCTTAGACCGTTGTGGAAAAATCACATCTCCTTCCATATGCTTAGGAACAACAACCATTGGTACAAATTTACCCTTGTCAAGGACTTCCAGATATTCAGGATTGACAAACTCAAGGTAAAGTTTCATTCTTAACACCCATTCTTCATAGTGATCTCGGACGAACATTAGAATTTTAAAATGATTTTTAGGTGCCATTGTTGGGTCCCGGAAGTATCGTAGAAGGGGGTTGAATGCGATACTGACAATAATTTAAAATTCTTCTCAGAATTTGCGGAATTAAATTATTGCTTTAGCTGAGGGTTCGGGTCCTTGTAGTGTTTGGGAGGCTGACTTACTAACTTTCTATTTTTATGATATAACAATTAAGATATAGAAATTAGCAAGTAAGTAAACAAGATTCAAGTTAAATACGTATATTAAACTTGAAAGGGTATTACAATATTCGGTAGAATAAACATTTAATTCCTAGAACAAATTTGACATGAATTGTTCTACTTAAGGAATTAAAACCAAACTAGCACAGAAAGTCTGTGAATATGACTTTGCAGACAAATTGCTGAATTTGACTGTTTTTCTACTACGAAAAATGAATCCCCCGACCTCATATTTATAGAGGTGGAAAGTCAGCATGACTTATCCCAATATGACCTTTTTCACCTAAAATTAATACTTGTATGACTCATAAAAAGGCTGGGCAAGACTTGTTTCCTTCGGTATGACTCAGTCAAAATTCGGTATGACTTATTGTAAGTCATGCTGGATTTTCTTTTAAATTAAATAAATCAGAATGACTTAATTAATTAAAATTAAAATCAGCATGACTCAATAAAGAAATCCTTCGGTATGACTCATTAGATTGAAGCTCGGTATGACTTGGAATTGGGCTTCGGTATGACTTGTTATAAGTCATACTGTATTTTTCTTTTAATTAAATAAATCAGAATGACTTAATTAATTAAAATTAAATCAGCATGACTTATTACACAATTCCTTCGGTATGACTCAAGATTTCTTCTCGGTATGACTCTTTAACTTCTCTCGGTATGACTCTTTTTCACCTGCCATATTCATTTCTTTTCTCCTTGAGTGGGACACGTGTCAAGCTCTTATTGGTTCCTTAAAAAAAACTCCTGCCATTTCAATTTGAAAAAGCAATGGGGCTTATTTCGTCCTGTAGTGATGAGCTCCGTAGAAATGTTTTTCGACCCGCACAGCATATATTCTTTGATTAATAAATAATAAATTTAATTCAGAAATTATAAAAATAAATATCTAATATTATTTAGATATTTATAAATATAATTTACAAAATAAATAAAATATTTATTAATTAAATAAATCCTTACGCTCTAAGCTGCGGTCTCTTGATCGTCTGGAACCGAACTCCTTTTGACTTGGAAATGATAAATCAATTCCAACCGGGGTTCCACTTTTACGAATATATTACTCTGCATTTCTTCCGTGTCAATTCTTTTTCCGTCTTTTCTTCAAGTCAGTACTGTCAGGCATGTTTGGTTGTTTCTACAGTTGCAATTAGAAGTATATCTGTTACTGAAATAATCTGACTCTTTAAACTAGACAATGCTTCTTTTCACCACTGCATGTACCCAGTCAAATATTCAATCTTGGATTCTGACTCTTGTACACTGCAATACAGACAAACCTGTATCCCTTTGAGCTTCCAACTTCTGTCTTCTGTCATTCTAAAATAATTCTAAATTAATTAATCCTTTAATTAATTTAAGAAATAAATTAATTCTGAGTGAATTAATTTACTAATTAAATTAACTAATTAATTTAATTAATTAACAGAGAATTAAATTAAAGGCTTGACTATTGTTGATGTAGATAAGACTCTTCTATTCTTCAACAATAACCTTTTTGTTGGTGTAGGTGCCCTAGAGGAAATACAATGTTTATTTTGATAAACCTTTATGTCAATTGATTATTCAATAAACGTATTTATTATGACTTTAATTACTGCGATATATTTTGCATAATAAATGTCCTTAGAATCATGATACACATTGTATAGTTTAGTACATGACTTGAATTTGAGATTATATAATATATCATATTCTTAAATGTCCCTAGTCGAGTATTATTATTATAGGACAATAATAATACATAAATAGACTAGTATGTTGTTTGACTGATAACCACGTCTCATTGGTTATAAGTATGGGGATACTAAAGTCAATACATAGGTACATGTAGGAGTACATGATACTGGACAGACCCACAGTGAGATTCTTCATGTTTAATAAAGTCATAAGAAAGACTCACAGTGATAATGGTGTAATGATCCTTTGACTTGAGATCATTATATTTCTATACGAGGATTAATATACTTTGACTACATTAAAAGGTACCTTTGACCGGGTGATGATAAAAGTGGACATCGGGTATATCATGAGTCGTATGAGAAATATGAATGATAGATAAATGATTTAACCCTCCTATAATTAGGAGAGATATTATTGGCCTCTTGATTGAGTGAGACTATAAAATGCATGGTCGTGCTCAAATAATGATTTGTTTTCATAGTCTACTCATGGATCAAGTAAACCCGGATTAAATGTTGAAGATGATGACTAAATACATGCCTCGAGTTTAATCTATAATATATATGGTTAAAGGGATTATATTACACTGAAACATTAATCACGAAAGGTTTTATCGAATCACGATTTAATTATTATTTAATTGGATAACAATGATGTATTACTAGATACCGCTCATTGTTTATAATTTTATTGGAGAATAAAATTATTGCTAATTAAATAATAGCCTATAGGGTCACACACATAGAGTACTTAAAGGAATAATTAATTTAAATTATAGATTTAAATTAATTGATGATTATTTGAATTTTATTATATTAATTGAAATAATATAAATTCGAATTTGAATTCTGCCATTAATAATTAAGTGTGACTTAGTTATTAATTAAATAATAAAATTTGGTTTTATTATTTAATCCTAAACCTACATGGGTTAGGCTTTGCTGTTATGGGTTGCTATTATGGGCCTATTAGCCAACCATTATAAATAGATAATGTAGGGTTAATAAGGATTACGTTTTTGAGAAAAACAAAACCCTAGCAGCAGCAAAGGCACAGAGCAAAGGCAGAATTCGAAATCATCAAAGGAGGCTAGTACATCCATTCCGTAATCAAGATCGTGAGACGTTCTTGAAGGTGCTCGTGTGGATACCATAGAGGTGTTTTCGAGAGGAAGACACAAGTCGTGAAAGCTAGGATCTCCGTTGAGTTCGTGAAAGTCAAGACGAAGTAAAGGTATGATTCCGTTTCACAATAATCAGTCTGCTTATACATGATCCTGCGTTTAGGGTTCCGAAATTTTCGTTATATTTACGTTTAATCCGCTGCGTTTTATGCCTCGGAACCCAACAATGGTATCAGAGCTACGTGTATAAGGGACTGATTTGGTTACGTGTTTTATGTATTTGATGCATACATGCCTGTTTTGGTGACTGTCATGCCATGCTACTGCTTTGTCATAATCTGTTATGCCACTGCCATGCTTCTGTTATGCTTCTGCCATGACATGATATGTATGATTAAAAACTGTTATATGATGAGTATCTGGTTATTTGTATAATGATTATATGGTTGATGATACTAGCATGTTAATGATTTGCCATGAATGATTTATATGCCTTATTGCGATTTGTATATTATGCATGAGGGTCAGTTTGTATAGTGATATAAACTGGTGGACAGATTGTGTTGGACATGATTTGTTAACTGGGATATGATAAGTATGTATATGATACATGCTTCTGAAACTGTATAAATTGCAGTGGGGAAAAAAGCCAACAGATATGATCTGTAGTTCAGAAATTGATGATTTCTGAATAGGACTGGTCTTCGACCCCAGCTGGGGGCCGCCGCCCCCGGACCCCGCCCGGGGGCTGCCGCCCCTGAACCCCCGCCCAGGGGTTGCCGCCCCCGGACCCCCGCAATATTTTATTTTGTGTACTTGAGCATGGTGCTGGTTATGGCCCTTAGACCCCTAGATTAATGGTTTTGGTTTTGGTTTTATAAATACGACTTGCATGTCGTTTTCTTCATTCTTGTAATTGTTTAACCTCGAATGTAACTCGAGTTTTCTTATGTAAGTACATTAGTATAGGTTGTATTCAATTATTCCATGTAATGTACTTGAAGATTGAAGGATGATCCAAGAAGAGGAGCAAGCACCCATGGATACAAGAAGAATGAAGACATGTAATTGTATTTATATTTCACCACCATAGATTGACTTTGATCCTTTCATTAGCTCGAAAGGATCACATAGGAAAGGGGCCATAACCAAGCACGTTTACATACTGCACTTTACATATTGATGTATGAATGTATGTGTAGAGTAGAAGATGCATGCTTTAATTAGATTAATGATGTATGCATGTATTAGATACGTCACCCATGCCATGCTTGCCATGCTAAACAAGATAAAATCTGTAACGATTTAAGATTTTAAAATTAACAAACGATCATGAGATTCTTGTGTTTATGAAATATGGATTTTTAAAACACGGAATTGAATATGGATTTTGATGTTTATAATTGGGATTTTCTGACAAAAACGGATATGCGTATTCGTAAGGCTGATGGGTTTTAAGTGTGACCACTGGTATCCTCCATCTACCTAGGAAATGAACAATTTAAGATGTCAATTTGAAATATTTAGTTCAAGGAAAAATTGAGGATCTCTTCATGATGTGATCATGATCGTCGTAAATTTTCTAAACCCCTTAACAAAATATTAAGTTTTAATCGGATGCTTTCCAATGAATGAACACTCATCGAATCCTAGATCGATTAGGGGAAAGACTGCCAGTGGCAGGGGACTCCTATCTATCGTGGTGAGATGCGACGAATATAAACGGTTATATTCGGCCGTTGTATCATTGGGTCAAACTTAACTGAGTCGTCATAATAAGGTGAAAGTAAACGGTTATATTCAACCATTATGAACTTAGAAGCATAGAGTTTGGTTAAAAATCTATTAGATAGATAAGATCAATCGTTGCTCACCAAACTATCCAAGAATTATATATGATATAATTGACAAATGTTGTCTACCTAAATAATCATTCTTAAGGACTTCCAGTGGTTGACTTGAGACATGACGAAATATGGATCTTGGCTCACTAGAAAGAATTATGGGATATACTTTCCAAATTAATAGTAAGGGCTATTGATTTGATAAAAATAGTGGGAGATATATTATGAATGTATCATAATCATTTGAACATAATAAATAACTCAGACAATCTAATGTTTATTTTGCGCTTTTATCATTGTAGATACCAAATAATGACAAACAACACAAACACACTATCCGTACGATCTGTCCTTGAGAAGGATAAGCTGACAGGAGGAAACAACTTCCTAGACTGGTAGAGGAATTTGAGGATTGTCCTCAGGCAGGAGCGCAAGCTTCATGTCATTGATATTCCTCCGGCAAGTCCCCTTCCCGAGGGCGCTACTGTTGAGGAACGAGCGGCCCACACAAAGGATGAGAATGATGCAACTGATGTTGCATGTCTTATGTTGGCAACTATGAGTGCTGAGCTTCAAAGACAGCATGTGCATATGGATGCATATACTATCTATGAGCACTTGCAAAGCATGTTTGCAAGCCAAACTCGTCAAGAAAGGTTCAACACGAGCAAGTCACTTTTTAATTGCAAACAAGGGGCAAGTGAACCAGTTGGCCCACATGTTCTGAAGATGATTGGTTACATTGAGTATCTTGATACTTTGGGTTTCCCAATTATTCAGGAAATTGGTATTGACCTAATCATGAATTCTTTGAACAACAAATTCACCCAGTTTATCATAAACTGCAACATGAATGAATTTGACAAAACACCTACTGAATTGTTGGCTATGTTGAGAACATATGAGACCAACATGAAGACGGCTGAACCTGCTCCCATACTGATGGTGGGCAATAAAGGTAAGGCCAAAGGGAAAGGCAAGTGGAAGGGTAAGAAGAAGACAGGTTCTGATTCTACACCCAAGCCAAAGTCAGGTCCCAAACAGGCTTTAAAGCCTAAAGGTGGGGTCGCTAAGGGTGAATGTCACTACTGTAAGAAAACTGGTCACTGGAAGAGAAACTGTTCAGTTTACTTGGAGGATCTGAAGAAGAAGAGGGCTGAGCAAGCTTCTACTTCAGGTATATATGTTATAGAAGTCAATCTGTCTATTTCTACATCTTGGGTATTGGATACTGGATGTGCTTCTCACATTTGTATAAATGTGCAGGAAATGCAGAGAAGTAGGACATTGGCTAAAGGAGAAATGGACCTACGTGTTGCCAATGGAGCAAGAGTTGTTGCTTTAGCTGTAGGAACATATTATTTATCTTTGCCCTCTGGGCTAGTTTTAGAACTGGAAAATTGTTATTTCGGTATGACTTGTTATAAGTCATACTGGATTTTTCTTTTAATTAAATAAATCAGAATGACTTAATTAACTAAAATAAAATCAACATGACTTATTATATAATCCCTTCGGTATGACTCAATGGATTGAAGCTCGGTATGACTAATTAAATCAGCTCGGTATGACTTGTTATAACCTGCCATGTTCTTTTCTTTTTGATTTGTTTAGGACACGTGTCAAGCACCGGTTGGCCATACAAAATCACTGGTTACCTGCTAACAAATTGAAAGAAACCGGGGCCTATTTTGTCCTTATTAGGGCTAGCTCCGTAGAAATGTTTTTCGACCCGCACAACTTATATTCTTTGATTAATAAATAATAAATTTAATTCAGAAATTATAAAAATAAATATCTAATATTATTTAGATATTTATAAATATAATTTACTAAATAAATAAAATATTTATTAATTAAATAAATCCTTACGCTCTAAGCTGCGGTCTTTTGAACGTCTAAAACCGAACTCCTTTTAAGTTGGGAATGATAAATCAATTCCAACAGGGGTTCCACTTTTACGAATATATTACTCTGCATTTCTTCCGTGTCAATACTTTTTCCGTCTTGTCTTCAAGTCAGTACTATCAGGCATGTCTGGCTGTTTCTGTATCCCTTTGAACTTCCAACTTCTTTCTTCTGTCATTCTAAAATAATTCTAAATTAATTAATCCTTTAATTAATTTAAGAAATAAATTAATTCTGAGTGAATTAATTTATTAATTAAAATAACTAATTAATTTAATTAATTAATAGAGAATTAAATTAAAGGCTTGACTATTGTTGATGTAGATAAAACTCTTCTGTTCTTCAATAATAACCTTTCTAACCACTTGAACTTTTTGATGACGAATCTTCACTGACATTGTTAACACCCTGTGCACTGGTCTGGTTCACGGATGACTAACTACAATGTCGATTCTCATTTCTACTATAGTGGTATTTGTGTCTTGTCTTGCTTCTAGCTTTGTCTTCAATATTTCTTTTCTTGGAATCTCTTTGTAGTAGGCACTTGGAATCTTCTGTATCTTCTGAACTCTTCTGAAATACTACTCCTTTATTTTTCGCCGACGCTTGAACATATTAATGAACTTCTTCCGGTGTAGAGTAACAGCTTCATTAGAACACTTCTGATATTAGGATTCTTTGTGTCTAGTTGACATTCTTTGACTTGATTCCTTCCTCATTATTTATTACTTACTTCATTTTCTTACTTGAGTTGAGTTGTCATCTACTTATTACAAGTAGGTCTTATCATATGCCTTTCATATTCTCCATTCATTTGGGAGACAATCAATCTTAAGTCTCCATAAATTTTCAGATTCCTGGCTCTTACGGCTTTTGCCAAGCCGAGTCCGGCGATGAAGGCTTCATACTCAACTTTGTTGTTGGTAGTAGCGAAGTCTAGCTTAATGGCATACTCAATTATAAATCCTTCAGGACTTTAGAGAACTAGACCTGCTCCACTTGTATTTGTTTTTTACGCTCTGTCAAAATAGAAAACCCAATATTCCTTTACTTGTGCTTCTTGAACCTGAACTTCCACCTTATCCCCCCCCCCCCCCGACTTCTTGGTTATCAATGGTGCATTCAACCACAAAGTCAGCAAGTGTTTGCGCCTTAATAGTTGTTCGGGGCTTATGATTGATGTGTAATTCACCAAGCTCAATAGCACATTTGATTAACCTCCCACTAGCTTGGCGGCTATGCAGGATGTTTCTCAGAGGTTGGTCTGTTAAGATTTTGATTTGATGCACCTGGAAGTACGGGCGTAGTTTCCTTGAAGAAGTTACCAAAGCCAATGCAAACTTTTCAATGGTGGAGTAATTCAGCTCTGCTCCGTAGAGCACTTTACTTATGTAGTAGATGGATTTTTGAACCTTTGCTTCCTCTTTCAGAGATTGCCAAGTATAAGTAGAGCACATCCTCAGGGTAAGGCTTTACCAAAAGGGGTGGTGCAACCATATATCTCTTCAATTCTTCGAAAGCGTCTTGGCTTTCATCGGTCCACACAAAGTCTTTTACCTTCTTAAGAGTTTTGAAGAAGGTTAGACATTTATCTCCGGACTTGGATATGAATCTCCCTAATGTAGCAATCCTTCCGGTTAGTTTCTAAATGTCTTTGATAGACCTTGGTGCTTCCATATCGAAGATTGCCTTGATTTTATTGGGGTTTGCTTCTATACTTTATTCTGAAACCATCATCCCTAGGAACTTTCATGATCCCATGCCAAATGCACATTTGGTGGGATTTAACATCATCTTGTGGTGACTCAGCACTTCAAAGACCTCCTTAAGGTGGACTATATGATTGGCCTTGTCAAGGTTCCTAACCAGCATGTCATCGATATACACTTCCATGGTTTTTCTAATAAGATGTTTGAAAATCTTGTTTACCAATCGGTTGTAAAGTTCTCGTGCATTCTTTAACCCAAAATCCTTAACAAGATAACAAAAAACACCGAAGTCAGTAATGAAAGATATCTTAGGGATGTCTTCTTTGTGTATCTTAATTTGATTGTATCCACTGAACCCGTCCATGAAACTCAGCATCTTGTGTCCGGCTATGGCATCAATCAACGTATGGATTCTTGGTAATGGGTAAGAATCTTTAGGGCAAGCGTCATTCAAGTCAGTGAAGTCTACACACATCATCCACTTCCCATTTTCCTTCTTGACTATGACGGGGTTTGCCAACCATTCAGAGTATTGTATCTCTTCTATGAAACTAGTTTCTAAGAGCTTCTCGACTTTTTGTTTAATAGCTTCTTGCCTTTTTGGAGCGAAGCTCCATTTCTTTTGTTGTATCGCTTTCCTTGTCGGATCCACATTCAGCTTATGAGTTATGAGTTGGGGATCAATCCCTAGCATGTCGGCGGCCGTCCACACAAACACGTCACAGTTGCTTTGCAAAAATTCCATCAGTTCGCTCTTCAATGGCTCTTGTAGCGAAACTCCAACATATGTAACTTTTTCAGGGTCATCGTGTTTCAAAGATATGGGAATGAGATCTTTAGCTGGTTTCCTCCTTAGGTCGTCACCATCCCTGACATACATGTCTTCAATTGGGAGCACTTGCCTCCCAATTCCATCCGATTTCAGCGCGGTAACATTGCAACTTCTGGCCATTTTTTAATCTCCTTTCTCTTCTCCAACTCCGTTCCTAATCGGGAATTTGAGTTTGAGTTGATAGGTTGAGGTGACAGCCTTGAAAGTGTGTAAACCCGTGTGTCCAAGGATTGCATTATAAGAGGACACAACCTTGATTACTAAAAATTTTAGCATCTGAATAGATTCGCTTGGTCCTTTCCCAAGTGTTACTGGTAATCGAATGGTCCCTTCTACCTTAGACTCTAACCCATTGAATCCATATATTCACATGTTCATTAAAGTCAATTGTGAGTTGTAATATCCCATCTTAACATAAGCTTTATAGAATAGGATGTCAACTAAAGCTCCTTCGTCCACTAGGACTCATTTCACTTAAAAATTTCCTATCATAGGTATGATGACCAGTGGATCGTCATGGGAAACTTGATCCCTTCCAAGTCGTCATCATCAAAAGACAAGGAAACATTGGTTTTAGCACGTTTGTGAGTTCCTCCAATGACTTGCTGCACCTCACGAGCGTATGACTTCCTAGAATTTCTTAAAGCTCTAGTTGCCGTGAGTCTTTCAGTGATCGTGTTCACGACTGGCCCTTGGGGCTGGGGTCGTTTGTCTTTCTATCTATCCTGATCATTATTGTTTTTGTCACCATCCTTGGTGTACCTCGCAAGCTACCCTCTTCGTATAAGGAACTCGATCTCATCCTTTAATTGCCTATATTCGTCCGTGTCCTGTCCAACATCTTTATAGAACCGATAATATAAATTCTTGTTTCTCTTTTCATAGTCAGTCCTTAGTGGCTTCGGCCATCAGATGTCTTTTTCCTTCTTAATGTCCGACAGGATTTGGCTTCGAGCGGTTTTCAGGCGTGTGTAATCACTGAATTTAGCTCCACGAGCCCCTTTCTTTGAAGAGTCGTTGCTTCAGACTTTTCGGGGATTCTTATCCTTAGGGTTGTTCTCATAGTCTCCCTTCCTCTTCTTACTACCTCCGTTGTTCACGGGTTGAGTAGTAGTTTTCTTCATGCTCTCCTAAGCATTGATATATTTATGTCTCTCTTTGAAGCATATGCATATTTTCAGGAGCATGCTTGGCTAAAGACATCTTGAAGTAAACATTCATCATTTCTTATTATAGAGCGATTATGGCTACATTCGCATCCATGTCAGGAACTTTTAAGGCTTCTTTAGTGAAACGATTTAATTAGTCTCGAAGAGACTCATTTTTTCCTTGCTCTAAATTCATTAGAGATGTGGAACTCTTCTCATGAATCTTTCTGCCGATAAATTGGCTTATGAAGGCTCGACTGAGTTCTTTGAACGATCCGATCGAGTTCGAAGGGAGACGACTATACCAACGTTGCACCATACCCCAAAGAGTTTGGGGGAAAGCCCTATACTGCGTCAGAAATGGGTTGCAACAAAAATGCATTCGAGAATGTGCGAATGTAATTGACGGGATTACCATAACCATCATAAGTTTTGATGGTAGGCATCTTAAAATTCCGTGAGATGTGCGCATTCATTATCTCCTCCATGAAGGAAGGATTTAGGATCTCAAGAGGCACTAACTCATTAGGATCAGCCCTCGGGGCAGCATCCCTTGGAGCAACAGCCCTTGGGGCAATAGCCCTTGGAGGTGGATCTAAGTTAATCACAAAGGGCGTGAGAAACCTTGTGCTCCAAATCTTCATGTAGCTTGCGAATTTGATCTTGGTGAGCACGAATCCGCTCTTCAACTTCATGCCTATCCTGACTGATCCATGTGTTCTTCGAGACACATTACACCCGTCATACACGGGTTCCTTACCTAAGCGCCTCCTTCGAGGGTGTCTATCATCATCAGTCAACTCGTCATCAGTTGTGTAAGGTCCAGAAAAATCAGGATATTGGCGATTGTGAATGGGTGCTAGACCTGTCACATATGGGGGAACATATTCTTCTTCTCCTATCAACCCTCGAGGGAGTTGAGGAGGAGGTAGAAGATTACTTCCATCGCCAAGATGTGTGATCCCATAGGTTGAGTTATGGCCTTGTTGTAGAGGCAAAACAGTGGTTAAGACTTGTAAACCGGCTGGTGTGTTAACACTCACATGATGCACCTGCTCATGAGTTGGGGGAATCGCCCCTATTAGCGGGAGAGTGGACGGAGTGACAATTGCAGGAGCGTTCGTGCCTACGGGGGCATCAACAGGAGCTTAGAGGTTGGTACTACGCCGATTGCTTCGTTATTAGGGGAAGGAGGCTGATCTTTGGCCCTTATAGTACTTCATGTTCTTGCCATGGTTGACATCCTCTTCCCACATACGGTGCCAAATATTATGGATAAAAAAGTAGGGTTATTGATTACGTGTCTAAAAATATGACGTCATCTGTTGCACGTGCTAGAAACGTGGCTTTCGATCTTCATAGAAGGATTGGCTATCTGAACTATGGTTGTTCTTGCATTTCCTAATTAAATCGATCCTTACAAGATGCCTATGTATATCAATCTTGTTGAGAATCAAGCCAGACGTAGTTCTAAGAATGAGGGGTTAGACCCTTTATATAGACGTGAGTAGTGTTAGAATTTGATTAGGGTTAAGAATATTGGTGGGCAAGTCACCTCCTTGGTGGAGATTTTCACCTAGAGCACTGTTTCCTGGTAGGATTATATTTCCTTGTTGATAGAGATACCTTGGAGGCTACTCTTTAGAGTAGTTTCCTTATCTAATCAATTAATTACAAATTTATTTAATAATTAGCATTTTGGGCCTCAATAAATGGGCTTCCCTTTAAGACCAATCTAGGTCTAATAAATGTCACATTAATTGTGTCTTTAGGGCTTATTTTCAGCCCACATCACCTTCTTTTACCCGCTGTACGGAGGGATTACCCTTCTTTATGAGACAATTATGCCTTTTACTCATGTATCATCTTTTTTCCTTGATAGTTGTTATAAGGTGTTCTTGTAATCTACCTACCTTTTACGTTGCTTTTTGTGCTTGTAGCGGCCTGGGCGCCTTTATCTGATATATAAGTATTTTACCTAACTTTTTTTCAGGACATGATCAAATATTTGTCTTTGCAGAATTGATATTTCAATTTTTCATAGGCAATACTTTTACCTGATGGATAAAAAGGATATTAGTGGGTGTTATCAATCTATTTTTTGAATTATTTATATGATAGGGATCAGGATTTTCGAGTTTGTATCGAACATCGATGGCATTAGACAGAAACATAGACTTTTTAGATGTCATCCACGTTTCGGATTATTTCATTATGAGATGCTTATATTAGTGTGTGTGATGATATGAATATTCATTGAGAACAATAAATGAGAAAATGACCAATATATCACTTATTTAGAAATGGTTTGCCCAAACTATCAGTTGTCGGAATCAGTGCCCATTTTAACTTGTGATATTCGCATCCTCCATATGCGCATATGCATTATATCTATTTACAAGCATTTTGTATCTATATACTCTCATTGTAAAGATCCAAAGCATAATCACGATTAAATGTGTAATGTATATAATATCAATACACTTACAAAAATACAATATCATATAGTGTAGGAGTGAGATTCGGTGACCGAATATAGTTATTGAAAAAGACTCAATAGTACTTTGAGAATAGTGATTGAAATCATGCATTGGTGGTGAATTGATTAATATATTGATGGATATAAAGAAAGATGATATATGTGTTTGTTGGTTTTAGTATTCGCATGTGCTACTTGTGTTTATACTTTGTGTGTATAAGTTTATTCATCAGCTCTGTTACAAGTCAAAGAAGGAGCACGCACAGACGCATTGTACAAATGCGTAAACCAGTCTTCGCATGTTCATCATGTGTATGCATCTTAAAAATTAAATAATAAAATACATATGCGCATTCTTTGTATGCGCTATATATATTTGCATCCCACACATGCGTATTTATTGTGTTATTTTGGTCAGCTCTATCACGTTTAAATGTGTAATGTATATAATATCAATACACTTACAAAAATACAATATCATATAGTGTAGAAGTGAGATTCGGTGACCGAATATAGTTATTGAAAAAGACTCAATAGTACTTTGAGAATAGTGATTGAAATCATGCATTGGTGGTGAATTGATTAATATATTGATGGATATAAAGAAAGATGATATATGTGTTTGTTGGTTTTAGTATTCGCATGTGCTACTTGTGTTTATACTTTGTGTGTATAAGTTTATTCATCAGCTCTGTTACAAGTCAAAGAAGGAGCACGCACAGACGCATTGTACAAATGCGTAAACCAGTCTTCGCATGTTCATCATGTGTATGCATCTTAAAAATTAAATAATAAAATACATATGCGCATTCTTTGTATGCGCTATATATATTCGCGTCCCACACATGCGTATTTATTGTGTTATTTTGGTCAGCTCTAATGAATAGCGGTATTATGGGCAGTGTTTTTTTATTAAACTGGTATAAAGGGCTTTTACCCACAATAAATCATCTAAATATTTTTACGCTTAATTGCATTTTGATGGCGTCAACTACAATATTAAATTAGTCACTAAAGTGGAAGCATAATATCACTTTCCTCATCAATCTGAATAGGTTATCATTTACATCATTTAAACTGGTATAAATATCACATTAGTAATCGTTATATTTAAAAAATAAGTATAAATATTTTTCAAAATTATTAAAATTTGAATAAATTATTAAAAATCATATTATGTATATTTTTATATTTATGGATTATATTTTCCAAATAAAATGAGTTTTATTGTGTTTAATCTTTTTTTAATAATAAATCAAAAGAAAAAATTATAAAATTAATAGAAAAATAATAAAGAATTTCATAAATTTTGAAAATATTAACCGAAATACTAGAATTTATAAGTTTTCATTTGATTATAATAAGACGTAAAACAAATATGTAGAACTCAAAAAAAACTCATTGTCAATCCTCAAACATGTATTTAGGCTTACCAATATGATAATTTGTTTGCAAAAAAACGACTCAATTAACATCCATTAAAAATTTTGACCAAATGCAATTAATTATTTAAAAATTTGACCAAATGCAATTAATTATTAAAAAATAAATAATTTCACTAACAAATTGACAAATTTTATAATTCAATCATTTTCATATAAAAATATTTTAATTCAGTCCATCAAAATACAATTAACTCTTATTTTTATCATGAAAAGTAATTATTTGTTGGTGTTGATTGGGGGTCATGCCTTAATGCCGCACATGATGAATGTAAGTGCCGTGGGTACATTTTGTACTATTTTCATGATTATCAGCATGTGGTTAAAGTTATCGGCTTAAAATGTTATGAGTACACAATTACGAGCAATGGATTGTGTGTAACTATAAATATTAGTAATAAATAGCTTATCACTGTGGAACTTATCAATTGTTCCTTCAGGCATATATACATAATTATCATTGCACTGCATGTTTCTGTTGGGACAATCGAATCATGATGCTGCGTTTTATGATATGAAAACGAACGAGTTTGAATAGAAAATTAACCTTAATCGCTACGGCGCAAGCGATTCAAATCCACGTCTTCTACTGTATTCCCGTATTCACCTTGAGCGGAGTGTGGCCTTCGATCCTCCCAAGGTTGCCTCCCTTCTAACTTTGAAATCTTGAAACCCTAGTTCTTGGTTGCCTCCTTGAACGGCTGATCACAAAAACCCTAGTTCTTTCCAACTCATAGCTAGAAGAGAATAAGATGAATATATAGGCTACAGTAGGGATCCTGGATAATTAGGTCGGGCCTTCCAATGACATTCTGGGTCAAGCCCAATGTCATTAAATATTAATTCAATCCACTAAAGAATTAATATTTGCACTACCTCTCCTAATGCCGTAATTTAATTATTTAATTCGGCTCCAATATTATTTGCTTATTAAATTCCCCATGTTTAAGATATCGAATGTCCATTAATTAAATTAATTTCTGATAATTAATTTAATCAATATCTTTTATCCTTGATCATCCACTCAACCTTATAATTATGCGAGAACAAATCTGCCTGCAGGACTTAAGCATAATTATCTTTATGAGCTTTCAAGAGGACATCATCACCCGAATATTTTCAGACACAGTTTCCTTTTATAGTCAATATCCCACTCTGTATGCAATGTCATTGTCCAATACATAATATTGTGATTAACAAAAAATCACATCACATATGAATCAAAACATGTGCATTGCATACAAGTGTCAATCACTGTATCCGGATTAAGAACCTAAGCAATAATAATATTATAGAATCTTAGTTCTTCTTTATTATCAGAATAGAAGAACAATTCTAATATTTTAATCCCGTTCAATATACACAAAGCATACAAGTATTATTAAATAATCAAGATAGATTATTTCTAAATAATACTTCAGTCATTCCAGTGGTTTGTTTAACTCCACTTAAACTGTGAACATTTATTATATTATATATAGACACTGACAATCTAATCTTCTGTTATCCCATTTGATACTAGATTATCCACAATATATAATATACAAACAGTGTTAAAATACGCATTCAAGATTCTCAATAAAAAAAGACAATGTCATATACTTCAAACGAATAGTTCAGTATACTCCCTAACAATCTCCCACTTATACTCAAGCTATTCTTCGAGTATATCAGTGTTATATTACAAGCAATCCACTACCAATTAAATAACTATTATGTGACCATACATCTGACTCCTATCGCCTCCACATGTTGCTCAAAAGCCTTAGCTGGTAAGCTCTTTTTGAAAGGATCTGCCCGGTTGTCCTTTGATGCTATATCAGTCACAATAATATCTCCTCGCTTAACGAATTGTCGTATAAGGTGATACTTATGCTCGATGTGTTTTGCTGCCTTATGGTCTCGCGGTTCCTTTGCATTTGCCACAACACCAGTGTTATCACAATACACTGTCAAGCTCCTAGGCAAATTAGGTACCACATCTATGTCCAAAAGAAAGTTTCTGAACCATATTGCCTCTTTGGCTGCCTCCGAAGCTGCCACATATTCGGCTTCCATGGTAGAGTCAGCAACGCATTTCTGCTTTACACTCCTCCATATTACAGCTCCACCTCCTAAGGTAAACACATATCCCGAGGTTGATTTCCTCTTATCTCTATCTGCTTGGAAATCTGAATCGGTATATCCTAGAGGTAACAAATCTGAGGCTTTGTAAATTAGCATATACTCCTTAGTCCTTCTCAGGTACTTGAGTATAGCCTTTACTGCACTCCAATGTTCCTGTCCTGGGTTTGACTGATATCTGCTAACCATGCCCACGGCAAAACAAATATCAGGTCTCGTACATAACATTGCATACATTAAGCTTCCGCATGCCGAAGCATAGGGAACCGCTTTCATGCTCTCTATCGCCTCTGGTGTCTTAGGACACTGTTTCTTTGATAGAGAAACTCCATGTTTATAAGGTAGGTTACCCTTCTTGGAGTCCTGCATGTTAAAACGAGCCAATACCTCATCAATATAGGGCTCTTGGGATAAAGCCAACATCCTTTTCTTGCGATCCCTTATAACTTTGATCCCAAGGATGTATGCCGCTTCACCTAAGTCCTTCATTTCGAACTGTTTGAACAACCATGCCTTTACCGCTGATAACATCCCTACATTGTTTCCAATGAGTAAAATATCATCTACGTATAGCACTAGAAAAGTCACTGAACTACCCTCACATTTCTTGTACACACACGACTCGCTTGGACATTGATCAAATCCGTATGACTGGATTACCTGATCAAAGCGAATATTCCAATACCTAGAAGCTTGTTTAAGTCCATAAATGGACTTCTTAAGCTTACATACCAGATGCTCTTGGCCTTCCTTAATGAATCCTTCTGGTTGTTGCATATAGATGATCTCATCATCAAGACTCCCATTTAGGAAAGCTGTCTTGACATCCATTTGCCAAATCTCATAATCGAGATGAGCTGCTATAGATAAAAGAATCCGGATCGACTTTAGTATGACTACTGGCGAAAAGGTTTCCTCATAATCGATCCCTTCTTTCTGAGTATACCCTTTCGCAACAAGTCTTGCTTTCCAAGCTTTTACCTTTTTGTCAGATCCTCTTTTTCTCTTGTAGATCCACTTACATCCAATGGGTTTTACACCTTTGGGTGGTTCCATGAGCTCCCAGACTTGATTTGAATACATAGATTCCATCTCAGATTTCATTGCTTTTTGCCATAGATCTGCACCTTTGTCTTGCAGTGCTTCCTCGTATATCATGGGATCCTCATCATGTTCCTCAGAGACCAAGTCCGAAGACTCTCCCAATAACCCTCCCACTACGACGAGACACCGGTGTGGTATTAGTGATAGGTTGTGTGTTCTCTTGTGGCTGTTCTACTTGTACTATTGGCACTTGTTCATTATTTGTCTCTCCCACTAGTTCCTCTAAAACGACACTGCTCATGGGTTTATGGTTCATCATATAGTCCTCCTCTAGGAATCTAGCATTGGTACTAACAATGACATCCCGATCCTTAGGACTATAAAATAAATATCCTTTCGTTCCCATGGGATAGCCTACAAAAAGCCTTACTTCTGTACGAGATTCTAACTTAGTCACGTTCTTGTTCAACACATGTGCTGGACAACCCCATATCCGAATATGTCTTAGACTAGGTTTTGAACCAGTCCACAATTCTTTTGGAGTCTTAGGAACTGACTTAGAAGGAACTAAATTCAAAAGATAAGCTGCTGTTTCTAAAGCATGTCCCCAAAACGACTTGGATAATTCTGAATAACTCATCATCGATCTAACACTCTCCAAAAGAGTACGATTCCTTCTCTCCGCTACACCATTCTGTTGGGGTGTTCCAGGTGTAGTCAACTGAGACATGATCCCATTCTTTGATAAGTAATCCCTAAATTCTCCAAGCAAGTATTCGCCACCACGATCTGATCGTAGTGACTTGATACATTTTCCATGTCGCTTCTCCGTTACAGTTTTGTACTCCTTGAACTTGTCAAAGCACTCTGATTTACGGCGCAACAAATAAATGTATCCATATCTAGAATAATCATCAATAAAAGTGACAAAATATTCATAACCACCTCTTGCTTGAATATTCATGGGTCCACATAAATCAGTATGAACCAATTCTAACACTTCTTTGGCTCTATTCCCCTTTGCCTTAAAAGGCCTAGTGGTCATTTTACCTTCCAAACAGGATTCACAGACTGGAAATGGCTCCACTGCCAATGAGCCTAAAGGCCCATCTACTACCAGTCTTTGAATCCTCCTCAAGTTAATATGACCTAATCTTAAGTGCCAAAGATATGTTTGATTCAAAGAAGAAGGTTCCTTTCTTTTAGTAGTGATAGAAGATGTGTTATTTAATACCCTATGTTGTAGTTGCAGTGCAGGTTGATTAGGAGTGATTATGTATAAATTGTCTTGCAATGTACCAGAACATATAACTAGTTTATTTCTCATAATTGAAACATTATGATCCAAACAAACATTATAACCATCCAAAGCAAGTTTAGAAACCGAAATTAAATTCCTTCTAAACGAAGGTACATAAAGACAATTGTTCAAAACCAAATTCCTATCATCACCAAAAGATAAATTAACATCTCCCACTGCAACTACTGCTACTTTCGTAGTATCTCCCATGAACACATATATCTCGCCATCTCTAAGCATTCTGGATTGCTGGAACCCCTGCATAGAATTACAAACATGATCAGTGGCTCCTGTATCTACACACCAAGTGCTCGTAGATATAGCCGCTATATATGTTTCTGTAACTAGAGAAAGAGACATACCAGTATTGCTTTTCTTCTTAGGAAGATGACAATCCTGTTTCCAGTGACCCGACTGCTTGCACCTGAAGCACTTGCCCTTGGGCTTTTTCACAGCACCACCTTGAACTCCCACAGCTTTCACAACTTTCTGTGTCTGAGCCTTTTTCTTCTTTTTGGCTTTCGGCTTAGAAGAAGAAGGTTTCTCAGCCACATTGACTTGAACACTCTGCTGAAAAAGTCCTTCAGCTGCCTGAAGTTCTGTCAGAAGTTCCGCAAGACTATACATCCTTTTGTTCATGGTGTAATTCAAGCGGAACTGCTCAAAACTTTTGGGTAAACTCATAAGGATGATATCGATCTGGGTTTCCCCATCAACCTCAGCACCAAGGATCTCCATCTCATTCAGATGTGACATCATCCTGAGAACATGATCCCTTACAGGTGCCCCTTCAGCCATCTGAGTGTTCATTAAAGCTTTCATTGCTACTTGCCTTGCAGCCCTATTCTGATCTCCAAAAAGTTCTTTGAGATTAAAGAGCATATTTGAAGCAGTGGCCATAGCCTGATGTTGATGCTGCAAAACACCTGACATTACTGCCAGAATGTAACATCGCGACATCTCATCAGCCTTAATCCACTTCTTATAATACTCCTTCTCAACTTCAGAAGCATTCTCAGCAGGCTCCTCTGGCTTGGGTTCATTAATGTAAAATTTGTACTCCTCAGCAGTCAACACAATGTCCAAATTACGTTTCCATTCAATATAGTTAGGTCCAGTAAGTTTGTTATCCTTAAGTATGGTAAAAAGTGGATTAAAGCCCATTATATCCTGAGAATCATAATTAGAGGGTGTTTAAAAAAATTGGTTCCTCTAACAATTATTTAAAATTAAAACACCAACACTTAAACACCATAGGTTTCCGGTATGCCACGTTGGGTGACTTATATACCACCTAAATTTATTTAAATGTTACTTCGGTCCTACTACTAAATAATTAGTCACGTTAGGGTGATCTATATTATTTTTCATAGCTAAGTGTATACCATTATTAAATCTTAAATTAATAATAATAATACCAGATGCGCCTTTTGACTATGATAAATTCTTGCTCCTAACAATAAGATACTACTAAAATTACAAATCTAAAGAGTATTCAGACTGACTGGCCAGGCCGGTGGAAGCATTGCCAAGAGGCTAACCACTTTTCTAGACACCAATCTAAATGGCCAGGTAAGCTGCACGCTTTCCTAGACACCAACGCAAGAATACTCAAAGATGTGTTATTTTAGATTCTCTTCCTAGTTGAGCGTGAAAGCTATCAAAAAATAGGGTATCCTTTTATTATTTGAATTCTATGAAACTTAGTACGCCACATTGGGTGACATATGTACCTTCCAATATTCATAATTAATTTTAGAAGTTTGTTCTAGTAATTTCCATAACACTCTAGACACCATAAATTACATGCCACGATGGGTGACGTATACATAATTTATATTCGACTTAGTGTTAAATTACATACAAACAATAATGGAGACCATGTGATTTAATACCAAATTAATTCCCTCTCCCACTTAGTATTTTACTATGAGGATTTTATCTAGATGCATCATCCTATGTTATTTTTTCGCAGTCCACATGTATCATAATAACAATACATATAACACATAACATAGCAGCATACTCATCATGATTAAAGCATAATAAAACAGCCCTATGTCCATGTCGTTCTAGCATGCGAAGGGTTAGTATCACATGGCATAACAAACAAACATGGAACACATAGTAGTAATAATCAAGATCAGCAAACATTATGTAAAACATAATAAAATACATCCACTATTATGGCCCCGAAGAATAATCTTCAAAATCATCCATCGATAAATTTTCGAAAATCTTCAGCCGCCTGTTTGACTGCCTAAACGAGCTCAGAATGGCTTGAAAAATCTGGAGATGGTTCCCATCTCAGCCTGTAGGTCTCGTTCTGCCGTTTCCGAAAAGGTATTATTCGCCCCAATCGGATATCGTATGCAAAATCTGTAGCCAGAACAGCGAAGCAGCCACGAAAACAGCATATAGCAGCGGAAGAACTCTGTTTCTCGCATCTTCGTTGATCAAACAATTACATACGACAAATACAACAGAAAAATCTATTCTATTACATCAGATCATAATCTAAATTGAATACAATTCGAATTACAAGATTACAATCAAAATAGAAATCAAAAATTAAAATTAATCATGATCAACCCTCATGATTTAATTTACAACCACGATAAACCACGTGGGATCCAAAAACATAATTACAACCATGGCCATAATAGTGGATAACAACCTGCATCAAAAAAACAATACAAACCCACCACTATATACATACATAATTACGACATGGACATCATATCATATAACGCAGAACCCTAGAACCTGGCTCTTGATGCCAATTGTTGGGACAATCGAATCATGATGCTGCGTTTTATGATATGAAAACGAACGAGTTTGAATAGAAAATTAACCTTAATCGCTACGGCGCAAACGATTCAAATCCACGTCTTCTACTGTATTCCCGTATTCACCTTGAGCGAAGTGTGGCCTTCGATCCTCCCAAGGTTGCCTCCCTTCTAACTTTGAAATCTTGGAACCCTAGTTCTTGGTTGCCTCCTTGAACGGCTGCTCACAAAAATCCTAGTCCTTTCCAACTCATAGCTAGAAGAGAATAAGATGAATATATAGGCTACATTAGGGATCCTGGATAATTAGGTCGGGCCTTCCAATGACATTCTGGGTCAAGCCCAATGTCATTAAATATTAATTCAATCCACTAAAGAATTAATATTTGCATTACCTCTCCTAATGCCGTAATTTAATTATTTAATTCGGCTCCAATATTATTTGCTTATTAAATTCCCCATGTTTAAGATATCGAATGTCCATTAATTAAATTAATTTCTGATAATTAATTTAATCAATATCTTTTATCCTTGATCATCCACTCAACCTTATAATTATGCAAGAACAAATCTGCCTGCAGGACTTAAGCATAATTATCTTTATGAGCTTTCAAGAGGACATCATCACCCGAATATTTTCGGACACGGTTTCCTTTTATAGTCAATATCCCACTCTGTATGCAATGTCATTGTCCAATACATAATATTGTGATTAACAAAAAATCACATCACATATGAATCAAAACATGTGCATTGCATACAAGTGTCAATCACTGTATCCGGATTAAGAACCTAAGCAATAATAATATTATAGAATCTTAGTTCTTCTTTATTATCAGAATAGAAGAACAATTCTAATATTTTAATCCCGTTCAATATACACAAAGCATACAAGTATTATTAAATAATCAAGATAGATTATTTCCAAATAATACTTCAGTCATTCCAGTGGTTTGTTTAACTCCACTTAAACTGTGAACATTTATTATATTATATATAGACACTGAGAATCTAATCTTCTGTTATCCCATTTGATACTAGATTATCCACAATATATAATATACAATCAATGTTAAAATACGCATTCAAGATTCTCAATAAAAAAAGACAATGTCATATACTTCAAACGAATAGTTCAGTATACTCCCTAACAGTTTCTAAATTATGTAAATTGACACACATAATTTGTGTATTGCAACAAGGGGGAGGGAAAATATATTTTTTTTGTCAAAACTACATTTCAGCTTCAAGGTTGTTGTATGGCGATCAGAATCCCCTGTTCCCACATGTAGAAGAAATGTCGGAGGCATTTGGATTAATGAAAATATCTCAAATCCCTCGTGTCGACGCTTCTGCCTGTCTGTGTTTCCATATAATAGGAGCTACAAGCATCCAAACTGTAAAATATGAATGTTATTATTATCTTCATCAAACCGATCCGCATCAAATATTTTTATAATCACTCGTACCTTTGTAGCAGTATATTCAGATATATTTTTTAGAATTAAGGAGAGACATTAGGGTTCTGTTTGGGATCGTCGTCCAAAATTATTGTTCAGTTAGAAAAAGTGTTGTCAGAAAAATCAGACTACTATTCTATTAGAAAAAAGTGTTCCCGTCAAAAAATCTTTAAAAGCAACTTTTAGACTAAAAATATTACTCTGAGCTCTCTAGTTCTCTTTCTTGTATGAAATTAGCATACTTCTAGATCCCGGAAAATCGGAAATGGACGATCATGGTCAATTTTTTTTTTTAGGAAACTGTTTTTAAATTTTATCAAAACACTTTTTTACGTTACTGATGCGGCAACACTAATCCCAAATGGGCCAAAGTTTGTTAACATATAGTAACTATTCATTTTTAGCGAACTAGAAACAAAGTTTTTCTTCTAGTTTAACTTACTGTAAACGCACACCGCTAGCCATTCATTCATTATTCTAACCCAAGTGCTAGTCCAACCAATATCAATTGTCCACCTGCAAAGCAATTAAAATCTAGTATAAGAAATTTATGAACTGGAAATTAAACAATTAAATCTGCAATATAAAGTAACAAGATTGTACAACTATTCTACGAGATTCAAGGAATTACCTTGCAGCGACATGATGAGTATTCCAACTAATTAATAGCATTGCAAAGTACATGGCACCAGTGGCAAACACAAGGTGAAAGAAACCATAGCCATATGGAACCTCGTCTTTGTCCCCTGTCTCTTCTTTCTTGAACTGCACATACAATAAAGGATTTATATCCTAGAGGGAAGTTTTTGGTTAATGAGTCTCGAGTAAGGTACCTGAAAACATTTTGAATCGATGCCTGTTGAAAATGTTGCAATAACCATTGCAACTACCGCGACAACAAAGGTCTGCAGGAGATAATAGTCCTACTTGTCATTCTAGTTAATGTAGAAAACGGTTCAGGAATAAGCATAAGAACGTCTGTTCTAGTATAATACGTGAAATTAGACTTAATTTGACAACTCGTACAGTGCAAGCATTGTTAGCAATTACTTTAGCCGAGGATTACTAAATTTAGTTAATATGTCAGGGGGGAATATGAGGGTCCTATTTCGCTGAGTATGAACTGTATTCCGAGATTGGATGATAGATGATTGTTGATTGTGAGTGTGTGCTTACAATGATGGATAGCCAGTCTCCTTTAGTTGCAGCTTCAGATTTCTTTATGCATTTTGTCTCTGGTGGTTCACTGGATATAAAGAACAAGACTACAATTTTATTCGAGGAGGAAACAGATCAAAATGAGATGATCTTTCTACATCTTAGACAGATAGCAAATAATACAATTCTTAGAAGAGCTTGTCATTGACAATAAAAAAAAGTATGCCTTCTAACTGCAGACCAGCAGAGGAACACCAGATAAAGGCCCATAAATCCAGGAGTCAAAAATCCAGCATTAACCTGTTGTCTCCAGTAAAACCACAAGGAGTAAGAGGAAGAAAAACATAACTAAGAAATGATTTTGAAGAAAAGAAACTAAAGGAATGCACGATAAAATGATGATAACGTACTTTTGGGTGGAGAGATACACTTGTCATGAGTTGGAGGAGTACCAGTGTCCAGGTAATGAAGAAAATGTTAAGGAGACAAGATGGTTGTGGTGCATACCATATGTACATTAAGATGACCCCAAGTATGCAAACAACATAAGCACTAGTTGCAAGAAACATCCCATAAATGTGGCTGCATTTCAAAACTTCCAATAGGTTAGAGCTGCTGCCCAATTAGGTAATCAACACAGAGAACTTTAATTTTGCAACAAAATTCTCACCATCTGTCTTCATTTTGGTTTGAGTGCACACAATCATTTAGCCAAGTGATGAAACTGACAATGCTTACCAACTGTATCAGTAGAAACACCCTGAAAAAAACTAAAAAACATCAACAAAACATTGTAGGTACTTTTGCTTAGCGTATATGTAAAAGAAATAGTTGTTACCCAGCACCAAAATGCGCGATATCTCCTGTCATTAATGTATTTCATCAGAGGCATATAAATACTACTCAAATTAAAGTTCATATAATTAAGGATTTACTTTATTAAAAGAGTTCATAATAGGAAAATGAATTAAAGATTACAACCATAAATTCGGACAGCAGCTGAAGGAACAAAGAAGGGAAGCACCATAAAAGAAATCATCATAAAAATCTTAGCTGACCACCACCCAGAATGCCATGACTCTCTAGCTTCATGCAGCTTTGAGGTGCCAGCAGTAGAAAGAAACATTGTGAAATAGAACATCTTAACGTACGATGTTAAGGCTAACCTCTGACATGAATAATATGCAAATATATGTAATATTACAGGAAAAAGGACATTATTTCGGCAAACAGTTTTCTGTTGCAGCGCAAATGTATATGTACTTGTCAATTAAAACTGTTTTCATGCAATGAAAGGATACAAAGCATCCCAAGGACACTCTAAGAACTCCCTCTGCACCTAGACAGTCTGTGCCTCCCTCACATCCTCTTATTCCTACATGTTACCATATAGAATCACCATGTGCCCATATTATAACTGTGACAACTTCATATGTTATAAATTAATGTAATATATTTTCAACTGCTATGTCAATATAACTCGTAAAATTGTGAAAACTAAAAAGCTAACTCTTCATTTCCATCCAGGCACTTCTTCCATAATCACGAACAGCCCAAGCAAGTAAATTAGAAGCAAGAAACATGAAGCTGTAAACATATCTAGCCATCCAAGGGTTGGAACCATGTCGAAATTGAGACCACCAAGATCCCTCCATGAGCTTCGCATAGCTTTCATGTATGCTATGTCTTGTGCCTTCCATTTATACACTTCCTCTTAAAGTTTAACAATGGAGCTATCTATAGTTTTGGTTATCATCAAGGGAAAGGAGTTTTGTGATTCCACTAGCCCTTGTTCACCTGCAAGTAAGACACAAATTTCAGTTTTATTAATTTGGTCGTATTCTATATTTGTTATATGATGGCTAATACATATATGCAAGCACACACCGATATATTTGGCACACGCTACCATGAAACAAGAATTTATTGTATACGGAAATAGTTCAGCTCAACTAAACCAATCTAAATTTGTTTTAGTAATGCATTAACTAAAGATTTCCCTTAATATGGTCATTTTGTTCCATGCATTTTTTATGCATATGACACATTTCCTTGTTATGTGCTCAAAGAATCAGAATATAGCTCAACCAGCCAGCACACACAAGCACACACCTCTATTGCTTCCTTTTCAAGTCCTCTATTGTCTATTCACATAAGCATAAAAGATATGCACAATTTAAACATTTTTCTCAACATTAGGTATATGCAAATATGCAACTGAACATGATCATTGATTTTTATTACTTTGTCGCGCCATAATCATTAAACAAACAGCATCGTTATAAAATTCTACCAATTGTGTGAACTACATACAATCAATGCATTACATAAGTTTGTATATAAAAGCCACATATGATCATTTGGGATTCACAAAAACACATACACAAACAAGGATGTAGAACCGTAGATGAAGTAGCTAAAACAGAGTTAATGTACCTGATAAAACTAGTGAATCCAGGAAGCTAAATGGTGAGTAGATTAAATGAGAGAATGATAGAAGAAGGAAAGAAAGAAAGTAGTTTTGAGTTGTTAAGACTTGAGATACAACAAAGGAAGGAAATATGTGAAGGCACCTGTTGGATTGTGTCTTGTTCTGATCACCCACATGGACATAGTCTTTGCTTTATGTATTCTTTTTTGACTGTCTTAAGACAAGTACTCGACTAAAGACAACACTTTCCTCTATTTTAATCCTCTTCACTTTTCTCTTTTCTCATTAATACACGACAACAATTTTTCATAGGCCAAAATTTTTAGGTCCCGATTATAATTTCTTGTTTTTATTTACTAATATATTATTACCTTAAAACTTATAATTAAAATAAAAATGTATTGAATAAAATATAGATTTTTATTTACAATTTTGCTCTGAATAACTCTACTTCGTTATTAAAAACTTCTTTATTATAATAAAGTAGTCTACTATATTATGATTAACTAATTAAGGATATTTAAAGAGTTTTAATGTGAGTATTTAGTCAATTAAATTGAGTGTTTTACGTTTTTTTATAATTCTTAACTAAGATGGTTAATTATAGTATAAACAATTAATCATCACATGATAAAATGATAATATTTTAATGTCCTTCATATTCTAATATTTGTTTTATTGAAAATATAAAAGATATTAATACTTTCCAACTCAAAAAACTTTTAATTCTAAATGTTTTTTTATTATTTTAATTTTTGGACTTTTTAATGTTAACATGTATTTCATAAATTTGAAATTAAAAATAAAAATAAATTTAACATGAATATTATAATAACCCAGCCTATCACATGGTTAATCAACCAAAATTTTTAAAGAGTTTTAAATTAATCAGTTGCGAGTATTTCAATATTTTGTTAATTAATGAAATTGAGTATTTTACATTTTTTTTAGAATTCTTAACTCAGAAATAATATAAACAATTAATCATCAGTTTAATGATAAAATGATAATAATTTAATGTCCTTTATATTGTAATATTTGTTCCTTTTTAAAACATAAAAGATATCAATACCTTCCAACTCAGAAAACTTTTAATTCTAAATGTGTTTATATCATTTTAATTTTAGACTTTTTAATGATAACATATATTTCATAAAATTATAATTTAATATTAATATTTAAAAAAAGAATTTTTTTTATATATATTTCAGATTTTATAATTTTAAATACAAATGTTGATTGTGTGTCAATATAATATATTATCCATAATATGTTATTTAAATTAAGTTTCAATTACTATTTGAGATAAAGAAATGATAGTCTTAATTCAAGGAGTATAGATAATGTTATCATATACACTCATATACACTCAGTTAGAGTTTACTTGTCCACAGAGTTTAGACATATACTGTTTCGAATAATTGGAATAATTAGGACTCAGTTAAATATATATATATATATATATATATATATATATATATATATATATATATATATATATATATATATATATATATATATATATATATATATATATATATATATATATATATATATAAGTGTTTCTGTATCTACTCCGAAGATAATAATGGAAATCGTATTTTCTTATTAATGAATAATTATCTTTGCAATATTTAGACAGAACTATATATTATATAAACACAATTTTATGTTTGCATTGATGTATTGTTGAAGTTATATTATTCTCATAGAGTAGCCGCTCTTAAGAACACATTGTTCCTTTGAGAGAATTTGTATTGTTTTATTAACATCAATAAAATCACTACTTATTTCAATATTTGTTCTTACATAATCGATTGTACTATTATATTCAACCCCTTCTACAATAGTATATTTATTGGGCAACAATTATGCATTCTTAAATCAAAAAAATCATTTCACAAATAATATTTATGTTGGTTAAACTTTTCGTAAATAGTATTATGCATCATTTTTAATTTATTTGCTATACTTTTTTAACAATTACTATAATAAACAAGGATTTCCTAAAAAAACAATTGAAATATAGTAGCATATTTCATAAATTTAAATTTAAAATTAAAATTCAAATATATTTAATATTAATATATTTAATAATAAAAAATATACATGTGAATTTAAAATATAGATTTTGCATGATGTGATAATAAATATAATATAATACATTATCCATAATCTGTTATTTAAATTAAATTACAATTACGCATTCTTAAATTAAAAAGATCTTTTCACATATAATATTTATAATAGTTAAAGTTTTTGTAAATAGTATTGTGCATGATTTTTAAATATTTGTTATGTCTTAATTACTATTGTAAAGAAGCATTTCTGCAAAAAAAAAAAAAAAGGAATGTAGTATCATATTTCATAAATTTAAAATTTAAATTTAAAAATTAATATTAATATTTCAATAATGAATTTTTTTTACGTGTATAGTTAAAATTTTATAATTTTAAATACGGATGTTGCTTGGTATGTCAATAAATAAAATATAATACAATGTTCATAATATATTATTTAAATTAACTTTCAATTACGCATTCTTAAATTAAAAAACTATTTTCACACATAATATTTATATTAATAAAATTTTCCATAAATAGTAGTATGCATCCTTTTTAAATATTATGTCTTTTAATAATTAATAATATAAAGGAGCATTTCTGCAAAAAAAACAATTGTATTATTGTACCATATTTCATAAATTTAAAATTTAAATTAGAAATAAATTTAATATTAATATTTTAATAACAAAAAAATGTATATATGTATTCGAAATTTTATAATTTTAAATACAGATGTTGAATGATGTGTCACATATACATAGTATAATATATTGTCTATAATATGTTATTTATATTAAATTTCACTTGCGCATTTATGGATATAGATACAAAATGATTTATATCAGAAATTCGGTTATATTCTAATTTTGAAATTTTCAAACAACTACTGTAAGTTAAGTAAATAAGTATAATTAATTGTGATAAATTAATATTATGCATAATCATAACATAATTGATTTTGATTGATATAATGCATGTATTATATGTGCTGAGAATCTTTTGATTTAAATTAAACATTCAATTATGCATTTATGAAGATTGATACAAAATGATTAATATTTAAAATCATGTATATTCAAATTGTAAAAATTTTCAAACAGCTGCATGCTAAGTAAATAAGAGAAAAGCTGGGCATGTGAACTTCTACTTCTCCGATCGGGAACCGTATCAAAGTTCCGTGGCTAGTCTGCGCTTGTATAATTAATTATGATTAATAACATGAATAATCATAGTTATAATTAATTTTTGAATGATATTATACATAATCACAACAATATTTTGATTTAATCACAGAATTAATGCCTTTATGATTTTTTTAAAGTCATTCTATGTTTATATGAATTTTATACACCTCTCTCCAAAAAATTCATACAATTTGGAATGACACTTTTGATATACATAGTACATAATCCAATGTATTCGATTTAATCGTATCAATATTTTCACAAAGGACAAAATAAATTTGAAGACTAAAGTATGCTCGACAAGACGTGGCTTGGAGTGAATAGCTATACAAGAGAGTTCAAAATGCAAAATATGATCTTCCTCACGATGGAGTAAGTACTATATGTATCTATACATACATATATACACATTAATATTTAATATTATATTCATACGGTTTTTAGTGAATATTTGTTTATACATTGTTGGTCTTGTAGAAGTGGGGTTGAATACAATATCTAAAATTGTCACGGAATTTCGGATTTAAAATAATATTTTAATTAATCACGAAATATAAATTTTAATGAAATATTATTCATGTAGAAGATATAATTTTTAACTTGAAAATTATTACAAAATTTATCTGATGAAAATTGTATATAATTGATAAAGTTATCTAGAACGAATTCGACATGAAGTGTTCGGGTTTAACAATTATATTTCAAATTTTGCACAGAAATCTGTGAATATTACAATGCATACAAATTTCTGAATTTAAATGTTTTTCAATTGACACTTAAATGAGAAGTGAACTCCTCATATTTATAGAGATAGAAAAACTTGTATGACTTTCTAGTACATGACATTATACAAACTTTATTTAAGTCTGTATGACATTTTTTAACACTCGTATGACTTTCCAAATGGTTGGGTATGACTTTTAAAATTTGGTATGACCTTTTTTATTAATTAAAAAATCGGTATAAATTTTTAATATAATAAAAAATAACTCGGTATGACTTTTTGTTCATCAGAAAATCGGTATGACATTCTTTTTTTTTAATTAAAAAATTGGTATAACTTTTTAATATAATAAAAAATAACTCGGTATGACCTTTTAACAAAAGAGTTCGGTATGACCTTTTTCCTTCTTCGGTATGACTTTTTTCTAGTCTTCAGTATGACCTTTTCTTCAGAAATTCGGTGTGACCTTTTCTTATAATTCGGTATGACTTTTTATTAAGCCATTTGAATTATATTAAAAGTCATATTAAGTCATATCTTTTATAATAAATTAATTCTACTTAATTTAATTAAATAATTTATAAATTAAATTACATTTAACTTGAATTAATTTAATTAAATAATTAAATAACTTTTGATAGTAGAATTAAAATACTATCTTTACTTGCATAACCGTGCTGTTAGTTCTAAAATTTTCCCGTCTTCGTTGTGTCTTCTGTCATAAAACCACTTGAGCTAGATGATGAATATTTATTATTTTAGTTGACACACAAATGTACTGTCTGATTCATTTGTGTCATACTATAATAAATATTCTCCACCTTTTAACTTAAGTTGTGGTCTTCTGTCCTTCTTTAGCTTTACTGTCTTTCCTCTTAGTGTTTTTCTTCTTCTGGAATCTTCGTGTAGTAGCCACTATAAATCTTCTGTATCTTCTAAATTCTTCTGAAATACTACCTCTTTATTTTTCACTGACGCTTGAACAAATTAATGAACTTCTTCTAGTGTTGAATAACAATATCTTTACAATTATTTTGACAATCTGATTCTTTGTGTCTAGTTTACTTTTTTCGTCTTAATTCCTATTTAGTATTTTATTATTTACTTCTGTTTCTTATCTGGGTTGAGTTGTCATCTAATTATTACAAATAGGTCTAGTCATATGCCTTTCAATCTCCCCCTATTTGTTGTTTATAAAGCATAATGTAACGTAATATATAATAGTGATATCGATAACTCAACTAAGAAACAAAGACAGTCAAATAATACTAATATGCAGCACAGGAATCTAGAAGGACATGTAAACAGGAATCATATATACATCATTGCAGAGCATTCAAGATGAAAGGCTTACTGAACTTCAGCAAGAGAACTTCATTAATATGTTCAGGCCTCAGCAACAAATAAGAGTTGAGAAGATTTCATATTAAAGACAGTGTACTGATTTGTGTATAAATGTCAAAGGGTTTCAGTGATCAGAAGCAATGCAAAAGTCCAAGGTTAATTAGCTGAAATAGAACAGAAGTCAAGGGAATTCAATTCAGTGTTAGTCGTTTGTGAACCAGAACAGTGCACTAAGCGTTAGCACAACAAGAAAAGAATTGTCTTGTTTAATCAGAAGAAATTCAGTTGATCAAGACAGAAGAGTGAAAACCAAGTGTTAAATACTTCAAGAATTCAAGATATTGTTTAAGTGGAGTTAGAGGCACAACAATCTTCTAAGGCAAGATTTGGTGGCGCCTACACACTGCAACTAGAGTGTAGGTGCAACAAACCTTGTCAAGGCGCAAGGAAATAATTTCCAAGTAAACCAAGGGTTTTGTGGCGCCTCCCCTCTGTCACAACAGTGCAGACGCAACAAAGCCATCTAGGCGCAACAAAAGGGTAGGGCGCAATAAAGGAGTTTAGTGGCGCATGCACAAGGGATTGAGAGTGCAGGCTTAACAAAAGTAAGAGGCGCAACAAACAGATAGTGGCACAACAAACATATCTTGTGGCGCCTACACACCATTAACATTCTTACAAGCGCAACAAAGGACTTAAACAATTGTTGGGAAATCAATTCATTTGATTTCCAAAAGTCTACAGAATACATTCAAGACAAATAGACAGGAAGCTCCATTAAAGCCATACATTAAACACACCTAACTGTATTCTTGTTGTAATTGAACCCATAGAAGCTAATCATTTGATTAGAAGTGTAGCACCTCATGAATTTAATAATATATCTTTATTTTCCCAAATCATTGTGTTTCAATTACTACCATTTTTATATCTCAAGAACACAAACACTTAATCCGCAATTAAACGAAAATCTACCAACATCATATTCAACCCCCCCTTCTATGATGATTTATGATATGGGTAAAAATAGCCCTGAGAGAAATAATAAATTAGGCCTGGTATGGTCCAAAGGTTTTAGGCCCTCGAAACGAACTAGGAATGTAATAACTAGATTGTTGGGTCCAGTCCGCGAGGCTCCGTGGAAGCCATAGGCCCAGTAAGCCCTTTTTAATAGTTAATTTCGTAATTATTTAAAAAAGCCCAGAAAAGGCCCAAAAAGCCTGTTGAAGGCCTTCACCCTAGAAGGATCTAGGAGCCCAAACGTGGGAAGAGTCCGACAAGGACTCTCATTCCTATAAGGTTTTGGATACCCCTGCTGCTAGGAGACTTGGCCCCCAAGTCTCCTAACCCTAATCTAATACCAAGGCCTTCGTGTGCCTATTTAAAGGGCCTAACCCCTCAACATTAGAACTACGTTTTGGCTTGATTCTCTAAACACAACAGAGATACGTAGGCAGTTAACGAGGACTTGAGTTAATCACGAAACGTTAGTGCAGCCGTAAAAGCTTGAAGCTCCCCCAAACCCTAACATTAATTACGCATTAAAGACACCTCGTTTTTGATCCGTAACATTTGGCGCCGTCTGTGGGAAACGAATAATAACCATGGCAAGAACACGAAGTACTACAAGCACCCTTGGAGGAGAGATCCCTGGCGCCGCTGTCGACACCACTGTTCCCCCTATTGCAACTCAGGAGCAACAAGCTGTTGTTCCAACCACCTCCGTTGAGGGCCTTGAAGTAAGCACCCGGCGTGTTGGACCCCTCAGCATCGTCGTTCATCCTTCCAACCCCGATGTGTCAATTCATGCTTCAACTCCTCCGCTCCAGGTAATTCCACCCCTTCATACTACTTTTGTTGCTCCTCCTACTATGCAGGTCTCGTCTGCTATAACTCCCGACCCTCGTTATGGGCTCCCCAGGAACTATGAGCCCCCTTATGAGCAAGGGCTGTTGCCCCACTATTCCTCACAACGAAGGAGTCGGGACTTCTCTAGACCTTATTCAACTGATGACGAGAAGTCATCTGACGAAGATGTTAACCCACGAAGGAGGCGACCTGGTAAGGAGCCCCTTGGAGGGAGGAGTACCCAGCCCCGAGGGCCTCAAAGTAATGACTCCCTGAACCTTCAGGAAAGAATACGCGCTCATGAGGCTGAAGCTCAACGACTAAGGAAAGACCTGGAGAAGGCATTGGCGAGGCGACAGCGCCCCAGAGTAGAGGGTGCTGGAGAGTTGATGAGAAACACCTCTGTAATAGATTTGGATGAGCCCCCGAGGCAAATAAGGACAAGTCATGTCAGGGCTGATCCCCAAGACTTATTGCCGCTTGGAGATCCTGATGATCCCACACCCGCCCTTTACAGAGAATATTATGAATGAAAAGATATCAAGGAAGTTTAAGATGCCAACAATCAGGGCCTATGATGGAACGGGAGATCCCTCGAATCATGTTCTCACGTTCTCTAATGCACTGTTGCTGCAGCCTGTAAACGATGCCATCAAGTGTAGGGCGTTTCCCCAAACCCTGAGTGGCATGGCTCAGCGGTGGTTTAGTCGTCTACCACCCAACTCTGTTGGGTCATTCAAGGATCTGAGCAGGGCCTTCATTGGTCAATTCATTAGCAGCAAAACTCATGAAAAGAGCTCAGCTTCGCTAATGAACATGCACCAGAGGAAGAACGAATCCTTGAGGGATTACATGAATAGGTTCACAAAGGAAGCCTTGAAGGTCCCTGATCTAGATCAGAAGGTAGCTATGATAGCCTTGCAGCAAGGAACTTCTGACGAAAATTTCAGGAGGTCGTTAGCCAAGAGGGCCCCTGAAACTATGAATGAGCTCCAAGAGAGAGCAGGAAAGTATATCAAGGCTGAGGAAAGTATGAGGAAAGCTCAAGGGTTTCAGGCCTCGAACGCCTATTCTAAAAAACGATCCAGCGATACCGAGTACACTGTTGATACCAAGTATGCGAAGAATGGTGACGCCAATGACTCCAAGAAGAAAGGAGGTGCCAGGTTCACCGAGTATGCAAGGCTAAACACCACCCGTAGCCAGATACTAATGGACATTGAGAAGGGTAAAGATCTTCGATGGCCGAAGCCACTGAGGACTGATCCTGAAAAGAGAAATAAGAGCGCATACTGCCGGTTCCATAGGGATGTGGGACACGACACTGACGACTGTCGTCAGTTGAAAGACGAGATCGAATTTCTGATTAGAAGAGGGAAGTTGGAAAAATACACCAAGGATGGTGCTAGAGACGATAGAAGGAACAACAAACGAAGGGACTCAGACCCCAAGGAAAGAAACAATCAGCCCAGAGGGCCTGTGATTAACGTAATATCAGGAGGGCCAACTGCAGCAGGCAACTCCAGAAACTCCATGAAGGCGTATGCACGGGAGGTAATGAGCATTGTAGGAGAACCTCCTAAGAGGGCAAGGACTGAAGTCTCGTTGACCTTCGACGACTTCGACCTAGAAGGGGTGAGGTTCCCCCACGATGATCCCTTAGTAATCACCCCCACCATAGGAAATTCTCCTGTGAAAAGAGTCTTGGTAGACAATGGTTCTTCCGTTGACATCCTATTTTATGATGCCTATGTAAAAATGGGATACAGTGATTCGCAGCTAACCCCCTCCAACATGCCCATATACGGTTTTAATGGAGTGGAGTCTCGGATCGAGGGGATCATAAAACTACCAATGACTATAGGCGAAGAACCTCGACTGTCCACTCAGATGCTGAATTTCTTAGTTATTAAAGCAAGCACTACCTATAATGCAATCCTTGGGAGGACAGGGTTGCATGCCTTCAAAGCAATAGATTCTACATACCACTTGAAACTCAAGTTCCCGACCAGGAATGGAGTGGGGGAAGAAAGAGGAGATCAGAAGATGGCCAGAAACTGTTATGTGGCTGCTTTGAAGCCTGATGGCACTGGGGGGCAGGTTCTCCCCATTGAAGATATGGATGTCAGAGATCACGAAGAGAGGAGGGGGAAACCTGCGGAGGACTTGGAGTCCATTCCTCTGGATCCTTCATATTCTGAGAGAGTGACATATGTTGGGGCTTCACTCCCCAAGGACCTGAAACAACAACTGATACAGTTCCTACAAGATAACAAAGATGTTTTCGCTTGGACAACAGCTGACATGCCAGGAATAGACCCCGAGCTTATAACACATCAGTTGAATGTAAATCCTGGAAGGACAGCGGTTAAACAGAAGAAAAGAAGTTTTTCCCCTGAAAGACAGGAGGCCATTAAGCAGGAAGTGGAAAAATTGCTAGAAGCTGGATTTATTGAAGAAATCCAATTTCCTGAATGGCTGGCCAACCCTGTGATGGTTAAAAAAAGCAATGGGAAGTGGAGAATGTGTGTGGACTTCACTGACTTGAATGATGCGTGTCCCAAGGACTGTTTCCCCTTACCAAGGATAGACACGTTAATAGATGCCACAGCTGGGCACGAGATGCTTAGCTTCATGGATGGTTTTAGTGGCTACAACCAAATTAAAATGCACCCCAGAGACATTCCTAAGGTATCGTTTATCACTGACTTTGGTGTTTTTTGTTATCTGGTTATGGCTTTTGGACTTAAGAACGCAGGAGCCACATATCAAAGGCTTGTGAATAAAATTTTCAAGCACCTCATTGGAAAGACTATGGAAGTCTATGTTGATGACATGATAGTCAAAAGCTTGGACAAGGCCGATCATCTTGTACACCTGAGTGAGGCATTCGAAGTTCTGAGAACCCACAAGATGATGTTAAACCCATCCAAGTGTGCCTTCGGCGTAGGTTCTGGAAAATTTCTGGGCCTGATGGTCTCGAAGAGAGGCATCGAGGCCAATCCTGACAAAATCAAAGCGATTCTGGACATGGAGCCTGCTAAGACTGTAAAGGAAGTCCAAAAGCTTACTGAAAGGGTAGCGGCCCTGGGACGTTTCATATCCAAGTCTGGAGAAAAATGTCTGCCATTCTTCAAGGCCCTCAAGAAGGTCAAGAACTTTGAGTGGAATGACGAGAGTCAAGCGGCATTCGAAGAGCTGAAAAAGTATATGGCCGAGCCACCCTTGCTTGCCAAACCAAAACCTGAGGAAATACTATTCCTGTATCTTGCTGTCTCAAACTCAGCCCTGAGTGCAGTTCTTGTGAAAGAGGAAGCTAAAGTTCAGAAGCCTATCTACTACGTTAGCAAGATACTGCATGGTGCAGAACTGAACTACTCAAAAGTTGAGAAGTTTGCCTTAGCATTAATCATGGCTTCAAGAAAGTTACGTCCGTACTTCCAGGCGCATGTTATCAATGTCTTGACAGACCAACCCCTGAGAAACATACTGCATAGCCCCAAGGCCAGTGGAAGGTTAATCAAATGGGCGGTTGAACTGGGAGAGTTTGAAGTCAAATACAAGCCCAGGACGGCCATCAAAGCTCAGGCTCTGGCTGACTTCATGGTTGAATGCACCATTCCAAACCAAGAAGTCGGGGGGCAAGAAGAGAATAAAGATAAAGAAGTTGAAGAAAAGAAAGAAAAAGAGGAAGAACTCAAAGAATACTGGTTGCTCTTTTTTGACGGAGCTTCAAAAATAAAAACTAGTGGAGCTGGTCTAGTTTTACAAAGCCCGGATGGCTTCATTGTCGAATATGCAATCAAATTGGACTTTCCGACTACAAACAACGAGGCGGAATACGAAGCTTTGATAGCTGGACTTGGTCTGGCCAGAACCCTGAGGGTGAAAAACATGAAAGTATGTGGTGACTCAAGGTTAGTAATCTCTCAAGTAAATGGGGAGTTTGAGACCCGAGACGTGACTATGGCCAGGTATTTGAGAATCGTTAAAGCTCAAGCCACACAGTTCGAAGAATGTCACTTTGAGTACATCCCGAGAGAGGAAAACATGAAGGCTGATGCCTTGTCCAAATTTGCATCATCAGAAATTGAAAGCTACTCGGGCAGTGTTTATTTTCAAGTCTTGAAGACCCCAAGCATTGATGCAAAACTGATAGCTCCTATTGGGCCGGGAACATGTTGGATGGATCCCATCAAACTCTACTTGGAAACAGGAAAAACACCTGCCGACCCCGTGGAAGCTCGCAAACTGTCGGTTAGGGCCTCGAGGTATGCCCTCATAGAAGGAATACTCTACAAAAAATCATACGTGATACCCTATTTGAAGTGCCTGAGACCCCATGAAGCTGAAGCTGCCCTGAAAGAAGTTCATGATGGAGTATGTGGCCAACACCTTGGAAGCAGGGCCTTGGCTCATAAAGTTATAAGGCTAGGATTCTATTGGCCTGAGATGCTTAAAGATGCAAAAGCATATGTTAAGAAATGCGATCGCTGCCAAAGGTTTGCACCCATCGTCAGGCAGCCCCCTGAGATGCTGACATCAGTAAGTTCTCCAATCCCCTTTGCCATGTGGGGAATGGATATATTAGGCTCGTTCCCTATGGCCAGCGCGTAAAGAAAGTTTCTCATTGTTGCCATTGACTACTTTACTAAATGGATAGAAGCCAAGCCCTTGGCCAAGATCGACACTAAGAACGTAACTCAGTTTTTCTGGGAGAATGTTATATGCAGATACGGGCTGCCCCGAATCCTGGTGACAGACAACGGAACTCAGTTCAACAATAAGGACTTTATGAAATACTGTGGGAATTATAACATTGAACTACGCTTTACTTCAGTAGCTCATCCGCAGTCAAATGGGCAAGCTGAAGTTGCTAACAGAATTATCCTAGATGGACTCAAGAAAAGGATAGAACGCTCCCAAGGGACTTGGGTTGATGAGTTACTCCCAATCTTATGGGCATATAGAACTACTTGCAGAACATCAACAGGAGCTACTCCATTTCAACTAGCCTATGGAGCCGAGGCAGTGGTGCCCGTTGAAGTTGCTCAGACATCACCTAGGATTCAAGAATTTCAAGTTGACGCCAATGAAGAAGGCATGAAGCTGGCTCTAGACCTAATAGATGAGCTGCGCGACGAAGCTAATGCCAGAATAGTAGAAAGCCAGAAGAAAGCTTCGTTCTACTACAACCTGAGAGTCAAAGAAAGGTTCTTCCGCGAAGGAGACTTAGTCCTGCGAAAGATCGAGGCATCTGGAGTTGGTCCCAAGGGCAAGTTAGCCCCAAACTGGGAAGGACCGTACCAAGTAAAGGAAGTCACCGGGCAAGGAGCATACAAACTCCAGACCCTTGAAGGGATTGAAGTCCCTAGAAGCTGGAATGCTGCCAACTTGAGAATTTATTATGTTTAAATTGTTAATTTTTATTTTTGAGAACATTTAATTCATGACTTGTTTAAGCCTCGAAGGCATAAGTTATTTCTTTTTATACTAAATTATAAGTTTCGAGAAATGCTTCCAGTTTTCCTTATATGACACTTGTCATTTTTTACTTGGTCTTTTTACAAGCCCCGAGAGTAGTTTATGTTCAATACAAACACGAAAAACAAAGCAAAACTAAGGCACAGAGAGAGAAGGCAGGAAAATAAAATGCATAAATAAAAGCCCGATGGCTAAATGTTTTTACAAGACCCCCAAGACCAACATAAATAAAAATAAACTATTTAGAGGATTCCTCCTCCTCTTCAGACTCCTCCTCACCCGAAGAAGAAGTTCCAGACGAAGATGAACCTTCTTCCCCAGAAGAGCTTTTTTCTGTTGGAGTTGCTTCTGTGGCAGTCTTCCCCAAGGTAGTTCTGGGAGGAGAAGGGGCTGGTGAAGGAGTAAGAGAAGGCGCACGATTTCTGACATCCGGGCTGTCCTCCCCATCGGTTTCCTCGTGCTCCTCGAACAACCGCTTCAACGCATCGGCCGATTGAGGGCATTTGAAGTCTACCTTTGGGTTAAACAAACCCGGGTGTTTGCCCAGCACTTCCTTGAGGGCGTCATTCCACCCGATAGTGTAATTAGCCGGGAAGATTAGGTCGTCATGAGCCTCGATTAAATCCCAGTACTCGTCAGAGGCCATATATTGATCAATTATAGCATTTCTATCTGCCCGTAGCTCGACCACCTCAGCTTGGGCCTGTTTAAGCTGCTCCTCCTTCTCAGCCAGCTTCTCTTCAAGATTTTTGAGCTTGGCATGAGCCACTGTCAGCTCCTTCTTATGTTTTCCTACCCGGGCTTTCCAAGCCTCCGTCTGGTGCAAAGAAGCTTGGAAATAGGCGTTGGCCTGAAAAAGCGACAAAACAAGTTAATACATATAGAAAGGCCCAGACCGTGAATGGAAAAAGTATGAATTACAAGGTAAGCAAGTAAATAAGCTTACCGATGCCAATGCCTGCGCACCCAAAGCCTTGGTGCTTTCCTCGTCCCGTCCCAAGACAATATCCTTGTAATCGCAATGAGTGAGGGAGTGAAGGGACCAGTCCCTCGCGTGATCTGTTCATCCGACCACTGTATCCGACTTCCTGATACCCCAGCCAGGCTTGTATGCCAGGGATTTGGGCGCCCTGACCGGCTCGCTGCTCCCAGCTTCGATTGGCCCAGTGTGCGGCTGTAAGAAAGCCGGAGGTTCCTTTACCTGCCTGGGGTCGTTCATCAGTCTTAGCCGTTTCATAAGGCCGGTTTCTTCTACGGGTGGAATGGTCCACTCATTTATCAATGCAGCAGCTGAAAAAGAAAACATAGAAACATTAGTAAGGCAATCAACGAGTAAAACGAGAACAGAGTCGAGTAAAATAGTATACCTTTGTTCGAGGCCCTTGATAGGCCCGCGGCTCTCAACCTGTGTTCGTCAAGAAGAACCCAAGCAAGCTGCTTGGTTTCAACCTGAGTAAGCTTGGCATAAGCCTCTTCTTCTTCCCCTGAGAGCCTAATAGCGTCAAAGCTCCCGTCTGACACTTTGCTAAACATGGGCCTAAAAAGGGTACCCCAGTCTCCCCCTTCCCACTTTACTTGGACAAAATTTTCCTTCCAGTGAAGGTTGTTGTCAGGGATCGAAGAGGTATCAAAGATATGGGGTTTGTTAGGCCTGTGAGCTATGTGAACCCAGCCTTGAGAAATGCTAGAAGAGTTTTTGAATTGAAAGATTTTGCGAAAAAGAGGGACTGTCATTTTTATTTTATTCTCCAAACATAAGACCATGAAACAATGGATGAGCCTCCATCCATTGGGCATGAGTTGACATGGATTTATTTGAACATCAGCTAAGAGGGTGGGGATGAAGTCGTGTAAAGGAAACCTAAGCCCCGATAAGAGGGCATCTACATAAACAAATAAACGACTAGGATGCCAATGGCAGGTCCTGTCGCCAGGTTCAACTAAGGAAATGGAAAACCTAGGTGGAAAATTAAAAAGCTTGTTATACTCTTCTACTATGTCGGCTTCGAAAAATGTACTACTACGACTGTAAGAATCTAGATGGGATTGACTAGGGTATTCATCCCCCCGTTGGTTGATCATATCTATCAAGGACATGTATGTAGAAAAAATGGGGATTCGATTTAGGGATTTACCTCTATTGGCTGATCCCGCGTTCATGGCTGCCAATCTAGAAGCTCTCTTATCCACCATCTGATTTTTGACTTTATGTAATTCTTTGAGGAAGCTAACGATTTAAATTACTTAGAAGCTTGAGAGCTCGAATATAGAAGGGAGAAGTGAGGAGTAAAAAATGAGAAGTGTGAGAAATGAAGCCCACACCACTCATATATGCAACCCCAGCCGGTCACCTGACCGTTTAAATTCAACTTTTGACAGGCATCTCTAGGTCGAACAACCGTCGAAAGGTAAATCAACCGGTATCACCGGTGAAGGGGCCTGAAAGCCCATATTCTAAGGCCCAAAACCTCTACAACCCATAAACTGGGAAAGATCTAAAACATGGGCCTGCCAAGCCCGTAGTCATAAAACCTCATAGGCCCATTCTATAAAGTCGAAAATAAAAGGCCATGAGGCCCTCAAGGAATTTCGACCTCAAAGAGTTTTGAGGTCTATTTCGACTTCGATCCAAGTTGAAAATAAAAGGCCATGAGGCCCTCAAGGAATTTCGACCTCAAAGAGTTTTGAGGTCTATTTCGACTTCGATCCAAGTCGAAAATAAAAGGCCATGAGGCCCTCAAGGAATTTCGACCTCAAAGAGTTTTGAGGTCTATTTCGACTTCGATCCAAGTCGAAAATAAAAGGCCATGAGGCCCTCAAGGAATTTCGACCTCAAAGAGTTTTGAGGTCTATTTCGACTTCAATCCAAGTCGAAAATAAAAGGCCATGAGGCCCTCAAGGAATTTCGACCTCAAAGAGTTTTGAGGTCTATTTCGACTTCGATCCAAGTCGAAAATAAAAGGCCATGAGGCCCTCAAGGAATTTCGACCTCAAAGAGTTTTGAGGTCTATTTCGACTTCGATCCAAGTCAAAAATAAAAGGCCATGAGGCCCTCAAGGAATTTCGATCTCAAAGAGTTTTGAGGTCTATTTCGACTTCGATCCAAGTCGAAAATAAAAGGCCATGAGGCCCTCAAGGAATTTCGACCTCAAAGAGTTTTGAGGTCTATTTCGACTTCGATCCAAGTCGAAAATAAAAGGCCATGAGGCCCTCAAGGAATTTCGACCTCAAAGAGTTTTGAGGTCTATTTCGACTTCAATCAAAGTCGAAAATAAAAGGCCATGAGTCCCTCAAAGGAATTTCGACCTCAAAGAGTTTTGAGGTCTATTTCGACTTCAATCCAAGTCGAAAATAAGAGACCATGAGGCCCTCAAGAGATTTCGACCTCGAGGCGTTTTGAAGTCCTGTTCGACCTCGATCCAGGTCGAAATCGACCTCAAACCAATATTTCGACTTAAAGACATTTTGAGCCCTTGTTCGACCTCGATCCAGGTCGAAATCGACATCAATCACTATGTTCGACCTCGAAGCATTTTGAAGTCCTGTTCGACCTCGATCCAGGTCGAAATCGACCTCAAACCAATATTTCGACTTCATGGCATTTTGAGCCCTTGTTCGACCTCGATCCAGGTCGAAATCGACCTCAATCACTATGTTCGACCTCGAAGCGTTTTGAAGTCCTGTTCGACCTCGATCCAGGTCGAAATCGACCTCAAACTACTATTTCGACTTCAAGGTATTTTGAGGCCTATTTCGACCTCAAATGAGGTTGAAATCGACCTCGACCCTCCAATCCTGGTCGAAATCAACTCCAATCCAGGACGATATTGACCTCAATCCTGGTCGGCTTAGGGGAGAAATACAGAAAAAGCATCCTTGGTGACTTAGCTACAAATAAAGTCCTTTGCGGGGGCCGATTTATTATTTAACTCTTTGAGAAAGGCATGAGTCCAAGTAAAATTGATTAAAACAAGTCAAAGCCTACGAAGGCATTGAGAACCCTTGGTGAAACTTTTACGAAAACTTGTAGAGTTTTCCCAAAAGTTGGGGGGCAAATGATATGGGTAAAAATAGCCCTGAGAGAAATAATAAATTAGGCCTGGTATGGTCCAAAGGTTTTAGGCCCTCGAAACGAACTAGGAATGTAATAACTAGATTGTTGGGTCCAGTCCACGAGGCTCCGTGGAAGCCATAGGCCCAGTAAGCCCTTTTTAATAGTTAATTTCGTAATTATTTAAAAAAGCCTAGAAAAGGCCCAAAAAGCCTGTTGAAGGCCTTCACCCTAGAAGGATCTAGGAGCCCAAACGTGGGAAGAGTCCGACAAGGACTCTCATTCCTATAAGGTTTTGGATACCCCTGCTGCTAGGAGACTTGGCCCCCAAGTCTCCTAACCCTAATCTAATACCAAGTCCTTCGTGTGCCTATTTAAAGGGCCTAACCCCTCAAAATTAGAACTACGTTTTGGCTTGATTCTCTAAACACAACAGAGATACGTAGGTAGTTAACGAGGACTTGAGTTAGTCACGAAACGTTAGTGCAGCCGTAAAAGCTTGAAGCTCCCCCAAACCCTAACATTAATTACGCATTAAAGACACCTCGTTTTTTATCTGTAACAATTTAGGACCTAACAATTGGTATCAAACCTTGTTGATTGAAGTTACAAATCAAGATCCAAAAATAGTTTTTCAAAAAAGTGAATTTTTAGATCTAGAAAAATTTATATTGAAATTTCTTTATTATTTAAAGAAAATTCAATTTTGAATTTTTTAAATATTTTAAATCTACTAATTTTTGAAAAAGACTATCAATCATCAAGAATTCGAATTAAAATTTTATTTCTCGAAATTTAATTTTTATTCGAATTGATTTTAATTTTTAAGAAATTAATTATTTCTTGAGATTTAAAATTCTTCATAACCATGAGTACCCAAAAACATAGCAGCATCAAAATCCCCGTCTTTGACAAAAATGAATACATTCTATGGAAGAAGAAGATGTCCACTTTCATTAAATCAACAAATTCTCAATACATAGGAATTCTGAAAAATGGACCCTATGTACCTCAGAAGTTAACACCTGAAACAGTTTCAGAGGACGGCGAACGGATTCCTCAAGGATTTACCTCAAAGGAACCTTCAGAGTTCACTGACACTAATAAAGATAGAGTTGCATGGGATAATCATCTTCAATGTATCCTAATGGATTCACTGTACACTACAATGTTAAATCAAGTGATTAATTGCACTAGTGCCAAACAAATGTGGGATACGATTGATCTGTTATTAGAAGGTACAACAAAAGTGAAGGAGAATAGGCTGGATATTCTTACATCTCAATACGAAGCTTTTAAGTCACTGCTTGGAGAAAGTATCACTCAAGTCTTTGAGAGGTAAAATAAATTGTTAAATGACTTGTTACTGCACGGAAAGGCCTACTCACGTAGGGAGATCAACAGAAAATTTATGTTGACACTGCCAGCGCATCTTGAACACAAAATCTCTGCGATTAGAGAAATAAGTGACATAAATGATATGTCTATCGAAATTCTTTATGGGAAGCTCAAGACTCACGAAATGGAGCAAGAGCAAATACAGATCATTTACGGTTCAGGAATAGTGGACAGTAAAAATACAGCCTTGTTGAAAATAACAACTCTTGTAGCTAAAGATTTTGCTGTCTCAGAGACCAGCACAGTAAAGCCTGTAGTTGAGAAAGAAGAAATTCTGGAAGCTGAATTTACAGAAAATAATCAACCAAGTAATGAACACGACTTTTACTCAATGGAAGAACTTGAACAATTGGAAAATAAGACAATGGCCTATATGGCAGGAAAGTTCAAGAACCTCAGGTTTAGAAGGAACCCTAAGTACGAATTCATGAGTAACAATAGTTACAGTGGTTCCAATTTTAGAAACAACAACCGAGGTGACTTGTCTTCAGGGTCTTACAGTAAAAGAGGGTTATAAGACGGGAATGATAGACCACGGTAAGTTCAAGTGCTACAACTGCGATGAACCCGGACATTTTGCAACAGAATACCGGAAGCCAAAGCAAGGAAAAGAAAGGAGTCGTATGACGAACTCAAGCAGAAATATGATGCACTGGTGAAGAAGCATCAGGACAGAGCTTATATAGCTGAAGGAAAGAGCTAGGATGATTCAGACAACGATGAAGAAGAGACTTATGGAAATGTTGTTGTAATGGCAGACTCTTCAAAGGCATCACCTCAGTCATCGAAGGTATCATTTCTTTCCACGGTTGACATGTTTAATTCTGACTATAAGTAAACATTAGAAGATCTAAGCATAGAAATGTTTAACATTCACACAAGCATGCTAGCTTCTGAAGAAGAAAATGCTAAACTAGTTCTTAAGAATAAAATGCTAGAAGTTAGAAATGAAGAACTAGAGCTTGCATGTGTGAACTTAGAAGATCTGAAACAGAAGATAGAATACCTACAGAATAGAGATAAATGCAACCAGGAAGTAGAAACTACACTTAGGAATAAAATTTCTGAGTTAGAGTTGAAACTTAAGGCTTATAAGAAATCAGGTAATCTTGTAAAGGAGGCAATAGATAAACAGGTCATAGGTCAAAAAACTGGAATATGATTTGACTATGATAAGAAGGCAGGAAAGATGCATGTAGAATCAATTACTGAGGAAAGTCCTGTGAAGCAAGACATTCCACATGTATTAAAAATTGTCACTAAGCCCCTATATAAGAAGTTTGTCATACAACCCTTAGATGAAGAGCAGATCTTAATGAAAGAAGAAATCCTTGCTGATGATCAAAATAAAGAGCAAGAAAATAAACAAAAGTTGCCTAAGAAATCTGTAAAAATTGTAGAACCTAAGGAACAGATTAAAAGTGATTTAGGCAACAAGAATGAAAAAATGAAAGTGAACAGAAATGGCAATATAAGTGTAAATAAGAAAAATGATTATGCCCATTCTCCCAAAGCTATTAGGAAAGTTTGTAACAATTGTAATTCTACTGATCATCTTACGCATGCATGCAAAAAGATAAAAGTAGTAAAAATAGAAACTCCTAATGTGCCTGCCATGCCTGCTATGTCTATCCCTCATCAACCATGTTGTAAAGTAGGATGCACGCCATGTGCTTTCAACATCATGTCTGCATACATAAACTTGATGAATACATCATCCAGTACTTGCATTAATACAGATGTGAACATGAATAGAAAGCATGTTAGGGCAAAGACTGCTAGTCCTCCTAAGTCTAGGAAGGAAGCCCCTGTCCCTAAGTCTAAAGACACACCTGTTAAGGCTAAACCAAATGGAAAGGGCATAGTCGATGAGAAAGACAAAGATAAGAAAATTTATGCAGCTAAATTTGTTTATTTATCTAAACCTCTTGGACCCAATCAAATTTGGGTACCAACGAAAAAGTAATCAATCTATGGTTGCAGGGTATAGCAAAAAACAAGCATGTCATGTGGATTCTCGACAACGGCTGTTCTAGGCATATGACTGGTGATAGAGCCCTGCTATCAGATGTGATTGAGAAAGTTGGCCCGATAGTGACCTTTGGATATAACAACAAGGGATTCACAACGTGATATGGCAATCTAGAAATTGGAAATGTTATCATAGAAAACATCTCTCTTGTGGATGAATTAAAGCACAACCTCTTGAGTATCAGCCAGTTCACTGACAAGGGCTACAAAGTTATTTTCGAAAAGGAAAAGTGTGCAATCCAAAACAGGAAAGATGCGAAGCTAGCTCTTCAAGGAGTGAGAAAGGAGAATCTCTTTGTGGCTGACTTATTTTCTGCAAGAAAAGGTGAAGTTCAATGTTTTTATAGTGAAGCTTCAACAAAGGACAGTTGGTTATGGTTTAAGAAACTTTCACACCTTAACTTTAAAGCAATGAACTCTTTAGTTAAAAGGGAATTGGTTAGAGGCTTACCTGAGATGGAAATTTGTCAAGAAGGTTTGTGTGAAACATGTGAAAAAGGGAAGTCAAAGAAAGCATCTCACCGAAGCAAAGACTCGTCAAACATTACTGAACCACTGCAACTTCTATATATGGATTTATTTGGTCTAGTCAATGTCATGTCGATGTCAAGGAAGAGATTGTTAGTATTGGTGTCCTAGAGACAATACTTTTAATGTTTTATTGAAAACAATTAAGGATTATGTTTTATGTGATTATTTAATTAATATTTATTATGTCTTTGTTTACTGCGTTATAAATTGAAATAATAATAAATGTCCTTGAAATATTAATACATAATATATGTCTTTAAGTATGTGACTTAAAAATGAGATTATATGAATAGTATTTTATTCCTAAAAGTCCCTAGTCGAGTATTATTATTTAAGGACAATAATAATGCAACAAGACTAGCATGTTTGTTGACTGATGATCACATCTCATTGGTCATAGGTATGTTGATACTAAAGTCAAGAACATAAGTGCATGTCTCAATGCATGGCACTGGACAGACCCGCTGTGAGAATCTACATGTTAATAAGTGTCATAAGAAATTTTCAATGTGATAATGATGTAATGATCCTTTGACTTGAGATCATTATATTTCTATACGAGAATTAATATACTTTGATTACACTCAAAGTTACCTTTAACCGGGTAATGATAAAGGTAGATGTTGAGTATGCTATGAATCGTATGAGAAATATGAATGATAGATATAGGATTTAACCCTCCTATTTTAGGAGTGATATTATTGGCCTCTTGATTGAATGAGACTATAAAATGCATGGCCATGCTCAAATGTTGATTTGATTAATAGTCTACTCATTGATCAAGGAAACCCGGATTAAACGTTGATGAGGATGACACAGAACATGCCTCGAGTTTAATCTATAATATAAGGTTAAAAGGATTATATTACATTGTACATTATTCACGAAAGGTTTAATTGAATCACAAATTATTATTATTACTTGGGTAACAATGATGTATTACTAGATGCCGCTCATTGTTTATAATTTTATTAGAAAATAAAATTATTGCCAACGTAATAATAACCTAAAGGGTCACACACAAAGAACGTTTAAACGGAGTTTTATTTAAATTAAGAATTTAAATAATTTTATTATTAGTTCGAATTTATTTATTGAATTAATTAAGTGGGACTTGATTAATTAAATTAATATTCAAATTAATAAATAAACCCAAAATCAGAATGGGTTTTTTGTGAAACCTCATGGATTAGGGTTTGGCCCATTATCTCTAGCTCATATAAATACATTATGATGTGTTTACAGGCCTCATACTTGTGAATTCGTTTTATCAGATAAAACCCTAGCAGCTCAATACGAAGAGAGGCTAGCAAGTGAGAGAGATAGAGAAGAGATAATACGTGGGTGTTCTTGGCTAGTACCATCTCCGCTGATTGTTAGACGAATCGACGTTCGTGTGGATACCATTAGAGAGTAGTTCTTGAAGAAAGGGCTGCTGTGATTCATGCTTCTGGACCTCCATAATCATCCTAAGGAAATCTTTAATAAGGCACGCATCATCTTCTCCATAATCATCAGTCAATTATACACGGATCCTGCGTTTGGGATTCACGATTTTTTTTTTGTATTTACCGTTATTCCGCTGCGTTTTCATGCCCGAATCCCAACAGAGATATGCACTGGTAATTGTAGATGACTACTCTAAGTACACGTGAGTGTTGTTTCTAGCCTCAAAGGATGAAGCCCTTCAAATAATCATTGATCACATAAAGAAAATTGAGTTAGAAGCTGATTTGCCTATCAGGAAGATAAGGTCTGACAACGGAACATAATTCAGAAATGTAACCCTGAATGAATTCTTCGTTGAAAAAGGAATTTCAAGACAATATTCAGTGCCCAGAACTCCACAACAAAATGGAGTAGTAGAAAGGAAGAACAGAACTTTAGTTGAAGCAGTAAGAACAATGCTGAATGAAGCTAAGTTACCTCTATACTTTTGGGCTGAAGCAGTCAATACAACTTGCTACACTCAGAATCGTACCCTGATTAATAAAGATCATGACAAGACTCTATACGAGATGATGGCAAACAAGAAACCAACACTGAAATACTTTCATGTGTTTGGAGCAAAACACTTTGTACTGAAAGATGATGAACACCTAGGAAAGTTTGAATCCAAGGCTCATGAAGGCATATTTCTTGGATACTCTCTGCAATCAAAAGTGTACAGGATTTATGTGATTGAACACAAAAAGGTCATTAAAAGCATTAATGTTACTTTCGATGATCTCAAGCTCCCAAGCCTACAAAAACAGATGCCACTAAAACTCTACAGTTTGAAAATTTGAACTCAGATGAACGTGTAGAAGAACCTGAAGATGCAACAGAAAATTAAGCACCAATTGAGAATATCAACAATGATGATTCTGACCCTAGTAGTGGAAACAGTGGAAGATTCACAAAAACTACTAGTAGTGGCAGAGAATCTCATTCTCAACGAAGCAGCAGCTCAGGGGGAGCAACTGGAGGATCTACTAGCAGGACTCAGCACTTTAATGATAATTAAGCTGAATCATCAAGAGCAAATCTACCTAGTCATAGGGTGTGGAGTAGAGATTTGAGTTGATTCTAAGAGATCCAGATGCTGGAGTTCAAACTAGACGTGTTTCATAGAATGAATGTTTATTCTCTGGTTTTCTCTCTGAGATAGAGCCAAAGAAAGTAGAAGAAACACTATAAGATCCAGATTGGGTTATTGCTATGCAAGAAGAACTCAATCAATTTAACAGACAAAAGGTCTGAAAAATGGTACCCAAGCCAAAGAACAAGTCTATTATTGGCACAAAGTGGATATTCAGAAATAAACTGGATGAAGATGGCATTGTTACGAGGAATAAAGCCAGACTGGTTGCTAAAGGTTATTCCCAAGAAGAAGGAATAAATTATGATGAAACATATGCACCAGTGGCAAGGCTTGAAGCTATCAGGATGTTTCTGGCATTCGTAGTACACTTCAACTTTAAAGTATATCAAATGGATGTGAAGAGTGCATTCCTGAATGGACATCTTGAAGAAGAAGTGTATGTGGAACAACCCTCGGGGTTTGAAGATCCAGATTTTGAAGATTTTGTATACTTTCTCTTCAAGGCACTCTATGGCTTAAAGCAAGCACCTCGGACATGGTATGACACTCTATCTATATTCTTACTTGAAAATGGTTTCACTGGAGGTGCATAGATTTGCTAAGTTAATGCAGAGTAGGTATGAAATGAGCATGATGGTGGAGCTGAATTTCTTCCTTGGACTCCAAGTAAGCCAAAGGAAAGATGAAATCTTCATTTGTCAAACCAAGTACATCAGAGAACTTTTGAAGAAGTATGGTCTTGAAGATACATCAATAGCCAAAACTCCAATGGCAACTGCAGGTTGTTAAACGTCTTTTTAGGTATCTTAAGGGAAGTTTGAATCTTGGAATTTGGTACCCTAAAGATACAGTTTTTTACTTTGTTGGCTATACAAATTCTGATTATGCAAGTTGTAGGATTGATCAGAAAAGTACATCAGGGAGTTGTCAATTCCTTGGTAGAAGATTGGTGTCCTGGTATAGCAAAAAGTAGCACTCAGTTGCAATGTCAACAACCGAAGCTGAATATGTTGCTGCTGGAAGCTGCTGTGCACAATTTTGTGGATAAGGAACCAACTTCAAGACTATGGACTGTTGCTAACCAAAATTCCAATATTCTGTGACAACACGAGTGCCATGGCATTCACAAACAATCCGGTTCAACACTCAAGGACCAAACACATTGATATCAGGTATCATTTCATAAGGGAGCATGTTATGAGTGGTACTGTAGAGTTACATTTTATACCTACAGAGCAGCAAATTGCAGACATCTTCACTAAACCACTAGATGAAATAACTTTCACTAGACTGGTTTGTGAACTTGCGATGTTAAATTCTACTAACTAAAAAGTTAGTAATCAAAAACTGTAATTTGAAGCTGATAAATTCACTAGTTGATTAATTTCAATATCTTTAGGACTTGTGAATTTATTTACCAACTTATTTTCCAGTTCTTAGGATTTTAAGTTAGATAAATATATTGTGCATACATGCTAATTTATTCTGTTATTTATTTAATGCTAATCTTAAGTAAATATTTAAGTTCTTGTATTTAATTGATAAATTCTTGGCACTTATATATCTTAGAATATTATTCGAAATTACTTTAAATAAGTAGGATAAATATTCATATTTATTCTTATACTTAAAATAAAAGTAAAATAATTAGGAAGTATAATTTATTTATGATAATAATTTTAACAATTAATATTATTATTGTTAATAATAAATATGTTGTGAAATAATATTTATGGGTAATTAATTATTATTCATTAATTATTCCAATTATTCATAAATATTATTTAAAAGTAGCAAAATCTAGGAGCAACTTGAAATATTAACCAAGTACTTTGTTGCGCGGCTTTATTTGGTGGCGCCTATATAGTGGTTTAATTGTATAGGCGCAACATAACATAGCACAAGTACTTATCTTATTTTGTTAAAATTTTGTTGCGCCTTGAGGTTTTGTTGTGCCTACATAGTGTCACCACTGTAGAGGCGCAACAAACCACTTAAAGATTTTGGTTGTGAATATTTTGTTGCGTTAGGCATTTTGTGGCGCCTTTACAATGCATACACTGTGTAGGCGCAACAAAATATGTTAAGCCTCTATGTTGCGCCAATAAAGTTTTTGGCGCTATCACAGTGGAAACACTGTGTAGGCGCAACAAACTGCCTTTAAAAATATTTGTAAGATTTTGTGACGCCTATAAATAACTGTCATTTTGTCATTTTTATCATTTTTGTTTTGATTCAAAAATACATACACAGTACATAAACCGCAGAGGCGCAACTAAGATCTACAATTTTAATCAATCATAACTCAGTCAATTCGTGTCCATTTTTTAATCTAAAATCAGTTTTGTGAAACCCTCAATCATATCTTTCAATTGCAAGTGGTCTCATCAATTTTGGTTAAGATTTTAAAATAATCATTATCGTAATATTTCAAACAATTTGACTAATGTGCTCATAGTGTTAATCGATTAAAAAATTAAAATAAAATCAAAAGTGTGATTAGAATTACTAGGAGTTTATCATATAATAATTTCAAGTCAATCCAAGTAATTTTAAATTTAGGGTTTAGTTCGTAATTTACTAAATTAATTTGATTTTAATTTGTAATTTTAATTCTTTAAAATTACCTTTCTCTTTTAATTAAATGGGGGGTCGTTTTGAGATTAAAAAGACTAATTATTTATCTATTTTAGTAGATGATTGGACTGAAGTAGGTGAGTTAGGTAAATGGGCCCGGTTTTTAAATGAAAGTTCTATGGTCTGTTATGCACTAACTACTGATGTGCCTTTGAATCGTAATCTTCTTAGACAGGTGTATAGGTCTTCTAAAGACACATCTGCAGATATGATATTAGCTTTCACTTGTATAATAAAGTGAAAAAAGTGCGAATAACAGAAAATGATATCAATAAGGCACTTCATTTGCCAACTGAAAATTTTGAAGATGAACCATCTCAAACAGATTTAGTCAACTTCTTCATGTTTCTGCACTACACAAAGGAAAACAATAATATCCCTAAGAAGATCTACAAGCATCATCTGCCCAAAGAGTGGAACCTGTTCTTCAACATCTTATCTGATGGCTTTACACCAAAGACAGGAAGTTTCCAAGGAATTACACAATTCAACAAGGTGATAGATTATGCAGTGGCTTCTGATGTCAGACTCAACTTTGGAAGATTGATCATGGCTGAAATCTTGAACAACCAAGCAAAAATGGAGAATTTATGTCTATATCCAAGATTTTTGCAATTGGTGTTGAACAATATATTGAACACTGATCAACTTCAATCGTTTCAGAATAGTCAGCTGGAAGAATCACTCTCTCTTCAGTTCAAAACAATCTTATTGTTACAATATGAGGATGACTATCCAAACAGGTATACTCCTGCTCCATTAACTGAGTCCATTTGAGACTACTTTGCTCTTCTTAGACAGGCTGAAGAAGAAGCTGAAGAAGAATCAGAAAAAGAAGAAGCTGAAGAAGACGAAGATCATGTATCTGAATATGATGAATCAGTAAATGAAGACTCAAAAGAAGCAGCCTCTCAAGAGGAGACTGAAGCTGAAACATCAAATATGGAAAGATATGACTCTGGAAGAAGTGAAGCATCACAAGAAGAATAACTAGGAACTGAAAAAGAAGATGAAAGCATGAATGAAGCTGGTTCTGACAATGATCAAGAACTAGATCCTGCACAAGAACAACAAAGACAAAGCCCTAATAATGCAACAGAAAAGGTAGTAGTGGAAGAGACTCAAAACACCGATGTGCACATACATAACCTTTCTGATGAACAAATAGAAGAAGGTACACTTCTGGATTTTGACTTTTATGCTTTTCTTCAAGATGAATTTGTCACAATATCTACTTCTGTGCCTCAAACGGCAGTGCACACACTTGAGCCCTCAGTAGCCTTCGAAGCTGGCAATAAACTTGGCGACCAACCAGTTCTAACCGCTGCCAGAGATCAACAAACACTCCATATCTCTCCTGAAACCAGAAAAAGAACACTTGATATAGATGATAGGAGTGTATCCCTACCGAATCAGGAAATTATTGAAATATCCCCTACAGTTTTGCCTTCTAGAAAACGTCGTAAAATAAATTTTAAACCCAAGGCAACTGTGAGCGAGGAACCTGATTCTCCAATCTCTGAGAACATTCTTTTTCTTCATAACCTCAATTCTAAAATTGATCAACTCCTAAAAGGTATGGGAACTGAAACAGAGATGGAAACACATTCAGCTACTTCAGTAGCTAGTACTGTTATGGTAAATCCAATTCAGAACCTATCTTCACAAATAGAAGGGGGCATCACTCACTCTCATGAGCCATTCATTACATTGTCAAATGTGGTGACCCCTTAGATTTGACAAATCCAGATCCTAGTAAAGATGTTTTCCCTCCCTAATTGGGTGAAGTGGAAAGGTAACTCTTCTTTAGAAGCGAAGAGGTCTCCATTCCTGGAGAAGCTACTGTACCACTTCAAGTGGAATCGCCTTCACAGGTGTTGCGGGGCACCACAGGGTCTAATTTGTCACTTATTACATTTCCTGAGGTGGTGACCCCCTGGAATTTTCAAAACCATCTCCTTCAAAGGAGGTCCTCCCCACTTTTTCAGGTCAGGTGGAGGGACAACACACCCATAGAAGGGATGTGGACTCTATAATTAGAGTATCTACTACTTCGGTAGTAGAACCTGTTCAGGGTGCCTCTGAACTTGTAAGGATTTCAATAGCTTCAGCTGGAATCACGGATTCTTCAACATTACCAATCATTACAGAATCCATAGTGGTGACCACACTAGGTCTCATTCCCCCAGTTCCTGAAAAAGGAGTTTTCCCCACCCAAAGCGGTCAGGTGGAGAGGCAACCTACCCATCGAAGGGATAGGGAATTAATGCAGGTTCTGAAGATCTGGATGCTGTAATTGAAATGAGGGAAACAATCAACCTTAGTGATCTTCTATTTCCTGACCTTGAACAGCCGAGTGCGAGTGTTGAGGGACATGATCAAACAGTAACAGTGAACAGTGAGACACCTACTGGCCAAATACACGCCCCACACAATGTACACACAGCACACAACCAAAGGATTCTAAATATGGAGGTCCAAGTCACTGAAATTCACTATTCCTTAAGAAAGATCTTGGAAGTGCAAGAGCAGCAATGCAATGAAATGAAGGAAATTAAAGATTTAGTCCAACAACTGCTGGCTCAAAAAACTACTACTACTCTTCAATCAACATCTACCACTTAGAAAACTCCGGATGAAAGGAAGGATAACCCAACTGAGGGGGAGAGAAGAGAGCAAGAAAAAGTTGGAGCTGAAATGATAAGGGAATACAAAGCTCAGGGGGAGACATATTTCTTTTACAGGCCTGGAGCAAGGCAACTAGATGAAGGTAAAATCTTGGAACCCTATGTGCCAATGGATATTCCTACTAAAAATGAGATAGAGGAGACCGTAAAGGCTGCAAGTATTGATGTCGAAGAGGAATTTGCCGAAGAGTATACATTTGATAATGACTGTCTTCTAGTTGGTGTGGATAAAGTTATTACTCAAGATGTAGCTCAAGCTCAGGATTTAATGAAAAAAAAATGGAGAAGAGTTCAACATGTTATGGAAAGAAGAAATAGAATTAAGGACATTGAAACTAAAGGTGGTCCTGAATGGGATGAAGCAATGAATTTGTTGGAGAAGAAAGAACTAACTATAAACCAGAAGAAAGACAGAGAAGTCCTTGATCTGTTCAGAACCATAAAGGAAAGATTTCAAAGATGTTCGTGAGTACTATAGTGCTTTATCAGAAGAAGTAACAAGCGTGTTAGTCAGTGCATTCAAATCCGGGTAGAAAATGTATATCAATTCAACAACACTGGGATCAAGAATATTGTCGACAAAGAGCTTCAAGAAAATGAATATAGTGGAGTTGTATGTGTTGAAAAGGAAAGTCATCTTTGGGGGACACAAGTCAAATGAGATACTGAGAGATCTAATTGAAAAGAAGATTATTGAGATCGGTGTCGAAGCATTTGAGAAGCCTCCGGTGGTAAAGTACTATAAAGAAACAACTCTACACAATCTAACTTTGTCTGATGAAGGTCTGGAGTCAAACCAAGTGATGTTCATGCAATATATAGAGGGAAGACTTAGAAGCAAAAAGAATAGAACTGAAGAAGATCTTAAGGCTGCTGTGTTAATCTATGCATTCAGGCTAAACAAAACTATCAAAACATCATGAAGATATCTTATGGAGACAACCAGATACTATCAGAATCTAGTGTATGTTAGAAAGGAGGATGGCACTGAAGAACTTGAAACTATTAAGGATTCTGAACCTTGCATCCAAACTGAACCAAATGGAGCAAAGTACTTCTTGTACAAGAAAGATGAAGTGGAGAAGAGAAAGGAACTTGCAAAGCTGAAAAGGAACAATTCTGAAATCATCAGAAAAATCTTTTCTAGGGTAAAAAGATCCACTGTCAAATTAGATAAGAAGGCTTTGAGGATCATTCAAGATGTCCTGGTGGAGAAAATAGCAGAAGAGTCTTTGCATGACACTAACAGAGTGAAGGGCTTTCCAAAAAGAATAACGATGTTCGCGTTTTCAAAAAGACAATCACTGGCCTTCAAGTCTAACTCAAAGACAAATTCAACTGCATTTCTCACAGAAGTTTTGAAGAAATTAAAAGATCCACTTCCAGTCAACACTCTTGAAGTTGAAGTGAGGGATTTGGTGAAAGCAAGATTAGAAGAAAAGGAAGATGAGCTGAGGCAACATTACTATGAAATGAGATCAAAGAAGAAGCAATGAGAAGATCATAGAAATTTATGTTCAGGCTAGAGGAACAAACTTCTTTTGTAAAGAAATATGGAAATGTTTAATCCAATCAAGAATGTAATTAATATTATTTTCTATTTTTCTGCACTTTACTTTTTCTTGTAAGTATCAGTTGAGTTATCCTCTCATAGTATTTGATTGTCGAACACTAACAACCAAATATGGGGAGTTGTAAAGCATAATGTAACGTAATATTTAATAGTGATATCGATAACTCAACTAAGAAACAAAGACAGTCAAATAATACTAATATGCAGCACCAGAATCCAGAAGGGCATGTAAACAGGAATCATGCATACATCCTTGCAGAGCATTCAAGATGAAAGGCTTACTAAACGTCAGCGAGAGAACTTCATTAATATGTTAAGGCCTTAGCAACAAATAAGAGTTGAGAATATTTCATATTAAAGATAGTGTAATGAGTTGTGTATAAATGTCAAAGGGTTTCAGTGATCAGAAGGAATGCAAAAGTCCAAGGTTAATCAGCTGAAACAGAACAGAAGTCAAGGGAATTCAATTCAGTGTTAGTCATTTGTGAACCAAACCAATGCACTAAGTATCAACACCACAAGAAAAGTATTGTCTTCTTTAATCAGAAGAAATTCAGTTGATCAAGCCAGAAGAGTGAAAACTAAGTGTTAAATACTTCAAGAATGCAAGATATTATTTAAGTGGAGTTAGAGGCACAACAGTCTTCTAAGGCAAGATTTAGTGGCACCTACACACTGCAACTAGAGTGTAGGCGCAACAAACCATGTCAAGGAGTAAGGAAATAATATCAAAGTAAACAAAGGGTTTTGTGGCGCCTCCCCTTTGTCACAACACTACATGCGCAACAAAGTCATCTAGGCGCAACAAAAGGGAAATGCACAATAAAGGATTTTGTGGCGCCTGCACAAGGGATTGAGAGTGCAGGCGCAACAAAAGTAAGAGGCGCAACAAACAGATAGTGGCACTACAAACATATCTTGTGACGCCTACAAACCATTAACACTCTTACAAGCACAACAAAGGACTTAAACAATTGTTGGGAAATCAATTCATTTGATTTCCAAAAGTCTACAGATTATATATGGGTGAAATCAATACAAACAGTAATTCAATTCATCTTCTACATTCAAGACAAACAGACGGGAAGCTCCATTAAAGCCATACATTAAACACATCCAACTGTATTGTTGTTATAATTTTGATTGAACCCATAGAAGCTAATCATTTGATTAGAAGTGTAGCACCTCAGGGATTTAATAATATATCTTTATTTCCCCGAATTATTGTATTTCAATTACTACTATTTTTATATCTCAAGAACACAAACACTTAATCCGTAATTAAATGAAAATCTACCAACATCATATTTAACCCCCCCTTCTATGATGATTTAGGACCTAACATTGTTAAATATTTAACACACAAATTTCTAGAGGATAACTCAACTGACAACTAAGAAATTAATGCAACATGTAAAAACTGTAAATAATAAAAAGTTCTGGTATTATATTTAACAATTTTCCAAATTCATGTTTTGAAAGATAAATACAAGATATATGTTCCTCTAGCACTGAACAAATATTACATAGTTTTTATCTTGACTTATCTAAGTCTTCAGTCTTCAGACGTATCAACTTCACCTTCTTCTAGGTTTGAACCTTTATGCACTGGTGTCCTTGGTACCTCTACAGATATTGATTGTTCTGTTGTAGTGGATTCTCCATACAACCATCTCTGTTCAGCCTTTGCTAACTGAAACATCACTTCCTGCTCAACAGGATCTACTTCTTCTTCTTTCACATCAAATGGATGAGATGAATCTATCTTCTTAATTTGTCTGATGTATGATGGAATCTTATTGGACAAGCAGTAATTTTTTTTCCTGTGCAGCATCTAGTTTGTCTTGGGATCTGAACCCTTTAGACCTGAGCATCTTCTCAACTTCAATCATATATTTGACTGAATAGCCCTTCAATGATTCCTCATCTAATTTCATGATCTGATAAAACATGTTATTGTAAAATCTTAGTTCATGAGGATCATATGTGATTTGAGGACTAACAGCTCTTGAAAAGTCTTTAAGTCTGTCTCTGAGAAGCTCATTTTCTTCTGAACTTCTTCTGATCTTGTTCAACAGGGTCCATACCACTGACAATGATCTTTGTCTAAAGAACTCTAATGAGATTCTGAATGTACCATTCCTATTTGTATAGACTAGGATCTACCAATCATCTAGAATATTATCAACTATTACAGTGATATAATCTATTTCTTCTTTCAGAGCCTTCATAAAATTATCTAGGCTGTCATTTGACTTTTCCAAGCGTTCAATTAATGATTGTAACTTGTAGTCTTCAAATGGTCCTTTTTAAAGATTTTCCATGATTACTCTGGCAGTGTCCCATTTCTTCCCTATCTTTAGCTGCACATCTCTTTTCTTTTATCTAACTGCAATGGCCCAGAGATTTTACTTTTCTAGGCTTTCTTCTTTTTCAGCCTGTGTTCTTTCCATGACTAGAGCTTTCAGTTTCTCAGTTTTAGCATGGCTTACCTTGATGTTTTGTTTTAATTTCTTCATTGCCTCTTCATAGGCATGATCAGTCTCTTTTTCTTTCGAAAATAAAAATTCTTCATCAAAGGCAGTCTCTTCCTCAGCTCTACAGTAGTCAGGATTGAATGATTCATCATGAGCATTGTCATCAATGAATTTTTCTTGAGCATAGTACTGTTCTTCTGGTTCTGGATCATAAGATTGAAACTGTTCTTCAGAATACAACTTTGCTTTCCCTTTATCTTGAGTAGCCTCTTCAACTTCAGCTACTTTCTTCTTTCCTTTCTCCCCCTTGGTTGAGGGATCCTATTCTGTTTTAGAAGCTTCAAAGGATTCTGCATGGTCAGAAGACCTGCTTCATTCCCTCATTCAGATGTGTCATTCCATCATCCAACTTGCTGAATCGTTTTGTTGAGATCTTTTCATTTTCAAATATTGTCAAAGTCAAGCTTTTCTCAACCTCATCAATTCTTTCATGTAAAGAACTTACTTCTTTCATATCCTCAGCAATGAGACTTTGCACGTTCTGGATATCTTGAGTTTTCAGGAGTATGGAGGATTTGACATCTTCAACATCTTTTCGCATGATTGTCAGCTGTTGTGTTATAGAGGCAGATGTAGACTTCTCTTCTGCTTGTGGTTTAACCTTTACCAACTCAGCTTGGACAATCTGCATTTCTTTCTGGAGAGCTTCCATTTTTTATAGTAGTTCACTGTGTGTGTGTGCACTCACCTCGCTTGCACTCTTGTTTGATTCACTTAAACTATGTGCATGTGTTTGGCACGGTGTTTACCTCAGTTCACTCATTTTTTGCTCCTTTCTAGAATCCGATGTTGTACCTGTATATATTATTATAGCTTTTGAAGAGTCGAAATACTCTTCTGATACCGGTGAAGGAGCATCCTCAACAAGATTAACTTGAAGTGGCTTCGCTACTGATGTAGCTACTCTATGAATGGAGTCTCATCTCCCTCTATCGAGTGGTTGCCTCTCAAATCCACAAGTGGATTCGAGAACTTCCTCGGAAGGAACTGGATGTAAGAAATCCTGGGGGTCACCACCTTAGACAATGTAGTGATTGGCTCGTTAGAGTCTATGATGCCCCTTAATACCTGTAATGGCATCTGATGCTGCACTGCATCCAAAATGTCATGGTCCACTATAAATGTGGCATCTAAAAAGTTTGTTTCAAAGATATTTTCTTCATTAATTGTACCCTCATCTGATTGTGTTTTTTCACGTGAATGTCCTGCTAGTGTGAGTGCTAGCAGTGTGTGTGACTCTTCATAGGATGCCGCGGCCAGACGGTGAATTTCAATAGAATTACCCGTTTGATCGAGCGAGTCCATTGACTGTTGTATTGTCATATCAAATTCCATATCCCAATGAAAGGATAAGGATGAGTCTGCAGTTGTCTCAGGTTCAGTCCTCGATCTTTTGGTAGGTGGAGACAGAGCTGCGGGTTCACTCACCGTGATACCTCTGCCACTTACTTTCCTAACAGGTTTCTTCCTCTTTCTGATTTGACTTAAAGAAGTTGGTGAAGGATAAACTGTTTGAGGTTCTATCTCAGCTTGGGATTGAACCTGTGTGTTGTCCGGTTCATAGCCGAAGTCCTGAAGTGTAAGACCACAATCATAGTCTGCCATAGATAAATTTAAAGGTATATTACATATATTTATAGGTATGAAATTGGAAGCTAAGTTGTGAGTTATTACCTATTGTACATCTGCCTCATGTTCTGCATGTTGAATAGCTTCAAGTAAAAGCTGTGCAGAGTTTTCAACTTCCATTGGCACTGGATCTTGAATTTGCACTGGCTCTTGCTGAAGCGGTTGAGCCTGTACAGGATTTGCAATTCAATCCATGATCTCACCCATATAATCTGTTCTTACCACTAACACATTTGGATACTTGACTTTGTTGCTGAGCCTAGTGAATAAGTTCCTTTGTGAAGTTGGAGATTCTTCTACAAGACTGTCTTGGAACAGTGCTTTATCCTCATTTAAAAGTAAATCATTCATGAATAGAATCAGGAATCTTGGATAGTAACATATTACATTGTGTTCCCTGCTCTCTGGCTTTCCCATTTTTTTATTATATCTTTCAATATCAACTTCCCGAAATTAATTCGTCTGTTATGGGCCACTAAATACCCAATATTCTGAAGAAGAGAAGATATATTGTGGAAGTTGCTCTTTGTCGTAGGGGCAAACACTTTGGCTAGTGTATCATAGAAATAATCCCACTCGCTAACCAACTTGGATTTTGACATCTTTACCAGATTAATGTCATCTTGATACTGAATTGCATAGAAGAATTCAAGTATTTTTGGAACAGTTGGTGGGTTAACAAAATTATCAGTTGGGAACCGTAAGATCTTGTTTACATTCTTTTTAGTCACCATGTACTCACGTTCTCCAATGGTGAAAGAAAATTGTACTCTCGCTGCAACTGATATGTTCCTAGCTATAGAGTACAGGGCCCTTAATGTTGGGTTCCGAGGCATAAAACGCAGCGGATTAAACGTAAATATAACAAAAATTCGGAACCCTAAACGCAGGATCATGTATAAGCCTAGACTGATTATTGTGAAACGGAATCATACCTTTGTCTGGTTTTGACTTTCACGAACTCAACGGAGATCCTAGCTTTCACGACTTGTGTCTTCCTCTCGAAAACACCTCTATGGTATCCACACGAACACCTTCAAGAACGTCTCACGATCTTGATTACGGAATGGATGTACTAGCCTCCTTTGATGATTTCAAATTTTGTTCTTTCTGCCTCCTTGCTGATGCTGCCTTTAGGGTTTTGTTTCTCAAAAACCGTAAACCCTCTTAACCCTATCATTATCTATTTATAATGCTGGTTAAGAGGCTCAATCAGCAAAACCTAACCCATGTATGTATAGGATTAAATAATAAAACGATTTTCTATTATTTAATTAATAAATAAGTCATACTTAATTATTATGGGCAGAAATCCTCTTCAAATTCGAATTCATATAATTTCAATTAATTAAGTCTCACTTAATTAATATAATAAAATTCAAATAATCATCAATTAATTTAAATCTATAATTTAAATTAACTATTCCTCTAAGTGCTCTATGTGTGTGACCCTATAGGCTATTATTTAATTAGCAATAATTTTATTCTCCAATAAAATTATAAACAATGAGCGGTATCTAGTAATACATCATTGCTACCCAATTAAATAATAATTAAATCGTGATTCGATGAAACCTTTCGTGATTAATGTTTCCGTGTAATATAATCCATTTAACCATATATATTATAGATTAAATTCGAGGCATGTATTTAGTCATCCTCTACAATATTTAATCCGGGTTTACTTGATCCATGAGTAGACTATGAAAACAAATCATTATTTGAGCACGGCCATGCATTTTATAGTCTCACTCAATCAAAAGGCCAATAATATCTCTCCTAATTATAGGAGGGTTAAATCCTTTATCTATCATTCATATTTCTCATACGACTCATAATATACCCGATGTCCACTTTTATCATTACCCGGTCAAAGGTAACTTTTAATGTAGTCAAAGTATATTAATCCTCGTACAGAAATATAATGATCTCAAGTCAGAGGATCATTACACCATTATCACTGTGAGTCTTTCTTATGACTTTATTAAACATGAAGAATCTCACTGTGGGTCTGTCCAGTACCATGTACTCCTGCATGTACCTATGTGTTGACTTTAGTATCCCCATACTTATAACCAATGAGATGTGGTTATCTGTCAAACAACATACTAGTCTATTTATGTATTATTATTGTCCTATAATAATAATACTCGACTAGGGACATTTAAGAATATGATCTATTATATAATCTCAAGTTCAAGTCATGTACTAAACTATACAATGTGTATCATGATTCTAAGGACATTTATTATGCTAATAAATATATCGCAGTATTTAAAGTCATAATAAATACGTTTATTGAATAATCAAATGACATAAAGGTCTATTAAAAGAAACATTGTATTGCCTCTAGGGCACCTACACTAACAATCTCCCACTTGCACTAGAGCCAATCTCCCATGTATCTAATACCCATGGAACTAGTGTGACCATCGTGCTTCGTCTGCGACAAGCCTTTGGTCAGTGGGTCTGCAATGTTATCATTTGTGTGCACTTTACATATGTGTATGTCACCCCTTTCATTAATCTATCGAATGAGGTGATATCTCCTGAGTATATGTTTGGTTCGGGAGTGAGCTCTAGGTTCTTTAGCCTGTGCAATGGCTCCATTATTATCGCAGTATAGAATAATGGGATCTGCGATCGATGGAACCACTCCCAAATCAGTAATGAATTTTCGAATCCAAACAGCTTCCTTAGCCGTTTCACAAGCTGCAATGTACTCAACCTCCATTGTAGAATCAGCTACTGTTTCTTGCTTTGAACTCTTCCAACTTACAGCACCTCCGTTTAGACAAAACACAAAACCAGACTGTGATACAGTATCATCCCTATCTGTTTGGAAACTTGCATCGGTGTAACCCTTTACAAACAGTTTCTCCTCTCCTCCATACACCAAGAATGAATCTTTAGTCCTTTTCAAGTACTTTAGAATATTCTTGACAGCCGTCCAGTGACCTTCGCCTGGATTAGATTGGTATTTGCTCGTCATGCTTAAAGCATACGAAACATCTGGGCGAGTACATACCATTGCATACATGATGGATCCAATTGCTGAGGCATATGGAACCTTACTCATGCGGTCCTTGTCATCCAATGATTTCGGACACTGATCTTTAGAGATCGTTATCCCTTGAGACACGGGGACATATCCCCTTTTTGCATTTTGCATACCAAAACGATGCAAAACCTTATCGATGTATGTACTCTGACTTAGACCGATCATCCTTCTAGATCTATCCCTATAGATCCTCATTCCTAGAATGTAGGATGCTTCACCTAAGTCTTTCATAGTGAAGTTGCTCCCTAACCAAATCTTAACAGCCTTGAGAGAAGGTATGTCATTCCCCATTAGTAGTATGTCATCAACATATAGTACTATGAATGCCACATGGCTCCCACTAACCTTCTTGTAAACACAAGGTTCATCTTCGTTTTGAACAAAACCATACTCTTTGACTGTTTCATCAAAACGGATGTTCCATCTCCTAGAGGCTTGCTTCAATCCATAAATGGATCGACGTAATTTACAAACTTTGCTAACATTCCTTGGATCGACAAAACCTTCAGGTTGTGTCATGTACACATCCACATCCTCTTCAAGGCTTCCATTAAGGAAGGCTGTTTTGACATCCATTTGCCAGATTTCGTAATCATGGAATGCTGCAATAGCAAGCAAAATCCTTATGGACTTGACCATAGCCACTGGTGAGAAAGTTTCATCATAGTCAATACCATGAATTTGTTTGAAACCTTTTGCAACCAGCCTTGCTTTATAGGTCTGAACATTTCCATCCATGTCAGTTTTCTTCTTGAAAACCCAGTTGCACCCTATGGGTTTTACCCCTTCAGGTGGATCAACCAAAGTCCATACTCGATTTTCGTACATGGAATCCATCTCGAATTTCATGGCTTCTAGCCATCTCTTAGATTCTGGACTGTTCATAGCATCTTGGTATGTGAGAGGCTCATCTTCATCTATGAGCATCAAATCGCCACATTGAGTCAAAAGAAATCCATATCTCTCTAGCTCATGGCGAATTCTACCAGTTCTACGAACAACCTGTGTTTGTTGAGCATTATCATTATCCTTCTCATGTTCCACTTCAGGTTCAATGCTATTTTGTGGTTCTCGATCTTCATCGAGGTCTATAGTTCTCCCACTGTTTCTTTTGGAAACAAAATCTCTTTCCATGAAAACAGCATCTCGAGCAATAAACACTTTCTGCTCAGAAGGACTATAAAAATAATACGCCTTTGTTTCTTTAGGGTATCCCACAAAATTGCACTCTTCATATTTAGGTCCAAGCTTGTCAGATACTTGACGTTTCACAAACGCCTTGCATCCCCAAACTTTAATAAAGTTCATGCCTGATCGTTTCTTCTCCCATATCTCACATGGAGTCTTTTGAACCTTCTTTGTAGGAACACGGTTAAGTGTGAAAGCCGCTGTTTCTAGAGCGTAACCCCATAAACTAATTGGAAGATCTGCATGACTCATCATCGATCGCACCATGTCCAACAAGGTGCGATTTCTCCTCTCTGAAACTCCATTCCATTGAGGTGTACCTGGCGGAGTGAGTTGTGATACAATACCACACTCCTTTAAATAATCTTTAAATTCTGTGCTCAAGTATTCTCCTCCACGATCAGATCGTAAGATTTTAATACTTGCACCTCCGCCAATTTGCTTCTCTACTTCAGCCTTGTATTCTTTAAACTTTTCAAAAGAATCGGATTTATTCTTCATAAGATATACATATCCATATCTACTGAAATCATCAGTAAATGTTATGAAGTAGTAGTAGCCTCCTCTAGCCATCACACGCATTGGGCCACATACATCACTATGTATTAGCTCCAGACGTTCGGTGGCCCTTTGACCCTTACTAGTGAAAGGGGCTTTAGTCATTTTACCAAGCAAACAAGATTCGCATTCTTGGTATGATTCAAAATCAAACTTATCCAAGTATCCATCCTTATGTAATTTGGATATGCGTTTCTCATTTATATGGCCTAGACGACAATGCCAGAGGTATGTTTGATTTGAGTCATTAACTTTAAGTCGTTTGTTTTCTATATTATAGACAGGATTATCTAAGTCAAGAACATATAAACCATTAAACAAACGCGCAACACCATAGGTTAAATCATTCAAAGCAAAAGAGCAACAATTGTTCTTTATCGTAAACGAAAAACCTTTCTTGTCCAAACAAGAAACAGAAATAATGTTTCTACGAATCGCAGACACGTAAAAACAATTCTCCAGTTCTAAAACTAGCCCCGAGGGCAAAGATAAATAATAGGTTCCTACAGCTAAAGCAGCAACTCTTGCTCCATTGACAACTCGTAGGTCCACTTCTCTTTTAGCCAATGTCCTACTTCTCTGCATTTCCTGCACATTTATACAAATGTGAGTAGCACATCCAGTATCCAATACCCAAGATGTAGAAATAGACAGATTGACTTCTATAACATATATATCTGAAGTAGAAGCTTGCTCAGCCCTCTTCTTCTTCAGATCCTCCAAGTAAACTGAACAGTTTCTCTTCCAGTGACCAGTTTTCTTACAGTAGTGACATTCACCCTTAGCGACCCCACCTTTAGGCTTTAAAGCCTGTTTGGGACCTGACTTTGGCTTGGGTGTAGAATCAGAACCTGTCTTCTTCTTACCCTTCCACTTGCCTTTCCCTTTGGCCTTACCTTTATTGCCCACCATCAGTATGGGAGCAGGTTCAGCCGTCTTCATGTTGGTCTCATATTTTCTCAACATAGCCAACAATTCAGTAGGTGTTTTGTCAAATTCATTCATATTGTAGTTTATGATAAACTGGGTGAATTTGTTGTTCAAAGAATTCATGATTAGGTCAATACCAATTTCCTGAATAATCGGGAAACCCAAAGTTTCAAGGTACTCAATGTAACCAATCATCTTCAGAATATGTGGGCCAACTGGTTCACTTGCCCCTTGTTTGCAATTAAAGAGTGACTTACTCGTGTTAAACCTTTCTTGACGAGTTTGGCTTGCAAACATGCTTTGTAAGTGCTCATTGATAGTATATGCATCCATATGCACATGTTGTCTTTGAAGCTCAGCACTCATAGTTGCCAACATAAGACATGCAACATCAGTTGCATCATTCTCATCCTTTGTGTGGGCCGCTCGTTCCTCAACAGTAGCACCCTCAGGAAGGGGACCTGCCGGAGGAATATCAATGACATGAAGCTTGCGCTCCTGTCTGAGGACAATCCTCAAATTCCTCTGCCAGTCTAGGAAGTTGTTTCCTCCTGTCAGCTTATCATTCTCAAGGACTGATCGTATGGATAGTGTGTTTGTGTTGTTTGCCATTACTTGGTATCCACAATGATAAAAGCACAAAATAAACATTAGATTGTCTGAATTATTTATTATGTTCAAATGATTATGATATATTCATAATATATCTCCGACTATTTTTATCAAATTAATAGCCCTTACTATTAATTTGGAAAGTATATCCCATAATTCTTTCTAGTGAGCCAAGATCCATATTTCGTCATGTCCAAAGACAACCACTGGAAGTCCTTAAAAATGATTATTTAGGTAGACAACAGTTGTCAATTATATCATATATAATTCTAGGATAGTTTGGTGAGCAACGATTGATCTTATCTATCTAATAGATTTTTAACCAAACTCTATGCTTCTAAGTTCATAATGGTTGAATATAACCGTTTACTTTCACCTTATTATGACGACTCAGTTAAGTTTGACCCAATGATACAACGGCCGAATATAACCGTTTATATTCGTCGCATCTCACCACGATAGATAGGAGTCCCCTGCCACTGACAGTCTTTCCCCTAATCGATCTAGGATTCGATGAGTGTTCATTCATTGGAAAACATCCGATTAAAACTTAATATTTTGTTAAGGGGTTTATAAAATTTATGACGATCATGATCACATCATGAAGAGATCCTCAATTTTTCCTTGAACTAAATATTTCAAATTGACATCTTAAATTGTTCATTTCCCAGGTAGATGGAGGATACTAGTGGTCACACTTAAAACCCATCAGCCTTACGAATACGCATATCCGTTTTTGTCAGAAAATCCCAATTATAGATATCAAAATCCATATTCAATTCCGTGTTTTAAAAATCCATATTTCATAAACACAAGAATCTCATGATCGTTTGTTAATTTTAAAATCTTAAATCGTTACAGATTTTATCTTGTTTAGCATGGCAAGCATGGCATGGGTGACGTATCTAATACATGCATACATCATTAATCTAATTAAAGCATGCATCTTCTACTCTACACATACATTCATACATCAATATGTAAAGTGCAGTATGTAAACGTGCTTGGTTATGGCCCCTTCCCTATGTGATCCTTTCGAGCTAATGAAAGGATCAAAGTCAATCTATGGTGGTAAAATATAAATACAATTACATGTCTTCATTCTTCTTGTATCCATGGGTGCTTGCTCCTCTTCTTGGATCATCCTTCAATCTTCAAGTACATTACATGGAATAATTGAATACAACCTATACTAATGTACTTACATAAGAAAACTCGAGTTACATTTGAGGTTAAACAATTACAAGAATGAAGAAAACGACATGCAAGTCGTATTTATAAAACCAAAACCAAAAACCATTAATCTAGGGGTCCAAAGGCCATAACCAGCACCATGCTCAAGTACACAACAAAAATAATGCGGGGTTCGGGGGCGGCAGCCCCTGGGCGGGGGTCCGGGGGCGGGGTCCGGGGCGGCAGCCCCGGGCGGGGTGTGGGGGCGGCAGCCCCCGGCTGGGACGAAATCAGAAAGTTTTTTTATTTTCGAAGACCAGTCCTATTCAGAAATCATCAATTTCTGAACTACAGATCATATATGTTGGCCTTTTTCCCCACTGCAACTTATGCAGTTTCAGAAGCATGTATCATATACATACTTATCATATCCCAGTTAACAAATCATGTCCAACACAATCTGTCCACCAGTTTATATCACTATACAAACTGACCCTCATGCATAATATACAAATCGCAATAAGGCATATAAATCATTCATATCATGTCATAACAGATTATAAAATTGCAGTAGCATGGCAGTCTCTAACAGGCATGGCAGTAGCAAAGCAGTAGCATGGCAGTGGCATAACAGATTATGACAAAGTAGTAGCATGGCATGGCAGTCACCAAAACAGGCATGTTTGCATCAAATACATAAAACACGTAACCAAATCAGTCCCTTATACACGTAGCTCTGATGCCATTGTTGGGTTCCGAGGCATAAAACACAACGGATTAAACGTAAATATAACAAAAATTCGGAACCCTAAACGCAGGATCATGTATAAGCCTAGACTGATTATTGTGAAACAGAATCATACCTTTGTCTGTTCTTGACTTTCACGAACTCCACGGAGATCCTAGCTTTCACGACTTGTGTCTTCCTCTCGAAAACACCTCTATGGTATCCACACGAACACCTTCAAGAACGTCTCACGATCTTGATTACGGAATGGATGTACTAGCCTCCTTTGATGATTTCGAATTTTGTTCTTTCTGCCTCCTTGCTGATGCTGCCTTTAGGGTTTTGTTTCTCAAAAACCGTAAACCCTCTTAACCCTATCATTATCTATTTATAATGCTGGTTAAGATTAAATAGGTATAGGATTAAATAACTATCAAGATTAAATAATAAAATGATTTTCTATTATTTAATTAATAACTAAGTCATACTTAATTATTATGGGCAGAAATCCTCTTCAAATTCGAATTCATATAATTTCAATTAATTAAGCCTCACTTACTTAATATAATAAAATTCAAATAATCATCAATTAATTTAAATCTATAATTTAAATTAACTATTCCTCTAAGTGCTCTATGTGTGTGACCCTATAGGCTATTATTTAATTAGCAATAATTTTATTCTCCAATAAAATTATAAACAATGAGCGGTATCTAGTAATACATCATTGCTACCCAATTAAATAATAATTAAATCGTGATTCGATGAAACCTTTCGTGATTAATGTTTCCGTGTAATATAATCCATTTAATCATATATATTATAGATTAAATTCGATGCATGTATTTAGTCATCCTCTACAACATTTAATCCGGGTTTACTTGATCCATGAGTAGACTATGAAAACAAATCATTATTTGAGCACGGCCATGCATTTTATAGTCTCACTCAATCAAGAGGCCAATAATATCTCTCCTAATTATAGGAGGGTTAAATCCTTTATCTATCATTCATATTTCTCATACGACTCATAATATACCCGATGTCCACTTTTATCATTACCCGGTCAAAGGTAACTTTTAATGTAGTCAAAGTATATTAATCCTCGTACAGAAATATAATGATCTCAAGTCAGAGGATCATTACACCATTATCACTGTGAGTCTTTCTTATGACTTTATTAAACATGAAGAATCTCACTGTGGGTCTGTCCAGTACCATGTACTCATGCATGTACCTATGTGTTGACTTTAGTATCCCCATACTTATAACCAATGAGATGTGGTTATCTGTCAAACAACATACTAGTCTATTTATGTATTATTATTGTCCTATAATAATAATACTCGACTAGGGACATTTAAGAATATGATCTATTATATAATCTCAAGTTCAAGTCATGTACTAAACTATACAATGTGTATCATGATTCTAAGGACATTTATTATGCTAACAAATATATCGCAGTATTTAAAGTCATAATAAATACATTTATTGAATAATCAAATGACATAAAGGTCTATTAAAAGAAACATTGTATTGCCTCTAGGGCACCTACACTAACACTTAATGCATCAATTTGTAATGGGGCCTCCAATGTAATTACAGTCCTTACTAGTGAATGCTCGTTTAAAAATATGATCCACGATCTAAACTCTCAACTGAGCAACTCACCGGATTAAAAAAGCCTACAAAATTTGTCTTCATAATCTCGCAATATCCAACCATTTTAATTTCTATTATTACAATAATTTAGAATTACAAATTACAATGTTACCTAATTAATTAGGATAAAACAGTTAAATACTAACTAAAAATCCAATAATTCAAAAATTACAGAAAATAGAAACCCTAATTTCAACTAATCCCCAATACAATTTTAATCACAGAATCACTCCAATTACTACACAAAACGATCTTTAATCAGTAATAAATAACCAACAGTCCAAGATTAAGTCCAAATTAGTTCGATCCCAGTCCAAAATTTAGCAACACTTTTAACTTTTAACCAAACTAGCAAGCAATCAATGCTTGAAATCAATCAAGAACTAGCAACCGATGCAGTTGTAAAGGATCAAAAATCGAAGGAGTTAATAGTTTTTGAAAAAAAATCCCAGCAGTTTTTTGTATGTCGTGTGTATGTATATATCGATGCTGGTATAACTTTTAACAAATGGGACTCGGTATGACTTTTTTATGTTAATAAAAAGTCATACGGGAAATAAAAACAAACATAAACCGGTCGGTAGGACTTTTAAAAAGTCATACTGATTTAATTAGTAAACTAAAACATAATATTACATATTATTTAACACCTATAATACTCGGTATGACTTTTTTTATTAGAATAAAAAGTCATACCGAAAAATTAAAATTAAAAACAAATCAAAAGGTCTCGATATGACTTTTCAAATGTCATACCGAGTTTTATAAAATTTAAACAGAAAATAAAATAAAATAAATGCTCGGTATGACCTTTTTATATTAACACTCGGTATGACCTTTTATTAAAATAAAAAGTCATGCCGATTTTCTTTATAGAAAAGTCATGCTGAGACTTTTAATTAAAAGTCATGCTGGTTTATTATAAAATAATAATATATAATAGAATAAGATAAAATAATTACTTATATTATTAATAGTTTCAAAATTGAAATAAATTAATAAAAATCTTATTCAAATTTTAGATAAATTAATAATAATAAGATAAATATTAACAATCAATTATTAATTAGAAACTTTAAGATAAATATCAATAATTTACATATTACTAAATTATTGAGGACATATAATAATTATTTATATTATTAACTGTTCTAATTAATTTAGGAATTAAATTAAATCATGCCTGAATTATTTTAATGAGTAAATTAATTAAATAATTAATAACATAATCATTTATCAATGTACAAAAATAATTAGAAAACCATACATTAATTTACATTCTAGTTATAAATGCTTAAAATAAATACATAAATATAATAAACAAAAATAACTACTTAAGCTATATTTGAACTAATTATCTAGAAAGGGTATTGAATTATTCTCAAGATAATTCATCCAAATATATATAAGCCATATGATATTGTTGATTCGAACTTCATAAATTCTTTAAATATTAACATTTAATATTTATGAACTCAAATCAATTCCTAGCAACCAAAATTTAGACATTGTTCAACATCCCTAGTTCACTAACCAACTTAGAGAAAGTGCATTCATCAAGTGGTTTCTTGAAGATGTCGGCTATTTGATCTTCTATGGGTACAAAATGTAACACCACAGTTCCGTTCATGACATGCTCTCGGATAAAGTGATACCTTATGTCAATGTGCTTGGTTCGTAAATGTTGTACAAGATTGTTGGAAATAGCTATAGCACTTATGTTGTCACGGAATATTGAAATTTTATTCAACGCAAGTCCATAGTCATTTAGCTGATTCCTTATCCACAAGTTATGTGCACAATAGTACCTACCGCAATGTATTCTGCTTCGGCTGTCGAGGTAGATACTGAGTTCTGTTTCTTGCTATATCAGGAGATCAACCGACTTCCTAGAAAATGAAAGCTTCCAGACATACTTTTCCTGTCAATCCTGCACCCTGCATAATCTGAATCTATATAGCCTATTAGGTCAAAACCTGTATCTTTACGGTACCAAATTCCAAGATTTGGTGTACCCTTCAGATATCTGAAAATTCTTTTAACAACTATAAAATGAGATTCCCTAGGGTCAGATTGAAACCTTGCACATAAACATGTTGCAAACATTATATCTATTCTACTAGCAGTTAGATATAGTAATGAGCTTATCATACCTCTGTAGCTTATGATGTCAACTTTCTTACCAGTTTCATCTTTGTTAAGCTTGGTGGCTATTGGCATTGGGGGTTTTGCCGGTGTAGAATCTTCTAGACTGTATTTTCTGAAAAGATCCCTTACATACTTTGATTGGAAAATAAAAATCTCATCTTCATCTTGCTTTACTTGCAATCCAAGGAAAAATGACAACTCACCCATCATGCTCATTTCATACTTGCTCTGCATTAACTTAGCAAATCTTTTGCACAAGTTTTCGTTAGTAGAACCAAATATAATATCGTCAACATAAACTTGGACAAATATCATATCTTTTTCATGCAATTTATAAAAGAGAGTTTTATCTATGACACCTCTAATGAAACCATTTTCAAGTAAAAACTCAGAGAGAGTGTCATACTATGTCCTCGGTGCTTGCTTGAGTCCATAGAGAGCTTTGAATACAAAATAAACAAAATCAGCAAACTCTGGATTTTCAAAGTCAGGGTGATGTTCCACATATACTTCTTCTTTTAACTATCCATTCAAAATGCACTCTTCACATCTATTTGATAGACTTTGAAATTGGAATGTGTTGCGAATGCCAGAAATATCCCGATGTCTTCAAGTCTTGCAACTTGTGCATAGGTCTCGTCATAATCAATTCCTTCTTCCTAGGAGTAACCCTTTACCGCCAGTCTGGCTTTGTTCCTTGTAACAATTCCATCACCGTCTAACTTGTTCCTGTATACCCATTTCGTGCCAATAACAGATCTATCTTTAGGCCTGGGTACCAGTGTCCAGACTTCTTGTCTCTCAAACTGATTGATCTCTTCTTGCATGACAAGAACCCAATCTGGATCAGTTAATGCTTCTTCAATCTTCTTTGGTTCTTCTTGAGATAGAAAAACTGAAAATAAACATTCATTTGAAGTTGCACTTCTGGTTCTAACTCCAACATCTGGATCACCTATGATCAATTCAAAAGGATGATCTCTGCTCCATATACTTTCCCTTACTAGGTTTGATCTTGATGATTCTCCTTGAAATTCATTTTGATGTTATGTTCTGCCAGTTGATCATTCATCTCCCCCTGAGTTGCTGCCAGGATGATTTATTGATCCACCACTGGTATTAGTAGTATCTCCAGTGTTTCCATTGGTTCCATCAGTATTACCTGGATCATTATCATTATTGTCATCATCATTTCCTGCTGCAACCTCAAGTTCTTCTTCGTCATCAGAATATGAGTCTGGATAATTATCAAATTTTAATGACTTAGAAGAATCTTCAGTTTGGATACTTGGGAGTTTAGTGTCATCAAAAGTAACATTGATACTTTCTTTTACTTGGTGCTGATCAATTATGTACACCCTATATGCTCTTCTTGAATATCCGACAAAAATAGCTTCATATGCCTTGGCCTCAAACTTGCCACGATGTTCATCTCCACCTTTCAGCACATAACACTTGGCTCCAAATACATGAAAGTAGTTGAGTGTTGGTTTCTTGCTAGCCATTAATTCATATGGAGTTTTCATATGATCTTTTTTTATCAGAGTTCGATTCTGGGTATAACATGTGTTGTTTACTGCTTCAGCCCAGAAGTAGATAGGTAACTTTGATTCACTTAGCATTGTTCTTGCAGCTTCAATCAGGGTTCTATTTTTCCTTTCTACAACTCCATTCTGTTGTGGAGTTATTGATGTTAAATATTGTCTTGTTATCCCCTTTTCTGAGTAAAAGTTATTCAGAATTTCATTTTTGAATTCTGTTCCATTGTCTGATTTGATTTCCCGGACAAGTAACTTTGAATCTAACTCAATCAGCTTTACATGATCAATCACCAATTTTAGAGTTTCATTCTTAGAGTTCAAGAATAATACCCACGTGTACTTTGTGAAGTCATCCACAATCACTAAGGCATATTTCTTCCTTGACATAGACATAATATTTTCTAGACCAAATAAATCCATGTGTAGGAGTTGAAGTGGTTCAGTGATGTTTGTAGTGTCTGTGCCTCTGTGACTTGTTTTCTTTGATTTCCCTTTCTAACATGCCTTACACAATCCTTCTTGTGTAAATTCCATCGGAGGCAGTCCTCTCACCAAATCCCTCTTGACTAAAGAGTTTATTGTTTTGAAGTTCAGATGTGAGAGTTTCTTGTGCCATAGCCATCTTTCTTCTGATGAAGCCTTTAAATAGAAATAGTTTGCTTCATCTTCATTTCCTAAGTTGAGATCGGCTACGTACAAGTTTCCTTTCCTTACTCCATGTAAGGCCAATTTGTCATCTTTAGAATGAGCTATGAAGCACTTCTCCTTGATAAAGTTTACTTTGTATCCTTTATCACATAATTGACTGACGCTGAGTAGATTGTGCTTAAGTCCTTCCACTAAAAAGACATTTTCAATGATAACATTTCCAGTATTTAATTTACCATATCCCGTATTCATTTCTTTGTTGTTATCTCCAAAGGTAACGATCGGGCCAACTCTTTCAACCACGGCTGATAGTAGGGCTCTATCTTCGATCATATGCCTTAAAGATCCGCTGTCCAGGATCCATACAACCCGGTTTACCTGTTTAACTCCCTGCAATTATCAAACGGATTAATTAATCTTCGGAGACCAAAATTGATTGGGCCTCACATACTTAAAGAATTGACATTTGTCAGCTTTAACAACAGATCCTTTTCGAATAACAGCATCATCCTCCTTGACTGTACCTACCTTCCTATAAACAATCCTAATAACTTTTTGTTTAGATTTAGGGATGTATGTTTCCTTCTTAACAGGTGAAGGAATCGCAGTCTTGGATTTTGAAAACTTATTATTGATGTATTGTCTAGGTGTCATGTTATCTTTCTTAGAAATCATGTGTTTGAAATAAGAAGTCATAGCATTAAAAGCACATAACATACAATTTAATATACCACAAGGTTTATGAAATGCGTCAATAATAGGCATTTTATTCAAAACAGTAGGTGGCTTAACAGTTTCTACTTCAATTTTATCAGTAGATTTGAAGTTCTCAGTAGAATGAAATCAGTTGTTACTATTCCTACTATTAACAAACGTATTAGTTATGTTCACATTATTCTTTAAGTCTTTTACACCTATACCAGGATTGAGAAATTTACAAGTTCCCACATCTTTCACTAGTGTCTGAAGTGCACTCTTCTCTTTTTTGGACATTAATTCCTTGCATGTCCTTAACCCGTTCCTCTATTTTCTTTTCTTCATCGAGATCCTCTAACTGCATTTCATAGGCAATCAGTATAGAGCTCTCAAGGATTGGTTCAGCTATAGGGGTTATGAAAAGAGGTTTAGGTGTGTTTTTAACAACATGTGGGATACCCCTTTCTTCAACACTTTTTCTGAAAGGGGTTATTTTGCTTGGCTTTCCTACTAATTTATTGTACTCGAAGCCTATTCCAACTTTTCTTAGATAAGTTTCAACTTTCACATAACAACTGACTCTATTGACTTGAAAAGCTAAGTCCTCAGTCAACTTGTCATTTTTTCGTTTTAACAATTTTAAAACATCATTATCATCAGTCAGAACTTTGTTTTTCTTTGTTTTTGATAACCAGTTTCTTAACTTTATCTCTTTCACCATCTAGTTCCTTACCTAGCAATGCAAACATTTTAGGGCGAGAAGAATTTACATCTATTCCTCTTTGACGGGTGGGAGACAGTGATTCCTCGGATGAAGCCATAAGAGCAAGATTTCCCAGTTCTTCCTCATCATCATTGTCTCATTTTTTCGTTTTAACAATTTTAAAACATCATTCTCATCAGTCAGAACTTTGTTTTTGAAAACTAGTTTCTCAACTTTATCTCTTTTATCATCTAATTCTTTACCTAGAAATGCAAACATTTTAGGGCAAGAAGAATTTACATCTATTCCTCTTTGATGGGTGGGAGACAGTGATTCCTCGGATGAAGCCATAAGAGCAAGATTTCCCAGCTTTTCCTCATCATCATTGTCTGAGTCATTCTAACTTTTGCCCTCTGCTAGATAAGACTTTCCTTGATGCTTTGTCACTAGTGCATCATACTTCTCCTTGAGCTCCTCGAAAGACTCTCTCTTCTTCCCTTACTTAGGCTTCTTGCATTCTGTTGCAAAGTGGCCTAGCTCATTTCACTTGAAGCAACGAAACTTGCTTCTATCAACTAAGCCGGTCTTGTAGCCGCTTTTTGATACAGCTATTGAAGAACCTCCTTTTTGGAACCTTCCAAAATTAGGCTTAACTCTGTAGGAGGAGTTTCTTCGAAATCTCATGTTGCCAAACCTCCTGGCAACCATAGCTAGAGATTCATCTTCTAGCTGATCTAGTTCTTCCAACGAGTAGAACTCACCATCTTCTTGTTTATCTGAAGTATGTCCAAATTCTGGAACCACATACTCCATTGTACTACTAGAAGGTGAAACAGCCTTCACTTCCATCTTCACTGGTGCTTCAACTATCAATGCTTTGGAAGAACTCAGTATCTTACCTCTCCAATACATTTCTCTGGTCTGGATCTGTTCCAATTCATTGTCTTTAAAAGTCCATAAAGTCTTTCTATGGTAACCTCCTCCATATCCCTAGACTCCCGGATTGCTGCGATCCTGTGTTTTAGATGCTCGGGGAAGGTTAGCAAAAATTTCCTGTTTACCTCATGATTCTGATAGTACTTTCCATTCATGTTGAGCTCATTTATCAGTTTGTTAAATCTTTGAAACACCTCAGAGATACACTCACCAGGGTCAGATTTAAACTGCTCGTAATGGGAGATCAGGATTTCTAGTGTATTCTCTTTCACTTCCTCAGTCCCCTCGTTAATAATCTCTATTGTTTCCCAAATCTGTTTTACATTTTTACAATTGACCACGTGATTGTACATGTCTAGGGATTCAATCAATATGAGTTTAATGTTATTGTCCAGCGACACAGCTTCCGTTTTCTCTTCTGTGTAGTCTGCTCGACTTTTCGGAAACTGTCTATGAGAAATTACGATCCCATCTATCTCGTGTTCGAGAATAACTGTTATAGGGGGTTCAACACCTTTGGCCAATACTAATGTATATTTGGGATTGGCAATCCCAATGAATAATAGCATTTTGTATTTCCACAAGTTGTAGTGATCTCTGTCGAACTATGAAATTTGATGCTCGTCACTTTCTGTGTACTCATCTTTAATAAGATTAAAAATTAAGTGTTTCAAAAAAAATATTTTAATTTTTGACTTCAAACAATTTTTGAACAAAAACAATTTTTTAGAAATAAAAATATTTCAAATAAAAAATTATTTTGAATTAAAAAATAATTTTTGAGATCTGTATGAGTTGTGAAATTTTTGGTTCGGATCTGATATTAATAATATCAACCAGCTCTAATGCCAATTGTTGGTCCCTGATATTATAGAAGGGGGGTTGAATACAATATCTAAAATTATCACGGAATTTCAGATTTAAAATAATATTTTAATTAATCACAAAATATAAATTTTAATAAAATACTATTCAAGTAGAAGATATAATTTTTAACTTGAAAAGTATTATAAAATTTATCTTATGAAAATTTTATATAATTGATAAAGTTATCTAGAACGAATTCGACATGAAGTGTTCGGGTTTAACATTTATATTTCAAACTTTGCACAGAAATCTGTGAATATTACAATGCATACAAATTTCTGAATTTGAATGTTTATCAATCGACACTTAAATGAGAAGTGAACTCCTCATATTTATAGAGGTAGAAAAGCTTGTATGACTTTCTAGTACAGGACATCATACATACTTTATTTAAGTCTGTTGACATTTTTTAACACACGTATGACTTTCCAAAAGGCTGGGTATGACTTCTAAAATTCAGTATGACCTTTTTTATTAATTAAAAAATCGGTATGACTTTTTAATATAATAAAAAATAACTCGGTATGACCTTTTGTTCATCAGAAAATTGGTATGACCTTTTTCTTTATTAATTAAAAAATCGGTATGACTTTTTAATATAATAAAAAATAACTCGGTATGACCTTTTAACAAAAGAGTTCGGTATGACCATTTTCCTTCTTCGGTATGACCTTTTCTTCAGAAAATTCGGTATGACTTTTTTCTAGTCTTCGGTATGACCTTTTCTTCAGAAATTCGGTATGACCTTTTCTTATAATTCGGTATAACTTTTTATTTAGCCATTTGAACTATATTAAATGTCATATTAAGTCGTATCTTTTATAATAAATTAATTCTACTTAATTTAATTAAATAATTTATAAATTAAATTAAATTCAACTTGAATTAATTTAATTAGATAAATTAAATAATTAAATAACTTTTGAGAGTAGAATTAAAATACTATCTTTACTTACATAACCGTGCTGTCATTTCTGAAATCTTCTCGTCTTCGTTGTGTCTTCTGTCATAAAACTACTTGAGCTAGATGATGAATATTTATTATTTTAGTTGACACACAAATGTACTGTCTGGTTCATTTGTGTCATACTATAATAAATATTCTCTACCTTTTAACTTTAAATTGTGGTCTTCTGTCCTTCTTTAGCTTTACTGTCTTTCATCTTAGTGTTTTTTTCTTCTGGAATCTTCGTGTAGTAGCCACTATAAATCTTCTGTATCTTCCGAATTCTTCTGAAATACTACCTCTTTATTTTTCACTGATGCTTGAACAAATTAATGAACTTCTTCCAGTGTTGAGTAGCAATCTCTTTATAATTCTTATGACAATCTGATTCTTCGTGTCTAGTTTACTTTCTTCGTCTTGATTCATGTTTAGTATTTTATTATTTACTACTGTTTCTTATCTGAGTTGAGTAGTCATCTAATTATTACACATAGGCCTTGTCATATGCCTTTCATACATGTTAAATGCAGAAAACTCACATTCATGTCTATGTTAAACCTAATTTTTATAATGGACAAGATTCAAGAGCCTATAGAAGAAAACAGTTATGCATTTTCACTTTTCATGTTACGGACTCTAAGCTTAACCACTCTCTAGTTAGCCATAAAAAATATATTTTTTCTAAATGTACAAAAATGGAATCAATTAAGATTGAATATGACTTGATACCCGTCATAAATTTATACTATTTTCTCTTGGATGTCTACATACAAAAGTGGGTGAATCAAATGTCCTTACGGATATAAATTTCATGACTCTACATTTCTTATTTTTTGTTACATTATTATATATTGTATAATAATATTTCTCAGGTTTCTATAACGCAACTATTATTGGAGTTTACGAGGGTCCGAGTACAACAACATCACGCAACATTCAATATAGACAAGTGAATATGTAAACGTTCTATGGAGAACCTTAAATGGAGTACTAATTGGAGAACATATATGTCATGCATTATATTCTTCTTATAATATATTGTAGAATCTAATGCAAGACATATATGTTCTCCCATTAGAACTCCATTTAAGGTTTTTCACAGAACAAAACCCTATATATATATATACATATAGAGAGAGAGAGAGAGAGAAAGAGAAAGAGAGTTGGGTTCAGTGGAGACTCAAAAAAAAGTGAAGACCGTAGAGACCGTTATTCACATCGTAGGATCTACTTTCATCTAGCAGCTACGATTAAATAACTAAAAAGGACAGTATTCTGCAGTCTAAACAAAATTACGTATATTATTATCAGTTATCAATAATCAGATTAACCAATCACACTAATACATGATCAACACAAAAATATCATTGCAGGACATACGTAGTTTTGTTTAGACTGCAGAACATTGTCCTTATTGTTGGGTTCCGAGGCATAAAACGCAGCGGATAAACGTAAATATAACGAAAATTTTCGGAACCCAAACGCAGGATCATGTATAAGAATTGACGGATTATGGTGATAATCGAATCATACCTATTAAGATTTTGAATGCCACGAACTCAACGGAGATCCTTGCTATCACGATTTGTGTCTTCCTCTCGAAAGCACCTCTATGGTATCCACACGAGCACCTTCAAGAACGTCTCACGATCTTGAACACGGAACGGAAGTACTAGCCTCCTTTGATAGGTTTCGAATTCTCTCTGCCTCTTCCTATGCTGCCTCTTCTGCTAGGGTTTTTGCAAAAACGTACAAGCCATTTAACCTATCATTATCTATTTATAATGATTGGTTAATGGGCCTTTTTAGCAAAAACCTAACCCATGTAGGCATAGGATTAAATAATAAAACATGCTTCTATTATTTAATTAATAATTAAGTCACACTTAATTATTATTGGCAGAAATATAATTCTTCAAATTCGAATTTATTTCAATTAATTAAGTCTCACTTAATTAATATAATAAATTCGAATTAATCATCAATTAATTTAAATCTATAATTTAAATTAACTATTCCTCTAGGTGCTCTATGTGTGTGACCCTATAGGCTATTATTTAATTAGCAATAATTTTATTCTCCAATAAAATTATAAACAATGAGCGGTATCTAGTAATACATCATTGCTACCTAATTAAACAATAATTAAATCGTGATTCGATAAAACCTTTCGTGATTAATGTTTCCGTGTAATATAATCCCTTTAACCATATATATTATAGATTAAACTCGAGGCATGTATTTAGTCATCCTCTTCAACATTTAATCCGGGTTTACTTGATCCATGAGTAGACTATGAAAAACAAATCATTATTTGAGCACGGCCATGCATTTTATAGTCTCACTCAATCAAGAGGCCAATAATATCTCTCCTAATTATAGGAGGGTTAAATCCTTTATCTATCATTCATATTTCTCATACGACTCATGATATACCCGATGTCCACTTTTATCATCACCCGGTCAAAGGTAACTTTTAATGTAGTCAAAGTATATCAATCCTCGTATAGAAATATAATGATCTCAAGTCAGAGGATCATTACACCATTATCACTGTGAGTCTTTCTTATGACTTAATTAAACATGAAGAATCTCACTGTGGGTCTGTCCAGTACCATGTACCCCTACATGTACCTATGTATTGACTTTAGTATCCCCATACTTATAACCAATGAGATGTGGTTATCTGTCAAACAACATACTAGTCTATTTATGTATTATTATTGTCCTATCATAATAATACTCGACTAGGGAACCTTTAAGAATATGATATATTATATAATCTCAAGTTCAAGTCATGTACTTAAACTATATAACGAGTATCATGATTCTAAGGACATTTATTATGCTAACAAATATATCGCAGTAATTAAAGTCATAATAAATACGTTTATTGAATAATCAAATGACATAAATGTTTATTAAAAGGAAAAATTGTATTGCCTCTAGGGCACCTACACTAACAATCTCCCACTTGCACTAGAGCCAATCACCCATGTATCTAATACCCATGGAACTAGTGTGACCGTCGTGCTTCTGCTGCGACAAGCCTTTGGTCAGTGGGTCTGCAATGTTATCATTTGTGTGTACTTTACATATGTGTATGTCACCCCTCTCATTAATCTCTCGAATGAGGTGATATCTCCTGAGTATATGTTTGGTTCGGGAGTGAGCTCTAGGTTCTTTAGCTTGTGCAATGGCTCCATTATTATCGCAGTATAGATCAATGGGGTCTGCGATTGATGGAACCACTCCCAATTCAGTAATGAATTTTCGAATCCAAACTGCTTCCTTAGCCGCTTCACAAGCTGCAATGTACTCAGCCTCCATTGTAGAATCAGCTACTGTTTCTTGTTTTGAACTCTTCCAACTTACAGCACCTCCGTTTAGACAAAACACAAAACCAGACTGTGATACAGTATCATCCCTGTCTGTTTGGAAACTTGCATCGGTGTAACCTTTTACTACTAGTTTCTCCTCTCCTCCATACACCAAGAATGAATCTTTAGTCCTTTTCAAGTACTTTAGAATATTCTTGACAGCCGTCCAGTGACCTTCACCTGGATTAGATTGGTATCTGCTCGTCATGCTTAAAGCATACGAAACATCTGGGCGAGTACATACCATCGCATACATGATGGATCCAATTGCTGAGGCATATGGAACCTTACTCATGCGGTCCTTGTCATCCAATGATTTCGGACACTGATCTTTAGAGATCGTTATCCCTTGAGATACGGGGACATATCCCCTTTTTGCATTTTGCATACCAAAACGGTGCAAAACCTTATCGATGTATGTACTCTGACTTAGACCGATCATCCTTCTAGATCTATCCCTATAGATCCTCATTCCTAGAATGTAGGATGCATCTCCTAAGTCTTTCATAGAGAAATTACTCCCTAACCAAATCTTAACAGCCTTGAGAGAAGGTATGTCATTCCCCATTAGTAGTATGTCATCAACATATAGTACTATGAATGCCACATGGCTCCCACTAACCTTCTTGTAAACACAAGGTTCATCCTCGTTTTGAACAAATCCATACTCTTTGATAGTTTCATCAAAACGGATGTTCCATCTCCTAGAGGCTTGCTTTAATCCATAAATGGATCGACGTAATTTACATATCTTGCTAACATTCCCTGGACTGACAAAACCTTCAGGTTGTGTCATGTACACATCCACATCTTCTTCAAGGCTTCCATTAAGGAAGGCTGTTTTGACATCCATTTGCCAGATTTCATAATCATGGAATGCTGCAATAGCAAGCAAAATCCTTATGGATTTGACCATAGCCACTGGTGAGAAGGTTTCATCATAGTCAATACCATGAATTTGCTTGAAACCTTTTGCAACTAGCCTTGCTTTATAGGTCTGAACATTTCCATCCATGTCAGTTTTCTTCTTGAAAACCCATTTGCACCCTATGGGTTTTACCCCTTCAGGTGGATCAACCAAAGTCCATACTTGGTTTTCATACATGGATTCCATCTCGGATTTCATGGCTTCTAGCCATCTCTTAGATTCTGGACTGCTCATAGCATCTTGGTATGTGAGAGGCTCATCTTCATCTATGAGCATCAAATCACCACATTGAGTCAAAAGAAATCCATATCTCTCTGGCTCATGGCGAATTCTACCAGTTCTACGAACAACCTGTGTTTGTTGAGCGTTATTATTATCCTGCTCTTGTTCCACTTCAGGTTCAATGCTATTTTGTGGTTCTCGATCTTCATCGAGGTCTATAGTTCTCCCACTGTTTCTTTTGGAAACAAAATCCCTTTCCATGAAGACAGCATCTCGAGCAATAAACACTTTTTGCTCAGAAGGACTATAGAAATAATACGCCTTTGTTTCTTTAGGGTATCCCACAAAATTGCACTCTTCAGATTTAGGTCCAAGCTTGTCAGATACTTGACGCTTCACAAACGCCTTGCATCCCCAAACTTTCATAAAGCTCATGCCTGACCGTTTCTTCTCCCATATCTCATATGGAGTCTTTTGAACCTTCTTAGTAGGAACACGGTTAAGTGTGAAAGCCGCTGTTTCTAGAGCATAACCCCAGAAACTAATTGGAAGATCTGCATGACTCATCATCGATCGCACCATGTCCAACAAGGTGCGATTTCTCCTCTCTGAAACTCCATTCCATTGAGGTGTACCTGGCGGAGTGAGTTGTGATACAATACCACACTCCTTTAAATAATCTTTAAATTCAGTGCTCAAGTATTCTCCTCCACGATCAGATCGTAAGATTTTAATACTTGCACCTCCGCCAATTTGCTTCTCTACTTCAGCCTTGTATTCTTTGAACTTTTCAAAAGAATCGGATTTATTCTTCATAAGATATACATATCCATATCTACTGAAATCATCAGTAAATGTTATGAAGTAGTAGTAGCCTCCTCTAGCCATCACACGCATTGGGCCACATACATCACTATGTATTAGCTCCAAACGTTCAGTGGCCCTTTGACCCTTACCAGTGAAAGGGGCTTTAGTCATTTTACCAAGCAAACAAGATTCGCATTCTTGGTATGATTCAAAATCAAACTTATCCAAATATCCATCCTTATGTAATTTGGATATGCGTTTCTCATTTATATGGCCTAGACGACAATGCCAGAGGTATGTTTGATTTGAGTCATTAACTTTAAGTCGTTTGTTTTCTATATTACAGACAGGATTATCTAAGTCAAGAACATATAAACCATTAAACAAACGCGCAACACCATAGGTTAAATCATTCAAAGCAAAAGAGCAACTGTTGTCCTTTATTGTAAACGAAAAACCTTTCTTGTCCAAACAAGAAACAGAAATAATGTTTCTGCGAATTGCAGGCACGTAATAACAATTCTCCAGTTCTAAAACTAGCCCAGAGGGCAAAGATAAATAATAGGTTCCTACAGCTAAAGCAGCAACTCTTGCTCCGTTGCCAACTCGTAGGTCCATTTCTCCTTTAGCCAATGTCCTACTTCTCTGCATTTCCTGCACATTTATACAAATGTGAGAAGCACATCCGGTATCCAATACCCAAGATGTAGAAATAGACAGATTGACTTCTATAACATATATACCTGAATTAGAAGCTTGCTCAGCCCTCTTCTTCTTCAGATCCTCCAAGTAAACTGAACAGTTTCTCTTCCAGTGACCAGTTTTCTTACAGTAGTGACATTCACCCTTAGCGACCCCACCTTTAGGCTTTAAAGCCTGTTTAGGACCTGACTTTGGCTTGGGTGTAGAATCAGAACCTGTCTTCTTCTTACCCTTCCACTTGCCTTTCCCTTTGGCCTTACCTTTATTGCCCACCATCAGTATGGGAGCAGGTTCAGCCGTCTTCATGTTGGTCTCATATGTTCTCAACATAGCCAACAATTCAGTAGGTGTTTTGTCAAACTCATTCATATTGTAGTTCATAACAAACTGAGTGAATTTGTTGTTCAAAGAATTCAAGATTAGGTCAATACCAGTTTCCGGACCAATCGGGAAACCTAAAGTATCAAGATACTCAATGTAACCAATCATCTTCAGAACATGTGGGCCAACTGGTTCATTTGCCCCTTGTTTGCAGTTAAAGAGTGACTTGCTCGTGTTGAACCTTTCTTGACGAGTTTGGCTTGCAAACATGCTTTGCAAGTGCTCATTGATAGTATATGCATCCATATGCACATGCTGTCTTTGAAGCTCAGCACTCATAGTTGCTAACATAAGACACGCAACATCAGTTGCATCATTCTCATCCTTGGTGTGGGCCGCTCGTTCCTCAACAGTAGCGCCCTCAGGAAGGGGACCTGCCGGAGGAATATCAATGACATGAAGCTTGCGCTCCTGCCTGAGGACAATCCTCAAATTCCTCTGCCAGTCTAGGAAGTTGTTTCCTCCTGTCAGCTTATCCTTCTCAAGGACAGATCGTTCGGATAGTGTGTTTGTGTTGTTTGTCATTACTTGGTATCTACAATGATAAAAGCACAAAATTAAACATTAGATTGTCTGAGTTATTTATTATGTTCAAATGATTATGATACATTCATAATATATCTCCCACTATTTTTATCAAATCAATAGCCCTTACTATTAATTTGGAAAGTATATCCCATAATCCTTTCTAGTGAGCCAAGATCCATATTTCGTCATGTCTCAAGTCAACCACTGGAAGTCCTTAAGAATGATTATTTAGGTAGACAACATTTGTCAATTATATCATATATAATTCTTGGATAGTTTGGTGAGCAACGATTGATCTTATCTATCTAATAGATTTTTAACCAAACTCTATGCTTCTAAGTTCATAATGGTTGAATATAACCGTTTACTTTCACCTTATTATGACGACTCAGTTAAGTTTGACCCAATGATACAACGGCCGAATATAACCGTTTATATTCGTCGCATCTCACCACGATAGACAGGAGTCCCCTGCCACTGACAGTCTTTCCCCTAATCGATCTAGGATTCGATGAGTGTTCATTCATTGGAAAGCATCTGATTAAAACTTAATATTTTGTTAAGGGGTTTAGAAGATTTTACGACGATCATGATCACATCATGAAGAGATCCTCAATTTTTCCTTGAACTAAATATTTCAAATTGACATCTTAAATTGTTCATTTCCCAGGTAGATGGAGGATACCAGTGGTCACACTTAAAACCCATCAGCCTTACGAATACGCATATCCGTTTTTGTCAGAAAATCCCAATTATAGATATCAAAATCCATATTCAATTCCGTGTTTTAAAAATCCATATTTCATAAACACAAGAATCTCATGATCGTTTGTTGATTTTAAAATCTTGAATCGTTACAGATTTTATCTTGAGTCGTTACAGATTTTATCTTGTTTAAACAAGCATGGCATGGGTGTCGTATCTAATACATACATACATACATACATACATACATGATTAATCTAATTAAAGCATGCATCATTCATACATCAATATGTAAAGTGCAGTATGTAAACGTGCTTGGTTATGGCCCCTTTCCTATGTGATCCTTTCGAGCTAATGAAAGGATCAAAGTCAATCTATGGTGGTAAAATATAAATACAATTACATGTCTTCATTCTTCTTGTATCCACTAGTGCCTGCTCCTCTTCTTGGATCATCTTTCAGTCTTCAAGTACATTACATGGAATAATTGAATACAACCTAAGCTAATGTACTTACATAAGAAAACTCGAGTTACATTCGAGGTTAAACAATTACAAGAATGAAGAAAACGACATGCAAGTCGTATTTATAAAACCAAAACCAAAAACCATTAATCTAGGGGTCTAAGGGCCATAACCAGCACCATGCTCAAGTACACAAAATAAAATATTGCGGGGGTCCGGGGGCGGCAGCCCCTGGGCGGGGGTCCGGGGGCGGCAGCCCCTGGGCGGGGTCTGGGGCGGCAGCCCCAGGCGGGGTCTGGGGCGGCAGCCCCAGGCGGGGTCTGGGGGCGGCAGCCCCCGGCTGGGGTCGAGCTGACAGCCCCCGGCTGGGGTCTGGGGGCGGCAGCCCCCGGCTGGGGTCGAGCTGCCAGGTCAGCTCGAAATCAGAAATTTTTTTTTTCTTTCGAAGACCAGTCCTATTCAGAAATCATCAATTTCTGAACTACAGATCATATCTGTTGGCCCTTTTTCCCACTGCATCTTATACAGTTTCAGAAGCATGTATCATATACATACTTATCATATCCCAGTTAACAGATCATGTCCAACATAATCTGTCCACCAGTTTATATCACTATACAAACTGACCCTCATGCATAATATACAAATCGCAATATGGCATATAAATCAGTCATGACAAATCATTAACATGCTAGTATCATCACCACATATTACAATTCGAATATACATGAAGAACATAGCATGGCAGAAGCATGGCAGTAACAAAGCAGTAGCATGGCAGTGGCATGGCAGTCACCAAAACAGGCATATTTGCATCAAATACAGTTAACACGTAACCAAATCAGTCCCTTATACACGTAGCTCTGATACCATTGTTGGGTTCCGAGGCATAAAACGCAGCGGATAAACGTAAATATAACGAAAATTTTCGGAACCCAAACGCAGGATCATGTATAAGAATTGACGGATTATGGTGATAATCGAATCATACCTATTAAGATTTTGAATGCCACGAACTCAACGGAGATCCTTGCTATCACGATTTGTGTCTTCCTCTCGAAAGCACCTCTATGGTATCCACACGAGCACCTTCAAGAACGTCTCACGATCTTGAACACGGAACGGAAGTACTAGCCTCCTTTGATAGGTTTCGAATTCTCTCTGCCTCTTCCTATGCTGCCTCTTCTGCTAGGGTTTTTGCAAAAACGTACAAGCCATTTAACCTATCATTATCTATTTATAATGATTGGTTAATGGGCCTTTTTAGCAAAAACCTAACCCATGTAGGCATAGGATTAAATAATAAAACATGCTTCTATTATTTAATTAATAATTAAGTCACACTTAATTATTATTGGCAGAAATATAATTCTTCAAATTCGAATTTATTTCAATTAATTAAGTCTCACTTAATTAATATAATAAATTCGAATTAATCATCAATTAATTTAAATCTATAATTTAAATTAACTATTCCTCTAGGTGCTCTATGTGTGTGACCCTATAGGCTATTATTTAATTAGCAATAATTTTATTCTCCAATAAAATTATAAACAATGAGCGGTATCTAGTAATACATCATTGCTACCTAATTAAACAATAATTAAATCGTGATTCGATAAAACCTTTCGTGATTAATGTTTCCGTGTAATATAATCCCTTTAACCATATATATTATAGATTAAACTCGAGGCATGTATTTAGTCATCCTCTTCAACATTTAATCCGGGTTTACTTGATCCATGAGTAGACTATGAAAAACAAATCATTATTTGAGCACGGCCATGCATTTTATAGTCTCACTCAATCAAGAGGCCAATAATATCTCTCCTAATTATAGGAGGGTTAAATCCTTTATCTATCATTCATATTTCTCATACGACTCATGATATACCCGATGTCCACTTTTATCATCACCCGGTCAAAGGTAACTTTTAATGTAGTCAAAGTATATCAATCCTCGTATAGAAATATAATGATCTCAAGTCAGAGGATCATTACACCATTATCACTGTGAGTCTTTCTTATGACTTAATTAAACATGAAGAATCTCACTGTGGGTCTGTCCAGTACCATGTACCCCTACATGTACCTATGTATTGACTTTAGTATCCCCATACTTATAACCAATGAGATGTGGTTATCTGTCAAACAACATACTAGTCTATTTATGTATTATTATTGTCCTATCATAATAATACTCGACTAGGGAACCTTTAAGAATATGATATATTATATAATCTCAAGTTCAAGTCATGTACTTAAACTATATAACGAGTATCATGATTCTAAGGACATTTATTATGCTAACAAATATATCGCAGTAATTAAAGTCATAATAAATACGTTTATTGAATAATCAAATGACATAAATGTTTATTAAAAGGAAAAATTGTATTGCCTCTAGGGCACCTACACTAACACTTATACCATCAGTCTCAAAAAGTGGTGTATGGTATAACTGTATATCATTGCAATACACAAATATATCATTGCAGGACACTGATAATATGAGTAAAGGTATTATTGCATAACACAAATATATTGTATGTGTATGGTGTAATTTTGTATCATTGCAGTACACAAATATATGAGTGAACGTATCATTGCTACAATTACGGTGTATGGTGTAACTATTATTATGTTATATCACGTATGTGTTAGATTAAAATGGACGGTCATGATTCGGTCTCCACCAAAATGATGATCTCCACTGAACTTCATATATATATATATATATATGGGTTTAAATATCCTAAAGTTACCTTTAGATAACTATCTAAAGTTAATATTTATTATAACACAATATCAAAGTTAGTTTTGTAAATATAAGAGGTGTATATTCTATTATTACAAAAATTTCATTCACTTTTTATACTCAAAATGGTAGTGACTTTAGGTAAGTTATCTAAATTTAACTTTATGAACATTTTTGAAAGGCATATGACTAGGCCTATTTATAATATTTAGATAACAACTCAACAAAGATAAGAAATAATAGTAAATAATAAATGTGATAACAGAAATCAAAACGAAGAAAGTCAACTAGACACGAAGAATCAGAAGTTCAGAAAGATTTTGCTGAGATTACGACTATACACTAGAAGAAGTTCATTTTTATGTTCAAGCGTCTGTGTAAAATAAATTAGTATTATTTCAGAAGAGTTCGGAAGATTCAGAAGATTCCAAGTGGCTACTACAGATAGATTCTGATGAAAGAAAATTATAGAGATAAAGTTAGAAGCGAGAACGAGACAGAAGATCACAGCTTTTAAAGTTAAAAGGTGAAGAATATTTATTTTAGTATGTCACAAATGAACCAGACAGTACATTTGTGTGTCAACTAATTAATAAATATTTATCACCTAGCTCAAGTGATTTTCAGACAGAAGACAGTGAAGACAGAAATACTCAAGACAAATCTACAATATATGTGCAGTGAAGAAACTAATTAATTCTACTATCAAAAGTTAATTAATTATTTAATTTATCTACTTAAATTAATTCACCTTGACTTGATTTAATTTATTAATTAATTAATTAAAATTGGTGGAATTAATTAAGTTAAAAATGATCTTTTATTTATCATTTAAAGAAAGTCTTGTTGCACTACATTTAAAAGTCTTACCGAATTAATTCAACAAGACTTATAAAATGTCTTATCGAATTAATTCAACACGACTTATAAAAAGTCTTACCGAAGTTTGATTTAAGACTTTAGAGAAATTCTTACTGAATTAAAACTTTAAGAAAGTCTTACCGAGTTTATTAAAAGGTCTTACCGATTTTTAATAGTCTTACCCAGCTTATTTAAAAAGTCTTGAAGGATAATTTATCAAGTCTTTTAGATTTTTTAATAAGTTTTATTCAAAAGTCTTGCTAGCTTTCACCTCTATAAATATGAGGTCATTGGCTTGATAATTCACGTTGTTGAAAATATTCAAATTCAGTAATTTGTCTGCATTGTAATATTCACAAACTTTCTGTGCTAGTTTGAAATATAATTGTTAAACAAGAACAATTCATGTCGAAATCGTTCTAGAATATTTTATCAATTATAAACACTTTCATCATATTAATTTTGTAATACTTTTCAAGTTAAAATTATATCTTCTACTTGAACAGTATTTCATTAAAATTAATATTTTGTGATTAATTAAAATAATATTTTTTAAATTCGAAATTTCGTGATGAAATATTGATATTGTATTCAACCCCCTTCTACAATATCAGGGACCAACACTTTATCTCTCTCTCTCTCTCTCTATATATATATGTATTTATTCTAATAGAAAGTAATCTTATAATAGAAAATAGAAAGTAAATCATCACGATCAAAATCAAGCCCAAAACCACCCGTCCTAAGGCCAGCGTTTCCGCACCCGCCCCGTCGCCACCCTAGGCCCAGCCTCCGCCGCCCAGCCCAGCCCAGCCCAGCCTCCATTATCCTCCGGTCATCTTATAGTGATTTCTCATCGGAAATTATCTCTCCCACCTCCCTCTCTTATCATCTATTGAAGTGTATATAACCCCCCTCCCCTTATATATCATATTATCACCAATATCACCATTATTCGTTATTAGTATTACTGCCTTCTATCTTCCAACCACTTCAAACAATAATCTCAATCCTTGGTCACCATTATCATGCATGTGGAACGAACAAAACTGGTGAATTTTGGTAATTTTTAATATATAAAATAGTGATTGATAGTGTGTGAACGGGTGATTTCTGTAGTATAAAATAGTGATCAGGTTTATTTTAAATTTTCTATTTTAATTTTATTTCTATTAGAGTAGGACTATATATATATATATATATATATATATGCATTTGCTCAAATGAGACCCTAATTTAAAATTAGAACTTAGATTCAATTACTGCAGTCCATTTGGTAAAACATTCATTTAATCCTGGTCGATACTTTTATAACTTCTATGTCTGACATATATACTGTATAATTAATTAATTTTCTCTCTCTCATTGTGCTTGCTCTCTCTCTCATCGTCCTTGCTCTCTCCTCATCTATCTCCCTCTCTCTGTATCTGTGGTACGTCATATCACCGCGTTGCTTTAGTAACGCGTTATTAATTAGGTCGTTGACATATTGAATTTTTAGCTTCAATTTGGACTATTTTTAGCTTTAATTTAAGCTATTTTTGGATTTTTGTAGCTGGATGTTCATTGTTATCTGTTTTTCTTAATAATTTCACAATGATTATGGACCATTTGTTGAGAATTACTTGTAATCAACGTAATTTCTTCTTTAACTTTTTATGATTTTGCACGTTGTTAGATATATTGATTTATTATAATGAAAAAAAGCTATGTTTTTTCGACATACAGTTGTTAGGTTGCTCTAATTTCGTATCTTTAACTGATTTCAATTAGAACTTGTTTGATTATGTGAAGACAAGAGACAAATAACTATTTGTTTGTGTGTTTATTTGTTGTGTAGCTAGAATTCCTGTTGTAGTAGTTGATTTGGTGATTTACATGTTTTATTTTCTATGACGTATATAACGGTGTAATATGGTCTTTTGTCCATTTACAAGGGTTGACAAATATGACAAATGCGTTACTTTTGGATTTGCTCTTTTATCTAAAGAAGATATTCCGCACTTTTAGTGGGCTTTTGATCAATTTTTTAAAGCAATGGGTCGTAATCTAGTGGTAATAGTGACTGACCAATGTCCTGCTATGAAACAAGACATCCATGTATCATTTGCTGCTACTGAAGATTTTCTTGAGGCTGATGCTGCAGAATTGTATACCACACCTATTTTTCAGAAAATCCAAGAAGAGATTTTGGCATCTTGTTATTTCATGCAAATCATAGATATTGGTCCATTAGTTGATGGAGTTAAATATTATCGAATGAAGGATGTTAAGATGAAAGATAAGTTCTTTGAGGTAATTTTTAATAAGATCGTATTTCCAGAAAATATATGTTCTTTTCGTGTGACTTGTGGATTTTTTTGGTGTGCCCTGATTTATATATATATATTTATATATATATATATATATATATATATATATATAATAACAGGGGATAACACTGATGACGTGTCATTTCCAAATCTCTTCGAACTCAGTTTCCTGCATTCTTAGAAACCTGACTCCGAAATATGTGCGGCCTCAAGTCCATTGTTTAGTAAATCAGTTTTCCATAAATTTTATTTTTCTCCCTTTTTCTGTCCTTTTCTATTATATATATGTTCTGCCCTGCAGTAACATTTTTTCGATTTATACGTTCATATATATATATATATATATATATATATATATTCAATTTCATTTGAAATTCATTTTTATATATAATTATTTATTTATATAAAAAGAGAGAATTTTAAATAAATATTATTTTTCCATTAAAATTTATTACAAAATCTTGAACATATTTTTATTTCCAAAATAGTTTTTGAAATAAACTTTTTCCTTACACGATATTTTGTATATTTAGTATGTAATTTTCATTTTTTTTCTAACTACGAAAGTTATTAAAAATTTATATCGGGATATATCATGTCACATTTCATAAGAAGTTTATAAGAAATTTTATCATAATTACCATATTTTATAATTTTTATTTTTAATAAAGAAATGAATAATATTATATATATATATATATATATATGATTTTTAGTTATATTTGAAATAAATTTTTTAATATAATTTTAAATTTACATAAAAAGAGAGAATTTTAAATAAATATTAAATTTTTATTAAGAATTCAAATTTTACTACATAAAATATTATTCTGTTGAGTTGATTTAGTCACATTTTATGTCATAATTTAGGTTTTAATATTTCATAAAAAAATATATATATGATATAAAATAGTATATGATTGACAAATAAATATTATCAATATATATATATATATATAGGGAGCTACTCTAATGAGAACTGTCTCATAATGAGAACTAAGAACTCAGCACATAATCACCAAATTTGAATACAAATTACTAAAATTTAAACATACATATTATATTTATATACAATATTGTATTACCTCCCGCCCCTATCATCGCCATAACACACCACCATTACTGCCTATATCGGTCAATCACACTGTTGTCACCGCACCATCAACACCACTAATACAATGTTATCATCAATTCTATCATAACACATCACACTACACTACCACCACCACATCACTTAAATAATTACTAAATTCAAATTTAAAAAGCATACAAATTTAAATTATCACATCACCACAAGGATCAGTGGATCATTGTCCGTAGAATCACTGAATTCAAAATCAAATTAGGAAAAAATAAACTTGAATTACTAAATTTCATATTTTTCCCTAATATTTTTTAAATCAACCACTGATTCCAATGATTTTAATAGCAGATTGGCTTCATAGCTTTAATACAAGTATGCTAAGCGTCCAAAAAGGAAGAATGAAATGAATAGATGATGTTGTATGTATGTATATATGTATGCATGTTTGTATGTATATATGTGTATGTCTGTATGTATGGATGTATAGTAGTAGAGAATAATGGTGATCGGATTTGTGAGTGAATATTGTTGATGCCGATAGATTGATGGTAATGTGATAGAAGATAAGAGAGATGTAGGTGAATGTTGGTGGACCAAGTAGTCGATAGTAAAAAGAGAGAATTAAAGGCAGTGTTTTAATTGAATGGCTAATATTCAATTTGATTTATAAAGTTTAAGGGCTGAGATTAAATCTAAGTTCTCATTATAAGAGTGGTTCTTATTTGAGCACCTGTCTGAGGCTTACTCTATTGAGAACCATTCTTAAAATGAGATCTAGGAACTGGGCTCAAATTAGGCCCAATAACATTGGATGGTTCATTACAAGTTACCGTTACAATTAATTGAAAAAAATATATTTAATCAATTTCTTTTCAGGCACATAACTCCTACTTTCATTTTGCACTGTTCCCCATGAAACCCACTCAACAACCTGCCCTCCCTCTTCCCCCTTCTTCCATTCTTCTTCAAGCACTCTCAAAACACTCTTCAGTCAAGTAATATTTCAGAGGAAACACTTTCAAAAGCGGTCGAAAATTCTCTAAAGAGAGTGTCATACTATGTCTTTGGTGCTTGCTTGAGTCCATAGAGATCTTTGAATAGAAAATATACAAAATCAGCAAACTCTGGATTTTCAAAGCCAGGGGGTGCTCCACATATACTTCCTCCTCAAACTCTCCATTCAGAAATGCACTATTCGCATCCATTTGATATACTTTAAAATTGGAATATGCTGTGAATGCTAGAAATATCCTGATGGCTTCAAGTCTTGCAACTGGTGCATAGGTCTCGTCATAATCAATTCCCTCTTCCTGGGAGTAACCCTTTGCCACCAGTCTGGCCTTGTTCCTTGTAACAATGCCATCATTGTCTAATTTATTCCTGTATACCCATTTGATGCCAATCACAGATTTGTCTTTGGGCCTAGGTACTAATGTCCATACTACTTGTCTCTCAAACTGACTGAGCTCTTCTTGCATGGCAAGGACCCAATCTGGATCAGTTAGTGCATCTTCAATTTTCTATGGTTCTTCTTGAGATAGAAAAACTGAAAATAAACATTCATTTGAAGTTACGCTTCTAGTTCTAACTCCAACATCTGGATCACCTATGATTAATTCAAATGGATGAGCTCTACTCCATATCCTTTTCCTTGGTAGGTTTGACCTTGATGATTCGCCTCGATATTCATTGTGATGTTGTGTTCTACTAGTTGATCCATCATCTCCCCCTGAGTATCTCTAGTGTTTCCATTGTTTCCACCACTATTACCTGGATCATTATCATCATTATTGTTATAATCATTTCCTATTGCAACCTCGGGTTCTTCTTCGTCATCAGAATGTAAGTCTGAATAATTATCAAACTTTAATGACTTTGAAGAATCTTCAGTTTGGATACTTGGGAGTTTAGTGTCATCAAAAGTAACGTTGACACTTTGTTTCACTTGGTTCTGATCAATTATGTCACCCTATATGCTCTTCTTGAATAACCAACAAAAATAGCTTTGTGTGCCTTGGCCTCGAACTTGCCACGATGTTCATCTCCATCTTTCAGCACATAACATTTGGCTCCAAATACATGAAAGTACTAGAGTGTTGGTTTCTTTCCAGCCATTAATTAATATGGAGTTTTCATTTGATCTTTGTTGATTAAGGTTCGATTCTGGGTATAACCTGTTGGGTTTACTGCTTCAACCCAAAAGTAAATAGGCAACCTTGATTTGCTTAAAATCGTTCTTGCAGCTTCAATCAGGGTTCGATCCTTCCTTTCTATAACTCCATTCTATTGCGGAGTTCTTGGTGCTAAGTATTGTCTTGTTATCCCATTGTTTGAGCAAAAGTTATTCAGAATTGCATTCTTGAATTTTGTTCCATTGTTTGACCTAATTGTCCGCGCAACTAGCTTTGAATCTAACTCAATCATCTTTACATGATCAATAACCAATTGTGGAGTTTCATCCTTAGAGTTCAAGAATAAAACCCACGTGTATTTTGTGAAGTCATCTACAATCACTAAGGCATATTTTTTCCCTGTCATAGACATAATATTGACTGGACCAAATAAATCCATGTGTAACAGTTGTAGTGGTTCAGTAATATTTGAAGTGTCTATGACTTGTTTTCTTTGACTTTCCTTTCTGACATGCCTCACACAATCCTTCTTGTATAAATTCCATCGGAGGCAGTCCTCTCACCAAATCCCTCTTTACTATAGAGTTCATTGTTTTGAAATTTAGGTGTGAGAGTTTCTTGTGCCATAGCCAGCTTTCTTCTTATGAAGCCTTTAAATATAAACAGTTTGCTTCATCTTGAGTTTTTGAGTTGAGATCAGCTACGTACAAGCTTCTTTTCCTTACTCCATGTAAGGCCAGTTTGTCGTCTTTAGAATGAGCTATTAAATACTTTTCCTTGATAAAGTTTACTTTGCATCCTTTATCATAGAAGTGACTGACGCTTAGTAGATTGTGCTTAAGTCCTTCCACTAAAGAGACATTCTCAATGATAACATTTCCAGCATTTAACTTTCCATATCCCGTAGTCATTCCTTTGCTGTTATCTCCAAAGGTGATGATTGGGCCAGCTCTCTCAACCACGTCTGATAGCAGGGCTCTATCTCCGGTCATATGCCAAGAAGATCCGTTGTCCAGGATCTATACAACCCGGTTTACCTGTTTAACTCCCTGCAAATATCAAATAGATTAAATCGTCTTCAGAGCCCAAAACTGATTGGGCTCGGCATACTTAAAGAATTGACCTTTGTCAGCTTTGACAACAGATCCTTTTCGAATAGCAACAGCATCCACCTTGACTGTACTTACATTCCTATAAACAGTCTTAAAAACTTTTTGTGAAGACTTAGGAATATATGTTTCCTTCTTGACAGGTGAGGGAATCACAGTCTTAGATTTCACAAATTTATTATTATTGTGTTATCTACATGTCATGTTATCTTTACTAGCAATCATGCGTTTGAAATATGTAGACATAGAATTAAAATCATATAACATACAATTTATAACACCACAAGATTTATGGCATACATCAATAACATGCATGTTATTCAAAGCAGTAGGTGTGTTAACAGTTTCTACTTCAACATTATCAGCAGTTTTAAAGTTCTTAGTAGAATGATATATGTTGTTACTATTCCTACTATTGACAAACCTATTAGGTATATTCAATTTGTTCTTTAAGTCTTTAGCACCTATACCAGGATTGGGGGAATCAGAAGTTCCCACATCTTTCACTAGTATCTTGGGTGTCCTTCTTGTTGGGTTCCGAGGCATAAAACGCAGCGGATTAACGTAAATATAACAAAAATTTCGGAACCCTAACGCAGGATCATGTATAAGATTGACAGATTATGGTAAAATAGAATTATACCTTTTCTGGTCTTGACTTTCACGAACTCAACGGAGATCCTTGCTTGATGAATCACAGTAGTCCTTTACTTCAAGAACTGCTCTCTAACGGTATCCACACGAACGTCGATTCGTCTAACGATCAGCGGAGATGGTACTAGCCAAGGCAGCCACGAATTATCTCTTCTCTCTTGCTAGCCTCTCTTTTCTATGAGCTGCTAGGGTTTCTGTTGTAAAATCGAATTCACAAGTACTGCCCTTGTAAACACATCATAATGTATTTATATAAGCTAGAGATAATGGGCCAAACTCTAATCCATGGGGCTTCTTAAAAACCCATTCTTATTTTGGGTTTATTTATTAATCCGAATTCTATTATGTTTATAATTAATCAAGTCTTACTTAATTAATTATTAATTATAAATTCGAATTAATAATAACATCATTTAAATTCATAATTTAAATAAAGCTCCGTTTAAACGTTCTTTGTGTGTGCCCTTTAGGTTATTATTACGTTGGCAATAATTTTATTTTTCTAATAATAAAATTATAAACAATGAGTAGCATCTAGTAATACATCATTGCTACCCAAGTAATAATAATAATTGGTGATTCAATTAAACCTTTCGTGATTAATGTTTCTGTGTAATATAATCCCTTTAACCATATATTATAGATTAAATTCGAGGCATGTATTTCAGTCATCCTCTACAACATTTAATCCGGGTTTACTTGATCCATGAGTAGACTATGAAAAACAAATCATTATTTGAGCACGGCCATGCATTTTATAGTCTCACTCAATCAAGAGGCCAATAATATCTCTCCTAATTATAGGAGGGTTAAATCATTTATCTATCATTCATATTTCTCATACGACTCATGATATACCCAATGTCCACTTTTATCATCACCCGGTCAAAGGTAACTTTTAATGTAGTCAAAGTATATTAATCCTCGTATAGAAATATAATGATCTCAAGTCAAAGGATCATTACACCATTATCACTGTGAGTCTTTCTTATGACTTTATTAAACATGAAGAATCTCACTGTGGGTCTGTCCAGTATCATGTACTCCTACATGTACCTATGTATTGATTTTAGTATCCCCATACTCATAACCAATGAGATGTGGTTATCTGTCAAACAACATACTAGTCTATTTATGTATTATTATTGTCCTATAATAATAATACTCGACTAGGGACCTTTTAAGAATATGATATATTATATAATCTCAAGTTCAAGTCATGTACTTAAACTATACAATGTGTATCATGATTCTAAGGACATTTATTATGCTAACTAATATATCGCAGTAATTAAAGTCATAATAAATACGTTTATTGAATAATCAAATGACATAAAGGTCTGTTAAAAAGAAACATTGTATTGCCTCTAGGGCACCTACACTAACAATCTCCCACTTGCACTAGAGCCAATCACCCATGTATCTAATACCCATGGAACTAGTGTGACCGTCGTGCTTCGTCTGCGACAAGCCTTTGGTCAGTGGGTCTGCAATGTTATCATTTGTGTGCACTTTATATATGTGTATGTCACCCCTTTCATTAATCTCTCGGATGAGGTAATATCTCCTGAGTATATGTTTGGTTCGGGAGTGAGCTCTAAGTTCTTTAGCCTGTGCAATGGCTCCATTATTATCGCAGTATAGATCAATGGGATCTGCAATCGATGAAACCACTCCCAAATTAGTAATGAATTTTTGAATCCAAACTGCTTCTTTAGCTGCTTCACAAGCTGCAATGTACTCAGCTTCCATTGTAGAATCAGCTACTGTTTCTTGCTTTGAACTCTTCCAACTTACAGCAGCTCCGTTTAGACAAAACACAAAACCAGACTGTGATACAGTGTCATCCCTGTCTGTTTGGAAACTTGTATCGGTGTAACCTTTTACAACCAGTTTCTCCTCTCTTCCAAACACCAAGAATGAATCTTTAGTCCTTTTCAAGTACTTTAGAATATTCTTGACTGCCGTCTAGTGACCTTCACCTGGATTAGATTGGTATCTGCTCGTCATGCTTAAAGCATACGAAACATCTAGGCGAGTACATACCATTGCATATATGACAGATCCAATTGCTGAGGCATATGGAACCTTACTCATGCGGTCTTTGTCATCCAATGATTTCGGACACTGATCTTTAGAGATCGTTATCCCTTGAGACACGGGGACATATCCTCTTTTTGCATTTTGCATACCAAAACGATGCAAAACCTTATCGATGTATGTACTCTGACTTAGACCGATCATCCTTCTAGATCTATCCCTATAGATCCTCATTCCTAGAATGTAGGATGCATCTCCTAAGTCTTTCATAGAGAAGTTGCTCCCTAACTAAGTCTTAACAGCCTTAAGAGAAGGTATGTCATTCCCCATTAGTAGTATGTAATCAACATATAGTTCTATGAATGCCACATGGCTCCCATTAACCTTCTTGTAAACACAAGGTTCATCTTCATTTTGAACAAAGCCATACTCTTTGACTGTTTCATCAAAACGAATATTCCATCTCCTAGAGGCTTGCTTCAATCCGTAAATGGATCGACGTAATTTACATACCTTGCTAACATTCCTTGGATCGACAAAACCTTCAGGTTGTGTCATGTACACATCTATATCCTCTTCAAGGCTTCCATTAAGGAAGGCTGTTTTGACATCCATTTGCCAGATTTCATAATCATGGAATGCTGCAATAGCAAGCAAAATCCTTATGGACTTGACCATAGCTACTAGTGATAAAGTTTCATCATAGTCAATACCATGAATTTGTTTGAAACCTTTTGCAACCAGCCTTGCTTTATAGGTCTGAACATTTCCATCAATGTCAGTTTTTTTCTTGAAAACCCATTTGCACCCTATGGGTTTTACCCCTTCAGGTGGATCAACCAAAGTCCATACTTGGTTTTCGTACATGGAATCCATCTCGGATTTCATGGCTTCTAGCCATCTCTTAGAGTCTGGACTATTCATAGCATCTTGGTATGTGAGAGGCTCATCTTCATCTATGACCATCAAATCACCACATTGAGTCAAGAGAAATCCATATCTCTCTAGCTCATGGCGAATTCTACCAGTTCTACGAACAACCTGTTTGTTGAGCATTATCATTATTCTGCTCTTGTTCCACTTCAGGTTCAATGCTATTTTGTGGTTCTCGATCTTCATCGAGGTCTATAGTTCTCCCACTGTTTCTTTTGGAAACAAAATCTCTTTCCATGAAAACAGCATCTCGAGCAATAAACACTTTCTGCTCAGAAGGACTATAAAAATAATACGCCTTTATTTCTTTAGGGTATCCCACAAAATTGCACTCTTCAGATTTAGGTCCAAGCTTATCAGATACTTGACGTTTCACAAACGTCTTGCATCCCCAAACTTTCATAAAGCTCATGCCTGACCGTTTCTTCTCCCACATCTCATATGGAGTCTTTTGAACCTTCTTAGTAGGAACACGGTTAAGTGTGAAAGCCGCTGTTTCTAGAGCGTAACCCCATAAACTAATTGGAAGATCTGCATGACTCATCATCGATCGCACCATGTCCAACAAGGTGCGATTTCTCCTCTCTGAAACTCCATTCCATTGAGGTGTACTTGGCGGAGTGAGTTGTGATACAATACCACACTCCTTTAAATAATCTTTAAATTCTGTGCCCAAGTATTCTCCTCCACGATCAGATCGTAAGATTTTAATACTTGCACCTCCGCCAATTTGCTTCTCTACTTCAGCCTTGTATTCTTTGAACTTTTCAAAAGAATCGGATTTATTCTTTATAAGATATACATATCCATATCTACTGAAATCATCAGTAAATGTTATGAAGTAGTAGTAGCCTCCTCTAGCCATCACACGCATTGGGCCACATACATCACTATGTATTAGCTCCAGACATTCGGTGGCCCTTTGACCCTTACCGGTGAAAGGGGCTTTAGTCATTTTACCAAGCAAACAAGATTCGCATTCTTGGTATGATTCAAAATCAAACTTATCCAAGTATCCATCCTTATATAATTTAGATATGCGTTTCTCATTTATATGGCCTAGACGACAATGCTAGAGGTATGTTTGATTTGAGTCATTAACTTTAAGTCGTTTGTTTTCTATATTATAGATAGGATTATCTAAATCAAGAACATATAAACCATTAAACAAACGCGCAACACCATAAGTTAAATCATTCAAAGCAAAAGAGCAACAATTGTTCTTTATCATAAACGAAAAACCTTTCTTGTCCAAACAAGAAACAGAAATAATGTTTCTGCGAATCGCAGGCACGTAAAAACAATTCTCCAGTTCTAAAACTAGCCCTGAGGGCGAAGATAAATAATAGGTTCCTACAGCTAAAGCAGCAACTCTTGCTCCATTGCCAACTCGTAGGTCCACTTCTCATTTAGCCAATGTCCTACTTCTCTGCATTTCCTGCACATTTATACAAATGTGAGTAGCACATCCAGTATCCAATACCCAAGATGTAGAAATAGACAAATTGACTTCTATAACATATATACCTGAAGTAGAAGCTTGCTCAGCCCTCTTCTTCTTCAGATCCTCCAAGTAAACTGAACAGTTTCTCTTCCAGGGACCAGTTTTCTTACAATAGTGACATTCACCCTTAGCGACCCCACCCTTAGACTTTAAAGCCTGTTTAGGACCTGACTTTGGCTTGGGTGTAGAATCAGATCCTGTCTTCTTCTTACCCTTCCACTTGCCTTTCCCTTTGTCCTTACCTTTATTGCCCACCATCAGTATGGGAGCAGGTTCAGCCGTCTTCATGTTGGCCTCATATGTTCTCAACATAGCCAACAATTTAGTAGGTGTTTTGTCAAATTCATTCATATTGTAGTTTATGACAAACTGGGTGAATTTGTTGTTCAAAGAATTCATGATTAGGTCAATACCAATTTCCTGAATAATCGGGAAACCCAAAGTTTCAAGGTACTCAATGTAACCAATCATCTTCAGAACATGTGGGCCAACTGGTTCACTCTCCCCTTGTTTGCAATTAAAGAGTGACTTACTCGTGTTGAACCTTTCTTGACGAGTTTGGCTTGCAAACATGCTTTGCAAGTGCTCATTGATAGTATATGCATCCATATGCACATGCTGTCTTTGAAGCTCAGCACTCATACTTGCCAACATAAGACATGCAACATCATTTGCATCATTCTCATCCTTTGTGTGGGCCGCTCGTTCCTCAACAGTAGCGCCCTCAGGAAGGGGACCTGCTGGAGGAATATCAATGACATGAAGCTTGCACTCCTGTCTGAGGACGATCCTCAAATTCCTCTGCCAGTCTAGGAAGTTGTTTCTTCCTGTCAGCTTATCCTTCTCAAGGACTGATCGTACGGATAATGTGTTTGTGTTGTTTGCCATTACTTGGTATCTACAATGATAAAAGCACAAAATAAACATTAGATTGTCTGAGTTATTTATTATGTTCAAATGATTATGATATATTCATAATATATCTCCTACTATTTTTATCAAATTAATAGCCCTTACTATTAATTTAGAAAGTATATCCCATAATTCTTTCTAGTGAGCCAAGATCCATATTTCGTCATGTCCAAAGACAACCACTGAAAGTCCTTAAAAATGATTATTTAGGTAGACAACAATTGTCAATTATATCATATACAATTCTTGGATAGTTTGGTGAACAACGATTGATCTTATCTATCTAATAGACTTTTAATCAAACTCTATGCTTCTAAGTTCATAATGGTTGAATATAACTGTTTATTTTCACCTTATTATGATGACTCAGTTAAGTTTGACCCAATGATACAACGGCCGAATATAACCGTTTATATTCGTCGCATCTCACCACGATGGATAGGAGTCCCCTGCCACTGACAGTCTTTCCCCTAATCGATCTAGGATTCGATGAGTGTTCATTCATTGGAAAGCATCCGAGTTAAACTTAATATTTTGTTAAGGGGTTTAGAAAATTTACGACGATCATGATCACATCATGAAGAGATCCTCAATTTTTCCTTGAACCAAATATTTCAAATTGACATCTTAAATTGTTCATTTCCCAGGTAGATGGAGGATACCAGTGGTCACACTTAAAACCCATCAGCCTTATGAATACGCATATCCGTTTTGTCAGAAAATCCCAATTATAGATATCAAAATCCATATTCAATTCCGTGTTTTAAAAATCCATATTTCATAAACACAAGAATCTCATGATCGTTTGTTAATTTTAAAATCTTAAATCGTTACAGATTTTATCTTGTTTAGCATGGCAAGCATGGCATGGGTGACGTATCTAATACATGCATACATCATTAATCTAATTAAAGCATGCATCTTCTACTCTACACATACATTCATACATCAATATGTAAAGTGCAATATGTAAACGTGCTTGGTTATGGCCCCTTTCCTATGTGATCCTTTCGTGCTAATGAAAGGATCAAAGTCAATCTATGGTGGTGGTAAAACATAAATACAGTTGCTTGTCTTCATTCTTCTTGCATCCATGGCTGCATTCTATTCTTCTTGGATCATCCTTTGTCTTCAAGTACATTACATGGAATAATTGAATACAACCTAAGCTAATGTACTTACATAAGAAAACTCGAGTTACATTCGAGGTTCCGCAATTACAAGAATGAAGAAAATGACATGCAAGTCGTATTTATAAAACCAAAACCAAAAACCAAAACCATTAATCTAGGGTCTAAGGCCATAACCAGCACCATGCCCACAAAACAATTACTGACATCTCAGAATGCATAATCATATCAGCATGCATCATATATGTCATGATCAAAGCATCATAAAAAAATTATCAAAAATTTAAAATTATGATCTAAAAATAGAAAACTGCGTTTTTAAGGCCCTTAACGATGTCAAATGGCCAAAAAACACCATAGGTCACAGCAAAGCGGTGATTTTTGCTCGTGGAGATTTTCCCTTTCCAAAAAGAGTAAATTCGACCCATTCTGACTCCGTCGAAAAACACTATTCACTGCAGAATCACTATTCACAGCAAACCGCATCTTATGCAGTTGTGTTTTTAAACGTCTCAGAACGATTCCGACGACCTTCGTATGACCGTATCTCGTATCACATATATACAGTGCATCACACTTATATCATTCCATAACATATTATAACATTGCAGTAGCATGGCAGTTTCAAACAGGCATGGCAGTTTCAAATCAGTAGCATGGCAGTTTCATGGCAGTCACCAAAACAGGTATATTTGCATCAAATACAGTTAACACGTAACCAAATCAGTCCCTTATACACGTAGCTCTGATACCATTTTTGGGTTCTGAGGCATAAAACGCAGCGGATTAACGTAAATATAACAAAAATTTCTGAACCCTAACGCAGGATCATGTATAAGATTGACAGATTATGGTGAAACAGAATTATACCTTTTCTGGTCTTGACTTTCACGAACTCAACGGAGATCCTTGCTTGATGAATTACAGTAGTCCTTTGCTTCAAGAACTGCTCTCTAACGGTATCCACACGAACGTCGATTCGTCTAACGATCAGCGGAGATGGTACTAGCCAAGGCAGACACGAATTATCTCTTCTCTCTTGCTAGCCTCTCTTTTCTATCAGATGCTAGGGTTTCTATTGTAAAATCGAATTCACAACTACTGCCCTTGTAAACACATCATAATGTATTTATATGAGCTAGAGATAATGGGACAAACCCTAATCCATGGGGCTTCTTAAAAACCCATTCTGATTTTAGGTTTATTTATTAATCTGAATTCTATTATGTTTATAATTAATCAAGTCTTACTTAATTAATTATTAATTATAAATTCGAATTAATAATAACATCATTTAAATTCATAATTTAAATAAAGCTCTGTTTAAACGTTCTTTGTGTGTGCCCTTTAGGTTATTATTACTTGGCAATAATTTTATTTTTCTAATAATAAAATTATAAACAATGAGTGGCATCTAGTAATACATCATTGCTACCCAAGTAATAATAATAATTGGTGATTCAATTAAACCTTTCGTGATTAATGTTTCTGTGTAATATAATCCCTTTAACCATATATTATAGATTAAATTCGAGGCATGTATTTCAGTCATCCTCTACAACATTTAATCCGGGTTTACTTGATCCATGAGTAGACTATGAAAAACAAATCATTATTTGAGCACGACCATGCATTTTATAGTCTCACTCAATCAAGAGGCCAATAATATCTCTCCTAATTATAGGAGGGTTAAATCATTTATCTATCATTCATATTTCTCATACGACTCATGATATACCCAATGTCCACTTTTATCATCACCCGGTCAAAGGTAACTTTTAATGTAGTCAAAATATATTAATCCTCGTATAGAAATATAATGATCTCAAGTCAAAGGATCATTACACCATTATCACTGTGAGTCTTTCTTATGACTTTATTAAACATGAAGAATCTCACTGTGGGTCTGTCCAGTATCATGTACTCCTACATGTACCTATGTATTGATTTTAGTATCCCCATACTTATAACCAATGAGATGTGGTTATCTGTCAAACAACATACTAGTCTATTTATGTATTATTATTGTCCTATAATAATAATATTCGACTAGGGACCTTTTAAGAATATGATATATTATATAATCTCAAGTTCAAGTCATGTACTTAAACTATACAATGTGTATCATGATTCTAAGGACATTTATTATGCTAACTAATATATCGCAGCAATTAAAGTCATAATAAATACGTTTATTGAATAATCAAATGACATAAAGGTCTATTAAAAAGAAACATTGTATTGCCTCTAGAGTACCTACACTAACACTTCTCTCATCTTGGACATTAACTCTTTGTATTTCCCTAACTTGTTCCTCTCTTTTATTTTCTTCCTCGAGGTCCTCTAACTTCATTTCATAAGAAATTAATATATAGCTCTCAAGGATTGGTTCTGCTACAGGGGTTATGAAAAGAGGTTTAGGTGTGTCCTTAACAACATGTGGTATACCCCTTTCTTCAGCACTTTTTTTGAACGAAGTGATGTTGAATGCCTTTCCTGCAGATTGATTGTACTCAAAGCCTATTCCAACTTTTCGTTTTATCTCCTGTTGGTCAATTAGGTCTTTTACAATATAAGAGGAATTCTTATAAGCTAGACACTTCTTCTGTTCTGCCACTATCTGATTTCTGAGATAGGCTTCAACCTTCACATAACAGCTGACTCTATTGCCTTGAAAAGCTAAGTCCTCAGTCAACTTGTCATTTCTGGTTTTTAACAATTTTAAAACATCATTCTCATCAGTTAAAACTTTGTTTTTGAGAATTAGTTTTTTAACTCTATCTCTTGTATCATCTAGTTCTTTACCTAGTAATTTAAACATTTTAGGGCAGGAGGGATTTACATCTATTCCACCTTGTCGAGTGAGAGACAGTGATTCTTCGGATGAAGCCATATGAGTAAGATTTCCCAGCTCTTCATCATCATCATTGTCTGAGTCATCCTAGCTTTTGCCCTCTTCTAGATAAGACTTACCTTGACTCTTTTTCACAAGTGCATTATACTTTTCCTTGAGCTCTTCATAAGACTCTCTCTTCTTTCCTTGCTTTGGCTTTTAACATTCAGTTGCAAAGTGGCCTAGCTCATTGCTGTTGAAGTAACGAAACTTGCTTCTATCAACTAAGCCGGTCTTATAGCCGCTTCTTGAAACAGCTATAGAAGAACCTCTTCTCTGAAATCTTCCAGAATTAGGTTTAACTTTGTAGGAGGTGTTTCTTCGGAATCTTATGTTGCCAAACCTCCTGGAAACCATAGCTAGAGATTCAACTTCTAGCTGATCCAGTTCTTCCAAAGAGTAGAATTCACCATCTTCTTGTCTATCTGAAGTATGTCCAAATTCTGGAACCATATACTCCATTGAATTATTTGAAGGTACAGCAGCCTTCACTTTCATCTTCTCTGGTGCTTCCACTATCAGTGCTTTGGAGGAACTCAGAACCTTACCTCTGTCATATGTTTCTCTTGTCTGGATCTACTCCAATTCATAGGTCTTCAAAACTTCATAGAGTCTTTCTAGGGTAACCTTTTTCATGTCCCTAGACTCCTGGATAACTGTGATCCTATTTTCCAGATGCTCTGGCAAGGTTAGCAAAATTTTCCTGTTGACCTCCTGGTTTTGATAATATTTCACATTAAGGTTGAGCTCGTTTATTAATTTATTTAATCTCTGAAATATCTCAGAGATACCCTCACTAGGGTTGGATATAAACTGCTCATACTGGGAGGTCAGGATCTCCAATCTATTCTCTCTGACTTCTTCAGTCCCTTCATTTATTATATCTATTGTATCCCAGATTTGTTTGGCAATTTTAAAATTGACCACGTGATTGTACATGACGTAGTCTAGGAATTCTGTCAATATGAGTTTGAGATTGTTATCTAGGGACACAGCTTCCTTTTCTTCATCTGTGTAGTCAGCCAAACTTTTTGGAAATTCTCTGTGAGGAATTATGACCTCATCTACCTCGTGCTCGAGAATAACTGTTATTGGAGGTTCAACACTGTTGTCCAAAATTAATGCATACTTGGGATTGGCAATCCCAATGAATAATAGCATTTTATGCTTCCATAAATTATAGTGATCTTTGTCAAACTATGGAATTTTAATGCTCAACAATTTTTGTGCAATCATCTTTAAATAAGATCAAAAATTAAGTATTTTAAAAAATAATTTTTGACATAAAATAATTTCTGATCAAAAAAAAATTTGGGTAAAAATTATTTCGATTAAAAATTATTTTGAATAAAAAATAATTTTTAAGTTCTGTATGAGTTGCAGAATATTTAATTTGGATCTGGTATTAAGAATATCAATCAGCTCTGATGTCAATTGTTGGTCCCTGATATTGTAGAAAGGGGGTTGATTGTAATATCGATATTTATTCACGAAACTGGGCTCAAATTAGGCCCAATAACATAGGACGGTTCAATACAAGCTACCGTTACAATTAATTGAAAAAAATATTTAATCAATTTCTTTTCAGGCACATAACTCTTGCTTTCATTTTGCACTGTTCCCCACGAAACCTACTCAACCACGTGCCCTCCCTCTTCCCCCTTCTTCCATTCTTCTTCAAGCACTCTCAAAACACTCTTCAGTCAAGTAATATTTCAGAGGAAACACTATCAAAAGCGGTCGAAAACTCTCTAAACTACATCAATCTACTATATTAATCAACTCGTTTCATTGTATTATTCAATAAGCTACAATTTCTTCTCCAAAATCACCAAACAAATAGAGATTTCTCTACAAATTCAACCGATATCATTTTTTGTTCGTTGTTTTTGCGGAAAGTAGTGCTTTGTATACAGAAAGTTTCAAGCAGTGAAAGCAATTTGAAGCACCAAAATACGGAGGTATTGTGAAAATTATGCATATTTGTTACATTACATTCATATTACGTATTCCCTATAAAATTTTTAGGTATTTATTATGTGTAAAAATATTTATTTGTGTTTTTCACTTCTACATAGGTCATATATCACTAGCCCTTAAAATGGATAGCATCAAAACTTGTACAAATATCAATTTATGTTTCTTACTAATACTGTATTTTTTTACTTTCTTGCTTGATTTTTAGATATTGATTTTGTGTTTTTGTGCTGATTTTATATATTTTTAATTTATTATCACTAATTTATAGGTACTGATTTGGTGTTTTGACTATTTTTTAATGTTGACTAATTTTGTATATTTTTAATTTGTTATCACTAATTTTTAGGTACTGATTTAGTGTTTTATATTTCATTTTATGTTACCCTATTATATTATATTTATATATGAGTGGGTGTGTGTGTTATTTTGATGTGAATAGATTTTTTGTTGTTTAAAGTTGTAATTGAATGATTTTGTTGTGTTATGAGTTTAATAAGGTATAATTTACTAATGTATGTTGCGTTGTGGTTATATTTATGGTATTTTTACTTCGATATTACATATTGGATTTTATACATAATCGAATTTAATTAAATAGAGTTGAATTGAAAACTAAAGTGAATTTAAGTTGGTTATTTAGTTTCGGATGAAGGTCTTGACCAAAAATATCCCAAATTTTATCGGCGTGGTTTTTAATATGCGTATATTCTTATTTGGGAGATATTAGTTGAATATACACGTTTGCATATGGACAGAATTCTGCATCACTTTGACTAAACTCGCCTAGTAGTTCACTTTTTGCTTCACCCTTAATTGTCCGGAGGACAAAGGCCTTGGCCTTACGGTGCTGGGAATTAAATAGACCCCTTATCGATGTAACAAATCCATCACCTGCTCCATCACTAGGATGTTTAGGCTAAGATACTGGCAACTGCTCAAATGTCCAAGTTGAGGCACCATCATTATCACATAAATTGAGATAATTCTCAGCTACACTAGCCGCAATGACTTCTCTTTGACTATGTGAATTGGGATACTCAATTTAAAGAAGAAAAGGTAATTACATATGTCAATTTTTATCCTCATTTCACATATCCATGTTATTCTGTTATATAATTGTTTTTTCAGATGGGATAGAAACCACAAATTGATAGGCTAAAGGTGAAGTACGCAAAGGCAATTCTGACTTCTCACTTGAATGAAGGAAGATATCATATAACAAAAGAAGAAAAACTCATGTACAACGAAATTGTAAAAGAAAACATGATGAGTATGGTGCTTGCGTCAAGTTCAAAGAAATCAAAGTCAAAGGACATTGTTGGGACTGTGCTTTTTCCAGATGAATCAACTAATTTTTTTTAGAAAGAATGACTTCAATTGACATCTTTCGGCATAGTAATCTTTATTGGATTTAGTAGTTGTCATTTAATTTTAATTTCTAATTGTTAAGACTCAGTTAAATTCCAATTATTGACATTGATATTGGTACAGTTTCAAAGAACTTTAATTGAGTGGAATGACATTGACATTGTTTTTATTATTGTTTGATATTGTATGTTATATGTTGAGTTTGAATTTAAACACAAAGCACTAAAATTTTATATACAAAATACTAATTTTTATTTGCACTACATTTTGTGTTTTTTGTGTAAATTTAGTACTTTGTGTGCAAGTTCTAAAAAAAGTAAGAAGTCAAATTTTGGCACTGGATTTATTGAAACTTTTACTAGAATGTCATTTATTGAAATCCAATTGTAACACAAATACAACATTCTCAATATCACAATAACAACCAATATAGTTGGGGGTATATTGCTCCAGAATGTATGTACTTGATATCATAATTATGAAACAATAGTCCTAAATTACAGACCAAGAACTAAATTACAGACAAAGAACTAAATTTACACACAATAAGGTCCAGCATATGAACTAAAGTAGAATGTCATTTATTATGATGATAACAATTAATGTGGTATATTTAGCTTCAACTTTGCATTAGGGGCAAATGACGCTGATTCATCAGGGTCAAATAGTTAGTCCTTTTTTTTTCAGCCTTCGACGAGCCTCTTCAATGAAACGCTGCATAAAGAAAAGAACGAAGATACCACAATCATACTCATCTTTTTGCTTCGAAACCTGTTGTGTAATGAAACAATTCAACGTTAGAAGCACTAACAGCTAGTCAATACTTCAGAAGATAAAAATGAAGTGAAGACGGTGAAAAAGATCTCGGTAGTTGAAATTGACCTTATAAACCTTAAAAACAATTATTATCTTATTTAATAAAGATTTACTCGATAATTACTTTTCACACATATCGATTCAGAATTTACTAAGCCTAAGAAAAAACTAGAATTTACTAAATAAAATCTCTATAGTAGAATATTATCCCTTTAATTATCAAGACACTTTATATTTTTCAAAACTTTGGAATAAGCAACCCTAATTCAATATTATATATCAATTGCAAAATCTACAAAAACAAGCCAAGGGAACTTCATAATGCCACTAGAGGGGCTATGTGTTTGAAATGTTTTCAAGGTATAACATGATTACTGTACAGTGAACCTTCCAATGCAGGTAAGAGAATACACTAATATTTCCATTTAGACTACTATATTGCGAAAGTGTCAATCAAACAGTCGGGCATACATCTAATTACTGGCACTTTAAACCTTAAGAATTACAATAGAATTTGGGAGGGAGAAGGAAATTATCAGGGATAAATGGGTAGATAGTATGAAAAGATGGAAAACTGAGAACATTCATCCTCAATTGAACAATTATAAGACTGACACATTTATACAACTATTTTCAACACATTGCTCTGGTCAGAATGTATGTACTTTATATCATAATTCAGAAAAAATAATCCAAAATTATAGACAAAGAACTAAATTTACATACAAAGCACTGAATTATATACAAAGCACTAAAAATAAATTTTTTCAAAACATCAACTTATATAAATATTATAAGGTTTTTTGAGCTACCATCCTTTTCCATTCCACTACTTTACATGTTAGCTCGTCTCTGTCTTCGTCTTTGTGTCTGCCGATTCAATTGATGCTGCTCGTCCGTCAGGATGGCTCGACGTGGATCCCTATTCTTATTCCTAGTTCCACCTTCTTGACATAGTTTCCGTCTCTTGAATACCAACTTTCTGTAGGGGTGGATTGGGCGGTGGCAACGTCCGAAAGGTATAATTTAGTAGTAGATGGCCCCTTCCCTTCCGTGTTTGAAACGACTTAAGAGCGCCTCGCCTTGGTCGGCGAGAAGAAACATAGAAAAGAAAGAAGGTATGAAATCCTTAGCTCCACCAACTGAATTATCATTAAATTAACTGATCATTTTAAAATTAAAAAAAGATATAGTTAATAATAAAAGTATAACATCGTATACAAAATAGATGATTTATACACAAAGCACTAAAAATTTATACACAAATCACTAAAAATCCATGTTCATACAAACAATACTAAAAAAAATCCTATTCAATCTTCATCATATTCATCAAACTCAGCAGTTTCCTCATCCCTAGTTTGTTTCTTTGTTCGACAAGTTCTTGCATCATGTACTGTTGAACAACACAACTTGCACTTTCTTTGTCGTTTATGCTGATCCCTGATATTGTACAAAGGGGGTTGAATACAATATCAATATTTATTTGCGAAATTTCATATTTAAAATATTATTTTAATTAATCACAAATTATTAATTTTAATGAAATATTGTTCAAGTAGAAGTTATAATTTTAAACTTGAAAAGTATTACAAAATTAATATGATGAAAAGTGTTTATAATTGATAAAATATTCTAGAACGATTTTGACATGAATTGTTCTTGTTTAACAATTATATTTCAAACTACCACAGAAAGTCTGTGAATTTTACAATGCAGACAAATTACTGAATTTGAATGTTTTCAACAACGTAAATAATGAAGACATTTACCTCATATTTATAGAGGTGGTAGCTAGCAAGACATTTGAATAAAACTTATTTAAAGAATCATAAAGACTTAATAAAATAGCCTTCAAGACTTTTCAAATTAGTCGGGCAAGACTTTTTCACTCGATAAACTTTTGATTGGTCGGTAAGACTTTTAAAAGTCTTATTGAATTAATTCGGTAAGGCTTTTTTTTAAGTCTTGTTGTATTAATTTGGTTAGAGTTTTTAATTAAAGTCCTATTTACCATTTCGATAAGACTTTTAATTAAATCTTATTTGCATATTTTGGTAAGACTTTCTAGAGTCTTATTGGATTAATCTAGTAAGACTTTCAATAATTATACACCAAGACTTTCTTTAAATGTTAAATAAAAACTCTTTTTAACTTAATTAATTCCACCAATATTAATTAAATAATTTATAAATTAAATCAATTCAAGATGAATTAATTTAAGTAGATAAATTAAATAATTAATTAACTTTTGACAGTAGAATTAATTTAAGGTCTTCACTGCACAACCACTGTAGATTTGACTTATGTCTTCTTGTCTTCACTGTCTTCTGTCTAAAAATAACTTGAGCTATGTGATAAATATTTATTAAATTAGTTGACACACAAATGTACTGTCTTGTTCATTTGTGTCATACTAAAATAGATATTCTTCACCTTTTAACGTTAAAAGCTCTAATCTTCTGTCTTGTTCTCACCTCTAGCTTTGTCTTTAATATCTTCTTTTCTTGGAATTTTTTGTAGTAGTCACTTAGAATCTTCTGTATTTTCTAAATTCTTCTAAAATACTACTTCTTTATTTTTCACCGACGTTTGAACATCTTAATGAACTTTTTCCAGTGAAAAGTAGCAACCTCATAAAAATACTTTTGTCAATCTGATTCTTTGTGTCTAGTTTACTCTCTTCGTCTTGATTCCTGTTATCATAATTATTATTTACTGCTTTTTCTTATCTTAGTTGATTTGTCATCTAATTATTACAAATAGGCCTAGTCACATGTCTTTCAATTTTCACTCTTTATTGCCTTCTCCCTTGCACTCACAAGTCTTCTCAAACCCAAACCTTTAGTTTTGTAGTACTTCTTCGGTGCATGAATATTAATTTTTTCCCGTGGTTATGGACTAATCAGCATTTATATGTGAGCTTTCTTTGCTATGTAACTATCATCACCGAGATCTGAATTCAGTTATTTAATAGTCTTTTTAAGATAATGGAGTTTTTCAATTTTAATACCGTCCTTATTCATAGTTTTTTTTAAATTGAACCAGATATATGTCTGCTGCAGAGATACATTCTCCATCTATCTAAACTCATCAGAAACACCTAATAATTTCAAGGAAGATGGTGCATTTTCTGCATTCTTTCTCCATCTGTTGAGCACAAGATTCCTAAGTAATTTCACTACCTCAAAGTGGTTAAGAGTACAAAAACAATGCCTGCAAAGAATTTTGCACATCACAAATTTCTTACAGGAACATTCTGCATGATTTGTACTAACTCTAACCTAAAAGTATAGTCAAAAAATAAATAAAACACTAAACATGGATACAAAATTCCTAAAACAATACATATAATGAAAGACCTAATAAGAAATGAAATCGTTAAAAGATAACATTACCTCAAAAAATTCAACACGAAAACAATCATATATCTGCAACTCACACTACACACACAAAATAGTGCACAATTTACTACATCAATTTACTATATTAATCAACTCATTTCATTGTATTGTTCAATAAGCTACAATTTCTTTTCCCAAATCAACAAAAAAATAGAGATTTCTCTAAAAATTCAACTAATATCAACTCTCTCTTTCCATCGATCACTTTCTTACTACACTAACATCATCTTATATTCGTTGTTTTTGCAGAAAATAGTGCTTCGTATACAGAAATTTTCAAGCAGTGAAAGCAATTTGAAGTACCAAAATACAGAGGTATTGTGAAAACTATGCATATGTGTTACATTACACTCATATTACGTATTCCTTATGAAATTTTTAGGTATTTCTTATGGGTAAAATACTAATTTGTGTTTTTTACTTTTACAAAGGTCATAAATCACTAGCCCTTACTTAAAATGGATAGCAGCAAAATACGTACAAATATCAATTTGTACCTTACTTAAAAGGTATTGAATCTCTAACAAAATGTTAACAGGAAAAACAAATCACCAAAATTCTTAACAAATCACTAAAGTTAAAATTGAAAAGAATAACATCCTTAAGCAACATACATGCCTAAATTAACAGTTACAACAAATTGAAGAAGCACGAAAATAATTATTTATCCGTAAGTCACACTACACACACAACATAGTCCACAATTAACTAACCGCAATTTAAATTTCAGACTCACATTCACAAATTTAACAGTTTCAACACTATATCAAATAAAATACATAATACATAACATCTAATACAAATTAAACAACTTAATTGAACAAACAAATTAACTGTAACAAGATATAATACATGATAATTAGAATAAAATTAAGCTAAAACATAGTAACAATACCTTGATTAGAGCTGATTTTCTACAGATCTTCGGTAATCATCGTACAACAACTCTAAAAAATCAACTCAACGACTGAGATAACATAGATGAATCAATTTTTCGATCTCTTTACAGCACACAAATACTATACCACTATACTTTTAGTGGGCTTTTGATCAATTTTTGAAAGTAATGGGTCGTAATCCGGTGGTAATAGTGACTAAAGGGTTTCGAGGCACAAACGCAGCGGAATAAACGCGAAAAATAAATCAAAATAGCGAAACCCTCTGCATGATCTATGCGAAAACAAAAGATTTAATTCGGAGATAAAGAATAAATACCTTTAGAAGCTTTAACAGTTCATTAATGGAAGATTAATGGAGGTCCAAAGCTTGTTTAATCACCACGTATCCCGCTCTCGCGATCTACGCTCTACGGTATCCACACGAACACTTTTCATGAAGGATTGATGTGTACTAGTACCCGAAAATTGCTTCTCTCTCTCTATCTTCCTCTTTTCTCAAAACGGCTGGGGTTTTAGTAAAAATATGTCTCTCTTATTAAATCAACCCATAAAGAGATTATATAGAGAGAAGAATAAGTTTTCTAATTATAATCCAATTATAATTAATACTAATCCAAAAATCTAAATTATTTAATTAAGTCTCACTTAATTAATTAATTATTAATTTTGGAATTAGTTTAAATAATTCATTTATTCTATTTATATAATTAATTAAGTCATACTTAATTAATATCATAAATAAAATAAATTACTTATTTAATTTAAATTCATAATTTAAATTATTTCTCCTTCAAGCGTTCTTTGTGTGTGACCCTGTAGGTTATTATTACGTTGACAACAATTTTAATATCTAATTAAAATTGTAAACAATGAGCGGCATCTTGTAATACATCATTGCTACCCAAGTAATAATAATAAATCGGTGATTCGATTAAGCCTTTCGTGAATAATGTTTCATGTAATATAATCCCTTTAATCTTGATATTATATATTAAACTCAAGGCATCTCTCGTGTCATCCTCTTCATAATTTAATCTTTATTTTCTTGATCGATGAGTAGACTCCTTAAAATCAAATCAACATTTGAGCACGGCCGTGCATTTCATAGTCTCACTCAAACAAGAGGCCAATAATATCACTCCTAAAATTAGGAGGATTAAATACCATCTAGATCATTCATATTTCTCATACGATTCATAATATACCCAATGTCCACTTTTATCATCACCCGGTCAAAGGTAACTTTTAATGTAATCAAAGTATATTAATTCTCGTATAGAAATATAATGATTTCAGGTCTAAGGATCATTACACCATTATCACAGTGAGAATTACTTATGACACTTATTTAACATGTAGAATATCACGGCGGGTCATTCCAGTGCCATGCATTGAGACATGCTCTTATGTTCTTGATTTTAGTATCACCATACCTATGACAAATGAGATGTGGTCATCTGTCAAGAAACATACTAGTCTTTGTGCATTATTATTGTCCTTAAATAATAATACTCGACTAGGGAATTTTAGGAATAAGATACTATTCATATAATCTCATTTTTAAGTCACATACTTAAAGATATATAATACGTATCAAAATTCCAAGGACATTTATTATGCTTTCAATTCAATATGTAGTAAATAAAACATAATAAATAAATAATAATCAATAAAATATAACCCTTAATAATAAATATTTTCCTTAAAATATAAAAAGTATTGTCTCTAGAGCACAATTAATAACAATCTCCCACTTGCACTAGAACCAATTACCCAAGTATTCAATCTTCATGGAACTAGTGTGACTTTCGTGCTTCTGTTGCGATAAAGCCTTAGTCAGTGGGTCTGCAATATTATTATTAGTATGCACTTTACATATATATATATATCTCCTTGATCATTAATCTCATTAATTAGGTGATATCTCCTAAGTACATGCCCAAACAGCCTCTTTGGCTGCTTCACAAGCATCAATATACTCAGGCTCTATTGTAGAATCAATAACTGTCTCTGCTGTGAACCATTCCAGCATACAACATCTCAATAAAAATAGATAAAACACAAAGCCAGACAGAAACATTAAATCATCGTTGTCTGTCTAGAAACCAGCATCACTGAAACCTCTTATAACTAGCTTTACATCTCCTTCATATAAAAAGAATAAATCTTTAGTCCTCTTCAAGTACTTAAGAATATTCTTGACTGCCGTCCAGTGACCTTCACCTAGATTAGACCGGTATCTACTCATCATGCTTAAAGCATACGAGACATAAGGACGAGTACATATCATTGCATACATTATATAACCAATTGCTGATACATATGGAACTTTACTCATGCAGTCCTTATCATCCAATGATTTCGGACAAATTTTATTTTGAGATCACTATCCCATGAGACATTTGGACATATCCATTTTAGCCTCTTTGCATTCAAAATCGATGTAAAACTTTGTCAATGTATGTACTCTAACTTAGGCCGATCAATCTCCTTGATCTATCTCTGTAGATCCTGATCCCTAATATATAGTTCACATCGCCTAAGTCTTTCATTGAGAAATTATTTCTCAACCAACTCTCCACAGTTTATAAAGAAAGAATGTCATTCCTTATTAGTAATATATCATCAACATATAATACTAGGAATGTCACATGGCTCCCACTAAACTTCTTGTAAACACAAGTTTCATCTTCATTCTGAATAAAGTCAAACTCTTTTTGACTATATCATCAAAATGAATCTTCCATCTCCTCAAGGCCTGCTTTAATCCATAAATAGATCAACACAACTAACATACCTTTTCAGCATCCTTTAGATCAACAAAACCCTCAGGGTATGTCATGTACACATCCACATCTTCTTCAAGGCTCTCATTTAAGAAAGCGGTTTTGACATCCATTTGCCAGATTTTATAGTCATAGTAAGCAGCTATAGCAAGCAAAATCCTGATGGACTTGACCATAATCACTGGTGAAAAGGTCTCATCATAGTAAATACCATGAATTTTCTTGAAACCTTTTACTACCAATCGTGCATTATAGGTCTGTACATTACTATCCATGTCGGTCTTCTTCTTGAAAACCCACTTGCACCATATAGGTTTTACCCCTTCAGGTGGATCAACCAAAGTCCATACTTGATTAGTATACATGGATTCCATCTCAGATTTAATGGCATCCAGCCATCTCTTAGAATCTGGAGTTTTTATAGTGTCTAGGTAGGTGAGAGGCTCATCTTTTTTCACAAGCATCACATCACCATCTTGAGTCAAGAGAAATCCATAATATCTCTCGGGCTAATGGCGAATCCTACTAGACCTACGAATAACCTGTGTTTCTTGAGCAGTATTATTTTCTTGTACATTCTGCTTAGGTTCCTCCATTGGTTCAATGTTATCATGTGGGTCTCGAACTTCATCGAGATCTATTATCCTCCCACTGTCTTTCTTAGAGAGCAACTCTCTCAAGGAACAAAGCAGTTCAAGCAACAAACACTTTGTTCTCGGAAGGATTATAGAAAGAATAATCCCTTGTTTCAGTTGGGTATCCCACAAAATTATATTTGTCTGATTTTGGTCCTAGCTTGTCAGAGATTAGATGTTTCACAAACGCTTCACATCCCTAAATTTTCATAAATGATATGCTATGACGTTTCTCAGTCCATATCTCATGAGGAGTCTTTTGAACCGTTTTAGTAGGAACACAGTTAAGTGTATGTGGAGCCGTTTCCAGGGTGCAACCCCAGAAACTAATTGGAAGATTCCTTGACTCAACATTGATCGCACCATGTTCAACAAGGTGTGATCCCTCCTATAAAAAAAAAAATTCTTTGATATTTTCTACTTCATCTTTATAGTCTTTGAACTTTTCAAATGATTCAGATTAGTTCTTCAAAAGATACATAAATTCGTATCTACTAAAATAATTAGTAAATTTTATGAAGTTAATAAAATCTACCTTTTGTCATCGTACACATATGACCACATACATCATTATGTATAAGTCATACCCGTTCAATGACCCCTTCACCATGTCCGGTAAAATGAGCTTTAGTCATTTTTCCAAATAAACCAAGATTCGCATCTTTTTATATAATTCATAATCAAACTTATCTATGAATGCATCCTTATGTATTTTGGAAATGTGTTTCTCATTAATATGGCCTCAACAACAGTGCCAAAGGTAATATTTGATTTGAGTCACTTTAGAACATATAAATTGTTAATTAGTTGTGCAGCATTATAAGCCTCATCATCAAAATAGAATAAAAAACTATTGTTATTTAATTAAAATGAAAAAGCCTTTCTTGTCCAAACAAGAAACTGAAATAATGTCTCTGCCAATTGCAAGCACGTTATAACAATTATCAAGTTCTAAATTTTCCTTATAGGCTAAAAGTTAAGTAACGAGTTCCTCTAACCAGAGCAACTACTTTTACTCCAATTCCAACCCGATACCTGAAGCTTGACCCTTATTGATCATCTTTTTCAGATCTTCCAAATAAGCATGACAGTTTAATTTTCAGTCTCCCAATTTTCCACAGAAGCGATAATCGTCTTCTTTATCAACACCTCATTCAGACTTTAGAGTCTGCTTTAGGGATTGGACTTTGGTTTAACAACGGAACTAGATCAAATCTTCTCCTTGCCTTTCCATTTTCCTTTCCTTTTTGCATTCCCTATGTTTACCATCAATATAGTAGTAGTTCATGCATTTATCATATTGTTTTCAGCAGTTCTCAACATGCTTAGCAACTCAATGGGTGTTTTACCAACCTTATTCATTTTATTGTTCATAACAAACTAAGAATAATATTTGTCCAAAGATTGTAAGATCAAATCTAACTAAGTCTCCAGACCAATCTGGAAACCCAAAATATCAAAGATACTCATTATACTCTATAATCTTTAGAACATGTGGTGTAACCGGGTCTCACTCTCCTAATTTGTAAGTGTATAGTGCCCTTTTATTTTCAAATATATCTTGTGCTCAATCGTCTCATAAACATCTATATGCTCGTATTTCTTCTTAAGCTCAGCACACATATTTGCGAGCATGAGACATGAAACATCAGTCGCAACATCAATTTGCTTCCAATAAGCACTATGATTTGCACATGTTAATTTTCAACTTTAAGAGTAGAGGAAGAGATTTGACTAACATCGTGGTGTCCGAGGACGATCCTCAAGCTCCTATGTCAGTCAAGGAAATATATTCTCGTCAACTTGTCCTTCTCAAGAACTGATCGCATAGAGAAGTTGTTTGTGTTTATCATTTGATATCTACAATATTAAAGTGTATAAAATAAACTAGATTGAAAATTTAATATTAATTATGTTTAAGTGATTATGGTATATCACATATACCTCCCACTATTTTTATCAAACTAATAGCCCTAACTATTAATTCGGAAAACATTTCTTTAAATCTTTCTAGTGAGCCAAGATCCAAATTTCATCCATGTTTTAAGATAGCGTTGGCTAATACACTCAAAACATGACTATTTAGGTAGACAACATTTGTCGATTATATCAAATATAACTCTTGAAAAGTTTGGTGGAACAACCCTTTGTACACATTTATCCAATAAATCTTACCAAACTCTATGCCTCTAAACCCACAATCCTATTGTGATGATTTAGTGTAAGTTAGACCCAATGTTTCAATAAACTAAGTACACTTACTTATCTCGTCTTCCCATGATTGATAAAAGCACATTGCTTTGGCAAACCCACTCCTTCTCAATCTAGATCTTGACTAGTATTAAATATTGGAAGACATCCGATTAACTTAATATGTATTTATGGATTTTTTATTGTTTATATGAACGATCATGATACCATCATAAAGAGATTCTCAATTTTTCCTTGATCAAATAATTCATTTCAATATTCATCAATGGATTGATTTCCAGGTCGTCGGAGAAGTCACAAGCGGTCTCACTTAAAACCCAACTTCCTTACGAATTAAACTAATAATCCGCTTTTGACAAAATCTCCCCATATCAGAAAAAGAAAATTCATATTTAATACCGTGTTTCATAAACATAAGAATCTTATGATCGTTTGTTCAATTTTAAAATCTTGAATCGTTACAGATTTTATCTTTCTTAAGCAAACATGGCATGGGTGTAGTATCTAATACATACATGATTAATCAATATTAAGCATGCATCTCGATTATATCTACGCATACATACCAATACATGCAATCATATACATATATGTAATGTGCGTAAATTAAACGTGTTTGGTTATGGCCCCATCCTATGTGATCTTTCCAAGCTAATGGAAATATCAAGGTCAGTCTATGGTGGTTTTAAAAATACTATCTATTACATGTCTTCTTTCTTCATTGCTCCATCATCCCCTTTTGGATCGCCTCATTGCTTGCAAGTCTTCATTGATAATTACATTGAATAATGAAAATAAAACTATTCTAATAAAATTACAAGAAGAACTCGAGTTACATTCGAGATAATTAAATTACAATGAATAAACGACATGCAAGTCGTATTTAGAAACCAAAACCATAAATCAAAACCACTATACTATGGGTCTTTAGGCCATAACCATCCACCATGCTATCACATAACACATATAATATATCTCAGATTATATAAACATATCATATAATCATATATAACAAATTTTGAAATTTCAGAAAATTAAAAACATATTTCTAAAGACAATAATTCGCTGTTTCGAGACTCTTAACGACGTCAAACGCCTTACAGACCCGTCGATGATAGCATTACTATCAGTTTTGTTCATTGGCCCGATTCCAGTCAGTTAAAACATATCGTTTGCGAAAATCGGATACGCCAATCAGATTTCACCAAATCTGACGGTGTTTTTCAGAAATCGTATCATATACAATCCCCATAACAAGAACAAAAATATATCATATATACATACACAGTGATACATACAATCATCACATGATTATACATCACATGAATATCATATATTCATAATATATACATACATATACTCAAAATTTTAGAAAATCAAATAATTTTCAAAAAACAATAAATTACCATTTTGGGGCCAGTAATGACATCTAATGGCTTACAGACGCAGAGCAGACAAATTCAGTATTTCTCAGTGACCCGATTCCAGTCAGAAAACACATATCGTTTGCGAAAATCGGACAACGGACACAGATTTCAGAAAATCTACGGCAGCCGTTTCAGAATTCGTATTGAATACGATTCCCATAATAAGAACAAACATGTGTGATATACACACATCAATTATAATTATAATCCAATTATAATTAATACTAATCCAAAATTCTAAATTATTTAATTAAGTCTCACTTAATTAATTAATTATTAATTTTGGAATTAGTTTAAATAATTCATTTATTCTATTTATATAATTAATTAAGTCATACTTAATTAATATCATAAATAAAATAAATTACGTATTTAATTTAAATTCACAATTTAAATTATTTCTCCTTCAAGCGTTCTTTGTGTGTGACCCTGTATGTTATTATTATGTTGGCAACAATTTTAATATCTAATTAAAATTGTAAACAATGAGCGACATCTAGTAATACATCATTACTACCCAAGTAATAATAATAAATCGGTGATTCGATTAAGCCTTTCGTGAATAATGTTCCATGTAATATAATCCCTTTAATCTTGATATTATATATTAAACTCAAGACATCTCTCGTGTCATCCTCTTCATAATTTAATCTTTATTTTCTTGATCGATGAGTAGACTCTTAAAATCAAATCAACATTTGAGCACGGCCGTGCATTTCATAGTCTCACTCAAACAAGAGACCAATAATATCACTCCTAAAATTAGGATGATTATATCACATCTAGATCATTCATATTTCTCATACGATTCATAATATACCCAATGTCCACTTTTATCATCACCCGGTCAAAGGTAACTTTTAATATAATCAAAGTATATTAATTCTCCTATAGAAATATAATGATTTCAGGTCTAAGGATCATTACACCATTATCACAGCGAGAATTACTTATGACACTTATTTAACATGTAGAATCTCACGGCGGGTCATTCCAGTGCCATGCATTGAGACATGCACTTATATTCTTGACTTTAGTATCACCATACCTATGACCAATGAGATGTGGTCATCTGTCAAGAAACATACTAGTCTTTGTGCATTATTATTGTACTTAAATAATAATACTCGACTATGGAATTTTAGGAATAAGATACTATTCATATAATCTCATTTTGAAGTCACATACTTAAAGATATATAATACGTATCAAAATTCCAAGGACATTTATTATGCTTTCAATTTATTACATAATAAATAAATAATAATCAATAAAACATAACCCTTAATAATAAATATTTTCCTTAAAATATAAAAAGTATTGTCTCTAGAGCACAATTACTAACAGTGACTGACCAATGTCCTGCTATGAAACAAGACATCCCTGTATCATTTACTGCTACCGAAGATTTTCTTGAGGCTGATGCTGTAGAATTGTATACCACACCTATTTTTCAGAAAATCTAAGAAGAGATTTTTGCATCTTGTTATGACATGTGAATCATAGATATTGGTCCATTAGTTGATGGAGTTAAATGTTATCGAATGAAGGATGTTAAGATGAAAGATAAGTTGTTTGAGGTAATTTTTAATAAGATTGTATTTCTATAAAATATATGTTCTTTTTGTATGACTTTTGGATTTTTTTGGTGTGCCCTGATTTATCTATATATATATAATATCAGGGGATAGCACTGATGACGTGTCATTTCCAAATCTCTTGGAGCTCAGTTTCCTGCATTCTTAGAAACTTGACACCGAAATAAGTGCGGCCTCAAATCCATTGTATAGTAAATCAGTTTTGCATAAATTTTATTTTTCTCCCTTTTTTGTCCTTTTCTATTATATATATGTGCTGCCCTACAATAACATTTTTTCGATTTATACGTTTCTGTTTTCCCAGTCGTACAAGTAGAAGTGGGGGTTGAATACTTGTATGTCTTTTCTGCCCGATTTAAAATCAAATTAAGAACAAACTCAAACACAAAAATATGAATAAGTACTGTTTTGTATTATTGATTTGTGAATACAAAACTCTCCTAGGGTGTACACAAACCCTAGCAGCTTCTCTGTGTTTATCACAGCAACTCTCTCTATCTCTATGCTCTCACAAAATTTCACTCAGATAATTATGCTTCGACTTCCACACTTTTACAATTAGGTTACATAGAGTTTATATAGAGAGCTACCTATCAACTAATAACAGAAAGATAAATTACAATAGGAATAGAATTCCTAATTATTAGTTGACAGTTTCCTTCTAGAATTCTCTTTCTTTCCCATAGCATATCTGCAATATATTTATCTTGATCTTCGAAGACTTTCCATTCCTGTGATCTTCTTCCAAATTTATCCTCAACTATATAGACTCTGAAATCTTCAGACTCTGATGATCTTCACACTCTGATCACATGTAGACTCTGATAAATCATAGACTCTGATAGTCTATAGACTCTGATCACCTTCCAGACTCTGGTTTCATTTTCTACAGAAATTCTTCCAAGTACAAATAACATGAATATTGACTATCTAGACTCTGATTATACATTTCAGAGACTTCTTCTTCCAATTCTCCATTTAAGAAAGCACTTTTCACATCCATCTGATACACCTTGAATTTTGAATGAGCTGCAAAGGCTAGAAACATTCTAATAGCTTCAAATCTGGCTACTGGTGCAAAAGTTTCATCATAGTCAATTCCTTCCTCCTGTGAGTATCCTTTTGCAACTAGCCTTGCTTTATTTCTTACTACAGTTCCATTCTCATTAAGTTTATTTCTATACACCCATTTTGCACCAACCACTGATCTATCTCTAGGTCTTGGTACAAGTTTCCACACTTTATTTCTCTCAAATTCATTCAATTCTTCTTGCATTGCAATAATCCAATCAGGGTCTTGCAAGGCTTCCTCAATTTTCTTGGGTTCATTCTTTGAGAGAAAACAGCTATAAAGACATTCATTTTGAGTGGTTGTTCTTGTTTGTACACCACTCTCAGGATCACCAATTATCAAGTCAGGAGTGTGATTCCTTGTCCATTTTCTAGCAGGTGAAAGATTGGTTCTTGAACTTGAAACTCCCCCTAAGTCATTTGCATCTTCTGTATTTGAGTGAAATTCAAATGAAGAGGCTCCCCCTAAATTGCTTGACTCTGACAAGAGTTTAGAGTTTCTTGATCCAGACCCTGATGAGTTAGACTCTGTCTGTCTAGACTCTGTCGGGATAGACTATGTCTGGATAGACTCTGTCTGGGTAGACCCTGACCTGTTAGACTCTGAATTATTTGGAGTTGAATTTTCTGGCTCCCCCTCAGAATGTGCAGGTTCCTGTGTTAGTTCAGGATTTATTCTAGGGTCTTCATCCTCTTCTTCTTCATTTATCTCAGAACTTTTTAGATTTTCAAATTCCAGTGTTGTAGACTCTGATTCATCCTGCAATTTTGTAAACTTTTTGTCATCAAATGCAACATGAATAGATTCCATAACAATTTTGGTTCTGAGATTAAACACTCTGAATGCTTTTGTGTTCGATGCATATCCAAGAAAGATTGATTCATCTGCCTTGGCTTCGAATTTTCTTAGATTTTCAGGATGTACTTTCAGTACATAACACTTGCATCCAAATATGTGAAAGTGTTTCACACTTGGCTTCTTGTCCTTTATCATTTCATAGGGAGTCTTTCCATGCATGTTTATTAGAGTGCAGTTTTGAGTGAAACATGCTGTATTGACTGCCTCAGCCCAAAAATATACTGGCAGCTTAGACTCTGCCAACATTGTTCTGGCAGCTTCTATGAGTGTCCTATTCTTTCTTTCCACAACTCCATTTTGTTGAGGAGTTCCTGGCGCAGAAAATTGTTGAGTAATTCCCTTTGATGCACAGTGGTTCTCCATGATTGAATTCTTGAATTCAGTACCATTGTCACTCCTCAGAATTCTTACTGTTTTCTTTGATTTTCTTTCCAGAAAAGTGATATGATCTATTATGTGTTGTGAAGCTTCATCCTTTGAATGTAGAAAGAAAACCCATGTGAATCTTGTAAAATCATCTACAATAACAAGAGTATATTTATTTTTGTTAATTGACATAACATTTACTGGACCAAATAAATCAAGATGCAGTAAATAAAAGGGTTCAGAAATGGTATTTATTGTCTTGCTCTTGAAGGATGATTTCCTTTGTTTTCCAAGTTGACATGCTTCACAAAGTCCATCTTGTACAAAATCAACCTGTGGTAATTCTCTTACAAGATTCTGTTTAACCAACTTGTTGAGTGTTTTGAAGTTGATGTGTGACAGTTTCTTGTGCCATTTCCAGCTTTTTTCAGTTGAGGCCTTGCTGTATAGACATGTGACTTCACTGTTTATGCAATCCTCCAAGCTGGCTTCATAAATGTTACCATGTCTGTGTCCTTTGAAAACCACAATGCCTGTTTCTTTATGAGTCACAAGACACTCTTTGTTGTCAAAGCCAGTATGGTAACCTTTGTCTCCAAGTTGACTTATGTTTATTAAATTGTGCCTTAAGCCATCAACTAGAGCTACTTGTTCAATGATGACATTCCCAAGTACAATCTTGCCATATCCCAGTGTTTGTCCTTTGTTGCCATCTCCAAAGGATACTTCTGGGCCAGCCATTTCCTCAAAGTCTGTAAGTAGGGATTTCTTTCCAGTCATATGTCCTGAGCATCCACTGTCCATGATTAGGGTTACTTTCTTTACCCTAGTTCCCTGCATACATAAAGCAACTAGTTAGATGTTTTGAGGACCCAAATAGTTTTGGATCCTTTTCTACTAATTTTAGGAGAAACAGGCTTAATAATTTTCACCTTTGCCTTACCTGTCTCTTTTATTGCTCTAGACTGTGGTGGAGTCTTAACAGTGTCATACCAACTCTTATCAATAGAAGATTTTAGCTCATAAAAATTGTAATACAAATCATGATAGTCCCTACACATATATATAGAATGAAATATGCTACCACAGTGATAACAAGGTTTCTATGGTATGTAGTGACTTTTCAGAGTCTGAGAAGGACTAGACTCTGATTTCATCTCAATTTTTGTTTTACAATCTATAGCTAAATGGTTTTGGTTGCCACATCTATAACACTTCTTTCTAGGAGCATTAGGATCTTTTTGATAATTATTAGCCTTATTGATGCCTTCCTTACCATTCCTATTTCTCCTAGTTTTAGTGGACTCTGATAAGTTCTCTAGCCTTTCTTTCAACTTAGACTTAGACAAGTACCCTATGTTTATAATTTTCTTAGAGTTATTTGCCCCTGTTTCATCTGTCTTTTTGTCAACAACAGGGGGACTATTGACAGATGAGTTTGTGGCTTCAGTTTTTTCTTTAGGGATCACAAACTTAACAGGAACAAATGTACTTTTGTCTTTAGTCTTATTACTTTTGCTAGCTTCTTCATTGTTATCATTCTTAACAATAGGTCTTTTGTCTTGACTCTTGTCATAGCCTAGACCAGCAGTTTGACACACGTTTTGATTATTGAGAATTTCTTGAACTTTTCTTCCAGACTCTGTTCAAACTTTGAACTTAAGCCTTTCGTCTTCTAGTTCTTTCCTAACATAGTCATAGGCTTTCAAAATTTCAGTGTAGTTATGACTATATTTCTCAGAATCCTTTTTGTATTGTTCCATTAATAATAACTCAGATTCTACATGACAATTCCTTTTAGTTAAGGTTAAATTTTCTTCTCTCAACCTTTCACTTTCACTAGTGAGAGACCTACATGTTGTCATTATTTTATTAACCTCACTTTTCACAATCTCTATGCCATCAGAGTCTAAATTAATTAAGGATTCAGGAGTAAAGATTGATACCTGAGTTTTAGGAGATGATGGTTCTTTGGGAGACTGTGATTTTCTTGAGGAGGATGCCATCAGTGCTAGATTTTCATAATCAATTTCATCCTCTAAGCTTGAGTCTGCCCAGTCCTTTCCTGTTGATAGAAGTGCTTTTCCTTTTCCTTGACTTTTTGACTTTCTGCATTCACTGGCAAAGTGCCCCAATATTCCACAGTTGAAACATTTGACCTTTGCTTTGTCAAGTTTGATAATTGTACTCTTGCTCTTCTCAACCTTTTCATCTTCCTTCTTGAATGATGGCCTTTTGCTAAATTTGCCAGTTCTTTTGTTGAATTTCATTCTTTTGAAATTTTTAGCAAACATAGCCATCATTTGACTTAGATCAAACTCTTCATCAGAATCAAAGTCTGTGTCAGTAGACTCTGACTCCACAACAGCTTTACCCTTCTTTCTTGAATCCTTGATTCTTGCTTCTGTGGATGGTTCCTGTTGTTCTTTCTCAGACTCCATCAAGAGTGCCACAGATTTTGTCTTTACAGACTTCTTATTCTTTCTCTGTTGCATCTCCAAATCATATGTCTTGAGTCTGCCATACAATTCTTCTAGAGTTAGTTCATCCAAATCTCTAGCTTCCCTTATGGCTGTTGTCTTATTGTCCCACTCTTCAGGAAGTGCTCTCAGAAACTTGGTGTTCGTATCTTCAGAATCATAAACCTTACCAAGCATAGCCATCTCATTCAAGAGTTTTGTAAACCTATCATACATCTCAGTGATAGATTGTCCAGATTTTGCTTCAAAGTACTCATACTCTTGAATAAGCAAAGACCTAGCATTCTTCTTGACATCTTTAGTCCCTTGAAAGTGCACCTCAAGTTTTGTCCACATCTCCTTAGCAGTCTTGCATGATATGACACAGTTAGTTAGAACAGAATCTAAACTGTTAAAGAGAATGTTCTTTACATTTGCCTCCTTATGGACATTTTCTTTGTCCTCTTTTGTCCATTCAGCCTTTGGTTTCTCAACGAGGTGTTCTTCAGTTATTTTGCCTTCCTCATTGATTTGAGGCACAATTTTTAAGGGCACAAAGGGTCCTTCATTAATCCTGTCAAGATAGTCAGGGTCTGTTGCTTCCAGATGGTGCAGCATCTTAACCTTCCAGTGGGTGAACTCGTTTCTCTTAAGCATAGGAATCTTAGAATTGCCATCTTTGTTTCCAGAACTCTTTGATCGATTTTTAAACGTTAGGCTTTGATACCAATTGTTTTCCCAGTCGTACAAGTAGAAGGGGGAGGGTTGAATACTTGTATGTCTTTTCTGTCCGATTTAAAATCAAATTAAGAACAAACTCAAACACAAAAATATGAATAAGTACTGTTTTGTATTATTGATTTGTGAATACAAAACTCTACTAGGGTGAACACAAACCCTAGCAGCTTCTCTGTGTTTATCACAGCAACTCTCTCTATCTCTATGCTCTCACAAAATTTCACTCAGATAATTATGCTTCGACTTCCACACTTTTACAATTAGGTTACATAGAGTTTATATATAGAGCTTCCTATCAACTAATAACAGAAAGATAAATTACAATAGGAATAGAATTCCTAATTATTAGTTGACAGTTTCCTTCTAGAATTCTCTTTCTTTCCCATAGCATATCTGCAATATATTTATCTTGATCTTCGAAGACTTTCCATTCCTGTGATCTTCTTCCAAATTTATCCTCAACTGTATAGACTCTGAAATCTTCAGACTCTGATCACATGTAGACTATGATAAATCATAGACTCTGATAGTCTATAGACTCTGATCACCTTCCAGACTCTGGTTTTATTTTCTACAGAAATTCTTCCAAGTACAAATAACATGAATATTGACTATCTAGACTCTGATTATACATTTCAGAGACTAGAAAAACTTATTACAGATAAACTAATCTAGACCTTGTTCTAGTATTTTGTACATCATCAAATGAATATATCCCTAATAGTTTCTATATATATATATATATTCAATTTCATTTGAAAGTCATTTTTATATATAATTATTTATTTATATAAAAAGAGAGAATTTTAAATAAATATTACTTTTCCATTAAAATTTATTACAAAAGCTTCCAAATATTTTTATTTCTAAAATATTTTTTAAAACAAACTTTTTCCTTACACGATATTTTGTATATTTAGTATATAATTTTCATTTTTTTTTCTAACTACTAAAGTTATTAAAAATTTAAATCGGGATATATCATGTCACATTTCCTAAGAAGTTTATAAGAAATTTTATCATAATTACCACATTTTATAATTTTTATTTTTAATAAACAAATGAATAATATTATATATATATATATATATATATATATATATATGATTGTTAGTTATATTTGAAATCAATTTTTTAATATAATTTTAAATTTACATAAAAAGAGAGAATTGTAAATAAATATTAAATTTTTATTAAGAATTCAAATTTTAATACATCAAATATTATTCTATTTAGTTGATTTAGTCACATTTTATGTCATAATTTAAGTTTTAATATTTCATAAATAAAACAATTATATATGATATAAAATATTATATGATTGACAAATAAATACTATCAATATATATATATATATATATATATATATATATATATATAGGGAGTTACTCTAATGAGAACCGTCTTATAATGAGAACTAAGAACTCAGCACATAATCACCAAATTTGAATACAAATTACTAAAATTTAAACATACATATTATATTTGAAGGGTTTCAAGCATGTAAATGCAGCGGAATTAACGTAAAAAAACAAAAAAAAATGAAACCCTATCCCAGGATTCATGTATAACGTATGAATGATTATGATGAAGAAATATGTACCTTAGAAGCTTTCCGTATTACTGTTTAATAGGAGGTCATTGCTTAACGAATCATAACGGCCCTTTCTTCAAGAACCACTCTCTAATGGTATCCACACAAACATTGATTCGTTTAACGATCAGCGGAGAAGGTACTAGCCAAGAACAGCCCCGAATTATCTCTCATATCTCTCTCTCTCTCACTTGCTAGCCTCTTCTAGTGTAGAGCTGCTAGGGTTTTTGTGATAAAAATGAATTGTCAAGTGTGAGGCTCCTAAACACATCATAATGTATTTATATGAGCTTGACATAATGGGCCTAACCCTAATCCATGGGGTTTCCAAAACTCATTCTGATTTTTGGGTATTATTATTATTATTATTATTATTATTATTAAATCTGAATTCTAATTAATCAAGTCACACTTAATTAATTCAATAATTAAATTCGAAATAATATTAAAATATCTAAATTCGTAATTTAAATAAAGCTCCGTTTAGACGTTCTTTGTGTGTGACCCTTTAGGTTATTATTACGTTAGCAATAATTTCATTATCTAATAATAAAATTATAAACAATGAGCGGCATCTAGTATTACATCATTGTTACCCAAGTAACAATAATAATTGGTGATTCAATTAAAACTTTTGTGAATAATGTGCAATGTAATATAATATCTTTAATCTTATAATGTAGATCAAACTCGAGGCATGTATAGTGTCATCCTCTTCAACGTTTAATATTGGTTTCCTTGATCAATGAGTAGACTATATAAACAAATCAATATTTGAGCACGACCATGAATTGTCAAGATGCTAATAATATCACCCCTAAAATCGGAGGGTTAAATCCTATATCTATCATTCATATTTCTTATGCGATTCATAGCATACCCAATGTCCACATTTATCATTACCCGGTTAAAGGTAACTTTGAGTGTAATCAAAGTATATTAATTCTCGTATAGAAATATAATGATTTCAAGTCAGAGGATCATTACATCATTATCACAATGAGATTTTCTTATGACACTTATTAACATGTAGAATCTCATGACGGGTCTTTCCAGTGTCATGCATTAAGATATGCACTTATGTTCTTGACTTTAGTATCACCATACCAATGACCAATGAGATGTGGCCATCTGTCAACAAACATACTAGTTTTATTACATTATTATTGTCCTTAAATAATAATAATACTCGACTAGGGAATTTTAGTAATAAAATACTATTCGTATAATCTCATTTTTAAGTCACATACTTAAATATATATATTACGTATTAAAATTTCAAGGACATTTATTATTCTTTCAATTTATGACGCAGTAAATAAAGACATAATAAATATTAATTAAATAATTAAATAATTACATAAAACATAATCCTTAATTGTTTTCAATAAAACATAAAAGTATTGTCTCTAGGAAACCAATACTAACAATATTTATATACAATATTGTATCACCTCCCGCCCTCATCATCGCCATAACACACCACCATTACTGCCTCCATCAGTCAATCACATTGTTGTCACCGCACCATCAACAGCACTAATACAATGTTATCATCAATTCTATCATAACACATCATACTACACTACCACCACCACATCACTTAAATAATTACTAAATTCAAATTTTAAAAGCATACAAATTTAAATTATCACATCACCACAAGGATCAGTGGATCATTGTCCGTAGAATCACTGAATTCAAAATCAAATTATGAAAAAATAAACTTAAATTACTAAATTTCATATGCGAATCACCAAATTTTCTGGAATATTTTTTCCCAATATTTTTTAAATCTACAACTGATTCCAATGATTTGAATAGCAGATTGGGTTCAAAGCTTTAATACAATTATGCTAAGCGTTCAAAAAGGAAGAATGAAATGAATAGATGATATTGTATGTATGTATATATGTATGCATGTTTGTATATATATATATATATATGTATGTATGTTTGTATGTATGTATAGTAGTAGAGAACAATGGTGATCAGATTTGTGAGTGAATATTGTTGATGCAGATAGATTGAAGGTAGTGTGATAGAAGATAAGAGAGATGGGGGTGAACGGTGGTGGACCAAGTAGTCGGTAGTAAAGATAGAGAATTAAAGGCAGTGTTTAATTGAATGGTTAATATTCAATTTGATTTAAAAAATTTAAGGGCTGAGATTAAATCTAAGTTCTAATTATAAGAGTGGTTCTTATTTGAGTACCTGCCTAAGGCTTACTCTATTGAGAACCATTCTTAAAATGAGATCTAGGAACTGGGCTAAAATTAGGCCCAATAACATTGGATGGTTCATTACAAACTACCCTTATAATTAATTGAAAAAACATTTAATCAATTTCTTTTTAGGCACATAACTCCTGCTTTTATTTTGCACTGTTCCCTACGAAACCCACTCAACCACCTGCCCTCCCTCTTCCCCCTTCTTCTATTCTTCTTCAAGCACTCTCAAAACACTCTTCAGTCAAGTAATATTTCAGAGGAAACACTATCAAAAGCGGTCGAAAACTCTCTAAACTACATCAATCTACTATAATAATCAACTCATTTCATTGTATTATTTAATAAGCTACAATTTCTTCTCCAAAATCACCAAATAAATTGAGATTTCTCTACAAATTCAACCGATATCATTTTTTATACATTGTATTTATAGAAAACAGTGCTTCGTATACATAAAGTTTCAAGTAGTGAAAGTAATTTGAAGCACCAAAATATGGAGGTATTGTGAAAACTATGCATATGTGTTACATTATATTCATATTATGTATTCCCTATGAAATTTTCAGGTATTTCTTATGTGTAAAATACTGATTTGTGTTATTCACTTCTATATAGGTCATAAATCACCACCCCTTACTTAAAATGGATAGCAGCAAAACATGTACAAATATCAATTTCTATTTCTTACTAATTTTGTATGTTTTTACTTTCTTGCTTGATTTTTAGATATTGATTTTTTGTTTTTGTGCTGATTTTGTATATTTTTAATTTGTTATCACTAATTTTTAGGTACTGATTTGGTGTTTTGACTATTTTTTAATGATGACTAATTTTGTCTATTTTTAATTTGTTATCACTAATTTTTAGATACTAATTTGGTGTTTTGTATTTCATTTTATGTTGCCTAATTATATTATATTTATATATGTGTGTGTGTGTGTGTGTTATTTTAATGTGAATAGATTTTTTGTTGTTGTTTAAAGTTGTAATTGAATGATTATGTTGTGTTTTGAGTTTAATAAGGTGTAATTTACTTATGTATGTTGCAGTGTGGTTAGATTTATGATATTTTTACTTCGACATTAAAGATTTATGTTATTTTGTTATGTATGTCGCGAATGAAATTTGGTGATTTGACTATGTTTTCTTATAATTTGAGTTTGAATTTAGTGATTCAGTAAATGGTGATGTACTGAATTAAATTTTTATGAGTTTGAATTTGAATTTGGTAATTATTTAGGTGGTGTGATTGTGGTAGTGTGTGGTGTGGTAGAGGTGGTGTTAACGTTGATGGTGCGGTGGTGGTGTTGATGGTGCTGTGTGGTGGAGAGATAAATGATGATGTGTTAGTGATGGAGTGGAAGTGGTATAACAATATATAACTATAATATGTATATAGGGAGCTACTCTAATGAGAACTAAGAACCCAACACTGAATCACTAAATTTAAATACAAATCACTAAAATTTAATCATACATAAATATATACATATTATAATTATATATAATTTTATACCACTTCCACCCCATTACCAACACATCATCATCGATCCCTCTACCACACAGCACCATCAGCACCACCACCGCACCATCAACGTTAACATCATCTTTACTGTGACACCCCCAGATCCGGGGTCAGGGATCCGGGTCGTCACGATCCAATTTCCACAATAAATAATTCTCACCTGCTTTAACAATTATAACAATCCAACATACAAGCAATGACCCCAAACCAAATACACAACTCGAGTTATAGTCTCAGGAAATGAACTTAAAATAATAACAGTTATTATAATTCAACTGTAATAAACTCAGGATCTCATGTTACTAATATCACCTCTACCTGAAGTTACATTAGGAGTAAACAATGGTTAGACATTTATTAATACCTTGCATAATTTACAATAATTATTAGGATTCTAAACTGAAATCCTATCTACCTTACACCGCCTGTAGAAGCCTTGAACCTGACTAACTCAAGCTCGAGCCTCTCCTTTCCTTTGCATCCCCTGGACAAGTCAAACTGCAAGATATAAGGTTTACAAAAAGCAAGAATGAGCCAAAGAATGCTCAGCAAGTTATTTATCAGAATATTTCAAGGAAAATGTGACAGCCACAATTATCCCAACTGGATATTCAACAATAAAAGTATACAACTTACAATATGAGTGAAGATGTATAACCAATTATATCTCGACAATAAAGGAATCAGAGTTCACTATACAAGAAGATATTCATGACAAGAATGCAGTTCAAGTTACTGCAATACCACAATTTAAGTTCATAATTTTGAGACTGACAGAATCAATGACTTAGCACAACGGCCACATCCATAGAGTACCAGTCATTTGAGTATCAATAAGCAATCCGTTCAATATGCTGTGAACAGAATGAATGTAATTTCAATAATTCCCATTAACACTCTCATTAACTAGCACCGTGGCCCTCGTTATAGTGTAGGAACAGTCAAGTTCAACAGTTCCCCTTAACACTATCCTTAACTTAGCACATTGGTTTTCGTTACAGTGTTAATGTCAAATTTCAATTGGAAGAGAGGACTATAGTAACAACAAATTTCTAAACAGAAGGGAGGTTTACTGAATTCTAGAAATGATTCACACAACAACTTTAAAACAATTTTGATATTTATTCATAGCACATCTCATACATAGGAGCAAGTATGACAGCTTCAGAATTAAAAATTTTAGAAGTTCGCAATAAGTCAGAGTTCACGATGCAAGAATGTAACGATCGGGAAAATTATGTATATTTTATAATATTTAAATATACTTTTATTATAATTTATTGTGTTTTAGTTTATTTTTAATGCAATTATTTGTGTTTGGATTTTTAATAAATAGAAAAATTGCTTGTTATGTGTTATGTGGCTTCTGTGTAGCTTAAAATATTTTATTATATTTTAGTGTATTTTTTTTCTGTAAATCATTGAAATGTCCAAAAATTATGAATCTTTTGCATTATTATCCTTCTATATTTACAGACTTTTTAAAAATACACGTTTATTTATTTTGGCTTCTAAGTATTTTTAGCGAATTTTACAAGTTTTATAGTATTTAAAAGTACTTTGCTTGTAAAATTCATAACAAATTACTTACTCATCCTAAAAATATTTTAAAATTATGAGGAGAGAACTAATTTTATTCTCTACATTTTAAAAATAAAATTTTAGTTTTCTGAATAGTGTTTATTTTACGATTGATTTAATTCCAGGCTTTTTTCTTTATTTTGTAAAAGAAAATCAAATACTCATTTTTTTTTACTCACTGCCACCCCTTGCCCTGTATCATATTAGACCCCCCAGTTTCTCATTTTCTCACCAGTTCTCTCTCGAACACTCTATATCTCTCCCAACTCTCTTCCCAAGTTCGGTCGGTTGTTTCTATCTACAATCTTTGTAAAATCTCTTATCCATCATTGCTGTCTTGTTTTAATCGATTAAATCCCCACTTCATCGTTGTTACATGCGTGTACCTATGTATATATATGTTGCGTTGTGGTATGCAAGAAAGGGCAAATGATTAGTTTGATTTCTAGAATTGAATTGTTATTATTGGAGTATGGGGGTTGAAATCGGTGTTGAAAGTCCCACAAAGGGCTTCCATCTAAAGTTTTAACCGTCACCGACGATGAACTCCAGTGAGCCGATGACTAGATTGTGATTGTATTAAGTTGTTGTTGCTAATTGTTGATTTCTCCGGCTTGAGTTGAGGTTAAAAGTGCTTGCTTGTTAGATTTTTTTGTTTTAAGTTGAAATGTTCGATTGGGTCTATGGTTCAGTTTGTTTTTATTTTTGATTTACATTTGGTTTGGTTCGATTATGTTGTTTATACTATGGATTAGAAGTGTTGGCTAGTCTCCTCGTAGTTTAACTATGTTGTGCTTGTCTCTATCTTTCATTTCCTATCAATATTATTAAGATATGTTCTATATAGTACTCTTATGTTATAATTGTTTTATTTTCTTTCTAATTTATTTACATGCGGACCTTGCATCGTTTGAGTTTATGAGTGAAAAGTCATGAAATTTTTAGTGAAAGCCGCGCAACAAAGAATTTCTGGTGCTCAGCCGCGAGTTTATTCAATTTGTTTTATACATTAATGAATTGTTTTTGACTGAATATTTTTATGGTGGATTGACCTTATTTTCAGAAGTACCTCAGTAAAATTTGGTATGAAAAAAATTATTTTTCAATTTAACAAAAATGTTAGAGTAAGGCACGCGCAGCAGCGTTTTAATTTTCTAGCTACATGTTCTGTTTTGGAAAATTATTTTGAGAAAGTTAGAAGTCTTATTTTATGATTGTCAAAGGATACAACTTGTATGTTTATGTGTTAAGAATATTTCTGTAGAATATCTTATACACCAGATTTGTATATCTTTTCTTATAGGTGAATTACTATAGGTATCTCATGCTGTTTCTGAAAATGCTGCAGTGCCAACTTTAAAATTCTGCTGTAAATTGAAAAACTCATATTATGAATTGAATTTCGGATATGTCATAGAACTGATGGTGCAGTTTACTCAGAAAAAAGAAATGAATAAATTGAATTAGGGCTTTAGTAGGTATTCATGCCATGTTCAGATCTGGTATAGTTATGTAATATAGGAAAGTTAGCAGCTGAGTTTTGCTTGTGTTGGTATGAGTAAATAACATGTATATTGGTCCATTTTATGTTTGGTGACGTCAACTGCTTATATTTGATGATTAGGGTTTCAGGTGCTTATTGAGTTTATGCTTCGATTGCAGTTAGTACTCATCCGTCTTACTTGTTTGAGTCATGAACCTGTATACTGTGGTCTGCTCTAAAGTGACTACTTGCCTATTGATTGATTCGAGTCATTAGTATATGAAGTCTAAGTTGTTTCAAGATCTTTCGAGTCAGTTATATGTTTGAATTAAACTAAAAACATGGAGTCTATGTTACCCATGATTAGATCTGTGATGCTTATGTGTATATTGTTAGTAATTGTGCTCTAGAGACAATACTTTTTATATTTTAAGGAAAATATTTATTATTAAGGATTATGTTTCATTGATTATTATTATTTATTATGTTTTATTTACTGCGTAATAAATTGAAAGCATAATAAATGTCCTTGGAATTTTGATACGTATTATATATCTTTAAGTATGTGACTTAAAAATGAGATTATATGAATAGTATCTTATTCCTAAAATTCCCTAGTCGAGTATTATTATTTAAGGACAATAATAATGCACAAAGACTAGTATGTTTCTTGACAGATGACCACATCTCATTGGTCATAGGTATGGGGATACTAAAGTCAAGAACATAAGTGCATGTATCAATGCATGGCACTGGAATGACCCACCGTGAGATTCTACATGTTAAGTAAGTGTCATAAGTAATTCTCACTGTGATAATGGTGTAATGATCCTTAGACCTGAAATCATTATATTTCTATACGAGAATTAATATACTTTGATTACATTAAAAGTTACCTTTGACCGGGTGATGATAAAAGTGGACATTGGGTATATTATGAATCGTATGAGAAACATGAATGATCTCGATGGGATTTAATCCTCCTAATTTTAGAAGTGATATTATTGGCCTCTTGTTTGAGTGAGACTATGAAATGCACGGCCATGCTCAAATGTTGATTTGATTTTAATAGTCTACTCATCGATCAAGAAAATAAAGATTAAATTATGAAGAGGATGACACGAGACATGCCTTGAGTTTAATCTATAATATCAAGATTAAAGGGATTATATTACATGGAACATTATTCACGAAAGGCTTAATCGAATCACCGATTTATTATTATTACTTGGGTAGCAATGATGTATTACTAGATCCCGCTCATTGTTTACAATTTTAATTAGATATTAAAATTGTTGCCAACGTAATAATAACCTACAGGGTCACACACAAAGAACGCTTGAAGGAGAAATAATTTAAATTATGAATTTAAATTAAATAAGTAATTTATTTTATTTATGATATTAATTAAGTATGACTTAATTAATTATATAAATAGAATAAATGAATTACTTAAACTAATTCCAAAATTAATAATTAATTAATTAAGTGAGACTTAATTAAATAATTTAGAATTTTGGATTAGTATTAATTATAATTGGATTATAATTAGAAAACGTATTCCTCTCTCTATATAATCTCTTTATGGGCTGATTTAATAAAATAGAGTTTTTTACAAAAACCCTAGCCGCTCTGAGAGATGAGGAAGATAGAGAGAGAAGAAGTTTTCGGGTGCTAGTACACATCAATCCTTCATGAAAAGTGTTCGTGTGGATACCGTAGAGCGTAGATCGCGAGAGCGGGATACGTGGTGATTAAACAAGCTTTGGACCTCCATTAATCTTCCATTAATGAACTGTTAAAGCTTCTAAAGGTATTTATTCTTTATCTCCGAATTAAATCTTTTGTTTTCGCATGGATCCTGCGGAGGGTTTCGCTATTTTGATTTATTTTTCGCGTTTATTCCGCTGCGTTTGTGTCACGAAACCCTTCAATGGCATCAGAGCTACTTGCGAAACGTTTTAATTCGGTTATGTGCTTAACAGTTTTTGATATATAAGCATGTATGCGATCTATCATGATTTTATATTGATACAATATTTATATGTTTATATATATTATGAATATATGATATTTTTATGATATATAATCATGTGATGATTATGTGTGTTGATGTATGTATATGATACATGTTTGTTCTTATTATGGGAATCGTATTCGATACGAATTCTGAAACGGCTGCCGTTGATTTTCTGAAATCTGTATCCGTTGTCCGATTTTCGCAAACGATATGTGTTTTCTGACTGGAATCGGGTCACTGAGCAATACTGACATAGTCAGCTCTGCGTCTGTAAGTCATTAGATGTCGTTACAGCCTCCAAAACGGTGATTTATGATTTTCTAAAAATTATTTGATTTTCTAAAATTTTGAGTATATGTATGTATATATTATGAATATATGATATTCATGTAATGTATAATCATATGATGATTGTATGTATCTCTGTATATGTATATATGATATATGCTTGTTTTTGTTATGAGAATTGTATATGATACGATTTCTGAAACACCGTCAGATTTGGAGAAATCTGATTGCCGTATCCGATTTTCGCAAACGATATGTGTTTTCTGACTGGAATCGGGCCAATGAACAAAACTGATAGCTATGCTATCACCGACGGATCTGTAAGGCGTTTGACGTCGTTAAGGGCCTCGAAATAGCGATTTATTGTCTTCAGAAATCTGTTTTTAATTTTCTGAAATTTCGAAATTTGTTATATATGATTATATGATATGATTATATAATATGAGATATATTATATGTGTTATATGATAGCATGGTGGATGGTTATGGCCTAAAGACCCATAGGATAGTGGTTTTGATTTATGGTTTTGGTTTCTAAATACGACTTGCATGTCGTTTATTCATTGTAATTTAATTATCTCGAATGTAACTCGAGTTCTTCTTGTAATTTCATTAGAATAGTTTTATTTTTATTATTCAATGTAATTATCAATGAAGACTTGCAAACAAGGAGGCGATCCAAAAAGGGATGATGGAGCAATGAAGAAAGAAGACATGTAATATATAGTATTTTTAAAACCACCATAGACTGACCTTGATATTTCCATTAGCTTGGAAATATCATATAGGATGGGGACATAACCAAACACGTTTAATTTACGCACATTACATATATGTATATGATTGCATGTATTGGTATGTATGCATAGATATAATTGAGATGCATGCTTAATATTGATTAATCATGTATGTATTAGATACGACACCCATGCCATGTTTGCTTAAACAAGATAAAATCTGTAACAATTCAAGATTTTAAAATTAACAAACGATCATGAGATTCTTGTGTTTATGAAATATGGATTTTTAAAACACGGAATTAAATATGGATTTTTGATATCTATAATTGGGATTTTTTGACAAAAGCGGATATGCGTATTCGTAAGGCTGATGGGTTTTAAGTGTGACCATTGGTATCCTCCATCTACCTGGGAAATGAACAATTTAAGATGTCGATTTGAAATATTTGGTTCAAGGAAAAATTGAGGATCTCTTTATGATGTGATCATGATCGTTATAAATTTTCTAAAACCCCTTAACAAAATATTAAGTTTTACTCGGATGCTTTCCAATGAATGAACACTCATCGAATCCTAGATCGATAAGGGGAAGGACTGTCAGTGGCAGGGGACTCCTATCTATCGTGGTGAGATGCGACGAATATAAACGGTTATATTCGGCCGTTGTATCATTGGGTCTAACTTAACTGAGTCGTCATAATAAGTGAAAATAAACGGTTATATTCAACTATTATGAACTTAGAAGCATAGAGTTTGGTTAAAAGTCTATTAGATAGATAAGATCAATAGTTGTTCACCAAACTATCCAAGAATTATATATGATATAATTGACAACTGTTGTCTACCTAAATAATCATTTTCTAAGGACTTCCAGTGGTTGACTTAGGACATGACGAAATATGGATCTTGGCTCACTAGAAAGAATTATGGGATATACTTTCCAAATTAATAGTAAGGGCTATTAGTTTGATAAAAATAGTGGGAGGTATATGATGATATACCATAATCACTTAAACATAATTAATATTAAATTTGCAATCTAGTTTATTTTATGCACTTTAATATTGCAGATATCAAATGATAAACACAAACAACTTCTCTATGCGATCAGTTCTTGAGAAGGACAAGTTGACGAGAATATATTTCCTTGACTGACATAGGAGCTTGAGGATCGTCCTCGGGCACCACGATATTAGTCAAATCTCTTCCCCTGCTCTTAAAGTTGAGAATGTAACATGTGCAAATCATAGTGCTTATTGGAAGCAAATTGATGTTGCGACTGATGTTTCATGTCTCATGCTCGCAAATATATGTGCTGAGCTTAAGAAGCAATACAAGCATATAGATGCTTATGAAACGATTCAGCACAAGATATATTTGAAAGGGCACTATACACTTACAAGTAGGGAGAGTGAGACCCGGTTACACCACATGTTCTAAAGATTATAGGGTATAATGAATACCATTGATATTTTGGGTTTCCAGATTGGTCTGGAGACAGTTAGATTTGATCTTACAATCTTTGGACAAATATTATTCTTATTTTGTTATGAACAATAAACTGAATAAGATTGGTAAAACACCCATTGAGTTGCTAAGCATGTTGAGAACTGCTGAAAGTAATATGATAAATGCATGAACTACTACTATATTGATGGTAAACATAGGGAATGCAAAAGGGAAAGGAAAATGGAAAGGCAAGGAGAAGATTTGATCTAGTTCCGTTGTCAAACCAAAGTCCAATCCCTAAAGCAGACTCTAAAGTCTGAATGAGGTGTTGATAAAGAAGACGATTGTCACTTCTATGGAAAGTTGGGAGAATGGAAATTAAACTGTCATGCTTAATTGGAAGATCGGAAGATGATGATCAATAAGGGTCAAGCTTAAGGTATCGGGTTGGAATTGGAGTAAAGATAGTTGCTCTGGTTCGAGGAACTCGTTACTTAATTTTTGGCCTATAAGAAAAATTTAGAACTTAATAATTGTTATAGCGTGCTTGCAATTGGCAGAGACATTATTTCAGTTTCTTGTTTGGACAAGAAAGGCTTTTTCATTTTATAACAATAGTTGTTTATTCTATTTTGATGATGAGCCTTATAATGTTGCACATCTAATTAACAATTTATATGTTCTAAAGTGACTCAAATAAAATATTACCTTTGGCACTGTTGTTGAGGCCATATTAATGAGAAACGCATTTTCAGAATACATAAGGATGCATTCATGGAAAAGTTTGATTATGAATTATACAAAAGGATGCGAATCTTGGCTTATTTGGCAAAATGACTAAAGCTCCTTTTACCGGACATGGTGAAGGGATCATTGAATGGGTATGACTTATACATAGTGATGTATGTGGTCATATGTGTACGATGACAAAAGGTAGATTTTATTAACTTCATAAAATTTACTAATTATTTTAGTAGATACGGATATATGTATCTTTTGAAGAACTAATCCAAATCATTTGAAAAGTTCAAAGACTATAAAGATGAAGTAGAAAATATCAAAGAAAGGTTTTTGATAGGAGGGATCACACCTTGTTGGACATGGTGCGATCAATGTTGAGTCAATAAATCTTCCAATTAGTTTCTGGGGTTGCACCCTGGAAACGGCTCCACATACACTTAACTGTGTTCCTACTAAATTGGTTCAAAAGACTCCTTATGAGATATGGACTGAGAAACGTCACAGCATGTCATTTATGAAAATTTAGGGATGTGAAGCGTTTGTGAAACGTCTAATCTATGACAAGCTAGGACCAAAATCAGATAAATGTAATTTTGTGGAATACCCAACTGAAACAAGGGGTTATTCTTTCTATAATCCTTCCGAGAATAAAGTGTTTGTTGCTCGAACTGCTGAGAGACAGTGGGAGGATAATAGATCTCAATGAAGTTTGAGACCCACATGATAATGTTGAACCAATGGAGGAACCTGAGCAGAATATACAAGAAAAATAATACTGCTCAAGAAACACAGGTATTCGTAGGTCTAGTAGGATTCGCCATGAGCTCGAGAGATAATATGGATTTCTCTTGACTCAAGATGGTGATGTGATGCTTATGGATGAAGATGAGCCTCTCACCTACCAAGACGCTATGAACACTCCAAATTCTAAGAGATGGCTGGATGCTATTAAATCTGAGATGGAATCCATGTATACTAATCAAGTATGGACTTTGGTTGATCCACCTGAAGGGGTAAAACCTATAGGGTGCAAGTGGGTTTTCAAGAAGAAGACCGACATGGATGCTAATGTACAGACCTATAAGGCACGATTGGTGGCAAAAGGTTTCAAGAAAATTCATGGTATTGACTATGATAAGACCTTTTCACCAGTTGTTATGGTCATGTCCATCAGGATTTTGCTTGCTATAGCTGCTTACTATGACTATGAAATCTGGCAAATGGATGTCAAAACCGCTTTCTTAAATGAGAGCCTTGAAGAAGATATGGATGTGTACATGACACACCCTAAGGGTTTTGTTGATCTAAAGGATGCTGGAAATGTATGTAAGTTGCGTCGATCCATTTATGGATTAAAGCAGGCCTCGAGGAGATGGAACATTTGTTTTCATGAAACAGTCAAAAAGAGTTTGACTTTATTCAGAATGAAGATGAAACTTGTGTTTACAAGAAGTTTAGTGGGAGCCATGTGGCATTCCTAGTATTATATGTTGATGATATATTACTAATAGGGAATGACATTCCTTCTCTACAAACTGTGAAGACTTGGTTGAGAAATAATTTCTCAATGAAAGACTTAGGCGATGTGACATATATATTAGGGATCGAGATCTATAGAGATAGATCAAGGTGATTGATCGGCCTAATTTAGAGTACATACATTGACAAAGTTTTGCATCGATTTCAAATGCAAAGAGACTAAAATGGATATGTCCCAATGTCTCATGGGATAGTGATCTCAAAATAAAATTTGTCATAAATCATTGGATGATAGGGACTGCATGAGTAAAATTCCATATGCGTTAGCAATTGGTTTTATAATGTATGCAATGATATGTACTTGTCCTGATGTCTCGTATGCTTTAACCATGATGAGTAGATACCGATCTAATCCAGGTGAAGGTCACTGGACGACAGTCAAGAATATTCTTAAGTACTTAAAGAGGACTAAAGATTCATTCTTGTTATATGGAGGAGATGTGAAGCTAGTTGTAAGAGGTTTCAGTGATACTGGTTTCTAGACAGATAACGATAATTTAATGTTTCTGTCTGGCTTTGTGTTTTATTGAGATGTTGTATGCTGGAATGGTTCACAGCAAAGACAATTGTTGATTTTACAATAGAACCTGAGTATATTGATGCTTGTGAAGCAGCCACGGAGGCTGTTTGGGCATGTACTTAGGAGATATCACCTAATTAATGAGATTAATGATCAAGGAGATATACATATATGTAAAGTGTATACTAATAATAATATTGCAGACACACTGACTAAGGCTTTGTCGCAGCAGAAGCACGAAAGTCACACTAGTTCCATGAGTATTGGATACTTGGGTAATTGGCTCTAGTGCAAGTGGGAGATTGTTAGTAATTGTGCTCTAGAGACAATACTTTTTATATTTTAAGAAAAATATTTATTATTAAGGATTATGTTTCATTGATTATTATTATTTATTATGTTTTATTTACTGCGTAATAAATTGAAAGCATAATAAATGTCCTTGGAATTTTGATACGTATTATATATCTTTAAGTATGTGACTTAAAAATGAGATTATATGAATAGTATCTTATTCCTAAAATTCCCTAGTCGAGTATTATTATTTAAGGACAATAATAATGCACAAAGACTAGTATGTTTCTTGACAGATGACCACATCTCATTGGTCATAGGTATGGGGATACTAAAGTCAAGAACATAAGTGCATGTATCAATGCATGGCACTGGAATGACCCGCCGTGAGATTCTACATGTTAAGTAAGTGTCATAAGTAATTCTCACTGTGATAATGGTGTAATGATCCTTAGACCTGAAATCATTATATTTCTATACGAGAATTAATATACTTTGATTACATTAAAAGTTACCTTTGACCGGGTGATGATAAAAGTGGACATTGGGTATATTATGAATCGTATGAGAAACATGAATGATCTCGATGGGATTTAATCCTCCTAATTTTAGGAGTGATATTATTGGCCTCTTGTTTGAGTGAGACTATGAAATGCACGGCCGTGCTCAAATGTTGATTTGATTTTAATAGTCTACTCATCGATCAAGAAAATAAAGATTAAATTATGAAGAGGATGACATGAGACATGCCTTGAGTTTAATCTATAATATCAAGATTAAAGGGATTATATTACATGGAACATTATTCACGAAAGGCTTAATCGAATCACCGATTTATTATTATTACTTGGGTAGCAATGATGTATTACTAGATCCCGCTCATTGTTTACAATTTTAATTAGATATTAAAATTGTTGCCAACGTAATAATAACCTACAGGGTCACACACAAAGAACGCTTGAAGGAGAAATAATTTAAATTATGAATTTAAATTAAATAAGTAATTTATTTTATTTATGATATTAATTAAGTATGACTTAATTAATTATATAAATAGAATAAATGAATTACTTAAACTAATTCCAAAATTAATAATTAATTAATTAAGTGAGACTTAATTAAATAATTTAGAATTTTGGATTAGTATTAATTATAATTGGATTATAATTAGAAAACGTATTCCTCTCTCTATATAATCTCTTTATGGGCTGATTTAATAAAATAGAGTTTTTTACAAAAACCCTAGCCGCTCTGAGAGATGAGGAAGATAGAGAGAGAAGAAGTTTTCGGGTGCTAGTACACATCAATCCTTCATGAAAAGTGTTCGTGTGGATACCGTAGAGCGTAGATCGCGAGAGCGGGATACGTGGTGATTAAACAAGCTTTGGACCTCCATTAATCTTCCATTAATGAACTGTTAAAGCTTCTAAAGGTATTTATTCTTTATCTCCGAATTAAATCTTTTGTTTTCGCATGGATCCTGCGGAGGGTTTCGCTATTTTGATTTATTTTTCGCGTTTATTCCGCTGCGTTTGTGTCACGAAACCCTTCATATATAACATGTATATGTTCTTACTTGTTGAGTTTGAGTTCGAATCTGTGTCATAAATTGGTTGGTTCGAATACTTGAGTAATATATGGTGTTACTTGATTTTTGATTGTGTCAATGCTTGTTAATACCATGTAGACACATACCTTTAATATTTAAGTTGTAGCAATATGGTGCACTCCTGGTCTCAGCATACCTATAAGTTGAAGGTTTTGAGTTAGTTAAAGATATATGGATTGATGGTACTCTGTCTCGATCCACTGCTGGATTGTACCCTCAGGAAGGAAAATTGCAAACAAGGGTATGATACTCTTTGCTTATCCTCTAGTTAATTGCCTTACTACTATGTGTTACTTGATAGTGACTCTATTACTTGGAAGTCCTAAATGACTTGTCATGTATCCTGTTACACTTAATTAATCACTACCATTCTTGTTGATGTACATCTATTATGATATTACCTGTGATTTGTTACTACCTGATAATTGTACTCTACTATAACACTACTATTAGAATATAATGATGCTTGCAAATCTGCTATGTTGATAACACTATTCTTATATATATATTTTTTAGTAGCTATATGTTTTACGGGGATATGTTCTAAAAAGTATAAAATGTTCAACTTACTACTTGTTGTCTGATATGATTTGTTTAAGCACACATTTGCTTGCTTTCACACACCACCTACACTAATGTGCTACTTGTATCTATCTGCAACCTTGTCAAAATTATACAATGTATATTTAATAATCTATACATTTTGGCATGATATATTGTTATGGAATAAAAACTAGGGTGTAGTTAATGCGATGTATGTCTGAGCTAAGAGCTTTAATGGCTGAACTTGTGTTTCGAAGCTTGGTTCTGCCCTCACAAGATGCCTACGTATCTCTGTTGTGTTTAGAGAATCAAGCCAAAACGTAGTTCTAAGAATGAGGGGTTAGACCCTTTATATAGACGTGGAAAGTCTAAGAATTAGAGTAGGTTTATGAACCTTGATTGATAAGGTATTTCCTAGAAGGATTCTGGATCCTTTGTAGAAGCAGTTTCCATGTAGGAATAGGTTTCCTTGTAGTTGGACATAATTAATTAGCTGTATACTTAGCTAATTAATTAATTATGAATTTATTTATTAATTAGGGTTTCAAGCTTTAATAATTGGGCCTCCCCTTTGGACCAGATTAGGTACAATTAATGCCACATTAATTGTGTCTTTAGGGCTTACTTTCAGCCCATATCATTTGCCCCCCAACTTCTGTAAAGTGTGCAATACTTTGTAGAAGTTAAGATTCATGACCCTGTTGCTTAAATTCTCATGAAGAATTTTTACAGTTCTTTCCTTATGCTCATCACTATTTTTCATTAATTTTTAGGGATTTTTCTCTAATTTTAGAGAATTTTCCCAAATTTATTAGTACCCACAGGTATTTTCCCTTAATTTCTAGGAATTTTTCTCTATTTTAAGAGAATTTAACCAAATTTATTAGTACCCACAGGTATTTTTCCTTAGTTTCTAGGAATTTTTCTCTATTTTTAGAGAATTTTCCCATATTTATTTGCCTTATAAATCATTTTAATGATTTTCTGGCATTTTTTGATATTATTTTCGACCAGGATCCTGGTCGAATTCGACCAGGATCCTGGTCGATTCTCGCTTTCCTGCATGAATCTGGTCGAGGGGGAATCCTGGTCGATTTTCGACCAGGTTCCTGGTCGATTCTGAGGATCATTTAAGTCCTGATCGACCATGGTTCCTGGTCGATTGTTGACCAGGTTCCTGGTCGATTATAGACCTCTTTTGAGTCCTGGTCGACCATGGTTCCTGGTCGATTGTTGACCAGGTTCCTGGTCAATTCTAGACCTTTTTTTGAGTCCTAGTCGACCATGGTTCCTGGTCGATTGTTGTCCAGGTTCCTGGTCGATTCTAGACCTTTTTTTGAGTCCTAGTCGACCATGGTTCCTGGTCGATTGTTGACCAGGTTCCTGGTCGATTCTAGACTTCTTTTGAGTCTTAGTCGACCATGGTTCTTGGTCGATTGTTGACCAGGTTCCTGGTCGATTCTAGACCTCTTTTGAGTCCTGGTCGACCATGGTTCCTGGTCGATTGTTGACCAGGTTCCTGGTCGATTCTAGACCTCTTTTGAGTCCTGGTCGAACGAGATTTTTGGTCGAATCTCGATCAGGATTCTGGTCTATTCAAAAAGGCCTTACAATTTGTTGATTTTAATAGGGCCTGACCTACTTCACTTTTTTAGCCTGTTTTAGTTCACGTCGACTTTTAGGCCAAAGGCTCGCCAGGCCCAATTAGCTTATGGGCTTGTCACCGGCTATAGGAAGTTTAACCGGTTGAATTACCGTTTTCTTCGGCTATAAATTAGTGAAGTGAGAACTTCACTTTTCACTTCTTACTTTCTCAGTAGAAATCTCTCTCAAAATTTTCACTCTAGCTCATTTCTCTCAAGGCGATTTCCGGCGACCCTCTTCCGATCAATCTTCATCTTCCTCACTTTTCAAGCATTCAAAGGTTGAATATCAATGGCGGAACAGGATTCTGCTCACTAACGACTCCTCGCCAGGGCGACAAAAAGAGGTAATGTTGTTACAGTAAATCCCTCTTTTTCTTCAGTATCAGACCTCCTTCAAATTATGGGAGACGAGTTTCCCACGTTGGCCGAGTTAGACGCCTTTAGGTTTTCTAGCACCTTTACCAATCAAGCCCACTGTGATAGGTTTACCAAGCTTTACAAACTTCCCTCGGGCTATAGGTTTGTTTTAGCCGAGCCTGGGGACCGGGCCTGCCATTGGCGGCCCAATAGGTTATGTGTCTTTAGAGATGCCCTAATTGGTCGGCTTAGATTCCCTTTCCACGAGTTTGTAATTAGGCTATTAGCTGAAGTTAGGATTAACCCGTGTCAGCTGAACCCAAATTCGTGGCGAACACTTCTTTGCTTTATTGTTTTGTGTCTTAGGAAAAATTATCCTCTTTCTATAGCCGTTTTTCGTAGTATATTTCAGTTTAAGAACAGCCCATCGAGTATATTGGGTTGGGTTTATATCAACCATAGGCAGGGAGTGAGCCCAATTTTCTGCAACAAATCACTTCCGGACAACAACATTGACTGGCGGAGGGATTTCTTGTACTTGGAGTGGGAAGGAGGGGATTGGGGCACCCTTTTTAGGTCCAAGTTTTGCAAGGTTAAAGATGGGAATGCTGGGCTGATCCAACTAACACCTGAGGAGAAGCTCATTATAGCCGATTTGGGCCAGGGCAAGGGCTCAACCCATCATCGAAAGATTTTGGAAGAGTTTTCTCTAAAGGCTGTGGGCCTTTCAAATGTTTCTAATAGCGGTATTTTTCTGTTCTTATCTTGTCCTTTCTTTCTGACTTTTCTGAGTTCGGCTGTTTATTTTATTATTTGTTTTGCAGCGGCGGAAAACATTAACTTTCACTTGGGGGTGGGTGACCAGGAGACCCACAAGATGAGGAAGGCCCGCGAGGCTGTTGAGGGCCCAATTAAGGAGCCCAACCTTCCAGGGTTTCTCCAGCCCTGCGACAAGGCTCAAGGGAAGAGGCCTCGAGTCGAGGAGGAGGAAAACCCAGACACTGCAGCTTGGAGGCCCAGCTGGGGCTTGAGGAGGCAAGATACCGTCGTTGGGAGTACTTTGAATTCCCTCGACTGGTCACAGAACTCCATTCTTCCAGCCGATAAGGGCAAGATTGTTTTGAAGACTGACATTGAGGAGGCCGAGACTTTGGGGGCCCAGGCCGTTGCCATGGTAAGGCACATTCATTTCTTTTCTCTCTTTTATTTTCTTAACTTCTTTGCTAATCCATTCTTTTGGAACAGGTCAACACTTACTTTCAGACCATGGCTCACCAGGCCAAAACCTGGCGCTTCTCAGAGAAGGCCCAAAGGAAGGGCAAGGCCAAAGCAGAGTCAAAGGTGACCGTTTTGGAAAAGAAGCTGCTCGAGAAGGAGCAAGAACTGGTTGTGGCCCACGCAGAGCTGCAGGAGCTTAGGGCCGGGAAAAAGGTCGTGATCGACGAGTACCTGGACTCGGAAGACTTTTATGCTTTTATTGATAAGCATGACGATATGGTCTTCCCGGTGACTTGTACTCAGGCCTGGGAAAAGTGCCTTCACGCTGTTTTGGCTAAGCATCCCGGCCTATTCGATCCTGCCGAATTCCCCTGCCCTATGGTTCAGCCCTTGGCTCTGACTTCAAATGCCGAAGGGACAAGTTCGGGAGATCTGTCGGGCGGCGAGGCCTTGGATGAATTTGATCGGGTTTTCGATTCTTCCCCAGAGGCCGAGGAAAATGCCAGGAAGGAAGCAGAGGGAGAAGAAAAGACAGGGGAGGATGAAGATGCTGAAGATTTCCCTTAGTTTCTCTTTCCTTTTCCTGTATTTCTTGTATTCCTTGTATTTCCTTTCTGTTTTTAATTTATGTACTCCTAAGACTTTTATTTATAAAAAGTCCTTGTTTGTTTGTTTTTCTTTTTCGTGCCTTAGCATATTTGACAAAATACACTTTTCGAGCACAAATAAATCAGGGCATCACTTGAAGTGCCTTTATTCTTTTTCTTGCCTTAGTATATTTGATAAAATATACTTTTAGGGCATAAAGAACAAATATGCATACATGCCAAAGTACATATCCGAGCTTGATGTAGTTCTTTTACCAACTCTAGGCTGAACACACATGTTTTAAGGTGTCATAAAACTGAGAATATTATTAATAATGCCTTCGAGGCTATAGTGGGCACAACCCTTACAAAATGAGAATCTTGTCTGGAGCGAAAAGCTCTTACATCCTAATGGTTTCATTGAACCTTATTTCTACTTAGTTCCTACTAAATATAAGAATTCATAGTTGAATTCTTTAAACATAGTAAACTTTCAGGTTTGAAGCATGCCAAGTCCTTGGTACCTCAACATCTTCTAGGGTTTCAAGGATGTACGATCCTCCCCCCTTTACTTGCTTTGTGGTTATATTGGCTAGTGGTTTAGCCTCGATCCATTTAGTAAAGTAATCGATCGCAACGATCAGGAACTTTCTCTGTCCGCTAGCTATTGGAAAGGGTCCAAGGATGTCCATTCCCCACATTGCAAAAGGGATAGGGGAATTGATGGACGTCAACATCTCAGGTGGTTGCCTGACAACCGGTGCATGCCTTTGGCACCTGTCACATCTTCTTACGTATTCTTTCGAATCTTTTATCAAGTCAGGCCAGTAAAAACCAAGGCGGGTGATTTTATGGGCCAAAGCCCTGCCCCCCAAGTGTTGGCCGCAGATTCCTTCGTGTACTTCTTTCAAAGCCTCATGACCTTCATCTGGCCTCAAACATTTCAAGTATGGAATAACAAAAGATTTCTTGTAGAGAATTCCATCAATAAGAGTGTACCTTAAGGCCCTCACGGTGAGTTTTCTGGCTTCTATGGGGTTGTTAGGAGTCCATCCAGATTGAATGTGGGCTCTAATTGGGTCCATCCAGCAACTGCCCATGTTTATCGGGGCTACCAGCTTTGCATTGACGCTGGGGGTCTTCAAGATTTGGAAGTACACACTCCCCACATGTTCATCTGCTTCTGATGTGGCGAACTTTGACAAGGCATCGGCCTTCACATTCTCTTCTCTAGGAATATACTCAATCTGACATTCTTCAAACTGCGTCATTATAGCTTTGACCAACCGGAGGTATTTGATCATGATTTCTTCTCTTGCTTCAAAATCCCCATTCACTTGGGATATAACCAGCTTTGAGTCTCCACAAACTTTGAGATGCTTGACATTTAGTGCTTTGGCCAAACCTAGGCCTGCTATCAGGGCTTCATATTCGGCTTCATTGTTGGTTGTTGGAAAGTCAAGCTTAATAACATACTCAATAATGAATCCTTCGGGACTTTGTAGTACCAAGCCTGCGCCGCTAGATTTTGTTTTTGATGCCCCATCAAAATTGAGCACCCAATATTCTTCAGGAGTCTGTCCTCCTTTTTGTGTTATTTCCTCTGTTTCCTCTGTTTCCTCATTGTCCTGCCCCCCGACTTCTTGGTCGTCAATAGTATATTCGACCACGAAGTCAGCAAGAGCTTGGGCTTTAATGGTCGTTCGAGGCTTATACTTGATGTCAAATTCTCCTAGCTCAATGGCCCACTTAATCAGTCTTCCACTTGACTTGGGGTTGTGTATAATATTCCTCAAGGGTTGATCAGTTAATACTTCGACTTTGTGAGCTTGAAAATAGGGGCGTAGTTTCCTCGAGGCCATTATCAAGGCCAGTGCAAACTTCTCAATTTTGGAGTAGTTAAGTTCCGCTCCATGCAAAACCTTGCTCACATAATAGACTGGCTTTTGAATTTTCTCTTCTTTCTTTATAAGGACAGCACTCAGGGCCTTGTCTGATATGGCCAAGTACAAGTATAGGATGTCCTCTGGGCTAGGCTTGGCCAACAACGGGGCCTTAGTCATATATTTCTTCAGTTCCTCAAAGGCCATTTGACTTTCTTCTGTCCACACGAAATCTTTAACTTTTTTCAACGTCTTGAAGAAGGGTAGACATTTATCCCCAGACTTCGAGACAAACCTTCCCAGGGCAGCAACTCTTCCTGTCAATTTTTAGACGTCCCTTACTGTTTTTGGAGGTTCCATGTCGAGTATGGCCTTGATTTTGTCAGGATTGGCCTCAATCCCTCTTTTAGAGACCATCATTCCTAGGAATTTTCTAGATCCCACGCCAAAGGCGCACTTTGCAGGGTTGAGCATCATATTGTGGTGCCTTAGCACTTCAAAAGCCTCTCGCAGGTGCTCAATATGATCGGCCTTATCGAGACTTTTGACTAGCATATCATCAACGTAGACCTCCATGGTTTTTCCAATGAGATGCTTGAAAATTTTGTTTACTAACCTTTGATAGGTGGCCCTTGCATTCTTTAACCCAAAGGCCATAACGAGATAACAAAATACACCAAAGTCAGTGATGAAGGATACCTTGGCAATGTCATCCTCGTGCATCCGGATTTGATTGTATCCACTAAAGCCATCCATGAAGCTTAACATCTCATGTCCCGCCGTGGCATCTATGAGTGCATCAATCCTTGGGAGGGGGAAACAATCTTTTGGGCATGCATCATTTAAATCAGTGAAGTCGACGCATATCCTTCACTTTCCATTGGATTTCCTGACCATTACAGGATTAGCAAGCCATTCGGGATATTGAATTTCTTTGATGAATCCAGCCTTCAAGAGCTTTTCCACCTCTTGCTTTATGGCTTCCTGCCTTTCCGGAGCAAAATTTCTCTTCTTTTGCTTCACCGTTTTTCGCTGTGGATCCACGTTAAGCTTATGAGTGATCAGTTCAGGGTTAATTCCCGGCATATCAGCGGTTGTACAAGAAAATAAGTCTCCGTTTTCTTGCAAGAACTTTGTCAATTTTTCTTTCATAGGCTCTTCTAATGAGGCCCCAATATAGGTGACTTTCTCTGGTTCTCCTGGAACTAAAGGAATTGGAACCAAGTCCTCAGCTGGCTTTCCCCTTTGTTCCTCGTTTTCTCTTGAGTCCATGTCCTCTATTGGTAGGACTTGTCCCCGGGCTCCATCGGGTCTCAAGGCTGCCACGTAGCAACTTCTCACCATTTTCTGGTCTCCTTTCTCCTCCCCAACACCGTTTCTGGTGGGGAACTTGATTTTTAAGTGATAACTTGAGGCTACAGCCTTAAAAGCATGCAAACCTGTTCTTCCAAGGATGGCGTTGTATGTAGAAGATGCTTTGACCACCAGAAAAGTTAGCATCTGAGTGATCTTTTTAGGTTCTCTTCCCACTGTTGCGGGTAGCTGAATGGTTCCTTCTACTTTTGATTCCACTCCATTGAAGCCATAGATGGGAACATCCGAAAGGGTTAGCTGGGAATCGTTGTATCCCATCTTTACAAATGCATCATGGAACAAGATATCAACAGACGCTCCATTGTCCACCAGGACTCTCTTTACCTCTGAGTTACCTATCAAAGGGGCAATAACGAGGGGGTCATCATGAGGAAACTTTACCCCTTCCAGGTCTGAGTCATCAAAAGATATAACCGCCTCCGTCCTAGCACGTTTAGGTGCTTCTCCTACGACTTGCATAACTTCTCTTGCGTATGCTTTTCTTGAATTCCTTGAAGTTCCCGCAGCAGTGAGTCCTCCGAAAATCATATTAATAACCGGTCCTCTAGGTTGAGGATTCCTATCCCGGCCATCATTATTTTTTCTGTTATCGTCGTGCCTATCATGACTTCCATCCTTGGTGTACTTGGAAAGTTTTCCTCTCCTGATAAGGAATTCGATTTTATCCTTCAATTGTCTGCAGTCATCCGTATTATGCCCGGTATCCCTATGAAACCAGCAAAACGCATTCTTGTTTCTTTTCTCAGGATCAGACTTTAAGGGTTTAGGCCATCTTAAGTCTCGATCTCTTTCAATATCCATAAGGATTTGACTTCGAGGTGCATTCAGCCTTGCATATTCAGCAAATTTTGGCCCAAAGTTATTTTTCTTAGGAGGGGATTCGGAATCCTTATCCGTCTTGGAGTACTTGTCTCGGGCGTCATATTCTTGATCACCCTTTCTCTTCTTGTTATTATTCCCATGTGTAGCCACTGATATAGTGGTTTTCTTCATGCTTTCTTCTGCCTTGATGTATTTCCCTGCTCTGTCTTGGAGAAGAAGCATGTTCTCAGGCGGGTGTTTGGCTAGATATCTCTTGAAATAAGGATCAGTCGTCCCCTGTTGTAAGGCTATCATAGCCACCTTCTCGTCCAAGTCTGGGACTTTCAAGGCTTCCTTGGTGAAGCGGTTCAGGTAGTCCCTCAGGGATTCGTTCTTTCCTTGCTCCAGATTCATGAGAGGAGCCGAGCTTTTTTCGTGCACTCTTCCACTTATAAACTGGCTTATAAAGGCCTTGTTGAGTTCTTTGAAGGATCCAATGGAGTTGGGCGGCAACCGACTGTATCAACGTTGGGCCATGCCCCCCAGGGTTTGGGGAAACGCCCTACACTTCACAGCATCATTGATAGGTTGTAGTAGTAATGCATTCGAGAAGGTCCTTACGTGATTAGCTGGATCGCCTTTTCCATCATATACTTTGATAGTGGGCATTTTGAACTTACTTGAGATGTGAGCGTTCATAATGGTTACGGTAAAAGGCGGCGTGGGATCATCAGGATCTCCGAGAGGCAATAGTTCAGTGGGGTCAGCCCTAGTAATTTCCGTTCTTCTCCCTCGTGGGGTTTCATCCAGTTCTATGACGTCGGGAGCTTCATACCTTGAGGCTGTCCTTCTATCCTGTCGATCTAAGCTTTTCTTTAATTCTTTGAGTTCAGCCTCGTAGGAAGAAATTTTCTGTTCTAGTGTCCTACGGGACTGTGAACGCCGGCTTCCTGCGGGCTCTTTACCAGGCCTTCTTCTCCTGGGATTGACATCAGTGCCTTCTGAGCTTTCATCATCAGTTGAGTATGGTCCTGAGAAATCACGGACATCTTCTCTACGCCCATAGTTCTGGGGTTCCAACCCTCTGATGTAAGGAGGGGGATAGGCTTGGGAGATTCCAAGTCTTGTTTGGGCAACAGTGCTACTGGGGATAACAATAGTGGAAATCTGGGCGTGGGGAGCAGTAGCCATAAAAGGAGTTTGAGTTACCTGGGATAGCGGGTTGGATCCATGGACGATTTCCTCAGGATTGGTGGAGTGGACGATCTCACTAAACGGACCAAGCCTTTGAATATTAGGACCTTGGGTTCCAGCGGGAATAGTGGTGGTAGCGGGGACCTCGGTAGTTTGAGTTTCATCAGGAGGGATGATAGCAGTCGGATCACCTGTGGTGGGGACGATGTCTCCGTCAGTTCGTCGTGTTCTTGCCATGGTTGATGTTCTTTTCCCACTGACGGCGCCAAATGTTATGGAATAAAAACTAGGGTGTAGTTAATGCGATGTATGTCTGAGCTAAGAGCTTTAATGGCTGAACTTGTGTTTCGAAGCTTGGTTCTGCCCTCACAAGATGCCTACGTATCTCTGTTGTGTTTAGAGAATCAAGCCAAAACGTAGTTCTAAGAATGAGGGGTTAGACCCTTTATATAGACGTGGAAAGTCTAAGAATTAGAGTAGGTTTATGAACCTTGATTGATAAGGTATTTCCTAGAAGGATTCTGGATCCTTTGTAGAAGCAGTTTCCATGTAGGAATAGGTTTCCTTGTAGTTGGACATAATTAATTAGCTGTATACTTAGCTAATTAATTAATTACGAATTTATTTATTAATTAGGGTTTCAAACCTTAATAATTGGGCCTCCCCTTTGGACCAGATTAGGTACAATTAATGTCACATTAATTGTGTCTTTAGGGCTTACTTTCAGCCCATATCATATATGTATTTGTACAATTTGATCACTGATGTGTATCATGTTCCTTAAACTACTATACTCAATTCTGCTTCATATGTATATCTACTTTGATGAACATTACATTGATAATCTGATACATAGAATTGAGTCTGCTACCTTGATTCATATGACATGCTACAACTTGATTAAGTGCTATCTGTCATGACATGATTTTCTTGTCAAGTTCATGTCTATATACTGTCACTTGATAATATGTGGATATATATATGTGCCTTCATGCTAGTTTAAATATATATATGTATTTAACATGATATATATATATATGCACATATTTGCTCACTAATTGCATACCTTGTAGGCATCTGGTTCATAAGATCATGTATAATGTACCTTTTTATCACCTATGTGTTTTCCCAATTGTACAAGTAGAAGGGGGGGTTGAATATTTGTATGTCTTTTCTGCCTGATTTAAAATCAAATTAAGAACAAACTCAAACACAAAAATATGAATAAGTACTGTTTTGTATTATTGATTTGTGAATACAAAACTCTCATAGGGTGTACACAAACCCTAACAGCTTCTCTGTGTTTATCACAACAACTCTCTCTATCTCTATGCTCTCACAAAATTTCACTCAGACAATTATGGTTCGACTTTCCGCACTTTTACAATTAGGTTACATAGAGTTTATATAGAGAGTTGCCTATCAACTAATAACAGAAAGATAAATTACAATAGGAACATAATTCCTAATTATTAGTTGACAGTTTCCTTCTGAAATTCTCTTTCATTCCCATAGCATATCTGCAATATATTTATCTTGATCTTCGAAGACTTTCCATTCCTGTGATCTTCTTCCAAATTTAACTTTAACTTTATAGACTCTGAAACCTTCAGACTCTGATGATCTTCAGACTCTGATCATATGTAGACTCTGATAGATCATAGACTCTGATAGTCTATAGACTCTGATCACCTTCCAGACTCTGATCTTCATGCAGACTCTGGTTTCACTTTCTACAAAAATTCTTCTAAGTACAAATAACATGAATGTTGACTATCTAGACTCTGATTATACATTTCAGAGACTAGAAAGACTTATTACAGATAAACTAATCTAGACTCTGTTCTAGTATTTTGTACATCATCAAATAAATATATTCCTAACAATCTCCCCCTATTTATTCTTTATAAAATGTAAGCATAAATCAAGGTTTGATGATGTCAAAACTAAAGAATAAAACTATTAATCTAGAACAATATAAAAGAATTATAAAGGAAAAAGAATTACTTCTTATTTAATTTTCTTAAAGGCTGGATTATTCTTCAAAAATGAATTCAGCATATTTTCCTCCACAATTGCCAGAGCCTCACCAATAAATTTCTTCAATTTCTTCATTTCTTCACTTGAGCATTTAATTTGACAATAAGCTGCTCTAAGATCATTTGCACTGCTTTCTTGATCTTTTAAGTCCTTCAACATCAGAACACTAACTTTCCCACTCATAGGCTGAAACCCAAAGTAATGACCCACACCTTCTTGAAATTTAATATGTTTTTCTTCCAATGGCATGACTTGATCATTTTCCTCAGTATCAACATATTTTAAAGAAAATTTGCCCATTTGTCGATTTGTCTGTCTGTGCAAAATCAGCTTCCTATCAATCTCCTTGAACCATTTGTGTGTGACAGCTTCTTTGCTCTTGTTAACTTCATAAGTAATTTGAAGTAGGAATCTAATATACTGTAGTTCCTCATCCTGTTTGAAAAATATAAAATTTGACTGACTAATCCATCTTACACTTCCACCTTCTAAGAAGTAAACCAGCATCTCATTTTCCACCTTTTCTGTACCTCCATGACCTCCTTGTATCTTTGTTTCAAAAACATTATAAACAATTTGAGCAGACATCACTTTATTTTAGTGCTTCTGAGTGATCTTCTCAAACTGCCTATCTGTCAAAGATTGAGGATCCCTGGTTAGAGTAGATGTTCTGTCAATGTCAGATTCTTCAAATCCTCCAAGACCTATCTTCTTTTTAGCTCTAAGTTACAGATTTGATTGATTGCACTTCCAGTATGAAGGTTCTTGAGTTTGATCAGAGTCTGACTTCTTTCTTTGCTTATCAGAGTCTGACTTAGACTCTGATTTCCCATGTCTAGTCCCTGACTGATGTGTTTGAGTTCTTGCTACTCCAGATTGCTTTTGTTGCACATCATCAAGACCCCTAGGACCATGAGAACTATCACCATCATCACCATCTCTCCTCCTTTTAACTCCCCTTGATGTATCCTTGCATCCCTCATCCTTATGTCTCCTGGAGGACTCACCTTGCTTCTCCTTCTCCCTCTTTTTGACATCATTATTACTGGTGACAGCCAAAAGAATCTGCTCAAGAACAGTGGAGATAATTTCCTGGGCTGCAATAACTGAATCAACCTTGGTGGTCAAATCAGAAACCGTAGTTTGAAGAGAGGCTTGAGTTGTAGTGATAGCAGCTAGAGCATCTTTAAAAGCTACTTCTTTGGATAATTGAAGGGAGTGAATTCTGTCAAATCTGGTATTAAGCAGAGAAGTTGTATTATCAACACCAGTGAGCTTGATTTTAATATGAGAAATGTCCTGGACCACACTGGATAATTGAGTAGCAACATCAGGTAACTCAGCTCTAACAACTCCATCTAAGACTTGATCTTCTTCACCAGGATAGTAACCATGTTCCTGTTGAAAGGATTTTTTCTGAAAAGCTTTAAATCTCTCAGAATGATGAATATCCAAAATACACTCAAAAGATTCTTTATCATTGATGCCTCTTTGCTGTGCAGACTCCCAAGACTGAGGAAACACCTGATCAAAATAGATAAAAGAAGGAGTAACGTGATCATCATCTTCAGAAGTGCACTCCTCAGCAACAGGCTCTAGCTTTGTGAATGGAGGTGTAGACTCTGGTGGTGGTGTAGACTCCGAAACTGCAAACGGGACTATAGACCCTGACTCTTCCTTAGAGTGATCAGAGACTGTAGACTCTGGAAGTCTAGCCCTTATAGGCATGATTAAGAGTGGTTCTTCTGACTTCGAATATGCAGCCTCAGTTATAATTACAGGATTATCCACCAAAGCCTCCATGACCCTATCTGCTCTCCTTACTAGAGAATCCACCAGATGAAGATGTGGTCTCTGTGTAAATGATTTCGGAGCAGCAAAAGCCTCCTCCTGTTTGCCAATCTGCATAATCAGACATAGTGAATTGTCATCCATCCCCTGCTCCAACTCATTGGACCAACTCTTTGGAAAATCTTGATCCCAATAAGTAAAGCTAGGTTCAGGATACCCTAATCTCTCAGGCTCATAGTGGGGTTGGGCACCCACTTTCTCAATCTCACTCAGGCTCTCTACAGCCTTTTCTACCTCTCCTTTTGCCTGGTCCAGTGTCCGCCTCTCAGATATTTTGTCACTCAATGTGGAGGGTGCACTCAATAAACCTACAGAAGAGGGGTTGAGAGATAATAATGGTGCTTCAATACCTGAACCACCTTGATGGAGGGGAACCCCTTCAAATGTCTGAAGGATAGGGGTTTCCACCAAGGGGTGAGCATCAACAGATTCTGAACCCTTACTAGCATCTTCTCTCTTTTCAGAGTCTGTTGGCTCCAGTATTCCAGTCTCAGGGTCTACTCTAGACTCTGACTGCTTCAGTATGACTTCATTAGAAGTCAGAGTCTGAGTGTTACCATCTTTGACTGTTTGTGCATGACACTCCCCCTCAAGGTGGATAGACTCTGATAGAATAGATTGGGAAATTACTTCATGAGCATCCATCAGAGTCTGTCCTCCCATATCACTAGGGTTCTCATCAACTCTTTGATGAGTTGTCAAGGAGGGCCCAACAGCATACTCCCCTGCCCCACTATCACCCAACCTCTAACTAGGTGGTTCTTGTGTGGGTGAGGCAGACTGAGCAACTTTATCACTAGTCACCACTGGTGCACTAGTCCCAACCTCCAACTGCCTTGCATCACCTGCTACCTCATGTAGTTCTTCAAGAATAAATGCATCCAACTTGTGATGAAAGGCCCTGAGATGGATTGCATTGATTGCCTGGGCATCTGTGAGATTGAAGAGTTCCTGCAGTTCCCTTCTTACTCTTTGAAAATATGTGCCCTTGAATTGATCCAGTCTACTTTGGTAGGTTGGATAGATATATTTGTTGGCAATTGTACCTATATTATGGACAAGATAGTCAGCCACCTGTCTTGACAGAGGTTGAACTTGAGAGATCCATTGAATGGCTGTCCTGTAGGTAACTCCATTATCCCAAATTGCTTCATGGTTAAAAACTGGTCGCTCAATCTCAGTTTCCAACTCAGCAACAGACTCTGATGCTCTCCTTTTGTGGACCTTAAGCTTTTTAGACTTCTTTGTGATTTGCTGTTCAGAGTCTGGCACACCTAGTGCTTTGAGAACTTCATTTGTTCTGCCTTCTATGAGCCCAACTGCTTGTACTTGGAATGAAGAGTTGAATAGGTAGCTGTAGAGATTTTTGACCACATCCTGTGCAGACATTTGTAGCTCATGTTCCATTCTCTTCCTTAGGGCTTCATAGGTTGAAAGAAAATCCAAGACTTGAGATTTAGTCTGATATTGCCCTGGATCTTCAACTGATTCCACCAAGGGATATAAGAATAGCAGTGCCTCATCACTTGGAGTAATGATCTCATCAATTAGACACGAGGCTGCATCCAATGGCATTCCTTCCCAAAATGTTTCATGATCAGAGTCTAAAGGCAGTCTAGACTCTGACTCAACATTAGACTCTGGTTCAGGTGTTTTCTTGATTTCAGAGTCTGGCTCTGCAAGAGCCTTGGGAGCATCTGTTTCCTGCAAAACAGGGTTAGTAATAATAACAGGCTTGTGTGTGTGTGCAGAATAAGCCTTCCTTAACCTTCTGTACTTCTGAGCAAAAGATTTCTCAGGAGACTCAATGTGAGAATCCTGAGGTGCTTCCCTAGGTTTTTCAGAGTCTGTAGCCTTTTCAGAGACTACAGACTTGGATGGAAGGTTAGAATCAAGTGTATCATGACCTTCTTTTAGCAAAGAAAGACCTTCAACAACTTGTTTCTCTAGAGGATTGAGCTCCTCATCACTGTGCTCATCTATAAGCCTAGTTTGAACCAATTTTCTCCTCTTTACAACTGGTGTCTGTTGAGAGACACCAGAGGTTGGTTTCTTTTTAGATTTTGGTTTGGAAGATTGTGTAATTGAAGGGGATTTGGTGACTAGGGTAGGTGCAGGGTGACTCTCCAGTACTTGTTCCTGCACCATGTCACCACCAAAAAAAGAATCATTGTAGATAGAAGGTTTGTAGGTTGAGAGTTTTACCTGCATTACCTGTGGATAGTGCATGGCAAGTAGACTCTTCTTTTTGTCATCAATTCTCTTGATGTCAGAGAATATCCTCCTTTGTTGTTTGTAGGCCTGCACACAACAATCATCTGCCAACTTGGTTTACATGTCAGGAATGAAGTGATTAAGGAGAATCATAAGAAATCTATGATAGTAGACTTTCTTCCTCCTCTCATGCACATTATTTAATTTTGCTCCCATTTGAGTGAGCAACATATCACCAATGTTGATTATTCTATCAAATAGGAGACTGTGACCAATTTGATAAGTAATAGCAGTAATAGCATCAAATTCACTGCACTTACCAGTGAAACACTTAGCAATTTGATCAAAGAAAAATGACCATTCTTTTCTTAAGTAAGGCCTAGTTATCTTGCTCATGTTATCTAAGCTAGCAGAATAACCTATTGCCTTAAACAGGTTTTTAATGTCATCATGAGATACAGTTTCATCAAAAGAAGATTTAACAGGCAATTTAAACACAGAATTAAGCACATCTGCAGTGACATCAAATGTAGTCGAGCCAAAGGTGAACATTATTTTACCTGGTTGATCCTGAGAAGGATCAACGACCTGTGCAGAACTCCAAGCTTTGGAGACAACATCCATATGAATCAATGGAGATGCTTTCAGAATGTAACTGAGCTCAGATTACTCCATGAAATCCATCATTGGGAAGTAGTCAGCATCTACTCCTTTCTTATCTCCAAGAGCAGCAACATGATTTGTAGTCATGAAATCAAAATCCCCAAATGTGAAAGCAATCGCCTTGGGTCCCCTCATGATAGTAGAAACGGCAGCCATTAAAGTTGTTGAGTGGAAAGTGATGGAAAAGCTTGAAGAAATTAGCTAGGGTTCGTAAAAAGCTCTGTGAATATTTTTGCCTTAGAAAATAATTGTAATAAACAAGTGAGTAAATTGTATGAAAAATTCTATTTTGTTCAAGTTGCATACAATACACACGAGTCTACAGCCTGTCTCTAGTCAAAAAATAACTGTTACCGCCTATTTCAAGTCATTTGAACATTTTAAATGCAATCAGAGTCTGCAGGTGCGAATTTTAACCGTTTCAGAGTCTAGGTGATAATTTTCTCAGAGTCTACTGACTCTCAGAGTCTACAGACTCGTCATAGTCTATAGACTCGTCAGATTCTAAAAACTAGACTCTGTCAAGGTAAAATACCAAACAAAATATTGCAATAATAATTAATCACAGTGTGTTAAGACAGGGACTATAATTAAAGTACATACCTTGCTTCTTGTAATTTTTGATCACTTACATATTTAACATACCTAATTCACCTACCAGTCTGAGAAAGGTAGACTCATCAAGTGGTTTTGTCAAAATGTCTGCAATCTGTGTGTCAGTTGGAACACAGTGAAGTGTCACAGTACCATTTTCAACATGTTCTCTAATAAAGTGATACCTGACATCAATGTGCTTTGTTCTGGAGTGTTGGACTGGATTCTCTGCAATTTTAATAGCACTACTATTATCACAATACATAGGAATATTTGAGAATGTTAGTCCATAATCAAGTAATTGATTTCTCATGCACAGAATTTGAGCACAGCAACTTCCAGCTGCAATGTATTCAGCCTCAGCTGTTGAGGTTGATACAGTTTGTTGTTTCTTGCTAAACCAAGAAATTAATCTGTTGCCAAGAAACTGGCATTGTCCTGTTGTGTTTTTCCTGTCTACTTTGCATCCTGCATAGTCAGAATATGAATAGCCAATTAGTGAAAAATCTGACTCTCTAGGATACCAAAGTCCAAGAGTTTGTGCCCCCTTGAGATATCTAAAAATTCTTTTCACAGCTATTAAGTGTGATTCTCTAGGGTCAGCTTGAAATCTGGCACACAGATAAGTTGCAAACATTATATATGGTCTACTAGCAGTTAAATATAACAATGAGCCAATCATACCTCTGTAACTAGTGTTGTCAACTTTCTTACCCTTTGGGTCAGAGTCTAGCTTAGTAGCTGTTGACATGGGAGTTTTAGCAGTTGCAGAATCTTGCATATCAAACTTCTTCAACAGTTCTTTTACATACTTTGTTTGATTGATGAAAATTCCATCATCATTCTGTTTGACTTGAAGCCCCAAAATGAAGTTTAATTCTCCCATCATGCTCATTTCATAATTTGACTGCATTAGTTGACTAAACTTTTCACAGAGATTATCATTAGTAGATCCAAATATAATATCATCAACATAAATTTGGACAAGCAAAATATCACCTTTATATTTTCTAATAAAGAGAGTTTTGTCAATGGTGCCTCTTGTGAATCCATTTTCAAGAAGGAATTTTGAAAGAGTTTCATACCATGCTCTAGGTGCTTGCTTCAATCCATATAGTGCCTTGTCTAACCTGTAAACATGATCAGGAAACTTTGGATCAACAAATCCTGGTGGTTGCTCCACATAGACTTCTTCTTCCAATTCTCCATTTAAGAATGCACTTTTCACATCCATCTGATACACCTTGAATTTGGAATGAGCTGCAAAGGCCAGAAACATTCTGATAGCTTCCAATCTTACTACTGGTGCAAAATTTTCATCATAGTCAATTCCTTCCTCCTGTGAGTATCCTTTTGCAACTAGCCTTGCTTTGTTTCTGATTACAGTTCCATTCTCATCAAGTTTGTTTCTGTACACCCATTTTGTACCAACCACTGATCTATCTCTAGGTCTTGGTACAAGTTTCCACACTTTATTTCTCTCAAATTCATTCAATTCTTCTTGCATTGCAATAATCCAATCAGGATCTTGCAAGGCTTCCTCAATTTTCTTAGGTTCATTCTTTGAGAGGAAACAGCTATAAAGACATTCATTTTGAGTGGTTGTTCTTGTTTGTACACCACTCTCAGGATCACCAATTATCAAGTCATGAGTGTGATTCCTTGTCCATTTTCTAGCAGGTGGAAGATTGGTTCTTGAACTTGAAGCTCCCCCTATGTCATTTGCATCTTCTGTATTTGAGTGAAATTCAAATAAAGAGGCTCCCCCTAAATTGTTTGACTCTGACAAGAGTTCAGAGTTGCTTGATCCAGACCCTGATGAGTTAGACTCTGTCTGTCTAGACTCTGTCTGGATAGACTCTGTCTGGGTAGACCCTGACCTGTTAGAATCTGAATTATTTGGAGTTGAATTTTCTGGCTCCCCCTCAGAGTGTGCAGGTTCCTGTGTTGGTTCAGGATTTATTTTAGGGTCTTCATCCTCTTCTTCTTCATTTATCTCAGAACTTTTTAGATTTTCAAATTCTAGTGTAGTAGACTCTAACTCATCCTGCAATCCTGTATACTTTTTATCATCAAATGCAACATGAATAGATTCTATAACAATTTTGGTTCTGAGATTAAACACTCTGAATGCTTTTGTGTTCGATGCATATCCAAGAAAAATTGATTCATCTGCCTTGGCTTCAAATTTGCTTAGATTTTCAGGATGTACTTTCAGTACATAACACTTGCATCCAAAAATGTGAAAGTGTTTCACACTTGGCTTCTTATCCTTTATCATTTCGTAGGGAGTCTTTCCATGCATGTTTATTAGAGTGCAGTTTTGAGTGAAACATGCTGTATTGACTGCCTCAGCCAAAGAATATATTGGCAGCTTAGACTCTGCCAACATTGTTCTGGCAGCTTCTATGAGTGTCCTATTCTTTCTTTCCATAACTTCATTTTGTTGAGGAGTTCCTGGAGCAGAAAATTGTTGAGTAATTCCCTTTGATACACAGTAGTCCTCCATGATTGAATTCTTGAATTCAGTACCATTGTCACTCCTCAGAATTCTTACTGTTTTCTTTGATTTTCTTTCCAGAAAAGTGATATGGTCTATTATGTGTTCTGAAGCTTCATCCTTTGAATGTAGAAAGAAAACCCATGTGAATCTTGTAAAATCATCTACAACAACAAGAGTATATTTATTTTTGTTAATTGACATAACATTTACTGGACCAAATAAATCAAGATACAATAAATAAAAGGGTTTAGAAATGGTGAGAGACCTACATGTTGTCATTATTTTATTAACATCACTTTTCACAATCTCTATGCCATCAGAGTCTAAATTAATTAAGGATTCAGGAGTAAAGATTGATACCTGAGTTTTAGGAGATGAGGGTTCTTTGGGAGACTGTGATTTTCTTGAGGAGGATGCCATCAATGCTAGATTTTCATAATCAATTTCATCCTCTGAGCTTGACTCTGCCCAATCCTTTCCTGTTGATAGAAGTGCTTTTCCTTTTCCTTGACTTTTTGACTTTCTGCATTCACTGGCAAAGTGCCCCGATATTCCACAGTTGAAACATTTGACCTTTGCTTTGTCAAGTTTGATTATTGTACTCTTGCTCTTCTCAACCTTCTCATCTTCCTTCTTGAATGATGGCCTTTTGCTAAATTTGCCAGTTCTTTTGTTGAATTTCATTCTTTTGAAATTTTTAGCAAACATAGCCATCATTTGACTTGGATCAAACTCTTCATCAAAATCAGAGTCTGTGTCAGTAGACTATGACTCCACAACAGCTTTACCCTTCTTTCTTGAATCCTTGATTCTTGCTTCTGTGGGTTGTTCCAGTTGTTCTTTCTCAGACTGCATCAAGAGTGCCACAGATTTTATCTTCACAGACTTCTTATTCTTCCTCTGTTGCATCTCCAAATCATATGTCTTGAGTCTGCCATACAATTCTTCTAGAGTTAGTTCATCCAAATCTCTAGCTTCCCTTATGGCTGTAGTCTTATTGTCCCACTCTTCAGAAAGTGCTCTCAGAAACTTGGTGTTTGTATCTTCAGAATCACTAATCTTACCAAGCATAGCCATTTCATTAAAGAGTTTTGTAAACCTATCATACATCTTAGTGATAGATTCTCTAGATTTTGCTTCAAAGTACTCATACTCTTGAATTAGCAAAGACCTAGCATTCTTCTTGACATCTTTAGCCCCTTGACAGTACACCTCAAGTTTTGTCCACATCTCCTTAGCAGTCTTGCATGATATGACACAGTTAGTTAGAACAGAATCCAAACTGTTGAAGAGAATGTTCTTTACTTTTGCCTCCTTAAGGACATTTTCCTTGTCCTCTTTTGTCCATTCAGCCTTTGGTTTCTCAACGAGGTGTTCTTCAGTTATTTTGCTTTCCTCGTTGATTTGAGGCATAATTTTTAAGGGCATAAAGGGTCCTTCATTAATCATGTCAAGATAGTCAGGGTCTGTTGCTTCCAGATGGTGCAGCATCTTAACCTTCCAGTGGGTGAACTCGTTTCTCTTAAGCATATGAATCTTAGAATTGTCATCTTTGTTTCCAAACATCTTTGATCGATTTTAAACGTTAGGCTCTGATACCAATTGTTTTCCCAGTTGTACAAGTAGAAGGGGGGGTTGAATACTTGTATGTCTTTTCTGCCTGATTTAAAATCAAATTAAGAACAAACTCAAACACAAAAATATGAATAAGTATTGTTTTGTATTATTAATTTGTGAATACAAAACTCTCCTAGGGTGTACACAAACCCTAGCAGCTTCTCTGTGTTTATCACAGCAACTCTGTCTATCTCTATGCTCTCACAAAATTTCACTCAGACAATTATGGTTCGACTTTCCACACTTTTACAATTAGGTTACATAGAGTTTATATAGAGAGCTGCCTATCAACTAATAACAGAAAGATAAATTACAATAGGAACATAATTCCTAATTATTAGTTGACAGTTTCCTTCTGAAATTCTCTTTCATTCTCATAGCATATCTGCAATATATTTATCTTGATCTTCGAAGACTTTCCATTCCTGTGATCTTCTTCCAAATTTAACTTTAACTTTATAGACTCTGAAACCTTCAGACTCTGATGATCTTCAGACTCTGATCATATGTAGACTCTGATAGATCATAAACTCTGATAGTCTATAGACTCTGATCACCTTCCAGACTCTGATCTTCATGCAGACTCTGGTTTCACTTTCTACAGAAATTCTTCTAAGTACAAATAACATGAATGTTGACTATCTAGACTCTGATTATACATTTCAGAGACTAGAAAGACTTATTACAGATAAACTAATCTAGACCCTGTTCTAGTATTTTGTACATCATCAAATGAATATATTCCTAACACTATGGAATATCATTTTTGCCATGATAAGCTAAAACATGATTCTAGATTGCAACTCCTTGAACTTTCTTGATCACTATGTTTATAAATACAAAGTGTGATAACTAATAAACTGCTTGATACCATGCTATATATATGCAAATCTGTGTGCATCTGCTGTCATACTTTATGCCCTGCTGATTTGATTCATGTAATCTGCTGCAAGGTGACTCTATGGTGCTATTTGATTTAATTATTTTGAGAAATAAAAATGATTTATTTATTTTTATTTATTTAATAATCTCTTTATCTGTTTTAAATAAAACTAATTTGTTTGAGACCCTAAGAATAATCTGGAAGTGACAAAAGTAGTTTGAGACTCCATAATTTATTTACAAACCCGGATTAATATTTTATAAAATATTTAGGGATCTAATAATTATCCGGAATAGATAACAATGATCCACTTTGACTCAAATAATATTTTAGTGTCTATTTTGAATTATTTGACTACTCTATAATTTGTGAGTCTTACCTGTTATATGATTTATGTGTCTATTCGCATGTTAATTGATGCTACTTGTTTATTAATTATTAATTGGTGTTCGTTATTGATTGAACGCATGGGTAGACACTGGAATCTAAATTAGAATATTTTATTTATAGATACGAGCGAGGTAGTAGATAGACGAGCAGTGTAGTGGTCTCATTCCAGTTTTAGGACAGCTGTGATATCATGCAAGTATTTCTTCTTTGATCCTCTTAAACACTTTTGTTTTACTGTTTTCAGTTATTCGTATCATGATAAATAGTTATTGTTCAGAACTATTTATGATTCCTGTTTTATTCTGTGTATCAGAGTTACTTGTTATTCGTACTCTGAATATTGAAAGTTGATTATAATAAACATGTCATATCTGGTGTTATCGTAGTAAATAATGGAGATATGACCTGTATTTAAAATTAAGCATACCTTTATTTATTTGGGGTTGCTCTATTGTATTGGACTTTAGTGTAAGAGGCCAGTACAGACCCTCGTCCAGTAGTGTGATATAATTGGCGTAAGAGACTAGTAGTGGGACTAGTCCAGCATATTTAAGGGGATATGGTAACCATTCCATCCTCTTATAGGCTAACATTACTTACCTATGGTACCTAACTGAAATCTAGATTATGTGGTGTGGCATAACTAGTCCTATTGCTTTTGAACTTGATCAGGGGGCAATAGTGGCGTGTGTTGACTATCCAATCCATATTGCCAGTTTGGCTATTATATATTGTGATCGAGCAGTTGATTCATTTTGATGACATACTGCATTGTTTCAGTTGAGATAAACTGTGATTTATTTATTGTTCAGTTTTAATAATAAACTGTTTTATATTCCATTATCTATGCAGATATCATATTTTGACTACATTTCAATTGTTCATATACTTGCTGAGCATTTCTTTGGCTCACTCTTGCTTTTTATAAAATTCTGCCAGATATCCAGTATGAGTCACAGCGGTAGCTCTAGCGGGCATAGAGAGCCTCAGGTGTTAGGGCGGCTCGCTTCTCGGGCTTCCCAGGTATTTAGTTGTTTACAATTTTGCTGTAGATAGAATGTGTAATAAAATGAATTTAGACTTAAAATTTATTTAAACTTATGGATTTAAGTTTTGGATTCAGTTTCTGCTATGTAATAAAGTGATTTGGATTTACTTTTAGTTTCAGCTGCTTAATTTCATACTATAACCTGTTAGTGATCCTTAGTTGTTGGCGGGGTCAGTGCGTCTCTGATGTATTATTTGGCCAGTGCGCACCTGATTTATATTATTTTTATTGCGCCTCTGGTTTATATTATTTTATTATTGTTATTATTGGTTGGTGACCCCCAAATCTAGACCCCGGGTTTGGAGGGCGTCACAGTTGGTATCAGAGCTACATGTTGGTAGTCACTGAAATAAGCAGAGATATAGGCCTTGAAAGATTTGATAGATCACATGAGATAAGTTTATATTCATTTGAGATAGGTTTACATTCACCTGAGATAGACTTATGTTGGCTTTAGTTTTAAGCCTATGTTATGTGTTGTGGAGAAATCCACTTATTGAGAAATCAACATAGGAGTTAGAAAGTCAAATGTCCGCTTAATAACCGCATCTATTTTCTTAAGTTGGATTCTGGGGACAGAATCCTTATAAGGGGGGAAGAATGTAACGACCGGAAAAATTATGTATATTTTATAATATTTAAATATACTTTTATTATAATTTATTGTGTTTTAGTTTATTTTTAATGCAATTATTTGTGTTTGGATTTTTAATAAATAGAAAAATTGCTTGTTATGTGTTATGTGGCTTCTGTGTAGCTTAAAATATTTTATTATATTTTAGTGTATTTTTTTCTGTAAATTATTGAAATGTCCAAAAATTATGAATCTTTTGCATTATTATCCTTCTATATTTACAGACTTTTTAAAAATACACGTTTATTTATTTTGGCTTCTAAGTATTTTTAGCGAATTTTACAAGTTTTATAGTATTTAAAAGTACTTTGCTTGTAAAATTCATAACAAATTATTTACTCATCCTAAAAATATTTTAAAATTATGAGGAGAGAACTAATTTTATTCTCTACATTTTAAAAATAAAATTTTAGTTTTCTGAATAGTGTTTATTTTACGATTGATTTAATTCCAGACTTTTTCCTTTGTTTTGTAAAAGAAAATCAAATACTCAATTTTTTTTTACTCACCGCCACCCCTTGCCCTGTATCATATTAGACCCCCCAGTTTCTCATTTTCTCACCAGTTCCCTCTCGAACACTCTATATCTCTCCCAACTCTCTTCCCAAGTTCGCTCGGTTGTACCTATGTATATATATGTTGCGTTGTGGTATGCAAGAAAGGGCAAATGATTAGTTTGATTTCTAGAATTGAATTGTTATTATTGGAGTATGGGGGTTGAAATCGGTGTTGAAAGTCCCACAAAAGGCTTCCACCTAAAGTTTTAACCGTCACCGGCGATGAACTCTAGTGAGCCGATGACTAGATTGTGATTGTATTAAGTTGTTGTTGCTAATTGTTGATTTCTCCTGCTTGAGTTCAGGTTAAAAGTGCTTGCTTGTTAGATTTTTTGTTTTAAGTTGAAATGTTCGATTGGGTCTATGGTTCAGTTTGTTTTTATTTTTGATTTACATTTGGTTTGGTTCGATTATGTTGTTTATACTATGGATTAGAAGTGTTGGCTAGTCTCCTCGTAGTTTAACTATGTTGTGCTTGTCTCTATCTTTCATTTCCTATCAATATTATTAAGCTCTGTTCTAGATAGTACTCTTATGTTATAATTGTTTTATTTTCTTTCTAATTTATTTACACGCTGACCTTGCATCGTTTGAGTTTATGAGTGAAAAGTTATGAAATTTTTAGTGAAAGCCGCGCAACACAGAATTTCTGGTGCTCAGCCGCGAGTTTATTCAATTTGTTTTATATATTAATGAATTGTTTTTGACTTAATATTTTTATGGTGGATTGACCTTATTTTCAGAAGTACCTCAGTAAAATTTGGTATGAAAAATTTTATTTTTCAATTTAAAAAAAATGTTAGAGTAAGGCACGCGCAGCAGCGTTTTAATTTTCTGGTTACATGTTCTGTTTTGGAAAATTATTTTGAGAAAGTTAGAAGTCTTATTTTATGTTGGTCAAAGGATACAACTTGTATGTTTATGTGTTAAGAATATTTCTGTAAAATATCTTATACACCAGATTTGTATATCTTTTCTTATAGGTGAATTACTATAGGTATCTCATGCTGTTTCTGAAAATGCTGCAGTGCCAACTTTAAAATTCTGCTGTAAATTGAAAAACTCATATTATGAATTCAATTTCGGATATGTCATAGAACTGATGGTGTAGTTTACTCAGAAAAAAGAAATGAATAAATTGAATTAGGGCTTTAGTAGGTGTTCATGCCATGTTCATATCTGGTATAGTTATGTAATATAGTAAAGTTAGCAGCTGAGTTTTGCTTGTGTTGGTATGAGTAAATAACATGTATATTGGTCCATTTTATGTTTGGTGACGTCAACTGCTTATATTTGATGATTAGGGTTTCAGGTGCTTATTGAGTTTATGCTTCGATTGCAGTTAGTACTCATCCGTCTTACTTGTTTGAGTCATGAACCTGTATACTGTGGTCTGCTCTAAAGTGACTACTTGCCTATTGAATGATTCGAGTCATTAGTATATGAAGTCTAAGTTGTTTCAAGATCTTTCGAGTCAGTTACATGTTTGAATTAAACTAAAAACATGGAGTCTATGTTACCCATGATTAGATCTGTGATGCTTATGTGTATATAACATGTATATGTTCTTGCTTGTTGAGTTTGAGTTCGAATCTGTGTCATAAATTGGTTGGTTCGAATACTTGAATAATATCTGGTGTTACTTGATTTTTGATTGTGTCAATGCTTGTTAATACCATGTAGACACATACCTTTAATATTTAAGTTGTAGCAATATGGTGCACTCCTGGTCTCAGCATACCTATAAGTTGAAGGTTCTGAGTTAGTTAAAGATATATGGATTGATGGTACTCTGTCTCGATCCACTGCTGGATTGTACCCTCAGTAAGGAAAATTGCAAACAAGGGTATGATACTCTTTGCTTATCCTCTAGTTAATTGCCTTACTGCTATGTGTTACTTGATAGTGACTCTATTACTTGGAAGTCCTAAATGACTTGTCATGTATCCTATTACACTTAATTAATCACTACCATTCTTGTTGATGTACATCTATTATGACATTACCTGTGATTTGTTACTACCTGATAATTGTACTCTACTATAACACTACTATTAGAATATAATGATGCTTGCAAATCTGCTATGTTGATAACACTATTCTTATATATTTCTTTTTAGCAGCTATATGTTTTATGGGGATATGTTCTAAAAAGTATAAAATGTTCAACTTACTACTTGTTGTCTGATATGATTTGTTTAAGCACACATTTGCTTGCTTTCACACACCACCTACACTAATGTGCTACTTGTATCTATCTACAACTTTGTCAAAATTATACAATGTATATTTAATAATCTATACATTTTGGCATGATATATGTATTTGTACAGTTTGATCACTGATGTGTATCATGTTCCTTAAACTACTATACTCAAATCTGCTTCATATGTATATCTTCTTTGATGAACATTACATTGATAATCTGATACATAGAATTGAGTCTGCTACCTTGATTGATATGACATGCTGCAAGTTGATTATGTATTATCTATCATGACATGATTTTCTTGTCAAGTTCATGTCTATATACTGTCACTTGATAATATGTGGATATATATATGTGCCTTCATGCTAGTTTAAATATATATGTATTTAACATGATATATATATGCACATATTTGCTCACTAATTGCATACCTTGTAGGCATCTGGTTCATAAGATCATGTATAATGTACCTTGTTGTCACCTATGGAATATCATTTTTGCCATGATAAGCTAAAACATGATTCTAGATTACAACTCCTTGAACTTTCTTGATCACTATGTTTATAAATACAAAGTGTGATAACTAATAAACTGCTTGATACCATGCTATATATATGTGCAAATTTGTGTGCATCTGCTGTCATACTTTATGCCCTGCTGATTTGATTCATGTAGTCTGCTGCAATGTGATTCTGTGGTGCTATTTGATTTAATTATTTTGAGAAATAAAAATGATTTATTTATTTTTATTTATTTAATAATCTCTTTATCTGTTTTAAATAAAACCAATTTGTTTGAGACACTAAGAATAATCTGGAAGTGACAAAAGTAGTTTGAGACTATATAATTTATTTACAAACCCGGATTAATATTTTATAAAATATTTAGGGATCTAATAATTATCCAGAATAGATAACAATGATCCACTTTGACTCAAATAATATTTTAGAGTCTATTTTTAATTATTTGACTACTCTATAATTTGTGAGTCTTACATGTTATATGATTTATGTGTCTATTCGTCTGTTAATTGATGCTATTTATTTATTAATTATTAATTGGTGTTCGTTATTGATTGAACGCATGGGTAGACACTGGAATCTAAATTAGAATATTTTATTTATAGATACGAGCGAGGTAGTAGATAGACGAGCAGTGTAGTCGTCTCATTCCAGTTTTAGGACAGTTGTGATATCAGGCAAGTATTTCTTCTTTGATCCTCTTAAACACTTTTGTTTTACTATTTTCAGTTATTCGTATCATGATAAATAGTTATTGTTCAGAACTATTTATGATTCCTGTTTTATTCTGTGCATCAGAGTTACTTGTTATTCGTACTCTGAATATTGAAAGTTGAATATAATAAACACGTCATATCTGGTGTTATCGTAGTAAATAATGGGGATATGACCTGTATTTAAAATTAAGCATACCTTTATTTATTTGGGGTTGCTCTATTGGATTGGACTTTAGCGTAAGAGGCCAGTAACAGACCCTGGTCCAGCAGTGTGATATAATTGGCGTAAGAGACTAGTAGTGGGAATAGTCCAGCATATTTGAGGGGATATGGTAACCATTCCATCCTCTTATAGGCTAACATTACTTGCCTATGGTACCTAACTGAAATCTAGATTATGTGGTGTGGCATAACTAGTCCTATTGCTTTTGAACCTGATTAGGGGGCAATAGTGGTGTGTGTTGACTATCCAATCCATATTGCCAGTTTGGCTATTACATATTGTGATCGAGCAGTTGATTCATTTTGATGACATACTGCATTGTTTCAGTTGAGATAAACTGTGATTTATTTATTGTTCAGTTTTTATGATAAACTGTTTTATATTCCATTATCTATGCAGATATCATATTTTGACTACATTTCAATTGTTCATATACTTGCTGAGCATTTCTTTGGCTCACTCTTGCTTTTTATAAAATTCTGTCAGATATCCAGTATGAGTCACAGCGGTAGCTCTAGCGGGCATAGAGAGCCTCAGGTGTTAGGGTGGCTCGCTTCTCGGGCTTCTCAGGTATTTAGTTGTTTGCAGTTTTGATGTAAATAGAATGTGTAATAAAATGAATTTAGACTTAAAATTTATTTAAACTTATGGATTTGAGTTTTGGATTCAGTTTCTGCTGTGTAATAAAGTGATATGGATTTACTTTTAGTTTCAGCTGCTTAATTTCATACTATAACCTGTTAGCGATCCTTAGTTGTTGGCGGGGTCAGTGCGTCTCTGATGTATTATTTGGCCAGTACGCACCTGATTTATATTATTTTTATTACGCCTCTAGTTTATATTATTCTATTATTGTTGTTATTGGTTGGTGACCCCCAGATCTAGACCCCGGGTTTGGAGGACGTCACAAAGAAGGTACTCAAAATAAGTATGCAGTTCAAGTTACTGCGGTACAACAATTTAAGTTCGAAATTTTTGGTAAAGACAATATCGGTAACTTAGCACATAGGCTTTTATTACAGTGTTAATGTCAAATTCCGATTGGAAGAAATGGGACTATACTGGAGATTTTTCAACGCCTTACTGTACGCGATGATTAGTCGCATTGTACAATAGAAGAACCAGTCACTTTCTCTACTAGTAGAAGGACAACCCATTATCGGGACGTCACCCTAGGCAACTCATGGGCCTTTAATTACGCTGGGTCGTGCGTCACTCGACCTCTTACGCAACCTTACTCCAGTCCCTGATGAATATGTAACACCATAGCTCAGTCTGGAAGAAACAGTATATCCGAAATTTCCAGACTAGCAATCATCCTCTCTAGGATTTCAATCATCAGATCATAGATTCACTTCCGAACTTTGGTGGAAGGAAATTGAATTCAAGTTCTAGAATGCCTTAATTCTCTTTCAAGATCTCAACACCAGATGTTTGATTAACTTCCAGAATTATGGGGAAGTAATCTCGTATATGCAGATTGACCTTCGGTCAACTAATCCCCATTGGGTAAAGTGTTTTTCGACTAAGAAGTTTCAACAATCAATAATTCAAGGTTCCAACAATTTTGTAAAACGAGGTTCACAAGCTCGATACAATTTTATAATAATTCATGAAATCGAATCTAAAGTTGAATCAGTTATTGACAGGATAATTTTGAATATAACCTTTGAATACATAGAGGTTAAGAACATAAAGTTTGCAAGGCACGAGTTTGAGAACGAAATACTTGCATAAATATGCTTCACAATATTCTCATATAGAATAAAAGTACGGAGTTAGAAAACTTGCCTTTGGTCCTTAGCAACGGGCAGGCATTCCAATTAAGTCTCATTTTCTCACAATATGGAATATATTTTCTCTCGTTACTAGATGTCATAATACTCCAACTCGATAATATTCTAACAGAACAAAATATATATCAGCTCGGTCTCATATCCCAAGCAAACACAACTCAAATATACATTTAGTTATTAAAACCCAAAATCAAACCAACTAAATAAATCCTCATTGGGAAACCAAGCACTTTTTATTATAGACTTGCTTTACCACTTATATCTCCAAAATGTCCTTTTTTAAAACTATTCCCCCATATTATCTCACTATAGACTTTCACATTCCTTAAATTATGCGTGTCTATTTCATTACGGGTTTAAAACCATATAATCATTTAATATTCAACTAAGCTGACTTAAGTCTCCAATCATTATTGTTTATCTCTTTCAAATCTCGTCAACTATTGACTTCACTTCCTTTAGTGAATCAACCTAACAACTTTATTATCTTTATGTCTTCATCTTAATCAAACCTTTAGGGTCACCCATTTTACACTTAAACCTTTCGTTTCCAAAATTTGTTAATTCTAGACGCTTATTATGCATATGTGAATGTCTTTTCTACAGAAAATTAGGCATGACCTTTTTGTAAATCGGACTACCCACCTGTTTTCAAACCAAGCCAATCAACAATTCATACTACTATAAAGTCAACTCATTTTAAAACCAATTCATTCACCATACTATAGTCAATTCCGGTTTATTAGACAAAAGTTTTAGATTTAATGGGATGGCCTAGCTAGTGTGATCATAGCCTCCAAGTTAGGTAAAAACAGTTTTTCAAGATTCTGCGCTACCGTTACTAATTAATTCATATCTTTTCGCTCGTAACTCCGATTAATGTAAAATTAGCGCGTAAATGATCTAGAGACTATATAACCATATCAGCCATATGCTTAGAACAGAAAACAAATCTTCCCAGATTTTTCTGGATTGTTTCTGCAGGAAAAATTGGCGTGGTAACGTTTGTAAACTCATCGTTTTTCATTTTTATTCTACACCAAATCAACTTCAATCAATCCCAAACTCCTCAAACAACATTATAAACTAATTAACTTCTCAAAACTAAGCCAAAACAGTTTTTATACTAGTACAAAACTCATCCAAATGACAACAAGAACAATTGGTTTATTATGCTTGAAAACTACCACCAATTGCTTGAATATACTACAACAAACATCCATAACTCTTTCAATTAAAGTTCAACAATTACTAAATTTTGCAAACTTCTAGTAAAGAGATTTATGAATAACTTTTATCATTTGATAAATAAGAAATAAAGTCCATAACCCCTTCAAAATCACTCCCCAAAACTGGACAGTAAATCTGGAAATTAAAAATGCTCATGGACATACTTTACTCAAACATTTTTCATAAATCGAAAAATAAACATTTTACTACCAAATTTCTACAGCCTCTTCCTGGATATCAAACCAATCTTGCATAAAAATTTCATACCCAAAACATTTCATTTAGGCCAAAAACGAATTAACCAAACTCAAAAACCGAACACAACAATTTCTGGGTTGCACGGCCTTTACTAAAACTCGCATAACTTTTTACTCGTTAAATGAAATTACTTGAAACCTTTGAGGGTGTAAACTAGACTCCAAGTAGAATGTAAACCCAGCAAACCACTACCCAGTAATGGCCATGAGTAGACAGAACATATCCTCAAAAATAGGACAGCTACACGAAAACTGGGAAATCAACTCTACTTCGCACCACTTACTCTATCATTTTTAATAAATCCAAAAATGTTCCATAAATTACCAAATTTTACAGACCTCTTCCTTAGTCACCTATACACCTTAAATAAAAATTTCAGTTCGAATTAAAGAGTTTACCTAGGTGAAACATTGCTCCAAATTTCAGTGTTTAGTCAAATTCGGAGGTTATGTACAAGCTACACTAAAACTGCCATAACTCCTAGCTCGTAAATCCGATCAACGCAAAATTAGCGCCCAAATGAACTAGAAATCATAAGCAACAACTTTCATGAAGACTTCAACTGAAGAAAAAGAATTAACTGGTCTGAATCAGTGCTTCAAAAACAGGGCAGTTGCTAGCATAACTAAAATTATAGTTGTAATGAATAAGTTTATACCTCTTTGGTCAAACCCACCAAGAATCAAGCAAGCAAGTAATCTCTCCCTCCTCTTTTCTTCTTCAATCAGCTGAAATGGAAAGGAGAAGTAGTTTCCTTACCTCCTTTCTTTACTTCCTCTTCCTCTCTTCATCTCTTCTCTCTTTCTCTCTTTCTCTCTTTTCTCTCCTCTCTTTCTTTCTCTCTTTTCTCAATCAGCAAAAATGAAAATGAATGGGGTTGGCTGATTTTTTTATGAGTCCCCTACCTTTATGTGGTAGATAATTGGTTTAGGTGGAAGCTTGCAAGCCACATAAATAAAATGCTACCTTTATTTCTCGTTTTTGCTACCATACTCGGCTAATTCATATTTTGAGCTAGAAATTCTAATTTGTAAAAATTAAATTTCTAACATAATTAAATAATAGAATACTTTTGAAGATTTATGGAAAAAGAATTAGAATTAAATCTAATTTTTCATAATTGATATGCATTTTACAAATCATTAAATCGTTTAATCATTTTGAGAATTAAATCTATTTTAAAAATAAATAAGAATGAGAATAAAAATATTCATGGAATGAAATTATATTTATAAATATGTAATCTCATTCTTAAAATATCTCAAAACTTTAATAAGCGAGAATCAAAATTAATTGATTTCCCCTTGATTTGAATAAAATATATTAAATTTTATTCAACGACCATTTAATAAAAATAAAATCTCCATCTCTACAAATTTTTATAAATCCTCAAATACTTACATAAATATTTTTCACCATTTAAACAAATAAACTATTCACCTGAATAAAATACTGACTCGAGATATCAACTCGATCAGTAAAAATTTTAAACAAACCCAATTCCTCTGAATCGGGAATTAACTAAATAAATAACGTTGGAAATCCATCCAACTAGAAAAAAAAATCCTCCAAAATTTCAGAAAATTAATAATTATTTAAATAATAATAAAAATTAAATTCTGAAAAATCTGGGTTGTTATAGATGGATAGGTGTAGCTATCGACAGATAAATATATCAATTGATGATATATTTTCCTATCGATGGATAGTGTACCTGTCGATAAACAGGTTTTACCTATTGATGACCTGGAATATTAAGAGATCCATGTCATCAATCAATCTGTACAAAAATCTAGCCGTTGATTACTAATCTTATCAATTGATTAATACATACATTCCTGTATGTATAACAGTCGATTGCCAAAATTGGTAATTTTTACTTTTCATTTTTTTTAACGGTCGATTAAGTTCAATTTTGAGTAAGAAATTGATTGAGAAATCAGTAAATATAAATAGTGAGATTAAAACATTGTTCATTCTTACTTGCAATTTTACTAACAATTTCTCTACCTCCTTCTCTTTCTCTCAATCAACGAACTCAATCACTACTCTCTTCTTTAAGTACTCTATTCTCTTAATCTCTTCAAAGTTTTTTACTTCTAATCTTCTACATAAGGAAATGGCATCTTCATCCAAGAAAATCTCTCAAGCCGGGTTCATCTACGAATTGAATAATTTTGTGGCATGCATTATGGTTGAAGAGGCTCCAAAGGAATTTCATCCATTGATGCAATTCCTGGGAAGTGGCAAAGTACAGAAAGCGTTCAAGGAAGCACCAACAATAATTTGCAATTTGGTGGAAGAATTTTGTACCTCTGCAGAAGTTGCTGATGATTTATCAAGCATCAAATTCAACTGCAAAGGACAAGAGTATATTCTTACTACTTTAGTTTTAAATGAATGTTTAGATTTGCCTGTTAATAATACTGATAATGTTCCTAGTGAATCAGATATTAGAAATATGCTTAGAGCTGTTAATTATGCAAATCCTGACATTAATTTAGGGCAAGTAGTTAGAAAACACCTTAGGAGATAATGGTATTATTTCTTTGATGCAATAATAAAATGCTTTAGTGGTAAAATTAGTAATTTTGATGCAATAACTTCAAGCATGCAACATATAGCATATAGTGTATTGTTTGATGAGTATCATAATTTGTCCTCTATATTGCTATCTGAGATCGCTGCTAAGTTAGGAAAGAAGCATAATAGGTCTAATCATATATACTATGCTAGATTTATCATGATTTTTATTAACCACTTTGTCAAAGAAATTGAGATTTACAGGGAAACTGAAACCCTTGAGTGTTGGACTCAAAACAAAAGGGTCTTCAAAGACTTGGTAAGAATCAATCTTCACAGTAATGTGGAATTGATTTATCCACCTTTTGTTCAGGTATTTATCTCAACCTTAACTTCTTCCAATCCCCAATCTTCTTTGCCTTCTGTGGCAACGGAGGGTGTTAGTAATGACCCCAACCCTCCTATCCAAGCCACACATCCAGTTTCAAAGTCCAAATATAAAAGACCAACCTCAACAGGTTCCCAAAAACCTTTTGTTGAAAAATCCAAGAAAAGAAAAACAACTATTGTGGTAGATAGACTAGAAGGAGATGTAGGTGGTGAGGGAACTGGGGAACATCAAAGAACCCAGAAGAATAAGGAGAGTAAGGTTGAGCAACCTCAACCAAGCCACTCCACAATCTCCCAAAAGACTGTGGATGTTAATATGGAAAATACCACATCCCTATTGTCATCCTCTCAAAAGGATGACAATATTGAAAATAGCCCACAACCAGGGGCACAGAACATAATTGGGGACACACAAGCCAAAACAATAACACCATATGAAAGGAGAAAGAAGAAAGTCACCTTTGCACATGGGGAATCACACACTGCAAAATCACAGGAAACTGTGGTGGAGCCTTCACAAAGTCAGGTTGATGTGTCTCATATAAATGATGAGATGCAGCCCCATTCTCTCTCAATTCCAATACCTTCCATTCTTACTTCTCCATCCCAACAAATTTCTTTAGAAAATGTTTTGATAGATTATCAAACATTTTCAGATTCTCCTTCTTTATTCTTCAAGGAGAAGCCAACACTCTCTCATGAATCTTCTTCACAGGATATTTAGGATTCCATTTCTCATATTATTAAAAATATCTCTTCTCAAATAATTTCATCAACAGTTTCTACTCCATCAATTGATGTTTCTTCATCAATTGATATTCAACCATCTACTGATAAGCCATCGATCGATACTCAACATCAATCGATGGGTATGCATCAATCGATGGATATCCCAAACACCTCAACTGTCAATATCTTTACATCAATTGATGCTCAATCAATTGATGTTTCACAAACACTCTTAGGAATGAGTGAGTTGAGTGAGAGGCAGGATTGTAGCCTGACAAAAGGAGAGGGAGTGAGTAAGGACATTCCTATTTCTTCCAGGAATGAGAGTGAAACACTTGAGGGCCCCACCTTAGAAGGTGCACAGAAAATGAGTGAGGGAGAGGTGAGATTCCAGGATGAGATCCTGATGCAAAATAGAGAGATGAATCAGAGAGATAAAACAATTCTTTTATTTGCACAGGAATTAGAAAGTGAATTGATGGCAGAAGAAGAGGAAGTCAAGGAGTTAGGGGGAGTACCTCATGTAGAAGCTAGTGGGAGTGGAGTTGCTAAAGACATTGAAGAGGAGATTGATGCTGGTGATTTGGATCCACAGAACTTCATCCATCTTAATCCACAATATCAGGGATTGGCTACTTCTAGTAACAGGGATGCAGAACAACTCTTGGGGATTGATCATACAGAACAGAGGACAAGAAATCTTAAGGAAAGTATTTCCAATACAACAGATGTATGTTATTTGGCACCTGAGGAGCTAGGAGAAGATTCTAATGAGGAGCCATGGATGAGCACAATTGATGGTTCCGTAGAAGCTGCTGAGACTGAAATTCTCTCTCAATATAGAAGGGCAATGGTGGAAGGAGAAATTGAAGATCCTACTCAGAGGAGAATTGCTCACTGTATGAGAGAATCATTGAAGATTCAAAAGATGACAGTGACAAGAGTTAAGAGGGAACTGGAGATTATCAAGGACTCTATCTCCACTACCAAGGATGTCTTGGATAGGAGATTGAAATCTACCATTCAACACCATGAATCACATCAAAGAAAAGTTCTTCAAGGAATCAAAGAACTTTGCAGCTTCGGAAACTAGAGTGGGCTCTCTAGAAAAGAAAATAGATGTTATCATTGCAGGTCAAAGTCTTCATGCATCTATTCTTCAAAAGTTTCTTGACAGAATGTCACCACCTCCTCCAATTGATGATAACAAAAAGGGGAAGAATGCAAAGAATAAGGATGATGGTGATGGTGATGGCAAAGGACGTGAAAGTGGTGGTGTTGGTGGTTCTGGTATGGACAAGACAAGTGGCATTGGTGGTTCTGTAACAAAAAGATTCAATTACAGAAGTAACAGGGATAATCAGTCTTCAAAGAGATCTAAGTCATCTAATTCTCCCAAAGATGACTTAGAACATAAAAAGGAGGAATTCAGGAAATTTGAAACTGATTTAGAAGCTAGAAGGATTTCTAGGGAAAGAGAAACTCAATCAATGATTGAGAGAGAAAGGAAAAGAATTGAAGATTTGAAGAGAAGCACAGAGTTGGTGACAGAGGCAGTAGAAAAAGGAGACTTGAATGAGTTCATTGCTCAAACAAGAAAAATAAATGAAGATGCACAAAAGGCTGCCAAAGAAAGTAACTCAAATGCTGAAGCCTTTCTATCAATTGATCTTGAAGCCCTAAAAGAGAAGAAAAAGGGCAAAGCCATAATGATTGAAGAAGAGAAGAAAAGGAAAGAGCCAGTTGGCCAGAAGCTTCTTCTGGGAGCTATTTCTACAGGATTGTTAGATGCTGCAAGGAGAGAAAAGGAAAATGAGGAAGTAGCAAGGCAAATGGAAATAGAATGGAATATGGAAGATCAATCAATGGAGCAACCATTGAGGAAAAAGAGAAAAATAGCTATGGCAAGGAAAAGGTCAAGTACTACTCAAGAAACAGTGGTTCAGGAAAACCTTTAAGTTCAACAAGAAGAAATAAGGGAGGAGATAGCAATTGAAGGTTATGATATGAAGGGAATACCAGTAATCAATGAATAAGGACTAATTGGAGTAAGGACTCATCCTGCTACTTCTAATCAAGAGGAATCTATGAGATTAGAGTATGAAAATGGAGTGAAGATCACCTATTCCATGAAAGTGATAATGAAACAGAGTTACAATGTCTTAAAGACTATTCTTCCTCTACTCAATAGAAAGTACAAACTCAACACAACAATTGCTCAGGAGATTCAACAACAAATTTCAAGATTAAAAAGATCCAAGGCAGAAGCTGAACCTGATTCACCTATAAAGATATGGAAGTCACAGGTCAAAAAGGTGGTGTTGGAGCCAAAGTATGCTATGATTTTTACAGATGTGGAGGGCAACACAAAATTCTTTGATATCTGCAAATATCTGGACAAAATCACAGATGAAGTAATACACTACCTAATGAGGCAGCTTGGAGAAACTGACAGGGATGAAGCAATTTCGAGGAGTTCTTTCATGAGGCAGCTAAAGGAAAATGCTAAGAAGAGAAGAAAGAGGAGCTAATTAAATCATGAAGACATTGAAGTTATTTGCAGGAGTTATCTATCAATCTGGTATTTTTCAAAATTAATGTGCAAATTAAATTTCTTGATTCTATCTGAATGTCTTGTTTTATGGGTTTTGTTATCATCAAGTAGATTTATGCCTATTCATATCACAGACACAAATAGGGGGAGATTGTTAGGAATCTACATGTAATTTGATGATAACATTAATCTTAGAATCATAGAAATTTTGTTTTATGTAACTAATCAATTGATATGAAATTTATAAATATCAATTGATCAGGAAACCATTTATCAGTTGAAATGTTATATGAGTCAACTGATAATTTGGACTGTAGCATAGGTGTACTTAATCTATTTCAATCGATAAGGTGTAAATCAATTGATATTATTCTTATCAATTGATGTTAGAGTCAATTGATGTAGATCATCAATTGATGTGTAAATTAAACTGTCAAATTGTAATTATTTGAAGACAGGAAATTGCACAAGTGAAGGATGATCAATTGATATTGAAGCCTCAATGGATGAGAGATCAATTGAAGAAGCCAAGTCAGGAATTGAAGACCATCAACTGATGTGAAGACCCATCGATTGATATATATCGATTGATATCATTTATTAGTCGATAAGTCATTCCATATCAATTGATGGATGTAAAGATCAATCGAAGAAGAACATCAGTTGATGGATTAAAGGATGAATCAATTGATATGCTTAACAACAAATTATCAATTGATTGTGACAACACAGAAAGTGTATCAGTTGTAGATCCAGAGAACAAAAGCACACCTATGGAAGACAGCTTAGGGTGGCTGTGAAGACTCAATCAGTAGCTGTCTTTCAAGACTATTTTCCTAAAAAGGAAAAAGGAAAAAGAGTGACAGATAGAAGCAATCCTAGAATAGGAATTGTAAAATACACTTGTAGTATATAAACAAGTGTAGTAGCATTGTTAGAAAGAGAGAAAAGTTAGACAATATTTCTACAATCAATTGATCAAGCTCAAGAGCACATTGTAAGATCAGTTAATTCTTTCTAACTTTGTAAAATCGAAGCTAGGTTATTTTTAACCTAGGAATATTGAGCAAAAATATATATCTGATGGAAAAATCAATCCATCAGTAATTTTTAAATCTCTCTTGTTCATTTTAATTTTCAGTTGTTTGTTCAAACATATTCTATCAATCTTTTAAACATCAAGAGCAAATATTAAATGCCCTAAAAAGTTTTAATATTTATATTCAACCCCCCCCCTTCTCCAAATATTAACATTGTTCTTAAGAATAACAGAATCACTAAATTAAAATCATAAATCACCAAAATTTGAACGTGAATCACCAAAAATTTAAAATCAATCACCAAATTTTCTGAATGTAAATATCTAATCCCCTTCTCAAAATTTAAGTACATGATAGTGATGTAATCATACTATGTTATAAATCTAACACGATGCTGATACAAACATCATTAAAGTGGTAGAAAAAAAATCATTTTATCATCATTCATGTTGTGTTCATTGTGAAGGTGGTGTTCTCATAATGATGGAGATAGAGATTTTGTTGAATCTGACTTATAAACGTCATAGAAAACATAGTCGAATTTAATTTGTCTCATCGAAGATGATGAACATCTCGCCGAAAATAATGAACAAGATAGATACATAATGATAATATATGTATATATGGAAGTACAGGATAATTGTAACTTCGTCGAAATTGTTAGCAGCGATAGTGGCACAATGATCTGATGGCAAAGATAGTGAGGGGGAGATGGAACGGGTATGCAGAAAAGAGATGGAGGAGATAGATGATAAAAAAAATGTAGATCTGGGGGTACAAGTGAAGAGAGAGAGAAATAATTGAGTGGTTAAGATTTAATTGAATTTAAAAAATTTAATAGCTAAGATTATATCTCAGTTCTCATTTTAGTTGGGTTCTCATTTGAGTACCTGCCTATATATATATATATAGATGCTTATTCCATTGAGAACCTTTTTAAAATGAGATATGAGAACTGGGCTCAAATTAGGCCCAATAGCCATGAGACTATTCAGTATACAAGCAACCGTTATTTTTCAATTTAAAAAACCCATTTATTAAAAACACTTCATGCACAATAACTCCCGCTCACGGTTAGCCACGAAACCCACTCAACCTCCACACTCTCTCTTTCTCTCTCTCATTCTCTTCTTCTACAATCACTCTCTAAACACTACACTCCTGCAATTGTTGTATAACACAGAGGTATATCAGTTCGTTTATTGAATTTTTCAATATGTTTCAATTTTTTGCCGTAAATCAACGAAACACTAGAAATTTCATCTTTGTTTCCATCGATTTTAGTAATTACAGTAGCATAATCTTCTCTTTTCGTTGTTTTTGCAGAAAATCGTGGTTCATATGCACAAAGTTTGAAGAATTTGAGATCATTCAAACCACCTGATTATATCTCTTAGTTTGTAAGTGTTACTCTAATATTGTAAGTATAACTCTAATAGTATAAGTAGTAGAGCATATTGTAAGTAACAACTACTGATTTTGTGTTTTTTCATTGTCCTCTTTTTCAATGGATCATAGCACAACAGGTACAAAAATATCATAATAGTCACTTTCTATTTTTATAGTCACTTTTTGTTTTTTACTGAATTTATTATCAATTTCTGTTTTCTACTGATTTTGTGCTTTTGTGCTAAATTTATATAGTTTTATTTTGTTATCACTAACTTTTAGGCACTGATTTGGTGTTTTGACTATTTTTTAATGTTAAGTAATTTTGTATATTTTTGATTTGATATCAGTAATTTTTAGGTACTGATTTGGTGATTTGTTATTGTTTTGATTTTGTGATTTGATCTGATGTTTTGTTCTTGTTTTTACCCTCTTTGTCAGTGTTTTGTTCATCTCTTAGATCTTATTTAGGGGTTTAAGTTAGGGTTTGGTTGTGATTTTATTTATTTTCGTGTTGCTTCAAATTGTATGTATGACTGTAATTGCTTGTTGTATACATATATGATTTTATAAAATACATGTTACTGCACAATTGGGGAATTGATTTTAGTATGTTGTTAAATTTTGTCCAGGATAGTCAGTGGTGATTCCTTTAATTCTAATTGTGTGATGTGTTTAATTTAGTTTTTATGGTAAATTGTTAGTTAGCGATTGCTATTTATCATTTATTTACTATGGTACTGGGACTGGGACTGTACTACAGATGGTTATGAGTTATGAACACTGCCCTAGTACTATAGCATTACTATTGCCCCCTCTTATTATTGGAGTAATTGACTAGACCTAGGACAATGAGAGAATTATTATAACCAGAACTTGTTTTTATGATTTACGAGATGAGAATCAAATTATGAATTTATTAAAATATTTCTATAAATTATCAAAATCATTCCTCATAATAATATTTAACAAAGATTAGTAATTTTTAGGTACTGATTTGGTGATTTGTTATTGTTTTGATTTGGTGATTTGTAAAATCAGTCCTTTAATTCTGATTGTGTGCTATATTTATCATTTATAACTATGGGAGAACATTGTGTTATGAGTTTCATAATGTGTTATGAGTATCTTGCAAGGTTTTTAGTTTAATTTTGTGAATGTAGAAATTTGATTTGACACCTATGATGTTTAAAGTTGTACTTAAATAAATCTGGTGTTATGAGTTTGATAACATGTAATTTACTTATGTGTGTTCCACACACGGTTCTTTAACAGTTTTTTTAAAAAAATGATTTGCCTTGTACTTGGGATTACAATCTGTACCTGGGATTAAACTGATTTTATAACTTAAGGTCTGCATTTTACTTAACGCTTGTTATAGGCATTTAAGAGATATGAGTAGTTACAACAAACACTATTTTACATCTTATTAAATATTACATGCATATATAAGCTTCTTAAAATGATAAGCATGAATTTGTGAATTTTAAATTTACTAGTCATTGACTAGTATGAATTTGTGGTGTTTAAATTTATAATTTATATATTTCATATGAACCCTCTTTATTATTGTTTGAGTGACTAGTTCTATATTTTACAATGATTGTAGGCTCTACAAGAAGAAAAAGTAAAAGGTTGAGAAACCGAAGCTTCCCTAAATCATCATATGATAATCCACTTCTAATTAATGATGATTTAATAGATGATGAAGCGAATCTGAACGAGCAAGATCAAGATGCAGAACCTACCATTGATACTCAAGGTAAAAAAAATAAGCTTATTTCAAAATCAATAGTAACTAATTTGAATAATTATATCAAATGCACTAATTTTCGTGCCTACAGATCAGACTGATGATGATGACTATGATGATTTCGTGAGGCCAATTGGGAACATATATGATACAAATCTGGTAAGCTCCACTGGTTCACGCAAGGAACTAAGATCCAAAAAGGCAGCTGAAATCAGAGAATTAACCCCTGAAAATATCAAGATTCCTCCAATGGAAAAAGAAAACAAATTCAAAATTAGAGCAAATAAGAACAAAAAAGTGAAATCAAAAGTTCAACTTGTTGATGAGGTAACTATAATCGTCTATAGTTGAGTCAAAATTAATTATTACCATTGTACTAATAATGCATGCATATTGTATTAGGGGACTGATGAAGATAGGGATGCGGAAGAAAAACAAAAAGATAAAGAAGCTAAAGGGAAGACAAAAAAGAGAAAGAAAGTTAAAAAGGTAAAAACAACTCAAAACACCACAAATCACCTAATTCAACATTATCAACTGACTTTTACTTTTTTCTTTATATTTTTATTGCCTTATGTTAGGCTACTACTGAAGATGAAGTACGCAAAGGAAATGACAACACCGTGGGCAAAGAAAGAAAAAAGACAAAAACAAAATTCATTGAAGAGGTAAAAAAATTCTAACATAGCAGGCAATCTTTTACTCCAATTATATAGGATGTTCTTACTTTTTTTAGCCTAATTGGGATTATCTAGGCATATATAGTTGGAATTGTTTGTCTTCCAGAGGTGTCAAATTTATATATGTATATAGAATAGATTTAATAGTATATGTATACTTTGGATATTCAAACTACTTGGTCTATAGCCTAAATTTATTTGACTTGTTACTGCCCTGCTCTGATTAAATATTCCCCAGTCCTGCATACACTTGATGACTTGATTTAATATTAAATATAAGTATTTATGTTAGGTTCTATAACCTTAATCCTATAAACTTTTTCAAGGAGGAAGATGAATATGATGAAGAAGAAAACCACAACAGAAGAAATAAAAAAAGAAAAATGTAACTGATTCTTTCAAGATCAGGAACTCTCCAACAAATCTGATAGCAATGATCACTTCTTTTTCTGAATAATAGAAGGCATGTGTCAGAGAAACTAGTTTCGGGCATCTGTTGGATTTTTCCTTGGGAATGATACCACACAGAATAGCGTAGTACAACATACTTCAGTGTTTTGATACAGAAAGTCGATGCTTGGAACTTCCTTGGGGTACGTTACATGTGATTGATTGAGATGTACATGATGTCTTGGGCCTTCCTATTGGTCCAAAACATTTTAACTATGCACGAACTATAGCAAGGAAAGGTCCATAGACATCGCAATTCTCATGAAGGCCAACATATATTATCTCACCATCGGTTGTTATTGAAATTCTGAATGGAATGGATGAAGTTACTAAGATGTTCAAGATTAATTTTTTGATAATCATGTCCAATGTGTTAATTGAATGAAACACAACATCATACTTGATTAGAGATATATTGGATTATGACATCGATCTTGATAATTGTGCCGAATACAACTGGGGAGAGCGGGTGATAAATAGCCTGGTGAATACCAAAAATAGCTGGCAAGCAATGAATTCACTTTTTTACCCCGGACCAATTATTTTTCTCACTATAAGAACACTTACCATTTTAACTTTACTTACAATATATATTTTATACTTTAATATCACCACTTATGGCTGTTTTTGGAATTGTTAAATTTTTAGATATTTTATGTTGATCGTGTTATGATTAAGGGGAAACAACTGGTGGGAAGATAGTTCCCAGCATTCAAAGGTTGGATAAGGCAACTGTTAAAATTAAGACAATCAGAATAAATGAAGTCTGATTCTTTTGGGAGTGGACGAATAATTCCTGCTAGATGGCAAGAAAAAAATCCTCCGCAAGTAAGGAATATGAAACTCGCTTTGTATTACATAAAATCAACCTATTATATGTTTCTTATTTGGTGACTTGTGAATATTTTAAGTGATTTGTATATATAATGACTCTTCTATCAATCTCATTTATACTATAATTTTGAATAATTGGAACAAGTAAATGAGCAAAATACTGATTTTGTGGTGGATAATGTTAGTGTATGTGCCCTAGAGGCAATACAATAGACCTTTATGTCAATTGATTATTCAATAAACATATTTATTATGACTTTAATTACTACGATGTATTTGTTGGCATAATAAATGTCCTTAGAATCATGATACATATTGTATAGTTTAGTACATGACTTGAACTTGAGATTATATAATAGATCATATTCTTAAATGTCCTGTTAGGTCCAAAGTGTTGTAGAGGAGGGGGGTGAATACAACTGTTTGAAAGTAATGAGAAAATATACAAATATGCAGGTAATAAATGATGACACGGAATTTCAAGAATATATTTTTATATTCATTGAGGGATTTGCTACAACATTCATAAAAGCATCATGATCAGTTGAACAATAAATACAGCAATTAAAGCTTGATTCAACTGATCCTTTCTCTCACTATTATTTTACAGTAAATGCTCTCTCTTAAAAAATATCATAGAAAATACAGAGATGGATAAAAGTCAAATACAAATGAAAACAAAGTGCTTCTTTTATAATGTCGTATACTCTTGATCTTGTCCTTTTTGTGTACGTGGCCCAATCAGGACTTGACAACAAAAAGTACTTTCCCAACCACTCTAGATCAACCGTTCACAATAATCCACTTGTCCCTTGAACATTAAATGCTACATATCGACCCGCATCTCGATCTCGGCCTGGACCCATCTCGATCTCGATCTTGGTCGACAATCTCGATCTCGATCTGTGAAAATCTCGATCTCGATCTATGAGAATCTCGATCTCGATCTATGAGAATCTCGATCTCGATCTGTGAAAATCTCGATCTCGATCTATGAGAATCTCGATCTCGATCTTTGAGAATCTCGATCTGCCGTGGATCGAGATTTGCCTTGCAATGTTTTTCTTCAATTATCAATCTCGATCCGCATCTCGATCTGCTGTGGATCGACATTTGCCTTAGCAAATATGCACTCATCCAATGTTGACTTTCTTTAGTGACTAATTGTGGATTAACCTTTATGAGCAAGTTTCCCAAGCTTCTTCAATTTCTTTTCCTCACTCAATTCAAATGAGATCTTTTGTTACTGACATGAACTTGCCTCCAATGTCCTGACACTTGATGCAATGGTCTGGTTCATAAGTGACTAGTCTTGTAGGGGTTCTTGCTTCTGAATGTCAGTTCTCATTTGTTGATTAACCTTTACATTATCCAGTTGTTGAGATACATTACATGGAATCACTTTGGTCTTCTTGATACTTCTTTGACATTAATTTGATTCTCCATTAGGTAAGTTAGGGCATGAGCAATACTGAGATTGAACTTCTTCTCACTTAGGCATTCTTGATTAACCAAATTAGTTACTTGTAGTTACCAAGTATCATTACCATTTCTACAGTAGATTGATTCCATGTGCTTCTTCAATTTCCCTTGTTTTGCTGTTGTTTTATCTTTTACCTAGTTGAGTTACATAGTAATTAAGTGTTACAAGTTAGTACACATATGCCTTTCATGTCCCTAGTCGAGTATTATTATTATAGGACAATAATAATACATAAATAGACTAGTATGTTGTTTGAATGATAACCACATCTCATTGGTTATAAGTATGGGGATACTAAAGTCAACACATATGTACATGCAGGAGTACATGGTATTGGACAAACCCACAGTGAGATTCTTCATGTTTAATAAAATCATAAGAAAGACTCACAGTGATAATGGTGTAATGATCCTCTGACTTGAGATCATTATATTTCTGTACGAGGATTAATATACTTTGAATATATTAAAAGTTACCTTTGACCGGGTAATGATAAAAGTGGACATCGGGTATATCATGAGTCGTATGAAAAATATGAATGATAGATAAATGATTTAACCCTCCAATAATTAGGAGAGATATTATTGGCCTATTGATTGAGTGAGACTATAAAATGCATGGTCGTGCTCAAATAATGATTTGTTTTCATAGTCTACTCATGGATCAAGTAAACCCGGATTAAATGTTGTAGAGGATGACTAAATACATGCCTCAAATTTAATCTATAATATATATGGTTAAAGGGATTATATTACTCGGAAACATTAATCATGAAAGGTTTTATCGAATCACGATTTAATTATTATTTAATTGGGTAACAATGATGTATTATTAGATACCGCTCATTGTTTATAATTTTATTGGAGAATAAAATTATTGCTAATTAAATAATAGCCTATAGGGTCACACACATAGAGCACTTAAAGGAATAGTTAATTTAAATTATAGATTTAAATTAATTGATGATTATTTGAATTTTATTATATTAATTAAGTGAGACTTAATTAATTGAAATAATAAAATTCGAATTTGAATTCTGCCCTTAATAATTAAGTATGACTTAGTTATTAATTAAATAATAGAAATTCGGTTTTATTATTTATTCTAAACCTACATGGGTTAGGTTTTGCTAATTGGGCCTTTTAACCAGCATTATAAATAGATAATGATAGGGTTAAGAGGGATTACGTTTTTGAGAAACAAAATCCCTAGAGGCAGCAGCAAGCACACAGCAGCAAGCACAGCAAGGCAGAAACAAATTCGAAATCATCAAAGGAGCTAGTACAATCCATTCCGTAATCAAGATCGTGGGACGTTCTTGAAGGTGCTCGTGTGGATACCATAGAGGTGTTTTCGAGAGGAAGACACAAGTCGTGAAAGCTAGGATCTCCGTTGAGTTCGTGTAAACCAAGACCAGATAAATGTATGATTCCGTTTCACAATAATCAGTCTAGGCTTATACATGATCCTGCGTTAAGGGTTCCAAATTTTTGTTATATTTACGTTTAATCCCCTGCGTTTTATGCCTCGGAACCCAACAGATAATGCAGACAAGGACAATTTATAGCAGGTATGAAGTGAATAAGTACAATTACCAACTGTTTATGTTTATCGAATAATTGTTTCATCTTTCTAGGAAAAGGACAAAGAGAATGAAGTACCAACTAGCCGTGAACCAGAAAACCGTTGTACCCCAATAGTGACTTCATCTGAAAGACAATCAGAAAAACATCATCCAATTGAAAAGGTTTTTTATAACACAAGTCTTCATCAAAAATTATATGTATACATCAGTACTTTTAACGGTCTTACAAATATTTTAAATTGTTTTTCAGGAATGGTTTGATAGCTTAAGTGTCAAAGTAGCTATGTTGATGGATGCAATTGAGATATATAATACCAAACTCAATGTTGCAAAGAATATGCATCCAAATAACAACATTTCTCAACTAGAGGGTCAAGTCACGGAGGTGATTAAAAAAATTACACCGAGTTCAGAAAAGAATGTTGATGGTATCCCGGAAATTGACAACATGCAAAGTGAAGACGTTGTACAAAAAGGTAATCAACTGTGAACATTAAAAAACATTCCATTATTGAAGCACCCACCCACTTATATAATAACTCTCTTTTATTTTATGTTAACAGATGTGGTGGATCTAGAAAGAGTACAAATTAACACGGAAATTGGGGATTTAGATGAAATAGACGAATCTATTTTTGAACATGTTGAAATGATCGAGTATATCTACTCTTCCCAAGGAATAAGAGATATAGAAGATTACATAGAAGAAACATCAATACCTTCTTTCTCACTCGGAATTGATCTTCAAAATCCAATATCTACCATATACAATGATATCATCAATGAACATGGAGACTTGTTTGGGTTGTGGGAATAGAAAGAAGGGGAGAAGAAGGAGACTGAGAAAGAAGGGGAGGAGAGAGGGCCACAGAAAGAAGGGGAGGAGAAAGGGCCACAGAAAGAAGGGGAGAAGAAGGTGCTAGAAAATGAAGGGGAGAACAAGTTGTCAGATAATGAAGGGGAAAAAAATAGGCCAAATAATGATGAGGTTACACCGGCACCTCAACAACATCAACGAAAAGGCAAGGAGGGATGCCAAACTAGGGCATGCATTATTATCCTCGTATGTACAAAGAAATGTTGATCTTAATGCAAAATATTCAACACAAGAATATGTTGTATGGAGGTGGATCATTCAACCAGTAGGAAATTCATTGTAAGTATACTAACCTATGTTTAATTTTGCACCAATCAGCAAACACCTACCTTGTGTTATACTAATGTTATGATTTTGTATACAACTCAGAGAACATGTGTTTGACTATGGAAATCAGTATTGCATTCGAGAACATATGACAACCTTCAAACCTAGAGAGAAATTGTTATATTCTCTAATTAATGTGTGGTCCATCTTATTGAATGACAAAGAGAAGTACAGAGCACCAGAATCACCATTCATATTATTTTTGAATACATCATTCTCGATAATTATATTTTTTTGTGAGATACTTGAATGAAATAAGAAGTTCTTGCTTATAATATCTAAAAAATGCACAAGTTGGACCCTTGGATGAGGAAAAATCTAAGGAGGAATGCTACAATATATTTGCTGGTGAAATGATGCATTTTCTGGAAACAAATCCAACAACAAAATTTGACGAATATGATCTGGTATCGTCGTTTCTATTGCCAAGTTTCTATGTATATTTATGTATGAATTAATAATTTTGCTGCCACTATTAAAACTAACCAATACTGTGTTTCAGATTTTTTTTCTCAATTCTGGTGGATGAACATTACTATCTGCTATGTTTCAACATGAAAATTGAAACATATGAGGTGATGGATAACATTAGACCAGGAAAAGTAGCTCCTAAAGTATATGGAAGATCTATTTGTGAAATAGTGAGCATCTAAAACACTATCTTTTTCCCTCCACTAATTATTTGTACTCACATTAGGAAAATTAACTACTTTTCTTATGTATATAGAGAAAACATTTCGTGAAGTATTTGAAAGAACAACAGTTCACATTGCTTGCTGAGAAATTAAGTAAATTCAAGGCTTCTTATCCAATACTGAAATGGCAAACTTTGATAAACTACACGGACTGTGGTATATTTCTCATGAGACACATGGAGACATACAAAGGCAGCCGAAAGAATTGGGATACTCAATTTAAAGAAGAAAATGTAATTACACCCCCAAGCATGCACAAAATAATTCAATATCCAACTGTGTTTTATAAATTGAGCATTAGATATCATATTATTAAATAAATATACCATTTGTTTTTAATTAATGCATGTGTATCTTTCTTAACTAAATAATATTTGATTTCTACTTGCACAAATCCATAAATATTCTGTTAAATTATCGTGTAAATTTTGTTTTTACAGATAGGACAAAAATCACAAATTGATAGGCTAAGGGTGAAGTGTAACATCCCGTAATTTTTAAAATATTTTAGCTATTTTATTTAATATTTTGAATAATATTAGTAGGCTATTATTGATTTATTAGTTGCATATATTTATATTTATTTTATTATTAGAATATTTTAGATGGTATTTTAGTCAACAAGAGTGTAGTGACCCGAAATTTTGACGTTTGGGATTATTAAGAATTTTTGGATAAAATTTTTCGTTTTATGAATAAACGATTTTATGGATATGTTGTCATAAGGAACTTAAGATATGAAGTCGTATTATTAATGTGTGATATAAAGGAGTGTATGTAAATCTCACCAGAACTCGGAGATTCATAACTCAAAAATATTTCGTAGTTCATATCTTTAAGTTAGCCTACGTAATATACGTAGTACTTTCTTAGTATATTTTAACCGGAAAATCGTATCCCAACTCTTCCGAATAAATAGGATAGAGTTTAAATAATAGAATATAATGAACAATAATTAGGAATGAGGTTTTTGTGGGTATTCGATTTATTAGAATTCTCAGAACGAGTAATAATTATTAAGCTCGTCATAGCGGATTGTTACGAAAACGTATCCTAAATTACTTCCTTAAATTAGTAAATGCCATAATAATTATACAAGGTAAGTGTTAATACTTGCATTAGTTGGTGTAAATAAAGAAAGCTAGTAACTTTGACCAAAGTCAAGAAGACTTCCTTGACTTACCCTTTGACTTATCCAAGAGCCAAGCTAGTTAAATATCTAATTAATCAAACAAATATTACATAAACACAAAAATCAAAACAAGCAAGTATTTTCTCCCCCATTTGAAGAGCTCTCGGCCAAAGCAAGGAAAGGAGGAAGAAGAAGATGAAAAGCTTGTAACTTTGGATTCCCTTGGCCGTTTTGCGCGTTTCACCACTCAAAACGAAGATTATCTCGAGTTCTATGCATCTAGTGTAAGCACTCTCCTCACCTCCTATCTTCTCTAGTTCGTTTCTTAGTTTGTATAAACTGATAGTTTCAGATTTTGGAAAGTTATGATCTAGAAATCAAAGAGAGAAGAGATGAAGAAAGAAAGAGGAAGAAGAGAAAGGATGTTAGCAAGCTACTTTCCCTTTCCATTCCAGCTGATTGAAGAGGAAAAGTGGAGGGAGAGAATGCTTGGTTGCTTGATTCTTGATGGGTTTGACTAAAGAGGTATAAACTCTTTCCTTACAACTATGGTTTCAGTTTAAGCTAGCTACTGCCCTGTTTTGAAGCACTGATTCGGACCAGTTTTATTATTTTCTTCGATTGATGACTTGATGAAAGTTGTTCTATTTAGTTTCTAGTTTATTTACGCGCAAACCTTGTGTCGTTTGGATAAACGAGTAAAAAGTTATGAGTGTTTTAGCGAAGGTAGCGCGGAGTAGTGTTTTCTGTGTTCGGGTTTTAGAGTTGTTCAGTTCGTTTTTGGCTTGAATAAAATTATTTTGAGATGAAATTTTTATGAGAGCTTTGCCAGATATCCAAGAATATGTCTGCAAAATTTGGTATTAAAATGATTATGTTTCAATTTATTAAAAATGTTTGAGTAAAGGGTGGCAGTAACGTTTTATGTTTTTGAATTGGTTGTCCTGTTTTGGAGAATTGTTTTGGAAAGGTTAAAGACCTTAATTGATGTGGGTCAAATGATGAAAGTGGTTCATAAATCTCTTTACTAGAAGTTTGCAAAGTTTAGTAATTTTTGAGCTTTGATTGAAAGAGTTATGAGTAGTTGAACACTAGCTTGTAAGAACATGATTGAATTGTTGGCTGATTTCTATGAGTTATTGGTAATGTTTGGAGTATTAATAAATTGTGTTTGGGCTTGGGATATCTTGAGTACATTCCCAAGTAGTGGTATAAAATTTATGGAGGTTGTTTGGTTGATTTGGAGATGGTTAAAATGAGGTAAACGATGAGCGTACAAACGGAACCATACAAAATTGTTTCTGCCTACCAACTGTTCATAAAACCCGAAGGGTCTACCCTGCCTTTCTTGATGATTTCTTTATATGGTTGGATAGATATCGGTCTCTAGATAGTTTGCGCGCTAATTTTGCGTCAAACGGAGTTATGAGTTAAAAGTTATGGCCAAAATAGTCAGGTTAGGCAAAAAACTCAGCTGCTCTGTTTTTGACTGACTTGGAGTAGGTGATCAGCCTAGTTAAGCTACTCCATAAATATTGAGCCTTTTATTTTAAATAGTAGGCACATATGTGAAGATTTGGAAAGAAGAATTTGGTTAAAAAGACTAAAACCTGATTTATGAAAAATGTTTGAATCCAAGTGGTGCAAATGAAAAGTTAAGGGAAATGCTAATGTTTTAGTCCTAGCTATTCCTTATTATGAAATGACATTTGAGGTTAAACTAGAAAACGAAATCTCAACGCAAGATGTCATGTGATGACATAAGAATGCTATAAGCTAATGGACTTGTTTATTATGTGTTGTTTGGAAAGGTTAAGGTAGTTATACGAGTATGTTTAATAGAGCAATTAAGATATGCTCGTATAGCTAAGCGTATTTTGTTTCCGATTCGTAGATACTCGGACGAAGCCAGGAAGGAGCTTACTTCCGCGGGAACATACAGGCAAGTTTCCAACTCTATCCTTTTATTCCATATCAGAATATTATTGATTCATGGTGATGCCAAAACTCTTGAAATCTTTGACTTGATGATAAGTTCTTTGATTATACATTTTGTTGTTGTGTTAGAACTACTTAGCTCATTGTTGTCATTAGAAATGCACGTCGGCATTTCATCTTGAACTGTCTTGTTCATTTATAACTTGATTCTTCTGTTACTCTGAACTTCTCGAAAAGTTAGAGTATGCAAGTATCCGACGCTTTGTCATTTCAATTCTGATTTATGACAAGACTGTGTATAGGTTGTTAAGATTGTTTATCGTGAGTTGTTTCGAATCTTTTTCAACCTAATCCTGAGACGACTCTGAACTTCTTGAAAAGTTAGAGTTTGTATAGCAGATTCCTAAACTTTAGACTTTATAACGGTTTATTGGTTATAAAGCTCTGTGGTGTTTGAAATTCCATTCGGATGGGACTATATACTGTGCGTTCGCGCCTCCGAACTTCTCAAAAAGTTAGAGGACGCCTTGTATCAGTTTTGTATAACTGAACCTAGTATCGAGTACATCTTTTTGGTGCTCGATGGTCGACCGGGAGTAGTCTAGCGTGTCTCGACGGTTAGTCGAGGTTCAATGTTTTAAATAATATTTAGTTTATTAAATATTATTTAAAGAATATAGAAAGTGTTTAAAGGTTAATTAAATACTTTCAGGGCATTTGAAATTATTTAAATATTATTTATTATTGATTAAATATTATTTAAATATTTTGGGACATTTAAAAGTATTTAACTACTGATTAAATACTTTCGACTCGTTTTGGTTTATTTAGATATTATTTAAATATGTTGAATCATTTAAGATTATTTATATATTAAATAATCTTGATTATATTTTAATTAAATATTTTATTCTTTTAAATCCTTTTAATATTTTTCGAGGACTATTCTGGGCCTCCTAAATATTAATAAAATATTTTATTGTTCTTTAAAAATATTCTGGAGTTGTCTAAACTTTTTTAAATATTATTTTTCATTAAATAATAAATAGTGAGCGATGACTCAGATATTTTGTATTTATTCTGAGTCGATAACTCCAGGTTCGGGAGGTAACGTCCGGCTCCGATATTCCTCCCAGATGTATAGGTGCCTTATGGCCCATTATCTCACTCCAAAAATATAGTATTTTGTGGAGTCTATTTCAACCAGTATTAGCGGATCCCCGGTCGCATTCTTGAGTCTCCTTGATTCAAGGGTTTCTGTCTTGTTAAATTCGTTGACTGAGAGTCAACCCAGATGTTTCGAGATTACTCTCACCTCGTTTCGGGAGCCAAGCTATTATCAGATATTGAAATCTAACAATAGGTCGTTGCTGTTCTGGAAGGTTGTATTAAATTCCCTTCCTTATCTGTTGATTGAAATCCTGTGATGGATTGTTGTGTTGTTCTGGAAGGTTGTATTAAATTCCATTCCTTATCTGTTGATGAAATCCTGTGATGGATTGTTGTGTTGTTCTGGAAGGTTGTATTAAATTCCCTTCCTTATCTGTTGATTGAAATCCTGTGATGGATTGTTGTGTTGTTCTGGAAGGTTTTATTAAATTCCCTTCCTTATCTGTTGATGAAATCCTGTGATGGATTGTTGTGTTGTTCTGGAAGGTTGTATTAAATTCCCTTCCTTATCTGTTGATTGAAATCCTGTGATGGATTGTTGTGTTGTTCTGGAAGGTTGTATTAAATTCCCTTCCTTATCTGTTGATGAAATCCTGTGATGGATTGTTGTGTTATTCTGGAAGGTTGTATTAAATTCCCTTCCTTATCTGTTGATTGAAATCCTGTGATGGATTGTTGTGTTGTTCTGGAAGGTTGTATTAAATTCCCTTCCTTATCTGTTGATGAAATCCTGTGATGGATTGTTGTGTTGTTCTGGAAGGTTGTATTAAATTCCCTTCCTTATCTGTTGATTGAAATCCTGTGATGGATTGTTGTGTTGTTCTGGAAGGTTGTATTAAATTCCCTTCCTTATCTGTTGATGAAATCCTGTGATGGATTGTTGTGTTGTTCTGGAAGGTTGTATTAAATTCCCTTCCTTATCTGTTGATTGAAATCCTGTGATGGATTGTTGTGTTGTTCTGGAAGGTTGTATTAAATTCCCTTCCTTATCTGTTGATTGAAATCTTGTGATGGATTGTTGTGTTGTTCTGGGAGGTTGTATTAAATTCCCTTCCTTAACAGTTGATTGAAATCCTAGAGTGGATGGTTGTTATTCTAGAAGGTTTGATTAAATTTCCTTCTAGGTTTGATGATTTTTGAAGTATTCATCAGGGACTGGAGTAAAAGTTGCGTAAGAGGTCGGGGACGCACGACCCAGCCGTAATTAAAGGCCCATGAGTTGCCTAGGGTGACATCCCGATAAGGGGTTGTCCTTCTACTAGTAGAGAAAATGACGAGATGTCGATTGTACATGCGACTGATCATCGAGTACAATAAGGCGTTGAAAAATCTCCAGTTAATCCCGTTTCTTCCAATTGGAATTTGACGTTGCACTGTAACGAAAGCCTAGATGCTGTGTTACCGATAGTGTCAACGGGAATGTAATCCACTCTGAGTTGGTTGGTTGTTTTGAGTATCGTTTTACTCGTATATATCAGTTTCATTGGTCCTACACTAACGATAGTGTGAATGAGAACTGTTGAGCTTTTATTGATTCTTTTTGTAGTATCTTGAACTGCCTTCTTATTGATGCTCGAATAAATGGTACTCTGTGGTTGATGCCATTGTGCTAAATTGTCGATTCTGTTGTTCCCCATATTGTGAATTTAAATTGTGGTATCGCAGTAACTTGAACTGCGTTATTATCGTGAATATCTTCTTGTCTCGTGAACTTTGCTTCTGTTATTGTCGAGATATAATTGGTTATACATCTTCACTCATATTAAAAGTTGTATACTGTTATTGTTGAATATCCAGTTGGGATAATTATGGCTATCACCTTTTTCCTTGAAATATTCTGATAAATAACTTGCTGAGCATTCTTTGGCTCATTCTTGCTTTTTGTAAATCTTATATCTTGCAGAAAGAGATGACTATGAATTGTCTACCTCGAGTATTATGTTAAGGAACAGGAAGATTCGATCTTGAGCTAGTCAGGTTCAGGACTTCGATAAATGGTGCAAGAAAGGCGGGATTCCAGATTAGAATCCTAGACTTATTGAAAAATATGTAATGTGACAGTAGATCTTGGATTAATGTTTACTTCTAATGTAACATCATGTGGAAGTTATATTAGTAGTGTGAGATCCTGAGGATACATTGGTTTGTAATAACTATTACTATTTTAAGTTCGTTTCCTGATACTATAACTTGAGTTGTGTATTTGGTTTGGGGTCACTGCTTTTATGTTTGATTATTATAATGATTAAAGCAGGTGAGTGATGTTATTGTGATGGATATTGGACCGTGATGACCCAGATCCCTGACCCCGGATCTGGGGGCGTCACATAGATGGTATCAGAGCTCTAGGTTATAGTATTCAAGAACGAGAGAGTTAAGAGTTATGTTTGGATAAGATTAATAGAGAGCGAGCTCCTATCGAAGTCATATTCGGGCTATCGGATGTAGCAGTGATGTATATTATGAGGCTGATATACTCATATAAGGATGGTTAGGAAAGATAATAAGAACTTTCCTTACAAGGATGTCGAACACTAGCCGAGGAGACTCATCTGAGTAAGAGGATTTATGATTGAGAATGAGAGCTTAAGAATTATGGAGCACTTATAAAAGAGCCTTGATATGCTATAAGTGTAGCACAAGGTATGCTAGTACCCCAGGACCGAGGGGAGCATTACTGAGCGAAGAGAACCACCTTATTCTTGGCACAATCATTAAGATGACCATGTTCAAAGTGATGGCATGTCAAATCTTCACCAATCTTTCATCTATTGGCAATAAGCTAAAGAGATAATATGCATTTCAGTAAACCCTTGTTAAGGTTATGGAGCGAATGTGATTGATGGTCCAAGATATTGACTATTGATATTGTTATTGACTGACTTGTGGATACTTGAGAGTAAGTGTATATATATAGGGACTCATGGTTATTTCCCTTATGGTATACATTATGTTATAAGTGACTGAGGGGATGTTGATGTTTGGGGGTTACTAAAGGACCAAGATTATTTGTGAATGTGTTGGGATTGTAATTGAGGTGTTTTTACACCGGGCATAGTCCGACATATGAATAGGTCATGCCCAATTTTCTGTAGAAAATACGTTCCCATTAGTTTAATGAAATTTAGAAATAAGAGGACGTGTAAATGGAATGTTTCAGGGTAAAATGGAGTAGTATGGCTTAAAGAATATAGCCATCTATATATGAGTAATATTGAGGATTCTGTTGAGGATTCTCTGAGAGTAAAAAGTAAAGCCTTAATTTAAATGATGTATGGTATGCATACAATGTAGAGTTGCAACAAAGAGATGAGATACACACTTGATATAATTTTTGAGTATATTAAGGATGTTGGATTAAAGTAAATCTTGGGATAGAGATGACCGCCACATTGCAAATATGGTGGTTGGATTAACCAGTATAAAGGAGTTATGGCATAAATGCTGGTATGGAGTTACTTGTTTTAATAATGGAATTCCGGACTAGAGAGCGGTCTGAGTAGTCATTGATGATCCTAAATTTCTGAAAAGTATTTGGTCGAGGCCTAATAAGATCGTTGATTCAGCAAGAACTCTTATGAACTTGGTTGAACAAAGAATTCTTTAGCCATAGCTATTTCTTGCATTATGCAACTGTTTCCTAAGTATCTGGAAATTCAGATGTAATTAAAGTTCTAGACCTGAAACAAGAGTGTGTCAGATCATGAATCAAAGTCTATGGGAATTGTCAAGATTGTCCCAAAGGAAGTGAATTGTGAATAAAGTCACAGTGTTGGAAATAACTAACTATGACAGAATATGAAAAATAAAGTGGCTACATATATGGAAATACCATGAACTTTTAACAAGGAAACAGAGTTCTACTTCTGGAAGAACAGTGGATTAAGAAATATGAGTGGGTTGGCGTACTGTTAATTATGGTTCACCCAAGCCAATCGAGGCCTCACTTACTAAACAATGAGTCTGACATGGGAGAATATGTGAAATGGACAGCAAGAAGCTATAATTGTAAAGTCTAGATGTTATGATAATGATTGCCCTAAAAGAAGGGATGACATGTTTTAAATATGGAGAGATAAATTGAGAAGGTTTCAATTAAGATTCGAATAAAAAGTGTATTACGCGTTAGATGCTAAGTTATGGGGTACCGGTAATGGATATGAAAAAGGAACTATACAATAAGGAGAGTAGTTAAAGAATTGGGAAAAGTAACCCTTAGTGATATTTTGGGGTTACCACCATTAGAGATCACGTCATTTATCATTGACCTAGTGTTATGAGCAACTTCACCATTGGAGGCATCTTAGAAGATGGCACCTAGCAGCCTAAGAGGGTTAGTCCCTCAGTTATAAAGACTATTATATATAAAGGTATCATAAAATTGAAAGTGCTACTATGAGGTGCACATGGTTTGTTTGTAAAGGAAACGGATAGCGGTATGAGACTGCGCATACATTGGTGAGAATGGATTGAGTGAATTGATTAATTTAGCAATCAATATTGGATATCCATAATATGGATAGACCACTCGAAGAAATTAGTCTACTGGAGAAAATATGTTGAGGATGGGTTATCACCAACTAAAGAATTACCTAGATAATATGCCAAGGATGGCATTGAGAACGCGATAAGGACAGTATGAGTCTTTGATGAGGTAGGTTATATTAATGAATGCACCTGTACCTTTTAAGGATTTTATTGGAATGTTAAGAAATAATTGGACAAGTTGTCGAAGTCTTCATAGTGGATATCTTGATTTGCCCAAAGATTACAGATGAAAAACCCGAAGGGAGAAATGTATATATATCACTGGAAAAATCTTAAGAGAAAAGAGGTTGGGTGACAAATCCCATAAGAATGAGTTTGGGTAAAATGAGTCTAAATTGGGAGACATACAGTAAGTGGCGAAGAAAGTCTGAGGAAAGTGAAGTAATAATGCTGAGGAGGTTGTACGAAACCAAGAAGGTTGGAGTCTCAACCTAGAAATTAGAAAGCGAGGTGTGAAATTAGTAACCTCAATTGTTCTCGTGTAAATTCCGAGGACGGAATTCTTTTAAGGAGGGGAGACTGTAATAACCCGAAATTTTGACGTTTGGGATTATTAAGAATTTTTGGATAAAATTTTTCGTTTTATGAATAAACGATTTTATGGATATTTTGTCATAAGGAACTTAAGATATGAAGTCGTATTATTAATGTGTGATATAAAGGAGTGTATGTAAATCTCACCAGAACTCGGAGATTCATAACTCAAAAATATTTCGTAGTTCATATCTTTAAGTTAGCCTACGTAATATACGTAGTACTTTCTTAGTATATTTTAACCGGAAAATCGTATCCCAACTCTTCCGAATAAATATGATAGAGTTTAAATAATAGAATATAATGAACAATAATTAGGAATGAGGTTTTTGTGGGTATTCGATTTATTAGAATTCCCGGAACGAGTAATAATTATTAAGCTCGTCATAGCGGATTGTTACGAAAACGTATCCTAAATTACTTCCTTAAATTAGTAAATGCCATAATAATTATACAAGGCAAGTGTTAATACTTGCATTAGTTGGTGTAAATAAAGAAAGCTAGTAACTTTGACCAAAGTCAAGAAGACTTCATTGACTTACCCTTTGACTTATCCAAGAGCCAAGCTAGTTAAATATCAAATTAATCAAAAAAATATTACATAAACACAAAAATCAAAACAAGCAAGTATTTTCTCCCCCATTTGAAGAGCTCTCGGCCAAAGCAAGGAAAGGAGGAAGAAGAAGATGAAAAGCTTGTAACTTTGGATTCCCTTGGCCGTTTTGCGCGTTCCACCACTCAAAACGAAGATTATCTCGAGTTCTATGCATCTAGTGTAAGCACTCTCCTCACCTCCTATCTTCTCTAGTTCGTTTCTTGGTTTGTATAAACTGATAGTTTCAGATTTTGGAAAGTTATGGTCTAGAAATCAAAGAGAGAAGAGATGAAGAAAGAAAGAGGAAGAAGAGAAAGGATGTTAGCAAGCTACTTTCCCTTTCCATTCCAGCTGATTGAAGAGGAAAAGTGGAGGGAGAGAATGCTTGGTTGCTTGATTCTTGATGGGTTTGACTAAAGAGGTATAAACTCTTTCCTTACAACTATGGTTTCAGTTTAAGCTAGCGACTGCCCTATTTTGAAGCACTGATTCGGATTAGTTTCATTATTTTCTTCGATTGATGACTTGATGAATGTTGTTCTATTTAATTTCTAGTTTATTTACGCGCAAACCTTGTGTCGTTTGGATAAACGAGTAAAAAGTTATGAGTGTTTTAGCGAAGGTAGCGTGGAGCAGTGTTTTCTGTGTTCGGGTTTTAGAGTTGTTCAGTTCGTTTTTGGCTTGAATAAAATTATTTTGAGATGCAATTTTTATGAGAGCTTTTCCAGATATCCAAGAATATTTTTGTAAATTTGGTATTAAAATGATTATGTTTCAATTTATTAAAAATGTTTGAGTAAAGGGTGCGCAGTAACGTTTTATGTTTTTGAATTGGTTGTCCTGTTTTGGAGAATTGTTTTGGAAAGGTTAAAGACCTTAATTGATGTGGGTCAAATGATGAAAGTGGTTCATAAATCTCTTTACTAGAAGTTTGCAAAGTTTAGTAATTTTTGAGCTTTGATTGAAAGAGTTATGAGTAGTTGAACACTAGCTTGTAAGAACATGATTGAATTGTTGGCTGATTTCTATGAGTTATTGGCAATGTTTGGAGTATTAATAAACTGTGTTTGGGCTTGGGATGTCTTGAGTACATTCCCAAGTAGTGGTATAAAATTTATGGAGGTTGTTTGGTTGATTTGGAGAAGGTTAAAATGAGGTAAACGATAAGCGTACAAACGGAACCATGCAAAATTGTTTCTGCCTACCAACTGTTCATAAAACCCGAAGGGTCTACCCTGCCTTTCTTGATGATTTCTTTATAGTTTGCGCGCTAATATTGTATCAAACGGAGTTATGAGTTAAAAGTTATGGCCAAAATAGTCAGGTTAGGCAAAAAACTCAGCTGCTATGTTTTTGACTGACTTGGAGTAGGTGATCAGCCTAGTTAAGGTACTCCATAAATATTGAGCCTTTTATTTTAAATAGTAGGCACATATGTGAAGACTTGGAAAGAAGAATTTGGTTAAAAAGACTAAAACCTGATTTATGAAAAATGTTTGAATCCAAGTGGTGCAAATGAAAAGTTAAGGGAAATGCTAATGTTTTAGTCCTAGCTATTCCTTATTATGAAATGACATTTGAGGCTAAACTAGAAAACGAAATCTCCACGCAAGATGTCATGTGATGACATAAGAATGCTATAAGCTAATGGACTTGTTTATTGTGTGTTGTTTGGAAAGGTTAAGGTAGTTATACGAGTATGTTTAATAGAGCAATTAAGATATGCTCGTATAGCTAAGCGTATTTTGTTTCCGATTCGTAGATACTCGGACGAAGCCAAGAAGGAGCTTACTTCCGCGGGAACATACAGGCAAGTTTCCAACTCTATCCTTTTATTCCATATCAGAATATTATTGATTCATGGTGATGCCAAAACTCTTGAAATCTTTGACTTGATGATAAGTTCTTTGATTATACATTTTGTTGTTGTGTTAGAACTACTTAGCTCATTGTTGTCATTAGAAATGCACGTCGGCATTTCATCTTGAACTGTCTTGTTCATTTTATAACTTGATTCTTCTGCTACTCTGAACTTCTCGAAAAGTTAGAGTATGCAAGTATCCGACGCTTTGTCATTTCAATTCTGATTTATGACAAGACTGTGTATAGGTTGTTAAGATTGTTTATCGTGAGTTGTTTCGAATCTTTTTCAACCTAATCCTGAGACGACTCTGAACTTCTTGAAAAGTTAGAGTTTGTATAGCAGATTCCTAAACTCTAGACTTTATAACGGTTTATTGGTTATAAAGCTCTGTGGTGTTTGAAATTCCATTCGGATGGGACTATATACTGTGCGTTCGCGCCTCCGAACTTCTCAAAAAGTTAGAGGACGCCTTGTGTCAGTTTTGTATAACTGAACCTAGTATCGAGTACATCTTTTTGGTGCTCGATGGTCGACCGGGAGTAGTCTAGCGTGTCTCGATGGTTAGTCGAGGTTCAATGTTTTAAATAATATTTAGTTTATTAAATATTATTTAAAGAATATAGAAAGTGTTTAAAGGTTAATTAAATACTTTCAGGGCATTTGAAATTATTTAAATATTATTTATTATTGATTAAATATTATTTAAATATTTTGGGACATTTAAAAGTATTTAACTACTGATTAAATACTTTCGACTCGTTTTGGTTTATTTAGATATTATTTAAATATGTTGAATCATTTAAGATTATTTATATATTAAATAATCTTGATTATATTTTAATTAAATATTTTATTCTTTTAAATCCTTTTAATATTTTTCGAGGACTATTCTGGGCCTCCTAAATATTAATAAAATATTTTATTGTTCTTTAAAAATATTCTGGAGTTGTCTAAACTTCTTTAAATATTATTTTTCATTAAATAATAAATAGTGAGCGATGACTAGGATATTTTGTATTTATTCTGAGTCGATAACTCCAGGTTCGGGAGGTAACGTCCGGCTCCGATATTCCTCCCAGTTGTATAGGTGCCTTATGGCCCATTATTTCACTCCAAAAATATAGTATTTTGTGGAGTCTATTTCAACCAGTATTAGCGGCTCCCCGGTCGCATTCTTGAGTCTCCTTGATTTAAGGGTTTCTGTCTTGTTAAATTCGTTGACTGAGAGTCAACCCAGATGTTTCGAGATTACTCTCACCTCGTTTCGGGAGCCAAGCTATTATTAGATATTGAAATCTAACAATAGGTCGTTGCTGTTCTGGAAGGTTGTATTAAATTCCCTTCCTTATCTGTTGATTGAAATCCTGTGATGGATTGTTGTGTTGTTCTGGAAGGTTGTATTAAATTCCATTCCTTATCTGTTGATGAAATCCTGTGATGGATTGTTGTGTTGTTCTGGAAGGTTGTATTAAATTCCCTTCCTTATCTGTTGATTGAAATCCTGTGATGGATTGTTGTGTTGTTCTGGAAGGTTGTATTAAATTCCCTTCCTTATCTGTTGATGAAATCCTGTGATGGATTGTTGTGTTGTTCTGGAAGGTTGTATTAAATTCCCTTCCTTATCTGTTGATTGAAATCCTGTGATGGATTGTTGTGTTGTTCTGGAAGGTTGTATTAAATTCCCTTCCTTATCCGTTGATTAAATCCTGTGATGGATTGTTGTGTTGTTCTGGAAGGTTGTATTAAATTCCCTTCATTATCTGTTGATTGAAATCCTGTGATGGATTGTTGTGTTGTTCTGGAAGGTTGTATTAAATTCCCTTCCTTATCTGTTGATGAAATCCTGTGATGGATTGTTGTGTTGTTCTGGAAGGTTGTATTAAATTCCCTTCCTTATCTGTTGATTGAAATCCTGTGATGGATTGTTGTGTTGTTCTGAAAGGTTGTATTAAATTCCCTTCCTTATCTGTTGATGAAATCCTGTGATGAATTGTTGTGTTGTTCTGGAAGGTTGTATTAAATTCCCTTCCTTATCTGTTGATGAAATCCTGTGATGGATTGTTGTGTTGTTCTGGAAGGTTGTATTAAATTCCCTTCCTTATCTGTTGATGAAATCCTGTGATGGATTGTTGTGTTGTTCTGGAAGGTTGTATTAAATTCCCTTCCTTATCTGTTGATTGAAATCCTGTGATGGATTGTTGTGTTGTTCTGGAAGGTTGTATTAAATTCCCTTCCTTATCTGTTGATTGAAATCCTGTGATGGATTGTTGTGTTGTTCTGGGAGGTTGTATTAAATTCCCTTCCTTAACAGTTGATTGAAATCCTAGAGTGGATGGTTGTTATTCTAGAAGGTTTGATTAAATTTCCTTCTAGGTTTGATGATTTTTGAAGTATTCATCAGGGACTGGAGTAAAAGTTGCGTAAGAGGTCGGGGACGCACGACCCAGCCGTAATTAAAGGCCCATGAGTTGCCTAGGGTAACGTCCCGATAAGGGGTTGTCCTTCTACTAGTAGAGAAAATGACGAGATGTCGATTGTACATGCGACTGATCATCGAGTACAATAAGGCGTTGAAAAATCTCCAGTTAATCCCGTTTCTTCCAATTGGAATTTGACGTTGCACTGTAACGAAAGCCTAGATGCTGTGTTACCGATAGTGTCAACGGGAATGTAATCCACTCTGAGTTGGTTGGTTGTTTTGAGTATCGTTTTACTCGTATATATCAGTTTCATTGGTCCTACACTAACGATAGTGTGAATGAGAACTGTTGAGCTTTTATTGATTCTTTTTGTAGTATCTTGAACTGCCTTCTTATTGATGCTCGAATAAATGGTACTCTGTGGTTAATGCCATTGTGCTAAATTGTCGATTCTGTTGTTCCCCATATTGTGAATTTAAATTGTGGTATCGCAGTAACTTGAACTGCGTTATTATCGTGAATATCTTCTTGTCTCGTGAACTTTGCTTCTGTTATTGTCGAGATATAATTGGTTATACATCTTCACTCATATTAAAAGTTGTATACTGTTATTGTTGAATATCCAGTTGGGATAATTATGGCTATCACCTTTTTCCTTGAAATATTCTGATAAATAACTTGCTGAGCATTCTTTGGCTCATTCTTGCTTTTTGTAAATCTTATATCTTGCAGAAAGAGATGACTATGAATTGTCTACCTCGAGTATTATGTTAAGGAACAGGAAGATTCGATCTTGAGCTAGTCAGGTTCAGGACTTCGATAAATGGTGCAAGAAAGGCGGGATTCCAGATTAGAATCCTAGACTTATTGAAAAATATGTAATGTGACAGTAGATCTTGGATTAATGTTTACTTCTAATGTAACATCATGTGGAAGTTATATTAGTAGTGTGAGATCCTGAGGATACATTGGTTTGTAATAACTATTACTATTTTAAGTTCGTTTCCTGATACTATAACTTGAGTTGTGTATTTGGTTTGGGGTCACTGCTTTTATGTTTGATTATTATAATGATTAAAGCAGGTGAGTGATGTTATTATGATGGATATTGGACCGTGATGACCCGGATCCCTGACCCCGGATCTGGGGGCGTCACAAAGAGTAATAGAAATAGAGGGGGGGGGGGAAAGGAATAGAAAAGGAAAAAAATATAGATTTAGGGTTTTATAAGTTACATAGGTATTCTTGGAGCAGCCATAGAGAAGACAGAAAAAGAGAGGGGAAGATGGAGAAAGAGAAGAAGGAAAGGCTTAAGAATATGGGTTATGGTGTCAAATTAGGGTTCGTGTGATGAGCACATCTAAATTTCTTGAGGATCATTCACATCTTTGATTAAGTTATGGATATTTCTACACACTCTCTCTTCGTTATCGTATTATTAATATACAGATATCTTCGTTACACTCTCTTTGTATTCATAACACTCTCTTTGTTCTCTATTTGTATTTTTCTTGTTGACTAAAATACCTTCTAAAATATTCTAATAATAAAATAAATATAAATATATGCAACTAATAAATCAATAATAACCTACTAATATTATTCAGAATATTAAATAAAATAGCTAAAATATTTTAAAAATTATGCGATGTTACATTCTCCCCTTCTAATAGAAATTCCGTCCTCTCTATCGCCGGAGTTATGGGGCACGTTGAGTCATGACTACTTTGTATGTGTGTTTTGGCCATTTGGGTAGCATGATTTTTGTATCATGCAAGCCTGTGTAAGATTTTGGGTAGCATTTAATTTGTTCTATGCAAGCCCCTGTAAGTTTTAATGACTATATATTTTGGAGAACCGAAATGTAGGACATCCTATACGTGTATGATTGTCTCCCATATCAGTAAGTATATTGACTTTCAGTTAAATGATTTGAGTATAATTTGTAAGTGGTAAGAATATATTTTGGAAGAGTAAGTTTATCTTTTATAAGAATACAAGTATATATGTTCATATTGTGCATTTAAGTATCCTTGAAATTTCATCTTCGTTCATTATTGTCATCACACATTATTTCACCATTCAGTTTATATTAATATTATCAGCATGTCTAACCTCTGTACTCTTTACATTGTTTTATATCTGTATATGAGACTTTCGCTAACTGTCGGTCTATGTTTCTTTGATTTCCCCCGGTAGGTTAGGTGGGCTACCTTTTGGGAAGAGTGTGAGTTATTGGCTTTGAGGAGTTGTAACATTTATATCTAGAGTTGCGAAATTTGGAGACCTTAGTTCTATTTTTAATTTATATATTGTAAGTTGTGGGATATTGAGCTGTTATAATTTTTTATTGGATTTTTGGAACAATTTATTTAATTAGATAAGTTCGGGATTTTAAATGAAGTATGCAAACACAATTATGACTTCTCATTTGAATGAAGGAAGGGATCGTATAACAAAAGAATCAAAGCATATGTACAACAAGATTGCAAAACAAAACCTGATGAGTATGGTGCTTGCGTCAAGTTTAAAGAAACCAAAATCAAAGGACAGCTCAAAGAAACTTGATGACATTGTAGGGACTGTGCTTTTTCCAGATGAATCAGCTAAAAAGATTTAAAAAGATTGCCTTTAATTCACAGCTTTAGGCATAGAAATCTTTATTGGATTTGTTAGATGTCATTTAATTTGAATTTCTATTTGTTGAAACTCAGTTCATTTCCAATTATTGACATTTACATTGGTACAATTTCGAAAGAAATTTAATTGAATGGAATAACATTGACATTGTTTTTATTGTTGTTTGATATTATATGTTATATGTTGAGTTAAATTGTATACACAAAGCACTAAAAATTATGTACAAAGCACTAAATTTTAGTTGCACTAGATTTAGTGCTTTGTGTTTTAAATATAGTTCTTTGTATGTAATGTGTGTGTAAGTTCTTAAAACTGATTATTGACATTACTACAATTTTAATGAACTTCAATATAATGGAATGATATTACTGTTAATGTTATTCGAAAGGTGCATGCTAAAAGTACCAAATGGTTTACATTATATAGCTAAAATGTAGATATATGCAGACATCTAAAGCAGTCTATTATAGATGAGATTATTCTTTATGTGATGCATATATATAGACCATTAATAAAATTGATGGTGATGTAAAAAGATAAACAAATTTTTTTAGTAAATTTTACACACAAAGCACTAAAATGTACGTACAAAGCACTAAAAAAATAATAATTTTTTTAAATATTTTTAAAACCCAAATTAGGAATTATTGAACCCTAAAATAATAAAAATTGATGAATTAAAATTCACGCTTAAATTAGGGTTTAGGTTAGAGGGTTTAGAGCCACCCTAAACCCTAATCGCTATGTCTTTGATTTATATTTTTATTATTTTCTAAAACCCATTTTGGGTTTTATTGAACCCTAAAATATTACTACCTTCGTCCCACCCAATTGTTAACGTTTCAGAGAGAAGGTCCGGCACGTATTTTAAGGTACATATAAAGTATAGTTCCATAACTTATTTTTTTAAAAAAATTCTGAATAAAAATTTAATATTTAAATTTTTATTCAGAAAAAAATATTTAAAATAAGTTATGGAACTATACTTTATATGCACCTTAAAATGTGTGCCGAACCTTCTCTCTGAAACGTTAATAATTGGGTGGGACTGAGGGAGTAAAAATCATTGAATTATGGTACATGGTTAATTTTAAAAAATATTAATTAAAAAATATGCATTTGAAACCTCAAGATTTGAACTCAAAATAAATAAAGAGCAAAACTCTATACTATCTTAAGTCTTGGAGTGACATATAGGGTCATATTATCCATAAGTGACATTTTGGGCATTACTTTATAAAAGTGTGCCATTTTGACCATTTCTCATAAAAAATATACCTCATTAATAGCTATAGACCTAAAAATTATATATACATCTTTAATTCATTTATGTCTCATGACTTTCTCAAACATCAACTTATGTAAATATGATCAGGTTTTTATATCTGATTTAGCATTAAATTAATTGGTCACTATCAAATTTTAAAAAAAAGAGGCTACAGTTAATAATAAAAGTAAGACAACATACACAAAATAAATGATTCATACACAAAGCACTAAATATTTATACACAAATCACTAAAATATCATGTTCATACAAAACAATACTAAAAATTTGTATTCAATCTTCATCAGATTCATCTAACTCAGCAGCTTCCTCATCCCTAGTTTGTTTCTTTGTTGGACAAGTTCTTGCATCATGTACCGTTGAACAACACAACTTGCACTTTCTTTGTCATTTATGTCCATCATTTATTGTCTTCTCCCTTGCACTCACAAGTCTTTTCAAATCAGAACCTTTATTTTTGCACGCTTTCGGAGCATGAATAGTAGTTTTTTCTCTTGGTTGTGGACCAATAAACATCGCTATGTGAGTTTTTTTTTGTTATGTAACTATTATCATCGAGATCTGAATTGAGCACTTTAATAGTCTTGTTAACATAGTGGAGTTTCTCAATGTCAACATCTGCCTTGTTCATAGTTTTTTGGAAATTAAACCAAATATCTGTCTGCTGTAGAGATACATTCTCCATCTGTGTAAACTCATCAAAAACGCCTAATAATTTCAAGGAAGATGGTGCATTTTCTGCATTCTTGCTCCATCTATTAAGCATAAGATTTCTGGGTAATTTAACTACCTCAAAGTGGTTAAGAGAACAAAAACAATGCTTGCAAAGAATTCTGCACATCACAAATTTCTTACAAGAACAATCTACATGATTTGTGCTAACTCTAACCTGAAAGGTTAGACAAGAAATAAATAAAATACTAAATATGGATACAAAATTACTAAACAATACATATAATGAAAGACCTTATAAGAAACGAAATTATTAAAAGATAACATTACCTAAAAAATTTGGTCTTTCAACATCACAACTTTCATTTGATAACATCTAATGTCATTTACTAAATCACCTATACTCTGAATTCTCATGTCATAACTCGAAGCCAAAATTTCTTTCTAGACTTTATAGAAAATAGGACGAGTATACAAGTCTACAGCTTCAGCCTCCATAAACATTGTCGTAATTGTTGCAGGCTTTGAAGATAAACCCTCCTGATTCAATCGAGACATTTCGTGTCGTTGTCTATCCATGGCACTCTCGAAGCAAAAAATAAAATTCAAATAAAGTATTGCTTTGCCTATGGAACTGACTGAAAAAATTATTCTCACTTTCTGATCTTGATGTCGTCCTCATTAATCCAAACATAGGCTTATTTCGAAAGAAGGCTGGGATCCATGATGATCGAACCGCGTACATCTCCCACATCCACCTATTCCCCTCTAGTTTGAATTCTTTTAAAATCGATTTCCATCCTTTTCAAACTCAATGGGTTCTATAGTGGAAGACCATATGTATTTTTTTTTCATATTCTCAATTAAATATATTTCCTTGCACATGTAGTTCCCAAGCTACAAAAGGCATTCGTTTAGAATGAAATAAAATAATGGCAGACATCATAAGCAACATGAAACATCATATGAAATAATTTTAACTACATAACTAAACTATACCTTAATAGGAAATTTTTCCATAATATGCCACATACACAATCGATGTTTAATAGTAGGGAATTTATCTGTCACGGGAAATGACAAGGGGATTGCTTGCTTCATTGTTGGACACTAGTTAGTAACTTTGCACACTGGATTTCGACCCATTGCTTTTAAGAATTCATCGAAACTCCACTTGAAATGAGGAATATCTTCTTTAAAGAGAAGAGCAAATCCAAAAGTCACACATTTATAATGCTTATCAACCCCAGTAAATGGGCAGAAAACCATATTGTACCTGAATTGCATACATACAGAAATCAGCAACAAAAACTAAAGTGCAAATCACCAAAAAAAACCTTTAAATCATTAAACCTTAAAAAATGAAGTGCATAACTAACAAATGTAACATACTTATTTGTATCAAATGTTGCATCAAATGAAATAGCGTCATCATACAACTCATAGTTTCTCCTAGCAATTGAATCCACCCAAAACAACTTTGTCAAGTGTCCTTTCGGGTCAAGATCATAGGCATAATAAAATGATTCACAACACTCTTGCCTCACCTTAAACTTCTCCAATTTCTATAATCCCTCACCGTAGCACCTACATTAGCATAACCATCGACCATTTCCTTCATCAACGTATATGCCTTACTTTGATCAATATTTACCTTAGCAGCATCGAACATAAAATTTCGAGAAGTATAAGACATTTCACGATTGACCTTTAAGATCTTCTGACCAACGATAGAAACTATATCATGATTATGTTCTTCTACGAAAGTAGACACTCGATAACTTTGACCAAAAACATTTCTCAGTATAATCTTGGATTAGAACCACATCTAGTAGAAACAATTTTCCTACTACCACCAACACACTCCTTCTTGTTATTAAAACCAGACCTATTACAAACCATATATTTGCTTATTATAGTGACATCATCATGTTCTCTTTCCAGCACTCTTAAGTGTATCAAATCCACACAAACAACCATATTCTTTATATAAATTCATTCCAGATTTCAAAGTTTCGAACACCTTAACAATAACTGGTTTACATCCATCAACACAAATCGGTACACAATATCTACTACCACTAAGAGAGAATGTATAGCTTAAAACTGCCTCATCATTGTCTATTGCAAGAGATCCATTAACAGAACCACTACCACAATTTGAAACAACATCATCAATACACCCAATAACATGTGAAAAATCGGCACTCATAATACCTACATGATAAACACATTAAATTCTATAAAAAAAATAAGTAATACAAAACACTAATATTAATATGAAAAGATACTGAATCCCTAACAAAATTCTAACAGAAAAATAAATCACCAAATATACTTGACAAATCGCTAAAGTTAAAATTGAAAACAACAACATTCTTAACCAACTTACATGCCAAAATTAACTATAACAACAAAATGAAGTTATACAAAAAATATGCATATGTTTTACATTAAAGTCATATTACGTATTTAAATTGTTAACAGAATAAACAAATCACCAATATTCTTGACAAATCACTAAAGTAAATTTGAAAAAAGTAACATCCTTAAGTAACTCAAGCAACTGTAATAACAAACTAAAAAAAATGAAAACAATAATCTATCTGCAACTCACACTACACAGAAATTAACTAAACCACAATTTAAATTGAACCATAACATCCATAAATTTAACAAATTCAACACTATATTAAACAAAACACATAATACATAACATATAATACAATTGAAACTTAATTCAACAAATAAATTAACTGTAATAGGACACAATATATGACTATTAGAACAAAAACAAGCAAAACAAGTAACTTTACCTTGATTAGCACTGATTTTCAATAGATCTTCAGTAATCATCGTACAACAGCTCTAAAAAATCAATCCGACGACTGCGATAACAAAGATGAATCAACTTTTGAATCTCTTTGCAGCACAAAAACACTAGATTGCTATATAAAAATGAAATATTAACAGATTGCTATGTAAAAGACTATATTACTGAAGGCCTTTTCCAACTCAATGTATGAATGTGAAGAGTATTAATAAAACTGATAATTCTTCTACTTACTTATTAAGTCTTCCTATTTGTGGTATGGTGGACTAGTTTATCTTTGTGGATTAGAAATACTAAAAGTGTAGGGGTATATTAAAAGAAATTTTTTTTGGTGAAATATGGAATGTAATGAAACATTCTTATAAATGCTTGAAATATGATAGTATCCTGAAGAAGTCTTGATACCAATACATTTAATGATAATATGACATCCAAAAATGAATTACAGGTATTTTGGATGAATACTGTTTGCCTAGATAAGTATTCTATTACAGAAGGGGGGTTGAATGTAATAGTATCAGTAAATCGATCAAGAATACAAGTATGTAAAAGGAATCAACAATTTGTATTGATAATAATGAATAGAATACAAAACTCTCTCAAGAAATTCTTTGTTCTTAAGTGATGCTAGGTTATGAAAAATAAGACTTGAAAGATTTTTAATAATGTTAACCTATGTTTGTGTTTATATAGACACAATTACAATTCAAATATAAATCAGATTATAAATATAACAGCTTTAAAGAAGGAAATAGACTTGTATTAGAATTCCGTCTTACTATCTTATTCAAACTCTGATTTGAATTGCTTCCTGACAAACTCTGATTTGTTAAACTCTGTCGATTGTTATTCTCTGATAGAACATTCTCTGTTAGATTAAACTCTGATTGAGTATTCTCTGATAGAGTAAACTCTAACTGACATCTTCATAAACTCTGATGACGTCAGCATTGTAAACTCTGATTTGTATTCTCTGATAGCTATCAGTGTTTGCTTCCTAACAATCTCCCCCAATTTATGCTTTAAGAATTAAAACATAAATTTCACTTATGATGTTAGAAATTCAAGATAAATGCATTAGAGTTTGTTTACCCTTCATGATTCAGATTCTTTTGTAGGAGAAATCTTCTTTCAGAAATTGATTCAAAAGTTTTTCTTCAGTACTTTTCAACAGCTCAACCAACTTCTCCTTTAATTCCTTCATTTGTTCAGAAGAATCATCTATTTGAAATATTGCAGCCCTTAGAGCATAAATTGATGATCTTTTCATTCTTTCATCTAGGACAATGTAACAGGCTTTCATACCATCAGGATTTAAGATTAGTGTAGGAATCCCTAATACCATTTTGACCCTTGCATCTCCTTTCCACGTAGCTCTTCTTGTTCCATCTTCAACTGTATATCCAGACTCATATTCTTCAGAATTTATCATCATCAGCCTTTCAGTCTTTTTTTTCTCAGCTATCACTTCTTCAAGAATTTTCACCCATCTAGAAGTAACTTCATTTTCATCATTAATAAGATATAGAACATGTTCAAGTTCTTTAGATGCTTTTTGAATAAAATCTTCTTGAGCAATCTTCAAAACTCTCCCATCTTCTAAGAAATAAATGAGCTTCTCCTTAGCTTGAGCACCGTCAAAGATATCCTTCACAATGTTAACAGAGATTAATTTGTGTAGATGTTCTTGAGTCAACTCTTCCCCAGGTTTATCTTTCAATGAAAAAGGATCTCTTAAGATATTTGCTTCTCCCCTAGACCTTAGCATATGAATCACCAATACCACCTTTGTCTTTTCCAAGCTTGGCATTGAGAGTCAGAGTTTGAGTCTTTGTCCACAGAAGATCAGATCTTTTCTTCCTTGTCAGAGATTGTTGATGTTCTTCTTCCTCATCATCAAAGTTGAGCCACTTGAAAGAAAAGTTGTTCCAGACATAGTGAGAGGAGTTTTTGGCTTAGCTGGAGATTTTTCTTGAATTCTTGAAGATGATCTTGTTTGAATTTAAGAGACTGGTTTTGATTGAGCAACCAGCTTTGGTGTTTCAATGCATTAGATTTGAACAGGCTTAGATTCTAATTTCTTTTATTGAGTAGTTGCCTTTTTCTGAATTGGACCTTTCTTCACATATCTTCTCTTTTTCTGGACTTGAGCATTGTCAGTACCAGATTTCTTCAATTCAGCTTCCACACCAACTAGATCTAATCCTGGATTTTCTTCTTCAAATATCTTCCTCGCCAGTTCTGCATCCTTTAAATTTTTTTCCTCAATTTTCTCAGGCTTCTCTTCTTCTTCAAGCCTTTTTGTTAGTGCCAAATCAGCTTCTATCAGAGTTTTCTATTTATCAGAGATTAACTGTTTGTCAGAGTTTGCTGTCATCAGAGTTTGAGTGGTTGAAGTTTGACCAATCAGAGTTTGCTGCTTCAGAGTTTGTTTTCTGTCCTTATGGCTCCCTTGATCTTCATCATCAGGTTTGTCAATTTATTGTGCAGCATCCTCCTTGCATTTGTCTGAACCCTTCTCCCCCTTTTTGACATCACTCCCTTTTCTCACAGTAAGAATTTCAACTATTGTATGTAGCATTCCCTGCATAGAACTGACAGAAGTAGAAATATTATTAACTTTATCTTTCAATGCATCCTGTTTTGCTGAAACATTTTTGAGTTTTAACTCCAGAGAATGATGAGATGCTGTAAGAGCAGATTGAACAGAAGCAGAGGATTTGTTGATAGATTCCTTGAGTTCATCAATTTCATTGTGAAGTCCTTTGGACAACACAGTAGTAGCCTTCAATATTGACTTCATCTCATCAGAGTTTATATCATTATCAGCTTTACTTATCAACTCATGAACATGTGGCCAAGAGATGACTTCATTTGAGTATTTCCATGAACTATCCCAAACTTTTTGTCTGTGAGAATTTATCAATACATCTTGAGATCATTCTTCCTTAGAAGGGAAATCTCTCTTTACACCTTCATCATCTAGAGCAGCTTCAATATCTCTTTTTAGTTGCTCCACCACCAGGTAATCAGGATACTCAATTCTCAGTCTTTCATGTGCATCATGAGAATTTATTGGCCACTTCTTGGTATTATATCTTTGTGTGTAGGGGATTGACAGGTCTGTAACTTCTTCATCAGCAAAAACAGGCTCATCAAAGTCTGTGTCCTCCCCATCAAAGTTTACAGTTTTCTCAGAGTTTAGCAAAGAATCAGAGTTTGTAACAGATAAACTCTGAGTACCTGCAAAAGATATAGAACATCCTAAATCACTCTTATTTTTTAAAGTAATCTCATTACTTCTCACATCACTCATATCATAACTTTTAAGAGGTAGATTTTTCTCACTAGAAGTAGCTAACTTTTTTCTCAATTCTACCTCACCTTTTGCCAGATCCAGTGTTTGCCTCTCATTAATTCTATTTTTCACACATTTTACCTCAGACTCACTAGAAAGGCTCAACACACAATGTCCTATAGAAATAAGAGGTGGCTGAGAAAGGTTAACTATAGTTACATGATTAGGGGTACCCTTTTCAGGACTATTCATGATCATTCTTGCAGTTAGAATAGGAAAGGTAAAATCTGAAATTAAACAATCAGAGAATGTAAGTTCTGAAGAAAAGTTAGAGTTTATACCTTGAGTTATAGATGTGGATGTTGTCTCCATTGGTTGTGCAAATATTGGATTCACCATAAGAGCATCAGAGATTGCTAGTGGAGCTTCATTACTGTTTGTCTGTCCAATATTTGAGTCTTGGTCTGCAATCATAAAATGGATGATTGGTTCTTGTGGGACCTGAGTCATATCTTTAGTTGCTTCACCACTTTGAGATGAAGGTTCTTGTGGGCTTAACTTTGCCATAGATTGGCCTTCAGCATCAGCAACAACAAGGTCTTCTAGAATAGGTTGAGTGCCTGCATCCAAACTTTAATTGGATGATTCTTGTGTGGATGGGATCTTGACAACTTCTTCAACCCTTTGAGCTGAAGGTTCGTGTGGATTGTACCCCTGATCCAAGATGGCTTCATCTGCTAGAATTGTGGCTGCTGTTGAACTTTGATCAACAGGTTCTTGTGTGCCTAGTCATGTAGAGATTGTTATCTCACTTTGACAGATAGGTTCTTCTGTATCCTGGCCAAAAGTGACAGACTTCTTCTTCTTTCTTGAAAATTGTTTTGAACTTAGAGAGGCAGATGATGTAGACTTCTTACCTTCCATCTCTTTCCTTACTTATTCTGCCAACTCCCTAACCCTTTCATAAGAAATCTCCTTGATAATTTGTTTAGGTGAGTTTGTAGGAGAATCAGAGATTGCTACAGGAACAGCTTCCTCTGGAGTGACATATGGCCCATCTTTTAAATAATTGTGTTGTCGCTCCTGTTCAGTCTTGAGCCAAAGATCATTTAAATTCCCCAAATTTTTCTTACAAACTGTCTTGTCAACAGTAGCCCCCGTCTAATACGTTCACGGTTATAATGGGTAACATTTATCCACCAATCAGCTTTTGACTTGACATACCGAAGAATCATGTTCTTAATTAGAACTGGTAATTCAAGTTCCTTCCAAGGAATATTTGCCTTCCAGCAACGCCATGCTTCAACAGAATTTGTCAAGACATTAGAGTTTGGCTCAGAGTTTAGGATGTCCTTAGAGTTTAAAGCTTGAGATTTTTGTTGATCAGAGATTAGGACATTAGAGTTTATTGCTGCATTAGAGTTTAGTCCTTCAGTGTTTGCAGCCTTGACTAATATTCTCCACTTCTTCTTAAACTCAGACATTGGATTCACTATGAATGGCTTCATAAAAGGTGCAAGAGGTATCTCAAAAGCCTGTTCAACAGTCTTTCTCTTAGCAAAAACCAACCATTCATTAGAATCTGAATCTTCAACAATCAATTTTCTCTTTTTAGGAGAAGATTCTTTCACTGCCTTCCCCTTCCTTATGCTTAAGCCTTGTTTAGAGGTGTGTTTTACAACTACATCCTTTTGGGAGACTGTAGAGGTTGGTAAAAGTGTTTGGGTTTCAGTGTTTGAAGGGTGGCCTGGGTTTGAATCAGAGGGTGCTAAACTCTGATCCACAGCCATAGAGAGAAAATCCCTTTTATACTGTTAGTATTGGTGTCCTAGAGACAATACTTTTAATGTTTTATTGAAAACAATTATGTTATGTGATTATTTAATTAATATTTATTATATCTTTATTTACTGTGACATAAATTGAAAGAAAAATAAATATCCTTGGAATATTAATATGTAATATATATCTTCAAGTATGTGAATTAAAAATGAGATTATATAAATAGTATTTTATTCCTAAAATTCCCTAGCCAAGTATTATTATTTAAGGATAGTAATAATGCAATAAGACTAGTATGTTTGTTAACAGATGACCACATCTCATTGGTCATAGGTATGGTGATACTAAAGTCAAGAACATAAGTGTATGTATCAATACATGACACTAGAAAGACCCGCTGTGAGATTCTACATGTTAATAAGTGTCATAAGAAATCTCTCTGTGATAATGATGTAATGATCCTCTGACTTGAAATCATTATATTTCTATACGAGAATTAATATACTTTGATTACACTCAAAGTTACCTTTAACCGGGTAATGATAAAGGTGGACATTGGGTATGCTATGAATCGTATGAGGAATATGAATGATAGATAGGTATAGGATTTAACCCTCAAATTCTAAGAGTGATATTATTGGCATCTTGATTGAGTGAGACTATGAAATGCATGGCCATGCTCAAATATTGATTTGTTTAAATAGTCTACTCATTGATCAAGGAAACCGAGATTAAACGTTGAAGAGGATGACACTATACATGCCTCGAGTTTGATCTATAATATAAGGTTAGAGGGATTATATTACATGGAACATTATTCATGAAAGGTTTAATTGAATCACCAATTATTATTGTTACTTGGGTAACAATGATGTATTACTAGATGCCACTCATTGTTTATAATTTTATTATTAGATAATATAATTATTGCCAACGCAATAATAACCTAAAGGGTCACACACAAAGGACATCAAAACGGATGTTTATTTAAATTACAAATTTAAATATATTATTGTTTATTCAAATTTAATTATTGAATTAATTAAGTGGGACTTGATTAATTATATTAGAATTCGGATTTAATAAGTATTATTATTATTCGAATTTAATTATTGAATTAATTAAGTGGGACTTGATTAATTATATTAGAATTCGAATTTAATAATAATAAAAATCCAAAATCAGAATGGGTTTTAAAAACCACATGAATTAGGGTTATGTCCAAAATCTCTCTATCCCCTATATATACATAATGATGTATAGTATTAGGGTTTAATCATCAGATTTCGTTTTTAGAGAAAAATCCTAGCTGCTCAACATCAAGAGAGGCTAGAGAAAGAGAGAGAGAGAGGCAAGAAATTCGGCTAGTACCGACTCCGGTGATCGTAGGACGATCGGGCGTTCGTGTGGACATCTTTGGAGAGCAGATTTTTACAACAAAGAGCTACTGTGATTCATCTTTTATGGACCTCCATTAAACAACATAAGGAAAGCTTTGTTACGGTACAGATTTCTTCACCATAATCATCCAAAGTTATACATGGATCCTGCGATAGGGTTTAATTTTTTTTATTGTTTTACGTTATATCCGTTGCGTTTTCATGCCCGAAACCCTTCACATACATGGTAGGCATTCTCTGATTTAAGAGAAGCCTGACCCATGTGGGATAATAGAGAGGAGAGAGATTACCTTTCTTAGCATCCTTCCTAGCTAGGTCAGCAAAAATTCTCTTATTCATACAAAAACTAGCTAAACTCTGATCGGTCTCAAAATTTACATCAGGTAACAAATGATTAAAAATTAACTGAAGAAATCTAGCAAAATATATATTATGAGCATCATCATTTATTTTGATAGCCAGCTGCCTAATTATTAAACAAGGGAAATTAAAATTGAGATTATGGGTCAGAAAATACCCAATCTATTGTGCTAGTTGTGGGATTGCATCAAAATTTGTGCACTTGCCTGTGAAGGCCCTTATAATGCAATCGAATAAGAAACTCCATTCTCTTCTAAGATTCGGTCTTGTGAGGCTTCCCAACTTTGATAGGCTTCCTCCATAGCCTATAGACCTGAAATTTTTTTTAATCTGTTTATCTTCTACCATGTCATCATACACAGCCACTTCTAGAAGATGAAGGGCTTGTCGAACTATAATTGGAGTGATCAAGTGTTTTTCATTGCAGTTAAATGTGATGATTGGTTCTTCATCATCACCTGCATTGTTAAAATTTGCAGACGACCATATTCTTATCAAAGATTGAGCAAAAAAGTTTAAAGATTCTTGAAAGCATAGCCAATGTAACTTTGCCTTAAGAAATCTTGAACAACATGATAATCTTCAGGTGCATCGGATTTATTCAATAGAGAAATATAGTTGGTGGAAGCAAAAGTATAGTTTTGGAAGGTTTGACCTTTAAATGCCATTGAAATAATAAGGATTTGTAGGTTTGAGCAGTTAGGGTTTATGTGAAACGAGAGAGGAAATGAAGAATAATAGATACAAATGAATAATCTCAAAATGAAAATGAGAATTAAACTATGTCTCTTCATTTGAATATAACCTATAGTGGGACACGTGGCAAAAACTGATTTGAAGAGCAATTATTAGTACAAGTCTCAAAACACAGCAAGTGTTTGTATATCTGTGTAAGTATATGAACCGTCATTCATGAGATACACGCGCCTTATTTCAAGTCTAATCAGAGAATGATAATTATGATGTCACAAATATGAAATATGTTGTCATAAATATAATCTCAGAGTTTAGCACTTCAATAGAGTTTATCAAGCAGGGAATCAGAGTTTATATGAGTCAGAGTTTAGAATGAACTGTCAGAGTTTATCAGATATTCTGACAGAGTTTACCATAAACACTGATAACTTGTAATCAGAGATTAGATGCTGCAATGATCAGAGTTTACTCTATTTTTCATCAGAGTTTACCACATACTCTGACCTATACTCTGATTATCTGAAACTTGCTAAGTCAAGTTGAGCCACTTGTCACCATCCCTAATTCAGAAACCAGTCTGTTAAATGTTGTTTCAGGCCATGATCTGAAGCAACCATATTTCAATTTTGACTACTATAAACAGAAGTGTTAGAACAAAGAAAGAAAGAAGATTTTAAAACCCGCCTTTCCGCACTTTTTATTAGCGGAAAGTAAGAATGTCGTTTTGGTTGTTAGTCGTTGCCGTTTTATAGCCTTTCCACGCTTAAAAATCGCGGAAAGGGTGTCTTTCCGCGCTCTTTAACCGTGAAAAGGGAGAAAATATTTTTTAATCCTGACCGTCCATGGATCCATTCAACGGTTGTGGAGCAGCATGTTATTTAACTGGTTATATCAAGACTAGGACCCTTATACACTACGTTATTACTTAACTAGTTGAGTGTAATTACATCGAATAGTTGGTTTGGTATTTTTCTTTCGAATCATGAGATTTTTTTTGACAAAAGCGCTTGGAATTGATGTTAAACAATGCAATATAAGCATTTTTTCAGCAAGAAGATTCTGGTGTAATTACAAACTTGCGGGCAATATAAGCATTTCTTCGAATTGAAGATGAACTTGTCGCCAGTGTTTTACGTAATGGCCTTGGCCGATGGTTAGAGACCCGTCAGTGACTTGAGCAATATAAGAATGAACATTTACTTTCGCTATTCGTCCAGTAATGTAAGTATACATCTGAGGTGCTGTTTAGAGGTTTTGGTCGCTGGAGAAGGGGTTTTAAAAATTTGGAAGGGGCTTTTCTTATTAAGCTTATCAATTTTCTTTTAGTTAGCTTGCTGTTGGTAACAAAGGAAAAGTTGCATTTCAAATTGATTACCTTTCAACTTTTACTTCGATTATTAATAAAATAAAATTAAACTTAAACCCAAAATTGTCCCTCAGAAACGGTCTAAACCAAGTACATTTGCCAGGGATTTTATCATAACTGAAAGTGCATGTGCATTTTGTAGATTTGTGTTCTTTGTTGACAAAATCTTTCAAGTATGGTTGATCAAATCTTACTTGAACATTTCATCTCATGCCAAAGGCAGAACAAAGTATTAAACGCATCAGCATCGCCTAAAGTACTCTTGTTGGTCGCTGAGACTGCTAAAAGGGTCTTTAACCATTCTTCATGTAATGTAGAGAACTCGGACCTACATTCACTTGACTTGAAGCTTTCTCCAACCATTCTCTTCATAACTTGCCCAGCCTTGGATGCAGCTTCAACCACTGGTTGGGGGACGCCAGCATTTAGAGCCACTTGCATTCCATAGCTTTCTGGACATGCTCCATTGGTTAGTCTATAGAGAAACACCAGCTCCTTGTCTCCTTGAGCTGAAATTTCAGACTTCGACTTGAAAGTAAAGGCCATGTGCTGCAATACAACACGAGGATGGGAAGCAAATTCCTTGGTAAGTGGATGATAGTGAGTTGCGAACAGTAATTGACAATTCACCTTCTCAATAAGATGACGGAATACCTGGAAGAGACCATTGTATGAGAAACATAAACCAGTGTCAACATGATATAGCACATCATAACCACCTCAAATATATTACAATTAAAAAGATTACCCATGATTCCTCCGAGTTGTTCAAAGATTAAGAATGTAAAAACATAAAATGGAATTTAGACCACTTAAAATGATAAATTTAGGAGATAACTCATGTTTTCATATCACCTATATCGATTTTTGTTCTATGGTCATCACCGACCATGTTTGGTACCAGAAAAGCAAGATAAATAATTATCAAATATATATATGCAATTACAAAATTTGGTACCAAGTTTTACTTAATAAAGTTGAGAAAATATGGAGAGTATTAATCAAATTTTGATATTTTCAAAATTAATTATACTTTGATAATACATATATTTTAAAATATTTTTATAATAAATATAATCAAGGATACAATTTTGAAACTTCACAAAGGGCCCCAAAAATTTTTGCCACGCGCCCCTGGGAGTAAAATAAAAAATATCATCACACGGGATACTTCTAATGCAAACTTGTTGCTTCACTTGCTCATCTTAAACAGGTAGCAAAGTTTAGCATTTAAAATCTAACAAATTGTTTAGTTTGCTCATTTTAGATTTCAAACCTAAAGTGACCAGGCTCCTTTGGTAGGTATAAAGACTGTAAACGTATTCACCTATAGACAGAGGGAAGGGAACTACAAAAGGACTTGCAGGAAGCCAGGATGTAAACTTAAGAAAACACATAAATAAGGTAATCATACCGCATATGCTATAGCATATCCATCGAAAGTGCTCGTTCCTCTACCCAGCTCATCCAGGAGTACCAAAGAATTTTGAGTAGCATTTTGGAGAACAGATGCTGTTTCTGTGCATTCAATGAGGAAGGTACCTACAAGAGATATGAAATTGAATATTCTAATGCCGTTCTACTAAAATTTACTTGTCTATGAAGCATATGCATGCATGCCAACAAGACATTGAACATCAGTGTACATAAACTGTATTTACCATATCTACAATTTACAAACAACTAGATAAAGTAACAAGCTAAAAATATAAGCAAACGCTTGGTCTCAACCCCCCACTATTACATTATATATATGAAGTTCTATAAACAAAATTATTCAAGTAATATGTTTAAGTATATTGTATATACAAACAATTTTGTGATATCCATATATGTATATAGTTTGAAAGAACTTACTCTCGCCTGTCATGATTCGGTCGGATGCACCAAGCCGCGTGAAAATGATATCCACAAGTGAAAGAACACAAGTCTCACAAGGTACATAACAGCCTAGCTGCGAGCCATAAAAAATATATTTATGGAAACAGTAGACTTAAAATGAAGTACTCCAACTAAACTGTGGAGCCTAAAACATATATACTGTTGAATAACAAAGTTTGAGATTTATAGAAAGCACCTGGGCCAGTATAGCAGCAAGACAAGTAGCACGTAACAGTGTAGATTTTCCTCCCATATTTGGTCCAGTTAACAATAAGGTACAGGGATGATAGTCATATCTATCCTCTCCAAGATGTATATCATTAGGAACAGGCAATCCTCCATGCGCACCAAGGGCAAATGGATGCCATAACCCTTTTAGTTTAAGAGTTGGTCCCCTAAACTCATCTGACACACTCATTGGTTTTGAAAGAGGCAATATAATAGGCCTACACATAACTCCAGGTGAAATTTTTGATATAACAGCAAATGATCTGAGTACATCAATACAGCTTATGGCATAGATAACTTCAGACCACTCAGTACACTTCTCACTAAATAATTCCATCAAAATTGACAGAATTTCAGGATTTGAGTCATTTGGATTATGATCCTGAGAGCATAACAATAGTGTTTCAGTTACGCAGAGTTAGAGTATGACAATGGTATATTAGCATTGCATATTTTTACAAAAACAAAAACAAAAAATATCTTAAGAAACTTAATAGTTATTTGAAGGAAATTGGATGATTAAGGACTTAAAAAGTTCACTGTAATTCTTGCGAATAACAAATAAAAGTAGTTGCCTGAAGTGTAAAAAATACTGAAGTTTATTTTAGTATTGGAATGAATACTTGAAACATATAATCACTACAATTATCAAATATAACATGAAGTTTATAGTTTTAAAATTTAAAAACATTTGTAGATAGGCTCTTACTGCCATCTTCGAGCCAATATCCGAAAAGTTGAAAATGGCACCAACTCGGTGACGTTACAAAATAAAAATTATTTGGTTAATTGGGGATTAATCTCAAATCATTTGAAGATATGAAATTCTTTTCTTTCTTGCATTGCATAAATAAATGATTTACACTACCACATTTAGCACACACCTTCCTAGGTGCATACACATCAGGAGTACAGTTATTGTGCTTGTTTATGACTACTTTCCCATTCCTATTTTTCTTCTTTTTCTCAAACTTAGGGTGAATGATTTTAACAGGTGATATCCCTTCTAATTTCTCTTTTAATTGCTTCTTAGATAAGCTACCAATGTTGATCATTTCAACCTTAGTCTCAACTTGATTCTTGGTTTCCTTAACAAACTTGATAGGGGTGCTTTAGTTGTCGATGGATGTTTATCAATTGATTCAGCATCAATCGATTGATAATCCTTATCAGTTGATAAAGGATTAGCAGTTGATTGATCTTTATCCATTGAAGTATCAACCAATGGTTTGCCTACTGATTTAGGGGATTCTCATAGAGTATCTATACCCTGAACATCAATAATTTATTTGGCAGTTTTAGCAGACCTATTCCATTTATTAATGGTTTCAATTTCTCCAACCAATTGTTCTTTTAACAATTCTTCTCTTCTCAAACTATTTACTAGTTCATTTCTAACATCCTTACTTTCTTTCTTGAATCTATCTAAACAAATAAGTTCATTTCAAGAAAAACATTCCTCTCAGTTAAGGCATCAATGGTGTTCTTTAACTTGAGGTTTTATTTGTTTAAAAATTTTATAGTGACATGCAAATTGTACAATTCATTAGACATTTCATTAATGGTACTATTGCATTCATCTTTTGTAAGCTCAGAAAATTTAGTAGCTAGTACCTGATTTGATGATGAACCAGCTTCTTCATCTTCATGGTTGGCCATTAGAGCTAGATTGATGAACTCTTCAGAATCACTGTCCTCAGCAGCCCAGTCTTTCTCTTCAGTAAAAAAAGCCTTTTCTTTTTGTTTAAGAAGGTCAAAGTATTTTTTTTTGTAGTCAATACAATCATATGACTTTGCCTTTTCTTGTTTTAGCTTTCTACACTCATTTGAATTTTGATCAATCAACCAAAATTTTGAATTTTGATTGTTACTTCTAAATTGGGATCCAGACCTTTGAGCATCTGGATTCCTCTTGAATTTTAGCTTTGAAAATTTTCTTGACAGAAATGCAAGGTGCTCATCAATATCATCCAAATCATCCTGAGAGCATGCTTCATTTTCTCCACACTTGCCCTTTCCTTTTCCTTTGAATGATTCTTCAACAGCATCACCAGCCACCATGACAGAACCTTCTACACAGCCACTTTCCTTCTTCTCTTCATTTCTCTTGACCATCAAAGCCACAGTTTTCTCTTTTCTTTGATTCTTTCCAATCTCCTCATCTTGTTAGATTTCCAACTCATATGTCTTGAGAATAACATAAAGTTTCTCAAGGGTATAGTCCTTGAAATCTTGAGATTGTCTAATGGAGACAGTCATTGGTTTCCATTCATTTGGAAGAGATCTAATAAATTTTAGATTTTTTATCATCAGTTGCATAAACCCTACCATATAGCTTTGATCCATTTAATAACTTCTAGAATCTGCAATAGGTATCATTGATAGACTCTCCACTCTTGAAATGAAATGATTCATATTTCTGAATTAAGAGTTGCATCTTGTTTTTCCTTACTTGCTCAGTCCATTCACAGAGAGTTTGAAGAGTATCTCATACTTCTTTTAATGAAGTGCAGTTTATCACATTGTCAAACATATCTTTATCTAGACCATTAAACATAATGTTCATGGCCTTCTTGTCTTCAAGCACTTCCTTTTCATCCTCTTCTGTGAACTCAGTGATGAGTTTTGGAACATGTTTGTCAAATGAAGGACTTCCATTAGGGTTTACACCTATGACTAGCTTCATGGGAACATGAGGACCTTTCTCTATGCAGTTAACATAGGAAGGGTTAAGAGAAAGTAGATGTAGATGCATTTTTACTTTCGATGAAAAGTATTTATCTTTTTCTAACACTAGAATTTTCACACCTGAATCATTTTGGCCCATATTGACTGTTCTTGATCTTTAAACTTTCTGTATGTTGAAATTCTACGCTCTGATACCAATTATTATTTCACAGAACAATGTCAATATGATTTATAGAAGGGGGGTTGAATACAAATCACCAAAACTTTTTCTGTTTTATTATTTGTTCCTAAGGTTTGAGTGTTTAAGAGAATATATAAATGTATATGAATAAATGAAACTGAAAATGAAATTGAACAAAGATATTTAAAATTACTGATGGATTAGTTTTTCCATCAGTGCATATTTTTGCTCAATTTCTCTGAGTTAATAAAACTCAGCTGCATTTTTATAAGGTTAGAAAATAAATCAACTGTTCTTACGAAGTGCTCTATGGGTGAAGAGTTGATTCAAGAAATATTTTCTAACTTGTATTTTTCTAACAATGCTACCACACATTTTTATATACTACAAGTGTGTTTACAATTCCTAGAAAGAGTATAAAACATTTAATCTAAACTAGGATTGTTTCTGATCTATCTTTCATGTTTACCTTTTTCCATTTTGGGAAAAGTCTTCAGTCTTGGAAAGACAGCTTCAACTTGAGTCTTCACAGTCATCATAGACTGTCTTCCATAGGTGTGCTTTTTTCTGTCAATTGTCAACATGGGTTGTCTCAATCAATTGATAATTTATTATTAAGCATATCAATTGTTCTTCCTTTTATCCATCAACTGATATTCTTCTTCGATTGATCTGTATATCCATCAATTGATAAATGATGACTTATCGATTGATAGATGTTATCAATCGATATATCAATCGATGGGTCTTCATATCAGTTGATGGTCTTCAATACTTGACTTGGCTTCTTTAATTGATCTTCTATCCATTGATGCTTCAATATCAACTGATCATCCTTCACTTGTATAATTTCCTGTCTTCAAATAATTCCAATTTGATAGTCTAAGTTACACATCAGTTGATGACCTATATCAATCGACTCTAACATCAATTGAAGAGAATAATAGCAATTGACTTACACCTTATCGATTGAAATAGACTAAGTATACCTATGCTACAATCCAAATTATCAGTTGATTCTAATAAACATTTCAACTGATAAATGGTTTCCTGATCAATTGATATTTATAATTTTTATATCAATTGATTAGTTACATCAATTAAAATTTCTATGATTCTAAAATTAAAGTTATCATCAAATTACATGTAGATTCCTAACACTACTTAAATAAATAGTGCACTCACACTAGAACCAGAGTCTGTTGCTGAACCCTAAAGCAATTGGATTCAGTTTTTACGTGACCATTCCGATATGCTTCAACTGCAAGTCCAGAATTAAATCTTGATGCACTGCTTGTATGTTATTATTCAGCTGTCAACACATCAGATGCTAAAAATTCGGCTTTGACATTTTCTATTGAAGACAAGGAAATTCGGGATCAGGACTTGAATCGTATCTTGCAGTTTAACACTGAATATTTTGATCCTTTTCCTGATAACGCTAATCGTTTCAACTTCTTCGAATCCATTACACGCCATGGACCATTGAGCCTTACAAATATTTATAAGCACAATCTTCCACGTAAATGGAACTTTTTCTTTCATATAGTAAACCATATTTTTGTCAAAAAGAAGGACGGATGGAGTGGTATTCCCAAAATGCTCAATGTATTGGGTATGCTATCTTTGACAATCTCAATATAAACTATGGTAAACTAATAATGAAGAGAATTCTTCAAGCTATAGGATCTAGTGCCAAAAGTGACATCAACAAAGTCAATGTTGAATGTTTTCACCCTAGATTTCTATAATTAGTGCTTAATGAACTACTCATAAATGATGAAATGCTTGCCTTCTCTGCAAGTCAGTTCGAACAATGTACTACAATTTATGGTAGTGTCATTGCACTAATAGTAAACAATGACAATTACCCAAATGGGAACATAGCACGACTAACAGAATATATGGAAAGTGTTATGATTCCTATGATAAGTAATGAACAGCAAGCGGATGTTCCTGAATAAGAAGATCCAATGGATGTGGACCCTGAAGCTAAACCTGAGCCTGAAACTGAAGAAGAAAAAGAAAAAGAAGAAGAGGTACCAATGGAGAATGAGCCATTAATAAGTGATACAGAAATGGTTGATGAAGATGAGATTGAGGATGATGCAGAATCTTATCACCCTGGAACTCCAAGGGTAAGTCCTGACACGGGTAATCTTCCTGAATCTGATCTTTCACTAGTACTTAGTGAAGATTATCTTGCTTTGTTGGATTCATCACAGCCACTCATACACCAATTCCCCCAGTGGCAATAGAAAATGACAATGAGCCTGAAAAACTAACAGGTTCTAACCACTGTCATAGAACAACACCCACATATCCCAACTCCTTCAGTTATTCTTGTTGAAACCCTGAGTGAGGATGAGGGAGACAGTGCCTCTAGTGCACCAAATAAGTTGGATGTTGAAACCCCTGAAGCAGCTCTACCTCATAGCAAAAGAAGGAAAATATATTTTGAACTAGACGCAACTGGTAGCCAAAACCCCAATTCACATGAGCTTCCAAATTTACAAAGGATGGAGCAATTAAATGCACAAATCTATTTTCTGTGTTTGGAAATGAAAAAGAAAATGAATTGATGGTTAAACAAGCTACTTCGGTAGTAGAGCCTTCACAGGTAGATCCTGTGTTGGACAGGCCTCCACAAGCTTCGTGGGGCATCACGAACTCTTATTTGCCACGCCTTACATTGTTGGAAGTGGTGACCCCCTGGATAGAACATCTCTAGCTCCGTTATCGAAGGTTCTCCCATCTAATTCTAGAATATGTGAGAGGTAACTCCTCCATAGAGGGAGTGATGGTTCCATTCAAGGAACAACTATGTAAGTAGCGGAGCCTACTCAGGTAGAGCCTGAGCAGGACATGCCTTCACAGGCTTTAGCTGGCACCACAGACTCTCAACTGCCATACATTACAGTGTCCAAGGTGGTGACCACACTGGAACTAACACTTTCAGTTCCTGAGAAAGGAGATCTCCCTACCATTAGTGGTCAAGAGGAGAAGCAACCCTTCTATAGAAGGAAGTGGGGATCCCAGAATTCTATTTCTAGGGACAGTCAATCTCAAAGAGATGTGGCTCTACTCGGCAATGAGGTAATAACTGAGCCTTATGATGAGATAGTGCTTCAGCACGAAACAGTTCAAAATCTTCATAGATGTAATTCTCATCTTGGTAATGATTCTTCGGAAGAACCAGGTGCTAGGAATTCCCCAGATTCACAACAACCTCAGCACACACAAGTAAATAATCATAGAATTATCAGTCTCGAAGAACAAGTTGGAATACTGAGACACTCATTGTCAAAAATTGTGAAAGTTCAAGAAAAGCTATAGTAGGATAACAAAGAAATCAAAAATTTACTCAAGCAGCTGCTAGCACAGAGATCAATTACCTTGCCTCTTCAATCAACCCCAGCTCCTAAGGATAACATAACAAAGGGGGAGAAAGAAGGACAAGTACAAGAAAAAGCTTTATTTGATAAAGGGAAGGAAATTGTTGGTGGTTCTTTTGATCAAGGAAAAGAAATTATTGATGCGTACGCTGAGGGGGAGGAATTAGAAGAAGGAAAGATTCCAAATGATGATCTGTTTAATGAGATGGACTCGTATGTCAATGAAGCTGCATATCCTAGAACATTCTCTGACTATATTGATAAGCACAAAATCAAGAAAGTCAAGAAGGCTGACTACAAGACTTATGAAGACTTTCATTCAACTCATGAGCAAATAAGACAATCAAACTAGGTAACATATTAGAAGAAGAAGAAGATAAAGTTCTTTATTTCAAAAATAGCAAGAAAGTGAGAGACAGCAAGAGCTAACTTAAGAAGGCCTAACATTGGTGCTTTGAACAATAATGATGAAGAAGTTCTTAGGCTATTTCAAATCCTCAGAGAAAGAATCAAAAGCATGAGCAACTACTACTTTGAGTTGAAAAGTGAAATATCTTATCTGGTGGTTTCTTTGGCACCGAGGTCAGAAGGTTGGAGATTAACCTTGTCTTTCAACAACTATGGGTTAAAGACTATATCAAGTGATTTTTTAAAGGAAAGTTCTTTGACTGAGTTATATGTACTGAAGTCGAAAATCAGAATCAATGAGTCCTCTGAGAATGAATTGATGGCAGAAATGATTAAAAAGCTAATGGAAAAAGCAGAACTAGAAATTCAACAGGATCTGTATCAAGTCAGATATTTCAAAGACAGATTTCTTCAGATACTGACACTAGATCATGAAGCATTGTCATACTACTCACTAAGACGATTGAAGTTTGTTTAGGGCTTGCTAAGAGGAAAAGGGTTCAGAAATCCTGAAAAGTGGAAAGCGGTAGAAAGAATCTTTGCTTACAGGTTAAACATCTCAGAAGCTCTAGGAAGAGATATCGAGAAGGTAAAAAGATTTGATCCATCAAAAGATGCTCAACCTAGAGAACATTTCAAAGCTAATCCAGGTGATGAACACATGTTTGATCTAATAAAAGAAGTGCCAGAAGAAGAAGTAACATAACCCAATTTTGAGTCTATAGAAGCAAGAAAACCAATGGTCATCACCAATCCACTAAGAAAGATGTACTCAAATAGAAATAAAAGTGAAAGAGAAATTGAAATGAGAAGAATCAGAAATGAAAATTCTAAAGTGATTGGAAGAATTTTGGAAAAACTCAGGAACTCGACAAATCCTGAAGACAAGATCGTGCTACGAGAAGTAGAAGAAGCCTACATCGACAAAGTGTTACAAGAAGATCAAATGATTACAAATCGGGTGGATGTTAATCCAAAGAGAGTTATGGTGCAAGGGTGGACTCAACAGTCTTTCCGCACTTTACTTTTTCTTGTATTGTTAGTTAAGTTATCCTCTTTCCTTAAAAATTTTCTTGTCGAACTCTAACAATCAAATATGGGGAGATTGTAAAGCATGATGTAACAGAGGAACTGTAACTTAACTAAAAGTAAAGGACTGGTAAATAATATTAATGTAATCATAGGGATCTGTTGTGAAGATCAGGCAACTACATGTGTTAAAGGATTTGATGGAATATTGAAGATCACTGAAAGAAGTCCATTACTAAGATCAAGCCTCAGTGAAGAATAAGTGATTCAATGTTTCAGAAAGTATTAAAGATCAAGCAGTCAGTGCCAGAAGATTTCAGTGAAGACCATAAGCAATAAGGGAATACAACAATCATGTCAATTAGTTTAACTGAGAATATGAAGATCAATACAGTGTTAGTCACTTATGAACTAGACCAGTGCACTAAGTGTCGGCACAAAGAATTTGATTGACATATTCAATGTACAAGAATAATTAACAGAAGACAAGTGAGCAAGGATCTTTCAAGCAGTTGAGATTTTTCTAAGTCAAGTACATGGTGAAGAAATTGACACCAAGTCATACATGGTGAAGAAATCGACACCTAGATTTTCAAAGCCTAAAAGAGACTAAGTGTTGGAACAATGTGTTAAGAATTCGACATATAGAATTCTACTCTTAGAATTTGACACCTAGACTTGTGAGTTTTCTAAGTCATGAACATTGAGAAGAATTCGACACATAGACCTTGCAAGCTATATAATTCGACATCTAAGTTCTTGTATTTTCCAAGGCAAATACATTGAAGAGAATTCGACACCTAGCTGCAAATGTCTAAGGAATTTGACATCTAGGTTGTTGAATTGTCTAAGGCATATAAATGGAAGTGAAAATCGACACCTAGCTCAAATGGAGAAGAATTCGACACCAAGGATTATTTTCTAAGTTCAACATGAAAACAATATTCGACACCTAGAAAATATCCACGGGTTTCTCAAAGTCAACTGAAGTCAACATACAGGGGAGAAGAATTCGACACTCACAATTCTATTTTACTTTATTATAAAGCCTACATATATATATAAAAAAATGAGTATTCATTTTGAATGTAATTAGAACAAAACACATACAAATAGATACAGCTGAGAGAGAGACAAAGAGAATACGCACTGACATTAAAGCTCATATTTATTTCTTGTTCTGAGATTCATTGTAGCTCATACATCTGTGTGAGAGTGTATCACCTTGGGTTTATATAATACAAGTATATTCTCGAAGATTGTTCTTGTTATTTAAAATCATAACTTCTATATTTATTGTTCACCAAAGAACATATCTATAAACACGAACAAAATTGGAAAACTACCCATATCGTATTCAACTGAGAGTTTTCACGGGATTAAAACTACCATTAATTTCTTTGTTTATGTAATCTAAATGATTAATACTTCTGACCTAGAAAATAGTAGTATATGAAAAACAAAAAGATTTTTATCAAAACATCTTATACAGTACTTTCTATTTTATATGAATATATTTTTTTATAGTCCTTTTTATTTATTTATTTTGTTGTGTATAATTTTCTATTTATAATATAACTAAGGTTAAAGTGTAAATATGATATTTCTCACATAACACGAGTGACAATCCAGATATTTTTTAAATTTTATTTTTATTATTTAAATATTTTATTGGTTTTCTCAAAAGATGAGGAATAAAATTTTTATATTTTATTCCAGTAGGATATATTTCCATATTTTTATTATTATTTTAGAAATTATTTTCGGATTCAGTAGGACTGAGTTCGGTTTAATTTTTTTTGTTATTTTACTGATCGGGTTAGTATCTCGAGTCGCTATTTTTATTCGGGTGAAAATTTTATTTTGAGTAAATTATTTGAATATTTAAAATTTAGTGTTTTTTATATTTTTGAATATTCGAAATATTTAAATATTTTGAAAAATTATTATTTTTAATTAGTTTTAAAAATAAAATAAATTTATATTTTTCCCTAAATTGTTTTTTTTATAGATTTTTGGGATTATTTAAAATTATTTAGAGATTAAATGTGGTATTAAAATGATTTTAGAAAATATATTTTTATAATTTATAAAAGTTTTGTTTAAAAAAAAAGAAAATTATATATATATATATATATATATATATACACTATCATACCAGACCCCCTGCTCATCTTACCTAATTTCCCTAACCCCCAATTTCCCCGCCCTTGTTTTTTTTTCCCCAGTCACCCTGTACATATTTTGTTTTATTATTATTCAATCAACCACACGCGCGGCTCCTCCTCTCTGTCTGTGTTACCCGTTGCCTCTCGCTACTTCTCTTACGGTACGTACGTGTATATACATTTAAAGTTTTAAAAATTCATATCTTACAAACCATATATCCAATATTCGATATTTAATATATAAATGATCAACGTTTTAAGACCTACGCATAGGTATAATTTTGAGCAGATTATTTTCTGGACAAGTTTTATTTTTTAATTTATTTAGGAATATAGAAACGGGATTTGATGATGGTGATCAAGCTAGGAGGCAGTAAGACATGTGTTTGTGCATGGGGATTAATCTTAAATTTTTCTGGACATATTTTTCGGCCTTCAGAAAAGACTCATGGGGTGTCCGTAATTGGTCTTATGGTAAGTTTTTAAGATCCTGACTTGACGCTTCTAAATATTTGGGCATGTTAATTTATATATATTAATTTCATAATTTTTAGAGATTGTTTTTATACTACAGATAGTTATCTGTTAACCGAACTTTTGGGTTTAGGTGACGGTGTTTCTCGTTTCCGGCAATTTAATGTGTATATGTATAATTTATTTTGTGGGTTAAATTTGTTTACTTTATTTTAGTATAGTTGGATTATATTGTTTGAGATTGATTTTCGGGAAAAGTTCATTTTACAAAGACCTTATTTCGAAAAAAATTCTTGTAATAGGATATTTATTTCAGATTTCAAGTATTATTTGATTAAAAATATTTTTTTAAATGTTTAATTGCTTAATTTGATAACGTAATCGAGGATACACATTATAAGTTTTAATGTATGAATTAGAATTGTTAGTTTTATTCCCTTTTTGTTCGAGGATTAATTGTTGTTTAATATTCGAGTTTTGAGGGTTAATTGATTGTTTGAGGATTAGTTAATAATTGAGTTTCTATTTTATTTATTGGTTTGTTAGATTTGATATGAGTTTTCTTATCAATAGGAATATGTCTGATATAAGTATATAAGTATAGTTAAGTTATAAACGCTCGTAGAATATAGCAAGGTACTTCAAGAACTAAAGTTCCGTATTATATTTGATTATAGATGTAGACGCGCGGACTCGATCTCAATATTTCAGACTCGTAGCAATCCTAGGAGCGTAAGATTAAAGAATTATTAAAAGATGATACCATGAGACGGGCAGTGTATTCAACCCATTCCAACTTAGGACCACATATATATCAGACAAATATTTTCTTCTTGATCATCCTAAACACTTTTATTTTACTGTTTTGAGTATTTATATCATGATAAATAGTTATTGTTTGGAACTATTTATGATTCTTGTTTTATTCTGTTCCTTAGAGTTACTTATTATTCGTATTATGAATATTGGAAGTTGTTATAATAAGTTCATCATATCCAGCGAATTATTGTATAAATAACGAGGATAGAGTCTGTAGTTGAAACTAAGCCTACCTTATTTTATTTTGGGTTGCTCTACTGGATTAGAATTCTAGTGTAAGAGGCTCAGAGATAAGAGTCCAGCAATTGAGGAGGATATGGTAACCAATTCATCTTCCTATAGACTAACATTATTTGCCTATTTAGTACCTATTGAGAAATCATTGTTATATCTATGGGTATAGAAATGTACCGATAGCGATAAAGGGGTCCTATTGCTTTTGAACCTGATCAGGGGGAAATAGTGTTTATTTGTGTGTATCCAATTCATATTGCCAGCATGGTTAGTATATTTTGGTTTTGAGCAGTTGATTCATTTTAATGACATACTGCATTGTTTTAGTTTGGTTTACAACTGTGATTTATTTACTGTTCAATTTTATAATAAATTATTTTTTATTCTGTTCTCTATACAGATCTCATATCTTGATTACATTTCAATTTTTCATATACTTGCTGAGCATTTCTTTAGCTCACTCTTGCTTTCTATCTACCTTTGTCAGACAGTTATTATGAGCCATCATATCCATTCCTCCCAGAGTAGACAGGCCAGGGTTTCGGGACATCTCGCCCCTCGAGCCTCCCATCTTTTAGCTGTTTAGTTGTCTGTATATAGAAGATGTAATAAAAATAAATTTAGACTTAAAATTTATCTAGACTTTTGGTTGAGTTGTGAGTTCTGTTGGTTTGTAATAAAGTACTTGGTTTTACTTTTACTTTTAGTTTCAACTGCTTCATTTAATATTATAATCTGTTAGCGATCTTTGGTTGTTGGCGGGGTTACTGCGCCTTTGATTTATTATTTTATTGTTGTTGGCAGAGCCGGTGCACCTCTGATTTAGTATCTTATTATTATTGTTGGTTGTTATTGGTTGGTGGCCCCCAAATCTTGACCCCGGATTTGGAGGGTGTCATAACACGTGCATATGGGTAGATTATAATAAGAATTAAAGCAAAATAGAAAAATAAATATTTCTAAATTTTTAATATTCAAAATAACTGAACTCGAGAATTTTTTTACAAATAAATATACATATTCGTGTATATATATATATGAATTTTTTTATGCAAATATAATAATTTTAGGATTAAAGTAAAAGAAATTATTGAAAATTTTTAGATTTTTAATATTCAAAATAATTAAATTAGAGAAAATCATTACAAACAAGTATAATATATGAACATGTTTATGCAGACATAAATATTTTCGCTCCTTTTTTATATTTTCTGCAAGATATTTTTATTTGGTGTGTATAATTGTTAAAGTTTAAATATATTATGACTAGAGTTTAAAATAAAAAAACTAATTGTTTTTTAATTCCAAAATTTAAAATAATTGAAGTACAAAATATTTTTATAAACAAACATACATATTTATATGAATGACTAGGTTTATATAAAGATAATCATCAATTAATTGTTATTTTATGATTTTTGTATAGTTTTTCTTATTTGTTTTGATGTATATATATTTTTATTTAGAGTATAACTATTATAAGATTAGAGTATACTACCTATGGATTATAATAAGCTTAAAGCAAAATAAAATATTTAAAAAATTTAGATTTTTAGAGAAAAAAATTTAGATTTTTAGAGAAAAAAATTTCAAGTATACATAACCATTTATATTTGTACGAACATAATCATTTTAGTTCCTTCTTTTATACGTCTTCATAGCCTCTCTTTTCTATTTATTTTGGTGTGTATAACATCTTTATTCAAAATATAATTAACATAATCATTTTAGTTCCTTTTTTATATTTTATAGCCTCTCTTTTCTATTTATTTTAGTGTGTATAATATTTTTATTTAAAATATAATTAGGGATAAAGTTTAAATATGATATTTATCATAAAATAATCTACATTAGATTATAATTTAGATTAAAATAAAATATAAAATTAAATATGTTTAGATTTTTAATATACAAAAAAATTAAATTAGAGATATTGATAACCAAACACATTTATACATTAAAATTTTAATTAACATTTTATAATTCATAAATTTATACAAATAACTTATATTAATATTAATATGTTGAAGATGAATATATGATGTTGTCAGAGTCTACCATGATCAGAGTTTAAGTCCAAGCTGGTCAGAGTCTAATTGATGTTATCAGAGTATGCTCAATCATATTTTACTTGTCGATAGAGTTTAGGTTGATCAGAGTTTAGTAGACACTATATCGAATAATAAGGACATAATTGAAGATATATATGGAAGTATTTCTGCTACTATCAATTACCTTGTGGAAGCTATCTATTCCGAAGATAATGATGGAAATTGTATTTTCTCATATTAATGAATCATTATCTTTGCGATATTTAGATATGCAGATGTGTACTATATAAACACAATTTAGGTTTACATTAATGTATCGTTTTAGTGGTATTATTCTCATAACCTAGCAGTCTTAAGAACACATTGTTTCTTGAACCAGTTTGTACTGTTTTTATAAAGAACAATATAATCAGTACTTATTCAAATACTTGTTATTATAATTTTGGATTGTTTGACACTATTGTATTCAACCCCCCTTCTACAATAGTATATTTACTTGGTAACAATTGGTATCAACAAAACTGGTTGGTTCTACTGTGATTGTAGGAAGAGAAATTCCAGAGTACTACACTATGAAAGACAAGAAGTAATGGACTAATGAGGAAAAATATGAATTTCTCAAGAATGCTAAGGTAAGAAACATATTGCATAATAGTTTGGACTCTATGATGTCTAACAGAGTAATTGGATGCAAGACTGCAAAACAAATATGGGATGCACTAGAGGTTCAATGTCAAGGAACCATGGAAATTAAGATGAATAGGAGATCTGTTCTTATTCAAGAATATAAGAATTTTGAGACTAAACAGAATGAGTTTCTTACTATACATATGACAGGTTCCTTACTCTGTTGAATGACTTGGCCTTAGTTGACAAGGTGTATGATAATGAAGATTCAAATACCAAATTTCTAAGAGCTTTTCCTTAAGAATGGGATTTGCAGACATTATTGATAAGAGACAGGGCAAATCTTGAAGACATGTCTCTAGATGAAGTCTATAGAAAGCTAAAAACTCATGACTTGGAGTTGCAGCAGAGGAAGAATAAGAAGAATGTCAAAGAAAATTCTATTGCCATGAATGTTGAAGCTAAAGCTTTGAAGGTTCAGATTCCCACAAGTTCTAAAGGAAAGGGAAAAGCTTTGTTGGCAAAGGAGAGCAGTGAATCAGAGTCTGACGTATACTATGATGTAGACCTCTAATGAAGAATGAACAGACTCTGATATGATGGAGATAGTTGTTATGATTGTCAAAGGCTTCAAAAGAATGAAATACAAGAAGTTCAGAAAACAACGAAACTTTTAGAAAAAAGATGGGAAAGAAGTCAAGTCTAAGACACTTGATAAATCTAAAGTCAAGTGCTACAAGTGTGACAATATGGGGCACTATGCTACTGAGTGCAGGAGTAAGGAGGCTAAAAAAGTAATCATAACATCTAAGAATGACTAGATGGATTCCTCAAACTCAGATGAGAAAGTGAACTATGCCCTCATGGCAAGCTCTCATGCTCCCATTACAAAGTCTGACAGGGTACAAGATTTTGTTTTTAAGATAGACACTGATAATATCTATGAACTGAAATCATTTCTTAGAACACTGTATGTTAGTTTTAAAACTCAGTCACTTGAGAATGAAAGACTAAAAATTGAAATGCAAAAATTATATGTTAAGAATGACTTTGTTGAATCTGAACTTGTTCATATGCTAGACACTAAGAAAGACTGTGAAAAAGCAATACACATGCAAACTCAATTAGAAATTCAGGTCACTTATCTAAAAGTTGAGATAGCTAAAGAAAAGGAGACTTTCAGAGTTTGGACAAATCTGGTAAAAAGGTACAAGAAATTCTGACTGATAAAAACTGGATATCTGCTTTAGGTTATGAGTCAGAAAAAGAAAAATGTGAAAATAAAAGAGTTAAAAAAGCTTCTAAGACACATACAGGAATTAATAATAGTAAGATCAAGCCTGTTAACTTTGTTAAGTCTAGTGGTGAACCAGATTCTTCTGAAGAAAAGGGCTCCAATTCTTCTAAGAATAATCAAATTAGTGTGTCAGAAAATAAACCAATGAATATTGGTTTATTATCTCAAAAATAACTTAAAGAAAGGATAAAGTCTGTCACTAGTAAAAATAAACCACAAAGGGTCAAAAGAATCTGATTATAAGAATTTTAAAAGTAGGAATTTTAAAAGAATCTGATTATAAGAATATTCTTAATGCACCTAGTAAAACCTATTTTACATGTGGTAACTCTAATCATCTTGCTATTGATTGCATGAAGAATAAAAAGCAAGATAGTGAAAGACCTAAATCAGGAATTATGAATTCAGTTAGATATAGGCCACAGAATCTCTATTTTCATTATAGTAGTTTATGGCATTCTATTTATACATGTAATGAGTATAACAATTTGTATTACAATTACTATGAATTATTGCCTCATTTGAATAAAACTCCAATTACTCTTACATGTACCTTAAACAATTTGCATAATGTTTGTTCTGAAACCATGAAATCAGTAAACAGAAACACTAAACATACAAACATGGATTACTTACATTCAGATAAAAAAACTTCTCCTGCTAAAGTCAAAGACACAAAAAGAAAGGACCCAAACTTGTTTGAGTCCCCAAGTTTTCTAATTGAGTTGTATGCATGAATGCAGGGAAATAGGAAAAACATCCTTGTAATTGATAGTGGATGTTCTGCACACATGACTGAAAACAAATCCCTGCTTTCAGAGTTTGAGGAGAAGGTTGGTCCAGCAGTATCATATAGAGATGACAAAATAGAAAAAGTAATGGGATATGGCAATATAGTAATTGGAAATGTCATCATCATAGATGTAAATCTTGTAGAAGGACTCAAACACAATTTGGTAAGTCTGAGTCAAATGACAGACATAGGTTATTCTGTGAACTTTCTTGAATCACATTGTGAAGTCATAAGAAAAAAGACTAGTAGAGTGGCTTTGTTATAGAACATACATAACAATTTATTTGAAGCCATCTTGGAAGTAAATTCTGATGGTCCAATGACATGTCTTCTTGGAAAATCATCTACAATGGAAAGCTGGAATTGACACAAAAAGTTTTCATCTGAATTTTGGAAATATAAATGAATTGGTTAGAAATGATCTTATGAGAGGACTTCCTAAAGCTCAGTATCATCCTGATGGTCTCTGTGATTCATGTCAAAAGGCAAAACAAAGAAGATCATCCTTCAAAAGCAAAATTGAGACTTCAATTGAAGAACCTTTTCATTTATTACATCTTGATATGTTTGGTCCTGTGAACATTATGTCAATTGGGAAGAAGAAATACACTCTGGTTATAGCTAATGAATACATTAGGTACACTTGGGTGTACTTTCTTCACAGAAAGGATGAAACAGCTGAGACCATTTTTGATCTCATTGCAATTATTGAAACTTAATCACAACTCAAGGTGAAAAATTCTAAGGAGTGATAATGGGACAAAGTTTAAAAACTCAATAATGGAGGAATTCTGTGCAACAAAATGAATAAGGCAACAATTCTCTGCACCTAGTACACCACAGTAAAATGGTGTAGTTGAGAGGAAAAAAACTCTCATTAAATTTGTAAGGACCATGTTGGAAATAGCAAAACTTCCTACTTACTTCTGGCTAGAAGCTGTAAATACTGCTTGTATTACTCAAAATTGCACAATGATCAACAAGCATGGAAAACTCCATATGAAATAATGAAAGGAACAAAGTTATGTGAAATAATTTCACATATTTGGAAGCAAGTGCTTCATTTTCAAGACACATCCTGAACAGCTGAAAAAGTTTGAGCTAAAAGTAGATGAAGGAATTTTTGTTGGCTACTCTACAACCTCAAAGACTTCTTCCAAGGCTTTCAAGGTGTTCAACTTGAGAACAAACACTGTAATGGAATCTATAAATGTCTCTTTTGGTGAGACTAATATTACATGATTGCATGATGAAGAAGCACAAGAAAGTCTGAGATTTGAAAATGAGTTGCAAGAATCAAACACCGACTCCTTAAACTCTGTTGGTGTAAACTCAGATGTGGTTGAAATTAAAGAAAATGCAGATGTTGAGGGGGAACAACACACAACTACTACAGAGTCTACTGGAACAAACTCTTCTTTAGACTTATCAGAGTCTAGTCGATCCTTGACATAAACAAACTCTAGTACCACAAACTCTGAGAATAACACAGATTCATGGGGAGGATCATCATTTACTGAAGAATCATATTATGAGAGCATGGATCATGGAGGAGCATCAAGTTCTAGAAATCAATTACCTAACACCATAAATTGGAAGATCATATTCCTGACCTGATAATTGTTGATCCTAACAGTGGTGTTCAAACAAGGAGAGCAACTTAGAATGAAAGTCTCTATAACAACTTTCTATCTTAGACAGAACCAAAAAAGGTTCAAGAAGCTCTTAAAGATGCAGATTGGGTGATTACAATGCAAGAAGATCTAAATGAATTTAAAAGAAATGAAGTGTGGACACTTGTTTCTAGACCTAAAAATAGGTCAATTATTGGCAAAAAATGGGTCTTCAGGAATAAGACAGACTCTGATGGAATAATAACCAGAAACAAAGCAAGGTTGGTTGCTAAATGGTATTCACAACAGGAAGGCATTGACTATGATGAAACCTTTACTCTTGTTGCAAGACTTGAAGCAATAAGAATATTCCCTGCTTATGCAGTACACAAGAAATTCAAAGTCTATCAGATGGATGTTAAATATGCAATTCTCAATGATGAACTTGAAGAAGAAGTATATGTTGGGCAACCTCCAGGGTTTTGTGGATCCTAAATATCCAAATCAGATCTACAAATTGGACAAGGCATTATATGGACTTAAACAAGCCCCAAGGGAATTGTATGAAACTCTGGCACAATTTCTACTAGAAAGTGGATTCACAATAGGTATAATTGATAAAACCCTGTTTTACAGAAATCAAGGTAATGAATTGTTGTTGATTCAAATATATATTGATGATATTATATTTGGATCTACAAATGAGACACTCTATGAGAAATTCTCTAAGCTGGTGTAGTTTAAATATCAAATGAGTATGATGGGAGAAATGAGCTATTTCTTGGGATTGCAAGTGAAACCGAGTGATATAGGCATTTTCATCAATCAATAAAAGTATCCCAGAAATTTTATGAAAATTTTCACATGGAAGATTCATCAGCTGCAACCACTCATATGGTCACAACAACTAAATTGGATCAGGACGCTGGTGACTCTATTGATATAACAACTTACAGAGGTATGATCGGTGTAATAACCCTGATTTTTATAATTATTTGAAATCTTGATGAATAGTGATTCTACGGATTTATGAAAAACGTTTTAGCCCACACTAGATAAGTGATGGAATATTGGAAATCTGAGGATGTAATATTGTTGTATGAAGCAAATGAGTGAATGTAAAAGCCGTCAGAATCCGAAGATTTTCACTTTTACTATTTGTTTCATAATTTACGAGATATCGAGGAATACGAGAATTATATTATGACTAGGAGGATTATAATTTAGAAATTTAATGGTTATAATCGGATATAGGTACTTAGAATATTAAGGATTTCGCTACAGAATTCTTACGACGAAACTCTTTCAGAAATTAATCGAACTTACGTGGAGGATTAATGGTTAAGTGTTGGATGATAAGTGACTCATGAGAATTCCCATGCAAGAACCATGCAACCAAATTGGCTAAAGAAGAACCAAGTCAAACAACTAGCCAAGTTAAGAAAACATAGTTCCATGAATTAGGGGTCAAGTTTTCAAGCTATACCTTGGTTACTATTTGAGGTACTTGACATCCATCAAGACCATACCTCTTGATAGATATCAGCCATACCCACATACAAACCAACACAAGTAGCCAAGAGATGGAAAAGCTCTTCTTTTCCCCGCCCCCCTATTTCTTCTTCATTTCGGCCTCATCATTAAAGGGCAAACTAAAAATTCTATATCTCCTTCATTTATTAACCAAAAAATTATGTTATATAGCTCTTTAGAATGTCCTTGAAATAACTTAAGCTTCTTGTTCACAAGTCTCTTCCATTTGAGCATGTTATCATCATTTTTCAAGTCTTTCAAGAGGGTGAATAGTAATGAATAGTAACTCCGAAATTTACTAACTTGTTTCTTGATTTCTCTTGCAAGTTTAAGGATGATAAACATAGATCAAAGCTCCCTTAAGGCTTACAAACTCTTGTTAGTATGTTTCAAGATTCAAGAAAGGTATAAACATTCTCCACCATTTGATTTATTTTGAGATATAATTATAGTTTCAAGTTATGTTCAAGTATATGTTAGTTCATGGAGTTTGGATTTCAAATATTTGGATCTAGATGGTTGTTTATTATGGGTTGGTGTTGGTGATGTATTCATGAAGTTTATGAATTTTTTTGTAGTAAAAATGGTAAGGTTGATGATTTGGTTGATATTAAAAGGACTTAACGTAGTTAAATTCGGAAATTGTTACGATTATAGCCGTCGTAATATCCGTTTGTATATAGGCCTGTTTTGACCAATATTTACGAACTGTCAATAAAATATTTCTGGACACCACTAGCCATTTCTGTGTAGGTCTTGATTTTTAGTTTTCTTTGGTATAAAGAGCATGTCGATACGATTTATGGTTTAGGAGATAAGTCCGTTTTAGTGAAAGTCGCGCAAGGAAACTAAACTGTTACCTTGTATTCACTTTGATGCTATAAACAAACTACTTAAGAGTTGATTAAAATTATGAAACTTGTATGATAAATACCTTGGAGAGTTATTAAGATCACCAAAAAGGTTTCGTGTTAAAACCATAATATTTCGATTTTATAAAAATGTAGGAGCCGAGGTTGCGTGAAGTGAAATCATGAAAAAACTCCACTGCATAAGCACTGAAGCTTCGGGAATTTCACCAATCTGACTAGACCATCCGATCGCACCGGCCTTCGTCTCCCAAGGCTATGTCCATAGGATTGGGTTGAGAAATCCGTTAAAAATGGTTTCCCTAAGGATGAGTAGGATACTAAGATTCGTTTAGAAAAACCAGATGATTCGGAAGAACTAGTTCATCTCATAATGCCCCGAGAGCAAACCCCATTGCCATGCACCGAGCGGAAACGTTCGGGCAGACCATTTATTTTGGTTTTTTACTTTTTATGTGAGTAATAGGGGTAAAAGAGTTTTTAGGGATGTGGTGAAGCAGTGAAATGAGCCCTCTTCCACTAGTTTATGGCCACGGCTGAATCATTTTGTTCGAGACACTATTTAGATCATCCATGAGAAAATGATGTGTCGATTGAGTTAACGGTTTGAGAGCAATTAAGGTTTTAATGAAAGCGGTGTAAATATTAAAACCATGTAGTTGACTCGACGTTAAAAATGCATTCCACCTATTTAAACTCAGGTTTTCCAAATCAAAATATTTTTGATAATTATTACAAATACTCAAGAAGCTCCTTGAAGTGGTTTTGTATTTAATTATGAATTTTCTGATTTATTAAAAATGTTGGAATGCGAGTCGCATAATAGTAATTCTCAGAAAAGTCAACTCTAGGGACACTGCTTTGACGAGCCACTTTGGTCAGGATAAAACGATAATTTTGAGTCGGTTAAAATACGAAAGATGTTCAGGAATAACATGACTATGTATTGGAGTAAAGTATTAGATTAAAAGCCATTGACAAGACATTTTACGAATGGTAAAGATAGACTCAAGGAGGTGAATGTCGGGTAAGATAAGTGTTAGTAATATGACTAAGTATTAATTGAAGTTGTCATAATTGGACTCGACATACGATTATACTTATTAGTAATATAAGTAGTTGATGAGATTAGGAGTACTAATCTAGATTATGATATCTATTGATAGAAAATCCGGAACGAGTGGGACTTTGAGAACGTATCTTGGACCCCAGGAAAATTTTCTAACCCTAAGTTTTTACATATTAAAATATTTGTATTACTATGTATGCAAGTTTTCGAAACCGGTACTTTGAATATTCTTGTTGTGTTTAAAAACTGTTGATATGTGATATAACTGTTTATCGAAATCTACGAATTGATTTAACTGCTGTTTAATCTTTCATTAAATGTTTTGGTTTATATGCTATAAGATAATATAGATATAAGCCGATGTATATAAATGCTTTAGTAGTAGAACGGGTATTCATATTTTTAAACGTAGACCGAGAGTCGGAAGTGTCCATTCTAACAACTGTCGTAAACACCCAGACGTTGCCGAAAAAAAATCATTTTTAAATATTGATTAAAAATATTTCAATAAATATTTTTGGATATTTTAAGATTGTTAAATATTTTAAATAATGTAAATAAATATTATTTTAATATTCATTTAATATTAAATGAATATTAATCTGCATATTCATTTAAAAAGGTTTATAAATTGTTTATTAATAAATATTTATTAAATATTCTAAATTGAGTTAAGGATCATAAAACCTTATTTAAAAAATATTTAAGCTCTTTAATAATTATTTAAAATATTTTCCGGCCTTCAGAAAATTATTTAAATATAGAGGGGGTTCCCAAATATTTATTTATATTTTATTAATTCTTTAAATATTCTCTAACTTATCAAAAATTGGGAATCCAATCTAGGAAGCAAATAAATGATTTACTTTCCTCGAATACAATAATGTTTTGGGATCACTGCCCAATTTTAGTTAGGGTTTTCAACTTATCAAAATCAAAGAGATTTTCTGATTGACTTTCAGGTTGTGATTTTCATTCCTCGATATATGAGATTAGTTTACGGAGGTCAACACCTGCATTGTGATATTATTACTTCCTCAAATATTCTGAAAACAACAAAATCAAAGATAGATGAATCTATTAACAAGTATTATATATTCGGGGAACTAGGATTAAATTCCGGTTCCAGGTTTATATATTGTTCCAGTGGACTAGGAGATACAACGTAAGAGGCCGAGTGATGCACGGTCCGACACTTTGGCCCATATGCGGTTTAGGGTGATTCCCAATAATAGTAAAAATTTCATTGGCTCCCCCTTCTACATGTAGAGAAACAACAAGAGCTTTCGTATGTTACGACTGATCATCAATACATTCGATTGACTCTTTCTTTCTCTGATAATTTTCAGAGAAAGTGATAATACATTCGATTGGCTCTATACTTCGAGGAAGGAAAGTAGGAGATTCACCTTTGATATGGTTCAGTTCAATACTATTCTACAGAAGTAAGTTGGATAGGTTTTCAGTAATGATCTAGTTATTAATGTCACTTCATGTAGAAGTTATCATTGATAGTGTGAAATCCTGGATAAGTACATTTGGTTTGTAATAACTATGATACTGGTTGTATATCGTTTTAAAGGCTATAACTTGTATGTGTGAGAGAGATGGGTCTATGATGGATTTCATTAGATTACAGAGTTATTGCAGGTTTTAAATAATTGGATGGTGACGTGACGACTCAAATCCCTGACCCCGGGTTTGGGGGCGTTACAATCGGTTCACTTCTTTACTTGACTACTAGTAGGCAAGACATTATGTTTGCAACTTGCTTATGTGCTAGGTTTCAATCAAATCCAAGGGAACCACATATAGTAGCTCTTAAAAGGATATTTAGATATCTCAAAGGAACCACCAATCTTGGGTTATGGTACCCTAGATATTCTAATTTTAAACTTATAGGCTATTCAGATGCTGATTTTGCAGGATGTAGAATAGACAGGAAAATCACAAGTTGGAGTTGTCAATTTTTAGGAGGAAGAATTGTCTCTTGGTATAGTAAAAAGCAGAAATATATTTATATCTCAACCGTAGAGGCAGAATATGTTGTTGCTGGAAGTTGTTGTGCTCAAATTATGTGGATGAAGAATCAACTCCTGAACTATGGATTGAACTTTTCCAAAATACCCATCTACTGTGATAGTCAGAGTGCCATTGCAATGACAGGAAATCCAGTTCAATATTCCATTACTAGGCACATAAGCATTAGATATCATTTCATTAGAGAAGAGGTGATGGAAGGAACAATGCATTTTATCCTATAGATCAATAGTTGGCAGACATTTTCACCAAGCCATTATGTGAAGCCACTTTTATAAAGTTGGTACCAGAATTGGGAATGGTGGAAAGTGAATCAATAAACACTGGGAAGTAGCAACATCAGAGTATGTGGTAAACTCTATCAAAGTGTATGGTAAACTCCGTCAATATTTAGTCCCAAATTCTGAAACTAAAGTCAACAGTCAACTCTAAATGTTTATTTTTATTAATAAATGTCTATTATAAATTTATTGATTTCATTATGCATAACTGTTTATTCATATTTTGATTACTAGACTCTGATGGAGTAACAATGGATGCGCGTGTGACTCACTTCAAACGGTTCATATTATATACTATAGTACATATATATACACATACATACGTACGTACTTTGAAAAATGCTCCATTTATTTCTTGTCCTTTGATATTGTGCCACCTGTCTCACTCAGGTTTAAATCAACTACTAGAGGGGGAAAAGTTAGTCATTTACATTCATTTGTTTTGAATTAAACTCTTCAGCTCTAGTATTTTCTCTAAACCCTAATAGCTCTTATTCTTTATTTGTCATTTGTTCACTAAAATGGAATACAAGGCTTCGAAGAACTTTAATTTTGGATCTTATTCATTCATGCCCAATAATTTATCTGCGATGCTAAGAAAATCGGATGAAAATATTAATTTTGAAATAATCCATGATTTTCTTGCCCATAGTGGTATTGGGTTTGCGTTGCAGGAACCACATGTGCTTTTTGCTAAAGCTGTGATACAAATCTAGTTCACAACAAAGTGTAATGAGGTTGATGATGATGAACCTACCCTCACCTATCACTGCAGTGGCAAGTATGTCATCACCTCTGTAGTGGTTAGACAGGCTCTACATCTTCCAGAGGCTGAGATGTATGATGATCTTGAGAGTGGCAGCAATATCAAGTCATTTCTTATAGTAGTGGGTTTACTAGGGGAGCTTGCAAAATCTAGGTAGTCTCACCGGGGCAAATTTAAGGAAAGAATTTTGTTTCTTCTTTGATTTCATCACTAGGGCCTTTTCTGCAAAGTGCACCAATTTTGATATCATACCATTGTTGTATCAGGAAATTGGGTATTCTCTGACCCATAACAAAAACTTCAATTATGCTTTTCTGATAATTAGGCAAATAGATTCAAAATTAAATGATGATAAATTCACTGTATACCAAGCCTTCCACCAAACATAGAAACATAGTCTTTGTCAACCTCTAGTGTCTCCCAAAAGGCATCAGTTATAAAATTTACCTCTTCTGCAAAGTCCGATTCTTAGGTCAGGGATCAGGAGCTAAAATGACAGGCAAAACAGTGGTAAAATCAACTCCAAGAAAAAGATTGATTAATCAAATAAAAGACTCTGATGATAGAGATGATGATGATAAGGTGTTATCTACACAGTTTAAAATGCAACATGCACCTGAAGTTCCCCTTCTCTGTACATGAAGCCTTTTCATGTCAAATCTATGATAGAGCCTGTCAAGAAAATGAGGAGGCTTATCAAGGGAAAAGTCTCAAAATATTTCAATTATATTGATGCTATAAATTCTGGAACACTAAACTCTGACTCTACAAATCATGATGCAGTTGTGGCTGAGAAAGAGAGTTCAATGTCCATGAGAAAATCGTACATGAGTAAGGATATAAATAAACTCAATTCACTTGCTGCTATAAACTCTGGTAACCTAAACTCTGATACTACATATCCATGAGGAAATCGTACATGAGTGAGGATATAAATCAAATCAAGATTTCCTCCCAACTTGACAGTGAAGGTGATGGAGTCAAAGATGTTAGTGATCTTATTGTTACACTTAACAATAAGGGTGATGGAGTCAAAGATGTAGTGATCAGATTGATGATCTTGCTTAGCCTTTTAACCCTGTGCTGATCTCTGATTCTCCTACAAATTCATCAAAAGGAAAAATTCTTGAAATTTCTTATGAGAGAGTAGAGCAACTAGCAAAGGAATGAGTTGAACAAAGAGCAATTGAGAATGCTAGAAAAGCTGCAAATGCCCTAGTATTTTCTAGGAAGAAGAAGAAAAAGACTTCTGATGGCCTAAATACATAAGAAGTTATTTCTCAAAGTGGAGTAGCAATCTCTATAAGGCCTGGCACATAAGAACTTGTTGGTCAAAGTCTGACAAAAGCCTCTATTTTTCAAACAAAAGAAGTTATATTTGATCAAGGGTACAACCCATAAGAACCTTCAACTCAAAGGGTTGAAGAAGCTGTTCATGCCCCAACCATACAAGAACCATCGAATCAAAATTTGGATGCAGGCTTACACCAATCTCTGACTGACGATCAACATGTAGCAGATGCTGAAGGATTAGTGTTGGCAGAGTCTAGCCCATAAAAACCTTCACCTCAATGTGGTGAAGTAGCTACTGAATAGACTCAGGTCCTAGAAGAACCAATCACTCAAAGTGTAATTGCAGACCCAGAAACAGACACCAAGGCGATGCAACCAATCTCTGAATCTATTGTTGCAAACTCTAAGAAGCTAAACTCTGATGTGGACCAACTAGTAGTGTCTGATGCACTCCTAATCATACCAATTTCTACTGCTCCAATGGCATCACATTCAGAATCTGTGGCTACTAAAGGTATAAACTCTGACTTTTCATCAGAATTTACACACTCTGCAAGTATAGGTTCAAAATTTATTTTTTATATTCCTACTGATGGGAAGACCATGGATACTCTTGAAAGGATACCTCCTATTCATGTGACCACAGACAACTCTTCTCAGCCACCCCTTATTTCTGTAGGACTGTGTGATTTTAGCCTTTCTTGTGAGCCTGAGGTAAAATGTGAGAAAAATAGAACAATCATAGTGAGGTAGACTCATGATCGGGCAAAAGGTGAGGTAGACTTGAGACAAAAGTTAGTTACTTCTAGTGAACAAACTCTGATTCTTCACAATTATGAGATGTGTGATGTGAGAAGTAATGAGATTACTTTTAAAAAAATATAGTGTCTTAAGTGGTTCTTTGTCTTTTGCAGGTGTTCAGAGTCATTCAAAGACAGGCTTTGATGCTCAGACTGTTAACAAAGTTTTAAACTCTGAAGCACCTAATGCTTGTAACAATGATGATTTTGTAGTCTCATATTCTATGGAAAGATCCGATTTTTATGTAGATGAGCATGAGGAGATCATAAATTTGACAATACCTTTTTAAGATAGATATGCTACAAAACGATGGCTTGCAACAACACACATCGTTCTTCAAGAACTGGGAATGGAATATCCTAACTTTGTTATTTTTTCCGAACATCAAAATCAAATTGAAGTTTTATTAGATGCTGAAGGAGCAAGGAGAGTTCAACGTCTTTATGAAGAGAATTTGATTTTAAACTCTAAGACAAAAGGCTACGTGGTAGACTAGGTGGATGAATGCTTCTGATGATGTGAGTTGGATTCCTGCCCATGATTATCTGAAGATGGCAAACTCTGAGATCAAGACTGAGGAGTTGAAGTACAGTCTTAAAGCTACAACTCTTCTTACCAAAGCTCTTCAAACTGAAATCTTGAATGTCAAGAAAGCTGTTAAATCTACCACTCTAACTTCCTCTCAAGCAATGGCTTTGCATGATGTTATCATGAAAAAGAAAGTCGATGCATTTTCTTCCTCTCAATCATCCTTGCATAAGGGGATTCTTTTAAAGCAGGAACACTTGGAGAAAAGGATGGATTCCTTATCTTTGGATATGGTTTCTATCAAATACATTCTTAATATTTTGGCTGATTTAATTGCTACTCCTAGTACTGCTGATGATATCAAAAAGGGTGAGAAAATAGCATTAGACAAATGTAAGGCTACTCTAGATCATAAGAGATATGATGAAAATAAAGATGGTAGAAGTGGTGCTGGAGATGTTGCTAAAGGTCAAGGGAGTTATAAGGTTGGTGGAAGTAAACAAACTCAAACTCAAGTACAAACTCTTACTGCAACATACACTGGAAAAGGCAATGACAAACAAACTCTGATGCATACAAATCAGAGTTTAGTAATCTCTGAATTCAAGCAAAGTCTGATTCCTCAAAATGAAGAAATTGAAACTCTAGTCGATGTTGAGCAAGGTGGTGAAAAGTTCATGCAAATAATTGAGGTCAAGGGAAAATAAAAACAATTATTTCACAAGGATGAAAGATTGTTATTGTATGATGAAGCAGTTGCTAGGAAATTGTTTGAAGTAGAATTTCCAAGAGCTAACTTGGAGGAGATTAGTAAAGAAGAAGAAATATTAAAAGCCTTACAGGAAGCTGGTACTGATAATGCTCAAGTCTAGACAAATATGACAAAGAAAAAAAATTCACCTCTATCTAAAAAACAATCAAGTTAGAAAGCTACTCCATTAGAATCTGTACACAGTAAAAAAAACTAACTAGACCTATGACAAGGTCAAGAAAAAGTGCAGACTCTGATGTTGTAAAGAGAAAATCATCTCAACAAAAATCATCGAAATATGGAGTTGATCTTATTTTTCTTCCAGGAGGAACTAGATTTGATGATGAAGAGCAAGAAAATAAGAGAAATGGTAATTTTTTGTGGACAAGGTGAAATTCAATGATAATAAATGCGAGGCTTGGTAGAAACAAAGGTGGAATTGGAGATTCACATGTCAAGGTTTATAGAGGAAAAGCCAATGCATTTACAGATCCTTGTTCTCTGAAAGATAAGCCTGAAGAAGAGCTGACACAAAATTACTTGGACAAAGTCATGGCTGTTCATTTGGTTAATGATGCCTTTGATGGTGTTGAAGCAAAAAAGAAGCTTTTATATTTTCTTGAAGATGGAAGAGTGATGAAGCTGGCTGAAGAAGACTTAGACTACAAGTCCTCTAAAGAACTGGAGTATGTTCTTTATTTACTGAAAGGTGATGATGAAACCACCACAAAATGTGTAAATTCAACTGAAAGAGTGATGAGAATGGTTAAAATTAAGGAGAAGATGTTTAGACTTGCTATAAAACCTGACGAACAATACAGACCAAGGGTGAAAATGATACTGCAACACCAATTATGATGCTAAATCCTGATGGTCAAAGAACTTGCTGTATTGCTCTAGATGAAGGCATTGACAGAACTTCAATATTCTATTTAAGGGTTGTAATCTCTCAAATGGAAGATTCAAATGATAGGATGGAGGATTTGAAAGAGAGACTAGAAGAATTGTTGAGGGCAGCTGAATAGAAATTACTCAACGGTTTTCTGGCTGGAAACTTTTCTTATCAGAAGATTTGAAGCAAGGTAAAACGGTTAAACCACTCAATGCATTTGTCTACTGGTTTCTGACTTCATTATTAGAATTTATGCTTTATTTCACAAAGTATAAATTGGGGGAGATTGTTGAAGATGAAGAAATTATGTTGTCAGAGTCTACCATGATAAGAGTTTAAGTCCAAGCTAGTCAGAGTCTAATTGATGTTATCCGAGTATGTTCAATCATAGTTTACTTATCACCAGAATTTAGGTTGATCAGAGTTTAGCAGACACTGTTTCGAATAATCAGGACTTAATTCAAGATATATATTGAAGTGTTTCTGTTGCTGCCAATTACCTTGTGGAAGCTATCTACTCTGAAGATAATGATGGAAATTGTATTTTCTTGTATTAATGAATCATTATCTTTTCCATATTTAGATAAACAGTTGTGTAGTATATAAACAAAGTTTAGGTTTACATTGATGTATCATTTTAGTAGTATTAATCTCATAACCTAGCAGCTCTTAAGAACACATTGTTTCTTAAGAGAATTTGTACTGTTTTTATAAAGATTAGTAGAATCAAATACTTGTTATTATAAATTTGGATTGTTTGACACTATTGTATTCAACCCCCGTTATACAATAGTATATTTACTGGGTAACATAATATTTACTTAACTTTAATCTTTTTTAATACTAATTGTTTGATATTTTGCTAGTATGTTATGGTTGTATTAATTAAAATGTTAAATTATTAAATTTGAATATTGAAATATTATACATCATTTTTTATATTAAATTTAGTAACTTATATCAATTTTTTATAATTAATTGTATGATATTGTTATTATTTTTAAAATATGTATAGTATATTTCATTTTTAGTGAATAATAAAGTTTATACTTGTAAACTCTAAAATGAGTAACATAAGAATTTTTTGTGTTCGCCAATATAATATACCTGCATTTATAGTTTATTGGAATTAATATTGGTTACTATTTACCATACAAATTAGTCTATTGTGAACAAAAAAAAACTCTTCAAACACCTTATATAACGGATCAGAAGGAGTAAAAATTAATATTTAAATCTAAAATATATTTATTTCGTATACTTTATGTCATACCGTGTACCTAAATAATAACCCAAAAATAAAATTAAATATAAGGTCGTGTAATTTCGTATTCGCGTTCTCAAAATTTAAATACAAACAATAAATTTCTGTGTTGTTTCGTGTCGTATACTAAATTGTTGGGTATAAGATAAATGCATTATCTTATTAGTCTGCCTAACACTTTCAGGATTGGATAAATCATGAACTAGTTTTATGGTTCCATTCCATCCTATGATTGGTTTCTCTAGACCTGAAGCATTTATTTTGCATTCACTGAGAGATCCAATCATTAAAGAGACCATCATGGACCAAAATCCAAACAGATGAATCTTACAGCCTAAGGAAAAGAAAATGTTATTTCAAGATCAAGAATAATAAATAATTTTTTTCAAAAAAAGAGAATAATAAATAAAATTGAAATAAGGTAAAATTGCACAACAAAATGACTTCTTACACCACCACGGGATCGAAACCATATTCGTAGGCCGAAAACTTGTCCAGAGCCTTTAAGAGGAAGAGTTCTCACATAATATTAATTCATTATTTGACGGTTTAAAATCGAAACAACCTGGAAAAAATTGTCTTCCAACATAACCTACCTCGTAGATTAAGGGAAGAAGGTAGCAACTTTATATAATTCTTTCAAATGTTTGTAATTAGTTTACATCCGCTTACACTCTTATCCGTATCTTTTTTGTTGTATCAATTCGTTGACATGAACGTTTCACATATTATTAACTTTTATCATCAGTGATATATTTTAGTACTTAAAATTTATTGTACTAAAAATTATTATGTCATTAAAACTAGAATATTTTTTAAATTTTAAATATTAATGAATTTTTTTTTAGATGACCTCAAATAATATTCTGTTATAAAAATTTCTCATATATATATGAGTAGCATTCTAAAGAGAATGTTTTATATAGAGTTAGAAAGAGAATCATTATATATACACATAAAATACATATATTTATCTCATTATTCATCAAATATAGGTATAAATAAAATAAAAATAAAATGTTGATGGAGAAATCTGGTAATCAATAAAGATCGAGATTCTTTGCCGGAAAAAGATCCAGTGATGATGAATATCACCGGAGTGTGGTGGTTTGAATGAGATTGGCGGCTGAGATTGCTAGGTTTCAGAATAACTAGAGCTTTGTGTTCTTCGGCGGCTGCGAGCTCTAATAATTTTGACCCCCAACAATGTGCCTACGTACCTCTATTTATAGTGAAAATAGAGGATCAATTCCACGTAGTTATTGGCAAAGTAGAGGCCCATTAGGAAACTAGAGTTTCCTTCTTCGAATCGAATGCTGAAAAGGCAAGTGGAACTTTCCTCGAAGAGGACTCTACATTTGGGCTTGTTTGGATAGGTCTGAAGGGTTTCGTGGCACAAACACAGCGGAATAAACACGAAAAATAAATCAAAATAACGAAACCCTCAATAGGATCCATGTGAAAATACAATATCTAATTCGGAGATCATGATGTATTACCTTTTGAAGCTTTAACGAATTAAAGATAGAGATTATGGGGGGCCAAAACTTGTACGATCACCACGTATCCTGCAGCACGCGATCTACGCTCTAACGGTATCCACACGAACATTTGATCTTCGAAGGAGGAAGGATATACTAGCACCCAAGCTGTTTCTCTCAACCTCTCTCTCTCTCTCTCTCTCTCTCTCTATGTGACTTGGTTTTCCCAAAACTGAATTCGGTTAACTCCAAGAGAAAGAGATGTATTTATAGGGTAAATAAACATGTTTTTTAGCCCATCATCTTATTCAGACTTATATTTAATTAATTTATTTAAAATTTGAATTTGAATTTAAATAACTAATTAAGTCAAACTTAGTTAATATTCAAATATAATTCAAATTATAAATTAATTCAAATTTCTAATTTTATTAATTAAGTCCAACTTAATTAATGAAAGGCATAGGTGTACTAACTTGTAACACTTAATTATTTTGTAACTCAACTAAGTAAAAGATAAAACAACAGCAAAACAAGAGAAACTGAAGAAGCACATGGAATCAATCAACTGAAGAAATGGTAATGATACTTGGTAACTACAAGTAACTAATTTGGTTAATCAAGGATGCATAAGTGAGAAGAAGTTCAATCTGAGTATTGCTCATGCCCTAACTTATCTAATGGAGAATCAAATTAATGTCAAGGAAGTATCAAGAAGGCCAAAGTGATTTCATGTAATGTATATCAACATCTGGATAATGTAAAGGTTAATCAACAAATGAGAACTGACATTCAGAAGCAAGAACCCCTACAAGACTAGTCACTTATGAACCAGACCATTGCATCAAGTGTCAGGACATTGGAGGCAAGTTCGTGTCAGTAATAGAAGATCCCATTTGAATTGAGTGAGGAAAAGAAATTGAAGAAGCTAAGGAAACTTGCTCACAAAGGTTAATTCTCAATTAGTCACTAAAGAAGGTCAACATTGGATGTGTGCATATTTGCCAAGGCAAATGTCGATCCACAGCAGATCGAGATGCGGATCGAGATTTACAAGTGAAGTAAAACTCTGCAAAGGCAAATCTCGATCCAGGCGATAGATCGAGATCGAGATCCTCATAGATCGAGATCGAGATTCTCCCAGATCGAGATCGAGATTCTCCCAGATCGAGATCGAGATTTTCACAGATCGAGATCGAGATCCTCATAGATCGAGATCGAGATTCTCCCAGATCGAGATCGAGATTTTCACAGATCGAGATCGAGATGGGTCCAGGCGAAGATCGAGATGCGGGTAGAAATGTAACATTTAATGTTCAAGGGACAAGTGGCTTATTGTGAACGGTTGATCCAGAGTTGTTGGGAAAGTACTTTTTGTTGTCGAAGTCCTGATTGGGCCACGTACACAAAAAGGACAAGATCAAGACTACATGACATTATAAAAGCAGCACTTTGTTTTTATTTTTAGTAGTAACTTGTATCTCTGTATTTTCAACGATAATTTTTAAGAGAGAGCATTTACTGTAAAACAAAAAGTGAGAGAGAGAGGATCAGTTGAATCTAGCTTTAATTGCTGTATTTATTGTTCAACTGATCATGATGCTTTTATGAATGTTGTAGCAAATCCATCAATGAATATAATGATATATTCTTGAAATTCTGAGTCTTCATTTATTACTTGCACATTGTTTATTCTCTCATAAATTTTAAACAGTTGTATTCACCCCCCCCTCTACAACACTTTGGACCTAACAATTGGTATCAGAGCTTCTGTTAAACACATCTAACAGAGATCCTATTGTGTTGGTTGAGTTGGTTCTTGAAAATCCCAGATCCATTTTTTTTCTTGAAGTTTGTGCCGAAAGTTTTTGTTTGTTTCTTCCTGGAAAAGTCATAGATCTAAAAAGTTCTAAGTAATGGTGTAAGGAATACTTGTACAAAATTCCAAAATACTGTACTTTAGAGCTTTGTGGATTCTCTTGTGGTCAAAACTGGAATCAACTGATTGGCTAAACAAAAAGGACAATTTCGAACTTCTGTCAACTAGAAAGTGGACACCTTTTTGTTTGGACTTAAAAAATTGTGGACCCTGCTACTGTTCCTGTGATTAAAACTAACTTGCTTGAATCTTAAGTGCAGAATCCGTTGGATATTAATTGTTGGACATTTAAAGTGAGATAATTAATTTTTCAAGTAAATACAATTTATTGTAATTTGAAAAGTGTATTATCTTAATTTTAAACTTTATTAAAATGGCCGCCGCACACAGATTTAAGATACCTCCGTTTGATGCACAACATTATGACGAATGGACCGGAAGGATGAAAGCTTACCTTGAATCAATATACAAGGTATACTTGAGAATATTGGAAAACGGTCCATACATACCCATGAGAATTGAGCCAGAGCGAATGGAAGGAGGGATACTAATTCCATCCCGGTCTGTTCCTAAAGAGGAAATGGAGTTTTCAGACGCAGATAAGGAATTGGTTGGTATGGATGCGTCATTACGCAACGTCATAATTGAATCCCTAAACTCAGAGTACTATGTTCAAATAAAGGGATTAAAAACAGCTAAAGCCATGTGGGATAAACTGGCTGTGGTGATGGAGGGGACCGAGGAAGTTAGAGATAATCACAAACGCATTCTGATATCTGAATATGAATCGTTCAGATGCGAACGAGGAGAAAGCGTAGCAGATGTTTACAAACGTTACAGTAAATTGCTTATAGAGCTGAGTATAAGAGATAAAGTCTATCCACTAGCAGATTCAAATATCAAGTTTCTCTTGAATTTGCCTAAACATCTGGAACACAGGATCACTGCCATTCGAGAGTCAAGAGACTTGAAAAATACTTCTCTGGAAAAGCTGTATGGTGTTTTGAAGACCTACGAGCTGGAGCAGGAACAAAATGACAGAAGAAGATCCTACAATAGTGGAGAAAACAAAGCGGTAAGTGAGTCTGGACTTGTAGCTGAAGAATCTGCTGTAAAGGCACTTGCAGCTGTCTCATTGAAAAATGCTAATCCTGAAAGGGTGGTATTAGACATTGAAGATCCATCCGAAGAAAGTGAGGATGAATACTATACCCTTGAAGAGCTGGACAACTTAGAAGACAAGTCATATGCTTGTATTGCTCGAGAATTTGCTCATATCAGCTTCAGGAAGCAAAGAAGTGGTAAAGGACGATTTGGTAGTTCTTTCAGCCGAAGAGGCAGGAGAGGCAGTAGTGTAAGTGGTAGTGGAAGTTACAGCGGTCGGAGTAGCACATCTGGTAGTGGCTACAGACCTAACCTGGTAGACAAGAACAAGTTCAGATGCTACAACTGCAATGAATTGGGGCACTTCGCAACAGAGTGCAAGAAGCCCAAGTACGTTCATCCCAAGGAATCCTATGCTGATTTGAAAAAGAAATATGATGCCTTGGTTAGCAAGCAACAGAAGGGAAGCCGGGCGTATGTTGTGACTGAAGGGAAGGGTTGGGACGAGTCTGATGAAGATGAAGATCAGGAGCTATGCAACTTTGCTTTAATGGCAAAATCTTCAGAACAATCAGAGGTACCAATTCTAACCGTAAATGAAATGTCTATTCCTGAGTACCAAAATGAATTAGCTGTCATGACTAAAGATATGTACAATCTCCAACTTAATCTAATTGCTGTTAATGAGGAAAATGCTAAACTCTCCCTTAAGAATAGACTTCTCGAGGCCAGGGTAGAGGAATTAGAATCAGGAGAAAGTAAGGAAAGGCAGTTAATGAATCAGGTAGATGTTTTAGAACACAAGCTTAAGATTAGGGAAGACCTTAACGAAGAACTTAAAAATGAATTAGCTGAGCTTAAAGTAACATGTAAATCTTTTGAAGAAGCCGCTAATAAAGTTTTCGTAGAAAGGGACATGTACATGAAACTGGCAGGCAAGAGCAAAAATGAAAAAGTTAACATAGGACTTGACTACACACAGAAAAAGAAAAATAGGGCTGCTGAGTTGTTAGAGCCAGTGTTAGTCAAAGAAAATGTGCCTGAGGTTTTAATGGATGTTAGAAAACCTATCTTTAAACATTTTGAGCCTAGGACCATAGATCCTGTTGCTACTGAAATTGAACATGAGATTAAAATTGAAAGAGAGTCAGAAGAAAAAGTAGTAGAACCTACAACTTCTAAAAGAGCTAGTAAGATTGCTTATGCTAAGAGAGGTGTAGGAACCAAGGAGGCTAAGACGGTGTCATATAAACAATGGGTAGCAGGGTCAGACCAAATGAAAGCACCTGTAAAGGCAGTTAAAACTGAACCTGCATCTGTATCTACATCTACACGAGCTAGAAAAGCATGCTATATCTGTAATCAAACTGATCATTTGTCTTACTATTGCCCGTTCTATGTAGAGGAAGAAAAATCTGTTGGTTGTAATACCATGCCTGCAACTACTGCTTTGCCTAACATGCATGCAAATCATGCTAAATGCAATCATCCTAATTGTATGCCATGTGCTGTAAACATCATGCATGCTTATTTTAATTTAATGAATACTGCTAGTGCATCTGTTGAACATACATCTAGTAGTGGTAAGAAAAAGCATGTGGGGTCAAAAACTAAGACTTCAAGTCCTCCTAAAGTTAGGAGTGACCAGTCTACTTCCAAACATGACAAACCAGTCAAGGTTGACAAGGGAAAAGACAAAGTCAACATGATTGCCCCTGATGGCATCAAGGCAAAGCCTTCTGTATCTGAAAAGAAAAAGGAAATTATTGATGCCGGGCCCAAACATCATTGGGTTCCGAAGAACACCTAACCTTTCTGGATTTGCAGGGCAGTGTACAGGAAAAGAGTAAAGTCATATGGGTGCTGGACAGTGGAGCATCGAGGCATATGACCGGCAATAAGTCCCTGCTAACAGATTTGGTGTTGAGAGCCGGCTCCGTGGTTACTTTTGGAGATAACAGCAAAGGTTACACCAGGGGATATGGCAAGATCGTTTGTGGAAATGTTATCATTGAGGATGTATCTTTTGTGGAAGGATTGCGACATAATCTTCTCAGCGTTAGTCAGTTCACCGACAAGGGTTTTGACGTCAACTTTGGGAAGCATGATTGTTCGATTCGAAGCAAAAAGGATGGAAGCCTTGCTCTCAAAGGAGTAAGGAAGTCAAATTTGTTCATAGCTGACATGAATTCTGCTGATCAGTCTGAAGTCACGTGTTTCTACAGCAAGGCTTCTGCTGATGAAAGTTGGCTATGGCATAAAAGATTATCTCACCTGAACTTTAAAGCAATGAATAATCTCGTAAGAAGAGAATTGGTGAGAGGGCTGCCGCAGATGGAGTTCACTCCAGATGGACTCTGCGAAGCATGTGAGATGGGAAAATCAAAAAGAGCCTCGCATAAGGATAAACAAGTGAATAGCATTACCGAGCCCCTACAACTCCTTCACATGGATTTGTTTGGACCTGTTAATGTTATGTCAATGTCAAGGAAAAGATATGCGCTGGTAATTGTCGATGACTTTTCCAAATACACATGGGTGAAGTTTGTGACATCGAAAGATGAAGTGCCACATGAGATCATTAGACATGTACTGGTAATTGAAAACGTAGCAAGTCTGACTGTGAAGACTATCCGATCCGACAATGGGACAGAATTCAAGAACTCAGTGTTAATGGATTTCTGCATATCTAAAGGGATCAGACGACAGTATTCAGCACCGAGAACACCACAGCAAAATGGGGTGGTAGAAAGGAAGAACAGGACACTGGTTGAAGCAGCTAGGACAATGCTGTATGAGTCAAAACTTCCTTTATATTTTTGGGCTGAAGCAGTTAACACGGCTTGTTATACACAGAACAGAACCCTGATTATAAAGGACCATAATGAGACGCCGTATTACATGATGAATAAACGAAAACCATCTATCAAGTACTTTCACGTATTTGGTGCCAAATGCTTTGTGTTAAGAGACAATGCACAACTTGGAAAGTTTGATGCCAAAGCAGATGAAGGGTTTTTCATTGGATATTCTCTTGAAGTAGTAGCAGCGTACAGGGTGTTTGTGCTTAATGATCGCAAGGTGGTTGAAAGCCTTAATGTCACATTCGACGACTCAAGGCTCCCTTCTATACAAAAAGAGGATAGTGAGCCCACTTCCCTAAGATTTGAAAATATTGATGTTGATGAAGTGGATACAGTTCCTGAGTCAGTAGTGCAGGGTAGTGATCCAACTATAAATAATGAAATTAATCAAGAGTCTAGTGTTTCGCAAACTCAAAACACTAGGACTGAGGGATCACCTTCCGTCAGACCTGGTACTAACTCAGGGGGAGTCAGTATGCACTCAGGGGGAGCAGCTCACTCAGGTGGAGCCAGTACTAGCTCAAGGGAAGCTAGTGAAAGTGCTTCTAGACTAAGTCATCTTCACTTACAAGATCAAGCTGAATCATCAAGAACATTTGCTAGGGATCGCACTTGGAACAAGGACCATCCGTTCGAGCTAATTATTGGTGATCCAGAGGCCGGAGTGACTACTAGAGGAAAAGCTAGAGCTGAAATCGCCACTGAGAATGAATGTCTATATTCAGTGTTCCTTTCCCAGATAGAACCTAAAGTGGTGGAAGAAGCTCTAGATGACGCTGATTGGGTGATTGCTATGCAAGAGGAACTCAATCAGTTTGAAAGGCAGAAGGTGTGGAAGCTGGTACCCAGACCAAAGAATAGATCTGTCGTTGGGACAAAATGGGTATTCAGGAACAAGCTGGATGAAGACGGACGTGTAACACGAAATAAAGCTCGCCTGGTTGCTAAGGGTTATACTCAAAGAGAAGGAATTGATTATGATGAAACCTATGCACCAGTAGCAAGGCTAGAGGCAGTAAGGATGTTCTTGGCATTCGCAGCACATCATGGTTTTGAAGTCTATCAAATGGATGTCAAGAGTGCATTCTTAAACGGTGAACTGGATGAAGAGGTGTATGTCGAGCAACCTCCCGGGTTTATCGATATCAAATATTGTGATTATGTTTATCGACTCTTCAAATCAGTATATGGCCTTAAGCAGTCTCCGCGGAAGTGGTATGAAACTCTGTCAGACTTCTTACTAGAAAGTGGTTTTACAAGAGGAGTAATCGACAAGACGCTTTTCTACAAGAAATGCAAAGATGATCTAATAATGGTGCAAGTATATGTGGATGACATTATCTTTGGGTCTGCAAATGAGAAGCTGTGTGCTAAATTCGCTAAGTTAATGCAATCAAGGTATGAGATGAGCATGATGGGAGAGCTGACGTTCTTTCTGGGCATTCAAGTTAGTCAGAAGAAGGACGGGATATTTATCTGCCAGACCAAGTACATTCATGATCTATTGAAGAAGTATGGTCTCCAAGATGTATCACAAGCAAAGACTCCTATGGCAACAGCCACGAAACTTGACGAGGACAAATCGGGTAAACCTGTAGACATCTCAAGCTATCGAGGTATGATCGGCTCACTTTTGTATTTAACTGCTAGTAGACCTGATATTATGTTCTCTACATGCTTATGTGCAAGGTTCCAAGCGGATCCTAGAGAGTCACATCTCATAGCCGTAAAGCGCATTTTTAGGTATCTCAAGGGAACATCAAATCTCGGGATTTGGTACCCAAGAGATACAGGGTTTAATCTTGTTGGCTATTCGGATTCAGATTACGCAGGTTGTAGAATAGATAGGAAGAGTACTTCAGGAAGCTGTCAGTTCCTTGGAAGAAGGTTGGTGTCTTGGCAAAGCAAGAAACAACACACAGTATCTACCTCGACAGCTGAAGCAGAATATATTGCTGCTGGAAGCTGTGTGGCCCAGATACTGTGGATGAAGAACCAACTCAAGGACTACGGTGTGGAAGTATCTAAGATTCCTATCATGTGTGACAACACAAGTGCTATTGCAATGACCAACAATCCTGTGGATCACTCAAGGACCAAGCATATTGACATCAGGTATCATTTTATTAGAGAGCATGTAGAAAATGGAACTGTAGAGTTGCATTTTGTGTCTACTGAACGTCAAATAGCAGATATATTCACTAAACCCCTAGACGAATCAACATTTTCTAGATTGGTTGGTGAATTAGGGATGCTTAACACCTGTTAGTTTTGCTACCTATCTGTTATAATTCAGCTTGTGTACATATTATTGTTATTCATGAATATTCATAATTAATAATGTGTACTTAACTTCATAAATGTATGTGTTGCATATCATAAGGAGTTAGAAAGTTTCATGACATTAATCTTGTGCTGATCTGTATATCATTATGGTTAGTGTCTAAATGAAGTAATGAGAAATTTTCTATGGCAAATCTCGATCTATCCACATCAAGATCGACATCGAGATGTAGATCGAGATGCGGATCGAGATCGACATCAAGATCGACATCGAGATGTAGATCGAGATGCGGATCGAGATCGACATCCAGATCGACATCGAGATGTAGATCGAGATGCGGATCGAGATCGACATCTAGATCGACATCTAGATGAGGATCGAGATGCGGATCGAGATCGACATCTAGATCGACATCTAGATGAGGATCGAGATGCGGATCTCGAGATCGAGATGTGACGTGTCTTTTCAGTCATTTTTTTTGGCGTGCAGGTATATATTATAACATTAAAAAGGCTGTTCATTATTTACATTAACTTTCTTTCTCTCCAAAAGCTTAAGCTCTTCATATACACTCGCGTATACATACATTACATCAAGTTTTCTTGTGATTTTCTTAAACAAAAATCACTAACTGTTACTTAAAAGCATCAATAACTAAAATGAAACTCTGCTAAAATTTTGTTTACAACTGTTGAACTTCTTGCGTTGTTTTTATCGTTATTACTGTTCTTGTAATTAGTTCTTTAGTTTTCTTCTTCATTCGAGTGAGTTTGGTTTTTGTTTCGTGCTTTCTTATTCTTAAGTACTTTTGTGTTCTTGAGCAAAATAGTTGTGAGTACTACTGGTTAATCCTTAAAGTGCAACTTTACCGCCGTGTTTGTGGTTTTTCTGGAAAAATAATTTAGTTTGTAACGGCTGTTCACTTTAATTTTCGAAAACTCAACCGTCAATCATTAGTGGGGAGTTAAGTGGTCATTAGTGGGCAGTTAATTTGTTTTAATTTGTGTCACTAATTACGTGGGGTAATTAGTGGGGTTCGTGTACGTTTTTTTTGTTGTTTAAATTTAGAACTTGTTCTCTAAAAATTTCCATTGCCAAACCATTTCAGAACATTTCTTTTCTCAAACACAACTTTAAAATGGCAAACCCAAATTTCACAATTCCCAAGACCAACTTTGTTAATCTCTCTGCTGATCGAGCAACTGGTAGATTTATTCACTATCAGTTCTGGATTGAATCCCTCAACAACACATCAATCATAAGTCACGCGTTAACCGCCTCTCCCATCCTGAATGTCGAAGCCCTTCAAGCTGCTTACTCTACACTAGAGATTCAGGGTGGAAAAGCCAATCCAACAGGACTATCCTTTACTATTGGTGGTGTCAAATATGAAGTCAGTCTGCGGAAGTTCAATGAGTTACTCGGGCTTCCTACAGAAGATTATGCTCCGGAACCCACTATGGAGGATATGTTGCAATTATTCACGGAGATAGGTTGTCGCCCTCCCACGGGTCCTATCAAGGTAACAAAGGTTAACACCGGTATGCTACCAGCTGAGTGGGATTATGTAGTTCAGGCCATTCAGCGCTGCATGTTCCCAAAAGACAAAGACTACAGGCCAATGAACAACAGCTGCCGGGTAATACTATATGGAGTGGCAAACAACAGGAGAGTGAATGTGGGCAAACATCTGTTGATTCAGTTACATGAGAGGTGGGCATTGGAGAAAAATGCCTCAAGGAATCCAGAAGATGGTCCAGTCAAATGCTGGATGCCAAGATTTCTTCAGATTGTTCTGGATGACGTCCTTTCAGAGGAACACAGAAGAATATTTCAAGGCTCTGAAAGGATGGCATGTTTTGATATGACTCTAAAGAGTATCTCCACCATGGAAACCCAGCAAAAGTCAAGACTTTTTGAGTTGCGCCTGACTCCGTACTTCCAGGATCTGCAAGATGAGTATGCTAGGAGGCATGTTTCTCAGTTTACTGCAGTAGAAGCTGAGAGTAGCGGTAACGAAGCTGAAGGTAGAGATCCAGTGCCTAGAACTTTGGAACAAGCAAGAATGGATGTTGATATGGCCGAGGCAAATGTTGCAGAAGCTGGAGCTGACAAGGATGACGATCTTCTTAGTCAGGTACCTATTCTTGCTAATCTTGATCAATCATCAATTCAACCTGTCTTCTACAGCCGTGGGCCTGAAAACCCCCAGGCTCTATCCCAGGCTGCAAGCCCTTCTGTTCATAAACGTTCAGCCAGCCCTAAAACTGGTGATAAAAGGAAGGCAAGCTTATCTGAGTCGAGTGATTCGAGTGGAGGGAGTGTAGGAGTTGAGAGAGTAGTCACTTCAGCAGCTCTGCCACCTTCAAAGAAGCAAAAGGTGGATTCAAACCCAGTGGCAACTGCACAACCTGTTAAGGCTAGTTCACCTCTCACAGCCACCACACCTCACGCTGGTGGCTCTCCTCTCCAAATCATTTCAACACATTCGCACTCGCCTAGGCATGTTGGTGAGAGTCAAGAAGGGGGTCCAGCTCAACAGCCAATAGGAGCTGGCCCTACCTTCCCTGAGTTGTCCGCTCAGGGCTCTTTGAGCAATTTCTCGGAAGGGGAATGGCAAACTGAGACTAGCACTTCTGATACTAGTATCTCAGGCAGTTTTAATGAGGAAGAGTCTGTCGAATCCAGTACGGATGACGCTTCCTCATCTAAATCAGAAAACAAGTTGCTTGCAGAGCAACGACATCTGGTGACTGGTGGGTCTACGCCTCCAGAACAGCCCAGCGAACCAGAAAAGGTTCTAAGTGAACAAGGGGATGACATGGTCATAACGTCATCTCCTGTCGTAGACACAGCGCTTAAAGGCTCAGTCTCACTGACCGATATCGCCGACCAACTCACCGCTAGTCCCCAGCGATTAGTGGATGAGGCTCTAGTACTGTTAGGCTCTAAACACGAGGGAGAGACAGGGAGAGAAGATCCCTTCTTTTTAGGGATCTTGAGTGAAACAGAACCCGGCGAGAGTAAACAGTCTAACCCAAGCCAAACACCGTCCCCCAAATTGCAGGATCTAGTGAAGAAAGTGGAGGCTTTGGAGGCTGGAGTTGCCGGTGTTACTGCTGCTGTCTCTTCTCACTCTGGAAGATTGGAGGTTGGAGCTCAGTTCATGGAGAACCTGATTGCCGTCCAAAATCAGATGATTGACAAGATAAACAATCTCGGATTGGCACAGGTGGAGGTCGGGAGGTCAGTAGATGATGTCACTTATGGCATGTCTCAGGTTTGGACGAAACTGCATGAACTACTTGATGCTGCCTTTGGACGTACCAAGGATGGACCTGGTCCTTCAACTGGTGGTGGTGGTGACGATAATAATGATGATGATGCTCCTGATGAGGATAACACACCTAAGGGGGAGAAAGAGGATCAGGGTCTGAAAAAGCTGACTAGTAAGGGTCCGGTGATCGAGTCCTCAAACAAATCTGGTGAAAAGGTGGAGGAGGCTCAACCGGCTCTTAAGGACAAAGGCAAGCAGAAGATGGTAGCTGAAGAAGAAGCTGAGAAAGAAACACCTCTTGTTGATACATATATGGGAGACTTTATTGAAGATTCTGATGATGACGAGATGGATGTAGAAGCCTTAGTGGCAAGGAGGTCGAGACTCGAGCAACGAGCAAGAGAATGGGAACAAGAAAGAGGTCTAAATCCTGGCGGATCTGGCGCAGGAGTTGCAGGTGATGCAGGAGACCACTCGGTTGCTGACGAGCATGTTCCAGAAGAAGAAGTTGATGAAGCGGAGATGCAAGGAGAGATTTTCAGGGAAGCCAGAGAAAGAGTAAATGAAGAAACTCTACAAGGGATAGTTGAAAAAGAACTAATGGCAAAGGAGAAGAGAGCGGCTCAGAAAACTCAGCATGAGTTTGAAATGAAAAAGATCAATGATCCTAAGGTCCAGGCTGACATAAGGAGGGAAGGTCCCGAGTGGGACAAGGCTAGAGAAGCCTTAGCTGGACCAAGAGCCTATGCTCATGACTCAGGAAGATTGAGCTTTCTTCTTCATAAGCTAGAAAATCTAAACCCTGGGCTGCTGAATTATCTAAATTGCATAAGACAGGGATGCACCTCCGTACAAGTCATATTCAAGGAGAAGGCATGGAATCTGATGATCACTTGGACACCCATAACAAAAATCGGGCCGTGTATGGTCGATGAAGCTTTCTTCCATGAAAGGGGTGCAAGTGAACTGGTAGAATTCGCTCACAAGGTAGACACCTCTGTCAAGACTGGAGTGCTGTTTAAGGAGAAATTGTTGAAGATGGCTGAAGACAGAGGGGTTGACATCATACTAAATCCCTACCAGATCAGATATGTCCATGACAAGGTCTTGAGGATCGTAAATCTGCATGATTCGAAACTAACTCCGAGCGGAAATGTGCTGAAGGCAGTTGCAAAGCTAGTTCTCTCTAAGGGTTTTCTAACAAAGGAAAAGAAGCTGGTGGCTAAGGACTTGGAGAAGCTGATAAGAAGGCAAGATTCTAGATACAAGTTGCCTGAAGCTACACTACCAGTGGTTAAGAAGGAACCTGAAGACTATGCATTCGAGCTGCAAAACGAGGCAATAAGAGAGCATGTGCAAAGATACGGAGATCCAAGGATAGACATTCCAGAAGAAGGGGAAATAAGAAAGGAAGCTAGTGCAGTGGTTAGTGCAAATGTCAAGTTTGTCAAGAGCAAAGCTGAGAATGAGAATGATCTGCTGATCTATACAGACAAGCATAAGGTGGAAACCATCATTGAAATCAAGTACGACATCTTTGCAGAACACAGTCATGAAACACTGTGTAGTATAAGAGAATTGATTGAGGAGATGGATGATATTGACGAGTTTGATCAGGATTATCTGAGGGTCACGTTTGATAACTTCTGTAAGAGAAGACAACAACTTGATATTCAGAGGCTACAGCAATGCACCACCGCTATTGTCATTGGATACCCTAAGCAGCTGGTCATACGGAAGAAAGGGGAAAAGGGGTACCCTGACAAAGTCACAAAGCTGAGGTTTGAAGACATTCCCACGAAGCTTACCACTCGCAGCATGGTTGAAAGGTGGTTGAGGTTGTTTCGAAATTACAAGATCAGAAATCATGTGGAAGCAGAAGGACTTAATCTTCTCAAGAAAAGAATGGATGAAGTCTGCAACCCCGAGTTCATGAAGAAAGAAAAAGCAGCCAAGAAGAAAGCTCGTGAGGAAGAGGAGCGCAAGAAATAAAAGTTTTAAAGTATCATGCTTGTAATGTTTCTTTGCGTTGTAATTTGTTTTCTTGTTTTCCTGCATTGTAAAAATATATTATCTGTTTTCTTGTGTAGTGTAAGGTAGAAGTTAGTTAGCTAAGTGTCTTGAAACTGGTTTATATTAGGCATCAATTATTTCGCGAAGTTCGGCGGTGGTAATACTGCTAAAAGGACTTCAGAAGGATAATTGATGATTGAGTGGACCGTGCTCTTAAAGTACTTAGAGAAAATCTCTAGAAGAGCATGAAGCCATTTAATCGAGCCAACAGGTGTCCAATTTTGGCACTTGAAGTATCAGTAATAGACATGAAGTTAATTAATCAAGCCAAGCATTATGCAAGTTGACATGATCTTTTATGAATGTTATTTTATCTTTTTCAGTCCCTGTTTAGTTGAGTTATCCTCATTGTGAATTTGGTTGTCATTGTTAGACAATCAAATAGGGGGAGATTGAAAGGCATAGGTGTACTAACTTGTAACACTTAATTATTTTGTAACTCAACTAAGTAAAAGATAAAACAACAGCAAAACAAGAGAAACTGAAGAAGCACATGGAATCAATCAACTGAAGAAATGGTAATGATACTTGGTAACTACAAGTAACTAATTTGGTTAATCAAGGATGCATAAGTGAGAAGAAGTTCAATCTGAGTATTGCTCATGCCCTAACTTATCTAATGGAGAATCAAATTAATGTCAAGGAAGTATCAAGAAGGCCAAAGTGATTTCATGTAATGTATATCAACATCTGGATAATGTAAAGGTTAATCAACAAATGAGAACTGACATTCAGAAGCAAGAACCCCTACAAGACTAGTCACTTATGAACCAGACCATTGCATCAAGTGTCAGGACATTGGAGGCAAGTTCGTGTCAGTAATAGAAGATCTCATTTGAATTGAGTGAGGAAAAGAAATTGAAGAAGCTAAGGAAACTTGCTCACAAAGGTTAATTCTCAATTAGTCACTAAAGAAGGTCAACATTGGATGTGTGCATATTTGCCAAGGCAAATGTCGATCCACAGCAGATCGAGATGCGGATCGAGATTTACAAGTGAAGTAAAACTCTGCAAAGGCAAATCTCGATCCAGGCGATAGATCGAGATCGAGATCCTCATAGATCGAGATCGAGATTCTCCCAGATCGAGATCGAGATTCTCCCAGATCGAGATCGAGATTTTCACAGATCGAGATCGAGATCCTCATAGATCGAGATCGAGATTCTCCCAGATCGAGATCGAGATTTTCACAGATCGAGATCGAGATGGGTCCAGGCGAAGATCGAGATGCGGGTAGAAATGTAACATTTAATGTTCAAGGGACAAGTGGCTTATTGTGAACGGTTGATCCAGAGTTGTTGGGAAAGTACTTTTTGTTGTCGAAGTCCTGATTGGGCCACGTACACAAAAAGGACAAGATCAAGACTACATGACATTATAAAAGCAGCACTTTGTTTTTATTTTTAGTAGTAACTTGTATCTCTGTATTTTCAACGATAATTTTTAAGAGAGAGCATTTACTGTAAAACAAAAAGTGAGAGAGAGAGGATCAGTTGAATCTAGCTTTAATTGCTGTATTTATTGTTCAACTGATCATGATGCTTTTATGAATGTTGTAGCAAATCCATCAATGAATATAATGATATATTCTTGAAATTCTGAGTCTTCATTTATTACTTGCACATTGTTTATTCTCTCATAAATTTTAAACAGTTGTATTCACCCCCCCCTCTACAACACTTTGGACCTAACAATTAATATGCAAAATAAATTTGAATTACCATTAATTCTCCTTCAAGTGTTCTTTGTGTGTGACCCTTTAGGTTATTATTACGTTGACAATAATTTTATTATCCAAAATTAAAATTATAAACAATGAGCGGCATCTAGTAATACATCATTGTGGCCGTTTGAGGTTCTTTAGGTCCCGAAATATCGTAGAAGGGGGGTTGAATACGATATTCACAATAATTTAAATTCTTTTCTTTCATTTTGCGGATAAATAAATTATTGCTTCAGAGTGGGTTTGGCCATTTGTAGTGTTTAGGTGAACTGCCTACTAATTTTCTGGGTGCCCGGATAAATCAATTAGGTTCAAGAAAATTAGTAGGTAAATTATGGAGACAAGTTTCCGGGAATATTACTCTCGTATTAATCCCAGAGGGTTTTGCTACACCCAGTTAAAATTAACTGGCTTCCAAAGAATAAATTAATTCTTTGCTACTAACACAAAAATATAAGGCTCAGTTCCTATACAAATATATCTAAATTAGTACAAGGAAAAACTGAGTCCGTAGGGAGTGATATCTAGGAGCCCTGTGCATTTTTCATTAAAGAACCGGGTCCTAATATCTGACCGGGAGCAAGGTATGGATGTGTATAAATTATATCTCTTGCTCCGGCCATGGCTGCTCTCTACATATTTTTGTTGAAGAAGACGACTCCTCAATTTAATTGGTGTAGACTTTAAATCAATAAAGTAGGCTGCTTGAATTTGATTGGCTAAGGGCTGAGTGGCGCTTACACAGCTGATATACAGGGGAGGCGCCACTTAAAACTTCAATTAAAATATTTATTAACTGCAAGTGGCGCCACTACAGGGGGCCAAGAGGGGAGGCGCCACTTAGAAAATATTTGATTAACATCAAATATAAGTGGCGCGTGAGAAGGTGAGTGGCGCTTCACTATTCACATGGTCAAAGTGCAGTTTGGTCACTGCACTTTGACCTCCTTCTCATTCTTTGATTGAAGTTTACCAACTTCCATTTCTTGTATCAAAGTCTTGTCGCAATACACCCTGTACCCTGAGTTGTTCCTGTTCTTCGACTGTAGTTCAGAAACCTTCACTTTTCGTATCAAGGTTGTGACACTTTGCACCCTGCACCCTTTGAGCTATTTAGCTGTTTAGCTGTTTGGCTATTAGCTGTTTAGCTGTTTGGCTGTAGCCTTTACAAATCACTTTTTCGTACCTTAATAAATAACCGTTGTTTCCAGGTACGTTCTTCAACTTAACAATTCTTCTATAGTTAATACTCAGATTCCTTTCACAAACCGCTGACGCCTAGTGCAACTGGTCTGGTTCACAGACGACTAACTTCGATCCAAGTCTTCGTATTATAGCCTTATTTGCATTGTTAAGTTTGCAGCAACTTCATTGCTTCGAACAATGACTGTCAATAAACACTGTAACTTCACTGGAATCTTTTCTGGTACTTAGACAACATCTCCATTATTACCACAATCTTGAATACTTCATTCTCTGTTCTTCACTGACGCTTGAACACTTAAATGAACTTCTTTCAGTGAGTATAGCTTCAAGACTGCAGTTGTCTTCTTAATCCTTTGTCTTTACCATGTCTTCAATTCTTCTAGATTCCTATGCTTCGAACACTGTCCATCTTCAATCAATGCCTTTACACTGAAATCTTCTTGTGGCACTTCTATACTGAATCTTCAACACTTCTGAAACCCTGAAAGTCTTTACACATTATTCTTCACTGAGGCATGAACATATTAATGAACTTCTTTCAGTGACCTATAGTGGACTTCAAAACTTCTTCTAATGTCTTGATTCACTGTATTTGCCTTGTCTTCATTTCTTCCTGATTTCTGTGTAGGCGTAGTATTATTTACATGTCCTGTTCTAGTGTTGAGTTATCACGATTACTATTTATACAGCTTCGTAATCTCAAACAATCTCCCCCTATTTGATTGTTAAACTTAGCAAACAAATCCCATAGAGAGGATAACTCAACTAACACCTAGAAAAAGTAATCGTCCGGGACTTGTAAATAATGCTACTTGTTTTTCTGGATCAGATTATGCATTTCCAGATTTCTTGTGTGACTGAAACGAAAGATGTTTGTTCCTATGACGATGAACTGATATTCAAGTTGTATCATCTTCATTTCTGTCTGTTTGAGCTTTCTCCGTTTCAAAATCCTTCAGTTTAAATTTAAAGAACTTATCATGAACAGAGCTTCATAAGAATCAATATTCCTGGGTACGTCTTCAATCAATACTGAACATAGCTCAAATGATGTTCTCCCCCTACGAATGTGATTCTCCTTCTTATTCTTCTTCTCCCTTTAGAAAATCAATGGAATAGTCATTTCTGTTCTTCCAAGTATAGAATACAGCTTCTTGATTCTCCCACATATCTGTTGTTTCCCCTCAGGATCAGAAGATAAGATTTTCTTCTTCTTGTCTAAAATCTCCCCCTAAGGCTATTAACTTCTCCCAAGGATACGAACCCCTTTTCCCAAGGATCTCCAGGATTGATCTTCCAGGATCCAGGAACTTACCTTAAGAGTCCAGGATACGAACCCCTTTAGGAGATTAACTCTTAACTCTTCTGAAGGATACGAAGATAAGACTTATTAACTTCACATTTTTCTCCCTATAAATTCTCCCCCTTAGTTGAGGAATCCTCCAATGGCCCATTTTTAAAGATAGCACGATATTGATAGGTCCACTTTTGAATGGTTTGTCTTCCAAAGAAGGTTCTCATCTGACGTTGATCGGGAAAAAATATAGTAACTTTTCTTTCAGAAGTAGCAAGTAACAAGGATAAGTGTTTGGCTTGTGGTTTCCTCACTTCTACTACGTTCTGTTGGTGTTTACACTTAAGTGTCAAGCACTTAGAAGTGTTTCACTCTTTCTCTCCCTATCTCTCACTCAAATGTATCTCTCCCTCACTTTCACTCAAGTGTTTCTCTCTCTCACTTTCACTCTGCATTCCAAATTTAGCCTTTTGTACCTGCAACTGAAATCCGTCAATTCATTTCTATTCTTATCACCTGATTCATCAAAATGAAATGAATCACTATCAAGTGGAGAATTGCCTCGTTGAGGTGTTCTTGATCTATCATGCATAAGCACTGTCTCACACCAGACTCAATAGCGATTGCTAAATCACTGTCTAGTGGAGCCTCACCTCTTTGAGATGGGTTATCCCAAGATTTTAAAATCTTTTTGGGAACCCTGCCTTGTTCTATCAAGGAGTTGCCTCACACCTTATCCGTAAACGGGAGGTGGACCTTTCTTTTCAGGATCTGGAAATGTTCCTTCCAGGAGGGGCGACGTAGTAGACAATGTAATGAATGGCAAATTAGAGTCTACGTTTCCCTCGTAACCCAATGACAGGAATTTTGTATAAATACCCTACTTGACTCATCCGAAGAATTCTTGTCAAGCAGTTGCCTCTCAAGCCCAGATAAATCTGAACAAGAGATCTCCCTTTCGGGATGTAGAAGAATAACTTCTGTTTGAGGTAGATACTTGGACAATGTAATGTATGGCTAGAGTCCGTATCTCCTCTGAATGCCTGTACCTCACACTGTGCACTCCTTGCAATGTGTTCCTAGAATTTATCTGTTTAGGCTTATCATCAGCGTGAGCGCCAGTGGTGTGCTTGACTCATTACAAGATGCTCTGGCTGACGAGCGAATTTCAATGGACTCACCCTGTTGAGAGAATGATTCCAGAGACAGTTTTATTGCCTTTTCAGCTCTGCATCCTTTTGAGAAGATACAGATGAGCTTACAGTTACCTCAGTTATATACTACTTTGCTTCTCTAGAGGTAGAGCTGTGGGTGCACTTCCGACTTCATCCTTATTTGCTGCATCAAGTGCAGTTTCTCCCTTATCAACCTCTAACTAACAAATTTTCCTTATATCTCCAAGGGTTAATATATGGAAGTGGATGAATCAGTGTTTTGGTATTAAGGCCTGGGTAAGAGATTGATGGGTTTTCAACCTCCTAGCCAGCTTCTGTAGCCACTGGGGGCTAAACGGATAAAATCATTTAAATAAGATAAAGAAATAATCACCTTAACATTCCAAAACATATTTTTCATCTCAAAGAGAAAGAAAAATATAAGAAGGAATGGTAATGGATTGCATTAAAGCACTTTTAATAAAAGAGTTTTGTCGGTTCTAAAGATTTATCATTTAGAGCAAGAAACCAATAGAAATTTTCTTTAAGATACTTATCCCATAATAAAACGCGGGAGTATCAGAGAAAAAGTTTCTATTTCTTATGAATTTCTTATAAGGCAAACTTCCCATAATAAAACGCGGGAATTTACACCAAATAAGAAACTCAACTCTCTTACCAAATTTTATCTCAATAAAAATGACTCTTTTCCATTAAACCTAAGCACTATATGTTTTGAAAACAGTTTTGCAAAACATCCTTATCAGATAGAAGACAATGATTTTCCGACTCATAATGCAATTATGATTTACTTCATTTTCGTCCACCTGATAGTATCCCCAACTTAAAAAAAAACATGACAATTGGGGTGAATGAATGCTTAACAATACAGTACTAGGCCTTCAAAGCAACAATCACTATTTTGGTACTATGAATCAATGTGAAACATACATTGAAACAAGTATTTGAAAACAAATAATTTTACAAGTGATTGATACCTTGAAGTTAAAATAAATTTTCAAAAGAGAGAAAAAGCTTTTAAAGATAAAACAATTAAAACAAGCTTTTGGGAGAGGATAAAGTTTCGAGATAAAAGAAAGATTATCCTAAAGAAAAGTTTTTCAAAATAGAAGTTTTGAAAAAGAATTCTTAAGTTTTCTTAACTAAAACTGATAGACAAATGAATGTATCTTTGCATAAAACATTTTGAAAAAGAAATAGACAAAAATTTCTTTAAAATACATTCAGGATCGTAAACCAGTAAAAGAAAGAAAACTAAGAAAAAATTTATTTTAATTTATTTAAATTATGGAACAGATATTTCACTGAATTGTTTTATATCATCATGATTTAAATAATCTAAAATAAATTAAATACTTATGCTGTACTAAGCAATTGCCAATCATATGCATATTTATAAACTATACATGACAATTATTCAGTAGAACAATAAGCATATATATTTTTACTATTAGTGATTTCAGATAAACAACTTGAATTATCACTAATATTAAAAATATCACAATTAATTGCACGCTGATACCAATTATTCGATATTTATCAATAATTTCAAGATGCAAGAAATTGTGCTTCTGTTATTTTATCAAATTAAAATTATGAAACTAATAATCATTGAATTGCTTCAATCCATAATTTCAATAAGATAAAATAAATTCGCTAAATACTAAAATATTCATTGAATTGAACATTAGCATTTAACTTCCTACGCCATATCTAATAATTGTCACTTTGCACATTGTAAGCATGCTCATAACAATTATTAATTGATATACGTAAGCTCGAGGTATTAGTTCAAAAGAAATTCACAAGTCCTTTGAATAGGGAAAAAGTAATACTTGTGATTCTTTTTACAACTCCTCGCAAACAAACTTAGTTTTAGAAATATTTTCTAAGTATATAAAATATTGAGCATTTTATACACATAACTTAGAAAATACTTCACCTTCTAATATTAGTGAGTTTTGGAATATGCATTAATTATTTAGAACAGAAATTCTAAATACCTTCACTAATATCAAAAGTATCACAATTATTTGTAATAAAACATTTAAGAATATCAGAGCAAAATATCAGAGCAATTAAGCAAGATATCATTCACTAATACTCATCAAATATTTAAAACATACAAATAATTATGCTTCTAACTTATGCTAAGTAATTTAACTACCACTTATGCATATAACAATGTAAACATGATAATTAAACTAATAGCAAAAAGTATGAGGATTTGGATTTCAAATAAATTCACAAGTCCTTTGGATAGGGAAAAAGTAATACTTGTGAACTCATTTGAGAATTCCTTACAGATGGGATTTTCAATAAATATGCATATTAATAATATCCCAAGTTTACTAACCAACTTAGATAAAATAAATTCCTCAAGTTATTTAGCAAATATCTGTAAGTTATTTGACTAAGAACACCTCAAAAGAAATGATACCTGGTGTCCATGCGCTTGTTCCTCTAGTGGTGTGAAGAGTTCAACAGAGTTGCTGGAAATTGACAGCTTCTAGGAATGACTTCCCTGTCTTTCGTACAACCTGCATTATCTATATCTATATAGCCAATTAGGTTAAACCTATTATCTAAAGGGTCCCAGATTCCAAGAATTGGTGATCCCCTAAGATATCTAGCAATTCATAACTTAGCTATAAGATACGATTCTCTAGATTCTACTTGGAAACTTGCACATAGGCATATCGAGAATTAAGGTATACTTGCACATATATATGTCATTGTGTGTGCTTAGCATTTCTAGAGAGATATGTATAACAACTCTAATGTAAAATCATTTTTAAGTAATTAACAGTTAGAGAGTCATACCATGTCCTTGACGTTTTGCTTGAATCATTTATCTCCGTCATAGAAAAGCTTGCGAAGAGAATGATATACAAATTGTAATGGATCTGCACCTTCATCTTCTAGCTCACCATTCAGGAGTGCACTTGTTCATATTCATCTGTTAGATCTTCATGCTTGAATGCTCCACATGTGCTAGGGATACCAATTGTTTGGTCCTAATCGTTGGGTCCCTGAAAATTGTTAGGTCCCCATTGATGAGTCCCAAAGGATCAAGTCTCGTCACTGGTGCTTACTGCTTGATCTAGAAAGTCCCGAAGATTCTGTTTCCATCATCGTCGATACCTTCTGCTTTAAAGTCCTGTAGCAACCAGTTTGGCTTTGTCCCTCACAACAATGCCAAATAGTCATCTAGTCTCTGAGAACCCTTACTGTACCAGTTTCAGCTTCGACTTTAGTGGTCTGTGGTCTGGGTTCCAGCTTCATTGTTTTCCGCCTTCGAATTGATTGAGATCATTTTGCATTGCAATCACCCAATCTGGATCAATCTGTGCTTCTTCAGTATTATTTGGGATACCAATTGATGGGTGATACCAATTGTTAGATGTTGACAATTGCTCTTTCCCAACTGTTAGGTTCCGAAGAATATATGATCATTTCGATTAGCACTTCTAGCCTTTACACAAGAATCCGGATCACTAAGAACGAGACTCCAGGATAGAATTTGACTTCAAACCTTTTGTCTTGGCAGAAATGTTCTTAATGAAATCCTTTGATCTTCATTGTTGAGTACGGCTAGAAGATCCTTCTTTTATTTGCTCCCCTGAGTTGCTGCTAAACATTAATTCCTTCTGCAACCTCAGCGTCTACATCAGTATCTGAATTTGTCAAAGATTCAGAATAGTCGTTCACTTGAATGCTTGGGAGCTTGGTATAGATATTCATTACATTCAGACTTTTAATCACTTCTGAGTAGCCGAGGAGAATTGTTCCATGAGCCTTAACTTCTTGTCAAGTTACTCAAATAAATCTTCATTAAAAATCAATTCCCTCCAAACACACGAAAGAGCTTCAGTGTTTGCTTCTGGTTGGCCATTAACTCAAATGATGTCTTTTCACGATCTTGTTGATCAAAGCAGCATGCTGTGTTAATTGCTTCAGCTTCCAAATACCTTTTCAGTGCAGACTTCATTTAGAACTTCACTCGCGAAATGCAGTTCCAATATCTGACTTCAAAGTCCTCACAGCTTACCAATTGCTTCCAACTTGATCTTCCTTATTTGATCAATCACCATTTGTGACATTTTGTCTGTTGAATGCACGAACATCACCAATTTGTTATTATGGTTATCAATTTCAATCACCACTAAGCATATGACTTTTCTCTAGTGTGATGTTTTCATTGACTTCCCTATTTGACATACTTCAAAATTTCCTTCTGGATAGAATTCCATATGAAGCAGTCCTCTCACCAATTTCATCTTTAATAAAGAATCCATTGCCTTGCTGACTAACAAGTAAGAGAGCTTCCTTTGCCATAGCTAACTCTTCATTGATGAAGCTTTACTAAAAAGTTGACTTCACCTTTGCATCCAAATTCCATGTCAGCTACGAACAAACTTCCTCACTCTCAGTTGAGCGAGCTTCCAACCTTCTTGCTTGAGATCAAACACCTTTCCAGAAAACCCTTGAAAAAGAATTCCCTAGTGCCCTTTAGTGCTTAAGTCCTTCCACAAGTAAGTTGCTTCCACTGATGACAGTTCTTAAAGCATGATGGCCATATCCCTTGTACATCCTTTGCTGTCATCTCCAAAGGTTACCATCGGGGAGGCCTTCTCAACCAATTGTGATGTCAGAGCTTTAATCTTAATCATATGCCTCGAACAATAAATGTCACGAAGTCACATAACTCTTGCCTTTCATAACATACTCTGCAATCACAAATGATCAAGCTTCTTGGTACTCAACTTTAATTGAGTCCAGATGGGTTAGAGATATTATCAAAGGTAACAACAGCTTCAACCTTAACATGCACAAACTTATCTTTGACTGATCACTTCTCATATACAGCAGCCTTGACAAAGTAGTCTTAAGGCTATGAGACTAGTGATACCAACCTAACTTAAGGTGGACTAGCAGTCTTTACCCTATTGTGATTCTTATACATGTTTTGTCTAAGATTATGCAAGTCCTAAGATATGCATTTTCAAATTTAACTAAACAGGCATGTAAGTAAGAACACATGGTAAACATTTAGCTTCAACGCATTGTAGATAAGAATTATGCAATTCAGGCATGTTATGCATATTAGAAAATTCAATACTCAATCTTCTAAAAGCACATGGATAGTAGAACTAACAAATTAATTACTAATTCTGTCTAATCCATTCTGTCGTTGTCTAACATTTAAACTATCTCTAATTACCTAAGTCAGTTTTAGATTAATCCTCGAATCAACAAATATTACTGACTACTTAGATAATTCTACCATCTTTTATTATTCTATCCCTAACAAGCAATACATGATCTAATATGACATTTAAGTGCAACTATGTGAGTAAAAGCAAATCATATGAAAATAAGCACATAAACAATTAACAAGTCATTTGACATTAAGAACAAATAAAATCTGATCTATGACCTGTTTATCTATTAGCAATTTTCACAACATTAGCAGAGGTATTAAATCACAAAAGATTTAACTCAAGTTCCAGCAAATGTTTAGGGATACACCTAACCGTCTAGAACACCCTATCTAATTCTAAATATTCATTTTACTGTAAATAAAATCAAGTATGAAATGTACTAATTAAACTCATGAATCCTAGCATGCAATCTTATTCTTAGCAATCAATTAAGCATTTAAGTCCTAAGATGCTAACATGCTGTCATGAATATAATACATTTCAAAACTTAATAAACATACAGTTCTGAATTAGATAAACGTATACTAGTTAGAATGTGTACCTGTGAAGTGCATAGTGATTCATCTCCAGTGTTGGTCATTGATGCCAGATATCCATTTGGTTCATCACTGTCACTGATAGAATCAGCCTTGCATTTAACTTCATCAACAAATGCTTTCCCTTGCTGCATCCTCACTAATGCCTGAGATTCTTGCTTCAACCCAACATAGTATCTGTCATCTTTTGCTTGTACAGGCTTCTTCAAACTGTGTAGCAAACCCCTGATCTTGTCTTTTATAATCAACCATCCCTGTTTTGCAACCGCCTCTTGAACAGTTCTTGAAAATCTCCTCTATGGAATCTATAGGTAAGGACCTTAGATTTAGAATTGGGATTCCGTCTGAATCTGATGTCACTGAACTTCCTGTTGCCCTGCAGGCTTGACTTGCAGTCCAGTTCTCAAGTTATTCCAAAGTGTCAAATTCACATGCAACACCTTGACCACTACCTCGAGCTACAACATCTTCAATTCAGCTTCTAGGATCAATTCGTTTCTGTTCAGAGGTTTTCAACCTTGACGTCAATCAAATTTGGTTCCTGGGTCACAAATACAGTGGATATGCTAACAACCTGCTTCACCAAATATTATCTTCTTCAGCTCTTGTTCTAGTTCATAGGCCTTCAGCACATACAGGTCTTTTACAGACAATGTGGTTGTATCCTTAAATCCCTGTTGGCTGTACCCTGTGTTCCAGATGATCTACAGTGTTAGCACGAACTTTCTGTAATCTCCCTGTAGAATAGTCTTTAAGGCTTGTACTGAGATTCCAGGTTGTCCAGTCTGTTCTCCTTCACTACTTCAACCCCTAAGATTTTTCATCCAAAAATACAACTCAAATTAACCAAACCTGTACCCAAATTAATCTCTTCTTTTGCAGCTTCCAAAATATTAGTGGGATCCTATGGAGTAAACCTCTGAGGAAATTAAAACCACTATTTCTTCAGTCTGTTCCAGAATAATCTTCATTGGATAACCTTCAGTCAATCTCTATTGTCTTCAATACCCGGAAAAATCTTCAACTACAAACCCTTTAAGCACCCTCGAATTAATATTTAAGAAAAATTTAGATTTACAGAATTTTTAATTTTCTTAGAAAATAAATTAATCAAAAATAAAAATATACAACAAATTAATTTTCAAGAATTTCGAATTTTCTTAAAAATTAAAATATCGTAAATTAATATTTAAGAAAAATTTTAGTTTTCAAGAATTTTAAATTTTCTGGAAAAATAAATAGATCTAAAATAAAAATTAAAGGGTACAAAACTTGAGGTGCCAAACTGATATTTTTGGGTGAGTGGCGCCTGGACATTGTGTGGCGCCTATACAAGGAATTACCCTGTATAAGCGCAACACAACATGTACTCTGTGAAATTGCTAAGTCCGCAACATGAGTGGCGCTTGTACACTCAAGATACAGAGTAGGCGCAACTCAGAGCTGCTCGACTTCGTTTGGAAAACATTCCGCGCGTGTGTGGCGCTAACACACTGAAAGCCTTGTACCGGCGCAACTTGATTGATTATCAAATGAACAAGTCAAGTTGGCCAGGTCATTGAAATGTTTGACGCGTGAAGTTCACAAAATCCTCAACTTACTTGGCACGTGCCTTTCAATCAGTATATTACAAGCTAGTCATCTGGTTGAGTGAATTGGCCACCAAATATGTATAATAAATTTAACGAAAAACTTTATTAAATTTATAAAATAAACTAATTAAAATTTATAATATAATCTAATAAAAATTTATAAAATAAATTTTATAAAAGTTTATAAAATAAATTTTATTTAAAATTTACAAAATAAACTAATTAAAATTTATAACATAAACTAATAAAAGTTTATAAAATAAATTTTATAAAAGTTTATAAAATAAATTTTATTTAAAACTTACAAAATAAACTAATTAAAATTTATAACATAAACTAATAAAAGTTTATAAAATAAATTTTATAAAGTTTATAAAATAAACTTATTAAAAGTTTATAATTAAACTTATTTAACAAGGCCTCTTAACATATGAAGTCCAACCAGCTTCGACACCCTGAGCTTCACTGAGTTACGGATCCTGATTTGTATATCAATCAGCGGGCTCTGATACCAATTGTTAGGTCCCGAAATATCGTAGAAGGGGGGTTGAATACGATATTCACAATAATTTAAATTCTTTTCTTTCATTTTGCGGATAAATAAATTATTGCTTCAGAGTGGGTTTGGCCATTTGTAGTGTTTAGGTGAACTGCCTACTAATTTTCTGGGTGCCCGGATAAATCAATTAGGTTCAAGAAAATTAGTAGGTAAATTATGGAGACAAGTTTCCGGGAATATTACTCTCGTATTAATCCCAGAGGGTTTTGCTACACCCAGTTAAAATTAACTGGCTTCCAAAGAATAAATTAATTCTTTGCTACTAACACAAAAATATAAGGCTCAGTTCCTATACAAATATATCTAAATTAGTACAAGGAAAAACTGAGTCCGTAGGGAGTGATATCTAGGAGCCCTGTGCATTTTTCATTAAAGAATCGGGTCCTAATATCTGACCGGGAGCAAGGTATGGATGTGTATAAATTATATCTCTTGCTCCGGCCATGGCTGCTCTCTACATATTTTTGTTGAAGAAGACGACTCCTCAATTTAATTGGTGTAGACTTTAAATCAATAAAGTAGGCTGCTTGAATTTGATTGGCTAAGGACTGAGTGGCGCTTACACAGCTGATATACAGGGGAGGCGCCACTTAAAACTTCAATTAAAATATTTATTAACTGCAAGTGGCGCCACTACAGGGGGCCAAGAGGGGAGGCGCCACTTAGAAAATATTTGATTAACATCAAATATAAGTGGCGCGTGAGAAGGTGAGTGGCGCTTCACTATTCACATGGTCAAAGTGCAGTTTGGTCACTGCACTTTGACCTCCTTCTCATTCTTTGATTGAAGTTTACCAACTTCCATTTCTTGTATCAAAGTCTTGTCGCAATACACCCTGTACCCTGAGTTGTTCCTGTTCTTCGACTGTAGTTCAGAAACCTTCACTTTTCGTATCAAGGTTGTGACACTTTGCACCCTGCACCCTTTGAGCTATTTAGCTATTTAGCTGTTTGGCTATTAGCTGTTTAGCTGTTTGGCTGTAGCCTTTACAAATCACTTTTTCGTACCTTAATAAATAACCGTTGTTTCCAGGTACGTTCTTCAACTTAACAATTCTTCTATAGTTAATACTCAGATTCCTTTCACAAACCGCTGACGCCTAGTGCAACTGGTCTGGTTCACAGACGACTAACTTCGATCCAAGTCTTCGTATTATAGCCTTATTTGCATTGTTAAGTTTGCAGCAACTTCATTGCTTCGAACAATGACTGTCAATAAACACTGTAACTTCACTGGAATCTTTTCTGGTACTTAGACAACATCTCCATTATTACCACAATCTTGAATACTTCATTCTCTGTTCTTCACTGACGCTTGAACACTTAAATGAACTTCTTTCAGTGAGTATAGCTTCAAGACTGCAGTTGTCTTCTTAATCCTTTGTCTTTACCATGTCTTCAATTCTTCTAGATTCCTATGCTTCGAACACTGTCCATCTTCAATCAATGCCTTTACACTGAAATCTTCTTGTGGCACTTCTATACTGAATCTTCAACACTTCTGAAACCCTGAAAGTCTTTACACATTATTCTTCACTGAGGCATGAACATATTAATGAACTTCTTTCAGTGACCTATAGTGGACTTCAAAACTTCTTCTAATGTCTTGATTCACTGTATTTGCCTTGTCTTCATTTCTTCCTGATTTCTGTGTAGGCGTAGTATTATTTACATGTCCTGTTCTAGTGTTGAGTTATCACGATTACTATTTATACAGCTTCATAATCTCAAACAAAACGTGATAAAGTAGTAAAAGCCACTTCTTGCCATAGCACACATAAGACCACATACATCACTATGTATAAGTTCTAATCGTTCAGTGGCCTTTCACCTTGTCCAGGAAAAGGAGCTTTAGTCATATTTCCAATGAGACAAGGTTTGCATGCTTCATATGATTCAAAGTCAAACTTATCCAAGTACCCATCCTTATGTAACTTGAAAATGCGCTTCTCATTTATATGACCTAAACGACAGTGCCAGATGTATGTTTGATTTGAGTCACTAGTCTTAATACATTTGTTATTCACATTATAGATAATAGTGTCTAAATTAAGAACATATAAACCATTAAATAAACGTGCAACCCCATAGGTAACATTATTCAAAGAAAAGGAACAACTATTGTTCTGAATTAAAAATGCAAAACCTTTCTTGTCTAAACAAGAAACCGAAATAATGTTTCTGCAAATTGCAGGCACGTAAAAACAATTCTCAAGTTTTAAAATAAGCCCAATGGGGAATGATAAATAATAAGTCCCTACAGCTAAAGCAGCAACCTTAGCTCTATTATCAACTCGTAGGTCGACCTCTCCTTTAGCCAAAGTCCTACTCCTTTGTAGTTCCTGCACATTTAAACAAATGTGAGAACCACATCCAGTATCTAATACCCATGATGTAGAAGTAGACAAATTGACCTCTATAACATAAATACCTGAAGCAGAAGCTTGACCAGCCTTCTTCTTCTTTCAGATCCTCCAAATAAGCATGACAGTTTCTCTTCCAATGACCTGGTTTACCATAGTAGTGACAATCACCCTTTGCAATATCACCCTTAAGCTTTAAAGCCTGTTTGGGTTTAGCCTTTGGCTTGGGACCAGAAGCAGATCCAATCTTTTTCTTTCCCTTCCACTAGCCTTTCCCTTTAGCCTTACCTTTGTTGTCCACCATCAATATGGGAGCAGGTTCAACCTTTTTCATGCTGGTTTCTGCAGTTCGCAGCATAGCAAACAATTCAGTAGGTGTTTTGACTATCTCATTCATAACAAAATGAGTATAATTGATCTTCAAAGATTGCAAAATCAAGTCAATCTGAGCTTCCGGACCAATCGGGAAACCCAAAGTATTAAGATACTCAATATAACCTATCATCTTTAGAACATGTGATTGAACATGTTAACGCTCCCCCGTTTTTCAAGCATACAGTGTTTTGCTCGTGTCGAACCTTTCTTGACGAGCCTGTCCCTCAAACATTATTTGAAGGTGTTCAATTATCTCATAAGCATCCATATACTCATGTTGTTTTTGAAGTTTAGCACTCATGGTTGCCTGCATGAGACATGCAATATCATTCACATCATCAATATGTTTTTGATAAGCATTTTGCTGAACGCGAGTGGCATTCTCAACAAGAGGAGCATGAGAAGGAATTTCAATGACGTGGAGCTTTCTCTCATGCCAGAGGACAATCCTCAAATTCCTATACCAATCAAGGAAGTTGGTTCCTGTTAGCTTGTCCTTCTCAAGGACTGATCGCACAAAGAAGTTTTTTGTGTTGTTTGCCATTAGATATCTACAATGTTAAAATGCATAAAATTAGTTAGTCTGCAGAATTTCAATTAAGTTCAAGTGATTATCATATACATTCATAATATATATCTCTATTGGTCCCTGATATTGTAGAGGGGGGGTTGAATACAATATCTAAATTATCGCGGAATATTTAAATTAAAAATATTATTTTAATTGCTCGCGAAATATTAATTATAATGAAATATTGTTCAAGTGAAAGATATAATTTTAACTTGATTAGTATTACAAAATTAATATTTAGAAAACTGATATATAATTGATAAAAGTTCTAGAACAAATTTGACATGAATTGTTCGTGTTTTACAATTATATTCCAAACTCAGCACAGAAATCTGTGAATATTACAATGCAGACAAATTACTGAATTTGAGCTGTTTTTCTGAACACTGAAAAATGAAGACAACTCCTCATATTTATAGAGGTTGAAAGCTAGCATGACTCATCCCAATATGACCTTTTTCCTAATTGATTTAACACTTGTATGACTCACAAAAAGGCTGGGCATGACTTATAATGGTCGGTATGACTCTTCAGAAATTCGGTATGACTCTTCAGAAATTCGGTATGACTTGTTATAAGTCATACTGGATTTTTCTTTTAATTAAATAAATTAGAATGACTTAATTAATTAAAATAAAATCAGCATGACTTACTATATAATTCCTTCGATATGACTCTTGGAAAGCAATTCTCGGTATGATTTATCAAAATCACTCGGTATGACTTCTTTGTCAAAAGCCAATTTCTTTTTCTTTTCTTCTTATTTTGACAAGTGGCAGCCTACCATTGGTTCTTTAATAACATTTCTCCTGCCATCTCAATTTGAACAAATCGGGGGCCTATTTTGTCTTATTACAGACAGGCTCCGTAGAAATGCTTTTCGACCCGCACAGCTTATAATCTTTGATTAATAAATAATAAATTTAATTTAGAAATTATAAAAATAAATATCTAATATTATTTAGATATTTATAAATATAATTTACTAAATAAATAAAATATTTATTAATTAAATAAATCATTACGCTAAGCTGTGGTCTCCTGATCGTCTGGAACCGAACTCCTTTTGACTTGGAAATGATAAATCAATTCCAACCGGGGTTCCACTTTTAAGAATATATGACTCTGCATTTCTTCCGTGTCAATACTTATTCCGTCTTGTCTTAAAGTCTGTACCGTCAGGCCTGTTTAGCTGTTTTTGTATCCCTTTGAGCTTCCAGCTTCTTTCTTCTGTCATTCTAAAATAATTCTAAATTAATTGATCCTTTAATTAATTTAAGAAATAAATTAATTCTGAATGAATTAATTTACTAATTAAATTAACTAATTAATTTAATTAATTAATAGAGAATAAAATTAAAGGCTTGACTATTGTTGAGGTAGATAAAACTCTTCTGTTCTTCAACAATAACCTTTCTAACCACTTGAACTTTTTGATGACGAATCTTCACTGACATTGTTAACACCCTGTGCACTGGTCTGGTTCACGGATGACTAACTACAATGTTGATTCTCATTTTTGCTGTAGTGGTCTTTGTGTCTTGTCTTGTCCTCTAGCTTTGTCTTCATTATTTCTTATCTTGGAATCTCTTTGTAGTAGGCACTTGAAATCTTCTGTATCTTCTGAACTCTTCTGAAATACTACTCCTTTATTTTTCGCCGACGCTTGAACATATTAATGAACTTCTTCTGGTGTAGAGTAGCAGCTTCATTAGAACACTTCTGATATTAGGATTCTTTGTGTCTAGTTGACTTTCTTCGTCTTGATTCCTTCCTCAGTATTTATTACTTACTTAATTTTCTTACTTAAGTTGAGTTGTCATCTATTTATTACAAATAGGCCTTGTCATATACCTTTCAATCTCCCCCTATTTGTTGTTAAGCATTTAACATACAAATTCCTAGAGGATAACTCAACTAACAACTAAGAAAATAATATGACATTTAAGAACTGTAAATAATAAATTGTTCTCTGGATTATATAATACATTTCCAGATTTCCTGAGTTAACTGAAATGAAAGATGTTTGTTCCTCTAGCACTGAACATATTATACATGTAGTATTATCTTCATTTCTCAGACTCATCACTACTCCCCCTTAGGATGGCAGCGATGATGTCTGTTCTCTTTTTACCACTTTTTCTTTAAATTTCCAACTTCTGTTTTTACTTCTCACCCAAGGTAGATTCATTTTCCCTTTTCATAAATTATACAACTTTTCTTGTTCAACAATTGAGTAATCCTCTTCTGGCAAAAGTCTTTGTTTACTTCTCCCCTTTTGATCTACTCCCCCTTAGTTGAACACTTTAACATTTAGAGTAATCCTCTTAATAATTCTCCCCCTTAGTTGAGTAATCCTCTTAATAATTCTCCCCTAATTGTAGATAGGTAACAATTGTTGGTCCTTTTTTGAAGAAATTTCCACCTTGGTTAAGTAACATTTGAAATCTGTAACAGGGAATTGGGAAAGGGATTCGGTAATTGTGCTAGTGTGTGATTTTACTTTGTGTTCCTCACAAGTGTTTCGCTCATATACTCTCTAAGTGTTTCACTCATAGAATATATATTTTCACTCTTCCTTACTTGTGTTTCACTCTTTTCTCACATCACTATATCTCTCTCAGTACGGATAACTCAGTCTTATGTACCTGCAAGAAAGATCACCATAGCCCCTTCAAGAGAGGTCACTGGTGGTGCAATGGGGTTTCGTAAATCCCCGTCCTCAATTGAATCTATTAAAATATTTGATTTTTATAAACTGAATTGCTTCAGGAATAGATTCAGTGAGTTGCTGATCATCTAAGATGATCTATTCCGTTAGGAATCCAGATATGTTCCATCTGGGAAGGGAGACAAGGATCAATAATGTAGCAAATGATCCAAGTTTCCTCCTGATGCCTGTGAAGGCATGTTGATTCAGTCAGAATCATCAATCATCCTTCCTTCCTTGATATGGAAGTTTAGAATAATTGCTTCCGTCAATTCATCCTTACTGTGACATTTCAACTGCTCCTTTTTGGTCCCTTTTTGGTCCCAAGTAAGTCCTTACATTGTTGGTCCCTTGGTGTTGGTCCCTAAAACATAAGACAAAATATGTGGTTTCTTGACAAATGTCAGATGAAATTGACTCTTTACAAGTGGTCTTGGCTGACAGGCCGAATTCAATAGACTCACTCTGTTGAGAGAATGAACCTAGTAACAGTTTTGCCTTTTCCAAGTCTGTATCTTTTTGAGAAAACACAGATGAGATAACAGTTGTCTCAGCTTTTATATATATGAATCACCTTTCTAGAGACAGAGCTGTTGGATCACTCACAATACCAACCTTATCAAATGCAATCAAGGCATTGACTCCCTCATTCTTAACAATTAGGTATTCTGTTTAATGGTTTAGAGAGACGGATGTGATTGTGTTTGTGTGTTTGGTTCTAAGATCTTGGATAGAGATTGATGCCAATGTTTGGGATCTAACTATTAGAAACAATTGGATGATCAAGCTCATAGATCTTTCCTACTTCTCAAAAGAGACGTGAAATAATCAGCGCATATTTATATATAAACAAAAATGTAAGAACAAAAAAATAAGGATGCCAATGTTGAAAAACAACTAAAACTATACATACTTATATATATAAATAATATATGCCGATTATTGGAAAACAATAATAATATAAAATTTTTACAGTAGAGATGCCAAATAAATAAAACTGTACAAAAATAAGGAAAATCTTTTTTAGTTTTCTTTTTCATTTTGTTTGTTTGTTTTTGATAATTTTTAAGGAATATATACAGTGTATTTACAGTGCTTGAAAATAAAATTAAATATGCAATTTAAAACATCATGCAATAATCAATTCATGTTTAACATTCCTAACTCACTAACCAACTTAGAGAAAGTGGATTCATCAAGTGGTTTCGTGAAGATGTCAGCAATTTGATCTTCTATGGGTACAAAATGTAACACCACAGTTCCGTTCATGACATGCTCTCGAATGAAATGATACCTTATGTCTATGTGCTTGGTCCTTGAATGTTGTACAGGATTATTGGAAATTGCTATGGCACTTGTGTTATCGTAAAGTATTGGAATTTTAGTTAACGCAAGTCCATAATCATTCAGTTGATTCCTTATCCACAAGATTTGTGCACAACAACTACCTGCTGCAATATATTCTGCTTCGGCTGTCGAGGTAGATACTGAGTGTTGTTTCTTGCTGTACCAGGAAATCAACCGTTGTCCTAGAAACTGACAGCTTCCAGACGTACTTTTCCTATCCATCCTGCATCCTGCATAATCAGAATCTGTATAGCCTATTAGTTCAAAACTTGTACCTTTAGGGTACCAAATTCCAAGATTCGGTGTACCCTTCAGATATCTAAAAATTCTTTTAACAGCTATAAGATGAGATTCTCTAGGATCAGATTGAAACCTTGCACATAAGCATGTTGCAAACATTATATCGGGTCTACTAGCAGTTAGATATAATAATGAGCCTATCATACCTCTGTAGCTTGTGATGTCAACTTTCTTACCAGTTTCATCTTTGTCAAGCTTGGTGGCTGTTGGCATAGGGGTTTTTGCCGGTGCAGAATCTTCTAGATTGTATTTCCTTAGAAGATCCCTTACGTACTTTGATTGACAAATAAAAATCTCATCTTCCTTTTGCTTCACTTGCAATCCAAGGAAGAATGACAGCTCACCCATCATGCTCATTTCATACCTACTCTGCATTAACTTAGCAAATCTCTTGCACAAGTTTTCATTAATAGAACCAAATATAATATCGTCAACATAAACTTGGACAAATACCATATCTTTATCATGTAATTTATAAAAGAGAGTTTTATCTATGACACCTCTAGTAAAACCGTTTTCAAGTAAAAACTGAGAGAGAGTGTCATACCATGTCCTCGGTGCTTGCTTGAGTCCATAGAGGGCTTTGAATAAGAAATATACAAAATCAGCAAACTTTGGATTTTCAAAGCCAGGAGGCTGTTCCACATATACTTCATCTTCTAACTTTCCATTCAGAAAAGCACTCTTCACATCCATTTGATAGACTTTAAAATTGGAATGTGCTGCGAATGCCAGAAATATTCTGATGGCTTCAAGTCTTGCAACTGGTGCGTAGGTCTCATCATAATCAATTCCCTCTTCCTGGGAGTAACCCTTTGCAACCAGTCTGGCCTTGTTCCTTGTAACAATGCCATCACCGTCTAACTTGTTCCTGTATACCCATTTCGTGCAAATAACAGATCTATCTTTAGGCCTGGGTACCAGTGTCCATACTTCTTGCCTTTCGAACTGATTGAGTTCTTCTTGCATGGCAAGAACCCAATCTGGATCAGTTAGAGCATCTTCAATTTTCTTTGGTTCTTCTTTAGATAGAAAAACCGAAAATAAACATTCATTTGAAGTTGCACTTCTGGTTCTAACACCAACATCTGGATCACCTATGATCAATTCAAAGGGATGATCTTTGCTCCATATCCTTTCCCTTGGTAGGTTTGATCTTGATGATTCGCCTCTATATTCATTGTGATGTTGTGTTGTGCCAGTTGATCCTTCATCTCCCCCTGAGTTGCTGCCAGGTTGACTTATTGATCCATCACTGGTATTAGTAGTATCTCCAGTGTTTCCATTATTTCCACCACTATTACCTGGATCATTACCATCATTGTTGTCATCATCATTTCCTGCTACAACCTCAGGCTCTTCTTCATTATCCGAATCTGAGTCTGGATGATTGTCAAATTTTAATGACTCAGAAGGATCTTCATTTTGGATGCTTGGGAGTTTAGTGTCGTCAAATGATACGTTGACACTTTCTTTTACTTGGTGCTGATCAATTATGTACACCCTATATGCTCTTTTTGAGTAGCCGACAAAAATTGCTTCATGTGCCTTGGCCTCAAATTTACCACGATGTTCATCTCCATCTTTTAGCACAAAACATTTGGCTCCAAATACATGAAGGTATTTGAGTGTTGGTTTCTTGCCAGCCATTAATTCGTAGGGTGTTTTCATATGATCCTTGTTGATTAAGGTTCGATTCTGGGTATAACAAGTCGTGTTCACTGCTTCAGCCCAGAAGTAGATAGGCAACCTTGATTCACTTAACATTGTTCTTGCAGCTTCAATCAAGGTTCGATTCTTCCTTTCTACTACTCCATTCTGTTGCGGAGTTCTTGGCGCTGAGAATTGTCTTGTTATCCATTTGTATGAGAAGAAGCTATTCAGAATTTCATTCTTGAATTCTGTTCCATTATCTGATCTGATTGCCCGGACAGGTAGCTTTGAATCTAACTCAATCAACTTTACATGATCAATCACCAACTGTGGAGTTTCATCCTTAGAGTTTAAGAATAAAACCCACGTGTACTTTGTGAAGTCATCTACAATCACTAAGGCATATTTCTTCCTTGACATAGACATGATATTTACTAGACCAAATAAATCCATATGAAGCAGCTGCAGTGGTTCAGTAATATTTGTAGTGTCTGTGCCTTTGTGAGTTGCTCTTTTTGACTTCCCTTTTTAACATGCCTCACACAATCCTTGTTGTGTAAATTCCATCGGAGGCAGTCCTCTCACCAAATCTCTCTTGACTAGAGAGTTCATTATTTTGAAATTCAGGTGTGAGAGCTTCTTGTGCCATAGCCAACTTTCTTCTGTTGAAGCTTTTGAATAGAAACAGTTTGCTTCAGTTTCAGTTCCCGAGTTGAAATCAGCTACGTACAAGTTTCCTTTCCTTACTCCACGCAAGGCTAGTCTGTCATCTTTAGAATGAGCTATTAAGCATTTTTCCTTGATAAAGTTTACTTTGTACCCTTTATCACAAAATTGACTGACGCTGAGTAGATTGTGCTTAAGTCCTTCCACTAAAGAGACGTTTTCAATGATAACATTCCCAGTATTTAACTTGCCATATCCCGTAGTCATTCCTTTGCTGTTATCTCCAAAGGTGACGATTGGGCCAGCTCTTTCAACTACGTCTGATAGCAGGGCTCTATCTCCGGTCATATGCCTTGACGATCCGCTGTCTAGGATCCATACAACCCAGTTTTCCTGTTTAACTCCCTGCACATATCAAACGGATTAATTCATCTTCGGAGCCCAAAATTGATTGGGCCCGACATACTTAAAGAATTGACCTTTGTCAGCTTTGACAACAGATCTTTTTCGAACAACAGCCGCATCCTCCTTGACTGTACTTACTTTCCTATAAACAGTCTTAACAACTTTTTGTTTAGACTTAGGAATATATTTTTCCTTCTTGACAGGTGAAGGAATAGCAGTCTTGGATTTAGCAAATTTATTATTGATGTTGTCTAGGTGTCGTGTTCTTTTTATTAGCAGTTATGCGTTTGAAATAAGCAGTCATAGCATTAAAAGCACATAACATACAATTTAACATACCACAAGGTTTATGGCATACATCAATAGCAGGCATGTTATTCACAGCAGTAGGAGTTTTAACAATTTCTACTTTAACTTTTTCAGTAGATTTAAAGTTTTCAGTAGAATGGCATCTGTTGTTACTATCCCTACTTCTAACAAACTTATTGTTAGGTCTGTTCAAATCATTCTTTAAGTTCTTAGCACCTAAACCAGGAGTGGATGAACTAGCAGAGTTCACATTTTCTATTGGTCTTTTAGGTACATATTTCGCTTTCTGGACATTTACTCCTTTTATGTCCCTTGTCTGTTCTTCTCTTCCTCGAGATCCTCTAACTGCATCTCATAAGCTATCAGTATAGAGCTCTCAAGGATAGGTTCAGCAATAGGTGTTATGAAAAGAGGTTTGGGTGTGTTTTTAACAACATGAGGAATACCCCTTTCTTCAGCGCTTTGCTTGAACGGGGTAATGTTGCTTGGCTTTCCTACAGATTTATTGTACTCGAAACCTATTCCAACTTTTCGGTTTATTTCCTGTTGGTCAACTAGGTTCTTTACAATATAAGAGGAATTTTTATAAGCTAGACACCTTTGCTTTTCTTCTTCAATTTTATTCTTTAAAAAAGCTTCAATCTCAACATAGCAGTTGACTCTATTAACTTGAAATGCAACATCTTCAGTTAATTTAACATTAATAAGTTTCAGCTTTTTCAATTCATAATTCTCATTTGATAAAACTTTGTTTTCGAGAATTAAGACTTTTATTCGATCTCTAGCATCAGTTAAATTCTCACCTAGCAATTTAAACATTTTAGGACAGCTAGGGTTTACCTCAATTCCTTATCGAGGTGGAGATTGTGATCCTTCAGAAGAAGAGGCCATTAGAGCAAGATTTCCCATTTGATCTTCTTCATCATTGTCGGAATCATCCCAGCTTTTTCCTGCTGCTAAGTATGATTTTCCCTGATGCTTCTTCAGTAGAGCGTCATATTTCTGTTTGAGCTCGTCATATGAATCCTTCTTTCTTTCCTGCTTGGGCTTTCTACAATCAGTAAGAAAGTGTCCCATTTCATTGCAGTTGAAGCAACAGATCTTGCTTCTATCTACCATCTCTGTCTTGTATCCACCTTTTGTGTTGGATGAGTTAGAAGAACCACCTGTTTGAAATCTGTTTGCCATAGGCTTGAATTTGAAACTAAGGTTCCTCCTGAATCCTGTATTTCCAAATTTTCTAGCAATCAGAGCCAGAGATTCATCCTCAAGTTGATCGAGTTCTTCCATTGAGTAGAATTCACTATCAGTTGAATTCACTAGAGTTGCACCAACTTCTACAACAATACCCTGATCAATGATGTTGACTGAAGAAGATTCAGTCTTAGCTTTTCTGTACTCTGGTTCTTCTACTACAAGAGCTGTAGACTTGCTGACCACCTTGCCTGTACCATATATTTCTTTCTGTTGAATCTGCTCTAGCTCATAGGTCTTCAGAATGCCATAAAGTCTTTTCAAAGAAATTTCATTCATGTCCCTTGACTCTCTGATGGCTGTTATCCTATGCTCTAGGTGTACTGGCATTGTCAGCAAAAACTTCCTACTGATCTCCTTCTTCGTATATTGTTTGTCATTGAGATTTAGATCATTTATTAGCTTGTTGTATCTCTCAAAAACTTCAGAGATACTTTCTCCAGGATTTGATCTAAAATGCTCATATTGAGACGTTAAGATTTCCAATCTGTTCTCCCTTACTTCTTCTGTTCCTTCATTTAGTATCTCTATCGTTTCCCAGATGTGTTTAGCATTTTTACAATTAACAACATGATTGTACATTCCGGGATCAAGAGATTCCACTAAAATTAACTGTAGATTGGTGTCCAATGTATCCAGTTCCTTTTCTGTCTCAGTATACTCATAAATATCTTTTTCAAATTGTCTGTGCGGAATGAGTACACCATCTTCCATATGCTCAGGAAAGATATTTATTGGAACAACAACACTAGTTTTTAAAATATCCTTGTACTTAGGATTTGCAGCTCGAAGAAACAAGGTCATCTTTCTCTTCCACAGATTATAAATGTCTTTATCAAATTGTGGAATTTTAATGCTACTAACTCTTTGAGTACTCATCTTTAAATAAGATTAAAAATTAAGTGTTTCAAAAAATATTTTAATTTTTGACTTAAAATGATTTTTGATCAAAAATAATTTTTTGGAAAAAAAAATTATTTCGAATAAAAAATTATTTCATATTTAAAATATTTTTTGAGATCTTTATGAGTTCGCGGAATTTGATTTGGATCTGATATGAAAAATATCAACCAGCTCTGATTTGGATCGGTATGACTTCTTTGTCAAAAGCCAATTTCTTTTTCTTTTCTTCTTGTTTTGACAAGTGGCAGCCTACCATTGGTTCTTTAATAACATTTCTCCTGCCATCTCAATTTGAACAAATCGGGGGCCTATTTTGTCTTATTACAGACAGGCTCCGTAGAAATGCTTTTCGACCCGCACAGCTTATAATCTTTGATTAATAAATAATAAATTTAATTCAGAAATTATAAAAATAAATATCTAATATTATTTAAATATTTATAAATATAATTTACTAAATAAATAAAATATTTATTAATTAAATAAATCATTACGCTCTAAGCTGTGGTCTCCTGATCGTCTGGAACCGAACTCCTTTTGACTTGGAAATGATAAATCAATTCCAACCGGGGTTGCACTTTTAAGAATATATGACTCTGCATTTCTTCCGTGCCAATACTTATTCCGTCTTGTCTTAAAGTCTGTACCGTCAGGCCTGTTTAGCTGTTTTGTATCCCTTTGAGCTTCCAGCTTCTTTCTTCTGTCATTCTAAAATAATTCTAAATTAATTGATCCTTTAATTAATTTAAGAAATAAATTAATTCTGAATGAATTAATTTACTAATTAAATTAACTAATTAATTTAATTAATTAATAGAGAATAAAATTAAAGGCTTGACTATTGTTGAGGTAGATAAAACTCTTCTGTTCTTCAACAATAACCTTTCTAACCACTTGAACTTTTTGATGACGAATCTTCACTGACATTGTTAACACCCTGTGCACTGGTCTGGTTCACGGATGACTAACTACAATGTTGATTCTCATTTTTGCTGTAGTGGTCTTTGTGTCTTGTCTTGTCCTCTAGCTTTGTCTTCATTATTTCTTATCTTGGAATCTCTTTGTAGTAGACACTTGAAATCTTCTGTATCTTCTGAACTCTTCTGAAATACTCCTCCTTTATTTTTCGCCGACGCTTGAACATATTAATGAACTTCTTCCGGTGTAGAGTAGCAGCTTCATTAGAACACTTCTGATATTAGGATTCTTTGTGTCTAGTTGACTTTCTTCGTCTTGATTCCTTCCTCAATATTTATTACTTACTTAATTTTCTTACTTAAGTTGAGTTGTCATCTATTTATTACAAATAGGCCTTGTCATATGCCTTTCAATCTCCCACTATTTTCTTCAAATCAATAGCCCTAACTATTAATTCAGAATTCATTTCTTTAAATCTTTCTAGTGAGCCAAGATCCATATTTAATCCATGTTTTGAGATAGCATTGGCTAATACACCCAAAACACGACTATTTAGGTAGGCAACATTTGTCGATTATATCAAATATAACTCTTGGAAAGTTTAGTGGAACAACCCTTTGTATACATTTATCCAATAAATCTCACCAAACTCTATGCCTCTAAACCCACAATCCTATTGTGATGATTTAGTTAAGTTAGACCCAACGTTTCAACAAACTAAGTACACTTACTTATCACGACTTCCTATGATTGATAAGAGCACCTTGCTTTGGCAAATCCACTCCTTCTCAATCTAGATCTTGATGAGTATTAAACATTGGAAGGCATCCGATTAACTTAATATGTATTTATAGATTTTATTGTTTATATGAATGATCATGATCCCATCATAAAGAGATTCTCAATTTTTCCTTTATCCAATAATTCATTTCAATATTCGTCAATGGATTGATTTTTAGGTCGTCGGAGAAGTCACAAGTGGTCTCTCTTAAAAACCGACTTCCTTACGAATTAAACTAATAATCCGTTTTTGACAAAATCTCTCCATATCAGAAAAAGAAAATTCATATTTAATACCGTGTTTCATAAATACTAGAATCTCATGATTGTTTGTTCAATTTTAAAATCTTGAATCGTTATAGATTTTATCTTTCTTAAGCAAACATGACATGAGTGTTGTATTTAATACATACATTATTAATCAATATTTAGTTTGCATCTCGATTATATCTATGCATACATACCAATATATGTAATCATATACATATATGTAATGTGCGTAAATTAAACGTGTTTGGTTATTGCCCCATCCTATGTGATTTTTCCAAGCTAATGGAAATATCAAGGTCAGTCTATGGTGGTTTAAAAATACTATCTATTACATGTCTTTATTCTTCCTTGCTCCATCATCCCCTTTTGGATCACCTCCTTGCTTGCAAGTCTTCATTGATAATTACATTGAATAATAAAATAAAACTATTCTAATAAGATTACAAGAAGAACTCGAGTTATATTCGAGATAATTAAATTACAATGAATAGACGACATGCAAGTCGTATTTAAAAACCAAAACCATAAATAAAGAAAACCATTAACTAATGGGTTTTAAGGTCATAACCATACACCATGCAATTATATAACACATATAATATATCTCAGATTATATAAACATAACATATAATCATATATAACAATTTTCGAAATTATAGAAAATTAAATAATTTTCAGAAAATAATAAATCGCCGTTTTGGGGCCTGTAACGACATCGAATGGCTTACATACGTCAAGTTGACTTTTTCAGCATTCCTCAGTGACACGATTCTAGTCAGAAAACACATATCGTTTACAAAAATTGGATACTGGACACAAATTTCAGAAAATCTTTAGCAGCCATTTCAGAATTCGTATCGAATACGATTCTCATAATAAGAACAAACATCTATCATATATATACAACAATACACACAATCATCACATGATTATACATCACATGAATACTATAGATTCAAAATCATACAAAATATATATATCAACATAAAGACATGACATATCATATACATGTTTACATACATCAAAAAACTATTAAATACATGACGAATTAAAACATTTTGCAAGTAGTTCTGATGCCATTGAAGGGTTTCATGGCACAAACACAGCGGAATAAACGTGAAAAATAAATCAAAATAGTTAAACCCTTCACAGGGTCCATGCGAAAAGACAATATTTAATTCGAAGATCATGATGTATTACCTTTTGAAGCTTTAACGAATTAAAGATAGAGATTATGGAGGACCAAAGCTCGTACGGTCACCACGTATCCCACAACATGCGATCCACGTTCTAACGGTATCCACACGAACACTTGATCTTCGAAGGAAGAAGGATGTACTAGCACCCAAGCTGTTTCTCTCAACCTCTATCTCTCTCTCTCTCTCTCTCTCTATGCGGCTAGGGTTTTCCCAAAACTGAATTCGGTTAACTCCAAAAGAAAGAGAAGTATATATAGAGGAAATAAATAAAAATTTTAGCCCATCATATTATTGGGCCTTATATTTAATTAATTTATTTAAAATTCAAATTTTAATTTAAATAACTAATTAAGTCAAACTTAATTAATATTCAAATATAATTCAAATTATAAATTAATTCAAATTTCTAATTTTATTAATTAAGTCCAACTTAATTAATATGCAAAATAAATTTGAATTACCATTAATTCTCCTTCAAGTGTTCTTTGTGTGTGATCCTTTAAGTTATTATTACGTTGGCAATAATTTTATTATCCAATAATAAAATTTTAAACAATGAGCGGCATCTAGTAATACATCATTGCTACCCAAGTAATAATAATTAAATCGGTGATTCGATTGAGCCTTTCGTAAATAATGTACAATGTAATATAAACCCTTTAATCTTGATATTATAGATTAAACTCAAGGCATGTGTCGTGTCATCCTCTTCATAATTTAATATTTATTTTCTTGATTGATGAGTAGACTATTAAAATCAAATCAATATTTTGGCACGGTCGTGCATTTCATAGTCTCACTCAAACAATAAGCCAATAATATCACTCCTATGATTATGAGGATTAAATCCCTTCTATATTATTCATATTTCTCATATGATTCATAATATACCCAATGCACATCTTGATCATCACCTGGTCAAAGACAACTTTTAATTTAATTAAATTATATTAATTCTCATATATAAATATAATGATTTCAGGTCTAAGGATCATTACATCATTATCACTATGAGAATTACTTATGACACTTATTTAACATATAGAATCTCACGACGGGTCATTCTAGTGCCATGCATTGAGATATGCACTTATGTTCTTGACTTTAGTATCACCATACCAATGACTAATGAGATGTGGTCATCTGTCAACAAACATACTACTCTTTGTGCATTATTTATGTCCTTAATAATAATACTCGACTAGAGAATTTTAGGAATAAGATACTATTCATATAATCTCATTTTTAAGTCACATACTTAAAGATATATAATACGTATTAAAATTCTGAGGACATTTATTATGCTTTGAATTTATTAAGCAGTAAATAAAGACACAATAAATATTTAGTCAATAATCAATACAACATAATCCATAATTGTTTTCAATAAACCCTAATAGTATTGTCTCTAGGACACTAATAATAACAAGGTCAAAGCCTAGTATAAGGTCCAATGACTTCATGGATCTGACATCGATCTGGAAACTATGGGTTGTAGCCGGTCCACTACAGCTATTTTCAAAGATATATTGACTCGAGGTCATCACTAGATCCACCACAAATTGTAGGTCATACCCTAAGCTCCAAGACGAGGGTAACCCGCCTAAGTACAGGGAAAGGATCTTCCGAGATAAGGTTAGCAGCACCATAACTCTCATATTAGGGCAACCAGATGAATATGGAGCTATGGACTTCAATAGGCATTGATAGACATAGGCGGCATAAGCATTGACGAGCCAAGGCAACGATTCAGCAGGACAAAACCAATCATGCATATGAGGGTGTACCCTCCGTCCCAAGCAAAGTAAGCGCGCCATACCCTATGTGGGAAAATCACATACAACAACTACCCCCCAAGTCTTGAGATCATTGAAAATGTTCGAGAGACTTTTACTCTTAATCCTGAATTTTACTCCCCGATGGTGCGCCTTCCTCCCAGAGCTTCACAAGTCTTCTAATATGAAAATATTATTCCAATCGTCTATCAATAATATGAAAACACTCCTCTTCTAACCGAGGGTGAGTCCTCATGCTCAGGGAGAGCCCTCATCTTCAGGGTGAGGATGAGTCCTCCTTCCCAAGATGACTTTTTCAGAGAGAGCTCATGTAAAATTCGTAGCTGTCTTTTCTGTTCTATTTTTTGACTGCTATATTTGGATATTTTTTTGTTGGACCACTTCTAACATTCCATAAGCTTCGCATGGACTGTAAGATCGTCCAATTCTGACTTCTAGAACTTGAGATATGGCCAAAAAAGTGTTTGTAATGCAAGATCAGGGTGCACCCTCTTCCTCGGGGAGAGCCCTCTTCAGGGAGACCCTAATCTTCATACCAGGGCGTGCCTTCTTCCTCAGGGAGAGCCCTCTTCAGGGAGAGCTCTCAACTTCAGGGGGAGCCCTCTTTCTCTATACCAGGGCGCACCCACTTCTTTAGAAATAGCCCCAATCCCCCTCTTCCTTTCTAGGTCGAGCCAACTTCATGGAGAATGATCATCTCCCTCCTCCATGAGGCATGCCCTCTTCATACCAGGGTGAACAAACTTCAGGGAGATTCATCATATCCCTCTTCCTCAGGGTGAGCCCTCTTCCTACCAGGGTGAGCCCTCTTCCTACCAGGGATGCAAACTTCAAGGAGAGTCGTCATCTCTCTCTTCCTCAGGGAGAGCCCTCTTGGCGAGGACGAGTCTTCCTCCTTAAGACATTTGATTTCATCCTCTTCCTAACCAGGAGGTACCCAAACCTAGGACGTGTCTCTACCGGCTCAAGACATGCTAGGAGATGATGAAGAGAAGTACTGCCTTGATCTGACGTCTCTCACCTTCTTCTTTCGTAGATAGGGCGCGCTCTATCATGTCAGTGCCCGACACCTGCCTCTTTCCGAACTGGGGAGCGTCCTACCATGCACAAGATACGGCTGGACTTTTCTATGGGAGGCCCGACTCTATCAACTTTTACAAGAAATTCAATTCTAGGAGGAAATCGCTCCTCCTTGCAAGAAGATGTTGATTCCAAGAAAATCTCGATACTAGGAGGAGGACATTCCTCATTCCAAGAAGAGGATGATTCCAAGAGAATCACAATATTATGAAGATGTCGATTCCATGATGAAGCCTAATACTAGGAGTAGGCCGATTCCATGAGAAACCTAATACTAGGAGGATGCCGATTCTAGGAGAAACTCAACTCAAGGAGGAGGCCGCTCCTCCTTCCAGGAAGAAGGTGATTCTAGGAAAAGCCCGATACTAGGAGAAGTTCGATACTAGGAGTAGACCGATTCAAGAGAAGCCCAACTCTAGGAGGATGCCGCTCCTCCTTCTAGGAAGAGCTCAACTTTAGGTGAAACACAACTCCATGCGAATCCCAACTTCAGGCGAAGCCCAACTCTAGGCGAAGTTCGAGTCTAGGAGAAATAAGGGCATAACAACTACCCCCAAATTCTAGAAATATTGAAATATGAGGGAATTTCTTCATTCACTATATTCCTCCATTTTTAAAAGAATGTGTGCCCTATAGTGTTGACGTGTCCATGACATTCTCCTAAAATAGTTTATTTTTCCTAAAAAATTTCTACGGTTGCCTTTAAATTATCATTATGCTATCTTCCTTCAAGATGTGGAGATTTCCTTCCTTCAAATACTTTAGAATATGAGTCATCCACGTGACTTGAGTATCTTTCTTCACCTGCATTACCTTTATCTCGGGAACATTAGGTTTCTCTGAACTTCCAATGGGAACACCCCGCAACATAGGAGCATTCTACTGAGAACCTAATTTGGCCAAGGCATCGGCACTAATATCACTCTTTCTTGACATCTGATGCAGGCACACCTCCTTGAATTTTTGCACAAGTCGCTGAGCACACTCCAAATACATCTCCGTCTTGGAACCCCGAGATTGGTACCCCCCATTCACCTAGTAAACTACCAACTTAAAGTGCACCCTAACCGGGTGCCCACCTTCAAAATTTTGTCAGGAATATCAAAGGCTTCTTCTACTGGCCCTGCTTTTTCACTACAATAGGCATTCGAAGATCTAGGTCAAAGTCAAAATTCTCACCTTTCCTACCCCCTTCCGAAGGCATGCCCTCTTCGACCGACGATGAAATACTAGAAATATTTTTGTCCAACTCACGAAGGAGGAGTTGGCGTCGACCCTCGCCTTAAAGATGAAGTTACCTAGTGGAGGCATCGACTCACGAAGGAGTAGGCGTCGACCCTCATCTTAGAGATGTTCATGGCCTTGAAGATGAAGTTGACGATGGGAGGACTAGACTCGCGAAGGAGGAGTAGGCATCGACCCTCGTCTTGGAGATGAATTTACCTAAATGAGGCGTTGACTAACGAAGGAGGAGTAGACATCGACCCTTGTCTTGTAAATGTCCATCACCTTGATGATGAAGTTAACGAGGGGAGGCATCGACTCACAAAGGAGGAGTAAGTGTCGACCTTCCACTTGGAGATGTCCATCGCCTTGAAGATGAAGGTGACGAGGGGAGGCGTCGACTCACGAAGGATGAGTAAGTGTCGACCCTCCGTTTAGAGAAAAAGTTAACGAGGAGAGGCATCAACTCACGAAGGAGTAGTAGGCGTCGACCCTCCCCTTGAACTAGGGCGCGCCTTGAACTATTGGCATCGCCTGAAGACAAAGATGATGAGGGGAGGCGTCGACTCATGAAGGAGGAGTAAGCGTTGACCCTCCGCTTAGAGACAAAGTTGACGAGGGGAGGCGTCGACTCACGAAGGAGGAGTAGGCGCCGACCCTCCGCTTAGAGATGTACCTCGCCTTAAAGATGAAGTTGACAAGGGGAGGTGGCGACTCACGAAGGAGGGGAGGCGTCGACTCACGAAGAAAATTGGAGTTTCCTTCTTCGAATCGAATGCAAAAAAGGTAAGTGGAACTTTCTTGGAAGAGGACTCTACATTTGGGCTTGTTTGGATAGGTCAAAACCCAGTATAAGGTATAAGAACTTCATATATCCGACATCGACCCGAAAACCGTGGGGTCTAGCCGGTCCACTACAATTATTTCCGAGGATACCTTGACTGAATGTCAGCACTAGATTCACCACAAATTGCAGGTCACGTCCTAAGCCTCCAAACGAAGGCAACCCGCCTGAATATAGGGAAAAGATCTTCTAAAATAAGGTTAACAACACACCATAACTCCCCTACGAGTGCAACCCGAAGAATATCAAGCTATGACCTTCAACAGGCATTGATAGGCATAGGCGACATAGACATTGACGAGCCAAGGCAACGATTTAGCAGTACAAAACTAATCATGCATATGAGGGCACACCCTCTGTCCCAAGCAAAGTAGGCGCGCCATACACCATGTGGGAAAATCACATACATATGAAGTAATATAAATTTTTTCTTTGAAAAGATATTGAAAATCACACATAAAAATTAAAAAATAATTTACTGATTCCATAGTATAACCAAATCCCCCAGAATGATTCTAAAGGAATCAAATTAAAAATCAGATTTTTCACTTACTTTTAAAGGGTGAATTTTTTTGAAGATTATATATGATTAATATTTTATAGTAGAATCAAAATTTAAAATTATTTATAAGATTTTACGTTAGAATCGAAGAATTCTCTACGTAACCCTATATAAGAGTGTTCTCTCTATAATAATGGTGTGTATATATATATTATTATAATTATAAAAAATTATATATATTTATAAAAATAACATTATTATTTTATATTAAGAAGTATTTACAATTCAGATAATTTCACGAGATAAGCAATAATAAAATGTTAAAATTATCTCTTAAAAAACTACATCAAAATGATGATTGGACTTTGGAATCACTGCGGGGGCTAGTGTGCGACCAAAATGTTCAAGCTGGTATGGTCCACATTTAACATTCTCTCCGCGTCCCCATCATCTCCCATGTGACCAAACCAAAACATAAGATTGAAAAATGTGGTGAAGTGAATCTTAACTTTTGGTTAAAGCAAAAAGCAACTGTTACCACTATCATTACAAGTTATATCACCACTTCAAACCACTCTCTCTCTCTAGAATTATAGAGAGATTGAAACACATCGTAGCCGATCCCTCTTCTACAATATATACATACACATATTATATATCTGGGATTGGTATAATGTCAGCTTCGCCTCCGGGAGCATCTCCGGCACCAACATCACCACCATCGACTAACTCAACCGCACCGCCTCCGAGTACTACTACTACTCCGCCAGTACCAGCAACACCCACTTCTCCACCTCCATCTCCATCTACCTCTCCATCTCCACCAGCACCATCAGCTCCGGCGCCGTCAACATCTCCGCCAGAAGCCACCAATGCTCCTCCGCCGGGAACAATTTCCTCTCCATCTCCATTAACCACCACTCCAGGTTCAACTCCGGCTAGCAGGACTCCGCCGGCCACTTCCCGATCTTCGCCCCCTCCACCTAAGACTCAATCATCTACTCCAACGTCTTCTTCGTTGTCGTCGTCGTCGGGAGTGTCGAGTGGATTGGTAATAGGGATTGCAATTGGGGGAGTGGTGATACTCGTGCTTATAACTCTTGTTTTTATTTGCTGTAGAAGAAAGAAAACAAGAACCGACTATGGCCCACCTGCTATTTACTATTTTCCACCTCCCCCTGCTTCTAAAGGTTCATCCCTAATTCCCTTTTTGTCTTGTTTGACAGTTGAAACTTTGATTATGATTTAAAAAAGGAACTTAGGATTGATCTGAGATAACTTTAGCTCATGTAGGGGATATAATAATTGAATTATGATAATTATGGTATTTTGATATGCACAATTAAAATATTATAATTTTCAAAATACAGTTGTTTGGTTCACTATCTGAGGGAAAGTCACATAAGATTAATTTTAGATTTCTTATTCTTTTCACATATCTATGCATTTATCTATGTATATAATAAATTGTGAATACTTCTTGGTATGTGCAACCTAGTTTAACCTAGTCTAATCTGCTCAAAATCATTCCGTTCTAATTCTAATTTAGGGTATAAAAATAAATTCCTTTAAAAAGCTAGGTCAGAATATTCCAATTGTAACTTAACACGAAATTGATTATTATGATTGTGGACATCACAATAACTAAAATCTTATATGCTAAATGTGTTGATAAATATAATTGATATTTTCATAATTAAAAGATTTTTGGATAAATATAATTTTTTTGATTTATTTCAAATGTCAGTAAAAATAAATAAATTCAATGCCCATGCGCGAAGTGCAAGCAAAATATACTAGTATTATATAGTAGAGGAAAATCATAAAAATTATGTTAGAAAATATATTTAATCTATTTTAAGATTTATCAGATTTCAAAGTTATAAAATGATGATATTTGTTGTCCAGATAATAAACTATTATAGAAGGGGGTTGAATATAATAGTATCAAATCAATCGACTAAAAACACAAGTATTAAAAGAAGTACTGTCTTGTATTAACTTTTGATGAACTTAATACAAAACTCTCAAGAAAAACAAAATTCTTAAGAACTGCTAGGTTATAAGAATAATATATCTTGAATTGTTACAATGTAAAACCTAATTATGTGTTTATATAGAACACAGTTACAAATCCAATTACAAAATAAATAATGATTAGAATAACTTCCATTAGGTAATAGAATTGTATTTGAATCCCTCTTTCTCTATCCAAATCAAATTATGATTTGTATTTCTGTCAAACTCTGACTGATCATAAACTCTGTCGGTTAATAATTTCTAATTTGAGTAAACTCTGATTTGAATAAACTCTGATTGAGTATTCTCTGATAGAGTAAACTCTGTCGACAACTTCTAAACTCTGATGACGTCAGCATAAACTCTGATGACGTCAGCATAAACTCTGTTCTTCAATAAATTTTATTTGTTGATATTCTCTAACATCATCAATGTTTGCATTTTTAACAATATTTAAATTGAAGTCAAAGTTTAGTTAGTGCCCGTTTGACTTAACTTATAATCTGGAAATAAGTGCTTATTTCCGGAAAAAGTAAGTATGTATGTACTTTTTCTGAAAATAAGTAACTTATTTCAATTTTGAAAATCATATTTGGTTTTAAAATTCTTTAATAAATATTTATCTAAAAAAAATTGAAAATATGTAAAAAAAATTTAAAATAAGCTACTTATTTTAAATTTAAGCTACCCCAAACGGGGCCTTAATTTGATCATAACGATTTAGAACCGAGGGGGGTAATATGTTAATGTATATGCATATAAGTTGCATTTTAAATTCTGGATATGCTTGTGTTGTTGATAAGGAACTTGAATTTGTTTAGGTAAGATATACATCTCATTAAGGAAGCCGTACCATTTTTATTTGAGCTATTAGCCAAAAAACCCAATAAACTTTATTCTTTTTTGCAATTAAACCAATAAAATTTATATTTCTCGTATAAAACCAATGAACTTTGTTTAATTGTGAGAAAATATATTCTTTTGTAAAACATAAATTCTACTTATGATGTCAGAAACCATAGAGACAAATGTACCAGTGTTTGAGTTTTCCATATTGACTTAAATTCTTTTGCAGGAAAAATCATCAGATAGAAACTTATCCAGCAGCTTCTTTTCAGTCATCTTTAATAATTCCACCAGTTTCTCTTTCAACTCTTTCATATGGTCACTGGAATCATCAATTTGGAAAATAGCAGTTCTCAAATTATAAATTGATGCCCTTTCCATTCTGTCATCCAGAGGTATGCAACGAGCTTTCTTTCCATCAGGATTCAGTATCAGTGTAGGAATACCTAACACCATATTAACTTTTGCATCCCCTTTAACCATTTCTTTTTCAGTACCATCTTCAAGTATGTATTCAGGTTGAGTTTAGCATTAACAACCTTTCATTTTTCTTCTTTTCATCAACCACTCTCCAAAGTCTTCACCCATCTAGCTGTAGCTTCATTTTCATCATTTAAGAGATAAAGAACATATTCAAGTTTTTTTGATGACTTATGAATTAGATCTTCTTCAGCAATCTTCATCACTCTTCCATTCTCCAAGAAATACAGAAGCTTCTCTTTAGCTTGAGTACCATCAAAAATGTCCTTTACTATGTGAACATAAATTAATTTATCCAAATGTTCTTGATTCAATTCTTCCTCGGGTTTGTCTTTCAAAGAAAAAGGATCTCTAAAAGCATTTGCTTCACCCCTGTAGACTTTAGCTTGAGAATCACCAATACCACCCTTGTTTTTACCAAGTCTGACATTGAGAATTAAAGTTTCAGATCTAGTCCACAAAAGATTAGACTTTTTCTTTCTTCTTAGAGTTTGTTGTTCCTCTTTCTCATCTTCAAAGCTTGTGCCTCCTGGGAGAAATGTAGTACCAAGCATAGTAAGAAGAGTTTTTGACTTAGCTGGAGCTTTCTTTTAGATTGCAGGAGTTGGTTTTGTCTTCACTTCAACAGACTTTTGAACTTCAATAGACTTAGATACATTTTTCTTTGTTTGAATAGGTGCCTTCTTTTGAATTGAAATTCTCTTTGTTCTTACACTTCTTTTCTTCTGAACTTGAGCATTGTCAGTACCAGCTTTCTTCACTTCTTCTTCTACAGCAACTGGATCCATTCCTGGATTTTCTTCTTCAAATAACTTCAGTGCCTGCATCCTTTTTATTTCTTTCTTCAATGATCTCAGGCTTTTCTTCTTCTTCAAGCCGTTTTGCTAATTCCATATCAACATCCATCAGAGTTTGTTTATCAGAGTTTATTCCTGATCCTGAAGGAATCAGAGTTTGATCAGTCAGAGTTTGTGGTTATAAACCCTGTACATCCTTATAACTCCCTTGTCTTCTGTCCCCAACATTACCATCACCATGACCTTCTCCAGGTTTATCAGAGTTTATTCCGGCATCCACCTTGCATTTGTCTTTTGAATATATCTTCCCCTTTCTGACATCATCCCCTTTTTGATGGTTAAGATGTCCACAATGGTATGGAACAAGGTTTGCATTAAGGTGACAAATGTAGCAAGCTTATCCACTTTAGCTTCCAGAGCATCCTGTTTTGTAGAGAAAGTTTTCAGCTTTAATTCCAATGCATGTTGAGAAGCAGATACAGAAGTCTGAACAGAAGCCCTGGTCTTACTAACAGAGTCTTTAAGATCAGAAATTTCATTTTGCAGACCCTTGGTTAACACAGTAGTGGCCTTTAGAACAGTCTTCATCTCATCAGAATGTAATTAAAAATCAGTCTTTTTAATCAGTTCATGAACATGTGGCCATGAAATATTTTCATAAGAGAATTTCCAAGACATATTCCAGATGAATTGTCTCTTAGAACTTAGAATATCAGTTGTAGATTGTTCACCCCTGCTGCTTTCCCTCCTTATTCCTTCATTATTAAGAGCAGACTCAATTTCACTTTTCAACTTTTCAACAACTATATAATCAGGATAGTCCATCTTTAATCTATCAAGAGCATCAAATGCATCATGTGACCATCTCTTAGAGTTATATATCTGGGTATAAGGAATTGATAGATCTGTGACTTCTTCATCTTCAAAGATTGGTTCATTAGAGTATGGATCCTCACCATCAGAGTTTGCAGCAGCATCAGAGTTTGACAACTCAGAGTTTAAAGATTGAGAAGCTGTTATACTCTGAGTACCTGAAAAAAGAACAGAACATCTTAAATCATTCTTATTTTTTAAAGTAATCTCATTACTTCTCACATCACACATCTCATGACTTTTGATAGTTAGAGTTTGCTCATTAGAAGTAACTAACTTCTTTCTCAATTCTACCTTTCCTTTTGCCAGATCCAGTGTCTGCATCTCATTATTAATTCTGTTTTTCACACATTTTACCTTAGTCTCACATGAAAAACTCAAATCACTATGACTTACAGAAATAAGAGGTGGCTGAGAAAGGAGTTCTGTGGTCACATGAATAGAGGTACTCTTTACAGGACTAGTCATGGTCATCCCAGCAGTAAAAGTTGGAAAGATAAAATCTGAACTTATACTATCAGAGAATGTAAATTCTGAAGAAAAGTCAGAGTTTATACCTTGAGTAGTTGTAGATGTGGATGGAGTTTCCAAAGGCTGTGCAGATAGAGATTGCACCAGAATTGCATCAGTAATAGTCAATGGATGATCAGAGTATGTCTTCTCAGCATCAGCAACAGCAACAGCAGAATCTTCCTTTTGAGATGTAATGCCTGCATTCAAACTTTGATTGGATGGTTCTTGGTGGAGAAGGGCCTTAACAACTTCTTCAACCCTTTGAGTTGAAGGTTCTTGTGGGTGTACCCCTGATTCATGCTGGTTTCATCTGTTTCAATTGTGGCTGTTGTTGCACTTTGAGCAACAGGTTTTTGTGTGTCAGGCCATGTAGAGATTGCTACCTCACTTTGAGAGGTAGGTTCTTGTGTATCCTGGCCAAAAGAGACTTGTTTCTTCTTCTTTTTTCTTGTGAATAGGTTTGAACTTTGAGATACTGGATATGATTTTAATTGCTTTGCAGCCATCACCTTTCTTACTTCTTCAACTAGCTCCCTCACTCTCTCATAAGAAATCTCCTTAATTATTTGGTTTGGTGAGTGAACAGGAGAATCAGATATTGTAACTGGAGCAACTTCACTTAAAATCTGGTTATAACAGTCATTGTTTATTCAGGAACATTATTCATATATACATATATACATATATATATATATATATATGAGAGAGAGAGAGAATCCGGATATTCTATGTATGGTTGTAAAAAAGAATGAGTATGAAGTATGAATGGCACAATCACCCACAAATTTCTAGGACTGAACTCTAGTTTAAATTTGATGGAATGCCAATTGTGAATATTTATTTGCACATTGGTACAAATTACATTCAATTTCTGCCTAATTTTATTATTTCCAAACAAATGGAGCACAAGCACAAGTAGTTATTTGAATTTTATAGATTATTATTAGTCTATACTTTGTCATTTGTAATGAACTTGCCTCTACTTTTCTCGTATGGATCATCTAATAGTTGATACTATCTTTCTCTTAGCTATTTATCCAATTTTGAGTACAATTATGATGTGCTTTATATTTAGATTTGAGGTGGGGAATCAAGTGGACATTTGACAATAATTTATGAAAACAGCTCACTTGCATAGTTTACTCATTTTCCTATTTATGAGCTCTTGTCCTAAATTGTTAATGTAACTGCCAGACGACCCTTATGGTGGCCAGCAACAACAATGGCAAAAAAATGCTCCCCCACCAGGAGATCATGTCGTCTCAATGGTGCCAAAACCGTCTCCACCTATAATGTCTAGGCCTTCAAAAACCCCATTGCGTCGTCCTTCACCTCAGCCTCCACCTCCACCTTTCTTGAGTAGCAGTGGAGGTTCTGGATCCAATTATTCAGGGTCGACTAATCCGCTCCCGCCACCTTCTCCTGGCATGGCCTTGGTGTTTACAAAGAGCACATTCAATTATGAAGAATTGGCAAGGGCTACAGATGGATTCTCTGATGCAAACCTCCTTGGACAAGGTGGATTTGGGTATGTGCACCGAGGTGTCCTTCCAAATGGCAAAGAGGTTGCAATTAAGCGCTTGAAAGCTGGTAGTGGGCAAGGGGAGCGTGAATTTCAGGCCGAGGTTGAAATTATTAGCCGAGTGCATCACAAACATCTTGTTTCTTTAGTTGGATACTGCATGACCGGAGCAGAGAGATTGCTTGTCTACGAGTTTGTTCCAAACAACACCGTGGAATTTCACTTACATGGTAAGATAAAACCTGTTTCATGCCAAATATCCATGTTACTAGTTAGTTATGGTTTTCTTCTAGTTTATTTAAAAGCTGCCTCTAAATTTGTATGGCGTGGAACAGTTCCATTCTGAAATTAAGTAGTCTATGTGAAAAGTTTAATTGTTTCTAATTTATGCTTTCAAAATTTCAATTGACTACAGTAACACTCAATTCATATTAACTCACATGTGTATAGACTTCAGGATTGTCAAATTGCAGTTAGTATTTATTGTTTAGTTTATGAGCTTTGTTGAGTTTGTGGTTGATGTTCTAAATTACCGACCTTGATGAATTCCATTGAAATTTAAGGGAAAGGGAGGCCTACCATGGAATTTACAACAAGGTTGCAAATCGCTCTTGGTGCTGCAAAAGGATTGGCTTACCTACACGAGGACTGTATGTTCCTGTATCTAATTTCTTAACCTTTTAATAGCTGGAATTTAAAATTTATTTAAAGCTTCTTGCATGCCTAGCCTAATGTATGATCCATCTAATGTATGCAGGTAATCCTAAAATCATACATCGTGATATTAAAGCAGCTAACATCCTTCTTGATTTTAACTTTGAGGCAAAGGTAGGATTTTTTAAACTTCACGGTCATAATGAAGAACCGTTGAAGTTTCAAAACAGTATTCATCTTCTATAGCATAATTATATAGTTGTCAGCTTCCTGCTTTAAACAACTGTATAACTAAAATTCTGGAGTAACGGTTTTTGATATGTTCAGTATATATGTAAGTCTTGTAAATCTATGGTTGAGAATGTCATGTCTTGTGTTTACATCAAAAACCGTAGTTGCTTCTAATAATTCTTATTTTTCCTAATTTGTTTCTTATATTTCAGTTGTACTTATATTTGTAGGTTGCAGATTTTGGACTTGCTAAGATCACTTCTGAAGTCAATACGCATGTCTCTACTAGAGTGATGGGAACTTTTGGGTAAGAACAATAAGCTCATGAATAATTTCAAATGAAATTGTAGCAGTGAGTGACAATTTTCTTCATCTGGTTTTTTTTTAACTGCTGTTGCAAAGGCTCTTGAATACTATGTGGTGCATATTTTTTTTTTGTTTCCTTAATTCAATTATTTGGTGTGGGGAGAAGTAATTATCATTGTGGCTCACTGGCTCTTTCTTTTTATGTGTTACCATGTCCCTGGTCCTTTTTGACCCTGCACCTGTATGCTTGATTACGATTCCACTTTATCAAGATCTCATATATGTACTAAAAGATATTATATTCTCAGGTACCTGGCTCCTGAATATGCTTCTTCTGGTAAACTAACCGACAAGTCGGATGTTTTCTCCTTCGGTATCATGCTTCTGGAGATGGTAACTGGACGTCGCCCAGTTGATTCGGCTCATACTTTCATGGATGATAGTTTGGTTGATTGGGTGAGAATTTCACTTGGGAATTTTATATTATCTATCTATTTATGACCTATGAAGAGTGTTTAGAAGTTAGTCTCTAAAATCGAGATAATTTTTCCAACTTTTTATTAATGAAGACGGTTACTATATTTTATCTAGTTTTCTTGATCACAAAGGCTGACACGCTATGCTTTAAAATGATGTGTGTCAGGCAAGGCCCTTGCTCAATAGAGCTTTGGAAGAGGGAAATTTCGATGATCTTGTTGATTCCCGGTTGCAAAAAAATTATAATCCCAGTGAAATGTCGCGCATGGTTGCTTGTGCTGCTGCCTGTGTTCGTCATTCAGCAAGACGTAGACCGCGTATGAGTCAGGTATTGGACTCGATCTTTGTCAGCTGCTTAAAATCTAATGTCAATACTAACAATGCCAATTTTCTTCCTGAATCAATGTGATCAATACAATTTTAAATTCTTCTAATGTCAATTGTAATGGCAGGCAGGTCTTCTACTTGGAGACAAATTTGTTTTTTTCTCCTTGTTTTTTGTCAAGTAATAAATATATTTACCCAACAAAAACAAACACTAGGGCATCTCCTAGTGCACTTTGAGAGGAACAACCTCCAAATCAAATAAATAATGCGAGAATAAGATATTTAATAGACTAGCCTAACTAAAACAACTCAGCATGACAGCTTTGCATTTATAGATACATTGACCAATACAAGGCTAAAAGGAAATCTTGGTCTGCACTAATTCGCATCTGGACTCTTTCACTAGTGGATAATCTCTCCTGAACCACCATTTAAATTAGATCAATTAGCTCTCCTGCTAGTCTACTGCCACCATTGAAAAATCCCTTATTTCATTCTAGCCAGAGGTAAGAAAATGGCAACAGAAATATAGAGTTTACACAGCTGCTTTCTAATGTTATCTGAGTGTGAACAAGCCTAGAACTTAGTATTACTGGTACAATTTAAAGTAACTTGTACAGGACCTCTAAATATAATGATCTTCGAAAAAGAGCAACCAAAACATTGATGTTCCCAAGTCTCTTTGACTTCATTACAGAGTATATTGTTGTTGCAATGATTTCCATATTTTTGATACACAACTTTATCTAGATTTTCCCAGCAAACAGAATCTTCACAACCAATCGGACTAGAACTAGCTGCCTCAGCTCTGTGAGTTCATGAAAATGTGAAAAAGTTGAAAACAAAGATGTAACAAATTTAATGCTTGTCTAATGTCTTCTAAGTTCTAAACAATGAGAGCTAACCCAGTTACTTATTCTGTGAAAATTTGTTTTGCACAACTTAAGCCTTTAGAAATAGATATGAGATTCACAACACTTTGTGCTCTAGGAAGACTATGCTATGTGATGGTTATTGATATATCAGCTAGAAAATCTACTATGTATTTAAGAAAGAAATCTCAGCATTTTACTTGAAAAAATAATTACTCATAATTGAGCAGGTGGTTCGTGCTTTAGAAGGAGACTTGTCTTTATCGGATCTTAACGAAGGAATTAGACCTGGACACAGTACAGTCTACAGTTCAAATGGAAGTTCAGACTACGACACTATGCAATACAACGAGGACATGAAAAAGTTCAGGAAGATGGCATTGGCTAGCGAAGAGTATGCTAGCAGCGAGATTAGCCGACCTACCAGCGAATATGGCTTGTATTTATCTGGATCAAGTAGTGAAGGCCACCAAACGCGTGAAATGGAAATGGGGAAGATGAAACAGGATAGTAGAGGTTTCAGCAGAAGTTCTGGTTTCTAATTGGCTTCATGTCTGCTTCATGTCTATAGGTTAACCAGCTAACATCTATAACTACCACTTTGCTTTCAGGTTGCAACGATTGTGAATATTGCATTGTTTTGTTGAGATAATGAAACAAATTTCTTTTATGCTTCCTTTGAAATTCTATTTTGTTTTGTTGTATTTTATATGGCCTATACAACAAAAAACCAATATTCATTCTTTTATTTGATTGTTCAACATCCAATCTGGTGTAGTTTATCTTTGAATTTGACTGTTGGATTGATGTCTAATAAGGAGGGTACTGCGGTCCTTCCCACATTCTTAATTATGTTAATAATCCTAATTTGTATTTTATTTGCGTATGTATTTTATTTAGAGAGTTGTGTGAGAGATATGCAAGAGAGTCCATTGAGTCAAGTTTAGTTGATTGTATTCAAGAGTGTTGAGTGAATAAACGATTTCATTATTATATTATTTTTATATTTAAAGTCAAGCGATTTCATTATTATATTATTTTTATATTTAAAGTCAAGTTGAGTTGATTGTATTCAAGAGTGTTGAGTGAATAAGCGATTTCATTCTTATATTACTTCATATTTAGTGTATAGGGGATTTTATCCTCCCTTGAGAAGGTATTTTCAGTTTTCACTTTAAATTGTTATATTTACTACTTTGGTACTTGTTATTGTGTTTGGTTAGTGTGAATTCGCAGGATGCAATTCTAATAGAGGGAGGATAATAAACTCTATTAAAATATGTAACAGCCCCTTACTGTCATGTCATACTTTGGATATTTGGGTAGTGGCGTTGGTTGAAAATCTGATTAAGTTTTGGTCGAGATATTTTCATTTTTGAATTATGTTGATTTATATCTGGTTGGGTTAAGTTTTTATTCGGGTTATCAATTCGAGATTAAATTGTTCTCTATTCGATTAAATTTTAACTTATCTAATCAGATAGAAATCGGATCCGTATGATATTCACAACATATAGATATAACTAAAGAGTTAAATATCAAGTAGGTAATTGATTGTGTACAAAGGTATAAGGGACTGATTGCAAATTTGACTCATTTCACTTACTGATTTCAAAAATTTTATCAAACTCCTTTTCAGACCAACTCAAGCATTTTTCACCGAAACAAAATATGCACAGAAAAATCTGGAAATAATTTATATGCAGTTGTTATGCCATATTTTTGGCATAGTGCTTTTATTTTCCTTTATTTTTAGTATTAATTTCATTAATAATCAATTGCTTAATCTCCAAGACATCCTCTCTCTGAAACGAGGAAATAATCAATCTCAATGCATTAATTACGGAAAATATCTCCAAACGATATCCTTCAAATCAGGAAGGTATCACAACGCGAAGATTATATCAGATAAAATCAATTAATTCTCATATTTAACAAATATATCCCTAAAGTCTCTCGGGGATATATCCAATTATAACAGAACTGCGTGGGTTTGATCGTATATAAATACGTACGCAGGCATCTTGGCAAAAGAGATCCGATACACGAGACAAATCGAGACACCTCCCAAGTCCAACCCAATCTTTTTTACAAGCTCTAATCCCCATTAACAGTCATATTATTATACTTTTAGCTCTCTTATTCCAGCAAACCTCCGAAATTCGTTGTTACGAAAATCCTCCAACAACAATTGGCGCTAGAAGGAGGGCTTTATTTTCGTTTGTGGAGGACAAATGACATATCAAACAAACATAATACATATGGGGAGTTAATAAAAGATTTTGGACAACTTCAATGGGGAACCAAACGATGGAGTTATGGCGTATTGAATAAAATACAACGGTAAAGAGAAGTAAAAAAGATGAGTAAATTACTACATGCAAATCATGGTGTTGGGACTCTCACCATCAAAAGGAGCACAATATCTACACATCATATCCATCTGACAAAAATACGAGATAAGTTTTCTTGTTTTTATTTTCTGCAATCACATATATTATTCATCGATGTCATGCATGATATATATTTTATTATCCAAAAATTCGTGCGAGCAGTATATATTGTGATTGAAAATTTGTGCAACCAATATTTTGGGAGACACATATATTTTAGAAAACAATCGTACAAGATTTTTATTTTGATGATTGTGGATATGTTTACAAGATTGTATGAGCTGCATAATTTTAACAAAAAATATTTAGCCGTTATGGCAAAATATACTATCTTTAACAAAATTCTTTCAAGGAGCATATTTTTAGAAAAAATATATACATCGCGACATTTTCAAATCGGCATATTTATGGATGCGTTTGGATTGTGTTCAAAATATTTTGCAAATATTGTCGCGGTAATACATATATATTTCAAGATTTGCTTTTACAAACATGCGATCTTAAATTGTCAAGTGGGGTAGCCATGACAAACGATAATTCCCGCAATGTTACACGCTTGAAGTAAGGAGTCAGCAACCCCTTGAAGGCCCTCCTCCTCCAACGGGGAGTCGACGGGCAAAACTTGCATTCTGGATTACCCTTCTCCTCAACAGGGAGTCAACGGGTAAAACTTGCATTCTGGATTACCCTCCTCCTCAACGGGGAGTCGACGGGCAAAACTTGCATTCTGGATTACCCTCATCCCTACGGGGATTCGACGGGCAAAACTTACATTCTGGAATACCTTCTTCCTCAACATGGAGTCGACTGGTAAAACTTACATTATTGAAGGCCCACTTCTTCATATGGGTAAAATTTATTGAAGGCCCACATCTTCAGATGGGTAAAATTTATTGAAGGCCTCACTCTCCAACTAGGGGAGTTCAGGGGTGATCGAAGACATCATACTCTTGTGTGGTTCGCATAGACACTTACAAAGCGTGTACACCAATTCGGGATATACAAACGCCAAGGTCCTAACTTGACATCGAAGATCGCAATGAATTTTCATAAAATTATTATGCTCGCGCACTTACAAACCTTGGCAAAATATATATCTTATTTTGGTTCTCGCATGATGTCTACTTGCATCTGCATAGGAATTACGAGCACTACGATGCTCCATGTTTTTCACTAATCTTTATTTTTAGATATTTCAGCAATCGAAGAATGTTTAGTTCTCCACTACAGCAAGCTGCACTGAAGAACTGGGGAGTAGTTGTTATGCCATATTTTTGGCATAGTGCTTTTATTTTCCTTTATTTTTAGTATTAATTTCATTAATAATCAATTGCTTAATCTCCAAGACATCCTCTCTCTGAAACGAGGAAATAATCAATCTCAATGCATTAATTACGGAAAATATCTCCAAACGATATCCTTCAAATCAGGAAGGTATCACAACGCGAAGATTATATCAGATAAAATCAATTAATTCTCATATTTAACAAATATATCCCTAAAGTCTCTCGGGGATATATCCAATTATAACAGAACTGCGTGGGTTTGATCGTATATAAATACGTACGCAGGCATCTTGGCAAAAGAGATCCGATACACGAGACAAATCGAGACACCTCCCAAGTCCAACCCAATCTTTTTTACAAGCTCTAATCCCCATTAACAGTCATATTATTATACTTTTAGCTCTCTTATTCCAGCAAACCTCCGAAATTCGTTGTTACGAAAATCCTCCAACAACAGCAGTAAAATACACCAACTTTGAAACTCTTAAACTCAGAATTATCGAAATCAAACTCAAAACTCAAAATTGAAATTAAATAAATTTGGGTGAGATTTTATTTAATTTCGATTTTGAGTTTTGAATTTTATTTCCATAATTCTGAGTTTAGAAGGTTCAAAGTCGGGGTGTTTTATTGCATATAAATTATTTTAGGATTTTTGTATGCATATTTTGTTTCGCCGGAAAATGTTTGAGGTGACTGAAAAAGGAGTTTGATAAATTTTTTAAAATCAGTGAGTAAAATGAGTCAAATTTACAATCGGTCACTTATTTAATACATTTGGAAGCAATGAGTCACCTACTTGATATTTAACCATGTAACTAAATAGATTTGTTTGTGTTGGTCCCTGATATTGTAGAAGGGGGGTTGAATACAATATCTGAAATTAATCGCTGAATAATTGGATTTAAAATATTATTTTAATTACTCGCGAAATATTAATTAGAATGAAATACTGTTCAAGTGAAAGATATAATTTTAACTTGATTAGTATTACAAAATTAATATTTAGAAAACTATTATATAATTGATAAAAAGATCTAGAACAAATTTGACATGAACTGTTCGAGTTTAATCAATTATATTCAAACTTGCACAGAAATCTGTGAATATTACAATGCACACAAATTTCTGAATTTGATCTGATTTTCTTACTCTTAAAATGTGAAGCACTCTTCTCATATTTATAGAGAATGAAAAAGGCTTGTATGACCTTTATCAGTATGACTTAATTTATTGAAATTAAGTCTGTATGACCTTTTTTTTAACATTTGTATGACATTTAAAAAACTGGGCAAAATTTATTTCTCTCGGTATGACTTATTATATTAATTAAAAAATCGGTATGACTTTTTAATTAAATAAAAAATCACTCCAGCATGACCTTTTGATCAAAGAAAATTCGGTATGACTTTTTATATATATATATATATAAATCTCGGTATGACTTATTATATATATATATAACTGTCTCGGTATGACTTTAGGTCGGCAGAAGCTCGGTATGACTTATCTCTCTCTATATATATATATATATATATATTTGAAACTCTCGGTATGACTTATTAATAAGTCATTCGGTATGACTTATTAATAAGTCATTCGAATATATATACATATAAGTCATATTGATCCATTTCTTTTCTAATAAATTAATTTTACTTAAATTACTTAAATAATTTATAAATTAAATTAAATTCAACTTGAATTAATTTAATTAAATTAATTAAATAATTAATTTACTTAGATTGTAGAATTAAAATATTATAGAGATCCGATTAAACTGCAGTCAGCTTTGAAATCTTCTTGATTTTTTTTTGACTTCTGATCTTGAAACCTCTTGATTTAAATGAAGAATAAATATTATTTTAGTTGACACACAAATGTACTGTCTGGTTCATTTGTGTCATACTAATAAATATTCTTCATTTATTAACTTTTAACTTGAGGCCTTCTGTCATTTTTTCTGCTTCACTGTCTTCAATCTTCTTCTGGAATCTTCTGTAGTAATCACTTGAAATCTTCTATATCTTCTGTTTACTTATAGAACTACTACCATAAAATTATTTTCACTGACGCTTGAACATATAAAATGAACTTCTTCCAGTGTTGAGTAGCAATCCCATAAAATACTTCTGATACTTGGATCCTTTGTGATTAGTTGAATGTCTTCGTCTTGATTCCTGTTTGGTGTTTATTATTTACTTCTCTTTATTAGCTAGAGTTGAGTTGTCATCTAATTATTACAAATAGGCCTAGTCATATGCCTTTCAATCTCCCCCTATTTGTTGTTAAACAATTAACACACAAATTCCTAGAGGATAACTCAACTAACAACTAAGAAAGTAATGCGACATGTAATGACTTGTAAAAAATAAACAATAGTTCTGGTATTATATTTAACAATTTTCCAGAGTCATTCATGAAAGATAAATACAAGATAGATGTTCCTCTAGCACTGAACAAATATTACAAAGTTTCTGTCTTGTTCTATCTAAGTCTTCAATCTTCTGATGTATCAACTTCACCTTTTTCTAGGCTTGAACCTTTATGAACTGGTGTCCTCGGTACTTCTCCAGATACTGATTGATCTGTTATGGTGGATTCTCCATACAACCTTCTTTGGTCAGCTCTTGCTAGCTGCCACAACACTTCCTGTTCAACAGGATCTACTATCTCTTCTTCTATATCATATGGCTGTGTTGAATCAATTTTATGCATCTGCCTGATGTATGATTGAATCTTCTTTGATAGGCAGTAGTTTCTGATTTTTTGAGCTGCATCCAACTTAGCCTGGGACCTGAATCCCTTGGATCTCAACATAGTTTCAACTTCAATCATGTATTTAACTGTGTAGCCCTTTAGTGACTCCTCATCCAGCTTCATAACCTGATAAAGCTTATTGTTGTAGAACCTTACCTCATGAGGGTCGTTTAAGATTTGTGGACTAACAGCTCTTGCTATGTCTCGAAGTCTGTCTCTTAAAAGTTCATTTTCTTCTAAACTTCTGTTGACTTTGTTCATTAACGTCCAGATTACAGATAGAGATATTTGTCGAAAGAATTCCATAGAGACTCTGAATGTGCCATTCTTGTGAGTGTACAACAGAATCTGCCAGTCATCTAGAATGTTATCCACAATCACAGTGATGTAGTCAACTTCTTCTTTGATTGCTTTCATGAAGTTATCCAGAAAGTCATTTGAATCTTGCAGACGTTCAATTAGAAATTGTAACTTGTAATCTTCAAATGGACCTTTCTGAAGTTTGTCCATGATCTCTCTGGCGGTATCCCATTTCTTCCCTATTTTTAAACGCACATCTTCTTTCTTCTTTTTGACGGCTATAGCCCACAAATTTTGCTTTTGTTGGCTTTCTTCTCTTTCTGCCTGAGATCTTTCCATGACTAGAGCTTTCAAATTTTCAGTCTTTGCCTGACTTGCCTTGATGTCTTCTTTCAGTTTCTTTATTGCCTCTTCATAGGCTGGATCAACTTCTTTTTCTTTTTGAAACAAAAATTATTCATCAAATGCAGTTTCTTCCTCAGCTCTGCAGTAGTCAAGAATGTTTGATTCATCATGAGCACTGTCATCAATGAATTGCTCTTGAGCATAATACTATTCTTCTGGTTCTGGATCAAATGATTGAAATTGTTCTTCAGAATACAGCTTAGCTTTCCCTTTGTCTTGAGTAGTAGCCCCTTCATCTCCAGCTACTTTCTCCTTTGATTTCTCCCCCTTAGTTGAGGGATCCTCTTGAGTTTTTGAGGCTTCAATAGATGTCATCAGTTTCTGCATTGTCAAATAGACTTGCTTCATTCCTTCATTAAGATGCGTCATGCCATCGTCCAGTTTGCTGAAGCGTTGAGTAGAAATCTTTTCATTTTCAATGATTGTGAGGGTTAAGCTTTTCTCAACGTCATCAATTCTTTCATGTAGTTTGCTCACTTCTTTCATATCTTCAGCAATTAGACTCTGAACATTCTTGATATCTTGAGTTTTTAGAAGAATGGAGGATTTGATATCTTCAACATCTTTACGCACCATTGTCAGCTGCTGTGTTACAGAGGCAGATGTAGACTTATCTTCTGCTTGTGCTTTATCTTTTACCAGCTCAGCTTGGACAATCTGCATTTCCTTCTGGAGAGCTTCCATTTTGGATAATAGTTCATTGTGTGTGTGTGTGCATTCATCTCACTTGCACTCATGTTTAACTCACTATCACTCTGTGCATGTGTTTCACTCTGTGTTTGCCTCACCACACTAGTGTTTAGCTCCTTTCCAGTTCCAGATGCTGTACCTGTGTACAAAACAATAGCCTTTGAAGAGTCGAAATGCTCTTCTGATGCCTGTGAAGGCGCGTCCTCAACAAGTTTAACTTGAAGTGGCTCCGCTACTGACGTAGCTACTCCATGAATGGAGTCCCATCTCCCTCTATGGAGTGATTGCCTCTCAAATCCACCAGTGGATTCGAGACCTTCTCTAATGAGAACTGGATGTAAGAAATCCAGTGGGGTCACCACCTTAGATAATGTATTGAATGGCTCTTGAGAATCTGTGGTCCCCCTTAGTACCTCTGAATCTGAATGTGGCAACCGACGAGTTTTCTTCAAAAACATTTTGTTCAATAATCATTGTGCTCTCTTGTGTTTGAGATTCTTCAAGTGGAGGACCTGCTAGTGTGAGAGCTAGCAGTGTGCGAGAATCTGAATCTGAAGCGGATGCCGTGGCTGTACGGCGAATAGAATCACCCGTTTGATCGAGTGTATCTAGAGACTCTTGGATAGCCGTTTCAAAATCCATATCCCATTGAGAGGATAAGACCGGGTCTGCAGTTGTCTCAAGTTCAGATCTCAATCTTTTAGATGGTGGAGATAGAGACGCGGGTTCACTTCCAGAATCACTTCTACCTCTAACTTTCCTAACAGTTTTCTTCCTTTTTCTGAGGTGAATTAAAGAAGTTGGAGAAGGAGAAACTGTTTGAGGTTCTATGACAGCTTGGGTTTGAACCTGTGTGTTGTCAGGTTCGTAGCCGATTTCCTGAAGTGTAAGACCACAATTATAGTCCGCCACAGATAAATCTAGAAGTGCAGTAGATATATTTATAAGTAGGAAACTAGAAGTCAGTGATTGAGATATTACCTGTTGATCCAATGCCTCTTGTTCAACATGCTGAGCAGCTTCAAGTAGAAGTTGGACAAGATGATCTATTTGTATTGGCACTTGTTCTGGTTCTTGATCCTGCACAGGATTAACAATATGATATAGTATCCCAGCCATATAATCTGTCCTTACCACTGGCACATTTTGAAACATGGGGTTGTTGTGGAGCCTTGCAAACAAGTTGTTCTGAGAAGTTGGAGATTCTTCTACAGGACTATTCTGAAATAATGCTTTGTCTTCATCCAGCAATAAGTCATTCATGAATAGCATCAGGAACCTCGGATAGTAGACTTGTACGTTCTGTTCCCTGCTTTCTGGCTTCCCCATTTTCTTGATTATTTCTTTTACAATCAACTTTCCAAAATTTATCCTCCGGTTATAGGCCACAGAATACCCAATAATTTGAAGTAGTGAGGAAATGTTGTTGAAGTTGCTCTTAGTTGTGGGTGCAAACACTTGTGCTAGAGTGTGAAAGAAGTAGTCCCACTCGCTTACCAACTTGGCTTTAGACAATCTTACTAAATTGATCTCACCCTGATATAGAATAGTATAGAAAAATTCTAGAATTTCTGGTACAGTGGGTGGATCCACAAAATTGTCAGTTGGAAAGCCCAAAATCCTGTTCACATCGTCTTTAGTTACCATGTATTCACGTTCTCCTATGGTGAATGAGAATTGAACTCTATCTGCAGTACTCCTGTTCCTTGCAGTGGAATACAGAGCCCTAAATGCTAACACTTGTAACGGGGCGTCCAGAGTTATTGCAGTTCTGACTAGTGAATGTTCATTCATAAACACGATCCATGGTTGAAACCTCTCGACTGAACAATTCACCGGATTAAAAAATCCTACAAATTTAGTTTTTACTAATTCGCGAAAACCAGCCATTTTTGTTTAAGCTATTACAATTAATAAATTACAAAGTGCGATTACAAATTAAAAATAACAATTACAAGTAAGAATTCGAAAATTACACTTGAAAATTGAAAACCCTAATTTCTAAAAATACCCAAATCGACTTTAATCAGCAAAACACTACACAACAGTCCTCTAGTCACAAACAAAACCAATTGCTTCGATTTTTACCAAGAACAAGAACAGTTAGTTCGTTTATGATGAAAATCGGGCAGAGTTTCCTTTGATTTAAACGATTTTATCACACTAGCAAGCAAAGAGCTTGAGAACAACAAGTAACATCAACTGATTATAATTGTAAATAGTGAAAATCGATTGATTTCTTTGAAACTAGAAGAAAAACGGTTCGATTATATGTATGTAAGTATAACAACGTGTGTATGTATATGACTGAGCTGAGTATGACTTATTTAAAGAAAATAAAACTATATGCTCGGTATGACTTATTAAAACAAAACACTTAGCACATCTCGGTATGACTTTTCAAAAGTCATACCGAGTTTTATTTACATAAAACTGAAGACAATAGGTCGGTATGACTTATTTTAATTAACTCTCGGTATGACTTTTTAATAAACATAAAAAGTCATGCCGAGTTTTATTATATAAGTCATGCCAAGTGTTTTGTTATACAAGTCATGCAGAGATAATACAAATAATATATACTTATATTATTAACTGTTTCTAAATTCAAAATAAACTAATAAAATTCTAATTCGATTTTTAGAAAAATTAATAATGATAACAAACTATTTGACAGACAATTATTATTTAGAAACTTTAAGATAAATATCAATAATTTACATACTAATAAATTATTAAAGACATAAAATAAATATTTACATTATTAATTGTTCTAATTAATTTAATAATTAAATTAACTCATGTTTGAATTAATTTAATAAGTAAATTAATTGAATGATTAATAACATAATCTTTTATATTAATGTACAATAACAATTTGTAAAAATAAACTTTAATTTACATAAATGCTTAATTCACACAAAAGTACTTATGCTACAATTGAAATAATTATCTTTTAAGAATATTAATTTAATCTTAAGATAATTTTTCAAAAATTCATAAGCCCTAGGATTTTATTAATTCAAGTCTCATAAATTCTTTAAATATTAACATTTAATATTTATGAGCTTAAATTAATTCCTAGCAACCAAAAATTAGCCATTGTTTAACATCCCTAATTCACTAACCAGCTTTGAGAAAGTGGATTCATCAAGTGGTTTTGTGAAGATGTCGGCTAGTTGATCTTCTGTGGGTACAAAATGTAGCACCACAGTTCCATTCATGACATGCTCTCGGATAAAATGATACCTGATGTCAATGTGCTTGGTTCGCGAATGTTGTACAGGATTGTTGGAAATAGCTATAGCAATTGTGTTGTCGCTGAAAATAGGAATTTTGTTCAACGCAAGTCCATAGTCATTTAGCTGATTCCTTATGTAGCGCCCTCCCGATCCGGGGTCTATATGCATGCACCCTAAATAACAATAACAGAAAATACGCATAAATATGACCCCGACTACTAGCCTGGACCTTTCAAGGTAATGGTATGAAACAAGCACACAACTACATTCATTTATATTTACATTTACAGTAACAAAATAATATTATTACAACTCCTGCAACATCTCAAAATCTACTAATAAAATACAAGACTAATCAAAGTCTTTTCCTTCCAACTCTGCCTCGATCCTACCTGTTCAATCTCAGCCAGCCTAGCATAGTTCATGTAAGACATGTTCTTCCTGGCAGTCTGCTTAATACGTACCATGATTCTCAAAAGCTGTAGATGTTAGAAAATAAAAGAATGAGCCACAAAAGCTCAGCAAGTAACCATACTGGTTAAAAACAGTTCTACAGGCTTATATATGATTTAAAAAGTCTTTTCTCAAAACCATGCTTTAAAAATCATTGCTGGACCTCATTGTCCCATAATTGTAATCAAAATTCTAGTCAGGGTATTCATTACTCGCAAAACTTTCTTTTATAAAACCACTGGCAGGGTTAAATAATTTCAATAACTGGTGCAAGGTATTTAAGAAACTGGAAAGTAATAATCATTTCCAAGTATAAGAGTAATCTGCAGGGTTAGATGGATAACAGGAAGTAATGTATAACAATTGAAACAAAGTCAAATCAAGGTATATCTGACAGTTGAAGCTGTATATGGAAGGTTATAACAAGGCATTTCATTATTCATTACTAATCATTTCAAAGTCCGTTTTTATAAAACTGTCCTTTCATTAGGACTGATTCTTTCAAAACATTTTATAAAACTGTCTTCTCATTAGGACCTTGCTTTTCAAATCATTTATAACAACTGTCATTTCATTAGGACCTTTACTGTTTAGAAACAAATCATTTTGATTGGAGTTTTCTCACAACGCCAGACAATACGGGTGATCAGCCACGTAAAGTCCCCATAACGGACTAAAGTCCCTCTGGACATAAAGAGTACTCATAAAGGCACTTATTGCCATTGGCCTTGGGCTATCTCATTATAGCCATTGACTATCTCATTATAGTCTTTACATAAAAAGTGCTGGACCGGCGTCACTCGGCCTCTTACGCCTCCAACCTATAGGAATCCGCAGAAACCATTTTGATCGAAATTCCTATAATAACCAAAACCTTTCTTTTTAAAGTTACCAAATCATTTGATGAAAAAGACTTCTTGAAAGTCGGATTCCATATTTAAATCCATTTTAAAGATCATTAGACAAAGGTAAAGTTTATTCCAGGATAAGTCTCAAAACAAGTCTCTGTTGTAATAAAGTAAGCTGAAATCATAAACTAGGGATCAAAACCAAGCTATAGTTGTGAAGTCAGGTTACAGGGTCAATTCATAGGTATAACAAGATGTTTTGAAAACAGTTGTAAGGCATTTAATTGTAACAGTAGTTAGGCAATAGCAACAGGGTAAGTTCAGAATTAAAGTTCAAGTAAACATTACTAAGGAAATGGTGAAAACATAAGTCACAATTCAAGGTTACTGGTTTAAGATTTTTAAAACTAGTTTATAAGCTGTCAGTAGCAGTTCAGGGATTGAAAAGTTTAAGTGCAATTAAAACTGGTATAAGGTTGCAGTTTAAGTAAAGCAATTAAAGTAAGGTAGGCTATAGCTTAAAACGGTTGAAATAAGGTGACATAGTTGCAGGGTCTTCAAACAGTTTTTAAAACAGTTTATAAAATAGTTTACTATACAGTTCATAAAACAGTGCTTAAGTTAAAAGAGATCAGGCAGTAGTTACTTGCCTCAAAAAGGAATGCTACAGTTGCTGAACAGGTAGATCTGCTACACCAATACTAACTCTCTACTTTAGCTTTTCCTTTGTCTTTCACCTCAATGTCCTTCGTAGCTACACATAAATAGTACTATATCAGTATCTTATACACTCTTGACGTTCTCTTTAACGTCTAACTATTCTACCCTTTCGTTAATGTAACCCCTTAACACATATGCATACTCAATAACTATATACATGCTTAATCAAGTATATACACTGCTAGGCACTTAGCAAATAGACAATCATATTATCTACAGTATTCCTGACTGATAGTCTTTCCTATACAGAAGTGGTGTGCCAGCAGTGTTTTACAAAAGTCAGTTTAGTTTTAGAAAATTTTGGCAGCACCTCCCCTGTAATTGGAGCTATCCGTCGGAATACAACCGACACAACCAAACATCAATGTCAATCATACACCATTATACAATCATATTTAGTACCAAATCCATATCAAACAAGCAATAGCTACAAACATTATATAATACTATTGCCATTCAAAAATGACTGAAACAATCCAGTACCAACTGCTTAGTTATATAGTCAATTCAGTTCTTAACTCAATTCTATATCATAACAAACAATGTTCAATTAATTAAACTCATATTGGCAATTAATGTATGAAATTCGAATATAGAATACATATATACATATATTTCGAAAAAGGGCTATCATGTATAACATAATTCGACCAAGCAATTTAGTTAATTCCATCAATCACTTAAATTATGTATAACTATCTACCAAGTTTTGTTAACTCAAACTAATCATTCATGTATAATTTCTACTTCGAGCATAATATATACATATGTACATCATTCGAAAATTTGCAATACATATAATTAATTCATAATTTAATCACAACCATACATGTACTCCTCTTATAATTATCAAGTAATCAAGCCCTTGCAATTACATACTCGATTTATATGATTACACACAAACACGCATACTTGTGCCATTAATCAATCGGAAAAATCGAACCATGGTCGGAAAATTATAAACCTAGCCGGAAAATCTAAAAATCTTAACATGCAAGAGTCATGGCATCATAATTTCTTCCATTTACATCATCTACAACTTGAATATGCTCGGCAAAAATGGCAAAATGCATAACCCAAGTGAACATTGATCGGAAAAATGAAAATTATTACATGCAATTCAATCGACCAGTTTTAAACAAAAGAGTATGTTATTTTCGGCTCAATTTAATCATTGTCGTTACTTGCCAACTCATTGAACTCATCGTCGGCGGCCAAAGATCCGGTGGAGTTCCGGTTACCGGATTCTCAACACCAAATCCCCTGTATTTTAATTATTAACAACATGGCAACATTAAACAAGTGTCGATTACTACAATCAATAGGTCTCAGCCTTTGTATGCAAGTCCAGCCCAAACTCGAGCATATATACATACGGCATATACATATCTTTACACATGAAGCTAGAAACAAAGGCTACAAAGATATTTAGCTTGATTACTAGCAAGGAATAAACACCCAATTGCATAGAATCGGACAAAGCATGCAAAGTGACTCGAAATCGCAAGAAAAATAGAGAGAAGATGAACCTGCCCAGAAAAACACAGAGTAAGGGGAAAGAAGGAGTGCTGCAGGTTTTATAAAAAGCAGGGGTAAAACAATAATTTCATAATTGCTGTTTTCTGTATTTAAATCAATTAATAAATCGAATTTTGATAAAAACAAAGTACAAAAATAAGTTTTATATTTTTCAAATAAATAAAATAAATTTATAAGCTCCCCCGTATTTTTAAAATAGTTTTTTGATGAATAAATAATTAAATAAAAATCGGGGAAGTTTAGGAACTTTAAATGGAAATAAGAGTAGAAAAATCCTTAAAATATTTTAGTGCTCAAATAAAATAAACTTGTATTTTTCAAAAGTCTCAGAATATATAAAGAACATTTGGGAAAAGGTTTCATGATTTTTGGACATTCCAATAATTAAATATGGAATTTAGAAGGGAAATGTTTTCATGATAAAACAAGTTTGAGAAAATCATACAAAAATATTGAAACTGAAATAAATTAAACCAATATTTTTAGAAAGTCTCTAAAATCACATAGAAGCTAAATATAAAATTTCATAATTATTGGACACACCAATAATTTTATAAAAATCCAACAGTTACTCAATTAAGCATGGAAAATCAATTAATCACTTAATTAAAACACTTAATTAAAACACTTAAGCATAATGCGGTCAAACATGCAGTCAACTAGACATATAAAAAGATCATATATCACCTATTGTCACATTAGAACACATAAATACTATATCTCATATTAATCAAATAGATATCAATGTCTCGATCGTTACATTCTCTCCCCTTAAAAAGATTTTGTCCCCACAATCAGCCTAAGTAAACAAATAGAGATACTTTTCGAGCATTTCACTCTCAAGCTCCCAGGTGGATTCCTCAACTCGAGGATTTCTCCACAAAACCTTAACAAGCCTAACAGACTTATTCCTTAAAACTTTATCCTTACGATCCTGAATCTCTACAGACTATTCTACATAGGACAAATCTGGTTGAATCCCTAGGGGTCCATACTCTATCACATGACTCATATCAGGATTATACTTTCTAAGCATAGATACGTGAAAAACATTATGAATATGCTGCATCTGCGGTGGTAGAGCCAATTCATACGCGACTTTCCCAACTTGCTTCAAAACTTAAAAAGGTCCTATATATCTTGGATTAAGCTTTCCTTTCTTGCCAAATCTATTAACACCTTTCCACGGAGAAATCTTTAGCAACAATTGGTCACCTTCTTCAAAACTCATATCCTTCCTTGACTGGTCAGCATATTTCTTCTGCCTATCTTGAGCAGCTAGCAATCTCTTCTGAATCAACTCAATCTTTTCTTTAGTTTATTGAACTAACTCTGGACCCAAAATCTTACGCTCACCAACTTCATTTCAACACACTGGTGATCTGCACTTTCTTCCATACAAAGCTTCATACGGGGTCATTCCAATACTAGCATGATAGCTGTTATTATATGAAAACTCCACTAACGGTAGATGCTCGTCCCAACTTCCTTCAAAATCCAAGGCACAAACTCTCAACATGTCTTCAATGGTCTGAATTATCCTTTCACTCTGGCCATCTTTCTGAGGATGATATGCAGTACTCATATTCAGCTTTGTTCCCAAACACTCTTGAAACTTCTTCCAAAATCTAGAATTGAATCTCGGGTCTCTGTCAGATACTATTGATACAGGAACACCATGTCGCATAACAATATCTTTCAGGTACAAATGAACCAACCTGTCCAGTGAAAATCTTTCGTTGATCGGTAGAAAGTGCGCTGACTTGGTCAATTTGTCTATTATTACCCAGATAGCATCATGATTAGCCTTTGTCCTTGGCAGACCTACTACAAAATCCATAGCAAGATTCTCCCATTTCCATTCTGGAATCTCTAGTAGTTGCAACAATCCACTAGGTCTCTGATGTTCAGCTTTGACTCTCTAGCACGTATAACATTTACTGATCCACTCTGCCACATCTCTTTTCATGTTGGGCCACCAAAAATTTTCCTTCAAGTCTTTATACATCTTTGTGCTTCCCGGATGAATAGAGTATCTTGAACTATGTGCATCATGCAAAATTTCATTCTTGAGCTCTTGAACATTAGGGATCTAAATTCGTGAGGAATACCTAAAGATTCCTTTATCGTCCTTCTGACTTCTTAACTCTTCTCCAGTCAACTTGGTTCTGTCTTGACTCATCATCTATTCTTGACATCTCTTGATCTTTTCTAACAACTCTGGCTGAAAAGTCATTGTATACACCATCTCTTCCACTGAATCAGAACCACATACTTCTATTTCCAATTTCTCAAACTCTTTGATCAATTCTTCAGATGAAACCATTATATTCAATCTTTCCTTTCTACTTAAGGCATCTGCTACAACATTCGCCTTACCTGGATGATAGTTAATCGTGCAGTCGTAGTCTTTGATCAATTCCAACCATCTTCTCTGTCTCATGTTCAGCTCTTTCTGAGTAAAGATATACTTCAAACTTTTGTGGTCAGTATAAATCTCACACTTTTCTCCATATAAGTAGTGCCTCCATATCTTCAGTGCAAACACAATGGCAGCTAATTCCAGATCATGTGTAGGATATTTCAATTCATGAGGTCTTAACTGCCTGGAAGCATATGCAATTACTTTCCCATGTTGCATCAAAACACATCCCAAGCCTTTGTGAGAAGTGTCACTGTAGATAACGAAATTCCCTTGATTGTCAGGTAATACCAACACTGGTGCAGACACTAGTCTTCGCTTTAGCTCTTCAAAGCTTTCTTCACACTTTTCATTCCATACAAACTTTTCATTCTTCCTGGTCAACTTAGTCATAGGGGTAACTATCTTCGAAAAATCTTGAACAAATCTTCGATAGTATCCCGCTAAACCCAGAAAACTTCTGACTTCTGTTGGAGTCCTTGGTCTTTCCCATTTCATTACTGCTTCTATCTTTGCCGGATCAAGTTTGATGCCTTCTTTGCTGACAACATGACCTAAGAATTGTACTTCCTTCAGCCAAAATTCACATTTTGAAAACTTCGCATACAACTTTTCTTTTCTTAAAATCTCTAAAGCAATTCTTAAGTGATCAGCATGCTCTTCTTCTAACTTTGAATATATCAGGATGTCGTCGATGAAAACAATCACAAATTTGTCCAAATACTTCTTAAAGACTCTGTTCATCAGATCCATAAACGCTGCTGGGGCATTTGTCAATCCAAAAGCCATAACCAAAAATTCATAGTGTCCATACCTTGTTCTGAATGCTGTTTTAGATACATCTTCAGGTTTGATCTTGAGCTGATGGTATCCGGACCTTAAGTCAATTTTTGAAAAACATACGGCTCCTTTCAGCTGGTCAAAAAGATCGTCGATCCTCGGCAATGGGTACTTATTCTTGATAGTTAACTTGTTTAACTCTCGGTAATCTATACACAATCTCATGCTTCAATCCTTCTTCTTTACAAACAATACTGGTGCTCCCCATGGGGACACACTAGGCCTTGTAATTCCTTTATCTAAAAGATCTTGTATTTGACTCGCCAACTCTTTCATCTCAACTGGCGCCATCCTATATGGAGCTTTAGAAACTGGCTCGGTGCCTGGGGCCACATCAATAGCAAATTCTATTTCCCTATCGGAAGGTAAACCTGGCAATTCATCTGGAAACACGTCGGGAAATTCATTGACTATAGGAACATCTTTTAATTGAACTGGCTCCTTCTCAGTGTCTACAACATAGGCTAGGTAAGCCTCACATCCTTGACGCATAAATCTCTTCGCCTGAACGATATTCAAAAACTTCTTGACTTGCCGGGTGCCTCGAAATTCAACTTTTTTTCCTTCTAGGGTTTTCACCTTTAGCTTCTTATTCCTACAATCTATCTGAGCCTTGTATTCTGACAACCAATCCATCCCTAGAATTACGTCAAATTCACCTAACTCAAAAGGTATCAAGTTAGCGAGAAAATGACAACTGCCTATTTCAATGTCACACCTAGGACAAACTTGGCTTACTGGGATCTTTGCCTGGTTAGCTACTTCTATAACTAAGGCTTGCTCCAAAGGTCGAACTTCACATTGCAATTTACCAAGAAAATCTTGAGATATAAAAGACTTAGTAGCTCCAGAATCAATCAATACACTAGCTTGGACTGAATTAACAAGAAGTGTACCTGACATCACATCCACATCTTGGATAGCCTCTCTCTGAGTCATGTTGAAGGTTCTTGCTCTAGTTGGATGTGCTGAAGATTGTGACGGAGTTCCAGCTATCCTGAGAACATTGGCAGGCTGAGTAGGTTCCTTGCATTCCCTTGCCATGTGGCCTAGCTTGCCACACTTGTAGCACTTGATCCCAGACTTTTGATTTGAATTCTGAATTTGACTGTTGCATTCCACTGTATAATGTCCCTTCCTGTTGCATTTGAAGCAGGTAACATTGGGCTTATTACAAACTCCAGAGTGCTTCCTTCCACAAATCTTGCACTCAGGGACAAACTGTCTGATGGCCTTTGGCTGGTTGAAACCTTGAGCTTTTCTGTTCTGTCTTCCTTTTCCTTCAGTACCACTCTTGATCTGCTGGAAATCACTTTCCTGACCTTCTGGCCTTCTGTGAAACTTGTTTCGGAAACTACCATATCCCTGACTGTCTTCCCTAGCTCCAAACTTTCTCTTTTTGTTATCCTTCTCCTTCTGGGACATATCACTTTCACCTTCCACGATCATTGCTTTCTGAACTATCGCAGTAAAGCTTTGCAGCTCAAAAACTGCCACCCTACTTCTAATCCATGGCCTTAGGCCTTGCTGAAACCTCTTGGCCTTCTTAACATCAGTATTGACAAATTCTGGGACAAACCTGGCCATCTCATAAAACTTGGCCTCGTACTCTGCCACACTCATACCTCTTTGCTTCAGTTCTAGAAATTTAATCTCCATCTGGTCCTTCATGAAACTAGAAAAGTACTTTTCTAAAAACAATTCTGTAAACTGATTCCAAGAAATCACACCTTCACCCTGAAGCATCTTCGTAGACTCCCACCAGTAACCAGCTTCAGCTTTAAGAAAATAACTAGCATACTCAGTCTTCTTGTCCTCACTTACGTCTACCAGCTGAAAAGCTTTTTCCATCTCCTTAAGCCATGTCTGGGCTTCTACTGGGTCTGTGGATCCTCTGAATTCAGGTGGTTTCACTGCTTGAAAAGATTTAAAGGTAACTGCTGGGGGTGCGGAAGGTCTTTGCTGTTGCTGGGTTAAAAGATATGTTTCCTGTTGTAGCAACTGAACGAGTTGGGCAACTGTGGGGTCCATGGGGTTTTGATCTTGTGTATTACGGTTCTGAGACGAATTTGAAGTGTTTCTTTTCTTTGGCGGCATTTACTATAGGGGAAACAAGCAACTTATTAAGCAATACACTACACCATATTGTAAACAGTTCAAATACTTTTAAAACCATTTGGGAATTAAAAACACTATTTAAAAATCAATCTTGTAGCATCATTACTACATAAGTTGCCTGTACAACAAGGATATAAAGGTTCTATAGAAAACAGGTTAGCACAACAGGTATGAATAAAGCAGTCATAAAGGTTAGCAACAGGTATAAATAAGGTACTGATAAGGGTAAGAAATAGTTTATGGACAAATGTGCGAAAAGGTAAATGACAGATATATCGGAAGGTACTGGAACTGAAAAGCAATCATAAATAGATACGAAAAGTGCCAAAGTGCAGGATAAGTTAAAGTACAACCACAAAATAAAAGTACTGAGAAGAAAACAGAAATAAAATCTGGGCAAGTGTGCTAGAGGGCTCTAACAAATGTCCCTTCTAACACCCAAACATTCTGACATCTAGTCACCCCGGTGATATCGGTCTCGGGCAGCCCTGAGTCCAATCAGCAGTCTACTAAGCAACCGGGTCAACTCTCCTGCCTGCTCCACCACATCGCCCGTGAAGGCTCTAGCCGCTATCTGCCTACGTCCTTCTTCCTCCACAGCCCTAATCCGCTCCTCCCACCACTCGACAGGATGGTCAGGAACTCGTAGCTGGCCTCGGGTAACGAATGGCCTATAGACTCTACGGCGAATAGGGGCACAAGCACTCTCTGAGGGTAGGTCAAGCTGAGAAGGGGGCTCAGGAATCAGCTCATCCTCACTCTCGGAACTAGATATGACTATAGCATTAGCGTCAGAATCCGAAGAAGAATCCGAAGAAGTACCAAGAGAGGGTGGTGGTAACTCGTAAATGCCACGAGCCTGCAATAATATAATATGCAGTGCAAAAGGAGATAAGATCACCTTAAATATACAGTTGAAATCCTAACGTCTATACCACTCTTCGTTATCTAATCCTATCTTACCATTACTCTCTCTTCTTTTATTAAATGATCTACTTGTTTAGCTTAATCCTGGCTTGTTTCAGTGACCAAAACCTTAGCTCTGATACCAACCTGTAGCGCCCTCCCGATCCGGGGTCTAGATCGGGGAGTCACTACCACTCTATATGCATGCACCCTAAATAATAATAACAGAAAATACGCATAAATATGACCCCGACTACTAGCCTGGACCTTTCAAGGTAATGGTATGAAACAAGCACACAACTACATTCATTTATATTTACATTTACAGTAACAAAATAATATTATTACAACTCCTACAACATCTCAAAATCTACTAATAAAATACAAGACTAATCAAAGTCTTTTTCTTCCAACTCTGCCTCGATCCTACCTGTTCAATCTCAGCCAGCCTAGCATAGTTCATGTAAGACATGTTCTTCCTGGCAGTCTGCTTAATACGTACCATGATTCTCAAAAGCTGTAGATGTTAGAAAATAAAAGAATGAGCCACAAAAGCTCAGCAAGTAACCATACTGATTAAAAACAGTTCTACAGGCTTATATATGATTTAAAAAGTCTTTTCTCAAAACCATGCTTTAAAAATCATTGCTGGACCTCATTGTCCCATAATTGTAATCAAAATTCTAGTCAGGGTATTCATTACTCGCAAAACTTTCTTTTATAAAACCACTGGCAGGGTTAAATAATTTCAATAACTGGTGCAAGGTATTTAAGAAACTGGAAAGTAATAATCATTTCCAAGTATAAGAGTAATCTGCAGGGTTAGATGGATAACAGGAAGTAATGTATAACAATTGAAACAAAGTCAAATCAAGGTATATCTGACAGTTGAAGCTGTATATGGAAGGTTATAACAAGGCATTTCATTATTCATTACTAATCATTTCAAAGTCCGTTTTTATAAAACTGTCCTTTCATTAGGACTGATTCTTTCAAAACATTTTATAAAACTGTCTTCTCATTAGGACCTTGCTTTTCAAATCATTTATAACAACTGTCATTTCATTAGGACCTTTACTGTTTAGAAACAAATCATTTTGATTGGAGTTTTCTCACAACGCCAGACAATACGGGTGATCAGCCACGTAAAGTCCCCATAACGGACTAAAGTCCCTCTGGACATAAAGAGTACTCATAAAGGCACTTATTGCCATTGGCCTTGGGCTATCTCATTATAGCCATTGACTATCTCATTATAGTCTTTACATAAAAAGTGCTGGACCGGCGTCACTCGGCCTCTTACGCCTCCAACCTATAGGAATCCGCAGAAACCATTTTGATCGGAATTCCTATAATAACCAAAACCTTTCTTTTTAAAGTTACCAAATCATTTGATGAAAAAGACTTCTTGAAAGTCGGATTCCATATTTAAATCCATTTTAAAGATCATTAGACAAAGGTAAAGTTTATTCCAGGATAAGTCTCAAAACAAGTCTCTGTTATAATAAAGTAAGCTGAAATCATAAACTAGGGATCAAAACCAAGCTATAGTTGTGAAGTCAGGTTACAGGGTCAATTCATAGGTATAACAAGATGTTTTGAAAACAGTTGTAAGGCATTTAATTGTAACAGTAGTTAGGCAATAGCAACAGGGTAAGTTCAGAATTAAAGTTCAAGTAAACATTACTAAGGAAATGGTGAAAACATAAGTCACAATTCAAGGTTACTGGTTTAAGATTTTTAAAACTAGTTTATAAGCTGTCAGTAGCAGTTCAGGGATTGAAAAGTTTAAGTGCAATTAAAACTGGTATAAGGTTGCAGTTTAAGTAAAGCAATTAAAGTAAGGTAGGCTATAGCTTAAAACGGTTGAAATAAGGTGACATAGTTGCAGGGTCTTCAAACAGTTTTTAAAACAGTTTATAAAATAGTTTACTATACAGTTCATAAAACAGTGCTTAAGTTAAAAGAGATCAGGCAGTAGTTACTTGCCTCAAAAAGGAATGCTACAGTTGCTGAACAGGTAGATCTGCTACACCAATACTAACTCTCTACTTTAGCTTTTCCTTTGTCTTTCACCTCAATGTCCTTCGTAGCTACACATAAATAGTACTATATCAGTATCTTATACACTCTTGACGTTCTCTTTAACGTCTAACTATTCTACCATTTCGTTAATGTAACCCCTTAACACATATGCATACTCAGTAACTATATACATGCTTAATCAAGTATATACACTGCTAGGCACTTAGCAAATAGACAATCATATTATCTACAGTATTCCTGACTGATAGTCTTTCCTATACAGAAGTGGTGTGCCAGCAGTGTTTTACAAAAGTCAGTTTAGTTTTAGAAAATTTTGGCAGCACCTCCCCTGTAATTGGAGCTATCCGTCGGAATACAACCGACACAACCAAACATCAATGTCAATCATACACCATTATACAATCATATTTAGTACCAAATCCATATCAAACAAGCAATAGCTACAAACATTATATAATACTATTGCCATTCGAAAATGACTGAAACAATCCAGTACCAACTGCTTAGTTATATAGTCAATTCTGTTCTTAACTCAATTCTATATCATAACAAGCAATGTTCAATTAATTAAACTCATATTGGCAATTAATGTATGAAATTCGAATATAGAATACATATATACATATATTTCGAAAAAGGGCTATCATGTATAACATAATTCGACCAAGCAATTTAGTTAATTCCATCAATCACTTAAATTATGTATAACTATCTACCAAGTTTTGTTAACTCAAACTAATCATTCATGTATAATTTCTACTTCGAGCATAATATATACATATGTACATCATTCGAAAATTTGCAATACATATAATTAATTCATAATTTAATCACAACCATACATGTACTCCTCTTATAATTATCAAGTAATCAAGCCCTTGCAATTACATACTCGATTTATATGATTACACACAAACACGCATACTTGTGCCATTAATCAATCGGAAAAATCGAACCATGGTCGGAAAATTATAAACCTAGCCGGAAAATCTAAAAATCTTAACATGCAAGAGTCATGGCATCATAATTTCTTCCATTTACATCATCTACAACTTGAATATGCTCGGCAAAAATGGCAAAATGCATAACCCAAGTGAACATTGATCGGAAAAATGAAAATTATTACATGCAATTCAATCGACCAGTTTTAAACAAAAGAGTATGTTATTTTCGGCTCAATTTCATCATTGCCGTTACCTGCCAACTCATTGAACTCATCGTCGGCGGCCAAAGATCCGGTGGAGTTCCGGTTACCGGATTCTCAACACCAAATCCCCTGTATTTTAATTATTAACAACATGGCAACATTAAACAAGTGTCGATTACTACAATCAATAGGTCTCAGCCTTTGCATGCAAGTCCAGCCCAAACTCGAGCATATATACATACGGCATATACATATCTTTACACATGAAGCTAGAAACAAAGGCTACAAAGATATTTAGCTTGATTACTAGCAAGGAATAAACACCCAATTGCATAGAATCGGATAAAGCATGCAAAGTGACTCGAAATTGCAAGAAAAATAGAGAGAAGATGAACCTGCCCAGAAAAACGCAGAGTAAGGGGAAAGGAGTGCTGCAGGTTTTATAAAAAGCAGGGGTAAAACAGTAATTTCATAATTGCTGTTTTTTGTATTTAAATCAATTAATAAATCGAATTTTGATAAAAACAAAGTACAAAAATAAGTTTTATATTTTTAAAATAAAGAACATAAATTTAGAAGATCCCCCATATTTTTAAAATATTTTTCTGATGAATAAATAAGTAAATAAAAATCAGGGAAGTTTAGGCACTTTAAATGGAAATAAGAGTAGAAAAATCCTTAAAATATTTTAGTGCTCAAATAAAATAAACTTTTATTTTTTAAAAGTCTCATAATATATAAAGAACATTTGGGAAAAGGTTACATGATTTTTGGACATTCCAATAATTAAATATGGAATTTAGAAGGGAAATATTTTCAGGATAAAACAAGTTTGAGAAAATCATACAACAATATTGAGACTGAAATAAATTAAACCACTATTTTTAGAAAGTCTCTAAAATCACATATAAGCTACATATAAAATTTCATAATTATTGGACACACCAATAATTTTATAAAAATCCAACAGTTACTCAATTAAGCATGGAAAATCAATTAATCACTTAATTAAAACACTTAAGCATAATGCGGTCAAACAGGCAGTCAACTAGACATATAAAAAGATCATATATCACCTATTATCACATTAGAACACATAAATACTATATCTCATATTAATCAAATAGATATCAATGTCTCGATCGTTACACCTTATCCACAAGATCTGTGCATAACAGCTACCTGCCGCAATGTATTCTGCTTCGGCTGTCGAGGTAGACACTGAGTGTTGTTTGTTGCTATACCAGGAGATCAACCAACTTCCTAGAAACTGACAGCTTCCAGACGTACTTTTCCTGTCCATCCTGCACCCTGCATAATCTGAATCTGTATAGCCTATTAGTTCAAAACCTGTATCTTTAGGGTACCAAATTCCAAGATTTGGTGTACCCTTCAGATATCTAAAAATCCGTTTTACGGATATAAGATGAGATTCCCTTGGGTCAGATTGAAACCTTGCACATAAGCATGTTGCAAACATTATATCGGGTCTACTAGTAGTTAGATATAACAATGAGCCTATCACACATCTGAAGCTTGTGATGCCAACTTTCTTACCAGTTTCATCTTTGTCAAGCTTGGTGGCTGTTGGCATTGGGGTTTTTGCCAATGAAGAATCTTCTAGACTGTATTTTCTTAGAAGATCTCTTACATACTTTGATTGGCAAATAAAAATCCCATCTTCCTTTTGCTTTATTTGCAGTCCAAGGAAGAAAGACAGCTCACCCATCATGCTCATTTCATACCTGCTCTGCATTAACTTAGCAAATCTTTTGCACAAGTTTTCGTTAGTAGAACCAAATATAATATCGCCAACATAAACTTGGACAAATATCATATCTTTTTCATGCAATTTATAAAAGAGAGTTTTATCTATGACACCTCTAATGAAACCATTTTCAAGTAAAAACACAGAGAGAGTGTCATACCATGTCCTCGGTGCTTGCTTGAGCCCATAAAGAGCTTTGAATAGAAAATACACAAAATCAGCAAACTCTGGATTTTCGAAGCCAGGGGGCTGTTCCACATATACTTCCTCTTCTAACTCTCCATTCAGAAATGCACTATTCACGTCCATTTAATAGACTTTAAACTTGGAATGTGCTGCGAATGCCAGAAATATTTTGATGGCTTCAAGTCTTGCAACTGGTGCGTAAGTTTCATCATAATCAATTCCCTCTTCCTGAGAGTAACCCTTTGCAACCAGTCTGGCTTTGTTCCTTGTAACAATGCCATCACCGTCTAACTTATTCCTGTATACCCATTTCGTGCCAATAACAGATCTATCCTTAGGCCTGGGTACCAGTGTCCAGACTTCTTGTCTATCGAACTGATTGAGCTCTTCTTGCATGGCAAGAACCCAATCTGGATCAATCAATGCTCTTCAATTTTCTTTGGTTCTTCTTGAGATAGAAAAACTGAAAATGAACATTCATTTGAAGTTGCACTTCTGGTTCTAACTCCAACATCTGGATCACCTATGATTAATTCAAAAGGATGATCTCTGCTCCATATCCTTTCCCTAGGTAGGTTTGATCTTGATGATTCACCTCTAAATACATTGTGATGTTGTGTTCTACCAGTTGATCCTTCATCTCCCCCTGAGTTGCTGCCATGATGACTTGTTGATCCACCACTGGTATTAGTAGAATTTCCAGTGTTATCATTGTTTTCACCACTATTACCTTGATCATCATTATTATTGTCATCATCATTTCCTGTTGCAACCTCAGGTTCTTCTTCATCATCAGAATGTGAGTCTGGAAAATTGTCAAATTTTAATGACTCAGAAGAATTTTCAATTTGGATACTTAGGAGTTTAATGTCATCAAAAGTAACATTGACACTTTCTTTTACTTGGTGCTGATCAATTATGTACACCATATATGCTCTTCTTGAATATCCGACAAAAATAGCTTCATGTTCCTTGACCTCGAACTTGCCACGATGTTCATCTCTATCCTTTAGCACATAACATTTAGCTCCAAATACATGAAAGTACTTTAGAGTAGGTTTCTTGCCAGCCATTAATTAATAGGGAGTTTTCATATGATCTTTGTTGATCAAAGTTCGATTCTGGGTATAACATGTTGTGTTAACTGCTTCAGCCCAAAAGTAGATAGGTAAACCTGATTCACTTAACATAGTTCTTGTAGCTTCAATCAAGGTTCGATTCTTCCTTTCTACAACTCCATTCTGTTACGGAGTTCTTGGAGCTGAGTATTGCCTTGTTATCCCCTTGTCTGAGCAGAAGTTATTCAGAACTTCATTCTGAATTCTGTTCCATTATCTGATCTGATTGCTCGGACAGTTAACTTTGAATCTAACTCAATCTGCTTTATATGATCAATTACCAAGTGTGGAGTTTCATCTTTAGAGTTTAAGAATAAAACCCACGTATACTTTGTGAAGTCATCTACAATCACTAAGGCGTATTTCTTCCTTGACATAGACAGAATATTTACTGGACCAAATAAATCCATGTGTAGGAGTCGAAGTGGTTCAGTGATGTTTGTAGTGTCTGTGCCTCTGTGACTTGCTTTCTTTGACTTCCCTTTCTGACATGCCTCACATAAGACTTCTTGTGTAAATTCCATTGGAGGTAGTCCTCTCACCAAATCTCTCTTGACTAAAGAGTTCATTGTTTTGAAGTTTAGATGTGAAAGTTTCTTGTGCCATAGCCAGCTTTCTTCTGATGAGGCCTTTGAGTAGAAATAGTTTGCTTCATCTTCAGTTCCTGAGTTGAGATCGTCTACGTACAAGTTTCCTTTCCTTACTCCATGCAAGGCTAGTTTGTCATTTTTAGAATGAGCTATTAAGCATTTCTCCTTGATAAAGTTTACCTTATACCCTTTATCACAAATTTAACTGACGCTGAGTAGATTGTGCTTAAGTCCTTCCACTAAAGAGACATTTTCAATGATAACATTTTCAGTATTTAACTTGCCATATCCCGTAGTCATTCCTTTCCTCTTATCTCCAAAGGTGACAACTGGGCCAGCTCTCTCAACCACGTCTGATAGCAGGGCTCTATCTCCGGTCATATGTCTTGACGATCCGCTGTCCATAATCCATATAACTCGGTTTACCTATTTAACTCCCTGCAATTATCAAACGGATTAATTCGTCTTCGGAGCCCAAAATTGATTGGGCCCGGCATACTTAAAGAATTGACCTTTGTCTGCTTTAACAACAGATCCTTTTCGAATAACATCATTTTCTTCCTTGACTGTTCCTACCTTCCTAAACACAGTCTTAACAACTTTCTGTTTAGACTTAGGAATATATGATTCCTTCTTCTCAGGTGAAGGAGTAGCAGTCTTGGATTTAGCAAATTTACTATTGATATGCTGTCTAGGTGTCATGTTATCTTTCTTAGCTATCATGCGTTTAAAGTAAGCAGTCATAGCATTAAAGGCACATAACATACAATTCATTATACCACAAGGTCTGTGGAAAATATCAATAGTAAGCATGTTATTCAATGCAGTAGGGGGCTTAACAAATTCTACTTCAATTTTATTAGCATCTTTGAAGTTTTCAGTAGAATGGAATTTATTGTTACTGTTCCTACTGTTAACAAATGTGTTGGGTCTATTCATTTTATTCCTTAAGTCTTTTACACCTACACCAGGTCTGGGGGAATCAGAAGTTCCCACGTCTTTCACTGGTGTCTCTGGTGCACACTTCTCTTTCTGGACATTAACTCCTTTTATGTCCTTAACCTGTTCTCCTCTCTTCTTCTCTTCCTCGAGATCCTCTAACTGCATTTCATATGCAATCAGTATGGAGCTCTCAAGTATGGGTTCAGCTATCGGTGTTATGAAGAGAGGTTTCGGTGTGTCTTTAACAACATGTGGGATACCCCTTTCTACAACACTTTTTCTAAAGGGGGTTATGTTGCTTGGCTTGTTGGGTTCCGAGGCATAAAACGCAGCGGATTAAACGTAAATATAACGAAAAAAATTTGGAACCCTAACGCAGGATCATGTATAATCATGGACTGATTATGGTGAAACGGAATCATACCTTTGTTTGGTCTTGACTTTCACGAACTCAACGGAGATCCTAGCTTTCACGACTTGTGTCTTCCTCTCGAAAACACCTCTATGGTATCCACACGAGCACCTTCAAGAACGTCTCACGATCTTGATTACGGAATGGATGTACTAGCCTCCTTTGATGATTTCGAATTTGTCTCTGCCTTTGCTATGTGGCTGCTCTTCTAGGGTTTTCTTATCAAAACGTTAACCCTTATTAACCCTACATTATCTATTTATAATAGTTGGTTAATAGGCCCATAATAGCAACCCATAACAGCAAAGCCTAACCCATGTAGGTTTAAGATTAAATAATAAAACCGAATTTTATTATTTAATTAATAACTAAGTCACACTTAATTATTAATGGCAGAATTCAAATTTGAATTTATATTATTTCAATTAATTAAGTCTCACTTAATTAATATAATAAAATTCAAATAATCATCAATTAATTTAAATCTATAATTTAAATTAATTATTCCTTTAAGTACTCTATGTGTGTGACCCTATAGGCTATTATTTAATTAGTAATAATTTTATTCTCCAATAAAATTATAAACAATGAGCGGTATCTAGTAATACATCATTGCTACCCAATTAAATAATAATTAAATCGTGATTCGATAAAACCTTTCGTGATTAATGTTTCCGTGTAATATAATCCCTTTAACCATATATATTATAGATTAAACTCGAGGCATGTATTTAGTCATCCTCTTCAACATTTAATCCGGGTTTACTTGATCCATGAGTAGACTATGAAAACAAATAATTATTTGAGTACGACCATGCATTTTATAGTCTCACTCAATCAAGAGGCCAATAATATCTCTCCTAATTATCGGAGGGTTAAATCCTTTATCTATCATTCATATTTCTCATACGACTCATGATATACCCGATGTCCACTTTTATCATTACCCGGTCAAAGGTAACTTTTAATATAGTCAAAGTATATTAATCATCCTATAGAAATATAATGATCTCAAGTCAGAGGATCATTACACCATTATCACTGTGAGTCTTTCTTATGACTTTATTAAACATGAAGAATCTCATTGTGGGTCTGTCCAGTACCATGTACTCCTGCATGTACCTATGTGTTGACTTTAGTATCCCCATACTTATAACCAATGAGATGTGGTTATCTGTCAAACAACATACTAGTCTATTTATGTATTATTATTGTCCTATAATAATAATACTCGACTAGGGACATTTAAGAATATGATATATTATATAATCTCAAGTTCAAGTCATGTACTAAACTATACAATGTGTATCATGATTCTAAGGACATTTATTATGCTAACAAATATATCGCAGTAATTAAAGTCATAATAAATACGTTTATTGAATAATCAATTGACATAAAGGTTTATCAAAATAAATATTGTATTGCCTCTAAGGCACCTACACCAACAATCTCCCATTTGCACTAGAGCCAATCACCCATGTATCTAATACTCATGGAACTAGTGTGACCGTCGTGCTTCTTCTGCGACAAGCCTTTGGTCAGTGGGTCTGCAATGTTATCATTTGTGTGCACTTTACATATGTGTATGTCACCCCTTTCATTAATCTCTCAAATGAGGTGATATCTCCTGAGTATGTGTTTGGTTCGGGAGTGAGCTCTAGGTTCTTTAGCCTGTGCAATGGCTCCATTATTACCGCAGTATAGATCAATAGGATCTGCGATCGATGGAACAACTCCCAAATTAGTAATGAATTTTCGAATCCAAACAGCTTCCTTAGCCGCTTCACAAGCTGCAATGTACTCAGCCTCCATTGTAGAATCATCTACTGTTTGTTGCTTTGAACTCTTCCAACTTACAGCACCTCCGTTTAGACAAAACACAAAACCAGACTGTGATACAGTATCATCCCTGTCTGTTTGGAAACTTGCATCGGTGTAACCTTTTACAACCAGTTTTTCCTCTCCTCCATACACCAAGAATGAATCTTTAGTCCTTTTCAAGTACTTTAGAATATTCTTGACAGCCGTCTAGTGACCTTCACCTGGATTAGATTGGTATCTGCTCGTCATGCTTAAAGCATACGAAACATCTGGGCGAGTACATACCATCGCATACATGATGGATCCAATTGCTGAGGCATATGGAACCTTACTCATGTGGTCTTTGTCATCCAATGATTTCGGACACTGATCTTTAGAGATCGTTATCCCTTGAGACACGGGGACATATCCCCTTTTTGCATTTTGCATACCAAAACGATGCAAAACCTTATCGATGTATGTACTCTGACTTAGACCGATCATCCTTCTAGATCTATCCCTATAGATCCTCATTCCTAGAATGTAGGATGCTTCTCCTAAGTCTTTCATAGAGAAGTTGCTCCCTAACCAAATCTTAACAGCCTTGAGAGAAGGTATGTCATTCCCCATTAGTAGTATGTCATCAACATATAGTACTATGAATGCCATATGGCTCCCACTAACCTTCTTGTAAACACAAGGTTCATCTTCGTTTTGAACAAAGCCATACTCTTTGTCTGTTTCATCAAAACGGATATTCCATCTCCTAGAGGCTTGCTTCAATCCATAAATGGATCGACGTAATTTACATACCTTGCTAACATTCCTTGGATCGACAAAACCTTCAGGTTGTGTCATGTACACATCCACATCCTCTTCAAGGATTCCGTTAAGGAAGGCTATTTTGACATCCATTTGCCAGATTTCATAATCATGGAATGCTGCAATAGCAAGCAAAATCCTTATGGACTTGACCATAGCCACTGGTGAGAAAGTCTCATCATAGTCAATACCATGAATTTGTCTGAAACCTTTTGCAACCAGCCTTGCTTTATAGGTCTGAACATTTCCATCCATGTCAGTTTTCTTCTTGAAAACCCATTTGCACCCTATGGGTTTTACCCCTTCAGGTGGATCAACCAAAGTCCATACTCGGTTTTCGTACATGGAATCCATCTCGGATTTCATGGCTTCTAGCCATCTCTTAGAGTCTGGACTGTTCATAGCATCTTGGTATGCGAGAGGCTCATCTTTGTCTATGAGCATCAAATCACCACATTGAGTCAAGAGAAATCCATATCTCTCTGGCTCATGGCGAATTCTACCAGTTCTACGAACAACTTGTGTTTGTTGAGCATTATCATTATCCTGCTCTTGTTCCACTTCAGGTTCAATACTATTTTGTGGTTCTCGATCTTCATCGAGGTCTATAGTTCTCCCATTGTTTTTTTTGGAAATAAAATCTCTTTCCATGAAAACAGCATCTCGAGCAAAGAACACTTTCTGCTCAGAAGGACTATAGAAATAGTACGCCTTTGTTTCCCTAGGGTATCCCACAAAATTGCACTCTTCAGATTTAGGTCCAAGCTTGTCAGATACTTGACGCTTCACAAACGCCTTGCATCCCCAAACTTTCATAAAGCTCATGCCTGACCGTTTCTTCTCCCATATCTCATATGGAGTCTTTTGAACCTTCTTAGTAGGAACACGGTTAAGTGTGAAAGCCGCTGTTTCTATAGCATAACCCCAGAAACTAATTGGAAGATCTGCATGACTCATCATCGATCGCACCATGTCCAACAAGGTGCGATTTCTCCTCTCTGAAACTCCATTCCATTGAGGTGTACCTGGCGGAGTGAGTTGTGATACAATACCACACTCCTTTAAATAATCTTTAAATTTTGTGCTCAAGTATTCTCCTCCACGATCAGATCGTAAGATTTTAATACTTGTGTCTCCGCCAATTGCTTCTCTACTTCAGCCTTGTATTCTTTGAACTTTTGAAAAGAATCGGATTTATTCTTCATAAGATATACATATCCATATCTACTGAAATCATCAGTAAATGTTATGAAGTAGTAGTAGCCTCCTCTAGCCATCACATGCATTGGGCCGCATACATCACTATGTATTAGCTCCAGACGTTCAGTGGCCCTTTGACCCTTACCAGTGAAAGGGGCTTTAGTCATTTTACCAAGCAAACAAGATTCGCATTCTTGGTATGATTCAAAATCAAACTTATCCAAATATCCATCCTTTTGTAATTTGGATATGCGTTTCTCATTTATATGGCCTAGACGACAATGCCAGAGGTATGTTTGATTTGAGTCATTAACTTTAAGTCGTTTGTTTTCTATATTACAGACAGGATTATCTAAGTCAAGAACATATAAACCATTAAACAAACGCGCAACACCATAGGTTAAATCATTCAAAGCAAAAGAGCAACTATTGTTCTTTATTGTAAACGAAAAACCTTTCTTGTCTAAACAAGAAACAGAAATAATGTTTCTGCGAATCGCAGGCACGTAATAACAATTTTCAAGTTCTAAAACTAGCCTAGAGGGCAAAGATAAATAATATGTTCCTACAGCTAAAGCAGCAACTCTTGCTCCATTGGCAACTCGTAGGTCCATTTCTCCTTTAGCCAATGTCCTACTTCTCTGCATTTCCTGCACATTTATACAAATGTGAGAAGCACATCCAGTATCCAATACCCAAGATGTAGAAATAGACAGATTGACTTCTATAACATATATACCTGAAGTAGAAGCTTGCTCAACCCTCTTCTTCTTCAGATCCTCCAAGTAAACTAAACAGTTTCTCTTCCAGTGACCAATTTTCTTACAGTAGTGACATTCACCCTTAACGACCCCACATTTAGGCTTTAAAGCCTGTTTAGGACCTGACTTTGGCTTGGGTGTAGAATCAGAACCTGTCTTCTTCTTACCCTTCCACTTGCCTTTCCCTTTGGCCTTACCTTTATTGCCCACCATCAGTATGGGAGCAGGTTCAGCCATCTTCATGTTGGTCTCATATGTTCTCAACATAGCCAACAATTCAGTAGGTGTTTTGTCAAATTCATTCATATTGTAGTTCATAACAAACTGAGTGAATTTGTTGTTCAAAGAATTCAAGATTAGGTCAATACCAGTTTCCGGACCAATCGGGAAACCCAAAGTATCAAGATACTCAATGTAACCAATCATCTTCAGAACATGTGGGCCAACTGGTTCACTTGCCCCTTGTTTACAATTAAAAAGTGACTTACTCGTGTTGAACCTTTCTTAACGAGTTTGGCTTGCAAACATGCTTTGCAAGTGCTCATAGATAGTATATGCATCCATATGCACATGCTGTCTTTGAAGCTCAGCACTCATAGTTGCCAACATAAGACATGCAACATCAGTTGCATCATTCTCATCCTTTGTGTGGGCCGCTCGTTCCTCAACAGTAGCGCCCTCAGGAAGGGGACCTGTCGGAGGAATATCAATGACATGAAGCTTGCGCTCCTGCCTGAGGACAATCCTCAAATTCCTCTGACAGTCTAGGAAGTTGTTTCCTCCTGTCAACTTATCCTTCTCAAGGACAGATCGTACGGATAGTGTGTTTGTGTTGTTTGTCATTATTTGGTATCTACAATGATAAAAGCGCAAAATAAACATTAGATTGTCTGAGTTATTTATTATGCTCAAATGATTATGATACATTCATAATATATCTCCCACTATTTCTATCAAATCAATAGCCCTTACTATTAATTTGGAAAGTATATCCCATAATTCTTTCTAGTGAGCCAAGATCCATATTTCGTCATGTCTCAAGTCAACCACTGGAAGTCCTTAAGAATGATTATTTAGGTAGACAACATTTGTCAATTATATCATATATAATTCTTGGATAGTTTGGTGAGCAACGATTGATCTTATCTATGTAATAGATTTTTAACCAAACTCTATGCTTCTAAGTTCATAATGGTCGAATATAACCGTTTACTTTCACCTTATTATGACGACTCAGTTAAGTTTGACCCAATGATACAACGGCCGAATAAAACCGTTTATATTCGTCGCATCTCACCACGATAGATAGGAGTCCCCTACCACTGACAGTCTTTCCCCTAAACGATCTAGGATTCGATGAGTGTTCATTCATTGGAAAGCATCCGATTAAAACTTAATATTTTGTTAAGGGGTTTAGAAAATTTACGACGATCATGATCACATCATGAAGAGATCCTCAATTTTTCCTTGAACTAAATATTTCAAATCGACATCTTAAATTGTTCATTTCCCAGGTAGATGGAGGATACCAGTGGTCACACTTAAAACCCATCAGCCTTACGAATACGCATATTCCGCTTTTGTCAGAAAATCCCAGTTTTAGATATCAAAAATTCATATTTAATTCCGTGTTTCAAAATCCATATTTCATAAATACAAGAATCTCATGATCGTTCGTTTGTTAATTTTAAAATCTTAAATCGTTAAAGATTTTATCTATTTTAGCATGGCAAGCATGGCATGGGTGACGTATCTAATACATGAATACATCATTAATCTAATTAAAGCATACATCTTCTACTCTACACATACATTCATACATCAATATGTAAAGTGCAGTATGTAATCGTGCCTGGTTATGGCCCCTTTCCTATGTGATCCTTTCGAGCTAATGAGAGGATCAAAGTCACTCTATGGTGGTGGAAAAAATATAAATACAGTTGCTTGTCTTGATCTTCTTGCATCCATGGCTGCTTTCTTAGCTTCTTGCATCCAGTTGCTTGCCTTCAGTCTTCAATTACATTACAAGAAAACATTGAATTCAACCTAAGCTAATGTACTTACATAAGAAAAGCTCGAGTTACATTCGAGGTTCAACAATTACAAGAATGAAGAAAACGACATGCAAGTCGTATTAAACGCAATGGATTAAACGTAAATATAACGAAAAAATTTGGAACCCTAACGCAGGATCATGTATAATCATGGACTGATTATGGTGAAACGGAATCATACCTTTGTTTGGTCTTGACTTTCACGAACTCAACGGAGATCCTAGCTTTCACGACTTGTGTCTTCCTCTCGAAAACACCTCTATGGTATCCACACGAGCACCTTCAAGAACGTCTCACGATCTTGATTACGGAATGGATGTACTAGCCTCCTTTGATGATTTCGAATTTGTCTCTGCCTTTGATATGTGGCTGATCTTCTAGGGTTTTCTTATCAAAACGTTAACCCTTATTAACCCTACATCATCTATTTATAATGGTTGGTTAATAGGCCCATAATAGCAACCCATAACAGCAAAGCCTAACCCATGTAGGTTTAGGATTAAATAATAAAACCGAATTTTATTATTTAATTAATAACTAAGTCACACTTAATTATTAATGGCAGAATTCAAATTAGAATTTATATTATTTCAATTAATTAAGTCTCACTTAATTAATATAATAAAATTCAAATAATCATCAATTAATTTAAATCTATAATTTAAATTAATTATTCCTTTAAGTACTCTATGTGTGTGATCCTATAGGCTATTATTTAATTAGCAATAATTTTATTCTCCACTAAAATTATAAACAATGAGCGGTATCTAGTAATACATCATTGCTACCCAATTAAATAATAATTAAATCGTGATTCGATAAAACCTTTCGTGATTAATGTTTCCGTGTAATATAATCCCTTTAACCATATATTTTATAGATTAAACTCGAGTCATGTATTTAGTCATCCTCTTCAACATTTAATCTGGGTTTACTTGATCCATGAGTAGACTATGAAAACAAATCATTATTTGAGCACGACCATGCATTTTATAGTCTCACTCAATCAAGAGGTCAATAATATCTCTCCTAATTATAGGAGGGTTAAATCCTTTATCTATCATTCATATTTCTCATACGACTCATGATATACCCGATGTCCACTTTTATCATTACCCGGTCAAAGATAACTTTTAATGTAGTCAAAGTATATTAATCCTCGTATAGAAATATAATGATCTCAAGTCAGAGGATCATTACACCATTATCACTGTGAGTCTTTCTTATGACTTTATTAAACATGAAGAATCTCACTGTGGGTCTGTCCAGTACCATGTACTCCTGCATGTACCTATGTGTTGACTTTAGTATCCACATACTTATAACCAATGAGATGTGGTTATTTGTCAAATAACATACTAGTCTATTTATGTATTATTATTGTCCTATAATAATAATACTCGACTAGGGACATTTAAGAATATGATATATTATATAATCTCAAGTTCAAGTCATGTACTAAACTATACAATGTGTATCATGATTCTAAGGACATTTATTATGCTAACAAATATATCGCAGTAATTAAAGTCATAATAAATACGTTTATTGAATAATCAATTGACATAAAGGTTTATCAAAATAAACATTGTATTGCCTCTAGGGCACCTACACCAACATGGCTTTCCTACAGATTTATTGTACTCGAAGCCTATTCCAACTTTACGACTTATTTCTTGTTGGTCAACTAGGTTATTTACAATATATGAGGAATTCTTATATGCAAGACACTTCTTCTTTTCTTCTTCTATCTGGTTTCTGAGATTAGCTTCTATTACAACATGACAACTGACTTTACTGACTTGAACAGCTAAGTCTTCAGTCAACTTAACAGTCAACTTGTCATGATTTCTTTTTAACTGTTTAAAAACTTCAGTCTCATCAACTAACTCTTTGACTTTGAGTCTGAGTTTCTTAACTTTATTGTTAGGAATATAATAATTTGATGATGTACAAAATACTAGAACAGGATTTAGCACAGTCTATCTGTAAGAAGCAATCGACTGATAAATATCGATCGATAAGTCATCAACTGATAATAAGCCATCGACTGATAAAGCCAATCGAGAAGTCATCGATCGAGAAGTCATCAACTGATATTTATCAATCGAGAACTCAAGTCATCAACTGATATTTATTGATCGAGAACTCATCAACGGATATATACTCATCAACGGATATTTCCTGATCGAGAACTCATCAACGGATATTTATTGATCGAGAAGTCATTAACGGATATTTACCAATCGAGAAGTCTCACAAGTACTCGATTGATTAGCTCACAGCCTGACTTCTCGAAGCTTAAAGGAGATGAGTATTCGGTTGATTCAAACAACTAGTTTCAAGGAAAGTCTTCGAATATCAAAACAAATATATTGCAGATATGCTATGGGAAGGAAAGCGAAAATTAAGGAAGCTGTCGATCAGAGTTTACTCTAACAGAGAATGCTCTATCAGAGATTATCAACCGACAGAGTTTAACAGAAAAGGAAGCTGTCAACTAATAATTAGGGATTTTATTCCTATTGTAATTTTACTTTCTGTTATTAGTTGATAGGCAGCTCTCTATATAAACTCTATGTAACCTAATTGTAAAGGTGTGGAAGTGGGAAAATAATTGTCTTAGTAATATTTTTGTGAGAGCATAGAGATAGAGAGAGTTGCTGTGATAAACACAGAGAAGCTGCTAGGGTTTGTGTACATCCTAGGAGAGTTTTGTATTCACAAATCAATAATACAAAACAGTTCTTATTCATATCTTCGTGTTTGAGTTTGTTATTAATTTGATTTTAAATCGGGCAGAAAAGACACATAAGTATTCAACCCCCCCTTCTACTTGTGCAACTGGGAAAACAATTGGTATCAGAGCCTAACGTATAAAATCGATCAAAGATGTCTGGAAACAAAGATGGCAATTCTAAGATTCCTATGCTTAAAAGAAACGAGTTCACCCACTGGAAGGTTAAGATGCTGCACCATCTGGAAGCAACAGACCCTGACTACCTTGAAAGAATTCATGAAGGACCCTATGTGCCCTTAAAGCTTGTGCCTCAAATCAATGAAGAAGGCAAAGTAACTGAAGAACACTTCATTGGAAAACCCAAGGCTGAATGGACAAGAGAGGACAAGGAGAATGTCCTTAAGGAGGCAAAAGTCAAAAACATTCTCTTCAACAGTTTGGATTCTGTCCTTACAAACTGTGTTATATCATGCACCACTGCTAAGGAGATGTGGGCAAAACTTGAAGTGCACTGTCAAGGGACTAAAGACGTCAAGAAGAATGCAAGGTCTTTGCTAATTCAGGAGTATGAATATTTTGAAGCTAAATCTGGAGAATCTATCACTGAGATGTATGATAGGTTTACAAAACTTCTGAATGAGATGGCTATGCTTGGTAAGGTTTATGATTCTGAAGATACAAACACCAAGTTTCTAAGAGCACTTCCTGAAGAGTGGGACAATAAAACAACAGCCATAAGGGAAGCTAGAGATTTGGATGAACTAATTCTAGAAGAATTGTATGGCAGACTCAAGACATATGATTTGGAGATGCAACAGAGGAAGAATAAGAAGTCTGTGAAGACAAAATCTGTGGCACTCTTACTGGAGTCTGAGAAAGAACAACAGGAACAACCCACAGAAGCTGGAATCAAGGATTCAAGGAAGAAGGGTAAAGCTATTGTGGAGTCAGAGTCTACTGACACATACTCTGATTCTGATGAAGAGATTGACCTAAGTCAAATGATGGCTATGTTTGCAAAAAATTTCAAAAGAATGAAATTTAACAAAAGAACTGGAAAATTTAGCAAGAGGCCATCATTCAAGAAGGAAGATGAGAAGGTTGAGAAGAGCAAGAGTACAATAATCAAACTTGACAAAGCAAAGGTCAAATGTTTCAACTGTGGAATATTGGGCCACTTTGCTAGTGAATGCAGAAAGTCAAAAAGTCAAGGAAAAGGAAAAGCACTTCTATCAACTGGAAAGGATTGGGCAGATTCAAGCTCAGAGGATGAAATTGATTATGAAAATCTAGCACTGATGGCATCCTCCTCAAGAAAATCACAATCTCCCAAAGAACCCTCATCTCCTAAAACTCAGGTATCAATCTTTACTCCTGAATCCTTAATTAATTTAGACTCTGATGGTATAGAAACTGTGCAAAGTGAGGTCAATAAAGTAATGACAACATGTAGGTCTCTCACTAGTGAAAGTGAAAGGTTGAGAGAGGAAAATTTGACCTTGACTAAAAGGAATGATCATTTAGAGTCTGAGTTAATATTAATGGAACAATACAAAAAGGATTATGAGAAACATAGTCATAACTACACTGAAATCTTGAAGGCCTATGACTATGTTAAGAAAGAACTAGAAGAAGAGAGACTCAAGTTTAGAGTCTGGACAGACTCTGGTAGAAAAGTTCAAGAAATTCTCAATAATCAAAATGTGTGTCAAACTGCTGGTCTAGGCTATGACAAGAGTCAAGACAAAAGACCTATTGTTGAGAATGATAACAGTGAAGAAGCTAGCCAAGTTAATAAGACTAAAGACAAAAGTACATTTGTTCCAGTTAAGTTTGTGACACCTAAAGAAAAATCTGAAACCACAAACTCATCTGTCATTAGTCCCCCTGTTGTTAACAAAAAGACAGATGAAACAGGAGCAAATAACTCTAAGAAAAATATTAATATAGGGTACTTGTCTAAGTCAAAATTAAAAGAAAGGCTAGAGAACTTATCAGAGTCTACCAAAACTAGGAGAAATAGGAATGGTAAGGAAGGAATTAATAAGGCAAACAATTACCAAAAGGATCCTAATGCTCCTAGAAAGAAGTGTTATAGATGTGGCAACCATAACCATTTGGCTATAGATTGTAAAGCAAAGATTGAGAAGAAATCAGAGTCTAATCCTTCACAGACTCTGAAAAGTCACTACATACCACAGAAACCATGTTATCACTGTGGTAGCATATTTCATTCTATTTATATGTGTAAGGACTATCATGACTTGTATTACAATTTTTATGAGCTAAAATCTTCTATTGATAAAAGTTGGTATGACACTGTCAAGACTCCACCAGAGTCTAAGGCAACAAAAGAGACAGGTAAATCAAAGGTGAAAATTGTAAAGCCTGCTTCTCCTAAAGTTAGTAGAAAAGGATCCAAAACTGTTTGGGTCCTCAAAACATCTAACTAGTTGCTTTATGTATGCAGGGAACCAGGGTAAAGAATGTAACCCTAATCCTGGACAGTGGATGCTCAGGACACATGACTGGAAAGAAATCCCTGCTTACAGACTTTGTGGAAATGGCTGACCCAGAAGTATCCTTTGGAGATGGCAACAAAGGACAAACACTGGGATATGGCAAGATTGTACTTGGGAATGTCATCATTGAACAAGTAGCTCTAGTTGACGGCTTAAGGCACAATTTAATAAGCATAAGTCAACTTGGAGACAAAGGTTACCATACTGGCTTTGACAACAAAGAGTGTCTTGTGACTCACAAAGAAACAGGCATTGTGGTTTTCAAAGGACACAGACATGGTAACATTTATGAAGCCAGCTTGGAGGATTGCATAAACAGTGAAGTCACATGTCTATACAGCAAGGCCTCAACTAAAGAGAGCTGGAAATGGCACAAGAAACTGTCACACATCAACTTCAAAACACTCAACAAGTTGGTTAAACAGAATCTTGTAAGAGGATTACCACAGGTTGATTTTGTACAAGATGGACTTTGTGAAGCATGTCAACTTGGAAAACAAAGGAAATCATCCTTCAAGAGCAAGACAATAAATACCATTTCTGAACCCTTTTATTTACTACATCTTGATTTATTTGGTCCAGTAAATGTTATGTCAATTAACAAAAATAAATATACTCTTGTTATTGTAGATGATTTTACAAGATTCACATGGGTTTTCTTTCTACATTCAAAGGATGAAGCTCCACAACACATAAAAGACCATATCACCTTTCTGGAAAGGAAATCAACAAAAACAGTTAAAATTCTAAGGAGTGACAATGGTACTGAATTCAAGAATTCAATCATGGAGGACTACTGTGCATCAAAGGGAATTACTCAACAATTTTCTACACCAGGAACTCATCAACAAAATGGAGTTGTGGAGAGAAAGAATAGAACACTCATAGAAGCTGCCAGAACAATGCTGGCAGAATCTAAGCTACCAGTCTATTTTTGGGCAGAGGCAGTCAATACAGCATGTTTCACTCAAAACTGCACCTTAATAAACATGCATGGAAAGACTCCTTATGAAATGATAAAGAACAAGAAGCCAAGTGTGAAACACTTTCACATATTTGGATGCAAGTGTTATGTACTGAAAGTACATCCTGAAAATCTAAGCAAATTTGAAGCCAAGGCAGATGAGTCAATTTTTCTTGGATATGCATCAAACACAAAAGCATTCAGAGTGTTTAATCTCAGAACCAAAATTGTTATGGAATCTATTCATGTTGCATTTGATGATAAAAAGTTTACAGGATTGCAGGATGAGTCAAAGTCTACTACACTGGAATTTGAAAATCTAAAAAGTTCTGAGATAAATGAAGAAGAAGAGGATGAAGACCCTCAAACAACTCCTGAACCAACACAGGAATCTGCACACTCTGAGGGGGAGTCAGAAAATTCAACTCCAAATAATTCAGAGTCTAACAGGTCAGGGTCTACTCAGACAGAGTCTAGACAGACAGAGTCTAACTCATCAGGGTCTGGATCAAGCAACTCTGAAACCTTGTCAGAGTCAAGCAATTTAGGGGGAGCCTCTTCATTTGAATTTCACTCAAATACAGAAAATGAAAATGACTTAGGGGGAGCTTCAAGTTCAAGAACCAATCTTCCACCAGCTAGAAAATGGACAAGGGATCACACTCCTGACTTAATAATTGGTGACCCTGAGAGTGGTGTACAAACAAGAACAGCCACTCAAAATGAATGTCTTTATAGCTGTTTTCTCTCAAAGAATGAACCCAAGAAAATTGAGGAAGCCTTGCAAGACCCTGATTGGATTATTGCAATGCAAGAAGAATTGAATGAATTTGAGAGAAATAAAGTGTGGAAACTAGTACCAAGACCTAGAAATAGATCTGTTGTTGGTGCAAAATGGGTTTACAGAAACAAACTTGATGAGAATGGAACTGTAGTAAGAAACAAAGCAAGGCTAGTTACAAAAGGATACTCACAGGAGGAAGGAATTGACTATGATGAAACTTTTGCACCAGTAGCAAGATTGGAAGCTATCAGAATGTTTCTTGCCTTTGCAGCTCATTCAAAATTCAAGGTGTATCAGATGGATGTGAAAAGTGCCTTCTTAAATGGAGAATTGGAAGAAGAAGTCTATGTGGAGCAATCACCAGGATTTGTTGATCCAAAGTTTCCTGATCATGTTTACAGGTTAGACAAGGCACTATATGGATCGAAGCAAGCACCTAGAGCATGGTATGAAACTCTTTCAAAATTTCTTCTGGAAAATGAATTCACAAGAGGTACCGTTGACAAAACTCTCTTTATTAGAAAATGTAAAGGTGATATTTTGCTTGTCCAAATTTATGTTGATGATATTATATTTGGATCTACTAATGATAAACTCTGTGAAAAGTTTAGTCAACTAATGCAGTCAAATTATGAAATGAGCATGATGGGAGAATTAAACTTCTTTTTGGGGCTTCAAGTCAAACAGAATGATGATGGAATTTTCATCAATCAAACAAAGTATGTAAGAGAACTGTTGAAGAAGTTTGATATGCAAGACTCTGCAACTTCTAAAACTCCCATGTCAACTGCCACAAAGCTAGACTCTGACCCAAAGGGTAAGAAAGTTAACAACACTAGCTACAGAGGTATGATTGGCTCATTGTTATATTTAACTGCTAGTAGACCAGACATAATGTTTGCAACTTGTCTGTGTGCTAGATTTCAAGCTGACCCTAGAGAATCACATTTAATAGCTGTGAAAAGAATTTTTAGATATCTCAAGGGGGCACAAACTCTTGGACTTTGGTATCCTAGAGAGTCAGATTTTTCACTAATTGGTTATTCAGATTCTGACTATGCAGGATGCAAAGTAGACAGGAAAAGCACAATAGGACAATGCCAGTTTCTTGGCAACACATTAATTTCTTGGTTTAGCAAGAAACAACAAACAGTATCCACCTCAACAGCTGAGGCTGAATACATTGCAGCTGGAAGTTGCTGTGCTCAAATTCTGTGGATGAGAAATCAATTACTTGATTATGGACTAACATTATCAAATATTCCTATGTATTGTGATAATACTAGTGCTATTAAAATTGCAGAGAATCCAGTCCAACACTCCAGAACAAAGCACATTGATGTCAGGTATCACTTCATTAGAGAACATGTTGAAAATGGCACTGTGACACTTCACTATGTTCCAACTGACAGACAGATTGCAGACATTTTGACAAAACCACTTGATGAATCTACCTTTCTCAGACTGGTAGGTGAATTAGGTATGTTAAATATGTAAGTGATCCAAATTACAAGAAGCGAGGTATGTACTTTAATTATAGTCCCTGGCTTAACACACTATGATTAATTAAAATTGCAAAATTTTGTTTGGTACTTTACCTTGACAGAGTCTAGTTCTTAGACTCTGACGAGTCTGTAGACTCTGAGAGCCTGTAGACTCTGAGAAAAATATCGCCTAGACTCTGAATCGGTCAATATTCGCGCCTGCAGACTCTGATTGCTTTTAAACGGTTCAATTGACTTGAAATAGGCGGTAACAGTTATCTTTTGACTGGAGATAGACTGTAGACTCATGTGTATTGTATACAATTCAAACAAAATAGAAAATTTTTCATACAATTTACTCACTTGTTTATTGCAATTATTTTCTAAGGCAAAAATATTCACAGAGCTTTTTGCGAACCCTAGTTAATTTCTTCAAGTTTTTCCATCACTTTCAACATCAACAACTTCAATGGCTGCCATCTCTACTGTCCTGAGGGGACCCAAGGCGATTGCTTTCACTTTTAGGGACTTTGATTTCATGACTACAAATCATGTTGCTGCTCTTGGAGATAAGAAAGGAGTAGATGCTGACTACTTCCCAATGATGGATTTCATGGAGCACTCTGAGCTCAGTTACATTCTCAAGGCATCACCAGTGATTCACATGGATGCTGTGTCAAAGGCTTGGAGTTCTGCACAGGTTGTTGATCCTTCTCAGGATCAACCAGGTAAAATCATGTTTACCTTTGGCTCCACTACATTTGATGTAACTGCCGATGTACTTAATGCTGTGTTTAAATTGCCTGTAAGAACACCTTTTGATGAAACTGTTTCTGATGATGACATTAAAAGCATGTTTAAGGCAATAGGTTATTCTGCTAGCTTAGATAACATGAGTAAAATAACTAGGCCTTACTTAAGGAAAGAATGGTCCTTTTTCTTTGATCAAATTGCTAAGTGCTTCACTGGTAAGTGTAGTGGTTTTGATGCTATTACTGCTATAACTTATCAAATTGGTCACAGTCTCCTGTTTGACAATGTGATCAACATTGGTGATATGTTGCTCACTCAAATGGGAGCAAAATTAAATAATGTGCAAGAGGGGAGGAAGAAAGTCTACTATCATAGATTTCTTATAATTCTCCTCAACCATTTCATTCCTGATATGTCAACCAAGTTGGCAGATGATTGCTGTGTGCAGGCATACAAACAGCAAAGGAGGATATTCTCTGACATCAAGAGAATTGATGACAAGAAGAAAAGTCTACCTGCCATGCACTATCCACAGGTAATGCAGGTAAAACTCTCAGCCTACAAACCTTCTATCTACAATGCCTCATTTTTTGGTGGTGAAATGGTGCAGGAACAAGTAATGGAGAGTCCCCCTGCACCTACCCAAGTCACCCAATCCCCTTCAATTCCACAATCTTCCAAACCAAAATCCAAAAAGAAACCAACCTCTGGTGTCTCTCAACAGGCACCAGTTGTAAAGAGGAGAAAATTGATTCAAACTAGGCTGATAGATGAGCACAGTGATGAAGAGCTCAACCCTCTAGAGAAACAAGTTGTTGAAGGTCTTTCTTTGTTAAAAGAAGGTCATGATACACTTGATTCTAACCTTCAAGCCAAGTCTGTAGTCTCTGAAAAGGCTGCAGACTCTGAAAAGCCTAGGAATGCACCTCAGATTCTCTAATTGAGTCTCCTGACAAATCCTTTGATCAGAAGTATAGAAGATTGAGGAAGGCTTCTTCTGCACACACACACAAGCCTCTTATTATTACTAACCCTGTTTTACAGGAAACAGTTGCTCCCAAGGCTCCTGCAGAGCCAGACTCTGAAAGCAAGAAAACTCCTGAACCAGATTCTAATGTTGAGTCAGAGTCTAGGCTGCCTTTAGACTCTGATCATGAAACATTTTGGGAAGGAATGCCATTGGATGCAGACTCAAGTCTAATTGATGAGATCATTATTCCAAGTGATGAGGTACTGCTATTCCTATATCCTTTGGTGGAATCAGTTGAAGATCCAGGGCAATATCAGACTAAATCTCAAGTCTTGGATTTTCTTACAACCTATGAAGCCCTAAGGAAGAGAATGGAACAGGAGCTACAAATGTCTGCACAGGATGTGGTCAAAAATCTATACAGCTACCTATTCAACTCTTCATTACAAGTACAAGCAGCTGGGTTCATAGAAGGCAAGACAAATGAAGTTCTCAAAGCACTAGGTGTGCCAGACTCTGAACAGCAAATTACAAAGAAGCCTAAAAAGCTTAAGGTCCATAAAAGGAGAGCATCAGAGTCTGTTGCTGAGTTGGAAACTGAGATTGAGCAACCAGTTTTTAACTATGAAGCAATTTGGGATAATGGAGTTACCTACAGGACAGCCATTCAATGGATCTCTCAAATTCAACCTCTGTCAAGACAGGTGGCTGACTATCTTGTCCATAATATAGGTACAATTGCCAACAAATACATCTATCCAACCTACCAAAGTAGACTGGATCAATTCAAGGGCACTTATTTTCAAAAAGTAAGAAGGGAACTGCAGGACCTCTTCAATCTCACAGATGCCCAGGCAATCAATGCAATCCATCTCAGGGCCTTTCATCACAAGTTGGATGCATTTATTCTTGAAGAACAACAGGAGGTAGCAGGTCGTGCAAGGCAGTTGGAGGATGGGACTAGTGCACCAGTGGTGACTAGTGATAAAGATGCTCAGTCTGCCTCATCCATACAAGAACCACCTAGTCAGAGGTTGGGTGATAGTGGGGCAGGGGAGTATGCTGTTAGGCCCTCCTTGACAACTCACCAAACAGCTGATGAGAACCCCAGTGATATGGGAGGACAGACTCTGATGGATGCTCATGAAGAAATTTCCCAATCTATTCTGTCAGAGTCTATCCACCTTGAGGGGGAGTCTCATGCACAAACAGTCCAAGATGGCAACACTCAGACTCTGGCTTCTAATGAAGTCACACTGAAGCAGTCAGAGTCTAGAGTAGACCCTGAGACTGGAATACTGGAGCCAACAGACTCTGAAAAGAGAGAAGATGCTAGTAAGGGTTCAGAATCTGTTGATGCTCACCCCTTGGTGGAAACCCCTAGCCTTCAGACATTTGAAGGGGTTCCCCTCCATCAAGGTGGTTCAGGTATTGAAGCACCATTTTTATCTCTCAACCCCTCTTCTGTAGGTTTATTGAGTGCACCCTCCAAATTGAGTGAAAAAAATTTCTGAGAAGCTGGCACTGGACCAGGCAAAAGGAGAGGTAGAAAAGGCTGTAGAGAGCCTGAGTGAGATTGAGAAAGTGGGTGTCCAACCCCACTGTGAGATTGAGAGATTAGGGTATCCTGAACCTAGCTTTACTTATTGGGATCAAGATTTTCCACAGAGTTGGTCCAATGAGTTGGAGCAGGGGATGGATGAAAATTCATTTCTGTTGTTTGACAGAATTCACTCCCTTCACTTATTCACAGAAGTCGCTTTCAAGGATGCTATTGCTGATATTACTACCTCTCCAGCTTCTCTCTTCAAACTACAGTCTCTGACTTAACCACAAAGGTTGATTCAGTAGTTGCAGCACAGACCACTTTCTCCACAGTCCTAGCACAGATTCTTTTGGTTGTCACAGGTGGTGATGATGTCAAAAAGGGGGAGAAGAAAGGTGGTGATTAAGGAAAGGGGGAGAAGAAATGTGATTCCTTCAGGAGAAACAAGGATGATATCTTCCTTGACAGATAGGCAGTAAGAAATGATTATTTTATACTGTTCTAGATTAATTGTTTCATATTTTAGTTTTGACATCATCAAATCTTGATTTATGCTTCGTTGTTTATAAAGCATAAATAGGGGGAGATTGTTAGGAATATAATAATTTGATGATGTACAAAATACTAGAACAGGATTTAGCACAGTCTATCTGCAAGAAGCAATCGACTGATAAATATCGATCGATAAGTCATCAACTGATAATAAGCCATCGACTGATAAAGCCAATCGAGAAGTCATCGATCGAGAAGTCATCAACTGATATTTATCAATCGAGAACTCAAGTCATCAACTGATATTTATTGATCGAGAACTCATCAACGGATATATACTCATCAACGGATATTTCCTGATCGAGAACTCATCAACGGATATTTATTGATCGAGAAGTCATTAACGGATATTTACCAATCGAGAAGTCTCACAAGTACTCGATTGATTAGCTCACAGCCTGACTTCTCGAAGCTTAAAGGAGATGAGTATTCGGTTGATTCAAACAACTAGTTTCAAGGAAAGTCTTCGAATATCAAAACAAATATATTGCAGATATGCTATGGGAAGGAAAGCGAAAATTAAGGAAGCTGTCGATCAGAGTTTACTCTAACAGAGAATGCTCTATCAGAGATTATCAACCGACAGAGTTTAACAGAAAAGGAAGCTGTCAACTAATAATTAGGGATTTTATTCCTATTGTAATTTTACTTTCTGTTATTTGTTGATAGGCAGCTCTCTATATAAACTCTATGTAACCTAATTGTAAAGGTGTGGAAGTGGGAAAATAATTGTCTTAGTAATATTTTTGTGAGAGCATAGAGATAGAGAGAGTTGCTGTGATAAACACAGAGAAGCTGCTAAGGTTTGTGTACATCCTAGGAGAGTTTTGTATTCACAAATCAATAATACAAAACAGTTCTTATTCATATCTTCGTGTTTGAGTTTGTTATTAATTTGATTTTAAATCGGGCAGAAAAGACACACAAGTATTCAACCCCCCTTCTACTTGTGCAACTGGGAAAACATTTATCTCTTTCACCATCTAGTTCTTTACCTAGTAAAGCAAACATTTTAGGACAAGAAGGATTTACCTCTATTCCTCTGTCACGGGTGGGAGACAGTGATTCCTCGGATGAAGCCATAAGAGCAAGATTTCCCAGCTCTTCCTCATCATCATTATCTGAGTCATCCCAGCTTCTGCCCTCTGCCAGATAGGACTTTCCCTGATGCTTTTTCACAAACGCATCATACTTCTCTTTGAGCTCTTCGTAAGACTCTCTCTTTTTCCCTTCCTTAGGCTTCTTGCACTCAGTTGCGAAGTGGCCTAGCTCATTACAGTTGAAGCAACGAAACTTGCTTCTATCAACTAAGCCGGTCTTGTAGCCTCTTTTTGATACTGTTATCGAAGAACCTCCTTTTTGGAATCTTCCAAAATTGGGCTTAACTCTGAATGAGGAGTTTCTTCGAAATCTCATGTTGCCAAACCTCCTGGCAACCATAGCTAGAGATTCATCTTTCAGCTGATCTAGTTCTTCCAGTGTGTAGAACTCACCATCTTCTTGTTTGTCAGAAGTATGTCCAAATTCTGGAACCACATACTCTGTTGAACTGTTAGAAGGTGCAACAGCCTTCACTTCTACTTTCTCTGGTGTTTCTACCATTAATGCCTTGGAAGAACTCAGTACCTTACCTCTCCCGTACATCTCTCTAGTTTTGATCTCTTCCTGCTCATAAGTCTTTAAAACTCCGTAGAGTCTTTCTAGGGTTACTTCCTTCATGTCCCTAGATTCCCGGATAGCTGCAATCCTGTGTTCCAGATGCTCGGGTAAGGTCAACAAAAACTTCCTGTTCACCTCCTGGTTCTGATAAAACTTTCCATTCATATTGAGCTCATTCATCAGTTTGTTTAGTCTCTGAAATACCTCAGAGATACCCTCACCAGGGTTGGATCTAAACTGCTCATATTGGGAGGTCAGGATCTCCAGTCTATTCTCCTTGACTTCTTCAGTTCCCTCATTGATAATTTCAATTGTTTCCCAGATCTGTTTTGCATTCTTGCAATTGACTACTTGGTTGTATATGACGTAGTCTAGGGATTCAATTAATATGAGCTTCAGGTTATTATCAAGGGACACAGCTTCTGTTTCCTCTTCAGAAATTGTCTGTGGAGGATTACGACCCCATCTACTGTATGTTCGAGAATAACTGAGATAGGGGGCTCAACACCTTTGGCCATGACTAATGCATACTTGGGATTTGCAATCCCAAGAAACAGTAGCATTTTATGTTTCCACAAGTTGTAGTGTTCTCTGTCGAACTGTGGAATTTTAATACTAGTCACTTTCTGGGTACTCATCTTTAATAAGATTAAAAATTAAGTGTTTCAAAAAATATTTTAATTTTTGACTGAAAAATATTTTCGATGAGAAATAATTTTTGGTGAAAAAATTATTTCGAATAAAATATTATTTCGAATTAAAAATAATTTTTGAGATCTGTATGAGTCGCGGAATATTTGATTCGGATATGATATTATAAATATCAACCAGCTCTGATGCCAATTGTTGGTCCCTGATATTGTAGAAGGGGGGTTGAATACAATATCTGAAATTAATCGCTGAATAATTGGATTTAAAATATTATTTTAATTACTCGCGAAATATTAATTAGAATGAAATACTGTTCAAGTGAAAGATATAATTTTAACTTGATTAGTATTATAAAATTAATATTTAGAAAACTGTTATATAATTGATAAAAAGATCTAGAACAAATTTGACATGAACTGTTCGAGTTTAATCAATTATATTCAAACTTGCACAAAAATCTGTGAATATTACAATGCAGACAAATTTCTGAATTTGATCTGATTTTCTTACTCTTAAAATGTGAAGCACTCTTCTCATATTTATAGAGAATGAAAAAGGCTTGTATGACCTTTATCAGTATGACTTAATTTATTGAAATTAAGTCTGTATGACCTTTTTTTTTAACACTTGTATGACATTTAAAAAACCGGGCAAGACTTATTTCTCTCGGTATGACTTATTATATTAATTAAAAAATCGGTATGACTTTTTAATTAAATAAAAAATCACTCCAGCATGACCTTTTGATCAAAGAAAATTCGGTATGACTTTTCTTATATATATATATATAAATCTCGGTATGACTTATTATATATATATATATATATATATATATATATATATATATATATATATATATATATATATATATATAACTGTCTCGGTATGACTTTAGGTCGGCAGAACTTGGTATGACTTATCTATATATATATATATATTTGAAACTCTCGGTATGACTTATTAATAAGTCATTCGGTATGACTTATTAATAAGTCATTCGAATATATATACATATAAGTCATATTGATCCATTTCTTTTCTAATAAATTAATTCTACTTAAATTAATTAAATAATTTATAAATTAAATTAAATTCAACTTGAATTAATTTAATTAAATTAATTAAATAATTAACTTACTTAGATTGTAGAATTAAAATATTATAGAGATCCGATTAAACTGCAGTCAACTTTGAAATCTTCTTGATTTTTCTTTGTCTTCTGATCTTGAAACCTCTTGATTTAAATGAAGAATAAATATTATTTTATTTGACACACAAATGCACTGTCTGGTTCATTTGTGTCATACTAATAAATATTCTTCATTTATTAACTTTTAACTTGAGGCCTTCTGTCATTTTTTCTGCTTCACTGTCTTCAATCTTCTTCTGGAATCTTCTGTAGTAACCACTTGAAATCTTCTATATCTTCTGTTTACTTATAGAACTACTACCATAAAATTATTTTCACTGACGCTTGAACATATAAAATGAACTTCTTCCAGTGTTGAGTAGCAATCCCATAAAATACTTCTGATACTTAAATCCTTTGTGATTAGTTGACTATCTTCGTCTTGATTCCTGTTTGGTGTTTATTATTTACTTCTCTTTATTAGCTAGAGTTGAGTTGTCATCTAATTATTACAAATAGGCCTAATCATATGCCTTTCAGTTTGTGATCAAGATATGATGGTAACATAGAGTATTTAAAAAAAAATAGTCTCATCCTCTGATGGTAACATAGAGTATTTAAAAAAAAATTAGTCTAATTTTTATGAGTTTTTTCTTTCTTCATTCATATTAGTAATTGAGAGTGCCATTGTTAATTCAGTTATGGCGAGTTCATCTCGTGAGGAAATTCCCAGGGAATGCTTTTCAGACTATATACATTGTCTAGTAGGGAGCTTCCTAACGAAAAGGAAGACAAACTTGATGGCTATGCAGTAGTGGCGGATCTAGAATTATTTTTTAGTGGGTACATTATATAAATATATAATTTCGGTTAAATGTTCTATATTTAAAATTATTATTAAAATAACTTCTAAAATAATAAAAAATATTAAAAGAGTTTATATACATTTTAACTTTTGGCCCAAGCCCCCTCGTATAATTGTATATGTGCACCTGCTATGCAAGACACATTATCATCCATATGGCGACTTATCAAAGGGGTGCTAATGGAGGTCACCTGTTTCCTAAACATATTTCTGTTTAAATTTTTTCATAATCTAGATGTTTAAAGGATATTAGATGATGGCCCGTGAACATTCAATCAACAAGTTATACTGGTTAAAAAATTAGAGATGGATAAATAGTTGGCCAAATTGCAGCTGTATGTATTATATATATGGGTGTAGGTGTATGATCTGGCCATTGGTTTCAATTCAGAATTCATACGGAAGTCTATAGAAGATTACGTGGGTAGATTTATGCGGTATGACCCAAAGAACTTCCAAGGTATGTGGAGAAACTACTTAAGAGTTAAAGTGGCAATGGATGTGCGTCATCCCTTAAGAAATCAGATGCATATAAAAAAGAATGGGGAAACATGGATATGGATAAAGTTTAAGTATGAAAGGCTCCCATCCTTCTGTTTTTACCATGGCATAATCGATCATACAGAGAATTTTTGTCAAGCTTTGTTTAACAATCCGGAACATAAAAATGTTCGTAAGTATGATAGCTCTCTTCGAGCTCCGCTGTAAAAACAAGGTGTAACCAGGAATAACCAGTTGCTTCAGGGTGAGGATGGAGAAAATTTAACTCTGGTGACGGGTGAAGGTACTGGTGACAGCTCGTGTGAGAAAGGTAAGGCGGAAAGAGTGGTAACAAACTGCCATAATCTTAGGGATGTGCAGAGAGAAAACTGAGAGCACGCACAAAAGAAGGGGAAGTGGATCAAATTTCTGGGCTGGGCCAAACAAATGGACAAGATTTCGGGCCCGACGTTGAAATGGGGGATGATTCTAAAAAATCAAAAAAACTTGGCATTGGCCGGTCCTATTATGCAGGCCCGCCAACCACAATGAGTTCGTTATGTTCGAACTGTAGGGGCTTGGGTGATCCTCATACAGTTCGAGTACTATTGGACTTGGTCCGAACAAAGAAAACCATGTTTTTGTTCCTGATGGAAACAATGATAGATAAAACTAGAATTGAAGGTATTCGGGCAAAGATGCAGTATGATGGACTATTCACGGTGGCAGGACCGGGAAATGGAGGTGGTTTAGTTCTCTTCTAGAAGAAGAAGAATAACGTAACCATTAAATCATACTCGCATAATCATATTGATGCGGAGATTTACCTAGATAGTCTACCTATTTGGAGACCTACGTGTTTTTATGGATATCCGTAAAGATCAAGACGTAAGGAGTCGTGGAATTTAATTCATCATTTGGCTTCAAAGTCTAACTTACTATGGGCAATTATGGGTGATTTCAATGATTTGTTGCGATCAAGTGAGAAGAAAGGGTGTAATGTACACCCAAATTGGTTGTTGAAGGGGTTTCGAGATTCAATGTTCGATTGTGGGTTGTCAGACCTGCCAATGGAAGGGTACCCTTTCACGTGGGAAAGTGGCGGAGGAACTGATATATGGGTTTAGGAGAAATTATATAGGGTGTTCGTAAATGAGGACTGTCAAAGTAAGTTTTTGGTTGACAAAGTTCAAAACCTAATAGCTCCAACTTTCGATCATTCGGCAATATTCCTTCTGCTGAGTGTTTGGAGGCCTGTCCGAAGTGGGTATCGTTTTCATTTCGAAAACTCTTCGCTTAGAAAAGAATGGTTTAGCCAAATAGTAGCTATGTGTTGGGAAAATAATAAGTTAAAAACGATAGAGGAAAGAATACAATGTTGTACTCAAGAACTAAGGATTCAGGGTGATAAAGTGAGGAAGGAGTTTGCTGAAACGTTGTGTCGATGTAGAGAAAGGATGAACCAGTTTCGAGGCTTATCTGATGTATTATTAGTCCAATATTATAAGGAAGCCATGACTGATTACTCTAAGTTATTGAGCCAACAAGAAGATTTTTGGTGGCAAAGAGCGAAGCGACATTGGTTATCGACAGTTGATAACGCAACATAAGTTTGCGTCTTGCATTGCCAAGACACCAAACTCTGTCCTAAAAATGCACAAACACCACTTGTACTTTTTCGATGAGTTTGACAACCTGCATAATCTACATCACTATACCTAACAAGATCAAATGCATTTGTGATAAGATAAAATAAATCCAAATTGATAGTACCACTCAGATATTTAAATATTCTCTTAACAACATTATAGTGTGACTCTTTATGCTTACATTGAAATCTTGCACAAACACATATTGCATATATAATGTCAGGTCTAGAGGCTGTAAGATATAAGAGACTACCAATCATACCTCTATACTTTCAAACATCAACATCAGTACCTTTCTCATCAGTTGTCATCTTGCTAGCTTGACTCGTGGGTGTTGATTTCGGCTTGACATGATCAAATCCAAATCTTTTGAGTAGATTCTTGATGTATTTGGATTGATTCACAAACATACCATCCTTGGTTTATTTGACTTGAAGACCCAAACTCACTGTGCATACACTTTGAGAACCACTCACACAAAACATCATTAGTTGATCTAAAAATAATATCATCCACATAAATTTGAACAATAAGAATATCTTTACCATCAAATTTAAGGAATAATGTTGGATCGATTTTACCTCGAATAAAAGCATTTTTGAGTAAAAATTTAATAAGACGTTCATTCCAAGACCTAGAAGCTTGTCATAATCCATACAATGCCTTTTTCAGCTTGCATATATGATTTATGTAAAGCATAATGTAATATACAATGTAATCGAGGAACTGTAACTCAACTAAAAGTAAAGGACTTGTAAATAATATTATTGTAATAACAAGAATCTATAATGAAGATCAGGCAACTACATGTATCAATGTATTTGATGGAATACTGAAGATCACTGAAAGGCAGAGTGTCTAAACTTGTAACACTATAACTTATGTAACTCAATTAAAAGAAAAGATACTTAACTGGAAGACAATCAAGAACATGAAGCCACAAAGAAATCAATATTAAATGAAGACAAGGTAATTGATACAATTCTACATGTTAACTATGATCAAACAAAGAAGAAATCATTGAAAGAAGTTCAAGACAGAGTTGTTCATGCCTCAGTAATTTGTAACTTAAAGATTCAAGATCATAACTATCAGTATCAATAAGACTAATTGATTTCAAGTGAACAAGAAGGAAAGCAATAATTGGAAAGCCACATTACTAATTGAATATGATAATCTATTCAAGAAGCAGAGACACTATCAAGCCTAGTCACTTATGAATCAGACCATTGCATCAAGTGTCAGGACATTGATAACAAATTTATGTCAGTAATAGAGACCCAGGTTCAAGAGCTTGTTGAAGAATATGGAAGACATAAAGAAATCACAAGTTCAAGATGTTGCATTGAAGCTTCAAGTTGAAGCCCAGAATTTTTCTAAGTACAAAATGTTCGAGATAGTCAAGTAGAACATTCCTATGTAGAAGTTCTACTTAAATGTTCGAGATAGCCAAGTAGAACATTCCTATGTAGAAGTTCTACTTAGATGTTCGAGATGGCCAAGTAGAACATTCCTATGTAGAAGTTTTACTTAAATGTTTTAGATAGCCAAGTAGAATATTCCTATGTAAAAATTCTCAAGTAGATGTTCTACATAGAGGGCAGTTTCAACATGACACATGGCATCATCTAATTAGTAGATTTCCAAGCTTTCAAGATAAGATAAGATTTATCTGGATATCATTGGGCCACGTAAATCTTAGTCTTTGAAGACTACAGGACATAGATTACAAGTAGTATAAATAGAAGTACTTGTGTATTAATTTAAAAAGAGCAAAATTTTCGAGATAAACACTTGTAAAAGAGAGAGAGAGAGAGTATTCACAGAGCTTAGTATCATTTACTACCCTATTTACTTCTGGTGTACTTTGTAATGAATGTTGTAGCAACCCTTTCAAGTTATATATAAGACATATATTCCTTGAATCATTGTGTTCATTTATTACATGGTATTTATTGCTTCTTAAATTCGAAAAGTTGTATTCACCCCCCCCTCTACAACACATTTGGACCTAACAATTGGTATCAGAGCTTCATGTTTAACATACAAAACATAGATCCTTGTGTTTGGTAGAAGATTCATGATTTTTCTTTTACAGATCTACTTTTCAAGTTTTTCTTGGAAAGTGTGCTTTAATTTGTTTGACAGAGAAAACTCAATCTAAAAATTATTTAAATACTCCAAGTGTGATTATTTAGCTTGGGTGGACTTTAGATAATTTTTGTGAATTATTCTGGGGACTTTGATTTTTGGTGTTCTTCAAGAAGTCATCATTGTTCTTGATAAAGAAGACAATCCTAGCAACTTTTAATTACCTTTTCAAAAGACAAAAAGTGAAAATGGTGTTATTGGCTTTTGATTTGACATATATCTCACAACAAAAAGTATTACAGAAGATATTCAGTACCTAGCACGTGGGTTAGGTGAGAAAAGCCACAAAAGTCAAAGTGTGAAAAGTAATATTGTTTATTCAATATTAAAGTGACCTGCAACAAATTTCTTCCAAGGACAAAAGTTCTACATAGAATATTCTACTTGAATATTCTACATAGAATATTCTACTTGAATATTCGACTTGAATATTCAACTTGAGTATTCTACTTGGTGAAGTTCGACTTGGACAAAAGTTCTACTTAGAGAATTTCGACTTGGGCAGAAGTTCTACGTAGATATTCTACATAGCCTAGTCTTGGGTACTTAGAAATTTTTGGTGTCCAGAACTTGAACCTTGATTTATTTTGAGATAATTTAATTTTCTTTTAATTACTACTCAAGTAATAAGAAAAGTTTATTATCTTTACTTTAAATCCACATTAAGATGGCACCTAAAAATAATTTCAAGATTCCAATGTTCGACCGAGATCATTATGAAGAATGGGTGTTGAGAATGAAACTTTACCTTGAGTCCATCAATCCTGAATATCTGGAAGTCCTTGACAAAGGTAAATTTGTTCCAATGGTTGTTGTTCCTGAGCATATTGAAGGAGATGTGGTAGTACCACAACGGTCTGAGCCTAAGAAGGCAGTAGACTTTTCAGATGCTGATAAGGAGCAGATAGCTTTCGATACATCCGTTCGACAAACACTGATGGAATCCCTAGATCATAAGATGTTTAATGTAGTTAAAGGATTAACTACAGCGAAGAAGATTTGGGATAAGCTAGAGGTCGTCATGGAAGGTACCGCTGAGGTCAGAAGCAACAAAACACTTATACTCAAGATGGAGTATGATACCTTCAGAATAAGAAAAGGTGAAAGCATAACATATGTCTATCTAAGATTCAGTCAGTTGGTTTTGGATTTGAATTTGAGAGGTGTAACTCTCCCCGTGGTTGAAGTCAACACGAGATATCTAAGGAACCAGCCAAAAAGCATTGAACATAGAGTCTACGCTGTTAGAGAAACCATAGATTTGCACACAACTTCTCTGGAAGAATATTATGGAATTCTGAAGACCTATGAGCTATAGACCCTTCAAGATCAAGCATGGGATAATGATTCAAGAGGAAAGGAAGTGGCATCAGGATTAGTTGCTGATGAGGAAGAGTCTAAAAAGGCAATGATTGCAGAAAAGCCTAGATCATCACCTGCACCACATCAAGTTGAAAATGATGACGAGTGCACATCAAATAGTGATGATGACTACTTCACCCAAGAAGAGCTGGACAATATGGATGATAGTGTCGTGGCATACATGGCAAGGAAGTTCAGCAACATAAGATTCAAAAAGAGTAACCGACCACAAAGAAAATCTTCATCTTACTATCAGGTTACTAGGGGTGGTGGTAGTTCTCAAGGTTACAAAGGGAAAGGCAAGAGTACCAGCTACAAATCTCCTTTGGATTTCAAAAAGAAGTTCAAATGCTATAACTGTGGTGAAGCTGGACATTTTGCTACCGACTGCAAAAAGCCGAAACAGACTTATCCCAAAGAAACATATGAAGCCCTCAAAAGCAAGTATGAATCTCTGGTGAAGGAAAGATATGAAAAAAAAGCTTTAGTTGTAACAGAAGGCAGAGCTTGGGATGATTCAGATGAGAAAGAAGTTACTTATACAGCAAACTTTGCCCTCATGGCTGAGACATCAGATGAACCAGAGGTACCAGTTCTAACCCTTAAAGGTGAAATTGTTGGTCCCTGATATTGTAGAAGGGGGGTTGAATACAATATCTGAAAATTAATCACGGAATAATTTGAATTAAAAATATTATTTTAATTATTCGCGAAATATTAATTATAATGAAATACTGTTCAAGTGAAAGATATAATTTTAACTTGATTAGTATTACACAATTAATATGAAGATTAGACTTTATAACTGATATATTAATCTAGAACGAATTCGACATGAAGTGTTCGAGTTTAATCAATTATATTCAAACTTGCACAGAAATCTGTGAATATTACAATGTAGACAAATTTCTGAATTTGAACTGATTTTCTAACTCTTGATAAGTTGAACAACTGAAAAAGTGAAGAGATCATCTCATATTTATAGAGATTTGAAATGGCTGCTATGACCTTTATGAGTATGACTTTATTTCAAGAAAATAAGTCTGTATGACTTATTTTAACACTTGTATGACTTATAAAAGACTGGGCATGACTTATTCCTGGTCGGTATGACCTTTTAGAATTCGGTATGACTTATTGAAAGTCATACCCGGATTTTATCTAATTAAAATAAATCGGTATGACTTATTTTAATTAGATAAAAACTGGTTTAGCATGACCTTTATCAATTCTGCTCGGTATGACTTATTGAGATGTTTCGGTATGACTTATCAATAAGCTCGGTATGACTTATTCATATTCAAGCTCGGTATGACTTATTTATATATATATATATATATAAGACATTCGGTATGACTTATAAATAAGTCATACTAGCTGTTTATATATATATATATATAAGTCATATTGATCCATTTCTTTTATAGTAAATTAATTCTACTTAATTTAATTAGTTAATTTATAAATTTAAATTTAATTCAACTTGAATTAATTTAATTAGATAAATTAAATAATTAATTAACAATTGATAGTAGAATTAAAATACTATCTTTAGTCGCAGCCGTGCTGATAGTCTTGAAATCTTCCCGTCTTTTCTTCGTCTTCTGATCTTGAAACCTCTTGAATTAAATGAAGAATAAATATTATATTAGTTGACACACAAATGTACTGTCTGGTTCATTTGTGTCATCCCAATAAATATTCTCTATTTAAATAACATTTAACTAGAGGCCTTCTGTCATATTCTCTGCTTCACTATTTTCATTCTTCTTCTGGAATCTACTTGTAGTAACCACTTGAAAACTTCCATATTTTCTGTCTTCTATAGAAGTACTACCACAATATTATTTTCACTGACGCTTGAACATATAAATGAACTTCTTCCAGTGTTGAGTAGCAATCCCACAAAATACTTCTGATACTTGGATCCTCTATGATTAGTTGACTGTCTTTGTCTTGATTCCTGTTTAGTGTTTAGTATTTACTTCTCTTTATCAGTTAGAGTTGAGTTGCCATCTAATTATTACAAATAGGCCTAGTCATATGCCTTTCAATCTCCCCCTATTTGTTGTTAAACATTTTAACACACAAATTCCTAGAGGATAACTCAACTAACAACTAAGAAAGTAGTACGACATTTAATGACTGTAAATAATAAACAAAAGTTCTGGTTTTATATTTAACAATTTTCCAGATTCATACATAAAAGATAAATACAAGATAGATGTTCCTCTAGCACTGAACAATTATTACAAAGTTTCTATCTTGTTCTATCTAAGTCTTCAGTCTTCTGTTGTATCAACTTCACCTTCTTCTAGGATTGAACTTTTATGAATTGGTGTCCTCGGTACTTCTTCAGATACTGATTGTTCTGTTGTAGTGGATTCCCCATACAACTTTCTTTGTTCAGCTCTTGCTAACTGCCACATCACTTCCTGTTCAACAGGATCTACTATCTCTTTTTCTACATCAGATGGTTGTGTTGAATCTATCTTTGGTATTTGCCTGATGTATGAATGAATTCTTTTCGACAGATAGTAGTTTCTTATCTTCTCTGCAGCATCCATTTTAGCTTGGGATTTGAAACCTTTTGACCTTAGCATCTTTTCAACTTGAATCATGTACTTAACTGTGTAGCCCTTAAAAGATTCCTCATTTAACTGCATGATTTGATACAACTTGTTTGAGAAAAATCTTACCTCGTGAGGATCAAATAAGATCTGAGGACTAACAGCTGTGGCAAAGACTCTAAGTCTATCCCTGAGAAGTTCATTTTCTTCTGAGCTCCTCTTTATTCTGTTCAAAAACGTCCATATTACTGATAAACTTCTTTGCCTGAAAAACTCTAAGGAAATTCTGAATGTTCCATTCCTGTGTGTGTAGACTAGTATCTGCCAGTCTTCAAGAATGTGATCCACTAGGATAGTGATGTAGTCCACTTCCTCTTTCAGAGCTTTCATGAAGTTGTCAATGTTGTCATTTGACTTTTCTAGACGCTCAATTATTGATTTCAGATGCTTGTCTTCAAATGGACCCTTCTGTTGTTTGTCCATTATTTCTCTTGCAGTATCCCATTTCTTTCCAATCTTGAGCTGTACATCTCTCTTCTTTTCTCTGACTGCTATGGCCCAGAGATTTTGCTTTTCTTGGCTTTCTTCTTTTTCAGCCTTTGTTCTTTCCATGACTAGAGCTTTCAGATTTTCAGTTTTTGCATGACTTGCCTTGATGTCTTCTTTTAGTTTCTTCATTGCCTCTTCATAGGCTGGATCAACTTCTTTTTCTTCTGGAAACAAAAAATCTTCATCAAATGCAATCTCTTCCTCAGCTCTGCAGTAGTCAGGAAAGTTTGATTCATCATGAGCACTGTCATCGATGAATTGCTCTTTAGCGTAATACTGTTCTTCTGGTTGTGGATCAAACGATTGAAATTCTTCTTCAGAAAACATCTTTGCTTTACCTTTATCTTTAGTAGTAGCCCTTTCGTTTTCAGCTGCTACTTTCTCTTTTGCTTTCTCCCCCTTAGTTGAGGGATCCTCTTGGATTTTAGAAGCTTCAAAAGATGTCAACATTTTCTGCATAGTCAGATAGACTTGCTTCATTCCTTCATTCAAATGTGTCATTCCATCATCTAGTTTGCTGAATCTTTGTGTAGAGATCTTTTCATTTTCAATGATTGTTAATGTCAAGCTTTTCTCAACCTCGTCAATCTTTTCATGTAATTTGCTGACTTCTTTCATGTCGTCAGCAATAAGATTATGTACACCCTGGATGTCTTGAGTTTTTAGAAGAATGGAGGTTTTGACATCATCAACATCTTTTCGTACTATTGTCAGCTGCTGTGTTACAGAGGCAGATGTAGATTTTTCTTCTGCTTGTGCTTTTACTTTTACCAACTCAGCCTGAACAATTTGCATTTCTTTCTGGAGAGCTTCCATTTTGGATAAAAGTTCACTGTGTATGTGTGCACTCAGCTCACTTGCACTCCTGTTTATCTCACTATCACTCTGTGCATGTGTTTCACTCTGTGTTTGCCTCACATCACTCGTGTTTAGCTCCTTTCCAGATCCTGAAGCTGTACCTGCATATATAACAATAGCTTTTGAAGAGTCAAAATGCTCTTCTGATGCCTGTGAAGGCGCGTCCTCAACAAGATTAACTTGAAGTGGCTCCGCTACTGACGTAGCTACTCCGTGAATGGAGTCCCATCTCCCTCTATGGAGTGGTTGCCTCTCAAATCCACCAGTGGATTCGAGACCTTCTCGAAAGAGAACTGGATGAAAGAAATCCAGGGGAGTCACCACCTTAGACAATGTAATGACAGGCTCTTGAGAGTCTGTGGTGCTCCTTAGTACCTCAGAGAGTATCTGATGCTGCACTGCATTGAAAATGTCATGGTCCACAACATAGGTGGCATCCGACGAGTTTTCATTAAAAACATTTTCTTCAACAAATGTGCCCTCATGTGTTGGTATTTCTTCAAGTGAAGGTTCTGCTAGAGTGATTGCTAGCAGTGTGTTTTCCTCACTATTTGATGCTGTGGCCGAGCAGCGAATTAGATCACCTGGTTGAACAAGTGTATCTAGAGAATCTTGGATGGCCATGTTAAAATCCATATCCCATTGACTGGAATAGGTAGAGGCTGCAGTTGTCTCAGGGTCAACTCTAGAAATTTTTGAAGGAGGAGACAGAGCTGCGGGTTCACTCACATCAGCACCAAGACCTCTAACTATTCTGACAGGTTTCTTCCTTTTTCTGACTTTTAATGAAGAGGAGGATGAAGGAGAAACTGTTTGAGGCTCTAATTCAGCTGGGGACGGAACCTGTGTGTTTTCAGGTTCGTAGCTGATATCCTGAAGTGTAAGACCATAATTATAGTCCGCCACAGATAAATCTAACAGAGCAGTGGATATATCTATAGGTATTGAACTAGAAGATTGTGAGTGAGATATTACCTGTTGATCTTGTGCCACTTGATCGACATGCTGAGCAGCTTCAAGTAGAAGGTGCACAGGATGATCCATTTGCATTGGCACTTGCTCTGACTCTTGTTCCTGCACAGGATTAGCAATGTGATCTAATATCTCAGCCATGTAATTTGTCCTTACCACTGGCACATCTTCGAATTTGGGGTTGTTGTGGAGCCTTGCAAATAAGTTATTCTGAGAAGTAGGAGATTCTTCTACAGGACTATTCTGAAATAAGGCTTTGTCTTCATCCATCAACAAATCATTCATGAACAGCATCAGGAACCTCGGATAGTAGACTTGAATGTCCTGTTCCCTGCTTTCTAGTTTCCCCATTTTCCTGATTATTTCCTTTAGAATCAACTTCCCAAAATTTATCCTCCTGTTGTGGGCCACAGAAAACCCTATTATTTGCAGTAGTGAAGATATATTGTTGAAGTTGTTCTTTGTAGTGGGTGCAAAAACTTTGGCTAACGTCCCAAAGAAGTAGTCCCATTCGCTTACCAATCTGGACTTCGTCAATCTTACCAAATTGATCTCACCCTAATATCTAATAGAATAGAAAAATTCTAGAACTTCTGGTACAGAGGGTGGATCCATGAAGTTGTCAGTTGGAAAGCCTAAAATACTGTTCACGTCCTCTTCAGTCACCATATATTCATGATTTCCTATGCTGAAAGAGAATTAAACTCTGCCTGCAGTACTCCTATTCCTCGCAGTGGAATACAGAGCCCTAAGTGCTAACACTTGCAACGGGGCATCCAGAGTAATTGCAGTTCTTACGAGTGAATGTTCATTCATAAATACGATCCACGGTCGAAACCTCTCGACTGAACAATTCACCTGATTGAAAAATCCTACAAAATTAGTTTTTACTAATTCGCAAAAACCAGCCATTTTTTTTTGTTTAAGCTATTACAAATAATAAGATTACAATGTGCGATTACAAATTAAAAGTAACAATTACAATTCAAAATCCGAAAATTACACTTGAAAATTGAAAACCTAATTTCTAATAAACAAATCAGCTTTAATTCGTAAAACACTACACAACAGTCCTCTAGTTCACAAAAATCACTTGAATGCTTCGATTATTCCAAAAACAAGAACAGGAACAGTAGTTTGATTTTTGAGGAAAATCGGGCAGAGTTTCCTTTGTTTTATATGATTTTCACAAACTAGCAAGCACAGATGCTTGTAAACACGGATTAGTAACTGAACTCAGTTGAAAATGATTAAAAACGATCGAATTTTTTGAATGAAAAGGCTGTTCGTGAGTTTGTGTGTATCAGCGTGTGTATGTGTAAATAAAGCTGAGTATGACTTAATATTAAGGAAATAAAACTATGCTCGGTATGACTTAATTTAAAACAGGGCATTTGAATATCTCCGTATGACTTATTAAAAGTCATACCGAGTTTTATTTGCATAAAACTTAAAAGAATAGGTCGGTATGACTTATTTTTAATAACTCTCGGTATGACTTTTTTTAATAAACAGAAAAAGACATGCCGAGTTTTATTGAATAAGTCATGCCGAGATTTTTGTTTTAATAAAGTCATACTGACATTTTATACAATTAATATAAAGAAACTATTTTAAGAAAAATAACAATAATTTTCATACTAATAAATATTTACATTATTAATTGTTTTAAATAATTTAAGAATTAAATTAACTCATGTTTGAATTAATTTAATAAGTAAATTAAATGAATAATTAATAACATAATTATTTATATTAATGTACAATAAAAGAAAATATGCATTAATTTACATACATGCTTAATTTAAACAAAATTACTTATGCTTTAATTGAAATAATTATCTTTTAAGAATATTGATTTAAACTTAAGATAATTTTCCAAAAATTCATAAGTCCTAGGATTTTATTAATTCAAGTCTCATAAACTCTTTAAATATTAACATTTAATATTTATGAGCTTAAGTTAATTCCCAGCAACCAAAAATTTAGCCATAGTTTAACATCCCTAATTCACTAACCAACTTTGAGAAAGTGGATTCATCAAGTGGTTTTGTGAAGATGTCGGCTATTTGATCTTCTGTGGGTACAAAATGTAGCACCACAGTTCCGTTCATGACATGCTCTCTGATAAAGTGATACCTTATGTCAATGTGCTTGGTTCGTGAATGTTGTACAGGATTGTTGGAAATAGCTATAGCACTTGTGTTGTCGCAGAAAATTGGAATTTTATTCAACGCAAGTCCATAGTCATTTAGCTGATTCCTGATCCACAAGATCTGTGCACAACAGCTACCTGCCGCAATGTATTCTGCTTCGGCTGTCGAGGTAGATACTGAATGCTGTTTCTTGCTGTACCAGGAGATCAACCGTCGTCCTAGAAACTGACAGCTTCCAGAAGTACTTTTCCTGTCCATCCTGCACCCTGCATAGTCTGAATCTGTATAGCCAATTAGGTCAATACCTGTATCCTTAGGGTACCAAATTCCAAGATCTGGTGTACCCTTTAGATATCTAAAAATTCGTTTAACGGCTATAAGATGAGATTCCCTAGGGTCAGATTGAAACCTTGCACATAAGCATGTTGCAAACATTATATCGGGTCTACTAGCAGTTAGATATAATAATGAACCTATCATACCTCTATAACTTGTGATGTCAACTTTCTTACCAGTTTCATCTTTGTCAAGCTTCGTGGCTGTTGGCATTGGGGTTTTTGCCGGTGAAGAATCTTCTAGACTGAATTTTCTGAGAAGATCTCTTACGTACTTTGATTGGCAAATAAAAATCCCATCTTCCTTTTGCTTTACTTGCAATCCAAGGAAGAATGACAGCTCACCCATCATGCTCATCTCATATCTACTCTGCATTAACTTAGCAAATCTCTTGCACAAGTTTTCGTTAGTAGAACAAAATATAATATCGTCAACATAAACTTGGACAAATATCATATCTTTATTATGTAATTTGTAAAAGAGAGTTTTATCTATGACACCTCTAGTGAAACCATTTTCAAGTAAAAACTCAGAGAGAGTGTCATACCATGTCATCGGTGCTTGCTTGAGTCCATAGAGAGCTTTGAAAAGAAAGTACACAAAATCAGCAAACTCTGGATTTTCAAAGCCAGGGGGCTGTTCCACATATACTTCCTCTTCTAGCTTTCCGTTCAGAAATGCACTCTTCACATCCATTTGATAGACTTTAAAATTGGAATGTGCTGCGAATGCCAGAAATATCCTGATGGCTTCAAGTCTTGCAACTGGTGCGTAGGTCTCGTCATAATCAATTCCCTCTTCCTGGGAGTAACCCTTTGCAACCAGTCTGGCTTTGTTCCTTGTAACAATGCCATCACCGTCTAACTTGTTCCTGTATACCCATTTCGTGCCAATAACAGATCTATCTTTAGGCCTGGGTACCAGTGTCCAGACTTCTTGTCTTTCGAACTGATTGAGTTCTTCTTGCATGGCAAGAACCCAATCTGGATCAATTAGTGCCTCTTCAATCTTCTTTGGTTCTTCTTGAGATAGAAAAACTGAAAATAAACATTCATTTGAAGTTGCACTTCTGGTTCTTACTCCAACATCTGGATCACCTATGATCAATTCAAAGGGATGATTTTTACTCCATATCCTTTCCCTTGGAAGATTTGATCTTGATGATTCGCCTTGAAATTCATTGTGATGTTGTGTTGTGCCAGTTGATCCTTCATCTCCCCCTGAGTTGCTGCCAGGTTGACTTGTTGATCCACCACTGGTATTAGCAGTATCTCCAGTGTTGCCATTGTTTCCACCACTATTACCTGGATCATTATCATCATTGTTGTCATTATTTCCTGCTGCAACCTCAGGTTCTTCTTCGTCATCAGAATGTGAGTCTGGATAATTATCAAATTTTAATGACTCAGAAGAATCTTCAGTTTGGATACTTGGGATTTTAGTGTCATCAAAAGTTACATTGACACTTTCCTTCACTTGATGCTGATCAATTATGTATACCCTATATGCTCTTCTTGAGTAACCGACAAAAATAGCTTCATGTGCCTTGGCCTCAAATTTGCCACGATGTTCATCTCCATCCTTTAGCACAAAGCATTTGGCTCCAAATACATGAAAGTACTTGAGAGTAGGTTTCTTGCCAGCCATTAATTCATAGGGAGTTTTCATATGATCTTTGTTGATCAAAGTTCGATTCTGAGTATAACAAGCTGTATTAACTGCTTCAGCCCAGAAGTAGATAGGTAACCTTGATTCATTTAGCATAGTCCTTGCAGCTTCAATCAGGGTTCGATTTTTCCTTTCTACAACTCCATTTTGTTGCGGAGTTCTTGGTGCTGAGTATTGCCTTGTTATTCCCTTGTCTAAGCAGAAGTTATTCAGAATTTCATTTTTGAATTCCGTTCCATTATCCGATCTGATTGCCCGGACAGGTAACTTTGAATCTAACTCAATCAGCTTTATATGATCAATCACCAAATGTGGAGTTTCATCCTTAGAGTTCAAGAATAAAACCCAGGTATATTTTGTGAAGTCATCCATAATCACTAAGGCGTATTTCTTCCTTGACATAGACAGAATATTTACTTGACCAAATAAATCCATATGAAGGAGTTGAAGTGGTTCAGTGATGTTTGTAGTGTCTGTGCCTCTGTGAGTTGCTTTCTTTGACTTCCCTTTCTGACATGCCTCACACAATCCTTCTTGTGTAAATTCCATCGGAGGCAGTCCTCTCACCAAATCCCTTTTGACTAGAGAGTTCATTGTTTTGAAATTCAGGTGTGAGAGCTTCTTGTGCCATAGCCAGCTTTCTTCTGATGAAGCCTTTGAGTAGAAACAGTTTGCTTCATCTTCAGTTCCCGTGTTGATTCATTAAGCACTTCTCCTTGATAAAGTTTACTTTGTAACCTCTATCACAGAATTGACTGACGCTGAGTAGATTGTGCTTAAGTCCTTCCACCAAAGAGACATTTTCAATGATAACATTTCCTGTATTTAACTTGCCATATCCCGTAGTCATTCCTTTGCTGTTATCTCCAAAGGTGACGACTGGGCCAGCTCTCTCAACCACGTCTGATAGCAGGGCTCTATCTCCGGTCATATGCCTTGACGATCCGCTGTCCAGGATCCATATAACTCGGTTTACCTGTTTAACTCCCTGCAATTATCAAACGGATTAATTCGTCTTCGGAGCCCAAAATTGATTGGGCCCGGCATACTTAAAGAATTGACCTTTGTCTGCTTTGACAACAGATCCTTTTCGAATAACATCATTTTCTTCCTTGACTGTTCCTACCTTCCTATAAATAGTCTTAACAACTTTCTGTTTAGACTTAGGAATATATGATTCCTTCTTCTCAGGTGAAGGAGTTGCAGTCTTGGATTTAGCAAATTTACTATTGATGTGCTGTCTAGGTGTCATGTTATCTTTCTTAGCTATCATGCGTTTAAAGTAAGCAGTCATAGCATTAAAAGCACATAACATGCAATTCAATATACCACATGGTCTATGGAAAGCATCAATCGTAGGCATGTTATTCAATACAGTAGGAGGCTTAACAGATTCTACTTCAATTTTCTCATTATCTTTGAAGTTTTCACTAGAATGAAATTTATTGTTACTGTTCCTACTGTTCACAAATGTGTTGGGTCTGTTCATTTTATTCTTTAAGTCTTTTGCACCTACACCAGGTCTGGGGGAATCAGAAGTTCCCACATCTTTCACTGGGGTCTCTGGTGCACGCCTCTCTTTCTGGACATTAACTCCTTTTATGTCCTTAACCTGTTCTCCTCTCTTCTTCTCTTCCTCAAGATCTTCCAACTGCATTTCATATGCAATCAGTACGGAGCTCTCAAGGATAGGTTCAGCTATCGGTGTTATGAAGAGAGGTTTTGGTGTGTCTTTAACAACATGTGGGATACCCCTTTCTACAGCACTTTTTCTAAAGGGGGTTATGTTGCTTGGCATTCCTACAGATATATTGTACTCGAAGCCTATCCCAACTTTACGACTTATTTCTTGTTGGTCAACTAGGTTCTTTACAATATATGAGGAATTCTTATATGCAAGACACTTCTTCTTTTCTTCTTCTATCTGGTTTCTGAGATTGGCTTCTGTTACAACATGACAACTGACTTTACTGACTTGAACAACTAAGTCTTCAGTCAACTTAACAGTCAACTTGTCATGATTTCTTTTTAACTGTTTAAAAACTTCAGTCTCATCAACTAACTCTTTGACTTTGAGTCTGAGTTTCTTAACCTTATCTCTTTCACCATCTAGTTCTTTACCTAGCAAAGCAAACATCTTAGGACAAGAAGGATTTACCTCTATTCCTCTATCACGGGTGGGAGACAGTGATTCCTCTGATGAAGTCATAAGAGCAAGATTTCCTAGCTCTTCCTCATCATCGTTATCTGAATCATCCCAGCTTTTGCCTGCTGCTAGATAGGACTTTCCTTGATGTTTTTTCACGAGCGCATCATACTTTTCCTTGAGCTCTTCGTAAGACTCTCTCTTCTTCCCTTGCTTAGGCTTCTTGCACTCAGTTGCAAAGTGGCCTAGCTCATTACAGTTGAAGCAACGAAACTTGCTTCTATCAACTAAGCCGGTCTTGTAGCCGCTTTTCGATATTGCTGTCGAAGAACCTCCTTTTTGGAATCTTCCAAAATTAGGCTTACTTCTGAATGAGGAGTTTCTTCGGAATCTCATGTTGCCAAACTTCCTGGCAACCATAGCTAGAGATTCATCTTCTAGCTGATCTAGTTCTTCCAGTGAGTAGAAATCACCATCTTCTTGTTTGTCAGCAGTATGTCCAAGTTCTGGAACCACATACTCTGTTGAACTGTTAGAAGGTGCAACAGCCTTCACTTTTTCTTTCTCTGGTGCTTCTACCATTAATGCCTTGGAGGAACTCAGTACTTTACCTCTTCCGTACATCTATCTGGTTTGGATTTGTTCCAGCTCATAAGTTTTTAAAACTCCGTAGAGTCTTTCTAGGGTTACCTCTTTCATATCCCTAAATTCCCGAATAGCTGCAATCCTGTGTTCCAGATGCTCTGGTAAGGTCAGCAAAAACTTCCTGTTCACCTCTTGGTTCTGATAAAACTTTCCATTCATGTTGAGCTCGTTTATCCGTTTGTTTAGTCTCTGAAACACCTCAGAGATACCCTCACCAGGGTTGGATCTAAACTGCTCATATTGGGTGGTTAGGATCTCCAGTCTATTCTCTTTAACTTCTTCAGTTCCCTCATTGATAATTTCAATTGTTTCCCAGATCTGTTTTGCATTCTTGCAATTTACTACTTGGTTGTACATGATGTAGTCTAAGGATTCAATTAATATGAGCTTCAGGTTATTATCAAGGGACACAGCTTCTGTTTCCTCATCTGTATAGTCTGCCGGACTTTTTGGAAACTGTCTGTGGGGAATTACAACCCCATCAACCGTGTGTTCGAGAATAACTGATATAGGGGTTCAACACATTTGGCCATGACTAATGCATACTTGGGATTTGCAATCCCGATAAACAGTAGCATTTTGTGTTTCCACAAGTTGTAGTGTTCTCTGTCAAATTGTGGAATTTTGATGCTAATGACTTTCTGGGTACTCATCTTTAATAAGATTAAAAATTAAGTGTTTCAAAAAAATATTTTAATTTTTGACTTAAAACAATTTTTGATCAAAAATAATTTTTCAGAAAAAAAATTATTTCGAATAAAAAATTATTTCAAATTTAAAATAATTTTTGAGATCTGAATGAGTTCGCGGAATTTGATTTGGATCTGATATTAACTATATCAACCAGCTCTGATGCCAATTGTTGGTCCCTGATATTGTAGAAGGGGGGTTGAATACAATATCTGAAAATTAATCGCGGAATAATTTGAATTAAAAATATTATTTTAATTATTCGCGAAATATTAATTATAATGAAATACTGTTCAAGTGAAAGATATAATTTTAACTTGATTAGTATTACACAATTAATATGAAGATTAGACTTTATAACTGATATATTAATCTAGAACGAATTCGACATGAAGTGTTCGAGTTTAATCAATTATATTCAAACTTGCACAGAAATCTGTGAATATTACAATGCAGACAAATTTCTAAATTTGAACTGATTTTCTAACTCTTGATAAGTTGAACAACTGAAAAAGTGAAGAGATCATCTCATATTTATAGAGATTTGAAATGGCTGCTATGACCTTTATGAGTATGACTTTATTTCAAGAAAATAAGTCTGTATGACTTATTTTAACACTTGTATGACTTATAAAAGACTGGGCATGACTTATTCCTGGTCGGTATGACCTTTTAGAATTCGGTATGACTTATTGAAAGTCATACCCGGATTTTATCTAATTAAAATAAATCGGTATGACTTATTTTAATTAAATAAAAACTGGTTCAGCATGACCTTTATCAATTCTGCTCGGTATGACTTATTGAGATGCTTCGGTATGACTTATCAATAAGCTCGGTATGACTTATTCATATTCAAGCTCGGTATGACTTATTTATATATATATATATAAGACATTCGGTATGACTTATAAATAAGTCATACTAGCTGTTTATATATATATATAAGTCATATTGATCCATTTCTTTTATAGTAAATTAATTCTACTTAATTTAATTAGTTAATTTATAAATTTAAATTAAATTCAACTTGAATTAATTTAATTAGATAAATTAAATAATTAATTAACAATTGATAGTAGAATTAAAATACTATCTTTAGTCGCAGCCTTGCTGATAGTCTTGAAATCTTCCCGTCTTTTCTTCGTCTTCTGATCTTGAAACCTCTTGAATTAAATGAAGAATAAATATTATATTAGTTGACACACAAATGTACTGTCTGGTTCATTTGTGTCATCCCAATAAATATTCTCCATTTAAATAACATTTAACTAGAGGCCTTCTGTCATATTCTCTGCTTCACTGTTTTCATTCTTCTTCTGGAATCTACTTGTAGTAACCACTTGAAAACTTCCATATTTTTTGTCTTCTATAGAAGTACTACCACAATATTATTTTCACTGACGCTTGAACATATAAATGAACTTCTTCCAGTGTTGAGTAGCAATCCCACAAAATACTTCTGATACTTGGATCCTCTGTGATTAGTTGACTGTCTTTGTCTTGATTCCTGTTTAGTGTTTAGTATTTACTTCTCTTTATCAGTTAGAGTTGAGTTGCCATCTAATTATTACAAATAGGCCTAGTCATATGCCTTTCAGAAATGTCTATTGATGATTATAAGGTGCAGAACGGGGCTCTTAGCGAAGAGATCTATATGTTGTGCAAAAGCCTAAATACTTCTCAAAAGGAACAGAAAACACTTGTTGCCAAATGCAGAATGCTTGAGGCAAAAGTGAAAGAATTAGAGGCTGCTTGCACTATAGATACTTCCCTAAGAGACTCTATTAAAACTTTGGAACACAAGCTCAACCTTAAGGATGAAATAGAAGCATGTCTTAGGAATAAACTAGCTGAGCTAGAAACTAAATGCGAAGCTTATAAACTAACAGCTAGTAAAGTGAATGTTGATAGTGGCACATTTAAGAAGATAACTGGAGTTGGTGTAGGACTTGACTATTCTAACTTATCTAAGAAGGAAGGAAAAAGACCTATAGATACTAGTTCCAGTAAGATTAAAAATGAAATACCTAGCATTCTTAAATCTACTGTCAAACCTATCTTTAAACACTTCATTCCTCAAGAAGAAGAAGAGATTGAATTATTAGTTAGATACGAGATAGAAATGGAAGATCGCCAGAAAGAACAACCTGTAACTCCTATTAAGCAAGTTAAAATCAAATCCCCTAGAGAAGAATCTAGACCAGGATTAGGAGCTAAGGCTGATAAACAACAGAGTAAAAAGGAAAAAGGCATAAAAGAGGTTAAGGTAGAACGAGTAAAGAAAGCATGTTATCATTGTAAATCTACTGAACATCTTTCTTATGCATTTAAATCTAACATGAAAATTCCTGTTGCACATGCCATGCCTGTACCACACTCAATGAATAACATGCATCAGAATCATGCACAATGTGGTCAACCTAATTGTATGCCACGCACTTTTAACGTCATGCAAAACGTTTGTGAACTTGATGAATGCAACTAGTCAAACATGTCTAAATACTGCTACTAGTTCTAATGTCAAGAAGAAGCATGTGAGAGCTAAGATTGCCAGTCCTCCTAAAGTAAGGAGTGACAAGCCTTCTCCTAAGACTGACAAATCTGTCAAGTCTGAAAAAAGAAAAGACAAAGTCAAAAGCTCTAGTAATGTTAAGAAAAGTGCATCTCCTGTTGTTACATCTGATAATTCTCGATCTTATAGAAAAGCTGGGCCCAATCAAAGTTGGGTTTCGAAGAACGCCTAACCCATCTGTCATTGCAGGGCATTAAGCGGAACATAAATAAAGTTATATGGGTGCTAGATAGTAGAGCATCAAGGCATATGACAGGAAATAAGTCCCTGCTTACAGAGTTGGTTATGAAGGCTGGCCCTTATGTTACCTTTGGAGATGACATCAAAGAAATGACAAATGGATATGGAAAACTGAAGACTGGTAATGTCATCAATGAAGATATTTCTTATGTTGAGGGATTGAAGCACAATCTGTTGAGTATCAGTCAATTCTGTGATAAAGGTTATGAAATTGTCTTCAATAAGAAAGGTGTATCAATAACTCACATCAAGGAAGGTTCGTTGGCTTTAAGAGGAGTTCGTAAGGCAAATCTTTTTGTTGCGGACATGGATTCGGCAAATCAGAATGAAGTCACCTGTTTCTACAGCAAAGCTTCGGATGATGAAAGCTGGTTATGGCACAAAAAGCTATTTTACTTAAACTTCAAAACGATGAATGCTCTCGCGAGGCGAGAATTAGTGAGAGATCTACCTCAGAAGGAGTTTGCTCCTAAGGACTCTGTGAAGCTTGTGAAATGGAAAAGTCAAAGCGAGCATCGTATAAAAGTAAAGAAATTTCTAGTATCACTGAGACTCTACAACTTCTTCATATGGATTTGTTTGGCCTAGTGAACTTCCTATCCTTATCTAGGAAAAGATATGCATTGGTAATCGTGGATGACTTCTCCAAGTATACATGGGTATTGTTCGCAATGACGAAAGATGAAGTACCTTTCCTAATCATTGATCACATCACTCAAATTGAGAATGTTTCAACACTTACTGTAAAGACGATTAGAACAGACAACGGCACTGAATTTAAAAACGCAGTGCTGAATGACTTCTGTGTATCTAAGGGAATACGTCGTCAGTACTCAGCCCTGAGAACTCCACAGCAAAATGGAGTAGTTGAAAGGAAGAACAGAACATTGGTTGAAGTAGCAAGAACTTTGTTGTATGATTCAAAACTTCCCCTATACTTTTGGGCCGAAGCAAAGAGTACAATGTGTTACACTCAGAATAGAACCCTGATCATAAAAGATAAAGAAAAGACACCATGTGAACTGATGAACAACAGAAGACCAACATTCAATTACTTTCATGTCTTTGGAGCTAAATGCTATGTGCTTATAGACGATGAAAATCTAGGAAAGTTTGCAGCAAAAGCTCGTGAAGGAATCTTTGTTGGTTATTCTACAGATGTGGTGGCAGCTTATTGGGTATTCTTAGTGAATGATCGAAAAGTGACTGAAAGCTACAACGTCAGATTCGACGATACCAAACTCCCATCAATTTCTAAAGATAATAGTGAACCTGAGTCCTTAAAGTTTCAAAATCTGGACTTAGATGAAATTGAAGATGAACCTGAGTTGGTTGTTACTTCAAATATGCCAAGTGTTCGAGAAGAAATACCTGATTCTGGTGAAAGATCAGTGGAAACTTCTTCCGCACGTTCCGGCAACAACTCAGGGGGAGTAAACAGCAGCTCAAGGACAAGTGTTCAAGGCTCAAGACGAGATGACACTAGTTCTGTAGGAGCTGGCACTAACTCAGGGGGAGTTAGTGGAAATAACACAAGTAGTCAACACAACAATTCAGAAAGTCAAGATGAATCATCAAGACAATTTCCAAGAGAACGAGCATGGAATAGAGACCATCCGTTTGAATTAATTATTAGTGATCCAGATGCTGGTGTGACTACAAGAAAAATAGCAAGAGCTGACATGGCTAATATTTTCTTATATTCTGGGTTCTTATCCAAGCTTGAACCTAAAGAAATAGAAGAAGCTCTTGGTGATGCTGATTGGGTGATTGTTATGCAAGAGGAACTCAATCAGTTTGAAAGGCAGAAAGTTTGGAAACTAGTACCCCGACCGAAGAACAGATCAGTAATTGGAACTAAGTGGGTATTCAGAAATAAACTGGATGAAGACGGACTTGTAACACGAAATAAGGCTCATTTGGTAGCGAAGGGTTATTCTCAAAAAGAAGGTATTGATTATGATGAGACCTACGCTCCAGTTGCAAGACTTGAGGCAGTCAAGATATTCTTGGCCTTTGCAGCACAAAAGAACTTCAAGGTTTTTCAGATGGATGTGAAAAGTGCCTTCCTGAATGGAGAGCTAGAAGAAGAAGTATATCTGGAACAACCACCTGGCTTTGTTGATCCAGAACTTTTAGATTTTGTGTACTTTCTCTTCAAAGCTGTCTATGGCCTCAAACAATCCCCAAGACGATGGTATGAAACCCTATCATTGTTCTTAATTGCAAGTGGTTTCACTAGGGGAGTAATTGATAAAACATTGTTCTATAAAAATGTAAAAGGTGATTTAATACTTGTTCAAGTCTATGTGGACGATATTATTTTTGGGTCATCTAATGAGCGTTTGTGCGAGAAATTTGCCAAGTTAATGGAGGATAAGTATGAGATGAGCATGATGGGAGACCTGTCCTTCTTCCTTGGATTACAGATCAGTCAGAGAAATGATGGAATCTTTATCTGTCAGTCCAAGTACATCAAAGATTTACTCAAGAAGTATAATCTAGAAGATGCATCAACAGCTAAGACTCCCATGGTAACAGCCACGAAGCTTGATGAAGACAAATCAGGTAAACCAGGTGACGTCACAAGCTATCGAGGTATGATTGGCTCACTCCTTTATTTAACTGCAAGTAGACCCGATATTATGTTCGCAACTTGTTTGTGTGCAAGGTTCCAAGTGGATCCTAGAGAATCACATTTCATAGCCGTCAAACGAATCTTTAGGTATCTCAAGGGCACATCAAATCTAGGGATTTGGTACCCAAGAGATACAGGTTTTAATCTAATTGGCTATTCGGATTCAGACTATGCAGGTTGCAGGATTGATAGGAAAAGCACATCTGGTGCATGTCAATTTCTTGGCAGAAGATTGGTGTCCTGGCAAAGTAAAAAGTAACACACAGTATCTACTTCTACTGCTGAAGCTGATTACATTGCTGCTGGAAGCTGTGTAGCTCAAATACTGTGGATGAGGAACCAATTGAAAGATTATGGCATGGAGCACAAAAAGATTCCAATCATGTGTGACAACACAAGTGCCATTGCCATGACCAACAATCTTGTAGACCACTCAAGAACCAAGCATATAGATATCAGGTATCACTTCATTAGAGAACATATCGAGGAAGGGACTGTGGAGTTACATTTTGTACCCACAATGCAACAAATTGCAGATATATTCACTAAACCTCTTGATGAAGTAATATTCAATAGGTTGGTTGGTGAATTGGGGATGCTTAACACAAGTTAGTGATTTCTAATATCTGTAAAATTCCAGTTTTAATCATGTACATATGTTTTTAGTCTTGTCAATTGCCTATTTTATTTGTGCAAAGTTGAAAACATATGTAAATAATCTCTACAATTGCTCAAAATATCACTTCTGCATGCTAATTAATCATTATGGACTTAGACTTTAAAATGGTTAATTAATGAGTACTATAGGATGCATGTTGTGTTATTTTACATAAATTTATTGTGCTTTATGTGTAATTATTGGTTAAATCTTTGAATTTATGTTAGTTAGATTGCATGATCATAGGGGGAGTTAAATTCATATTATTCTAAATTTTTCTTGATTTTTAGATGAATTTACCTGTGTTTTTCATGTAATTTTTTATCAATCTAGATGCCTTAGAATTGTCAAGGAACGTTTTTAATTATTTGCTTAGTTAAAAATCCTTGAATTGTTATTTATATTAATTTGGCAAAATTTATTTGTTACTATGATTACAAATATTGCCAAATTATTTTAACTATCTTCAAAATTTGAAATTTTGAAAATTCTAAGTCTGGGATAGCATTCGAGTTATTCTATCTCGAATATTCAACTTGATGTTCGAGTTAGTCGTTATCTCGAACATTATCTCGAATATTCGACTTGATGTTCGAGTTATTCGCTATCTCGAACATTATCTCGAATATTCGACTTGATGTTCGAGTTAGTCGCTATCTCGAACATTATCTCGAATATTTGACTTGCAATTCGAGATGGGATTCCCAGGTGGGTTTTTTTGCTGTTTTAATTGATCAAATGATTATTTGTTCGAGTTAGTGTCATCTCGAACTTTATCTCGAATATTCGACTTGATGTTCGAGATAGTCTCTATCTCGAACCTCATCTCGAATTTCGACTTAAATGTTCGAGATAGTGTTCGACTTGATGTTTCCCAGTGCGTACTTAGCATTTCTTTCTTGTTTTCACAGGGGTATATTTGTCTTTGCTCATATATGCCTATATATACATCTCTAACTCGCATCAGTTTTCACTTTTACCTAATTGTTTTAACCCTAAATTTTTTACAGCCCCCACCCTCCCTCCCTCCCTGCGATTTCAAACCTTCATCGCCATGTTCATTCGATTTGTGTTCAAACTCATACATATCTCGAATTGCTTCCCGTTTTTAATCTTCCATCATTATTTGCATCCCATTATTGTGTGTTTATGTGCATCTATAACTGTTCTTAATTGTATTTGGTATATACACACATATCTATACACTCACACAAATATGTGGTATTGATTATATAGTGGTTGATGTGTTTGATTACATACTCGGTTGGTGTGTTTGATTTTGCCTACTTAATTGATTATAATTCCGTAGTTTAATTCCAAAGTAAGTACTTTGTTTAATTAAAAGGGATTATTCTGTTTTTTTTTCCGTTCTTAATTTTCTGTGCTAGTTGCTTCTTTTTATAAAATCCAATTAATTCACAGGAAAATATTTACAAACATGGCTCACCAATTTTCCCTTGCCAAAAACAAATTTTATAATATTTCTACGGAAATTGGTGATCAACCCCCGCGCTTCAAGTTTTGGGCACGATTTCTTAATTTGTACTCCAAGGCTAGTGTTGCTTTTACTGCCAAACCAACACTAGTCCATGATGCTTTACAGCAATTATGGACTAGTGCGGTTACATTTGGGAGCAAATCTGCCCCCTAAGGTTTCAGGTTTACCTTGGCAGGTCAGGAATATCAAGTTATAGAGGAAGTGTTCAACAGGGTTCTGGGATTCCTAATCAAGGATGTTTATGACCCCGAACTTACAACGTCAGAGCGTATTAAGTTCTTTGAGGAGATTGAGTGTTATCTTCCTTCTGGACGGATCTCAACTGGCGCCATCCAGAAACAATACTTTCATGTGGAATGGAATTACTTTTTCGAGGCCATCACAAGATGTTTTCGGGCACGCGAAAAAGATTATCATCAGATTCCAATTCCCATGCAGGTCTTTGCAGTTTCCCTAGCCCGTGAACTGGATATTAATTATGGCAGAATCGTTCTTTCAGAGATCGTGGCTGCAATGGGATCATCTGCAAGTAGAGACCTTTCAACTACTGATGTTACATGCTGGTATCCTCGCTTCTTACAGATGCTTATTAATCACTTAGTACCGACTGATGCTTTAGCTGTAAAACAGGCATTTGCCACAAGTGCAACATCTGCATCACTGGGCATGGGCACCAAGTCCCTCACAACGATTGCTAATCAAGATAAACATCACGGTAAAGCAATGTCTATTCCTGATAACATTCAAGTGTGGATTAAGTATGATGCAGGTATTACTTCAATGGCGGGGACCTCCCATATTTCATCACATGCTCAGAATCCATCTGCCCATGCTGACGCATTCCAGGGGATTCCTGACGACAATCTTGGTGATGAAGATGATGATGGGCATTCTCATGGTCAATCTTCTGCCGGTCAAAGGGACAGACAACCTACTCCACATGCTGATTCTGCTTCCTTTGCTGGACAAGGTACTGAAGAAGGTAATTTCTTTGAACAAGAGCAACTCTCTGTTCACACTACTGATACTTCTTCATCTAAATCTGATTCCGTGGCCCAAGATTCTGCTAACCCGCAGGATCTATCCCAGGGCGAGAGCTATATTTCTGATTCTGAGTCTGATACTCTTGCTTCCTCTCTTTCACCCTCGCTGACGGGAGTCAAAAGGCAGGCACCTGTAGATTTAGGTGAGGGTTCTGAGAGTGACCCCGAAGTGCAACCTATTCGGAAGAAAGCCAAATTTTCACATGCTGCAACTTCCAAAGCCCAGTCCAAACCTAGTGTGTCTATCACAACCACTCCACCTCACGTGAGTGGTTCGACCCTTGCACATTCTACATATAGGGATTTTGGTGAGGATTTTATGCCTTCTAAAGAGCCTGTTACTTCAGAAAGGCAAGAAGCTTTCATTGCTTTCGAAGTACCTTCACCGGTACCTACTGATGCTGCAGAGAGGATCGGTTCTGATGTTGTACTAGAACACTCTGCAGCTTCTCAGCCTGAGATTCCATCTCAGGATATGACAGGAACAGATCCCATAACTGCTACTCACTTTGCTTATCCAGTTTCTGCAGGTACTGCTTTCACTTTCAGGAATATTGTTGAAGACATACACGAGCGTGAGATAGGGAGTGTGTGTGAGCGCTTAGGGAGTGAGGGACCTTCATTTTCAATGCCCGAAACCGAGCAACAAACAGTAATAAAACGATTTTTAAAGCGAGGACACCCAAGCCAAACACCGTCCCTTAATCTTGAAAATCTTGACACTCGTATGACAGCAATTGAAAATGAAATAAAGCAGTTCGGGCAGTCGATGGGGCAGTTAGGGATCAATGTTGGAGACAACAAGAGAGCTCTTGATTACTACACAGCACGAATGGCAAGTCAAGCAACAACATTCGATGAATTGACAAACACGGTAAATGACTTGGGCCATGCTGGTGGTGTGTTGGGCAGCACTCTTTATGAAAGAATGGGAGCAGTGGAAGGCCTAATGCATACAATGGCAACGGAGATAAGCAGACTGATGTATGCAGTTAGGAGCTTTGTTCCCCCGGAGTGCTTTGACGATCAATATACTCAGCCTCCCCCTGATAATGATGGTGCTGGTGGTGCTGGAGGTGCTGGTGGAGCTGGACCCTCGGGTTCTGGTTTTGGTGGTTCCTATACTAGTGGTGGATCTAGAGAGAAGGGTGGTGTTCAGGATAACTCACCTAAGGGGGAGAGTACAAAGGAGACGAGACAGCAGTCGTTAATTATTGAGGAGGTTGAAGAACAGACTACTGATTTTGTCAAAGAAAATGAGCTATTAATTGAAGAGGAGGCTCAGAGGAAGAGAAAGGGTAAGACAGTGGTGGCTGAGCAAGAAGAGCCATTCATTGACTTGAGTTATCATCAGGAAGAAGTACATAAGGTACTTGATTCAGATTCTGATATGGAGGATGTACCTTTAGCACATGCAATTAAAAGATCTTTGATGGAACAAGGTGGAGGTGCTGGAATGTCTTCCGGAAAGCCTGAAGAAATACCTGTTGATAAAGAGACCCTGGAAGCTCAGCAGTTGGCATTGGAACAAGTTCAGTTCTATAAAATGAAGATGATGCAGGATGAGGCTGTTTTCCTTGAAAAGCAAGCGGAGCTCAAGGAGAAACAGTATGATCATGAGCTTGCAAGGTTAGCTGATCCTCAAGTTGATCTGGACAAGAGAAGGATCGGACAGAAATGGGATGAAGCAAGGAAGATTCTATTGGGAGTTTATGCGAAAGGAACTCATAACAAAGAGGCGGAAGACTTATTCTACAACTTGAACTTGCAGAATCCACTGATGTTGACTATATAAGTGCATTGAAAAGGTTGATCTCTAAAGCCAGAGTTGGATATAATGCGATGGTTAAGGAGTGGCAGGTCATCTTGTCTTTAGTCGAAGGAGTCCCGACATCTTTCTTGTTTGTGGATGATCAATTCATCTTGAGAAGATCTGCGTCAGAGTTGTTCTTGCTAGTAACAAAAATTCAATATTCTCAAGCTGAGGAGCTTAGCATTCTGTATAGAGATCAGTTAATGCAGCTAGCAGAGGACAAGGGACCAGAATTCTCAGCGAATCCTGATATTGTTCGGATGGTTGTTGATAGGAAGATAAAGAGGGTTAGTTTAGAAGAAAATGACCTAATGGCTCTATCGGTAGAATCCCTAAAAGCTGTATGTAGGCAAATGATGAGTAAGAGATTCACCTCTGACATTAAGGAGAAGTCAATGGAGTTTATTGAGAGGATCATATTCAATATGAGCAATGAGATTTGGAATATTCCAAACCCTCTAGACAATGTAAAGGTTGAGCCGGAGCTAATTGAAAGAAAATGGAATATTCTACAAGCTGTTAAAAATGTAGATGAAACTCTAACTCTTCCTTCTGGATCACTGGAACAAGGAGAGATAAGGGAGGCAATTGGTGTTCCAGGAAGAGATAGTGTATACTGGATACACTCATATGACGATGACACAGCTGATGCTTTGGCGTTCATAGATGCAGACCAGAATCAAACATTATTGCATATGAGTAGGAAATGGTTGCTGCAGACTCAAGATGCCGCATTTCTGGAAAGAGTTTTAGAAGTGTTCAAATGGGGCGAAGTGGAGAATGAAAATGTGGATGAGAAGCAGAGACTTCTGAAGTACTTGTATGAAGTAGTGGTGGAGAAGAAGCGAATGGAGCGAGATGCGGCTAATGTCTACAATACTAACCGTGTCAAGGGCTACCCCAAAATGATCTATTGTCAGTTCAAGGCTGATAAATCACATTGGAAATCTCAGCTCATAATGAAGAATTTTGAGGATATTCCAAAGATCAGAACTACTCAGGAGGTGGACAAACTCAGAAAGCTTTTCAAGCATCGTTATCAAGAGCCCATGAATCCTCTAGAAATGGAAGCGGTAAGTCTGTTGAATGCAAGGTGGAAGCAGCTTCATGATCCAGTCTACAAGAGAGAACAACAGCAAAAGGAAAGGCGCAGAAAGCTGAAAGAAGAGAAGCGCCAAGCTGAAGAAGCTAAGAAGAGGAGACGGAATTAGAATTAAAGGTCAAAGTGGTGTGAACTTGAAGTTGGAAAAACTTCATATCTGTTGGTTGCTTTAACTCACTTGAGGAAAATTCACCTGATCACGGTATGCGAGATAGGCTAACTTACCATACTGTAACCGTGAATCAAAGTGGATCCAATAAGGTGATATAAGTTTGACTGAAAGAAATGAAATAATCCAGGTGATAGGAATCACTCAAATGGTCTTTAATTCGAAGTTCGAATTCTTTGTCTAGCTTAAGTTTTATTTATTCTAGTTCTTTGAATTGTTTTCCAAGTTTATTTCAATTGTAATTTTAACAAGACAGTAATGTTATTTATCTTTTTCTTGTCTCATTGTTTAGTTGAGTTATCCCTTGTTAATTTGAATGTCACTGTTAGACTATCAAATAGGGGGAGATTGAAAGGCAGAGTGTCTAAACTTGTAACACTATAACTTATGTAACTCAACTAAAAGAAAAGATACTTAACTGGAAGACAATCAAGAACATGAAGCCACAAAGAAATCAATATTAAATGAAGACAAGGTAATTGATACAATTCTACATGTTAACTATGATCAAACAAAGAAGAAATCATTAAAAGAAGTTCAAGACAGAGTTATTCATGCCTCAGTGATTTGTAACTTAAAGATTCAAGATCATAACTATCAGTATCAATAAGACTAATTGATTTCAAGTGAACAAGAAGGAAAGCAATAATTGGAAAGCCACGTTACTAATTGAATATGGTAATCTATTCAAGAAGCAGAGACACTATCAAGACTAGTCATTTATGAATCAGACCATTGCATCAAGTGTTAGGACATTAATAGCAAGTTTATGTCAGTAATAGAGACCCAGGTTCAAGAGCTTGTTGAAGAATATGGAAGACATAAAGAAATCACAAGTTCAAGATGTTTCATTAAAGCTTCAAGTTGAAGCCCAGAATTTTTCTAAGTACAAAATGTTCGAGATAGCCAAGTAGAACATTCATATGTAGAAGTTCTACTTAAATGTTCGAGATAGCCAAGTAGAACATTCCTATGTAGAAGTTCTACTTAGATGTTCGAGATGGCCAAGTAGAACATTCCTATGTAGAAGTTCTACTTAAATATTCTAGATAACCAAGTAGAATATTCCTATGTAGAAATTCTCAAGTAGATGTTCTACATAGAGGGCAGTTTCAACATGATACATGGCATCATCTAATTGGCAGATTTCCAAGCTTTCAAGATAAGATAAGATTTATGTGGATATCATTGGGCCACATATATCTTAGTCTTTGAAGACTATAGGATATAGATTACAAGTTGTATAAATAGAAGTACTTGTGTATTAATTTAAAAAGAGCAATATTTTCGAGATAAACACTTGTAAAAGAGAGAGAGAGAGAGAGTATTCACAGAGCTTAGTATCATTTACTACCCTCTTTACTTCTGGTGTACTTTGTAATGAATGTTGTAGCAACCCTTTCAAGTTATATATAAGACATATATTCCTTGAATCATTGTGTTCATTTATTACATGGTATTTATTGCTTCTTAAATTCGAAAAGTTGTATTCACCCCCCCTCCCTACAACACATTTTGACCTAACAATCACTAAAAGAAGTTCATTACTATGTTCAAGCGTTAGTGAAGAATAAGTGATTCAGTATTTCAGATAGTATTGAAGACCAATTTGTTAGTGCTAAAAGATTTCAGTAAAGACCAGAAGCAATAAAGAAATACATCAAGTATGTCAATTGATTTAAACTGAGAATATGAAGATCAATACAGTGTTAGTCACTTGTGAACTAGACTAGTGCACTAAGTGTCAACACAAATGAAATTGTTTAACATATTCTATATAGAAGAAGTATTGATAGAAAGCAAGTATGCAAGCCAAAAGAAGCCAAGTCAATTTATACATGATAGAAATATTCGACACATGTATAAAAGAATCTAAGTCATGTGCACATTGGAACACAATTCGACACATGAATGTATGGGTATTAAAAGTGGCTAAGGCATTCACACATGGCTTGATAATTCGATACATGCAGTTCTTAAAGAGTGGAGAATATTCCAAGTCATATCACATGACTTAGAATTCGACACATGCCTTACAAGGCACTTAGAATTCGACACATACTTGTTCTATTTGATCAAAAAGATTCTAAGTCCTACAAGAGTGCATACTATTCGACACTTACTTCTACAAGGGAAAGGTAATTCGACACATATGTTGAATATCATCAAAACGACTAAGGCAAGCATATAGGGATCTAGGAATCGACACATATACTTCTCTCAAGGCTGGATTATTTTCTAAGTACTCTACAAGGAAACACACTTCGACACATAGAGAATTATCCGATGGTCAACTCAATTCAACATACAGGGAAGAATTAGTCGACACTTGGTATTGTATTTCACTTTTTTGTAAAGTTTACATATAAACAAAATGTATTTTCATTTTGAAAGTAATCAGAACACAACACACACATATAGATACAGTTGAGAGAGAGACAGAGATGATATGCACTGCCATTAAAGCTTGTATTTATTTCTTGTCGTGAGATTCATTGTAGCTCATACATCTGTGTGAGAGTATAGCACCTTCGGTTTATATAATACAAGTATATTTCTGAAGATTGTTTTTGTTGTTTAGAATCGTAACTTCTATATTTATTTCTCACCAAAATAGATCTATAAACACGAACCAAATCAAAAAACTACCCATATCATATTCAACCCCCCCCCCTTCTATGATAGTTTGGACCTAACAATTGGGATCAGAGTTTGTTGATTGAAGTTACAAATTAAGATCCAAAAAGAGTTTTTTGAAAAAGTGTATTTCTAGATCTAGAAAAAATTATTTTAAAATTTCTTTATTTTTTAAAGGAAATTCAATTTTAAATTTTTTCAAGATTTTAAATCCACTACTTTTTTAAAGGCTATCAATCGTCAAGAATTTGAATTAAAATTTTATTTCTCGAAATTTAATTTTTATTCGAATTGATTTTAATTTTTAAGAAATTAATTATTTCTTGAGATTTAAAATTCTTCGTAACCATGAGTACTAAAAAACTTAGTAGCATCAAAATCCCAGCCCTTGACAAAAATGAATACATTTTATGGAAGAAGAAGATGTCCACTTTCATCAAATCAGCTAATTCTCAATACATGGGGATTTTAGAAAATGGACCCTTTATTCCTCAGAAGCTTACACCGGAAACAGTCTCAAATGACGGAGAACGGGTTCCTCAAGGATTTACCCCGAAGGAGCCTCAAAAGTACACTAACACTGACAAAGAAAGAGTAGCATGGGATAATCATCTCTAATGTATCCTAATAGATTCATTTGACACTACAATGCTGAATCAAGTGATAAACTACACTAGTGCCAAACAAATATGGGATACTATTGATTTGCTAATGGAAGGTACTGTAGAGGTGAAGGAAAACAGACTGGATATTCTTATATCCCAATATGAGACATTCAAGTCACTACCCGGAGAGAGTAACACTCAAGTCTTTGAGAGATACAATAAATTATTGAATGACTTGTCTTTGCACGGAAAGGCCTACTAATGTAGGGAAATCAACAGGAAATTCATGTTGATACTACTAGCGCACCTTGAACACAAAATCTCTGCACTAAGAGATAGAAGTGATATAAATCAAGAATTATGAAATTCTATATGGAAAGCTCAAGACTCATGAAATGGAGCAAGAGCGAAGACAAATCATTATGGTTCAGAGACAGTGGAAAGCACTAATACAGCTTTGTTGAAGACTACAACACTTATAGCCAAAGATTTTGCTAGTATAGAGAACAACACAGAAAATCCTTTAATTGAGAAATAAGAGATTCTAGAAGCTGAATTTACAGAAAATGCTCAAGTAGGTGATGAAGATGACTTCTACTGAATAGAAGAACTTGAATAGTTAGAAAACAAGATAATGTCTTATATGACAGGAAAGTTCAAGAACCTCAGGTTTAGGAGGAACCCTAAGTACAAGTTCAAGAGTAACTCAAGTTATAGTGGTTCCAACATCAGAAACAACAACCAAGGTGGTTCATCTTCAGGGTCTTTTAGCAAAGGAGGTTACAAGACTAGAATGGTAGACCACATCAAGTTTAAATGATGCAACTGCAATGAACCCCGACATTTTGCCACAGAATGTCGGAACCCTAAGCAAGGAAAGGAAAGAAAGGAGTCGTATGATGAACTGAAACAAAAGTATAATGCACTGGTAAAGAAGCATCAGGGCGAAGCTTATATAGCCGAGGGAAAAAGCTGGGATGATTCTGATAATGATGAAGAAGAGACATATGGAAATGTTGCACTTATGGCAGACTCTTCAGAGGCATCACCTCAGTCATCAAAGGTACCATTTCTTTCCACAGTTGAAGTGCCTAATTCTGATTACAAGAAAACTGTAGAAGATCTTAGTGTAGAAATGTTTAATATACACAGAGCATGTTAACATTATAAGAAGAAAATGTTAAACTAGTTCTAAGGAATAAAATGCTAGAGGCTAGAAATGAAGAACTAGAACTTGCATGTGTTAACTTAGAATATCTTAGACAGAAGGTAGAATATCTAAAGAATATAGACAAATGCAATCAAGAAGTAGAAACCGCACTTAGGAATAAAATTTCTGAGTTAGAGTTAAAACTTCAGGCATATAAGAAATCTGCTAATATTGTTAAGGAAACAATAGATAAAAAAGTCATAGGTCAAAAAGCTGGTATAGGATTTGACTATGATAAGAAGGCAGTTAAGAGACATAAGGAATCAATTTCTGAGGAAAGTCCGGTAAAGCAAGACATTCCATATGTGTTAACAAATGTCCCTAAGCCCCTATACAAGAAGTTTTTCATAGAACCCATTGATGAAGAATAAATCACCATGAAAGAAGAAATCATTCCTGAGGATAAAAAGAAAGAGGAAGAAGATAAAGAGAAGTTGCCTAAGAAATCTGTAAAAATTGTAGAACCTAAGAAATATATTAAAACTGAAATAGGCAACAAGAATGAAAAGAAGAAGGCTAACAGAAATGGCAAGATAGATATTAATAAGAAAAATGATTATGCCTATTCTCCCAATTCTATTAGGAAAGTCTGTAATAACTGTAATTCTATTAGAAATCATACGCATGCATGCAAAAAGGTTAAAGTAGTAAAAACTGAAATTCCTAGTATACCTGTCATTTCTATCCCTCATCAACCATGTGGTAAAGTAGGATGTATGCCATGTGCTTTCAACATCATGTCTGCATACATAAACTTGATGAATGCATCATATAGTAAGTGCATTAATATAGATGTGAACATGAATAGAAAGTATGTTAGGGCAAAGACTGCTAGTCCTCCTAAGTCTAGGAAGGAAGCTCATGTCCTTAAGCCTAAAGACACTCATGTCAAGGCTAAACCAAAGGGTAAGGGCACAGTCGATGATAAAAACAAGGACAAGGAAATTTCTGTAGCTAAATCTGTTAAATTATCTAAGCCTCTTGGACCCAATCAAATTTCGGTGCCAAAGAAGAAGTAATCAATCTGTGGTTGCAGGGTATAGCAAAGAATAAACGTGTCATGTGGATTCTCGACCACGACTGTTCTAGGCATATGACTGGTGATAAAGCCCTGCTATCAGATGTGATTGAAAAAGCTAGCCCAATAGTGACCTTTGGAGATAAAAGCAAGGGATTCACAATGGCATAAGGCAGGTTAGAAATTGGCAATGTTATCATTGAGAATATCTTTCTCGTAGATGGATTAAAGCACAACCTCCTAAGTATCAGTCAGTTAATTGACAAGGGCTACAAACTAACTTTCGAAAAGGAAAGGTGTGAAATCCAAAGCAGGAAAGATACAAAGCTTTCTTTTCAATGAGTAAGAAAGGGGAATCTTTTTGTGGCTAACTTATTCTCTGCAAGCAAAGATGAAGTTCAATGTTTTTACAACAAAGCTTCAACAGAGGACAATTGGTTATAGCATAAAAAACTTTCACACCTGAACTTCAAGGCAATGAACTCTTTAGTTAAGAGGGAATTGGTTAGAGGTTTACCTGAGATGGAATTTTGTCAAGGAGGTCTGTGTGAAGCATGTGAAAAAAAGAATTCAAATAAAGCATCTCATCGAAGAAAAGACTCATCAGACATTATTGAACCACTACAACTTGTGCATATGGATTTATTTGGTCCAATCAATGTCATGTCTATGTCAACGAAAAGATATGCACTAGTAATTGTTGATGACTACTCCAAGTACACGTGGGTTTTATTTCTAGTCTCAAAAGATGAAGTCCCTCCGATAATTATTGATCACATAAAGAAGATAGAGTTAGAAGTTGATTTTCATGTCAGGAAAAATAAGTTCTGGCAATGGAACATAATTCAGAAATGTAACCCTGAATGACTCTAGTATTGAGAAAGAAATTTCAAGGCAGTTTTCAGTGCCTAGAACTCCATAACAAAATGGAGTAGTAGAAAGGAAGAATAGAACTTTAGTTGAAGCAGCAAGAACAATTTGCCTGTCAGGAAAATAAGTTTTGACAATGGAACAAAATTTAGAAATGTAACCCTGAATGACTTATGTATTGAGAAAGGAATCTCAAGGCAGTATTTATTTCTTGTTATGAGATTTATTGTAGCTCATACATCTGTGTGAGAGTTTAACACCTTGGGTTTATATAATACAAGTATATTCTCGAAGATTGTTCTTGTTATTTAGAATCCTAACTGCTATATTTATTGTTTACCAAGAACAGATCTATAAACACGAACCAAATCGAAAAACTACCCATATCGTATTTAACCCCCTCTTTAACGATAGTTTGGACCTAATAATTTGGATACTTCTCATGTTCAAAGCCCGTAGGTTGCTTGACATAAACTTCTTCTTTGAGATAACCATTAAGGAAAGCACTTTTCATATCCATTTGATGTAGCTTGAATTTCTTGTAGCATGCAAATGAAAGTTGCATCCTAGCCCTGCAACAGGTGCATAAGTTTGATCAAAATCAATCCATTCTTGTTGATTATAACTTGTACAACAAGCCTTGCTCTGTTTCTAGTAATAGTACTAAATTTATCAACTTTGTTCTTGAAGTCCCATTTAGTACCAATGATTGAAACATCTTTTAGCTTTTCTAAACATCACATTTTTGAATTGATTAAGGTCCTCTTGCACAACCATGATCCAATTCTCATCTTTCAATGTATCAAGAACAGTTTTGGGTTTCACTTGAGCTAGAAATGCAGCAAAGGCACAAAAGTTTGCTTTGCCTCTTCTAGTTTTTACACCATAAGAAGCATCACCAATGATTTGTGTTGGTGGATGATTCTTCACAGTTCTTGTAGCTTTGAGGAGAGAATGTTGGGATATCTTTTCGTGATCAGCTCTAGCATGAGTTATTGTCCTTACTATAGGATTTTGTGACCCTCCTAAAGTGAGTTTATGTAGTTGTTCAATTGCATCATCTATTGAGATTGCAGTGTCAGTTGGATGATTAGATGTTCTAGCTTGTTGGCTGTCATTCCGCTGAGCAGTAGATTGTGTAGAAGCTTGCTCTATTGTCTTCTTAGCTTACTGACTACATGTTATGTCAGTAGCTTTATTGTTGTGCCTTGGTGTATTATCATCACCTATATCATCTTCCACATCTCTTGGCTGATAAATGTTAGGTTCTTGAAATATAACATGAACAGACTCCTTAACAATGCATTTTTTAAATTAAAGACTCTATAAGAACGACTATTTAATGAATAACCAAGAAAAATTGCCTCATAAGAATTAGCATCAAATTTACCATCCCTGTCGATTTTCTTGAGTACAAAGCACTTTGAGCCAAAGACCTTGAAGTAACTGATGTTAGGTGTTTTGTTCCTCAGCAGCTCATATGGAGTTTTCTTAAGAATAGACTTGATCACCACTCTGGTAAGAACATAGCAGGCCATATTCACTGCTTTTGCCCAGAAACTTCTTGGCAACTTACTTTCCTACAGTAATGTTATAGCAGTTTCCTCCAAAGACTTGTTCTTCCTTCCAACCACTCCATTCTGCTGTGGAGTTCTTGGATCTGAGAATTCATGAGTGATGCCTCTTGCTTCACAATAGGTAATAAAATCTTTCTTGAATTCACCACCTTGATCGCTCCTTACACTTACAAGTCTTGTGTCCAACTTGTTCTCAAGAGACTTAATTGGCTTTTCAAATTCTTCAAACCACAATCTTTAGTACGGAGAAATAATACCCATAGAAAACGTGAATATTCATCAACAATGACAAAACAATATTGTTTACCTCCAATACTTTTATAAGATTCAGGATAAAAAGGATCTAAGCGCAATAATTCTAAAGGTTTTGAAGTTGATACCACCTTATTGGCTTTGTGTGAACTTTGTATTTGCTTGCCCAATTGACATGCCGTACAAACTTGTGTTTTGACATATTTCAACTTTGGCAATCCTCTCACTAGTTTCTTGATATATAATTTCTTGAGCAAGTCTATGTTAGGATTACCCAATCTTCTATGTTAGATTATTGGATCATTGTCAATAGTAGCTAAGCAATAAGCTAGTTCCTTCAAATCAAAGTCTAATACATATACGTTGCCTTCCCTTCTAGCAACTAGATGAATTTTTTGGTACGAATAGTAATACCACACTTATCTTTATCAAAATCAACTCTATAAACATCATCATGCAACTAAATTACACTAAGCAGATTATACTTTAAGCCGTTTACATAACGAACATTATCAATAAAGGTTGTGTCATTACCTACTTTACCTTTACCTAAGATATGAAGAGTCTTACTATCACCAACTGTGACACCTCTACATTTCTTGAATTTAAGAATGATAAATTTAGATTTGTCTCCACACATATGTCTTGTGCATCCACTTTCAACAATCCATGTTTTCGATTAGATCTTAGCAGCAAGACACATCTACAAAACAAACAAAAACAACAATTAACCTTTTGGTACCCATATTGGTTTGGGTCCTGATTGGTTAGTACCAAGTATATAAAGAACATTTAATTCAGATTTCTTGATACACTTTTGGATCACTTTAGGAAGGAATTTTGTGTTCTTTGAGTCCTGCCAGAACTATTTCGGTAAGCTTTTTGTCTGTTCCAGTAAGTTGGCTTCCTGTCAGCTCCAGTCTGGTAAACTCTAGTAGCTCACTAAGATCTGCAATTTTGAGCAAAATGACCTTTATCACCACATTTGTTGTAGCTTTTCCAGGGCATAACATACTTGAATGCATTTCCTTATCTTCATTCATACTTTAGTGCACTAGCCTTCTTATTGTAGTTCAAACCAACTCCTTCTTTGTCCAAATGTACCTTGATGCTTTTCATCATTGATTTGAGACATTTTTCTCCTTGAACAAAAAGGCCCATGCCTTTTCTGAGATTAATAAATTCATTCTTTAAGGAAATAATTCTTTCTTCTTGCTTTAATGACATGGCAACAGGCTAAGATATCTTGTCAGCATGCTGAGATGATGTTTCAGCAAGCTGAGATGTAGTTTTAATAGTCTGAAATGATTCCTTCTAGGACGATTCTCTGAGTTTGAATGTTTCCAGACATGAATCTCTTACCTCTATATCAGCCTTTAGATCAGAAATCTCATCAGATAGAGCATTATTCCTTTTGAGCAGAATTTTGTTGAAGCCTTCTAGATCATCAATCTTTGATTTTAGTTCTTTGATTTAGCTTTTTAATAGCTTATGCAGGTTCCTTGCTTCCTATATGTGAGTCCACCTTTGCCATGAAGTCTTGAACCATCTGTCTTAGATAAGAATTTTTCTCTCCTTATTGAGTTATATTCCTCTATTGGAATACTATCTTGATCCTGTATGGTTAGTTGATCTAGGATAATATTATCAGAAGATATATCAAATTTAAATGAGTTTACCTCACTTTTATCATCCTCAGAATCACTTTTTGCAATGATCTCCTCAGTTAAGCCTCAAACAGTATCGTCTTCCATTCCAACTAGTGCAAGGTTGACTATATCATCATTTTTGTCACTATCACTTGGTGTAATGTCTTCTTCATCATCACTCCTGGTTTGCATTGCCTTTGATTTCTTCTTTTCTTTGAACCCAGCTGGCTGCTTCTCTTTCAGCTTGTAATAGTCTTTCTTGAAATGGCCCGGTTTGTCACATTCAAAATATGTTAGATCACTTTTGGAATCTTTAGAGAATTTCTTGGTTTAGGAGAAACCTGAACTCCTCTTTTCTCTCTTCATTTTTTTTCTATTCGGTCATTTTCCTAATTTTTCTGGACATGAGAGCAATTTCCTCAACTGATTCATCTTCAGATTCCAGCTTGTTATCATCACCTTGTAGTGCCAAGTTCTTAATTTAGGAATAAGACACTATAACATAGATGGTCTATTGGAAGGCTTCAATAGTGTTGCACGTTCTAGATGATCTGCAATGTTAATACGAACTTTCTGTAACATCCCTGTAGAATAATCTTTAAGGCTTGTACTGATATGTCAGGTAGTCTAGTATGTTCTCCTTCACTACTTTAATCCCTAAGATTTTTTATCCAAAAATTTAACTCAAATTAACCAAAAACTGTACGCAAATTAATATCTTCTTTTCCAGCATCCGAATAAACAATGGGATCCTATTGAGTAGACCTTTCAGGAAATTAGTACCACATTTTCTTCAATCTGTTCCAGAATTAACTTCATTGGATAATCTTCAATCAATTTTAATTGTCTTCAATACCCAAAAAATTCTTCAACTACTTCTTCTTGAGCATCCTCGAATTAATATTTAAGAAAAATTTAAGTTTATAGAAGTTTTAATTTTCTTTGAAAATAAATTAATCAAAAATAAATATTTAAAACAAATTAATTTTCAAGAATTTCAAATTTTCTTAAAAATTAAAATATCATAAATTGATACTTAAGAAAAATTTTAGTTTTCAAGAATTTTAAATTTTTTGGAAAAATAAATAAATTTAAATAAAAACTAAAAGTGCGAAACTTGAAGTACACTATAAATGGTTTGAGTGACACTGAAATGATGTAAACCTAAAATAGACAAAATAAATATATTTAAGTTATAAAAATAAATTTACTTAAGTTTAAATCATAGATTTATTTTAAATTAAATTTATAAAATAAATTTATTTAAATTAAGTTTATGAAATAAATTTATTAAAGTTTAAATAATAAACTCATTGAAATTAAATTTATAAAATAAATTTATTAAACATAAATATATAAAATAAATTTATTAAACATAAATATATAAAATAAACTTTTCAAAATTTAAATTTATAAAATAAATTTATTTATCAAGTCCTCTAATCTTGTGTAGTCCAAACAGTTTCGACACTCTGAGCTTCACTGAGTTACGGATCTTGATTTGTATATCAATCAGTCTGCTCTGATACCAATTATTAAGTCCTTAAGTATCGTAGAAAGGGGGGTTGAATACGATACACACTAAAATAAAAAATTCTTTCGAATCTTTTACGGATAAATAATTTAGAGTTCGGTTACTGGGTTCAAATTCATGAGGTGAATAGAGTTTAGGAGGTTGACTTACTAATTTTCTGTATTTATGAATAAACAATAAAGTTATAGAAAATTAGCAAGTAAATGAACGGGACAAGTTTATGAGAATATATTTTTTGTATATAAACCCAGAGGGGTGCTACACCCAGTTAAAAATATAACTGGTTTCCAAAGAACAAATTAGTTCTTTGCTCCTACAAAGAGATATAACTTAATCCCTATACAATATTTGATTATTTGTACTAAAGGAATCAAGCTAACAGAGAGTGTTTTACAATAGCCCTGTGTATTTGCAACATAATGAACCGGCTAGAATATAAAACTCCAGTGAAGAAGGTATGTGTATGGCTTTGTATCTTCTTTTTCTCCGGCTTCAAATTTTTTCTCTGTATCTCTTTGTTTGGTTGTATATATTTTTAAAATGAGCACGTCATTTTATTTATATGGTGTAGACTTTTCAAATCAATTAAAATTGACTTGTTCTTCACAATGCTAAGTCATATGTTGTTCCTCTAAAGGGGAATGAGAGTGTAGAGAATAAGTTGCGTTAATAAGCCTATGTTGCGCCTACACTCTGTACTCCATGTCCAGGAGCCATTTGTTGACTTAGAAGAAATTATATTCTTCATTATGTTGCGTCTACACTCTTGTTATAGAGTGCAGGCGCCACATATCATTGCCTTGAAGCCTTGTAGAGTTACTTTTGCCTTAGAACATTTTCTATCAACTTATGTTGCGCCTACACTCTTGTTACCTAGTATAAGTGCCACATAAGTCAATACCCTTACTTAGAATATTTCCTCGAGGCTCGGTTGTGATTATGTTGTTCTTGCACTCTTGTACCCTTGTGTAGGAATGACATAACATGTACTTACCTTAGCTTATTTCATGAAGCTTTTGAGTATAACTTTAAATGTTCTTCATGTGGCTTGATCAACTGATTTTCTTCTGATACATCAAGGTAATTCTCTTCTTGCTGTGTTGACGCTTAGTGCATTGGTCTGATTCACAAACGACTAACACTGAATTAAAGTCTCTTGACTTTTATTCTTTTTCAATTTATTAACCTTGGACTATTGCATTGCTTCAAACACTGACTGTTAATAAGCATTGTACTTTCACTTGAATCTTTTCTGGTACTTCGACAACGTCTCCATTATTACCACAATCTTAAATACTTCATTCTTTATTCATCATTGATGCTTGAACATATAACTAAACTTCTTTTAGTGAGTATAGCTTCAAGACTGCAGCTGTCTTCTTTAACCTTTGTTTTTACCTTGTCTTCAATCCTTCTAGATTCCTATGCTTCGAAAATTATCTATCTTCAATCAATGCTAATACACTGAAATCTTTTAGTGGAAGTTTATACTGAATCTTCAACACTTTTGAAACCCTGAAAGTCTTTACACATTATTCTTCACTAAGGCTTGAACATATTAATGAACTTCTTTCAGTGACCTATAGTAGACTTCAAAACTTCTTCTAATGTCTTGATTCACTTTATCTGCCTTATCTTCATTTCTTCTTTAGTTCCGTATAGACGTATTATTATTTACCTGTCATGTTCTAGTACTGAGTTATCACGATTACTATTCATACCACTTCGTAATCTCACCAGCATCATCTTACTCATATGTGTAAGAAACATGTTGTTAAGAATGCTGACTTTGCATGTGGTTATGTAAAACCTCTAATGCGTTATAATAAAAAATTATGTGATAAATTTGAATGCATTCCATGTAACATGAATGTCATGAACGCTTGCATCAGGCTTAGGAAACAGTTTCTTGAAGGCTTAGAACAACAACTTGCAGACATCTTCACTAAACCACTAGATGAATTCACTTTCTCTAGGTTGGTTAGTGAATTAGGGATGTTAAATATAAATTGATATATGTTTGCGATAAGTTGAATGGATTCACAAGTTATTGAATGTTAATATCCAAAGGACTTGTGAATACCAGTCCAACTATTATTCTTAGACTTATAAATATCAATACTAGTTATCTCAAGTATATCAGTTATGCTTTCGTGGTAATTAGTCGATATAACATAAGTAGTTAGCTACTACATCATTTTCTATAGTTAAATGTAGCATAACAATCTGTGGTTTAGGATTTCTTAGTGGATTTCATTTCATAAGATCAAGATGAGAATACTATATCAGAGAGGATATGTTTTTATGTGAGAATTTGGTTGGTTTGACTTGCTTATCTTTTATTATGTATTCTCGTAGAAATCAATGTGTAGCAATTGCAATTCAGTAGATTAACTTATCTATTTATAGCATGTTAGTTAATATACGTGTTTGAATTGTGATTGGGTTGTTTTTATATTTTTAATTGGAAATTTCAAAAGTAACATGGTATGGGAACAAAAATTACTTCTGTTTTTCCAAGAATTTTCAAATAATCATATGTGTATAGTTGTAATATTATAAATATTAATACTATGTGTATGTATTTTAACTTGGATATATTTCGATTTTTAGTTACATCTGAACTAAAGTTATAAACTTTTTTTTGGGATTTTAAAGTTTTAATTTAAGATATATTTATTAAATTGATTTTATGAAATTTCAAATTATTTGTTAAGTGTGTTTTTTAAAAATTCAAAATTAATTAACTACTATTTGTCGACTAACAACAAATAATTTATTTTGTTAAAACTTTTTGTTTAAAAACTTTATTTGCTTAATTATCGAGAACATGTGTGTTTTGTTTTTAATTAATTTCTATCTTCCGAAAGTTATGAAAAATAAAGCTTTTTATCTTAAATAGTTGCTTAACTATCGGGTAAAAGCATTTGTAAGATAACCATCAAATGTTTCTCAAAAATTGTTTTAAAATTTTTTATTTTTCTATTATTAACAGTTTTTCAGTGTTAGTGTGCTAACTATCGGGTAAAGAAAAGATGCTTTTATTTTTTCAATTACTCTGATAGTTACCCCACTAACAGGTCTGATAGTTAGTGAGTTAACAAATACTACTCAATTCTTACCTTTGTCTTCTCTTCTCCCTGAAAAGATAATTTGTGATGAGGGAGATAGTGCCTTAACTACACCACTTAAGGATGGTGAAGGATCCCAAACATCTCTACCTCAATCTAGAAGGCGGTTAGACGAACTTGAGGTATCTGTTAAACCATCTCTTCCATCTGAACGAAAGTCAATTTTAGAGCCTCCAATAATGTTAAGTGTTGCACAGCAAGGAGCACACACAAAGGATGAATTCACGGTTCTAGCTACTTTAGTAGCAGAGTCTTCACAGGTGGATCTTGTGTGGGATATGCCTACATAGGCTATTGAGGGAGTCACGGGTTCTCAACTGCAACACATTACAAAAATCCAATATGGTGACCCTCCTAGAAGGAACACTTTCAAACCCTGAAAAGGGATGTCCACCTCTCATTTATGGAGAAGGTGAAAGGCAACCCCTTGATAGAGCATGGCGGTATTCCCAACAAGATTTAATATCTTGGGATAACCTACTTCAAAGAGGTATGGCCCCACTAGACAATGATGTAACAACAACTATTGAGTTTGGTGCTGAGATAGTGCTTCGGCATGATAGATCAAGAACTTATCTATGAGGTAATAATTCTCCACTTTGTGGTGATTCAGTTAATTCTGATAAATCAGTGATAAGAATACAAATTAATTGACGGCTACTGGTGGGCTGGAAGATCAAATTGAGAGGAGTGAAATAGTTACAGTGACTCTAAGCGATCATCAATTTCTCATACCCACTAAGTCGAGTGTTAGTGCTGAGAGACAAACATCTATAGAATTCCATGAGACACTTAGTAACCAACTTAACAACCACACTATGCACATAAAATCACTAAGTCAAAGGGTTCTAAACCTGGAGACAGTAGTTTCTCAAGTTCAACAAGACATAGTAGAGATAAAAAGTGCAACCGGGGCAAGTATTAGAATTTCAGCAATTCAAGCAATCTATTGAGATGGCATTGGCCCGTCTGTCTAGTGCTTTGGCAACTCATTCTATCCCACCTTTGAAGGATAACATAACTAAGGGGGAGAAAGTGGGGAGTCAAGAAAAAGCACTATCTGAAGGAGAAAAGGGGAAAGGGTTCTAATAGAGAAAGAAGTAAATATTCCATCGTCTCAGTAGGAGCAAAATGTACCTTTAGAGGTGCAACATGGGTTAGAAGAAGGTGAAGTATGGAATCCATATGAACCATATGATCCGGAAGAAGCTCACGTGATCTGGAGGTGTTTAATGAGTTTGTGAATGATGTTGCTTACCAATTTATAGAAATGGATTACATAGAAGTTTTTAATCTATTATAGGCAAACGAGTCAATGGTAAGGGAGTATGAGATTGCAAGGGCCGCTCAAGAAAGGATAAGAAGGGAACAATTTGCTCATTATATTCCAAGTAAAGGATAGGAGAAATTTGGGATAAGGCAGGGAGTTTACTATAAAATATTGAAGTGGGTTTGACTAGGAATGAAGACAAGAAAATCAAGTAGAAATTCTAAAAATCTCACAATAGTCATCCGTCAGTTAATCAGTTTTTTCCATGCACTTAAATAGACAATCAAATCAGTGTTTATCTCAACTAGTGAAAATGGGTGGCAGATGAAAATTATGTGTCGAAATATGGCTACAAAGACTATCTCTTCAAAGTTTCTCAAAAAAAGGTCCCTCACTGAGTTGTATGTGTTGAAGATTAGAGTGGTAAAAGGATCTCATGTGAACGAGCTGCTAATTGATATGATTGAAGACCGAATGTCTAAAGTAGACGTAGAGGCTCATAATAATCCCTACACAGTGATTTTCTTCAAAGATTGATTGGATCAGACATTGTGTTTGAAAGATGAGAGATTAGGTCTATATCCTTTGAAGCATCTGACTTATGTAGAAGGGCTTTTAAGAAGCAAATGATTTAGAATAGAAGAGAAATGGAAAACTGCAGAGCGCATCTATGCCTACAAGCTGAATGTATTATCATCTATGGGGAAGATGTTTCCAAGTTCAAAAGAGTAGATCCATCCAACGGAACACAACGTAAATTTCCAATTCCAAGAAGAGAAGAAGAAGATTGGGATCAAAAATGGTTTATGGCAAAAAAAAAAGAATTTGAAAACTCAAAGCCAGGAGAAGTGTACGCCTATGAAGAAAGGCCAAATTTTCCGATAGTCTACACAGATCTTGATGATATAAGGGAGACTGATTCGATTGTTATTTTGATATGCCTGTTCGAGAAGTCTAAGTCCATAAAGAACATTCCACGAATATTTTATAAATTGGACAATATCGTATTCAACCCCGCTTTTACAATATTTGGGACTAACAAACACGCTTCTTCAATAATTACAATCATTACAATGTTACTCAAATGAGGCATAGGCATGAGAGAAATTTTAATTTTTAGGAAAAAAAATTATTAACTATTTTAAAATAAATTCATGCACTTATTTTTGTTGATTCGAAAATTTCAGACTTAAGGATTTTGATTTTAGCCAAGTGAATGAGGATGTCAATAATAAAGATAATGCAAAACCTGAAATATTCAATATCCGTGTGATAAGGAATTTACTATCTGAATTCATAGAAGTTGAATTTTTCACTTTTTATTTTTAATATATATACACACGTTAAATTTTATTATAAATATCTAATTGTTTGCATCATATATGCCAGAGAGAAATTGTGTGTCAGGTAAAAAATTAGGACGGTTAGAGATGATTAAACTTGGTATTACGGTATTTGCTCGGAATGTCTCGGACAAGTTGAAAATGAAAACGGCAAGTTTAAATTTGTCAAATGTAAAATTTTTGTACCTTGCCGTGATAAGAGGTATGTGATTAGTTTTTTTTCTTAATTAATTTTTTAATTCCAAATCTTCTTTTTCACGATTGAATTTTGTGATTATTTGTCATTTCTAATACACTAATTTATATATATATTCCAATTTTGTGTCATTGCTGAAGATACTACTGGAAGTTCTGCCATAATTTTAGAAGATCGAGAGGTCCGTCGAATTATCGACAAGAATGTATATGATTTAATTGATAATCATGAACAAGTATTTTTATTATATTAATAATTTATTATTATTCTACCCTAATTCTATCTATTCTCTCTGGAGCCATCTTTCTTTTTTATTTCTCAAATATAGTCGTCGGGGCTTCCGTGGTGTTTTCCGGTGGAAAGCCTCAATCTCTTAGTTTTCTTTCATTATTTAATAAAATTTCTTAGATAAAAAATCATCAGAGCATCCAGATTTTTTGTCTTCTCTGATCAAATGGGTGGTTCTTCGGTTTCGGGGATCCAGTTTCTCTTATTATTGTGGTTTTACTTTTTGGATCTAAAACTTATTTTTATTTATAATTTTAGTTTTAATTTTCAATTTCAATTTGATTGTACTTTCTCCATTGTGAGAGTTTTGGTGTTTCTCTCCTTTATTTGTGAGAGTATGATTTTTCATTTAGTAATAAAAGTTTTTAGGGTATTACAAATATGTTTGATAACTCAAACTAGATTAACTCCAACTGGATATTATGGTGAAGCGGGTACATGTAAATATATCATCTTCAACAAATGGCGTGATTGTATCTCTAAAAAAAATAGATTAATCAGCTATTGTTTTTGTTTATGTTTGTTCGACGCGACTATTTTTGCAGATGTTGTATGACTTTTTTTTATTGAATTAATACTTACTCAAAAAAAAGTATTTTTATTATATTTATTATAATATAACTACACGCATTTTACCTTAAAAATGATATCTAATTATTTAGGCACATTAAATAAATCATTGTGTTAGTATAGTTTATACCCATATAGTGGAGTGGTGTAGACTTTGGATTATTATGATAGTTTAGCATGATTTAGAGCTCATGTATAAATCATGTTAATTTTTTTGACTAATTTGGCTTATAGCCTTACAAATGAGTATCTGTTCTAAAGAAATTCTCGAGATGAGTCAGGATCGAACCCAGGACCTGAGACGACAGATGATAAACCATCAACCACTTGGGTCGATTAATCTGATTTTTATTGTGATTTTCGATATAATTATTGCGTGGTAAGTTACAAGAGTGGTGCTAGGGACCCAAAAAGTTTTTCAAAATGATGTGATATGACACATAACTAAATTTAATTCGTGTGTGTATATGTATGCACACGGGCACCATGTTATTATTAAAAAAGTTACCATTTATCCATGTAACAACTCCCATCTGTAAAAAAAATTGGGAAAATTGTTTGGGTCCTAGCATTTCTCAAGTTACAATGACCAAATCATTAAAATTTCATGCTAATTTTTTCAGGATGGAAAGAGTAATAAATTGCCATAAATTCTTAAGTCACTCCGAGGAAAGCAGTTCACCATTACTATAAATATCACAGAAAATAATGTGAACGAAGGTTCAAAGTATGTACACTGCTAGTAGACTTGGCAAAATGAGTCTAGATCTGAAAAACTGAATCGAAATTCATTTAATTGAATCCGATTTTATATTCGAAATTACATAATCCGATAAATATCCGAAAATCAATTTGATCAGGATCGAAAATTACTCGAACCGAAAATTTAACCGAAAATAATCAGAAATACTAGACCCGATAATGAACTGGAAACGATTAGAACTGAATACACAATTATATGAACTGAATATGACTCGAAGTACGAAATCTGATTCAATACAAATATATCGAATGAAAAAAGAGATGAATTGAATTTTAATCTAAATTTTTAATTATATTTTAATGATTCATATTCTATAGTATTAACTCACTTTTTATTCTCTAAATTAATCTATTATTAAGTAAAATTCATATTTAAAATAATTTTATATCAAAAAATTAAAATGGTTATACAATCAAAATTTTAAATCCTTATATTCTTTTATATTATAACTAATATATTTAATAATAAGATAATTTTTTAAAATCTCACAAATTAAAAATAGGAGAAATATAATGAATAAATTATTATTTCAACAAAATTATTTAATTTTAGTTTTACTATAACTAAAAACTATTTCAAAATTAATTCAGACTGTATTTTTTCTAACCGAAATGATCTGAACCTAATTTAATCTGAATTTAATTCAGACTATATATTTTCGACCCGAAATGATCTGAACCGAATTTAATCTAAACCGAACTTAATCTGATCTTAATCCGAAATTTAACCGATTTTAATCCATACTAGATCCGATCGGAACAAGACTCAAAATATATCAGAACCGAAAGTTGATCCAATCCAAAACCGATCCGGTTATCCAAATTGCCAGGTCTAACCGCTACTAATGCTGATTTAACAAATTTTAACTAATCATATATTTGCTAATAATTTTAACTAATAGCGTTTGAAGATGCTCTACGCTCTAACACATAATATTGTCAATTATTTTAAGGATCTAAACAAATTCTGTTGTCGCGAAAAAAATTTTAGAGTCGAAGAAATGCGTAAAAGGTGGCATTGGATGCATCACAAAAAGCTACCATTAACAATTTAGGTACCCAAATTTGGCCTAAGAGATGCATCCCAAAATGCCAAAATGGCTACAACCTCTGTAGGATGGCGTAAACCAACTTAAAGCAGTGATGGCTATTAGTACTGAGATCGTAGCCGAAGGGAGATTCCCAAACACCACAATAAAACACTGCCCACAGTACATAAAAGTGCATCATCTTTTTTTTATCTTTTCCGGGATATTACTAGTTTGAATACAGCTTGGGAGAACAAGTATATAAAAGCAATACAGAGTTCTTTGATCCAGAAACTATCCTACTTCTTAATCACTGGTTACCAGGACTTAATCATCACGAGACTTTAATAAAATCGAACACAAAAAGGTGATCAACCTCAAATTTATCATTTTGATAAATTGATAAGACCTAGATCTTCACCTGACTATGATGTAAGCCTTCCTGTTCTACAGCTTTTAAAGAGTACTATAAAGTTTGGTAAACACACAGAACCAACCGTTCAGGATCTACCACTTGGGCCAAAATTAATAGTAAGCTACCAATGGATTCCTCACCAGTGCCACAATCAAAAAGTTTCTTAAAACCAGGTAATGAGACAAAGAAGTAACCTCCCAGATTACTACCCGAAGACACTCTGACTTGATGGAAGGAAATTTTAAAGAAGAGACGTCCGAAAAAGAATAGTTCAACATCTGGTTTTGAGTCAATTGTCAATGGAGTACTTGAAAAGAACATGCGTCCAGGGACAAAGGAAACTGAGAAAAGATTGCAAATACAGTGCCCTTTTACAGAGTAAGGTTGCAAACCTATATATTTATTAACTAGAGTCTTGGGGTGAGACGGACAATCTGTTCCGTAAAATTTAATAACAGGTTTGCAAAACCTATATATTACAAATGAATAGATTCTATTTCCGTGCTTCCTGTTCAGTATTGAATAGGCAGTTTACAAATATGATGCATGACTTATTTAAAGTTTTTGTAAAAACAAAATCATTTCTCTGCAGCACTCGTGTTCATGTCAGTTTTACAGAATCATTTCACTGAATATAATAGAAGAAAATCATCTAATCTACTTGCAGAGCCTGATAGCTGGTTTAGGTCTACATATGACAGGCTTACTGTCATGTCAGGCTTTTATCAAACATGCTGGCTTTCAGAGAAAAATTAACCATTTGGCTACAAGGTTACATGCGCGTCTTATTTGGATAACTGAAGTTCACAAAACTCCGGATAAGGTTTTCAGACGTTTACCCAGATGGAAACACGGCTATCATACAATATATTCTAGGCATTGCCAGTAACCGCAGCATGAATAGCATCTGCAAGATGAGGGACTGTTCTGGAACTAAGGCCTGCCATGCTGATCCTCCTGCACAAATTCCGAGTAAACATTACAGCACCCCAAGATTATATCTGAATTTGTTGATTATACTACTACCCAAACTAAGCACTATAAACATTTCAACATCTCAAAACTGCTCTAATATAATACGTAGTAGTATATATGTATATACACACGAAGCAAATGCATAGTTTCTGGATAGACTATTTGTCAACTACAACCTAAAGTACATCCTTCCCATCCCATATCAGGAGATGACAATTTGTTCACTTCTAGTATTGTAATTGTGTTACTTTAAAGTGAGAAACATTTATTAAATTCTTTTAAATGTAAATGATAGATTTAGTGGCTTTTCCCAATAGTTTAAGGTTCTGAGAAAGTTGGTCTCCAGTGACATGGTAACGGGGCTCTCGTACACCGAGGTCACAAGTTGAAGGTCCTAGACTATTCTTCAAATTTCAATTTGGACATAAAGGTGTTCTGCACTGACTCTATATGAAGGAGATAACATACAGAAGTATATACTAATAGTTGATACCTCAATAATGATTACTTCAAATAACAAATTTCAAGAATGATGAAGGAGATTTGTCCAAATGCCGGACTCGGCAATTTTTTGAAAACAGATATGTTTTTTACCTAAAGTACGGGCCGAATATCGAGTATCCACCATGGTTACTTGAGGCAAAATAAAGAGTTGGGGTGAGTTATCATTATAAAGAGTATAATGATAACTCATTTGTAAATCAAAATGTGTCCAAAGTCATAAATGGGGAATATCATAGCAGTTCAGTGAACTGGAATGTAGATTAATGATGTGAACACAAGAATCATTACATCTCTGACAAGGAACCTGTGCGTCTTTTACAGATGTTATATTGGAAAATATACTCTGCTTACCCATCGGATGTCATATATATATGATACTCATTGGTCATGAAGGTGACTTGCTCAGAGTTTAACCCAGTGAATGTAAACATTCCAATTTGCTTGACAATGTGACTCCAGTCACCTTGGGTGCCTACACAATGTAAAGAATGCAGATCAGTATAGCTAGTACGGTGGTAGAAAGATAAAAGAACAAACTCATAAGCCTAAGGACCGGGAATCCATATATAAGAGTCATTCCAAGTACAAATACGACAATTCCACAGTGGTGCTTAAATAGTGTGTAGGTGTACTTTCTACCACTTAATTATTTAAAGACGCTATTTCACAAACAACTTCATGGATAGAACAAGTAGATAACAAAAATTCTAAGGTGCGTGGCTATTATCTTTGGATATACTAACTGCAGAACGAAACAAGAATATTAAATAGTTTTTTTGACAGAGAAGGCTGGGAGTGTTGCCTTGCCTTTTGCTTGTAGAGCATCAAAGAGCTTCTGTCGCATGCTGATGATTCGGTCAGCCATTGCTTTCAGCTCCAGTGTCCATTCATTAAAGAGGTCACTGCATGCAGATTATGGAGGAAAATTAAGCTTCCACTTAAAGTATCTGTTAAATTTCAGATGCCTAGAATTAAACTTCAAAATACTCTATACAAGCAGGTAATAGCATCTCCGGAAAAAAAGGGTGTACATTAGTGCCAATTTTCAAAGAGATCCAATATCTAATCTAAGCTGAAACAAATTATAATATATTTATTTATTCATAATAGTGATGGAACCTCTATTGCTTGAACTGTACAGTTGTGGTACTATCAGGCAAAAAGGAGCAATGTTATTAACAGCCATACCCATCTTTGAGAATGGAAGCAACAATAGATGCACCATGAAGAGGTGGACTGGAATACATAGGCCTAATAACTAGTTTCAGCTGGCTCTCAACCTTGCTTGCTGCATCTGCAGTCTTGCAAACCTGTAACAATAATTATCTCTCAGATCCATTCACAAAGTAACAAGTTAAAAAGAAATATTGTTTCCACACAAACAGTATATAGTTATTTCCTATACTAAGATAACTGGTGGAGTGTGGTAGAATCACATTATGAATCATAAGAATAAATTCAAAATAGTCTACCTGAATCAGACAAATTTCCATTAATTGCAAGGAAAAGAAGCTAGCAATCCACTTAAGTTGTGTGAGTTGTTCTTTGATGCACAAAGAGTTTGATAATAAAATAGACAACGTTAAAAACACTATATTGACTTACAATGCTCAGTGCCCCAACGCGTTCCCCATAGAGTCCCATATTTTTTGCATAACTCTGGGCTGCAAGGCATTCACCACCATCTGCAACAAACATGCGGACAGACTGTGCATCGGCATCAAGGTTGCCACTAGCGAAACCCTGGATGATAAATACCCCGTTACAATCATAGTCACACGACACATAATTCACACACAAAGGAATATATTTAATTCTCATCATATTTTGCATGTTGCATTCAGATCATTATTACTCTCAAACAGAACTTGTCCTTTACCTGATATGCACTGTCAAAAAAAGGCAACAAGCTTTTCGATCTCATCAGCTGCCTGATCTGTTCCCACTGCTCAATGGTTGGATCAACACCTGTTGGATTGTGGGCGCATGCATGAAGAAGCACTATTCCTCCCGAGGGAGCAGAGCCAAGATCCTCTAGCATGCCTGTTTTTAGTATTAGTATTACCGCAAGTAAAAGAAGTTCGCTACTTACTATTCAGAACTTTCATGTTTGACAAACTAATTTATTGATAATATCATTTTAAGGTAACCAGAAATCAATATATGCTTCAAGGCTGACAAATTGCAAATATCAGGGTCATGCTGCACCATCGAGTGACCCTAGTTTTTTTTCAATTAGACCAAAAGTAGCTTCTGATTTACAAATAAAAGACTTCAAAATGAAAACATCAAAGAATCCATTTTTCAGGTCATTTGCAAATGGAAAGTAATTTTAATATAATATAGCATATAAATGTTACTGAGAGGGACTCATACCTTCAAAGTCCAGCCCACGTGTTTTTGGATTATAGTACCGGTATGTCTTCACTGATAAGCCTGCTAAAGTGAAAATTTTTGGATGGTTTCCCCAAGTTGGCTGTGGGATATATACTGTGCGCTGCCAGAACAAAAATTAAATCAGATAAATATTTGTAGATGCTAATTAGTAATTACAAACAAAGGGAAGATATTAGGTACAGGATTTACTCACTTCATGATAATGTCTGGCCAGGAATTCACCCCCAACCCTCAGTGAGCCAGTACCAGATAAGCACTGGACGGTTGCGACTCTGTTCTCTAGAATGGCAGGACTGGGTCCAGAAGTATGCAACAGGAGCGTTAATGTAGAGAACAAAGAATATAACTTTAATACTATGATGGCAATAGCATCAATACGAAATGGGTACATCGAAATCCCTCTTATAAATGAATTTAACTAAGGCATGTGACTTGTGTCCAGATAATAAGTTGATTACAAAAATTTCCCAAAATGCATTGTGAATTCCATCAAAAGATGGGGAGCTAGTTAAATAATAGAATAGAAATGTCATTTCTAATGAGTACTCTCGTGTTTGTTTTGAACAAAACATACATATAAGATGGTAAGTACATATGTGCAGTCAGTAAGACTAAGACATTGTTCTTCCTTATTTCCTAAAAGGAAAAAAGTTCACATAAATGTTGGATATTATAGGAAAAAAGTTAATGTTGAATATTATAGGATCCTCTCTCTTAACCATCATCTGTTCCAAAATGGAGATGCATTAGTATTTTATAAAAGAAAGTAATAGAAAGTACATATGTACTTAGTTTACCAGGACTAATTACTGTCAAGACACCAACAAAGCAGAGAGACTATAAAACTTCAAAATGAAACTCACACAATTACCTATCGCTGCCGAAAATAAGCTTGGCACTCAATTTATTAAACTCGGCGAGTCCAACAATAGGGAGATACTCTTTTACTCGAGACCTGAATCAGAATTCGCCGGACGTAATCAACAGATATACCATTAGACCAACAATATATATCAGCCATTCATATTCCAATATAAAACTTACTCATCATTTACAAGTATCTGTTCTGCTCGCCTCACCACATTAAGAACGAGAGGTTTTCCTTCCTGTAATATGACTATGAGTTGAGTATCCAGCTAAAATTTATATATACATACACACACACGCATATATATATATATATATCGAGAAACAAGTTAACAAACCTCAGTGCGATATGCACCAACGCCTAAATTCAACTTATTAGGACTTTGATCTTTGTTAAAAGCCACAGTAACCTGTTTGACCATTAACAAAACATAATCAAAAATAAATTGCTAATATCTTAGCTGTATAGCAACCATCCTAAATTTAACTCAGAATAAAAATTAAAGTACTATTTATATAAAGTACCAAGTTCTCTATAAATGCATCACTGCTTTACTAATCAGGACATGTAAATGTACGTATGTAATAGAGTGAGATACACACACACACACAACAAAGTAATTCACTTACAAAAAATTGAAACGAAATCATGACAATAAAAAACTTATTCCCTCCATTCAATAAGTTACACATCTATAAAAAATGTTAGTTTAATAATTTATTTCGTCATCTATCCCTAATAATTTCATTAAATTAAGTTGAGTTGTTTGTATATTAAAATTAGTCAAACATCGGATACAATCGTACAAGGGTAACCTCTCGAAAAATGTTCAAATAATTGTTTCGGAAGCAAAGAACGACAAATGTTTTGGCATTTCAACACTCAGAAACTGCAATGAACTCGAAATGAAATTCAAATCGCAAGAAAACATATAAAAATGATAACATCACCAATCCATCTGTGATAACGTACATGTAGTCAGATATATAAAGATAAAATATAAATGATAAAATTACTGATTCATAAATAAAACGGTGAGATCAGGATGTGTACACAAGTAAAATCAAATATACACGCAGAGAGAGATATAGAGAGAGATTACCCCTAGTATAGGATCCTCAGGAGCGCGAACGACATTAGCGAACACGGAAGACATCCTGTAAGTATAGCTTTATAGAAACAATTAGGGTTTTCGAAAACTGTTTACTGAAGAATTGTTTGATTGATCGATCAAGCAAGGTTTATATAATATAAGGGTCAAGTGTGTATTTATATAAAGGTGGAAAAAGTGAGATGGGAAACAGTGGAAAAAAGACAGTGGGCGGAGCATAAAGAAAGAAAAAGTGCGAAAACCCGTGGGCGTAAGATCACAGTTTTCACAAGTTACCAAAATCTAAATATTAAAATTTTTATTACTACCATTTATAAAATATATGTTTATAATTATATTAATACCAACTAGCTTATATCCGGGCGATGCACGGATCACATTTTTTTTTAATATTTTAATATTTTATTTATATAGTTTTGAATTTAATTTTATTTTTAGGTTTTTTTTTAAATATACGTGTTATACCCAATATTTGGACATGGGCTCTAGGCAGGCCCAATGACATAAATTGGTCGACTCACCTCGCATCTGGGCTCACATGGTTTCAAAGCCCACATTTAGTTCGAATCGCTCTAAAGAGGATAAAATATTCTAAGACCCTTGGCCTAGCGTGAGGTCGCATCACTAACTCACCAACCTCAGACTTATTCAGCTTCAAGAAGGAAGAGAGATGATAACCGACACCAAGCCCGGTTCGCCTCTCATCACCTCCCAAGTCGCATCGACTTGACAGAGTGGCCCTTAGCCCGGCTCGCTTGGTCAACCTCACTGCCTCAGAATCGCTTCGCTAGCTCGGAGTAAGCATGAATTTCTCATAACTAGCTGAAAAGCTTCTAGCCTCATGGGCTCATCTCACTTGATATTATTTGCTAATCTAAAGATTATAGAAGGCCCCCACGGGTAATCTCTCAACATACTTATCTATTTGAAGACAGCTAGCCCCACAGGCTCTCATCTCATCAAGGGATCCACACAGGATCACCTCTACATACTGCAACCGCGAGGCCACATTGCGCCTAACTCCCTACGGGGACTCTTTGTTCTAAAACTTTATGGCAGCCCCCAGAGCCGAATGGGCTTGGGCCATGGAAGTTATATACATTTGGGAAGCGTGCCCTCCACATCTGCTTAGACTTGGGCCAAATCCCTTCATGTCTAAAGATTTGGGCCTGATGGACCGGACCAATACCTAGCTCATATAGGTAACTTGTCCTCCAAGAACTACGTGTAGCTTGAACCCCTATAAATATGGTACGTAGGCCTCTTGTTTCAGTTGAATCGACAGTTGGCAGCTACCAAAACAAGATCAGCTACCAAAATCCATCACTTTCCTCTCGTGTTCTTCGCGTTCTTCATCAAGTTCATAAGCAAAATCATCATATTTTTCTCAGTGATTCCAGCAAACCTCCAAATAACTGTTATATCAGTTTCTCCCTATAACAATTGGCGCTAGAAGGAGAGGCCTACTTAACATATGAGGGAGAAAGATGTCTAACACTAAGAGAACCGGAAACAACTCAGGAAGTGAGAGAGCTGGGGATGATGAGATCCCGAAAAACACTGGCGAGAACCCGCCACCGACCGACCCCAAGCTCTTAGAGTTCCTGGATGAGATTAGTTAGTAGATGGTGGAGTTCAACAAGATGATAAGGCGAGTGGAGGGGATGAGTTCCTCCAGGACGATCACTGCAAGTGCTAGGAGTAGAATGGAGAGAATGAGGAGAATCAAGGGCACCAAATGCCCAAGATGAAAGTAGAGCCCCGAGACCTCATGAAAGACTTCAATAATGAAGCTGGTAAAGATTAGAATGGTGAGCTCCTTGAATGGGATGAGGTGCCCCCAATCAGGTGCGGCAGGCCCATTAGACCCCTACCAGGTCACTTCATGGCCCAACCCCCTCTGAGGCGAGGTCCACTAGTCTTTTTGATAAGGTCGGGAAGAAACTAACGGAGCATGATCTGAGGATGAAGCTAGAGAGAGCCCAATTTAAAAACACTGAGGTGAGGCCTTAGAGTCCGGCACATGAAGCGGAAGGACCCCCTCCCCGTTGCGAGGGCGCTAAGTGTTAGTGTAGGTGCCCTAAAGGCAATACAATGTTTCCTTTTGATAGACCTTTATGTCATTTGATTAGTCAATAAACGTATTTATTATGACTTTAATTACTGCGATATATTTGTTAGCATAATAAATGTCCTTAGAATCATGATACACATTGTATAGTTTAAGTACATGACTTGAACTTGAGATTATATAATATATCATATTCTTAAAAGGTCCATAGTCGAGTATTATTATTATAGGACAATAATAATACATAAATAGACTAGTATGTTGTTTGACTGATAACCACATCTCATTGGTTATAAGTATGGAGATACTAAAGTCAATACATAGGTATAATGTAGGAGTACATGATACTGGACTGACCCACAGTGAGATTCTTCATGTTTAATAAAGTCATAAGAAAGACTCATAGTAATAATGGTGTAATGATCCTTTGACTTGAGATCATTATATTTCTATACGAAGATTAATATACTTTGACTACATTAAAAGTTACCTTTGACCGGGTGATGATAAAAGTGGACATCGGGTATATCATGAGTCGTATGAGAAATATGAATGATAGATAAAGGATTTAACCCTCCTATAATTAGGAGAGATATTATTGGCCTCTTGATTGAGTAAGACTATAAAATGCATGGCCGTTCTCAAATAATGATTTGTTTTCATAGTCTACTCATGGATCAAGTAAACCCGGATTAAATGTTGTAGAGGATGACTAAATACATGCCTCGAGTTTAATCTATAATATATATGGTTAAAGGGATTATATTACACGGAAACATTAATCACGAAAGGTTTTATCGAATCACGATTTAATTATTGTTTAATTGGGTAGCAATGATGTATTACTAGATGCCGCTCATTGTTTATAATTTTATTGGAGAATAAAATTATTGTCAATTAAATAATAGCCTATAGGGTCACACGCATGGAGAACTTAGAGGAATAGTTAATTTAAATTATAGATTTAAATTAATTGATGATTATTTGAATTTTATTATATTAATTAAGTGAGACTTAATTAATTGAAATAATATAAATTCGAATTTGAAGAGTATTTCTGCCCATAATAATTAAGTATGACTTAGTTATTAATTAAATAATAGAAATTCGGTTTTATTATTTAATCATATACCTACATGGGTTAGGTTTTGCTGAATGGCCCGTTAACCAGTCATTATAAATAGATAATGATAGGTTAAATGGCTTGTACGTTTTGGGAAAATAAAACCCTAAGGCAGCAGCAGCAAGGAGGCAGAAAGAACAAAATTCGAAATCATCAAAAGGAGGCTAGTACATCCATTCCGTAATCAAGATCGTGAGACGTTCTTGAAGGTGCTCGTGTGGATACCATAGAGGTGTTTTTCGAGAGGAAGACACAAGTCGTGAAAGCTAGGATCTCTGTTGAGTTCGTGAAAGTCAAGACCCGAATAGGTATAATTCTGTTTCACCATAATCCGTCCAAGCTTATACATGATCCTAAGTTAGGGTTCCGAAATTTTTTGTTATATTTACGTTAATCCGCTGCGTTTTATGCCTCGAAACCCAACACTAAGTCCCCACATCATTCTCATGGACCGGAGAGGCCCCCTCCCAAATAAAGAGACGAGAAGGCTCAGTCAGCAATAAGTGGAGAAGGTGGAGGCCGAAGGCGTGAGCATGCACCACCCCCGTAACATAGAGCTAGCAATGGAAACAATAACGATGAGAGGTTGGGAAACCTTCGCGTGGATGATCTCAGGCAGCTCTTGGAACGTATGGAGAAGGAAAATAATGCTCCAAATCCTATCTCCACTCAATCACCCTTCACAAATGAGATCCGGGTCGCACATCTGCCCGCCATCTTCAAGAACAATCCAAACCTCACTTTCAATGGGGAGACCGACCCAGATGAATATCTGATCTGGTTCAACACCGAGATGGAGGTCTACTAGGTCTCAACGCTATCCCGCTACCGGATCTTTGCCGCCTCTCTCAGGGATAGTGCCCAACAATGGTTATCCAAGCTCGGTCTCATTGTCATTGATTCTTGGGAGCTGTTGGCAGATATATTCATCAAGCAGTTTCAGTCCTCTATGCTCTATACCCCACATGTGGCCACTCTTGCAAATGTCAAGCAAAGGGAATGAGAGACCCTGCAAGTTTCCTTCAAGAGATTTAATGCCGAAGTACCCCGAGTTAGATGAGTAACTGATGAGGCAGTAATGAACTTCCTGATAGCGGGACTTAAGGAGGGATCTGACTTTTGGCAGAGCTTCCAAGCTAAGACACCTGAAACTTTTTCTTAGTTCTTTCGGCAAGATGAGCCCTTCAAATGGGTTGAAAAATCTATGCTCGATTTGAAGAAATGTACCAGCAGTGGAAGCTGGGGAAAGAACAGTAAACGTAAGAGATCCTAGAGTCCGGATAGTAGAAGAAGGGGCCGTAGAGACAGAAACGCTAGTCCAAGGAAGTCTGACAGAAAGGAAAGGGATAAATCCCCCCATAGCAACAGGTCAGGGGACAGGAGGCCCTATCAGAAATATGATCACCACACCCTTCTAGTGGCCTCTATCGAGCATATCTATGATATCAATGCTGCTAAGGGACTGTAACGCCCCCAAATCCGGGGTCTGGGATTTGAGTCGTCACGTCATTATCCAATCCTTTAAAACCTGCAATACTCAACAATTCAACCAAACCACATCATAGACCCCTCTCTCACACACATACAAGTTATAGTCTTAGAAACGATATACAACAAGTACCATTAGTTATTACAAACCGAATGTACTTAACCAGGATCTCACGCTATCAATGATAACCTCTACCTGAAGTGACATTGATAACTAGATCGATACTGAAAACCTATTCAACTTACTTCTGCGGAATTGTTCTGGACTAAACCATCTCATAGGTGAATCTCCTACTTTCCTTCCTTGAAGTATGGAGCCAATCGAATGTCTTCTCGCTTTCTCTGAAAAGTTTATTATAAAGCAAGGGTGAGCGAAAGAATGCTCAGCAAATTATCCACCATATTATCTATGTGATTCTCATCAAAGAACATGATAATCACTACTATCTCAATAGTATATTATAGGGCTACCGGTATAGGGTAAGCATAACAAAGTATCTCTCGACGATACATATTGTCGGAGTTTTCTCTTAAAGTCATTTATCCTCAACATGGGGTTTAGAAGAATATAATCCGAACATTATAGTTCATTATATAAAATAAGACACTATCAAATATAGTGTTACCACTCTTTCATAATTCCTCTGAAGCTTTTGAGATAAAACTCAATGAACTTATTATGTTCACCGTTTTGAGATAATCTTATCAATAACTTAGCAAAATAGTATCAACTATAGCTTTGCTAGATTCCCATAAATATAATAAGTACCCACTTTCAAGATACCACAATCATAGTTGCTTCTCATCATAAACAAATCATACCCCTTTAACCATACCCCTTGTAAGGTTTAAAATCTAGTAAAACATTTTAAAGATCTATAATTTAATTGGTATATATCATATATCCACTTAAATCTTTAAAATAAACCTTTTGTCAAAACCTCTTAGACAATTTCAGCATACTGTGGCTGTTCGGTGTACATCATGTACCCGCTTAAGTTTTCAAAATAACTTTTTATCAAAATATCTCGACTGACCTGTTGTGTTGTGATATATATAAAGAAAGCAAGCGTGAGCAATATAGCTCCGCAAGCACATATATAACTGTAAATATTCTCTTTTAAAACATTGTTAAAAAAACTGCAATATTATGCATACTTTACGTACTCTATGAGTTTGCAAAACAAATTTTTTTGTCAAAGTAGTTTGAATGAGTACGAAAATCTCAACATCTCAACCACTGACAACACCCTCGGTAAATCAGCTCCTAGGCTTTCATTACGATGTTGCAGCACAATTCCAATTGGAAGATGGGACTTTATCTGGAGCATCCACCACGCCTATTGTACACGATGATCAGTCGTATAGTACAATAGTTAAGTAACCTTTACTACTAGTAGAAGGATGATCCAAAACAGGTCATCACCCTAGGCAACACATGGGCCTTTAAATGCTGGACCGTGCGTCACTCGGCCTCTTACGCTAGATGGACTGTGCCGCAGACAAGCCTCTTACACTTTATATCTCCAAGTCCACTGGAATAATCTATAACCTGGAACTGGAACTTAATCCTAATTCCCCAAGTGTATCATACTTGTTAATAGATTCATCTATCTAACTTGGAACTAGAACTCAATCTTAGTCCCCCAAGTATATCATACTTGTTAATAGATTCATCTATCTAACTTGGAACTATAACTCAATCTTAGTCCCCCAAGTATATCATACTTGTTAATAGATTCATCTATCTAATCTGGAACTAGAACTCAATCTTAGTCCCCCAAGTATATCTTACTTGTTAATAGATTCACAAAACTCTGAATGTGTACTGCCAGAATATTCGGGGCAGTCCTTTCACCACAAATGTGTGTTGACCTCCGTCAACTGATGTCCTCTATCAAGGGATGAAAACCATTTAAAACCACGACCCGGGAGTTAGTTGGAAAACCTCTCATGTTTTGATAAGTTAAAAACCCTACCACCGAAGGGCAGTGATGCCAAAACATAATCTCTTTTGAAAAATAAATCACCTTTTTCTTTCTAGACCTCGTTCCCTATTTTTGATAAGTCTGAAAATATTTTATTCTTATTAAAAGAATAAAATAAAATATAAATAAGTATTAGGGAACCCTCACCATTTTTAAATAATTTTTCTGAAGGTCGAAATATTTTTAAATAATTATCAAAGACCTCCACTAATTTTGAAATCAATTTAGAATATTTAATAAATATTCAAATAATATTTATTAAATAATTATTCAATTAATAAACCCTTTTTAAATGAATATTCAAAATAATATTCATTAATTAAAATAAATATTCAAATAATATTTATTAACTCCATTTAATCCTTTTATTAAAAGAATATCCAAAATATATTTATTGGAATATTTAAGCCCTTTATTTTGAAATAATCTGCCTCCGGCGTTCCCCGGATTAAAACAGTTTTTAAAACAACTTTCCAACTCCCGGTCTATGTTTGAAAATACGAATATCTGCTCTACTCCTAGAGCTTTTATAAACACCGGCTTATATCTATAATACCTTATAGCATATAGCCAAATAATTACGAAAGGTTCAAACAGTTATTAAATCAATACGTAATTTCAAAAATAGTATATATCACAACCAGAACATCAGTATATCAAGTACATGTTTCAAAAACTTGCATAAACATAATTTAATTTCCTATGTAACTCAAGAATATAATCTTTTGAAAATAAAAGTATAAGGTTAGGAGAACTTGCCTTTGGTCCTTAGCAACGGGCAGGCATTCCAATTAAGTCTCCTTTTCTCAAGGTATGGATACATCTTCTCTCGTCACTTAGACGTCATAATACTCCATCTTGATATCTTTCTAATATAACAAGATATATATATCAGCTTGGTCTCATATCTCAAGCAAACACAACTCAACTACACATTTAGTTATTAAACTCAAAATCAACCAAACGAACAAATCCCCCTTTTGGGAAACTCACAACTTCTTGTTACAACTATGCCTCAATATTAACTCCACAACCTATCTCGAGTCCAATCGTGACCATTACGATTGACACTTTTGTCATTTTATTAACTCTTATTTTGCCCGACATTTCACCTCCTCGGGCCTACTTTAGCTACTCGCAAAACTATCTTGTCAATGATTTTTAATCAAGTTCTTTGCATCTACGTATAGTCATGATGTTCCTTAACAACTTTCGTTACTTGGTCGACTTGAGACAAGTCCTCTAACTTGCTCGAATTCGACTCCCAAAACGGTTGTTTAACATTTTCCTCACGTTCATTTCACTTAACACCCCGTTTTCTAGCATTTTTAATAAATTGGAAATTAATCCATTTGACACGATTTCTTTTCTGAGGTCTTCTATGACTTTCAAGGAATATCTCATAAAAGTTTCAGATTTTATTAAGCTCCGTAGCTAGTCCAATCATAGCCTCAAAGTTGGACAAAAAAAACAGGATTTCCATTTCCCGCGCTACCGTTACTAAATTGGCCATAACTTTTGACTCGTAACTCCAAATGACGCAAACTTAGCGCGCAAACGATCTAGAGAATACCTAGAATACAATCCATCAAAAATTTCCCTTGGACAGGGGACTCATTTTCAACTGTCTAAAACAGGGCAGTAGCTTCTCCCATGAACGGCGTCACCGCGCAACTTTGGTTTCAACATTTTTATAAAATCGAAATTTTAACATCTTTGCATGAAATTTTACAGGAGCCTTAATCAATGTCCAAATTATTTATCCTCCAAATTTCATGATTTTTAACCACTGGTAAGGGGTCTTTTTATATTTCCAAAGTGAGCACAAGACAGCAGTTTGCTCATTTTCATCACCTTCACTAAAACTAGCTTTTCTCTTAAACCGTAAATCGTATCGACTCCATTTTTATACCAAAACAATCTACACAACAAGCTCTACTATTTACTGGGCAGTGGTGTTCAAGAATATTGTTTTGACAGTTCGAAATGCTTGGCTAAAACAGTCCATATGCAAACGGGCATTACGACGGCTATAAACTTAACGTTTTCCGGATTCAACCAACGTGAATCCATTAACAACCAACATCAATCATCAACACTACAATCTTTACTATAACATCAGTTGATAAACTTCATAAAATTATTACCATCAACAATCCAAAACTTTTAACCAACAATAAACAATCATATACATCCAAGCTCCTTAAACCATCATATACATAAACACATCTTAAACTCAAGCTCATGACTTAAAATAAATCAAAGGTTGGATGGGGTTTATACCTTCCTTGAATCCCCAACATACTAACAAGAGCTTGTAAGCCTTAAGGAAGCTTTGATTCATGCTTAACACCCTTAAATTAGCAAGAGAACATCAAGAAATAAGTTAGCAGTTTTCGCAGTTACTATTCACAGTCATTTTCTACATTTTATTTACCCAACCAAAACACCTCCAAAAATTGTGAAATTTAATCCGTACCTTATACATATCATGAAGAAGCTCTGGTTAAATTTTGGTGATTTTTGGATGAGTGGAGCTGGGGGTTTGAAAATTTTCTCCTCTTGCTTTCTTGAAATGGCCGAATGGTACAAATGGGGGAGAGAGCTTTTCTCTTGCTTCTTTGACTTGTTTTCTCAGCTTTTTGAAAAGTGTGTGCTGATGTAAATCAGTCCAAGGCAAGTGCTAGCAAGGTTCCATATATTAAGGATATTGTCTTCTACTTTTCCATGTTTTAGGGAACTATGTCTCCAAGTATTAGTTGGTTGCTTGGTTAGTTTCTAACTAGCTAGTTCCTTGCTTGGTTACTCCCATTTGGTTGCCAAGTATTCTACTTGCATGGCTTTTTGGTGTAATTACTTGTTATCCAACATTTAACACTTAATCCTCCACGTAAGTTCGATTAATTTCCGAAAGCATCTCTTCGTAGGATTTTCGTAGCGTAAATCCTTAATATTCCAAAACACTTCAATTCGATTATAACCATGAACTTTCTAAAATATAATCCTCTTGATCACAACTTAATTCTCTTATTCCTTGATATCTCATAAATTACGAAACAAATAGTAAAAGTGAAAATCCTCAGATTTTGACAACTTTTACATTCACTCATTTGTTTCATACAAAAACATTACATCTCCAGATTTCAATCTTTCCAACACTTACTTAGTGTGGCTAAAAAGTTTTTCATAATCCGTAAAATCACTATTCATCGAGGTCTTTTATAATTAAATAAAAAAAAAATACGTCAAAAATACGGGTTATTACAGGGACTATTCAAGAAGCCTCCACCCATGTCAAATTATGGTAAAAAGCACTGAAGATCATCAGAGTTTGAAGTTTTTCAGAGTCTATAGAGTTGAAACTGAATTTGAAAGGTGATCACAGTAATGGAAAGTCTTTGAAGATAAAAACAATTATATTGTAGATATGCTATGGGAAGGAAAGACAATTTCAGAAGGAAACTGTCAACTAATAATTAGGAATTATATTCCTATTGTAATTTGATTTTCTGTTATTAGTTGATAGGCATCTCTCTATATAAATACTCTATATAACCTAATTTATTTGTCCAATTTTGTGAGAGCATAGAGATAGAGAGAGTTACTGTGAAAACACAGAGAAGCTGTTAGGGTTTGTGTACACCCTATGAGAGTTTATATTCAATATTCTTTAATACAAATACTGATATTTTTATTCTCTGAGTTTTGATCTTTGTTAAAATAGTTCAAGTTTGATTCTTCTGTAATTGATTGAAACTAAGGCGAAAAGATCACACAAGTATTCAACCCCCTTCTACTTGTGTAACTGGGAAAACAATTTGTATCAGGGCCTACATTTTAAAATCGATCAAAGATGTCTGAAAAAAAATATGGAAATTCTAATATTCTTATGCTTAAGAGAAATGAATACACCCACTGAGAGGTTAAGATGCTACACCATCTGGAAGCTACAGACCCTGACTATCTTGATAGGATTCATGATGGACCCTATGTACCTTCAAGACTTGTTCCTGAAACCACTGAAGAAGGAAAAATAATTGAAGAGCACTTTGTCAACAAACCAAAGGATGAGTGGTCAAAGGAGGACAATGAGAATGTCCTTAAAGAGGCAAAAGTCAAAAACATACTCTTTAATAGTTTGGACTATGTTCTTACAAACTGTGTCATATCATGTAAAACTGCTAAGGAGATGTGGACAAAACTTGAAGTGCACTATGAAGGAACTAAGGATGTCAAGAATATTGCAAGGTCTCTAATAATTTAGTAGTATTAATATTTTGAGGCAAAATCTGGGGAATCTATTACTGAGATGTATGATAGGTTCAAAAAACTTCTAAATGAGATGACTATACTTGGTAAGGTTTATGATTATGAAGATATAAACACCAAGTTTTTGTGAGCCCTTTTAGAAGAGTGGGACAACAAAACAACAGCAATAAGAGAAGCAAGGGATTTGGATGAAATCTCTCTGGAAGAATTGTATGGCAGACTCAAAACATATGATCTACAGATGCAAAAGAGAAAGAACAAGAAGTCTGTGAAGGCAAAATCTATGGCACTCTTAATGGAGTCTGAGAAAGAACAACATGAAGAACCCATAGAAGTAAGAATCAAGGATTCAAGGAAGAATGGTAGAATTATTATTGAATCTGAGTCTATTGACACAAAATCTGATTCTGATGAGATTGATCTGAGTCAAATGATGGCTATGTTTTCTAAGAATTTCAAAAGAATGAAATTCAATAAAAGAACTGGAAAATTTAGCAAGAGGCCAACATTCGAAAAGGAGGATGAAAAACTGAAAAGAGCAAGAGCACCATAATCAATATTTACAATGCAAAAGTCAAGTGCTTCAACTGTGGAATATTGGGGCATTTTGCTAGTGAGTGTAGAAAGGCTAAAAATCAAGACAAGGGTAAGGCACACATCTCAACAGGAAAGGACTGGGCAGATTCAAGCTCAGAATATGAAATTGATTATAAAAATCTAGCATTGATAGTTGTCTCCTCAAAAAAATTAGAATCTCCCAAAGAACCTTCATCTCCTAAAACTCAGGTATCAATCTTTTCTCCTGAATCTTTACTCAATTTAGACTCTGATGGTATAAAAATTCTACAAAGTGAGATTAAAAATATAATGACAAACTGTAGGTCTCTCATTAATGACAATGACAGGTTAATAGAATAAAATTTAACCTTTTCAAGTAGGAATAACCATTTAGAGTCTGAATTGGTTTTATGGAAGAATACAAAAAGGATTCTGAGAAATGCAGGCATAACTACACTGAAGTCTTAAAAGCCTGACTTTGTTAAGAAAGAACTAGAGAAAGAAAGGCTTATATTCAAAGTGTGGACAGACTCTGGTAGAAAAGTTCAGGAAATTCTCAACAATCAAAATGTGTGTCAAACTGCGGGTCTAGGCTATGACAAGAGTCAAGGAAAAAACCTATTGATGATATGGATAACAATGAAACCAAGTCAATAAGACTAAGGACAAGAGAACCTAGACCCCTGTTAAGTTTATGATTTCTGAAGTTAAGACTGAGTTACCTAAAGAAACCACAAATTCATTTGTCAATGATTCCCATGTTGTTCATAAAAAGATAGATGAATAAGGAGAAAAGAAACTTAAGAAAAACATAAAAATAGGTTTCTTATCAAAATACAAGTTAAAGGAAAGGCTAAATAACTTACCGAGAAAGCTAGGAGGAATAGGAATGGTAAGAAAGGTATTAATAAGGCTAACAATCACCAAAAAGATCCTAATGCTTCTAGAAAGAAGTGTTACAGGTGTGGAAACCACAAGCATTTAGCTCTAGAATGCAAAATAAAGATTGAAAAAAAATCAGAGTCTATTCCTTCTCAGACTCTGAAAAGTCACTACATTCCACAGAAACCTTATTATCACTGTGGTAACATATTTCATTCTATCTATATGTGTAGGGACTATCATGATTTATATTATAATTTCTATGAGCTAAAATCTTCTATTGATAAGAGTTGGTATGACACTGTCAAGTCTCCACTAGAGTCTAAAACAACAAAGGAGACAGGTAAAACAAAATTGAAAAATATTAAGCCTGTTTTACCCAAAGTTAGTAGTAAAGGATCCAAAACTGTTTGGGTCCCCAAAACATCTAACTAGTTGTTATATGTATGCAGGGAACCAGGGTAAAGAGAGTAACCCTAATCTTGGATAGTGGATGCTCAGGGAACATGACTAGAAAGAAATCCCTGATTACAGACTTTGTGGAGATGGCTGGCCCAGAAGTATCCTTTGGAGATGGCAACAAAGGAAGAACACTGGGATATGATAATATTGTACTTGGAAATGTCATCATTGATGAAGTAGCTCTAGTTGAAGGTTTAAAACACAACTTGATTAGCATAAGTCAACTTGGAGATAAAGGTTACCATACTGGCTTTGACAACAAAGAGTGTCTTGTGACTCACAAAGAAACATGCACTTTAGTTTTCAAAGGGCACAGACATGGTAACATATATGAAGCCAACTTGGAGGATTACACAAATAATAAAGTCATATGTTTATATAGCAAGGCCTCAACTAAAGAAAGCTGGAAATGGCACATGAAACTGTCACACATCAACTTCAAAACACTCAACAAGTTGGTGAAACAGAGTCTAGTGAGAGGATTACCACAGGTTGATTTTGTTAAAGATGGACTTTGTGAAACATGTCAAATTGGAAAGCAAAGGAAAACATCTTTCAAGAGCAAAACAATAAACACCATTTCTGAACCCTTTTATCTTTTACATTTTGATTTATTTGGTCCAGTAAATGTGATGTCAATTAACAAAAAGAAATATGCTTTTATCATTGTAGATGATTTTACAAGATACTCATGGGTTTTCTTTTTGCACTCAAAGGATGAAGCTCCATAATACATAATAGACCATATCAATTTTCTGGATATAAAATCAAATAAGACAGTAAGAATTATAAGGAGTGATAATGATACTGAATTCAAGAATTCAATCATGGAGGAATACTGTGCATCAAAGGGAATTACTCAACAATTTTCTGCACCGGGAACACCTCAACAAAATGGATTTGTGGAGAGAAAGAATAGAACACTCATAGAAGCTGTCAGGACAATGTTGGCAGAGTCTAAACTGCCAGTATATTTCTGGGCTGAGGCAGTTAGTATAATATGTTTCACTCAAAACTGTACATTGATTAATATGCATGGAAAGAATCCTTATGAAATGGTGAAGAACAAGAAGCCAAGTGTGAAACACTTTCACATATTTGGATGCAAGTGCTTTGTACTGAAAGTACATCCTGAAAATCTAAGCAAATTTGAAACCAAGGCTGATGAAGCAATCTTTCTTGGATTTTCACCAAAGACAAAGGCATTCAGAGTCTTTAATCTCAGAACCAGAATTGTTATGTAATCTATTCATGTTGCATTTGATGACAAAAAGATTACAGGATTGCAGGATGAGTTAGAGTCTACAACACTAGAATTTAAAAATCTAAAAAGTTTTGATAGAGATGAAAATGATGAGGATGAAGAGTCTAAAATAACTCTTGAAACAACACAGGAACCTGAACACTCTGAGGGAATCTAGAATATTCAACTCCAAACAACTTAGAGTCTAACAGTTCAGGGTCTACCTAGACAAAGTCTAGATAGACAGAATCAAGTTCTTCAGCGTCTAACTCATCAGGGTCTGGATCAGGCAACTCTGAATCATTTTCAGAGTCAAGTAACACATGGGGAGCCTTTTCATTTGAATTTAACTCACAAACATAAAATGCCAATGATTTAGAGGGAGCTTCAAGTTCAAGAGCCAATCTTCCACCAACTAGAAAATGGGCAAGGGATCACACTCTTGATTTAATAATTGGTGATCCTAAGAGTGGGGTACAAACTAGAACACCCACTCAAAATGAATGTATATATAACTATTTTCTCTCAAAGAATGAACCCAAGAAAATTGAAGAAGCCTTGTAAGACCCTGATTGGATTATTGCAATGCAAGAGGAATTGAATGAATTTGAGAGAAACAAAGTGTGGAAACTTGTACCAAGACCCAGAGTAGATCAATTATTGGTGCAAAATAGGTGTTCAGGAACCAACTTGATGAGAATAGAACTGTGATTAGAAATAAGCAAGACTAGTTGTAAAAGGTTATTCTCAGGAAGAAGGAATTGATTATGATGAAACTTTTGCACTGGTAGCAAGATTGAAAGCTATCACAATGTTTCTTGCATTTGCAGCTCATTCAAAATTCAAGGTGTATCAGATGGATGTGAAAAGTGCCTTCTTGAATGGAAAATTAGAAGAAGGAGTCTGTGTGGAGAAACCACTATGATTTGTTGATCCAAAGTTTCCTGATCTTGTTTAAAGGTTAGACAAGGCACTATATGGATTGAAGCAAGCACCTAGAGCATGGTATGAAACTCTATCAAAATTTCTTCTTGAAAATGGTTTCATTAGAGGTACCATTGACAAAAATCTCTTTATTAGAAAACATAAAAGTGATATTTTTCTTGTCCAAATTTATGTTGATGATATTATATTTGGTTCTACTAATGAAAAACTCTTTGAAAAGTTTAGCAAGCTAATGCAGTCAAATTATGAAATGAGCATGATAGCAGAGTTAAACTTCTTTTTGGAACTTCAAGTCAAACAAACTGATGATGGAATTTTCATCAATCAATCAAAGTATGTTAAAGAATTATTGAAGAAGTTTGATATGCAAGATTGTGCAACTGCCAAAACTCCAATGTCAACAGCCACTAAGCTAGACTCTAACCCAAGGGTAAGAAAGTTGACAACACTAGCTATCGCGATATGATTGGCTCATTGTTATATTTAACTGCTAGTAAACCAGATTTAATATTTGCAATATGCCTGTGTGCTAGATTTCAGGCTGACCCTAGAGAATCACACCTGATAGTTATAAAAAGAATTTTCAGATATCTCAAGGGTGAATAGACTCTTGGACTTTGGTATCCTAGAGAGTCTGATTTTTTATTAATTGGCTATTCAGACTCTGATTATGCAGGATGCAAGTTTGATAGGAAAAGAACAATAGGCCAATGCCAATTTCTTGGCAAAAGGTTGATTTCTTGGTTTAGCAAGAAACAATAGACAGTATCAACCTCAACAGTTGAGGCTGAATACATAGCAACTGAAAGTTGTTGTGCTCAAATTTTGTGGATGAGAAATCAGTTACTTGATTATGGACTAACATTTTCAAATATACCTATGTATTGTGATAATACTAGTGCTATTAAATTGCAGAGAATCTAGTCCAACATTCCAGAATAAATCACATTGATGTCAGGTATCATTTTATTAGAGTTCATGTTGAAAATGGTACTGTTGAACTTCATTATGTTCCAACTGTCAGACAGATTGCAGACATTTTAACAAAACCACTTGATGAGTCTACCTTTCTCAGACCGGTAGGTGAATTTGGGATGTTAAATATGTAAGTGATCAATCATTACTATAAGCAAGGTATATACTTTAATTATAATCATTGATTTATCAAACTATAATTGTTTATTGTAAAATTTTTGAGGTACTTTATCTTGACAGAGTCTAACTTCTAGACTCTGATGGGTCTATAAACTCTGAGAGACTATAGACTTTGAAGGTTTAGACACTTAGACTAAGAAATGGTTAGAATTCGTGCCTACAGACTCTGATTATTTTTTAACTGTTTAAATGACTGGAAATAGGTGGTAACGGTTACTTTTTACCAGATACAGGTTGTAGACTCGTGTGTATTCTATGAAACTTATACAAAATATAAAAATTTCCATACATTTTACTCACATGTTTATTGTGAATTATTTTCCAAGGCAAAAATACTCTTAGAGCTTTTTCAAGAACCCTAATTTATTTCTCAGTGATTTCCATCACTTTCACTTTTAACAACTTCAATGGCTGCTCAATCCACTATTATGAGGGGATCCAAGGCTATTGAATTCAGTTTTGGCGCCTTCAAATTCATGACCACTAACCATGTTACAACTCTTGGAGACAAGAAGGGTGTAAATGATGATTACTACCCTATGATGGACTTTTTGGAGCAAAGTGAGCTCAATTACATCTTCAAGGCATCACCTGTCATTCACATGGATGCAGTCTCGCAAGCTTGGAGTTCTGTTAAGGTAATTGTTCTTTCTCAGAATCAACTAGGTAAAATAATGTTCATCTTTCGCTCAGCTACTTTTGATGTAACTGCTGATATGATTAACTCTGTGTTTAAACTGCCTGTTAAACAACTTTTTGGTGAAACTATTAATGATTCTGAAATCAAAAACATGTTTAAGTCACTAGGTTATACTACTAGTTTAGATAACATGAGTAAATTAACTAGGCCCTATTTGAGAAAGGAATGGTCCTTCTTTTTTGATCAAATTACTAAATGTTTTACTGGTAAGTGTAGTGGCTTTGATGCAATTACATTTATTACTTATCAAATTGGTCACAGTCTTCTATTTGGTAAAGTGATCAACATTGGTGATATGTTGCTCACTCAAATGGGAGCTAAATTAAACAATGTGCGAGAGGGGAGGAAGAAAGTCTACTATCATAGATTTCTTATGATTCTCCTCAACCACTCTATTCTTGATATGTCAAAGGAGAATTTTCTCTGACATCAAGAGAATTGATGAGAAGAAGGGAACTAACCTGCCTGTCATGGTGTATCCACAGGTAATGCATGTAAAACTCTCAACTTATAAACCCTCCATCTATAATTCTTCATGCTTTGGTGGTGAAATGGTTCAGGCACAAGTAATGGAGAGTCCCCCTGCACCTACCCAAGTAGCCAAATCCTCTTCCTCAAAATAATCTCATAAATCCAAATCAAAAAAGAAACCAACCTCTGTTGTCTCTTAAAAGACACCAGTTGTAAAGAGGAGGAGATTGATACAAACCAAGCTTATAGATGAGCAAAGTGATAAGGAGCTCAACCCCTTAGAGAAGCAGGTTGTTGAATGGCTTTCTCTACTAAAAGAAGGTCGTGATGCACCTGATTTTATCCCAAAAGCCAAGTATGTAGACTCTCCACAGGCTAGAGTCTCTTAAAAACCTAGGGATGTGCCTCAGGATTCAGAACTTGAGTCTCCTGGGAAATCTTTTACTAAGAAATATAAGAGGTTGATGAAGACTTATTTTACACACACATACAAGCCTATCATTGTTACTAATCCTGTTTTGCAGGAAACAATTGCTCCTAAGGCCCTGCAAAGCCAGACTCTGAAAGTAAGAAAACTCATGAACCAGAGTCTAAAGTTGAGTCAGAGTCTAGACTTCCTTTAGACTCTGATCATGACACATTTTGGGAAGGAATGCCAAAGGAAGCATCCTCAAGTCTTATAGACTCTATAATTGTTCCAACTGATGAGGTGCTTATCTTTCTATATCCTTTGGTAGAATCAATTGAAGATCCAGAATCATACAAGACACAACAACAAGTCTTGGATCTTCTCTCAACATATGCTTCCCTAAGGAAGAGAATGGAGATGGAGCTACATATGTTTACACAAGACGCAGTCACCAATCTATACAACTACCTCTTTAACTTTTCATTACAAAGTCAAGCAGCTGGGATCATAGATGGCAGGACAAGTGAATTTCTCAAAGCACTTGGTGTTCTAGACTTTGAAAAACTAAAAATGAAGAAAGTCAAGAAGACAAAATCCCTCAAAAGGAGACAATCAGAGTCAGTTACTGAATCAAAGACTGAGATTGAGCAACTAGTCTTTGATTATGAAGCAAATTGGGATAATAGAGCTACCTACAGGATAACCATTTAATGGATTTATCACTTCCAACCTCTATCGAGACAGGTGGTTTATTATCTTGTCCATAATATAGGTACAATTGCTAATAAATACATCTATCCAACCTACCAGAGTAGATTGGATCAATTCAAGGGCATATACTTTCAAAAAGTGAGAAGAGAACTGCAGGAACTGTTCAATCTCACAGATGCCCAGGAAATCAATGTAATCCAGATAAGAGACTTTTATAACAATTTGGATGTATTTATTATTGAAGAACAATATGAGGAAGAAGGTGCAGGAAGGAGTTGGATGAGGGCAGTAGTGCACCAGTGGTGAGTAGTGACAAAGGTGATCAGTCTGCCTCACCCATACAAGAACCACCTAGTCAAGGGTTGAGTGATTGTGGGGCAGGGGAGAATGCTGATAGGCCCTCTTTGATAACTCAATAAATTGTTGATGAGAACCCCAATGATATGGGAGGACAGACTCTGATCGATGCACATGAAGAAATTCCACAATTTATTCTATCAGAGTCTATCCACTTTAAGGGGCAGTCTCATGCATTAACAGTCAAATATGGTGACACTCAAACTCTGGTTTCTAATGAAGTCATACTAAAGTAATCAGAGTCTAGAGTAGACCCTGAGACTGGAATACTGGAGCTAACAGACTCTGGAAAGAAAGAAGAAGCTAGTAAGGGTTCAGAGTCTGTTACTGCTCACCCCTTGGTGGAAACCCCTAACCTTTAGACAATTGAAGCATCTATTACTAATCTCACACCCTCTTCTGTAGGATTTTTGAGTGCACCCTCCATGAGTGAAAAATATGAAAATGAGAGGCTGTCACTGGTCCAGGGAAAAAGAGAGGTAGAAAAGGTTGTAGAGAGCCAGAGTGAGGATGAGAAAGTGGGTGCCCAACCCCACTATGAGAATGAAAGACTAGGGTATCCTGAACCTAGCTTTACTTATTGGGATCAAGAATTTCCTCAAAATTGGTCCAATGAGTTGAGGCAGGGGATGAATGAAAATTCATTTTTACTTATCTTGCATATTGGTAAGAAGGAGGAAGCTCTAGCTGCTCAGAAGTCATTCACACAGAGACCACAACTTCATTTGTGGATTCTCTAGCTAGGAGAGCAGACAGATTTATGGAGGCTTTTGTGGCTGCACCACATATTCAATCTGAGACTACAATACTGAAGTCAGGAGAACCAATTCTTATCATGCCTATCCAGGTTAGGCTTCTAGAGTCTACAAAGTCTGATCACTCTAAGTATGAGTTAGGGTCTATAGTCCCTTTTGTAGTTTCAGAGTTTACTCCACCACCAGAGTCTACAACTACTGTTACAAAGATTGAGCCTATTGATGTTGTTGATGATTTAGTCTCTGACGATGAAGGGGAGATGAATCCATCTTTCACCTCTTTCGATCAAGTTTTTCCTCAATCATGGGAAACATCACATGCTAAGGGTTTTACTGATTTTGACACTTTAAGAGCATTTTGGCTATTCACTAGTCTGAAAGACTTAAAGCTTTTCAAAAGAAGTCTTTTCTTCAAGAGCATGGTCATTATCCTAATGAGGAACAAGATGTTTCTCGCATTCAAGAAAGTGAGGCTATAGCAACTGATAAAAAGGAAGCTAGGGAAAATGTAGTTGATCAATTGCCTGATGTGGTCACTAATATCTCTCATATCAACACAAAATTGGTTAGTTTTGACAATACCACATCTATGTTAAAGACACGATTTGAATCTTTGTACTCTCTTCAACTCTCCAAGGATTATGCAGTTAAGGATTTCTTAGATGATTTCAAGACAACACAAATAACTCTTCAAAATAATGTCAATTCTCTTACTACAAAAGTTGATTATATGATTGCAACTTAGGCCAACATCTCCCTCAGTGCTGTAACAAATTCTTGATTATGTTGATTATGTGGTTGTCACATTTGGTGATGATGTGAAAAAGGGGGAGAAGAAAGAATTTGAGAGTTCAAGGAGTAATAAGGATAATACTTGCAAGGATGACAAGTTAAGGGGAGTTAAAAGGCGGAGAGATGATGGTGATGATAAAGATGATCCTCATGGTCCTAGGGGATCTGGTGATGTGCAACAAAAATAGTCTGGAGTGACTGCACCTCAAACACACCAGTCAGGGACTGGACATGAGAAATCAGGGTCTAACACAAACTCTGGTAAGAAAAGAAAGAGGTCAGACTCTGATACAACTAAAAGTCAAGAAGTTCAAGAACCTAGCTACTGGCAATGTAGTCAATCAAATCTTCAATTAAGAGCCAGGAAGAAGAAAGGGCTTGGAGGCTTTGAAGAGTCTGATATTGATAGGACTTCTACTCTAACAAAAGACCCTCAATCCTTGACAAATAAGCAATTTGAGAAGATCACACAAAAACACTTGAACAAAGTGGTGTCTTCTTAGATTGTTTATAATGTATTTGAAAGGAAGATGCAAGGAGGCTAGAGAGGCACACAAAAGGTGAAAAATAAAATGCTGGTATATTTTCTAGAAGGAGGGACTGTTAGGTGGATTAGTCAAACAAACTACATCTTCTTTAAAAAGGTTGAAGAGCTACAGTATATCAGGGTTTTTTTTACAAATATCTTATGAAGTGAATAGAAACAAGGAAGCTATTACACACAAATGGTTCAAGGAGATTGACATAAAGTTAACTTTACATAGGCAGGCAAATAAATGGGAAAATTTACTTTAAAATTTGTTGATGAAAATGGAGATGACCATAACATGCCAGTTGAATCAAAGGAGATCAAATTTGGAGAATGTGTGGGTCACTACATTGGATTTTAGCCCATGAGTGGAAAGCCAAGTGTCCTCCTACTTAAAGATTTAAAGGAGCAGGATAGCAATGCAAATGATCTGAGAGCAGCTTACTGTCAAATCAAGAGTGATACTGATGAGTTGAAGAATTTTGTTGGGGAAGCTATAACCATTATTGAAGAAAACATGCTGAACTCATTTCTAAGAAATAACAAAGACTTTGATAAAATCAGTTAGGTAGAAATTTTCTTTTTCTTATAAATTATTTAATATTATTTTAGATTAATTGTTTCATTCTTTAGTTTTGACATCATCAAACCTTGATTTATGCTTACATTTTATAAAGAATAAATATGGGGATATTGTTAGGAATATATTTATTTGATGATGTACAAAATACTAGAATAGGGTCTAGCATAGTTTATCTGTAACAAGAGTCAACATCCATTTATAGATGTCATTTGTACTTAGAAGATTTTCAGAAGAAAATGAAACCAGAGTCTGGATGCAAATCAGAGTCTGGAAGTCGATCGGAGTCTATACACTATCAGAGTTTATAGTCTATCAGAGACTGAAGGTCATCAGAGTCTGAAGTTTTTCAGAGTCTATAGAGCTGAAGCTGAATTTGAAAAGTGATCACAGTAATGGAAAGTCTTCGAAGATAAAGACAATTATATTGCCTATATGTTATGGGAAGGAAAGAGAATTTCAGAAGGAAATTGTCAACTAATAATTATGAATTCTATTCCTATTATAATTTGATTTTCTGTTATTAGTTGATAGGAAACTCTCTATATAAACACTCTATGTAACCTAATTTATTTGTTGAATTTTGTGAGAGCATAGAGATAGAGAGAGTTGTGAAAAACACAGAGAAGCTGCTAGGGTTTGTGTACACCCTATAAGAGTTTGTATTCAATATTCTTTAATACAAACACTAATATTTTTATTCTCTAAGTTTTGATCTTTGTTAAAATAGTTCAAGTTTGATTCTTCTATAATTGATTGAAACTAAGGCGAAAAGATCACATAAATATTCAACCCCCCTTCTACTTGTGTAACTAGGAAAACAGATGAGGAGACCCTAGAGCAGTTAGTAAAAAGACTCAGTAAAGGGAAATGAGTTCGAAAGGAGACCTCTACAATGATAGAACTCCCCAACAGAATCACTCGTGAAGTAACAATCACTTCCAAAAAATTAGTCAACCGAAGTGGATCCCAGGGTACACATTGGAGGATCAAAGCTACGAAGAGCTCTCCGTTGATGTAGTGGGGGAAGCAAGCAAGAATAAGGATTTCGAGATGGATATTGATCTATGTATGCCCGCTCACGTAGAAAGAGCTAGGGCAGCTGAAGATACTATCACAATTCTGGTAGATGCACAAGATCCTTCTAAGTGGCTGAAGATTGGCTCTAATCTTGACCCAGAAATGAGAGACTCTCTGGTCTCCTTCCCTAAAATTAACCTGGATGTGTTTGTCTAGTCTCATGCTGATATGGTAGGAATCGACCCGAAAGTTATGTGTCACCGGCTCAACATTGATCCAAACAAGAAGGGGGTAAGGCAGAAAAGATGCCCTGTTAGTGGAGAAAGAGCCGAAGCTCACAAGGAGGAGGTGGACCGACTCCTCAATGTCAGACTCATAAAAGAAGCTTTCTATCCCACGTGGCTGGCCAATCCGGTTCTCGTCAAAAAACTAAATGACAAGTGGAAAACTTGCATAGACTTCACTGATATTAACAAGCATTACTCTAAATAAAACTTTCCTCTACCAAGGATTGATCAGCTGGTGGACGCTACTGTTGGTCATGAACTACTTAGCTTCATGGATGCTTATTCGGGATACAATCAAATTCCCATGTATGAGCCCGATTAGGAGCACACAGCCTTCATCACTGATATGGGCCTCTATTAATATGTTGAGATGCCCTTTAGCCTGCTCAATGCTGGATCCACATATCAGAGGCTGGTCAATATGATGTTCAAGAAACAAATTGGCAAAACTATGGAAGTGTACGTGGATGATATGTTGGTCAAGTCTATGGAGGCTACGGATCACGTTGGCCACTTAGCCGAGATATTTGGCATCTTGAGGAAGTAGCAGATGAAGATCAATCCCTAGAAATTTTTTCTGGGGTAGAATTCGGAAAATTCCTAGGCTTCATTATTAATCACAGAGGGATCGAGGCCAACCCGACTAGGATCAAAGCACTAATGGAGATGAGGTCACCCAGAAGTGTTAAGGAGTTATAGAGCTTAACTGGTTGAATAGCGGCTCTAAACCGCTTTGTCTCTAAATCATCTGCCAAGGGCCAGAAGTTCTTTAAAGCAATCAAGAAGATATGGAAGAAATTTGAATGGACTCCTGAATGTAAAGAGGCCTTTTAAAAAATTTAAGAGCATCTAGGCAGCTCGCATATCCTATCCAAGCCTCTAGCGGGGGAGACTTTAATCCTCTACCACGTTGTCTCAGAATACTCGGTTAGTGATGTGCTGGTTAGAGAAGAATGAGACACTCAGTTTCTCGTGTATTACATGAGCAAGAGAATGCTTGATGCAGAGACCCGGTTTACTAACATGGAAAAGTTGGTTTATGCTCTCATCCTGGCATCAAGGAAGCTCCGACATTACTTTCAAGCTCATGAGATTGAAGTAAGAACCGCCTATCCATTAAGGCAGGTGATGCACAAGCTAAAAACATCAGTAGGCTATTGAAGTGGGCAGTCGAGCTGGGCCAGTTTGATGTCTCTTACAAGCCCCATAGTTCCATAAAGGGGCAGGCTTTCGCTAACTTCATTCTATAATTTTTGCATCACGATGAAGAGAACTCACAAGCCCTCATTGAGATCTCAAAGGCCAATCAAGAAAAAATCAATGAGAACAGTTCCCCGTAGTGGACCTTATATGTTGATAGAGCTGTAAATAATGAGGGAGCTGGTGCAGGAATAGAACTCATCACTCAAGTGGTGCACATACTCAATACAGCCATCCACTTCACTTTCCAGGTAACAAACAATGACGCCGAATACGAAGCTCTCATATCTGGCCTCAAACTAGCCTTAGAAATGAAGGTGGAGAACCTTAATGTCTTCAGTGACTTTATGGTAGTGGTCTACCAAATCAAAGGAGGATTCCAAGCTAGGGGTCCCCGTACTGAGCTATATTTTAATTTCTCCCGGTGGCTCATCAACCTCTTTAAAGAAGTCAAGATCGAACAACTCTCACGGGATCAAAATTCCCGTGTAGATGCGCTGGCCAAACTCGGCTCTCAGCATGAGGCCACTCTGTTAGGGGTCATCCCCCTTGAAATTCAGAGGAGGCCCAGTGTCCCTGAAGAATTGGATGAGAAGAAGCCTTCATCTCTTGAGCTAATAGAGATTGAGGTTGAAATTCCGGCCCTAACTTGGATGAATCCAATATAGGATTATATCAAAATGGGCTCATTACCTGGAAATAAAAATGAAGCAAGAAGAATCAAGTACAAGGCTGCACGATATGTTATTTATGATGAGGTCCTGTACATGAGAGGCTTCAATGTTCCACTTCTCAGATGTGTTGATGGGGTTGAATGCAATTACATACTTCGAGAGGTACAGGAAGGCATTTGTGACAATCACACGGGGGGTGGTTCCCTATCCCACAAGATCCTATGTCAAGGCTATTACTGGTGTACTCTCAAACATAATGCCTTTGAATTCGCCAAAGCATGTGTCAAGTTCAGAGGTATACTAACTTCATCAACATCCCGGCTGCTCTACTCACCTCTCTGGTGAGCCCGTGGCTCTTTGCCATGTGGGGGATTGATTTAATAGGAGAACTCCCAAAAGCTAAGGGATGGGTCAAATATGTTGTGGTAATAGTTGATTACTTCACCAAGTGGGCAGAGGCAGAGCCCTTAGTCACTATCACTGCAAAAAAGCTTAAGGATTTTGTGTACAGGGCTATTATGTTCAGGTTTGGGATCCCCTACAAGCTTATTTATGATAATGAGAAGCAATTCAATTCCAAGGAGATGCAATAATTATGTGACAACCTAGGAATCAAAAAAGACTTCTCAGCAGTATGCTCCCTCAATCAAATGTCCAGATAGAGGCAGTGAACAAGATACTCAAGCACACTATGAAAGCTAAGCTAGATGAAAATAAGGGCAACTGGCCTGAAGAACTCCCTAGGGTCATCTGGTCCTACAATACTACCCCGAGGAGCACTACTGGTGAGACCCCATTCTCCTTAACATATGGATGTGAAGGTATGGTACCTATGGAAGTTGGCTTCAAATCATTCCATCAAGATCATTTTGACCCCGACAACAATGAGGTCAACCACCGACTCTACCTCGATATGATTGAAGAGACCCGGGCAGACTCTTAAGCCCGTCTGGCATCATATCATTAGAGGACAGTGAGGCACTATAACGGAAAAGTGAAGGTCCATCACATCCGAGTTGGAGATTTAGTTCTACGTCGGGTCATGCCAAACACTAAGATCCAAACACATGGAGTCTTTCGCACTAATTGAGAAGACCCTTACAAAGTGAAGACCATTAGGAACCTACCATCTCACCAATCTCAAGGACAAGCTCATTCCGCGAGCATAGAATGCGGAACACCTCAAGAAGTATTTACCTTAGTTGCCCATGTAACTGGCATCATTATCTATTTCTAGACTTCGTATGAATAAATCATTCTAAGTCTCTAGGGGTAGTAGTGTTATATAAACACCTCTTAAAGATGATGTAATAACTCTATTGGCCCAATGTTCTTCAATTATTTTAGAAATATGCATAATTATCTTTCAAATTTTGTGTGATGTGTATCAATATTCATGAAAGTTCATGCAGTTAGGGCCAGGCTATGATAATGTGTGACCAAAACACATGAACTAGGCGAGGCCTAACGGCCAACCAAGTGACGCAATGTGGCGCCAACGAAGCGAGGCCATAAAAACAAAGGCCCGCCACATGAGGCCATGGGCCCTGTTATAGCGAAGCAGAGGTTAACGTGAAGGCGAGGCCATTTCTGTTCGAAGAAACTCGAATTGGGCCCCCTCATGCGAGACCAGAGCTGAACGAGCTAACATGAATAATCTCGCGGACATCGATCTGAAAGCAGTTGGTCCACTAGGCTATGGAATGGTGGGATCCCTCCAAGCGATCATAAAGTAGTTGATGATTACACAATGCCATAACTAGAAGAGTAATGCGATCAAGATGCAAAAACATACAGGAAAAGGTGATGCGAGCAGATAACAAAAATATATATATGAAGTACGATACGAGCAGAAAGGAGATATAAAAAATAAAGCATTAAAAGCAAATATAAAATCATTACAAGTGTGAGTCATAGTTGGTCCCCGCAACCCATAAAATATTGCTCGCATACGCGCCCGAGATACTTGTTCAGATTGATACTATTACAGAGAAGAAAAATTATGAAGCCCCATCTTGATGTTGCTGATCCTCAGCCTGCTTCACCTCAAGCTCAGCGGCTCGTGGGGCTGCTTCCTCCGCCATCTCCTTGCGAAACCTCTCAGCATAAACTTTGGTCATTTAGCTTAGTTGGCCTCAATCGAAGCTCGATAACTTCTTCATGAAGGACTTCATGAACTTCACATGCCCAAGAGATGAGGCCTTAACAACTCCCTCCTTCTCATCAGCAAAACCAGTGATCGCAATCTCTTAGGTGATGATCTGAATCTGGAGTTCGCTTAGCTTCTCATCGAAGGCCTTTTTGTCGGCAACTCGTTCCCTGATCAGCTCTTTGATTCTTTCCTTCTCCATCTCAAGGTCTCTCTTTAGCAAGCTGACCTCATCCTTTAACTTCCGCTTGTAGTCATCGGCTAACTTCTTCTTCTCAGCCTCCAGAGACTCAACCCTAGAATTCAAGGTCTGATTTTGTGAGGCCAGGGCTCGTATCTCCTTATGCCTACTTGTCTGCTTATAAAAAACCTATGTGGTGGCCAAGGTCATGGCGGCATTATTGTCTTCGAGAGAAGACTGAGCCCAAGAATTGAGATCCCTCTCAGACACATAAGAGTGCCCCGGCTTTGCGAAAGCATTGGCAGAGATGTGGGGGGAACTGCGGCCATGAAAACATCTTTATTCAACCTGCTTCACTGCTTTTTTGGATCCATCTTAGCGAGCTTGGCATCCGTTTGTCTCTTCTTCGATTCATCCCTAGGAGGCTTGCTTTCTGAGGCCTTAAGATCCTTCAGTGGGCTGAACTGAGCAGGATTTGAGATCACATTCATGATCGCCACATCATCATCCTCCTTGGTGAAAGGAGGAGGGGCCAGATTGGACATCGACATATCAGCAGAAAACACGTGAGGCGGTTATGGAGCAGTTATAAAAAATAGAATAATGCAGACTTGTATGATGAGTCAAGGCGTTAAGAATATGATGCGATGCGATGCCATATGTGAAACAATGCAATGTGAATTGGCCCCTAATGAACAATAATAAATAGAATATACCGGAATCGGTCTGGGCTCGCTTCGCAGAAGGTTTTTAGATTGAGCTCGCGATGGCCTTTCCCTTTTTGGGGGTCAGCCTCGCTCCTTCCTACAAAAATCCGTGAGAAACCAAGTTCGCGATTGTCACCAGTTTCTTCACGTTCCTTTCTTCAACAACGAGTTGCAGTACTCTTTTGGCTCGTTTCTTGGCCTCGTCAGCAAATGGGGTGCGAGGAGGAGCAACTTAACAAGAAAAACTAAATAAGTTAGCCTCACAAGGGAAAAGAAAGTGAACAGGGACAAAGCGAGGTGAGGACAGAATATTTACTCGGTTTATAGTTGAAATTTGTTTGAACCCGGGTCGTATCGAACATATAAAAATACTATTCCTTCCTATGACCCACATTACTGGGAGCCCAGTGCAACAGATTCTTGACATTGAATTCAGGCCAGATAGATAAATACAAATACCCAAAATCCTTTTTTCTTGACGACTTAAGGTTTAAAAAGTATCCCATTGTCTTCGCGTCGAGGTCTGAATACTTGATTTTTTTGTAGAGCATAAATAGAGCAATGGCCGACCTCCAGTCATTGGGATTCATTTGGAGCGGGGCAATGTGGTAGTACTTGCATACATCCAGGATGAATGGATGCATAGGCGATGCGATCCCCACTTTCAGAAGAGAAGTAAAAAGAACCATCCGAGGAATACGACCACATTCTCTTTGTGGCTAAATCGATAACATCTTTGATGGGATCGTGGCAAGATGATGCGACCCTCCAACCGATACTAATCAACGGCCTCTGTCAATGATTACGAGTTAAGACTAGTGGTGGAACTGCTCGCTTTATCTCCAAGAGGCTTTGCACCAAGATTTATTATGCCCTCTAGCTCAGGCTAGTCCGGGTGCACATAGGCCTCACCATCAGACTCCTCAGGGATGAACTGATAATTTTCGAGATCGATTTCCCTAGTCACTTCATCATTTTCTTCATCATCTGAAGATTCGACCCAATGCGAGGTCGCTTTATCCTCGAAGTCTGGATCAACCTCGGTGCCTCTTACATTTAGTGTCGTGGGTTTCATAGTACGCGCTACCCAAGGAGCTCCAGCTTAAATCGCTACGAACTGGTATAACTTGACTGGGATGAAGACCCTCCTCCCCAGCTTGGGCCTAAGCAGTTCGTTCGCATGATGTATGTACACAGGGATTCATGAACAAGTATTTCACATGGATAAAAAGAAAAAGTGAAGAAAAGATATATGAGTTCGAATCATTACCTTTCAGGTTAGAGGGAGGGCTTGAGTCGCTTGAGGAGTATTGATCGGAGCTGGCCTCACTTGAAGATTTTGGCCAGATTGAATGAACAAATCGAGTTCGCACTTGAATTCTTGGCATGAAAATCAGCTAAAACCACTACTAGATCTTTGAGCACTCAGACAAATTTTTTTGGAAATATTTCTGAAATGATTTCCAAAGTCCACTATTTATAGGCAAAAAAGAAGAGAGAAATGAGGTGACACGTGGCACGATCTCATCCACTTATCATAATCCAGTGTATACGACCACATGATAACAATTTACAGCCTCAACCCAAACGGCTATAATTTGGCTCTCTTCGCAAATGAGGCTTCTCATTTTTCTCGAAACCCAAAGGATTTGACGATGCCAGGTCGGGTCACATGACGTCCAAATCGCTGCACGGGGTATTTTCAGTGAAAAAGAATTTTATCCATTCATAAAGGCTTGGTAGTTCGCTTTGCATCACTATTAGAAGCCCTATGTTGGTTGCTTCGCATGGAAGATTTTCGGCATCAATTATTATTATATGATTCCACCTCACATCATTAATGGAGAAGAGGAATTGGGGCGTAGTTGTTATGCCCAATATTTGGACATGGGCTCTAGGCAGGCCGAATGACATAAATTGGTCGGCCCACATCGCATTTGAGCTCACATGGCTTTAAAGCCCACATCTAACTCGCATCACTCTAAAGAGGGTAAAATATTGTAAGGCCCTTGTCCTAGCGTGAGGTCGCATCGCTAGCTCACCATTTTTAGACTTATTCAGCTTCAAGAATGTTACGGATCAAAAACGAGGTGTCTTTAATACGTAATTAATGCTAGGGTTTGAGAGAGCTTCAAGCTTTAATGGCTGCACTAACGTTTCGTGACTTAACTCAGGTCCTCGTTAACTGCCTACGTATCTCAGTTCGTATGAGAATCAAGCCAAAAACGTAGTTCTAATGTTGAGGGGTTAGGCCCTTTATATAGGCACATGGAGGCCTTGGAATCAGATTAGAAGTAGGAGACTTGGTGGCCAAGTCTCCCAGTGTCAGGGTTGTCTAAACCTCTTAGGAGTGAGAGTCCTTGTGGGACTCCTCCCGTTTTTGAGTTTCTAGATCCTTCTAGGATTAGGGCCTTCAATAGGTTTTTCGGGACTTAATTAAGCCTTTATTAATTACGAAATTAATTAAATAACAGAGACTTACTGGGCCTGTGGCTTCAACAGAGCTGATGGGCTGGATTTACAAATCCAATTGATCCTAGGACTTATTTTCCTAGTTCATTTCGAGGGCCCAAGCCTTTGGACCATACCAGGTCTAATTAATGAAATAATAAATGTTTTCAAAAGAAACAATCAGCCCAGAGGGCCTGTGATTAACGTAATATCAGGAGGGCCAACTGCAGCAGGCAACTCCCGAAACTCCAGGAAGGCGTATGCCCGGGAGGTAATGAGCATTGTAGGAGAACCTCCTAAGAGGGCAAAGACTGAGGTCTCGTTGACCTTCAACGACTCCGACCTAGAAGGGGTGAGGTTCCCCCACGATGATCCCTTAGTAATCACCCCCACCATAGGGAATTCTCCTGTGAAAAGAGTATTGTTAGACAATGGTTCTTCTGTTGACTTCCTATTTTATGATGCCTATGTGAAAATGGGATACAGTGATTCACAGCTAACCCCCTCCAACATGCCCATATACGGTTTTAATGGAGTAGAGTCTCGGATCGAGGGGATCATACAACTACCAATGACTATGGGCGAATCATGACTGGGTTCACATAGCCCATAGGCCAAATAAACCTCACATTTTCGATAACTCTTCAATTCCCGACAATAACCTTCATTGGAAGGAAAACTTTGTTCAAATTTCATGGGAGGGGGGAGACTGGGGTACTCTCTTTAGGCCCACTTTTGGAAAAGTCGCAGATGGGAGCGCCGAGTCAATCCTGCTCTCTTTGGTGGAGCAGAATGCTTATGCTGCGCTCACCCAGGCGGAGACCAAGGAAGTCTCTTGGGCTCTTCTTGATGAGTGTAGGCTAAAAGCAGTGGGCCTATCGAGGGCCTCAAATAAAGGTATGCCATTTTTACCTAGATTTGCCTGTTTACTCTGCACATTGGATTGTTTTACTGCCATGCTTATATTCTATTCGTTTTTTCAACTGCTGCGCAAATCAACGAGTGGACCAGTCCACCCGTGGAAGAAACTGTCCGTATGAAGCGGCTAAGGCTGATGAACGACCCCAGACAGGGGAAAGAGCCTCCAGCCTTTTTACAACCTCATTTTGAGCCAACTGAGGCAGGAGGCAGTGAAACTGTCAGAGCACCAAAATCCCTGGCTTATAAACCAGGCTGGGGATTTAGGAAGTCGGATACCGTGATCGGTTGCACGGATCATGCTAGGGATTGGTCCCTCCATTCTTTAACTCCTTGTGATTACAAGGATATCGTCTTAGGACGGGACGAGGAGAGCACCAAAGCTTTGGGTGCACAAGCACTGGCGTCGGTAAATCTCTTCACTTATTCAGCTTGCATTTCACTTGCGCACACACTACTCCCGGCCTTTGATGTGTTTTAACGTGGTTTGTTGGTTTTTCAGGCCAACGCCTATTTTCAGGCTTCCCTCCACCAGACAGAGTCGTGGAAAGTTCAAGCGGGGAAGCATAAAAAAGAGCTTACTAAGGCCAATACCAAAATAAAGCATTTGGAGGAGAAGCTGGCGGAAAAGGAGGATATGATAAAGCGGGCTCAAGCTGAGATAGTAGAGCTCCGGGCCGATCAGAACGCAATCATTGACAAGTATTTGGGCTCGGAGGAGTATCAAGACTTGATTCAGCAGCATGACGATCTTCTTTTTCTGGCCAACTACACAATTGGTTGGAATGAGGCTTTGAAGGCAGTGTTGGCGAAGCATCCGGGGTTGTTTGACCCTATAGTGGACTTTCAGAGTCCCCAGTCAGCTGAAGCTCTAAAGCAGTTGATTGCGGCTCAGGAAGAAGCCGAGGGGGACAGCAGTCCTGATGTTAGGCAACAAAGGGCTAACGAGCCTAGCCCCACTCCATCTCCCCCGCATTCAGTTCCCAAGACAACTCCTCCTGCCCCAATAGAAGAGAGTTCCTCTGGAGAAGAGGAATCTGACGAAGGTGAAGGGGGTTCGTCGTCCTCAAGCGGCGAGGATTCCTCAGGAGAAGAAGAGGAGGGGGAGGAAGAGGCGTAGATAATTCCTTATTTCCTTATTTATGTTGCCCCCAGGGGTTTTGTAAAAACATTCAGCCTTTGGGCTCTTAGATTAGAAGTAGGAGACTTGGTGGCCAAGTCTCCCAGTGTCAGGGTTGTCTAAACCTCTTAGGAGTGAGAGTCCTTGTGGGACTCCTCCCGTTTTTAAGTTTCTAGATCCTTCTAGGATTAGGGCCTTCAACAGGTTTTTCGGGCCTTAATTAAGCCTTTATTAATTACGAAATTAATTAAATAACAGAGACTTACTGGGCCTGTGGCTTCAACAGAGCTGATGGGCTGGATTTACAAATCCAATTGATCCTAGGACTTATTTTCCTAGTTCATTTCGAGGGCCCAAGCCTTTGGACCATACCAGGTCTAATTAATGAAATAATAAATGTTTTCATTTATTATTTCCTCAGGGTTATTTCTACCCATATCAAAGAAGGAACAGAGAGGAGAACCAGCCCCCGACCCGGTTCGCCTCTCATCACCTCCCAAGTTGTATGAACTTGACAGAGAGTCCCTCAGCTCGACTCGCTTGGCCAGGCTCACTGTCTTTGGATCGCTTTGCTAGCTCGGAGTAAGCATGTATTTCTCCTAACTAGCTGGAAAGCTCCTAACCTCATGGGCTCACCTCACTTGATATTATTTGCTAATCTAAAGATTATAGAAGGCCTCTCGGGGTAATATCTCAATATACTTATCTATTTGAAAATAGCTAGCCCGAGGGGCTCTCATCTCATCAAGGGATCCGCACAAGATCACCTCTACACACTGCTCCCGCGAGGCCACATCATGTACAACTGCTCCCGTGAGGCCACATCGCGCCTAACTCCCTATGGGGACCCTTTGCTCTACAATTTCATGATAGCCCCTAAAGCCGAATGAGATTGGGCCATGATAGCTACAGATATATGGGAAGTCTGCCCTTCACATCTGCACAGACTTCAGCCAAAGCCATTCATGATGCTGGCACAAAGCTAGCACGTCAGCCTCGCCTCATGATGCTCGTTCGTAAGCCTCGCCTCGTGACTAAAAGCCTTTAATGTATTCAGACATAACCATTCAATGTCTCCATTTTTCAGAGTACCCAAGATCATGCTGGATCTTTGATTATGGGGTCTACTTTAAGATGAATCAGACTGATATTTAGGCCTCGCTGAAGATGCTGGCCAATTCTCCTTGCTTCATTGGGCTGACTGATTATCTTGCCTATTGAATCTGGCTATCAGTGTCTCACGTAAAGAGTTAGGACTATTATGACCCGACTAAGGTAGCATTCTCATGTAGAGATTGTGCCACTTGTGACTCAGCTAAGGTGATCTTACAAAGATCCTCCAAATAGTATCATCGTAGGGCCTTCTGCGGTCCCTAAATGCTTAGAATTTGATAAACTGTAGTTTGATTGGCTAGGTTAGCGTTTGCCCAGTTAGCTGTCTGAAATTCATGCTAAGTTCCCCTAGATAGCGTTAACTAGCATGCGTTAAGTGAGCCGGGATGGCGATATGACATGTAGTCCATGCCAGTAGATGAGATGTGAGCTAGTGAATCAGGTCTATGTTAGCTCTCCTCCGCTTCATGTCATGAGATTTAAAGAATGTTCTTTGTTATAATAGAGTTGCAAATCCAGACTAAGGCTGGTGGGCTGGCATTACGATCTAACATTAGGCCAAGTCACTTAGAATCCTCAAATATTGCAAGAGCGAAACAAACTGGAGATGTGCCTCAATGCTAAGCAAACCCAAATATAAGGTGGGTTCTTCAAATATAAAATTTGGCATGCCTAGGACCCATGCTAAATATTGGGCATAATAACTAACCCCCTATTCCTCATTGCCATTGGAAATGCGATGTGGAATCAGATGTCAACAATTTTGCAAACCTTTGTCTGAGCTCATAAATGAGTTAGTCTTATGAAGAAAGTGGATATTAAGGTGACCTATATGAGGGTGGCTAACAAGGTGAACCCACGTAAGACCGGCTAGCAAGCTGAGCTCATTACGGTCCAGCTAGTGTTTGAGAGCTCATGTCGGTTTGGCTAGCTATGAGAGCTCATGATGGACAGACTAGAGAGTTGAAGCTAGATAGCAAGGTAAGCTCATTTATGATGCGCTACCAAGGTGAGCTCATGGCGGACTGGCTAACGTTGTATGCCTCTTTTCTGTTCACTCATTTGTCTTTTTCGTGTAACTATTTTGTGATCACATTAGATCTTGATATGCTGGCTTCACTTCTCCAGGCTGGCTCTTCGCCTTGCCTAGCGAGGTTTGCTTCATACCATCTGGCCTCGCATCGCCTGGCAGGCTCTCGCCTAGCGAAGCTGGCCGTTCATGTGTTAGGCCTCGCCTCGCCTAGCTACTCTTTTGGGCTAGAGAGCTACCCCTGTGTGATTGCCACAAATACCTTCGTGTACTTCCCTTAGTAGTAATTTCACTCGATCCCTTCAACACACTTGAACAGCGATACGTTGAAGCCTCAGACGTGAAGGGCTTTGGCCCAAGTCTGTACGGATGTGGAGAGCAGGATTCCCAAATATCTGTAACTGCCATGGTCCAAGCCCATTCGGTTCTGGGGGCTGTCATGAAGTTGTAGCGCAATGGGTCCCCGTAGGCTGTTGTGCGCGATGTGGCCTCACATGAGTAATATGTGGAGGTGACCCTGAGTGGATCCCTTGATGAGATGAGAGCCTATGGGGCTAGCTGTCTTCAAATAAATAAGTATGTTAAGATATTACCCTTGGGGGCCTTCTATAGTCTTCATATTAGGAAATAATATCAAGTGACATGAGCCCATGAGGCTAGGAGCTTTTCAGCTAGTTATGAGAAATCTATGCTAAGTACGCCGAGGTAGCGAAGCTACCCGGACAGAGTGGTCCGAACGAATGACCCGAGCTGAGGTCCCTTTTCTGTTAGATCAATGCGACCTAGAAGAGAGGTGATGAGAAGTGAATTGGGTTGGGGGACGTTCTTCCCTTTCTACATTCTTGAGATCAAATGAATCTAAGGCTGGCGGGATAGCGTTGAGACCTCACGCTAGGCCAAGTCGCTTAAAATATTTCAAACACCAAGTAGTCAAGCAAGTTGCAGCTATGAGAACCATGCTTCTAAGAATGCTATGTTAGCTGATGTTGGTCCCTGATATTGTAGAACAAAGCACATTGATGTCAGGTATCACTTTATTAGAGAACATGTTGAAAATGGTACTGTTGAACTTCATTTTGTTCCAACTGACAGAGAGATTGCAGACATTTTAACAAAACCACTTGATGATTCTACTTTCTTAGACTGGTAGGTGAATTATGCATGTTAAATATGTAATTGAACAATTATTACAAGCATCAAGGTATGTACTTTAATTATAGTCCCTGATTTGCCAAACTATAAGTTATTAATTGCAATATTCTTGAAGTACTTTATCTTGACGGAGTCTAACTTCTAGACTCTGACGGGTCTATAGACTCTGAGAGTCTGTAGACTCTAAAGACCAGGTCTCTTAGTCTCTTAAACGGTTAGAATTCACGCCTGCAGACTCTGATTAATTTTGAACCATTCTATTTGACTTGAAATAAGTGGTAACAGTTACTTTTTACTAGTTACAGGCTGTAGACTCGTGTGTATTGTATACAAGTTTAACAAAATAGAGAATTTTACATACACTTTGCTCACTTGTTTATTGCAAATTATTTTCTAAGGAAAAAATATTATCAAAGCTCTTCAAGAACCTTAGTTCATTTCTTTAAGAATTTTTCATCTTTCTCAACTCAATCACTCTAATGGTTGTACAATCAAGTGTTATGAGGGTACCCACAGCCATTGCCTCCACCTTTGGTGATTTTGAGTTCATGACAACCAACCATGTCGCAGCCCCGGGCGCCAAGAAAGGTGTACATGCTGACTACTACCCTGTGATGGATTTCTTGGAGCAAGGTGAGCTCAGTTACATTCTCAAGGCATCCCCAATGATTCACATGGATTATGTATCTCAAGTGTGGAGCTCTGCAACAGTTGTTGATCCTTCTCAGGATTAACCAGGTAAAATCATGTTTACCGTTGGAGATATTATATTTGATGTAACTGCTGATGTGCTTAACTCTGTGTTTAAGTTACCCACTAGAGAACCTTTTGATGCAACTGTTGATGATTCTGAAATTAAGAACATGTTTAAGTCACTAGTTTACAGTGCTAGCTTGGATAATATGAGTAAGATAACTAAGCCTTATTTAAGAAAAGAATGGTCCTTTTTCTTTGACCAAATTGCTAAATGTTTTATTGTAAATGTAGTGGTTTTGATGTTATTACTTTCATTACATAAAAGATAGGCCATAGTTTCTTATTTGATAAAGTGATCAACATTGGTGATATGTTGCTCACTCAAATGAGAGCTAAATTGAATAATGTGTAGGGGGGAGGAAGAAAGTCTATTACCATAGATTTCTCATGCTTCTACTAAACCACTTCATTCCTAATATGTCTGCCAAGCTTGCAGATGAATGTTGTGTGCAAGCTTACAAGCAATAAAGGAGGATATTCTCTAACATTAAGAGAATAGATGAAAAGAAAAAGAGTCTAGCTGCCATGGTATATCCACAAGTAATGTAGGTAAAACTCTCGACCTGCAAACTTTCTATCTATAATGCTTCTTTCTTTGGAGGTGAAGTGATGCATGAACAAGTTATGGAGAGTCCCCCTACACCTGCCCAGGTAACCAAATCCTCTTACACCAAACAATCTCAAAAACCAAAGTCCAAAACAAACCAACCTCTAGTGTCTCTCAACAGGCACTAGTTGTAAAGAGGAGAAGACTGATTCAAACCAGACTTGTAAATGAGAAAAGTAATGAAGAGGTGAACCCACTAGAGAAGAAAGTTGTTGAAGGACTTTCTTTGTTAAAAAAAGGCATGATGCACCTGAGTCTACCCCAAAAGTCAAGTTTGTAAACTCTCAAAAGGTTACAGACTCTGGTATATACCTAGGGATGCACCTCAAGATTCTCAACTTGAGTGTCCTGAGAAATCTTTTGCTAAGAAGTATAAGAGGTTGATGAAGGCTTATTCTACACACACACACAGGCCTACTATTATTACTGACCCTGTTTTGCAGGAAGCATATGCTCTCAAGGCTCCTGCAAGGCCAGTCTCTGAAAGCAAAAAATCTCCTGAACCAGAGTCTAATGTTGAGTCAGAGTCTAGACTGCCTTTAGACTCTGATCATGAAACATTTTGAGAAGGAATGCAAATGAATTCAACCTCAAGTCTTATTGACTCTATAATCACTCCAACTGATGAGGTGTTATTGTTCTTATATCCATTGGTAGAGCCAGTTCAATATCCAGTATCATATAAGACAAAATTTCAAGTCTTGGATCTTCTTACTATCTATGATGCCCTAAGGAAGAAAATGAAGATGTAGCTACAAATGTCTACACAGGATGTGGTCACAATTCCTCACTTCAAAGTCATGCAGCTAGGGTCATAGAAGGCAAGTCAAATAAAGTTCTCAAAGCACTTGGTGTGGAAGACTCTAAAAAACCAAAAAATAAAAAGATCAAGAAGATGAAAGTTCTTAAAAGGAGAGAATCAAAGTCTGTTGCTGAGTTAGAAACTGAGGTTGAACATCCAGTTTTTGACTATGAAGCAATTTGGGATAATGGGGTTACATAAAGGATAGCCATTCAATGGATTTCAACTATTTAGCCTCTTCCAAGGAAGGTGGTTGATTATCTTGTCCACAATGTAGGAAAGGTGGCCAACAAATACATCTATCCAACCTACCAGAGTAGATTGGATCAACTAAGGAGCTTCTATTATCAGAAAATTGCTAGGGAGCTGCATGATCTCTTTCAATTAACATATGCTCAGGCCATCAATGCAATCCATGCATGGACTTTTCTCAATGATAACTTGGATGCATTAACATAGGTTGAACCACAGGAGGATGTAGGTGATGGAAGAAAGATAGGAGAAGGCACTTGTGCACCAGTGGTGACTAGTGGAAGAAGTGTTCAGTCTGCCTCACCCACACAAGAACCACCTTATCAGAGGTTGGGTAATAGTGGGACATGGACCATGCTGAAAGACCTTTTTACCAACTTAACAAAATACTGATAAGAACCCCAATGATATGGGAGGACAGACTCTGATTGATGCTCATAAAGAAATTCTACAATCAATTCTATTAGAGTCTATCCATTTTGAGGGGGAGTCTCATGTACTAACAGTCGAAGAAAGTGACACTAAGACTCTGGCTTCTGATGAAGTCATACTGAAGCATTCAGAGTCTATAGTAGACCCTGAGACTAGAATACTAGAGCAACAGACCCTGAAAACAAAAGGAGAAGATTGTAAGGGTTCAGAGTCTATTGTTGCTCACCCCTTCATGGAAACCCCTAGCCTTCAGACATTTGAAGGGGTTCCCCTCCATCAAGATGGTTCAGGTATTGAAGCATATTTTATTTCTCTCACACCCTCTTCTGTAGGACTATTAAGTGCACCTTCCCAAATGAGTGAAAATATTGAAACTGAGGGGTTAGCACTAGTCCATGCAAAAGGAGAAGTAGAAAAGGCTGTAGAGAGCCTGTGTGAGATTGAGAAAGTGGGTGCCCAACCCGACTGTGAGAAAGAGAGATTAGGGTATCCTAAGCCTAGTTTCACTTATTGGGACCAATAATTTCTTAAGAGTTGGTCCAATGAGTTGAGACAAGGGATGGATGAAATTACTTATTTTCTTGTCATATAGATAGGCAAAAAGGAGGAGGCTCTAACTACTCAAAAATCATTTACGCAGAAGACACGGGTTCATTTGGTTGATTCTCTAGGAAGGAGAGCAGACAGAGTTAAGGAGGCATTGGTGGACGATTCTTCAATTCAACCTGGTACTACATCTTTGAAGTCAGAACACCCAATCTTAATCTTGCCCATTCACGCAAGGCTTCCAGAGTCTACAGGTCCTGATCCCTCTGTTGGGGAGTCAGGGTCTATAGTACCTTATACGGTGTCAGAGTCTAAACTTCCATCAGAGTCTACACCTCCTGTCACAAAGATTGAGACTTTTAATGTTGTTATGACTGATGATTGCACCTCTGAAGATAAAGCAGAGGTGAATCCATCTTTCAACTATTTTGATTAAGTTTTTCCTCAACATTGGGAAACAGCACATGCTAAAGGCAAAGATGATAAAGAGACTTTTGAATGTATTCTAGCCATATATAAATATGAGAGACTGAAGGCTTATCAAAAGAAGAATTTATTGGCTGAGCATGGTTATTATCTTTAAGAGGATCCTGATGTCTCTCTCATTGAATAAAATCAGACTATTAATGTTACTACTCAGGCTGAAAAGGGAAATATTGTTAATCAATTAACTGAAATGGTGAAAGACATCTCTCGTATTAACATTGAGCTCTCAGTGTTGATAATACTACAGCTAAGCTCAAAACTACATTTGAGAGTCTGCATTCACTTCAACTATACAAAGATGTCTTTGTTAAGGATGTTATTACTGACATAAAGTCCAAACACCTCAATCTTTAAACTACAGTCTCTTCTCATTCTACCAAGGTTGATTATGTTATTGCTGCTCAGGCCAACATCTATTCTGTGTTGGAAAAAATTCTTTTGGCTGTCACAGGTGGTAATGACGTCAAAAGGGGGAGAAGAAGGATGACGAGTCTTCAAGGATCAATAAATGCAAGGGTGATTATAAGGGAGTCAAAAGGAGGAGAGATGATGGTGATGAAGGAGATGATGGCTCTCATGGTCCTAGGGATGTATAACAAAAGAAGTATGGAGTATTTGTTACATCAAAAACACACCAGCCAGGGACTATACATGGGACATCTGAGTCTAAATTCGACTCTGGTAAAAAAAGACACAGGTTTGTTGGAGATGCATCCAACAAAATACTCAACTGAGAGTCAGGAGAACTAAAGGGCTTGGAGGCATCTCAGCATCTGACATAGACATGATAACAAATCTAGCAACTGATCCTCACTCACTTATAGATAAACAGTTTGAAAAGTTCACCCAAAAGCATCTAAACAAGGTGGTGTCTGCTCAATTTGTTTATAATGTTTTTGAAAAGAAGTTACGAGGAGATTAGTATCAAATTGAAAAGATCAAAATCAATATTTATTAATAATATTTTGTGAGTTAAAGATAAGCACATAAAATATTATTAATAAATATTTTATGAGCTTATCTTTAACTCTTTTAGGTTCTTCTTGAGATAGGAAACTGCTATTCAGACACTCATTTTGTTCTAGATATATGTCTTCAGATCAATAAGGAGTAATGTTTCTCATCATACTCCTTTTTCCTTGAGTGTAGAAGGATCTGTTTTCCTGGAGACACTTTGATATGATAGGCATAGACCCGAAGGTCATGTGTCACTAACTCAATATTGATCCAGAGAAAAGAGCAGTAAGGCAGAAACACTGAACAATCAGTGGAGATAGAGCTTTTACACTCAAGGAAGAGGTTGACAGGTTGCTCGAAGTTGGACTGGTTCGCAAATCCTTCTACCCACAATGGCTGACGAACCCTGTCCTAGTCAAGAATCCCAATGGGAAGTGGTGAACCTGTGTGGACTTCACTGATCTGAACAATGCATGCCCAAAGGACAGCTTCTCATTGCCATAAATCGATCAGCTCATAAACTCTACCACGAGGTATGATCTGTTGAACTTCATGGATTCTTATTCTTGGTATAATCAAATCCCTATGTATGGACCTGATCAGGAATATACTTCTTTTATTACTAATAGAGGATTATATTGTTATATTGGAATGCCATTTGGATTGCTCAATGCTGGAGCAACCTATCAATGACTGGTAAACCTCATGCTTACTGATAAATGATATGCTGGTGAAGTCAAAGAGAGCAGCCAATCATGTTGCTCATTTATCAAAAATGTTTGACACCTTAAGGACGTTTCTATGAAGCTTAACCCTCAAAAGTGTGTCTTTGGGATCGAATCTGGAAAGTTTCTGGGTTTTATCATGAACCACAGGTGTTGGTCCCTAATATTGTAGAAGAGGAGTTGAATACAATATCTAAATTTATCACGGAATTTTGAAATTAAAAATATTATTTTAATTAATCATGAAATACTAATTTTAATGAAATACTGTTCAAGTAGAAGATATAATTTTTAACTTGAAAAGTATTACAAAATTAATTTGTTGAAAAATGTATATAATTGATAAAGTGTTCTAGAATAATTTTGACATGAATTGTTCGGGTTTAACAATTATATCCCAAACTTGCACAGAAATCTGTGAATAATACAATGCATACAAATTTCTAAAATTTGAATGTTTTCAATCTTTAAATAATAAAGACATTTTCCTCATATTTATAAAGGAAAAAGCTAGAAAGACTTTTGAATAAAACTTATTTAAAAAATCAAAAGACTTTATAAAATAGCCTTTAAGACTTTTGAAAAAAGCCGGGTAAGACTTTTAAAACTCGGTAAGACTTTTCATTTTCCGGCAAGACTTTTTAATTAAAGTCTTATTGAAAAATTTTGTAAGACTTTCTGTAAAGTCTTAATGAAATTCGGTAAGACTTTTGAAAGTTTTGTTGAACAGATTCGGTAAGACTTTCTAATTTATGCAGCAAGACTTTCTTTAATTATTAAATATAATGTTCTTTTTAATTTAATTAATTCCACCAATTTTAACTAAATAATTTATAAATTAAATAAATTCAAGATGAATTAATTTAAGTAGATAAATTAAATAATTAATTAACTTTTTGATAGTATAATTATTTAGTTTCTTCACTACACAACCACTGTAATTTTGACTTGAATCTTTCTGTCTTTTGTCTGAAAATCACTTGAGCTAGGTAATAAATATTTATTAAATTAGTTGACAAACAAATATACTGTCTGGTTCATTTGTGCCATACTAAATAAATATTCTTCACCTTTTAACTTTAATAGCTGTGATCTTCTGTCTTGTTCTTGCTTCTTGCTTGGTCTTCAATATTTTCTTTTCTTGGAATCTTTCTGTAATAGCCACTTAGAATAGTTTTGTTAAACATTTAACACACAAATTTCTAGAGGATAACTCAACTAACACTAAGAAAGTAATACGACATGTAAAAACTGTAAATAATAAACAAAGTTCTGTTTTATATTTAACAATTTTCCAGATTCATGTTTTAAAAGTTAAATACAAGATAGATGTTCCTCTAGACTGAACAAATATTACGATGTTTCTATCTTGACCTATCTAACTCTTCAGTCTTCAGAAGTATCAACTTAACCTTTTCTAGGTTTGAACCTTTATGCACAAGTGTTCTTGGTACCTCTTCAGCTTCTGTTTGAGTGGAATCTCCATACAACTTTCTATGATTTGCACATTGTAATTCCCATTGTACTTCCAACTCAACACGATCTTCTTCTTCTTCTACATCGAATGGCTGATTTTAATCTATTTTTGGCATCTGCCTGATGTAAGAAGGAATCTTTTTGGATAAGCAGTGGTCTCTGATTTTCTGAGCAGCATCTAACTTTGCTTGGGATCTGAACCCTTTCGACCTGAATATCTTCTCAACTTCAATCATATATTTGACTGTATAACCCTTCAATGACTCCTCATCTAGCTTCATGATTTGATATAACTTGTCAGAGAAAAATCTTCATCATGAGGATCATATATGATTTGTGGACTAACAGCTCTTGTGAAGTCTCTTAGTCTGTCTCTGAGAATCTCATTTTTCTTTAGAACATGTGGTGTAACTGGGTCTCACTCTCCCTACTTGTAAGTGTATAGTACCCTTTAATTGTCAAATATATCTTGAAGAGTCTGTCCCTCAAATATCCTTTAAGAGTGCTTAATCATCTCACAAGCATCTATATGCTCATGTTGCTTCTTAAGCTCAACACTTATATTTGCAAGCATGAGACATGAAACATCAGTTGCAACATCAATTTACTTCCAATAAGCACTATCATTTGGACATGTTACATTCTCATCTTCAATAGCAGGAGAAGAGATTGACTAACATCGTAGTGCCCGAGGTCGATCCTCAAGCTCCTATGTCAGTCGAGGAAATTTGTTCTCGGCAACTTGTCCTTTTCAAAAACTGATCGAATAGAGAATTTGTTTATGTTTATCATTTGATATCTACAATATTAAAGTGTATAAAATAAACTAGATTACAGATTTAATATTAATTATTTTTAAGTTATTATGGTATATCACCATATACCTCCCACTATTTTTATCAAACTAATAGCCCTAACTATTACTTCGGAAAATATTTCTTAAAATCTTTCTAGTGAGCCAAGATCCATATTTCATCCATGTTTTAATATAGCGTTGACTAATACACCCAAAACACGACTATTTACGTAGACAACATTTGTCAATTATATCAAATATAACTCTTGGAATGTTTGGTGGAACAACCCATTGTACATATTTATCCAACAAATCTCACCAAACTCTATGCCTCTAAACCCACAATCCTTTTGTGATGATTTAGTTAAGTTAGACCCAACATTTCACCAAACTAAGTTACTTACTTATCACGTCTTCCCATGATTTATAAAAGCACCTTACTTTGGTAAACCCACTCCTTCTCAATCTAGATCTTGACGAGTATTAAATATTGGAAGGCATCCGATTAACTTAATATGTATTTATGGATTTTAATGTTTATATGAACGATCATGATCCCATCATAAAGAGATTCTCAATTTTTCCTTTATCAAATAATCCATTTCAATATTTGTCAATGGTTCAATTTATATGATCATGGTTCGATTTTCAAATAAAACCCAACTTTTTTGCGAATAATAATTCACTTTTGACAAAATCTCCCTATATCAGAAAAAGAAAATTCATATTCAATACTGTGTTTCATAAACACAAGAATCTCATGATACTTTGTTTAATTTTAAAATCTTGAATCATTACAGATTTTATCTTTCTTAAGCAGGCATGACATGGGTGTCGTATCTAATACATACATCATTCTAATGCATACATGTCTACACATGCATTCATATACAAATATGTATTGTGCGTAAATTAAACGTGTTTGGTTATGGCCCCATCCTATGTGATATTTTCAAGCTAGTGGAATTATCAAGGTCAATCTATGGTGGTTTAAAATATACATTATTACATATCTTTATCTTCTTCATTGCTCCATCATCTGGATTGCCTCCTAGCTTTCTGGATTCCAAGTCTCCATTGAACAATTACATTGAATAATAAAAAAATCTATTCTAATGAAATTACAAGAGGAACTCGAGTTACATTCGAGATTAACAATTACAATTAATAAACGACATGCAAGTCATATTTAGAAACCAAAACCATAAATCAAAATATCTATCCTGTAGGTCTTGAAGCCATAACCATCCATCATGTTATCACATAACACATGTAATATATCTCAGATTATATAAATATATCATATAATCATATATAACAAATTTTGAAATTTCAAAAATCAATCAAATTTGAAAAAAATAATAAATCACCGTTTCGGGGCCTGTAACGTCGGAAAAACGAGAAAAATAAATACAAAACGTAATATAAATCGAAACCCTTCGCAGGATCCATGCGAAAACAAAAGATTTAATTAGGAGATTAAGAACAAATACCTTAAAAAGATTAAACAGTTCATCAATGGAAGATTAATGGAGGTCCAAAACTTGTTTAATCACCACGTATCCCGCTCACGCGATGTACGCTCTACGGTATCCACACGAACACTTTTCATGAAGGATTGATGTGTACTAGTACCCGAAATATGCATCTATCTCTTTATTTTCTTCTTTTCTCAAAATGGCTACGGTTTTAGAAAAATATGTGTCAATAATAATATCAACCCATAAAGAGATTATATAGATAGAGGAATAAGTTTTCTAATTATAATTAATACTAATCCAGAATTCTAAATTATTTAATTAAGTCTCACTTAATTAATTAATTACTAATTTTAGAATTAGTTTAAGTAATTCATTTATTCTATTTATATAATTAATTAATTCATAATTAATTAATTTCATAAATAAAATAAATTACTTATTTAATTTAAATTCATAATTTAAATTATTTCTCATTCAAGCATTCTTTGTGTGTGACCCTGTAGGTTATTATTATGTTGACAACAATTTTAATATCTGATTAAAATTGTAAACAATGAGCGGCATCTAGTAATACATCATTGCTACCCAAGTAATAATAATAAAATCAGTTATTTGATTAAGCCTTTCATAAATAATTTTCCATGTAATATAATTCCTTTAACCTTATATTATAGATCAAACTCGAGGCATGTATCGTGTCATCCTCTTCAACGTTTAATCCGGGTTTCCTTGATCAATGAGTAGACTATTAAACAAATCAACATTTGAGCACGGCCATGCATTTTATAATCTCACTCAATCAAGAGGCCAATAATATCACTCATAAATAGGAATTTTAAATCCTTTATCTATCATTCATATTTTTCATACGATTCATAGTATACCCAATGTCCACTTTTATCATCACCCGGTTAAATGTAACTTTTAGTGTAGTCAAAGTATATTAATTCTCGTATAGAAATATAATGATTTCAAGTCAGAGGATCATTATATAATTATCACAGTGAGAATTTCTTATGACACTTATTAACATGTAGAATCTCACGGTGGGTCATTCCAGTGCCATTCATTGAGACATGCACTTATGTTCTTGACTTTAGTATCACCATACATATGACCAATGAGATGTGGTCATCTGTCAACAAACATACTAGTCTTATTGCATTATTATTGTCCTTATATAATAATACTCGACTAGGGAATTTTAGGAATAAGATACTATTCATATAACCTCATTTTTAAGTCACATACTTAAAGATATATAATACATATCAAAATTCTAAGGACATTTATTATGCTTTCAATTTATTACGCAGTAAATAAAACATAATAAATATATAATAATCAATAAAACATAATCCTTAATAATAAAATATTTTCCTTAAAAATATAAAAGTAATTGTCTCTAGGAAACAATTACTAAAAATCTCTCACTTGCACTAAAGCCAATTACCCAAGTATCCAATACTCATGGAACTAGTGTGACTTTCATGCTTCTGCTGCGAAAAAGCCTTATTCAATGGGTCTGCAATATTATTATTAGTATGCACTTTACACATATGTATATCTCCTTGATCATTAATCTCATTAATTAGGTGATATCTCCTAAGTACATGCTCAAACAGCCTCCTTGACTGCTTCACATGCATCAATATACTCAAGCTCTATTGTAGAATCAACAAATGTCTCTGCTGTAAACCATTCCAGCATACCACATCTCAATTTAAATAGATAAAATACAAAGTCAGACAGAAACACAAAATGATCGTTGTATGTCTAGAAACTAGCATCGGTGTAACCTTTTACAACTAACTTAAGTTCTCCTCCATGTACCAAGAATTGATCTTTAGTCCTCTTCAAGTACTTAAGAATATTCTTGATTACCGTCCAGTGATCTTCACCTGGATTAGACTGGTATCTAATCGTCATGCTTAAAGCATACGAGACATCAAGACGAGTACATATCATTGCATATATTATAGAACTAATTGACGATGCATATGGAACTTTACTCATACGGTCCTCATCATACAATGATTTAGGACTGTTTTCTTTCGTGATCGATATCCCATGAGACATTGGGACAAATTCCCTTTTAGCCTCTTGCATTCCAAATTGGAGCAAAACTTTGTCAATGTATGTACTCTGACTTAGGCCGATCAATCTCCTTGATTTATCTCTATAGATCATGATCCCTAATATATAAGTCGCATCGCCTAAGTCTTTCATTGAGAAATTATTTCTCAACCAAGTCTTCACAGTCTGTAGAGAAGGAATGTCATTCCCTATTAGTAATTTATCATCAACATATAATACTAGGAATGCCACATGATTTCCACTAACCTTCTTGTAAACACATGGTTCATTTTCATTTTGAATAAACCCAAATTATTTGACAGTTTCATCAAAATGAATGTTTCATCTCCTCGAGGCATATCTTTATCCATAAATGGATCGACACAACACACATCTCTTTCCAGCATCCTTTGGATCAACAAAACCCTCAAGCTGTGTCATGTACACATCCACATCTTTTTCAAGGCTCCCATTTAAGAAAGCGGTTTTAACATCCATTTGTCAGATTTCATAGTCATAGTAAGCAGCTATAACAAGCAAAATCCTGATGGACTTGACTGTAGCCACTGGTGAAAAGGTCTTATCTTAGTCAATACCATGAATTTGCTGGAAACATTTTGCCACCAATCGTGCCTTATAGGTCTGTACGTTACCATCCATGTCGGCCTTCTTCTTGAAAACCCACTTGCACCCTATAGGTTTTACCCCTTCAGGTGGATCAACCAAAGTCCATACTTGATTAGTATATATGGATTCCATCTCAGATTTCATGGCATCCAGCCATCTCTTAGAATCTGGAGTGTTCATAGCGTCTTGGTAGGTGAGAGGCTCATCTTCATCCAGAAGCATCACATCAGCATCTTGAGTCAAGAAAAATCCATAATATCTCTCGGCTCATGGCGAATCCTACTAGACCTACAAACAACATGTGTTTCTTGAGCAGTATTGTTTTCTTGTACAATTCTGCTCAGGTTCCTCCATTGGTTCAATGTTATCATGTGGGTCTAGAACTTTATCGAGATCTATTATCCTCTCACTGCCTTTCTTAGAAAGCATTTCTCTTACAAGGAACACTGCAGTTCGAGCAACAAACACTTTGTTCTCGGAAGGATTATAGAAAGAATAACCCTTTGTTTCAATTGGGTATCCCACAAAGTTACATTTGTCTGATTTACGTCCTAGTTTATCAGAAGTTAGACGTTTCACAAATGCCTCATATCCCCAAATTTTCATAAATGACATGCTATGACGTTTCTCAGTCCATATCTCATACGGAGTCTTTTGAACCATTTTAGTAGGAACTCGGTTAAATGTATAAGCAACTGTCTCCAGGGCGTAGTCCCAGAACCTAATTGGAAGATTCATTGACTCAAAATTGATAGCACCATGTCCAACAAGGTGTGATCCCTCCTATAAAAAAAAACTTTTCTTTGATATTTTCTACTTCATCTTTATAGTCTTTGAACTTTTCAAATGATTCGGATTTGTTCTTCAAAAGATACATATATCTGTATCTACTTAAATAATTAGTAAATTTTATGAAGTTAATAAAAGCTACCTTTTGTCATCGTACGCATATGACAACATACATCACTATGTATAAGTCATACTCGTTCAGTGACCCTTTCACCATATCCGGTAAAAGGAGTTTTAGTCATTTTTCCAAATAAACCAAGATTCACATCCTTTTGTATAATTCATAATCAAACTTATCTAAGAATGCATCATTATGTATTCTGGAAATGCGTTTCTCATTAATATGGCCTCAACGACAGTGCCAAAGATAATGTTTGATTTGAGTCACTTTAGAATATATACATTGTTAACTAGTTATGCAACATTATAAGCCTCATCATCGAAATAGAATAAATAACTCTTGTTATTTAATTAAAATGAAAAAAAGCCTTTCTTGTCCAAATAAAAAACTAATATAATGTCTCTGCTAATTGTAAGCACGTTATAACAATTATCAAGTTCTAAATTTTCCTTGTAGGCCTAAAATTAAGTAACGAGTTCCTTCAACTAGAGAAACCACCTTTACTCCAATTGCAACCTGATACTCGAAGCTTGACCCTTACTGATCAACTTCTTCCAATCTTCCAAATAAGCATGACATTTTAATTTCCAGTTTTCCGATTTTTCATAGAAGCGACAATCGTCTTCTTTGTCAACACCTCATTCAGATTTTAGAGCCTGTTTTGGGATCGGACTTTGGTTTGATAAGGAAACTAGATCAAATCTTCTTCTTGCCTTTCCATTTTCCTTTTCCTTTTATATTCCCTATGTTTACCATCATTATAGTAATAGTTCATGCATTTATCATATTGTTTTCAGCAGTTCTCAACATGCTTAGCAACTCAATAGGTGTTTCACCAATAGTATTCATATTGTTGTTCATAACAAACTAAGAATATTTGTTGTCCAAGGTGAAGGGTTTCGGGCATGAAAACGCAGCGGAATAAACGTAAAAACAATATAAAAAAATCGAAACCCAATCGCAGAATCCATATATAACGTTGGATGATTATGGTAAAGAAGTCTGTACCTTAACAAAGCTTTTGTATGCTGTTTAATGGAGGTCCAGAAAGATTAATCACAGCAGTCCTTTGTTGCAAAGATATGCTCTCTAAAGAAGTCCACACGAACGCCCGATCGTCCTTGTTGGTCCCTGATATTGTAGAAGGGGGGGGGGGGTTGAATACAATATCTGAAAATTAATCGCGGAATAATTGGATTTAAAATATTATTTTAATTACTCACGAAATATTAATTAGAATGAAATATTGTTCAAGTGAAAGATATAATTTTAACTTGATTAGTATTACAAAATTAATATTAAGAAAACTGTAATATAATTGGTAAAAGTTCTAGAACAAATTTGACATGAATTGTTCGTGTCTTACAATTATATTCCAAACTCAGCACAGAAATCTGTGAATATTACAATGCAGATAAATTACTGAATTTGATCTGATTTCTAACACTTAACAAATGAAGCAAACTCCTCATATTTATAGAGGTTGGAAAAAGGTTGGTATGACCTTTTTCAATATAACTTAATTTATAGAAATAAAGTCTGTATGACCTTTTATAACACTTGTATGACTTATAAAACACTGGGCAAGACTTATTTCTCTCGGTATGACTTATTATATTAATTAAAAAATCGGTATGACTTTTTAATTAAATAAAAAATCACTCCAGCATGACCTTTGATCAAAGAAAATTCGGTATGACTTATTATATATATATATAAAAAGTCTCGGTATGACTTTATGTCGGCAGTAGCTCGGTATGACTTATTTATATATGTATATATGAATTCTTTCGGTATGACTTATTTAGATATGTATAAAACAGTCTCTCGGTATGACTTATAAAAAATCATCCGGTATGACTTATTTAAGTCATTCGAAAATATATATATATATATATATATATAAGTCATTCTAACTAGTTTCTTTTATGATAAATTAATTCTACTTAAATCAATTAAATAATTTATAAATTAAATTAAATTCAACTTGAATTAATTTAATTAAATAAATTAAATAATTAACTTACTTGGTTTGTAGAAATAAAATATTATAGAGAACTTGTTTCAACTGCAGTCTTCTTGATTTTTCTTTGTCTTCTGATCTTGAAACCTCTTGATTAAATGAAGAATAAATATTTATATTTAGTTGACACACGAATGTACTGTCTGGTTCATTTGTGTCATACTAATAAATATTCTCCTTTTAATTACTTTTAATTAGAGGCCTTCTGTCATTTCTTCTGTTTCACTGTCTTCATTCTTCTTCTGGAATCTACTTGTAGTAACCACTTGAAATCTTCTATATCTTCTTTTTACTATAGAATCACTACTACTTAATTATTTTCACTGACGCTTGAACATAAAAATGAACTTCTTCCAGTGTTGAGTAGCAACCCCATAAAAATACTTCTGATACTTGGATCCTTTGTGATTAGTTGACTGTCTTCGTCTTGATTCCTGCTTGGTGCTTATTATTTACTTCTATTTATTAGCTAGAGTTGAGTTGTCATCTAATTATTACAAATAGGCCTAGTCATATGCCTTTCAATCTCCCCCTATTTGTTGTTAAACATTTAACACACAAATTCCTAGAGGATAACTCAACTAACAACTAAGAAAGTAGTACGACATTTAATGACTGTAAATAATAAACAAAAGTTCTGGTTTTATATTTAACAATTTTCCAGATTCATACATAAAAGATAAGTACAAGATAGTTGTTCCTCTAGCACTGAACAAAAATAACATTGATTCTATCTTGACCTATCCAGGACTTCAGTCTTCTGCAGTATCAACTTCACCTTCTTCTAAATTTGAACTTCTGTGCACAGGTGTCCTTGGTACCTCTTCAACTTCACCCGGAGTTGCGGTTGACTCTCCATACAATCTTCTCTGTTTAGCCTTTGCTAGCTGAAACATGACTTCCTCTTCAATAGGATCTACAGCTTCTTTTTGTACATCATAAGGCTGTGTAGAATCTATCTTTTGCATTTGCCTGATGTATGATTTAATGTTTCTGGATAAACAGTAGTTCCTTATTTTCTGTGCAGCATCTAGCTTGGCTTGTGATCTGAATCCTTTTGATCTCAACATCCTTTCAACTTGGATCATATACCTCACCGTGTAGCCCTTAAATGATTCCTCATCTAGCTTTATGATTTGATATAACTTGTTTGAGAAAAATCTCACTTCATGAGGATCATTTAATATATGAGGACTAGCAGCCGTTGCTATATCTCTGAGTCTGTCCCTGAGTAGTTCATTTTCTTCTGAGCTTCTCTTCACTTTGTTTAACAGAACCCATATTGCTGATAGTGATCTCTTTCGGAAGAATTCCAAAGATAATCTGAATGTTCCATTCCGGTGAGTGTAGACTAGTATTTGCCAGTCTTCAAGAATGTGATCCACTAGAACAGTGATATAATCAACTTCTTCTTTCAATGCCTTCATGAAGTTATCCAGATTATCATTTGAATCTTCAAGACTTTTGATAACTGAAAGCATTTGTCTATCTTCAAACGGTCCTTGCTGAGACTTGTCTAGTATTTTCCTTGCTGCATCCCATCTGTCCCCTATCTTCATCTCAATATCTTACTTTTTCTTCTTCACTGCTAAGGCCCAAAGCTTCTGTTTTTCTAAGCTTGCCTCTCTTTCAGCTTGGGTTCTTTCCTTGACTAGAGCTTTTAAATTTATAGTTTTGGCATGGCTTGCCTTGATGTCTTCCTTTAGCTTCCTCATTGCCTCTTCATAGGCAGGATCATGCTCTTTTTCTTTTGGAAATAGAAATTCATCATCAAAGATAGCTTCATCTTCAGCTCTGCAGTAGTCAGGATTGAAACCTTGATTTTCCATACTTACTTCATCAATGAGTTTTTCTTGTTGATAATACTGTTCCTCTGGAATAAATGTCTGAATTTGATCTTCTTCAGAGTACAGTTTTGCTTTCCCTTTGTTTTGAGTAGTAGCCTCTTGATCTCCAGCTACTTTCTCTTGTGATTTCTCCCCCTTAGTTGAGGGATCCTCTTGAGTTTTGGATGATTCAAAGGATGCTACCAATTTTTGCACAGTCAAGTAGACCTGCTTCATTCCTTCATTAAGATGTGTCATGCCATCATCCAGTTTACTGAAACGTTGAGTAGAGATCTTTTCATTTTCAATGATTGTTAAGGTCAAGCGTTTCTCAACTTCATCAATCTTTTCATGTAATTTGCTGACTTCTTTCATGTCTTCAGCAATAAGATTCTGCGCATCCTGGATATTTTGAGTTTTTAGGAGAATAGATGACTTGACACTTTCAACATCATTTCGCATAATTGTCAGCTGTTGTGTTACAGAGGCAGATGTAGACTTTTCTTCTGCTTGAGCTTTAACTTTTACCAACTCAGCCTGAACAATTTGCATTTCCTTCTGAAGAGCTTCCATTTTGGATAATAGTTCACTGTGTGTGTGTGCACTCATCTCACCTGCACTCCTGTTTAGCTCACTATCACTCTGTGCATGTGTTTCACTCTGTGTTTGCCTCACATCACTCGTGTTTAGCTCCTTTCCAGATCCAGATGCTGTACCTGTAAATACAACAATAGCTTTTGAAGAGTCGAAATGTTGTTCTGATGCCTGTGAAGGCGCGTCCTCAACAAGATTAACTTGCCTTGGCTCCGCTACTGACGTAGCTACTCCGTGAATGGAGTCCCATCTCCCTCTATGGAGTGGTTGCCTCTCAAATCCACCAGTGGATTCGAGACCTTCTCTAATGAGAACTGGATGTAAGAAATCCAGGGGGGTCACCACCTTAGATAATGTATTGAATGGCTCTTGAGAATCTGTGGTGCCCCTTAGTACCTCGGAGGGTATCTGATGCTGCACTGCATCGAAAATGTCATGGTCCACAACATAGGTGGCATCCGACGAGTTTTTATTAAAAACATTTTCTTCAACTAATGTGCCCTCATGTGTTGGTATTTCTTCAAGTGAAGGTTCTGCTAGAGTGATTGCTAGCAGTGTGTTTTCCTCACTATCTGATGCTGTGGCTGAGCAGCGAATTAGATCACCTGGTTGAGCAAGTGTATCTAGAGAATCTTGGATGGCCATATTAAAATCCATATCCCATTGACTGGAATAGGTTGAGGCTGCAGTTGTCTCAGGGTCAACTCTAGAAATTTTTGAAGAAGGAGACAGAGCTGCGGGTTCACTCACATCAGCACCAAGACCCTTAACTATTCTGACAGGTTTCTTCCTTTTTCTGACTTTAAGTGAAGAGGAGGATGAAGGAGAAACTGTTTGAGGCTCTAATTCAGCTGGGGGCAGAACCTGTGTGTTTTCAGGTTCGTAGCTGATATCCTGAAGTGTAAGAACACCATCATCTTCCGCCATAGATAAATCTAACAGTGCAGTGGATATATCTATAGGTATTGAACTAGAAGATTGTGAGTGAGATATTACCTGATGATCTTGTGCCACTTGATCGACATGCTAAGCAGCTTCAAGTAGAAGGTGCACAGGATGATCTACTTGCATTGGCACTTGTTCCTGCACAGGATTAACAATGTGATCTAATATCTCAGCCATATATTCCGTCCTTACCACTTGCACATCTTCAAACTTGGGGTTGTTGTGGAGCCTTGCAAATAAGTTGTTCTGAGAAGTAGGAGATTCTTCTTCAGGACTATTCTGAAATAGGGCTTTGTCTTCATCCATCAACAAGTCATTCATGAACAGCATTAGGAACCTCGGATAGTAGACTTGTACATTCTGTTCCCTGCTTTCTGGTTTCCCCATTTTCCTGATTATTTCTTTTAGAATCAACTTCCCAAAATTTATCCTCCGGTTGTGGGCCACAGAAAACCCTATGATTTGGAGTAGTGAAGATATATTGTTGAAGTTGTTCTTTGTAGTGGGTGCAAACACTTTGGCTAATGTGTCAAAGAAGTAGCCCCACTCGCTTACCAATTTGAACTTTGTCAATCTTACCAAATTGATCTCACCCTGATATCGAATGGTATAGAAAAATTCTAGAATTTCTGGTACAGTGGGTGGATCCATGAAGTTGTCAGTTGGAAAGCCCAAAATTCTGTTCACGTCCTCTTCAGTCACCATATATTCACGATCTCCTATGCTGAAAGAGAATTGAACTCTGCCTGCAGTACTCCTATTCCTAGTAGTGGAATACAGAGCCCTAAGTGCTAACACTTGCAATGGGGCGTCTAGAGTAATTGCAGTTCTTACAAGTGAATGTTCATTCATAAAAATGATCCACGGTCGAAACCTCTCGACTGAACAATTCACCGGATTAAAATATCCTACAAAATTAGTTTTTACTAACTCGCAATAACCAGCCATTAACCTTTAAACTATTACAATTAAACAAATTACAAAGTGCGATTACAAATTAAAAACAATAATTACAAGGAAATTCGAAAAATTATACTTTAAAATTGAAACCCTAATTTCTAAAAATCAAAACCCAAAGTAACTTAAATCCAGAAATCACTACACACTCAGTCCTTAGACACAAACACAATCAAAAGCTTCGATTTTGATTAAACTATGAACAGTCACTGAATTTTAAAGAAAATCGGGCAGAGTTTCCTTTGTTTTCTGCGATTATCACAAACTAGCAAGCACAAACGCTTGTAATCAAGGAATTAGCAACTGATTGTAGTTGTATTTGATGGAAATCAATCGATTCAAAAAGAAATCGACTGTGATGTGTGTATGTATTGCAGCGTGTGTGTGTATGTGAATTTGCTGGGAATGACTTATTTAAAGTAATAAAAACTATAATAGTCGGTATGACTTATTAAAACAAACACCCACATTTCTCGGTATGACTTTTCAAAGGTCATACCGAGTTTTATTTACATAAAACTGAAGGATTAGTTCGGTATGCCTTATTTCCATTGACTCTCGGTATGACTTTTTTTTTATAATAAACATTAAAAAGTCATACCGAGTTTTATTAAATAAGTCATGCCGAGATTTATTAAATAAGTCATGCCGAGATTTTTTGTTTTAATAAAGTCATACTGTCATTTAATACAAATAATATAAGGAAACTATTTTAAGAGAACAAAAATATTAATAATTTACATACTAATAATTCGTAAAATAAACATTAATATACACATGCTTAAAATAAATATACTAAACATTAGAAAAATATATACATTAATTTACATAAATGCTTATAAATGCTTAAATTTAAACAAAAGTACTTATGCTCTAATTGAAATAATTATCTTGTAAGAATATTGACTTAATCTTAAGATAATTTTCCAAAAATTTATAAGCCCTAGTATTTTATTAATTCAAGTCTCATAAACTCTTTAAATGTTAACATTTAATATTTATGAGCTTAAATTAATTCCTAGCAACCAAAAATTTAGCCATCGTTTAACATCCCTAGTTCACTAACCAGCTTTGAGAAAGTGGATTCATCAAGTGGTTTTGTGAAGATGTCGGCTAATTGATCTTCTGTGGGTACAAAATGTAACACCACAGTTCCATTCATGACATGCTCTCTGATAAAGTGATACCTAATGTCAATGTGCTTGGTTCGCGAATGTTGTACAGGATTGTTGGAAATTGCTATTGCACTTGTGTTGTCGCAGAAAATTAGAATTTTGTTCAACGCAAGTCCATAGTCATTTAGCTGATTCCTAATCCACAAGATCTGTGCACAACAGCTACCTGCCGCAATGTATTCTGCTTCGGCTGTCGAGGTAGATACTGAATGTTGTTTCTTGCTGTACCAGGAGATCAATCGTCGTCCTAGAAACTGACAGCTTCCAGACGTACTTTTCCTGTCCATCCTGCACCCTGCATAATCTGAATCTGTATAGCCTATTAGGTCAAAACCTGTATCCTTAGGGTACCAAATTCCAAGATTTGGTGTACCCTTTAGATATCTAAAAATTCATTTAACGATTATAAGATGAGATTCCCTAGGGTCAGATTGAAACCTTGCACATAAGCATGTTGCAAACATTATATCGGGTCTACTAGCAGTTAGATATAATAATGAGCCTATCATACCTCTGTAGCTTGTGATGTCAACTTTCTTACCAGTTTCATCTTTGTCAAGCTTCGTGGCTGTTGGCATTGGGGTTTTTGCCGGTGAAGAATCTTCTAGACTGTATTTTCTGAGAAGATCTCTTACGTACTTTGATTGGCATATAAAAATCCCATCTTCCTTTTGCTTTACTTGCAATCCAAGGAAGAATGACAGCTCACCCATCATGCTCATTTCATATCTACTCTGCATTAACTTAGCAAATCTCTTGCACAAGTTTTCGTTAGTAGAACCAAATATAATATCGTCAACATAAACTTGGACAAATATCATATCCTTTTCATGCAATTTATAAAAGAGAGTTTTATCTATGACACCTCTTATGAAACCATTTTCAAGTAAAAACACAGAGAGAGTGTCATACCATGTCCTCGGTGCTTGCTTGAGTCCATAGAGGGCTTTGAATAGAAAATACACAAAATCAGCAAACTCTGGATTTTCAAAGCCAGGGGGCTGTTCAACATATACTTCCTCTTCTAGCTCTCCATTCAGAAATGCACTCTTCACATCCATTTGATAGACTTTAAACTTGGAATGTGCTGCGAATGCCAGAAATATTCTGATGGCTTCAAGTCTTGCAACTGGTGCGTAGGTCTCGTCATAATCAATTCCATCTTCCTGGGAGTAACCCTTTGCCACCAGCCTGGCTTTGTTTCTTGTAACAATGCCATCACCGTCTAACTTGTTCCTGTATACCCATTTCGTGCCAATTACAGATCTATCTTTAGGCCTGGGTACTAGTGTGCAAACTTCTTGTCTTTCAAACTGATTGAGCTCTTCTTGCATGGCAAGAACCCAATCTGGATCTATTAATGCATCTTCAATCTTCTTTGGTTCTTCTTGAGATAGAAAAACTGAAAATAAACATTCATTTGAAGTTGCACTTCTGGTTCTAACTCCAACATCTGGATCACCTATGATCAATTCAAAAGGATGATCTTTACTCCATATCCTTTCCCTCGGTAGGTTTGATCTTGATGATTCGCCTTGAAATTCATTGTGATGTTGTGTTCTGCCAGTTGATCCTTCATCTCCCCCTGAGTTGCTGCCAGGATGACTTGTTGATCCACCACTGGTATTAGTAGCATTTCCAGTGTTACCATTGTTTCCACCACTATTACCTGGATCATCATTATTATTGATATCATCATTTCCTGTTGCAACCTCAGGTTCTTCTTCGTCATCAGAATGTGAGTCTGGATAATTATCGAACTTTAATGACTCAGAAGAATCTTCAGTTTGGATACTTGGGAGTTTTGTGTCATCAAAAATTACATTGACACTTTCCTTCACTTGGTGCTGATCAATTATGTATACCCTATATGCTCTTCTTGAATATCCGACAAAAATGGCTTCATGTGCCTTGGCCTCAAATTTGCCACGATGTTCATCTCCATCTTTTAGCACAAAGCATTTGGCTCCAAATACATGAAAGTACTTGAGAGTAGGTTTCTTGCTAGCCATTAATTCATAGGGAGTTTTCATATGATCTTTGTTGATCAGAGTTCAATTCTGAGTATAACAAGCTGTATTAACTGCTTCAGCCCAAAAGTAGATAGGTAAACCTGATTCACTTAGCATAGTTCTTGCAGCTTCAATCAAGGTTCGATTCTTCCTTTCTATAACTCCATTCTGTTATGGAGTTCTTGGAGATGAGTATTGTCTTGTTATCCCTTTGTCTGAGCAGAAATCAATCAGAACTTCATTCTTGAATTCTGTTCCATTATCTGATCTGATAGCCCTGACAGGTAACTTTGAATCTAACTCAATCAGCTTTATATGATCAATCACCAAATGAGGAGTTTCATCCTTAGAGTTCAAGAATAAAACCCACGTATATTTTGTGAAGTCATCCACAATCACTAAGGCATATTTCTTCCTTGACATAGACAGAATATTTACTGGACCAAATAAATCCATGTGTAGGAGTTGAAGTGGTTCAGTGATGTTTGTAGTGTCTGTGCCTCTGTGAGTTGCTTTCTTTGACTTCCCTTTCTGACATGCCTCACACAATCCTTCTTGTGTAAATTCCATCGGAGGCAGTCCTCTCACCAAATCCCTCTTGACTAGAGAGTTCATTGTTTTGAAATTCAGGTGTGAGAGCTTTTTGTGCCATAGCCAACTTTCTTCTGTTGAAGCTTTTGAATAAAAACAGTTTGCTTCAGCTTCAGTTCCAGAGTTGAAATCAGCTACGTACAAGTTTCCTTTCCTTACTCCACGCAAGGCTAGACTGTCTTCTTTAGAATGAGCTATTAAACACTTCTCCTTGATAAAGTTTACTTTGTAACCTCTATCACAGAATTGACTGACGCTGAGTAGATTGTGCTTAAGTCCTTCCACTAAAGAGACGTTTTCAATGATAACATTTCCTGTATTTAACTTGTCATATCCCGTAGTCATTCCTTTGCTGTTATCTCCAAAGGTGACGATTGGGCCAGCTCTTTCAACCACGTCTGATAGCAGGGCTCTATCTCCGGTCATATGCCTTGACGATCCGCTGTCCAGGATCCATATAACTCGGTTTACTTGTTTAACTCCCTGCACATACCAACCGGATTAATTCGTCTTCGGAGCCCAAAATTGATTGGGCTCGGCATACTTAAAGAATTGACCTTTGTCTGCTTTAACAACAGATCCTTTTCGAATAATATCATCTTCTTCCTTGACTGTTCCTACCTTCCTAAAAACAGTCTTAACAACTTTCTGTTTAGACTTAGGAATATATGATTCCTTCTTTTCAGGTGAAGGAGTCACAGTCTTGGATTTAGCAAATTTACTATTGATATGTTGTCTAGGTGTCATGTTATCTTTCTTAGCTATCATGCGTTTAAAGTAAGCAGTCATAGCATTAAAAGCACATAACATACAATTCATTATACCACAAGGTTTATGGAAAGCATCAATAGTAGGCATGTTATTCAATACAGTAGGGGGATTAACATATTCTACTTCATTTTTATCAGTAGATTTGAAGTTTTCAGTAGAATGAAATTTATTGTTACTGTTCCTACTGTTAACAAACGTGTTTGGTCTGTTCATTTTATTCTTTAAGTCTTTTGCACCTACACCAGGTCTGGGTGAATCAGAAGTTCCCACATCTTTCACTGGTGTCTTTGGTGCACACTTCTCTTTCTGGACATTAACTCTTTTTATGTCCTTAACCCGTTCTCCTCTCTTCTTCTCTTCCTCAAGATCTTCCAACTGCATTTCATATGCAATCAGTACAGAGCTCTCGAGGATAGGTTCAGCTATCGGTGTTATGAAGAGAGGTTTTGGTGTGTCTTTAACAACATGTGGGATACCCCTTTCTACAGCACTTTTTCTAAAGGGGGTTATGTTGCTTGGCTTTCCTACAGATTTATTGTACTCGAAGCCTATCCCAACTTTACGACTTATTTCTTGTTGGTCAACTAGGTTCTTTACAATATATGAGGAATTCTTGTACGCAAGACACTTCTTCTTTTCTTCTTCTATCTGGTTTCTGAGATTAGCTTCTGTTACAACATGACAACTGACTTTACTGACTTGAACAGCTAAGTCTTCAGTCAACTTAACAGTCAACTTGTCGTGATTTCATTTTAACTGTTTAAAAACTTCAGTCTCATCAACTAACTCTTTGACTTTGAGTCTGAGTTTCTTAACCTTATCTCTTTCGCCATCTAGTTCTTTACCTAGCAATGCAAACATTTTAGGACAAGAAGGATTTACCTCTATTCCTCTGTCACGGGTGGGAGACAGTGACTCCTCTGATGAAGCCATAAGAGCAAGATTTCCCAGCTCTTCCTCATCATCATTATCTGAGTCATCCCAGCTTTTGCCTGCTACTAGATAGGACTTTCCTTGATGCTTTTTCACGAGCGCATCATATTTCTCCTTGAGCTCTTCGTAAGACTCTCTCTTCTTCCCTTGCTTAGGCTTCTTGCACTCAGTTGCGAAGTGGCCTAGCTCATTACAGTTGAAGCAACGAAACTTGCTTCTATCAACTAAGCCGGTCTTGTAGCCGCTTTTCGATACTGCTGTCGAAGAACCTCCTTTTTGGAATCTTCCAAAATTAGGCTTACTTCTGAATGAGGAGTTTCTTCGGAATCTCATGTTGCCAAACTTCCTGGCAACCATAGCTAGAGATTCATCTTCCAGCTGTGAAAGGCATATGACTAGGCCTATTTGTAATAATTAGATGGCAACTCAACTCTAACTGATAAAGAGAAGTAAATACTAAACACTAAACAGGAATCAAGACAAAGACAGTCAACTAATCACAGAGGATCCAAGTATCAGAAGTATTTTGTGGGATTGCTACTCAACACTGGAAGAAGTTCATTTATATGTTCAAGCGTCAGTAAAAATATTGTGGTAGTACTTCTATAGAAGACAGAAGGTACAGAAGATTTCAAGTGATTACTACAGTAGATTCCATAAGAAGATTGAAATCAGTGAAGCAGAAGAAATGACAGAAGGCCTCTATTTAAAAGTAATTAAATGGAGAATATTTTTTAGTATGACACAAATGAACCAGACAGTACATTTGTGTGTCAACTAAAATAATATTTATTCTTCATTTAAATCAAGAGGTTTCAAGATCAGAAGACAAAGAGAAATCAAGAAATGAATTAATATGACTTATATATATATATATATATATATATATATATATATATATATATATATATATATATATATATATATTTCGAATATGACTTAAATAAGTCATACCGAGTATGATTTAAATAAGTCATACCGAGTATGATTTAAATAAGTCATACCGAATATGTTATATAAGTCATACCGAGTTTTCTTTTAGAAAAGGTCATGCTGAGTTGTTTTTGTTTAATTAAAATAAGTCATACCGATTTATTTAATTAAATAAAATCCGGATATGACTTTCAAAAGGTCATACCGAGCTTTTGATAAGTCATACCGAGTTTTAATAAGTCATACCGAGCTCAGAAAGTCATGCCCAGTCTTTTATAAGTCATACAAGTGTTAAAATAAGTCATACAGACTTATTTTCTTGAAATTAAGTCATACTCATAAAGGTCATAGCAGCCATTTCAAATCTCTATAAATATGAGATGATCTCTTCACTTTTTCAGTTGTTCAATTGTTAAGAAGTTAGAAAATCAGATCAAATTCAGTAATTTATCTGCATTGTAATATTCACAGATTTCTGTGCTGAGTTTGGAATATAATTGTTAAACACGAACAGTTCATGTCAAAATCGTTCTAAGCTTTTTAACAGTTATATAATCTTTCTACTTATTAATTGTGTAATACTAATCAAGTTAAAATTATATCTTTCACTTGAACAGTATTTCATTATAATTAATATTTCGCGAGTAATTAAAATAATATTTTTAATCCAATTATTCCGTGATTAATTTTCAGATATTGTATTCAACCCCCCCTTCTACAATATCAGGGACCAACAATTGGCATCAGAGCTGGTTGATATAGTTAATATCAGATCCAAATCAAATTCCGCGAACTCATTCAGATCTCAAAAATTATTTTAAATTCGAAATAATTTTTTTCTGAAAAATTATTTTTGTTCAAAAATTGTTTTAAGTCAAAAATTAAAATATTTTTTTGAAACACTTAATTTTTAATCTTATTAAAGATGAGTACCCAGAAAGTCACTAGCATCAAAATTCCACAATTTGACAGAGAACACTACAACTTGTGGAAACACAAAATGCTACTGTTTATCGGGATTGCAAATCCCAAGTATGCATTAGTCATGGCCAAAGGTGTTGAACCCCCTATATCAGTTATTCTCGAACACACGGTTGATGGGGTTGTAATTCCCCACAGACAGTTTTCAAAAAGTCCGGCAGACTATACAGATGAGGAAACAGAAGCTGTGTCCCTTGATAATAACCTGAAGCTCATATTAATTGAATCCCTAGACTACATCATGTACAATCAAGTAGTAAATTGCAAGAATGCAAAACAGATCTGGGAAACAATTGAAATTATCAATGAGGGAACTGAAGAAGTTAAAGAGAATAGACTGGAGATCCTAACCACCCAATATGAGCAGTTTAGATCCAACCCTGGTGAGGGTATCTCTGAGGTGTTTCAGAGACTAAACAAACTGATAAACGAGCTCAACATGAATGGAAAGTTTTATCAGAACCAAGAGGTGAACAGGAAGTTTTTGCTGACCTTACCAGAGCATCTGGAACACAGGATTGCAGCTATTCGGGAATCTAGGGATATGAAAGAGGTAACCCTAGAAAGACTCTACGGAGTTTTAAAAACTTATGAGCTGGAACAAATCCAAACCAGAGAGATGTACGAAAGAGGTAAAGTACTGAGTTCCTCCAAGGCATTAATGGTAGAAGCACCAGAGAAAGAAGAAGTGAAGGCTGTTGCACCTTCTAACAGTTCAACAGAGTATGTGGTTCCAGAACTTAGACATACTGCTGACAAACAAGAAGATGGTGATTTCTACTCACTGGAAGAACTAGATCAGCTAGAAGATGAATCTCTCGCTATGGTTGCCAGGAAGTTTGGCAACATGAGATTCCGAAGAAACTCCTCATTCAGAAGTAAGCCTAATTTTGGAAGATTCCAAAAAGGTGGTTCTTCGACAGCAATATCGAAAAGCGGCTACAAGACCGGCTTAGTTGATAGAAGCAAGTTTCGTTGCTTCAACTGTAATGAGCTAGGCCACTTTGCAACTGAGTGCAAGAATCCTAAGCAAGGGAAGAAGAGAGAGTCTTACGAAGAGCTCAAGGAAAAGTATGATGCGCTCGTGAAAAAGCATCAAGGAAAGTTCTATCTAGCAGCAGGCAAAAGCTGGGATGATTCAGATAACGATGATGAGGAAGAGCTAGGAAATCTTGCTCTTATGACTTCATCAGAGGAATCACTGTCTCCCACCCGTGACAGAGGAATAGAGGTAAATCCTTCTTGTCCTAAGATGTTTGCTTTGCTAGGTAAAGAACTAGATGGTGAAAGAGATAAGGTTAAGAAACTCAGACTCAAAGTCAAAGAGTTAGTTGATGAGACTGAAGTTTTTAAACAGTTAAAAAGAAATCATGACAAGTTGACTGTTAAGTTGACTGAAGACTTAGCTGTTCAAGTCAGTAAAGTCAGTTGTCATGTTGTAACAGAAGCCAATCTCAGAAACCAGATAGAAGAAGAAAAGAAGAAGTGTCTTGCATATAAGAATTCCTCATATATTGTAAAGAACCTAGTTGACCAACAAGAAATAAGTCGTAAAGTTGGGATAGGCTTCGAGTACAATAAATCTGTAGGAAAGCCAAGCAACATAACCCCCTTTAAAAAAAGTGCTGTAGAAAGGGGTATCCCACATGTTGTTAAAGACACACCAAAACCTCTCTTCATAACACCGATAGCTGAACCTATCCTTGAGAGCTCCGTACTGATTGCATATGAAATGCAGTTGGAAGATCTTGAGGAAGAGAAGAAGAGAGGAGAACAGGTTAAGGACATAAAAGGAGTTAATGTCCAGAAAGAGAGGCGTGCACCAGAGACCCCAGTGAAAGATGTGGGAACTTCTGATTCCCCCAGACCTGGTGTAGGTGCAAAAGACTTAAAGAATAAAATGAACAGACCCAACACATTTGTGAACAGTAGGAACAGTAACAATAAATTTCATTCTAGTGAAAACTTCAAAGATAATGAGAAAATTGAAGTAGAATCTGTTAAGCCTCCTACTGTATTGAATAACATGCCTACGATTGATGCTTTCCATAGACCATGTGGTATAATGAATTGCATGTTATGTGCTTTTAATGCTATGACTGCTTACTTTAAACGCATGATAGCTAAGAAAGATAACATGACACCTAGACAGCACATCAATAGTAAATTTGCTAAATCCAAGACTGCAACTCCTTCACCTGAGAAGAAGGAATCATATATTCCTAAGTCTAAACAGAAAGTTGTTAAGACTATTTATAGGAAGGTAGGAACAGTCAAGGAAGAAAATGATGTTATTCGAAAAGGATCTGTTGTCAAAGCAGACAAAGGTCAATTCTTTAAGTATGCCGGGCCCAATCAATTTTGGGCTCCGAAGATGAATTAATCCGTTTGATAATTGCAGGGAGTTAAACAGGTAAACCGAGTTATATGGATCCTGGATAGCGGATCGTCAAGGCATATGACCGGAGATAGAGCCCTGCTATCAGACGTGGTTGAGAGAGCTGGCCCAGTCGTCACCTTTGGAGATAACAGCAAAGGAATGACTACGGGATATGGCAAGTTAAATACAGGAAATGTTATCATTGAAAATGTCTCTTTGGTGGAAGGACTTAAGCTCAATCTACTCAGCATCAGTCAATTCTGTGATAGAGGTTACAAAGTAAACTTTATCAAGGAGAAGTGCTTAATAGCTCATTCTAAAGAAGACAGACTAGCCTTGCGTGGAGTAAGGAAAGGAAACTTGTACGTAGCTGATTTCAACACGGGAACTGAAGATGAAGCAAACTGTTTCTACTCAAAGGCTTCATCAGAAGAAAGCTGGCTATGGCACAAGAAGCTCTCACACCTGAATTTCAAAACAATGAACTCTCTAGTCAAAAGGGATTTGGTGAGAGGACTGCCTCCGATGGAATTTACACAAGAAGGATTGTGTGAGGCATGTCAGAAAGGGAAGTCAAAGAAAGCAACTCACAGAGGCACAGACACTACAAACATCACTGAACCACTTCAACTCCTTCATATGGATTTATTTGGTCCAGTAAATATTCTGTCTATGTCAAGGAAGAAATACGCCTTAGTGATTATGGATGACTTCACAAAATATACATGGGTTTTATTCTTGAACTCTAAGGATGAAACTCCACATTTGGTGATTGATCATATAAAGCTGATTGAGTTAGATTCAAAGTTACCTGTCCGGGCAATCAGATCAGATAATGGAACGGAATTCAAAAATGAAATTCTGAATAACTTCTGCTCAGACAAGGGAATAACAAGGCAATACTCAGCACCAAGAACTCCGTAACAAAATGGAGTTGTAGAAAGGAAAAATCGAACCCTGATTGAAGCTGCAAGGACTATGCTAAATGAATCAAGGTTACCTATCTACTTCTGGGCTGAAGCAGTTAATACTTGATTAGTATACATGGATTCCATCTCAGATTTCATGGCATCCAGCCATCTCTTGGATTCTGGAGTGTTCATAGCATCTTAGTAGGTGAGAGGCTCATCTTCGTCGATAAGCATCACATCACCATCTTGAGTTAAGAGAAATCCATAATATCTCTCAGGCTCATGGCGAATCCTACTAGACCTACGAATAACCTGTGTTTCTTGAGCAGTGTTGTGGTCTTGTACATCCTGCTCAAGTTCCTCCATTGGTTCAATGTTATCTTGTGGGCCTCGAACTTCATCGAGATCTATTATCCTCCCACTATTTTTTCTTCGAAAGCATTTCTCTTTCAAGAAAAACTGTAGTTCGAGAAACAAACATTTTGTTCTCGGAAGGATTATAGAATGAATGACCCTTTGTTTCAATTGGGTATCCCACAAAATTATATTTGTCTGATTTAGGTCCTAGCTTGTCAGAAGTTAAACGTTTTACAAACGCTTCACATCCCCATATTTTCATAAATGACATGCTATGATGTTTCTTAGTCCATATCTCATATGGAGTCTTCTGAACCGTTTTAGTAGGAACTCGGTTAAGTGTATAAGCAGCCGTCTCCAGGGCGTAACCCCATAAACTAATTGGAAGATTTGTATGACTCATCATCGATCGTACCATGTCCAACAAAGTACGATTCCTCCTTTCAGAAACTCCATTCTATTGTGGTGTTCCGGGAGGAGTGAGTTGTGATACAATACCACACTCTTTTAATAAATTCTTAAATTCATGGCTTAAGTATTCACCTCCACGATCAGATCGTAGAGTCTTAATACTTCCGCCAGTTTGCTTTTCTACTTCATCTTTGTTTCCTGGAACTTTTCAAAAGAATCGGATTTGTTCTTCATAAGATACACATATCTACTGAAATTATCAGTAAACGTGATAAAGCAATAAAAGCCACCTCTTGTCATAGTACGCATAGGACCACATAAATCACTATGTATAAGTTCTAATCGTTCAGTGGCCCTTTCACCTTGTCCAGTAAAAGGAGATTTAGTCATTTTTCTAATGAGACAAGGTTCGCATGCTTCGTATGATTCAATGTCAAACTTATCCAAGTTTCCATCCTTATGTAACTTGGAAATGCGCTTCTCATTTATATGGCCTAAACGACAGTGCCAAAGGTATGTTTAATTTGAGTCATTTATTTTAAGACGTTTGTTATTCACATTATAGATAGGAGTGTCTAAATCAAGAACATATAAACTGTTAAATAAACGTGCAACCTCATAGGTAACATTATTCAAAGAAAAGGAACAACTATTCTTCTGAATTAAAATGCAAAACCTTTCTTGTCTAAACAAGAAACCGAAATAATGTTTCTGCAAATTGCAGGCACGTAAAAATAGTTCTCAAGTTCTAAAATAAGCCCAGTGGACAATGATAAATAATAAGTCCCTACAGCTAAAACATCAACCTTTTCTCCATTGGCAACTCGTAGGTCGACCTCTCATTTAGCCAAAGTCCTACTCCTTTGTAGTTCATGTACATTTATACAAATGTGAGAACCACATCCAATATCCAATACCCATGGTGTAGAAGTTGACAAATTGACCTCTATAACATAAATACCTGAATCAGAAGCTTGACCAGCCTTCTTCTTCTTCAGATCCTCCAAATAAGCATGACAGTTTCTCTTCCAATGACCTGGTTTACCATAGTAGTGACAATCACCCTTTGCAACAACACCCTTAGGCTTTAAAGCCTGTTTGGGATTAGCCTTTGGCTTGGGACCAGAAGCAGATCCAATCTTCTTCTTTCCCTTCCATTTGCCTTTCCTATTAGCCTTACCTTTGTTATCTACCATCAACATGGCAGCATGTTCTGCCTTTTCATGTTGGTTTCAGTAGTTCGTAACATGGCCAACAATTCAGTGGGTGTTTTGTCTATCTCATTCATATTGTAGTTCATAACAAAATGAGTATAGTTGTGGTTCAAAGATTGCAAGATTAAGTCAATCTGAGCTTCCAAACCAATCGGAAAACCCAAAGTATCAAGATACTCAATATAACCTATCATCTTCAGAACATGTGTTTCAACAGGTTCACGCTCTCCCTATTTGCAAGCATACAGTGCTTTTCTCATGTCGAACCTTTCTTGACGAGCTTGTCCCTCAAACATTCTTTGAAGGTGTTCAATCATCTCATAAGCATCCATATGCTCATGTTGTTTTTGAAGCTCACCACTCATGGTTGCCAGCATGAGACATGCAATATCATTCACATCATCAATATGCTTCTGATAAGCATTTTGCTGAACGCGAGTTGCATTCTCAGCAGGAGGAGCAGGTGAAGGAATTTCAATGACATGGAGCTTACGCTCTTGCCTGAGGACAATCCTCAAATTCCTATACCAATCCAGGAAGTTAGTTCCTGTCAGCTTGTCCTTCTCAAGGGTTGCTTGTACGGAGAAAGTATTTGTATTGTTTGCCATTTAAATATCTGCAATGTTTAAAATGCATAAAATAAACATTAGATTGTCTGAGTTATTTATTATGTTCAAATGATTATGATATATTCATAATATATCTCCCACTATTTTTATCAAATTAATAGCCCTTACTATTAATTTGGAAAGTATATCCCATAATTCTTTCTAGTGAGCCAAGATCCATATTTCGTCATGTCCTAAGTCAACCACTGGAAGTCCTTAAAAAATGATTATTTAGGTAGACAACAGTTGTCAATTATATCATATATAATTCTTGGATAGTTTGGTGAACAACGATTGATCTTATCTATCTAATAGACTTTTAACCAAACTCTATGCTTCTAAGTTCATAATGGTTGAATATAACCGTTTATTTTCACCTTATTATGACGACTCAGTTAAGTTAGACCCAATGATACAACGGCCGAATATAACCGTTTATATTCGTCGCATCTCACCACGATAGATAGGAGTCCCCTGCCATTGACAGTCCTTCCCCTAATCGATCTAGGATTCGATGAGTGTTCATTCATTGGAAAGCATCCGAGTAAAACTTAATATTTTGTTAAGGGGTTTAGAAAATTTATAACGATCATGATCACATCATAAAGAGATCCTCAATTTTTCCTTGAACCAAATATTTCAAATTGACATCTTAAATTGTTCATTTCCCAGGTAGATGGAGGATACCAGTGGTCACACTTAAAAACCATCAGCCTTACGAATACGCATATCCGTTTTTGTCAGAAAATCCCAGTTATAGATATCAAAAATCAATATTTATTTCCGTGTTTTAAAAATCCATATTTCATAAACACAAGAATCTCATGATCGTTTGTTAATTTTAAAATCTTGAATCGTTACATATTTTATCTTTCTTAAGCAGACATGGCATGGGTGTCGTATCTAATACATACATCATTCCAACACATACATATCTACACATGCATTCATATACATATATGTATTGTGCGTAAATTAAACGTGTTTGGTTATGGCCCCATCCTATGTGATATTTCCAAGCTAATGGAATTATCAAGGTCAATCTATGGTGGTTTCAAATACTACACTATTACATGTCTTTATCTTCTTCATTGCTCCATCATCTGGATTGCCTCCTAGCTTCCTTGCTTCCAAGTCTCCATTGAACAATTACATTGAATAATAAATAAATCTATTCTAATGAAATTACAAGAAGAACTCGAGTTACATTCGAGATTAACAATTACAATGAATAAACGACATGCAAGTCGTATTTAGAAACTAAAACCATAAAACAAAACCACTATCCTATGGGTCTTTAGGCCATAACCATCCACCATGTTATCACATAACACATGTAATATATCTCAGATTATATAAACATATCATATAATCATATATAATAAATTTCAAAATTTCAGAAAATAACAAATCACCGTTTCGAGGCCGGTAACGTCGTCAAACGGTTTACAGACGCGAAGCTGATGATGTCAGTATTGCTCAGTGACACGATTCCAGTCAGAAAACACATATCGTTTGCGAAGATCGGACACTGGACACAGATTTCAGAAAATCTACCGAAGCCGTTTCAGAATTCGTATCGAATACGATTTCCATAACAAGAACAAACATGTATCATATACATACAGCAATACACACAATCATCCCATGATTATACAACACATGAATATCATATATTCAAAATCATATAAAACATATATATCAATATATAGTCATGGCATATCATATATATGTTTACATACATCGAAAAACTGTTAAACACATAACCAAATCATCCCATTATACACGTAGCCCTGATGCCATTGAAGGGTTTCGGGCATGAAAACGCAGCGGAATAAACGTAAAAACAATAAAAAAAATCGAAACCCAATCGCAGGATCCATGTATAACGTTGGATGATTATGGTGAAGAAGTCTGTACCTTAACAAAGCTTTCGTATGCTGTTTAATGGAGGTCCAGAAAGATGAATCACAACAGTCCTTTGTTGCAAAGATTTTCTCTCTAAAGAAGTCCACACGAACGCCCGATCGTCCTACGATCACCGGAGTCGGTACTAGCCGAATTGTTTGCCTCTCTCTCTCTCTCTTTCTCTAGCCTCTCTTGATGTTGAGCAGCTAGGTTTTTTTTTCTAAAACGAAATTTGATGATTAAACCCTAATACTATACATCATTATGTATATATAGGGGAGAGAGAGATTTTGGGCCTAACCCTAATCCATATGGTTTCCAAAACCCATTATGACTTTGGGTTATTATTATTATTAAATCTGAATTCTAATATAATTAATCAAGTCCCACTTAATTAATTTAATAATTAAATTCGAATAATAATATTACTTATTAAATCCGAATTCTAATATAATTAATCAAGTCCCACTTAATTAATTTAATAATTAAATTCGAATAAACAATAATATATTTAAATTCGTAATTTAAATAAACCTCCGTTTTGACGTTCTTTGTGTGTGACCCTTTAGGTTATTATTACGTTGGCAATAATTTTATTATCTAATAATAAAATTATAAACAATGAGCGGCATCTAGTAATACATCATTGCTACCCAAGTAACAATAATAATTGGTGATTCAATTAAACCTTTCGTGAATAATGTTCCATGTAATATAATCCCTTTAACCTTATATTATAGATCAAACTCGAGGCATGTATAGTGTCATCCTCTTCAACGTTTAATCTCGGTTTCCTTGATCAATGAGTAGACTATTTAAACAAATCAATATTTGAGCATGACCATGCATTTCATAGTCTCACTCAATCAAGAGGCCAATAATATCACTCCTAGAATTAGAGGGTTAAATCCTATATCTATCATTCATATTCCCCATACGATTCATAGCATACCCAATGTCCACCTTTATCATTACCCGGTTAAAGGTAACTTTTAGTATAATCAAAGTATATTAATTCTCGTATAGAAATATAATGATTTCAAGTTAGAGGATCATTACATCATTATCACTGTGAGATTTCTTATGACACTTATTAACATGTAGAATCTCACGGCGGGTCTTTCCAGTGTCATGTATTGATACATACACTTATGTTCTTGACTTTAGTATCACCATACCAATGACCAATGAGATGTGGTCATCTGTCAACAAACATACTAGTCTTATTGCATTATTACTGTCCTTAAATAATAATACTTGGCTAGGGAATTTTAGGAATAAAATACTATTCATATAATCTCATTTTTAAGTCACATACTTAAAGATATATATTACGTATTAATATTCCAAGGACATTTATTATTCTTTCAATTTATGACGCAGTAAATAAAGACATAATAAATATTAATTAAATAATCACATAAAACATAATCCTTAATTGTTCTCAATAAAATATTAAAAGTATTGTCTCTAGGACACCAATACTAACACAAGGATTGTAAGATCAAATCTAGGTGAGCCTCCAGACCAATCTGGAAACCTAAAATGTCAAGGTATTCATTATACCCTATAGTCTTTAGAAAATGTGGTGTAACCGGGTCTCACTCTCCCTACTTGTAAGTGTATAGTACCCTTTAATCGTCAAATATATCTTGAAGAGTATATCCCTCAAATACCCTTTAAGGGTGCTTAATCGTCTCACGAGCATCTATATGCTCATGTTGCTTCTTAAGCTCATCACTCATATTTGCAAGTAGGAGACATGAAACATTAGTTGCAACATCAATTTACTTCCAATAAGCACTATCATTTAGACATGTTACATTCTCAGCTTCAATAGCAGGAAAAGAGATTGACTAACATCGTTGTTCCCGAGGACGATCCTCAAGCTCCTATGTCAGTCGAGGAAATTTGTTCTCGTCAACTTGTCCTTCTCAAGAACTGATCGCATAGAGAATTTGATTGAGTTTATCATTTGATATCTACAATATTAAAGTGTATAAAATAAACTAGATTACAGATTTAATATTAATTATTTTTAAGTGATTATGGTATATCACCATATACCTCCCACTATTTTTATCAAACTAACAGCCCTAACTATTAATTCGGAAAACATTTCTTTAAATCTTTCTAGTGAGCCAAGATCCATATTCATCCTTGTTTTAAGATAGCGTTGGCTAATACACCCAAAACACGACTATTTACGTAGACAATATTTGTCGATTATATCAAATATAACTCTTGGAAAGTTTGGTGAAACAACCCATTGTATACATTTATCCAATAAATCTCACCAAACTCTATGCCTCTAAACCCACAATCCTATTGTGATGATTTAGTTAAGTTAGACCCAATGTTTCAATAAGCTAAGTCACTTACTTATCACGTCTTCCCAAGATTGATAAAAGCACCATGCTTTGGCAAACCCACTCCTTCTCAATCTAGATCTTGACGAGTATTAAACATTGGAAGGCATTCGATTAACTTAATATGTATTTAGGGATTTTAATTTTTATATGAATGATCATGATCCCATCATAAAGAGATTCTCAATTTTTCTTTGATCAAATAATTCATTTCAATATTCGTCAATGGTTCGATTTCCAGATCGTCGGAGAAGTCACAAGTGGTCTCACTTAAAACCCAACTTTCTTATGAATAATAATTCACTTTTGACAAAATATGCCCATATCAGAAAAAGAAAATTCATATTCAATATTGTGTTTCATAAACACAAGAATCTCATGATCGTTTGTTTAATTTTAAAATCTTGAATCATTACAGATTTTATCTATCTTAAGCAGGCATGACATGGGTGTCGTATCTAATACATACATCATTCTAACGCATACATATCTACACATGCATTCATATACATATATGTATTGCGCATAAATTAAACGTGGTTGGTTATGGCCACATCCTATGTGATATTTGCAAGCTAATGGAATTATCAAGGTCAATCTATGGTGGTTTAAAATACTACATTATTACATATCTTTATCCTCTTCATTGCTCCATCATCTGGAATGCCTCCTAGCTTCCATTCTTCCAAATCTCCATTGAACAGTTACATTGAATAATAAATAAATCTATTCTAATGAAATTATAAGAAGAACTCGAGTTAAATTCGAGATTAACAATTACAATTAATAAACGACATGCAAGTCGTATTTAGAAACCAAAACCATAAATTAAAACCTCTATCCTATGGGTCTTTAAGCCAGAACTATCCACCATGTTATCACATAACACATGTAATATATCTCAGATTATATAAATATATCATATAATCATACATAACAAATTTTAAAATTTCAAAAAATCAATCAAATTTTAGTAAATAATAAATCACCGTTTCGGAGCCTGTAACGTCGTCAAACGCCTTACAGACGCGAAGCTGATTATATCAGTATTGCTCAAGGACATGATTCCAGTCAGAAAACACATATCGTTTGTGAAAATCGGACACTGGACACAGATTTCAGAAAATCTACCGAAGCCGTTTCAGAATTCGTATCGAATACGATTCCCATAATAAGAACAAACATGAATCATATACATACATCAATACACATAATCATCAAATGATTATACATCACATGATTATCATATATTCAAAATCATATATATACATATTGTATCGTAACAAAATTATGGCGGTCATATACATGCTCATATATATGAAAAATTGTAAACATACAACCGAATTAAAATGTTTCGCAAGTAGCTTTGATGCCATTGAAGGGTTTCGAGGCACAAACGCAATGGAAAAATGCGAAAAATAAATAAAAAACGTAATATAAATCGAAACCCTCTGCATGATCCATGCGAAAAAAAGATTTAATTTGGAGATTAAGAACAAATACCTTAAAAAAACTTTAACAGTTCATCAATGGAAGATTAATGGAGGTCCAAAACTTGTTTAATCACCACGTATCCCGCTCATGCGATCTACGCTCTACGGTATCCACACGAACACTTTTCATGAATGATTGATGTGTACTAGCACCCGAAATATGCATCTCTCTTTTTATCTTCCTCTTTTCTCAAAAGGGCTAGGGTTTTAGAAAAATATGTGTCAATAATTAAATCAGCCCATAAAGAGATTATATAGAGAGAGAAATAAATTTTCTAATTATAATCTAATTATAATTAATACTAATCCAGAATTCTAAATTATTTAATTAAGTTTCACTTAATTAATTAATTACTAATTTTGGAATTAGTTTAAGTAATTCATTTATTGTATTTATATAATTAATTAAGTCATACTTAATTAATATCATAAATATAATAAATTACTTATTTAATTTAAATTCATAATTTAAATTATTTCTCCTTCAAGCATTCTTTGTGTGTTACCTTGTAGGTTATTATTACGTTGACAACAATTTTAATATCTGATTAAAATTATAAACAATGAGCGACATCTAGTAATACATCATTGTTACCCAAGTAAAAATAATAAAATCAGTGATTTGATTAAGCCTTTCGTGAATAATGTTTCATGTAATATAATTCATTTAACCTTATATTATAGATCAAACTCGAGGCATGTATCGTGTCATCCTCTTCAACGTTTAATCCAGGTTTCCTTAATTAATGAGTAGACTATTAAACAAATCAACATTTGAGCACGGCCATGCATTTTATAGTCTCATTCAATCAAGAGACCAATAATATTACTCCTAAATAGGAAGGTTAAATCTTTTATCTATCATTCATATTTTTCATACGATTCATAGTATACCCAATGTCCACTTTTATCATCACCCGGTTAAAGGTAACTTTTAGTATAATCAAAGTATATTAATTCTCGTATAGAAATATAATGATTTCTTGTCAGACGATCATTACATCATTATCACACAGAGAATTTCTTATGATACTTATTAACATGTAGAATCTCACGGAGGGTCATTCCAGTGCCATTCGTTGAGATATGCACTTATGTCCTTGACTTTAGTATCACCATACATATGACCAATGAGATGTGGTCATCTGTCAACAAACATACTAGTCTTATTACATTATTATTGTCCTTATATAATAATACTTGACTAGAGAATTTTAGGTATAAGATATTATTCATATAATCTCATTTTTAAGTCACATACTTAAAGATATATAATACGTATCAAAATTCCAAGGACATTTATTATGCTTTCAATTTATTAAGTAGTAAATAAAACATAATAAATAAATAATAATCAATAAAACATAATCCTTAATAAGAAAATATTTTCCTTAAAAATATAAAAGTAATTGTTTCTAGGGCACAATTACTAACAGTCCATACCACAGATAATGATCTTTGATAGAAGAAATCCAGTGATATTCTGATTATGCCATTCCTGTGTGTAGACTAAAATCTGAAAGTTTTCATGAATCGGATCCACTATGATAGTGATGTAGTCCACTTCCTCTTGGATCAGTGAAAATGCCAGATTTCAAACATTCTTGGAAGATCATGAATATCACTATATATGAGGTTCATGAAGATCCTAATACCTCAGGTTCATGATTGTCTCTCTCTCTCTCACAAGTTCCGGAGGTTCGTGAAGATCCTGATACCTCAAATTCACAACTCCTAAGTGGGCTCGAGGTTCATGAAGATCCTGATACCTCAATTTCATGACTACCTCTCTCTCTCACAAGCTCCAGCGGTTCGTGAAGATCTTGATACATCAGGTTCACACCTTCTAAGCGGGCTTGAGGTTTATGAAGATCCTGATACCTCAGGTTCACACCTCCTAAGCGGGCTCGAGGTTCATGAAGTCACTAATACCTCAGGTTCATGACTGCCTATTTCTCTCATAAGCTCTAGAGGTTGGGAAAGATCCTGATACCTCAGGTTCACACCTCCTAAGTGGACTCGAGGTTCATAAAGATCCTGATACCTCAGGTTCATGACTGCCTCTCTCCCTCACAAGCTCAAGAGGTTCGTGAAGATCTTGATAACTCAGGTTCACACTTCCTAAGTGGGCTCGAGATTCATGAAGATCTTGATACCACAGGCTCATGACTGCATCTCTCTCTCACACAACCTCTAGAGGTTCGTGAAGATCCTGATACCTCAGGTTCACACCTCCTAAGGGGGCTCGAGGTTCATGAAGATTATGATACCTCAGGTTCATGGTTGCTTCTCTCTCTCACAAGCTCCGAAGGTTCGTGAAGATCCTGATACCTCAGGTTCATACCTCCTAAGCGGAATCGAGGTTTAGGAAGATCCTAACACCTCAGGTTCATGACAGCCTCTTTCTCTCACAAGCTCCAGAGGTTCGTGAAGATCCTGATACCTCAGGTTCACACCTCCTAAGCGGGCTCGAGGTTCAGGAAGATCTTGATACCACTGGTTCAAGACTGCCTCTCTCTCTCACAAGCTCTAGAGGTTCGTGAAGATCCTGACACCTCAGGTTCACACTTCATAAGCGGGTTCGAGGTTCATGAAGTCCATAATACCTCAGGTTCATGACTGCCTATTTCTCTCAAAAGCTCTAGAGGTTGGGAAAGATCCTGATACCTCAGGTTCATGACTGCCTCTTTCTCTCACAAGCTCCAGAGGTTCATGAGGATCCTGATACCTCAAGTTCACACCTCCTAAGCGGGCTCGAGTTTCAGGAAGATCTTAATACCACAGGTTCATGACTGCCTCTCTCTCTCACAAGCTCCAGAGGTTTGTGAAGATTCTGATACCTCAGGTTCATACCTCTCAAGCGGGCTCGAGGTTCATGAAGTCACTAATACCTCAGGTTCATAAATGCCTATTTCTCTCTTAAGCTCTAGAGGTTGGGAAAGATCCTGATACCTCAGGTTCACACCTCCTAAGCGGACTTGAGGTTCATAAAGATCCTGATACCTCAGGTTCATGACTACCTCTCTCTCTTCTAGCTCCAGGGGTTCATGGAGATTATGATACCTCAGGTTCATACCTCCTAAGCGGGCTCGAGGTTCATGAAGATCCTGATACCATAGGTTCATGACTGCCTCTCTCTCTCACAAGCTCTCGAGGTTCGTGAAGATCTTGATACCTCAGGTTCACACCTCCTATGCGGGCTCGAGGTTCATAAAGATCCTGATAACTCAAGTTCATGACTACCTTTCTCTCTCACAAGCTCCAGATGATTGTGAAGATCCTGATACCTCAAGTTCACACCTCCTAAGCGGGCTCGAGGTTCATGAAGATCCTAATACCTCGGGTTCATGACTGCCTCTCTCTTTCACAAGTTCTAGAGGTTCATGAAGATATTGTTACCTCAGGTTCACACCTCCTAAGCGGACTCGAGGTTCATGTAGATCCTGATACCTCATATTCATGAAGGCCTTTCTCTCTCACAAACTTCAGAAGTTTATGAAGTTGATGAGACCTCAAGTTCACACTTCCTAAGCGGGCTCGAGGTTCATGAAAATCCTGATACCTTAGGTTCATGACTACCTATCTCTGTCACAAGCTCTAGAGGTTCTTCAAGATTGTGATACCTCAGGTTTATACCTCCTAAGTGGTCTCGAGGTTTATAAAGATCCTGATACCTCAGGTTCATGACTACATCTCTCTCTCACAAGCTTCAGAGGTTCGTGAAGATCCTGATACCTCAAGTTCACACCTCCTACGCGGGCTCGAGGTTCATGAAGATTCTGATACCTCAGGTTCTATATTGCCTCTCTCTGTCATAGCTCTAGAGGTTCATAAAGATCCTGTTACCTCAGGTTCACACCTCTTAAGTGTGCTCGAGGTTCATGAAGATCCTCATACCTCCGGTCCATGACTTTCTCTCTTTCTCTACACTCATTTCTAGATCCCATAAAACTCTGAAACAACAGGTCTACGAATCATTTATCGATGGTTCGTAGGAAATCATGGGTAACTTCGTCCTAGGAGTCCTGATAATAAATGAGTTATCTTAGAGGGACCATGAGGTCTTGCCTTATAAGGCTCAAGATTTAAGAATTATGGATGACTGAGGTTCGGAAAGCGGGAAGGAACCTGACAGGTTCAAGGTTTACCAGTCAACCTGGATTTTTCATAGATGAACCTCCATGTGGTCCCATGAAATGAATCAGGCTGAGGTTCGAGGTTCTAGGATTCAAACATCAATGGGTCAGAACGAAGCAACCTCAGGTGTATATGGGCATTTATCCAAACTCTTACTTAATCGATGTAACTTGATTCCTATGAAGGCTGTTGAGAACAAGTAAGATCTGAAAACTTGATTAACTTGGAGGCATGTTAGTATTTTGCAAGATTTAACCTAGTTACGAGTTACTCAGGTACTTATTATTAGTTTAATATACGCATCACGACATATTCACATCTAACAACATGTTATTCCTAAGGGTTAACTACCATATTATGCCTATGAGAAACATGTATTTACCTCTACTTATCAGGAATCTATGTTACTAAGATGCATGTATAGTATGGAAGCTACATGGCATGTTCGCATAACTTAACATGGGTTATACATGAAATTACCTATGTGCATAACTAATATGTTAACATATGCGTATATATGTGCAAGACATTGTCATGGCAATTTGCAAATTAGAGCATAGAAAAGGCATTCATATGATTCAGAATAAGCAGAAAGAAACCAAATTCATTACAACTTGCGAGCCCTTCATAGGAGTCTGCACCCTTATTAAAATTCATTCAACGTGGCACCGCCACAAAATATCCATTAAAAAAAGAACCAACCATGTTTGAAATGGTATTGAAAGTTTCTTGAAGCAAGGAGAAAGGAATTAGGAGGACTAGACAGTAGGGAAAGTTGTCACCTCGGGGTCTTCGAGATCACAGGTTCATAAGGCAATGCTTTGTCACCGACCGCTAGGTTTACGGCTTTGACTTCAGATTCTTTCATCATCACCACTGGAAGCTCCTTGGCCAAGTCAACGGTTTGGGGAGCTTCGAAATCACACTTCTTCTTGATCTCCCCCACTATGGCGAGGGCCTTTTTACCCCAACAAAGACCGATTCAGGTCTGGGAAATGTCCCATAGTCGTGGAGATGTAGTCTTTGACAACATGGTTGTAGTTGTCATTGTATTTAACCTTCTCCCGGTTGACCCTGAAGGACTTATAAGTACCCAGGGCCAAGGTGAGGTTGTCAATATTTTCTTACAGTTCTGCCACTAGTCAATGGGGTGGTAGATGGGGTCATCACAAGTTCCTCTTCATCCTTATGTCATCATACTTTAGTGACTGCTTTAGAAACTTCGGGACACCTGTAGCCATATCTGCAGGATACATAAAGAGAAAGAATGTGTCATGGTTTGATAAATGTGAATAATATGTTATGAGTCAATATACAGTATGAAGCAATGAGCATCCAAGGATGTAAATTATATGGCAAAACTAGTCACAAGATGGGAGCTAGAACCTCTATTTGGGGAGACCTGAACATCAGTATCATATCTACTAATCGATATCGAGAGGTCATCCACCATCATCACTCTAAATTTATGAAGGTTTTGAGGGGATAATAAACTAGCACCATCTCCCAGCTTCGAACCGACCTACAATGCTCGCTTTGCTCTTTCAAGCTTCTTACCAGTCAAGAGTGTTTGCTTTGGGATATCTATGAAAATGAGAATATAAACTGGAAGTTAGGAGGTTCTATGGAGGAATAGATTGTTCTCAGATAATGAATCTTGAAGGTGGAAGCTTACCAGGAGCTTAGTTGAACTCTTTTCTATACTCCGGGCTGTCGTAGCAATACAAAAAATGCTCGGGCCACCCATACATTAGTTCCTTAGTCCCTTTTATGCATTTTCTAGCATGATTTGGCCACACGGCTAGATAAAAACATCACATCTTCTTTCATATCTCCTTTAACTTGTAGAAATATCTTAGTTCAGGAGCTGATGGGGTGCTGGAAAATTCTTTGTCATAAATCAAGTACATACCGATAGTCATCCTATACGAGTTTGGTGTCAACTGATGGGCAGCTATATCATAAAATCTCAAAACACTATCTATGAATGGGTGCAAGAGAAAACTCAGCCCCATCTTAAAAAAGGCTGAGGAGAGCACAACTTTGGGGATGGCCAGGTCGTGCTCAAGACCCTCAAACCTATGGCATCTTTCCCCTAGCTGGGGAACCATTAATCTACATCTAGGATTACAGTTGTTCAACAGGTTTGCTAACTTGGTAGCTGTCATTTGAGAGTTCATGTTTTCACAACAAAAGTTCGTGTTTCAGGTCTAAGGACATTTCTTTTCAACCTCGGGTTCTGAATTAGTGGAAGGGCCTTCAATACGGTCGAAACTTTCTTGAAATGATTCATTTTCTTCACCAAATGTGTGTTGAGGATACGTATTAGAATGTTTTTAGGACTATTGCCTTGCATCTTGTCCTCGTACTAATGCTGGGGGGTAAGGTGGCTAATGGAAGAGCATAATTAGGCTAGTCAAAGGAGGTTAGAGGGTCCAACTTCTCATCTAGCATTCAAGCTCCTCTAGTTGGAGAAGATGTGTGAGTTGCTGAGGTTGAGCTACTTGCCATCTGCACAATGGTAGAAGCAATGTTGCACGGAGGTTAAACTCCATAAAGAGTCTCAAGGTTCAAGGATGTGAGTGTTGGTCCCTAATATTATAGAAGGAAGGGGTTGAATACAATATCATTATTTTATCATGAAATATTAGATTTAAAAATATTATTTTAAATTCACATAAAATATTAATTGTGATGAAATACTGTTCAAGTATAAGATATAATTTTAACTTGAAAAGTATTACAAAATTAATATGTAGAAAGTTTATATAACTATTTAAAAGCTTAGAACGATTTTGACATGAATTGTTCGAGTTTAACAATTATATTCCAAACTTGGACATAAATCTGTGAATATTACAATGCAGATAAATTTCTGAATTTAAACTATTTTTCTTAACTCTGAATAATGAAGCCAAAGCCTCATATTTATAGAGGTTGGTAAAGCTGGTATGACTTTTGTGCTATGACCTCTTTAGGAACAAATTAAACCTTGTATGACTTTTCAAAAGGCTGAGCATAACTTTTTTTACTCGGTATGACTTTCTAAAAATCGGTATGACTTTTCTAAAGTCATATTCGAATTTTCTTTTAATTAAATAAATCAGTATGACTTATTTATGACCTTTTTTAATAAAAAGGTCGGTATGACTTTCTATTAATAAAAAATCGGTATGACTTTTTATTATAGAACTCGGTATGACTTTTCTATCAAAAAGGCTCGATATGACTTATATTATAAATAAAATCAGTATTACCTTTTTAATTAAAGAACTCAGTATGACTTCTTTTAATTAACTTCGGTATGATTTATTTTATAAAATTCGGTATCACTTATTTTATATAATTCGGTATGACTTATTAAATAGTCATTTGAATTATATTAAAAAACATATTAAGTCATTCCTTTTATAATAAATTAATTCTACTTAATTTAATTAGTTAATTTATAAATTAAATTAAATTCAACTTGAATTAATTTAATTAGATAAATTAAATAATCAATTAAAATTTGAAAGTAGAATTAAAATACTATCTTTGACATTTATTACTTAGTAGTCAGCTTTGAAGTCTTCCCGTCTTTTCTTTGTCTTCTGTAATAAACCACTTGAGCTCGATGTTGAATATTTATTAATTTAGTTGACACACGAATGTACTGTCTGGTTTATTTGTGTCATACTATTATAAATATTCTCCATTCATTAACTTTTAAGTTGTGGCCTTCTATCATTCTTCTGCTTTACTGTCTTTCCTCTTCTTCTGGAATCTTTCTGTAGTAACCACTTGAAATCTTTTATATCTTCTGTATTCTTTAAAAACACTACCACTTTATTTTTCAGTGACGCTTGAACATATTAATGAACTTTTTCTAATGTTGAGTAGCAATCCCATGAAAATACTTCTGATACTTATATCTTTTGTGATTAGTTGACTGTCTTCATCTTGATTCTTGTTTGGTATTTATTATTTACTTCTCTTTATAGTTAGAGTTGAGTTGTTATCTAATTATTACAAATAGGCCTAGTCATATGCCTTTCAGTGAAGTTCGAGTCTTAAGACTCAAGGTTTGAGGTTCAGAAGGCGGGATTTAAGGTTCCTCAAATTGACCTTAGACATAGTTTTAATTATCAAAGTAAGGGGTTTGTGGATAATGTTTGGTGGGCAGGGCTGTTTTAGCTCATATCTATGTTCCAAAAGGGGAGAGGTGTGTTATAAAATCCCCTATGTGCAGACCTATGTACCGCATAATGTATCATATCTAATATGAGGTTATGATAAAATCATGTTTGTGTATATTGAGGGAAAAGCAAGCGACACATCCTAATGACTGAATGGAAGCAACCATAAACAAATTTGCAAAGAAATATCAACATATCTACGGATAATATGAAAGGTCATATTGGTCTAGAATATGTGGAGATTCGTGTGTGTGTGCTACTGTGTGTAAAACATTAGTGTGATTACATCAATCAATGAATAAATGCAATCCATCATCAAGTCGTTAGTATCTCAACTTCATCCAGATCAAGTTAACAACAACTATGTATATTATATGTGTGTGATTGAATGCATAAATATATAATTGGGTACCATGGGTATATGTATATCGATATGAGTGTAGCCGTTCATGATAAAGGTGAGATAAAACAACGAGATGTGATGGAATGGTGAAAGATATGTCAAGACCTATTTGTAATAATTAGATGACAACTCAACTCATATAAGAAAAAATAGTAAATAATAAATATGATAACAGGAATCAAGGCAAAGAAAGTCAACTAGACATAAAGAATCAGATTATCAGAAGTATTTTTATGAGGTTGCTACTCTACACCGGAAGAAGTTCATTAATATGTTCAAGCATCGGTGAAAAATAAAGAAGTAGTATTTCAAAAGAGTTCAGAAGATAAAGAAGATTCCAAGTGGCTACTAAAGAAAGATTCCATGAAAAGAAAATAATAGAGATAAATCTAAAAGCGAGAACAAGACAGAAGATCACAGATTTAATGTTAAAAGTTGAAGAACATTTGTTTTAGTGTGACACAAATGAACCAGTAGTACATTTTATGTCAACTATATAGATGAAATTTTGACATCAAGTTCAAGTGATTTTCCGAAAGATGACAGTGAAGAAGGAAGGACTCAAGTCAAATCTACAATGGTTGGGTAGTGAAAAAACTAATTAATTCTACTATCAGAAGTTAATTAATTACTTAATTTATCTACTTAAATTAATTCATCTTGAATTGATTTAATTTATAAATTATTTAATTAAATTTAGTGGAATTAATTAAGTTAAAAGAACATTTTATTTATTATTTTAAAAAGACTTGCTGCACCTTTTATAAAAAGTCTTACCAAAATTTGAATTAAGACTTTAATAAAAAGTCTTTCCGAAATTCGAATTAAAGCTTTTATTAAAAGTCTTACCAATATTCGAATTAAGACTTCAGTTTAAACACCAATAGAATGTAGTAGAAGTGAGGAAACCATAGACCAAACACTTACCTTTTCTACTTGCTACTTATGAAAGAAAAGCTACTATTTTTCCCAATCAATGACAGACGAGAACCTTCTTTGGACAACAATCCATTTGAAAGATCATGGGCCATTGGAGGATTTTCAACTAGGGGGAGAATTTAGAAAGAAAAAGGAGAAGGTCTTAGTCTTATCTTCGTATCTTTAGCGGATAAGTTAATATCCTTAGGGGGAGAATTTAGACAAGAAAAAGAAGAAAATCTTATCTTCTGATCCTTATGGGAAACATCAGGACATGGGAGAATCAAGAAACTGTATCATATACATGAAAGGAGTTGTCAGTAGAGGATTCCTCATCCAAGCGGGATGTACAGAAAAGAATTGACACTTTAATTGTTCATCTGAAGGGGAGAAGAAGAAAAAGAAGAAGAATCACATTCTCAAGGGGATAACATTACTTGAGTTATGTTCTATGTTCTATTGAAGAAGTTTCCAGGAATTTTAATTCTTATGAAGCTTTGTTCATGATACGTTCTTTAAGTTCAAACTATGAAGGAATTTGAAACAGAGGAAGCTCAAACACATAGAAAATGAAGATTACACTACTTGAATATCAGTTCAGTGGATAGAGGAACAAACATCTTTCATTTCAGTTACACAAGAATTCTAGAAATGCATAATCTAATCCAAAAAAACTAGTAGCATTATTTACAAGTCTCGGACGATTGCTTTTTCTAGTTGTTAGTTGAGTTATCCTTTCTATGAGATTTGTTTGCTTAGTTTAAAAATCAAATAGCGGGGATTGTTGGTGAGATTACGAAGCCATATGAATAATAATCGTGATAACTCAACACTAGAACATGACAGGTAAATAATACTAAATCTACACAAAAATCAAGAAGAAATGAAGATAAGGAAAATACAGTGAATCAAGACATTAGAAGAAGTTTTGAAGTCTTCTACAGGTCACTGAAAGAAGTTAATTAATGTGTTCAAGCCTTAGTGAAGAATAATGTGTAAAGACTTTCAGAGTTTCAGAAGTGTTGAAGATTCATTATTAAGTGTTACTAAAAGATTTCAGTGTATTAACAATGATTGAATATAAACTGTGTTCGAAGCATAGGAATCTAGAGGGGTAAAGACAAAGGTTAAAGAATACTGCTGAAGTCTTGAAGTTATACTCACTGAAAGAAGTTCATTTAAATGTTCAAGCGTCAGTGAATAAGTGAGAAAAAAGTATTCAAGATTGTAGTAGTAATGAAGACGTCTTAGTACTAGAAAATATTCTAGTGAAAGTACAATGCTTATTAACAATCAATTTTTGAAGCAATGCAACAGTTCAAGGTTAATCAACTGAAAAAGAATAGAATTTAAGAGGATTTAATTTAGTGTTATTCATTTGTGAACCAGACCAGTGCAATAAGTGTCATCATGGCAAGAAGAGAATTACCTTGATGAATCAGAAGAAAATCAGTTGATCAAGCCACATGAAGAACATTTAAAGTTGTACTCAAAAGTTTCATGAAATAAGCTAAGTCAAGAACATGTTATGTCATTCCTACACAAGGGTACAATAATGTACAACAATTTAACTGATATATTTATAAATATACACCAGTTTTGTTTCACTTAGATAAATCATTTAGCTTCATGTCTGTGAAACAATTGTTGTAACAGTTGGGAAGATATATTTATTTGGCCACTTTTCCTGAAGAATTTAGCGTTCCAATTTCACTAACCAACATGTTGAAGGTGGCTTCATCAAGTGGTTTAGTAAATATATCAGCCAACTATTTTTGTGTAGGAACATAGAATAATTCAATCACTCTATTTTCTGCATGTTCCCTAATGAAATTGTACCTTACATCAATATGCTTTCTTTTGGAATGGTTGACTGGATTGGCAACAATTGAAATTACACTAGTGTTATCACACATGATAGAAATTCTTTCCAACACTAGTCCATAGTCTCTTAGTTGATTCCTGATCCAAAGCACTTGAGCACAACAGCTTCCAGCAGTAATGTATTCAGCCTCAATTGTGGAATTGGAGACTGATTGTTGCTTTTTGCTAAACCAAAACACCAATCTCTATCCAAGAAATTGCCAGCTTCCTGAGGTGGTTTTTCTATCCACTCTGCATCCAGCAAAATAAGCATTTGAATATCCAACTAGGTTGAATCTTGTCTCTTTAGGGTACCATAACCCCATGAAAGGTGTTCATTTGAGGTATCTCAGAATCCCTTTGACATCAAAGAGATGAGATTCTTTGGGTTTTGCCAGAAATCTTGTAGATAGACATGTAGAAAACATAATGTCAGGTCTGCTAGCTGTGAGATAGAGAAGAGATCCAATCATTCCTCTGTAGGTCTTCATGTCTACACTTTTTCCTTTCTTATCTTTATCAAGTTTTGTAGATGTAGACATTGGAGTTTTGGCAGTTGAGCAATCTTTCATGTCAAACCTCTTGAGTAAGTCATTGATGTATTTTGTTTGACTTATGGAAATGCCATCTATCCTTTGACTTATTTGAAGGCCTAGAAAATAATTAAGCTCTCCCATCATGCTCATCTTATATTCACTTTGCATTAGCATAGAGAACCTTTGACATAATTTTTCATTAGTAGATCCAAAAATGATATCATTTATATAAATTTGAACTAGTATGATATCATCACCATGCTTCTTGTAGAAAAGAGTTTTATCAATTGTTCCTCTCGTGAATTGATTCTCTAGAAGAAATTTTGACAGAGTGTCATACCATGCTCTAGGGGCTTGTTTGAGTCCATACAATGCCTTGATGATTCTGTAAACAAAATCTGGAAAATTTGGATCCTCAAAGCCAGGCGGTTGCTGCACATATACTTCCTCTTCTAATTCACCATTAAGAAATGGACTTTTGACATCCATTTGATAGACCATAAAGTTTGAGTGTGCTGCAAAGGCTATGAAAATTCTAATTGCTTCCAGTCTTGCAACAGGAGCAAAAGTATCATCATAGTCAATGCCTTCTTCTTGTGAATAGCCTTTTGCAATCAACATTGCCTTGTTTCTTATCACAATTCCATGTTCATCCATTTTGTTTCTGTAGACCCACTTAGTGCCAATTACTGATCTATCCTTTAGAGGTGGCACTAATTTTTAAACATTATTTCTCATGAATTGATTCAATTCTTCTTGCATTGCAATTATCCAATCTGGATCTAACATGGCTTCTTCAACTCTTTTTGGCTCATTTTGAGACGGATTTCCAATGATTTGATCAGCTGTATAAACACTATTACATTTAGTTTGATGAGCTTCATCTTTATCACTTGAACATGTTTCCTCCTGATTGAATTTGTTGCCATTTGTTGCAGACCCTTGAGAATCTCCCCCTGAGTTGATGCTAGGGTTATGTGGAGAGTTCTCAAGTTGAATATGACTGAAATCATCATTTTCTCTTTCCTCATTTGTTTCATGTGAGATGTCTACATGTGAGTTTTCATGAGTATTGATAACATTTTTAGTTGCAAATGTTTCAGGCTTCATTTCATTTTCAAATCTCAATGTGTCACAGTTTTCACTTTCCAGATGTAGGGTTTCGTGACTCAAACGCAGCAGAATAAACGCGAAAAATAAATCAAAATAGCGAAACCCTCCGCAGGATCCATGCGAAAACAAAAGATTTAATTCGGAGATAAAGAATAAATACCTTTAGAAGCTTTAACAGTTCATTAGTGGAAGATTAATGGAGGTCCAAAGCTTGTTTAATCACCACGTATCCCGCTCTCGCGATCTACGCTCTACGGTATCCACACGAACACTTTTCATGAAGGATTGATGTGTACTAGCACCCGAAAACTTCTTCTCTCTCTATCTTCCTCCTCTCTCAGAGCGGCTAGGGTTTTTGTAAAAACTCTATCTTATTAAATCAGCCCATAAAGAGATTATATAGAGAGAGGAATAAGTTTTCTAATTATAATCCAATTATAATTAATACTAATCCAAAATTCTAAATTATTTAATTAAGTCTCACTTAATTAATTAATTATTAATTTTGGAATTAGTTTAAGTAATTCATTTATTCTATTTATATAATTAATTAAGTCATACTTAATTAATATCATAAATAAAATAAATTACTTATTTAATTTAAATTTATAATTTAAATTATTTCTCCTTCAAGCGTTCTTTGTGTGTGACCCTGTAGGTTATTATTACGTTGGCAACAATTTTAATATCTAATTAAAATTATAAACAATGAGCGGCATCTAGTAATACATCATTGCTACCCAAGTAATAATAATAAATCGGTGATTCGATTAAGCCTTTCGTGAATAATGTTCCATGTAATATAATCCCTTTAATCTTGATATTATAGATTAAACTCAAGGCATGTCTCGTGTCATCCTCTTCATAATTTAATCTTTATTTTCTTGATCGATGAGTAGACTATTAAAATCAAATCAACATTTGAGCACGGCCGTGCATTTCATAGTCTCACTCAAACAATAGGCCAATAATATCACTCCTAAAATTAGGAGGATTAAATCCCATATAGATCATTCATATTTCTCATACGATTCATAATATACCCAATGTCCACTTTTATCATCACCCGGTCAAAGGTAACTTTTAATGTAATCAAAGTATATTAATTCTCGTATAGAAATATAATGATTTCAGGTCTAAGGATCATTACACCATTATCACAGTGAGAATTACTTATGACACTTACTTAACATGTAGAATCTCACGGCGGGTCATTCCAGTGCATGCATTGATACATGCACTTATGTTCTTGACTTTAGTATCCCCATACCTATGACCAATGAGATGTGGTCATCTGTCAAGAAACATACTAGTCTTTGTGCATTATTATTGTCCTTAAATAATAATACTCGACTAGGGAATTTTAGGAATAAGATACTATTCATATAATCTCATTTTTAAGTCACATACTTAAAGATATATAATACGTATCAAAATTCCAAGGACATTTATTATGCTTTCAATTTATTACGCAGTAAATAAAACATAATAAATAAATAATAATCAATAAAACATAATCCTTAATAATAAATATTTTCCTTAAAATATAAAAAGTATTGTCTCTAGAGCACAATTACTAACAATCTCCCACTTGCACTAGAGCCAATTACCCAAGTATCCAATACTCATGGAACTAGTGTGACTTTCGTGCTTCTGCTGCGACAAAGCCTTAGTCAGTGTGTCTGCAATATTATTATTAGTATACACTTTACATATATGTATATCTCCTTGATCATTAATCTCATTAATTAGGTGATATCTCCTAAGTACATGCCCAAACAGCCTCCTTGGCTGCTTCACAAGCATCAATATACTCAGGTTCTATTGTAAAATCAACAATTGTCTTTGCTGTGAACCATTCCAGCATACAACATCTCAATAAAACACAAAGCCAGACAGAAACATTAAATTATCGTTATCTGTCTATAAACCAGTATCACTGAAACCTCTTACAACTAGCTTCACATCTCCTCCATATAACAAGAATGAATCTTTAGTCCTCTTTAAGTACTTAAGAATATTCTTGACTGTCGTCTAGTGACCTTCACCTGGATTAGATCGGTATCTACTCATCATGGTTAAAGCATACGAGACATCAGGACAAGTACATATCATTGCATACATTATAAAACCAATTGCTGACGCATATGGAATTTTACTCATGCAGTCCCTATCATCCAATGATTTAGGACAAATTTTATTTTGAGATCACTATCCCATGAGACATTGGGACATATCCATTTTAGTCTCTTTGCATTTGAAATCGATGCAAAACTTTGTCAATGTATGTACTCTAAATTAGGCCGATCAATCACCTTGATCTATCTCTATAGATCTCGATCCCTAATATATATGTCACATCGCCTAAGTCTTTCATTGAGAAATTATTTCTCAACCAAGTCTTCACAGTCTGTAGAGAAGGAATGTCATTCCCTATTAGTAATATATCATCAACATATAATACTAGAAATGCCACATGGCTCCCACTAAACTTCTTGTAAACACAAGTTTCATCTTCATTCTGAATAAAGTCAAACTCTTTTTGACTATTTCATGAAAACAAATGTTTCATCTCCTCGAGGCCTGCTTTAATCCATAAATGGATCGACGCAACTTACATACATTTCCAGCATCCTTTAGATCAACAAAACCCTTAGGGTGTGTCATGTACACATCCATATCTTCTTCAAGGCTCTCATTTAAGAAAGCGGTTTTGACATCCATTTGCCAGATTTCATAGTCATAGTAAGCAGCTATAGCAAGCAAAATCCTGATGGACATGACCATAATAACTGGTGAAAAGGTCTCATCATAGTCAATACCATGACTTTTCTTGAAACCTTTTGCCACCAATCGTGCCTTATAGGTCTGTACATTAGCATCCATGTCGGTCTTCTTCTTGAAAACCCATTTGCACCCTATAGGTTTTACCCCTTCAGGTGGATCAACCAAAGTCCATACTTGATTAGTATACATGGATTCCATCTCAGATTTAATGGCATCCAGCCATCTCTTAGAATCTGGAGTGTTTATAGTATCTAGGTAGGTGAGAGGCTCATCTTCATCCACAAGCATCACATCACCATCTTGAGTCAAGAGAAATCCATATTATCTCTCGGGCTCATGGCGAATCCTACTAAACCTACGAACACCTGTGTTTCTTGAGCAGTATTATTTTTCTTGTACATTCTACTCAGGTTCCTCCACTGGTTCAACGTTATCATGTGGGTCTCAAACTTCATTGAGATCTATTATCCTCCCACTATCTCTCAGCAGTTCGAGCAACAAACACTTTGTTCTCGGAAGGATTATAGAAAGAATAACCCCTTGTTTCAGTTGGGTATTCCACAAAATTACATTTGTCTGATTTTGGTCCTAGCTTGTCAGAGATTAGACGTTTCACAAACGCTTCACATCCCTAAAATTTTATAAATGACATGCTGTGACGTTGCTCAGTCCATATCTCATAAGGAGTGTTTTGAACCAATTTAGTAGGAACACAGTTAAGTGTATGTGGAGCCGTTTCCAGGGTGCAACCCCAGAAACTAATTGGAAGATTCATTGACTCAACATTGATCGCACCATGTCCAACAAGGTGTGATCTCTCCTATCAAAAAACTTTTCTTTGATATTTTCTACTTCATCTTTATAGTCTTTGAACTTTTCAAATGATTCAGATTAGTTCTTCAAAAGATACATATATCCGTATCTACTAAAATAATTAGTAAATTTTATGAAGTTAATAAAATCTACCTTTTGTCATCGTACACATATGACCACATACATCACTATGTATAAGTCATACCCATTCAATGATCCCTTCACCATGTCCGGTAAAAGGAGCTTTAGTCATTTTACCAAATAAACCAAGATTCGCATCCTTTTGTATGATTCATAATCAAACTTATCCATGAATGCATCCTTATGTATTCTGAAAATGCGTTTCTTATTAATACGGCCTCAACAACAGTGCCAAAGGTAATATTTGATTTGAGTCACTTTAGAACATATAAATTGTTAATTAGATGTGCAACATTATAAGGCTCATCATCAAAATAGAATAAACAACTATTGTTATAAAATGAAAAAGCCTTTCTTGTCCAAACAAGAAACTGAAATAATGTCTCTGCCAATTGCAAGCACGCTATAACAATTATTAAGTTCTAAATTTTCCTTATAGGCCAAAAATTAAGTAACGAGTTCCTCGAACCAGAGCAACTATCTTTACTCCAATTCCAACCCGATACCTTAAGCTTGACCCTTATTGATCATCATCTTCCGATCTTCCAATTAAGCATGACAGTTTAATTTCCAGTCTCCCAACTATCCACAGAAGTGACAATCGTCTTCTTTATCAACACCTCATTCAGACTTTAGAGTCTGCTTTAGGGATTGGACTTTGGTTTGACAACGGAACTAGATCAAATCTTCTCCTTGCCTTTCCATTTTCCTTTCCCTTTTGCATTCCCTATGTTTACCATCAATATAGTAGTAGTTCATGCATTTATCATATTACTTTCAGCAGTTCTCAACATGCTTAGCAACTCAATGGGTGTTTTACAAATCTTATTCACTTTATTGTTCATAACAAAATAAGAATAATATTTGTTCGAAGATTGTAAGATCAAATCTAACTGTCTCCAGACCAATCTGGAAACCCAAAATATCAATGGTATTCATTATACCCTATAATCTTTAGAACATGTGGTGTAACCGGGTCTCACTCTCCCTACTTGTAAGTGTATAGTGCCCTTTCAAATATATCTTGTGCTCAATCGTTTCATAAGCATCTATATGCTTGTATTGCTTCTTAAGCTCAGCATATATATTTGCGAGCATGAGATATGAAACATCAGTCGCAACATCAATTTGCTTCCAATAAGCACTATGATTTGCACATGTTACGTTCTCAACTTTAAGAGCAAGGGAAGAGATTTGACTAATATCATGGCGCCCGAGGACGATCCTCAAGCTCCTATGTCAGTCAAGGAAATATATTCTCGTCAACTTGTCATTCTCAAGAATTGATCACATAGAGAAGTTGTTTGTGTTTATCATTTGATATCTACAATATTAAAGTGCATAAAATAAACTAGGTTGCAAATTTAATATTAATTATGTTTAAGTGATTATGGTATATCATCATATACCTCCCACTATTTTTATCAAACTAATAGCCCTTACTATTAATTTGGAAAGTATATCCCATAATTCTTTTTAGTGAGCCAAGATCCATATTTCGTCATGTCCTAAGTCAACCACTGGAAGTCCTTAGAAAATGATTATTTAGGTAGACAACAGTTGTCAATTATATCATATATAATTCTTGGATAGTTTGGTGAACAACGATTGATCTTATCTATCTAATAGACTTTTAACCAAACTCTATGCTTCTAAGTTCATAATAGTTGAATATAACCGTTTATTTTCACTTATTCTGACGACTCAGTTAAGTTAGACCCAATGATACAACGGCCGAATATAACCATTTATATTCGTCGCATCTCACCACGATAGATAGGAGTCCCCTGCCACTGACAGTCCTTCCCCTTATCGATCTAGGATTCGATGAGTGTTCATTCATTGGAAAGCATCCGAGTAAAACTTAATATTTTGTTAAGGGGTTTTAGAAAATTTATAACGATCATGATCACATCATAAAGAGATCCTCAATTTTTCCTTGAACCAAATATTTCAAATCGACATCTTAAATTGTTCATTTCCCAGATAGATGGAGGATACCAATGGTCACACTTAAAACCCATCAGCCTTACGAATACGCATATCCGCTTTTGTCAGAAAATCCCAATTATAGATATCAAAAATCCATATTTAATTCCGTGTTTTAAAAATCCATATTTCATAAACACAAGAATCTCATGATCGTTTGTTAATTTTAAAATCTTGAATCGTTACAGATTTTATCTTGTTTAAGCAAACATGGCATGGGTGTCGTATCTAATACATACATGATTAATCAATATTAAGCATGCATCTCAATTATATCTACGCATACGTACCAATACATGCAATAATATACATATATGTAATGTGCGTAAATTAAACGTGTTTGGTTATGGCCCCATCCTATATGATATTTCCAAGCTAATGGAAATATCAAGGTCAGTCTATGGTGGTTTTAAAAATACTATCTATTACATGTCTTCTTTTTTCATTGCTCCATCATCCCCTTTTGGATCGCCTCCTTACTTGCAAGTCTTCATTGATAATTACATTGAATAATAAAAATAAAACTATTATAATGAAATTACAAGAAGAACTCGAGTTACATTCGAGATAATTAAATTACAATGAATAAACGACATGCAAGTCGTATTTAGAAACCAAAACCATAAATCAAAACCACTATCCTATGGGTCTTTAGGCCATAACCATCCACCATGCTATCATATAACACATATAATATATCTCATATTATATAATCATATCATATAATCACATATAAAAAATTTCAAAATTTCAGAAAATTAAAAACAGATTTCTGAAGACAATAAATCGCTATTTCGAGGCCTTTAACGACGTCAAACGCCTTACAGAGCCGTCGGTGATAGATAAGCTATCAGTTTTGTTCATTGGCCCGATTCCAGTCAGAAAACACATATCGTTTACGAAAATAGGATACAGCAGTCAGATTTCTCCAAATCTAACGGTGTTTCAGAAATCGTATCATATACAATTCTCATAACAAGAACAAGCATATATCGTATATACATACACAGAGATACGTACAATCATCATATGATTATACATTACATGAATATCATATATTCATAATATATACATACATATACTCAAAATTTTAGAAAATCAAATAATTTTCAGAAAATCATAAATCACCATTTTGGAGGCTGTAAAGACATCTAATGGCTTACAGACACAGAGCTGATAAAATCAGTATTCCTCAGTGACCCGATTCCAGTCAGAAAACACATATCGTTTGCAAAAATCGGACATTGGACACAGATTTCAAAAAATCAACGGCGGCCGTTACAGAATTCGTATCGAATACGATTCTCATAATAAGAACAAACATATATCATATACATACATCAACACACATAATCATCACATGATTATACATCATATGAATATCATATATTCATAATATATATAAACATATACATATTATATCAATATAAAATCATGATAGATCGCATACATGCTTATATATCAAAAACTGTTAAGCACATAACCGAATTAAAACGTTTCGCAAGTAGCTCTGATGCCATTGTAGGGTTTCGTGACACAAACGCAGCAGAATAAACGCGAAAAATAAATCAAAATAGCGAAACCCTCCGCAGGATCCATGCGAAAACAAAAGATTTAATTCGGAGATAAAGAATAAATACCTTTAGAAGCTTTAACAGTTCATTAATGGAAGATTAATGGAGGTCCAAAGCTTGTTTAATCACCACGTATCCCGCTCTCGCGATCTACGCTCTACGGTATCCACACGAACACTTTTCATGAAGGATTGATGTGTACTAGCACCCGAAAACTTCTTCTCTCTCTATCTTCCTCCTCTCTCAGAGCGGCTAGGGTTTTTGTAAAAACTCTATCTTATTAAATCAGCCCATAAAGAGATTATATAGAGAGAGGAATAAGTTTTCTAATTATAATCCAATTATAATTAATACTAATCCAAAATTCTAAATTATTTAATTAAGTCTCACTTAATTAATTAATTATTAATTTTGGAATTAGTTTAAGTAATTCATTTATTCTATTTATATAATTAATTAAGTCATACTTAATTAATATCATAAATAAAATAAATTACTTATTTAATTTAAATTCATAATTTAAATTATTTCTCCTTCAAGCGTTCTTTGTGTGTGACCCTGTAGGTTATTATTACGTTGGTAACAATTTTAATATCTAATTAAAATTATAAACAATGAGCGGCATATAGTAATACATCATTGCTACCCAAGTAATAATAATAAATCGGTGATTCGATTAAGCCTTTCGTGAATAATGTTCCATGTAATATAATCCCTTTAATCTTGATATTATAGATTAAACTCAAGGCATGTCTCGTGTCATCCTCTTCATAATTTAATCTTTATTTTCTTGATCGATGAGTAGACTATTAAAATCAAATCAACATTTGAGCATGGCCGTGCATTTTATAGTCTCACTCAAACAAGAGGCCAATAATATCACTCCTAAAATTAGGAGGATTAAATCCCATCTAGATCATTCATATTTCTCATACGATTCATAATATACCCAATGTCCACTTTTATCATCACCCGGTCAAAGGTAACTTTTAATGTAATCAAAGTATATTAATTCTCGTATAGAAATATAATGATTTCAGGTCTAAGGATCATTACACCATTATCACAGTGAGAATTACTTATGACACTTACTTAACATGTAGAATTGTTAGGTCCAAAGTGTTGTAGAGGGGGGGGGGGTGAATACAACTGTTTAAAATTTATGAGAGAATAAACAATATGCAGGTAATAAATGATGACACAGAATTTCAAGAATATATCATTATATTCATTGATGGATTTGCTACAACATTCATAAAAGCATCATGATCAGTTGAACAATAAATACAGCAATTAAAGCTAGATTCGACTGATCCTCTCTCTCACTTTTTGTTTTACGGTAAATGCTCTCTCTTAAAAATTATCGTTGAAAAATACAGAGATACAGGTTACTTTAAAATAAAAACAAAGTGCTGCTTTTATAATGTCATGTAGTCTTGATCTTGTCCTTTTTGTGTACGTGGCCCAATCAGGATTTTGACAACAAAAAGTACTTTAACAACAACTCTGGATCAACCGTTCACAATAAGCCACTTGTCCCTTGAACATTAAATGTTACATTTCTACCCGCATCTCGATCTTCGCCTGGACCCATCTCGATCTCGATCTGTGAAAATCTCGATCTCGATCTGGGAGAATCTCGATCTCAATCTCGATCTGGGAGAATCTCGATCTCGATCTGGGAGAATCTCGATCTCGATCTATCGCCTGGATCGAGATTTGCCTTTGCAATGTTTTACTTCACTTGTAAATCTCGACCCGCATCTCGATCTGCTGTGGATCGACATTTGCCTTAGCAAATATGCACACATCCAATGTTGACCTTCTTTAGTGACTAATTGAGAATTAACCTTTATGAGCAAGTTTCCTTAGCTTCTTCAATTTCTTTTCCTCACTCAATTCAAATGAGATCTTCTATTACTGACATGAACTTGCCTCCAATGTCCTGACACTTGATGCAATGGTCTGGTTCATAAGTGACTAGTCTTGTAGGGGTTCTTGCTTCTGAATGGCAGTTCTCATTTGTTGATTAACCTTTACATTATCCAGATGTTGATATACATTACATGAAATCACTTTGGTCTTCTTGATACTTCTTTGACATTAATTTGATTCTCCATTAGATAAGTTAGGGCATGAGCAATACTCAGATTGAACTTCTTCTCACTTATGCATCCTTGATTAACCAAATTAGTTACTTGTAGTTGCCAAGTATCATTACCATTTCTTCAGTTGATTGATTCCATGTGCTTCTTCGGTTTCTCTTGTTTTGCTGTTGTTTTATCTTTTACTTAGTTGAGTTACATAGTAATTAAGTGTTACAAGTTAGTACACCTATGCCTTTCAATCTCCCCCTATTTGATTGTCTAACAATGACAACCAAATTTACAATGAGGATAACTCAACTAAACAGGGACTGAAAAAGATAAAATAACATTCATAAAAGATCATGTCAACTTGCATAATGCTTGGCTTGATTAATTAACTTCATGTCTATTACTGATACTTCAAGTGCCAAAATTGGACACCTGTTGGCTCGATCAAATGGCTTCATGCTCTTCTAGAGATTTTTTCTAAGTACTTTAAGAGCACGGTCCACTCAATCTTCAATTATCCTTCTGAAGTCCTTTTAGCAGTATTACCACCGCCGAACTTCGCGAAATAATTGACGCCTAATATAAACCAGTTTCAAGACACTTAGCTAACTAACTTCTACCTTACACTACACAAGAAAACAGATAATATATTTTTACAATGCAGGAAAACAAGAAAACAAATTACAACGCAAAGAAACATTACAAGCATAATACATTAAAACTTTGATTTCTTGCGCTCCTCTTCCTCACGAGCTTTCTTCTTGACTGCTTTTTCTTTCTTCATGAACTCTGGGTTGCAGACTTCATCCAGTCTTTTCTTGAGAAGATTAAGTCCTTCTGCTTCCACATGATTTCTGATCTTGTAATTTCGAAACAACCTCAACCACCTTTCAACCATGCTGCGAGTGGTAAGCTTCGTGGGAATGTCTTCAAACCTCAGCTTCGTGACTTTGTCAGGGTACCCCTTTTCCCCTTTCTTCCTTATAACCAGCTGCTTAGGGTATCCAATGACAATAGCGGTGGTGCATTGCTGTAGCCTCTGAATATCAAGCTGTTGTCTTCTCTTACAGAAGTTATCAAACGTGACCCTTAGATAATCCTGATCAAACTCGTCAACATCATCCATCTCATCAATCAATTCCCTTATGATACACAGTGTTTCATGACTGTGTTCTGCAAAGATGTCGTACTTGATTTCAATGACGGTTTCCACCTGATACTTGTCTGTATAGATCAGCAGATCATTCTCATTCTCAGCTTTGCTCTTGACAAACTTGACATTTGCACTAACCACTGCACTAGCTTCCTTCCTTATTTCCCCTTCTTCTGGAATGTCTATCCTTGGATCTCCGTATCTTTGCACATGCTCTCTTATTGCCTCGTCTTGCAGCTCGAATGCATAGTCTTCAGGTTCCTTCTTAACCACTGGTAGTGTAGCTTCATGCAACTTGTATCTAGCGTCTTGCCTTCTTATCAGCTTCTCCAAGTCCTTAGCCACCAGCTTCTTTTCCTTTGTTAGAAAACCCTTAGAGAGGACTAGCTTTGCAACTGCCTTCAACACATTTCCGCTCGGAGTTAGTTTCGAGTCATGCAGATTTACGATCCTCAAGACCTTGTCATGGACATATCTGATCTGGTAGGGATTTAGAATAATGTCAACCCCTCTGTCTTCAGCCATCTTCAACAACTTCTCCTTAAACAGCACTCCAGTCTTGATAGAGGTGTCTACCTTGTGAGCGAATTCTACCAGTTCACTTGCACCCCTTTCATGGAAGAAAGCTTCATCGACCATACACGACCCGATTTTTGTTATGGGTGTCCAAGTGATCATCAGATTCCATGACTTCTCCTTGAATATGACTTGTACGGAGGTGCAACCCTGTCTTATACAATTTAGATAATTCAGCAGCCCAGGGTTTAGATTTTCTAGCTTATGAAGAAGAAAGCTCAATCTTTCTGAGTCATGAGCATAGGCTCTTGGTCCAGCTAAGGCTTCTCTAGCCTTGTCCCACTCGGGACCTTCCCTCCTTATGTCAGCCTGGACCTTAGGATCATTGATCTTTTTCATTTCAAACTCATGCTGAGTTTTCTGAGCCGCTCTCTTCTCCTTTGCCATTAGTTCTTTTTCAACTATCCCTTGTAGTACTTCTTCATTTACTCTTTCTCTGGCTTCCTTGAAAATCTCTCCTTGCATCTCCGCTTCATCAACTTCTTCTTCTGGGACAAGCTCGTCAGCAACCGAGTGGTCTCCTGCATCACCTGCAACTCCTGCGCCAGATCCGCCAGGCTTTAGACCTCTTTCTTGTTCCCATTCTCTTGCCCGTTGCTCGAGTCTCGACCTCCTTGCCACTAAGGCTTCTACATCCATCTCGTCATCATCAGAATCTTCAATAAAGTCTCCCATAAATGAATCGACAAGAGGTGTTTCTTTCTCAGCTTCTTCTTCAACTACCATCTTCTGCTTGCCTTTGTCCTTAAGAGCCGGTTGAGCCTCCTCCACCTTTTCACCAGATTTGTTTGAGGACTCGATCACCGGACCCTTACTAGTCAGCTTTTTCAGACCCTGATCCTCCTTCTCCCCCTTAGGTGTGTTATCCTCATCAGGAGCATCATCATCATTATTATCGTCACCACCACCACCGGTTGAAGGACCAGGTCTAGCCCTGTTATGGCCAAAGACAGCATCAAGTAGTTCATTGAGCTTCGTCCAAACTTGAGACATGCCATAAGTGACATCATCTACTGATCTCCCAACCTCCACCTGTGCCAATCCAAGATTGTTTATCTTGTCAATCATTTGATTTTGGACGGCAATCAGGTTCTCCATGAACTGAGCTCCAACCTCCAATCTTCCAGAGTGAGAAGAGACAGCAGCAGTAACACCAGCAACTCCAGCCTCCAAAGCCTCCACTTTCTTCACTAGATCCTGCAATTTGGGGGACGGTGTTTGGCTTGGGTTAAACTGTTTACTCTCGCCGGGTTCTGTTTCACTCAAGATCCCTAAAAAGAAGGGATCTACTCTCCCTGTCTCTCCCTCGTGTTTAGAGCCTAACAGTACTAGAGTCTCATCCACTAATCGCTGGGGACTAGCGGTGAGTTGGTCGGCGATATCGGTCAGTGAGACTGAGCCTTTAAGCGCTGTGTCTACGATAGGAGATGGCGTTATGACCATGTCATCCCCTTGTTCACTTAGAACCTTTCCTGGTTCGCTGGGCTGTTCTGGAGGCGTAGACCCACCAGTCACCAGATGTCGTTGCTCTGCAAGCAACTTGTTTTCTGATTTAGATGAGGAAGCGTCATCCGTACTGGATTCGACAGACTCTTCCTCATTAAAACTTCCTGAGATACTAGTATTAGAAGTGCTAGTCTCAGTTTGCCATTCCCCTTCCGAGAAATTGCTCAAAGAGCCCTGAGCGGACAACTCAGGGGAGGTAGGGCCAGCTCCTATTGGCTGTTGAGCTGGACCCCCTCCTTGACTCTCACCAACATGCCTAAGCGAGTGCGAATGTGTTGAAATGATTTGGAGAGGAGAGCCACCAGCGTGAGGTGTGGTGGCTGTGAGAGGTGAACTAGCCTTAACAGGTTGTGCAGTTGCCACTGGGTTTGAATCCACCTTTTGCTTCTTTGGAGGTGGCAGAGCTGCTGAAGTGACTACTCTCTCAACTCCTACACTCCCTCCACTCGAATCACTCGACTCAGATAAGCTTGCCTTCCTTTTATCACCAGTTTTAGGGCTGGCTGAACGTTTATGAACAGAAGGGCTTGCAGCCTGGGATAGAGCCTGGGGGTTTTCAGGCCCACGGCTGTAGAAAACAGGTTGAATTGATGATTGATCAAGATCAGCAAGAATAGGTACCTGACTAAGAAGATCGTCATCCTTGTCAGCTCCAGCTTCTGCAACATTTGCCTCGGCCATGTCAACATCCATTCCTGCTTGTTCCAAATTTCTAGGCACTTGATCTCCACCTTCAGCTTCGTTACCGCTACTCTCAGCTTTTACTGCAGTAAACTGAGAAGCGTGCCTCCTAGCATACTCATCTTGCAGATCCTGGAAGTACGGAGTTAGGCGCAACTCAAAAAGTCTTGACTTTTGCTGGGTTTCCATGGTGGAGATACTCTTTAGAGTCATATCAAAACATGCCATCCTTTCAGAGCCTTGAAATACTCTTCTGTGTTCCTCTGAAAGGACGTCATCCAGAACCATCTGAAGAAATCTTGGCATCCAGCATTTGACTGGACCATCTTCCGGATTCCTTGATGCATATTTCTCCAATGCCCACCTCTCATGCAACTGAATCAATAGATGTTTGCCCACATTCACTCTCCTGTTGTTTGCCACTCCATATAGTATTACCCGGCAGCTGTTGTTCATTGGCCTGTAGTCTTTGTCCTTTGGGAACATGCAGCGCTGAATGGCCTGAACTACATAATCCCACTCAGCTGGTAGCATACCGGTGTTAACCTTTGTTACCTTGATAGGACCCGTGGGAGGGCGACAACCTATCTCCGTGAATAATTGCAACATATCCTCCATAGTGGGTTCCGGAGCATAATCTTCTGTAGAAAGCCCGAGTAACTCATTGAACTTCCGCAGACTGACTTCATATTTGACACCACCAATAGTAAAGGATAGGCCTGTTGGATTGGCTTTTCCACCCTGAATCTCTAGTGTAGAGTAAGCAGCTTGAAGGGCTGATGTCAATGTGCTTGGTTGTGGAGTGATCCACAGGGTTGTTGGTCATTGCAATAGCACTTGTGTTGTCACACATGATAGGAATCTTAGATACTTCCACACCGTAGTCCTTGAGTTGGTTCTTCATCCACAGTATCTGGGCCACACAGCTTCCAGCAGCAATATATTCTGCTTCAGCTGTCGAGGTAGATACTGTGTGTTGTTTCTTGCTTTGTCAAGACACCAACCTTCTTCCAAGGAACTGACAGCTTCCTGAAGTGCTCTTCCTATCTATTCTACAACCTGCGTAATCTGAATCCGAATAGCCAACAAGATTAAACCCTGTATCTCTTGGGTACCAAATCCCGAGATTTGATGTTCCCTTGAGATACCTAAAAATACGCTTTACGGCTATGAGATGTGACTCTCTAGGATCCGCTTGGAACCTTGCACATAAGCATGTAGAGAACATAATATCAGGTCTGCTAGCAGTTAAATACAAAAGTGAGCCGATCATACCTCGATAGCTTGAGATGTCTACAGGTTTACCCGATTTGTCCTCGTCAAGTTTCGTGGCTGTTGCCATAGGAGTCTTAGCTTGTGATACATCTTGAAGACCATACTTTTTCAATAGATCATGAATGTACTTGGTCTGGCAGATAAATATCCCGTCCTTCTTCTGACTAACTTGAATGCCCAGAAAGAACGTCAGCTCTCCCATCATGCTCATCTCATACCTTGATTGCATTAACTTAGCAAATTTAGCACACAGCTTCTCATTTGCAGACCCAAAGATAATGTCATCCACATATACTTGCACCATTATTAGATCATCTTTGCATTTCTTGTAGAAAAGCGTCTTGTCGATTACTCCTCTTGTAAAACCACTTTCTAGTAAGAAGTCTGACAGAGTTTCATACCACTTCCGCGGAGACTGCTTAAGGCCATATACTGATTTGAAGAGTCGATAAACATAATCACAATATTTGATATCGATAAACCCGGGAGGTTGCTCGACATACACCTCTTCATCCAGTTCACCGTTTAAGAATGCACTCTTGACATCCATTTGATAGACTTTAAAACCATGATGTGCTGCGAATGCCAAGAACATCCTCACTGCCTCTAGCCTTGCTACTGGTGCATAGGTTTCATCATAATCAATTCCTTCTCTTTGAGTATACCCCTTAGCAACCAGGAGAGCTTTATTTCGTGTTACACGTCCTTCTTCATCCAGCTTGTTCCTGAATACCCATTTTGTCCCAACAACAGATCTATTCTTTGGTCTGGGTACCAGCTTCCACACCTTCTGCCTTTCAAACTGATTGAGTTCCTCTTGCATAGCAATCACCCAATCAGCGTCATCTAGAGCTTCTTCCACCACTTTAGGTTCCATCTGGGAAAGGAACACTGAATATAGACATTCATTCTCAGTGGCAACTTCAGCTCTAGCTTTTCCTCTAGTAGTCACTCCGGCTTCTGGATCACCAATAATTAGCTCGAACGGATGGTCCTTGTTCCAAGTGCGATCCCTAGCAAATGTTCTTGATGATTCAGCTTGATCTTGTAAGTGAAGGTGACTTAGTCTAGAAGCACTTTCACTAGCTTCTCTTGAGCTAGTACTAGCTCCCCCTGAGTGAGCTACTCCCCCTGAGTTAGTACCAGGTCTGACGGAAGGTGATCCCTCAGCCCTAGTGTTTTGAATTTGCGAAACACTAGACTCTTGATTAATTTCAGTATTTATCGTTGGATCACTACCCTGCACTACAGACTCAGGAACTGTATCCACTTCATCAATATCCATATTCTCAAATCTTATGGAAGTGGGCTCACTATCTTCTTTTTGTATAGAAGGGAGCTTTGAGTCGTCGAATGTGACATTAAGGCTTTCAACCACCTTGCGATCATTAAGCACAAACACCCTGTACGCTGCTACTACTTCAGGAGAATATCCAATGAAAACCCCTTCATCTGCTTTGGCATCAAACTTTCCAAGTTGTGCATTGTCTCTTAACACAAAGCATTTGGCACCAAATACGTGAAAGTACTTGATAGATGGTTTTCGTTTATTCATCATGTAATACGGCGTCTCATTATGGTCCTTTATAATCAGGATTCTGTTCTGTGTATAACAAGCCGTGCTAACTGCTTCAGCCCAAAAATATAAAGGAAGTTTTGAGTCATACAGCATTGTCCTAGCTGCTTCAACCAGTGTCCTGTTCTTCCTTTCTACCACCCCGTTCTGCTGCGGTGTTCTCGGTGCTGAATACTGTCGTCTGATCCCTTTAGATATGCAGAAATCCATTAACACTGAGTTCTTGAATTCTGTCCCATTGTCGGATCGGATAGTCTTCACAGTCAGACTTGCTACATTTTCAATTTCCAGTACATGTCTAATGATCTCATGTGGCACTTCCTCTTTCGATGTCACAAACTTCACCCATGTGTATTTGGAAAAGTCATCGATGATTACCAGCGCATATCTTTTCCTTGACATTGACATAACATTAACGGGTCCAAACAAATCCATGTGAAGAAGTTGTAGGGGCTCGGTAATGCTATTCACTTGTTTATCCTTATGCGAGGCTCTTTTTGATTTTCCCATCTCACATGCTTCGCAGAGTCCATCTGGGGTGAACTCCATCTGCGGCAGCCCTCTCACCAATTCTCTCCTTACGAGATTATTCATTGCTTTAAAGTTCAGGTGAGATAATCTTTTATGCCATAGCCAACTTTCATCAGCAGAAGCCTTGCTGTAGAAACACGTGACTTCAGACTGATCAGCAGAATTCATGTCAGCTATGAACAAATTTGACTTCCTTACTCCTCTGAGAGCAAGGCTTCCATCCTTTTTGCTTCGAATCGAACAATCATGCTTCCCAAAGTTGACGTCAAAACCCCTGTCGGTGAACTGACTAACGCTGAGAAGATTATGTCGCAATCCTTCCACAAAAGACACGTCTTCAATGATAACATTTCCACAAATGATCTTGCCATATCCCCTGGTGTAACCTTTGCTGTTATCTCCAAAAGTAACCATGGAGCCGGCTCTCAACACCAAATCTGTTAGCAGGGACTTATTGCCGGTCATATGCCTCGATGCTCCACTGTCTAGCACCCATATGACTTTACTCTTTTCCTGTTCACTGCCCTGCAAATCCATAAAGGTTAGGTGTTCTTTGGAACCCAATGATGTTTGGGCCCGGCATCAATAATTTCCTTTTTCTTTTCAGATACAGAAGGCTTTGCCTTGTTGCCATCAGGGGCATCCATCTTGACTTTGTCTTTTCCCTTGTCAACCTTGAATGATTTGTCAGGTTTGGGAGCAGACTGGTCACTCCTAACTTTAGGAGGACTTGAAGTCTTAGCCTTTGACCCCGCATGCTTTTTCTTACTACTACTAGTTGTATGTTCAATAGATGCGCTAGCAGTATTCATTAAATTAGAATAAGCATGCATGATGTTTACAGCACATGGCATACAATTAGGATTATTGCATTTGGCATGATTTGCATGCATGTTAGGCAAAGCAGTAGTTGCAGGCATGATATTACACCCAACAGATTTTTCTTCCTCTACATAGAACGGGCAATAGTAAGACAAATGATCAGTTTGATTACAGATATAGCATGCCTTTCTAGCTCGTGTAGATGTAGATACAGATGCAGGTTCAGTTTTAACTGCCTTTACAGGTGCTTTCATTTGGTCTAACCCTGCTACCCATTGTTTATATGACACCGTCTTAGCCTCCTTGGTTCCTACACCTCTCTTAGCATAAGCAATCTTACTAGCTCTCTTAGAACTTGTAGGTTCTACCACTTTTTCTTCTGAATCTTTTTCAATTTTAATCTCATGTTCAATTTTAGTAGCAACAGGATCTATGGTCCTAGGCTCAAAATGCTTAAAGATAGGTTTTCTAACATCCATTAAAACCTCAGGCACATTTTCTTTGACTAACACTGGCTCTAACAACTCAGCAGCCCTATTTTTCTTTTTCTGTGTGTAGTCAAGTCCTATGTTTACTTTTTCATTTTTACTCTTGCCTGCCAGTTTCATGTACATGTCCCTTTCTACGAAAACTTTATTAGCGGCTTCTTCAAAAGATTGACATGTTATTTTAAGCTCAGCTAATTCATTTTTAAGTTCTTCGTTAAGGTCTTCCCTAATCTTAAGCTTGTGTTCTAAAACGTCTACCTGATTCATTAACTGCCTTTCTTTACTTTCTCCTGATTCTAATTCCTCTACCCTGGCCTCGAGAAGTCTATTCTTAAGGGAGAGTTTAACATTTTCCTCATTAACAACAATTAGATTTAGTTGGAGATTGTACATATCTTTAGTCATGACAGCTAATTCATTTTGGTACTCAGGAATAGACATTTCATTTACGGTTAGAATTGGTACCTCTGATTGTTCTGAAGATTTTGCCATTAAAGCGAAGTTGAATAGCTCCTGATCTTCATCTTCATCAGACTCGTCCCAACCCTTCCCTTCAGTCACAACATACGCCCGGCTTCCCTTCTGTTGCTTGTTAACCAAGGCATCATATTTTTTTTTCAGATCAGCATAGGATTCCTTGGGATGAACGTACTTGGGCTTCTTGCACTCTGTTGCGAAGTGCCCCAATTCATTGCAGTTGTAGCATCTGAACTTGTTCTTGTCTACCAAGTTAGGTCTGTAGCCACTACCGGATGTGCTACCTCGGCCACTGTAACTTCCCCGATCACTTACACTACTGCCTCTGCCGCTACTGCTGCCTCTTCGGCTGAAAGAACTACCAAATCGTCCTTTACCACTTCTTTGCTTCCTGAAGCTGATATGAGCAAATTCTCGAGCAATACAAGCATATGACTTGTCTTCTAATTTGTCCAGCTCTTCAAGGGTATAGTATTCATCCTCACTTTCTTCGGATGGATCTTCAATGTCTAATACCACCCTTTCAGGATTAGCAGTTTTCAATGAGACAGCTGCAAGTGCCTTTACAGCAGACTCTTCAGCTACAAGTCCAGACTCACTTACCGCTTTGTTTTCTCCACTATTGTAGGATCTTCTTCTGTCATTTTGTTCCTGCTCCAGCTCGTAGGTCTTCAAAACACCATACAGCTTTTCGAGAGAAGTATTTTTCAAATCTCTTGACTCTCGAATGGCAGTGATCCTGTGTTCCAGATGTTTAGGCAAATTCAAGAGAAACTTGATATTTGAATCTGCTAGTGGATAGACTTTATCTCTTATACTCAGCTCGATAAGCAATTTACTGTAACGTTTGTAAACATCCGCTACGCTTTCTCCTCGTTCGCATCTGAACGATTCATATTCAGATATCAGAATGCGTTTGTGATTATCTCTAACCTCCTCGGTCCCCTCCATCACCACAGCCAGTTTATCCCACATGGCTTTAGCTGTTTTTAATCCCTTTATTTGAACATAGTACTCTGAGTTTAGGGATTCAATTATGACGTTGCGTAACGACGCATCCATACCAACCAATTCTTTATCTGCGTCTGAAAACTCCATTTCCTCTTTAGGAACAGACCGGGATGGTATTAGTATCCCTCCTTCCATTCGCTCTGGCTCAATTCTCATGGGTATGTATGGACCGTTTTCCAATATTCTCAAGTATACCTTGTTTATTGATTCAAGGTAAGCTCTCATCCTTCCGGTCCATTCGTCATAATGTTGTGCATCAAACGGAGGTATCTTAAATCTGTGTGCGGCGACCATTTTAATAAAGTTTAAAATTAAGATAATACACTTTTCAAATTACAATAAATTGTATTTACTTGAAAAATTAATTATCTCACTTTAAATATCCAACACTCAATATCCAACGGATTTTGCACTTAAGATTCAAGCAAGTTAGTTTTAATCACAGGAACAGTAGCAGGGTCCACAATTTTTCAAGTCCAAACAAAAAGGTGTCCACTTTCTAGTTGACAGAAGTTCGAAATTGTCCTTTTTGTTTAGTCAATCAGTTGATTCCAGTTTTGACCACAGAAAAATCCACAAAGCTCTAAAGTACAGTATTTTGGAATTTTGTACAAATATTCCTTACACCATGACTCAGAACTTTTTAGATCTACGACTTTTTCAAGAAGAAACAAATAAAAAATTTCGGCACAAACTTCAAGAAAAAATTAGATCTGGGATTTTCAAGAACCAACTCAAACAACACAATAGGATCTCTGTTAGATGTGTTTAACAGGGGCTCTGATACCAATTGTTAGGTCCAAAGTGTTGTACAAGGGGGGGGGGGTGAATACAACTGTTTAAAATTTATGAGAGAATAAACAATATGCAGGTAATAAATGATGACACAGAATTTCAAGAATATATCATTATATTCATTGATGGATTTGCTACAACATTCATAAAAGCATCATGATCAGTTGAACAATAAATACAGCAATTAAAGCTAGATTCAACTGATCATCTCTCTCACTTTTTGTTTTACAGTAAATGCTCTCTCTTAAAAATTATCGTTGAAAAATACAGAGATACAAGTTACTTTAAAATAAAAACAAAGTGCTGCTTTTATAATGTCATGTAGTCTTGATCTTGTCCTTTTTGTGTACGTGGCCCAATCAGGATTTTGACAACAAAAAGTACTTTAACAACAACTCTGGATCAACCGTTCACAATAAGCCACTTGTCCCTTGAACATTAAATGTTACATTTCTACCCGCATCTCGATCTTCGCCTGGACCCATCTCGATCTCGATCTGTGAAAATCTCGATCTCGATCTGGGAGAATCTCGATCTCGATCTCGATCTGGGAGAATCTCGATCTCGATCTGGGAGAATCTCGATCTCGATCTATCGCCTGGATCGAGATTTGCCTTTGCAATGTTTTACTTCACTTGTAAATCTCGACCCGCATCTCGATCTGCTGTGGATCGACATTTGCCTTAGCAAATATGCACACATCCAATGTTGACCTTCTTTAGTGACTAATTGAGAATTAACCTTTATGAGCAAGTTTCCTTAGCTTCTTCAATTTCTTTTCCTCACTCAATTCAAATGAGATCTTCTATTACTGACATGAACTTGCCTCCAATGTCCTGACACTTGATGCAATGGTCTGGTTCATAAGTGACTAGTCTTGTAGGGGTTCTTGCTTCTGAATGGCAGTTCTCATTTGTTGATTAACCTTTACATTATCCAGATGTTGATATACATTACATGAAATCACTTTGGTCTTCTTGATACTTCTTTGACATTAATTTGATTCTCCATTAGATAAGTTAGGGCATGAGCAATACTCAGATTGAACTTCTTCTCACTTATGCATCCTTGATTAACCAAATTAGTTACTTGTAGTTGCCAAGTATCATTACCATTTCTTCAGTTGATTGATTCCATGTGCTTCTTCGGTTTCTCTTGTTTTGCTGTTGTTTTATCTTTTACTTAGTTGAGTTACATAGTAATTAAGTGTTACAAGTTAGTACACCTATGCCTTTCAAGAATCTCACGGCGGGTCATTCCAGTGTCATGCATTGATACATGCACTTATGTTCTTGACTTTAGTATCCCCATACCTATGACCAATGAGATGTGGTCATCTGTCAAGAAACATACTAGTCTTTGTGCATTATTATTGTCCTTAAATAATAATACTCGACTAGGGAATTTTAGGAATAAGATACTATTCATATAATCTCATTTTTAAGTCACATACTTAAAGATATATAATACGTATCAAAATTCCAAAGACATTTATTATGCTTTCAATTTATTACGCAGTAAATAAAACATTTAATAAGTCACAAATCACAAATATAAACAATCACAAATATATATATATATATATATATATACATGACACCGACTACTAGCCCAGACCTTTAACAGGTAATGGTATGAAACAAGCACAACTCTAAATTTATTAAATTTACATTACCAGAATAAATATTATTACAACTCTGAATTATCTGACAAAAGTCTAACAACATAAACACTAAAGACTTAACAAAGTCTTTTCCTTCTAACTCAGCCGCGATCCTACCTGTTCAAACTCAGCCAGTCTAGCATAGTTAAGAAAGGAGGTATTCTTCCTCGCAGTTTGCTTAAATCGAACCATGCTTCTCAAAAGCTGTAGAGGTTAGAAAATAATAGAATGAGCTACAAAAGCTCAGCAAGTAATCATGCATAAGTTTGTAAACAGTTCTACAGTATAATCAGAACTTTGAAATCATTTCTCAATGTCAAAACTGGACCTTATTGTCCTCAAAACATCAATCCAGAATTCATTATAAATCTGTGAATTCCTTATGCATAAAATTTTCTTCAATGCCATACTTTGGTAAGGTACGAGTAAGAAAAGAGCTTGTTCATGGCTTAGCCTAAAACTTGGAAATTGTAAAGTTAAAGTAAAACTGATAATGTTAAAAAAAGAATCATTTGAGGGTAAGGTATCTGACAGTATGGTGTGATAGGGTTAAGGAAATTTTTTAAAATAATTAAGATCAAACTTTGTAGGTAAACATTTAGTTATTAGATGAATAATAGGAAGTATTGCACATAAGTAAAACGGAGTAAAAAACATGGCAATGTTGGCTGTTTAAAAGTATGTATAAGCATGGCATCATAAGAGCATTTCATTACTAATCATTTCAATAAAAGATTATTCTCTGAATAGAACATCAGTATTAAAAATCCTTTTCGTAGAAACTGTCCTCCAGTAGGACATTATCTTTTATAAAACGTTCTTTTGTAAAAACTGTCCTCTCATTAGGACATCCCTTTTCAAAATCATTTTGATTGGAGTTTTTTCGCAACGCCCGGACAATACGGGTGATCAGCCACGTAAAGTCCCCATAACGGACCGAAGTCCCTCTGGGCCTTTAAGGAGTACTCATAATCAGCACTTATTGACATTGGCTATTAAAGATGCTGGACTAGGACCGCCCTAGCCTCTTACGCTAAAAAAATGCTGGACCGGCGTCACTCGGCCTCTTACGCCTCCAATCTATAGGAATCCGCAGAAACCATTTTGATCGGAATTCCTATAATATCAAAACCTTTCTTTTACAAGTTACCAAATCATTTGATGAAAAAGACTTCTTGAAAGTTGGATTTCATATTTAAATCCATTTTTAAAAGTCAAGAGACAGAGGTAAATTTTATTCGAAGACAAGTTTGTATTCAAGTCTCTTTTGCAGTAAGGTATGCAGAATTTAAGTAAAGAATCAGAATCAGGTCATAGGTACAAGTTTTAAAACAATTATAAGGGATAACAAAAGGATCTAAAACAAGTTAAAAGCATTTGATTTAAAAACAGTACTTAGGAAGTAGCAATAAGGTTTTAATCATGGTTAAGGTTAACAGTTCAGGGTTAACAACTTAAGAATTTTGAAACAAGTTCATAAGGTGATGGTCAACAAGGTTTGAGCAATTCAGGGATTGAAAAGTATAAGGTACATTCAAGGTTTATATGGGATTGTAGTTTAAGTTTAACATTTAAAATAAAACATGTTGTAGATAATAAAACAGTCATAACTTATAAAGCATTTGTAAAAGCGTGAAATAGTTCATATCTTTTAAAAAAAACATAGGCAAGAGTTACTTGCCTCAAGATATAGCTGCGGCTGCTAAACATGTGGATCTACTATCAATGTCACTAACTTTCTACTTTCGCTTTTCCTTTATCCTTCACTTCTCTTTCCTTCGAATCAACACACGTATAATACTATTTCAGTATCTCATAGATACTCGACGTTATCTTTAACGTCTAACTCAATCTACCCTTTCGTTACTGTAATCCCTTGACACGTATATTAATAAAGTATATCACATAACAAGTATACATTGACAAGCATATAGCACATAGTATAAATCCATCAATCATATATAGTTACTCAAACGTCCACTGACTGACACATCACGTCACGTATCTCATATCAGACATTGATACCAACAGGAGAACCATTTACTCAACATATAACACTACTACTATTCTCAACCAATAGCTTACCTATACAAGAATGATGTGCCATTAATGTCTTAAAAGAATCGTGTTAGGCCCCGGAAGTATCGTAGAAGGGGGGTTGAATACGATACTCACTAAATCAAAAAATTCTTTCGAATCTTTTACGGATAAATAATTTAGAGTTCGGTTAGTGGGCTCTTGTTCTTGAGGTGAATAGTGTTTACGGAGCTGCTTACTAATTTTCTGTGTTTAGGATTAATCATTTCGGTTCTAGAAAATCAGCAGGAAAATAAACAACACAAGATTCGGGGAATATATCTTTGATAAATATAAACCCTGAGGTTGCTACACCTGGCCAACAAATCCGGTCTGAAGAACAAGTTCTTCGCTGCTTAACAAAAATATAACTCTCAATTTCCTATACAAGTATTTCTAGATCAGTACAAAGGAAACTAAGACCTTAGAGAGTGATATATAGTGGCCCTGAACATTTTCTGTTAAGGAACCGACAACTGATACATCTCCGGTGAGGAGGTATAGATTTTTCTGGTGTTCTCTCCCTCTCCAGCTTCGTCTTCTCTCTCTGGATATTTTTGTTGTGTTGTTGAAGACTCTCCAAATGAATGGCTCTGCTTCAATTTATGTGTAGACTTTTTCAGTACAGCTACTTGGCTTCATGTGGTCCAAGTAACTGAACTGCTTCTTCACTTCTGTATTTCCTTAAGTATCGGGAACAATTTACTGATTAATTGTTTAAGTATCGATGAGTCTGTAGAATAACCATCGGAGACTTAAAACAATTCTTGAAATAAAATCAATTATTTCAAACATTGTTAACCATCGGAATTATTAGCTTTAACAACTATCGAAAATTCCTTTGCTTCAACAACCATCGGAAAGTGGTGTGCTTTTCCTTTTATTTCTTTTTATTTCTTTTCAACAATTCTTTGATTTCACCCGATGGTTGTTAACCATCTGTGAATAAGACAAAATAGCTTTATAACCATTGGTGAATAAGACGAAATAGCTTGACCAAGTTGACTTCTGGATACAGCTTCTGTAGTCTTCTTTACTTAGCCAATTTCGAACCTGTTAAGCCCTTAATAACATTTCTTCCACTGCAACCAAGTCAAATAAATATTACCTTGTTAATTTGACCTTGATTTATTCCGGGCCTAATCACATACCACTTCATGTGTTACTAATTTAATCATACAGCCAATTCTTCTGAATCAATGATGCAATTCTCAATCTCTTTTGTGCTAACGTTTGGTGCAACTGGTCTGGTTCACAAACGACTAACACGATCTTGATCTTCACATCTTCTTTACAATATAATTGACTTTGTTCCTTGTTGATTAGAAGTGTTTCGATTGTAAGTACATTGGAATCCTCTGGCGCTTATGATGAACCATAAACATATCTGAAACCCTGAACATCTTCAAACTTTATCCTTCACTGAAGTCTGAATATATGAATGAACTTCCTTCAGCAATCTATAATAGACTCAAAGATTCCATCTAATATTTTGATTCTTTGTATTTGCCGTATATTCTATCTTCTCGATTCCTGCACTTGAGCTCTGCAATTCATTGCTTGACTAATTTGTAGATTTGGATCACTAGAATCTTTCTGGTACTTTGACAACTGCTTCACCGCTTCCATATCCTTGAATACTTCAACCTTTATTCTTCACTGAGGCATGAACATATTAATGAACTTCTTCTAGTGAGCTAATGCTTCAAGTCTGTAGATTTCTTCTTTATCCTTTGTCTTTACCAAGTCTTCATGTCTTCCTGATTCCGGTGATAACTTCATATTATTTACACGTCCTGTTCTTGTGTTGAGTTATAACCCTATGTTACATATAGGTCTATACATACAGCCTTTCAATCTCCCTCTATTTGTTTGGTAGAGATTAACAAGCAAATCCCTACAGGATAACTCAACTAACTACAAGAAAATATTAATGCTCTAGACTTGTAAATAATACTACTTGGGTTCTGGATCATATAATACATTTCCAGATTTCTATAAAGTAAAGAGAAATAGAAAATGAGTATTCCTTTAGCACTGAACGCATCTTCAATAGATATCATATTCATTCCTCTGTGTTTGAGCTTTTCTCTGCTTCAAAATCCTTCATTGCTTCACCTATAAAGAACTTATCATAAACTGAGCTTCATTAGAATCAAAATTCCTGGGAACATCTTCAATAAAATATAGAACATTGCTCAAATAATGTTCTCCTCCTGAGAATGTGATTCTTCTTCTTTTTCTTCTTCTCCCTTTAGAAAATCAATAGAAGTGTCAATTCTTCTCTGTTTTTCCCACTTGGATGAGGAATCCTCTTCTGACAACTCCTTTCAAGTATAGGATACAGTTTCTTGATTCTCCCATATTTCTGTTGTTTCCCCTCAGGATCAGAAGATAAAATTTTCTTCTTTTTCTTGTCTAGAATCTTCCCCTAAGGATATTAATGTCTCCCAAGGATACGAACCCCCTTTTTCTAAGGATCTTCCCTTAAGGATCCAGCATACAAACCCCTTTAGGATATTAACTTTTCCCAAGTACGAAGATAAGACTTTATTAACTTCTCCTTTTTCTTCCTATAAATTCTCCCCCTTAGTTGAGGAATCCTCCAATGGCCCACTTTTGAATGGTTTGTCTTCCAAAGAAGGTTCTCATCTGTCATTGATCGGGAAAAATATAGTAGCTTTTTTTTCAGAAGTAGCAAGTAGCAAGGGTAAGTGTTTGGCTTAAGGTTTCCTCACTTCTACTACGTTCTGTTGGTGTTTACACTCAAGTGTCGAGCACTTAGAAGTGTTTCACTCTTTCTCTCCCTATCTCCCACTCAAGTGTATCTCTCCCTCACTTTCACTTAAGTGTTTCTCTCTCTCACTTTCACTCTGCATTCCAAATATAGCCTTCTGTACCTGTAAGTGAAATCCGTCAATTCAGTTATATTCCCAACACCTGATTCATCAGAATGAACTGAATCACTATCAAGTGGAGAATTGCCTCGTTGAGGTGTTCTTGATCTATCATGCATAAGCACTGTCTCAGCACCAAACTCAATAGCGTTTGCTAAATCACTGTCTAGTGGAGCCTCACCTCTTTGAGATGGGTTATCCCAAGATTTTAAAATCTGTTAGGGAATCCTGCCTTGTTCTATCAAGGAGTTGCCTCACACCTTCTCCGTAAATGGGAGGTGGACATTCCTTTTCAGGATCTGGAAATGTTCCTTCCAGGAGGGGCGACGTAGTAGACAATGTAATGAATGGCAATTTAGAGTCTACGTTTCCCTCGTAACCCAATGACGGGAATTTTATGTAAATACCCTACTTGACTCATCCAAAGAATTCTTGTCAAGTTGTTGCCTCTCAAGTCCAGATAAATCTGAACAAGAGATCTCCCTTTCGGGATGCAGAAGTTTAACTTCCGTTTGAGGTAGATACCTGGACAATGTAACGTATGGCTAGAGTCCGTACCTCCTCTAAATGCCTATACCTCTTGTGACACCCCCAGATCCGGGGTCAGGGATCTAGGCCATCACAATCCAATTCCACAATAAAATACTCACCTGCTTAACAATTGTATCACAACATATCCTGGTGACCCCAATCCAAATACACAACTCGAGCCATAGTCTCAGAAAACGAACTTAAAATAATAACAGTTACTATAATTCAACTGTAATAAACTCAGGATCTCGTTGTTTCAACATTTATTATTACATTACATATTTTACAACAAGTCTTAGGATTCTAAACTGTAATCCTACCTAGCTTACACAACCTGTAGAAGCCTTGAACCTGACTAACTCAAGCTCGAGCCTCTTCTTTCCTTTGCATCCGATGGACCTGTCTTACTGCAAGATTTAAAATTTGCAAAAACAAGAATGAGCCAAAGAATGCTCAGCAAGATATATATTAGAATATTTTTGTAATTCGTACCAAGAAAAGGGCGGTAACTAATATTTATACCAACGCGATGTCCAACAATATCAGTAGATAATTTGCAATGCTTTTCCAGCAAAAAGTTTAGCGAAATATGTTTCGACAATAAATGAATCAGAGTTTACGATGCAAGAAGATTTTCAACATAAGTATGCAGTTCAAGTTACGGCGATACCACAATTTAAGATTCACAGTTTTGGGAACAACAGAATCGACAATATAGCACAATGGCATCACCCACAGAGTACTAGTTATTCGAGCATCAATAAGAAGGCAGTTTAAGATACTGCGAAAAGAATCAATAAAAGCTCAACAATTTTCATTCACACTATCGCTAGTGTAGGACCAATGAAAGTTCAACAGTTCCCATTAACACTATCCTTAGTGTAGGACCAATGAAAGTTCAACAGTTCCCATTAACACTACCCTTAGTGTAGGACCAATGAAAGTTCAACAGTTCCCATTAACACTATCCTTAGTGTAGGACCAATGAAAGTTCAACAGTTCCCATTAACACTACCCTTAGTGTAGGACCAATGAAAGTTCAACAGTTCCCATTAACACTATCCTTAGTGTAGGACCAATGAAAGTTCAACAGTTCCCATTAACACTATCAGTAACTTAGCACCTAGGCCTTTATTACAGTGTTAATGCCAAATTCCAATTGGAAGAAAAGAAGATACTGGAGCATCCACCACGCCTATTGTACACGATGATCAGTCGTATAGTACAATAGTTAAGTAACCTTTACTACTAGTAGAAGGATGATCCTAAACCGGTCATCACCCTAGGCAACACATGGGCCTTTAAATGCTGGACCGTGCGTCACTCGGCCTCTTACGCTAGATGGACTGTGCCGCACACAAGCCTCTTACACTTTATATCTCCAGTTCCCTTTGAGTACAATCAACAAGTCTAGAAGGGAATTTAATACAACCTTCTGGAATACAATCAACAAGTGTAGAAGGGAATTTAATACAACCTTCCAGAACAACAACAAAGCTTTTTAGGAAATATTCGAATCAAGGTGTGGAAGGGAATTTAATACGACCTTCCAGAACAACAACAAATCTCGGCAGGATTTCAATGTTCGATAGTAGATTAACTCCCGAAACGAGGTGGAAGTAATCTCTTTATATGTGTGGGTTGACTCTCGGTCAACGAATGGATATCAAATCAAGATCACGACCGGGGAGTCGCTACTAGGTGATAAAATAAACCCCACGAAAATATAATACTTTTAGGTAAAATAATGGTCCTTACAGGCACCAGTTTTAAATCAAAAGAATGTTAAAGTGGGATATTCCTTCCCTAACATGGAGTTATCGACTCAAAATAAGTACAAAATATTTGAGTCATAGCTCAGTATTTATTATTTAATGAAAATAATATTTTAAGAATTTTTAGATAACTCCGGAATATTTTTTAAAGATCTAGTAAATATTTAATCAATAAATACGGGACCTAGAATAGTCCCTGAAAAATATTTTAAAATAATTAAAATATTTAATTAGGATTTAATCAAGACTATTTAATATTTAAATAGTTTTAAATGAATCAATATATTTAAATAATATTTAATCAATATTAAATAATATTTAAATAATCCCAAACGAATTGAAAGTATTTAATCAAGAATAAATACTTTTAAATAGTCCAAATATTTAAATAATATTTAATCAATCTTAAATAATATTTAAATAACTCAAAATGAGTTGAAAGTATTTAATCAACATTTAAATACTATATATATATCCTTTTTAAATAATATTTAATAAACTAAATATTATTTAAAATATCGAAGGGATATTAATCAACTTGATTAATTCCCTAACCCACAATACTTATTATCTCCAAAACTTATATTCCAGGGAGAATCCCTGGATAGTATCGACTAATAGTCGAGAGATAATACACTACTCCCGGTCGTCTGTCAAGTACCAAAGAGATGTACTTGACACGGAAATCAGTTATGCAAAACTGACAGGAAGCGTCCTCTAACTTTTGAGAGTTCAGAGGCGCGAACAAATGATTCAGTCAAATAAACAAATCAATGACAGAAAAGAATTCCAAGCACCACAGCCTTATAACCAAGAAACATGTTATAAGGTCAGAGTTTAGAGAACTTGCATTAATAGGAATCAAAATATTCTTATATAGAATAAAAGAATGGAGTTAGAAATCTTGCCTTAATCGCGGTCGTAGCAGCTGACTTGTCCTTGGCACAAGCTTCTATTAAGAAAGAAAACGGGAATTCTAATTAGTGTTTTTAATGCTATTCATAGCTATTCATGAATGCATTCTAACGTATTTTGCTACGAGTCTTAGCATGGATTTTAGATAGTCATGAAATCATAAGTATTACCAACACATTCCATTCAAAGTCCGTTGGTTAAGCTAGCCTCAAATTCCATTTAAAACATAGGTTATGCAAAGATAGGACAAACAGTTTTTTGTAAGATTTCTAACTGCACCTACTAGTTTCCAATAATTATCATAAATCGGATTTTACTCATTTTAATCCGAAACCTTTTCCCAAGTCTTCCCAAATGTTCCTAGTATCTTGTGTAAAAGTTCCAGATTTTATAAGGCAGTCGAACTAGGTTGATCATCTCCTCAAAGTTGGTTAAAAAAAACAGGGCAGTCAAGTTTCTGCATCTCCTCACCATTTTAGTCATAACTTTTAGCTCACAACTCCGTTTGACGCAAAATTAGCGCACAAACGATCTAGTGACTAATATCTATCTAACCATATAAACCATAAACCAAGAACAGTCACCGAAGGTTCCCAGATTTTCCTGGACAGTTACTGCAGTAAGGTTCTAAAAAAATTTGGCATGGTTATGTTTGTAAACTCATCGTTTTCCATTTTTATTCTACTCCAAAACAACCAACAAACAATCCCAAACTCCTCATTCAACCACATACTATATCATACATCAATTCCAAATCATCCAACCAACTCAAGCTTATGAAATGAGTTTATTAAATATTTACCAACAAATACATCCATGATTTTCCATGCTTAAACTACATTACACATAACTCTTTCAATCAAAGTTCAAAAATTACTAAACTTTGCAAACTTCTAGTAAAGAGATTTATGAACAACTTTCATCATTTGACCCACATCAAATAAGGTCTCTAACCTTTCCAAAACAATTCCTCAAAACAGGACAGCTACACTAAAACTGGGAAATCAACTCTACTGCGCTCCACTTACTCTATCATTTTTAATAAATCCAAAAATGTTCCATAAATTATCAAATTTTACAGACCTCTTCCTTAGTCACCTATACACCTTAAATAAAAATTGCAGTTCGAATTAAAGAGTTTAACTAGGTGAAACATTGCTCCAAATTTCAGTGTTCAGTCAAACTCGGAGGTTATGTACTAGCTACACTAAAACTGCCATAACTCCTAGCTCGTAAATCCGATCAACGCAAAATTAGCGCCCAAATGAATTAGAAATCATAAGCAACAACTTTCATTAAGACTTTAACTGAAGAAAACGAATTAACTAGTCCGAATCAGTGTTCCAAAAACAGGGCAGTAGCTAGCTTAACTGAGATTATATTTGCAAGGAAAGAGTTTATACCTCTTTGGTCAAATCCACCAATAATCAAGCAACCAAGCTCCATTTATACTACCCATAACCTATACACCACATAACAATCACCCACCAAGCTTTAGGAACTCAAGAATCAAGAAAACAAGAATTTAATTTTCGAGTTTTACTGTTCATTCGGATTTTCCATTGGTCATAACTAAAGATTTAGCAGATGGTTGCTTATAAGATTCAAGGGAGAGCAAGAGGGATTTACTACCTTCGATTTAAGCTATTAAACTCGATGATCCATGAAGAATCCATGTAGTTATGGATTTTTCTTCACCTTGCTCTAGCTTTTGCCGAATGCTCCTTGCTTGGCTAATGCTTGCTATGTATTTTCTTTTCCTTTACTTTATGCCAAGTACTTGCCTTTTGATTAAATAAAAAGACTAGTCAAGTCTTGGTCTTGGTCTTAGTCTTTGATCAAGTCTTCCTTTGACTTGTATTAAAATACTAGCATTAGCATTTCATACACCTTAAATAAAATGCAAGTAATTGCATTTTTAATAATCCATGTCAAAAATATAAAATAATAAACTCTTTAATAATTCTTGGAAATCCTTGAATTTTCCAATTTCATAATAATCCATGACGATAATTTAATCTTTATCTTGTTCCGGCAATTTTAATAATTTGATTGCCCAACAAAACCTTATTCCATAATTATCACTCAATACGTACTATTATTAGCAAGGTTTTAAAGTTACCTGAAATTTAGGGATATCACACCTCTCACTGTGCACGCCTTGCAATGTGTTCCTAGAATTTATCTGTTTAGGCTTACCATCAGCGTGATTGTTAGTGGTGTGCTTGACTCATTACAAGATGCTCTGGTTGACGAGCGAATTTCAATGGACTCACCCTGTTGAGAGAATAATTTCAGAGATAGTTTTATTGCCTTTTCAGCTCTGCATCTTTTTGAGAAGATACAGATGAGCTTACAGTTACCTCAGTTAGTATACTACTTTTCTTCTCTGGAGGTAGAGCTATGGGTGCACTTCCGACTTCATCCTTATTTGCTGCATCAAGTGCAGTTTCTCCCTTATCAACCTCTAAGTAACATTTGTTCCTTATATCTCCAAGGGTTAATATATGGAAGTGGATGAATGAGTGTTTGGTATTATGGCCTGGGTAAGAGATTGATGGGTTTTCAACCTCTTGGCCAGCTTCTATAGCCTCTGGGGGCTAAACGGATAAAATCAATTAAATAAGATAAAATGAAATAATCACTTTAACATTCCAAAACGTATTTTTTTATCTCAATGAGAAGGAAAAATATAATAAGGAATGGTAATGGATTGCATTAAAGCACTTTTAATAAAAGAGTTTTATCGGTTCTAAAGATTTATTATTTAAGAGCGTGACACCAATAGAATTTTTTTTAAGATACTTATCCCATAATAAAACACGGGAGTATCAGAGAAAAATTCTATCCCTTATGAATTTCTTATAAGGCAAACTTCCCATAATAAAATGCGGGAATTTATATCAAAGAAGAAATCCAACTCTTCTACCAAATTCTATCTCAATAAAATGACTTTTTTCCTTTAAAACCTAAGTACTGTAAATTTTGAAAATAGTTTTGCAAAACATCCTTATCAGATAGAGGACTATGATTTTCCGACTCATAATGCAATTATGATTTACATCATTTTCGTCCACCTGATAGTATCCCCGACTTAAAATAAAAACATGACAATTGGGGTGAATGAATGCTTAACAATACAGCACTAGGCCTTCAAAGCAACAACCACTATTTTGGTACTATGAATCAATGTGAAACATACATTGAAACAAGTGTTTGAAAACAAATCATTTTACAAATGATTGGTACCTCGAAGTTAAAACAATTTTTCCAAATAAAATAGCAGTCACAAAGTTTCTACCACTTTAAAAAGAAAAATTAAGAGAGAAAAACGGTTTTGAAAATATAGCATTTAAAACCAATTTTTGAGAGAGGATAAAATATTTTGAGAATTAAAGAAATATTATCCTCAAAAAAAGTTTGATTCACACCCTAGGATTTAGAAATCAAAGTAGGGCTGTAAATCAAATGATTTTCAAAAGAGAAGTTTTGAAAAAGAATTTTGAAGTTTTCTTATCTAAAACCGATAGAAAGTGAATGTATCTTTGAATAATACATTTTGAAAAAGAAATAGACAAAAATTTCTTTTTAAATACATTCAGGAATCAGTCTAAGAAAGAAAACTAAATATACTAATACTAACGGCTTTTTCAAAAACCAATTTTTACTTAGAATAAAAACTAAGCAAATCCATTAGTATCAATATATCACAATTATTTTATAATAAAATATTATTCAATTATTATAGAGTAATAAAAGATAATAATTATACTACAAATAATTATGCTTCTTATTTATTTTAATATACTTAAATCATGGAACTAATATATCACTGAATTGTTTTATATCATCATGATTTAAACAAATCAAAATAAATTAAATACTTATGCTGTACTAAGCAATTGCCAAACACATGCATATATATATTAACTAAACATGGCAATCATTCAGTAGAACAATAAGCATTGAGACATATTTTTATTATTAGTGATTTCAGATAAGCAACTTGTGTTATCACTAATATTAAAAATATCACAATTAATTGCACGCTGATACCAATTATTCGATATATATCAATAATTTCAAGATGCAAGAAATTGTGCTTCTTATATCTTATCAAATCAAAATTATGAAACTGATAATCATTGAATTGTTCCAATCCATAATTTTAATAGGATAAAATAATTTCGCTAAATACTCAAATATTCATAAGATTGAATATTAGCATCTAACTTCCTACACTATATCTAATAATTGTCACTCTAGCATATTACAATTATACTCATAACAATTATTATTGATATATGTAAGCTCGAGAAAATAGTTGAATAGAAATTCACAAGTCTTTTAAATATAGACATTTAACACTTGTGTTCCTAATAGCAACTTCTCGCAATAAAAAAAAATTAGAAATATTTTCTAAGTAAATAAAATATTGAGAATTTTATACACATAACTTAGAAAATACTTCGTCTTCCAATATTAGTGAGTTTTGAAATATGCATCAATTACTTAGAACAGAAATTCTAAATAATGTCACTAATATCAAAAGTATCACAATTATTTGTAATAAAATATTTAAGAATATCAGAGCAACATATCAGAGCAATTAAGCAAGACATCTTGACTAATACTCATCAAATATTTAACATGCAAATAATTATGCTTCTAATTTATGCTAAATAATTTAACTACCACTTATGTATATTGCATTGTAAACATGATAATTAAACTAGTAGCAATAAACATGAGGAACTGGATTTAAAATAAATTCACAAGTCCTTTAAATAGAGAAAATTTAATACTTGTGAACTCATTTGAGAATTCCTTACAGATGGGATTTCCAACAAATAAGCAAATAAATAATATCCCAAATTCACTAACCAACTTAGATAAAATGAATTCATCAAGTTGTTTAACAAATATCTGCAAGTTATTCTACTAAGGACAATCCTCGAAAGAAATGATACCTGGTGTCCATGCGCTTGTTCCATATGTGGTGTGAAGAGATCAACAGAGTTGTTGAAGTTGACAGCTTCTAGGAATGACTTCCCTGTCTTTCTTTCAACCTGCATTATCTATATCTATATAGCCAATTAGGTTAAACCTATTATCTTCAGGGTCCCAGATTTCAAGAATTGGTAATCCCCTAAGATATCTAACAATTCATAACTTAGCTATAAGATAAGATTCTCTAGTATCCACTTGGAAACTTGCACATAGGCATATCGAGAATAAAATATATGGTCTTTATGCACTTGAATAAGTAATGAGTTGATTACCTCTATAGCTTGTCACTTCAGTTCATATACCTGATTTGCCCTGATCAAGCTTAGTGGATTGTTGGCAAGAAGTATTGGCAGTTCTAGAATCTTCCAAATTGCGCATCTTCAAAAGATCATTGACTTGCTTTAATTGCCATCATTCTTTCGAATTACTTATAATTCAAAAAGAACTGCAACTCTTCATGCTCATCTTACCTACTCTGCATTAACTTAGCAAATATCTCTTGCCAAATTTTCGTTAGGAGACCCACATATAATATAATCTTGGTATTCTTGCACATATATAACATTGTGTGTGCCATGTATTCCTGAGAGATATATGTGTATTGTTGGTGTAGGTGCCCTAGAGGCAATACAATGTTTATTTTGATAAACCTTTATGTCAATTGATTATTCAATAAACGTATTTATTATGACTTTAATTACTGCGATATATTTGTTAGCATAATAAATGTCCTTAGAATCATGATACAAATTGTATAGTTTAGTACATGACTTGAACTTGAGATTATATAATATATCATATTCTTAAATGTCCCTAGTCGAGTATTATTATTATAGGACAATAATAATACATAAATAGACTAGTATGTTGTTTGACTGATAACCACATCTCATTGGGATACTAAAGTCAATACATAGGTACATGTAGGAGTACATGATACTGGACAAACCCGCAGTGAGATTCTTCATGTTTAATAAAGTCATAAGAAAGACTCACAGTGATAATGGTGTAATGATCCTTTGACTTGAGATCATTATATTTCTATACGAGGATTAATATACTTTGACTACATTAAAAGTTACCTTTGACCGGGTGATGATAAAAGTGGACATCGGGTATATCATGAGTCGTATGAGAAATATGAATGATAGATAAAGGATTTAACCCTCCTATAATTAAGAGAGATATTATTGGCCTCTTGATTGAGTGAGACTATAAAATGCATGGCCGTGCTCAAATAATGATTTGTTTTCATAGTCTACTCATGGATCAAGTAAACCCGGATTAAATGTTGAAGAGGATGACTAAATACATGCCTCGAGTTTAATCTATAATATATATGGTTAAAGGGATTATATTACACAGAAACATTAATCACGAAAGGTTTTATCGAATCACGATTTAATTATTATTTAATCGGGTAGCAATGATGTATTACTAGATACCGCTCATTGTTTATAATTTTATTGGAGAATAAAATTATTGCTAATTAAATAATAGCCTATAGGGTCACACACATAGAGTACTTAAAGGAATAATTAATTTAAATTATAGATTTAAATTAATTGATGATTAGTTGAATTTTATTATATTAATTAAGTGAGACTTAATTAATTAAAATAATATAAATTCGAATTCGAATTTGAATTCTGCCCTTAATAATTAAGTGTGACTTAGTTATTAATTAAATAATAAAATTCGGTTTTATTATTTAATCTTAAACCTACATGGGTTAGGCTTTGCTGTTATGGGTTGCTATTATGGGGCTATTAACCAACCATTATAAATAGATAATGTAGGGTTAATAGGTATTATGTTTTTAAGAAAAACGAACCCTAGTAGCAGCAAAGGTAGAGAGAAAAGGCAGAGGCAGAATTCGAAATCATCAAAGGAGGCTAGTACATCCATTCCGTAATCAAGATCGTGAGACGTTCTTGAAGGTGCTCGTATGGATACCATAGAGGTGCTTTCGAGAGGAAGACACAAGTCGTGAAAGCTAGGATCTCCGTTGAGTTCGTGTAAGTCAAGACCAGACAAAGGTATGATTCCGTTTCACAATAATCAGTACATGATTATACATGATCCTGCATTAGGGTTCCGAAATTTTTCGTTATATTTACGTTTAATCCGCTGCGTTTTATGCCTCGGAACCCAACATGTATAACTACTCTACCAAATCATTTTCAAGTAATAAACTAGTTAGAGTGTCATACCATGTCCTTGACGATTTGCTTGAATCCCTAACTCTGTTAGGTCCTCATCTTGTTAGGCCCAATTGTTAGGTCCTAGGAGGATCAAGTCTCGTCTCTGTTACTTGCTGTTAGATCTTGAAAGTCCCGAAGATTTTGTTTCCATCATCATCGATACCTTCTACTTTGTAGTAACCTATAGCAACCAGTTTGGCTTTGTCCCTCATAACAATGCCAATAATCATCTAGTCTCTGTGAACCCTTACTGTACCAGTTTTAGCTTCGACTTTAGTGGTCTGGGTTCCAGCTTCAGTAGTTTCTGCCTTCGAACTGCTTGAGATCACCTTGCATTTGCAATCACCCAATCTGGATCAATCAGTGCTTCTTCAGTATTCTTTGGGATACCAATTATTGATTGTTGGGTCCCGAAAAATATATGTTCATTTTGATTAGTACTTCTAGCTTTTACTCAATAATCCGGATCACTAAGAACTAGACTCCAGGAATGACTTTGACTTCAAACCCTTTATCTCGGCAGATATGTTCTTAATGTATTCCTTTGATCTTCATTGTGTTGAGTACGACTAGTAGATCCTTCTATTATTTTGCTCCCCCTGAGTTGCTGTTAGGATGTGTTGAAGATCCTTCACCTTTTTCAGTGGATTCTATTAAAGTCCACGAGTTGTGTAGTTTCACTACCAATTCCACTAATAGGATCTGAATCAACATCATTATCATTGATTTCTTCTGCAACCTCAATTTCAACATCAATATCTGAATCTGACGGGATGTCAAACTTCAAAGATTCAGAATAGTCTTTCATTTGAATGCTTGGGAGCTTGGTGTAGTAGGTCGACACATTCAGTCTTTCAATCACCTTCTAGTTTTTAATCACAAATGCCTTGATAGCTTTCGACTAAGTCTTTTCACGATCTTTGTTGAATACAGTAGCATGCTGTGTTAATTGCTTCAGCTTCAAAGTACCTTTTCGGTGCAGACTTCATTTAGAACTTCATTCGCGAAATTCAGTTCCATTATCTGACTTCAAAGTTCTCACAGCTTACTTTGCTTCCAACTGATCTTTCTGATTTGATCAATCACCATCTGTGATGCTTCAATATATGTTGAATGCACGAACATCACCAAATTATAACTAGGGTCATCAATCACCACTAAGCATATTTCTTCCATGACTTGATTTGCTTCAGTGTGATGTTTTCATTGACTTCCCTATGTGACATACTTCAAAATGTCCTTCTAGATAGAATTTCATAAGAAGCAGTCCTCTTACCAATTTCATCTTTATCGAGAATCCATTGTCTTGAATATCAAGTGTGAGAGCTTCTCTTGCCATAGCTAACTCTTTACTGATGAAGCTTTACTGAAAAGTTTACTTCACCTTTGCATATTTAATTCCATGTCAGCTACGAACAAACTTCCTCACTCTCAGTTGAATGAGCTTCCACCTTTCTTGTTTGATATAAAACACTTTTCCTTTTTGATGCTTTTCCAGAAAACCCTTGACAAAGAATTCCCTAGTGCCCTGTAGATAGTGTTTAAGTCCTTCCACAAGAAAGATGCTTCCACTGATGACAGTTCTTAAATCATGATAGCCATATCCCTTGTACATCCTTTGCTGTCATCTCCAAAGGTTACCATCGGGGAGGCCTTCTCAACCACTGTGATATTAGAGCTTTAATCTTAATCATATGCCTCGAACAATAAGTGTCACGAAATCACATAACTTTTGCCTTTAGTTACATACTATGCAATCACAAATGATTAAGCTTCTTGGTACTCAATTTTAATTGAGTCCAGATGGGTTAGAGATATTATCAGAGATAACAACAACTTCAATATGCATAAAAGCACATGGAAAGAAGAACTAACAAATTAATTACTAATTCTGTCTAGTCCATTTTTGTCGTTGTCTAACATTTTTCACTATCTCTAATTACCTAAGTCAGTTTTAGATTAAACCTTGAATCTACAAATGTTACTGACAACTTAGATAATTCTACCATCTTATCCCTAACAAGCAATACATGATCTAATATGACATTTAAGTGCAACTATGTGAGTGCAAGCAAATCATGTAAAATAAGCACATAAACAATTTAAGAATATGCAGAATATTTGAATAAAACATTATAAGCAATATCAAATTCCACATATACTTATCAAGTCATTTATCACAATAAGAACAAATATAAAATATCTGATATATGACTGTTTGTCTATTAGCAATTTTCACAACATTAGCAGAGGTATTAAATCATAGAAGATTTAAATCAAGTTTAAGCAAATGTTTAGGGATACACTTAACCGTCTAGAACACCCTATCTAATTCTAGATATTCATTTTACTGCATAGAAAATCAAGTATGAAATGAACTCACTAAACTCATATAACTAAGCATGAAATCTTATTCTTAGCAATCAATTAAGCATTTAAGATCTAAGATGCTAACATGCTGACACGAGTCTAATACATTTCAAAACATAATAATCATACAGTTATGAATTAGATAAAGATATACTAGTTAGTAAGTGTACCTGTGAAGTGCTTAGTGATTCATCTCTAGTGTTGGTCATTGATGCCAGATATCCATTTGGTTCATCACTGTCACTGATAGAATCAGCCTTGCATTTAACTTTATCAACAAATGTTTTCCCTTGCTGCATCCTCACTAATGTTTGAGATTCCTGCTACAACCCAACATAGTGTCTGTCATCTTTTGCTTGTACAGGCTTCTTCAAACTGTGTAGCAAACCCCTGATCTTGTCTTTCAACTTTAAACCATCCATGTCTTGCAACCACCTCTTGAACTGATCTTGAAAATCTCCTTAATGGAATCTAAAGGTAAGGACCTTAGATTTAGAATTGGGATTCTGTCTGGATCTGATGTCACTGAACTTCCTATTGCCCTGCAGGCTTGACTTGCAGTCCAGTTCTCAAGATATTCCAAAGTGTCAAATTTACATGCAACACCTTGACCACTACTTCGAGCTACAACATCTTCAATTCAGCTTTTAGGATCTTTTCATTTCTGTTCAGAGGTTTTCAACCTTGACTTCAATCAAATTTGGTTCCTGGGTTACATATACAGTGGATATGCTAACAACTTCTGCTTTACCAAATATTATCTTCTTCAGCTCTTGTTCTAGTTCATAGGCCTTCAGCACAACATATAGATCTTCTAAAGATAATGTGGTTATATCCTTAGAATCCCTTGTAGCTGTAATCCTATGTTCCAGATGATCTGAAGTGTTAGCACGAACTTCCTGTAATCTCCTTGTAGAATAATCTTTACGTCTTCTGTACTCAGATGCTAGGATGTCCGGTTTGTTCTCCTTCACACTACTTAAACCCCTAAGATTTTTCATCTTCAAATTCAACTCAAACCAACTAAAAACTGTACCCAAATAATCTTTTCATAACCAGAATCAACTTCTTTGGATAATCTTCAGTCGATCTTCATTGTCTTCAATAACCCGAAAAAATCTTCAACTACTAACTTCTGAACATCCTCGAATAAGTACTTAAGAAAAATTTAAATTTACAGAATTTTTAATTTTCTTAGAAAATAAATTAAACAAAAATAAAAATTTACAGAATTTAATTTTTAAGAATTTTGAATTTTCTTAATGTTTCCCAGAATAATCAATCTATTACAGAAGGGGGTTGAATGTAATGGTGCCTGTAAATCGATTATGAACACAAGTATATAGAATGGAATACTGTTTTGTATTATTAATGATCTCGAATACAAAACTCTCTCAAGAAAATAATGTTCTTAAGAGCTGCTAAGTTATATAACTATTGCTTAATAAATTCAACATTGAATTATAACCTATCTCTGTGTTTATATAGACACATCTACAAATACAATTACAAAACAGATTATGATAAGAATAGCGTTAATAAGGTAATTAGACTTGCACTTGAATTCCTTCTTACTATCCAAATCAGACTCTGATTTGTCTATTTCCTTTTCTGGTAGACTCTGAAGCTAAACTCTGTCGGTTTGTCATTCTCTGATTTGAGCATTCTCTGTTAGAGTAAACTCTGATTGAGTATTCTCTGATAGAGTAAACTCTGACCGACAGCTTCCTTAAACTCTGATGACGTCAGCATAAACTCTGTTTAGTATTCTCTGACAATCATCAGTGTTTGCATTCCTAACAATCTCCCCCAATTTATGCTTTAAGAATTAAAACATAAATTTCACTTATGATGTCAGAAATACAAGACAAATGCATCAGAGTTTATTTACCCTTTTTAGACTCAGATTCTTCTGTAAGAGAAGTCTTCTTTCAGAAATTGACTTAGGAGCTTTTCTTCAGCATCTTTCAATAAATTAACAAGCTTCTCCTTCAATTCCCTCATGTTCTCAGAAGAATCATCTATTTGAATTATTGCAGCCCTTAGAGCATAAATTGATGACCTCTTCATACTTTCATCTAAGGCAATGCAACAGGTCTTCATACCATCATGATTTAAGATTAGTGTAGGAATTCCTAACACCATTTTGACCTTTGCATCCCCTTTTTTCATTGCTCTTTCTGTTCCATCTTCAAGTATGTATCCAGGCTCATATTCTCCAGAGTTTATCATCAACAATCTTTCACTCTTCTTCTTCTCAGCTATTATTCTTTCAACAATCTTCCTCCACCTAGAAGTTGCTTCATTTTCATCATTGAGCAGATATAGAACATGTTCAAGTTCTTTAGATGCTTTATCAATCAGACTTTCTTCAGCAATCTTCAAAACTCTCCCATCTTCTAAAAAATAAATGAGTTTCTCCTTAGCTTGAGCACCATCAAAGATATCCTTCACCACATTCACAGAGATTAATTTATCCAGATGTTCTTGAGATAGCTCTTCTTCAGGTTTATCTTTCAGTGAATAAGGATCTCTGAAGATGTTTCTTTCACCTCTGTAGACCTTAGAATGTGTATCACCAATACCACCTTTATTTTTTCCAAGTCTGGCATTGAGAGTCAGAGTTTGAGTTTTTGTCCACAAAGGATCAGACCTTTTCTTTCTTATCAGAGATTGTTGTTGTTCTTCTTCCTCAGCATCAAAACTTGAACCACCTGGAAGAAAAGTTGTTCCAGACATAGTGAAAGGTTTCTTTGGCTTAGCTGGAGCTTTTGGTTGAATTCTAGAAGATGATCTTGTTTGAATTTCTGAAACTGGTCTTGATTGAGCAACTGGTTTGAGAGTGTCAATAGATTTGATTTGAATAGGCTTGGATTCTGGTTTCTTCTGTTGAGCAGCAGTCTTTTTCTGAATTGGACCTTTCTTTACACTTCTTTTCTTTTTCTGAACTTGAGCACTAACAGCTCCAGATTTCTTCAATTCAGCTTCTACTGCAACTGGATCCATTCCTGGATGTTCTTCTTCAAACATTTTCTTTGCCAGTTCAGCATCCTTCAAGTTTTGTTCTTCAATCTTCTCTGGCTTATCTTCATCTTCAAGTTTCTTTGCTAATTCTAAATTAGCATCTATCAGAATTTGCTTATCAGAGTTTATCTCAGTCTTTGATGTCATCAGAGTTTGTTCAATCAGAGTTTGTTTCCCATCCTTATGACTCCCTTGATCTTCATCATTCGGTTTGTTAGGTTTGAGAATTACATCCTCCTTGCATTTGTCTGAACCCTTCTCCCCCTTTCTGACATCATGACCTGCTTGAACAGTAAGAAGCTCGACAATTGTGTGTAACATCCCCTGCATAGAACCAACAGAAGTAGAAAGAATATCCACCTTAGCTTCCAATGCTACCTGTTTGGCATCGACATGTTTGAGTTTAGCTTCCAGAGAATGTTGAGATGTGGAAACAACAGTTGCAATATTGAGAGAAGTGTTGTTGACAGATGTCTTGAGATTATTAACTTCATGTTGAAGACCCTTGGACATGATTGTAGAAGCTTTCAAGATAGTCTTCAGTTCATCAGAGGATATGTCCTTGTCAGCTTTATTAATTAATGCAAGAACATGAGGCCAAGAAATTTCTGCCTCAGGAAACTTCCAAGAGGAGTCCCAAATGGATTGTCTGTGAGAGGTAAGGAAATCTTCATTTGATGACTTTGTATGGAAACTAAAATCCCTTCTGACACCCTCAGCATCCAGATCAGCTTCAATTTGATCTTTAAGATCTTCCACCACCACATAATCAGTATAATCCATCCGTAATCTCTCATGAGCATCATGTGCATGAACATGCCACTTCTTGGTGTTGTATCTTTGTGTGAAAGGAATTGACAGATCTGTGACTTCTTCATCAACAAAAAGCACATCATCAGAGTCTGTGTCCTTCCCATCAGAGTTTAAAACGGCATCAGTGTTTAACACAGCATCAGAGTTTGCAGGAACAGGGAAACTCTGAGTACCTGCAAAAGTAACAGAACAACCTAAATCACTCTGATTTTTTAAAGTAATCTCATTACTTCTCACATCACACATATCATAACTGTTAATAGTTAGATTTTGCTCACTAGAAGTAACTAACTCCTTTCTCAATTCTACCTCTCCTTTTGCCAGATCCAGTGTCTGCCTCTCATTTATTCTATTTTTCACACATTTTACCTCAGACTCACTAGAAAGGCTCAACACACAATGTCCTACAGAAATAAGAGGTGGCTGAGAAAGGATATTTGTAGTCACATGAATAGGGGTATCCTTTTCAGGACTATCCATGATCATCCCAGCAGTAAAGGTGGGAAATATAAATTCTAAACTAATACAATCAGAGAATGTAAATTCTGAAGTAGAGTCAGAGTTTATACCTTGAGCATGTGTAGATGGAGTCTCCATAGGTAATGTAGAAATTGATTGCTCAAAGAGAGCATCAGAGTTTGTCTTTAGAGCTTCATCAGAGTTTGTCTGTCCAATAAGATGGTCTTGGTCTGCAATCATAAAATGGATGATTGGTTCTTGTGGGACCTGAGTCAGATCAGCAGCTGCTTCACCACTGTGAGGCAAAGGTTCTTGTGGGCTTGACTCTGCCAGAGATTGGGCTTCAGCATCAGCAACAGCAATGTCTTCTAAAATTGTGTGGGTGCCTGCATCCAAACTTTGATTGGATGGTTCTTGTGTGACTGGAGAGTTAAAAACTTCTTCAACCCTTTGAGCAGAAGGTTCTTGTGGGTTGTACTCCTGATCATTGCTGGCTTCATTTGCTGGAATTGTGGCTTCTATTGAACTTTGATCAATAGGTTCTTGTGTGCCTAGCCCTTCAATGACTGCTACCTCACTTTGAGAAGTAGGTTCTTGTGTGTCTTGGCCAAAAGAGACAGACCTCCTCTTTTTTCTTGAAAAATGTATTGGACTGAAAGATGTTGAAGATGATGTTGATTTTTTGGCCTCCATTTCTCTTCTTACTTCTTCAGCTAGTGCCCTTGCTCTTTCATAAGATATCTCCTTTATAAGTTGCTTTGGTGACTTTGTAGGAGAATCAGATACTTGAACTGGAGCAGCTTCACTAGATTTTATTAACTCATCAGAGTTTATCAATTTCTCAGAGTTTATCACTTTAGTGTTTAAAGGTCTTTTAGAGTTTGGCCGGTCAGAGATTGGAGCGTCAGAGTTTATAGCTGCATCAGAGTTTATCCCTTCAATCTTTGCAGCCTCAGAGTTGGCAATCTTGACTAATCTTCTTTTCTTCTTCTTCTTCTCAGGAATTGGAAGAACTGTTGCTTTCTGAGGAGAAGTCTGAGAAACCTGTTCAACCGTCGTTCTCTTAGCAAAAATGAACCCTTCATCAGAATCTGTATCTTCATCAATTAACTTTATCTTTTTGAGAGAAGATTCTGTCACTGAATTCCCTTTCCGTTTGCTTGAGCCCTGTTGAGAGGTCTGTTTTGCAACTACAGTCTTTTGAGAGACTGTAGAGGTTGGCAAATGTGTTTGGGTGTCAGTGTTTGGAGGGTGACTTGGGTTTGAATCAGAGGGTGCTAAACTCTGATTCATAGCCACTGAGAGAAAATCCCTGCCATACATGGTAGGCATTCTCTGATTTAAGAGAAGCCTGACCCATGTGGGATGAAAGAGAGGAGAGAGATTACCTTTCTTAGCATCCTTCCTAGCTAGGTCAGCAAAAATTCTTTTATTCATACAAAAACTGGCTAAACTCTGATCATTCTCAAGACTTACATTAGGCAACAAATAATTAAAAATTAACTGAAGAAATCTAGCAAAGTATACAGTGTGAACATCATCATTTATCTTGCTAGCCAACTGCCTAATTATTAAACAAGGAAAATTGAAATTGAGATTATGGGTCAGAGAATACCCAATCTGTTGAGACAGCTGTGGAATGGCATCAAAATTGGTGCATTTGGCAGTGAAAGCCCTTGTAATGCAGTCTAAGAAGAAACTTCATTCTCTTCTTAAATGTGGTCTTGTTAAACTTCCCAGTTTAGATAGGCTACCTCCATAGCCTATTGCTTTGAAAAATTCCTTGATTTGATCATCTCCAACAAAATCATCATACTCAGCCACTTCTGGAAGATGAAGAGCTTGTCTCACCACAACAAGAGTAATGGAATACTTGCCATTGCATTGAAATGTTATTATCGGCTCCTCATTATCATTAGCATTATTAAACTTTGCAGTTGACCAGATTTTGAGCAGAGATTGAGCGGAGAAGTTCGTGGGTTCCTTAAGTGCATACCCAATATAACTGTTCTGCAGAAAATCCTGAATCACATGAAAATCCTGAGGTGCTTCATCCTTAGATAGAAGAGAGATGTAGTTTGTTGCAGCAAAAGAATAGATATGAAAAGTAATACCCTTAGACGCCATTGAAGTTTTGAGATATGAAGTGTGAATAACAATTAGGGTTTGATAAAACAAGAGAGAAAGATAGAATAAACGATGTAGATAAATAATTCACAGTGAAACAAAATGAATAAAATATTCCCTCTTAATTGCATATACCCTTTAGTGGGACACGTGGCAAGAAATAATTTGAGCCGTAATGAGTAGACCAAGTATCAAAATACAGCAAGTGTGTGTGTGCTGTGTAATAATAGGAACCGTCATTCGTGAGATACACGCGCCTTATTACAAGTCCAGTCAGAAATTAATAATTATGATGTTACAAAATGAAATATGATGTCATAAATATGATCTCAGAATTTACCACTTAATCAGAATTTACAGATCAGAGTTTATATGAGTCAGAGTTTAGTATGTACTGTTAGAGTTTACCACATACTCTGACAGAGTTTACCATAAACACTGATAACTTGTGATCAGAGATTAGATGCTTCAATGATCAGAGTTTGTTCCATTTTTATCAGAGTTTACCCCATACTCTGACCTATACTCTGAGTGTCTGAAACTTGCTAAGTTGAGCCACTTGTCACCATCCCTAATTCAGAAACCAGTCTGTTAAATGTTGCTTCAGGCAAGGGCTTAGTGAATATATCTACTAATTGTTGATCTGTAGGAATAAAATGTAATTCAATTGTTCCTTCCTCCACATGTTCCCTTATGAAGTGATATATGATACTGATGTGTTTTGTCAGAGAATGTTGGACTGGATTTCCTGTCATTGCAATAGCACTTTGGTTATCACAATAAATAGGAATTTTTGAAAATTTCAAACCATAGTCTAACAATTGATTTCTCATCCATTAGATCTGTGTACAGCAGCTTCCAGCAGCTATATATTCAGCCTCTGCAGTTGATGTTGAAATGGATTTCTGCTTTGTGCTTTGCCATGACACAAGTCTTCCACCTAAAAATTGATAACTGCCACTTGTGCTTTTCCTGTCAATCTTGCATCCTGCAAAGTCAGCATCTGAATAGCCTATCAATTTGAAATCAGACTCCCTAGGATACCATAAGCCAAGATAAGCAGTTCCCTTGATATATCTGAAAATCCTTTTCACAGCAATTAAATGAGGTTCTCTTGGATTTGCTTGAAATCTAGCACACAGACATGTGGCAAACATGATGTCTGGTCTACTTGCAGTCAAATAAAGTAGAGAACCAATCATTCCTCTGTATGCTGTAATATCAACAGGTTTTCCAGTGTCTTGATCAAGTTTTGTTACAGTAGCCATGGGAGTTATAGCATATGCAGAATCTTGCATTTGAAATTTAGTGAGTAGATTCTTTGTGTATTTAGACTGATTAATGAAAATACCTTCTTCAGTCTGTTTCACTTGTAAACCTAGAAAATAACTCAATTCTCCCATCATACTCATTTGATACCTGGACTGCATTAGCTTTGAAAATCTTTCACAGAGTTTCTCATTAGTGGAACCAAATATAATATCATCAACATATATTTGAACCAATAATAAATCCTTACCTTGAGTTCTATAAAACAAGGTTTTATCAATTGTTCCTCTAGTGAAACCATTTTCAAGTAAGAATAGAGCCAGAGTTTCATACCAGGCCCTTGGTGCTTGCTTTAGTCCATATAGAGCTTTATTCAGTCTGTAGACATGATTTGGATATTTTGAATTGACAAAGCCATGTGGTTGTTCAACATAGACTTCTTCTTCAAGTTCACCATTTAAAAATGCACTTTTAACATCCATCTGGTAGACCTTGAATTTCTTATGAGCAGCATAAGCAAGAAAAATTCTGATTGCCTCAAGTCTAGCTACAGGTGTATAGGTTTCATCATAATCAATCCCCTCCTGTTGAGAATAACCTTTGGCCACCAGTCTTGCTTTGTTTCTTGTAATTATTCCATCGGAGTCTGTCTTGTTCCTGAATACCCATTTTGTGCCAACAATAGATCTGTTCTTTGGCCTTGGAACTAGGGTCCAAACTTCATTCCTTTCAAACTCATTCAATTCTTCCTGCATTGCAGTAATCCAATCTGCATCTTTCAAAGCATCTTCAACCTTCTTTGGTTCTGTTTGCGAAAGAAAACTATGAAATAGACATTCATTCTGAGTAGCTTTTCTTATTTTTATTCCACTTTCCAGATCACCTATAATTAAATCAGGTGTGTGATCTTTGGTCCATTTCCTTGGATGTGGAAAGTTCCTTGAACTAGATGCTCCCCCATGATCTGTGCCTTCATAGAATGATCCTTCTGTAAATGCTGATCCTTTTCCTGAAGATGTGCTTCCATCAGTGTTTGATGACTCAGAGTTTAGGTACTCAGAGTTTGAGGTCTCAGACTTTGTGGTCTCAGAGTTTGAATGATCAGAGTTTAGGGTTTCAGAGTTTGTGTTGTTCAGAGTTTGGTCAGACTCTGATATTTCAATTACTGTGTTTTGATCTCCAATGTTAGTACTTGATTGATGTTGCTCCCCCTCAACATGTGCAGAATCTTCAATTTCTATTTCAATCAATTCTGAATCAGAGTTTAAAGAATCAGAGATTACCTTACCAGAGTTTAGTTGAACAGAGTTTATTTTCTGGAGTCCATTCTCAAATCTTAGAGTTTCTTGTGCATCTTTATCATGTAACCCAGCTATCTTCCCTTCATCAAAGGAGACATTAATTGATTCCATGACTGTCCTTGTCCTTATATTGAATATTTTGAATGCCCTTGAAGAGGTTTTAGAAGTTGTTGCATATCCAATAAAAATTCCTTCATCTGCTTTAAGTTCAAACATCTTCAATTGTTCAGGATGTGTTTTGAGAATAAAACACTTGCATCCAAAGATGTGAAAGTACTTGACATTTGGCTTTCTTCCTTTCAAAGATTCATATGGAGTCATTCCATGTTTGTTTATTAAAGAACAATTCTGAGTAATGCATGCAGTGTTCACAGCTTCTGCCCAAAAATAAGTAGGTAGCTTTGCTCCTTCTAGCATTGTTCTAGCAGCTTCTATTAAAGTTCTGTTCTTTCTTTCAACTACACCATTTTGTTGAGGTGTGACAGGTGCTGAGAATTGTTGAGTAATACCTTTTGTTGAGCAGAATTCCTCCATTGTTGAGTTCTTAAACTCTGTTCCATTGTCACTCCTTAAATTCTTTACTTTGTGAGTTGATCCATTCTCAATCATTGTAATATGATCAATGATTGTTTCTGCAGTTTCATCCTTCTTGTGCAAAAAGTACACCCAAGTAAATCTAGTGAAATCATCAACTATTACCAGAGTGTATTTCTTCTTTCCAATGGACATGATATTGACTGGACCAAATAAGTCAAGATGCAATAGATGAAAAGGTTGATCAATTGAATTTTCAGTTTTGCTCTTGAAAGATGTCTTCTTTTGTTTGGCCTTTTGACATGAATCACAGAGTCCATCAGGATGAAATTGAACTTTTGGAAGACCTCTAACTAGGTCCTTCTTTATCAATTCATTAATGTTTCCAAAGTTCAGGTGACACAACTTTTTGTGCCAATTCCAACTTTCCATTGGTGATGCCTTTCCAAGTAGACAGGTTAAGGAACCATTAGAATTAATATCCAAGCTAGTTTCAAATAAATTGTTATGTCTGTGGCCAATAAGAACTATTTTTCCATTTTTCTTGCTTTTCACTTCACAATGAGTTCCATGAAATTCCACAGAATAATCTTTGTCTGTCATTTGACTCACACTTAGCAGATTATGTTTAAGTCCTTCAACCAGAGCTACTTTCTCAATGATGACATTTCCAATCACTATGTTGCCATATCCCAGTGTTCTTCCTATGTTGCCATCTCCATAAGATACTGCTGGGCCAGCCTTCTCCTCAAACTCTGAAAGCAGGGATTTATTTCCAGTCTGTTTTCCCAGTCGTACAAGTAGAAGGGGGGGTTGAATACTTGTATGTCTTTTCTGCCCGATTTAAAATCAAATTAAGAACAAACTTAAACACAAAAATATGAATAAGTACTGTTTTGTATTATTGATTTGTGAATACAAAACTCTCCTAGGGTGTACACAAACCCTAGCAGCTTCTCTGTGTTTATCACAGCAACTCTATCTATCTCTATGCTCTCACAAAATTTCACTCAGATAATTATGCTTCGACTTCCACACCTTTACAATTAGGTTACATAGAGTTTATATAGAGAGCTGCCTATCAACTAATAACAGAAAGATAAATTACAATTGGAATAGAATTCCTAATTATTAGTTGACAGTTTCCTTCTAGAATTCTATTTCTTTCCCATAATATATCTGCAATATATTTATCTTGATCTTCGAAGACTTTCCATTCCTGTGATCTTCTTCCAAATTTATCCTCAACTGTATAGACTCTGAAATCTTCAGACTCTGATGATCTTCAGACTCTGATCACATGTAGACCCTGATAGATCATAGACTCTGATAGTCTATAGACTCTGATCACCTTCCAGACTCTGATCTTCATGCAGACTCTGGTTTCACTTTCTTCAGAAATTCTTCTAAGTACAAGTAACATGAATGTTGACCATCTAGACTCTGATTATACATTTCAGAGACTAGAAAGACTTATTACAGATAAACTAATCTAGACACTGTTCTAGTATTTTGTACATCATCAAATGAATATATCCCTAACAATCTCCCCCTATTTATGCTTTATAAAATGTAAGCATAAATCAAGGTTTGATGATGTCAAAACTAAAGAATAAAACTATTAATCTAGAACAGTATAAAAGAATTATAAAGGAAAAAGAATTACTTTTTATTTAATCTTTTCAAAGGCTGGATTGTTCTTCAAAAATGAGTTTAGCATATTTTCTTCCACAATTGCAAGAGCTTCACCAACAAACTTCTTTAATTTCTTCATTTCTTCATTTAAACATTTGATTTGACAGTAAGCTGCTCTAAGATCATTTGCACTGCTTTCTTGATCTTTTAAGTCCTTCAACATCAGAACACTAACTTTCCAACTCATAGGCTGAAACCCAAAGTAATGACCCACACCTTCTTGAAATTTAATCTGTTTTTCTTCCAATGGCATGACTTGATCATTTCCCTCAGTATCAACATATTTTAAAGAAAATTTGCCCATTTGTCGATTTGCCTGTCTGTGCAAAATCAGCTTCCTATCAATCTCCTTGAACCATTTGTGTGTGACAGCTTCTTTGCTCTTGTTAACTTCATAAGCAATTTGAAGTAGGAATCTAATATACTGTAGTTCCTCAGCCTGTTTGAAAAAGATAAAATTTGACTGACTAGTCCATCTTACACTTCCACCTTCTAAGAAGTAAACCAGCATCTCATTCTTCACCTTTTCTGTACCTCCCTGACCTCCTTGTATCTTCGTTTCAAAAACATTATAAACAATTTGAGCAGACACCACTTTATTTAAGTGCTTCTGAGTGATCTTCTCAAACTGCCTATCTATCAAGGATTGAGGATCCCTGGTTAGAGTAGATGTTCTGTCAATGTCAGATTCTTCAAATCCTCCAAGACCTATCTTCTTTTTAGCTCTAAGTTGCAGATTTGATTGACTGCACTTCCAGTATGAAGGTTCTTGAGTTTGATCAGAGTCTGACTTCTTTCTTTGCTTATCAGAGTCTGACTTAGACTCTGGTTTCACATGTCTAGTCCCTGACTGATGTGTTTGAGTTCTCGATACTCCAGATTGCTTTTGTTGCACACCATCAGGACCCTTAGAACCATGAGAATTATCTCCATCTTCTGGAGGACTCACCTTGCTTCATCTTCTCCCCCTTTTTGACATCATCATCACTGGTGACAGCCAAAAGAATCTGCTCAAGAACAGTGGAGATATTTGCCTGGGCTGCAATAACTGAATCAACCTTAGTGGTCAAAGCAGAAACTGTAGTTTGAAGAGAGGCTTGAGTGGTAGTGATAGCAGCTAGAGCATCTTTAAAAGCGACCTCTTTGGATAATTGAAGGGAGTGAATTCTGTCAAATCTTGTATTGAGCAGAGAAGTTGTGTTATCAACACCAGTGAGCTTTGTTTTAATATGAGAAATGTCCTGGACCACACTGGATAATTGAGCAGCAACATCAGGTAGCTTAGCTTTAACAGCTCCATCTAAGACTTGATCTTCTTCACCAGGATAGTAACCATGTTCCTATTGAAAAGATTTTTTCTGAAAAGCCTTAAGTCTCTCAGAAAGATGAATATCCAAAATACACTCAAAAGAATCTTGATCATTGATGCCTCTTTGCTGTGCAGACTCCCAAGACTGAGGAAACACCTGATCAAAATAGATAAAAGAAGGAGTAACATGATCATCATCTGCAGAAGTGCAGTCCTCAGCAACAGGCTCTAGCTTTGTGAATGGAGGTGTAGACTCTGGCGGTGGTGTAGACTCCAAAACTGCAAACGGGACTATAGACCCTGACTCCTCCTGAGAGTGATCAGAGACTGTAGACTCTGGAAGTCTAGCCCTTATAGGCATTATTAAAAGAGGTTCTTCTGACTTCAATGTTGCAGCCTCAGTGAAAATGACAGGGTTATCCACCAAAGCCTCCATGACTCTATCTGCTCTCCTTGCTAGAGAATCCACCAGGTGAAGTTGGGGTCTCTATGTAAATGATTTCTGAGCAGCAAGAGCCTCCTCCTGTTTGCCAATCTGCACAATCAGACATAGTGAATTGTCATCCATCCCCTGCTCCAACTCATTGGACCAACTCTTTGGAAAATCTTGATCCCAATAAGTAAAGCTAGGTTCAGGATACCCTAATCTCTCATGCTCATAGTGGGGTTGGGCACCCACTTTCTCAATCTCACTCAGGCTCTCTACAGCCTTATCTACCTCTCCTTTTGCCTGGTCCAGTGTCAGCCTCTCATATATTTTTTCACTCAATTTGAAGGGTGCACTCAATAAACCTACAAAAGAGGGGTTGAGAGATAAAAATGGTGCTTCTATACCTGAACCACCTTGATGGAGGGGAACCCCTTTAAATGTCTGAAGGCTAGGGGTTTCCACCAAGGGGTGAGCATCAACAGATTCTGAACCCTTACTACCATCTTCTCTCTTTTCAGAGTCCGTTGGCTCCAGTATTCCAGTCTCAGGGTCTACTCTAGACTCTGACTGCTTCAGCATGACTTCATTAGAAGCCAGAGTCTGAGTGTTACCATCTTTGACTGTTGGTGCATGAGACTCCCCCTCAAGGTGGATAGACTCTGATAGAATAGATTGGGAAATCACTTCATGAGCATCCATCAGAGTCTGTCCTCCCATATCACTGGGGTTCTCATTAGCTCTTTGATGAATTGTCAAGGAGGGCCCAACAGCATACTCCCCTGCCCCACTATCACCCAACCTCTGACTAGGTGGTTCTTGTGTGGGTGAGGCAGACTGAGCATCTTTATCACTAGTCACCACTGGTGCACTAGTCCCATCCTCCAACTGCCTTGCACGACCTGCTACCTCCTGTTGTTCTTCAAGAATAAATGCATCCAACTTGTGATGAAAGGCCCTGAGATGGATTGCATTGATTGCCTGGGCATCTGTGAGATTGAAGAGGTCCTGCAGTTCCCTTCTTACTTTTTGAAAATAAGTGCCCTTGAATTGATCCAGTCTACTTTGGTAGGTTGGATAGATGTATTTGTTGGCAATTGTACCTATATTATGGACAAGATAGTCAGCCACCTGTCTTGACAGAGGTTGAATTTGAGAGATCCATTGAATGGTTGTCCTGTAGGTAACTCCATTATCCCAAATTGCTTCATACTTAAAAACTGGTTGCTCAATCTCAATTTCCAACTCAGCAACAGACTCTAATGCTCTCCTTTTGTGGACCTTAAGCTTTTTAGGCTTCTTTGTAATTTTCTGTTCAGAGTCTGGCACACCTAGTGCTTTGAGAAATTCATTAGTTCTGCCTTCTATGAGCCCAGCGGCTTGTACTTGGAATGAAGAGTTGAATAGGTAGCTGTAGATATTTTTGACCACATCCTGTGCAGACATTTGTAGCTCCTGTTCCATTCTCTTCCTTAGGGCTTCATAGGTTGAAAGAAAATCCAAGACTTGAGATTTAGTCTGATATTGCTCTGGATCTTCAACTGATTCCACCAAAGGATATAAGAATAGCAGTGCCTCGTCACTTGGAGTAATGATCTCATCAATTAGGCATGAGGCTGCATCCAATGGCATTCCTTCCCAAAATGTGTCATGATCAGAGTCTAAAGGCAATCTAGACTCTGACTCAACATTAGACTCTGGTTCAGGTGTTTTCTTGATTTTAGAGTCTGGCTCTGCAGGAGCCTTGGGAGCATCTGTTTCCTGCAAAACAGGGTTAGTAATAATAACAGGCTTGTGTGTGTGTGCAGAATAAGCCTTCCTTAACCTTCTGTACTTCTTAGCAAAAGATTTCTCAGGAGACTCAATGGGAGAATCCTGAGGTACTTCCCTAGGTTTTTAAGAGTCTGTAGCCTTTTGAGAGTCTACAGACTTGGCTTGAAGGTTAGAATCAAGTGTATCATGACCTTCCTTTAGCAAAGAAAGTCCTTCAACAACTTGCTTCTCTAGTGGATTGAGCTCCTCATCACTGTGCTCATCTATAAGCCTAGATTGAATCAATTTTCTCCTCTTTACAACTGGTGCCTGTTGAGAGACACCAGAGGTTGGTTTCTTTTTGGATTTTGGTTTGGAAGATTGTATAATTGAAGGGGATTGGGTGACTTGGGTAGTTGCAGGGGGACTCTCCATTACTTGTTCCTGCACCATTTCACCACCAAAAAATGAAGCATTGTAGATAGAAGGTTTGTAGGATGAGAGTTTTACCTGCATTACCTGTGGATATGTCATTGCAGGTAGACTCTTCTTTTTGTCATCAATTCTCTTAATGTCAGAGAATATCCTCCTTTGCTGTTTGTATGCCTGCACACAGAAATCATCTGCCAACTTGGTTGACATGTCAGGAATGAAGTGATTGAGGAGAATCATAAGAAATCTATGATAGTAGACTTTCTTTCTCCCCTCATGCACATTATTTAATTTTTCTCCCATTTGAGTGAGCAACATATCACCAATGTTGATTATTCTATCAAATAGGAGACTATGACCAATTTGATAAGTAATAGCAGTAATAGCATCAAATCCACTACACTTACCAGTAAAACACTTAGCAATTTGATCGAAGAAAAATGACCATTCTTTCCTTAAGTAAGGCCTAGTTATCTTGCTCATGTTATCTAAGCTAGCAGAATAACCTATTGCCTTAAACATGCTTTTAATGTCATCATCAGATACAATTTCATCAAAAGTAGTCTTAACAGGCAGTTTAAACACAGAATTAAGCACATCTGCAGTGACATCAAATGTAGTCGAACCAAAGGTAAACATTATTTTACCTGGTTGATCCTGAGAAGGATCAACTACCTTTGCAGTGCTCCATGCTTGTGATACAGCATCCATGTGAATGACTGGTGATGCCTTGAGAATGTAGTGTAGCTCGGATTGTTCCAAGAAATCCATCACAGGGTAGTAGTCAGCGTCTATCCCTTTCTTATCTCCAAGAGCAGCAACATGATTTGTGGTCATGAACTCAAAATCCCCAAATGTGAACGCAATCGCCTTGGGTCCTCTCATGACAGTAGAAACGGCAGCCATTAAAGTTGTTGAGTTGAAAGTGATGGAGAAGCTTGAAGAATTTAGCTAGGGTTCGTAAAAAGCTCTGTGAATATTTTTGCCTTAGAAATCAATTGCAATAAACAAGTGAGTAAATTGTATGAAAAATTCTATTTTGTTCAAGTTGCATACAATACACACGAGTCTACAGCCTGTCTCCGGTCAAAAAATAACTGTTACCGCCTATTTCAAGTCATTTGAACATTTTAAATGTAATCAGAGTCTGCAGGCGCGAATTTTAACCGTTTCAGAGTCTAGGCGATAATTTTCTCAGAGTCTACTGACTTTCAGAGTCTACAGACTCGTAAGAGTCTACAGACTCGTCAGAGTCTACAGACTCGTCAGAGTCTACAGACTCGTCAGAGTCTACAGACTCGTCAGAGTCTAGACTCTGTCAAGGTAAAATACCAAACAAAATGTTGAACTAACAATTAATCACAGTGTGTTAAGACAGGGACTATAATTAAAGTACATACCTTGCTTCTTGTAATTTTTGATCACTTACATATTTAACATACCTAATTCACCTACCAGTCTGAGAAAGGTAGACTCATCAAGTGGTTTTGTTAAAATGTCTGCAATCTGTCTGTCAGTTGGAACATAGTGAAGTGTCACAGTACCATTTTCAACATGTTCTCTAATAAAGTGATACCTGACATCAATGTGCTTTGTTCTGGAGTGTTGGACTGGATTCTCTGCAATTTTAATAGCACTAGTATTATCACAATACATAGGAATATTTGAGAATGTTAGTCCATAATCAAGTAATTGATTTCTCATCCACAGGATTTGAGCACAGCAACTTCCAGCTGCAATGTATTCAGCCTCAGCTATTGAGGTTGATACAGTCTGTTGTTTCTTGCTAAACCAAGAAATTAATCTGTTGCCAAGAAACTGGCATTGTCCTGTTGTGCTTTTCCTATCTACTTTGCATCCTGCATAGTCAGAATCTGAATAGCCAATTAGTAAAAAATCTGACTCTCTAGGATACCAAAGTCCAAGAGTTTGTGCCCCCTTGAGATATCTAAAAATTCTTTTCACAGCTATTAAGTGTGATTCTCTAGGGTCAGCTTGAAATCTAGCACACAGACAAGTTGCAAACATTATATCTGGTCTACTAGTAGTTAAATATAACAATGAGCCAATCATACCTCTGTAACTAGTGTTGTCAACTTTCTTACCCTTTGGGTCAGAGTCTAGCTTAGTAGCTGTTGACATGGGAGTTTTAGCAGATGCAGAATCTTGCATATCAAACTTCTTCAACAGTTCTTTTACATACTTTGTTTGATTGATGAAAATTCCATCATCATCTGGTTTGACTTGAAGCCCCAAAAAGAAGTTTAATTCTCCCATCATGCTCATTTCATAATTTGACTGCATTAGTTGACTAAACTTTTCACAGAGATTATCATTAGTAGATCCAAATATAATATCATCAACATAAATTTGGACAAGCAAAATATCACCTTTATATTTTCTAATAAAGAGAGTTTTGTCAATGGTACCTCTTGTGAATCCATTTTCAAGAAGGAATTTTGAAAGAGTTTCATACCATGCTCTAGGTGCTTGCTTCAATCCATATAGTGCCTTGTCTAACCTGTAAACATGATCAGGAAACTTTGGATCAACAAATCCTGGTGGTTGCTCCACATAGACTTCTTCTTCCAATTCTCCATTTAAGAATGCACTTTTCACATCCATCTGATACACCTTGAATTTGGAATGAGCTGCAAAGGCCAGAAACATTCTGATACAAAATCCAAGTTGACATGCTCTTGAAGGATGATTTCCTTTGTTTTCCAAGTTGACATGCTTCACAAAGTCCATCTTGTACAAAATCAACCTGTGGTAATCCTCTCACAAGATTCTGTTTAACCAACTTGTTGAGTGTTTTGAAGTTGATGTGTGACAGTTTCTTGTGCCATTTCCAGCTTTCTTCAGTTGAGGCCTTGCTGTATAGACATGTGAATTCACTGTTTATGCAATCCTCCAAGCTGGCCTCATAAATGTTACCATGTCTGTGTCCTTTGAAAACCATAATGCCTGTTTCTTTGTGAGTCACAAGACACTCTTTGTTGTCAAAGCCAGTATGGTAACCTTTGTCTCCAAGTTGACTTATGCTTATTAAATTGTGCCTTAAGCCATCAACTAGAGCTACTTGTTCAATGATGACATTCCCAAGTACAATCTTGCCATATCCCAGTGTTTGTCCTTTGTTGCCATCTCCAAAGGATACTTCTGGGCCAACCATTTCCTCAAAGTCTGTAAGCAGGGATTTCTTTCCAGTCATATGTCCTGAGCATCCACTGTCCAGGATTAGGGTTACTTTCTTTACCCTAGTTCCATGCATACATAAAGCAACTAGTTAGATGTTTTGAGGACCCAAATAGTTTTGGATCCTTTTCTACTAATTTTAGGAGAAACAGGCTTAATAATTTTCACTTTTGGCTTACCTGTCTCTTTTGTTGCTCTAGACTGTGGTGGAGTCTTAACTGTGTCATACCAACTCTTATCAATAGAAGATTTTAGCTCATAAAAATTGTAATACAAATCATGATAGTCCCTACACATATATATAGAATGAAATATGCTACCACAGTGATAACAAGGTTTCTGTGATATGTAGTGACTTTTCAGAGTCTGAGAAGGACTAGACTCTGATTTCATCTCAATTTTTGTTTTACAATCTATAGCTAAATGGTTTTGGTTGCCACATCTATAACACTTCTTTCTAGGAGCATTAGGATCTTTTTGATAATTATTAGCCTTATTGATGCCTTCCTTACCATTCCTATTTCTCCTAGTTTTGGTGGACTCTGATAAGTTCTCTAGCCTTTCTTTCAACTTAGACTTAGACAAGTACCCTATGTTTATTATTTTTTTAGAGTTATTTTCCCCTGTTTCATCTGTCTTTGTGTCAACAACAGGGGGACTATTGACAGATGAGTTTGTGGCTTCAGTTTTTTCTTTAGGGATCACAAACTTAACAGGAACAAATGTACTTTTGTCTTTAGTCTTATTAAATTTGCTAGCTTCTTCATTGTTATCATTCTCAACAATAGGTCTTTTGTCTTGACTCTTGTCATAGCCTAGACCAGCAGTTTGACACACGTTTTGATTATTGAGAATTTCTTGAACTTTTCTTCCAGAGTCTGTCCAAACTTTAAACTTAAGCCTTTCTTCTTCTAGTTCTTTCCTAACATAGTCATAGGCTTTCAAAATTTCAGTGTAGTTATGACTATATTTCTCAGAATCCTTTTTGTATTGTTCCATTAATAATAACTCAGATTCGACATGACAATTCCTTTTAGTTAAGGTTAAATTTTCTTCTCTCAACCTTTCACTTTCACTAGTGAGAGACCTACATGTTGTCATTATTTTATTAACCTCACTTTTCACAATCTCTATGCCATCAGAGTCTAAATTAATTAAGGATTCAGGAGTAAAGATTGATACCTGAGTTTTAGGAGATGAGGGTTTTTTGGGAGACTGTGATTTTCTTGAGGAGGATGCCATCAGTGCTAGATTTTCATAATCAATTTCATCCTCTGAGCTTGAGTCTGCCCAGTCCTTTCCTGTTGATAGAAGTGCTTTTCCTTTTCCTTGACTTTTTGACTTTCTGCATTCACTGGCAAAGTGCCCCAATATTCCACAGTTGAAACATTTGACCTTTGCTTTGTCAAGTTTGATAATTGTACTCTTGCTCTTCTCAACCTTTTCATCTTCCTTCTTGAATGATGGCCTTTTGCTAAATTTGCCAGTTCTTTTGTTGAATTTCATTCTTTTGAAATTTTTAGCAAACATAGCCATCATTTGACTTAGATCAAACTCTTCATCAGAATCAGAGTCTGTGTCAGTAGACTCTGACTCCACAGCAGCTTTACCCTTCTTTCTTGAATCCTTGATTCTTGTTTCTGTGGATGGTTCATGTTGTTCTTTCTCAGACTCCATCAAGAGTGCCACAGATTTTGTCTTTACAGACTTCTTATTCTTTCTCTGTTGCATCTCCAAATCCTATGTCTTGAGTCTGCCATACAATTCTTCTAGAGTTAGTTCATCCAAATCTCTAGCTTCTCTTATGGCTATTGTCTTATTGTCCCACTCTTCAGGAAGTGCTCTCAGAAACTTGGTGTTCGTATCTTCAGAATCATAAACCTTACCAAGCATAGCCATCTCATTCAAGAGTTTTGTAAACCTATCATACATCTCAGTGATAGATTCTCCAGATTTTGCTTCAAAGTACTCATACTCTTGAATAAGCAAAGACCTAGCATTCTTCTTGAAATCTTTAGTCCCTTGACAGTGCACCTCAAGTTTTGTCCACATCTCCTTAGCAGTCTTGCATGATATGACATAGTTAGTTAGAACAGAATCTAAACTATTAAAGAGAATGTTCTTTACTTTTGCCTCCTTAAGGACATTTTCTTTGTCCTCTTTTGTCCATTCAGCCTTTGGTTTCTCAACGAGGTGTTCTTCAGTTATTTTGCCTTCCTTATTGATTTGAGGCACAATTTTTAAGGGCACAAAGGGTCCTTCATTAATCCTGTCAAGATAGTCAGGGTCTGTTGCTTCCAGATGGTGCAACATCTTAACCTTCCAGTGGGTGAACTCGTTTCTCTTAAGCATAGGAATCTTAGAATTGCCATCTTTGTTTCCAGACATCTTTGATCGATTTTTAAACGTTAGGCTCTGATACCAATTGTTTTCCCAGTCGTACAAGTAGAAGGGGGGGTTGAATACTTGTATGTCTTTTCTGCCCGATTTAAAATCAAATTAAGAACAAACTCAAACACAAAAATATGAATAAGTACTGTTTTGTATTATTGATTTGTGAATACAAAACTCTCCTATGGTGTACACAAACCCTAACAGCTTCTCTGTGTTTATCACAGCAACTCTCTCTATCTCTATGCTCTCACAAAATTTCACTTAGATAATTATGCTTCGACTTCCACACCTTTACAATTAGGTTACATAGAGTTTATATAGAGAGCTGCCTATCAACTAATAACAGAAAGATAAATTATAATAGGAATAGAATTCCTAATTATTAGTTGACAGTTTCCTTCTAGAATTCTCTTTCTTTCCCATAGCATATCTGCAATATATTTATCTTGATCTTCGAAGACTTTCCATTCCTGTGATCTTCTTCCAAATTTATCCTCAACTGTATAGACTCTGAAATCTTCAGACTCTGATGATCTTCAGACTCTGATCACATGTAGACCCTGATAGATCATAGACTCTGATAGTCTATAGACTCTGATCACCTTCCAGACTCTGATCTTCATGCAGACTCTGGTTTCACTTTCTTCAAAAATTCTTCTAAGTACAAGTAACATGAATGTTGACCATCTAGACTCTGATTATACATTTCAGAGACTAGAAAGACTTATTACAGATAAACTAATCTAGACACTGTTCTAGTATTTTGTACATCATCAAATGAATATATCTCTAACACAGTCATATGTGCAGAACATCCACTATCAATCACTAAAATGTTCTTCCTGTTTCCCTACAATCAGTAAATGCAATTTAATTAGTAGTTATGGGGACCCAAACTAGTTTGGGTCCTTTCTTTGAAAACTTGTTAACTTTTGCAGCAGAAGTTCTTTTGTCAGAGTTTGTGTTAACAGAGTTTACATGATCAGAGTTAGCATTTACAGAGTTTGTACTGTCAGAGTTTACACTCCTTTTATCAGTCTTTATCACATATTTTTGCTTGACAGTATGTTTTGGAGAATTACTCATTTGAGGTTGTGGTTTGTAAGAATTGTAATACAAATTATGATAATCTTTGCATTTATAAATAGAATGCCATAAACTACCACAGTGAAAACAGGGATTTGATCTTGTTTGTTTTCTAGCCTTAAACCCAGGTTTTCCAGGTTCTTTCTTTTTTTTTGTTTGCAGTCAATAGCAAGATGATTAGAATTACCACAAGTAAAACAGGTTTTCCTAGGAGCATCAGGGATATTCATGTAGTTATTCTCCTTAGTAATTCCTACTTTTCAATTCCTATTTCTTTTTACCTTTTTAGTTTTATTAGTGACTGCCTTCAACTTTTCTTTAAGTTGCTTCTGTGAAAGTAATCCTATATTTATCTTTTTAGAATCTGGCACACCATTGTTTTTAGAGCATTCAGGGAGAGTTTTCTTATAATCATTAGCTCTAACAAACTTCACAGGTTTAGTCAATGTTCCTTTTGTGTGTGAATTAATGTGAAATTCTTTATCAGATTCATAACCTAGGGCAGATGTCCAATTCTTTTCAGAAAGCATTTGTTGGACCTTCTTACCAGAGTTTGTCCAAACTCTGAAGGTCTCTTTTTCCTTAGCTATCTCAGTTTTCAAATATGTGACTTGTATTTCCAACTGAGTTTGCATGTTTATAGCATTCTCACAGTCTTTCTTAAAGCTAAGCATGTGTACAAGTTCAGTTTCAAGAAAGTCATTACTAGCATTCAGAGTCTGTATCTCAGATTTTAATCTTTCATTCTCAAGAGATTGTGACTTAAAGCTAACATGCAGATTTCTAAGAAAAGACTTTAATTCATGAATATCTTCAGTATCAAAAGTGAAAACAGAGTTTGGTACCTTTTCAGAGTTTAAGATGGGAGAATCAGAGTTTGCCATGAGAGCATAGTTAGTTTCTTCTTCTGAGTCTGAGGAATCCATCCAATCTTTCTTTGATATGATGAGAGCTTTCCCAGATTCCTTGCTTCTGCACTCAGTAGCAAAATGTCCCATCTTGTTGCACTTGTAACACTTGACTTTTGATTTATCAAGAGTTTTTGATTTTCCATCTCTATCTTCTCTTTTTCTGAATCTATCTTTCTTGTCTGACTCACTATGCTTCTTCTGATAGTTTCCTTGCTTCTTAATTTTTTTGTATTTCTTGAAGCTTTTAACAAACATAGCAAACATCTCCATCATGTCAGAGTCTGAAGAATTATCAGAGTTTTCATCAGAGTTTGCCTCAAACTCTGATTCACTGCTTTCTTTGATTACAGCTTTTCCTTTTCTTGTTGAGGCTTTAAGGACTTTTTCTGTAGGTTCTTCAATCTGGGCCTCAACATTCAAAGCAATAGATTTTGCCTTGCTACTTTTTTTGTTTCTTCTTTGCTGTAACTCCAGATCATGAGTTTTCAATTTGCCATAAACTTCATCTAATGACATCTCATCCAAATCAGCCCTGTCTCTAATCAAGGATGTCTGCAGATCCCATTCTTCTGGAAGAGCCCTCAGAAATTTGGTGTTTGAATCTTCATTGTCATATACTTTATCCACCAAAGTCAAGTTATTCAACAGAGTTAGAAATCTGTCATAAATATCTGTGAGGGACTCATTCTGCTTAGCCTCAAAGTATTCATACTCTTGGATTAGAACAGATCTTCTATTTTTCTTTATCTCCTTGGTTCCTTGACATTGAACCTCCAGTGCATCCCAGATTTCTTTGGCAGTTTTGCATGCTATTACCCTGTTGGACATTACAGAGTCAAGACTATTATGCAAAATATTTCTTACCTTTGCATCTTTCAAGACTTCCTATTTTTCTTCATTGGTCCATTCTTTCTTGTCCTTTAAAGTGTAATACTCAGGGATTTGTCTTCCTTCCACAATCGTAGATGGCACTAGTTTGGTTGGTAGATACTGTCCTGTATGAATTCTGTCCAAATAATCAGGATCAGTTGCTTCCAAGAACATCATCATCTTCACCCTCCATGTAGGATATTCAGCCTTCTTCAATATAGGGATCCTGATGCTTTCATACTTGTTACCAGACATGATTATTTGATCTTTTTAAGTCATAATTAACTGCCTGCTCTGATACCAATTGTTTCCCAGAATAATCAATCTATTACAGAAGGGGGTTGAATGTAATGGTGCCTGTAAATCGATTATGAACACAAGTATATAGAATGGAATACTGTTTTGTATTATTAATGATCTCGAATACAAAACTCTCTCAAGAAAATAATGTTCTTAAGAGCTGCTAGGTTATATAACTATTGCTTAATAAATTCAACATTGAATTATAACCTATCTCTGTGTTTATATAGACACAGCTACAAATACAATTACAAAACAGATTATGATAAGAATAGCTTTAATAAGGTAATTAGACTTGCACTTGAATTCCTTCTTACTATCCAAATCAGACTCTGATTTGTCTGTTTCCTTTTCTGGTAGACTCTGAAGCTAAACTCTGTCGGTTTGTCATTCTCTGATTTGAGCATTCTCTGTTAGAGTAAACTCTGATTGAGTATTCTCTGATAGAGTAAACTCTGACCGACAGCTTCCTTAAACTCTGATGACGACAGCATAAACTCTGTTTAGTATTCTCTGACAATCATCAGTGTTTGCATTCCTAACACTTAAAAATTAAAATATTGTAAATTAATATTTAAGAAAAATTTAATTAACAAGAATATTAAATTTTCTGGAAAAATAAATAAATCTAAAATAGATATTAAAGGTTCAAAACGTTAAGTAGACCAAAATAGCATCTGAGGCGCTTATGTCCAAGAGTAACACTAATGATTCACATTTTTCCTCAAAAAGAAACTTCGCCAATATTAATACCTAAGGCATGATTACACAATAAAAATACTATATGATCATGTTTTAGAGTTTAATAAACACTGGTCAATTTTTATTCCGGAAACAAAAATTACACCAGGGGCAAATATCTTTTTCTGAGACGCAATTCAAAAATGAACACTCTGCGACGTCCAAGCAGCTTCGACACCCTTAATTTAATATTTAAGAAAAAATTAAATTTCCAAAAATTTTAATTTTCTTAAAAAATAAATTAATCAAAAATAAATATTTACAGAAAAATTTAATTTTCAAGAATTTTAAATTTTCTTAAAAATTAAATAAATCGTAAATTAATATTTAAGAAAAATTTAAAGTTAAGAATTTTAAAATTTTTAAAACATAATAAATCAAAAATAAAAAATTTCAGAATGCGGCTCCGATAGTTAGTAACTATCGGGGACGTGCCGATAGTTAGTAACTATCGGGGGGGAAATGCGCCGCGCGTGCAGGAGACCAAGTCAAACTGCTGTCTTTGCCTTTTTTCTTTTTTTTTTCTTTTGCGCGCGTGACTTAACAAGCTATTCACTAAACTTAGTCGAGAACATGCATTTCAAAAAAATGGACCAGTTAAATTCATAAATTATAAACTTAATATTAAGTTTATAAAATAAACTAATTAAAATTTATAATATAAACTAATAAAAAATTTATAAAACAAATTTTATAAAAGTTTCTAAAATAAATTTAATACTAATTTTATAAAATAAACTAATTAAAATTTATTATATAAACTAATAAAAGTTTATAAAACAAATTTTATAAAAGTTTATAAAATAAATTTAATATTAAGTTTATTAAATAAACTTATTAAAATTAATAACATAAATTTATAAAAGTTTATAAAACAAATTTTATAAGAGTTTATAAAATCAACTTATTAAAAGTTTATAATTAAAATTATTTAACAAGGCCTCTAAACATTTAAGTCCAAGCAGTTTCGGAACGGTGAGCTTCACTGGGTTACGGATCCTGATTTGTATATCAATCAGCGAGCTCTGATACCAATTGTTAGGCCCCGGAAGTATCGTAGAAGGGGGGTTGAATACGATACTAACTAAATCAAAAAATTCTTTCGAATCTTTTGCGGATAAATAATTTAGAGTTCGGTTAGTGGGCACGTGTTCTTGAGGTGAATAGTGTTTACGGAGCTGCTCACTAATTTTCTGTGTTTAGGATTAATCATTTCGGTTCTAGAAAATCAGCAGGAAAATAAATAACACAAGATTCGGGGAATATATCATTGATAAATATTGCTACACCCGGCCAACAAATCCGGTCGGAAGAACAAGTTCTTCGCTGCTTAATAAAAATATAACTCTCAATTTCCTATACAAGTATTTCTAGATCAATACAAAGGAAACTAAGACCGTAGAGAGTGATATATAGTGGCCCTGAACATTTTCTGTTAAGGAACCGACCACTGATACATCTCCGGTAAGGAGGTATAGATTTTTCTGGTGTTCTCTCCCTCTCCGGCTTCGTCTTCTCTCTCTGGATATTTTTGTTGTGTTGTTGAAGACTCTCCAAATGAATGGCTCTGCTTCAATTTATGTGTAGACTTTTTCAGTACAGCTACGTGGCTTCATGTGGTCCAAGTAACTGAGCTGCTTCTTCACTTCTGTATTTCCTTAAGTATCAGGAACAATTTACTAATTAATTGTTTAAGTATCGATGAGTCTGTAGAATAACCATCAGAGACTTAAAACAATTCATGAAATAAAATCAATTATTTCAATCATTGTTAACCATCGGAATTATTAGCTTTAACAACTATCGAAAATTCCTTTTCTTCAACAACCATCGGAAAGTGGTGTGCTTTTCCTTTTATTTCTTTTCACCAATTCTTTGATTTCACCCGATGGTTGTTGTTAGGTCCAAAAGTATTGTAGATGGGGGGGGGGGGGGTGAATACAATTGTTTTGAATAATGAGAGAAAATGAAATAAATGCAGGTAATAAATGATGACACAGAATTTCAAGAATATATCTTTATATTCATTGAAGAATTTGCTACAACATTCATAAAAGCATCATAATCAGTTGAACAATAAATACAGCAATTAAGGCTTGATTCAACTGATTCTCTCTCACTTTCTTTTTACAGTAAATGCTCTCTTTTTAAAATATACTGTAGAAAATACAGAGATTGCTAAAAAGTCATTTTACAAATAAAACAAAGTGCTGCTTTTATAATGTCGTGTAGACTTGATCTTGTCCTTTTTGTGTACGTGGCCCAATCAGGACTCGTTAACAAAAAGTACTTTCCAACCACTCTGGATCAACCGTTCACAATAAGCCACTTGTCCCTTGAACATTAAATGCTACATATCGACCCGCATCCCGATCTAGGCCTGGACCCATCTCGATCTCGATCTTGGTTGACAATCTCGATCTCGATCTGTGAAAATCTCGATCTCGATCTCTATCTCGATCTGCCGTGGATAGAGATTTGCCTTGTAATGTTTTACTTCAATTATAAATCTCGACCCGCATCTCGATCTGCTGTGGATCGACATTTGCCTTAGCAAATATGCACTCATCTAATGTTGACCTTTTTTAGTGACTAATTGTGGATTAACCTTTATGAGCAAGTTTCCCTAGCTTCTTCAATTTCCTTTCCTCACTCAATTCAAATGAGATCTTCTATTACTGACATGAACTTGCCTCCAATGTCCTGACACTTGATGCAATGGTCTGGTTCATAAGTGACTAGTCTTGTAGGGGTTCTTGCTTCTGAATGTCAGTTCTCATTTGTTGATTAACCTTTACATTATCCAGATGTTGATATACATTACATGAAATCACTTTGGTCTTCTTGATACTTCTTTGACATTAATTTGGTTCTCCATTAGATAAGTTAGGGCATGAGCAATACTGAAATTGAACTTCTTCTCACTTATGCATCCTTGATCAACCAAATTAGTTACTTGTAGTTACCAAGTATCATTACCATTTCTTCAGTTTATTGATTCCATGTGCTTCTTCAGTTTTTCTTGTTTTTGCTGTTGTTTTATCTTTTACCTAGTTGAGTTACATAGTAATTATGTGTTACAAGTTATTACACCTATGCCTTTCAATCTCCCCCTATTTGATTGTCTAACAATGACAACCAAATTCACAATGAGGATAACTCAACTAACCAGGGACTGAAAAAGATAAACTAACATTCATAAACGATCATGTCAACTTGCATAATGCTTGGCTTGATTAACTAGCTTCATGTCTGTCACTGATACTTCAAGTGCCAAAATTGGACACCTGTTGGCTCAATCAAATGGCTTCATGCTCTTCTAGAGATTTTCTCTAAGTACTTAAGAGCACGGTCCACTCAATCTTCAATTATCCTTCTGAAGTCCTTTTAGCAGTGTTACCACCGCCGAACTTCGCGAAATAATTGACGCCTAATATAAACCAGTTTCAAGACACTTAGCTAACTAACTTCTACCTTACACTACACAAGAAAACATATAACGTACTTACAATGCAGGAAAACAAGAAAACAAATTACAACGCAAAGAAACATTACAAGCTTAATACATTAAAATCTCAATTTCTTGCGCTCCTCTTCCTCACGAGCTTTCTTCTTGGCTGCCTTTTCTTTCTTCATGAACTCAGGTTTGCAGACTTCATCCATTCTTTTCTTGAGAAGATTAAGTCCTTCTGCTTCCACATGATTTCTGATCTTATAATCTCGAAACAACCTTAACCACCTCTCAACCATGCTGCGAGTGGTAAGCTTCGTGGGAATGTCTTCAAACCTCAGCTTAGTTACTTTGTCAGGATATCCCTTTTCCCCTTTCTTCCTTATGACCAGCTGTTTAGGGTATCCAATGACAATAGCGGTGGTGCATTGCTGTAGCCTCTGAATATCAAGCTGTTGTCTTCTCTTACAGAAGTTCTCAAACGTGACCCTTAGATAGTCCTGATCAAACTCATCAACATCATCCATCTCATCAATCAATTCCCTTATGATACACAGTGTTTCATGACTGTGTTCTGCAAAGATGTCGTACTTGAGCTCAATGACGATTTCCACCTGATGCTTGTCTGTATAGATCAACAGGTCATTCTCATTCTCAGCTTTGCTTTTGACAAACTTGACGTTTGCACCAACCACTGCACTAGCTTCCTCCCTTATTTCTCCTTCTTCAGGAATGTCTAATCTTGGATCTCCGTATCTCTGCACATGCTCCTTTGTTGCCTCTTCTTACTGCTCGAATGCATAGTCTTCAGGCTCCTTCTTAACCACTGGTAGTTTGGCTTCAGGCAACTTGTATCTAACATCTTGCCTTCTTATCAACTTCTCCAAGTCCTTAGCCACCAGCTTCTTTTCCTTTGTTAGAAAACCCTTTGTGAGGACTAGCTTTGCAACTGCCTTCAGTACATTTTCGCTCGGGGTCAGTTTCGAGTCATGTAGATTTACGATCCTCAAGACCTTGTCATGGACGTATCTGATTTGATAGGGATTTAGAATAATGTCAACCCCTCTGTCTTCAGCCATCTTCAATAGTTTCTCTTTAAACAGCACTCCAGTCTTGACAGAGGTGTCTACCTTGTGAGCATATTCTACCAGTTCACTAGCACCCCTTGCATGGAAGAATGCTTCATCAACCATACACGGCTCGATTCTTGTTATGGGTGCCCAAGTAATCATCAGACTCCATGCTTTCTCCTTGAATATAACTTGAACAAAGGTGCATCCCTGTCTTATATAGTTTAGATATTTCAGAAGCCCAGGGTTTAGATTTTCTAGCTTGTGGAGAAGAAAACTCAATCTTTCTGAGTCAGGAGCATAGGCTCTTGGTCCAGCTAAGGCTTCTCTAGCCTTGTCCTACTCGGGACCTTCCCTCCTTATGTCAGCCTGGACCTTAGGATCTGTGATCTTTTTCATTTCATACTCATGCTGAGTTTTCTGAGCCGCTCTCTTCTCCTTTGTCATTAGTTCCTTTTCCACTATTCCTTGAAGCACTTCTTCATTCACTCTTTCTCTGGCTTCCCTGAAAATCTCTTCTTGCATCTCCGCTTCTTTCGCTACTTCATCAATTTCTTCTTCCGGCACATGCTCGTCAGCAACCGAGTGGTCTCCTGCATCACCTGCAACTCCAGCGCCAGATCCGCCAGGATTTAGACCTCTTTCTTGTTCCCACTCTCTTGCCCGTTGCTCGAGTCTCGACCTCCTTGCCACTAAGGCTTCTACATCCATTTCATCCTCATCAGAATCTTCAATAAAGTCTCCCATAAATACATCGACGAGAGGTGTTTCTTTCTCAGCTCCTGCTTCTTCAACTACCATCTTCTGCTTGCCTTTGTCTTTAAGAGCCGGTTGAGCCTCCTCCACCTTTTCACCAGATTTGTTTGAGGGCTCGATCACCGGACCCTTACTAGTCAGCTTTTTCAGACCCTGATCCTCCTTCTCCCCCTTAGGTGGGTTATCCTCATCAGGAGCATCATCATCATTTTTATCGTCACCACCACCAACGGTTGAAGGACCAGGTCCAGCCCTGTTACGTCCAAAGACAGCATCAAGTAGTTCATTCAGCTTCGTCCAGACCTGAGACATGCCATGAGTGACATCATCGACTGACCGCCCAACCTCCACTTGTACCAGTCCAAGATTGTTTATCTTGTCAATCATTTGATTTTGGACGGCAATCAAGTTCTCCATGAACTGTGCTCCAACCTCCAATCTTCCAGAGTGAGAAGAGACAGCAGCAGTAACACCAGCAACTCCAGCCTCCAAAGCCTCCACCTTCTTCACTAGATCCTTCAATTTAGGGGACGGTGTTTGGCTTGGGTTAAACTGTTTACTCTCGCCGGGTTCTGTTTCACTCAAGATCCCTAAAGAGAAGGGATCTACTCTCCCTGTCTCTCTCTCGTGTTTAGAGCCTAACAGAACTAAAGCCTCATCCACTAGTCGCTGAGGACTAGCGGTGAGTTGGTCGGCGATATCGGTCAGTGAGACTGAACCTTTAAACGCTGTGTCTACGTTAGGAGATGGCGTTATGACCATGTCATCCCCTTGTTCACCAAGAACCTTTTCTGGTTCGCTGGGCTGTTCTGGAGGCGTAGACCCACCAGTCACCAGATGTCGTTGCTCTGCGAGCAACTTGTTTTCTGATTTAGGTGAGGAAGAGTCATCCGTACTGGATTCGACAGACTCTTCCACATATACACTTCCTGAGATTCTAGCATCAGAAGAGTTAGTCTCAGTTTGCCATTCCCCTTCCGAGAAATTTCTCAAAGAGCCATGAGCGGACAACTCAAGGGAGGTAGGGCCAGCTCCTATTGGCTGTTGAGCTGGACCCCCTCCTTGACTCTCACCAACATGCCTAGGCGAGTGCGAATGTGTTGGAATATTTAGGAGAGGTGAGCCACCAGCGTGAGGTGTGGTGGCTGTGAGAGGTGAACTATCCCTAACAGGTTGCGCAGTTGCCACTGGGATAGAATCCATCTTTAGCTTCTTTGAGAGTGGCAGAGCTGCTGATTTTACTACTCTCTCAACTCCTACACTCCCTCCACTCGATTCACTCGACTTAGATGGGCTTGCCTTCCTTTTATCACCAGTTTTAGGGTTGGCTGAATGTTTATGAATAGAAGGGCTTGCAGCCTGGGATAGAGCCTGGGGGTTTTCAGGCCCACGGCTGTAGAAAACAGGGGTTGGTTGAATTGAAATTTGATCAAGATCAGCAAGAATAGGTACCTGACTCAGAAGATCTTCATCCTTGTCAGCTCCAGCTTCTACAACATTTGCTTCAGCCATTTCAACATCCATACCTGCTTCTCCCAAATTTCCAGACACTTGATCTCCACCGGCAGCTTCGTTGCCACTACCTTTCGCTTCTACTGGAAAACTGAGAAGCATGCCTCCTAGCATACTCATCTTGCAGATCCTGGAAGTACGGAGTCAGGCACAACTCAAAAAGTCTGGACTTTTGCTGGGTTTCCATGGTGGAGATACTCTTTAAGGTCATATCAAAACATGCCATCCTTTCAGAGCCTTGAAATATTCTTCTGTGCTCCTCTGAAAGAACGTCATCCAGAACCATCTGAAGAAATCTTGGCATCCAACATTTGACTGGTCCCATCTTCCGGATTCCGAGATGCATTCTTTTCCAGTGCCCACCTCTCAAGCAACTGAATCAACAGATGTTTGCCCACATTCACTCTTCTGTTATTTGCCACTCCATATAGAATTACTCGACAGCTGTTGTTCATTGGCCTGTAGTCTTTGTTCTTTGGGAACATGCAGCGTTGAATGGCCTGAACTACATAATCCCACTCAGCTGGTAACATACCTGTGTGCACCTTTGTTACCTTGATAGGACCCGTGGGAGGACGACAACCTATCTCTGTAAATAATTGCAACATTTCTTCCATAGTGGGTTCCGGAGCAAAATTTTCTGAAGGAAGCCCAAGAATCTCATTGAACTTCTGCAGACTGACCTCATATTTTGTACCACTGATAGTGAAGGACAAGCCTGTTGGATTTGCTTTACCACCCTGAATCTCTAATGTTGAGTAAGCAGCTTGAAGGGCTTCAACATTCAGGATGGGAGAGGTGGTTAAGGCATGACTTATTATGGATGTGTTGTTGAGGGACTCAATCCAGAACTGGTAGTGAATGAATCTACCAGTTGCTCGATCAGTAGAGAGATTAACAAAGTTGGTTTTGGGAATAGTGAAATTTGGGTTGGCCATTTGAGATTTGTGTTTGAGAAGAGAAATGTTTTGTAAAGATTTTGCAATGGAAATTTTAGAGAACAAGTTCTAAATTTAAACACAAAAAAATGTACACGAACCCCACTAATTACCCACGTAATAAAACTCCTCACTAATGACCACTTAACTCCCCACTAATGATCACTTAACTCCCACTAATGATTGACGATTTAGCTTTAGGAAATTAAAGTGAACAGTCGTTTTGTTTTGAAAAAATGCGAGTATCTCGGAAAAACACAAAACAGGGCGGTTACTTGGTACTTTATGGATTGATCAGTAACACACACAACTATGCCACTTGAGAACAAAAAAAATGAAAAACACGAAGACACGAAATCAAAAAAAACAAACTCACTCGAATAACAGGAGAACTAAACAACGATTTGCAAGAATACTAATGTTAAGAGATGACGTAGAATATGCGCAAAAAGTTCAACAGTTTACTTTAAACAAAATTTTGGCAGAGTTTTGTTTTACTGATTAATGTTTTCAAGTAACAGTTAGTGATTTTTGTTTAAGAAAATCACAAGAAAAACTTGGTGTTATGGCAGGGAAGAGGATGCTGTGAATGTATGTATATGCGTGTGTATTTGCTTCAGCTTTTTGAACTAGTGAGAGAGAGAAGGTTAATAGAAATAATGAACAGACTATATAATGCTATATTATATACTTGCAGAGACAAGTCACATCTCGATCTCGAGATCCGCATCTCGATCTTCATCTCAAAGTCGATCTTGATGTCGATCTCGATCCGCATCTCGATCTACATCTCGATGTCGATCTTGATGTGGATAGATCGAGATGTACCTTAACAGTTTTTAAGCAATTTTCGCAAGTCAATCTCGATCTCGATCCAGAACCAGATTGAGATTTGCCTTAGAAACTTACAATTTTGAAATGACAGGGAATTTAGCAAATAAATCATGCATTACAAAATTAAGTCTAACATTAAATCTTATCACATTATTAGACATTAATCATATGGATACACAGATCATCATAAGATTAATGTCATGAAACTTTCTAACTTCCCCTTATGACATGCAATACATATATTTTTGAAGTTAAGTACACATTATTAATTATGAATATTCATGAACAACAATAATATGTACACAAGCTTAATTATAACAGATAGGTAGCAAAACTAACAGGTGTTAAGCATCCCCAATTCACCAACCAATCTAGAAAATGTTGATTCGTCTAGAGGTTTAGTGAATATATCTGCTATTTGACGTTCAGTAGACACAAAATGCAACGCTACAGTTCCATTTTCTACATGCTCTCTAATAAACTGATACCTTATATCAATATGCTTAGTCCTAGAGTGATCCACAGGATTGTTGGTCATTGCAACAGCACTTGTGTTGTCACACATGATAGGAATCTTAGATACTTCCACACCGTAGTCCTTGAGTTGGTTCTTCATCCACAGTATCTGGGCCACACAGCTTCCAGCAGCAATATATTCTGCTTCAGCTGTCGAGGTAGATACTGTGTGTTGTTTCTTGCTTTGCCAAGACACCAACCTTCTTCCAAGAAACTGACAGCTTCCTGAAGTGCTCTTCCTATCTATTCTACAACCTGCGTAATCTGAATCCGAATAGCCAACAAGATTAAACCCTGTATCTCTTGGGTACCAAATCCCAAGATTTGATGTTCCCTTGAGATACCTAAAAATACGCTTTACGGCTATGAGATGTGACTCTCTAGGATCCGCTTGGAACCTTGCACATAAGCATGTAGAGAACATAATATCAGGTCTGCTAGCAGTTAAATAAAAAAGAGAGCCGATCATACCTCGATAGCTTGAGATGTCTACAGGTTTTCCCGCTTTATCCTCGTCAAGCTTCGTGGCTGTTGCCATAGGAGTCTTAGCTTGTGATACATCTTCGAGACCATACTTCTTTAATAGATCATGAATGTACTTGGTCTGGCAGATAAATATCCCGTCCTTCTTCTGACTAACTTGAATACCGAGAAAGAACGCCAACTCTCCCATCATGCTCATCTCATACTTTGATTGCATTAACTTTGCGAATTTAGCACACAGCTTCTCATTTGCAGACCCAAAGATAATGTCATCCACATATACTTGCACCATTATTAGATCATCTTTGCATTTCTTGTAGAAAAGCGTCTTGTCGATTACTCCTCTGGTGAAACCACTTTCTAGTAAGAAGTCTGACAGAGTTTCATACCACTTCCGCGGAGACTGCTTAAGGCCATATATTGATTTGAAGAGGCGATAAACATAATCACAGTATTTGCTGTCGACAAACCCAGGAGGTTGATCAACATACACTTCTTCATCCAGTTCACCGTTTAAGAATGCACTCTTGACATCCATCTGATAGACTTTAAAACCATGATGTGCTGCGAATGCTAAGAACATCCTTACTTCCTCTAGCCTTGCTACTGGTGCGTAGGTTTCATCATAATCAATTCCTTCTCTTTGAGTATAACCCTTAGCAACCAGGCGAGCTTTATTTCGTGTTACAAGTCCGTTTTCATCCAGCTTGTTTCTGAATACCCATTTTGTTCCAACAACAGATCTATTCTTTGGTCTGGGTACCAGCTTCCACACCTTCTGCCTTTCAAACTGATTGAGTTCTTCTTGCATAGCAATCACCCAATCAGTGTCATCTAGGGCTTCTTCCACCACTTTAGGTTCCAATTGAGAAAGGAACACTGAGTATAGACATTCATTCTCAGTGGCAATTTCAGCTCTAGCTTTTAATCTAGTAGTCACTCCGGCATCTGGATCACCAATAATTAGCTCAAACGGATGGTCCTTGTTCCAAGTACGATCCCTAACAAATGTTCTTGATGACTCAGCTTGATCTTGTAAGTGAAGGTGACAATCTAGAAGTACTTCCACTAGCTCTTCCTGAGCCAGTACTAGCTCCCCCTGAGTGAGCTGCTTCCCCTGAGTGCATACTTACTCCCGCTGAGTTAGTACCAGGTCTAACGGAAGGTGATCCCTCAGCCCTAGTGTTTTGTATTGGCGAGACACTAGACTCTTGATTAATTACATTATTTATCATTGGATCACTACCCTGCACTACAGACTCAGGAATTGTATCCACTTCATCAATATCCATATTTTCAAATCTTACGGAAGTGGGCTCACTGTCTTCTTTTTGTATAGAAGGGAGCTTTGAGTCGTCGAATGTGACATTAAGGCTTTCAACCACCTTGCGATCATTAAGCGCAAACACCCTGTACGCTGCTACTACTTCAAGAGAATATCCAATGAAAACCCCTTCATCTGCTTTGGCATCAAACTTTCCAAGTTGTGCATTGTCTCTTAACACAAAGCATTTGGCACCAAACACGTGAAAGTACTTGATAGATGGTTTTCGTTTATTCATCAGATAGTAAGGCATCTCATTATAGTCTTTTGTAATCAGGGTTCTGTTCTGTGTATAACACGCCGCGCTAACTGCTTCAGCCCAAAAATACAAAGGAAGTCTTGACTCATACAGCATTGTCCTAGCTGCTTCAACCAGTGTCCTATTCTTCCTTTCTACCACCCCATTCTGCTGCGGTGTTCTCGGTGCTGAATACTGTCGTCTGATCCCTTTAGATATGCAGAAATCCATTAATACTGAGTTCTTGAATTCTGTCCCGTTGTCAGATCGGATAGTCTTCACAGTCAGACTTGCTACGTTTTCAATTTCCAGTACATGCCTAATGATCTCATGTGGCACTTCATCTTTCGATGTCACAAACTTTACCCATGTGTATTTGGAAAAGTCATCGACTATCACCAGCGCGTATCTTTCCTTTGACATTGACATAACATTAACGGGTCCAAACAAATCCATGTGAAGTAGTTGTAGGGGCTCGGTAATGCTATTCACTTGCTTATCCTTATGTGAGGCTCTTTTCGATTTTCCCATCTCACATGCTTCGCAGAGTCCATATGGAGTAAACTCCATCTGCGGCAGCCCTCTCACCAATTCTCTCCTTACGAGATTATTCATTGCTTTAAAGTTCAGGTGAGATAATCTTTTATGCCATAGCCAACTTTCATCAGCAGAAGCCTTGCTGTAGAAACACGTGACTTCAGACTGATCAGCAGAATTCATGTCGGCTATGAACAAATTTGACTTCCTTACTCCTTTGAGAGCAATGCTTCCATCCTTTTTGCTTCGAATCGAACAATCATGCTTCCCAAAGTTGATGTCAAAACCCCTGTCGGTGAACTGACTAATGCTGAGAAGATTATGTCGCAATCCTTCCACAAAAGACACGTCCTCAATGATAACATTTCCACAAACAATCTTGCCATATCCCCTGGTGTAACCTTTGCTGTTATCTCCAAAAGTAACCACGGAGCCGGCTCTCAACACCAAATCTGTTAGCAGGGACTTATTGCCGGTCATATGCCTCGATGCTCCACTGTCCAGCACCCATATGACTTTACTCTTTTCCTGTTCACTGCCCTGCAAATCCAGAAAGGTTAGGTGTTCTTCGAAACCCAATGATGTTTGGGCCCGGCATCAATAATTTTCTTTTTCTTTTCAGATACAGAAGGCTTTGCCTTGTTGCCATCAGGGGCATGCATCTTGACTTTGTCTTTTCCCTTGTCAACCTTGACTGGTTTGTCAGGTTTGGGAGTAGACTGGTCACTCCTAACTTTAGGAGGACTTGAAGTCTTAGCCTTAGACCCAACATGCTTTTTCTTACCACTACTAGATGTATGTTCACCAGATGTACTAGCAGTATTCATCAAATTAAAATAAGCATGCATGATGTTTACAGCACATGGCATACAATTAGGATTATTGCATTTGGCATGATTTGCATACATGTTAGGCAAAGCAGTAGTTGCAGGCATGGTATTACAACCAACAGGTTTTTCTTCCTCTACATAGGACGGGCAATAGTAAGACAAATGATCAGTTTGATTACAAATATAGCATGCCTTCCTAGCTCGTGTAGATGTAGATACAGATACAGGTTCAGTTTTAACTACCTCTACAGGTGTTTTCATTTGGTCTGACCCTGCTAACCATTGTTTATATGACACCGTCTTAGCCTCCTTGGTTCCTACACCTCTCTTAGCATAAGCACTCTTACTCGCTCTCTTAGAAGTTGTAGGTTTTACTACTTGTTCTTCCGACTCTTTTTCCATTTTAATCTTATGTTCAATTTTAACAGCAACATGATCTATTGTCCTAGGCTCAAACTGCTTAAAGATAAGTTTTCTAACATCCCCTAAAACCTCAGGCACATTTTCTTTGACTAACACTGGCTCTAACAACTCAGCAGCCCTATTTTTCTTTTTCTGTGTGTAGTCAAGTCCTATGTTTACTTTTTCATTTTTACTCTTGCCTGCCAGTTTCATGTACATGTCCCTTTCTACAAAAACTTTATTAGCGGCTTCTTTAAAAGATTGACATGTTATTTTAAGCTCAGCTAATTCATTCTTAAGTTCTTCGTTAAGGTCTTCCCTAATCTTAAGCTTGTGTTCTAAAACGTCTACCTGATTCATTAACTGCCTTTCTTTACTTTCTCCTGATTCTAATTCCTCTACCTTGGCCTCGAGAAGTCTATTCTTAAGGGAGAGTTTAACATTTTCCTCATTAACAGCGATTAGATTCAGTTGGAGATTGTACATGTCTTTAGTCATGGTAGCTAATTCATTTTGGTACTCAGAAATAGACATTTCTTTTACGGTTACAATTGGTACCTCTGATTGTTCTGAAGATTTTGCCATTAAAGCGAAGTTGCATAGCTCATGATCTTCATCTTCATCAGACTTGTCCCAACCCTTCCCTTCAGTCACAACATATGCCCGGCTTCCCTTCTGTTGCTTGCTAACCAAGGCGTCATATTTCTTTTTCAGATCAACATAGGATTCCTTGGGATGAACGTATTTGGGCTTCTTGCACTCTGTTGCAAAGTGTCCCAATTCATTGCAGTTAAAGCATCTGAACTTGCTCTTGTCTACCAGGTTAGGTCTGTAGCCACTACTAGATGGGCTACCTCGACCGCTGTAATTTCCCCGGCCACTTACACTACTACCTCTGCTGCTGCTGCTGCTTCTTCGGCTGAAAGAACTACCAAATCGTCTTTTACCTTTTCTTGGCTTCCTGAAGCTGATATGAGCAAATTCTCGAGCAATATAAGCATATGACTTGTCTTCTAATTTGTCCAGCTCTTCAAGGGTATAATATTCATCCTCACTTTCTTCGGATGGATCTTCAATATCTAATATCACCCTTTCAGGATTAGCAGTTTTCAATGAGACAGCTGCAAGTGCCTTTGCAGTAGACTCTTCAGCTACAAGTCCAGATTCACTTACTGCTTTGTATTCTCCACTATTGTAGGATCTTCTTTTGTCATTTTGTTCTTGCTCCAACTCGTAGGTCTTTAAAACACCATACAGCTTTTCGAGAGAAGTATTTTTCAAGTCTCTTGACTCTCGAATGGCAGTGATCCTGTGTTCCAGATGTTTAGGCAAATTCAAGAGAAACTTGATATTTGAATCTGCCAGTGGATAGACTTTATCTCTTATACTCAGCTCGATAAGCAATTTACTGTAACGTTTGTAAACATCCGCTACACTTTCTCCTCGTTCGCATCTGAACGATTCATATTCAGATATCAGAATGCGCTTTTGATTATCTCTAACTTCCTCGGTCCCCTCCATCACTACAGCCAGTTTATCCCACATGGCTTTAGCTGTTTTAATCCCTTTATTTTGAACATAGTACTCTGAGTTTAGGGATTCAATTATGACGTTGCGTAACGACGCATCCATACCAACCAATTCTTTATCTGCGTCTGAAAACTCCATTTCCTCTTTAGGAACAGACCGGGATGGTATTAGTATCCCTCCTTCCATTCGCTCTGGCTCAATTCTCATGGGTATGTATGGACCGTTCTCCAATATTCTCAAGTATACCTTGTTTATTGATTCAAGGTAGGCTTTCATCCTTCCTGTCCATTCGTCATAATGTTGTGCATCAAACGGAGGTATCTTAAATCTGTGTGCGGCGGCCATTTTAATAAAGTTTAAAATTAAGATAATACACTTTTCAAATTACAATAAATTGTATTTACTTGAAAAATTAATTATCTCACTTTAAATATCCAACACTTAATATCCAATGGGTTTTGCACTTAAGATTCAAGCAAGTTAGTTCTAATCTCAGGAACAGTAGCAGGGTCCACCACTTTTTCAAGTCCAAACAAAAAATTGTCCATTTTCTAGTTGACAGAAGTTCGAATATGTACTTTTTGTTTAGTCAAACAGTTGATTCATTTTTGGCCACAAGAAAACCCACAAAGCTCTAAGGTACAACGTTTGTAATGTTGTACAAATATTCCTTACACCATGACTCAGAACTTTTTAGATCTATGAACTTTTCAAGAAGAAACAAATAAAAGCTTTCGGCACAAACTTCAAGAAAAATGGATCTGGGATTTTCAAGAACCAACTCAAACAACACAGTAGGATCTCTGTTAGATGTGTTTAACAGGAGCTCTGATACCAATTGTTAGGTCCAAAAGTATTGTAGAGGGGGGTGAATACAATTGTTTTGAATAATGAGAGAAAATGAAATAAATGCAGGAAATAAATGATGACACAGAATTTCAAGAATATATCTTTATATTCATTGAAGAATTTGCTACAACATTCATAAAAGCATCATAATCAGTTGAACAATAAATACAGCAATTAAGACTTGATTCAACTGATTCTCTCTCACTTTCTTTTTACAGTAAATGCTCTCTTTTTAAAATATACTGTAGAAAATACAGAGATTGCTAAAAAGTCATTTTACAAATAAAACAAAGTGCTGCTTTTATAATGTCGTGTAGACTTGATCTTGTCCTTTTTGTGTACGTGGCCCAATCAGGACTCGTCAACAAAAAGTACTTTCCAACCACTCTGGATCAACCGTTCACAATAAGCCACTTGTCCCTTGAACATTAAATGCTACATATCGACCCGCATCTCGATCTAGGCCTGGACCCATCTCGATCTCGATCTTGGTTGACAATCTCGATCTCGATCTCGATCTGTGAAAATCTCGATCTCGATCTGTGAAAATACTGAGATTGAACTTCTTCTCACTTATGCATCCTTGATCAACCAAATTAGTTACTTGTAGTTACCAAGTATCATTACCATTTCTTCAGTTGATTGATTCCATGTGCTTCTTCAGTTTCTCTTGTTTTTGCTGTTGTTTTATCTTTTACCTAGTTGAGTTACATAGTAATTATGTGTTACAAGTTATTACACCTATGCCTTTCAGTTGTTAACCATTAATTACTATGTAACTCAACTAAGTAAAAGATAAAACAACAGCAAAACAAGAGAAACTGAAGAAGCACATGGAATCAATCAACTGAAAAAATGGTAATTATACTTGGTAACTATAAGTAACTAATTTGGTTAATCAAGGATGCATAAGTGAGAAGAAATTCAATCTCAGTATTGCTCATGCCCTAACTTATCTAATGGAGAATCAAATTAATGACAAAAAAGTATCAAGAAGACCAAAGTGATTTCATGTGATGAATCTCAACAACTGGATAATGTAAAGGTTAATCAACAAATGAGAACTGACATTCAGAAGCAAGAACCCCTACAAGACTAGTCACTTATGAACCAGACCTTTGCATCAAGTGTCAGGACATTGGAGGCAAGTTCATGTAAGTAATAGAAGATCTCATTTGAATTGAGTGAGGAAAAGAAATTGAAGAAGCTAGGGAAACTTGCTCATAAAGGTTAATCCACAATTGGTCACTAAAGAAAGTCAACATTCGATGAGTGCATATTTGCTAAGGCAAATGTCGATCCACAGCAGATCGAGATGCGGATCGAGATTGAAAATTAAAGATAAACATTGCAAAGGCAAATCTCGATCCACGGTAGATCGAGATCGAGATCGAGATCTTCATAGATCGAGATCGAGATTCTCCCAGATCGAGATCGAGATTCTCCCAGATCGAGATCGAGATTTTCACAGATCGAGATCGAGATGGGTCCAGGCGAAGATCGAGATGCGGGTAGATATGTAACATTTAATGTTCAAGGGACAAGTGGCTTATTGTGAACGGTTGATCCAGAGTTGTTGGGAAAGTACTTTTTGTTGTCGAAGTCCTGATTGGGCCACGTACACAAAAAGGACAAGATCAAGACTACATGACATTATAAAAGCAGCACTTTGTTTTTATTAGTAGACAGACTTTTATCTCTGTATTTCAATGATATATTAAAAAGAGAGAGCATTTACTGTAAAACAATAGTGAGAGAGAGGATCAGTTGAATCTAGCTTTAATTGCTGTATTTATTGTTCAACTGATCATGATGCCTTTATGAATGTTGTAACAAATCCTTCAATGAATATAATGATATATTCTTGAAATTCTGTGTCATAATTTATTACCTGCATATTTATACATTCTCTCATTATTCTAAAATGTTGTATTCACCCCCCCCCCTCTACAACACTTTGGACCTAACAATTGGTATCAGAGCTCCTGTTAAACACATCTAACAGAGATCCTATTGTGTTGTTTGAGTTGGTTCTTGAAAATCCCAGATCTAATTTTTCTTGAAGTTTGTGCCGAAATTTTTTTATTTGTTTCTTCCTGGAAAAGTCATAGATCTAAAAAGTTCTAAGTAATGGTGTAAGGAATATTTGTACAACATTACAAAACATTGTACTTTAGAGCTTTGTGGGTTTTCTTGTGGTCAAAAAAAAAAATCTGGTTATAAAAGAATATTTGATTGGTTGACTAGGGAACTTGAATCAACTGTTTGGTTGAACAAAAAGAACAAATTCGAACTACTGTCAACTAGATAGTGGACAGCTTTTTGTTTGGACTTGGAAGACTGGTGGACCCTACTACTATTCCTGTGATTAGTACTAACTTGCTTGAATCTTAAGTACAAAATCCATTGGTTATTAAGTGTTGGATATTTAAAGTGAGATAATTAATTTTTCAAGTAAATACAATTTATTGTAATTTGAAAAGTGTATTATCTTAATTTTAAACTTTATTAAAATGGCCGCCGCACACAGATTTAAGATACCTCCGTTTGATGCACAACATTATGACGAATGGACCGGAAGGATGACAGCTTACCTTGAATCGATAAACAAGGTATACTTGAGAATATTGGAAAACGGTCCATACATACCCATGAAAATTGAGCCAGAGCGAATGGAATGAGGAATACTAATACCATCCCGGTCTGTTCCTAAAGAGGAAATGGAGTTTTTAGACGCAGATAAAGAATTGGTTGGTATGGATGCGTCGTTACGCAACGTCATAATTGAATCCCTAAACTCAGAGTACTATGTTCAGATAAAGGGATTAAAAACAGCTAAAGCCATGTGGGATAAACTGGCTGTGGTGATGGAGGGGACCGAGGAAGTTAGAGATAATCACAAACGCATTCTGATATCTGAATATGAATCGTTCAGATGCGAACGAGGAGAAAGCGTAGAGGATGTTTACAAACGTTACAGTAAATTGCTTATCGAGCTGAGTATAAGAGATAAAGTCTATCCACTGGCAGATTCAAATATCAAGTTTCTCTTGAATTTGCCTAAACATCTGGAACACAGGATCAGTGCCATTCGAGAGTCAAGAGACTTGAAAAATACTTCTCTCGAAAAGCTGTATGGTGTTTTGAAGACCTACGAGCTGGAGCAGGAACAAAATGACAGAAGAAGATCCTACAATAGTGGAGAACACAAAGCGGTAAGTGAGTCTGGACTTGTAGCTGAAGAGTCTGTTGTAAAGGTACTTGCAGCTGTCTCATTGAAAACTGCTAATCCTGAAAGGGTGGTATTAGACATTGAAGATCCATCCGAAGAAAGTGAGGATGAATACTATACCCTTGAAGAGCTGGACAAATTAGAAGACAAGTCATATGCTTGTATTGCTCGAGAATTTGCTCATATCAGCTTCAGGAAGCAAAGAAGAGGTAAATGACGATTTGGTAGTTCTTTCAGCCGAAGAGGCAGCAGTAGCAGCAGAGGCAGTAGTGTAAGTGGTCGGGGAAGTTACAGCAGTCGAGGTAGCACATCTGGTAGTGGCTACAGACCTAACCTGGTAGACAAAAACAAGTTCAGATGCTACAACTGCAATGAATTGGGGCACTTCGCAACAGAGTGCAAGAAGCCCAAATACGTTCATCCCAAGGAAACCTATGCTGATCTGAAAAAGAAATATGATGCCTTGGTTAGCAAGCAACAGAAGGGAAGCCGGAATTATGTTGTGACTGAAGGAAAGGGTTGGGACGAGTCTGATGAAGATGAAGATCAGGAGCTATGCAACTTCGCTTTAATGGCAAAATCTTCAGAACAATCAGAGGTACCAATTCTAACCGTAAATGAAATGTCTATTTCTGAGTACCAAAATGAATTAGCTGCCATGACTAAAGACATGTACAATCTCCAACTAAATCTAATTGCTGTTAATGAGGAAAATGCTAAACTCTCCCTTAAGAATAGACTTCTCGAGGCCAGGGTAGAGGAATTAGAATCAGGAGAAAGTAAAGAAAGGCAGTTAATGAATCAGGTAGACGTTTTAGAACACAAGCTTAAGATTAGGGAAGACCTTAACGAAGAACTTAAAAATGAATTAGCTGAGCTTAAAATAATATGTCAATCTTTTAAAGAAGCCGCTAATAAAGTTTTCGTAGAAAGGGACATGTACATGAAACTGGCAGGCAAGAGTAAAAATGAAAAAGTAAACATAGGACTTGACTACACACAGAAAAAGAAAAATAGGGCTGCTGAGTTATTAGAGCCAGTGTTAGTCAAAGAAAATGTGCCTGAGGTTTTAGGGGATGTTAGAAAACCTATCTTTAAGCAGTTTGAGCCTAGGACAATAGATCCTGTTGCTGTTAAAATTGAACATGAGATTAAAAAGGAAAAAGAGTTGGAAGAACAAGTAGTAGGACCTACAACTTCTAAGAGAGCGAGTAAGATTGCTTATGCTAAGAGAGGTGTAGGAACCAAGGAGGCTAAGACGGTGTCATATAAACAATGGGTAGCAGGGTCAGACCAAATGAAAACACCTGTAGAGGTAGTTAAAACTGAACCTGTATCTGTATCTACATCTACACGAGCTAGGAAGGCATGCTATATTTGTAATCAAACTGATCATTTGTCTTACTATTGCCCGTCCTATGTAGAGGAAGAAAAACCTGTTGGTTGTAATACCATGCCTGCAACTACTGCTTTGCCTAACATGTATGCAAATCATACCAAATGCAATAATCCTAATTGTATGCCATGTGCTGTAAACATCATGCATGCTTATTATAAATTAATGAATACTGCTAGTGCATCTGTTGAACATACATCTAGTAGTAGTAAGAAAAAGCATGCGGGGTCAAAGGCTAAGACTTCAAGTCCTCCTAAAGCAAGGAGTGACCAGTCTAGTCCCAAACCTGACAAACCAGTCAAGGTTGACAAGGGAAAAGACAAAGTCAAGATGAATGCCCCTGATGGCAACAAGGCAAAGCCTTCTGTATCTGAAAAGAAAAAGGAAATTATTGAAGAACACCTAACCTTTCTGGATTTGCAGGGCAGTGAACAGGAAAAGAGTAAAGTCATATGGGTGCTGGACAGTGGAGCATTGAGGCATATGACCGGCAATAAGTCCCTGTTAACAGATTTGGTGTTGAGAGCCGGCTCCGTGGTTACTTTTGGAGATAACAGCAAAGGTTACACTCGGGGATATGGCAAGATTGTTTGTGGAAATGTTATCATTGAGGACGTGTCTTTTGTGGAAGGATTGCGACATAATCTCCTCAGCGTTAGTCAGTTCACCGACAGGGGTTTTGACGTCAACTTTGGGAAGCATGATTGTTCGATTCGAAGCAAAAAGGATGGAAGCATTGCTCTCAAAGGAGTAAGGAAGTCAAATTTGTTCATAGCCGACATGAATTCTGCTGATCAGTCTGAAGTCACGTGTTTCTACAGCAAGGCTTCTGCTGATGAAAGTTGGCTATGGCATAAAAGATTATCTCACCTGAACTTTAAAGCAATGAATAATCTCGTAAGGAGAGAATTGGTGAGAGGGCTGCCGCAGATGGAGTTCACCCCAGATGGACTCTGCGAAGCATGTGAGATGGGAAAATCGAAAAGAGCCTCGCATAAGGATAAACAAGTAAATAGCATTACCGAGCCCCTACAACTACTTCACATGGATTTGTTTGGACCCGTTAATGTTATGTCAATGTCAAGGAAAAGATATGCGCTGGTAATTGTCGATGACTTTTCCAAATACACATGGGTGAAGTTTGTGACATCGAAAGATGAAGTGCCACATGAGATCATTAGACATGTACTGGTAATTGAAAATGTAGCAAGTCTGACTGTGAAGACTATCCGATATGACAACGGGACAGAATTCAAGAACTCAGTGTTAATGGATTTCTGCATATCTAAAGGGATCAGACGACAGTATTCAGCACCTAGAACAACGCAACAGAATGGGGTGGTAGAAAGGAAGAACAGGACACTGGTTGAAGCAGCTAGGACAATGCTGTATGAGTCAAAACTTCCTTTATATTTTTGGGCTGAAGCAGTTAGCACGGCGTGTTATACACAGAATAGAACCCTGATTACAAAAGACTATAATGAGACGCCATATTATCTGATGAATAAAAGAAAACCTTCTATCAACTACTTCCACGTGTTTGGTGCAAAATGCTTTGTGTTAAGAGACAATGCACAACTTGGAAAGTTTGATGCCAAAGCAGATGAAGGGGTTTTCATTGGATATTCTCTTGAAGCAATAGCAGCGTACAGGGTGTTTGTACTTAATGATCGCAAGGTGGTTGAAAGCCTTAATGTCACATTCGACGACTCAAAGCTCCCGTCTATACTAAAAGAAGACAGTGAGCCCACTTCCCTAAGATTTGAAAATATGGATATTGATGAAGTGGATACAGTTTCTGAGTCTGTAGTGCAGGGTAGTGATCCAACGATAAATAATGAAATTAATCAAGAGTCTAGTGTTTCGCAAATTCAAAACACTAGGGCTGAGGGATCACCTTCCGTCAGACCTGGTACTAACTCAGGGGGTGTCAGTATGCACTCAGGGGGAGCAGCTCACTCAGGGGGAGCCAGTACTAGCTCAAGGGAAGCTAGTGAAAGTGCTTCTAGACTAAGTCACCTTCACTTACAAGATCAAGCTGAATCATCAAGAACATTTGCTAGGGATCGCACTTGGAACAAGGACCATCCGTTCGAGCTAATTATTGGTGATCCAGAAGCCGGAGTGACTACTAGAGGAAAAGCTAGAGCTGAAATTGCCACTAAGAATGAATGTCTATACTCAGTGTTCCTTTCCCAGATGGAACCTAAAGTGGTGGAAGAAGCTATAGATGACGCTGATTGGGTGATTGCTATGCAAGAGGAACTCAATCAGTTTGAAAGGCAGAAGGTGCGGAAGTTGGTACCCAGACCAAAGAATAGATCTGTTGTTGGGACAAAATGGGTATTCAGAAACAAGCTGGATGAAGACGTACTTGTAACACGAAATAAAGCTTGCCTGGTTACTAAGGGTTATACTCAAAGAGAAGGAATTGATTATGATGAAACCTATACACCAGTAGCAAGGCTAGAAGCAGTAAGGATGTTCTTGGCATTCGCAGCACATCATGGTTTTAAAGTCTATCAAATGGATGTCAAGAGTGCATTCTTAAACGGTGAACTGGATGAAGAGGTGTATGTCGAGCAACCTCCCGGGTTTATCGACAGCAAATATTGTGATTATGTTTATCGACTCTTCAAATCAGTATATGGCCTTAAGCAGTCTCCGCGAAAGTGGTATGAAACTCTGTCAGACTTCTTATTAGAAAGTGGTTTCACCAGAGGAGTAATCGACAAGACGCTTTTCTACAAGAAATGCAAAGATGATCTAATAATGGTGCAAGTATATGTGGATGACATTATCTTTGGGTCTGCAAATGAGAAGCTGTGTGCTAAATTCGCAAAGTTAATGCAATCAAGGTATGAGATGAGCATGATGGGAGAGCTGACGTTCTTTCTCGGTATTCAAGTTAGTCAGAAGAAGGACGGGATATTTATCTGCCAGACCAAGTACATTCATGATCTATTAAAGAAGTATGGTCTCGAAGATGTATCACAAGCTAAGACTCCTATGCAACAGCCACGAAGCTTGACGAGGATAAAGCGAGAAAACCTGTAGACATCTCAAGCTATCGAGGTATGATCGGCTCTCTTTTGTATTTAACTGCTAGCAGACCTGATATTATGTTCTCTACATGCTTATGTGCAAGGTTCCAATCGGATCCTAGAGAGTCACATCTCATAGCCGTAAAGCGTATTTTTAGGTATCTCAAGGGAACATCAAATCTTGGGATTTGGTACCCAAGAGATACAGGGTTTAATATTGTTGGCTATTCGGATTCAGATTGCGCAGGTTGTAGAATAGATAGGAAGAGCACTTCAGGAAGCTGTCAGTTTCTTGGAAGAAGGTTGGTGTCTTAGCAAAACAAGAAACAACACACAGTATCTACCTCGACAGCTGAAGCAGAATATATTGCTGCTGGAAGCTGTGTGGCCCAGATACTGTGGATGAAGAACCAACTCAAGGACTACGGTGTGGAAGTATCTAAGATCCCTATCATGTGTGACAACACAAGTGCTATTGCAATGACCAACAATCCTGTGGATCACTCAAGGACTAAGCATATTGATATAAGGTATCATTTTATTAGAGAGCATGTAGAAAATGGAACTGTAGCGTTGCATTTTGTGTCTACTGAACGTCAAATAGCAGATATATTCACTAAACCTCTAGACGAATCAACATTTTCTAGATTGTTTGGTGAATTGGGGATGCTTAACCCCTGTTAGTTTTGCTACCTATCTGTTATAATTCAGTTTGTGTACATATTATTGTTGTTCATGAATATTCATAATTAATAATGTGTACTTAACTTCAAAAATGTATGTATTGCATGTCATAAGGGGAAGTTAGAAAGTTTCATGAAATTAATCTTGTGCTGATCTGTGTATCTAAATGATTAATGTCTAATAAAGTGATAGGATTTAATGCTAGACTTAATTTTGTAATGCATGATTTATTTGCTAAATTCCCTGTCGTTTCAAAATTGTAAGTTTCTAAAATGGTGTGAAAATTTGTGGTGAAATCTTGTGAATTTTACATATAAATGTTTAATTCACATAATTTCATTAAAATTTTCTAAGGTAAATCTCGATCTGTTTCTGGATCGAGATCGAGAACGACTTGTGAAAATTGCTTTAAAAAAAACTGTCAAGGTACATCTCGATCTATCCACATCGAGATCGACATCGAGATCGACATCGAGATGTAGATCGAGATGCGGATCGAGATCGACATCAAGATCGACATCTAGATGAGGATCGAGATGCGGATCTCGAGATCGAGATGTGACTTGTCTTTTCAGTTTCTTTTCAAGCGTGCCTATATATATATATTATAGCATTAAAAAGACTGTTCATTATTTCCATTACCTTTCTCTCTCTTTCAAAAAGCTTAAGATCTTCATATACACACGCGTATACATATATTCACAGAGTTCCCTTCCCTGCCATTACATCAAGTTTTCTTGTGATTTTCTTAAATAAAAATCACTAACTGTTACGTGAAAGCATTAATCACTAAAACGAAACTCTGCTATAATTTTGTCTAAAACTGTTGAACTTCTTGCGTTGTTTTTTTAACGTCATTTGTGTTCTTGCAAACTAGTTCTTTAGTTTCTTTTCATTCGAGTGAGTTTATCTTTTTAGTCTCGTGCTTTCTTATTCTTCAGTTCTTTTGTGTTCTTGAGCGAAATAGTTGTGGGTACTATTGTTTAATCCTTAAAGTGCAACTGAACCGCCACGTTTTGTGTTTTTCCGAAAAATAAGTTTTTTTTAACATAAACGGCTGTTCACTTTAACTTTCGAAAACTCAACCGTCAATCATTAGTGGGGAATTAAGTGGTCATTAGTGGGCAGTTAATTTGTTTTAAATTGTGTCACTAATTACGTGTGGTAATTTAGTGGGGGTAGTGTACGTTTTTTTGTTGTTGTTTAAATTTAGAACTTGTTCTCTAAAATTCATTGCAAAATCTTTTCGAACATCTCTTTTCTCGAAAACAAATTTAAAATGGCCAACCCAAATTTCACAATTCCCAAGACTAACTTTGTTAATCTCTCTGCTGATCGAGCAACTGGTAGATTTATTCACTACCAGTTCTGGATTGAATCCCTCAACAACACATCAATCATAAGTCATGCTTTAACCACCTCTCCCATCCTGAATGTCGAAGCCCTTCAAGCTGCTTACTCAACACTAGAGATTCAGGATGGAAAAGCAAATCCAACAGGCCTATCCTTTACTATTGGTGGTGGCAAATATGAAGTCAGTCTGCGGAAGTTCAATGAGTTACTCGGGCTTCCTACAGAAGATTATGCTCCGGAACCCACTATGGAGGATATGTTGCAATTATTCACGGAGATAGGTTGTCGCCCTCCCACGGGTCCTATCAAGGTAACAAAGGTTAACACCGGTATGCTACCAGCTGAGTGGGATTATGTAGTTCAAGCAATTCAACGCTGCATGTTCCCAAAGGACAAAGACTACAGGCCAATGAACAACAGCTGCCGGGTAATACTATATGGAGTGGCAAACAACAGGAAGGTGAATGTTGGCAAACATCTGTTGATTCAGTTGCTTGAGAGGTAGGCATTGGAGAATAATGCATCTAGGAATCCGGAAGATGGTCTAGTCAAATGATGGATGCCAAGATTTCTTCAGATGGTTCTGGATGACGTCCTTTCAGAGGAACACAGAAGAGTATTTCAAGGCTCTGAAAGGATGACATGTTTTGATATGACTCTAAAGAGTATCTCCACCATGGAAACCCAGCAAAAGTCAAGACTTTTTGATTTGCGCCTGACTCCGTACTTCCAGGATCTGCAAGATGAGTATGCTAGGAGGCATGCTTCTCAGTTTACTGCAGTAGAAGCTGAGAGTAGCGGTAACGAAGCTGAAGGTGGAGATCAAGTGCCTAGACATTTGGAAGAAGCAGGTATGGATGCTGACATGGCCGAGGCAAATGTTGCAGAAGCTGGAGCTGACAAGGATGACGATCTTCTGAGTCAGGTACCTATTCTTGCTGATCTTGATCAATCATCAATTCAACCTGTTTTCTATAGCCGTGGGCCTGAAAACCCCCAGGCTCTATCCCAGGCTGCAAGCCCTTCTGTTCATAAACGTTCAGCCAGCCCTAAAACTGGTGATAAAAGGAAGGCAAGCTTATCTGAGTCGAGTGATTCGAGTGGAGGGAGTGTAGGAGTTGAGAGAGTAGTCACTTCAGCAGCTCTGCCACAACCAAAGAAGTAAAAGGTGGATTCAAACCCAGTGGCAACTGCACAACCTGTTAAGGCTAGTTCACCTCTCACAGCCACCACACCTCACACTGGTGGCTCTCCTCTCCAAAACATTTCAACACATTCGCACTCGCCTAGGCATGTTGGTGAGAGTCAAGGAGGGGTTCCAGCTCAACAGCCAATAGGAGCTGGCCCTACCTCCCCTGAGTTGTCCGCTCAGGGCTCTTTGAGCAATTTCTCGGAAGGGGAATGGCAAACTGAGACTAGCACTTCTGATGCTAGGATCTCAGGAAGTTTTAATGCGGAAGAGTCTGTCGAATCCAGTACGGATGACGCTTCCTCATCTAAATCAGAAAACAAGTTGCTCGCAGAGCAACGACATCTGGTGACTGGTGGGTCTACGCCTCCAGAACAGCCCAGCGAACCAGAAAAGGTTCTTGGTGGACAAGGGGATGACATGGTCATAACGCCATCTCCTATCGTAGACACAGCGCTTAAAGGCTCAGTCTCACTGACCGATATCGCCGACCAACTCACCGCTAGTCCCCAGCGATTAGTGGATGAGGCTCTAGTACTGTTAGGCTCTAAACACGAGGGAGAGACAGGGAGAGTAGATCCCTTCTTTTTAGGGATCTTAAGTGAAATAGAACCCGGCGAGAATAAACAGTTTAACCCAAGCCAAACACCGTCCCCCAAATTGCAGGATCTAGTGAAGAAAGTGGAGGCTTTGGAGGCTGGAGTTGCTGGTGTTATTGCTGCTGTCTCTTCTCACTCTGGAAGATTGGAGGTTGGAGCTCAGTTCATGGAGAACCTGATTGCCGTCCAAAATTAAATGATTGACAAGATAAACAATCTTGGATTGGCACAGGTGGAGGTTGGGAGGTCAGTAGATGATGTCACTCATGGCATGTCTCAGGTTTGGACGAAGCTGAATGAACTACTTGATGCTGTCTTTGGACGTAACAGGGCTGGACCTGGTCCTTCAACCGGTGGTGGTGGTGACGATAATAATGATGATGATGCTCCTGATGAGGATAACATACCTAAGGGGGAGAAGGAGGATCAGGGTCTGAAAAAGCTGACTAGTAAGGGTCCGGTGATCGAGTCCTCAAACAAATCTGGTGAAAAGGTGGAGGAGGCTCAACCGGCTCGTAAGGACAAAGGCAAACAGAAGATGGTAGTTGAAGAAGAAGCTGAGAAAGAAACACCTCTCGTCGATGCATTTATGGGAGACTTTATTGAAGATTCTGATGAGGATGACATGGATGTAGAAGCCTTATTGGCAAGGAGGTCGAGACTCGAGCAACGGGCAAGAGAATGGGAACAAGAAAGAGGTCTAAATCCTGGCAGATCTGGCACAGGTAATGCAGGAGACCACTCGGTTGCTGACGAGCATGTCCCAGAAGAAGAAGAAGTTGATGAAGCGGAGATGCAAGGAGAGATTTTCAGAGAAGCCAGAGAAAGAGTAAATGAAGAAGTGCTACAAGGGATAGTTGAAAAAGAACTAATGGCAAAGGAGAAGAGAGCGGCTCAGAAAACTCAGCATGAGTATGAAATGAAAAAGATCAAAGATCCTAAGGTCCAGGCTGACATAAGGAGGGAAGGTCCTGAGTGGGACAAGGCTAGAGAAGCCTTAGCTGAACAAGAGCCTATGCTCATGACTCAGAAAGATTGAGCTTTCTTCTTCATAAGCTAGAAAATCTAAACCCTGGGCTGCTGAATTATCTAAATTGTATAAGACAGGGATGCACCTCCGTACAAGTCATATTCAAGGAGAAGGCATGGAATCTGATGATCACTTGGACACCCATAACAAAAATTGGGCCGTGTATGGTCGATGAAGCTTTCTTCCATGCAAGGGGTGCAAGTGAACTGGTAGAATTCGCTCACAAGGTAGACACCTCTGTCAAGACTGAAGTGCTGTTTAAGGAGAAATTGTTGAAGATGGCTGAAGACAGAGGGGTTGACATTATTCTAAATCCCTACCAGATCAGATATGTCCATGACAAGGTCTTGAGGATCGTAAATCTGCATGACTCGAAACTAACTCCGAGCGGAAATGTGCTGAAGGCAGTTGCAAAGCTAGTCCTCTCTAAGGGTTTTCTAACAAAGGAAAAGAAGCTGGTGGCTAAGGACTTGGAGAAGCTGATAAGAAGGCAAGACGCTAGATACAAGTTGCCTGAAGCTACACTACCAGTGGTTAAGAAGGAACCTGAAGACTATGCATTCGAGCAGCAAGACGAGGCAATAAGGGAGCATGTGCAGAGATACGGAGATCCAAGAATAGACATTCCAGAAGAAGGGGAAATAAGGGAGGAAGCTAATGCAGTGGTTAGTGCAAATGTCAAGTTTGTCAAGAGCAAAGCTGAGAATGAGAATGATCTGCTGATCTATACAGACAAGCATCAGGTGGAAACCATCATTGAAATCAAGTATGACATCTTTGCAGAACACAGTCATGAAACACTGTGTATCATAAGGGAATTGATTGATGAGATGGATGATGTTGACGAGCTTGATCAGGATTATCTAAGGGTCACATTTGATAATTTCTGTAAGAGAAGAAAACAGCTTGACATTCAGAGGCTACAGCAATGCACCACCGTTATTGTCATTGGATACCCTAAGTAGCTGGTTATAAGGAAGAAAGGGGAAAAGGGGTATCCTGACAAAGTCACGAAGATGATGTTTGAAGACATTCCCACGAAGCTTACCACTCGCAGCATGGTTGAAAGGTGGTTGAGGTTGTTTCAAGATTACAAGATCAGAAATCATGTGGAAGCAGAAGGACTTAATCTTCTCAAGAAAAGAATGGATGAAGTCTGCAACCCTGAGTTCATGAAGAAAGAAAAAGCAGCCAAGAAGAAAGCTCGTGAGGAAGAGGAGCGCAAGAAATCAAAGTTTTAATGTATTATGCTTGTAATGTTTCTTTGTGTTGTAATTTGTTTTCTTGTTTTCCTGCATTGTAAATATATATTATCTGTTTTCTTGTGTAGTGTAAGGTAGAAGTTAGTTAGCTAAGTGTCTTGAAACTGGTTTATATTAGGCGTCAATTATTTCGCGAAGTTCGGCGGTGGTAATACTGCTAAAAGGACTTCAGAAGGATAATTGAAGATTGAGTGGACCGTGCTCTTAAAGTACTTAGAGAAAATCTCTAGAAGAGCATGAAGCCATTTAATCGAGCCAACAGGTGTCCAATTTTGGCACTTGAAGTATCAGTAATAGACATGAAGTTAATTAATCAAGCCAAGCATTATGCAAGTTGACATGATCTTTTATGAATGTTATTTTATCTTTTTCAGTCCCTGGTTAGTTGAGTTATCCTCATTGTGAATTTGGTTGTCATTGTTAGACAATCAAATAGGGGGAGATTGAAAGGCATAGGTGTACTAACTTGTAACACTTAATTACTATGTAACTCAACTAAATAAAAGATAAAACAACATCAAAACAAGAGAAACTGAAGAAGCACATGGAATCAATCAACTGAAGGAATGGTAATGATACTTGGTAACTACAAGTAACTAATTTGGTTAATCAAGGATGCATAAGTGAGAAGAAGTTCAATCTCAGTATTGCTCATGCCCTAACTTATCTAATGGAGAATCAAATTAATGACAAAAAAGTATCAAGAAGACCAAAGTGATTTCATGTGATGAATCTCAACAACTGGATAATGTAAAGGTTAATCAACAAATGAGAACTGACATTCAGAAGCAAGAACCCCTACAAGACTAGTCACTTATGAACCAGACCTTTGCATCAAGTGTCAGGACATTGGAGGCAAGTTCATGTCAGTAATAGAAGATCTCATTTGAATTGAGTGAGGAAAAGAAATTGAAGAAGCTAGGGAAACTTGCTCATAAAGGTTAATCCACAATTGGTCACTAAAGAAAGTCAACATTCGATGAGTGCATATTTGCAAGGCAAATGTCGATCCACAGCAGATCGAGATGCGGATCGAGATTGAAAATTAAAGATAAACATTGCAAAGGCAAATCTCGATCCACGGCAGATCGAGATCGAGATCGAGATCTTCATAGATCGAGATCGAGATTCTCCCATATCGAGATCGAGATTTTCACAGATCGAGATCGAGATGGGTCCAGGCGAAGATCGAGATGCGGGTAGATATGTAACATTTAATGTTCAAGGGACAAGTGGCTTATTGTGAACGGTTGATCCAGAGTTGTTGGGAAAGTACTTTTTGTTGTCGAAGTCCTGATTGGGCCACGTACACAAAAAGGACAAGATCAAGACCACATGACATTATAAAAGCAGCACTTTGTTTTTATTAATAGACAGACTTTTATCTCTGTATTTCAACGATATATTAAAAAGAGAGAGCATTTACTGTAAAACAATAGTGAGAGAGAGGATCAGTTGAATCTAGCTTTAATTGCTGTATTTATTGTTCAACTGATCATGATGCCTTTATGAATGTTGTAGCAAATCCTTCAATGAATATAATGATATATTCTTGAAATTCTGTGTCATAATTTATTACCTGCATATTTATACATTCTCTCATTATTCTAAAATGTTGTATTCACCCCCCTCTACAACACTTTGGACCTAACATAATATTTTGATTCTTTGTATTTGCGGTGTATTCTATCTTCTCGATTCCTGCACTTGAGCTCTGCAATTCATTGCTTGACTAATTTGTAGATTTGGATCACTAGAATCTTTCTGGTAGTTTGACAACTGCTTCACTGCTTCCACATCCTTGAATAATTCAACCTTTATTCTTCACTGAGGCATGAACATATTAATGAACTTCTTCCAGTGAGTTAATGCTTCGAGTCTGTAGATTTCTTCTTTATCCTTTGTCTTTACCAAGTCTTCATGTCTTCCTGATTCCGGTGATAACTTCATATTATTTACGCGTCCTGTTCTTGTGTTGAGTTATAACCCTATGTTACATATAGGTCTATACATACAGCCTTTCAAATCGTTTGTTTTTAGAAAAAATTTGGCAGCACCTCCCTTGTTTATTAAGCTATCCGTCGGAATACAACCGACACAAATAATTATTAATCCAAACAAGCATATATGTATACCATAAATAACATTTCATATTCTTAATCACATAATGAAGTATCCAATTTGAGTACCCAAATATTATTATAATCCAAACAATCAGAACTTATCACAACAACATCCATTACAAATCTAATTTCAAGAATTTGAATTAAAATACCAAGACCAAACCAAAAGTGATATCACAACCAATTTATCCAATTTTACATTATTTATTAATACCAAGAAATATAAATATAATTTAATATTTTATACTGAAACCCAAAATCTAATTATACCAATAAATCCGAAAAATTATTTACTTAAACTTTCATATCAAACACTTTTTCAAATACTTTCATTTAACCCTTCAATTAATATAAAAACTATTTTTTTTATTCTAGCCAATTAGAACTAGCCACGTCATCATCTTCTTTCTCACATCAACCTAGTTTTCTCTCTCCTCGAAGTCAACTCCCATAGCCAAACTTTGACCACCTATAACTTATTCATTTTAAATCCGATTGACATGATTCAAGAGCCTATTCCAGCTATTTTTCGCAAGGAATCCAAATATGTAATTAGTTTTAAAATCTGAATTAATATAGATACTGAACGACTTCATTTACAGTAGCAGTTCTTAACTTATCTAAAGAAATTTAAGCATGCAACCTTCGATTCTCCACAACCAAGACCCATAGCAACTAGATTTATCAAAACCGTGAGTAATGTTGTGAAGGAAAGTCACCGGCTCGGGGTACCTCATCGCCGACAATAGTGAGTTCGGGTGGCCTCGATTCGAGTGCTACACCTTACTACTCACTCCTAATCTCCATTAATAACTAAGTACAAACACAAGAATTGCAATCAAAGACTCATTGAAGCTTGCATGTCACTATCGAACACACATATACATACACTCGAATATACATATATGCAAAGCTAATATAAACTCCATACACCAAAAATCAACTCAAACTATAGCAGGAAATCAAAGAAGCAAGATGATTAACTAGTAATTGCTATGCAAATTGAATGGAAAGGAAAGAAAGAAAAGAATCGCAAGGATGAGAGAGAGAGTAAAGACCTGGAAGCTGCTAGAACATGGTAATGGGGAAGAAAAGACGGTGATGAGGTTTTATAAAGCTAGGGGTATTTTAGTAATTTCACTATGCTGATTTCTGAATTAAAACAAGTAATAATTCGAATTTTGATGGAAAATGGGTACAAAAATAATTTTTATATTTTTAAAATAAAACTTTTATTTCTAAGTTTTGGTTTAAAATAAGGTGGGTACAACTATGCTTGAAGATTTGAAATTTAGTTTTGGTTTAAAACTTTTATTTTTCTTGAATCCTAAGTTTCTAAATTTCTTTGCCATGAAGACCATAGTTGTTATTCCTTAGAACAATGTCAATATTTGTAGAAGGGGGGGGGGGGTTGAATACAAATATTAAAACTTTTTGTGTGTTCTAATATTTGTTCTTGATGTTTGATAGAATAAGAGAATAAGTTCGAACAAATTAATGCTGAAAAATAAAACTGAACAAAGAGATTTAAAATTATTGATGGATTGGTTTTTCCATCAATATGTATTTTTGCTCAATGCTCCTAGGTTAGAAGAAACCTAGCTTCGTTTTTACAAGATTAGAAAACAAATCAACTGTTCTTACAAATGTGCTCTCAAGCTTGAACAGTTGATTGTAAAATAATGTCTAACTTGTATGTTTTCTAATAATGCTACTACACTTGTTTATATATCACAAGTGTACTTTTACAATACCTATTCTAGGATTGTTTCTACCTTCCTTCCTTTTACCTTTTTCTATTTTACAAAAAGGTTTGAAAGACAACTTCTGATTGAGTCTTCACAGTCACTCTAGACTGTCTTCCATAGGTGTGCTTTTGTTCTCTGGATCTTCAACAGATATTCTTTCTGTGTTGTCACACTCAATTGATAATTTGTTGTTAAGCATATCAATTGATCCATTCTTTAATCCATCAACTGATGTACTTCTTCGATTGATCTTTATATCCATCGATTGATAAAAGATGTCTTATCGATTGATAGATGTTATCAATCGATATATCAGTCGATGGGTCTTCACATCAGTTGATGGTCTTCAATCCTTGGCTTGGCTTCTTCGATTGATCCTTCATCCATCGATGCTTCAATATCAATTGATCATCCTTCACTTGTGCAATTTCCTGTCTTCTCATAATTACAATTTAACAGTTTAATTTACACATCAATTGATGATCTATATCAATCGACTCTAACATCAATTGATGAACAAAATATCAATTGATTTACACCTTATCGATTGAAATAGACTAAGTACACCTATGCTACAATCCAAATTATCAGTTGATTCATATAAACATTTCAACTGATAAATGGTTTCCTGATCAATTGATATTTATAACTTTCATATCAATTGATCAGTTACAACAAATAAAATTTCTATGATTCTAAGATTAATGTTATCATCAAATCACATGTAGATTCCTAACAATCTCCCCCTATTTGTGTCTGTGTTCTTAACAGGCATAAATCTACTTGATGATAACAAAAACCCTTAAAAATTTACATTCAGATAAAATCAAGAATTTTAATTGGCACATTTATTTTGGAAGTACCAGATTGATAGATAACTCCTGCAAGCAGCTTCAATGTCTTCATGATTTAAATTAGTTCCTCTTCCTTCTCTTCTCAGCATTTTCCTTTAGTTGCCTCATGAAAGAACTTCTCAATATTGCTTCATCCTTGTTAGTTTCTCCAAGTTGCCTCATAAGGTAGTGTATTTCTTCATCTGTGATTTTGTCCAGATATTTGCAGATATCAAAGAACTTTGTATTGCCCTCTATATCTGTAAAAATCATAGCATACTTTGGCTCCAACACCACCTTTTTGACATGTGACTTCCATAGCTTTAGAGGTGAATCAGGTTCAGCTTCAGCCTTGGATCTCCTTAACTTTGATATTTGCTGTTGAATCTCCTGAGCAATTGTAATGTTGAGTTTGTACCTTCTGTTGAGTAAAGGAAGAATAGTCTTTAAAACATTGTAGCTTTGCTTCATTATCACTTTCAATGAATAGATTGTTTTCACTCCATTTTCATACTCCAACCTCATTGATTCTTCATGGTTAGAGGTTGCAGGGTGAGTCCTTACTCCAATTAATCCTTTTTCATTGATTACTGGTATTCCCTTCAAATCATATCCTTCAATTGTGACCTCCTCCTTGATTTCTTCTTGTTGACCCTGAAGGTTTTCCTGAACCACTATTTCTTGAGTAGAACTTGACCTTTTCTTGGCCATAGTAACTTTTCTCCTTTTTCTCAATGGTTGCTCTGCCTGTAGCTCTTCTTCCAAATGTCATTGCATTTCCATCTGTCTAGCAATCTCTTCATTCTCCCTTTCTCTCCTTGAGGCATCTGAGATTCCTATAGTGATGGCTCCTTGAAGTAGCTTTTGACTTACTGGTTCAGTCTCTTTCTTCTTCTCTTCTTCAATCACTATTGCTTTCCCTTTCTTCTTTTCTTTAAGAGCTTCAATATCCAATTGAAGAAAAGCTTCTGTATTTGAGTTTCTTTCCTTGGCAGCCTTTTGTGCATCTTCATTTATTTTTCTTGTTTGAGCAATGAACTCATCCAAGTCTCCTTTTTCTACTGCCTCTGTTACTAACTCAGTGCTTCTCCTTAGATCTTCAATTCTTTTCTTTTCCCTCTCAATCATTAATTGAGTTTCTTTCTCCCTAGAAATTCTCCTAGCTTCAATATCTTCATCAAACTTCTTGTATTCTTTCTTTTTCTGTTCTAAATCATCTTTTGGAGAATTAGATGACTTAGATTTCTTTGAAGATTGATTGTCCCTGTTACTTCTGCTTTTATATCTTTTGGGTGCAGAACCACCAATGCCACTTGACTTATCCATACCAGAACCACCTTTACCATCACCACCATCACCATCATCCTTCTTCTTTGTATTCTCCCCCTTTTTGTTATCATCAATTGGAGGGGGTGGTGGAAGTCTGTCAAGAAACTTTTGAAGAATGGAAGCATGAAGATTTTGACCTCTGATAATATCATCCATCTTCTTTTCTAGAGAACCTACTCTTGTCTCCAAGGATGTAAAATTTTTGGATTCTTTGAAAAGCTTGTCTTTGATGCTATTCATGGTGTTGAATGGTAGCTTCTCATCCAATCTTCTGTCCATTGCATCCTTGTTAGATGAGATAGAGTCCTTGATCCTCTCCAGTTCCCTCCTTACTCCTGTTACTGTCATCTTTTGAATTTTCATTGATTCTCTCATATAGTGAGCAATTATCCTTTGAGTAGGATCTTCAATGTCTCCTTCCACTATTGTTCTTCTATATTGAGAGAGAATCTCAGTCTCAGCAGCTTCTAAGGAACCATCAATAGTGCTCATCCATGGCTCTTCATCAGAATCAATGTAGGGATGTTATCAGCGGTAAAGGCATGGTTGTTCAAATAGTTCGAAATGAAGGACTTAGGTGAAGCGGCATACATCCTTGGGATCAAAGTTATAAGGGATCGCAAGAAAAGGATGTTGGCTTTATCCCAAGAGCCCTATATTGATGAGGTATTGGCTCGTTTTAACATGCAGGACTCCAAGAAGGGTAACCTACCTTATAAACATGGAGTTGCTCTATCAAAGAAACAGTGTCCTAAGACACCAGAGGCGATAGAGAGCATGAAAGCGGTTCCCTATGCTTCGGCATGCGGAAGCTTAATGTATGCAATGTTATGTACGAGACCTGATATTAGTTTTGCCGTGGGCATGGTTAGCAGATATCAGTCAAACCCAGGACAGGAACATTGGAGTGCAGTAAAGGCTATACTCAAGTACCTGAGAAGGACTAAGGAGTATATGCTAATTTACAAGGCCTCAGATTTGTTACCTCTAGGATATACCGATTCAGATTTCCAAGCAGATAGAGATAAGAGGAAATCAACCTCGGGATATGTGTTTACCTTAGGAGGTAGAGCTGTAATATGGAGGAGTGTAAAGCAGAAATGCGTTGCTGACTCTACCATGGAAGCCGAATATGTGGCAGCTTCGGAGGCAGCCAAAGAGGCAATATGGTTCAGAAACTTTCTTTTGGACATAGATGTGGTACCTAATTTGCCTTCGGAGGCAGCTTCGCATACACTCTTGTTATAGAGTGCAGGCGCCATATATCATTTCCATGTGCCTTAGAATATATTCTATTAAGTTATGTTGCGCCTACACTCTTATTACCTAGTGTAAGCGCCACATAAATCAATACTCTTACTTAGAATATTTCCTTGAGGCTTGGTTGTGGTTATGTTGTTCTTGCACTCTTGTTCCCTTGTGTAGGAACGACATAACATGTAAACTTGAAATGTTCTTCATGTGGCTTGATCAACTGATTTTCTTCTAATACATCAAGGTAATTCTCTTCATGCTGTGCTGACGCTTAGTGCACTGGTCTGGTTCACAAACGACTAATACTGAATTAAATCCTCTTGACTTCTATTCTTTTTCAGCTGATTAACCTTGACTTATGAATTACTTCTGATCATTGAAATCCTCTGACACCTATACTTAAATCATTACAATGTCTTTACTCTGAAATCTTCTGAACTCTTATTTGTTGCCGAGGCCTGAACATATTAATAAACTTCTCTCACTGACGTTCAGTAAGCCTTTCATCTTGAATGCTCCATGATGATGTATGTATGATTCTTATTCGCATGTCCTTCTAGATTCCTGTGTTGCATATTAGTATTATTTGACTTTCTTTGATTCTAGGTTGAGTTATCGATACCACTATTACATATTATGTTACATTATGCTTTATAAAGAACTTGAAGGAATGGACAACAAGACTATTGTTAGGAATCTACATGTGATTTGATGATAACATTAATCTTAGAATCATAGAAATTTTATTTGTTGTAACTGATCAATTGATATGAAAGTTATAAATATCAATTGATCAGGAAACCATTTATCAGTTGAAATGTTTATATGAATCAACTGATAATTTGGATTGTAGCATAGGTGTACTTAGTCTATTTCAATCGATAAGGTGTAAATCAATTGATATTTTGTTCATCAATTGATGTTAGAGTCGATTGATATAGATCATCAATTGATGTGTAAATTAAACTGTTAAATTGTAATTATGAGAAGACAGGAAATTGCACAAGTGAAGGATGATCAATTGATATTGAAGCATCGATGGATGAAGGATAAATTGAAGAAGCCAAGCCAAGGATTGAAGACCATCAACTGATGTGAAGACCCATCGACTGATATATCGATTGATAACATCTATCAATCGATAAGACATCTTTTATCAATCGATGGATATAAAGATCAATCGAAGAAGTACATCAGTTGATGGATTAAAGAATGGATCAATTGATATGCTTAACAACAAATTATCAATTGAGTGTGACAACACAGAAAGAATATCTGTTGAAGATCCAGAGAACAAAAGCACACCTATGGAAGACAGTCTAGAGTGACTGTGAAGACTCAATCAGAAGTTGTCTTTCAAACCTTTTTGTAAAATAGAAAAAGGTAAAAGGAAGGCAGGTAGAAACAATCCTAGAATAGGTATTGTAAAAGTACACTTGTGATATATAAACAAGTGTAGTAGCATTATTAGAAAACATACAAGTTAGACATTATTTTACAATCAACTGTTCAAGCTTGAGAGCACATTTGTAAGAACAGTTGATTTGTTTTCTAATCTTGTAAAAACGAAGCTAGGTTTCTTCTAACCTAGGAGCATTGAGCAAAAATACATATTGATGGAAAAACCAATCCATCAATAATTTTAAATCTCTTTGTTCAGTTTTATTTTTCAGCATTAATTTGTTCGAACTTATTCTCTTATTCTATCAAACATCAAGAACAAATATTAGAACACACAAAAAGTTTTAATATTTATATTCAACCCCCCTTCTACAAATATTGACATTGTTCTAAGGAATAACAATTGGTATCAGAGCAGGCTTTCAACATACAGAAAGTTTAAAGATCAAGAACAGTCAATATGGGCAAAAAGATTCAGGTGTGAAGATTCCAGTTTTAGAGAAAGATGAATATTTTCCATGGAAGGTAAAAATGCATCTGCATCTTCTTTCTCCTGACCCTTCCTATGTTCACTGCATAGAGAAAGGTCCTCATGTTCCCATGAAGCTAGTCACAGGTGTAAACCCTGATGGAACTCTGCACTTGACAGACATGTTCCAAAACTCATTTCTGAGTTCACAGAAGAGGATGAAAAAGAAGTACTCAAAGACAAGAAGGCTATGAACATTCTGTTTAATGGCCTAGATAAAGATATGTTTGACAATGTTATAAACTGTACTTCATCAAAAGAAGTATGGGATACATTTCAAACTCTGTGTGAAGGAACTGAACAAGTAAGGAAAAACAAGATGCAACTCTTGATTAAAAAATATGAATCATTTCATTTCAAGAGTGGAGAATCTATCAATGACACCTATAGCAGATTTCAGAAGTTGTTAAATGGACTGAAGCTATATGGTAGGGTTTATGCAACTGAGGATACAAATCTAAAATTTCTTAGATCTCTTCCAAAAGAATGGAAACCAATGACTGTTTCCATTAGACAATCTCAGGACTTCAAGGATTTTACACTAGAGAAACTTTATGGTATTCTTAAGACATATGAGTTGGAAATCCAACAAGATGAAGAGATTGAGAAGAATCAAAGAAAAGAGAAAACTGTGGCTTTGGTAGTCAAGGGAAATGAAGAGAAGAAAGAAAATGGCTATGAAGAAGAGTCTGTCATGATGGCTGGTGATGCTGTTGAAGAATCATTCAAGAGAAAAGGAAAGAGCAAGTGTGAAGAAGATGAAACATGCTCTCAGGATGATTTGGATGAGATTGATGAGCACCTTGCATTTCTATCAAGGAAATTTTCAAAGCTAAAATTCAAGAAGAATCCATATGCTCAAAGGCCTGGATCCCAGTTTAGAAGCAACAATCAAAATAAAAATTTGGTTGATAGATCTAAATTCAAATGTTTTAACTGTGGATTGGCTGGTCATTTCTCAAATGAGTGCAGAAAGCCAAAACAAGAAAAGGCAAAGTCATATGAGGGTATTGACTATAAGAAGAAATACTTTGACCTTTTAAAACAGAAAGAAAAGGCTTTTGTCACTGAGGAGAAGGACTGAGCTGCTGAGGATAGTGATTCTGAAGAATATGTCAATCTTGCATTAATGGCCAACCATGAAGATGAAGAAGCTAGTTCAGCATCCAATCAGGTATTAGCTACAAACTTTTCTGAGCTTTCAGCTGATGAATGCAATAGTACTATTAATGAAATGTCCAATGAATTGTACAATTTGCATGTCACTCTAAAATCTCTAAACAAAGAAAATCTCAAGTTAAAGAACACCATTGATGCCTTAACTGAGAGGAATATTTTTCTTGAAAATGAACTTGTTTGTTTAGAAAGATTTAAGCAGGAAAGAAAGGATGCTAGGAATGAACTAGTAAACAGTTTGAAAAGAGAAGAATTGTTGAAAGAACAATTGGCTGAAGAAATTGAAACCATTAGCAAATGGAATAGGTCTGCTAAAACTGCCAAACAAATTATTGATGTTCAGGGTGTAGATACTCTAGGAGAACTCCCCAAATCAATAGGCAAGTCATTGGCTGATACTTCAATGGATAAAGATCAATCGACTGCTAATCCTTCATCAACTGATAAGGATTATCAATCGATTGATGCTGAATCAATCGATAAGCATCCATCGACAAGTAAATCATCAATGGCTAATAAAAAGAACAAATTTAGCACTCCTATTAAGTTTGTTAAGGAAACCAAAAATCAAGTTGAGGCTGAGGCTGAGAAAATCAACATAGGAAGCTTATCCAAGAAACAACTAAAAGAAAAATTAGAAAAGATAGCACCTATGGAAATTACTCAACCTAGGTCTGAGAAAAAGAAAAAGAATAGGAATGGTAAAGTAGGCATAAATAAGCACAACAACTACACTCCTGATATGTATGCCCCTAGAAAGGTATGTGCTAAATGTGGTAGTGTAAATCATTTGTCCATGCAATGCAAGAATGAAAAGAAGTCTATATCTGCAAATGATTTAAATATACATGCCATGATTGCAAATGCCATGTTTACCAATCCTATGCTCATGAATGCCATGTCTTCTAATTTGGTTGCACCTAATGTTCATATGCCTTATGCACAAGTTCCATACATGTATAATCCCTTCTTTGCATATCCTAATATGAACATGCCTGGTATGCCATGGAACATGCCTAATGTAAATGATGAAATCCATGGAAATTCTGCCATGAGTTCTAAGGTGTCAAAGCCCCAAAAGTCAACTCCCAAAGATAAAGTGGATTTAAACCCACCAAAACAAAAGGAACCTAAGTTGACAACAGGGGCTCAGGCTGCAACTAATAAAAGAGGACCCAAGGCAACTTGGGTACCAAAAGTAACTTGATTGTTTTATGTGTGTGCAGGGAAACAGGAAGAAAAATCTCTGGTATTTGGATAGTGGATGTTCAAGGCACATGACTAGAGATTTGTCCCTGCTCACAAAGTTTGTGGAAAAGGCTGGCCCAGGAGTTACTTTTGGAGATAACAACAAAGGTTTTACTCTGGGATATGGCTCAATTGCAAAAGAAAATGTTATCATTGAAACTGTAGCACTGGTTGATGGATTGAAGCACAATCTGCTCAGTATAAGTCAACTGTGTGATAATGGTAATGGTGTGTGGTTTACAACTGAATCATGCATCATAGCCAACAAAGAATCTGGTGAAATTCTCTTAACGGGAGAAAGAAAAGGAAATGTCTATGTGACTGATTTTCTCTCTGTAAAAGCAAATTCAATGACATGTCTACTTAGCAAAGCCAATACAGATGAAAGTTGGATTTGGCACAAGAAACTAGCCCACTTAAATTTCAAAGCCATGAATTTATTGGTTAGAAAGAATCTGGTTAGAGGCATTCCACAGATGGAATTCACCAAGGATGGACTATGTGATGCCTGTCAAAAGGGAAAACAAAGAAAAGCATCATTCAAGTCAAAGTCTAAATCATCAATTGATAAGCCTCTGGAATTACTGCACATGGACTTATTTGGACCAGTCAACATCATGTCAATTGCCAAAAAGAAATATGCCTTAGTAATTGTGGATGACTTCACAAGATTTTCATGGGTATATTTCTTACATTCTAAGGATGAGGCAAGCAAATTAATTATCAATCATGTGAAGAATGTTGACAATGGTACTGAATGGAAGGTCAAGAAATTTAGAAGTGATAATGGTACTGAATTCAAGAATTCAACCATGAGAGAATTCTGTGAAGAAAAAGGTATCACTCATCATTTCTCTGCTCCAAGAACTCCACAGCAAAATGGAGTAGTTGAAAGGAAAAATAAGACCTTAATTGAAGCTGCTAGAACTATGTTAGAAGAAGCAAAACTACCTACATACTTCTGGGCAGAAGCAATTAATACTGCTTGTTACATTCAAAATATCTCCATGGTCAATAGATTTCAAGGCAAAACACCATATCAATTGATAAAGAAAGACAAGAAGCCAACAGTTAATTTTCTTCATGTCTTTGGCTGCAAATGCTTTGTACTGAGAAATCAAGGTGATAATCTAGGAAAATTTGAAGCCAAAGCTGATGAAGCTATATTTGTTGGATATGGAATAACAACCAAAGCATACAGAGTCTACAATCTTAGATTACACATTGTTATGGAATCTATGCATGTAGTCTTTGATGACAAGAAAATTCAAGGGTTGTTTGATGAAGGATTTCATGATCTATTACATTTTGAAAATGAATCCACAAGTAATATTGAAGATAGTGATGATGATGTGGAAAACACAAGAGTTCAAGTACCTAGAATCCTCCCATCAATTGATGTCAATGCATCAACAGATAACTTATCAGTTGACAATCATCAATCAACTGATAATACATCAATTGATAATCATTCGATGGATATCAACTCTACTCAACAATCTTCAAGTAGAGTGTCCATCTCAGGGGGAGGGTTCTCAAATAGTCAATCACATCACAATGATCATAACACTTCCAACGATCATGAAGCATCATCTTCAAGGACAAATTTACCATCACAAAGGAAATGGACAAAAAGCCATCCCTTTGAATTAATAATTGGAGATGCAAATGATGGTGTCAAAACTAGAAGTGCAACTCAAAATGAATGCTTGTATAGTAGCTTCCTGTCTCAAGAAGAACCAAAAAGGATTGAAGAAGCCTTGAATGATCCTGATTGGATAATTGCTATGCAAGAAGAGTTGAATCAATTCGAAAGAAACAAGGTATGGAAGCTGGTGCCCAAACCAAAGAACAAGTCTATCATTGGTACAAAATGGGTGTTCAGAAACAAAATGGATGAATCTGCAGTAACAAGAAATAAAGCAAGATTAGTGGCAAAGGGCTATTCACAAGAAGAAGACATAGATTTTGATGAAACCTTTGCACCTGTTGCAAGGTTGAAAGCAATCAGAATCTTCTTAGCATATGCTGCTCATGCAAATTTCAAGGTGTATCAGATGGATGTGAAAAGTGCTTTTCTCAATGGAGAACTAGAAGAAGAAGTATATGTAGAACAACCTCCTGGTTTTATTGATCCTATTCATCCTGGATTTGTATACTATCTTCTCAAGGCACTTTATGGATTAAAACAAGCACCTAGAGCCTGGTATGACACCTTGTCTAAATTCTTGATTGAGAATCACTTCACAAGAGGTACTGTTGATAAAACTCTCTTTCATAGAAATGTAAATGGCTCTATGATTCTTGTTCAAATCTATGTAGATGACATTATTTTTGGCTCAACTAATGAAAAACTTTGTAAAAAGTTTGCTAAGTTGATGCAGAGTAAATATGAAATGAGCATGATGGGAGAACTTACCTACTTTCTTGGATTGCAAATCAAACAAGTCAAAAATGGTATTTTCATAAATCAAACCAAATATATTTCTGATTTATTAAAGAGATTTGATTTAAGTGAATGTTCTTCTGCTAAAACTCCCATGGCCACTGCAACTAAACTTGAATTAAACACTAAGGAAGCAATAGTGGACATTTCAAGTTATAGAGGCATGGTTGGCTCATTACTTTATTTAACTGCAAGTAGGCCAGATATAATGTTTGCTACATGTCTTTGTGATAGGTTTCAAGCTAATCCTAGAGAATCTCATTTGATTGCAATAAAAAGAATATTCAGATATCTCAAAGGAACTCCAAATCTTGGAATTTGGTATCCTAGAGATTCTGAATTTGATCTAATTGGCTATTCAGATGCAGATTATGCAGGTTGCAGAATTGACAGAAAAAGTACAACAGGCTCCTGTCAATTTCTAGGAAATAAGCTTGTTTCATGGTTTAGCAAGAAGCAGAATTCAGTGTCTACATCTACTGCAGAGGCTGAATACATTGCAGCTGGAAGTTGCTGTGCACAAATATTATGGATGAGGAATCAACTACTTGACTATGGGTTCAACTTGAACAAGATTCCTATTTTCTGTGATAATACAAGTGCCATTGCTATAATAGAAAATCCTGTGCAACATTCCAGAACCAAGCACATTGATGTAAGGTATCACTTCATTAGGGAACATGTAATGAATGGTACAGTTGAATTACATTTTGTCCCTAGTGAAAGACAACTTGCAGACATTTTTACCAAACCATTAGATGAATCTACCTTCAATAGATTGATCTGTGATTTAGGAATGCTTAATTATATTTAATCCTTTAAATGTCTGACAAGTAATGTAATTATATTGATGGTAGCCATTGATTATGTTAAATTATTGATTCTTCAATAATCAACTGATAAATATTTTACATATCAATGGATATTATTGGAGCTTTCGACAGATAAATATATCAATTGATGATATATTTGTTTATCGATGGATAGGGGTAACTATCGACCGATAGATATATCAATCAATGATATATTTGTCTATCGATGGATAATTGTACCTATCGATGGATAAGAAATTTATCAATCGATGACCTGGAATTTTAATAGTCCAAGTCATCAATCGATCTGTACAAACTCTAGCCGTTGATTACTTATTTTATCAATTGATTAATACATACACTCCTGTATGTATATCAGTCGATTGCCAAAATTGGTAACTTTTACTCTTAAATACTCTTCCAACGGTCAATTTTGTTCTATTTTGAGTAAGTAATTGATTGAGAAATCAGTAAATATAAATAGTGAGATTAAAACATCTTTAATTCTTACTTTGCAATTTTTTTTTACTAACGACTTCTCTATCTCTTTCTCTTTATCAATCTTTGAACTTACTCTGTATCTATCTCTTGCTAAGAACCCTAAACTGCTATTGTCTAATTATTGTTTTTGTTATAATTACTAACAAGTTTGCCAGTTAATTCTATTATAAATCTTCAAACTCGATAATGGCATCTTCAAAGAAAGTCTCACAATCTGGATTCTACTATGAGCTCAACAACTTTGTTGCTTGCACTATGGTGGAGGAAGCCCCAACAGAATTCCATCCTCTAATGGAATTTCTAAAGAATTCAAAAATTTCAAAGGCCCTCTCAGAAGCACCAAAAATAGTGTGCAATCTAGTTGAAGAATTCTGGACAACAGCAGAAGTAGCAGATGATTTTTCTACAATCTCCTTTGATTGCAAAGGACAAAGGTATATTCTAACCACTGTGGTCTTGGGTGAGTGTTTAAATATTCCGTCAAATAATACTGAAAATGCACCCACTGACACAGATATTAGAAACATGCTTAGGGAAATCAATTATACTGCTCCTGATGCTAGTCTAGGTAGTATTGTTAGAAAGAATCTAAGAAAAGAATGGTCATATTTCTTTGATGCTTTAATAAAGTGTTTTTCTGGTAAGGTTAGTAATTTTGATGCAATAACAACAAGTATGCAACAAGTAGGGTATAGCATTTTATATGATAGATATCATAATTTAGGAAGCCTGTTACTCAATGAAATATCTGCCAAATTGGGGAATAAAATAAATAGATCTAATCATATTTATTATGCAAGATTTATTATGATTATTATTAACCACTTTGTCAAGGATATTGAGATTGACAGGAATACAGAAATTTTGGATTGCTGGACTCAAAACAAAAGGGTCTTTAAAGACTTGGTTAGGATCAATCTTCACAGCAATGTGGAATTGATCTATCCCCCTTTTGTTCAGGTATTTATCTCTACTTTAAACTCTTCTCAACCTAATTCTTCTTTGCCTTCTGTGACTATGGAGGGTGGTAGTAATGACCCCAACCCTCCTACCCAAGCCACACAACTAATCTCTAAATCCAAATCTAAGAAACCAACCTCAACAGGTTCTCAAAAACCTGCTGTTATAAAAACCAAGAAAAGAAAATCAACTATTGTGGTAGATAGATTAGAGGAGGATGTAGGTGGTGAGGGAACTGGGGAACATCAAAGAACCCAGAAGGATAAGGAGAGTGAGGGTGTGCAACCTCAACCAAGCCACTCCATAGTCTCCCAAAAGACTGTGGATGTTAACATGGAAAAAACCACATCCCTATTGCCATTCTCTCAAAAGGATGACAATATTGAAAATAGCCCACAACCAGGGGCACAGAATCAAATTGGGGACACAAAAGCCAAAACACTAACACCATACAAAAGAAGAGAAAAGAAAGTCACCTTTGCACTTGGGGAATCACACACTGCAAAACCACAGGAAACTGTGGAGGAGCCTTCACAAAGTCTGCTTGATGCATCTCATATAAATGATGAGATGCGGTCCCATTCTCTTTCAATTCCTATCTCTTCTATTCTTCTTTCCCCATCTCAAACTTCTTCAGAAAATGTTTTGATAGATTATCGAACATTTTCAGATTCTCCTTCTTTGTTTTTCAAGGAGAAGCCAACACTCTCTCCTGAATCTTCTTCTCAGAATTTTCAGGATTCTATTTCCCATATCATTTCAAACATTACTTCTCAAATTAATTCAACTGTTTCTACTCCATCAACTGATGTTCCTTCATCAATTGCTCACTATTGATGGTTCCTTAGAAGCTGCTGAGACTGAGATTCTCTCTCAATATAGAAGAACAATAGTGGAAGGAGACATTGAAGATCCTACTCAAAGGATAATTGCTCACTATATGAGAGAATCAATGAAAATTCAAAAGATGACAGTAACAGGAGTAAGGAGGGAACTGGAGAGGATCAAGGACTCTATCTCATCTAACAAGGATGCAATGGACAGAAGATTGGATGAGAAGCTACCATTCAACACCATGAATAGCATCAAAGACAAGCTTTTCAAAGAATCCAAAAATTTTACATCCTTGGAGACAAGAGTAGGTTCTCTAGAAAAGAAGATGGATGATATTATCAGAGGTCAAAATCTTCATGCTTCCATTCTTCAAAAGTTTCTTGACAGACTTCCACCACCCCCTCCAATTGATGATAACAAAAAGGGGGAGAATACAAAGAAGAAGGATGATGGTGATGGTGGTGATGGTAAAGGTGGTTCTGGTATGGATAAGTCAAGTGGCATTGGTGGTTCTGCACCCAAAAGATATAAAAGCAGAAGTAACAGGGACAATCAATCTTCAAAGAAATCTAAGTCATCTAATTCTCCAAAAGATGATTTAGAACAGAAAAAGAAAGAATACAAGAAGTTTGATGAAGATATTGAAGCTAGGAGAATTTCTAGGGAGAAAGAAACTCAATTAATGATTGAGAGGGAAAAGAAAAGAATTGAAGATCTAAGGAGAAGCACGGAGTTAGTAATAGAGGCAGTAGAAAAAGGAGACTTGGATGAGTTCATTGCTCAAACAAGAAAAATAAATGAAGATGCACAAAAGGCTGCCAAGGAAAGAAACTCAAATACAGAAGCTTTTCTTCAATTGGATATTGAAGCTCTTAAAGAAAAGAAGAAAGGGAAAGCAATAGTGATTGAAGAAGAGAAGAAGAAAGAGACTGAACCAGTAAGTCAAAAGCTACTTCAAGGAGCCATCACTATAGGAATCTCAGATGCCTCAAGGAGAGAAAGGGAGAATGAAGAGATTGCTAGACAGATGGAAATGCAATGACATTTGGAAGAAGAGCTACAGGCAGAGCAACCATTGAGAAAAAGGAGAAAAGTTACTATGGCCAAGAAAAGGTCAAGTTCTACTCAAGAAATAGTGGTTTAGGAAAACCTTCAGGGTCAACAAGAAGAAATCAAGGAGGAGGTCACAATTGAAGGATATGATTTGAAGGGAATACCAGTAATCAATGAAAAAGGATTAATTGGAGTAAGGACTCACCCTGCAACCTCTAACCATGAAGAATCAATGAGGTTGGAGTATGAAAATGGAGTGAAAACAATCTATTCATTGAAAGTGATAATGAAGCAAAGCTACAATGTTTTAAAGACTATTCTTCCTTTACTCAACAGAAGGTACAAACTCAACATTACAATTGCTCAGGAGATTCAACAGCAAATATCAAAGTTAAGGAGATCCAAGGCTGAAGCTGAACCTGATTCACCTCTAAAGCTATGGAAGTCACAGATCAAAAAGGTGGTGTTTGAGCCAAAGTATGCTATGATTTTTACAGATATAGAGGGCAATACAAAGTTCTTTGATATCTGCAAATATCTGGACAAAATCACAGATGAAGAAATACACTACCTTATGAGGCAACTTGGAGAAACTAACAGGGATGAAGCAATATTGAGAAGTTCTTTCATGAGGCAACTAAAGGAAAATGCTGAGAAGAGAAGGAAGAGGAACTAATTTAAATCATGAAGACATTGAAGCTGCTTGCAGGAGTTATCTATCAATCTGGTACTTCCAAAATAAATGTGCCAATTAAATTTCTTGATTTTATCTGAATGTAAATTTTTAAGGGTTTTTGTTATCATCAAGTAGATTTATGCCTGTTAAGAACACAGACACAAATAAGGGGAGATTGTTAGGAATCTACATGTGATTTGATGATAACATTAATCTTAGAATCATAGAAATTTTATTTGTTGTAACTGATCAATTGATATGAAAGTTATAAATATCAATTGATCAGGAAACCATTTATCAGTTGAAATGTTTATATGAATCAACTGATAATTTGGATTGTAGCATAGGTGTACTTAGTCTATTTCAATCGATAAGGTGTAAATCAATTGATATTTTGTTCATCAATTGATGTTAGAGTCGATTGATATAGATCATCAATTGATGTGTAAATTAAACTGTTAAATTGAAATTATGAGAAGACAGGAAATTGCATAAGTGAAGGATGATCAATTGATATTGAAGCATCGATGGATGAAGGATCAATCGAAGAAGCCAAGCCAAGGATTGAAGACCATCAACTGATGTGAAGACCCATCGACTGATATATCGATTGATAACATCTATCAATCGATAAGACATCTTTTATCAATCGATGGATATAAAGATCAATCGAAGAAGTACATCAGTTGATGGATTAAAGAATGGATCAATTGATATGCTTAACAACAAATTATCAATTGAGTGTGACAACACAGAAAGAATATCTGTTGAAGATCCAGAGAACAAAAGCACACCTATGGAAGACAGTCTAGAGTGACTGTGAAGACTCAATCAGAAGTTGTCTTTCAAACCTTTTTGTAAAATAGAAAAAGGTAAAAGGAAGGAAGGTAGAAACAATCCTAGAATAGGTATTGTAAAAGTACACTTGTGATATATAAACAAGTGTAGTAGCATTATTAGAAAACATACAAGTTAGACATTATTTTACAATCAACTGTTCAAGCTTGAGAGCACATTTGTAAGAACAGTTGATTTGTTTTCTAATCTTGTAAAAACGAAGCTAGGTTTCTTCTAACCTAGGAGCATTGAGCAAAAATACATATTGATGGAAAAACCAATCCATCAATAATTTTAAATCTCTTTGTTCAGTTTTATTTTTCAGCATTAATTTGTTCGAACTTATTCTCTTATTCTATCAAACATCAAGAACAAATATTAGAACACACAAAAAGTTTTAATATTTGTATTCAACCCCCCCTTCTACAAATATTGACATTGTTCTAAGGAATAACAACTATGGTCTTCATGGCAAAGAAATTTAGAAACTTAGGATTCAAGAAAAATAAAAGTTTTAAACCAAAACTAAATTTCAAATCTTCAAGCATAGTTGTACCCACCTTATTTTAAACCAAAACTTAGAAATAAAAGTTTTATTTTAAAAATATAAAAATTATTTTTGTACCCATTTTCCATCAAAATTCGAATTATTACTTGTTTTAATTCAGAAATCAGCATAGTGAAATTACTAAAATACCCCTAGCTTTATAAAACCTCATCACCGTCTTTTCTTCCCCATTACCATGTTCTAGCAGCTTCCAGGTCTTTACTCTCTCTCTCATCCTTGCGATTCTTTTCTTTCTTTCCTTTCCATTCAATTTGCATAGCAATTACTAGTTAATCATCTTGCTTCTTTGATTTCCTGCTATAGTTTGAGTTGATTTTTGGTGTATGGAGTTTATATTAGCTTTGCATATATGTATATTCGAGTGTATGTATATGTGTGTTCGATAGTGACATGCAAGCTTCAATGAGTCTTTGATTGCAATTCTTGTGTTTGTACTTAGTTATTAATGGAGATTAGGAGTGAGTAGTAAGGTGTAGCACTCGAATCGAGGCCACCCGAACTCACTATTGTCGGCGATGAGGTACCCCGAGCCGGTGACTTTCCTTCACAACATTACTCACGGTTTTGATAAATCTAGTTGCTATGGGTCTTGGTTGTGGAGAATCGAAGGTTGCATGCTTAAATTTCTTTAGATAAGTTAAGAACTGCTACTGTAAATGAAGTCGTTCAGTATCTATATTAATTCAGATTTTAAAACTAATTACATATTTGGATTCCTTGCGAAAAATAGCTGGAATAGGCTCTTGAATCATGTCAATCGGATTTAAAATGAATAAGTTATAGGTGGTCAAAGTTTGGCTATGGGAGTTGACTTCGAGGAGAGAGAAAACTAGGTTGATGTGAGAAAGAAGATGATGACGTGGCTAGTTCTAATTGGCTAGAATAAAAAAAATAGTTTTTATATTAATTGAAGGGTTAAATGAAAGTATTTGAAAAAGTGTTTGATATGAAAGTTTAAGTAAATAATTTTTCGGATTTATTAGTATAATTAGATTTTGGGTTTCAGTATAAAATATTAAATTATATTTATATTTCTTGGTATTAATAAATAATGTAAAATTGGATAAATTGGTTGTGATATCACTTTTGGTTTGGTCTTGGTATTTTAATTCAAATTCTTGAAATTAGATTTGTAATGGATGTTGTTGTGATAAGTTCTGATTGTTTGGATTATAATAATATTTGGGTACTCAAATTGGATACTTCATTATGTGATTAAGAATATGAAATGTTATTTATGGTATACATATATGCTTGTTTGGATTAATAATTATTTGTGTCGGTTGTATTCCGACGGATAGCTTAATAAACAAGGGAGGTGCTGCCAAATTTTTTCTAAAAACAAACGATTTGAAAGGCTGTATGTATAGACCTATATGTAACATAGGGTTATAACTCAACACAAGAACAGGACGTGTAAATAATATGAAGTTATCACCGGAATCAGGAAGACATGAAGACTTGGTAAAGACAAAAGATAAAGAAGAAATCTACAGACTCGAAGCATTAACTCACTGGAAGAAGTTCATTAATATGTTCATGCCTCAGTGAAGAATAAAGGTTGAATTATTCAAGGATGTGGAAGCAGTGAAGCAGTTGTCAAACTACCAGAAAGATTCTAGTGATCCAAATCTACAAATTAGTCAAGCAATGAATTGCAGAGCTCAAGTGCAGGAATCGAGAAGATAGAATACACCGCAAATACAAAGAATCAAAATATTATGTTAGGTCCAAAGTGTTGTAGAGGGGGGGTGAATACAACATTTTAGAATAATGAGAGAATGTATAAATATGCAGGTAATAAATTATGACACATAATTTCAAGAATATATCATTATATTCATTGAAGGATTTGCTACAACATTCATAAAGGCATCATGATAAGTTGAACAATAAATACAGCAATTAAAGCTAGATTCAACTGATCCTCTCTCTCACTATTGTTTTACAGTAAATGCTCTCTCTTTTTAATATATCGTTGAAATACAGAGATAAAAGTCTGTCTACTAATAAAAACAAAGTGCTGCTTTTATAATGTCATGTAGTCTTGATCTTGTCCTTTTTGTGTACGTGGCCCAATCAGGACTTCGACAACAAAAAGTACTTTCCCAACAACTCTGGATCAACCGTTCACAATAAGCCACTTGTCCCTTAAACATTAAATGTTACATATCTACCCGCATCTCGATCTTCGCCTGGACCCATCTCGATCTCGATCTGTGAAAATCTCGATCTCGATCTGGGAGAATCTCGATCTCGATCTATGAAGATCTCGATCTCGATCTGAGAGAATCTCGATCTCGATCTATGAAGATCTCGATCTCGATCTCGATCTGCCGTGGATCGAGATTTGCCTTTGCAATGTTTATCTTTAATTTTCAATCTCGATCCGCATCTCGATCTGCTGTGGATCGACATTTGCCTTGCAAATATGCACTCATCGAATGTTGACTTTCTTTAGTGACCAATTGTGGATTAACCTTTATGAGCAAGTTTCCCTAGCTTCTTCAATTTCTTTTCCTCACTCAATTCAAATGAGATCTTCTATTACTGACATGAACTTGCCTCCAATGTCCTGACACTTGATGCAAAGGTCTGGTTCATAAGTGACTAGTCTTGTAGGGGTTCTTGCTTCTGAATGTCAGTTCTCATTTGTTGATTAACCTTTACATTATCCAGTTGTTGAGATTCATCACATGAAATCACTTTGGTCTTCTTGATACTTTTTTGTCATTAATTTGATTCTCCATTAGATAAGTTAGGGCATGAGCAATACTGAGATTGAACTTCTTCTCACTTATGCATCCTTGATTAACCAAATTAGTTACTTGTAGTTACCAAGTATCATTACCATTCCTTCAGTTGATTGATTCCATGTGCTTCTTCAGTTTCTCTTGTTTTGCTGTTGTTTTATCTTTTATTTAGTTGAGTTACATAGTAATTAAGTGTTACAAGTTAGTACACCTATGCCTTTCAATCTCCCCCTATTTGATTGTCTAACAATGACAACCAAATTCACAATGAGGATAACTCAACTAACCAGGGACTGAAAAAGATAAAATAACATTCATAAAAGATCATGTCAACTTGCATAATGCTTGGCTTGATTAATTAACTTCATGTCTATTACTGATACTTCAAGTGCCAAAATTGGACACCTGTTGGCTCGATTAAATGGCTTCATGCTCTTCTAGAGATTTTCTCTAAGTACTTTAAGAGCACGGTCCACTCAATCTTCAATTATCCTTCTGAAGTCCTTTTAGCAGTATTACCACCGCCGAACTTCGCGAAATAATTGACGCCTAATATAAACCAGTTTCAAGACACTTAGCTAACTAACTTCTACCTTACACTACACAAGAAAACAGATAATATATATTTACAATGCAGGAAAACAAGAAAACAAATTACAACACAAAGAAACATTACAAGCATAATACATTAAAACTTTGATTTCTTGCGCTCCTCTTCCTCACGAGCTTTCTTCTTGGCTGCTTTTTCTTTCTTCATGAACTCAGGGTTGCAGACTTCATCCATTCTTTTCTTGAGAAGATTAAGTCCTTCTGCTTCCACATGATTTCTGATCTTGTAATCTTGAAACAACCTCAACCACCTTTCAACCATGCTGCGAGTGGTAAGCTTCGTGGGAATGTCTTCAAACATCAGCTTCGTGACTTTGTCAGGATACCCCTTTTCCCCTTTCTTCCTTATAACCAGCTACTTAGGGTATCCAATGACAATAACGGTGGTGCATTGCTGTAGCCTCTGAATGTCAAGTTGTTTTCTTCTCTTACAGAAATTATCAAATGTGACCCTTAGATAATCCTGATCAAGCTCGTCAACATCATCCATCTCATCAATCAATTCCCTAATGATACACAGTGTTTCATGACTGTGTTCTGCAAAGATGTCATACTTGATTTCAATGATGATTTCCACCTGATGCTTGTCTGTATAGATCAGCAGATCATTCTCATTCTCAGCTTTGCTCTTGACAAACTTGACATTTGCACTAACCACTGCATTAGCTTCCTCCCTTATTTCCCCTTCTTCTGGAATGTCTATTCTTGGATCTCCGTATCTCTGCACATGCTCCCTTATTGCCTCGTCTTGCTGCTCGAATGCATAGTCTTCAGGTTCCTTCTTAACCACTGGTAGTGTAGCTTCAGGCAACTTGTATCTAGCGTCTTGCCTTCTTATCAGCTTCTCCAAGTCCTTAGCCACCAGCTTCTTTTCCTTTGTTAGAAAACCCTTAGAGAGGACTAGCTTTGCAACTGCCTTCAGCACATTTCCGCTCGGAGTTAGTTTCGAGTCATGCAGATTTACGATCCTCAAGACCTTGTCATGGACATATCTGATCTGGTAGGGATTTAGAATAATGTCAACCCCTCTGTCTTCAGCCATCTTCAACAATTTCTCCTTAAACAGCACTTCAGTCTTGACAGAGGTGTCTACCTTGTGAGCGAATTCTACCAGTTCACTTGCACCCCTTGCATGGAAGAAAGCTTCATCGACCATACACGGCCCGATTTTTGTTATGGGTGTCCAAGTGATCATCAGATTCCATGCCTTCTCCTTGAATATGACTTGTACGGAGGTGCATCCCTGTCTTATACAATTTAGATAATTCAGCAGCCCAGGGTTTAGATTTTCTAGCTTATGAAGAAGAAAGCTCAATCTTTCTTAGTCATGAGCATAGGCTCTTGTTCAGCTAAGGCTTCTCTAGCCTTGTCCCACTCGGGACCTTCCCTCCTTATGTCAGCCTGGACCTTAGGATCTTTGATCTTTTTCATTTCATACTCATGCTGAGTTTTCTGAGCCGCTCTCTTCTCCTTTGCCATTAGTTCTTTTTCAACTATCCCTTGTAGCACTTCTTCATTTACTCTTTCTCTGGCTTCTCTGAAAATCTCTCCTTGCATCTCCGTTTCATCAACTTCTTCTTCTGGGACATGCTCGTCAACAACCGAGTGGTCTCCTGCATTACCTGTGCCAGATCCGCCAGGATTTAGACCTCTTTCTTGTTCCCATTCTCTTGCCCGTTGCTCGAGTCTCGACCTCCTTGCCACTAAGGCTTCTACATCCATGTCATCCTCATCAGAATCTTCAATAAAGTCTCCCATAAATGCATCGACAAGAGGTGTTTCTTTCTCAGCTTCTTCTTCAACTACCATCTTCTGTTTGCCTTTGTCCTTACGAGCCGGTTGAGCCTCCTCCACCTTTTCACCAGATTTGTTTGAGGACTCGATCACCGGACCCTTACTAGTCAGCTTTTTCAGACCCTGATCCTCCTTCTCCCCCTTAGGTATGTTATCCTCATCAGGAGCATCATCATCATTATTATCGTCACCACCACCACCGGTTGAAGGACCAGGTCCAGTCCTGTTACGTCCAAAGACAACATCAAGTAGTTCATTCAGCTTCGTCCAAACCTGAGACATGCCATGAGTGACATCATCTACTGACCTCCCAACCTCCACCTGTGCCAATCCAAGATTGTTTATCTTGTCAATCATTTAATTTTAGACGGCAATCAGGTTCTTCATGAACTGAGCTCCAACCTCCAATCTTCCAGAGTGAGAAGAGACAGCAGCAATAACACCAGCAACTCCAGCCTCCAAAGCCTCCACTTTCTTCACTAGATCCTGCAATTTGGGGGACGGTGTTTGGCTTGGGTTAAACTGTTTACTCTCGCCGGGTTCTATTTCACTTAAGATCCCTAAAAAGAAGGGATCTACTCTCCCTGTCTCTCCCTCGTGTTTAGAGCCTAACAGTACCAGAGCCTCATCCACTAATCGCTGGGGACTAGCGGTGAGTTGGTCGGCGATATCGGTCAGTGAGACTGAGCCTTTAAGCGCTGTGTCTACGATAGGAGATGGCGTTATGACCATGTCATCCCCTTGTCCACCAAGAACCTTTTCTGGTTCGCTGGGCTGTTCTGGAGGCGTAGACCCACCAGTCACCAGATGTCGTTGCTCTGCGAGCAACTTGTTTTCTGATTTAGATGAGGAAGCGTCATCCGTACTGGATTCGACAGACTCTTCCGCATTAAAACTTCCTGAGATCCTAGCATCAGAAGTGCTAGTCTCAGTTTGCCATTCCCCTTCCGAGAAATTGCTCAAAGAGCCCTGAGCGGACAACTCAGGGGAGGTAGGGCCAGCTCCTATTGGCTGTTGAGCTGGACCCCCTCCTTGACTCTCACCAACATGCCTAGGCGAGTGCGAATGTGTTGAAATGTTTTGGAGAGGAGAGCCACCAGCGTGAGGTGTGGTGGCTGTGAGAGGTGAACTAGCCTTAACAGGTTGTGCAGTTGCCACTGGGTTTGAATCCACCTTTTGCTTCTTTGGTTGTGGCAGAGCTGCTGAAGTGACTACTCTCTCAACTCCTACACTCCCTCCACTCGAATCACTCGACTTAGATAAGCTTGCCTTTCTTTTATCACCAGTTTTAGGGCTGGCTGAACGTTTATGAACAGAAGGGCTTGCAGCCTGGGGGTTTTCAGGCCCACGGCTATAGAAAACAGGTTGAATTGATGATTGATCAAGATCAGCAAGAATAGGTACCTGACTCAGAAGATCGTCATCCTTGTCAGCTCCAGCTTCTGCAACATTTGCCTCGGCCATGTCAGCATCCATACCTGCTTCTTCCAAATGTCTAGGCACTTGATCTCCACCTTCAGCTTCGTTACCGCTACTCTCAGCTTCTACTGCAGTAAACTGAGAAGCATGCCTCCTAGCATACTCATCTTGCAGATCCTGGAAGTACGGAGTCAGGCGCAAATCAAAAAGTCTTGACTTTTGCTGGGTTTCCATGGTGGAGATACTCTTTAGAGTCATATCAAAACATGTCATCCTTTCAGAGCCTTGAAATACTCTTCTGTGTTCCTCTGAAAGGACGTCATCCAGAACCATCTGAAGAAATCTTGGCATCCATCATTTGACTAGACCATCTTCCGGATTCCTAGATGCATTCTTCTCCAATGCCTACCTCTCAAGCAACTGAATCAACAGATGTTTGCCCACATTCACCTTCCTGTTGTTTGCCACTCCATATAGTATTACCCGGCAGCTGTTGTTCATTGGCCTGTAGTCTTTGTCCTTTGGGAACATGCAGCGTTGAATTGCTTGAACTACATAATCCCACTCAGCTGGTAGCATACCGGTGTTAACCTTTGTTACCTTGATAGGACCCGTGGGAGGGCGACAACCTATCTCCGTGAATAATTGCAACATATCCTCCATAGTGGGTTCCGGAGCATAATCTTCTGTAGGAAGCCCGAGTAACTCATTGAACTTCCGCAGACTGACTTCATATTTGCCACCACCAATAGTAAAGGATAGGCCTGTTGGATTTGCTTTTCCACCCTGAATCTCTAGTGTTGAGTAAGCAGCTTGAAGGGCTTCGACATTCAGGATGGGAGAGGTGGTTAAAGCATGACTTATGATTGATGTGTTGTTGAGGGATTCAATCCAGAACTGGTAGTGAATAAATCTACCAGTTGCTCGATCAGCAGAGAGATTAACAAAGTTGGTCTTGGGAATTGTGAAATTTGGGTTGGCCATTTTAAATTTGTTTTCGAGAAAAGAGATGTTCGAAAAGATTTTGCAATGAATTTTAGAGAACAAGTTCTAAATTTAAACAATAAAAAAAAACGTACACTACCCCCACTAAATTACCACACGTAATTAGTGACACAATTTAAAACAAATTAACTGCCCACTAATGACCAATTAATTCCCCACTAATGATTGACGGTTGAGTTTTCGAAAGTTAAAGTGAACAGCCGTTTATGTTTAAAAAAACTTATTTTTCGGAAAAACACAAAACGTGGCGGTTCAGTTGCACTTTAAGGATTAAACAATAGTACCCACAACTATTTCGCTCAAGAACACAAAAGAACTGAAGAATAAGAAAGCACGAGACTAAAAAGATAAACTCACTCGAATGAAAAGAAACTAAAGAACTAGTTTGCAAGAACACAAATGACGTTAAAAAAACAACGCAAGAAGTTCAACAGTTTTAGACAAAATTGTAGCAGAGTTTCGTTTTAGTGATTAATGCTTTCACGTAACAGTTAGTGATTTTTATTTAAGAAAATCACAAGAAAACTTGATGTAATGGCAGGGAAGGGAACTCTGTGAATGTATGTATACGCGTGTGTATATGAAGATCTTAAGCTTTTTGAAAGAGAGAGAGAGGTAATGGAAATAATGAACAGTCTTTTTAATGCTATAATATATATATATAGGCACGCTTGAAAAGAAACTGAAAAGACAAGTCACATCTCGATCTCGAGATCCGCATCTCGATCCTCATCTAGATGTCGATCTTGATGTCGATCTCGATCCGCATCTCGATCTACATCTCGATGTCGATCTCGATGTCGATCTCGATGTGGATAGATCGAGATGTACCTTGACAGTTTTTTTTTTAAGCAATTTTTGCAAGTCGTTCTCGATCTCGATCCAGAAACAGATCGAGATTTACCTTAGAAAATTTTAATGAAATTATGTGAATTAAACATTTATATGTAAAATTCACAAGATTTCACCACAAATTTTCACACCATTTTAGAAACTTACAATTTTGAAACGACAGGGAATTTAGCAAATAAATCATGCATTACAAAATTAAGTCTAGCATTAAATCCTATCACCTTATTAGACATTAATCATTTAGATACACAGATCAGCACAAGATTAATTTCATGAAACTTTCTAACTTCCCCTTATGACATGCAATACATACATTTTTGAAGTTAAGTACACATTATTAATTATGAATATTCATGAACAACAATAATATGTACACAAATTGAATTATAACAGATAGGTAGCAAAACTAACAGGTGTTAAGCATCCCCAATTCACCAAACAATCTAGAAAATGTTGATTCGTCTAGAGGTTTAGTGAATATATCTGCTATTTGACGTTCAGTAGACACAAAATGCAACGCTACAGTTCCATTTTCTACATGCTCTCTAATAAAATGATACCTTATATCAATATGCTTAGTCCTTGAGTGATCCACAGGATTGTTGGTCATTGCAATAGCACTTGTGTTGTCACACATGATAGGAATCTTAGATACTTCCACACCGTAGTCCTTGAGTTGGTTCTTCATCCACAGTATCTGGGCCACACAGCTTCCAGCAGCAATATATTCTGCTTCAGCTGTCGAGGTAGATACTGTGTGTTGTTTCTTGTTTTGCTAAGACACCAACCTTCTTCCAAGAAACTGACAGCTTCCTGAAGTGCTCTTCCTATCTATTCTACAACCTGCGTAATCTGAATCCGAATAGCCAACAAGATTAAACCCTGTATCTCTTGGGTACCAAATCCCAAGATTTGATGTTCCCTTGAGATACCTAAAAATACGCTTTACGGCTATGAGATGTGACTCTCTAGGATCCGCTTGGAACCTTGCACATAAGCATGTAGAGAACATAATATCAGGTCTGCTAGCAGTTAAATACAAAAGAGAGCCGATCATACCTCAATAGCTTGAGATGTCTACAGGTTTTCCCGCTTTATCCTCGTCAAGCTTCGTGGCTGTTGCCATAGGAGTAGCTAATACCTGATTGGATGCTGAACTAGCTTCTTCATCTTCATGGTTTGCCATTAATGCAAGATTGACATATTCTTCAGAATCACTATCCTCAGCAGCCCAGTCCTTCTCCTCAGTGACAAAAGCCTTTTCTTTCTGTTTTAAAAGGTCAAAGTATTTCTTCTTATAGTCAATACCCTCATATGACTTTGCCTTTTCTTGTTTTGGCTTTCTGCACTCATTTGAGAAATGACCAGCCAATCCACAGTTAAAACATTTGAATTTAGATCTATCAACCAAATTTTTATTTTGATTGTTGCTTCTAAACTGGGATCCAGGCCTTTGAGCATATGGATTCTTCTTGAATTTTAGCTTTGAAAATTTCCTTGATAGAAATGCAAGGTGCTCATCAATCTCATCCAAATCATCCTGAGAGCATGTTTCATCTTCTTCACACTTGCTCTTTCCTTTTCTCTTGAATGATTCTTCAACAGCATCACCAGCCATCATGACAGACTCTTCTTCATAGCCATTTTCTTTCTTCTCTTTATTTCCCTTGACTACCAAAGCCACAGTTTTCTCTTTTCTTTGATTCTTCTCAATCTCTTCATCTTGTTGGATTTCCAACTCATATGTCTTAAGAATACCATAAAGTTTCTCTAATGTAAAATCCTTGAAGTCCTGAGATTGTCTAATGGAAACAGTCATTAGTTTCCATTCTTTTAGAAGAGATCTAAGAAATTTTAGATTTGTATCCTCAGTTGCATAAACCCTACCATATAGCTTCAGTCCATTTAACAACTTCTGAAATCTGCTATAGGTGTCATTGATAGATTCTCCACTCTTGAAATGAAATGATTCATATTTTTTAATCAAGAGTTGCATCTTGTTTTTCCTTACTTGTTCAGTTCCTTCACACAGAGTTTGAAATGTATCCCATACTTCTTTTGATGAAGTACAGTTTATAACATTGTCAAACATATCTTTATCTAGGCCATTAAACAGAATGTTCATAGCCTTCTTGTCTTTGAGTACTTCTTTTTCATCCTCTTCTGTGAACTCAGAAATGAGTTTTGGAACATGTCTGTCAAGTGCAGGAGTTCCATCAGGGTTTACACCTGTGACTAGCTTCATGGGAACATGAGGACCTTTCTCCATGCAGTGAACATAGGAAGGGTCAAGAGAAAGAAGATGCAGATGCATTTTTACCTTCCATGGAAAATATTCATCTTTCTCTAAAACTGGAATCTTCACACCTGAATCTTTTTGCCCATATTGACTGTTCTTGATCTTTAAACTTTCTGTATGTTGAAAGCCTGCTCTGATACCAATTGTTATTCCTTAGAACAATGTCAATATTTGTAGAAGGGGGGTTGAATACAAATATTAAAACTTTTTATGTGTTCTAATATTTGTTCTTGATGTTTGATAGAATAAGAGAATAAGTTCGAACAAATTAATGCTGAAAAATAAAACTGAACAAAGAGATTTAAAATTATTGATGGATTGGTTTTTCCATCAATATGTATTTTTGCTCAATGCTCCTAGGTTAGAAGAAACCTAGCTTCGTTTTTACAAGATTAGAAAACAAATCAACTGTTCTTACAAATGTGCTCTCAAGCTTGAACAGTTGATTGTAAAATAATGTCTAACTTGTATGTTTTCTAATAATGCTACTACACTTGTTTATATATCACAAGTGTACTTTTACAATACCTATTCTAGGATTGTTTCTACCTGCCTTCCTTTTACCTTTTTCTATTTTACAAAAAGGTTTGAAAGACAACTTCTGATTGAGTCTTCACAGTCACTCTAGACTGTCTTTCATAGGTGTGCTTTTGTTCTCTGGATCTTCAACAGATATTCTTTCTGTGTTGTCACACTCAATTGATAATTTGTTGTTAAGCATATCAATTGATCCATTCTTTAATCCATCAACTGATGTACTTCTTCGATTGATCTTTATATCCATCGATTGATAAAAGATGTCTTATCGATTGATAGATGTTATCAATCGATATATCAGTCGATGGGTCTTCACATCAGTTGATGGTCTTCAATCCTTGGCTTGGCTTCTTCAATTTATCCTTCATCCATCGATGCTTCAATATCAATTGATCATCCTTCACTTGTGCAATTTCCTGTCTTCTCATAATTACAATTTAACAGTTTAATTTACACATCAATTGATGATCTATATCAATCGACTCTAACATCAATTGATGAACAAATTATCAATTGATTTACACCTTATCGATTGAAATAGACTAAGTACACCTATGCTACAATCCAAATTATCAGTTGATTCATATAAACATTTCAACTGATAAATGGTTTCCTGATCAATTGATATTTATAACTTTCATATCAATTGATCAGTTACAACAAATAAAATTTCTATGATTCTAAGATTAATGTTATCATCAAATCACATGTAGATTCCTAACAATAGTCTTGTTGTCCATTCCTTCAAGTTCTTTATAAAGCATAATGTAACATAATATGTAATAGTGGTATCGATAACTCAACCTAGAATCAAAGACAGTCAAATAATACTAATATGCAACACAGGAATCCAGAAGGACATGCGAATAAGAATCATACATACATCATCATGGAGCATTCAAGATGAAAGGCTTACTGAACGTCAGTGAGAGAAGTTTATTAATATGTTCAGGCCTCGGCAACAAATAAGAGTTCAGAAGATTTCAGAGTAAAGACATTGTAATGATTTAAGTATAGGTGTCAGAGGATTTCAGTGATCAGAAGTAATTCATAAGTCAAGGTTAATCAGCTGAAAAAGAATAGAAGTCAAGAGGATTTAATTCAGTATTAGTCGTTTGTGAACCAGACCAGTGCACTAAGCGTCAGCACAGCATGAAGAGAATTACCTTGATGTATTAGAAGAAAATCAGTTGATCAAGCCACATGAAGAACATTTCAAGTTTACATGTTATGTCGTTCCTACACAAGGGAACAAGAGTGCAAGAACAACATAACCACAACCAAGCCTCAAGGAAATATTCTAAGTAAGAGTATTGATTTATGTGGCGCTTACACTAGGTAATAAGAGTGTAGGCGCAACATAACTTAATAGAATATATTCTAAGGCACATGGAAATGATATATGGCGCCTGCACTCTATAACAAGAGTGTATGCGCAACATAAAGTTATAGAATTATTCTAAGGCAACAAGGCCACTAAGAATTGATTTATGTGGCGTCTACTCTATGTAACAAGAGTGTAGATGCAACATAACTTGCTAGTGAATAAATTCTAAGGTCCCAATGCAAAGATGTGGCTCCTACACTCTATAACAAGAGTGTAGGCACAACATACATAAGAAAGAAGATTTTCTTTAAGTCCTTAAGTGGTTCCAACACATGGAGTACAGAGTGCAGACACAATATAGGTGACTGACGCAACTTATACTCTACACTCTCATTTTCTTGTAGAGGCGCAACATATGACTTGGTAGAAATTGGAAAATCTTCTACGTTTGATTTTTAAAGACTATGGAATATATATGGGTGAAATCAATACATATAATTTTTTTTGACATTCATCTTCAGCATTCAACACGAACAGACGAGAAGCTCCATTAAAGTCATACATTAAACATACCCAACTGTATTTTTGTTGTAATATTGTTTGAATCCATTGTAGCTAATCTCCTGACTAGAAGTGTAGCACCTCAGGGATTTAATAATATATCTTTATTTCCCCAAATCGTTGTGTTTCAATTTTTACCATTTTTATATCTGAAGAATACACACACTTAATCCACAATTAAATGAAAATATACCAACATCATATTCAACACCCCCTTCTATGATGATTTAGGACCTAACAATTGGTATAAGAGATTGTTGATTGAAGTTACAAATAAAGATCCAAAAATAGTTTTTCGAAAAAGTGTATTTTTAGATCTAGAAAAATTCATGTTAAAATTTCTTTATTTTTAAAGAAAAGTAAATTTTTATTGTTTTAAAGATTTTAAATCCACTAATTTTTAAAAGGCTATCAATCGTCTAGAATTCGAATTAAAATTTTATTTCTTGAAATTTAATTTTTATTCGAATTGATTTTAATTTTTAAGAAAATAATTATTTCTTGAGATTTAAAATTCTTCGTAACCATGAGTACTCAAAAACTTACTAGCATCAAAATCCCAGCCTTTGACAAAAATGAATAAATTCTATGGAAGAAGAAGATGTCCACTTTCATCAAATAAGCTAATTCTCAATACATGGAGATTTTAGAAAATGCACCATATGTTCCTTAAAAGCTTACACCAGAAATAGTTTCAGATGACGGAGAACGGATTCCTCAAAGATTTACCCCAAAAGAGTCTTCAGAGTTCACTAACTCTGGCAAAGAAAGAGTAACATGGGATAATCATCTTCAATGTATCTTAATAGATTCACTGGACACTACAATGCTTAATCAAGTGATAAATTACACAAGTGCCAATCAAATGTGGGATACGATTGATCTGCTAATGGAAGATAATGCAGAAGTGAAGGAGAACATGCTGGATATTCTTACATCCCAGTATGAAGCTTTCAAGTCACTGCCTGGAGAAAGTATGACTCAAGTCTTTGAGAGATACAAGAAATTGTTAAATGACTTGTCACTGCATAGAAATGCCTAGTAACGTAGGGAGATCAACAGAAAATTTATGTTGATACTGCCAGCGCATCTTGAACACGAAATCTCTACTATCAGAGAAAGAAGTGACATAAATGACATGTCTATCGAAATTCCATATGGGAAGCTCAAGACTCATGAAATGGAGCAAGAGCAAAGACAGATCATTTATTGTTCAGGAACAGTGGACAATAAGAATACAGCTTTGTTGAAAACTATAGCACTTGTAGCTAAAGATTTTGCTAGTATAGAGACCAACACAAAAAAACCTGTATCTGAGAAAGAATAGATTCTGGAAGATGAATTTACAGAAAATACTCACCCGGGTAATGAAGATGACTTCTACTCAATAGAAGAACTTGAATAGTTGGAAAACAAGACAATGGCCTATATGGCAGGAAAATTCAAGAACCTCGGATTTAGAAGGAACCCTAAGTAAAAATTCAAGAGTAACACCAGTTATAGTGGTTTGAGCTTCAGAAACAAAAACCGAGGTGGTTCATCTTTAGGGTCTTTCAGCAAATGAGGCTATAAGACTGGAATGGTAGACTGCAGCAAGTTTAAGTGCTACAACTGCAATGAACCCAGATATTTTGCTACAGAATGTCAGAAGCCTAAGCAAAGAAAAGAAAGAAAGGAGTTGTATGATGAATTGAAACAAAAGTATGATGCACTGGTAAAGAAGTATCAGGGCAGAGCTTATATAGCCGAGGGAAAGAGCTGGGATGATTCAAACAACGATGAAGAAGAGACATATCGAATGTATCATTTCTTTCCATAGTTGACATGTCTAATTCTGATTACAAGAAAACTGTAGAAGATCTAAGTATAGAAATATTTAACATACACACAAGCATGCTAGCATCAGAGGAAGAAAATGTTAAATTAGTTCTAAGAAATAAAATTCTAGAAGCTTGAAATGAAGAACTAGAGCTTGAATGTGTTAACTCAGAAGATCTTAGACAGAAGGTAGAATACCTGCAGAATAGAGACATATGCAACCAGGAAGTAGAAACTGCTCTTAGGAATAGAATTTCTGAGTTAGAATTAGAACTTCAGGCTTATAAAAAATCTACTAATCTTGTTAAGGAGGCAATATATAAAAATGTCATAGGTCAAAAAACTGGAATAGGATTTGACTATGATAAGAAGGCAGGAAAGAGACACGAGGAATCAATTGCTGAGGAAAGTCCTGTGAAGCAAGACATTCCACATGTGTTAAAAAAATGTCCCTAAGCCCCTATACAAGAAGTTTGTCATACAACCTATAGATGAAGAACGGATCTTAATGAAAGAAAGTACCTAAGAAATTACCTAAGAAATCTATAAAAATTGTAAAACCTAAGGAATAGATTAAAAGTGAAGTAGCAACAAGCCTTAAAAGAAGAAAACTAACAGAAATGTAAAGATAGGTGTTAATAAGAAAAATGATTATGCCTATTCTCCCAAATCTATTAGGAAAGTTTGTAATAATTGTAATTCTACTAGTTATCTTACGCATGCATGCAAAAATATAAAAGTAGTGAAAACAGAAACTCCTAATATGTCTACCATATCTGCATTGTCTATATCTCATCAACCATGTGGTAAATTAGGATGCATGCCATATGCTTTCAACATCATGTCTGCATATATAAACTTAATGAATGCATCATCTAGTATCTGCATTAATAAAGATATGAACATGAATAGAAAGCATGTTAGAGTAAAGACTGCTAATCCTCCTAAGTCTAGGAAGGAAGCCCCAGCCCCTAAGCCTAAAGACATATATGTCAAGGCTAAACCAAAGGGCAAGGGCACAGTCGATGACAAAGATAAGGACAAGGAAATTTCTGCAGCTAAATTTATTAACTTATCTAAGCCTCTTGGACCCAATCAAATTTGGGTGCCAAAGAAGAAATAATCAATCTGTGATTACAGGGCATAGTAAAGAACAAGCGTGTCATGTGGATACTCGACAACGGCTGTTCTAGGCATATGACTGGTAATAAAGCCCTGCTATCAGATGTGATTGAGAAAGCTGGCCCAATAATGACCTTTGGAGATAACAACAAGGGATTCATAATGGGATATGGCAATTTAGAAATTGGAAATGTTATCATTGAAAATATTTCTCTTATGGACGGATTAAAGCACAACCTCCTAAGTATCAGTCAGTTCACTGACAAGGGCTACAAAGTTACGTTCACAAAGGAAAATTGTGCAATCCAAATAGGAAAAATATGAAGCTTACTCTTCAGGGAGTGAGAAAGGGGAATCCCTTTGTGGCTGATTTATTCTCTGCAAGCAAAGGTGAAGTTCAATGTTTTTATAGCAAAGCTTCAACAAAGGACAGTTGGTTATGGCATAAGAAACTTTCACACCGGAACTTTAAGGCAATGAACTCTTTAGTTAAGAGGGAATTGGTTAGAGGTTTACCTGAGATGGAATTCTATCAAGAAGGTCTATGTGAAGCATGTGAAAAGGGGAAGTCAAAGAAAGTATCTCACCGAAGCAAAGACTTGTCAGAAATTACTGAACCACTGCAACTTCTGCATATGGATCTATTTGGTCTAGTCAACGTCATGTCTATGTTAAGGAAAAGATATGCACTAGTAATTGTAGATGACTACTCGAAGTACACGTAGGTGTTGTTTCTAGCCTCAAAAGATGAAGCCCCTCAAACAATCATTGATGACATAAAGAAAATTGAGTTAGAAGCTGACTTGCCTGTCAGGAAGATAAGGTCTAACAATGGTGTTTTCCCAGTCGTACAAGTAGAAGGGGGGGGGGGGTTGAATACTTGTATGTATTTTCTGCCTGATTTAAAATCAAATTAAGAACAAACTCAAACACAAAAATATGAATAAGTACTATTTTGTATTATTGATTTGTGAATACAAAACTCTCCTAGGGTGTACACAAACCCTAGCAGCTTCTCTGTGTTTATCACATCAACTCTCTCTATCTCTATGCTCTCACAAAATTTCACTCAGACAATTATGCTTCGACTTCCACGCCTTTACAATTAGGTTACATAGAGTTTATATAGAGAGTTGCCTATCAACTAATTATTTTCTTTATCACTAGTCACCACTGGTGCACTAGTCCCAACCTCCAACTGCCTTGCATCACCTGCTACCTCCTGTGGTTCTACCATAGTTAATGCATCCAAGTGTCATTGAGAAACATCCTGGCATGGAGTGCATTGATGGCCTGGGCAAGAGTCAAGTGAAAGGAATCATGCAGTTCCCTTACAATCTTGTGAAAATGTGAGCCCTTGATTTGATCCAATCTACTTTCATAGGTTGGATAAATGTATTTGTTGGCCACCTTTCCTACATTTTGGACAAGAAAATCAACCACCTTCCTGGAAAATGGCTGAATAGTGGAAATCCAATCAATAACTGTCATGTAGGTAATCCCATGATCCCAAATTGCTTCATAGTCAAAAACTGGTTGCTTAATCTCAGTTTCTAACTCAGCAACAGACTCTGATTTTCTCCTTTTGTAGATGCTAAGCTTTTTAGGCTTCTTTGTAATTTGCTATTCAGAGTCTGGCACACCTAGTGCTTTGAGAACTTCATTTGTTCTGCCTTCTATGAGCCCAGCTGCTTGTACTTGGAATGAAGAGTTGAATAGGTAGCTGTATAGATTTTTGACCACATCTTGTGCAGACATTTGTAGCTCCTATTCCATTATCTTCCTTAGAGCTTCATAGGTTGTAAGAAAATCCAAGACCTGAGATTTAGTCTGATATTGCCCTGGATCTTCAACTGATTCCACCAAAGGATATAAGAATAGTAGTACCTCATCACTTGGAGTAATGATCTCATCAATCAAACTTGAGGCTGCATCTAATGGCATTCCTTCCCAAAATGTTTCATGATCAGAGTCTAAAGGAAGTCTAGACTCTGACTCAACATTAGACTCTGGTTCAGGAGTTTTCTTACTTTCAGAGTCTGGCTCTGCAGGAGCCTTGGGAGCATCTGTTTCCTGCAAAACAGGGTTAATAATAATAAGAGGCTTGTGTGTGTGTGCAGAATAAGCCTTTCTTAACCTTCTGTACTTCTGATCAAAAGATTTTTCAGGAGAGTCAATTTAAGAATCCTGAGGTGCATTCCTAGGTTTTTCAGAGTCTGTAGCCTTTTCAGAGACTACAGACTTGGATTGAAGGTTAGAATCAAGTGTATCATGACCTTCTTTTAGCAAAGAAAGACCTTCAACAACTTGTTTCTCTAGAGGGTTGAGCTCCTCATCACTGTGCTCATCTATAAGCCTGGTTTGAACCAATTTTCTCCTCTTTACAACTAGTGTCTGTTGAGAGACACCAGAGGTTGGTTTCTTTTTGGATTTTGGTTTTGAAGATTGTGTAATTGAAGGGGATTTGGAGACTTGGGTAGGTGCAGGGGGACTCTCCAGTACTTGTTCCTGCACCATGTCACCACCAAATATAGAATCATTGTAGATAGAAGGTTTGTAGGTTGAGAGTTTTACCTGCATTACCTGTGGATAGTGCATGGCAGGTAGACTCTTCTTTTTGTCATCAATTCTCTTGATGTTAGAGAATATCCTCCTTTGTTGTTTGTAGGCATGCACACAACAATCATCTGCCAACTTGGTTGACATGTCAGGAATGAAATGATTAAGGAGAATCATAAGAAATCTATGATAATAGACTTTCTTCCTCCCCTCATGCACATTATTTAATTTTGCTCCCATTTGAGTGAGCAACATATCACCAATGTTGATCACTTTATCAAATAGGAGACTGTGACCAATTTGATAAGTAATAGCAGTAATAGCATCAAAGCTACTACACTTACCAGTGAAGCACTTAGCAATTTGATCAAAGAAAAAGGGCCATTCTTTTCTTATGTAAGGCCTAGTTATTTTACTCATGTTATCTAAGCTAGCAGAATAACCTATTGCCTTAAACATGCTTTTAATGTCATCATCAGATACAGTATTATCAAAAGAAGACTTAACAGGCAATTTAAACACAGAATTAAGCACATCTGCAGTGACATCAAATGTAGTCGAGCCAAAGGTGAACATTATTTTACCTGGTTGATCCTGAGAAGGATCAATGACCTGTGCAGAACTCCAAGCTTTTGAGACAGCATCCATATGAATCACTGAAGATGCTTTCAGAATGTAACTGAGCTCAGAATGCTCCAAGAAATCCATCATTGGGAAGTAATCAGCATCTACTCCTTTCTTATCTCCAAGAGCAGCAACATGATTTGTAGTCATGAAATCAAAATCCCCAAATGTGAAAGCAATCGCCTTGGGTCCCCTCATGACAGTAGAAACGGCAGCCATTAAAGTTGTTAAGTTGAAAGTGATGGAAAAGCTTGAAGAATTTAGCTAGGGTTCGTAAAAAGCTCTGTGAATATTTTTGCCTTAGAAAATAATTGCAATAAACAAGTGAGTAAATTGTATGAAAAATTCTATTTTGTTCAAGTTGCATACAATACAAACGAGTCTACATCCTGTCTCCAGTCAAAAGATAACTGTTACCGCCTATTTCAAGTCATTTGAACATTTTAAATGCAATCAGAGTCTGCAGGCGCGAATTTTAACCATTTCAGAGTCTAGGCGATATTTTTCTCAGAGTCTACAGACTCGTCAGAGTCTACAGACTCACCAGAGTCTAAAAACTAGACTCTGTCAAGGTAAAGTACCAATCAAAATTTTGCAATAATAATTAATCACAGTGTGTTGAGACAAGGACTATAATTAAAGTACATACCTTGCTTCTTGTTACTATAGATCACTTACATATTTAACATACCTAATTTACCTACCAGTCTGAGAAAGGTAGCCTCATCAAGTGGTTTTGTCAAAATGTCTGCAATCTGTCTGTCAGTTGGAACATAGTGAAGTATCACAGTACCATTTTCAACGTGTTCTCTAATAAAGTGATACCTGACATCAATGTGCTTTGTTCTGGAGTGTTGGACTGGATTCTCTGCAATTTTAATAGCACTAGTATTATCATAATACATAGGAATATTTGAGAATGTTAGTCCATAATCAAGTAATTGATTTCTCATCCACAGAATTTGAGCACAGCAACTTCCAGCTGCAATGTATTCAGCCTCCGCTGTTGAGGTTGATACAGTTTGTTGTTTCTTGCTAAACCAAGAAATTAGTCTGTTGCCAAGAAACTGGCATTGTCCTGTTGTGCTTTTCCTGTCTACTTTGCATCCTGCATAGTCAGAATCTGAATAGCCAATTAGTGAAAAATCTGACTCTCTACGATACCAAAGTCCAAGAGTTTGTGCTCCCTTGAGATATCTAAAAATTCTTTTCACAGCTATTAAGTGTGATTCTCTAGGGTCAGCTTGAAATCTGGCACACAGACAAGTTGCAAACATTATATCTGGTCTACTAGCAGTTAAATATAACAATGAGCCAATCATACCTCTGTAGCTAGTGTTGTCAACTTTCTTACCCTTTGGGTCAGAGTCTAGCTTAGTAGCTGTTGACATGGGAGTTTTAGCAGTTGCAGAATCTTGCATATCAAACTTCTTCAACAGTTCTTTTACATACTTTGTTTGATTGATGAAAATTCCATCATCATTCTGTTTGACTTGAAGCCCCAAAAAGAAGTTTAATTCTCCCATCATGCTCATTTCATAATTTGACTGCATTAGTTGACTAAACTTTTCACAGAGATTATCATTAGTAGATCCAAATATAATATCATCAACATGAATTTGGACAAGCAAAATATCATCTTTATATTTTCTAATAAAGAGAGTTTTGTCAATGGTACCTCTTGTGAATCCATTTTCAAGAAGAAATTTTGAAAGAGTTTCATACCATGCTCTAGGTGCTTGCTTCAATCCATATAGTGCCTTGTCTAACCTGTAAACATGATCAGGAAACTTTGGATCAACAAATCCTGATGGTTGCTCCACATAGACTTCTTCTTCCAATTCTCCATTTAAGAATGCACTTTTCACATCCATCTGATACACCTTGAATTTGGAATGAGCTGCAAAGGCCAGAAACATTCTGATAGCTTCCAATCTTGCTACTGGTGCAAAAGTTTCATCATAGTCAATTCCTTCCTCCTGTGAGTATCCTTTTGCAACTAACCTTGCTTTATTTCATACTACAGTTCCATTCTCATCAAGTTTATTTCTGTACACCCATTTTGCACCAACAACTGATCTATTTCTAGGTCTTGGTACAAGTTTCCACACTTTATTTCTCTCAAATTCATTCAATTCTTCTTACATTGCAATAATCCAATCAGGATCTTGCAAGGCTTCCTCAATTTTCTTGGGTTCATTCTTTGAGAGGAAATAACTATAAAGACATTCATTTTGAGTGGTTGTTCTTGTTTGTACACCACTCTCAGGATCACCAATTATCAAGTCAGGAGTGTTATTCCTTGTCCATTTTCTAGCAGGTGGAAGATTGGTTCTTGAACTTGAAGCTCCCCCTAAGTCATTTGCATCTTATGTATTTGAGTGAAATTCAAATGAAGAGGCTCCCCCTAAATTGCTTGACTCTGACAAGGATTCAGAGTTGCTTAATCCAAACCCTGATGAGCTAGACTCTGTCTGTCTAGACTCTGTCTGGATAGACCCTGACATGTTAGACTCTGAATTATTTGGAGTTGAATTTTCTGGCTCCCCCTCAGAGTATGCAAGTTCCTGTGTTGGTTCAGGATTTATTTGAGGGTCTGCATCCTCTTCTTCTTCATTTATCTCAGAATTTTTTAGATTTTCAAATTCTAGTGTAGTTGTCTCTGACTCATCCTGCAATCCTGTACATTTTTTATCATCAAATGCAACATGAATAGATTCTATAACAATTTTGGTTCTGAGATTAAACACTCTGAATGCTTTTGTGTTCGATGCATATCCAAGAAAAATTGATTCATCTACCTTGGCTTCAAATTTGCTTAGATTTTCAGGATGTACTTTCAGTACATAACACTTGCATCCAAATATGTGAAAGTGTTTCACACTTGGCTTCTTGTCATTTATCATTTCATAGGGAATCTTTCCATGCATGTTTATTAAAGTGCAGTTTTGAGTGAAACATGCTGTATTGACTGCTTCAGCCCAAAAATATACTGGTAGCTTAGACTCTGCCAACATTGTTCTGGCATCTTCTATGAGTGTTCTATTTTTTCTCTCCACAACTCCATTTTGTTGAGGAGTTCCTGGCGTAGAAAATTGTTGAGTAATTCCATTTGATGCACAGTAGTCCTCCATGATTGAATTCTTGAATTCAGTACCATTGTCACTCCTTAGAACTCTAACTGTTTTCTTTGATTTTCTTTCCAGAAAAGTGATATGGTCTATTATGTGTTGTGGGGCTTCATCCTTTGAATGCAGAAAGAAAACCCATGTGAATCTTGTAAAATCATCTACAATAACAAGAGTATATTTCTTTTTGTTAATTGACATAACATTTACTGGACCAAATAAATCAAGATGCAATAAATAAAAGGGTTCAGAAATGGTGTTTATTTTCTTGCTCTTGAAGGATGATTTCCTTTGTTTTCCAAGTTGACATGCTTCACAAAGTCCATCTTGCACAAAATCAACCTGTGGTAATCCTCTTACAAGATTATGTTTAACCAACTTGTTGAGTGTTTTGAAGTTGATGTGTGACAGTTTCTTGTGCCATTTCCAGCTTTCTTCATTGAGGCCTTGCTGTATAGACATGTGACTTCACTGTGTATACAATCCTCCAAGTTGGCTTCATAAATGTTACCATGTCTGTGTCCTTTGAAAACCAACATGCCTGTTTCTTTGTGAGTCACTAGGCACTCTTTGTTGTCAAAGCCAGTATGGTAACCTTTATCTCCAAGTTGACTTATGCTTATTAAATTGTGCCTTAAGCCATCAACTAGAGCTACTTGTTCAATGATGACATTCCCAAGTACAATCTTGCCATATCCCAGTGTTTGTCCTTTGTTGCCATCTCCAAAGGATACTTCTGGGCCAGCCATTTCCTCAAAGTCTGTAAGCAGGGATTTCTTTCCAGTCATATGTCCTGAGCATCCACTGTCCAGGATTAGGGTTACTTTCTTTACCCTGGTTCCCTGCATACATAAAGAAACTAGTTAGATGTTTTGAGGACCCAAACAGTTTTGGATCCTTTTCTACTAATTTTAGGAGAAACAGGCTTAACAATTTTCACCTTTGGCTTACCTGTCTCTTTTGTTGCTCTAGACTCTGGTGGAGTCTTAACAGTGTCATACCAACTTTTATCAATAGAAGATTTTTAGCTCATAAAAATTGTAATACAAATCATAATAGTCCCTACACATATAAATAGAATGAAATATGCTACCACAGTGATAACAAGGTTTCTGTGGTATGTAATGACTTTTCAGAGTCTGAGAAGGACTAGACTCTGATTTCATGTCAATTTTTGTTTTACAATCTATAGCTAAATGGTTGTGGTTGCCACATCTATAACACTTCTTTCTAGGAGCATTATGATCTTTTTGATAATTATTAGCCTTATTGATGCCTTCCTTACCATTCCTATTTCTCCTAGTTTTGGTGGACTCTGATAAGTTCTCTATCCTTTCTTTCAACTTAGACTTAGACAAGTACCCTATGTTTATATTTTTCTTAGAGTTATTTGCTCCTGTTTCATCTGTCTTTTTGTCAACAACAGGGGGACTATTGACAGATGAGTTTGTGGTTTCAGTTTTTTCTTTAGGGATCACAAACTTAACAGGAACAAATGTACTTTTGTCTTTAGTCTTATTAAATTTGCTAGCTTCTTCATTGTTATCATTCTCAAAAACAAGTCTTTTGTCTTGACTCCTGTCATAGCCTAGACCAGCAGTTTGACACACGTTTTGATTATTGAGAATTTCTTGAACTTTTCTTCCAGAGTCTGTCCAAACTTTAACCTTAAGCCTTTCTTCTTCTAGTTCTTTCCTAACATAGTCATAGGCTTTCAAAATTTCAGTGTAGTTATGACTATATTTCTCAGAATCCTTTTTGTATTGTTCCATTAATAATAACTAAGACTCTAAATGACCATTCCTTTTAGTTAAGGTTAAATTTTCTTCTCTCAACCTTTCACTTTCACTAGTTAGAGACCTACATGTTGTCATTATTTTATGTTATTCGCCCTTAAGTACACTAAGTTTGGAGAAGGGGGGGGTTGAATACAAACTTAAGAATTAATTCAACTTCTTGCGGAAATAAGTTTGTACAAAGAGAGTGTTTAATTAAGATTGATGTAACTAAGAACTGGATAACTAAAGTGTTGAAAACAGAAACAACAAGATTAAAAATTACTAGTGGATTGTTTTTCCACTAGTGAGTTTCTGCTTTCAATTGATCTTAGTAAAAATACAAAGCTGCGTACAAAGTTGAATGTAGAACTTAGAAAAGCATTACAAGTTCTGCCTGATTTTCTACTTTGCTTTTCTTGAGTTCTTCTTAAAAACTTCTCTCTTTGCTACTGTGTTTTTGCTTTTTATATAAACAAAAACTACTACTCTAGTTCTCAATCGACTGATAACAATGTAATATTACAATTTATACTGTTTACATAAAAATAGAAACTAGCTCCTTTTCACAGCTTTCCTTGTAGAACTAACTAGCTCTGGAAGTGTCTTTTGTCTTAAGATATTCCTTGGATGCTGTGTTGCCTAGAAAGTCTTCACAGTCCTGACAGGACTGTCTTCCAATGATTCAGTTTCTGCACTGTTCCCGTAATATCTGGCTTTTAGCTAAATAGGGAAACTTTAATCAACTGATAAATGCTGTTAAGCTTATCAGTTGATTCACCTTTGCTTATCCATCGATGGATAGGATATCTGTTGATCAGTTGATGTGTCGATGGATAATTGAGTTATCCATTGATGGTTCTTTATCCGTTGACTGTAATTATCCATTGATGACTTGAATCAGTTGATAGCTTTCATCCGTTGAGTAGTGTCTTCATCCATCGACTTCAACATCAGTTGATCACTTCACTTGTGAGAATTCTGACTTAGAATATTTACAATTGATCAGCCATTCTTCACATCTGTTGAGAAGCTAGAAATTGAAGTCAATAACATCAGTTGACTACATCATTGCATCCATCGAGGTAATACAATCAATTGATAGTGAAACATAAATCAATGCTACAATCCAGTTTATCAGTTGACAAACAAGTTTCAACTGATAACTGGTTTCCTAGTCAATGGATATTTATAAGTCATATCCATTGATCAGTTACAAAATAATTTTGAGTCCCTATTGAAATTCTAAGTAATTTGTTATCATCAAAACTCATAATTCCTAACATTTTATTAACCTCACTTTTCACAATCTCTATGCCATCAGAGTCTAAATTAATTAAGGATCCAGGAGTAAAGATTGATACCTGGGTTTTAGGAGATGAGGATTCTTTGGGAGACTGTGATTTTCTTGAGGAGGATGCCATCAATGCTAGATTTTCATAATCAATTTCATCCTCTGAGCTTGAGTCTGCCCAATCCTTCCCTGTTGATAGAAGTGCTTTTCCTTTTCCTTGACTTTTTGACTTTCTGCATTCACTGGCAAAGTGCCCCAATATTCCACAGTTGAAACATTTGACCTTCGCTTTGTCAAGTTTGATTATTGTACTCTTGCTCTTCTCAACCTTCTCATCTTCCTTCTTGAATGATGGCATTTTGCTAAATTTGCCAGTTCTTTTGTTGAATTTCATTCTTTTGAAATTTTTAGCAAACATAGCCATCATTTGACTTAGATCAAAACCTTCATCAGAATCAGAGTCTGTGTCAGTAGACTCTGTCTCCACAACAACTTTACCCTTCTTTCTTGAATCCTTGATTCTTGCTTCTATGGGTTGTTCTTTCTCAGACTCCATCAAGAGTGCCACAGATTTTGTCTTTACAGACTTCTTATTCTTTCTCTGTTGCATCTCCAAATCATATATCTTGAGTCTGCCATACAATTCTTCTAGAGTTAGTTCATCCAAATCTCTAGCTTGCCTTATGGCTGTAGTCTTATTGTCCCACTCTTCAGGAAGTGCTCTCAGAAACTTGGTGTTTGTATCTTCAGAATCATAAACCTTACCAAGCATAGCCATTTCATTCAAGAGTTTTGTAAACCTATCATACATCTCAGTGATAGATTCTCCAGATTTTTCTTCAAAGTACTCATACTCTTGAATTAGCAAAGACCTAGCATTCTTCTTGATATCTTTAGTCCCTTGACAGTGCACCTCAAGTTTTGTCCACATCTCCTTAGCAGTCTTGCATGATATGACACAGTTAGTTAGAATAGAATCCAAACTGTTAAAGAGAATGTTCTTTACTTTTGCCTCCTTAAGGACATTTTCCTTGTCCTCTTTTGTCCATTCAGCCTTTGGTTTTTCAACGAGGTGTTCTTCAGTTATTTTGCCTTCCTCGTTGATTTGAGGCACAATTTTTAAGGGCACAAAGGGTCCTTCATTAATCCTGTCAAGATAGTCAGAGTCTGTTGCTTCCAGATGGTGCAGCATCTTAACCTTCTAGTGGGTGAACTCGTTTCTCTTAAGCATAGGAATCTTAGAATTGCCATCTTATTTTCCAGACATCTTTGATCGATTTTAAACGTTAGGCTTTGATACCAATTATTTTCCCAGTCGTACAAGTAGAAGGGGGGGGTTGAATACTTGTATGTCTTTTCTGCCTGATTTAAAATCAAATTAAGAACAAACTCAAACACAAAAATATGAATAAGTACTATTTTGTATTATTGATTTGTGAATACAAAACTCTCATAGGGTGTACACAAACCCTAGCAACTTCTCTGTGTTTATCACATCAACTCTCTCTATCTCTATGCTCTCACAAAATTTCACTCAGACAATTATGCTTCGACTTCCACGCCTTTACAATTAGGTTACATAGAGTTTATATAGAGAGATGCTTATCAACTAATAACAGAAAGTAAAATTACAATAGGAATAAAATTCCTAATTATTAGTTGACAGTTTCCTTCTAGAATTCTCTTTCTTTCCCATAACATATCTGCAATATATTTATCTTGATCTTCGAAGACTTTCTATTCCTATGATCTTCTTCCAAATTTATCCTCAACTGTATAGACTCTGAAATCTTCAGACTCTGATCACATGTAGACTCTGATAGATCATAGACTCTGATAGTCTATAAACTCTTATCACCTTCCAGACTCTGATCTTCATGCAGACTCTGGTTTCACTTTCTACAGAAATTCTTCTAAGTACAAGTAACATGAATGTTGACCATCTAGACTCTGATTATACATTTCAGAGACTAGAAAGACTTATTACAGATAAACTGAGCTAGACTCTGTTCTAGTATTTTGTACATCATCAAATGAATATATTCCTAACAAGCAAAGACTTGTCAGAAATTACTGAACCACTGCAACTTCTGCATATGGATCTATTTGGTCTAGTCAACGTCATGTCTATGTCAAAGAAAAGATATGAACTAGTAATTGTAGATGACTACTCGAAGTACACGTAGGTGTTGTTTCTACCCTCAAAAGATGAAGCCCCTCAAACAATCATTGATGACATAAAGAAAATTGAGTTAGAAGCTCACTTGCCTATCAGGAAGATAAGGTCTAACAATGGAACAAAATTTAGAAATGTAACCCTGAATGATTTCTGTATTGAGAAAGGAATTTCAAGACAATATTCAGCGCCCAGAACTCCACAACAAAATGTAGTAGAAAGGAAGAACATAACTTTAGTTGAAGCAGCAAGAACAATGTTGAATGAAGCAAAGTTACCTTCATACTTTTGGGCTGAAGCAGTCAATACAGCTTGCTACACTCAAAACCGTACCCTGGTTAATAAAGAACATGATAAGACTCCATACAAGCTGATGGCAAACAAAAAACCAACACTGAAATACTTTCATGTGTTTGGAGCAAAGTGCTTTGTACTAAAGGACTATGAGCATCTAGGAAAGTTTGAATCCAAGGAACATGAAGGCATATTTCTTGGCTACTATCTGGAATCTAAAGTGTATAGAGTTTATGTGAATGAACATAAAAAGGTCATTGAAAGCATGAATGTAACATTCGATGATCTCAAGCTCCCAAGTCTACAAAGAACAGATGACACTGAAACTCTGCAGTTTGAAAATATGAACTCAGATGAAGGTGAAGTAGAACCTGAAGCTGTAATAGATCATCAAGCACCAAGTGAGAATAATAATAATGATGATTCTGACCCTAGTAGTGGAAATAGTGGAAGATTCACAGAAACTACTAGTAGTGGCAGAGAATCACATTCTCAACCAAACAACAGCTCAGATGGAGCAACTGAAGGATCTACTAACAAGACTCAATACTTTAATGATAATCAGGCTGAATCATCTAGGGTAAATCTACCTAGGCATAGGGTGTGGAGTAGAGATCACCCCTTTGAGTTGATTCTAGGAGATCTAGATGCTGGAGTTCAAACTAGACGTATTTCACAGAATGAATGTTTATTCTCTGGTTTTCTCTCTGAGATAGAGCCAAAGAAAGTAGAAGAAGCACTAGAAGAGACAGATTGGGTTATTGCTATGCAAGAAGAACTCAATCAATTCAAAAGACAGAAATTCTGGAAGCTGGTGCCTAGGCCAAAGAACAAGTCTATTATTGGCACAAAGTGGGTATTCAGAAATAAACTGGATAAAGATGGCATTGTTATGAGGAACAAAGCCAGACTGGTTGCTAAAGGTTATTTCCAAGAAGAAGGAATATATTATGATGAAACATATGCACCAGTGGCAAGGCTTGAAGCTATTAGGATGTTTCTGGCATTCACAACATATTCCAATTTTAAAGTATATCAAATAGATGTGAATAGAGCATTCCTAAATGGAGAACTTGAAGAAGAATTGTATGTGGAACAACCCCAGGGTTTGAAGATCCAAAACTTGCTGATTTTGTATACTTTCTCTTCAAGGCACTCTATGGCTTAAAGCAAGCAACTCAGACTTGGTACGACACTCTATCTATATTTTTACTTGAAAATGGTTTCACTAGAGGTGTCATAGATAAGACTCTGTTTCATAAAATGAATAAAAATGACAAGATATTAGTACAAGTATATGTGGATGACATTATATTTGGTTCTACTAACTATCAGTTGTGTAGTAGATTTGCTAAGTAAATACAAAGTAGGTATGAAATGAGCATGATGGGGGAGCTGAATTACTTCCTTGGACTCCAAGTAAACCAAAAGAAAGATGGAATCTTCATTTTCCAGACCAAGTACATCAGAGATCTTTTGAAAAAGTATGGTCTTGAAGATGCATCACTAGCCAAAACCCCAATGGTAACTGCCATTAAGCTTGATAAAGATGAACCTGGTAAGAGGGTAGACATCACAATCTATAGAGGTATGATCGGCTCATTACTTTACTTAACCGTAAATAGATCAGATATTATGTTTGCTACATGCTTGTGTGCTAGGTTTCAGTATGACCCTAAATAATCACATCTTATAACTATTAAACGCATTTTTAGGTATCTTAAGGGAAGTCTGAATCTTGGAATTTAGTACCCTAAAGATACAGGTTTTGACCTTGTTGGCTATACAGATTCTGATTATGTAGTTTGTAGGATTGATCGGAAAAGTACATCAGGGAGTTGTCAATTCCTTGGTAGAAGATTGGTTTCATGGTATAGGAAGAAGCAACACTCAGTTGCAATGTCAACAGCTGAAGCTGAATATGTTGCTGCTAGAAGCTGCTGTGCACAAATATTGTGGATAATGAATCAACTTCAAGACTATGGACTGTTGATGAGGGAAATTCCAATATTCTGTGACAGCACAAGTGCCATAGCAATCACAAACAATCATGTTCAGCACTCAAGGACCAATCACATTGATATCAGGTATTATTTCATTATAAAACATGTCATGAGTGGCATTGTAGAGTTACATTTTGTACCTATAGAGAAGTAAATTGCAAACATCTTCACTAAACCACTGGATGGAATCTCTTTCACTAGACTAGTTTGTGAACTTGGGATGTTAAATTCTACTAACTGATTAGTTAATAATCAAAATTGCAATTTGAAGCTGATAAATTCACTTGTTGATTAATTTCAATATTTTTAGGACTTGTGAATTTATTTACCAAATTCTATTTCAGTTATTTAGGATTATAAGTTAGATAAATACCTTGTGCATTAATGTTAATCTTAAGCAAATATTTAAGTGCTTGTATTTAATTGATAAATTCTTGGCACTTATATATTTTAGAATATTATTTAAAATTATTTTATGTAAATAGGATAAATATTCATATCTATTCTTATATTTAAAATAAAAGTAAAATAATTAGGAAGCATAATTTATTTATGATAATAATTTTAACAATTAATATTATTATTATTATTATTAAATATTTTGTAAAATAATATTTATGAGTAATTAATTATTATTGATTAATTATTCAAATTATTCATAGATATTATTATTTAATTGAAACAAAAATTCAGAGATGCAACTAGCTAAAATATGTTAAGTGAGAAGTTGCGCCCTCAGTTTTTGTTGCGCCACTCACAGTGCTCCCACTATGTAGGCACAACATAATCATGCCTTAGAAGAATGTTGCGCTCGAGCCTTATATTGCGCCAAGCATAGTGCACCACTGTGCAGGCGCAATATATCACTTGAACAATTTTTGCTTTAGTTGTTGCTCTTGAGTTTTATGTTGCGCCAAATACAGTGAACCACTGGGTAGGCGCAACATAACACTTAGAAGATATTTTGTTTTTTGGCCCAATATAAATATCTATATGCCTCTGTAGTGTAATTGCTTATGTTAAGTTGCGATACACACAGTAGACACATACGGGAGGCGCGAGAAAAATTAAAAATTTATATGATCATAACTCAAAACTCACCTAACCAAATTCTTATTTGAAACTATTGTTAGATTACTCACCTATTAAGGATCATTTGGAGTATAATTTCATTTAATTTAATTAACTGTATCTAGAGATCTCACTGTTGGGTATTCACATAGCATTTCTAGGGTTCGTGAGGATATTGTTCATTCAAATTAATTTGGGATTAAAAACAATTTAAGACAGTTAAAAATTAGTGTATTAAAAGTTAATTTTAGATATATTAGTGCTAATTAGGGTTTCCATAATTTGCTAAAATTTGGATAATAAATTGGTAACTTTCTTCATAAAAAAATTATCCTTTGTTTTAATTAAATGGCGAGTAATTTCGATCACAAAAAGACCAATTATTTTTCTATTTTAGTTGATGATTGGACAGAGTCAGGAGAGTTAGGAAAATGGGTTAGGTTTTTAAATGAAAGTTCTATTATCCGATTTGCACTAACCACTGACATGCCTTTAAATAGATGCATGTTAAGACAGGTTTACAGGACATCGAAGGATACCTCTAAAGATGGAATTTTAGCCTTCTCTTGTAAAGTTTTGAGGCGGTCTGTCAGAATCACTGAAAATCATATAAATGAAGCACTGCAGCTGCCGACAGATAATTTTGAGCCTGAACTTTCTTAGATTGAACTTGATAACTTCTTTTACTAGTTCAACTGCACTTTGGAAAACAATGTACTTCCAAAGAAGATCTACATGCATCATCTTCCTAAAGAATGGAGCTTGTTTTTCAACATCTTGTCCCATGCCTTTGCACCAAAGACAGGGGGTTTCCATGGAATTACAAAGTTTAATAAGGCGATAGCCTATGCAGTGGCTTTAAATATAAGACTCAACTTTGGTCGATTGATCATGGCTAAAATCTTGAGGAACCAAGCAAAAATTGAAAATTTATGTTTATATCTAAGATTTTTGCAATTGTTGTTGAACAACAGATTGGAAGCTGATCAACTTCAACCTTTTCAGAATAGTCCTTTGGAAGAATGACCCTCTCTACTGTATAAAGCTCTCTTAGCATTACAGAATGATGATGACTATCCTAACAGGTTTACTCCTGATCCAATGACTAATCCAATTTTGGATTACTTTGCTCTTCTTAGACAGGCTGAAGAAGAAGCTGCAGAAGAAGAAGCTCGAGTATCTAAAAATGATGATTCAGTAGATGAGAATTAAGAAGAAGCAGCCTCTCAAGAGGAAACTGAAGCTGAAACATCAAATATGGAAAAAGATTACTCTAAAAGAAATGATGCATTAAATGAAGAAGAACAAGGATCTGAACAAGAGGATGAAAGTATGGATGAAGCTGGTTCAGAAAATGACCAAGAACCAAATCCTGAACAAGAACAACAAAGGCAAAGCCCTGATACTGCACCAGTAGAGGTAACTGTTGAGAATATAGTGAAAGAGACTCAGAACACTAATGTGTACATTCTTGAACTTTCTAATGAACAAATGGAAGAATGTACACTTCTGGATTTTGACCTTTCTATTTTTCTTCACGATGAATTTGTCATGATATCTATCTATGTGCCTCAAACGATAATGCACACACTTGAGCCCTCAATGGCCTTAGAAGCTGGCAATGAACTTGGCGACCAACCAGTTCCAACCACTGCCAGAGATCAACAAACACTACCAATCTCTCCTGAAACCATAAAAAGAACACATGATTCAGATGATAGGAGTGAATCCCTACCGAATCAGGAATTTATTGAGATATCCCCTACAGCTCTGCCTTCTCGAAAATGTCGTAAAATTAATTTTAAACCCAAGACAACTGTGAGTCAGGAACCTGATTATCCAATCTTTGATACCATTCTTTTTCTTCGTAACCTCAATTCTGAAATTGACCAACTCCTGAAAGGTACGGGAACTGAACTAAAGATGGTAACACAATCAGCTACTTCAGTATCCAGTACTATTTTGGTAAATCCAATTCAGAACCTGTCTTCACAAACAATAGGGGGCATCACTGACTCTCATGAGCCATTCGTTACATTGTTAAATGTGGTGACCCCCTGGACTTAACATCTCCAGATCCTAGTAAGGATATTTTCCCTCCATAATTGGGTGAAGTGGAAAGGCAACTCTCCTTTAGAAGGGAAGAGGTCTCCATTCATGGAGTAGCTACGTCAGTAGCAGCACCGCTTCAAGTGGAATTGCCTTCACAAGTGTTGCGGGGCACCAAGGCTCTAACTTGTCACTCATTACATTGCCTAAGGTGGTGACCCCCATGGAATCTACAATTTTAGCTCCTTCAAAGGAGGTCCTTACCACCTTTTCAAGACAAGCAGAGGGACAACACACCCATAGAAGGGATGTGGACTCTATACGTAGAGTATCTGCTACTTCGATAGTAGAACATGTTCAGGGTGCATCTGAACAGGTAAGGCTTTCAATAGCTTCAGCTGGCATCACGGATTCTTCAACTCTGCCAATCATTACAGAATTTAGAGTGGTGACCACATTGGGTCTAACTTCCCTAGTTCCTGAAAAAGGAGTTCTCCCCATCCAAAGCGGTCAGGCGGAGAGGCATCCTACCCATAAAAGGGATAGGGATTTTCATGCAGGTACAGAAGATCACGATGCTTTGAATGAGATGAGTGATATAGTCAATCTTAGTGATCTTTATTTCCCTGACCCTGATCAGGTGAGTGTGAGTGATGAGGGTCAAGAACAAACAGTAACAGTGAGTAGTGAGACACCCACTGTCCAAACAAACACCCCACACAATGTACACACATCACATAGCCAAAGGATTCTAAATCTGGAGGCCCAAGTCACTAAAATTCATTATTCCTTAAGAAAGATCTTGGAAGTGTAAGAGTAGCAGATGAATGAAATGAAAGAACTTAAAGATTTGGTACAATAGCTGCTGGCTCAAAAAATTCCTTCTACTCAACCATCAACTTCTGCAACTCAGAAAACTCCAGAAGAAAGGGAGGATAACCCAACTGAAGGGGAGAGAAGAGATCAAGAACAATTTGGAGGTGAAATGATAATAGAATATACAGCTCAGGGGGAGACGAATATCTTTTACAGGCCTGGAGTAAGGCAACTGAAGGAAGGTGAAATCTTTGAACCCTATGTACCAATGGATATTCCTAATGAGAATAAGATAGAGGAGACTGCAAAGGCAGCAGGTATTGATGTTGAGGAAGAATTTGTCGAGGAGTATGCATTTGATAATGACTGTCTTCTAGTTAGTGTGGATGAAGTTGTTACTCAAGATGTAGCTCAAGCTCAGGAATTGATGAAAATAAAGTGGAAAAGAGTTCAACATGCAATAGAAAGAAGAAACAGAATCAAGGACATTGAATCCAAAGTTAGTCCTGAATGGGATGAAATAAGGAGTCTGCTGGAAAAGAAAGAGCTATCTCTTAGCAAGAAGAAAGATAGAGAAGTCTTTGACCTGTTCAGAGACATAAGGGAAAATTTTCAAGATTTTCATGAATTCTATGTTGCTCTTTCAGAAGAGATAACAAGTGTGCCAATAAGTGCACTGAAATCCGGTTGGAAGATGTATACCAACACAACAACACTAGGATCAAGAATCTTGTCGACAAAGAGTTTCGAAAAAATGAATATAGTAGAGTTGTATTTGCGGAAAAGGAAAGTCATCTTTGGGGGACATAAGGCGAATGAGATACTGAGAGATCGAATTGAAAAGAAGATTATTGAGATCGGTGTCAAAGAATTTGAGAAACCTCCAGTGGTCAAGTACTATAAAGAAACAACTCTACACAATCTAACTTTGTCAGATGAAGGTCTGAAATCAAGTTAAGTGATGTTCATGTAGTATGTAGAGGGAAGACTCAGAAGCAAGAAGAACAGAACTGAAGAAGATCTTAAGACTACTGAGTTAATCTATGCATTCAGGTTGAACAAAGCTATTAATACATCAGGAAGATATCTAGTAGAAACAACCAGATACTATCAGGATCCAGTGTATGTTAGAAAAGAGGATGGCACTGAAGAACTTGAAATTATTAAGGATTCTGAACCTTGCATCCAAACCGAACCAAATGGAACAAAGTACTTCATGTATAAGAAAGATGGAGTGGAGAAGAGAAAAGAATTGTCAAAGTTGAAAGAACAATTCTTACATCATCAAAAAAGTCTTTTCTAAGGTAAAGAAATCCATTGTCAAATCAGATAAGAAGGCTTTGAGGATCATTCAAGATATCCTGGTCGAGAAATTGGCAGAAGAGTCTATGCATGACACTACCATAGTGAAAGGTTTTCCAAAAAGAATAACGGTGTTCGTGTTTTCTAAAAGACAGTCACTAGCCTTCGAGTCCATCTCAAAGGCAAATTCAACTGCATTTCTTAGGGAAGTTTTACAAGAGTTCGAAGATCCACCTCCTATCAATGCTCTTGAAGTTGAAGCAAGGGATTTGATAAAAGCAAGATTGGATTAAAAAGAAGAAGAGCTAAGGCAACATTACTCTGAGACAAGATCAAAGAAGAAGCTAGATACAAGTCAAGCAAGCAGAAGATCATAAATTCTTATGTTCAGGCTAGAGGAACAAACTTCTCTTGTACTTATAAAGAAATCTGGAAATGTATAATCCAATCCAGAATGTAATTAATATTATTTCCTCTCTTTCTGCACTTTACTTTTTCTTGTAAGTATTAGTTGAGTTATCCTCTCACAGGATTTGCTTGTTGAACTCTAACAACTAAATATGAGGAGATTGTAAAACATAATGTAACGTAATATGTAATAGTGGTATCGATAACTCAACTAAGAATCAAAGACAGTCAAATAATATTAATATGCAACACAGGAATCCAGAAGGACATGTGAACATGAATCATACATACATCATCACAGAGCATTCAATATGAAGGGCTTACTGAACGTCAACTAGAAAAGTTCATTAATATGTTTAGGCCTGAGCAACAAATAAGAGTTCAAAATATTTCAGAGTAAAGACAGTGTAATGATTTAATTATAGGTGTTAGAGGATTTTAGTGATCAAAAGCAATTCACAAGTCAAGGTTAATCATCTAAAAAAGATATGAAGTCAAGAGGATTTAATTCAATGTTAGTCATTTGTGAACCAGACCAGTGCACTAAGCGTCAATACAACAAGAAGAGAATTACCTTGATGTATCAGAAGAAAATCAGTTGATCAAACCACATGAAGAACAGTTCAAGTTGACATGTTATGTCGTTCCTACACAAGAATACAAGAGTGCAAGAATAACATAATCACAACCAAGCCTTAAGAAAATATTCTAAGAGTATTGATTTATGTGGCGCCTACACTAGGTAACAAGAGTGTAGGCACAACATAACTTAATAGAATATGTTTTAAGGCACATGGAAATGATATGTGGTGCCTGCACTCTATAACAAGAGTGTAGGCGTAACATAAGGTTATAGAATTATTCTAAGGCAACAGGGCATCTAGGAATTGATTTATGTGGCTTCTACACTAGGTAACTGAAGGAAATTTACGGAGGTACGGAAGCGTGATATTACAATTATTTGCCGTAAACCCATATATATGATCGCATATAATCATATAAAATCGAGATGGAATCGAAACCTTACCTTTAAAGCGATCCAAGTGTGTGAACAAGAGATCCTAGCAGCTACTTCTCAGAGTGTGAAGTACTCTACCTGTATCCACCAAGAATTCTTCCTTTGATGAAGATCTTCAAATAATTTCTAAAACTTATTTTAGAGAGAAAAGAGAGAGAGAGATAGAGGCTAGTGTTTTCTCCAAAAACTAAAAGTTCACCCTAAAAGTTCACTCCTCTAGAATGAAGCATCTCATTCTATTTATAGGACTATCCTAGGGTTTTTCCATAAATAATATATCAATATATATTATTATATTAAACCCCATATTTTATAAAATGCTTTAATAATAATTAAAACTATTTTAATCATCATTTCCTTTTTCTAAACTATTTAGAAAATAATTCTCTCTCTCAGAATTTAAATATTTTCATCAAAGAAAATATTCTTTTATGGTGTGACCATGTAGGTTCAATATTAAGCCGGTAGTAGAAATAAATAATAATAAACCTTTTATTTATTATTTATATGAATTCTAATAATTCATTAAATATAATTAACTGATTAATTATATTTATTCTACATCGTGAGTGATGCTTCTCAACATATCGCGACTATCCAGATAATATGAATTCACTGCCAAGAACCTGTCAGTGACTAGTTACCGCACAATCAATTCCTTCCACCCTACAATATCCCGATTAAATACAAGGCATGGAACTCGTGTCAAGCCTATTAAATTTAATCATATGTTTTCTTATTCATAGTGCAACGTTCATATTAAAATTAGAAACTCTTTTCTAATTTCATTCACTCTGGCCATAGATTCCAGAACTCGCATACTAAGAATAACATAGGATATTCTCTTCCCATACTGGAAGGGGTGGATCCTCTATTGACGTTAACTATCTTCATACACAAATCCCTATGCCCGGAATAGACCTAATGGATGTCCTTGAGACTAAGGACTAAACCAAAACATAGTTCATTATATACAAGATAACTTTAACGATCTCAAGTCTAAGGATACTTGCACAACTATCACTTAGTGAACAACTATTGACACATGAGTAAACTCCATTAGTTGTTCAATTTATCGAGTCACGTTCAGTGAACTTATTCCTTAATAAGCACCTACATACTAGCTATAGTGTCACCATACAAATGCCTATGAGAACAGACATCCTCCTTAAAGGAGCAAGCATAGTATGTACCAATCTTTGCGGATTCACTAACTTCCAATTAGTTATCCTATGATCAGGAACTGTTTAAGTCAAGAGTCATCATCTTCTAGATCTCACTATTATAATCTCATTATAATTCTAGAAGCTTCACTCTAAACTATGGAACATCTTATTTAAGACACTTTAAACAGATAAAGCCCGTAATAAAACAAATAAGTCTTTTATTAATATTAATGAAATCAAATAAGAATACAAGAAAGTTCTTCCTAACTCATCATACATGATTGGATTTAGGACAAACACTTTCAATCTCCCACTTGGACTAAAGCCAATTACCCTGGTATGTAATACCCATCTTCCTTTTATGACGATCAAAAAGAATCTGAGACAACGGCTTTGTAAGTGGGTCTGCTATGTTGTTATGTGTGTCAACTCTCTCTATTTTGACATCTCCCCTTTCTATGATCTCCCTAATCAAATGAAAGCGCCGCAAAACATGTTTGGAATTTTTATAAGACCTAGGTTCCTTGGCTTGTGCTATTGCTGCATTGTTATCACAATACAATACAATAGGCTCCTCAACACTAGGAACAACTCCCAACTCAGAAACAAATTTCCTCATCCAAACGGCTTCTTTTGCTGCCTCACTTGCAGCTATATACTCTGCTTCCGCTGTGGAGTCAGCCGTTGTAGACTGTTTGGAACTCCTCCAACTAATCGCACCACCATTCAGAGTAAACACGTACCCTGACATAGATTTGCTATCATCACATTCTGATTGAAAACTAGAGTCGGGATAACCTTCTATTATCAACTCAGAACCACCAAAAATAAGAAAATTATCCTTAGTCCTTCGCAAGTACTTAAGGATGTTCTTTACTGCTTTCCAGTGTTCTTCACCTGGATCGGACTGATATCTGTTCGTCACACTGATTGAATGAGCAACATCAGGCCTAGTACATATCATCGCGTACATGATAGATCCTATTGGTGAAGCATAAGGAATCTTACTCATACGCTGTCTTTCCTCAGCTGTCTTAGGAGACATCTTCTCGGAAAGGGAAACTCCATGGCTCATCGGCATGAGACCTCTCTTGGAGTTTTCCATGCTAAATCTTTTCAGCACTTTCTCGATGTATGTACCCTGGGTAAGACCTATCATTCTTCTAGATCTATCTCTATAGATCTTTATACCGAGAATGTAGGATGCTTCTCCCAAGTCCTTCATAGTGAAGTTCTTTGATAGCCACACTTTGACTGATTGAAGCATCGGTATATCATTTCCTATAAGAAGTATGTCATCCACATACAACACAAGAAATGTTACCGCGCTCCCACTAACCTTCTTGTAGATACATGGTTCATCTATGTTTTTGATAAAACCAAACTCTTTGATTGTCTCATCAAAACGGATGTTCCATCTACGAGAAGCTTGCCTCAATCCATATATGGTTCGTAGCAGCTTGCACACTAGGTGTTCATTCCCTTTGAAAACAAAACCCTCTGGCTGTGTCATATACACTTCCTCTTCAAGTTTCCCATTGAGGAAGGCCGTTTTCACGTCCATTTGCCAGATCTCATAGTCATAGTAAGCTGCAATCGCAAGCAAAATCCGAATTGATTTAAGCAGGGCTACAGGCGAAAAAGTTTCATCAAAGTCAATCCCTTGCCTTTGTTTGAATCCTTTTGCCACGAGCCTGGCCTTATAGGTCTCCACCTGGCCTTCCGCTCCAATCTTTCTTTTGTATATCCATTTGCACCCTACAGGTTTCACATCCTTGGGTGCTTCAACCAAAGTCCATACTTGGTTGGTATACATAGAATCCATTTCGGATTTCATGGCACTTAGCCATTTCTCTGAGTCAATACTACTTATAGCCTCATTATAGGTCATTGGGTCGTCATCATTAACGATTGTTAACTCATTGTCATTCTCAATGACAAGGCCATAATACCTCTCAGGTTGGCGAGACACTCTCTCTGACCTACGAATGGGCTGTTCCACAGAAGGTTGTTCAGTCTGAACAGGTGTTTCCTCTTGAACTGTAGTAGTTTGTGTTTCTTGAACTTCATTAAGTTCTATTTTGCTCCCACTGTTTCCTTCAAGGATAAACTGTTTTTCCAAGAAGGTAGCATGTCTGGAGACAAACACCCTATGTTCGGTGTAAAAGTAATACCCTAAAGTCTCTTTAGGATATCCCATAAATCTACATTTTACAGATCGAGATTCCAGTTTATCAGGGTCAACTTTCTTGACATAAGCTGGACATCCCCATATCTTAACGTGTTTAAGACTCGGTTTCCTTTCTTTCCATATCTTATACGGAGTTTGAGGAACAGATTTGGAAGGCACCTTATTCAGTAAATATGCTGAGGTTTCCAATGCATAACCCCATAGGAATACTGGAAGATCTGCATAGCTCATTATGGATCGAACCATGTCTAACAAAGTTCGATTTCTCCTTTCTGATACTCCATTTAACTGTGGAGTATATGGAGGAGTCCATTGAGAGACTATACCATTTTGTTTGAGATAATCTAGAAACTCTCCATTCAAGTATTCACCACCTCGATCTGATCGAATAGTTTTAATACTATGTTTGGTTTATTTCTCTACTTCATACTTATATTCTTTGAACTTTTCAAAGGCTTCAGATTTGTGTTTCATCAAATACACATATCCGAATCTAGATCGATCATCTGTGAAAGTAATGAAGTACGAAAAACCACCCATGGCTTGCGTAGACATCGGTCCACATACATCTGTGTGTACCAATCCTAGCAAATCTGCAGCCCTTTCTCCATGTCCACTAAATGGAGATTTGGTCATTTTTCCCAATAGACAAGACTCACATGTAGGATATGATTCAAAATCAAAAGGTTCAAGTAACCCTTCCTTGTGCAATGTCCGTAGTCTATTTTCACTAATATGACCAAGTCTGCAGTGCCATAAATATGTGAGATTTTCATCATCCCTTTTCCTTTTATTAGTATGTTCAACTTGTAGTAAACTATGCTCTACGTCACATACATACAGACCATTATTCAAAATACCACTACCATAAAGAACATTATCTCTAAGAATTGAACATTCATTATTCTTAATAATAAACGAAAATCCAGCCTTGTCTAACATGGGAATAGAAATAATATTCCTCACAATCGAGGGAACAAAATAACAATTATTTAAAACAATAGTCTTGCCCGTAGGCATATGTAAATCAAATAATCCTACAGATACAGCAGCAACTCTTGCTCCATTTCCCATCCGCAGAATAACCTCCTCTTCCTCAAGAGTCCTACTATCCCTTAGTCCCTGCAATGAATTGCAAATGTGAGAACCACAGGCGGTATCTAATACCCAAGTAGAAATTTGATTTAGTGACATGTTTACTTCAATCATAAACATACCTGAGCCAGAAACGGCAGTCTCACTACCCTTCTTCTTCTTCAGTTCTGCAAGGTAAACCTTACAGTTCCTCTTCCAGTGCCCCACCTTGTTACAGTGAAAGCAAACAGCTTTGCTTTTGGGGTCTTCAGCTTTTGGTGGAACTGGCTTCTTCTCACCTACTTTCTTCTTCTTGGGAGGATTCCACTTCCTTTTCTTGGAAGTGGATCTACCACCAATCAGAAGAACATAACCTTTCTTAGAGGGAAAGTTCGACTCAGCAGTCTTCAACATGTTATGGAGTTCAGGCAGGCTGACATCCAATTTGTTCATGTGAAAGTTCACAACAAACAGCGAGAACGAATCTGGGAGTGATTTCAAGACCAAGTCTTGGCTCAACTCCCCATCCATGACAAAACCAAGTTGCCCAAGACGCTCAATCAGATTGATTATCTTAAGCACATGATCATTCACAGATGATCCTTCCGCCATTCTACAACGGAATAGCTCCCTCGATATCTCATATCGAGCAGTCCTGCTTTGTACATCATACAACTCTTGTAGGTGTACGAGCATCCATGTTCTCATGTTGTTTTTGCAGCTCACAGTTCATAGATGCCAGCATGATGCATTGAGCAACATTTGCTTCATCCATCCACTTCCTGTAAGTTACATGCTCATCATCATGAGCATCTTCGGCAGGAGCATTGGGTACTGGTGAGTTCAGCACATAGTCCAACTTCTTAGCCCTAAGAACAATTCTCAGGTTTCGAAGCCAATCAGCAAAGTTTGGACCAGTCAACTTGTGAGCATCTAGTATGCTTCGTAGTGATAGTGCAAAAGACATGATGTATATCTAAAATCTGTAAATGACAAACACATAACAACACTTAGCAAATAATCAATTTCATTATTAAAACACTATATGAATCGGGTCTTTATTCATAAGTGGCTCCCGCTAGTTTATCTAATTTATACAACCCTCTAAGTGAAAAATTAAGCATTCATAATGCTAGTGGGAATAGGGATCCTACATTCCATCACACAACCTCGGCTGTAGCACGAAACGCCATGTGATATTCAGTAGGCAGACAACTCTTGTCAATAACATCTCATGTCATTCCCTAATTAAAACTTTAGCCTCTTGAATAATTGAGTCACGGCTGTGGCACGACAAACTCAATATTCTAAGTCAAGTCTAACCCAACATTTCATACAATTGAATCAGTCTCCAACTGCCCACGGCTGTGGCACGTAACGACTATTAGATTCTAACTTATTGTATACATCTCTATGTAATAGACAAGTATTTCTTATTTCGAAATCAAAGCCCTCGGCTGTAGCACGAAACGACAATGATTCAAAAATAAGAACTACTTTCTATCATGTTGGAAGGCTATCACCGACACAAGCCCGTTGTGTCATTGGTCAATTACTACTTGATATTATTTTTAATTAAGAGGGATTTTTATTATAAGGTTTATAATTACACATATTTTATAGACACAAATTTCAATTAAATGTTTTCTATAAAGTATTACAATTACTAACCAAATAATTAATTAATAATCAAAACTCTTTTAATTATTAATACTATTTCTAAACCCTTTTAGAAAATAAATATCTCCCTTAATTTAATTTCTTAAATTAAATCAATAATTAATAATATTAAGATCACATCCTAACTATTTTATAATCGAATAAATCTTATTTAATCAATTAATAAAATTTGTTAACTGATTATTTATTTCATAAATAAATAATTATCAACTATTATTAATTAAACAATATTATTTAACAATCATAATCATATTATAAAGAGATTCTTCCTTTTAAAATAAATATTTCAAACCAATAATCGATAATCGGATAATTCCCAGATCGGGGGGAGCATTGTCAAGAGGCGTCACTTAATACCCCTTTCTTAGACAGAATCATCCTTTCTCTCAATATTGAAAATTCATATTTAATTACGTGTTTCGCAAACACAAGAATCTCATGATTGTATATATAATATTATTGTTAGGGCAAGAAATGATTCCTATTCTAGATTTTCTAGAGCACGCCTTATGTTGATTTAGGTTCACCTAAATCTATCATCGCATGGTAAATCTAGGCATATATCTCATATATAAAATTAAATAAACAAGTAAGCATGCAAGAAATATCATGTCATACAATGATATAATGATGTACGGATTTATTATAGTAAAAAAAAAAATTAAAACAATTAATACATGCTTTAAAACACTTTAGGGAATATGGACAGTTCAAAACTTTTATATTAAAATTATTTGACCACTCCATTAAATCCGTCTCGGAAAAACGAATCCAACGATATATTGCACGCCCAAATCGGAGTTACGGAACTCCCAAAAAATCAAATTTAATGTGGACAGGAGGGGCGTAACACATTTATCACACGCGTTACAGCCATTAAAGCCAATTTTCCGGTGTAACGCGTGATCCGTATGCGTTACCGTCTGTAACGCATTTCATAAATGCGTAACAGACCCTGTTGCGCATTCCTTGAATGCGCAATAGCCCTTATGCTCGTCTGTGTGCCACGCGCGCGTGACAGCGGCTGACATAGAAAAGAAAAAAAAAATGGATCGTTGCAAAGTCTGCCGTTTCGTTTATAAATAAACGTTGCTGTCATAATTAACTGATATAATAACTATTATTAATATCTTTATATTTTAATATTAATAAATTAATTAACTATTAATTAATAAATTAATAAAAAAACATAAAAACATCATTTTTGAAATCCAACAGCAGATTAAAATAACCAGATCAGCCAGGGGTCCTAGTACTAATATTAATCCATATATTTCAACATGCATAATTATTATATGAATTTTAATTAAAACAATTTTAAAAAATTCATAACAAATAATCTATACATCAGAAAATTATGAAAAAAATACCCAGATGATCCGCAACACTTGTAGAATCCAGATCAGTGGTCAAAATCTCATGCAAAAATATTTCGAATTTAATTCATAATTAAATCTAAATAAACTTGCAAATATCATAATAAATCCATACATGCTCCAAAAAATCTGAATTTTTTTACATGAATCTCTATATGCATAACCTGGCTCTGATGCCATTGAAGGAAATTTACGGAGGTATGGAAGCGTGATATTACAATTATTTACCGTAAACCCATATATATGATCGCATATAATCATATAAAACCGAGATGGAATCGAAACCTTACCTTTAAAGCGATCCAAGTGTGTGAACAAGAGATCCTAGCAGCTACTTCTCAGAGTGTGAAGTACTCTACCTGTATCCACCAAGAATTCTTCCTTTGATGAAGATCTTCAAATAATTTCTAAAACTTATTTTAGAGAGAAAAGAGAGAGAGAGATGGAGGCTAGTGTTTTCTCCAAAAACTAAAAGTTCACCCTAAAAGTTCACTCCTCTAGAATGAAGCATCTCATTCTATTTATAGGACTATCCTAGGGTTTTTCCATAAATAATATATCAATATATATTATTATATTAAACCCCATATTTTATAAAATGCTTTAATAATAATTAAAACTATTTTAATCATCATTTCCTTTTTCTAAACTATTTAGAAAATAATTCTCTCTCTCAGAATTTAAATATTTTCATCAAAGAAAATATTCTTTTATGGTGTGACCATGTAGGTTCAATATTAAGCCGGTAGTAGAAATAAATAATAATAAACCTTTTATTTATTATTTATACGAATTCTAATAATTCATTAAATATAATTAACTGATTAATTATATTTATTCTACATCGTGAGTGATGCTTCTCAACATATCGCGACTATCCGGATAATATGAATTCACTGCCAAGAACCTGTCAGTGACTAGTTACCGCACAATCAATTCCTTCCACCCTACAATATCCCGATTAAATACAAGGCATGGAACTCGTGTCAAGCCTATTAAATTTAATCATATGTTTTCTTATTCATAGTGCAACGTTCATATTAAAATTAGAAACTCCTTTCTAATTTCATTCACTCTGGCCAGAGATTCCAGAACTCGCATACTAAGAATAACATAGGATATTCTCTTCCCATACTGGAAGGGGTGGATCCTCTATTGACGTTAACTATCTTCATACACAAATCCCTATGCCCGGAATAGACCTAATGGATGTCCTTGAGACTAAGGACTAAACCAAAACATAGTTCATTATATACAAGATAACTTTAACGATCTCAAGTCTAAGGATACTTGCACAACTATCACTTAGTGAACAACTATTGACACATGAGTAAACTCCATTAGTTGTTCAATTTATCGAGTCACGTTCAGTGAACTTATTCCTTAATAAGCACCTACATACTAGCTATAGTGTCACCACACAAATGCCTATGAGAACAGACATCCTCCTTAAAGGAGCAAGCATAGTATGTACCAATCTTTGCGGATTCACTAACTTCCAATTAGTTATCCTATGATCAGGAACTGTTTAAGTCAAGAGTCATCATCTTCTAGATCTCACTATTATAATCTCATTATAATTCTAGAAGCTTCACTCTAAACTATGGAACATCTTATTTAAGACACTTTAAACAGATAAAGCCCGTAATAAAACAAATAAGTCTTTTATTAATATTAATGAAATCAAATAAGAATACAAGAAAGTTCTTCCTAACTCATCATACATGATTGGATTTAGGACAAACACTTTCAGTAACAAGAGTGTAAACGTAACATAACTTACTAGTGAATAAATTCTAAGGCCCCAATACAAAGATGTGGCACCTAAACTCTATAAGAAGAGTGTAGGCGCAACATAGGTGACTGGTGCAACTTACACTCTACACTCCCGTTCACTTGTAGAAGTGCAATATATGACTTGGTGGAAATTGGAAAATCAACCACGTTTGAGTTTCAAAGACTACAGAATATATATGGGTGAAATCAATACAGATAATTTTTTTGACATTCATCTTCAGCATTCAACATGAACAGACGGGAAGCTCCATTAAAGCCATACATTAAATATACTCAACTCTATTCTTTTTGTAATATTGTTTGAACCCATTGTAGCTAATATCTTGATTAACTGTGTAGAACCTTAGGGATTTAATAATATATCTTTATTTCCCCAAATCATTGTGTTTCAATTTCTACCATTTTTATATCTCAAGAACACACACACTTAATCAGCAATTAAATGAAAATCTACTAACATCATATTCAACCCCCCTTCTATGATAATTTAGGACCTAACATTCTTCAATAGTGTAGAATCTTCTTGTTCCTGTTCTTCAAGTTCTTCAATCTTCAACTTTCCACTTGTAACAGTCTTCTCAGTTCTTGTTGGTTAATTTACAACCAAGGCATTTGAAACATTTGCCATCTTTCCTCTATTTGCTAAAATGACCTTCTTTTGATAGAACTCCAGTTAATATGTCTTTAAAATTCCATAGAGGGTTTCAAGTGGAAGTTTTGTTAGATCTCTCCCTTATCTTATTGTAGAGATTTTGTGCTCCAAATGTTCTGTGAGAGTCAAAAAGAACTTCATGTCTTTCTCCTTTGTTTCAAAGTACTTTCCATGGAGTTGAAGGTCATTGATGAGTTTGTCGAATCTTTCAAACACTTCAGTTATGCCTTCATTTTGTTTTGACATGAAAGCCTCATACTGTGAAAGAAGAAGTTGTCTTTGGTTGTCCCTTACCTCTTCATCACACAAAATCTCTATGGTTTCCCATATATGTTTTGCAGATGTGCAGTTGACAATATTGTTATACATAACAATGTCTAGAGATTCTATTAGTATGAACATTAGACTATTGTCAAGTGACACCTTCTTTTTTTCTGTGTCTGTGTACTGAGATGGATCTTTAGTTATCCTTGTTGCATGAATTACCTCAGAACCACTGGTAGTTTCAGGAACCAATGTTACTGGCATAAAGGGGCCATTATTCAGAATTTCTGGATACATGGAGTTAGCAGCCATTATGAACATCAACATTTTTCTCTTCCATAAGTTGTAGTTTTCTGTGTCAAAAGGAGGAATCTTTATATTACTTAGCTTCTGAGAACTCATCTTGATCTTTAAATTTTATGTATGTTAACAACCTGAGCTCTCATACCACTTGTTAAGAATTAGAGTTCGACAGAAGTGTACAGAGAGGGGGGTGAATGTATACTTTAAACTTTTATGCTCTTTTTGATTTTTGATGAACTGTTTGTTTGGTGTATGTAGCTTTAACAATTCAAGTGTTTACATAAGCATAATGCAAGCAATAAAGTTAACACAGAATATAATTTTCAATCTAATTTGTATTAGAATTAAACTTGCTACAATCTGAAATTCAGTGTAAATTTCAGCTTCTTGTTCTTAGAAGATACAAGGTATGAACTTGATAAATTCAAAGATACTTACTAATGAAACAGTGTTAAGCCTATATAGACAACATGTCTTTTGGCACATGTTCTCACTAGTAAGTTAAGCTAAAACTAGAAATAGACAAAGATAACTTTGCATTTGACTATTATCTATTTCTAGCTAACACTCTCTTTTGACAGTCTGTAGTTTTCTGCCTTAATCTTCTATCATTTGTCTTATTTATCTTCCATGCTTCATTGGAGACTTGTCTCTATCATTACATGTTTGATTGACCCTGTAATGACAGTGCTGCAAATTACTTGTCTTGTTCTTCTATAATTCTCCTTGAAAATAACTCTTTGAACTATCAAGTACTCTTTTGATTTTGATTCGAGAAATCATGGTGATTGACTTCTCGATTGGGTACATGTTGTGACTTCTTGATTGCATACTTCACTGTCAAGCTTGATAGTCTTCTAAAACATGTTGTCGTCTAAAGCTACTGTCAACTATCCCCGCCAATGTAGTTGTAAACTATCCCCGCCAAAGTTTACTATCAAGGGAATACTTGCTATCAGTAATAATTGATGTCTTTGATTCTTCAATCTCCGCCAAGTTTACTGTCAAGGGAATAATTGTTGTCTTCTGTTCCTTTGGCTAACTTCTCGAATTATTTATTCTGGATTTCTCGAATGTATGACATTTCACACTACTCGATTGGCTTTAGTTTCTTTACTTCTCGAATGAACACTTCTTGATCAAATACTGAGCCAATGAGTGTTTTGAGACTTCTCGACCAATTGCATATTTCTGACTTCTCGAATGTGTAGTTTCCTTCGTTGAATTTTCAGACTGCATTCCTTATTCTTCAACAAGTCTTCTTTGTCTAGTTGCACGATTCAACTTGAATCTTCTAACAGACTTTATTATTTGACTTTAATTACAACTTAGAATTATAATTTGATCATACTTTTAACTGCAATAATTCATTGAAATGACTAAGTCACTAATCTCAAAATAGAAGTTCTAAACATGTTGCAGCACGACAAATAATTACATAGAGTAGGTTTGATTTGATCCAACAGTAATGACTTTCAACATTTGCTTGCTAAAACAATACCTACATTATTCTTTTTGTATAATGAGGTTGTTTGTGTTTTTGTGTATAATGGGTTTGTTTATGTAATGGGTATGTTTACTTTTGTTTTTATTACTCGTCCTTTATTATTAAGGGCCAAATTACCTATTTTTATTTGGGGTCATGCTATACTACACACCGTTAACATAATCAGGGTCAAACCATCTGATTATCATAAAGAAACTCCCCATCAATTAGTTCTCGGTTAAAGACATGATATTTATCAGTTTATGATTTTTGGTACTGCAGTATATGTCCCTATTACTCCACTACAAAGAAAAAAATGGGAACACAAAGAGGAACGAGTATATATGTTGGTTTCGATTCCCCATCTACCATTAGATATCTTGAACCATTGACTAGTGATTTTTTACTGCTCGTTATGCTGATTGTCATTTTGATGAGTCTATAATCCTTTCATTGGGGGGAGATAAAGTTTTGCATAAATTAAATTCTGAAATATCTTGGCATGCATCAGGATTGAATTTTATTGACCCACATACTAATCAATGTGAAAATGAGGTTAAAATAATTATTCATATGATAAAAAATTGCTAATAAAATGCCAGATACTTTTAATGATTCTAGACACGTAATAAAATCATATAAACCTGCAGTTAATGCTCCAACGAGGGTTGAAATCCCGAAGCATAAATCAATTCTTGAAGAATTGGTTGATGATTCTAAGCCACGCTAGAAGAATCATAGACCTGTAGGTGCAAAAGATATTTTACCATGAAAACAGAAATTGATTGGATTTTCCCCTGAAGTGGCAAATATTTTAGAAAATAGCCCAGAAGAGGTATAACCTCCAAAAGAGGTTCGAGCCCCTGAAGTGGCTATAACTAAAACGCTAAAAGTGGTATTGCCTCTAGAAGATGATAATGCCCCTAAAGTGGCGCATGCTTCCATAGAAGCAAAGGTACCTAAAAATTATGAGATCTCAATAAGTTACGTACATAACGGGAAATTGTTGGATTATGGGAGTACTGAAATTGATGATGTATATGATTTTTCTGTGACATGTGATATTCTTGAAAACTCCAATCATGTACCATAAAGTGTGGAAGAATGTCGACAAAGAGATGATTGGCCAAAATGGAAAGTTGCAATCCAAGAAGAATTGCACTCCTTGCGCAAGAGAAATTTTTCTGGACATGTGTTTTCCCAGTTGCACAAGTAGAAAGGGGGGTTGAATACTTTTGTTCCTTTTATGCCTGATTTAAAACTAACTCGATATAAATTAAGAACAAAGATCAAACACAAAGATATGAATAAGTACTGTTTGTATTATTTATGATTAAATACAAAACTCTTCTAGGGTGTACACAAACCCTAGCAGCTTCTCTGTGATTATCACAGCAACTCTCTCTATCTCTATGCTATCACAAAATTTCACTCAGACAATTATGCTTCGTCTTACTCCTTTACAATTAGGTTACATAGTGTTTATATAGAGAGTTGCCTATCAACTAATAACAGAAAGATAAATTACAATAGGAATAGAATTCCTAATTATTAGTTGACAGTTTCCATCTGCAATTCTCTTTCCTTCCCATAGCATATCTGCAATATATTTATCTTTATCTTCGAAGACTTTCCATTCCCGTGATCCTCTTCCAAATTTAACTTTAACTGTATAGACTCTGTAACCTTCAGACTCAGATCATCTTCAGACTCTGATAAATGTAGACTCTGATAGATCATAGACTCTGATAGTCTATAGACTCCGATCACCTTCCAGACTCTGATCTTCATGCAGACTCTGGTTTCATTTTCTTTCAGAAATTCTTCTAAGTACAAATAACTTGAATGTTGACTATCTAGACTCTGATTATACATTTCAGAGACTAGAAAGACTTATTGCAGATAAACCATGCTAGACCCTGTTCTAGTATTTTGTACATCATCAAATGAATATATTCCTAACAATCTTCCCCTATTTATGCTTTATAAAATGTAAGCATAAATAAAGGCTTGATGATGTCAAAACTAAAGAATAAACAATTAATCTAGAACAATATAAAAGAATTATAAAGGAAAAAGAATTACTTCTTATTTAATCTTCTCAAAGGCTGGATTATTCTTCAAAATGAGTTCAACATATTTTCCTCCACAATTGCAAGAGCTTCACCAACAAACTTCTTCAATTTCTTCATTTCTTCATTTGAACATTTGATTTGACAGTAAGCTTCTCTCAGATCATTTGCATTGCTTTCTTGATCTTTCAAGTCCTTCAATATTAGAACACTAACTTTCCCACTCATAGGCTGAAACCCAAAGTAATGACCCACACCTTCTTGAAATTTAATCTGTTTTTCTTCCAATGGCATTACTTGATCATTTCCCTCAATATCAACATATTTTAAAGAAAATTTACCCATTTATCGATTTGTCTGTCTGTGCAAAGTCAGCTTTCTGTCAATCTCTTTGAACCATTTGTGAGTGATAGCCTCTTTACTCTTATTTACTTCATATGCAATCTGTAAGAGAATCTAATGTACTGTAATTCCTCAGCCTGTTTAAAAAAAATAAAATTTGATTGGCTAATCCATCTTACACTTCCACCTTCTAAGAAATATACCAGCATCTCATTCTTCACCTTTTTTGTGCCTCCCTGTCCTTGTATCTTTTTTTCAAAAACATTATAAACAATTTGAACAGACACCACTTTGTTTAGATGCTTCTGTGTGATCTTCTCAAACTGCCTCTGTCAAGGATTGATGATCCCTGGTTATAGTGGATGTTTTGTCAATGTCAGATTCTTCAAAACCTCCAAGACCTGTCTTCTTTTTAGCTCTAAGTTGTAGATTTGACTGACTGCACTTCTAGTATGAAGGTTCTTGAGTTTGATCAGAGTCTGACTTCTTTCTTTGCTTATCAGAGTCTGACTTAGACTCTGATTTCCCATGTCTAGTCCCTGACTGATGTGTTTGATTTTTTACTACTCCAGATTGCTTTTGTTGCACATCATCAAGACCCCTAGGACCATGAGAACTATCACCAGTTTCATCATCATCACCATCTCTTCTCCTTTTAACTCCCTTTGATTTATCTTTGCACCCATCATCCTTATTTCTCCTGGAGGATTCACCTTTCTTCTCCCCCTTTTTGACATCATCATTACTGGTGACAGCCAAAAGAATCTGTTCAAGAACTGTGGAGATATTGGCCTGTGCTGCAATGACCGAATCAACCTTGGAGGTCAAATCAGAGACTGTAGTTTGGAGATTGGCTTGATTGGTAGTGATAGAAGCAATAGCATCCTTAAAAGCAACTTCTTTAGATAATTGAAGGGAGTGAATTCTGTCAAATCTGGTACTGAGCAGAGAAGTAGCATTATCAACACCAGTGAGTTTGGTTTGAATATGAGAAATATCTTTGACCACACCAGCTAATTGAGCAGCAACAGTCTCTGTCTCAGTCTTAACTTCGCTATCTAGGGCCTGATCTTCTTCACCAGAATAGTGACCATTTTCCTGTAAAAAGGACTTTTTCTGAAAAGATGAAATGCTCTCAGATTGATGAATGGCCATAATACAAGCAAAAGAATCTTTATCAGTTATGCCTCTTTGCTGTGCAGACTCCCAAGACTGAGGAAACACCTGCTCAAAATAGACAAAAGAAGGGTTAATTGAAGCATCATCTTCAAAAGTGAGTTCCTCAGCAACAGGCTCAAGCTTTGTGATTGGAGGTGTAGACTCTGGTGGTGGTGTAGACTCTGAAACTGCAAACGGGACTATAGACCCTAACTCCTCCTGAGAGTGATCAGAGACTGTAGACTCTGGAAGTCTAGGCCTCATAGGCATGATCAAAAGTGGTGCTTCTGACTTCAATTTTGCAGCCTCAAGTAAAATGACAGGGTTATCCACCAAAGCCTTCATGACTCTATCTGTTCTCCTTACTAGAGAATCCACCAGATGAAGTTGTGGTCTCTGTGTAAATGACTTCTGAGCAGCAAGAGCCTCCTCCTGTTTACCAATCTGCACAATCAAACAAAGTGACTTGTCATCCATCCCCTGCTCCAACTCATTGGACCAACTCTTTGGAAAATCTTGATCCCAATAAGTAAAGCTAGGTTCAGGATACCCTAATCTCTCAGTCTCACAGTGGGGTTAGGCACCTACTTTCTCAATCTCACTCAGGCTCTCTACAGCCGTTTCTACCTCTCCTTTTTCCTGGACCAGTGTCAGCCTCTCAGATATTTTTTCACTCATTTTGGAGGGTGCACTCAATAATCCTACAGAAGAGGGGTTGAGAGATAATAATTGTGCTTCAATACTTGAACCACCTTGATGGAGGGGAACCCCTTCATATGTCTGAAGGCTAGGGGTTTCCACCAAGGGGTGAGCAACAACAGATTCTGTACCCTTACAGTCATCTTCTTTCTTTTCAGAGTCTGTTGGCTCCAGTATTCCAGTCTCAGGGTCTATTCTAGACTCTGACTGCTTCAGTATAACTTCATTAGAAGCCAGAGTCTGAGTGTCACCATCTTTGACTGTTTGTGCATGAGACTCCCCCTCAAGGTGGATAGACTCTGATAGAATATATTGGAAAATTTCTTCATGAGCATCCATCAGAGTCTGTCCTCCCATATCACTGGGGTTATCATCAGCTCTTTGGTGAGTTGCCAAGGAGGGCCCAACACAATACTCCTCTGCCCCACTATCACCCAACCTCTGACTAGGTGGTTCTTGTGTGGGTGAGGCAGACTGAGCATCTTTATCACTAGTCACCACTGGTGCACTAGTCCCAACCTCCAATTGCCTTGCATCACCTGCTACCTCCTGTGGTTCTACCAAAGTTAATGCATCCAAGTGTCCATTGAGAAAGATCCTGGCATGGAGTGCATTGATGGCCTGGGCAAAAGTCAAGTGAAAGGAATCCTGCAGTTCCCTTACAATCTTGTGATAATGTGAGCCGTTGAGTTGATCCAATCTACTTTCATAGTTCGGATAGATGTATTTGTTGGCCACCTTACCTACATTTTGGACAAGAAAATCAATCACTTTTCTTGGAAATGCCTGAATAGTAGAAATCCAATCAATAGCTGTCCTGTAGGTAATCCCTTGATCCCAAATTGCTTCATAGTCAAAAACTGGTTGCTCAATCTCAGTTTCCAACTCAGCAACAGACTCTGATTCTCTCCTTTTGTAGATCTTAAGCTTTTTAGGCTTCTTTGTGATTTGTTGTTCAGAGTCTGGCACACCTAGTGCTTTGAGAACTTCAGTTGTCCTGCCTTCTATGAGCCCAGCTGCTTTTTCTTGGAATGAAGAGTTGAATAGGTAGCTGTATAGAGATTTGACCACATCTTGTGCAGACATTTGTAGCTCCTGTTCCATTCTCTTCTTTAGGGCTTCATAGGTTGAAAGGAAATCCAAGACTTGAGATTGAGTCTGATGTTGCTCTGGATCTTCAACTGATTCCACCAAAGGATATAAGAATAGCAGTGCCTTGTCACTTCGAGTAATGATTTCATCAATTAGACTTGAGGCTGCATCCAATGGCATTCCTTCCCAAAATGTGTCATGATCAGAGTCTAAAGGCAGTCTAGACTCGGACTCAACATTAGACTCTGGTTCAGGTAATTTCTTACTTTCAGAGTTTGGCCCTGCAGGAGCCTTGGGAGCATCTGTTTCCTGCAAAACAGGGTTAGTAATAGTAGTAGGCTTGTGTGTGTGTGCAGAATAAGCCTTCCTTAACCTTCTGTATTTTTGAGCAAAAGATTTCTCAGGAGATATAGTTTGAATATCCTGAGGTGCATGCCTAGGTTGATCAGAGTCTGTAGCCTTTTCAGAGACTATAGACTTGGCTTGAAGGGTAGAATCAACTGTATCATGACCTTCTTTTAACAATGAAAGTCCTTCAACAACTTGCTTCTCTAAAGGGTTGAGCTCCTCATCACTATGCTCATCTATAAGCCTAGATTGAATCAATTTCCTCCTCCTTACAACTGGTTCCTGTTGAGAGACACCAGAGGTTGGTTTCTTTTTGGATTTTGGTTTTGAAGATTGTTTCTTTGAAGGTGATTGGGTGACTTGGGTAGGTGCAGGGGGACTCTCCATTACTTGCTCCTGCACCATTTCACCACCAAAAAATGAAGCATTGTAGGTAGAAGGTTTGTAGGTTGAGAGTTTTACCTTCATTACCTGTGGATAAGTCATGGCAGGTAGACTCTTCTTTTTGTCATCAATTCTCTTGATGTTAGAGAATATCCTCCTTTGCTGTTTGTATGCCTGCACACAACAATCATCTGCCAACTTGGTTGACAGGTCAGGAATGAAGTGGTTGAGGAGAATCATAAGAAATCTATGGTAGTAGACCTTTTTCCTCCCCTCTTGCACATTAGTTAATTTTGCTCCCATTTGAGTAAGCAACATATCACCAATGTTGATCACTTTGTCAAATAGGAGACTGTGACCAATTTGATAAGTTATTGCAGTAATAGCATCAAAACCACTACACTTACCAGTAAAGCACTTAGCAAGTTGGTCAAAAAAAAGGACCATTCCTTCCTTAAATATGGCCTAGTTATCTTACTCATGTTATTTAAGCTAGCAGAATAACCTATTGCCTTAAACATGCTTTTTATGTCATCATCAGATACAGTATTATCAAAAGAAGACTTAATAGGGAGTTTAAACATAGAATTAAGTATATCTGCAGTTACATCAAAAGTAGTGGAGCCAAAGGTGAACATGATTTTACCTGGTTGATCCTGAGAAGGATCAACTACCTTTGCAGAGCTCCAGGCTTGTGAAATAGCATCCATATGAATCACTGGTGATGTCTTGAGTATATAACTGAGCTCACTCTGCTCCAAGAAATCCATCATAGGATAGTAGTCAGCATCTACCCCTTTCTTGTCGCCAAGGGCTGCCACATGGTTTGTGGTCATGATCTCAAAGTCTCCAAAGGTGAATGCGATAGCTTTGGGTCCCCTCATCACAGTTGAGATAGCAGCCATTGAAATCGTTGAGATGAAAGTGATGAATTCGCTTGAACAGATTTGCTAGGGTTCGTAAAGAGCTCTGTGAATATTTGTGCCTTAGAAAATAATTGCAAGAAACAAGTGAGTAAATTGTATGAAAAATTCTATTTTTTTTAAGTTGCATACAATACACACGAGTCTACAGTCTATCTTCAGTCAAAAACAACTGTTACCGCCTATTTCAAGTCATTTGAACAATTTAGACACAATCAGAGTCTACAGGCGTGAACTTGAACCGTTTCGGAGTCTAGACGATAATTGTTTTTCCGAGTCTACAGACTTTCAGAGTCTACAGACAAGTCAGAGTCTACAGACTCGTCAGAGTCTAAAAACTAGACTCTGTCAAGATAAAGTACCTCAAGAATTTTGCATTAACAAATTATAGTTTGACACATCAGGAGCTATAATTAAAGTACATACCTTGCTTCTTGTAATTTGTAATCACTTACATGTTTAACATACCTAATTCACCTACCATTCTAAGAAAGGTAGATTCATCAAGTGGTTTTGTCAAAACGACTGCAATCTGTTTGTCAGTTGGAACATAGTGAAGTGTCACAGTACCATTTTCAACATGTTCTCTAATAAAATGATACTTGACATCAATGTGCTTTGTTCTGGAATGTTGGACTGGATTCTCTGCAATTTTAATAGCACTAGTATTATCACAATACATAGGAATATTTGAGAATGTTAGTCCATAATCAAGTAATTGATTTATTATCCATAGAATTTGAGCACAGCAACTACCAGCGGCAATGTATTCAGCCTCAGTTGTTGAGGTTGATACAGTCTGTTGTTTCTTGCTAAACCAAGAAATTAATCTGTTGCCAAGAAACTGACACTGACCTGTTGTGCTTTTCTTGTCTACTTTGCATCCTTCATAGTCAGAATCTGAATAACCAATTAATGAAAAGTCTGACTCTCTAGGATACCAAAGTCCAAGAGTTTGTGCCCCCTTGAGATATCTAAAAATTCTTTTTACAGCTATTAAATGTGATTCTTTGGGGTCAGCTTGAAATCTAGCACACAGACAAGTTACAAATATTATATCTGGTCTACTAGTAGTTAAATATAATAATGAGCCAATCATACCTCTGTAGTTAGTGTTGTCAACTTTCTTACCCTTTGGGTCAGAGTCTAGCTTAGTGGCTGTTGACATGGGAGTTTTAGCAGTTGCAGAATCTTGCATATCAAACTTCTTCAGTAGTTCTTTTACATACTTTGTTTGATTGATGAAAATTCCATCATCATTCTGTTTGACTTGAAGCCCCAAAAAGAAGTTTAATTCTCCCATCATGCTCATTTAATAATTTGACTGCATTAGTTTACTAAATTTTTCACAGAGTTTGTCATTAGTAGAACCAAATATAATATCATCAACATAAATTTGGACAAGCAAAATGTCACCTTTATACTTTCTAATAAAGAGAGTTTTGTCAATGGTACCTCTTATGAATCCATTTTCAAGAAGAAATTTTGAAACAGTTTCATACCATGCTCTAGGTGCTTGCTTCAATCCATAAAGTGCCTTATCTAATCTGTAAACATGATCAGGATATTTAGGATCAACAAATCCTGGTGGTTGCTCCACATAGACTTCTTCTTCCAATTTTCCATTCAAAAAGGCACTTTTTACATCCATCTGATACACCTTGAATTTTGAATGAGCTGCAAAGGCAAGAAACATTCTTATGGCTTCCAATCTTGCTACTGGTGCAAAAGTTTCATCATAATCAATTCCTTCCTCCTGTGAGTATCCTTTTGCAACTAGCCTTGCTTTGTTTCTTATTACAGTTCCACTCTCATCAAGTTTGTTTCTGTACACCCATTTTGCACCAACAACTGATCTATCTTTAGGCCTTGGTACAAGTTTCCACACTTTGTTTCTCTCAAATTCATTCAATTCCTCTTACATTGAAATTATCCAATCAGGGTCTTGCAAGGCTTCCTCAATTTTCTTGGGTCCATTCTTTGAGAGAAAACAGCTATAAAGACATTCATTTTGAGTGGTTGTTCTTGTTTGTACACCACTCTCAGGGTCACCAATTATTAAGTCAGGAGTGTGACCTCTTGTCCATTTTCTAGCTGGTGGAAGATTAATTCTTGAACTAGAAGCTCCCCTTAAGTCATTTGCATCTTCTGTATTTAAGTGAAATTCAAATGAAGAGGCTCCCCCTAAATTGCTTGACTCTGTCAAGGGTTCAGAGTTGCTTGATCCAGACCCTGATGAGTTAGATTCTGAGGAATTTGACTCAGTCTGTCTAGACTCTGTCTGGGTAGTCCCTGACCTGTTAGACTCTGAATCATTTGGAGTTGTATTTCCTAGCTCCCCCTCAGAATGTGCAGGTTCCTGTGTTGGATTAGGAGTTACTTGAGGGTCTTCATCCTCTTCTTCTTCATTTATCTCAGAACTTTTTAGATTTTCAAATTCCAGTGTAGTAAACTCTGACTCATCTTGCAATTCTGTAAACTTTTTATCATCAAATGCAACATGAGTAGATTCCATAACAATTTTTGTTTTGAGATTAAACACTCTGAATGCTTTTGTGTTTGATGCATATCCAAGAAAAATTGATTCATCTACTTTGGCTTCAAATTTGCTCAGATTTTCAGGATGTACTTTCAGTACATAAAACTTGCATCCAAATATGTGAAAATGTTTCACACTTGGCTTCTTGTCCTTTATCATTTCATAGGTAGTCTTTCCATGCATATTTATTAAAGTACAGTTTTGAGTGAAACATGCTGTATTGACTGCCTCTGCCAAAAAATATACTGGTAGCTTAGACTCTGCCGGCATTGTTCTGGCAGCTTCTATGAGGGTTCTATTCTTTCTCTGCACAACTCCATTTTGTTGAGGAGTTCCTGGTGCATAAAATTGTTGAGAAATTCCTTTTAATGCACAGTAGTCTTCAATGATTGAATTCTTGAATTCAGTACCATTGTCACTCCTTAGAACTCTAACTGTTTTCTTTGAATTTCTTTCCAGAAAAGTGATATGGTCTTTTATGTGTTGTTAAGCTTCATCCTTTGAATGAAGAAAGAAAACCCATGTGAATCTTGTAAAATCATCTACAATAACAAGAGCATATTTCTTTTAATTAATAGACATAACATTTACTGGACCAAATAAATCAAGGTGCAATAAATAAAAGGGTTTAGAAATGGTGTTTATTGTCTTGCTCTTGAAGGATGATTTCTTTTGCTTTCTAAGTTGACATGCTTCACAGAGTCCATCTTGCACAAAATCAACCTGTGGTAATCCTCTTACAAGATTCTGTTTAACCAACTTGTTTAGTATTTTAAAGTTGATATGTGACAGTTTCTTGTGCCATTTCCAGCTTTCTTCAATTGAGGCCTTGCTATATAGACATGTGAGTTCACTGTGTATGCAATCCTCCAAGCTGGCTTCATAAATGTTACCATGTCTGTGTCCTTTAAAAACCAGAATACTTGTTTCTTTGTGAGTCACAAGACACTCTTTGTTGTCAAAGCCAGTATGGTAACCTTTATCTCCTAGTTGACTTATGCTTATCAAATTATGTCTTAAGCCATCAACTAGAGCTACTTGTTCAATGATGACATTCCCAAGTACAATCTTGCCATATTCCAGTGTTTGTCCTTTGTTGCCATCTCCAAAGGATACTTCTGGGCAAACCATTTCCACAAAGTCTGTAAGCAGGGATTTCTTTCCAATCATGTGTCCTGAGCATCCATTGTCCAGGATTAGGGTTACATTCTTTACCCTTGTTCCCTGCATACATAAAGCAACTAGTTAGTTGTTTTGGGGATCCAAACAGTTTTGGATCCTTTTCCTCTAACTTTAGGTGACACAGGTTTAACAATTTTCACCTTTGATTTACCTGTCTCCTTTGCTTTTGACTCTGGTGGAGTCTTAACAGTGTCATACCAGCTTTTGTCAATAGATGATTTTAGCTCATAAAAATTGAAATACAATTCATGATAGTCTCTACACATATAAATAGAGTGAAATATGCTACCACAGTGATAACAGGGATTTTGTGGAATGTAGTGACTTTTCAGAGTCTATGGAAGACTAAACTCTGATTCTTTTTCAATTTTTGCTTTACAATCTATAGCTAAATAGTTGTGGTTGCCACATCTAAAACACTTCTTTCTAGGAGCATTTGGATCCTTTTGATAATTATTTTCTTTATTAATGCCTTCTTTACCATTCCTATTTCTCCTAGTTTTGGTAGACTATGATAAGTTCTCTAGCCTTTCTTCTAACTTAGACTTAGACAAGTACCCTATGTTTATATTTTTCTTCTAGTTATTTGTTCCAGTTTCATCTGTCTTTTTGTCAACAACAAGGGGACTATTGACAGATGAGTTTGTGGTTTCAGTCTTTTCTTTAGGAGTCACAAACTTAACAGGAACAAATTTGCTTTTGTCTTTAGTCTTATTAGCTTGGCTAGCTTCTGCATTGTTATCATTCTCAATAATAGGTCTTTTGCCTTGACTATTTTCATAGCCTAGACCAGTAGTTTGACAAATATTTTGGTTATTGAGAATTTCTTGAACTTTTCTGCCAGAGTCTGTCCAGACTTTAAACTTAAGTCTTTCTTCTTCTAGTTCATTCTTAACATAGTCATAGGCTTTCAAAATTTCAGTGTAATTATGACTATTTTTCTCAGAATCCTTTTTGTATTGTTCCATTAATATTAACTCAGACTCTAAATGATCATTCCTTTTAGTTAAGGTTAAATTTTCTTCTCTCAACCTTTCACTTTCACTAGTGAGAGACCTACATGTTGTCATTATTTTATTAACCTCACTTTGCACAATTTCTATGCCATTAGAGTCTAAGTTAATTAAGGATTCAAGAGTAAAGATTGATACCTGAGTTTTAGGAGATGGGTGTTCTTTGGGAGATTGTGATTTTCTTGAGGAGGATGCCATCAATGCTAGATTTTCATAATCAGTTTCATCCCCTGAGCTTGAATCTACCCAATCCTTTCCTGTTAATAAAAGTGCTTTTCCTTTTCCTTGACTTTTTGACTTTCTGCATTCACTAGCAAAGTGCCCCAATATTCCACAGTTGAAACATTTGACCTTTGCTTTGTCAAGTTTGATTATAGTACTCTTGCTCTTTTCATTCTTCTCATCTTCCTTCTTGAATGATGACCTTTTGCTAAATTTGCCATTTCCTTTGTTAAATTTCATTCTTTTGAAAGTTTTGGCAAACATAGCCATCATTTGACTTAGATCAATCTCTTCATCAGAATCAGAGTCTGTGTTAGTAGACTCTGACTCCACAACAGTTTTACCCTTCTTTCTTGAATCCTTGATTCTTGTTTCAGTGGGTTGTTCATGTTGTTCTTTTTCAGACTCCATTAATAGTGCTACAGATTTTGTCTTCACATACGTTTTACTCTTCCTCTGTTGTATCTCTAAATCATATGTCTTGAGCCTGCCATACAATTTTTCTAGAGTTAGTTCATCCAAATCTCTAGCTTCCCTTATGGCTGTAGTCTTATTGTCCCACTCTTCAGGAAGTGCTCTCAGAAACTTGGTGTTGGTATCTTCAGAATCATAAACCTTACCAAGCATAGCCATCTCATTCAAGAGTTTAGTAAACCTATCATACATCTCAGTAATATATTCTCCAGATTTTTCTTCAAAATACTCATACTCTTGAATTAGCAAAGACCTTGCATTTTTGTTGACATCTTTAGTTCCTTGACAGTGTACTTCAAGTTTTGTCCACATCTCCTTAGCAGTTTGACATGATATAACACAGTTTGTTAGAACAGAATCCAAACTGTTAAAGAGTATGTTTTTGACCTTTGTGTGATGCCCCCAGACCCGGGGTCGGAGATCCAGGTTGTCACTGTCCAATTTCCATTATACACACACACACACACTTGTAATCCAACAATAGTAAACCACCATATAATAATCACAAAATAACGACATGCTGGTGACCCCATCACCTTATCATACACACACGAGCCATAGTCTCAGAAACGGAGTTTCATAATTTACATCATTACATCTTAACCATTATATTGTAAAGTTATTACAAACTTGGGGTTGTATTGCTGGCTATAGCTCCTTGAGTAAACTATGCCGCAGTCAAAAGTAGATTATCTTACAACTGTTCCATATACTTACATAAGTCATATTTGTAAATAAACCTGACTAGTAGAAGCTAGAAGCCTATCCTACTAAGCCTCCCTACCTTAGGTACCGTAAAGCGGAATCTCTCATAGGGGGTCCTTGCCCTGGTGACCCGCTTGCGCAAGATGCGGTGTACTCGTCTGGGCATGGTCTGCAACTGTAAGGTAGGAACAATAACAGGAAACAACAAGCAAGAATGAGCTACAAATGCTCAGCAAGTAATAGATAACAGTATAACAAGGTACTGAATCAACAACAGGATACAATATCAAGATATCAATGAAACTGCCAAATGCAAGTAAAACAATACTCAAAGCAATCAACAAACTCAAGTTGATTATGTTCCCCGTTAACACTATCGGTAACTCAGCACCTAGGCTTTCGTTATAGTGCAACGTCAAATTCCAATTGGAAGAAACGGGCTTAATCTAGAGATTTTTCAACGCCCTATTATACGCGATGATCAGTCGCCTTGTACAATAGAAAACCAATCACTTTCTCTACTAGTAGAAGGACAACCCCTTATCGGGACGTCACCCTAGGCAACACATGGGCCTTTAGTTTACGGCTGGGTCGTGCGTCACCGACCTCTTACGCAACCTTACTCCAGTCCCTGATGAATACTTTAACATTCATCAAACCTAGCAGGAAATTTAATCAAACCTTCTAGAACAACAGAAATCCACTCTAGGATTTCAATCAACTGTTAAGGAAAGGAATTTAATACAATCTTCCAGAACAACAACGACAATCCATCACAGGATTTCATCAACAGAAAAGGAAGGAAATTTAATACAACCTTCCAGAACAACAACGACAATCCATCACAGGATTTCATCAACAGATAAGGAAGGGAATTTAATACAACCTTCCAGAACAACAACGACAATCCATCACAGGATTTCATCAACAGATAAAGAAGGGAATTTAATACCACCTTCCAGAACAACAATGACCTATTGTAAGATTTCAATATCTGACAATAGCTTGGCTCCCTAAACCAAGTGGGAGTACTCTCGAAACATATGGGTTGACTCTCAGTCAACGAATTCAACAAGACAGAAACCCTTGAATCAAGGAGACTCAAGAACGCGACCGGGGAGCCGCTAATACTAGCTAAAATAGACTCCACAAAACATTACAGTTTTGGAGTGAAAAATGGGCCTTAAAGGCACCAATACAACTGGGAGGAATATCGGAGTCGAACGTTACCTCCCGAACCTGGAGTTATCGACTCAGAATAAATACAAAATATCCGAGTCATCGCTCACCATTTATTATTTAATGAAAAATAATATTTAAAGAAATTTAGACAACTCCAGAATATTTTTAAAGAACAGATAAATATTTTATTAATATTTAGGAGGCCCAGAATAGTCCTCGAAAAATATTAAAAGGATTTAAAAGAATTAAAATGTTTAATCCCAATATAATCAAGATTATTTAATATTTAAATAATCTTAAATGATTCAACATATTTAAATAATATTTAATCAACCAAAACGAGTTGGAAGTATTTAATCAGTAGTTAAATACTTTTAGATGCCCCAAAATATTTAAATAATATTTAATCAATATTAAATAATATTTAAATAATTTCATATGCCCTGAAAGTATTTACTTAACCTCTAAATACTTTCTATATTCTTTAAATAATATTTAATAAACTAAATATTATTTAAAACAACAAACCTCGATTAACCGTCGAGACACGCTAGACTACTCCCGGTCGACCATCGAGCACCAAAAAGATATGCTCGACACAGATTCAGTTATACAAACTGAAGAATAAACGTCCTCTAACTTTTTAAGAAGTTCAGAGGAGTCTCAGAGTTAGGTTGAAAGGATCTAGTCCTACTCACAAGGAACTACCTTAAACAACCTATGCATACATATGTCATACATTAGAATCAATGTGACAAAGTGTCAGATACTTGCCTGTAGGTTTCCGCGGAAGTAAGCTCCTTCCTTGTTTCGTCCGAGTATCTACGAACAAAAACAATTCACCTTTAGCTATACGAGTATTTCTTAATCGTTCTATTAACATATACTCGTATAACTACCTTATTCATTCCAAACGACATATAATAAAAAAGTCCATTAGCCCATAGCATTCTTATGTCATCACACGACATTTTTCGTTGAGTTTTCGTTTTCTAGTTTAGCCTCAAACGTCATTTTATAAAAAGGAAGTGGCTAAATCAAAACATTAGCATTTCCCTTAACTTTTCATTTGCAGCACTTGGATTCAAACAATTTTCATAAATCAGGTTTTAGTCTTTTTAACCTAATTCTTCTTTCCAAGTCTTCACACATGCGCCTACTATTTAAAATAAAAGGCCCAAGATTTATGGAGTAGCTTAACTAGGCTGATCATCTACTCCAAGGTAGTCAAAAACAGGGCAGCTGAGTTTCCTGCCTAGACTTACTATTTTGGCCATAACTTTTAGCTCATAACTCCGTTTGATGCAAAATTAGTGCGCAAACGATCTAGAGACCGATATCTATCCAACCATATAAAGAAATCGTCAATCAACTTCGGGTGCTATGAACAGTTAGTAGGCAGACAAAAATTTTGCATGGTCTCCTTTGTACGTTCATCGTTTACCCTGTTTTAAACTCACCCAATTCAACTCAAACGACTACCATATATTTTACACTACTACTTGGGAATGTACTCAAGACATACCAAGCCCAAACACAATTTAATAACACTCCCCATATTGCCAATAATTCAGCCAATCTCATCACCACTGCTAGACAGCTTTTTAACACCATTTTACTAGCATTAACAAGTGCTATCAAGGCTTAAGGAATCATAAAACAAGCATTCCAGAATTTTTTCCAGGATTAAAGTTACTGTTCACGTTCATATACTTTCATGAAAATCACAAGCTTCCATGGATAACTTTGCATGAGATTATTGTATGATGAACACAAGGATACTACCTTTCTTTTAAGCTAAATGGCAAGATGATCAATCCACTCTAGCTTGAGCTCTTGAATTTCTCCTCTTTTCCCCCTTGTTTCCACCGAATGCTTCTCCTTGCTATGCTAGCATATTTTTTTTCTTTTCTTTTCTTTATGCTAATGTTACTTGGCTCTTTGACTTAAATAAAGGGCAAGTCAAAGTCTTGGTCAAGTTTGACCTTGGTCAAGTATCTAGCACTTCTTTGACTTCATATAATATACTAGCATTTCTTATTTCATAAATCAAATGCAAGTATTTGTATTTGTAACAATCCATGTCAAAAATAAAATAAGCTCTTTAATAACTCTTGAAAATCCTTAGATTTTCAATTTCGTAATAATTCATGACGATAAATTTAATCTTTGCCTCGTTCCGGCAATTTTAATAATTTGATTGCCCAACAAAACCTTAATCCATACTTATCATCCAATACATACTTTTAATAACAAGGTTTTAAAAGTACCTGGATTTTAGGGATATTACAGTCTCCCCTCCTTAAAAAGGATTCCGTCCCGGAATCTACCTTGAAAACAGGTGAGGGTACTTTTCCTGCATTACTCTTTCTAGTTCCTATGTGGATTCTTCAGTGTTCTGATTCCTCCACAGTACTCTTACTAACTTGACCACTTTGTTCCGGAGCACTTGCTCCTTTCGGTCTAAAATTTCCACCGGTCGTTCCACATAGGTCAGATCCGGTTGCAGATCTACCTGCTCATACTCTATTACATGCCTTGCATCTGCATTATATTTCCTCAGCATTGATACGTGAAACACATTATGAACTTGCTGTAGATTTGGGGGTAGGGCCAACTCATAGGCTACCTTCCCAATACGTCTTAGGATTTCAAATGGTCCAATAAATCTTGGACTTAACTTCCCCTTCTTACCAAACCTCATTAAACCTTTCCATGGGGACACTTTTAGAATACTAAGTCTCCCACCACATACTCTCTGTCTTTCCTGGCCTGATCGGCATACTTTCTTTGTCGGTCCTGGGCGACTTTCAATCGGTTTCGGATGAGCTCTATTGTCTCCCTCATCTGTTGGACCAACTCGGGTCCCAACATTTTTCGCTCTCCTACTTCTTCCCAACACAAGGGAGATCGACACTTTCTGCCATACAAGGCTTCGTAAGGGGGCATCCCTATGCTGGCATGATAGCTGTTATTGTAGGCAAACTCAATTAACGGCAAATGATCATCCCAACTGCCTTTGAAGTCTATAGCACAGACTCTCAACATATCTTCCACTATTTGGATGGTCCGCTCACTTTGCCCATCGGTTTGTGGGTGATACGCGATGCTCATATTCAGTCTTGTTCCCAAGCATTCTTGGAAACTTCTCCAAAATCTAGAATTGAACCTTGGGTCTCTATCAGACACAATACTCACGGGAACTCCATGACGCACCACTATTTCCTTTAGATATAGCTCCACTAATCGGTCAACTGAATACCTCTCATTAATGGGTAGAAAATATGCTGACTTCGTTAACCGATCTATTATTACCCAAATGGCATCATGGTTCGCTTTTGTTCTTGGTAGCCCTACAACAAAATCCATCGCAATGTGCTCCCATTTCCATTCCGGAATTTCCAGGGGTTGCAACAGTTCACTGGCTCTTTGGTGTTCTGCCTTCACTTTCTGACAGGTCAGACACTTGCTTACCCATTCAGCGATATCTCTTTTCATGTTCGGCCACCAATAATACTCTTTCAGATCCTTATACATTTTGGTACCTCCTGGGTGAATAGAAAATCTAGAATTGTGTGCCTCATGCAACATTTCATCTTTTAGTTCCTGGACATCTGGAATCCAAATTCTATTATTAAATCTCAGGATTCCTTTCTCGTCCCTAATGCACCTTCGTTCATCTCCATTCACCTTGGTATTTCCCTCTTCCATCACCTTCTCTTGACATATTCATATCTTCTCAATTAGTTTAGGCTCTACTCGGATTTCCATCAGCAATTCCATGCCTTTCACAGGAAATTTTACTTCCAGTTCCATCCTTTCAAATTCTCGCACTAACTCTTCCGAAGAAATCATCATTTTCAGCCTTTCTTTTCTACTTAGGGCATTAGCCACCACATTGGCTTTCCCAGGGTGATAGTTGATGGAACAATCATAATCCTTAATTAATTCCAACCACCTTCTCTGCCTCATGTTTAATTCTTCTTGAGTAAATATATACTTAAGGCTCTTATGGTCGGTGTAGATCTCACACCTCTCTCCATAAAGATAATGCCTCCAGATCTTTAACGCGAAAACTATCGCAGCTAATTCAAGATCATGGGTTGGATACCTTAACTCATACTCTTTCAGTTGTCTAGATGCATACGCAATCACCTTGCCATGTTGCATCAATACACAGCCCAACCCTTTGTGCGACGCGTCGCTATAAATCACAAAATCTCCTTCCTCATCAGGTAGGGCTAACACTGGTGCAGTGACCAACCTCTTCTTCAGTTCTCGAAAACTTGCTTCACATTTATCAGTCCATTCGAATTTCTCAGTCTTGCGGGTGAGCCTTGTCAGCGGAGTAGCTATCTTGGCAAAATCCTGCACAAACCTCCGATAATATCCGGCTAGTCCCACAAAACTTCTTACTTCTGTTGGCGTTGTTGGCCTTTCCCAGTTGGAAATAGCTTCGATCTTAGCAGGGTCTACTAACACGCCTTTATTACTAATTACGTGGCCCAAAAATTGCACCTCTTTCAACCAAAACTCACACTTCGAGAACTTAGAATACAGCTTCTCTCTTCTCAATATTACCAAAATAGTTCTCAAGTGTTATTCATGTTCTTCCGGTGTCCTTGAATAAATCAAGATATCATCAATGAAGACTATCACAAACTTATCTAGATATTTCTTGAAGACTCGATTCATCAAGTCCATAAAGGCTGCAGGGGCGTTGGTTAATCCAAAGGACATTACCAAAAACTCATAGTGCCCATATCGGGTGCGGAACGCCGTCTTTGGTACATCCTCAGGTTTGATTTTCAATTGGTGGTATCCAGTTCTCAGGTCAATCTTTGAAAAGTAGACTGCATCTTTCAGCTGGTCAAACAGATCATCGATCCTGGGTAAAGGGTACTTATTCTTGATAGTTAGTTCGTTAAGCTCTCGATAGTCTATACATAACCTCATACTCCCATCCTTTTTCTTAACGAATAATACTGGTGCACCCCATGGGGACACACTTGGTCGAATCAAACCTTTCTCCAACAACTCCTGTAATTGGGTAGCTAATTCCTTCATTTCCACCGGGGCTAATCGATAAGGAGCTTTTGATACCGGTGCCGTTCCTGGCGCTAATTCAATATTAAACTCTATATCTCTGTCAGGTGGTAGCCCCGGAAGATCTTCTGGAAACACATCTTCAAATTCATTAATCATTGGTATGTCACTTATACCTGGTACACTCTTTTCTTGGTCTACTACATTGGCCAAATAGGCCTCACACCCTTGGCGCAACAACCTCTTAACTTACATCCTGGTCAAGAACTTCTTAGTCTGCCTCTGCCCTTGAAATACTACTTCTTTCTGATTAGGTAACTTCATTCTTACCTTCTTTCCTCTACAATCTATGCGAGCTTCACAACTGGTCAGCCAATCCATTCCTAATATGACATCAAATTCTCCCAGCATAAAAGGAATCAAGTCAACGCTGAATCATTGTCCTTCTATTTCTAATTCGCAGTTAGCGCATATTTGACTGACAGGAATGACTTCCCGATTAGCTATTTCTACTTGTAGGGAGTCTCTTAGTGGTTGTGTTCTAAGATTCCATTTATTCACAAAATCCCAAGATATAAAAGACTTGGTTGCTCCGGAATCAAATAAAACATTTGCATGGATGGAATTAAGTAAAAGTGTACCTGCAATTACATCTGTGTGCTTTACCGCATCCCTCACAGTCATGTTAAAAGTTCGGGCCGTAGGAGTCCTATTAGAGGCGACTCCACTTTGCTTTGACATAGTTGGCGCGGGTACCCGACAGTCTTTCTTCACATGCCCTAGCTGGCCACACTTAAAACAGGTCATATTCCTTTGGGGACAATCTCTAGAGTAATGCCCTTCCCGATGGCACTGATAACATGTAACCTTCCCCGTGTTGCACCCTCCCAGATGCTTCTTACCACATTTCTGGAAATCTGGCAATGGAGGTCGGGATTGGTTTGAATACCTCACCCCGGATTGTCTGCCTCCCGGGCTGACACTCACACTGTCTGTCCTCCTGGTTTCAAAACTTCTCCTAGACTGAGATCCTGGCCCACGGCTAGCTTTGCTAGGATGCTTTCCCGATGATGATCCTCCCTTCAGGCTTTCCGCCTTTCTCTTATTTTCTTCTCTATTTCTTTGGATTTGATCACCACCGGCCTCTACAATCGAGGCTTTATGTACCAACGTGGCATAATCAGTCAATTCAAATATAGCCACCCGATTCTGAATCCACTGCTTGAGCCCTTGCTGAAATCTTCTGGCTCGCTTCTCTTCTGTGTTTACAAAGTCCGGTACAAACCGGGACAAATCCGTAAACTTGGCTTCGTACTCAGCCACCGTCAGATTATTCTGTTTTAATTCCAAAAACTTCAACTCCATTTGACTTTCCATAAACTTGGGAAAATATTTCTCCAAGAACAACTGAGTGAACCTCTCCCAGTCTATCACTCCTTCTCTTTCCATACTCTTCTTAGCTTCCCACCAGAAATTGGCCTCCCCTTTTAGGAGGTAAGTGGCGAAGACTGTTTTCTGTTCCTCTTCTACTTGCAATATTTCAAATGATTTTTCCATTTCTTTGAGCCATGCCCTTCCCTCTACCGGGTCAGCACTCCCTTGAAACTCAGGCGGTCTCAAGGACTTAAAGGCACGAAAAGCATTCGCTACAATATTACGGGGAGCTGGGGGTGGTTGAGTCGGGTGAGGGGTGGCATGCTGCCTTAAAAAGTTCACAAATAAGTTCATGGGGTCCGCATCCTGGTTTCCCCCTTGATCCTGGGGTTCCCCCTGTTCTCTCTGATCCTGGTTTAGACTATGTTCAGAGTCTCCTGAACTCACATGATCACCCTCCTCATACCCTGCACTCTCCTGAATACCCTGCTCACTTGGCTCTTCCTGGGCCTCAGGGTGTAACCTTGTGTTTCTTCTTGGTGGCATGATTCTGGCACAATCAAGCAATATCAATTAATTACCGACGGACTAGATTACTCCGACATTTGTTACAAGGAACAATCACAAAAGTAATGAGTGCCCACTACAACATTATCCAATAATCACAATTATACAATGGTTCTCATTCAATTTCTGTATCAAAGACAAGAGTGCATATAACACTAAAAACAAAATCAACGTCAACTGACAAGAACTGATCATATATATATATATATATATATCATTTGCGGTTACATCTCTTGTCACAGCGTCTGAATACATCTCAAAAGTTAGATCAACTACTCTATCCTCTAGTCAAGACGGGACTACTGATATATACATCAAAAGTTAATCCCTCAAAATTGGCACCACTATATACATATAGTGCCACGTCTAGTACTAGAAGACTACGTCATCATATACACATCATCTAAATCTCCCGCGGACCAAGTCCCGGACCTGCCCCATCATACTGTCTACCATCGCATCTACCTCGTCACCTCCCATCGGTCCCCCGCCCAAAGGCGTCCTCATCTCCTGAAATGCTCGTGCCCACATCTGGATACCAATGAAGCCAAGCTCCACGTCCCGGGGAACACCGTCTGTAGAAGGGCTACTCGGTGGAATACCGACTCTAGGTAGACCACCCGATGGTCCAGAGGGCCCCGGCAACATCCGGTCCACAATACGCCTGAGCTCGTCAATCCGACCAGCTGAGGCATCCCGCTCTCTCATAAGCGCAGACACTACCCAAAGAGGTATCGACTCCTCGGCAACAGGTGGAGGTGGAGGTAGTGGAGTAGGTGGCGGCGAAGGGGATACTGGTGGCAGTGGGGGCGAATCAAGGGGAGCATCCTCTGGCTCTGCCGGCTCTGGGGTCAGCTCCTCAAATCCCTCGTTCTCGGATGGTATCGGACTGAGGGGAGGTAGGGGTGGAAACACTACCTGAGGTGGCACCATAGAAATATCTATAAATACTGTACCAGAGGGTCCAGCCTGATCAGTAGGTGTAATGGTGGGTGCTGGAACAGCAGGTGGCACTGGGGCCTCTACAGGAATCTCTGCCGGCACCTCAACTGGAATCTCGGCAGGCACTGCAACCGGAACCTCTACCTGTGCCTCTACCAGTGCCTCGACCGGAACCTCCTCCGGATCGTCCTCCGGATCGTCCTCCGGATCCTCCTCCGGAATCTCCTCCGGATCCTCCTCCGGATCGTCATCCTCATCCTCATCCAGCAACTCTAAATCTCACTGGGCCTCGTACGCCTCGGGATCAGGTATCTACAATACAACAACCACTCGTTACTACCAGATCTTAATAAGTTCCCTTTTTATGGGTTTTACTCTTATTAAGGCTTTTAGGTTTATTTTAATGGTCGTCTTGTCCTTTCGCCTCTCATTTCTGAGTACTATAACTTAGGGCTCTGATACCACTTCTGTGACGCCCCTAAACCCGGGGTCGGAGATCCAGGTTGTCACTGTCCAATTTCCATTATACACACACACTTGTAATCCAACAATAGTAAACCACCATATAATAATCACAAAATAACGACATGCTGGTGACCCCATCACCTTATCATACACACACGAGCCATAGTCTCAGAAACGGAGTTTCATAATTTACATCATTACATCTTAACCGTTATATTGTAAAGTTATTACAAACTTGGGGTTGTATTGCTGGCTATAGCTCCTTGAGTAAACTATGCCGCAGTCAAAAGTAGATTATCTTACAACTGTTCCATATATCTACATAAGTCATATTTGTAAATATACCTGACTAGTAGAAGCTGGAAGCCTATCCTACTAACCCTCCCTACCTCAGGTACCGTAAAGCGGAATCTCTCATAGGGGGTCCTTGCCCTGGTGACCCGCTTGCGCAAGATGCGGTGTACTCTTGTGGGCATGGTCTGCAACTGTAAGGTAGGAACAATAACAGGAAACAACAAGCAAGAATGAGCTACAAATGCTCAGCAAGTAATAGATAACAGTATAACAAGGTACTGAATCAACAACATGATACAATATCAGGATATCAATGAAACTGCCAAATGCAAGTAAAACAATACTCAAAGCAATCAACAAACTCAAGTTGATTATGTTCCCCGTTAACACTATCGGTAACTCAGCACCTAGGCTTTCGTTACAGTGCAACGTCAAATTCTAATTGGAAGAAACGGGCTTAATCTGGAGATTTTTCAACGCCCTATTGTACGCGATGATCAGTCGCCTTGTACAATAGAAAACCAATCACTTTTTCTACTAGTAGAAGGACAACCCCTTATCGGGACGTCACCCTAGGCAACACATGGGCCTTTAGTTTACGGCTGGGTCGTGCGTCACCGACCTCTTATGCAACCTTACTCCAGTCCCTGATGAATACTTTAACATTCATCAAACCTAGCAGAAAATTTAATCAAACCTTCTAGAACAACAGAAATCCACTCTAGGATTCCAATCAACTGTTAAGGAAGGGAATTTAATACAACCTTCCAGAACAACAACGACAATCCATCACAGGATTTCATCAACAGATAAGGAAGGGAATTTAACACAACCTTCCAGAACAACAACGACAATCCATCACAGGATTTCATCAACAGATAAGGAAGAGAATTTAATACAACCTTCCAGAACAACAACGACAATCCATCACAGGATTTCATCAACAGATAAGGAAGGGAATTTAATACAACCTTCCAGAACAACAACGACAATCCATCACAGGATTTTATCAACAGATAAGGAAGGGAATTTAATACCACCTTCCAGAACAACAACGACCTATTGTAAGATTTCAATATCTGACAATAGCTTGGTTCCCTAAACCAAGTGGGAGTACTCTCGAAACATCTGGGTTGACTCTCAGTCAACGAATTCAACAAGACAGAAACCCTTGAATCAAGGAGATTCAAGAACGCGACCGGGGAGCCGCTAATACTAGCTAAAATAGACTCCACAAAACATTACAGTTTTGGAGTGAAAAATGGGCCTTAAAGGCACCAATACAACTGGGAGGAATATCGGAGTCGGACGTTACCTCCCGAACCTGGAGTTATCGACTCAGAATAAATACAAAATATCCGAGTCATCGCTCACCATTTATTATTTAATGAAAAATAATATTTAAAGAAATTTAAACAACTCCAGAATATTTTTAAAGAAGAAATAAATATTTTATTAATATTTAGGAGGCCCAGAATAGTCCTCGAAAAATATTAAAAGGATTTAAAAGAATTAAAATATTTAATCCCAATATAATCAAGATTATTTAATATTTAAATAATCTTAAATGATTGAACATATTTAAATAATATATAATCAATATTAAATAATATTTAAATGAACCAAAACGAGTTGGAAGTATTTAATCAGTAGTTAAATACTTTTAGATGCCCCAAAATATGTAAATAATATTTAATCAATATTAAATAATATTTAAATAATTTCATATGCCCTGAAAGTATTTACTTAACCTCTAAATACTTTCTATATTCTTTAAATAATATTTAATAAACTAAATATTATTTAAAACAATAAACCTCGACTAACCGTCGAGACACGCTAGACTACTCTCGGTCGACCATCGAGCACCAAAAAGATTTGCTCGACACAGATTCAGTTATACAAACTGAAGAATAAACGTCCTCTAACTTTTTAAGAAGTTTAGAGGAGTCTCAGGGTTAGGTTGAAAGGATCTAGTCCTACTCACAAGGAACTACCTTAAACAACCTATGCATACATATGTCATACATCAGAATCAATGTGACAAAGTGTCAGAAACTTGCCTGTAGGTTTCCGCGGAAGTAAGCTCCTTCCTTGTTTCGTCCGAGTATCTACGAACAAAAACAATTCACCTTTAGCTATACGAGTATTTCTTAATCGTTCTATTAACATATACTCGTATAACTACCTTATTCATTCCAAACGACATATAATAAACAAGTCCATTGGCCCATAGCATTCTTATGTCATCACACGACATTTTTCGTTGAGGTTTCGTTTTCTAGTTTAGCCTCAAACGTCATTTTATAAAAAGGAAGTGGCTAAATCAAAACATTAGCATTTCCCTTAACCTTTCATTTGAAGCACTTGGATTCAAACAATTTTCATAAATCAGGTTTTAGTCTTTTTAACCTAATTCTTCTTTCCAAGTCTTCACACATGTGCCTACTATTTAAAATAAAAGGCCCAAGATTTATGGAGTAGCTTAACTAGGCTGATCATCTACTCCAAGGTAGTCAAAAACAGGGCAGCTGAGTTTCCTGCCTAGCCTTACTATTTTGGCCATAACGTTTAGCTCATAACTCCGTTTGACGCAAAATTAGCGCGCAAACAATCTAGAGACCGATATCTATCCAACCATATAAAGAAATCGTCAATCAAGGGAGGCTAGCCCCTTCGGGTGCTATGAACAGTTAGTAGGCAGACAAAATTTTTGCATGGTCTCCTTTATACGTTCATTGTTTACCCTGTTTTAAACACACCCAATTCAACTCAAACGACTACCATATATTTTACACTACTACTTGGGAATGTACTCAAGACATCCCAAGCCCAAACACAATTTAATAACACTCCCCATATTGCCAATAATTCAGCCAATCTCATCACCACTGCTAGACAGCTTTTTAACACCATTTTACTACTTTGAAAATAACAAATCACTTACTCCTCTTACAACCACAATTTTACCAAGTCATGCCCACACTACACACTTATAATTCTTACCCGAATCATCACTATATTATACAATCATAGCCCACAAAGCAAGCACTTAAGCATATGATCAAGCTCATTACATAGCATGCTTTAACCACATAAACTTCATAAAGCTAGGGTTTACATATTCAAGCTTCCCATGCTCATTAACACTACCCATAGCTTAAATAACCATTAACAAGTGCTATCAAGGCTTAAGGAATCATAAAACAAGCATTCCAGAATTTTTTCTAGGATTAAAGTTACTGTTCACGTGCATATACTTTCATGAAAATCACAAGCTTCCATGGATAACTTTGCATGAGATTATAGTATGATGAACACAAGGATACTACCTTTCTTTTAAGCTAAATGGCAAGATGATCAATCCACTCTAGCTTGAGTTCTTGAATTTTTCTCCTCTTTTCCCCCTTGTTTCCACCGAATGCTTCTCCTTGCTATGCTAGCAGATTTTTTTTTCTTTTCTTTATGCTAATATTACTTGGCTCTTTGACTTAAATAAAGGGCAAGTCAAAGTCTTGGTCAAGTTTGACCTTAGTCAAGTATCTAGCACTTCTTTGACTTCATATAATATACTAGCATTTCTTATTTTATAAATCAAATGCAAGTATTTGTATTTTTAACAATCCATGTCAAAAATAAAATAAGCTCTTTAATAACTCTTGAAAATCCTTAGATTTTCAATTTCGTAATAATTCATGACGATAAATTTAATCTTTGCCTCGTTCCGGCAATTTTAATAATTTGATTGCCCAACAAAACCTTAATCCATACTTATCATCCAATACATACTTTTAATAACAAGGTTTTAAAAGTACCTGGATTTTAGGGATATTACACTTTGCCTCCTTAAGAACATTCTCCTTATCCTCTTTTGTCCATTCCGCCTTTGGTTTTTCAATGAAGTGTTCTTCAGTTACTTTTCCTTCTTCATTGATTTGAGGTACTAGCTTTAAGGGCACATAGGGTCCTTCATGAATTCTTTCAAAATAGTCAGGGTATGTTGCTTCCAGATGGTGCAGCATCTTAAACTTCTAGTGGGTAAACTCGTTTCTTTTGAGCATATGAATCTTAGAATTTCCATCTTTGTTTCCAGACATCTTTGATCGATTTTAAACGTTAGGCTCTGATACCAATTGTTTTCCCAATTGCACAAGTAGAAGGGGAGGTTGAATACTTGTGTTCCTTTTATGCCTGATTTAAAACTAACTCGATATGAATTAAGAACAAAGATCAAACACAAAGATATGAATAAGTACTGTTTGTATTATTGATGATTAAATACAAAACTCTCCTAGGGTGTACACAAACCCTAGCAGTTTCTCTGTGATTATCACAGCAACTCTCTCTATCTCTATGATATCACAAAATTTCACTCAGACAATTATGCTTCGTCTTACTCCTTTACAATTAGGTTACATAGTGTTTATATAAAGAGCTTCCTATCAACTAATAACAGAAAGATAAATTACAATAGGAATAGAATTCCTAATTATTAGTTGACAGTTTCCTTCTGCAATTCTCTTTCCTTCCCATAGCATATCTGCAATATATTTATCTTTATCTTCGAAGACTTTCCATTCCCGTGATCCTCTTCCAAATTTAACTTTAACTGTATAGACTCTGAAACCTTCAGACTCTGATGATCTTCAGTCTATGATAAATGTAGACTCTGATAGATCATAGACTCTGATAGTCTATAGACTCTGATCACCTTCCAGACTCTGATCTTCATGCAGACTCTGGTTTCATTTTCTTTCAGAAATTCTTCTAAGTACAAATAACTTGAATGTTGACTATCTAGACTCTGATTATACATTTCAGAGACTAGAAAGACTTATTACAGATAAACCATGCTAGACCCTGTTCTAGTATTTTGTACATCATCAAATGAATATATTCCTAACAACCTGCAGTCCAAACACCATATGGTGTAGTTCCTGTTGGGAATATAAGGCTCGATTGGTGGCCCAAGGATTCTCTCAAAGGCCTGGATTTGATTGCCAGGAAACATACTCTCCTAGATGGAGTTACCTTTCATTTTCATATGGGTATGGTTTGTTTGGAAAAATTGAAAACATGTATCATGGACGTTGTGACAACCTACCTATATGGATCACTTGCTAGTGATATTTATATGAAAATCCCTGAAGGATTAATTTTAGAAGAAACTAAGACTTGTCATTTATATTCTATTAATTACAGTGATCATTTTATGGTTTAAAATAATCTGGTCATATGTGGTACAACAGACTTACTGAATATTTATTAAATGATTGGTATATTAGTAATTAAGTGTCTCCGTGTGTGTTTATTTAAAGGTCACAAACTGGTTTTGTTATTATTGTTGTATATGTGGATGATTTGAATCTTGTTGGTACTTCTGAAGATATTACTAATGCTGATAATTATTTGAAAAATGAATTTGAAATGAAAGAACTTGGAAAGACAAAATTTTGTTTAAGTATACAAGTGGAGCACTTATCTTCAGAAATATTTGGTCATCAGTCCACCTACCCAGAAAAGGATCTTGATCGATTATACATGGAAAAATCTCATCGACTAACTAGACCATTGGTTGTGCGGTCACTTGAAGTTGAAAATGATCCATTCTGCCCTAGAAAACTAGATGAAGATGTTCTTGGACCATAATTCCCATATCTCGGAGCTATTGGTGCTCTCATGTATCTTGTAAACAACACTCGACCTAATATTGCATTTGATGTAAATATACTTGCAAAGTTCAATTCTAATCCAACTAAAAGACATTGGGATGGAGTTAAACACATATTGAAATATCTTCGTGGAACGATCGATCTTGGACTTTTCTTTCTAAACAATTCAAAATCGCAGCTGATTGGATATGCAAATACTGGGTACAAGTTAGATCCTCATTTTGGACGATCACAAATAGGTTATTTATTTACATATTGTGGAACTGTTATTTCTTGGAAATCTATAAAGCGGACTATGTCGGCAACTTCATCAAATCACCTAGAGTCATTGGTAATCCATGAAGCAAGTAGGAAATGTATCTGGTTACGGTATGTTCATCAACATATCCAAGAATCATGTGGATTATCAAACATCTCGGATACTCCTACAATTATATTTGAAGATAATTCATCCTACATTAAACAACTCAAGGAAGGATACATCAAAGGAGATCGAACAAAGCATATCTTACCAAAATTCTTCTATAGTTATGAGCTCCAACAAAAATGTGATATTGATGCGCAACAAATTCGCTCAAGTGAAAATCTGGCAGATTTAGTTACAAAGTCACTACCCACATCAACATTTGAAAAGTTGCGAAATAATATTGGCATGCTAAGCTTGAGAAATGTGCTACATGAAGATGTCAAAGTGTGAGATGCTTTATTCTGGGGGAGACTATACTGTTTTCTCTTTATCAAGGTTTTTATCCCACTGAGTTTTTCTTTGCAAGGTTTTAAGGAGGCAGTCAATATTTATAATAATTCACATTTAACAATCAAGGGGGAGTATTATAAAAATAGTACCTAGAAGGTGATTGTCAAAGTGATATTATCAAGTTACAACTTAGAGTTTTTGGGAAACAGCATAACCATAAATGCAAACAATGTAAACACAAGTTGATAGAGGTAGCACACTTTTCATTTTCCAATAAACGATACTTCAACTTGTATAAATACTGGATCAACTCGTATTGTTTGTGGTACAATATAAACATATGAAATAATACTATTCTCTAAAGTAGACCCGGCAAATTGGGTTTGGACCCGAAAAACTGAACCGAATTGTATGAAACCGAGATCCGATTTTATATCTGAATTAAAATAATCCGAAATTTAACCGAATCCGAAACAATCCGATCCGAACTGAAATGGATGCAATATAGTTAAATCCGATAATGATCCGAAATCCGATCTCATTCGAACCGAATATTATCTGAACTGAAAATTTAACGAAAAATAATTAGAATTAATGGATCCCATAATGATCTGAAATCAATTAAACCCCAATAAAAAATTATCAGAATCAAATATGACTCGAAAATTTTGATCCGATGTAAATCCAAAACAAAAATTATCCTATAAAATAATATTATAATGGTTATATCTTAAGTCTCTCTCTCTCACTTATACTATAACTTACTCTATAATTAAATATTAAAAAAATAAAAATTACTTGAACATTAATAGATTGTATATATTACCAGATGAGACAACCCATTGACTGTTGAGTCAAGATTGAGACTAGATCATTTCAGAGGTTTTAATTCTTAAAAATGTAATTAAGTTGACTAAAACCATTTAGATGGGTCTGTCAAAAAAAATATTGTAGATGGATTTAAGCCTAAAACCACATAAATAAATAGTAGAAATATCAAAGTAAAACAAAAGCAAAAACATAGAAAACTTAACATATCACTAGCAAGTCGCAACTTTTATAAATTGCACATTGAAACATAGCAAGAGAGTATAAAGCATGCAACAGTCATGTTTCTAACTTTTTCTTTTTTCTACATCAATATGCATGAAAAATAAATATTAACAAGTTAGCAGAGCCTGGCTTATTGGTACTTGTACACTACTACTCCTTCACCAACTCAATTTCTAACATATTTATTTCTGAAAATAATTTTAGAATATTTATTTATAAAGTTTGAATAATTATACAAAAAAAGAACATTATAGCCGTAAGTTTATAAATTTTATTGAAAACCAAACATTCTAAATATGATGTACTAGTTGTAAAATATCCCCTGAACCTCAAAGAAGGTAATTCATTTGTTCAACTTAACAAACCAAATCTTTATTAAACATTAAGAAAGAATGACATATGATGATGATTCCACTAGAAAAGCAAGATATAGCAGGTGATAACATTCGGCAAGATAAATTTGATCATTCTGACAACATTCCTATTGAATAGGACTTTCTAGATAGCAACAGCATCAGTAAATGCTCTATCGGACTGGAGTCTTTCACGAGGTTCATGACAAATTGACAACCCAGAAGCTGTAGTCTGCAGAGAACAATAAAAGTGAGAATCCTATTGTTAAAGATATGAAGCAGCTTGAAAGACACATACCACATTCATAGAAATTCAAATTGACAATTCTGTTTATATTATAATAGGGTTTTATATTGTCAAAAGAATTCACAACAAAAAGAATTAAATTGTCGATCACACACACACACTTATATATACATAGAGTCTTTTACAGGTGCGTAGGATCTGAAACATAAGAAGCGGCAGAATCTATGGTGTGGTTCGGTATATATGGACTAAGTTCAGGTAATCTGAAAGCATTAATGCACTGTGTGCATGGCTTACAGATTTTCAGGGTTTACTTTTAAGATTTATCAATCTTCCATTAATCTTAAAACCAAAATGTCATCAACAGTTGTGCAATATTGCATGTTGATATCTAAGATATTATTCTCGTTATACTACGGATTTTATATACTTGCTGTACTTACTGATCATATCATTAAACTGTGTAATCAATGCCATTTTCATATATAACAAAAATATTGCAGTACTAGAGTTTTTCCTAATTTACTATATAGTAGTAATGACTAATGAGAAAGAATATATATTTTTACTATAGTTTGTGAATCTGGACTCAGAACTATTTGCATATAACCAACTGTCGATATGAAAATAAACAAACATTCTAAAACTGAGAATCCATCACAATAGAAGTTTGATATTGCGAACAAAAATATTTATAAATGAATCTTTGTGATGAGCATCTTGTACAAGGAAAGGACAGAATTTGTGGAATGTCTTTCTAGCTCTCTTTAAACAAGATATCCACACAAACACTTTCATCTGTTTTCTTGGCAAATCCAGGCAACTATTTTAAGTACTTTTATTGATAACTAAAATAGGTAATGACTCAATCAGCTCTCTTTTTTACCAAAATTAGATAACAGTGGTTAAAGTAAAAAGATGATAGAAATCTACCGAATTCAACCTAGTATTGAGCATTTTACCAGTCCAGTCGAGCTGTTAAGTAAAGTTGGGTTATTGCATCAGGCTGAGGAGTTCATTAGCGTCAATCTACCTCAAGAAAGGCTAATAGCTTACAAGACTCATCTTAGCGCTTGTATGAGTTATTCAGAAATTAATCTAGGACTGGAAATCGCAGATAAACTCCTACAGTTCGGTTCAGTAAGAAATGAGGTTTATGTCCTGTTATCAAACTTCTATGTTGAAGCAGGTCTATGGTATAAAGTTGAAGAGACCAGAAAAGTTATGAAAGAATTCAATATGAGAAAGAAAACAGGTGTTAGCTACATTGAACTTTTGTCCTATCCTACACCAAAAACTCGAAAAGTAGTAGAAAGGTGCTGCTACCTTGAACTATAGAATGACAAAGCAATGTAATGTTATATCCTAAATCAACACATATTTTTTTTTGTTAGCACTTGACAGGATATTTTTTAAATTAATCTACAGATTTCTGAATGTCAAAGAATCTTTAACCAAGCTTGTCTATAGCTATCGGATACATCCTAAATATCAGTTGACAAAAGATAATCTGATTTATAAACACTATGCACAAGTAGAAGATAGTTCCTCCAGCTCACTTTTCATGCTTACAAAGCCAAGACATTACTGATTTTGTTGATGCTAGGTTCTCAGCTATTCATAGTCTTAGAACAAAGCACAATTGACAAAACTACGAGAAAGTACTAGAATAGAAACAAATAAACAATATGAAAAAAATAAACATTCTGCAACTCAAACAAACAGTAGTAACAAACTGACAACTCAAAATAGAATTTATGACGAGAAAGAAAAATAATTGTGCAGAAAAGGAACTAGTTGCTATGAATATGAATATATGATACCTTTAAACTAAACTTATTTCTTTGTAGCCCAATCCACTTCACAACCGAAGTACTCTCCTTCGTCCATGGCTTTTAAAAGATAACATAAAACAAATTTAAATTATATAATGATGATAAAAGAGCTAATGTATTCTGCCTTTTAATAAAATTACATTCTTGAGAATACACCCCTTCACAAACATATAGCCAGCTACAAACAGTGATGAGAACCTCTACATTTTCGGGGAGGTAAGAACTTCACCATTTCTTCAAAATCCTTCCACCAATGCTTAAGGTGGACTCCGAAGCAACTGTTGTCAAAGGCACATATAAAATATCCCTAGCCATATAAGAAAGCTTTTCATATTTTGCTTCGTTTCCCCCCCAAAATTCTAAAATATTGATCCAAGTAAAGATTCAACTTAGTTTTTATTGCAATATCAGATGAATCCTGAGTGTCTAAATCCTAAAAGTAAAATTATAAATGATCAAATTACAACAACCAGAAATTAAAATGATGTATTAACATGAAAGAAGAGTTCACTTAACACAAAATAAAAACTTACTGCAAGGTTATATTTAGACTGCTTGGAGACACTACGATCTGATGTAGAAGAAGATGATTTTACTGAGTTTTTACTCTCGTTTGACATATACTCAAGAAAGAGCTTCTCTAGCTTAAACTTAACATTAGCTACCTCAATTAAAACCTCTTGATCTTTATATGGTCGTTCAAAACAAAGTTTAAGGCTTTGTACCTAATATCGAGGGTCGAGTAGCAATTCAAAGGCAAATAATGTATTGTACTCTTGAACACCATAAACCTCAAATTTCAACCAATATTTTTCAAACTTATCATTCATGCTTATTAACATAGATTTTAAATCGTTATCTTTACTAGTTGCTAATTCTCTCAAATGCATTCCTATCCGCCATACATTTTCAAAATAGAAATTAGCAGTGGGATAATCACTTCCAGAAAATAATTCAGTTATATCACAAAATGGTCCCGAAACATCTCGAATTTTTTGAACTTTTTCCCATTCATCTGGATTTGGAAGATGTTTATATGCATCATCAGCACAACTCAATTCCTTCAAATGCCCTACGATATAAGAGAGCCCTATCAAGTATCATATAAGTAGAGTTCCACATAGTTGTAACATCTAACCACAATCCCTTGTCTCAGTAATCCTAACATTTTTTACCGCTATTTCAAAAGATCATTTTCTAGTTTCTGACCACTTTATATACTTAACACTTCTTCTAATCTTTTCAACACTATGCTCAATCTTCTTGAGCTCATCCTTAACAATGAGCTTCATGACATGAGCAACACAACAGATATGAAAAAACTGACCCTGACATAATAATGATCCTCGCCCCTCCTGGAAGGAACATTTCCAGATCCTGAAAAGGAAGTCCACCTCCCATTTATGGAGAAGGTGTGAGGCAACTCCTTGATAAAACAAGGCAGGATTCCCTAATAGATTTTAAAATCTTGAGATAACCCATCTCAAAGAGGTGAGGCTCCACTAGACAGTAATTTAACAATTGTTATTGAGTCTGGTGTCGAGACAGTGATTATGCATGATAGATCAAGAACACCTCTATGAGGTAATTCTCCACTTGATAGTGATTCAGTTCATTCTGATGAATCAGGTGATGAGAATATGAATCAATTGACGAATTTCACTTGCAGGTACAGAAGGCTATATTTGGAATGCAGAGTGAAAGTGAGAGAGAGAAACACTTGAGTAAAAGTGAGGGAGAGATACACTTGAGTGAGAGATAGGGAGAGAAAGAGTGAAACACTTCAAAGTGCTCGAAACTTTAGTGTAAACACCAACAGAACGTAGTAGAGGTGAGGAAACCATAGACCAAACACTTACCCTTGCTACTTGCTACTTCTGAAAGAAAAACTACTATGTTTTCTCAATCAACGACAGACGAGAACCTTCTTTGGAAGATAAGCCATTTAGATCATGGGCCATTGGAGGATTCCTCAACTAAGGGGGAGAATTTAGTATACAAGAAAAAGTATAAAAAGGAGAAGGTCTTATATTCGTATCCTTATGGGAAAAGTTAATATCCTTAGGGGGAGAATTTTTAAACAATAAAAATAAGAAAATCTTTTCTTCTGATCCTTATGGGAAATAACAGAATATGGGAGAATCAAGAAACTATATCTTATACTTGAAAGGAGTTGTCAATAGAGGATTCCTCATCCAAGTGGGATGTACAGAAAAGAATTGACACTTCCATTGATTATCTAAAGGGAGAAGAAGAAAAAGAAGAAGAATCACATTCTCAGGGGGAGAACATTATTTGAGCTATGTTCTATGTTCTATTGAAGACGTTCCTAGAAATCTAATTCTTCTGAAGCTCTGTTCATGATAAGTTCAAACTGTGAAGGATTTTGAATCAGAGAAAGCTCAAACAGACAGAAATGAAGATGATACTACATGAATATCAGTTCAGTGCTAGAGGAATAGACATTTTTCATTTCAATTACTCAAGAATTCTGGAAGTGCAGTATCTGATCTAGAAAAAATAGTAGCATTATTTACAAGTCTCGGACAATTAATCTTTCTAGTTAGTTGAGTTATCCTCTCTATGAGATTTGTTTGCTAAGTTTAACAATCAAATAGGGGGAGATTGTTGGTGAGATTATGAAGTTGTATGAATAGTAATCGTGATAACTCAACACTAGAACAAGACAGGTAAATAATACTACGTCTACACAGAAATCAAGAAGAAATGAAGACATGGCAAATATAGTGAATCAAGACATTAGAAGAAGTTTTGAAGTCTACTAAGGTCATTGAGAGAAGTACATTAATATGTTCATGTCTCAGTGAAGAATAATGGTTGAAGACTTTCAAGGTTTCAGAAGTGTTGAAGATTCAGAATAGAAGTGCCACAAGAAGATTTCAGTGTAAAGGCATTGATTGAAGATTGACAGTGTTCGAAGCATAGAAATCTAGAAGGATTTAAGACAAGGTAAAGACAAAGATTAAAGAAGACAGCTGCAGTCTTGAAGCTATACTCACTGAAAGAAGTTCAGTTATATGTTCAAGCGTCAGTGAAGTACAGAGAATGAATTATTCAAGATTATGGTAGTAACGGAGACGTTGTTTAAGTACCAGAAAAGATTTCAGTGAAAGTACAGTGTTTATTGATAGTCAGTGTTCGAAGCAATGAAGTTGTTGCAAACTTAACAATGTACGTAAGGCTATAATACGAAGACCTGGATCAAAGTTAGTCATCTCTGAACCAGACCAGTTGCACTAGGCGTCAATAGTTTGTGAAAGGAATCTGAGTATTAACTATAGAAGAATTGTTAAGTTGAAGAACGTACTTGGAAAGAACGGTTATTTATTAGATTTGTAGAGGCTACAACCAAACAGCTAAAAAACTAAATATCTCAAAGGGTGCAGGGTGCAATGTGTCACAACCTTGGTATGAAAAATGAAAGTTTCTGAACTACATTCGAAGAACGGAAACAGCTTAGGGTATAAGGTGTAATGTGACAAGACTTTGATACAAGAAATGGAAGTTAGATAACTTCAATCAAGGAATGAATAGAGGGTCAAAGTGTAGTGACTAAACCACACTTTTGACCATGAAAATCAAAATGAAGGGCAACAAAATTAAGAAGCACAACGAAATAATTCTTTGGCGCAACTAAAGTTCCTAGCGCCACAAAAATTCTAGCGCAACATAATATTCTTGGCGCAACAAATATTTATTGGCTCTACATAGCCCTCTGTTAGGTCCCGAAGTATCGTAGAAGGGGGGGTTGAATACGATACTCACAATAATTTAAATTCTTTTCGAAATTTGCGGATAAATAAATTATTGCTTCAGAGTGGGTTTGGCCATTTGTAGTGTTTAGGTGAACTGCCTACTAATTTTCTGTGTTTATGAATAAACATTAAAGTTCTAGAAAATTAGCAAGTAATTTATGGAGACAAGTTTCCGGGAATATATCTTTCGTATATAAACCCAGAGGGGTGCTACACCCAGTTAAAAATATAACTGGCTTTCAAAGAACAAATTAGTTCTTTGCTACTAACACAAAAATATTAGGCTCAGTTCCTATACAAATATATCTAAATTAGTACAAGGAAAATCTGAGTCCGTAGGGAGTGATATCTAGGAGCCCTGAGTATTTTTCGTTAAAGAACCGGGTCCTAATAACTGACCAGAAGCTAGGTATAGGTGTGTATAATTTATTCTCTTGCTCCGGCCATGGCAGTAGCTCTCTACATTTTTGTGTTGTTGGAGAAGACGACTCTTCAATTTAATTGGTGTAGACTTTAAATCAATAAAGTAGGCTGCTTGAATTTGATTGGCTAAGGGCTGAGTGGCGCTTACACAGCTGATATACGGGGGAGGCGCCACTTAAAACTTCAATTAATATATTTATTAACTGCAAGTGGCGCCACTACAGGGGGCCAAGAGGGGAGGCGCCACTTAGAAAATATTTGATTAACATCAAATATAAGTGGCGCGTGGAATACACTTTGTTGTGCTTCAATTTTAGTTGCGCCTGACAAATTGAGTTGCGCTGACATGTTGCGCCTGAATGATTTTTATAGTCAAAGTGTTGTTTAGTCACTGCACTTTGATTCTCTATTCATTCCTTGATTGAAGTTTTCCAACTTCCATTTCTTGTACCAAAGTCTTGCCACATTACACCCTGTACCTTGAGCTGTTTCCATTCTTCAACTGTAGTTCGGAAACTTTCACTTTTCGTACCAAGGTTGTGACACTTTGCACCCTGCACCCTTTGAGCTGTTTAGCTGTTTGGCTGTAGCCTCTACAAATCACTTTACGTACCTTAATAAATAACCGTTCTTTCCAAGTACGTTCTTCAACTTAACAATTCTTCTATAGTTAATACTCAGATTCCTTTCACAAACTGTTGACGCCTAGTGCAACTGGTCTGGTTCACAGACGAATAACTTTGATCCAGGTTTTCGTATTATTGCTCTACTTGCATTGTTAAGTTTGCAGCAACTTCATTGTTTCGAACACTGACTGTCAATAAACATAGTACTTTCACTGGAATCTTTTCTGGTACTTCGACAACGTCTTCATTATTACCACAATCTTGAATACTTCATTATATGTTCTTCACTGACGATTGAACATATGAATGAACTTCTTTCAGTGAGTATAACTCCAAGACTGCAGCTGTCTTCTTAATCCTTTGTCTTTACCATGTCTTCAATTCTTCTATATTCCTATGCTTCGAACACTGTCTATCTTCAATCAATGCTGGTACACTGAAATCTTCTTGTGGTACTTCTATACTGAATCTTTAACACTTCTAAAACCCTGAAAGTCTTTACACATTATTCTTCACTCAGGCTTGAACATATTAATGAACTTCTTTCAGTGACCTGTAGTAGACTTCAAAACTTCTTCTAATGTCTTGATTCACTGTATCTGCCTTGTCTTCATTTCTTCCTGATTTCTGTGTAGGCGTAGTATTATTTACTTGTCCTGTTCTAGTGTTGAGTTATCACGATTACTATTCATACAGCTTCGTAATCTCACCAACAATCTCCCCCTATTTGATTGTTAAACTTAGCAAACAAATCTCATAGAGAGGATAACTCAACTAACACCTAGAAAAAGTAATCGTCCGGGACTTGTAAATAATGCTACTGATTTTTCTGGATCAGATACTGCATTTCCAGAATTCTTGAGTAACTGAAATGAAAGATGTCTGTTCCTCTAGCACTGAACTGATATTCATGTAGTATCATCTTCATTTCTGTCTGTTTGAGCTTTCTCTACTTCAAAATCCTTCATAGTTTGAACTTAAAGAACTTATCATGAAAAGAGCTTCATAAGAATTCAAATTCCTGGGAACGTCTTCTGTTGAACATAGAACACAACTCAAATAATGTTCTCCCCCTAAGAATGTGATTATTCTTCTTTTTCTTCTTCTCCCTTTAGATGATCAATGAAAGTGTCAATTCTTTTCTGTACATCCCACTTGGATGAGGAATCCTCTTTTGATAACTCCTTTCAAGTATAGGATACAGTTTCTTGATTCTCCCATATTCTGTTGTTTCCCATAAGGATCAGAAGATAAGATTTTCTTCTTTTTCTGTCTAAAATCTCCCCCTAAGGATATTAACTTCTCCCAAGGATACGAATCTCTTTTTCCAAGAATCTTCCAGGATCCAGGATACGAACCCCTTTAGGATATTAACTCTTAACTCTTCCGAAGGATACGAAGATAAGACTTTATTTACTTCTCCTTTTTCTTACTATAACTTCTCCCCCTTAGTTGAGGAATCCTCCAATGGCCCACTTTGAATGGTTTGTCTTCCAAAGAAGGTTCTCGTATGTCGTTGATCGGGAAAAATATAGTAAATTTTCTTTCAGAAGTAGCAAGTAGCAAGGGTAAGTGTTTGGTCTATGGTTTCCTCACTTCTACTACGTTCTGTTAGTGTTTACACTCAAGTGTCGAACACTCAGAAGTGTTTCACTCTTTCTCTCCCTATCTCTCACTCAAGTGTATCTCTCCCTCACTTTCACTTAAGTGTTTCTCTCTCTCACTTTCACTCTGCATTCCAAATATAGTCTTCTGTACCTGCAAGTGAAATCCGTCAATTCATATATTCCCAACACCTGATTCATCAGAATGAACGGAATCACTATCAAGTGGAGAATTGCCTCATTGCGGTGTTCTTGATCTATCATGCATAAGCACTGTCTCAGCACCAGACTTAATAGTTTTTGCTAAATCACTGTCTAGTGGAGCCTCACCTCTTTGAGATGGGTTATCCCAAGATATTAATATCTATTAGGGAATCCTGCCTTGTTCTATCAAGGAGTTGCCTCACACCTTTTCCGTAAACGGGAGGTGGACATTCCTTTTCAGGATCTGGAAATGTTCCTTCCAGGAGGGTCAACGAGGTAGACAATGTAATGAATGGAAAATTAGAGTCTACGTTTCCCTCGTAACCCTATGACGGGAATTTTGTATAAATACCCTACTTGAAACATCAGAAGAATTCTTGTCAAGCAGTTGCCTCTCAAGCCCAGATAAATCTGAACAAGAGATCTCCCTTTCGGGATACAGAAGATTAACTTCTGTTTGAGGTAGATACCTTGGACAATGTAATGTATGGCTAGAGTCCGTATCTCCTCTAATTGCCTATACCTCTCACTGTGCACGCCTTGCAATGTGTTCCTAGAATTTATCTGTTTGGGCTTACCATCAGCGTGAGTGCCAGTGGTGTGCTTGACTCATTACAAGATGCTCTGGCTGATAAGCGAATTTCAATGGACTCACTCTGTTGAGAGAATGATTCCAGAGACAGTTTTATTGCCTTTACAGCTCTGCATCCTTTTGAGAAGATACAGATGAGCTTACAGTTACCTCAGTTATATACTTCTTTACTTCTCTAGAGGTAGAGCTGTGGGTGCACTTCCGACTTCATCCTTATTTACTGCATCAAGTGCAGTTACTCCCTAATCAACCTCTAACTAACATAAGTTTCTTATATCTCCAAGGGTTAATATATGGAAGTGGATGATGAGTGTTTGGTATTATGGCCTGGGTAAGAGATTGATGGGTTTTCAACCTCTTGGCCAGCTTCTATAGCCACTGGGGGCTAAACGGATAAAATCATTTAAATAAGATAAAAACTAATAATCACTTTAACATTCCAAAACATATTTTTCATCTCAAGGAGAAAGAAAAATATAAGAAGGAATGGTAAACGATTTCATTTTAGCACTTTTAATAAAAGAGTTTTGTCGGTTCTAAAGATTTATCATTTAAGAGCGTGAAACCAATAGAAATTTTCTTTAAGATACTTATCCCATAATAAAATGCGGGAATGTGTATCAGAGAAAAAGTCTATCCCTTATGAATTTCTTATAAGGCAAACTTCCCATAATAAAACACGGGAATTTACACCAAAGAAGAAATTCAACTCTCTTACCAAATTTTATCTCAATAAAATGACTCTTTTCATTTAAAACCTAAGCACTGTATGTTTTGAAAACAATTTTGCAAAACATCCTTATTAAATAGAGGACTATGATTTTCCGACTCATAATGCAATTATGATTTACATCATTTTCGTCCACCTGATAGTATCCCCGACTTAAAATAAAAACATGACAATAGGGGTGAATGAATGCTTAACAATACAGTACAAGGCCTTCAAAGCAACAACCACTGTTTTGGTACTATGAATCAATGTGAAACATACATTGAAACAAGTGTTTGAAAACAAATCATTTTACAAGTGATTGATACCTCGAAGTTAAAATAATTTCTCCAAATAAAATAGCAGTCACAAAGTTTCTGCCACTTTAAAAGGAAAAATTAAGAGAGAAAACGGTTTTGAAAATATAGCATTTAAAACCAGCTTTGGAGAGAGGATAAAATATTTTGAGATTAAAGAAAGATTATCCTCAAGAAAAGTTTGATTCACACCCTAGGATTGGGAAAATAAGGTAGGGCTTTAAATCAAAAGTTTTTTAAAAGAGAAGTTTTGAAAAAGAATTTTAATGTTTTCTTCTTTAAAACTGATAGAAAAATGAATGTATTTTTGAATAAAACGTTTTGAAAAAGAATCAGACAAGAAATTCTTTTTAATACATTCAAGTTTAAAATTCAGTCAAAGAAAGAAAACTAAATATACTAATACTAACGGCTTTTTCAAAAACCAATTTTTACTTAGAATAAAAACTAAGCAAATCCATTAGTATCAATATATCACAATTATTTTGTAATAAAATATTATTCAATTATCACAGAGTAATAAAAGATAATAATTATACTACAAATAATTATGCTTCTTATTTATTTTAACTTACTTAAATCATGGAACCAATATATCACTGAATTGTTTTATATCATCATAATTTAAATAAATCAAAATAAATTAAATACTTATATTGTACTAAACAATTACCAATAACATGCATATATACAAATCAAATAGACATGACAATCATTTAGTATAACAATAAGCATTTAGACATATTTTTATTATTAGTGATTTCAGATAAACAACTTGTATTATCACTAATATTAAAAATATCACAATTAATTGCACGCTGATACCAATTATTCGATATTTATCAATAATTTCAAGATGCAAGAAATTGTGCTTCTTATATTTTATCAAATCAAAATTATGAAACTGATAATCATTGAATTGCTTCAATCCATAATTTTAATAAGATAAAATAATTTCGCTAAATACTAAAATATTCATAAGATTGAATATTAGCATCTAACTTCTTACACTATATCTAATAATTGTCACACTAGCATATTACAATTATACTCATAACAATTATTAATAATATATGTAAGCTCGAGAATATAGTTGAATAGAAATTCACAAGTCCTTTAAATATAGACATTTAACACTTGTGTTCCTAATTGCAACTTCTCGCAAACAAAATCAAATTTAGAAATATTTTCTAAGTATATAAAATATTGAGAATCTTATACACATAACTTAGAAAATACTTCGTCTTCCAATATTAGTGAGTTTTGAAATATGTATTAATTACTTAGAACAGAAATTCTAAATACTGTCACTAATATCAAAAGTATCACAATTATTTATAATAAAATATTTAAGAATATCAGAGAAAAATATCAGAGCAACTAAGCAAGACATCTTGACTAATACTCATCAAATATTTAACATGCAAATAATTATGCTTCTAACTTATGCTAAATAATTTAACTACCACTTATGTATAATACATTATAAGCATGATAATTAAACTAATAGCAAAAAGTATGATGTACTGGATTTAAAATAAATTCACAAGTCCTTTAAATAGGGAAAAAGTAATACTTGTGAACTCATTTGAGACTTCATTGCAGATGGGATTTTCAACAAATATGCAAATAAATAATATCCCAAATTCACTAACCAACTTAGACAAAATGAATTCATTAAGTTGTTTAACAAATATCTACAATTTATTCTATTAAGGACAATCTCCAAAGAAATGATACCTGGTGTCCATGCGCTTGTTCCATACGTGGTGTGAAGAGATCAACAGAGTTGCTGGAAATAATGACAGCTTCTAGGAATGACTTCTCTGTGTTTCTTACAACCTGCATATCTATATCTATATAGCCAATTAGGTTAAACCTAGTATCTTTAGGGTCCCAGATTTTAAGAATTGGTGATCCCCTAAGATATCTAACAATTCATAACTTAGCTATAAGATAAGATTCTCTAGTATCCACTTGGAAACTTGCACATAGGCATATCGAGAATAAAATATATGGTCTTTATGCACTTGAATAAGTAATGAGCTGATTACCTCTATAACTTGTCACTTCAGTTCATATACCTGATTTGCCCTGATCAAGCTTAGTGGTCTGTTGGAAAGTAGTCTTGACAGGTCTAGAATCTTCTAAATTACGCATCTTCAAAAGATCCTTGACTTACTTTAATTGCCATCATTCTTTTGAATTAATTATAATTCAAAAAGAATTGCAACTCTTCCAACATGCTCATCTTGTACCTATTCTGCATTAACTTAGCAAATATATCTTGCCAAATTTTTGTTAGTAGACCCACATATAATATACTCAAGGTATACTAGCACATATATATGACATTGTGTGTGCCTTGCATTCTAGAGAGATATATGTGTATAACAGCTCTAATATAAAATCATTTTTAAGTAATTAACAGTTAGAGTGTCATACCATGTCCTTGACGATTTGCTTGAATCCCTAACTCTGTTAGGTCCTCATCTTGTTAGTGTTGGGTTCCGAGGCATAAAACGCAGCGGATTAAACGTAAATATAACGAAAAATTTCGGAACCCTAAGGCAGGATCATGTATAATCATGGACTGATTATTGTGAAACGGAATCATACCTTTTATTTGGTCTTGACTACTACGAACTCAACGGAGATCCTAGCTTTCACGACTTGTGTCTTCCTCTTGAAAACACCTCTATGGTATCCACACGAGCACCTTCAAGAACGTCTCACGATCTTGATTATGGAACGGATGTACTAGCCTCCTCTAGATGATTTCGAAATCTGCCTCTACCTTTTCTGCTGCTAGGGTTCGTTTTTCTTAAAAAACTTAATACCTATTAACCCTACATTATCTATTTATAATGGTTGGTTAATAGGCCCATAATAGCAACCCATAACAGCAAAGCCTAACCCATGTAGGTTTAGGATTAAATAATAAAACCGAATTTTATTATTTAATTAATAACTAAGTCACACTTAATTATTAATGGCAGAATTCAAATTCGAATTTATATTATTTCAATTAATTAAGTCTCACTTAATTAATATAATAAAATTCAAATAATCATCAATTAATTTAAATCTATAATTTAAATTAATTATTCCTTTAAGTACTCTATGTGTGTGACCCTATAGGCTATTATTTAATTAGCAATAATTTTATTCTCCAATAAAATTATAAACAATGAGCGGTATCTAGTAATACATCATTGCTACCCAATTAAATAATAATTAAATCGTGATTCGATAAAACCTTTCGTGATTAATGTTTCAGTGTAATATAATCCCTTTAACCATATATATTATAGATTAAACTCGAGGCATGTATTTAGTCATCCTCTTCAACATTTAATCCGGGTTTACTTGATCCATGAGTAGACTATGAAAACAAATCATTATTTGAGCACGGCCATGCATTTTATAGTTTCACTCAATCAAGAGGCCAATAACATCTCTCCTAATTATATGAGGGTTAAATCCTTTATCTATCATTCATATTTCTCATACGACTCATGATATACCCGATGTCCACTTTTATCATCACCCGGTCAAAGGTAACTTTTAATGTAGTCAAAGTATATTAATCCTCGTATAGAAATATAATGACCTCAAGTCAAAGGATCATTACACCATTATCACTGTGAGTCTTTCTTATGACTTTATTAAACATGAAGAATCTCACTGTGGGTATGTCCAGTATCATGTACTCCTACATGTACCTATGTATTGACTTTAGTATCCCCATACTTATAACCAATGAGATGTGGTTATCAGTCAAACAACATACTAGTCTATTTGTGTATTATTATTGTCCTATAATAATAATACTCGACTAGGGACATTTAAGAATATGATATATTATATAATCTCAAGTTTTAAGTCATGTACTAAACTATACAATGTGTATCATGATTCTAAGGACATTTATTATGCTAACAAATATATCGCAGTAATTAAAGTCATAATAAATATGTTTATTGAATAATCAATTGACATAAAGGTTTATCAAAATAAACATTGTATTGCCTCTAGGGCACCTACACCAACAATCTCCCACTTGCACTAGAGCCAATCACCCATGTATCTAATACCCATGGAACTAGTGTGACCGTCGTGCTTCTTCTGCGACAAGCCTTTGGTCAGTGGGTCTGCAATGTTATCATTTGTGTGCACTTTACATATGTGTATGTCACCCCTTTCATTAATCTCTCGAATGAGGTGATATCTCCTGAGTATATGTTTGGTTCGGGAGTGAGCTCTAGGTTCTTTAGCCTGTGCAATGGCTCCATTATTATCGCAGTATAGATCAATGGGATCTGCGATCGATGGAACCACTCCCAAATCAGTAATGAATTTTCGAATCCAAACAGCTTCCTTAGCCGCTTCACAAGCTGCAATGTACTCAGCCTCCATTGTAGAATCAGCTACTGTTTCTTGTTTTGAACTCTTCCAACTTACAGCACCTCCGTTTAGACAAAACACAAAACCAGACTGTGATACAATATCATCCCTGTCTGTTTGAAAACTTGCATCGGTGTAACCTTTTACAACCAGTTTTTCCTCTCCTCCATACACCAAGAATGAATCTTTAGTCCTTTTCAAGTACTTTAGAATATTCTTGACAGCCGTCCAGTGACCTTCACCTGGATTAGATTGGTATCTGCTCGTCATGCTTAAAGCATACGAAACATCTGGGCGAGTACATACCATCGCATACATGATGGATCCAATTGCTGAGGCATATGGAACCTTACTCATGCGGTCCTTGTCATCCAATGATTTCGGACACTGATCTTTAGAGATCGTTATCCCTTGAGACACGGGGACATGTCCCCTTTTTGCATTTTGCATACCAAAACGATGCAAAACCTTATCGATGTATGTACTCTAACTTAGACCGATCATCCTTCTAGATCTATCCCTATAGATCCTCATTCCTAGAATGTAGGATGCTTCTCCTAAGTCTTTCATAGAGAAGTTTCTCCCTAACCAAATCTTAACAGCCTTGAGAGAAGGTATGTCATTCCCCATTAGTAGTATGTCATCAACATATAGTACTATGAATGCCACATGGCTCCCACTAACCTTCTTGTAAACACAAGGTTCATCTTCGTTTTGAACAAAGCCATACTCTTTGACTGTTTCATCAAAATGGATATTCCATCTCCTAGAGGCTTGCTTCAATCCATAAATGGATCGACGTAATTTACATACCTTGCTAACATTCCTTGGATCGACAAAACCTTCAGGTTGTGTCATGTACACATCCACATCCTCTTCAAGGATTCCGTTAAGGAAGGCTGTTTTGACATCCATTTGCCAGATTTCATAATCATGGAATGCTGCAATAGCAAGCAAAATCCTTATGGACTTGACCATAGCCACTGGTGAGAAAGTTTCATCATAGTCAATACCATGAATTTGTTTGAAACCTTTTGCAACCAGCCTTGCTTTATAGGTCTGAACATTTCCATCCATGTCAGTTTTCTTCTTAAAAACCCATTTGCACCCTATGGGTTTTACCCCTTCAGGTGGATCAACCAAAGTCCATACTCAGTTTTCGTACATGGAATCCATCTCGAATTTCATGGCTTCTAGCCATCTCTTAGATTCTGGACTGTTCATAGCATCTTGGTATGTGAGAGGCTCATCTTCATCTATGAGCATCAAATCACCACATTGAGTCAAAAGAAATCCATATCTCTCTGGCTCATGGCGAATTCTACCAGTTCTACGAACAACCTGTGTTTGTTGAGCATTATCATTATCCTGCTCATGTTCCACTTCAGGTTCAATGCTATTTTGTGGTTCTCGATCTTCATCGAGGTCTATAGTTCTCCCACTGTTTCTTTTGGAAACAAATTCTCTTTCCATGAAAACAGCATCTCGAGCAATAAACACTTTCTGCTCAGAAGGACTATAAAAATAATATGGCTTTGTTTCTTTAGGGTATCCCACAAAATTGCACTCTTCAGATTTAGGTCCAAGCTTGTCAGATACCTGACGTTTCACAAACGCCTTGCATCCCCAAACTTTCATAAAGCTCATGCCTGACCGTTTCTTCTCCCATATCTCATATGGAGTCTTTTGAACCTTCTTAGTAGGAACACGGTTAAGTGTGAAAGCCGCTGTTTCTAGAGCATAACCCCAGAAACTAATTGGAAGATCTGCATGACTCATCATCGATCGTACCATGTCCAACAAGGTGCGATTTCTCCTCTCTGAAACTCCATTCCATTGAGGTATACCTGGCGGAGTGAGTTGTGATACAATACCACACTCCTTTAAATAATCTTTAAATTCAGTGCTCAAGTATTCTCCTCCACGATCAGATCGTAAGATTTTAATACTTGCACCTCCGCCAATTTGCTTTTCTACTTCAGCCTTGTATTCTTTGAACTTTTCAAAAGAATCGGATTTATTCTTCATAAGATATACATACCCATATCTACTGAAATCATCAGTAAATGTTATGAAGTAGTAGTAGCCTCCTCTAGCCATCACACGCATTGGGCCACATACATCACTATGTATTAGCTCCAGACGTTCAGTGGCCCTTTGACCCTTACCAGTGAAAGGGACTTTAGTCATTTTACCAAGCAAACAAGATTCGCATTCTTGGTATGATTCAAAATCAAACTTATCCAAGTATCCATCCTTATGTAATATGGATATGCGTTTCTCATTTATATGGCCTAGATGACAATGCCAGAGGTATGTTTGATTTGAGTCATTAACTTTAAGTCGTTTGTTTTCTATATTACAGACATGATTATGTAAGTCAAGAACATATAAACCATTAAACAAACGCGCAACACCATAGGTTAAATCATTCAAAGCAAAAGAGCAACTGTTGTCCTTTATTGTAAATGAAAAACCTTTCTTGTCCAAACAAGAAACAGAAATAATGTTTCTGCGAATCGCAGGCACGTAATAACAATTATCCAGTTCTAAAACTAACCCAGAGGGCAAAGATAAATAATATGTTTCTACAGCTAAAGCAGCAACTCTTGCTCCATTGGCAACTCGTAGGTCCATTTCTCCTTTAGCCAATGTCCTACTTCTCTGCATTTCCTGCACATTTATACAAATGTGAGAAGCACATCCAGTATCCAATACCCAAGATGTAGAAATAGACAGATTGACTTCTATAACATATATACCTGAAGTAGAAGCTTGCTCAGCCCTCTTCTTCTTCAGATCCTCCAAGTAAACTGAACAGTTTCTCTTCCAGTGACCAGTTTTCTTACAGTAGTGACATTCACCCTTAGCGACCCCACCTTTAGGCTTTAAAGCCTGTTTGGGACCTGACTTTGGCTTGGGTGTAGAATCAAAACCTGTCTTCTTCTTACCCTTCCACTTGCCTTTCCCTTTGGCCTTACCTTTATTGCCCACCATCAGTATGGGAGCAGGTTCAGCCGTCTTCATGTTGGTCTCATACGTTCTCAACATAGCCAACAATTCAGTAGTTGTTTTGTCAAATTCATTCATGTTGTAGTTTATGATAAACTGGGTGAATTTGTTGTTCAAAGAATTCATGATTAGGTCAATACCAATTTCCTGAATAATCGGGAAACCCAAAGTATCAAGATACTCAATGTAACCAATCATCTTCAGAACATGTGGGCCAACTGGTTCACTTGCCCCTTGTTTGCAATTAAAAAGTGACTTGCTCGTGTTGAACCTTTCTTGACGAGTTTGGCTTGCAAACATGCTTTGCAAGTGCTCATAGATAGTATATGCATCCATATGCACATGCTGTCTTTGAAGCTCAGCACTCATAGTTGCCAACATAAGACATGCAACATCAGTTGCATCATTCTCATCCTTTGTATGGGCCGCTCGTTCCTCAACAGTAGCGCCCTCAGGAAGGGAACCTGCCGGAGGAATATCAATGACATGAAGCTTGCGCTCCTGCCTGAGGACAATCCTCAAATTCCTCTGCCAGTCTAGGAAGTTGTTTCCTCCTGTCAGCTTATCCTTCTCAAGGACAGATCGTACGGATAGTGTGTTTGTGTTGTTTGTCATTACTTGGTATCTACAATGATAATAGCACAAAATAAACATTAGATTGTCTGAGTTATTTATTATGTTCAAATGATTATGATACATTCATAATATATCTCCCACTATTTTTATCAAATCAATAGCCCTTACTATTAATTTGGAAAGTATAGCCCATAATTCTTTCTAGTGAGCCAAGATCCATATTTCGTCATGTCTTATGTCAACCACTGAAAGTCCTTAAGAATGATTATTTAGGTAGACAACATTTGTCAATTATATCATATATAATTCTTGGATAGTTTGGTGAGCAACGATTGATCTTATCTATCTAATAGATTTTTAACCAAACTCTATGCTTCTAAGTTCATAAGGGTTGAATATAACCGTTTACTTTCACCTTATTATGACGACTCAGTTAAGTTTGACCCAATGATACAACGGCCGAATATAACCGTTTATATTCGTCGCATCTCACCACGATAGATAGGAGTCCCCTGCCACTGACAGTCTTTCCCCTAATCGATCTAGGATTCGATGAGTGTTCATTCATTGGAAAGCATCCGATTAAAACTTAATATTTTGTTAAGGGGTTTAGAAAATTTACGACGATCATGATCACATCATGAAGAGATCCTCAATTTTTCCTTGAACTAAATATTTCAAATTGACATCTTAAATTGTTCATTTCCCAGGTAGATGGAGGATACCAGTGGTCACACTTAAAACCCATCAGCCTTACGAATACGCATATCCGTTTTTGTCAGAAAATCCCAATTATAGACATCAAAATCCATATTCAATTCCGTGTTTTAAAAATCCATATTTCATAAACACAAGAATCTCATGATCGTTTGTTAATTTTAAAATCTTAAATCGTTACAGATTTTATCTTGTTCAGCATGGCAAGCATGGCATGGGTGACGTATCTAATACATGCATACATCATTAATCTAATTAAAGCATGCATCTTCTACTCTACACATACATTCGTGCTTGGTTATGGCCCCTTTCCTATGTGATCCTTTCGAGCTAATGAAAGGATCAAAGTCAATCTATGGTGGTGAAATATAAATACAATTACATGTCTTCATTCTTCTTGTATCCATGGGTTCTTGCTCCTCTTCTTGGATCATCCTTCAATCTTCAAGTACATTACATGGAATAATTGAATACAACCTATACTAATGTACTTACATAAGAAAACTCGAGTTATATTCGAGGTTAAACAATTACAAGAATGAAGAAAACGACATGCAAGTCGTATTTATAAAACCAAAACCAAAACCATTAATCTAGGGGTCTAAGGGCCATAACCAGCACCATGCTCAAGTACACAAAATAAAATATTACGGGGGTCCGGGGGCGGCAGCCCCTGGGCGGGGGTTCGGGGGCGGCAGCCCCCGGGCGGGGTCTGGGGGCGGCAGCCCCCAGCTGGGGTCGAGCTGCCAGGTCAGCTGGGAAATTTTTTATTTTTGAAGACCAGTCCTATTCATAAATCATCAATTTCTGAACTACAGATCATATCTGTTGGCCTTTTTCCCCACTGCAATTTATACAGTCCATCAGAGTTTACTGCTAAACTCTGATCAGCACCGTCCATCAGAGTTTACTGCTAAACTCTGATCAGCACAGTCCATCAGAGTTTACTGCTAAACTCTGATTAGAGACCATCGGAGTTTGTTAAACTCTGACCATGCTCTATACTCTGACCTGACCATCAGAGTTTACTGCTAAACTCTGATCATACACAGAATATACATTCTCTGACAATTACATATTGGCAGAAGCATAGCAGTCTCATAACAGGCATGGCATTCTCATAACAGAAGCATGGCAGTGGCATAACAGATTATGACAAAGCAGTAGCATGGCATGACAGTCACCAAAACAGGCATGTATGCATCAAATACATAAAACACGTAACCAAATCAGTCCCTTATAAACGTAGCTCTGATGCCATTGTGGGGTTCCGAGGCATAAAACGCAGCGGATTAAACGTAAATATAACGAAAAATTTCGGAACCCTAAGGCAGGATCATGTATAATCATGGACTGATTATTGTGAAACGGAATCATACCTTTTATTTGGTCTTGACTACTACGAACTCAACGGAGATCCTAGCTTTCACGACTTGTGTCTTCCTCTTGAAAACACCTCTATGGTATCCACACGAGCACCTTCAAGAACGTCTCACGATCTTGATTATGGAACGGATGTACTAGCCTCCTCTAGATGATTTCGAAATCTGCCTCTACCTTTTCTGCTGCTAGGGTTCGTTTTTCTTAAAAAACTTAATACCTATTAACCCTACATTATCTATTTATAATGGTTGGTTAATAGGCCCATAATAGCAACCCATAACAGCAAAGCCTAACCCATGTAGGTTTAGGATTAAATAATAAAACCGAATTTTATTATTTAATTAATAACTAAGTCACACTTAATTATTAATGGCAGAATTCAAATTCGAATTTATATTATTTCAATTAATTAAGTCTCACTTAATTAATATAATAAAATTCAAATAATCATCAATTAATTTAAATCTATAATTTAAATTAATTATTCCTTTAAGTACTCTATGTGTGTGACCCTATAGGCTATTATTTAATTAGCAATAATTTTATTCTCCAATAAAATTATAAACAATGAGCGGTATCTAGTAATACATCATTGCTACCCAATTAAATAATAATTAAATCGTGATTCGATAAAACCTTTCGTGATTAATGTTTCAGTGTAATATAATCCCTTTAACCATATATATTATAGATTAAACTCGAGGCATGTATTTAGTCATCCTCTTCAACATTTAATCCGGGTTTACTTGATCCATGAGTAGACTATGAAAACAAATCATTATTTGAGCACGGCCATGCATTTTATAGTCTCACTCAATCAAGAGGCCAATAACATCTCTCCTAATTATAGGAGGGTTAAATCCTTTATCTATCATTCATATTTCTCATACGACTCATGATATACCCGATGTCCACTTTTATCATCACCCGGTCAAAGGTAACTTTTAATGTAGTCAAAGTATATTAATCCTCGTATAGAAATATAATGATCTCAAGTCAAAGGATCATTACACCATTATCACTGTGAGTCTTTCTTATGACTTTATTAAACATGAAAAATCTCACTGTGGGTCTGTCCAGTATCATGTACTCCTACATGTACCTATGTATTGACTTTAGTATCCCCATACTTATAACCAATGAGATGTGGTTATCAGTCAAACAACATACTAGTCTATTTGTGTATTATTATTGTCCTATAATAATAATACTCGACTAGGGACATTTAAGAATATGATATATTATATAATCTCAAGTTTTAAGTCATGTACTAAACTATACAATGTGTATCATGATTCTAAGGACATTTATTATGCTAACAAATATATCGCAGTAATTAAAGTCATAATAAATATGTTTATTGAATAATCAATTGACATAAAGGTTTATCAAAATAAACATTGTATTGCCTCTAGGGCACCTACACCAACAGTTAGGCCCAAATGTTAGGTCCTAAGAGGATCAAGTCTCGTCTCTGTTGCTTGCTGTTAGATCTTAAAAGTCCCGAAGATTTTGTTTCCATCATCGTCGATACCTTTTACTTGATAGTAACCTGTAGCAACCAGTTTGGCTTTGTCCCTTATAACAATGCCAATAGTCATCCAGTTTCTGTGAGCCCTTACTGTACCAATTTCAGCTTCGACTTTAGTGGTCTGGGTTCCAGCTTCAGTAGATTCTGCCTTTGAACTGATTGAGATTATCTTGCATTGCAATCACCCAATCTGGATCAATCAGTGCATCTTCACTATTTTTTGGGATACCAATTATTGATTGTTGGGTCCCGAAAAATATATGTTCATTTTGATTAGCACTTCTAGCCTTTATTCAAAATCCGGTTTACTAAGAACTAGATTCCAGGAATGACTTTGACTTTAAACCCTTTGTCCCGACAGATATTTTCTTGATGTATTCCTTTGATCTTCATTGTGTTGAGTATGACTAGTAGATCCTTGTTTTATTTGCTCCCCCTGAGTTGCTGCTAGGATGTGTTGAAGATCCGTCACCTTTTTCAGTGGATTCTGTTAAAGTCCACGAGTTGTGTAGTTTCACTACCATTTCCACTAACAGGATCTGAATCAACATCATTATCATTGATTCTTTCTGCAACCTCAGTTTCATCATCAGTATCTGAATTTGACTCTGACAAGATGTCATACTTCAAAGATTCAGAATAGTCTTTCATTTGACTGCTCGGGAGCTTGGTGTAGTAAGTCGACACATTCAGACTTTTAATCACCTTCTGTTTTCACATCACATATGCCCTGAAGGCTTTTGACTTCATTGAGTAGCCGAGGAAAATTGTTCCATGAGTCTTAACTTGATACTCATTTAAATCTTCAATAAAAATCAATTTCCTCCAAACACACGAAAGAGCTTCAGTGTTTGCTTCTGGTTGGCCATTAACTCATATGATGTCTTTTCATGATCTTGTTGATTAAAGCAGCATGCTGTGTTAATTGCTTCAGCTTTAAAGTACCTTTTTCAGTGCAGAATTCATTTAGAACTTCACTCGCGAAATTCAGTTCCATTATCTGACTTCAAAGTTCTCACAGCTTACTTTGCTTCCAACTTGATCTTCCTGATGTGATTAATCACCATCTGTGACATTTTGTCTGTTGAATGCACGAACAACACCAACTTGTAACTAGGATTGTCATTAACTATCACTGCCTTTGATGCCCTAGTATGTGTGTTGCGCCTACACTGTTGTTGCCCTGTGTAGGCGCCACTCACACACTGTATAGGACTTAGAAACTTTGGAGCAGCTGAGTTGCGCCTAAGAGGTGTGTTGCGCCTGTACAGTGTCTTCCCTGTACAGGCGCCACTCGTGCCTTAGAGAAACTGTGCCTTGAGATGTATGTGGCGCCTGCACTCTATACACACTGTATAGGAGCCACACACATACTTAAACTTTGTATTGCACCTGTAAGACTTATGTTGCGCCTCTCCATTGCTTCAAGAGTAATAAACCACCAATTGTAGTAATACATGCCTTAGCATATTTCTTGACTTCTTGAAGTAATTACCACTTGGATTTCACTCTTCTGGCTTGGCTTGATCAACTGATTTTCTTCCATGACATAATTGCTTCAGTGTGATGTTTTCATTGACTTCCCTATATGACATACTTCAAAATGTCCTTCTAGATAGAATTCCATATGAAGCAGTCCTCTCACCAATTTCTTCTTTATCAAAGAATCCATTGTCTTGTTCACCAAGTGTGAGAGCTTCCTATGTCATAGCTAACTCTTTACTGATGAAGCTTTACTGAAAAGTCCACTTCACCTTTGCATACAAAATCCATGTCAGCTACGAACAAACTTTCTCACTCTCGTTTGAGTGAGCTTCCAACCTTCTTGTTTGAGATCAAACACTTTTCCTTTTCAATGCTTTTCCAGAAAACCCTTGACAAAGAATTCCCTAGTGCCCTGTAGATAGTGCTTAAGTCCTTCCACAAGAAAGATGCTTCCACTGATGACAGTTCTTAAATCATGATAGCCATATCCCTTGTACATCCTTTGTTGTCATCTCCAAAGGTTACCATCGGGGAGGCCTTCTCAACCAACTGTGATATTAGAGCTTTAATCTTAATCATATGCCTCGAACAATAAATGTCACGAAGTCACATAACTTTTGCCTTTAGTTACATACTCTGCAATCATAAATGATTAAGCTTCTTGGTACTCAATTTTAATTGAGTCCAGATGGGTTAGAGATATTATCAGAGGTAACAACAACTTCAATATGCATAAAAGCACATGGATAGAAGAACTAACAAATTAATTACTAATTCTATCTAATCCATTTCTGTCGTTGTCTAACATTTTTAACTATCTCTAATTACCTAAGTCAGTTTTAGATTAATCCTCGAATCAACAAATGTTACTGACTACTTAGATAATTCTACCATCTTTTATTATTCTATCCCTAACAAGCAATACATGATATGATATGACATTTAAGTGCAACTATGTGAGTGTGAGCAAATCATATGAAAATAAGCACATAAACAATTCAAGAATATGCAGAATATTTGAATAAAACATTATGAGCAATATCAAATTCCACATACACTTAACAAGTCATTTATCACAATAAGAACAAATATAAAATATCTGATCTATGACCTGTTTGTCTATTTAGCAATTTTCACAACATTATCAGAGGTATTAAATCACAGAAGATTTAACTCAGGTTTCAGCAAATATTTAGGGATACACCTAGCCGTCTAAAACACCCTATCTAATTCTAAATATTCATTTACTGCATATAAAATCAAGTATGAAATGCACTAATTAAACTCATGAATCCTAGCATGCAATCTTATTCTTAGCAATCAATTAAGCATTTAAGTCCTAAGATGCTAACATGCTATCATGAATATAATACATTTCAATACTTAAAACTAATACAGTTCTGAATTAGATAAACGTATACTAGTTAGAATGTGTACCTGTGAAGTGCTTAGTGATTCATCTCCAGTGTTGGTCGTTGATGCCAAATATTCATTTGGTTCATCACTGTCACTGATAGAATCAGCATTGCATTTAACTTCATCAACAATTGCTTTCCCTTGCTGCATCCTCACTAATGCTTGAGATTCCTGCTTTAATCCAACATAATGTCTGTCATCTTTTACTTGTACAGGCTTCTTCAAACTGTGTAGCAAACCCCTGATCTTGTCTTTCATAATCAACCATCCCTGTCTTGCAACCGCCTCTTGAATTGATCTTGAAAATCTCCTTTATGGAATCTATAGGTAATGACCTTAGATTAAGAATTTGGATTCCGTCTGAATCTGATGTCACTGAACTTCCTGTTGCCTTGCAGGCTTGACGTGCAGTCTAGTTCTCAGGTTATTCCAAAGTGTAAGATATAACACCTTGACCACTACCTTGAGTTGCTACATCTTCAATTCAGCTTCTAGGATCATTTCGTTTCTGTTCAGAGGTTCTCAACCTTGACTTCAATCAAATTTGGTTCCTGGGTCACAAATACAGTGGATATGCTCACAACCTACTTTACCAAATATTATCTTCTTCAGCTCTTGTTCTAGTTCATAGGCCTTTAGCACATACAGGTCTTTTACAGGCAATGTGGTTGTATCCTTAAATCCCTGTTGGCTGTATCCCCGTGTTCCAGATGATCTGCAGTGTTAGCACGAACTTCCTGTAATCTCCTTGTAGAATAATCTTTAAGGCTTGTACTGAGATTCCAGGTAGTCCAGTCTGTTCTCCTTCACTACTTCAAACCCCTTAGATTTTTCATCCAAAAATACAACTCAAATTACCCAAAAACTGTACCCAAATTAATCTCTTCTTTTGCAGCTTCCAAAATATTAGTGGGATCCTATGGAGTAAACCTCTGAGGAAATTAATACCACTATTTCTTCAGTCTGTTCCAGAATTAACCTCATTGGATAATCTTCAGTCAATTTTTGTTGTCTTTAATACCCGGAAAAATCTTCAACAACGAACCCTTGAACACCCTCGAATTAATATTTAAGAAAAATTTAAATTTACAGAATTTTTAATTTCCTTAGAAAATAAATTAATCAAAAATAAAAATATACAATAAATTAATTTTCAAGAATTTCGAATTTTCTTAAAAATTAAAATATCGTAAATTAATATTTAAGAAAAAATTTAGTTTTCAAGAATTTTAATTTTTCTGCAAAAATAAATAAATCTAAAATAAAAATTAAAAATTAAAGGGTACAAAACTTGGGGGTACCAAACTGCATTATGGGGATAAGTGGCGCCTAGCTATTTAAGTAACTAAGTGGCGCTTACACAGGGAGCACCCTGTGTAGGCGCAACTTAGGCTTCAAAAAAATATTTGTGGCGCTCACACAGTATAGACCCCGTAGGGGCGCAACAAAAGCAGTTAGAAAAAAAATTCTTAACTTTGCTTTGAATGTTAGTTGCGCCGCGCGTGTGATTCAACAGGCTGCTTATTTTGTGGCGCCTTTACTCGGTAATACCCTGTACCAGCGCAACTTGCGACTTAAACAAAATCCACTGCCTATTCAAGTCAGGCGCGTGAACTTACATGTTCATAATAATTCAATGACGAATGTTGCTGTGCATGAACATGTGAAATTGAAGTTGACCACCAATCACAACTGAGCAGTGAATCAATTGGCTAGGAAAAATATTGGCTAGGAATGTTAAATAAATAAAAATTTTAAACTTTAAACTTTATTTTATAAAATAAACTAACTAAAATTTATTATATAAACTAATAAAAGTTTATAAAACAAATTTTATAAAAGTTTGTAATATAAATTTAATATTATGTTTATAAAATAAACTAATTAAAATTTATAATACAAACTAATAAAAGTTTATAAAACAAATTTTATAAAAGTTTATAAAATAAATTTAATACCAAGTTTATAAAATAAAGTAATTAAAATTTATTATATAAACTAATAAAAGTTTATAAAATAAATTTTATAGAAGTTTATAAAATAAATTTAATATTAAGTTTATAAAATAAACTAATTAAAATTTATAATATAAATTTATAAAAGTTTACAAAATAAATTATATAAGAGTTTATAAAATAAAATTATTAAAAGTTTATAATTAAATTTATTTAACAAGGCCTCCTCTTTCTTTTTCTTTTTTTAGTCAACGCAGCTTCGGCACGGTGAGCTTCACTGGGTTACGGATCCTGATTTGTATATCAATCAGCGAGCTCTGATACCAATTGTTAGGTCCCGAAGTATCGTAGAAGGGGGGGTTGAATACGATACTCACAATAATTTAAATTCTTTTCGAAATTTGCGGATAAATAAATTATTGCTTCAGAGTGGGTTTGGCTATTTGTAGTGTTTAGGTGAACTACCTACTAATTTTCTATGTTTATGAATAAACATTAAAGTTCTAGAAAATTAGCAAGTAATTTATGGAGACAAGTTTCCGGGAATATATCTTTCGTATATAAACCCAGAGGGGTGCTACACCCAGTTAAAAATATAACTCGCTTCCAAAGAACAAATTAGTTCTTTGCTACTAACACAAAAATATTAGGCTCGGTTCCTATACAAATATATCTAAATTAGTACAAGGAAAATCTGAGTCCGTAGGGAGTGATATCTAGGAGCCCTGAGTATTTTTCGTTAAAGAACCGGGTACTAATATCTGACCAGAAGCAAGGTATAGGTGTGTATAATTTATTCTCTTGCTCCGGCCATGGCAGTAGCTCTCTACATTTTTGTGTTGTTGGAGAAGACGACTCTTCAATTTAATTGGTGTAGACTTTAAATCAATAAAGTAGGCTGCTTGAATTTGATTGGCTAAGGGCTGAGTGGCGCTTACACAGCTGATATACAGGGGATGCGCCACTTAAAACTTCAATTAATATATTTATTAACTGCAAGTGGCGCCACTACAGGGGGCCAAGAGGGGAGGCGCCACTTAGAAAATATTTGATTAACATCAAATATAAGTGGCGCGTAGAATACACTTTGTTGTGCTTCAATTTTAGTTGCGCCTGACAAATTGAGTTGCACTGACATGTTGCGCCTGAATGATTTTCATAGTCAAAGTGCTGTTTAGTCACTGCACTTTGATTCTCTATTCATTCCTTGATTGAAATTTTCCAACTTCCATTTCTTGTACCAATGTCTTGCCACATTACACCCTGTACCTTGAGTTGTTTCCATTCTTCAACTGTAGTTCGGAAACTTTCACTTTTCGTACCAAGGTTGTGACACTTTGCACCCTGCACCCTTTGAGCTGTTTAGTTGTTTGGCTGTAGCCTCTACAAATCACTTTACGTACCTTAATAAATAATCGTTCTTTCCAAGTACGTTCTTCAACTTAACAATTCTTCTATAATTAATACTCAGATTCCTTTCACAAACTGTTGACGCCTAGTGCAACTGGTCTGGTTCACAGATGACTAACTTTGATCCAGGTCTTCGTATTATTGCTCTACTTGCATTGTTAAGTTTGCAGCAACTTCATTGTTTCGAACACTGACTGTCAATAAACATAGTACTTTCACTGGAATCTTTTCTGGTACTTCGACAACGTCTTCATTATTACCACAATCTTGAATACTTCATTATATGTTCTTCACTGACGATTGAACATATGAATGAACTTCTTTCAGTGAGTATAACTCCAAGACTGCAGCTGTCTTCTTAATCCTTTGTCTTTACCATGTCTTCAATTCTTCTAGATTCCTATGCTTCGAACACTGTCTATCTCCAATCAATGCTGGTACACTGAAATCTTCTTGTGGCACTTCTATACTGAATCTTTAACACTTCTGAAACCCTGAAAGTCTTTACACATTATTCTTCACTGAGGCTTGAACATATTAATGAACTTCTTTCAGTGACCTGTAGTAGACTTCAAAACTTCTTCTAATGTCTTGATTCACTGTATCTGCCTTGTCTTCATTTCTTCCTGATTTCTGTATAGGCGTAGTATTATTTACTTGTCCTGTTCTAGTGTTGAGTTATCACGATTACTATTCATACAGCTTCTCAATCTCACCAATACCCTCAGCCAATCAAATTCAAGCTGCCTACTTTATTGATTTAAAAGACTACACAGATAAGAAAAAGGAGAGCCACTCATTCAAGGAATTGTCTTCTTCAACAAAAAAATATGTAGGGAGCTTCTGCCATGGCCGGGGCAAGAAGAGGTAATTTATATACACCCATACCTTGCTCCCGGTCAGATATTAAGACCCGGTTCTTTAACGAAAAATGCTCAGGGCTCCTAGATATCACTCTCTACGGACTCAGTTTTTCCTTGTACTAAATTAAATATATTTGTATAGAAACTAAGCCTTATATTTTTGTGTTAGTAGCAAAGAACAAATTTATTCTATGGAAACCAGTTATATTTTTAACTGGGTGTAGCACCCCTCTGGGTTTATATACGAAAGATATATTCCCCGAAACTTGTCTCCATAATTTACTTGCTAATTTTCTTGAACCTAATTGATTTATCCGGACAAAAAAAAATTAGTAGGCATCTCACCTAAACACTACAAATGGCCAAACCCACTCTGAAGTAATAATTTATTTATCCGCAAATTCTGAAAAGAATTTAAATTATTGTGAGTATCGTATTCAACCCCTCTTGTACGATACTTCGGGACCCAACAGATTCTCTGCCACTACTAGTAGTTTCTGTGAATCTTCCACTGTTTTCACTACTAGGGTCAGAATCATCTTTGTTGTTATTTTCATTTGGTGCTTGATTTTCTATTACCGCTTCAGGTTCTACTTCCCCTTCGTCTGAGTTCATATCTTCAACCTCCAGAGTTTCAGTGTCGTTTGTTCTTTGTAAACTTTGGAGCTTGAGATCATCGAAAGTTACATTCATGCTTTCAATGACCTTTTTATGTTCAATCACATAAACCCTGTATGCCTTAGATTCCAAAGAATAGCCAAGAAATATGTCTTCATGAGCCTTGGATTCAAACTTTTCTAGATGCTCATCATCTTTCTGTACAAAGCACTTTGCTCCAAACACATGAAAATATTTCAGTGTTGGTTTCTTGTTTGCCATCAACTCGTACGGAGTCTTGTCATGATCTTTATTTACCAGGGTACGATTCTGAGTGTAACAAGCTGTGTTGATTGCCTCAGCCCATAAGTATAGAGGTAACTTAGCTTCATTCAACATTGTTCTTGCTGCTTCAACTAGAGTTCTGTTCTTCCTTTCTACCACTCCATTTTGCTATGGAGTTCTGGGCGCTGAGTATTGTCTTGAATTAAATCCCTTTCTCAATACAGAAATCATTCAGGATTATATTCTTGAACTCTATTCCATTGTCAGACCTAATTTTCCTAATAGACAAACCATCTTCTAACTCTATCCTCTTTATTTGATCGATAATTGTTTGAGGGGCTTCATCCTTTGAGGCTAGAAATAATACCCGCGTGTACTTGGAGTAGTCATCTACGATTACTAGTGCATATGCCTTCCATGACATAGACATGATATTGACTGAACCAAATAAATCCATATGTAAAAGTTGCAGTGGTTCAGTAATGTCTGATGAATCTTTGCTTCGGTGAGATGCTTTCTTTGACTTCCCTTTTTCACATGCTTCACATAACCCTTCTTGACAGAATTTCATCTCAGGTAAACCTCTAACCAATTCCCTCTTAACTAAAGAGTTCATTACCTTGAAAGTTCAGGTGTGAAAGTTTCTTACGCCATAACCAATTGTCCTCTGTTGAAGCTTTGCTATAAAAACATTGAAATTCGCCTTTGCTTGCAGAGAATAAGTCAGCTACAAAGAGATTCCCCTTTCTCACTTCTTGAAGAGCAAGCTTCGCATCTTTCCTATTTTGGATTACACATCTTTCTTTCTCAAATGTTATTTTATAGCCCTTGTTAGTGAACTAACTGATACTTAGAAGGTTGTGCATTAATCTGTCCACAAGAGAGATATTTTCAATGATAACATTGCCAATTTCCAGATTACCATATCCTGTTGTGAATACCTTGATGTTATCTCCAAAGGTCACTATCGGGCCAGCTTTCTCAATCACATCTAATAGCAGGGCCTTATCACCAGTCATATGCCTTGAACAGCCGCTGTTGAGAATCTACATGACACACTTGTTATTTGTTATGCCCTGCAACCACAGATTGATTACTTCTTCTTTAGCACCCAAATTTGACTGGGTCCAAGAGGCTTAGATAAGTAAATAGATTTAGCTGCAGAAATTTCCTGGTCCTTATCTTTCTCATCGACTGTGCCCTTGCCCTTTGGTTTAGCCTTGACATGAGTGTCTTTAGGCTTAGGGACAGGGGCTTCCTTCATAGACTTAGGAGGACTAGTAGTCTTTGCCCTAACATGCTTTCTATTCATGTTCACATCTGTATTCATGCAAGTACTAGATGAAGTATTCATTAAGTTTATGTATGCAGACATGATGTTGAAAGCACATGGCATGCATCCTACTTTACCACACAGTTGATGAGGGATAGACATGGTAGGAATGTCAGGCATATTAGAAGTTTCTTCTTTTACTACTTTTATCTTTTTGCATGCATGCGTAAGATGACCAATAGAATTGCAATTATTACAAACTTTTATAATAGCTTTAGGAGAGTAGGCATAATCATTTTTCTTGTTAACACCTATCTTGCCATTTCTGTTAGCTTTCTTCTTTTCATTCTTGTTGCCTAAATCACTTTTAATATGTTCCTTAGGTTCTAGAATTTTTACAGATTTCTTAGGCGACTCTTTTTACTTTCTATCTCTTTCTTTTTATCCTTAACAAGAATTTCTTCTTTTATTAGGATCTGTTCTTCATCAAGGGGTTCGATGACAAACTTCTTGTAAAGGGGCTTAACGACATTTTTTAACATATGTGGAATGTTTTGCTTCACAGGACTTTCCTCGGCAATTGATTCCTCATGTCTCTTTCCTGCCTTTTTATCATAGTCAAATCTTATTCAAGTTTTCTGACCTATGACCTGTTTATCTATTGCCTCCTTAACAAGATTAACAGATTTCTTATAAGCCTGAAGTTTTAACTCTAACTCAGAAATTTTATTTCTTAGTGCAGTTTCTACTTTCTGGTTGCATTTTTCTCTATTCTGGAGATATTCCATCTTCTGTTTCAGATCTTCTAAGTTAACACATGCAAGCTCTAGTTCTTCATTCCTAGCTTCTAGCATTTTATTCTTTAGAACTAGTTTATCATATTCTTCTTCATATGTTAGCATGATTGTGTGAATATTAAAAATTTCTACACTTAGATCTTCTACAGTTTTCTTATAATCAAAATTAGACATGTCAACTGTGGAAAGAAATGATACATTTGATGACTGAGGTGATGCCCTGAAGAGTCTGCCATAAGTGCAACATTTCCATAGGTTTCTTCTTCATCATTGTCTGAAGACGAACCACCTCAGTTGCTGTTTCTGAAACTGGAACCACTGTAACTGGAGTTACTCTTAAATTTGTACTTAGGTTTCCTCCTAAACCTGATGTTCTTAAACTACCCTTCCATATAGGCCATTGTCTTGTTTTCCAACTGTTCAAGTTCTTCCATTGAATAGAAGTCATCTTCATCACCTGCTTGAGAATTCTTTAAAATTTCAGCTTCGAGAATCTCTTCTTTCTCAACAACAGGCTTCACTGTGCTGGTCTCTGTGACTTGAATTCTTCATACTAGGATGTAAGAATATGCAGCCTGTTCTCCTTCAGTTCTGCTGTACCTTCCATTAGCAGATCAATCGTATCTCACATTTGTTTGGCACTGGTGCAATTAATCACTTGATTCAGCATTGTAATGTCCAGTGAATCCGTTAGGATACATTGAAGATGATTATCCCATGCAACTCGATCTTTGTCAGTGTCAGTGTACTCTGAAGGGTCCTTTGGGGTAAATCATTGAGGAATCTGTTCGCCGTCATCTAAGACTGTTTTTGGTGTTAGCTTCTGAGGTACATAAGGTCCGTTTTCTAAAATTCTCATGTATTGAGAATTTGCTGATTTAATGAAAGTGGACATCTTCTTATTCCATAAAATGTATTCATTTTTATTAAAGGATGGTATTTTGATGCTACTAAGTTTTTGGATACGCATGGTCGTGAAGAATTTTAAATCTCAAGAAATAATTAATTTCTCAAAAATTTAAATTAATTCAAATAAAAATTGAATTTCATAAAATAAATTTTTTATTCGAATTCTTAATGATTGAAAACTTTTTAAAATTAGTGTATTTAAAATCTTTAAAAAATTTGAATATTGAATTTTCTTTGAAATTAAAGAAATTTTAATATAATTTTTTCTAGATCTAAAAACACCTTTTTTCATAAAACTATTTTTGGATCTTAATTTGTAACTTCAATCAATTCAAAACCAATTGTTAGGTCCAAAATCATCATAAAAGGGGGGGGGTTGAATATGATATGGTAGATTTTTCGTTTAATTGCGGATTAAGTGTTTGTGTTCTTGAGATATGAAAATGGCAGTTAATGCAACACAAATATTCGGGGAAATAAAGATATATTATTAAATCCCTGAGTGCTACATTTCTAATCAGTATGATTAGCTTCAATGGGTTCAATCAATGTAACAACAGAAATACAGTTGTGTGAGTTTAATGTTTAGCTTTAATGGAGCTCCCGTCTGTATGTATTTGTGTTGAAGATGAATGAATACCATCATGTCCATATTGATTTCACCCATAAATATTCTGTAGGCTTTTTGGAAATTGTTTTCCAACAATGTGAAGTCCTTTGTTGCGCCTTGTACATGGTGAGTGGTGTGTAGGCGCCACTAAGATGTATGTTGCGCCTTGATATGTTTGTTGCGCCTCTAGTAGTTTTTTTTTTGCGCCTAGTACAAAGATTAGTTGCGTCTATATAGTTGTTTCCTTGTATAGGCACAACTAAATGACTTAGAAACATTCCATAAGCTTTGGTTGCGCCTTGGTGCTCTTTTGTTGTGCCTGCACACCAGTTGTAGTATGTAGGCGCCACAAAAATTTCATTTAACTTATGTTGCGCCTTGAACATATTTTGTTGCGCATGCACTCTCATTCTCTTGTGCAGGCGCCACAAACCTTGACTTAGAATTTCCTTGAGCTTGATTCTTGGTTTGTTGCACCTCTAGAGTACTTCAAGAGTACATGAGCCACCAAATGTAGTATTACTTGACTTAACCAATTTCTTGAGGTGCTTGAAGTAATTACTACTTGGATTTCACTCTTCTGGCTTGATCAACTGATTTTCTTTTTATTAACCAAGACACTTCTTTTCTTATTATGCTGACGCTTAGTGCACTAGTCTGGTTCACAAATGACTAACACTGAATTGAATTCCCTTGATTTTTGTTCTATTCCAGTTGACTAACTTTGGACTGTTTCATTGCTTCTGATCACTGAAACCCTTTGATATCCATACTTAAATCATTACATTGTCTTTAGTCTGAAATCTTCTGAACTCTTATTTGTTGCTGAGGCCTGAACATTTTAATGAACTTCTCTCACTAACATTCAGTAAGCCTTTCATCTTGAATGTTTTGCAATGATGTATGTATGATTTCTGTTTACATGTCCTTCTGGATTCCTGTACTGCATATTAGTATTATTTATCTATCTTTATTTCTTAGTTGAGTTATCATTATCACTATTACATACTACGTTACATTATGTTTTACAACAAGTTTCCGGGAATATATCTTTCATATATAAACCCAGAGTGATGCTACACCCGGTTTTAAATGAACCGGTTTCTGAAGAACAAATTAGTTCTTCACTACAACAAATAGATATGTCTGATTCCTATTACAATGTTTGATTATATGTTTGTACAAAAGGAAATCAATCTCACAGAGTGTGTTTTATAATAACACTATATATTTGCAACATAATGAACCAGCTAGATTATAAAACTCCGGTGAAGAAGGTATTTGTATGGCTTTGTATCTCTTCTTCTTCGGCGTCTATTACTCTCTTCGTATGTCTGTGTGTGTTTGTATTTCTTAACACTTCAAAATGAACAAGTCATTTTGTTTATATAGTGTAGACTTTAACAAAGGAATTGCTTGTGGGCAATTTTGGCAATAGACAATCTAATGGGTGAATTTAGCTCTAGATAATCTATTGGGCGAATTTGGCCATAGATAATCTATTGGTTGATTTTGGTCTTAGATAATCTATTAGGCGATTTTGAACTGTGATGAGCCTATTGGGCGATTTTAACCTTTGATGCATCCATTGGGCGATTCCAAGCATTGAAATCCAATGGGCGATTTCTAGTCTTGATATCCAATGGGCGATTTATAGTCTTGATAAGTTTTTTGGGCGATTTCTAATCTAGATAAAGCTTATAGACGATTTCTAGTCTAGATAAAGCTTATAGGCGATTTCTAGTCTAGATAAAGCTTATAGGCAATTTCTAGTCTTGATCAACCTTAACTTTGACTTTCCCTTGACTTTGACTTGACTTAACTTCATAAATATTTTTAAATTATTCATTGTAATTATTTTTTTATCAGTCATCAATTCTTCTCACAGTTAACTGATTCCTCAAGTTGTGTAGAGTTAATTCTTCTCTTGTAGTGCTGACGTCTAGTGCACTGGTCTGTTTCATAGATGACTAACACTGATTATAATTATCTTCACTTGCAATTAATGTCAGTTAACATTTCCTCAACTGTTCCTTTGCTTCGAGCACTTTTTATCAATAAACATTGTACTTTCACATGAATCTTTTATGGTACTTAGACAACGTCTTCATTACTATCAAAATCTTGAAAACTTCATTCTCTGTTCTTCACTAAAGCTTGAACATATTAATGAACTTCTTTCAGTGAGTATAGATTCAAGACTGCAACTGTCTTTTTTAACTTTTGTCTTTACCTAGTCTTCAATACTTCTACATTCCTATGTTTCGAACACTGTCTATCTTCAATCAATGCTAATACACTGAAATATTTTAGTGGCACTTTATACTGAATCTTCAACACTTCTGAAACTCTGAAAGTCTTTACACGTTATTTTTCACTGAGGCTTGAACATATAACTGAACTTCTTTCAATGACCTATAGTAGACTTCAAAACTTCTACTAATGTCTTGATTCATTGTATTTTCCTTGTCTTCATTTCTTCTTGATTTCTGTGTAGGCGTAGTATTATTTACTTGTCATGTTCTAGGGTTGAGTTATCACGATTACTATTCATACAACTTCATAATCTCACCAACAATCTCCCCCTATTTGATTGTTAAACTTAACAAACAAATCTCATAAAGAGGATAACTCAACTAATAACTAGAAAAAGTAATCGTCTGAGACTTGTAAATAATGCTCTTGATTTTTCTAGATCAGATTCTGCATTTCCAGAATTCTTGTGTAACTGAAATGAAAGATGTTTGTTCCTCTAGCACTGAACTGATATTCAAGTAGTATCATCTTCATTTTCTCTATGTTTGAGCTTCATCTACTTTAAAATCCTTCATAGTTTGAACTTAAAGAACTTATCATGAAGAGAGCTTCATAAAAATCAATATTACTGGGAACATCTTCAATAGAACATAGAACATAGCTGAAATAATGTTCCCCCCCTGAGAATGTGATTCTTCTTCTTTTTCTTCTTCTCTCCTTCAGATGAACAATGGAAGTGTCAATCCTTTTCTGTATTTCTCACTTGGATGAGAAATCCACTACTGACAACTCCTTTTAAGTATAGGATACAGTTTCTTGATTCTGCCATATTTTGTTGTTTCTCATAAGGATCAGAAGATAAGAATTTATTCTTTTTCTTGTCTAAATTCTCCCCCCAAGGATATTAACTTGTCCCATAAGGATATGAATATAAGTCCTTCTCTTTTTCCTGTTTTTTCTTGTATACTAAATTCTCTCCATTAGTTGAGGAATCCTCCAATGGACCATAATTTGAATGGCTTGTCTTCCAACGAAGGTTCTCGTTTGTCCTTTATTGGGAAAACATAGTTTTTCTTTCAGAAGTAGCAAGTAGCAAGGGTAGTTTGGTATATGGTTTCCTCACTTCTACTGCATTTTATTAGTGTTTACACTTAAGTGTCGAGCACTTTGAAGTATTTCACTCTTTCTCTCCTTATCTCTCACTCAAGTGTATCTCTCCCTCACTTTCACTTAAGTGTTTATCTCGCTCAAGTGTCGAGCACTTTCACTTTCACTTAAGTCTTCTGTACCTGCAAGTGAAATCCATCAATTCATTTATATTCTTATCACTTGATTAATCAGAATGAACTGAATCACTATCAAGTGGAAAATTGCGTCATAGAGGTGTTCTTGATCTATCATGCATAAGCATTGTCTCAGCACCAGATTCAATAGCGTTTGCTAAATCACTGTCTAGTGGAGCCTCACCTCTTTGAGATGGGTTATCCCAAGATATTAATATCTGTTAGGCAATCCTTCCTTGTTCTATCAAGGAGTTTCCTCACACATTCTCCGTAAACGGGAGGTATACATTCCTTTTCAAGATTTGGAAATGTTCCTTCCAGGAGGGGCGACGTAGTAGGCAATGTAATGAATGACAATTTAGAGCCTACGTTTCCCTCGTAACCCGGTAACGGGAATTTTATATAAAATACCCTACTTGACTCATCCAAAGAATTCTTACCAAGCAGTTGCCTCTCAAGCCCAGATCAATATGAACAAGAGATCTGTTAGGAATCTACATGTAATTTGATGATAACATTAATCTTAGAATCATAGAAATTTTATTTGATGTAACTGATCAATTGATATGAAAATTTATAAATATCAATTGATCAGGAAACCATTTATCAGTTGAAATGTTTATATGAATCAACTGATAATTTGGACTGTAGCGTAGGTGTACTTGGTATATTTCAATCGATAAGGTGTAAATCAATTGATATTATTCTTATCAATTGATGTTAGAGTCGATTGATATAGATCATCAATTGATGTGTAAATTAAACTGTCAAATTGTAATTATTTGAAGATAGGAAATTGCACAAGTGAAGGATGATCGATTGATATTGAAGTTTCAATGGATGAGAGATCAATCGAAGAAGCCAAGTCACGAATTAAAGACTATCAACTGATGTGAAGACCCATCGATTGATATATCGATTAAAGTCATTCCATATCAATCGATGGATATAAAGATCAATCGAAGAAGAACATCAGTTGATGGATTAAAGGATGAATCAATTGATACGCTTAACAGCAAGTTATCAATTGATTGCGATAACACAGAAAGACTATCAGTTGTAGATCCAGAGAACAAAAACACACCTATGGAAGATAGCCTAGGGTGGCTGTGAAGACTCAATCCATAGCTGTCTTTCAAGTCTGTTTTCCTAAAAAGGAAAAAGGAAAAAGAGAGACAGATAGAAACAATCCTAGAATAGGAATTATAAAAATACACTTGTAGTATATATACAAGTGTAGTAGCATTGTTAGAAAAATAGAAGTTAGACAATATTTCTTAAATCAACTGTTCAAGCTTCAGAGCACATTGTAAGATCATAAAAATGAGACTAGGTTTTCTTTTAACCTAGGAACTTTGAGCAAAAATATAAACTGATGGAAAAACCAATCCATCAGTAATTTTTAAATCTCTTTGTTCACTTTAATTTTCAATTATTATCTATTCAAACATATTTTCTCAATCTCTCAAACATCAAGAACAAATATTAAAAGAAGAAAAAGTTTTAATATTTGTATTCAACCCCCCCTTCTCCAAATATTGACATTGTTCTAAGGAATAACAAGATCTCTCTTTCGGGATGCAGAAGATTATCTTCTGTTTGAGGTAGATACATTGCACAATGTAATGTATGGCTAATTAGAGTCTGTATCTCCTCTGAATTCCTATACCTCTCACTGTGCACGCCTTGCAATGTGTTCCTAGGATTTATCTGTTTAGGCTTACCATTAGCGTGAGCGCTAGTGGTGTGTTTGACTCATTACAAGATGCTCTAGCTGTCGAGCAAATTTCAATAGACTCACCCTATTGAGAGAATGATTCCAGAGACAGTTTTATTGCCTTTTCAGCTCTGCATCATTTTGAGAAGATATAGATGAGCTTACAGTTACCTCTCAGTTATATACTCATTACTTCTCTGGAGGTAGAGCTGTGAGTGCACTTCCGACTTCATCCTTATTTGCTGTATCAAGTGAAGTTCCTCCCTAATCAACCTCTAACTAACATAAGTTCATTATATCTCCAGGGGTTAATATATGGGAGTAAATGAATTAGTGTTTGGTACTAAGGCCTGGGTAAGTGATTGATGGGTTTTTAACCTCTTGGCTAGATTCTAAAGCCAATGAGGGCTAAAAGGATATAATCAATCAAGATAAAAAGATAATCACCATAACATTCTGAAACATATTTTTCATCCCTGAGAGAAGGAAAAATATGATAAGGAATGGTAATAGATTGCATTAAAGAGCTTTTTAGCAAAAGAGTTTGGTCGGATCTAAAGATTTATGATTTAAGAGCATGATACAAACTTTTCTTTAAGATACTTATCCCATAATAAAACGCGGGAAAGTGTATCAAAGAAGAAAGTTTATATCCCTTATGAATTTCTTATAAGACAAACTTCTCATAATAAAATGCAGAAATTTATATCAAAGAAAAAATTCAACTCTCTTACCAAATTCTATCTCAATAAAATGACTCTTTTCCATTAAACCTTTGCACTGTATGTTTTGAAAACAGTTTTATAAAATATCCTTATCAGATAGAGGACTATCATTTTCTGACTTATAATGCAATTATGATTTACATCATTTTCGTCCACCTGATAGTATCCCCGACTTAAAATAAAAACATGACAATTGTGGTTGGATGAAAACTAGACCTTCAAAGCAACAACCACTATTTAGGTACTATGAATCAATGTGAAACATAAATTGAAACAAGTGTTTAAAAATAAATCATTTTACAAGTGATTGATACCTCGAAGTAAAAACAATTTCTCCAAATAAAATAGTAGTCACAAAGTTTCTACCACTTTAGAAGGAGAAATTAAGAGAGAAATAGCTTTTAAAGATAAAACTTTTAAAAACAGCTTTTGAGAGTGGATCAAAGATTCTAAGATTTAAAGAAAGATTATCCTCAAGAGAAATTGTTTCACACCCTAAGTTTTAGAAATCAAAGTAGGGCTATAAATCAAAAAAAATTCAAAAGAGAAGTTTTGAAAAAGAATTTTGAAGTTTTCTTATCTAAAACTGATAGAAAGATGAATGTATCTTTGAATAAAATATTTTGAAAAAAAATGGACAAGAGTTTCTCTTTAATACATTCAAGTTTAAAATTCAGTCAAAGAAAGAAAACTAATATAAATACTCATGTAATACTAAACAGTTACCACAGACATGCATATATAAGAAATAGACATAACAATCATTCAATAGAACAATAAACATTAAGACATATTTTTATTATTAGTGATTTCAAATAAGCAACATGTATTATCATTAATATTAAAAATTTCACAATTACTTGCACGTAAATATTAACAAAATATCATTACTTGATATTTATCAATAATTTCAAAATGCAAGAAATTATGCTTCTAATATTTTATCAAATCAAAATTATGAAACTAATAAACATTGAATTGCTTCAATCCATAATTTTAATAAGATAAAATAATTTCGCTAAATACTAAATATTCATAGGATTGAATATTAACATCTAACTTCCTACACTATATCTAATAATCGTCACTCTAGCATATTACAATTATACTCATAACAAATATTATTGATATACGTAAGCTCGAGAAAATAGTTGAATAGAAATTCACAAGTCATTTAAATATTGACATTTAATACATGTTATCCAAATTACAACTCCTTCCAAACAAAATCAAATTTAAAAATATTTCTCATGTATATAGAACAATGAGAATTTTATACATATAACTTAGAAAATACTTCAGCTTTTGTTGGTGAGATTACGAAGTTGTACGAATAGTAATCGTGATAACTCAACACTAGAACATGACAGGTAAATAATACTACGCCTACATAGAAATCAGGAAGAAATGAAGACAAGGCAGATACAGTGAATCAAGACATTAGAAGAAGTTTTGAAGTCTACTATAGGTCACTGAAAGAAGTTCATTCATATGTTCATGCCTCGGTGAAGAATAATGTGTAAAGACTTTCTGGGTTTCAGAAGTGTTAAAGATTCAGTATAGAAGTGTCACGAGAAGATTTCAGTGTATTAGCATTGATTGAAGATAGACAGTGTTCGAAGCATAGGAATCTAGAAGAATTGAAGACATGGTAAAGACAAGTGTCTAAGTACCAGAAAAGATTCCAGTGAAGTTACAGTGTTTATTGACAGTCAGTGTTCGAAGCAATGAAGTTGCTGCAAACCTAACAATGCAAGTAAAGCTATAATACGAAGACCTGGATCAAAGTTAGTCGTGTGTGAACTAGACCAGTTGCACTAGGCATCAGCAGTTTGTGAAAGGAATCTGAGTATTAACTGTAGAAGAATTGTTAAGTTGAAGAACGTACTTGGAAAGAACGGTTATTTATTAAGGTACGAAAAGTGATTTGTAGAGGCTACAACGAAACAGCTAAACAGCTAACAACTTAACAGCTCAAAGGGTGCAGGGTGCAAAGTGTCACAACCTTTGTACGAAAAGCGGAAGTTTCTGAACTACAGTCGAAGAACGGAAACAGCTCATGGTACAAGGTGTAATGCGACAAGACTTTGGTACAAGAAATGCAAGTTAGTAAACTTCAGTCAAGGAATGAGAAGAAGGTCAAAGTGCAGTGATCAAATTGCACTTTGACCAAGACAAAGTCAAAGGCGCAACAAACGTAGCAGGCGCAACAAACATTTAAATAATCTAAGGCATATATTTGTCTAAGTTTATGGCGCCACTACAGTGCATTCAATGTATTAGGCGCAACAAACTTGACTTGTTTAATTCAGCTAAGGAAGGAATTTACAGGCGCCACCACAGGGAAACAAGAGTACAAGCGCCACAAAAATTCTAGCGCAATAAACTTGAAGAAATTTTGTTAAGTAATTTTTAAGGCGCCACTTTAATTTACACAGGGGATTCACTCTTTAGGCGCAACAAAAATCAAAGGCGCAACAAAATATTTCTTGGACCCACTCATCCCTCAGCCAATCAAATTACAGCAGCTACTTTATTTGATTTAAAGACTACACCAATTAAAGAAGAGAGTTGTCTTCTTCAACACAAAAAAAATGTAGAGAGCTACTGCCATGGCCGGGGCAAGAAGAAACAAATTATACACATCCATACCTTGCTCCGGTCAGATATTAGGACCCGGTTCTTTAATGAAAAATGCTCAGGGCTCCTAGATATCACTCCCTACGGACTCAGTTTTTCCATGTCCTAATTTAGATATATTTTTATAGGAACTGAGCCCTATATTTTTGTGTTAGTAGCAAAGAACTAATTTATTCTTTGGAAGCCAGTTATATTTTTAACTGGGTGTAGGAACCTCAGGGTTTATATACGAAAGATATATTCCCCGAAACTTGTCTCCATAATTACTTGCTAATTTTCTAGAACTATAATGTTTATTCATAAATTCAGAAAATTAGTAAGCCAGCCTCCTAAACACTACAAATGGCCAAACCCACTCTGAAGCAACAATTTATTTATCCGTAAATTCCAAAAAGAATTTAAATTATTGTGAGTATCGTATTCAACCCCCACTTCTACGATACTTCGGGACCTAACAATTGGTATCAGAGCTGACTGATTGATATACAAATCAGGAGGCCGTGTTAAATAAAGTTTAAATTATAAATTTTTAATAAGTTTATTTTATAAACTTTATAAAATTTATTTTATAAGCTTTTATTAGTTTATGTTATAAATTTTAATTAGGTTATTTTATAAATTTTATATTAAATTTATTTTATAAACTTTTATAAAATTTATTTTATAAAATTTTATTAGTTTATGTTATAAATTTTAATTAGTTTATTTTATAAATTTTATATTAAATTTATTTTATAAACTTTTATCAAATTTATTTTATAAACTTTTATTAGTTTACATTATAAATTTTAATTAATTTATTTTATAAAATTTATAAAAGTTTTAAATTTATTTAACGTTAGTTAACATGGTCCATTTTTTCCCCTTTCTTTCTCGGCTGTTGACTTGTGCAATGTGTAGCAGTTGATTATAAAAAAAGGAAAGAAGAAAAAAAAAGGAAACAGCAGACTGGGTTATTCACGCGCCTGTACAATTGAACTTAAGAAATTGTTGAACAACTTTATTGCGCCTCTCCTCTTGGCTACATGTGTAAGGCGCCACAAAATAAAGGAAGAAGAAAAATTTCTACGGCAATTGATTTTGTTGCGCCTGTACAGGGACTCCACTGTACAGGCGCCACAAAAAGTGCTAGGCGCCACTAACCCAAAATTACAGTTTGGTACCCCAAGTTTTGTACCCCTTTGATTTTTAATTTTTATTTTTAGATTTATTTATTTTTCTAGAAAATTTAAAATTCTTGAAAACTAAAATTTTTCTTAAATATTAATTTACGATATTTTAATTTTTAAGAAAATTCGAAATTCTTGAAAATTAATTTGTTGTATATTTTTATTTTTGATTAATTTATTTTCTAAGAAAATTAAAAATTCTATAAATCTAATTTTTTCTTAAATATTAATTCGAGGGTGCTCAAGGGTTTGTAGATGAAGATTTTTCCGGGTATTGAAGCCAACAAAAATTGACTGAAGATTATCCAATGAAGCTTATTCTGGAACAGTTTGAAGAAATAGTGGTATTAATTTCCTCAGAGGTTTACTCCATAGGATCCCACTAATGTTTTGGAAGCTGCAAAAGAAAAGATTAATTTGGGTACAGTTTTTGGGTAATTTGAGTTGTATTTTTGGATGAAAAATCTAAGGGGTTTGAAGTAGTGAAGGAGAACAGACTGGACAACCTGAAATCTCAGTACAAGACTTAAAGATTATTCTACAGGGAGATTATAGGAAGTTCGTGCTAACACTGCAGATGATCTGGAACGTAGGTATACAGCCAACAGGGATATAATGATACAACCACATTGTCTATAAAAGACCTGTATGTGTTGAAAGCCTATGAACTAGAACAAGAGCTGAAGAAGATAATATTTGGTAAAGCAAGTTGTTAGCATATCCACTGTATTTGTGACCCAGGAACCAAATTTGATTGAAGTCAAGGTTGAGAACCTCTGAACAGAAACGAATTGATCCAAGAAGCTGAATTGAAGATGTTGTAGCTCAAGGTAGTGGTCAAGGTGTTATATCATACACTTTGGAATAACCTGAGAACTAGACTGCAAGTCAAGACTGCAGGGCAACAGGAAGTTCAGTGACATCAGATTCAGACGGAATCCAAATTCTTAATCTAAGGTCATTACCTATAGATTCCATAAAGGAGATTTTCAAGATCAGTTCAAGAGGCGGTTGCAAGACAGGGATGGTTGATTATAAAAGACAAGATCAGGGGTTTGCTACACAGTTTGAAGAAGCCTGTACAAGCAAATGATGACAGACACTGTGTTGGGTTGTAGTAGGAATCTCAAACATTAGTGAGGATGCAGCAAGGGAAAGCATATGTTGGTGAAGTTAAATGCAAGGCTGATTTTATCAGTGATAGTGATGAACCAAATGGATATCTGGCATCAATGACCAACACTGGAGATGAATCACTAAGCACTTCACAGGTACACATTCTAACTAGTATACGTTTATCTAATTCTGAACTGTATGTTTATTAAGTTTTGGAATGTATTATTTTCATGACAGCATGTTAGCATCTTAGGACTTAAATGCTTAATTGATTGCTAAGAATAAGATTGCATGCTAGGATTCGTGAGTTTAATTAGTACATTTCATACTTGATTTTATTTGCAGTAAAATGAATATCTAGAATTAGATAGGGTGTTCTAGACGGTTAGGTGTATCCCTAAACATTTGCTAGAACTTGAGTTAAATCTTCTGTGATTTAATACCTCTGCTAATGTTGTGAAAATTGCTAATAGACAAACAGGTCATAGATCAGATATTTTATATTCATTCTTATTGTGATAAATGACTTGATAAGTATATGTGGAATTTGATATTGTTTATAATGTTTTATTCAAATATTCTGCATATTCTTGAATTGTTTATGTGCTAGGTTTCATATGATTTGTTCCCACTCACATAGTTGCACTTAAATGTCATATTAGATCATGTATTGCTTGTTAGGGATAAAATGGTTAAAAGATGGTATAATTATGTAAGTAGTCAGCAACATTTGTTGATTCGAGGATTAATCTAAAACTGACTTAGGTAATTAGAGATAGTTAAAAATGTTAGACAACAACAGAAATGGATTAGACAGAATTAGTAATTAATTTGTTAGTTCTTCTATCCATGTGCTTTATGCATATTGAAGCTGTTGTTATCTCTGATAATATCTCTAACCCATCTGGACTCAATTAAAGTTGAGTACCAAGAAGCTTAATCATTTATGATTGCAGAGTATGTAACAAAAGGCAAAAGTTATGTGACTTCATGACATTTATTGTTCGAGGCATATGATTAAGATTAAAGTTCTAATATCACAGTTGGTTGAGAAGGACTCCCCGATGGTAACCTTTGGAGATGACAGCAAAGGACGTACAAGGGATTTGGCGATCATAATTTAAGAACTGTCATCAGTGGAAGCATCTTTCTTGTGAAAGGACTTAGGCACTATCTATAGGGAACTAGGGAATTATTTGTCAAGGGTTTTCTGGAAAAGAATTGAAAAGGAAAAGTTTTTGATCTCAAACAAGAAGGTTGGAAGCTCACTCAACTGAGAGTGAGGAAATTTATTCATAGCTGACATGGAGTTTGTATGCAAAGGTGAAGTGAACTTTTCAGTAAAGCTTCATCAGGAAAGAGTTAGCTATGACATAAGAAGCTCTCACACTTGTTGATCAAGACAATGGATTCTCCGATAAAGATGAAATTAGTGAGAGGACTACTTCTAATGGAATTCTATCTTGAAGGACATTTTGAAGTATGTCATATAGGGAAGTCAATGAAAACATCACATTGAAGCAATTTATGTCATGGAAGAAATATGCTTAGTGGTAGTTGATGGCAACCCTAGTTACAAATTGGTGATGTTCGTGCATTCAACAGACAAAATGTCACAGATGGTGATTGATCGCATCAGGAAGATCAAGTTGGAAGCAAAGTAAGCTGTGAGAACTTTGAAGTCAGATAATGGAACTGAATTTTGTGAATGAAGTTCTAAATGAATTCTGCACTGAAAAAGGTACTTTGAAGCTGAAGCAATTAACACAGCATGCTTCTTTATTCAACAAGATCATGCAAAGACATCATATGAGTTATTGGCCAACAAGAAGCAAACACTAAAACTCTTTCGTGTGTTTGGAGGAAATTGATATTTACTAAAGATTTAAATGAATATCTTGGAAAGTTTGAAGCTAAGGTTCATGGAACAATTTTCCTCGGTTACTCATTGCTGTCGAAATCTTTCAGGGCTTATGTGATATGAAAATAGAAGGTGATTAAAAGTCTGAATGTTTCGACCTACTACACCAAGCTCCCAAGCATTCAAATGAATGACTAGTCTGAATCTTTGAAGTTTGACATTCCGTCAGAGTCAAGTTCAGATACTGATGACGAAATCGAGGTTACAGAAAGAAAAAATGATAATGATGTTGATTCAGATCCTATTAGTGGAAATGGTAGTGAAACTACACAACTCGTGAACTTTAACAGAATCCACTGAAAAAAGTGAAGGATCTTCAACACATCCTAGCAGCAACTCAGGGGGAGCAAAATAAAAGAAGGATCTACTAGTCATATTCAACACAATGACGATCAAAGGAATACATCAAGAACATATCTGCCAAGACAAAGGGTTTGAAGTCAAAGTCATTCCCAGAGTCTAGTGCTTAGTGATCCAGATTTTGAGTAAAGGTTAGAAGTGCTAATCAAAATGAACATATATTTTCCGGGACCCAACATTCAACAATTGGTATCCCACGTAATACTGAAGATGCACTGATTGATCCAGATTGGGTGATTGCAATGCAAGATGATCTCAATCAGTTCGAAGGCAGAAACTACTGAAGCTGGAACCCAGACCACTAAAGTCGAAGCTAAAATTGGTATAGTAAGGGTTCACAGAAACTGGAAAATGATTGGCATTGTTATGAGGGACAAAGCCAAACTGGTTGCTACAGGTTAATATCATGTAGAAGGTATCGACGATGATGGAAATAGAATTTTCGGGACTTTCAAGATCTAACAGCAAGCTCCAGTGACGAGACTTGATTCTTTTAGGGCCTAACAAGATGAGGACCTAACAAGACATCCCACGCATCTGTTGAGCATTCAAGCATGAAGATCTATCAGATGAATGTGAACAAGGGCACTCCTGAATTGTGAGTTAGAAGTTGAAGTTGTTGTACAACATTTCCTGGACTTTTAAGTTGCAGATACATTGGGATTTGTATATCATTCTCTTCACAAGCTCTCTATGAATGGAGTTAGGGATTGAAGCAAATCGTCAATGACATGGTATGACACTCTAACTAGTTTATTACTTGAAAATGATTTGGTAGTGTAGTTATACACATATATTTCTCTAGAATGCATGGCACACACAATGACATATATGTGTTAGTATACCATGACTATATTATATGTGGGTATACTAATGAAAATTTGGCAAGAGATATTTGCTAAGTAAATGCAGAGTAAGTACAACATGAGCATGTTGGAAGAGTTGCAATTCTTTTTGGATTACAAGTAATTCGAAAGAATGATGGCAATTAAAGTAAGTCAAGGATCTTTTGAAGATGCGCAATTTGGAAGATTCTAGACCTGCCAAGACTTCTCTCCAACAGACCACTAAGCTTGATCAGGGCAAATCAGGTATATGAAGTGAAGTGACAAGCTATAGATGTATGATCAGCTCATTACTTATTCAAGTGCTAAAGACCATATATTTTTTTTCCGATATGCCTATGTGCAAGTTTCCAAGTGGATACTAGAGAATATTATCTTATAGCTAAGTTATGAATTGATTAGATATCTTAGGGGATCACCAATTCTTGAAATCTGGGACCCTAAAGATACTAGGTTTAACCTAATTGGCTATATAGATATAGATAATGCAGGTTGTCAGAAAAACAGGGAAGTCATTCCTAGAAGCTGTCAACTTCAACAACTCTGCTGGATTCTCTCTACACCAACTAAGGAACAAGTGCATGGACACCAGGTATCATTTCTTTCGAGATTTGTCCTTAGTCGAATAACTTGCAGATTTTTGCTAAATAACTTGATGAATTTAATTTATCTAAGTTGATTAGTAAACTTGGGATATTATTTATATGCATATTTATTGAAAATCCTATCTGCAAGGAATTCTTAAATGAGTTCACAAGTATTAAATTTTCAATATTTAAAGGACTTGTGAATTTATTTTTAAATCCAGTACCTCATACTTTTTGCTACTAGTTTAATTGTCATGCTTACAATGTAATATGCATAAGTGGTAGTTAAATTATTTAGCATAAGTTAGAAGCATAATTATTTGCATGTTAAATATTTGATGAGTATTAGTCAAGATGTCTTGCTTAATTGCTCTGATATTTTGCTATAATATTTTTAAATATTTTGTTATAAATAATTGTGATACTTTTAGTATTAGTGATATTATTTAGAATTTCTATTCTAAGTAAACAATGCATATTTCAAAAAAAAATCACTAATATTAAAAGCTGAAGTATTTTCTAATTCATGTGTATAAAATTCTCAATATTTTATATACTTAGGAAATATTTCAAAATTTAATTTTGGTTGCGAGGAGTTGCAATTAGGAACACAAGTGTTAAATGTCTATATTTAAAGGACTTGTGAATTTCTATTCAACTATTTTCTCGAGCTTACATATATCAATAATAATTGTTATGAGTATAATTGTAATATGCTAGAGTGACAATTATTAAATATAGTGTAGGAAGTTAGATGCTAATATTCAATCTTATGAATATTGTAGTATTTAGCGAATTTATTTTATCTTATTAAAATTATGGATTGAAGCAATTCAATGATTATTAGTTTCATAATTTTGATTTGATAAAATATAAGAAGCACAATTTCTTGCATCTTGAAATTATTGATAAATATCGAATAATTGGTATCAGCGTGCAATTAATTGTAATATTTTTAATATTAGTGATAATACAAGTTGTTTATCTGAAATCACTAATAATAAAAATATGTTTAAATGCTATTGTTCTCCTGAATAATTGCCACATATTATTTTATTTATATATGCATGTATGTGGTAACTATTTAGTATTACATAAGTATTACTATTAGTTTTCTTTCTTTGACTGAATTTTAAACTTGAATGTATTAAAAAGAAACTCTTGTCTATTTCTTTTTCAAAACATTTTATTCAAAGACACATTCATTTTTCTTTCGGTTTTAGAGAAGAAAATATCAAAATTCTTTTTCAAAACTTCTCTTTTGAAAATCTTTTGATTTACAGCCCTACTTTGATTTCTAAATCCTAGGATGTGAATTAAACTTTTCTTGAGGATATTTTTTCTCCACTCTCAAAATCTATTATCCTCTCCCAAAAGCTGTTTTTAAAAGTCTTATCTTTAAAAGCTTTTTCTCTCTTTTGGAAAATTGTTTTAACTTCGAGGTACCAATCACTTGTAAAATGATTTGTTTTCAAATACTTGTTTTAATATATGTTTCACATTGATTCGTAGTACCAAAACAGTGATTGTTGCTTTGAAGGCCTTGTACTGTATTGTTAATCATTCATTCAACCCCAATTGTCATGTTTTTATTTTAAATCGGGGATACTATCAAGTGGACGAAAATGATGTAAATCATAATTGCATTATGAGTTGGAAAATCATAGTCCTCTATTTAATAAGAATGTTTTGCAAAACTATTTTCAAAACTTACAGTACTTAGGTTTTAAAGGAAAAGAGTCATTTTATTAAGATATAATTTGGTAGAAGAGTTAAATTTCTTCTTTGGTATAAATTCCCGCGTTTTATTATGGGAAGTTTGCCTTATAAGAAATTCACAAGGGATAGAATTTTTCTCTGATACATTTTCCCACGTTTTATTAAGGGATAAGTATCTTAAAGAAAATTTCTATTGATATCATGTTCTTAAATGATAAATCTTTAGAACCGACAAAAATCTTTTACTAAAAGTGCTTTAATGCAATCAATTATCATTCCTTCTTATATTTTTCCTTCTCTTTGAGATGAAAAATATGTTTTGGAATGTTAAGTTGATTATTTATTTATCTTATTTATTGATTATATCCGTTTAGCCCCTAGTGGCTTAAGAAGCTGGCCAAGAGGTTGAAAACCCATCAATCTCTTACCCAGGCCTTAATACCAAACACTCATTCATCCACTTCTATATATTAACCCTTGGAGAAATAAGGAACTTTATAAGTTAGAGGTTGATAAGGGAGAAACTGCACTTGATGCAGCAAATAAGGATGAAGTCGAAAGTGCGCCCACAGCTCTACCTCCAGCGAAGAAAAGTAGTATATAAACTGAGGTAACTGTAAGCTCATCTGCATCTTCTCAAAAGGATGCAGAGCTGAAAAGGCAATAAAACTGTCTCTGGAATCATTCTCTCAATAGGGTGATGTGACGCCCCGAGATCCGGGGTCGAGGATCTGGGCCATCACGGTCTCTTTTTCCAATTATTAACACTTTACACTTAAATCACAATTAAAATCCTTTACCTGCAGTGACCCCACATCTCGTATACACACAATGATTATAGTCTCAGAACGACATTAATAAATAGTAGTCATAACATCCATCAGAGTGTAAATTATTACAACGCCAAAAAAAGAGAAAGCACTAGACTTATGAAATCAATATAGTTTATATCTGAAACAATATTGTCCACTTACCGTTTGTTCTTGTTAATAAATTTACATAAGTCGTACTTATAAATTAGGCGTATCAAAGACAACTGCATTCCTATCCTACTCCTGTTCCCTACCTGCGGTAGAGTGGAGGAGAAGAGCCTACGGAATGTGCGCGCGTTTCCCACGCGCTTCCTTGCCGTGCGCCTCATGCGCGGCATTCTGCGAACCTGTTGTGTTGTGATATATAAACAAAGCAAGGGTGAGCAATATAGCCCAACAAAAATATTTAAAACTGCAATATACTCTTTTAGTCATCGTTTAAAACCGCAATATTATGCACATTTTATGTACCTTACGAGTTTGCAAAATAAACTTTTTGTCAAAGAAGTTTGAATGAGTACGAAGATCTCAACATATCAACCACTGACAACACCCTCGGTAAATCAGCTCATAGGCTTTCATTACGATGTTGCAGCACAATTCCAATTGGAAGATGGGACTGTATCTGGAGCCTTTCACCACGCTGCTACCGTACGCACACGATGATCAGTCGCATCATACGGAAGCTCTTGTTGTTTCTCTACATGTAGAAGGGGGAGCCGACGGAAATACCTCCGACCTTGGTAATCACCCTAGACCGCATATGGGCCAAAGTGCTGGACCGTGCGTCACTCGGCCTCTTACGCTATGATGGACTGTGCCGCACACAAGCCTCTTACACTTATATCTCCTAGTCCACTGGAATAATCTATAACCTGGAACTGGAATTTAATCCTAGTACCCCAAGTGTATAATACTTGTTAATAGATTCACCCAACTCTGAATGGGTACTGCCAGAATAATCGGGGCAGTCCTTTCACCACAAAGGTGTATTGGCCTCTGCCAACTGATGTCCTTTATCAAGGAATAAAAAAATCATTTAAAACCATGACCCGGGAGTTAGTCAGAAAATCTCTTTGATTTTGATAAGTTGGAAACCCTACTACAGTAGGTCGGCGATGTCAAAACATAACTGTTTTTTTTGAAAACGTAGATCATCTTTTACTTCCTAGACCTCGTTCCCTATTTTTGATAAGTTCGAGACTATTTTATTCTTATTAAAAGAATAAATATAATATAAATAAATATTAGGGAACCCTCACTATTTTTAAATAATTTTTCTGAAGGTCAAAACATTTTTAAATAATTATCAAAGGCCTACATTAATTTTTAAATCTATTTAGAATATTTAGTAAATATTCAAATAATATTTATTAAATAACTAATCAATTAATAAACCCTTTTTAAATGAATATTTAAAATAATATTCATTAATTAAATAAATATTTAAATTATATTTATTAATTGATAAACAATTAATAAGTTCTTTTTAAATGAATATTTGAAATAATATTCATTAATTAAATAAGTATTCATATAATATTTATTAATTGATAAACAATTAATAAAATCCTTTTTAAATGAATATTTAAAATAATATTCATTTATTAAATAAATATTCGAATAATATTTACTAACTCCATTTAATTCTTTTATTAAAAGAATATCCAAAACATATTTATTGGAATATTTATAATTGTTATTTTAAAATAATCTGTCACCGGCATCTCCCGGATTACAACAGTATTTAAAATAACTCTCCAACTCCCGGTCTATGTTCGAAAATACAAATACCCGCTCTACTCCTAGAGCCTTTATACATACCGGCTTATATCTATAATACCTTATAGCATATAAGCCAAAACATTTATGACTACTCTAAATCATAATTCAATCATCTCGTATTTTAAATCAACAGTTATATCACAACAACAACAGTTTTCTACACAACAATAGTATATCAAGTACATCAAGTACAGGTTTCGAAAACTTGCCTGGTGTCCTTAGAGCGTTTGGGTTTCGCGAGTTTGTCGGGCGATCTATATGATAAAACGGAACGCATTATCAGTTACTCGAGTAACTCAACTATTGTTCAAATACGTACATTTAAATCGACTCTCCGACATATCTTAGACGACTCATTTAAGACCCGCTCTAGTCTAAGGGTACATGTTAATCATTTAGGTCAAGCACTTAGTTTATGACCCAATCTCAACCTCCACTTTACTTAGTCAATTCATAAATCACTTTTCAAGTAAATACCTAAGGAGTCTCACTTGCACCTCCTTGGCTTCAATATTTTTATAAAATCGAAAATTCAACAACCGCTCATGAAATTTTACAGGGACTTACCAACTGTCAAATCTAGTTACCATCCAAATTTCATGATTTTTGGCAACTGTTAAAGGGTCCATTTATATTTTCAAAGGTAGTCATTCGCAGCAGTTTTTGTCATTTTAGTCACCTCCACTAAAACTAGCTTTTCTCTTAAAACCGTAAGTCGGAATAACATGATTCAAGCCTCAAAACAAACTATGAACCAAGATCTATGTAACCATGGTCAGTGGTGATGAGGTCCAGTGACTTTTCATTTCGGGGTTATAGATCAAAATAAGTCTAGAAACAAACGGACATTACGACGGCTATAAACGTAACGTTTTCCGGATTCACTCAAGTGAAATCCATTCACAAACAATCCCAAACATTAACATGCTACTATGGTCATACCATTTAAATACTCATTTCATAAGCCTCAACCAACACCAAAAAGGCAACATTATCCAACAACACAAACATCATGCTAGCTAAACATCAACATAGCCATGCTTTTACATCTACTAACTTCTCATATATTTCACTCAAGTTAACACAAGGATGGATGATGTTCATACCTTCTTGAAGCTTGTAAACACTTAACTAGGGTCTAAGATCCTTGAGAGATGCTTGTATTAGCCTTAAGAGTCTTGATCTTACAAGAAACATCAAGAACAAAATTAGTGTAACTTACATTTTACTATTCATGTTCATCTTTGAACATTTATTTAACTATGAAATACTCAATGGATGAGCTTCAAATTTTGACCATACCTTAGTTATCACTTGAAGGATTTATGGTTAAAATCCTAGGATTTATGGAGGAGAAGAACTTCACTTTGAAAAATTAATTTCCCTTCTATCTTAAAACTGCCGAATGGAAGAGGAAGAGAAATGGAGAGATTTTTTCTTGCTACTAGCTTGCTTGGTTACTTTATGATCCTTGTGATAATTGAAAGGCCAAGTATAGCATGCTAGAGTTGGCTAAGAAGTATGGTTGGAGTGTACTTTCTCCATGATTTAGGGAACTATGTCTTGCTTGGTTACACATTTAGTTAGTTTATCACCAATCTAGTTACTTGGCCAACTAACTCACTTGGTTGCCACCCACTTCTAGTTGCATGGCTTTTTGGTGAAATAACTTGCTAACTCAATATTTAACCACTTAATCCTTTTTGGCCAAAGCACGATTAGTGTTAAAAGCGTTCTAGCTTTACTAACTTCGTAATATGAATATTACTATTCACAAAACCTTAACCCATCTAGGATCATAATTTCTTTGGCTCATAATCTTTTGGTTATCACATAATCTTCGTATACCTCAATACTTCGTAAATTACGAAACAATTAGTAGAAGTGAAAATTCTAGAATTCCGACGCTATTTACATTCACTTATTTGCTTCGTACTACCATAATATATCCTTGGATTTATAATCCCCCATCATTTATATAGTGTGGGCTAAAAAGTTTTTCATAAATCTGGATAATCACTATTCATTCATGCTTCAAATGGTTACAAAAATTCGGGTTATTACAGGTGAGTCCATTGAAATTCGCTCGTCAGCCAGAGCACCTTGTATTGTGTCAAGCACACCACTGGCACTCACGCTGATGGTAAGCCTAAATAGATAAATTCTAGGAACACATTGCAAGACGTGCACAGTGAGAGGTATAGGCATTCAGAGGAGATACAGACTCTAGTTAGCCATACAGTACATTGTCCAAGTATCTACCTCAAACAGAAGTTAATCTTCTGCATCCCGAAAGGGAGATCTCTTGTTCAGATTAATCTGGGCTTGAGAGGCAACTGCTTGACAAGAATTCTTCGGATGAGTCAAGTAGAGTATTTTACACAAATTCCCGTCACAGGGTTACGAGGGAAACGTAGGCTGTAAATTGCCATTTATTACATTGCCTACTACGTTGACCCTCCTGGAAAGAACATTTCCAGATCCTGAAAATGAATGTCCACCTCCCGTTTATGGAGAAGGTGTGAGACAACTCCTTGATAGAACAAGGCAGGATTCCCTAACAGATTTCAAATCTTGGGATAACCCATCTCAAAGAGGTGAGGCTCCACTAGACAGTGATTTAGCAAAAGCTATTGAGTCTGGTGCGGAGACAGTGCTTATGCATGATAGATCAAGAACACCTCAACGAGGCAATTCTCCACTTGATAGTGATTCAATTCATTCTGATGAATCAGGTGTTGGGAATATAACTGAATTGACAGATTTCACTTGCAGGTACATAATTATATATTTGGAATGTAGAGTGAAAGTGAGAGAGAGAAATACTTAAGTGAAAGTGAGGGAGATATACACTTGAGTGAAAGATAGGGATAGAAAGAGTGAAACACTTCTAAGTGCTTGACACTTGAGTGTAAACACTAATAGAACGTAGTAGAAGTGAGGAAACCATAGACCAAACACTTACCCTTGCTACTTGCTACTTCTGAAAGAAAAGCTACTATATTTTCCCAATCAATGACAAACGAGAGCCTTCGTTGGAAGACAAACCATTCAAAAGATGGGCCATTGGAGGATTCCTCAACTAAGGGGGAGAATTTATAGGAAGAAAAAGGAGAAGTTAATAAAGTCTTATCTTCGTATCCTTAGGAGGAGTTAATATCCATAGGAGAAGATCCTTGGGAAAAGTTAATATTCTTAGGGGGTTCGTATCCTTGGGAGAAGTTAATATCAAAGTCTTATCTTCGTATCCTTGGGAGGAGTTAATATCCTTAGGGGAAGATCCTTGGGAAAAGTTAATATTCTTAGGGGGTTCGTATCCTTGGGAGAAGTTAATATCCTTAGGGGGAGATTTTAGACAACAATGAAAAAGAAAATCTTATCTTTTGATCCTTATGGAAACAACAGAATATGGGAGAATTAAGAAACTGTAAAGGAGTTGTCAGTAGAGGATTCATCATCCAAGTTGGATGTACAGAAAAGAATTGACACTTCCATTGATCATCTAAAGGGAGAAGAAGAAAAAGAAGAAGAATCACATTCTTAGGGGGAGAACATTATTTGAGCTATGTTCTATGTTTTATTGAAGACGTTCCCAGGAATTTTAATTCTTATGAAACTCTGTTCATGATTAGTTCTTTAAGTTCAAACTATGAAGGATTTTGAAACAGAGAAAGCTAAAACAGACAGAAATGAAGATGATACTACATGAATATCAGTTCAGTGCTAGAGAAACATACATCTTTCATTTCAGTTACTCAAGAATTCTGGAAATGCAGTATCTGATCCAGAAAAACTAGTAGCATTATTTACAAATCCAAGACGATTACTTTTTTAGGTGTTAGTTGAGTTATCCTCTCTATGAGATTTGTTTACTAAGTTTAACAATCAAATAGGGGGAGATTGTTGGTGAGATTACGAAGCTGTACGAATAGTAATCGTGATAACTCAATACTAGAACATGACAGGTAAATAATACTACGCCTACAAGAAATCAGGAAGAAATGAAGACAAGGCAGATACAGTGAATCAAGACATTAGAAGAAGTTTTGAAGTCTACTATAGGTCACTGAAAGAAGTTCATTCATATGTTCATGCCTTAGTGAAGAATAATGTGTAAAGATTTTCAGGGTTTCAGAAGTGTTAAAGATTTAGTATAGAAGTGTCACGAGAAGATTTTAGTGTATTGGCATTGATTGAAGATAGACAGTGTTCGAAGCATAGGAATCTAGAAGAATTGAAGACATGGTAAAGATAAGTGTCTAAGTACTAGAAAAGATTCCAGTGAAGTTACAGTGTTTATTGACAGTTAGTGTTCGAAGAAATGAAGTTGCTGCAAACTTAACAATACAAGTAAAGCTATAATACGAAGACCTGGATCAAAGTTAGTCGTCTGTGAACCAGACCAGTTGCACTAGGCGTCAGCAGTTTGTGAAAGGAATCTGAATATTAACTATAGAAGAATTGTTAAGTTGAAGAACGTACTTGGAAAGAACGGTTATTTATTAAGGTACGAAAATTGATTTGTAGAGGCTACAACGAAACAGCTAATAGCTTAACAGCTAAAAGGGTGAAGGGTGCAGGGTGCAGGGTGCAAATTGTCACAACCTTTGTACAAAAAGTGGAAGTTTCTGAACTACAGTCGAAGAACGGAAACAGCTCAGGGTACAAGGTGTAATGCGACAAGACTTTGGTACAAGAAATGCAAGTTGGTAAACTTCAGTCAAGGAATGAGAAGAAGGTCCAAGTGCAGTGATCAAATTGCACTTTGACCAAGACAAAGTCAAAGGCGCAATAAACGTAGCAGGCGCAACAAACATTCAAATAATCTAAGGCATATATTTGTCTAAGTTTATGGCACCACTACAGTGCATTCAATGTATTAGGCGCAACAAACTTGACTTGGTTAATTCAGCTAAGGCATGAATTTACTAGCGCCACCACAGGGAAACAAGTTTCTGAAAACCCATACAATACCAAATAATGTCTTGTCTTGTGGTCTGGGTTAGATCCTTCTTTTATTTGCTCCTCCTGAGATGTTGCTAGGTTATGTTGAAGATCCTTCACCTTATACAGTGGATTCTGTTCAAGGTCACGAGTTGTGTAGATTAACTACCATTTCCACTATTAGGATCTGAATCATCATCATTTTCCTTGTTTCCTTCTGCAACCTCAGTTTCATCATCAGTATCTGAATATGACTCTGACAAGATGTCAAACTTCAAAGATCCAGAATAGTCTTCTCTGTGTTTATCACAGTAACTCTCTCTATCTCTATGCTCTCACAAAAATATTACTAAGACAATTATTTTCCCACTTCCACGCCTTTACAATTAGGTTACATAGAGTTTATATAGAGAGCTGCCTATCAACTAATAACAGAAAGTAAAATTACAATAGGAATAAAATCCCTAATTATTAGTTGACAGCTTCCTTTTCTGTTAAACTCTGTCGGTTGATAATCTCTGATAGAGCATTCTCTGTTAGAGGAAACTCTGATCGACAGCTTCCTTAATTTTCGCTTTCCTTCCCATAGCATATCTGCAATATATTTGTTTTGATATTCGAAGACTTTCCTTGAAACTAGTTGTTTGAATCAACCGAATACTCATCTCCATTAAGCTTTGAGAAGTCAGGCTGTGAGCTAATCAATCGAGTACTTGTGAGACTTCTCGATTGGTAAATATCCGTTAATGACTTCTCGATCAATAAATATCCGTTGATGAGTTCTCGATCAGGAAATATCCGTTGATGAGTATATATCCGTTGATGAGTTCTCGATCAATAAATATCAGTTGATGACTTGAGTTCTCGATTGATAAATATCAGTTGATGACTTGAGTTCTCGATTGATAAATATCAGTTGATGACTTCTCGATCGATGACTTCTCGATTGATAAATATCAGTTTATCAGTCGATTGCTTCTTGCAGATAGACTGTGCTAAATCCTGTTCTAGTATTTTGTACATCATCAAATTATTATATTCCTAACAATCTCCCCCTATTTATGCTTTATAAACAATGAAGCATAAATCAAGATTTGATGATGTCAAAACTAAAATATGAAACAATTAATCTAGAACAGTATAAAATATCATCCTTGTTTCTCCTGAAGGAATCACATTTCTTCTCCCCCTTTCCTTAATCACCACCTTTCTTCTCCCCCTTTTTGACATCATCACCACCTGTGACAACCAAAAGAATCTGTGCTAGGACTTTGGAGAAAGTGGTCTGTGCTGCAACTACTGAATCAACCTTTGTGGTTAAGTCAGAGACTGTAGTTTGAAGAGAGAAGCTGGAGAGGTAGTAATATCAGCAATAGCATCCTTGAAAGCGACTTCTGTGAATAAGTGAAGGGAGTGAATTCTGTCAAACAACAGAAATGAATTTTCATCCATCCCCTGCTCCAACTCATTGGACCAACTCTGTGGAAAATCTTGATCCCAATAAGTAAAGCTAGGTTCAGGATACCCTAATCTCTCAATCTCACAGTGGGGTTGGACACCCACTTTCTCAATCTCACTCAGGCTCTCTACAGCCTTTTCTACCTCTCCTTTTGCCTGGTCCAGTGCCAGCCTCTCAGAAATTTTTTTCACTCAATTTGGAGGGTGTACTCAATAAACCTACAGAAGAGGGGTTGAGAGATAAAAATGGTCCTTCAATACCTGAACCACCTTGATGGAGGGGAACCCCTTCAAATGTCTAAAGGCTAGGGGTTTCCACCAAGGGGTGAGCATCAACAGATTCTGAACCCTTACTAGCATCTTCTCTCTTTTCAGAGTCTGTTGGCTCCAGTATTCCAGTCTCAGGGTCTACTCTAGACTCTGACTGCTTCAGTATGACTTCATTAGAAGCCAGAGTCTGAGTGTTGCCATCTTGGACTGTTTGTGCATGAGACTCCCCCTCAAGGTGGATAGACTCTGACAGAATAGATTGGGAAATTTCTTCATGAGCATCCATCAGAGTCTGTCCTCCCATATCACTGGGGTTCTCATCAGCTGTTTGGTGAGTTGTCAAGGAGGGCCTAACAGCATACTCCCCTGCCCCACTATCACCCAACCTCTGACTAGGTGGTTCTTGTGTGGGTGAGGCAGACTGAGCATATTTATCACTAGTCACCACTGGTGCACTAGTCCCATCCTCCAACTGCCTTGCACGACCTGCTACCTCCTGTTGTTCTTCAAGAATAAATGCATCCAACTTGTGATGAAAGGCCCTGAGATGGATTGCATTGATTGCCTGGGCATCTGTGAGATTGAAGAGGTCCTGCAGTTCCCTTCTTACTTTTTGAAAATAAGTGCCCTTGAATTGATCCAGTCTACTTTGGTAGGTTGGATAGATGTATTTGTTGGCAATTGTACCTATATTATGGACAAGATAGTCAGCCACATGTCTTGACAGAGGTTGAATTTGAGAGATCCATTGAATGGCTGTCCTGTAGGTAACTCCATTATCCCAAATTGCTTCATAGTTAAAAACTGGTTGCTCAATCTCAGTTTCCAACTCAGCAACAGACTCTGATGCTCTCCTTTTGTGGACCTTAAGCTTTTTAGGCTTCTTTGTAATTTGTTGTTCAGAGTCTGACACACCTAGTGCTTTGAGAACTTCATTTGTCTTGCCTTCTATGAGCCCAGCTGCTTGTACTTATAATGAAGAGTTGAATAGGTAGCTGTATAGATTTTTTACCACATCCTGTGCAGACATTTGTAGCTCCTGTTCCATTCTCTTCCTTAGGGCTTCATAGGTTGTAAGAAAATCCAAGACTTGAGATTTAGTCTGATATTGCCCTGGATCTTCAACTGATTCCACCAAAGGATATAGGAATATCAGTACCTCATCACTTGGAATAATGATCTCATCAATTAGACTTGAGGCTGCATCCAATGGCATTCCTTCCCAAAATGTTTCATGATCAGAGTCTAAAGGCAGCCTAGACTCTGACTCAACATTAGACTCTGGTTCAGGAGTTTTCTTGCTTTCAGAGTCTGGCTCTGCAGGAGCCTTGGGAGCAACTGTTTCCTGCAAAACAGGGTTAGTAATAATAAGAGGCTTGTGTGTGTGTGCAGAAGAAGCCTTCCTCAATCTTCTGTACTTCTGATCAAAGGATTTGTCAGGAAACTCAATTAGAGAATCCTGAGGTGCATTCCTAGGCTTTTCAGAGTCTGTAGCCTTTTCAGAGACTACAGAATTGGCTTGAAGGTTAGAATCAAGTGTATCATGACCTTCTTTTAACAAAGAAAGACCTTCAACAACTTGTTTCTCTAGAGGGTTGAGCTCTTCATCACTGTGCTCATCTATCAGCCTAGTTTGAATCAATTTTCTCCTCTTTACAACTGGTGCCTGTTGAGAGACACCAGAGGTTGGTTTCTTTTTGGATTTTGGTTTGGAAGATTGTGGAATTGAAGGGGATTGGGTGACTTGGGTAGGTGCAGGGGGACTCTCCATTACTTGTTCCTGCACCATTTCACCACCAAAAAATGAGGCATTGTAGATAGAAGGTTTGTAGGTTGAGAGTTTTACCTGTATTACCTGTGGATAGTGCATGGCAGGTAGACTTTTCTTCTTGTCATCAATTCTCTTGATGTCAGAGAATATCCTCCTTTGCTGTTTGTATGCCTGCACACAGCAATCATCTGCCAACTTGGTTGACATATCAGGAATGAAATGGTTGAGGAGAATCATAAGAAATCTATTATAGTAGACTTTCTTCCTCCCCTCTTGCACATTATTTAATTTTGCTCCCACTTGAGTGAGAAACATATCACCAATGTTGATCACTTTGTCAAACAGGAGACTGTGACCAATTTGATAAGTTATAGCAGTAATAGCATCAAAACCACTACACTTACCAGTGAAGCACTTAGCAATTTGATCAAAGAAAAAGGACCATTCTTTCCTTAAGTAAGGCCTAGTTATTTTACTCATGTTATCTAAGCTAGCAGAATAACCTATTGCCTTAAACATGCTTTTAATGTCATCATCAGAAACAGTTTCATCAAAAGGTGTTCTTACAGGCAATTTAAACACAACATTAAGTACATCGGCAGTTACATCAAATGTAGTGGAGCCAAAGGTAAACATGATTTTACCTGGTTGATCCTGAGAAAGATCAACAACCTGTGCAGAACTCCAAGCCTTTGACACAGCATCCATGTGAATCACTGGTGATGCCTTGAGAATGTAACTGAGCTCAGAGTGCTCCATGAAATCCATCATTGGGAAGTAGTCAGCATCTACTCCTTTTTTATCTCCAAGAGCAGCAACATGATTTGTAGTCATGAAATCAAAGTCCCCAAAAGTGAAAGCAATCACCTTGGGTCCCCTCAGGACAGTAGAGATGGCAGCCATTGAAGTTGTTGATGTTGAAAGTGATGGAAAAACTTGAAGAAATTAACTAGGGTTCGCAAAAAGCTCTGTGAATATTTTTACCTTAGAAAATAATTGCAATAAACAAGTGAGTAAATTGTATGAAAAATTTTCTATTTTGTTTGAATTGCATACAATACACAAGAGTCTACAGTCTATCTCCAGTCAAAAGATAACTGTTACCGCCTATTTCAAGTCAATTGAACCGTTTAAAAGCAATCAGAGTCTACAGGCGCGAATATTGACCGATTCAGAGTCTAGGCGATATTTTTCTCAGAGTCTACAGACTCTCCGAGTCTACAGGCTCTCAGAGTCTACAGACTCGTCAGAGTCTAAGAACTAGACTCTGTCAAGGTAAAGTACCAAACAAAATTTTGCAATTTTAATTAATCATAGTGTGTTAAGCTAGGGACTATAATTAAAGTACATACCTCGCTTCTTGTAATTTTGATCACTTACATATTTAACATACTTAATTCACCTACCAGTCTGAGAAAGGTAGATTCATCAAGTGGTTTTGTCAAAATGTCTGCAATCTGTCTGTCAGTTGGAACATAGAGTGCCATTTTCAACATGTTCTCTAATGAAGTGATACCTGACATCAATGTGCTTTGTTCTGGAGTGTTGGACTGGATTCTCTGCAATTTTAATAGCACTAGTATTATCACAATACATAGGAATATTTGACAATGTTAGTCCATAATCAAGTAATTGATTTCTCATCCACAGAATTTGAGCACAGCAACTTCCAGCTGCAATGTATTCAGCCTCAGCTGTTGAGGTGGATACTGTTTGTTGTTTCTTGCTAAACCAAGAAATTAATCTGTTGCCAAGAAACTGGCATTGTCCTGTTGTTCTTTTCCTGTCTACTTTGCATCCTGCATAGTCAGAATCTGAATAACCAATTAGTGAAAAATCTGACTCTCTAGGATACCAAAGTCCAAGAGTTTGTGCCCCCTTGAGATATCTAAAAATTCTTTTCACAGCTATTAAATGTGATTCTCTAGGGTCAGCTTGAAATCTAGCACACAGACAAGTTGCAAACATTATGTCTGGTCTACTAGCAGTTAAATATAACAATGAGCCAATCATACCTTTGTAGCTAGTGTTGTTAACTTTCTTACCCTTTGGGTCAGAGTCTAGCTTTGTGGCAGTTGACATGGGAGTTTTAGCAGTTGCAGAGTCTTGCATATCAAACTTCTTCAACAGTTCTCTTACATACTTTGTTTGATTGATGAAAATTCCATCATCATTCTGTTTGACTTGAAGCCCCAAAAAGAAGTTTAATTCTCCCATCATGCTCATTTCATAATTTGACTGCATTAGTTGACTAAACTTTTCACAGAGTTTATCATTAGTAGATCCAAATATAATATCATCAACATAAATTTGGACAAGCAAAATATCACCTTTACATTTTCTAATAAAGAGAGTTTTGTCAATGGTACCTCTTGTGAATTCATTTTCCAAAAGAAATTTTGAAAGAGTTTCATACCATGCTCTAGGTGCTTGCTTCAATCCATATAGTGCCTTGTCTAACCTGTAAACATGATCAGGAAACTTTGGATCAACAAATCCTGGTGGTTGCTCCACATAGACTTCTTCTTCCAATTCTCCATTTAAGAAGGCACTTTTCACATCCATCTGATACACCTTGAATTTTGAATGAGCTGCAAAGGCAAGAAACATTCTGATAGCTTCCAATCTTGCTACTGGTGCAAAAGTTTCATCATAGTCAATTCCTTCCTCCTGTGAGAATCCTTTTGCAACTAGCCTTGCTTTGTTTCTTACTACAGTTCCATTCTCATCAAGTTTGTTTCTGTAAACCCATTTTGCACCAACAACAGATCTATTTCTAGGTCTTGGTACTAGTTTCCACACTTTATTTCTCTCAAATTCATTCAATTCTTCTTGCATTACAATAATCCAATCAGGGTCTTGCAAGGCTTCCTCAATTTTCTTGGGTTCATTCTTTGAGAGAAAACAGCTATAAAGACATTCATTTTGAGTGGCTGTTCTTGTTTGTACACCACTCTCAGGGTCACCAATTATTAAGTCAGGAGTGTGATCCCTTGTCCATTTTCTAGCTGGTGGAAGATTGGTTCTTGAACTTGAAGCTCCCCCCTAAGTCATTTGCATCTTCTGTATTTGAGTGAAATTCAAATGAAGAGGCTCCCCCTAAATTGCTTGACTCTGACAAGGTTTCAGAGTTGCTTGATCCAGACCCTGATGAGTTAGACTCTGTCTGTCTAGACTCTGTCTGTCTAGACTCTGTCTGGGTAGACCCTGACCTGTTAGACTCTGAATTATTTGGAGTTGAATTTTCTGACTCCCCCTCAGAGTGTGCAGATTCCTGTGTTGGTTCAGGAGTTGTTTGAGGGTCTTCATCCTCTTCTTCTTCATTTATCTCAGAACTTTTTAGATTTTCAAATTCCAGTGTAGTAGACTCTGATTCATCCTGTAATCCTGTAAACTTTTTATCATCAAATGCAACATGAATAGATTCCATAACAATTTTGGTTTTGAGATTAAACACTCTGAATGCTTTTGTGTTTGATGCATATCCAAGAAAAATTGACTCATCTGCCTTGGCTTCAAATTTGCTTAGATTTTCAGGATGTACTTTCAGTACATAACACTTGCATCCAAATATGTGAAAGTGTTTCACACTTGGCTTCTTGTTCTTTATCATTTCATAGGGAGTCTTTCCATGCATGTTTATTAAGGTGCAGTTTTGAGTGAAACATGCTGTATTGACTGCCTCTGCCCAAAAATAGACTGGTAGCTTAGATTCTGCCAACATTGTTCTGGCAGCTTCTATGAGTGTTCTATTCTTTCTCTCCACAACTCCATTTTGTTGAGGAGTTCCTGGTGCAGAAAATTGTTGAGTAATTCCCTTTGATGCACAGTAGTCCTCCATGATTGAATTCTTGAATTCAGTACCATTGTCACTCCTTAGAATTTTAACTGTTTTTGTTGATTTCCTTTCCAGAAAGGTGATATGGTCTTTTATGTGTTGTGGAGCTTCATCCTTTGAATGTAGAAAGAAAACCCATGTGAATCTTGTAAAATCATCTACAATAACAAGAGTATATTTCCTTTTGTTAATTGACATAACATTTTCTGGACCAAATAAATCAAGATGCAATAAATAAAAGGGTTCAGAAATGGTGTTAATTGTCTTGCTCTTGAAGGATGATTTTCTTTGCTTTCCAAGTTGACATGCTTCACAAAGTCCATCTTGCACAAAATCAACCTGTGGTAATCCTCTTACAAGATTCAGTTTAACCAACTTATTGAGTGTTTTGAAGTTGATGTGTGACAGTTTCTTGTGCCATTTCCAGCTTTCTTCTGTTGAGGCCTTGCTATATAGACATGTGATTTCACTGTGTAAGCAATCCTCCAAGCTGGCTTCATAAATGTTACCATGTCTGTGTCCTTTGAAAACCACAATGCCTGTTTCTTTGTGAGTCACAAGACACTCTTTGTTGTCAAAGCCAGTATGGTAACCTTTGTCTCCAAGTTGACTTATGCTTATTAAATTGTGTTGGTGTAGGTGCCCTAGAGGCAATACAATGTTTATTTTGATAAACCTTTATGTCAATTGATTATTCAATAAACATATTTATTATGACTTTAATTACTGCGATATATTTGTTAGCATAATAAATGTCCTTAGAATCATGATACACATTGTATAGTTTAGTACATGACTTGAACTTGAGATTATATAATATATCATATTCTTAAATGTCCCTAGTCGAGTATTATTATTATAGGACAATAATAATACATAAATAGACTAGTATGTTGTTTGACAGATAACCACATCTCATTGGTTATAAGTATGGGGATACTAAAGTCAACACATAGGTACATGCAGGAGTACATGGTACTGGACAGACCCACAGTGAGATTCTTCATGTTTAATAAAGTCATAAGAAAGACTCACAGTGATAATGGTGTAATGATCCTCTGACTTGAGATCATTATATTTTTATACGAGGATTAATATACTTTGACTACATTAAAAGTTACCTTTGACCGGGTAATGATAAAAGTGGACATCGGGTATATCATGAGTCGTATGAGAAATATGAATGATAGATAAAGGATTTAACCCTCCTATAATTAGGAGAGATATTATTGGCCTCTTGATTGAGTGAGACTATAAAATGCATGGCCGTGCTCAAATAATGATTTGTTTTCATAGTCTACTCATGGATCAAGTAAACCCGGATTAAATGTTGAAGAGGATGACTAAATACATGCCTCGAGTTTAATCTATAATATATATGGTTAAAAGGATTATATTACACGGAAACATTAATCACGAAAGGTTTTATCGAATCACGATTTAATTATTGTTTAATTGGGTAGCAATGATGTATTACTAGATGCCGCTCATTGTTTATAATTTTATTGGAGAATAAAATTATTGCCAATTAAATAATAGCCTATAGGGTCACACGCAAAGAGCACTTAGAGGAATAGTTAATTTAAATTATAGATTTAAATTAATTGATAATTATTTGAATTTTTATTATATTAATTAAGTGAGACTTAATTAATTAAGATAATATAAATTCAAATTAGAATTGTATTTCTGCCCATAATAATTAAGTATGACTTAGTTATTAATTAAATAATAAAATTCGTTTTATTATTTTCCTAGACCTACATGGGTTAGGTTTTGCTGCTATGGGCCTGTTAACCAAACATTATAAATAGATAATGTAGGGTTAAGAGGCAAAATACGTTTTGATAGAAAAACCCTAGAAGAGGCAGCAAAGAGGCAGGAAGACAATTCGAATTATCAAAGGTTTGCTAGTACATCCACTCCGTAATCAAGATCGTGAGACGCTCTTGAAGGTGCTTGTGTGGATACCATAGAGGTGTTTTCGAGAAGAAGATACAAGTCGTGATAGCAAGGATCTCCGTTGAGTTCGTGACATTCAAGATCGTAGTAGGTATGATTCGATTATCACCATAATCCGTCCAATCTTATACATGATCCTGCGTTAGGGTTCCGAAATTTTCGTTATATTTACGTTTATCCGCTGCGTTTTATGCCTCGGAACCCAACAAATTGTGCCTTAAGCCGTCAACTAGAGCTACTTGTTCAATGATGACATTCCCAAGTACAATCTTGCCATATCCCAGTGTTTGTCCTTTGTTGCCATCTCCAAAGGATACTTCTGGGCCAGCCATTTCCTCAAAGTCTGTAAGCAGGGATTTCTTTCCAGTCATATGTCCTGAGCATCCACTGTCCAGGATTAGGGTTACTTTCTTTACCCTAGTTCCCTGCATACATAAAGCAACTAGTTAGATGTTTTGAGGACCCAAATAGTTTTGGATCCTTTTCTACTAATTTTAGGAGAAACAGGCTTAATAATTTTCACATTTGGCTTACCTGTCTCTTTTGTTGCTCTAGACTGTGGTGGAGTCTTAACAGTGTCATACCAACTCTTATCAATAGAAGATTTTAGCTTATAAAAATTGTAATACAAATCATGATAGTCCCTACACATATATATAGAATGAAATATGCTACCACAGTGATAACAAGGTTTCTGTGGTATGTAGTGACTTTTCAGAGTCTGAGAAGGACTAGACTCTGATTTCTTCTCAATTTTTGTTTTACAATCTATAGCTAAATGGTTTTGATTGCCACATCTATAACACTTCTTTCTAGGAGCATTAGGATCTTTTTGATAATTATTAGCCTTATTGATGCCTTCCTTACCATTCCTATTTCTCCTAGTTTTGGTGGACTCTGATAAGTTCTCTAGCCTTTCTTTTAACTTAGACTTAGACAAGTACCCTATGTTTATAATTTTCTTAGAGTTATTTGCCCCTGTTTCATCTGTCTTTTTGTCAACAACAGGGGGACTATTGACAGATGAGTTTGTGGCTTCAGTTTTTTCTTTAGGTGTCACAAACTTAACAGGAATAAATGTACTTTTGTCTTTAGTCTTATTAACTTGGCTAGCTTCTTCATTGTTATCATTCTCAACAATAGATCTTTTGTCTTGACTCTTGTCATAGCCTAGACCAGCAGTTTGACACACGTTTTGATTATTGAGAGTTTCTTGAACTTTTCTTCCAGAGTCTGTCCAAACTTTAAACTTAAACCTTTCTTCTTCTAGTTCTTTCCTGACATAGTCATAGGCTTTCAAAATTTCAGTGTAGTTATGACTATATTTCTCAGAATCCTTTTTGTATTGTTCCATTAATAATAACTCAGATTCTACATGACAATTCCTTTTAGTTAAGGTTAAATTTTCTTCTCTCAACCTTTCACTTTCACTAGTGAGAGACCTACATGTTGTCATTATTTTATTAACCTCACTTTTCACAATCTCTATGCCATCAGAGTCTAAATTAATTAATGATTCAGGAGTAAAGATTGATACCTGAGTTTTAGGAGATGAGGGTTCTTTGGGAGACTGTGATTTTCTTGAGGAGGATGCCATCAGTGCTAGATTTTCATAATCAATTTCATCCTCTGAGCTTGAGTCTGCCCAGTCCTTTCCTGTTGATAGAAGTGTTTTTCCTTTTCCTTGACTTTTTGACTTTCTGCATTCACTAGCAAAGTGGCCCAATATTCCACAGTTGAAACATTTGACCTTTGCTTTGTCAAGTTTGATTATTGTACTCTTGCTCTTCTCAACCTTCTCATCTTCCTTCTTGAATGATGGCCTCTTGCTAAATTTTCCAGTTCTTTTATTAAATTTCATTCTTTTGAAATTTTTTGCAAACATAGCCATCATTTGACTTAGGTCAATCTCTTCATCAGAATCAGAGTCTGTGTCAGTAGACTCTGACTCCACAACAGCTTTACCTTTCTTCCTTGAATCCTTGATTCTAGCTTCTGTGGGTTGTTCATGTTGTTCTTTCTCAGACTCCAGTAAGAGTGCCACAGATTTTGTCTTTACAGACTTCTTATTCTTTCTCTGTTGCATCTCCAAATCATATGTCTTGAGTCTGCCATACAATTCTTCTAGAGTTAGTTCATCCAAATCTCTAGCTTCCCTTATGGCTGTTGTTTTATTGTCCCACTCTTCAGGAAGTGCTCTTAGAAACTTGGTGTTTGTATCTTCAGAATCATAAACCTTACCAAGCATAGCCATCTCATTCAGAAGTTTTGTAAACCTATCATACATCTCAGTGATAGATTCTCCAGATTTAGCTTCAAAATATTCATACTCCTGAATTAGCAAAGACCTTGCATTCTTCTTGACGTCTTTAGTCCCTTGACAGTGCACTTCAAGTTTTGCCCACATCTCTTTAGCAGTGGTGCATGATATAACACAGTTTGTAAGGACAGAATCCAAACTGTTGAAGAGAATGTTTTTGACTTTTGCCTCCTTAAGGACATTCTCCTTGTCCTCTCTTGTCCATTTAGCCTTGGGTTTTCCAATGAAGTGTTCTTCAGTTACTTTGCCTTCTTCATTGATTTGAGGCACAAGCTTTAAGGGTACATAGGGTCCTTCATGAATTCTTTCAAGGTAGTCAGGGTCTGTTGCTTCCAGATGGTGCAGCATCTTAACCTTCCAGTGGGTGAACTCGTTTCTTTTAAGCATAGGAATCTTAGAATTGCCATCTTTGTTTCCAGACATCTTTGATCGATTTTATACGTTAGGCTCTGATACCAATTGTTTTCCCAGTTGCACAAGTAGAAGGGGGGGTTGAATACTTGTGTGTCTTTTCTGCCCGATTTAAAATCAAATTAATAACAAACTCAAACACGAAGATATGAATAAGAACTGTTTTGTATTATTGATTTGTGAATACAAAACTCTCCTAGGATGTACACAAACCCTAGCAGCTTCTCTGTGTTTATCACAGCAACTCTCTCTATCTCTATGCTCTCACAAAAATATTACTAAGACAATTATTTTCCCACTTCCACGCCTTTACAATTAGGTTACATAGAGTTTATATAGAGAGCTGCCTATCAACTAATAACAGAAAGTAAAATTACAATAGGAATAAAATCCCTAATTATTAGTTGACAACTTCCTTTTCTGTTAAACTCTGTCGGTTGATAATCTCTGATAGAGCATTCTCTGTTAGAGTAAATTCTGATCGACAGCTTCCTTAATTTTCGCTTTCCTTCCCATAGCATATCTGCAATATATTTGTTTTGATATTCGAAGACTTTCCTTGCAACTAGTTGTTTGAATCAACCGAATACTCATCTCCTTTAAGCTTCGAGAAGTCAGGCTGTGAGCTAATCAATCGAGTACTTGTGAGACTTCTCGATTGGTAAATATCCGTTAATGACTTCTCGATCAATAAATATCCGTTGATGAGTTCTCGATCAGGAAATATCCGTTGATGAGTATATATCCGTTTATGAGTTCTCGATCAATAAATATCAGTTGATGACTTGAGTTCTCGATTGATAAATATCAGTTGATGACTTGAGTTCTCGATTGATAAATATCAGTTGATGACTTCTCGATCGATGACTTCTCGATTGATAAATATCAGTTTATCAGTCGATTGCTTCTTACAGATAGACTGTGCTAAATCCTGTTCTAGTATTTTGTACATCATCAAATTATTATATTCCTAACAAAGGAAAATCAGATTTTTCCCCATTTCAAGAGCTCCATTCGGGAAAGAAGAAGAAGAGAGGAAGAAAAATCCATAACTACATGGATTCTTCATGGATCATTGAGTTTAATGGCTTGATTCGAAGGTAATCATCTTACCTTGCTTCCTCTTGAATCTTATAAGCAACCATCCATGAAATCTTTAGTTATGATTCAAAGAAGGTTCGAATGAACAGTAACTCCGAAAATAAATAATTTGTTTTCTTTGATTCTTGAGTTCCTATGGCTTGATTGATGATTGTTATAGCATATATATGTTATGGGTAGTGAGAAGCATCCATGTATGACCCTAGAAACACATGCTTTGATTCATTGATTTCTAGGTTTTGTTTTTTTCATGCTTGGCTGATTTTTGGAGCTTGAGATTGTGTTATGATGTAGTATATGGTTGAATGAGGAGTTTGGGATTGTTTGTTGGTTGATTTGGAGTAGAATAAAAATGGAAAACGATGAGGAAACAAACGTAACCATGCCAAATTTTTTCGTGACCTAACTGCTGCAACTGTCCGGAATAATCTGGGAACATTCGGCCACTGTTCTTGGCTTATGGATGATATGGTTAGATAGTAGATTGTCTCTAGATCGTTTGAGCGCTAATTTTGCGCCATTCGGAGTTACGAGTCAAAAGTTATGGCCGATTTAGTAACGGTAGCGCAGGAAATGAAAATCCTGTTTTTGTCCAACTTTGAAGCTATGATTGGACTAGCTACGGGGCTTATTAAAATCTGAAACTTTTATGGGATATTCCTTGTCAATCCTAGAAGACCTCAGAAAAGAAATCATGTCAAATGGATTATTTTTCAATTTATTAAAAATCCTAGAGTGGATTGTGGTTGTTTTGGAAGGTTGTATTAAATTCTCTTCCTTATCTGTTGATTAAAATCCTAGAGTGGATTGTTGTTATTTTGGAAGGTTGTATTAAATTCCATTCCTTATCTGTTGATTGAAATTCTAGAGTGGATTGTTGTTGTTCTGGAAGGTTGTATTAAATTCCCTTCCTTATCTGTTGATTGAAATCCTAGAGTGGATTGTTGTTGTTCTGGAAGGTTGTATTAAATTCCCTTCCTTATCTGTTGATTGAAATCCTAGAGTGGATTGTTGTTGTTCTGGAAGGTTGTATTAAATTCCCTTCCTTATCTGTTGATGAAATCCTATGATGGATTGTTGTTGTTCTGGAAGGTGGTATTGAATTCCCTTCCTTAACAGTTGATTGAAATCCTAGAGTGGATTGTTGTTATTCTAGAAGGTTTGATTAAATTTCCTTCTAGGTTTGATGATGTTTAAAGTATTCATCAGGGACTGGAGTAAGGTTGCGTAAGAGGTCGGTGACGCACGACCCAGCCGTAAACTAAAGGCCCATGAGTTGCCTAGGGTGACGTCCCGATAAGGGGTTGTCCTTCTACTAGTAGAGAAAGTGACTAGTTTTTCTATTGTACAAGGCGACTGATCATCGCGTACAATAGGGCGTTGAAAAATCTCCAGTTAATCCCGTTTCTTCCAATTGGAATTTGACGTTGCACTGTAACGAAAGCCTAGGTGCTGTGTTACCGATAGTGTCAACGGGGAATATAATCAACTCTGAGTTGGTTGGTTGTTTTGAGTACTGTTTTATTCGCATATATCAGTTTCATTGTTCCTACACTATAACGAAAGCCATGGTGCTAAGTTACTGATAGTGTTAATGGGAATTGTTGAACTTTCATTCATTCTTTTCGCAGTATATTGAACTGCTTGCTTATTGATACTCAAACGAATGGTACTCGGTGATTGAGGCCATTGTGCTAAGTTATTGATACTGTCAGTCTCAAAAATTATGAACTTAAATTGTTGTATTGCAGTAACGTGAACTGCATTATTGTTGTGAATATCTTCTTGCATCGTGAACCTTGAGTCATTTATTGTCGAGATATAACTGGCTATACATCTTCAATTAGATTGCTAGTTATGTACTTTATTGTTGAATATCCAGTTGGGATAATTATGGCTATCACCTTTTCCTTGAAATATTCTGATAAATAACTTGCTGAGCATTCTTTGGCTCATTCTTGCTTTTTGTAAATCTTATATCTTGCAGAAAGAGATGACTATGAATTGTCTACCTCGAGTATTATGTTAAGGAACGGGAAGATTCGAGCTTGAGCTAGTCAGGTTCAGGACTTCGATAAATGGTGCAAGAAAGACGGGATTCCAGATTAGAATCCTAGACTTGTTAAAACATATGTAATGCGATAATAGATCTTAGATTAATGTTTACTTCTAATGTAACATCATGTGGAAGTTATATTAGTAGTGTGAGATCCTGAGGTTACATTGGTTTGTAATAACTGTTACCATTTTAAGTTCGTTTCATGAGACTATAACTCGAGTTGTGTATTTGGTTTGGGGTCACTGCTTTTATGTTTAGTTATTATAATTGTTAAAGTAGGTGAGTGTTGTTATTGTGGAAATTGGTGACAACCTGGATTCCTGACTCCGGATCTGGGGGCGTCACAATGTCTTTTCACGATCTTGTTGATTAAAGTAGTATGCTATGTTAATTGCTTCAGCTTCAAAGTACCTTTATAAGTGCAGAATTCACATAGAACTTCATTCAAGAAATTCAGTTCCAATATCTGACTTTAAAGTTCTCACATCTTTCTTTGCTTCCAACTTGATCTTCCTGATGTGATCAATCACCATCTGTGACGTATTATCTATTGAATGCACGAACATCACCAACTTGTAATTAAGGTTATCATTAACCTTGACATAATTTGCTTCAGTGTGATGTTTTCATTGACTTCCTTATATGACATACTTCAAAATTTCCTTCTAGATAGAATTCCATATGAAGCAGTCCTCTTACCTATTCCTTCTTTATCAAAGAATCCATTGTCTTGTTCACCAAGTATGAGAGCTTCATATGCCATAGCTAACTCTTTACTGATAAAGCTTTACTAAGAACCTCACTTCACCTTTTCATATCGAATCCATGTCAGCTACGAACAAACTTCATCACTCTCATATGAGTGAGCTTCCATCTTTTTTGCTTGAAATCAAACACATTTCCTTTTCAATGCTTTTCCAGAAAACCCTTGACAAAGAATTCCCTAGTGCCCTGTAGATAGTGCTTAAGTCCGTTGACAAGAAAGATGCTTCCAGTGATGACAATTCCAAAATCATGATAGTCAAATCCCTTGTAAATATTTTGGTGTCATCTCCAAATGTTACCGTTCGGTAGGTTTCTCAACCAGCTATGATATCAGAGCTTCAATCGTAATCATATTCCTCGAACAATAAATGTCACGAAATCACATAACTTTTGTCTTTTGTTACATACTCTACAATCACAAATGATTAAGCTTCTTGGTACTCAACTTCAATTGAGTCAAGATGGGTTAAAGATATTACTATCAACAGTGGTAACAAAAGCTTCAATATGCATATTAGAAAATTCAGTACTATCTACTTTAATCATTCTACACAAGTGTAACAGATGTAAAGCATATTTATAGATATTCAATAATTTTCTTAAAAGCACATGGAATAGATGAACTAACATATTAATTACTAATTTTGTCTAATCCATTTCTGTTGTTGTCTAACATTTTAACTATCTCTAATTACATAAGTCAGTTTTAGATTAAGCTTCGAATCTACAATTATTACTGACTACTTACATAATTATACCATATTTTAGTATTCTACTCCTTAACAAGCAATACATGAAATGATATTACATTTAAGTGCAACTATGTGAGTGGGAACAAATCATATGAAAATAAACACATAAAAAATTTCAAGAATATGAAGAATATTTGAATAAAATTTTATGAGCAATATCCAATTCCACATACAGTTAACAAGTCATTTATCACAATAAGAACAAATATAAAAAATATGATCTATGACATGTTTGTCTAATCAAGTTCCAGCAAATGTTTAGGGATACACCTAACCGTCTAGAACACCCTATCTAATTTTAGATATTCATTGTACTGCATAAATAATCAAGTATGAAATGTACTTATTTAAACTCATGAATCCTAGATTGCAATCTTAATCTTAGCAATCAGTTAAGCATTTAACTCCTAAGATGCCAACATGCTGACATGAATATAATACATTTCGAAACATAATAATCATACAGTTCTGAATAAGATACAAGTATACTAGTTATAATGTGTACCTATGAAGTGCTTAGTGATTCATCTCCATTGTTGGTCATTGATGCCAGATATCAATTTGGTTCATCACTGTCACTGATAGAATCAACCTTGCATTTAACTTCATCAGCAAATGCTTTCCCTTGCTACATCCTCACTAATGCTTGAGATTCCTGCTACAACCCAACACAGTGTTTTCCATCATTTGCTTGTATATGATTCTTCAAACTGTTTAGCAAAACCCTGATCTTGTCTTTCTATTTTAAACTGTCCATGTCTTACAACCACTTCTTGAACTGATCTTGAAAGTCTCCTCTTTGGAATCTATAGGTAAGTACCTTAGATTTAGAATTACGATTCCTTCTGAATCTGATGTCAATTCAGCTTCTCGGATCATTTCGTTTCTGTTCAGAGGTTTTCAACCTTGACTTTAATCAATTTTGGTTCTTGGGACACAGATCCAGTGGATATGCTAACAACCTGCTTTACCAAATATTATCTTCTTCAGCTCTTGTTTTAGTTCATAGGCCTCTAGCACATAAATAGTTCCTCTAATGATAATGTGGTTATATCCTTAGATTCCCCATGGCTGTAATCTTGTGCTCTAGATGATCTGTAGTGTTAGCACGAACTTCTTATAATCTCTCTGTAGAAAAATCTTTAAGGTTTGTATTGAGATGTCAGGTAGTCCAGTCTGTTCTCCTTCACTACTTTAACCCCTAAGATTTTTCATCCAAAAATTTAACTCAAATTAAACAAAAACTGTACCCAAATTAATCTCTTCATTTCCAGCATCCGAATAAACAGTGGGATCCTATGGAGTAGACCTCTGAGAAAATTAGTACCACTTCTTATTCAACCTATTCTTGAATTAACTTCATTGGATAATCTTCAGTTAATTTTAGTTGTCTTCAATACCCGGAAAAATCTTCATCTACTACTCCTTGAGCATCCTCGAATTAATATTTAAGAAAAAATTAAGTTTACAGAATTTTTAATTTTCTATGAAAATAAATTAATCAAAAATAAAAATTTACAAATAATTAATTTTCAACAATTTTGAATTTTCTTAAAAATTAAAATATCGTAAATTAATACTTAAAAAAATTTAGTTTTCAAGAATTTTAAATTTTTAGAAAAATAAATAAATCTAAATAAAAATTAAAGGTACGAAATTTGAAGTAGACTGCAAATGGTTTGAGTGACGCTAAAATACTGTAAACCTAAAATAGACAAAACAAATATATTTAAGTTATAAAAATAAATTTACTTAATTTTAAATTATAGATTTATTTTAAATTAAATTTATAAAATAAATTTATTTAAATTAAGTTTATGAAATAAACTTATTCAAGTTTAAATAATAACATCATTTAAATTAAATTTACAAGAAAAATTTATTAAAAATAAATATATAAAATAAACTTATCAAAATTTAAATTTATAAAATAAATTTATTTATCAAGTTCTCTACTCTTGTGTAGTCCAAACAACTTCGACACTCTGAGCTTCACTAAGTTGCAGATCTTGATTTGTATATCAATCAGTCTGCTCTGATACCAATTGTTAGGTCCCGAAGTATCATAGAAGGGGGGGTTGAATACAATACTTACTAAATTAAAAAATTCTTTTGAATCTTTTGTAGATAAATAATTTAGAGTTCGGTTAGTGGGTTTGAATTCATGAGATGAATAGTGTTTAGGAGGCTGGCTTACAAATTTTCTTTATTTATGAATAAACATTAAATTTCTAGAAAATTAGCAAGTAATTAAACGAGACAAGTTTCTGGGAATATATCTTTCATATATAAACCCAGAGGGGTGCTACACCTAGTTAAAAATATAACTGGTTTCCGAAGAACAAATTAGTTATTCACTACAACAAAGAGATATGACTGATTCTTATTACAATGTTTGAGTCTGTGTTTGTAAAAAAAGAAATCAATCTCACAGAGTGTGTTTTATAATAGCCCTATATTTTTGAAACATAATGAACTAGCTAGATTATAAAACTCCGGTTAAGAAGGTATGTGTATGGCTTTGTATCTCTTCTTCTCCGGCTGTTGTTACTCTCTCCGTATCTTTGTGTGTGGTTGTATTTTTCAACACTTCAGAATGAGCAAATCATTTTGTTTATATAGTGTAGACTTTAACAAAGGGATTACTGAGGGGCGCTTTTGAGCTATGATCATCTTATGGGCGATTTTGAGCTTTGATCATCTATCAGGCGATTTTGAGCTGTGTGCCTAACAGACGATTTTGAGCTTTGATCAACCTAACAGGCGATTTTGAGCTTTGATCATCTGTTGGGCAATTTTGAGTTTTGATGCATCCATTGGGCGATTCAAAGCATTGAAATCTAATGGGCGATTTCTAGTCTTGATATCCAATGGGCGATTTCTAGTCTTGATAAGTCTTTTGGGTGATTTCTACTCTAGATAAAGCTTATAAGCGATTTCTAGTCTAGATAAAACTTATAGGCTATTTCTAGTCTAAATAAAGCTTATAGGCGATTTCTAGTCTTGATCAACCTTAACTTTGACTTGCCCTTGACTTTGACTTGACTTCAGAAATACTTTTAAATTATTCTTTGTAATTATTTCTTTACTAGTCATCAATTCTTCTCGCAGTTAACTGATTTCTAAAGTTGTGTAGAGTCAATTCTTCTCTTGTAGTGCTGACGTCTAGTGCACTGGTCTGGTTCACAGATGACTAACACTGATTAGAATTATCTTCACTTGGAATTAATGTCAGTTAACATTTCCTCAGTTGGTCCTTTGCTTCGAGCACTTTCTATCAATAAACACTGTACTTTAACTGGAATTTTTTCTGGTACTTAGACAACGTCTTCATTACTACCACAATCTCGAATACTTCATTCTCTGTTTTCCACTGACGCTTGAACATATAAGTGAACTTCTTTCAGTGAGTATAGATTCAAGACAACAGTTGTCTTCTTTAACATTTGTCTTTACCTAGTCTTCAATACTTTTAGATTCCTATGCTTCGAACATTATCTATCTTCAATCAATGCTAATACACTGAAATCTTTTAGTGGCACTTTATACTGAATCTTCAACACTTCTGAAACTCTGAAAGTCATTACTCGTTATTCTTCACTGAGGCTTGAACATATAACTGAACTTTTTTTAGTGACCTGTAGTAGACTTCAAAACTTCTTCTAATGTCTTGATTCACTTTATTTTCCTTATATTCATTTCTTCCAAATTTCTGTGTAGGTGTAGAATTATTTACTTGTCATGTTCTACGGTTAAGTTATCACGATTACTATTCATATATATTCATAATCTCACCAACAAAGTTATATTTTTCTCATAACCTAGCAGCTCTTAAGAACATTTATTTTCTTGAGAGTTTTGTATTCAGATTATCGAATTTAATACAAGACAATTTATCTTTTCTTCAATACTTGTGTCTTGATCGATTATTTGGTTCTATTATATTCAACCCCCCCTTCTATAATAGATTATTATCTGGGCAAACAGGTAACATGCTGATATGAATATAACACATTTTAAAACATAATAAATATATAGTTCTGAATTAGAGAAAAGTATACTAGTTAGAATGTGTACCTTTGAAGTGCTTAGTGATTCATCTCCAATGTTGGTTATTGATGCCAGATGTCCATGTGGTTCATCACTGTCACTGATAGAATCAACTTTCCATTTAATTTCACCAACAAATGCTTTCCCTTGCTGTAACCTTACTAATGCTTGACGTTCCGACTTTAAACTCAACACAATCTCTGTCATCATTTACTTACTCAGGATTCTTGAATAGTGTAGCGCAACCCTGATCTTGTCTTGCTACTTTTAGCCTCAAATGTTTCTTCAGTTGTGACCTCTAACGATTCTTAAATCCTGTTGGTGAGATTATGAAGCTGTATGAATAGTAATCGTGATAACTCAACATTAGAACAGGACAGGTAAAAAATACTACGTCTACACAGTAATCAGGAAGAAATGAAGACAAGGCAAATACAGTGAATCAAGACATTAGAAGAAGTTTTGAATTCTACTACAGGTCACTGAAAGAAGTTCATTAATATGTTCAAGCGTTAGTGAAGAATAATGTGTAAAGATTTTCAGGGTTTCAGAAGTGTTGAAGATTCAGTATAGAAGTGCCACTAGAAGATTTCAGTGTAAAGGCATTGATTGAAGATAGACATTGTTCGAAGCGTGGGAATCTAGAAGGGTAAAGACAAAGGTTAAAGAAGAGAGCTGCAGTCTTGAAGTTATACTTACTGAAAGAAGTTCATTCATATGTTCAAATATTAGTGAAGAACATATTATGAAGTATTCAAGATTGTGGTAATAATGGAGACGTTGTCGATATACTAGAAAAGATTCTAGTGAAAGTACTATGTTTATCAATAGTCAGTGTTTGAAGCAATGCAACAGTCCAAGGTTAATCAGCTGAAATAGAACAGATGTCAAGGGAATTTCATTCAGTGTTAGTCGTTTGTAAACCAGACCAGTGCTCTAAGCGTCAGCATAACAACGAGAGAAGTACTTTGATTTATCAGAAGAAATTCAGTTGATCAAGCCAAAAGAGTGAAAACCAAGTGGTAAATACTTCAAGCATTTCAAGAATATGACCAAGGCAAGTATTACTACATTTGGTGGTTCCTACACACTTCAAAACATGTATGAGGCACAACAAAATTTCCAAGGCACAAGGAAAAGGTCTTGTGGTGCCTATACAAGGAAACTAGTGTATAGGCGTCACTAAACATGTACAAGGCGCAACAAAGTTTAAGGGAGAATTTGGTGGTGCCTACACAGGGGTTGTAGAGTACAGGCGCAAGAAAATAAGGCTAGGCGCAAGGAAAAACATCTAGCAAATTTACCAAGTGTTTTGTGGCTCCCCCCAAGGCCACAGGGGTACAGGCACAAAAAACTAGTACTTGGACGCAACAAAACTCCCAAGGGTGCATTTTGGTGGTGCCTATAAAAAGCAATGAGAGTGCAGACATATTTAATATTCTAAGTGATTTGTGGCTCCTATACAAGGCTATAAGAGTATTGGCGCAACAAAACTCTTCCTTCGCACAACAAACATATTGGGGCGCAACAAACACCTTTTGTGGTGCCTACACACTGCAGTCACTTTATAAGCGCAACATAGGACTTAACATTGAGAAGCAAATCAATTTTAATTGATTTGAAAAGTCTACACCATACAAAAACAAAATGACTGGTTCATTTTGATTCGTGGATTTGTGGAGACACACAACCAAACAAAGAGATACAGAGAGAATATTGAAGCCGAAGAAGAAGAACTCACAAAGCCATATTCATTCCTTCTTCACCGGAGTTTTATATTCTAGTCGGTTCATTATGTTACAAATACATAGGGCTATTGTAAAACACTCTCTGTTAGCTTGATTCCGTTAGTACAAATACATAGTCAAATATTGTATAGGGATTAAGTTATATCTCTTTGTAGAAGCAAAGAACTAATCTGTTCTTTAGAAATCAGTTATATTTTTAGCTTGGTATAACAAACTCAGGGTTTATATACGAAAGATATATTCCCAGAAACTTGTCTCATTAAATTACTTGCTAATTTTCTAGAAAATTAATGATTATTCTTAAATACAGAAAGTTAGTAAGCCAGCCTCCTAAATACTATTCACCTCATGAACTCGAACCCACTAACCGAACTCTAAATTATTTATTCGCAAAAGATTTGAAAGAGTTTTTTAATTTAGTGATTATCGTATTCAACCCCCCTTTTCTACGATACTTCCGAGACCCAACAATTGGTATCAAAGTAGACTGATTGATATACAAATCAAGATCCAAAACTCAGTGAAACTCACCATGACGAACCTGTCTAGAAGCAAGATGAGGCATTGTTAAATAAATTTAATTATAAACTTTTAATAATTTATTTTATAAAATTTATAAAATTTTATGTTATAAATTTTAATTAGTTTATTTTATAAATTTTAATTAGTTTATTTTTTAAATTTTATATTAAAGTTATTTTATAAACTTTTATTAGTTTTTGTTATAAATTTTAATTAGTCTATTTTATAAATTTTATATGTTAAATTTATTTTATAAACTTTTATAAGATTTGTTTTATAAGTTTTTATTAGTTTATGTTATAAATTTTAATTAGTTTATTTTATAAATTTTATATGTTAAATTTATTTTATAAACTTTTATAAAGTTTATTTTATAAACTTTTATAAAGTTTATTTTATAAACTTTTATAAAGTTTATTTTATAAACTTTTATAAACTTTATTTTATAAACTTTCATTAGTTTATGTTATAAATTTTAATTAGTTTATCTTATAAATTTTATATTAAATTTATTTTATAAATTTTATAAATTTTTATCAGGTTATGTTATAAATCTTAATTAGTTTATTTTATAAAATTTATAGTAAATTTATTCTATAAACTTCTATAAAATTTAATTTATAAACTTTCATTAGTTTATGTTATAAATTTTAATTAGTTTATTTTATATATTTAATAAAGTTTAAAATTTTAAATTTATTATAACAAAAGCCACAAAAGGAAGCAGCAGAACTCGGAAGCAGATTGGTATGCTCAAGGAGTTTGTAGTTGAAGATTTTTCTGGGTAATGAAAACAATCAAAATTGACTGAAAAATATCCAATGAAGTTAATTCTAGAACAGGTTGAAGAAATAATGGTATTAATTTCCTTAGAGGTTACTCCATAGGATCCCACTAGTTATTCAGAAGCTGCAAAAGAAGAGATTAATTTGGGTACAATTTTTGGTTAATTTGAGTTGTATTTTTGGATGAAAAATCTTAGGGGTTAAAGTAGTGAAGGAGAACAGACTGGACTACCTGACATCTCAGTGCAAGCCTTAAAGTTTATTCAATAGGGAGATTACAGGAAGTTCGTGCTAACACTGCTGATCATCTGGAACACAGGATTACAGCCAACAGGGATTTAAGGATACAACCACATTGTTTGTAGAAGAACTGTATGTGCTGAAAGCCTATGAACTAGAACAAGGGCTGAAAAAGATAATATTTGGTAAAGCAGGTAGTTAGCATATAAACTGTATTTGTGACTCAGGAACCAAATTTGATTGAAGTCAAGGTTGAGAACCTCTGAACAAAAATGAAATGATCGAAGAGGCTGAATTGAAGATGTTGTAGCTCGAGGTAGTGGTCAATGTGTTGTATATGAATTTGACACTTTGGAATATCTTGAGAACTCGACTGCAAGTCAAGCCTGTAGGGCAACAGGAAGTTCAGTAACATCAGGTTCAGACAGAATCCTAATTTTAAATCTAAGGTCCTTAACTATAGATTCTATGTAGGTGATTTTCAAGATCAGTTGAAGAGGCGGTTGCAAAACAGAGATGGTTTAAAATAGAAAGACAAGATTATGGATCATGCTACACAGTTTGAAGAAGCCTGTACAAGCAAATGATGATAGAGACTATGTTGGGTTGTAGTAGGAATCTCAAGAATTAGTGATGATGCATCAAGGGAAAGCATTTATTTGTGAAGTTAAATGCAAGGCTGATTCTATCAGTGACAGTGATGAACCAAATGGATATCTGGCATCAATGACTAATACTGGAGATGAATAACTAAGCACTTCACAGGTACGCATTCTAACTAGTATATGTTTATCTAATTCAGAACTGTATGATTATTTGGTATTGAAATGTATTATATTCATGTCAGCATGTTAGCATCTTAGGACTTAAATGTTTAATTGATTGGTAAGGATAAGATTGCATGCTAGGATTCATGAGTTTAAATAAGTACATTTCATATTTGATTTTTTATGCAGTAAAATGAATATCTAGAATTAGATAGGGTATTCTAGACGGTTAGGTGTATCCCTGAATATTTGCTAGAACTTGATTTAAATCTTATGTGATTTAATACATCTACTAATGTTGTGAAAATTGCTAAATAAACAAACAAGTCATAGATCAGATATTTTATTTTTATTCTTATTGTGATAAATGACTTGTTAAATGTAAGTGGACTTTGATATTGCTCATAATGTCTTATTCAAATATTCTTCATATTCTTAAAATTATTTATGTGCTTATTTTCATATGATTTGCTTACACTCACATAGTTGCACTTAAATGTCATATCATATCATGTATTGCTTGTTAAGGAGTATAATATTAAAAGATAGTATAATTATCTATGTAGTCAGTAAAACTTGTTGATTCGAGGATTAATCTAAAACTGACTTAGGTAATTAGAGATAGTTAAAAATGCTAGACAATAACATAAATGTATTAGGAAGAATTAGTAATCAATTTGTTAGTTCTTCTATTCCATGTACTTTTAGAAAATTATTGAATATCTGTAAATCTGCTTGACATATGGCTACAGTAGATAATACTAATTTTTCTAATATGCATAAATTGAAGTTATTGTTACCACCATTTAAAGCAATATCTCTAACCCATCTAGACTCAATTGAAGTTGAGTACCAAGAAGCTTAATCATTTGTCATTGCAGAGTATGTAACAAAAGGTAAAAGTTATGTGACTTCGTGACATTTATTGTTCGAGGCATATGATTAAGATTAAAGCTCTAACATCACAGTTGGTTGAGAAAGCCTACCCAATGGTAACCTTTGGAGATGACAGCAAATGATGTACAAGGGATTTGGCTATCATGATTTTGGAATTGTCATCAGTGGAAGCATCTTTCTTGTTGAAGGACTTAACCACTATCTATAGGGCACTAGGGAATTCTTTGTCAAGGGTTATCTCGAAAAGCATTGAAAAGGAAAAGTGGTTGATTTGAAGCAAGAAGGTTGGAAGCTCACTCAATCTGAGAGTGAGGAATTTTGTTCATAGCTGACATGGAATTTTGTATGCAAAGTTGAAGTGAACTTTTCAGTAAAGCTTCATCAGTAAAGAGTTAGCTATGGCATAAGAAGCTCTCACACTTGGTGAACAACACAATGGATTCTTTAATAAAGAAGAAATTGGTGAGAGGACTGCTTCATATGGAATTCTATTTAGAAGGACATTTTGAAGTATGTCATATAGGGAAGTCAATGAAAACATCACACTGAAGAAAATTATGTCATGGAAAAAATATGCTTAGTAGTGGTTGAAGACAACCCTAGTTACAATTTGGTGATATTCGTGCATTCAACAGATAAAATATCACAGATGGTGATTGATCACATAGGTAAGATCAAGTTGGAATCAAAGTAAGCTGTGAGAACTTTAAAGTCAGATAATGGAACTGAATTTCGCGAATGAAGTCTGCACTTATAAAGGTACTTTACAGCTGAAGCAATTAACACAGCATGCTGCTTTAATAAAAAAGATCGTGAAAAGACATCATATGAGTTAATGGCCAATCAGAAGCAAACACTGAAGCTCCTTCGTGTGTTTGGAAGAAATTGACATTTATTGAAGATTTAGATGAGTATCTTGGCAATTTTGAAGTTAAGGCTCATGGAACAATTTTCTAGGCTACTCATTGAAGTTGAAAGCTTATGAGGTGTATGTGATTGAAAACCAGAAGGTGATTGAAAGTATGAATGTATCGTTCAACTACAACAAGCTCCCGAGAATTCAAATGAATGACTATTCTGAATCGTTGAATTTTGACATCCCGTCAGAGTCAAATTCAGATACTGATGTTGAAACCGAGGTTGCAAAAGGAATCAATGATAATGGTGATGATTCAGCTCTTATTAGTGGAAATGGTAGTAAATCTACATAACTCGTAAACTTTAACAGAATCCACAAAAAAAGGTGAAGGATCTTCAACACATCCTAGCAGCAACTCTGGGGGAGTAAATAAAAGAAGGATCTACTAGTCGTACTCACAATGAAGATAAAAGGAATACATCAAGAACATATCTGCCAAGACAAAAGGTTTAAAGTCAAAGTCATTCATAGAGTCTAGTTCTTAGTAAACTGGATTATTGAGTAAAGGCTAGAAGTGCTAATCAAAATGAACATACATTTTTTTGGGATATAACATCTCGAATCCCAAAGAATACTGAAGAAGCACTGATTGATCCAGATTGGGTGATTAGAATGCAAGATAATCTCAATCAGTTAGAAAGGCAGAAACTACTGAAGTTGGAACCCAGACCACAAGACAAGACTGCATTTGGTATTATAAGGGTTTACAGAAACTGGATGATTATTGGCATTGTTATGAGGGACAAAGCCAAATTGGTTGCTACAGTTACTATCAAGTAGAAGGTATCGATGATGATGGAAACAGAATCTTCCTATTAGGGATCTATTAGGGCTGAACAAGTTGATGACCTAATAACAGGATATACCTAGCATATGTTGAGCAGTCAAGCATGAATATCTATCAGATGAATGTGAACTAGTGCACTCCTGAATGGTGAGTTAGAAGTTGAAGTTGATGTACGACATTTTCTGGACTTTGAAGTTGCAGATATATTGGAATTTGTATATCATTCTCTTCACAAGATCTCTATGAATGGAGTTAGGGATTCAAGCAAAACATCAAGGACATGGTATGGCACTCTAACTGCTAATTACATGAAAATGATTTTATATTAGAGTAGTTATACACATATATCTCTCTAGAATACAAAGCACACACAATGTAATATATGTGCAAGTATACCATGATTATATTATATGTGGGTCTACTAATGAAAATTTGGCAAAAGTTTATTGCTAAGTTAATGCAGAGTAGTTACAAAATGAACATGTTGGAAGAGTTACAATTATTTTTGAATTATAATTAATTCAAAAAAATGATGGCAATTAAGTCAATGATCTTTTGAAGATGCGCAATTTAGAAGATTCTAGAGCTTCCAAGACTTCTTGTCAATAAACCACTAAGCTTGATAGTGAAGACAAGACAGATACAGTGAATCAAGACATTAGAAGAAGTTTTGAAGTCTACTACAGGTCACTGAAAGAAGTTCATTAATATGTCCAAGCGTTAGTGAAGGATAATGTGTAAAGACTTTCAGGGTTTCAGAAGTGTTGAAGATTTAGTATAGAAGTGTCACTAGAAGATTTCAGTGTAAAGGCATTGATTGAAGATAGACAGTGTTCGAAGCATAGGAATCTAGAAAGGTAAAAATAAAGGTTAAAGAAGACAGCTGCAGTCTTGAAGTTATACTCACTAAAAGAAGTTCATTCATATGTTCAAACATCAGTGAAAATCATATAATGAAGTATTCAAGATTGTGGTAATAATGGAGACGTTGGCGAAGTACTAGAAAAGATTCTAGTGAAAGTACTATGTGTATCAACAGTCAGTGTTTAAAGCAATGTAACAGTCCAAGGTTAATTAGCTGAAACAGAACAGATGTTAAGGGAATTCAATTCAGTGTTAGTCATTTGTGAAGCAAACCAGTGCCCTAACCGTCAGCATAACAAGGAGAGAATTACTTTGATTTATCAGAAGAAATTCAGTTGATCAAGCTAGAAGAGTGAAAACCAAGTGGTAAATACTTCAAACATTTCAAGAATATGACTAAGGCAAGTATTACTACATTTGGTGGTTCCTACTCACTTGAAACCTTGTATGAGGCACAATAAAATGTCCAAGGCGCAAGGAAAAGGTCTTGTGGTGCCTATACAAAGAAACTACTGTATAGGCGCAACTAAACTTTCCAAGGCGCAAATAAGTTTAAGGGAGAATTTGGTGGCGCCTACATAGGGGTTGTAGCGTACAGGCGCAAGAAAATGAGGCTAAGCGCAAGGAAAAACATCTAGAAAATTCACCAAGTGTTTTGTGGCGCCTCCCCAAGGCCACAGGAGTACAGGTGCAACAAACTAGTACTTGGGCACAACAAAACTCCCAAGGGTGCATTTTGATGGCGCCTATACAAAGCAATGAGAGTGCATGCGCAAGGAAACATTTGTTTAATATTCTAAGTGATTTGTGGCTTCTATACAAGGCCATAAGAGTATAGGCGCAACAAAACTCTTCCTTGGCGCAACAAACATATTAGGGCGCAACAAACACCTTTTGTGGCGCCTACACACTGTAGTCACTCTATAAGCGCAACATAGGACTTAGCATTGAAAAACAAATCAATTTTAATTGATTTGAAAAGTCTACACCATATAAAAATAAAATGACTGGTTCATTTTGATTCGTGGATTTGTGGAGACACACAACCAAACAAAGAGATACAGAGAAAATATTGAAGCCGGAGAAGAAGAAGTCACAAAGCCATATTCATTCCTTCTTCACCGGAGTTTTATATTCTAGCCGACTCATTATGTTGCAAATACATAGGGCTATTGTAAAACACTCGTTGTTAGCTTGATTCCGTTAGTACAAACACATAGTCAAATATTGTATAGGGATTAAGTTATATCTCTTTGTAGAAGCAAAGAACTAATCTGTTCTTTGGAAACCAGTTATATTTTTACCTGGGTGTAGCAACCTCAGGGTTTATATACGAAAGATATATTCCTCGAAACTTGTCTCGTTAAATTACTTGCCAATTTTCTAAAACATTAATGATTATTCATAAATACAGAAAATTAGTAAGTGGGCCTCCTAAACAATATTCACCTCATGAACTCGAACCTACTAACCGAACTCTAAATTATTTATCCTCAAAAGATTCGAAAGAATTTTTTAATCTAGCGAGTATCGTATTTAACCCCCCTTCTATGATACTTCTGGGACCCAACAAATCCGTTTTGTACAAGTACAAAAACTAGAATGATCAGTAGAGTCAGAGAAAAATTCTGGGTTGCTGAAATTACGGTGGTGATTGATGATGTTGAACGACGTAGGTCGGTGGAGATGTGGTGTTTTGGGGGGTGAGATTGTGGAGGACGAAAATGCTTAACACACAAGAATTAGGGTTCTTGCCTGCTAGTGACTACTCGGGGTCCCCAACAATGTGCCTACGTACCATTTATATAAGGATCAAGCCCAACGTAGTTCTTGGAGAGCACGAAACCTAATAGGGTTAGATTTCATTCTCCAAAGTTGATTTGGTCCACCGCCTAGAATACACCTGGGCTCGAGTCGTCGAAACCCAACTACGTACAAGGAATGTGGCGGTTAGGTGATCGGTACGACATCGTCGCAAACCGGCCTGGGCCCAATCCATCACCCCTTATATCGTAACTTTAATGGGCTAACCCTCTAGAAATGTTATCATAGACGAGGAAACTAGATTAGCCTGGATGGAACCTAGCCTTCATAAAAATTACAATCAGCAAGTCCTTCAGAAGATAGTATGTTTTAGGCCCACATTGAGCGATGTTGAATACATATGGGTGAAGCCCAATCTATAAGTCCTTTGGTAAATAAATTCTCTAGGAAGAATGTTCATGTTCATTCCGCAAAGTGGGTATGGTTGATTATCGATGATGTCTGAGCCCATATATATCAACATAGCCCAACTACTCCAAATATGTCATCCAAGGTCAGAATACATGTAACCAGGCGTGACCCTTCGATTTGGGCGAGGTCCGTACAACAGATCTTCCATAATATAAACCTTCCGCAAAATAGGCAAGGTCGAAGTACGATAACATTAAACCTATACACACTGGGCCAGACCCAATGGCCCAAAACATGTCGTTCAGAATAAATGGCCGCATATTGGGCGAGGCTCCTTAATTAGGGCGAGGTTGCCCAAAATATGATAAAGGCGAGGCTACACTTCCTGTTCTTCCAGAACATTGATGTACCCGAAGAGCGTACATGTCTCCATCCTCCGTAAAGTAGGAAAGGTTTATGTAAAGATGTGCCTGAACCTATTACTTTTCTAAACCAATTGTCGTAACAAGGGCGATGCCTCATCCATAGTGGCAATGTCTTTATGTTCCATGGGCTTAAGTCGATTCATTCGGGCTAGACCTATACTTTTGGGCGAGGTTAACCGAACGAACGAAGTTGTACAAGAAAACGTGCGACAAGAACGCCGAGCGGACGAGGTCGGACGAGGATGCACTAGCAGATATGCGGACGAGGTTAGACAAGGATGCACGAGTGAACAAGGTTGGACGAGGCTGCACTAGCAGATATGCGGACGCGGATGGATGAGGCCGTATGAGCGGACGAGGTTGAACGAGGCCGCACGAGCGGACGAGGTTGGATGAGGCCGCACAAGCGGACGAGGTTGGATGAGGCCGCACTAACAGATATGCGGATGAGGTTGGACGAGGCCGCACGAGCGGACGAGGTTGGGCGAGGCCGCACTAGCGGTCATGCGGACTAATGTCAACACATCCAGGAGAGGTACATTTTTTCTAGCGAGGTTGATCCTCTGGGCAAGGCTTAATATCGAAGAATCAGTGTATCATGAATTACGTATCCATTCATTACTTTTCTCCCATTTGGGTGAGCCTATGTTGAAATGGTGAAATCTTCCATAAGCCTTACCTTACCAGCAAGCGCAGGATTTTGTATGTCATGGATACGCGTATCCAAGGTCAATATACTTTGGCAGAAGCACTGAGAGTTGCCTTTCTTGCCCTTAAATGCCTCTTAGTTGAGCCTAGATCCAGGCCTGATATGGATCAGGTTGTTAAAGCTTTAGAGCAGCTTCAGGACATGAAAATCTGAGTAAATAGTAGAAGTGAAGGTCTGCAGAAGCATCATGGTGCATAAATTTCTGTTCTTTCTGTGGGTAAAGTGAACTATTAGACTTAAATACCGTCACAATTATGTGTTTTGCTTCAGGAGAGATCTATAGAACAGATCATACAGAAGGATTAAACTTTAAAGTATAACATCAGCGTTGAGAGTTAAATGACCACACTTGTATTAGTGCATACTATGTTAATTTACTGTACAGTTCTTATTTTATCTTGTCAGACTATCTGCATCCATTAGATTATGCTTGTATCTACATTATGATTGGAGAGGAGGAGGATTTTTGATATTTATCAGTTGAACACAAAATTGTTGATGCGAATAGCTGAATTGTGCCTTGTCAGACTGCTAATACAAAGATTAATTCTAACTCTGTTGTCGCACCTAAGATATTGACTTCATGTATTTGGAAATTTGGGTGGGATGAAGTTGTAGTTGTCGACTTGCCCCTTTTTGTTGTAAAAAGTAACTTGAGTTCAGGTGGAGGCATAGGTGCATGTGTAAATAAATTTTTACAACTTAGTCATTGACTGTTACTGTGCTATTATTATCTAATAATGCTAAGTTATCAAGGGAGCGTGCTACTGCTATAATATTAATTCGTAAGACAGAAATTGTAAACAATAAATTTGAACAAGCAGACGGAACCATAAAAGGAATATATATGGATTCTTGGAAGACAAATGGTAAGCAATTTTATTCGATTTTACCTGTTGGTTTTCAGAGATTTTTTGATCTTGTAAAGATGCTATATGGAAATAAAATATAATCAACACGACTTGTAGATCAAAACTTGTTTGTGGTATCAGTAAACAAATTTAGTTCCAGGGTTTCATCCTCATCTTTCTCTCCGTAAAGAATATATATAAGATCCTGATAAGTCATCATCTTAACATTTTGAGATTTTAGGAAAATCGATAACTTAACATCTATATACATTGCTTTAACGGAGTACCGTTGTAATGTTGTTCCATCGGACTTGAGTAATCTCCCAAAAGTTGCTTATAATGTGAAATGAAGGGGAACACAGGGCAATAGAATTGTGCATGCAAACGTTATAGAACACCTTGTTTAGTATCTCGCTATCTCTATCAACCGTGCAACTAATAAATCTATCCGTTCTTTACATTTGAGCAGGTTGGGGAACTATAACATGAACAATCGTAATATCCACAATAAAATCCAAATGCTCTGTAATAAACCTACTAATACGATATGACCACTTTCTTCGAAACTAGGTCATATGTTCTGAGAATTAATTCTGAGTCAAAACGAAGAATTTTCCAACTACAAACCCTTTTGAAGAAATAGACCAAGAATTTTTAATAACGTTAGATTATGAAGTAAATCTATATAAATTTAAATAATAAAATTACTTAAATTAAATTAATAAAATAAATTTATTTAAATTAAGTTTATAAAATAAACATTTTCAAGTATAAATAATAAACTATTTTAAACTAAATTTACGAAATAAATTTATTTAAATAAATTTTTCTAAATTTGAATTCATAAAATAAATTTATTTAAACAAATTTAAGTAATAAAAGTAAATCTATTTTAATTTAGAGAATAAATTTATTTAATTTAAATTTATAAAATCAAATTATTTAAATTAAGTTTATAAAATAAACTTTTTCAAATTTGAACAATAAACTCATTTAAATTAAATTCACAAAATAAATTTATTTTAAATAAAATTTATACAATAAATTTATCTAAATTTAAATTTATAAAATAAAATTTTCTAAACAAATTTAAATTACAAAATTAAATCTATTTAAATTTAGAAAATAAATTTATTTAATTTAAATTTATAAAATAAACTTATTTAAATTAATTTCATAAAATAAATTTTTACAAGTTTAAATAATAAACTCATTTAAATTAAATTCACAAAATAAATTTATTTTAAATAAAATTTATTTAAATTTAAATTTATAATTTAAATTTTTCTAAAAAAAAATTAAATTATAAAAGTAAATCTATTTAAATTTAAAGAATAAATTTATTTAATTTAAATTTATAAAATAAACTTATTTAAATTAAATGTATAAAATAACTTTTTTAAGTTTAAATAATAAACTTATTTAAATTAAATTCATTAAATAAATTTATTTTAAATAAAATTTATAAAATAAATTTATCTAAATTGAAATTTATAAAATAAAATTATTTAACAAGGCCAGTAAACACTTAAAGTCCAAACAGCTTCGGTGCCCTAAGCTTCGCAGGACTACGAATCTTTATTTGTACATCAATCAGCAGGCTCTAATGCCAATTGTTAGAATCAACAAACTTTAAAGAAGTAAACAAGATTCAAGTTAAATACATATATTATGTTACCATGATAAATAGACTATTATAGAAGGGGGGTTGAATATAATAGTACCAAATAATCGATTAAGAACACAAGTATATAAAAGATGAACTATCTTGTATTAACTTGAATGAACTGAATACAAAACTCTCTCAAGAAAATCAATGTTCTTAAGAGATGCTAGGTTATGATAATGATAATTATGTGTGTTACTATGATAACCTAATTCTGTATTTATATAGACACAGTTACAAATCCAATTACAAAATAGATAATGATAAGGCTAGCTTCCATAAGGTAATAGAATTGTATTTGACTTCCTTCTTCACTATCCAAATCAAATTCTAATTTATCTGTTTACTTCTTTGACAAACTCTGATTATAAACTCTATCGGTTGATAATCTATGATATAGTATTCTCTGTTAGAGTAAACTCTATCGACAACTTCTTAAACTCTGATGACATCAGCATAAACTTTGTTCTTGATATTCTTTGACAACATCAGTGTTTGATTTTCTAACAATCTCCCCCAATTTATGTTTTATTAAGTAAAACATAAATTCTACTTATGATGTCAAAAACCTAGAGACAAATGTATCAGAGTTTGAGTTTTCCTTCTTGACTTATATTCTTTTGTAGGAGAAATCTTCAGTTAGAAACTTTCCTGGTAACTTCTTCTCAGCATTCTTTAACAATTCAATATGCTTCCCCTTCAATTCTTTCATTTGATCAGAAGAATCATCAATCTGGAATATTTCAGCTCTCAAGTTGTATATTGATGATCTTTCTATTCTGTCATCTAGAGGAATACAACAAGCTTTCTTTCCATTAGGGTTTAGTATAAGTGTAGGGATTCATAACACCATCTTAACCTTTGCATCCCCTTTTGTCATTTCTTTTTCAGAATCATCTTCAAGCAAATATCTTGGTCTATACTCCTCAGAGTTTATAATTAGCGGCCTCTCATTCTTTCGCTTCTCAATAACTACTCCTTCCATAATCTTTACCCATATAGATGTAGCTTCATTCTCATCATTCAGGAGATAAAGAACATATTTAAGTTCTTTAGATGACTTGTGAATTAAAACTTCTTCAGCAATCTTCATTACTTTCCCATACTCCAAGAAATATATAAGCTTCTCTTTGGCTTGTGCACCATCAAAAATGTCCTTTACTATGTGTACATATATCAATTTGTCCAAATGTTCTTGTGTCAAATCTTCATCAGGCTTTTTTTTAAAGAAAAAGGATCTATGAAAGTATTTGCTTCACCCCTGTAGACTTTGGCTTGAGAATCACTAATACCACCCTTGTTTTTACCAAGTCTGGCATTGAGAGTTGTGGTTTCATAATTAGTCCACAGAAGATCAGTATTTTTCTTTCTGAACAGAGTTTGTTGTTCCTCTTCCTCATCTTCAAAACTTGTTCCACCTGGGAGAAATGTTATACCAGACATAGTAAGAGGATTTTTTGACTTAGCTGGAGCTTTCTTTTGGATTGTAGGAGTTGGATTTGATTGAACAGTTGGCTTTGCTTGAGTTTCAACAGACTTAGGAACTTCAGCAGGTTTAGGTTCAATTTTCTTTGTTTGAGTAGGTGCCTTCCTTTGAACTAGAGTCTTCTTCACATATTTTCTTTTCTTCTGGACTTGAGCATTGTCAGTACTAGATTTATTCAATTCTTCTTCCATAACAACTGGATCCATTCCTGGATTTTCTTCTTCAAACAATTTTCTAGCCAGTTCTGCATCCTTTATGTTTTGTTCTTCAATTCTATCAGTCTTTTCTTCTTCTTTTTCAAGCCTCTTTGCTAATTCCATATCAGCATCCATCAGAGTTTTCTTGTTGTCAGAGTTTGATGGAATTAGAGTTTGAGAAGAAGTTAGAGTTTGTCTAGTTAGAGTTTGTTTTCCTTGGTTTCCATCCTTATGACTCCCTTGACCTTTATCATTGCCACCATCATCAAGTATATCAGATTTTTGCACAACATACTCCTTGCATTTGTCCTTTGAAACTTTCTCCCCCTTTCTGACATCATCCCTTTTTCTAATGGTTAAGATTTCCACAATTGTATGCAACATTGTTTGCATGGAGGTGATAATAGTAACAATATTAGCAACTTTGACTTCCAAAGTATCGTGTTTTGCAGAAACGTTCTTGAGCTTTAATTCCAATGCATGTTGAGAAGTGATTACATAAGTCTGAACAGAGGCACTAGTTTTGCTAACAGAATCATTTAAATCACAAACTTCATTATAAAGATCCTTAGTTAACACAGTAGTGGCCTTCAGAATAGTCTTCATCTTTGCAGAGTTCAATTCAGAATCAGCCTTTTGAATCAGGTCATGAACATGAGGCCAGGAAATATCTTCATTAGGAAATTTCTAAGACATGTCCCAGATGGATTTTCTGTGAGAGTTGAGAAGATCCTCATTAGATGGTTCTCCCTTGGAAGTAAAATCCCTCATTACTCCTTCTTCATCCAAAACAGCTTCAATGTCACCCCTGAGGGATTCCACAACCATATAGTCAGGATATTCCATCCTTAATCGCTCATGTGCATTAAATGCATTAACATGCCACTTCTTGGAGCTATACCTCTGAGTGTATGGAATTGATAAATCAGTGATTTCTTCATCCTCAAAGACTGGCTCATCAGATAATGTATCTCCACCATCAGAGTTTGCACCAGTATCAGAGTTTGGAAACTCAGAGTTTAAAGATTGAGAATCAGTCATACTCTGAGTACCTTGAGTAATAGTTAAAGTTGATGGAGTTTCCAAAGACTGTACAGAACGAGGTTGCACCAGAATAGCATTAGAGATTGCCAATGGATCTGCATCAGAGTTTGACTTCTCAGTATCAGAAACAACAATATCTTATATCATTGATTGAGTGCCTTCATCCAAACTTTGATTGGATGGTTCTTCTGTGGCAGGAGCCTTAACAACTGCTTCAACCCTTTGAGCTGAAGGATCTTATTGGTTTTTACCCCTGATCCTTGTTGGCTTCATCTGCTTCTTGGGTGGCTGCTGTTGCACTTTGAGCAACAGGTTCTTGTGTGTCCGGCCATGTTGAGATTGCTACCTCACTTTGAGAGGCAGGTTCTTGTGTATCTTGGCCAAATGAGACCTGCTTCTTCTTCTTCCTGGTGAATAGCTTAGAACTACCAGGGGCTGGAGATGTCGGAGACTTCTTTATAGCCATTTCTTTGGTGAGTTGTCAGGAGAATCAAATACAATGACTGGAGCAGCTTCACTTGCAAGATTTTCGAATGAGTCACTTTCTTCTTTCTTGGCAAAATCATCATTTTTCTCAGTCTTGATCACAACATTAGACTTTATTATTTCATCAGAGATTATTTTTGCATCAGAGTTTAATACTTGAAGTTGAGCAGAGTTTGGTTGATCAGAGTTTAAGACATCAGAGTTTAAAAGACCTTCAGAGTTTATGAGTTGTGAAGGATCAAAGTGTATTTGTTCAGAGTTTGATGCCTTATTCAATCTTTTTCTTTTCTTTTTGAGTTCAGGCATTGGATCCACATTAAATGGCTTCATGAATGGATCTGGAGGAATCTCAGAAGCCTTCTTCACTAACTTCTTCAATGGAAATACCAGACCTTCATTACTTTCATCAGAATCAGTGTGTTCATCAATCAACCTCTTTTTCTTTGGAGATGACTCTATGACTAATTTTCCTTTTCTCTTGTTGCCTAGCCCTTGTTGAGAGGTTTTTTATAATAACTATATTTTTTTATTTAATTAATTATGATATTAATAATTAGAATTAGACTAGAATTAGAATTTGTAAGATTAGATTTTAATAATGATATTTATTTATATTGAATTTGATTTAAAATAGAATTTAAAATTAGATTAGTAATTATATTAAAAAAAGAATAATATTTATTAGACTTTATATATATACCCTACCCTTATATAAACATTCGTGAGTTTTATAAAAACCCTAAATTAGACGGAAGGTCGATTAAGGAAAACAGGAGAAGAGCCGTAGCAGAGGTATGAATTATATAAAAGTTTTTAGTTAATCTTTGACTAATAGGTCCCATGATGTGTTGATAACACTCGTAAGCATGTTAACTAATTGATACAGAGGTTAGTAAACGTACATGAGTTTTGCAGGTAAGCTTTTGAAACCATGTCATCTATTTAATGTATTAATTATAGTTAATATTTTATTACCAATGCAATGCCCTGTGCGTGAGCTACCATGGATTCAAAATAGTTTTTTTATGATTAAAATTAATGTGAAGCGGGGTCACTGGCACGAGTAGTGTATCATGACTCGGACTCTGTTTATAAGACGAGTTAATTGATTAAGAGTATAATGGTTAATAAAAATGTATTATTAATATTTTATTATATTTTTGTAAATTAGATTGAGAAAAGGGTGTTTAGCGGGTCAATTGCAAATATCGTTAGTATTTGTGATTGCTATTTTTGAGGTACGGATTTCATCCCCTTTCTCTTCAGCAATACTCTTTTTAGGATTAATTATATTTAATTCGTTCTGTTCGTAAATCTGTTCCTTTCGTTGTCATTTGTTTTAACTGTTTTGATTTTTCGAAAGTTATTTTAAAGTTGATTTCGAAATATCTAAATATTTGTCTCTGCGATTTTTGAAAATTATGTATGTTACATATCTGCGTGGAATATTTGAAATATCTGTTCAGGTGATTTTAAAATTGTGAAAATTATTTTATTTGAACCCTTAGAGTGATATAGGGTATACCGATTTAACCAGCTGTAGGGGTACTACATCCATGTCATTGCGGCACTAGTGACATGACACTTCCGTGGCAGTGTGATTAGTCACGACGTATCCTTCTGATAGCTCAGGTGGTGAGCTTTGCGCATTTGATATTTGTTTGAGGATACGTGGGTGCACCCAGAATTTGATTTGATTTGTGCTTTGATATTTGACGGTGATGTTGTATATGCCGTACACGTTGTCCGGTTTGTTGCACGCATTAAGTACCCTATGATGTGTGTATCTGTTATATGTTTTGTATCGGTATGAAATATCCTAACCCCTCTTTGTTTCAGCCTTGTCTTAAAAAAATTAATGATTATTTATAACGGTCAAACTATATATCTTGTTTCTGTTTTATAAACTGTATTCCAATCCGTACTGGGCATTTGGCTCATGCGTATTCTTTCTCCTGGCAGGTACTTAGGGAGATCTTGGGCTGTGTGATGGAGAGCTCCCTTATTTATATTTATTAGGACGTTTGAACTTAAAGGATTATTTTAGTCATTTTTATTATTAGAGATTTTGGATTTATTCGCATTTATCATTTTGAATTATTTTGGAGGTATTGATATTAGTTTGGAGACCTGTTGGACCTATTTAATTATTAAGTTTGATGGATTTTATTACTCTGTACACAGGTTTGTGGTTTGATAAGTAACCCCTCGTCTTATTTTGGGAAGTGGGTGTTTGTTAGGTCCAAATGTGTTGTTGATGAGGGTGAATACAACTTTTCAACTTTATGAAGCAATAAATACTATGTAATAAATACACAATGATTCAAGGAATATATGTCTTATATATAACTTGAAAGGGTTGTTACAACATTCATTACAATAGTACAACAGAAGTAAAGAGGGTAGTAAATGATACTAATCTCTGTGAATACTCTCTCTCTCTTTTAACAAGTGTTTCTCTCAAATATTGCTCTTTTTAAAATGTTACACGAGTACTTCTATTTATACTACTTGTAATCTATGACTTGTAGTCTTCAACAGATAAGATATGAGTGGTCCAATGTTGTCCACGTAATTCTTATCTTGTCTTGAAAGCTTGGAAATAGCCAACCAGATGATGTCATGTGTCATGTTGAAATTGTCCTCTATGTAGAATTTCTACATAAGAATTTCTACTTACCATCTCGAACATTTAAGTAGAACTTCGACATAGGAATTTTCTACTTACACTCTATCTCGAATATTTAAGTAGAACTTCTACATAGGAATTTCTACTTAGGCTCTATCTCGAATATTCTAAGTAGAACTTCTACATAGGAATTTCGAGATAGCTTCCTTCTTGTGTACTTAGAAAATATTCCACTTCCAGAATTTCTACTTGTCTCTAAGTAGAAACTTATCTAGAATTTCTAGATAGAAATTTCTACATAGGTTCCCCAGTAAGTACTTAGAGAAATTCTGGGCTTCAACTAGAAACTTCAATGCAACATCTTGAACTTGTGATTTCTTCTTGTCTTCTATATTCTTCAACAAGCTCTTGAACATGGATCTCTACTTAAATTGTATCAATTACCTTGTCTTCAATTTGTATTGATTTCTTTGTGACTTCTTGTTCTTGATTGTCTTCCGGTTAAGTATCTTATCTTTAGTTGAGTTACATTAGTTACAGTGTTACAAGTTTAGACACTCTGCCTTTCAATTTCCCCCTATTTGATTGTCTAACAATGACATTCAAATTAAAGAAGGATAACTCAACTAAATAAATGAGACGAGAAAAGATAAGTAACATTAAAGTCTTGTTCATGTTACAACTGAAATGAAAATTGAAAAACAATACAAAGAACTTAATAATTAACTTAAACTAGAAAGAGAATTTGAACCTCGAATCAATGATCTTTGGAATGATTTCAATCACCTGGATTGTTTCATGTCTTTCCGTCAAACTCATATCACCTTATTGGATCCACTCTGATTCACGGTTATAGTATGGTAAATTAGCCTATCTCGCACACCGTGGTCAGGTGAATTTTCCTCAAGTGAGTTAGAGCAACCAAAAGATATGAAGTTTTTCCAACTTCAAGTTCACATTCCTCCGAGCTTTCATTCTAATTCCGTTTCCCCTTCCTAATTTCTTTCTCAGTATCGCGCCTATCTTCTCTTTGTTTTTTGCGCATGTCTTTCTTTTGCTGTTCTCTCTTGTATACTGGATCATGTAACTGTGCCCATCTAGTATTCAACAGACTTACTTCTTCCATCTCTAGAGGATTCTTGGGTTCTGGATATGGATGTCTGAAAAGTCTTCTGAGTTTTTCCACCTCCTGAGTAGTCCTGATCTTTGGAATATCCTCAAAATTCTTCATGATGAGCTGTGATTTCCAGTGAGTTTTATCATCTTTAAACTGACAGTAGATCATCTTGGGGTAGCCCTTGACACGGTTAGTATTGAAGAAACTAGCCACATCTAACTCCATTCGTCTTTTCTCCTGAACTATCTCAGACAAGTACTTCAGTAGTCTCTGCTTCTCATCAACAAACGTATCCTCTACATCACCCCATTTGAATTCTTCCAATACTTTATCTAGAAATGCAGCCTCTTAAGTCTGTAGCAGCCATTTCCTACTCATATGCAAGAAGGTCTGTTTCTGGTCTGCATCAATGAATACCAAGGCATCAGCTGTATCATCAGCGTAAGAGTGAATCCAGTATACACTATCTCTTCTTGGAACACCAACTGCCTCCCTTATTTCTCCTTGTTCCAGTGGTCCAGAAGGAAGAGTCAGAGCTTTATTTACACTTTTCACATCTTGTAGAATATTCCATTTTCTCTCCATTAGCTATGGCTCAATCTTCACGTTGTCTAGAGGATTTGGAGCAACAATATCACATTTCCATATTTCGTTGTTTTTCTTGAATATTATCTTCTCAATGAACTCCACTGATTTTTCTTTGATGTCAGAAGTGAATCCATTGCTCATCATTTGTCTACATATCGCTTTTAAGGATTTCACTGATAGAGCCATTAAATCTTCTTCTTCCATACTAACCCTCTTCATTCTTCCATCTACTACCATACGAACAACATCTGGATTGGCTGAGAATTCTGGTCCCCTGTCCTGTGCTAGCTGCATTAACTGATCTCTGTACAGAATGCTAAGTTGCTCAGCTTGAGAGTATTGAATTTTAGTTGCTAGTAAGAACAACTCTGACGCAGATCTTCTTGAGATAAATTGATCATCCACGTACATGAAAGACATTGGGGCTCCTTCAACTAAGGTCAGAATGACTTGCCACTCCTTTACCACTGGTTTATATCCAACACGAACTTTTGAAATCATCCTTTTCAAAGCATTTATGTAGTCCACCGTCATTGGATTTTTCAGGTTCAAGTTATAGAAAAGATCATCTGCCTCATTGTTATGAACTCCATTTGTACAAGTCCCCATTAGTATCTTTCTTGCATCATCCCATTTATGTCCAATCCTCCGTTTGTCCAAATTAATCTGAGGATCAGCTAACCTTGCAAGCTCATAGTCATACTGCTTCTCCTTGAGTTCCACCTTCTTCTCAAAGAAAACAGCCTTTTCTTGCATCATTTTCATTTTAAAGAACTGAGCTTGTTCCAAGGCCAACTGTTGAGCTCTCAGGGTCTCTTCATCAACAGGGATCTCTTCAGTCTCTCCAATAGACATCCCAGCACCTCCACCTTGTTCCTTCAAAGATCTTTTAATAGCATGTGCTAGGGGTACGTCCTCCATATTAGAGTCTGAATCAACAACATGTACTTCTTCCTGTCGACTACCAAAGTCAGTGAATGGCTCTTCTTCTTCAACCACCACTACTTTACCATTTCTCTTCCTCTCAGCCTCCTCATCAGTCACTGGTTCACTTTCCTTCATTTGCTCCTCATCAACCAGAGTTGACTGTTGTCTCGTCTCAGGCTCTCTCTCCCCCTTAGGTGAGTTATCAGGAACACCACCCTGAGCAGGAGATCCTGCAGCATGTTGTAAACCACCATAGCCAGATCCGGAAGGTCCAGCACCAGCTCCACCAGTTCCACCAACACCACCATCATCTGGGGAAGGTTGATTATACTGTTCGTCAAAGCACTCCGGGGGCACGAAATGGCGAATTGCATACATCATTCGACTGATCTCCGTTGCCATGGTATGCATTACACTTTCTACGCTCCCCATCCGTTCGTACCGAGTACTAAAAGTGTTTGACCTAAAACCAATCATGTATGATGAGTTAGGAAAAAATTTCTGCTACTCTTATTTAATTTCATTTGATAATAATAAGGTATTTATTTGTTATGTTACGGGCTTAATCTATTTGAAGTGTATTAAATAAGATGTTCCATAGTTTAGAGCAAAGCTTCTAGAATTATAATGAGATTGTAATAATGAGATCTAGAAGATAATAGCTTTAGACTTAAATAGTTCCTGATCATAGGATAACTAATTGGAAATTGGTAAATCCGTAAAGATCAGTACATACTATGCTAGCTCTCTTAGGAGGATGTCTGTTCTCATAGACATTTGTGTGGTGACACTATATCTAGTATGTAGGTGCTTATTAAGGAATAAGTTCACTGAACATGACTCGATAAGTAGAACAACTAATGGAGTTTACTCACGTGTCGATAGTTGCTTATTAAGTAAATAGTTGTACAAGTATCCTTAGACTTGAGATCGTTAGAGTAATCTCGTACGCAATGATTTATACTTTGGTTTAGTCCTTAGTCTCTAGGACATTTATTAGGTCCATTCTGGGCATAGTGATTTGTGTATGGAGATAGTTAACGGATCAATAAAGGATCTGCCCCTTCCAGTAAAGGAAATGAATATCCTATGTTATTCTTAGATATGCAAGTTCAGGAATCTCTGGCCAGAGTGAATGAAATTAGAAAGAGTTTCTAATTTACATTAACCCCTAACTGCCCCATTGTCTGCCCGAACTGCTGCATCTGATTTTCAATTGCTGTCATACGAGTATCAAGATTTTCAAGAATAAGGGATGGTGTTTGGCTTACGTGTTCTCGTTCTAAAAATCGTTCTGTTAGTGTTTGTCGCTCAGTTCTTGACCTTAAAAATGAAGGTCCCTCACTCCCTAAATGCTCACACACACTCCCTGTCTCATGCTCGTGTATATCTTCAACAATATCACCAAGATTAAAAGCAGTACCTGCAGAAACTGGATAAGAAGAGTTAAGAGCAGTTATGGGATCTAAAGATCCTGTCTGATCCTGAGGTGGAATCTCAGGCTGAGAGACTGCAAAGTGTTCATGTACAACATCTGAACCGATCCTCTCTGCAGCATCAGTACGTACCGGTGAAGGTACTTTGGAAGTAAATAAAACTTCCGGCCTAGCTGAAGCAACAGGATCTTCAGAAGGCACAAAATCCTCACCAAAAGTCCTAGGTGTAGAATGTGTAAGGGGAGAACCACTCACGTGAGATGGAGAGGTTGTGATAGACACACTAGGTTTTGACTGGGCTTTTGAAGTAGTAGCGTGAGAAATTTTGGCTCGCTTCCGTATTAGGGGCTGTACTTCAGGGTTATTCTCATCAGAACTCTCACCTAATTCTACAGGTGTCGGCCTTTTAACTCCCGTCAACAAGGGTGAAAGTGAAGAAGTCAGGGAAGTAGACTCAGAAATTTGGCTATCACCCTGGGATAGATCCTGCGGGTTAGCAGAATCTTGGGCCACGGAATCAGAATTAGATGAAAAAGAAGTATTGGTAGTGTGAACAGAGGGCACCTCATGTTCAAAGAAATTACCTCCTTCATTACCTTGTTCAGCAAAGGGGTCGGATTCAGCATGAGTTGACCTAGGAGACGGTTGCTACTCCCTTTGCCCGGTAGAGTACTGACTGAGAGAATGGCCCTCTTCTCCGTCATCATCAAGTTGCTAGTCAGGAATCCCTTGAAATGTGTCAGTATGAGCAGATGGATTCTGAGCATGTGATGATAGTTGTAAAGTCTCCGCCAGAGTAGTGACATATGCATCATAAGAAAGCCACACTCGAATATTCTCATGAATAGACATAGGTTTACCCTGATGCTTATCCTAGTTAGCAATTGTTGTTAGTGACTTAGTTCCCATACCGAGAGATGCAGAGGTTGGACTCCTAACAAATGCCTGCCTAACTGATAAAGCATTAGATGGTACAAGATGATTAATTAGCATTTGTAAGAAACGGGGATACCAGCAGACAACATCAGTGATTGCAATGTCCCTGGTATCAGGTGATCCCATCATGGCCAAAATTTCAGAATGAACGATCCTTCCATAATTGATGTTGAGTTCACGGGCCAGGGAAACACCAAAGATTTGCATGGGAATAGGAATTTGATAAAAATCTCTTTCGCGTGCACGAAAACATCTTATAATAGCTTTGAAAAAGTAATTCCATTCCACATGAAAAAATTGTTTTTGAATAGTGGAAGTGGATATTTTACCAGTGGGAGGATAACATCCAATGTCCTCAAAAAACTTTAGGCGCTCGGCCGCTGTAGGTACAGGGTCATAAGAATCCTTGACTGGGAAACCAAGAACTCTATTAAAAACTACCTCTGTAACCTCATATTCTTGACCTTCTAAGGTAAACTTAAAACCATAGGGGGTCGATTTACTCCCATAAGGAACCGCACTGGTCCATAATTGCTGCAATGCATCATGAACCAGTGTTGGTTTTGCAGTGAATGCAATACTAGCTTTGGAGTACAAATTGAGAAATCGTACCCAAAACTTGAATCGCGGGAGTTGATCACCAATTTCCGTAGAAATATTATAAAAGTTATTTTTAGCAAGTGAAAATTGGTGAGCCATTTTTAAGAAAAATTTCCTTGAATTAATTGGATATTTGTGGAAAATAAACAAACAATGCAGTCAACTAAGCAAGGAAATTTAAAAAATGCAAGTAAATTCCTTTTAATTAACAAAGAAGACAAATAGGCCTAACTGGTAATTAAACTACGGAATTTAAATCAATGATACGAAATCAAACACAACAATACCAAACAAACTACTTAACTGCAATGACAATACGTATGTGAGAAAGTGTGTGTATAGGCATGTGTATATATAGAGATTGAAGATGAACATAAATGACCCACTAACACAAAGAAACACACAAGATTAATGATGCAGACAAAGAATAGAGAGAAAAGAAATTGATAGTAGTTCGTGATATGTATGAGTTTAGACACAGAAATCGTTGTGATGAAGAAATCGCCTGGGAGGGAGGGTGGGGGCTGTAAAAATTAGGTTTTAAACAATGGGTAAAAGTGAAAATAACATCGGGTTAGCGATGTATATATATACATTATTGAGAAATGAGAAAAATACCCTTGTGAAAAAAAAAACTCAAGTACGTACGGAGTAATCTTAGTCGAACACTATGTCGAACATCAAGTCGAACTTCGACTTGAGTTTCGACATAGGTGCTAACTCGAAGTTTAGTCACTTAAACAATTTAAACAGTCAAAACCCTCAAGCAAAACCTATCTCGAACATCAAGTTGATATTTGAGATAAGGTTCGAGATAGAGACTATCTCGAAATTTCCTTAACCCTTAAAAAAATTCTAAGACCTACCAGGGAAAACTATCTCGAATATTAAGATATTCGAGATAATGTTCGAGATAGAACCTAAGTCGAACTTCAAGTCGATATTCGAAATAATGTTCGAGATAGAACCTAAGCCGAACATCAAGTCGATATTCGAGATAATGTTCGAGATAGAACCTTAGTCGAACATCAAGTCGATATTCGAGATAATGTTCGAGATAGAACTCAAGTTGAACATGAAGTCGAATTTCTTCCCAGACTTAGAATTTTCAAAACTTCACTCCTTGAAGCCTCAACCCGAAATGTAAGTCGAATTTCGAGATGAGTTTCAAGATAGAACATATCTCGAAATTTTGAAGATACTTAGTAAAATTGGGCAATTTTTCATGAAAAACAATAATTAAATTTTGCCAAATTAAAATAAATACCAATTCAAGGATTTTTAATCATAACCAATAATAGAAACATTCTTTGACAATTCTAAGGCCTCTCATTGCATAAAAATTACACGAAAAACATAGAAAAATCCATTTAAAAATCATGACAAATTTAGAGATCTATGGATTTAACTCCCCCTATGTTCATGCAATTAAATGAGCATAAATTCAAAGTTTTTACAAATAATTTCACTCAGTGCACAATGAATTCATGAAAAATAACACTACATACAATATATAATAATCATTAATGAAACATTTTAATGTCTAAGTCTATAATGATTAAATAGCATGCACAAGTAATATTTTTAGCAATTTTCTAGATTATTTACATATGTTTTCAACTAGGCACAATTAAAATAGGCAAATTACAAGAAGAAAAATATATGTACTTGATCAAAACTGGGATTTTACAGATAAGAGGATTTACTAACTTGTGTTAAGCATCCCCAATTCACCAACCAACCTATTGAATGTGACTTCATCAAGAGGTTTAGTGAATATATCTGCAATTTGTTCCATTGTGGGTACGAAATGTAACTCCACAGTCCCGTCCTCAACATGTTCTCTTATGAAGTGATATCTTATATCTATGTGCTGGGTTCTGGAGTGATCCACAGGATTGTTGGTCATGGCAATGGCACTAGTGTTGTCACACATGATATGAATCTTCTTGTGCTCCATGCCATAATCTTTCAATTGGTTCCTCATCCACAGTATTTGAGCTACACACCTTCCAGCATCGATGTACTCAGCTTCAGCAGTAGAAGTAGATATTGTATGTTGCTTTTTACTTTGCCAGGACACCAATCTTCTTCCTAGGAATTGACAGGCACCGGATGTGTTTTTCCTATCAATCCTGCAACCTGCATAGTCTGAATCTGAATAGCCTATTAGATTAAAACCTGTATCTCTTGGTTACCAAATCCCTAGATTTGATGTCCCCTTGAGATACCTAAAGATTCGTTTGACGGCTATGAGATGTGACTCTCTAGGATCCGTTTGGAACCTTGCACACAAACAAGTTGTGAACATTATATCGGCTCTACTTGAAGTTAAATAAAGAAGTGAGCCAATCTTACCTCGATAACTTGTGATGTCAATTGGTTTACCTGATTTGTCTTCATCAAGCTTTGTGGCAGTTGCCATGGGAGTTTTAGCTACTGACACATCTTCTAGATTGTACTTCTTGAGTAAATCTTTGATGTACTTGGACTGACAGATAAAGATTCCTTCTTTTCTCTGACTGATCTGTAATCCAAGGAAGAATGACAGCTCCCTCATCATGCTCATCTCATACTTATCCTGCATTAACTTGGAAAATTTCTCGCACAAGCGCTCATTAGATGACCCAAAAATAATATCGTCCACATAGACTTGAAAAAGTATTAAATCACCCTTTACATTTTTATAGAACAATGTTTTATCAATTACTCCCCTAGTAAAACCACTTTCAATTAAGAACAAGGATAGGGTTTCATACCATCGTCTTGGGGATTGCCTGAGGCCATAGACAGCTTTGAAGAGAAGGTATACAAAATCTACAAATTCTGGATCAATAAAGCCAGGTGGCTATTCCAGATATACTTCTTCTTCTAGCTCTCCATTTAGGAAGGCACTTTTCACATCCATCTAAAAAACCTTGAAGTTCTTGTGTGCTGCAAAGGCCAAGAACATCCTGACTGCCTCAAGTCTTGCAACTGGAGCGTAGGTCTCATCATAATCAATACCTTCTTTTTTAGAATAACCCTTCGATACCAAACGAGCCTTATTTCGTGTTACAAGTCCGTCTTCATCCAGTTTATTTCTGAATACCCACTTAGTTCCAATTATTGTTCTGTTCTTTGGTCGGGGTACCAGTTTCCAAACTTTCTGCCTTTCAAACTGATTGAGTTCCTCTTGCATTGCATTGGAATTACCCAATCTGCATCATCAAGAGCTTCTTCTATTTCATTAGGTTTAAGTTTGGACAAGAACCCAGAGTACAAGCAGATATTAGCCATGTCAGCTCTTGTAGTTCTTCTAGTAGTCACACCGGCTTCTGGATCACTAATGATTAATTCAAACGGATGGTTTGTACTCCATACCCGTTCTTTTGGTAAATGTCTTGATGATTCAGTTTGATTTTCTGAATTGTTGTGTTGACTACGTGTGTTATTTCTACTAACTCCCCCTGAATTAGTGTCAGCTCCTGCAGAACTAGTGTCATCTCTTCTTGAGTTTTGAGCACTTGTCCTTGAGCTGCTATTTACTCCCCCTGAGTTGTTGTCGGACTGTGCTGAAGAAGTTTCTTCTGATCTTTCATTAGACTCAGGTATTTCTTCTCGAACACTTGGTATATTTGTTGTAACAACCAACTCAAGTTCATCCTCAACTTCTTCCAAGTCCAGATTCTGAAATTTTAGGGACTCAGGTTCATGATTATCTTGAGAAATTGATGGGAGTTTGGTATCGTCGAATCTGACATTGTAGTTCTCAATAACTTTTCGATCGTTCACTAAGAATACCCGATAAGCTGCCACCACATTTGTAGAATAACCCACAAATATCCCTTCATGTGCTTTTGCTTCAAACTTGCCTAGATTTTCATCGTCTATAAGTATGTAGCATTTAGCTCCAAAGACATGAAAGTATTTGATTGTTGGTCTTCTGTTATTAATTATGTCACATGGTGTCTTTTCTTTAACTTTTATAATCAAAGTTCTATTCTGAGTGTAACACACTATATTCACTGCTTCGGCCCAAAAGTATAGAGGAAGTTTTGATTCATACAACAAAGTTCTTGCTGCTTCAACCAATGTTCTATTCTTCCTTTCAACTACTCCATTTTACTGTGGAGTTCTTCCTTTTTAGAATGATATTACACATGAATATTGAACAAATATTCAATATACTATGAATTTATGAAGTTACCGTAGAACAATTCTCTAATAACCAACCAGATTATACTAACGGCAGATTTTAACATACTTACGAACCGAATTTCAGAAAACGTAAATAACGAAAGTTGTAGATAATTGAAATACCTTTACAGGTAATATAAAATCATAACAAGAAGATAAGGAACGAATGAGATATGAATTTTATAAGAATATGAATGAATACAAACTATATACAATATACATACGAATTGAATAACTAAACGAGAACAAAGAGAGTGTTACGAATAAAAAGAGAGTGTAACGAAGATATCCGTATCTTAAAAATCAAAGATGTGAATGATTATCAAAAATATAGATTTCCCCATCACACGAACCCTAATTTGATACCATAACCCATTTTCTCAAGTTTTTTTTTCTTCTTCTCTTCTCTTTCTTCCTTTATTTCTCCTTCTCTTTCCACTTCTCCATGGCTTCCTAACTCTTTTTACGTATCTCTTCTTTTCCAAAACCCTAACCTTTTTCCTTTTCTATTTTATCTATTCTTTTTTTCTTTTTCTCTTATTGCTAATAATATCTTCTAAAATATTTTAATAATAAAATAAGTATAAGTAATAAATCAATAATAACTCACTAATGTTATTCCTAATATTAAATAATATACCTAAACATATTAATAAAAATATAAGATGTTACATTGAACCTCTAGTGCATCCCATATTTCTTTGGCAGTTTTGCATGCAATTACCCTGTTAGACATCATAGAGTCAAGACTATTATGCAGAATATTCCTTACTTTTGCATCTTTCAAGACTTTTTGTTTTTCTTCATTGGTCCACTCTTTTTTGTCCTTCAGAGTATCATATTCAGGGACTTGTCTTCCTTCCACAATTGTAGATGGAACTAGTTTGGTTGGTAGATACTGACCTTCATTAATTCTGTCTAAATAGTCAGGATGAGTTGCTTCCAAGAACATCATCATCTTTACCCTCTATGATACACAATTGTAGATGTCTTGTATTAACTTGAATGAACTGAATACAAAACTCTCTCAAGAAAATCAATGTTCTTAAGAGCTGCTAGGTTATGATAATGATAATTATATGTGTTACTACGATAACCTAATTCTGTGTTTATATAGGCCTAGTTACAAATCCAATTACAAAATATATAATGATAAGGTTAGCTTCCCTAATGTAATAGAATTGTATTTGACTTCCTTCTTTACTATCCAAATCAAATTCTGATTTGTCTGTTTCCTTCTTTGACAAACTCTGATTATAAACTTTTTCGGTTGATAATCTCTTATAGAGTATTCTCTGTTAGAGTAAACTTTGTCGACAGCTTCTTAAACTCTGATGACGTCAGCATAAACTCTGTTCTTGATATTATCTGACGGCATCAATGTTTGTTTTTCTAACATATTAAACTTGAACGGGTGTTACAATATTCGGTAGAATAAACATTAATTCCTATAATAGATTTGACATGAATTGTTCTACTTAAGGAATTAAACTCAAACCAGCACAGAAAGTCTGTGAATATGACGATCATACATATTGCTGAATTTGACTATTTTTCTACTTATGAATTATGAAGCCAATTGCATCATATTTATAGAGGTGGAAGCTAGCAAGACATTTGAATAAAACTTATTAAAAATCATAAAGACTTTATAAATTAGCCTTCAAGACTTTTAAATAAGCTGGGCAAGACTTTTAAAACTCGGTAAGATTTTTCAAAATTCGGTAAGACTTTTGAAAAAGGCCTTACAAGACTTTTATACTCAGTAAGACTTTTTAAAAGGTCTTACTGATTTAATTCGGTAATACTTTTAAAAAGTCTTATTGAATTAATTCGGTAAGACTTTTTATAAGTCTTGTTGAATTAATTTGGTAAGACTTTTGAATACTCATAATCAATTATTTTGGTAAGGCTTTTGAAAAGTCTTAATGAGATAATTCGGTAAGACTTTTAATAATAGTGAAGCAAGACTTTCTTTAAATGTTAAATAAAATGTTCTTTTTAACTTAATTAATTCCACCAATTTTAATTAAATAATTTATAAATTAAATCAATCTAAGATGAATTAATTTAACTAGATAAATTAAATAATTAACTTTTGATAGTAGAATTAATTTAGTTTCTTCACTGCACAACCACTGTAGTTTTATCTTGAATCTTCCTGTCTTCTGCCTTTTGTCTTCTTCATTCTAAAATAAGTTTAAATTAATTAATCTTTTAATTAATTTAAGAAATAAATTAAATCTGTGTGAATTAATTTACTAATTAAATTAACTAATTAATTTAATTAATTAATAGAGAATTGAATTAAAGTTTTGAATGTAGGACTATTATTGATGTAGATAAAACTCTTCTATTCTTCAACAATAACCTTTCTAACCACTTGAACTTTTTGATGACGAAACTTCGCTGACATTGTTGAGACCCTGTGTATGATCTGATTCACGGATGACTAACTACAATGTTGATTCTCATTTTTGCTTTAGTGGTCTTTATGCCTTGTCTTGTCATGTCTTGTCTTCTTTTCGTTTTTCCTCTATATTCTTCTTTTAGAATCTTTTTGTAGTAGGCACTTTAAATCTTCTGTATCTTCTGAACTCCTTGAGATACTACTCATTTATTTTACATCGACGCTTGATTATATAAATGAACTTCTTTCAGTATTGAGTAGCAGTCTTGTCAGACTTCTTCTGATATTCTGATTCTTCGTGTCTTGTTGACATTCTTCATCTTGATTCCTTATTCAACATTTTTTATTTACTTCACTTTCTTATCTGAGTTGAGTTGTCATCTACTTATTACAAATAGGCCTAGCCATATTATTTTCACACCCCTTCCAAATTAGAATCGTCAAAGGCCAAAGAGACCTCAGTCATTGTTCTCTTAGGGGGTTCTCCAACAATGCTCATCACCTCTCGGGCATAAACCTTTCTAGAATTTCGGGAGTTAACTGCAGCGGCTGGTTATTCCTCTCTTTGGGGTCAGGATCCCTTCACTTGTCATTGTAACCTCTGTCACCATCCTTGGTGTATTTGTCCAACTTCCCTATTCTGATTAAGAACTCAATCTCGTCCTTAAATTGACGACAATCATCGGTATCATGTCTCACATCTCTATGGAACCGGCAGTAAGCATTCGTATTTCTTTTCTAAAGATCAGTCCTTAGTGACTTCAGCCATCAAAGGTCCTTGTCCTTCTCAATATCCATCAATATCCAACTTCGGGCCATATTCAGCCTTGCATACTCAGTAAACCTTGATCCTCCCTTCTTCTTGGAGTCATCACACTACAAGGAAAACTGAAACACACAACAGTTTTTCCCCGTTGTCTGACACCCTATTTGCCCGTTGAGTATTGAGGCACCGTCTGATATGCACCTCAGACAACGGTACGCTAACAGTTATCCCAAAGAGAGCAAAACAACACCTCATGTTCTAGACACCGTTGTATAACAGCTAGAAGCAACAACGCTATGTTTAAAACTACTTGTGTGAAATGAAGTGACTCAAGTGTTTTGACAATAAAATATGTTGTTATTGAGGGGTTAAAACAATGGTTTTTTAAATAGAAAGAATTGTTTTACCAACTTTTACATAAGAGTTTTATCAATGAATATCATTGTTGTATAGGTGAGTTCACAAGTATTTTTAGAAAAGAATGCAACAAACGAGAGCCTTTCACACAACAGTTTGATACTCAAGGACCAGTTGTTATAGTTTTCTACAGACAAAGCTTTACCATGTCTTAAAGTGTTGTCAAAATTCTAACACACAACGGATTTTTAGTAATTATTGCTTGCGTCTGATTGAGTTAGACAAGTATTTTCTAAATAAAAAGTCTTGTATAAATAACTCTATTACAAAAAATTTATTAAATTGCTAGTTTTGTTTCACTTGATCACACAATTGTTTTAAGTATATGCTTTGTTGTGTTTTATCTAGTTAGAGAATGGTTTTTTGTCATAGTTTGTGTTGTGTTTCAGTTACTTGGGCAATGGTTTTTGTCATAGTGTATGTTGTATTTGATTTAGTGAGACAATGGTGTGTTTGCTTTGTAGGTGTTATATTTGTTGTCTTTAGACAAAGGTTTAGTTGGACACCAATTTTTAGTTGTGTTTCTTATCATCAAACAATTGTTTTTCTTTTAATGTATTGTATAATATTTCTTCCCACAATGGTTAGTTGTTTAAAAGCCATTGTTTTAGATGCTTATAAACAATATTTTCAAAAAGGCTGGCCATTGTCTGATGTGGTTAATAACAACTGTATTTATACATGTCCCATTAGTTAAACATAGAACAAACAATGGTTTTGGGAAAAAAATAAACAAGCTATAACAGAAAATCAGAAAGCCAAAAAATACCAATATTACATTCACCAAAAACCACCAAAACACAACCATTCATTCAGTAAAAAACCACCAGTATCATTATACAACCACCAGAATCATCCAATCATTCACCGACCAAACCACCATTACATCATTCTAAATCTAAAATCAGAAGCAAAATAACCAATAATTAACAAGGTTACCAAAACCAACCAAATATTTTGGGATGAACATCCAGATTAAAAATTCAACAGATTCCCATTAAAAATCCTAAACCATCCATGTTCAACCAAAAATACCAAATGCCTTGACCTTGAAGCTTTTAAGTAGCGTGGTGCTTCATGAAGTACTCTGCCCAATCAATCCTAATTTCATTGATGTCCTCGACACTGTAAGCTAGGTTTGTCCTTCGTAACCACTGTAAAATAAAGTGCAACTCAGAGATTGTCACCACAAAACACAAGAACATTGACACAAGTTTATGAAAATTATAATTTCTACCTTTGTTGCAAATCTGAATTCCTTGTCCATGGATATTTATTTCATATAACACATGATAAACATGCCACAATCTGTACTCCCATTTTGGAGATGAATGCCCTGATAAATACATGAAGAAATTATAGAAATTAAACATGCATGCAGAGACCAGAGAACTGATTGATAACATTTATATTACGGAAAGAATATTACCGCCAAATTCTCCCATACTATTTTCTTCTTCAAAAACTTCTTCGCATTTTCCTTGTAAAGCTTAATGCCACGGCGCCAATATATTAATATATATCAACAGTAATACATAAGCACTTAAAAGATTGAACATTAAATAATTTTATGATGTGGCACTTATTTGTCAACCACTTTTGTCCATTCTTCAGTTGCTATCCGATGCTTCAGTGGGTCCATGTGGTACACCAGTTGCGCGTCTGGGATCACAACAGTCAATGCCCAATGATTCCTAACAAAGGATGAAGACATTATACATATATATATATATATATATATATATATATATATATATATATGTCACATTGTTTAATTAGAACATAATTTCATAAATACTAATCAGAACATGTCAAATTTATACATTAATATATTAATCAAAGTCATAAATAATAATAGAAAGCCAATATAACATGAAGTTTGAAAGAACCTAAAATTACCAAGAAGGAAAAGAAAATAACATTTATTTTTATAATTTCTCTTATTTTTTAGTGAAGAGTGTCCTAAAAAATTAAACACTGACTCAATAGTCAACAGATTATTGAAATTAAATTCCCACATCGATAATCTTTTTCTTTCCTGGCATGTCGTTGACGATAAATTTTATATTACCCGGCTCATTGCCTCAAACACGGTCCTCAACTAATTAACATGATTAATCTCCATTAATCTTTTAGTTATATTACTCTTATTCCGAGGAGTGATTAAAAACTAAGTGCGTGTGTCAATTGAATTGGCTACTGCAATTTGTACTATATGACATGCTGAATAGTAACAATGTGAGTCTAGTTAATTCCACAAATTAATGACTTCGATTATTTACGAGTTTCCTCCTATTTATATATTAATATATATGCAAAATTAGGTGAAAAGTAATAAACATCAAAAAATTGTTTCCAACAAATAATTCCTAATTAAAAGACACTTTATAGAACTTAATTTGTAGCAATACCAACTCTATTTCAAAAAACTTAAATATTGAACTTTAGAACTAACAATTATATATTAGTACTAGATATGCAAAATAAAGCATGTCACATGGCAAAATAGTAAAATTAAAAGTGAATCTACATATCACAAGTAACAAAGTAATAAAAGTAAAATATAGGGGTACTCACACATGGTTATATGGCAACAGAAATTTTTGACCTGGCTTTGCATTCTCAAATCTTAAAGAAAGATTTTTTGACCTTTCTCTTGCATTTCCACAACCGAGGGCGCCTATCTTTCCAGGATTAACAAATGATATCATCTCGGACATCTTATGACTTCTCAAATGGTCTTGCAATATACTGTATAAGAAAATTAAACAATCATTTAGACAAGTTCAAAATTCTAATCAAGAACCACATAACAAAATTTTCAAATTTGAAACTTACTTTATATACAAGCAAATGACAGAGCCTGAGATTTCCCCAACACAGCACAAAGCAAGAACGTCTGATAAAAGAATAACATGTTTAGTGCTTTCTCCAAAACCTTTTTTGCTTAGCTCAAAAGTGATTGTACGGTCATCCATCAAGGCATTTTTTGTCCAAAGCCATAAGCGCTTTAAATTGGGGTTGTAATCTCCACCCATCTCAACCACAAACTCAAGCTCTCGGACACAATCTGTATACTTCTTTAACATTTTCCCACTAAGTTTCTTACTTTTCTGAAATGGAAAATTTAAAGAGAATAATAAGAATGCAAACTGAACTATTAAAAAAAATTACTCACTATTCTTTACAGCTAAAAAAAGAACATATGTTTAAAACAAAAGTTAACCTTTGCAATTTCATTCGACGGAGCACAACTAGTCTTCACTTCAATTATGAGGTCTCTCGGCTATGCAATAAATGTTCCCATAGCTTGTTCAACAATAATGATTTCATCCATAATAGGGAAAGGAATCTTAGCAGAGCCTTGGACTACACGGGTAATCGATACTCGTGCATTTTTTTTTGAAGGTGTCATGATTAATCTGCAGACCACAAATGATTCAACTATATTACACCATCATCGTGAACAAACACAGTAGAATCACAGTAGAAAAACCAAACACAATATTTAGAGCATATGCAAGGTACATTAGAAACACCAAAGACAATATTTAGAGCATAAGCAACGCACAATATAATTGCAAATGATTAAACTCTATTAGACCAACATATATTAACACCCTCCATATCTCAAATTTAACCCATCATCATATTATCAACAGACCCCATCATCGCAAACAAAAGCCATGTAAAGAGCTCTAACATAGATTAATACAACAAATAAATTGAGTACATCATGATGCAATAACAAGGAATTGGCTAATAAAGCATACGTTTCTTAAGCCTACACAGATGCCTGGAATTCAATGTTGTATAAATTACATCAAAAAGTACAGGATCCCATCATCGCAAACAAAAATCATATAAAGACAGACACTAACTAGTACATATTTGAAAGGCAGAGTGTCTAAACTTGTAACACTGTAACTAATGTAACTCAACTAAAGAAAAGATACTTAACCGGAAGACAATCAAAAATAAGAAGTCATAAAGAAATCAATACAAATTGAAGACAAGGTAATTGATACAATTTAACACGGTTAATTATGATCAATCAAAGATGTAATCAATGGAACAAGTTCAAGTCAAAGTTGTTCATGCCTCAGTGATGTGTAACTTAAAGAATCAAGATCATAACAATCAGTATCAATAAGACTAATTGATTTCAAGTGAAGAAGCAGGAAAGCGACAATTGGAAAGCCACATTACTAACTGAATATGGTAATCTATTCATAAGCAAGAACCCTATCAAGACTAGTCACTTGTGAACCAGACCATTCCATCAAGTGTTAGGGCATTGATAGCAAGTTTATGTCAGTAGTAGAGACCCATGTTCAAGAGCTTGTTGAAGAATATAGAAGACAAGGAGAAATCACAAGTTCAAGATGTTGCATTGAAGTTTCTAGTTGAAGCCCAGAATTTCTCTAAGTACTTACTGGGGAACCTATGTAGAAATTTCTATCTAGAAATTCTAGATAAGTTTCTACTTAGAGCCAAGTAGAAATTCTGGAAGTGGAATATTTTACAAGTACACAGGAAGGAAGCTATCTCGAAATTCCTATGTAGAATTTCTACTTAGAATATTCGAGATAGAGCCTAAGTAGAAATTCCTATGTAAAAATTCTACTTAAATATTCGAGATATAGTGTAAGTAGAAAATTCCTATGTAGAAGTTCTACTTAAATGTTCGAGATGGTAAGTAGAAATTCTTATGTAGAAATTCTACATAGAGGACAATTTCAACATGACACATGGCATCATCTGGTTGGCTGTTTCCAAGCTTTCAAGACAAGATAAGATTAATGTGGACAACATTGGACCACTCATATCTTATTTGTTGAAGACTACAAGTCATAGATTACAAGTAGTATAAATTTAGGTACTCGTGTTACATTTTGAAAGAGAGCAATATTTGAGAAAAACACATGTAAAAGAGAGAGAGAGAGTATTCACAGAGCTTAGTATCATTTACTACCCTCTTTACTTCTGTTGTACTATTGTAATGAATTTTGTAGCAACCCTTTCAAGTTATGTATAAGACGTATATTCCTTGAATCAGTGTGTTCATTTATTACATAGTATTTATTGCTTCATATTGTTAAAAAGTTGTATTCACCCCCCCCCCCCCCGCCGGTGTTATTTCTCAATAATGCTTATATATACATAGCTAACCCGATTTTATTTTCACTTTTACCCATTGTTTAAAACCTAATTTTTTACAGCCCCCACCCTCCCTCCCAGGCGATTTCTTCTTCCCAGCGATTTCTGTGTTAATATTCATACATACCACGAACTACTCTCAAAATTGTGTCTGAATCTATTGTTTGCATCTCTGATCACTGTGTGTTTTTGTGTTCTGCATCATGTCTGTTCATCTTCAATCTCGATATATACACACGCCTATACATACACTTTCTCACATACGTATTGTCATTGCAGTTCCGTAGTTTGTTTGGTATTGCTGTGTTTGATTTCGTATACGTGATTTCAAATTCCGTAGTTTATTTTCCAGTTACGACTCTGTGTCTTCTCTACTAATTAAAAGGAATTGATCTGCCATTGTTTCGTTTTTTTTTTCACTACTTTAATTGTGTGCATTTTTTATATATACAAATATCCAATTAATTCACGAAAAAAATATTTTTACAAACAAAATATCTCACCAATTTTCACTTGCTAAAAATAACTTTTATAATATTTCTACGGAAATTGGTGATCAACTCCCGCGATTCAAGTTTTGGCTACGATTTCTCAATTTGTACTCCAAAGCTAGTACTGCCTTCACTGCCAAACCAACACTGGTTCATGATGCTTTGCAATAATTATGGACAAGTGTGGTTCCTTATGAGAGTAAATCGACCCCCTATGGTTTTAAGTTTACCTTAGAAGGTCAAGAATATGACATTACAGAGGCAGTTTTTAAAAGAGTTCTTGGTTTCCCAGTCAAGGATTCTTATGACCCTGTACCTACAGCGGCCGAGCGCCTACAGTTTTTTGAGGACATTGGATGTTATCCTCCCACTGGTAAAATATCCACTTCCACTATTCAAAAACAATTTTTCATGTTGAATGGAATTATTTTTTTGAAGCTATCACTAGATGTTTTCATGCACGCGAAAGAGATTTTCATCAAATTCTTATTCCCATGCAAATCTTTGGTGTTTCCCTGGCCCGTGAACTCAACATCAATTATGGAAGGATCATTCTTTCTGAAATTGTGGCCATGATTGGATCGCCTAATACCAGGGACATTGCAACCACTAATGTTGTCTGCTGGTATCCCCGTTTCTTACAAATGCTAATTAATCATCTTGTACCATCTAATGCTTTATCAGTTAGGCAGGCATTTGTTAGGAGTCCAACCTCTACATCTCTCGGTATGGGAACTAAGTCACTAACCACAATTGCTAACCAGGATAAGCATCAAGGTAAACCTATGTCTATTCCTGAGAATATTCGAATGTGGTTTTCTTATGATGCAGGTGTCACTACTCTGGCGGGGACTTCACAACTATCATCACATGCTCAGAATCCATCTGCTCATACTGACGCATTTCAAGGGATTCCTGATGAGCAACTTGATGATGAAGACGAAGACGAAGAGGGTCATTCTCTCAGTTAGTACTCTACTGGGCAAAGGGAGCAGCAACCGTCTCCTAGGTCACCTCCTACTGAATCTGACCCCTTTGCTGAACACGGTAATGAAGGAGGTAATTTCTTTGAACATGAGGCACCCTCTGTTCATACTACCAATACTTCCTCTTCATTTAATTCTGATTCTGTGGCCCAAGATTCTGCTAACCCGCATGATCTATCCCAGGGTGATAGCCAAATTTCTGAGTCTGATTCCCTGACTTCTTCACTTTCACCCTTGTTGACGGGAGTTAAAAGGCCGGCACCTGTAGAATTAGGTGAGAGTTCTGATGAGAGTAACCCTGAAGTGCATCCACTAATACGGAAGCGAACCAAAATTTCTCAAGCTGTTACTTCACAAGCCCAGTCAAGACCTATTGTGTCAATCACAACTACTTCACCTCACGTGAGTGGTTCTCCCCTTGCACATTCAACACCTAGGACTTTTGGTGAGGATTTTGTGCCTTCTGAGGAGCCTGTTGCTTCAGCTAGGTGGGAAGTTTTATTTGCTTCCAAAGTACCTTCACCGGTACGTACTTATGCTGCAGAGAGGATCGGTTCAGATGTTGTACATGAACACTTTGCAGCCTCTCAGCCTGAGATTCCACCTCAGGAATAGATAGGATCTTTAGATCCCATAACTGCTCTTATCTTTTCTTATCCAGTTTCTGCAGGTACTGCTTTTAATCTTGGTGATATTGTTGAAGATATACACGAGCGTGAAATAGGGAGTGTGTGTGAGCGTTTAGGGAGTGAGGGACCTTCATTTTTAAGGCCCGAAACTGAGTGACAAACACTAACAGAACGATTTTTAGAGCGAGAACACCTAAGCCAAATACCGTCCCTTATTCTTGAAAATCTTGATACTTATATGACAGCAATTGAAAATCAGGTGAAGCAGTTCGGGCAGACGATGGAGCAGTTAGGGGTAAATGTTGGAGACAACCGGAGAGCACTTGATGACTACGCAGCACGAATGGCAAGTCAGGCGGAAGCTTTAAACGACGTAACGAACAAGGTGAATGACTTGGGCCATGCTGGTGGAGTCTTGGGCAATACTCTGTACGAACGGATGGGGAGCGTAGAAAGTGTAATGCATACCATGGCAACGGAGATCAGTCGAATGATGTATGTAATTCGCCATTTGGTGCCCCCGGAGTGCTTTGACGAAGAGTACAATCAACATCCCCCAGATGATGGTGGTGCTGGTAGAACTGGTGGAGCTGGTGCTGGACCTTCTGGATCTAGCTATGGTGGTTCACAGCATGCTGCAAGATCTCCTGCTCAGGGTGGTGCTCCGGATAACTCACCTAAGGGGGAGAGAGAGCCTGAGACGAGACAACAGTCAACTCTGGTTGAAGAGGAGCAAATGAAGGAAAGTGAGCCAGTGACTGATGAGGAGGCTCAGAGGAAGAGAGAGGGTAAAGTAGTGGTGGTTGAAGAAGAAGAGAAATTCACTGACTTTGGTAGTCGACAGGAAGAAGTTCATGTTGTTGATTCAGACTCTGATATAGAGGACGTACCCCAAGCACATGCTATTAAAAGATCTTTGAAGGAACAAGGTGGAGGTCTGGGATGTCTACTGGAGAGACTGAAGAGATCCATATTGATGAAGAGACCGTGAGAGCTCAACAGTTGGCCTTGGAACAAGCTCGGTTCTTTAAAATGAACATGATGCAAGAAGAGGCTGTTTTCTTTGAGAAGAAAGTGGAACTCAAGGAGAAGCAGTATGACTATGAGCTTGCAAGGTTAGCTGATCCACATTGATTTGGACAAACGGACGATTGGAGAAGAAATGGGATGATGCAAGGAAGATACTAATGGGGACTTGTACAAATGGAGTTCATAACAAGGAGGCAGATGATCTCTTCTATAACTTGAACCTGAAAAATCCAATAACGGTGGACTACATAAATGTTTTGAAAAGGATGATTTCAAAAGTCCGTGTTGGATATAAACTAGTGGTAAAGGAGTGACAAGTCATTCTGACCTTAGTTGAAGGAGCACCAATGTCTTTCCTGTACGTGGATGATCAATTTATCTCGAGAAGATCCGCGTCAGAGTTGTTCTTGCTAGGAACTAAAATTCAATACTCTCAAGCTGAGGAACTTAGCATTCTGTATAGAGATCAGTTAATGCAGCTAGCAGAGGACAAGGGACCAGAATTCTCAGCCAATCCAGATGTTGTTCTTATGGTAGTAGATGGAAAAATGAAGAGGGTTAGTATAGAGGAAGAAGATCTAATGGCTCTATCAGTGGAATCCTTAAAAGAAATATGTAGACAAATGATGAGCAAGGGATTCACTTCTGATGTCAAAGAAAAATCAGTGGAGTTCATTGAGAAGATAATATTCAAGAAAAGAAACGAGATATGGAAATGTGATATTATTGCTCCGAATCCTCTAGACAACGTGAAGATTGAGCCAGAGCTAATGGAGAGAAAATGGAATATTCTACAAGCTGTGAAAAGTGTAGATGAAGCTCTGACTCTTCCTTCTGGATCACTGGAACAAGGAGAAATAAGGGAGGCAGTTGGTGTTCTAGGAAGAGAAAGTGTATACTGGATTCACTCTTACGCTGATGATACAACTGATGCCTTGGTATTCATTGATGCAGACCAGAAACAGACCTTCTTGCATATGAGTAGGAAATGGCTGCTACAGACTCAAGATGCTGCATTTCTAGATAAAGTATTGGAAGAATTCAAATGGGGTGATGTAGAGGATACGTTTGTTGATGAGACGGAGAGACTACTGAAATAATTGTCTGAGATAGTCCAGGAGAAAAGAAGAATGGAGTTAGATGCGGCTAGTGTCTTTAACACTAACCGTGTCAAAGGTTACCCCAAAATGATCTACTGTCAGTTTAAAGATGATAAAACTCACTGGAAATCACATCTCATCATGAAGAATTTTGAGGATATTCCAAAGATCAGGACTACTCAGGAGGTGGAAAAACTCAGAAGTCTTTTCAGACATCCATATCTAGAACCAAAGAATCCTCTAGAGATGGAAGTAGTAAGTCTGTTGAATGCTAAATGGGCATAGTTACATGATCTAGTATACAAAAGAGAACATCAAAAGAAAGAGAGGCGCAGAAAACAAAGAGAATATAGGCGCGATGCTGATAAAGAAATTAGGAAGGGGAAACGGAATTAGAGTGAAAAACGGAATTAGGAAGGGGAAACGGAAACAAAGAGAATATAGGCGCGGAGGAATGTGAACTTGAAGTTGGAAAAACTTCATATCTTTTGGTTGCTCTAACTCACTTGAGGAAAATTCACCTGACCATGGTATGCGAGATAGGCTAATTTACTATACTGTAACCGTGAATCAGAGTGGATCCAATAAGGTGATATGAGTTTGACTGAAAGACATGAAATAATCCAGGTGATATAAATCATTCCAAAGATCTTTGATTCGAGGTTCAAATTCTCTTTCTAGTTTAAGTTAATTATTAAGTTCTTTGTATTATTTTTCAATTTTCATTTCAGTTGTACCATGAACAAGACTTTAATGTTACTTATCTTTTCTCGTATTATTTATTTAGTTGAGTTATCCTTCTTTAATTTGAATGTCATTGTTAGACAATCAAATAGGGGGAGATTGAAAGGCAGAGTGTCTAAACTTGTAACACTGTAACTAATGTAACTCAACTAAAGAAAAGATACTTAACCGGAAGACAATAAAAAACAAGAAGTCACAAAGAAATCAATACAAATTGAAGACAAGGTAATTGATACAATTTAACACGGTTAATTATGATCAATCAAAGATGTAATCACTGGAAGAAGTTCAAGTCAAAGTTGTTCATGCCTCAGTGATGTGTAACTTAAAGAATCAAGATCATAACAATCAGTATCAATAAGACTAATTGATTTGAAGTGAAGAAGCAGGAAAGCGACAATTGGAAAGCCACATTACTAACTGAATATAGTAATCTATTCAGAAGCAAGAACCCTATCAAGACTAGTCACTTGTGAACCAGACCATTGCATCAAGTGTCAGGGCATGTATAGCAAGTTTATGTGAGTAGTAGAGACCCATTTCAAGAGCTTGTTGAAGAATATAGAAGACAAGAAGAAAACACAAGTTCAAGATATTACATTGAAGTTTCTAGTTGAAGCCCAGAATTTCTCTAAGTACTTACTAGGGAACCTATGTAGAAATTTCTATCTAGAAATTCTAGATAAGTTTCTACTTAGAGCCAAGTAGAAATTCTGGAAGTGGAATATTTTCTAAGTACACAGGAAGGAAGCTATCTCGAAATTCCTATGTAGAATTTCTACTTAGAATATTCGAGATAGAGCCCAAGTAGAAATTCCTATGTAGAAGTTCTACTTAAATGTTCGAGATGGTAAGTAGAAATTTTTATGTAGAAATTCTACATAAAGGACAATTTTAACATGACACATGGCATCATCTGGTTGGTTGTTTCCAAGCTTTCAAGATAAGATAAGATTAACGTGGACAACAATTAGACCACTCATATCTTATCTATTGAAGACTACAAGTCATAGATTACAAGTAGTATACATAGAAGTACTCGTGTAACATTTTGAAAGAGAGCAATATTTGAGAAAAACACTTGTAAAAGAGAGAGATAGAGTATTCACAGAGCTTAGTATCATTTACTACCCTCTTTACTTCTGTTGTACTATTGTAATGAATGTTGTAGCAACCCTTTCAAGTTATATATAAGACATATATTCCTTGAATCAGTGTGTTCATTTATTACATAGTATTTATTGATTCATAAAGTTAAAAAGTTGTATTCACCCCCCCCCCCCCTCTACAACACATTTGGACCTAACAATATTATCAAGAAAAACCATATAAAGAGCTTATGCAAGTTGCCAAACATATATACTAACATATATTAACACCCTCACATCATATTATAAACAAAACCCATCTCAAATTTAACCCAAACTAAAGTCTCATTTCAAGATTCAAATACCCAACTAAGAAATTAAAGAAACCCTAAACAAGAAATAGAGTATATACTAACATAATCAATTGCATGCATATGTAAACGATACACCACATAATGATACAAGCACACAGAGACAGAGATGAAGATAGATTCACAGAAAGACGGAGAAAGAAATATCAAAATGAGATAGATAGATAACGAGACAAACAAAGAGAGAAATACACAGATAGAAAGAGAGAGAGGTGGGGTACCTGTTAGAGTTAGGGTTTGAAGAAGATGGGAGATGGGTTTGTCGAGAGAAAAGAGTCGAGAGGGAGAAATGAGGGTTAGAGTAATTAGGAATAGGGGTTGGATTGAGTAATTGGGAAAAGGGGAAAAGGGTTTGAATTGATTAATCGGGAAAATGGGGGAAATGAAAATTTAGGGGGGGGGGGGGAATGAGGGAAAAATGGGGGATTTTATTTTTATTTAAATTAAAATTGTAAATAAAAAATTTAAAGATTGGCTGAATTAATTTAATTTTATAATATTGTTTTTAAATTAATTAAAAATATTTTTTTAAAAAGTTATATTTGTATTATTTTATGTGAGGATAATAATTTAAAATTAATAATATTAGATATTAAAAACTGAATTAGTTGACATCGGTTTTATAACTTTTAACATATGACATTGTTGTTATTAACATTATACCTTAGGTTTCGTAGAAATCAATAATCTAAAATAACATTCAGTAAATATATCCTAAATATTGTATTTTAACATAAATAAAATTATATAATTAAATGAGATTTCTGAATATACATTTGTAACATATAACTTCTAGACTAAATCGTAAGTTAAATCTGAATTAGTTGAGGTCGGTTTTATAACTTGTAACATATGACATTGTTGTTATTAACATTATACCTTAATTTCGTAGAAACTAATTTCTACAATAATATTATGTAAATATATCCTAAATATCTTATCTTAACATAAATAAAACGAAACAATTAAATACGATTTCTAATTACACGTTTGTAACATATAAATTCTACACTGAATCGTAAGTTAAATCTGAATTAGTTGACGCCGGTTTATAACTTGTAACATTTGACATTATTGTTATTAACATTATATCTTAATTTTGTAGAAACCAATTTCTACAATAATATTACGTAAATATATCCTAAATATCGTATTTTAACATAAATAAAACTACAACGTAAATATATCCTAAATATTGTATTTTAACAAAATAAACCTATACAATTAAATGAGATTTCTGAATATACATTTGTAACATATAAATACTAGACTGAATAGTAAGTTAAATCCGAATTAGTTGACGTTGGTTTTGTAACTTGTAACATATGACATTGTTGTTATTAACATTAAACTTTAATTTCGTGGAAACCAATTTCTACAATAATATTACGTAAATATATCTTAAATATCGTATCTTAACATCAATAAAATGAAACAATTAAATATGATTTCTATTTACACATTTGTAACATATAAATTCTAGACCGAGTCATAAGTTAAATAGTAATTAGTTGACGCAGTTTCAAATATAATTAGTATAATAACAAAAAAAATAAAGCAATAGAGATAATAGTTTTTTATTATAAAAGCGTTATGTGGTCCAGACAACAGTCTTTTAACAAATTCCGTTACGGTTAAACTTTTACTACAACGATCCCCTATTAATAAAAACCGTTGTGTGTATAAGACAACGATTACAAACCGTTGTGATATACAACGGTTTTCTTGGTATACCCTTATGGTAAAGTCTATACAACAACGGTTGTTGCGTATTATATAAACCGTTGTGTGATATTAAACTTTTTTCAAATTTCTCCATCACAAAATATTATCTTATATATTAATTTCAAAAAGCACGCACTCCTCCCTTTGTCGGGAGCATCTATGCCAGAACTTCAACTCACACCTCCCTTCTTCAAAATTAAATCAAAACCTAATCACTCCTCCCTTTTTCAAAATCAAATTAATCACTATGTTTAAAGCTAAATTTCTTCTACATCTCATCTAAATTTCTTCAACCCTTCTACATCTCATCTATGTCTCATCTCATCTGTGTTTAAAGATTTCTAATTTATGTCAAATCTCATCAGGGTCATCTCTGTTTAGAGCTTCTTCATCTCAAATCTGTGAAGTAGTTGAAGATAACCAAACCTCCCACTATCTTAACTAAGGTATTTTATTGTGACAAAATTTGGTTAACAATTTAAAATTAGGGTTTATACTCATATTGGGGGATTTATGTTTACTAGTATCTTAATTATGTTCTTTTACTACTCATATTTGTCATTTGCTGCTACAGCTGCTTTATTGCTCTATTTTTCTAATTTGCTGCTATAATTAGCTTTAATGAGGGTTAATGAGGGCTGAAATTTGGTTCTGGGAATTCAGATTATATATACAATCAACTGGGATGTGGGGTTCAAATGCATTTGCAACTGCTTCAATCAAGTAGTTCCTGTCGTTCATACAAAAATTAAACATGTTGAATTTTTTTTTTTGCATTTTATCACTTCAAGCTTTGCATATAGGCCATATATATGTATTTTAATTTGAGGGCACATATAGGCCATAAATAAATAGAGCTATGCATTATTAGTATGAAGCTCCAGTAGAACTCTTGTCTAGTAATCTTTTTATAGAGAGAAATATAGATAATTGCTAAGTTGCTGAATATTGAGGATATAAACCAAGTAAAGATTGGTTAGCCTATGTCCCAGAATTGGAATAGATAAGAAATCACAAAGAATGACTTGTTTCTTTCAAAATAGTTTTATATTTAAAGTCCAGGGATTTGGTTTGTTTCATTTTAATAGACACATGTTATTTAATTTTTACGTGAATGATGGAAAATATAACCATTAGGCAAAGAAATAACTTCAATGTCTATAGGGACTCATTTCATGTTTTTGTCATTTCAGGGATCGACATAAAATTGCTACAAAGAAGGACAAGATCTTATGTATCTTCATGATTGTCCTTGTTGGCTTCTCTAACCTGGTGGCTATGTATCGATATAAAATTGCTACAATGAAGGACAAATTTTTATGCTCCACTGGTACATTTGTTACCTTAGTCTAGAATAAGTATTAATTCTTTTTTATTTTAAAAGATGGATAGGTCTTGGGTGCGGGCGGATAGAAGAACAAGTGAGTTCCAAATAGGAGTGGATGAATTGTTGTTGTTTGCATTTGAGAATGAATTTGATGAAAACAAAATCAGTTGTCCATGTTTAAGGTGCGCACACAGTAAATCCTGGAAAGCTCGAATAGTTAGGGATCATCTTTTCCAATATGGCATTGATCAGACCTACAAATGTCGGATTTGGCATGGAGAGGTAAATACAGGAAGTAAACATGTCACTAACGAGACCGGCAATTCACAAAGTGTGGATCAAATCCAACATCAGACCGACAATACTGACAATGATATTTCCCTAGATACCTCGGATTTATTTAAACATCTACGTTCTGACCAAGAACCCCTTTATCCAGGATGTGAAGGATATACTAAGATGAGTGTTTTAGTAAAGTTTTATAACTTGAAAGCAAAATATCAAATATCCGATAGTTGCTTCTCTGAGATTCTACTTCTTTTGGGTCTATGCTCCCAGAAGGCAACACTTTTCCTTCCTCATTCAGTGAAATGAAGAAAACTTTGTGTGCTTTAGGAATGGAGTATGAAAAAATACATGTGTGCCCAAATGATTGCCTCTTGTACCATGGAGAGAGATGAAGATGAGACGAGATGCCTCATTTGTCAAGCCTCTAGGTGGAAGTTGAATAAAAAAGGAGAGGAACTGGAAGGGATTCGTGCAAAGGTCTTATGGTATTTTCCGTTAATACCACATCTGAGAAATTTGTTCAATTCGCCTCAAATAGCAAAGGACTTGACTTGCCATGACATAGAGAGAATCAAGGATGGTAAAATTAGACATCCAGCAGATTCACAAACATGGAAGGACGTCAACGTAAAGTGGCCCGAGTTTGCCTTAGATCCTAGAAACCTGCGATTAGCTTTATCCTCCGATGGATTTAATCCTTTCTACAGCACAAATATAGATTATTCTTGTTAGCCAGTTTTGATGTCCATTTTTAATCTTCCACCGTGGCTTTGCATGAAAAGGAAGTACATTATGTTATGTCTGTTGATATTTGAACCAACACAGCCCGATAATGATATTGACGTGTTCCTTAAACCACTTATAGAAGATCTACAGAAGTTGTGGGATGGGAAACAAGTTTATGATGCATACAAGAAGGAGTCCTTTTTACTAAGAGCCATTTTGTTATGGACAATTAGTGATTATCCTGCCTATGGCAACTTGTCGGGCAATATTATCAAAGGTTATAACGGTTGTACTCTCTGTGTTGATAAAACAAAAGCTACGAGGCTGGTTAATTATCATAAGATAGTGTTCATGAGGCATCATAGGTGGTTACCCCGACATCATCCGTACAGGAAGCAAAAATAAAATTTTGATAACACCGTGGAAAAAGAAATTGCTCCAATTCCGTTAACTGGAGAAGATGTGTTTAAAAGAGTACAACATTTAAAGGGACATGTCTTTGGTAAGACACAATGTCAACCTAGATTGAAGAAAGGTGATGATCGGCCTATTTGGAAGAAGATGTCAATATTCTTTGAACTTGAGTATTGGAAGTTTTTACTTGTTAGGCATGTTCTCGATGTGATGCATATTGAGAAAAATATATGTGAAGCTTTACTTGGTACCTTGCTTAATATACCAAAGAAGACAAAAGATAAGGAATCTGTCTGACTTAACATGGCCCGAAATGGGGATAAGAACAGAGTTGAGGCCAAAGACTCCCGGAAAAAGGAGAAGTTACCGTTGGCATCTTCGAATTTTATTCATTCAGAAAAAAAAAGGTTGTTTGCTCATCTTTTCTTGGCATCAATTGCCTGATGGTTTTTGTTCAAACATTAAGAGTTTAGTTTCGATGGAAAATCTTTGACTCGCGTGAATGAAATCTCACGACTGCCATATGATTTTGCATCACCTGCTCCCGATTGTAATTCGGTCGTCACTATAAAAACAGGTTAGGAACACTGTTGTTAGGTTTTGTCTTTTTTTAAGGCAATTTGCAGTAAAGTTATTGAGGTGGATAAGTTAGAGAAAATGCAATCTGAGTTGGTAGAAACTTTATGCCACCTGGAAAAATACTTCCTCCCTTCCTTGTTCGATTTAATGTTTCATCTCTCGGTTCATCTTGTACGAGAAGTTGAGTTGTGCGGGCCAATTTTTCTTAGGTGGATGTATCCATTTGAGAGATATATGAAGACATTCAAGGGATATGTGAGGAATCGTGCTCGTGCAGAAGGTTGCATTGCAGAGGCTTATATTACAGAAGAGGCCATTGAGTGTTTGGCCAGTCACGAAGAAACGACTATTGGGGTACCAAAAAGTGGAAGGCATACTAAGGACGCCGTATGCAGGCCATTATCTGGTGCAACCATGATAGTGTTGGTGTAGGTGGCCTAGATGCAATACATTATTTCTTTTAATAGACCTTTATGTCATTTGATTATTCAATAAACGTATTTATTATGACTTTAATTACTGTGATATATTTGTTAGCATAATAAATGTCCTTAGAATCATGATACACATTGTATAGTTTAAGTACATGACTTGAACTTGAGATTATATAATATATCATATTCTTAAAGGTCCCTAGTCGAGTATTATTATTATAGGACAATAATAATACATAAATAGACTAGTATGTTCATTGACAGATAACCACATATCATTGGTTGTAAGTATGGGGATATTAAAGTCAATACATAGGTATATGTAGGAGTACATGGTACTGGACAGACCCATAGTGAGATTCTTCATATTTAATAAAGTCATAAGAAAGACTCACAGTGATAATGGTGTAATGATCCTTTGACTTGAGATCATTATATTTCTATAAGAGGATTAATATACTTTGACTACATTAAAAGTTACCTTTGACCGGGTGATGATAAAAGTGGACATCGGGTATATCATGAGTCGTATGAGAAATATGAAGGATAGATAAATGATTTAGCCCTCCTATAATTAGGAGAGATATTATTGGCCTCTTGATTGAGTGAGACTATAAAATGCATGGTCGTGCTCAAATAATGATTTGTTTTTCATAGTCTACTCATGGATCAAGTAAACCCGGATTAAATGTTGAAGAGGATGACTAAATACATGCCTCGATTTTAATCTGTAATATATATGATTAAAGGGATTATATTACACGGAAACATTAATCACGAAAGGTTTTATCGAATCACGATTTAATTATTGTTTAATTGGGTAGCAATGATGTATTACTAGATGCCGCTCATTGTTTATAATTTTATTGGAGAATAAAATTATTGTCAATTAAATAATTTAATTATTGTTTAATTGAGCCTAGTAATCAGTCATTATAAATAGATAATGAAGGGCTAAGAGGCTATGACATTTTGAGAGAAACAAACCCTAGAGGGGGCAGCAACAAAGGAGGTAGAAACAAACAACTCGAATAATCAAGAGGGAGGCTAGTACGTCCATTCCGCAGTCAAGATCGTGAGACGTTCTTGAAGGTGCTCGTGTGGATACCATATAGGTGTTTTTCGAGAGGAAGACACAAGTCGTGAAAGCTAGGATCTCTGTTGAGTTCGTGAAAGTCAAGATCTTAATAGGTATAATTCTGTTTCACCATAATCTGCACAATCTTATACATGGATCCTGAGTTTGGGTTCCGAATTTTTTTGTTATATTTACATTTTTCCGCTGCGTTTTATGCCTCGAAACCGAACAGCTAGCCCCCAGCAACACCAATTTGCACCTAGCACATTTATGCCTTCTACAAAATACTACTGATGTTAGGCCATATTTCGAGTATATCATTAGTATGTTTTCATTACATATTTTATGCCATTATGTCATTATTTATGCAGTTTGTTTTAATTCCATGCAGTGAGCACATGGAATTGTTAATGACGATTCATCCGGAACATGAAAATGATGAGATGTGGTCAAAGAAGGAGCAAAATGAGACATTCTCGAAATGGTTTAAAGAAAAGGTACTATAGACGTTTATTAACAGTTATGTGCAATTTATACTACTCTTTGGAAACATGAATCATTTTACTTTAAATTTTTATGTTTTTCTTTGAAGATTGCTTCAGATTTGGTGAATGAAAAAGAAGTGCCGGAAGAGTTAAGATGGATTGCAGACGGGCCCAACAAGGATGTACCAACATTCAGCGGCTATAGAGTGGATGGAGTTACGTTTAGTATGAAGGATTGTGATGAGACTCGCCAAGTTTAATGCAGTGGTGTGTGTGTCATAGATGATGCAATGATTATGCAGGTTAAAGATCAAAATATTGAGCATTTGTCATACATATTACGGAGTTATAAAAAGTATATGGGAGGCGGACTATAACACCTTTAGAGTTCCTATTTTTCATTGTGAGTGGGTCGATATGAATAAAGGAGTTAAAGTAGATGAATTGGGATATACGTTGGCTAATTTAAATAGGTTGGGGTTTTTAAATGATCTATTTATCTTGGCAAAACATGTTAAACAGGTTTGTTACATAGACGACCCTCTTGATAAATTATGGTCAAACATTTTGAAATTACCCGAGAAGAAGTACTATGAAGAGAGCGATGATGAAAATGAGGGATCGATCGAGTAGAACTTGAGAACGATTGTTTTGTTCCCAATTTACCCGATGTCGATTTAGATGATGATGACATGGCTAGTTACATGCGAGATGACGTAGATGAATTCATTCAACTTTCATGATGTAATTAAATTATATATACTTTGTGTTGGTCTGATTATGATCTTTGATGGTTGCCATGCATTGGTTATTAATCTGGCAGGTCTTAATTGTCTCTTTTTTTCATGCTGTAAATCAGACAAGGGTTTTTAACAAATAAACCCTTGTTAATATGAATAACAAACAACGCACCATAAAAACTTGTTGAAGGTCTCTTCCGTAATACAATGAAGAAAACACTTGTCTTATTTCAACAACGATTACCTGAAGCCTTGTTTGAATTATATTCCAACAACACTTCTAAAACCGTTGTGTAGAGTTCTTGCTTTGAACAATACAACATTGAAAAATTGTTATCTGATGAGCTCTATCAGACAACACAATATTGTACTGTTGTTTGAAAACGTCTTACATAATATCTCACAATAAACACTTGTGTGATTTCAATAACGGTTTCCCACTGAGAATTGTCTCAAGTCTATTCAAACAACAGCTTTATTAAACCGTTGTATAGAGCTATTGCTTTGCACAATACGACATATAAAAATTGTTGTGTGACTGAGTTTTTTAGGCAACTGTTTTAAAACCGTTGTATAATAAATTGATCAGACAACAGTTAATCGGGGGCAAAAATAAAACATTGTCTGTTAAATCTAGGTAACGCTTTTTTCTCTGAGAGTTGTCTGAAATATGTTGTCTGATGCTGTTTTTCTTGTACTGTCAGCATTATCATCTTTTGCATGCTTGGTATCAACCGTATACTCAGTATCACTTGCTCGTTTCTTAGAATAGGTATTTGAGGTTTGAAACCCTTGGGCTTTCCTCATACTTTCCTCAGCCTTAATGTACTTCCCTGCTCTTTCTTGGAGCTCATTCATGCTCTCTAGGGCCCTCTTGGCTAATGACCTCCTAAAGTTCTCATCCGAGGTCCCTTGCTATAGGGCTATCATAGCTACCTTCTGGTCTAAATCAGGGACCTTCAAAGCTTCCTTAGTGAACCTGTTCATATAATCCCTCAGGGACTCATTCTTTCCCTGATACATATTCATCAAGGATGCTGAGCTTTTTTTATGAGTTTTAGACTGATGAACTGACCAATGAAGGCCCTATTCAGATCCTTGAACGACCCAACAGAATTAGGGGGTAGACGGCTAAACCATATTTTAGCCATACCGCTTAGAGATTGGGGGAACGCCCTACACTTGACAGCGTCATTCACCGGATGCAACAGCAGTGCATTAGAGAAGGTAAGAAGATGGTTTGAAGGGTCTCCAGTTCCATCATAGGCCTTGATTGTAGGCATCTTCCACTTTTTTGAGATATTTTCATTCATAATCTCCTCAGTGAAGGGAGGTACTAGATCATCAGGATCTTCAAGTGGCAACATGTATTGGGCATCAACCCTAGCATGACTTGTCCTTACATGTCTCCTTGTTGGAGGCTCCTCAAGGTCTATCACAGATGTGTTCCTTACCGATCGTCCAGTCCCCTCGGCTCTCTAGTGTTGTCGTCTTCCTATTGCCCTATCTGGATCTTTTCTCAGTCGTTGGGCTTCAGCCTCATAAGCTCATATCCTCTCTTAAAGGTTTACGGAGTCGGTATTTTGAGGCCCTCGGGGCTGGGTATTCCTCCTTCCAACGGGCTGCTTGCTCGGTCGCCTCTTCCTTGGATTAACATCCTCATCTGATGACTCATCATCAGTGAAGTAGGGGCCTGAGAAATCTTGATTTCCTCGGTGTGAGCCTTATTGAGTCAATAAACCATGTTAATAAGGGGGCTCATAATTTGGTGGAGGCCCATAATGAGGGGTGGGTATCACCACAGAGGATACTTGCAAAGAGGGAAGAGCAACGAAAGTAGTACTAAGGGGTGGAATTACCTGAAGTAGAGGAACAGAGGCATGGATTATGGTCTCAGGATTTGAGGGATAAACAACAACGCTCAAGGGCCCTACTCGTCGGGAGCTCGTTCCAGGATCCTTAACAAAGGCTGGTACAACAGCTCCTGTTTCCTGGGTGATGGTGGGAGGAACGCTCCCAATGTCAGTAGTGAAGTTTGGGACTTCTCTTTCGATAGTACTCGTAGTACTTCATGTTCTTGCCAAGGTTATTATTCGTCCCCACAGACGGCGCCAAATGTTACAGATCAAAATCAAATTGTAATTAATGAGTGGTGAGAGCTTTCGAGCTTTTATGGTTGCACTAACATTTCTGACTATAGCAGGTCCTCATTAACAACCTACGCATCTCAAGTGTATTGAGAATCAAGTCAATAACGTAGTTCTAAGAATGAGAGGTTAGACCCTTTTTATATAGGCGCGTAAGGGCCTTGGATGTGCATTAGGGTTAGGAGACTTGGAGGCCAAGTCTCCCAGTGATAAGGTTTCTGAAACCTTCCTGGAATGAGAGTCCTCGTTCGACTCTTGCATATGAGGTCGTTCCTTGTGATAGGGTTTCTAGAAACTTCCATGTATGAAGGGCCTTAACGGACATCTTGGGCCTTTATTGAGGCTTTATTAATTAATTATGAAAATAATTTATAGTAAAAGCTTAATGAGCCTAGGGCTCTAACAGAGCTTATGGGCTGGACTTACAAATCAAATTGATCCTTGGATTCCAAATCCAGTTCATCCTGGGATTTATATTCCTTGTTCGTTTCAAGGGGGCCAAGCCTTTGGACCATGCTAGGTCTAATTAATGAAATAATAAATGATATATTTATTAATTCCTTAGGGTTACATTTTACCCATATCAATATAGAAGATCAACCACAAAATATACATATCCAGAATTCGTATAAGATAGAAAAGATCTGTAAAACATAATGTGGTAGAATTCGACACATACCTCTACAAGGTGGTAGAATTCGACACATAGCTTCTTTGGATGATAAAAAATATTCTAAGGTACTCTAGTGAAGAAAAATCGACACATGGCTATACATTGAGAATAGAATTCAACACATGTGCTTATTCTTCTTCAAAATGGCTAAAGCATGCATACAAGGAGCTAGGAATCGACATATGAGTTCTCCTCAAGAGTGGATTATTTACTAAGTACCCTATACAAGGAAACATACTTCGACACAAAGAGAAATATCCACAGGTCAACTCAAGTCAACATACATGGGATAAATTATCGACACTCACAATTGCATTTCATTTTATTGTAAAGTCTACATATAACAAAATGTATTACATTTTGAATGTAATCAGAACACAGCACACACAGAGATAGATACAGCTAAGAGAGATAGAGAGAAAACGCACTGCCATTAAAGCTCGTATTTATTTCTTGTTGTGAGATTCATTATAGCTGATACATCTGTATCAGAGTGTAGCACCTATAATATAATAATATAGTAATTTAAATCGAACACAAAATACACATTAATCTCCTAACTAAAATGCATCCATATACAAAACAAATATATATTATCCTATTAAAATATAGATACAAATAAATTATATAAAAATATATACATATAATATTAAATAAAGTTTAAATTATTATTATACAAATAAAAATAAATTCAAATCATATTAAAAATATTAAAATAAAAATATTAAAAAAATTCATAATTCTAAACTAAACACTTACTTTTTATTTATCTAGGAACTACACGTTATAACCTAGTTCCAAGGATATTTGAGTTACAATGTGTTGATGGAGAAATCTGGTAATCAACAAAGATTGAGGTCATTTACCGGAAAAAGATCTGATGAGGCTGAGATGCGGTGGAGCGTGGTGGTTTATATGAGATTGGGGATTGAGATTATTAGGTTTCAGAATAACTAGAGCTTTGTCATCTCTGGCGGCTGGGAGCTCTAATAATTCTGACCTCCAATAATGTGTCTATGTACCTCTATTTATAGGAAAAATAGAGGATCAAGACCACGTGGTTCTTGGCAAATTAGAGGTCAGTTAGGAAACCTGAGTTTCTTTCTTCGAATCGAATGGAGAAAAGGCAAGTGGAACCTTCCTGGAAGAGGACTCTACATTTGGGCTTGTTTGGATAGGACAAAGCCCAGTATAAAATCCAAGGACTTCATGGAGCCAATGCTGACCTTGAAACCGTGGGCTCTAGCCGGTCCACTACAGCTATTTCTAAGGATACCTTGATTGGAGGCTAGCACTAGATCCACCACAAATCATAAGTAATATCCTAAGCCCCCAGACGAGGGCAACCTGCCTGAGTACAGGGAAAGGATCTTCCAAGATAAGATTAGCAGCACACCATAACTCCCCTACGAGGGAAACCCGAGGAATATGGAGCTATGACCTTCAATTAATAGGAATAAATATACGTAGTCAAGTCATCATTAAACTAAAGGACAAGTTGGAAGAAAACCCAACCGGGCTTAACGCGGCGTTGGGCGTGCCTACCATGAAGGAGGATGCCCAGACACGCCTGCCATGTCTCAATGAAAAGTGTATAAAACAACTACCCCCCAAGTCTTGAAATCATCATAGATGTTTGAAAGAGTTTTTTTTCCAAATGCTTTGATTCATAACACACTCATCAAAGAGAGATGACTTCATACATCCAATCTCCATCCTGTCACCCATAAAAACAGCTAGCCCCAACAAGTTTACAATACTCACATACGGTGCGCCCACCATATAAGGCATGACCTGATGAACCAAACCGTCTTCAAACATCGTCGAATTGCATGTATCTATACAATTGTCACGCACTACCAGGGTAGAAAGGTATGTTAACCAATCAGACACCGCCACGTGGCCACCTGTCACCATCATATAAATACACTTCCCATTGCTTTCTTTATTTCACTTTTATCTTCAAAAACTTTACCTTTTATCCCCTCGAACTATCTTTGACCGCAGTTCACTTTAAAAAGCCATTCCTGGTGTATTTCTTGACCAAAAATCTCATTTCAAGTCCCAAAAGTTCTGGTTTAACAGTGGGAACATATTGCACTTTAATTTTTCTGATTCCATCCAGTATTTTCACTTAAATCTGCAAAAGACTATTCGACTTTCTTGTATTCTTCATTTATATGTCTTTATATAAATTTGTAAGCATGTGTGTTTGATTCTTTAACTACCATCTAACACTCTTGTATAAATATTTTTAAATCCCAATACATCATGACATCTAGGCGTACCTTATCTTTGTAGAACCGTCACCATACCTTAGATAACCCACGAACCATAACCTTGTTTTACCTAACACCCCAAGGGACGTTTGGCGCGCCATGAAGTATATACATCTGAAAACTATTGAGCACATTTCATTCTCGATTTTATCCCCAAAGCATCCCACGCCTTATGTAGGACGCGCCTTCAATGGGCCATACTAAGTGTTGATCTTCTTTTCTTCATTTCAGATGGTCCACGAAGGCGCGCCAAGACTCCCTTTTCATCCTTTCTATGAGTTTATCTTCAAAAGATACGGCGGGACCATCACACCAACAAGAGTTCTACCACCTTTATCTCCCAAAACCAAAAAGAGGTCCGCAAGTTTATGGAACACCTCAACAAGAATAGACATGAATTGGGTTTCCCTGGTGATGGCTAACTCTCATCTAATGAAAACCATGAGGCGCGTCCTTCCTCCGTTAATGTTGTCATAGAACCATACTTAGAAGAAGGGAGGGGAAGATGCCAAACTGGTTAGGAAGAGAAAAAATAAAAGAAAATTTGAGGAAATAGCCGACACCTACCAAAAAGACCCTGAGGATGTGCCTAAAAATGATATCTCTCCTGACTCTCTAGCCCCATCCCCAGTATCATTCATCCACAAGTATAATCACCCTAGACCGCATACGGGTCAAAGTGCTGGACCGTGCGTCACTCGGCCTCTTACGCTATCTCCAAGTCCGCTGAATCAATCTATAAGTCTGGAACTGGAACATTAATCCAAGCTCCCCAAATATATAATACTTGTTAATAGATTTGTCTATCTAACCTGGAACCGGAAGTAATCCTAGTTCCCCAAGTATATCGTACTTGTTGATAGACCCTCATAGCTATGAGTAGTCACTGATTAGATTAGTCGGGTTGTCCTCTCACCACACAGGTAAGTGACCTTCACCCACTAATCTCTCTCATCAAGGAATGATAACTTTTATAAAACCATGACCAGGGAGTTAACTGAAAAGTTGTCTTTATTTTGATTAGTAAACCTCTGCTTTTGATAAGTTGAAAAGCTCTTTCTACTATGGAAACTGGTTCCAAAACTTGACTGCTTTCGAGAAGTAAATAGGTATTCACTTCCTAGACCGAGTTCCCTATTTTTGATAAGTCTGAACGTATTTTATTCTTATTAAAAGAATAAAATAAAATAATTAAATTAAAATATTATGGAGCTCTCACTATCTTTAAATCATTTTCTGAAAGTCGGAAAGTATTTAAAATAATTATCGAAACCTTTGAATAATTATTAAAGACCTAAAATAATTTGTAAATGAATTTTAAATAATTAATAAATATTTAATAAATATTTATTAATTATAATTAATTAATAATCCTCAATAAATGAATATTCAAAATAATATTCATTAATTAAATAAATATTAAAATAATATTTATTATCTTCTTCAAATGAATATTCAAAATAATATTCTTTAATTAAATAGATATTAAAATAATATTTATTATCTTTATTTAATTCTTTTATCAAAAGAATATCAAAATATAAATATCGAATAATTACATCGTCATTTCAAAATAATCTCTCTCCGGCTTCTTCCGGATTACGACAGTACTTAACATAACATTCCGACTCCCGGTCTACGTTCGAAAATACATAACTCGCTATACATTTAGAGCCTTTTTCCTTCACCGGCTTATATCTATATTTCTTATAGCATATAACCGAAACATTTATGAAAGGTTTAATAATACATAAAACAATTCGTACTTTTCAATATACAGTTATATCACAACAACAATAGTCTTTCGACAAAACAGTAGTACATTAAGTACAGGTGTTTAAAAACATGCATACGTAGCAATACATATATTTTGATATGTAAAAACATAGGTTAGAAAACTTGCCTGGAGTCCAAGATACGTTCTCAGAGTCCCACTCGCTCCGGATTCTCTATCAATAGATATCATAATCCTCATTAGTACTTTTACTCCCATCAACTACTTATATTACTCATAAGTATAATCATATATCGATTCCAATTATGACAACCTCGAATTTTACTTAGTCATTTTACTAACGATTGTCTTACCCCATATTGACCTCCTTGGGTCTATCTTGACCGTTCGTAAACTATTTCGTCAACGAATTTTAATCTAATCCTTTACTCCAATACGTAGTTATGTTATTCCTTAGCATCTTTCCTGTTTTAACCGACTCGAAATAATCCTTTTATCCTAGCCAAAACGGCTCGTCAAAACAATGTCTCTAGAGTTGACTTTCCTGAGAATTACTATTACGCGACTCACACTTCAACAATTTTAATAAATCAGAAAATGCATAATTAAATATGAAACCACCTCAAGGAGCTTCTTGAGTATTTGTAATATTTATCAAAAATATTTTGATTTGAAACACTTGAGTTCAACTCAGTGAAAAGTATTTTAGAAATCGAGTCAACTACGAGGTTTTGCTATTTGCACCGCTTTCACTAAAACGCTCATAACTTTTTAAACGTTAATTCAAATGATGCAACGTTTTCGCATGCACGATTTAGAGAATGTCTAGAATATAATCCATCTAAATTTTGGCCCTGAACAGATGACTCATTTTTCCGAATTTACTGAAGAAGGCAGTAGCCTCTTATGTGAATAGTGTCATCGTGCAACTTTGGTTCCGACATTTTTATAAAATCGAAAAATAAACGTTTTAAAACAAAACCTTTTTGGTGATCTTACTAACTGTCCAAGGTATATATCATCCAAGTTTCATATTTTTAGTCCACCTTAACAAGTTCGTTTATAGCATCAAAGTGAGTACAAGGCAGCAGTTTGGTCTCCTTGCGTGACTTTCACTAAAACGAACTTATCTCCTAAACCGTAAATCGTATCGACATGATTGAAGTGTCAAAACAAACTATGAAATAAGGTCTACACATCCATGTTAGTGTCCAGAAATATTTTATTAACATATCATAATTCTTGTTCAAAACAATCCCTAAATCAAACGGGCATTACAACGGCTATAAACTTAACGTTTTCCGGATTCAATCAATTGAAATCCATTCACAACCAAGATAAATCATCAACATACTAATATGGCCATATCATTCAACTACTCATTTCATAACTTTTAACCAACACCACTTCACAAAATCATCCAACAACACTCAACCATTTACATCCAAACTCCTTAATCCACATATGCTTAAACATAACTCAACTCAAGCTTTAAACTTCAAAGTAAATCAAAGGGTGGATAGAGTTTATACCTTTCTTGAATCCTTAAACATACTAAAAATAGCTTCTAAGTCTTAAGGGAGCCTTGATCTATACTTATCCTCCTTAAACTTGCAAGAGAAAATCAAGAACAAGTTAGTAAATTTTCGGAGTTACTATTCAGCCTCAACTTCTACAATTTATTTACCCAATAAAAACACCTCCAAAAATTATGAAATTAAATAAGTACCTTCTACATATAGTGAAGAAGTTATGGTTAAAATTTGGTGATTTGTGGATGTGTAGAACGGAAGTTATAAAATCATCTTTGCACCTTGCTCAAACTGGGAAGAAAATGGAGAGATGGAAGGGGAGAGTTTTTCTCTCTTTTCTTTACTTGCTCTCTCTAGCTTTTTGAAAAGTGTTGGCTGATTTAAAATCAGTCCAAGGCAAGTACTAGGGTTCCTTGAATTAAGGATATTATTTTCTACTTTCCCATGATTTGTGGAACCATGTCTCTAAGTATTAGTTGGTTGCTTGGTTAGTTTCTAACCAAGTAGTTCCTTGCTTGGTTACTCCCACTTGGTTGCCACCAATCTAGTTTGCATGGGGTTTGCATAAGAATTCTCATTAGTCACTTAACATCCAACACTTAACCATTAATCCTCCTCCTAAGTTCGATTAATTTTCGAAAGAGTTTTTTTTTCGTCGTAGGAATTCCGTAGCATAAATCTTTAATATTCCAAATACTCATTATAACCATGAACTTTCTAAATTATAATCCTCTAGGTCATAACATAATTCTCTTATTCCTCGATATCTCATAAATTACGAAACAAATCGTAAAAGCGAAAATCTTCGGATTCTGACAGCTTTTGCATTCACTCATTTTCTTCATACAATAATATGACATCTTCGGATTTCTAATATTCCAACACTTACTTAGTGTGGGCTAAAAAGTTTTTCATAATCCATAGAATCACTATTCATCAGGGTCGTTTATGAATAAAAAAAAAATTCATCCAAAAATCCGGGTTATTACAATCTACCCTCCTTAAAAGGATTCCATCCTCGGAATCTAAACAAAAGTAACTAAGGTTTGTCTCTTCAACCTTCTGATTTATCCATACACTTTTTCTGGTGCTATGGTTTTACTTCTCCACACTTTCTCTTTTCGGTCATTGATCTTTACCAGTCGTAAAACACATTTGGTTACCATCTCTACGATTTCTTATTATAACACATGCCTAGCATTCACATTATTCTCTTGTAACATAGACGTAGGGCACGCGAGGTTTTCATATTATAAATATTACAAAATAATGCCAACGTATAAGCATTAACCTGTCATACTTTAGAACCTGCCAACTTTAATACCCTCGAGCTTAATTGCTCTCTTTTACCAAATCTCGTTACCACTTTATGTGATAATGTTTCTAGGAATATGAAGTCTCTCACTCCATGCTTTCTTTCTTTCCTAATTTCATTAACGTACCTGCGGGTTCCTTCTGGATACCCAACATTTCCTTGTTCTTTATCTTAGTCCTAATGTGATGGAGATCGACACTTTTCTTCCATACAAACTTTGTAAGGTGGCGTGGCTACTCTCTGAATGGAAACCATTCTCTTACAAAATCACTATCCGTAGTAAGTGATTCTCCCAACTCCTTTCGATATCCAAGGCATAAACCTTTTATGAAGAGCTAACTTTGCACGAGATTTTAATCAGAGATCCTTTTATCGAACCTCATTGTAACAAAATGATCAGAGTGATTCAAAGATAAATAAACTCTCTTCTAAATGTATATGAGAAGAGGAAAATTTTGATATGAATGAGAACAACCATATATGTACTTGTGATGGAAGTCTTTAGTATGATTTGGCTTTTCAACACATAATTGGGCGGCGTCCCACCAGACTTTTGTCACACAGACAAGAAGTCACACCATATGTATTGTCAATCCCAATCGGATGACGAATTGTCAAATATAGGAAGAAGAAGAAAATGATGTTGAAAAGATGTGAGGAGTTTTCTTTCTTGAATGTGTTACAGAACTTTAACATAAAACAAGTCTGTACTTATCTAGGAATCGATTTTACAAGGTCTCAAACTCACCATCCCAACTCTAGACTTCCGGCTTGAATATTTCTATGACACTCATGTTCTTCATAATTCTTAAACTCTCATCTGCACAATATATTGCTCTTATATCTCATGTACGGATACTATAGCTATCGGCTGCGATCATGAGTCAGATACCATAACAATCATTTTATAAAAACCTGTAGTCCACAAATTCTCATCTCTTTTAGTACATCGGGTCTTACCCAATTCTCAACAAGTTCAATACGTCAACACATTTCTTTTGCTACTCATTTATCTCCCTAAATTTAACTTTACTCGACCAAATCTCACACTTTAGAGAAAATGGCATACAATCTCCTTCCTCTTTCTAAGGCTAATTACACTTGCTCTTCGTTCTCTCTCTTCATCTTTTGGTAGACCAAAATATCATTTATGCAAACTCTGGCCATCGGTCCAATCATTTGTTAAAATTCTATTGATTAAATCCATAAAAGTTATAGGTGTATTCATTAATTCAATTGACATCCCAAAACTCATAATGATCATAACTCTTGTCGAATGCACCTTTTGGCAAATCATCTAGGTCCATCTCTATTTCATGATATCTGATCCTCAAATATATCCTCGAAGGGTAAATTATGTCTCCAAATGGTTGGATAATCTCTATCCATGGTTAGGATATTAATTCTAATTATAATCTTAATCTTAATCAATTTTGGCAATCAACACACTGACTCATGTCGTTATCCTTTTCTTTAACAATCAAACACGGTGCACCTCATGGTGACACTTTCAATCTCATCATGCCTTTCTCTAATACTCCTTATAATTTAGTAATTAATCATTTTTATCTTGGTAGATGCAAACTTCTAAATGCCTCTGATGCTAGTGTTATTCCTGACACTGGATCGATGTTGAATCATATAACTCTATTAGGTAATACCTCATAAGGTCGCTAATAATTACATCCTCAACCCATTAACTACTACATACTCTTTTATTTCCAAGTAATTCCTCTTTTGGTACCGATCATGGTTGCCCAACAACTTATCCTCCAAAGTGCAATAGGCCTTTCACTTCCATCGTAATCAAAATCCCTCAATTTGTCTCTATATCCTTTTAACACAACTTCATCATTATTGTGTAATCTTAACTTTCACCACTTTATCTCTATCGTTAGTTTAAACATCCTCATGTAAACTATATTTTTCTCTCGACATTACATCTCTTCTCTTTTCTCAAAAGAAATCAAATCTCCATTGAATGGCACTAGTAATTACTCATACAATATTACTCTTCCTGCCTCAGTCTTTACTTATCGAATCATTACCCCTTACGAATTCACTTTTTATTATAACGATTTCTGAATCATCATCCATTAATAATTTATATCCATCACGACCATTTTATTTGGTCACAGCATACGAGACAACCACTCAAAATCTGTGGTAAACTTTAATTCATAATATTCCATACTTAGGCTCTTTTATCCTAGTCTTAAATTCCAACTTCATCTAGCTTCCCAAATACTTCAGAAAGTATAAAAAAAATACACAACCTAGTTCTGGTAACAAATAGATTCACTTAAGAATCTCATACTTACTCTCGTGAAAGCAACAATTGCTAGTCTTGACCATTCACAATGATCATTCCGCTGGCTCTAGTTTAGCCTCATCTCTAGGTTATACCCTTCATGAATTCCCCCCATCTCATGGGACTTTGATGAACATAACTCCAGGGTGATATGTTTTGAGGTTAAAACAATAGCTTTTATTTAAAACTTTTCGTAAATAGAATTTTCTCAAACATACTTCTTTCCACCATCTTGGTTTACTAACCCCAAAGGGATTCATTCTGTCATTCGTTTCAAGCTCAACGGCTTCATACTTATATGGAAAGATCCTTTTCATCCCAATGGGCAGTACTTAGGGCTAACAAAAATGAATAGTCTATGCGCTAAGGTAAAACAATAGGTAGGTGTCAAACTAGGTTGACGCTCATAAAATATATCCTTAACACTGTTCATATCAGTAGGACTGTCATATTACTCAACAGGCTATCAAACACAACACGTTTGATGTGCCGGATCAATATTACCTATCAGGTTACTAGCTAAGGGGAGATTCCTCACAACTTGTACCAATTTCATTTGTATACATTTATCATTTGGTCCTTCCGACCATCATCTTTCGAAAAATCATGGCCTACATGCCATAGGGTATATTATCAAAAGAACGAGATATACCATCCATTATGTACTCTCAATCAATTTACACCAAAGAATTTATAGCTGTATTACGGGACCTCTTTCCCTGGATCATTTACCTTAACTAAACCATTAACTCCTCAATGACTACTCATACCCGTTTTTCTGGTCGGAGACCTACTATTAACATAAGGAACTTCGTACCAACACCTATATACTGGGTCATTCATACTTCTCACCTGATAAAATATCCAGAATGTTTGGGCTACTTATATTAAGGGATCACTTCGATCAGAAAAAAAAAACTTAACATACTTCAAAGATACAACAATTTTGCATCTTAACTCCTCATTGCGGCTTTACACCGTATCAATACCACACATCGTCTCAACAATTATCCTTGACTTCTTATCCTCAATATTATCCTCAAAATCTTCATACCCTTCAGCTTGTTATAAGATATATCATTGCCTCTTCCAGGATGGCCTTGCCAATTTCCCGTCCAAAATCTATATCCTAAATGTCATTCATCAATCTCCTCACTACTAAGTCCAAGTAGACGACCTATTCTTACTCATTCATAGGTACTACACCCGGTAGTCCAATTACGAACTCTACATGAGTTCTCACGTTATCTTATTATACATGAATAGCTCTTAACACTCTCGTATCTAAGTACTATAACTCATGCTCTGATACCATCTCTGTGACGCCCCCAAATCCGGGGTCAGGGATTTGAGTCGCCACGTCACCATCCAATCATTTACAACCTGCAATAACTCAATACTCCAACAAACACACATCATAGACCCCTCTCTCTCACACACACAAGTTATAGTCTTAGAAACGATACACAACAAGTATCATTAGTTATTACAAACCAAATGTACTTATCCAGGATCTCATACTATCAATGCTAACCTCTTCACGAAGTAACATTAATAACTAGCTCAATACTGAAACTTATCCAACTTACTTTCGTAGAATATGCTTGAACTGTACCATCTCAAATGTGAATCTTCTATTTTCCTCTCTTTCTAGGCATGAAGCCAAACGAATATGTTATCACTTTCTCTGAAAAATATAATATAAGCAAGAATGAGCGAAAGAATGTTCAGCAAGTTATTCACCCAATTAGCTATGTGACTCTCATTCAAGAATATGATAATCACTACTATCTCAATAGTATAATCATAAGGCTTAACAGTATATGGTAAGCATAATAAAGTATCTTTCGACGATACACATGATCAGAGTTTTTTTGCTAAAAACATTTGTACTAAACATAAAGTTTAGAAAATATCATACGAACAATTTGGTTCAGTATATAACATAAGACACTATCAACTATAGTGTTACCACGCTTTCATATATCCTCTAAAGCTTTTTAAGATAAAATTCAATGAACTTATTACGTTCATAGTTTTGAAATAGTCTTTCCATAACTTAGCAAAATAACTTCAACTATAGTTTTGTTAAACTCCCCTAATATACGGGGTACAGCATTCAAGATACAACAATCATAGTTGCTTATCTTTGAGAAAATTAGCTCACTTTGAACCATACCATTTATAAGGTTTAAATTCTCATAAAATATCTTTAAATATCCTGTTGTGTTGTGATATATAAAGAAAACGAGAGTGAGCAATATAGGCCCACTATAATCATAACTTCTATAAACATACTTTCTGATAAACATTTCAAAAGCTTATAAGCTTTTCATACATCAGTTACCTTCTGAAGTTTTCATATAACCATTCGTTAAATCATACGAATAACAAGATGACATTTCAAATTGTTAAAAACCTCTTTCTCATCAGATCCCATATGAAGTTTTTCTTTCTTTTCATTAAAAACATTTCAACATTTCATTTACAATCAACACCATCGGTAACTCAGCTCATAGGCTTTCATTACGGTGTGAAGCACAATTCCAATTGGAAGAAGGGACTGTAACTGGAGCATCAACACGCCCGCTACCACACATCCACGATGATCAGTCATAGCACGTGGCAGCCTTCATCAGCAACCTATGGAAGCCTTCTGTTTCTCTACATGTAGAAGGGGGAGCCCCGGTACTCGCTACCGTTAATGGGTAATCACCCTAGACCGCATACGGGTCAAAGTGCTGGACCGTGCGTCACTCGGCCTCTTACGCTATCTCCAAGTCCGCTGAATTAATCTATAAGTCTGGAACTGGAACATTAATCCAAGCTCCCCAAGTATAAAATACTTGTTAATAGATTTGTCTATCTAACCTGGAACCGGAAGTAATCCTAGTTCCCCAAGTATATCATACTTGTTGATAGACCCTCATAGCTATGAGTAGTCACTGATTAGATTAGTCGGGCTGTCCTCTCACCACACAGGTAAGTGACCTTCCCCCACTAATCTCTTTCATCAAGGAATGATAACTTTTATAAAACCATGACCAGCGAGTTAACTGAAAACTTGTCTTTATTTTGATTAGTAAATCTCTGCTTTTGATAAGTTGAAAAGCTCTTTCTATTGTGGAAACTGGTTCCAAAACTTGACTGCTTTCGAGAAGTAAATAGGTATTCACTTCCTAGACCGAGTTCCCTATTTTTGATAAATCTGAACGTATTTTATTCTTATTAAAAGAATAAAATAAAATAATTAAATTAAAATATTAGGGAGCTCTCACTATCTTTAAATCATTTTCTGAAGGTCAGAAAGTATTTAAAATAATTATCGAAAGCTTCGAATAATTATTAAAGACCTAAAATAATTTGTAAATGAATTTTAAATAATTAATAAATAATTAATAAATATTTATTAATTATAATTAATTAATAATCCTTAATAAATGAATATTCAAAATAATATTCATTAATTAAATAAATATTAAAATAATATTTATTATCTCCTTCAAATGAATATTCAAAATAATATTCTTTAATTAAATAAATATTAAAATAATATTTATTATCTTTATTTAATTATTTTATCAAAAGAATATCAAAATATAAATATCAAAATATTTATATCGTCATTTCAAAATAATCTGTGTCCGGCTTCTTCCGGATTACGACAGTACTTAACATAACATTCCGACTCGCGGTCTACGTTCGAAAATACATAACTCGCTATACATTTAGAGCCTTTTTCCTTCACCGGCTTATATCTATATATCTTATAGCATATAACCGAAACATTTATGAAAGGTTTAATAATACATAAAACAATTCGTACTTTTCAATATACAGTTATATCACAACAACAACAGTCTTTCGACAAAACCGTAGTACATTAAATACCGGTATTTAAAAACATGCATACGTAGCTATACATATATTTTGATATGTAAAAACGTAGATTAGAAAACTTGTCTGGAGTCCAAGATACGTTCTCAGAGTCCCACTGGCTCCGGATTCTCTATCAATAGATATCACAATCCTCATTAGTACTCTTACTCCTATCAACTACTTATATTACTCAAAAGTATAATCATATATTGATTCCAATTATGACAACCTCGAATTTTACTTAGTCATTTTACTAACGTTTGTCTTACCCCATATTGACCTCCTTGGGTCTATCTTGACCGTTCGTAAACCATTTCGTCAACGAATTTTAATCTAATCCTTTACTCCAATACGTAGTCATGTTATTCCTTAACATCTTTCGTGTTTTAACCGACTCGAAATTATCCTTTTATCCTAGTCAAAACGGCTCGTCAAAACAATCTCTTTAGAGTTGACTTTCCTGAGAATTACTATTACGCGACTCGCACTCCAACAATTTTAATAAATCAGAAAATGCATAATTAAATATGAAACCACCTCAAGGAGCTTCTTGAGTATTTGTAATATTTATCAAAAATATTTTGATTTGAAACACTTGAGTTCAAATTAGTGAAAAGTATTTTAGAAATCGAGTCAACTACGAGGTTTTGGTATTTCACAGCTTTCACTAAAACGCTCATAACTTTTTAACCGTTAATTCAAATGACGCACCGTTTTCGCGTGCACGATCTAGAGAATGTCTAGAATATAATCCATCAAAATTTTGGCCCTGAACAGATGACTCATTTTTCCGAATTTACTGAAGAAGGCAGTAGCCTCTTATGTGAATAGTGTCATCATGCAACTTTGGTTCCGACATTTTTATAAAATCGAAAAATTAACTTTTTAATACAAAACCTTTTTGGTGATCTTATTAACTGTCCAAGGTATATATCATCCAAGTTTCATAATTTTAGTCCACCCTTAACTAGTTCATTTATAGCATCAAAGTGAGTACAAGGCAGCAGTTTGGTCTCCTTGCGCGACTTTCACTAAAACAAACTTATCTCCTAAACCGTAAATCGTATCGACATGATTCAAGTGTCAAAACAAAATATAAAATAAGGTCTACACATCAATTATCAGTGGTGTCCAGAAATATTTTATTAACAGATCGTAATGCTTGTTCAAAACAGTCCCTAAATCAAACGGGCATTACGACGGCTATAAACTTAACATTTTCCGGATTCAATCAATTGAAATCCATTCACAACCAAGATAAATCATCAACATAATAATATGGTCATATCATTCAACTACTCATTTCATAACTTTTAACCAACACCACTTCACAAAATCATCCAACAACACTCAACCATTTACATCCAACACAAAAGTCATTAATCCACATATGCTTAAACATAACTCAACTCAAGCTTTTAACTTCAATGTAAATCAAAGGGTGGATAGAGTTTATACCTTTCTTGAATCCTTAAACATACTAAAAAGAGCTTGTAAGTCTTAAGGGAGCCTTGATCTATGATTATCATCCTTAAACTTGCAAGAGAAAATCAAGAACAAGTTAGTAAATTTTCGGAGTTACTATTCAGCCTCAACTTCTACAATTTATTTACCCAATAAAAACACCTCCAAAAATTATGAAATTAAATAAGTACCTTGTACATATAGTGAAGAAGCTATGGTTAATAGTTGGTAATTTTTGGATGAGTATAACGGAAGTTATAAAATCATCTTTGCACCTTGCTCAAACTGGGCAGAAAATGGAGAGATGGAAGGGGAGAGTTTTTCTCTCTTTTCTTTACTTGCTCTCTCTAGCTTTTTGAAAAGTGTTTGCTGATTTAAAATCAGTCCAAGGAAAGTACTAGGGTTCCTTGAATTAAGAATATTGTTTTCTACTTTCCCATGATTTGTGGAACCATGTCTCTAAGTATTAGTTAGTTGCTTGGTTAGTTTCTAACCAAGTAGTTCCTTGCTTGGTTACTCCCACTTGGTTGCCACCAATCTAGTTTGCATGGGGTTTGCATAAGAATTCTCATTAGTCACTTAACATCCAACACTTAACCATTAATCCTCCTCCTAAGTTCGATTAATTTCCGAAAGTGTTTTTTTTTCGTCGTAGGAATTCCGTAGCATAAATCCTTAATATTCCAAATACTCATTATAATCATGAACTTTCTAAATTATAATCCTCCAGGTCATAACATAATTTTCTTATTCCTCGATATCTCGTAAATTACGAAATAAATCGTAAAAGTGAAAATCTTCGGATTCTGACGGCTTTTGCATTCACTCATTTTCTTCATACAATAATATGACATCTTCGGATTTCTAATATTCCAACACTTACTTAGTGTGGGCTAAAAAGTTTTTCATAATCCATAAAATCACTATTCATCAGGGTCGTTTATGAATAAAAAAAATTTCGTCCAAAAATCCGGGTTATTACATGTACTTCCACATTATGTCCAAGGCGCGCTCATAGAAGGAGGAGAGGGCGTGCCATGGGTAACTGCAAAAGGACAAGAAAATCTGTGACACAGAGCTTGAAGCTGTCAATAACACCAAGGTGCGCCTACAAAAAGAGGTGGATTCGCTCAAGGATATATTTTTAACTTCTCAGACTAACCTTACTTTGGCCACTTCTGAATTTCAGCAGGTGAAGAAAGATAAAGTGCATCTCAGAAAGGTGGTTGATGGTTTCCATCTTTAGAAAACAACTTGGAAGGAACAGGTCAAGATGGCCACAGATGAAGGTAAGATACATGGTTTCCACGATTTTCTCCGTGGTTTCCTTGCTTTCAAGCTCGATTTTGATTGGTCGAGGTGGGGACCTGCTACCAAAGAATTTATGGAAGAATTCAAGGAAGAGGAGGCCGAAGCTATTGCTGCTAAGAAGCTAGATTTGGAGGAAGACATCAAGTCCTAGTTGGCAGAGATATCTCAGGCGCGCCCTGATGTTGATGATGATCCCAATGCTCAGTTGATAGAAGGGTCACACACCCAGACTCTGATTGACACTCAGGCGTGCCCAACCATTGCAGGCAACACTGCTGCTGACCCGTTTGGGATAATTCTGGCTTCTCATATTTCATCTTATGCTCCTCATCCTCCTCCTCCTCCAAAAGAATGAGAATATTTGATTTTTCGAGGAGTGAGTCCTCTATAAAACCCTACAAATTGTAAATAGTATTTCTGACTTGCTTATTCTGGATGATGTGTTTCTATGTGGTAGGGCGCACCCTATCATCTTTTGGTTAAGATTACTTTTATTATGCTCTTGACTCCTATCTTCTTTTATGCAAATATTACTGCATTGTCTATCTTAGTTGCACGTTCTGGACAAGAGGTTGTGCCTCGTCCCCACAACTATAATTGCAATGTTATTTAAATATCTTATTGCTACTACTATGCATGTTTATCAGACTTGCTCTATATTTACTGACAGTTTAGGATGCGCCTTGATTCTGCCTTCATGTTCACTTGCTATTCTTTTTATAAAATTAATGGTCCCAAACAAAACCACTTTTTTCCATCAACCTGATTTTTATTTTAAAGGTAGGGTGTGCCCTCATCTGGCGGCGAGACGTGCTATATTTTGTTCTAGCTAAACTCAAATAATATCTAATAAATTATGCCTTTATAAAAATCTCAGTGCATATATTTGCACTGGATAAAGCCGCATAGTCGTAAAAATGTTGAAAACCGCATATACCTACAACCCCTAGAGTGAGAGTAAAATTGAGTTTTTATTCTACTTATACTAATAATTCTAACAATTGTCTTGGAAATATAACATGAAAACATATAGGGGCTTACCCTACTGAAAATATTTCCTCAAATGTTCTGCATTCCATGCTCTTGGAATGGGCTTGCCCGCTAGATCTGCCAAGTAGTAAGTTCCTTCCCATAGTGTAGCTCTGATTTTGTATGGTCCTTCTCAGTTAGGTCCAAATAATCCACGGCTTGTTATTTTAGCATGCTGCATCATTTTTCTCAACACTAAATCACTAACCTGAATTGGCCTCTCCTTAACCTTCGAGTAGTAATATCTTGTCATCCTCTGTTGATAATCCACTAATCTCACTTGTGCATTTGCTCTTGTTTCTTCAAGTAAGTCTAGGTAAAGCTTTTGATTCACTTCTTGGACTTCTCCTGAAAATTATCTCTTTTGAGAGACCCTGCTCCAATTTCAACCGGTACCATGGCTTCACATCCATATGTCAAGAATAACGGTGACTCCTCCATAGTACTCCTAGGAGTAGTGTTGTAGGACCATACCACCTGGAGTATGAGATTTGTTCAATATATATCAACCTACCACAAATTATACATGTTGAAATTTTAATATATCTGAGGCAATTCCTCCGGCCAATTTCCCTTGCTTTCTTCTAACTTGGCCTTTAGGGTGTGCTTGATGATTTTATTGACGGCTTCGGTCTACCCATTGCTTTGAGGGTAATACGTCGCTGCAAAAGCTTTCCTTATAGCCAAGTTCTCACACAAAGTCCTAAGTTCCTTGCTATCGAATTGCTTCCCGTTATCGGAGATCAGCTTGTAAGGGATCCCAAACCTGTGAACAGTGGTGTTGAACATAAAACTATCATCCGATTTGGACTACTTCCTTTTACCAGAAATCAACATACATAAGATATAAAACCTATAAACAAGGGCGTTGAATACGAAGTTCATTATCTTCTTGGTTGTTATGGTTGCAAGAGGAACGGCTTCTACCCACGTCATAAAATAATCCACTACTACTAGAGAGTACTTGACTCCTCCCTTTCCTTTAGGCCATTCTCCTATCATATCAATGCCCTACATGGTGAATGGTCATGCGCTTGTCATAGAAGTAAGAGAAGCTACTGGGCTAGTGATGTAGTTCACATACCTCTGGCATTTATCACACGCCCTAGCAAATTCGTAGGCGTCCTTCTTCATAGTAGGCCAATAATATCTTTGTCTAAGAATTTTCATAGCTAGAGAATTACCCCCCAAGTGATTTCCGCAGATGCCTTAATGCACTTCCCTCATAATGTAAGTGCACTATTCCCCATCTATACACTTGAGTAAGGGTTGGTTGAGCCCTCTTCTATATAAGACCCCGTCATACTTTACATACCTGACTGCCTTGTAGCGAAGCTTTCTAGCCTCCCCTTTTTCTTCAGGAAGTTTTCCTCCCTTTAAGAATTCCTAAATAGGTGTTTTCCATGTGACCCTCTCCTGAATTTCTTCATCAATTGCCATAACCTCTACCCCTGAGACACTTGGCTTCTCTTGAATTTCTTGAGGGATGACCCTTATAATTGTAGCATCTTTTTTAGATACCAATTTGGCCAATTTTGTCTAGATAATACTGCTAAATATATATCGTCAAATTTCAATGATTATTATATGTTAATAAGAATCTCTTTTGAACAGCTTGTAGGTCATGTAGATACACAATTTTTTTTGGCTGAATCTTTAATTAAGAAACATCAACTCATTGCTCGCCTTAACTATTAAGGGCTAAGTTAACTACACATGTTTGGTGGGGGTAATGCTCTATTTCATGCCATAAAACTAATAAGATTGAGGCCATCCACTTACCAAAAAGAATCCTTTTATCAATTAGTTCTTGGTCAAATACCCAATATTTCCCATTTTAAGATTTTTGGTAGTACTGTATATGTCCCAATTTCACCACCACAAAGAACTAAAATGGGAGCACAAAGAAGATAAGGTATATATGTCAATTTTGATTCACCATCTATCATAAGATATCTTGATTTATTAACTGGTGATGTCTTTACTGCTTGATATGCTGACTGTCATTTTGACGAGTTTTTGTTCCTTTCATTATGGGGAGATAATGTTTTACATAAATTTTGAACTGTTGTGGAATGTATAATGATTTAATTTTACTGATCTACGTACTAATCGATGTGAAACTGAGGTTTAAAGAATTATTTATATGCAAAATATTCCTAATCGAATGCCAGATGTTTTTAATGATTCTTGACATATTGTGAAATCATATATACCTACTGTTAATGCTCCGGCAAGGGTTGATATCCCTAAAGATAAAATCAATTCCTGAATAATTGATATCAGTTTCAAAACCATGTCAAAAACGTGGTAGTCCTGTTGGTACAAGAGATATTGCATCACGAAAGTGAAAATTGATTGGATCTGTCCCTGAAGTGGGACATATTCCAAAGAATACCTAAATTGGTATTACCTACTAAAGAGGTTCAAAAACGGAAATTGATCGGACTAGCCCTTGAAGTGGAAAGTGTTCTGAAAAATACCCTCATAATGGTATTACCTTCTGAAGAGGTTCGACCCTCAGAAGTGGCTAAATACCTTAGAAGTGCTATTACCTCTAAAAGAGGATATTGCCCCAGAAGTGGTGCATGCTTCCATAGAAGCAGAGGTACCTGAAAATTATGAGATATGGATAAGTTATGTACATAACGGGAAATTGTTGGATCGTGAGAGTACTGAAATTGATAATGTATATGCTTTTTCCATGACATGTGATATTATTTTAAACTCCGATCCTAAACGGGAAATTTTTTGATCCTGAGAGTAATGAAATTGATGATGTATATGCTTTTTTCATGACATGTGATATTATTTTGAACTATGATCCTGAACCACAAAGTAAGGAAGAATGTCGACAAATAAATGATTGGCCAAAATGGAATGTTGCAATTGAGGAAAATTTGCACTCCTTGTGCAAGAGAAATGTATTTTGACTTGCAGTCCAAACACCAGCTGATGTAGTCTCTGTTGGGAATAGATAGGTATTGGTACAAAAACGAAATGAAATTGTGAGATATAAAGCCCGGCTAGTAGCCCAAAGATTCTCTCAAAGGCCTGAATTTGATTAACAGGAAATATACTCTCTTGTTATGGATGAAGTTACCTTTTATTTTATGATGGGTATGTCTTGTATGGAGAAATTGGAAACACGCCTCATGAACGTTGTGACAGCCTACCCTATATGAATCACTTGATAGTGATAGTTATATGAAAATCCCTGAAGGATTAAACTTAGATAAAACCAAACCTCGTCATTTATATTCTGTTAAATTATGACGATCATTATATGGTTTAAATCAATTTGGTCGTATGTGGTACAACAGGCTTAGTGAATATATATTAAATAATGGGTATATTAATAATCAAGTGTGCCCATATGTATTTATTGAAAGGTAAGTAACGGGTTTTATTATTATTGTTGTATATGTGGATGATTTGAATCTTGTTGGTACTTTTGAAGATATTACTAATGCTGTTAACTATTTGAAAATTGAGTTTTAAATGAAGTATCTTGGGAAGAAATTTTTATGTTTAGGTATATATGTGGAGCATTTACCTTCAGGCATATTTGTTCATCAGTCAACTTACACAGAGAAGGTGTTTGATCGGTTTTTTATGGACAAATTTCATTCACTAATGACGTCAATGGTTGTTCGATCACTTAAACCCGATGAAGATCCATTCCGATCTAGAAAATCAGATAAAGATAATTCAACTTGCATTAAGCAATTAAAAGAAGGATATCAAAGGAGATCGAATATGGAACATTCTACGGATATTTTTCTACACTCATGAGTTGCAAGAGAATGGTGATATTTAAATGCAACAAATCCGATCTTGCGATAATTTGGCAGATTTGCTAACAAAATCATTACTAACATCAATTTTTGAAAATCTGCGAAATAATATCGGGATGTGAAGATTAAAAAATCTGATACATCAAGATGTCAAAGTATGAGGTATTTCATTAAGGGGAAGACTGTACTTTTTTCCTTCGTCAAGGTTTTTATCCCAATAGGTTTTTCCTTGCAAGGTTTTAACGAGGCAGTCAGACCCTATATTAATAATGAAGATGGTGGATCGTGAAACATTTTATTCAGGGGGAGACTGTACTCTTTTTCCTTCAACAAAATTTTTATCCCACTGGGTTTTTTCTTGCAAGGTTTTAACGAGACAATTAATCTTTGGAATAACTCACATTAACAATCAAGGGGGAGTGTTATAATAATGATTGTTAGTACGAAGAAGCAACTAAGTCGGTTTACTCAAAGGCTTAACAAAGAAGCAAGTTATAGTCTATAGTAAATTAATAATCCAAAGTCGGTCTAACACCCTTATAAATAGACGTTGGCACCTATTATGTATACACTTTAAAGTTTAAATGAGATATTATGTTTTCTTGTACATACCTTGTAATAGATTAATAGTAAGTTTCCTTTCGTATTGTTATTATTATTATAACAAAAAGGAACTTGTTGCAAATAATCAAGCACTAGTACCCAGCACAAACAAACAATATATTACCACTTAGGCTACAAAGGAATGAGTGCAAGAATACATACTACCAACTAGATATAGATTCATATTTTAAAAGTAAATCAAAATCATATAATATATATCAATATGAAATTTTAGAAATATTATTTTGTTTTTTATTTGAACCTTGAGAATGTTTTCAAAAACTATAATATAATATATTTATCGAAAATATATTTTTATCATATTGACCCAAGTCGGTATTAGAAAAATATATTTCTTAATCAAGTTCATTACTTAATTAGATATTATTTTATCAATTTTTATTTTCATCTTGACATATTTACTAATTTATAACCGAATTTTTTCAATCCGAACAAAATTCGATCTGAAATAAAAAATGATCTGAAAATATCCGAACCGAAATTCATCTTATTTTAATCCAAAATTCATCCGATTGTAATCCAAAATCGAACCGATCCGAAATCAAAATGATTCGAACCGAATTTAATTTAAATTATGTAAAATTGAAATTACACCCAAACCGAATCAGATTCGATCCAATCTGAAATGTATCCAAATATATCATAACTAAAAATTGATCTAATCCGAATTGATCTAATCCGAAAGTGATCCAATTATCCGATTTGTTAGGTTTACTCTAAAGTATCATTACTTATATTCAATATTTAGGCTTTATATATAATTAGAATTTTATAACAATAAAATAAAATTTTAAAACAAAAATTATGTACATAGGCAAACCTGTCCTAAGGAGGGTGGAGGAGGTAAATAACATTTTTCATATAAAATTGATAAAATAACAATATTGGAAAAAGATGGTTAAAAATAACGGATTGAATATATATTTATGAAATGGGTATTCAAAATATATATGATGAACATTTATAAGTTGGGTATTTGCATGTGATATGCATTTGTAAGTTGGGTATCATATATGAGATACCCAACACACAAATGCGTATTTACATTAAAAAAATTTTTTTTGAGATACGCATGTGTGAGTTAGGTATCTCATATAAATGAGATACCCAACTGACACATAGGTATCCCATCCGGTAAAAATTGTCACTCCACTAAAAAATTGTTATTTTTATTAATTTTACGTAAAAACTTGTTATTTTTAATATTTTTTCTTCTAAGGACTATTAATTCTTGATATCTCCTTTTACAGAAATATTTGGCGTCAGGTGAGGAGTAAGTTGAGGACAACAGTGCTTGCAAAGGAAAAATTAGTGTGATCCAATTTAAAACCTTTTGTGTGTCAATTGTAATGTAGAGTAAATAAGGTATTGTTCTACGCCAAGGATCAAGAGCTCACTTTTCTTCTATTTTGTTAAGGTAAAAAGATGAGTTGTTCTGGTAATTTTGTTGTAACTAAACTAAGTATTAAATGGATAAGTAAGATTATGAAAATTCTCTTTGGGTATTGTTGTAGCCACTTCTTCAATGTCACTTTTTAAACTATCAAATTTATTCATTTGCACATCAAGTATGTCATTAGTTTGTGAATTCAGACTCCTCTCACCCAGTGAGTTATGTGTAGTAATGACATTCAAATGCTCAAACTTTAGTAGAGGTTCTGGAGTTGCCTGAATTCTTGCAAATTCATGATTTTGATTCATCTTCGTAACCACCTTCTCAAGTTATTTTGGCACCTTCTTGATGTCTTGAAAATCTTTAGTACATTGCTTCTACATCTCCAATTATCCTTCAGCTAACCTGACTAACAATTTTTTAATATTTCTTCCATTAGCTGAATTTTGATGTATTTGTTCCCTCTGTTGGATACCAGTATAAGTATAACTACCTTGATGATGAAACCCAATTAGATTGTGATCACTCTGTCTCAAGTTAGGGTGACCACTCAATCTTGGATTATATGAATCTAAGAACGGATTTTCACTTTGATACACATACCCAATAACATTGAGATTTTCTTAACAAGGGATAATCAAGTGTGGACGAATTATCAGAATGGCCAGGAGCTGCACGAATACCACATAATTGAGCCTGAGGTGTTCTTCTATTTGAAATTAATGCACTCAACCTCTCTATACTTTGCTCAAGTTTCTTCAACCTTTGATCAAATCCAACTTTAAGAATTGATTCTGAGTTTGCACGACTCCCATATTATAGTTCATTAGCAGCTCTTTTGGAGATCAATTATTCAGCAACATCGTGAGTCAAATCCATAAAAGTACCCCTAATAGAAGAATTAGGTAGTCTCTTCTCAAGTTCAATTAAACCTTGGTAGAAGAAGTGCAACCAGCTTCCCTTGGTGAAACCATGTTGAGGGCACCTTTTTTGCAACTTCTGAAATCTAGCATAGTACTCAGCATACGTCTCAGTTGCATATTATTGAATTTTAACTATTTGACTTCTCATCCTCATCACTCAAGTTTCTGTATAAAACTTCTACGAAAACTCTTTTACTAGCTTCTCCTAAGAAGTAATGAATTCCATAGGAAAATCTTCTAACCAATCCAAAGTTACTCCATCTAAAGAAAATGGGAAAAATTTCATCTTTCAAATCTGAAGATATGCCATATTAGGTCCCATACATTCGACTATGGTTACAAACCTAGAGATATGTTGGTGTGACTCTTCAGTTAGAAAATCATGAAAGACTGGTAATCTCGTCAGAAGATTCTGTTTAATCTCAAAACTCTTACTCTTGCCTTCAACCAGATCAGGATACACCATGCACGATTGCCTAATATTAGCAATTGACACCGCAACATCATCACGAAGTGCTGGACTTGCTGCCATGTCAACTACTCAATATTATCTATACCTAAAACATAATAAGCAATAGGCGGAGAAAAGATGGAAAATAACAAAAGATAAGAAAAGAAAAGAAAAATTCAATCCTCGACGGCAGCGGCGCCAAAAATTGGTGTGATCCAATTTAAACCCTTTTTGTGTTAATTGTAATGTAGAGTAAATAGGGTATTGTTCTACGCCAATGATCAAGGGCTCACTTTTATTTTATTTTGTTAAGGTAAAAAAATGAGTTGTTTTGGTAATTTTGTTTTAACTAAACTAAGTATTAAATAAGAAAAGTTAGAATATAAACAATTAAATAAACATGTTGGAAAGCATGGAAATCCACCATCAAACCTATGACACAATTATAAACTACTTTGATATGCCTTAAAAATACTTAGAGACCTTGTCATGACCACATAGAAACAAGTTCTACTATCCATACAATCTCATGACCACATAGAAAGATTATATGAATTACACACTAATACAATTATCTCATGACCACATAGAAAGATTAATTGACTTTATAGATATATCAATCACATAACATATTTGGATGACCACATACCATAGTTAATTCATGAATATCTATAAGCATTGATGCACATATAAGCATAATCGAACATATATCTCATAATATTAAAATTGCATAACTTTCATCAGGTTTAAGGCTTTAAATCAGCTCTCCAACAATAGAGGTTTAGCCAACCATAGTCATGCTAAGAACAATAGAAGAAAAATTCATATGTTACCGACGTTAAAATCTTCACACAAGAACTTCTTCTTCTTCTCTCCTTGGTGGCTATAGAGATATGAATATGATAGGTAATATCTAAAAACCTAATAATAAAAGTATTTTAATGCCCTAGGAATACAAAAGTGAGTTTCCAAAACTGAATAGGTTTTTAAAGTCAAAATTCGTAATTGACTTTTCTGCTCTATTTCTGGGTTGTTCCTGTTGGAGTATTCTAGACCATCTAGAATGATAGAAAATCTTTTTATCTTCGTGTGCGCTGTTGAATCACCCAATTCTGACTTCTAGAACTTGAGATATGGCCCAAATAATGTATCTTGTGCGTGCAGCTCAATAAGTATGAATTTTCTCATAATTAATCTCAAATCCTTTTCAGTTTAGAATTTCTTGCTTCCTACAATAAAACATTAAAATCTATTAAATAAATATCCAATTAAATACAAAATAGAACTAATATGAGAATAAAAATCATCTAAAATATATATAAATATACAGTCTATCAGTGGCAATCAGACAGAAGCTAACAAATGGGTGGCTCCCGAGAATGCTTGTCTTAAAATAAAGGTGGATGCTTCTGTGTTTTCAGGTGCCCATTTCTTCTCAGTGGGAATGGTCATTCGAGACCATAATGGAGAGTTCTTGGGTGGATAGAACATGAAACGTGAGGTGTGATATCCATTTACTGGGTGGAAAGAACATGAAACGTGAAGGCATAGTATCCGTTTTTGAAGTAGAGACCATTGGTGTTCAAGATGCTCTCTCCTGGATCTTCACAAAACCCTTTCATCAGTTTGTTGAACGATTCTCTTCTAACAGTGCAAACATTGAGCAAGGCTGTTGATAATCAACTTGAAGTAGAAAATGTTCTAAATAGTTGTCCCTCGATGCTTCGTCATAGAAATGGTATTGCAGTTCAGTTTGTTAAAAATCTAGCAAACAGTTCAGCCCATGTCATGACTCGTGTTCCCTGTACGCTCAATAGCTCCAATTAGTTATTGTCACCTCCTCAGTTATTGTTGGAGGCTTTGGTGTATGATTCTACTGCCAAGTAATGAAAGTGATTTAGTTTCTTCAAAAAGAAAAAGAAAAAGAAAAAGAAAAATGATTATTTTTGTCTTCTCGGTAGTTGTTGTTTTAAGAGATTTACATTTTTATTGATACAGTTCTTCCTAGTCTAGTATAAATATAGAATATTTTGCACAATTCTATTACGCTGAAAGAAAAGAAATATAAGTAAAAAAACAATTAAATAGAAGGAAAAATGTAGTTATCCTGACAGTGTTATTGCTGTAATTCTTGGAATTGTGTCCTAGGCTGCATGTTGAGAAAAAATCTTTTAAGTTATAAAAAACCCGAAAGTATATGGGTTTACATGAGTATATAAGCAAGTATAGGTCGAACCACAAAGAACACGAATTAAGTTTTTAATTTATAAAACAAATTAAACTAGTATTCAAGAATATCAATAATCAAACAATCTAAAGGACGGGTTCATCGGCTTAACACATAAACATCATGGTGTAATTTAAATATTAATCTTTACTAACAATTGAACACATAAGCATTTGGAATAAAGACAACCAATGATTCCAAATCAAATATTATTTAAAAGTGGTAAAAACTACTTAGTAAAATCTTACCAATTAAATCAATTCTCAAAATCATATGGATCTTAACTATACGAACTCTCAAACCTACTTGTGTGGCTCGCATGAAATTACTCACATATACATGATATTGGAGATAACTAATAAAATAAATATATTACAATTAAGCACATACACCATGAGATTTATGTATGTTCAGTCCGACTACGTCCGCCCTTTAGAAATGGACTTTTATCTTAGCATCATTGAGACAATCATGATAAAAGTAAAGAAACTCATACCAATAATTAAAGATGAAACATGGATTTTACTGAATAAACTTTGAGTACATGAGAAAAAGAACAACTATGCTAGAGAAGAAGTAAAATAATACAATGCAAAAGATTACTGTTACAAGAGGCCTAGTCTATCTATTTATATCAAAACAATTACAAGGGAAAATTAATTAGAAAGATATTTTTATTTAATTAAAATATTCCTTGTGGTTATTTTCTTTCTCATCTTTCCCTGAATAGATGATTCTTTCTTGATTTATCACGATTCGCTGACTCATCATGATATGCTGTGATTTCCTGATTTCAGTGTAAATATCTCCTTTTAATAGACAAATCTTTAATATCTTCATAATATCTGCACAATCAAAATAAACATAAACCAAGCATAGAAAGAGAAAATAAACTTAATAAAAATATACAAATCCAAGCTCATCCTTGAGTAATAAAAATAACCTAAACTCACTGTCATAGGCATCACGGGTACTTTTAGGTATACCAACTCGTTAAACTTGTAGACGATCTCTACAAGAGGAGTTTTGTCTCCTAAGGGTTTACAGAGGATATACCCATAAAAATTTTAAACTACATTAACCAATTTGCAACTCTATTTCTTAGTGTTTACTGCTGCTAACATGATAATTTTTAAAAAATATATGTTGTTAAGGCTCTTCTCCTAATGAACGCCTACTTGCCCTACTTAGACGTTGTCAGGAGTTCCAAGGTGTGTTTGTGAAATCGATCAATGTTGTTTTAGAAGTGGATTCATTTTTTCTTTTTCAACCAATATTGAACTGACTCAATATCTATCTAAACAATGTTCTAGCCAATTTTGTCTTGCTTCTTTTTCTACTACTTTTTTTTAATTGTGCAATGTCTGTTTTCTTAGGCTTTCTAGGTTACTCAGGTAGCAAGCTTTGGGTCGATGTCTCCCAAACCAGTTGGTCTTAGGGCATTAGATGTTGAGACACCCCTAAGGATTTAATAACTCGAGTAACAAAGGCCACAAAATAAGACAAGTCAATTTTTTTGTGCTCATCATTTTTTTTTTGCACAAAGATTATTTTTCTTTTTCTCTTTTTTATTTGAAGCTAAAGTCTTGATTCGACATTGTTCTAACATGTGATCTCTCTCTCAGGTATCAAACATTATCTTACCCATCTTTCCAGCAAAGACCTTGTGAATAATGTGTCATCTTTGAATTCTAGGCAAAATCTAAGTATGTCACAAGTTTGCGATCAATATTCAAATCGTCTTGAAGCATTATATATATGCAATTTTGAAAACAATTAGCACCAACTAATATCTAAGTTCAAGAGTAGACAAATTAACTAAACTTTTTAAACTACCTAATTTTTTTGGTATTTTATCTTTTCAATTTTTTTTGAAAAAGAAATAATAGGACTAAAGCAAGCTAGCTCCCCCATATCAAAATCTACATTGTCCTCAATGTAAAAGAGTAGAATCAGAAGTCTACCAATCTTCCATGATGATGAAAGAGGAGAAACTGGACGGCCACTATAAATCCTGTTAACAAAAAGGGAGAAAAAATACAAAACAAAAATACAATTATACAGGTCTCCCCCATATCAGGACTTAGCACATGACTAAGTCAACGAGACTCAAGTTCTGGTGAATTGTACTCAATATCGGATGGATCACAAAGATCCACCCACTCCACATCCTCCACTGATGGATAGTCCAAGTAAGGTTTCAACCTATGACCGTTAACTTTGAACACATGGTCATCTCTAGGATCTAGAATATCTATCGCTCCATGAGGATATATTTTGTGAACAACATAAGGACCATCCCACTTAGATCTTAATTTTTCAGGAAAAATGTGGAGACGTGAGTTGTAAATGAGGACTTTTTCTGCTACAGTGAAAGTTTTGGATCTCAGTTTCTTGTTATAAATTTTTTTGGTATGATCCTTATAGATATGCGAACTTTCGTATGCGTCATTTCTAAATTCCTATAACTCACTCAAATGGAGCATTCTTTGGGCATTGGCTTTATCTAAATCAAAATTCATTTCCTTAATGGCCCAAAGAGCATTATACTATAACTCAACTAGAAAATGGCATCCCTTCCCATACACCATGCGATAAGGTAACATATCTAAATTATTCTTAAAGGCAGTGCGGTATGCCCACAAGGCATCAGGTAATCGTTTAGACCAATCCTTTCTAATTGGACTCACAGTTTTCTCAAGAATAATCTTAATTTGACGATTAAACACTTTGACTTGGCCACTAGTTTGAGGATGATAAGCTGTGGCCAAACGATGCTTAACTCCATATTTGAGAAGATGAGATGCAAAGTGTCTATTATCAAAGTGAGTACCCCTTATCACTAATGATAGTCCAAGGAGTACCAAAATGACTGAAGATATTGTCTGTTGGACTGAAATCAAGCCTAGCCTATTTAATTATATGTCTTGCTGTAACATAGTTTGCACTTCTGTAATAGTTTAGTGACTTAGATATTCTTGTATAAAATTGCAGATAGAAGTCTCCTCAGTTTATCTTTCAATTGTAAATAAAGTCAAAAATAAAGTCTGTTAGAAGATTCAAGCTGAATCATGCAACAAGACAAAGAAGACTGGTGGAGAAATAAGGAAAGCCATCTGAGAATTCTACTAAGGCAATTACTCAGTCGAGAAGTCTACTATTCGAGAAGTCAGAACTGTGAGAACATTTCGAGAAGTCTCAAAACACACTCAATAGCTCAGTACTCGATCGAGAAGTCAGCCATTCGACAAGTCAAGTATTGAAGCCATTCGAGTAGTGTTAATTGTGAATCATTCGAGAAGTGAGAAAAGAAAATCAATTCGAGAAGTTAGCAAAAGGAGCATTCGAGAAGTGGTAAAGCTGAGTCATTCGAGAAGTCACAATTTCAAATTTCTATTCGAGAAGTCTAGCTTAATCGAGAAGTCATCAAATGGAGTATTCTAGTCGAGAAGTTTAGTCATTCGAAAAGTTAGACATTCATAGTTTAATCGAGTTGTCACAGCAAGTACTCAATCGAGAAGTCAACCTCTATGACTTCTCGAAATATTTTGAACAGAGTACTCGAATGCACCAAGGAGCTATTTTCAAGGAAAGTTGTAGAACAAGTTAGATAATTCTGAAGCTCTGTTTTTACAGGATAAGTCAAGCCTGCAAAGATAGATACAAGTCTACAATGAAGCTGGGAAGTCAGTCAAGACAGATGACAGAAGGTATAAGGCTGGATGTAGCAGACTGTCACAACAGTGTTAGCTATAAATAGATATCAGTCAAATGTAAAGGATGTCTTGTCTTTTTCTAGTTATAACTAATCTGTCTTATGTGAGCATGTGCACAGGACATGTTGTCTATATATTTTATGCACAACCACATTTGATAAGTGTCTTGTCAGTTTTACAATTGTAAATTTCCCAGAACCAGAAGCTGAAGTTCAATTTGAATTTCAGATTGTAGCAAAAGTTCATTCTAATAAAATTAGATTGAAAGTTACATCTAGTATCTATTATATTCATTATCTCTGTTTGCTGTTCTAAGTTAAATCTGTTTAGCTTGCTCAATCTTACAATTAAGTTAATAGTTGAACTAGCTCATAAGAATCAAAAGAAGGAAAAAGGATTGAAGTATACATTTACCCCTAGTAAACTTCTAGGACTCATAATTCCTAACAAGTGGTATTAGAGCAGGCTGTAAATATACATACAACCTAAAGATCAAGATGTGTTCTCAGAAGCTAAGCAGCATAAAGATTCCTACATTTGACAGAGAAAATTACAACCTATGGAAGATGAAGATGCTGAAGTTCATAAAGGCTGCAAACCCCATGTATCCAGAAATATTAAAGAATGGTCATTTCATGCTTGTAACTCTAGTTCCTGAAACTACTAGTGGGTCTGAAGTTATTCCAGCAATATGGATACCTAAAGATCCATCTCAGTAAACAGATTCAGAGAATGAAAAGGTGTCCATTGACAATAGCTTAATGCTAATACTAATTGAATCACTAGATCTTGTGATGTACAACAATATTGTCAATTGCACATCTGCCAAACACATATGGGAGACTATATAAATTATGTGTCAAGGAACTGAGGAGGTAAGGGAAAATCAAAGTCAGCTCATTGTCTCTCAATATGAAGCATTCATGTCAAAACCAAATGAAGGAATAACTGAAGTATTTGAAAGGTTCAACAAACTGATCAATAACCTTCAACTTCATAGGAAGTACTATGAGACAAAAGAAAAAAATATAAGTTTTTGCTGACTCTTCCAGAGCACCTGGAGCACAAAATCTCTGCAATAAGAGAAGGGAGAGATCTAACAAAACTTCCACTTGAGACTCTGTATGGAATCTAAAGACATATGAACTTGAGTTCTATCAGAAGAAAGCCATACTGGGAAATAGAGGGAAAATGGCAAATGTCTCAAATGCTTTGGTTGCAAATGAACCTTCTATAACTAAAAAGACTGGTACAAGCAAAAGGGTGAAAACTGAAGAGTTTGAAGAGTAGGAACATGAAGAAAAGAACTCTGTCAAAAGTGAATCAAAAGAGGAAGATTTCTACACCATTGAAGAACTTGAAGGCATGGACAATAAAACCATGGCCTTCATGGCAAAGAAATTTGGAAATTTGAGATTCAAAAGAAATAAAAGTTTCAAAACAAGACCAACCTTCAAGTTTTCAAGCAAAGGAAAGAATCCAGCAATGAGCACCAACAATGGAGGATACAAAACTGGAACAGTTGATAGATCTAAGATAAGATGCTACAATTGTAATGATCTTGGGCACTTTGCAACAGAGTGTAGAAAACCTAAATCAATAAAGAAAGATAAAGATTATTTAGAGCTGGAAGCCAAGTATGAAGCTCTCCTCAAAAAGCAGACAGGAAAAGCCTATATTATTGAAGGAAAATGCTGGGATGACATAAATGAAGATGAAGAAGAGGAATATGGAAATCTGGCACTCATGGCCAACTCAACTAGCGGATCTTCATCCTTAAATTCTCAAGTACCCAAATTAATCTCTCTTGACATGTCAAATTCACAATATAAGAAAACTGTGGAAGAATTGAGCATTAAAATGTTTAATATTCACACTAGCATGACTGCTGTATATGAGGAAATTGCTAGGCTGGTAAAAGTTAATGATGAACTGACTGCTAGGAATGAAACTTTGGAATTATCTGCAGTAACTCTAGAAAACTTGAAATATGAAAATTAATATCTAAAAAACAAGGTTATTTGTTTTGAAAAAATTGAAAATTTTCTTATAGAACAAATTTCTGAAAATGAGTTAAAATCAGATCATATCAAAACTCAGCAACTGTTGTTCAAGAGTTTCATGAGAAGAACAAAGATAGTACTAGGATTGGAGTTGGTTTTGATTATGAGAATCTTAAGAAGAAGAAATATGTTTTAACAAGTGGCAAAAAGGTTGAAATTCAAGTAAATCCTCATATTTTGAAAAATGTCAAAGAACCAATTTTTAAGAAAGCAACTGTTGAGTTTGATGAAGTCAGTATGGTCATCAAACAACAGTTGGATGATGAGGATAAGGAAGCAATTAAAAGGGAAGTGCCCTCTGTTGAAAAAGTAGAACCCACAATCAAAACCAAGTCCATTCATGTTCAAACTAAGACAAAACAGAATGCTCAGAAAAATGATACTATGCATGCTAAAAAGAAAAAGGCAAATTGAAATGGAAAAATAGGCATCAACAAATACAACAACTATGCACCTGTTCATAATGCTCCAAGAAAGATTTGTAAAAATTGTGGTTCAAAAAATCATTTTACTCACATGTGCAAGAAGCCTATTGTTGGAAATGATGAGTTTTCCTGTGGATATGTTAAACCATTAATGCATGATAATCATAAATTCTATGACAAATTTAATTGTATGCCATGCAACTTGAATGTCATGAATACTTGTTTTAGGCTTAGAAAATAGTTTGTTGATGGTTGCATAAGTCAGAATCTGAACACAAACCCTTGGCCTAAATCTGCCAGTCCTGTAAAACATAGAAAACATTCCATGTCACCTAAGCATGCATCTAGTTCTGAAAGTACTAATCAAGCAAAAGGTCAGAATAACAAAAAGGATAACAAGCATGTGCATGTAACTACAAATGCTAAAAATAAGAATGAAACTCATGTAACTAAGCATAAAGGACCAAACCTTGTTTGGGTACCAAAGAAAACTTGATTTGTATTTCTTTGCAGGGCACAGGTAAGAAGAAGGTCATGTGGATTTTGGACAGTGGTTGTTCAAGGCATATGACTGGTGACAAAGCCCTGCTATCACAATTCAAGAAGGAGGCTGGCCCAATGGTAACCTTTGGAGACAACAGCACTTGTTTCACTATGGGATATGGCAAATTAATTCATGGAAATGTTGTCATTGAAGATCTAGCTCTGGTCAATGGTTTGAAACACAACCTTCTCAGCATCACTCAATTCTGGAACAAAGACCTAAAGGTGGAATTTGAAAAGGACTTGTGCCTCATATCACACAGGAAGACCAAGGAAATTGCTCTGCAATGAGTGGGGAAAGGAAGACTATTTGTAGCAGACTTGGACTCTGCAAATAAGGAAAGGATTTGTTGTTTTTACACCAAAGCCTCAGAGAATGAAAGTTTTCTTTGGCACAAAAGACTATCCCACTTGAATATCAAAAACATTAATTCTTTAGTCAAGAGAGAATTAGTGAAGGATTTGCCTACACTTGAATTCTGTATAGAAGGATTGTGTGAGGCATGCCAGAAAGGGAAAATGAAGAGATCAAGCCATTAAAATAAGGAATTCACCTCAATCACCAAACCACTTCAACTAATCCATATGGATCTGTTTGGACCAGTAAATGTGATGTCCATATCAAAGAAGAGGTTTGTTCTAGTCCTGGTTGATGACTTTTCAAAATATACTTGGGTAGAATTCTTGCATTCAAAAGATAAAGCTCCTGAGATTATCATTGAGAACTTGAGGAGACTGGATAAAGGCCCTACTCCAGTAGTTGCCTTAAGAAGTGACAATGGTACAGAATTCAAAAATGCAACACTCAGTGAATTTTGCAAGGAGAAAGGTATCACTCACCAATTTTTAGCCCCAAGAACTCCTCAACAAAATGGTGTGGTTGAGAGGAAGAACATGACTCTCATTGAAGCTGCAAGAACTATGCTAGCAGAAGCAAATCTACCAACCAGTTTTTGGGCTGAGGCTGTTAGAACTGCTTGTTATACTCAAAACAGAACTCTTATCACAAAATCAGTTGGAAAAACTCCCTATCACATCATGACAAATAGAAGGTCATCTGTGAAATACATGCATGTGTTTGGAGCAAAGTGTTTTGTTCTCAAAGATGATGTCATCTATCTTGGAAAATTTGAAGCAAAGACATATGAATGAATTTTTATGGGATACTCATTGGACAGGTCTGTCTATATTGTATATGTAATTGATCAACAAAATGTTATGGAAAGTATAAATATAACATTTGATGATTTTAAGTTCCCCACTATGAGTTTAGAAGGTGAAAACTTTGACACTCTAAGATTTGAAAATGAAATAGAGCCTGAAACTTCTGCAACTGAAAAGGTTATAAGTACTCTTGAAGACTCCCATGTAGACATCTCACATGGAACAAATGTAGAAAGAGAACATGAAAATTTCAGTCATATCCAACTTGAGAATTCTCCACATAAGTCTAGCATGAACTCAGGGGGAGGTTCTCAAGAATCTGCAACAAATGGCAATCACTACAACTAGGAAGAAACATGCTCAAATGATAAAGATGGGACTCATCAACCTAAATGGAATAGAGCTCACATAGTTGATCAAATCATTGAAAATCCTGATGAAGGTGTGAGAACAAGAAGAGAAACTATGAATGAATGCCTATTTGCCTTCTTTCTATCTCAAAATGAACCTAAAAGAATTAAAGAGGCCTTGTTGGATCCAGATTGGATAATTGCCATGCAAGAAGAATTGAATCAATTTGTGAGAAACAATGTTTGGGAACTAATGCCACCTCCAAAGGACAGATCTGTGATAGGCACTAAGTGGGTCTACAGTAATAAAATGGATGAACATGGGATTGTAATAAGGAACAAGGCAAGGTTGGTTGCTAAAGGCTATTCACAAGAAGAAGGCATTAACTATGATGAGACTTTTGCTCCTGTTGCAAGATTAGAAGCAATCAGAATTTTTCTAGCCTTTGTAGCACACTTAAACTTTAAGGTCTATCAGATGGATGTCAAAAGTGCTTTTCTCAATGGTGAATTGGAAGAAGAAGTATATGTACAACAACTTCCTGGATTTGAAGATCCAAATTTTCCAGACTTTGTTTACAAACTCATCAAAGCATTGTATGGACTCAAACAAGCCCCTAGAGCATGGTATGACACCTTGTCAAAATTTCTTCTAGAAAATCATTTCACTAGAGGAACTATTGACAAGACTCTCTTCTACAAAAAGTATGGTGAGGATATCATACTTGTTCAAATCTAGGTGGATGATATCAATTTTGGTTCATCAAATGAGAAACTATGTCAAAGATTCTCCAAGCTTATGCAAAGTGAGTATGAGATGAGCATGATGAGAGAACTCAATTACTTTCTAGGTCTTCAAATAAGTCAAAGGGCTGATGGCATTTTCATAAGTCAAACAAAATACATTAATGACCTACTCAAAAGGTTTGACATGCAAGATTGCTCAACTGCTAAAACTCCAATGTCTACAACTACAAAACTAGATGAAGATAAGAAAGGAAAAAGTGTAGATATGAAGACTTATAGAGGAATGATTGGATCTCTTCTCTATATCATAGCAAGTAGACCTGACATAATGTTCTCTACATGTCTATGTGCTAGGTTTCAAGCAAATCCAAAAGAATCCCATCTCATTGTTGTTAAGAGAATTTTGAGATATCTCAAATGAACATCCTTTATGGGATTGTGGTACCCTAAAGAAACAGGGTTCAACCTAGTTGGATACTCAGATGCTGATTTTTCTGGTTACAGAGTGGATAGAAAAAGTACTTCAGGAAGCTGTCAATTTCTTGGACAGAGATTGGTATCTTGGTTCAGCAAAAAGCAACAATCTGTGTCAACCTCTACAGTTGAGCCTGAATACATAGCTGCTAGAAGTTGTTGTGCTCAAGTGCTTTGGATTAGGAATCAACTAAGGGACTATGGATTGGTGTTGGAAGTAATATCTATCATGTGTGACAACACTAGTGCCATATCAATTGTTGCAAATCCAGTCAATCATTCCAAGACAAAGCATATTGATGTAAGGTATCATTTCATAAGGGAGCATGTAGAAAATGGAGTGATTAAATTGTTCTATGTTCCTACACAAAGACAGTTGGCTGATATATTTATTAATCCACTTGATGAAGCCACCTTTAACAGTCTGGTTAGTGAAATTGGAATGCTAAATTCTTCAGGATAAGTGGTTCACTAAATATATCCCTCCAACTGTTACAACAATTGTTTCACAGACATGAACCTAAATGATTTATCTAAGTGAAACAAGACTAGTGTATATTTATAAATATGTTAGTTATATTGTTGTACATATGATTAAACAAATATTTTAAAATTAACTCAGAATTATTTCTTTGTTCTTAGAAAACCTAAATTGAATTATCATAATTGTGCATTATTAAATAACAAGTGTGGAAATCAAAATATCAGGAATATTAATCAAACACACTTCTTATATCAAAGAGAATAAATAAATTTTATTTATCTAAGAAGTAATGATTGCAAATTTCTTATTTTATTTTCCAAGTGAAGATAAAATAATTCTCTAAGAAAACTGGAGTTTGTAATTAAGTTGCCATTCTTTCTGACACTCGACTAAGGAAAGTTCTAAAAGATCTCGAATCATTCAATTCTAAGAGTTCTCGAATCATTCAATTCTAAGAGTTCTCGAATCATGATGTTGTGAGTTCTCGAATAGATCACTTCCAGAGTTCTCGATCAAGTACTATTGAGAGTTCTCGAATCACCAGAGTTCTCGACTATAGCTTGAGTGAGTTCTCGATTGTCTTAGTTCTAGATCAAAGTCTGACAGTTCTCTACCAAAACAGCTTTACTCTTTTCTGAGTTCTCATTTACTAAAATCGATTACTATTCTAGTCGAGTTGTCTGTGTCATTTAAATAGCAAAGTAGATCTAACATTTCATTTCTACGCTTAACTACAAACTTAAAGAAACCCTTGCATTCCAACTGTTACTCTTGCATCATTCTCTCTCTAAAACCTTCGTTTCTTCTCTTCACTATTTTTATACACTAACTCCATGGCATCCTCAACCTCTGTCTCAACTGAAGTTTTTATCATTCCCGAAACCAACTTCTTGGCCATTTCCAGAGATGCTGACGCAAAACCTCAATACAAATGTTTCACCAAATTTATCATTGACTCATACCTAAAAGAAGCCTTGTTAGCTAACCCAACCCTTTACCTCGACATTCTTGAGTAATTTTGGGTTACTACATATTGGGAGAACATAGCATTGGAGAATGGTAGTTCAAAAATAGTTGTAACCTACAAAATCCAAGGAGTAGATATCAGTTTTGATGAAGAAGATGTCAACAGAAGCTTAAAAATCCCAACTGAAGAGTTTAATAATGAGCCAACTGATGAAGACTTGATGGACTTTCTAGAAATCATTAGGTACTCAAATACTGTGGACAAAGAAGGGGAAAGGTTCAAGCTGAGAAAGATTAACAAGAAATTTATGAGAAAGTAGTGGTCATTTATGTTCGATACAATACTAAGAGTCTTCACCTGCAGGAAGACGGGATTTGACCAGGTTAGCCTCATTGCCATGAAGCTGGCCTACTCATTGGCCTACAATCAAAGGTTCAATGTTGGAAAGCTAGTTCTTGAGGAGCTCATAACCAGGATTCCCAGGAAAGGTAATGAGATTTTCTTTCCTCGCTTTATTCAATTAATTCTCAATTATAAGAATGTTAGTTTAATTGAATTGCCTGGAATGAACAAACAAATAATTGGCTATTCCAAATCCATGTCAAAAATTATTTTTGCTACATTGAATAGGAGGAACACAGTGAATGTGCCCCTTCAAATAACACCTCACATGCTGAGTGTATTTAGGGGGTACCCACTTGCGCAGCCTAAATATGGTTACCTTGATGCAGTAGGGGGTCCTAAAGCTGTAGAAGAACCAAATGCACCTAATCCAATGACCCCTAACCCAACTACTAGCTCTTCTGTGAATCCAATAGATGCTAGTCAACTAACCTCTACATCCTCTCAACAGGGTGTAGTTGTAAAAAAGAAAAAGGAGAAAACTGTAAGAAAAAAAGCACTAGAGACTGTTGTAGAGGATAACACTAAATTGGATGAGTCACCTGTGGAACCTTTGACTAGGAGAAGAAAAATTAAAAAGGCCACACTGACCACTCTGCATCCTCTCAACAGGATGTAGAGATTAACAAGGGACTAAGCCAACTTCTAGGTGCACTTTCTCAACAAGGTGCATCTATTGAAATTAGGAGCCAGCCCACTCCATCTTGCACAGAGTTTGCACCATTGCAGGAATTCACTCCTGTCAATGAAGAAGTTTGTTGGTCCCTGATATAGTAGAAGGGGGGTTGAATATTATATCTGAATTTCTCGTGGAATTTCGTATTTGTAAAATATTATTTTAATTAAACACGAAATATTAATTAAGATGAAATACAGTTCAAGTATAAGATATAAGTTTTAACTTGAAAAGTATTACAAAATTAATAAGTAGAAAGTTTATATAACTGTTTAAAAGCTTAGAACGATTTTGATATGAATTGTTCGAGTTTAACAATTATATTCCAAACTAAGCACAAAAATCTGTGAATATTACAATGCATACAGATTTCTGAATTTGAATATTTGAACTACAACAGAAATGAGAAGTGATCTCCTCATATTTATAGAGGTTAGAAAAGCTTAGCATTACCTTTTAATCTGACAAATAAGCCTAGTATTACATTTAAAATTGTTGGGCATTACTTTCTAATCTCGGTATTACCTTTTAGAACTCGGTATTCTCCATACTTCCTTCTATTAATAGCTCGTTGTAATTCCCACTCCACTTCTAGATCAGTTTGACTCTTGACTTCTTCTTCAACATCATAGGGCTGAGTTGAATCAATTCTATGCATCTGCCTGATGTATGATTGAATATTTTTTAATAGGCAGTAGTTTCTGATCTTTTGAGCTGCATCCAACTTAGCCTGGGACCTGAATCCCTTGGATCTCAACATAGTTTCAACTTCAATCATGTATTTCACTGTGTAGCCCTTTAGTGACTCCTCATCCAGCTTCATAATCTGATAAAGCCTGTTATTGTAGAACCTTACCTCATGAGGGTCGTTTAAGATTTGTGGACTGACAGCTCTTGTTATGTCTCGAAGTCTATCTCTCAAAATTTTGTTTTCTTCTGAACTTCTTCTGACTTTGTTCATTAACGTCCAGATTACAGATAGAGATCTTTGACGAAAGAATTCCATAGAGACCCTGAATGTGCCATTCCTTTGTGTGTACAACAGAATCTGCCAGTCATCTAGAATGTTATCCACAATCACAGTGATGTAGTCAACTTCTTCTTTGATTACTTTCATGAAATTATCCAGACAGTCATTTGAATCTTGCAGGCTTTCAATTAAAAATTGTAACTTGTAATCTTCAAACGGTCCTTTCTGAAGTTTGTCCATGATTTCTCTGGTGGTATCCCATTTCTTCCTTATTTTCAATCGCACATCTTCTTTCTTCTTTCTGACAACTATAGCCCACAAATTTTGCTTTTATTGGCTTTCTTTCCTTTCTGTCTGAGTTTTTTCTTTGACCAGAGCTTTCAAATTTTCTGTTCTAGTATTGCTTGCTTTAATGTCCTCTTTCAATTTCTTTATGGCCTCTTCATAGGCAGGATCAATTTCCTTCTCTTTTGGAAACAGAAATTCCTCATCAAAAGCAGCTTCTTTATCAGCTCTACAGTGGTCAGGAATGTTTGATTCATCATGAGAATTGTCATCAATGAATTGCTCTTGAGCATAATACTGTTCTTCTGGTTCTGGATCAAACGAATGAAATTATTCTTCATTAGAATACAACTTAGCTTTCCCTTTATCTTGAGTAGTAGCCCCTTCATCTCCGGCTACTTTCTTCTTTGCTTTCTCCCCCTTAGTTGAGGGATCCTCTTGAGTTTTAGAGGCTTCAAAGGATGTCATCAGTTTTTGCATAGTCAGATAGACTTTCTTCATTCCTTCATTCAAATGTGTCATGCCATCATCCAGTTTGCTGAATCATCGAGTAGAGATCTTTTCATTTTCAATGATTGTGAGGGTTAAACTTTTCTTAACGTCATCAATTCTTTCATGTAATTTGCTCACTTCTTTCATATCTTCAGCAATAAGACTCTGTACGTTCTGGATATCTTGAGTTTTTAGAAGAATGGAGGATTTGACATCATCAACATCTTTTCGCACTATTGTCAGTTACTGTGTTACAGAGGCAGAAGTAGATTTTTCTTCTGCTTGTTCTTTTACTTTTACCAACTCAGCCTGAACACTTTGCATTTCCTTCTGGAGGGCTTCCATTTTAGATAGTAGTTCACTGTGTGTGTGTGCACTCATCTCACTTGCACTCCTATTTAACTCATTATCACTCTGTGCATGTGTTTCACTCTGTTTTTGCCTCACATCACTAGTGTTTAGCTCCTCTCTAGATCCATATGTTGTACCTGTAAATAAAATAATAGCTTTTGAAGAGTCGAAATACTCTTCTGATGCCTATGAAGGCGCGTCCTCAACAAGATTTACTTGAAGTGGCTCCGCTACTGACGTAGCTGCTCCATGAATGGAGCCCCAACTCCCTCTAAAGAGTGGTTGCCTCTCAAATCCACCAGTGGATTTGAGACCTTCTTTTAAAAGAACTTGATGTAAGAAATCCAGGGGGGTCACCACCTTAGACAATGTATTGAGTGGCTCATTAGAGTTTGTGGTGCCCCTAAATACCTGTAATGGTATTGGATGCTGCACTGCATCAAAAATGTCATGGTCCACAACATAGGTGGCATCCGATGAGTTTTTATTAAAAACATTTTCTTCAACAAATGTGCCCTCCTGTGTTTGTGTTTCTTCCAGTGAAGGTCCTGCTAGTGTGATTGCTAGCAGAGTGTTGTCCTCACTAACTGATGCTGTAGGCGAGCAGCAAATTAGATCACCTAGTTGAGCAAGTGTATCTAGAGAGTTTTGGATGGCCATATCAAAATCCACATCCCATTGATCGGAATAGGTTGAGGCTGCAGTTGTCTCAGGTTCAACCCTAGATTTTTTTTGAAGGAGGAGACAGAGCTGCGGGTTCACTCACATTAGCACCAAGACCCCTAATAATTCTGACAGGTTTCTTCCTTTTTCTGACTTGAACCAAAGAGGGGGGATGAATGAGAAACTGTTTGAGGCTCTACTTCAGCTTGGGACAGAACCTGTGTAAGAAAACAATCATAGTCTGCCACAGATAAATCTACAAGTGGACTACATATATTTATAGGAAGGAAAATAGAACCCAGGGCATGAGATAATACCTATTGTTCATTTACTTCCTGTTGTGCTTGACTAGCAGCTTCAATCAATAGCTGCGCAGCCACTTGCATTTGCTCTTCCTGCTCTGGTTCTGGCTAAACCTATTGAGCCTGTTCTGGATTTGCAATCTGATCTATGATCTCACCCATATATTGAGTCCTCACAATTGGTATGTTAGGGAACTTAGCCTTATTCCCTAACATTGTGAAAAGATTTTTCTGAGAGGTGGGAGAAATATCTATTCTACTGTTCTGGAACAGAGCCTTATCCTTATCTGAAACAATATTATTTATGAATAACATTAAGAATCTTGGATAATAGCACAGTACAATTTGTCCCCTGCTCTCTGGTGTCCCCATCTTCTTGATAATTTCAGCTAACACAAGTTTTCCAAAATTTATCCTCAAATTGTGGGACACAGAATACCCAATGATTTGTAGAAGAGAGGAGAGATTGTTGAAGTTCCCTTTTGTCGTAGGTAAAAATACCTTGGCTAGTGTATCAAAAAAGTAGGTCCATTCACTCACCAGCTTGGATTTGTTCATCTTTATCAAATTAATTTCCCCTTGATATAAAATGGCTTGGAAAAAATTAATTATCTCTGGAACAGTTGGAGGGTCAACAAAGTCTTCAGTTGGAAACCCTAAAATTCTATTTACATCATCTTCAGTCACCATGTAGTCATGCTCTCCAATGGTGAAGGAAAATTGTACCCTTTCTCCAGCAGTTCTGTTTATAGCAGTCGAGTATAAGGCCCTTAGAGCATCAACTACTAGAGGGGTATCAAGGGTAATGGTTGTACTAATAAGTGAGTGCTCATTTAAAAATACGATCCACGGTCGAAACCTCTCGATTGAACAATTCACTGGGTTAAAATAACCTACAAAATTAGTCTTGACTATTTCACAATTATCAGCCATAATATATATATATATATATATATATATATATATATATATATATATATATATATATATATATATATATATATATATATATATATATATATATATATATATATATTAACTTAATTAATTCGAAAATTAACACCAAACACACCCTTAAAATCCGATTAACACCCAATTAATCGAAAATCACATAAACAAATCAAAGCCCTAATTGAAAATAATCCCCAAATCGATTTCACCACCAAACAACACCAAATCAGACCCCTAATATTAATCACTGAGTCAACTCGGTTTTGAAAAAATGGGCAGTATTTCGGCTTGAAACAGATTGATTTGCACAAACTAGCAAACAATCAAGCTTGAAATCAACACTAGCAACTGATTAGCAGTTGAAAATACTGAAAAATCGAGGGTTTTGAAAAGTAATGTTGAAGACTGATCGTTCGTGTTTGTGTATATATATAAATTGTGTGTATATGAACTGGAGAAAAAAGAAAAAACCGCAGTATTACCTCTTTTTTTAAAAAAAAACGAAGGGTCGGTATTAAAAAAAATCTCGGTATTACTTTTTTTTGTTAAGACTCGGTATTACTTTTAAAAAGTAATGCCGAGCTTTTATATAAAAGGTAATGCCGAGCTCTTGTTTAAAAAGTAATGCCGAGTTTTCTTATTTAAAAAGTAATGCCGAGTTTAAAAATAATAATAAGTATTTACAAGTTTATAAATTATTAAAGACATATAATAAATATTTTCATTATTAATTGATTAATTAATAACATACTCATTTATATATATGTGCAATAATAATTTGTTTTTTTTAAAAAAAATATAAAAAAATATAAAAAATACTTAATTTAAACAAAGTTACTTATGCTATAATTGATATAATTATCTTTTAAGAATATTAATTTAGTCTTAAGATAATTTTCCAAAAATTCAGAAGCCCTAGGATTTTATTAATTCAAGTCTCATAAATTCTTTAAATATTAACATTTAATATTTATGAGCTTAAATTAATTCATAGCAACCAAAAATTAGCCATTATTTAACATCCCTAGTTCACTAACCAATTTAGAGAAAGTGGATTCATCAAGTGGTTTCGTGAAGATGTCGGCTAGTTGATCTTCTGTGGGTACAAAATGTAGTACCACAGTTCTATTCATGACATGCTCTCGGATAAAATGATACCTTATGTCAATGTGCTTGGTTCGTGAATGTTGTACAGGATTGTTGGAAATAGCTATAGCACTTGTGTTGTCGCAGAAGATAGGAATTTTATTCAGCGCAAGTCCATAGTCATTTAGCTGATTCCTTATCCACAAGATTTGTGTACAACAGCTACCTGCCGCAATGTATTCTGCTTCGGCTGTCGAGGTAGATACTGAGTGTTGTTTCTTGCAATACCAGGAGATCAACCGTCTTCCTTGAAACTGACAGCTTCCAGACGTACTTTTCCTGTCCATCCTGCACCCTGCATAATCTGAATCTGTATAGCCTATTAGTTCAAAACTTGTATCTTCAGGGTACCAAATTCCAAGATTTGGTGTACCCTTCAGATATCTAAAAATCCGTTTAACGGCTATAAGATGAGATTCCCTTGGGTCAGATTGAAACCTTGCACATAAGCATGTTGCAAACATTATATCGGGTCTACTAGTAGTTAGATATAACAATGAGCCTATCATACCTCTGTAGCTTGTGATGTCAACTTTCTTATCAGTTTCATCTTTGTCAAGCTTGGTGGCTGTTGGCATTGGGGTTTTTGCCGGTGAAGAATCTTCTAGACTGTATTTTCTCAGAAGATCCCCTACGTATTTTGATTGGCAAATAAAAATCCCATCTTCCTTTTGCTTTACTTGCAATCCAAGGAAGAATGACAGTTCACCCATCATACTCATTTCATACCTGCTCTGCATTAACTTAGCAAATCTTTTGCACAAGTTTTCGTTAGAGGAACCAAATATAATATCGTCAACATAAACTTGGACAAATATCATATCTTTTTCATGCAATTTATAAAAGAGAGTTTTATCTATGACACCTCTAATGAAACCATTTTCAAGTAAAAATACAGAGAGAGTGTCATACCATGTCATTGGTGCTTGCTTGAGTCCATAGAGGGCTTTGAATAGAAAATACACAAAATCAGCAAACTCTGGATTTTCAAAGCCAGGGCCTGTTCCACATATACTTCATCTTCTAGCTCTCTATTCAGAAATGCACTCTACACATCCATTTGATAGACTTTGAAATTGGAATGTGCTGTGAATGCCAGAAATATCCTGATAGCTTCAAGTCTCGCAACTGGTGCGTAGGTCTCGTCATAATCAATTCATTCTTCCTGAGAGTAACCCTTTGCAACCAGTCTAGCTTTGTTCCTTGTAACAATGCCATCACCGTCTAACTTGTTCTTGTATACCCATTTCGTGCCAATAACAGATCTATCTTTAGGCCTGGGTACCAGTGTCCAGACTTCTTGTCTCTCGAACTGATTGAGCTCTTCTTGCATGGCAAGAACCCAATCTGGATCAATTAAAGCATCTTCAATTTTCTTTGGTTCTTCTTGAGATAAAAAAACTGAAAATAGACATTCATTTGAAGTTGCACTTCTAGTTCTAACTCCAACATCTGGATCACCTATGATTAATTCAAAAGGATGATTTCTACTTCATATCCTTTCTCTGGGTAGGTTTGATCTTGATGATTCGCCTCGAAATTCATTGTGATGTTGTGTTCTACCAGTTGATCCTTCATCTCCCCCTGAGTTGCTGTCAGAATGACTTGATGATCCACCACTGGTATTAGTAGTATCTCCAGTGTTACCATTGTTTCCACCACTATTACCTGGATCATCATTATTGTCATTATCATTTCCTGTTGCAACCTCAAGTTCTCCTTCGTCATCAGAATGTGAGTCTGGATAATTATCGAATTTTAATGACTCAGAAGAATCTTCTGTTTGGATACTTGGGAGTTTAGTGTCATCAAAAGTTACATTCACACTTTCTTTCACTTGGTGCTGATCAATTATGTATACCCTATATGCTCTTCTTGAATATCCGACAAAAATAGCTTCATGTTCCTTGGCCTCAAACTTGCCACGATGTTCATCTTCATCCTTTAACACAAAACAATTGGCTCCAAATACATGAAAGTACTTGAGAGTAGGTTTCTTGCCATCCATTAATTTATAGGGAGTTTTCATATGATCTTTGTTGATCAGAGTTTGATTCTGAGTATAACAAGCTGTATTTACTACTTCAGCCCAGAAGTAGATAGGTAACCTTGATTCACTTAGCATAGTTCTTGCAGCTTCAATCAGGGTTCTATTTTTCCTTTCTACAACTCCATTTTGTTGCAGAGTTCTTGGTGCTGAATATTGACTTGTTATCCCCTTGTTTGAGCAGAAGTTATTCAGAACTTCATTTTTGAATTCTGTTCCATTATCTGATCTGATTGTCCGGACAGGTAACTTTGAATCTAACTCAATCAGCTTTGTATGATCAATCACCAAATGTGGAGTTTCATCTTTAGAGTTCAAGAATAAAACCCACGTATATTTTGTGAAGTCATCCACAATCACTAAGGCGTATTTCTTCCTTGACATAGACAGAATATTTACTGGACTAAATAAATCTATGTGAAGGAGTTGAAGTGGTTCAGTGATGTTTGTAGTGTCTGAGCCTCTGTGACTTTCTTTCTTTGACTTCCCTTTCTGACATGCCTCACACAAGCCTTCTTGTGTAAATTTCATCGGAGGCATTCCTCTCACTAAATCCCTCTTGACTAAAGAGTTCATTGTTTTGAAGTTTAGATGTGAGAGTTTCTTATGCCATAGCTAGCTTTCTTCTGATGAAACCTTTGAGTAGAAACAGTTTGCTTCATCTTTAGTTCCTGAGTTGAGATCGGCTACGTACAAGTTTCCTTTCCTTACTCCACGTAAGGCCAATTTGTCATCTTTAGAATGAGTTATTAAGCATTTCTCCTTGATAAAGTTTACTTTGTTCCCTTTATCACAAAATTGACTGACGCTGAGTAGATTGTGCTTAAGTCCTTCCACTAAAGAGACGTTTTCAATGATAACATTTCCAGTATTTAACTTGCCATATCCCGTAGTCATTCCTTTGCTGTTATCTCCAAAGGTGATGATTGGGTCGGCTCTTTCAACCACGTTTGATAGCAGGGCTCTATCTCCAGTCATATGCCTTGAAGATCCACTGTCCAGGATCCATATAACTCGGTTTACCTGTTTAACTCCCTGCACATACCAAACGGATTAATTCGTCTTTGGAACCCAAAATTGATTGGGCCCGGCATACTTAAAGAATTGACCTTTGTCTGCTTTGACAACAGTTCCTTTTCGAATAACAGTATCATCTTCCTTGACTGTTCCTACCTTCATATACACAGTCTTAACAACTTTCTGTTTAGACTTAGGAATATATTCTTCCTTCTTAGCAGGTGAAGGAGTTGCAGTCTTGGATTTAGCAAATTTATTATTGATGTATTTTCTAAGGGTCATGTTATCTTTCTTAGCTATCATGCGTTTAAAATAAGAAGTCATAGCATTAAAAGCACATAACATACAATTTAATATATCACAAGGTTTATGGAAAACATCAATAATAGGCATGTTATTCAAGACAGTAGGTGACTTGACAGATTCTACTTCAATTTTATCAGCAGATTTGAAGTTTTCAGTAGAATGAAATTTGTTGTTACTATCCTTACTGTTTACAAAGTGTTTGGTATGTTCATTTTATTTTTTAAGTCATTTGCACCTATACCAGGATTGGGTGACTTAGAAGTTCTCTCATCTTTCACTAGTGTCTTTGGTGCATTCTTCTCTTTCTGGACATTAACTCTTTTTATGTCCTTAACCTGTTCTCCTCTCTTCTTCTCTTCCTCGAGATCCTCTAACTGCATTTCATATGCAATCAGTATGGAGCTCTCAAGGATTGGTTCAGCTATTGGTGTTATGAAGAGAGGTTTCGGTGTGTCTTTAACAACATGTGGGATACCCCTTTCTACAGCACTTTTCCTGAAGGGGGTTATGTTGTTTGGCTTTCCTACAGATTTATTGTACTCGAAACCTATTCCAACTTTACGACTTATTTCTTGTTGGTCAACTAGATTATTTACAATATATGAGGAATTCTTATATGCAAGACACTTCTTCTTTTCTTCTTCTATCTGGTTTCTGAGATTAGTTTCTACTACAACATGACAACTGACTTTACTGACTTGAACAGCTAAGTCTTCAGTCAACTTAACAGTCAACTTGTCATGATCTCTTTTTAACTGTTTAAGAACTTCAGTCTCATCAACTAACTCTTTGACTTTGAGTCTGAGTTTCTTAACTGTATCTCTTTCGCCATCTAGTTCTTTTCCTAGTAAAGCAAACATTTTAGGGCACGAAGAATTTACCTCTATTCCTCCTTGACGAGTGGGAGATAGTGATTCCTCGGATGAAGCCATAAGAGCAAGATTTCCCAGCTCTTCCTCATCATCATTATCTGAGTCATCCCAGCTTCTGCCCTCTGCCAGATAGGACTTTCTCTGATGCATTTTCACGAGCGCATCATACTTCTCTTTGAGCTCTTGGTAATAATCTCTCTTTTTCCCTTGCTTAGGCTTCTTGCACTCAGTTGCGAAGTGATCTAGCTCATTACAGTTGAAGCAACGAAACTTGCTTCTATCAACTAAGCCGGTCTTGTAGCCGCTTTTTGATACTGCTGTCGAAGAACCTCCTTTTTGGAATCTTCCAAAATTAGGCTTAACTCTAAATGAAGAGTTTCTTCGGAATCTCATGTTGCCAAACTTCCTAGAAACCATAGCTAGAGATTCATCTTCCAGCTGATCTAGTTCTTCTAGTGAGTAGAACTCACCATCTTCTTGTTTGTCAGAAGTATGTCCAAATTTTGGAACCACATACTCTGTTGAACTGTTAGAAGGTGCAACAGCCTTCACTTCTACTTTCTCTGGTGCTTGTACCATTAAAGCTTTGGAGGAACTGTGATATCCCTAAATTTCAGGTAACTTTAAAACCTTGCTAATAATAGTACGTATTGGGTGATAATTATGGAATAAGGTTTTGTTGGGCAATCAAATTATTAAAATTGCCGGAACAAGATAAAGATTAAATTATCGTCATGGATTATTATGAAATTGGAAAATTCAAGGATTTCCAAGAATTATTAAAGAGTTTATTATTTTATATTTTTGACATGGATTATTAAAAATGCAATTACTTGCATTTTATTTAAGGTGTATGAAATGCTAATGCTAGTATTTTAATACAAGTCAAAGGAAGACTTGATCAAAGACTAAGACCAAGACCAAGACTTGACTAGTCTTTTTATTTAATCAAAAGGCAAGTACTTGGCATAAAGTAAAGGAAAAGAAAATACATAGCAAGCATTAGCCAAGCAAGGAGCATTCGGCAAAAGCTAGAGCAAGGTGAAGAAAAATCCATAACTACATGGATTCTTCATGGATCATCGAGTTTAATAGCTTAAATCGAAGGTAGTAAATCCCTCTTGCTCTCCCTTGAATCTTATAAGCAACCATCTGCTAAATCTTTAGTTATGACCAATGGAAAATCCGAATGAACAGTAAAACTCGAAAATTAAATTCTTGTTTTCTTGATTCTTGAGTTCCTAAAGCTTGGTGGGTGATTTTTATGTGGTGTATAGGTTATGGGTAGTATAAATGGAGCTTGGTTGCTTGATTATTGGTGGATTTGACCAAAGAGGTATAAACTCTTTCCTTGCAAATATAATCTCAGTTAAGCTAGCTACTGCCCTGTTTTTGGAACACTGATTCGGACTAGTTAATTCGTTTTCTTCAGTTAAAGTCTTAATGAAAGTTGTTGCTTATGATTTCTAGTTCATTTGGGCGCTAATTTTGCGTTGATCGGATTTACGAGCTAGGAGTTATGGCAGTTTTAGTGTAGCTAGTACATAACCTCCGAGTTTGACTGAACACTGAAATTTGGAGCAATGTTTCACCTAGTTAAACTCTTTAATTCGAACTGCAATTTTTATTTAAGGTGTATAGGTGACTAAGGAAGAGGTCTGTAAAATTTGATAATTTATGAAACATTTTTGGATTTATTAAAAATGATAGAGTAAGTGGAGCGCAGTAGAGTTGATTTCCCAGTTTTAGTGTAGCTGTCCTGTTTTGAGGAATTGTTTTGGAAAGGTTAGAGACCTTATTTGATGTGGGTCAAATGATGAAAGTTGTTCATAAATCTCTTTACTAGAAGTTTGCAAAGTTTAGTAATTTTTGAACTTTGATTGAAAGAGTTATGTGTAATGTAGTTTAAGCATGGAAAATCATGGATGTATTTGTTGGTAAATATTTAATAAACTCATTTCATAAGCTTGAGTTGGTTGGATGATTTGGAATTGATGTATGATATAGTATGTGGTTGAATGAGGAGTTTGGGATTGTTTGTTGGTTGTTTTGGAGTAGAATAAAAATGGAAAACGATGAGTTTACAAATATAACCATGCCAAATTTTTTTAGAACCTTACTGCAGTAACTGTCCAGGAAAATCTGGGAACCTTCGGTGACTGTTCTTGGATTATGGTTTATATGGTTAGATAGATATTAGTCTCTAGATCGTTTGCGCGCTAATTTTGCGTCAAACGGAGTTGTGAGCTAAAAGTTATGACTAAAATGGTGAGGAGATGCAGAAACTTGACTGCCCTGTTTTTTTAACCAACTTTGAGGAGATGATCAACCTAGTTCGACTGCCTTATAAAATCTGGAACTTTTACACAAGATACTAGGAACATTTGGGAAGACTTGGGAAAAGGTTTCGGTTTAAAATGAGTAAAATCCGATTTATGATAATTGTTGGAAACTAGTAGGTGCAGTTAGAAATCTTACAAAAAACTGCTTGTCCTATCTTTGCATAACCTATGTTTTAAATGGAATTTGAGGCTAGCTTAACCAACGGACTTTGAATGGAATGTGTTGGTAATACTTATGATTTCATGACTATCTAAAATCCATGCTAAGACTCGTAGCAAAATACGTTAGAATGCATTCATGAATAGCTATGAATAGCATTAAAAACACTAATTAGAATTCTCGTTTTCTTTCTTAATAGAAGCTTGTGCCAAGGACAAGTCAGCTGCTACGACCGCGATTAAGGCAAGATTTCTAACTCCATTCTTTTATTCTATATAAGAATATTTTGATTCTTGTTAATGCAATTTCTCTAAACTCTGACCTTATAACATGTTTCTTGGTTATAAGGCTGTGGTGCTTGGAATTCTTTTCTGTCATTGATTTGTTTATTTGACTGAATCATTTGTTCGCGCCTCTGAACTCTCAAAAGTTAGAGGACGCTTCCTGTCAGTTTTGCATAACTGATTTCCGTGTCAAGTACATCTCTTTGGTACTTGACAGACGACCGGGAGTAGTGTATTATCTCTCGACTATTAGTCGATACTATCCAGGGATTCTCCCTGGAATATAAATTTTGGGGATAATAAGTATTATGGGTTAGGGAATTAATCAAGTTGATTAATATCCCTTCGATATTTTAAATAATATTTAGTTTATTAAATATTATTTAAAAAGGATATATATATATAGTATTTAAATGTTGATTAAATACTTTCAACTCATTTTGAGTTATTTAAATATTATTTAAGATTGATTAAATATTATTTAAATATTTGGACTATTTAAAAGTATTTATTCTTGATTAAATACTTTCAATTCGTTTGGGATTATTTAAATATTATTTAAATATATTGATTCATTTAAAACTATTTAAATATTAAATAGTCTTGATTAAATCCTAATTAAATATTTTAATTATTTTAAAATATTTTTCAGGGACTATTCTAGGTCCCGTATTTATTGATTAAATATTTACTAGATCTTTAAAAAAATATTCCGGAGTTATCTAAAAATTCTTAAAATATTATTTTCATTAAATAATAAATACTGAGCTATGACTCAAATATTTTGTACTTATTTTGAGTCGATAACTCCATGTTAGGGAAGGAATATCCCACTTTAACATTCTTTTGATTTAAAACTGGTGCCTGTAAGGACCATTATTTTACCTAAAAGTATTATATTTTCGTGGGGTTTATTTTATCACCTAGTAGCGAATCCCCGGTCGTGATCTTGATTTGATATCCATTCGTTGACCGAGAGTCAACCCACACATATAAATAGATTACTTCCACCTCGTTTCGGGAGTTAATCTACTATCGAACATTGAAATCCTGCCAAGATTTGTTGTTGTTCTGGAAGGTCGTATTAAATTCCCTTCCACACCTTGATTCGAATATTTCCTAAAAAGCTTTGTTGTTGTTCTGGAAGGTTGTATTAAATTCCCTTCTACACTTGTTGATTGTATTCCAGAAGGTTGTATTAAATTCCCTTCTAGACTTGTTGATTGTACTCAAAGGGAACTGGAGATATAAAGTGTAAGAGGCTTGTGTGCGGCACAGTCCATCTAGCGTAAGAGGCCGAGTGACGCACGGTCCAGCATTTAAAGGCCCATGTGTTGCCTAGGGTGATGACCGGTTTAGGATCATCCTTCTACTAGTAGTAAAGGTTACTTAACTATTGTACTATACGACTGATCATCGTGTACAATAGGCGTGGTGGATGCTCCAGTATCTTCTTTTCTTCCAATTGGAATTTGGCATTAACACTGTAATAAAGGCCTAGGTGCTAAGTTACTGATAGTGTTAATGGGAACTGTTGAACTTTCATTGGTCCTACACTAAGGGTAGTGTTAATGGGAACTGTTGAACTTTCATTGGTCCTACACTAAGGATAGTGTTAATGGGAACTGTTGAACTTTCATTGGTCCTACACTAAGGATAGTGTTAATGGGAACTGTTGAACTTTCATTGGTCCTACACTAGCGATAGTGTGAATGAAAATTGTTGAGCTTTTATTGATTCTTTTTGCAGTATCTTGAACTGCCTTCTTATTGATGCTCGAATAACTAGTACTCTGTGGGTGATGCCATTGTGCTATATTGTCGATTCTGTTGTTCCCAAAACTGTGAATCTTAAATTGTGGTATCGCAGTAACTTGAACTGCATACTTATGTTGAAAATCTTCTTGCATCGTAAACTCTGATTCATTTATTGTCGAAACATATTTCGCTAAACTTTCTGCTGGAAAAGCATTGCAAATTATCTACTGATATTGTTGGACATCGCGTTGGTATAAATATTAGTTACCACCCTTTTCTTGGTACGAATTACAAAAATATTCTAATATATATCTTGCTGAGCATTCTTTGGCTCATTCTTGTTTTTGCAAATTTTAAATCTTGCAGTAAGACAGGTCCATCGGATGCAAAGGAAAGAAGAGGCTCGAGCTTGAGTTAGTCAGGTTCAAGGCTTCTACAGGTTGTGTAAGCTAGGTAGGATTGCAGTTTAGAATCCTAAGACTTGTTGTAAAATATGTAATGTAATAATAAATGTTGAAACAACGAGATCCTGAGTTTATTACAGTTGAATTATAGTAACTGTTATTATTTTAAGTTCGTTTTCTGAGACTATGGCTCGAGTTGTGTATTTGGATTGGGGTCACCAGGATATGTTGTGATACAATTGTTAAGCAGGTGAGTATTTTATTGTGGAATTGGATTGTGATGGCCTAGATCCCTGACCCCAGATCTGGGGGTGTCACAGGAACTCAGTACCTTACCTCTTCCGTACATCTCTTTGGTTTGGATCTGTTCCAGCTCATAAGTTTTTAAAACTCCGTAGAGTCTTTCTAGGGTTATCTCTTTCATGTCCCTAGATTCTCGGATGGCTGCAATCCTGTGTTCCAGATGCTCTGGTAAGGTCAGCAAAAACTTCATGTTTACCTCCTTGTTCTGATAAAAGTTTCCATTCATATTGAGATCGTTTATCAGTTTGTTTAGTCTCTGAAATACCTCAGAGATACCCTCTCCAGGGTTGGATCTAAACTGCTCATATTGGGAGGTCAAGATCTCCAGTCTATTCTCTTTTACTTCTTCAGTTCCCTCATTGATGATTTCAATTGTTTCCCAGATCTGTTTTGCATTTTTGCAATTGACTACTTGATTGTACATTACGTATTCCAGGGATTCAATTAATATAAGCTTCAGGTTATTATCAAGGGACACAGCTTCTGCTTCCTCATCTGTATAGTCTGCCGAACTTTTCAGAAACTGTCTGTGGGGGATTACGACCCCATCTATCGTATGTTCGAGAATTACTGATATAGGGGGCTCAACACCTTTGACCATGACTAATGCGTACTTGGGATTTGCAATCCCGATAAATAGTAGCATTTTATGTTTCCACAGATTGTAGTGTTCTCTGTCGAACTGTGGAATTTTGATACTAGTCACTTTCTGGGTATTCATCTTAATAAGATTTAAAAAATAAGTGTTTCAAAAAATATTTTAATTTTTGAATGAAAACAATTTTTGATCAAAAATAATTTTTAGTGAAAAAATTATTTCGAATAAAAAATTATTTCGAATTAAAAATAATTTTTGATTTGAGTACGAGTTGCGGAATATTTGGTTTGGATATGATAAAATGATATCAACCAACTCTGATATCAATTGTTGGTCCCTGATATAGTAGAAGGGGGGTTGAATACTATATCTGAATTTCTCGCGGAATTTCGTATTTGTAAAATATTATTTTAATTAAACACGAAATATTAATTAAGATGAAATACAGTTCAAGTATAAGATATAAGTTTTAACTTGAAAAGTATTACAAAATTAATAAGTAGAAAGTTTATATAACTGTTTAAAAGCTTAGAACGATTTTGACATGAATTGTTCGAGTTTAACAATTATATTCCAAACTAAGCACAGAAATATGTGAATATTACAATGCATAAAAATTTCTGAATTTGAATGTTTGAACTACAACAGAAATGAGAAGTGATCTCCTCATATTTATAGAGGTTAGAAAAGCTTAGCATTACCTTTTAATCTGACAAATAAGCCTAGTATTACATTTAAAATTGTTGGGCATTACTTTCTAATCTCGGTATTACCTTTTAGAACTCGGTATTACCCTTTTTAAAAGTAATGTAGATTTTCTTTTAATAAAAAAGACTTGGTATTACTTTTTGATAAAGTAATACAGAATTACGTTTCAAATAGAAAATCTCGGTATTACTTTTTGATAGCTGTCCGGTATTACTTTTTAGAAGTTTCAATATTACCTTTTGATAATCATTCAGTATTACCTTTTTAGATAAGTAATTTGGTACTACTTTCTCTAAAGGTAATTCGAATTATATATTAAAAGCAATATTTAACTTAATCTTTTATAGTAAGTTAATTCTACTTTATTTAATTAATTAATTTATAAATTAAATTAAATTCAACTTGAATTAATTTAATTAAATAATTAAATTCCTTTTGATAGAAGAATTAAAATACTATCTGACTTGTATAATTCTGGAGTTAGCTTCACAGTCTTCTCGTCTCTTCTTTGACTTCTATCTTGAAACCACTTGAGCTAAAATGAAGAATAAATATTTTATTATTGACACATAAATGTATTGTCTGATTCATTTGTGTCATACTAATAAATATTCTTCATACTTAACATTTAAAGTTGTGGCCTTCTACTTTTCTGTCTTCCCTCTTCTGTTCTTTTTCTTCTGGAATCTTCATGTAATAGCCACTTTAAAATCTTCTGTATCTTTTGAATTCTTTTGAGTTACTACTTCATTTTATTTTACTGACGCTTCAACAAATAAATGAACTTCTTCCGGTGTTGAGTAGTAGCTTCAACTGAATACTTCTGATATTAGGATTCCTCGTGACTAGTTGACTGTCTTTCACTTGATTCCTGTTTGATATTCATTATTTACTACCATTTCTTATCTGAGTTGAGTTGTCATCTAATTATTACAAATAGGCCTAGTCATATGCCTTTCAAAATTTTAGTTGAAAAGGAGACACACTGTGCACCAGTAGGATCCTCTCTTAAAACTTCTCCATTTTCTCAGGGGGAGTTGCCAACACTCAGTTCTACTCACACTCTCTCTTCTACCTCTCAAATTTCTTCTCAACCAGTTGTGTCTAGCCAAACACATAAGGTTGTTGATCATCAGGATTCTTACTTCCCTGGTGAGCCCCACTCAAGTGACTTGGTGCATGACACCTTGTTCACCACTCAGGACACTCATTTAGATGGTGAGGGAATGCATGCTGAGGCATATCCTGATGACACCATCAAAACCACAGAGGTTCCAGAAGTTTTTACTTCAGACTCTGTGGGGGCTCAGGCATATCACAGCCAAGTGTCTTCACATACATTGGGTAATCTGGGGGACCTCTATACCATGCAAATGGCATCCCCTGGACACTCCTCAATCATTCAAAGATTGTCTCCTCACGAGAAATCACATGTCCATCCAGTGTCTAATGAATCATCTGAGAAATTGGATGAGGAAATAGATACTTAGGGGACCACTGTAACTAGTGGCCCTAGCTCTCACTCATTGTCTCAATGGCTGGAACCTGTGCAACATGACAGGGAACCAGGACCATCAATCTCTGGTGGGTCACTTTCTGATGAAAAATTACAAGAACTGTATGGAGATTAGTTGGAGGGTTTCTATCACATTGCACAGCAGCTGTTGACTTCTCACCTGCCTAATAAAGATTATGCTTCCATATTGCTAGAGTATGCAAAGGATCAAGAAGAATTGAAAGAGAAAAATGTAAATATGGCTGAAGATAAAGAGGCCAATATAGATGCTTGGTTAAATGGAAAATCTTCAGTTAGTATGGAGGAAGCCTTGGAGTGGACCAGGCAAAAACATCTTACTTCTCTTGTGTCCTGTGAGAAGACCTTCTCCCCAAGTGCAATATATGATGTCATTCATGAAGTTGCCAAGGTTCAGCTACATTACAACCACTACCTTGCCAAGGGAGTTCAATCTGAGATTCAAAATCATAGAACCAAGGTAGAGGGTACATTGCTGGACATTGAAAACTAACTAAGGACTGGAGGATTGTATGGGGGAAGTACCAATGGAAAATCTGTGAAGTCTTCAATTCTCAACTCCAAGATGGATTCTCTAGAAAAGATGTTCAAGGAAATGATTCATAGTCATCAAGCCATCCTGGACAATCAAAGAAGGATCAACAACATGGTTGAGGTCTTATTCAAGAACAGGCATGCAGACAGGCTGCCTGAGGATGTACCCATTCATACCTTGTCTCCATTTCAAGTGGATATGTACTATCAGTTCAAGGCAAAAAATGAAGCTGCCAAGTCCTCCATAATTGACACTTTAAATGGTAGAGTGAATTTTCTTACATCCACAGTTTCCAAGGTTGTCTCAGATGTTCAAAGCCTGAAAAAGGAGTTTGTCAATACTTCTGCAAATCAAGGGACTTCTCTAGCAAATATTTCTGCACAACTCACTTCTCCCCAATCCTTGATTTCCAACTTGGGCACAACTAGTCAGGCTCCTCTAGAAACATTGCCAACTCAGATCAAGCCAAGTCACTCTACCTTTCTTCACAGACAAGATATCAATCCTAAGAGGGAGAAGGCAAGAAGAGAAGAAATAGAGGCTGAGAGGCAAAAGGTAGTAATGAGGAAGCTCATGAGTGAAATTCTAAAGCCCAATTCTGAAAAGAATTTTATGGACCTTCTACATCATATCAAAAAGCAAGTCAAGGGAAATCATTAGAGTTATAAGAAGATGCTTGGCAATGCTATTGTTGCAGTGAGGAGAGTTAAGTTTGAACAGAATGGACAAATGTTCAAAGAGCCACTAATTCAAATGGAGTCTGGATATTTTAAAGTCTTAGTTGCACTTTTTCAAAGACTTTCATACACTGAGCTGGAATGTTTGTACAAGGCAGTGGAGTTGGTAACCCAGGAGGATGGAGAATTGAAGAATCAAATTTTGGGGCCTCTCCTACCTCATGCTCTGCCTGAATCCTACTGCAATCCTGATGGTGTGATGTATATGGCTAGAGGAGAGAAGCTTGCTCATTTCAAAATTCCTCAACATCTCAATTCAGGAAACAGAAGTCAAATAATAAACTTGATTGAGTTGATTGAAAAGAAGAAAGTAAAGCAGGTTGAAGACAATGAGATTGTGGAGAAGATGAAGAAGTTCATAACTGGTCAATTATCTGATTTTGCAAGTGAGGAGTTGAAGAATAAAAAGAAGGATGATGATGATAAGGATCATGACAAGAAGGACAAAAAGCATGAATCCAGGAGTGATAAGGATGAAAAGAAAGAGAATAAGAAAAATGAGAATGCAGAAAAGAAGAAAATGGATGATTCTGAAAAGGAGAAATAATATCAAAGGAGTAATCCTTCAAAGCAGCAAGCTATTGGTACTCACTCTAGTACACCTACAAAATTTCAGGGTACTAGTGTGATGTCAACAGTTTCTGAAACTGTTACTGCCCTCAAATCCAAGTATCCAATAAGAATGTTCATGAAAGTAACTGCACATGGAGTGATAAGGAGGGAAATTAAAAAGGATCAATCAAGGAAATTGAAGCCAAGTCAACATCTCAAAGTCAACACTGCCACAACAACTAAATTCAAGAATTCTACTAGCTCATTGCTAGTTAGATGTCCTAAGTGGAGAAAACAACTTATTGTTCTAGATAAGGGTCTGCAAGTTAAGCCTATCCAAGAAATTAAAGAAGTCAACAAACAGATGTTAAAACAGTGGAAGGCTAATAGGATTGTTAAAGTTGAGATCAGGGACAAAAGAATGTTTGTCACAACTGTTGATGGAGAGGAAAGAGGCTTTCACCATGACAACAAAAATGCTACCACTCATGACATTAGGAGAGTGATAAGCCTTTTTGACAAGAGAAGCATGATTAACAAGTTAAAAATGATGGAAATGGCTCAATACTTGGAAAAGAAGTATCAGAAAAAGATTGACAAGGTCAAGTACATGGAGGAGATGATTGAAAAGAAAAGAAAGGAGGAGGAGAGAATAGAGAAGATATATGAAAATTGAGAAGGCAGGGAAAATGCAGGGTGTTCAAAGATCCTGATAGGATTGAGTTTAAACTGAGAAGTGGATCTACAATCAAGATCAGGTTGAAGTTCATTCAAGACTATCATATGCAGACTCTCAAGATTGTTGTTGACATGTTAAAGGATTCTATTTTAATAGAAGAAGTTATGGCCATGCAACAACTTTTGGAAGTCATTGAAGAACACAAGGCAAGGGAAGAAAGAGAAAGAAAAGAAAGATATGACCAGGAAGCTCATCAACAACAACAACAAAATAGGTAGGCTTAATATCTTGTATTAATTTGTAAAATTCATCATTTTCCAAATTGGGGGAGATTGTTGGATTTAAATCAAGCCTAGCCTATTTAATTATCTGTCTTGCTGTAACATATTTTGCACTTCTGTAACAGTTTAGTAACTTAGATATTCTTGTATAAAATTGCAGATAGAAGTCTACTCAGTTTGTCTTTCAATTGTAAATAAAGTCAAAAATAAAGTCTGTTAGAAGATTCAAGCTGAATCATGCAACAAGACAAAGAAGACTGGTGGAGAAATAAGGAAAGCCATCTGAGAATTCTACTAAGGCAATTACTCAGTCCAGAAGTCTACTATTTGAGAAGTCAGAACTGTGAGAACATTTCGAGAAGTCTCAAAACACACTCAACAGCACAGTACTAGATCGAGAAGTCAACCATTCGACAAGTCAAGTATTGAAGCCATTCGAGTAGTGTTAATTGTGAATCATTCGAGAAGTGAGAAAAGAAAATCAATTCGAGAAGTTAGCAAAAAGAGCATTCGAGAAGTGGTAAAGCTGAGTCATTCGAGAAGTCACAATTTCAAGTTTCTATTTGAGAAGTCTAGCTTAATCGAGAAGTCATCAAATGGAGTATTCTAATCAAGAAGTCTAGTCATTCGAGAAGTTAGACATTCATAGTTCAATCGAGTTGTCACAACAAGTACTCAATCGAGAAGTCAACCTCTATGACTTCTCGAAATATTTTGAACAGAGTACTCGACTGCACCAAGGAGCTATTTTCAAGGAAAGTTGCAGAACAAGTCAGATAATTATGAAGCTCTGTTTTTACAGGATAAGTCAAGCCTGCAAAGATAGAGACAAGTCTACAATGAAGCTGGGAAGTCAGTCAAGACAAATGACAGAAGGTATAAGGTTGGATGTAGTAGAATGTAACAACAGTGTTAGCTAGAAATAGATATCATTCAAATGTAAAGGATGTCTTGTCTTTTTCTAGTTATAGCTTATATGTCTTATGTGAGCATGTGCACATGACATGTTGTTTATATATTTTATGCACAGTCACATTTGATAAGTGTCTTGTGAGTTTTACAATTGTAAATTTCCCAGAACCAGAAGCTAAAGTTCAATTTAAATTTCAGATTGTAGCAAAAGTTCATTCTAATAAAATTAGATTGAAAGTTACATCTAGTGTCTATTATATTCATTATCTCTGTTTGTTGTTCTAAGTTAAATCTGTTTAACTTGTTCAATCTTACAATCAAGTTAACAGTTAAACTAGCTCATAAGAATCAAAAGAAGGAAAAAGGATTGAAGTATACATTCACCCCCCTCATCTATAAACTTTTAGGACTCATAATTCCTAACATTGTCTTTGAGAAAATTGACCACAACTTTGTGGTCATTTATGCGTGAAGGGATTGCCTTAATCCACTTCGAAACATAATCGACTGCTAGGAGGATATACAAGTTACCAAACGACGATGAGAATGGACCCATAAAATCTATACCCCAAATATCAAAAATTTCCACTACAAGAATACTATTGAGTGGCATCTCATCTCTCTTAGAAATCTTGCCAACTTGTTGACATCTCCCACAGGCCTTGCAAAAGATGTTGACATCTTTGTGAAGGGTGATCCAATAAAAACCACTTTCTAATATTTTGGATGCAGTTTTTGAGAGCTAAAATGGCCACCAAAAGTTGTCATGACAAAAAGAGAGAATGCTCTTATGTTCTTGTTCGGGGACGCAACAACAAATATTTTTGGTCTGCGCAGTACTTAAAGAGATATGGATCATCCCAGAAGTAGTAGTGGACACTAGAAAAGAAAACATATTTCTCTGCCTTGGTCCAATGATCAGGATCTTGTGAGAGACAAGGTAGTTCATTATGTCGGCAAACCAAGGCTCTTGAAAAGAAATAGCCAGGAGTTGTTCATCGGGAAGGGACTCATTTATGGGGTTATCATCGAATGGAGCATTAGATATTCATGATAAATGATCAGCTACAACATTCTTAGACCCTTTCTTGTCCTTAATCTCTACATCAAACTCTTGAAGTAAGAGAATCCAACGAATCAGATGTATAAAGATTCACATGAGAACAAACCAAGTATGAGCGAAACTTTTCTAGGGTATAGACTACAATTAAGAACTCTTTTTCGGTGACTGTGTAATTTAGTTGAGCATCATTAAGTGTAATAACCCGTATTTTTTACGCTTGGGGTTATTAAGATTTTTGGGTAAAATTTTTCATTTTATGGAGAAATGATTTTATGGATTTATTTTCTTCATAAGGTATGGGAACTGTGAGACCGTATTGTTAATATACGGGATATTTGAAAATATGCATATCGGTGTTACGGTAGCATACGCAATCAATATGGGATTTATAATTATTTTTAGTCCAACAAAATAAATTTGAAGTCCGGATGAAAGTCGTAACAGAATTTGAGAGACGGTGTAAGTGATAAGTGTTTATCCGGAGAATTGTTTCGTAAATTCTCGAAACAATCAAAGAGTATTAATTTAATGATTCTAAAATATATTAGGATCATAATATGAGATTTTACGTTTTTAAAACTTAGGAGGGACGAAAGAAAAGAGAATGAGAACGAGAGCTTGAAACGAAGTCGGGAAGTTACGCGACTACCGTACAAACCAAATTAAATATCAAGCTCCATCGCACATTTACCAAGAAAAAGGAAAATCAGATTTTTCCCCATTTCAAGAGCTCCATTCGGCAAAGAAGAAGAAGAGAGGAAGAAAAATCCATAACTACATGGATTCTTCATGGATCATTGATTTTAATGGCTTGATTCGAAGGTAATCATCTCACCTTGCTTCCTCTTGATTTCTACATCATTCCATCCATGAAATCTTTAGTTATGATCCAAAGAAGGTTCGAATGAATAGTAACTCCGAAAATAAATAATATTTTCTTTGATTCTTGAGTTCCTATGGCTTGATTGATGATTGTTATAGCATATATATGTTATGGGTAGTGAGAAGCATCCATGTATGACCCTAGAAACACACGCTATGATTCATTGATTTCTAAGTTTTGTTTTTCATGCTTGGCTGATTTTTGGAGCTTGAGATTGTGTTATGATGTAGTATATGGTTGAATGAGGAGTTTGGGATTGTTTGTTGGTTGATTTGGAGTAGAATAAAAATGGAAAACAATGAGTTTACAAACGTAACCATGCCAATTTTTTTTAGAACCTATCTGCTGCAACTGTCCAGAAAAATTTGGGAACATTCGGTCACTGTTCTTGGCTTATGGTTGATATGGTTAGATAGTAGATTGTCTCTAGATCGTTTGAGCGCTAATTTTGCGTCATTCGGAGTTACGAGTCAAAATTTATGGCCGATTTAGTAACGGTAGCGCAGGAAATGAAAATCCTGTTTTTGTCCAAGTTTGAAGCTATGATTGGACTAGCTACGGGGCTTATTAAAATCTGAAACTTTTATGGGATATTCCTTGTCAATCCTAGAAGACCTCAGAAAAGAAATAATGTCAAATGGATTAATTTCCAATTTATTAAAAATGCTAGAAAACAGGGTTTTGGAGTGAAATGAATATAAGAAAAAGGTTAAACGACCGTTTTGGGAAAAGATTTCGGGCAAGATAGAGAACTTGTCTCGAGTCGGCCAAGTAACGGAAGTTGTTAAGGAATATCATGACTACATGTAGATGTAAGGAACATGATTAAAGAGCATTGTCAAGATAACTTTTCGAATAGCTAAAGTAGGCCCGAGGAGGTGAAGTACCGGGCGAAATGTAGAGTAATTGTATAAATTACATTTAACCTGATACATACATATGTATGCTAAGAGTGGGTTCTTATATGATTATAGAGTACCCGGAGCGTGGAGAAGCTGGAATAACATTCCATGGACTTCAGGCAAGTTTCCAACTCTATCGTTTTATTCCATATCAGAATATTATCGATTCATGGTGATGCCAAATTTTTTGAAATCTTTGACTTGATGATAAGTTCTTCGATTATACATTTTTGTTGTGTTTGGAACTACTTAGTTCATTGTTGTTATTGGAAATACACGTCGGCATTTCACCTTGAACTGTTGTGTTCATTTATAACTTGATTCTTCTGCTACTCTGAACTTCTCAAAAAGTTAGAGTATGCAAGTATCCGACGCTTTGTCATTTTAATTCTGATTTATGACAAGAGTATGCATAGGTTGTCGAGATTGTTTATCGTGAGTAGATTTAGATCTTTTCAACCTAATTCTGAGACGACTCTGAACTTCTCGAAAAGTTGGAGTTCGTAAAGTAAATTCCTAAACTCTAGACTTTATAACGGTTTATTGGTTATAAAGCTCTGTAGTGTTTGAAGTTCCTTTCAGATGGAACTGTATACTATATGTTCGCGCCCCTGAACTTCTTAAAAAGTTAGAGGACGTTTGTCTTCAGTTTGGTATAACTGAATCTAGTGTCGATTACATTTTTTTGGTACTCGATGGTCGACCGAGAGTAGTCCAATGTTTCTCGACAGTTAGTTGGTATTATCCAGGGATTTTCCCTGGAATATAAGTTTTGAGTTATTCACTAGTATGAGATGAGATTATTGGAATATCTCATCAGTGTTCTAAATAATATTTAGTTTATTAAATATTATTTAAGGAGTATGGAAAGTGTTTGAATGTTAATTAAATACTTTCAGGGCATTTGAAGTAATTTAAATATTATTTAATATTGATTAAATATTATTTAAATATGTTGGATCATTTAAGATTATTTAATTATTAAATAATCTTGATTTTAAATTTGAATTAAATATTTTAATTCTTTTAAAATCGTTTTAATATTTTCGAGGACCATTCTTAGCCTCATCAATATTAATAAAATATTTATTCATTCCTTAAAAACATTCTGGAGTTGTCTAAACTTCTTAAATTATTATTTTTCATTAAATAATAAATAGTGAGCGATGACTCGGATATTTTGTATTTATTCTGGGTCGATAACTCCAGGTCCGGGAGGTAACGTCTGACTCCGATATTCATCCCAGTTGTATTGGTGCCTTTAAGGCCCATTATCTCACTCCAAAAATGTAATATTTTGTAGAGTCTATTTTAACTCGTATTAGTGGCTCCCCGGTCGTGTTCTTGAGTCTCCTTGATTCAAGGATTTCTGTCTTGTTAAATTCGTTGACTGTGAGTCAACCCAGATGTTTCGAGAGTACTCCCACCTCGTCTCGGGAGCCAAGCTATTGTCAGATATTGAAATCTACAATAGGTCGTTGTTGTTCTGGAAGGTTGTATTAAATTCCCTTCCTTATCTGTTGATTGAAATCCTAGAGTGGATTGGTGTTGTTCTGGAAGGTTGTATTAAATTCCCTTCCTTATCTGTTGATTGAAATCCTAGAGTGGATTGTTGTTGTTGTTCTGGAAGGTTGTATTAAATTCCCTTCCTTATCTGTTGATTGAAATCCTAGAGTGGATTGTTGTTGTTCTGGAAGGTTGTATTAAATTCCCTTCCTTATCTGTTGATTGAAATCCTAGAGTGGATTGTGGTTGTTCTGGAAGGTTGTATTAAATTCCCTTCCTTATCTGTTGATTAAAATCCTAGAGTGGATTGTTGTTGTTTTGGAAGGTTGTATTAAATTCCCTTCCTTATCTGTTGATTGAAATCCTAGAGTGGATTGTTGTTGCAAGGTTGTATTAAATTCCCTTCCTTATCTGTTGATTGAAATCCTAGAGTAGATTGTTGTTGTTCTGGAAGGTTGTATTAAATTCCCTTCCTTATCTGTTGATGAAATCCTATGATGGATTGTTGTTGTTCTGGAAGGTGGTATTGAATTCCCTTCCTTAACAGTTGATTGAAATCCTAGAGTGGATTGTTGTTATTCTAGAAGGTTTGATTAAATTTCCTGTTAGGTTTGATGATGTTTAAAGTATTCATCAAGGACTGGGGTAAGGCTGCGTAAGAGGTCGGTGACGCACAACCCAGCCGTAAACTAAAGGCCCATGAGTTGCCTAGGGTGACGTACCGATAAGGGGTTGTCCTTCTACTAGTAGAGAAAGTGACTAGTTTTTCTATTGTACAAGGCGACTGATCATCGCGTACAATAGGGCGTTGAAAAATCTCCAGTTAATCCTGTTTCTTCCAATTGGAATTTGACGTTGCACTGTGACGAAAGCCTAGGTGTTGTGTTACCGATAGTGTCAACGGGGAATATAATCAACTCTGAGTTGGTTGGTTGGTTTCAGTACTGTTTTATTCGCATATATCAGTTTCATTGTTCCTACCCTATAACGAAAGCCATGGTGCTAAGTTACTGATAGTGTTAATGGGAATTGTTGAAGTTTCATTCATTCTTTTCACAGTATATTGAATTGCTTGCTTATTGATACTCAAACGAATGGTACTCGGTGATTGAGGACATTGTGCTAAGTTATTGATACTGTCAGTCTCAAAAATTATGAACTTAAATTGTTGTATTGCAGTAACGTGAACTGCATTATTGTTGTGAATATCTTCTTGCATCGTGAACCTTGAGTCATTTATTGTCGAGATATAACTGGCTATACATCTTCAATTAGATTGCTAGTTATGTACTTTATTGTTGAATATCCAGTTGGGATAATTATGGCTATCACCTTTTCCTTGAAATATTCTGATAAATAACTTGCTGAGCATTCTTTGGCTCATTCTTGCTTTTTGTAAATCTTATATCTTGCAGAAAGAGATGACTATGAATTGTCTACCTCGAGTATTATGTTAAGGAACAGGAAGATTCGAGCTTGAGCTAGTCAGGTTCAGGACTTCGATAAATGGTGCAAGAAAGACGGGATTCCAGATTAGAATCCTAGACTTGTTGAAAAATATGTAATGCGATAATAGATCTTGGATTAATGTTTACTTCTAATGTAACATCATGTGGAAGTTATATTAGTAGTGTGAGATCCTGAGGTTACATTGGTTTGTAATAACTGTTACTATTTTAAGTTCGTTTCTTGAGACTACAACTCGAGTTGTGTATTTGGTTTGGGGTCACTGCTTTTATGTTTGGTTATTATAATGGTTAAAGCAGGTGAGTGATGTTATTGTGGTGAAAATTGGATAGTGACAACCTGGATTCCTGACCCCGGATCTGGGGGCGTCACAGAAGTGGTATCAGAGCTCTAGGTTATAGTACTCAGGAACGAGAGAGTTAAGAGTTATGTTTGGATAAGATTAAGAAAGAGTGAGCTCAGATCGAGTTCATAATCGGGCTATCAGATGTAGTAGTGATTTATATTATGAGACTAATATACTCATATAAGGATAGTTAGGAAAGATAATAAGAACTTTCCTTACAAGGATGTCGAACACTAGCCGAGGAGACTCATCTGAGTAAGAGGATTTATGATTGAGAGTGAGAGCTTGAGAATTATGGAGCACTTATAAAAGAGCCCAGATATGCTATAAGTGTAGCACAAGGTATGCTAGTACCCCAGGACCGAGGGGAGCATTACTGAGCGAAGAGAACCACTTTATTCTTGGTACAATCATGAAGATGACCATGTTCAAATTGATGGCATGTCAAATCTTCACCAATCTTTCATCTATTGGCAATAAGCCAAAGAGTTAGTATGCATTTCAGCAAACTCTTATTAATGTTATGGAGCGAATGCGATCGATGGTCCATGATATTGACCATTGATATTGTTGTTGACTGACTTGTGGATACTCGAGAGTAGGTATATAGATATAGTGACTCATAATTATTTCCCTTTTTGGTATACATTATGTTATAAGTGATTGATGAGATGTTGATGTTTGGGAACTGTGAATGTTTTGGGATTATAATTGAGGTGTTTTTACACCGGGCATAGTCCGACATATGAATAGGTCATGCCCAATTTTCTGTGGAAAATACGTTCCCATTAGTTTAATGAAATTTAGAAATAAGAGGACGTGTAAATGGAATGTTTCAGGGTAAAATGGAGTAGTATGGCTTAAAGAATATAGCCATCTATATATGAGTAATATTGAGGATTCTGTTGAGGATTCTCTGAGAGTAAAAAGTAAAGCCTTAATTTAAATGGTGTATGGTATGCATACAATGTAGAGTCGCAACAAAGAGATGAGATACGCACTTGATATAATTCTTGAATATATTAAGGATGTTGGATTAAAGTAAGCCTTGGAATAGAAGTGACCGCCACATTGCAAATATGGTGGTTGGATTAACCAGAATAAATGAGACATGGCATGAATGCTGGTATGAAGTTACTTGTTTTAATAGTGGAGTTCCGGACTAGAGAGCGGTCCGAGTAGTCATTGATGATCCTAAATTTCTGAAAGTATTTGGTCGAGGCCTAATAAGATCGTTGATTCAGCAAAAATTCTTATGAACTTTGTTGAACAAAGAATTCTTTAGCCATAGCTATTTCTTGCATTATGCAACTGTTTCCTAAGTATCTGGAAATTCAGATGTAATTAAAGTTATAGACCTGAAACAAGAGTGTTTCAGATCATGAATCAAAGTCTATGGGAATTGCCAAGATTGTCCCAAAAGTAGTGAATTGAGAATAAAGTCACAGTGTTGGAAATAATCAACTATGACAGAATATGAAAATGAAGTGGTTACATATATGGAAATACCATGAACTTTTAACAAGGAACCAGAGTTCTACTTCTAGAAGAACAGTGGATTAAGAAATATGAGCGGGTTGGCGTACTGTTAATTATGGATCACCCTAGCCAATCGAGACCTCACTTACTAAATAGTGAGTCTGACATGAGAGAATATGTGAAATGGACAGCAAGAAGCTATAATTATAAAGTCCAGATGTTACGTTAATGATTGCCCTAAAAGAAGGAATGACATGTTTTAAATATGGAGAGATAAATTGAGAAGGTTTAAGTTAAGATTCGAATAAAAAGTGTATTACGCGTTGGATGCTAAGTTATGGGGCACCGGTAATGGATATGAAAAAGGAACTATTCAATAAGGAGAGTAGTTAAAGAATTGGGAAAAGTAACCCTTAGTGATATTTTGGGGTTACCACCATTAGAGATCACGTCATTTATCATTGACCTAGTGTTATGAGCAACTTCACCATTGGAGGCATCTTAGAAGATGGCACCTGGCAGCCTAAGAGGGTTAGTCCCTCAGTTATAAAGACTATTTATTGAAAGTGTTACTAAGAGGTGCACATGGGTTGTTTGTAAAGGAAACGGATAGCGGCATGAGACTGCGCATACATTGGTGAGAATGGATTAAGTGAATTGGTTAATTTAGCAATCAATATTGGATATCCATAATATGGATAGACCACTCGAAGAAATTAGTCTACGGGAGAAAATATGTTGAGGATGGGTTATCACCAACTAAAGAATTACCTAGATAGTATGCCAAGGATGGCATTGAGAACGCGATAAGGACAGTATGAGTCTTTGATGAGGTAGGTTATATTAATGAATGCACCTGTACCTTCTAGGGATTAATTGGAGTTGTAAGAAATAATTGGACAAGTTATCATAATCTTCACAGAGGATATCCTGATCGGTCTAAAGGTGAAGGAAGAACCCGAAGGTAAAATATATATATCACTGGAAAATCTTAAGAGAAAAGAGGTTGGGTGATAAATCCCATAAGAATGAGTTTGGGTAAAATGAGTCTAAATTGGGAGACATACAGTAAGTGGCGAAGAAAGTTTGAGGAAAGTGAAGTACTAATGCTGAGAAGGTTGTACGAAACCAAGAAGGTTGGAGTCTCAACCTAGAAATGAGAAAGCGAGGTGTGAAAATAGTAATCGCGGTTGTTCTCTTATGAATTCCGAGGACGGAATCCTTTTAAGGAGGGGAGACTGTAATAACCCGTATTTTTTACGCTTGGGGTTATTAAGATTTTTGGGTAAAATTTTTCATTTTATGGAGAAATGATTTTATGGATTTATTTTCTTCATAAGGTACGGGAACTGTGAGACCGTATTGTTAATATACGGGATATTTGAAAATATGTGTATCGGTGTTACGGTAGCATACGCAATCAATATGGGACTTATAATTATTTTTAGTCCAACAAAATAAATTTGAAGTCCGGATGAAAGTCGTAACAGAATTTGAGAGACGGTGTAAGTGATAAGTGTTTATCCGGAGAATTGTTTCGTAAATTCTCGAAACAATCAAAGAGTATTAATTTAATGATTCTAAAATATATTAGGATCATAATATGAGATTTTAAGTTTTTAAAACATAGGTGGGATGAAAGAAAAGAGAACGAGAACGAAAGCTTGAAACGAAGTCGGGAAGTTACGCGACTACCGTACAAACCAAATTAAATATCAAGCTCCACCGCACATTTACCAAGAAAAAGGAAAATCAGATTTTTCCCCATTTCAAGAGCTCCATTCGGCAAAGAAGAAGAAGAGAGGAAGAAAAATCCATAACTACATGGATTCTTCATGGATCATTGAGTTTAATGGCTTGATTCGAAGGTAATCATCTCACCTTGCTTCCTCTTGATTTCTACATCATTCCATCCATAAAATCTTTAGTTATGATCCAAAGAAGGTTTGAATGAACAGTAACTCCGAAAATAAATAATGTTTTCTTTGATTCTTGAGTTCCTATGGCTTGATTGATGATTGTTATAGCATATATATGTTATGGGTAGTGAGAAGCATCCATGTATGACCCTAGAAACACACGCTTTGATTCATTGATTTCTAAGTTTTGTTTTTCATGCTTGGCTGATTTTTGGAGCTTGAGATTGTGTTATGATGTAGTATATGGTTGAATGAGGAGTTTGGGATTGTTTGTTGGTTGATTTGGAGTAGAATAAAAATGGAAAACGATGAGTTTACAAACGTAACCATGCCAATTTTTTTTAGAACCTATCTGCTGCAACTGTCCAGAAAAATCTGGGAACATTCGGTCACTGTTCTTGGCTTATGGTTGATATGGTTAGATAGTAGATTGTCTCTAGATCGTTTGAGCGCTAATTTTGCGTCATTCGGAGTTACGAGTCCAAAGTTATGGCCGATTTAGTAACGGTAGCGCAGGAAATGAAAATCCTGTTTTTGTCCAAGTTTGAAGCTATGATTGGACTAGCTACGGGGCTTATTAAAATCTGAAACTTTTATGGGATATTCCTTGTCAATCTTAGAAGACCTCAGAAAATAAATCATGTCAAATGGATTAATTTCCAATTTATTATAAATGCTAGAAAACAGGGTGTTGGAGTGAAATGAATATAAGAAAAAGGTTAAACGACCGTTTTGGGAAAAGATTTCGGGCAAGATAGAGAATTTGTCTCGAGTCGGCCAAGTAACGGAAGTTGTTAAGGAATATCATGACTACATGTAGATGTAAGTAACATGATTAAAGAGCATTGTCAAGATAACTTTTCGAATAGCTAAAGTAGGCCCGAAGAGGTGAAGTACCGGGCGAAATGTAGAGTAATTGTATAAATTACAATTAACCTGATACATACATATGTATGCTAAGAGTGGGTTCTTATATGATTATAGAGTACCCGGAGCGTGGAGAAGCTGGAATAGCATTCCATGGACTTCAGGCAAGTTTCCAACTCTATCGTTTTATTCCACATCAGAATATTATTGATTCATGGTGATGCCAAAATTTTTGAAATCTTTGACTTAATGATAAGTTCTTCGATTATACATTTTTGTTGTGTTTGGAACTACTTAGCTCATTGTTGTTATTGGAAATGCACGTCGGCATTTCACCTTGAACTGTTGTGTTCATTTATAACTTGATTCTTCTGCTACTCTGAACTTCTCAAAAAGTTAGAGTATGCAAGTATCCGACGCTTTGTCATTTTAATTCTGATTTATGACAAGAGTATGAATAAGTTGTCGAGATTGTTTATCGTGAGTAGATTTAGATCTTTTCAACCTAATTCTGAGACGACTCTGAACTTCTCGAAAAGTTGGAGTTCGTAAAGTAAATTCCTAAACTCTAGACTTTATAACGGTTTATTGGTTATAAAGCTCTGTAGTGTTTGAAGTTCCTTTCAGATGGAACTGTATACTATATGTTCGCGCCCCTGAACTTCTTAAAAAGTTAGAGGACGTTTGTCTTCAGTTTGGTATAACTGAATCTAGTGTCGAGTACATTTTTTTGGTACTCGATGGTCGACCGAGAGTAGTCCAATGTTTCTCGACAGTTAGTCGGTATTATCCAGGGATTTTCCCTGGAATATAAGTTTTGAGTTATTCACTAATATGAGATTGGATTATTGGATTTTGATTAATATCCCATCAGTGTTCTAAATAATATTTAGTTTATTAAATATTATTTAAGGAGTATGGAAAGTGTTTGAATGTTAATTAAATACTTTCAGGGCATTTGAAGTTATTTAAATATTATTTAATATTGATTAAATATTATTTAAATATGTTGGATCATTTAAGATTATTTAAATATTAAATAATCTTGATTTTAAATTCGAATTAAATATTTTAATTCTTTTAAAATCGTTTTAATATTTTCGAGGACCATTCTTGGCCTCATCAATATTAATAAAATATTTGTTCATTCCTTAAAAACATTCGGGAGTTGTCTAAACTTCTTAAATTATTATTTTTCAGTAAATAATAAATAGTGAGCGATGACTCAGATATTTTGTATTTATTCTGGGTCGATAACTCCAGGTCCGGGAGGTAACGTCTGACTTCGATATTCTTCCCAGTTGTATTGGTGCCTTTAAGGCCCATTATCTTACTCCAAAAATGTAATATTTTGTGGAGTCTATTTTAACTTGTATTAGTGGCTCCCCGGTCGCGTTCTTGAGTGTCCTTGATTCAAGGGTTTCTGTCTTGTTAAATTCGTTGACTGAAAGTCAACCCAGATATTTCGAGAGTACTCCTACCTCATTTCGGGAGCCAAGCTATTGTCAGATATTGAAATCTACAATAGGTCGTTGTTGTTCTAGAAGGTTGTATTAAATTCCCTTCCTTATCTGTTGATTGAAATCCTAGAGTGGATTGTTGTTGTTCTGGAAGGTTGTATTAAATTCTCTTCCTTATCTGTTGATTGAAATCCTAGAGTGGATTGTTGTTGTTGTTCTGGAAGGTTGTATTAAATTCCCTTCCTTATCTGTTGATTGAAATCCTAGAGTGGATTGTTGTTGTTCTGGAAGGTTGTATTAAATTCTCTTCCTTATCTGTTGATTGAAATCCTAGAGTGGATTGTGGTTGTTCTGGAAGGTTGTATTAAATTCCCTTCCTTATCTGTTGATTAAAATCCTAGAGTGGATTGTTGTTGTTTTGGAAGGTTGTATTAAATTCCCTTCTTTATCTGTTGATTGAAATCCTAGAATGGATTGTTGTTGTTCTGGAAGGTTGTATTAAATTCCCTTCCTTATCTGTTGATTGAAATCCTAGAGTGGATTGTTGTTGCAAGATTGTATTAAGTTCCCTTCCTTATCTGTTGATTGAAATCCTAGAGTAGAGTGTTGTTGTTCTGGAAGGTTGTATTAAATTCCCTTCCTTATCTGTTGATGAAATCCTATGATGGATTGTTGTTGTTGTTCTGGAAGGTTGTATTAAATTTCCTTCCTTATCTGTTGATTGAAATCCTAGAGTGGATTGTTGTTGTTCTGAAAGGTTGTATTAAATTCTCTTCCTTATCTGTTGATTGAAATCCTAGAGTGGATTGTTGTTGTTCTGGAAGGTTGTATTAAACTCCCTTCCTTATCTGTTGATTGAAATCCTAGAGTGGATTGTTGTTGTTCTGGAAGGTTGTATTAAATTCCCTTCCTTATCTGCTGATGAAATCCTATGATGGATTGTTGTTGTTCTGGAAGGTGGTATTGAATTCCCTTCCTTAACAGTTGATTGAAATCCTAGAGTGGATTGTTGTTATTCTTGAAGGTTTGATTAAATTTCCTTCTAGGTTTGATGATGTTTAAAGTATTCATCAGGGACTGGAGTAAGGTTGCGTAAGAGGTCGGTGACGCACGACCCAGCCGTAAACTAAAGGCCCATGAGTTGCCTAGGGTGACGTACCGATAAGGGGTTGTCCTTCTACTAGTAGAGAAAGTGACTAGTTTTTCTATTGTACAAGGCGACTGATCATCGCGTACAATAGGGCGTTGAAAAATCTCCAGTTAATCCCGTTTCTTCCAATTGGAATTTGACGTTGCACTGTAACGAAAGCCTAGGTGCTGTGTTACCGATAGTGTCAACGGGGAATATAATCAACTCTGAGTTGGTTGGTTGTTTTGAGTACTGTTTTATTCGCATATATCAGTTTCATTGTTCCTACACTATAACGAAAGCCATGGTGCTAAGTTACTGATAGTGTTAATGGGAATTGTTGAACTTTGATTCATTCTTTTCGCAGTATATTGAACTGCTTGCTTATTGATACTCAAACGAATGGTACTCGGTGATTGAGGCCATTGTGCTAAGTTATTGATACTGTCAGTCTCAAAAATTATGAACTTAAATTGTTGTATTGCAGTAACGTGAACTGCATTATTGTTGTGAATATCTTCTTGCATCGTGAACCTTGAGTCATTTATTGTCGAGATATAACTGGCTATACATCTTCAATTAGATTGCTAGTTATGTACTTTATTGTTGAATATCCAGTTGGGATAATTATGGTTATCACCTTTTCCTTGAAATATTCTGATAAATAACTTGATGAGCATTCTTTGGCTCATTCTTGCTTTTTGTAAATCTTATATCTTGCAGAAAGAGATGACTATGAATTGTCTACCTCGAGTATTATGTTAAGGAACAGGAAGATTCGAGCTTGAGCTAGTCAGGTTCAGGACTTCGATAAATGGTGCAAGAAAGACGGGATTCCAGATTAGAATCCTAGACTTGTTGAAAAATATGTAATGCGATAATAAATCTTGGATTAATGTTTACTTCTAATGTAACATCATGTGGAAGTTATATTAGTAGTGTGAGATCCTGAGGTTACATTGGTTTGTAATAACTGTTACTATTTTAAGTTCGTTTCCTGAGACTATAACTCGAGTTGTGTATTTTGTTTGGGGTCACTGCTTTTATGTTTGGTTATTATAATGATTAAAGCAGGTGAATGATGTTATTGTGGTGAAAATTGGATAGTGACAACCTGAATTCCTGACCCCGGATCTGGGGGCGTCACATTAAGGGTAGCTTGTCTATTCGTTGTCCTAAAACAACTCCTATGGCTGTGTTAGAGGCATCACACATGAGTTCAAAAGGGTGTGACCAATTAGGAGGTCTATTTGACCAATTAGATCAAATATTATTTAAAAGTGGTAAAAACTGTTTCGTTAAATCTTACCAATTAAATCAATTCTCAAAATCATATGGATCTTAACTATACGAACTCTCAGCCCTACTTGTGTGGCTCGCATGAAATTACTCACATAGACATGATATTGGAGATAACTAATAAGATAAATACATCACAATTAAGCACATACACTATGAGATTCATGTCTGTTCAGCCCGACTACATCCGCCCTTTAGAAAGGGACTTTTAGCCTACCATCATTGAGTCAATCATGATAAAAGTAAAGAAACTCATACCAGTAATTGAAGATGAAACTTGGATTTTATTAGATAAATTTTGAGTACATGGGAGAAAGAACAACTATGCTAGAGAAGAAGTAAAACAATACAATGGAAAAGATTACTGCTACAAAAGGCATAATCTATCTATTTATACCAAAACAATTACAAGGGAAAATTAATTACAAATATATTTTTATTTAATTAAAATATTCCTTGTGGTTATTTGCTTGCTCAACTTTCCCTGAATAAATTATTCTTGTTTGATTTATCAGGATTCGCTGACTCATCATGATATGCTGTGATTTCTTGATTTAAGTGCAAATATCTCCTTTTAATAGACAAATCTTTAATATATTCTTAATATCTGCACAAACAAAATAAACACAAACCAAACATAGAAAGAGAAAATAAACCTGATAAAAATATACAATTATACAATAATATTATACTAATAAAATGAGTTATCACTGCACATTTCAAGTAACTATATAAGAAATGCAAGTAACTATATAAGAAAGTACAGAAATTTATGACGTTCTCAACCCTCTAGTCTCGACTAACTTGTCAATTAACATGTCCTAAACTGGATAGCTCTATCTCAGTTATATCTCAAAATCTAACGTACAACCACCTAGCTTCTCTGCAGAATCAATCTGTTGTAGGATTGTGGCATTATCAGTCAGTGTGGATGGAGACAAAATCTCTTTAATATGTCTGAAGAGCTCTTCAGGTGGTGGTTTACCGCTTTGATGGTTGCCATGCTGGTATGTTGGTAGCTTTACCTGAGCTTTCCTCAAACTGTCCAAGCTTGCCTCTTCTCTCTTGTGAAGGGGTCTTGGCGAGTCTGTTTGACATAATTTATCAAAACCAGAATTATATGATATAAGTTAATTATACTCTAAGAAAATAAAATTGAGACATACATAGCTTGATATAAATTGACAGCATACTGCACCAATTTTCTACATGATATCTGGTATGGAGTCTTAAGTAAACATATAGAAAATTTAGACTTTGGGACATTCCCTCGCTCTACTACTATGTGTTCAATGCCACAACATAAGAGTGAACACTCTTCTAATCTTTTGAGTTCTTGGCCGTGATTCAAAAGTTTGATTAGAGCCTATTTTTCAATATAAGAATACCAACTCTTCACAACAGTGAGAAATAGTATATAAAACCTTCATCAAGCTATAATAACGTAGAAGCAAAATGATTTCTTTTTCTGTTTCTTGTTCGAAGAAGGTGCAAAGTACAAGGAACCACATCAGGAGTCGCTCATAAGTCATATCCAGTTAAGTGACCACTGAACAGAAGATGTTAAACCTGATCTTAAATCGAAAGAGATAGAAATACAATATTAACTCAAACGCATTCATTGCCCTACCCAAAAACAAATCTCAAACCTTAATTGAAGGGAGTGTCATACCAGATTGTACAACTGAATTGCTACAAGTGAACCCTAGATGATAGTGAGCATAAAGGATCGTGTATGCTATATGCATGTGGTAAATGACTTCCAATTTGAAGTTGCATTAAAATAACGGGTTTCATTCAGCCGAACTCATGTTTCATGATATTTTAATTGACAGTGATGCGATGTGCAACAATTTCAGTATACATGCAGACGAAAACTTTCAGTAGTCATGAACTCATTTCCAAGCAAAAATATAAATGATACTGATATATACATCAACAATCTCAACAGTCATGTACAATGATATACAAGGAAAGAGTATGTTCTACTGCAAGCATCGGATAAGGAACTATTGCTTAAACAAACTGAAAAGTTTACCGTCCTGTTTAGTGGCCAGAATTTGCTTCGTTTGTGATTTTGCACGTGTAACACATAACCAGGTCCTTTCTTCTTCAGAATCACTTTCTGATACCAATGGTACATGCCAGAGACCATTAGCAGACTCCTATTAAGATATTAGAATATGTCAGCATATATCCATAACTCTCTATATGGAGCATAACTATATTTGCTTGTAATTGTATGATAATCCACAGTTTGTCTTCAACAAAGTTAGGATAATTACATGCTAATGGTTGATATCAATCATTAAATCAGATTAAGCAGAGAATACTACTAACCTGGATAACAACAGAACACGGGGGAGGCATGTGAAAAACAGGACCTATATCAGAAAAAGTGAACCTCACCTGACATGTGGAGAAGCAAAATTTTTGTTAGCTACAATAGTCTTTAATCACTAAAACCATGTATGAGAAACTTTCATATTCCAAAAGTTGTGAATTTAATGATTTGACATTTGTAAACATAGATATAATTATCAACCTGATGCCTCTCTTTCCACTTTGGGAAAAAATCATTGCCTAATAGCTGAAACAAATGGTCCCTCATTTCATCGTTGGTCACAAGTAAGCCCTTAAATTTTATAGCTGCATATAACCAGTACCTGAGGACATGGTTTCCACCCGATTACATAGGCAACAAAAAGAGGATAAATAGAATATTTTAGCCTTAGACTTAAAGGCATATACATAAATAAAATATGGAGTCGGGTGTACAAGTTATAGCCAAAAAGAAACTTTAAAAGATGTCCTAACCAATCATCATTTGACCCAGTAGGTGTTGGATAAAGTGCATCAGCAGTTTTCCATTTTTCAATCAGGGCCTTATTGACTGGTTCATCCATCTTGTCTCCGGTACTAATACGCCTATGATGCAATACAATGAGTGGCCATTTCTTTGAAGGTAGCATCTGGCGTATACCATTCACAATAGCATTGACCTAAAGATTCCATCATAAAGCAAGATTAAAAGTTACGAACCCTGGAATGCAAATTTAACAGGGTCTTTCTAACATATATTACTACCGGTACCAAAAAACCTACCTTGGAAGGTTTAAAATTCCTTTGGCTGTAGAGGCCCACGTTTGCGGCATCCACCACTGCTTCAAAAGGTCCATAATAGTCGAGCCATTTCTGCAAATAATTACACCTGTCACTTACGAAATACACATGCAAATTCAGAGCAAAATAAGTCTTAATATGGATGACGCGTACTTGAAATCTCTCAAAACTTGAATTTTTCTCTCTTCCTCTAGCTATATTTGCAACTGATTCAGCAAACTTTTCTGTTTCTCTAGGATCAAGATCAATGGTTACAAGTTTTTCACCACAGCATTTACACAATCCATCAGCTCCAATAGAAGTGCGTGAAACCATCCATTTTCCTTTACCCAGCCAGCCCTGTCCATGCCAGCCACCACCTCCATTCACAATTGCTTCCTTTACTAATTCTTTATCCCATTTTCTTTTCCCTACTTTTGCAGCTACCTTGCTGCAAAACCACTTCTCAATCAGGCATGCAGTATTAGGTGAGACTTTCCTGACACTTGTTCTAAGTTTATGCAACAGATAGTAAACCTTTTCAGCACTGCCAACTTCTATACTTACCCTTAAAAGAGCTTCTAACTCAGGCTCCTCTGGGTACACACCATGCTCCAACATGTTTTTTTCCACATTAAATGCGTTCTCAATATCTCCATTGTTAGTAAAAACAGAGAGAGCAGGGCCATAAGACCTTAATTTAGGGTTAATCCCTAAGGCCTTCATTTGTTTAATAATATCAAAAGCCATTGCACCATTACCCATCGACATTGCCATTCTAGCCACAGAAGTCAATGTGGCTTCATTCATAGGTACCTTTTCTGAAATCATCTTCTTATAGATTTCAAATCCCCTTTCACGTGCATATCTTTGGACATCCTCACTTACTTGAATTTCATAGTCTTTTTCGCCACCACTAACATATTTGACATTGGAAAACCCAAAATCATTTTTAATCAACTGAATCAACTCATCCAAGGTTCGAGGCCTAAGATTTACAGATCCACTAGACTTCCCTTTCCCACTGGAAACACTGCCTAGACCATCTTTTGCTACTGCACCATGAGAGTTATCTTCTGAAACTTCACTCAATTCTCCTGAGCTAGCAATAGGTACATCCACCGAGCTCAAACTCCGACTGCTTTTGCCACTTTTTGCTGGCTGTACAACCCCGGTAGTTGCTGAAGAACAAAGATACAAAATCACAGCATAGTGATATTGTCTCAACTTTATACCATCTCTTTGAGCCAAATCAAACAGCTTAATTGCACCAATAACATCCCCTCTTTTCGAGCACATATCTAAACCAATCTTCAACATACCTTCCGGAGAATCTACTTTATTTTTCTTAGACCCTCTTCCTCTCTTCTCCACAACCCCTACCTTATCACCTTCTCTTTCCTTACAAATGTTATCCACACCCTCACCCTTATATTTATTACCTCGAATTTTCGACACACTGGAATTTCGTCCATGACCCATATCTTTTTTTCTATCAGAACCATTAACCCTCTTTCTCACATATCTATCTTTCATATCCAAAACACCCTTTTGATCCTTTACCACTGAGCTAAAAGCATTTTTCATTGTTTCCATATCCACCCTTATATCTCTATGCCTATAAGAAGTACCCCCAGAACCAAAAACATTACCGTTACTAAGTTTCTTTGAAAGTTTTTGTTCTTTATCATTAGTCAAGTTTGTTTCCAAGTGGGTAACATGTGCTCTAAGTGAAATCTTGCGTGATAATGTGTGTTTTGTAAATGAAAAACTGAGATTAGCATATGAATAATTAAACTCGAAGGAATGGAGATTGAAAGATGACAACTTACACAAGGAACATGAGAGAAATTGAGTTTGATGATGGTGCAGTGGTTTCAAGGTTAGCAAGGCCATGTGTGGCCGTTAAGGAGAGCCTATCATTTTCGCGTTAAATAATTGAACTTATATATATACCTTTATCTTTTACTCGTATGAAGCCCGGTTTGCCTAAAGTTATTTTCAAAAAATAAGAGCTTATTTTTTTTAAAAGAAATACACATTCACCTATTTTTAAAGTTTTAAGGCCTTCGTATATTTTTATACACTTCTCGGTCGGTTCACTTTAATATCGAATCGAAAACTAAAATTTTATTTTTTTATAAATTGAACATAATCAAATTATTTTATAAACCGGACTAATATAACTTCGATTTATTCAATTTGATTTTTAAAACTTGAAATTTAAAAATTATATATTATATTATAATTATTCTAACTTTATCTAATTTTACTAATTAATTCATTAAAATAGTTAACAATTAGAATATAATAACGTACAAATCATTATTTTAGAATTTTAAATCTAATTTAAATCTATTAAACTATCAATACATACAACATATATATACATACAATATATATATACATATATATACATATATATATATATATACATATATATAAAAGATAAGGTTTTGTTCAGTAGAGTACACTTAATTGAAGTACAAATTAAAGACATATCTCTCTCGCATCATGTACTACAATAATTTTATAATGTATTATAAGCAGAATATAATATATATATATACATATATGGTCTCCAATTAGTACTCTATTTAAGGTACTCTATATAACCTTTGTATATGTATATATAGGCAGGTGCTCAAATAAGAACACAATTTAAAATGAAAACTGAAATTAAATCTCAGCCCTTCGATTAAGATAATTTCTATTAATATGAACCACACATTTCCCCACGCATGTGATCTTCTTTCTGTGTTGTCCTCACCGGCTCTTAACTTATTTTTCATTTCCGGTCTAAACACACACATACAATCCTTATCATCTCATCATCTCTCCTCAATTCATCACTTCTCTCCTGCAATCATTAACGTCGATGATATTCTACAAACCTTTCTTATATTTCGTTGACCTTCTTTCTTTTCCGATGAACTTCCTTCTTTTCCGATCACCCATATATTTTCAGATCTACCATTGCCCCTACCGATTCGTTCATTTGAGCACCCTATGCTTTTCTCCATATAACTTTCAATCTCGATCCTCTTTTTTTATAGTCGTCGCATAACATCTTCCCAGGAGACTTGTTCATGATATGATATACAGATCTGAGATCTTCATATGTTTGTTCTGTGTTTGAAATCTTTTGAGACTTTATTTCAAGGACGCGACGAGGCTTTTTATTCGATTTCTTCATTTGTATGCTAGTAGTAATGTTTTATCATTGATCTGAAAAATATTGATGAGAGAGATGATCAAATATATATATTTCTTTTATATAATTTAATTTTTTGGTGATTTATGTTTAAAGTATGGTGATTCGTATTTATATTTTTAGTGATTTGCGATAATATTTGGTGATTCTGTAGTGATGTCATGTTAGAAATGAGATGATAGTGGTGTACGTCATTATGGCAGCTTAAAACTCTATAATTTTTGTTTAATTTTAATAATTTATTAGGTGATTATAATGATGGTGATGACTGTGATGATAGTAAATTGGTTGTGCTAATGATAGTATTATGTGATAGCAATGATGGTGGTGATGATTATGATATAATTACAATAGTTATAACTGTATGTTAATAATGGAGATGACATGTGGAGATGATAATATATATTTAAAAATATATACATAACCATTGTTATTATTTTGAATTACATTTAGTGATTTGTTGATTCGGTTATCAGTTCTCATTATAATAAGTTCTCATTGGAGTAGCCCTATATATATAGGACACTGTTCACCGACCATAATTGAATATCCTTTGATATCTAACCAACCCATCTCATACCGTTAAAAAATAAATAAAATGGCTAAAATTAAATATAAAAAAATAATTCATACGTTATATTATATAACGTACGTACGCTATATTATATAGCGTACATAATTTTTTTTATTTTCAATTTTACCCTTAAAAACATATGTTATATTATGTTTTTAACGAATACACACCCTCATATCACCTAATTTGTAATGCCCCTAAATCCAGGGTCAAAGATTTGAGTCGTCACGTCACCATCCAATCATTTAGAACCTGCAATAACTCAATAATCCAACGAAATCACATCACAGACCTCTCTCTATCACATATACACGTTGTAGCCTTATAAACGATATACAACCAATATAATTTGTTATTACAAACCGAATGTACTTATCCAGGATCTCACATTATCAATGAAAACCTCTACATGAAATGACATTAATAACTAGATCAATACTGAAAACCTATTCAGGAGCTCATAGGCTTTCATTATGATGTTGCAGCACAATTCCAATTGGAAGAATGAGACTTTCAGGAGCACAACATGGTACACGATGACAATGATCAGTCGAAGTACCGCAAAACATGACTTCTCTACTAGTAGAAGGACGAATACCTTTGTCTGGTTATCACCCTAGCCGCATTCAGGCTTTCATATGCGTCCCGGCACTTGGAGTATCTCTGCTGTTTCCCAGAATAATCGATTATGAACACAAGTATATAGAATGGAATACTGTTTTGTATTATTAATGATCTCGAATACAAAACTCTCTCAAGAAAATAATGTTCTTAAGAGCTGCTAGGTTATATAACTATTGCTTAATGAATTCAACATTGAATTATAACCTATCTCTGTGTTTATATAGACACAGCTACAAATACAATTACAAAACAGATTATGATAAGAATAGCTTTAATAAGGTAATTAGACTTGCACTTGAATTCCTTCTTACTATCCAAATCAGACTCTGATTTGTCTATTTCCTTTTCTGGTAGACTCTGAAGCTAAACTCTGTCGATCTGTCATTCTCTGATTTGAGTATTCTCTGTTAGAGTAAACTCTGATTGAGTATTCTCTGATAGAGTAAACTCTGACCGACAACTTCCTTAAACTCTGATGACGTCAGCATAAATTCTGTTTAGTATTCTCTGACAATCATCAGTGTTTGCATTCCTAACAATCTCCCCCAATTTATGCTTTAAGAATTAAAACATAAATTTCACTTATGATGTCAGAAATACAAGACAAATGCATCAGAGTTTGTTTACCCTTTTTAGACTCAGATTCTTTTGTAAGAGAAGTCCTCTTTCAGAAATTGACTTAGGAGCTTTTCTTCAGCATCTTTCAATAAATCAACAAGCTTTTCCTTCAATTCCCTCATGTTCTCAGAAGAATCATCTATTTGAATTATTGCAGCCCTTAGAGCATAAATTGATGACCTCTCCATACTTTCATCTAAGGCAATGCAACAGGTCTTCATACCATCAGGATTTAAGATTAGTGTAGGAATTCCTAACACCATTTTGACCTTTGCATCCCCTTTTTTCATTACTCTTTCTGTTCCATCTTCAAGTATGTATCCAGGCTCATATTCTTTAGAGTTTATCATCAACAACCTTTCACTCTTCTTCTTCTCAGCTATTATTCTTTCAACAATCTTCCTCCACCTAGAAGTTGCTTCATTTTCATCATTGAGCAGATATAGAACATGTTCAAGTTCTTTAGATGCTTTATCAATCAGACTTTCTTCAACAATCTTCAAAACTCTCCCATCTTCTAAAAAATAAATGAGCTTTTCCTTAGCTTGAGCACCATCAAAGATATCCTTCACCACATTTACAGAGATTAATTTATCCAGATGTTCTTGAGACAGCTCTTCTTCAGGTTTATCTTTCAGTGAATAAGGATCTCTGAAGATGTTTGCTTCACCTCTGTAGACCTTAGCATGTTTATCACCAATACCACCTTTATTTTTTCCAAGTCTGGCATTGAGAGTCAGAGTTTGAGTTTTTGTCCACAAAGGATCAGACCTTTTCTTTCTTATCAGAGATTGTTGTTCTTCTTCTTCCTCATCATCAAAACTTGAACCACCTGGAAGAAAAATTGTTCCAGACATAGTGAAAGGTTTCTTTGGCTTAGCTGGAGCTTTTGGTTGAATTCTAGAAGATGATCTTGTTTGAATTTCTGAAACTGGTCTTGATTGAGCAACTGGTTTAAGAGTGTCAATAGATTTGATTTGAATAGGCTTGGATTCTGGTTTCTTCTGTTGAGCAGCAGTCTTTTTCTGAATTGGACCTTTCTTTACACTTTTTTTCTTTTTCTGAACTTGAGCACTAACAACTCCAGATTTCTTCAATTCAGCTTCTACTGCAACTGGATCCATTCCTGGATGTTCTTCTTCAAACATTTTCTTTGCCAGTTCAGCATCCTTCAAGTTTTGTTCTTCAATCTTCTTTGGCTTATCTTCATCTTCAAGTTTCTTTGCTAATTCTAAATCAGCATCTATCAGAGTTTGCTTATCAGAGTTGTTAGGTCCCGAAATATCGTAGAAGGGGGGTTGAATACGATATTCACAATAATTTAAATTCTTTTCTTTCATTTTGCGGATAAATAAATTATTGCTTCAGAGTGGGTTTGGCCATTTGTAGTGTTTAGGTGAACTGCCTACTAATTTTCTGGGTGCCCGGATAAATCAATTAGGTTCAAGAAAATTAGTAGGTAAATTATGGAGACAAGTTTCCGGGAATATTACTCTCGTATTAATCCCAGAGGGTTTTGCTACACCCAGTTAAAATTAACTGGCTTCCAAAGAATAAATTAATTCTTTGCTACTAACACAAAAATATAAGGCTCAGTTCCTATACAAATATATCTAAATTAGTACAAGGAAAAACTGAGTCCGTAGGGAGTGATATCTAGGAGCCCTGTGCATTTTTCATTAAAGAACCGGGTCCTAATATCTGACCGGGAGCAAGGTATGGATGTGTATAAATTATATCTCTTGCTCCGGCCATGGCTGCTCTCTACATATTTTTGTTGAAGAAGACGACTCCTCAATTTAATTGGTGTAGACTTTAAATCAATAAAGTAGGCTGCTTGAATTTGATTGGCTAAGGGCTGAGTGGCGCTTACACAGCTGATATACAGGGGAGGCGCCACTTAAAACTTCAATTAAAATATTTATTAACTGCAAGTGGCGCCACTACAGGGGGCCAAGAGGGGAGGCGCCACTTAGAAAATATTTGATTAACATCAAATATAAGTGGCGCGTGAGAAGGTGAGTGGCGCTTCACTATTCACATGGTCAAAGTGCAGTTTGGTCACTGCACTTTGACCTCCTTCTCATTCTTTGATTGAAGTTTACCAACTTCCATTTCTTGTATCAAAGTCTTGTCGCAATACACCCTGTACCCTGAGTTGTTCCTGTTCTTCGACTGTAGTTCAGAAACCTTCACTTTTCGTATCAAGGTTGTGACACTTTGCACCCTGCACCCTTTGAGCTATTTAGCTGTTTAGCTGTTTGGCTATAGCCTTTACAAATCACTTTTTCGTACCTTAATAAATAACCGTTGTTTCCAGGTACGTTCTTCAACTTAACAATTCTTCTATAGTTAATACTCAGATTCCTTTCACAAACCGCTGACGCCTAGTGCAACTGGTCTGGTTCACAGACGACTAACTTCGATCCAAGTCTTCGTATTATAGCCTTATTTGCATTGTTAAGTTTGCAGCAACTTCATTGCTTCGAACAATGACTGTCAATAAACACTGTAACTTCACTGGAATCTTTTCTGGTACTTAGACAACATCTCCATTATTACCACAATCTTGAATACTTCATTCTCTGTTCTTCACTGACGCTTGAACACTTAAATGAACTTCTTTCAGTGAGTATAGCTTCAAGACTGCAGTTGTCTTCTTAATCCTTTGTCTTTACCATGTCTTCAATTCTTCTAGATTCCTATGCTTCGAACACTGTCCATCTTCAATCAATGCCTTTACACTGAAATCTTCTTGTGGCACTTCTATACTGAATCTTCAACACTTCTGAAACCCTGAAAGTCTTTACACATTATTCTTCACTGAGGCATGAACATATTAATGAACTTCTTTCAGTGACCTATAGTGGACTTCAAAACTTCTTCTAATGTCTTGATTCACTGTATTTGCCTTGTCTTCATTTCTTCCTGATTTCTGTGTAGGCGTAGTATTATTTACATGTCCTGTTCTAGTGTTGAGTTATCACGATTACTATTTATACAGCTTCGTAATCTCAAACAATCTCCCCCTATTTGATTGTTAAACTTAGCAAACAAATCCCATAGAGAGGATAACTCAACTAACACCTAGAAAAAGTAATCGTCCGGGACTTGTAAATAATGCTACTTGTTTTTCTGGATCAGATTATGCATTTCCAGATTTCTTGTGTGACTGAAACGAAAGATGTTTGTTCCTCTGACGATGAACTGATATTCAAGTTGTATCATCTTCATTTCTGTCTGTTTGAGCTTTCTCCGTTTCAAAATCCTTCAGTTTAAATTTAAAGAACTTATCATGAACAGAGCTTCATAAGAATCAATATTCCTGGGTACGTCTTCAATCAATACTGAACATAGCTCAAATGATGTTCTCCCCCTACGAATGTGATTCTCCTTCTTATTCTTCTTCTCCCTTTAGAAAATCAATGGAATAGTCATTTCTGTTCTTCCAAGTATAGAATACAGCTTCTTGATTCTCCCACATATCTGTTGTTTCCCCTCAGGATCAGAAGATAAGATTTTCTTCTTCTTGTCTAAAATCTCCCCCTAAGGCTATTAACTTCTCCCAAGGATACGAACCCCTTTTCCCAAGGATCTCCAGGATTGATCTTCCAGGATCCAGGAACTTACCTTAAGAGTCCAGGATACGAACCCCTTTAGGAGATTAACTCTTAACTCTTCTGAAGGATACGAAGATAAGACTTATTAACTTCACCTTTTTCTCCCTATAAATTCTCCCCCTTAGTTGAGGAATCCTCCAATGGCCCATTTTTAAAGATAGCACGATATTGATAGGTCCACTTTTGAATGGTTTGTCTTCCAAAGAAGGTTCTCATCTGACGTTGATCGGGAAAAAATATAGTAACTTTTCTTTCAGAAGTAGCAAGTAACAAGGATAAGTGTTTGGATTGTGGTTTCCTCACTTCTACTACGTTCTGTTGGTGTTTACACTTAAGTGTCAAGCACTTAGAAGTGTTTCACTCTTTCTCTCCCTATCTCTCACTCAAATGTATCTCTCCCTCACTTTCACTCAAGTGTTTCTCTCTCTCACTTTCACTCTGCATTCCAAATTTAGCCTTTTGTACCTGCAACTGAAATCCGTCAATTCATTTCTATTCTTATCACCTGATTCATCAAAATGAAATGAATCACTATCAAGTGGAGAATTGCCTCGTTGAGGTGTTCTTGATCTATCATGCATAAGCACTGTCTCACACCAGACTCAATAGCGATTGCTAAATCACTGTCTAGTGGAGCCTCACCTCTTTGAGATGGGTTATCCCAAGATTTTAAAATCTTTTTGGGAATCCTGCCTTGTTCTATCAAGGAGTTGCCTCACACCTTATCCGTAAACGGGAGGTGGACCTTTCTTTTCAGGATCTGGAAATGTTCCTTCCAGGAGGGGCGACGTAGTAGACAATGTAATGAATGGCAAATTAGAGTCTACGTTTCCCTTGTAACCCAATGACAGGAATTTTGTATAAATACCCTACTTGACTCATCCGAAGAATTCTTGTCAAGCAGTTGCCTCTCAAGCCCAGATAAATCTGAACAAGAGATCTCCCTTTCGGGATGTAGAAGAATAACTTCTGTTTGAGGTAGATACTTGGACAATGTAATGTATGGCTAGAGTCCGTATCTCCTCTGAATGCCTGTACCTCACACTGTGCACTCCTTGCAATGTGTTCCTAGAATTTATCTGTTTAGGCTTATCATCAGCGTGAGCGCCAGTGGTGTGCTTGACTCATTACAAGATGCTCTGGCTGACGAGCGAATTTCAATGGACTCACCCTGTTGAGAGAATGATTCCAGAGACAGTTTTATTGCCTTTTCAGCTCTGCATCCTTTTGAGAAGATACAGATGAGCTTACAGTTACCTCAGTTATATACTACTTTGCTTCTCTAGAGGTAGAGCTGTGGGTGCACTTCCGACTTCATCCTTATTTGCTGCATCAAGTGCAGTTTCTCCCTTATCAACCTCTAACTAACAAATTTTCCTTATATCTCCAAGGGTTAATATATGGAAGTGGATGAATCAGTGTTTTGGTATTAAGGCCTGGGTAAGAGATTGATGGGTTTTCAACCTCCTAGCCAGCTTTTGTAGCCACTGGGGGCTAAACGGATAAAATCATTTAAATAAGATAAAGAAATAATCACCTTAACATTCCAAAACATATTTTTCATCTCAAAGAGAAAGAAAAATATAAGAAGGAATGGTAATGGATTGCATTAAAGCACTTTTAATAAAAGAGTTTTGTCGGTTCTAAAGATTTATCATTTAGAGCAAGAAACCAATAGAAATTTTCTTTAAGATACTTATCCCATAATAAAACGCGGGAGTATCAGAGAAAAAGTTTCTATTTCTTATGAATTTCTTATAAGGCAAACTTCCCATAATAAAACGCGGGAATTTACACCAAATAAGAAACTCAACTCTCTTACCAAATTTTATCTCAATAAAAATGACTCTTTTCCATTAAACCTAAGCACTATATGTTTTGAAAACAGTTTTGCAAAACATCCTTATCAGATAGAAGACAATGATTTTCCGACTCATAATGCAATTATGATTTACTTCATTTTCGTCCACCTGATAGTATCCCCGACTTAAAAAAAACATGACAATTGGGGTGAATGAATGCTTAACAATACAGTACTAGGCCTTCAAAGCAACAATCACTGTTTTGGTACTATGAATCAATGTGAAACATACATTGAAACAAGTATTTGAAAACAAATAATTTTACAAGTGATTGATACCTTGAAGTTAAAATAAATTTTCAAAAGAGAGAAAAAGCTTTTAAAGATAAAACAATTAAAACAAGCTTTTGGGAGAGGATAAAGTTTCGAGATAAAAGAAAGATTATCCTAAAGAAAAGTTTTTCAAAATAGAAGTTTTGAAAAAGAATTCTTAAGTTTTCTTAACTAAAACTGATAGACAAATGAATGTATCTTTGCATAAAATATTTTGAAAAAGAAATAGACAAAAATTTCTTTAAAATACATTCAGGATCGTAAACCAGTAAAAGAAAGAAAACTAAGAAAAAATTTATTTTAATTTATTTAAATTATGGAACAGATATTTCACTGAATTGTTTTATATCATCATGATTTAAATAATCTAAAATAAATTAAATACTTATGCTGTACTAAGCAATTGCCAATCATATACATATTTATAAACTATACATGGCAATTATTCAGTAGAACAATAAGCATATATATTTTTACTATTAGTGATTTCAGATAAACAACTTGAATTATCACTAATATTAAAAATATCACAATTAATTGCACGCTGATACCAATTATTCGATATTTATCAATAATTTCAAGATGCAAGAAATTGTGCTTCTGTTATTTTATCAAATTAAAATTATGAAACTAATAATCATTGAATTGCTTCAATCCATAATTTCAATAAGATAAAATAAATTCGCTAAATACTAAAATATTCATTGAATTGAACATTAGCATTTAACTTCCTACGCCATATCTAATAATTGTCACTTTGCACATTGTAAGCATGCTCATAACAATTATTAATTGATATACGTAAGCTCGAGGTATTAGTTGAAAAGAAATTCACAAGTCCTTTGAATAGGGAAAAAGTAATACTTGTGATTCTTTTTACAACTCCTCGCAAACAAACTTAGTTTTAGAAATATTTTCTAAGTATATAAAATATTGAGCATTTTATACACATAACTTAGAAAATACTTCACCTTCTAATATTAGTGAGTTTTGGAATATGCATTAATTATTTAGAACAGAAATTCTAAATACCTTCACTAATATCAAAAGTATCACAATTATTTGTAATAAAACATTTAAGAATATCAGAGCAAAATATCAGAGCAATTAAGCAAGATATCATTCACTAATACTCATCAAATATTTAAAACATACAAATAATTATGCTTCTAACTTATGCTAAGTAATTTAACTACCACTTATGCATATAACAATGTAAACATGATAATTAAACTAATAGCAAAAAGTATGAGGATTTGGATTTCAAATAAATTCACAAGTCCTTTGGATAGGGAAAAAGTAATACTTGTGAACTCATTTGAGAATTCCTTACAGATGGGATTTTCAATAAATATGCATATTAATAATATCCCAAGTTTACTAACCAACTTAGATAAAATAAATTCCTCAAGTTATTTAGCAAATATCTGTAAGTTATTTGACTAAGAACACCTCAAAAGAAATGATACCTGGTGTCCATGCGCTTGTTCCTCTAGTGGTGTGAAGAGTTCAACAGAGTTGCTGGAAATTGACAGCTTCTAGGAATGACTTCCCTGTCTTTCGTACAACCTGCATTATCTATATCTATATAGCCAATTAGGTTAAACCTATTATCTAAAGGGTCCCAGATTCCAAGAATTGGTGATCCCCTAAGATATCTAGCAATTCATAACTTAGCTATAAGATACGATTCTCTAGATTCTACTTGGAAACTTGCACATAGGCATATCGAGAATTAAGGTATACTTGCACATATATATGTCATTGTGTGTGCTTAGCATTTCTAGAGAGATATGTATAACAACTCTAATGTAAAATCATTTTTAAGTAATTAACAGTTAGAGAGTCATACCATGTCCTTGACGTTTTGCTTGAATCATTTATCTCCGTCATAGAAAAGCTTGCGAAGAGAATGATATACAAATTGTAATGGATCTGCACCTTCATCTTCTAGCTCACCATTTAGGAGTGCACTTGTTCATATTCATCTGTTAGATCTTCATGCTTGAATGCTCCACATGTGCTAGGGATACCAATTGTTTGGTCCTAATCGTTGGGTCCCTGAAAATTGTTAGGTCCCCATTGATGAGTCCCAAAGGATCAAGTCTCGTCACTGGTGCTTACTGCTTGATCTAGAAAGTCCCGAAGATTCTGTTTCCATCATCGTCGATACCTTCTGCTTTAAAGTCCTGTAGCAACCAGTTTGGCTTTGTCCCTCACAACAATGCCAAATAGTCATCTAGTCTCTGAGAACCCTTACTGTACCAGTTTCAGCTTCGACTTTAGTGGTCTGTGGTCTGGGTTCCAGCTTCATTGTTTTCCGCCTTCGAATTGATTGAGATCATTTTGCATTGCAATCACCCAATCTGGATCAATCTGTGCTTCTTCAGTATTATTTGGGATACCAATTGATGGGTGATACCAATTGTTAGATGTTGACAATTGCTCTTTCCCAACTGTTAGGTTCCGAAGAATATATGATCATTTCGATTAGCACTTCTAGCCTTTACACAAGAATCCGGATCACTAAGAACGAGACTCCAGGATAGAATTTGACTTCAAACCTTTTGTCTTGGCAGAAATGTTCTTAATGAAATCCTTTGATCTTCATTGTGGTGTACGGCTAGAAGATCCTTCTTTTATTTGCTCCCCTGAGTTGCTGCTAAACATTAATTCCTTCTGCAACCTCAGCGTCTACATCAGTATCTGAATTTGTCAAAGATTCAGAATAGTCGTTCACTTGAATGCTTGGGAGCTTGGTATAGATATTCATTACATTCAGACTTTTAATCACTTCTGAGTAGCCGAGGAGAATTGTTCCATGAGCCTTAACTTCTTGTCAAGTTACTCAAATAAATCTTCATTAAAAATCAATTCCCTCCAAACACACGAAAGAGCTTCAGTGTTTGCTTCTGGTTGGCCATTAACTCAAATGATGTCTTTTCACGATCTTGTTGATTAAAGCAGCATGCTGTGTTAATTGCTTCAGCTTCCAAATACCTTTTCAGTGCAGACTTCATTTAGAACTTCACTCGCGAAATGCAGTTCCAATATCTGACTTCAAAGTCCTCACAGCTTACCAATTGCTTCCAACTTGATCTTCCTTATTTGATCAATCACCATTTGTGACATTTTGTCTGTTGAATGCACGAACATCACCAATTTGTTATTATGGTTATCAATTTCAATCACCACTAAGCATATGACTTTTCTTTAGTGTGATGTTTTCATTGACTTCCCTATTTGACATACTTCAAAATTTCCTTCTGGATAGAATTCCATATGAAGCAGTCCTCTCACCAATTTCATCTTTAATAAAGAATCCATTGCCTTGCTGACTAACAAGTAAGAGAGCTTCCTTTGCCATAGCTAACTCTTCATTGATGAAGCTTTACTAAAAAGTTGACTTCACCTTTGCATCCAAATTCCATGTCAGCTACGAACAAACTTCCTCACTCTCAGTTGAGCGAGCTTCCAACCTTCTTGCTTGAGATCAAACACCTTTCCAGAAAACCCTTGAAAAAGAATTCCCTAGTGCCCTTTAGTGCTTAAGTCCTTCCACAAGTAAGTTGCTTCCACTGATGACAGTTCTTAAAGCATGATGGCCATATCCCTTGTACATCCTTTGCTGTCATCTCCAAAGGTTACCATCGGGGAGGCCTTCTCAACCAATTGTGATGTCAGAGCTTTAATCTTAATCATATGCCTCGAACAATAAATGTCACGAAGTCACATAACTCTTGCCTTTCATAACATACTCTGCAATCACAAATGATCAAGCTTCTTGGTACTCAACTTTAATTGAGTCCAGATGGGTTAGAGATATTATCAAAGGTAACAACAGCTTCAACCTTAACATGCACAAACTTATCTTTGACTGATCACTTCTCATATACAGCAGCCTTGACAAAGTAGTCTTAAGGCTATGAGACTAGTGATACCAACCTAACTTAAGGTGGACTAGCAGTCTTTACCCTATTGTGATTCTTATACATGCTTTGTCTAAGATTATGCAAGTCCTAAGATATGCATTTTCAAATTTAACTAAACAGGCATGTAAGTAAGAACACATGGTAAACATTTAGCTTCAACGCATTGTAGATAAGAATTATGCAATTCAGGCATGTTATGCATATTAGAAAATTCAATACTCAATCTTCTAAAAGCACATGGATAGTAGAACTAACAAATTAATTACTAATTCTGTCTAATCCATTCTGTCGTTGTCTAACATTTAAACTATCTCTAATTACCTAAGTCAGTTTTAGATTAATCCTCGAATCAACAAATATTACTGACTACTTAGATAATTCTACCATCTTTTATTATTCTATCCCTAACAAGCAATACATGATCTAATATGACATTTAAGTGCAACTATGTGAGTAAAAGCAAATCATATGAAAATAAGCACATAAACAATTAACAAGTCATTTGACATTAAGAACAAATAAAATCTGATCTATGACCTGTTTATCTATTAGCAATTTTCACAACATTAGCAGAGGTATTAAATCACAAAAGATTTAACTCAAGTTCCAGCAAATGTTTAGGGATACACCTAACCGTCTAGAACACCCTATCTAATTCTAAATATTCATTTTACTGTAAATAAAATCAAGTATGAAATGTACTAATTAAACTCATGAATCCTAGCATGCAATCTTATTCTTAGCAATCAATTAAGCATTTAAGTCCTAAGATGCTAACATGCTGTCATGAATATAATACATTTCAAAACTTAATAAACATACAGTTCTGAATTAGATAAACGTATACTAGTTAGAATGTGTACCTGTGAAGTGCATAGTGATTCATCTCCAGTGTTGGTCATTGATGCCAGATATCCATTTGGTTCATCACTGTCACTGATAGAATCAGCCTTGCATTTAACTTCATCAACAAATGCTTTCCCTTGCTGCATCCTCACTAATGCCTGAGATTCTTGCTTCAACCCAACATAGTATCTGTCATCTTTTGCTTGTACAGGCTTCTTCAAACTGTGTAGCAAACCCCTGATCTTGTCTTTTATAATCAACCATCCCTGTTTTGCAACCGCCTCTTGAACAGTTCTTGAAAATCTCCTCTATGGAATCTATAGGTAAGGACCTTAGATTTAGAATTGGGATTCCGTCTGAATCTGATGTCACTGAACTTCCTGTTGCCCTGCAGGCTTGACTTGCAGTCCAGTTCTCAAGTTATTCCAAAGTGTCAAATTCACATGCAACACCTTGACCACTACCTCGAGCTACAACATCTTCAATTCAGCTTCTAGGATCAAATCGTTTCTGTTCAGAGGTTTTCAACCTTGACGTCAATCAAATTTGGTTCCTGGGTCACAAATACAGTGGATATGCTAACAACCTGCTTCACCAAATATTATCTTCTTCAGCTCTTGTTCTAGTTCATAGGCCTTCAGCACATACAGGTCTTTTACAGACAATGTGGTTGTATCCTTAAATCCCTGTTGGCTGTACCCTGTGTTCCAGATGATCTACAGTGTTAGCACGAACTTTCTGTAATCTCCCTGTAGAATAGTCTTTAAGGCTTGTACTGAGATTCCAGGTTGTCCAGTCTGTTCTCCTTCACTACTTCAACCCCTAAGATTTTTCATCCAAAAATACAACTCAAATTAACCAAACCTGTACCCAAATTAATCTCTTCTTTTGCAGCTTCCAAAATATTAGTGGGATCCTATGGAGTAAACCTCTGAGGAAATTAAAACCACTATTTCTTCAGTCTGTTCCAGAATAATCTTCATTGGATAACCTTCAGTCAATCTCTGTTGTCTTCAATACCCGGAAAAATCTTCAACTACAAACCCTTTAAGCACCCTCGAATTAATATTTAAGAAAAATTTAGATTTACAGAATTTTTAATTTTCTTAGAAAATAAATTAATCAAAAATAAAAATATACAACAAATTAATTTTCAAGAATTTCGAATTTTCTTAAAAATTAAAATATCGTAAATTAATATTTAAGAAAAATTTTAGTTTTCAAGAATTTTAAATTTTCTGGAAAAATAAATAGATCTAAAATAAAAATTAAAGGGTACAAAACTTGAGGTGCCAAACTGATATTTTTGGGTGAGTGGCGCCTGGACATTGTGCGGCGCCTATACAAGGAATTACCCTGTATAAGCGCAACACAACATGTACTCTGTGAAATTGCTAAGTCCGCAACATGAGTGGCGCTTGTACACTCAAGATACAGAGTAGGCGCAACTCAGAGCTGCTCGACTTCGTTTGGAAAACATTCCGCGCGTGTGTGGCGCTAACACACTGAAAGCCTTGTACCGGCGCAACTTGATTGATTATCAAATGAACAAGTCAAGTTGGCCAGGTCATTGAAATGTTTGACGCGTGAAGTTCACAAAATCCTCAACTTACTTGGCACGTGCCTTTCAATCAGTATATTACAAGCTAGTCACCTGGTTGAGTGAATTGGCCACCAAATATGTATAATAAATTTAACGAAAAACTTTATTAAATTTATAAAATAAACTAATTAAAATTTATAATATAATCTAATAAAAATTTATAAAATAAATTTTATAAAAGTTTATAAAATAAATTTTATTTAAAATTTACAAAATAAACTAATTAAAATTTATAACATAAACTAATAAAAGTTTATAAAATAAATTTTATAAAAGTTTATAAAATAAATTTTATTTAAAACTTACAAAATAAACTAATTAAAATTTATAACATAAACTAATAAAAGTTTATAAAATAAATTTTATAAAGTTTATAAAATAAACTTATTAAAAGTTTATAATTAAACTTATTTAACAAGGCCTCTTAACATATGAAGTCCAACCAGCTTCGACACCCTGAGCTTCACTGAGTTACGGATCCTGATTTGTATATCAATCAGCGGGCTCTGATACCAATTGTTAGGTCCCGAAATATCGTAGAAGGGGGGTTGAATACGATATTCACAATAATTTAAATTCTTTTCTTTCATTTTGCGGATAAATAAATTATTGCTTCAGAGTGGGTTTGGCCATTTGTAGTGTTTAGGTGAACTGCCTACTAATTTTCTGGGTGCCCGGATAAATCAATTAGGTTCAAGAAAATTAGTAGGTAAATTATGGAGACAAGTTTCCGGGAATATTACTCTCGTATTAATCCCAGAGGGTTTTGCTACACCCAGTTAAAATTAACTGGCTTCCAAAGAATAAATTAATTCTTTGCTACTAACACAAAAATATAAGGCTCAGTTCCTATACAAATATATCTAAATTAGTACAAGGAAAAACTGAGTCCGTAGGGAGTGATATCTAGGAGCCCTGTGCATTTTTCATTAAAGAACCGGGTCCTAATATCTGACCGGGAGCAAGGTATGGATGTGTATAAATTATATCTCTTGCTCCGGCCATGGCTGCTCTCTACATATTTTTGTTGAAGAAGACGACTCCTCAATTTAATTGGTGTAGACTTTAAATCAATAAAGTAGGCTGCTTGAATTTGATTGGCTAAGGGCTGAGTGGCGCTTACACAGCTGATATACAGGGGAGGCGCCACTTAAAACTTCAATTAAAATATTTATTAACTGCAAGTGGCGCCACTACAGGGGGCCAAGAGGGGAGGCGCCACTTAGAAAATATTTGATTAACATCAAATATAAGTGGCGCGTGAGAAGGTGAGTGGCGCTTCACTATTCACATGGTCAAAGTGCAGTTTGGTCACTGCACTTTGACCTCCTTCTCATTCTTTGATTGAAGTTTACCAACTTCCATTTCTTGTATCAAAGTCTTGTCGCAATACACCCTGTACCCTGAGTTGTTCCTGTTCTTCGACTGTAGTTCAGAAACCTTCACTTTTCGTATCAAGGTTGTGACACTTTGCACCCTGCACCCTTTGAGCTATTTAGCTGTTTAGCTGTTTGGCTATAGCCTTTACAAATCACTTTTTCGTACCTTAATAAATAACCGTTGTTTCCAGGTACGTTTTTCAACTTAACAATTCTTCTATAGTTAATACTCAGATTCCTTTCACAAACCGCTGACGCCTAGTGCAACTGGTCTGGTTCACAGACGACTAACTTCGATCCAAGTCTTCGTATTATAGCCTTATTTGCATTGTTAAGTTTGCAGCAACTTCATTGCTTCGAACAATGACTGTCAATAAACACTGTAACTTCACTGGAATCTTTTCTGGTACTTAGACAACATCTCCATTATTACCACAATCTTGAATACTTCATTCTCTGTTCTTCACTGACGCTTGAACACTTAAATGAACTTCTTTCAGTGAGTATAGCTTCAAGACTGCAGTTGTCTTCTTAATCCTTTGTCTTTACCATGTCTTCAATTCTTCTAGATTCCTATGCTTCGAACACTGTCCATCTTCAATCAATGCCTTTACACTGAAATCTTCTTGTGGCACTTCTATACTGAATCTTCAACACTTCTGAAACCCTGAAAGTCTTTACACATTATTCTTCACTGAGGCATGAACATATTAATGAACTTCTTTCAGTGACCTATAGTGGACTTCAAAACTTCTTCTAATGTCTTGATTCACTGTATTTGCCTTGTCTTCATTTCTTCCTGATTTCTGTGTAGGCGTAGTATTATTTACATGTCCTGTTCTAGTGTTGAGTTATCACGATTACTATTTATACAGCTTCGTAATCTCAAACAAGAGTTTATCTCAGTCTTTGATGTCATCAGAGTTTGTTCAATCAGAGTTTGTTTCCCATCCTTATGACTCCCTTGATCTGCATCATTAGGTTTGTCAGTGTTTAAAATTGCATCCTCCTTGCATTTGTCTGCTGAACCCTTCTCCCCCTTTCTGACATCATGCCCTGTTTTAACAGTAAGAAGCTCGACAATTGTATGTAACATGCCCTGCATAGAACTAACAGAATTAGAAAGATGAGTCGCTTTAGCTTCCAATGCATCCTGTTTTGTGGAGACAGAAAGAAGTTTGGCTTCCAGAGAATGTTGAGAAGTGGAAACAGCAGTTCCGGGAAGAACAGAATGCTTGGTGACAGATGCCTTTAGATCAGAAACTTCATGTTGAAGGCCTTTGGACATAATAGTAGAGGCTTTCAAGATTGTCTTCAATTCTCTAGAAGAAATTTCTTTGTCAGCTTTATTGATTAAGTCAAGAACATGAGGCCAAGAAATCTCTCTCTCAGGAATCTTCCAAGAAGAATCCCAAATGGATTGCCTGTGAGAAGAAAGAAAATCTTCAGCAGATGACTTTGCTTGGAAACTGAAATCCCTTCTGATACCCTCTGCATCAAGATCAGCTTCAATACGTCCTTTAAGATCTTCCACCACCATGTAATCAGGATACTCCATCCCTAATCTCTCATGAGCATCATGTGCATTAATAGGCCATCTCTTGGTGTTATATCTTTGAGTGTAGGGAATGGATAAATCTGTTACTTCTTCATCAGCAAAAATCACATCATCAGAGTCTATGTCCTTCCCATCAGAGTTTGAAACATCAACAGAGTTTGGCACAGCATCAGAGTTTGATACAGGTAAACTCTGAGTACCTGCAAAAGTAACAGAACAACCTAAATCACTCTGATTTTTTAAAGTAATCTCATTACTTCTCACAACACACATATCATAACTTTTAAGAGTTAGATGTTGCTCACTAGAAGTAACTAACTTCTTTCTCAATTCTACCTCTCCTTTTGCCAGATCCTGTGTCTGCCTCTCATGTATTATGTTTTTCACACATTTTACCTCAGACTCACTGGAAAGGCTCAACACACAATGTCCTACAGAAATAAGAGGTGGCTGAGAAGAGAGATTTGTAGTCACATGAATAGGGGTATCCTTTTCAGGACTATCCATGATCATCCCAGCAGTAAAGGATGGAAATATAAATTCTGAACTAATACAATCAGAGAATGTAAATTCTGAAGTAGAGTCAGAGTTTATACCTTGAGCATTTGTAGTTGCAGTCTCCATAGGTAGTGTAGAAATTGATTTCTCACAAAGATCATTAGAGTTTGCCTTTGGATCTTCATCAGAATTTGTCTGTTGAATGGGAGAATCTTGGTCTGCAATCATAAAATGAATGATTGGTTCTTGTGGGACCTGAGTCATATCTGCAGCTGCTTCACCACTTTGAGGTGAAGGTTCTTGTGGGCTTGACTCTGCCAGAAATTGGCCTTCAGCATCAGCAACAGCAATGTCTTCTATAATTGTGTGGGTGCCTGCATCCCAACTTTGATTGGATGGTTCTTGTGTGACTGGAGCATTAACAACTTCTTCAACCCTTTGAGCAGAAGGTTCTTGTGGGTTGTACTCCTGATCATTGCTGGCTTCATTTGCTAGAATTGTGGCTTCTATTGAACTTTGATCAATAGGTTCTTGTGTGCCTGGCCCTTCAATGACTGCTACCTCACATTGAGAAGTAGGTTCTTGTGTGTCCTGTCCAAAAGAGACAGACCTCCTCTTTTTTCTTGAAAAATGTTTTGGACTGAGAGATGCTGAAGATGATGTTGATTTCTTGGCTTCCATTTCTCTTCTTACTTCTTCAGCCAGTTCCCTTGCTCTTTCATAAGATATCTCCTTTATAAGTTGCTTTGGTGACTTTGTAGGAGAATCAGATACTTGAACTGGAGCAGCTTCACTAAATTTTATTAACTCATCAGAGTTTATCAATTTCTCAGAGTTTATCACTTTAGTGTTGAAAGGTCTTGCAGAGTTTGGCCGATCAGAGATTGGAGCGTCAGAGTTTATAGCTGCATCAGAGTTTATCCCTTCAATCTTTGCAGCCTCAAAGTTTGCAATCTTGACTAGTCTTCTTTTCTTTTTCTTCTTCTCAGGAATTGCAAGAACTGTTTCTTTCTGAGGAGAAGTCTGAGAAACCTGTTCAACTATCGTTCTCTTAGCAAAAACGAACCCTTCATCAGAATCTGTATCTTCATCAATTAACTTTCTCTTTTTGAGAGAAGATTCTGTCACTGAATTCCCTTTCTGTTTGCTTGAGCCCTGTTGAGAGGTGTGTTTTGCAACTACAGTCTTTTGAGAGACTGTAGAGGTTGGCAAAGGTGTTTGGGTGTCAGTGTTTGGAGGGTGACTTGGGTTTGAATCAGAGGGTGCTAAACTCTGATTCATAGCCACTGAGAGAAAATCCCTGCCATACATGGTAGGCATTCTCTGATTTAAGAGAAGCCTGACCCATGTGGGATAAAAGAGAGGAGAGAGATTACCTTTCTTAGCATCCTTCCTAGCTAGGTCAGCAAAAATTCTTTTATTCATACAAAAATTGGCTAAACTCTGATCATTCTCAAGACTTACATTAGGCAACAAATAATTAAAAATTAACTGAAGAAATCTAGCAAAGTATACAGTGTGAACATCATCATTTATCTTTCTAGCCAACTGCCTAATTATTAAACAAGGAAAATTGAAATTGAGATTATGGGTCAGAGAATACCCAATCTATTGAGACAACTGCGGAATGGCATCAAAATTGGTGCATTTGGCAGTGAAAGCCCTTGTAATGCAGTCGAAGAAGAAACTCCATTCTCTTCTTAAATGTGGTCTTGTTAAACTTCCCAGTTTAGATAGGCTACCTCCATAGCCTATTGCTTTGAAAAATTCCTTGATTTGATCATCTCCCACAAAATCATCATACTCAGCCACTTCTGGAAGATGAAGAGCTTGTCTCACCACAGCAGGAGTAATGGAATACTTGCCATTGCATTGAAATGTTATTATCGGCTCCTCATTATCATTAGCATTATTAAACTTTGCAGTTGACCAGATTTTGAGCAGAGATTGAGCGGAGAAGTTTGTGGGTTCCTTAAGTGCGTACCCAATATAACTGTTCTGCAGAAAATCCTGAATCACATGAAAATCCTGAGGTGCTTCATCCTTAGATAGAAGAGAGATGTAGTTTGTTGCAGCAAAGGAATAGGTCTGAAAAGTAATACCCTTAGACGCCATTGAAGTTTTGAGATATGAAATGTGAATAACAATTAGGGTTTGATAAAACAAGAGAGAAAGATAGAATAAACGATGTAGATGAATAATTCACAGTGAAACAAAATGAATTAAACTATTCCCTCTCAATTGCATATACCCTTTAGTGGGACACGTGGAAAGAAATAATTTGAGCAGTAATGAGTAGACCAAGTATCAAAATACAGCAAGTGTGTGTGTGTTTTGTAATAATAGGAACCGTCATTCGTGAGATACACGCGCCTTATTACAAGTCTAGTCAGAAATTAATAATTATGATGTTACAAAATGAAATATGATGTCATAAATATGATCTCAGAATTTACCACTTAATCAGAGTTTACAGATCAGAGTTTATATGAGTCAGAGTTTAGTATGTACTGTCAGAGTTTACCACATACTCTGACAGAGTTTACCATAAACACTGATAACTTGTGATCAGAGATTAGATGCTTCAATGATCAGAGTTTGTTCCATTTTCATCAGAGTTTACCCCATACTCTGACCTATACTCTGAGTGTCTGAAACTTGCTAAATTGAGCCACTTGTCACCATCCCTAATTCAGAAACCAGTCTGTTAAATGTTGCTTCAGGCAAGGGCTTAGTGAATATATCTGCTAATTGTTGATCTGTAGGAACAAAATGTAATTCAATTGTTCCTTCCTCCACATGTTCCCTTATGAAGTGATATCTGATACTGATGTGTTTTGTCAGAGAATGCTGGACTGGATTTCCTGTCATTGCAATAGCACTTTGGTTCACAATAAATAGGAATTTTTGAAAATTTCAAACCATAGTCTAACAATTGATTTCTCATCCATAAGATCTGTGCACAGCAGCTTCCATCAGCTATATATTCAGCCTCTGCAGTTGATGTTGAAATGGATTTCTGCTTTTTGCTTTGCCATGACACAAGTCTTCCACCTAAAAATTGACAACTGCCACTTGTGCTTTTCCTGTCAATCTTGCATCCTGCAAAGTCAGCATCTGAATAGCCTATCAATTTGAAATCAGACTCCCTAGGATACCATAAGCCAAGATAAGCAGTGCCCTTGAGATATCTGAAAATCCTTTTCACAACAATTAAATGAGGTGCTCTTGGATTTGCTTGAAATCTAGCACACAGACATGTGGCAAACATGATGTCTGGTCTACTTACAGTCAAATAAAGTAGAGAACCAATCATTCCTCTGTATGCTGTAATATCAACAGGTTCTTCAGTGTCTTGATCAAGTTTTGTTGCAGTAGCCATGGGAGTTGTAGCAGATGCAGAATCTTGCATTTGAAATTTAGTGAGTAGATTCTTTGTGTATTTAGACTAATTAATGAAAATACCTTCTTCAGTCTGTTTCACTTGTAAACCTAGAAAATAACTCAATTCTCCCATCATACTCATTTGATACCTGGACTGCATTAGTTTTGAAAATCTTTCACAGAGTTTCTCATTAGTGGAACCAAATATAATATCATCAACATATATTTGAACCAATAATAAATCCTTACCTTGAGTTCTATAAAACAAGGTTTTATCAATTGTTCCTCTAGTGAAACCATTTTCAAGTAAGAATAGAGCCAGAGTTTCATACCAGGCCCTTGGTGCTTGCTTTAGTCCATATAGAGCTTTATCCAGTCTGTAGACATGATTTGGATATTTTGTATTGACAAAGCCAGGTGGTTGTTCAACATAGACTTCTTCTTCAAGTTCACCATTTAAAAATGCACTTTTAACATCCATCTGGTAGACCTTGAATTTCTTATGAGCAGCATAAGCAAGAAAAATTCTGATTGCCTCAAGTCTAGCTACAGGTGCATAGGTTTCATCATAATCAATCCCCTCCTGTTGAGAATAACCTTTGGCCACCAGTCTTGCTTTGTTTCTTGTAATTATTCCATCAGAGTCTGTCTTGTTTCTGAATACCCATTTTGTGCCAACAATAGATCTGTTCTTTGGCCTTGGAACTAGGGTCCAAACTTCATTCCTTTCAAACTCATTCAATTCTTCCTGCATTGCAGTAATCCAATCTGCATCTTTCAAAGCATCTTCAACCTTCTTTGGTTCTGTTTGCGAAAGAAACTATGAAATAGACATTCATTCTGAGTAGCTTTTCTTGTTTTTATTCCACTTTCCAGATCACCTATAATTAAATCAGGTGTGTGATCTTTGGTCCATTTCCTTGGATGTGGAAAGTTTCTTGAACTAGATGCTCCCCCATGATCTGTGCCTTCATAGAATGATCCTTCTGTAAATGCTGATCCTTCTCCTAAAGATGTGCTTCTATCAGTGTTTGATGACTCAGAGTTTAGGTACTCAGAGTTTGAGTTATCAGAGATTGAGGTCTCAGACTTTGTGGTCTCAGAGTTTGAATGATCAGAGTTTAGGGTTTCAGAGTTTGTGTTGTTCAGAGTTTGGTCAGACTCTGATATTTCAATTACTGTGTTTTGATCTCCAATGTTAGTACTTGATTGATGTTGCTCCCCCTCAACATGTGCAGAATCTTCAATTTCTATTTCAATCAATTTTGAATCAGAGTTTAAAGAATCAGAGATTACCTTACCAGAGTTTAGTTGAACAGAGTTTATTTTCTGGAGTTCATTCTCAAATCTTAGAGTTTCTTGTGCATCTTTATCATGTAACCCAGCTGTCTTCCCTTCATCAAAAGAGACATTAATTGATTCCATAACTGTCCTTGTCTTTAAATTGAATATTTTGAATGCCCTTGAAGAGGTTTTAGAAGTTGTTGCATATCCAATAAAAATTCCTTCATCTGCTTTAAGTTCAAACTTCTTCAATTGTTCAGGATGTGTTTTGAGAATAAAACACTTGCATCCAAAGATGTGAAAGTACTTGACATTTGGCTTTCTTCCTTTCAAAGATTCATATGGAGTCATTCCATGTTTGTTTATTAAAGAACAATTCTGAGTAATGCATGCAGTGTTCACAGCTTCTGCCCAAAAATAAATAGGTAGCTTTGCTCTTTCTAGCATTGTTCTAGCAGCTTTTATTAAAGTTCTGTTCTTTCTTTCAACTACACCATTTTGTTGAGGTGTGCCAGGTGTTGAGAATTGTTGAGTAATACCTTTTGTTGAGCAGAATTCTTCCATTGTTGAGTTCTTAAACTCTGTTCCATTGTCACTCCTTAAATTCTTTACTTTGTGAGTTGATCCATTCTCAATCATTGCAATATGATCAATGATTGTTTCTGCAGTTTCATCCTTCTTGTGCAAAAAGTACACCCAAGTAAATCTAGTGAAATCATCAACTATTACCAGAGTGTATTTCTTCTTTCCAATGGACATGATATTGACTGGACCAAATAAGTCAAGATGCAATAGATGAAAAGGTTGATCAATTGAATTTTCAGTTTTGCTCTTGAAAGATGTCTTCTTTTGTTTGGCCTTTTGACATGAATCACAGAGTCCATCAGGATGAAATTGAACTTTTGGAAGACCTCTAACTAGGTCCTTCTTTATCAATTCATTAATGTTTCCAAAGTTCAGGTGACACAACTTTTTGTGCCAATTCCATCTTTCCATTGGTGATGCCTTTCCAAGTAGACAGGTTAAGGAACCATTAGAATTAATATCCAAGCTAGCTTCAAATAAATTATTATGTCTGTGGCCAATAAGAACTATTTTTCCATTTTTCTTGCTTTTCACTTCACAATGAGTTCCATGAAATTCCACAGAATAATCTTTGTTTGTCATTTGACTCACACTTAGCAGATTATGTTTGAGTCCTTCAACCAGAGCTACTTTCTCAATGATGACATTTCCAATCACTATGTTTCCATATCCCAGTGTTCTTCCTATGTTGCCATCTCCATAAGATACTGCTGGGCCAGCCTTCTCCTCAAACTCTGAAAGCAGGGATTTATTTCCAGTCATATGTGCAGAACATCCACTATCAATCACTAGAATGTTCTTCCTGTTTCCCTGCAATCAGTAAATGCAATTTAATTAGTAGTTATGGGGACCCAAACTAGTTTGGGTCCTTTCTTTGAAAACTTGTTAACTTTTGCAGCTGAAGTTCTTTTGTCAGAGTTTGTGTTAACAGAGTTTACATGATTAGAGTTAGCATTTACAGAGTTTGTACTGTCAGAGTTTACACTCCTTTTATCAGTCTTTATCACATATTTTTGCTTGACAGTATGTTTTGGAGAATTACTCATTTGAGGTTGTGGTTTGTAAGAATTGTAATACAAATTATGATAATCTTTGAATTTATAAATAGAATGCCATAAACTACCACAGTGAAAACAGGGATTTGATCTTGTTTATTTTCTAGCCTCAAACCCAGGTTTTTCAGGTTCTTTCTTTTTCTTTTGTTTGCAGTCAATAGCAAGATGATTAGAATTACCACAAGTAAAACAGGTTTTCCTAGGAGCATCAGGGATATTCATGTAGTTATTCTTCTTAGTAATTCCTACTTTTCCATTCCTATTTCTTTTCACCTTTTTAGTTTTATTAGTGACTGCCTTCAACTTTTCTTTAAGTTGCTTCTGTGAAAGTAATCTTATATTTATCTTTTTAGAATCTGGCACACCATTGTTTTTAGAGCATTCAGGGAGAGTTTTCTTATAATCATTAGCTCTAACAAACTTCACAGGTTTAGTCAATGTTCCTTTTGTGTGTGAATTAGTGTGAAATTCTTTATCAGATTCATAACCTAGGGCAGATGTCCAATTCTTTTCAGAAAGCATTTGTTGGACCTTCTTACCAGAGTTTGTCCAAACTCTGAAGGTCTCTTTTTCCTTAGCTATCTCAGTTTTCAAATATGTGACTTGTATTTCCAACTGAGTTTGCATGTGTATAGCATTCTCACAGTCTTTCTTAAAGCTAAGCATGTGTACAAGTTCAGTTTCAAGAAAGTCATTCCTAGCATTCAGAGTCTGTATGTCAGATTTTAATCTTTCATTCTCAAGAGATTGTGACTTAAAGCTAACATGTAGATTTCTAAGAAAAAACTTTAATTCATGAATATCTTCAGTATCAAAGTGAAAACAGAGTTTGGTACCTTTTCAGAGTTTAAGATGGGAGACTCAGAGTTTGCCATGAGAGCATAGTTAGTTTCTTCTTCTGAGTCTGAGGAATCCATCCAATCTTTCTTTGATATGATGAGAGCTTTCCCAGATTCCTTGCTTCTGCACTCAGTAGCAAAGTGTCCCATCTTGTTGCACTTGTAACACTTGACTTTTGATATATCAAGAGTTTTTGATTTTCCATCTCTATCTTCTCTTTTTCTGAATCTGTCTTTCTTGTTTGACTCACTATGCTTCTTCTGATAGTTTCCTTGCTTCTTATTTTTTTCGTATTTCTTGATGATTTTGACAAACATAGCAAACATCTCCATCATGTCAGAGTCTGAAGAATTATCAGAGTTTTCATCAGAGTTTGCCTCAAACTCTGATTCACTACTTTCTTTGATTACAGCTTTTCCTTTTCTTGTTGAGGCTTTAAGGACTTTTTCTGTAGGTTCTTCAATCTGGGCCTCAACATTCAAAGCAATAGATTTTTCCTTGCTACTTTTTCTGTTTCTTCTTTGTTGTAACTCTAGATCATGAGTTTTCAATTTGCCATAAACTTCATCTAATGACATCTCATCCAAATCAGCCCTGTCTCTAATCAAGGATGTCTGCAGATCCCATTCTTCTGGAAGAGCCCTCAGAAATTTGGTGTTTGAATATTCATTGTCATATACTTTATCCACCAAAGCCAAGTTATTCAACAGAGTTAGAAATCTGTCATAAATATCTGTGAGGGACTCATTCTGCTTAGCCTCAAAGTATTCATACTCTTGGATTAGAACAGATCTTCTATTTTTCTTTATCTCCTTGGTTCCTTGACATTGAACCTCCAGTGCATCCCAGATTTCTTTGGCAGTTTTGCATGCTATTACCCTGTTGGACATTACAGAGTCAAGACTATTATGCAAAATATTTCTTACCTTTGCATCTTTCAAGACTTCTTGTTTTTCTTCATTGGTCCATTCTTTCTTGTCCTTTAAGGTGTAATACTCAGGGATTTGTCTTCCTTCCACAATCGTAGATGGCACTAGTTTGGTTGGTAGATATTGTCCTGTATGAATTCTGTCCAAATAATCAGGATCAGTTGCTTCCAAGAACATCATCATCTTCACCCTCCATGTAGGATATTCAGCCTTCTTCAATATAGGGATCCTGATGCTTTCATATTTGTTACCAGACATGATTATTTGATCTTTTTAAGTCGTAATTAACTGCCTGCTCTGATACCAATTGTTTCCCAGAATAATCGATTATGAACACAAGTATATAGAATGGAATACTGTTTTGTATTATTAATGATCTCGAATACAAAACTCTCTCAAGAAAATAATTTTCTTAAGAGCTGCTAGGTTATATAACTATTGCTTAATGAATTCAACATTGAATTATAACCTATCTCTGTGTTTATATAGACACAGCTACAAATACAATTACAAAACAGATTATGATAAGAATAGCTTTAATAAGGTAATTAGACTTGCACTTGAATTCCTTCTTACTATCCAAATCAGACTCTGATTTGTCTGTTTCCTTTTCTGGTAGACTCTGAAGCTAAATTCTGTCGATCTGTCATTCTCTGATTTGAGTATTCTCTGTTAGAGTAAACTCTGATAGAGTAAACTCTGACCGACAGCTTTCTTAAACTCTGATGATGTCAGCATAAACTCTATTTAGTATTCTCTGACAATCATCAGTGTTTGCATTCCTAACATCTGCGTATAGTTTCATAGGTGTCCCGACACTCGAAGTACATTTGCCTAAAGTTTCACAGGCGTCCCGGCACTTGAAGTACCTCTGCCTTAAATTTCTCCCGTCCCTTGATGATGGAATTTAATCGACGTTCCTCGATCATCATGCTCGTTGATAGGTTTAATATTATTAATATACTTACTTCCGGAAATTTGAGGAAATAATAATATCACAATGCAGATGTTGTCCTCCGTCAACTGATCTCATATATCGAGAAATGAAATTTATTTGAAAATCACGACATGGGAGTTAGCCAGGAAATCTCTTTGATTTTGATAAGTTGAAAACCCTAACTAACGTAGCAGAGATCCCAAAACATAATTGTATTCGAGAAAAGTAAATCAATTTAGAATATTTAATAAATATTTGAATAATATTAATTAAATAAATAAACAATTAATAAACCTTTTTAAATGAATATTCAGTTTAATATTCATCTAATTAAATAAATATTCAAATAATATTTGTTAACATTATTTAAAACATTTAGAAATTTTAAAATATCCAAACTATATTTATTGGAATATTTTTAATCGATATTTAAAAAATTTCTATCTCCTGCAACGTTCGGGGTTTACGACGGTATATAGAATAACATTTCCGACTCCCGGTCTACGTTTGAAAATAGGAATACCCGATTTACTCCAAGAGCTCAGTTAAATCAATTCGTAGATTTCGATAAACAGTTATATCATAACAATAATATATAATGCACAGGTTTCGAAAACTTGCATAAGCATAATTTAATTTCATATGAAAAATTAAGAATATAACATTTTAAAAATAAAAGTATAAGGTTGGGAAAACTTGCATACGTAGTAATACAAGTATTTTAACATGTAAAAAAATAGGGTTAGAAAACTTGCCTGGAGTCCAAGATACGTTCACAAAGTCTATTTGTTCTGGATTTTCTATCAATAGATATCATAATCTCGATTAGTACTCTTAAACTCATCAACTACTTATATTACTCATAAGTATAATCACATATCGAGTCCAATTATGACAACCTCAATTTGTATTTACTCATTTTATCAATAATTATCTTACCCGCCATTCACCTCATCGGGTCTATCTTGACCATTCGTAAACCATCTCGTCAACGGCTTTTCATCTAATCCTTTACTCCAATAGATAGTCATGTTATTCATCAACATCTTTCGTGTTTTAACCGACTCAAAATTATCATTTTATCCTGACCAAAGTGCCTCGTCAAAACAGTGCCTCTAGAGTTGACTTTTCTACAAATTACTACTACACGACTCACACTCCAATATTTTTAATAAATCAGAAAATTCATAATTAAATATGAAACCAGCTCAAGAAGCTTCTTGAGTATTTGTAAAAATTATTAAAAATATTTTGATTTGGAACACATGAGTTTAACTTGGTGAAAAGTATTTTAGAAATTAGGTCAACTACAGAATTTTACTATTTACACCGCTTTCACAAAAACCTTGATTTCTCCCAAACCGTTAACTCAATCAACGCACCGTTTTCTCATGGACGATCTAGAGAGTGTCTGTTATTCCTTAGAACAATGTCCATATTTGTAGAAGGGGGGTTGAATACAAATATTAAAACTTTTGTGTGTTCTAATATTTGTTCTTGATGTTTGATAGAATAAGAGAATAAGTTCGAACAAATTAATGCTGAAAAATAAAACTGAACAAGGAGATTTAAAATTATTGATGGATTGGTTTTTCCATCAATATGTATTTTTGCTCAATGCTCCTAGGTTAGAAGAAACCTAGCTTCGTTTTTACAAGATTAGAAAACAAATCAACTGTTCTTACAAATGTGCTCTCGAGCTTGAACAGTTGATTGTAAAATAATGTCTAACTTGTATGTTTTCTAATAATGCTACTACACTTGTTTATATATCACAAGTGTACTTTTACAATACCTATTCTAGGATTGTTTCTACCTGCCTTCCTTTTACCTTTTTCTATTTTACAAAAAGGTTTGAAAGACAGCTTCTGATTGAGTCTTCACAGTCACTCTAGACTGTCTTCCATAGGTGTGCTTTTGTTCTCTGGATCTTCAATAGATATTCTTTCTGTGTTGTCACACTCAATTGATAATTTGTTGTTAAGCATATCAATTGATCCATTCTTTAATCCATCAACTGATGTACTTCTTCGATTGATTTTTCTATCCATCGATTGATAAAAGATGGCTTATCGATTGATAGATTTTATCAATCGATATATCAATCGATGGGTCTTCACATCAGTTGATGGTCTTCAATGCTTGACTTGGCTTCTTCGATTGATCCTTCATCCATCGATGCTTCAATATCAATTGATCATCCTTCACTTGTGCAATATCCTGTCTTCACATAATTACAATTTAACAGTTTAATTTACACATCAATTGATGATCCATATCAATCGACTCTAACATCAATTGATGAACAAAATATCAATTGATTTACACCTTATCGATTGAAATAGACTAAGTACACCTATGCTACAATCCAAATTATCAGTTGGTTCATATAAACACTTCAACTGATAAATGGTTTCCTGATCAATTGATATTTATAACTTTCATATCAATTGATCAGTTACAACAAATAAAATTTCTATGATTCTAAGATTAATGTTATCATCAAATCACATGTAGATTCCTAACAGTGTCTATAACAAAATGATTCAAAATGTTTTTCTGGTCAAAGGGGTGAAATTATCACCCCCAAATTTCAGTGTTGGATGCAGTGGAGGTTTACGCGGTGGAGGTTGTTCATGATTTTTCTTCGCGCAACCTTGACTCCCACATTTTTATAAAATCGAAAAATTAATATTTGCACTTGAAATTTGCAGAGACCTTATTAACTGTCCGAACTGCTTAACCTCTAAATTTCCAAATTTTTTACAATTGTTAAGTTTTTCATTTATGTGTCCAAAGTGAGTTCAACGTAGCAGTTTGGTCAGTTTGGCTATTTCCACTAAAACTAGCTTTTCTCCTAAACCGTAAATCGAAATAACATGATTCAAAGACCAAAATGAACTATGAAATAATATCTACACAACCATTTATAGTGGTGTCAAAGTCCTTTATATTTTCATTTTAGAATTATTGATCAAAATGATTCTAGAAGCAAATGGACATTACGACGGCTATAAACGGAATGTTTTCCGGATTTAACTATGTCAAATCCATTAACCAATAATTCAATCATCAAACTAATGTCTTTAACAAAAAAATCAGTTTATAAATTTCATAAACTCATCACCATCATCAACCCATATTATTCAACCAACAATATTCAACCATTTACATTCAAACTCCTTAAATCAACATATACTTAAACAGAAATCAAACTCAAGCTTATAGCTCAAAGTAAATCAAAGGGTGCATTCTTGAATCCTTAACCAGAATAACAAGAGCCCTTTCTTCTTCAATCACTATTGCTTTCCCTTTCTTCTTTTCCTTAAGAGCTTCAATATCCAATTGAAGAAAAGCTTCTGTATTTGAGTTTCTTTCCTTGGCAGCCTTTTGTGCATCTTCATTTATTTTTCTTGTTTGAGCAATGAACTCATCCAAGTCTCCTTTTTCTACTGCCTCTGTTACTAACTCAATGCTTCTGCTTAGATCTCCAATTCTTTTCTTTTCCCTCTCAATCATTAATTGAGTTTCTTTCTCCCTAGAAATTCTCCTAGCTTCAGTATCTTCATCAACCTTCTTGTATTCTTTCTTTTTCTGTTCTAAATTATCTTTTGGAGAATTAGATGACTTAGATTTCTTTGAAGATTGATTGTCCCTGTTACTTCTGCTTTTATATCTTTTGAGTGCAGAACCACCAATGCCACTTGACTTATCCATACCAGAACCACCTATACCACCACTTCCACTGCCTTTGCCATCACCACCATCATCATCCTTCTTCTTTGTATTCTCCCCCTTTTTGTTATCATCAATTGGAGGGGGTGGTGGAAGTCTGTCAAGAAACTTTTAAAGAATGGAAGCATGAAGATTTTGACCTCTGATAATATCATCCATCTTCTTTTCTAGAGAACCTACTCTTGTCTCCAAAGATGTAAAATTTTTGGATTCTTTGAAAAGCTTGTCTTTGATGCTATTCATGGTGTTGAATGGTAGCTTCTCATCCAATCTCCTGTCCATTGCATCCTTGTTAGATGAGATAGAGTCCTTAATCCTCTCCAGTTCCCTCCTTACTCCTGTTACTGTCATCTTTTGAATTTTCATTGATTCTCTCATATAGTGAGCAATTCTCCTTTGAGTAGGATCTTCAATTTCTCCTTCCACCATTGTTCTTCTATATTGAGAGAGAATTTCAGCCTCAGCAGCTTCTAAGGAACCATCAATAGTGCTCATCCATGGCTCTTCATCAGAATCACTCTCCAACTCTTCAGGTGCCATATAACAAGTGTCTGTTGTATTGGCAATGCTTTCCTTCAGATTCCTGGTCCTTTGATCTGTATGATCAATGCCCAAGAGTTGTTCTGCATTCCTGTTACTTGAAGTAGCCAACCCTTGATATTGTGGATCAGGATGAATGAAATTCTTTGGATCCAATTCACCAGCATCTATTTCCTCTTCAAAGTCTTTAGCAATTCCACTCCCACTAGCTTCAGCATCATTTGCTCCCCCTATCTCCTTTACTCCTTCTTCCGCCATCAGTTCAATTTCCAATTCCTGTGCAAAAAGTAGAATGTTTTTATCACTTTCACTCATCTCTCTATTTTGCATCAGGATCTCATCCTGGAATCTCACCTCTCCCTCACTCATTTCTTTTGCACCTACTAAGGTGGGGCCCTCAAGTGTTTCACTCTCATTCCTGGAAGAAATAGGAATGTTTTTACTCACTTCCTCTCCTTTTGCCAGGTTACAATCCTGCCTCTCACTCAACTCACTCAATCCTAAGAGTGTTTGTGCAACATCAATTGATTGAGCATCAATTGATGTATTGACATTATCAGTTGAAGTGGTGTTTGGGATATCCATCGATTGATGCATACCCATCGATTGATCTTGAGTATCGATCGATGGCTTATCAGTCGATGGCTAAATATCAATTGATGAAGGAACATCAATTGATGGAGAAGAAACAGTTGAGATAATTTGTGAAGTTATGTTTGAGATGATATTGGAAATAGAATCCTGAAAATTCTGAGAAGAAGATTCAGGAGAGAGTGTTGGCTTCTCCTTGAAAAACAAAGAAGGAGAATCTGAAAATGTTCGATAATCTATCAAAACATTTTCTGAAGAAGTTTGAGATGGGGAAAGAAGAATAGAAGAGATAGGAATTGAAAGAGAATGAGGCTGCATCTCATCATTTATATGAGATGCATCAAGCAGACTTTGTGAAGGCTCCTCCACAGTTTCCTGTGGTTTTGCAGTGTGTGATTCCCCAAGTGCAAAGGTGACTTTCTTTTCTCTCCTTTTGTATGGTGTTAGTGTTTTGGCTTTTGTGTCCCCAACTTGATTCTGTGCCCCTGGTTGTGGGCTATTTTCAATATTGTCATCCTTTTGAGAGAATGCCAATAGGGATGTGGTATTTTCCATGTTAACATCCACAATCTTTTGGGAGACTATGGAGTGGCTTGGTTGAGGTTGCACACCCTCACTCTCCTTATCCTTCTGGGTTCTTTGATGTTTCCCAGTTCCCTCACCACCTACATCCTCCTCTAATCTATCTACTACACTAGTTGATTTTCTTTTCTTGGTTTTTACAACAGCAGGTTTTTGAGAACCTGTTGAGGTTGGTTTCTTAGATTTGGATTTAGAGATTGGTTGTGTGGCTTGGGTAGGAGGGCTAGGGTCATTACTACCACCCTCCATAGTCACAGAAGGCAAAGAAGAATTAGGTTTAGAAGAGTTTAAAGAAGAGATAAATACCTGAACAAAAGGGGGATAGATCAATTCCACATTGCTGTGAAGATTGATCCTAACCAAGTCTTTAAAGACCCTTTTGTTTTGAGTCCAGCAATCCAAAATTTCTGTATTCCTGTCAATCTCAATATCCTTGACAAAGTGGTTAATAATAATCATAATAAATCTTGCATAATAAATATGATTAGATCTATTTATTTTATTCCCCAATTTGGCAGATATTTCATTGAGTAACAGGCTTCCTAAATTATGATATCTATCATATAAAATGCTATACCCTACTTGTTGCATACTTGTTGTTATTGCATCAAAATTACTAACCTTACCAGAAAAACACTTTATTAAAGCATTAAAGAAATATGACCATTCTTTTCTTAGATTCTTTCTAACAATACTACCTAGACTAGCATCAGGAGTAGTATAGTTGATTTCCCTAAGCATGTTTCTAATATCTGTGTCAGTGGGTGCATTTTCGGTATTATTTGCAGGAATATTTAAACACTCACCCAAGACCACAGTGGTTAGAATATACCTTTGTCCTTTGCATTCAAAGGAGATTGTAGAAAAATCATCTGCTACTTCTGCTGTTGTCCAGAATTCTTCAACTATATTGCACACTATTTTTGGTGCTTCTGAGAGGGCCTTTGCAATTTTTGAACTCCTTAGAAATTCCATTAGGGGATGAAATTCTGTTGGGGCTTCCTCCACCATAGTGCAAGCAACGAAGTTGTTGAGCTCATAGTAGAATCCAGATTGTGAGACTTTCTTTGAAGATGCCATTATCGAGTTTGAAGATTTATAATAGAATTAACTGGCAAACTTGTTAGTAATTATAACAAAAACAATAATAGATTAGGGTTCTTAGCAAGAGATAGATACAGAGTCAGTTCGAAGATTGAGAAAGAGAAAGAGATAGAGAAGTCGTTGGTAAAAAAAATTGCAAGTAAGAATTAAAAGATGTTTTAATCTCACTATTTATATTTACTGATTTCTCAATCAATTACTTACTCAAAATAGAACAAAATTGACCGTTGGAAGAGTATTTAAGAGTAAAAGTTACCAATTTTGGCAATCGACTGATATACATACAGGAGTATATGTATTAATCAATTGATAAAATAAGTAATCAACGGCTAGAGTTTGTACAGATCGATTGATGAGTTGGACTATTAAAATTCCAGGTCATCGATTGATAAATTTCTTATCCATCGACAGGTACAATTATCCATCGATAGACAAATATATCATTGATTGATATATCTATCTGTCGATAGTTACCCCTATCCATTGATAAACAAATATATCATCAATTGATATATTTATCTGTCGACAGCTCCAATAATATCCATTGATATGTAAAATATTTATCAGTTGATTATTGAAGAATCAATAATTTAACATAATCAATGGCTACAATCAATATAATTACATAACTTGTCAGACATTTAAAGGATTAAATATAATTAAGCATTCCTAAATCACAGATCAATCTATTGAAGGTAGATTCATCTAATGGTTTGGTAAAAATGTCTGCAAGTTGTCTTTCACTAGGGACAAAATGTAATTCAACTGTACCATTCATTACATGTTCCCTAATGAAGTGATACCTTATGTCAATGTGCTTGGTTCTGGAATGTTGCATAGGATTTTCTGTTATAGCAATGGCACTGGTATTATCACAGAAAATAGGAATCTTGTTCAAGTTGAACCCATAGTCAAGTAGTTGATTCCTCATCCATAATATTTGTGCACAGCAACTTCCAGCTGCAATGTATTCAGCCTCTGCAGTAGATGTAGACACTGAATTCTGCTTCTTGCTAAACCATGAAACAAGCTTATTTCCTAGAAATTGACAGGAGCCTGTTGTACTTTTTCTGTCAATTCTGCAACCTGTATAATCTGCATATGAATAGCCAATTAGATCAAATCCAGAATCTCTAGGATACCAAATTCCAAGATTTGGAGTTCCTTTGAGATATCTGAATATTCTTTTTATTGCAATCAAAGGAGATTCTCTAGGATCAGCTTGAAACCTAGCACAAAGACATGTAGCAAACATTATATCTGGCCTACTTGCAGTTAAATAAAGTAATGAGCCAACCATGCCTCTATAACTTGAAATGTCCACTATTGCTTCCTTAGTGTTTAATTCAAGTTTAGTTGTAGTGGCCATGGGAGTTTTAGCAGAAGAACATTCACTTAAATCAAATCTCTTTAATAAATCAGAAATATATTTGGTTTGATTTATGAAAATACCATTTTTGACTTGTTTGATTTGCAAGCCAAGAAAGTAGGTAAGTTCTCCCATCATGCTCATTTCATATTTACTCTGCATCAACTTAGCAAACTTTTTACAAAGTTTTTCATTAGTTGAGCCAAAAATAATGTCATCTACATAGATTTGAACAAGAATTATAGAGCCATTTACATTTCTATGAAAGAGAGTTTTATCAACAGTACCTCTTGTGAAGTGATTCTCAATCAAGAATTTAGACAATGTGTAGGTGCTTGCTTCAATCCATAAAGTGCCTTGAGAAGATAGTATACAAATCCAGGATGAATAGGATCAATAAAACCAGGAGGTTGTTCTACATATACTTCTTCTTCTAGTTCTCCATTGAGAAAAGCACTTTTCACATCCATCTGATACACCTTGAAATTTGCATGAGCAGCATATGCTAAGAAGATTCTGATGGCTTCCAACCTTGTAACTGGTGCAAAGGTTTCATCAAAGTCAATGCCTTCTTCTTGTGAATAGCTCTTTGCCACTAATCTTGCTTTATTTCTTGTCACTGTACCAGATTCATCCATTTTGTTTCTGAACACCCATTTTGTACCAATGATAGACTTGTTCTTTGATTTGGGCACCAGCTTCCATACCTTGTTTCTTTCGAATTGATTCAACTCTTCTTGCATAGCAATTATCCAATCAGGATCATTCAAGGCTTCTTCAATCCTTTTTGGTTCTTCTTGAGACAGGAAGCTACTATACAAGCATTCATTTTGAGTTGCACTTCTAGTTTTGACACCATCATTTGCATCTCCAATTATTAATTCAAAGGGATGGCTTTTTGTCCATTTCCTTTGTGATGGTAAATTTGTCCTTGAAGATGATGCTTCATGATCATTGGAAGTGTTATGATCATTGTGATGTGATTGACTATTTGAGAACCCTCCCCCTGAGATGGACACTCTACTTGAAGATTGTTGAGCAGAGTTGATATCCATCGAATGATTATCAATTGATGTATTATCAGTTGATTGATGATTGTCAACTGATAAGTTATCTGTTGATGCATTGACATCAATTGATGAGAGGATTCTAGGTACTTGAACTCTTGTGTTTTCCACATCATCATCACTATCTTCAATATTACTTGTGGATTCATTTTCAAAATGCAATAGATCATGAAATCCTTCATCAAACAACCCTTGAATTTTCTTGTCATCAAAGACTACATGCATAGATTCCATAACAATGTGTAATCTAAGATTGTAGACTCTGTATGCTTTGGTTGTTATTCCATATCCAACAAATATAGCTTCATCAGCTTTGGCTTCAAATTTTCCTAGATTATCACCTTGATTTCTCAGTACAAAGCATTTGCAGCCAAAGACATGAAGAAAATTAACTGTTGGCTTCTTGTCTTTCTTTATCAATTGATATGGTGTTTTGCCTTGAAATCTATTGACCATGGAGATTGTTAGGAATATAATAATTTGATGATGTACAAAATACTAGAACAGGATTTAGCACAGTCTATCTGCAAGAAGCAATCGACTGATAAATATCGATCGATAAGTCATCAACTGATAATAAGCCATCGACTGATAAAGCCAATCGAGAAGTCATCGATCGAGAAGTCATCAACTGATATTTATCAATCGAGAACTCAAGTCATCAACTGATATTTATCAATCGAGAACTCAAGTCATCAACTGATATTTATTGATCGAGAACTCATCAATGGATATATACTCATCAACGGATATTTCCTGATCGAGAACTCATCAACGGATATTTATTGATCGAGACGTCATTAACGGATATTTACCAATCGAGAAGTCTCACAAGTACTCGATTGATTAGCTCACAGCCTGACTTCTCGAAGCTTAAAGGAGATGAGTATTCGGTTGATTCAAACAACTAGTTTCAAGGAAAGTCTTCGAATATCAAAACAAATATATTGCAGATATGTTATGGGAAGGAAAGCGAAAATTAAGGAAGCTGTCAACTAATAATTAGGGATTTTATTCCTATTGTAATTTTACTTTCTGTTATTAGTTGATAGGCAGCTCTCTATATAAACTCTATGTAACCTAATTGTAAAGGCGTGGAAGTGGGAAAATAATTGTCTTAGTAATATTTTTGTGAGAGCATAGAGATAGAGAGAGTTGTTGTGATAAACACAGAGAAGCTGCTAGGGTTTGTGTACATCCTAGGAGAGTTTTGTATTTACAAATCAATAATACAAAACAGTTCTTATTCATATCTTCGTGTTTGAGTTTGTTATTAATTTGATTTTAAATTGGGCAGAAAAGACACACAAGTATTCAACCCCCCCTTCTACTTGTGCAACTGAGAAAACAGAGATATTTTGAATGTAACAAGCAGTATTAATTGCTTCTGCCCAGAAGTATGTAGGTAGTTTTGCTTCTTCTAACATAGTTCTAGCAGCTTCAATTAAGGTCCTATTTTTCCTTTCAACTACTCCATTTTGCTATGGAGTTCTTGGAGCAGAGAAATGATGAGTGATACCTTTTTCTTCACAGAATTCTCTCATGGTTGAATTCTTGAATTCAGTACCATTATCACTTCTAAATTTCTTGACCTTCCATTCAGTACCATTGTCAACATTCTTCACATGATTGATAATTAATTTGCTTGCCTCATCCTTAGAATGTAAGAAATATACCCATGAAAATCTTGTGAAGTCATCCACAATTACTAAGGCATATTTCTTTTTGGCAATTGACATGATGTTGACTGGTCCAAATAAGTCCATGTGCAGTAATTCCAGAGGCTTATCAATTGATGATTCAGACTTTGACTTGAATGATGCTTTTCTTTGTTTTCCCTTTTGACAGGCATCACATAGTCCATCCTTGGTGAATTCCATCTGTGGAATGCCTCTAACCACATTCTTTCTAACCAATAAATTCATGGCTTTGAAATTCAAGTGGGCTAGTTTCTTGTGCCAAATCCAACTTTCATCTGTATTGGCTTTGCTAAGTAGACATGTCATTGAATTTTCCTTTACAGAGTGAAAATCAGCCACATAGACATTCCCTTTTCTTTCTCCCGTTAAGAGAATTTCACCAGATTCTTTGTTGGCTATGATGCATGATTCAGTTGTAAACCACACACCATTACCATTATCACACAGTTGACTTATACTGAGCAGATTGTGCTTCAATCCATCAACCAGTGCTACAGTTTCAATGATAACATTTTCTTTTGCAATTGAGCCATATCTGTGGCGCCCCCAGACCCGGGGTCCAAGGTCTAGGTCGTCACGGTCCAACTTCCACCATTCATACACTTACAGTTCACTGATAATCATAATAAAATTTAATCATTCTAAGGTAAATAACAGTCTGGTGACCCCCACACACTTTAACACACACACACACGAGCCATAGTCTCAGGAAACGAGCATACATTAATATACAAACTTGGATCTTCATCATTACATTACTAGTTATCAAAAGATTGAGTTCGTACTACTAAATATAGCTTCTGTTTGAAACTATAATAGCAGTCCAAAAGTTAGATTAAATCTCACTAAGTTACATATATTTACATAAACAGTGTTTATAAATAAATCTAACTAGCAGAAGCTGCCATCCTATCCTGCTCAATCTCCCTACCTCGGGAATAGGGCCAAGGGGTCGGTCATAAGGGGTCCTTGCCCTTCGCACGGTCTTTCTCAACGTCCTGCGTACCCCTCGAGGCATGGTCTGCAGCTGTGATGGTGGAAAGATAACAGAAAGCAAGAATGAGCTACAATGCTCAGCAAGTATAGAATCAATTAATATGGCATAATAAAGAAACAACAACAATACATGTATCAGAGTAATAAAATGCAACCTGTATGGAAATGGTGAACAGTTCTAGATACTGGACAAAAGAATAATGGGTTGCCATAATCCTCGTTAACACTATCGGTAACTAAGCACCTGGGCTCTCGTCACAGTGCAACGTCAAATTCCAATTGGAAGAAAAGAAGATACTGGAGCATCCACCACGCCTATTGTACACGATGATCAGTCGTATAGTACAATAGTTAAGTAACCTTTTCTACTAGCAGAAGGATGATCCTATACCGGTCATCACCCTAGGCAACACCTGGGCCTTTAAATGCTGGACCGTGCGTCACTCGGCCTCTTACGCTAGATGGACTGTGCCGCACACAAGCCTCTTACACTTTATATCTCCAGTTCCCTTTGAGTACAATCAACAAGTCTAGAAGGGAATTTAATACAACCTTCCAGAACAATAACAAAGCTTTCAAGAATTTATTCAAATCAAAGTGTGGAAGGGAATTTAATCCGACTTTCCCGAATAACAACAAAGCTTTCTGGAATTTCAAAGTTCGATACTAGATTAACTCCCGAAACAAGGTGGAAGCAATCTCTTTATAGGAGTAGGTTGACTTTTAGTCATCGAATGGATAGCTCGAATCAAGATCACGACCGGGGAGTCGCTAGTAGGTGATAGAATAAACTCCACGAAAATATAATACTTTTGGGTAAAATAATGGTCCTTACAGGCACCAGTTTTAAATAAAAAAAAAAGTTAAAATGGGATATTCCATCCCTAACATGGAGTTATCGGCTCAAAATATCCGAGTCATAGCTCGGTATTTATTATTTAATGAAAAATAATATTTAAAGAATTTTTAGATAACTCCGGAATATTTTTAAGGATCCAATAAATATTTAATTAATAAATACGAGACCTTGAATAGTCCCTGAAAATATTTTAAAAATAGTTAAAATATTTAATTAGGATTTAGTCAAGACTATTTAGTATTTAAATAGTTTCAAATGAATCAATACATTTTATAATATTTAATCAATATTAAATAATATTTAAATAATCCCAAAGAATTGAAAGTATTTAATCAAGAGTAAATACTTTTTAAATAATCCAAAATATTTAAATATATTTACTCAATCTTAAATAATATTTAAATAACTCAGAGTGAGTTGAAAGTATTTAATCCACATTTAAATACTATATATATATATACCCTTTTAAATAATATTTAATAAAATTAAATATTATTTAAAATATCGAAGGGATATTAATCAACTTGATTAATCCCTAACCCGTACTACTTATTATCCCAAAACTTATATTCCAGGAGAATCCCTAGATAGTATCGACTAATAGTCGAGAGATAATACACTACTCCCGGTCATCTGTCAAGTACCAAAGAAATGTACTTAACACGGGCATCAGTTATGCAAAACTGACAGGACGCGTCCTCTAACTTTTGAGAGTTCAGAGGCGCGAGCAAACAATTCAGTCGAATAAACAATTCAAAGACAGAAACGAATTCCAAGCACCACAGCCTTATAACCAAAAAACATATTATAAGGTCAGAGTTTAGAGAACTTGCCTTTACTGTTGAAGTGGTAGCTCGCTTGTCCCTCCTTGGCACGTGTCTCTATAAGAAAGAAAACACGGGTCCTAATTAGTCACAAAGGTTTTTAATGCTATTTATGGCTACTCATGAATGCATACTAACTTATCTTGCTAACGAGTTTAACGCGGATTTTAGTTAGTTATGAACTTATAAGTATTACCAACACATTTCGTTAAAAGTCCGTTTGCTAGGCTAGCCTCGAATTCTACTAAGAACATAGTTTATGCAAAGACAATGCAAGCAGTTTTTGCAAGGTGTCCTGACTGCACCTACTTGCTTCCAACAATTATCATAAATCAGATTTTACTCATTTTAATCCGAAACCTTTTCCCAAGTCTTCCCAGATGTTCCTAGTATTTTGTCTAAAAGTTTCAGATTTTATAAGACAGTCTAACTAGGCTGATCATCTCCTCAAAGTTGATTAAAAACAGGGCAGTCATGGTTTCTGCATCTCTTCACCATTTTAGCCATAACTTTTAGCTCACAATTCCGTTTGACGCCAAATTAGCGCGCAAACGATCTAGAGACTAATATCTATCTAACCATATAAAGAAATCATCCAGAAACACAGGCTAGACCCTTTGGGAGTGGTGAACAGGCTAGAAATCTTCTTGGCCGAATGCTTCTCTTGCTAGGGGTGGTGTTTGCTGATTTTTGTGTTTATGAATTAATTACTAGGTTACTTAGATATTTAACTAGCTTGGCTCTTGGATAAGTCAAAGGGCAAGTCAAGGAAGTCTTCTTGACTTAGTCAACAACACTTGCTCTTTATCCACTAATTAACACAAGTATATTTAGCTAATTACCCATGTAATAATAAAGCTTGATTCCTAAAAATTAATTAGGAAACGATTCGATTCTCGTTCTCGTAATGATCCATGACGACAAACTAATTCCTTAACTCGTTCCGGAAACTCTAATAATTGGAATACCCACCAAAACCTCATCCTTAATTATTATTATATACTACTATTTAAACTCCGTCCTATTTATTTCAAAAGGGTTCGGATGCGATTTTCCGGGTAAAATATACTAAGGAAGTACTACGTATAATACGTAGACTAACTTAAAAATACGAGCTACTCAATATTTTTGAGTTACGAATCTCCAAGTTCTGGTGAGATTTACATACACTCATTTATATGACACTTTAATAATACGACTTCAAAACTCTACTTTCCGATACATAAGTCAAGTGACGCAGTCATTATCACTTATAATGCATATCTACTAATATTAACAAAAGTTTTAAAAGTACCTGGAAATTAGGGATATTACAGTCTCCCCTCCTTAAAAGGATTCCGTCCCGGAATCTAATCTTGAAAATAGGTGAGGGTACTTTTCTAGCATGGCACTTTCCAATTCCCAGGTTGATTCTTCTACATTCTGATTCCTCCACAACAGTCGTACTAACTTGACGACTTTGTTCCTCAACACTTGTTCCTTTTTATCCATGATCTCCACTGGCTGCTCTTCATAGGATAAATCTGGCTGGATTTCCACGTTATCGTACTCTATTATGTGTTTGGCATCCGGCTGGTATTGTCGTAACATGGACACATGAAATACGTTATGAACCTGTTGCAGATTTGGGGGTAAAGCTAACTTATAGGCTACTTTCCCGATGCGCTTCAGAACCTCAAACGGTCCAATAAATCTGGGGCTTAACTTTCCTTTCTTGCCAAACCTCATCAAACCTTTCCACGGTGATACCTTTAGTAACACTGAATCTCCCACTTCATACTCTCTGTCTTTTCTGGCTTGATCTGCATACTTGCGTTGTCTATCTTGAGCTGCCACTAGTCTTTTTCTGATAAGATCTATTATCTCTTTAGTTTGCTGGACCAGTTCGGGTCCCAACATCTTACGTTCACCTACTTCGTCCCAACACAATGGTGATCGGCACTTCCTGCCATACAAGGCTTCGTAAGGTGGCATCCCAATGCTGGCATGGTAGCTGTTGTTGTAGGAAAACTCAATTAATGGTAAATGATCATCCCAACTACCTTTGAAATCTATGGCACAGATTCTCAACATATCTTCTACTGTTTGGATAGTTCTCTCACTTTGCCCGTCAGTTTGGGGGTGGTAAGCGGTGCTCATATTTAGTCTTGTTCCCAAACAGTCTTGAAAGCTTCTCTAAAATCTAGAATTGAATTTCGGGTCTCTATCCGACACAATTCCTACTGGAACTCCATGACGTACCACTATCTCTTTCAAATAAAGCTCAACTAATCGGTCAACTGAATATCTCTCATTGATAGGAAGAAAATGCATTGATTTTGTTAATCGGTCAATTATTACCCAGATAGCATTGTGGTTCATTTTCGTTCTTGGTAACCCCACCACAAAATCCATTGCAATGTGCTCCCATTTCCACTCTGAAATCTCTAGGGGCTGTAAAAGTCCACTTGGTCTTTGGTGTTCCGCTTTCACTCTCTGACAGGTCAAACACTTACTTACCCATTCAGCAATGTCTCTCTTCATATTCGCCCACCAATAGTGCACTCTCAAATCTTTATACATCTTAGTACCTCCGGGGTGAATAGAAAACCTAGAGTTGTGTGCTTCATTCAACACCTCATCTTTCAGTTCCTGAACATCAGGAATCCAAATTCTATTAGCAAATTTTAAGATCCCTCTCTCATCCTTAACACATCTCCGTTCCTCTCCAACTATCTGATCCTCTTTTTCTTCCATCGTCTTTTCTTGACATATCCTTACTTTCTCAATCAGTTCCGGCTCAACCCGGATTTCAAATAGCGTATCTCTACCATCCTCGGAAAATTTCACTTCTAATTCCATCCGTTCAAACTCTCGTATCAATTCCTCAGAAGAAACCATCATTCTCAGCCTTTCTTTCCTACTTAGGGCATCGGCCACCACATTGGCCTTCTCAGGGTGGTAGTTAATTGAACAGTCATAATCCTTGATTAGCTCTAACCATCTTCTTTGTCTCATGTTTAGTTCCTTCTGTGTGAAAATGTACTTAAGGCTTTTATGATCTGTGTAAATCTCGCACTTTTCTCCATACAGGTAATGCCTCCATATCTTTAATGCGAAAACTATTGCTGCTAATTCTAAGTCATGAGTTGGATATCTTATCTCGTACTCTTTCAGTTGTCTGGATGCATAAGCAATTACTTTGCCATGCTGCATCAGTACACATCCTAGTCCCTTATGAGATGCATCGCTATAAATCACAAAATCACCTTTTTCATCTGGTAGGGCTAATACCGGCGCTGTAATTAATCTCTTTTTCAATTCTTGAAAACTCTCTTCACATTTTTCAGACCACTCAAACTTTTCGGTTTTACGGGTGAGTCTGGTCAATGGAGTAGCTATCTTAGCAAAGTCCTGGACGAATCTCCTGTAATATCCTGCTAATCCCACAAAATTTCTTACTTCAGTTGGTGTCGTTGGCCTTTCCCAATTTGAAATAGCTTCAATCTTAGCAGGGTCGACTAGCACGCCTTTACTACTTATCACGTGTCCCAAAAATTGAACTTCCTTTAACCAAAACTCACATTTTAAAAATTTAGCATAGAGCTTCTCCTTTCTCAATATTTCCAGTACTATCCTCAAATGTTCTTCATGCTCTTCCCTTGACCTTGAGTAGATCAATATATCATCTATGAAGACGATGACAAACTTGTCCAGATACTTCTTGAAAACTCGATTCATTAAATCCATGAAAGCTGCGGGGGCGTTGGTTAACCCAAAGGACATTACCAAAAACTCGTAGTGCCCATATCGGGTACGAAATGCTGTCTTCGGAACATCTTCGCGTTTAATCTTCAGCTGGTGATATCCAGTTCTCAGGTCGATCTTTGAAAAGTAAACAGCATCCTTTAACTGATCAAACAAATCATCGATTCTGGGTAAAGGGTACTTATTCTTGATGGTTAGCTTATTGAGTTCCCTATAATCTATACATAATCTCATACTTCCATCTTTCTTCTTGACAAACAACACTGGTGCCCCCCATGGAGACACACTTGGTCGAATCATCCCTTTATCCAATAGTTCTTGTAGCTGGATGGCTAATTCTTTCATCTCTACTGGGGCTAAGCGGTATGGAGCCTTTGACACGGGTGCTGTCCCTGGTGCTAACTTGATGGCAAACTCTATGTCTCTGTCGGGAGGTAACCCTGGAAGGTCATCGGGAAATACATCTTCAAATTCATTGACAACTGCTATGTCACTTATACTAGTTAATTCCTTCTCGGTGTCTACTACATAGGCTAAATAAGCTTCACACCCTTGGCGTAACAACCTCTTGACCTGCATCTTAGTCAAGAATTTATTAATCTGCTTCTGCCCTTTAAACACCACTTCTCCTTGGTTGGGCAACTTTATCCTCACTTTCTTTCCTTTGCAATCAATATTAGCTTCACAACTTGTCAGCCAATCCATCCCCAAAATGACATCAAACTCCCCTAGGGAAAAAGGAATTAAGTCTAGGATGAATCGCTGCCCTTCGATTTCTAGTTCACAGTTATTACATACGTAACTAACAGGAATAACCTCCTGATTAGCTATTTCTACACGTAAGGGATCGCTTAACGGTTTTGACTCAAGATTCCATTTATGCGCAAAGTCTCGAGATATAAAAGATCTGGTTGCTCCGGAGTCAAACAAAACATTTGCATTGACGGAATTAAGTAAGAGTGTACCTGCAATAACATCCGTGTTCCTCACGGCATCCCTCACCGTCATGTTGAAAGTCCTAGCAGTAGGAGCCTTATTAGAAGCAGCTCCGCTTTGTCTCGTTACCGCTGGTCCAGAAGATTTACAGTCTTTCTTTACATGTCCCATCTGTCCGCAGTTGTGACAAACCATGCTATTCTGAGGGCAGTTATACGCGAAATGCCCCACTCGTCCACACTTGAAACAGGTAACCCCTGACTTGTTACACTTGCCTAAATGCCTCTTCCCACATGTCTTACAATCTGGCAGTGGGGGTCGTGATGGATTGGAATATGCCACCCCTGACTGCCTGCCGCCTTGGTTAACACTTACACTTTCGGCCTTCTTGAACCCAACATTCCTCCGAAACTGAGACCCTTGTCCTCGATTAAATTTACTCGGAAAGTTCACACTTGCTGAACCTCGTCGCTGGCTTTCTGCCTTTCTCTTCTTCCCATCCCTTTCCTTTTGGATCAGATCACTCCCAGCCTCTACAATCGAAGCTTTCTGCACCAACATTGCATAATCAGTCAACTCAAGTATTGCTACACGATTTTGAATCCACTGTTTCAATCCCTGCTGAAACCTCCTAGCCCTTTTCTCGTCTGTGTTCACAAAATCCGGCACGAACCTAGACAGTTCAGTAAACTTTGCTTCATATTCGGCTACGGTTAGGTTATTCTGCTTCAACTCTAGAAATTTCAGCTCCATCTGGTTTTCCATAAATTTGGGGAAATACTTCTCTAAAAATAGCTGTGTGAACCTTTCCCACGCTACTACCCCTTCTCCCTCCAGATTTCTTTTCGCTTCCCACCAAAAATTTGCCTCCCCCTTTAGGAGATAAGTGGCGAAGACCGTCTTCTGTGCCTCTTCTATCTGCAGTATCTCAAATGACTTTTCCATTTCTTTCAACCAGGCCCTAGCCTTTACTGGGTCCGCAGTCCCTTGAAACTCAGGTGGTCGCAAGGACTTGAAGGCTCGGAAGGAATTTGCAACGGGGTTATGGGGAACTGGTGGCGGCTGATTTGAATTGGGATTAACATGCTGCCTGAGAAAATCCATGAACACATTCATGGGGTCCATATTTCGGTTTTCCCCTTGGTGACCCTGACTCTCATTTTCTCCCTGTTCATCCTGGTTTTGATTCTGACTATGACCCGAGGCACTAGAACTCACATACTCCCCTTCTGCATACTCTTCATCATCAAACTCATTATAGTCTTCCGAATCACTTTCCTCTTCGTGAACACTTGGCTCATGCAAATCCCCACTGGCTACAGGGTGCAATCTAGTATTCCTCCTTGGTGGCATTTTCTGATACAATCAAATAATATTGATCAACTTTCTATTATTCTGAAACACTATATTATTCGCTATATTAAACAATCAAGAATAAGGGTTTGCATTTACATCTAACACGGTCTGTTCAACATATACATAACAAGTCATTTCTGAACAGTCTCGATATCAAGAACAAGAAGATGTATAAACACAGTACGCAAAATAAGACTGCATTTAAGGAAACTGAAACAACATATATATACATAATTCCTTGGTTACATCTTCCATCATAGTTTCTGGTTACATCAAAAGTATGTCAGCAAGCTATCTTCTAGTCAGAGCGGGACTACTACTATATACACAAAATACTACTCTCTCAAAAATGGCACATCTATACATAATGCCAAAATCTGATACTAGAAGACTATATCATCCCATAGAAGTCACTGAAACCTACCACGGATCAGGTCCCTAACCTGAACCATCACACCCTCAACCATCTCATCTGCATCACTGCCCCCTATCGGCCCTCCCCCTAAGGGTGCCCTCAACTCACGGAAATATCGTGCCCACGTCTGAATCTCGGTAAGGCCTGTCACAACGTCCTGTGGAATGCCATCCTGAGAAGTGCTGCTCGGAGGTAGGCCGCCCTGAGGTCCAACACGTCCAGGAATCATCCTGTCTACTATGCGCCTCAACTCCTCCACACGACCGGTCGAGACATCCTGTTCCCTTATGAGGGAAGATACTATCCATGATGGTACTGGTTCTCCTGCAACTGGCGGAGGTGGAGGTGGTGCTGCCGGTGCTTCTGGTGGTGGTGATGGTGTGTCATGCGGAGCATCCTGTGGCTCGGAGAGATCTGGGATGAATTCCTCTAGCTCGTCCTCCTCGGAAGGTATGGGGCTAGCTGGGGGTGAAGGTGGAATCACCACGGGTGGTGGTATCATGTGGATATCTCTGTATACAATCTCTGATGGTCCGGCCTGATCAGCCACTGGGAGGGTAGGTGCTGGTACTGCTGGCACGGCGCCCTCCTCTAATGGAGCCTCTATCGGGTCCTCCTCGGGGTCGTCATCCTCCCCTAGCAACGCTCTATCAAGCTGAGCCTCATAGTCCTCATCGTCGGGTATCTACAATAAAACAATAACTAGTCACTATCGTGTAACGAATAGTTCCCTTTCTGGGTTTTAGTCTTCTTAAAGTTTTTAGTCTTTTACTTAAGTTGCTTTTATTACCGACGCTCCTCTCGTTTCTGAGTACTATAACTTAGGGCTCTGATACCATCTCTGTGGCGCCCTCAGACCCGGGGTCCAAGGTCTAGGTCGTCACGGTCCAACTTCCACCATTCATACACTTACAGTTCACTGATAATCATAATAAAATTTAATCATTCTAAGGTAAATAACAGTCTGGTGACCCCCACACACTTTAACACACACACACGAGCCATAGTCTCAGGAAACGAGCATACATTAATATACAAACTTGGATCTTCATCATTACATTACTAGTTATCAAAAGATTGAGTTCGTACTACTAAATATAGCTTCTGTTTGAAACTATAATAGCAGTCCAAAAGTTAGATTAAATCTCACTAAGTTACATATATTTACATAAACAGTGTTTATAAATAAATCTAACTAGCAGAAGCTGCCATCCTATCCTGCTCAATCTCCCTACCTCGGGAATAGGGCCAAGGGGTCGGTCATAAGGGGTCCTTGTCCTTCGCACGGTCTTTCTCAACGTCCTGCGTACCCCTCGAGGCATGGTCTGCAGCTGTGATGGTGGAAAGATAACAGAAAGCAAGAATGAGCTACAATGCTCAGCAAGTATAGAATCAATTAATATGGCATAATAAAGAAACAACAACAATACATGTATCAGAGTAATAAAATGCAACCTGTATGGAAATGGTGAACAGTTCTAGATACTGGACAAAAGAATAATGGGTTGCCATAATCCTCGTTAACACTATCGGTAACTAAGCACCTGGGCTCTCGTTACAGTGCAACGTCAAATTCCAATTGGAAGAAAAGAAGATACTGGAGCATCCACCACGCCTATTGTACACGATGATCAGTCGTATAGTACAATAGTTAAGTAACCTTTTCTACTAGCAGAAGGATGATCCTATACCGGTCATCACCCTAGGCAACACCTGGGCCTTTAAATGCTGGACCGTGCGTCACTCGGCCTCTTACGCTAGATGGACTGTGCCGCACACAAGCCTCTTACACTTTATATCTCCAGTTCCCTTTGAGTACAATCAACAAGTCTAGAAGGGAATTTAATACAACCTTCCAGAACAATAACAAAGCTTTCAAGAATTTATTCAAATCAAAGTGTGGAAGGGAATTTAATCCGACTTTCCCGAATAACAACAAAGCTTTCTGGAATTTCAAAGTTCGATACTAGATTAACTCCCGAAACAAGGTGGAAGCAATCTCTTTATAGGAGTAGGTTGACTTTTAGTCATCGAATGGATAGCTCGAATCAAGATCACGACCGGGGAGTCGCTAGTAGGTGATAGAATAAACTCCACGAAAATATAATACTTTTGGGTAAAATAATGGTCCTTACAGGCACCAGTTTTAAATAAAAAAAAAAGTTAAAATGGGATATTCCATCCCTAACATGGAGTTATCGGCTCAAAATATCCGAGTCATAGCTCGGTATTTATTATTTAATGAAAAATAATATTTAAAGAATTTTTAGATAACTCCGGAATATTTTTAAGGATCCAATAAATATTTAATTAATAAATACGAGACCTTGAATAGTCCCTGAAAATATTTTAAAAATAGTTAAAATATTTAATTAGGATTTAGTCCAGACTATTTAGTATTTAAATAGTTTCAAATGAATCAATACATTTTATAATATTTAATCAATATTAAATAATATTTAAATAATCCCAAAGAATTGAAAGTATTTAATCAAGAGTAAATACTTTTTAAATAATCCAAAATATTTAAATATATTTACTCAATCTTAAATAATATTTAAATAACTCAGAGTGAGTTGAAAATATTTAATCCACATTTAAATACTATATATATATACCCTTTTAAATAATATTTAATAAAACTAAATATTATTTAAAATATCGAAGGGATATTAATCAACTTGATTAATCCCTAACCCGTACTACTTATTATCCCAAAACTTATATTCCATGAGAATCCCTAGATAGTATCGACTAATAGTCGAGAGATAATACACTACTCCCGGTCGTCTGTCAAGTACCAAAGAAATGTACTTAACACGGGCATCAGTTATGCAAAACTGACAGGACGCGTCCTCTAACTTTTGAGAGTTCAGAGGCGCGAGCAAACAATTCAGTCGAATAAACAATTCAAAGACAGAAACGAATTCCAAGCACCACAGCCTTATAACCAAGAAACATATTATAAGGTCAGAGTTTAGAGAACTTGCCTTTACTGTTGAAGTGGTAGCTCGCTTGTCCCTCCTTGGCACGTGTCTCTATAAGAAAGAAAACACGGGTCCTAATTAGTCACAAAGGTTTTTAATGCTATTTATGGCTACTCATGAATGCATACTAACTTATCTTGCTAACGAGTTTTAGCGCGGATTTTAGTTAGTTATGAACTTATAAGTATTACCAACACATTTCGTTAAAAGTCCGTTTGCTAGGCTAGCCTCGAATTCTACTAAGAACATAGTTTATGCAAAGACAATGCAAGCAGTTTTTGCAAGGTGTCCTGACTGCACCTACTTGCTTCCAACAATTATCATAAATCAGATTTTACTCATTTTAATCCGAAACCTTTTCCCAAGTCTTCCCAGATGTTCCTAGTATTTTGTGTAAAAGTTTCAGATTTTATAAGACAGTCTAACTAGGCTGATCATCTCCTCAAAGTTGATTAAAAACAGGGCAGTCATGGTTTCTGCATCTCTTCACCATTTTAGCCATAACTTTTAGCTCACAATTCCGTTTGACGCGAAATTAGCGCGCAAACGATCTAGAGACTAATATCTATCTAACCATATAAAGAAATCATCCAGAAACACAGGCTAGACCCTTTGGGAGTGGTGAACAGTTGGCAGGCAGTAGGAAATTTGGCATGGTTCCGTTTATACGTTCATCGTTTTCCCTGTTTTAAACTCATCCAATTCAACTCGAATGACTTCCATATATTTTACACTACTACTTGGGAATGTACTCAAGACATCCCAAGCCCAAACACAATTTAACAATACTCCAAACATTACCAATAATTCATCCAACTCCTTCACCACTGCAGTTAGCTTTTTTAAAACTGTTTTACTAATTCACAAACAATCAATTCTCTTCATCCTCTTAACATCCACAAGCCTTAATCAAATCATCTCTACATTACACAACTATAGCCAACAAAACAAGCACTTAAACATATGATCAAGCTCATTACATAGCATGCTTAAAATCACATTAATCTCATATAACTAGGGCTTGAGTTTTTCAAGCCATTCATGCTTCATTACTACTACCCATAGCCTAATTATCACTTAACAAACACTAGCAAAGCTTAAGGAGCCATAAAGCAAGAGTTTAAGAATTTAATCAAAGTCATAAGTACTATTCATGTTCTTGTTCTTCATGAGAAATCAAGAGATTTCATGGATAACTAAGCTTGAAATTCATGTAGAAGCTAGGTAAGGATCATACCTTTGATTTAAGCTACTAAACACAATGATCAATCAAGGCTTTGTTGAGTTTTGGATTTTTTTCTCTCCCTCCTTTCTTCTTGGCCGAATGCTTCTCTTGCTAGGGGTGGTGTTTGCTGATTTTTGTGTTTATGAATTAATTACTAGGTTACTTAGATATTTAACTAGCTTGGCTCTTGGATAAGTCAAAGGGCAAGTCAAGGAAGTCTTCTTGACTTAGTCAACAACACTTGCTCTTTATCCACTAATTAACACAAGTATATTTAGCTAATTACCCATGTAATAATAAAGCTTGATTCCTAAAAATTAATTAGGAAACGATTCGATTCTCGTTCTCGTAATGATCCATGACGACAAACTAATTCCTTAACTCGTTCCGGAAACTCTAATAATTGGAATACCCACCAAAACCTCATCCTTAATTATTATTATATACTACTATTTAAACTCCGTCCTATTTATTCGAAAGGGTTCAGATGCGATTTTCCGGGTAAAATATACTAAGGAAGTACTACGTATAATACGTAGACTAACTTAAAAATACGAGCTACTCAATATTTTTGAGTTACGAATCTCCAAGTTCTGGTGAGATTTACATACACTCATTTATATCACACTTTAATAATACGACTTCAAAACTCTACTTTCCGATACATAAGTCAAGTGACGCAGTCATTATCACTTATAATGCGTATTTACTAATATTAACAAAAGTTTTAAAAGTACCTGGAAATTAGGGATATTACAATATCCCAGAGTAAAACCTTTGCTGTTATCTCCAAAAGTAACTCCTGGGCCAGCCTTTTCCACAAACTTTGTGAGCAGGGACAAATCTCCAGTCATGTGCCTTGAACATCCACTATCTAAATACCAGAGATTTTTCTTCCTGTTTCCCTGCACACACATAAAACAATCAAGTTGCTTTTGGTACCCAAGTTGCCTTGGGTCCTCTTTTATTAGTTGCAGCCTGAGCCCTTGTTGTCAACTTAGGTTCCTTTTGTTTTGGTGGGTTTAAATCCACTTTATCTTTGGGAGTTGACTTTTGGGGCTTTGACACCTTAGAACTCATGACAAAATTTCCATGGATTTCATCATTTACATTAGGCATGTTCCATGGCATACCAGGCATGTTCATATTAGGATATGCAAAGAAGGGATTATACATGTATGGAACTTGTGCATAAGGCATATGAACATTAGGTGCAACCAAATTAGAAGACATGGCATTTATGAGCATAGGATTGGTAAACATGGCATTTGCAGTCATGGCATGTATATTTAAATCATTTGCAGATATAGACTTATTTTCATTCTTGCATTGCATGGACAAATGATTTACACTACCACATTTAGCACATACCTTTCTAGGGGCATACATATCAGGAGTGTAGTTGTTGTGCTTATTTATGCCTACTTTACCATTCCTATTCTTTTTCTTTTTCTCAGACTTAGGTTGAGTAATTTCCACAGGTGCTATCTTTTCTAATTTTTCTTTTAGTTGTTTCTTGGATAAGCTTCCTATGTTGATTTTCTCAGCCTCAGCCTCAACTTGATTTTTGGTTTCCTTAACAAACTTAATAGGAGTGCTAAATTTGTTCTTTTTGTTAGCCATTGATGATTTACTTGTCGATGGATGCTTATCGATTGATTCAGCATCAATCGATTGATAATCCTTATCAGTTAATGAAGGATTAGCAGTCGATTGATCTTTATCCATTGAAGTATTAGCCAATGACTTGCCTATTGATTTGGGGAGTTCTCCTAGAGTATCTACACCCTGAACATCAATAATTTGTTTGGCAGTTTTAGCAGACCTATTCCATTTGCTAATGGTTTCAATTTCTTCAGCCAATTGTTCTTTCAACAATTCTTCTCTTTTCAAACTGTTTACTAGTTCATTCCTAGCATCCTTTCTTTCCTGCTTAAATCTTTCTAAACAAACAAGTTCATTTTCAAGAAAAATATTCCTCTCAGTTAAGGCATCAATGGTGCTCTTTAACTTGAGATTTTCTTTGTTTAGAGATTTTAGAGTGACATGCAAATTGTACAATTCATTGGACATTTCATTAATAGTACTATTGCATTCATCAGCTGAAAGCTCAGAAAATTTTGTAGCTAATACCTGATTGGATGTTGAACTAGCTTCTTCATCTTCATGGTTGGCCATTAATGCAAGATTGACATATTCTTCAGAATCACTATCCTCAGCAGCCCAGTCCTTTTCCTCAGTGACAAAAGCCTTTTCTTTCTGTTTTAAAAGGTCAAAGTATTTCTTCTTATAATCAATACCCTCATATGACTTTGCCTTTTCTTGTTTTGGCTTCCTGCACTCATTTGAGAAATGACCAGCCAATCCACAGTTAAAACATTTGAATTTAGATCTATCAACCAAATTTTTATTTTGATTGTTGCTTCTAAACTGGGATCCAGGCCTTTGAGCATATGGATTCTTCTTGAATTTTAGCTTTGAAAATTTCCTTGATAGAAATGCAAGGTGCTCATCAATCTCATCCAAATCATCCTGAGAGCATGTTTCATCTTCTTCACACTTGCTCTTTCCTTTTCTCTTGAATGATTCTTCAACAGCATCACCAGCCATCATGACAGACTCTTCTTCATAGCCATTTTCTTTCTTCTCTTCATTTCCCTTGACTACCAAAGCCACAGTTTTCTCTTTTCTTTGATTCTTCTCAATCTCTTCATCTTGTTGGATTTCCAACTCATATGTCTTGAGAATACCATAAAGTTTCTCTAGTGTAAAATCCTTGAAGTCCTGAGATTGTCTAATGGAAACAGTCATTGGTTTCCATTCTTTTGGAAGAGATCTAAGAAATTTTAGATTTGTATCCTCAGTTGCATAAACCCTACCATATAGCTTCAGTCCATTTAACAACTTCTGAAATCTGCTATAGGTGTCATTGATAGATTCTCCACTCTTGAAATGAAATGATTCATATTTTTGAATCAAGAGTTGCATCTTGTTTTTCCTTACTTGTTCAGTTCCTTCACACAGAGTTTGAAGTGTATCCCATACTTCTTTTGATGAAGTACAGTTTATAACATTGTCAAACATATCTTTATCTAGGCCATTAAACAGAATGTTCATAGCCTTCTTGTCTTTGAGTACTTCTTTTTCATCCTCTTCTGTGAACTCAGAAATGAGTTTTGGAACATGTCTGTCAAGTGTAGGAGTTCCATCAGGGTTTACACCTGTGACTAGCTTCATGGGAACATGAGGACCTTTCTCTATGCAGTGAACATAGGAAGGGTCAAGAGAAAGAAGATGCAGATGCATTTTTACCTTCCATGGAAAATATTCATCTTTCTCTAAAACTGGAATCTTCACACCTGAATCTTTCTGGCCCATATTGACTGTTCTTGATCTTTAAACTTTCTGTATGTTGAAAGCCCGCTCTGATACCAATTGTTATTCCTTAGAACAATGTCCATATTTGTAGAAGGGGGGATTGAATACAAATATTAAAACTTTTGTGTGTTCTAATATTTGTTCTTGATGTTTGATAGAATAAGAGAATAAGTTCGAACAAATTAATGCTGAAAAATAAAACTGAACAAGGAGATTTAAAATTATTGATGGATTGGTTTTTCCATCAATATGTATTTTTGCTCAATGCTCCTAGGTTAGAAGAAACCTAGCTTCGTTTTTACAAGATTAGAAAACAAATCAACTGTTCTTACAAACGTGCTCTCAAGCTTGAACAGTTGATTGTAAAATAATGTCTAACTTGTATGTTTTCTAATAATGCTACTACACTTGTTTATATATCACAAGTGTACTTTTACAATACCTATTCTAGGATTGTTTCTACCTGCCTTCCTTTTACCTTTTTCTATTTTACAAAAAGGTTTGAAAGACAGCTTCTGATTGAGTCTTCACAGTCACTCTAGACTGTCTTCCATAGGTGTGCTTTTGTTCTCTGGATCTTCAACAGATATTCTTTCTGTGTTGTCACACTCAATTGATAATTTGTTGTTAAGCATATCAATTGATCCATTCTTTAATCCATCAACTGATGTACTTCTTCGATTGATCTTTCTATCCATCGATTGATAGATTTTATCAATCGATATATCAATCGATGGGTCTTCACATCAGTTGATGGTCTTCAATGCTTGACTTGGCTTCTTCGATTGATCCTTCATCCATCGATGCTTCAATATCAATTGATCATCCTTCACTTGTGCAATTTCCTGTCTTCACATAATTACAATTTAACAGTTTAATTTACACATCAATTGATGATCCATATCAATCGACTCTAACATCAATTGATGAACAAAATATCAATTGATTTACACCTTATCGATTGAAATAGACTAAGTACACCTATGCTACAATCCAAATTATCAGTTGGTTCATATAAACACTTCAACTAATAAATGGTTTCCTGATCAATTGATATTTATAACTTTCATATCAATTGATCAGTTATAACAAATAAAATTTCTATGATTCTAAGATTAATGTTATCATCAAATCACATGTAGATTCCTAACAGTGTCTATAACAAAATGATTCAAAATGTTTTTCTGGTCAAAGGGGTGAAATTATCACCCCCAAATTTCAGTGTTGGATGCAGTGGAGGTTTACGCGGTGGAGGTTGTTCATGATTTTTCTTCGCGCAACCTTGACTCCCACATTTTTATAAAATCGAAAAATTAATATTTGCACTTGAAATTTGCAGAGACCTTATTAACTGTCCGAACTGCTTAACCTCTAAATTTCCAAATTTTTTACAATTGTTAAGTTTTTCATTTATGTGTCCAAAGTGAGTTCAACGTAGCAGTTTGGTCAGTTTGGCTATTTCCACTAAAACTAGCTTTTCTCCTAAACCGTAAATCGAAATAACATGATTCAAGAACCAAAATGAACTATGAAATAATATCTACACAACCATTTGTAGTGGTGTCAAAGTCCTTTATATTTTCATTTTAGAATTATTGGTCAAAATGATTCTAGAAGCAAATGGACATTACGACGGCTATAAACGGAATGTTTTCCGGATTTAACTATGTCAAATCCATTAACCAATAATTCAATCATCAAACTAATGTCTTTAACAAAAAAATCAGTTTATAAATTTCATAAACTCATCACCATCATCAACCCATATTATTCAACCAACAATATTCAACCATTTACATTCAAACTCCTTAAATCAACATATACTTAAACAGAAATCAAACTCAAGCTTATAGCTCAAAGTAAATCAAAGGGTGCATGGTGTTTATACCTTTCTTGAATCCTTAACCAGAATAACAAGAGCTTGTAAGCCATAAGGGAACCTTTATCTATGCTTATCATCCTTAAACTTACAAGAGACATCAAGAAACAAGTTAGTAATTTTTAGAGTTACTATTCACCCTCATCTTTGAGCAAGGATTTGGCTATGCTATACTAATTCGATGGGCATGAAAATTTGTACTTACCTTAGTTATAAATTATGGAAGCTATATTCAAAATCTTATAATTTTTGAATGAGTGGAGCTTGTGGTTTGAATTTCTTCTCCTCCTTTTTCTTGCTAGGGCCGAATGGAGCTTCCTCCAAGGGGTGGGAAGTGTTTCTTGAACTTTTAATTGAGTTGGGGGATTTTGTGATATATGTTGCTTGTATGCATTATTAACCCATATCTTCCAAGTCTAGTTGTTAGCTTGAATATACCTTTTTCATGAAATTAGGGATCACCTTTCCATTTTCTATGTTTTAGGGAACTTGGTTCCTTATTGGTAATTGGATGATCTAGTTGGTTTGGTTGGTCTCTAACTCTCCTAGTTTTCATGGGAATTCTCATTAGTTTCTTATCATCCAACACTTAAACATTAATCCTTCACGTAGTTCGATTAATTTTTGAAAGCGTTTCGTCGTAGGAATTCCGTAGCGTAAATCCTTAATATTCTAAATACTTTTATTCAAAACAAACCATTAGGTTTCTAAATTTTAATCCTCATTGTTGTAATATAATTCTTGTACTTTTAATATTTCCTAAATTGCGAAACAAATAGTAAAACTGAAAATCTTCAGATTCTAACGGCTTTTGCATTCACTCATTTTCTTCATACAACAATAGTACATCTTCGGATTTCCAATATTTCATCACTTATTGTGTGGGCTAAAAGGTTTTTCATAAATTTGTAGAATCACTATTCATCAAGGTCTTTTATAAATAGGTGAAAAAAATAGTTCAAAAATACGGGTTATTACAGTATACCTTCCTTAAAAGGATTCCGTCCTCGGAATATAAACAAAAAGTAACTAAGGTTTGTCTCTTCAACCTTCTGATTTATCCATACACTCTTTTGGGTGCCATGGTTTTATTTCTCCACACTTGCTCTTTTCGGCAATTGATCCCTACCGGTCGAAAGACACAATTGGTTACCCTCTTACGATTTCGTATTTTAACATGTGCCTGGAATCCGCATTGTTCTTTCGTAATATAGACATAGGGCACGCGAGATTTTCGTACTATCAATATTGCAAGATAGCGCCAACGTATATGCATTTTCCCATCATGCTTCAGAACCTAAAAGATTTAATACCCTTGAGCTTAACTTCTCTCCTTTGCCAAATCTCATTACCACTTTCCGCGATAATGTTTCTAGAAATATGAAGTCTCTCACTCCATGCTTTCTATCTTCTCTGATTTGATTAGCGTACGTGCGGGTTCTTTCTCGATACCTAAACATTTCCTCGTTCTTTGACTTAGTCCTAATGTGAGGGAGATCGACACTTTTCTTTTATACGAAACTTCGTAAGGTGGCGTGGCAACATTCTGAATGGTAACTAGTCACGTATGAAAACTCTATCCATTGTAAATGATTTTCCCAACACTGTTAGATACCCAAGGCATAAACCTTTTATGAAGAGTTAACTTTGCACGATATTTTAATTGGAGATCCTTTTGTCGAATATCATTGCAACAAAATGATCAGAGTGATTTAAAGATAAATGAACTCACTTTCAAATGTATATAAGAAGAGGAAAATTTTGATATGAATGAGAACAACCATATATGTAGTTGTGATGGAAAGTATTTAGTATTATTTAGCTTCTCAACACATAATTGGCGGCGTCTCATTAGACTTTTGTCACATAGGCAAGAAGTCATACCATATGTATTGTCAATCCCAATCGGATGACGAATGGTCAAATATAGGAAGAAGGAAAAATGATGTTGAAAAGATGTGAGGAGTTTTCCTTCCTTAATGTGTTACGGAACTTTAATATAAAACAAGTTCTTACTTATCTAGGAATCGATTTTACAAGGTCTCAAACCCACCATCCCAACTCTAGACTTCCGACTTGAATATCTCTATGGCAATCATGTTTTCCATAAATCCTAAACTCTCATATGTGCAATTTAATGCTTTTATATCTCAGGTGCAGATACCATAGTTATCAGCTGCGATCATGAGTTGAATACCTTAACGAACCTTTATAACGACCTATAGTCCACAAGTTCTCACCACCTTTAGTACATTGGGTGTTTCCCAATTCCTAAAAATTTCAATACGTCAACACATCTCCTTTGCTACTCATTAATTTCCCAAAATTTAACTTTATTCAACCAAAACTCACACTTTAGAGAGAATGACATACAATCTCTTTTCTTTTTCTAAGGCTAATTACACTTGCTCTTCGTTCTCTCTCTTCATCTTTTGGTAGATCAAAATATCATTTATGAAAACTATGGCCATTTGTCCAATCATTTCTTAAATTTTTTTTGATTAAATCCATAAAAGTTATAAGTGCATTCATTGTTCCAATTGATATCCTAGAACTCATAATGTTCATAACTCTTGTCGAATGCAACTTTGGGCAAATCATCTAGGTTAATCCTTATTTCATGATAACGTATCCTCAAATTCATCCTCGATGGGTAAATTATGTCTCCAAATGGTCATATAATCTCTATCCATGGTTAGGATATTCATTTCCAATTGTAATCTTAATCAATTTTGGTAATCAACACACTGACTCATGTTGCTATCCTTTTCTTTGACACTCAAAATAGGTGCACCTCATGGTGACACTTTCAATCTCATCATGTCGTCCTCTACTACTTCTTTTGATTGAGTGATTAATCTTTTTCATCTTAATAGGTGCAAACTTCTAGTTGTTGGTCCCTAATATTATAGAAGGGGGGTTGAATAAAATATTAATATTTAATCGTGGAGTTTCGGATTTAAAAATATTATTTTAATTAATCACAAAATATTAATTTTAATGAAATATTTTTCAAGTAGAAGATATAATTTTAACTTGAAAAGTATTACAAAATTAATATGATGAAAGTGTTTATAATTGGTAAAATATCATAGAACAATTTTGACATGAATTATTCTTGTTTAACAATTATATTTCAAACAAGCATAGAAAATCTGTGAATATTATAATGCAGATAACTTACTGATTTTGAATGTTTTCAACAACTGAAATAATGAAGCTAATGGCCTCATATTAATAGAGGTTGAAGCTAACCAGACTTTTGAATAAAACTTATTAAAAAATCTAACAAGACTTTATAAAATAGCCTTCAAGACTTTTAAATAAACTGGGCAAGACTTTTTTTTAACTAGGTAAGACCTTTTTAAAAAATCGGTAAGACTTTTGATTCAGTTACTCGGTAAGACTTTTGATAATGCAGCTCGGTAAGACTTTCTTAAAGTCTTAAGTCGGTAAAACTTTTTCTAAAGTCTTAAACTATAATTCGCTAAGACTTTTTATTTAAATTCCTAAGGTATTAATTCGGTAGGACTTTTATTAAAGTCTTAAGGGATTAATTTGGTAAGACTTTTAAGAATGATGCAGCAAGACTTTCTTTAAATGATAATTAACATGTTCTTTTTAACTTAATTAATTCCACTAAATTTTATTTAAATAATTTATAAATTAAATCAATTTAAGATGAATTAATTTACGTAGATAAATTAAATAATTAATTAACTTTTGAATATAGAATTAATTAGTTTCTTCACTACACAACCTTTGTAGATTTGACTTGAGTCTTTTTGTCTTCACTGTCTTCTGTCTGAAAATCACTTAATCTAGGTGATGAATATTTATTAAATTAGTTGACACACAAATGTACTGTCTGGTTTATTTGTGTCATACTAAAATAAGTATTCTTCACCTTTTAACTTTAAAATTGTGATCTTCTGTCTTATTCTCGCTTCTAGCTTTATCTATGTTATTTTCTTTTCTTGGAATCTTTCTGTAGTAGCCACTTGAAATCTTCTCTGTCTTCTGAACTCTTTTGAATTACTACTTCTTTATTTTTCGCCGACGCTTGAACATATTAATGAACTTCTTCCGGTGTAGAGTACCAATTTCATAAAAATACTTCTGACAATGTGATTCTTTGTGTCTAATTGAATTTCTTCGTTTTGATTCTTATTTTCATAATTATTATTTATTATTTTTTCTTATCTGAGTTGAGTTATCATCTAATTATTATAAATAGGCCTAGCCATATGCCTTTCACTAGAATCTTTGATGCTAGTGCTGTTCTTGACACTAGATCGATGGTGAATTCTATAACTCTATTAGGTAGTATATCATAAGGTCGCTGATAATTACATCCTCAACCCATTAACTATTGCATAATCCCTCTTTTTTTCTAAGTATTTCCTCTTTCATACCAATCACGGTTGCCCAACAACCTATCATCCAAAGTGTAACAGACCTTTCACTTCCATCGTAATCAAAATCCCTCAATTTGTCTCTCTGTCCTTGAACACAACTTCATCATTATCGTGTAATTTTCACTTTAAATATTTTATCTCTATCATTAGTTTGAACATCCTTATGCAGACGATATTTTTATCTTGACATTACATCTATTGTCTTTTCTCAAAAGAAATTAAATCTCCATTGAACGACACTAGTAATATTCGTACAATATTATTACTCTTTATACCTCAGTCTTGCACTCTCGAATCACCACTCCTTACGCTTCCACTTTTTATTATAGCAATTTCCTGAATCATCACTAGTTAATAAGTTATATGCATCACGACAATTTTATTTGGTCACAGCATACGAGACAACCACTCAACAACTGTTGTAAACTTTAATTAATAATATTCCATACTTCGGTTATTTCATCCCAGTCCCAAATTTCAACTTCATCCAGCTTCCCAAATACTTAGGAAAGTATTTATAAGATACACAACCTAGTTCTGGTACCAAACAGATTAACTTAAGAAGTTCATACTTACTCTCGTGAAAGCAACAATTATTAGGCTTGATTATACACCATGATTATTCCACCGGTTCTGGTTTAGTCTCAGCTTTGGGTTATACCTTTCCTGTGTTTTCCCCTCAATCATGGGTCTTTGATGAATGGAACTTATGGGTGACACTTTTTGAGGGTGAAACAACATGTAGATGCCAAAATAGGTTGACGCTTATCAAATATATCATTATCTCTATTCATATCAGCAAGACGATCATATTACTCGACAGGCTATCAAACGCAACATGTGAGATCTGTCGGATCAATATTACCTATCAGGTTGCTATCTAAGGATAAATTCCTCACAACTTGTACCAATTTCATGTTCATACATTTATCGCCTGATCCTTCCGACAGTCACTTTTTGAAGCTCATGGTCTACAATACCTATGATATATTACCAAAAGGACGGGACATATTGTCCATTATGTAGTCTAAATCAATTCACACCTAAGAGTCTATAATCGTATTAAGGGACCTCTTTCCCCGAACCATTTATCTCAACTAAACCATTAAATTCTCAATGAATTCTCGGAACCCCTTTCTGGCCGAAGTCCCGCCACTAGTAGAAGGTGCTTCGTACCAACACCTACACACTGGGTCATTCATACTTTTCATCTTGACCACAATATCCGGAATGCGTGGGTCACTACACTAAGGAGCTCACTTTGATTAGAAAATACTTAACATACTTAGAAGATACATCATATGTGTATCTTAACTACTCCTTGCTACTTTATACCACATCAATACCACACATCATTTTAACAATTATCCTTAACTTCTTATGCTCAATAGAATCCTCGAAATCTTTATACTTATCAGGTTTTTAAAAAATATATCGTTGCCTCTTTCGAATCGGTCTCGTCAATTTCCCGTCCGAAATCTATATCCCAAATGTCACTCATAAATATCCTCACTACTAACTCTAAGTAGGTGACCTTTTCTTAACTCATTCATTGGTACTACATCCGGTAGTCCAATAATGAACTCTACATGGGTTCTCATGTTACCCTCTTATATATGAATAACTCTTAGCACTATCGTATCTAAGTATAATAACTCATGCTCTGATACCATTTCTGTAACATCCCAAAATGCAGGGTCAGGGATTTGAGTCATCACGTCACCATCCAATCATTTAAAACCTGCAATAACTCAATAATCCAACGAAATCACATAAAAGACCCATCTCTATAACACATACGAGTTATAGCCTTAAAAATGATATACAACCAGTATAATTTATTATTACAAACCAAATGTACTTATCCAGGATCTCACGTTATCAATGATAACCTCTACGTGAAGTGACATTAATAACTAGATCAATACTGGAAACCTATCCAACTTATTGCTGTAGAATAGTGTTAAACTGAACCATCTCAAAGGTGGATCTCCTACTTTCCCTCCTTGAAGTATGGAGCCAATCGAATGTATTATCACTTTCTGTGAAAAATTTAATATAAAGCAAGAGTGAGCGAAAGAATGGTCAACAAATTATCCACCCAACTATCTATGTTACTCTCATCAAAGAATATGATAATCACTACTATCTCAATTGTAACGCCCTCCCGACCCGGGGTCTAGATCGGGGCGTCACTGACACTCTACATGCATACATCCTATATAAATATAAACAATCACAAATATAGATATACATGACCCCAACTATTACCCTGGACCTTTAACAGGTAATGGTATGAAACAAGCACAACTCTAAATTCATTAATTACATAACCAGAATAAATATTATTACAACTCTGAATCATCTGACAAAAGTCTATCAACATGAACACTTAAGACTTAACAAGGTCTTTTCCTTCTAACTCAGCCTCGATCCTACCTGTTCAATCTCAGCCAGCCTAGCATAATTAAGAAAGGAGGTATTCTTCCTCGCAGTCTGCTTAATACGTTCCATGATTCTCAAAAGCTGTAGAAGTTAGAAAATAAAAGAATGAGCCACAAAAGCTCAGCAAGTAACCATGTGGGTTAAAAAAAACAGTTCTACAGGCTTATATATAATTTGAAAAGTCTTTTCTCAAAACCATGCTTTAAAAATCATTGCTGGACCTCATTGTCCCATAACTATAATCAAAATTTCATTCAGGGTATTCATTATTCGCAAGACTTTCTTTTATAAATCCACTGGCAAGGTTAGATAATTTTAATAACTGGTGCAAGGTATTAAGAAACTAGAAGCAATAAACATTTCCAAGTATAAGAATAATCTGCAGGGTTAGATGGATAACAGGAAGTAATATATAGCAATTGAAACAAAGTCAAGTCAAGATATGTCTGACAGTTTAAGCTGTAAAGGGCATGATATAACAGGGCATTTCAATTTTCATTATTAATCATTTCAAAGATCAGTTGTATAAAACTGTCCTTTCATTAGGACTGATTCTTTCAAAACATTTTATAAAACCGTCCTCTCATTAGGACCTTGCTTTTCAAATCATTTATAAAACTGTCCTCTCATTAGGACCTTGCTTTTCAAATCATTTATAAAACTGTCCTCTCATTAGGACCTTTACTGTTCAAATCGTTTATAAAACTGTCCTCTCATTAGGACCTTTACTGTTTAAAAACAATTATTTTGGTTGAAGTTTTCTCACAACGCCAGACAATACGGGTGATCAGCCACGTAAAGTCCCCATAACGGACTAAAGTCCCTCTGGACATAAGGAGTACTCATAAAGGCACTTATTGCCATTGGCCTTGGGCTATCTCATTATAGCCATTGACTATCTCATTATAGTCTTTACATAAAAAGTGCTGGACCGCGTCACTCGGCCTCTTACGCCTCCAACCTATAGGAATCCGCAGAAGCCATATTTGATCGGAATTCCTATAATAACCAAAACCTTTCCTTTTTAAAATTACCAAATCATTTGATGAAAAAGACTTCTTGAAAGTCGGATTTCATATTTAAATCCCTTTTTTAAGATCATTAGACAGAGTAGATTTTTATTCCAGGATAAGTCTCAAAACAAGTCTCTGTTGTAATAAAGTAAGCTGAAATCATAAACTGGGGATCAAAACCAAGCTATAGTTGTGAAGTCAGGTTACAGGGTCAATTCATAGGTATAACAAGATGTTTTGAAAATAGTTGTAAGGCATTTAATTGTAGCAGTAGTTAGGCAATAGCAACAGGGTAAGTTCAGAATTAAAATTCAAGTAAACATAGTTAAGAAAATGGTGATAGCATAAGTCACAGTTCAAGGTCACTGGTTTAAGATTTTTAAATCTGGTTTATAAGCTGTCAGTAGTAGTTCAGGGATTGAAGAGTTTAAAGTGCAATTAAAAACTGGTACAAGGTTGTAGTTTAAGTAAGCAGTTAAAGTAAGGCAGGCTATAACTTAAAACAGTTGAGATAAAATAAAATAGTCGCAGGGTCATAAAACAGTTCATAAAACACTTCTTAAGTTTAAAGAGATTAGGCAGTAGTTACTTGCCTCAAAAAGGAATGCTACAGCTGCTGAACAGGTAGATCTCCTACACCAATACTAACTCTCTACTTTAGTTTTCCCTTTGTTCTTCACCTCAACGTCCTTCGTAGCTACACATAAATAATACTATTTCAGTATCTCATTCATACTCGACGTTATCTTTAACGTCTAACTCACTCTACCCTTTCGTTACTGAAATCCCTTGACTAGTATAATAATAATGTATATCACATAACAAGTATACATTGACAAGCATATAACACATATTATAAATCCATCAATCTTGTACAACTACTCAAATATCCACTGGCTAACAACCCATGTATCTCATATCATACATTGACACTATCAAAAGAATCACTGAGCAGGCATACACCGACAGGCATATAGCACATAGCATATAATCATATTTTTCTACAGTATTCCTGACTGATAGCCTTTCCTATACAGAAGTGGTGTGCCAATAATGTTTTAAAAAGATCATTCAGTTTTAGAAAAATTTCGGCAGCATCTCTCCTGTAAATAGAGTTACCCGTCGGAATTCAACCGACACAACCAACCACTAATTACAATTATATATAATCAGTCTTATATAATACAAAATCCATCCCCTACAAAGCAATATCCACATAAATCATAAAACTCAATTCACTTCTCATATTCAGATATTAGCAATTATATCAATTCGTACCTTTATAGTCGAATATACACTTAAACATGTAATTTGAATCATAGTATTAAAATTATTCAACCAACCATTATTGAATCTAATCAAATACTAAACTCCAAACAAGGTAAACGAACCAATTTAACATACTAGTGCTAGTATCAAAACTTTATATGATTCATGGTTACCCATATAAAGAAATCAATCTTTTAAAATAAGTGAGTAACTGAAAACCTCATTGCGCAGGCTATGGTAAAACATTTTTCATAAATTGAAAAATAATCATTTTGACACCAAATTTTGCAGGTACATACTTGAATACTAAACCAAAATCATATAAAAGTTTCAGTTGTAAATAATTTAGAAAAGACTAAAAACGAATTATTTGAAATCAGAAACCGTAACAGCAATTTTCAGCACTGCGCGGTGTTTACTAAAATGACCATAACTTTTTCCTCGCTTGTCCAAATAATGTAAAATTAGTGCCCAATTAAACTTGAAATAATAAGCAACATGTTCTACACCTAGTCACTGCCTAGAGCAGGGCACAATCAGTCCCTAATTAACAGAACAGAACATGGCAGTTTCTTTGCCCAAAATCTATTTCTAATTCTTATAAATCAATCTACCTTTAATTATCAACAAGTACTTGCAGTTATCATCAAATTCGAAGCATCTAGTGACTACAATCAAGCTACCAAATCATCATATCATAGTTACCATGTCTACATGACTCGAATAAGCCGAACATAGACTAGAACCCAAATAATTTGATACAACTAATTCGGACATGTGCAAAATGGTACCATAGCCAACATGAAATTCCTCTTGTTAACAAGAACAGAATATAATTGACAAGATCATCCTTTCTACGGCAAGATTACAAGCAAACTCACACCGTAGGCTCCTCGGAGGTCATCGCCGACGGTGATGATCCGGTGGAGAACCGATGGTGGTTCTATCAACACCCAATCATTCCTTTACTCCTATTATAGCATAGTCATATCTTAAATCAAGAAATCAAGTCCCCAAATCAGTTGCATACAGGTCTTTGACATACATACATACAAGGCATGCATACATATATATACAAATTGTAACAAAGTAATAGAAGATGAGATTATTAACACTAATACTAGCTCAAATATGTACAAATCATGGACTATGCCAAGAACATCGAGAAAATGCAAGAGGAGACTCACCACCGACTTAGAACAGAACAAAGATGCAGAATGGGGAAGAAAGAGGGCTGGTGGGTGTTTATAATGGCAGGGGCAGGATGGTAATTTCACAATGCTGCTTTCTGTTTTAAAAATCAACTAATAATTCGAATTTTGGGAGATACAGGGTACAAAAATAATTTTTATATTTTTAAACAGAAGAACATAAATTTATAAGCTCCCCCATATTTTTAAAATATTTTTCTGATGAATAAATAATTAAATACAAATCGGAGAAGTTTCAGCACTTTAAATAGAAATAAGAGTATAAAATTCTTTAAAAATATTTCGGGGCGCAAATAAAATAAAATTTTATTTTTCCAACGTCTCAGAATATATAAAGAACATTTTGGAAAAGATTTCATGATTTTTTGGACATCCCCATAATTAAATATGGAATTTAGAAGAGAAATATTTTCAGGATAAAATAGGACTGAGAAAATCATATAACAATATTGAAACTGAATTAAATCACACAACCATTTTTAGAAAGTCTCTAAAATCACATAGAAGCCACATATAAAATTTCATAATTATTGGACACACCAATAATTTTATAAAAATCAAACAGTGCATCAATTTAGCATAAAAAGTCAATTAATCACTTTAATAAATCACTTGAACACATTGTGGTCAAACAGGCAGTCAACTAGACATATAAAATGACCACATACCACATCTTATCATATTGGAGCACAAAAATGATACATCTCATATTAATTAAATATATATAAATACCTCAATCGTCACATTCTCCCCCCCCCCCTTATAAGGATTCTGTCCCCAGAATCAGCCTAAGCAAACAAGTAGGGATACTTTTCAAGTATTTCACTCTCAAGTTCCCATGTGGATTCCTCAACTCGAGGATTTCTCCACAAAACCTTTACAAGCCTAACAGACTTATTTCTTAAAAGCTTATCCTTACGGTCCTGAATCGCTACAGGTTGTTCTATGTATGACAAATCGGTTTGAATCTCCAGAGGTTCATATTCTATTACATGACTCATATCAGGGTTATACTTTTTAAGCATAGATATGTGAAAAAAAACATTGTGGATATGCTGCACCTGCGGCGGTAGAGCCAATTCATACGCAACTTCCCCAACTCGCTTCAAAACTTCAAAAGGTCCTATATATCTTGGACTAAGCTTTCCTTTCTTGCCAAATCTGCTAACACCTTTCCATGGAGAAATCTTTAATAATACTTGGTCACCTTCTGCAAAACTCATATCCTTCCGTGACTGATCAACATACTTCTTTTGCCTATCTTGAGCTGCTAACAATCTTTTCTGAATCAACTCAATCTTTTCCTTGGCTTGTTGCACAAGCTCGGAACCCAAAATCTTACGTTCACCAACTTCATTCCAACACACTGGTGATCTTCACTTCCTTCCATACAAGGCTTCATACGGGGGCATTCCAATACTGGCATGATAGCTGTTGTTATATGAAAACTCCACTAACGGTAGATGCTCGTCCCAACTTCCTTCAAAATCCAAGGCACAAACTCTCAACATGTCTTCAATGGTCTGAATTGTCCTTTCACTCTGGCCATCTGTCTGAGGATGATATGCAGTACTCATATTCAACTTCATTCCCAACACTCTTGAAATTTCTTCCAGAATCTAGAATTAAATCTCGGGTCTCTGTCAGATACTATTGATACAGGAACACCATGCCGCATAACAATCTCTTTCAGGTACAAATGAACCAACCTGTCCAGTGAAAATCTTTCGTTGATCGGTAGAAAGTGCGCTGACTTAGTTAATCTGTCTATTATCACCCAAATAGCATCATGATTAGCCTTTGTCCTTGGTAATCCTACTACAAAATCCATAGCAAGATTCTCCCATTTCCATTCTAGAATCTCTAGTGGTTGCAACAATCCACTGGGTCTCTGATGTTCAGCTTTGACTCTCTGGCACGTATAACATTTACTGATCCAATCTGCCACATCTCTTTTCATGTTGGGCCATCAAAAATTTTCTTTCAAGTCTTTATACATCTTTGTGCTTCCCGGGTGAATAGAGTATCTTGAACTATATGCATCATGCAAAATTTCATTCTTGAGCTCTTGGACATTAGGGATCCAAATTCGTGAGGAATACCTAAAGATTCCTTTATCGTCCTTCTGACTTCTTAATTCTTCTCCAGTCAACTTGGCTCTGTCTTGACTCATCATCTGTTCTTGACATCTCTTGATCTTTTCTAACAACTTTGGCTGAAAAGTCATTGTATACACCATCTCTTCTACTGAATCAGAACCATATACTTCTATTTCCAATTTCTCAATCTCCTTGATCAATTTTTCAGATGAAACCATTATATTCAATCTTTTATTTCTACTTAAAACATTTGCTACAACATTCGCTTTGCCTGGATGAGAGTTAATCGTACAGTTTTAGTCTTTAATCAATTCCAACCATCTTCTCTGTCTCATGTTCAGCTCTTTTTGAGTAAAGATATACTTCAAAATTTTGTGATCAGTGTAAATCTCATACTTTTCTCCATACAAGTAGTGCCACCATATCTTCAGTGCAAACACAATAGCAGCTAATTCCAGATCATGTGTAGGATACTTCAATTCATGAGGTCTTAACTACCTGGAAGCATACGCAATTACCTTTCCGTGTTGCATCAAAACACATCTCAAGCCTTTATGAGAAGCGTCATTGTAGATAATAAAATTCCCTTGATCGTCAGGTAATATCAACACTGGTGCAGACACTAATCTTCGCTTTAGTTCTTTGAAACTTTCTTCACACTTTTCATTCCACACAAACTTTTCATTCTTCCTAGTCATCTTGGTCATAGGGGTAGCTATCTTCGAAAAATCTTGAACAAATCTTCGATAGTATCCCGCTAATCCCAGAAAACTTCTTACTTCTGTTGGAGTCCTTGGTCTTTCCCATTTCATCACTGCTTCTATCTTTGCTGGATCAACTTTGATGCCTTCTTTGCTGACAACATGTCCTAAGAATTGTATTTCCTTTTGCCAAAATTCACATTTAGAAAACTTCGCATACAGCTTCTCCTTTCTTAAAATCTCTAAAGCAATTCTTAAGTGATCAGCATGCTCTTCTTCTGACTTTAAATATATCAGGATGTCGTCGATGAATACAATCACAAACTTGTCCAAATACTTCTTAAAGACTCTGTTCATCAGATCCATAAATGCTGCTGGGGCATTTGTCAATCCTAAAGCCATAACCAAAAATTCATAGTGTCCGTACTTGTTCTGAACGCTGTTTTAGATACATCTTCAGGTTTGATCTTGAGTTGATGTTATCCGGACCTTAAGTCAATTTTGGAAAAACATTCGGCTCCTTTCAGCTGGTCAAAAAAAGATCGTCGATCCTCGACAACGGGTACTTATTCTTGATAGTCAACTTGTTCAACTCTCGGTAATCTATGCACAATCTCATTCTTCCATCCTTCTTCTTCACAAACAGTACTGGTGCTCCCCAGGGGGACACACTAGGCCTTATCACTCCTTTATCCAAAAGATCTTGTATTTGACTCGCCAATTCCTTCATCTCAACAGGTGTCATTCTGTACGGAGCCTTAGAAACTGATTCAGTACCGGGAGCTAAATCAATAGAAAACTCAGTTTCCCTGTCTAGAGGTAATCCTGGTAACTCGGAATTCAACTTCCTCACCTTCTGTTGTCTTCACTTTTAACTTCTTTTCCTTACAATCTATTTGGTCCTCATTGATCTGCGTTACCATTATGACAATCTCCTTTCTGACCATCTTGTCTTCTATTAAATTTGGTTCTGAAACTTCCTTGACCTTGGCCTTCTTCTCTGGCCCCAAATTTCCTCTTCTTATTATCTTTCTCCCTCTGAGACATCTCACTTTCATTTTCCACAATCATTGCCTTCTGAACCATTACGGCAAAGCTCTGTAGCTCAAAAACTGCCACTCTGCTTCGAATCCATGGCCTCAAGCCTTGTTGAAATCTTTTGGCCTTCTGTACTACTATTCTGTTGAAAACTATGACTCTAATTCTGGTGATTCTCATTTTCTTCTTAAATGAAATCACACTATTATCTTCTTTCAAACTTTCAGGCTTTATTTTGCCCTTCCCACTTTCTTTTCATTTCTAACTCAGTATATTATCTTTATACTCAACATATTTCTTTATTTCGACTCTGAAAACTTTTATTCGATCAAATTTTCCCATATACTTTTCTAGAAATAACTCAATAAATCTAATATAAAGAAATACAACAGCTCCATTCAATTTCACTTTAGCTCCCTGCTAAATCGCTTCTTCTTTCTGTATAGACGACTTGTAATGTTTCATATTCTTCTGAACACTAACAATCTCAGCATCACAATTCGTTACAAGGTCGAACAATTACTAATCGAAGGAATCAAAAGCAAAGCTCAGATTTGATATTCAAACAAAAGTATAAAACATGGACCAAGATTCTTTGAAACAATAGGTTCAAAAGAAATCTCAACTTTTACTGGTTAGAGAACCATTAGAGTTTAAAATATGGGACTTTGCAAAGAATGGATATCATATTCAAGAAGAAATAACTGGGAGATCACTATGATCTTCGAACTTCCATTACGTTACATATGCCACTTAGGAGAACCTCCGTAGTACATAAGGTGGCCAGCCTTAGCACTTTCATGACATGCAACTTACCAACAGTGGCGTCCCACCTTGGTATCCCCTTTCTATAGGGTTGTTCATCCCAGAAGAGTACAAAGAATTAATATGATACATAATATTCAAAATTTCAAGAATCAATTCAAGGCTTGTTAATAAAATATCTGAATCAATAAAGATATTTCAATAGAACGAATAGAGAGTTTGAGTAAACAAAATACACATGACTCTGGCAATTAGAGTGAGTAAGGTCAACTGCGGGAAAAAAAATATCTTTCTCAAGTCACAAATAGAGAATCGATTTCCTAACGAGGCTTGAAATCTAACAGACATAACAAATACAATCCTAGGTGGTGCAAAAATCTCAGCACGAACAGAGGCAGGCTCAGACAGCAGCAATACAGGTAGAACGGGTGCCTCACTAGTAGGTGCTACCATATGCTCAGGGATACAATCCATAACATCCTCGTCCGATCCAGAATCTATATCAGGCTCAAAGTAAGACTCGTGTGGAGTGGTACCAGAAGAAGTATTGAAAAATGAAGGGGAATGGTAAATGAAAATCCTTATCATTGTCCGATGATATCTGCAATTATGCAGTGGTATACCGATGTATAAACCAAGATGAAGTTATCTTAAGTCTAACGTCATTATATCTTAACATTTTTAACCATCGAGACTCTATCTGAATATCTCGACTCAAAACTCTAAGTTCCTATATTGAGTGATCCTATCTTATATCTTTAAGGGTTTAAATCTTACACTTATCCAATGTCTATAAGTATGTAAATCCTAGAACCTATATCCTCTTATCTTATTAATATACTCCTGGCTTGTTTCAGTGACCAAAACCTGTAGCTCTGATACCAACCTGTAACGCCCTCCCGACCCGGGGTCTAGATCGGGGCGTCACTGACACTCTACATGCATACATCCTATATAAATATAAACAATCACAAATATAGATATACATGACCCCAACTATTACCCTGGACCTTTAACAGGTAATGGTATGAAACAAGCACAACTCTAAATTCATTAATTACATAACCAGAATAAATATTATTACAACTCTGAATCATCTGACAAAAGTCTATCAACATGAACACTTAAGACTTAACAAGGTCTTTTCCTTCTAACTCAGCCTCGATCCTACCTGTTCAATCTCAGCCAGCCTAGCATAATTAAGAAAGGAGGTATTCTTCCTCGCAGTCTGCTTAATACGTTCCATGATTCTCAAAAGCTGTAGAAGTTAGAAAATAAAAGAATGAGCCACAAAAGCTCAGCAAGTAACCATGTGGGTTAAAAAAAATAGTTCTACAGGCTTATATATAATTTGAAAAGTCTTTTCTCAAAACCATGCTTTAAAAATCATTGCTGGACCTCATTGTCCCATAACTATAATCAAAATTTCATTCAGGGTATTCATTATTCGCAAGACTTTCTTTTATAAATCCACTGGCAAGGTTAGATAATTTTAATAACTGGTGCAAGGTATTAAGAAACTAGAAGCAATAAACATTCCAAGTATAAGAATAATCTGCAGGGTTAGATGGATAACAGGAAGTAATATATAGCAATTGAAACAAAGTCAAGTCAAGATATGTCTGACAGTTTAAGCTGTAAAGGGCATGATATAACAGGGCATTTCAATTTTCATTATTAATCATTTCAAAGATCAGTTGTATAAAACTGTCCTTTCATTAGGACTGATTCTTTCAAAACATTTTATAAAACCGTCCTCTCATTAGGACCGTGCTTTTCAAATCATTTATAAAACTGTCCTCTCATTAGGACCTTGCTTTTCAAATCATTTATAAAACTGTCCTCTCATTAGGACCTTTACTGTTCAAATCGTTTATAAAACTGTCCTCTCATTAGGACCTTTACTGTTTAAAAACAATTATTTTGGTTGAAGTTTTCTCACAACGCCAGACAATACGGGTGATCAGCCACGTAAAGTCCCCATAACGGACTAAAGTCCCTCTGGACATAAGGAGTACTCATAAAGGCACTTATTGCCATTGGCCTTGGGCTATCTCATTATAGCCATTGACTATCTCATTATAGTCTTTACATAAAAAGTGCTGGACCGGCGTCACTCGGCCTCTTACGCCTCCAACCTATAGGAATCCGCAGAAGCCATATTTGATCGGAATTCCTATAATAACCAAAACCTTTCCTTTTTAAAATTACCAAATCATTTGATGAAAAAGACTTCTTGAAAGTCGGATTTCATATTTAAATCCCTTTTTTAAGATCATTAGACAGAGTAGATTTTTATTCCAGGATAAGTCTCAAAACAAGTCTCTGTTGTAATAAAGTAAGCTGAAATCATAAACTGGGGATCAAAACCAAGCTATAGTTGTGAAGTCAGGTTACAGGGTCAATTCATAGGTATAACAAGATGTTTTGAAAACAGTTGTAAGGCATTTAATTGTAGCAGTAGTTAGGCAATAGCAACAGGGTAAGTTCAGAATTAAAATTCAAGTAAACATAGTTAAGAAAATGGTGATAGCATAAGTCACAGTTCAAGGTCACTGGTTTAAGATTTTTAAATCTGGTTTATAAGCTGTCAGTAGTAGTTCAGGGATTGAAGAGTTTAAAGTGCAATTAAAAACTGGTACAAGGTTGTAGTTTAAGTAAGCAGTTAAAGTAAGGCAGGCTATAACTTAAAACAGTTGAGATAAAATAAAATAGTCGCAGGGTCATAAAACAGTTCATAAAACACTTCTTAAGTTTAAAGAGATTAGGCAGTAGTTACTTGCCTCAAAAAGGAATGCTACAGCTGCTGAACAGGTAGATCTCCTACACCAATACTAACTCTCTACTTTAGTTTTCCCTTTGTTCTTCACCTCAACGTCCTTCGTAGCTACACATAAATAATACTATTTCAGTATCTCATTCATACTCGACGTTATCTTTAACGTCTAACTCACTCTACCCTTTCGTTACTGAAATCCCTTGACTAGTATAATAATAATGTATATCACATAACAAGTATACATTGACAAGCATATAACACATATTATAAATCCATCAATCTTGTACAACTACTCAAATATCCACTGGCTAACAACCCATGTATCTCATATCATACATTGACACTATCAAAAGAATCACTGAGCAGGCATACACCGACAGGCATATAGCACATAGCATATAATCATATTTTTCTACAGTATTCCTGACTGATAGCCTTTCCTATACAGAAGTGGTGTGCCAATAATGTTTTAAAAAGATCATTCAGTTTTAGAAAAATTTCGGCAGCATCTCTCCTGTAAATAGAGTTACCCGTCGGAATTCAACCGACACAACCAACCACTAATTACAATTATATATAATCAGTCTTATATAATACAAAATCCATCCCTTACAAAGCAATATCCACATAAATCATAAAACTCAATTCACTTCTCATATTCAGATATTAGCAATTATATCAATTCGTACCTTTATAGTCGAATATACACTTAAACATGTAATTTGAATCATAGTATTAAAATTATTCAACCAACCATTATTGAATCTAATCAAATACTAAACTCCAAACAAGGTAAACGAACCAATTTAACATACTAGTGCTAGTATCAAAACTTTATATGATTCATGGTTACCCATATAAAGAAATCAATCTTTTAAAATAAGTGAGTAACTGAAAACCTCATTGCGCAGGCTATGGTAAAACATTTTTCATAAATTGAAAAATAATCATTTTGACACCAAATTTTGCAGGTACATACTTGAATACTAAACCAAAATCATATAAAAGTTTCAGTTGTAAATAATTTAGAAAAGACTAAAAACGAATTATTTGAAATCAGAAACCGTAACAGCAATTTTCAGCACTGCGCGGTGTTTACTAAAATGACCATAACTTTTTCCTCGCTTGTCCAAATAATGTAAAATTAGTGCCCAATTAAACTTGAAATAATAAGCAACATGTTCTACACCTAGTCACTGCCTAGAGCAGGGCACAATCAGTCCCTAATTAACAGAACAGAACATGGCAGTTTCTTTGCCCAAAATCTATTTCTAATTCTTATAAATCAATCTACCTTTAATTATCAACAAGTACTTGCAGTTATCATCAAATTCGAAGCATCTAGTGACTACAATCAAGCTACCAAATCATCATATCATAGTTACCAAGTCTACATGACTCGAATAAGCCGAACATAGACTAGAACCCAAATAATTTGATACAACTAATTCGGACATGTGCAAAATGGTACCATAGCCAACATGAAATTCCTCTTGTTAACAAGAACAGAATATAATTGACAAGATCATCCTTTCTACGGCAAGATTACAAGCAAACTCACACCGTAGGCTCCTCGGAGGTCATCGCCGACGGTGATGATCCGGTGGAGAACCGATGGTGGTTCTATCAACACCCAATCATTCCTTTACTCCTATTATAGCATAGTCATATCTTAAATCAAGAAATCAAGTCCCCAAATCAGTTGCATACAGGTCTTTGACATACATACATACAAGGCATGCACACATATATATACAAATTGTAACAAAGTAATAGAAGATGAGATTATTAACACTAATACTAGCTCAAATATGTACAAATCATGGACTATGCCAAGAACATCGAGAAAATGCAAGAGGAGACTCACCACCGACTTAGAACAGAACAAAGATGCAGAATGGGGAAGAAAGAGGGCTGGTGGGTGTTTATAATGGCAGGGGCAGGATGGTAATTTCACAATGCTGCTTTCTGTTTTAAAAATCAACTAATAATTCGAATTTTGGGAGATACAGGGTACAAAAATAATTTTTATATTTTTAAACTGAAGAACATAAATTTATAAGCTCCCCCATATTTTTAAAATATTTTTCTGATGAATAAATAATTAAATACAAATCGGAGAAGTTTCAGCACTTTAAATAGAAATAAGAGTATAAAATTCTTTAAAAATATTTCGGGGCGCAAATAAAATAAAATTTTATTTTTCCAACGTCTCAGAATATATAAAGAACATTTTGGAAAAGATTTCATGATTTTTTGGACATCCCCATAATTAAATATGGAATTTAGAAGAGAAATATTTTCAGGATAAAATAGGACTGAGAAAATCATATAACAATATTGAAACTGAATTAAATCACACAACCATTTTTAGAAAGTCTCTAAAATCACATAGAAGCCACATATAAAATTTCATAATTATTGGACACACCAATAATTTTATAAAAATCAAACAGTGCATCAATTTAGCATAAAAAGTCAATTAATCACTTTAATAAATCACTTGAACACATTGTGGTCAAACAGGCAGTCAACTAGACATATAAAATGACCACATACCACATCTTATCATATTGGAGCACAAAAATGATACATCTCATATTAATTAAATATATATAAATACCTCAATCGTCACATCAATAGTATAACATAAGGTTACCGGTATATGGTAAGAATACCAAAGTAACTTTCGACGATACATATAGTCGGATTTTTTTGTTAAAAGTATTTATACTTAACATGAAGTTTAGAAAAATATAATTCGAACAATTAAGTTCATTATATAAAATAAGACACTATCAAATATAGTGTTACCACTCTTTCATACTTCCTCTGAAGCTTTTGAGATAAAACCTAGTGAACTTATTACGTTCACAGTTTTGAAATAATATTATCAATAACTTAACAAAATAGCATCAACTATAGATTTGATAAACTCTAATAAATATAGTAAATACCCAGTTCAAGATACAACAATAATAGTTGTTTCTCATCATAAGCAAATCAAATCACTTAGATCCATACCACCTGTAAGCTTTAAAATCCAGTAAAACATTTTAAATATTTATGAATTGTTTGGTGTACATCATATACCCGCTTAAGTTTTCAAAATAACTTTTCGTCAAAACATCTCGGATGAGTAAGGAGAAATATCAAGATATCAATCAGTGACAACACCATCGGTAACTCAACTCATATATTTTCATTACGATGTTACAGCACAGTTCTAATTGGAAGAATGGGACCTTAAGGAGCACGCCATGGTGTATGATGACGATGATCAGTCAAAGTACCGCAAAACATAACTTCTCTCCATTTAGGCTTTCATATGCGTCTCGGCACTTGGATTACCTCTGCATATAGTTTCATAGGCGTCCCGACACCCGAAGTAACTCTGCCTAAAGTTTCACAGACGTCCCAACACTCGAAGTACATCTGCCTTAAATTTCTCCCGTCCCTTGATGAACCCTATCTTTTTCCCAGAACGGAATTTAATCGACGTTCCCCGAGCGTCATGCTCGTTGATAGGTTTAATATTATTAATATAGTTACTTCCAAAAATTTGAGGAAGTAATAATATCACAATGCAGGTGTTGACCTCTGTCAACTGATCTCATATATCGAGAAATAAAAATCATTTGAAAATCAAGACATGGGAGTTAGTCAGGAAATCTCTTTGATTTTGATAAGTTGAAAACCCTAACTAACGTAGGGCAGTGATCCCAAAACATAATTGTATTCGAGAAAAGTAAATCATTTATTTACAAACTAGACTGGATTCCTAATTTTGATAAGTCAAAGGGTATTTTTATTCTTATTTAAAGAATTGTAAAATATAAAATAAATGTCTGGGAAGCCCCACTATATTTAAATCAATTTTTGGAAGTCAGAAAATATTTTAATTAATTATTAAAGACCTTAAATAATTTCTAAATCAATTTAGAATATTTAATAAATATCTGAATAATATTTATTAAATAAACAAACAATTAATAAAACTTTTTAAACGAATATTCAGATTAATATTCATCTAATTAAATAAATATTCAAATAATATTTATTAACATCATTTAAAATATTTAATAAATTTAAAATATCCAAAATATATTTATTTGAATATTTTTAATCGATATTTAAAAATACTATGTCTCCGGCAACGTCCGACATTTACGATAGTATGTAGAATAACACTTCCGACTCCCGGTCTAAGTTTGAAAATACGAATACCCGCTCTACTGTAAGAGCTTTCATATACACCGACTTATATCTACATTATCTTATAGCATATAAACCAAAATATTTAACGATAGATTAAACAACAGTTACATCAATTCATAGATTTCGATAAACAGTTATATCACAACAGTAATATATAATGCATAGGTTTCGAAAACTTACATAAGCATAATTTAATTTCATATGAAAAATCAAGAATATAACATTTTGAAAATAAAAGTATAGGGTTAGGAAAACTTGCATACGTAGTAATATAAGTATTTTAATATTTAAAAACGCATGGTTAGAAAACTTGCTTGGAGTCCAAGATATGTTCTCAGAGTCCACTCGTTCTGGATTTTCTATCAATAGATATCATAATCTCGATTACTACTCTTAATCTCATCAACTTCTTATATTACTAATAAGTATAATCGCATATCGAGTCCAATTATGACAACCTCAATTTGTACTTACTCATTTTATCAACAATTATCTTACCCTCCATTCACCTCCTCGGGTTTATTTTGACCATTCGTAAACCATCTCGTCAACAGCTTTTAATCTAATCATTTACTCCAATAAATAGTCATGTTATTCATCAACATCTTTTGTGTTTTCACCGACTCAAAATTATCCTTTTATCCCGGCCAAAGTGGCTCGTCAAAATAGTGCCTCTAGAATTGACTTTTCTGTAAATTTATTGGCTCGTCAAAATACTATTATGCGACTCGTACTCCAACATTTTTAATAAATCAGAAAATTCATAATTAAATATAAAACCACCTCAAGAAGCTTCTTGAGTATTTGTAATAATTATCAAAAATATTTTGATTTGGAACACATGAGAACTCTGTCAAAAATATTTTAGAAATTAGGTCAACAACAGAATTTTACTATTTACACCGCTTTCACTAAAACCTTGATTTCTCCAAACCGTTAACTTAATCGATGCATCATTTTCTTGTAAACGATCTAGAGAGTGTCTAGAACAAAATGATTCAAAATGTTTTTCTGGTCAGAGGCCGAAATTCCCGAAGTTTCACTATTTATGCAGTGTAGGGTTTTCATGATTTCTCTTCATTCAACCTTGACTCCCCCATTTTTATAAATTCAAAAAATTAATATCTGCACTTGAAATTTGCAGAGACCTTATTAACTGTCCGAACTACTTAACCTTTAAATTTCTAAATTTTTGACAACAGCTAAGTGTTTCGTTTATTTGTCCAAAGTGAGTTCAACGTAGAGTGAAGGAATTTATGCACCAGCAGAAGCATTGAATAACATTTATTTGCATATAGTCCTATGTATACATACATATAGATACAAAAACTATTTTATAAATTGAAGAATACCTCGATTGCTTTCCGGCAACAGCTAGAGAAGATCTTGTTTTTCAATCCTTGCAATCACCCCTCAAGTGTGGAGTGCTCTAAAGATATCCACCAAGAATCAAACTAAAAGATGAAGGAGGAGACTAGAGAGGAAATTAGGGTTGCCTCCCTTTTAAAATATTTCTCACAAATATTAGGGTTGAAGTATTAGGGTTTATAATCCTATATTTATAGGCAAATATCTCAGCTGAGATATTTTCTATAAATATCTTATTATTAATTCCCTTTTTAATTAATTAATCTTATTAATTAATTAGTTAATGATTAAAACTATTTTAATCATTAATTCCTTTTTCTAAATTCTTTTAGAAAATTATTCTCTATTCTTATTTAATTACTTTAATTAAATATTTAATTAATAATATTAAGATCTTATCTTAAATAATTTATAATCAATTAAATCTCATTTAATTAATTTATAAAATTTGTTAAGTAATTATTTATTTCATAAATAAATAATGACTAGCTATTATTAATTATTCCTTCATCTATAATTTAATCTCTTTTATGGTGTGACTCTTTAGGTTCAATATTAAGCCGGTAGTAGAAATAAATAATAATAAACATTTTATTTATTATTTATATGAATTCTATTAATTCATTAAATATAATTAATCTGATTAATTATATTTATTCTACATCGTGAGTGATGCTTCTCAACATATCGCGACTATCCAGATAATACGAAATCATTGCTTAGAATACTTAGAACCTGTCAGTAATTAGTTACCGTACAATTAATTCCTTCTACCCTTCAATATCCCGATTAAATACAAGGCATGGAACTCGTGTCAAGCCTATCTAATTTAATCATATGATTTCTTATTCATAATGCAAAGTTCCTTTTAATGCAAATGAGAAACTCTTTCTAATTTCATTCACTCTGGCCAGAGATTCCTGAACTTGCATATCTAAGAATAACATAGGATATTCACTTCCTTTACTGGAAGGGGCAGATCCTTTATTGATCCGTTAACTTCTCCATACACAAATCACTATGCCCAGAATGGACCTAATGAATGTCCTAGAGACTAAGGATTAAACTAAAGCATAAATCATTGTGTATAAGATTACTCTAACGATCTCAAGTCTAAGGATACTTGTACAACTATTTACTTAATAAACAACTATTGACACGTGAGTAAACTCCATTAGTTGTTCTACTTATCGAGTCATGTTCAGTGAACTTATTCCTTAATAAGCACCTACATACTAGATATAGTGTCACCACACAAATGTCTATGAGAACAGACATCCTCCTAAGAGAGCTAGCATAGTATGTACTGATCTTTACGGATTTACCAATTTCCAATTAGTTATCCTATGATCAGGAATTGTTTAAGTCTAAAGCTATTATCTTCTAGATCTCATTATTACAATCTCATTATAATTCTAGAAGCTTTGCTCTAAACTATGGAACATCTTATTTAATACACTTCAAATAGATTAAGCCTGTAACATAAATACTTTATTATTATCAAATGAAATCAAACAAGAGTAGCAGAAAGTTTTTCCTAACTCATCATACATGATTGATTTTAGGTCAAACACTTTCAATCTCCCACTTGGCCTAAAGCCAATCACTCTGGTATCTAATACCCATCCGCTCCTTATGACGATCAAAATTTAACTGAGACAGCGGCTTCGTGAACGGGTCTGCTATGTTGTTATGTGTGTCAACTCTTTCGATCTTGACATCTCCTCTTTCGATGATCTCCCTAATCAAATGAAATCGCCGCAATATATGTTTGGTATTCTTGTGAGACCTCGGTTCCTTGGCTTGAGCTATTGCAGCGTTATTGTCACAATATAACACAATAGGCCCCTCTATGCCAGGAACCACTCCCAACTCAGAAACAAATTTCTTCATCCAAACAGCTTCCTTTGCAGCCTCACTTGCAGCTATATACTCTGCTTCTGCTGTGGAGTCAGCCATCGTAGATTGCTTACGACTTCTCCAACTAATCGCCCCACCATTTAGAGTAAACACATACCCTGACATGGATGTACTATCATCACACTCTAACTGAAAACTAGAGTCAGTGTAACCCTCTATTTTCAACTCAAACCCACCAAAAATAAGAAAAATATCATTAGTCCTTCTCAAGTACTTAAGGATGTTCTTTACTGCTTTCCAGTGGTCTTCACCTGGATTTGACTGATATCTGCTAGTCACACTAATTGAGTGAGCAACATCAGGTCTAGTACATATAATCGTGTACATGATAGATCCTATTGCCGACGCATAAGGAATCCTACTCATACGCTCTCTTTCTTCAGGCGTCTTAGGAGACATCTTGTCAGAAAGGGAGACTCCATGGCTCATCGGTATGAGACCTCTCTTGGAGTTTTCCATGCTAAACCTTTTAAGCACCTTATCGATGTACGTACCTTGGGTTAGACCTATCATTCTTCTTGATTTATCTCTATAGATCTTCATACCAAGAATGTAGGACGCTTCTCCCAAGTCTTTCATAGTGAAGTTCTTTGATAGCCACATTTTTACTGATTGCAGCATTGGTATGTCATTTCCTATTAAGCGTATGTCATCTACATACAAAATAAGAAATGTTACTGCGCTCCCACTAACCTTCTTGTAGACACATGGTTCATCTATGTTTTTGATAAAATCAAACTCTTTGATTGTCTCATCAAAACGGATGTTCCATCTTCGAGAAGCTTGCCTTAACCCATATATGGTTCGTAGTAGCTTACATACTAGATGTTCATTTCCTTTGGAAATAAAACCTTCTGGCTGTGTCATATACACTTCTTCTTCAAGTTCCCCATTGAGGAAGGTCGTCTTTACGTCTATTTGCCAGATCTCATAGTCATAGTAAGCTGCAATAGCAAGCAAAATCCGAATTGATTTGAGCAAGGCTACAGGCGAAAAAGTTTCATCAAAGTCAATCCCTTGTCTTTGTTTGAATCCTTTTGCCACGAGCCTGGCCTTGTAGGTCTCTACCTGGCCATTTGCTCCAATCTTTCTCTTGTATACCCACTTGCACCCTATAGGCTTCATATCCTTGGGTGCCTCTACCAAAGTCCATACTTGGTTGGCATACATGGAGTCCATTTCGGATTTCATGGCACTCTGCCATTTCTCTGAGTCAACACTACTCACTGCCTCGTTAAAGGTCATATGGTCGTCTCCATCAATGACCGCCAATTCATTGTCATTCTCAATGACAAGGCCATAATACCTCTCAGGTTAGCGAGACACCCTTTGTGATCTACAGATGGGCTGTTCTACGGAAGGTTGTTCAATATGAACAGATGTTTCCTCTTGAACCGTAGTAGTTTGTTCTTCATGAACTTGATCAAGTTCAATCTTGCTCCCACTATTCCCTTCAAGGATAAACTGTTTTTCCAGGAAGGTAGCATGTCGGGAGACAAACACCCTTTGTTCGGTGTAAAAGTAATACCCTAAAGTCTCTTTAGGATATCCTACAAACCTACATTTCACGGATCGAGATTCTAGCTTATCGGGGTCAACTTTCTTGACATAAGCCGGACATCCCCAAATCTTAACGTGCTTAAGACTCGGTTTCCTTTCTTTCCATATCTCATACGGAGTTTGAGGAACAGATTTGGAAGGCACCTTGTTCAATATATATGCTGATGTTTCCAATGCATAACCCCAAAGTGATATTGGAAGATCTGTATAGCTCATCATGGATCGAACCATGTCCAACAAAGTTCGATTTCTCCTTTCGGATACTCCATTCAACTGGGGAGTGGCCGGAGGAGTCCATTGAGAGACTATACCATTTTCTTTGAGATAATTTAGAAACTCGCCACTTAAGTATTCACCTCCTCGATCTGATCGAAGGGTTTTAATACTATACTTGGTTTGTTTCTCTACTTCATACTTATATTCTTTGAACTTTTCAAAGGCTTCGGATTTGTATTTCATCAAATACACATATCCAAATCTAGATCGATCATCCGTAAAAGTAATAAAGTATGAATATACACCCATGGATTGCGTGGACATCGGCCCACACACATCTATATGTACCAATCCAAGCAACTCCGCAGCTCTTTCTCCATGTCCACTAAATGGAGATTTGGTCATTTTGCCTAACAGACAAGACTCGCATGTAGGATATGATTCAAAATCAAAAGGTTCTAGTAACCCTTCCTTATGCAATGTCTTAAGTCTATTTTCACTAATATGACCAAGTCTGCAGTGCCACAAGTAGGTGGGATTTTCATCATCTCTTTTTCTTTTATTACTATGTTCAATTTGAAGTAAACTATGTTCTACGTCACATACATACAAACCATTATTTAAAATACCAACACTATAAAGAACATTATTTCTAAAAATTGAACATTTATTATTCTCAATAACAAACGAAAAACCATCCAAGTCTAACATGGGAATAGAAATAATATTACTCACAATTGAGGGAACAAAATAACAATTATCCAAAATAATAGTCTTGCCCGTAGGCATAAGTAAATCAAACGATCCTACAGCTACAGCAACAACTCTTGCTCCATTGCCCATACGTAGGATCACCTCCTCTTCTTCAAGAGTCTTACTTCTCCTTAGTCCCTACAACGAATTGCAAATGTGAGAACCACAGGCGGGATCTAATACCCAAGTAGAAGTTTGATTAAGTGACATATTTAGTTCGATCATGAACATACCTGAAGCAGAAGCGGTAGTCTCACCACCCTTCTTCTTCTTCAATTCTACAAGGTAAGCCTTACAGTTTCTCTTCCAGTGCCCCACTTTGTTGCAGTGAAAGCAAACAACTTTGCTTTTGGGATCTTCAGCTTTTGGAGGAACTAGCCTTTTCTCACATACCTTCTTCTTCTTCTTAGGAGGGCTCCTCTTCCTCTTCTTAGGGTTAGAGCCTTCACCAATTTGAAGAACAGAACTCTTCTTTGTGGGAAAATTCGACTCAGCAGTTTTCAGCATGTTATGGAGTTCAGGCAAGCTGACATATAACTTGTTCATGTGAAAGTTCACAACAAACTGCGAGAATGAATCTGGAAGTGATTGCAAGACCAGATCCTGATTCAACCCCCCATCCATGACAAATCCAAGTTGTCCAAGACGCTCAATCAAATTGATCATCTTGAGCACATGAACATTCACAGATGATCCCTCAGTCATCCTACAACGGAACAGCTCCTTCGATATCTCATATCGAGCTGTCCTTCCTACCACATCATACAAATCTTGTAAACCACAACCAGTGCACAAGACGTCAGCACAATAAGAAAAGAATTGTCTCTTCATAATTAAGGAATTAGTTAACTACACGAGGAATTGATGACAGACAAAGAAATAATTACAAGGATTAATTTAAAGGTATTTCTGAATTCAAGACAAGTCAAAGTCAAGGGAAGTGAAAATCAAGAACAAGTTAAAGTCAAGACAAGTCAAAATTTATTACTAAAGTTTAATCTATTGCCTTAGGCACCCTCAAGGTTACTCAACATTGTAGGACCCTGAAGAGTAATCAATAGCTCTTGGCGCCCTCAAGAGTTGATTAACACTTTTAGGCGCCCTCAAGAGCAAACTAAAGCTCTTGAAGCCCTCAAGGTATATCAATACTTCAAATCACTCTCAAGGCTTATCTACACTACAAGGTGCCCTCAAGGATCAAAGCCTACAGGCACCCTCAAGGATCAAACACTATAGGCGCCCCCAAGGTCAATCAAGAGCTATAGGCCACCCAAGACTAAACAAGAACAAAAGGCGCCCTCAAGATTGATCAAGTCTTCTAGGCGCCCTCAAGGCTCATCTACACCTCCAAGCGCCCTCAAGATTGATCAAGGCTTCTAGGCGCCCATAAGGCTCAACTACACTTACAGGCGCCCTGAAGCTTCAATCTATTAGTTGAAGCGCCCCCAGCAATTTCCTTTATTAAAGTCAACACTATATAAACAAAATGACTTGCTCATTTTTAAAGGTTGAAAAATATACAACCAGACACAGAGATACAGATAGAGTAACAGAACACGGAGAAGAAGAGATACAAAGCCATACACATACCTTTTTTTATCAGGGTTTTATAATCTAGCCGGTTCATTGTGTTGAAAATATATAGGGCTATTATAAAACACTCTCTGTGAGATTGATTTTCTTTTGTACAAACACATAGTCAAACATTTTAATAGGAATCAGTCATATCTCTTTGTTGTAGCGAAGAACTAATTTGTTCTTCGGAAACCGGTTCATTTAAAACCGGGTGTAGCACCCCTTTAGGTTTATATAAGAAAGATATATTCCCCGAACCTTGCGTCGTTAATTTACTTGCTAATTTTCTAGAACTTATATGTTTATTCATAAATACAGAAAATTTGTAAGCAACTCTCTTAAACACTACAAATATCCAAAACCACTCTGAAATAATAATTTATTCATCCGCAAATTCCAAAAAGAATTTAAATTATCGTGACTATCGTATTCAACCCCCTTCTACGATACTTCGGGACCTAACAATTGGTATCAAGCCGGACTGATTGATATACAAATCAAGATCCACAACTCAGTGAAGCTCAGGGTGTCGTAGCTGTTTAGACTACACAAGTTTAGAGGACTTGATAAATAAATTTATTTTATGAATTTAAATTTTAATAAGTTATTTTTATATATTTATTTTTAAATAAATTTATTTTATAAATTTAATTTAAATGAGTTTACTATTTAAACTTGAATAAGTTTATTTCATAAACTTAATTTAAAAAAATTTATTTTATAAATTTAATTTATAATAAATTTATGATTTAAACTTAAGTAAATTTATTTTTATATCTTAAATATATTTGTTTTGTCTATTTTAGGTTTACAGCATTTCAACGTCACTCACACCATTTGTAGTCTACTTCAGGTTTACATCACAATTTAATTTTTATTTTAGATTTATTTATTTTTCTAAAAAATTTAAAATTCTTGAAAACTAAAATTTTTCTTAAGTATTAATTTACGATATTTTAATTTTTAAGAAAATTCTAAGTTCCTGAAAATTAATTTGTTATAAATTTTTATTTTTGATTAATTTATTTTCTAAGAAAATTAAAAATTCTGTAAATTTAAATTTTTCTTAAATATTAATTCGAGGGTGTTCAAGAAGTAGTAGATGAAGATTTTTCCGAGAATTGTAGACAACTAAAATTGAATGAAGAAAACCCAATGAACTTAATTCTGGAACAGGTTGAAGAATAGGTGGTATTAATTTTCTCAATGATTTACTCCATAGGATCCCACTGGTTATTCGAATGCTGGAAAAGAAGAGATTAATTTGGGTTCAGTTTTTGGTTGATTTGAGTTGAATTTTTGGATGAAAAATTTTATGGGTTAAAGTAGTGAATGAGAATAGACTGGACTACCTGGCATCTCAGTACAAACCTTAAAGTTTATTCTGCAAGGAGATTATAAGAAGTTCATATTAACACTGCAGATCATCCGGAAAATAAGGATACAACCATCGGGAATCTAAGGATACAACCACATCTTCTTTAGAGGAACTATTTGTGTGTTGAAGACCTATGAACTAGAACAAGAGCTGGAGAAGATAATATTTAGGAAAGCAGGTTATTAGCATATTCACTGTATTTGTGACCCAGGAACCAAATTTGATTGAAGTCAAGGTTGAGAACCTTTGAACAGAAATGAAATGATCTAAGAAACTGAATTGAAGATGTAGTAGCTCGAGATAGTGGTCAAGGTGTTATATGTGAATTTGACACTTTGAAATAACTTAAGAAATTGGACAGCAAGTTAAGCCTGCAAGGCAACTGGAAGTTTAGTGACATCAGATTTAGACGGAATCCCAATTCTCAATCTAAGGTCCTTACCTATAGATTCCATTAAGGAGATTTTCAAGATCAGTTCAAGAGGCTGTTGCAAGACATGGATAATTAAAAATAGAAAGACAAGGTTAAGGTTATGTTACACAGTTTGAAGAAGCATGTACAAGCAAAAGATGAAAGAGACTATGTTGGGTTGTAGTAGGAATCTCAATCATTAGTAAGGATGCAACAAGGGAAAACATTTATTGGTGAAGTTAAATGTAAGGCTTGTTCTATTAGTGACAGTAATGAACCACATGGATATCTAGTATCAATGATCAACACTGGAGATGAATCACTAAGCACTTTACAAGTACATATTCCAACTAGTATACTTTTATCTAATTCAAAATTATAGAAGTATTAAGTATTGAAATGTATTATATTCATGCCAACATGTTAGCATCTTAGGACTTAAATGCTTGATTGGTTGCTAAGAATAAGATATTGCATGCTAGGACTTATGAGTCAAAATTAGTACATTTCATTCTTGATTTTCCATGCAGTAAAATGAATATCTGGAGAATTAGATAGGGTGTTCTAGACGGTTAGGTGTAACCCTGAACATTTGCTTGAACTTGATTTAAATCTTATGTGATTTAATACCTTCGCTAATGTTGTGAAAATTGTTAATAGACAAACAGGTCATAGAACAAATATTTTATATTTGTTCTTACTTGAAATTGTTTATGTGCTTATTTTCATATGATTTGCTCTCACTCACACAGTTGCACTTAAATGCCATATTAGATCATGTATTACTTGTTAGGGATAAGATAGATTTAAAAGATGGTAGAATTATCTAAGTAGTCAGTAAAACTTGTAGATTCAAGGCTTAATCTAAAACTGACTTAGATAATTAGAGGTAATTAAAATGTTAGATAACAACATAAATGGATTAGACATAATTAGTAATTAATCTGTTAGTTCTTCTATTTCATGTGCTTTTAGAAACATTATTGAATATCTCTAAATCTACTTGACACCTGTCACATTTGTGTAAGATGGTTAAAGTAGATACTACTGAATTTTCTAATATGCATAGCATGCCTGAATTGCATAATTCTTATCTATAATGTGTTGAAGCTGAATGTTTACTATGTGTTCTTATTTTCATACTTGTTCATTTAAATTTGAAAATGCACATCTTAAGACTTGCATTATCTTAGGCAAAGCATGTATAAAAATCACAATAGGGTAAAGACTGCTAGTCCATCTAAAGTCAGGTTGGAATCACTAACCAAATAGCCTAAAGACTACCATGTCAAGGCTGCTACATGAGAAGTGATCAGTCGAAGATAAGTTCGTGCATGTTAAGGTTGAAGCTGTTGTTGCCATTGTTGAAAGAAATATCTTTAACCCATCTGGACTCAATTGAAGTTGAGTTCCAAGAAGCTTAATCATTTGTGATTGCAGAGTATGTAACAAAAGACAAAATTTATGTGATTTCATGAAATTTATTGTTCGAGACATATGATTAAGATTGGAGCTCTGACATCACAGTTGGTTGAGAAAACCTACCCAACGGTAACCTTTGGAGATGAAAGCAAAAGATGTATAAGGGATTTGGCTATCATGTTTTTGGAATTGTCATCACTGGAAGCATATTTCTTATTAACGGACTTAAGCACTATCTATAGGGCACTAGGAAATTCTTTTTCAAGGGTTTTATAGAAAAGCATTGAAAATGAAAAGTGTTTGATCTGAAGCAAAAAAGATGGAAGCTCACTGAACAGGGAGTGAGAAAATTTATTCGTAGCTGACATGTATTATGTATGCAAAGGTGAAGTTAACTTTTCAGTAAGCTTCATCAGTAAAGAGTTAACTATGGTAGAAGAAGCTCTCACACTTGTTGGTCAAGATAATGGATTCTCCGATAAAGATGTAATTAGTGAGAGGACTACTTCATATGGAATTCTATCTAGAAGGACATTTTGAAGTATGTCATATAGGGAAGTCAATGAAAACATCACACCGAGGCAAATTATGTCACGAAAGAAATATGCTTAGTGGTAGTTGGTGACAACCCTAATTGCAATTTGGTGATGTTAGTGCATTCAACAGATAATGGCCCCGTTTGTCTGGACTTATAAGCAGCTTATAAGCTGAAAAAGTTGGTATATATGTACTTTTTCTAAAAATAAGTAACTTATTTTCAAATTTGAAAATAAGATTTGGTCTTAAATTTCTAAAATAAATATTAATTTTCAAAAAAAAGAAGAAAATACTTTAAAAAAAAGTAACTTATTACTTATAAACTAAGCCAAACACCCCCAATATATCACAGGTGATGATTGATCACATCAGGAAGATAAAGCTGGAAGCAAAGTAAGTTGTGAGAACTTTGAAGTCATATATTAAAACTGAATTTCACGAATAAAGTTCTAAATGAAGTTTGCACTTATAAAGGTACTTTGAAGCTGAAGCAATTAACACAGAATGTTTCTTTAATCAACAAAGATCGTGAAAAGACATCATATGAGTTAATGGCCAACCAGAAGCAAATAATGAAGCTCTTTCATGTATTTGGAGGAAATTAATATTTATTGAAGATTTATATGAGTTTCTTGGCAAGTTTGAAGTTAAGGCTCATGGATCAATTTTTCTCGGCTACTCATTGAAGTTGAAAGCTTACAAGGCATATGTGATGTAAAACCAGAACGTGATTGAATGTCTGAATGTATCCTCCAACTACACCAAGCTCACTAACATTCATATGAATGACTATTCTGAATCTTTGAAGTTTGACATCTTGTTAGAGTAAATTCATATACTGATGATGAAACTGAGGTTACAGAAGGAATCAATGATAATGATGATGATTCAGATCCTAGTAGTGGATATGGTAGTGAAACTACACAACTCGTGAACGTTAACAGAATCCACTGAATAAGGTAAAGGATCTTCAACACATCCTAGCAGCAACTCAGGGGGAGCAAATAATAGAACGATCTACTAGTCGTACTCAACACAATGAAGATCAAAGGAATACATCAAGAATATATCTGCCAAGAAAAAAGGTTTGAAGTCAAAGTCATTCCTGGAGTCTAGTATTTAGTGATCCGGATTTTAGAGTAAAGGATAGAAGTGATATGCAAAGTAAATAGTTATTCTTCGAGAAAGAACAATCGTTAACAATTGGTAGCCCAAAGTAGAGTGAAGATACACTGATTGATCCAGATTGAGTGATATAAATGCAATATGATCTCAATCAATTCGAAAGGCAGAATCTACTGAAGCTGGAACCCAGACCACAAGACAAGGGAGTATTTGGTATTATAAGGGTTTTCAAAGACTAGATAATTATTTGCATTGTTACGAGGGACAAAGCCAAACTGGTTGTTACAGGTTACTATCAAGTAGAAGGTATCGATGATGATGGAAACTGAATCTTCGGGACTTTCAAGATCTAACTACAAGCACTAGTGACGAGACTTGATCCTATCAGGGCTGAATAAGTTGATGATCTAATAATAGCATATCTGTAGCACATGCTGAGCATTCAAGCATGGATATCTATCAGATGAATGTGAACAAGTGCACTCCTGAATGGTGAGTTGGAAGTTAAAGTTGATGTACAACAACTCATAGACTTTGAAGTTGCAGATCTATTGGAATTTGTATATCATTCTCTTCACAAGCTCTCTATGACGAAGATAGGGACTAATCAATCGTTTAGGATATGGTATGACATTCTAACTTGTGTATTACTTGAAAATGATTTAGTAAGATTGTTATACATATATATCTCTCTAGAATACAAGGCACACACAATGTAATATATATGCAAGAATACTATGATTGTATTATATGTGGGTCTACTAACAAAACTTATGCAAGAGATATTTTACTAAGTAAATGCAGAGTAGGTACAAGATGAGCATGTTCGAAGAGTTGCAATTCTTTTTGGAATATAAATAGTTCAAAGGAATGATGGCAATTAAAGTAAGTCAAAGATCTTTTGAAGATGCACAATTTAGAAGATTCTAGACTTGCCAGAACTTCTTGCCAACAAACCACTAAGCTTGATCAGGGAAAATCAGGTATATGAACTGAAGTGACAAGCTATAGAGGTATGTTCAACTCAATACTTATTCAAGTGCATAAAGACCATATATTTTATTCTCAATATGCCTATGTGCAAGTTTCCAAGTGGATACTATAGAATCTTATCTTATAGCTAAGATATGAATTGTTAGATATCTTAAGGGATTACCAATTCTTTTAATCAGGTACCCTGATGATACTAGGTTTAACCTATTGGCTATATAGATATAGATGATACAGGTTGTAAGAAAGACAGGGAAGTAATTCCTAGAAGCTGTCAATTTTGTGGAAGAAATTGATTTCTTGTTGAAATGAGAAGAAAAACTTAATACATAGTTGCAGCAAATGCAGAAATTAATGCAACTAGTCAATGTGATGTTCTGATCTTCTGGACAAGGAAGCTTCTTCAATTCCAACAACTCTGTTGAACACTCTCTACACCACTCATGGAACAAGTGCAAGGACATCAGGTATCATTTCTTTCTAGAGTGATCCTTAGTAGAATAACTTGCAGATATTTGCTAAATAACTTGATAAATTCATTTTATCTAAGTTGGTTAGTGAACTTGAGATATTATTTATATGCATATTTGTTGAGAATCCCATTTGCAAGGAACTCTTAAATGAGTTCACAAGTGTTAAATTGTCTATATTTAAAGGACTTGTTGATTTGTTTGAAATCCAGTACCTCATGTTTTTCGCTACTAGTTTAATTATCACGCTTACAATGTTATATGCATATGTTACCTAGTTAAATTTTCTAGCATAAGTTAACAACATAATTATTTGTAAATTAAATATTTGATGAGGTACCTCATGCTTTTTGCTACTAGTTTAATTAATTGCTCTAATACTTTTAATATTTTTTACAAATAATTGTGACACTTTTGGTATTAGTGATGTTATTTAGAATTTATGTTCTAAGTGATTAATGCATATTTCAAAAATCACTAGTATGGAAAGCTGAAGTATTTTCTAAGTCATGTGTATAAAATTCTCAATATTTTATATACTAAGGAAATATTTCTAAATTTGATTTTGTTAGCGAAGAGTTGTAATTCGGATCATAAATATTAAATGTCAATATTTATAGGACTTGTGAATTTCTTTTCAACTATTTCCTCGACCGTAAGTATATCATTAATAATTGTTATTATTATAATTGTAATATGCTCGAGTGACAATTATTAGATTTAGCGTAGTAAGTTATATGCTAATATTCAATCTTATGGATATTTAGTATTTAGCGAAATTATTTTATCTTATTAAAATTATGCATTGAAGCAATTCAATGTTTATTAGTTTCATAATTTTGATTTGATAAAATATTAGAAGCATAATTTCTTGCATTTTGAAATTATTGATAAATATCAAGTAATGATATATTGTTAATGTTTCCGTGCAATTAATGATGATATTTTTAGTATTAGTGATAATACATGTGTTTATTTAAAAATCACTAATAATAAAAATATGTCTTTAGTCTTGTTTTACTGAATGATTGCCATGTTTATTTGATTTATATATATATGCATGTTTGTGGTAACTGTTTAGTATTACATGAGTATTACTATTAGTTTTCTTTCTTTGACTGAATTTTAAATTTGAATGTATTGAAAATAATTTCTTGTCTATTTCTTTTCCAAAATATTTTATCCTACAATATATTCACTTTCTATCAGTTTTAAAGAAGAAAACCTCAAAATTCTTTTTTGAAACTTTTCTTTTGAAAAATCCTTTGATTTACAGCCCTTTTTTTATTTCTAAAACTTATAGAATGAATCAATTTTTCTCGAGGATATTCTTTTTCTAAATCTCAAATCTTTTATCCTCTCTCAAAAACAGGTTTTAAATGCTACATTTTCAAAACAGTTTTCTCTCTTAATTTTTCCTTTTAAAGTGGCAGAAACTTTGTGACTGCTATTTTATTCAGAGAAATTGTTTTTTACTTTGAGGTACCAATCACTTGTAAAATGATTTGTTTTTAAAACACTTTTCTCAATGTATGTTCCACATTGATTCATAGTACTAAAATAGTGGTTGTTTCTTTGAAAGCCTTGTACTGTATTGCTAAGCATACATTCACCCCCATTGTCATGTATTTTTATTTTAAGACGGGGATACATTCAGATGGATGAAAATGATTTAAATCATAATTGCTTAATGAGTTAGAAAATCATTGTCCTCTATCTGATAAGGATATTTTGTAGAACTATTTTCAAAACATACAGTGCTAAGTTTTAATGGAAAAAAGTCATTTTATCGAGATATAATTTGGTAAGAGAGTTGAATTTCTTCTTTAGTATAAATTCCCGTATTTTATTATGGGAAGTTTTCCTTATAAGAAATTCATAATGGATAGAATTTTTCTTCTCTGATATACTTTCCCGTATTTTATTATGAGATATGTATCTCAAAGAAAATTTTGTATCGTGCTCTTAAATGTTAAATCTTTAGTTCCGACAAAACTCTTTTATTGAAAAGCACTTTAATGCAATCTATTACAATTCCTCAGTATATTTTTCCTTCTCTCTGAGATGAAAAATATATTTTCGAATGATAATATGATTATCTTTTTATCTTGTTGACTCTGTCCGTTCATCCCCCAGTGGCTTTAGAAGCTGGCCAAGAGGTTGAAAACCCATCAATCTCTTACCCAAGCCACAGTACCAAACACTGATTCATCCACATCCATATATTAACCCCTGGAGATATAAGGAACAAATGTTACTTAGAGGTTTATTAGGGAGAAACTGCACTTGATGCAACAAATAAGGATGAAGTCGGAAGTGCACCCACAACTTTACCTCCAGAGAAGAAAAGTAGTATATAAACTAAGGTAACTGTAAACTCATCTGCATCTTCTCAAAAGGATGCAGAACAATAAAGGCAATAAAACTATCTCTGGAATCATTCTCTCAACAAGGTGAGTTCATTGAAATTCGCTCGTCAACTAGAGCACCTTGTAATGAGTCAAGCACACCACCGACACTAACGCTGATGGTAAGACTAAATAGATAAATACTAGGAACACATTGCAAGGTGTGCACAATGAGAGGTATAGATATTCAGAAGAGATATGGACCCTAATTTGCCATACATTATGTTAGGTCCAAATGTGTTGTAGAGGGGGGGTGAATACAACTTTTCGAATTAAAGAAGCAATACATACTATGTAATAAATGAACACAATGATTCAAGGAATATATGTTTTATATATAACTTGAAAGGGTTGCTACAGCATTCATTACAAAGTACACCAGAAGTAAAGAGGGTAGTAAATGATGCTAAGCTCTGTGAATATACTCTCTCTCTTTTACAAGTGTTTATCTCGAAAAATTTTGCTCTCTTAAAATAATACACAAGTACTTCTATTTATACTATTTGTAATCTATGTCTTGTAGTCTTCAAAGTTAAGATATACGTGGCCCAATGATGTCCACATAAATCTTATCTAATCTTGAAAGCTTAGAAATCTGCCAATTAGATGATGCCATGTGTCATGTTGAAACTGCCCTCCATGTAGAACATCTACTTGAGAACTTCTACTTGGCCATCTCGAATATCTATCTCGAATATTCTATCTCGAATATTCTACATAGGAATGTTCTACTTGGCCATCTCGAATATTCTATCTCGAATATTCTATCTCGAATATTCTACATAGGAATGTTCTACTTGGCCATCTCAAATATTCTATCTCGAATATTTTGTACTTAGAAAAATTCTGGGCTTTAACTTGAAACTTCAATGCAGCATCTTGAACTTGTGATTTCTTTATGTCTTCCAAATTCTTCAACAAGCTTTTGAACTTGGATCTCTATTACTGACATAAACATACTATCAATGTCCTGACACTTGATGCAATGGTCTGATTCATAAGTGACTAGTCTTGATAGTGTTTCTGCTTCTTGAATAGATTACCATATTCAATTAGTAATGTGGCTTTCCAAATATTGCTTTCCTTCTTGTTCACTTGAAATCAATTAGTCTTATTGATACTGATAGTTATGATCTTGAGTCTTTAAGTTACAAACCACTGAGGCATGAACAACTTTGTCTTGAACTTCTTTCAATGATTTCTTCTTTGTTTGATCATAGTTAACAAATTGAATTGTATCAATTACCTTGTCTTCATAGTTAACATTGATTTCTTTGTGACTTCATGTTCTTGATTGTCTTCTGGTTAAGTATCTTTTCTTTTAGTTGAGTTACATAAGTTATAGTGTTACAAGTTTAGACACTCTGTCTTTCAATCTCCCCCTATTTGATAGTCTAACAATGACATTCAAATTAACAAAGGGATAACTCAACTAAACAATGAGACGAGAAAAAGATAAATAACATTACTGTCTTGTTTGAATTACAACTGAAATAAACTTGAAAACAATTCAAAGAACTAGAATAAATAAAACTTAAGCTAGTCAGAAAATTCGAACTTCGAATTAACGATCATTTGAGTGATTCCTATCACCTGGATTATTTCATACCTTTCAGTCAAACTTATATCACCTTATTGGATCCGCTCTGATTCACGGTTACAGTATGGTAAGTTAGCTTATCTCGCATACCGTGATCAGGTGAATTTTCCTCAAGTGAGTTAAAGCAACCAAAAAAAAATGAATTTTTTCCAACTTCAAGTTCACACCACTCTGACCGCTAATTCTAATTCCGTCTCTTCTTCCTAACTTCTTCAGCTTGGCGCTTCTCCTCCTTCAACCTTCTGCGCCTTTCCTTCTGCTGTTGTTCTTTCTTGTAAACTGGATCATGAAACTGCTTCCACCTTGCATTCAACAGACTTACCGCTTCCATTTCTAGAGGATTCCTGGGCTCTGGATAAGGATGCCTGAAAAGCCTTCTTAGTTTGTCCACCTCCTGAGTAGTTCTGATCTTTGGAATGTCCTCAAAGTTCTTCATTATGAGCTGTAACTTCCAATGAGATTTTTCAGCCTTAAACTGACAATAGATCATTTTAGGGTAGCCCTTAACACGGTTAGTATTATGGACACTAGCCGCATCTCGCTCTATTCGCTTCTTTTCCACCACTACTTCAGACAAGTACTTAAGGAGTCTCTGCTTCTCATCTACATTCTCATTCTCCACTTCGCCCCATTTGAATACTTCTAAAACTCTCTCCAGAAAAGCAGCATCTTGAGTCTGCAGCAGCCATTTCCTGCTCATGTGCAACAATGTTTGATTTTGGTCTGCGTCTATGAATGCTAAAGCATCAGCTGTGTTATCGGCATATGAGTGTATCCAGTATACCCTATCTCTCCCTGGAACACCAACTGCCTCCCTTATTTCTCCTTGTTCCAGAGATCCAGAAGGAAGAGTCAGAGCTTCATCTACATTCTTAACAGCTTGTAGAATATTCCACTTTCTTTCAATTAGCTCCGGCTCAATCTTTACATTGTCTAGAGGGTTTGGAGCAATAATGTCACACTTCCAGATTTCATTGCTCATCTTGAATATGACCCTCTGAATGAACTCTACTGACTTCTCCTTGATGTCAGAAGTGAATCCCTTACTCATCATTTGCCTGCATACCGCCTTTCGGGATTCTACTGATAGAGCCATTAGGTCATTTTCCTCTAAGCTCACCCTCTTCATCTTTCCATCAACAACCATCCGAACAATATCAGGATTCGCTGAGAATTCTGGTCCCTTGTCCTCTGCTAGCTGCATTAACTGATCCCTATACAGAATGCTAAGCTCCTCAGCTTGAGAATATTGAATTTTTGTTGCTAGCAAGAACAACTCTGACGCAGATCTTCTCGAGATGAATTGATCATCCACATACAAGAAAGATGTTGGGACTCCTTCGACTAAAGACAGGATGACCTGCCATTCCTTAACCATTGCATTGTATCCAATTCTGACTTTTGAGATCAATCTTTTCAAAGCATTTATGTAGTCAACAATTAGTGGATTCTGCAAGTTCAAGTTGTAGAACAAGTCTTCCGCCTCTTTGTTATGAGTTCCTTTTGTACAAACTCCTGATAGAATCTTCCTTGCTTCATCCCATTTCTGTCCTATCCTTTTCTTGTCCAGATCTACTTGAGGATCAGCTAACCTTGCAAGCTCATGATCATACTGTTTCTCCTTAAGCTCCGCTTTCTTTTCAAGAAAAACAGCCTCATCCTGCATCATCTTCATTTTATAGAACTGAGCTTGTTCCAAGGCCAGCTGTTGGGCTTCTAGAGTTTCCTTATCAACAGGTATTTCTTCAGGATGTCCGGAAGACATTCCAGCACCTCCACCTTGTTCCTTCAAAGATCTTCTAATAGCATGTGCTAATGGAACATCCTCCATATCAGAATCTGAATCAAGTACTTCATGTGCCTCTTCCTGATGACGACTCAAGTCAATGAATGGCTCTTCTTGTTCAGCCACCACTGCCTTACCCTTCCTCTTTCTTTGAGCCTCTTCTTCATTCACTGACTCATTTTCTTTGACAACATCAGCAGTTTGTTCTTCAATTTCTTCAATTATTACCGACTGCTGTCTCGTCTCCTTACCACTCTCCCCCTTAGGTGAGTTATCCCCAACACCACCTTTCTCGCCAGATCCAGCAGTTGCATGAGAACCACCAAAACCAGAACCCGAGGGTCCAGCTCCACCAGCACCTCCAGCACCACCAGTACCATCATTATCAGGGGGAGGCTGATTAAATTGTTCGTCAAAGCACTCGGGGGGAACAAAGCTTCTAACTGCATACATCATCCTGCTGATCTCTGTCGCCATGGTATGCATTATGCTCTCCACTGCTCCCATTCTCTCATTCAGAGTGCTGCCCAAGATACCACCAGCATGGCCCAAGTCATTCACCTTATTTGTCAACTCATCCATCGCTGTTGCTTGACTGGCCATCCGTGCTGCGTAATCATCAAGAGCTCGTTGATTGTCACCAATATTGATCCCCAACTGCCCCATCGACTGCCCGAACTGCTTGATTTCAGTTTCAATTGCTGTCATACGCGTGTCAAGATTTTCAAGATAAAGGGACGGTGTTTGGTCTGGGTGTCCTCGCTCTAAAAATCGTTCTGGTAGTGTTTGTCGCTCGGTTTCGGGCCTTAAAAATGAAGGTCCCTCACTCCCTAAACGCTCGCACACACTCCCTGTCTCACGCTCGTGTATGTTTTCAACAATAGTCCTGAAAGAGAAAGCAGTACCTGCAGAAACTGGATAAGCAAAGTAAGTAGCAGTAATGGGATCTGGTCCGGTCATGTCCTGAGGTGGAATCTCAGGCTGAGAGGCCGCAGAGTGTTCTAGTACAATATCAGAACCGATCCTCTCTGCAGCATTAGTATGTACCGGTGAAGGTACTTCGAAAGCAATGAAAGCTTGTTGCCGCTCTGAAGTAACAGGCTCTTCAGAAGGCATAGAATCCTCACCATCTTCCCTATGTGTTGAATGTGCACGGGGCGAACCACTCGCGTGAGGTGGAGTGGTTGTGATAGACACACTAGGGTGGGACTGGGCTTTAGAAGTTACAGCATGAGAAAATTTAGGTTTCTTCCGAATAAGGGGCTGCACTTCAGGGTCACTCTCAGAACCCTCACCTAAATCTAAAACTGCCTGCCTTTTAACTCCCGTTAGCGAGGGTGAAAGAGAGGAAGCAAATGTGTCAGACTCCGAATCAGAAATATAGCTCTTGCCCGGGGATAGATCCTGCGGGCTAGCAGAATCTTGGGCCATGGAATCAGATTTAGGGGAAGAAGTATCAGTAGTGTGAACAGAGAGTTGCTCTTGTTCAAAGAAAGTACCTTCTTCATTACCTTGTCCGGCAGGTGGAGTAGATTGTCTGGTCCTCTGGCCGGCAGATGATTGTGCGTGAGAGTGTCCATCATCATCTTCATCATCATTTTCATCATCATTGTCATCACCAATACTCTCGTCCGGAATCCCCTGGAATGCGTCAGCATGGGCAGAGGGATTCTGAGCATGTGATGAAATGTGGGAGGTCCCCGCCATGGAAGTGATACCTGCATCAAACTTAACCCATACTTGAATGTTATCAGCAATAGACATCGGCTTACCATGATGCTTATCTTGATTAGCAATCGTCGTGAGTGACTTGGTGCCCATGCCCAAGGATACAGATGTCGCACTTGTGGCAAATGCCTGTCTCACAGATAAAGCATCAATAGGTACTAAGTGATTAATAAGCATTTGTAGGAACCGAGGATACCAACAGACAACGTTAGTAGATGTCAGGTCTCGACTTGCAGGAGTTCCCATAGCAGTCACGATCTCGGAAAGAATGATCCTGCCATAATTAATATTTAATTCACGAGCAAGGGAAACTGCAAACACCTGCATGGGAATTGGAATTTGATGAAAATCTTTTTCGCGTGCCCGAAAACATCTGGTGATGGCCTCGAAAAAGTAGTTCCATTCCACATGGAAGTATTGTTTCTGGATGGCGCCAGTTGAGATCCGTCCAGAGGGAGGGTAGCATCCAATTTCTTCAAAGAATTTAATACGTTCAGCTGTGTTAGGTTCGGGGTCATAAACATCTCTTACTGGGAACCCCAGAACCCGGTTGAACACTTCCTCCGTGACTTCAAATTCATGACCCGCCAAGGTAAACCTGAAACCATAGGGGGTAGATTTACTCCCGAAAATAACCGCACTAGTCCATAATTGCTGCAAAGCATCATGGACTAGTGTCGGTTTTGCAGTAAACGCAACACTAGCCTTGGAATACAGATTTAGGAATCGTATCCAAAACTTGAAGCGCGGGAGTTGATCACCAATATCCGTAGGAATATTATAAAAATTGTTTCTGGCAAGTGAAAATTGGTGATTCATGTTTTGAAAAAAAATTCTTTTTTTTTGACTTAATTATATTTTTGTTTTGAAAGAAACAATAACAAAAAAAAATTAAGCACAAAAGTAATCAGAACAATTCCTTGTAATTAGACAAATAACTGGCTATGTATTTAAACTATGGAACAATTCTCAATGAAAGAAGCGAAATCAAGACTTTAGCAATTTATGTAATCAAAATCACCAACCACTGTTGAAACACAGAACACTTATGTAATTAATAACACCGGGAAATTAATAACACAGGGAACACTTCTATCGATGTGCGTGTGTGTAAATATGCGTGTATAGATCGTTGTATGGAAAACAAACACAATTAAAGATACACGGATTCACAGTAACACACAAAGAGAGATGTAAATAGTAATGGCAGATGAGAATTGGACAGCAATTCGAGATATGTAACAGTCTTAACACAAATCGAATGAACAGTATTGCAAAGGTTTGAAATCGCAGGGAGGGAGGGTGGGGGCTGTAAAAATCTATGGTTAAAACAATTAGGTAAAAGTGAAAAGAAAGACGGGTTAATGTTGTATATATAGGCATATATGTGCAAAGACGAGAATATCCCTGTGAAAATAAAAAACGTTAAGTACATACAGGGGAACATCAAGTCGAACACTATCTCGAACATCAAGTCGAATATTCGAGATAGTGTTTGAGATAGGTCTATCTCGAACATCAAGTCGAATATTCGAGATAATGTTCGAGATGACACCAACACTAACAGTTAATCACTTAAACAATTAAAAACAGCATTAAAAACCCACCTGGGAGTCCCAACTCGAAATTTCAAGAATAAGTTTTGAGAGAATTGAATTTTAGGTCTAATTCGAACATCAAGTCGAAATTCGAGATAGTGTTCGAGATAGGGTCTATCTCGAACATCAAGTCGAATATTCGAGATAGTGTTCGAGATAGGGTCTATCTCAAACATCAAGTCGAATATTCGAGATAGTGTTCGAGATAGGGTCTATCTCGAACATCAACTCGAATATTCGAGATAGTTGAACTCGAATTTTATCCCAGACTTGGAATTTCAAGTAGGCATACTAGGAACTGTAACTCGAATTTCAAGTCGAATTTCGAGATGAATTTCTAATTAGACAGTAACTAGAATATCCTTTCCAGACTTAGAATTTTCAAAATTGTGAATTTTGAAGATAGTTAGAAGAATTTGGCAATTTTTGTAATCGAAATAACAAATAAATTTTGTCAAATTAATCAAAATATCAATGCAAGGATTTTTAGCAAAATAATTATTAAAAACCATTCCTTGACAATTCTAAGGCCTCTAAATAGATAAGAATTACATGAAAAACACAGGTAAATTCATCTAAAAATTATGAAAAATCAATAAAATTGTGAATTTAACTCCCCCTGAGATCATGCAATCTATCTAACATAAATTCAAAGATTTTATTAACAATTACATAGGAAGCACAATGAATTTATGTAAAAATATCACAATATGTATCCTACAATACTCATTAATTAATCATTTTAAAGTCTAAGCCCTTAATGATTAATTTAGCATACAGAAGTGATATTTTTAGCACTTGTAGAGATTATTTACATATGTTTTCAACCAGCATATACAAACAGAGCAATTATTAGGACTAAAAACATATGTTCATTATTAAAAACTGAAATTTTGCAGATAGGAGAAATCACTAACTTGTGTTAAGCATTCCCAATTCACCAATCAACCTATTGAATGTTACTTCATCAAGAGGTTTAGTGAATATATCTGCAATTTGTTGCATTGTGGGCACAAAATGTAGCTCCACAGTCCCCTCCTCGACATGTTCTCTAATGAAATGATACCTGATATCTATATGCTTGGTTCTTGAGTGGTCTACAGGATTGTTGGTCATGGCAATGGCACTTGTGTTGTCACACATGATTGGAATCTTTTTGTGTTCCATGCCATAATCTTTCAATTGGTTCCTCATCCACAGTATTTGAGCTACACAGCTTCCAGCAGCAATGTACTCAGCTTCAGCAGTAGAAGTAGATACTGTGTGTTACTTTTTACTTTGCCAGGACACCAATCTTCTGCCAAGAAATTGACATGCACCAGATGTGCTTTTCCTATCAATCCTGCAACCTGCATAGTCTGAATCCGAATAGCCAATAAGATTAAAACCTGTATCTCTTGTATACCAAATCCCTAGATTTGATATGCCCTTGAGATACCTAAAGATTCGTTTGACGGCTATGAGATGTGATTCTCTAGGATCCACTTGGAACCTTGCACATAAACAAGTTGCGAACATGATATCGGGTCTACTTGCAGTTAAATAGAGTAGTGAGCCAATCATACCTCGATAACTTGTGATATCAACTGGTTTACCTGATTTGTCTTCATCAAGTTTCGTGGCTGTTGCCATAGGAGTTTTAGTTGTTGATGCATCTTCTAGATTATACTTTTTGAGTAAATCTTTGATGTACTTGGACTGACAGATAAAGATTCCATCTTTTCTTTGACTAATCTGTAATCCAAGGAAGAAGGACAGCTCTCCCATCATGCTCATCTCATACTTATCCTGCATTAACTTAGCAAATTTCTCGCACAAGCGTTCATTAGATGACCCAAAAATAATATCGTCCACATAGACTTGAACAAGTATTAATTCACCTTTTACATTTTTGTAGAACAATGTTTTATCAATTACTCCCCTAATAAATCCACTTGCAATTAAGAATAAGGATAGGGTTTCATACCATCGTCTTGGGGATTGCTTGAGCCCATAGACAGCTTTGAAGAGTAAGTACACAAAATCTACAAGTTCTGGATTAACAAAGCCAGGTGGCTGTTCCAGATATACTTCTTCTTCTAGTTCTCCATTCAGGAAGGCGCTTTTCACATCCATCTGAAAAACCTTGAAGTTCTTGTGTGCTGCAAATGCCAAGAACATCCTGACTGCTTCAAGTCGTGCAACTGGAGCGTAGGTCTCATCATAATCAACACCTTCTTTTTGAGAATAACCCTTCGCTACCAAACGAGCCTTGTTTCGTGTTACAAGTCCGTCTTCATCCAATTTATTTCTGAAAACCCACTTAGTTCCAATTACTGATCTGTTCTTCGGTCGGGGTACCAGCTTCCAAACTTTCTGCCTTTCAAACTGATTGAGCTCTTCTTGCATTGCAATTACCCAATCAGCATCACCAAGAGCTTCTTCTATTTCTTTAGGTTCAAGCTTGGATAAGAACCCAGAATATAAGCAAATATTAGCTATGTCAGCTCTTGCAGATCTTCTAGTAGACACACCAGCATCTGGATCACCAATAATTAATTCAAACGGATGGTCTCTACTCCATACCCGTTCTCTTGGAAATTGTCTTGATGATTCAGCTTGAAATTCTGAATTGTTGTGTTGACTACTTGTGTTATTTCCACTAACTCCCCCTGAGTTAGTGCCAGCTCCTACAGAACTAGTGTCATCTCTTCTTGAGCCTTGAACACTTGTCCTTGAGCTGCTATTTACTCCCCCTGAGTTGTTGTCGGACTGTGCTGAGGAAGTTTCTTCTAATCTTGCATTAGACTCAGGTGTTTCTTCTCGAACACTTGGCATATTTGAAGTAACAACCAACTCAGGTTCATCTTCAATTTCATCTAAGTCCATATTTTGAAACATTAGGGACTCAGGTTCACTATTATCTTTAGAAATTGATGGGAGTTTAGTATCGTCGAATCTGACATTGTAGCTTTCAATCACTTTCCGATCATTTACTAAGAATACCCGATAAGCAGCCACCACATCTGTAGAATAACCCACAAATATCCCTTCATGTGCTTTAGCTTCAAACTTGCCTAAATTCTCATCGTCTATAAGTACGTAGCATTTAGCTCCAAAGACATGAAAGTATTTGATTGTTGGTCTTCTGTTATTCATTAGTTCACATGGTGTCTTTTCTTTATCTTTTATGATCAGGGTTCTATTCTGAGTGTAACACACTGTACTCACAGCTTCGGCCCAAAAGTATAGAGGAAGTTTTGAATCATACAACAATGTTCTTGCTGCTTCAACCAGTGTTCTGTTCTTCCTTTCAACTACTCCATTTTGCTGTGGAGTTCTCGGGGCTGAGTACTGACGACGTATTCCCTTAGAAACACAGAAATCATTCAAGATTGCATTCTTAAATTCCGTGCCATTATATGATATAATCGTCTTCACAGTGAGTGTTGAAACATTCTCAATTTGAGTGATATGATCAATGATTTGGAAAGGTACTTCATCTTTTGTCATAATAAACAATACCCATGTATATTTAGAGAAATCATCCACGATTACCAACGCATATCTTTTCCTTGATAACGATAGCACGTTCACTGGGCCAAATAAATCCATATGAAGGAGTTGCAGAGGCTTAATGATAATAGAAATTTCTTTACTTTTATGCGATGCTCGCTTTGACTTTCCCATTTCGCATGCTTCGCAGAGTCCTTTAGGAGCAAACTCCATTTGAGGTAGATCTTTCACCAATTCTCGCCTTGCAAGAGCATTCATCGTTTTGAAGTTTAGGTGAGATAGCTTTTTGTGCCATAACCAGCTTTCATCATCTGAAGCTTTACTATAGAAACAAGTGACTTCATTCTGGTTTGCCAAATCCATATCAGTAACAAAAAGATCTGCCTTCCGAACTCCTCTTAAAGCTAACGAACCTTCCTTGATGTGAGTTATTGATACACCTTTCTTGTTGAAGACAATTTCATAACCTTTGTCACAGAATTGACTTATACTCAACAGATTGTGCTTCAATCCCTCAACATAGGAGATATCTTCAATGATGACATTGCCAGTCTTCAGTTTGCCATATCCCTTTGTCACTCCTTTGCTGTCATCTCCAAAGGTAACATAAGGGCCAGCCTTCATAACCAACTCTGTAAGCAGGGACTTGTTTCCTGTCATATGCCTTGATGCTCCACTATCTAGCACCCATATAACTTTATTTCTGTTTCCCTTAATGCCCTGCAATGTCAGATTGATTAGACATTCTTCGGAACCCAAGATTGATTGGGCCAGGCTTTTCTATAAGATCGAGAATTATCAGTTTTAACAACAGAAGATGCACTTTCTTTAACATTCTTAGAACTTTCGACTTTGTCTTTTCCCTTGTCAAACTTAACAGATTTGTTAGTCTTAGGAGAAGGCTTGTCACACCTAACTTTAGGAGGACTGGCAGTCTTAGCTCTTACATGCTTCTTCTTGACATTAGAACTAGTAGCAGTATTTAAACATGTTTGACTAGTTGCATTCATCAAGTTCACGAAGGTTTGCATGACATTAAAAGTGCATGGCATACAATTAGGTTGACCACATTGTACATGATTTTGATGCATGTTAATCATTGCGTGTGGTACAGGCATGGCATGTGCAACAGGAATATTCATGTTAGATTTACATGCATAAGAAAGATGTTCAGTGGATTTACAGTGATAACATGCTTTCTTTATTCTTTCTACCTTAACCTCTTTTTCAACCTTTTCTTTCTTAACCTGTTGTTTAACAGCCTTGGCTCCTAGTCCTGGTCTAGATTCTTCTCTAGGAGATTTGATTTTAACTGATTTAGTAGGAGTTACAGGTTGTTTTTTCTTCCGATCTTCCATCTCGATTTCATATCTAACTAATAAATCAGTCTCTTCTTCTTCTCGAGGAGCAAAGTGTTTGAATATTGGTTTAACAGCAGATTTGAGAATTGTAGGTACTTCCTTTTTAATCTCACTGGGACTGGTGTCTAGAGGCCTTTTCCCTTCTTTCTTTGATAAGTTAGAATAGTCAAGCCCTACACCAACACCAGTTATCTTCTTAAATGTGCTACTATCAACATTCACTTTACTAGCTGCTAGTTTATAAGCTTCACATTTTGTTTCTAACTCAGCTAGTTTATTCCTAAGACATGCTTCTATTTCATCTTTAAGGTTAAGCTTGTGTTCCAAAGTTTTAATAGAGTCTCTTAGGGAAGTATCTATAGTGCAAACAACCTCTAATTCTTCCACTTTTGCCTCAAGCATTCTGCATTTGGCAACAAGTGTTTTCTGTTCTTTTTGAGAAGTATTTAGGCTTTTGCACATCATATAGATCTCTTCGCTAAGAGCCCCGTTCTGCACCTTATAATCATCTATAGACATTTCTTCCTTAAGGGTTAGAACTGGTACCTCTGGTTCATCTGATGTCTCAGCCATGAGGGCAAAGTTTGCTGTATGAGTAACTTCTTCCTCATCTGAATCATCCCACGCTCTTCCTTCTGTGACAACTAAAGCTCTTTTTCCATGTCTTTCCTTCACCAGGGCCTCATACTTGCTTTTGAGGGCTTCATAAGTTTCTTTTGGATATGTCTGTTTAGGCTTCTTGCAATCTGTAGCAAAATGTCCAGCTTCACCACAGTTATAACATTTGAACTTCATTTTGAAATCCAAAGGAGATTTGTAGATGGTACTCTTGCCTTTCCCTTTGTAGCCTTGTGAGCTACCACCACCCCTAGTAACCCGATAGTAAGATGAAGATTTACTTTGCGGTCGGTTACTCTTTCTGAATCTGATATTGCTGAACTTCCTTGCCATGTATGCCACGACACTGTCATCCATGTTGTCCAGCTCTTCTTGGGTGAAGTAGTCGTCATCACTATTTGATGTGCACTCATCATCATTTTCAACTTGATGTGATGCAGTTGATGACCTAGGCTTTTCTGCAACCATTGCCTTTTTAGACTCTACCTCATCAGCAACTAACCCTGATGCAGCTTCTTTTCCTCTTGAATCATTATCCCATGCTTGATCTTGAAGTGTTTCCAGCTCATAGGTCTTTAGAATTCCATAATATTCTTCCAGAGTAGTTGTGTGCAAATCTCTGGTTTCTCTAACAGCATAGACTCTATGTTCAATACTTTTTGGCTGGTTCCTCAGATATCTCGTGTTGACTTCAACCACGGGGAGAGTTACACCTCTCAGATTCAAATCCAAAACCAACTGACTGAATCTTAGATAGACATCGGTTATACTTTCTCCTTTTCTTATCCTGAAAGTGTCATACTCCATCTTGAGTATAAGTGTTTTGTTGCTTCTGACCTCAGAGGTACCTTCCATGACGACCTCTAGCTTATCCCAAATCTTCTTTGCTGTAGTTAGTCCTTTAACTACGTTAAACATCTCATGATCCAGGGATTCCATCAGTGTTTGTCGAACGGATGTGTCGAAAGATATCTGCTCCTTATCAGCATCTGAAAAGTCTACTGCCTTCTTAGGCTCAGACCGTTGTGGTACTACCACATCTCCTTCCATATGCTCAGGAACAACAACCATTGGTACAAATTTACCTTTATCGAGGGCTTCCAGATATTCAGGATTGACGGACTCAAGGTAAAGTTTCATTCTCAACACCCATTCTTCATAATGATCTCGGTCGAACATTGGAATCTTGAAATTGTTTTTAGGTGCCATCTTAATGCGGATTTAAAGTAAAGATAATAAACTTTTCTTATTACTTGAGTAGTAATTAAAAGAAAATTAAATTATCTTAAAATAAATCAAGGTTCAAATTCTGGACACCAAAAAAAATTCTAAGTACCCAAGACTAGGCTAAGTAGAATATCTATGTAGAACTGCCCAAGTCGAATTTCTCTAAGTAAAACTTTTGTCCAAGTAGAATATTCCAAGTAGAATATTCAAGTAGAATATTCCAAGTATAATATTCCAAGTAGAATATTCAAGTAGAATATTCAAGTAGAATATTCCAAGTAGAATATTCCAAGTAGAACTTTTGTCCTTGGAAGAAATTTGCTGAAGGTCAATTTTAATATTGAATAAACAATATTACTTTTCACACTTTTTGACTTTTGTGGCTTTTCTCACCTAACCCACCTAACCCACGTGCTAGGTACTGAATATCTTCTGTAACATTTTTTGTTGTGAGATTTATGTCAAATCAAAAGTCAATAACACCTTTTTAACTTTATGTCTCTTGAAAAGGTAATCAAAAGTTGCTGGGTTTATATTCTTTATCAAGAACAGTGATGACTCCTTGAAGAACACCAAAAATCAAAGTACCCAGAATAATTCACAAAAATTATCAAAAGTCCACCCAGGCTAAATAATCACACCCGGAGTATTTAAATAATTTTTAGAATGAGTTTTCTCTGTCAAACAAATTTGAGCACTCTTTTCGAGAAGAACTTGAAAAGTAGATCTGTAGATGAAAACTCACTAATCTTCTACCAAACACAAGGATCTATGTTTTGTATATTAAACATGAGGCTTTGATACCAATTGTTAGGTCCAAATGTGTTGTAGAGGGGGGGTGAATACAACTTTTCAAATTAAAGAAGCAATAAATACTATGTAATAAATGAACACAATGATTCAAGGAATATATGTTTTATATATAACTTGAAAGGGTTGCTACAACATTCATTACAAAGTACACCAGAAGTAAAGAGGGTAGTAAATGATGCTAAGCTCTGTGAATATACTCTCTCTCTTTTACAAGTGTTTATCTCGAAAATTTTTGCTCTCTTAAAATAATACACAAGTACTTCTATTTATACTATTTGTAATCTATGTCTTGTAGTCTTCAAAGTTAAGATATACGTGGCCCAATGATGTCCACATAAATCTTATCTAATCTTGAAAGCTTGGAAATCTGCCAATTAGATGATGCCATGTGTCATGTTGAAACTGCCCTCCATGTAGAACATCTACTTGAGAATTTTTACTTGGCCATCTCGAATATCTATCTCGAATATTCTATCTCGAATATTCTACATAGGAATGTTCTACTTGGCCATCTCGAATATTCTATCTCGAATATTCTATCTCGAATATTCTACATAGGAATGTTCTACTTGGCCATCTCGAATATTCTATCTCGAATATTTTGTACTTAGAAAAATTCTGGGCTTTAACTTGAAACTTCAATGCAGCATCTTGAACTTGTGATTTCTTTATGTCTTCCAAATTCTTCAACAAGCTTTTGAACTTGGATCTCTATTACTGACATAAACATACTATCAATGTCCTGACACTTGATGCAATGGTTTGATTCATAAGTGACTAGTCTTGATAGTGTTTCTGCTTCTTGAATAGATTACCATATTCAATTAGTAATGTGGCTTTCCAAATATTGCTTTCCTTCTTGTTCACTTGAAATCAATTAGTCTTATTGATACTGATAGTTATGATCTTGAGTCTTTAAGTTACAAACCACTGAGGCATGAACAACTTTGTCTTGAACTTCTTTCAATGATTTCTTCTTTGTTTGATCATAGTTAACAAATTGAATTGTATCAATTACCTTGTCTTCATAGTTAACATTGATTTCTTTGTGACTTCATGTTCTTGATTGTCTTCTGGTTAAGTATCTTTTCTTTTAGTTGAGTTACATAAGTTATAGTGTTACAAGTTTAGACACTCTGCCTTTCACATTACATTGTCCAAGGTATCTACCTCAAACAGAAGTTAATCTTCTGCATCCCGAAAGGGAGATTTCTTATTCAGATTTATCTGGGCTTGAGAGGCAACTACTTGGAAAGAATTCTTCGGATGAGTCAAGTAGGGTATTTTATACAAAATTCTCGTCACCCGGGTTACGAGGGAAACATAGGCTCTAATTTTCCTATTATTACATTGCCTACTACGTCGCCCGTCATAGAAGGAACATTTCTAGATCCTGAAAAAGAATGTCTACCTCCCGTTTAAGGAGAAGGTTTGAGGCAACCCCTTGATAGGACAAAGAAGGATTCCCTAAAAGATTTAAAATCTTTGGATAACCCATCTCAAAGAGGTGAGGATCCACTAGACGGTGATTTAGCAAAAGCTATTGAGTATAGTGCTGAGACAGTGCTTATGCATACTAGAAGACAATTCTCCACTTGATAGTGATTCAATTCATTATGATGAATCAAGTGATGAGAAAATAAATGAATTGACAGAATTCACGTGCAGGTACAGAAGGCTATATTTGGATGCAGAGTAAAAGTGAGGGAGAGAAAGAAACACTTGAGTGAAAGTGAGGGAGAGATACACTTGAGTGAGAGATAGGGAGATAAAGTGAAAGACTTCCAAGTGCTCGACACTTGACTGTAAAAACTAACAGAACGTAGTAGAAGTGAGGAAACCATAGACCAAACACTTACCCTTGCTACTTGCACTTTTGAAAAAAACTATTATAATTTCCCAATTAATGACAGACGAGAACCTTCTTTGGAAAAGAAGCCATGAGAAAATTATGGTCCAGTAGGGGATTTCTCAACTAAGGGGGAGAATTTAGTAGACAAGAAAAAGGAGAAAGTCTTATCTTCGTATCCTTAGGGGAAAAGTTAGTATCTTTAGGGGAGAATTTAGACAAGAAAAAAAGATTCTTCTGATCCTTATGGGAGACTCAAGAAACTGTATCCTATACTTAAAAGGATTTGTCAATAGAGGATACCTCATACAAGTGGGATGTACAGAAAATAATTGACACTTCCATTATTCATTTAAAGGGAGAAGAAGAAAAAGAATCATATTCTTAGGGGGGTGACATTACTTGAGCTATGTCCAATGTTCAACAGAAGACGTTCCCAGGAATTTTAATTCTTATGAAGTTTTGTTCATGATAAGTTCTTTAAGTTTAAACTATGAAGGATTTTGAAGCAGAGAGAGCTTAAACAGATAGAAATGAAGATAATACTACATGAATATCAATTCAGTGCTAGAAGAATAAACATCTTTCATTTCAGTTATTCAAGAATTTTGGAAATGCATAATCTAATCCAAAAAAACCAGTAGCATTATTTACAAGTCTGAGATCATTAGTTTTTTTAGTTATTAGTTGAGATATCCTCTCTATGAGATTTGTATACTAAGTTTAACAATCAAAAAGGGGGAGATTGTTGGTGAGATTGCGAAGCAGTATGAACAGAAGTCGTGATAACTCAAAACTAGAACATGACATGTAAATAGTACTACGTCCATACCGAAATCAGGAAGAAATGAAGATAAGGAAAATACAGTGAATCAAGACATTAGAAGAAGTTTTTTATTATACTACAGGTTACTGAAAGAAGTTCATTAATATGTTCAAGCGTTAATAAATAATAATGTATAAAGACTTTCAGGGTTTCAGAAATGTTGAAGATTTAGTATAAAAGTGCCACTAAAAGATTTCAGTGTACCAGCATTGATTGAATATAAATAGTGTTCGAAGCATAGGAATCTAGAAGCATTTGGAGACAGGATAAAGACAAAGGTTAAAGAAGACAACTTCAGTCTTGAAGTTATACTCACTGAAATAAGTTCGTTTATATGTTCAAGCGTCAGTGAGGAACAAAGAATGAAGTATTCAAGATTGTGGTAGTAATGAAGAAATTTTCTATGTACCAGAAAAGATTTCGGTGAAAGCACAATGTTTATTGATAGACAGTGCTCGAAGTAAAGGAATAGATGAGGAAATGTTAATTGACATTAATTGCAACTGAAGAACATTCTAATTAGTGTTAGTCATCTATGAACCAGACCAGTGTACAAGACGTCAGCAGAACAAGAAAAGAATTGTCTCTTCATAATCAATGAATCAGTTAACTATAGGAGGAATTGATGAAAGACAAAGAAATAATTACAAGGATTAATTTAAAGATATTTCCGAAGTCAAGACAAGTCAAAGTCAAGGGAAGTCAAAATCAAAGACAAGTTAAAGTCAAGATAAGTCAAAATTGATTACTAGAATTTAATCTAGTGCCTTAGGCTCCCCCAAGGTTAGTCAACACTTGTAGAAGCCCTCAAGAGTAATCAATAGCTCTTGGTAACCTCAAGAGTTCATCAATACTTGTAGCCGTCCTCAAGGGCAAACTAAAGCTCTTGGCGCCCTCAAGGTGTATCAATGCTTCAAATCGCCCTTAAGGCTTATCTACACTACAAGGTGCCCTTAAGGATCAAAGCCTACAGACGCCCTTAATGATCAAACACTATAGGCGCCCACAAGGTCAATCAAGAGCTATAGGCCCCCCAAGACTAATCAAGAACTAAAGGCACCCTCAAGAATGATCAAGGCTTCTAGGCGCCCTGTAGGCTCATCCACACCTCCAAGCACCCTCAAGATTGATCAAGGCTTCTAGGCGCCCTCAAGGCTCAACTACACTTACAGGTGCCCTCAAGGCTCAACTACACTTACAGGCGCCCCCAAGCTTCAATCTATTACTTGAAGCGCCCCCAACAATTCCCTTTATTAAATTCTACACTGTAATAACTCGAATATTTGTACCTATTTGAAACCTTAATGAATAGTAATCCTACGGATTTATGATTTTTTTTTTTAACCCACACTAGGTAGGTGCTGGAATATTAGAAATCCGGAAGTGTAAAATTGTTGTACAAGTCAAATGAGTGAATGTAAAAGTCATCAGAATCCGAAGATTTTTACGTGTACTAATTATTTCGTAATTTACAAGATATTAAGGAATACGAGAATTATATTATAACCAAGAGGATTATAAGTCAGAGAAATTATGATCCTAGACGAAATAAATTATTGAGATTAGTAAATATTTTATTGCGAAGTTAGTACTGTGAAACACTTTTTCTACTAATCATGCTTTGCTGAAATGAGATAAGTGATTAAGGTGGTATGGCAAGTAAATGCAATCAAGAATCCATGCAAACCATGCAAACTAGAATTGTGACTAGCTAGTAAAGTTAACCAGACGAGTAACTACTGATTAGGAACCTAGTTCCTTAAAGATGGGAAAAAGGACATAGCCACCATACTTCTTTGACAAAATCAACCAAGCTGTACTTGACCTTTCTATTGCCACACTTTTTCAAAAATCAAGGAATGCAATTAAAGTAGAGAAAAGCTCTTCTCCCCCCCCTAACACCATTCGGTAAAAACAAAAAATATGGAGAAATGGGAGTTGCAAAGTGGAGCTCATCTTATCCATAAATCCCCATATTTTAACCCTGGGTTCTATAATTCCTAGCGAAGGTATGTTTAAAATTTCATAGTCATCTAACATGTATTTCATAGTTAAATTAATGCTCAAAGATGAGCATGAATAGTAGTGAATAGTATCATTAACTATGTTCTTGGTGTTTTCTTGATGGATCAAGGCTCATAAGGTTAATACAAGCCACTCTAAGGGCCCTAAGCTCTAAGTTAAGTATATTAAGCTTCAAGTAAGGTATGAACACCCTCCATCCTTGAGATTTTTGTTAAAGTTGTACAAAGCAAAAGTTAAGATATGGATATATGTAAAAGCATGACTAAGATTTGATGTTTTGTTAGAATGATGTATATGTTTGTTGGATGATATTTATGAAATGATGTTGGTGAAAATTTATGGAAGGAGTAGACTTAATGTTAAAAGTAGTGCGTTGATGTTGGGTTGATTATGAATGGATTCACAAAAATGAATCCGGAAAATGTTCCATTTATAACCATCGTAATGCCCATTTTTCCTGAACTCATTTTGATTAGAAATACCGAACTAAAAAATACACTGGACCTTATCACCACTATCATGGTTGCATAGATCTTGTTTCATATTCGTTTTGACGTTTGAATCGTGTTATTCTGATTTACAGTTTAGGAGAAAAGCTAGTTTAAGTGGAGGTGACCAAAATGACCAAACTGCTACGAATGACTCTTTTTGTAAATATAAACGGACCCCTTAACAGTTGTCAAAAATCATGAAATTCGGGAGATAGGTAGTTTCGAAAGTGCTTAAGGTGTGTACAAAATTTCATGAGCAGAGGATAACTTTTCGATTTTATAAAAATATTGAAACTAAGGAGGTACAAGTGAAACTCTTTAAGTGGTTTACTTGAAAAGTTGTTTTAAGAAATAATTAAGTAAAGTGGATTTGAGATTTAGTCATAAACCAAGTGTTTGAATTAAATGATTAATACGTGTCCTTAAGATAAAACGAACCTAGAAGGAGTTGACTAATCGTGTCAGGAGTTCGGTTCGTGTGTGAGTATTAAGCGATGTTTAAGTTACTCGGGAAACTAATAGTACATTCTATTTTATTTTATAGATCGTCGACCAACTCACGCACCCCTTATACCCCAAGGCCACCAGGCAAGTTTTTGAAACCTGTACTTTATGTACTATTGTTGTGTTGAAAACTGTTGAATTTGTGATATAACTGCTTATTGAAATTACGAATTGATTTTAAACTGACGTTTAACCTTTCGTTATAAGTTTTGGTTTATATGCTATAAGATATTATAGATAAGAACCGGTGTTTATATAATGACTCTAGGAGTAGAGCGACTTTCGTATTTTCGAACGTAGGCTGGGAGTCGGAAATGTTATTTTAAATACTATCGTAAACCGGGAGTTGTCGGAGACAGATGATTTTTAAATATAAATAAAATATTCAAATATTTATATTTTGGATATTTTATTGATAAATATTTTAAATAGTGTTAATAAATATTATTTGAATATTTATTTAATTAATGAATATTATTCCGAATATTCATTTAAAAAGGGTTTATTAATTGTTTACTATTTAATAAATATTATTTGAATGTTTATTAAATATTCTAAATTGACTAAATCTTATTTAAGGTCTTTGATAATCATTTAAAAATATTTCTGAACTTCAGGAAATTTATTTAAGTATAGTTGGGTTCCCAAATAATTAATTTATATTTTTTTAATCAATTCTTTAAATAAGAATAATAAATCTGACTCATAAAAAATTAGGAACCCACTCTAGGAAATAAATGATTTATTTTCATCAAATACGCTTATGTTTTGGGATCACTTCCCTACTGTAATTAGGGTTTTCAACCAGTCAAAATCAAAGAGATTTTCCGAGTAACTGCCAGGTCGTGAATTTTAAATAATTTTTATTCCTCGATATATGAGATCAGTTGACGGAGGTCAACACATACATTGTGATGTTCTTACTTCCCCAAATATTCTGAAAGTAACCCATCAGAGATATTTGAATCTATTAATAAATATTATATACTTGGGGAACTATGATTAAATTTCGATTCTAGGTAAGATAGATGAATATATTAGCAAGTATGATATACTTGGGAAACTAGGATTAAATTACGGTTCCAGGTTAGATAGATGAATCTATTAACAAGTATGATACACTTAGGGAATTAGGATTAAATTCCAGTTCCAGGTTTATAGATTGTTCCAGTGGACTAGGAGATACAGTATAAGAGGCCGAGTGACGCACGGTCCAACACTTTGGCCTATATGAGTTCTAGGGTGATTCCCAAGGGTGGTAGAATTTCTGTCGGCTCCCCCTTCTACATGTAGAGAAACAACAAGAGCTGTTGTAGGTTTCGACTGATCATCGTGTATGTACGGTAGCAGCGTGTGAAAGGCTCTAGATACAGTTTCATCTTCCAATTGGAATTGTGCTGCAACATCGTAATGAATGCCTATGAGCTGATTTATCGAGGGTATTGTTAGTGGTTGATATCTTGATATTTCATCCTACTTTTTGGAATCATTTTGATGAAAAGTTTATTTTGAAACTTCAGAATATACCTGATGTACGCAAAATCTTACAATCTTTTGAAATATTTAAAACGAGTATATTTGCAGTTAAATATGTTCTTGTTGAGCTATGTTGTTCATTCTTGCTTTCTTTATATAACACAAAAATAACATATAAGAAGAATGCCCCGTAGGAGGCTCACTGCGAGGAAGCACGTGGGCAGCGCACGTGCCTTCCGTAGACTCTTCACAGCTCTACCTCAGGTAGGGAGTAGGAGTAGTATAGGGTTGCATCTACTTTTTGTACGCCTTATTTATAAGTATGACTTATGTAAGCTTATTAATAAGTTTATGAGTAGTATACTGTTTCAAGTAGAAACTGTATTGATTTTATAAGTTTAGTACTTTCCCTTTTGGCAATATAATAACTTTAACTCTGATGGATCATATGACTTCTAATTATTAATGTCGTTCTGAGATTATAATCAGTGGGTGTCCATATATAAATTGTGGGGTCACTGCAGGTGAAGAATTATTAATTGTGATTTAAGTATTAAGTGATAATAACTGGAAAAAGAGAATGTGATGGCCCATATCTTCGACCTCGGATCTAGGGGCGTCACATACACTATATAAACAAAATGACTTGATCATTTTGAAAGGTTGAAAAATATACAACCACACACAGAGATACAGAGAGAGCAACAGAAGCCGGAGAAGAAGAGATAAAAAGCCATACACATACCTTTTTCACCGGAGTTTTATAATCTAGATAGTTCATTGTGTTGCAAATATATAGGGCTATTATAAAACATTCTCTGTGAGATTGATTTCCTTTTATATAAACACATAGTCAAACATTGTAATAAGAATCATTCATATCTCTTTGTTGTAGGGAAAAACTAATTTGTTCTTCGGAAATCGGTTCATTTAAAACTGGGTGTAACACCCCTCTAAGTTTATATACGAAAGATATATTCCCTGAACCTTGCCTTGTTAATTTACTTGCTAATTTTCTAGAACCTATATGTTTATTCATAAATACAGAAAATTAGTAAACAACTCTCCTAAACACTAAAAATATCCAAACACACTCTGAAACAATAATTTATTTATCCGCAAATTCTAAAAAGAATTTAAATTGTTGTTAGTATCGTATTCAACCCCCCTTCTACGATACTTCGGGACCTAACATATTGACACTTCGAGTAACCATCTACACGCACTAGCCATGTTCACACATCCATTCATTGTTGTTGTCTCTTCATATTCTCATGTGAATTCTTTATGTATGAACTGGTTACACATATTGATGAATTTCTAGATGTATTTATCATAATCTTCCATGTTTATAGTTAGTGTTTCTTGCATATGTTTCAATTCATGTATTCATATACAAACACATGTTTCTCGCTTTTAGTTTCTAGGATAAAACTTATCTTATAAACTTATTGTTTGTTGTTCCTCAAACAATGTCAATATGTGTAGAAGGGGGTGGGTTGAATACAAATATTAAAACCTTTTTTCTTACTTTTTAAAGTTTAATATTTGTTCTTTGATATTTTAGTGTTTGAGAAGTGTTTATTGAACTTGATACATAAATTGAAACTTAAAAAGACTTGAAAATGATTTAAAAAATTACTGGTGGGTTGTTTAATCCACCAGTGGATTGATTTGCTCAAGTTATCTAGGTTCAATGACCTAGCTGATTTTATAAGGATAGAAGTGAATCAACTAATCTTACAAATACTTGAAAGCTTGAACATCTGATTCTCAAATGTATTCTATCTTCGTTACTTCTATCTATGCTACCACTCTTGTTTATATACCACAAGAGTGTTTACAAATTCAAGAATAGAATAAAACAAAAGTATCTATTATAGGTGTTGGGTCCCGGAGTATCGTAGAAGGGGGGTTGAATACGATACTAACAATAATTTAAATTTTTTTCGTGAATTTGCGGATAAAAAATTATTGCTTCAGAGTGGGTTTGGCCATTTGTAGTGTTTAGGTGAACTGCTTACTAATTTTTTCTGTTTATGAATAAACATTAAAGTTCTAGAAAATTAGCAAGTAAAATAAACGAGACAAGTTTCTGGGAATATATCTTTCGTATATAAACCCAGAGGGGTGCTACACCCAGTTAAAAATATAACTGGCTTCAAAAGAATAAATTAATTCTTTACTAATAACACAAAAATATTAGGCTTAGTTTCTATACAAATATATATAAATTAGTACAAGGAAAAACTGAGTTCGTGGGGAGTGATCCAGGTCTTCGTATTATTGCTTTATTTGCATTGTTAAGTTTGCAGCAACTTCATTGCTTCGAACACTGACTGTCAATAAACACTGTAATTTCACTGGAATCTTTTCTGGTACTTAGACAACATCTCCATTATTACCACAATCTTGAATACTTCATTCTCTGTTCTTCACTGACGCTTGAACATATAACTGAACTTCTTTCAGTGGGTATAACTTCAAGACTGCAGCTGTCTTCTTTAACCTTTGTCTTTACCCTGTCTTCAATTCTTCTAGATTCATATGCTTCGAACACTGTCTATCTTCAATCAATGCTGGTACACTGAAATTGATGTATATTTTTCTCTGTAGATCAGATTCACAGCGGAAAAGTAACTTTAGATTGCTTCTATAAAGAATTTAATCACCAAGAAACAAAACTAAAGGATCGATTTGCTTAGATTGCTTAAAGAAATTAATCACCCACAAACTAAACGAAATCTGGATAAGAAAGTTTAAAGGAATTAACCACCAACTCTCTAGGGTTTTGCAAGTATAAAACTCACGATTTTATTCATCAAATTCTCCTCTCTTAAAAGATTACAATATATGGGTATATATAGGCAAGGAATATAACCTTAACCTAAAACAATTAGGATTCTCAATTAGATTCAAAATCAGCTAGGAATTTGCTAATACTTGAACCCAAATTGAAAACCAATCAAAAGCCCAATCCAAATAGGAATTACATCAAAACTATATTCAACTAGAAAAATAAATCCTAAGTGCTTAACACAAGAAAAACCCTTTCAAGTGAAAGGTAAAAACTTGCAAGCCAAAATTTACTTAATATAATTATCTAATAATAACCCCAACATAATAAATCAACCAATGTTGGTAATTAAGCTAATTATTGGCTTCACAATAGATTCCCATGAGATCAAATAGATCAGCCATAATGCTCCTGCATCATACTCCTCTTCTTCGAAAACAATTGTCCTCAATTGTACAATAGATACATATGAATATCTTAATGTCATACTCCGCATCATTCTCCTCTCCTTTGAAAAAAACTCTTCCATGAGTTTTGTAGAATTTAAGAATCAACACACAATGAGATGATTTATCACAAAACTTGAGAACATCAAATTTCATCCCCATGCAAAATACCTTTGGAAGGAACTTGAAGAGAAATTTTTTTGACGTTTTAGTAGTTCCCAACATGATGTCTATGCCTAGAAAATCAATGTGTCTCTTCTCTTGAACCAAAACAGCCCCAACACCATTAGCATCACACCCAACCTTAAAAGGATTAAAATAATATGATAAAGGTATTGTAGGATAAATCAACAAGTTATGATGATCCTCTTGTTCCAACTCCTTCCCAATATGCGTCTCATTCAAAAACAAATTCTCATTAGGTTCTTGAATTGTAGTTAACACTTCAATTTCAGGATCATTATCTTGTTCATGTTGTGCTTGCTCCTCTTCTTTATTGATTTCTATATCCTTGGAAGAATAAGTTGCCTCAATCTCCTCAATGTCAGGCAAATTCAACATTCGAATATTATTAAAGCAGCCCTCTTGTTCATGTTCATACCCTTCGCACTTGTCACAAATCTTCTTATCTTCCATAGTTGAAGGCGTTGAGTTATCAAATTTGGGAGTAATTTCGGCACATAATTTAGCCACGTTTTGTACAAGTATTGTTTCTTCATCAAACCCAATTGTATATTCCTCATGAGATATTGTATCTTTCTCAAAACCCTTCAAATTCAGAAACATATATTGTTCAAAATCAGTAGGTAAAAAACGTTTTTTCATTCTCACCTTGAGTGCTTTCCAAGAATCAATACGTGTTTTGCCTTCTTTTCTCCTCTTTGATTTCATATTTTCATACCACAAATTTGCATAACCTTTAAGTTTCGATCTTGCCAATTTGAATCTCTTATGATCATCATATTCCTTGTAGTCAAAGATTCGTTCAATACGTTTCAACCATTGAATAAAATTTTCAGGATTTATATCACCATTGAAATCTGGGATATCCATACGAAAACCCCTTCTTTGATCCAATTTTGCTAAAACCTCATTCAATTGCTCCCTTAATTCCTTGATTTTCCTATCCCTTCGCATGTTCTCAACTTGTTCTGGATTTAAACCACACATAACATTCAGTTCTTCATCACCAAATACATCAGCCATGTTGCCTACATTTCTATGAAGAAAACCTTTGGAAGAAGTCGCAAAACTGCCACCAAACATATCAGCCATGTGTACCCACGTTTTTTTAAAGAAAACCCCCTCAAAGAAGTCGTCAAACCACCACGAAACACACCAGAATTGTTACCCACATTTTTGAAGAAGATCTTCAAAACAAATCGCCAAACCGAGCTCCGATACCAAGATGATGTATATTTTTCTCTGTAGATCAGATTCACAGCGGAAAAGTAACTTTAGATTGCTTCTATAAAGAATTTAATCACCAAGAAACAAAACTAAAGGATCGATTTGCTTAGATTGCTTAAATAAATTAATCACCCACAAACTAAACGAAATCTGGATAAGAAAGTTTAAAGGAATTAACCACCAACTCTCTAGGGTTTTGCAATTATAAAACTCACGATTTTATTCATCAAATTCTTCTCTCTTAAAAGATTACAATATATGGGTATATATAGGCAAGGAATATAACCTTAACCTAAAACAATTAGGATTCTCAATTAGATTCAAAATCAGCTAGGAATTTGCTAATACTTGAACCCAAATTGGAAACCAATCAAAAGCCCAATCCAAATAGGAATTACATCAAAATCATATTCAACTAGAAAAATAAATCCTAAGTGCTTAAAACAAGAAAAACCCTTTCAAGTGAAAGGTAAAAACTTGCAAGCCAAAATTTACTTAATATAATTATCTAATAATAACCCCAACATAATAAATCAACCAATGTTGGTAATTAAGCTAATTATTGGCTTCACAATAGATTCCCATGAGATCAAATAGATCAGCCATAATGCTCCTGCATCAGAAATCTTCTAGTGGCACTTCTATACTGAATCTTCAACACTTCTGAAACCCTGAAAGTCTTAAACCATTATTCCTCATTGAGGCATGAACATATTAATGAACTTCTCTCAATGACCTGTAGTAGACTTCAAAACTTCTTCTAATGTCTTGATTCACTGTATTTGCCTTGTCTTCATTTCTTCCTGATTTCTGTGTAGGCGTAGTATTATTTACCTGTCATGTTCTAGTGTTGAGTTATCACGATTACTATTTATACAGCTTCGTAATCTCACCAACAATCTCCCCCTATTTGATTGTTAAACTTAGCAAACAAATCCCATAGAGAGGATAACTCAACTAATAACTAGAAAAAGTAATCGTCCGAGACTTGTAAATAATGCTACTGGTTTTTCTGGATCAGATACTGCATTTCCAGAATTCTTGAGTAACTGAAATGAATGATGTCTGTTCCTCTAGAACTGAACTGATATTCATGTAGTATCATCTTCATTTCTGTCTGTTTGAGCTTTCTCTGCTTCAAAATCCTTCATAGTTTGAACTTAAAGAACTTATCATGAACAGAGCTTCATAAGAATTCAAATTCCTGGGAACGTCCTCTGTTGAACATAGAACACAAATCAAATAATGTTCTCCCCCTAAGAATGTAATTCTTATTCTTTTTCTTCTTCTCCCTTTAGATAATAAATGGAAATGTCAATTCTTTTCTGTATTTCCCACTTGGATGAGGAATCCTCTATTGACAACTCCTTTCAAGTATAGGATATAGTTCCTTGATTCTTCCATATTCTGTTGTTTCCCATAAGGATCAGAAGATAAGATTTTCTTTTTCTCTCTGTCTAAAATCTCCCCCTAAGGATATTAACTTCTTCCAAGGATACGAACCCCTTTTTCTAAGGATCTTCCCCTAAGAATCCAGGATACGAACCCCTTTAGGATATTAACTTTTCCCAAGGATACGAAGATAAGACTTTATTAACTTCTCATTTTTCTTCCTATAACTTCTCCCCCTTAATTGAGGAATCCTCCAATGGCCCATCGTTTGAATGTTTTGCCTTCCAAAGAAGGTTCTCGTCTATCATTGATCGGGAAAAATATAGTAACTTTTCTTTCAGAAGTAGCAAGTAGCAAGGGTAAGTGTTTGGTCCATGGTTTCCTCACTTCTACTACGTTCTGTTAGTGTTTACACTCAAGTGTCGAGGACTTAGAAGTGTTTCACTCTTTCTCTCCCTATCTCTCACTCAAGTGTATCTCTCCCTCACTTTCACTCAAGTGTTTCTCTCTCTCACTTTCACTCTGCATTCCAAAAATAGCATTATGTACCTACAAGTGAAATCCGTCAATTCAATTATATTCCCAACACCTGATTCATCAGAATGAACCGAATCACTATCAAGTGGGGAATTGCCTCATTGAGGTGTTCTTGATCTGTCATGCATAAGCACTCTCTCAGTACCAGACTCAATAGCAATTGTTAAATCACTGTCTAGTGGAGCCTCACCTCTTTGAGATGGGTTATCCCAAGATATTAATATCTGTTAGGGAATCATGCCTTGTTCTATCAAGTAGTTGCCTCACACCTTCTCCGTAAACGGGAGGTGGACATTCCTTTTCAGGATCTGGAAATGTTCCTTCCAGGAGGGGCGACGTAGTAGAAAATTTAATGAATGGCAAATTAGAGTCTACGTTTCCCTCATAACCCAATGACGGGTAATTTGTTAAAATGCCTATACCTCTCACTGTGCACATCTTGCAATGTGTTCCTAGAATTTATCTGTTTAGGCTTACCATCAGCGTGAGTGCCAGTGGTGTGCTTGACTCATTACAAGATGCTCTGGCTGATGAGCGAATTTCAATGGACTCACCCTATTGAGAGAATGATTCCAGAGACAGTTTAATTGCGTTTTCAGCTCTGCATCCTTTTGAGAAGATGCAGATGAGCTTACAGTTACCTCAATTATATACTACTTTTCTTCTCTAGAGGTAGAGCTGTGGGTGCACTTCCGACTTCATCCTTATTTGCTGCATCAAGTGCAGTTTCTCCCTTATCAACCTCTAACTTACATGAGTTCCTTATATCTCCAGGGGTTAATATATGGAAGTGGATGAATGAGTGTTTGGTATTATGGCCTGGGTAAGAGTTTGATGGGTTTTCAACCTCTTGGCCAGCTTCTGAAACCTCTGGGGGCTAAACGGATAGAATCAATAAATAAGATAAAGAAATAATCACCTTAACATTCCAAAACATATTTTTCATCTCAACGAGAAGGAAAAATATAAGAAGGAATGGTAATGGATTGCATTAAAGCACTTTTAATAAAAGAGTTTTGTCGGTTCTAAAGATTTATCATTTAAGAACATGAAACCAATAGAAATTTTCTTTAAGATACTTATCCCACAATAAAACGCGGGAAAGTGTATCAGAGAAAAATTCTATCCCTTATGAATTTCTTATAAGGTAAATTTCCCATAATAAAACGCGGGAATTTACACCAAAGAAGAAATTCAACTCTCTTACCAAATTCTATCTCAATAAAATGACTATTTTCCTTTATAACCTAAGTATTGTAAGTTTTGAAAATAGTTTTGCAAAACATCCTTATCAGATGGAGGCTATGATTTTCCGACTCATAATGAAATTATGATTTACATCATTTTCGTCCACCTGATAGTATCCCCGACTTAAAATAAAAACATGACAATTGGGGTTGGATGAATGCTTAACAATACAGTACTAGGCCTTCAAAGCAACAACCACTGTTTAGGTACTCTGAATCAATGTGAAACATACATTGAAACAAGTATTTAAAAACAAATCATTTCACAAGTGATTAGTACCTCGAAGTTAAAATAATTTTTCCAAATAAAATAGCAGTCACAAAGTTTCTGCCACTTTAAAAAGAAAAATTTAGAGAGAAAAAGTTTTTTAAAGATAAAACATTTAAAACTAGCTTTTGGGAGAGGATACAATGTTTCAAGATAAAAGAAAGATTATCCTCAAGAAAAGTTTTTCAAAAGAGAAGTTTTGAAAAAGAATTCTGAAGTTTTCTTAACTAAAACTGATAGAAAAATGAATGTATCTTTACATAAAACATTTTGAAAAAGAAATAGACAAAAATTCCTTTTAAATACATTCAGGATTATAAATCAGTTAAAGACAGAAAACTAAATATACTAATACTAACGGCTTTTTCAAAAACCAATATTTACTTAGCATAGAGACTAAACAAATCCATTAGTATCAATATATCACAATTATTTTGTAATAAAATATTAATCAATTATCACAAAGTAATAAAAGAGAATATTTATACTACGAATAATTATACTATAAATTTATTTTAATTTACTTAAATCATGGAACCAATATATCACTGAATTGTTTTATATCATCATAATTTAAATAAATCAAAATAAATTGAATACTTATATTGTACTAAACAATTACCAATAACATGCATATATATAAATCAAAGAGGCATGTCAATCATTCAGTAGAACAATAAGCATTAAGACATATTTTTATTATTAGTGATTTCAGATATACAACTTGTATTATCACTAATATTAAAAATATCACAATTAATTGCACGCTGATACCAATTATTTGATATTTATCAATAATTTTAAGATGCAAGAAATTGTGCTTCTAATATTTTATCAAATCAAAATTATGAAACTAATAATCATTGAACTGCTTCAATCCATAATTTTAATAGGATGAAATAATTTCGCTAAATACTAAAATATTCATAAGATTGAATATTAGCATCTAACTTCCTACACTATATCTAATAATTGTCACTCTAGCATATTATAATTATACTCATAACAATTATTATTGATATATGTAAGCTCGAGAAAATAGTTAAATAGAAATTCACAAGTCCTTTAAATATAGATATTTAACACTTGTGTTTCTAATAGCAACTTCTCGCAACAAAAACAAATTTAGAAATATTTTCTAAGTATATAAAATATTGAGAATTTTATACACATAACTTAGAAAATACTTCGTCTTCCAATATTAGTGAGTTTTGAAATATGCATTAATTATTTAGAACAGAAATTCTAAATACCGTCACTAATATCAAAAGTATCACAATTATTTGTAAAAAAATATTTAAGAATATCATAGCAAAATATCAGAGCAATTAAGCAAAACATCTTGACTAATACTCATCAAATATTTAACATGTAAATAATTATGCTTCTAACTTATGCTAAATAATTTAACTACCACTTATGTATATTGCATTGTAAGAATGATAATTAAACTAGTAGCAATAAGCATGAGGAACTGGATTTAAAATAAATTCACAAGTCCTTTAAATATTAAAATTTTAATACTTGTGAACTCATTTGAGAATTTCTTGCAAATGGGATTTCCAACATATATGCAAATAAATAACATCCCAAATTCACTAACCAACTTAGACAAAATGAATTCATCAAGTTGTTTAACAAATATCTGCAATTTATTCTACTCAGGACAATCTCGAAAGAAATGATACCCAGTGTCCATGAGCTTGTTCCTTAAGTGGTATCGAGAGATCAACGGAGTTGTTGAAGTTGACAGCTTCTAGGAATGACTTCCCTGTCTTTCTTACAACCTGCATTATCTATATCTATATAGCCAATTAGGTTAAACCTATTATCTTCAGGGTCCTAGATTCCAAGAATTGGTGATCCCCTAAGATATCTAACAATTCCTAACTTAGCTATAAGATAAGATTCTCTAGTATCCACTTGGAAACTTGCACATAGGCATATCGAGAATAAAATATATGGTCTTTATGCACTTGAATAAGTAATGAGCTGATCATACCTCTATAGCTTGTTACTTCAGTTCATATACCTGATTTGCCCTGATCAAGCTTAGTGGTCTGTTGGAAAGTAGTCTTGGCGGGTCTAGAATCTTCTAAATTGCGCATCTTCAAAAGATCCTTAACTTACTTTAATTGCCATTATTCTTTTGAATTACTTGTAATCTAAAAAGAATTGCAACTCTTCCAATATGCTCATTTTGTACCTACTCTGCATTTACTTAGCAAATATCTCTTGCCAAGTTTTCATTAGTAGACCCACATATAATATAATCATGGTATACTTGCACATATATTATATTGTGTGTGCATTGTATTCTAGAGAGATATATGTGTATAACGACTCTACAAAAATCATTTTAAAGTAATTAGTAGTTAGAGTGTCATACCATGTCCTTGACGATTTGCTTGAATCCCTAACTCTGTTAGGTCCTCATCTTGTTAGGCCCAATTGTTAGGTCCTAAGAGGATCAAGTCTCGTCTCTGTTGCTTGCTGTTAGATCTTGAAAGTCCCGAAGATTCTGTTTCCATCATCATCGATACCTTCTACTTGATAGTAACCTGTAACAACCAGTTTGGATTTGTCCCTCATAACAATGCCAGTAGTCATCCAGTTTTTGTGAACCCTTACTGTACCAATTTCAGCTTCGACTTTAGTGGTCTGGGTTCCAGCTTCAGTAGATTCTGACTTTGAACTGATTGAGATCATCTTGCATTGCAATCACCCAATCTGGATCAATCAGTGCATCTTCACTATTCTTTGGGATACCAATTATTGATTGTTGGGTCCTGGAAAATATATGTTCATCTTGATTAGCACTTCTAGCCTTTACTCAAAATTCGGTTTACTAAGAACTAGACTCCAGGAATGACTTTGACTTCAAACCCTTTTGTCTTGGCAGAAATGTTCTTGATGTATTCCTTTGATCTTCATTGTGTTGAGTACGACTAGTAGATCATTCTTTTATTTTGCTCCCCCTGAGTTGCTGTTAGGATGTGTTGAAGATCTTTCACCTTTTTCAGTGGATTCTGTTAAAGTTCACGAGTTGTGTAGTTTCACTACCATTTCCACTAATAGGATCTGAATCATCATCATTATCATTGTTTCCTTCTGCAACCTCAGTTTCATCATCAGTATCTGAATTTGACTCTGACAAGATGTCATACTTCAAAGATTCAGAATAGTCTTTCATTTGAATGCTTGGGAGCTTGGTGTAGTAGGTCGATACATTCATACTTTCAATCACCTTCTGGTTTTACATCATCAGTGAGTAGCCGAGGAAAATTATTCCTTGAGTCTTAACTTCTTGTCAAGATACTCATATAAGTATTCAGTAAGTATCAATTTCCTCCAAACAAATGAAAGAGCTTCAGTGTTTGCTTCTGATTGGCCATTAACTCATATGATGTCTTTTCACGATCTTGTTGATTAAAGCAGCATGCTGTGTTAATTGCTTCAGCTTCAATGTACCTTTTTTAGTGCAAAATTCATATAGAACTTCACTCGTGAAATTCAGTTCCATTATCTGACTTCAAAGTTCTCACAACTTACTTTGCTTCCAACTCGATCTACCTGATGTGATCACTCACCATCTGTGATCTTCCAACCTTCTTGTTTGAGATCAAACACTTTTCCTTTTCAATGCTTTTTCAGAAAACCCTTGACAAAGAATTCTCTAGTGCCCTGTAGATAGTGCCTAAGTCCTTCCACAAGAAAGATGCTTCCACTGATTACAGTTCTTAAATCATGATAGCCATATCCCTTGTACATCCTTTGCTGTCATATCCAAAGGTTACCATCGGGGAGGCCTTCTCAACCAACTGTGATATTAAAGCTTTAATCTTAGTCGTATGCCTCGAACATTAAATGTCACGAAGTCACATAACTTTTGTCTTTTGTTACATACTCTGCAATCACAAATGATTAAGCTTCTTGGTACTCAACTTCAATTGAGTCTAGATGGGTTAGAGATATTATCAAAGGTAACAATAGCTTCAATATGCATAAAGCACATGGATAGAAGAACTAACAAATTAATTACTAATTCTTCCTAATCCATTTCTGTTGTTGTCTAACATTTTTAACTATCTCTAATTACCTAAGTCAGTTTTAGATTAATTCTCGAATCAACAAGTGTCACTGACTACTTAGATAATTCTACCATCTTTTAACCATTTTATCCCTAACAAGCAATACATGATCTAATATGGCATTTAAGTGCAACTATATGAGTGCGATCAAATCATGTGAAAATAAGCACATAAACAATTTTAAGAATATGCAGAATATTTGAATAAAACATTATAAGTAATATCAAATTTCACATATACTTATCAAGTCATTTATCACAATAAGAACAAATATAAAATATCTGATCTATGACATGTTTGTCTATTAGCAATTTTCACAACATTAGCAGAGGTATTAAATCATAGAAGATTTAATTCAAGTTCCAGCAAATGTTTAGGGATACACCTAACCGTCTAGAACACCCTATCTAATTCTAGATATTCATTTTACTGCATATAAAATCAAGTATGAAATGTACTTAATTAAACTCATGAATCCTAGCATGCAATCTTATTCTTAGCAATCAATTAAGCATTTAAGTCCTAAGATGCTAACATACTGACATGAATATAATACAATTCAATACCTAATAATCATACAGTTTTGAATTAGATAAAGATATACTAGTTAGAATGTGTACATGTGAAGTGCTTAGTGATTCATCTCCAGTGTTGGTCATTGATGCCAGATGTCCATTTGGTTCATCACTGTCACTGATAGAATCAGCCTTGCATTTAACTTCACCAATAAATGTTTTCCCTTGCTGCATCCTCACTAATGCTTGAGATTCCTGCTACAACCCAACATAGTTTCTGTCATCTTTTGCTTGTACAGGCTTCTTCAAACTGTGTAGCAAACCCTGGTCTTGTCTTTCAAATATAGACCATCCCTGTCTTGCAACCGCCTCTTGAACTGATCTTGAAAATCTCCTTTATGGAATCTATAGGTAAGGACCTTGGATATAGAATTGGGATTCCGTCTGAATTTGATGTCACTGAACTTCCGTTGCCATGCAGGCTTGACTTGTAGTCTAGTTCTCAAGTTATTCCAAAGTGTCAAATTCACATGCAACACCTTTGTTGGTCCCTGATATTGTAGAAAGGGGGGGGGGTTGAATACAATATCTAAAATTAATCGCGGAATATTTGAATTAAAAATATTATTTTAATTGCTCGCAAAATATTAATTATAATGAAATACTGTTCAAGTGAAAGATATAATTTTAACTTGATTAATATTACAAAATTAATATTTAGAAAACTGTTATATAATTGATAAAAGTTCTAGAACAAATTTGACATGAATTGTTCGTGTTTAACAATTATATTCCAAACTCAGCACAGAAATCTGTGAATATTACAATGCAGACAAATTACTGAATTTGAACTGATTTTTCTAACTCTTGAACAACTGAAAAGTGAAGCCTTCATATCATATTTATAGAGAATGGAAATGGCTGGTATGACCTTTATCAGCATGACTTAATTTATTGAAATTAAGTCTGTATGACTTTTTTTAACCCTTGTATGACATTTAAAAAGCTGGGCAAGACTTATTTCTCTCGGTATGACTTATTTTATTAATTAAAAAATCGGTATGACTTTTTAATTAAATAAAAAATAAGTCCAGCATGACCTTTTGAACAAGAAAAATTCGGTATGACTTATTTTATTAATTAAAAATATCGGTATGACTTTTTTAATTAAATAAAAAATCAATCAACTTGCTCCAGCATGACCTTTTCAACATTCTGCTCGGTATGACTTTGTTTGAAATGTTCGGTATGACATTTGCTCAACTGCTTTGAATTCTCTCGGTATTACTTCTTTAATTCTCGGTATGACATTTTGAATCACCTGCCTTTTTCATTTCCTTTCTCCTTGTTTGGACAAGTGGCAAGCTTCCATTGGTTGCTTTGAAATATATCACCTGCCGAATTCAATTTCAAATGAAAAGGGGCCTATTTCGTCTTTTAGTGATTCAGCTCTGTAGAAATGCTTTTCGACCCGCACAACTTATAATCTTTGATTAATAAATACTAAATTTAATTCATAAATTATAAAAATAAATATCTAATATTATTTAGATATTTATAAATATAATTTACTAAATAAATAAAATATTTATTAATTAAATAAATCCTTACGCTCTAAGCTGCGGTCTTCTGATGGTCTGGAACCGAACTCCTTTTGACTTGGAAATGATAAATCAATTCCAACCGGGGTTCCATTTTTACGAATATATGACTCTGCATTTCTTCTGTGCCAATACTTTTTCCGTCTTGTCTTAAAGTCTGTACCGTATCTCTTTGAGCTTCCAGCTTCTGTCTTCTGTCATTTCTAAAATAATTCTAAATTAATTAATCTTTTAATTAATTTAAGAAATAAATTAATTCTGAGTGAATTAATTTACTAATTAATTTAACTAATTAATTTAATTAATTAATAGAGAATTAAATTAAGCTTGACTATTGTTGATGTAGATAAAACTCTTCTGTTCTTCAACAATAACCTTTCTAACCACTTGAACTTTTTGATGACGAATCTTCACTGACACTGTTAACACCCTGTGCACTGGTCTGGTTCACGGATGACTAACTACAATGTCGATTCTCATTTCTACTGTAGTGGTCTTTGTGTCTTGTCTTGGCTTCTAGCTTTGTCTTCACTATTTCTTTTCTTAGAATCTCTTTGTAGTAGGCACTTGAAATCTTCTGTATCTTCTGAACTCCTCTGAAATACTACTCCTTTATTTTTCGCCGACGCTTGAACATATTAATGAACTTCTTCCGGTGTAGAGTAGCAGCTTCATTAGAACACTTCTGATATTAGGATTCTTTGTGTCTAGTTGACAATCTTCGTCTTGATTCCTTCCTCAGTATTTATTGCTTACTTCATTTTCTTTCTTGAGTTGAGTTGTCATCTACTTATTACAAATAGGCCTAGACATATGTCTTTCAATCTCCCCCTATTTGTTGTTAAGCATTTAACATACAAATTCCTAGAGGATAACTCAACTAACAACTAAGAAAATAATATGACATTTAAGAACTGTAAATAATAAATTGTTCTCTGGATTATATAATACATTTCCAGATTTCCTGAGTAACTGAAATGAAAGATGTTTGTTCCTCTAGCACTGAACATATTATACATGTAGTATTATCTTCATTTCTCTTCTCTCCACTTTTTCTAAGATTCTCCAACTTCTGTCTTCACTTCTCATCCTAGGTAGATTCAATTTCTCCTTTCGTGAATAACCCAACTTTTGAGTAATCCTCTTTTGGTAAAAGTAAAAGTCTTCAACACTTCTCCCCCTTAGTTGAACACTTAGAATACTTCTCCCTAAATAGGATACTTCTCCCCCTTAGTTGAGTAATCCTCTTTATTCGAAATTTTCTCTCCCTTAGTTGAGTAACATTAGAAATCTGTAACAGGGAATTGGGAATAGGATTTGGTAAATGTGCTAGTGTGTGATTTTACTTTGTGTTCCTCACAAGTGTTTCGCTCATATACTCTCTAAGTGTTTCACTCATAGAATATATATTTTCACTCGTCCTTACTTGTGTTTCACTCTTTTCTCACATCATTATTTCTCTCTTTCAGTACGGATGTCACAGACTTTTGTACCTGCAAGAAAGATCACCATAGCCCCTTCAAGAGAGGTCACTGGTGGTGCAATGAGGTTTCGTAAATCCCAGTCCTCAATTGAATCTATAAAAACATTTTGACTTTGGAAAACTGAATTGCTTCAGGAATAGATTCAGTGAGTTGTTGATCATCTAAGATGATCTATTCCGTTAGGAATCCAGATATGTTCCATCTGGGGAGGGAGACAAGGATCTAAAATGTAGCACATGATCCAAGTTTCCTCCTGACGCCTGTGAAGGCATGTTGATTCAATCAGAATCATCAATTATTCTTCCTTCCTTGATATGGAAGTTTAGAAAAATTGCTTCCGTCAATTCATCCTTCCTGTGACATTTCAATTGTTCCCTCTTGGTCGTTTTTGGTCCCAAGTAAGTCCTTACATTGTTGGTCCAAAATGCCAATTGAGTTGGTCCATTGTTGTTCCCTAAAAATAAGACAATATTTGTGGTTTCTTGAAAAATGTCAGATGAAATTAACTCTTTGCTGATAGCCTTGGCTGACAGGCTGAATTCAATAGACTCACTCTGTTGAGAGAATGAACCTAGTAACAGTTTTGCCTTTTCCAAGTCTGTATCCTTTTGAGAGAACACAGATGAGCTAACAGTTGTCTCAGTTTATATATGAATCACCTTTCTGGAGACAGAGCTGTTGGATCACTCACATCACCAACCTTATCAAATGCAATCAAGGCATTGACTCCCTCATAATGAACAAATAGGTATTCTGTTTAATGGTTAGAGAGACGGAAGTGATAGTGTTTGTGTGTTTGGTTCTAAGATCTTGGATAGAGATTGATGCCAATGATTAGGATCTCACTTTTAGAAACTATTGGATTATCAAGCTCATAGATCTTTCCTACTTCTCAAAAGAGACTTGAAATAATCAGCTTATATTTATATATATATAAAAATAAAATTAAAAATAAATAACAATAAAAATAAAAATGCCAAGTTATAAAATAAATAAAACTATACATACTTATATATATACCAATTTTTGGAAATAATAAACAATATATACTAATTGTTGGAAAACAAACATAATATAAAATATATTTACAGTATAGATGCTAATGAAATAACAACTGTACAAAAAAAAGGAAAATCTTTTTGAGTTTTCTTTTTCAATTTGTTTGTTTGTTTTTGATAATTTTTAAGGAATATATACAGTGTATTTACAGTGCTTGAAAATAAATATGCAATTTAAAACAACATGCAATAATTAGTTCATGTTTAACATCCCTAACTCAATAACCAACTTAGAGAAAGTGGATTCATCAAGTGGTTTCGTGAAAATGTCGGCAATTTGATCTTCTGTGGGTACAAAATGTAACACCACAGTTCCGTTCATGACATGCTCTCGGATGAAATGATACCTTATGTCTATGTGTTTGGTTCTTGAATGTTGTACAGGATTATTGGAAATAGCTATGGCACTTGTGTTGTCGCAAAGTATTGGAATTTTAGATAGCGCAAGTCCATAATCATTCAGCTGATTCCTTATCCACAAGATTTGTGCACAACAACTACCTGCAGCAATATATTCTGCTTCGACTGTCGAGGTAGATACTGAGTGTTGTTTCTTGCTGTACCAGGAAATCAACCGTTGTCCTAGAAACTGACAACTTCCAGATGTACTTTTCCTGTCCATCCTGCATCCTGCATAATCTGAATCTGTATAGCCTATTAGTTCAAAACCTGTACCTTTAGGGTACCAAATTCTAAGATTCGGTGTACCCTTCAGATATCTAAAAATTCTTTTAACAGCTATAAGATGAGATTCTCTAGGATCAGTTTGAAACCTTGCACATAAGCATGTTGCAAACATTATATCGGGTCTACTAGCAATTAGATATAATAATGAGCCTATCATACCTCTATAGCTTGTGATGTCAACCTTCTTACCAGTTTCATCTTTGTCAAGCTTGGTGGCTGTTGGCATAGGGGTTTTTGCCGGTGTAGAATCTTCTAGATTGTATTTCCTTAGAAGATCCCTTACGTACTTTGATTGGCAAATAAAAATCCCATCTTCCTTTTGCTTCACTTGCAATCTAAGGAAGAATGACAGCTCACCCATCATGCTCATTTCATACCTACTCTGCATTAACTTAGCAAATCTCTTGCACAAGTTTTCATTAGTAGAACCAAATATAATATCGTCAACATAAACTTGGACAAATATCATATGTTTATCATGTAATTTGTAAAAGAGAGTTTTATCTATGACACCTCTAGTAAAACCATTTTCAAGTAAAAACTGAGAGAGAGTGTCATACCATGTCCTCGGTGCTTGCTTGAGTCCATAGAGGGCTTTGAATAAGAAATATACAAAATCAGCAAACTCTGGATTTTCAAAGCCAGGAGGCTGTTCCACATATACTTCCTCTTCTAGCTTTCCATTCAGAAATGCACTCTTCACATCCATTTGATAGACTTTAAAATTTGAATGTGCTGCGAATGCCAGAAATATCCTGATGGCTTCAAGTCTTGCAACTGGTGCGTAGGTCTCATCATAATCAATTCCCTCTTCCTGGGAGTAACCCTTTGCAACCAGTCTGGCCTTGTTCCTTGTAACAATGCCATCACCGTCTAACTTGTTCCTATATACCCATTTCGTGCCAATAACAGATCTATCTTTAGGCCTGGGTACCAGTGTCCATACTTCTTGCCTTTCGAACTGATTGAGTTCTTCTTGCATGGCAAGAACCCAATCTGGATCAGTTAGAGCATCTTCAATTTTCTTTGGTTCTTCTTGAGATAGAAAAACCGAAAATAAATATTCATTTGAAGTTGCACTTCTGGTTCTAACACCAACATCTGGATCACCTATGATCAATTCAAAGGGATGATCTTTGCTCCATATCCTTTCCCTTGGTAGGTTTGATCTTGATGATTCGCCTCTATATTCATTGTGATGTTGTGTTGTGCCAGTTGATCCTTCATCTCCCCCTGAGTTGCTGCCTGGATGCTTTTTGATCCACCACTGGTATTAGTAGTATCTCCAGTGTTTCCATTGTTTCCACCACTATTACCTGGATCATTACCATCATTGTTGTCATCATCATTTCCTGTTGCAACCTCAGGTTCTTCTTCATTATCCGAATCTGAGTCTGGATGATTGTCAAATTTTAATGACTCAGAAGGATCTTCATTTTGGATGCTTGGGAGTTTAGTGGCGTCAAATGATACGTTGACACTTTCTTTTACTTGGTGCTGATCAATTATGTACACCCTATATGCTCTTTTTGAGTAGACGATGAAAATTGCTTCATGTGTCTTGGCCTCAAATTTGCCACGATGTTCATCTCCATCTTTTAGCACAAAACATTTGGCTCCAAATACATGAAAGTATTTGAGTGTTGGTTTCTTGCCAGCCATTAATTCGTAGGGTGTCTTCATATGATCCTTGTTGATTAAAGTTCGATTCTGGGTATAACAAGCTGTGTTTACTGCTTCAGCCCAGAAGTAGATAGGCAACCTTGATTCACTTAACATTGTTCTTGCAGCTTCAATCAAGGTTCGATTCTTCCTTTCTACTACTCCATTCTGTTGCGGAGTTCTTGGCGCTGAGAATTGTCTTGTTATCCCTTTGTCTGAGCAGAAGCTATTCAGAATTTCATTCTTGAATTCTGTTCCATTATCTGATCTGATTGCCTGGACAGGTAGCTTTGAATCTAACTCAATCAACTTTACATGATCAATCACCAACTGTGGAGTTTCATCCTTAGAGTTCAAGAATAAAACCCACGTGTACTTTGTGAAGTCATCTACAATCACTAAGGCATATTTCTTCCTTGACATAGACATGATATTGACTGGACCAAATAAATCCATATGAAGCAGCTGCAGTGGTTCAGTAATATTTGTAGTGTCTGTGCCTTTGTGAGTTGCTCTTTTTGACTTCCCTTTCTGACATGCCTCACGCAATCCTTCTTGTGTAAATTCCATCGGAGGCAGTCCTCTCACCAAATCCCTCTTGACTAGAGAGTTCATTGTTTTGAAATTCAAGTGCGAGAGCTTCTTATGCCATAGCCAACTTTCTTCTGTTGAAGCTTTTGAATAAAAACAGTTTGCTTCAGCTTCAGGTCCTGAGTTGAAATCAGCTACGTACAAGTTTCATTTCCTTACTCCACGCAAGGCTAGTCTGTCTTCTTTAGAATGAGCTATTAAGCACTTCTCCTTGATAAAGTTTACTTTGTAACCTCTATCACAGAATTGACTGACGCTGAGTAGATTGTGCTTAAGTCCTTCCGCCAAAGAGACATTTTCAATGATAACATTTCCTGTATTTAACTTGCCATATCCCGTAGTCATTCCTTTGCTGTTATCTCCAAAGGTGACGATTGGGCCAGCTTTCTCAACCACGTCTGATAGCAGGGCTCTATCTCCGGTCATATGCCTTGACGATCCACTGTCTAGGATCCATACAACCCGGTTTTCCTGTTTAACTCCCTGCACATATCAAACGGATTAGATCGACTTCGGAGCCCAAAATTGATTGGGCCCGACATACATAAAGAATTGACCTTTGTCAGCTTTGACAACAGATCCTTTTCGAACAACAGCCGCATCCTCCTTGACTGTACTTACTTTCCTATAAACAGTCTTAACAACTTTTTGTTTAGACTTAGGAATATATTTTTCCTTCTTGACAGGTGAAGGAATAGCAATCTTGGATTTAGCAAATTTATTATTGATGTATTGTCTAGGTGTCATGTTCTTTTTATTAGCAGTCATGCGTTTGAAATAAGCAATCATAGCATTAAAAGCACATAACATACAATTTAACATACCACAAGGTTTAAGGCATACATCAATAGCAGGCATGTTATTCACAGCAGTAGGAGTTTTAACAATTTCTACTTTAACTTTTTCAGCAGATTTAAAGTTTTCAGTAGAATGGCATCTGTTGTTACTATCCCTACTTCTAACAAACTTATTATTAGGTCTGTTCAAATTATTCTTTAAGTTCTTAGCACCTAAACCAGGAGTGGATGAACAAGCAGAGTTCACATTTTCTATTGGTCTTTTAGGTACATATTTAGCTTTCTGGACATTTATTCCTTTTATGTCCCTAGTCTGTTCTTCTCTTTTCTTCTCTTCCTCGAGATCCTCTAACTGCATCTCATAAGCTATCAGTATAGAGCTCTCAAGGATAGGTTCAGCAATAGGTGTTATGAAAAGAGGTTTGGGTGTGTCTTTAACAACATGAGGAATACCCCTTTCTTCAGCACTTTGCTTGAACGGGGTAATGTTGCTTGGCTTTCCTACAGATTTATTGTACTCGAAACCTATTCCAACTTTTCGGTTTATTTCCTGTTGGTCAACTAGGTTCTTTACAATATAAGAGGAATTTTTATAAGCTAGACACCTTTGCTTTTCTTCTTCAATATTATTCTTTAAAAAAGCTTCAATCTCAACATAGCAGTTGACTCTATTAACTTGAAATGCAACATCTTCAGTTAATTTAACATTAATAAGTTTCAGCTTTTTCAATTCATAATTCTCATCTGATAAAACTTTGTTTTCGAGAATTAACACTTTTATTCGATCTCTAGCATCAGTTAAATTCTCACCTAGCAATTTAAACATTTTAGGACAGCTAGGGTTTACCTCAATTCCTTGTCGAGGTGGAGATTGTGATCCTTTAGAAGAAGAGGCCATTAGAGCAAGATTTCCCATTTGATCTTCTTCATCATTGTCGGAATCATCCCAGCTTTTTCCTGCTGCTAAGTATGATTTTCCCTGATGCTTCTTCAGTAGAGCGTCATATTTCTGTTTGAGCTCGTCATATGAATCCTTCTTTCTTTCCTGCTTGGGCTTTCTACAATCAGTAGCAAAGTGTCCCATTTCATTGCAGTTGAAGCAACGGATCTTGCTTCTGTCTACCATCCCTGTCTTGTATCCACCTTTTGTGTTGGATGAGCTAGAAGAACCACCTGTCTGAAATCTGTTTGCCATAGGCTTGAATTTGAAACTAGGGTTCCTCCTGAATCTTGTATTTCCAAATTTTCTAGCAATCAGAGCCAGAGATTCATCCTTAAGTTGATCGAGTTCTTCCATTGAGTAGAATTCACTATCAGTTGAATTCACTAGAGTTGCACCAACTTCTGCAACAATACCCTGATCAATGATGTTGACTGAAGAAGATTCAGTCTTAGCTTTTCTGTACTCTGGTTCTTCTGCTACAAGAGCTGTAGACTTGCTGACCACCTTGCATGTACCATATATTTCTTTCTGTTGAATCTGCTCTAGCTCATAGGTCTTCAGAATGCCATAAAGTCTTTCCAAAGAAATTTCATTCATGTCCCTTGACTCTCTGATGGCTGTTATCCTATGCTCTAGGTGTACTGGCATTGTCAGCAAAAACTTCCTATTGATCTCCTTCTTCGTATATTGTTTTCCATTGAGATTTAGATCATTTATCAGCTTGTTGTATCTCTCAAAAACTTCAGAGATACCTTCTCCAGGATTTGATCTAAAATGCTCATATTGAGACGTTAAGATTTCCAATCTGTTCTCCCTTACTTCTTCTGTTCCTTCATTTAGTATCTCTATCGTTTCCCAGATGTGTTTAGCATTTTTATAATTAACAACATGATTGTACATTCCAGGATCAAGAGATTCCACTAAAATTAACTGCAGGCTGGTGTCCAAAGTATCCAGTTCCTTTTCTGTCTCAGTGTACTCAGAAATATCTTTTTCAAATTGTCTGTGCGGAATGAGTACACCATCTTCCATATGCTCAGGAAAGATATTTATTGGAACAACAACACCAGTTTTTAAAATATCCTTGTACTTAGGATTTGCAGCTCGAAGAAACAAGGTCATCTTTCTCTTCCACAGATTATAATTGTCTTTATCAAATTGTGGAATTTTAATGCTACTGACTCTTTGAGTACTCATCTTTAAATAAGATTAAAAATTAAGTGTTTCAAAAAATATTTTAATTTTTGACTTAAAATAATTTTTGATCAAAAATAATTTTTCAGAAAAAAAATTATTTCGATTAAAAAATTATTTTGAATTTAAAATAATTTTTGAGATCTGTATGAGTTCGCGGAATTTGATTTGGATCTGATATGAAAAATATCAACTAGCTCTGATACCAATTGTTGGTCCCTGATATTGTAGAAAGGGGGGGTTGAATACAATATCTAAAATTAATCGCGGAATATTTAAATTAAAAATATTATTTTAATTACTCGCGAAATATTAATTATAATAAAATACTGTTCAAGTGAAAGATATAATTTTAACTTGATTAGTATTACAAAATTAATATTTAGAAAACTGTTATATAATTGATAAAAGTTCTAGAACAAATTTGACATGAATTGTTCGTGTTTAACAATTATATTCCAAACTCAGCACAGAAATCTGTGAATATTACAATGCAGACAAATTACTGAATTTGAACTGATTTTTCTAACTCTTGAACAACTGAAAAGTGAAGCCTTCATATCATATTTATAGAGAATGGAAATGGCTGGTATGACCTTTATCAGCATGACTTAATTTATTGAAATTAAGTTTGTATGACTTTTTTTAACCCTTGTATGACATTTAAAAAGCTGGGCAAGACTTATTTCTCTCGGTATGACTTATTTTATTAATTAAAAAATCGGTATGACTTTTTAATTAAATAAAAAATAAGTCCAGCATGACCTTTTGAACAAGAAAAATTCGGTATGACTTATTTTATTAATTAAAAAAATCGGTATGACTTTTTTAATTAAATAAAAAATCAATCCACTTGCTCCAGCATGACCTTTTCAACATTCTGCTCGGTATGACTTTGTTTGAAATGTTCGGTATGACATTTGCTCAACTGCTTTGAATTCTCTCGGTATTACTTCTTTAATTCTCGGTATGACATTTTGAATCACCTGCCTTTTTCATTTCCTTTCTCCTTGTTTGGACAAGTGGCAAGCTTCCATTGGTTGCTTTGAAATATATCACCTGCCGAATTCAATTTCAAATGAAAAGGGGCCTATTTCGTCTTTTAGTGATTCAGCTCCGTAGAAATGTTTTTCGACCCGCACAACTTATAATCTTTGATTAATAAATACTAAATTTAATTCATAAATTATAAAAATAAATATCTAATATTATTTAGATATTTATAAATATAATTTACTAAATAAATAAAATATTTATTAATTAAATAAATCCTTACGCTCTAAGCTGCGGTCTTCTGATGGTCTGGAACCGAACTCCTTTTGACTTGGAAATGATAAATCAATTCCAACCGGGGTTCCATTTTTACGAATATATGACTCTGCATTTCTTCTGTGCCAATACTTTTTCCGTCTTGTCTTAAAGTCTGTACCGTATCTCTTTGAGCTTCCAGCTTCTGTCTTCTGTCATTTCTAAAATAATTCTAAATTAATTAATCTTTTAATTAATTTAAGAAATAAATTAATTCTGAGTGAATTAATTTACTAATTAATTTAACTAATTAATTTAATTAATTAATAAAGAATTAAATTAAAGGCTTGACTATTGTTGATGTAGATAAAACTCTTCTGTTCTTCAACAATAACCTTTCTAACCACTTGAACTTTTTGATGACGAATCTTCACTGACACTGTTAACACCCTGTGCACTGGTCTGGTTCACGGATGACTAACTACAATGTCGATTCTCATTTCTACTGTAGTGGTCTTTGTGTCTTGTCTTGGCTTCTAGCTTTGTCTTCACTATTTCTTTTCTTAGAATCTCTTTGTAGTAGGCACTTGAAATTTTCTGTATCTTCTGAACTCCTCTGAAATACTACTCCTTTATTTTTCGCCGACGCTTGAACATATTAATGAACTTCTTCCGGTGTAGAGTAGCAGCTTCATTAGAACACTTCTGATATTAGGATTCTTTGTGTCTAGTTGACAATCTTCGTCTTGATTCCTTCCTCAGTATTTATTGCTTACTTCATTTTCTTTCTTGAGTTGAGTTGTCATCTACTTATTACAAATAGGCCTAGACATATGCCTTTCAACCTTGACCACTACCTCGAGTTACAACATCTTCAATTCAGCTTCTAGGATCATTTCATTTCTGTTCAGAGGTTCTCAACCTTGACTTCAATCAAATTTGGTTCCTTGGTCACAAATACAGTGGATATGCTAACAACCTGCTTTACCAAATATTATCTTTTTCAGTTCTTGTTCTAGTTCATAGGCCTTCAGCATATACAGGTCTTTTACAGACAATGTGGTTGTATCCTTAGATCCCTGTTGGCTGTAATCCCTGTGTTCCAGATGATCTGCAGTGTTAGCACGAACTTCCTGTAATCTCCCTGTAGAATAAACTTTAAGGCTTGAACTGAGATTCCAGGTTGTTCAGTCTGTTCTCCTTCACTACTTCAAACCCCTAAGATTTTTCATCCAAAATATTCAACTTAAATTAACCAAAAACAGTATCCAAATTAATTTCTTCTTTTGCAGCTTCCAAAATATTTGTGGGATCCTATGAAGTAAACCTCTGAGGAAATTAATACCACTATTTTTCAACCTGTTCCAGAATAAGCTTCATTGGATAATCTTCAGTCAATTTTTGTTGTCTTCAATACCCGAAAAAATCTTCATCTACGAACCCTTGAGCACCCTCGAATTAATATTTAAGAAAAATTTAAATTTACAGAATTTTTAATTTCCTTAGAAAATAAATTAATCAAAAATAAAAATATACAACAAATTAATTTTCAAGAATTTCGAATTTTCTTAAAAATTAAAATATCGTAAATTAATATTTAAGAAAAATTTAGTTTTCAAGAATTTTAAATTTTCTGGAAAAAATAAATAAATCTAAAATAAAAATTAAAAATGAAAGGGTACAAAACTTGGGGTACCAAACTCCATTTTAAGTATTAGTGGCGCCTAGTACTTTTGTGGCGCCTGTACAGTGGAGTCCCTGTACAGGCGCAACAAACACAAAAATTGTTAGTGTAAGTGCCTTAGAGGCAATACAATGTTTCTTTTAATAGACCTTTATGTCATTTGATTATTCAATAAACGTATTTATTATGACTTTAAATACTGCGATATATTTGTTAGCATAATAAATGTCCTTAGAATCATGATACACATTGTATAGTTTAGTACATGACTTGAACTTGAGATTATATAATAGATCATATTCTTAAATGTCCCTAGTCGAGTATTATTATTATAGGACAATAATAATACATAAATAGACTAGTATGTTGTTTGACAGATAACCACATCTCATTGGTTATAAGTATGGGGATACTAAAGTCAACACATAGGTACATGCAGGAGTACATGGTACTGGACAGACCCATAGTGAGATTCTTCATGTTTAATAAAGTCATAAGAAAGACTCACAGTGATAATGGTGTAATGATCCTTCGACTTGAGATCATTATATTTCTGTATGAGGATTAATATACTTTGACAACATTAAAAATCACTTTTGACCGGGTGATGATAAAAGTGGACATCGGGTATATCATGAGTCGTATGAGAAATATGAATGATAGATAAATGATTTAACCCTCCTATAATTAGGAGAGATATTATTGGCATCTTGATTGAGTGAGACTATAAAATGCATGGCCATGCTCAAATAATGATTTGTTTTTCATAGTCTACTCATGGATCAAGTAAACCCGGATTAAATGTTGAAGAGGATGACTAAATTCATGCCTTGAGTTTAATCTATAATATATATGGTTAAAGGGATTATATTACACGGAAACATTAATCACGAAAGGTTTTATCGAATCACGATTTAATTATTATTTAATTGGGTAGCAATGATGTATTACTAGATACCGCTCATTATTTATAATTTTATTGGAGAATAAAATTATTGCTAATTAAATAATAGCCTATAGGGTCACACACATAGAGTACTTAGAGGAATAGTTAATTTAAATTATAGATTTAAATTAATTGATGATTATTTGAATTTTATTATATTAATTAAGTGAGACTTAATTAATTAAAATAATATAAATTCGAATTCGAATTTGAATTCTGCCCTTAATAATTAAGTGTGACTTAGTTATTAATTAAATAATAAAATTCGGTTTTATTATTTAATCCTAAACCTACATGGGTTAGGCTTTGCTGTTATGGGTTGCTATTATGGGCCTATTAACCAACCATTATAAATAGATAATGTAGGGTTAATAGGTATTAAGTTTTTAAGAAAAAACGAACCCTAGCAGCAGCAAAGGCAGAGAGAAAAGGCAGAGGCAGAATTCGAAATCATCAAAGGGGGCTAGTACATCCATTCCGTAATCAAGATCGTGAGACGTTCTTGAAGGTGCTCGTGTGGATACCATAGAGGTGCTTTCGAGAAGAAGACACAAGTCGTGAAAGCTAGGATCTCCGTTGAGTTCGTGTAAGTCAAGACCAGACAAAGGTATGATTCCGTTTCACCATAATCTGTCAATCTTATACATGATCCTGCGTTAGGGTTCTGAAATTTTTCGTTATATTTACGTTTAATCCGCTGCGTTTTATACCTCGGAACCCAACAATGGCATCAGAGCTACGTGTATAAGGGACTGATTTGGTTACGTGTTTTATGTATTTGATGCATACATGCCTGTTTTGGTGACTCCCATGCCATGCTACTGCTTTGTCATAATCTGTTATGCCACTGCCATGCTTCTGCTATGCTACTGCCATGCCTGTTATGAAACTGCCATGCCTGTTATGAGACTGCTATGCTTCTGCCATGACATGATATGTATGATTAAAAACTGTTATAAGATGAGTATCTGGTTATTCGTATAATGAGTACATGGTTGATGATACTAGCATGTTAATGATTTGCCATGAATGATTTATATGCCTTATTGCGATTTATATATTATGCATGAGGGTCAGTTTGTATAGTGATATAAACTGGTGGACAAATTGTGTTGGACATGATTTGTTAACTGGGATACGATAAGTATGTATATGATACATGCTTCTGAAACTGTATAAATTGCAGTGGGGAAAAAGGCCAACAGATATGATCTGTAGTTCAGAAATTGATGAATTCTGAATAGGATTGGTCTTCGAAAATAAAAAATTTCCCAGCTGGGGGCTGCTGCCCCCAGACCCCGCCCGGGGGCTGCCGCCCCCGGACCCCCGTAATATTTTATTTTGTGTACTTGAGCATGGTGCTGGTTATGGCCCTTAGACCCCTAGATTAATGGTTTTGGTTTTGGTTTTATAAATACGACTTGCATGTCGTTTTCTTCATTCTTGTAATTGTTTAACCTCGAATGTAACTCGAGTTTTCTTATGTAAGTACATTAGTATAGGTTGTATTCAATTATTCCATGTAATGTACTTGAAGATTGAAGGATGATCCAAGAAGAGGAGCAAGCACCCATGGATACAAGAAGAATGAAGACATGTAATTGTATTTATATTTCACCACCATAGATTGACTTTAATCCTTTCATTAGCTCGAAAGGATCACATAGGAAAGGGGCCATAACCAAGCACGTTTACATACTGCACTTTACATATTGATGTATGAATGTATGTGTAGAGTAGAAGATGCATGATTTAATTAGATTAATGATGTATGCATGTATTAGATACGTCACCCATGCCATGCTTGCCATGCTAAACAAGATAAAATCTGTAACGATTTAAGATTTTAAAATTAACAAACGATCATGAGATTCTTGTGTTTATGAAATATGGATTTTTAAAACACGGAATTGAATATGGATTTTGATGTCTATAATTGGGATTTTCTGATAAAAACGGATATGCGTATTCGTAAGGCTGATGGGTTTTAAGTGTGACCACTGGTATCCTCCATCTACCTGGGAAATGAACAATTTAAGATGTCAATTTGAAATATTTAGTTCAAGGAAAAATTGAGGATCTCTTCATGATGTGATCATGATCGTCGTAAATTTTCTAAACCCCTTAACAAAATATTAAGTTTTAATCGGATGCTTTCCAATGAATGAAAACTCATCGAATCCTAGATCGATTAGGGGAAAGACTGTCAGTGGCAGGGGACTCCTATCTATCGCGGTGAGATGCGACGAATATAAACGGTTATATTCGGTCGTTGTATCATTGGGTCAAACTTAACTGAGTCGTCATAATAAGGTGAAAGTAAACGGTTATATTCAACCATTATGAACTTAGAAGCATAGAGTTTGGTTAAAAATCTATTAGATAGATAAGATCAATCGTTGCTCACCAAACTATCCAAGAATTATATATGATATAATTGACAAATGTTGTCTACCTAAATAATCATTCTTAAGGACTTCCAGTGGTTGACTTAAGACATGACGAAATATGGATCTTGGCTCACTAGAAAGAATTATGGGATATACTTTCCAAATTAATAGTAAGGGCTATTAATTTGATAAAAATAGTGGGAGATATATTATGAATGTATCATAATCATTTGAACATAATAAATAACTCAGACAATCTAATGTTTAATTTTGTGCTTTTATCATTGTAGATACCAAATAATGACAAACAACACAAACACACTATCCGTACGATCTGTCCTTGAGAAGGATAAGCTGACAGGAGGAAACAACTTCCTAGACTGGCAGAGGAATTTGAGGATTGTCCTCAGGCAGGAGCGCAAGCTTCATGTCATTGATATTCCTCCGGCAGGTCCCCTTCCTGAGGGCGCTACTGTTGAGGAACGAGCGACCCATACAAAGGATGAGAATGATGCAACTGATGTTGCATGTCTTATATTGGCAACTATGAGTGCTGAGCTTCAAAGACAACATGTGCATATGGATGCATATACTATCTATGAGCACTTGCAAAGCATGTTTGCAAGCCAAACTCGTCAAGAAAGGTTCAACACGAGTAAGTCACTCTTTAATTGCAAACAAGGGGCAAGTGAACCAGTTGGCCCACATGTTCTGAAGATGATTGGTTACATTGAGTACCTTGAAACTTTGGGTTTCCCGATTATTCAGGAAATTGGTATTGACCTAATCATGAATTCTTTGAACAACAAATTCACCCAGTTTATCATAAACTATAATATGAATGAATTTGACAAAACACCTACTGAATTGTTGGCTATGTTGAGAACATATGAGACCAACATGAAGACGGCTGAACCTGCTCCCATACTGATGGTGGGCAATAAAGGTAAGGCCAAAGGGAAAGGCAAGTGGAAGGGTAAGAAGAAGACAGGTTCTGATTCTACACCCAAGCCAAAGTCAGGTCCCAAACAGGCTTTAAAGCCTAAAGGTGGGGTCGCTAATGGTAAATGTCACTACTGTAAGAAAACTGGTCACTAGAAGAGAAACTGTTCAGTTTACTTGGAGGATCTGAAGAAGAAGAGGGCTGAGCAAGCTTCTACTTCAGGTATATATGTTATAGAAGTCAATCTGTCTATTTCTACATCTTGGGTATTGGATACTGGATGTGCTACTCACATTTGTATAAATGTGCAGGAAATGCAGAGAAGTAGGACATTGGCTAAAGGAGAAGTGGACCTACGAGTTGGCAATGGAGCAAGAGTTGCTGCTTTAGCTGTAGGAACCTATTATTTATCTTTGCCTTCAGGGCTAGTTTTAGAACTGGAGAATTGTTTTTACGTGCCTGCGATTCGCAGAAACATTATTTCTGTTTCTTGTTTGGACAAGAAAGGTTTTTCGTTTACGATAAAGAACAATTGTTGCTCTTTTGCTTTGAATGATTTAACCTATGGTGTTGCGCGTTTGTTTAATGGTTTATATGTTCTTGACTTAGATAATCCTGTCTATAATATAGAAAACAAACGACTTAAAGTTAATGACTCAAATCAAACATACCTCTGGCATTGTCGTCTAGGCCATATAAATGAGAAACGCATATCCAAATTACATAAGGATGGATACTTGGATAAGTTTGATTTTGAATCATACCAAGAATGTGAATCTTGTTTGCTTGGTAAAATGACTAAAGCCCCTTTCACTGGTAAGTGTCAAAGGGCCACTGAACGTCTAGAGCTAATATATAGTGATGTATGTGGCCCAATGCGTGTGATGGCTAGAGGAGGCTACTACTACTTCATAACATTTACTGATGATTTCAGTAGATATGGATATGTATATCTTATGAAGAATAAATCCGATTCTTTTGAAAAGTTTAAAGAATACAAGGCTGAAGCAAATTGGCGGAGGTGCAAGTATTAAAATCTTACGATCTGATCGTGGAGGAGAATACTTGAGCACAGAATTTAAAGATTATTTAAAGGAGTGTGGTATTGTATCACAACTCACTCCGCCAGGTACACCTCAATGGAATGGAGTTTCAGAGAGGAGAAATCGCACCTTTTTAGACATGGTGCGATCGATGATGAGTCATGCAGATCTTCCAATTAGTTTCTGGGGTTATGCTCTAGAAACAGCGGCTTTCACACTTAACCGTGTTCCTACTAAGAAGGTTTAAAAGACTCCATATGAGATATGGGAGAAGAAACGGTTAGGCATGAGCTTTATGAAAGTTTGGGGATGCAAGGCGTTTGTGAAACGTCAAGTATCTGACAAGCTTGGACCTAAATCTAAAGAGTGCAATTTTGTGGGATACCCTAAAGAAACAAAGGCGTATTATTTTTATAGTCCTTCTGAGCAGAAAGTGTTTATTGCTCGAAATGCTGTTTTCATGGAAAGAGATTTTGTTTCCAAAAGAAACAGTGGGAGAACTATAGACCTCGATGAAGATCGAGAACCACAAAATAGCATTGAACCTGAAGTGGAACATGAGCAGGATAATGATAATGCTCAACAAACACAGGTTGTTCGTAGAACTGGTAGAATTCGCCATGAGCCAGAGAGATATGGATTTCTTTTGACTCAATGTGGTGATTTGATGCTCATAGATGAAGATGAGCCTCTCACATACCAAGATGCTATGAACAGTCCAGAATCTAAGAGATGGCTAGAAGCCATGAAATCCGAGATGGATTCCATTTACGAAAACCGAGTATGGACTTTGGTTGATCCACCTGAAGGGGTAAAACCCATAGGGTGCAAATGGGTTTTTAAGAAGAAAACTGACATGGATGGAAATGTTCAGACCTATAAAGCAAGGCTGGTTGTAAAAGGTTTCAAACAAATTCATGGTATTGACTATGATGAAATTTTCCCACTAGTGGCTATGGTCAAGTCCATAAGGATTTTACTTGCTATTACAGCATTCCATGATTATGAAATCTGGCAAATGGATGTCAAAACAGCCTTCCTTAATGGAAGCCTTGAAGAGGATGTGGATGTGTACATGACACAACTTGAAGGTTTTGTCGATCCAAGGAATGTTAGCAAAGTATGTAAATTACGTCGATCCATTTATGGATTGAAGCAAGCCTCTAGGAGATGGAACATCCGTTTTGATGAAACAGTCAAAGAGTATGGCTTTGTTCAAAACGAAGATGAACCTTGTGTTTACAAGAAGGTTAGTGGGAGCCATGTGGCATTCATAGTACTGTATGTTGATGACATACTACTAATGGGGAATGACATACCTTCTCTCAAGGCTGTTAAGATTTGGTTAGGGAGCAACTTCTCTATGAAAGACTTAGGTGAAGCATCCTACATTCTAGGAATGAGGATCTATAGGGATAGATCTAGAAGGATGATCGGTCTAAGTCAGAATACATACATCGATAAGGTTTTGCATCGTTTTGGTATGCAAAATGCAAAAAGAGGATATGTCCCCGTGTCTCAAGGGATAACGATCTCTAAAAATCAGTGTCCGAAATCATTGGATGACAAGGACCGCATGAGTAAGGTTCCATATGCCTCAGCAATTGGATCCATCATGTATGCGATGGTATGTACTCGCCCAGATGTTTCGTATGCTTTAAGCATGACGAGCAGATACCAATCTAATCCAGGTGAAGGTCACTGGACGGCTGTCAAGAATATTCTAAAGTACTTGAAAAGGACTAAAGATTCATTCTTGGTGTATGGAGGAGAGGAGAAACTGGTTGTAAAGGGTTACACCGATGCAAGTTTCCAAACAGACAGGGATGATACTGTATCACAGTCTGGTTTTGTGTTTTGTCTAAACGGAGGTGCTGTAAGTTGGAAGAGTTCAAAGCAAGAAACAGTAGCTGATTCTACAATGGAGGCTGAGTACATTGCAGCTTGTGAAGCGGCTAAGGAAGCTGTTTGGATTCGAAAATTCATTACTGATTTGGGAGTGATTCCATCGATCGCAGATCCCATTGATCAATAATGCGATAATAATGGAGCCATTGCACAGGCTAAAGAACCTAGATCTCACTCCCGAACCAAACATATACTCAGGAGATATCACCTCATTCGAGAGATTAATGAAAGGGGTGACATATACATATGTAAAGTGCACACAAATGATAACATTGCAGACCCACTGACCAAAGGCTTGTCGCAGACGAAGCACGATGGTCAAACTAGTTCCATGGGTATTAGATACATGGGAGATTGGCTCTAGTGCAAGTGGGAGATTGTTAGTGTAGGTGCCCTAGAGGCAATACAATGTTTCTTTTAATAGACCTTTATGTCATTTGATTATTCAATAAACGTATTTATTATGACTTTAAATACTGCGATATATTTGTTAGCATAATAAATGTCCTTAGAATCATGATACACATTGTATAGTTTAGTACATGACTTGAACTTGAGATTATATAATAGATCATATTCTTAAATGTCCCTAGTCGAGTATTATTATTATATGACAATAATAATACATAAATAGACTAGTATGTTGTTTGACAGATAACCACATCTCATTGGTTATAAGTATGGGGATACTAAAGTCAACACATAGGTACATGCAGGAGTACATGGTACTGGACAGACCCATAGTGAGATTCTTCATGTTTAATAAAGTCATAAGAAAGACTCACAGTGATAATGGTGTAATGATCCTTCGACTTGAGATCATTATATTTCTGTATGAGGATTAATATACTTTGACTACATTAAAAGTCACTTTTGACCGGGTGATGATAAAAGTGAACATCGGGCATATCATGAGTCGTATGAGAAATATGAATGATAGATAAATGATTTAACCCTCCTATAATTAGGAGAGATATTATTGGCCTCTTGATTGAGTGAGACTATAAAATGCATGGCCATGCTCAAATAATGATTTGTTTTTCATAGTCTACTCATGGATCAAGTAAACCCGGATTAAATGTTGAAGAGGATGACTAAATTCATGCCTTGAGTTTAATCTATAATATATATGGTTAAAGGGATTATATTACACGAAAACATTAATCACGAAAGGTTTTATCGAATCACGATTTAATTATTATTTAATTGGATAGCAATGATGTATTACTAGATACCGCTCATTGTTTATAATTTTATTGGAGAATAAAATTATTGCTAATTAAATAATAGCCTATAGGGTCACACACATAGAGTACTTAGAGGAATAGTTAATTTAAATTATAGATTTAAATTAATTGATGATTATTTGAATTTTATTATATTAATTAAGTGAGACTTAATTAATTAAAATAATATAAATTCGAATTCGAATTTGAATTCTGCCCTTAATAATTAAGTGTGACTTAGTTATTAATTAAATAATAAAATTCAGTTTTATTATTTAATCCTAAACCTACATGGGTTAGGCTTTGCTGTTATGAGTTGCTATTATGGGCCTATTAACCAACCATTATAAATAGATAATGTAGGGTTAATAGGTATTAAGTTTTTAAGAAAAAACGAACCCTAGCAGCAGCAAAGGCAGAGAGAAAAGGCAGAGGCAGAATTCGAAATCATCAAAGGAGGCTAGTACATCCATTCCGTAATCAAGATCGTGAGACGTTCTTGAAAGTGCTCGTGTGGATACCATAGAGGTGCTTTCGAGAAGAAGACACAAGTCGTGAAAGCTAGGATCTCCGTTGAGTTCATGTAAGTCAAGACTAGACAAAGGTATGATTCCGTTTCACCATAATCTGTCAATCTTATACATGATCCTGCGTTAGGGTTCCAAAATTTTTCGTTATATTTACGTTTAATCCGCTGCGTTTTATGCCTCGGAACTCAACAAAAATTAATCTTGGTGGCGCCAACACAAGGTAATACAGAGAGAGGGCGCAACAAAACTCTAGTTGCTCGACTCTTTAACTCCTGCGCGTGTATGACAAAGTTGCGCTGCTTTTAATTTTCAAGTGGCGCTGCATACATCAGTATAGGAGGAGAGGCGCAACAATTGACTTTGAATAATTGAGGTGCGCAACTACTGTTGGGCTTTGAAATGGAGCACACGCGCGTGCACTGACATTTTGTTGGCCAGTGGTCGAGTACTACTGCTTTTAAAAAATAGACCACGCTTATGTTTAATAAATTTAAATTATAAGCTTAATTTTAAAATTTATAAAATAAACTAATTAAAATTTATAACATAAACGAATAAAAGTTTATAAATTAAATTTTATAAAAGTTCACAAAATAAATTTTATCTAAAATTTATGAAATAAACTAATTAAAATTTATAACATAAACTAATACAAGTTTATAAAATAAATTTTATAAAAGTTTATAAAATAAATTTTATTTAAAATTTATAAAATAAACTAATTAAAATTTATAACATAAACTAATAAAAGTTTATTTTTAAACTTATTTAACAAGGCCTCCTTTTGATAAGCAGCTTCTGCACGGTGAGTTTCACTGAACTAAGGATCTTGATTTGTATATCAATCAGCGAGCTCTGATACCAATTGTTGGGTCCCGGAGTATCGTAGAAGGGGGGTTGAATACGATACTAACAATAATTCAAATTCTTTTCGTGAATTTGCGGATAAATAAATTATTGCTTCAGAGTGGGTTTGACCATTTGTAGTGTTTAGGTGAACTGCCTACTAATTTTCTGTGTTTATGAATAAACATTAAAGTTCTAGAAAATTAGCAAGTAAAATAAACGAGACAAGTTTCCTGGAATATATCTTTCGTATATAAACCCAGAGGGGTGCTACACCCAGTTAAAAATATAACTGGCTTCCAAAGAATAAATTAATTCTTTGCTAATAACACAAAAATATTAGGCTCAGTTCCTATACAAATATATATAAATTAGTACAAGGAAAAACTGAGTCCGTAGGGAGTGATATCTAGGAGCCCTGAGCATTTTTCGTTAAAGAACCGGGTCCTAATATCTGACCAGGAGAAAGGTATAGGTGTGTATAATTTGTTTCTTCTTGCCCCGACCATGGCAGAAGCTCCCTACGTATTTTTGTTTTTGGAGAAGAAGACTCCTCTTTTGATTGGTGTAGACTTTAAATCAAATAAAGTTGACTGCTTGAATTTGATTGGCTGAGGGATGTGTGGGACCAAGAAATAATTGTTGCGCCTGAATATTTTGTGGCGCCTTAATTCTTTGTGGCGCCTGTAGAGTGAATCCCCTGTGTAAATTAAAGTGGCGCCATTTACTTAGGAATTTTATGATCCAACTTTTGTTGTGCCTACACAAGGGGATACCCTGTGTAGGCGCCATAAACATTTGATTTACTTTGAATCTTGTGGCGTGTGTAATACTTTGTGGCGCTTCACTATTCACATGGTCAAAGTGCAGTTTGGTCACTGCACTTTGACCTCCTTCTCATTCCTTGATTGAAGTTTACCAACTTCCATTTCTTGTATCAAAGTCTTGCCACATTACACCCTGTACCTTGAGCTGTTTCTGTTCTTCGACTGTAGTTCAGAAACTTTCACTTTATTACCAAGGTTGTGACACTTTGCACCCTGCACCCTTTGAGCTGTTTAGCTGTTTGGCTATAGCCTCTACAAATTACTTTTTGTACCTTAATAAATAACCGTTCTTTCCAGGTACGTTCTTCCCCTTAACAATTCTTCTATAGTTAATACTCAGATTCCTTTCACAAACTGCTGACGCCAAGTGCAACTGGTCTGGTTCACAGACGACTAACTTTGATCCAGGTCTTCGTATTATTGCTTTATTTGCATTGTTAAGTTTGCAGCAACTTCATTGCTTCGAACACTGACTGTCAATAAACACTGTAATTTCACTGGAATCTTTTCTGGTACTTAGACAACATCTCCATTATTACCACAATCTTAAATACTTCATTCTCTGTTCTTCACTGACGCTTGAACATATAACTGAACTTCTTTCAGTGGGTATAACTTCAAGACTGCAGCTGTCTTCTTTAACCTTTGTCTTTACCCTGTCTTCAATTCTTCTAGATTCCTATGCTTCGAACACTGTCTATCTTCAATCAATGCTGGTACACTGAAATCTTCTAGTGGCACTTCTATACTGAATCTTCAACACTTCTGAAACCCTGAAAGTCTTAAACCATTATTCTTCATTGAGGCATGAACATATTAATGAACTTCTCTCAATGACCTGTAGTAGACTTCAAAACTTCTTCTAATGTCTTGATTCACTGTATCTGCCTTGTCTTCATTTCTTCCTGATTTCTGTGTAGGCGTAATATTATTTACCTGTCCTGTTCTAGTGTTGAGTTATCACGATTACTATATATACAGCTTCGTAATCTCACCAACAATAGGAATGTTTACAAATTCAAGAATAGAATAAAACTATCTTTCTTATTTGTCTTGAACTATTTTGATTAAGTTCTTCCATTCACCTCCTCTTCTTTCTCTTAGCTTCATTTTTCTTTAATTGTCTCATGAAAGAGCCACTCAAGATTTTCTCATCCATATCATTGTCTCCATGCTGTCTCATTAGATATTAATTTCTCTATTAGTGATTTTATCCAAGTATTTCCAGATGTCAAAATACTTTTGCTTTCCTTCAACATCAGTGAAGATCATTATGTATTTTTGTTCTAGCATCACCTTCTTCAACTGTGATTTCCATATACCAATGGGTGGATGTTAGGGATTGTGGTGTTAACATTGTAATTAACTAAAAGTCACTTAGCTTAATTAGGAATTAGCTGAGCAAAATGTATTGTCATATGTATATTGACAATATGTTCAGTTTTCACTTGTAACAGTATGTTTAAAAGCCAAGTAGGTAACAGTAAGTCTCAATATTTACTATCTTGTACAAATAACAATAACATGATCCATGAATTAGAAGTTCACAAAGTGTTTAGACACAACATGGGTCAAGACTTTGACAGTAACATTTTGTAACTAAAGCCTACGACAGCATATTCAAGTGACAGCACAAAGGAACATGTGACATCAACTATTCCATTGACAGTAGACTTGGCAGAAGAATGAAGATTCACAGACAACATGTTTTACTGTCAACACATTTGGCGGGGATAGTTAGCAGCAGCTTTTGGAGACAGTAAGTTTTAAGGATCTATCAAGGCTTGACAAGAACATATGCGGAGCCGAAGATACTGTCACTAAAGAGGAGCTAGAAGTTGACAATATACTTTTAGTGAAACTGATAGACTGTTCTAGGTAGAAGATTAGATAGTGAAAGCATAAAGAATGATTTAAACATTACTATCTAGTCTGTCAATCCTACTACTGTAACTTGGGAGAAGACAAGCAAAAAGACAAGGTGTGCACCAGGAGTCAAAGATTTTTATCATCTCAGTACAACTTTATCTACAAATGGAATGAAACCAAGGTTGAACCATAAAAGCACAATTTCTATTTTGAGCTTTATTCTAGGATAAATGAAAAGTGCTCATATAAGTGGGATATGTGTTTTAGTATAAATTCACATATCTCACAAGCATTTTTCTCAATGCAATAGAGCTAGGTTCTCTCAAGCAAGAAACATTAGCAAATCCATTGCTCATTTTTTCTTTGTAGATGGAATTATTTTCCAGTCAGTTGTAGCAAACAAAAAATAATAAAATTATTTTTCAAAGTTAAACACCTGTCTTCATTTGCTTTCTTAAGTTTATTTTCATTTCTTACTTACTAGTACTACTGTCTTGTTTTTTGTTAGCAAGAAAAGTAATTATTTTATAAGTTACATTCAACCCCCATTCTACAAGACTCATATTGTTTAACAACTGGTGTTAGAGTGGCAGATTATATATATATAACCTGAAAAGATCAAAAAATGAGTGCACAGAAAGTAAGCAACGTAAAGATACCCCCCTTGACAAAGAACACTACATACTATAGAAAATAAAGATGACACTCTTCGTAAAAACAACCAACTCACTTTATCTCGGTATCTTAGAAAATGGTCATTTTGTACCTCAGTCATATGTACCTAAAACCACAGTAGAGGGTTAGAAAATACCTGCCCATTGGGTTCCTAAAAAGATTTCTAAGTACAATGATACAGAAAAGGAAAAAGTTTCTGTGGATGATTGTTTATAGTTTATAATTATTGAGGCTCTTGACAATGTTATGTACAATAATATTTTCAACTATACTAGTGCAAAACAAATATGGGAAACCATTGAGATTCTGTGTGAAGGAACAGAGGAGGTGAAAGATAATCAAAGACAGATACTAGTGTCTCAATATGAGGCATTCATGGCTAAACCAAGTGAAGGGTTGACAGAGATGTTTGAGAGATTTAACAGGTTAATTAATGACCTACAGCTGCATGGCAAATTCTATGATAAGAAGGAAGTTAACATGAAATTTATGTTAACACTTCCTGACCACTTGGAGCACAAGGTCATTGTCATAAGAGAAGGGATATATATGTCTAAAGTTTCTCTTGAAACTTTGTATGACATTATCAAAACTTATGAGCTATAGCTGTTATAGAAAAGAGCTATTCAAACTGAAAAAGAGGAAAAATGGCCAACACATCAAATGCTCTAGTGGCCCAAGATCCAAAGATGTTGCAGCTATAGGAATCTCAACATCAACAGATCAAGATTGAAGAAGTAACTGATGAAGATGAAAGTGTGACACTTAAACTTAAGGATGGTGATAAAGATGATTCTACACCTTGGATGAACTTGATAATATGGAGAATAAAACTATGGACTACATGGCAAGAAAGTTCTCAAACTTGAGGTTCAAGAAAAATAAATCTTTCAAGACCAAAGGACAAGGCTCCAGGTTCAACATAGGGGCACCTCAAAGCCTAGAGGAAATGGAAAAGGTGGATACAAGACAGGAATGGTGGACAGATCAAAGCTAAGATGTTACATCTGTAATGAGATAGGACATTTGGCAACAGAATGTAAAAAGCCAAAGCAAGTGAGAAGAAATGCAATGACTATGAGGAGGAACTCAAGGCAAAGTATGATGCTTTGCTCAAAAAGCAACAAGGAAGGGCATTTGTAGCTAAAGGCAAATGTTGGGAAGAATCTGATGATGATGAAGAAGAAGAGTATGGAAATCTTGCTCTCATTATAAAATTAGAAGAAGATTATACTTCATCCAGTCAGGTACTCATTCTTACTAATGTTGATATGACTACATCTCAGTATAAGAAAACTGTTTAAAGTTTAAGTTCTGAAATTTTCAATAATCATACAAGTATGCTAGTTGCAAATGAGGAGATTGTCAAACTTTCTAGTGTTAATGAGTTACGGAGAATTAAGAATCATGACAATTTCATACAAGCATGCTAGTTGCAAATGAGGAGATTGTCAAACTGTCTAGTGTTAATGAGTTACGGAGAATTAAGAATCATGAACTAGAACTTAAACAGAATGCTTTTGAGTCCTTGCAACAAGAAAATAAGATTATTAAAAACAAGGTAGTTTGTGCTTCTCAGATTGAGGAATTTCTCAGAAAACAGATTTCTGAGAATAAACTCAAAATCAAGGCTTACAAGAATTCTTCTTCATTGTTAAAAACATACCATGATGATAATACTGAAAATCAAAAGGTATGTAGATGATTTAACTATGAAAAGAAAAATGGTAAGAAACATGTTGTAGAGGAAGACTCTAGTTCTGAAAAACCTAATGTCAGACCCTCTATACTGAAAAGAGTTAAGAACCCTCTATTCAAAAAGGTTGAGTTTGAATTTGATAAGGAATTACTAATTCTTAAGCAAGAGTTAGCTGATGAGGACAACGATACTGTCAATAGTCCTTTAAGGTAAAAGATACTGTCAAATTCCCCAAGACAGTTAGTTTTGCCCTTGACAGTACTCAAGGTCTAGAAGATGCTTTCAATACTAGCAAGACAGTAAGTTCAGAAGCTGTTGTCAAGATAGTAAGATCAAATCATACTGTCAAGATAGTTCCATCTCAACTTACTGTCAACATTAGTAAGATAATAACTTCTAAACCTACTATCACGAAGACCAACATGAATAGAAACGGAAAACTAGGAATAAACAAGAAGAAAAATTATAGTTATATTCCTAATGCTCCTAGAAAATTATGCAATAATTGTCTGTCTTCTAGTCATCTAACTCGTGTATGCAAGAAAAACAAGTCTAGTGTCAGGAATGATACCTCTATTAATGGAAATTTACACATCATACCTTTAAAGAACATACAAGTATCTCACTGTGGTGATTTTGATTGAATTTCATGTAAAATGAATTTGATGAGTATTTTCCTTAACATGCCTTTTCATAACAATCAAGTATGTCTGCACAAGAATGTTAAAATTGAAAAGGCAAAGTCTCCAAGTCCTCCTAAAGTTAGGATGGACAAGCCACCCAAGAACAAGGTTATTAAACAAGTTATCAAAACTGAATAGGTAGCTACATGAGTCATGCTCAAAGATAGAAATGCAACTAATCCAGAGTCAAACTGTGAACTAGATAATCAAAATGGACCTAATGAAAGTTAGGTACCAAAAACAACTTGAAATATTTGCATTGTAGGGAAACATGAAAAATAAAAGAATCATGTGGATCATTGACAGTGGATGCTCAAGACACATGATAGGTGATAAAGCCCTACTATCATAGTTCAAAGAAATGGTAGGCCCTTGTGTAACCTTTGGTGACAATAGCATTGGTTTCATAATGGGATATGGAATTCTAGAAGTTGGAAATTTGAAGATAGAGAAAACTGCACTAGTGAATGGTTTGAAGCACAATTTATTATGTGTCACTCAATTTTGTGAAAGAGGATTTAAAGTTGGATTTGATCAAGACAGATGTTCCATTGTCAACAAGAAGACAGGAGAAGAAGCACTTCAAGGAGTAATAAAAAGAAGCCTCTTTATAGCTGATTTGGATTCAGTTAGAAAAGAAAAAGTGTATTGTTTCTACAGTAAGGCTTCATCCTCTGAAATTTGGTTTTGGCACAAAAAGCTTTCCCATTTGAACTTTAAAGAAATGAATTATCTAATGAAGAGAGAGTTGGTGAAAAGGCTTTCTCAACTTGAATTTTGTCAAGAAAGATTGTGTGAGGATTGCCAAAAAGGAAAGCTAAGGAGAGCCACTTATAAAAGCACTGCAAATGGTTCTATTAATGAAGCATTTGAACTTATTAACATGGACTTATTTTGTCCTATAAATGTGCAATCACTGGAAAGAAAAAGATATGCCTTAGTGATGGTTGATGACTCTTCAAGATACACTTGGGAGAGGTTCTTAACAACCAATGATGAAGCTGCTCAAGAGATTATTGATTTGGTAAGGGTTCTTGACAAGAATTCCAAGTACAAGGTGAAGACCCTGAGAAGTGACAATGGTAAAAACAGTATCATGAATGATTTTTGCAAATACAATGGTATAACTCAACAATTCTCTGCATCAAGGACACCTCAACAAAATGGTGTTGTGGAAAGAAAGAACAGAACTCTCATTGACGCTGCAAGAACAATGTTGAGTGAAGCAAAACTTCCTACTTATCTCTAGGGTGAAGCAATCAATACAGCCTGTTATACTCGAAACAGGGTTGTAGTCAACAAGGCCTATGGAAAGACACCCTATGAATTGCTCACATGAAGGAAACCTACTGTCAACTACTTTCATGTCTTTGGAAGCAAGTGCTATTTCATGAAAGATTCAACTGAGATCAAAGGAAAATTTGATACTAAAGCACTTAAAAGAATCTTCATGGGGTATGAAATTTACAGGACTGCATACAGAGTCTACATCATTGATTACAAAACTGTGGATAAGAGTGTAAATGTCACCTTTGATGAAATAAAATTTCCTGGAGTTGAAGGAAATCAAGAAACAAAACCTTTAGCCTTTGAAAATCAAGGCTATCTAGAAGAGATTGATGAAGACTCGCCAAGAGTTGATCACACAATTTCTGGTCCAACAATTGTTCCTATCCAGTCTGGAGACAATGAAGGAACTGCTCAAACAACTGATTTCTCTAGGAATATTCCCATGAATAGTGGACTTGAAGAAATTGATGATGTCAGTAGTTCAAGAGCAAAAGATACTGTCAACCAACAAGGTGTTGAAAACTATAGTGATTCTCTAAGAGAAAAAAAATGGAACAGAGATCACACTAATGATCTAATCATTGGTGATCCAGGAACTAGAGTCAAAATAAGAAGAAATGTTGCAAATGAATGCATGTACTCTTGTTTCCTTTCTCAAACTGAACCCAAAACTCTAGAAGAAGCATTGACTGATCTAGATTAGATTAATGTCATGCCAGAAGAGCTTAATCAATTTGAAAGAAGCTGTGTTTGGGAATTGGTGCCAAGACTAAAGAACAAATCTGTAATAGCTACTAAATGGTTTTATAGGAACAAGATGGATGATTATGGTACTGTCACAAGAAACAAAGCAAGGTTGGTGGTAAAAGGTTATTGTCAATAGGAAGGAATTGTTTATGATGAAACATTTGCTCCTGTTTCCAGACTTGAGGCATTAAGAATCTTTTTGTCTTTTGCTGCATTCAATAACTTCAAGATTTTTCAAATGGATGTTAAGAGTGCTTTTCTTAATGGAGAGCTAGAAGAAGTGTTTGTTGAACATCCCCTAGGCTTTGAAAATCCAAAAATGCAAAATTTTGTGTACAGATTAGTCAATGCATTGTATGGCTTAAAGCAAGCACCAAGGGCTTGGTATGATACTCTTTCCAAGTTTCTTCTAGAGAATGATTTTATAAGAGGGATTGTGGATAAAACTCTTTTCTACAAAAAGCATGGAAAGGATATCATTCTAGTCCAAGTTTATGTTAATCACATCATCTTTGGCTCAACAAATGATGATTTATGTAAGAAATTCTCAAAGTTAATGCCAAACAAATTTGAGATTAGTATGATGGGTGAATTGATATTCTTTCTTGGACTTCAAGTCTATAAAAAAAAGACGGAATATTTATTTGCCAAACTAATTATGTCAAGGATCTTTTGAAAAGATTTGATACGGAAGACTCATCTCCTACAAAGACTCCAATCTCAACAGCAACTCAACTTGGTAAGGATCCAAAAGGAAAAAGGTGGACAATAAGATGTATAGAGGAATGATTGGCTCTCTCCTCTACCTAACTACTAGCAGGCCTTACATCATGTTTGCAACAGGATTGTGTGCAAGGTTCCAGTCTGATCCAATAGAGTCTCACTTAATGGTAGTAAAGATAATCTTTATATACTTAAAATGCACTAAAGATTTAGGCCTTTGGTATCCTAAAGAGTCTAGTTTTGACTTAATTAGATATTCAGACTCAGACTATGCTGGTTATAAAATAGAAAAAAAGAGTACAACAGGAAGCTGTCAGTTTTTGGGAGAAAGATTGGTTTCATGGTTTAGCAAAAAGCAACCTTTAGTGTCAAATTCAACTGCAGAAGTTGAATACATTGCAGCTGGTAGTTGTGCTCAGTTACTTTGAATGAGGAACCAACTGTTAGACTACGGGTTGACTCCGCAAGGAATTCTTATCTTTTGTGACAACACTAGTGCCATAGCAATTTTTGAGAATCCTGTTCAACACTCCAAAACTAAGCACATTGACATCAGACATCATTTCATTCGAGAGAATGTGGAGGAAGGCACAATCAAGTTGATCTTTGTGCCCGCAGAGAAGCAACTTTCAGATATTTTCACCAAACCATTGGATAAAAAGATATTGTACAGGCTAGTGCGTGAATTAGGTATGTTAAATTTATCTTGTTAATGTAATTTTGTTTAGTTGATCAAAAATTTAGTTAACTGAAATTCATTGTGAATTAATGACCTCTTGAGGTGTTTTGATTTCTATCATAGTGGATACAAATGATAATATTTTACTGAGAGGTTAACTAATTTATTTTTAAGTAACTTAATTCATATGAGGTTAATAAAAAGTACTGTCGAGTTTCTTGACAGTGTGTTTTATCCATACTGTCATATAGTAATAAGTTAATGTCTATCATTTGAGAAGTATTGACAACATAATATGTGAGACTGAAACATACTGTCATAAACTTATTGTTATTATTCATCGACAGTATAGTTTTCCAAATCCCCGCATAACATACCGTCAATAGTTTATATTAGGGTTATTCATTTATATATATATTCTCTAACCGTTAATGTTACTGTCAAGAGTGTTTGTGATTTCTAGCGCAGGAGTTACTGTCAAAAGGAGTGGATCTGGAATTCATCTGTCAATTCAATCGATTGAAATTTAGCCTTGACAGCTACTTTTTCACATCATATATATACAAACAGTTAAAATCTGTTTCACTCTTTAATTCTTCTAAAACTCTCTTACCCTCAAATGCTCTAAAAACTCAACCTCTCTCTCTAAAACTTCAACTTCTTCATTCTATTTCTCTCTAAACCTCTTAATCTTTAAAATCTACAACTATGTCTAGACCTCAAGTTATTTGTTCTCTTGCCTAAACCAACTTCACCAAAATGGCTTCTGTGAGTGAAGCTGGTAAAGCCTTCAAACCTTTTGTTAGCTTCTTGAACAACTCCTACCTGTCGTATGCTCTAAATCAAAGTCCCATATTGGAGATACCAAGATTGTCACAGTTGTGGACCTCTGCAACTTGTGAGGGGGAGCAGGACTCAAGCTCAATCAAGTTTGAGATCAATGGTACTTCCTACACCATTGATTCCACTCATGTCAATTCTTATCTCCATGTGGAAGCTGGTAAAGGTTCACTTTTTCAGGATCCTGCAAGTGATGCTCAGCTTGCCAAGTTCTTTAAGATGATTGGGTACACAAGACCCAAGACAAGCCCTAACTCTGATGACTGGTATCCATCTGGTGGAATGGATAGGAAATATTTGGTGAATGAGTGGAACATGATCTTAGATACTATCATTAGAGCAATGTCAAGCAAAACAAGCAGCTAGAATGAGGTCTCAGCCTACATCAGGAAGATTGTGCATTCACTGGTGCACAGCTACAGGATTTATATTGGAAAGCTCCTGATGCCCCTATTCAAATTAGTATTTGATAAGAAGGATAGTAGAAGGCCGGTAATCTATTATCCTAGATTCTTTATGCTTTTTATTGATTCTGCAGTAGGCATAATTAATCTTGATGGGGTACAATATACGGAGTCCCCTACTTTGAAGGAAAACACCCACTTTATTTTAACTAAAAAACCTTTAAATGTTGAGTTAGGGGTGTTTATCTCTGATTACATGGATTCAACTATTAAATCACTAAATTTATCTATTGCCAGTGATTTCCATGTTTTCTCTTTGAGTGATGAGAATGGTGTTGACCTCAACATTCCTAACCCATACTCCAAACCATTTAAAGATGTTAGGCCATCTAGAGTCTCCAAGTCTATTAGCCAAGAGCCTAGTTCCTCCCAAAAGAACCAGGTTTCTAAAAGGAAGAGGATCACTACCCCTAGGCTAGAAACTATTCTATAAATAGGTGGTGAAACTGCACTAGATGCAATAAATAAGGGTGGTAGTCAGACCACAGTACCTATAGAGGATCCTAGTGAGCCTAGGAGAAAGAAGACAAGGGTACCAACCTCTATAAACTAGACTGTGTCCTCTCAAAAGGGCACAAATCTTAATAGGGAACAAAACTCATCTCTAGATGTCTCTTCTCAAAAGGAGGCATCTATTGAAATTGACTAGTCTCCTATGGCACCTTGTAAAGAATCTGCACACCATGTTGAACTCACTAAACATGATCCTCCTACTTTTGAAGATACAAATAATATAGGGCTAGAAAATGTAGAACACAGCTCAGTCAACTATAGTGCATCACAATTTGCCAACATAGAAGATCCTAATGTTGATGCACTCTTCCAAGAGTTGGATGAGACTGATCAAAGCAATCCACAAGAACCTTATACTCAAAGGGTAGAAGAGATTGTTGTCACACCCTCTATTGCTGTTAATGAGACAGTTACTGTCAATCCTCATGACAGTAACTTCTCAAAAAAAGATGTTGTCACTACTGCCATTCTAGACAACAACTCTCAATTGCCTGAAGTTTCTCCTGATGATGACTCTATTCCCATCTCTATACTCTTAAAGGTATAATCTAAATTTCCTATGCATGGCGTACTTGCTCAGTCCCATGCACTTAGGTTGAGTGACGGTGTGAAAAGAAAAAGAGAGAGAAAAGAGAAGTAAACATAAAAAGGAGGGGCTGGGAAAATTCTTGGTAAAAGGAGAGGGCCTTGAGCATGGCTATAAGAAAAAGAAAAATATGAGAGCCAAATCTTTAAAGGCACTAGGCCTTGAGAGTGAGTTGGTGAGGGATGATGAGATCATCCAAAAAAAATAAGAGAGTGTAAGAACCCTCAAAGCCACGAAATCTTCTAAACAAGCTGGTGAAAGCTTGCAATCCCTTTCTCAGAAGGTGTCTAAACTCTCAAAGAACCTGGACATAGTTGGGAGAAACTAGGTGAAGCTAATCAATAAGATGTCAAATCTGGAGCAGATCTTGATGATGGTTTCAAGGCTGTATTTGACAAGCTTCAAGAGTTCAAATCACAATTCTCTACTCCTGCAGCTACTACCTCAACTAAGGGGGAGAAGCGTTCAGTGTTTGTTGATGTGGCTGAGAAGGTGGTGGATGGTGATGTTCACACTGGGAGTAATAAGGAGACACAAGATGCATCTCAAGGCGAGAGTCAACTAGCATTATTGTCTAGTGTGGCTGCTAAGATTGCTAAAAAGCTTGGAAGTGATATAGAGAAGAAGAAGGTAGAAAGGCCTATGGAGAAAGGCATTGTAATTAAGGAGAATGTGATGAAAAAGGCTTCTGCACAGCATGTAGCTGAGAAAAGCAAAGAAGAACTCTGTCAAATAAATGCTGATGACACTATTCTGATGGAAAGAGAGGACATGATAGAAGAAGAAGCCACAGTCCTTATGATTGATGAGAATGTGAACAACAATGCACTTCAGGATGCCAGTTTCAATGAAAGAATCAAGGATATAAAGATGTCATCCAACAGAGACCCCAAGAACTTCTATGATCAATTAAAACCATCTATAATGGGAGCTTCTGTGATGATATCTATTAGTAACAAGTGGGTGACTACAGTGAGGATGCAAGGTGGATTGAGTTGGTATATCAGTCTTGGATTTTTGAGCAGGCAAGAAATTCCAGTAATTGAAGCCATAAGACTCAAGATCAAGGTTGAGAGATCCTTTCTGAATAAAAACCTCAAGAAAGCCCTATTGAAATTGATATGGGAGAAGCTACGAGAAATCACCTATAATCCTTTAAGCATCAGATATAGTTTTTCAAATGATGGCAGGTACTGATTCATGAATCTAGAAAGAATCACTCAGTATAAGCTAAAATCAGTAAAAGAGGCATATGAGTATTTCTGCAATCTAGAACAGACTAAGGAGGTGATGAAGGTAGTAAGAATCTTCAAGAAGGAGATATAAATAGTTGAAAATTTGAGGGTTGAAAGGATGGGAAGAAATAAGGATGGAAATGATGATGACAATAATGATGGAAAGCCTGATGGAGGTGCAGGTAGCTCTAGCCAACATGGTGAAGGATTTTCTAGAGCTGGAAATAAGGATGGTGGAAAGAATGAGAGTGAGAATGATAAAAAGTATACAAATGATGTTGAAGGAAGAGTGATAAAGCAGGTGGTTCTTGGTTATGAAGCTGACAAAATTGATGTTGTCAAAGAAGATGTTGTCAAGAGCAATAAGAAGGAACCTACTGTCACAAAGACAGAACCTGCTATCAAGAATCATGAACAAACTGTCAGTCCTATAGTGACACTATCGGGAGTGATGAGGTGGAGATTGTTGTCAAGAAAAGGAAATTCAGGATAACAGCCAAAGCTTTTCTTGTTACAAAAGGTTATTACAAGCTTAAGACTTCTAGTAAAAGAATGATAGATATAACTTGTGAAAAGAAGATGCCAATGGAGACAAGATGGAAGCTCACAACAGATAGAGTTCATGATGGCTGTCTAGATGTAAGAAGGCCAATCATTAACAATATAGCTGAGTAAAAAGCAAAATCTATCTCAAAGGTTATGGTTGAATGGTCTGAGTTCAATACTCTAAAGAAAATCCATGTCCTCTACTCTACTGGTGAAACTACAGTGATGGGGCATGACGTGAAAGAAGCTGATTATTTCATGGTAAGAAGGATGCTGATAATTATCAAGGATTTAGATGTAAAGACTAAAGTCTTTAGAGGAGCATTAATAAGGAAATTCTTGGAACTCAATGACTCCTTCAAACATCATCCATTGCCTTCTAATGAAGTTCAGGAACTTAAAACCAGAGTCTATCCAGATGGTGTGATGTTTGCCAATGATGATGGAGTGATGGAATTCTGGAGCATGGAGTCTCTTCAAGACAACAAGATTGAGTTACTATCCAAACTTATTGATCAATTGAAGGAACTTCTCTATCCTGAAGAACAAAATCTCATGAAAGTTATTCAAGTCTTCATAACCAAGTTGAAGAAGATTGAATATGCTAAGAGGATAGATCATGAAAGAACTCAGAAATGTCTTCTGAAAAATCCTGACATAATGATTTTCTACAACTCAAGTGGATTATCTGAAGAGATCACCTTTGATCATTTGAAGAGATTAGTTGAAAATGATCCTCACATCACTGAATTTATCAAGAAGCAGTTGTTAAACATTACAAACTTTGAGATATTTGACTTGAATAATAGAGCACTGATATCTGTGATTCTAAAAGGAAAGAAGAAAGGGTGAAGAGAAAGAAGTTTGATAGTGAAGTTGAATCTACCAAGAGGAAGGTGGAGAGAATCACAAAACGAATAAAGGAGTCTGAGATTGACTTGAAGCATGCCAAGCTGAATGATCAATTCTCAAGAAGGCCCAACTATGTCTCTCCAGTCTTGTTTGGACCTATAAGAATCATAATTGACAACATTAAAGTCGAGGCTGTTAATTTGAGGGTGCTCAACACTAAAAATTTGAGAAGAATCTTCAAACTCACTACATGATCATTTTTGGAGTTTGAAAGATATTTAAGTAAACTTGTTGGGAAAATCATTTAGTCAAGGGTAGATGAAGATGATGATATGGACAAAATCAAAATGAAGCTGATTTTCTCATCTACAAAAGATAGATTTGTCAAAGACATGTTTGGAATGAAGTATTTATGCATCTCTAAAAGACCAACTGAGAACTACTACACCTATCAAGTTTTAAATGATCTATCTTACAGAATGGTGAAGCTAGTCCTTGATTATGTTTCTGATCATGCCAGGACAGATGAAGAAAAGAACACTTTGAAAGCTCTTGAAGGTCTACATGAAATAATTATTCCCTCCAAGAAATGAAGATGAAGCTCAAATTGAAATTTGAAGAAGTGCTCAGTCTAGAGGAGCTTAGTTTGAGATGAAATTTGTACTTGTAATTTTTCTTGAATATTTTTTTCTGTACAAACACTTCAGTTATGTTAGTTGAGTTAGCATCTTCAATTCACTTTAAATTTGTCTTTATTTTATATAAAAATAAATTGGGGGAGATTGTTAGGGATTGTGGTGTTAACGGTGAAAATAAGTCGTAATAGTTACTGTCTTGTACAAATAACAATAACATGATACATGGAGTAGAATTTCTCCAAGTGTTCAGGCACAACATGGGTTTAGACTTTGATAGTAACATTCTACAACTGAAGCCTACGACAGCATATTCAAGTGACATCACAAAGGAAACAGGCCATAACAACTATTCCATTGACAATAGACTTGGTGGAAGAATGAAGATTCACAGACAGCATGTTCTAGTGATAACACATTTGGTGGGGATAGTTAACAACAACTTTTGGAGACAGTAAGTTTTAAGGATCTATCAAGGCTTGACAACAACATATGCGGAGCCAAAGATACTGTCACCAAAGAGGAGCTAGAAGTTAACAGTATACTTTTAGTGAAGCTGATAGACTGGTCCAGGTAGAAGATTAGATAGTAAAAGCACAAGGAATGATTTAGACATTACTATCTAGTCTGTCAAGCCTACTACCGCAACTTGGGAGAAGACAAGCAAAAAGACAAGATGTGTACCAGGAGTCAAAGATTTATGTCATCTCAGCACAACTTTATCTACAAATGGAATGAAACCAAGGTTGAACCATAAAAGCACAATTTCTATTTTGAGTTTTATTCTAGGACAAAGGAAAAGTGCTCATGTAAGTGAGATATGTGTTTTAGTATAAATACACATATCTCACAAGCATTTTTCTCAATGCAACTAAGCTAGGTTTTTTCTCAAACAAGAAACATTAGCAAATCCATTGCTCATTATTTCTTTGTAGCTGGAATTATTTTCCAGTCAGTTGTAGCAAACAAAAAATAATAAAATTATTTTTTAAACTTAAACACTTGTCTTCATATGGTTTCTTAAGTTTTTTTGCATTTCTTACTTACTAGTATCACTGTCTTGTTTGTTGTAAGCAAGAAAAGTGATTATTTTTTAAGTTGCATTAACCCCCTTCTGCAACACTCATATTGTTTAACAGTGGATCTGGATCTACCTCAATAGATACTCTCCTTAGCTTGATCAATTGATGCTAAATTTCTTGAGTTATGGTCTTGTTGAGGTTGAACTTTTTATTGAGTAGAAGAAGTATTGTCTTCAAGGTATTGTAGCTTCGCTTCATAATCATCCTCATTGGATGTGTAGCCTTTTTGCCATCTTCATACTACAATCTAATTGATTTTTCAAGACTTGAGGTTGTAGGAAGAGTCATGCAAGCTATCAATCCCTTTTCACTGATAATTGGTATTCCTTCCATCCTATATTGTGACGCTCTCCTAAATTTGGGGTCTAGACTGGGGGGTCACTAAAAAACACCAATATATGCATAGAACCTGTTATACAACATAAATATAAAAATCAACTACAATCCCAACACTATACATCACATTTTAACAGGTAAAGGTATGAAACAAGTGACATCTACATTTAATTAGCCGAAATAAGAAAATTATTACAAACCTGGTTATAAAGATAACTTTGATAAGAAGTTAGCTAAATAACCCAAAATATAACCGTTATATCTAATATCTTGATTACAACTGTTCAACATCCGATAACTACTGCTAGTCTAAAAGTTTGCTACCTGAACTGAGTTAAAGAAAAAGAAGCTACGGGCACGGGAGCTCATGTTCTTCCTGCCGGTCGACCTAGTGCGTGGCATCTTCTAGATTAGCTGTCAAGGTCAGAATATAAAACAAGAATGAGCCAAAAATTTCTCAGCAAGTATTTATGGAACCAATTGGTACAACATGATGTATTTCAAGTAAATAAAAGTTCAATAGATGCAACATAATTAATTCTAACTTAGCAGTTCAAAATCATACTTTGGAAGAGTAAACCGATTTCTTTGAGTTAAATAACATTTATTGATTATTAAGACGGACTGGTTTTCCTTTGTCGACGCTCCGGACAATATGAGTGATCAGCCACGTAAATCTCCCATAACGGACACTAGTTCTCTCTGGACAATATTAACTGAGTTCTCAAGTTAGGCACACTTTGGCCATAAAAGCTAGACTAGAACTAAACACCTAGCCTCTCCCGCTAAAATAAAATGCTGGACCGACGTCACTCGGCCTCTTACGCAGCCAATCCATAAGAATCCATAGAAAACATTTAGATGGATTTCCTTAAAACATCCTTTAAAACATAATTTGAAAGTCATTTTTCAAAACCATTACTAAATAGTAACATTCACGTCATATAAACTATATTTTCAAAACTTCGTTAGAAAAGCATAGGTAAGTCAAAATATTTTGCTTCAGAAATTTGTGTAAAACTGTAGTCATAAACTCAGGATAGTCCAGTAATGTGACGACAAGGGATAAATTAAAATAAGGTAGTCCACTGTGAGGGGTGACAGGGTTTAGAATAATTATAGATTGAATTTAGTTCAAGCTTTAGGGTTAAAGATATCATATTAGATGGATAACAAGAAGCTATGCACAAAATATACTAGAATCGAAATGTTAACTTGCGTATAGGTTCGAGGGTATACAAAACCTTGTATAGCAAAGTGTGTCACAAGTACATCAACAAGAAGGTATATAATAAGTTGAGAGGGTATATACTTGCCTCAAAAGTAGCTTTATACAAAGTCACACCAGATCAAGAACCTTCCTCTTTGGCTTTCCCTTTTCCTCTAGGGTCTACGTTCTGTGGATCTACATAAATAAAGCATTACTTCAGAATCTAATTAACTTTCGACACTCTTTTAAAAATGTCTAACTTAAACTACCCTTTTCGATATATTACTAATTGTTTCATAAAAATTTCATCTCCAAAATATTTTATTTAGGCAGAAAACGAACTGGCTAAATCACAAATCGCACACAGAAAATTTCAGGTTTGCGCGGTCTTTACTAAAACATGCATAACTTTTTACTCGTTAATTGAAACTACACAAGGTTTTCGCGTATGTAAACTAGAAATCATAAGAAACAATTATATCACATATCCACTGTCAAAAACAGGACATAACAGTCTCAGCTATACTGAACAGAATAGGCCAGTTGGTACGTCAGCATTGACACTCTTGTTCTTAATCATCAATTAATCAAAACTACTACAATCTACCTTTAATTCTTAGAAAGTTGAACATATATATATATATATATATATCAATTAAAAAATTTTGGATTTGTATCCAAGTATCAAACTCAAATAAAATCAGTAAAATTTATTAATTTCAAATTAAACATAACAAAATCGAGATATATAGGATAACTTAACACACAACTAGAAAAATATAATACTTCCTTCTATTAACATCATAATCCAAATCCTAACACAACAAAAAATCAAACCCACACCACCGGTTCCCCGGAGGTCACGGCCAGTGACAATAACTTTCGATGGAAACCCAACAATGAGTGTTTCTACACCAAAATTGCTCCTTTCTACCAATCTTCAATACAACATACCAAGACAACAATCAAGTTTTCAAATCAGCCCTGTAAACCCATTGCATGCAGCTGCTATACATACAACAACCCAAGCTAAACAACTAGTTTATAATCTAGGGAACTCATTTTCATCATTGTTCCCATGACCAATTCACCGTAGTTCATCATCGGTGGGGGCAAAGTCTTGGAGGTGCCCGGATTGGGGGTTCCAATACAACACTCTACCGATTTAAAATATAATAGCAACAATTTGTATTTTTGACAACACCAACAAAGAACAATTCAGAAATCTTTAAAGCAAATCCACAACAGTAGTTTGACCCTAGCACAACACACACGAACGCGTACATAGACGGCTATACCAGAAACATGAATGAACAAGGAGCAAGAATCCGGCCTCAAATCTCAGAAAACAACCGGAAAAGAGCTTGCATGCAGATGAAAAAGAAGCAAGAGAGTTGTGATACAAGAGAGAGATATAGAGCTAGAAGAGTTTGATAGATATGAAATACAGGGTTGGGGGTATATGGGGTAGGCTAGGAAACTTTTTAAATAGAAATTATTTTTCTAATTTCTTCAATAAAACAAAAAGAAAATACTAGAATTAAATCTGTAAGAAAATGAAAACTGTTCGGAAATATTAAAAATTTATTTTTAAACTGTAGAGAATAAAAAGTGCTTTCTCCCCATATTTTTAAAGTATTTTAGGATGATTAAATAATTAAATATGGATTTTTATAAGAAAAATAGTTTTAAAAACATTAAACCTTGTAAAGAATAATGTAACGTAGTATGTAATAGTGATAATGATAACTCAACTAAGAAACAAAGACAGATAAATAATACTAATATGCAGCACAGGAATCCAGAAGGACATGCAAATAGAAATCATACATGCGTCATTGCATAGCGTTCAAAATGTAAAGTTTACTTAACGACAGCGAGAGAAGTTCATTAATATGTTCAGGCCTCATCAACAAATAAGTGTTCAGTAGATTTCAGACAAAAGGCAGTGTAATGTTTTTTGTACAAATGTCAAAGGGTTTCAGTGATCAGAAGCAATGTAACAGTCCAAAGATAGTCAGCTGAAACAGAACATGAATTAAGGGAATTCAATTTAGTGTTCGTTTGTGAACCAGACCATTGCACTAAGCGTTAGCACATCAAGAAAAGAATTATCTTGGTTATTCAGAAGAAAATCAGTTGATCAAGCCAGAAGAGTGAAAACAAGTAGTATTTACTTCAAGCACCTCAAGAAATATGGTAAGGCAAATAATAGTGCATTTAGTGGCTCCTACACTTTTGAAGCACTCTAGAGGCGCCACTAACTTTGTAAAGGCACAACAAACCAAGTTAAAAGCTAAGGAAAGGCAAAGTGATGGTTTGTGGTGCCTGCATAAGGGAATGGGTGTGCAGGCGCAACAAACATGTTATAGGTACAACAACCAAGTTAGAGGCGCAACAAAGAACAATGAGTGATTTTGTGGCGCCTACACACTATAACCAGTGTTCAAGCGCAACAAACTAGCATCCAGGCGCAAGAAAACTTGGAAGATTTCTTAAGTACTTAGTGGCGCCTGCACAAGGAATTGAGAGTGCAGGCGCAACAAAAGTTCTATAGAGGCGCAACAAAAGACACGGCGCAACAAACATGTTCTAGGTGCAACAAAGAATCTAGTGGCACCTACACACCACTCCCACTCTACAGGCGCAACAAAGGACTTAAACAATTGTGGAAATCAATTTTCTAAAAGTCTACAAATTATATATGGGTTAAATCAAAATGGACAGTAAAAAAATTCATTCATCTTCAACAAAAAGAGATACAGACGGGAGCACCATTAAAGCTTGACATTAATATCACCCAACTCTATTTCTATTATAATTTTGATTGAACCCATTGAAGCTAATCATTTGATTAGAAGTGTAGCACCTCAGGGATTTAATAATACATTGTTATTTCCCCGAATCGTTGTGTTTCATTAACTGCCATTTTTATATCTTAAGAACACAAACACTTAATCCACAATTAAACGAAAAATCTACCATATCATATTCAACCCCCCCCCTTCTATGATGATTTTGGACCTAACAATTGGTATCAAAGCTTGTTGATTGAAATTACAAATTAAGATAGAAAAATAGTTTTTCGAAAAAGTGCATTTTTAGATCTAGAAAAATTTATATTAAAATTTCTTTATTTTTAAAGAAAATTCAATTTTGAATTTTTCAAAGATTTTAAATTCACTAATTTTAAGAAGACTATAAATCATCAAGAATTCGTATTAAAATTTTATTTCTAGAAATTTAATTTTTATTCGAATTGATTTTAATTTTTAAGAAATTAATTATTTCTTAAGATTTAAAAATCTTACAACCATGAGTACCCAAAAACTCAGCAGCATTAAAATCCCAACCTTTGACAAAAATGAATACATCTTGTGGAAGAAGAAGATGTCCATTTTCATTAAAACTTCAAATTCTCAATACTTGAGAATTTTGGAAAATGGACCCTGTGTAACTCATAAGCTTACACCAGAAACAGTTTCAGAAGATGGCGAACGGATTCCTAAAGGATTTACCCCAAAGGAACCTTCAAAGTTTACTGACACTGATAAAGAGAGAGTTGCATGGGACAATCATCTACAATGCATCCTGATGGATTCTTTGGACACCTCAATGCTAAATCAAGTGATTAATTGCACAAGTGCCAAACAGATGTGGGATACAATTGATCTGCTGATGGAAGGTACAACAGAAGTGAAGGAGAACAGGCTTGATATTCTTACTTCCCAATATGAAGCTTTCAAGTCACTTCCAGGAGAAAGTATCACTCAAGTCTTTGAGAGATACAACAAATTGCGTTATGACTTGTCACTGCATGGGAAGGCCTACTCACGTAGGGAGATCAACAGGAAATTCATGTTGACACTGCCAGCACACCTGGAACACAAAATCTCTGCCATCAGAGAAAGGAGTGACATAAATGACATGTCCATTGAAATTTTATATGGGAAGCTCAAGACTCACGAAATGGAGCAAGAGCAAAGACAGATCATTTATGGTACAGGTACAGTGGACAGTAAGAATACCGCACTGTTGAAGATTACAACTCTTGTAGCCAAGGATTTTGCTGTTACAGAGACCAGCACAGTAAAACCTGATGTTGGGAAAGAAGAAATTCTGGAGGCTGAATTTACAGATAACACTCAACCAGGTAATGAAGACGACTTCTACTCAATGGAAGAACTTGAACAATTGGAAAATAAATCAATGGCCTATATGGCAGGGAAGTTCAAGAACCTCAGATTTAGGAGGAACCCTAAGTACAAATTCAAGAGTAACTCCAGTTATAGTGGTTCCAGTTTCAGAAACAGCAACCGAGGAGGATCGTCTTCAGGGACTTATAGTAAAGGAGGTTATAAGATGGGAATGGTAGATCGCAGTAAGTTCAAGTGCTACAACTGTGATGAACCCGGGCATTTTGCAACAGAATGCCGGAAGTCTAAGCAAGTGAAAGAAAGAAAGGAGTCATATGTTGAACTCAAGCAGAAATATGATGCACTGGTGAAGAAGCATCAGGGAAGAGCTTATATAGCTGAAGGAAAGAGCTGGGATGATTCAGACAACGATGAAGAAGAAACTTATGGAAATATTGCTTTAATGGCAGACTCTTCAGAGGCATCCCTTCAATCATCGAAGGTATCATTTCTCTCCTCCAATGACATGTCTAAATCTGAATATAAGAAAACTGTAGAAGATCTCAGTATAGAAATGTTTAACATACATACAAGCATGCTTGCATCTGAAGAAGAAAATGCTAAACTAGTTCTAAAGAATAAAATGCTAGAAGCTAGAAAAATGTCACCAAGCCCCTATATAAGAAGTTTGTCATGGAACCCTTAAATGAAGAGGAGATCTTAATGAAAGAAGAAATCCTTGCTGAGGATCAAAAGAAGAAAGTGGAAGAAAGTAAAAAGGAATTGCCTAAAAAATCTGTAAAAATTATAGACCCTAAAGAACAGATTAAAAGTGATTTAGGTAACAAGAATGAAAAAATGAAAGCTAACAGAAATGGAAAAGTAGGTGTTAACAAGAAAAATGATTATGTCTACTCTCCCAAAGCTATTAGAAAAGTTTGCAATAATTGTAATTCTACTAGTCATCTTACGCATGCCTGCAAAAAGATAAAAGTAGTAAAAGAAGAAACTTCTAATATGCCTGCCATGTCTATTCCTCATCAACCATGTAGTAAAGTAGGATGCATGTCATGTGCTTTCAACATCATGTCTGCATACATAAACTTAATGAATAATTCATCTAGTACATGCATGAATACAGATGTGAACATGAATAGAAAGCATGTTAGGGCAAAGACTGCTAGTCCTCCTAAGACTAGGAAGGAAGCCCCTGTCCCTAAGCCTAAAGACATCCCTGTCAAGGCTAAACCAAAGGACAAGGGCATAGTCGATGAGAAAGACAAGGATCAGAAAGTTTCTGCAGCTAAATTTGTTTATTCAACTAAACCTCTTGGACCCAATCAAGTTTGGGTACCAAAGAAAAAGTAATCAATCTGTGGATGCAGGGTATAGCAAAGAACAAGTGTGTCATGTAGATTCTCGACAACGGCTGTTCTAGGCATATGACCGGTGATAGAGCCCTGCTATCAGATGTGATTGAAAAAGCTGGCCTAATAGTCACCTTTGGAGATAACAGCAAGGGATTCACAACGGGATATGGCAATCTGAAAATTGGAAATGTTATCATAGAAAATATCTCTCTTGTGGATGGATTAAAGCACAACCTTCTAAGTATCAGTCAGTTCACTGACAAGGGCTTCAAAGTAACTTTTGAGAAAGAAAGATGTGCAATCCAAAATAGGAAAGATACGAAGCTTGCTCTTCAAGGAGTCAGAAAGGGGAATCTCTTTGTAGCTGACTTATTCTCTGCAAGAAAAGGCGAAGCTCAATGTTTTTACAGCAAAGCTTCAACAGAGGATAGTTGGTTATGGCACAAGAAACTTTCACACCTAAACTTCAAGACAATGAACTCTTTAGTTAAGAGGGAATTGGTAAGAGGTTTACCCGAGATGGAATTCTGTCAAGAAGGTTTATGTGAAGCATGTGAAAAAGTGAAGTCAAAGAAAGCATCTCACCGAAGCAAATACTCTACAGACATTACTGAACCACTGCAACTTTTACATATAGATTTATTTACCCCAGTAAATGTCATGTCAATATCAAGGAAGAGATATGCCCTGGTAATTGTAGATGACAACTCTAAGTACACGTGGGTGTTATTTCTAGCCTCAAAGGATGAAGCCTCTCAAATAATCATTGATCACATAAAGAAGATAGAGGTAGAAGCTGGTTTGCCTGTCAGAAAAATCAGGTCTGACAATGGAACAGAATTCAGGAATGTAACCCTAAATGAATTCTGTGATGAAAAAGGTATCTCAAGACAATACTCAGCGCCCAGAACTCCTCAACAAAATGGAGTAGTAGAAAGGAAGAACAAGACTTTGGTTGAAGCAGCAAGAACAATGCTGAATGAAGCTAAGTTACCTTTATATTTTTGGGCTGAAGTAGTCAACACAACTTGCTACACTCAGAATCGTACCCTGATCAACAAAGAACATGACAAGACTCCATATGAGATAATGGCAAACAAGAAACCAACACTGAAATACTTTCATGTGTTTGGAGCAAAGTGCTTTGTACTAAAAGATGATGAGCACCTAGCACTACGCCATAAGTGGGCAACTGTAATGCTTTTTGAAGTGTTACAAAAAATAAGCGTTACGGTAGATGGCATTTTGTAACACTACTCAAATACAGTTACATTAGTTACTACGTAGTGTTACAGTTGACCTATTTATCAATTAAATAAATAATTAATTATTATTAATGTCACTTGGCACTCCTGCGTGGCACGAGGTGGAGGTGGTTCCCACATTAATTAATTAATTAATTAATTATTAATTACTAATTAATAATTAATAACTAAATAATTAATTAATTAAGTGGGCCCCACAAGTGGGCCCCACCATGTGGGCCCCACAAGTGGGCCTCACAAGTGGGCCCCACCATTGGGCCCACATTAAAAATTAATTAATAATTATTTAATAAATAATTAAGCGGGCCCCATAAGTGACCCCACACATTAATAATTAATTAATAATTAATTAATAACTAATAAATAATAAATAATTAATTAATAACTAATAATTAATAAATAATTAAATAAATAATTATATTTAATTAATTAAGTGGGCCCACATTAATAATTATTTAATAATTAATTAATTAATTAAGTGGGCATCACATGTTGGCCCCATGGGCCCACATTAATAATTAATTAATAATTAATAATTAATTAATAATTAATAATTAATTAATAATTAATAATTAATAATTAAATAATTTATTAATTTATTAATTAATTAAGGGGGCCCACAAGTGAGGACTAAAATTATGATATTCTTTTGATAAAAGAATTAAATGAGGATAATAAATATTATTTCAATATTTATTTAATTAATGAATATTATTTGAATATTCATTTGAAGGAGATAATAAATATTATTTTAATATTTATTTAATTAATGAATATTATTTTGAATATTCATTTATTGAGGATTATTTATTAATTATAATTAATAAATATTATTTAAATATTTATTAATTATTTAAAATTCACTTACAAATTATTTTAGGTCTTTAATAATTATTCGAAGTTTTCGATAATTATTTTAAACACTTTCCGACCTTCAGAATATGATTTAAAGATAGTGAGAGCTCCCTAATATTTTAATTTAATTATTTTATTTTATTCTTTTAATAAGAATAAAATACGTTCAGAATTATCAAAAATAGGGAACTCGGTATAGGAAGTGAATACCTATTTACTTCTCGAAAGCAGTCAACTTTTGGAACCAGTTTCCACAGTAGCAAGGGCTTTTCAACTTATCAAAAGCAGAGCTTTACTAATCAAAATAAAGAAAAGTTTTCAGTTAACTCCCTGGTCATGGTTTTATAAAAGTTATCATTCTTTGATGAAAAAGATTAGTGGGTGAATGTCACTTACCTGTGTGGTGAGAGGACAGCCCGACTAATCTAATCAGTGACTACTCATAGCTATGAGGGTCTATCAACAAGTATGATATACTTGGGGAACTAGGATTACTTCCGGTTCCAGGTTAGATAGAGAAATCTATTAACAAGTATTATATACTTGGGGAGCTTGGATTAATGTTCCAGTTCCAGACTTATAGATTGATTCAGCGGACTTGGAGATAGCGTAAGAGGCCGAGTGACGCACAGTTCAACACTTTGACCCGTATGCGGTCTAGGGTGATTACCCATTAACGGTAGCGAGTACCGGGGCTCCCCCTTCTACATGTAGAGAAACGGAAGGCTTCCATAGGTTGCTGATGAAGGCTGCCACGTGCTACGACTGATCATCGTGGATGTGTGGTAGCGGGCGTGTTGATGCTCCAGTTACAGTCCCTTCTTCTAATTGGAATTGTGTTTCACACCGTAATGAAAGCCTATGAGCTGAGTTACCGATGGTGTTGGTTGCAAATGAAATCTTGAAATGTTTTAACGAAAAGAAAGGAAAACTTCAGATGGGATCTGATGAGAAAAAGGTTTTAACAACTTGAAATGTCATCTTGTTATTCGTATGATTTAACGAATAATTATATGAAAACTTCAGAAGGTAACTGATGTATGAAAAGCTTACAAGCTTTTGAAATGTTTATCAGAAAGTATGTTTATAGAAGTTATGATTATAGTGGGCCTATATTGCTCACTCTCGTTTTCTTTATATATCACAACACAACAGGATCTTTAAAGATATTTTATGGGAGTTTAAACCCTATAAATGGTATGGTTCAAAGTGAGTTAATTTTCTCAAAGATAAGCAACTATGATTGTTGTATCTTGAATGGTGTACCCCGTATATTAGGGGAGTTTAGCAAAACTATAGTAGAAGCTATTTTGCTAAGTTATGGAAAGATTATTTCAAAACTGTGAACGTAATAAGTTCATTGAGTTTTATCTTAAAAAGTTTTAGAGGAGATATGAAAGCGTGGTAACACTATATGTGATAGTGTCTTATGTTATATACCGAACCAAATTGTTCGTATGATATATTTTCCAAACTTTATGTTGAGTACAAATGTTTTTAACAGAAAAATTCTAATCATGTGTATAGTTGAAAGATATTTTATTATGCTTACCATATACTGTTAAACCTTATGATTATACTATTGAGATAATAGTGATTATCATATTCTTGAATGAGAGTCACCTAGCTAATTGGGTGAATAACTTGCTGAGCATTCTTTCACTCATTCTTGCTTATTTTATATTTGTCAGAGAAAGTGATAACATGTTTGATTGGCTTCATGCCTAGAGAGATGAAAGTAGAAGATTCACCTTTGAGATGGTTCAGTTCAACCATATTCTACGAAAGTAAGTTGGGTAAGTTTCAGTATTGAGCTAGTTGTTAATGTTACTTCATGAAGAGGTTAACATTGATAGTATGAGATCCTGGATAAGTACATTTGATTTGTAATAACTAATGATACTTGTTGTATATCGTTTCTAAGACTATAACTTGTGTGTGTGTGAGAGAGGGGTCTATGATGTGTGTTTGTTGGAGTATTGAGTTATTGCAGGTTGTAAATGATTGGATGGTGACGTGGTGACTCAAATCCCTGACCCCGGATTTGGGGGTGCCACAGAGATGGTATCAGAGCATGAGTTATAGTACTTAGATACGAGAGTGTCAAGAGTTATTCATATATAAGAGGATAACTTGAGAACTCATGTAGAGTTAATAATTGGACTACCGGATTTAGTACCAAGGTATGAGTAAGAATAGGTCGTCTACTTGGACTTAGTAGTGAGGAGATTGATGAATGACATTTGGGATATAGATTTTGGACGGGAAATTGGCAAGGCCATCCTGGAAGAGGAAATGATATATCTTATAACAAGCTGAAAGGTATGAAGATTTTGAGGATAATATTGAGGATAAGAAGTCAAGGATAATTGTTAAGACGACGCGTTGTATTGCTACGGTGTAAAGCCGCAAAGAGGAGTTAAGATGCACAATTGTTGTATCTTCGAAGTATGTTAAGTATTTTCTGATTGAAGTGATCCCTTAATATAAGTAGCCCGCACATTCTGGATATTTTATCAGGTGAGAAGTATGAATGACCCAGTATATAGGTGTTGGTACGAAGTTCCTTCTGTTAATAGTAGGTTTCCGACCATAAAAAGGGTTCTGAGCAGTCATTGAGGAGTTAATGGTTTAGTTGAGATAAATGGTTCAGGGAAAGAGGTCCCATAATACAGTTATAGATTCTTTGGTGTAAATTGATTGAGAGTACATAATGGATGGTATATCTCGTTCTTTTGATAATATACCCTATGGCATGTAGACCATGAGTTTTCGAAAGATGACGGTCGGAAGGACCAAACGATAAATGTATAAATATGAAATTGGTACAAGTTATGAGGAATCTCCCCTTAGCTAGTAACCTGATAGGTAATATTGATCCGGCACATCAAGCGTGTTGTGTGTGATAGCCTGTTGAGTAATATGACAGTCCTACTGATATGAACAGTGTTAAGGATATATTTTATGAGCGTCAACCTAGTTTTACACCTACCTATTGTTTCACCTTAGCACATAGACTATTCATTTTTATTAGCCCCTAAGTACTGCCCATTGGGATGAAAAAGATCTTCCATATAAGTATGAAGCCGTTGAGCTTGAAACGAATGACAGAATGAATCCCTTTGGGGTTAGTAAACCAAGGTGGTGGAAAGAAGTATGTTTTGAAAAAAAAAAACTCTTTACGAAAAGTTTTAAATAAAAGTTATTATTTTAACCTCAAAATATATCACCCAGGAGTTAAGTTCATCAAAGTCCTATGAGATGGGGGGAATTCATGAAGGGTATAACCCAGAGATGAGGCTAAACCAGAGCCAACGGAATGATCATTGTGAATGGTCAAGACTAGCAATTATTGCTTTCACGAGAGTAAGTATGAGATTCTTAAGTGAATCTATTTGTTACCAGAACTAGGTTGTGTATTTTTTTATACTTTCCGTAGTATTTGGGAAGCTAGATGAAGTTGGAATTTGAGACTAGGACGAAAGAGCCTATGTATGGAATATTATGAATTAAAAGTTTACCACAGATGTTGAATGGTTGTCTCGTATGCTGTGACCAAATAAAATGGTCATGATGGATATAAATTATTAGCGGATGATGATTCAGAAATCGTTATAATAAAAAAAAAAGTGGATTCGTAAGGGGTAATGATTCGATAAGTAAAGACTGAGACAGGAAGAGTAATATTGTATGAGTAATTACTAGTGCTATTCAATGGAGATTCGATTTCTTTTGAGAAAAGAGAAGAGATGTAATGTCGAGAGAAAAATATTGTCTACATGAGGATGTTTAAACTAACGATAGAGGTAAAGTGGTGAAAGTTAAGATTACACGATAATGATGAAGTTGTGTTGAAGGACATAGAGACAAATTGAGGGATTTATCGATGGAAGTGAAAGGCCTATTGCACTTTGGAGGATAAGTGGTTGGGCAACCGTGATTGGTACCATAGAGGGAATACATGGAAAACAAAAAGAGTATGTAGAAGTTAATGGGTTGAGGATGTAATTATTAGCGACCTTATGAGGTACTACCTAACAGAGTTATACGATTCAACACCGATCTAGTGTCAGGAATAACACTAGCATCAAAGGCATTTAGAAGTTTACACCTACCAAAATGAAAAGGATTAATCACTCAACTATAAGGAGTATTAGAGAAAGGCATGATGAGATTAAAAGTTTCACCATGAGGTGCACCTATTTTGATTGTTAAAGAAAAGGATAACGACATGAGTCAGTGTGTTGAGTGCCGAAATTGATTAAGATTAAGATTATAATTAGGAATTAATATCCTAACCATGGATAGAGATTATCCAACCATTTGGAGACATAATTTACCCTTCGAGGATAGATTTGAGGGTCAGATATCATGAAATAGAGATGGGCCTAGATGATTTGCCAAAAGGTGTATTCAACAAGAGTTATGAACATTATGAGTTCTAGGATGTCAATTGGATCAATGAATACACCTATAACTTTTATAGATTTAATCAATAGAATTTTAAGAAATGATTGGACCGATGGCCAAGGTTTGTATAAATGATATTTTGATCTACCAAAAGATGAAGAGAGAAAATGAAGAGCGAGTGTAAGTAGCCTTAGAAAGAGAAATGAGATTATATGCCATTCTCTCTACAGTGTGAGATTTGGTCGAGTAAAGTTAAATTTTGGGAGATTAATGAGTAGCAAAGGAAATGTGTCGACATATTGATATTGTTGAGAATTAAGAAAGACCCTATGTACTAAAAGAAATGAGAATTTTTTGACTAGATGTCGTTATAATTGTTTGTTATGGTATCCGACTCATGATCGCATCGGATAGCTATAGTATTTGCACCTGAGTTATAGAAGCATTAAATTACGCAGATGAGAGTGTAGGATTTATGAAGAACTTGAATTCAATAGAGATATTTTAGCCGAAAGTCTAGAATTGGGATGATGGGTTTGAGACCTTGTAAAATCGATTCCTAATTAAATACGAACTTGTTTTATGTTAAAGTTCCGTAACACATTAAGGAAGGAAAAATCCTCACATCTTTTCAACATCATTTTCTCCTTCTTCCTATATTTGACAATTCATCATCTGATTGGGATTGATAATACATATGGTGTGACTTCTTGTCTGTGTGACAAAAGTCTGGTGGGACGCCGCCCAATTATGTGTTGAAAAGCCAAATCATACTGAAGACTTTCCTTCACAAGTACATATATAGTTGTTCTCATTCATACCAATTTTTTTTCTAATCTCATATACATTTAAAAGTGAGTTTATTCATCTTTGAATCACTCTGATCATCTTGTTGCAATGATGTTTGACAAAAGGATCTTTGATTAAAATCTCGTGCAAAGTTAGCTCTTCATAAAAGGTTTATGCCTTGGGTATCGAAAGGAGTTGAGATAATAACGTAATAGGGATATAGTTTTCATTCGAGAATGGTTTCCATTCAGAGAGTAGTCACGCCACCTTACAAAGTTTGTATGAAAGAAAAGTATCGATCTCCCTCACATTAGGACTAAGATAAAGAACAAGGAAATGTTGGGTATTCAGAAGGAACCCGCAGGTACGTTAATGAAATGAGGAAAGAAAGAAAGCATGGAGTGAGAGATTTCATATTCCTAGAAACATTATCACATAAAGTGGTAACGAGATTTGGGTAAAAGAGAGCAGTTAAGCTCGAGGGTATTAAAGTTGTTAGGTTCTGAAGTATGATAGGTTAATGCTTATACGTTGGCATTATTTTGTAATATTTATAATATGAAAACTCCGCGTGCCCTACGTCTATATTATGAGAGAATAATGTGAATGCTAGGCATGTGTTATAATAAGAAATCGTAGAGATGGTAACTAAATGTGTCTTACGATCGGTAAGGATCAATGACCGAAAAGAGAAAGTGTGGAGAAACAGAACCATAGCACTAGAAAAAGTGTATGGATGAATCAGAAGGTTGAAGAGACAAACCTTAGTGACTTTTGTTTAGATTCCGAGGATGGAATCCTTTTAAGGAAGGTAGACTGTAATAACCCGGATTTTCGGACGAATTTTTTTTATTTGTTTATAAACGACCTTGATGAATAGTGATTCTACGGTTTACGAAAAACTTTTTAGCCCACCCTAAGTAAGTGTTGGAATAATAGAAATATGGAGATGACATATTGTTGTATGAAGAAAATGAGTGAATGTAAAAGCCGTCAGAATTCGAAGATTTTTACTTTTACGATTTGTTTTGTAATTTACGAGATATCGAGGAATAAGAGAATTATGTTATGACAGAGAGGATTACAATTTAGAAACCCAATGGTTTGTTTCGAATGAAGTATTTAGAATATTAAGGATTTACGATACGGAATTCATACGGCGAAACGCTTTCGGAAATTAATCGAACTTAGGAGGAGGATTAATGGTTAAGTGTTGGATGTTAAGTGACTAATGAGAATTCTTATGCAAACCCCATGCAAACTAGATTGGTAGCAACCAAGTGGGAGTAACCAAACAAGGAACTACTTGGTTAGAAACTAACCAAGCAACCAACTAATACTTAGAGACATGGTTCCACAAATCATGGGAAAGTAGAAAACAATATCCTTAATTCAAGGAACCCTAGTGTTGGGTTCCGAGGCATAAAACGCAGCGGATTAAACGTAAATATAATGAAAATTTTCAGAACCCTAACGCAGGATCATGTATAAGCTTGGACTGATTATTGTGAAACGGAATCATACCTTTGTCTGGTCTTGACTTTCACGAACTCAACGGAGATCCTAGCTTTCACGACTTGTGCCTTCCTTTCGAAAACACCTCTATGGTATCCACACGAGCACCTTCAAGAACGTCTCACGATCTTGATTACGGAATGGATGTACTAGCCTCCTTTGATGATTTCGAATTAGCTCTTCTCTGCCTTATTGCTGTGTAGCTGCTGCCTTTAGGGTTTTTCTTATCAAAAACGTAATGCCCTATTAACCCTACATTATCTATTTATAATGGTTGGTTAATAGGCCCATAACAGCAAAGCCTAACCCATGTAGGTTTAGGATTAAATAATAAAACTGAATTTCTATTATTTAATTAATAACTAAGTCATACTTAATTATTAAGGGCAGAAATTCATATTCGAATTTATATTATTTCAATTAATTAAGTCTCACTTAATTAATATAATAAAATTCAAATAATCATCAATTAATTTAAATCTATAATTTAAATTAACTATTCCTTTAAGTGCTTTATGTGTGTGACCCTATAGGCTATTATTTAATTAGCAATAATTTTATTCTCCAATAAAATTATAAACAATGAGCGGTATCTAGTAATACATCATTGCTACCCAATTAAATAATAATTAAATCGTGATTCGATAAAACCTTTCGTGATTAATGTTTTCGTGTAATATAATCCCTTTAACCATATATATTATAGATTAAATTCGAGGCATGTATTTAGTCATCCTCTACAACATTTAATCCGGGTTTACTTGATCCATGAGTAGACTATGAAAACAAATCATTATTTGAGCACGGCCATGCATTTTATAGTCTCACTCAATCAAGAGGCCAATAATATCTCTGCTAATTATAGGAGGGTTAAATCCTTTATCTATCATTCATATTTCTCATACGACTCATGATATACCCGATGTCCACTTTTATCATCACCCGGTCAAAGGTAACTTTTAATGTAGTCAAAGTATATTAATCCTCGTATAGAAATATAATGATCTCAAGTCAAAGGATCATTACACCATTATCACTGTGAGTCTTTCTTATGACTTTATTAAACATGAAGAATCTCACTGTGGGTCTGTCCAGTATCATGTACTCCTACATGTACCTATGTATTGACTTTAGTATCCCCATACTTATAACCAATGAGATGCGGTTATCAGTCAAACAACATACTAGTCTATTTATGTATTATTATTGTCCTATAATAATAATACTCGACTAGGGACATTTAAGAATATGATCTATTATATAATCTCAAGTTCAAGTCATGTACTAAACTATACAATGTGTATCATGATTCTAAGGACATTTATTATGCTAACAAATATATCGCAGTAATTAAAATCATAATAAATACGTTTATTGAATAATCAAATGACATAAAGGTGTATTGTATTGCCTCTAGGGAACCTACACTAACACCTAGTACTTGCCTTGGACTGATTTTAAATCAGCCAACACTTTTCAAAAAGCTAGAGAGAGCAAGTAAAGTAAAGAGAGAAAAACTCTCCCCTTCCATCTCTCCATTCTCTGCCCAGTTTGAGAAAGGTGCAAAGAAGATTTTATAACTCCAGTTCTACTCATCCAAAAATCACCAAATTTTAACCATAGCTTCTTCACTATATGTAGAAGGTAAGTATTTAATTTCATAATTTTTGGAGGTGTTTTAATTGGGTAAATAAATTGTAGAAGTTGAGGCTGAATAGTAACTCCGAAAATTTACTAACTTGTTTCTTGATTTCTCTTGCAAGTTTAAGGATGTTAAGCATAGATCAAGGCTCCCTTAAGGCTTACAAGATCTTGTTAGTATGTTAAGGATTCAAGGAAGGTATAAACATCATCCACCCTTTGATTTTGCTTTAAGTTATAAGCTTGAGTTTAAGTGATGTTTAAGTATAAGTTGATTTAAGGAGTTTGGGTGTATATGGTTGAATATTGTTGGTCGAAAATTATGGATTGTTGATGGTGATAAGTTTAGGAAGTATATAAACTGATTATTTAGTAAAAATGTTTGGGTTGATGATTTGGTTGATGTTGAATGGATTAACATAAGTTAAATCCGGAAAACGTTACGATTATAGCCGTCGTAATGCCCGTTTGATTTAGGGCCTGTTTTAACCCAGATTTACGAACTGTCAAAATGATGTTTTTGAACACTACTGGCCAAGTATGTGTAGGCCTTCCTTTATAGTTTGTTTTGGTATAAAAATCATATCGATACGATTTACGGTTTAGGAGATAAGTTCGTTTTAGTGAAAGTCGTGTAAGGAGACCAAACTGCTGCCTTATACTCACTTTGATGCTATAAACGAACTAGTTAAGTGGGGACTAAAATTATGAAACTCGGATAATATATACCTTGGACAGTTAGTAAGATCACCAAAAAGGTTTTGTATTAAAAAGTTAATTTTTCGATTTTATAAAAATGTCGGAACCAAAGTTGCACGATGACACTATTCACATAAAAGGCTACTGCTTTCTTCAGTAAATTCGGAAAAATGAGTCATCTGTTCTGGGCCAAAATTTTGATGGATTATATTCTAGACATTCTCTAGATCCTGCACGCGAAAACGGTGTATCATTTGAGTTAACGGTTAATGAGTTATGAGCATTTTAGTGAAAGCGGTGCAAATAACAAAATCTCGTAGTTGACTCGATTTCTAAAATGCTTTTCGCTCAATTAAACTCGAGTGTTTCAAATCAAAATATTTTTTATAAATATTAAAAATACTCAAGAAGCTTCTTGAGTAGTTTCATATTTAATTATGAATTTTCTGATTTACTAAAAATGTTAAAGTGCGAGTCGCGTAATAGTAATTCGCAGGAAAGTCAACTACAGAGACACGGTTTTGACGAGCCGTTTTGGCTAGGATAAAAGGATAATTTCGAGTCGGTTAAAACATGAAAGATGTTGAAAAACAACATGACTATGTATTGGAGTAAAAAGATTAGATTAAAAGTCGTTAACGATATGGTTTACGAATGGTTAAGATAGACCCGAGGAGGTGAATACCGGGTAAGATAAATGTTAAGTAAAAGAGACTAAGAACCAATTTGAGGTTGTCATAATTGGAATCGAAATATGATTATACTTATGAGTAATGTAAGTAGTTGATGGGAGTAAGAGTATGTTAGGCCCCGGAAGTATCGTAGAAGGGGGGTTGAATACGATACTCACTAAATCAAAAAATTCTTTCGAATCTTTTGCGGATAAATAATTTAGAGTTCGGTTAGTGGGCTCGTGTTCTTGAGGTGAATAGTGTTTACGGAGCTGTTTACTAATTTTCTGTGTTTAGGATTAATCATTTCGGTTCTAGAAAATCAGTAGGAAAATAAACAACACAATATTCGGGGAATATATCATTTGATAAATATAAACCCTGAGGTTGCTACACCCGGTCAACAAATCCGGTCCGAAGAACAAGTTCTTCGCTGCTTAACAAAAACATATAACTCTCGATTTCCTATACAAGTATTTCAAGATCAGTACAAAGGAAACTAAGACCGTAGAGAGTGATATATAGTGGCTCTGACCATTTTCCGTTAAGAGACCGGCCACTAATACATCTCTGGTGAAGAGGTATAGATTTTCTGACTGTTCTCTCCTCTCCGGCTTGCCTTCTCTCTCTCTGGTTATTTTTTGTTGTGTTGTTGAAGACTGACTCAAATGAATGGCTCTGCTTCAATTTATGTGTAGACTTTTTCAGTACAGCTACGTGGCTTCATGTGGTCCAAGTAACTGAGCTGCTTCTTCACTTCTGTTTTTCCTTAAGTATCGGAACAATTTACTGAGTAATTGTTTAAGTATCGATGAGTCTGTAACATAACTATCGGACACTTAAAAACAATTCCTGAAGTAAAATAAATTACTTCACACATTGGTAACCATCGGAATTATTCCTGCAGTTAATAACCATCGGAAATTCCTTCTAGTTTTAACAAATATCGGAAAGTGGTAGCATTTCTTTTTATTTCCTTTACCCGATAGTTAGAAACTATCGGCTAGTGCTTATTCCCTTTTATTTTGTTTTCATCAATTCTTTGATTTCACCCGATGGTTGTTAACCATCTGTGAATAGGACAAAATAGGAATTAGACGAAATAGCTTGACAAAGTTGACTTCTGGATACAGCTTCTGTAGTCTTCTTTACTTAGCCAATTTCGAACCTGTGAAGCCCTTAATATAATTTCTTCCACTGCAACCAAGTCAAACAAATATTTCCTTGTTAATTCGACTTTGATTTATTCTGAGCTTCATCATATACCACTTCACTTGTTACCCATTTCAGTAAATAGTCAATTCTTCTCATTCATAGATGCAATTCTCAATCTCTTTTGTGCTGACGTTTGGTGCAACTGGTCTGGTTCACAAACGACTAACATGATCTTGATCTTCACATCTTCTTTACAATACAATTGACTTTGTTCCTTGTTGATTAGAAGTGCTTCGATTGTAAGTACATTGGAATCCTCTGGCACTTATGCTGAACCATAAACATATCTGAAACCCTGAACATCTTCAAACTTTATCCTTCACTGAAGTCTGAACATATGAATGAACTTCCTCCAGCAATCTGTAATAGACTCCAAGATTTCATCTAATATTTTGATTCTCTGTATTTGCCGTATATTCTATCTTATCGATTCCTGTACTTGAGCTCTGCAAATCATTGCTTGACTGATTCGCAGATTTGGATCACTAGAATCTTTCTGGTACTTTGACAACTGCTTCACTGCTTCCACATCCTTGAATACTTCAACCTTTATTCTTCACTGAGGCATGAACATTTTAATGAACTTCTTCCAGTGAGCTAATGCTTCAAGTCTGTAGATTTCTTCTTTATCCTTTGTCTTTACCAAGTCTTCATGTCTTTCTGATTCCGGTGATAACTTCATATTATTTACACGTCCTGTTCTTGTATTGAGTTATAACCCTATGTTACATATAGGTCTATACATACAGCCTTTCAATCTCCTCCTATTTGTTTGGTAGAGATTAACAAGCAAATTCCTAGAGGATAACTCAACTAACTACAAGAAAATATTAATTCTCTAGACTTGTAAATACTACTACTTGGGTTCTGGATCATATAATACATTTCCAGATTTCTATAAAGAAAAGAGAAATAGAAAATGAGTGTTCCTTTAGCACTGAACGCATCTTCAATAGATATCATCTTCATTCCTCTGTGTTTGAGCTTTTCTCTGCTTCAAAATCCTTCATTGCTTGACCTATAAAGAACTTATCATAAACTGAGCTTCATAAGAATCAAAATTCCTGGGAACATCTTCAATAAAATATAGAACATTGCTCAAATAATGTTCTCCCCCTAAGAATATAATTCTTCTTCTTTATCTTCTTCTCCCCTTTAGATGATCAATGGAATTGTCACTTCTTTTCTGTTCTTCCCACTTGGATTAGGAATCCTCTTCTGACAACTCCTTTCAAGTATAGGATACAGTTTCTTGATTCTCCCATATTTCTGTTGTTTCCCTTCAGGATCAGAAGATAAGATTTTCTTCTTTTTCTTGTCTAAAATCTCCCCCTAAGGATATTAATGTCTCCCAAGGATACGAACCCCCTTTTTCTAAGGATCTTCCCTTAAGGATCCAGGAACTTCCCTCTTTAGGATATTAACTTTTCCCAAGTACGAAGATAAGACTTTATTAACTTCCGTTTTCTTCCTATAAATTCTCCCCCTTAGTTGAGGAATCCTCCAATGGCCCACTTTTGAATGGTTTGTCTTCCAAAGAAGGTTCTCGTCTGTCATTGATCGGGAAAAATATAGTAGCTTTTCTTCCAAAAGTAGCACGTAGCAAGGGTAAGTGTTTGGCTTATGGTTTCCTCACTTCTACTGTTAGTAATTGTGCTCTAGAGACAATACTTTTTATATTTTAAGGAAAATATTTATTATTAAGGATTATGTTTTATTGATTATTATTTATTTATTATGTTTTATTTACTGCGTAATAAATTGAAAGCATAATAAATGTCCTTGGAATTTTGATACGTATTATATATCTTTAAGTATGTGACTTAAAAAATGAGATTATATGAATAGTATCTTATTCCTAAAATTCCCTAGTCGAGTATTATTATTTAAGGACAATAATAATGCACAAAGACTAGTATGTTTCTTGACAGATGACCACATCTCATTGGTCATAGGTATGGGGATACTAAAGTCAAGAACATAAGTGCATGTATCAATGCATGGCACTGGAATGACCCGCCGTGAGATTCTACATGTTAAGTAAGTGTCATAAGTAATTCTCACTGTGATAATGGTGTAATGATCCTTAGACCTGAAATCATTATATTTCTATACGAGAATTAATATACTTTGATTACATTAAAAGTTACCTTTGACCGGGTGATGATAAAAGTGGACATTGGGTATATTATGAATCGTATGAGAAATATGAATGATCTAGATGGGATTTAATCCTCCTAATTTTAGGAGTGATATTATTGGTCTCTTGTTTGAGTGAGACTATGAAATGCACGGCCGTGCTCAAATGTTGATTTGATTTTAATAGTCTACTCATCGATCAAGAAAATAAAGATTAAATTATGAAGAGGATGACACGAGACATGCCTTGAGTTTAATCTATAATATCAAGATTAAAGGGATTATATTACATGGAACATTATTCACGAAAGGCTTAATCGAATCACCGATTTATTATTATTACTTGGGTAGCAATGATGTATTACTAGATGCCTCTCATTGTTTACAATTTTAATTAGATATTAAAATTGTTGCCAACGTAATAATAACCTACAGGGTCACACACAAAGAACGCTTGAAGGAGAAATAATTTAAATTATGAATTTAAATTAAATAAATAATTTATTTTATTTATGATATTAATTAAGTATGACTTAATTAATTATATAAATAGAATAAATAAATTACTTAAACTAATTCCAAAATTAATAATTAATTAATTAAGTGAGACTTAATTAAATAATTTAGAATTTTGGATTAGTATTAATTATAATTGGATTATAATTAGAAAACTTATTCCTCTCTCTATATAATCTATTTATGGGCAAATTTAATAAAATAGAGATTTAAAAAAAACCCTAGCCGTTTTAGAAAAGAGGAAGATAGAGAGAGAAGAAGTTTTCGGGTGCTAGTACACATCAATCCTTCATGAAAAGTGTTCGTGTGGATACCGTAGAGCGTAGATCGCGAGAGCGGGATACGTGGTGATTAAACAAGCTTTGGACCTCCATTAATCTTCCATTAATGAACTGTTAAAGCTTCTAAAGGTATTTATTCTTTATCTCCGAATTAAATCTTTTATTTTCGCATGGATCCTGCGGAGGGTTTCGTTATTTTGATTTATTTTTCGCGTTTATTCTGCTGCGTTTGTGTCACGAAACCCTTCATCTACTACATTCTGTTAGTGTTTACACTCAAGTGTCGAGCACTTAGAAGTGTTTAACTCTTTCTCTCCCTATCTCTCACTCAAGTGTATCTCTCCCTCACTTTCACTTAAGTGTTTCTCTCCCTTACTTTCACTCTGCATTTCAAATATAGCATTATGTACCTGCAAGTGAAATCCGTCAATTCATATATTCCCAACACCTGATTCATCAGAATGAACTGAATCACTATCAAGTGGAGAATTGCCTCATTGAGGTGTTCTTGATCTATCATGCATAAGCACTGTCTCAGCACCAAACTCAATAGCAATTGCTAAATCACTGTTTAGTGGAGCCTCACCTCTTTGAGATGGGTTATCCCAAGATATTAATATCTGTTAGGGAATCCTGCCTTGTTCTATCAAGGAGTTGCCTCACACCTTCTCCATAAACGGGAGGTGGACATTCTTTTTCAGGATCTGGAAATATTCCTTCCAGGAGGGGCGACGTAGTAGACAATGTAATGAATGGCAATTTAGAGCCTACGTTTCCCTCGTAACCCGGTGACGGGAATTTTGTATAAAATACCCTACTTGACTCATCCGAAGAATTGTGAAGCAGTTGCCTCTCAAGCCCAGATAAATCTGAACAAGAGATCTCCCTTTCAGGATGCAGAAGTTTAACTTCTGTTTGAGGTAGATACCTGGACAATGTAATGTATGGCTAGAGTCCGTATCTCCTCTAAATGCCTATACCTCTCACTGTGCACGCCTTGTAATGTGTTCCTAGAATTTATCTGTTTAGGCTTACCATCAGCGTGATTGCTAGTGGTGTGCTTGACTCATTACAAGATGCTCTGGCTGACGAGCGAATTTCAATGGACTCACCCTGTTGAGAGAATGATTCCAGAGACAGTTTTATTGCCTTTTCAGCTCTGCATCCTTTTGAGAAGATACAGATGAGCTTACAGATACCTCAATTTATATACTTCTTTACTTCGCTGGAGGTAGAGCTGTGGGTGCACTTCCGACTTCATCCTTATTTGCTGCATCAAGTGCAGTTTCTCCCTTATCAACCTCTAAGTAACATTTGTTCCTTATATCTCCAGGGGTTAATATATGGAAGTGGATGAATGAGTGTTTGGTATTAAGGCCTGGGTAAGAGATTGATGGGTTTTCAACCTCCTGGCCATCTTCTAAAGCCACTGGGGGCTAAACGGATAAAATCAATTAAATAAGATAAAACGAAATAATCACTTTAACATTCCAAAACATATTTTTCATCTCAAGGAGAAGGAAAAATATAAGAAGGAATGGTAAACGATTGCATTTTAGCACTTTTAATAAAAGAGTTTTGTCGGTTCTAAAGATATGACAATTAATAGCAAGATATAAAATTTCTTTAAGATACATTACCCATAATAAAATGCGGGAATGTGTATCAGAAAAAAAAATTATCCCTTATGAATTTCTTATAAGGCAAACTTCCCATAATAAAACGCGGGAATTTATACCAAAGAAGAAATTCAACTCTTCTACCAAATTCTATCTCAATAAAATGACTCTTTTCCTTTAAAACCTAAGTACTGTAAGTTTTGAAAATAGTTTTGCAAAACATCCTTATCAGATGGAGGCTATGATTTTCCGACTCATAATGAAATTATGATTTACATCATTTTCGTCCACCTAATAGTATCCCCGACTTAAAATAAAAACATGACAATTGGGGTGAATGAGTGCTTAACAATACAGTACTAGGCCTTCAAAGCAACAATCACTGTTTTGGTACCATGAATCAATGTGAAACATACATTGAAACAAGTATTTGAAAACAAATAATTTTACAAGTGATTGACACCTCGAAGTTAAAACAATTTTTCCAAATAAAATAGCAGTCACAAAGTTTCTGCCACTTTAAAAAGAAAAATTAAGAGAGAAAACGGTTTTGAAAATATAGCATTTAAAACCAGCTTTGGAGAGAGGATAAAATATTTTGAGATTTAAAGAAAGATTATCCTCAAGAAAAGTTTGATTCACACCCTAGGATTTAGAAATCAAAGTAGGGCTGTAAATCAAATGATTTTCAAAAGAGAAGTTTTGAAAAAGAATTTGATGTTTTCTTATCTAAAACCGATAGAAAGTGAATGTATCTTTGAATAACACATTTTGAAAAAGAAATAGACAAAAAATTCTTTTTAAATACATTTAGGAATCAATCTAAGAAAGAAAACTAAATATACTAATACTAACGGCTTTTTCAAAAACCAATATTTACTTAGAGTAAAGACTAAGCAAATCCATTAGTATTAATATATCACAATTATTTTGTAATAAAATATTATTCAAATATCACAAAGTAATAAAAGAGAATATTTATATTACGAATAATTATGCTTCTAATTTATTTTAATATACTTAAATCATGGAACCAATATATCACTGAATTTTTTTATATCATCATGATTTAAACAAATCAAAATAAATTAAATACTTATGTTGCACTAAGCAATTGCCAATCACATGCATATTTATATTAACTAAACATGGCAATCATTCAATAGAACAATAAGCATTAAGACATATTTTTATTATTAGTGATTTCAGATAAGCAACTTGTGTTTCCACTAATATTAAAAATATCACAATTAATTGCACGCTGATACCAATTATTTGATATTTATCAATAATTTCAAGATGCAAGAAATTGTGCTTCTTATATCTTATCAAATCAAAATTATGAAACTGATCATCATTGAATTGCTTCAATCCATAATTTTAATAGGATAAAATAATTCCGCTAAATACTAAAATATTCATAAGATTGAATATTAGCATCTAACTTCCTACACTATATCTAATAATTGTCACTCTAGCATATTACAATTATACTCATAACAATTATTAATGATATACGTAAGCTCGAGAAAATAGTTGAATAGAAATTCACAAGTCCTTTAAATATAGACATTTAACACTTGTGTTTCTAATAGCAACTTCTCGCAACAAAAACAAATTTAGAAATATTTTCTAAGTATATAAAATATTGAGAATTTTATACACATAACTTAGAAAATACTTCGTCTTCTAATATTAGTGAGTTTTGAAATATGCATTATTTATTTAGAACAGAAATACTAAATACTGTCACTAATATCAAAAGTATCACAATTATTTGTAATAAAATATTTAAGAATATCAGAGCAATATATTAGAGCAATTAAGCAAGACATCTTGACTAATACTCATCAAATATTTAATATGTAAATAATTATGCTTCTAACTTATGCTAAATAATTTAACTACCACTTATGCATATTACATTGTAAGCATGATAATTAAACTAATAGCAATAAGTATGAGGTACTGGGTTTAAAAATAAATTCACAAGTCCTTTAAATTTGGAAATTTAATACTTGTGAACTCATTCGAGAATTCCTTGCATATGAGATTTCCAATAAATATGCATATAAATAATATCCCAAATTCACTAACCAACTTAGACAAAATGAATTCATCAAGTTGTTTAACAAATATCTGTAATTTATTCTACTAAGGACACTCTCGAAAGAAATGATACCTGGTGTCCATGCACATGTTTCTTAGTTGGTGTAGAGAGAATCCAGCAGAGTTGTTGGAGTTGACAGCTTCTAGGAATGACTTCCCTATCTTTCTTACAACCTGCATTATCTATATCTATATAGCCAATTAGGTTAAACCCAGTATCTTTAGGGTCCCAGATTCTAAGAATTGGTGATCCCCTAAGATATCTAACAATTCATAACTTAGCTATAAGATAAGATTCTCTAGTATCCACTTGGAAACTTGCACATAGGCATATCGAGAATAAAATATATGGTCTTTATGCACTTGAATAAGTAATGAGCTGATTACCTCTATAGCTTGTCACTTCAGTTCATATACCTGATTTGCCCTGATCAAGCTTAGTGGTTTGTTGGAAAGAAGTCTTGGCAGGTCTAAAATCTTCTAAATTGCGTATCTTCAAAAGATCCCTGACTTACTTTAATTGCCATCATTCTTTTGAATTAATTATAATCCAAAAAGAATTGCAACTCTTCCAACATGCTCATGTTGTACCTACTCTGCATTAACTTAGCAATAAACTCTAGCCAAAGTTTTCGTTAGTAGACCCACATATAATATAATCATGGTATTCTCGCACATATATTACATTATGTGTGCCTTGCATTCTAAAGAGATATATATATATGTGTATAACTACTCTAATATAAAATCATTTTCAAGTAATAAACTAGTTAGAGTGCCATACCATGTCCTTGACGATTTGCTTGAATCCCTAACTCTGTTAGGTCCTCATCTTGTTAGGCCCAATTGTTAGGTCCTAAGAGGATCAAGTCTCGTCTCTGTTGCTTGCTGTTAGATCTTGAAAGTCCCGAAGATTCTGTTTCCATCATCGTCGATACCTTCTGCTTGATATTAACCTGTAGCAACCAGTTTGGCTTTGTCCCTCATAACAATGCCAATTATTCTCCAGTTTCTGTGAACCCTTACTGTACCAGTTTCTGCTTCGACTTTAGTGGTCTGGGTTCCAGCTTCAGTAGATTCTGCCTTCGAATTGATTGAGATCATCTTGCATTACAATCACTCAATCTAGATCAATTAGTGCATCTTCACTATTCTTTGGGATACCAAATGTTGATTGTTGGGTCCCGAAAAATATATGTTCATCTTGATTAGCACTTCTAGCCTTTACTCAAAATCCGGTTTACTAAGAACTAGACTCCAGGATTTACTTTGACTTCAAACCTTTTGTCTTGGCAGATATGTTCTTAATGTATTCCTTTGATCTTCATTGTGTTGAGTACGACTAGTAGATCCTTCTATTATTTTGCTCTCCCTGAGTTGCTGTTAGGATGTGTTGAAGATCCTTCACCTTTTTCAGTAGATTCTGTTAAAGTCCACGAGTTATGTAGTTTCACTACCAATTCCACTAATAGGATCTGAATCAACATCATTATCATTGATTCCTTCTGCAACCTTAGTTTCATCATCAGTATCTGAATTTGACTCTGACAGAATGTCAAACTTCAAAGATTCAGAATAGTCTTTCATTTGAATGCTTGGGAGCTTGGTGTAGTTGAACGATACATTCAGACTTTCAATCACCTTCTAGTTTTTAATCACAAATGCCTTGATAGCTTTCGACTTAGTCTTTTCACGATCTTTGTTGAATACAGTAGCATGCTGTGTTAATTGCTTCAGCTTCATAATCCCCTTAAAGTGCAGACTTTACTTAGAACTTCATTCGCGAAACTCAGTTCCATTATCTGACTTCAAAGTTCTCACAACTTACTTTACTTCCAACTGATCTTTCTGATGTGATCAATCACCATCTGTGATGCTTCAATATATGTTGAATGCACGAACATCACCAAATTATAATTAGGGTCATCAATCACCACTAAGCATATTTCTTCCATGACTTGATTTGCTTCAGTGTGATGTTTTCATTGACTTCCCTATGTGACATACTTCAAAATGTCCTTCAAGATAGAATTCCAAATGAAGCAGTCCTCTCACCAATTTCATCTTTATCGAGAATCCATTGTCTTGAATATCAAGTGTGAGAGCTTCTCTTGCCATAGCTAACTCTTTACTGATGAAGCTTTACTGAAAAGTTTACTTCACCTTTGCATATTGAATTCCATGTCAGCTATGAACAAACTTCCTCACTCTCAGTTGAGTGAGCTTCCAACCTTCTTGTTTGAGATCAAACACTTTTCCTTTTCGATGCTTTTCCAGAAAACCCTTGACAAAGAATTCCCTAGTGCCCTGTAGATAGTGCTTAAGTCCTTCCACAAGAAAGATGCTTCCACTGATGACAGTTCTTAAATCATGATAGCCGTATCCCTTGTACATCCTTTGCTGTCATCTCCAAAGGTTACCATCGGGGAGGCCTTCTCAACCACTGTGATATTAGAGCTTTAATCTTAATCATATGCCTCGAACAATAAGTGTCACGAAGTCACATAACTTTTGGCTTTAGTTACATACTCTGCAATCACAAATGATTAAGCTTCTTGCTACTCAATTTTAATTGAGTCCAGATGGGTTAGAGATATTATCAGAGATAACAACAGCTTCAATATTCATAAAAGCACATGGATAGAAGAACTAACAAATTAATTACTAATTCTGTCTAGTCCATTTCTGTCGTTGTCTAACATTTTTAACTATCTCTAATTACCTAAGTCAGTTTTAGATTAAGCTTCGAATCTACAAATGTTACTGACAACTTAGATAATTCTATCATCTTATCCCTAACAAACAATACATGATCTAATATGACATTTAAGTGCAACTATGTGAGTGCAAGCAAATCATGTGAAAATAAGCACATAAACAATTTAAGAATATGCAGAATATTTGAATAAAACATTATAAGCAATATCAAATTCCACATATACTTATCAAGTCATTTATCACAATAAGAACAAATATAAAATATCTGATCTATGACCTGTTTGTCTATTAGCAATTTTCACAACATTAGCAGAGGTATTAAATCACAGAAGATTTAAATCAAGTTTCAAACAAATGTTTTAGGGATACACTTAACAGTCTAGCAACTATCTAATTCTTGATATTCATTTTACTGCATAGAAAATCAAGTATGAAATGTACTCACTAAACTCATATAACTAAGCATGAAATCTTATTCTTAGCAATCAATTAAGCATTTAAGTTCTAAGATGCTAACATGCTGACACGAGCCTAATACATTTCAAAACATAATAATCATACAATTATGAATTAGATAAAGATATACTAGTTAGTAAGTGTACCTGTGAAGTGCTTAGTGATTCATCTCTAGTGTTGGTCATTGATGTCAGATATTCATTTGGTTCATCACTGTCACTGATAGAATCATCCTTGCATTTAACTTCATCAATAAATGCTTTCCCTTGCTGCATCCTCACTAATGTTTGAGATTCCTGCTACAACCCAACATAGTGTTTGTCATCTTTTGCTTGTACAGGCTTCTTCAAACTGTGTAGCAAACCCCTGATCTTGTCTTTCTATTTTAAACCATCCCTGTTTTGTAACCGCCTCTTGAACTGATCTTGAAAATCTCCTTTATGGAATCTATAGGTAAGGACCTTAGATTTAGAAATGGGATTCCGTCTGAATCTGACGTCACTGAACTTCCTGTTGCCCTGCAGGCTTGACTTGCAGTCCAGTTCTCAAGATATTCCAAAGTGTCAAATTCACATGCAACACCTTGACCACTACCTCGAGCTACAACATCTTCAATTCAGCTTCTAGGATCAATTCGTTTCTGTTCAGAGGTTCTCAACCTTGACGTCAATCAAATTTGGTTCCTGGGTCACAAATACAGTGGATATGCTAACAACCTGCTTTACCAAATATTATCTTCTTCAGCACTTGTTCCAGTTCATAGGCCTTCAGCACAACATATAGATCTTCTAAAGATAATGTGGTTATATCCTTAGAATCCCTTGTAGCTGTAATCCTATGTTCCAGATGATCTGCAGTGTTAGCACGAACTTCCTGTAATCTCCCCGTAGAATAATCTTTAAGGCTTGTACTGAGATTCCAGGTAGTCCAGTCTGTTCTCCTTCACTATTTCAAAACCCCTAAGATTTTTCATCCAAAAATTCAACTCAAATTAACCAAAAACTGTACCCAAATAATTTCTTCTTTTGCAGCTTCCAAAATATTAGTGGGATCCTATGGAGTAAACCTCTGAGGAAATTAATACCACTATTTCTTCAACCTGTTCCAGAATAAGTTTCATTGGATAATCTTCAGTCAATTCTTGTTGTCTTTAATACCCGGAAAAATCTTCAACTACTAACCCTTGAGCACCCTCGAATAAATATTTAAGAAAAATTTAGATTTACAGAATTTTTAATTTTCTTAGAAAATAAATTAATCAAAAATAAAAATATACAACAAATTAATTTTCAAGAATTTCGAATTTTCTTAAAAATTAAAATATCGTAAATTAATATTTAAGAAAAATTTTAGTTTTCAAGAATTTTAAATTTTCTGGAAAAATAATTAAATCTAAAATAAAAATTAAAGGGTAACTATCGGGGTGGAGATAACCATCGGGCGGAATTATAATTCTCCAAAAATAATAACTATCGGGAGAATATATATTTCCAGGCTAACTATGGAAAGTTGTAGTCAAATGGACTAACTATCGGGGACGTGGCAATTGCGCTATCGGGAGCTTGCAGAAACGTCAAACACTTAGCGCGTGGTAACCAAGTTCAAAGCCTTGAATGTACTTGACTTTACTTTCCTGGCGCTGAGTACCTGCTTCGTTTTATATTTATTTTTTTCAATCACGCAAGTCACCATGCTAGAAAACTGGCCAACCAAAATGACTTTATTAAATTCTTTAAAAACAAACTTTTATAAATTTATAAAATAAACTATTAAAATTTATAACATAAACTAATAAAAATTTATAAAACAAATTTTATAAAAGTTTATAAAATAAATTTAATATTAAGTTTATAAAATAAACTAATTAAAATTTATAATATAAACTTATAAAAGTTTATAAAACAAATTTTATAAAAGTTTATAAAACAAATTTAATATTAGATTTACAAAATAAACTTATTAAAATTTATAACATAAACTAATAAAAATTTATAAAATAAATTTTATGAAGTTTATAAAATAAACTTATTAAAAGTTTATAATTAAACTGATTTAATAAGGTCTCTAAACATTTAAGTTCAAACAGCTTTGACACCCAAAGCTTTACTGGGTTACGGATCCTGATTTGTATATCAATCAGTCAGCTCTGATACCAATTGTTAGGCCCCGGAAGTATCGTAGAAGGGGGGTTGAATACGATACTCACTAAATCAAAAAATTCTTTCGAATCTTTTGCGGTAAATAATTTAGAGTTCGGTTAGTGGGCTCGTGTTCTTGAGGTGAATAGTGTTTACGGAGCTGTTTACTAATTTTCTGTGTTTAGGATTAATCATTTCGATTCTAGAAAATCAGTAGGAAAATAAACAACACAATATTCGGGGAATATATCATTTGATAAATATAAACCCTGAGGTTGCTACACCCGGTCAACAAATCCGGTCCGAAGAACAAGTTCTTCGCTGCTTAACAAAAACATATAACTCTCGATTTCCTATACAAGTATTTCTAGATCAGTACAAAGGAAACTAAGACCGTAGAGAGTGATATATAGTGGCTCTGACCATTTTCCGTTAAGAGACCGGCCACTAATACATCTCCGGTGAATAGGTATAGATTTTCTGACTGTTCTCTCCTCTCCGGCTTGCCTTCTCTCTCTCTGGTTATTTTTTGTTGTGTTGTTGAAGACTGACTCAAATGAATGGCTCTGCTTCAATTTATGTGTAGACTTTTTCAGTACAGCTACGTGGCTTCATGTGGTCCAAGTAACTGAGCTGCTTCTTCACTTCTGTTTTTCCTTAAGTATCGGAACAATTTACTGAGTAATTGTTTAAGTATCGATGAGTCTGTAACATAACTATCGGACACTTAAAAACAATTCCTGAAGTAAAATAAATTACTTCACACATTGGTAACCATCGGAATTATTCCTGCAGTTAATAACCATCGGAAATTCCTTCTAGTTTTAACAAATATCGGAAAGTGGTAGCATTTCTTTTTATTTCCTTTACCCGATAGTTAGAAACTATCGGCTAGTGCTTATTCCCTTTTATTTTGTTTTCATCAATTCTTTGATTTCACCCGATGGTTGTTAACCATATGTGAATAGGACAAAATAGGAATAAGACGAAATAGCTTGACCAAGTTGACTTCTGGATATAGCTTCTGTAGTCTTCTTTACTTAGCCAATTTCGAACCTGTGAAGCCCTTAATATAATTTCTTCCACTGCAACCAAGTCAAACAAATATTTCCTTGTTAATTCGACTTTGATTTATTCTGAGCTTCATCATATACCACTTCACTTGTTACCCATTTCAGTAAATAGTCAATTCTTCTCATTCATAGATGCAATTCTCAATCTCTTTTGTGCTGACGTTTGGTGCAACTGGTCTGGTTCACAAACGACTAACATGATCTTGATCTTCACATCTTCTTTACAATACAATTGACTTTGTTCCTTGTTGATTAGAAGTGCTTCGATTGTAAGTACATTGGAATCCTCTGGCACTTATGCTGAACCATAAACATATCTGAAACCCTGAACATCTTCAAACTTTATCCTTCACTGAAGTCTGAACATATGAATGAACTTCCTCCAGCAATCTGTAATAGACTCCAAGATTTCATCTAATATTTTGATTCTCTGTATTTGCCGTATATTCTATCTTATCGATTCCTGTACTTGAGCTCTGCAAATCATTGCTTGACTGATTCGCAGATTTGGATCACTAGAATCTTTCTGGTACTTTGACAACTGCTTCACTGCTTCCACATCCTTGAATACTTCAACCTTTATTCTTCACTGAGGCATGAACATTTTAATGAACTTCTTCCAGTGAGCTAATGCTTCAAGTCTGTAGATTTCTTCTTTATCCTTTGTCTTTACCAAGTCTTCATGTCTTTCTGATTCCGGTGATAACTTCATATTATTTACACGTCCTGTTCTTGTATTGAGTTATAACCCTATGTTACATATAGGTCTATACATACAGCCTTTCAATCTCCTCCTATTTGTTTGGTAGAGATTAACAAGCAAATCCCTAGAGGATAACTCAACTAACTACAAGAAAATATTAATGCTCTAGACTTGTAAATACTACTACTTGGGTTCTGGATCATATAATACATTTCCAGATTTCTATAAAGAAAAGAGAAATAGAAAATGAGTGTTCCTTTAGCACTGAACGCATCTTCAATAGATATCATCTTCATTCCTCTGTGTTTGAGCTTTTCTCTGCTTCAAAATCCTTCATTGCTTGACCTATAAAGAACTTATCATAAACTGAGCTTCATAAGAATCAAAATTCCTGGGAACATCTTCAATAAAATATAGAACATTGCTCAAATAATGTTCTCCCCCTAAGAATATAATTCTTCTTCTTTATCTTCTTCTCCCCTTTAGATGATCAATGGAATTGTCACTTCTTTTCTGTTCTTCCCACTTGGATTAGGAATCCTCTTCTGACAACTCCTTTCAAGTATAGGATACAGTTTCTTGATTCTCCCATATTTCTGTTGTTTCCCTTCAGGATCAGAAGATAAGATTTTCTTCTTTTTCTTGTCTAAAATCTCCCCCTAAGGATATTAATGTCTCCCAAGGATACGAACCCCCTTTTTCTAAGGATCTTCCCTTAAGGATCCAGGAACTTCCCTCTTTAGGATATTAACTTTTCCCAAGTACGAAGATAAGACTTTATTAACTTCCATTTTCTTCCTATAAATTCTCCCCCTTAGTTGAGGAATCCTCCAATGGCCCACTTTTGAATGGTTTGTCTTCCAAAGAAGGTTCTCGTCTGTCATTGATCGGGAAAAATATAGTAGCTTTTCTTCCAAAAGTAGCACGTAGCAAGGGTAAGTGTTTGGCTTATGGTTTCATCACTTCTACTACATTCTGTTAGTGTTTACACTCAAGTGTCGAGCACTTAGAAGTGTTTAACTCTTTCTCTCCCTATCTCTCACTCAAGTGTATCTCTCCCTCACTTTCACTTAAGTGTTTCTCTCCCTTACTTTCACTCTGCATTTCAAATATAGCATTATGTACCTGCAAGTGAAATCCGTCAATTCATATATTCCCAACACCTGATTCATCAGAATGAACTGAATCACTATCAAGTGGAGAATTGCCTCATTGAGGTGTTCTTGATCTATCATGCATAAGCACTGTCTCAGCACCAAACTCAATAGCAATTGCTAAATCACTGTTTAGTGGAGCCTCACCTCTTTGAGATGGGTTATCCCAAGATATTAATATCTGTTAGGGAATCCTGCCTTGTTCTATCAAGGAGTTGCCTCACACCTTCTCCATAAACGGGAGGTGGACATTCTTTTTCAGGATTTGGAAATATTCCTTCCAGGAGGGGCGACGTAGTAGACAATGTAATGAATGACAATTTAGAGCCTACGTTTCCCTCGTAACCCGGTGACGGGAATTTTGTATAAAATACCCTACTTGACTCATCCGAAGAATTGTGAAGCAGTTGCCTCTCAAGCCCAGATAAATCTGAACAAGAGATCTCCCTTTCAGGATGCAGAAGTTTAACTTCTGTTTGAGGTAGATACCTGGACAATGTAATGTATGGCTAGAGTCCGTATCTCTTCTAAATGCCTATACCTCTCACTGTGCACGCCTTGTAATGTGTTCCTAGAATTTATCTGTTTAGGCTTACCATCAGCGTGATTGCTAGTGGTGTGCTTGACTCATTACAAGATGCTCTGGCTGACGAGCAAATTTCAATGGACTCACCCTGTTGAGAGAATGATTCCAGAGACAGTTTTATTGCCTTTTCAGCTCTGCATCCTTTTGAGAAGATACAGATGAGCTTACAGATACCTCAATTTATATACTTCTTTACTTCGCTGGAGGTAGAGTTGTGGGTGCACTTCCGACTTCATCCTTATTTGCTGCATCAAGTGCAGTTTCTCCCTTATCAACCTCTAAGTAACATTTGTTCCTTATATCTCCAGGGGTTAATATATGGAAGTGGATGAATGAGTGTTTGGTATTAAGGCCTGGGTAAGAGATTGATGGGTTTTCAACCTCCTGGCCAGCTTCTAAAGCCACTGGGGGCTAAACGGATAAAATCAATTAAATAAGATAAAACGAAATAATCACTTTAACATTCCAAAACATATTTTTCATCTCAAGGAGAAGGAAAAATATAAGAAGGAATGGTAAACGATTGCATTTTAGCACTTTTAATAAAAGAGTTTTGTCGGTTCTAAAGATATGACAATTAATAGCAAGATATAAAATTTCTTTAAGATACATTACCCATAATAAAATGCGGGAATGTGTATCAGAAAAAAAAATTATCCCTTATGAATTTCTTATAAGGCAAACTTCCCATAATAAAACGCGGGAATTTATACTAAAGAAGAAATTCAACTCTTCTACCAAATTCTATCTCAATAAAATGACTCTTTTCCTTTAAAACCTAAGTACTGTAAGTTTTGAAAATAGTTTTGCAAAACATCCTTATCAGATGGAGGCTATGATTTTCCGACTCATAATGAAATTATGATTTACATCATTTTCGTCCACCTAATAGTATCCCCGACTTAAAATAAAAACATGACAATTGGGGTGAATGAGTGCTTAACAATACAGTACTAGGCCTTCAAAGCAACAATCACTGTTTTGGTACCATGAATCAATGTGAAACATACATTGAAACAAGTATTTGAAAACAAATAATTTTACAAGTGATTGACACCTCGAAGTTAAAACAATTTTTCCAAATAAAATAGCAGTCACAAAGTTTCTGCCACTTTAAAAAGAAAAATTAAGAGAGAAAACGGTTTTGAAAATATAGCATTTAAAACCAGCTTTGGAGAGAGGATAAAATATTTTGAGATTTAAAGAAAGATTATCCTCAAGAAAAGTTTGATTCACACCCTAGGATTTAGAAATCAAAGTAGGGCTGTAAATCAAATGATTTTCAAAAGAGAAGTTTTGAAAAAGAATTTGATGTTTTCTTATCTAAAACCGATAGAAAGTGAATGTATCTTTGAATAACACATTTTGAAAAAGAAATAGACAAAAAATTCTTTTTAAATACATTTAGGAATCAATCTAAGAAAGAAAACTAAATATACTAATACTAACGGCTTTTTCAAAAACCAATATTTACTTAGAGTAAAGACTAAGCAAATCCATTAGTATTAATATATCACAATTATTTTGTAATAAAATATTATTCAATTATCACAAAGTAATAAAAGAGAATATTTATATTACGAATAATTATGCTTCTAATTTATTTTAATATACTTAAATCATGGAACCAATATATCACTGAATTTTTTTATATCATCATGATTTAAACAAATCAAAATAAATTAAATACTTATGTTGCACTAAGCAATTGCCAATCACATGCATATTTATATTAACTAAACATGGCAATCATTCAATAGAACAATAAGCATTAAGACATATTTTTATTATTAGTGATTTCAGATAAGCAACTTGTGTTTCCACTAATATTAAAAATATCACAATTAATTGCATGCTGATACCAATTATTTGATATTTATCAATAATTTCAAGATGCAAGAAATTGTGCTTCTTATATTTTATCAAATCAAAATTATGAAACTGATCATCATTGAATTGCTTCAATCCATAATTTTAATAGGATAAAATAATTCCGCTAAATACTAAAATATTCATAAGATTGAATATTAGTATCTAACTTCCTACACTATATCTAATAATTGTCACTCTAGCATATTACAATTATACTCATAACAATTATTAATGATATACGTAAGCTCGAGAAAATAGTTGAATAGAAATTCACAAGTCCTTTAAATATAGACATTTAACACTTGTGTTTTTAATAGCAACTTCTCGCAACAAAAACAAATTTAGAAATATTTTCTAAGTATATAAAATATTGAGAATTTTATACACATAACTTAGAAAATACTTCGTCTTCTAATATTAGTGAGTTTTGAAATATGCATTATTTATTTAGAACAGAAATACTAAATACTGTCACTAATATCAAAAGTATCACAATTATTTGTAATAAAATATTTAAGAATATCAGAGCAATATATTAGAGCAATTAAGCAAGACATCTTGACTAATACTCATCAAATATTTAATATGTAAATAATTATGCTTCTAACTTATGCTAAATAATTTAACTACCACTTATGCATATTACATTGTAAGCATGATAATTAAACTAATAGCAATAAGTATGAGGTACTGGGTTTAAAAATAAATTCACAAGTCCTTTAAATTTGGAAATTTAATACTTGTGAACTCATTCGAGAATTCCTTGCAGATGAGATTTCCAATAAATATGCATATAAATAATATCCCAAATTCACTAACCAACTTAGACAAAATGAATTCATCAAGTTGTTTAACAAATATCTGCAATTTATTCTACTAAGGACACTCTCGAAAGAAATGATACCTGGTGTCCATGCACATGTTTCTTAGTTGGTGTAGAGAGAATCCAGCAGAGTTGTTGGAGTTGACAGCTTCTAGGAATGACTTCACTATCTTTCTTACAACCTGCATTATCTATATCTATATAGCCAATTAGGTTAAACCCAGTATCTTTAGGGTCCCAGATTCTAAGAATTGGTGATCCCCTAAGATATCTAACAATTCATAACTTAGCTATAAGATAAGATTCTCTAGTATCCACTTGGAAACTTGCACATAGGCATATCGAGAATAAAATATATGGTCTTTATGCACTTGAATAAGTAATGAGCTGATTACCTCTATAGCTTGTCACTTCAGTTCATATACCTGATTTGCCCTGATCAAGCTTAGTGGTTTGTTGGAAAGAAGTCTTGGCAGGTCTAAAATCTTCTAAATTGCGCATCTTCAAAAGATCCCTGACTTACTTTAATTGCCATCATTCTTTTGAATTAATTATAATCCAAAAAGAATTGCAACTCTTCCAACATGCTCATGTTGTACCTACTCTGCATTAACTTAGCAATAAACTCTAGCCAAAGTTTTCGTTAGTAGACCCACATATAATATAATCATGGTATTCTCGCACATATATTACATTATGTGTGCCTTGCATTCTAAAGAGATATATATATATGTGTATAACTACTCTAATATAAAATCATTTTCAAGTAATAAACTAGTTAGAGTGCCATACCATGTCCTTGACGATTTGCTTGAATCCCTAACTCTGTTAGGTCCTCATCTTGTTAGGCCCAATTGTTAGGTCCTAAGAGGATCAAGTCTCGTCTCTATTGCTTGCTGTTAGATCTTGAAAGTCCCGAAGATTCTGTTTCCATCATCGTCGATACCTTCTGCTTGATATTAACCTGTAGCAACCAGTTTGGCTTTGTCCCTCATAACAATGCCAATTATTCTCCAGTTTCTGTGAACCCTTACTGTACCAGTTTCTGCTTCGACTTTAGTGGTCTGGGTTCCAGCTTCAGTAGATTCTGCCTTCGAATTGATTGAGATCATCTTGCATTACAATCACTCAATCTAGATCAATTAGTGCATCTTCACTATTCTTTGGGATACCAAATGTTGATTGTTGGGTCCCGAAAAATATATGTTCATCTTGATTAGCACTTCTAGCCTTTACTCAAAATCCGGTTTACTAAGAACTAGACTCCAGGATTTACTTTGACTTCAAACCTTTTGTCTTGGCAGATATGTTCTTAATGTATTCCTTTGATCTTCATTGTGTTGAGTACGACTAGTAGATCCTTCTATTATTTTGCTCTCCCTGAGTTGCTGTTAGGATGTGTTGAAGATCCTTCACCTTTTTCAGTGGATTCTGTTAAAGTCCACGAGTTATGTAGTTTCACTACCAATTCCACTAATAGGATCTGAATCAACATCATTATCATTGATTCCTTCTGCAACCTTAGTTTCATCATCAGTATCTGAATTTGACTCTGACAGAATGTCAAACTTCAAAGATTCAGAATAGTCTTTCATTTGAATGCTTGGGAGCTTGGTGTAGTTGAACGATACATTCAGACTTTCAATCACCTTCTAGTTTTTAATCACAAATGCCTTGATAGCTTTCGACTTAGTCTTTTCACGATCTTTGTTGAATACAGTAGCATGCTGTGTTAATTGCTTCAGCTTCATAATCCCCTTAAAGTGCAGACTTTACTTAGAACTTCATTCGCGAAACTCAGTTCCATTATCTGACTTCAAAGTTCTCACAACTTACTTTACTTCCAACTGATCTTTCTGATGTGATCAATCACCATCTGTGATGCTTCAATATATGTTGAATGCACGAACATCACCAAATTATAATTAGGGTCATCAATCACCACTAAGCATATTTCTTCCATGACTTGATTTGCTTCAGTGTGATGTTTTCATTGACTTCCCTATGTGACATACTTCAAAATGTCCTTCAAGATAGAATTCCAAATGAAGCAGTCCTCTCACCAATTTCATCTTTATCGAGAATCCATTGTCTTGAATATCAAGTGTGAGAGCTTCTCTTGCCATAGCTAACTCTTTACTGATGAAGCTTTACTGAAAAGTTTACTTCACCTTTGCATATTGAATTCCATGTCAGCTACGAACAAACTTCCTCACTCTCAGTTGAGTGAGCTTCCAACCTTCTTGTTTGAGATCAAACACTTTTCCTTTTCGATGCTTTTCCAGAAAACCCTTGACAAAGAATTCCCTAGTGCCCTGTAGATAGTGCTTAAGTCCTTCCACAAGAAAGATGCTTCCACTGATGACAGTTCTTAAATCATGATAGCCGTATCCCTTGTACATCCTTTGCTGTCATCTCCAAAGGTTACCATCGGGGAGGCCTTCTCAACCACTGTGATATTAGAGCTTTAATCTTAATCATATGCCTCGAACAATAAGTGTCACGAAGTCACATAACTTTTGGCTTTAGTTACATACTCTGCAATCACAAATGATTAAGCTTCTTGCTACTCAATTTTAATTGAGTCCAGATGGGTTAGAGATATTATCAGAGATAACAACAGCTTCAATATTCATAAAAGCACATGGATAGAAGAACTAACAAATTAATTACTAATTCTGTCTAGTCCATTTCTGTCGTTGTCTAACATTTTTAACTATCTCTAATTACCTAAGTCAGTTTTAGATTAAGCTTCGAATCTACAAATGTTACTGACAACTTAGATAATTCTATCATCTTATCCCTAACAAACAATACATGATCTAATATGACATTTAAGTGCAACTATGTGAGTGCAAGCAAATCATGTGAAAATAAGCACATAAACAATTTAAGAATATGCAGAATATTTGAATAAAACATTATAAGCAATATCAAATTCCACATATACTTATCAAGTCATTTATCACAATAAGAACAAATATAAAATATCTGATCTATGACCTGTTTGTCTATTAGCAATTTTCACAACATTAGCAGAGGTATTAAATCACAGAAGATTTAAATCAAGTTTCAAACAAATGTTTTAGGGATACACTTAACAGTCTAGCAACTATCTAATTCTTGATATTCATTTTACTGCATAGAAAATCAAGTATGAAATGTACTCACTAAACTCATATAACTAAGCATGAAATCTTATTCTTAGCAATCAATTAAGCATTTAAGTTCTAAGATGCTAACATGCTGACACGAGCCTAATACATTTCAAAACATAATAATCATACAATTATGAATTAGATAAAGATATACTAGTTAGTAAGTGTACCTGTGAAGTGCTTAGTGATTCATCTCTAGTGTTGGTCATTGATGTCAGATATTCATTTGGTTCATCACTGTCACTGATAGAATCATCCTTGCATTTAACTTCATCAATAAATGCTTTCCCTTGCTGCATCCTCACTAATGTTTGAGATTCCTGCTACAACCTAACATAGTGTCTGTCATCTTTTGCTTGTACAGGCTTCTTCAAACTGTGTAGCAAACCCCTGATCTTGTCTTTCTATTTTAAACCATCCCTGTTTTGTAACCGCCTCTTGAACTGATCTTGAAAATCTCCTTTATGGAATCTATAGGTAAGGACCTTAGATTTAGAAATGGGATTCCGTCTGAATCTGACGTCACTGAACTTCCTGTTGCCCTGCAGGCTTGACTTGCAGTCCAGTTCTCAAGATATTCCAAAGTGTCAAATTCACATGCAACACCTTGACCACTACCTCGAGCTACAACATCTTCAATTCAGCTTCTAGGATCAATTCGTTTCTGTTCAGAGGTTCTCAACCTTGACGTCAATCAAATTTGGTTCCTGGGTCACAAATACAGTGGATATGCTAACAACCTGCTTTACCAAATATTATCTTCTTCAGCACTTGTTCCAGTTCATAGGCCTTCAGCACAACATATAGATCTTCTAAAGATAATGTGGTTATATCCTTAGAATCCCTTGTAGCTGTAATCCTATGTTCCAGATGATCTGCAGTGTTAGCACGAACTTCCTGTAATCTCCCCGTAGAATAATCTTTAAGGCTTGTACTGAGATTCCAGGTAGTCCAGTCTGTTCTCCTTCACTACTTCAAAACCCCTAAGATTTTTCATCCAAAAATTCAACTCAAATTAACCAAAAACTGTACCCAAATAATTTCTTCTTTTGCAGCTTCCAAAATATTAGTGGGATCCTATGGAGTAAACCTCTGAGGAAATTAATACCACTATTTCTTCAACCTGTTCCAGAATAAGTTTCATTGGATAATCTTCAGTCAATTCTTGTTGTCTTTAATACCCGGAAAAATCTTCAACTACTAACCCTTGAGCACCCTCGAATAAATATTTAAGAAAAATTTAGATTTACAGAATTTTTAATTTTCTTAGAAAATAAATTAATCAAAAATAAAAATATACAACAAATTAATTTTCAAGAATTTCGAATTTTCTTAAAAATTAAAATATCGTAAATTAATATTTAAGAAAAATTTTAGTTTTCAAGAATTTTAAATTTTCTGGAAAAATAAATAAATCTAAAATAAAAATTAAAGGGTAACTATCGGGGTGGAGATAACCATCGGGCGGAATTATAATTCTCCAAAAATAATAACTATCGGGAGAATATATATTTCCAGGCTAACTATGGAAAGTTGTAGTCAAATGGACTAACTATCGGGGACGTGGCAATTGCGCTATCGGGAGCTTGCAGAAACGTCAAACACTTAGCGCGTGGTAACCAAGTTCAAAGCCTTGAATGTACTTGACTTTACTTTCCTGGCGCCGAGTACCTGCTTCGTTTTATATTTATTTTTTTCAATCAAGCAAGTCACCATGCTAGAAAACTGGCCAACCAAAATGACCTTATTAAATTCTTTAAAAACAAACTTTTATAAATTTATAAAATAAACTATTAAAATTTATAACATAAACTAATAAAAATTTATAAAACAAATTTTATAAAAGTTTATAAAATAAATTTAATATTAAGTTTATAAAATAAACTAATTAAAATTTATAATATAAACTTATAAAAGTTTATAAAACAAATTTTATAAAAGTTTATAAAACAAATTTAATATTAGATTTACAAAATAAACTTATTAAAATTTATAACATAAACTAATAAAAATTTATAAAATAAATTTTATGAAGTTTATAAAATAAACTTATTAAAAGTTTATAATTAAACTGATTTAATAAGGCCTCTAAACATTTAAGTTCAAACAGCTTTGACACCCTAAGCTTTACTGGGTTACGGATCCTGATTTGTATATCAATCAGTCAGCTCTGATACCAATTGTTAGGCCCCGGAAGTATCGTAGAAGGGGGGTTGAATACGATACTCACTAAATCAAAAAATTCTTTCGAATCTTTTGCGGTAAATAATTTAGAGTTCGGTTAGTGGGCTCGTGTTCTTGAGGTGAATAGTGTTTACGGAGCTGTTTACTAATTTTCTGTGTTTAGGATTAATCATTTCGATTCTAGAAAATCAGTAGGAAAATAAACAACACAATATTCGGGGAATATATCATTTGATAAATATAAACCCTGAGGTTGCTACACCCGGTCAACAAATCCGGTCCGAAGAACAAGTTCTTCACTGCTTAACAAAAACATATAACTCTCGATTTCCTATACAAGTATTTCTAGATCAGTACAAAGGAAACTAAGACCGTAGAGAGTGATATATAGTGGCTCTGACCATTTTCCGTTAAGAGACCGGCCACTAATACATCTCCGGTGAATAGGTATAGATTTTCTGACTGTTCTCTCCTCTCCGGCTTGCCTTCTCTCTCTCTGGTTATTTTTTGTTGTGTTGTTGAAGACTGACTCAAATGAATGGCTCTGCTTCAATTTATGTGTAGACTTTTTCAGTACAGCTACGTGGCTTCATGTGGTCCAAGTAACTGAGCTGCTTCTTCACTTCTGTTTTTCCTTAAGTATCGGAACAATTTACTGAGTAATTGTTTAAGTATCGATGAGTCTGTAACATAACTATCGGACACTTAAAAACAATTCCTGAAGTAAAATAAATTACTTCACACATTGGTAACCATCGGAATTATTCCTGCAGTTAATAACCATCGGAAATTCCTTCTAGTTTTAACAAATATCGGAAAGTGGTAGCATTTCTTTTTATTTCCTTTACCCGATAGTTAGAAACTATCGGCTAGTGCTTATTCCCTTTTATTTTTTTTCATCAATTCTTTGATTTCACCCGATGGTTGTTAACCATCTGTGAATAGGACAAAATAGGAATAAGACGAAATAGCTTGACCAAGTTGACTTCTGGATACAGCTTCTGTAGTCTTCTTTACTTAGCCAATTTCGAACCTGTGAAGCCCGTAATATAATTTCTTCCACTGCAACCAAGTCAAACATATTTCCTTGTTAATTCGACTTTGATTTATTCTGAGCTTCATCATATACCACTTCACTTGTTACCCATTTCAGTAAATAGTCAATTCTTCTCATTCATAGATGCAATTCTCAATCTCTTTTGTGCTGACGTTTGGTGCAACTGGTCTGGTTCACAAACGACTAACACGATCTTGATCTTCACATCTTCTTTACAATACAATTGACTTTGTTCCTTGTTGATTAGAAGTGCTTCGATTGTAAGTACATTGGAATCCTCTGGCACTTATGCTGAACCATAAACATATCTGAAACCCTGAACATCTTCAAACTTTATCCTTCACTGAAGTCTGAACATATGAATGAACTTCCTCCAGCAATCTGTAATAGACTCCAAGATTCCATCTAATATTTTGATTCTCTGTATTTGCCGTATATTCTATCTTATCGATTCCTGTACTTGAGCTCTGCAAATCATTGCTTGACTGATTCGCAGATTTGGATCACTAGAATCTTTCTGGTACTTTGACAACTGCTTCACTGCTTCCACATCCTTGAATACTTCAACCTTTATTCTTCACTGAGGCATGAACATTTTAATGAACTTCTTCCAGTGAGCTAATGCTTCAAGTCTGTAGATTTCTTCTTTATCCTTTGTCTTTACCAAGTCTTCATGTCTTTCTGATTCCGGTGATAACTTCATATTATTTACACGTCATGTTCTTGTGTTGAGTTATAACCCTATGTTACATATAGGTCTATACATACAGCCTTTCAGAGTACTAATGAGGATTGTGATATCTATTGATAGAGAATCCGGAGTGAGTGAGACTCTGAGAACGTATCTTGGACACCAGGCAAGTTTTCTAACCTACGTTTTTACATATCAAAATATATGTATTGCTACGTATGCATGTTTTTAAACACCTGTACTTAATGTACTACTATTATGATCGAAAGGCTGTTGTTGTTGTGATATAACTGTATGTTGAAAAGTACGAATTGTTTTATGTATTATTAGAGATTTCGTAAATGTTTCGGTTATATGCTATAAGAAATATAGATATAAGCCGATAAAGGTAAAAGGCTCTAAGTGTATAACGAGTTATGTATTTTCGAACGTAGACCGGGAGTCGGAAGGTTATGTTAAGTACTGTCGTAATCCGGAAGAAGCCGGAGAAAGATTATTTTGAAATGACGATATAAATATTTCGATATTTATATTTTGATATTCTTTTGATAAAAGAATTAAATGAGGATAATAAATATTATTTCAATATTTATTTAATTAATGAATATTATTTGAATATTCATTTAAAGGAGATAATAAATATTATTTTAATATTTATTTAATTAATTAATATTATTTTGAATATTCATTTATTGAGGATTATTTATTAATTATAATTAATAAATATTATTTAAATATTTATTAATTATTTAAAATTCACTTACAAATTATTTTAGGTCTTTAATAATTATTCGAAGTTTTCGATAATTATTTTAAACACTTTTCGACCTTTAGAAAATTATTTAAAGATAGTGAGAGCTCCATAATATTTTAATTTAATTATTTTATTTTATTCTTTTAATAAGAATAAAATACGTTCAGACTTATCAAAAATAGGGAACTCGGTATAGGAAGTGAATACCTATTTACTTCTCGAAAGCAGTCAAGTTTTGGAACCAGTTTCCACAGTAGCATGGGCTTTTCAACTTATCAAAAGCAGAGCTTTACTAATCAAAATAAAGAAAAGTTTTCAGTTAACTCCCTGGTCATGTTTTTATAAAAGTTATCATTCCTTGATGAAAGAGATTAGTGGGTGAATGTCACTTACCTGTGTGGTGAGAGGACAGCCCGACTAATCTAATCAGTGACTACTCATAGCTAAGAGGGTTTATCAACAAGTACGATATACTTGGGGAACTAGGATTACTTCCGGTTCCAGGTTAGATAGACAAATCTATTAACAAGTATTATATACTTGGGGAGCTTGGATTAATGTTCCAGTTCCAGACTTATAGATTGATTCAGCGGACTTGGAGATAGCGTAAGAGGCCGAGTGACGCACGGTCCAGCACTTTGACCCGTATGCGGTCTAGGGTGATTACCCATTAACGGTAGCGAGTATCGGGGCTCCCCCTTTTACATGTAGAGAAACGGAAGGCTTCCATCGGTTGCTGATGAAGGCTGCCACGTGCTACGACTGATCATCGTGGATGTGTGGTAGCGGGCGTGTTGATGCTCCAGTTACAGTCCCTTCTTCCAATTAGAATTGTGCTTCACACCGTAATGAAAGCCTATGAGCTGAGTTACCGATGGTATTGATTGCAAATGAAATCTTGAAATGTTTTAACGAAAAGAAAGGAAAACTTCAGATGGGATCTGATGATAAAAAGCTTTTTAACAACTTGAAATGTCATCTTGTTATTCGTATGATTTAACGAATAGTTATATGAAAACTTCAGAAGGTAACTGATGTATGAAAAGCTTACAAGCTTTTGAAATGTTTATCAGAAAGTATATTTATAGAAGTTATGATTATAGTGGGTCTATATTGCTCACTCTCGTTTTCTTTATATATCACAACACAACAGGATCTTTAAAGATATTTTATGGGAGTTTAAACCCTATAAATGGTATGGTTCAAAGTGAGTTAATTTTCTCAAAGATAAGCAACTATGATTGTTGTATCTTGAATGGTGTACCCCGTATATTAGGGGAGTTTAGCAGAACTATAGTTGAAGCTATTTTGCTAAGTTATGGAAAGATTATTTCAAAACTATGAACGTAATAAGTTCATTGAGTTTTATCCTAAAAAGTTTTAGAGGAGATATGAAAGCGTGGTAACACTATATGTGATAGTGTCTTATGTTATATACCGAACCAAATTGTTCGTATGATATATTTTCTAAACTTTATGTTGAGTACATATGTTTTTAACAGAAAAACTCTGATCATGTGTATCGTTGAAAGACTTTATTATGCTTACCATATACTGTTAAACCTTATGATTATACTATTGAGATAGTAGTGATTATCATATTCTTGAATGAGAGTCACCTAGCTAATTGGGTGAATAACTTGCTGAGCATTCTTTCGCTCATTCTTGCTTATATTATATTTTTCAGAGAAAGTGATAACATGTTTGATTGGCTTCATGCCTAGAGAGAGGAAAGTAGAAGATTCACCTTTGAGATGGTTCAGTTCAACCATATTCTACGAAAGTAAGTTGGATAAGTTTCAGTATTGAGCTAGTTGTTAATGTTACTTCATGAAGAGGTTAGCATTGATAGTATGAGATCCTGGATAAGTATAATTGGTTTGTAATAACTAATGATACTTGTTGTATATCGTTTCTAAGACTATAACTTGTGTGTGTGTAAGAGGGGTCTATGATGTGTGTTTATTGGAGTATTGAGTTATTGCAGGTTATAAATGATTGGATGGTGACGTGGTGACTCAAATCCCTGACCCCGGATTTGGGGGTGCCACATATGGAGCTTTTGAAACCGGCTCAGTTCCTAGCACTAAATCAATTGAAAAGTCTATTTCTCTATCAAGAGGTAAACCTGGTAACTCATCTGGGAAGACCTCGAGAAATTCGTTTACTACTGGGACTTCTTCCATTCTAGGTAACTACTTTTCACTATCATTCACATAAGTTAAATAAGCTTCACATCCTTGACAAAACAATCTCTTGGCTTGCATTATACTTAAAAACTTCTTTACTTGCTTATGTTCTCGAAACAGTACCTCTTTATTACCTTCAGTTCTCAACTTTACTTTCTTTCCCTTGCGTTCAATATGGGCATCATGCCGTGTCAACCAATCCATTCCTAAGATCACACCAAATTCTCCTAGGGTGAAAAGTATCAAGTTGGCAAGAAAAGAATAACCACTTATTTCAACTTTTACATCAGGGTACACTTGACTGACATGGACTTTATCTTGATCAGCTACCTCTATAACTAGAGTTTGTTCTAAAGGTTGGATTTCAAAGTTCAAATTACTAACAAACTTATTTGATACAAATGACATAGTAGCTCCAGAATCAATTAACACTTTTGCCTCTACAGAATTTATAGGAAGCGTACTTGCAACTACGTCCACATCTTGGACTGCATCCTTCATCGTCATGTTAAAATTTCCAGACCTGGTTTGAGGTTGATTTGTAGTTGATGGAGGACCTGTAATCCTCTATTTATTCACCACTTGTTTCTTCTCCTTACTTTCCCTGGAAATGTGTCCAGATTTTCCATAATTAAAGCATTTTAATGGTGGCTTCTGATTTTGACACTCGTGCGAGTAATGTCCCTTATGCTTGCACTTGAAACACGTAATACTCAACCAATGACACACTACTGAATACTTGTTTCAACAAGTCTTACAATCTGGCAATGGAGGGTTTGGTTGGGCTTGTTAATTCAAACCCTGATATGGCTTGATCTGCCCTTCCTTGTTAAGTCTCTGGAATCTTTGGCCTCTATTTCCTTGGGTATCAATTTTCCCTTTGAATTTGTTATTCTTGTTACTGCTTCCTTGTTATTTGTTCTTTTCTCCTCCCTCCTATCTATTTTTTTTCTCCAAATTTTTCTTTATGAGATAGCTCACTTTCTGCCTCTGCAATCATTGCCTTCTGTACCACTATAGCATAAGTCTTGATTTCCAAAATGGCTAGCTTTCCTCTAATCCATGGCTTCAGTCCTTGCTGGAATCTCATGGCTTTCTTCAGATCAATGTTGACATATTCTGGAACAAACCTTGCCAGCTTAGTAAACTTGGCTTCATATTCAGCCACACTCATGCTACCTTACTTGAGCTCTAGAAATTTCATTTCCATCTGGTCTTGCATATAGCTTGGGAGATATTTCTCTAAGAACAATTCCTTAAATCTGGTCCACGTAATGATTTCTCCTCCTTCCATCAACCTTGTAGCTTCCCACCAGTAGTTGGATTCAGACTTCAAAAAGTAACTTGCATAAACAGTTTTCTGATCTTCCCCAACACTTACGAAGTCAAAGGATTTCTCTATCTCTTTCAACCAAGCCTGAGCTTCTACAGGATCCGTACTACCATTAAATTCTGGGGGTTTAACTGCTTGGAAAGATTTAAAGGTTACTCTTGGTGGAACTAGTGGTGGTTGATTTTGTTGTTGTTATTGTTGGTGTGGGTTATGTTGTTGTTGTTGGAGTTGTTGTATCGGTTGTTGTTATTGGGCTAGTAACAAATTATTGTTGCAGAACTTGCAACATCTGAGCAATGGCCAGATCCATTTGGTTTGGATTACTTTGATTTTGGTCTCGATTTTGGTCTTTGTTTTAAGTATTGTTGGATCTACTTGTTCTTTTGGGAGGCATATTTCTTATAAGACGGTAAAAAGTTCATTATACAATATATGGATAGATATAGGCATGGTATAATAGGTAAATTAGAAATCAAGCAGTTTTATAGCAATGGTTAATGGTATCTTTTAAAGCATGCCATTTTCATGTCATATAAGTCATCTTGTTACTCGTGATTACGTTAAGTCATTGTGGCAGGGAAACATAGGTATTATGCTGTTAGGAAGCAAAAACTGATGGCTGTCAGAGAATACAAATCAGAGTTTACACTGCTGACGTCATCAGAATTTAAGAAGCTATCGGTCAGAGTTTACTCTATCAGAGAATACCCAATCAGAGTTTACTATAACAGAGAATGCTCTATCAGAGAATAACAACCGACAGAGTTTGCAAGACAGAGTTTGTCAGGAAGCAATTCGAATCAGAGTCTGAATAGGATAGTAAGAAGGAATCCCAATGCAAGTCTATTTCCTTATGTAAAGCTATTCTATTTCTAATCTGATTTGTAATTGTGTTGTAACTGTGTCTATATAAACACAGGTATAGGTTAACATCAAAATAATCTTTACAAGTAATATCTTTCATAACCTAGTAGCTGTTAGGTCCAAAATCATCATAGAAGGGGGGGGGGGGTTGAATATGATATGGTAGATTTTTCGTTTAATTACGGATTAAGTGTTTGTGTTCTTGAGATATAAAAATGGCAGTTAATGAAACACAAAGATTCGGGGAAATAACAATGTATTATTAAATCCCTGAGGTGCTACAGTTCTAATCAAATGATTAGCTTCAACGGGTTCAATCAAAATTACAATAGAAATACAGTTGGGTGATATTAATGTCAAGCTTTAATGGTGCTCCCGTCTGTATCTCTTTTTAGTTGAAGATGAATGAATTTCTACTGTCCATTTTGATTTAACCCATATATAATTTGTAGTCTTTTAGAAAATTGATTTCCACAATTGTTTAAGTCCTTTGTTGCGCCTGTAGAGTGGGAGTGGTGTGTAGGCGCCACTAGATTCTTTGTTGCGCCTAGAACATGTTTGTTGCGCCGTGTCTTTTGTTGCGCCTCTATAGAACTTTTGTTGCGCCTGCACTCTCAATCCCTTGTGCAGGCGCCACTAAGTACTTGAGAAATCTTCCAAGTTTTCTTGCGCCTGGATGCTAGTTTGTTGCGCCTGCACACTGGTTATAGTGTGTAGGCGCCACAAAATCACCCATTGTACTTTGTGGTGCCTCTAACTTGGTTGTTGCATCTATAACATGTTTGTTGCGCCTGCACACCCATTCCCTTGTGCAGGCGCCACAAACCATCACTTTGCCTTGCCTTAGCTTTTAACTTGGTCATATTTCTTGAAGTGCTTGAAGTAAATACTACTTGTTTTCACTCTTCTGGCTTGATCAACTGATTTTCTTCTGATTAACCAAGATAATTCTTTTCTTGACGTGCTGACGCTTAGTGCACTGGTCTGGTTCACAAACGACTAACACTGAATTGAATTCCCTTAATTCCTGTTCTGTTTCAGCTGACTATCTTTGGACTGTTACATTGCTTCTGATTACTGAAACCCTTTGACATTTGTACATAAAACATTACACTGCCTTTTGTCATGAATCTACTGAACACTTATTTGTTGTTGAGGCCTGAACATATTAATGAACTTCTCTCGCTGTCGTTCAGTAAACTTTACATCTTGAATGCTCTGCAATGACGTATGTATGATTTCTGTTTGCATGTCCTTCTGGATTCCTGTGCTGCATATTAGTATTATTTATCTATCTTTGTTTCTTAGTTGAGTTATCGTTATCACTATTACATACTACGTTACATTATGCTTTACAATCTCCCCTTATTTGTTTGTTAGAGTTCGACAAACAAATCCCGTGAGAGGATAACTCAACTGATACTTACAAGAAAAAATAAAGTGCAGAAAGACAGTAAATAATATTAAATACATTCTGGACTAGATTTTACATTTCCAGATTTCTTGTGTACAATAGAAGTTTGTTCCTCTAGCCTGAACAGATAATTCTATGATCTTCTGCTTCTTTGTACCGAGTCTTGCTTGTGTTTAGATCTTGTTTTAGAGTAATGCTTTTTGAGCTCTTCTTCCTTCTGCTCCAACCTTGCCTTCACTAAATCTCTAGCTTCTACTTCAAGAGTATTGACTGGAGGTGGTTCTTCTAACTTCTTCAAAACTTCAGTGAGAAAAGCGGTTGAGTTTGTCTTGGAGATTGACTCGAAGGACAGAGATTGCCTCTTTGAAAACACGAACACTGTTATCCTCTTTGGAAAACCTTTGACTCTGTCAGTGTCATGCATCGACTCTTCTGCCAGTTTCTCCCTTAGAACATCTTCAATCATCCTCAAAGCCTTCTTGTCTGATTTGATAGTGGATCTCTTTACCCTTGAAAAGACTTTTTGGATTGTTTCAGAATTGTTTTTCTTTAGTTTTGATAGATTCTTCTTCTTATCCACTCCATCCTTCTTGAATAGAAAGTATTTTGTTCCAATTGGCTCAGTCTGAATGCAAGGTTCAGAATCTCTTATGGTCTCAAGAATTTCCGTGCCATCCTCTCTTTTCACAAACACTGGTTCTTGATAGTATCTGGTCGTTTCCATTAGGAATCTCCTTGATGTTTTAATTACTTTGTTCAGTCTGAATGCATAGATCAACTCAGCAACCTTTAGATCTTCTTCTGTTCTATTCTTCTTGCTTCCGAGTTTCCCTTCTACATATTGCATGAACATTGCATGGCTAGAATCCAGATATTCGTCAGACAAAGTTAGATTATGGAGAGTTGTTGCTTTGTAGTATTTGACCACTAGAGGCTTCTCAAATGCTTCGACACCGATCTCTACTATCTTCTTCTCAATCAAATCTCTCAGTATCTCATTTGTTTTGTGCCCTCCAAAGATGACTTTCCTTTTCAGCACATACAACTCTACAATATTCATCTTTTCAAAGCTCTTTGTCGACAAAATCTTTGACCCCAGTGATTTTGAATTTAAAAACATTTTCCATCCTTGTTTGAATGCACTTACTGACACGCTTGATATTTCTTCTGATAGCATTGCATAGAATTCATGAACATCTTCAAATCTTTCTTTCATGGTCCTGAACAGATCAAGGACTTCTATGTCTTTCTTTTGAGTAAGAGTTAACTCTTTCTTCTTCAGAAGACTCCTTGCTTCATCCCACTCAGGAACAACCTTTGCTTTAATGTCCTTGATTCTATTTCTTCTTTCTATTGCGTGCTGTACTCTTTTCCATTTTCTCTTCATCAGTTCTTGAGCTTGATCTATACCTTGAGTCACACCTTCATCTACACCAACTAGAAGACAGTCATTATCAAAGGCATATTCTTCAGCAAACTCCTCCTCAACATCTATTCCAGCGGCCTTTGTTGTTTCCTCTATTTCATTCTCAGTAGGAATCTCCATTGGCACATAGTGTTCAAGAATTTCTCCTTCTTCAAGTTGCCTCGCTCCAGGCCTATAAAAGAAATCTGTCTCCCCCTGAGCTGTATATTCCAATATCATTTCAACTCCAATTTCTTTTTCTTGTACTATTCTCTCCCCCTCAGTTGGGTTATCCTCCCTTCTGACCGGAGTAATTTGAGTTGTTGAAGTTGATCCAGTAGAAATAGGAACTTTCTGAGCTAGCAGTTGTTTAACAAAATCTTTGATTTTTGACATTTCTGTTCTCTGCTGCTCCTGCACCTCCAAGATTTTCCTTATTGAATAGTGAATTTCAGTTACCTAGGCCTCCAGATTTAGAATCCTTTGGCTATGTGCAGTGTGTGCAATGTGTGGGGTGTTTATTTGGGTAGTGGTTGTCTCATTTCTCACTGTTTCTGTGTTTGTACGACCCTCAACACTCGCACTCGGGTAATCAGGGTCAGGGAACATAAGATCATCAAGGTTAAGTGTTTCACTCATTTCCATAAAAGCACTGTGATCTTTTGTACCTGCATTAAAATCCATATCCCCTCTATGGGTAGGTTGCCTCTTCGCCGGACCACTTTGAGTGGGGAGAACTCCTTTTTCAGGAACTTGGGGGTTGAGACCCAGTGTGGTCACCACTATGGATTCTGTAATGATTGGCACAGTTGAAGAATCTGTGATGCCAGCTGAAGCCATTGAAGGCCTTACCTGTTCAGAGACACCCTGAACAGGTTCTACTACCGAAGCAGCAGATACTCTATTAATAGAGTCCACATCCCTTTTATGGGTGTGTTGTCCCTCCACCTGACCTGTAAAGGTGGGGAGGACCTCCTGAGTAGGAGCTGGAATTAGAATCTCCAGGGGGGTCACCACCTCAGGCAATGTAGTGATTGACAAATGAGAGCCTGTGGTGCCCCGCGACACTTGTGAAGGCACTTCCATTTGAAGTGGTGATGCTGTTGACACAGCTACTCCTTGAATGGAGACCTCTTACCTTCTATGGGAGAGTTGCCTTTCCACTTCACCTACTTGGGAAGAGAAAACATCTTTAATAGGATCTGGAGATGTTAAGTCCAAGGGGGTCACCACATTTGACAATGTAATGAATGGCTCGTGAGAGTCAGTGATGCCCCCTTCTGTCTGTTAAGACAGGTTCTGAATTGGATTAACCAAAACAGTACTAGCTACTGAAGTAGCGGAAATTGTTTCCATCTCTGTTTCTGTTCCCTTACCTTTCAGGATTTTATCAATTTTAGAATTTAGATTGTGAAGGAAAAGGAGGGTTTCAGAGATGGGAGAATCAGGTTCCTGGCTCACAGTTGCCCTAGGTTTAAAATTCATTTTATGTCTTTTTCGAGAGGGCAGAGCTGTAGGGGATATTTTAATAATTTTCTGATTCGGTAGGGACTCCCTATCATCTACATCAATGGTTTTTTTTCTTATTTTGGGAGATGGAGGGAGTGTTTGTTGATCTCTGGCAGTGGTTAGAACTGGTTGGTCTTGACCAAGTTCATTGCCATCTTCTATGGCCACTGAGGGCTCTTGTGTGTGCATTGCCTTTTCAGGCTCAGTAGGAGATAGTGTGACAAAATGTTCTGTTAGAAAAGCAGAGAAGTCAAAGTCAAGAAGGGTACCTTCATCCATTTGTTCATCAAAAATGATAGGGATGTACACTTCTGTGGTTTGATCTTCTTCCACTATGTCCTCAAAATTGTCCTCCTCTGTTGGATTTTCAGGGTTATTCCTTTCTTCTTCTTCAGGAATTGTTCTTGCTCATGTTCAGAACCAACTTCTTCCATACTTTCAGCTTCTTTTTCAGTGCCTGGTTCACTCTCAGATGCTTCTTTGCTTCTTGAATCAATTGATGTTTCAGTTTCATTCTCCTTTTGAGATGTCCGTTCTTCTGAATTTTCAATTGCTGATTCATCAGTTTCAGATACATGATCTTCTTCAGAGGTTGTCTCTCTTTCTGCCTCAGATGTAGCTTCTTCTTCTTCTTCTTCTTCATCAACCTGTCTAAGAAGATCAAGGTAATCTCTAATAGGATCAGTCATTGGAGCAGGAGTATACCTGTTTGGATAGTTAGCCTCATTCCGTAGCCTTAAGATTGTCTTTAACTGTAGAGAGGGTGACTCTTCCAACTCATTGTTCTGAAAGGATTGGAGTTGATCAGCAGTCAGTACTTGGTTCAGCACCAGCTACAGAAATCTTGGATATAAACAGAAATTCTCCATTTTTTCCTGATTAAATAGGATCTCCTTCATGATCATCTTCCCAAAATTTATTCTGGATCCAGAAGCCACTGCATATCCAATCACCTTATTGAAGTTTGTAATCTCATGGAAGCCACCTGTCTTTGGTGCAAAGCCATGAGACAGGATGTTGAAGAACAGGTTCCATTCTTTGGGTAGGTGATTCTTGTAAATATTCTTTGGAAGATTATTGTTCACTCTGGTGCAGTGTAGGAACATGAAGAAATTGATCAGATCTGCTTGAGATGGATCATCTTCAAAATCTTCAGTTGGCAAATGAAGTGCTTGATTTATGTCATTCTTTGTTATTCGCACTTTTTGACGCTTGATTGTGCAAGTGAAAGCTGATATCCCATCTGCAGATATGTTTTTAGAAGACCTGTATACCTGTTTCAGAAGATTTTTATTTAAAGGAACATCAGTAGTTAGAGCATAACGGACTATAGAATTTTCATTTAAAAACCTAGCCCAGTTACCTAACTCCCCTACTTCAGTCCAATTTTCTACTACGACAGATAAATAATTAGTCTTTTTAATCTCAAAATGACCTGCCATTTAATTAAAAATGAAAGATAATTTCTACGAATTAAAATTACTAATTAAAATCGAATTAATCAAGAATAATGGACTAAAACCCTAAACAAAATTAAAATTACTTGGAGTGATTTGAAATTAATAAATGATAAACTCCTAATAATCTTAGCACACTTTTAATTATAGTATAAATTTTAATCGACTTTGACAATGATAAACCCTAGCCTAATTATTCGAATTTTGAAAACTGCGAATTTTAAAACCTTAACCAAATTCAATGAAACCAGTTGCAAATGACAGAACTGAATGTGGGTCTCACAAAACTGGTCTTGGATTAAAAAATGGACAAAAATTGGCTTGGTTTTGATCGATTAAAAATAGTGGATCTATGGAGTTTTCTTGCGCCTTCAAGAGTGTGTACACTGTGTATGTATAAAATGAGGCGCAGCAAAACAACATATATGTATTTATAGGCGCCATAAAACTGGAAAAATATGCTGAAGTACTTTTGTTGCGCCTACACAGTGCAAGCACTGTGTAGGCGCCACAAACTAACTTAGTGCAACAAACTTTGCTAGTTAGTTTTTGTTGCGCCTTCACAGTGAATTCACTGTGTAGGCGCCACAAAGTACTCTAGCACCACAACAAAATCATAATTAAACAATAATAATTAATTACTCACAAATATTATTTAACAAAATATTTATTAATAATAATAATAATAACATTAATTGTTAAAATTATTATCATAAATAAATTATGCTTCTTATTATTTTACTTTAATTTTAAATAAGAGAATAAATATAAATATTCATCCTCATTATTTAAAGTAATTTTAAATAATATTTAAATATCTAAGTGCCAAAAATTTATCAATTAAATACAAGCACTTAAATATTTTCTAATATCAAAATTAAATAAATAACAATATAATTAACATATCTGCACAAAATATTTATCTAATTTTAAAAACCTAATTACTGGAAAATAATTTAGTAGATAAATTCACAAGTTCTAAAAATATTGAAATTAATCAACTAGTGAATTTATCAGCTTCAAATTGCAGTTTTTAATTACTAACTCATTAATTAGTAGAATTTAACATCCCAGGTTCACAAACCAGTTTAGTGAAAGTGATTTCATCCAGTGGTTTAGTGAAGATGTCTGCAATTTGTTGCTCTATAGGTACAAAATGTAACTCTACAGTACCATTCATGACATGCTCTCTAATGAAATGATACATGATATCAATGTGCTTGGTCCTTGAATGTTGAACAGGATTGTTTGTGATGGCTATGGCACTTGTGTTGTCACAGAATATTGGAATTTTTTTCAGCAACAGTCCATAGTCTTGAAGTTGGTTCCTTATCCACAGTATTTGTGCACAGCAACTTCCAGCAGCAACATATTCAGCTTCAGCTGTTGACATTGCAACTGAGTGCTGCTTCTTGCTATACCAGGACACCAATCTTCTACCAAGAAATTGACAACTCCCTGATGTACTTTTTCTATCAATCCTACAGCCTGCATAATCAGAATCTGTATAGCCAATAAGGTCAAAACCTGTATCTTTAGGGTACCAAATTCCAAGATTCAGACTTCCCTTAAGATACCCAAAAATTCGTTTAACAACTATAAGATATGATTCTTTAGGGTTAGAGTGGAACCTAGCACACAAGCATGTAGAAAACATAATATTTGGCCTACTTGCAGTTAAGTAGAGTAATGAGCCAATCATACCTCTGTAGCTTGTGATGTCTACCTTTTTACCAGGTTCATCTTGATCAAGCTTAGTGGCAGTTGCCATAGGGGTTTTAGCTGTTGATGCATCTTCAAGACCATACTTCTTCAAAAGATCTTTGATGTACTTGGTCTGGCAAATGAAGATTCCATCTTTCATTTGGCTTACTTGGAGTCCAAGGAAGTAATTCAGCTCTCCCATCATGCTCATTTCATACCTACTCTGCATTAGCTTAGCAAATCTACTACACAACTGATCGTTAGTAGAACCAAATATAATGTCATCCACATATACCTGTACTAATATCATGTCATTTTTATGCATTTTATGAAACAAAGTCTTATCTATGACACCTCTAGTGAAACCATTTTCAAGTAGGAATATAGATAGAGTGTCATACAATGTCCGAGGTGCCTTCTTTAAACCATAGAGTGCCTTGAAGAGAAAGTAAACAAAATCTGCAAATTCTGGATCTTCAAACCATGGGGGTTGTTCCACATACACTTCTTCTTCAAGCTCTCCATTCAGAAATGCACTCTTCACATCCATTTGATATACTTTGAAATTGGAGTGTGCTGCGAATGCCAGAAACATCCTGATAGCTTCAAGTCTTGCTACTGGTGCATATGTTTCATCATAATCTATTCATTCTTCTAGGGAATAACCTTTAGCAACCAGTCTGGCTTTTTTCCTCATAACAATGGAGGAGAGAAATGATACCTTCGATGATTGAGGGGATGCCTCTGAAGAGTCTTCCATTAAATCAATATTTCCATAAGTTTCTTCTTCATCGTTGTCTAAATCATCCCAGCTCTTTCCTTCAGCTATATAAGCTCTACCCTGATGCTTCTTCACCAGTGCATCATATTTCTGCTTGAGTTCATCATATGACTCCTTTATTTCTTTCACTTGCTTCGGCTTCCGGCATTCTGTTGCAAAATGTTCGGGTTCATCACAGTTATAGCACTTGAACTTACTGCGATCTATCATTCCCGTCTTATAACCTCATTTGTTGTAAGACCCTGAAGACGATCCACCTCGGTTGCTGTTCCTGAAACTAGAACCACTGTAACTGGAGTTACTCTTGAATTTGTACTTAGGGTTCCTCATAAACCTGAGGTTCTTGAACTTCTTTGCCATATAGGCCATTGTTTTATTTTCCAATTGTTCAAGTTCTTCCATTGAGTAGAAGTCGTCTTCATTACCTGGTTGAGTGTTATCTGTAAATTCAGCTTCTAGAATTTCTTCTTTCTCAACATCAGGTTTCACTGTGCTGGTCTCTATTACAACAAAATCCTTGGCTACAAGAGATGTTGTCTTCAACAGTGCTGTATTCTTACTGTTCACTGTACCATAAATGATCTGTCTTTGCTCTTGCTCCATTTCGTGATTCTTGAGCTTCCCATATAAAATTTCAATGGACATGTCGTTTATGTCATTCCTTTCTCTGATGGCAGCGATTTTGTGTTCCAGGTGTGCTGGCAGTCTCAACATGAATTTTTTTATTGATCTCCCTACGTGAGTAGGCCTTCCCATGCAGTGACAAGTCATTTAACAATTTGTTGTATCTCTCAAAGACTTGAGTGATACTTTCTGCTGGTAGTGACTTGAAAGCTTCATATTGGGAAGTAAGAATATCAAGCCTGTTCTCCTTCACTTCTGATGTACCTTCCATCAGCAGATCAATTGTATCCCACATCTATTTGGCACTTATGCAATTAATCACTTGATTTAGTATTGAGGTGTCCAAAGAATCCATCAGGATGCATTGTAGATGATTGTCCCATGCAACTCTCTCTTTATCAGTGTCAGTAAACTCTGAAGGTTCCTTTGGGGTAAATCCTTTAGGAATCCGTTCGCCATCTTCTAAAACTGTTTCCGGTGTAAGCTTATGAGGTACACAGGGTCCATTTTCCAAAATTCCCAAGTATTGAGAATTTGAAGTTTTAATGAAAATGGACATCTTCTTCCACAAGATGTATTCATTTTTGTCAAAGGCTGGGATTTTAATGCTGCTGAGTTTTTGGGTACTCATGGTTGTAAGATTTTTAAATCTTAAGAAATAATTAATTTCTTAAAAATTAAAATTAATTCGAATAAAAATAAAATTTCAAGAAATAAAATTTTAATACGAATTCTTGATGATTGATAGTCTTCTTAAAATTAGTGAACTTAAAATATTTGAAAAATTCGAAATTGAATTTTCTTTAATAATAAAGAAATTTCAATAAAAAAGATTCTAGATCTAAAAATGCACTTTTTCGAAAAACTATTTTTGGATCTTGATTTGTAACTTCAATCAACAAGCTCTGATACCAATTGTTAGGTCAAAAATCATCATAGAAAGGGGGGTTGAATATGATATGGTAGATTTTTCGTTTAATTGCGGATTAAATGTTTGTGTTCTTGAGATATAAAAATGGCAGTTAATGAAACACAAAGATTCGGGAAAATAATAATATATTATTAAATCCTTGAGGTGCTACACTTCTAATCAAATGATTAGTTTCAATGGGTTCAATCAAAATTACAATAGAAATACAGTTGGGTGATATTAATGTCAAGCTTTAATGGTACTCCCGTCTATATCTCTTTTTGGTTGAAGATCAATGAATTTCTACTATCCATTTTGATTTACCCCATATATAATTTGTAGACTTTTAGAAAATTGATTTCCACAATTGTTTAAGTCCTTTATTGCGCCTGTAGGTGGGAGTGGTGTGTAGACGCCGCTAGATTCTTTTTTGCGCCTAGAACATGTTTGTTGCGCCGTGTCTTTTGTTGCGCCTCTATAGAACTTTTGTTACGCCTGCACTCTCAATCCCTTGTGCAGGCGCCACTAAGTACCTGAGAAATCTTCAAAGTTTTCTTGCGCCTGGATGCTAGTTTGTTGCGCCTGCACACTGGTTATAGTGTGTAGGCGCCACAAAATCACCCATTGTACTTTGTGGCGCCTCTAACTTAGTTATTGCGCCTGCACACCCATTCCCTTGTGCAGGCGCCACAAACCATCACTTTGCCTTGCCTTAGCTTTTAACTTGGTCATATTTCTTAAAGTGCTTGAAGTAAATACTACTTGTTTTCACTCTTCTGGCTTGATCAACTGATTTTCTTCTGATTAACCAAGATAATTCTTTTCTTGATGTGCTGACGCTTAGTGCATTGGTCTGGTTCACAAATGACTAACACTGAATTGAATTCTCTTAATTCCTGTTCTGTTTCAGCTAACTATCTTTGGATTGTTACAATGCTTTTGATCACTGAAACCCTTTGACATTTGTACACAAAACATTACACTGCCTTTTGTCTGAAATCTACTGAACACTTATTTGTTGCTGAAGCCTGAACATATTAATGAACTTCTCTTGCTGTCATTCAGTAAACTTTACATCTTGAATGCTCTGCAATGACGTATGTATGATTTCTGTTTGCATGTCCTTCTGGATTCCTGTGCTACATATTAGTATTATTTATTTGTCTTTGTTTCTAAGTTGAGTTATCGTTATCACTATTACATACTACGTTTAATATGCTTTACAGTAGATCTTAAGAATAAAGTATTTCTTGAGAGAGTTCTGTAATTTATTAAATATTATCAATACAAATCCGTGATTCCTTTACATAGTTGTGTTTTTGATCGATTTACTGGTACTATTATATTCAACCCCCCTTCTGTAATAATTTATTCATCTTGGCAAACAAGTGGTATCAGAGCAGGCAGTTCAAATTCAACTGTTAGATCATAAATCATGTCTGGAAATAAGTATGAGAGCATAAGAATTCCTATCTTGAAGAAAGCTGAGTACCCTACATGGAGGGTGAAGATGTTGATATTTTTGGAAGTAACAGAACCTGATTATTTGGACAGGATCAATGAAGGCAAGTATATACCAACAAAACTGGTACCTGCAACTATTGTGGAAGGAAGACAAATTCCTGAATACTATACTCTTAAAGACAAAAAGGAGTGGACCAATGAGGAAAAACAAGAAGTCATCAAAGATGCCAAGGTAAGAAACATATTACACAATAATCTTGATTCTGTAATGTCCAACAGGGTGATAGCATGCAAAACTGCAAAGGAGATCTAGGATGCTCTGGAGGTTCAATGTCAAGGAACTAGGGAAATCAAGAAAAATAGGAGATCTGTGCACATACAAGAGTATGAATATTTTGAGGCTAAGCAGAATGAATCTCTCATAGATATTTATGACAGATTTTTAACCTTGTTGAACAACTTAGCATTGGTAGACAAAGTATATGATAATGAAGATTCAAACACTAAATTTCTAAGGGCTCTTCCAGAAGAATGGGATCTGCAAACATCTTTAATTAGAGACATGGCTGATTTAGATGAGTTGTCTTTAGATGAAGTCTATGGCAAATTGAAAACTCATGACCTGGAGTTACAGCAAAGAAGAAACATAAAGAGTAGTAAGGCAAGATCTATTGCTTTGAATGTTGAAACCAAGATTGAAGAACCAAAAGAAAATATGCTTAAGGCTTAACAAGGAAAGGGAAAGAAGTAGTGATCCAAGAAAACAGTGAATAAGAGTTTGAAACAAACTCTGAAGAAAACTCTGATGACTCCAAAGACTCTGATATGATGGAAATGGTTGCTATAATTGTTAAGGGCTTCAAAAAGATGAAATACAGAAAGTATAAGAAGCAAGCAAATTTTCAGAAGAAGCATGGAGAGTCAGACAAGAAAGAAAGATTCAAGAAGAGAGAATATAAAGATGGGAGATCAAAGACTATTGATAAGTCAAAGATTAAGTGTTATAAGTGTAACAAGATGGGGCACTTTGCTACTGAATGCAGAAGTAAGGAATCAGGAAGAGCTTTAATCACATCAAAAAAAGATTGGATGGATTCCTCAAATTCTGAACAAGAAAAAATTATGCACTCGTGGCAAACACTGATGCTCGAAACTCTGATAAGGTACCAGATTCTGTCTTTAACTTTCTAACTGAGAATATCTGTGAATTGAAGTCTTTTCTTAGATCTTTGCATGTTAGTTTAAATCACAGACTATTGAAAATGAGAAATTAAAATCTGAGATACAAACTCTAACTGCTAGGAATAACATGCTTGAATCTGAAAACTCTGATATGTTAAAAATCAAGAAGGACTTTGACAGTTCTATTCATATGCAAACACAATTGGAAATTCAAGTTGAATACCTAAAATCAGAAATATGAAAAGAAAAAGAAATCTTCAGAGTTTGGACAAACTCTAGAAAGAGAGTCCAACAAATACTGACTAATAAGAATTGGACTTCTACTTTAGGCTATGAATCAGACAAAGATACACACACTAAATCTCACATAAAAGGAATATTGAATAATCATGTGAAATTTGTTAGATATAGTAATGATAAGAAAACTTCTAATGAATGCTCTAAAAACAATAGTGTGTGTGAAACTAAAAAGGTGAATATAGGGTTACTTTCTCAGAAGCAACTTCAGAAAAAATTGAAAACAGTCACCAATAAAGATAAATCTAAAAAGGATAAAAGAAATTAGAATGGAAAAGTAGGAATTACTAAAGAGACCAACTACATGAATATCCCTGATGCTCCTAGGAAAACATGCTTTACTTATTGTAATTTAAATCACCTTGCTATTGACTGCAAACAAAAGAAAATATAAGAACCTGAAAGACCTAGTTTTGAGGCTAGAAAACAACCTAGACATAATCCCTGTTTTCATTGTGGTAGTATGAGTCATTCAATTTATACTTGTAAAGAATATCATAATTTGTATTACAGTTTCTACGAACCACAAACTCAAATAAATATTTCTCCAAAACATACTGTCAAGCAAATATATGTGATAAAGTCTGATAAAAGGAGTGTAAACTCTGACAGCACAAACTCTGTGAATGCAAACTCTGTTCATGTAAACTCTGTTAACACATACTCTGATAAAAGTACTTCTGCTGCAAAAGTTAACAAGTTTTCAAAGAAAGGACCCAAACTAGTTTGGATTCCCAAACCTACTAATTAAGTTACATTTACTGGTTGCAGGGAAACAAGAAAAACATCCTAGTAATTAATAGTGGATGTTCTGCTCATATGACTGGAAATAAATCCCTGCTTTCAGAGTTTGAGAAGAAGGCGGGCCCAACAGTATCTTATGGAGATGGCAACATAGGAAGAACACTGGGATATGGCAATATTGTGATTGAGAATGTCATCATTGAAAATGTAGCTCTGGTTGAAGGACTCAAAAATAATATGCTAAGTGTGAGTCAAATGACAGACAGAGGTTATTCTATGGAATTTCATGGAACTCATTCTGAAGTGAAAAGCAAGAAGAATGAGAAAGTAGTTCTTATTGGTCACAGACATAATAATTTATTTGAAGCCAGCTTGGATATTTATTTTGATGGTCCATTAACTTGTCTACTTGGAAAAGCATCATCCTTGGAAAGCTGGAATTGGCACAAAAAGCTATGTCATTTGAATTTTGGAAACATAAATGAATTAGTGAAAAAGGATCTAGTTAGAGGTCTTCCAAAAGTTCAATTTCATCTTGATGGACTTTGGATTCATGTCAAAAGGCCAAACAAAAGAAGACAATATTCAATAGCAAAACTGAAAATTCAATTGATCAACCTTTTCATCTATTGCATCTTGATTTATTTGGTCCTGTTAACATTATTTCCATTGGAAAGAAGAAATATACTCTGGTGATAGTTGATGATTTCACTAGATTTACATGGGTGTACTTTTTGCATAAGAAGGATTAAACTGCAAAGATAATTTTTGAACATATTGCAATGATTGAGAATGGATCAACATAGAAGGTAAATAATCTAAGGAGTGATAATGGAACAGAGTTTAAGAACTCTGCAATGGAGGAATTATGCTCAACAAAAGGTATTATTCAACAATTCTCAGCACCAGATACACCTCAACAAAATGGTGTAGTTGAAAGAAAGAACAGAACACTTATAGAAGCTGCCAGAACAATGCTAGAAGGAGCAAAACTACCTACTTACTTTTTGGCAGAAGCTGTAAACACTGCATGCATTACTCAAAATTGTTCCTTAATAAACAAACATGGAATCACTCCACATGAATCATTGAAGGGAAGAAATACAAATATTAAGTACTTTCATATCTTTGGAAGTGAGTGTTTTATTCTCAAAACACATCTTGAGCAATTGAAGAAGTTTAAACTTAAAGCAGATGAAGGAATTTTTATTGGATATGCAACAAATTCTAAAACCTCTTCAAGGGAATTCAAAGTATTCAACCTAAGGACAAGGACAGTCATGGAATCAATCAATGTCTCCTTTGATGAAGGGAAAATAGATGGATTACATGATAAGGATGCACAGGAAACTCTGAAATTTGAGAATGAACTGCAGAAAATAAACTTTGGTGAACCAAACTCTGATGAGTTAAACTCTGGTGAACCAAACTCTGATGAGTTAAACAATGGTGAACCAAACTCTGATGAGTCAAACTCTGTTCAACCAATCTCTGGTGAGGTAAACTCTGATTCAGAAATGATTAAAATAGAAATTGAAGATTCTGCTCATGTTGAGGGGGAACAACATCAATCAAATACTGATATTGGAGATCAAATCATAGTAATTGAAATATCAGAGTCTGACCAAACTCTGAACAACCCAAACTCTGAACCCCTAAACTCTGATTAATCAAACTCTGAAACCACAAACACTGATACCCCAATCTCTGATAATTTAAACATTGAGTATATTAACTCTGAGACAGCAAACACTAATGGAAGCACATTTTCAAGCGGAGGATCAACATTTATAGAAAAATCTTTCTATGAACGCACAAATCATAGGGGAATATCTAGTTCTAGAAATCTTCCACATCCAAGAAAGTGAAAAAAAGATCACACACCTGATTTAATTATTGGTGATCTAGAAAGTGGAGTAAAGACAAGAAAAGCTACTCAGAATGAATGTCAATTTCATCGTTTTCTTTCTCAAACAGAACCAAAGAAAGTTGAAGATGCTTTGAAGGATGCAAATTGGGTTACTGCAATGCAGGAAGAATTGAATGAGTTTGAAAGGAATGAAGTTTAGACCCTAGTACCAAGGCCAATGAACAGATCTATTGTTGGCACAAAATGGGTATTCAGGAACAAGACAGATTCTGATGGAATCATTATAAGAAACAAGGCAAGAGTAGTAGCCAAAGGCTATTTTCAACAAGAAGGCATTGATTATGATGAAACCTACGCACCAGTGGCCAAACTTTAAGCCATCAGAATTTTTCTTGCTTATGCTGCACATAAAAAATTCAAGGTCTACCAGATGGATGTTAAAAGTGCATTTTTAAATGGTAAACTTGAAGAAGAAGTTTATGTTGAGTAACCACCTAGCTTTGTTAATCCAAAATATCCAAATCATGTCTATAGACTGGATAAAGCTTTATATGGACTAAAGCAAGCACCAAGGGACTGGTATGAAACTTTAGCTCTATTTTTACTTGAAAGTGGTTTCAATAGAGTTACAATTGATAAAACCTTGTTTTATAGAACTCAAGGTAAAGATTTTATATTTGTGCAAATATATGTTGCTGATATCATATTTGGTTCCACTAATGAGAAGCTCTGTGAAAGATTTTCAAAGTAAATGCAATCTAGGTATCAAATGAGCATGATAGGGGAATTGAGTTATTTTCTAGATTTATAAGTAATATAGACTGATGAAGACATTTTCATTAATCAATCTAAATATACAAAGATTCTACTCACAAAATTTCAAATGCAAGACTCTACATCTGCTACAACTCCTATGGCTACTACAACAAAGCTTGATCAAGACACTGGAAAACCTGTTGATATTACAACATACAGAGAAATGATTGGTTCTCTACTTTATTTGACTGCAAGTAGCCATACATCATGTTTGCCACATGTCTATGTGCTAGACTTCAACAAGATCCAAGGGCACCTCATTTGATAGCTGTGAAGATGATTTTCAGATATCTCAAGGGCACTATTAATCTTGGCTTATGGTATCATAGAGAGTCTGATTTTAAATTAATTGGCTATTCTGATGTTGACTTTGCAGGATGCAAAATTGATAGAAAAAGTACAAGTGGCAGTTGTCAATTTTTGGGTAGAAGACTTGTGTCTTGGTTTAGCAAGAAGCATAAATCAATCTCAACATCAACAATAGATGCTGAATATATAGCTGCAGGAAGCTGTTGTGCACAGATCTTATGGATGAAAAATCAATTGTTGGATTATAGTTTGAACTTTTCTAAAATTCCTATTTGTTGTGATAATCAAAGTGCTATTGCAATGACAGGAAATCCAGTTCAATATTCTCTGACAAAGCACATCAGTATCAGATATCATTTCATAAGGGAACATGTTATAGAAGGCACAATTGAATTACATTTTGATCCCACAGATCAACAAATAGCAGATATATTCACCAAGCCTTTGCCTGAAACAACTTTTAACAGACTGGTGTCTGAATTAGGGATGGTAACAAGTGGTTCAACTTGACTTAGCAAGTGTCAGAAAATCAGAGTATATGTCAGAGTATGTGGTAAACTCTGATGGAAAATGGAGTAAACTCTGATGAAGTAAACTCTGATCATTGCAGCATCTAATCTCAGATCACAAGTTATTAGTGTTTATGGTAAACTCTGTCAGAGTACGTGGTAAACTCTGACAGTTCATTCTAAACTCTGACTCATACAAACTCTGATTTCCTTCTTGATAAACTCTATTTAAGTGCTAAACTCTGAGACAATATTTATGACATCATATTTCATTTTTGTGACATCATAATTATCATTCTCTGATTGGACTTGTAGTAAGGCGCGTGTGTAAAATCTCGATATATATATAATTATTATTAAATATTTAGTTATTAAATAATATATTATATATATTATATTTAATTAGAATACTAGTTATTATTAGTTAAAAAAAAAGGGGTTGATAATAAAAAGAAAAGAATTAGGGATTTAACTTTTACGTTACTTTTGTTAGAGAGGAAGGAGAAGGAGGAAGAGAGGAGGAAGAATGAGAAACTTAGCAAAATCTAATTTGAACAAGAATTTATTGTTCTAAGGTAAGATATCAAAGCCCTCTTTCATATAAGCAATCATATTTTGTTTAGGACATAGGACTTATAGTTTTTCTATTGTTATATATATGAATTAGGGTTTATGGTGATTGAGATATCTAGAGTTCTTGAGCATCGTTCTTATTTTCTGAATTTTAAGGTACGGATAATTTCGTTATACCCTCTATCTCATTTGATTTCAAAAAATTTGTATGTGAACTTTTAACAATGCTGAATTCTTATAAAATTGATAGTAAATTTGTTATATGTTCAAATTTAGTGGTTTTGGACTTTTCGGAAATGATTTTGAATTTCCTATAACTTTCATTCTTTAACTTTTCTGAAATTCTGCTTACAACTATGAGTATTCTGCAATTTATGTAATCTGGCAGTGTGTTTTTGAAACAGAATACTTAACTTTGAAAATTCGTAGTAAATTGAGTTTTGTTCTAAAAATTATGAATAATATCTTTATGAAAATCTTTTTTCGATATCTGCATTTGTTGTTTATATTCCGTTGGCAAACTCTGTGATTTCAATACCTTAAATATCAAAATACTTGTGAAATCAGGGGCTAATTCTGTGCTGGCAGCCCGTAAATATATATTTTCTGAATTCGTTACTTGTGTGTTTTGAACGAGTCTTAGCATTCTGGAAAGGTCTCGAAATTATCTATGATTCTCATGTTTTGTACTTTTTCAGATAAAGTCATTTTAGTAGAGTAAATTGCTACTTTTCTGGGCATGTCAATTATAAAACGGATTTAAGTTTTGTATTTTGTATGATGATTGAGTTTTGTGTTCGAGTAAGCTATTTTGAAATGATATATGTTTTTGTTTGGCTTTGGGAGATATTGTAAGACCTCCGTTGTGAGTGGAGTGAATCTCATGCTTGGCACCACCTATACGGTGTATACGAGTAAGCTTTTTTTAAATCTATTTCCTGCTCACTTGACTTGTGTTATATCCGTATATGAGCCTTTCGCTCACTGCCGGTCTTTGTTTTTTTTTATTTCCCCTGGCAGGTAAGAATACTTAGGTGAGCAACTTTATGGGGAGAGCGAAAACTGCGAACGTATAGGAGCTCATTTATTTTTATTTTTGTAGTTTATTAGACTCCTAGAATTTTATTCAGAATTGATACTTGTGGATTTAAATCCGAATTTGGAAGATTCAGTTATATTTTAATTGTTGGATTGTAAGTTGGATTGGAGAAGTTTTAATGTTTTATGGATTTTTTTGGAGAATTGTTAATTATGTGGATTTAAATAAGTTTGATAATTGTTGGGATGCTAAAGTTGGCATCAGAGCTAAGGTTTTATGATTCTGTAGACTTGTTTTAGGCTCGACCTCTGAGGATTGGGTAGATGTAAGATATCTAGATTAAGTTTTATTTCAATATATGGCATTGCATCGATATTTTGGTAATTGTGAAACTGAACAATTCATAATTGTAGGATGTCTACTCGACGATTCACTCGACTTTCTGGTGAGCAGCCTTCAGCAGAGGCTGACCGTACTGTACCAGGACATAGAGGGAGAGGATTTGGTTCATCTGGTAGGGGTAGAGGAAGGTCTACTCGTGCTACTCAGAGGGCACAACCAGGAACTATACCTCAAGCTGAGCAAGAGGAAAATGTTATGGAGGAAAATGAGCAGCAAGCACTTGAGCAACCAGTGACACAACCTTTGAATCAGTTGGGAATTTATCCGAATGTGCTGGCTAATATTGTGACTCAGGAAGTGGATAACTCCCTCGAACAAATTATCAATCCTAATGTTGTTGGTCAGGGGCAGAATATAGGGCAAGCTACTAATGTTGGGCAGAATAACACTAATAATCAGTAAGGGGTTGAGCATAATGCAATAGTGGTTCCCGATAACGATGCATATGAATATCTTTAGAATCAGGCTACTTACATTCCTATGTTGGAGAGGTTTAATAAGCAGAAGCCTAAGAGTTTTAATGGGTAGGGAAGACCGGAAGCAGCTGAGAACTGGTTGGGGCACCTCAAAAAGTTTTTTTGATTGATTGGGTGTTCTGAAAATACTATGGCGAGGTTTGCTGCATATAAGTTGGAGGATGATGCTGATAGATGGTGGACTACTGTGACTGCCACCAAACCAGAGGACTATATGGATGTTGTGACTTGGAATGAGTTCGAGGAGCTTTTTAATCAGATTTATTTCCCAGTAGCTAATAGAGAGAGGTATGTCCGTGAGTACTAGACAGTAAAGCAGGGTGACATCGAGATAGGTGCAGAGTATATCTCCATATTTAACAGGTTTGCCAGTTTTGCAGCTTCATAAATTAAGTTTGAGGAAGATAAGGCTAACAAGTTCAAGTGGGACCTTAGGATGGAGTACAGGCATAACATCATTTCTACCAGGTTTGCGAATATGGAGCATACGATTAGTGAAGCTAAGTATCATGAGTTATCTGTCTTAGATGGGAAGGATGACTCTAGTAAAAAGAGGGCTAGAGATGAGCCACAGAGTTCCACTCGTAACCAACAGAGCTTTCGAGTAAATCAGTTTCAAGGTGCTCAGCAGCATGGGCAACACTTGCCTCGGCAGAGTGGACAATCTTACTCCAGAAATAATGGTGGGAGTCGAGGTTTTCATAGAGGTTACCAGAATGTGGGTAATGGGAGGAGACCAGTGACATATAATGGTAATAGAGGAAACTTCCAGGGAAATCGACAAGTAAGGGACCGATGCAGGACTTGTGGGGGTAGCCATCCAGGAAAACCATGTTATAGAGAGACAGGATCTTGTTTTCTGTGTGAGAGGACTGGGCATATTACCAGAGATTTTGCTATGCAACGTTGGGAGAATCAGCAGGCTTCAATAAATGATAATCTGAGTCGGTCCCAAAATCAGGAAGGAGGCAATCAGGGTCAGAGAAATGCAGGTCGTGTTTATGCCACCACAGCTAGGGATGCAACAAATATTCCGGGTACTATTTCTGGTACTTTGTTTATTGGCAGTAGGGATGCTAGAGTGTTATTTGATACTGGTGCTACACATTATGTTGTTTCTTCTAGTTTTACTAAACACCTTGGAATAAAATCATATGAGTTAGTTCCATCAATTTGTATTAGCACTGCTATAGGTATGAGTATTGATGTGCATGTTGAGTATCCTAGTTGTCCAGTCAGAGTTGGGGATCACATACTACCAGCTACTTTATTACCATTGAATATGCAAGAGTTTGATGTGATTTTAGGTATGGATTGGTTAGAGAAACACAGAGCAGTTATTGATTGTGAGAATAGAGTGGTGAAGTTTAAGCTGGATGATGATTTAGTAGCCAAGTATAATGGCTCCAAACCTAGTGCTTTATACAGGGTTATATCTGTCATGAAGGCTGTAAGGTCTATAAAGAAAGGTTGTTGTGGTTATCTTGCTTATGTAGTTGATATAGATATGGCAGAATTGTAATTGAAAGATGTACCGGTGGTTAAAGAATTTAGTGATGTTTTTCCAAATGACCTTCTCGGATTACCTCCACACAAGGAGGTTGAGTTTTCTATAAACCTCGTACCAGGCTCCCAGCCGATTTCCAAGGCTCCTTACCGAATGGCTCTAGCTAAACTAAAGGAGCTGAAAGAACAATTGCAAGAGTTACTTGATAAGGGCATTGTTCGCCCTAGTGTATCTCCTGGGGGTGCTCCAGTCCTATTTGTAAAGAAGAAAGACGGTTTGATGAGATTGTGCATAGATTATAGAGAGCTGAATAAGATCACTATTCATAATTTATACCCGTTACCGCGCATTGATGACTTGTTTGATCAATTACAAGGGGAAAAATTCTTTTCAAAAATTGATTTGCGATCAGGATATCATCAGTTATGGATGAGAGATGAAGATGTGCCAAAAACAGCTTTTCGAACACGGTATGGACATTATGAGTTTCTTGTCATTCCTTTCGGGTTAACTAATGCTCCGTCAGTTTTTATGGATTTGATGAATAGGGTCTTCAAAAACTTTTTGGATAAGTTTGTTATTTTTTCATAGATGACATTCTTGTGTACTCCAAGTCTGAAGAAGAGCATGAAGAACACTTGAGGAAAGTGTTGGAGATTTTGAGGGGTCGTCAGTTGTTTGCTAAATTCTCAAAGTGTCAATTTTGGATGAAACAAGTTTCATTCTTGGGGCATGTTGTTTCCGCAGAAGGGATACAAGTAGATCCGTCAAAAATAGTAGCAGTGTCGGAATGGTCAAGACCTATTACCGTGTCAGAGGTTAGGAGTTTTTGGGTTTAGCTGGTTATTACCGAAGATTTGTGAAGGTTTTTCAACAATATCTATGCCTTTAACACGGTTGACAAGGAAGAATAATCGATTTATCTGGACCGATGAATGTAAGAAAAGCTTTCAGGAATTAAAGAAGAAGTTAACTACAGCTCCGGTATTGACACTACCATCAGGGACAGAGGGATTTGTTATCTATAGTGATGCTTCAAAAAAGGGGTTGGGAGCAGTTTTGATGCAACATGGTAAGGTGATTGCCTATGCATCTAGACAGTTGAAGACACATGAGGAAAATTATCCAAGCACGACTTGGAATTGGCAGCAGTGGTCTTTGCTCTAAAGTTGTGGAGACATTACTTATATGAGGCTTCATGTGATATTTGGACTAATCATCAAAGCTTAAAATACATTTTCACTCAAAAAAGAGCTAAATATGAGACAACAGAGATGGCTCGAGTTGATTAAAGACTATGATGTGCGAATTCAGTATAAGCCTAGAAAGGCTAATGTTGTTGCAGATGCACTTAGTCATAAAAATTCTGGTCAGATTTCAGTGTTGTTTAAATTGCCTAAGGAGTTGCAAGAAGAAGTACAAAGAATGGGGTTATCTCTTAGTGTTAGTGGTGTGGATGGTATGTTAGCTAATTTACAAATGGAACCGACATTGATTTCTAGAATTAAGGAGGCACATAAAGGGGACTTAGAGATTTAGGAAATTTTCCAAAATATCAAAGATGGGAAGCAGTCGGACTTTAGTGTGGATGAGCATGGTGTTCTTTGGTTTATGGGTCGGTTATGTGTTCCAAAATCAGCTATTCGAGAGGAGCTTTTAGCAGAAGCTCACAATTCACCATTCTCTGTACATCCCGGTAGTACCAAAATGTATAGGGACATGAAAGATCAATTTTGGTGGAGTGGCATGAAGAATGATATTGGTAACTATGTGTCAAAGTGTATGACTTGTCACCTTGTTAAGATAGAACATCAAAGGCCAGGCGGTGCGTTGCATTTATTGGATGTACCCGAATGGAAGTGGGAGCATATATGTATGGACTTGTTGATGGATTTACCTAGGACATTGAAGAAGCATGATGCTATTTGGGTGGTTGTAGATCGACTTACAAAATCTGCCCATTTTTTTACTATTCGAGCGACTGATTCGGTAGAGAAATTGGCTGAAATTTATAGAGATGAGATCATGAGATTACATGGGGTTTCAGTCAGTATTGTTTCAGATCGAGATCCACGGTTTACATCTCGATTTTGGGAAGGATTTCAAAAGGCATGGGGTACTAAACTGAGCTTCAGCACGACATTTCATCCGCAAACAGATGGTTAATCCCAGAGGACCATTCAAACCTTAGAAGATATGTTGAGGGCTTGTGCACTAGATTGGGCTGGCAAGTGGGATGAACATTTACCACTTGTGGAGTTTGCTTACAACAATAATTGGCAAACTAGTATTGGGATGGCACCATAAGAAACGTTATATGGGAAGAGGTGTAGAACACTTATATGTTGGGATGAGGTTGGTGAGAGGAAGTTAGAGGGGCCTGAAATAGATGAAGAGACTAATGGGAAAGTAATGGTGATAAGAAAAAAATTAAGGAAAGCTCAAGATCGACAAAAGAAATATGTATATGTGCATCGTAGGAGTGTGCATTTTCAGCCTGGTGAGAAAATATTTTTGAAAGTTTCTCCATGGAAGGGAGTGCATCGTTTTGGTGTCAGGGGAAAGTTGAATCCCAGATTTATTGGCCCATTTGACATTCTAGAAAAAGTAGGAGAGGTAGCGTATAGATTGGCTTTACTTACTCAATTGTCAAGGGTTCATAATGTGTTTCACGTATCTTTGTTGAGGGGATATAATTATCATCCGTCGCATGTAGTAAGTTGTCCCTTGGATAAAGTTCAACCAGATTTAACTTATTAGGAGAAACCTGAAAGAATCTTGGAATGTCAAGAAAGGGTAATGCGTCGCCGCCGATTCCATTTGTGAGGATATTATGGAAAGGTCATTTAGACGAGAGGCTACTTGGGTGACGGAGGAAATTGTTCGGGAACGTTACCCACATCTTTTTGAGCAAAAGTACGTAAGATAAATTTCGGGGACGAAATTTCATTTAGAGGGGAAGAATGTAAAATCTCGATATATATATAATTATTTTTTAATATTTAGTTATTAAATAATATATTATATATATTGTATTTAATTATAATACTAGTTATTATTAGTTAAAAAAAAGGGGTTGAGAATAAAAAGAAAAGAATTAGGGATTTAACTTTTACGTTACTTTTGTTAGAGAGGAAGGAGAAGGAGGAAGAGAGGAGGAAGAAGGAGAAGCTTAGCAAAATCTAATTTGAACAAGGATTTTAGTATTCTAAGGTAAGAGACCAAAACCCTCTTTGATATAAGTAATCATATTTTGTTTAGGATATGGGATTTATAGTTTTTATATTGTTATATATATGAATTAGGGTTTATGGTGATTGAGATATCTAGAGTTCTTGAGCATCATTCTTATTTTCTGAATTATTAGGTACAAATACTTTCGTTATACCCTCTATCTCATTTGATTTCAAGAAATTCGTATGTGAACTTTTAACAATGCTGAATTTTTATAAAATTGATAGTAAATTTCTTATATGTTCAAATTTAGTGGTTTTGGACTTTTCGGAAAGGATTTTGAATTTCCTATAACTTTCGTTCTTTAACTTTTCTGAAATTCTGCTTACAACTATGAGTATTCTGCAATTTATGTAATCTGGCAGTGTGTTTTTGAAACAGAATACTTAACTTTGAAAATTTGTAGTAAATTGAGTTTTGTTCCAAATATTATGAATAATATCTTTCTGAAAAGCTCTTTTCGATATCTATTTGTTGTTTATATTCCGTTGGCAAACTCTATGATTTCAATACCTTAAATATCAAAATACTTGTGAAATCAGGGACTGATTCTGTGCTAGCAGCCCGCAAATATATATTTTCTGAATTCGTTACTTGTGTGTTTTGAACGAGTCTTAGCATTATGGAAAGGTCTCGAAATTATCTACGATTCTCATGTTTTGTACTTTTTCAGATATAGTCATTTTAGTAGAGTAAATTGCTACTTTTCTGGGCATGTCAATTATAAAACGGATTTAAGTTTTGTATTTTGTATGATGATAGAGTTTTGTGTTCGAGTAAGCTATTTTGAAATGATATATGTTTTTGTTTGGATTTGAGAGATATTGTAAGACCTCCATCGTGAGTGGAGTGAATCTCATGCTTGGCACCACCTATACGGTGTAATTAAATAGTATAGTCGTGTCGCCGGAGGTATAGGACACGTATAGTCGCGACTAATTTGTGTATATTTGGCCATTTGGGTAGCATTGTGTTTAGTGTCTTGCAAGCGCCTGTAAGATTTTGGGTAGCATTTGCTTTGTGCTATGCAAGCCCCTGTAAGTTTTGATAACTACATATTTCTGGATCACCTAAAATGTAGGACATCCTGTAAGTAAGATTATCTCCCATTTGGGTTAGTAAGTTACGCTTTCCGTTAAATTATTGTGATGATTGTTAGTAAGTATAAAAGTAAGATTCTTTTAAGTGGAAAGTGTATGTGTTGGTTTTGTAAATATCTATCTGGCCTTTCTGCTCTTTTCATACAGTTTACAATATCTTTTCCAGTTATCATATTATATCCATTTTTTTAATCTATTTCCTGCTCACTTGACTTGTGTTATATGTGTATATGAGCCTTTCGCTCACTGCCGGTCTTTGTTTTGTTTTTGGAGAATTGTTAATTATGTGGATTTAAATAAGTTTGACAATTGTAAGAACCCGAATTTTTGTAAACTCTGAATTATGAATGAATAGTAACTTTGAAGTTTTACGAAAAGCATGTTAGCCCACACCATGTAAATGGTAGAGGATTATAAATCCAAAGTTGTATTGTGATAGTACTAAGTAAATAAGTGAATGTAAAAATCGTTAGAATCCGAAGATTTTGTCGTTTACAAATTGTTCTACAAATTACGAGATATCGAGAGAGGGAGGATTAGGTTATGACCAAGGGGATTATAATTCAAAGAAATTATATCCTAGACATACCAATGTATTGTGACTAGTAGATGTTCACATTACAAAGATAGAAATGAGAAGTGTTAACCCTAATCATTCTTTGCTAAATGAGGGATTAAGTATAAATAATGAATGACAAGTGAAGTGCACTACAAAGAAGCCATGCATGCAAGTACTTGCATTGTTAGAGAATTAACTAAAGCTAGTAACTAAACCAAGGCAAGTAACCATGCAAGCAACCAAGGTTAGAGACATGGTTCCCAAAATTAGGGAAAAGGAAGCATAAAACTACTTTATCACTTGGCCAAGTTCAAAAAAGCCATAATTAACCTTTTCATAGATTTTATTCTCACAAAATCAGCCACATATCAAGTAGCCAAGCAGAATTTTTCTCCTTCTTCCCCACCAAGCACCATTCGGCAGTTTTGAAGAAATGAGAGAATTTCAAAATCAAAGTCCAAGCTCCCAAGCTCCATAAATCCTCATATTTTAATCATAGCTTCTATATTTCATAGATAAGGTATGGTTCAAATCTCAAGTTCAGCCTCCATGTCTTTCATTTTCAAATAATTAATCCAAGATGAACATGAATAGTATGAATAGTGAAACATAGAAAATTTAAAGTTTTATTCTTGATGTTTCTTGGTTCCTAAGGATGGATCAAGCATTCTTAAGGACTCAAAGCTCTACCTAGGTGTTGTTTGAACTCCAAGAAGGTATGAACACCCTTAAACCCTTGTGTTTTGTGTGAGTAGTATGCCATGAAAGTGATAGTAGATGGATCCATGAGCTAGAATGGTAAAGATGAAATGATGTTAGTAAGATGTTGAGTTTTGGTTGAGTTCTTGAAATGACGTTAGCATATGATTATGAGATGAGTAGATTAATGTTGTTAACATGATGGTATGATTTAGTTGAGTGTTGGTTGTGAATGGATTCACATTGGTTGAATCCGGAAAACGTTATGTTTATAGCCGTCGTAATGGCCATTTTTCGTAAGCAATCTTTTGAACTGTAAAATTCGATTTGTCAAGCTCCTGGCCCCTAACACCTCTGGCCATGGTTGGATAGTTCTTGACTCATAAATCGTTTTGACACTTGAATCATGTTATTCCGACATACGGTTTAGGAGATAAGTTGATTTTAGTAAAGACAACTAAACCAACTAAACTGTTTCGGGAATCCCTTTTTGTTAATATAAATGGACCACTTAAAGTCACCAAAAATCATGAAATTTTAAGGAAACATAGTTTGAACAATGGAAAAGGCCTCTGCAAAATTTCATGACCAGAGGAGAAAATTTCAATTTTATAAAATTGTTGAAGCCGGGCAGGTTCAATGACAAACCTTAAAGGAGAATGAATGAATAAGGTAGTTAAGCATCTATGTAATGTGACAAGTATGAAGGTGTCATTGACCCATGAATTGACTTAAGTGATTAACATATGTCCTTAAGGTTAAGTAACTCTAGAATGAGAGGTATGTAAAGCTTGTGGTTCGTGCGTGCGTGACATTAGTGGCTAAGATAACCAATGATTAACGAAACGTTCTAATTGATTTATATAGATCGTCCGTCAAGCCCCCGCACCTCGACGAACCCCAGGACCTCGGGCAAGTTTTCAAAACTCGTACATAATGTACTAATGTTTTGTCGAAAGACTGTTGTTGTTGTGATATAACTGTATATTGAAAAGTATGAACTGTTTTACGTATTGTTACATATTTCACAAATGTTTCGGTTATATACTATAAGAAATATAGATATAAGCCGGTAAAAGAAAAAGGCTCTAAGTGCAAAACGAGTTATGTATTTTCGAACGTAGACCGGGAGTCGGAAGGTCATGTTAAGTATTGTCGTAATCCGGAAGAAGCCGGAGACAAATTATTTTGAAATGACGATATAAATATTTCGATATTTATATTTTGATATTCTTTTAATAAAAGAATTAAATGAGGATAATAAATATTATTTTAATTAATGAATATTATCTTGAATATTCATTTAAAAAGGAGATAATAAATATTATTTTAATATTTATTTAATTAATGAATATTATCTTGAATATTCATTTAAGAAGGAGATAATAAATATTATTTTAATATTTATTTAATTAATGAATATTATTTTGAATATTCATTTAGTGAGGACTATTTATTAATTATAATTAATAAATACTATTAAATATTTATTAATTATTTAAAATTCATTTACGAATTGTTTTAGGTCTTTACTAATTATTCGAAGCTTTTGATAATTATTTTAAATACTTTCCGACCTTCAGAAAATGATTTAAAGATAGTAGGAGCTCCCTAATATTTTAATTTAATTATTTTATTTTATTCTTTTAATAAAGAATAAAATACGTTCAGACTTATCAAAAATAGAGAACTCGGTATAGGAAATGAACACCTATTTACTTCTCGAAAGTAGTTAAGTTTCGGAACCAGTTTCCACAGTAGCAAGAGCTTTTCAACTTATCAAAAGCAGAAAGATTTCCGACAAACTCCCGAGTCATGGTTTTCAAAATGAATTCAGTCCTTGAGAAAGGAGATTATATGATGAAGGTCAACTTGCCTGTGTGGTAAGGCGGCGACATCACTTAATCTGACAGTATATGCTCATAACTATGAGGGTCTATCAACAAGTACGATATACTTGGGGAACTAGGATTACTTCCGGTTCCAGGTTAGATAGACAAATCTATCAACAAGTATTATATACTTGGGGAGCTTGGATTAATGTTCCAGTTCCAGACTTATAGATTGATTCAGCGGACTTGGAGATAGCGTACGGTCCAGCACTTTGACCCGTATGCGGTCAAGGGTGATTACCCATTAACGGTAGCGAGTACCGGGGCTCCCCCTTCTACATGTAGATAAACGGAAGGCTTCCATAGGTTGCTGATGAAGGCTGCCACGTGCTACGATTGATCATCGTGGATGTGTGGTAGCGGGCGTGTTGATGCTCCAGTTACAGTCCCTTCTTCCAATTGGAATTGTGCTATACACCGTAATGAAAGCCTAGGAGCTGAGTTACCGAGGGTGTTGTTAGCAGTGAAATATTCTGAAAGATTCATCTTACACATCATGATTTGACGAAAGTTTTGTTAAACTTCAGTTATTTGTTCATAATGCTTTTACAAATAAATTACAGCATGTTTTCAGAATATATTGATAAAAGTGAAAGCTTACAGATTTACGGCATGTTTTAAGAATATATTGATAAAGGAGAAAGCTTACAGAATTACAGCATGTTTTCAGAAGTATATTGTTTATTGTTGAGCTATATTGCTCACCCTTGCTTTCTTTGTATATCACAACACAACAGGACAGCAGGATGCCGCGAATGTGACGCACCGCCAGGAAACGCGTGGGAAATGCCCGTGCATTCCGTAGGTTCTTCTCCAACCTACCCTAGGTAGGGAGTAGGAGTAGAAGTAGGATAGGGGTACAGTTGTTAATGGTACGCCTTATCTATAAGTATGATCTTTGTAAGCTACTTAACAAGAACACGCATTAGCATTCAGTACTGTTTCAAGTAGAAACCGCATTGCCTTCATAAGGCTAGGAACTTACTTTTGGAACTGTAATATTACTCTGACAGATTTTATGTATAATATGTGTATTCGATCTGAGACTATAATCAGTAGGGTGTGTATGAGAACTGTGGGGTCACTGCAGGTGGAAGATGATCATTAAGGATTAAGTTAAAATGTATTAACAACAGGAAAAATGGACCGTGGCGGCCCAGATCTCTGACCCCGGGTATGGGGGCGCCACAGAAATGGTATCAGAGCGTAAGATTATAACTCTCAGAACGATAGGAAGCTAAGAACAATAAATCTCATAATATTAATAAGAAACTCTTATCGAGTTCACTGTCGGGATACTGGATGTAGTGCTGGCATTAAAACCTGCAAGGGAACTTTTAACCTCAGTTAGTAACATCACTTCTGGTACATATAGGTACCTGATGCCCGAGAGGCAGAGGATCATGAGGTACAGCACGACGCAGCATTGCTAGGCTTAGGAGGTGACCTTGCAGCCATCCCGGAGGAGAATCCGGATGAGGATCCAGAGGAGGAACCGATGGAGGGCCTGAGTGAGGGACCACAGAATGCAGACTACGTGTTCCCTAACCCACCCACTGAGACCGAGGGGGACCCTATGGATGATGATGTTGTATGGAGGGACATCGAGATGTACCCACTTCCAGTTATGAGATCTCCTACACCACTCATGCCTCCACTTAGTCCCTTCAGTTCAGAGGACGAGTATGAGGAGCTTACACTTGTCAAGGCCGAGTTTTCCACGGATATGCCAGCAGACCCAAACACTCCCCCTCCCCCATTTTTAGGAGTACCAGTAGTCATCTATGAGTACATGATAGGTCAGCTTACTACAGAGATCGTTTTGGCAGATGGTCGCGTTGATCAGCTGGCCGCTGAACGTGAGCTTAGGGTTGCTCCACAGGGAGGCTTGATGCCTACTACCCCCCAGCAGATGAGGACAACGGTTACCAGGAGAGACGGGACAGTGAGCTTGCGAGAGGCAGGTGCTATTTGGGTCGATGCTATGATGCAGGTCCAGGACTTGACCCGCCCCACGGGGTAGCCCGAGGGGAGGCAAACAACTTTTGGTAAAAATGCCTATGGCACTAGCATTTTGAGGATTCGGTGATGCAGTAGTGTCATTGTTTCTGGCCATTTGTTAGGTATTTTGATCATCTATATTATGTTTAGTTCCAGACTCGTATTTCCTGTTGTTGACTATGACCTTCAGTGGTTGCGACCAAGGATCGCCGTTTGTATATATTTGCATTGCTTTCAGATATATCTATCTTTAAGCATTGTCGCATATACTCTACTGTCAAATATTGCTTCAAATTGGTTAGTGTACTGAGCAGGATTAAGAAACCTTCATTGATTAATAATGGTTACTAAGGATTATGATCTAAATTATTCTGACAAAATTTTCTTAAAAAATATCAGAACAATGCCTCCTAGACGCGTGGGAAGGAGAGCACACCCAGCTAAGTTAGTGGCTTAAGTTAGCAATAACCAAGAAGAGGAAAATCGAAACCCCCCAGAGGAAGAGGAAAATGATATTGGGAACAATGACTTGGATGACCAAGATTATGAAGAAGAGGAATATAAGAATACCCAAGAGGAAGAAGAGCAAGAAGGGGGTCAGATGGAGCAGTTTGTGAGGTTGATCAGACAGAACTTGAATCACCAAGCCCCACATCCTAGACAATCAGTGGCGAATGCTTTTAAAGCCTTTAAGTCACTAAAACCACCAGAGTTCCGAGGGATGACAGATCCAGTCGAGGCAAGAGCCTGGCTGAAGGAATAGAAGAAATCATTCGAGATAATGGATACTGAGGAGGCCCAAAAGACTATCTTTGCCACTTATCTCCTCAAGGGAGAGGCTAACTTTTGGTGGGAAGCCAAGAAAAACTTGGAAGCAGATGCCGTCATCACTTGGGCAAGATTCAGCGAGCTATTCTTGGAAAAGTATTTCCCTAGGTTCATGGAAACTCAGATGGAGCTAAAATTTCTGGAGCTAAAACAGGAAAACATGACAGTGGCGGAGTATGAAGCCAAGTTTACAGAACTGTCAAGGTTTGTGCCAGACTTCGTGAACACAAAAGCTAAGCGAGATAGAAGGTTTCAACAAGGGCTGAAGCAGTGGATTCAGAACATGGTAGCAGTATTTGAGATTACCGATTATGCCACACTAGTATAGAAAGCCTCGATCGTGGAGGCAGGAAACGAGCAGATATCTAAGAGCAAGGAAATGAAGAAGAGGAAGTTTGAAAGTCGTGGAGAAAGTTCCGCGAGCGGAGGTTTTCCAAGCAAGGTCAATCGAGGGGCAGTATCGTAACCAGCGAGGAGCACAGGGTTCAGAAATTTTAGGAGTGGCAGTACTGTCCAGAATAGCCGACCAGTCGGGGTATCTCATTTCAGCAAATCCCGACCACCAATACCAGAATGTAAGAGTTGTGGAAGGAAGCACCTTGGCACCTGTCTCAAAGGGTTAACAGATTGTTTCAAATGTGGGCGAGCAGGACACTATGCTAGTAACTGCCCCCAGAGTGGGTTAAAGTGCTTCCAGTGTGGAATGGCGGGGCACATGAAAAAGGATTGCAAGGCACCAGCACCCACAATGTCCAGGATGAGCGGGACAGCTTCCAACAGGCCCCCAACAGCAAGGACCTTAAAAATGACAGTGAAGAATGCCGTGCGAGACTCGGACGTTATAGCATGTACCCTTCTCCTTAATACTGTCAGCGTAAATGTTTTATTTGATTCAAGAGCTACTAGGTCCTTTGTGTCTAAAGATTTGGCATGCAAGTTAAAACTTAAAGCAAAACCTTTGAGAGAATCGTTGCAAGTAGAGATAGTCAACCGGGATGTAATTCCAGTTAGTCAGGTACACCCAAACTGTAATTTAGAGATAGATGGGCAAACTTTTGGGGTAGATCTAATCCCTTTTCAGCTAGGAGAGTTTGATGTCATTTTGGGAATGGACTGGTTGTCAAGTAACGGTGCGCAGATTGATTGTGAAAAGAAGAAGATCAGATTGAAAGCGCTAGGAGGGAAGGAAATCGTGTTCAAGGGACAACGACAAGTCCGAAAATTTTTAAACATAGCCTAGACTAAGAGATTGTTACGAAAAGGGTGTGAGGCTTACCTAGCCCATGTGGTAGACATCAGTCAAGAGATGCCTAAACTTAGAGACCTTCGAGTGGTGGCCTAATTCGAGGATGTATTCCCCGAGGATCTTCCAGGACTACCACCCGACCGGGAAATAGAGTTTGCAATCGAACTAGCCCCAAGAACGGCGCCAGTTTCAAAGGCCCCGTATCATTTAACCCCAGTAGAAATGAAGGAACTAGCCATCCAACTACAAGAATTATTAGAACTAGGAATGATAAGGCCGAGCGTGTCACCATGGGGTGCGTCGGTATTATTTGTAAAGAAGAAAGACGACAACATGCGACTATGCATAGAATACCGAGAGCTGTACAAGTTAACGATCAAGAACAAGTATCCCCTACCAAGGATTGACGACCTGTTCGACCAATTGAAAGACGCGGTGTATTTTTCCAAAATTGACCTCAGGACGGGGTATCATCAACTAAAGATTAAGCCTGAGGACATACCAAAGACAGCATTTCGCACCAGATATGGGCACTACGAGTTTTTGGTAATGTCGTTTGGATTAACCAATGCCCCAACAGCTTTCATGGATTTAATGAACTGAGTTTTCAAGAAATACTTGGACAACTTCGTCATTGTTTTCATCAATGATATTTTGATCTATTCAAAGACCGAAGAAGAACACGCCGAACATCTGAGGATAGTTTTGGAGATCTTAAGGGAGAAAAGGTTGTTTGCTAAATTCTCAAAATGTGAATTTTGGCTCAGAGAAGTCCAATTTTTGGGACATGTAGTAAGCAGCGAAGGGATACTAGTCGACCCGGCCAAGATAGAAGCCGTTTCCAATTAGGAAAGACCTACCACACCAACCGAAGTAAGAAGTTTCATGGGAGTGACAGGTTATTACCGGAGATTCGTGCAAGATTTTGCCAAGATAGCCGCCCCACTGACTCGGCTTACTCGAAAGACGGAAAAGTTTAATTGGATTAATAACAACTCCAGTGTTAGCACTACCTGACGGAAAGGGAGATTTCGTAATCTACAGCGATGCCTCACATATGGGATTAGGGTGTGTGCTTATGCAGCACGGCAAGGTGATTGCTTATGCATCACGACAATTAAAGGAATATGAAATAAGGTATCCCACTCATGACTTAGAACTAGCCGCGATAGTCTTCGCATTGAAAATTTAGAGGCACTACTTGTATGGTGAGAAATGTGAAATCTTTACGGACCATAAGAGCCTAAAGTATATCTTCACACAGAAGGAATTGAACATGAGGCAAAGGAGGTGGCTGGAGTTGATTAAGGATTATGACTGCGAAATTCTCTATCACCCAGGGAAGGCCAATGTAGTGGCCGATGCCCTTAGTAGGAAGGAAAGACTTAAGATGATGACCTCTTCGGAGAAGCTGATTAACGAGTTTGAAAAGATGGAAATCGAGGTGAAGGTTGCCAAAAAGGGCACAGAAGGATTATTTGAGATTAGTATGCAACCCCCATTGATAGAAAAGATCAGGTTGTGCCAAGAAAGGAAGCGAGCAGACGAATGGAAGTCCCCGACTGGAGAAGAAATAAAGTGCGAGAAGGACAGTAAGGGAATAATGAGATATGCCTCCAGAATCTGGATTCCAAATGTGCGAGAATTGAAGGATGAGATTTTACATGAAGGACACAATTCGAGGTATTCAATTCATCCGGATGGCACCAAGATGTATAAGGATTTGAAAGAGATTTACTGGTGGTCGAACTTGAAAGAGGACGTGGTGGAATGGGTAAACAAATGTTTGACGTGTCAAAGAGTGAAAGCAGAACACCAGAGCCCTAGTGGTCTTCTACGGCCCCTGGAAATCCCCGAGTGGAAGTGGGAATAGATAGCAATGGACTTTGTAGTAGGTTTGCCGAGAACGAGTACCAACCACGATGCGATATGGGTGTTCGTAGATCGCCTAACCAAGTCAGCTCATTTTCTTCCAATTAATGAAAGGTATACAGTAGACCGACTAGTAGAGATTTACATCAAGGAAATTGTAGTACGACATGGAGTTCCCGTGTCCATAGTATCGGACCGAGATCCAAGATTCAACTCAAGATTTTGGAGAAGTTTTCAAAAATGTGCGGGGACTAAGCTGAACATGAGCACAGCTTATCATCCCCAAACGGATGGGCAGAGCGAGCGAACCATTCAGACATTAGAGGATATGCTAAGGGTGTGTGTAATAGATTTTAAAGGAAGCTGGAATGACCACTTACCTTTAATCGATTTTTCCTACAACTACAGCTACCACGCCAGCATAGGTATGCCCCCTAATGAAGCCCTATACGGGAGAAAGTGTCGCTCCCCATTGTGTTGGGAGGAAGTAGGAGAGCGGAAGATATTGGGACCCGAATTGGTCCAAAAAACAAGAGAAATAATAGAGCTCATCCGGAGCCGATTGATGGCAGCACAAGACCGACAAAAGAAGTATGCCGATCAGACCAGGAAAGACAGAGAGTACGAAGTGGGAGACTCAGTACTTCTGAAAGTTTCCCCATGGAAAGGATTAACGAGATTAGGAAAGAAAGGAAAGCTGAGCCCAAGATACATTGGGCCATTCGAGATCTTAAAACGTATTGGGAAAGTAGCCTACGAATTGGCCCTACCCCCATGAAGGAATTTATACACCAGCGGAAGCATTGAATAACATTTATTTGCATATATTCCTATGTATACATACATATATATACAAAACTATTTTATAAATTGACGAATACCTCGATTGCTTTCTGGCAACAGCTAGAGAAGATCTTGTTCTTCAATCCTTGCAATCACCCCTCAAGTGTGGAGTGCTATAAAGATATCCACCAAGAATCAAACTAAAAGATGAAGGAGGAGGCTAGAGAGGAAATTAGGGTTGCCTCCCTTTTAAAATATTTCTCACAAATATTAGGGTTGAAGTATTAGGGTTTATAATCCTATATTTTTAGGCAAATATCTCAGCTGAGATATTTTCTATAAATATCTTATTATTAATTCCCTTTTTAATTAATTAATTAGTTAATGATTAAAACTATTTTAATCATTAATTCCTTTTTCTAAACTCTTTTAGAAAATTATTCTCTCTTCATATTTAATTACTTTAATTAAATATTTAATTAATAATATTAAGATCTTATCTTAAATAATTTATAATCAATTAAATCTCATTTAATTAATTTATAAAATTTGCTAAGTAATTATTTATTTTATAAATAAATAATGACTAGCTATTATTAATTATTCCTTCATCTATAATTTAATCTCTTTTATGGTGTGACTCTTTAGGTTCAATATTAAGCCGGTAGTAGAAATAAATAATAATAAACATTTTATTTATTATTTATATGAATTCTATTAATTCATTAAATATAATTAATCTGATTAATTATATTTATTCTACATCGTGAGTGATGTTTCTCAACATATCGCGACTATCCAGATAATACGAAATCATTGCTTAGAATATTTAGAACCTGTCAGTAATTAGTTACCGTACAATTAATTCATTCTACCCTTCAATATCCCGATTAAATACAATGCATGGAACTCGTGTCAAGCCTATCTAATTTAATCATATAATTTCTTATTCATAATATAAATTTCCTTTTAATACAAATTAGAAACTCTTTCTAATTTCATTCACTCTGACCAGAGATTCCTGAACTTGCATATCTAAGAATAACATAGGATATTCACTTCCTTTACTGGAAGGGGCAGATCCTTTATTGATCCGTTAACTATCTCCATACACAAATCACTATGCCCAGAATGGACCTAATGAATGTCCTAGAGACTAAGGACTAAACCAAAGCATAAATCATTGTGTACGAGATTACTCTAACGATCTCAAGTCTAAGGATACTTGTACAACTTTTTACTTAATAAACAAATATCGACACGTGAGTAAACTCCATTAGTTGTTATACTTATCGAGTCATGTTCAGTGAACTTATTCCTTAATAAGCACCTACATACTAGCTATAGTGTCACAACACAAATGTCTATGAGAAAAGACATCCTCCTAAGAGAGCTAGCATAGTATGTACTGATCTTTACGGATTTACCAATTTCCAATTAGTTATTCTATGATCAAGAACTGTTTAAGTCTAAAGCTTTTATCTTCTAGATCTCATTATTACAATCTCATTATAATTCTAGAAGCTTTGCTCTAAATTATGGAACATCTTATTTAATACACTTCAAATAGATTAAGCCCGTAACATAAATACTTTATTATTATCAAATGAAATCAAATAAGAGTAGCAGAAAGTTTTTCCTAACTCATCATACATGATTGGTTTTAGGTCAAACACTTTCAATCTCCCACTTGGCCTAAAGCCAATCACTCTGGTATCTAATACATATCCGCTCCTTATGACGATCAAAATTTAACTGAGACAGCGGCTTCGTGAACGGGTCTGCTATGTTGTTATGTGTGTCAACTCTTTCGATCTTGACATCTCCTCTTTCAATTATCTCCCTAATCAAATGAAACCGCCGTAATATATGTTTGGTATTCTTGTGAGACCTCGGTTCCTTGGCTTGAGCTATTGCAGCGTTATTGTCACAATATAACACAATAGGCCCCTCTATGCCAGGAACTACTCCCAACTCAGAAACAAATTTTTTCATCCAAACAGCTTCCTTTGCAGCCTCACTTGCAGCTATATACTCTGCTTCTGCTGTGGAGTCAGCCGTCGTAGATTGCTTACGACTTCTCCAACTAATCGCCCCACCATTTAGAGTAAACACATACCCTGACATGGATGTACTATCATCACACTCTGACTGAAAACTAGAGTCAGTGTAACCCTCTATTTTCAACTCAGACCCACCAAAAACAAGAAAAATATCCTTAGTCCTTCTCAAGTACTTAAGGATGTTCTTCACTGCTTTCCAGTGGTCTTCACCTGGATTTGACTGATATCTGCTAGTCACACTAATTCAGTGAGCAACATCAGGTCTAGTACATAACATCGCGTACATGATAGATCCTATTGCCGATGCATAAGGAATCCTACTCATACGCTCTCTTTCTTCAGGTGTCTTAGGAGACATCTTGTCAGAAAGGGAGACTCCATGGCTCATCGGTATGAGACCTCTCTTGGAGTTTTCCATGCTAAACCTTTTAAGTACCTTATCAATGTACGTACCTTGGGTTAGACCTATCATTCTTCTGTTGGTGTAGGTGCCCTAGAGGCAATACAATGTTTATTTTGATAAACCTTTATGTCAATTGATTATTCAATAAACATATTTATTATGACTTTAATTACTACGATATATTTGTTAGCATAATAAATGTCCTTAGAATCATGATACACATTGTATAGTTTAGTACATGACTTAAAACTTGAGATTATATAATATATCATATTCTTAAATGTCCCTAGTCGAGTATTATTATTATAGGACAATAATAATACACAAATAGACTAGTATGTTGTTTGACTGATAACCACATCTCATTGGTTATAAGTATGGGGATACTAAAGTCAATACATAGGTACATGTAGGAGTACATGATACTGGACAGACCCACAGTGAGATTCTTCATGTTTAATAAAGTCATAAGAAAGACTCACAGTGATAATGGTGTAATGATCCTTTGACTTGAGATCATTATATTTCTATACGAGGATTAATATACTTTGACTACATTAAAAGTTACCTTTGACCGGGTGATGATAAAAGTGGACATCGGGTATATCATGAGTCGTATGAGAAATATGAATGATAGATAAAGGATTTAACCCTCCTATAATTAGGAGAGATATTATTGGCCTCTTGATTGAGTGAGACTATAAAATGCATGGCCGTGCTCAAATAATGATTTGTTTTCATAGTCTACTCATGGATCAAGTAAACCCGGATTAAATGTTGAAGAGGATGACTAAATACATGCCTCGAGTTTAATCTATAATATATATGGTTAAAGGGATTATATTACACTGAAACATTAATCACGAAAGGTTTTATCGAATCATGATTTAATTATTATTTAATTGGGTAGCAATGATGTATTACTAGATACCGCTCATTGTTTATAATTTTATTGGAGAATAAAATTATTGCTAATTAAATAATAGCATATAGGGTCACACACATAGAGTACTTAAAGGAATAATTAATTTAAATTATAGATTTAAATTAATTGATGATTATTTGAATTTTATTATATTAATTAAGTGAGACTTAATTAATTGAAATAATATAAATTCGAATTTGAATTCTGCCATTAATAATTAAGTGTGACTTAGTTATTAATTAAATAATAAAATTCGGTTTTATTATTTAATCCTAAACCTACATGGGTTAGGCTTTGCTGTTATGGGTTGCTATTATGGGCCTATTAACCAACCATTATAAATAGATAATGTAGGGTTAATAGGTATTAAGTTTTTTAAGAAAAACGAACCCTAGCAGCAGAAAAGGTAGAGGCAGATTTCGAAATCATCTAGAAGAGGCTAGTACATCCGTTCCATAATCAAGATCGTGAGACGTTCTTGAAGGTGCTCGTGTGGATACCATAGAGGTGTTTTCAAGAGGAACACAAGTCGTGAAAGCTAGGATCTCCGTTGAGTTCGTAATAGTCAAGACCAAATAAAAGGTATGATTCCGTTTCACAATAATCAGTCCATGATTATACATGATCCTGCGTTAGGGTTCCGAAATTTTTCGTTATATTTACGTTTAATCCGTTGCGTTTTATGCCTCGGAACCCAACAATGGCATCAGAGCTACGTGTATAAGGGACTGATTTGGTTACGAGTTTTATGTATTTGATGCATACATGCTTGTTTTGGTGACTGCCATGCCATGATACTGCTTTGTTATAATCTGTTATGCCACTGCCATGCTTCTGTTATGAGACTGCCATGCCTGTTATGAGACTGCTATGCTTCTGCCAATATGTAACTGTCAGAGAATGTATATTCTGTGTATGATCAGAGTTTAGCAGTAAACTCTGATGGTCAGGTCAGAGCATGGTCAGAGTTTAACAAACTCCGATGGTCTCTGATCAGAGTTTAGCAGTAAACTCTGATGGACTGTGCTGATCAGAGTTTAGCAGTAAACTCTGATGGACTGTGCTGATCAGAGTTTAGCAGTAAACTCTGATGGACTGTATAAAATGCAGTGGGGAAAAAGGCCAACAGATATGATCTGTAGTTCAGAAATTGATGATTTCTGAATAGGACTGGTCTTCGAAAATAAAAAATTTCCCAGTTGGGGGCTGCTGCCCCCAGACCCCGCCCTGGGGCTGCCGCCCCCGAACCCCCGCCCAGGGGCTGCCGCCCCCGGACCCCCGTAATATTTTATTTTGTGTACTTGAGCATGGTGCTGGTTATGGCCCTTAGACCCATAGATTAATGGTTTTGGTTTTGGTTTTATAAATACGACTTGCATGTCATTTTCTTCATTCTTGTAATTGTTTAACCTCGAATGTAACTCGAGTTTTCTTATGTAAGTACATTAGTATAGGTTGTATTCAATTATTCCATGTAATGTACTTGAAGATTGAAGGATGATCCAAGAAGAGGAGCAAGCACCCATGGATACAAGAAGAATGAAGACATGTAATTGTATTTATATTTCACCACCATAGATTGACTTTGACTCTTGAGATATATTATGAATGTATCATAATCATTTGAACATAATAAATAACTCAGACAATCTAATGTTTATTTTGTGCTATTATCATTGTAGATACCAAGTAATGACAAACAACACAAACACACTATCCGTACGATCTGTCCTTGAGAAAGATAAGCTGACAGGAGGAAACAACTTCCTAGACTGGCAGAGGAATTTGAGGATTGTCCTCAGGCAGGAGCGCAAGCTTCATGTCATTGATATTCCTCCGGCAGGTCCCCTTCCTGAGGGCGCTACTGTTGAGGAACGAGCGGCCCATACAAAGGATGAGAATGATGCAACTGATGTTGCATGTCTTATGTTGGCAACTATGAGTGCTGAGCTTCAAAGACAGCATGTGCATATGGATGCATATACTATCTATGAGCACTTGCAAAGAATGTTTGCAAGCCAAACTCGTCAAGAAAGGTTCAACACGAGCAAGTCACTTTTTAATTGCAAACAAGGGGCAAGTGAACTAGTTGGCCCACATGTTCTGAAGATGATTGGTTACATTGAGTATCTTGATACTTTGGGTTTCCCGATTATTCAGGAAATTGGTATTGACCTAATCATGAATTCTTTGAACAACAAATTCACCCAGTTTATCATAAACTACAACATGAATGAATTTGACAAAACACCTACTGAATTGTTGGCTATGTTGAGAATGTATGAGACCAACATGAAGACGGCTGAACCTGCTCCCATACTGATGGTGGGCAATAAAGGTAAGGCCAAAGGGAAAGGCAAGTGGAAGGGTAAGAAGAAGACAGGTTCTGATTCTACACCCAAGCCAAAGTCAGGTCCCAAACAGGCTTTAAAGCCTAAAGGTGGGGTCGCTAAGGGTGAATGTCACTACTGTAAGAAAACTGGTCACTGGAAGAGAAACTGTTCAGTTTACTTGGAGGATCTGAAGAACAAGAGGGCTGAGCAAGCTTCTACTTCAGGTATATATGTTATAGAAGTCAATCTGTCTATTTCTACATCTTGGGTATTGGATACTGGATGTGCTTCTCACATTTGTATAAATGTGCAGGAAATGCAGAGAAGTAGGACATTGGCTAAAGGAGAAATGGACCTACGAGTTGCCAATGGAGCAAGAGTTGCTGCTTTAGCTGTAGGAACATATTATTTATCTTTGCCCTCTGGGTTAGTTTTAGAACTGGATAATTGTTATTACGTGCCTGCGATTCGCAGAAACATTATTTCTGTTTCTTGTTTGGACAAGAAAGGTTTTTCGTTTACAATAAAGGACAACAGTTGCTCTTTTGCTTTGAATGATTTAACCTATGGTGTTGCGCGTTTGTTTAATGGTTTATATGTTCTTGACTTACATAATCCTGTCTGTAATATAGAAAACAAACGACTTAAAGTTAATGACTCAAATCAAACATACCTCTGGCATTGTCGTCTAGGCCATATAAATGAGAAACGCATATCCAAATTACATAAGGATGGATACTTGGATAAGTTTGATTTTGAATCATACCAAGAATGCGAATCTTGTTTGCTTGGTAAAATGACTAAAATCCCTTTCACTGGTAAGGGTCAAAGGGCCACTGAACGTCTGGAGCTAATACATAGTGATGTATGTGGCCCAATGCGTGTGATGGCTAGAGGAGGCTACTACTACTTCATAACATTTACTGATGATTTCAGTAGATATGGGTATGTATATCTTATGAAGAATAAATCCGATTCTTTTGAAAAGTTCAAAGAATACAAGGCTGAAGTAGAAAAGCAAATTGGCGGAGGTGCAAGTATTAAAATCTTACGATCTGATCGTGGAGGAGAATACTTGAGCACTGAATTTAAAGATTATTTAAAGGAGTGTGGTATTGTATCACAACTCACTCCGCCAGGTACACCTCAATGGAATGGAGTTTCAGAGAGGAGAAATCGCACCTTGTTGGACATGGTACGATCGATGATGAGTCATGCAGATCTTCCAATTAGTTTCTGGGGTTATGCTCTAGAAACAGCGGCTTTCACACTTAACCGTGTTCCTACTAAGAAGGTTCAAAAGACTCCATATGAGATATGGGAGAAGAAACGGTCAGGCATGAGCTTTATGAAAGTTTGGGGATGCAAGGCGTTTGTGAAACGTCAGGTATCTGACAAGCTTGGACCTAAATCTGAAGAGTGCAATTTTGTGGGATACCCTAAAGAAACAAAGGCGTATTATTTTCATAGTCCTTCTGAGCAGAAAGTGTTTATTGCTCGAGATGCTGTTTTTATGGAAAGAGATTTTGTTTCCAAAAGAAACAGTGGGAGAACTATAGACCTCGATGAAGATCGAGAACCATAAAATAGCATTGAACCTGAAGTGGAACATGAGCAGGATAATGATAATGCTCAACAAACACAGGTTGTTCGTAGAACTGGTAGAATTCGCCATGAGCCAGAGAGATATGGATTTCTTTTGACTCAATGTGGTGATTTGATGCTCATAGATGAAGATGAGCCTCTCACATACCAAGATGCTATGAACAGTCCAGAATCTAAGAGATGGCTAGAAGCCATGAAATCCGAGATGGATTCCATGTACGAAAACCGAGTATGGACTTTGGTTGATCCACCTGAAGGGGTAAAACCCAAAGGGTGCAAATGGGTTTTTAAGAAGAAAACTGACATGGATGGAAATGTTCAGACCTATAAAGCAAGGATGGTTGCAAAAGGTTTCAAACAAAATCATGGTATTGACTATGATGAAACTTTCTCACCAGTGGCTATGGTCAAGTCCATAAGGATTTTGCTTGCTATTGCAGCATTCCATGATTATGAAATCTGGCAAATGGATGTCAAAACAGCCTTCCTTAACGGAATCCTTGAAGAGGATGTGGATGTGTACATGACACAACCTGAAGGTTTTGTCGATCCAAGGAATGTTAGCAAGGTATGTAAATTACGTCGATCCATTTATGGATTGAAGCAAGCCTCTAGGAGATGGAATATCCGTTTTGATGAAACAGTCAAAGAGTATGGCTTTGTTCAAAACGAAGATGAACCTTGTGTTTACAAGAAGGTTAGTGGGAGCCATGTGGCATTCATAGTACTATATGTTGATGACATACTACTAATGGGGAATGACATACCTTCTCTCAAGGCTGTTAAGATTTGGTTAGGGAGCAACTTCTCTATGAAAGACTTAGGAGAAGCATCCTACATTCTAGGAATGAGGATCTATAGGGATAGATCTAGAAGGATGATCGGTCTAAGTCAGAGTACATACATCGATAAGGTTTAGCATCGTTTTGGTATGCAAAATGCAAAAAGGGGATATGTCCCTGTGTCTCAAGGGATAACGATCTCTAAAGATCAGTGTCCGAAATCATTGGATGACAAGGACCGCATGAGTAAGGTTCCATATGCCTCAGCAATTGGATCCATCATGTATGCGATGGTATGTACTCGCCCAGATGTTTCGTATGCTTTAAACATGACGAGCAGATACCAATCTAATCCAGGTGAAGGTCACTGGACGGCTGTCAAGAATATTCTAAAGTACTTGAAAAGGACTAAAGATTCATTCTTGGTGTATGGAGGAGAGGAAAAACTGGTTGTAAAAGGTTACACCGATGCAAGTTTTCAAACAGACAGGGATGATACTGTATCACAGTCTGGTTTTGTGTTTTGTCTAAACGGAGGTGCTGTAAGTTGGAAGAGTTCAAAACAAGAAACAGTAGCTGATCCTACAATGGAGGCTGAGTACATTGCAGCTTGTGAAGCGGCTAAGGAAGCTGTTTGGATTCGAAAATTCATTACTGATTTGGGAGTGGTTCCATCGATCGCAGATCCCATTGATCTATACTGCGATAATAATGGAGCCATTGCACAGGCTAAAGAACCTAGAGCTCACTCCCGAACCAAACACATACTCAGGAGATATCACCTCATTCGAGAGATTAATGAAAGGGGTGACATACACATATGTAAAGTGCACACAAATGATAACATTGCAGACCCACTGACCAAAGGCTTGTCGCAGAAGAAGCACGACGGTCACACTAGTTCCATGGGTATTAGATACATGGGTGATTGGCTCTAGTGCAAGTGGGAGATTGTTGGTGTAGGTGCCCTAGAGGCAATACAATGTTTATTTTGATAAACCTTTATGTCAATTGATTATTCAATAAACATATTTATTATGACTTTAATTACTGCGATATATTTGTTAGCATAATAAATGTCTTTAGAATCATGATACACATTGTATAGTTTAGTACATGACTTAAAACTTGAGATTATATAATATATCATATTCTTAAATGTCCCTAGTCGAGTATTATTATTATAGGACAATAATAATACACAAATAGACTAGTATGTTGTTTGACTGATAACCACATCTCATTGGTTATAAGTATGGGGATACTAAAGTCAATACATATGTACATGTAGGAGTACATGATACTGGACAGACCCACAGTGAGATTCTTCATGTTTAATAAAGTCATAAGAAAGACTCACAGTGATAATGGTGTAATGATCCTTTGACTTGAGATCATTATATTTCTATACGAGGATTAATATACTTTGACTACATTAAAAGTTACCTTTGACCGGGTGATGATAAAAGTGGACATCGGGTATATCATGAGTCGTATAAGAAATATGAATGATAGATAAAGGATTTAACCCTCCTATAATTAGGAGAGATATTATTGGCCTCTTGATTGAGTGAGACTATAAAATGGATGGCCGTGCTCAAATAATGATTTGTTTTCATAGTCTACTCATGGATCAAGTAAACCCGGATTAAATGTTGAAGAGGATGACTAAATACATGCCTCGAGTTTAATCTATAATATATATGGTTAAAGGGATTATATTACACTGAAACATTAATCACGAAAGGTTTTATCGAATCACGATTTAATTATTATTTAATTGGGTAGCAATGATGTATTACTAGATACCGCTCATTGTTTATAATTTTATTGGAGAATAAAATTATTGCTAATTAAATAATAGCATATAGGGTCACACACATAGAGTACTTAAAGGAATAATTAATTTAAATTATAGATTTAAATTAATTGATGATTATTTGAATTTTATTATATTAATTAAGTGAGACTTAATTAATTGAAATAATATAAATTCGAATTTGAATTCTGCCATTAATAATTAAGTGTGACTTAGTTATTAATTAAATAATAAAATTCGGTTTTATTATTTAATCCTAAACCTACATGGGTTAGGCTTTGCTGTTATGGGTTGCTATTATGGGCCTATTAACCAACCATTATAAATAGATAATGTAGGGTTAATAGGTATTAAGTTTTTTAAGAAAAACGAACCCTAGCAGCAGAAAAGGTAGAGGCAGATTTCGAAATCATCTAGAGGAGGCTAGTACATCCGTTCCATAATCAAGATCGTGAGACGTTCTTGAAGGTGCTCGTGTGGATACCATAGAGGTGTTTTCAAGAGGAAGACACAAGTCGTGAAAGCTAGGATCTCCGTTGAGTTCGTAGTAGTCAAGACCAAATAAAAGGTATGATTCCGTTTCACAATAATCAGTCCATGATTATACATGATCCTGCGTTAGGGTTCCGAAATTTTTCGTTATATTTACGTTTAATCCGCTGCGTTTTATGCCTCGGAACCCAACATCTTCTTGTTCTATCTCTATAGATCTTCATACCAAGAATGTAGGACGCTTCTCCCAAGTCCTTCATGGTGAAGTTCTTTGATAGCCACATTTCTACTGATTGCAGCATTGGCATGTCATTTCCTATTAAAAGTATGTCATCTACATACAAAATAAGAAATGTTACTGCGCTCCCACTAACCTTCTTGTAGACACATGGTTCATCTATGTTTTTGATAAAATCAAACTCTTTGATTGTCTCATCAAAACGAATGTTCCATCTTCGAGAAGCTTGCTTTAACCCATATATGGTTCGTAGTAGCTTACATACTAGATGTTCATTTCCTATGGAAATAAAACCCTCTGGCTGTGTCATATACACTTCTTCTTCAAGTTCCCCATTAAAGAAAGCCGTCTTTACGTCCATTTGCCAGATCTCATAGTCATAGTAAGCTGCAATAGCAAGTAAAATCCGAATTGATTTTAGCAAGGCTACAGGCGAAAAAGTTTCATCAAAGTCAATCCCTTGTCTTTATTTGAATCCTTTTGCCACGAGACTGGCCTTGTAGGTCTCTACCTGGACATTTGCTCCAATCTTTCTCTTGTATACCCACTTGCACCCTATAGGCTTCATATCCTTGGGTGCCTCTACCAAAGTCCATACTTGGTTGGCAAACATGGAATCCATTTCGGATTTCATAGCACTCTGCCATTTCTCTGAGTCAACGCTACTCACAGCCTCGTTGAAGGTCATAGGTTCGTCTCCATCAATGACCGTCAATTCATTGTCATTCTCAATAACAAGGCCATAATACCTCTCAGGTTGGCGAGACACCCTTTGTGATATACGGATGGGCTGTTCTACGGAAGGTTGTTCAATATGAACAGGTATTTTCTCTTGAACCGTAGTAGTTTGTGCTTCATGAACTTCATCAAGTTCAATCTTGCTCCCACTATTCCCTTCAAGGATAAACTGTTTTTCCAAGAAGGTAGCATGTCGGAAGACAAACACCCTTTGTTCGGTGTAAAAGTAATACCCTAAAGTCTCTTTAGGATATCCTACAAACCTACATTTCACGGATCAAGATTCTAGCTTATCGGGATCAACTTTCTTGGCATAAGCCAGACATCCCCAAATCTTAACGTGCTTAAGACTCGGTTTCCTTTCTTTCCATATCTCATACGGAGTTTGAGGAACAGATTTGGAAGGCACCTTGTTCAATATATATGTTGATGTTTCCAATGCATAACCCCAAAGTGATACTGGAAGATCTGTATAGCTCATCATGGATCGAACCATGTCCAACAAAGTTCGATTTCTCCTTTCGGATACTCCATTCAACTGGGGAGTGGCCGAAGGAGTCCATTGAGAGACTATACCATTTTCTTTGAGATAATCTAGAAACTCGCCACTTAAGTATTCACTTCCTCGATCTGATCGAAGGGTTTTAATACTATATTTGGTTTGTTTCTCTACTTCATACTTATATTCTTTGAACTTTTCAAAGGCTTCGGATTTGTATTTCATCAAATACACATATCCAAATCTAGATCGATCATTTGTAAAAGTAATGAAGTATGAAAATCCACCCATGGCTTGTGTGGGCATCGGCCCACACACATTTGTATGTACCAATCCAAGCAACTCCGCAGCTCTTTCTCCATGTCCACTAAATGGAGATTTGGTCATTTTCCTAACAGACAAGACTCGCATGTAGGATATGGTTCAAAATCAAAAGGTTCTAGTAACCCTTCCTTATGCAATGTCTTAAGTCTATTTTCACTAATATGACCGAGTCTGCAGTGCCACAAGTAGGTGGGATTTTCATCATCTCTTTTTCTTTTATTACTATGTTCAATTTGAAGTAAACTATATTCTACGTCACATACATACAAACCATTATTTAAAATACCAACACCATAAAGAACATTATTTCTAAAAATTGAACATTTATTATTCTCAATAACAAACGAAAAACCATCCAAGTCTAACATGGGAATAGAAATAATATTCCTCACAATTGAGGGAACAAAATAACAATTATCCAAAATAATAGTCTTGCCCGTAGGCATAAGTAAATCAAACGATCCTACAGCTACAGCAGCAACTCTTGCTCCATTGCCCATACGTAGGATCACCTCCTCTTCTTCAAGAGTCTTACTACTTCTTAGTCCCTGAAACGAATTGCAAATGTAAGAACCACAGGTGGTATCTAATACCCAAGTAGAAGTTTTATTAAGTGACATATTTAGTTCGATCATGAACAAACCTGAAGCAGAAGCGGTAGTCTCACCACCCTTCTTTTTCTTCAACTCTGCAAGGTAAGCCTTACAGTTTCTCTTCCAGTGCCCCACTTTGTTGCAGTGAAAGCAAACAGCTTTGCTATTGGGATCTTCAACTTTTGGCGGAACTGGCCTTTTCTCACCTACCTTCTTCTTCTTCTTAGGAGGGCTCCTCTTCCTCTTCTTAGGGTTAGAGCCTTCACCAATTAGAAGAACAGAACTCTTCTTTGTGGGAAAATTCGACTCGGCAGTTTTCAGCATGTTATGGAGTTCAAGCAAGCTGACATCCAACTTGTTCATGTGAAAGTTCACAACGAACTGCGAGAATGAATCTGGAAGTGATTGCAAGACCAGATCTTGATTCAGCTACCCATCCATGACAAATCCAAGTTGTCCAAGACGCTAAATCAAATTGATCATCTTGAGCACATGAACATTCACAGATGATCCCTCAGTCATCCTACAACGGAACAGCTCCTTCGATATCTCATATCGAGCTGTCCTTCCTGCCACATCATACAAATCTTGTAGATGCATAAGGATAGAGTGAGCATCCATATGCTCGTGTTGCTTTTGGAGCTCATCATTCATGGATCCCAGCATAACATACTGTGCAACTCTTGCATCATCTATCCAATTACGATACACAATATGTTCATCATTATGTGCATCCTGAGCAGGTTCAACAGGTTTAGGTGAGTCTAGTACATATTCCTTCTTCTCAATCCTGAGAACAATTCTCAGGTTTCGAAGCCAATCAGCATAGTTGGGACCACTTAATTTGTGTGCATCGAGCATGCAACGGAGTGATAGTGCAGAAGACATTATGTATATAGTAAATCTGCAAATAATAAATACATAACATCATTTAGCAAATACTCTATTTCATTATCTAAAACACTATATGAATCGGGTCTTTATTCATAAGTGCCTCCCACTATTCTATCTAATTTCTATATCCCTTATTGAAATTAAGCATTCATAATGATAGTGGGATAGGGATCCTACATTCCATCACACAACCTCGGCTGTAGCACGAAACGCCATGTAACGTTCAATAGGCAGACGACTCTTGTCAACTACATCTCATGTTATTCCCTAATCTTACTTTAGCCTCTTGAATACTTGAGTCACGGCTGTGGCATGACAAACTCAATATTCTAAGTCAAGTCAATCCCAACATCTCGTATAATTAAACTAGTTTCAAATAGCCCACGGCTGTAGCACGTAACGACCATAAGATTCCAATTCATCATACACATCTCATGTTATAGACAAGTATCTCTTCTTTCGGAAACAACGCCCTCGGCTGTAGCACGAAACGACAGAGTTTCAAAAACAAGAAATACTTTCTATTATGTTGGAAGGCTATGACCAACACAAGCCCTTTGTGTTTTATGGCCAATTACTACTTGATATTCTTTATATTTTAGGGGATTATATTATGTTACAATCATAATCATATTATAAAGAGATTCTTTTAGATTGGATAAAATATTTCAAATCAACTATTGATACTTTGAGTCATCTCAGGCCAGGGGTGGAGCATTGTCAAGAGGCGTCTCTTAATAACCCATTTTCTTACAGATAGAACATCTGTTGTTTGACAGAATCATCCTTTCACTTAAGTTGAAAATTCATATTCAATCACGTGTTTTATAAACACAAAAATCTAATGATTGTATTCATAATATGTAAATTAAGGTCACGAAACAATTTCACTATTCTAGATTGTCTAACATACGCTTTATGTTAATTAAGTTCACCTAAATCTATCATCTCATGATAATTCAAGCATATATCACATATATATAATCACGAATAAACATAAGGTAGGCATGTTAAATCATATATTACAACATATAAGCATTATACATCTCTATGTATCACATGGTTTATTTAAAAGCAACTTAAAACAGTTAAAACTTGCTTTAAAATACTTTTGGAAGCTCTAAATAGTCCGAAACAATTTCAGAACAAATATCTTAATATACCATTAGAACTGTCTCGGAAAAACGAATCCAACGGTATATTACACGCCCCATTCTGAGCTCCCACGCGCCCGCACGCGCCCCGAGAAGTTTCTGACACATCCCCATGCGCGCACGCCGGTCAGGCGCGTGCAAGACACCCTGTCACGCATCTCGGGTATGCGTTACAAGCCAAAAACCCTTTTTAGCTTGTAACGCATGCGCAGAATGCGTTACACCCTTTTTTCCCCCCAGATATTATTATTTAGTTATGAATTAATTAAAAATAACTTTAAAAATCCATAATAAATAATATATTGCTCAGAAAAATATTATAAAAATACCTGGACGATCTACAACACTTGTAGAACACATGAAAAATATAAAATAAATTTTGAGGAACATTAATGAATTAATCATAATTAATCATAATTATTGCTTTCAAAATTCAGAATAAATATTCTACGCATCAGAAAATTATGAAAAATTAACTGAACGATCTACAACACTTATAGAACCCAGGAAAATTATCAAAACAATTTTGACGAACAGTATCATATTAATCATAATTAAAACATGATATTGCTTGTATAAATCATAATAAATACATACATGCTCATAAAATTCTGAAACTTGACCACGAATCTATATGCATACAACCTATGCTCTGATACCATTGAAAGAATTTATGTACCAGCGGAAGCATTGAATAATATTTATTTGCATATATTCCTATGTATACATACATATAGATACAAAACTATTTTATAAATTGAAGAATACATCGATTGCTTTCCGGCAACAGCTAGAGAAGATCTTGTTCTTCAATCCTTGCAATCACCCCTCAAGTGTGGAGTGCTATAAAGATATCCACCAAGAATCAAACTAAAAGATGAAGGAGGAGGCTAGAGAGGAAATTAGGGTTGCCTCCCTTTTAAAATATTTCTCACAAATATTAGGGTTGCCTCCCTTTTAAAATATTTCTCACAAATATTAGGGTTGAAGTATTAGGGTTTATAATCCTATATTTATAGGCAAATATCTCAGCTGAGATATTTTCTATAAATATCTTATTATTAATTCCCTTTTTAATTAATTAATTAGTTAATGATTAAAACTATTTTAATCATTAATTCCTTTTTCTAAACTCTTTTAGAAAATTATTCTCACTTTATATTTAATTACTTTAATTAAATATTTAATTAATAATATTAAGATCTTATCTTAAATAATTTATAATCAATTAAATCTCATTTAATTAATTTATAAAATTTGCCAAGTTATTATTTATTTCATAAATAAATAATGACTAGTTATTATTAATTATTCCTTCATCTATAATTTAATCTCTTTTATGGTGTGACTCTTTAGATTCAATATTATGCCGTTAGTAGAAATAAATAATAATAAACATTTTATTTATTATTTATATGAATTCTATTAATTCATTAAATATAATTAATCTGATTAATTATATTTATTCTACATCGTGAGTGATGCTTCTCAATATATCGCGACTATCTAGATAATACGAAATCATTGCTTAGAATACTTAGAACCTGTCAGTAATTAGTTATCGTACAATTAATTCCTTCTACCCTTCAATATCCCGATTAAATACAAGGCATGAAACTCGTGTCAAGCCTATCTAATTTAATCATATGATTTCTTATTCATAATGCAAAGTTCATTTTAATGTAAATTAGAAACTCTTTCTAATTTCATTCACTCTGGCCAGAGATTCCTGAACTTGCATATCTAAGAATAACATAGGATATTCACTTCCTTTACTGGAAGGGGCAGATCCTTTATTGATCCGTTAACTATCTCCATACACAAATCACTATGCCCAGAATGGACCTAATAAATGTCCTAGAGACTAAGGACTAAACCAAAGTATAAATCATTGTGTACGAGATTACTCTAACGATCTCAAGTCTAAGGATACTTGTACAACTTTTTACTTAATAAACAACTATCGACACGTGAGTAAACTCCATTAGTTGTTCTACTTATCGAGTCATGTTCAGTGAACTTATTCCTTAATAAGCACCTACATACTAGCTATAGTGTCACCACACAAATGTCTATGAGAACAGACATCCTCCTAAGAGAGCTAGCATAGTATGTACTGATCTTTACGGATTTACCAATTTCCAATTAGTTATTCTATGATCAAGAACTGTTTAAGTCTAAAGCTTTTATCTTCTAGATCTCATTATTACAATCTCATTATAATTCTAGAAGCTTTGCTCTAAATTATGGAACATCTTATTTAATACACTTAAAATAGATTAAGCCCGTAACATAAATACTTTATTATTATCAAATGAAATCAAATAAGAGAAGCAGAAAGTTTTTCCTAACTCATCATACATGATTGGTTTTAGGTTAAACACTTTCACCCCAAATTTGCAACAAGTCCACAATGTGTTCCATGTGTCTATGCTGAGAAAGTATAATGTAGATGTCAGGCATGTAATAGAGTATGAGCAGGTAGACCTATAACCAGATCTGACCTATGTGGAACGACCGGTGGAAATCTTAGACCAAAAGGAGCAAGTGCTCAGGAACAAAGTGGTCAAGCTAGTAAGAGTCTTGTGGAGAAACCAGAACACTGAAGAATCAACATGGGAACTAGAAAGTGCAATGTTAGAAAAGCACCCTCACTTGTTTTCAGTATAGATTCCGGGACGGAATCCCTTTAAGGAGGGGAGACTGTAAGAACCCGATTTTTTGTAAACTCTGAATTATGAATGAATAGTAACTTTAAAGTTTTACGAAAAGCATGTTAGCCCACACCATGTAAATGGTAGAGGATTATAAATCCAAAGTTGTATTGTGATAGTACTAAGTAAATAAGTGAATGTAAAAGTCGTTAGAATCCGAAGATTTTGTCGTTTACAAATTGTTCTATAAATTACGAGATATCGAGAGAGGGAGGATTAGGTTATGACCAAGGGGATTATAATTCAAAGAAATTATATCCTAGACATACCAAGGTATTGTGACTAGTAGATGTTCACATTACAAAGATATAAATGAGAAGTGTTAACCCTAATCATTCTTTGCTAAATGAGGGATTAAGTATAAATAATGAATGATAAGTGAAGTGCACTACAAAGAAGCCATGCATGCAAGTACTTGCATTGTTAGAGAATTAACTAAAGCTAGTAACTAAACCAAGGCAGGTAACCATGCAAGCAACCAAGGTTAGAGACATAGTTCCCAAAATTAGGGAAAAGGAAGCATAAAGCTACTTTATCACTTGGGCAAGTTCAACAAAGCCATAATTAACCTTTTCATAGATTTTATTATCACAAAATCAGCCACATAGCAAGTATCCAAGCAGAATTTTTCTCCTTCTTCCCCACCAAGCACCATTCGGCAGTTTTGAAGAAATGGGAGAATTTCAAAATCAAAGTTCAAGCTCCCAAGCTCCATAAATCCTCATATTTTAACCATAGCTTCTATATTTCATGGATAAGGTATGGTTCAAATCTCAAGTTCATCCTCCATGTCTTTAATTTTCAAATAATTAATCCAAGATGAACATGAATAGTATGAATAGTGAAACATTGAAAATTTAAAGTTTTGTTCTTGATGTTTATTGGTTCCTAAGGATAGATCAAGCACTCTTAAGGACCCAAAGATCTACCTAGGTGTTGTTTGAACTCCAAGAAGGTATGAACACTCTTAAACCCTTGTGTTTTGTGTGAGTAGTATGCCATGAAAGTGATAGTAGATGGATCCATGAACTAGAATGGTAAAGATGAAATGATGTTAGTAAGATGTTGAGTTTTGGTTGAGTTCTTGAAATGATGTTAGCATATGATTATGATATGAGTAGCTTAATGTTGTTAACATGATGGTATGAGTTATTTGAGTGTGGGTGGTGAATGGATTCACATTGGTTGAATCCGGAAAACGTTATGTTTATAGCCGTCGTAATAGCCATTTTTCATAAGCACTCTTTTCAACTGTAAAAACCGATTTGTCAAGCTCCTGGCCCCTAAAATCTCTGGCCATGGTTGGATAATTCTTGACTCATAGATCGTTTTGACACTTGAATCATGTTATTCCGACATACGATTTAGGAGATAAGTCGATTTTAGTAAAGACAACTAAACCAACCAAACTGTTTCGAGAATCCCTTTTTGTTAATATAAATGGACCACTTAAAAGTCACCAGAAATCATGAAATTTTAAGGGAACATAGTTTGGTCAGGGACAAGGCCTCTGCAAAATTTCATGACCAGAGAAGAAAATTTCGATTTTATAAAATTGTTGAAGCCGGGCAGGTTCAATGACAAACCTTAAAGGAGAATGAATGAATAAGGTAGTTAAGCATCTATGTAATATGACAAGTAGGAAGGTGTCATTGACCCATGAATTAACTTAAGTGATTAACATATGTCCTTAAAGTTAAGTAACTCTAGAATGAGAGGTCTAACTTATGTCAAACTTGTGGTTCGTGCGTGCGTGACATTAGTGGCTAAGATAACCAATGATTAACGAAACGTTCTAATTGATTTATATAGATCGTCCGTCAAGCCCCCGCACCTCGACGAACCCCAGGACCTCAGGCAATTTTTCAAAACTCGTACATAATGTACTAATGTTTTGTTGAAAGACTGTTGTTGTTGTGATATAACTGTATATTGAAAAGTATGAACTGTTTTATGTATTGTTACATATTTCGCAAATGTTTCGGTTATATGCTATAAGAAATATAGATATAAGCCGGTAAAAGAAAAAGGCTCTACGTGCATAACGAGTTATGTATTTTCAAACGTAGACCGGGAGTCGGAAGGTCATGTTAAGTACTGTCGTAATCCGGAAGAAGCCGGAGACAGATTATTTTGAACTGATGATATAAATATTTCGATATTTATATTTCGATATTCTTTTAATAAAAGAATTAAATGAGGATAATAAATATTATTTTAATTAATGAATATTATCTTTAATATTCATTTAAAATGGAGATAATAAATATTATTTTAATATTTATGTAATTAATGAATATTATCTTGAATATTCATTTAAAAAGGAGATAATATATATTATTTTAATATTTATTTAATTAATGAATATTATTTTGAATATTCATTTATTGAGGACTATTTATTAATTATAATTAATAAATATTAATAAATATTTATTAATTAGTTAAAATTCATTTACGAATTGTTTTAGGTCTTTAATAATTATTTGAAGCTTTGGATAATTATTTTAAATACTTTCCGACCTTCAGAAAATGATTTAAAGATAGTAGGAGCTCCCTAATATTTTAATTTAATTATTTTATTTTATTTTTTTAATAAGGAATAAAATACGTTCAGACTTATCAAAAATAGGGAACTCGGTATAGGAAATCAATACCTATTTACTTCTCGAAAGTAGTCAAGTTTTGGAACCAGTTTCCACAATAGCAAGAGCTTTTCAACTTATCAAAAGCAGAAAGGTTTCCGACAAACTCCCGAGTCATGGTTTTCAAAATGAATTCAGTCCTTGAGAAAAGAGATTATATGATGAAGGTCAACTTGCCTATGTGGTAAGGCGACGACATCACTTAATCTGACAGTATATGCTCATAACTATGAGGGTCTATCAACAAGTATGATATACTTGGGGAACTAGGATTACTTCCGGTTCCAAGTTAGATAGACAAATCTATCAACAAGTATTATATACTTGGGGAGCTTGGATTAATGTTCCAGTTCCAGACTTATAGATTGATTCAGCGGACTTGGAGATAGCGTAAGAGGCTGAGTGACGCACGGTCCAGCACTTTGACCCGTATGCGGTCAAAGGTGATTACCCATTAACGGTAGCGAGTACCGGGGCTCCCCCTTCTACATGTAGAGAAACGGAAGGCTTCCATAGGTTGCTGATGAAAGCTGCCACGTGCTACGACTAATCATCGTGGATGTGTGGTAGCGGGCGTGTTATTGCTCTAGTTACAGTCCCTTCTTCCAATTGAAATTGTGCTATACATCGTAACGAAAGCCTAGGAGCTGAGTTACCGAGGATGTTGTTAGCAGTGAAATATTCTAAAAGATTCATCTTACTCATCATGATTTGACGAAAGTTATGTTAAACTTCAGTTATTTGTTCATAATGCTTTTACAAATAACTTACAGCATGTTTTCAGAATATATTGATAAAAGAGAAAGCTTACAGATTTACGGCATGTTTTAAGAATATATTGATAAAGGAGAAAGCTTACAGAATTACAGCATGTTTTCAGAAGTATTTTGTTTATTGTTGAGCTATATTGCTCACCCTTGCTTTCTTTGTAAATCACAACACAATAGGACACCAGGATGCCGCGAATGCGACGCACCGCCAGGAAACGCGTAGGAAATGCCTGCGCATTCTATAGGTTCTTCTCCAACCTACCCCAGGTAGGGAGTAGGAGTAGAAGTAGGATAGGGGTACAGTTGTTAATGGTACGCCTTATCTATAAGTATGATCTTTGTAAGCTACTTAACAAGAACATGCATTAGCATTCAGTACTGTTTCAAGTAGAAACCGCATTGCCTTCATAAGGCAAGGAACTTACTTTTAGAACTGTAATATTACTCTGACAGATTTTATGTATAATATGTGTATTCGTTCTGAGACTATAAACAGTAGGGTGTGTATGAGAACTGTGGGGTCACTGCAGGTGGAAGATGATCATTAAGGATTAAGTTAAAATGTATTAACAACAGGAAAAAGGGACCGTGGCGGCCCAGATCTCTGACCCCGGGTCTGGGGGCGCCACAATAATTGTTGGGATGTTAAAGCGTGAATCTCACGAATGACGTTCATATCATTACACAGATATACATACATATGCTGTATTTTGAGATTCGTACTAATAAACACTCATCCTATTATATAATGACACGTGTCCCGCTACGGGTTACATGCAATTGAGAGGGAATAGTTTAATTCATTTTGCTCATCTTGAATTATTCATCTGCAACTAGTATCTTTCTTTTTCTCTCTCATCTCGTATAAACCCTAATTGATCTAACCTGCATATCTTTACATCTCAATGGCATCTAAAGGACAAACTTTCCAAAACTACTCATTTGCTGCTACAAACTACATCTCACATCTTTCTCAAACTAACATACCAAATGATTTTCATGTGATTCAAAATTTTCTACAGCAAAGTTGCATTGGCGATGCGCTACAGGAACCTTCAAATTTCTCTGCCCAGTCACTGATAAAAATCTGGTCTTCTGCAAAATTTAACAATGCTAGTGATAATGAAGAACTAGGAATTACTTTTCAATGTAATGGGAAACATTCAATAACACCTACTATGGTGAGGCAAGCCCTTCAACTCCCAGAAGTGGCCAACTATGATAATCTTATTGAAGAAGAACATATAAAGGAGTTCTTAAGGTCCATAGGCTATGGAGGTAGTCTATTGAAGCTAGGAAGTTTGACAAGGCCGAATCTTAGAAGAGAATAGAGCTTCTTCTTTGATTGCATAACAAGAGCATTCACTACAAAGTGTACAAATTTTGAAGCAATACTTCAACTATCATAGCAGATTGGGTATACTCTGACCCATAACTTAAATTTTAATTTTCCATGTTTGATAATTAGGCAGATAGCTAGCAAAATAGATGATGATACACATATAGTTTACTTTGCTAGATTTTTACAGATAATTTTCTCATATCTCTTGCCTGATGTATCTTTTGAGAATGACAAGAGTTTATTTAGTTTTTCTATAACTAAGAGGATATTTGCTGATCTCACAAGGAAAGATGCAAAGAAAAATGATAAAGGTAAACTTTGTAACTTGTTTTATCCCACATGGGTCAGGATTTTCTTACATCAGAGAATGCCTACCATGTAAGGGAGGGAATTCTTGTCGGTGACTATGAGTCAGAGTTTAACAACTCTGATTCTAACCCAAGTCACAATCCATTTATTAACACCAAACACAATTGCCAACCTCTACAATCTCCCAAAAGGCTGTAGTTGTAAAACAATCATCTGAACAAGGTCCAAGCAAGCCAAAGAGAGGTAAATCTGAAAAAAAGATTAAACTGATTGATGAGAAGATTGATTCTGATGATAGTTATGATGGACTGGTTTTTCCAGTAAAGTAGGTTGTCAAGAAGGGATCTAAAATTTATCCTGCTCCATATATGAAGTCATTCAATGTCAACCCAATGCCTGAAGTCAAAAAGAAAAAGAGAAGAAGATTGATAAAGGCTGCAAACTCTGACGGTTTAAACTCTGAAGGAATAAACTTTGAGGCATTAATCTCTGATCCAATAATATCTGATCAATCTACAGCTTTAAACTTTGACACAGTATTAAACTCTGAACCCATATTCACTGATGAAATTTTAAACTCTGATGTTGTGTTAAATTCTGATGAGATGGTGCAACCTAAATTGGCTAGTGATAATCCAACTGTTGGTAATGTTGGAGTTGGTGAAGCTGTTCCAATACCAATATCTGATTCTCCTACAAATTCACCCAAGCAAATTATCAAGGAGATATCTTATGAAAGGGTTAAGGAGTTGGCAGAACAAGTAAGAAAATCGATGGAAGATAACAAGTCTAAATCATCTACCTCTCTAAGTTCTAAACAGTTTTCAAGGAACAAGAGGAAGTCTGTCACTTTTGGCCAGGATCCACAAGAACCTATCTCTCAAAGTGAGATAGCAATCTCTACATGGCCAGGCACACAAGAACCTATTGATTAAAGTTTAATAGAAGCCACAGTTCCAGCAGATGAGACCAGCTGGGATCAGGGGTACAACCCATAAGAACCTTCAACTTAAAGGGTTGAAGAAGTTGTTAAGGCCCCAGCCACAGAAGAACCATCTAATCAAAGTTTGGATGCAGGCAATCTAAATATTCTAAAAGACCTTGTTGTTGCTGATGTTGAAGGCCAATCTATGGCAGAGTCAAGCCCACAAGAACCTTCACCTTAAAGTGGTGAAGCAGATAAAAATATGACTCAGGTCCCACAAGAACCAATCATCCACTTTATGATTGCAGACCAAGACTCTAATATTGGACAGACAAACTCTGATGAAGCTCCACTGGCAATCTCTGATGCTCTTATGGTGCCACCAATCCCACAACCAATGCAAACAACATCCACATCCACATCCACAACTCAAGGTATAAACTCTAACTTTTCTTCAGAATAATCATTCTGTGATAGTTTAAGTTCAAATTTTACCTTTCCTATTTTAACTGCTAGATTGATCGTGAATAGTCCTGAAAAGGGTACCCCTAATTATGTAACTACAGTCAACCTTTCTCAGCCACCTCTTATTTCTGTAGGACATTGTGTGTTGAGCCTTTCTAGTGAGTTTGATGTAAAATGTGTGAAAAGCAGAATTAATGAGAGGCAGACACAGGACCTGGCAAAAGGAGAGGTAGAATTGAGAAAGAAGTTAGCTACTTCTAGTGAGAAAAATCTAACTCTTAAAAGTTATGATATGTGTGATGTGAGAAGTAATGAGATTACTTTAAAAAATAAGAGTGACTTAGGATGTTCCATATATTCTGCAGGTACTCAGAGTTTATCTGTTGCAAACTCTGATCCTTTGGTAAACTTTGAGAAAGCCATAAACTCTGATGGGGAGAACACAGACTCTGATGGGCCTATTTTTGCTGATGAAGAAGTTACAGACCTGTCAATCCCTTATACACAAAGTTAAAATACCAAGAAGTGGCCAGTAAATTCTCATGATACACATGAAAGACTGAGAATGGAGTATCCTGATTATCTGGTGGTGGAACAACTCAAAGGAGATATTGAAGCTGCTTTGAATGCTGAAGGAATAAAAAGAGATTTCACTTCTAAGGCAGAACCTTCTCAAGCTATTTTGATAAATTCTCTCAAACAAAAAGTTTGGGATAGTTCTTGGAAATACTCAAATGAAGTCATCTATTGGCCACATGTTCATGAGTTGATAAGGAAAGATGATAAGAAAATACACTCTGAAGAAATGAAGTCAATTTTGGAAGCTACTACTGTGTTATCCAAATGACTTCATAATGAAATTGGTGAACTCAAGGATTCTATCACCAAAAACTCTTTTTCTGTTCAATCTGTTGTTACAGCATCACAACACTCTATGGAGCTAAAACTCAAAACTGTATCAGCAAAGCAGGATGCATTGGAAGCAAAAGTTAATACTCTTTCTTCTTCTATCAGTTATATGCAGGGAATTCTACATACAATAGTTGAAATTCTTACTGTCAGGCAAGGGAGTGATGTTAGAAAGGGGCAGAAAGGTTTAGACAAATGCAAGGAGGATGGTGCACACCAACTTGATAAACCAGATAATGAAGATCAAGGGAGTCATAAGTAGGGAAAATAAACTCTGAAGTAGCAAACTCTGATTGGTCAAACTTCAACCACCCAAACTTTGATGACAACAAACTTTGACAAGCATTTAATCTCTGATAAACATCAAACTCTGATAGAAGCTGATTTGGCACTAGCAAAAAGGCTTGAAGAAGAAGAGAACCCTGAGAAAATTGAGGAACAAAATTTAAAGGATGTAGAACTGGCAAGGAAGCTATTTGAAGAGGAAAATCCAGGATTAGATCCAGTTGCTATGGAAGCTGAATTGAAGAAGTCTGGTACTGACAGTGTTCAAGTCCAAAAAAAGATATATAAAGAAAGGTCTAATTCAGAAAAAGGTACCTGCTCAACAAAAGAACCAGAATCTAAGCCTATTCAAATCAAATCTGTTGAAACTTCCAAGCCAGTTGCTCAATCAAAACCAGTCTCAGAAATTCAAACAAGATCATCTTCCAGAATTCAACAAAAAGCTCCAGTTAAGCCAAATATTCCTCTCACTATGTCTGGAACAACTTTTCTTCCAGGTGGCTCAAGCTTTGATGATGAGGAAGAAGAACATCAACAATCTCTGATAAGGAAGAAAATATCTGATCTTCTGTGGACAAAGACTCAAAATCTGACTCTCAATGTCAGGCTAGGAAAAGACAAAGGTGGTATTGATGATTCATATGCTAAGGTCTACAGGGGAGAAGCAAATATCTTCAGAGATCCTTTTTCATTAAAAGACAAGCCTGAGGAAGACTTATCTCAAAAGTATTTGGACAAACTCATATCTGTCAATAGTGAATGATATCTTTAATGGTGCTCAAGCAAAAGAAAAGCCTATCAATTTCTTGGAAAATGGAAGAACTTTGAAGATTTCTGAAGAAGATCTCATACACAAATACTTAAAAGAGCTTGAACATATTCTGTATCTTATTAGTGATGAAAATGAAGTTACTTCTAGATGGGTAAGATCCTTGAAGGAGTGATAAATGAGAAGAATGAGAATGAAAGGCTGATGATGATCAACTCTGAGGAGTATGAGCTTGAATATGTACTTGAAGATGGAACAGTGAGAGCTATACGAAAAGGAGATGCAAAGGTCAAGATGGTGTTAGGGGTTCATACATTAATTCTAAATTCAGATGGTTTGAAGGCCTGTTGCATTGCACTAGATGAAAGAATGGAGAAGTCATCAATCTATGCTCTGAGGGCTGCATTATTTCAAATTGATGATTCCTCTGAGCAAATGAAAGAATTAAAGGAAAAGTTAGTTGATTTGTTAAAAATTGATGAGAAGAAACTGCTGGATAATATTCTCAAGGAAGATTTTTCTTATAGAAAAATTTGAATCAAGAATGAAGAAAGAAACTCTGATGCATTTGTCTTGGATTTCTGACATCATAAGTGAAATTTATGTTTTAATTCTTAAAGCATAAATTGGGGGATATTGTTAGGAAGCAAACACTGATGGTTGTCAGAGAATACAAATCAGAGTTTACACTGCCGACATCATCAGAGTTTAGGAAGTTGTCGGTCAGAATTTACTCTATCAGAAAATACTCAAACAGAGAATGCTCTATCAGAGAATAACAACCGACAGAGTATGCAAGACAGCAATTCGAATCAGAGTCTGAATAAGATAGTAACAAGGAATCCTAATGCAAGTCTATTTCCTTGTGTAAAGCTGTTCTATTTCTAATCTGATTTGTAATTGAGTTGTAACTGTGTCTATATAAACACATGCATAGGTTAACATCAAAATAATCTTTACAAGTAATATCTTTAATAACCTAGCAGCTCTTAAGAATAAGGTATTTATTGAGAGAGTTCTGTAAACTATTCAATATTATCAATTCAAATCTGTGATTCCTTTACATACTTGTGTTCTTGATCGATTTACTGGTACTATTACATTCAACCCCCCTTCTGTAATATTTTATTCATCTAGGCAAACATATGCGGAGGTATTATAAAAGAACGGGTAACTGGAAGAGCATAAAGGGAATAATAACTCATACTGGAGACAGAAAGAAATGCATAAATAAAATAAAGGTTCAAGGGCAAACACAACCCCTAACTAACACACTAACATCTTGGTTATAAAAGAGGAAATAACAATTTCTAGATAATACAAACTAAAAGGAAACAATGTCATAAAATTTAACTACTGCTAGAAAGAAAATCTAAGAACTATCTCTTCCTAGCAATAGCTATCCCCAGCCAGGTCCACAAACACTATCTCAAGAGAGCTCTAACAGATGTCTCTCTCTCCTGCAACCCTATTTGGAACTTATTATTTTCCCTTAAGTACACTAAGTTAGGAGAAGGGGGGTTGAATACAAACTTAAGAACTATTTAAGATTCTTGCTGATTTAAGTTCATTCAACAACAATGTTTGAGAGAATTTTAAAAGAGCTGATTAAATTAAGAAGATGGATAAGAAATGTATTGAAAAACAAGACAAGCAATATTAAAAATTACTAGTTGATTGGTTTTTCCATTAGTATGCTTTTTGCTTTTAAATAATCTTTGTAAAAATACCAAGCTGCTTATAAAGTGTTTTTATGCATAACTATGCTTACAATTTTTCACACAGTTTTTCTTCACTTTGCTACTATAGACTATTAACTACTATATAGTAGTTTTCTTCTCTTCTATTTACTATCGACAGATAACATTATAAAGTACATTTTACAATGTTTACTTGAAAATAGAAATTAGCTACTTCACAGTCTTCATTGGACGATGTCTAGTCCAGAAAGTATCTTTGTCTTGATGCATTCCTTGAAGACTGTGTTGCCTTGAAAGTCTTCACAATCCTGACAGGAATGTCTTCCATTGATTCAGTTTCTGCACAGTTCCCTTCCTTTTGTCTTTAACTAAATTAGGAAACCTTAATCAACTGATAAATGATGTTAAGCTTATCAGTTGATTCTTCTTTGCTCATCCATCGATGGATAGGCTATCCATCGATCAATTGATGTATCGATGGATAATCTAGTTATCCATTGACTCCTTATCCATTGATGGACTACTATCTGTTGATTGCCTTTATCCGTTGATGACTTTCATCCGTTGATGGCTTTTATCCGTTAAGTAATGTCTTCATCCATCGACTCCAATATTTGTTGATCACATCATTTGTGAGAATTCTGACTTAGAATATTTACAATTGATCATCCATTCTTCACATCCATTGAGAAGCTATCAATTGAAGTCAAGTAACATTAGTCGACTACTTTACAGTATCCATCGAGGCAATACAATCAATTGATAATGAAATATGAATCAAATGTTACAATCCAATTTATCAGTTCATAAACAAGCTTCAACTGATAACTGCTTTCCTAATCAATGGATATTTATAAGTCATATATTCATCGACTAGTTTTAATGAATCTTTAAAATTCCTATTGAAATTCTAAGTAATTTGTTTTCATCAAAACTCATAATTCCTAACAATCTCCCCCTATTTATGAATATGTAAAATATGCATAAATTTTTTGTTGATGATAACAAAACTTCTAAACATTTTCATTCTAGCAGGAATTTCAATATTAACAGAAGTAATTTGAGAGTGAGTGATCAAATACCAATAAGAGATAAATTTTGACAATTTTGATGTTGAGTCTGAATCTTCTATCTTCTTCCCCTTGACTCATTCATTTTGTCTTCATTTTCTTTCATTTTTCTATAAAGGGATCCCTTCAAAATCTTCTAATCCTCAACCCTGTAGTCCAGTTGGCTTGCAAGATGGTTCAATTCTAGATTGGGCAGTTTGTCTATTTCTTGACAGATATCAATTCATTTTTCTCTACTTTCCCTGTCCTTGTAGATCATCATGTAAAATGGTTCATGAAGTACCTTCCTTCCTTCAGGGTTCCAAATTTTGATTATGTCATCCCTTTCCTCTTGAATAAGTGTCTCCCTTATCTTTTTCATCTTCTCAAGAATGGCTTTTCCTAGCTCTTCAGTTAGATAGTACTTTCTGTTGAGCATAATATAGATTTTCCTTAAGATGCCATATCCTTGATCCAAGACTTGATTGAATGTGAAAGTTGAATGTGATTCATCTTCATACTCAATGTGAAGTAAATCAACATCCATCTTCCTTTGACCTTTTACTGCAATCATTCCTTCACTCTTGATTGGCACAAAATTTTTAATCTTGGGTTTGAACACTTCTATTTCTTTGGCTTGACCACTCTCAGATGCTTGACTTTCAAGCTTCACCTCCTTTGGCTTCTCCTTTTCATCAACAACAAGCTTTCTTTTAACTCCAGAAGGTTTTGGTTCATCCACAGGCTTGTTTTCTCTTTGTTTCATTCTTGGCCTCCTTTTACCTTCTTTTCTTCTAGCTTCCCTAATTTGCCTATCCTCCTCATCAAATTGCTTTTGCAGTTGAATGGCTAGTTCTTCTTGTGACTTTTCTTGTTGTTCCCTTTCTTTTATACCAACAACTATTGATTTGCCCAATAGCTTCTCTCCTTCACTCATGGCAGAATTCTTCTTCTTCTTTTCTTCTTCTATAGCAATCCCTTTACCTTTTCTATCACCAGTCTGTGAGTTGCCTTCATCTACCCTTATCTCTCCTTTCTTTACTGCCTCAAGAATTTCTGGCAATATGGCAATTGGCTCCTATGCATCAATCTCCTTGTTTTTGCTAGCAATGGAATAAAATTGCTTTATAATTTATTGAGCCAATGTTTGCTTTGCATCTTTCCTTTAGATGACATTTTCTGTATTCTTGATTACAGCTTCAACTTCATTTCTCCTCTCCTCATACTTCTCCCCCTTTTTGTTATCAGTAACTGGTTGTTCCAAGGAGTCAGAAATAAGAGGAGTCTCCAAAAGTTTGTTCAGAAGGTTGATTTGATTGACTTGATTTTTTAGAATTAAGTCCATGTTGTGCTCCATAGCAGTCACTCTTTTCTCCAATGTCACTACTTTGTCTTTGGTTGTAGACTCAGTATCTAGCCTTTGCTTGATTCTGGTTAACATTGTAAGGTTGAGTCTTGAATCAATTGTGGAGTCAAAATGCATCCTTGAGCTATCAATTTCCTCCCTGATTTTCTTGAGTTCATACTTAGACCCTGTGACATGCATTTTTTGAATCTTCAGGTTGTCTCTGTAAAAATTGAGAATTCTTCTGTGTAAAGGATCATCTACATTTACTTCACCCATGGATCTCCTGTAGTGTGAAATGATGGCCCTTTCAGTGTCAGCCAAACTTGTCTCATCACTGGCCATATCAGGTTCCAATAACTCATCATCAGAACTATCTTCAAAATCTTCTGGATTTATATGGGATACATCATCAGGTTGTCTTTCTAGACTCTCTTTTCCACTCCTGAATTGCTCTTCTATTTGCACTAAACCCAACATCTTTTCAGCCTCTTGATTAGTGGCTACAGCCAATTCTTGGTAGTGTGGATCATCATGTTGAAAAGTTGATGCATCAATGTTAAATTCAACCTCATCATCCACTTCCCTATGTGCATCTGCATCTCCTGGAGGAACTCCATTTCCTCCATCTCCCCCTGACTCCAATCCCAACTCCTGGGTGAGTTCTACTGCAACCTACTCAGTTTTAGAAGTTGATGCTTCATGAGATGGTGAAATTGATTTTTCTCTCACTCTCTTCTCTCTATTTTTGCATCAAGATCTCATCCTGGATCCTCACCTCTCCCTTACTTTCCTCTCCTTTTGCATCACCTGCTAAGGTGGAACTCTCTTTGCTCACACCCTCTCATTTTGCCACCTCAGAAGAATTTGAGGGCCCCTCATTCACACACTCTCCTTTTGCCAAGGAATGCAACCCTTGCCTCTCACTCACCTCACCCACTCCACTCAATCCTAGTAGAGTATTGGCAACTTTAATTATTTCATTGGATGATTCTTGAATTGGAATGAATGTGTCAATCGATGGATAAAAAATATCCGTCGATGGATGAATATCCGTTGATTGGAGCTCGTCGATGGATGTATGGATATCCATCGATGGAAGTAAACTAGTCAATGGATGTTGCATATCAGTTGATTGAATAATATCCATTGACTTGTGAGAATTTACAGTATTTTCCTGATCAACCAAGGTGTTAACCTTATTTGATGATACAGGTGAGAGTGTTGGCTCCACCCTGAGTTGCAAAGAGGGTGAATTTGAAACATTGAAGTTATCAATCAACAAAGTTTCTGAAGAAATAGATTTTGAAGGGGATTGAGGAGAAGAAATAGATAGAGAGTGGGGCTATGCCTCAGGAAAATTCTGAGACACATCAAAAGAAGAAACTGAAGGCTCCACCAAATTTGCATTTGGCTTTGCAGGTATATGTGTTCCCTGTGCAATATTTTTGTCCTTCTTTCTCCTTTTGTAGGGCTGAATTACTTTGTGTCCCTCACCCCCATCTAATGGTCCTGGTTGAGACCTCTTTTCAATAGCTACACCTTGTTGAGAAGATGCAACTAGAGATGTGTTCAAATCCTTTAGTACAACCTCAATTTGTTAGGAGATTGGGCTGGTGGCTGGTTGGAAACTCTCAACCTTTCCTTCCTTATCCCTCTGGCTTTCTTGATGTTGGCCAGTTCCCTCAGCCTTATCAACTACCTTCACACTCCCCTCAGTTGTTTTTGTTTTCTTAGTTTTTACAACAATAGTCTTTTGAGAAACTACTGAGGTGGTTTGTTTAAATTTGTGTTTGGAAGATTGTGCAACTTGGGTAGGAGGGATGGGGACACTTCCATCTCCCTCCATTATTGCAGAAGGCAAAGAAATTGGAATACCAGAAGAAGTAAAAGAAAAGTTGAGTTTCTTTAGATATACATGTACAAAAGGAGGATAGATGAGTCACAACTTAGATGTAAGTTGATTCTCACCAAGTCCTTGAAGACCCTTTTGTTTTGCGTCCATGGCTCTAGTGTCACCATATCTTCACTAATCTCATATTCTCCAATGGAGGCATTAATCAACAGCATAAAGAATCTAGAAAAATAAATGTTATTTTTCCTAGAAGCCTTGTTCCCTAACTTAGAAGATAATTCATTTAGGAGTAATGTGCTAAAATTAAAGTACTTATCAAATAGGATAGAATAAGCAATTTCTTGCATACTTATGGTAATTGCATCAAAATTACTTATTTTTCCATAAAATACTTTAAAAATAACATCAAAGAAATAACTCCATTCTTTTCTTAGATTTTTCCTAATAACTTCACCTGAACTAGTTTCAGCATTTGCATAGTTAACAGATTCTAGCATGTCCCTAATTTCATTTTCAGTGGGTGACCTATCAAAATTATTTTCAGGTAATTCAAAACATTCAGACAAAATAGTACTTGTAATGGTGTAAGAATTACCTTTGCAAGTATAAGAAATTACCTTCTCATCTTGTGATACTTCTGCAGTGTTCCATAGTTCTTTAACAAAAGTACACACTATTGTGGGTGCTTCACTGAGTGCTTTGGACACTTTGCAGTCTCCCAGAAATAGCATCAACGGATGGAAGTCCACGGGAGCATCATTCACTGTTAGACATGCTGCGAAGTTGTTTTGTTCATATGTGAACCCAGTGGAGGAAACAATCTTCTTTTGTGGTGCCATTTCTGATTCTTGAGAGAATAGAAAGAACTTGAAAATGAGTAAGTGATTTTGAAAAAAAAAGCTTGAGAGAGAGAAACAGAGATGCAACAATTAGAGATAGAAAATAAAATAGCAATTGAGAATGAAATAAGAATTATGATTGCTATTTATATTCTCTGTGATTAAAAAGAATTGAATAGTCAGTTTAATTAAGGATATAACCGTTGTGAGATAAAAAGAGTTAAAGTAAATTACAATAAATGACAGTCGATGGGTATGTTCATCTGTTGACAAATAAAGTAATTAATCAACGGCTATAATTTGATCAACGGATGAGTAAAACTGTAGATATTCTATTACCATCGATGGATAAAATAAAGAATTAATGATTTATCGATCGATAAATAACTACTAAGGTAATTATCTGTCGATAGATAAATATCCATCGAAAGGAGTAGAATTTATTTGTTGATCTAAATAATTAAAAGAAAATTTATCAATCGATAAATAATTACTTAGGTAATTATCTGTCGATAGATAAATATCCATCGATGGGAATATATTTTATCTGTTGATCAAATATATCCATCGATAGCTGCAAAATATCCATTGATGATTAACACAGTTATCAATTGATCACTTTGTTTCAATAGATAATTGTGAACAATGGCTTAAAAAAATTATTGTGCATACATTCAAGATTGAGCAAAATTAAGCATACCTAACTCACAGACTAATCTATTAAAAGTAGATTCATCTAGTGGTTTGGTAAAAATGTCTGCAAGTTGTTCATTAGGGAAAAAATATAATTCAACTGTACCATTCATTACATGTTCCCTAATGAAATGATACCTTATGTCAATGTGTTTGGTTCTGGAATGTTACACAAGATTTTTTGTTATTGCAATGGCACTAATGTTACATAGGATTTTCTGTTATTGCAATGGCACTTGTATTATCACAGAAAATAGGAATCTTGTTCATGTTGAACCCATAGTCAAATAATTGATTTTTCATCCATAATATTTGAGCACAACAACTTCCAGCAGCAATTTACTCAGCTTCTGCAGTTGAAGTTGATACTGAGTGTTGCTTTTTGCTAAACCATGACACAAGTTTGTTTTCTAGAAATTGGCAGGTGCTTGTAGTACTTTTCCTGTTTATTTTGAAACTTGCATAATCAGCATCTGAGTAGCCTATTAGACCAAAACTAGAGTCTCTAGGATACCAAATACCTAGATTTGATGTACCCTTGAGATACCTAAAAATTCTCTTTACAGCCACTAAGTGAGACTCTCTAGAATCAGCCTGAAACCTAGCACACAAGCATGTAGAAAACATTATATTTGGCCTACTTGCAGTTAGATATAAAAGTGATCCTACCATGCCTCTATAACTTGAGATATCCACTTTATCTTCCTTAGGGTTCAATTCAAGTTTGATGGCAGTGGCCATGGGAGTTTTTGCAGAAGAACATTCACTCAAGTCAAATTTATTTAACAGGTCATTAATGTACTTTGATTGATTTATAAAAATACCATCATTAACTTGTTTGACTTGCAATCCAAGAAAGTAGGTAAGTTCTTCCATCATGCTCATTTCATATTTACTCTACATTAATTTGGAAAACTTTTTGCAAAGTCTCTCATTAGTTGAGCCAAAAATAATGTCATCCACATATATTTGAACAAGAATGATAGGGCCATTAACATTTCTACTGAATAGAATTTTATCAACAGTACCTCTTGTGAAGTGATTCTCAATAAGAAACTGAGATAGAGTGTCATACCAGACCCTTGGTGCTTGTTTCAAACCATAGAGTGCTTTGAGTAGATAATAGACAAAGTTAGGGAAATTTGGATCTTCAAAGCCAGGAGGTTGTTCCACATAGATTTCATCTTCTAATACTCCATTCAAAAAGGCACTTTTCACATCCATCTGGTAGACTTTGAAATTAACATGTGCATCATAGGCCAGAAAGATTCTGATTGCTTCCAGCCTTGCAACTGGTGCAAAAGTTTCATCAAAATCAATTCCTTCTTCTTGTGAGTACCCATTTGCCACAAATCTTGCTTTGTTTCTAGTCTCAGTACCAGTTTCATCCATTTTGTTTCTGAATACCCATTTTGTACCAATTACTGACATATCTGTTGGTTTGGGCACCAGCTTCCATACTTTATTTCTTTCAAATTGATTGAGTTCCTCTTGCATAGCTAAAATCCAATCAGGGTCCATAAGAGCATCTTCAATTCTCTTAGATTCTTCTTGAGATAAGAAGCTGCTATATAGACACTTATTTTGAGTAGCACTTCTTGTCTTGACACCATCTTATGCATTTCCAATGATTAGTTCAAATGAATGGCTTTTTGTCCATTTCCTTTGAGGAGGCAAATGTTGCCTAGATGATGAAGCTTCATGATCATCAGTATTGTACTCATGTTGATTTGAATTTATGGATTGATTCTGAAACCCTCCCCCTGAGTTGGATACTCTAGTTGTAGAGTGTTGATTATCCATTGAAGAGTTATCAGTTGATGCATTATAAGTTGATGGAATTCTGTCAACTGATAAATTATCCATTGATGCAGTCACATCAACTGATATTGAGTTTTTAAGTACTTGTGGCTTTACAATTTATGCTTCTTCATCATCATCTTCATTACTTAACTCATTCTCAGAATGCAGTGTGTCGTGATTTCCTTCATCAAACAGACCTTGAATCTTTTTATCATCAAAAACTACATGTACAAATTCCATAACAATGTGTAGTCTAAGATTATAGACTCTATAGGCTATGGTTGATTGTGCATACCCAACAAATATAGCTTTATCAGCCTTGGCTTTAAATTTTCCTAGGGTTTCACCTTGATACCTTAGCACATCACATTTGCAGCAAAGACATGAAGAAACCGCACTTTTGGCTATTTATCTTTCTTGATCAATTGATAAGGGATCTTTCCTTGAGCTTGATTTATTATGGAGATGTTTTGAGTATAGCATGCTGTATTAATGGCCTCAGTCCAGAAATATGTTGGCAGTTTAGCATCTTCTAGCATAGTTCTAGCTGCTTCAATCAATGTCCTATTTTTCCTTTCCACTACCCCATTTTGTTCAGGTGTCCTTGATGCAGAGAAGGTGTGTATGATTCTTTTAGATTCACAGAACTCCTTCATTGTGAAATTCTTAAATTCTGTTCCATTGTCACTCCTTATTTTCTTTACATCCAATCCAAGAGTCTTTTCGACTTCCCTTATGTGCTTGATGATGAGATTACCAACTTCATCTTTTGAATGCAGAAAATAAGTCCATGTGAATCTTGAGAAGTCATCCACAATGACTAGAGCATATCTCTTCTTTGCAATGGACATGATATTTAAAGGACCAAACACATCCATGTGTAATAATTCAAGTGGCTTCTCAGTTGATGATTCCAATTTTGACTTGAATGATGCCTTTCTTTGTTTCCCTTTCTGACAGGCATCACAAAGTCCATCCTCGATAAATTCCATCTGTGGTAATCCTCTCACTTGATTTTTCTTGACCAAATGATTCATGGCTTTGAAATTCAAGTGAGCTAATTTCTTATGCCATAGCCACCTTTCATTTGTACTTTCTTTAGAGAGAAGGCAAGTCAATGAATCTACACTTGTTGAATTAAAGTCAGCTATGTACACATTTCCTTTTCTATTCCCAGTCATAACCAGGCTTCCATCTTTCTTGTTGGAAATTATGCATGCTTCAGTTGTGAAACAAACCTTATTTCCATTGTCACATAGTTGACTTATGCTTAATAAATTATGTCTTAAGCCATCAACTAATGCAACAGGTTCAATGATGACATTCTCTTTTGAAATCAAGCCATATCCCATGGTATACCCTTTACTGTCATCTTTAAAAGTTACTCAAGGGCCAGCTTTCTCCTCAAACTTTGTGAGAAGGGATTTAACTCCAGTCATGTGTCTTGAACACCCACTGTCCAAGTACCAAAGATACTTTCTCTTTCCCTGCACACAGCCAAAGACAATCAAGTTGATTTTGGTACCCAAGTTGCCTTGGGTCCTTTCTTATTAGTTGCTACCATTGGTTTGGTTTCTAATTTTTGCACCTTCGGTTTAGGTGGTTTTACTTCCACTTCAACCTTAGGTGTTGGTTTCCTTACCTCAGGATTCTCAGTGCTAGTGTTTGGAATATTCGTGGTTGCAGAATTAGAGAAGTTTGGAGCATAAAAATTGTTATGAATATTCCAGGGCATAGCAGACATATTCATGTTGGCAAATGCAAGATATGGATTAAACATATAAGGCATTGATGCATATTGAGCATGAATAACATGAGAATCAACTAAATGAAGAAAAACAGAATTAGAATGCATGTTGGGTATAACAGACACATTGGTTGTTACAGGCATATTAATTTTACATTGCACAGATAAATGATTTTTACTACCACACTTAGCACATATTTTTCTAGGAGCATAGTTGTCAGGTGTGTAGTTATTGTGCTTGTTTATGCCTACTTTACCATTTCCGTTCTTCTTATTTTTCTCATTTGGCTTAATATTAGACTCTATCTTTTCCAATTTTTCCTTGAATTTATCTTTAGATAAGAACCCTATATTAGCCTTTTCAACTTTTACTTCAGATTTAGAGGAGCTACTTTCTTTGACAAATTTAACAAGTCTGTTAAGCTTGGTTTTTAAAACAAATTGCTTAGCAGTTTATGATTCCTCAATCGATGGATGATTATCCGTTGGAATAACATTATTAATCGATGGATAATTCTTATCAGTTGATTCAGAATTAGCAATCGATTGCTTCTTTTCCAAAGATTGATTTTCATCAATGGCTATTTTCTCAAGAGTTTCAGACAACATGGTGAAGGAATTTGTTCCATGAAGTCATTCATCTTCTTACTGGTTTTACTGGACATGTTCCACCTGTCAATGGTTCTTAGTTCCTCTTCCAATTTTTCTTCCAATTTTTCTATTTCCTTTTTACACTCAACTAGTTCTTTTCTAGCATCTTTGTTTTCTACCTTGAGTCTGTCCATTTGCACTAGCTCACCTTCTAGATAATTGTTTCTTTCAGTGAGAGTTTCTAAGGTGATTTTGAGCCTAGTGTTTTCTTTGTTTAAGGACTTAAGAGTGACATGCAAATTATACAATTCATTTGACATTTCAGTAATTGTAATATTGCATTCATCTTTGGATAACTAAGATAGATTTGTAGAAATTACCGGATTGCTAAAGGAACTAGCTTCCTAGTCATCATAATTAGCCATTAGTGCAAGATTGATGTATTCTTCTTCTTCAGAATCTTCCTCAGTAGCCCAGTTCTTTTCCTCTGTCACAAAAGCCTTCTCTTTCTGTTTGAGCAACTCGATGTACTTCTTTTTATAAACAATACCATCACTATACTTCTTTTTGGCTTTCTGCATTCATTAGAAAAGTGACCAGCCAATTCACAGTTGAAGCATTTGAATTGAGTCATGTCAACAAGATTTTTTGCTTTGTCGATTGTCTCTCTTGTACTTGGATCCAGGCCTTTGAGTGGGATTCCTCTTGAATTTAAGTTTTGAAAATTTTCTTGATAGAAAAGCCAAATGCTCATCTATTTCATCCATTTCATCCTTGGTGTATGACTCAACATCCTCAACTGTTTCTTTTCTTTTCCCAGTTGAAGATTCATCATATGTAACACCACTTGCACTATTGCCATGACTTTCTTTCTTCCCTTCTTTGATAGCAACATCTTCACCAGATTCTGCAACTTGCTTATCCTTGACCACCAAAGCAATGGACTTGTCTTTTTTCTGACTTTTCTCAATTTCCTCATCTTGCTGTAGTTCCAACTCATAAGTTTTTAAGACACCATACAGCTTGTCAAGAGTATATTCTTTAAAGTCAGGAGATTGTCTTATAGAGACAGTCATTGGTTTCCATTCCTTGGGTAAGAACCTCAAGAATTTAAGGTTGGTATCTTCAACAATATACACTCTTCCATATAGTTTTAGCTCATTCAACAACTTTTGAAACCTATTATATGTGTCATTGATTGCTTCACCACTCTTAAAGTGAAAGGCTTCATATTTTTGAATCAAGAGTTGCATCTTGTTCTTTCTCACTTGTTCAGTGCCTTCACATAGAGTTTGAAGAGTGTCTCAGACTTCCTTGGAGGTTGTACAATTGATAACATTCTCGAACATATCCTTGTCAAGACCATTGAATAAAATATTCATAGCCTTTTTATCCTTATGTACTTCCTTCTAATCTTCATCTGTGTATTCACTTACAAGTTTTGGAATGAGTTTATCTGGTGCCTGAATACCATCTGCATTTATACTTGTAACTATCTTCATAGACACATTTGGACCTTTCTCTATGCAGTGAACATAGGAAGGATCAATGGATAGCAGATGCAAGTATATTTTCACTTTCCAGGGAAAGTACTCATCTTTTTCTAGAACTGGAATTTTTACTCCTGTGTCTTTTTGACCCATGCTTGATGTACTTTAGATTTTAACTTTTTGTATGTTGAAAGAAGGCTTTGATACCAATTGTTATTTGCCCTTAAGTACACTAAGTTTGGAGAAGGGGGTTCAATACAAACTTAAGAACTATTTAAGATTCTTGCGAATTTAAGTTCATTTAACAACATTGTTTGAGAGAATATTGAAAGAGATGATTAAATTAAAAAGATGGATAATAAACGTATTGAAAAACAAGACAAGCAATATTAAAAATTACTAGTGGATTGGTTTTTCCACTAGTATGCTTTTTGCTTTCAAATAATCTTGGTAAAAATACCAAGCTGCTTACAAAGTGTTTTTCTGCACAACTATGCTTACAATTTTTCACAGTTTTGTTTCACTTTGCTACTATAGACTATTAACTACTATATAGAACTCAAACAACACCCAGTTAATGAGCCGGGAGATCCTCCTAGTCTCCTCTACGACACTATCAGTTCCTGAACCTAGGTCCTCTAGCTTCTCATTAATTCTCTCATCCACAGCTCTTACCCTAGCTTCTCACTCATTCTCTGACGCTGCAATCCTACAGTTGCATTCCTCTTCAGCTATAGCTATTATGGCATGAAGTTTAATGTTCTGGCTGGCCAGCTGATCTCGCTCATGGGCAATCTCGGTGAACATGTGGTAGGGAACTGAATAAAAATCCCTAACACAGGAAATACGGGGACGGATAGTAGAGGATGAAGCTACTTTTAATGGCCTAGGGGTAGAAACTGGATCAAGTGCAGGGGTAGGCACTACAGGGATCTCAGGTGCTGGGCTCTTAGGGGAAGAACCATCTCAAGATCCTCCTCTAGGTCTGAATCTATTCTAGTATCAGTATTTGATTAGTGGTCAGGAGAAAGTGGTGGTGGTGGATCGGATCCTGAGGCATAATTTGCTGATGTCTGAAAAATCACATAATATACAAGCATATAAAACGAGGAAAAACTAAATTACAGTTAGTATCAACTTATCTTAAGGTTCTTACCGTCGAGACTATATTCGATAATCTGAACTTACAAGTCTATGTGAGTTTGAAATCTTATCTTAAGCAGTCTTAAACTTATCTTATCTTAAATTCAATAGATTTATTTTAAAAATATAAAACGTATTTTTGTACCCGTTTTCTATCAAAATTCAATTTTTAAATTGTTTTAAATCAGATTTTAGCAATTGTGACATTACTGTCTTGCCCTTATCTTTGTTACCTTATATTCACCTTCCCTGCACCATTTCTTCTTACCCTCGACTGTTGTTACCAGGTCTTTCTCGATTCCTCTCGCCTTTTCTTGTTTTGAATGAATCATTGCTTTATGCCATGATTAAAACATGTTTTCTAGCTTGTTTTTGATTTTTCCAATCATCCTTATGCTTCATTGTGTTAATTATGTATGTATATGAGCTGTCGTATTTATATATATGATGGTGAATGTATCCGTGGTTGCATGCAAAGCTTGGGTCTGGTTTGTTTCATTTTATATAAGTCGTGGTAGGTAATTTACAGAGTCTAGAAGCTGTGGCCTTAAAATTGGACTCGATTGAGCCATTTTCGTGAGCTACCGTCGCCGGTGATGAGCTCCGGCAAGCCGACGACCTTGCTTTGCTATGATATGGATAGTTTATATGATTATTGGTTGCCTTGAGTTTTTATTTTAGGTGGATGATTGTTGCATGTACATATTTTGTAATTAATTAAAAATTTTGATTTTTTATGATTTAATTTCTATTCGGAATTTGATATATATGAACTAGAATATGAATTGTAGCTTGAGTTGATGTTAACAATTATGTGTTGGTTGATTAATTTCATCACAAAGTGGACTTTTAATGAATAATTCGAATGGTCTTGCTTTCATTCGGGATTTTAGAATTCATATGTTTTTAGGTTCATTTTGATCGATTATACTATGTGCAAGCATGTTGATTCTTTGGTGGTCCTTGGCTAATTCGATTTAATGCCAACTATAGGCTAATATGGTCATGTTATTCGAATTTTATGATAATGAGAATATACATTACTAGTTAACTTGGATTTGATGATATGATATAGTAACTTTGTGTATTGGCTTATAATAATATGGTTCGTATAATTAGAAGCAAATTATAGTTATAATTATAAAAGTATCGTTATAAGTTATTGATGTACACTTGGTTTGATATATGAATTGTGTTTGGTTGTGTCGGTTGTATTCCGACGGATAGCTCCATATGCAAGGGAGATGCTGCCAAATTTTTCTAAAAGCAAACGACTCTTTAAAACAATATTGGCAAGTCAATCCTATATATAGAATACTGTCAGTCAGGAATAGTATTAGAGTTATAATTAAAGTGAATGCTTATGTGCTACGTGCCTGCCAGTGTATAATTGGTTGATTAGTAGAGTATGTCTACCGTATATTTATATATGTTAAGGGGTTACAGTAACGAAAGGGTAGAATAGCTAGACGTTAAAGAGAACGTCGAGAGTATATAAGATACTGATATAGTACTATTTATGTGTAGCTACAAAGGACGTTGAGGTGAAAGATAAAGGAAAGGCAAAAGTAGAGAGTTAGAGTCGGTGATAGAGAGATCCACCTGTTCAGCAGATGTAACATTCTTTTTGAGGCAAGTAACTATTGCCTAATCTCTTTAAACTCATGAAGTGTTTTAAGAACTGTTGTATAATCCTGCGACTGTTTTACTTTATCTCAACTGTTTTAAGATACAACATGCCTTATTTTAACTGTTTTACTTAAACTGCAACCTTATACAAGTTTTGACTATACCTTAAACTTTTCAATCTCTGAACTGCTACTAATAACTTATAAACTAGTTTTAAATTCTTAAACCATCAACCTTAACTGTGACTGGTGTTTTTCACCATTTTCTTAACCTTGTTTACTTGTACTTTAACCATGATGAGTACCCTATTGCTATTACCTAATCACTATTTTAAATCAGATGCTTTATAATTATTTTAAAACCTCTTGTTATACCCGTGAAATTGACCCTACAACCTGACCTTACTCCTATAACATGATTTTGATCCCTATGTCCTGATTCCTGCTTACTTTACTGCAAAAGAGACTTGTATATAAATTTGTCTTCGAATAAAATTTACCTCTGTCTCTTAACTTTTAAAAGATAGATTTAAATATGAAAGCCGACTTTCAAGAAGTATTTTTCATCAAATGAATTGGTTATTTTAAAAGAAATGGTGTTGACATTATAGGAATTCCGATCAAAATGGTTTCTGCGGATTCCTATAGGTTGGAGGCGTAAGAGGCCGAGTGATGCCGGTCCAGCACTTTTATGTGAAGACTATAATGAGATAGTGAATGGCTATAATGAGATAGCCCAAGGCCAATGGCAATAAGTGCCTTTATGAGTACTCCTTATGTCCAGAGGGACTTCGGTCCGTTATGGGGACTTTACGTGGCTGATCACCCGTATTGTCTGGGCGTTGTGAGAAAACTCCAATCAAAATGATTTGGTTTTATAAGTAAAAGTCCTAATGAAAGGATAGTTTTATGAAATGATTTGGAAAACAGAGCCCTAATGAAAGGACAGTTTTATGAAATAATTTGGAAAACAATATCCTAATGAAAGGATAGTTTTACAAGAATGATTTTTTAGATGATTAGTAATGAATTTTGAAATGCCTTACAATACCCTGCTTTATATAGCATAGAACTGTCATATATATCTTGATTTTGACTTCATTTTATTTATTGTTCATTGCTTCCTGTTATCCATCTAACCCCTACGAAGTATTCCTAAACCTTGAAACGATTATTTTTAGAAGTTTCTTAAAACCTTTCACCCCAGATAATTAGAAACATTAACCCTGAACTAAACTCTTCAAATACATGTGCTTCTATCAGTAAAAGCCATGAAAGAAAGTTTTTCATGTAATGAATACCAAGATTGGAAATTGTGGAGTATAATTATGGGACAATGATGTTCAGGAATGATTTTTTTTTAGTATGATTATGAGAAAAGATTTCTAAATTTTATATAATATTGTAGAACTGTTTTAACCTGTATGGTTACTTGCTGAACTTTTGTGGCTCATTCTTTTATTTTCTAACCTCTACAGCTTTTGAGAATCATGGTACGTCATAAGTAGACTACCAGGAAGAACATGTCTTTCATTAACTATGCTAGGCTGGCTACTAGTGAACAGGTTGGATCGAGGACGAGCTTGCAGGAAAGACTTTGTTAAGTCTTGTACGTTTGTTAATAGATTTTGAGATGTTCCAGAAGTTGTAATAATATTATGTTGTTATTATAAATGTAAATGTGAATGAATGTAGATGTGTGCTTGTTTCATACCAATACTTTAAAGGTCCAGGGTAGTAGTCGGGGTCGTGTATATGTGTATATTCTGTTATTATTTATGGTGCATGCATATAGGGTGTTAGTGACTCCCCGATCTAGACCCCGGGTCGGGAGGGCGTCACAAGTTGGTATCAGAGCCAAGGTTTTGGTCACTGAACAAGCCAGGATTAGGTTAACGAAGTAGTTCACTAAATAAAAGATATACGAGTGATATTAAGATAGGATTAGATAACGAAGAGTAGTATAGACGTTAGGATTTCAACTTTAGATTTAGGATAATCTTTATCTCCTTTTTTCACTGCATACTATTTTATATTATTGCAGGCTCGTGGCATTTATGAGTTACCACCACCCTCTCCTGGTACTTCTTCGGATTCTACTGCGGATTCTGATGATACTATCGTCATTTCTAGTTCCGAGAGTGAGGAGGAGCTGACTCCTGAGCCCCCTGTTCAGACTGATCTACCATCAGGGAGTGCCCCACCGTCAAAGAGTGCACGTGCCCTTATACGCCATAGGATCTATAGGCCAGCCATTACCCGATCCTAGTTGCGAGTTCCTGAGCACCCCGTTGAGTGGTGGGAGGAGCGGATTAGAGCCGTGGAGGAGGAATGTCGTTGGCAGATGGCAGCTAGAGCCTTCACTGATGATGTGGTGGAGCAGGCGAGAGAGTTGAATCGAGTGGTTAGCAGATTGTTGTTTGGACTCAGGGCTGCCCAAGACCGGGACCACCGAGGCAACTAGATGTTAGGGTATTTGGGTGCTTAGATGGGACATCTGTTAGAACCCTCTAGCACACTCGATCAGACGTTATCTCCGCTTTTCATCTCATACTTTTATTTCTTGTTGTTGTACTCTGACTTGAACTTGTTCTGCACTTTAATGTTGATATTCCTCGTATTTATTTATGGTTGTTCTTCAGTTTCCAGTACCTTCTTATATACCTGTTATTTACACTTCGCACATCTGTCCATAACTGTTTCTTACCTTTATCAGTACCTTGTTTATATCTGTTGTTAACCTTTATGATTGCCTTATTCATACATGTTGTGTCAACCTGTTTTCTATAGAACCTTTATACCCTTGTTGTACAGGCAACTTATGTAGTAATGATGCTATAAGGTTGATTTTAAATGGTAATTTTAATTTCCAAATGGTTTTAAAAGTATTTGAACTGTTTATGATATGATGTAGTGTATTGCTTAATAAGTTGCTTGTTTTCCCTATAGTAAAATGCCGCCAAAGACCAGAAACACATCAAATTCATCCCAAAATCGTGATACACAAGATCAACCCCCTATGGACCCCACTGTTGCCCAACTTATCCAGTTGTTACAACAACAAATGGCTATTTTAACCCAGCAACAACAAAGACCCCCAGTACCCCCAGCAGTCACTTTCAAATCATTTCAAGCAGTTAAACCTCCTGAGTTTAGAGGATCAATAGACCCGATAGAAGCCAAGTCATGGCTTAAAGAGATTGAGAAAGCTTTCCAGTTAGTAAATGTAAGTGAAGACAAGAAGACAGAATATGCAAGTTATTTTCTAAAAGCTGAAGCTAGTTATTGGTGGGAGTCTACAAAGGTACTACAAGGCGAAGGTGTGATTACATGGGCCCAGTTCACAGAGTTGTTCTTAGAGAAGTATTTTCCTAGTTTTATGAAGGAACAAATGGAGATCAAATTTTTAGAATTAAAACAAAGAAGCATGAGTATGGCAGAATATGAAGCCAAGTTCTCCGAAATGGCCAGGTTTGTACCGAAGTTTGTAAATACTGATTTGAAGAAGGCCAAAAGATTTCAGCAGGGCTTGAGGCCATGGATTCGAAGCAGAGTGGTAGTTTTTGATCTACAGAGCTTTGCCGCAATGGTTCAGAAGGCAATGATTGTGGAAAATGAAAGTGATATGTCTCAAAAGGAAAAGGATAACAAGAAAAGTAAGTTTGGGGATAGAGAAGAAGGCCAAGGACAAAGTAATTTCAGAAGCAAGTTCAACAGAAGATCAGAAGGTCTGAAGAGTGACTTTCAGCAGTCTAAGAATGGTAACGGAGGACGAGGAGGACAGAATAGTAGAGCCCAAGGTTTCAATCAGCAGAAGGCAATAAGACAATATGTTCCTGAATGTAAGACTTGTGGAAGGAAGCATTCCAGAGTGTGTAATAAGCCAAATGTTACTTGTTTCAAGTGCAACAAGAAGGGACACTATGCTGTAGAATGTAATAGTCAGACTCAGAGTCAAATTCAGAAGTCTGGAATCAAGTGTTACAAGTGTGGCAAGCTAGGCCATATAGCAAGAGAGTGCAAGGAGCCTACTCAGACTACAAATGTTCTCAGGATAGCTGGAACTCCATCGCAATCTTCAGTACCACAAACCAGAGCAAGAAATTTCAATATGACCCAGAGAGAAGCTTTCCAAGATGTGGATATGATTTCAGGTACACTTCCTGTTAATTCAGTTCAAGCTAGTGTGTTGATTGACTCTGGAGCTACTAAGTCTTTTATATCTCAAGAATTTATTGGTAAATTACAATGTGAAGTTCAAACTTTGGAACAAGCCTTGGTTATATAAGTAGCCAATCAGGCAAAGATTCCAGTGAGTCAAGTTTGTCCTAAGTGTGATATTGAAATAGGCAGTTGTCATTTTCTCGCAAGCTTGATACCTTTTAAGTTAGGTGAATTTGATGTAATCCTAGGAATGGATTGGTTATCAGAGTATGAGGCTCAGATAGATTGTAGAAATAAGAAGTTAAAAGTGAAAACCCCAGAAGGTAAGGAAGTTGAATTTCGAGGCACCAGGCAAGTTAAGAAGTTTCTGAATATCATTCAGGCGAAGAGGTTCTTGCGTCAAGGATGCGAGGCTTACTTAGCCTATGTAGTAGATACTGAGAAGAAGCCAATACAATTAGAGGATGTTCCCATAGTCAATGAATTTCTCGACGTGTTTCCAGACGAATTGCCAGGTTTACCTCCCGATAGAGAAATCGAATTTTCTATTGATTTAGCCCCAAGAACCAAGCCAGTTTCTAAAGCTCCATATAGGATGACACCTGTTGAGATGAAAGAGTTAGCAAGTCAAATACAAGATCTTTTAGATAAGGGTGTTATAAGGCCTAGTGTGTCCCCATGGGGAGCACCAGTGTTGTTTGTAAAGAAGAAAGATGGAAGTATGAGATTGTGTATAGATTATCGAGAGTTAAACAAGTTGACTATCAAGAACAAGTACCCGTTGCCAAGAATCGACGATCTATTTGACCAGTTGAAAGGAGCCGTATGTTTTTCCAAAATTGACTTAAGGTCCGAATACCATTAACTCAAGATTAAACCCGATGATATATCTAAAACAACGTTCAGAATGAGGTATGGACACTACGAATTTTTGGTTATGGCTTTTGGATTGACGAATGCTCCAGCGGCGTTTATGGATTTGATGAATAGAGTTTTTAAGAAGTATTTGGACAAATTTGTGATTGTATTTATCGACGACATCCTGATATATTCAAAGTCAGAGGAAGAACATGCTGAACACTTGAGAATTTCTTTGGAGATTTTAAGAAAGGAAAAGATGTATGCAAAGTTTTCAAAATATACATTTTGGCTAAGGGAAGTACAATTCCTAGGACATGTTGTCAGCAACGAAGGCATCAAAGTTGATCCTGGAAAGATAGAAGAAGTAATGAATTGGGAAAGACCAAGAACTCCAACAGAAGTAAGAAGTTTTCTGGGATTAGCGGGATACTATCGAAGATTTGTTCAAGATTTTTCGAAAATAGCTACCCCTATGATCAATTTGACCAGGAAGAATGAAAATTTTGTGTGGAATGAAAAGTGTGAAGAAAGTTTCAAAGAACTAAAGTGAAGATTAGTGTTTGCACCAGTGTTGGTATTACCTGACGATCAAGGGAATTTTGTTATCTACAGTGACGCTTCTCACAAAGGCTTGGGATGTGTTTTGATGCAACACGGAAAGGTAATTGCGTATGCTTCCAGGCAGATAAGACCTCATGAATTGAAGTATCCTACACATGATCTGGAATTAGCTGCTATTGTGTTTGCACTGAAGATATGGAGGCACTACTTGTATGGAGAGAAGTGTGAGATTTACACTGATCACAAAAGTTTGAAGTATATCTTTACTCAGAAAGAGCTGAACATGAGACAGAGAAGATGGTTAGAATTGATTAAAGACTATGACTGCACGATTAACTATCATCCAGGCAAAGAGAATGTTGTGGCAGATGCTTTAAGTAGAAAGGAGAGATTGAATATAATGATTTCATCTGAAGAGTTAATCAAAGAATTTAAAAGGTTAGAAATAGAAGTATGTGGTTCTGATTTAGTAGAAGAGATGGTGTATATAATGACCTTTCAGCCAGAGTTGTTAGAGAAGATCAAGCGATGTCAGGAACAAGTACTGATACAAGACAGAGCTCAATTGACGGGAGAAGAGTTAAGAACTCAAAAGGACGATAAAGGGATTTTAAGATATTCTTCACGTGTATGGATTCCCGATATTAAGGAATTGAAGGATGAAATTTTGCGCGATACACACAGTTCAAGATTCTCAATCCATCCAGGAAGTACAAAAATGTATACGGATTTGAAAGAAAATTTTTGGTGGCCCGGCATTAGAAGAGATGTAGCGGATTGGATTAGCAAGTGTTATACGTGCTAGAGAGTCAAAGCTGAACATCAGAGACCCAGTGGATTACTTCAAGCGTTAGAAATTCCAGAATGGAAATGGGAAAATCTTGCTATGGACTTTGTAGTGGGATTGCCAAGAACAAAGGCTAATCATGATGCTATTTGGGTAATAATTGATAGATTAACCAAATCAGCGCACTTTCTACCGATTAACGAGAGATTTTCACTAGACAAGTTGATTCATTTGTACCTGAAAGAGATTGTTATGTGTTAGGTCCCGAAATATCGTAGAAGGGGGGTTGAATACGATATTCACAATAATTTAAATTCTTTTCTTTCATTTTGCGGATAAATAAATTATTGCTTCAGAGTGGGTTTGGCCATTTGTAGTGTTTAGGTGAACTGCCTACTAATTTTCTGGGTGCCCGGATAAATCAATTAGGTTCAAGAAAATTAGTAGGTAAATTATGGAGACAAGTTTCCGGGAATATTACTCTCGTATTAATCCCAGAGGGTTTTGCTACACCCAGTTAAAATTAACTGGCTTCCAAAGAATAAATTAATTCTTTGCTACTAACACAAAAATATAAGGCTCAGTTCCTATACAAATATATCTAAATTAGTACAAGGAAAAACTGAGTCCGTAGGGAGTGATATCTAGGAGCCCTGTGCATTTTTCATTAAAGAACCGGGTCCTAATATCTGACCGGGAGCAAGGTATGGATGTGTATAAATTATATCTCTTGCTCCGGCCATGGCTGCTCTCTACATATTTTTGTTGAAGAAGACGACTCCTCAATTTAATTGGTGTAGACTTTAAATCAATAAAGTAGGCTGCTTGAATTTGATTGGCTAAGGGCTGAGTGGCGCTTACACAGCTGATATACAGGGGAGGCGCCACTTAAAACTTCAATTAAAATATTTATTAACTGCAAGTGGCGCCACTACAGGGGGCCAAGAGGGGAGGCGCCACTTAGAAAATATTTGATTAACATCAAATATAAGTGGCGCGTGAGAAGGTGAGTGGCGCTTCACTATTCACATGGTCAAAGTGCAGTTTGGTCACTGCACTTTGACCTCCTTCTCATTCTTTGATTGAAGTTTACCAACTTCCATTTCTTGTATCAAAGTCTTGTCGCAATACACCCTGTACCCTGAGTTGTTCCTGTTCTTCGACTGTAGTTCAGAAACCTTCACTTTTCGTATCAAGGTTGTGACACTTTGCACCCTGCACCCTTTGAGCTATTTAGCTGTTTAGCTGTTTGGCTATTAGCTGTTTAGCTGTTTGGCTGTAGCCTTTACAAATCACTTTTTCGTACCTTAATAAATAACCGTTGTTTCCAGGTACGTTCTTCAACTTAACAATTCTTCTATAGTTAATACTCAGATTCCTTTCACAAACCGCTGACGCCTAGTGCAACTGGTCTGGTTCACAGACGACTAACTTCGATCCAAGTCTTCGTATTATAGCCTTATTTGCATTGTTAAGTTTGCAGCAACTTCATTGCTTCGAACAATGACTGTCAATAAACACTGTAACTTCACTGGAATCTTTTCTGGTACTTAGACAACATCTCCATTATTACCACAATCTTGAATACTTCATTCTCTGTTCTTCACTGACGCTTGAACACTTAAATGAACTTCTTTCAGTGAGTATAGCTTCAAGACTGCAGTTGTCTTCTTAATCCTTTGTCTTTACCATGTCTTCAATTCTTCTAGATTCCTATGCTTCGAACACTGTCCATCTTCAATCAATGCCTTTACACTGAAATCTTCTTGTGGCACTTCTATACTGAATCTTCAACACTTCTGAAACCCTGAAAGTCTTTACACATTATTCTTCACTGAGGCATGAACATATTAATGAACTTCTTTCAGTGACCTATAGTGGACTTCAAAACTTCTTCTAATGTCTTGATTCACTGTATTTGCCTTGTCTTCATTTCTTCCTGATTTCTGTGTAGGCGTAGTATTATTTACATGTCCTGTTCTAGTGTTGAGTTATCACGATTACTATTTATACAGCTTCGTAATCTCAAACAATCTCCCCCTATTTGATTGTTAAACTTAGCAAACAAATCCCATAGAGAGGATAACTCAACTAACACCTAGAAAAAGTAATCGTCCGGGACTTGTAAATAATGCTACTTGTTTTTCTGGATCAGATTATGCATTTCCAGATTTCTTGTGTGACTGAAACGAAAGATGTTTGTTCCTCTGACGATGAACTGATATTCAAGTTGTATCATCTTCATTTCTGTCTGTTTGAGCTTTCTCCGTTTCAAAATCCTTCAGTTTAAATTTAAAGAACTTATCATGAACAGAGCTTCATAAGAATCAATATTCCTGGGTACGTCTTCAATCAATACTGAACATAGCTCAAATGATGTTCTCCCCCTACGAATGTGATTCTCCTTCTTATTCTTCTTCTCCCTTTAGAAAATCAATGGAATAGTCATTTCTGTTCTTCCAAGTATAGAATACAGCTTCTTGATTCTCCCACATATCTGTTGTTTCCCCTCAGGATCAGAAGATAAGATTTTCTTCTTCTTGTCTAAAATCTCCCCCTAAGGCTATTAACTTCTCCCAAGGATACGAACCCCTTTTCCCAAGGATCTCCAGGATTGATCTTCCAGGATCCAGGAACTTACCTTAAGAGTCCAGGATACGAACCCCTTTAGGAGATTAACTCTTAACTCTTCTGAAGGATACGAAGATAAGACTTATTAACTTCACCTTTTTCTCCCTATAAATTCTCCCCCTTAGTTGAGGAATCCTCCAATGGCCCATTTTTAAAGATAGCACGATATTGATAGGTCCACTTTTGAATGGTTTGTCTTCCAAAGAAGGTTCTCATCTGACGTTGATCGGGAAAAAATATAGTAACTTTTCTTTCAGAAGTAGCAAGTAACAAGGATAAGTGTTTGGCTTGTGGTTTCCTCACTTCTACTACGTTCTGTTGGTGTTTACACTTAAGTGTCAAGCACTTAGAAGTGTTTCACTCTTTCTCTCCCTATCTCTCACTCAAATGTATCTCTCCCTCACTTTCACTCAAGTGTTTCTCTCTCTCACTTTCACTCTGCATTCCAAATTTAGCCTTTTGTACCTGCAACTGAAATCCGTCAATTCATTTCTATTCTTATCACCTGATTCATCAAAATGAAATGAATCACTATCAAGTGGAGAATTGCCTCGTTGAGGTGTTCTTGATCTATCATGCATAAGCACTGTCTCACACCAGACTCAATAGCGATTGCTAAATCACTGTCTAGTGGAGCCTCACCTCTTTGAGATGGGTTATCCCAAGATTTTAAAATCTTTTTGGGAATCCTGCCTTGTTCTATCAAGGAGTTGCCTCACACCTTATCCGTAAACGGGAGGTGGACCTTTCTTTTCAGGATCTGGAAATGTTCCTTCCAGGAGGGGCGACGTAGTAGACAATGTAATGAATGGCAAATTAGAGTCTACGTTTCCCTCGTAACCCAATGACAGGAATTTTGTATAAATACCCTACTTGACTCATCCGAAGAATTCTTGTCAAGTAGTTGCCTCTCAAGCCCAGATAAATCTGAACAAGAGATCTCCCTTTCGGGATGTAGAAGAATAACTTCTGTTTGAGGTAGATACTTGGACAATGTAATGTATGGCTAGAGTCCGTATCTCCTCTGAATGCCTGTACCTCACACTGTGCACTCCTTGCAATGTGTTCCTAGAATTTATCTGTTTAGGCTTATCATCAGCGTGAGCGCCAGTGGTGTGCTTGACTCATTACAAGATGCTCTGGCTGACGAGCGAATTTCAATGGACTCACCCTGTTGAGAGAATGATTCCAGAGACAGTTTTATTGCCTTTTCAGCTCTGCATCCTTTTGAGAAGATACAGATGAGCTTACAGTTACCTCAGTTATATACTACTTTGCTTCTCTAGAGGTAGAGCTGTGGGTGCACTTCCGACTTCATCCTTATTTGCTGCATCAAGTGCAGTTTCTCCCTTATCAACCTCTAACTAACAAATTTTCCTTATATCTCCAAGGGTTAATATATGGAAGTGGATGAATCAGTGTTTTGGTATTAAGGCCTGGGTAAGAGATTGATGGGTTTTCAACCTCCTAGCCAGCTTCTGTAGCCACTGGGGGCTAAACGGATAAAATCATTTAAATAAGATAAAGAAATAATCACCTTAACATTCCAAAACATATTTTTCATCTCAAAGAGAAAGAAAAATATAAGAAGGAATGGTAATGGATTGCATTAAAGCACTTTTAATAAAAGAGTTTTGTCGGTTCTAAAGATTTATCATTTAGAGCAAGAAACCAATAGAAATTTTCTTTAAGATACTTATCCCATAATAAAACGCGGGAGTATCAGAGAAAAAGTTTCTATTTCTTATGAATTTCTTATAAGGCAAACTTCCCATAATAAAACGCGGGAATTTACACCAAATAAGAAACTCAACTCTCTTACCAAATTTTATCTCAATAAAAATGACTCTTTTCCATTAAACCTAAGCACTATATGTTTTGAAAACAGTTTTGCAAAACATCCTTATCAGATAGAAGACAATGATTTTCCGACTCATAATGCAATTATGATTTACTTCATTTTCGTCCACCTGATAGTATCCCCGACTTAAAAAAAACATGACAATTGGGGTGAATGAATGCTTAACAATACAGTACTAGACCTTCAAAGCAACAATCACTGTTTTGGTACTATGAATCAATGTGAAACATACATTGAAACAAGTATTTGAAAACAAATAATTTTACAAGTGATTGATACCTTGAAGTTAAAATAAATTTTCAAAAGAGAGAAAAAGCTTTTAAAGATAAAACAATTAAAACAAGCTTTTGGGAGAGGATAAAGTTTCGAGATAAAAGAAAGATTATCCTAAAGAAAAGTTTTTCAAAATAGAAGTTTTGAAAAAGAATTCTTAAGTTTTCTTAACTAAAACTGATAGACAAATGAATGTATCTTTGCATAAAACATTTTGAAAAAGAAATAGACAAAAATTTCTTTAAAATACATTCAGGATCGTAAACCAGTAAAAGAAAGAAAACTAAGAAAAAATTTATTTTAATTTATTTAAATTATGGAACAGATATTTCACTGAATTGTTTTATATCATCATGATTTAAATAATCTAAAATAAATTAAATACTTATGCTGTACTAAGCAATTGCCAATCATATGCATATTTATAAACTATACATGGCAATTATTCAGTAGAACAATAAGCATATATATTTTTACTATTAGTGATTTCAGATAAACAACTTGAATTATCACTAATATTAAAAATATCACAATTAATTGCACGCTGATACCAATTATTCGATATTTATCAATAATTTCAAGATGCAAGAAATTGTGCTTCTGTTATTTTATCAAATTAAAATTATGAAACTAATAATCATTGAATTGCTTCAATCCATAATTTCAATAAGATAAAATAAATTCGCTAAATACTAAAATATTCATTGAATTGAACATTAGCATTTAACTTCCTACGCCATATCTAATAATTGTCACTTTGCACATTGTAAGCATGCTCATAACAATTATTAATTGATATACGTAAGCTCGAGGTATTAGTTGAAAAGAAATTCACAAGTCCTTTGAATAGGGAAAAAGTAATACTTGTGATTCTTTTTACAACTCCTCGCAAACAAACTTAGTTTTAGAAATATTTTCTAAGTATATAAAATATTGAGCATTTTATACACATAACTTAGAAAATACTTCACCTTCTAATATTAGTGAGTTTTGGAATATGCATTAATTATTTAGAACAGAAATTCTAAATACCTTCACTAATATCAAAAGTATCACAATTATTTGTAATAAAACATTTAAGAATATCAGAGCAAAATATCAGAGCAATTAAGCAAGATATCATTCACTAATACTCATCAAATATTTAAAACATACAAATAATTATGCTTCTAACTTATGCTAAGTAATTTAACTACCACTTATGCATATAACAATGTAAACATGATAATTAAACTAATAGCAAAAAGTATGAGGATTTGGATTTCAAATAAATTCACAAGTCCTTTGGATAGGGAAAAAGTAATACTTGTGAACTCATTTGAGAATTCCTTACAGATGGGATTTTCAATAAATATGCATATTAATAATATCCCAAGTTTACTAACCAACTTAGATAAAATAAATTCCTCAAGTTATTTAGCAAATATCTGTAAGTTATTTGACTAAGAACACCTCAAAAGAAATGATACCTGGTGTCCATGCGCTTGTTCCTCTAGTGGTGTGAAGAGTTCAACAGAGTTGCTGGAAATTGACAGCTTCTAGGAATGACTTCCCTGTCTTTCGTACAACCTGCATTATCTATATCTATATAGCCAATTAGGTTAAACCTATTATCTAAAGGGTCCCAGATTCCAAGAATTGGTGATCCCCTAAGATATCTAGCAATTCATAACTTAGCTATAAGATACGATTCTCTAGATTCTACTTGGAAACTTGCACATAGGCATATCGAGAATTAAGGTATACTTGCACATATATATGTCATTGTGTGTGCTTAGCATTTCTAGAGAGATATGTATAACAACTCTAATGTAAAATCATTTTTAAGTAATTAACAGTTAGAGAGTCATACCATGTCCTTGACGTTTTGCTTGAATCATTTATCTCCGTCATAGAAAAGCTTGCGAAGAGAATGATATACAAATTGTAATGGATCTGCACCTTCATCTTCTAGCTCACCATTCAGGAGTGCACTTGTTCATATTCATCTGTTAGATCTTCATGCTTGAATGCTCCACATGTGCTAGGGATACCAATTGTTTGGTCCTAATCGTTGGGTCCCTGAAAATTGTTAGGTCCCCATTGATGAGTCCCAAAGGATCAAGTCTCGTCACTGGTGCTTACTGCTTGATCTAGAAAGTCCCGAAGATTCTGTTTCCATCATCGTCGATACCTTCTGCTTTAAAGTCCTGTAGCAACCAGTTTGGCTTTGTCCCTCACAACAATGCCAAATAGTCATCTAGTCTCTGAGAACCCTTACTGTACCAGTTTCAGCTTCGACTTTAGTGGTCTGTGGTCTGGGTTCCAGCTTCATTGTTTTCCGCCTTCGAATTGATTGAGATCATTTTGCATTGCAATCACCCAATCTGGATCAATCTGTGCTTCTTCAGTATTATTTGGGATACCAATTGATGGGTGATACCAATTGTTAGATGTTGACAATTGCTCTTTCCCAACTGTTAGGTTCCGAAGAATATATGATCATTTCGATTAGCACTTCTAGCCTTTACACAAGAATCCGGATCACTAAGAACGAGACTCCAGGATAGAATTTGACTTCAAACCTTTTGTCTTGGCAGAAATGTTCTTAATGAAATCCTTTGATCTTCATTGTTGAGTACGGCTAGAAGATCCTTCTTTTATTTGCTCCCCTGAGTTGCTGCTAAACATTAATTCCTTCTGCAACCTCAGCGTCTACATCAGTATCTGAATTTGTCAAATATTCAGAATAGTCGTTCACTTGAATGCTTGGGAGCTTGGTATAGATATTCATTACATTCAGACTTTTAATCACTTCTGAGTAGCCGAGGAGAATTGTTCCATGAGCCTTAACTTCTTGTCAAGTTACTCAAATAAATCTTCATTAAAAATCAATTCCCTCCAAACACACGAAAGAGCTTCAGTGTTTGCTTCTGGTTGGCCATTAACTCAAATGATGTCTTTTCACGATCTTGTTGATTAAAGCAGCATGCTGTGTTAATTGCTTCAGCTTCCAAATACCTTTTCAGTGCAGACTTCATTTAGAACTTCACTCGCGAAATGCAGTTCCAATATCTGACTTCAAAGTCCTCACAGCTTACCAATTGCTTCCAACTTGATCTTCCTTATTTGATCAATCACCATTTGTGACATTTTGTCTGTTGAATGCACGAACATCACCAATTTGTTATTATGGTTATCAATTTCAATCACCACTAAGCATATGACTTTTCTCTAGTGTGATGTTTTCATTGACTTCCCTATTTGACATACTTCAAAATTTCCTTCTGGATAGAATTCCATATGAAGCAGTCCTCTCACCAATTTCATCTTTAATAAAGAATCCATTGCCTTGCTGACTAACAAGTAAGAGAGCTTCCTTTGCCATAGCTAACTCTTCATTGATGAAGCTTTACTAAAAAGTTGACTTCACCTTTGCATCCAAATTCCATGTCAGCTACGAACAAACTTCCTCACTCTCAGTTGAGCGAGCTTCCAACCTTCTTGCTTGAGATCAAACACCTTTCCAGAAAACCCTTGAAAAAGAATTCCCTAGTGCCCTTTAGTGCTTAAGTCCTTCCACAAGTAAGTTGCTTCCACTGATGACAGTTCTTAAAGCATGATGGCCATATCCCTTGTACATCCTTTGCTGTCATCTCCAAAGGTTACCATCGGGGAGGCCTTCTCAACCAATTGTGATGTCAGAGCTTTAATCTTAATCATATGCCTCGAACAATAAATGTCACGAAGTCACATAACTCTTGCCTTTCATAACATACTCTGCAATCACAAATGATCAAGCTTCTTGGTACTCAACTTTAATTGAGTCCAGATGGGTTAGAGATATTATCAAAGGTAACAACAGCTTCAACCTTAACATGCACAAACTTATCTTTGACTGATCACTTCTCATATACAGCAGCATTGACAAAGTAGTCTTAAGGCTATGAGACTAGTGATACCAACCTAACTTAAGGTGGACTAGCAGTCTTTACCCTATTGTGATTCTTATACATGCTTTGTCTAAGATTATGCAAGTCCTAAGATATGCATTTTCAAATTTAACTAAACAGGCATGTAAGTAAGAACACATGGTAAACATTTAGCTTCAACGCATTGTAGATAAGAATTATGCAATTCAGGCATGTTATGCATATTAGAAAATTCAATACTCAATCTTCTAAAAGCACATGGATAGTAGAACTAACAAATTAATTACTAATTCTGTCTAATCCATTCTGTCGTTGTCTAACATTTAAACTATCTCTAATTACCTAAGTCAGTTTTAGATTAATCCTCGAATCAACAAATATTACTGACTACTTAGATAATTCTACCATCTTTTATTATTCTATCCCTAACAAGCAATACATGATCTAATATGACATTTAAGTGCAACTATGTGAGTAAAAGCAAATCATATGAAAATAAGCACATAAACAATTAACAAGTCATTTGACATTAAGAACAAATAAAATCTGATCTATGACCTGTTTATCTATTAGCAATTTTCACAACATTAGCAGAGGTATTAAATCACAAAAGATTTAACTCAAGTTCCAGCAAATGTTTAGGGATACACCTAACCGTCTAGAACACCCTATCTAATTCTAAATATTCATTTTACTGTAAATAAAATCAAGTATGAAATGTACTAATTAAACTCATGAATCCTAGCATGCAATCTTATTCTTAGCAATCAATTAAGCATTTAAGTCCTAAGATGCTAACATGCTGTCATGAATATAATACATTTCAAAACTTAATAAACATACAGTTCTGAATTAGATAAACGTATACTAGTTAGAATGTGTACCTGTGAAGTGCATAGTGATTCATCTCCAGTGTTGGTCATTGATGCCAGATATCCATTTGGTTCATCACTGTCACTGATAGAATCAGCCTTGCATTTAACTTCATCAACAAATGCTTTCCCTTGCTGCATCCTCACTAATGCCTGAGATTCTTGCTTCAACCCAACATAGTATCTGTCATCTTTTGCTTGTACAGGCTTCTTCAAACTGTGTAGCAAACCCCTGATCTTGTCTTTTATAATCAACCATCCCTGTTTTGCAACCGCCTCTTGAACAGTTCTTGAAAATCTCCTCTATGGAATCTATAGGTAAGGACCTTAGATTTAGAATTGGGATTCCGTCTGAATCTGATGTCACTGAACTTCCTGTTGCCCTGCAGGCTTGACTTGCAGTCCAGTTCTCAAGTTATTCCAAAGTGTCAAATTCACATGCAACACCTTGACCACTACCTCGAGCTACAACATCTTCAATTCAGCTTCTAGGATCAATTCGTTTCTGTTCAGAGGTTTTCAACCTTGACGTCAATCAAATTTGGTTCCTGGGTCACAAATACAGTGGATATGCTAACAACCTGCTTCACCAAATATTATCTTCTTCAGCTCTTGTTCTAGTTCATAGGCCTTCAGCACATACAGGTCTTTTACAGACAATGTGGTTGTATCCTTAAATCCCTGTTGGCTGTACCCTGTGTTCCAGATGATCTACAGTGTTAGCACGAACTTTCTGTAATCTCCCTGTAGAATAGTCTTTAAGGCTTGTACTGAGATTCCAGGTTGTCCAGTCTGTTCTCCTTCACTACTTCAACCCCTAAGATTTTTCATCCAAAAATACAACTCAAATTAACCAAACCTGTACCCAAATTAATCTCTTCTTTTGCAGCTTCCAAAATATTAGTGGGATCCTATGGAGTAAACCTCTGAGGAAATTAAAACCACTATTTCTTCAGTCTGTTCCAGAATAATCTTCATTGGATAACCTTCAGTCAATCTCTGTTGTCTTCAATACCCGGAAAAATCTTCAACTACAAACCCTTTAAGCACCCTCGAATTAATATTTAAGAAAAATTTAGATTTACAGAATTTTTAATTTTCTTAGAAAATAAATTAATCAAAAATAAAAATATACAACAAATTAATTTTCAAGAATTTCGAATTTTCTTAAAAATTAAAATATCGTAAATTAATATTTAAGAAAAATTTTAGTTTTCAAGAAATTTAAATTTTCTGGAAAAATAAATAGATCTAAAATAAAAATTAAAGGGTACAAAACTTGAGGTGCCAAACTGATATTTTTGGGTGAGTGGCGCCTGGACATTGTGTGGCGCCTATACAAGGAATTACCCTGTATAAGCGCAACACAACATGTACTCTGTGAAATTGCTAAGTCCGCAACATGAGTGGCGCTTATACACTCAAGATACAGAGTAGGCGCAACTCAGAGCTGCTCGACTTCGTTTGGAAAACATTCCGCGCGTGTGTGGCGCTAACACACTGAAAGCCTTGTACCGGCGCAACTTGATTGATTATCAAATGAACAAGTCAAGTTGGCCAGGTCATTGAAATGTTTGACGCGTGAAGTTCACAAAATCCTCAACTTACTTGGCACGTGCCTTTCAATCAGTATATTACAAGCTAGTCACCTGGTTGAGTGAATTGGCCACCAAATATGTATAATAAATTTAACGAAAAACTTTATTAAATTTATAAAATAAACTAATTAAAATTTATAATATAATCTAATAAAAATTTATAAAATAAATTTTATAAAAGTTTATAAAATAAATTTTATTTAAAATTTACAAAATAAACTAATTAAAATTTATAACATAAACTAATAAAAGTTTATAAAATAAATTTTATAAAAGTTTATAAAATAAATTTTATTTAAAACTTACAAAATAAACTAATTAAAATTTATAACATAAACTAATAAAAGTTTATAAAATAAATTTTATAAAGTTTATAAAATAAACTTATTAAAAGTTTATAATTAAACTTATTTAACAAGGCCTCTTAACATATGAAGTCCAACCAGCTTCGACACCCTGAGCTTCACTGAGTTACGGATCCTGATTTGTATATCAATCAGCGGGCTCTGATACCAATTGTTAGGTCCCGAAATATCGTAGAAGGGGGGTTGAATACGATATTCACAATAATTTAAATTCTTTTCTTTCATTTTGCGGATAAATAAATTATTGCTTCAGAGTGGGTTTGGCCATTTGTAGTGTTTAGGTGAACTGCCTACTAATTTTCTGGGTGCCCGGATAAATCAATTAGGTTCAAGAAAATTAGTAGGTAAATTATGGAGACAAGTTTCCGGGAATATTACTCTCGTATTAATCCCAGAGGGTTTTGCTACACCCAGTTAAAATTAACTGGCTTCCAAAGAATAAATTAATTCTTTGCTACTAACACAAAAATATAAGGCTCAGTTCCTATACAAATATATCTAAATTAGTACAAGGAAAAACTGAGTCCGTAGGGAGTGATATCTAGGAGCCCTGTGCATTTTTCATTAAAGAACCGGGTCCTAATATCTGACCGGGAGCAAGGTATGGATGTGTATAAATTATATCTCTTGCTCCGGCCATGGCTGCTCTCTACATATTTTTGTTGAAGAAGACGACTCCTCAATTTAATTGGTGTAGACTTTAAATCAATAAAGTAGGCTGCTTGAATTTGATTGGCTAAGGGCTGAGTGGCGCTTACACAGCTGATATACAGGGGAGGCGCCACTTAAAACTTCAATTAAAATATTTATTAACTGCAAGTGGCGCCACTACAGGGGGCCAAGAGGGGAGGCGCCACTTAGAAAATATTTGATTAACATCAAATATAAGTGGCGCGTGAGAAGGTGAGTGGCGCTTCACTATTCACATGGTCAAAGTGCAGTTTGGTCACTGCACTTTGACCTCCTTCTCATTCTTTGATTGAAGTTTACCAACTTCCATTTCTTGTATCAAAGTCTTGTCGCAATACACCCTGTACCCTGAGTTGTTCCTGTTCTTCGACTGTAGTTCAGAAACCTTCACTTTTCGTATCAAGGTTGTGACACTTTGCACCCTGCACCCTTTGAGCTATTTAGCTGTTTAGCTGTTTGGCTATTAGCTGTTTAGCTGTTTGGCTGTAGCCTTTACAAATCACTTTTTCGTACCTTAATAAATAACCGTTGTTTCCAGGTACGTTCTTCAACTTAACAATTCTTCTATAGTTAATACTCAGATTCCTTTCACAAACCGCTGACGCCTAGTGCAACTGGTCTGGTTCACAGACGACTAACTTCGATCCAAGTCTTCGTATTATAGCCTTATTTGCATTGTTAAGTTTGCAGCAACTTCATTGCTTCGAACAATGACTGTCAATAAACACTGTAACTTCACTGGAATCTTTTCTGGTACTTAGACAACATCTCCATTATTACCACAATCTTGAATACTTCATTCTCTGTTCTTCACTGACGCTTGAACACTTAAATGAACTTCTTTCAGTGAGTATAGCTTCAAGACTGCAGTTGTCTTCTTAATCCTTTGTCTTTACCATGTCTTCAATTCTTCTAGATTCCTATGCTTCGAACACTGTCCATCTTCAATCAATGCCTTTACACTGAAATCTTCTTGTGGCACTTCTATACTGAATCTTCAACACTTCTGAAACCCTGAAAGTCTTTACACATTATTCTTCACTGAGGCATGAACATATTAATGAACTTCTTTCAGTGACCTATAGTGGACTTCAAAACTTCTTCTAATGTCTTGATTCACTGTATTTGCCTTGTCTTCATTTCTTCCTGATTTCTGTGTAGGCGTAGTATTATTTACATGTCCTGTTCTAGTGTTGAGTTATCACGATTACTATTTATACAGCTTCGTAATCTCAAACATTATGCGACATGGCATTCCTGTATCGATTGTGTCTGACAGAGACCCGAGATTTAACTCGAGATTCTGGAAAAAGTTTCAAGAATGTTTAGGAATGAAGTTAAAAATGAGTACTGCATATCATCCTCAGACTGATGGCCATAGTGAAAGGACAATTCAGACCATTGAAGACATGCTGAGAGTATGTGCACTGGATTTTGAAGGAAGGTAGGACGAGCATCTACCGTTAGTGGAGTTTTCATATAACAACAGCTATCATGCCAGTATTGGAATGCCTCCGTATGAAGCTTTATATTGAAGAAAGTGCAGATCACCTGTGTGTTGGAATGAAGTTGGTGAACATAAGATTTTGGGTCCAGAGTTAGTTCAACAAAACAGGGAAAAGATCTAATTGATTCAGAAAAGGTTGTTAGCTACTCAAGATAGGCAAAAGAAGTATGCTGATCAGTCAAGAAAGGATATGAGTTTTGCAGAAGGTGACCAAGTATTATTAAAGATTTCTCCATGGAAAGGTGTTAGCAGATTTGGCAAGAAAGGAAAGCTTAATCCAAGATATATAGGACCTTTTGAAGTTTTGAAGTGAGTTGGAAAAGTCGCGTATGAATTGGCACTACCACCCCAGATGCAGCACATTCACAATATTTTTCACATATCTATGCTTGGAAAGTATAACCCTGATATGAGTCATGTAATAGACTATGAACCCCTGGAGATTCAACCCGATTTATCCTACATAGAATAGCCTGTAGTAATTCAGGACCGTAAGGATAAGGTTTTAAGGAATAAATCTGTTAGGCTTGTTAAGGTTTTGTGGAGAAATCCTCGAGTTGAGGAATCCACATGGGAACTTGAGAGTGAAATGCTCGAAAAGTATCCCTACTTGTTTACTTAGGCTGATTCTGGATACAGAATCCTTATAGGGGGGGGAGAATTTAACGATTGAGATATTTATATATATTTAATTAATATGAGTTATATTACTTTTATGCTCCAATATGATAAAATGAGGTATGTGGTTATTTTATATGTCTAGTTGACTGCCTATTTGACCACAATGTGTTTAAGTGATTTATTAAAGTGATTAATTGATTTTTATGCTAAATTGAGGTACTGTTTGATTGTTATAAATTTATTGGTGTGTCCAATAATTATGAAATTTTATATGTATCTTCTATGTGATTTTAGAGACTTTCTAAAAATGGTGGTGTATTTAATTCTAGTCCCAGTGATTTTATATAAATCATTCATTCCTGTTTTATTCTAGAGATATTTCTCTTCTAAATTCCATATTTAATTATTGGAATGTCCAAAAATCATGAAATCTTTCCAAAATGCTCCTTGGATATTCAGAAAGTTTTTAAAAATAAAAGTTTATTTTATTCGAGCCCAAAAATATTTTTAAGGATTTTCCTACTCTTATTTTCTATTTTTGTGCTGAAACTTCAAAGATTTTTTAATTAAATATCAGTTCATCAGAAAACTATTTTAAAAATACGTGTGAGCTTTTAAATTCAATAGATTTATTTTAAAAATATAAAACATATTTTTGTACCCGTTTTCTATCAAAATTCAATTTTTAAATTGTTTTAAATCAGATTTTAGCAATTGTGACATTACTGTCTTGCCCTTAGCTTTGTTACCTTATATTCACCTTACCTGCACCATTTCTTCTTACTCTCGACTGTTGTTACCAGGTCTTTCTCGATTCCTCTCGCCTTTTCTTGTTTTGAATGAATTCTTGCTTTATGCCATGATTAAAACATGTTTTCTAGTTAGTTTTTGATTTTTCCAATCATCCTTATGCTTCATTATGTTAATTATGTACGTATATGAGCTGTCGTATGTATATATATGATGGTGAATGTATCCGTGGTTGCATGCAAAGCTTGAGTCTAGTTTGTTTCATTTTATATAAGTCGTGGTAGGTAATTTACAGAGTCTAGAAGCTGTGGCCTTAAAATTGGACTCGATTGAGCCATTTTCGTGAGCTACCATCTCCGGTGATGAGCTCCGGCGAGCCGACGACCTTGCTTTGCTATGATATGGATAGTTGATATGATTATTGGTTTCCTTGAGTTTTTATTTTAGGTCGATGATTGTTGCATGTACATATTTTGTAATTAATTAAAAATTTTGAATTTTTATGATTTAATTTCTATTCGGAATTTGATATATATGAACTAGAGTATGAATTGTAGCTTGAGTTGATGTTAACAATTATGTGTTGGTTGATTAATTTCATCACAAAGTGGACTTTTAATGAATAATTCGAATGGTCTTGCTTTCATTCGGGATTTTAGAATTCATATGTTTTTAGGTTCATTTTGATCGATTATACTATGTGTAAGCATGTTGATTCTTTGGTGGTCCATGGCTAATTCGATTTAATGCCAACTATAGGCTAATATGGTCATGTTATTCGAATTTTATGATAATGAGAATATACATTACTAGTTAACTTGGATTTGATGATATGATATAGTAACTTTGTGTATTGGCTTATAATAATATGGTTCGTATAATTAGAAGCAAATTATAGTTATTATTATAAAAGTATAGTTATAAGTGGTTGATGTACACTTATTGTGTTTGGTTGTGTCGGTTGTATTCCGACGGATAGCTCCATATGCAAGGGAGATGCTGCCAAATTTTTCTAAAAGCAAACGACTCTTTAAAACAATATTGGCAAGTCAATCCTGTATATCTATCAGTCATGAATAGTATTAGTGTTATAATTAAAGTGAATGCTTATGTGCTACGTGCCTGCCAGTGTATAATTGGTTGATTAGTAGAGTATGTCTACCGTATATTTATATATGTTAAGGAGTTACAGTAACGAAAGGGTAGAATAGCTAGACGTTAAAGAGAACGTCGAGAGTATATAAGATACTAATATAGTACTATTTATGTGTAGCTACAAAGGACGTTGAGGTGAAAGATAAAGGAAAGGCAAAAGTAGAGAGTTTGGGTCGGTGATAGTGAGATCCACCTGTTCAGCAGCTGTAGCAATCTTTTTGAGGCAAATAACTATTGCCTAATCTCTTTAAACTCATGAAGTGTTTTATGAACTGTTGTATAATCCTGCGACTGTTTTACTTTATCTCAACTGTTTTAAGATACAACATGCCTTATTTTAACTATTTTACTTAAACTGCAACCTTATACAAGTTTTGACTATACCTTAAACTTTTCAATCTCTGAACTGCTACTGATAACTTATAAACTAGTTTTAAATTCTTAAACCATCAATGTTAACTGTGACTGGTGTTTTTCACCATTTTCTTAACCTTGTTTACTTGTACTTTAACCATGATGAGTACCCTATTTCTATTACATAATCACTATTTTAAATCAGATATTTTATAATTGTTTTAAAACCTCTTGTTATACCGGTGAAATTGACCCTACAAGCTGATCTTACTCCTATAACATGATTTTCATCCCTATGTCCTGATTCCTGCTTACTTTACTGCAAAAGAGACTTGTATATAAATTTGTCTTCGAATAAAATTTACATCTGTCTCTTAACTTTTAAAAGATGGATTTAAATATGAAAGCCGACTTTCAAGAAGTCTTTTTCATCAAATGAATTGGTTATTTTAAAAGAAATGGTGTTGATATTATAGGAATTCCGATCAAAATGGTTTCTACGGATTCCTATAGGTTGGAGGCGTAAGAGGTCGAGTGACGCCGGTCCAGCACTTTTATGTGAAGACTATAATGAGATAGTCAATGGCTATAATGAGATAGCCCAAGGCCAATGGCAATAAGTGCCTTTATGAGTACTCCTTATGTCCAGAGGGACTTCGGTCCGTTATGGGGACTTTACGTGGCTGATCACCCGTATTGTCCGGGCGTTGTGAGAAAACTCCAATCAAAATGATTTGGTTTTATAAGTAAAAGTCCTAATGAAAGGACAATTTTATGAAATGATTTGGAAAACAAAGTCCTAATGAAAGGACAGTTTTATGAAATAATTTGGAAAACAATATCCTAATGAAAGGATAGTTTTACAAGTATGATTTTTGAGATGATTAGTAATGAATTTTGAAATGCCTTACAATACCCTGCTTTATATAGCACAGAACTATTATATATATCTTGATTTTGACTTCATTTCATTTATTGTTCATTGCTTCCTGTTATCCATCTAACCCTTGCGAAGTATTCCTAAACCTTGAAACGATTATTTTTAGAAGTTTCTTAAACCCTTTCACCCCAGATAATTAGAAACATTAACCCTGAACTAAACTCTTCAAATACCTGTGCTTCTATCAGTAAAAGCCATGAAAGAAAGTTTTTCGTGTAATGAATACCAAGATTGGAAATTGTGGAGTATAATCATGGGACAATGATGTTCAGGAATGATTTTTTTTAGTATGATTATGAGAAAAGATTTCTAAATTTTATATAATATTGTAGAACTGTTTTAACCTGTATGGTTACTTGCTGAGCTTTTGTGGCTCATTCTTTTATTTTCTAACCTCTACAGCTTTTGAGAATCATGGTACGTCATAAGCAGACTACCTGAAAGAACATGTCTTTCATTAACTATGCTAGGTTGGCTGCCAGTGAACAGGTAGGATCGAGGATGAGCTAACAGGAAAGACTTTGTTAAGTCTTGTACGTTTCTTAAAAGATTTTGAGATGTTGCAGAAGTTGTAATAATATTATTTTGTTATTATAAATGTAAATTTGAATGAATGTAGATATGTGCTTGTTTCATACCAATACCTTTAAAGGTCCAGGGTAGTAGTCGGGGTCGTGTATATGTGTATATTCTGTTATTATTTATGGTGCATGCATATAGGGTGTTAGTGACTCCCCGATCTAGACCCCGGGTCGGGAGGGCATCACAGTTCATGCTTTAGGGTTAAACATATCATATTAGATGTATAACAGGAAGCTATGTACAAAATATACTGGAATCGAAATGTTGACATGAGTATAGGTTCGAGGGTATACAAAACATGGTATAGAAAAGTGTGTCATGGATATATCAGCAAGAAGGTTATAATAAGTCGAAAGGGTTTATACTTGCGTCAAAAGTAGCTTTACACAAAGTCACACTAGATCAAGAACCTTCCTCTTTGGCTTTCCCTTTTCCTCTAGGGTCTACGTTCTTCGGATCTACATAAATAAAGTACTACTTCAGAATCTATTTAACTTTCGAAGCTCGATTAAAAATGTCTAAGTTAAACTACCCTTTTCGATATATTACTAATTCTTTCATAAAAATTTCATCTCCAAAACATTTTATTTAGGCAGAAAACGAACTGGCTAAATCACAAATCAGACAGAAAATTCCAAGTTTGTGCGGTCTATACTAAAATATGCATAACTTTTTACTCGTTAATCCAAACTATACAAGGTTTTCGCATATATAAACTTGAAATCATGAGGAACAATTATATCACATATCCACTTTCAAAAACAGAACATTACAGTCTCAGCTATACTGAACAGAACATGGCAGTTGGTACGTCAACATTAACACTCTTGTTCTTAATCATCAATTAATCAAAACTACTCCAATCTACCTTTAGTTCTTAAAAAGTTGAATATATATATATATATATATATATATATCAACTACAAATTTTCGGATTTGTATCACAAAAACTAGCAGCTAGCAATCAAGATTAATCCAAGTATCAAACTCAAATAAAACAAGTAAAATTTATAAATTTCGAATTAAACACAAGTAAATTGAGATATATAGGATAGGTTAACACGCAGCTAGAAAAATCTAATACTTCCTACTATTAATATCATAATCTGAATCCTAACACAACAAAGAATCAAACCCACACCACCAGCTCCCTAGAGGTTACGACCGATGATATCAAATTTTGATGGAAACCCAACAATGGGTGTTTCGACACCAAAATTGTTCCCTTCTACCAATCTTCAATACAACATACCAAGACAACAATCAAGTTTTCAAATCATCCCTCTAAACTCATAGCATGCAGCTGCAATAAATATAAGAACACAAGCTAAACAACTATTTTATAATCTAGGGAACTCATTTTCATCATTATTCATACCACGAATTCACCGTAGTTCATCATTGGTGGCGGTGAAGTCTCGGTGGTGCCCGGATTGGGGTTTCCAACATAAAACTCTACCGATTTAAACTATAATAGCAATAATTTGCATTTTTTACAACACCAACAAAGAATAATTCAGAAATCTTGAAAGCAAACCCACAATAGCCATTTGACCTTAGCACAACACACACGAACACGTACATAGACGACTATACCATAAACACGAATGAACAAGGAGCACGAATCCGGCCTCAAATCTCATAAAACAACCGGAAAAGAGCTTGCATACAGATGAGAGAAAAGCAAGAGAGTTGCGATATTAGAGAGAGATGGAGAGCTAGAAGGGTCTGATAGAAATTAAATAAAGGGCTGGGGGGTATACGGCGTAGGCTAGGGGAATTTTTAAATAGAATATTTTTTCTAATTTCTTTTATAAAACAAAATGAAAATACTAGAATTAAATTTGTAAGAAAATGAATAATGTTCGGAAATATTAAAAATTTATTTTTACACTATATAAAATAAAATGAACTTTCTCCTCATATTTTTAAAATAATTTTAGGATGAGTAACTAATTAAATATGGATTTTACAAGAAAAATTGTTTTAAAAACATTAACCTTGTAAAATCTGCCAAAAATGTTTAAAAGCCAAAAATAAATAATTTTATATTTCTAAACAATTTCTAAATATACAAGGAGAATAATGCAAAATATTTCATGATTTTTGGATATTCCAATAATTAGTTATGAAATTTAAAAGATAATTATTTTCAGAATACAACAAGATTTGAAAATTTATTTAGAAATCATGGGGCTCAAAATAAATGAACCGTTATTTTTTAAAAAGTCTCAAAATATGTAATAATGCAAAAGAAATCATAATTTTTGGATACTCTATTATTTTTATAAAATTTAAATAGTAGCTAAAAACAGCTTAAAAATTCATTTAAAAGCACTTACGTTCAAAGATATGAAGATTTACACATACGGATATCAAATACATGTTAAATAAGTACAACACATAATCTAAGTATGTCCAAATAATCACAATGTATCAAACTGGAATACAATCTTTCTTATTATTATAATACAATTTATACAGGCGTTATATATATTCTTTAAATAGTGCTTCCTCCTGATTTTCCTGAACTTCACCTTGTGACTTCTGAGCACTGCTCTGTGACTCATAGGCTTCTTGTGAGCCATGGAAATCTTCCTTCTTGGCTTGGTGACACTGGTAGATTGTACTTTGTTTTGCCTAACAATGGATTCCTCCATATTCTCTTGTATCTCCATCTGCCTAGCTATCTCTTCATAATTCTCAGTCTTTCTGGCAACTTCTTTGATTCCTGATACAATTGCACCACCTAGTATTTTCTCACCAGTTGGTATATTTTCAGTACTTTTTTTTGCATCATCACTTTTTTTTGCATCATTAATCATGATTTCCTTTCCTTTCTTTTTCTCTTCCAAAGAGCTTCCTTGACTACCTTGAAGGAACTTTTCAACATTTTCATTACTTTCTTTGGTGGCCTCTTGTGCACTTTGATTTACAAGTATTCAACCTCCCCTTCTACTTGTGTAACTGGGAAAAAATTGGTATCAAATCCTAAAGTTTAAAATTGATCAAAGATGTCTGGAAACAAAGATGACAATTCTAAGATTCATATGCTCAAGAGGAACGAATATACGCACTCGAAGGTTAAGATGTTACACCATCTGGAGTCTAGAGACCTTGACTATCTTGACAGGATTTATGATGGACCTTATGTGCCCTCAAGGCTTGTTCCTCTAACCAATATTGAACAAAAAATCATTGGAGAGCACTTTGTGAACAAAGGGCTGTGTGGTCAAAGGAGGACAAGGAGAATGTCCTTAAGGAGGAAAAAGTGAAGAACATCATCTTTAACAGTTTGGACTCTGTTCTCACGAACTATTTTATACCATGCAAAACTGCTAAAGAGATGTTGTCAAACTTGAAATGCAACGTGAAGGAACCAGAGATGTCAAAAAGAATGCAAGGTCTCTGCTAATTCAGGAGTATGAGTATTTTGAAGCAAAAGCTGGAGAGTCCATCATTGAGATGTATGATAGCTTTACTAAACTCCTAAATGAGATGGTGTTGGTCCCTACTATTGTAGAAGGGGGTGTTGAATGCAATATCTATATTCAATCACCGAATTTCGGATTTAAAAATATTATTTTAAATAATCATGAAATATTAATTTTAATGAAATAATGTTCAAGTAGAAGATATAATTTTAAACTTGAAAAGTATTACAAAATTAATATGATGAAAAGTGTTTATAATTGATAAAATATTCTAGAACGATTTTGACATGAATTGTTCTTGTTTAACAATTATATTTCAAACTAGCACAAAAAGTCTATGAATATTACAATGCACACAAATTACTGAATTTGAATGTTTTCAACAACGTAAATAATGATGACAAGAACCTCATATATATAGAGGTTGAAACTAGCAAGACTTTTGAATAAAACTTATTTAAAAAATCAAAAAGACTTTATAAATTAGCCTTCAAGACTTTTGAAATAAGCTGGGAAAAGACTATTTTTCCCTCGGTAAGACTTTTGAAAAAGTCTTAAAAAATATCAAAATTCGGTAAGACTTTATTTATAAGTCTTATTTAATTGATTTACAATTCGGTAAGGCTTCTTAGAAAGTCTTGCTGAGATATTTCGGTAATACTTTTTATACATGGGGTAACAAGACTTTCTCTAAATAATAAATAAAAGGCTTTTTTTAACTTAATTAATTCCACGAATTTTAATTAATTAATTTATAAATTAAATCAATTCAAGATGAATTTATTTCAGTAAATAAATTAATAATTAATTAACTTTTGATAGTAGAATTAATTAGTTTTTTTACTGCACAACCATTGTAGATTTGACTTGAATCTATCTGTCTTCATTATCTTCTATCTGAAAATCACTTGAGTTAGATGATAAATATTTATTAAATTAGTTGACACATAAATGTACTGTCTGGTTTATTTGTGCCATACTAAAATAAATATTCTTCACCTTTTAACTTTAAAAGTTGTGATCTTCTGTCTTGTTCTCGCTTCTAGCATTGTCTCTAATATTTCTTTTCTTTGAATCTTTTTGCAATAGCCACTTGGAATCTTCTTTGTCTTCTGAACTCTTATGAAATACTACTTCTTTATTTTTCACCGATGCTTGAACATATTAATGAACTTCTTCCGGTGTAATCTAGCAACCTCATAAAAGTACTTCTGAAAATCTGATTCTTTGTCATCTTTGAATATATTACTGTTTTTTCTTATCTGAGTTGTCATCTATTTATTACAAATAGGCTCAGTAATATGCCTTTCAATCTCCCCCTATTTGTTGTTAAACATTTAACACACAAATTTCTAGAGGATAACTCAATTAACAACTAAGAAAGTAATACAACATGTAAGAACTGTAAATAATAAAAAATTCCTGGTATTATATTTAACAATTTTCCAGATTCATGCTTGAAAGATAAATACAAGATAGATGTTCCTCTAGAGTAAAAAAATTACATAGTTTCTATCTTGACTATCTAACTCTTCAGTCTTCAGAAGTATCAACTTCGCCTTCTTCTAGAGTTGAACTCTTATGCACAGGTGTCCTCGGTACCTCTTCAGTAACTGATGTTCCTGTTGTAGTGGATTTTCCATACAACCTTTTTTGCTCAGCTCGTGCTAATTGCCATAGCACTTCCTGCTCTACAGGATCTTCTTCTTCTTCTTGGACATTAAATGGCTGATTTGAATTTATCTTTGACATTTTCCGGATGTAAGATGGAATCTTCTTTGATAAACAGTACTTTCGGATCTTTTCAGCGGCATCTAACTTGTCTTGAGATCCGAATCCTTTATTTTTGAGCATTTTCTCTACCTCAATCATGTATTTGACTGTGCATTTCTATAAGGATTCCTCATATAACTTTAATTTTTGATAAAACTTGTTTGATAAGAATCTTACTTCAAGAGGATCGAGAATGATTTGTGGATTGACAACTCTTGCAAATTCTCAAAGTCTATCTCCTAGCAATTCATTTTCTTCTGAGCTTCATCTTACTTTGTTCAACAAAGTCTATAACACAGATAGAGATCTTTCTCTGAAGAACTCCATAGAAACTCTGAATGTGCCATTCCTGTGTGTATAGACTAATATATGCCAATCTTCAAGAATGTGATCTACTATGATAGTGATGTAATCCACTTCTTCTTTCAGGGCTTTCATAAAACTGTCAATACTATCATTTGAATTTTCCAAGTGTTCAATTAATGACTTTAAATGCTTATCTTCAAATGGAACCTTCTAAAGCTTGTCCAAGATTTCTCTGGCAGTGTCCCACTTAGCACCTATCTTCAGATTCACATCTCTCATCTTTTCCTTCACAATAATAGCCCATAGATTCTGTTTTTCTAGACTTTCTTTCCTTTCTGCCTGTGCTCTTTCCTTGACTAGAGCTTTCAGTTGCTCAATTTTAGCATAGCTTTCCTTGATGTCTTCTTTCAGCTTCCTCATGGCCTCTTCATAGGCAGGATCATACTCTTTCTCTTTTGGAGACAAAAATTCTTCATCAAAGGCATTATCTTCTTCAGCTCTACAGTAGTCAGGATTAAATGTTTCATCTTGAGCACTGTCTTCTATGAATTGATCTTTAGGAAAGTATTGGTATTCTGGAACATATGACTCAAATTGATCTTCAGAATATAATTTGGCTTTGCTTTTATCTCCAGTAGCCCCTTCTTCTTCAGCTGCACTTACTTTCTCCTTTTCTTTCTCCCCCTTAGTTGAGGGATCCTCTATAGATTTAGAAGCTTCAATTGATTTGACAGCTTTTTCCATGGTCAGATTGACGTGCTTCATCCCTTCATTTCGGTGAACCATCCCTTCATCTAGCTTGTTGAAGCGCTTAGATGAGATTTCTTCATTTTTAATTATTCTTTGAGTCAAGCTTCTTTCCACATCATCAATTCTTTCATTTATGTGGGTAATCTCCTTCATATCCTCATCAATAAGACTTTGAACATTCTGGATATCTTGAGTTTTGAGGAGAATACTTGACTTGATATTTTCAACATCTTTCCGCATGATTGTCAGCTGTACTGTTACAGAGGCAGACTTGGATTCTGCTTGTGTTTTTTCCTTTTCTAACTTAGCTTGAACAACCTACATTTCTTTCTAGAGAGCTTCCATTTTTTACAATAGTTCACTCTGTGTGCACTCACCTCGCTTGCACTCTTGTTTGTTTGACTATCACTACGTGCATGTGTTTCACGCGGTGTTTGCCTCACAACACTCGTGTTTAGCTCCTGTCCAGATCCTAATGTTGTACCTATATATAATATTATAGCTGTTGAAGAGTCGAAATGCTCTTCTGATGCTTGTTAAGGAATTTCCACAACAAGTTTATCTTGAAATGGCTTTACTACTGACGTAGTTACTCCATGAATGGAGTCCCAACTCCCTCTATGGATTGGGTGCCTATCAAATCCACTAGTGGATAAGAGAACTTCCTTGGAAGGAACTGGATGTGAGAAATCCAGGGGTGTCACCACCTCAGACAATGTAATACGTGGCTTGTTAGAGTTTGTGGTGCCCCTCAATACCTGTAATGGCACATGATACTTTACAATATGAAAAATATTTTGTTCCATTATGAATGTGGCATCTTTTAAGTTTGTTCCCAAAATATTTTCTTTAGAAGCTGATGTGCTCTCATGTGATTGTGTTTCTGAAGGTGGAGGTCCTGCTAGAGTGAGTGATAGCAGTGTACGTGACTCTTCACAGGATGCCACGGCTGGATGTCGAATTTTAATAGAATCACCCGGTTGATCGAGTGAGTCCAGAGACTGTTGTATTTCCATTTCAAAGTCCATATCTCAATGAGAGGATAAAGATAGGTCTGCAGTTGTCTGAGGTTCATTTCTCGATCTTTTTGATGGTGGAGACAGAGCTGCGGGTTCACTCACTGTGATACCTTTACCTCTTGCGTTTCTTACAGGTTTCTTCTTTTTTCTGATTAGACTCAACGAAGTGGAGGAAGAATAAACTGTTTGTGGCTCTACCACAGTTTGGGTGTGTGATATTACTTGTTGTACCTGTGCCTCTTGTTCTGGAAGTTGAGCTGCTTCAAGTAAAAACTGTGCAGAATGTTCAACTTCCATTGGCACTTGTTCTGGCTCTTGCTGAAGCGGTTGAGCCTGTGCATGATTGGCTATTTGATTAAGAATATTTTCCATGTATTCAGTTGTTTCAATGGTCACCCCTTCAAATTTGTTCTTATTACCGAGTCTGGTGAACAAATTTTTATGAGTTATTGGGGAAACTTCCACTGGGCTGTTTACAAACCTTGCTTTGTCCTCCTCTGACAGTACATTATTCAATAGCAACATTAAGAATCTTGGATATAAAAAAGAAATTTTCTTATCCACATTTAAGTTTCTGCTTTCAGGAGTGCCCATCTTCCTTATCATTTCTGTCAAAATCATCTTCCCAAAATTGATTCTTTGGTTGTGGGCCACAGAATACCCAATAACTTGGAGGAGAGTTGAAATGTTATGGAAGTTGGTCTTTATTGTTGGAGAGAACCCTTTTACTAAGGTGTAAAAGAAATAATCTCATTCGCTCACCAGGTGGAATTTAGACAGCTTTACCAGATCTATTGTGCCTTGATAGTGAATTGACTGTAAGAAGTTGGTTATATCTTCAACTGTGGGTAGGGTCTCGAAATTTTTTGTTGGGAACCCTAAGACTCTGTTTACATCAATTTCATCTATTATGTATTCCGTCTCTTCAATTCTGAATGAAAATTGAACCAGCCTATCATTCGAAATATTTCCGACAGTGGAGTACAAGGCTCTCAGAGGTTCAATCTTTAATGGTGTGCTCAAAGTAATTATTGTCCTTACCAGTGAATGCCCGTTCATAAATCTAATCCACAGCCTAAATCTATCTTCATGGCACTTCTCTAGATCAAAATGTCCAATAAAATTTGTCTTGGCAATTACAAACATTGTAGCCATTTTAATTAACTAGGATTTTAGCAAATTTAATTATATCAAATTTTATAAATCGATTTAATCTCACATAAAATCGATATAACTGCCTCAAATACAAACCCTAAGTCCAAAATCAATACTTAAATCGAATTAGCACACACAAAAACTTACAATCACAGTCCTTAACCTATAGAAATCGATTAACCCAGTTCAATTCCTTGATTTCAGTCATACTTAATACGCTAAAAGCTTGTAAATTTGATAAACATCACCTTAGCAGGTGTGGGGATCAAAATCAACTAGTAAAACAAAGGTTTTTCAAAGGTCTTGTGTGCATGAGTATATATAAAGTGTGTGTATATCTACAAGGTAAAAAGACAAAAAAACGATTAAGTGTTTAATCTGGGTCGGTAAGACTTTTACTCGGTAAGACTTTTAAAAAATTTTGCTGAGTTTTTTTAATAAGAATAAAACTTTTTCTCTTTTTTTGGTTTGATAAGACTTTTTAAATTAAAAATATTGGTTTTCAATAAAACATCTCGGTAAGACTTTTTGGAAAGTCTTGCCGAGTTTTGAAATTAGAACTAGTTTTATAAAACTCTTTAAAATGTATTTCCGAACAAGTTAAACAAAAGTCTTGCCGAAAATTTGACTATTTAAATATATTTACATAAAATATATATATAAACAAAAATAAATACATACAAATATTATTAATTGTTCAAAAATTCGAAATAAATGAAGGAAATTTTATTTGAAATTTAGATTAATTCATAAAAATTAAATAACTAAATATTTACATGCAACTAAATTATTAATGACATATAATGATTATTTATTTTATTAATTGCTCCAATTAATTTAGGAATTAGATTAATTCAGACTTGAATTAATTTAATGAATAAATTAACTAAATAGTTAATAACATGATTATTATTAATGTGCAATAATAATTTGAAAAACATACAATAAATTACATACTAATGTTTATATATGCTTAAAATAAATATAAGTACTTATGCTATAATTGAAATATTTATCTATTAAGAGTATAAAATTATTCTTAAAATAAATTATCCAAATATTCATAAGCCCAATGATATTGTTGATTCAAGTCTCATAAACCCTTTAAATATTAAAATTTAATATTTATGAACTCAAATCAACTCCTAGCAAACAAAAATTAGTCATTATTTAACATCCCTGATTCACTAACCAACTTAGAGAAAGTGGATTTATCAAGTGGTTTTGTGAAGATGTCGGCTATTTGATCTTCTGTGGGTACAAAATGTAACACCATAGTTCCATTCATGACATGCTCTCTCATGAAATGATACCTTATGCCAATGTTCTTGGTTCAAGAGTGTTGTACATGATTGTTGGAGATGGCTATTGCACTTTTGTTGTCGCAGAAAATGGGAATTTTGTTCAACACAAGTCCATAGTCATTTAGCTGATTCCTTATCCACAAGATCTGTGCACAACAGTTACATGTCGCAATGTATTCTACTTCGGCTATTGAGGTAGACACTGAGTGTTGTTTCTTGCTGTACCAGGAGATCAATCGACGTCCTAGAAACTGACAGCTTCTAGAAGTACTCTTCTTCTCCATCCGGCATCCAACATAATCTGAATCTGTAAAGCCTATTAGATCAAAACCTGTATCTTTAGGTTACCAAATTCCAAGATTTGGTGTACCCTTCATATATCTGAAAATTCGTTTAATGGTTATAAGATGAGATTCCCTAGGATCAGATTGAAACCGTGCACATAAGTATGTTACAAACATTATGTCAGGTCTACTTGCAATTAAGTATAATAATGAGCCTATCATACCTCTGTAGCTTGTGATGTCAACCTTCTTACCAGTTTCATCTTTGTCAAGCTTGGTGGCTGTTGGCATAGGGGTTTTTGCCGGTGAGGAGTCTTTTAGACTGTATTTTCTCAGAAGATCCCTTAGATATTTTGATTGGCAAATAAAAATCCCATCTTCATTTTGCTTGACTTGCAGTCCAAGGAAAATGATAGCTCACCCATCATGCTCATTTTGTACCTACTCTGCATTAACTTAGCAAATATCTTACACAAGTTTTCATTAGTAGAACCAAATATAATATCGTCAATATAAACTTGGACAAGTATCATACCTTTATCATGCAATCTATAAAAGAGAGTTTTATCTATGACACCTCTTATGAAACCATTTTCAAGTAAAAATTTAGAGAGAGTGTCATACCATGTCCTCAGTGCTTGCTTGAGCCCATAGAGAGTTTTGAATAGAAAATAAACAAAATCAGCAAACTCTGGATTTTCAAAGCCACGGGGCTGCTTCACATATACTTCCTCTTCTAACTCTCCATTTAGAAAGGCACTCTTCACATCCATTTGATAAACTTTGAAATTGGAGTGTGCTGGGAATGTTAGAAATAACCTGATGGCTTCAAGTCTTGCAACTGGTGCATAGGTCTCATCATAATCAATTCCCTCTTCCTGGGAATAATCATTTGCCACCAGTCTGGCCTTGTTCCTTATAATAATTCCATCACCGTCTAATTTGTTCATAATTACCCATTTAGTGCCAATCACAAATCTATCTTTTGGCCTGGGTACTAGTGTCTATACCTCTTGTCTCTCAAACTGATTAAGCTCTTCTTGCATGATAAGAACCCAATCTGGATCAGTTAGTGTGTCTTCAATTTTCTTTGGTTCTTCTTGAGATAAAAAAACAAAAATAGACATTCATTTAAAGTTGCACTTCTGGTCCTAACTCCAACATCTGGATTACCTATAATCAATTCAAAAGGATGATCTATGCTCCATATTATTTTCTTAGGTAGGTTTGATCTTGATGATTCGCCTCGATATTCATTGTGATGTTGTGTTCTACTAGTAGATCCATCATCTCCCCCTTAGTCGCTGCCAAGATGACTTGTTGATCCACCACTTATATTAGTAGTATCTGTAGTTTTTCCATTGTTTCCACCACTATTACATGGATCTTTATCATCATTATTGTCATTATCATTTCCTGCTGCAACCTTAGGTTCTTCTTCATCATCGGAATGTGAGTCTGGATAATTAGAATACTTGGGAGTTTAGTGTCATCAAAAGTAACATTGACACTTTCTTTTACTTGATGTTGATCAATTATGTACACCCTATGCTCTTCTTGAATAACCACAAAAAATAGCTTTGTGTGCCTTGGCCTCGAACTTGCCACGATGTTCATCTTCATCTTTCAGCACATAACATATGCCTCCAAATACATGAAAGTACTTGAGTGTTGGTTTCTTGCCAGTCATTAATTCATAGGGAGTCTTCATATGACCTTTATTTATTAGAGTTCGATTCTGGGTATAACATGTTGTGTTTATTGCTTCAGCCTGGAAGTAGATAGGTAACCTTGATTCACTTAACATTGTTCTTGCAGCTTCAATTAGGGTTCGATTCTTCCTTTCTACAACTCTATTCTGTTGCGGAGTCCTTGGCGCTGAGTATTGTCTTATTATCCCCTTGTTTGATCAAAAGTCATTCAGAACTTCATTCTTGAATTTTGTTCCATTGTCTTACCTGATTGCCCGGACAACTAACTTTCAATCTAACTCAATTAGCTTTACATGATCAATCACCAATTATGGAGTTTCATCCTTAGAGTTCAAGAATAAAACCCATGTGTATTTTGTGAAGTCATCTACAATCACTAAGGCATATCATTTTCTTTCCATAGACATAATATTAACTGGACCAAATAAATCCATTTGTAATAAATGAAGTGGTTCAGTAATATTTGAAGTATATGTGCCTTTGTGACTTGCTTTCTTTGACTTTCCTTTCTCACATGCCTCACACAATCCTTCTTGTATAAATTCCATCGGAGGCAGTCCTTTCACCAAATCCCTCTTGACTAGAGAGTTCATTGTTTTAAAATTTAGGTGTTTGAGTTTCTTGTGCCATAGCCAGCTTTCTTCTGATGAAGCCTTTGAGTAGAAACAGTTTGCTTCATATTTAGTTCCTGAGTTGAGATCGGCTATGTACAAGTTTCCTTTCCTTACTCCACGTAAAGCCAGTTTGTCGTCTTTAGAATGAGCGATTAAAAACTTTTCCTTGATAAAGTTTACATTATATCCTTTATCACAGAAGTGACTAACGCTGAGTATATTGTGCTTAAGTCCTTCCACTAAAGAGACATTTTCAATGATAATATTTCTAGCATTTAACTTGCCATATCCCGTAGTCATTCCTTTGTTGTTATCTCCGAAGGTGACGATTAAGCCAGCTCTTTCAACCACGTCTGATAGCAAGGCTCTATCTCCGGTCATATGCCTTGAAGATTCGCTGTCAGGATCCATACAACCCGGTTTACCTATTTAACTCCCTGCAAATATCAAACAGATTAAATCATCTTCGGAGCCCAAAATTGATTGGGCCTGACATACTTAAAGAATTGACCTTTGTCAGCTTTGACAACAGATCCTTTCCGAACAACAACAGCATCCACTGTGACTGTATTTAGATTCCTATAAACAGTTTTAACAACTTTCTATTTAGACTATGAATATTGTTAGTGTAGGTGCCCTAGAGGCAATACAATTTGTCCTTTTAATAAACATTTATGTCATTTGATTATTCAATAAACGTATTTATTATGACTTTAATTACTGCGATATATTTGTTAGCATAATAAATGTCCTTAGAATCATGATACTCGTTATATAGTTTAAGTACATGACTTGAACTTGAGATTATATAATATATCATATTCTTAAAGGTTCCCTAGTCGAGTATTATTATGATAGGACAATAATAATACATAAATAGACTAGTATGTTGTTTGACAGATAACCACATCTCATTGGTTATAAGTATGGGGATACTAAAGTCAATACATAGGTACATGTAGGGGTACATGGTACTGGACAGACCCACAGTGAGATTCTTCATGTTTAATTAAGTCATAAGAAAGACTCACAGTGATAATGGTGTAATGATCCTCTGACTTGAGATCATTATATTTCTATACGAGGATTGATATACTTTGACTACATTAAAAGTTACCTTTGACCGGGTGATGATAAAAGTGGACATCGGGTATATCATGAGTCGTATGAGAAATATGAATGATAGATAAAGGATTTAACCCTCCTATAATTAGGAGAGATATTATTGGCCTCTTGATTGAGTGAGACTATAAAATGCATGGCCGTGCTCAAATAATGATTTGTTTTTCATAGTCTACTCATGGATCAAGTAAACCCGGATTAAATGTTGAAGAGGATGACTAAATACATGCCTCGAGTTTAATCTATAATATATATGGTTAAAGGGATTATACGGAAACATTAATCACGAAAGGTTTTATCGAATCACGATTTAATTATTGTTTAATTAGGTAGCAATGATGTATTACTAGATACCGCTCATTGTTTATAATTTTATTGGAGAATAAAATTATTGCTAATTAAATAATAGCCTATAGGGTCACACACATAGAGCACCTAGAGGAATAGTTAATTTAAATTATAGATTTAAATTAATTGATGATTAATTCGAATTTATTATATTAATTAAGTGAGACTTAATTAATTGAAATAAATTCGAATTTGAAGAATTATATTTCTGCCAATAATAATTAAGTGTGACTTAATTATTAATTAAATAATAGAAGCATGTTTTATTATTTAATCCTATGCCTACATGGGTTAGGTTTTTGCTAAAAAAGGCCCATTAACCAATCATTATAAATAGATAATGATAGGTTAAATGGCTTGCACGTTTTTGTAAAAACCCTAGCAGAAGAGGCAGCATAGGAAGAGGCAGAGAGAATTCGAAATCTATCAAAGGAGGCTAGTACTTCCGTTCCGTGTTCAAGATCGTGAGACGTTCTTGAAGGTGCTCGTGTGGATACCATAGAGGTGCTTTCGAGAGGAAGACACAAATCGTGATAGCAAGGATCTCCGTTGAGTTCGTGGCATTCAAAATCTTAATAGGTATGATTCGATTATCACCATAATCCGTCAATTCTTATACATGATCCTGCGTTTGGGTTCCGAAAATTTTCGTTATATTTACGTTTATCCGCTGCGTTTTATGCCTCGGAACCCAACAATGGCATCAGAGCTACGTGTATAAGGGACTGATTTGGTTACGTGTTAACTGTATTTGATGCAAATATGCCTGTTTTGGTGACTGCCATGCCACTGCCATGCTACTGCTTTGTTACTGCCATGCTTCTGCCATGCTATGTTCTTCATGTATATTCGAATTGTAATATGTGGTGATGATACTAGCATGTTAATGATTTGTCATGACTGATTTATATGCCATATTGCGATTTGTATATTATGCATGAGGGTCAGTTTGTATAGTGATATAAACTGGTGGACAGATTATGTTGGACATGATCTGTTAACTGGGATATGATAAGTATGTATATGATACATGCTTCTGAAACTGTATAAGATGCAGTGGGAAAAAGGGCCAACAGATATGATCTGTAGTTCAGAAATTGATGATTTCTGAATAGGACTGGTCTTCGAAAATAAAAAAAAATTCTGATTTCGAGCTGACCGGGCAGCTCGACCCCAGCCGGGGGCTGCCGCCCCCAGACCCCGCCTGGGGCTGCCGCCCCAGACCCCGCCTGGGGCTGCCGCCCCAGACCCCGCCCAGGGGCTGCCGCCCCCGGACCCCCGCCCAGGGGCTGCCGCCCCCGGACCCCCGCCCAGGGGCTGCCGCCCCCGGACCCCCGCCCAGGGGCTGCCGCCCCCGGACCCCCGCAATAATTTATTTTGTGTACTTGAGCATGGTGCTGGTTATGGCCCTTAGACCCCTAGATTAATGGTTTTTGGTTTTGGTTTTATAAATACGACTTGCATGTCGTTTTCTTCATTCTTGTAATTGTTTAACCTCGAATGTAACTCGAGTTTTCTTATGTAAGTACATTAGCTTAGATTGTATTCAATTATTCCATGTAATGTACTTGAAAACTGAAAGATGATCCAAGAAGAGGAGCAGGCACTAGTGGATACAAGAAGAATGAAGACATGTAATTGTATTTATATTTTACCACCATAGATTGACTTTGATCCTTTCATTAGCTCGAAAGGATCACATAGGAAAGGGGCCATAACCAAGCACGTTTACATACTGCACTTTACATATTGATGTATGAATGATGCATGCTTTAATTAGATTAATCATGTATGTATGTATGTATGTATTAGATACGACACCCATGCCATGCTTGTTTAAACAAGATAAAATCTGTAACGATTCAAGATTTTAAAATCAACAAACGATCATGAGATTCTTGTGTTTATGAAATATGGATTTTTAAAACACGGAATTGAATATGGATTTTGATATCTATAATTGGGATTTTCTGACAAAAACGGATATGCGTATTCGTAAGGCTGATGGGTTTTAAGTGTGACCACTGGTATCCTCCATCTACCTGGGAAATGAACAATTTAAGATGTCAATTTGAAATATTTAGTTCAAGGAAAAATTGAGGATCTCTTCATGATGTGATCATGATCGTCGTAAAATTTTCTAAACCCCTTAACAAAATATTAAGTTTTAATCAGATGCTTTCCAATGAATGAACACTCATCGAATCCTAGATCGATTAGGGGAAAGACTGTCAGTGGCAGGGGACTCCTGTCTATCGTGGTGAGATGCGACGAATATAAACGGTTATATTCGGCCGTTGTATCATTGGGTCAAACTTAACTGAGTCGTCATAATAAGGTGAAAGTAAACGGTTATATTCAACCATTATGAACTTAGAAGCATAGAGTTTGGTTAAAAATCTATTAGATAGATAAGATCAATCGTTGCTCACCAAACTATCCAAGAATTATATATGATATAATTGACAAATGTTGTCTACCTAAATAATCATTCTTAAGGACTTCCAGTGGTTGACTTGAGACATGACGAAATATGGATCTTGGCTCACTAGAAAGGATTATGGGATATACTTTCCAAATTAATAGTAAGGGCTATTGATTTGATAAAAATAGTGGGAGATATATTATGAATGTATCATAATCATTTGAACATAATAAATAACTCAGACAATCTAATGTTTAATTTTGTGCTTTTATCATTGTAGATACCAAGTAATGGCAAACAACACAAACACACTATCCGTACGATCTGTCCTTGAGAAGGATAAGCTGACAGGAGGAAACAACTTCCTAGACTGGCAGAGGAATTTGAGGATTGTCCTCAGGCAGGAGCGCAAGCTTCATGTCATTGATATTCCTCCGGCAGGTCCCCTTCCTGAGGGCGCTACTGTTGAGGAACGAGCGGCCCACACAAAGGATGAGAATGATGCAACTGATGTTGCGTGTCTTATGTTAGCAACTATGAGTGCTGAGCTTCAAAGACAGCATGTGCATATGGATGCATATACTATCAATGAGCACTTGCAAAGCATGTTTGCAAGCCAAACTCGTCAAGAAAGGTTCAACACGAGCAAATCACTCTTTAACTGCAAACAAGGGGCAAATGAACCAGTTGGCCCACATGTTCTGAAGATGATTGGTTACATTGAGTATCTTGATACTTTGGGTTTCCCGATTGGTCCGGAAACTGGTATTGACCTAATCTTGAATTCTTTGAACAACAAATTCACTCAGTTTGTTATGAACTACAATATGAATGAGTTTGACAAAACACCTACTGAATTGTTGGCTATGTTGAGAACATATGAGACCAACATGAAGACGGCTGAACCTGCTCCCATACTGATGGTGGGCAATAAAGGTAAGGCCAAAGGGAAAGGCAAGTGGAAGGGTAAGAAGAAGACAGGTTCTGATTCTACACCCAATCCAAAGTCAGGTCCTAAACAGGCTTTAAAGCCTAAAGGTGGGGTCGCTAAGGGTGAATGTCACTACTGTAAGAAAACTGGTCACTGGAAGAGAAACTGTTCAGTTTACTTGGAGGATCTGAAGAAGAAGAGGGCTGAGCAAGCTTCTAATTCAGGTATATATGTTATAGAAGTCAATCTGTCTATTTCTACATCTTGGGTATTGGATACCGGATGTGCTTCTCACATTTGTATAAATGTGCAGGAAATGCAGAGAAGTAGGACATTGGCTAAAGGAGAAATGGACCTACGAGTTGGCAACGGAGCAAGAGTTGCTGCTTTAGCTGTAGGAACATATTATTTATCTTTGCCCTCTGGGCTAGTTTTAGAACTGGATAATTGTTATTACGTGCCTGCGATTCGCAGAAACATTATTTCTGTTTCTTGTTTGGACAAGAAAGGTTTTTCGTTTACAATAAAGGACAACAGTTGCTCTTTTGCTTTGAATGATTTAACCTATGGTGTTGCGCGTTTGTTTAATGGTTTATATGTTCTTGACTTAGATAATCCTGTCTGTAATATAGAAAACAAACGACTTAAAGTTAATGACTCAAATCAAACATACCTCTGGCATTGTCGTCTAGGCCATATAAATGAGAAACGCATATCCAAATTACATAAGGATGGATATTTGGATAAGTTTGATTTTGAATCATACCAAGAATGCGAATCTTGTTTGCTTGGTAAAATGACTAAAGCCCCTTTCACTGGTAAGGGTCAAAGGGCCACTGAACGTTTGGAGCTAGTACATAGTGATGTATGTGGCCCAATGCGTGTGATGGCTAGAGGAGGCTACTACTACTTCATAACATTTACTGATGATTTCAGTAGATATGGATATGTATATCTTATGAAGAATAAATCCGATTCTTTTGAAAAGTTCAAAGAATACAAGGCTGAAGTAGAGAAGCAAATTGGCGGAGGTGCAAGTATTAAAATCTTACGATCTGATCGTGGAGGAGAATACTTGAGCACTGAATTTAAAGATTATTTAAAGGAGTGTGGTATTGTATCACAACTCACTCCGCCAGGTACACCTCAATGGAATGGAGTTTCAGAGAGGAGAAATCGCACCTTGTTGGACATGGTGCGATCGATGATGAGTCATGCAGATCTTCCAATTAGTTTCTGGGGTTATGCTCTAGAAACAGCGGCTTTCACACTTAACCGTGTTCCTACTAAGAAGGTTCAAAAGACTCCATATGAGATATGGGAGAAGAAACGGTCAGGCATGAGCTTTATGAAAGTTTGGGGATGCAAGGCGTTTGTGAAGCGTCAAGTATCTGACAAGCTTGGACCTAAATCTGAAGAGTGCAATTTTGTGGGATACCCTAAAGAAACAAAGGCGTATTATTTCTATAGTCCTTCTGAGCAAAAAGTGTTTATTGCTCGAGATGCTGTCTTCATGGAAAGGGATTTTGTTTCCAAAAGAAACAGTGGGAGAACTATAGACCTCGATGAAGATCGAGAACCACAAAATAACATTGAACCTGAAGTGGAACAAGAGCAGGAAAATAATAACGCTCAACAAACACAGGTTGTTCGTAGAACTGGTAGAATTCGCCATGAGCCAGAGAGATATGGATTTCTTTTGACTCAATGTGGTGATTTGATGCTCATAGATGAAGATGAGCCTCTCACATACCAAGATGCTATGAGCAGTCCAGAATCTAAGAGATGGCTAGAAGCCATGAAATCCGAGATGGAATCCATGTATGAAAACCAAGTATGGACTTTGGTTGATCCACCTGAAGGGGTAAAACCCATAGGGTGCAAATGGGTTTTCAAGAAGAAAACTGACATGGATGGAAATGTTCAGACCTATAAAGCAAGGCTAGTTGCAAAAGGTTTCAAGCAAATTCATGGTATTGACTATGATGAAACCTTCTCACCAGTGGCTATGGTCAAATCCATAAGGATTTTGCTTGCTATTGCAGCATTCCATGATTATGAAATCTGGCAAATGGATGTCAAAACAGCCTTCCTTAATGGAAGCCTTGAAGAAGATGTGGATGTGTACATGACACAACCTGAAGGTTTTGTCAGTCCAGGGAATGTTAGCAAGATATGTAAATTACGTCGATCCATTTATGGATTAAAGCAAGCCTCTAGGAGATGGAACATCCGTTTTGATGAAACTATCAAAGAGTATGGATTTGTTCAAAACGAGGATGAACCTTGTGTTTACAAGAAGGTTAGTGGGAGCCATGTGGCATTCATAGTACTATATGTTGATGACATACTACTAATGGGGAATGACATACCTTCTCTCAAGGCTGTTAAGATTTGGTTAGGGAGTAATTTCTCTATGAAAGACTTAGGAGATGCATCCTACATTCTAGGAATGAGGATCTATAGGGATAGATCTAGAAGGATGATCGGTCTAAGTCAGAGTACATACATCGATAAGGTTTTGCACCGTTTTGGTATGCAAAATGCAAAAAGGGGATATGTCCCCGTATCTCAAGGGATAACGATCTCTAAAGATCAGTGTCCGAAATCATTGGATGACAAGGACCGCATGAGTAAGGTTCCATATGCCTCAGCAATTGGATCCATCATGTATGCGATGGTATGTACTCGCCCAGATGTTTCGTATGCTTTAAGCATGACGAGCATATACCAATCTAATCCAGGTGAAGGTCACTGGACGGCTGTCAAGAATATTCTAAAGTACTTGAAAAGGACTAAAGATTCATTCTTGGTGTATGGAGGAGAGGAGAAACTAGTAGTAAAAGGTTACACCGATGCAAGTTTCCAAACAGACAGGGATGATACTGTATCACAGTCTGGTTTTGTGTTTTGTCTAAACGGAGGTGCTGTAAGTTGGAAGAGTTCAAAACAAGAAACAGTAGCTGATTCTACAATGGAGGCTGAGTACATTGCAGCTTGTGAAGCGGCTAAGGAAGCAGTTTGGATTCGAAAATTCATTACTGAATTGGGAGTGGTTCCATCAATCGCAGATCCCATTGATCTATACTGCGATAATAATGGAGCCATTGCACAAGCTAAAGAACCTAGAGCTCACTCCCGAACCAAACATATACTCAGGAGATATCACCTCATTCGAGAGATTAATGAGAGGGGTGACATACACATATGTAAAGTGCACACAAATGATAACATTGCAGACCCACTGACCAAAGGCTTGTCGCAGCAGAAGCACGACGGTCACACTAGTTCCATGGGTATTAGATACATGGGTGATTGGCTCTAGTGCAAGTGGGAGATTGTTAGTGTAGGTGCCCTAGAGGCAATACAATTTGTCCTTTTAATAAACATTTATGTCATTTGATTATTCAATAAACGTATTTATTATGACTTTAATTACTGCGATATATTTGTTAGCATAATAAATGTCCTTAGAATCATGATACTCGTTATATAGTTTAAGTACATGACTTGAACTTGAGATTATATAATATATCATATTCTTAAAGGTTCCCTAGTCGAGTATTATTATGATAGGACAATAATAATACATAAATAGACTAGTATGTTGTTTGACAGATAACCACATCTCATTGGTTATAAGTATGGGGATACTAAAGTCAATACATAGGTACATGTAGGGGTACATGGTACTGGACAGACCCACAGTGAGATTCTTCATGTTTAATTAAGTCATAAGAAAGACTCACAGTGATAATGGTGTAATGATCCTCTGACTTGAGATCATTATATTTCTATACGAGGATTGATATACTTTGACTACATTAAAAGTTACCTTTGACCGGGTGATGATAAAAGTGGACATCGGGTATATCATGAGTCGTATGAGAAATATGAATGATAGATAAAGGATTTAACCCTCCTATAATTAGGAGAGATATTATTGGCCTCTTGATTGAGTGAGACTATAAAATGCATGGCCGTGCTCAAATAATGATTTGTTTTTCATAGTCTACTCATGGATCAAGTAAACCCGGATTAAATGTTGAAGAGGATGACTAAATACATGCCTCGAGTTTAATCTATAATATATATGGTTAAAGGGATTATACGGAAACATTAATCACGAAAGGTTTTATCGAATCACGATTTAATTATTGTTTAATTAGGTAGCAATGATGTATTACTAGATACCGCTCATTGTTTATAATTTTATTGGAGAATAAAATTATTGCTAATTAAATAATAGCCTATAGGGTCACACACATAGAGCACCTAGAGGAATAGTTAATTTAAATTATAGATTTAAATTAATTGATGATTAATTCGAATTTATTATATTAATTAAGTGAGACTTAATTAATTGAAATAAATTCGAATTTGAAGAATTATATTTCTGCCAATAATAATTAAGTGTGACTTAATTATTAATTAAATAATAGAAGCATGTTTTATTATTTAATCCTATGCCTACATGGGTTAGGTTTTTGCTAAAAAAGGCCCATTAACCAATCATTATAAATAGATAATGATAGGTTAAATGGCTTGCACGTTTTTGTAAAAACCCTAGCAGAAGAGGCAGCATAGGAAGAGGCAGAGAGAATTCGAAATCTATCAAAGGAGGCTAGTACTTCCGTTCCGTGTTCAAGATCGTGAGACGTTCTTGAAGGTGCTCGTGTGGATACCATAGAGGTGCTTTCGAGAGGAAGACACAAATCGTGATAGCAAGGATCTCCGTTGAGTTCGTGGCATTCAAAATCTTAATAGGTATGATTCGATTATCACCATAATCCGTCAATTCTTATACATGATCCTGCGTTTGGGTTCCGAAAATTTTCGTTATATTTACGTTTATCCGCTGCGTTTTATGCCTCGGAACCCAACAAATATATGTTTCATTCTTGACAGGTGAAGGAATCATAATCTTAGATTTCACAAATTTATTATTGATGTGTTGTCTAGGTGTCATGTTATTTTTCTTAGTAAACATGCTTTTGAATAAGCAATCATTGAATTAAAAACACATAATATACAATTTACAATGCCACATGGTTTATGACATACATCAATAACAGGAATGTTATTCAAAGCAGTAGGTGTCTTATTAGTTTCTACTTCAACTTTATCAGCAGTTTTGAAGTTCTCAGTAGAATGATATCTGTTGTGACTGTCCCTACTATTGACAAACCTATTAGGTTTATTCAATTTATTTTTTAAGTGTTTAACACCTATACCAGGATTGGGGGAATCAGAAGTTCCCACATCTTTCATAGGTGTCTTGGGTGCCCTTTTCTCTTATTGGACATTAACTCCTTATATGTCCCTTGCTTGTTCCTCTCTTTTCTTTTCTTACTCGAGGTCCTCTAGCTTCATTTCATAACAAATTAATATAGAGCTCTCAAGGATTGGTTCTGCGATAGGGGTTATGAAAAGAGGTTTAGGGGTGTCTTTAACAACAGGTGGGATACCCCTTTCTTCAACACTTTTTCTAAATGGGGTTATGTTGCTTGCCTTTCCTACAGATTGATTGTACTCAAAGCCTATTCTAACCTTACATTTTATTTCTTGTTGGTCAATTAGGTCTTTTAAAATATAAGAAGAATTCTTATAAGCTACACTTTTTCTATTCCTCCACTATCTAATTTTTGAGATAGGCTTCAACCTTAACATAACAACTGACTCTATTGACTTGAAAAGCTAAGTCCTTAGTCAGCTTGTCATTTATGGTTTTTAAAAATTTTAAAACATCATTCACATCAGTTAAAACTTTGTTTTTGTGAATTAGTTTCTTAACTCTATCTCTTGTATCATCTAGTTCTTTACCTAGCAGTTTAAACATTTTAGGGCATGAAGGATCTACCTTTTTTCCTCCTTGACGAGTTGAAGACAATGATTCTTCATATGAAGCCATAAGCCCAAGATTTCCCAGCTCTTCCTCATCATCTTTGTCTGAGTCGTCCCAGCTTTATCCTCTGCTAGATAAGACTTTCCCTGATTCTTTTTCACAAGTGCATCATACTTTTCTTTGAGCTCTTCATAAGACTCTCTCTTCTTCCCCTGCTTAGCCTTCTTGCATTCAGTTGCAAAGTGGCCTAGCTCATTGCAGTTGAAGAAACGGAACTCGCTTCTATCAACTAAGTCGATCTTGTAGCCGCTTTTTGACACAGTTGTCGAAGAACCTCCTTTTTTGAACCTTCCAAAATTTGGTTTAACTCTGTAGGTGGAGTTTCTTCAGAATCTCATGTTGCCAAACCTCCTAGCAACCATAGCTAGAGATTCATCTTCCAGCTCATCCAGTTCTTCCAAAGAGTAGAATTCACCATCTTTCTGGTTATCTGAAGTATATCCAAATTCTGGAACCACATAATTCATTGAACTATTAGAAGGTGCAACAACCTTCACTTCCTTCTTCTCTGGTGCTTCCACTATCAGTGCCTTAGAAGAACTCATAACCTTACCTCTGCCATATGTTTTTCTTGTCTGGATCTGCTCTAATTCATAGGTGTTCAAACCTCCGTAGAGTCTTTCTAGGGTTACCTCTTTCTTGTCCCTAGATTCCCAGATGGCTGCGATCCTATGTTCCAGATGCTCAAGTAGGGTTAATAAAAACTTTTTGTTGACCTCCTTGTTCTGATAATATTTCCCATTGAGGTTGAGATCGTTTATTAATTTATTCAATCTCTGAAACACCTTAGAGATACCCTCACCAGGGTTAGATCTAAACTAGTCGTATTGGGAGGTCAGGATCTCCAGTCAGTCCCTTCGTTTATTATCTTTATTGTATCCCAGATTTGTTTGGCATTTTTACAATTGACCACGTGATTGTATATGACGTACTCTAGGGATTTTATCAATATGAGTTTGAGATTGTTATCCAGGGATACAACTTCTTTTTTTTCATCTGTGTAGTCAGCCAGACTTTTCAGAAACTGTCTATTAGGGATTACGACTCCATCTACCTCGTGCTCGAAAATAACTGTTATTGGAGGTTCAATGCCGCTGGCCAGAATTAATGTTTACTTGGGATTGTCAATCCCAATAAATAGTAGCATTTTATGCTTAGAAAAATTATAGTGATCTTTATAAAATTGTGGAATTTTAATGCTCGTCACTTTTGGTGTACTCATCTTTAAATAAGATTAAAAATTAAGTATTTTAAAAAATAATTTATGACTTCAAATAATTTTTGATCAAAAATAATTTTTGGGTAAAGATTATTTCAAATAAAAAATAATTTTTGAGATCTGTATGAGTTGCATAATATTTGGTTAAGATCTGATATTAAAAATATCAACAACTTTGATACCAATTGTTGGTCCCATATATTGTAGAATGAGAGATGAATACAATATCTGAATTTAAACGTGGAATTTTAGATTTAAAAATATTATTTTAAATAATCATGAAATGTTAATTTTAATGAAATATTGTTCAAGTAGAAGATATAATTTTAAACTTGAAAAGAATTACAAAATTAATATGATGAAAAGGGTATATAATTGATAAAATATTCTAGAACGATTTTGACATGAATTGTTCTTGTTTAATAATTATATTTCAAACCAGCACAGAAAGTCTGTGAATAATACAATGCAGATAAATTACTGAATTTGAATGTTTTCAATAACGTAAATAATGAACACAAGAACTTCATATTTATAGAGGTTGAAACTAGCAAGACTTTTGAATGAAACTTATTTAAAAAATCAAAAAGACTTTATAAATTATCCTTCAAGACTTTTGAAATAAGTTGGGCAAAACTATTTTTCCCTCGGTAAGACTTTTGAATTTCGGTAAGACTTTTGAAAAAGTCATAAAAGAAATCAAAATTCGGCAAGACTTTATTTATAAGTCTTATTTAATTGATTCACAATTCGGTAATACTTCTGAGAAAGTCTTGTCAAGATATTTCGGTAAGACTTTTTAGAAAGTCTTGTCGAGTTATTTCGGTAAGACTTTTTAGAAAGTCTTGTCGAGTTATTTCGGTAAGACTTTTACAAAGGGGGCATTAAGACTTTCTCTAAATAATAAATAAAAGGCTCTTTTAACTTAATTAATTCTACCAATTTTAATTAATTTATAAATTAAATTAATTCAAGATAAATTAATTTAAGTAGATAAATTAAATATTTAATTAACTTTTGATAGTAGAATTAATTAGTTTCTTTACTGCACAACAATTGTAGATTTTACTTGAATCTATCTACCTTCACTATCTTTTGTCTGAAAATCACTTGAGCTAGATGATAAATATTTATTAAATTAGTTGACACACAAATGTACTGTCTAGTTTATTTGTACCATACTAAAATAAGTATTCCTCACTTTTTAACTTTAAAAGTTGTGATCTTGTGTCTTGTTCTCGCTTCTAGCTTTGTCTCTAATATTTCTTTTCTTGGAATTTTTTTATAGTAGCCACTTGGAATCTTCTTTGTCTGCTGAACTCTTCTGAAATACTACTTCTTTATTTTTCGCTGACGCTTGAAATTATTAATGAACTTCTTCCAGTGTAAAGTAGCAATCTCAGAAAAATACATCTGACAATCTAATTCTTTGTGTCTAGTTTACTTTCTTCACTCTGATTCCTGTTATCATAATTATTATTTACTACTTTTTCTTATCTAAGTTGAGTTATCATCTATTTATTAAAAATAGGCCTAGTCATATATTTTTCAGATGGCTGTTCTTGGTGAAGTGTATGACTCTGAAGACACAAATACCAAGTTTCTGAGAGCCCTTCCTGAACAGTGGGACAACAAAACAGTTATTATAAGGGAAGCTAGAGATTTGGATGAAATAACTCTAGAAGAATTGTATGGCAAACTCAAGACATATGCTTTAGGGATGCAACAGAGAAAGAACAAGAAATCTAGAAAAACAAATTATGTGGCACTCTGAATGGATTCTGAGAAAGAACAACAGGAAGAACCCACATAAACTGAAGGGTTTCGAGGCACAAACGCAGCGGAATAAATGCGAAAAATAAATCAAAATAGCGAAACCCACTGCAGGATCTATGCGAAAACTAAAGATTTAATTCAGAGATAAAGAATAAATACCTTTAGAAGGTTTAACAGTTCATTAATGGAAGATTAATGGAGGTCCAAAGCTTGTTTAATCACCACGTATCCCGCTCTCGCGATCTACGCTCTACGGTATCCACACGAACACTTTTCATGAAGGATTGATGTGTACTAGCACCCGAAAACTGCTTCTCTCTCTATCTTCCTCTTTTCTTAAAATGACTAGGTTTTAGTAAAAATATGTCTCAATTATTAAATCAGCCCATAAAGAGATTATATAGAGAGAAGAATAAGTTTTCTAATTACAATCCAATTATAATTAATACTAATCCAAAATTCTAAATTATTTAATTAAGTCTCACTTAATTAATTAATTATTAATTTTGGAATTAGTTTAAATAATTCATTTATTCTATTTATATAATTAATTAAGTCATACTTAATTAATATCATAAATAAAATAAATTACTTATTTAATTTAAATTCACAATTTAAATTATTTCTCCTTCAAGCGTTCTTTGTGTGTGACCCTGTAGGTTATTATTACATTGGCAATAATTTTAATATCTAATTAAAATTGTAAACAATGAGCGGCATCTAGTAATACATCATTGCTACCCAAGTAATAATAATAAATCGGTGATTCGATTAAGCCTTTCGTGAATAATGTTCCATGTAATATAATCCCTTTAATCTTGATATTATAAATTAAACTCAAGGCATGTCTCGTGTCATCCTCTTCATAATTTAATCTTTATTTTTTTGATCGATGAGTAGACTATTAAAATTAAATGAACATTTGAGCACGGCCGTGCATTTCATAGTCTCACTCAAACAAGAGGCCAATAATATCACTCTTAAAATTAGGAGGATTAAATCTCATCTAGATCATTCATATTTCTCATACGATTCATAATATACCCAATATCCATTTTTATCATCACCCGGTCAAAGGTAACTTTTAATATAATCAAAGTATATTAATTCTCGTATAGAAATATAATGATTTTAGGTCTAAGGATCATTACACCATTATCACAGTGAGAATTACTTATGACACTTATTTAACATGTAGAATCTCACGGCGGGTCATTCCAGTGCCATGCATTGAGACATGCACTTATGTTCTTGACTATAGTATCACCATACCTATGACCAATGAGATGTGGTCATCTGTCAAGAAACATGCTAGTCTTTGTGCATTATTATTGTCCTTAAATAATAATACCAGACTAGGGAATTTTAGGAATAAGATACTATTCATATAATCTCATTTTTAAGTCACATACTTAAAGATATATAATACGTATCAAAATTCCAAGGACATTTATTATGCTTTCAATTAATTACGCAGTAAATAAAACATAATAAATAAATAATAATCACTAAAACATAATCCTTAATAATAAATATTTTCCTTAAACTATAAAAAGTATTATCACTAGAGCACAATTACTAACAATCTCCCACTTGCACTAGAGCCAATTACCCAAGTATCCAATACTCATGGAACTAGTGTGACTTTCGTGCTTCTGCTGCGAAAAAGCCTTAGTCAGTGGGTCTGCAATATTATTATTAGTATGCACTTTACATATATGTATATCTCCTTGATCATTAATCTCATTAATTAGGTGATATCTCGTAAGTACATGCCCAAACAGCCTCCTTGGCTGCTTCGCAAGCATTAATATACTCAGGCTCTATTGTAGAATCAATAACTTTCTCTGCTGTGAACCATTCCAGCATACAACATCTCAATAAAAATAGATAAAACACAAATCCAGACAGAAACATTAAATCATCGTTGTCTGTCTAGAAACCAGCATCACTGAAACCTCTTACAACTAGCTTCATATCTCCTCCATATAACAAGAATGAATCTTTAGTCCTCTTCAAGTACTTAAGAATATTCTTGACTGCCGTCCAACGACCTTCACCTGGATTAGACCGGTATCTACTCGTCATGCTTAAAGCATACGAGACATCAGGACGAGTACATATCATTGCATACATTATAAAACCAATTGCTGATGCATATGGAACTTTACTCATGCGGTCCTTGGCATCCAATGATTTAGGACAAATTTTATTTTGAGATCACTATCCCATGAGATATTGGGACATATCCATTTTAGCCTCTTTGCATTCGAAATCGATGTAAAACTTTGTCAATATATGTACTCTAACTTAGGACGATCAATCTCCTTGATCTATCTCTATAGATCATGATCCCTAATATATAAGTCGCATCGCCTAAGTCTTTCATTGAGAAATTATTTCTCAACCAAGTCTCCATAGTCTATAGAGAAGGAATGACATTCCCTATTAGTTATATATCATCAACATATAATACTTGGAATGCCACATGGCTCCCACTAAACTTCTTATAAACACAAGTTTCATCTTCATTTTGAATAAAGTCAAACTCTTTTTGACTATTTCATCAAAATGAATCTTCCATTTCCTCGAGGCCTGCTTTAATCCATAAATGGATCGACGCAACTTACATACATTTCCAGCATCCTTTGGATCAACAAAACCCTCAGGGTATGTCATGTACATATCCAATCTTCTTCAAGGCTCTCATTTAAGAAAGCGGTTTTGACATCCATTTGCCAGATTTTATAGTCATAATAAGCAGCTATAGCAAGCAAAATCCTGATGGACTTGACCATAACCACTGGTGAAAAGGTCTCATCATAGTCAATACCATGAATTTTCTTGAAACCTTTTGCCACCAATCGTGCCTTATAGGTCTGTACATTACCATCCATGTCGGTCTTCTTCTTGAAATCCCACTTGCACCCTATAGATTTTACCCCTTCAGGTGGATCAACCAAAGTCCATACTTGATTAGTATACATGGATTCCATCTCAGATTTAATGGCATCCAGCCATCTCTTAGAATCTGGAGTGTTTATAGTGTCTAGGTAGGTGAGAGGCTCATCTTTTTCCACAAGAATCACATCACCATCTTGAGTTAAGAGAAATCCATAATATCTCTCGGGCTCATGGCGAATCCTACTAGACCTACGAATAACCTGTGTTTCTTGAGCAATATTATTTTCTTGTACATTCTGCTTAGGTTCCTCCATTGGTTCAATGTTATCATGTGGGTATCGAACTTTATCGAGATCTATTATCCTCCCACTGTCTTTCTTAGAGAGCAACTCTCTCAAGGAACATAGCAGTTCAAGCAATAAACACTTTGTTCTCGGAAGGATTATAGAAAGAATAACCCCTTGTTTTAGTTGGGTATCCCACAAAATTATATTTTTCTGATTTTGGTCCTAGCTTGTCAGAGATTAGACGTTTCAAAAACGCTTCACATCCCTAAATTTTCATAAATGACATGCTGTGACGTTTCTCAGTCCATATCTCATAAGGAGTCTTTTGAACCGTTTTAATAGGAACACGGCTAAGTGTATGTGGAGCCGTTTCCAGGGTGCAACCCCAGAAACTAATTGGAAGATTACTTGACTCAATATTGATCGCACCATGTCCAACAAGGTGTGATCCCTCCTATTAAAAAAAAACTTTTCTTTGATATTTTCTACTTCATTTTATAGTCTTTGAACTTTTCAAATGATTCAAATTAGTTCTTCAAAAGATACATACATCTGTATCTATTAAAATAATTAGTAAATTTTATGAAGTTAATAAAATCTACCTTTTGTCATCGTACACATATGATCACATACATCACTATGTATAAGTCATACCCGTTCAATGACCCCTTCACCATGTCCGGTAAAAGGAGCTTTAGTCATTTTGCCAAATAAACCAAGATTCGCATCCTTTTGTATAATTCATAATCAAACTTATCCATGCATGCATCCTTATGTATTCTAGAAATGCGTTTCTCATTAATATGGCCTCAACAACAGTGCCAAAGGTAATATTTGATTTGAGTCACTTTAGAACATATAAATTATTAATTAGTTGTGCAACATTATAAGCCTCATCATCAAAATAGAATAAATAACTATTGTTATTTAATTAAAATGAAAAACCCTTTCTTGTCCAAACAAGAAACTGAAATAATGTCTCTGCCAATTGCAAGCACGTTATAACAATTATCAAGTTCTAAATTTTCCTCTAACCAGAGCAACTACTTTTACTCCAATTCCAACCCGATACCTGAAGCTTGACCCTTATTGATCATCTTTTTCAGATCTTCCAAATAAGCATGACAGTTTAATTTCCAGTCTCCCAATTTTCCACAAAAGTGAAAATCGTCTTCTTTATCAACACCTCATTCAGACTTTAGAGTCTGCTTTATGGATTGGACTTTGGTTTGACAACGGAACTAGATCAAATATTCTCCTTGCCTTTCCATTTTCCTTTCCCTTTTGCATTCCCTATGTTTACCATCAATATAGTAGTAGTTCATGCATTTATTATATTGCTTTCAGTAGTTCTCAACATGCTTAACAACTCAATGGGTGTTTTACCAATCTTATTCATTTTATTGTTCGTAACAAACTAAGAATAATATTTGTCCAGAGATTGTAAGATCAAATCTAACTAAGTCTTCAGACCAATCTGGAAACCCAAAATATCAAAGGTACTCATTATACCCTATAATCTTTAGAACATGTGGTGTAACCGGGTCTCACTCTCCCTACTTGTAAGTGTATAGTGCCCTTTTATTTTCAAATATATCTTGTGCTCAATCGTCTCATAAGTATCTATATGCACGTGTTGCTTCTTAAGCTCAGCACACATATTTGCGAGCATGAGACATGAAACATCAGTCGCAACATCAATTTGCTTCCAATAAGCATTATGATTTGCACATGTTACATTCTCAACTTTAAGAGCAGGGGAAGAGATTTGACTAACATCGTGGTGTCCGAGGACAATCCTCAAGCTCCTATGCCAGTCAAGGAAATATATTCTCGTCAACTTGTCCTTCTCAAGAACTGATCGCATAGAGAAGTTGTTTATTTTTATCATTTGATATCTACAATAATAAAGTGTATAAAATAAACTAGATTGCAAATTTAATATTAATTATGTTTAAGTGATTATGGAATATCACCATATACCTCCCACTATTTTTATCAAACTAATAGCCCTAACTATTAATTCGGAAAGCATTTCTTTAAATCTTTCTAGTGAGCCAAGATCCATATTTCATCCATGTTTTAAGATAGCGTTGGCTAATACACTCAAAACATGACTATTTAGGTAGACAAAATTTGTCGATTATATCAAATATAACACTTGAAAGTTTGGTGGAATAACCCTTTGTACACATTTATCCAATAAATCACATCAAACTCTATGCCTCTAAATCCACAATCCTATTGTGATGATTTAGTTAATTTAGAACCAATGTTTCAACAAATTAAGTACACTTACTTATCACGTCTTCCCATGATTGATAAAAGCACCTTACTTTGGCAAACCCACTCCTTCTCAATCTAGATCTTGACGAGTATTAAACATTGGAAGACATCCGATTAACTTAATATGTATTTAGGGATTTTTATTGTTTATTTTAACGATCATGATCCCATCATAAAGAGATTCTCAATTTTTCCTTGATCAAATAATTCATTTCAATATTCGTCAATGGATTGATTTCCAGGTCGTCGGAGAAGTCACAAGCGGTCTCACTTAAAACTCAACTTCCTAACGAATTAAACTAATAATCCGCTTTTGACAAAATCTCCCCATATCAGAAAAAGAAAATTCATATTTAATATTGTGTTTCATAAACACAAGAATCTCATGATCGTTTGTTCAATTTTAAAATCTTGAATCATTACAGATTTTATCTTTCTTAAACAAACATGGCATGGGTGTCATATCTAATACATACATGATTAATCAATATTAAGCATGCATCTCGATTATATCTACGCATACATACCAATTCATGCAATCATATATATATATATGTAATGTGCGTAATTTAAACGTGTTTGGTTATGGCCCCATCGTATGTGATCTTTCCAAGCTAAAGGAAATATCAAGGTCAGTCTATGATGGTTTTAAAAATACTATCTATTACATGTCTTCTTTCTTCATTGCTCCATCATCCCCTTTTGGATCGCCTCCTTTATTGCAAGTCTTCATTGATAATTACATTGAATAATAAAAATAAAACTATCCTAATGAAATTACAAGAAGAACTCGAGTTACATTCGAGATAATTAAATTACAATGAATAAACGACATGCAAGTCGTATTTAGAAACCAAAACCATAAATCAAAACCATTATACTATGGGTCTTTAGGCCATAACCATCCACCATGCTATCACATAACACATATAATATATCTCAGATTATATAAACATATCATATAATCATATATAACAAATTTCGAAATTTCAGAAAATTAAAAACAGATTTCTAAAGACAATAAATCATTGTTTCGAGGCCCTTAATGACGTCAAATGCCTTACAGACCCGTCGATGATAGCTTTGCTATCAGGTTTGTTCATTGGCCCGATTCCAGTCAGAAAACACATATCGTTTGTGAAAATTAGATACGGCAATCAGATTTCACCAAATCTGACGGTGTTTCAGATATCGTATCATATACAATCCCCATAACAAGAACAAGAATATATCATATATATATACACAGTGATACATACAATCATCACATGATTATACATCACATGAATATCATATATTCATAATATATACATACATATACTCAAAATTTTAGAAAATCAAATAATTTTCAGAAAATAATAAATCACCATTTTGGGGGCTGTAAAGACATCTAATGGCTTACAGACGCAGAGCTGAAAAAGTCAGTATTGCTCAGTGACCCGATTCCAGTCAGAAAACACATATTGTTTATGAAAATCGGACAACGGACACAGATTTCAGAAAATATACGGCAACCGTTTCATAATTCGTATCGAATACGATTCCCATAATAAGAACAAACATGTATCATATACATACATCAATACACACAATCATCACATAATTATACATCATATGAATATCATATATTCATAATATATAAAAGCATATACATATTGTATCAATACAAAATCATGATAGATCGCATACATGCTTACATATCAAAAACTATTAAGCACATAACCGAATTAAAACGTTTTGCAAGTAGCTCTGATTCCATTGAAGGGTTTCGAGGCACAAACGCAGTGGAATAAACGTGAAAAATAAATCAAAATAGCGAAACCCTCCGTAGGATTCATGCGAAAACAAAAGATTTAATTCAGAGATAAAGAATAAATACCTTTAGAAGCTTTAACAGTTCATTAATGTAAGATTAATGGAGGTCCAAAGCTTGTTTAATCACCACGTATCCCGCTCTCGCGATCTATGCTCTATGGTATCCATACGAGCACTTTTCATGAAGGATTGATGTGTACTAGCACACGAAAACTGCTTCTCTCTCTATCTTCCTCTTTTCTCAAAACGGCTAGGGTTTTAGTAAAAATATGCCTCAATTATTAAATCAGCCCATAAAGAGATTATATAGAGAGAAGAATAAGTTTTCTAATTATAATCCAATTATAATTAATACTAATCCAAAATTCTAAATTATTTAATTAAGTCTCATTTAATTAATTATTAATTTTAGAATTAGTTTAAATAATTCATTTATTCTATTTATATAATTAATTAAGTCATACTTAATTAATATCATAAATAAAATAAATTACTTATTTAATTTAAATTCAGAATTTAAATTATTTCTCCTTCAAGCGTTCTTTGGGTGTGACCCTGTAGGTTATTATTACGTTGGCAATAATTTTAATATCTAATTAAAATTGTAAACAATGAGCGGCATCTAATAATACATCATTGCTACCCAAGTAATAATAATAAATCGGTGATTCGATTAAGCCTTTCGTGAATAATGTTTCATGTAATATAATCCCTTTAATCTTGATATTATAGATTAAACTCAAGGCATATCTCGTGTCATCCTCTTCATAATTTAATCTTTATTTTCTTGATCGATGAATACACTATTAAAATCAAATGAACATTTGAGCACGGCCGTGTATTTCATAGTTTCACTCAAACAAGAGGTCAATAATATCACTCCTAAAATTAGGAGGATTAAATCTCATCTAGATCATTCATATTTCTCATACGATTCATAATATACCCAATATCCACTTTTATCATCACCCGGTCAAAGGTAACTTTTAATGTAATCAAAGTATATTAATTCTCATATAGAAATATAATGATTTTAGGTCTAAGGATCATTAAACCATTATCACAGTGAGAATTACTTATGACACTTATTTAACATGTAGAATCTCACGGCGGGTCATTCCAGAGTCATGCATTGAGACATGCACTTATGTTCTTGACTTTAGTATCACCATACCTATGACCAATGAGATGTGGTCATCTGTCAAGAAACATACTAGTCTTTGTGCATTATTATTGTCCTTAAATAATAATACCCGACTAGGGAATTTTAGGAATAAGATACTATTCATATAATCTCATTTTTAAGTTACATACTTAAAGATATATAATACGTATCAAAAGTACAAGGACATTTATTATGCTTTCAATTTATTACGCAGTAAATAAAACATAATAAATAAATAATAATCAATAAAATATAGTCCTTAATAATAAAATATTTTCCTTAAAATATAAAAAGTATTGTCTCTAGGATCAAAGAATCAAAGAAAAAGGATAAAACTTATAATGCATAATGTAACATACAATGTAATCGAGGAATTGTAACTCAACTAAAAGTAAATGACTTGTAAATAATATTAGTGTAATCACATGAAAAAGATCAGGCAACTACATGTATCAAGTTATTTGATGGAATATTAGTGTAATTACATGAATCTACAAAAGAAGTTCATTACTATGTTCAAGCCTCAGTGAAGAATAAGTGACTCGGTGTTTCATAAAGTATTGAAGAACAAGCTGTCAATGCCAGAGGATTTCTATGAAGACAAAAAGCAATAAAGGAATATAACAATCATGTCAATTGGTTTTATATAGAATATGAAGATCAATACAGTGTTAGTCACTTGTGAACCAGACTAGTGCACTAAGTGTCAATAAAAAAAATTTGATTAACATGTTCATTGTAAAAGAAGAATTGACAGAAGCCAAGTGAACAAGGATTTTACAGTAGTTGAATTCACTCTGTCATTGTACATGCTGAAGAAATCGACACCAAGCCTTAAATGGTGAAGAAATCGACACCTATCCTTTCTATGCTTTAAAAGAAACAAAGTGTTAACCATGTGTGTAGAATTAGACACATTGGAATTCTATACATAGAATTCGACACATAACTTTTTGAATATTCCAAGGCAAGTGCAATGAAGTGAATTCGACACCTATCTGTAAATGAAGAACAAATCGACACCCACTCTATCTGTGACTAAGGCAATTACACGTGACTAAGAAATTCGACACCAAGGAATATTTTCTAAGTTCAAGTGCATGGAAACAATATTTGATACCTAAAAAATATCCACGGGTTTCTCAAAGTCAATTCAAGCCAACATACAAGGGAGAAGAATTCGACACTCACAATTGTATTTCATTTTATTGTAAAGACTATATATAACAAAATGAATTTCATTTTGAATGTAATCAGAACACAACACACACAGAGATAGATACAGCTGAGAGATAGAGAGAAAACACAATACCATTAAAGCTCGTATTTATTTCTTGTTGTGAGATTTATTGTAGCTGATACATCTGTATTAGAGTGTAGCACCTTGGGTTTATATAATACAAACGTATATTCCCAAAATATTGTTCTTGTTGTTCAGATCCATAAATTATATATTTATTACTAACCAAGAACAAACTCATAAACACGAATCGAAACCAAAAACTACCCATATCGTATTCAACCACCCCTTCTACGATAATTTGGACCTAACAATTGGTATCAGAGCTTATTGATTGAAGTTACAAATCAAGATCCAAAAGAGTATTTCAAAAATTGTATTTCTAGATCAATAAAATTTTATTTTGAAATTTCTTTAAAGAACATTCAATTTTGAATTTTTCCCAGATTTTAAGTCCACTAATTTTTAAAAGGCTATCAATCGTCAAGAATTCGAATTAAAATTATATTTCTCAAAATTTAATTTTTATTCGAATTGATTTTAATTTTTAAGAAATTGATTATTTCTTGAGATTTAAAATTCTTCGTAACCATGAGTACTAAAAAACTTAGTAGCATCAAAATCGCAGCATTCGACAAAAACGAATACATTTTATGGAAGAAGATGTCCACTTTCATCAAATCAGCTAATTCTCAATATATGGGGATTTTGTAAAATGGACCCTATGTTTCTCAGAAGCTTACACCAGAAACAGTCTCAGATGACGGAGAACGGATTCCTCAAGGATTTACCCTAAAGAAGCCTTTAGAGTACACTAACACTGATAAAGACAGAGTAGCATGAGATAATCATCTTCAATGTATCATGATGGATTCACTGGACACTACAATGCTAAATCAAGTGATCAACTGCACTAGTGCCTAGTAATTGTGGGATACTACTGATCTACTAATGGAAGGTACTGTAGAGGTTAAAGAAAACAGACTGGATATTATTACATCCCAATACGAGGCATTCAAGTCACTTCTTAGAGAGAGTATCACTCAAGTCTTTGAGAGAGATAATAAATTATTGAATGAGTTGTCTCTGCACGGAAAGGCCTACTCACGTAGGGAGATCAACAGAAAATTCATGTTGACACTACCAGCGCACCTTGAATACAAAATCTCTGCAATAAGAGAGAGAAGTGATATAAATGACATGTCTATTGAAATTCTATTTGGAAAGCTCAAGACTCAAGAAATGGAGCAGGAGCAAAGAAAAATCATATATGGTTCAGGGACAGTGGATATCAAGAATACAACTTTGTTGAAGACTACATCACTTATAACCAAAGATTTTGCTATTACAGAGACCAACACAGAAAAACCTGTAATTGAGCAAGAAGATATTCTGAAAGCTAAATTTATAGAAAATGCTCAAGCAGGTGATAAAGATGACTTCTTCTCAATAGAAGAACTTGAACAATTACAGAACAAGACATGGCCTATATGGCAGGAAAGTTCAAGAACCTCAGGGTTAGGAGGAACTGTTAAGATCTAAATGATTACCACTACGCCAAAAGCAGATACTTGTGGAGAAGGCATAACTTATAATCTTTATATTGTAGTAGCCAAAGCCACGTTTTGATTTAGGAAGATGCTGGAACTCCAACAATCCCCCCAGCATCTGTCAGTACTAACAAGTCCATGTTAAGAGACAATGGCTGCACAACATACTTTTGGCATAATATGAACCCTTGGCATAATTATGCGCTCCATGGGATTCGAACCCTTGACCTGCTCTGATACCAATTATTAGGATCAAAGCACTTACCACTACGCCAAAAGGAGCTACGTGTGGAGAATGAGCAACTTATAATCTTTATATTGCAGCAGCTAGTGCCACGTTTTGATTTAGAAAGATGTTTGCACTCCAACAGGAACCCTAAGTACAAGTTCAAGAGTAACTCAAGTTATAGTGGTTCCAGCTTCAGAAAGAATAACCGAGGTGGTTCGTCTTCAGGGTCTTTTAGCAAATGAGGTTACAAGACTGAAATGGTTGACCGTAGTAAGTTTAAGTGTTATAACTGTAATGAACCCAGACATATTGCTACATAATGTCGGAAGCCTAAGCAAGGAAAGGAAAGGAAGGAGTTGTATGATGAACTGAAACAAAAGTATGATGCACTAGTAAAGAAGCATCAGGGCAGAACTTATATAGCTGAGGGAAAAAGTTGGGATGATTCTGATAATGATGAAGAAGAGGCATATTGAAATATTGCACTTATGGCAGACTCTTCAGAGGCATCACCTCAGTCATCAAAGGTATTATTTCTTTCCACGGTTGAAATGTCTAATTCTGATTACATGAAAACTGTAGAAGATCTTAGTGTAGAAATGTTTAATATACACACAAGCATGCTAGCAATAGAAGAAGAAAATGCTAAACTAGTTGTAAGGAATAAAATGTTAGAGGATAGAAATGAAGAACTAAAACTTGCATGTGTAAACTTAGAAGATCTTAAACAGTAGGTAGAATATCTACAGAATAGAGACAAAAGCAACCAAGAAGTAGAAACTGCACTTAGGAACAAAATTTCTGAGTTAGAGTTAAAACTTCAGGCATATAAGAAATCTGCTAATCTTATTAAGGAGCAAATAGATAAACAGGTCATATGTCAAAAAGCTAGTACAGGTTTCGACTATGATAAGAAAGCATGAATAACACATATGGTCAATTGTTGAGGAAAGTCCTGTGAAACAAGACATTCAACATGTATTAAAATATGTTAATCATCCCCTTTACAAGAAGTTTGTCATAGAAACCATAGATGAAGATCAAATCACTATTAAAGAAGAAATCATTGTTGAGGATAAAAAAAAGGAAGAAGAAGATAAAAAGAAGTTGCCAAAGAAATCTATAAAAATTATAGACCTTAAGGAACATATTAAAACTAAAATAGACAACAAAACTGAAAAAGAAGAAAGCTAACATAAATGGCAAGATAAGTATTAATAAGAAAAATGATTATGCCTATTCTCCCAATGCTACTAGGAAAGTTTGTAATAACTGTAATTCTACTGGACATCATACGCATGCATGCAAAAAGGTTAAAGTAGTAAAAACTGAAATGCCTAGTATGTCTGCTATGTCTATCCCTCATCAACCATGTGGTAAAAAAGGATGTATTCCATGTGCTTTCAACATCATGTCTGCATATATAAACTTGATGAATGCATCATCTAGTAGTTGCATTAATACATATGTGAACATGAATAGAAAGCTTGTTAGGGCAAAGAATGCTAGCCCTCCTAACTCTAGGAAGGAAATCCATGTCTCTAAGCCTAAAGACACACTTGTCAAGGCTAAACCAAAGGGCAAGGGCACAGTCGATGCGAAAGACAAGGACAAGGAAATTTCTGCAACTAAATCTATTAAGTTATCTAAACCTCTTGGACCCAATCAAGTTGGATGCCAAAGAAGAAGTAATCAATCTGTGGTCGCAGGGTATAGCAAAAAACAAGCATGTCATGTCGATTCTCGACAACGGCTGTTCTAGGCATATAACTGGTGATAAAGCCCTGCTATTATATGTGATTGAGAAATATGGCCCGATAGTGACCTTTAGAGATAACAGCAATGGGTTCACAATGGGATATAACAATTTAGAAATCAGAAATGTTATCATTGAGAATATCTCTCTTGTAGATGGATTAAAGCACAACCTCCTAAGCATCAGTCAGTTTACTGACAAGGGCTACAAAGTTACTTTCGAAAAGGAAAGGTGTGTAATCCAAAGCAAGAAAGATTAGAAGCTTGATCTTCAAGGAGTGAGAAAGGGGAATCTTTTTGTGGGTGACTTATTCTCTGCATACAAAGGAGAAGTTTAATGTTTTTACAACAAAGCTTCAACAGAGGATAGTTGATTATGGCATAAAAAACTTCACACCTAAACTTCAAAGCAATGAACTCCTTAGTCAAGAGGGAATTGGTTAGAGGTTTACTTGAGATGGAATTATGTCAAGAAGGTCTGTGTGAAGCATGTGGAAAAGGGAAGTCAAAGAAAGCATCTCACTGAAGCAAAAAATCATCAGACATTACTGAACCACTATAACTTCTACATCTAGATTTATTTGGTCCAATCAATGTCATGTCTATGTCAAGGAAGAGATATGCACTAGTAATTGTTTATGACTACTCTAACTACACTTGGGTTTTATTTCTAGGCTCAAAGGATGAAGCCCCTCAGACAATTATTGATCACATCAAGAAAATAGAGTTAGAAGTTGATCTGCTTGTCAGGAAGATTAGGTCTGACAATGGAACAGAATTCATAAATGTAACCCTGAATGATTTCTGTATTGAGAATGGAATTTTAACTCAAATCAGAGTTTACTCAATCAGAGTATACTCAATTAGAGATTATGAATCGACAGAGTTTGTGAGATCAGAGTTTGATAAGGATGAAAACAGACAAATCAGAATTTGATTTGGATAAAAAAGGATGAATTCAAATAAAATTCTATTGCCTTGATGAAAGTGATCTTTTAGAGGATAATGATGGAAATAGAATATTGACATTTAATTTTCATTATCTTTGTTGTATTTGGATTTGTAGCTGTGTTCTATATAAACATAGAATTAGGTTTTACATTGTAATCGTTCAAGATATATCATTCTCATAACCTAGCAGCTCTTAAGAACTTTATTTTTGTTCAGAGAGTTTTGTATTCAGTTTATCAAAAGTTAATACAAAAAAGTATTTCTTTTACATATTTGTGTTCATAATCGATTATTTTGATACTATTATATTCAACCCCCCCTTCTATAATAGTCTATTTATCTTGGCAATAATTAGTATCAGAACCAGGCTGTTAATTATGTTGGGTTCCGAGGCATAAAACGCAGCGGATAAACGGAAATATAACGAAAAATTTCGGAACCCTAACGCAGGATCATGTATAAGATTGGACGGATTATGGTGATAATCGAATCATACCTATTACGATCTTGAATGTCACGAACTCAACGGAGATCCTTGCTATCACGACTTGTGTCTTCCTCTCGAAAACACCTCTATGGTATCCACACGAGCACCTTCAAGAGCGTCTCACGATCTTGATTACGGAGTGGATGTACTAGTAAACCTTTGATAATTCGAATTGTCTTCCTACCTCTTTGCTGCCTCTTCTAGGGTTTTTCTATCAAAAACGTGTTGTGCCTCTTAACCCTACATTATCTATTTATAATGTTTGGTTAACAGGCCCATAGCAGCAAAGCCTAACCCATGTAGGTCTAGGAAAATAATAAAACGAATTTTATTATTTAATTAATAACTAAGTCACACTTAATTATTATGGGCAGAAATACAATTCTAATTTGAATTTATATTATCTTAATTAATTAAGTCTCACTTAATTAATATAATAAAAATTCAAATAATTATCAATTAATTTAAATCTATAATTTAAATTAACTATTCCTCTAAGTGCTCTTTGCGTGTGACCCTATAGGCTATTATTTAATTGGTAATAATTTTATTCTCCAATAAAATTATAAACAATGAGCGGCATCTAGTAATACATCATTGCTACCCAATTAAACAATAATTAAATCGTGATTCGATAAAACCTTTCGTGATTAATGTTTCCGTGTAATATAATCCTTTTAACCATATATATTATAGATTAAACTCGAGGCATGTATTTAGTCATCCTCTTCAACATTTAATCCGGGTTTACTTGATCCATGAGTAGACTATGAAAACAAATCATTATTTGAGCACGGCCATGCATTTTATAGTCTCACTCAATCAAGAGGCCAATAATATCTCTCCTAATTATAGGAGGGTTAAATCCTTTATCTATCATTCATATTTCTCATACGACTCATGATATACCCGATGTCCACTTTTATCATTACCCGGTCAAAGGTAACTTTTAATGTAGTCAAAGTATATTAATCCTCGTATAAAAATATAATGATCTCAAGTCAGAGGATCATTACACCATTATCACTGTGAGTCTTTCTTATGACTTTATTAAACATGAAGAATCTCACTGTGGGTCTGTCCAGTACCATGTACTCCTGCATGTACCTATGTGTTGACTTTAGTATCCCCATACTTATAACCAATGAGATGTGGTTATCTGTCAAACAACATACTAGTCTATTTATGTATTATTATTGTCCTATAATAATAATACTCGACTAGGGACATTTAAGAATATGATATATTATATAATCTCAAGTTCAAGTCATGTACTAAACTATACAATGTGTATCATGATTCTAAGGACATTTATTATGCTAACAAATATATCGCAGTAATTAAAGTCATAATAAATATGTTTATTGAATAATCAATTGACATAAAGGTTTATCAAAATAAACATTGTATTGCCTCTAGGGCACCTACACCAACAAATTATAACTTAAAGATCTCAAAACAATGTTTGGAAATAAGTATGAAAGTATTAGAATTCCTATCTTGAAGAAGGCTGAATACCCTACATGGAGGGTAAAGATGATGATGTTCTTGGAACTCCTGATTATCTAGATATGTTCAATGAAGGTCATTGTCTTTCAATCAAGCTAGTTCTATCAACCATTGTGGAAGGAAGACAAGTTCCTGAATACTATACTCTGAAGGACAAGAAATAGTGGAACAATGAAGAAAAATAAGAAGTCCTCAAAGATGCTAAGGTAAGGAATATAATGCATAATAGTCTGGACTCTGTGATGTCTAACAGGGTAATTACATGCAAAACTGCCAAAGAAATCTGGGATGCACTAGAGGTTCAATGCTAATGAACTGTTAGGAATCTACATATAATTTGATGATAACTTTAATCTTAGAATCATAGAAATTTTAATTGATGTAACTGATTAATTGATATAAAAATTATAAATATCAATTGATCAGGAAACCATTAATCAGTTGAAATATTTATGAGAATCAACTGATAATTTGGATTGTTGCATAGGTGTACTTAGTCTATTTCAATCGATAAGTTGTAAGTCAATTTATACAATTCTCATTAATTGATGATAGAATCGATTGATATAGGTTATCAAATGATGTGTAACTTAGACTGTCAAATTGTAATTATTTGAAGACAGAAAATTATACAAGTAAAGGATGATCAGTTGATATTGAAACATCAATGGATAGAAGATCAATTGAAGAAGCCAAGTCAAGTATTGAAGACCATCAACTGATATGAAGACTCATCGATTGATATATCGATTGATAACATCTATCAATCTATAAGTCATCATTTATCAATCGATGGATATAAAGATCAATCGAAGAGGAATATCAGTTGATGGATAAAAGGAAGAATCAATTGATATACTTAACAACAAATTATCAATTGATTGAGACAACACAAGTTGATAGGCAAAAGCACACATATGGAAGACAGTTTATGATGACTGTGAAGACTCAAGTTGAAACTATCTTTCCAAGACTGAAGACTTTTCCCAGAATGGAAAATGGTAAACAGGAAAGATAGATCAGATACAATCCTAGTTTAGATTAATTGTTTTATACTCTTTCTAGGAATTGTAAACACACATGTAGTATATAAACAAGTGTGGTAATATTGTTAGAAGATATACAAGTTAGACAGTATCTTTTGAATCAACTGTTCAGCCTTAGTGCACTTTGTAAGAACAATTGATTTATTTTCTAACTTTGTGAAAATGCAACTGAGTTTTATTAACTCAAATAATTTGAGCAAAAATATACACTGATGGAAAAAACCATAAGTAATTTTAAATATCTTTGTTCAAGTTAATTTTTAATTTCACTTGTTTACTTACATATTCTCTTAAATACTCAGATCGAAAGGATCAAACATTAAAATAGAAAAATTTTGGTGATTTGTATTCAACCACCTTCTACAAATCATATTGACATTGTTTTGGGAAATAACAATTGGTATCAGAGCTTAGGCTTTCAACATATAGAAAGTTTAAAGATTAAGAACAATCAATATGGACAAAAAAGATTCAGGTGTGAAAATTCCAGTGCTAGAAAAAGATTAATACTTTGCATGGAAAGTAAAAATACATCTTCATCTACTCTCTCTTGACCCTTCCTATGTTAACTGCATAGAGAAAGGTCCTCATGTTCCCATGAAGCTAGTTATAGGTGTAAACCCTGATGGAACTCCTGTATTTGACAAACATGTTCCAAAACTCATCGTTGAGTTCACAAAAGAGGATGAAAAGGAAGTGCTTGAAGACAAGAAGGCCATGAACGCTCTGTTCAATGGACTAGATAAAGATATGTTTGACAATGTGATAAACTATACTTTATCAAAAGAAGTATGGGCTACTCTTCAAACTCTGTGTGAAGGGAATGAACAAGTAAGGAAAAACAAGATGCAACTCCTGATACAGAAATATGAATCATTTATCAAGAGTTGATAGTCTATCAATGACACCTATAGCAGATTCCAGAAGTTGTTAAATGGATTAAAGCTATATGGTAGGGTTTATGCAACTGAGGATACAAATCTAAAATTTCTTAGATCTCTTCTAAAAGAATGAAAACCAATGACTATCTCAATTAGACAATCTAAAAACTTTAAGGATATATTCTTGAGAAACTTTATAGTATTTTCAAGACATATGAGTTGGAAATCTAACAAGATGAGGAGATTGAGAAGAATCAAAGAAAATAGAAAATTGTGGCTTAAATGGTTAGGGGAAATGAAGAGAAGAAGGAAAGAGGTTGTGTAGAAGATTCTGTCATGGTGGCTGGTGATGCTGTTGAAGAGTCATTCAAAGGAAAAGGAAAAGGCAAGTGTGAAAAAAATGAAGCATGCTCTCAGGATGATTTGGATGAGATTGATGAGCACTTTGCATTTCTGTCAAGGAAATTTTCAAAGCTAAAATTCAAGAGGAATCCAAATGCTCAAAGGCCTGGATCCTAGTTTAGAAGTAACAATCAAAACAAAAATTTGGTTGATAGATCAAAATTAAAATGCTTTAACTGTAGATTGGATGGTCATTTCTCAAATGAGTGCAGAAAGCCAAAACAAGAAAAGGCAAAATCATATGATGGTATTGACTACAAAAAAATACTTTAACCTGCTTAAACAAAAAGAAAAGGCTTTTGTTACTGAAGAGAAAGACTGGGCTACTGAGGACAGTGATTCTGAAAAGTTCATCAATCTAGCTCTAATGGTCAACCATGTAGATGGGGAAGCTAGTTCATCATTAAATCAGGTACTAGCTACTAACGTTTCTGAGCTTACAGAATATGAATGCAATAGTACCATTAATGAATTGTACAATTTACATGTCACTCTAAAATCTCTAAACAAAGAAAACCTCAAGTTAAAGAACACCATTGATGCCTTAACTGAGTGGAATAATTTTCTTGAAAATGAACTTATCTGTTTAGATAGATTCAAGCAGGAAAGTAAGGATGCTAGAGATGAACTAGTAAATAGTTTGAGAAGAGAAAAATTGTTAAAAAAACTATTGGCTGGAGAAATTGAAACCATTAACAAATGGAATAGGTCTGCTAAAATTGCCCAACAAATTATTGATGTTCAGGGTGTAGATACTCTAGGAGAATCCTCTAAATCAGTAGGCAAGCCATTGGTTGATACTTCAATAGATAAAGATCAAATGACTGTTAATCCTTTATCAACTGATAAAGATTATCAATCGATTGATGCTGAATCAATTGATAAGCATCCATCAACAAGTAAATCATCAATGGCTAATAAGAAGAACAACTTTAGCACCCCTATCAAGTTTGTTAAGGAAACCAAGAATCAAGTTGAGAATAAGGTTAAAAAGATCAACATTGGTAGCTTATCTAAGAAGCAATTAAAAGAGAAATTAGAAGGGATAACACGTGTTGAAATCATTCACCCTAAGTCTGAGAAAAAGAAGAAAAATAGGAATGGGAAAGTAGGCATAAACAAGCACAATAACTATACTCCTAATATGTATGCACCTAGGAAGGTGTGTGCTAAATGTGGTAGTGTAAATAATTTGTCTATACAATGCAAGAAAGAAAAGAATTCCATATCTTCAAATGATTTGAATGCACATGCCATGTTTGCAAATGACATGCTTACCAATCCTATGCTCATAAATGTCATGTCTTCTAATTTGGTTGCACCTAATGTTCATATACCTCATGCACAAGTTCCATACATGTACAATCCTTTCTTTGCATATGCCAATATGAACATGCCTGGAATGCCATGGAATATGCATATCCCTGATAACAATCATGCTAGTCAAAATATAAATTATGGGAATATGCATGATATATTTGCCATGAGTTCCAAGGTATTTGAGCCACAAAAGTCAACTCCCAAAGGTAAAGTAGATTTAAACCCACCAAAACAAAAGGAATCAAAGTTGGCAACCAAGCCCAGGCTGCAACTAATAAAAGAAGAACCAAGGCAACTTGGATACCAAAATCAACTTGATTATTTTATGTGTGTGCATGAAATTAGGAAGAAAAATCTCTGGTATCTGGATAGTGGATGCTCTAGGCACATGACTGGAGATTTGTCCCTGCTCACAAAGTTTGTGAAAAAAGCTAGCCCAGGAGTTACTTTTGGAGATAACAACAAAGATTTTATTCTGGGATATGGCTTAATTGCAAGAGAAAATGTTATCATTGAACCTATAGCACTAGTTGATGGATTGAGGCACAATTTGCTCAGTATTAGTCAACTGTGTGATAATGGAAATGGTGTGTGGTTTTCAAATGGATCATGTATCATAGCCAACAAAGAATCTCGTGAAATTCTCCTAACTGGTGATAGAAAAGGAAATGTCTATGTGGCTGATTTTAACTCTGTAAAGGAAAAGCCAATGACATGTTTACTTAGCAAAACCAATACAGATGAAAGCTAGATTTGGCACAAGAAGCTAGCCCATTTGAATTTTAAAGCCATGAATCAATTGGTTAGAAAGAATTTTGTTAGAGGCATTCCACAAATGGAATTCACCAAGGATGGACTATGTGATGCCTGTCAAAAGGGAAAACAAAGGAAAGCATCATTCAAGTCAAAGTCTGATTCATCAATTGATAAGCCTCTAGAATTATTGCACATGGACTTATTTGGTCTAGTCAACATCATGTCAATTGCCAAATAGAAATATGCCTTAGTCCTTGTGGATGACTTCACAAGATATACATGGGTATATTTCTTACCCTCTAAGGATGAGGCAAGAAAATTCATTATCAATCATGTGAAGAATGTTGACAATTGCACTGAATGGAAGGTCAATAAAATAAGAAGTGATAATGGTATTGAATTTAATAATGCAATAACGAAAGAATTATGTGAAGAAAAAGGTATCATTCATAATTTCTCTGCACCAAGAACTCCACAGCAAAATGGAGTAGTTGAAAGGAAAAATAGGACCATGATTGAAGCTTCTAGAACTATGTTAGAAGAAGCAAAACTTCCTACATATTTCTGGACAGAAGTAATTAATACTGCATGTTACATTCAAAATATTTCCATGGTCAATCAACTACAAGGCAAAACACCATATCAATTGATGAAGAAAGCCAAGAAGTGAACAATTAATTTTCTTCATGTCTTTGGATGCAAATGCTTTGTACTAAGGAATCAAGGTGAAAATCTGGGAAAGTTTGAAGCCAAGGCTGATGAAGCTATATTAGTTGGATATGTAATAACAACCAAACCTTACAGAGTCTACAATCTTAGATTACGCATTGTTATGGAATCTATGCATGTAGTCTTTGATGATAAGAAGATTCAAGGGTTATTTGATGAAGGATACCATGACCTATTGCATTTTGAAAATGAATCAACAAGAAATCGTGAAGAAAGTGATGATGATGTAGAAATTTCAAGAGATCAAGTACCTAGAAATTTCCCATCAATTGATGTCAATGCATCAAAAGATAACTTATTAGTTGATAATCATCAATCGACTGATAATACATCAATTGATAACCATTCAATGGATAACAACTCTGCTCAACAATCTTCAAGTAAAGTATCCAGCTCAGCGGGAGGGTTCTCAAATAATCAATCACATCACAATGATCATAACAATTCCAATGATCATGAAGCATCATCTTCAAGAACAAATTTACCACCACAAAGGAAATAGACAAGAAGCCATCCCTTTGAATTGATCATTGGAGATGCAAATGATGGTGTCAAAACTAGATGCAACTCAAAATGAATGTTTGTATTGTAGCTTCCTGTCTCAAGAAGAACCAAAAAGGATTGAAGTAGCCTTGAATGATCCTGATTGGATAATTGCTATACAAGAAGAGTGAAATCAGTTTGAAAAAAACAAGGTATAGAAGATGGTGCTCAAACCAAAGAACAAGTCTGTCATTGGTACAAAATGGGTGTTCAGAAACAAAATGAATGAATCTGGTACAGTGACAAGGAACAAAGCAAGATTAATGGCAAAAGGCTACTCACAAGAAGAAGCCATAGATATTGATGAAACATTTGCACCAGTTGTAAGGTTGGAAGCAATCAGAATTTTTTTAGCATATGTTGCTCATTCTAATTTCAAAGTGTATCAGATGGATGTGAAAAATGCTTTTTTTAATGGAGAACTAGAGGCAGAAGTGTATGTAGAACAACCTCCAGGTTTTATTGATCCTATTCATCCTGGATTTGTATACTATCTTCTCAAGGCACTTTATTGATTGAAACAAGCACCTAGAGCTTGGTACACATTATCTAAATTCTTGATTGAGAATCACTTCATAAGAGGTACTGTTGATAAAACTCTCTTTCATAGAAATGGTAGTGGCTCTATGATTCTTGTTCAAATCTATGCAGATGACATTATTTTTGGCTCAACTAATGCGAAACTTTGTCAAAAGTTTGCTAAGTTAATGCAGAGTAAATATGAAATGAGGATGATGGGAGAACTTACCTATTTTCTTGGTTTGCAAGTCAAACAAGTCAAAGATCGTATTTTCATAAATCAAGCCAAATATTTTTCTGATTTATTAAAGAGATTTAATTTAAATGAATGTTCTTCTGCAAAAACTCTCATGGCCACTACAACTGAACTTGAATTGAATACTAAGGAAGCTAAAGTGGACATTTTAAGTTATAGAGGTATGGTTGGCTCATTACTTTATTTAACAGCAAGTAGGCCAGACATAATGTTTGCTACATGTCTTTGTGATAGGTTTCAAGTTGATCCTAGAGAATCTCATATGATTGCAATAAAAAGAATATTCAGATATATCAAAGGAACACCAAATCTTGGAATTTGGTACCCTAGAGACTCTGGATTTGATCTAATTGGTTATTCAATTGCAGACTATGCAGGTTGCATAATTGACAGAAAAAATACCACAGTCACTTGTCAATTTCTAGGAAATAAGCTTGTATCATGGTTTAGCAAGAAGTTAAATTCAGTGTCTACATGTATTGTAGAGGCTGAATACATTGCAGCTAGAAGTTTTTTTTGCACAAATATTATGGATGATGAATCAATTATTTAACTATGGGTTCAACATGAACAAGATTCCTATTTTCTGTGATAACACAAGTGCCATTGCAATAACAAAAAATCCTGTGCAACATTCCAAAACCAAACACATTGACATAAGGTATCACTTCATTACGGAACCTGTAATGAATGATATAGTTGAATTACATTTTATCCCTAGTGAAAGACAATTTGCAGACATTTTTACCAAACCATTAGATAAATATATTTGGAATAGATTGATCAATGATTTAGGTATGCTTAACTATGTTTAATCTATTAAATGTCTGACAAGTTATGTATCTATATTAATTTTTAGATTGTAGTCATTGACTATGTTAATCTATTAATTCTTCCATAATCCATTGATAAACATTTTACTTATCAATGGATATCTAAAGCTATTAATTGATAAATATATCAATTGATGATATATTTGTATATCAATGGATATTTGCAGCTATCAACAGATAAATATATCAATTAATGATATATTTATTTATCGATGGATAGTTGTACATGTTGATGGATAAGTTAGTTATCAATCGATGACCTGCAATTTTTAGGGTCCATGTCATCAATCGACTTGTACAATATCTAGCCGTTGATTATATATTTTATCAATTGACTAATACATACATACCTGTATGTATAAAGTCGATTGCCAAAATTGGTACTTTCTACTTTTCATTTTTCTTCCAACGGTCGATTAAGTTCTATCTTGAGTAAGAAATTGATTGGGAACTCAGTAAATATAAATAGTGAGAATGAAATTTCTTTTAATTCTTACTTGCAATTTTACTAACGTTTTCTCTATCTCTTGCTCTCTCTCAATCTACGAACTCAATCTTTAGCTCTCTCTTTCTAAGAACCCTGCTTATTATTATTTTTGCTTCAACACTAACAAGTTTTCCAGTTAGTTTAATTTCTATAGCTATAAACCCTATTATGTCATCATCAAAGAAAGTCTCGCAATCTGAAAGTCATATTACTAGTCCTATTTGTAATAAGTAGATGACAACTCAACTCAGATAAGAAAGCGAAGTAAATAATAAATATTGAATATAGAGGAAGAATAAAAAGAAGCCAAGACATGACAAGACAAGACACAAAGACCACTACAGAAGAAATGAGAATCAACATTGTAGTTAGTCATCCGTGAACCAGACCAGTGCACAGGGTGTCAACAATGTCAGTGAAGATTCGTCATCAAAAAGTTCAAGTGGTTAGAAAGGTTATTGTTGAAGAACAGAAGAGTCTTATCTACATCAACAATAGTCAAGCCTTTAATTTAATTCTCTATTAATTAATTAATTAGTTAATTTAATTAATAAATTAATTCACTCAGAATTAATTTATTTCTTAAATTAATTAAAGGATTAATTAATTTAGAATTATTTTAGAATGACAAAAGACAGAAGCTGGAAGCTCAAATGGATACAGGTCTGTTTGGAATACAGTGTACAAGAGTCAGAATCCAAGATTGAATATTTGACTGGGTACATGCAATGGTGAAAAGAAGTATTGTCTAGTTTAAAGAGTCAGATTATTTCAGTAACAGAGGTACTTCTAATTACAACTGTAGAAACAGCCAAACATGCCTGACAGTACTGACTTGAAGAAAAGACGGAAAAAGAAATGACACGGAAGAAATGCAGAGTCATATATTCTTAAAAGTGGAACCCCGGTTGGAATTGATTTATCATTTCCAACTCAAAAGGAGTTCGGTTCCAGACGTTCAAAAGACCGCAGCTTAGAGCGTAAGGATTTATTTAATTAATAAATATTTTATTTATTTAGTAAATTATATTTATAAATATCTAAATAATATTAGATATTTATTTTTATAATTTATGAATTAAATTTATTATTTATTAATCAAAGATTATAAGCTGTGCGGGTCTAAAAGCATTTCTACGGAGCTGATTCACTAAAAGACGAAATAGGCCCCTTTTCATTTGAAATTGAATTCGGCAGGTGATGCTTTTCAAAGAACCAATCATAGCCTGCCAAGTGTCCAGACAAGTGGGAAAGAAATGAAAAAGGCAGTGAATTAAAAGGTCATACCGAACTATTCTGAAATGTCATACCGAGAGAATTCAAGGCTGTTAAGCAAAAGTCATACCGAGCTTATTCCAAAAGTCATACCGATTTTATTTAATTAAAAAGTCATACCGACCTTTTTAATTAATTAAAATAAGTCATACCGAGCTTCTGCCGACCTAAAGTCATACCAGAATAAGTCATACCGAATTTTCTGTGTTCAAAAGGTCATGCTGAATTGATTTTTTATTTAATTAAAAAGTCATACCAATTTTTTAATTAATAAATAAGTCATACCGACCACACAGAAGTCATACCCAGCTTTAGAAATGTCATTCAAGTGTTAAAATAAGTCATACAGACTTATTTTCTTTAAATTAAGTCATAGTCAAAAAGGTCATAGCAGCCTTTTTGAAATCTCTATAAATATGAGATGAAGGCTTCATTTTCCTCAACTTCTTTAAGTAGAAAAATCAGTTCAAATTCAGAATTTGTCTGCATTGTAATATTCACAGACTTTCTGTGCTGGTTTGATTTTAATTCCTTAAGTAGAACAATTCATGTCAAATTTGTTCTAGGAATTAAAGTTTATTCTACCAGATATTGTAACACCCGTTCAAGTTTAATATACATATTTAACTTGAATCTTGTTTACTTACTTGCAAATTTCTATATCTTAAATGTTCTATCATAAAAATAGAAAGATAGTAAGTCTGCCTTCCAAACACTACAAGGGCTCGAACCCTCAGCTAAAGCAATAATTTAATTCCGCAAATTCTGAAAAGAATTTTAAATTGTTGTCAGTATCGCATTCAACCCCCCTTCTACGATACTTCCGGGACCCAACAATTGGCATCAGAGCAAGCTGATTGATATACAAATCAAGATCCGCAGTCCAGTGAAGCTCAGGGTACCGAAGCTGTTTAAACTCTGAATGTCTAGAGGCCTTGTTAAATAAATTTAGTTTATAAATTTAAATTTAGATAAATTTATTTTATAAATTTTATTTAAAATAAATTTATTTTGTGAATTTAATTTAAATGAGTTTATTATTTAAACTTGAAAAAGTTTGTTTTATAAACTTAATTTAAATAAGTTTACTTTATAAATTTTAATTTAAATAAATTTATTCTTTAAATTTAAATAGATTTCCTTTTATAATTTGAATTTGTTTAGATAATTTTATTTTATAAATTTAAATTTAGATAAATTTATTTTATAAATTTTATTTAAAATAAATTTATTTTGTGAATTTAATTTAAATGAGTTTATTATTTAAACTTGGAAAAGTTTATTTTATAAACTTAATTTAAATAAGTTTATTTTATAAATTTAAATTAAATAAATTTATTCTCTAAATTTAAATAGATTTACTTTTATTATTTAAATTTGTTTAAATAAATTTATTTTATGAATTCAAATTTAGATAAATTTATTTTATAAATATTATTTAAATAAATTTATTTTATAAATTTAATTTAAGTTAGTTTATTATTTAAACTTGAAAAGGTTTATTTTATAAACTTAATTTAAATAAATTTATCTTATAAATTTAATTTAAGTAAATTTATTATTTAAATTTATATAGATTTAATTTATAATCTAAAGTTATTAAAAATCTTGGTCCATTTTTCTAAAAGGGTTTGTACTTTGAAAATTCTCCGGTTTGGCTCAGAATTAATTCTTAGAGCATATGACCCGGTTTCGAGGAAAGTGGTCATTTCGTATTAATAGGTTTATTCCGGAGCATTTGAATGTTATTGTGGATGTTACGGCTGTTCTTGTTATAGTTCCACAAACTGCTCAAATGTAAAGATAGGATAAATTTATTAGTGGGGAACTCTGAAATTTTTTTTTCTGACTCTAATGATCCTTCTAGTTTTTGTACTTATACAAAATGGATTTAAGAATCGTTAGAGGTCACAACTGAAGAAACATATGAGGCTAAAAGTAGCAAAACAAGATCAGGGTTGTGCTACAATATTCAAGAAGTCTGAACAAGCAAATGATGACAGAGACTGTGTTGAGATTAAAAGCAGGTGCGTATTTTCATATGAATTTCTCACATTCACATAGTTGCACTTAAATGTCAAATCACTTCATGTATTGCTTGTTTAGAAGTAGAAGATTAAAAGATGGTAGAATTATCTAAGTAGTCAGTAAAATTTGTAGATTCGAGGCTTAATCTAAAACTGACTTAGGTAATTAGAGATAATTAAAATGTTAGACAACAACAGAAATGGATTAGACAGAATTAGTAATTAAATTGTTAGTTTGTCTATTCCATGTGCTTTTAGAAAATTATTGAATATCTGTAAATCTGTTGAACACCTGTTACACTTATGTAGAATGGTTAAAGTAGATAGTACTGAATTTTCTAATATGCATAACATGCCTGAAATGCATAATTCTTATCTATAATGCATTGAAGCTGAATGTTTACCATGTGCTCTTATTTTTCATGCTTGTTCGTTTAAATATGAAAATGCATATCTTAGGACTTGCATAATCTTAGGCAAAGCATCTGTAAGAATCACAATAGGGTAAAGACTGCTAGTCCACCTTAAGATAGGTTGGAATCACTAATCTCATAGCCTTAAGACTACCTTGTCAAGGCTGCTGTGAATGAGAAGTGATCAGTCAAAGATAAGTTTGTGCATGTTAAGGTTGAAACTGTTGTTACCACTGTTGAAAGTAATATCTCTAACCCATCTGGACTCAATTGAAGTTGAGTACCAAGAAGCTTAATCATTTGTGATTGCAGAGTATGAATCAAAAGTCAAAAGTTATGTGATTTCGTGACATTTATTGTTCGAGGCATATTACTAGCATTGAAGCTCTACTATTACAGTTGATTGAGAAAGCCTACCCAACGGTAACCTTTGGAGATGACAGCAAAGGATGTACATGGGACTTGGCTATCATGAGTTTGGAATTGTCATCACTGGAAATATCTTTCTTGTCGACGAACTTAAGCACTAAGCACTATCTATAGGGCACTAGAGAATTCTTCGTCAAAGGTTTTCTGGAAAAGCATTGAAATAGAAAAGTGTTTGATTTCAAGCAAGAAAGATGGAAGATCACTCAACTGAGAGTGAATTGGTGATGTCCGTGCATTCAACAGATAATATATCACATATGGTGATTGATCACATCAAGCAGATCAAGTTGGAAGCAAAGTACTTTCAAGTTGAAGCGATTAACATATCATGCTTCTTCATTCAACAAGATCATGAAAAGACATCATATGAGTTAATGGCCAACCAGAAGCAAACACTGAAGCTCTTTCGTGTGTTTGGAGGAAATTGATATTTATTGAAGATTTATATGAGCATCTTGGTAAGTTTGAAATTAAGGCTCATGGAACAATTTTTCTCGGCTACTCATTGAAGTCGAAAGCTTTCAAAGTAAGATGTGATGTAAAACCAGAAGTTGATTGAAAGTCTGAATGTGTCGTTCTATTACACCAAGCTCCCGAGCATACAAATAAAAGTCTATTCTGAATCTGTGAAGCTTGACATCGTATCGGAGTCATATTCAGATATTGATGATGAAATTGAGGTTGTAGAAGGAATCAATGTTAATGATGATTATTCAGATCCTAGAAGTGGAAATGGTAGTGAATCTATACAACTCGTGGACTTTAACAGAATCTACTCTACAAGGTGAAGGATCTTCAACACATCCTAGCAGCAACTCAGGGGGAGCAAATAAAAGAAGGATCTACTAGTCATACTCAACACAATGAAGATCAAAGGTATACATTAAGAACATATCTGCCGTGACAAAGGGTTAAGAGTCTAAGTCATTCCTGAAGTCTAGTTCTTAGTGATCCGGATACTAGAGTAAAGACTAGAAGTGCTATGCAAAGTAAATGGTTACTCTTCGGGAAAGAACAATTGTTAAACAGTTGGAATCCTAAGGAAGATTGAAGAAGCACTGATTGATCCAGATTGGGTGATTGCAATGCAAGATGATCTCAATCAGTTCGAAGGCAGAAACTATTGAATCTGGAACCCAGGCCACAAGACAAAGTTGTAATTGGTACTGTAAGGGTTTTCAGAGACTGGATGATTTTTGGCATTGTTATGAGGGACAAAGCCAAACTGGTTGCTACAGAAGGTATCGACGATGATGGAAACAGAATCTTCGGGACTTTCAAGATCTAACTAAAGCACCAGAGACGAGACTTGGTACTATTAGGGCTGAACAAGTTGATGTACAATAACTCCTGGACTTTGAAGTTTCATATCCACTGGAATTTGTATATCATTCTCTTCACAAGCTCTCTATGACGGAGGTAAGAGATCAAGCAAACGTCAAGGACATGGTATGACACTCTAACTGATAATTACTTGAATATGATTTTATATTAGAGTCGTTATACACATATCTCTCTAGAATACAAGGCACACACACATAATGTTTAGTGCAAGTATACCATGATTATATTATATGTGGGTCTACTGTGCATAAAGACCATATATTATATTCTCAATATGCCTATGTGCAAGTTTCCAAGTGGATACTAGAGAATCTAATCTTATAGCTAAGATATGAATTGTTAGATATCTTAAGGGATTACCAATTCTAAGAATCAGGTACCCTAAAGATACTAGGTTTAACCTAATTGGCTATATAGATATAGATAATGCAGGTTATAAGAAAGACATGGAGGTAATTACCAGAAGCTGTCAAACTCCATCAACTCTGCTGGTTAATCTCTTCACCACTCACGGAACAAGGGCATGGACACCAGGTATCATCTATTTCGAGAGTAGTCCTTAGTAGAATTACTTGCAGACATTTGCTAAAACAGCTTGATAAATTCATTTTGTCTAAGTTGGTTAGTAAAGTTGAGATATTATGTATGTGCATATTTGTTGGAAATCTCATCTGCAAAGAATTCTTAAATGAGTTCACAAGTATTAAATTTTCCATATTTAAAGGACTTGTGAATTCATCTGAAATCCAGAACCTCGTACTTATTGCTACTACTTTAATTATTATGTTTACTATGTTATATGCATATGTGGTAATTAGGTGTTCAAGCATAAGTTTGTATATTATCTTAATTGATTTAAATTATGATGTTAGACAATTCGATGTCATATCAGTCTCATGATTTAAATGAATTAAAATAATATGCAGCATAATTATTTGTATGATAAATATTTTATGAGTATCAGTTAATGATATCTTGCTTAATTGTTTTGATATTTTTCTCTGATATTTTTAAATGTTTTGTTACAAATAATTGTGACACTTTTAATATTAGTGACATTACTTAGAATTACTGATCTAAGTAATCAATGCATATTTCAAAAATCACTAATATTGGAAATGGAAGTATTATATATATATGTGTATAAAATTCTCAATATTTTATATACTTAGAAATATTTCCTAAATTTTATTTTTGTACAGTTTTATTTAATTGGCATTCATACTGTAAATATATTATTTTTTATTTTTATTTTTCTAAATTTGTTTTTACTTTGAGGTATCAACCATTTGTAAAATGATTTGTTTTCAAACACTTGTTTCAATGTATGTTTCACATTGATTCAAAGTACCTAAACAATGGTTGTTGCTTTGAAGGCCTTGTACTGTATTGCTAAGAATACATCCACCCCTTTTGTCATGAAATTTTCTATTTTAAGTTAGGGATAATATCAGGTGGAAGAAAATGATGAATATCATAATTGCATTATGAGTCGGAAAATCATAGTCCTCTATCTGATAAGGATGGTTTGCAAAACTGTTTTCAAAACGTACAGTATTAAGGTATAAAGGAAAAGAGTCATTTTATCGAGATATAATTTGGTAAAAGAGTTGAATTTCTTCGTTGGTATACATTCCCGCGTTTTATTATGGGAAGTTTGCCTTATAAATAATTCATAAGGGATAGAAACTTTCTTCTCTGATACACATTCCCGCGTTTTATTATGGGATATGTATCTTAAAGAAAATTTCATATCATGCTCTTAAATGATAAATCTTTAGTTCCGACAAAACTCTTTTATTGAAAGTGCTTTAATGCAATCTATTACCATTCCTTATTATATTTTTCCTTCTCCTTGGGATGAAAAATATGTTTTGGAATGTTAAGTTGATTATCTTTTTATCTCGATTGGTTCTTTCCAGTAAGCGCCCAGTGGCTTTAGAAACTGGCAATACTATATATATATATTTTTAATTTCTTAAGAGAGTTGAATTTCTTCTTTGGTACAAATTCCCGCATTTTTTTTGGGAAGTTTGCCTTATAGGAAATTCATAATAGATAGAAACTTTCTTCACAGATACAACTTTCCCGCGTTTTATTAAGGGATATGTATCTTAAAGAAAATTTCGTTATATGTGTGTAAGTTTATTTTTATTTTGTGTTTATTTTTTTTCTATTAAATTGGCATATTTTTATTTTATAGTTTATTTCATTTTGTATTTTATTTTTAAATTTTATTTTTGTCTACGAGAAATTGTTCTAAGAATCATAAGTATTAAATGTCAATATTTAAAGAACTTGTGAATTTCTTTACATCTACATTCTCGAACTTACATATATCACTGATAATTGTTATGAGTATAATTGTCATATGCTTGAGTAACAATTATTAGATATAATGTATGAAGTTAAAGGCTAATTTTCATTCCTATGATTATTTAGTATTTAGCAAGAGTATTTTATCTTATTAAAATTATGAATTGAAGCAATTAAATGTTTATTAGTTTCATAGTTTTAATACGATGAGATATTAGGAGCATAATTACTTGCTTTTTGAAATTATTATTAATTATCATATATTAATAGTTTGTTATTGTTTCATTGCAATTAATTATGATTTTTGTTGTTAGTGATAATATATATACATTGTTTATCTGAAAATCACTAATAATAAAAGCATATCTGTGTTCTGCCGAACAAGAGCAATCGACTCGAGGTAAAAGCAGGTAATATCGATCTTGATATATTGTTTAATCAATTGATATAAATATATATACAATTGTTATATTGAGCCCTCAGTGGCTATAGGACAAGATCAAGGGATTGAAAACATACAATCTCTAACACAGATCATAGAACTAAACACTCAAACAGATACAACTTCATCTACTAAACCCCTGAAAAGAAAAGTTTTTCAACTAAAGAGGGTGAGAGAGTAAGTGCCTCTAGTGCACTAGAAAAGAGAAGTATCTATGAGTGTTCCAGCAGCTCTGCCTCTAGTTAGAATATGAAATTGAAACCAAGGCAACTGCTAACTAATTTATATCCTCCCAAAAGGGTATAGATTTGCAAATGGCAAAACTGTTACTAGGTTCATTCTCTCAACAGAGTGAGTCTATTGAATTTGGCCTGTCAGCCAAGGCCATTTGTAAAGAGTTAACTTCATCTGGACACTCTCAAACACTGCAAACCATAAATATATATATTCAAATGCACTGTAAGGATTGTCACACACTAAGGATGAATTGACGGAAGCAATTATTCTAAACTTCCATATCAAGGAAGGAAGAATGATTGATGATTCTAACTGAATCAACATGCCTTCACAGGCGTCAGGAGGAAACTTGGATCATTTGCTAAATTATAGATCCTTGTCTACCTTCCCAGATGGAATATATCTGGATTCCTAACGGAATAGATCATCTTAGATGATCAGCAACTCATTGAATCTATTTCTGAAGCAATTCAGTTATTAAAATCAAATATTTTGATAGATTCAATTGAGGACGGGGATTTATGAAACCCCATTGCACCACCAGTGACCTCTCTTGAAGGGGCTATGGTGATCTTTCTTGCAGGTACAAACGATTGTGTCATCCGTACTGAGAGAGAGAAATAGTGTTGTGAGGAAAGAGTGAAACACAAGTGAGAAAGAGTGAAAATATATATTCTATGAGTGAAACACTTAGAGAGTATATGAGCGAAACACTTGTCAGAAACACAAAAGAAAATCACACACTAGCACAATTACCAAATCCCATTCCCAATTATCTGTTATAGATTTATAATGTTACTCAACTAAGGGGGATGAAATTTCTATTATTAAGGATTCTGAAGAGGATTACTCAACTAAGGGGGAGAAGTGTTGAACAGTTCGAACTGTTGAACAAGATCCAAAAAGGGAGAAGTAGATCCAAAAAGGGAAAAGTGTTGAACAAGATCCAAATGGGAGAATTGTTTAACAAAGACTTTTACTAGAAGAGGATTACTCCATTGTTGAAAAGGGGGTATATAACAACATGCTTGGATTGGATCCATTTGATTTTAGAAAATTCTTGTATATAGGATTAACTGGATTTTCTAAAATGCATAACATGTCATAGTTTGCATTTTTTATATCTGCGATGGTTTAATGCTTTATGTATGCCATGTCTGTTGTTACCTCTATTAAATTGGTTGGATAATTCACGTAAGGGGAGAATGAATTCACCTTGGGAGAGAAATGAAGACAGAAGTTGGAGAAACAGAGGATAGATGGTAAGAAGAGAACAAGACTTCATCCCTGCCATCCTAAGGGGGAGTAGTGATGAGTCTGAGAAATGAAGATAATACTACTTGTATAATATGTTCAGTGCTAGAGGAACAAACATCTTTCATTTCAGTTTCTCAAGAAATCTGGAAATGCAGAATCTGATCCAGAGAAACCAGCAACTGAGGATCTACCAATGACACCTGATCTCTAGAAGAAGGTGAAGTTGATACTTCTGAAGCTGGTAATGATAGGTAAGTCAAGATAGAACTTTGTTAAATATGTTCAGTCTAGAAGAACATCTATCTTATATTTATCTTTCATGATTGAAATCTGGAAATGTATTATATGATCCAGAAAACAATTTATTATTTACAAGTTCTTAAATGTCGTTTTATTTTCTTAGTTGTTAGTTGAGTTATCCTCTAGGAATTTGTGTGTTAAATGTTTAACAACAAATAGGGGGAGATTGAAAGTCATATTACTAGTCCTATTTGTAATAAGTAGCTGACAACTCAACTCAGATAAGAAAGCGAAGTAAATAATAAATATTGAATATAGAGGAAGAATAAAAAGAAGCCAAGACATGACAAGACAAGACACAAAGACCACTACAGAAGAAATGAGAATCAACATTGTAGTTAGTCATCCGTGAACCAGACCAGTGCACAGGGTGTCAACAATGTCAGTGAAGATTCGTCATCAAAAAGTTCAAGTGGTTAGAAAGGTTATTGTTGAAGAATAGAAGAGTCTTATCTACATCAACAATAGTCAAGCCTTTAATTTAATTCTCTATTAATTAATTAAATTAATTAGTTAATTTAATTAATAAATTAATTCACTCAGAATTAATTTATTTCTTAAATTAATTAAAGGATTAATTAATTTAGAATTATTTTAGAATGACAAAAGACAGAAGCTGGAAGCTCAAAGGGATACAGGTCTGTTTGGAATACAGTGTACAAGAGTCAGAATCCAAGATTGAATATTTGACTGGGTACATGCAGTGGTGAAAAGAAGTATTGTCTAGTTTAAAGAGTCAGATTATTTCAGTAATAGAGGTACTTCTAATTACAACTGTAGAAACAGCCAAACATGCCTGACAGTACTGACTTGAAGAAAAGACGGAAAAAGAAATGACACGGAAGAAATGCAGAGTCAACACAATCAGGATTCTACAGAAGCACATCCAGTATCCACTTAGAAAGATAGTAAGTCTGCCTCTCAAACACTACAAGGGCTCGAACTCTCAGCTAAAGCAATAATTTAATTCCGCAAATTCTGAAAAGAATTTTAAATTGTTGTCAGTATCGCATTCAACCCCCCTTCTACGATACTTCCGGGACCCAACACAATCAGGATTCTACTATGAACTGAATAACTTTGTTGCTTGCACTATGGTGGAGGAAGCCCCAACATAATTTCATCCACTAATGGAATTCCTAAGAAGTTGAAGAATCTCAAAGGCAATCAGAGAAACACCAAAGATAGTGTGCAATCTAGTTGAAGAATTCTGGACAACAGCAGAGGTAGCAGGTGATTTTTCCTCAATTTCCTTTAATTGGAAAGGACAAAGGTATATTCTAACCACTGTGGTCTTGGGTAAGTGTTTAAACATTCCTGCAAATAATACAGAAAATGCACCCACTGACACAGATATTATAAACATGCCTAGCAAAATCAATTGCACTGCTCCTGATTCTAGTTTAGGTAGTATAATTAGAAAGAATTTAAGAAAAGAATGGTCATACTTCTTTGATGCTATAATAAAATGTTTTTCTGGTAAAGTTAGTAATTTTAATGCAATAAATACAAGTATGCAACAAGTAGGTTATAACATTTTATATAATAGATATCACAACTTAGGAAGCATGTTACTCAATGAAATATCTTTCAAATTGGGAAATAAGATTAATAGGTCTAATCATATTTACTATGCTAGATTTTGTTGGGTTCCGAGGCATAAAACGCAGCGGATTAAACGTAAATATAACGAAAATTTCGGAACCCTAAGCGCAGGATCATGTATAAGCGGACTGATTATTGTGAAACGGAATCATACCTTTACTTGGTCTTGACTTTCACGAACTCAACGGAGATCCTAGCTTTCACGACTTGTGTCTTCCTCTGGAAAACACCTCTATGGTATCCACACGAGCACCTTCAAGAACGTCTCACGATCTTGATTACGGAATGGATGTACTAGCCTCCTTTGATGATTTCGAATTCTGCCTTTTCTCTCTGCCTTTGCTGCTGCTAGGGTTTTGTTTTTTCTCAAAAACCTAATCCTTATTAACCCTACATTATCTATTTATAATGGTTGGTTAATAGGCCCATAATAGCAACCCATAACAGCAAAGCCTAACCCATGTAGGTTTAGGATTAAATAATAAAACCGAATTTTATTATTTAATTAATAACTAAGTCACACTTAATTATTAATGGCAGAATTCAAATTCGAATTTATATTATTTCAATTAATTAAGTCTCACTTAATTAATATAATAAAATTTAAATAATCATCAATTAATTTAAATCTATAATTTAAATTAATTATTCCTTTAAGTACTCTATGTGTGTGACCCTATTGGCTATTATTTAATTAGCAATAATTTTATTCTCCAATAAAATTATAAACAATGAGCGGTATCTAGTAATACATCATTGCTACCCAATTAAATAATAATTAAATCGTGATTCGATAAAACCTTTCGTGATTAATGTTTCAGTGTAATATAATCCATTTAACCATATATATTATAGATTAAACTCGAGGTATGTATTTAGTCATCCTCTTCAACATGTAATCCGGGTTTACTTGATCCATGAGTAGACTATGAAAACAAATCATTATTTGAGCACGGCCATGCATTTTATAGTCTCACTCAATCAAGAGGCCAATAATATCTCTCCTAATTATAGGAGGGTTAAATCCTTTATCTATCATTCATATTTCTCATACGACTCATGATATACCCGATGTCCACTTTTATCATCACCCGGTCAAAGGTAACTTTTAATGTGGTCAAAGTATATTAATCCTCGTATAGAAATATAATGATCTCAAGTCAAAGGATCATTACACCATTATCACTGTGAGTCTTTCTTATGACTTTATTAAACATGAAGAATCTCACTGTGGGTCTGTCCAGTATCATGTACTCCTACATGTACCTATGTATTGACTTTAGTATCCCCATACTTATAACCAATGAGATGTGGTTATCAGTCAAACAACATACTAGTCTATTTATGTATTATTATTGTCCTATAATAATAATACTCGACTAGGGACATTTAAGAATATGATATATTATATAATCTCAAGTTCAAGTCATGTACTAAACTATACAATGTGTATCATGATTCTAAGGACATTTATTATGCTAACAAATATATCGCAGTAATTAAAGTCATAATAAATACGTTTATTGAATAATCAATTGACATAAAGGTTTATCAAAATAAACATTGTATTGCCTCTAGGGCACCTACACCAACAATCTCCCACTTGCACTAGAGCCAATCACCCATGTATCTAATACCCATGGAACTAGTGTGACCGTCGTGCTTCTTCTGCGACAAGCCTTTGGTCAGTGGGTCTGCAATGTTATCATTTGTATGCACTTTACATATGTGTATGTCACCCCTTTCATTAATCTCTCGAATGAGGTGATATCTCCTGAGTATGTGTTTGGTTCGGGAGTGAGCTCTAGGTTTTTTAGCATGTGCAATGGCTCCATTATTATCGCAGTATAGATCAATGGGATCTGCGATCGATGGAACCACTCCCAAATCAGTAATGAATTTTCGAATCCAAACAGCTTCCTTAGCCGCTTCACAAGCTGCAATGTACTCAGCCTCCATTGTAGAATCAGCTACTGTTTCTTGCTTTGAACTCTTCCAACTTACAGCACCTCCGTTTAGACAAAACACAAAACCAGACTGTGATACAGTATCATCCCTGTCTGTTTGGAAACTTGCATCGGTGTAACCCTTTACAACCAGTTTCTCCTCTCCTCCATACACCAAGAATGAATCTTTAGTCCTTTTCAAGTACTTTAGAATATTCTTGACAGTCGTCCAGTGACCTTCACCTGGATTAGATTGGTATCTGCTCGTCATGCTTAAAGCATACGAAACATCTGGGCGAGTACATACCATCGCATACATGATGGATCCAATTGCTGAGGCATATGGAACCTTACTCATGCGGTCCTTGTCATCCAATGATTTCGGACACTGATCTTTAGAGATCGTTATCCCTTGAGACACGGGGACATATCCCCTTTTTGCATTTTGAATACCAAAACGATGCAAAACCTTATCGATGTATGTACTCTGACTTAGACCGATCATCCTTCTAGATCTATCCCTATAGATCCTCATTCCTAGAATGTAGGATGCTTCACCTAAGTCTTTCATAGAGAAGTTGCTCCCTAACCAAATCTTAACAGCCTTGAGAGAAGGTATGTCATTCCCCATTAATAGTATGTCATCAACATACAGTACTATGAATGCCACATGGCTCCCACTAACCTTCTTGTAAACACAAGGTTCATCTTCGTTTTGAACAAAGCCATACTCTTTGATTGTTTCATCAAAACGTATATTCCATCTCCTAGAGGCTTGCTTCAATCCATAAATGGATCGACGTAATTTACATACCTTGCTAACATTCCTTGGATCGACAAAACCTTCAGGTTGTGTCATGTACACATCCACATCCTCTTCAAGGATTCCGTTAAGGAAGGCTGTTTTGACATCCATTTGCCAGATTTCATAATCATGGAATGCTGCAATAGCAAGCAAAATCCTTATGGACTTGACCATAGCCACTGGTGAGAAAGTCTCATCATAGTCAATACCATGAATTTGTCTGAAACCTTTTGCAACCAGCCTTGCTTTATAGGTCTGAACATTTCCATCCATGTCAGTTTTCTTCTTGAAAACCCATTTGCACCCTATGGGTTTTACCCCTTCAGGTGGATCAACCAAAGTCCATACTCGGTTTTCGTACATGGAATCCATCTCGGATTTCATGGCTTCTAGCCATCTCTTAGAGTCTGGACTGTTCATAGCATATTGGTATGTGAGAGGCTCATCTTCATCTATGAGCATCAAATCACCACATTGAGTCAAGAGAAATCCATATCTCTCTGGCTCATGGCGAATTCTACCAGTTCTACGAACAACCTGTGTTTGTTGAGCATTATCATTATCCTGCTCCTGTTCCACTTCAGGTTCAATGCTATTTTGTGGTTCTCGATCCTCATCGAGGTCTATAGTTCTCCCACTGTTTCTTTTGGAAACAAAATCTCTTTCCATGAAAACAGCGTCTCGAGCAATAAACACCTTCTGCTCAGAAGGACTATAAAAATAATACGCCTTTGTTTCTTTAGGGTATCCCACAAAATTGCACTCTTCAGATTTAGGTTCAAGCTTGTCAGATACTTGACGTTTCACAAACGCCTTGCATCTCCAAACTTTCATAAAGTTCATGCCTGACCGTTTCTTCTCCCATATCTCATATGGAGTCTTTTGAACCTTCTTAGTAGGAACACGGTTAAGTGTGAAAGCCGCTGTTTCTAGAGCGTAACCCCAGAAACTAATTGGAAGATCTGCATGACTCATCATCGATCGCACCATGTCCAACAAGGTGCAATTTCTCCTCTCTGAAACTCCATTCCATTGAGGTGTACCTGGCGGAGTGAGTTGTGATACAATACCACACTCCTTTAAATAATCTTTAAATTCTGTGCTCAAGTATTCTCCTCCACGATCAGATCGTAAGATTTTAATACTTGTGCCTCCGCCAATTTGCTTCTCTACTTCAGCCTTGTATTCTTTGAACTTTTCAAAAGAATCGGATTTATTCTTTATAAGATATACATATCCATATCTACTAAAATCATCAGTAAATGTTATGAAGTAGTAGTAGCCTCCTCTAGCCATCACACGCATTGGGCCGCATACATCACTATGTATTAGCTCCAGACGTTCAGTGGCCCTTTGACCCTTACCAGTGAAAGGGGCTTTAGTCATTTTACCAAGCAAACAAGATTCACATTCTTGGTATGATTCAAAATCAAACTTATCTAAATATCCATCCTTATGTAATTTGGATATGCGTTTCTCATTTATATGGCCTAGACGACAATGCCAGAGGTATGTTTGATTTGAGTCATTAATTTTAAGTCGTTTGTTTTCTATATTACAGACAGGATTATCTAAGTCAAAAACATATAAACCATTAAACAAATGCGCAACACCATAGGTTAAATCATTCAAAGCAAAAGAGCAACTGTTGTTCTTTATTGTAAACGAAAAACCTTTCTTGTCCAAACAAGAAACGGAAATAATGTTTCTGCGAATCGCAGGCACGTAATAACAATTTTCCAGTTCTAAAACTAGCCCAGAGGGCAAAGATAAATAATATGTTCCTACAGCTAAAACAGCAACTCTTGCTCCATTGGCAACTCGTAGGTCCATTTCTCCTTTAGCCAATGTCCTACTTCTCTGCATTTCCTGCACATTTATACAAATGTGAGAAGCACATCCAGTATCCAATACCCAAGATGTAGAAATAGACAGATTGACTTCTATAACATATATACCTGAAGTAGAAGCTTGCTCAGCCCTCTTCTTCTTCAGATCCTTCAAGTAAACTGAACAGTTTCTCTTCCAGTGACCAGTTTTCTTACAGTAGTGACATTCACCCTTAGCGACCCCACCTTTAGGCTTTAAAGCCTGTTTGGGACCTGACTTTGGCTTGGGTGTAGAATCAGAACCTGTCTTCTTCTTACCCTTCCACTTGCCTTTCCCTTTGGCCTTACCTTTATTGCCCACCATCAGTATGGGAGCAGGTTCAGCCGTCTTCATGTTGATCTCATATGTTCTCAACATAGCCAACAATTCAGTAGGTGTTTTATCAAATTCATTCATGTTGTAGTTTATGATAAACTGGGTGAATTTGTTGTTCAAAGAATTCATGATTAGGTCAATACCAATTTCCTGAATAATCGGGAAACCCAAAGTATCAAGATACTCAATGTAACCAATCATCTTCAGAACATGTGGGCCAACTGGTTCACTTGCCCCTTGTTTGCAATTAAAAAGTGACTTGCTCGTGTTGAACCTTTCTTGACGAGTTTGGCTTGCAAACATGCTTTGCAAGTGCTCATAGATAGTATATGCATCCATATGCACATGCTGTCTTTGAAGCTCAGCACTCATAGTTGCCAACATAAGACATGCAACATCAGTTGCATCATTCTCATCCTTTGTGTGGGCCGCTCGTTCCTCAACAGTAGCACCCTCAGGAAGGGGACCTGCTGGAGGAATATCAATGACATGAAGCTTGCGCTCCTGCCTGAGGACAATCCTCAAATTCCTCTGCCAGTCTAGGAAGTTGTTTCCTCCTGTCAGCTTATCCTTCTCAAGGACAGATCGTACGGATAGTGTGTTTGTGTTGTTTGTCATTATTTGGTATCTCCAATGATAAAAGCGCAAAATAAACATTAGATTGTCTGAGTTATTTATTATGTTCAAATGATTATGATACATTCATAATATATCTCCCACTATTTTTATCAAATCAATAGCCCTTACTATTAATTTGGAAAGTATATCCCATAATTCTTTCTAGTGAGCCAAGATCCATATTTCGTCATGTCTCAAGTCAACCACTGGAAGTCCTTAAGAATGATTATTTAGGTAGACAACATTTGTCAATTATATCATATATAATTCTTGGATAGTTTGGTGAGCAACGATTGATCTTATCTATCTAATAGATTTTTAACCAAACTCTATGCTTCTAAGTTCATAATGGTTGAATATAACCGTTTACTTTCACCTTATTATGACGACTCAGTTAAGTTTGACCCAATGATACAACGGCCAAATATAACCGTTTATATTCGTCGCATCTCACCACGATAGATAGGAGTCCCCTGCCACTGACAGTCTTTCCCCTAATCGATCTAGGATTCGATGAGTGTTCATTCATTGGAAAGCATCCGATTAAAACTTAATATTTTGTTAAGGGGTTTAGAAAATTTACGACGATCATGATCACATCATGAAGAGATCCTCAATTTTTCCTTGAACTAAATATTTCAAATTGACATCTTAAATTGTTCATTTCCCAGGTAGATGGAGGATACCAGTGGTCACACTTAAAACCCATCAGCCTTACGAATACGCATATCCGTTTTTGTCAGAAAATCCCAATTATAGACATCAAAATCTATATTCAATTCCGTGTTTTAAAAATCCATATTTCATAAACACAAGAATCTCATGATCGTTTGTTAATTTTAAAATCTTAAATCGTTACAGATTTTATCTTGTTTAGCATGGCAAGCATGGCATGGGTGACGTATCTAATACATGCATACATCATTAATCTAATTAAAGCATGCATCTTCTACTCTACACATACATTCATACATCAATATGTAAAGTGCAGTATGTACACGTGCTTGGTTATGACCCCTTTCCTATGTGATCCTTTCGAGCTAATGAAAGGATCAAAGTCAATCTATGGTGGTGAAATATAAATACAATTACATGTCTTCATTCTTCTTGTATCCATGGGTGCTTGCTCCTCTTCTTGGATCATCCTTCAATCTTCAAGTACATTACATGGAATAATTGAATACAACCTATACTAATGTACTTACATAAGAAAACTCGAGTTACATTCGAGGTTAAACAATTACAAGAATGAAGAAAACGACATGCAAGTCGTATTTATAAAACCAAAACCAAAACCATTAATCTAGGGGTCTAAGGGCCATAACCAGCACCATGCTCAAGTACACAAAATAAAATATTGCGGGGGTCCGGGGGCGGCAGCCCCTGGGCGGGGGTTCGGGGGCGGCAGCCCCCGGGCGGAGTCTGGGGGCGGCAGCCCCCAGCTGGGGTCGAGCTGCCAGGTCAGTAATTTTAATGCAATAAATACAAGTATGCAACAAGTAGGTTATAACATTTTATATAATAGATATCACAACTTAGGAAGCATGTTACTCAATGAAATATCTTTCAAATTGGGAAATAAGATTAATAGGTCTAATCATATTTACTATGCTAGATTTTGTTGGGTTCCAAGGCATAAAACGCAGCGGATTAAACGTAAATATAACGAAAATTTCGGAACCCTAAACGCAGGATCATGTATAAGCGGACTGATTATTGTGAAACGGAATCATACCTTTACTTGGTCTTGACTTTCACGAACTCAACAGAGATCCTAGCTTTCACGACTTGTGTCTTCCTCTGGAAAACACCTCTATGGTATCCACACGAGCACCTTCAAGAACGTCTCACGATCTTGATTACGGAATGGATGTACTAGCCTCCTTTGATGATTTCGAATTCTGCCTTTGCTACTGCTAGGGTTTTGTTTTTTCTCAAAAACCTAATCCTTATTAACCCTACATTATCTATTTATAATGGTTGGTTAATAGGCCCATAATAGCAACCCATAACAGCAAAGCCTAACCCATGTAGGTTTAGGATTAAATAAAAAAACTGAATTTTATTATTTAATTAATAACTAAGTCACACTTAATTATTAATGGCAGAATTCAAATTCGAATTTATATTATTTCAATTAATTAAGTCTCACTTAATTAATATAATAAAATTCAAATAATCATCAATTAATTTAAATCTATAATTTAAATTAATTATTCCTTTAAGTACTCTATGTATGTGACCCTATAGGCTATTATTTAATTAGCAATAATTTTATTCTCCAATAAAATTATAAACAATGAGCGGTATCTAGTAATACATCATTGCTACCAAATAAATAATAATTAAATCGTGATTCGATAAAACCTTTCGTGATTAATGTTTCAGTGTAATATAATCCCTTTAACCATATATATTATAGATTAAACTCGAGGCATGTATTTAGTCATCCTCTTCAACATTTAATCCGGGTTTACTTGATCCATGAGTAGACTATGAAAACAAATCATTATTTGAGCACGACCATGCATTTTATAGTCTCACTCAATCAAGAGGCCAATAATATCTCTCCTAATTATAGGAGGGTTAAATCCTTTATCTATCATTCATATTTCTCATACGACTCATGATATACCCGATGTCCACTTTTATCATCACCCGGTCAAAGGTAACTTTTAAAGTAGTCAAAGTATATTAATCCTCGTATAGAAATATAATGATCTCAAGTCAAAGGATCATTACACCATTATCACTGTGAGTCTTTCTTATGACTTTATTAAACATGAAGAATCTCACTGTGGGTCTGTCCAGTATCATGTACTCCTACATGTACCTATGTATTGACTTTAGTATCCCCATACTTATAACCAATGAGATGTGGTTATCAGTCAAACAACATACTAGTCTATTTATGTATTATTATTGTCCTATAATAATAATACTCGACTAGGGACATTTAAGAATATGATATATTATATAATCTCAAGTTCAAGTCATGTACTAAACTATACAATGTGTATCATGATTCTAAGGACATTTATTATGCTAACAAATATATCGCAGTAATTAAAGTCATAATAAATACGTTTATTGAATAATCAATTGACATAAAGGTTTATCAAAATAAACATTGTATTGCCTCTAGGGCACCTACACCAACAGATTTATCATGATTATTATTAACTATTTTGTCAAGGATATTGAGATTGACATGAGTACAGAAGACTTGGTAAGGATCAATCTTCACAGTAATGTGGAATTGATCTATCCATCTTTTGTTCAGGTATTTATCTCTACCCTAACTTCTTCCAATTCCCAAACTTCTTTTCCTTCTGTGGCCATGGAGGGTGTTATCAATGACACCAACCCTCCTACCCAAGCTGCATAACTTATTTCAAAATACAAATCTAAGAAGCCCCACCTCAACAGGTTCCCAAAAACCTGCTGTTGTAAAAATATAGAAAAGAAAAACACTTGTTGTGGTAGATAGATTAAAGGAGAATGTAGGTGGTGAGTGAACTGAGGAACATAAAAGAACCCAGAAGAATAAGGAGAGTGAGGGTGAGACGACCCAACCAAGCCACTCCAAAGTCTCTCAAAATACTGTGGATGTTAACAATGATATTACCACATTGCTATTGAATCAACTGTTGAGCCTTAGAGTACTTTGTAAGTGTTAGTATTGGTGTCCTAGAGATAATACTTTTAATGTTTTATTGAAAACAATTAAGGATTATGTTTTATGTGATTATTTAATTATTATTTATTATGTCTTTATTTACTGCGTTATAAATTGAAAGGATAATAAATGTCATTGGAATATTAATACGTAATATATATATTTAAGTATGTGACTTAAAAATGAGATTATATGAGTAGTATTTTATTCCTAAAATTCCATAGTCAAGTATTATTATTTAAGGACAATAATAATGCAATAAGACTAGTATGTTTGTTGACGGATGACCACATCTCATTGGTCATAGGTATGGTGATACTAAAGTCAAGAACATAAGTGTATGTATCAATACATGACACTGGAAAGACCCGCCGTGAGATTCTACATGTTAATAAGTGTCATAAGAAATCTCACTGTGATAATGATGTAATGATCCTCTGACTTGAAATCATTATATTTCTATACGAGAATTAATATACTTTGATTACACTCAAAGTTACCTTTAACCGGGTAATGATAAAGGTGTACATTGGGTATGCTATGAATCGTATGGGGAATATGAATGATAGATATAGGATTTAACCCTCCAATTCTAGGAGTGATATTATTGGCCTCTTGATTGAGTGAGACTATGAAATGCATGGCCATGCTCAAATATTGATTTGTTTAAATAGTCTACTCATTGATCAAGGAAACCGAGATTAAACATTGAAGAGGATGACACTATACATGCCTCGAGTTTGATCTATAATATAAGGTTAAAGGGATTATATTATATGGAACATTATTCACTAAAGGTTTAATTGAATCACCAATTATTATTGTTACTTGGGTGGCAATGATGTATTACTAGATGCCGCTCATTGTTTATAATTTTATTATTGGATATTAAAATTATTACCAACGTAATAATAACCTAAAGGGTCACACATAAAGAACGTCAAAACGGAGGTTTATTTAAATTACGAATTTAAATATATTATTATTTATTCGAATTTAATTATTGAATTAATTAAGTGGGACTTAATTAATTATATTAGAATTCGGATTTAATAAGTATTATTATTATTCGAATTTAATTATTGAATTAATTAAGTGGGACTTGATTAATTATATTAGAATTCAGATTTAATAATAATAATAACCCAAAGTCATAATGGGTTTTGGAAACCATATGGATTAGGGTTAGGCCCAAAATCTCTCTCTCCCCTATATATACATAATGATGTATAGTATTAGGGTTTAACCATCAAATTTCATTTTTAGAGAAAAACCCTAGCTGCTCAACATCAAGAGAGGCTAGAGAAAGAGAGAGAGAGAGGCAAACAATTCGGCTAGTACCGACTCCGGTGATCGTAGGACGATCGGGCGTTCGTGTGGACTTCTTTAGAGAGCAAATCTTTGCAACAATGGGCTGCTATGATTCATCTTTTCTGGACCTCCATTAAACAACATACGGAAAGCTTTGTTAAGGTACAGACTTCTTCACCATAATCATCCAACGTTATACATGGATCCTGCGATTGGGTTTCGATTTTTTTATTGTTTTTACGTTAATTCCGCTGCGTTTTCATGCCAGAAACCCTTCAGTAAGAACAGTTGATTTATTTTCTAACTTTGTAAAAACGCAACTGGGTTTTATTAACTCAGATAAATTGAGCAAAAATATACATTGATGGAAAACCCAATCCATCAGTAATTTTAAATATCTTTGTTCAAGTTAATTTTCAGTTTCACTTATTCACTTACATATTCTCTTAAACACTCAAATCAAAAGGAACAAAAATTAAATAGAAAAGTTTTGGTGATTTATATTCAACTCCCCCTTCTACAAATCATGTTGACATTGTTCTGGGAAATAGCAGGAACTGAGGAGATAAAGAAGAATAGAAGATCTGTACTAATTCAAGAGTATGAATACTTTGAGGTTAAGCAGAATGAGTTTCTCACAGATATCTATGACATATTTCTTACTTTGTTGAATAGCATAGCTTTGATTTATAAGGTGTATGACAATGAGGATTCAAACACTAAGTTTCTAAGGGCTCTACCTGAGGAATGGGATTTGCAAACATCATTGATAAGAGACATGGCTGATCTGGAAGCCTGAAGACTTATGACTTAGAGTTAGAGCAAAGAAAGAATAGAAAGAGTAGCAAGACAAAGTCTGTTGCCTTGAATGTTGAGACTAGGATTGAAGAACCAAGAGAAAAATTCTTAAAAGCCTCAACAAGAAAAGGAAAAGTTGTAATGATTAAGGAAAACAATGAATCAGAGTTTGAGGCAGACTCTGATATAAAATCTAATGACTCCATAGACTCTGACATGATGGAGATGGTTGTCATGATTGTTAAAGGCTTCAAAAAGATGAAATATAGGAAGTACAGAAAGTAAGGAAACTTCCAAAAGAAGCATGGAGAGTTAGAAAATAAAGACAGGTTCAGGTGGAAAGAAGAAAGAGTTGGTAAAGCTAAAACACTTGACAAATCAAAGGTCAAGTGTAACAAGATGGGGCACTTTGCCACTGAGTGTAGAAGTAAGGAATCTGAAAAACCTCTCATTACCTCAAAGAAAGATTGGATGGATTCCTCAGACTCTGAAGAGGAAACAAACTATGCTCTTATGACAAACACTGATGCTCTCATCCTAAACTCTGACAAGGTACTAGACTCGGTCTTCAATATTAATACTGAAAATATCCATGAATTAAAATCTTTCCTTAGAACCTTACATGCTAGTTTTAAATCACAGTCACTTGATAATGAAAGATTAAAATCTGAAATACAAACTCTATCTGCTAGGAATGACTTTCTTGAATCTGAACATACACACATGCTTAGCACTAAGAAAGATTGTGAGAATGCTATGCACATGCAAACTCAGCTAAAAATACAAGTGGAATATTTAAAAGCTGAGATAGCTAAAGAAAAGGAGATTTTCAGAGTTTGGACAAACTCTGGCAAGAAAGTCCAACAAATGCTTTCTGATAAGAATTGAACATCTGCCTTAGGTTATGAATCTGATAAGGAGACACATACTAAGACACACACAAAAGGAAAATTGAGTAAACCTGTGAATTTTGTTAGAGCCAATAATGAAAAGGCAAACTCTGGTGAATGCTCTAATAGTCACAAAACCAAAGAGAATAATGTGTTAGAGAATAAACCAGTAAATATTGGGTTACTCTCACGTAAGTAACTTAAAGAAAAATTGAAGGCAGTCACAAACAAAAATAAACCAAAAAAGGTCAAGAGGAACAGAAATGGAAAAGTAGGAATTTCTAAGGAGAATGACTATAAGAATATTCCTGATGCTCCTAGAAAAACCTGTTTCACATGTGGAAATTCTAATCATCTTGCTATTAACTGCAGGTAGAATAAAAAGAGGGAACCTGAGAGACCTATATCAGAGGAGAGGAAACAGACTAGATATAGACCACAAAATCCTTGATTTCACTATGGTAGTTTATGGCATTCTATTTACACATGTAAAGAATATCATAGTATGTATTTCAATTATTATGAACTGTTGCCTTGTTTGAATACAACTCCAGTTTTTTCTAGTTATTCTACTAAACAACAATATGTGATAAAATTTGACAGAAAAAAAATAAACTGTGAAAATGCAAACTTTGTTAACTTAAACTCTGATAAAGTTACTTCTGCTACAAAAGTTAACAATATCAAAAAGAAAGGATCCAAACTTTTTTGGGTCTTCAAAGATACTAATTAATTTGCATTAAATGATTACAGGGAAATAGGAAAAACATCCTAGTAATTGATAGTGGATGTTCTACATACATGACTGGAAATAAATCCCTGCTTTCAGAGTTTGAGGAGAAGGTTGACCCAACAACATCTTATGGTGTTGGCAACATAGGAAGAACACTAGGATATGGCAATATTGTGACTGGAAATATCATCATTGAAAATGTAGCTCTGGTTGAAGGACTCAAGCATAATCTATTAAGTGTGAGTCAAATGATAGACATAGGTTATTATGTGGAATTTCATGAAACACATTGTGAAGTAAAAAGTGACAAGGCTGGAAAAGTGGTTCTCATTGGTCACAGACATAATAATTTATTTGAAGCTAGCTTGAAGGTAAACTCTGATGGTCCCTTAACTTGTTTACTTGGAAAGGCATCATCCTTGGAAAGTTGGAATTGACACAAAAAACTGTCACCTGAACTTTGGAAATACAAATGAATTGGTGAACAAGGATCTAGTAAGAGGTCTTCCAAAAGTTCAATTGCATCCTGATGGACTCTGTGATCTATGTCAAAAGGTAAAACAAAAGAAGACATCCTTCAAGAGTAAAACTGAAAATTCTATTGATCAACCTTTTCATATATTGCATCTTGATTTGTTTGGCCCTGTCAACATAATGTCCATTGGAAAGAAGAAATATACTTTAGTGATAGTATATGACTACACAAGATTTACCTGGGTGTATTTTTTACACAAAAAGGATGAAATAGTTGAGATAATTTTTGATCATATTTCTATGACTGAAAATGGATCACCACACAAGGCAAAGAATTTAAGGAGTGACAATGGAACAGAGTTTAAAAATCTGCAACGGAGGAATTCTGCTCAATAAAAGGAATCATTCAACAATTCTCAACACCTGGTACACCTCAAAAAAATGGTGTAATTGAGAGAAAGAATAGAATTCTCATTGAAGCTGCTAGAACAAAGTTAGAAGGAGCAAAACTTCCTACTTACTTTTGGGTAGAAGTTGTGAATACTGCATGCATTCCTCAGAATTGTACTTTGATAAATAAACATGGAATGACTCCATATGAGATGATGAAAGGAAGGAAGCCAAATGTAAAATACTTTCACATATTTGGAAGCAAGCGTTTTATTCTTAAAACACATCCTGAGCAGTTGAAAAAGTTTGAACTCAAGGCAGATGAAGGCATCTTTGTTGGTTTATAACTTCTAAAACTTTTTCAAGGGCATTCAAGATATTTAATCTGAGAACCAAGAAAGTCATGGAATCTGGTAATGTCTCTTTTGATGAAGGAAAAATAACCGGGTTGCATGATGAAGATGCTCAAGAATCTCTGAGTTTTGAAAATAAACTACAAGACAAACTCTTCTAAGGTAAACTCTAATGAGTTAAACACTGATTCCTTAAACTCTGATTCAGACATAATTGACACATTAATTGAAAATTATGCACATGTTGAGGGGGAAACAACATCAAACTTCTACTAAAATTGCAGAATCACCTCAATCATTGAAATTTCAGAGTCTAACCAATCTCTGAAAGCCTAAACTCTGATCCATCAAACTCTGACAGTTTCAAATCCGATTCATCAAACTCTGATGGAATCATAACTTCAAGGGGAAGATCAGCATTTTATGAGGAATCATACTATGAAGGCATAAATCATGGGGGAGCATCTAGTTCATGTTATCTTCCACATCCAAGGAAATGGACCAAAGATCACACACCTGACTTTATTATTGGTGATCTGGAAAGTGGAGTGAAGACATGGAAAGTTACTCATAATGAATGTCTATATCATAGTTTTCTTTCTCAAACAGAACCAAAGAAAGTTGAAGATGCTTTGAAAGATGCAGATTGGGTTACTATATTGCAGGAAGAATGAAATGAGTTTGAAACAAATGAGGTTTTGACTCTTGTTTCAACACCAAAGAACAGATCCATTGTTGGCACAAAATGGATGTTTAGAAATAAGTCAGACTCTTATGGAATTATAATAAGGAATAAAACAAGACTAGTTGCCAAAGGTTACTCTCAATAGGAAGGTATTGACTACGATGAAACATTTGCACCTTTAGCTAGACTTGAAGCAATTAGAATCTTTATAGCTTATGTTGCACACAAGAAATTTAAAGTATACTAGATGGATGTCAAAAGTGCATTTTGAATGGTGAGCTTGAGAAGGAGGTATATGTTGAACAACCTTCTGGCTTTATGAATCCAAAATATCCAAACCATGTCTACAAGTTGGATAAAGCATTATATGGACTCAAGCAAGCTCTAAGACCTGGTATGAAACATTGGCTCAATTTCTACTTGAAAGTGGTTTCACAAGAGGTACAATTGATAAAACCTTATTTTATAGAAATCAAGGTAAGGATTTAGTATTGGTTTAAATATATGTTGATGCTATTATATTTGGATCCACTAATAAAAAACTATGTGAAAGATTTTCAATGCTAATTCAGTCTAGGTATCAAATGAGCATGATGGGAGAAATGATTTATTTATTAGGCTTACAAGTGAAACAAACTGATGAAGGCATTTTTATAAGTCAGTCCAAATATACAAAGAATCTAATCACAAAGTTTCAAGTGTAAGACTCTGCATCTGCCACAACTCAAATGGCTACTGCAACCAAACTTGATCAAGATATTGGTGAGCCTGTAGAAATAACAACATACAGAGGTATGATTGGATCACTTCTTTATTTGACTGCTAGTAGACCAGATATCATGTTTGTAACCTGTCTATGTTCTTGATTTCAGGCAAATCCAAGGGAACCACATTTGATTGTTGTTAAGAAAAATTTTAGATATCTCAAGAGCACCATCAATCTTGGCCTATGGTATCCTCGAGAGTTTGACTTTAAACTTATAGGTTATTCAGATGCTGATTTTGTAAGATATAAAATTGATAGAAAAAGCAATAGTAGAAGTTGTCAATTTCTAGGTAGAAGACTTGTCTCATGGTTTAGCAAGAAGCAAAAATAAATCTCAACATCTACAACAGAGGCTGAATTTATAGTTGCAGGAAGCTGATGTACTCATATCTTATGAATGAGAAATCAACTGTTAGAATATGGTTTGAACTTTTCAAAAATTCATATTTATTGTGATAATCAAAGTGCTATTGCAATGACAGGAAATCCAGTTCAACATTCTCTGATAAAGCACATCAGTATCAGATACCATTTCATAAGGGAACATGTCATGGAAGGGACAATTGAAATACATTTTATTCCCACAGATCAATAGTTAGCAGACATATTCACAAAACCTCTATGTGAAGCAACTTTTAAAAGATTGGTTTCTGAATTGGGCATGGTGTCAAGCGGCTCAACTCCAGACATCAAGTAGCAGATGTTAGTGTAGGTGCCCTAGAGGCAATACAATGTTTCTTTTTGATAGACCTTTATGTCATTTGATTATTCAATAAACGTATTTATTATGACTTTAATTACTGCGATATATTTGTTAGCATAATAAATGTCCTTAGAATCATGATACACATTGTATAGTTTAAGTACATGACTTGAACTTGAGATTATATGATATATCATATTCTTAAAAGTCCCTAGTCGAGTATTATTATTATAGGACAATAATAATGCATAAATAGACTAGTATGTTGTTTGACTGATAACCACATCTCATTGGTTATAAGTATGGGGATACTAAAGTCAATACATAGGTACATGTAGGAGTACATGATACTGGACAGACCCACAGTGAGATTCTTCATGTTTAATAAAGTCATAAGAAAGACTCACAATGATAATGGTGTAATGATCCTTTGACTTGAGATCATTATATTTCTATACTAGGATTAATATACTTTGACTACATTAAAAGTTACCTTTGACCGGGTGATGATAAAAGTGGACATCGGGTATATCATGAGTCGTATGAGAAATATGAATGATAGATAAAGGATTTAACCCTCCTATAATTAGGAGAGATATTATTGGCCTCTTGATTGAGTGAGACTATAAAATGCATGGTCGTGCTCAAATAATGATTTGTTTTTCATAGTCTACTCATGGATCAAGTAAACCCGGATTAAATGTTATAGAGGATGACTAAATACATGCCTCGAGTTTAATCTATAATATATATGGTTAAAGGGATTATATTACACGAAAACATTAATCACAAAAGGTTTTATCGAATCACGATTTAATTATTGTTTAATTGGGTAGCAATGATGTATTACAAGATACCGCTCATTATTTATAATTTTATTGGAGAATAAAATTATTGTTAATTAAATAATAGCCTATAGGGTCACACACATAGAGCACTTAGAGGAATAGTTAATTTAAATTATAGATTTAAATTAATTGATGATTATTTGAATTTTATTATATTAATTAAGTGAGACTTAATTAATTGAAATAATATAAATTCGAATTTGAAGAATATTTCTGCCTATAATAATTAAGTATGACTTAGTTATTAATTAAATAATAGAAATTCGTTTTATTATTTAATCTTATACCTACATGGGTTAGGTTTTGCTGTTATGGGTTGCTGTTATGGGCCTATTAACCAGCCATTATAAATAGATAATGTAGGGTTAATAGGGGATTACATTTTTCAGAAACAAAACCCTAGAGGCAGCAGCAAGGCAGCAAGAAGGCAGAAATTGAATTGTCAAGAGGAAGCTAGTACGTCCATTCCGCAATCAAGATCGTGAGACGTTCTTGAAGGTGCTCGTGTGGATACCATAGAGGTGTTTTTCGAGAGGAAGACACAAGTCGTGAAAGCTAGGATCTCCGTTGAGTTCGTGAAAGTCAAGACCAGAAAAGGTAGAATTCTGTTTCACCATAATCTGTCCAATCTTATACATGGATCCTGGGTTTGGGTTCCGATTTTTTTTATTATATTTACGTTTATCCACTGCGTTTTATGTCTCGGAACCCAACAATGGCATCAGAGCTACGTGTATAAGGGATTGATTTGGTTACGTATTTAACAGTTTTTCAATATATTCCAGTATGTATATAATCTGCCATGCATGTATTTTGATACTGCCTATGTATGAGATTTAATATGCATGTTGTCATGTTGATATATGATTAAAACTATCATGTAATGTGTATCTGGTTATTCATATGATGATACTAGCATGTTAATGTTCTGCTATATTGCGATTTGTATATTATGCATGTGAGTCAGTTTGTATAGTGATATAAACTGGTGGACAGATTGTGTTAGACATGATTTGTTAACTGGGATATGATCAATATGTATATGATACATGCTTCTAAAACTGTATAAGATGCAGTGGAGAAAAGACCAATAGATATGATCTGTAGCTCGACCCCAGCTGGGGGCTGCCGCCCCCAGACCCCGCCCAGGGCTGCCGCCCTGGACCCCGCCCGGGGGCTGCCGCCCACGGACCCCCGCAATATTTTTCATGTTTTTTTATGTAATTGAGCATGGTGCATGGTTATGGCCATCAGACCCTAGTTGTAATGGTTTATTCTTTTGGTTTGTAATAAATACGACTTGCATGTCGTTTTCTATTTGTAATTGTTTATCTCGAATGTAACTCAAGTTCTTTTGTAAGTTCATTAGTATAGTTATTAATGTAACATCCAAGAAGGACAAGGGGAACAAGGAGGCAATCCATGGAGGCTAAGGAGTCAATGGAAGCAATAGGGAAGACATATGTAATAGTTACTTATTACCCCATAGATTGACCTTGGTCTTTTCATTAGCTTGAAAAGATCACATAGGATTGGGCCATAACCATTGCACGTTTACTTTCACGATCTTTACATATGTTGTATGAATGTATGTGTAGAGTAGAAGATGCATGCTTTAATTAGATTAATGATGTATGCATGTATTAGATACGTCACCCATGCCATGCTTGTCATGCTAAATAAGATAAAATCTGTAACGATTTAAGATTTTTAAATTAACAGACGATCATGAGATTCTCGTGTTTATGAAATATGGATTTTTAAAACACGGAATTAAATATGGATTTTTGATATCTATAACTGGGATTTTCTGACAAAAACGGATATGCGTATTCGTAAGGCTGATGGGTTTTAAGTGTGACCACTGGTATCCTCCATCTACCTGAGAAATGAACAATTTAAGATGTCAGTTTGAAATATTTGGTTCAAGGAAAAATTGAGGATCTCTTCATGATGTGATCATGATCGTCGTAAATTTTCTAAACCCCTTAACAAAATATTAAGTTTTACTCGGATGCTTTCTAATGAATGAACACTCATCGAATCCTAGATCGATTAGGGGAAAGACTGTCAGTGGCAAAGGCAGAATTCGAAATCATCAAAGGAGGCTAGTACATCCATTCCGTAATCAAGATCGTGAGACGTTCTTGAAGGTGCTCGTGTGGATACCATAGAGGTGTTTTCCAGAGGAAGACACAAGTCGTGAAAGCTAGGATCTCCGTTGAGTTCGTGAAAGTCAAGACCAAGTAAAGGTATGATTCCGTTTCACAATAATCAGTCCGCTTATACATGATCCTGCGTTTAGGGTTCCGAAATTTTCGTTATATTTACGTTTAATCCGCTGCGTTTTATGCCTTGGAACCCAACAAAATCTAGCATAGTAAATATGATTAGACCTATTAATCTTATTTCCCAATTTGAAAGATATTTCATTGAGTAACATGCTTCCTAAGTTGTGATATCTATTATATAAAATGTTATAACCTACTTGTTGCATACTTGTATTTATTGCATTAAAATTACTGACCTGGCAGCTCGACCCCAGCTGGGGGCTGCCGCCCCCAGACTCCGCCCGGGGGCTGCCGCCCCCGAACCCCCGCCCAGGGGCTGCCGCCCCCGGACCCCGCAATATTTTATTTTGTGTACTTGAGCATGGTGCTGGTTATGGCCCTTAGACCCCTAGATTAATGGTTTTGGTTTTGGTTTTATAAATACGACTTGCATGTCGTTTTCTTCATTCTTGTAATTGTTTAACCTCGAATGTAACTCGAGTTTTCTTATGTAAGTACATTAGTATAGGTTGTATTCAATTATTCCATGTAATGTACTTGAAGATTGAAGGATGATCCAAGAAGAGGAGCAAGCACCCATGGATACAAGAAGAATGAAGACATGTAATTGTATTTATATTTCACCACCATAGATTGACTTTGATCCTTTCATTAGCTCGAAAGGATCACATAGGAAAGGGGTCATAACCAAGCACGTGTACATACTGCACTTTACATATTGATGTATGAATGTATGTGTAGAGTAGAAGATGCATGCTTTAATTAGATTAATGATGTATGCATGTATTAGATACGTCACCCATGCCATGCTTGCCATGCTAAACAAGATAAAATCTGTAACGATTTAAGATTTTAAAATTAACAAACGATCATGAGATTCTTGTGTTTATGAAATATGGATTTTTAAAACACGGAATTGAATATGGATTTTGATGTCTATAATTGGGATTTTCTGACAAAAATGGATATGCGTATTCGTAAGGCTGATGGGTTTTAAGTGTGACCACTGGTATCCTCCATCTACCTGGGAAATGAACAATTTAAGATGTCAATTTGAAATATTTAGTTCAAGGAAAAATTGAGGATCTCTTCATGATGTGATCATGATCGTCGTAAATTTTCTAAACCCCTTAACAAAATATTAAGTTTTAATCGGATGCTTTCCAATGAATGAACACTCATCGAATCCTAGATCGATTAGGGGAAAGACTGTCAGTGGCAGGGGACTCCTATCTATCGTGGTGAGATGCGACGAATATAAACGGTTATATTTGGCCGTTGTATCATTGGGTCAAACTTAACTGAGTCGTCATAATAAGGTGAAAGTAAACGGTTATATTCAACCATTATGAACTTAGAAGCATAGAGTTTGGTTAAAAATCTATTAGATAGATAAGATCAATCGTTGCTCACCAAACTATCCAAGAATTATATATGATATAATTGACAAATGTTGTCTACCTAAATAATCATTCTTAAGGACTTCCAGTGGTTGACTTGAGACATGACGAAATATGGATCTTGGCTCACTAGAAAGAATTATGGGATATAGTTTCCAAATTAATAGTAAGGGCTATTGATTTGATAAAAATAGTGGGAGATATATTATGAATGTATCATAATCATTTGAACATAATAAATAACTCAGACAATCTAATGTTTATTTTGCGCTTTTATCATTGGAGATACCAAATAATGACAAACAACACAAACACACTATCCGTACGATCTGTCCTTGAGAAGGATAAGCTGACAGGAGGAAACAACTTCCTAGACTGGCAGAGGAATTTGAGGATTGTCCTCAGGCAGGAGCGCAAGCTTCATGTCATTGATATTCCTCCGGCAGGTCCCCTTCCTGAGGGCGCTACTGTTGAGGAACGAGCGGCCCACACAAAGGATGAGAATGATGCAAATGATGTTGCATGTCTTATGTTGGCAAGTATGAGTGCTGAGCTTCAAAGACAGCATGTGCATATGGATGCATATACTATCAATGAGCACTTGCAAAGCATGTTTGCAAGCCAAACTCGTCAGGAAAGGTTCAACACGAGTAAGTCACTCTTTAATTGCAAACAAGGGGCAAGTGAACCAGTTGGCCCACATGTTCTGAAGATAATTGGTTACATTGAGTACCTTGAAACTTTGGGTTTCCCGATTATTCAAGAAATTGGTATTGACCTAATCATGAATTCTTTGAACAACAAATTCACCCAGTTTGTTATAAACTACAATATGAATGAATTTGGCAAAACACCTACTGAATTGTTGGCTATGTTGAGGACATATGAGACCAACATGAAGACGGCTGAACCTGCTCCCATACTGATGGTGGGCAATAAAGGTAAGGCCAAAGGGAAAGGCAAGTGGAAGGGTAAGAAGAAGACAAGATCTGATTCTACACTCAAGCCAAAGTCAGGTCCCAAACAGGCTTTAAAGCCTAAAGGTGGGGTCGCTAAGGGTGAATGTCACTACTGTAAGAAAACTGGTCACTGGAAGAGAAACTGTTCAGTTTACTTGGAGGATCTAAAGAAGAAGAGGGCTGAGCAAGCTTCTACTTCAAGTATATATGTTATAGAAGTCAATCTGTCTATTTCTACATCTTGGGTATTGGATACTGGATGTGCTACTCATATTTGTATAAATGTGTAGGAAATGCAGAGAAGTAGGACATTGGCTAAAGGAGAAGTGGACCTACGAGTTGGCAATGGAGCAAGAGTTGCTGCTTTAGCTGTAGGAACCTATTTGTTACGGATCAAAAACGAGGTGTTTTTAATACGTAATTAATGCTAGGGTTTGGGGGAGCTTCGAGCTTTAATGACTGCACTAACGTTTCGTGACTAACTCGAGTCCTCGTTAACTGCCTACGTATCTCTGTAATGTTTAGAGAATCAAGCCAAAACGTAGTTCTAATGTTGAGGGGTTAGGCCTTTTATATAGGCCCTTGAAGGCCTTGGAGATAGATTAGAATTGAGAGATGTTTTCCCAGTCGTACAAGTAGAAGGGGGGGTTGAATACTTGTATGTCTTTTCTGCCCGATTTAAAATCAAATTAAGAACAAACTCAAACACAAAAATATGAATAAGTACTGTTTTGTATTATTGATTTGTGAATACAAAACTCTCCTAGGGTGTACACAAACCCTAGCAGCTTCTCTGTGTTTATCACAGCAACTCTCTCTATCTCTATGCTCTCAAAATATTACTCAGATAATTATTCTTCGACTTCCACACCTTTACAATTAGGTTACATAGAGTTTATATAGAGAGCTGCCTATCAACTAATAACAGAAAGATAAATTACAATAGGAATAGAATTCCTAATTATTAGTTGACAGTTTCCTTCTAGAATTCTCTTTCTTTCCCATAGCATATCTGCAATATATTTATCTTGATCTTCGAAGACTTTCCATTCCTGTGATCTTCTTCCAAATTTATCCTCAACTGTATAGACTCTGAAATCTTCAGACTCTGATGATCTTCAGACTCTGATCACATGTAGACTCTGATAGATCACAGACTCTGATAGTCTATAGACTCTGATCACCTTCCAGACTCTGATCTTCATGCAGACTCTGGTTTCACTTTCTATAGAAATTATTCTAAGTACAAGTAACATGAATGTTGACCATCTAGACTCTGATTATTCATTTCAGAGACTAGAAAGACTTATTACAGATAAACTAATCTAGACCCTGTTCTAGTATTCTGTACATCATCAAATGAATATATCCCTAACAATCTCCCCCTATTTATGCTTTATAAAATGTAAGCATAAATCAAGGTTTGATGATGTCAAAACTAAAGAATAAAACTAATAATCTAGAACAGTATAAAAGAATTAAAAAAGAAAAAGAATTACTTCTCATTTAATCTTCTCAAAGGCTGGATTGTTCTTCAAAAATGAGTTTAGCATATTTTCTTCCACAATTGCTAGAGCTTCACCAACAAACTTCTTTAATTTCTTCATTTCTTCATTTGAACATTTAATTTGACAGTAAGCTGCTCTCAGATCATTTGCACTGCTTTCTTGATCTTTTAAGTCCTTCAACATCAGAACACTAACTTTCCCACTCATAGGCTGAAACCCAAAGTAATGACCCACACCTTCTTGAAATTTAATCTGTTTTTCCTCCAATGGCATGACTTGATCATTTCCCTCAGTATCAACATATTTTAAAGAAAATTTGCCCATTTGTCGATTTGCCTGTCTGTGCAAAATCAGCTTCCTATCAATCTCCTTGAACCATTTGTGTGTGACAGCTTCTTTGCTTTTGTTAACTTCATAAGCAATTTGAAGTAGGAATCTAATATACTGTAGTTCCTCAGCCTGTTTGAAAAAGATAAAATTTGACTGACTAATCCATCTTACACTTCCACCTTCTAATAAGTAAACCAGCATCTCATTCTTCACCTTTTCTGTACCTCCCTGACCTCCTTGTATCTTCGTTTCAAAAACATTATACACAATTTGAGCAGACACCACTTTATTTAAGTGCTTCTGAGTGATCTTCTCAAACTGCCTATCTGTCAAGGATTGAGGATCCCTGGTTAGAGTAGATGTTCTGTCAATGTCAGATTCTTCAAATCCTCCAAGACCTATCTTCTTTTTAGCTCTAAGTTACAGATTTGATTAACTCCCCTTGATTGATTCTTGCATCCCTCATCCTTATGTCTCCTGGAGGACTCACCTTGCTTCACCTTCTCCCCCTTTTTGACATCATCATTACTGGTGACAGCCAAAAGAATCTGCTCAAGAACAGTGGAGATATTAGCCTGGGCTGCAATAACTGAATCAACCTTAGTGGTCAAATCAGAAACTGTAGTTTGAAGAGAGGCTTGAGTGGTAGTGATAGCAGCTAGAGCATCTTTAAAAGCGACCTCTTTGGATAATTGAAGGGAGTGAATTCTGTCAAATCTTGTATTGAGCAGAGAAGTTGTATTATCAACACCAGTGAGCTTTGTTTTAATATGAGAGATGTCCTGGACCACACTGGATAATTGAGCAGCAACATCAGGCAGCTTAGCTTTAACAGCTCCATCTAAGACTTGATCTTCTTCACCAGGATAGTAACCATGTTCCTGTTGAAAAGATTTTTTCTGAAAGCCTTAAGTCTCTCAGAAAGATGAATATCCAAAATACACTCAAAAGAATCTTTATCATTGATGCCTCGTTGCTGTGCAGACTCCCAAGACTGAGGAAACACCTGATCAAAATAGATAAAAGAAGGAGTATCATGATCATCATCTGCAGAAGTGCATTCCTCAGCAACAGGCTCTAGCTTTGTGAATGGAGGGGTAGACTCTGGTGGTGGTGTAGACTCCGAAACTGCAAACGGAACTATAGACCCTGACTCCTCCTGAGAGTGATCAGAGACTGTAGACTCTGGAAGTCTAGCCCTGATAGGCATTATTAAAAGAGGTTCTTCTGACTTCAATGTTGCAGCCTCAGTGAAAATGACAGGGTTATCCACCAAAGCCTCCATGACTCTATCTGCTCTCCCTGCTAGAGAATCCACCAGGTGAAGTTGGGGTCTCTATGTAAATGATTTCTGAGCAGCAAGAGCCTCCTCCTGTTTTCCAATCTGCACAATCAGACATAGTGAATTGTCATCCATCCCCTGCTCCAACTCATTGGACCAACTCTTTGGAAAATCTTGATCCCAATAAGTAAAGCTAGGTTCAGGATACCCTATTCTCTAATGCTCACAGTGGGGTTGGACACCCACTTTCTCAATCTCACTCAGGCTCACTTCAGCCTTTTCTACCTCTCCTTTTGCCTGGTCCAGTGCCAGCCTCTCAGATATTTTTTCACTCAATTTGGAGGGTGCACTCAATAAACCTACAGAAGAGGGGTTGAGAGATAAAAATGGTGCTTTAATACCTGAACCACCTTGATGGAGGGGAACCCCTTCAAATGTCTGAAGGCTAGGGGTTTCCACCAAGAGGTGAGCATCAACAGATTCTGAACCCTTACTAGCATCTTCTCTCTTTTCAGAGTCTGTTGGCTCCAGTATTCCAGTCTCAGGGTCTACTCTAGACTCTGACTGCTTCAGTATGACTTCATTAGAAGCCAGAGTCTGAGTGTTACCATCTTTGACTGTTTGTGCATGAGACTCCCCCTCAAGGTGGATAGACTCTGATAGAATAGATTGGGAAATTTCTTCATGAGCATCCATCAGAGTCTGTCCTCCCATATCACTGGGGTTCTCATCAGCTCTTTGGTGAGTTGTCAAGGAGGGCTCAACAGCATACTCCCCTGCCCCACTATCACCCAACCTCTGACTAGGTGGTTCTTGTGTGGGTGAGGCAGACTGAGCATCTTTATCACTAGTCACCACTGGTGCACTAGTCCCATCCTCCAACTGCCTTGCACCACCTGCTACCTCCTGTTGTTCTTCAAGAATAAATGCATCCAACTTGTGATGAAAGGCCCTGAGATGGATGGCATTGATTGCCTGGGCATCTGTGAGATTGAAGAGGTCCTGCAGTTCCCTTCTTACTCTTTGAAAATAAGTGCCCTTGAATTGATCCAGTCTACTTTGGTAGGTTGGATAGATGTATTTGTTGGCAATTGTACCTATATTATGGACAAGATAGTCAGCCACCTGTCTTGACAGAGGTTGAATGTGAGAGATCCATTGAATGGTTGTCCTGTAGGTAACTCCATTATCCCAAATTGCTTCATAGTTAAAAACTGGTGGCTCAATCTCAGTTTCCAACTCAGCAACAGACTCTGTTGCTCTCCTTTTGTGGACCTTAAGCTTTTTAGGCTTCTTTGAAATGTACTGTTCAGAGTCTGGCACACCTAGTGCTTTGAGAACTGCATTTGTTCTGCCTTCTATGAGCCCAGCTGCTTGTACTTGGAATGAAGAGTTGAATAGGTAGCTATAGAGATTTTTGACCACATCCTGTGCAGACATTTGTAGCTCCTGTTCCATTCTCTTCCTTAGGGCTTCATAGGTTGAAAGAAAATCCAAGACTTGAGATTTAGTCTGATATTGTTCTGGATCTTCAACTGATTCCACCAAAGGATATAAGAATAGCAGTGCCTCATCACTTGGAGTAATGATCTCATCAATTAGGCATGAGGCTGCATCCAATGGCATTCCTTCCCAAAATGTGTCATGATCAGAGTCTAAAGGCAGTCTAGACTCTGACTCAACATTAGACTCTGGTTCAGGTGTGTTCTTGATTTCAGTGTCTGGCTCTGCAGGAGCCTTGGGAGCATCTGTTTCCTGCAAAACAGGGTTAGTAATAATAACAGGCTTGTGTGTGTGTGCAGAATAAGCCTTCCTTAACCTTCTGTACTTCTTAGCAAAAGATTTCTCAGGAGACTCAATATGAGAATCCTGAGGTGCTTTCCTAGGTTTTTCAGAGTCTGTAGCCTTTTGAGAGTCTACAGACTTGGCTTGAAGGTTAGAATCAAGTGTATCATGACCTTCCTTTAGCAAAGAAAGTCCTTCAACAACTTGCTTCTCTAGTGGATTGAGCTCCTCATCACTGTGCTCATCTATAAGCCTAGATTAAATCAATTTTCTCCTCTTTACAACTGGTGCCTGTTGAGAGACACTAGAGGTTGGTTTCTTTTTGGATTTTGGTTTGGAAGATTGTATAATTGAAGGGGATTGGGTGACTTGGGTAGGTGCAGGGGGACTCTCCATTACTTGTTCCTGCACCATTTCACCACCAAAAAATAAAGCATTGTAGATAGAAGGTTTGTAGGATGAGAGTTTTACCTGCATTACCTGTGGATATGTCATTGCAGGTAGGCTCTTCTTTTTGTCATCAATTCTCTTAATGTCAGAGAATATCCTCCTTTGCTGTTTGTATGCCTGCACACAGCAATCATCTGCCAACTTGGTTGACATGTCAGGAATGAAGTGATTGAGGAGAATCATAAGAAATCTATGATAGTAGACTTTCTTTCTCCCCTCATGCACATTATTTAATTTTGCTCCCATTTGAGTGAGCAACATATCACCAATGTTGATTATTCTATCAAATAGGAGACTATGACCAATTTGATAAGTAATAGCAGTAATAGCATCAAATCCACTACACTTACCAGTAAAACACTTAGCAATTTGATCGAATAAAAACGACCATTCTTTCCTTAAGTAAGGCCTAGTTATCTTGCTCATGTTATCTAAGCTAGCAGAATAACCTATTGCCTTAAACATGCTTTTAATGTCATCATCAGATACAATTTCATCAAAAGTAGACTTAACAGGCAGTTTAAACACAGAATTAAGCACATCTGCAGTGACATCAAATGTAGTCGAACCAAAGGTAAACATTATTTTACCTGGTTGATCCTGAGAAGGATCAACTACCTTTGCAGTGCTCCATGCTTGTGATACAGCATCCATGTGAATGACTGGTGATGCCTTGAGAATGTAGTGTAGCTCGGATTGTTCCAAGAAATCCATCACAGGGTAGTAGTCAGCGTCTACCCCTTTCTTATCTCCAAGAGCAGCAACATGATTTGTGGTCATGAACTCGAAATCCCCAAATGTGAACGCAATCGCCTTGGGTCCTCTCATGATAGTAGAAACGGCAGCCATTAAAGTTGTTGAGTTGAAAGTGATGGAGAAGCTTGAAGAATTTAACTAGGGTTCGTAAAAAGCTCTATGAATATTTTTCCCTTAGAAATCAATTGCAATAAACAAGTGAGTAAATTGTATGAAAAAATCTATTTTGTTCAAGTTGCATACAATACACACGAGTCTACAGCCTGTCGCCGGTTAAAAAAATAACTGTTACCGCCTATTTCAAGTCATTTGAACATTTTAAATGCAATCAGAGTCTGCAGGCGCGAATTTTAACCGTTTCAGAGTCTAGGCGATAATTTTCTCAGAGTCTACTGACTTTCAGAGTCTACAGACTCGTCAGAGTCTAGACTCTGTCAAGGTAAAATACCAAACAAAATGTTACACTAACAATTAATCACAGTGTGTTAAGATAGGGACTATAATTAAAGTACATACCTTGCTTCTTGTAATTTTTGATCACTTATATATTTAACATACCTAATTCACCTACCAGTCTGAGAAAGGTAGACTCATCAAGTGGTTTTGTTAAAATGTCTGCAATCTGTCTGTCAGTTGGAACATAGTGAAGTGTCACAGTACCATTTTCAACATGTTCTCTAATAAAGTGATAGCTGACATCAATGTGCTTTGTTCTGGAGTGTTGGACTGGATTCTCTACAATTTTAATAGCACTAGTATTATCACAATACATAGGAATATTTGAGAATGTTAGTCCATAATCAAGTAATTGATTTCTCATCCACAGGATTTGAGCACAGCAACTTCCAGTTGCAATGTATTCAGCCTCAGCTGTTGAGGTTGATACAGTCTGTTGTTTCTTGCTAAACCAGGAAATTAATCTGTTGCCAAGAAACTGGCACTGTCCTGTTGTGCTTTTCCTATCTACTTTGCATCCTGCATAGTCAGAATCTGAATAGCCAATTAGTAAAAAATCTGACTCTCTAGGATACCAAAGTCCAAGAGTTTGTGCCCCCTTGAGATATCTAAAAATTCTTTTCACAGCTATTAAGTGTGATTCTCTAGGGTCAGCTTGAAATCTAGCACACAGACAAGTTGCAAACATTATATCTGGTCTACTAGCAGTTAAATATAACAATGAGCCAATCATACCTCTGTAACTAGTGTTGTCAACTTTCTTACCCTTTGGGTCAGAGTCTAGCTTAGTAGCTGTTGACATGGGAGTTTTAGCAGATGCAGAATCTTGCATATCAAACTTTTTCAACAGTTCTTTTATATACTTTGTTTGATTGATGAAAATTCCATCATCATTCTGTTTGACTTGAAGCCCCAAAAAGAAGTTTAATTCTCCCATCATGCTCATTTCATAATTTGACTGCATTAGTTGACTAAACTTTTCACAGAGATTATCATTAGTAGTTCCAAATATAATATCATCAACATAAATTTGGACAAGCAAAATATCACCTTTATATTTTCTAATAAAGAGAGTTTTGTCAATGGTACCTCTTGTGAATCCATTTTCAAGAAGGAATTTTGAAAGAGTTTCATACCATGCTATAGGTGCTTGCTTTAATCCATATACTGCCTTGTCTAACCTGTAAACATGATCAGGAAACTTTGGATCAACAAATCATGGTGGTTGCTCCACATAGACTTCTTCTTCCAATTCTCCATTTAAGAAAGCACTTTTCACATCCATCTGATACACCTTGAATTTTGAATGAGCTACAAAGGCTAGAAACATTCTAATAGCTTCCAATCTTGCTACTGGTGCAAAAGTTTCATCATAGTCAATTCCTTCCTCCTGTGAGTATCCTTTTGCAACTAGCCTTGCTTTATTTCTTACTACAGTTCCATTCTCATCAAGTTTATTTCTATACACCCATTTTGCACCAACCACTGATCTATTTCTAGGTCTTGGTACAAGTTTCCACACTTTATTTCTCTCAAATTCATTCAATTCTTCTTGCATTGCAATAATCCAATCAGGGTCTTGCAAGGCTTCCTCAATTTTCTTGGGTTCATTCTTTGAGAGAAAACAGCTATAAAGACATTCATTTTGAGTGGTTGTTCTTGTTTGTACACCACTCTCAGGATCACCAATTATCAAGTCAGGAGTGTGATTCCTTGTCCATTTTCTAGCAGGTGGAAGATTGGTTCTTGAACTTGAAACTCCCTCTAAGTCATTTGCATCTTCTGTATTTGAGTGAAATTCAAATGAAGAGTCTCCCCCTAAATTGCTTGACTCTGACAAGAGTTTAGAGTTGCTTGATCCAGACCCTGATGAGTTAGACTCTGTCTGTCTAGACTCTATCTGGATAGACTCTGTCTGGGTAGACCCTGACCTGTTAGACTCTGAATTATTTGGAGTTGAATTTTCTGGCTCCCCCTCAGAATGTGCAGGTTCTTGTGTTAGTTCAGGATTTATTCTAGGGTCTTCATCCTCTTCTTCTTCATTTATCTCAGAACTTTTTAGATTTTCAAATTCCAGTGTTGTAGACTCTGACTCATCCTGCAATTCTGTAAACTTTTTATCATCAAATGCAACATGAATAGATTCCATAACAATTTTGGTTCTGAGATTAAACACTCTGAATGCTTTTGTGTTCGATGCATATCCAAGAAAGATTGATTCATCTGCCTTGGCTTCGAATTTGCTTAGATTTTCAGGATATACTTTCAGTACATAACACTTGCATCCAAATATGTGAAAGTGTTTTACACTTGGCTTCTTGTCCTTTATCATTTCATAGGGAGTCTTTCCATGCATGTTTATTAGAGTGCAGTTTTGAGTGAAACATGCTGTATTGACTACCTCAGCCCAAAAATATACTGGCAGCTTAGACTCTGCCAACATTGTTCTGGCAGCTTCTATGAGTGTCCTATTCTTTCTTTCCACAACTCCATTTTGTTGAGGAGTTCCTGGTGCAGAAAATTGTTGAGTAATTCCCTTTGATGCACAGTGGTTCTCCATGATTGAATTCTTGAATTCAGTACCATTGTCACTCCTCAGAATTCTTACTATTTTCTTTGATTTTCTTTCCAGAAAAGTTATATGATCTATTATGTGTTGAGAAGCTTCATCCTTTGAATGTAGAAAGAAAACCCATGTGAATCTTGTAAAATCATCTACAATAACAAGAGTATATTTATTTTTGTTAATTGACATAACATTTACTGGACCAAATAAATCAAGATGTAGTAAATAAAAGGGTTCAGAAATGGTATTTATTGTCTTGCTCTTGAAGGATGATTTCCTTTGTTTTCCAAGTTGACATGCTTCACAAAGTCCATCTTGTACAAAATCAACCTGTGGTAATCCTCTTACAAGATTCTGTTTAACCAACTTGTTGAGTGTTTTGAAGTTGATGTGTGACAGTTTCCTGTGCCATTTCCAGCTTTCTTCAGTTGAGGCCTTGCTGTATAGACATGTGACTTCACTGTTTATGCAATCCTCCAAGCTGGCTTCATAAATGTTACCATGTCTGTGTCCTTTGAAAACCACAATGCCTGTTTCTTTGTGAGTCACAAGACACTCTTTGTTGTCAAAGCCAGTATGGTAACCTTTGTCTCCAAGTTGACTTATGCTTATTAAATTGTGCCTTAAGCCATCAACTAGAGCTACTTGTTCAATGATGACATTCCCAAGTACAATCTTGCCATATCCCAGTGTTTGTCCTTTGTTTCCATCTCCAAAGGATACTTCTGGGCCAGCCATTTCCTCAAAGTTTGTAAGCAGGGATTTCTTTCCAGTCATATGTCCTGAGCATCCACTGTCCAGGATTAGGGTTACTTTCTTTACCCTAGTTCCCTGAGTTTTAGGAGATGAGGGTTCTTTGGGAGACTGTGATTTTCTTGAGGAGGATGCCATCAGTGCTAGATTTTCATAATCAATTTCATCCTCTGAGCTTGAGTCTGGCCAGTCCTTTCCTGTTGATAGAAGTGCTTTTCCTTGACTTTTTGACTTTCTGCATTCACTGGCAAAGTGCCCCAATATTCCACAGTTGAAACATTTGACCTTTGCTTTGTCAAGTTTGATAATTGTACTCTTGCTCTTCTCAACCTTTTCATCTTCCTTCTTGAATGATGGCCTTTTGCTAAATTTGCCAGTTCTTTTGTTGAATTTCATTCTTTTGAAATTTTTAGCAAACATAGCCATCATTTAACTAAGATCAACCTCTTCATCAGAATCAGAGTCCGTGTCAGTAGACTCTGACTCCACAGCAGCTTTACCCTTCTTTCTTGAATCCTTGATTCTTGCTTCTGTGGATGGTTCCTGTTGTTCTTTCTTAGACTCCATCAAGAGTGCCACAGATTTTGTCTTTACAGACTTCTTATTCTTTCTCTGTTGCATCTCCAAATCATATGTCTTGAGTCTGCCATACAATTCTTCTAGAGTTAATTCATCCAAATCTCTAGCTTCTCTTATGGCTGTAGTCTTATTGTCCCACTCTTCAGGAAGTGCTCTCAAAAACTTGGTATTCGTATCTTCAGAATCATAAACCTTACCAAGCATAGCCATCTCATTCATGATTTTTGTAAACCTATCATACATCTCAGTGATAGATTCTCCAGATTTTGCTTCAAAGTACTCATACTCTTGAATGAGCAAAGACCTAGCATTCTTCTTGACATCTTTAGTCCCTTGACAGTGCACCTCAAGTTTTGTCCACATCTCCTTAGCAGTCTTGCATGATATGACACAGTTAGTTAGAACAGAATCTAAATTGTTAAAGAGAATGTTCTTTACTTTTGCCTCCTTAAGGACATTTTATTTGTCCTCTTTTGTCCATTCAGCCTTTGGTTTCTCAACGAGGTGTTCTTCAGTTATTTTGCCTTCCTCATTGATTTGAGGCACAATTTTTAAGGGCACAAAGGGTCCTTCATTAATCCTGTCAAGATAGTCAGGGTCTGTTGCTTCCAGATGGTGCAGCATCTTAACCTTCCAGTGGGTGAACTCGTTTCTCTTAAGCATAGGAATCTTAGAATTGCCATCTTTGTTTCCAGACATCTTTGATCGATTTTAAACGTTAGGCTCTGATACCAATTGTTTTCCCAGTCGTACAAGTAGAAGGGGGGGTTGAATACTTGTATGTCTTTTCTGCCCGATTTAAAATCAAATTAAGAACAAACTAAAACATAAAAATATGAATAAGTACTATTTTGTATTACTGATTTGTGAATACAAAACTCTCCTAGGGTGTACACAAACCCTATCAGCTTCTCTGTGTTTATCACAGCAACTCTCTCTATCTCTATGCTCTCAAAATATTACTCAGATAATTATTCTTCGACTTCCACACCTTTACAATTAGGTTACATAGAGTTTATATAGAGAGCTGCCTATCAACTAATAACAGAAAGATAAATTACAATAGGAATAGAATTCCTAATTATTAGTTGACAGTTTCCTTCTAGAATTCTCTTTCTTTCCCATAGCATATCTGCAATATATTTATCTTGATCTTCGAAGACTTTCCATTCCTGTAATCTTCTTCCAAATTTATCCTCAACTGTATAGACTCTGAAATCTTCAGACTCTGATGATCTTCAGACTCTGATCACATGTAGACTCTGATAGATCACAGACTCTGATAGTCTATAGACTCTGATCACCTTCCAGACTCTGATCTTCATGCAGACTCTGGTTTCACTTTCTACAGAAATTCTTCTAAGTACAAGTAACATGAATGTTGACCATCTAGACTCTGATTATTCATTTCAGAGACTAGAAAGACTTATTACAGATAAACTAATCTAGACCCTGTTCTAGTATTCTGTACATCATCAAATGAATATATCCCTAACAAGAGACTTGGAGGCCAAGTCTCCTAGTGATAGGGTTGTTCAAACCTTGTAGGAATGAGAGTCCTTGTTGGACTCTTCCCACGTTTGGGTTTCTAGATCCTTCTAGGATGAAGGCCTTCAACAGACTTCTTGGGCATTTACTGAGCCTTTATTTATTAATTACGAAATTAATTAATAACAAAGGCTTAATGGGCCTATGGCTTCAACAGAGCTTGTGGGCTGGACTTACAAATCCAGTTGATCCTAGGATTTATTTTCCTAGTTTATTTTGAGGGCCCAAGCCTTTGGACCATAACAGGTCTAATTAATGAAATAATAAATGCTATATTTATTATTTCCTCAGGGTTATTTTTGCCCATATCATTTGCCCCCCAACTTTTGGGTAAACTTCGTGAGTTTTCGTAAAAGTTTTACAAATGGTCTTCAGTGCCTTATCGGGCTTTTGACTCATTTCAGTCAATTTTATCTTGACTTTCGGACTCAGGCCTTCTATTATTAATTCTTTTAAAGAATCAATATTATATAAATTGGTCCCCAAAGGAATTTTACTCGTAGCTAATTTGCCAAAGATGATTTTCACATTCCTGCCCTAAATCGACCTTGATTGGGGTTGAACAGGGGGCTCAATGTTATCTCATGTCGACTTGGGGGGTTGAGGTTGAACTGCATGATTGAAGTCGATTTCGACTTCGATTGAAGTCGAACAAGGGCTCGTTTCCAGTATGAGGTCGACCTGTACACTTGAGGTCGATTTCGACCTAAATTGAGGTCGATTTTGACCTAGGTCGAGGTCGAACAGGGTTCCAAAACACCTCGAGGTCGAACAGAGTGACTGAGGTCGAATTCGACCTCGATTGAGGTCGAATTAGACTTGAAAATCCCCTGAGGTCGAATTGTGCGATCGAAGTCGATTTCGACCTCGATTGAGGTCGATTTAGACTTCAAAATCCATTGAAGTCGATACCTGCGATTGAAGTCGATTTCGACCTCGATTGAGGTCGATTTAGACTCCAAAATCCCTTGAAGTCGATACTTGTAACTGAAGTCGATATCGACCTCGATTGAGGTCGATTTAGGCCTTCATGGCTTTGGCTTCATTTCGACCTCAATTGAAGTCGAATTATGCCCCAAATATGCATCGATGTCAATTATCTTCCTTTTCTAATCAATTTTCATGATTTCATATCACCCACAGGTGTTTCTGTATACTCCCCAAATATTTTGGGGATCATATGGTGCTCAAAAGTATTTTTCGTAATATTCCTAATAATTTTAAAAAAATTTATGTACCCACAGGTATTTTTCGTAATTTTTTCTAATAATTTAGGAATTATTATGTACTCACAGGTATTTTTCTTAATTATTCCTAATATCTTAGGAATTTGTGTGTACCCACAGGTATTTTTCTTAATTATTCCTAATAATTTAGGAATTTTTGTGTACCCACAAGTATTTTTCTTAATTATTCATAATAATTTAGGAATTTTTGTGTACCCACGGGTATTTTTCTTAATTATTCCTAATAATTTAGGAATTTTTATGTACCCACATGTATTTTTTCTAAGAATTTAGGAATTTTTTCTGTACCCACAAGTATTTTTCCTAAGAATTTAGGAATTTTTTCTGTACCCACAGATATTTTTCCTAAAAGTTTAGGAATTTTTTCTGTACCAACGGGTATTTTTCCTAAGAATTTACGAATTTTTTATGTACCCACGGGTATTTTTTCTAAGAATTTAGGAATTTTTTCTGTACCCACTGATATTTTTCCTAAGAATTTAGGAATTTTTTCTGTACCCGCGGGTATTTTTCCTAAGAATTTAGGAATTATTTATGTACCAACGGGTATTTTTCTTAATTATTCCTAATAATTTAGGAATTTTTTTTATGTACCCACAGGTATTTTTCCTAATAATTTAGGAATTTTTTATGTACCCACGGGTATTTTTCTTAATTATTCCTAATAATTTAGGAATTTTTTATGTACCTACAGGTATTTTTCTCAAGAATTTAGGAATTTTTTATGTATCCACGGGTATTTTTCCTAAGAATTTAGGAATTATTTATGTACCAACGAGTATTTTTGTTAATTATTCCTAATAATTTAGGAATTTTTTATGTACCCACGGATATTTTTCTCAAGAATTTAGGAATTTTTTATGTACCCACAGGTATTTTTCCTAAGAATTTAGGAATTATTTATGTACCAACGAGTATTTTTGTTAATTATTCCTAATAATTTAGGAATTTTTTATGTACTCACGGATATTTTTCTCAAGAATTTAGGAATTTTTTATGTACCCACGGGTATTTTTCCTAAGAATTTAGGAATTATTTATGTACCAACGGGTATTTTTCTTAATTATTCCTAATAATTTAGGAATTTTTTATGTACCCACGGGTATTTTTCTCAAAAATTTAGGAATTTTTCATGTACCCACAGGTATTTTTCCTAAGAATTTAAGAATTTTTTATGTACCAACGAGTATTTTTCTTAATTATTCCTAATAATTTAGGAATTTTTTATGTACCCACAGGTATTTTTCTCAATTATTCCTAATAATTTAGGAATTTTTTTATGTACCCACAGGTATTTTTCCTATTAATTTAGGAATTTTTTAGTACCCACGAGTATTTTTCTTAATAATTTAGGAATTTTTTATGTATCCACAAGTATTTTCCTAATAATTTAGGAATTTTTTATGTAATTTTTCCATCAGGGATCAACTTGTAATTTTGCAGGGTTTGATTTGATAATTTTCAAACTTCAGGGGAGAATTCGTAAATTTTCAAACTTCAGGGGAGTAATCGTAAGTTTTCAAACTTGAGGGGGCTGTTGTATAAATTGCAGAAGATAGGTGACCTTTTGGTAGTTTGACAAGTCAAATCGACTTCAGTCGAAGTCGAATTATCACTCGATTTTGTCTTCAGGTCGAAAGTAATTTGAGGTCATCCTTCGACCTCATTCTAGGTCGATTGTTTTTTTTTGTTTTTTTTTCAAACTTTCCCAAATATCATTAATAAATAATAATATTTTTTTTGGAATAATTTGATTTCGAATTTGGAGGTGTCCCACTCGGATAAAATGAGGCGTCCCACTCAGATAAATTTTATTAAAATAAATTCAACCCATATATTAATTATTATTATTAAATAATAATTTATATTTATACCCAATTAATTTTTGGATAAATATTTCCTCGATTCAGGGTGTCCTACTCGGATAAAATGGTTGTTCCACTCGGATAAATTTTATTCAGATAAAGTCCAACCCAGATATTATTATTATTATTATTATTATTATTAAATAATAATAATTTATATTTTTATATTCTTATAGACCTGGATTGAGGGGTCTCATGTCTCATTTGACTGATTTGAGGAGCCTCGTGCCTCACTTGACAAACTTGAAGGGTTACAAATCTCGTCTGACTGACTTGAGGGGTTTCAAACCTCGTTTGAGCTGTAGGTTAAATAGACCTGGATTGAGGTTTAATAAACTTCAATTTCAAGCCCATATCGAATTTAACTAGCTTGGGGGGTCTCATGCCTCATTTGAGTGACTTGAGGGGTCTCAAACCTCACTTGACAGACTTGAAGGGTTTCAAACCTCGTCTAACTGACTTGAGGGGCTTCAAATCTCATTTGAGCTGTAGGTCAAATAGACCTGGATTGAGGTCTAATAAACCTCAATTTCAAGCCCAGGTCGAATTTGATTAGCTTGAGGGGTCTGAGGCTTCGTTTGACTTGAGTGGTTTCAAACCTCGTTTGACAGACTTGAAGGGTTTCAAACCTCGTCTGACTGACTTGAGGGGTTTCAAACCTCATTTGAACTGTAGGTCAAATAGACCTGGATTCAGGTCTAATAAACCTCAATTTCAAGCTCAGGTCGAATTTGATTAGCTTGAGGGGCCTCAGGCCTCGTTTGACTTGAGTGGTCTCAAACCTCGTTTGACAGACTTGAAGGGTTTCAAACCTCGTCTGACTGACTTGAGGGGTTTCAAACCTCGTTTGAGCTGTAGGTCAAATAGACCTGGATTGAGGTCTAATAAATCTCAATTTCAAGCCCAGCGAATTTGGCTTCCAAGGTGCTGAATTGAAGTCGATGTGTCCTTCAAGGTGTGACCTCCCACAGACCTGGACCGAGGTCGATGAGCCCTACAGGGTTTGACCTCCCATAGACCTGGACCGAGGTCGATGAGCCCTACAGGGTTTGACCTCCCATCGACTTGGAATGAGGTCGAACTAACACTCATTTTTTTTCCCAGGTCGAAATGTCTTACTAAATTTGTTTTCGACCTCGTTTGAAGTCGAATTAGGCCTCAAAATCCTTTGAGGTCGAAAATGTCTTGGGGCCTCATGGCTCTGTAACCTTCGATTTGAAATGAGGTCGATGAGCCCTACAGGGTTTGACCTCCCATCGACCTCAATTGAGGTCGATGAGCCCTAGAGGGTTTGACCTCTCGTAGACTTGGAATGAAGTCGAATTAACACTCATTTTTCCTCCCAGGTCGAAATGTCTTACTGAGATTGTTTTCGACTTCGATTGAAGTCGAATTAGGCCTCAAAATCCTTTGAGGTCGAAATGTCTTGGGGCCTCATGGCTCTGTAATTTTCGACTTGGAATGAGGTCGATGAGCCCTACAGGGCTTCTCCTCCCATAGACCTGGATCGAGGTCGATGAGCCCTACAGGGTTTGACCTTCCATCGACTTGGAATGAGGTCGAACTAACACTCTTTTTTCCTCCCAGGTCGTAATGTCTTGGGGCCTCATGGCTCTGTAATTTTCAACTTGGAATGAGGTCAATGAGCCCTACAGGGTTTGACCTCCCACAGACCTGGACCGAGGTCGATGAGCCCTACAGGGTTTGACCTCCCATCGACTTGGAATGAGGTTGAACTGTGCTCCCAAGGGGCTGGTCTGTCAAGACCTCAATGTCGTGTGCCTAAGAATATAGACGTAGCTTTTCCGTTTACTACCCGTGTTGGCCATGCATGGCTTTTATCTTTTATTCTCGTACCTTGAACCCCCTCAGTACTCGGCACTCTTATTACGTTCATGCATTCTCTTTTGCATTTTTACGTTATGTGCATTGGTACAAAGTTGTTTTCATGTTTAATAGTAATATAACAAGAGAGTTCAAGGATACTAAATAAACTTTCATTAAAATATCTTGAAGTATGTCTTCAAGTCAAAGAGGGTTCCACCCTTACATAATAACAAGCTATTTCCCACTTGGGGTAACAACTTCTTGGTTTCTAGTGGTTCCATAGAACCTTATTTCTACTTAATAATCCTTCTAAATATAACTCTTGAAGGAGCTGTCTACTACTTTCACGTATCCGCACCTTCGATCGGGAGTACTTGCCCCCCGACTCCGTCGGACCTTAACGAGGCTACGTAACATCTCATTGCCATCTTCTGGTCTCCTTTCTCCTCACCAACTCCATTCCTAGTTGGAAATTTAAGTTTGAGGTGGTAAGTTGAGGTAACATCCTTGAACGCATGTATTCCTATTCGTCCGAGGATCCCATTATAAGAGGACACAACCTTGATCACGAGGAAGTTCAACACTTGAGTGGACTCATGGGGCTCCTGCCCTATAGTCACAGGTAATCGAATTGTTCCCTCTACCTTAGACTCAACTCCATTGAACCCGTATACAGGCATGTCAGAGGGAGTCAGTTGAGGGTCGGCGTACCCCATCTTGCGATATGCATCACGAAACAGGATGTCTATTGAAGCTCCACTATCCACCAGAATTCGTTTTACTGAAGAGTTGCCTATCACAGGTATTATGACCAACGGGTCATCATGGGGGAAGTTCACCCCTTTCAAATCAGAATCATCAAAAGAAATTGATATCTCCCTCCTTGCACTCTTTGGTGCTTCCCCCACAATTTGTAGAACTTGCCGGGCATAAGCCTTTCTCGAGTTACTTGAACTCCCGGCCGCTGTTGGACCTCCAGAGATCACGTTTATTACCGGGCCTCGAGGCTGTATCTTCCTGTCACGGTCATCATAATCCCTTCGTTGTTCATTATAGTGTCGATTATCATTGTTGTTTCCATCATATTCTTTGATAAACTCTCTGAGTTTTCCCCTTCTGATCAAGAACTCAATCTCATCTTTCAATTGTCTACAATTATCTGTGTCATGCCCAACATCCTTGTGTAACTTGCAATACAAATTCTGATTCCTCTTCTTAGGATCAGTCCTTAGTGGCTTCGGCCATTGAAGTTCTCTGTCTTTCTCAATGTCCAACAGGATCTCACTTCTTGGTTAGTTTAGCTCTGCATACTCAGTGAACCTAGGCCCTTGGCCAACCGTTCTCGAGGTATAGTCAGAGTCTTTGTTGGTTCTAGGAGAACTATCCTCAATATCGTACTTATCCTTGACATCATACTGATCTTGCTTACGTTTTTTGCTACTCCACTCGTTTCTGAACGAGTTGGTAGTCTTCTTCAAGCTTTCCTCAGCCTTGATATACTTTCCAGCTCTCTCTTGGAGCTCATTCATACTTTCTGGAGCCCTCTTGGCTAAAGACCTCCTGAAGTTCTCGTCTGAGGTCCCTTGCTGTAGGGCTATCATAGCTACATTCTGGTCTAGATCAGGGACCTTCAAGGGCTCCTTGGTGAATCTATTCATATAGTCCCTCAGGGATTCATTCTTTGCCTGATACATATTCATTAGCGAAGCTGAGCTCTTCTCATGAGTCTTACTGCTGATAAAATGACCAACAAAGGCCCTGCTTAGATCTTTGAATGACCCAACAGAGTTAGGGGGTAGACGAGTAAACCACCTTTGAGCCATACCACTGAGGGTTTGAGGGAACGCCCTACACTTGATGGCGTCATTGACAGGTTGCAGTAGCAGTGCATTAGAGAATGTGAGAACATGATTTGATGGATCTCCCGTTCCATCATAGGCCTTGATTGTAGGCATCTTAAACTTCCTTGATATCTTCTCCTTCATAATATTTTCTGTGAAGGGGGGTGTGGGATCATCAGGATCTCCAAGTGGCAGTAAGTCTTGGGGGTCAGCCCTAACATGACTTGTCTTTGTTTGCCTCTTTGTCAGGGGCTCATCTAGATCTATCACATATGCATTCCTTGTTGATCCTCCAGCCCCCCAGCTCTCGGGCGTTGTTGCCTTGCTAGCTCCCTTTCCAGGTCTTTCCTTAGTCGTTGAGCTTCAGCCTCATGAGTTCGTATCTTCTCTTGTAGGTTTGTGGAGTCATTGTTTTGAGGCCCTCGGGGCTGGGTACTCCTCCCTTGAAGGGGCTCCTTTCTAGGTCGCCTCCTTTTAGGATTAACGTCCTCATCAGTCGTTTCATCATCATTCGAGTAGGGTCCAGGAAAATCTTGATTCCCCCAACGTGAGCTATGTGGGGGCAGCAACCCTTGCTCATAAGAGGGAACATAGTTAGGTTGAAGCCCATATTGAGGGTTGCTAGGCAACACCGTAGTGGAGACCTGCAAAGGGAGAGGAGCAATAAAAGTAGTATTGAGGGGTGGAATTACCTGGAGTGGAGGGACAGAGGCATGGATTGACATGTCAGGATCGGAAGGATGAACGATGACGCTCAGGGGTCCCGTACGACGGGTGCTTGTTTCAGGGTCCTCAACGGAGGTGGTTGGGACAACAGCTCCTTGTTCCTGAGTTACGGTAAGAGTAACGTTGGTGTCATCAGTGGTGTCAGGGATCTTTCCTTCGATGGTGCTCGCGGTACTTCGTGTTCTTGCCATGGTTGTTATTCTCTTCCCACAGACGGCGCCAAATGTTATGGATCAAAAACGAGGTGTTTTTAATACGTAATTAATGCTAGGGTTTGGGGGAGCTTCGAGCTTTAATGGCTGCACTAACGTTTCGTGACTAACTCGGGTCCTCGTTAACTGCCTACGTATCTCTGTAATGTTTAGAGAATCAAGCCAAAACGTAGTTCTAATGTTGAGGGGTCAGACCCTTTATATAGGCGCTTGAAGGCCTTGGAGTTAGATTAGAATTGAGAGACTTGGAGGCCAAGTCTCCTAGTGATAGGGTTGTTCAAATCTTGTAGGAATGAGAGTCCTTGTTGGACTTTTCCCACGTTTGGGTTTCTAGATCCTTCTAGGATGATGGTCTTCAACAGACTTCTTGGGCTTTTACTGAGCCTTTATTTATTAATCACGAAATTAATTAATAACAAAGGCTTAATGGGACTATGGCTTCAACAGAGCTTGTGGGCTGGACTTACAAATCCAGTTGATCCTAGGATTTATTTTCCTAGTTCGTTTTGAGGGCCCAAGCCTTTGGACCATAACAGGTCTAATTAATGAAATAATAAATGCTATATTTATTATTTCCTCAGGGTTATTTTTGCCCATATCACTATTATTTATCTTTGCCCTCAGGGCTAGTTTTAGAACTGGAGAATTGTTTTTACATGCCTGCGATTCGCAGAAACATTATTTCTGTTTCTTGTTTGGACAAGAAAGGTTTTTCGTTTACGATAAAGAACAATTGTTGCTCTTTTTCTTTGAATGATTTAACCTATGGTGTTGCGCGTTTGTTTAATGGTTTATATGTTTTTGACTTAGATAATCCTGTCTGTAATATAGAAAACAAACGACTTAAAATTAATGACTCAAATCAAACATACCTCTGGCATTGTCGTCTAGGCCATATAAATGAGAAACGCATATCCAAATTACATAAGGATGGATACTTGGATAAGTTTGATTTTGAATCATACCAAGAATGCGAATCTTGTTTACTTGGTAAGATGACTAAAGCCCCTTTCACTGGTAAGGGTCAAAGGGCCACTGAACGTCTAGAGCTAATACATAGTGATGTATGTGGCCTAATGCGTGTGATGGCTAGAGGAGGCTACTACTACTTCATAACATTTACTGATGATTTCAGTAGATATGGATATGCATATCTTATGAAGAATAAATCCGATTATTTTAAAAAGTTCAAAGAATACAAGGATGAAGTAGAGAAGCAAATTGGCGGAGGTGCAAGTATTAAAATCTTACGATCTGATCGTGGAGGAGAATACTTGAGCACAGAATTTAAAGATTATTTAAAGGAGTGTGGTATTGTATCACAACTCACTCCGCCAGGTACACCTCAATGGAATGGAGTCTCAGAGAGGAGAAATCGTACCTTGTTGGACATGGTGCGATCGATGATGAGTCATGCAGATCTTCCAATTAGTTTCTGGGGTTACACTCTAGAAACAGCGGCTTTCACACTTAACCGTGTTCCTACTAAGAAGGTTCAAAAGACTCCATATGAGATATGAGAGAAGAAACGGTCAGGCATGAGCTTTATGAAAGTTTGGGGATGCAAGGCGTTTGTGAAGCGTCAAGTATTTGACAAGCTTGGACCTAAATCTGAAGAATGCAATTTTGTGGGATACCCTAATGAAACAAAGGCGTATTATTTTTATAGTCCTTCTGAGCAGAAAGTGTTTATTGCTCGAGATGCTGTTTTCATGGAAAGAGATTTTGTTTCCAAAAGAAACAGTGGGAGAACTATAGACCTCGATGAAGATCGAGAACCAAAAAATAGCATTGAACCTGAAGTGGAACAAGAGCAGGATAATGATAATGCTCAACAAACACAGGTTGTTCGTAGAACTGGTAGAATTCGCCATGAGCCAGAGAGATATGGATTTCTCTTGACTCAATGTGGTGATTTGATGCTCATAGATGAAGATGAGCCTCTCACATACCAAGATGCTATGAACAGTCCAGAATCTAAGAGATGGCTAGAAGCCATGAAATCCGAGATAGATTCCATGTACGAAAACCAAGTATGGACTTTGGTTGATCCACCTGAAGGGGTAAAACCCATAGGGTACAAATGGGTTTTCAAGAAGAAAACTGACATGGATGGAAATGTTTAGACCTATAAAGCAAGGCTGGTTGCAAAAGGTTTCAAACAAATTCGTGGTATTGACTATGATGAAACTTTCTCACCAGTGGCTATAGTCAAGTCCATAAGGATTTTGCTTGCTATTGCAGCATTCCATGATTATGAAATCTGGCAAATGGATGTCAAAACAGCCTTCCTTAATGGAAGCCTTGAAGATGATGTGGATGTGTACATGACACAACCTGAAGGTTTTGTCAATCCAAGGAATGTTAGCAAGATATGTAAATTACGTCGATCCATTTATGGATTGAAGCAAGCCTCTAGGAGATGGAATATCCGTTTTGATGAAACAGTCAAAGAGTATGGTTTTGTTCAAAACGAAGATGAACCTTGTGTTTACAAGAAGGTTAGTGGGAGCCATGTGGCATTCATAGTACTATATGTTGATGACATACTACTAATGGGGAATGACATACCTTCTCTTAAGGCTGTTAAGACTTGGTTAGGGAGCAACTTCTCTATGAAAGACTTAGGAGACTTAGAATTCTGTTTCACCATAATCTGTCCAATCTTATACATGGATCCTGGGTTTGGGTTCCGATTTTTTTTATTATATTTACGTTTATCCGCTGCGTTTTATGTCTCGGAACCCAACAACAGATACAATCAGTGTTTATGGTAAACTATGTCAGAGGCTGTGGTAAACTCTGATAGAAAATAAAGTAAACTCTGATCCTTGAAAAATCTAATCTTTGATGGTCTCAATCTATCAGTGTTTAATGTAAACTCTGTCAGAGTATGTGGTAAACTCTGTCAGAGGAAATAACAAACTCTGATTACTATAAACTCTTATTTTAGTCTACATGCTAAACTCTGAGCTATTTTTGATTATTTTATTTATGACATCATATTTAATTATGTGACATCATATTTGTTAAACTCTGATTGGAATACTCACATGACGCGTGTCTGTCACGTAAAATGTTTCATATTTAGACACAGATACACACACATTTGCTATATTTTGAGATGCACTACTCATATCCCACTAATCAAATCTTGCCACGTGTCCCACTATAGTTTATATGCCATTAAGAGGGAATATATTAATTCATATTTTTCACTTTAAATTAACAACTATATCTTATTCTTACTATCTCTCTCTCGTTGTTTCAAAACCCTAATATCTACAAACTAAAAATCTCTGTATATCAATGGCATCTAAAGGTCTATCTTTCTAGAATTTTAACTTTGCAGCTACTAATTACATTTCACTTTTGACTAAATATGATGCACCTCAAGAGTTTCATGTTATTTAGGACTTTCTACAACATATCATTATTGGGTATGCTCTACAAGAACCCAAGACAATTTCAGCACAAACTCTGACCAAGATATGGTCGATCGCTAAGTTTAATGATGTTGATAATAATGAGGAGCCCATTATTACATTTCAATGCAATGGTCGACATTCCGTTACTCCTGAAGATGTTCGTCAAGCCCTTCACCTTCCTGAAGTGGCTGTATATGATGATATTGTTGAGGATGAACAAATAAAGGCATTTTTCAGAGAAATAGGCTATGGAGGTAGTTTATCCAAGTTGGGAAGCCTCACAAGGCCAAATCTGAGAAGAGAGTGGAGCTTCTTCTTTGATTGTATCACAAGGGCATTCACTACTAAGTGCATTAATTTCGATGCCAATCCACAGCTCTCACAACAAATTGGGTATTATCTGACCCATAATCTAAATTTTAATTTTCCTTGTTTATTGATTAGGTAAATAGCTAGTAAGATTAGTGATGATGCACACACTATATACTATGCTAGATTTTTGTAATTGATTTTTAGCTATCTCTTGCTTGATGTTAATTTTGATTGATCTAACAAGGAAAGATGCGAAAAAGGAAACTGAAGGTAAATTACCAAACTTATTTTATCCCACATGAGTCAGGCTTCTCTTAAATCAGATAATGCCTATTGTGTAGGGGAGGGAATTTTTGTCAGTGACTATGAATTAGAGTTTAACACCCTCTGATTCTAACCCAAGTCAACAACCAAACACTGATACACAACCCAAGCCAACCTCTGTAGTCTCCCAAAAGACTGCAGATGTCAAACAAACGTCTCAACCATATGGGCCAAGTGTGAAGAGAAAGGGAAAGTCAATCTCAGAGTCTTCTCCCAGGAAAAGGAGATTGATTGATGAACCAATAGACTCTGATGACAGTAATGAGGGTTTGGTTTTTCCTTTGAAGAAAATTGTAAAAATAGCCTCTGAGATTCCACCTGCACCATTCATGAAGCCATTTCATGTAAACCACATCTCAGAGCCTGCAAAGAGAAGAAGAAGATTGGTCAAGGCTATAAACTCTGATAAAGCAAACTCTGATCAAATTCAAGCCTTAAACTCTGAGCCATAAACTCTGATGTTGTATTAAACTCTGATGATGTGATAATCAAGTCTGAGATACATAATGATACTGTCAAGAAAGTAGAAAGTGATACATTGGTAAATGCTGCAACTGAAGTTGCTCCAGTAACAATCTCTGATTCTCCTGTTCACTCTCCAAAGAAAATAATTAAGGAGATTTCTTACGAAACAGTGAAGGAGCTAGCTGAGGAAGTCATGAAGGAAATGGCTGTAAAGAAATCTCAAACATCTCCAGCCATTGGAAGTTCTAAGATGTTTACTAGAAAGAAGAAGAAGTAAATTTCTTTTGGCCAGGACACATATGAACCTATCTCTCAAAGTGAGGTAGCAGTCAATGCTAGGCCAGGCCCATAAGAACCTGTTGATCAAAGTTCAATAGCAGCCACAGAACAAGCAAATGAAGCCAGCATAGATCAGGGGTACAACCCATAAGAACCATCAGCTCAAAGGGTTGAAGCAGTTGTTAAGGCCCCTACCACACAAGAACAATCCAATCAAATTTTGGATAAAGGCACTCAAAATCTGAAGAAGATTCTGTTGTTACTGATGCTAGGAAGTCAAACTCTGATGATAATCCATTGGCAATCTCTGATGCTATTCTGGTGCAACATATCTCTACACAGCCATTGGAAACTCTATCAACATCTACAACTGTTCAAGGTATAAACTCTGACTTTTCTTCAAAATTTCCATACTCTGATAGTATAAGTTCAAAATTTATTTTTCCATCTTTTACAACTGGGATGACCATTGATAGTCTTGTAAAGGGTACCTCTATTCATGTGACAACATATCTCCTTTCTCATCCACCTCTTATTTCTGTAAGTCATAGTGATCTGAACCTTTCTTGTGAGACCGAAGTAAAAATTATGAAAAATAGAATTGATAATGAGAGGCATACATTAGTTCTGGCAAAAGGAGAGGTAGATGTGAGAAAGAAGTTAGTTACTTCTAGTGAGCAAACTCTGACTCTTAAAAGTCATGAGATGTGTGATGTAAGAAGTAATGAGATTACTTTAAAAGAAAAGAGTGATTTAGGATGTTTTGTTCTTTTTGCAAGTACTCAGAGTATAACTATTTCTCAATCTTTAAACTCTAAGTTGCCAAACTCAGATGTTGCTGTAAACTCTGCCGATGAGGCTGCAATCTCTGAGGAACCTATTTTTGAAGATGAAGAAATTGCTGATATTTTCATTCCATATACTCTGAGATTCAACTCAAAGAGATGGCCACATGATGCATTTGATACCTATGATAGATTGAAGATGGACTATCCTGATTATTGTGTTTCTTGAACAATTGAAAGGAGAAATAGAATATGTTCTTAATAATGAAGGCATAATGAGGGAAAACAGCAGGGATGAACCATCGCAAGATAATTTTCTAAGCTCAAAGAGACAATCCATCTAGGATATGTCTTGGAAATTTTCTCATGAAGATATTTCTTGGCCCCATGTTCATGATCTTATCCACAAGGCTGATTCTGAATTAAACTCTGATGAAATGAATACAGTTCTCAAAGCAACTACTGTGTTAACATAGGGTCTTCACAGTGAAATTTCTGATCTTAAAGACTCTGTTAGCAAGACAAGTGCTTCTGTTCAAACTTCTTTTTCTGCTACTCAACATGCTTTGGAATCTAAGCTTAAAGTTGTTTCTACCAAACAAGATGCTTTGGAAGCTAAAGTTGATAACATTGCTACTGCTACCACCTCCATGAAGACCATGTTGCATACCATTGTAGAAATCCTTACTATCTCTTCTGATGTCAAAAAGGGGGAGAAGTATTCTAAAGACAAATGCAAGGTGAATGCTATGTTAAAATCTGATAAAACTGGAGAAGGTGATGGTGATGGTAATGGTGTTGACAAGAGCCAAGGGGGTTATTAGGGTGGACAGAGTTTACAAACTCAAACTCTGATTCCTTCAGGATCTGGAGTAAACTTTGATAATCAAAATTTGATGGATCTTGATGAAAAATTAGCAAAAAGGCTTGAAGAAGAAAAGCCTGAAAAGATTGAAGAAAGAAATATGAAATGCAGAACTGGCAATGAAACTATTTGAAGAAGAAAATCCAGGAATGGATCCAGTTGCTGTAGAAGAAGAAGTAAAGAAAAATGGTACTGATATTGCTCAAATCCAGTCAAAGAAGAGAAGATATGTGAAGAAGAATCCGGTTTAGAAGAAGATGCCTACTCAAACAAAATCAACTGTACCTAAACCTGCTCAAACAAAGCCAACTCCTGCAATTCAAAAGAAAGCTCCAGTAAAATCAAAAACTTCTCTCATTATGCTTGTACTACATTTCTTCCAGGGAGAACAAGCTTTGAAGATGAGGAAGAAGAACAACAAAATCTGAGTAGAAAGAAAAATCCTGATCTTTTGTGGACAAAATCTGAAACTCTGACTCTCAATGCAAGACTTGGTAAAAACAAGGGAGGCATTGGTGATTCAAAAGCTAAAGTCTACAGAGGAAAAACAAACACTTTCAGAGATCCTTTTTCTTTGAAGAACAAACCTGAAGAAGAGTTGTCACAAAACCATTTGGACAAGCTAATTGTTGTTCATATAGTAAAGGATATCTTTGATGGTGCTGTTCCAAAAGAGAAGTTGTATTTTCTAGAAAATGGAAGAGTAATGAAGATAGCTGAACAAGATCTAATCCGTAAATCATCAAAAGAACTTGAGTATGTTTTTTATCTGTTAAATGATGAAAATGAGGTTACCGCTAAGTGGGTGAAGATTTTGAAAGGAGTTATTGAGGAAAAGAAGAAGAATGAGAGGATTTTGATGGTAAACTCTAAGGAGTACAAACCTAGATTCATGCTTAAAGATGGAACAAAAAAGGAGAGGGTTAAAGGGGATGCAAAGGTTAATATGGTATTAGGTATTCCTACACTAATAATGAATCCAAATGGACAAAAAGCTTATTGTATACCTCTAGATGATAGAATGGAAAGAACATCAATTTACAACTTGAGAGTTACTATTTTCCAAATTGATGATTCTAGTAACTAGATGAAAGAACTGAAGGAGAATCTGGTAGAATTATTGAAGATGGCTAAAAAGAAATTACTTGATCAGTTTCTGTCTAAAGACTTTTCATACAAGAGAATTTAAGTCAAGGTGAAAAACTCAAACTCTGGTACATTTGTCTATATGGTTTTTGACATCATAAGTTAAATTTATGTTTTGTTGAATAAAGCATAAATTGGAGGAAATTATTAGAAATACAAACACTGATGTTATCAGAGATTAATACAATCAGAGTTTACTGAATATCAGAGTTTAAGCTGACGTCATCAGAGTTTAGAAGCTGTCGACAGAGTTTACTCCAAACAGAGTTTACTCAATCAGAGTATACTCAATCAGAGATTATCAATCGAGAGTTTGTGAGATCAGAGTTTGACAAGGATGGATACAGACAAATCAGAATTTGATTTGGATAAAGAAGGAAGAATTCAAATACAATTCTAATGCCTTTATGAAAGTGACCTTTTGGAGGATAATGATGGAAATAGAATATTGACATTTAATGTTCATTATCTTTGTTGTACTTGGATTTGTAGGTGTGTTTTATATAAACGCAGAATTAGGTTTTACATTATAATCGTTCAAGATATATCATTCTCATAACCTAGCAGCTCTTAAGAACTTTGTTTTTCTTGAGAGAGTTTAGTATTCAGTTTATCAAAAGTTAGTATAAAACAGTATTTCTTCTATATACTTCATAATCGATTTTTTTTGTTACTATTATATTCAACCCCCCTTCTATAATAGTCTATTTATCTGGGCAATACAAGAAGATCATTGAAAGCATGAATGTAAATTTTAAAGATCTCAAAGTCTCAAGCACCAAATGAGAATAACAACAATGATGATTCTGATCCTAGTAGTGGAAATAGTGTGTAAACAGAGGAAGATTAACAGAAACTACTAGTAGTGGTAGAGAATCTCATTCTCAACCAAGCAGTATGTAATAACCCGTATTTTTTACGCATTTTTTTTATTTATAAATGATCCTGATAAATAGTGATTCTACGGATTATGAAAAACATTTTAGCCCACACTAAGTAAGTGTTGGAATATTAGAAATCCGGAGATGTCATATTGTTGTATGAAGAAAATGAGTGAATGTAAAAATCGTCAGAATTCGAAGATTTTCGCTTTTACTAATTATTTCGTAATTTACGAGATATCGGGAAATAAGAGAATTAAGTTGTGACCAAGAGGATTATAATTTAGAAAGTACATGGTTATAATCAAATTAGAGTATTTAGAATATTAAGGATTTACGCTATGGAATTCCTGCGACGAAAATCTTTCGGAAATTAATCAAACTTATGTGGAGGATTACGTGTTAATCATGGGGTGGCAAGTGAAGTGCACCAAAGCCATGCATGCAACCCATGCAAACTAGAGTTGGTGGAACCAAATGGGATGACTACTATGCAACTAGAAGTGGGACTAAGCTAGTAAAGCCAACCAAACTAGTAACTAAATAGTTAGGAACATAGTTCCTTAAATGATGGAACAAGGACATAGCCACCATACTTCTTGACAAACCTAACAAAGCCATACTTGACCTTTTAAAATCATCCAACACTTTTCAAAAAGATAAAGAACAAGTAAAGTAAAGTAGAAAAGCTCTCTCCCCCATTTCTTTTCTTCAATTCAGATTTTCAAGAGGAGCAAGGAAAAAAAATCATAACTCAAGTTCTACATATCCAAAAATTACCAAATTTTAACCATAGCTCCTTCATTATATATATAAGGTACTTATTTAATTTCATGATTTTTGGAGGTGTTTTGGTTGGGTAAAGAAAATATAGAAAATGAGGGTGAATAGTAACTCCGAAAATTTACTAACTTGTTTCTTGATTTCTCTTGCAAGTTTAAGGATGATATGCATAGATCAAGGCTCCCTTAAGGATCATAAGATAATTTTTATGTTTAAGGATCCAAGAAAGGTATAAACACCACCCACCCTTTGATTTACTTTGAGTTATAAGCTTGAGTTTGAGTTTTATTCAAGTACATATTAGTTCATGGAGTTTGGATTTCAAATATTTGGATCTTGATGGTTGAACGTTGTTGGATGATTTTGTGAAGTAGTGTTGGTCAAAATTTATGAAATGATTAGTTTAATGATATGGCCATAGTAGTATGTTGATGATTTATCTTGGTTGTGAATGAATTTCAATTGATTGAATCCGGAAAATGTTAAGTTTATAGCATTCGTAATGCCCATTTGATTAAGGAATGTTTTGAACAGGATTTACGAAATGTCAATAAATTATTTTTGGACACCACTAACCATGGTTGCATAGATCTTGGTTCATAGTTTATTTTGACGCTTGAATCATGTCAATACCATTTATGGTTTAGGAGATAAGTCCGTTTTAGTAAAAGTCGCGCAAGGAGACCAAACTGCTTCCTTATACTCAATTTGATGCTATAAACGAACTATTTGAGAGTTAATTAAAATTATGAAACTTGGATGATATATACCATGGACATTTAGTAATATCAGCAAAAAGGTTTCGTGTTAAAAGGTTAATTTCTCGATTTTATAAAAATGTCGAAACCAAAGTTATGCAATGACATTATTCACATAAGAAGCTACTGCCTTCTTCAGTAAATTCGGAAAAATGAGTCATATGTCCAGGGCTAAACTTTTGATTGATTATATTCTAGACATTCTCTAGATCGTGCACGCGAAAATGAGTTATGAGCGTTTTAGTTAAAGCGGTATAAATAGTAAAATCATGTTGTTGACTTGACTTTTAAAATACATTTCACCAAGTTAAACTCATGTGTTCCGAATCAAAATATTTTGATAAATATTTCAAATACTCAAGGAGCTGCTTGAGGTGGTTTCACATTTAATTATGTTTTTTCTAATTTAAAAAAATTGTTGGAGTGTGAGTTATGTAATAGTAATTCTCAGGAAAGTTAACTCTTAGGGCACTGTTTTGACGAGCCACTTTGGCCAAGATAATAGGAAAATTTTGAGTCGGTTAAAATACGAAAGATGTTAAGGAATAACATGACTATGCATTGGAGTAAAAAGATTAGGTTAAAAGCCTTTAACGAGATGGTTTATGATCGGTCAAGATAGACCCGAAGAGGTGAATGCCGGGTAAGAAAAGTGTTAGTAAAATTATTAAGTACAAATTGAAGTTGTCATAAATGTACTCAATATGCGATTATACTTATTAGTAATATAAGTAGTTGATGAGATTAAAAGTACTAATCAGGATTATGATATCTATTGATAGAGAATCCAGAACGAGTGGGACTCTGAGAACGTATCTTGGACTCTAGGGAAGTTTTCTAACCTACGTTTTTACATATTAAATTATTGTATTGAAACGTATGCAAGTTTTCCTAACCTTATACTTTTAATATCAAAATGTTATAATCTTGATCTTGCATATGAAGTTAAAGTATGTTTATGCAAGTTTTCAAAATATATACCTTATGTTCTACTGTTGATGTTGTGATATAACTGTTTAATTAAAAATATGAATTGATTTAACTGTTGTTAATCTTTCGCAAATGTTTGGTTTATATGCAATAAAATATTATAGATATATACCGGTGTTGTATAGAGGCTCTAAGAGTAGAGCGGATTTCGTATGTTCGAACGTAGACCGAGAGTCATGAATTTATTTTAAATACTGTTGTAATCCGGGAGATGCCGGAGACATATTATTTTAAAAATAACGATTAAAAATATTCCAATATTTATATTTTGGATATTATTTTGATAAAGATGTTAAATAGTGTTAATAAATATGATTTGAATATTTATATAATTAATGAATATTATTTTGAATATTCATTTAAAAAGGGTTTCTTAATTGTTTACTATTTAATAAATATTATTTAAATATTTATTAAATATTTTAAATTGATTTAAAAATTAGTGAAGGTCTTTATTAATTATTTAAAATATTTTCTAACCTTCAGAAAATTTATTTAAATAGAGTGAGGGTTCCCTAATATCTATTTATATTCTATTTTATTCTTTTAATAAGAATAAAATATTCTCGGACTTATCAAAAATAGGGAACTCAGTCAAGAGAGTCTAAGGTGATTTACTTTCTTAAAAACGGTTGTGTTTTGACATCACTTGCCTACTGTAGTAGGGTTTTTAACTTATCAAATTATAAGAGGTTTTCCGATTAACTCCCGAGTCGTGGCTTGAAATGGTTTTCATTCCTTAATAAAAGACATCAGTTGACGGTGGTCAACACACCTTTGTGGTGAGATTATTGCCTCGATTATTATAGCAATACCTATTAAGAGTTAAGTAGATCTATTAATAAGTATGATAAACTTAGGGAACTAGGATTAAATTCCGGTTCCAAGTTAGATAGATGAATCTATTAACAAGTATGATATACTTGGGGAACTAAGATTAAATTCCGGTTCCAAGTTAGATAGATGAATCTATTAACAAGTATGATATACTTGGGGAATTAGGATTAAATTCCTGTTCTAGGTTTATAGATTGTTCCAGTGGACTAGGAGATACAGCGTAAGAGGCCGAGTGACGCACGGTCCAGCACTTTGGCCCGTATGCGGTCTAGGGTGATTACCAAGGTCAGAGATATTTCCGTCGGCTCCCCCTTGTACATGTAGAGAAACAACAAGAGATGTCGTAGGTTGCGACTGATCATCGTGTATGTGCGGTAGCAGCGTGGTGAAAGGCTCTAGATACAGTCCCATCTTCCAATTGGAATTATGCTGCAACATCGTAATGAAAGCCTATGACCTGATTTACCGAGGGTGTTGTCAGTGGTTGAGATGTTGAGATCTTTGTACTCATTCAAACTACTTTGACAAAAAGTTTATTTTGCAAACTCGTAGAGTACATAAAGTGTGCATAATATTGCAGTTTTAAACGATATTTAAAAAGAGTATATTTACAGTTATATATGTTCTTGCTGAGCTATATTGCTCACTCTTGCTTTCTTTATATATATCACAACACAACAGGTCAGTCGAGATGTTTTGACGAAAAGTTATTTTGAAAACTTAAGCGGGTACATGAGGTCTACCGAACAGTTTGTAAATCTTCAAAATGTTTTACTGGATTTAAACCTTACAAGTGGTATGGTTCAAAGTGATTTGATCTGCATATGACAAGCAGCAACTATTATTACAGTATCTTGAACTATGTACTCATTATTTTATAGGAGTTTAGTAAAGCTATATTTGATGCTATTTTGCTAAGTTACTGATATATTATTTCAAAACTGTGAACGTAATAAGTTCATTGAGTTTTATTTTAAAAGCTTTAGGGGGGGTATGAAAGAGTGGTAACACTATATTCGATAGTGTCTTATTTTATATAATGAACTAAATTGTTCGGATTATATTCTTCTAAACTTCATGTTAGGTATAAATACTTGTAACAGAAAACTCTGACTATATGTATCGTCGAGAGATACTTTTCTATACTTACCCTAGACCGGTAACCTATGTTATACTATTGAGATAGTAGTGATTATCATGTTCTTGGATGAGAGTCACATAGATAATTGGGTGGATAATTTGCTGAGCATTCTTTCGCTCATTCTTGCTTTATATTAATTTTTTCAGAGAAAGTGATAATATACCCGATTGGCTCCATACTTCGAGGAAAGGAAGTAAGAGATTCACCTTTGAGGTGGTTCAGTTTAAAATGATTCCGTAGGAGTAAGTTGAATAGGTTTTCACTATTGATTTAGTTATTAATGTTACTTCATGTAGGGGTTATCATTGATAGCTTGAGATCCTGGATAAGTACATTTGGTTTATAATAACTAATGGTATTAGTCGTATATCGTTTCTAAGACTCTAACTTATGTGTGAGAGAGAAGGGTCTATGATGTGTGTTTGTTGGAGTATTGAGTTATTGTAAGTTGTAAATGATTGGATGGTGACGTGGCGACTCAAATCCCTTACCCCAGATTTGGGGGCGTTACAGAAGTTGTATCAGAGCATGAGTTATAGTACTTAGATATGAGAGTGTTAAGAGTTGTTGATATATAAGACGATAACGTGAGAACTCATATAGAGTTCGTAATTGGACTACCAAATGTAGTACCAATGAATGAGTTAAGAAAAGGTCATCTACTTGGAGCTAGTAGTGAGGAGATTTATGAATGACATTTGGGATATAGATTTTGGACGGAAATTGGCAAGACCATTCCGGAAGAGGCAATGATATATTTTGTATAAAGATGATAAGTATAAAGATTTTGAGGATTCTATTGAGGATAAGAAGTCAAGGATAATTGTTAAGACGATGCGTGGTATTGAGACGGTATAAATTTGCAACGAGGGGTTAAGACGTACATTTATTGTATATTCTAAGTATGCTAAATATTTTTGGATCAAAGTGGGCCCCTTAGTGTAGGTGCCCACATATTCCGAATATTGTGGTCAGAATGAAAAGTATGAATGACCCAGTGTATAGGTCTTGGTACGAAGCTCCTTCTGCTAGTGGCGGGACTCTAGCTAAAAAGAGGGTCTGAGTATTCATTGAGAATTTAATGGTTTAGTGGAGATAAATGGTTCAGGGAAAGAGGTCCCGTAATACAGTTATAGAGCATTAGGTGTGACTTGATTGAGACTACATAATTGACAGTATGTCTCGTCCTTTTGGTAATAAACCATATGTCGTGTAGACCATGAGTTTTGAAAAGTGACGGTCAGAAGGACCAGACGATAAATGTACGAACATGAAATTGGTACAAGTTGTGAGGAATCTACCCTTAGCTGGGAACCTGATAGGTAATATTGATCTGACATATCTCACATGTCATGTTTGATAGCCTGTTGAATAATATGATCGTCCTGCTGATATGAACATTCATAAGGAGATATTTGATGAGCGTCAACCTATTTTGGCACCTACATGTTGTTTCACCTCAGAAAGTATCACCCATAAGTTCAATTCATCAAAGACCTGTGATTGAGGGGGAAACCCAGGAAGGATATAACCCAGAGTTGATTCTAAACCAGAGTCGGTGGAATTATCAATGTGTATAGTCAAGCCTAGAAATTATTGCTTTCACGAGAGTAAGTATGAACTTCTTAAGTGAATCTGTTTGTTACAAGGACTAAGTTGTGTATCTTGTAAATACTTCCCTAAATTAATTGGGAAGCTAGATGAAGTTGGAATTTAAGACTAGGAGGAAAGAGCCTAAGTATGGAATATTAATAATTAAAGTTTACCACAAATGTTAAGTGGTTGTCTCGTATGCTGTGACCAAATAAATTGTCATGATGGATATAACTTATTAAGTGGAGATGATTTAGGAAATTATTATAAAAATAAAAGTGGAAGCATTAGGAGTGGTGATTCGAGAATGTTAGACTGAGGCATGAAGAGTAATATTGAACGGATATTTACTAGTGCCATTCAATGGAGATTTGATTTCTTTTGAGAAAAGAGAAGAGATGTAATGTCGAGAGAAAAATATCATTTGCATAAAGATGTTCAAACTAACGATAGAGATAAAGTGGTGAAAGTTAAGATTACACGATAATGATGAAGTTGTGTTAAAGGACATAGAGATAAATTGAGGAATTTTGGTTACGATGGAGGTGAAAGGTCTATTACATTTTGGAGGATAGGTTGTTGGGCAACCGTGATTGGTACCATAGAGAAAATACATGGAAAAAAAGTATATGTAGTAGTTAATGGGTTGAGGATGTAATTATTAGCGACCTTATGAGGCACTACCTAATAGAATTATATAATTCAACAACCATCTAGTGACAAGAATAACACTAGCATCAGAGCCATTTAGAAGTGTGCACATACCAAGATGGAATGGATTAATTACTCAATGATAAGAAGTATTAGAGAAAGGCATGATGAGATTGAAAGTATCACCATGAGGTGCACTAGTTTTGATTGTTAAAGGAAATGATAACGGCATGAGTCAGTGTGTTGATTGCCAAAATTGATTAAGATTATGATTATAATTAAGAATGAATATCCTAACTATGGATAGAGATTATCAAACCATTAGGAGAATTAATTTACCCTTCGAGGATAAATTTGAGGATTAGCTAACATGAAATAAAGACTGACCTAGATAATTTGCCCTAAGTGCGTTCGACAAGAGTTATGAACATTATAAGTTTTAGGATATCAATTGGATCAATGAATGCACCTATAACTTTTATGGATTTAATCAATAGAATTTTAAGAAATGATTGGACAAATGGCCATAGTTTTAATAAATGATATTTTGGTCTACCAAAAGATGAAGAGAGAGAACAAAGAGCAAGTGTAATTAGCCTTAGAAAGAGGAAGGAGATTGTATGCCATTTTCTCCAAAGTATGATATTTGGTCGAGTAAAGTTAAATTTTGGGAAATTAAGGAGTGGCAAAGGAAATGTGTTGACGTTTTAAAATTGTTAGGAATTGGGAAAGACCTAATGTACTAAAGGAGGTGAGAACTTATGGACTAGAGGTCATTAAAAATGTTTGTTATGGTATCCGACTCATGATCACAGCCGATAGATATAGTATCTGCACATGAGATATAAAAGCATTAAATTGCGCATATGGGAGTTTAGGATTTATGAGGAACATGAGTGTCATAGAAATATTCAAGCCGGAAGTCTAGAGTTGGGATGGTGAGTTTGAGACCTAGTAAAATGGATTCCTAAATAAATACGGACTTGTTTTATGTTAAAGTTCCGTAACACATTAAGGAAGGAAAACTCCTCACATCTTTTCAACATCATTTTCTCCTTCTTCTTATATTTGACAATTCGTCATCTGATTGGGATTGACAATACATATGGTGTGACTTCTTGTCTATGTGACAAAAGTCTGGTGGGACGCCGCCCAATTATGTGTTGAAAAGCCAAATCATACTAAAGACTTTCCATCACAAGTACATATATGGTTGTTCTCATTCATATCAAAAAATTTCTATTCTCATATACAATTGGAAGTGAATTTACTCATCTTTGAATCACACTGATCATTTTGTTGCAATGAGATTCAACAAAAGGATCTCAGATTAAAATCTCGTGTAAAGTTAGCTCTTCATAAAAGGTTTATGCCTTGGATATCGAGAGGAGTCGGGGAAATAACGTACTACGAATAGAGTTTTCATTCGAGAATAGTTACATTCAGGATGTAGCCACGCCACCGTACGAAGTTTTGTACGCAAGAAAAGTGTCGATCTCCTTCACAGTAAGACTAATTCAAGGAACGAGGAAATGTTTGGGTATTGAGAAGGGAACCGTGGGTACGCTAATGAAATGAGATTTGGCAAATGAGAGAAGTTAATCTCGAGGGTATTAAAGCTGGTAGGTTCTGAAAGCATGATAAAAATGCATATACGTTGTTGCTATGTTGCAATATTTATAATATAAAAATCTCGTATGCCCTACATCTATATTCGAGAGAATAATGTGAATGCTAGGCATGTGTTATAATAAGAAATCGTAAAGATGGTAACCAAATATGCCTTACGACCGGTAAAGATCAATGACCGAAAAGAGAAAGTGTGGAGAAATAAAACCCTAGCACCAGAAAGGGTGTATGGGTGAATCAAAAAGGGTGAAGAGACAACCCTTAGTTACTTTTGTTTAGACTCCGAGGACGGAATCCTTTTAAGGAGGGTAGGCTATAATAACACGTATTTTTGACGCATTTTTATTTATTTATTTATAAATGATCCTGATGAATAGTGATTCTACGGATTATGAAAAACATTTTAGCCCACACTAAGTAAGTGTTGGAATATTAGAAATCCGGAGATGTCATATTGTTGTATGAAGAAAATGAGTGAATGTAAAAGTCATCAGAATTCGAAGATTTTCACTTTTACTTATTGTTTCATAATTTACAAGATATCGAGGAATAAGAGAATTAAGTTGTGACCAAGAGGATTATAATTTAGAAAGTTCATGGTTATAATCAAATTAGAGTATTTGGAATATTAAGGATTTACGCTACGGAATTCCTACGATGAAAAGCTTTCGGAAATTAATCAAACTTATGTGGAGGATTACGTGTTAATCATGGGGTGGCAAGTGAAGTGTACCAAAGCCATGAAACCCATGCAAACTAGAGTTGGTGGAACCAAATGGGATGACTACCATGCAACTAGAAGTGGGACTAAGCTAGTAAAGCCAACCAAACTAGTAACTAAATAGTTAGGAACATAGTTCCTTAAATGATGGAACAAGGACATAGCCACCATACTTCTTGACAAACCTAACAAAGCCATACTCGACCTTTCAAAATCAGACAACACTTTTCAAAAAGCTAGAGAGCAAGTAAAGTAGAAAAGCTCTCTCCCCCATTTCTTTTCTTCAATTCGGATTTTCAAGAGGAGCAAGGAAAGAAAAATTCATAACTCAAGTTCTACTTATTCAAACATTACCACATTTTAACCATAGCTCCTTCATTATATATATAAGGTAAGTATTTAATTTCATGATTTTTGGAGGTGTTTTGGTTGGGTAAAGAAAATGTAGAAAATGAGGGTGAATAGTAACTCCGAAAATTTACTAACTTGTTTCTTGATTTTCTTGCAAGTTTAAGGATAATAAACATAGATCAAGGCTCCCTTAAGGATTACAAGATGTTCTTATTATGTTTAAGGATCCAAGAAAGGTATAAACACCACCCACCCTTTGATTTACTTTAACTTATAAGCTTGAGTTTGAGTTTTGTTCAAGTACATGTTAGTTCATGGAGTTTGGATTTCAAATATTTGGATCTTGATGGTTGAACGTTGTTGGATGATTTTGTGAATTAGTGTTGGTCAAAGTTTATGAAATGAGTAGTTGAATGATATGGCCATAGTAGTATGTTGATGATTTATCTTGGTTGTGAATGGATTTCAATTGATTGAATCCGGAAAACGTTAAGTTTATAGCCGTAGTAATACTCGTTTGATTAAGGACTGTTTTGAACAGGATTTACGAACTGTCAGTAAATTATTTTTGGACACTACTGACCATGGTTGCATAGATTTTGGTTCATAGTTTATTTTGACGCTTGAATCATGTCAATACGATTTACGGTTTAGGAGATAAGTCCGTTTTAGTAAAAGTCGCGCAAGGAGACCAAACTGCTACCTTGTACTCAATTTGATGATATAAACGAATTATTTGAGTGTTGATTAAAATTATGAAACTTGGATGATATATACCTTGGACATTTATTAAAATCATCAAAAAAGTTTCGTGTTAAAAGGTTAATTTTTCGTTTTTATAAAAATGTCGAAACCCAAGTTGTGCAATGACATTATTCACATAAGAAGCTACAGCCTTCTTCAGTAAATTCGGAAAAATGATTCATCTGTACAGGGCTAAAATTTTGATGGATTATATTATAGACATTCTCCAGATCGTGCACGCGAAAACAGTGTGTCATTTGAGTTAACGGTTAATGAGTTATGAGCGTTTTAGTGAAAGCGGTGTAAATAGTAAAACCATGTAGTTGACTTAATTTTTAAAATACATTTCACCAAGTTAAACTCATGTGTTCCAAATCAAAATATTTTGATAAATATTTCAAATACTCAAGGAGCTGCTTGAGGTGGTTTCACATTTAATTATGTTTTTTCTAATTTATTATAATTGTTGGAGTGTGAGTTACGTAATAGTAATTCTCAGGAAATTCAACTCTTAGGGCACTCTTTTGACGAGCCACTTTGGCCAAGATAATAGGATAATTTTGAGTCGGTTAAAATACAAAAGATGTTAAGGAATAACATGAATATGTATTGGAGTAAAAAGATTAGGTTAAAAGTTATTGACGAGATGGTTTATGATCGGTCAAGATAGACCCGAGGAGGTGAATGCCGGGTAATATAAGTGTTAGTAAAATTACTAAGTACAAATTGAAGTTGCATAAATGTACTCAATATGCGATTATACTTATTAGTAATATAAGTAGTTGATGTGATTAAAAGTACTAATCAGGATTATGATATCTATTGATAGAGAATCCAGAACGAGTGGGACTCTGAGAACGTATCTTGGACTCCAGGCAAGTTTTCTAACCTACGTTTTTACATATTAAATTATTGTATTGAAACGTATGCAAGTTTTCCTAACCTTGTACTTTTAATATCAAAATATTATAATCTTGATCTTGCATATGAAGTTAAAGTATGTTTATGCAAGTTTTCAAAACATATACCTTATGTTCTACTGTTGATGTTGTGATATAACTATTTAAATAAAAATTTGAATTGATTTAACTGTTGTTAATCTATCACAAATGTTTGGTTTATATGCTATAAAATATTATAGATATATACCGGTGTTGTATAGAGGCTCTAAGAGTAGAGCGGATTTCGTATGTTCGAACGTAGACCGGGAGTCGGGAAATTATTTTAAATACTGTTGTAATCTGGGAGATACCGGAGAGTGATTATTTTAAAAATAACGATTAAAAATATTTCAATATTTATATTTTGGATATTATTTTGACAAATATGATAAATAGTGTTAATAAATATGATTTGAATATTTATTTAATTAATGAATATTATTTTGAATATTCATTTAAAAATGGTTTATTAATTGTTTACTATTTAATAAATATTATTTAAATATATATTAAATATTTTAAATTGATTTAAAAATTAGTGAAGGTCTTTAATAATTATTTAAAATATTTTCTGACCTTCAGAAAATTTATTTAAATATAATTAGGGTTCCCTAATATCTATTTATATTCTATTTTATTCTTTTAATAAGAATAAAATATTCTCAGACTTATCAAAAATAGGGAACTCAGTCAAGAGAGTCAAATGTGATTTACTTTCTCAAAAGCGGCTGTGTTTTGACATCACTTGCGTAATATAGTAGGGTTTTCAACTTATCAAATCATAAGAGGTTTTCCGATTAACTCCCGAGTCGTGGCTTGAAATGGTTTTCATTCCTTAATAAAAGACATCAATTGACGGTGGTCAACACACCTTTGTGGTGAGATTATTTCCTCGATTATTTTGGCAATACCTATTCATAGTTAAGTAGATCTATTAACAAGTATGATATACTTGGGGAACTAGGATTTAATTCCGGTTCCAAGTTAGATAGATGAATCTATTAACAAGTATGATATACTTGAGGAACTAGGATTAAATTCCGATTCCAAGTTAGATAGATGAATCTATTAACAAGTATGATATACTTGGGGAATTAGGATTAAATTCATTTTCCAAGTTTATAGATTGTTCCAATGGACTAGGGGATACAGCGTAAGAAGCCGAGTGACACACGGTCCAGCACTTTGGCCCGTATACGGTCTAGGGTGATTACCAAGGTCAGAGGTATTTCCGTCGGCTTCCCCTTCTACATGTAGAGAAACAACAAGAGCTGCCGTATGTTGCGATTGATCATCGTGTATGTGCTGTAGCAGCGTGGTGAAAGGCTCCAGATACAGTCTCATCTTTCAATTAGAATTATGCTGCAACATCGTAATGAAAGCCTATGAGCTAATTTATCGAGGGTGTTGCCAGTGGTTGAGATGTTGAGATCTTTGTACTCATTCAAACTACTTTGACAAAAAGTTTATTTTGCAAACTCGTAGAGTACATAAAGTGTGCATAATATTGCAGTTTTAAACGATATTTAAAAAGAGTATATTTACAGTTATATATGTTCTTGCTGAGCTATATTGCTCACTCTTGCTTTCTTTATATATATCACAACACAACAGGTTAGTCGAGATGTTTTGACGAAAAGTTATTTTGAAAACTTAAGCAGGTACATGAGGTATACCGAACAGTTTGTAAATCTTCAAAATGTTTTACTAGATTTAAACCTTACAAGTGGTATGGTTCAAAGTGATTTGATGTGCTTATGACGAGCATCAACTATTATTACAGTATCTTGAACTATGTAATCATTATTTTATGGGAGTTTAGCGAAGCTATAGTTGATGCTATTTTGCTAAGTTACTGATATATTATTTCAAAACTGTGAACGTAATAAGTTCATTGGGTTTTATTTTAAAAGATTCAGGGGGAGTATGAAAGAGTGGTAACACTATATTCGATAGTGTCTTATTTTATATAATGAACTAAATTGTTCGGATTATATTCTTCTAAACTTCATGTTAGGTATAAATACTTGTAACAGAAAACTCTGACTATATGTATCGTCGAGAGATACTTTTCTATACTTACCCTAGACCGGTAACCTATGTTATACTATTGAGATAGTAGTGATTATCATGTTCTTGGATGAGAGTCACATAGATAATTGGGTGGATAATTTGCTGAGCATTCTTTCGCTCATTCTTGCTTTATATTAATTTTTTCTGAGAAAGTGATAATATACCTGATTGGCTCCATACTTCGAGGAAAGGAAGTAAAAGATTCACCTTTGAGGTGGTTCAGTTCAAAATGATTCCGCAGGAGTAAGTTGAATAGGTTTTTACTATTGATCTAGTTATTAATGTTACTTCAAGTAGGGGTTATCATTGATAGCTTGAGATCCTGGATAAGTACATTTGGTTTGTAATAACTAATGGTACTAGTCGTATATTGTTTCTAAGACTATAACTTGTGTGTGTGAGAGAGAGGGGTCTACGATGTGTGTTTGTTGGAGTATTGAGTTATTGCAGGTTGTAAATGATTGGATGGTGACGTGGCGACTCAAATCCCTGACCCCGGATTTGGGGGCGTTACACAGCAGCTCAGGGAGAGCAACTGAAGGATCTACTAATAGAACTCAGCACAATAATGACAATCATGTTGAATAATCTAGAGCAAATTTGCCTAGACATAGGGTGTAAAGTAGAGATCACTCCTTTGAATTGATTCTAGGAGATCCAGATGCTGGAGTTCAAACTAGACGTGCTTCACAGAATGAATGTTTATTCTCTGATTTCTTTCTGAGATAGAGCCAAAGAAAGTAGAAGAAACATTAGAATATCCAGATTGGGTTATTACAATGCAAGAAGAACTCAATCAATTTGAAAGACAGAAAGTCTATAAGCTGGTACCTAGGCCAAAGAACAAGTTTATAATTGGCACAAAGTGGGTATTTAGAAATAAACTCGGTGAAGATGGCACTATTACGAGGAAGAAAGCTAGACTGGTTGCTAAAGGTTATTCCCAAGAAGAAGGAATAGATTATGATGAAACATATGCAACAGTGGCAAGGCTTGAAGCTATCAGGATGTTTCTGGCATTCACAACACATTCTAATTTCAAAGTATATCAAATGGATGTGAAGAGTGCATTCCTGAATGGAGAGCTTGAAGAAGAAGTGTATGTGGAACAGCCCCCAGGGTTTGAAGATCCAAAATTTGCTGATTTTGTATACTTTTTCTTCAAGGCACTCTATGGCTTAAAACAAACACCTCGAATATGGAATGACACTCTATTAGTATTCTTACTTGAAAATGGTTTCTCTAGAGGTGTCATAGATTATAATCTATTTCATAAAATGCATAAAAATGACATGATATTAGTGCAAGTATATGTGGATGACATTATATTTAGTTCTACAAATGATCAGTTGTGTAGTTGATTTGCTATGTTAATGCAGAGTAAGTATGAAATGAGCATGATGGGTGATCTAAACTAGTTTCTTGGACTCTAAGTAAGCTAAAGGAAAAATGAAATCTTCATTTGCCAGACCAAGTATATCAGAGATATATTGAAGAAGTATGGTCTTGAAGATGCATCATCAGCCAAAACCCCAATGACAACTGCCACTAAGCTTGATAAAGATGAACTTGATAAGAAGGTAGACATCACAAGCTACAGAGGTATGATCGGCTCATTACTTAACTTAACTGCAAGTAGATCAGATATTATGTTTGCCATATGCTTGTGTGCTAGGTTTCAGGCTGACCCTAAGGAATCACATCTTATAGTTGTTAAACATATTTTTAGGCATCTTAAGGAAAATTCGAATCTTGGAATTTGGTACTCTAAAGATACAGGTTTTGACCTTGTTGGCTATAAAGATTCTGATTATGCATGCTGTAGGATTGATTGGAAGAGTACATCAGGGAGTTGTCAATTCCTTGGTAGACGATTGGTTTCATGGTATAGCAAGAAGTAGCACTCAGTTGCAATGTCAACAGCCGAAGCTGAGTATGTTGCTGCTGGAAGCTGTTGTGCTCAAATCTTGTGGATAAGGAACCAACTTCAAGACAATGGATTGTTGCTGAGTAAAATTCCCATATTCTGTGACAACATAATTCCCATAGCAATCACAAACAATCATGTTAAACACTCGAGAACCAAGAACATCGATATCAGTTATCATTTCATTAGAGAGCATGTCATGAGTGGTACTGTAGAGTCACACTTTGTACCTACATAACAAGAAATTGCACACATCTTCACTAAACCACTGGATGAAATAACTTTCACTAGACTGGTTTGTGAACTTGGGATGTTAAATGTTAAGATCTTATATGTAATTTGATGTTAATAAATTCACAAATATTTAATCTTCAATATTAAAAGGATTTGTCAGTTTATTTGAAAATCCAGAAATTAGCATCTTAATTGACAGTTGATTAATTACCCAGATTATATCTTGACATATTTATTTGGTAATTAATTAAGTGTGAATTAAAATTATTTAAATACTTATATCTATTTTAATAGATTTTGAATATTTATCTAATTTTATTTATGTTAATTCATTTAAGTTATGGATTATTAATTAAAGGATTTATTTGCTCCATAAATTAAATTTATTAATATAAATACACAACATAATTATTTAAATATTTTATTTGATTAATATCAATCAATGATATTTTAATTAAATAATTTATGATAATAACTATGATATTATCAATTTAGTAATATCATTTAGAATTTATTCTAAATAAGATTTACTTTATATTCGAATATTTCAAAATTGATAGTATAGTTTAATTTTGTCTAAGTAGTAGACACATGTGTATAAGTTCGATACCTAGGTTTTTAACTTAGAATTTTTTTTTTGTGTTGAATTTGACAAGCCTGTGTTGACTTATTCAACAAGAGGTATCAAATTATCGACACACATACATTACTTGGTCTTCTTTGTTTTGTGTGTTGTTCTTTTTCTTATAGGGTTAATTTCCTCAACACATGTTTATGACTTGGCTTATTTTCTACTATGTATCGAATTTAGTTATCAATGTGTTGACTTGGTCAATAAAGGGGGATAAAACTCGATACCTACATGTTTTACTTAGAATTTTTTTTCTGTGTGTCGATGTTTATAGTAGTGTTTGATATAACTTAGAATTTTTTTCTATCTTTTTCTATGTGTCGATTTTCTAGCACTGTATAAGGGTAATTTAGTAATAATTGCATGTGTCGAATTTTGAATAGTGTATATCTATTATATATTTGTCACTTTGTTTTCTTTCTTCATTCCTATCAGTGTCGATACACACATATACACACACAAATACTTGCTCTCAAACCCCATTGTCGACCCCTATTTGAACCTTCTCAAACTCGACATTTAGCCACTTGTTTTCGATTTCGAAACTAGTTATGTGAGTGATTTTCATGGATCTAGAACATATCAAAAATTCACATCTGTTAGTGTACCCACCCATTTTCGTGTGATTACAGTCGAATAGGTTTAGATCTAGTAATTATTAAGTGGTTAAAAATTGATTAAAAATCATTTTCGCGTAACAAATTACCTCAATTGCACTATTTATTTTTTCTCAAATTTTTCTAAGGTGATTTGAATTTGAGTTATTTTTTTAACTCGAATTAATATTAAAATAATAATTATTAAAATTGGTATTGCAAAATATTTATCTTAATTAAACAATAAATTATCTATTCATTTTTAATTAATTAAAAATGGCTTGAACGTTTATTGTACTTAAAACAATTAGTGAACTCACACTAGAACCGGAGTCTGTTGCTGAACCCTATAGTAATTGGATTCGGTTTCTATTTCAATGTGTGATACGCTTTAACTACAAGTCTGGAGTTAAATCTTGATGCACTGCTTGTATGTTATCACACTTCTATCAACACATCAGATGCAGACAATTTGGCTTTTACTTTTTCTCTAGAAAACAAGGATATTCGGGCAATAGATCAGGACTTGAACCGTATCTTGCAGTTTAACACATAAAACTTTGATCATTTACCTGATGACACTGATTGTTTCAACTTCTTCGAATACAATACACACCACGGACCACTGAACCTCACAAACGTGTACAAACACAATCTTTCACGTGAATAGAACTTTTTCTTTCATATAGTGAACCATGTTTTTGCCAAAAAGAAGAGTGAATGGAGTGGTATTCCTAAAATGACTCAATATATTGGGTATTTTATCTCTGAAAATGTCAATATAAACTATGGTATGCTAATCATGAAAAACATTCTTCAGGCCATGGGATCCGAAGCAAAAAGAAACATCAACAGAGTAAATGCTGAATTTTATTATCCTCGATTTCTATAACTTGTGCTCAACGATCTACTAATTGAAGATGAAATATTACTTGCTTTCCCTGAAATTCATTTGGACCTTGCACTGAAATCTGTAATAGTTCGTTGCGCTAATAGTTAACAGGTCTAATTACCCAAATGGGAATGTAGCACGACTAATAGAATATATGGAAAGTATTATGCTCCATGTGGCAGGTGAACAACAAGAGGAGGTTCCTGAACAAGAAGGTCCAATGGATGAGGACCCTGAAGCTGAGCCTGAACCTGAAAAAGTACAAGAAAAAGAAGAAAAGGTACCAATGAAGAATGAGCCAACAGCAAGTGATACGGAAATGGATGACGAAGATGAGATTGATGATGATGTAGAATCTTATCACCCTGGAACTCCAAGGGTAAGTCTTGACATAGGTAATCCTCCTGATCTTGATATCTCTCTCGTACTTAGTTGCATTACAGCCAACTCTGGCACCACACACACCAATGCCCCTAGTGGCAATAGGAAATGACAATGAACCTGAAAAGCAACAGGTTGTAACCCCTGTCATAGAACAACAAACACTTATCCCATCTCCCTCAATTATAATTGTTGAAACCTTGAGTGAGAATCAGGGAGTCAGTGCCTCTAGTGCACCAAATAAGGTGATTGTTGAATCCCATGAAGTAGCTATTCCTCCTATCAAAAGAAGGAGAATATGTTTTGAGCCTGAGGCAACTGCAAGCCAAAACCCTGATTCATCTGAACTCTCAAATGTACAAAGGATGGAGCACTTAAATGTAGAAATCCACTTTTCTTTTTTTGGTAATGAAAAAGAAGATGAATTGACGGATAAACCAGCTACTATAGTAGCAGAGCCTTCACAAGTAGATCTTGTGTCAGACATGCTTTCACAGGCTTCGTGGGGCATCACAGACTGTTGGGTCCCAAAGTATCATAAAAGGGGTTGAATATGATACTCACTAAATTAAAAAATTCTTTCGAATCTTTTGCGGATAAATAATTTAGAGTTTGGTTAGTGGGTTTTAATTCATGAGGTGAATAGTGTTTAAGAGGTTGGCTTACAAATTTTCTGTATTTATGAATAATCATTAATGTTTTAGAAAATTAGCAAGTAATTTAACTAAATAAGTTTCGAAGAATATATTTTTCGTATATAAATCATGAGGTTACTACACCTAGTTAAAAATATAACTGGTTTCCAAAGAACAAATTAGTTCTTTGCTTCTACTAAAATATACAAGCCAAATCCTATACAATATTTGTATCTATAATTTTGTCTAAGGATTTAACTACCGGAAGTATTTTGTAATGACCCTTAAAATATTACAAGGTTTATCCGGCCATTAACAAAAGACTCCGGTAAGGAGTAATGGATAGAGCTTTGATTTGTTTTGACCCCTCTATATAATATTTGTTGTGTTCTTTTCCAGCACTTGATTGGAAGGGACGAACCAGAACACTCTTCAAAATGAGCACTTCATTTTGTTTATATAGTGTAGTCTTTTAAATCAAATAAATTGATTTACTTCACAATGCTAAGTCATTTTGTTGCGCTTGTAGAGTGAGTGCAGTGTATAGGAGCCACCAAGTACTTAGAATTCTTTTATTGCGCCTAGAGGAGTTTTGTTACGCCTCTACTCTTGTGGCCTTGTATAGGTACCACGAAAGTATTTAGAATTCTTTTGTTGCGCCTAGATGAGTTTTGTTGTGTCTCATATATTGCTTGCAGTGTTAGGAACAAAAAAAGTACTTAGAAACTTATTCATAAGTATTTTGTTGCGCCTACGAAGTTGTGTTGCGCCTCCTACATCGCTTGCAGTGTATAGGAACAACAAAAGTACTTAGAAAATTATTCATAAGTATTTTGTTGCACCTAAGATGTTTTGTTGCGCCTCTACTCTTGTTCCCTTGTATAGGAGCCACGAAACTCTTGGTTTTGCCTTTAACTCTTTTGTTGCTCCTAAGGTAAAGTTTTGTTGCGTCTACACTCTGTGTCCCTTGTATAAGAGCCACGAAAAACTTAGAAACTTATCCTTGAGTGGTTTGTTGCGCCTACACTCTTTTATTGTGCCTCATAGAGTGCTTCAAGAGTACAAGAGCCACCATATGTATTAATACTTGCCTTAAACAATTTCTTGAAATGCTTGAAGTATTTACCACTTGGTTTCACTCTTCTGGCTTGATCAACTGATTTTTTCTGATAAATCAAAGTAATTCTCTTCTTGTTATGTTGTCGCTTAGTGTACTGGTCTGGTTCACAAATGACTAACACTGAATTAAATTCTCTTAACTTCTATTCTGTTTCAGCTAATTAATATTAACTTTTGCATTACTTTAAACACTGACTGTTAGTAAGCATTGTACTTTCACTAGAATCTTTTCTGGTACTTAGACAACGTCTTCATTACAACTATAATCTTGAATACTTAATTCTATGTTCTTCACTGATGCTTGAATATATAAATGAACTTCTTTTAGTGAGTATAACTTCAAGACTGCAGCTGTCTTCTTTAACCTTTGTCTTTACCCTTCTAGATTCATATGCTTCGAACATTGTCTATCTTCAATCAATATTAATACACTAAAATCTTTTAGTGGCACTTTATACTGAATTTTTAACACTTCTGAAACCCTGAAAATCTTTACATATTATTCTTTACTGACGCTTGAACATATAACTGAACTTCTTTCAGTGACCTGTAGTAGACTTCAAAACTTCTTTTAATGTCTTGATTCACTGTATTTGCCTTCTCTTCATTTCTTCCTGATTTCTGTGTAGGTGTAGTATTATTTACCTATTCTGTTCTAGTGTTGAGTTATCATGATTACTATTCATATGGCTTCGTAATCTCACCAACAATCTCCCCGTATTTGATTGTAAAACTTAGCAAAAAAATCCCATAGAGAGGATAACTCAACTAACAACTAGAAAAAGTAATGGTCCAGGACTTGTAAATAATACTACTGGTTTTTCTGGATAAGATTCTGCATTTCCAGAATTCTTGTTTAACTGAAATGAAAGATGTTTGTTCATCTAGCACCGAACTGATATCCATGTGGTATCATCTTCATTTCTTTTATGTTTGAGCTTCATCTGCTTTAAAATCCTTCATGGTTTGAACTTAAAGAACTCATCATGAACAGAGCATCATAAGAATCAAGATTCCTGGGAACATCTTCAATAAAACATAGCTCAAATAATGTTCTCCCCCAGAGAATGTGATTCTTCTTCTTTTTCTTCTTCTCCCCTTCAGATGAACAATGGAAGTGTCAATCCTATCTGTATATCCCACTTGGATGAGGAATCCTCTACTGATAACTCATTTCAAGTATAGGATACAGTTTCTTAATTCTTCCATATTTTGTTGTTTCCCATGAGGATCAGAAGATAAGATTTTCTTTTTTTTCTTGTCTAAATTCTCCCCCTAAGGATATTAACTTCTCCTAAGGATATAAAGATAAGACCTTCTCCTTTTTCTCCGTTTTATTGTTTACTAAATTCTCCCCCTTAGTTGAGGAATCCTCCAATGGCCCATGATCTTTCAAATGGCTTGTTTTCCAAAGAAGGTTCTCGTCTATCATTTATTGGGAAAAACATAGTAGCTTTTCTTTCAGAAGTAGCAAGTAGCAATGGTAAGTGTTTAGTCTATGGTTTCCTCACTTATACTACGTTCTGTTAGTGTTTACACTTAAGTGTCGAGCAATTTGAAGTGTTTCACTCTTTCTCTCCCTATCTATCACTCAAGTGTATCTCTCCCTCACTTTCACTTAAGTGTTTCTCTCTCTCACTTTCACTATGCATTTCAAATATAGCCTTTTGTACCTGCAAGTGAAATCCGTCAATTTATTTATACTCTCATCACTTGATTTATCAGAATGAACTGAATCACTATCAAGTGGAGAATTGCCTCGTAGAGGTGTTCTTGATCTATCATGCATAAGCACTGTCTCAGCACTAGACTCACTAGCTTTTGCTAAATCACTGTCTAGTGGAGCCTCACCTCTTAGAGATAGGTTATCCTAAGATATTAATATCTGTTAGGCAATCCTGCCTTATTCTAACAAGGAGTTGCCTCACACCTTTTCCATAAATGGGAGGTGGACATTCCCTTTCAGGATCTGGAAATGTTCCTTCCAGGAGGGGCGACGTAGTAGGAAATGTAATGAATGACAATTTAGAGTCTATGATTCCCTCGTAACCCTGTGAAGGGAATTTTGTATAAAATAACCTACTTGACTCATCCAAAAAAAAATCCCAAACAGTTGCCTCTCGAGCCCATATACATCTGAACAAGAGATTTCCCTTCCGGGATGCAGAAGATTAACTTCTGTTTGAGGTAGATACCTTGGACAATGTAATGAATGGCAAATTAGAGTTCGTATCTCTTCTGAATTCCTATACCTCTCACTGTGCATGTCTTGCAATATGTTCATAGAATTTATATATTTAGGCTTACCATCAGCGTGAGTGTCGGTGGTGTGCTTGACTCATTAAAAGATGCTCTGGCTGACGAGCGAATTTCAATGGACTCACCCGTTGAGAGAATGATTCCAGAGACAGTTTTATTTCCTTTTCAGCTCTGCATCCTTTTGAGAAGATGCAGACGAGATTACAGTTACCTCAGTTATATACTACTTTTCTTCTCTTGAGGTAGAGCTTTGCGTGCACTTCTGAGTTCATCCTTATTTGTTGCATCAAGTGTAGTTTCTTCCGTATCAACCTCTAACTTATAAAATTTCCTTATATCTCCAAGGGTAAATATATGGAAGTGGATGAATCAGTGTTTGATACTATGACCTGGGTAGGAGGTTGATGGGTTTTCAACCTCTTGGCCAGCTTCTAAAGCCATTGGGGGCTGAAAGGATAGAATCAACAAGATAAAAAGATAATCACCTTAACATTCCAAAATATATTTTTCATCCCAATGAGAAGGAAAAATATAATAAGGAATGGTAATGGATTGCATTAAAGCACTTTTCAGAAAAAGAGTTTTATCGGAACTAAAGATTTATTATTAAGAGCATGATATGAATTTTTTTTTAAAGATATATATCCCATAATAAAATGCGGGAAAGTGTATCAGAGAAGAAAGTTTCTATCCCTTATTAATTTCTTATAAGGCAAACTTCCCATAATAAAACGCGAGAATTTATACCAAAGAAGAAATTCAACTCTCTTACCAAATTCTATCTCAATAAAATGACTCTTTTCCATTATACCTTAATACTGTACATTTTGAAAATAGTTTTGCAAAACATCATTATCAGATAGAGGACTATGATTTTCTAACTCATAATGCAATTATGATTTATATCATTTTTGTCCACCTGATAGTATTCCCGACTTCAAATAAAAACATGACAATTGGGGTTGGATGTATGCTTAACAATACAGTACAAATCCTTCAAAGCAATAACCACTGTTTAGGTACTTTGAATCAATGTGAAACATACATTAAAAAAAGTGTTTGAAAATAAATTATTTTACAAGTAATTGGTACCTCAAAATAAAAACAATTTCTTTGAATAAAATAACAGTCACAAAGTTTCTGCCATTTTAAAAATAAAAATTAAGAGAGAAAAAGTTTTGTAAGATAAAACTTTTAAAACTAGTTTTTGGGAAATGATAAAAGATTTTGAGATTAGAGAAAAATTATCCTCAAGAAAAATTTAATTCACACACACCCTAAGAATTTAGAAATCAAAGTAGGGCTATAAATCAAAAAAAAATTAAAAGAGAAGTTTTGAAAAAGAATTTTAAAGTTTTCTTCTCTAAAACTGATAAAAAATGAATGTATTGTAGGATAACACGTTTTGAAAAAGAAATAGACAAGAATATCTTTTAAATACATTCATGTTTAAAATTCAGTTTAAGAAAGAAAACTAAATATACTAATACTAACGGCTTTTTCAAAAACTAATTTTTACTTAGAAGAAAGATTAAGCAAATCCATTAGTATCAATATATCACAATTATTTTATAATAAAATATTAATCAATTATCACAAAGTAATAAAATAGAGTATTTATACTACAAATAATCATGCTGTAAGTTTATTTTAATTTACTTAAATTATGGAACTGATATATCACTGGATTGCTTTATATAATCATAATTTAAATATATAAAAATAAATTAAGTATATATATTATACTAAGCAATTACCACTGACATGCATATATAAATCAAATAACACACGACAATGATTCAGTAGAACAATAAGCATTTAGGCATATTTTAATTATTAGTGATTTTCAGATAAGCAACATGTACTATCACTAATATGAAAAATATCATAATTAATTGCACAGAAACATTAACAAAATATCATTACTTGATATTTATCAATAATTTCAAAATGCAAGAAATTATGCTTCTAATATTTTATCAAATCAAAATTATAAAACTAATAAATATTGAATTGCTCCAATCCATAATTTTAATAAGATAAAATAATTTTGCTAAATACTAAATATCCATAAGATTGAATATTAGCATATAACTTCCTACGTTATATCTAATAATTGTCACTCAAGCATATTGCAAATATACTCAAAACAAGTATTAATGATATACGTAAACTCGAGGAAATAGTTGAAAAGAAATTCACAAGTCCTTTAAATATAGACATTTAATATTTGTGATCTTAATTACAACTCCTCGCAAACAAAATCAAATTTAGAAATATTTTCTAAGTATATAAAATATTGAGAATTTTATACACATAACATAGAAAATACTCCGTCTTCCGATATTAGTGAGGTTTGAAATATGCATTGATTACTTAGAACAGAAATTCTAAATAATGTCACTAATATCAAATGTGTCACAATTATTTGTAACAAAATACTTAAAAATATCATAGAAAAATATCAGAGCAATTAAGTAAAATATCATTGACTAATACTCATCAAATATTTAACATACAAATAATTATGCTACTAACTTATGCTAGAAAATTTAACTACCACGTATGCATTTAAAATTGTAAGCATGATAATTAAACTAATAGCAAAACACACGAGGTACTGGATTTAAAATAAATTTACAAGTTCTTTAAATATGAAATATTTAATACTTGTGAACTCATTTAAGAATTCATTGCAGATGGGATTTCCAACAAATATGCACATGAATAATATCCCAAGTTCACTAACCAACTTAGACAAAATTAATTTATCAAGTTGTTTAGCAATTATCTGCAAGTTATTCTACTAAGGACAACTCTCGAAAGAAATGATACCTTATGTCCTTGTGCTTGTTCCGTGAGTGGTGTAGAGAGTATCCAGCAGAGTTATTGGAGTTGACGTGGTTTCCTTGTCTAGAAGATCAGAGCATCACATTCACTAGCTGCTTTAAATTTTGCCTTTGCTGCAGCTGTGTATTGAGTGTTTCTTCTCATTTCAGCAAGAATTCAGCTTCTTCCACGAAATTGACAGCTTCTAGGAATTACTTCCATCTCTTTCTTACAACCTGATTCATCTATTTCTATATAGCCAATTAGGTTAATCCTATTCTCTTCAGGGTACCTGATTCTAAGAATTGGTGATCCCCTAAGATATCTAACAATACATAACTTAGCTATAAGATAAGATTCTCTAGTATCCACTTGGAAACTTACACATAGGCATATCAAGAATAAAATATATGGTCTGTATGCACTTAAATAAGTAATGAGCTTATCATACCTCAATTGCTTGTAACTTCAGTTCATATACCTGATTTGCCCTGATCAAGCTTAGCGATCTGTTGGCAAGAAGTCTTGGCAGGTCCAAAATCTTTCAAATAGCGCATCTTCGAAAGATCATTGCCTTACTTTAATTGTCATCATTCTTTTGAATTATTTGTAATCCAAAAAGAATTGTAACTCTTCCAACATGGTCTTGTTGTACCTACTATGCATTTACTTAGCAAATATCTCTTACCAAATTTTCATTAGTAGATCCAAATATAATATAATCATGATATACTTGCACATATATTACATTGTGTGTGTGCCTTGTACCCTAGATATATATATGTATAACGTCTTTACTAAAATCATTTTCAAGTAATTAGTAGTTAGAGTGTCATACTATGTCATTGACGATTGCTTGATTTCTTACCTCCGTTATAGAGAGCTTGTGAATAGAATGATATAAAAATTCCAATGTATCTGCAACTTCAAAGTCCAAGAAATGTTGTAGATCAACCTCAACTTCTAACTCTCCATTCAAGAGTGCACTTGTTCACATTCATCTGATAGATATTCATGCTTCGCTCAACATGTGCTAGGAATATCCTGTTATTAGGTCTTCATCTTGTTAGGCCCAATTGTTAGGTCCTAAAATGATCAAGTCTCATCTCTGTTGCTTGTTTTTAGATCTTGAAAGTCCCGAAGATTCTGTTTCCATCATCGTCGATACCATCTACTTGATAGTAACCTATAGCAACCAATTTGGCTTTGTCCCTCATAACAATTCCAATAATTATCCAGTTTCTGCAAACCCTTACTGTACCAATTTCAACTTCGTCTTGTGGTTTGGGTTCTAGCTTTAGTAATTTCTGCCTTCGAACTGATTGAGATCATCTTGCATTGAAATCACTCAATCTGGATCAATCAGTGCTTTTTCAGTATTCTTTGGGATTGGGTCCCGAAAAATATTTGTTCATTTTGATTAACACTTCTAACCTTTACTCAATAATCCGGTTTACTAAGAACTACACTTTAGGAATGACTTTGACTTTAAACCTTTTGTATTGGCATATATGTTCTTGATGTATTTCTTTGATCTTCCTTGTGTTGAGTACAACTAGTGGATCCTTCTTTTATTTGCTCCCCCTGAGTTGCTGCTAGGATGTGTAAAAGATCTTTTACCTTTTTTAGTGAATTCTGTTAAAGTTCACTAGGTGTGTAGTTTCACTACCATTTCCACTAATAGGATCTGAATCATCATCACTATCATTGATTCCTTCTGCAACATCAGTATCCGAATTTGACTCTGACGGGATGTCAAACTTCAAAGATTCAGAATAGTCATTTATTTGAATGCTTGAAAGCTTGGTGTAGTAGGACAAATCATTCAGACTTTCAATCACCTTCTGGTTTTACATCGTTTATGCCTTGAAAGCTTTCGACTTCAATGAGTAGTCGAAGAAAATTGTTCCATAAGTCTTAACTTCAAACTTGCCAAGATACTCATCTAAATCTTCAATAAATATCAATTTCCTCCAAACACACGAAAGAACTTCAGTGTTTGCTTCTGGTTGGCCATTAACTCATATGATGTCTTTTCACGATCTTTGTTGATTAAAGAAGCATGTTGTGTTAATTGCTTCAACTTCAAAGTATCTTTATAAGTGCAAACTTCATTTAGAACTTCATTCATGAAATTCAGTTCCATTGTCTGACTTCAAAGTTGTCACAGCTTACTTTGCTTCCCACTTGATATACCTGATGTGATCAATCACCATCTGTGATATTTTGTCTATTGATTGCACGAACATCACCAACTTGTAATTAGGGTTGTCATCAATCACCACTAAGCATATTTCTTCCAGGCCATAATTTGCTTTAGTGTGATGTTTTCATTGACTTCTCTATGTGACGTACTTCAAAATCTCCTTCTGGATTGAATTTCATATGAAACATTCCTCTCACCAATTTCATCTTTATCAGAGAATCCATTGTCTTGTTGACCAAGTGTGAGAGCTTCTTATGTCATAGCTAACTCTTTACTGATGAAGCTTTACTGAAAAGTTCACTTCACCTTTGCATATTGAATCCATATCAGCTATAAACACATTTCCTCACTCTCAGATGAGTGAGCTTCCATCTTTCTTGCTTGAAATCAAACACTTTTCCTTTTCATTGCTTTTCTAGAAAACCCTTAATAAAGAATTCTCTAGTTCCCTGTAGATAGTGCTTAAGTCATTTCACAAGAAAGATTCTTCCAATGATGACAATTCTAAAATCATGATAGCCAAATCCCTTGTACATTCTTTACTGTTATCTCCAAAGGTTACCATTGGGTAGGCTTTCTCAAGCAACTGTGATAACAGAGCTTTAATCTTGATCATATGCCTCGTGCAATAAATTTCACGAAATCACATAATTTTTGCCTTTTATTACATACTCTGCAATCACATATGATTAAGCTTCTTGGTACTCAACTTCAATTGAGTCCAGATGGGTTAGAGATATTTTTTTAATAGTGGTAACAACAACTTCAACCTTAACATGCACAAACTTATCTTTGACTAATCGCTTCTTATTTACAGCAGCCTCGACAAAGTAGTCTTAAGGCTATGAGACTAGTGATTCCAACCTAATTTAAGTTCGACTAGCAGTCTTTACCTTATTGACATTCTTATACATGTTTTGCCTAAGAGTATGAAAGTCCTAAGATGTACATTTTCAAATTTAAACGAATAAGTATGAAAATAAGAACACACGATAAACATTCAACTTCAATGTATTAGATAAGAATTATACAATTCAGGCATGTTATGCATATTAGAAAATTCAGTACTATCTACTTTAACCATCTTACACAAACGTGACTGGTGTCAAGTAGATTTATAGATATTCAATAATTTTCTAAAAGCACATGGAATAGAAGAACTAACAAATTGATTACTAATTCTTCACAATCCATTTCTTTTGTTGTCTAACATTTTAGCTATCTCTAATTACCAAAGTCAATTTTAGATTAAGCTTTGAATCTATAGATGTTACTGTCTACTTTAGATAATTCTACCATCTTTTTAACATTCTAATCCCTAACAAGCAATACATGAAATGATATGACACTTAAGTGCAACTATAAGTGTGAGAAAAAATTATATGAAAATAAGCACATAAAAAATTTCAAGAATATGCATAATATTTGAATAAAATATTACTAATTCCACATACACTTAACAAGTCATTTATCACAATAAGAACAAATATAAATTATCTGATCTATGACCTGTTTTTCTATTTAGCAATTTTTACAACATTGGGAGAGGTATTAAATCACAAAAGATTTAAATCAAGTTCCAGCAAATGTTTAGGGATACACCTAACCGTCTAGAACACCCTATCTAATTCTAGATATTCATTTTACTGCATAAAGGATCAAGTATGAAATGCACTAACAGTCCTAGCATGTAATATTATTCTTAGCAATCAATTAAGAATTTAAGTCATAAGATGATAACATGCTGACATGGATATAATACATTTCAAAACTTAATAATCATACAGTTTGAATTAGATAAACGTGTACTAGTTAGAATGTGTACCTGTGAAGTGCTTAGTGATTCATCTCTAGTGTTGGTCATTGATGTCAGATATCCATTTGTTCATCACTTTCACTGATAAAATCAACCTTACATTTAACTTCATCAACATATGCTTTTCCTTGTTGCATCCTCACTAATGCTTGAGATTCCTGCTTCAACCCAGCACAGTATATGTTCTTGTCTTTGATTTCCAACCATCCATGTCTTGCAACCGCCACTTGAACTATTCTTGAAAATCTCCTTTATGGAATCTATAAGTAATGACCTTAGATTAAGAATTAGGATTCTGTCTGAATCTGATGTCCAGGCTTGACTTGCAGTCCAGTTCTCAGGTTATTCCAAAGTGTAAGATTCACTTATAACACCTTGACCACTACCTTGAGCTACAACATCTTCAATTCAGCTTCTCGGATCATTTCATTTTTGTTCAGAGATTTCCAACCTTGACTTCAATCAAATTTGGTTCCTGGGTCACAAATACAGTGGATATGCTAACAACCTGCTTTACCAAATATTATCTTTTTCAGCACTTGTTCTAATTCATAGGCCTTCAGCACATACAGTTCTTCTACAGACAATGTGGTTGTATCCTTAAATCCATGTTAGTTGTAATCCTGTGTTCCAGATAATCTGCAGTGTTAACGCGAACTTCTTGTAATCTCCCTATAGAATAATCTTTAAGGCTTTAACTGAGATACTAGGATGTCCAGTCTGTTCTCCTTCACTACCTTAACCCCTAAGATTTTTCATCCAAAAAAAATATTCAACTCAAATCAATCAAAAACTGTACCCAAATAAACTCTTCTTTTCCAGCATCTGAAAAAACAGTGAGATCCTATGGAGTAGACCTCTGAGGAAAATAGTACCACTTCTTCTTCAACCTGTTCCAGAATTAACTTAATTGGATAATCTTCAATCAATTTAATTGTCTTCAATACCCGGAAAAATCTTCATCTACTACTCCTTTAGCATTCTCGAATTAATATTTAAGAAAATTTAAGTTTACAGAATTTTTAGTTTTCTTTGAAAATAAATTAATCAAAAATAAAAAATTTTAAAAAATTATTTTTCAAGAATTTTGAATTTTCTTAAAAATTAAAATATCATAAATTAATACTTAAGAAAAATTTTAGTTTTCAAGAATTTAAAATTTTCTGAAAAATTCAATATGCATAACATGCCTGAAAATTTTTACTTATATAGAATGGTTAAAGTAGATAGTACTGAATTTTCTAATATGCATAACACGCCTGAATTGCATAATTTTTATCTATAATGCATTGAAGCTGAATGTTTACCATGTGCTCTTATTTTTCATGCTTGTTCGTTTAAATATGAAAATGCATATCTTAGGACTTGCATAATCTTAGACAAAGCATTAATAAGAATTACAATAGGGTAAAGACTGCTAGTCCACCTTAAGATAGGTTGGAATCACTAATCTCATAGCCTTAAGACTACCTTGTCAACGCTGCTGTGAATGAGAAGTGATCAGTCAAAGATAAGTTTGTGCATGTTAAGGTTGAAGATGTTGTTACCACTATTGAAAGTAATATCTCTAACCCATCTTGACTCAATTGAAGTTAAGTACCAAGAAGCTTAATCATTTGTGATTACAGAGTATGAAACAAAAGTCAAAAGTTATATGATTTCGTGACATATATTGTTCGAGGCATATTACTAGCATTGAAGCTCTACTATCACAGATGGTTGAGAAAGCCTACCCAGCGGTAACCTTTGGAGATGACAACAAAGAATGTACAAGGGACTTGGCTATCATGATTTTGAAATTGTCGTCACAGGAAATATCTTTCTTGTCGACGGACTTAAGCACTAGTCACTATCTATAGGACACTAGAGAATTCTTTGTCAAAGATTTTCTGGAAAAGCATTGAAATAGAAAAGTGCTTGATTTTGAGCAAGAACGATGGAAGATCACTCAACTGAGAGTGAATTGGTGATGTTCGTGCATTCAACAGATAATATATCACATATGGTGATTGATCACATCAAGTAGATCAAGTTGGAAGCAAAGTACTTTGAAGTTGAAGCGATTAACACAACATGCTACTTTATTCAACAAAGATCGTGAAAAGACATCATATGAGTTAATGGCCAACCAGAAGCAAACATTGAAGCCCTTTCGTGTGTTTGGAGGAAATTGATATTTATTGAAGATTTATATGAGCATTTTGGCAAATTTGAAATTAATGCTCATGGAACAATTGTCCTCGGCTACTCATTGAATTCGAAAGCTTTCAAAGTAAGATGTGATGTAAAATCAGAAGGTGATTGAAAGTCTGAATGTGTCGTCCTATTACACCAAGCTCCCAAGCATTAAAATAAAAGTCTATTCTGAATCTGTGAAGCTTGACATCTTGTTAGAGTCATATTCAGATATTGATGATGAAACTGAGGTTGCAGAAAGAATCAATGTTAATGATGATGATTCAGATCCTAGTAGTGGAAATGGTAGTGAATCTACATAACTCATGGACTTTAAAAGAATCCACTCAACAAGGTGAAGGATCTTTAACACATCCTAGCAGCAACTCAGGGGGAGCAAATAAAAGAAGGATCTACTAGTCATACTCAACACAATGAAGATCAAAGGAATACATTAAGAACATATCTGCAGAGACAAAGGGTTTGGAGTCAAAGTCATTCCTGGAGTTTAGTTCTTAGTGATCCGGATACTAGAGTAAAGACTAGAAGTGTTATGCAAAGTAAATGGTTACTCTTCGGGAAAGAACAATTGTTAAACAGTTGGAATCCTAAGAGAAGATTGAAGAAGCACTGATTGATCCAGATTGGGTGATTGCAAATGCAAGATGATCTCAATCAGTTCGAAGACAGAATCTACTGAATCTGGAACCCAGGCCATAAGACAAAGTTGTAATTGGTACTGTAAGGGTTTTCAGAGACTGGATGATTTTTGGCATTGTTATGAGGGACAAAACCAAACTGGTTGCTACAGAAGGTATCGACGATAATGGAAACAGAATCTTCGGGACTTTCAAGATCTAACTAAAGCACCAGAGATGATACTTGATACTATTAGGGCTGAACAAGTTGATATACAATAACTCCTGGACTTTGATGTTTCATATTAACCGGAGTTTATATATCATTCTCTTCACAAAGCTCTCTATGACGGAGGTAAGAGATCAAGCAATCGTCAAGGACATAGTATGATACTCTAACTGTTAATTACTTGAAAATGATTTTATATTAAAGTCGTTATACACATATCTCTCTAGAATACAAGGCGCACACATAATATAATATTAGTGCAAGTATACCATGATTATATTATATGTAGGTCTATTGTGCATAAAGACCACATATTTTTTTCTCAATATGCCTATGTGTAAGTTTCCACGTTGATACTAGAGAATCTAATCTTATAGCTAAGATATGAATTGATAGATATCTTAAGGGATTACCAATTCTAAGAATCAGGTACCCTAAAGATACTAGGTTTAACCTAATTGGCTATATAGATATAGATAATGCAGGTTGAAAGAAAGACATGGAAGTAATTACTGGAAGCTGTCAAACTCCATCAACTCTGCTGGATAATCTCTTCACCACTCACGGAACAAGCGCATGGACACCAGATATCATTTATATCGAGAGTAGTCCTTAGTAGAATAACTTGCAGATATTTGCTAAATAACTTGATAAATTCATTTTGTTTAAGCTGGTTAGTGAAGTTGAGATATTATTTATGTGCATATTTGTTGGAAATCCCATCTGTAAGGAATTCTTAAATGAGTTCACAAGTATTAAATTTTACATATTTAAAGGACTTGTGAATTTATCTGAAATCCAGTACCTCGTGCTTATTGCTACTACTTTAATTATCATGTTTACAATGTTATATGCATATGTGGTAATTAGTTGTTCTAGCATAAGTTTGAATATTATCTTAATTGATTTAAATTATGATGTCAGACAATTCGATGTTAGATCAGTCTCATGATTTAAATGAATTAAAATAATATGCCGCATAATTGTTTATATGATAAATATTTTATGAGTATCAGTTAATGATATCTTGCTTAATTGTTTTGATATTTTTCTCTGATATTTTTAAATGTTTTGTTACAAATAATTGTGACACTTTTAATATTAGTGACATTATTTAGAATTACTGATCTAAGTAATCAATGCATATTTCAAAAACACTAATATTGAAATAACGGAAGTATTTTCTAAGTTATGTGTATATAAAATTCTCAATATTTTATATACTTAGAAATATTTCCAAAATTATTTTTACTTCTAGGTATCAACCATTTGTAAAATGATTTGTTTTCAAACACTTGTTTCAATGTTTGTTGCACATTGATTCAAAGTACCTAAACAACGGTTGTTGCTTTGAAGGCCTTATACTGTATTGGTAAGAATACATTCACCCCTATTGTAATGAAATTTTCTATTTTAAGTTAGGGATAATATCAGGTAAACGAAAATGATGAATATCATAATTGCATTATGAGTCGGAAAATCATAGTCCTCTATCTGATAATGATGGTTTGCAAAACTGTTTTCAAATCATACAGTATTAAGGTATAAAGGAAAAGAGTCATTTTAACGAGATATAATTTGGTAAGAGAGTTGAATTTCTTCTTTGGTATAAATTCTCGCATTTTATAATGGGAAGTTTGTCTTATAGGAAATTCATAAAGGATAAAAATTTTCTTCTATGATATAACTTTCTCGCGTTTTATTATGGGATATTTATCTTAAAGAAAATTTTGTATCATGCTCTTAAATGATAAATCTTTAGTTCCGACAAAACTCTTTTATTGAAAGTGCTTTAATGCAATCTATTACAATTCCTTATTATATTTTTCCTTCTCTTTGGGATGACAAATATGTTTTGGAATGTTAAGGTGATTATCTTTTTATCTCGATTGGTTCTTTCCAGTTAGCCCCCAGTGGCTTTAGAAATTGGCCAAGAGGTTGAAAACCCATCAATCTCTTACCCAGGCCATAGTACCAAACACCAATTCATCCACTTCCATATATTAACCCTTAGAGATATAAGGAACTCATGTAAGTTAGAGGTTGATAAGGGAGAAACTGTACTTGATGCAGCAAATAAGGATGATGTCGAAAGTGCACCCACAGCTCTACCTCCAGAGATGAAAAGGAGTATATAATTGAGGTAACTGTAAGCTCATCTGCATCTTCTCAAAATGATGCAGAGCTGAAAAGGCAATAAAACTGTCTCTGGAATCATTCTCTCTACATGATGAGTCCATTGAAATTCGCTCGTCAGCCAGAGCACTTTGTAATGAGTCAAGCACACCACCGGCACTCAAGCTGATGGTAAGCCTAAATAGATAAATTCTAGGAACACATTGCAAGGCGTGCACAGTGAGGGGTACATGCAACATTTTTAGTTTTGTACAGTTTTATTTAATTGGCATTCATACTGTAAATATATTTTTAATAAATTCTTTAAGAGAGTTGAATTTCTTCTTTGGTACAAATTCTCGCATTTTATTATGGGAAATTTGCCTTATAGGAAATTCATAAGTGATAGAAACTTTCTTCACAGATACAACTTTCTCGCGTTTTATTAAGGGACATGTATCTTAAAGAAAATTTTGTATCATGCTCTTAAATAATATTTTTTTCAACAATTGGTACATATTATTTTTGTTTTCAAATTTTTAGTATCATTATTTCTATATATATATATATATATGTGTGTGTGTGTGTGTAAGTTTATTTTTATTTTTTTAAATTGGCATATTTATTTATTTATTTATTTTAGATTGACATATTTTTACTTTATAGTTATTTTTATTTCATTTTATTTTGAAATTTATTTTTGTCTACGATAAATTGTTCTAAGAATCATAAGTATTAAATGTCAATATTTAAAGGACTTGTGAATTTCTTTACATCTACTTTCTCGAGCCTACATATATCACTGATAATTGTTATAAGTATAATTGTCATATGCTTGAATAACAATTATTAGATATAATGTATGAAGTTAAATGCTAATTTTCATTCCTATGATTATTTAGTATTTAGAAAGAGTATTTTATCTTATTAAAATTATGAATTGAAGCAATTCATCGTTTATTAGTTTCATAGTTTTAATACGATGAGATATTAGGAGCATAATTTCTTTCTTTTTGAAATTACTATTAATTATAATATTTTGATAGTTTGTTATTATTTCATTGCATTTAATTATGATTTTTGTTGTTAGTGATAATATATATTGTTTATCTGATAATCACTAATAATAAATGCATATATGTGTCCTGCCGAACAAGAGCAATCGACTCGAAGTAAAAGCAGGTAATCTCGATCTTGATATATTCTTTAATCAATTGATATAAAAATATATATATAATTGATATATTGAGCCCTCAGTGGCTATAGGACCAGATCAAGGGATTGAAAATATACAATCTCTAACACAGATCTTAGAACCATAAACACTCAAACAGATACAACTTCATCTACTAAACCCCTGAAAAGAAAAGTTTTTTCAATTAACGAGGGTGAGAGAGTAAGTGCCTCTAGTGCACTAGAAAAGAGAAGTATCTGTGAGTGTTCCAGCAGCTCTGCCTCTAGTTAGAATATGAAATTGAAACCAAGGCAACTGCTAACTAATTTATATCCTTCCAAAAGGGTATAGATATGCAAATGGAAAAACTGTTACTAGGTTCGTCATCTTAACATGACGAGTCTATTGAATTCGGCCTATCAGCCAAGGCCATTTGTAAAGAGTGAACTTCATCTGGACACTCTCAAACACTACAAACCATACATGAATATATTCAAATGCACTGTAAGGATTGTCACACACTAAGGATGAATTGACGAAAACAATTATTCTAAACTTCCATATCAAGGAAGGAAGGATGATTGATGATTCTAACTGAATCAACATGCCTTCACAGGCGTCAGGATGAAACTTGGATCATTTGCTACATTATAGATCCTTGTCTCCCTCCCCAGATGGAACATATCTGGATTCCTAATGGAATAGATCATCTTAGATGATCAGCAACTCACTGAATCTATTCCTGAAGCAATTCAGTTTTCAAAGTCAAATATTTTAATGGATTCAATTGAGGACAGGGATTTACGAAACCCCATTGCACCACCAGTGACCTCTCTTGAAGGGGCTATGGTGATCTTTCTTGAAGGTACAAAAGACTATGTCATTCGTACTGAGAGAGAAATAGTGTTGTGAGAAAAGAATGAAACACAAGTGAGAAAGAGTGAAAATATATATTCTATGAGTGAAACACTTAGAGAGTATATGAACGAAACACTTGTCAGAAACACAAAGGAAAATCACACACTATCATAATTACCAAATCCCATTCCCAATTCCCTGTTACAAATTTCTAATGTTACTCAACTATGGGGGATGAAATTTCTTCTGATATTAAGGATTCTGAAGAGGATTACTCAACTAAGGGGGAGAAGTTTGAACAAGATCCAAAGGGGAGAATTGTTCAATAAGAGATCCAAAAGGGAGAATTGTTGAACAAGATCCAAATAGGGGGATAATTGTTGAACAAAGACGTTTACTAGAAGAGGATTACTCCATTGATGAACAAGAAACGGAGGTATATAACAACATGCTTGGATTGGATAGAACTAATGATTATTTATTAATTCTTCTATTCTATTTGATTTTAGAAGATTCTTGTATATAGGAATTAACCAGATTTTCTAAAATGCATAACATGTCATAGTTTGCATTTTTTATATTTGCGATGGTTTAATGCTGTATGTATGCCATGTACGTTGTTACCTCTATTAAATTGGTTGAAGAATTCACCTTGGGAGAGAAGTGAAGACAGAAGTTGGAGAAACAGAGGATAGATGGTAAGAAGAGAACAAGACTTCATCCCTACCATCCTAAGGGGGAGTAGTGATGAGTCTGAGAAATGAAGATAATACTACTTGTATAATATGTTCAGTGTTATAGGAACAAACATCTTTCATTTCAGTTTCTCAAGAAATCTGGAAATGCAGAATCTGATCCAGAGAAACCAGTGACTGAAGATCTACCAATGACACCTGGTCACAAAAGTTAAACTCTAGAAGAAGGTGAAGTTGATACTTCTGAAGCTAGTAATGATAGGTAAGTCAAGATAGAACTTTGTTAAATGTGTTCAGTCTAGAGGAACATCTATCTTATATTTATCTTTCATAATTGAAATCTAGAAAAGTATTATATGATCCAGAAAAATAATTTATTATTTACAGTTCTTAAATGTCGTATTATTTTCTTAGTTGTTAGTTGAGTTATCCTCTAGGAATTTGTGTGTTAAATGTTTAACAATAAATAGGGGGAGATTGAAAGTCATATGACTAGTCCTATTTGTAATAAGTAGATGACAACTCAACTCAGATAAGAAAGTGAAGTAAATAATAAATATTGAATATAGAGGAAGAACAAAAGAAGCCATGACAAGACAAGAGAAGACACAAAGACCACTACAGCAGAAATGAGAATCAACATTGTAGTTAGTCATCCGTGAACCAGACCAGTGCACAGGGTGTCAACAATGTCAGTGACGATTCATCATCAAAAAAGTCAAGTGGTTAAAAAGGTTATTGTTGAACAACAGAAGAGTTTTATCTACATCAACAATAGTCAAGCCTTTAATTTAATTCTCTATTAATTAATTAAATTAATTAGTTAATTTAATTAGTAAATTAATTCACTTAGAATTAATTTAGTTCTTAAATTAATTAAAGGATTAATTAATTTAGAATTATTTTAGAATGACATAAGATAGAAGCTGGAAGCTCAAATGGATACAGGTTTGTTTATAATGCAGTATACAAGAGTCAGAATCCAACATTGAATATTTGACTGGGTACATGCAGTGGTGAAAAGAAGTATTGTCTAGTTTAAAGAGTCAGATTATTTCAGTGATAGAGGTACTGACTTGAAGAAAACACGGAAAAAGAAATGACACAGAAGAAATGCAGAGTCATATATTCTTAAAGGTGGAACCCCAGTTGGAATTAATTTATCATTTCCAAGTCAAAAGGAGTTCAGTTTTAGACGTTCAAAAGACCGCAGCTTAGAACGTAAGGATTTGTTTAATTAATAAATATTTTATTTATTTAGTAAATTATATTTATAAATATCTAAATAATATTATATATTTATTTTTATGATTTCTGAATTAAATTTATTATTTATTAATCAAAGATTATAAACTGTGCGGGTCGAAAAACATTTCTACGGAGCCTATCCACTAAAAGACGAAATAGGCCCCTTTCTCTTTACAATTGAAATGGCAGGTGAGTTTTTAAAAAGGAACCAATCACAAGCTGCCACGTGTCCAAAGAAAAGAAAAAGAATGAAATTGGCAGAGAAAGGAAATGTCATACCGAGAAGAAATGATAAGTCATACCGAGTTTTTAAAATGAGTCATACCGAGTAACTTTTTTAAAAGTCATGCTGAAATGATTTTATTTAATTAAAATAAGTCATACCGACTTTTTTAATTAAAGAAAATCCGAATATGACTTTAGAAGAGTCATACCGAATCCTTCAAGAGTCATACCGAATTTTCAAGAGTCATGCCGTACTTTAGAAAGTCATGCCCAGCTTTCTGAAGAGTCATACTAGGCTTAATTTGATGATAAAAAGAGTCATATTGGGAGAGTCATGCTAGCTTTTCAACCTCTATAAATATGAGGCTTGAGCTTTATTTTTCAGAAGTAGAAAAACAGTCAAATTCAACAATTTGTCTACAACATCATATTCACAGACTTTCTGTGTTGGTTTCAGTTTAATTCCTTAAGTAGAACAATTCATGTCAAATTTGTTCTAGGAATTAAATGTTTATTCTACCGAATACTGTAACACTCATTCAAGTTTAATATACATATTTAACTTGAATCTTGTTTACTTACTTACTAATTTTCTATATCTTAAATGTTATATCATAAAAATAGAAAGCTAGTAAGTCAGCCTCCCAAATACTACAAGGATTCGAACCCTCAGCTAAAACAATAATTTAATTCCGCAAATTCCGAAAAGAATTTTAAATTGTTGTCAGTATCGCATTCAACCCCCCTTCTACGATACTTCCGGGACCCAACAGTATAACTTCAAGACTGCAGCTGTCTTCTTTAACCTTTGTCTTTACCCTTCTAGATTCCTATGCTTCGAACACTGTCTATCTTCAATCAATGCTAATACACTGAAATCTTTTAGTGGCACTTTATATTGAATCTTCAACATTTCTGAAACCCAGAAAGTCTTTACACATTATTCTTCATTGAGGCTTGAACATATAACTGAACTTCTTTTAGTGACCTATAGTAGACTTCAAAACATCTTCTAATGTCTTGATTCACTGTATTTGCCTTCTCTTCATTTCTTCCTATTTTCTGTGTAGGCATAGTATTATTTACCTGTCTTGTTCTAGTGTTGAGTTATCACGATTACTATTCATACGGCTTCGTAATCTCACCAACACGGACTCTTACTTGCCTCGCCTTACATTGTCTAAGGTGATGACCCCCTAGATAAAACATATCCAGCTCCATTATCGGAGGTTCTCCCATCCAATCTTAGAGTAAGTGAGAGGCAAATCCTCCATAGAGGGAGCGAGGGTTCCATTCAAGGAACGACTTTACAAGTAGAGGAACCTACTCAGGTAGACCCTGAGCAGGACATGCCTTCACAGGCTACAGCTGGCATCACAGACTCTCAACTGCCATACATTACAGTGTCCAAGGTGGTAACCACACTAGAACCAACACTTCCAGTTCCTGAAATAGGAGGTCTCCCTACCATTCATGGTCAAGAGAAGAAGCAACCCTTCCATAGAAGGAAGCAGGGATCCCAGATTTCAAGTTCTAGGGATGACCAATCTCAAAGAGATGTGGCACCACTCGACAATGAAGTAAATACTGAGCCTTGTGATAATATAGTGCCTCAGAATGAAAAAATTTCAAATGCTCATGGAGGTAATTCTCCACTTGATAATGATTATCTGGAAGAATCAGGTGCGAGGAATTCCCCAGATACACAACAATCTCAACACACACAGAGATCCATCAATCTTGAAGCATAAGTTGGCATTCTAAGACATTCAATGTCAAAAATTGTAAAGATGCAAGAAAAACTATAGCAAGAAAACAAAGAGATCAAAGATCTACTCAAGCAGTTGTTAACCCAGAGATTAACTGCCTTGCATCTTCAATCAACCCCAGCTCAAGAGGATAACACAATTAAGGGGGAGAAAGGACAAGTGCAAGAAAATGTCATATCTAATAAGGGAAAAAAAGAAATTTGGTACATCTACTGAGGGGGAGGAACTAGAAGAAGGAGAAATTCCAAATGATTATATGTTCGATGACATGGATTCATTTGTAAATCAGTCTACATATCAAAGAACCTCTTCTAACTACATTAAGAAGAAACGTATAAAAAGGGTCAAAGAAGATAACTATAAGGTATATAAAGACATACATATTATCAATGAGCAGATAAGGAATACAAACTGGATAAAATACAGGAAGAAGAAGTGGGTTGTATCAAGAAAAAGGAAGAGAATGGGATATAGCAAGAGAAAATCTGAGCAAGCCAGATGTTTGTGTTGTCAACAAAAATGATGAAGAAGTTCTTAAACTGTTCCAAATCCTTAAAAAAAGAAATAATAGCATGAGCAACTACTACTTTGACTTGAAGTCTGAAATATCATACATGGTTGTATCTATGGCTCCCAGGTCAGAAGGTTGGAGGTTAGCTTTTTCATTTGACAACTATTGGTTAAGGACCATATCTAGTGATTTTCTAAAGAAAATATCTTCGACAATGTTGTTTTCACTAAAATAGAAAATTAGACTCCCTGATTCCTCTGAGAATGAATTGATGGCTAATATGATTGAAAAGTTAATGGAAAGAGCATAACCGAAAATTTAACAGGATCCATATCAAGTCAGGTATTTCAAATATAGATTCCTTTAGATACTAAGACTAGATCATGAAGCATTGCCATACTACTCACTCAGATGGTTGAAGTTTTTGAGGGCTTGCTAAGAGGAAAGGGGTATAGAAATGCTGAAAAGTGGAAAGCGGCAGAAATAATCTTTGCTTACAGGTTAAACATCTCAGAAGCTCTGGGAAGAGATATCGAGCAGATAGAAAGATTTGATCCATCAAAATGTACTCAACTTAGAGAACCTTTCAGAGCTGAATCGGGTGATGAACACTTGTTTGATTTGACATCAGAAGAAGTTTCATTAGAAGAATCAACTGAACCCAGTTTTGACACAATCCAAGTAAGAAAACCAATGGTCATCACCAATCTACTGAGACTGATCTACTCAAACAAAAATGAAAGTGAAAGAGAAATTGAAATCAGTAGACTCAGAAATAAAAATTCAAAAGTGATTGGAAGAATATTGGAAAAGCTGCGGAACTCGACAAATCCAGAAGACAAGATAGTGCTACGAGAAGTAGAAGAAGTCTACATGGAAAAAGTGTTACAAGAAGATCAAATGATTATAGATCGGGTGGATATTAATCCAAAGAGAGTAATTGTGCAAGGGTGAACTCAAAAACTAAGCTTTAAATTCAGTGAATTGAAAAGATTCAGGAGTATACCACTGTTACAACTTATCTTTGATCAAATACAATATCCAAAACCAAGAAATCTTCTAGAATGGGAGGCTCATGACATTGTCAGAAGGAAAATAACAAAAGTTCAAGAATGAAGAATCAGTTGAATATTAGTTCAGGCTAGAGGAAAAAAATCATTCTTGTAACTTAGTTGTAATGAAATCTAGAATTGTAATATTTAATCCAGAATGTAACTAATCTTATTTCAAGTCTTTCCGCACTTTACTTTTTCTAGTATTATTAGTTGAGTTATCCTCTTTTCTTTATAATTTACCTGTCGAACTCTAACAATCATATAGGGGGAGATTGTAAAGCATAATGTAAAATATGATGTAACCGAGGAACTGTAACTCAACTAAAAGTAAAGGACTGGTAAATAATATTAGTGTAATCACATGAATCTATAAATGAAGATCAGGCAACTACATGTATCAAGCTATTTGATGGAATATTGAAGATCACTGAAAGAAGTTCATTACTATGTTCAAGCCTTAGTGAAGAATAAGTGACTCAGTGTTTCAGAAAGTATTGAAGATCAAACTGTCAGTGCTAGAAGATTTCTATGAAGACAAGAAGCAATAGAGGAATACAACAATCATCTCAATTGGTTTGATTGATAAAATGAAGATCAATACAGTGTTAATCACTTGTGAACCAAACCAGAGCACTAAGTATCAACACAAAGAATTTTATTAACATATTCATTGTAAAAGAAGAATTGACAGAAGCCAAGTGAGCAAGGATTTTACAGCAGTTGAATTTACTCTAATTCATTGTACATGGTGAAGAAATTGATACCAAGCCTTACATGGTGAAGAAATCAACACCTAACCTATCTATGCTTTAAAAGAAACTAAGTGTTAACCATATGAGTAGAATTCGACACATAGGAATTCTATACATAGAATTCGACATATAACTTTATGAATATTCTAAGGCAAGTGCAATGAAGTGAATTCGACACCTAGCTGTAAATGAAGAAGAAATCGACACCTACTATATTTGTGACTAAGGCAATTACATATAACTAAGGAATTCAACTCCAAGGAATATTTTCTAAAATATTCGACACCTAGAAAATATCCATGGGTTTTTCAAATTCAACTCAAATCAACATACATGGGTGAAGAATTTGACACTCACAATTGTATTTCATTTTATTGTAAAGACTACATATAAGAAAATGAATTTCATTTTGAATTTAATCAGAACACAACATACACAGAGATAGATACAGCTGAGAGATAGAGAGAAAGAAAACACACTGCCATTAATGCTCGTATTTATTTCTTATTGTGAGATTCATTGTAGCTGATACATCTGTATCATAGTGTAGCATCTTGGGTTTATATAATACAAACGTATATTCCTGAAAGATTGTTCTTGTTGTTCAGATTCATAAATGTTATATTTATTACTAACCATGAACAAACTCATAAACACCAATCAAAACGAAAAACTACTCATATCGTATTCAACCCCCCACCTTCTATGATATTTTGGACCTAACAAAATTGTTGTTGAGTCGAGTCTACTGACACAAACTCTGATTATGATGATGAGATTGATCCGAGTCAAATGATGACTATGTTTGCTAAGAATTTCAAAAGGATGAAATTCAATAAAATAACTTTAAAATTTAGCAAAAGGCCAACATTCAAAAACGAGGATCAAAAAGTTTAGAAAAGCAAGAGTACCATAATTAAGCTTGACAAGGCAAAAGTAAAGTGCTTCAACTATGGAATATTGGAGCATTTTTCTAGTGAGTGTAGAAAGAATAAAAATGAAGGAAAAAGAAAGGCATTCATCTCAACAGGAAAGGACTGGGCAGATTCAAGCTCAGAAGATGAAATTTATTATGAAAATCTAGCATTGATGGCCGTCTCCTCAGAAAAATCAGGATCTCCCAAAGAACCCTCATCTCCTAAATCTCAAGTATCAATCTTTTCTGCTGAATCTCTAATTAATTTAGACTCTGATGGTATAAAGATTGTTCAAAGTGAGGTTAAAAAGTTAATGACTAATTTTAGATCACTCACAAAAAGACAATGATAGATTGACAGAAGAAAACCTAATCTTAAAAAGTAGGAATAACCATCTAGAGTATGAATTAGTTCATATGAAAGAATATAAAAAGGATTCTGAGAAGTATAAACACTACTATGTTGAAATCATAAAGGCCTATGATTATGTTAGAAAGGAATTAGAAGAAGAAATGTTTAAGTTCAAAGTATGGACAAACTCTGGAAGAAAAGTTCAGGGAATATCAACAATCAAAATATGTGTCAAACTGTTAGTCTAGGCTATGACAAGAGTCAAGGAAAAAGACCTATTGTTGAGAATGATAACAATGTAGAAGCTAGCCAAGTCAATAAGACTAAGGACAAGAGCACCTTCACTCCTGTTAAGTTTGTGACTTCTGAAGTTAAGACTAAGTTACCTAAATAAACCACAAACTCATCTATCAACAATCCCCCTCCTGTTGACAAAAAGACAGATAAATCAGGAGAAAATAAATATAAGAAATATATAAACATAGGTTTCTTATCAAAATCCAAGTTAAAGGAAAGGCTAGATAACTTACCAGAGTCTGAAAAAGGCTCTGAGGAATATGAATAGTAAGGAAGGCATTAATAAGGCTAGTAATTATAAAAAGGATACAAATGCTCCTAGAAAGAAATGTTATAGATGTGGAAACCACAACCATCTTGCTCTAGATTGTAAAACAAAGATTGAGAAGAAATCAGAGCCTAAGTCTCCACAGACTCTGATTAGTCACTACATTCCACAGAAACCTTGTTATCACTGCGGTAACATATTTCACTCTATCTATACGTGTAGGGACTCTCAAGATTTGTATTACAACTTTTATGAGCTAAAATCTTCAATTGATAAAAGTTGGTATGACACTATCAAGACTCTACTAGAGTCTATGGCAACAAAAGAGACAGGTAAAACAAAAGTGCAAAATACTAAGCCTGTTTCACCTAAAGTTAGTTAGAAAGGATCCAAAACAGTTTGGATCCTCAAAACATCTAACTAGTTGCTATCTGTATGCAGGGAATCAGGGTAAAGAAATTAACCTTAATCCTGGATAGTGGATTCTCAGGACACCTGACTAGAAAGAAATCCCTGATTACAGACTTTGTGGGATGGCTGGCCCAGAAGTATCCTTTGGAGATGGCATTAAAGGACAAACACTAGGATATGGCAAGATTGTACTTGGAAATGTCATCATTAAAGAAGTAGCTCTAGTTGATGGCTTGAAACACAACTTGATCAACATTAGTCAACTTGGAGATAAATGTTACAATACTGGCTTTGACAACAAAGAGTGTCTTGTGACTCACAAAGAAACATGCATTTTAGTTTTTAAAGGGCACAGACGTGGTAACATATATGAAGCCATCTTGGAGGATTGCACTCACAATGAAATCACATGTTTATATAGCAACGCCTTAACTGAAGAAAAATTGAAATGGCACAAGATATTGTCACACATCAACTTCAAAACAGTAAGTAAGTTGGTGAAACAGAGTCTTGTGAGAGGATTACCACAAGTTGATTTTGTTCAAGATGGACTTCGTGAAGTATGTCAACTTGGAAAACAAATGAAAATATCCTTCAAGAGCAAAACAATAAACACCTATTTTTAATTATTAGATGACAACTCAACTCAGATCAGAAAAGGAAGTAAATAATAAATGTGATAACATGAATCAATTCGAAGAATGTCAACTAGACACGAAGAATCAGAATATTAGAAGAATTCTGACAGGACTGCTACTCAACACTGGAAGAAGTTCATTTATATGTTCAAACGTCAATGAAAAATAAAAGAGTAGTATCTCAAGGAGTTCAGAAGATATAGAAGGTTTTAAGTGTCTACTACAGAAAGATTCCAGAAGAAGAAACTTATAGAGGAAAAACAAAAAGAAGACAAGATATGACAAGATAAGATATAAAGACTACTACAGCAGAAATGAAAATCAACACTATAGTTAGTCATCCGTAAACCAGACCAGTGCACAGGATGTCAACAATGTCAGTGAAGATTCGTCATCGGAAAGTTCAAGTGGTTAGAAATGTTATTGTTGAAGAACATAAGAGTTTGATCTAAATTAACAATGGTCTTACAATCAAGTCTTTAATTTAATTCTCTATTAATTAATTAAATTAAATAGTTAATTTAATTAGTAAATTAATTCACTTAGAATTAATTTATTTCTTAAATTAATTAAAGGATTAATTAATTTAATTTTTTTTTAGAATGAAGAAGACAAAAGCTGGAAGCTCAAAAAGATACAGGTTTGTTTGCAATACAAAGTACAAGAGTCAGAATCCAAGATTAAATATTTGGCTGGGTACAAGCAGTGGTGAAAAGAAGTATTGTCTAGTTTAAAGATTCAGATTATTTCAGTAATAGATGTACTTCTAATTGCAACTGTAGATACAGCTAAACAGGCGTGACGGTACAGACTTGAAGACAAGACATAAAAAGAATTGATATGGAAGAAATGCATATTTATATATTCTTAAAAGTGGAACCCCGGTTGGAATTGAATTTTCATTTCCAATTCAAAAGGAGTTCGGTTCCAAACGTTTAGAAGACCGCAGCTTAGAGAGTAATGATTTATTTTTATTAATATATATTTTATTTATTTAGTAAATTATATTTATAAATATCTAAATAATATTAGATATTTATTTTTATAATTTATGAATTAAATTAATTATTTATTAATCAAAGATTATAAGCTATGCGGCTCTAAAACCATTTCTACGGAGTCTATCCATAATAAGATGAAATAGGCCCCTTGCTTTTACAAATTGAAATGGCACGTGATTAAAGTAACCAGTCCAAGTCTGCCATGTGTCAAAAGAAATGAAAAAGCATGCTGAACAAAATGTCATATCGAGTGATAATCAAAAAGTCATACATAATGGATTTGAAAAGTCATACCGAATTTCTTAAGCCAAAAGGTCATGCTTGAGTTATTTGAAGAAAGTCATACCGAGCTAATTTCAAAAGTCATACCGAGCAAGAATTCAAAAAGTCCTACTAAGCTAAATCAGAAAGTCATACCGAGCTATTGAAATGTCACACTAAATTTCTAAAAGGTCATACCGACTAGAAACAGTCATACCCGTGATTTTTTCAAAGGTCTAAAAGCTTAATTATTGTCTAAAAAATGTCCTGAACAAAAGTCATATAAGTTTTACTACCACTACAAATATGAGGCCAAGGGCTTCATTTTTCATTAGTTGTTGAAACCATTTAAATTCAGTAATTTGTCTGGAAGTTATATTCATAGATTTTCTGTGCTGGTTTGAATTTTAACTCCTTAAGTAGAATAGTTCATGTCAAATTTGTTCTAGGAATTAAAGAAATATTCTACGGAATATTGTCACACCCTTTCAAGTTTAATATACGTATTTAACTTGAATATTGTTTATATAATTTTAATTATTCTTGATAATTAAAATATTATTTTAAATCAGAATAATCCGTGAGAAAATCTTAAGATTATATTCAACCCCTCTTCTACAATCTTATATAGGGATAAACAATTGGTATCAGAGCCACCTGATTGACGTACATATTAAGATCCGTAGCTCAGTGAAGCTTATAATGCTGAACCTATTTGAACTCTGAATGTTTAGAGGCCTTGATAAATAAATTTATTTTATAATTTTAAATTTAGATAAATTTATTTTATAAATTTTATTTATATAAACTTATTTTATAAATTTAATTTAAATGAGTATAATATTTAAACTTGAAAATATTTATTTTATAAAATTAATTTAAATTTATTTATTTTATAAATTTAAATTAAATAAATTTATTGTCTAAATTTAAATAGATTTACTTTTATAATTTAAATTGTTTAAATAAATTTATTTTATGAATTTAAATTTTGACAAATTTATTTTATAAATTTTATATAAATAAATTTATTTTATAAATTTAATTTAAATTATTTTATTATTTAAAATTGAAAAGGTTTATTTTATAAACTTAATTTAAATAAATTTATTTTATAAATTTAATTTAACTAAATTTATTATTTAAATTTATAAAGATTTATTTTATAATCTAAAGTTATTAAAAATCTTGGTCCATTTTTGAACTCGAAAGCAGCTGTATTTCTTCCAATAGTCAGCCAGTTAGCTGTTAGTCCACTCCGATAGTTACCCTTTTTTTGATTTATTTACTTTTTCAAAAAAATATAATTCTTAAATTTAAATTTTTCTAAAATACTAATTTTTCTTTTATTTAATTTTTAAGGAAATTCGAAATTCTTGAAAAATAATTTTTTCGTAAATATTTATTTTTGATTAATTTATTTTCTTTGAAAATTAAAAATATTGGAAATTTAAATTTTTTCAATATTAAATTAAGGGTGATCAAGGGGTTTGTAGTTGGAGAATTTTTCGTTTTGACGCAGAATTAATTCCCAGAGGCTATGACCCTGTTTCGAGGAAAGTGGTCATTTTATGTCAGTAGGTTTATTCCGGAGCATTTGGATTTTATTAAGGATGTTACGATTCTTTATGTTATAATTCCACAGACTGCTCAAATATAAAGAAATGATAAATTTATTAGTAGGGAACTCTGATAAATTTTTCTCTGATTTTACTGATCATTCAAGTGTTTGTACAATTATACTTGTACAAAACAGATTTAAGAATCGCTAGAGGTCACAACTGAAGGAACATTTGAGGTTAAAGAATACAAGACTGAACTTCATGTTATCTCTGCATGTACGGAGTATCTTATGCAAAGATGGAGGATAATAGAAGTTCGTGCTAACCCTACCAAGACCGTCTAAGACATATGATTATTTTCAGTTATCCTTAAAAAATTGAGTGGAGTACTAAAAACCTATAAACCGGAAAAAGAACCGTTTAAGGATGTATTTGGAATGGTAAATGGGTTGGTACATCAACTGTTCTTGTAGTTAAGGAATCCAATGCAAGTTCAATTTTGGATCGCTGCAAGATAATGATGGTCTATAGATGCAACATCGGGTCCTGCAATGAAACTTCGATGTATATGAAGACTTTACAAGCATTCAAGAATAGAGACTTATTCTTTGAACTGAGACAAGGATGATGCTGTGTTGAATGAGCATCAAGCTAAGCTTATTTTGCTGAAGGAAAGAGATGGGATGACTCCAATGATTCAGAGAAACTAATGTAATCTTGCTCTAATAGCAATCTCTGAAGATAATATTCACTCCAATAATCTTAGGTATGAATTTTTCTATCAATTCAATGATTAATTCTAAAATATGAAATACATGATTAAGATCTTAGAGGTTAAATGTTTGTCATACACAGTAGCACTATATCTAAAACTTACTTAGGTAATTAGAGATAGTTAAAATGTAAGACAACAACGTAAATGGGTTAGACATAATTAGTAATTAATTTGTTAGTTCTTCTATTCCATATGTTTTTAGAAAATTATTGAATATCTGTAAATCTACTTGACACCTGTTACACTTGTGTAGAATGATTAAAGTAGATAGTATTGAATTTTCTAATATGCATAACATGCCTGAATTGTGTAATTCTTATCTATAATGCATTGAAGCTAAATTTTTACCATGTGCTCTTATTTTTCATGCTTGTTCATTTAAATTTGAAAATGCATATCTTAGGACTTGCATAATCTTAGGCAAAACATGTGTAAGATTCACAATAGGGTAAAGACTACTAGTCCACCTAAAGTTAGGTTGGAATCACTAATCTCATAGCCTTAAGACTACCTTGTCAAGGCTGCTGTGAATGAGAAGTGATCAGTCAAAGATAAGTTTGTGCATGTTAAGGTTGAAGATGTTGTTACCACTATTGAAAGAAATATCTCTAACTCATCTGGACTCAATTGAAGTTGAGTACCAAGAAGTTTAATCATTTGTGATTGCAAAGTATGTAACAAAAGATAAAAGTTATGTGAATTCATAACAATTATTGTTCGAGGCATATGACTAGAATTGAAGCTCTACTATCATAGTTGGTTGAGAGAGCCTACCCAACGGTAACCTTTAGAGATAACAGCAAAGAATATACAAGGAATCTGGCTATCATGATTTTAGAATTGTCATCACTGGAAAAATCTTTCTTGTGGAAGGACTTAAGCACTATTTATAGGGCACTAGGGAATTCTTTGTTAAGGGTTTTCTGGAAAAGCATTGAAAAGGAAAAGTGTTTGATCTCAAGCAAGAAATATGGAAGTTCACTCAACTTGGAGTGAGAAATTTATTTGTAGCTAACATGGAGTTAGTATGCAAAGGTGAAGTGAGTTTTTTCATAAAGCTTCATCACTAAAGAGTTAGCTATGACATAAGAAGCTCTTACACTTGGTGAACAAGATAATGGATTCTTTGATAAAGAAGAAATTGGTGAGCGAACTGCTTCATATGGAATTCTATCCAAAAGGACATTTTGAAGTATGTCATATAAGGGAGTCAATGAAAACATCACACTGAAGCAAGTAATGTCATGGAAGAAATATGCTTAGTAGTAGTTGGTGACAACCCTAGTTACATTTTGGTGTTGTTCATGCATTCAACAGATAAAATTTCACAGATGGTAATTAATTACATTAGGTAGGTCAAGTTAGAATGAAAGTAAGTTGTGAGAACTTTGACGTCAGATATTGGAACTGAATTTCGTGAATGAAGTTCTAAATAAAGTCTGCATTAATAAAGGAACTTTGAAGCTGAAACAATTAACACAATATGCTACTTTATTCAACAAAGATTATGAAAAGATATTATATGAGGAAATGGCCAACCAGAAGCAAACACTAAAGGTCTTTCGTGGTTAGAGGAAATTGATATTTATTGAAGAATTATATGAGTATCTTGGCGAGTTTAAAATTAAGGCTCATAGAACAATTTTCCTCGGCTACTCATTGAAATCAAAAGCTTTCAAGGCATATATGATGTAAAACTAGAAGATGATTGAAAGTTTGAATGTATCGTTAGATTACACCAAGCTCCCGAGCATTCCAATGAAAGACCATTCTGAATCTTTGAAGTTTGACATCTTGTCGGATTCAAATTCAGATACTGATGATGAAACTGAGGTTGTAGAAGGAATCAATGTAAATGATGATGATTCAGATCCTAGTAGTGGAAATGGTAGTAAATCTACACAACCCGTGGACTTTAACATAATCTACTCAACAAGGTGAGGATCTTCAACACATCCTAGAAGCAACTCAGGGGGAGCAATAAGAGATGGGATCTACTAGTCGTACTCAACACAATGAAGATCAAAGGAATACATTAAGAATATATCTACCAAGACAAAGGGTTTGGAGTCAAAGTCATTCCTGGAGTCTAGTTCTTAGTGATCCGGATACTAGAGCAAAGACTAGAAGTGTTATACAAAGTAAATGATTATTCTTTGGGGAAAAACAATTGTTAATAGTTTGTATCCTAAAGAAGATTAAAGAAGTACTGATTGATCCAGATTGGGTGACTGCAATGCAAGATGATCTCAATCAGTTTGAAAGGCAGAAACTACAGAAGTTGGAACCCAGACCACAAGACAAGGTTATAATTGGTATTGTAAGGGTTTTTAGAGACTGGATGATTTTTGGCATTGATATGGGGGACAAAGCCAAACTTGTTGCTACAGGTTACTATCAAGTAGAAGGTATCGATGATGATGGAAACATAATCTTCAGAACTTTAAGATCTAACTACAAGCACCAGTGACTAGACTTGTTCCTATTAGGGCTGAACAAGTTGATGCACATCATTTCCTGGACTTTGAAGTTACATGTACATTGGAATTTGTATATCATTCTCTTCACAAGCTCTCTATGACGGAGGTAGAAAATCAAGCAATTGTCAAAGACATGGTATGACACTCGAACTGCTAATTACTTGAAAATGATTTTGTATTAGAGTCATTATATACATATCTCTCTAGAATACAAGGCACACACATAATGTAATATTAGTGAAAGTATACCATGATTATATTATATGTGGGTCTACTAACGAAAACTTGTGCAAAAGAATTTTGTTAAGTTGATGCAGAGTAGGTACAAGATGAGCATGTTGGAAGAGTTACAATTCTTTTTTGGTTAAAAGAAATTCAAAAGAATGATGATAATTAAAGTAAGTCATGGATCTTTTGAAAATGTAAAATTTCGAAGATTTAGACCTGCCAAGACTTCTTGCCAACAAACCACTAAGCTTGATCATGGCAAATCAGGTATATAACTGAAGTAACAAGCTATAGAGGTATGATCAACCCATTACTTATTCAAGTGCATAAAAATAATATATTTTATTCTCGAAATACCTATATGGAAGTTTCCAAGTGTGACGCCCCCAGATCCGGGGTCAGGGATCCAGGTTGTCACGGTCCAATTTTCACCACAATAACATCATTCACCTGCTTTAACCATTATAATAACCAAACATAAAAGCAGTGACCCCAAACCCAACACACAACTCGAGTTATAGTCTCAGGGAACGAACTTAAAATAATAATGGTTATTACAAACCAATGTAACCTCAGGATCTCACACTACTAATATAACTTCCACATGATGTTACATTAGAAGTAAACATTAATCCAAAATCTATTGTCACATTACATATTTTTCAACAAGTCTAGGATTCTAATCTGGAATCCCGTCTTTCTTGCACCATTTATCGAAGTCCGGAACCTGACTAGCTCAAGCTCGAAGCTTCTTGTTCCTTAACATAATACCCGAGGTAGACAATTCACAGTCATCTCTTTCTGCAAGATATAAGATTTACAAGCACCAAGAATGAGCCAAAGAATGCTCAACAAGTTATTTATCAGAATATTTCAAGGAAAAGGTGATAGCCATAATTATCCCAACTGGATATTCAACAATAAAATACATAACTAGCAATCTAATTGAAGATGTATAGCCAGTTATATCTCGACAATAAATGACTCAAGATTCACGAAGCAAGAAGATATTCACAACAATAATGCAGTTCACGTTACTGCAATACAACAATTTAAGTTCATAATTTTTGAGACTGACAGTATCAATAACTTAGCACAATGGCCTCAATCACCGAGTACCATTCGTTTGAGTACCAATAAGCAAGCAGTTCAATATACTGCGAAAAGAATGAATGAAAGTTCATCAATTCCCATTAACACTACCAGTAACTTAGCACCATGGCTTTCGTTATAGTGTAGGAACAGTGAAACTGATATATGCTAATAAAACAGTACTCAAAACAACCAACCAACTCAGAGTGGATTACATTCCCGTTGACACTATCGGTAACTCAGCACCTAGGCTTTCGTTACAGTGCAACGTCAAATTCCAATTGGAAGAAACGGGATTAACTGGAGATTTTTCAACGCCTTATTGTACTCGATGATCAGTCGCATGTACAATCGACATTTCGTCATTTTCTCTACTAGTAGAAGGACAACCCCTTATCGGGACGTCACCCTAGGCAACTCATGGGCCTTTAATTACGGCTGGGTCGTGCGTCCCCGACCTCTTACGCAACTTTTACTCCAGTCCCTGATGAATACTTAAACATTCATCAAACCTAGAAGGAAATTTAATCAAGCCTTCTAGAACAACAACAATCCACTCTAGGATTTCAATCAACTGTTAAGGAAGGGAATTCAATACCACCTTCCAGAACAACAACAATCCATCATAGGATTTCATCAACAGATAAGGAACGGAATTTAATACAACCTTCCAAAACAACAACAATCCACTCTAGGATTTCAATCAACAAATAAGGAAGGGAATTTAATACAACCTTCCAGAACAACAACGACAATCCATCACAGGATTTCATCAACAGATAAGGAAGGGAATTTAATACAACCTTCCAGAACAACAACGACAATCCATCACAGGATTTCAATCAACAGATAAGGAAGGGAATTTAATACAACCTTCCAGAACAACACAACAATCCATCACAGGATTTCAATCAACAGATAAGGAAGGGAATTTAATACAACCTTCCAGAACAACAACGACAATCCATCACAGGATTTCATCAACAGATAAGGAAGGGAATTTAATACAACCTTCCAGAACAACAACGACAATCCATCACAGGATTTCAATCAACAGATAAGGAAGGGAATTTAATACAACCTTCCAGAACAACAACGACAATCCATCACAGGATTTCAATCAACAGATAAGGAAGGGAATTTAATACAACCTTCCAGAACAACAACGACCTATTGTAAGATTTCAATATCTGACAATAGATTGGCTCCCTAAACCAAGTGGGAGTACTCTCGAAACATCTGGGTTGACTCTCAGTCAACGAATTCAACAAGACAGAAACCCTCGAATCAAGGAGACTCAAGAACGCGACCGGGGAGCCGCTAATACTAGCTAAAATAGACTCCACAAAACATTACAGTTTTGGAGTGAAAAATGGGCCTTAAAGGCACCAATACAACTGGGAGGAATATCGGAGTCGGACGTTACCTCCCGAACCTGGAGTTATCGACTCAGAATAAATCCAAAATATTCGAGTCATCGCTCGCTATTTATTATTTAATGAAAAATAATAATCAAAGACGCTTAGACAACTCCAGAATATTTTTAAAGGACAAATAAATATTTTATTAATATTTAGGAGGCCCAGAATAGTCCTCGAAAAATATTAAAAGGATTTAAAAGAATTAAACTATTTAATCCCAATATAATCAAGATTATTTAATATTTAAATAATCTTAAATGATTCAACATATTTAAATAATATTTAATCAATATTAAATAATATTTAAATAAACCAAAACGAGTTGGAAGTATTTAATCAGTAGTTAAATACTTTTAAATGTCCCAAAATATTTAAATAATATTTAATCAATATTAAATAATATTTAAATAATTTCAAACGCCCTGAAAGTATTTACTTAACCTTTAAATACTTTCTATATTCTTTAAATAATATTTAATAAACTAAATATTATTTAAAACAGTAAACCTCGACTAACCGTCGAGACACGCTAGACTACTCCCGGTCGACCATCGAGCACCAAAAAAAAATGTACTCGACACCAGATTCAGTTATACAAAACTGAAAGCAAACGTCCTCTAACTTTTTAAGAAGTTCAGAGGCATCTCAAAACTAGGTTGAAAAGATCTCATTCTACTCACAAGAAACAATCTTAAACAACCTACGCATACTTGTGTCCTACATCAGAATAATAGTGATGAAGCGTCGGACACTTGCATACTCTAACTTTTTGAGAAGTTCAGAGTAGCAGATGAATCAAGTTATAAATCAACAAGACAGTTCAAGGGAAATGCCGACGTGCATTTCCAACGACTACAATAAGCTAGATAGTTCCAAACACAGCAAAAATGCATAATTGAAGAACTTATCATTAAGTCAAGGATTTCACAAATTTTGGCATCACCATGAATTAATAATATTCTGATATGGAATAAAACAATAGAGTCGGAAACTTGCCTGTATGTTCCCGCAGAAGTAAGCTCCTTCCTGGCTTCGTCCGAGTATCTACGAATCGGAAACATAACATGTTTAGCTATACGAGCATATCTTAATCGATCTATTAAACATACTCGTATAACTACCTTAACCTTTCCAAACAACACACAATAAACAAGTCCATTAGCTTATAGCATTCCTATGTCATCACATGACATCTTTCGTTGAGGTTTCGTTTTCTAGTTTAGCCTCAAATATCGTTTCATAATAAGGAATAGCTAGGACTAAAACATTAGCATTTCCCTTAACTTTTCATTTGCACCACTTGGATTCAAACATTTTTCATAAATCAGGTTTTAGTCTTTTTAACCCAATTCTTCTTTTCAAGTCTTCACATATGTGCCTACTATTTAAAATAAAAGGCTCAAGATTTATGGAGTAGCTTAACTAGGCTGATCACCTACTCGAAGTCAGTCAAAAACAGAGCAGCTGAGTTTTCTGCCTAACCTGACCATTTTGGCTATAACTTTTAGCTCACAACTCCGTTTGATGCAAAATTAGTGCGCAAACAATCTAGAGACCGATATCTATCCAACCATATAAAGAAATCATCAAGAAAGGCTAGGTAGACCCTTCGGGTTTTATGAACAGTTGGTAGGCAGAAATTTTTTTGTATGGTTCTATTTGTACGTTCATCGTTTACCTCATTTTAAACTCATCCAATTCAACTCAAGCGACTACCATATATTTTACACTACTACTTGGGAATGTACTCAAGACATCCCAATCCCAATCACAATTATCCCATACTCCAATTATTACCAACAATCCATAGAAATCAGCCAACACAGTTTCATGTTCTTACAAGCTAGTGTTCAACTACTCATAACTCTTTCAATCAAAGCTTAAAAATTACTACACTTTGCAAACTTCTAGTAAAGAGATTTATGAACAACTTTCATCACTTGACCCACATCAAATAAGGTCTTTAACCTTTCCAAAACAATTCTCCAAAACAGGACAACCAATTCAAAAACATAAAACGTTACTGCGCACCCTTTACTCAAACATTTTTAATAAATTGAAACATAATCATTTTAATACCAAATTTTGCAGACATATTCTTGGATATCTGGCAAAGCTCTCATAAAAATTTCATCTCAAAATAATTTTATTCAAGCCAAAAACGAACTGAACAACTCTAAAAACCGAACACAGAAAATACTGCTCCGCGCTACCTTTGCTAAAACACTCATAACTTTTTACTCGTTTATCCAAACGACACAAGGTTTGCGCGTAAATAAACTAGAAAACATAAGGAACACATTTATTAAACCCCCTGCACAAAACAGTTCTCAGACCTTCCAGTGTATTCGGCAAAACAGGGCAGTGCAGATTTCATGCTTATCACAACTACCCATGGCTTATACAACCACATACCATCATTATACTCCATTAACAATATTATTCAGTTCTACTAAAATCAAAACTCATCTCCAAAACTCAAGCAATAACTCAAACATCTACATACAAAATCAATTTAACACATATACTAACTACCCATGCATTTATCTTTGATTTCTAAGCCAAAACTTTTCCAAAATCTGAAACTATCAGTTTATACAAATCAAGAAACGAACTAGAAAAGATAGGAGGTGAGGAGAGTGCTTACCATTTCCGTATAGAGCTCGAGAAGAGCTTCGTTTTGAGTTGTAGAACGCGCAAAACGGACATGGCAATCCAAAGTTACGAGCTTTTCTTCTTCATTTTTCTTCTCTCCTTCTCCACTTCGGTTTTCTTCAAGAAATGGGGGAGCTCAGCTGACTTTTCTTATTTTTGGACGTGTGTGGTGGAAGCTAGCGTTTTAAAAGGTTCGTGCGGGAGTCGCGTAATTTCCCGATAACGTTTTAATCTCTCGTTATCGTACTCTTTTCTTTCGTCCCACCAAAGTTTTAAAAACTTAAAATCTCATATTATCATTCTAATATATTTTAGAATCATTAAATTAATACTCTTTAATTGTTTCGAGAATTTACGAAATAATTCTCCGAATAAACACTAATTACTTACACCGTCTCTCAAATTCTATTACGACTTCCATCCGGACTTCAAATTTATTTTTGTTAGACCAAAAATAATTATAAGTCCCATATTGTTTGCATATGTTACTGTAACACCGATACACATATTTTCAAATACCCCGTATATTAACAATACGGTCTCACACTTCAAGTACCTTATGAAGAAAATAATTCCGTAAAATCATTCATTCATAAAATGAAAAATTTTATCCAAAAATCTTAATAACCCCAAGCGTCAAAAATACGGGTTATTACAGTCTCCCCTCCTTAAAAGGATTCCGTCCTCGGAATTCATACGAGAACCACCGAGGTTACTATTTTCACACCTCGCTTTCTAATTTCTAGGCTGAGACTCCAACCTTCTTGGTTTCGTACAACCTCCTCAGCATTATTACTTCACTTCTCAACCCTTCTTTATATAGTCGAGGGTCTTTATAAGTTCGTACACTAACGCACGTCTAACGTCAGCGCTATAATGTCCTAACACTAACGTAGGACACGCACGATGGATTCCTTAAAATTTTGGGAAAGAACGTCACTTCATAAACACCTTTTTAATATACTCCCAGACCTTGAAAGATTCGATACTCCTCGAGCTTAAGTTCTCTTTCTTACTAAATCTCGTTACTCCTTTCCACGATAATGCTTTCAGCAATACGAAGTCTCTCGCTTCATACTCTCTGCCATTTTCAGACTTGATCACCAAATTAGCTTTGTCTACCTTGAGCTATCATTAATCGCTTTCAATACTAAACTTCGTAAGGTGGCATGACTATATATGCGTGGTAACCAGAGTCGTATAAAAGCTCTAACCGTAGTAAGTAACTACCACCACTCCTTTTTGAAATCCAAGGTACAAACTTTCTATAGAAAGATAACCTTATACAAAATTTTAATAGAGATCTTTTGAATGAAGATCATTGCAACAAAACAATCAGAGTGATTCGTAGATCACTAAGCTCATTTTCGAATGTATATGATAAATGAGAAAGAAAATAATTTAGATATGACTGAGAACAACCATATTTGTACTCAAGATGGCCAGTCTTTAGTACTTTCTGGCTTATACTACATAATCGAGTGGTTGCCCACCAGACTTTTGTCACACAGACAAGAAGTCACACCATATGCATTGTTCATCTCAATCGGATGAAAAATAGTCAACATTTAGAAGAAAATGATTTTGAAAGGGAGAGAAAATATATTTTGAAATTTTCATTCCTTAATGCATTACAACTCAATATACAACAGTCCCTACTCGTTTAGGAACCTGCTGACAAAATCCCCAAATTTCTTATTTCCCATTTCTATTCTTCACTTTCCTCAAACTTTCTCCGCCACTTACTATATGTTTCACAATTTCAGCTCATTTTACCCAAACTCATTCTTATGGGATTTGTCATCCAACCTCTCTTCTCTTAAGGTTTTCTAATGATATATATATTTACCTTCGGGTTCTTCCTTCATCTTTAGACCGATCAAGATATCCTCTGTGAAGATTATGACAACTTGTCCAATTATTTCTTACAATTCCAATTAATCCTTAGAAGGTACAGGTGCATTCATTAATACATCTTTCCTCATCAAAGACTCATAACATCCTTATCACGTTCTCAATGCCATCCTTGGCATACTATCAAGGCAAATATTTATTTGGTGATAACATATCCTTAATATATTTTCTCCAGTAGACTAATTCCTTCGAGTGGTCTATCCATATTATGGATAACCAATATTGATTGCTAAATTAACCAATTCACTTAATGCATTCTCCCCAATGTATGCGCAGTCTCATGCCGCTATCCGTTTCCTTTACAAACAAACCATGTACACCTCATAGTAGCACTTTCAATTTTATGATACCTTTATATATAATAGTCTTTATAACTGAGGGACTAACCCTCTTAGGATGCCAGGTGCCATCTTCTAAGATGCCTCCAATGCTAAAGTTGCTCATAACACTAGGTCAATGATAAATGACGTGATCTCTGATGATGGTAACCCCAAAATATCACTAAGGGTTACTTTTCCCAATTCTTTAACTACTCTCCTTATTGCATAGTTCCTTTTTCATATCCATTACCAGTGCCCCATAACTTAGCATCCAAAGCGTAATGTACTTTTTATTCGAATCTTAATTCGAACCTTCTCAATTTATCTCTCCATATTTAAAACATGTCATCCCTTCTTTTAGGGAAATCATTAACATAACATCTAGACTTTACAATTATAGCTTCTTGCTGTCCATTTCACATATTCTCCCATTTCAGGCTCACTGTTTAGTAAGTGAGGCCTCGATTGGCTTGGGTGAACCATAATTAGCAGTACACCAACCCGCTCACATTTCTTAATCCACTGTTCTTCCAGAAGTAGAACTCTGGTTCCTTGTTAAAAGTTCATGGTATTTCCACATATGTAGCCACTTCATTTTCATATTCTGTCATAGTTGATTATTTCCAACACTGTGACTTTATTCTCAATTCACTACTTTTGGGACAATCTTGCTAATTCCCATAGACTTTGATTCATGATCTGAAACACTCTTGTTTCAGGTCTAGAACTTTATTTACATCTTAATTTCCAGATACTTAGAAAACAGTTGCATAATGCAAGAAATAGCTATGGCTAAAGAATTCTTTGTTCAACCAAGTTCATAAGAATTCTTGCTGAATCAACGACCTTTTTAGGCCTCGACCAAATACTTTTCAGAAATTTAGGTTCATCAATGACTACTCGGACCGCTCTCTAGTCCGGAATTCCACTATTAAAACAAGTAACTTCATATAAGCCTTTATGCCATAACTCATTTATACTAGTTAATCCAACCACCATATTTACAATGTGGCGGTCATCTCTACCCCAAGGCTTACTTTAATCCAACATCCTTAATATATTCAAAAATTATATCAAGTGTGGATCTCACCTCTTTGTTGCGACTCTACATTGTATGCATACCATACACCATTTAAATTAAGGCTTTACTTTTTACTCTCAGAGAATCCTCAATATTACTCATATATAGATGGCTATATTCTTTAAGCCATACTACTCCATTTTACCCTAAAACATCCCATTTATACGTCCTCTTATTTCTAAATTTCATTAAACTAATGGGAACGTATTTTCCACAAACAATTGGGCATGACCTATTCATATGTCGGACTATGCCCGGTGTAAAAACACCTCAATTATAATCCCAAAACATTCACAGTTCCCAAACATCAACATCTCATCGGTCACTTATAACATAATGTATTCCAAAAGGGGAAATAACTATGAGTCACTATATATAAATATACCCACTCTCGAGTATCCACAAGTCAGTCAACAACAATATTAATGGTCAATATCATGGACCATCAATCACATCCGCTCTATAACATTAATAAGGATTTACTGAAATGTAGACTATCTCTTCGGCTTATCACCAATAGATGAAAGATTGGTGAAGATTTGACACGCCATCAATTTGAACATGGTCATCTTAATGATTGTGCCAAGAATGAAGTGGTTTTTCTTCTCTTAGTAATGCTCCCCTCAGTCCTGGGGTACTAGTATACTTAGTGCTACACTTATAGCATATCTGAGCTCCTTTACAAGTGCTCCATAATTCTCAAACTCTCATTCTCAATCATAAATCCTCTTACTCAGATGAGTCTCCTCGGCTAGTGTTCGACATTCTTGTAAGGAAAGTTCTTATTATCATTCCTAACTATCCTTAAATGAGTATATTAGCCTCATAATACAAATCACTGCTACATCCGATAGCCCGAATATGACTTCGATAGGAGCTTGCTCTCTATTAATCTTATCCAAACATAACTCTTAACTCTCTCGTTCCTGAGTACTATAACCTAGAGCTCTGATACCATCTCTGTGACGCCCCCAGATCCGGGGTCAGGGATCCAGGTTGTCACGGTCCAATTTTCACCACAATAACATCATTCGCCTGCTTTAACCATTATAATAACCAAACATAAAAGCAGTGACCCCAAACCCAACACACAACTCGAGTTATAGTCTCAGGGAACGAACTTAAAATAATAACGGTTATTACAAACCAATGTAACCTCAGGATCTCACACTACTAATATAACTTCCACATGATGTTACATTAGAAGTAAACATTAATCCAAGATCTATTGTCACATTACATATTTTTCAACAAGTCTAGGATTCTAATCTGGAATCCCGTCTTTCTTGCACCATTTATCGAAGTCCGGAACCTGACTAGCTCAAGCTCGAAGCTTCTTGTTCCTTAACATAATACCCGAGGTAGACAATTCACAGTCATATCTTTCTGCAAGATATAAGATTTACAAGCAGCAAGAATGAGCCAAAGAATGCTCAGCAAGTTATTTATCAGAATATTTCAAGGAAAAGGTGATAGCCATAATTATCCCAACTGGATATTCAACAATAAAATACATAACTAGCAATCTAATTGAAGATGTATAGCCAGTTATATCTCGACAATAAATGACTCAAGATTCACGATGCAAGAAGATATTCACAACAATAATGCAGTTCACGTTACTGCAATACAACAATTTAAGTTCATAATTTTTGAGACTAACAGTATCAATAACTTAGCACAATGGCCTCAATCACCGAGTACCATTCGTTTGAGTACCAATAAGCAAGCAGTTCAATATATTGCGAAAAGAATGAATGAAAGTTCATCAATTCCCATTAACACTACCAGTAACTTAGCACCATGGCTTTCGTTATATTGTAGGAACAGTGAAACTGATATATGCTAATAAAACAGTACTCAAAACAACCAACCAACTCAGAGTGGATTACATTCCCGTTGACACTATCGGTAACTCAGCACCTAGGCTTTCGTTACAGTGCAACGTCAAATTCCAATTGGAAGAAACGGGATTAACTGGAGATTTTTCAACGCCTTATTGTACTCGATGATCAATCGCATGTACAATCGACATTTCGTCATTTTCTCTACTAGTAGAAGGACAACCCCTTATCGGGACGTCACCCTAGGCAACTCATGGGCCTTTAATTACGGCTGGGTCGTGCGTCCCCGACCTCTTACGCAACTTTTACTCCAATCCCTGATGAATACTTAAACATTCATCAAACCTAGAAGGAAATTTAATCAAGCCTTCTAGAACAACAACAATCCACTCTAGGATTTTAATCAACTGTTAAGGAAGGGAATTCAATACCACCTTCCAGAACAACAACAATCCATCATAGGATTTCATCAACAGATAAGGAAGGGAATTTAATACAACATTCCAAAACAACAACAATCCACTCTAGGATTTCAATCAACAGATAAGGAAGGGAATTTAATACAACCTTCCAGAACAACAACGACAATCCATCACAGGATTTCATCAACAGATAAGGAAGGGAATTTAATACAACCTTCCAGAACAACAACGACAATCCATCACAGGATTTCAATCAACAGATAAGGAAGGGAATTTAATACAACCTTCCAGAACAACACAACAATCCATCACAAGATTTCAATCAACAGATAAGGAAAGGAATTTAATACAACCTTCCAGAACAACAACGACAATCCATCACAGGATTTCATCAACAGATAAGGAAGGGAATTTAATACAACCTTCCAGAACAACAACGACAATCCATAACAAGATTTCAATCAACAGATAAGGAAGGGAATTTAATACAACCTTCCGGAACAACAACGACAATCCATCACAGGATTTCAATCAACAGATAAGGAAGGGAATTTAATACAACCTTCCAGAACAACAACGACCTATTGTAAGATTTCAATATCTGACAATAGCTTGGCTCCCTAAACCAAGTGGGAGTACTCTCGAAACATCTGGGTTGACTCTCAGTCAACGAATTCAACAAGACAGAAACCCTCGAATCAAGGAGACTCAAGAACGCGACCGGGGAGCCGCTAATACTAGCTAAAATAGACTCCACAAAACATTACAGTTTTGGAGTGAAAAATGGGCCTTAAAGACACCAATACAACTGGGAGGAATATCGGAGTCGGACGTTACCTCCCGAACCTGGAGTTATCGACTCAGAATAAATCCAAAATATTCGAGTCATCGCTCGCTATTTATTATTTAATGAAAAATAATAATCAAAGACGCTTAGACAACTCCAGAATATTTTTAAAGGACAAATAAATATTTTATTAATATTTAGGAGGCCCAGAATAGTCCTCGAAAAATATTAAAAGGATTTAAAAGAATTAAACTATTTAATCCCAATATAATCAAGATTATTTAATATTTAAATAATCTTAAATGATTCAACATATTTAAATAATATTTAATTAATATTAAATAATATTTAAATAAACTAAAACGAGTTGGAAGTATTTAATCAGTAGTTAAATACTTTTAAATGTCCCAAAATATTTAAATAATATTTAATCAATATTAAATAATATTTAAATAATTTCAAACGCCCTGAAAGTATTTACTTAACCTTTAAATACTTTCTATATTCTTTAAATAATATTTAATAAACTAAATATTATTTAAAACAGTAAACCTCGACTAACCGTCGAGACATGCTAGAGTACTCCCGGTCGACCATCGAGCACCAAAAAAAAATGTACTCGACACCAGATTCAGTTATACAAAACTGAAAGCAAACGTCCTCTAACTTTTTAAGAAGTTCAGAGGCATCTCAAAACTAGGTTGAAAAGATCTCATTCTACTCACAAGAAACAATCTTAAACAACCTACGCATACTTGTGTCCTACATCAGAATAATAGTGATGAAGCGTCGGACACTTGCATACTCTAACTTTTTGAGAAGTTCAGAGTAGCAGACGAATCAAGTTATAAATCAACAAGACAGTTCAAGGGAAATGCCGACGTGCATTTCCAACGACTACAATAAGCTAGATAGTTCCAAACACAGCAAAAATGCATAATTGAAGAACTTATCATTAAGTCAAGGATTTCACAAATTTTGGCATCACCATGAATTAATAATATTCTGATATGGAATAAAACAATAGAGTCGGAAACTTGCCTGTATGTTCCCGCAGAAGTAAGCTCCTTCCTGGCTTCGTCCGAGTATCTACGAATCGGAAACATAACACGTTTAGCTATACGAGCATATCTTAATCGATCTATTAAACATACTCGTATAACTACCTTAACCTTTCCAAACAACACACAATAAACAAGTCCATTAGCTTATAGCATTCCTATGTCATCACATGACATCTTTCGTTGAGGTTTCGTTTTCTAGTTTAGCCTCAAATGTCGTTTCATAATAAGGAATAGCTAGGACTAAAACATTAGCATTTCCCTTAACTTTTCATTTGCACCACTTGGATTCAAACATTTTTCATAAATCAGGTTTTAGTCTTTTTAACCCAATTCTTCACATATGTGCCTACTATTTAAAATAAAAGGCTCAAGATTTATGGAGTAGCTTAACTAGGCTGATCACCTACTCGAAGTCAGTCAAAAACAGAGCAGCTGAGTTTTCTGCCTAACCTGACCATTTTGGCTATAGCTTTTAGCTCACAACTCCGTTTGATGCAAAATTAGTGCGCAAACGATCTAGAGACCGATATCTATCCAACCATATAAAGAAATCATCAAGCAAGGCTGGGTAGACCCTTCGGGTTTTATGAACAGTTGGTAGGCAGAAATTTTTTTGCATGGTTCTGTTTGTACGTTCATCGTTTACCTCATTTTAAACTCATCCAATTCAACTCAAGAGACTACCATATATTTTACACTACTACTTGGGAATGTACTCAAGACATCCCAAGCCCAATCACAATTATCCCATACTCCAATTATTACCAACAATCCATAGAAATCAGCCAACACAGTTTCATGTTCTTACAAGCTAGTGTTCAACTACTCATAACTCTTTCAATCAAAGCTTAAAAATTACTACACTTTGCAAACTTCTAGTAAAGAGATTTATGAACAACTTTCATCACTTGACCCACATCAAATAAGGTCTTTAACCTTTCCAAAACAATTCTCCAAAACAGGACAACCAATTCAAAAACATAAAACGTTACTGCGCACCCTTTACTCAAACATTTTTAATAAATTGAAACATAATCATTTTAATACCAAATTTTGCAGACATATTCTTGGATATCCGGCAAAGCTCTCATAAAAATTTCATCTCAAAATAATTTTATTCAAGCCAAAAACGAACTGAACAACTCTAAAAACCGAACACAGAAAACACTGCTCCGCGCTACCTTCGCTAAAACACTCATAACTTTTTACTCGTTTATCCAAACGACACAAGGTTTGCGCGTAAATAAACTAGAAAACATAAGGAACACATTTATCCTAAACCCCCTGCACAAAACAGTGCTCAAACTTTCCAGTGTATTCGGCAAAACAGGGCAGTGCAGATTTCATGCTTATCACAACTACCATGGCTTATACAACCACATACCATCATTACACTCCATTAACAATATTATTCAGTTCTACTAAAATCAAAACTCATCTCCAAAACTCAAGCAATAACTCAAACATCTACATACAAAATCAATTTAACACATATACTAACTACCCATGCATTTATCTTAGATTTCTAAGCCAAAACTTTTCCAAAATCTGAAACTATCAGTTTATACAAATCAAGAAACGAACTAGAAAAGATAGGAGGTGAGGAGAGTGCTTACCATTTCCGTATAGAGCTCGAGAAGAGCTTCGTTTTGAGTGGTAGAACGCGCAAAACGGACATGGCAATCCAAAGTTACGAGCTTTTCTTCTTCATTTTTCTTCTCTCCTTCTCCACTTCGGTTTTCTTCAAGAAATGGGGGAGCTCAGCTGACTTTTCTTATTTTTGGACGTGTGTGGTGGAAGCTAGCATTTTAAAAGGTTCGTGCGGGAGTCGCGTAATTTCCCGATAACGTTTTAATCTCTCGTTATCGTACTCTTTTCTTTCGTCCCACCAAAGTTTTAAAAACTTAAAATCTCATATTATCATTCTAATATATTTTAGAATCATTAAATTAATACTCTTTAATTGTTTCGAGAATTTACGAAATAATTCTCCGAATAAACACTAATTACTTACACCGTCTCTCAAATTCTATTACGACTTCCATCCGGACTTCAAATTTATTTTTGTTAGACCAAAAATAATTATAAGTCCCATATTGTTTGCATATGTTACTGTAACACCGATACACATATTTTCAAATACCCCGTATATTAACAATACGGTCTCACACTTCAAGTACCTTATGAAGAAAATAATTCCGTAAAATCATTCATTCATAAAATGAAAAATTTTATCCAAAAATCTTAATAACCCCAAGCGTCAAAAATATGGGTTATTACACCAAGCGAATACTATAAAATCTTATCTTGTAGTTAAGATATGAATTATTAGATATCTTAAGGGATTATTAATTCTAAGAATCAGGTACCCTAAAGATAATAGGTTTAATCTAATTGGCTATATAGATATGGATACAGAAAATTATAAGAAATGTAGGGAAGTAATTCTTAGAAGCTGTCAACTCCAACAACTCTGCTGGATAATCTCTACACCACTCACGGAACAAGCACATGGAAAACATGTATCATTTCTTTCGAGGGTAGTCCCTAGTAGATTAACTTGCAGATATTTACTAAACAACCTGATAAATTTATTTTATCTAAGTTGGTTAGTGAATTAGGGATATTATTAATTTGCATATTTGTTGGAAATCTCATCTATAAGGAATTCTTAAATGAGTTCACAAGTATTAAATCGTCCATATTTAAAGGACTCGTAAATTTATTTAAAATACAGTACCTCATGCTTATTGCTACTAGCTTAATTATCATGTTTACAATGTTATATGCATATGTGGTAGTTAGTTTAGCATAAGTTAGTAGAATAATTATTTGTATGTCAGATATTTTTAAATTTTTTATTACAAATAATTATGACACTTTTAATATTAGTGATATTATTTAGAATTTCTTTTCTAAGTAATCAATGCATATTTCAAAATTCACTAAAATTGAAAGGTGAAGTATTTTCTAAGTTATGTGTATAAAATTCTCAATATTTTATATACTTAGAAATATTTCCTATATATTTTTTATTTTGAGGTACCAACCATTTGTAAAATGATTTGTTTTCAAACACTTGTTTCAATGTATGTTTTACATTGATTCAAAGTACATAGACAGTGGTTGTTGCTTTGTAGGCTTTGTACTATATTACTAAGAATACATCCATCCTTATTGTCATGAAATTTTCTATTTTAAGTCAGGGATAGTATTTGGTGGACAAAAATGATGAAGATCATAATTGCATTATGAGTCAGAAAATCGTTGTCCTCTATCTGATCAGGATGGTTTGCAAAACTGTTTTTAAATCATACAGTTTTAAGGTATAAAGGAAAATAGTCATTTTAACGAGATATAATTTGGTAAGAGAGTTGAATTTCTTCTTTAGTACAAATTCTCGCGTTTTATTATGGGAAGTTTTCCTTATATGAAATTCATAAGAGATAGAAACTTTCTTCTCTGATACAACTTTCCCACGTTTTATTATGAGATATGTATCTTAAAGAAAATTTCGTATCATGCTCTTAAATGATAAATCTTTAGTTCCGACAAAACTCTTTTTCTATAATTGCTTTAATGCAATCTATTACCATTCCTTATTATATTTTTCCTTCTTTTTGGTATGAAAAATATGTTTTGGAATGTTAAGGTGATTATTTTTTTTATCTCGATTGGTTCTTTCCAGTTAGCCCCAGTGGCTTTAGAAGATGGCCAAGAGGTTGAAAACCTATCAATCTCTTACCCATGCCATAGTATCAAACACCAATTCATCCACTTCTATATATTAACCCCTGGAGATATAAAGAACTCATGTAAGTTAGAGGTTGATAAGGGAGAAACTATATTTGATTTAGTAAATAATGATGAAGTCGGAAGTGCACCCACAGCTCTACTTCCAGAGAAGAAAAGTAGTATATAATTGAGGTAACTGTAAGCTCATCTGCATATTCTCAAAATGATGCAGAGCTGAAAAGGCAATAAAACTATCTCTGGAATCATTCTCTCTACAGGATGAGTCCATTGAAATTTGCTCGTCAGCCAGAGCAGCTTGTAATGAGTCAAGCACATCACTTGCACTTACGGTAAGCCTAAATAAATAAATTCTAGGAATACATTGCAAGGTGTTCACAGTGAGGGGTACAAGCAAGATCCCCAACTTCTTTATTTACCATTTTTTACGGTAGATGAAGTTGTTGCGATCGTAGAAATGCACCTGCCTTCACCGGCGTCAAGAGGAAACTTGGATCAATTGCTACATTATAGATCCTTGTCTCCCTCCCCGGATGGAACATATCTGGATTCCTAATGGAACAGATCATCTTAGATGATCAACAATTCATTGAATCTATTCCTGAAGAAATTCAGTTATCAAAATCAAATATTTTGATAGATTCAATTGAGGACGGGGATTTATGAAACCCTATTGCACCACCAATGACCTCTCTTGAAGGGGCTATGGTGATCTTTCTTACAGGTACAAAAGACTATGTCATCAGTATTGAGAGAAACAATGTTATGAGAAAAGAGTGAAATACAAGTGAGAAAGAGTGAAAATATATATTCTATGAGTGAAACACTTAGAGAGTATATGAGCGAAACACTTGTCAGATACACAAAAGAAAATCACACACCAGCACAAATACCAAATCTCATTCCCAATTCTCTGTTACATAGTTTTAATGATTATATTCAAGGGGAGATATGAGGAATCTGGCTACATTGGTGATTTGGAAGACAATTGACTGCCTAAGGAAAATTTAGTAATATATAACGGAATTACAAGAATGTCACCCAGGATACCTGACTCTGATACTTGGTTATATAGTCAGAAGTTACTACTTCTTTGCATTCTAACAATTGATATTCTATCAATTGGTATCTAACATCAAGAAACCTACTTCTGAAACACAAGAAATGTTATTCAACTAAGGGGGAAGAAATTTCTTCTATAGAGGATTACTCAACTAAGGAGAATTGTTGAACAAGAAAAGGGGGTATATGACAACATGATTGGATTGGATAGAACTAGTGATTATTGATTAATTCTTCTATTCCATTTGATTTTAGAAAATTCTTGTATATAGGCTAAACCAGATTTTCTAAAATGCATAACATGTTATAATTTACATTTTTTATATCTGTGATGGTTTAATGCTGAATGTATGTCATGTCTGTTGTTACCTCTATTTAAATTGTTGAACAAGAAAAATGTTGAATTTATTCACCTTGGGATAGAAGTTGGAGAAACAGAGGAAAAGTGATAACATGAGAACAAGACTTCATCCCTGCCATTCTAAGGGGTAGTGATGAGTCTGAGAAATGAAGATAATACTACTTGTATAATATGTTCAGTGCTAGAGGAACAAACATCTTTCATTTTAGTTACTCAAGAAATCTGGAAATGTAGAATCTTAACTAGAGAAACTAGCCACTGAAGATGTACCAATGACACCCGTACACAAAAGTTCAACTCTAGAAGATGGTGAAGTTGATACTTCTGAAGATGGTAATTGTAGATAAGTCAAGATAGAACTTTGTAAAATATGTTCAGTCTAGAGGAACATCTATCTTATATTTATCTTTCATGTTTGAATCTGGAAAATTGTTAAATATAATTCCACAACTTTTTATTACTTACAATTCTCAATGTTTTATTATTTTCTTATATGTTCGTTACTCTAGGAATTTGTTTATTAAATGTTTAAAAACAAATATGGGGAGATTGAAAGGCATATGACAAGGCCTATTTGTAATTATCAGATGACAATTCAACTCAGATCAAAAAGCGAAATAAATAATAAATGTAATAATAGGAATCAAGTCGAAGAATGTCAATTAGACATGAAGAATTAGAATATCAGAAGAATTTTGACAAGCCTGCTACTCAACACTAGAAGAAGTTCATTTATATGTTCGAACATTGGTGTAAAATAGAAGAGTAGTGTCTCAAGGAGTTCAGAAGATATAGAAGGTTTTAAGTGTTTACTAAAGAAAGATTCCAGAAGAAGAAAATTATAGAGGAAAAATAAAAAGAAGACAAGACAGGACAACATAAGATATAAAGACCACTACAGCAGAAATGAGAATCAACATTTTATTCTTGATAATTAAAATATTATTTTAAATCAGAATAATCTGCGAGAAAATCTTAAGATTGTATTCAACTCCCCTTCTACAATCTTATATAGGGACCAACACATTTTGATTTATTTGGTCCAGTAAATGTGATGTCAATTAACAAAAAGAAATATGCTCTTGTCATTGTAGATAATTTTACAAGATTTACATGGGTTTTCTTTTTACACTCAAAGGATGAAGCTTCACAACACATAATAGACCTTGTCAATTTTCCGGAAACTAAATCAAAGAAGACTGTAAGGATACTAATAGTGACAATGGTACTGAATTTAAGAATGTAATAATGGAGGAATATTGTGAATCAAAGGGAATTACTCAACAATTTTTTGCACCAGGAACACCTCAGCAAAATGGAGTTGTGGAGAGAAAGAATAGAACACCTATAAAGGCAGCCATAACAATGTTGGCGAAGTCTAAACTGCCAGTGTATTTCTGGGCTGAGGCAATCAATACAACATGTTTCACTCAAAACTGTACCTTGATAAATATGCATGGAAAGACTCCGTATGAAATGGTGAAGGACAAGAAGCCAAGTGTGAAACACTTTCACATATTTGGTTGCAAGTGTTTTGTACTGAAAGTACATCCTGAAAATTTAAGCAAATTTGAAGCCAAGGTTGATGAAGCAATCTTCCTTGGGTATGTACCAAATACAAAGATATTCAGAGTCTTCAATCTCAGAACCATAATTTTTATGGAATCTATTCATGTTGCATTTTATGACAAAAAGATTACAAGTCTGCAGGATGAACCAGAGTTTATAACACTAGAATTTGAAAATTTCAAAAGTTCTAAGATAGATGAAGATGATGAGGAAGAAAAGTCTCAAATAACTCCTGAATCAACACAAGAACTTGTACACTCTGAGGGGGAGCTCGAAAATTCAACTCCAATCAACTCAGAGTCTGACAATTTAGGGTCTAGCTAGAAAGAGTCTAGATAGACAAAATTAAGTTCTTCAGAGTGTCACTCATTAGGGTCTAGATCAGGCAAATCTGAATCTTTCTCAGAGTCAAGCAACTCAGGGGTTCATTGGAATTTCAATCACAAACAGGAAATGCCAATGATTTAGGGGGAGCATCAAGTTCAGGAACCAACCTTGAACCATCTAGAAAATGGGCAAGGGATCACAATCCTGATTTGATGTGATCCTAATAGTGGTGTCCAAACAAGAAAAGCCACTCAAAATGAATGCATGTACAGTTATTTTCTCTCAAAGAATGAACCAAAGAAAATTGAGGAAGCTTGCAAGATCCTGATTGGATATTTGCAATGCAAGAAGAATTGAATGAATTTGAGAGAAATAAGGTATGGAAGGTTGTTCCAAGACCTGGAAATAGGTTAATTATTGGTGCCAAATGGGTGTTCAGAAATAAACTTTATGAGAATGGAATTATGGTAAGAAACAAAGCTAGACTAGTTGTAAAATGATATTCTCAAGAGGAAGGAATTGACTATGATGAAACCTTTGCACCAGTAGCTAGATTGAAGGCTATCAGAATGTTTCTTGTTTTTGCAGCCCATTCAATATTCAAAGTCTATCAAAAGGATTTAAAAAGTGCCTTCTTGAATGGAAAATTTGTAGAAGAAGTCTAAGTGGAGCAACTACCAGGATTTGTTGATCCAAAATTTCATGATTATGTTTACAGGTTAGACAAGGCACTTTATGGACTAAAGCAAACACCTAGAGCATGATATGAAACTCTATCAAAATTTCTTCTTGAAAATGGTTTCATTAGAGGTACCATTGACAAAAATCTTTTTATCAGAAAACATAAAGGTGATATACTGCTTGTTCAAATTTATGTTGATGATATTATATTTGGTTCTACTAATGAAAAACTCTATGAAAATTTTAGCAAGCTAATGCAGTCTATGTATGAGATGAGCATGATGAGAGAATTGAACTTTTTCTTGGGACTTTAAGTCAAACAGACTAATGCTGGAATTTTTATTAGTCAATCAGAGTATGTTAAAGAACTATTGAAGAAGTTTGATATGCAAGATTGTGCTACAAGCCAAAACTCCCATGTCAACTCCCACTAAGCTAGACTCTGACCCAAAAGGTAAAAAAGTTGACAACACTAGCTACAGAGGTATGATTGGCTCATTAATTTATTTAACTGCTAACAAACCAGATATAATGTTTGAAACATGTCTGTGCTAGATTTCAAGCTGACCCTAGAGAATCACATTTAATTGCTGTGAAAATAATTGGATACTCAAACTCTAACTATGCAGGATGCAAAATGGACAGGAAAATCACAACAGGTCAATGCCAATATCTTGGCAACAGATTAATTTCTTGGTTTAACAAAAAATAACAGACTGTATCAACCTCAACAGCTGAGGATGAATACATAGCAGCTATAAGTTGATGTGCTCAAATTCTGTGGATGAGGAATTAGTTACTTGATTATGGACTAACATTCTCAAATATTCCTATGTATTGTGATAATACCAGTGCTATTAAAATTGCAAAGAATCCAGTCCAACATTTCGGGAACAAGCACATTGATGTTAAATATCATTTCATTAGAAAACATGTTAAAAATAGTACTGTTGAACTTCATTATGTTCCAATTGACAGACATATTGCAGACATTTTAACAAAAACATTTGACGAGTCTAACTTTCTAAGACTGGTAGGTGAATTAGGTATGTTAAATATGTAAGTTATCAACCATTAAAAGAAGCAAAGTATGTACTTTAATTATAGTCCCTGATTTGTCAAACTATAATTTGTTATTGCAATATTCTTAAAGTACTTTATCTTGACAGAGTCTAATATCTAGACTTTGATGAGTCTGTAGACTCTAAGAGTCTGTAGACTCTAAGAGTCTGTCGACTATGGATGCTATAACAGTTAGACTCTGAAACAGTTAGAATTCACGCCTACAGACTCTAATTATTTTTTAACCGTTTAAATGACTGGAAATATGCGGTAACAATTACTTTTTACTGGATACAGGCTGTAGACTCGCGTATATTGTATGCAATTTTAACAAAATAGAAAATTTACATACATTTTACTCACATGTTTATTGTGAATTATTTTCTAAGGCAAAAATCTTCTCAGAGCTTTTTGAAGAACCTTAGCTTATTTCTTCAAGAATTTTCATCTTTTTCAACTCAATCTCTTCAATGGATGCTCAATCCACTATTCTAATGGGACCAAAGGCAATTTCTTTCACTTTTGGGGACTTTGAATTCATGACAACCAACCATGTCTCAGCCCTAGGACACAAGAAGGGTATAGACGCTGAGTACTACCTAGTGATGGACTTTGTTGAGCAAAGTGCGCTCAGCTATGTATTGAAGGCATCACCAGTCATACACATGAATGCAGTCTCCTAGGCTTAGAGCTCTGCAAGGGTTGTTGATCCTACTCAGGATCAACCAGCTAAAATAATTTTTACCTTTGGTGATATTACTTTCGATGTCACTGTTGATATTATAAACTTTATGTTTCAACTACCTATCAAAACTCCTTTTTGATAAAACTGTGTCGGATGATAAAATCAAAAGCATGATTAAATCACTAGGATATACCGCTAGTCTTGATAACATGAGTAAAATAACTAGGCCTTATTTAAGAAAAGAATGGTCCTTTTTCTTTTCTCAAATTGCTAAGTGCTTCACTGGTAAGTGTAGTGATTTTGATGCTATTACGTTTATTACTTATCAAATTGGCCACAGTCTCTTGTTGGATAAATAGATTAACATTGGTGATATGTTGCTCTCTCAAATGGGAGCAAAATTAAATAATGTACAAGAGTGGAGGAAGAAAGTCTATTATCATAGATTTCATATGATTCCCTCAACCACTTCATTCCTAACATATATGCAAAGCTTGCAAATGATTATTTTATGCAGGCATACAGGTAATAGAGAAGGATATTATCTGATATCAAGAGAATAGATGACAAGAAAAAGAGTCTACCTGCCATGATGTATCCACAGGTAATGGAGGTAAAACTCTCAACCTACAAACCTTCTATCTATAATTCTTCATTTTTTGTTGGTGAAATGGTGCAGAAACAAGTATGGAGAGTCCCCCTACACTTACCAAAGTAGCAAAATCTCCATCCATTAAACAATCTCAAAAACCAAAATCTAAAAAGAAACTAACCTCTGGTGTCGTTCAACAGGCACCGGTTGTAAAGAGGAGAAGATTGATCAAAACCAGGCTTGTAGATGGGCAAAGTGATGAGGAGATCAACCCTTTAGAGAAATAGGTTGTTGAAGGGTCTTTCTTATTAAAGGAAGGCCCTGATGCACCTGAGTTTAACCTTGAAGCCAATACTGTAGACTCTCCAAAGGCTACAGTCTATGAAAACCCTAGGAATACACCCCAGGACTCTCAAATTGAGTCTCTTGAAATATCCTTTGATAAGAAGTATAACAGATTAAGGAAGGATTTTCTACACACATACACAAGCCTGTAATTGTTAGTAACCCTGTTTTGCAGGAAATAGATGCTCCCAAGGCTCCTGTAGAGCCAGACTCTGAATACCAAAAATCTTCCGAACCAGAGTCTAATGTTGAGTCAGAGTCTAGACTGCCTTTAGACTCTGATTATGAAGCATTTTGGGAAGGACTGCTATTGGATGCAGCCTCATGTCTCATTCACTCAACTATTACACCTACTGATAAGGTACTGCTATTCTTATATCCTTTGATGGAACTATTTGAAGATCCAGAACAATATAAGACTAAATCTTAAGTCTTGGATCTTCTCACTACCTATGATGCCCTAAGGAAAAAATGGAGATGGAGCTACAAATGTCTGTACAGGATGTAGTCACAAATCTACATAGCTACCTCTTCAACTTTTCACTTCAAATCAAAGCAGCTGGGGTCATAGAAGGCAAGACAAATGTAGCTCTCAAAGAACTTGGTGTGCTAGACTCTGAAAAGCCAAAAAACAAAAAGATAAAGAAGTTAAAAGTCCATAAAAGGAGATAATAAGAGTTTGTTGTTGAGTTAGTAGCTGAGGTTGAGTAACCAGCTTTTGACTATGAAGCAATTTGGGAAAATAGAGTTACCTACAGGTCAACCATTGAATGGATTTCTACTATTCAGCCTCTTTCAAGGAAGGTGGTTAATCATCTTGTCCATAATGTAGGGAAGGTGGTTTCAGATTCTGTTGTTGCTCACCCCTTGGTGGAAACCCCTAGCCTTTAGACATTTGAAGGGGTTCCCTTCCATCAAGGTGGTTCAGGTATTGAAGCACAAATTCATTCTCTTAACCCCCCTTCTGTAGAACTTTTGAGTGCACCTAACCAAATGAGTAAAAAATTCAATAATGAAGGGTTGGTACTGGTTCAGGTAAAAGAAGAGGTAGAAAATGTTGTAGAGAGCCTGAGTGAGATTGAGAAAATGGGTGTCCAACCCCGCTGTGAGCAAGAGAGATTAGGGTATCCTGAACCTTGCTACACTTATTGGGATCAAGAATTTCCCAAAAGTTTGTCCAATGATTTGAGTCAGGGAATGGATGAAAATACTTTTACTTTAATTTTTCAGAATGGCAAGAAGGATGAGGCTTTAGCTGATCAGAAATCTTTCACACAGAGACAACAACTTCATTTAGTGGATTTTATAGCTAGGAGAGCAGACAGAGTCATGGAGGCTTTTATGGATGCAACTCACATTCAACCTGAGGCTGTAAATTTGAAGCCATATGTACCAATTCTTATCATGCCTATTCAGACTAGGCTTCCAAAGTCTACAGAGTCTGATCACTCTAAGGAGGCGTCAGGGTCTATTGTACCTTATGCAGTTTCAGAGTCTACTTAACCACCAAAGTCTACACCTCATGTAACAAAGATTGAGCATGTTGACGCTGCTATGACTGATGATTGCACCTATGAAGATGAAGGGGAGGTGAGTCCATCTTTCAACTATTTTGATCAAGTTTTTCATCAACATTGGGAAACAGCTCAGGCTAAAGGCATTGATGATAAAGATACCTTTGCATGCATACTGGATATCCATCAATCTGAGAGACTTAAGGCTTTTCGAAAGAAGTATTTCTTGCAAGATCATGGTTACTATCCTGATGAAAAGTCTGTTACCTCTCTAATTCAAGAAGGAAAGGATGTGGCTGCAGACCTAAGAACTACAAAGGAAAATGTTGTTGAACAACTAGCTGATGTGGTCACAAACATATCTCATATCAAGAACAAATTGACTAATGTGGATATCACCACAGCTCTGCTCCAAACAAACTTTAAAACTTTGTATTCTCTTCAACAATCTAAGAATGTTGTTGTCAGAGATTCTTTGGCTGATTTTAAAGCTAAAAATACCACAGTTAAAAAATCTGTAAATGATCTCATCTCTAAAGTGGATTATGTTATTGCTGACCAGGCTAATATCTACTCAGTCCTAGAACAAAACCTTTTGGCTGTCACAGGTGGTGATGATGTCAAAAAGGGGGAGAAGAAAGTTTGTAATTCTTCAAGGAGTAATAAGGATGGATGCAAGAATGATAAATCAAGGGGAATTAAAAGGAGGAGAGAAGATGATGATGATTAGGCTGGTGATGGTTCCCATGGTCCTGGTGGTGTGCAACAAAAGTAATATGGAGTGTTTTTAAAACAAAATCACAGATGTTGATCCCTGATATTGTAGAAGGGGGGTTGAATACAATATCTGAATTTAATCACAGAATTTTGGATTTGAAAAATATTATTTTAAATAATCACGAAATATTAATTTTAATAAAATATTGTTCATGTAGAAGATATAAATTTTAACTTGAAAAGTATTACAAAATTAATATGATGAAAAGTGTTTATAATTGATAAAATATTATAGAACGATTTTGATATGAATTGTTCTTGTTTAACAATTATATTTCAAACCAGCATAGAAAGTCTGTGAATATTACAATCTAGATAAATTACTGAATTTGAATGTTTTCAACGACGTAAATAATGAAGACAAGAGCCTCATATTTATAGAGATTGAAGCTAGCAAGACTTTTGAATAAAGCTTATTTAAAAAATCAAAAGACTTTATAAATTAACCTTCAAGACTTTTTAAAATAGGTGGGCATGATTTTCTATCTCGGTAAGACTTTTTAAAACACTTAGTAAGACTTTTTAAAACACTCGGTAAGACCTTTCAATAAAACAGCTCGATAAGACTTTTTTTTTTTAAAGTCTTAACACGTTATTTCGGTAAGACTTTTTAAAAGTCTTAATAGAAAATTCGGTAGGAATTTTGAACCCATTCGGTAAGACTTTCTCAAGTCTTATTGGATTAATCCGGTAAGACTTTCTATAATTATGCAGCAGGACTTTCTTTAAATGTTAAATAAAATATTCTTTTAAATTAATTAATTTCACCAATTTTAATTAATTAATTTATAAATTAAATCAATTCAAGATGAATTAATTTAAGTAGATAAATTAAATAATTAATTAACTTTTGATAGTAGAATTAATTTAGTTTTTTCACTGCACAACCATTGTAGATTTGACTTGGGTCTTTCTGTCTTCACTGTCTTCTGTCTGAAAATCACTTGAGCTAGATGATAAATATTTATTAAATTAGTTGACACACAAATGTACTGTCTGGTTCATTTGTGTCATACTAAAATAAATATTCTTCACCTTTTAACTTTAAAAGCTGTGATCTTCTGTCTTGTTCTCACTTCTAGCTTTGTCTCTACTATTTATTTTCTAGGAATATTTTTGTAGTAGACACTTGGAATCTTCTTTGTCTTCTGAACTCTTCTGAAATACTACTTCTTTATTTTTCGCCGACGCTTGAACATTTTAATGAACTTCTTCTGGTGAAAAATAGTAACCTCATAAAAATACTTCTGTCAATCTAATTCTTTCTGTCTAGTTTACTTTCTTCGTTCTGATTCCTTTTATCATAATTATTATTTACTGCTTTTTCTTATCTGAGTTGAGTTGTTATCTAATTATTATAAATATGTCTAGTCATATGTCTTTCAATCTCCCCCTATTTGTTGTTAAACATTTAACACACAAATTTCTAGAGGATAACTCAAATAACAACTAAGAAAGTAATACTACATGTGTGAACTGTAAATAATAAAAAGTTCTGGTATTATATTTAAAAATTTTCTAGATTCATGTTTGAAAGATAAATACAAGATAGATGTTCCTCTAGACTCAACAAATATTACATTATTTCTATCTTGACATATCTAACTCTTTAGTCTTCAGAAGTATCAACTTCACCTTCTTCTAGAGTTGAAATCTTATGCACAGGTGTCTTTGGTACCTCTTCAGTTTCTGGTTTTGCTGATTGAGTGGAATCTCCATACAACCTTCTTTGTTGGGCACGAGCTAACTCCCATTGCACTTCTAACTCAACAGGATCAACTTCTTTTCTTAAACATTAAATGGCTAATTTGAATCTATCTTTGACATTTTCCGGATGTAAGATATAATCTTCTTTGATAAACAGTACTTCCGGATCTTTTCAGCAGCATCTAACTTGTCTTGAGATCTGAATCCTTTATTTATGAGCATTGTCCTTACCTCAATCATGTATTTGACTGTGCATTTCTGTAAGGACTCATCATCTAACTTTAATGTCTGATAAAACTTATTTGAGAGGAATCTTACTTTATGAGGATTGAGAATGATTTGTGGACAAACAACTCTTGCAAATTCTCGGAGTCTATCTCTTAGCAATTTATTTTTTTCTGAGCTTCTTCTTACTTTGTTCAACAAAGTCCATAACCCAGATAGAGATCTTTCTCTGAAGAACTCCATAGAAACCCTGAATGTGCCATTCCTGTGTGTGTAGACTAAAATATGCCAGTCTTCAAGAATGTGATCTACTATGACAGTGATATAATCCACTTCTTATTTCAGGGCTTTCATATAATTATCGATGTTATCATTTGAATTTTCCAAATGTTCAATTAATGACTTTAAATGCTTGTCTTCAAATGGACCCTTTTCAAGCTTGTCCATGATTTCTCTGGAAGTGTCCCACTTTTTTCCTATCTTCAGCTGCACATCTTTCTTCTTCTCCTTTACAACAATAGCCCACAGATTCTGCTTTTCCAGACTTGCTTCTCTTTCAGCCTTTGCTTTCTCCTTGAATAAAGCACTCAATTGTTTAGCTTTTGCATTGTTTGTCTTGATGTCTTCTTTCAATTTCCTCATGGCATCTTCATAGGCAAGATCAGACTCTTTCTCTCTTAGAAACAAAAATTCTTCATCAAAGGCACTTTCTTCTTCAGCTCTACAGTAGTCAGGATTGAATGTTTCATCTTGAGTACTATCATTAATAAATTGATCTTCAGGATAGTAATGTTCTTCTAGAACATATGACTCAAACTGATACTGATCTTCAGTAAGCACTTTGGCTTTGCCTTTGTCTTTAGTATCCCCTTCTTCTCCAACTACATTAACTTTCTCCTTTTTTTCTCCCCCTTAGTTGAGGGATCCTTTATTAATTTAGAAGCTTCAAATGATTTGAAAAGTTTTTCTATGGTCAGATAGACCTGTTTCATCCCTTCATTCAGATGTACCATTCCCTCATCTAGCTTGTTGAATTATTTTGTTGAGATTTCTTCATTTTCAATAATCCTCATATTCAAACTACTTTCAACATCATCAATTTTTTCGTTTATGTTGCGTATCTCCTTCATATCTTCGGCAATTAAACTTTGCACATTTTGGATATCTTGGGTCTTGAGGAGAATCGTTGACTTGACATTTTCAATATTTTTCCATACGATTGTTAGCTGTTCTATTACATAGGCAGACATGGATTCTGCTTGTGCTTTTTTCCTTTTCTAACTGAGCCTGAACAGCGTGCATTCCTCTTTGGAGAGCTTCCATTTTTTATAATAGTTCACTGTGTGTGTGTGTGCACTCACCTCGCTTGCACTCTTGTTTGTTTGACTATCACTAAGTGCATGTGTTTCACTCGGTGTTTGCTTCACAACACTCATGTTTAGCACTTGTCCAGATCCTAATGTTTTACCTGTATATAATACTATAGTTGTTGACGAGTCAAAATGCTCTTCTGATGCCTGCGAAGGCATGTCCACAACAAGATTATCATGAAGTGACTCTGCTACAGACGTAGCTACTCCATGAATGGAGTCCTAACTCCCTCTATGGAGTGGTTGCCTCTCAAATTCCCTAGTGGATAAGAGATCTTCTTTGGAAGGAACTGGATGTGAGAAATCCATGGGGGTCACCACATTATACAATGTAATGCATGGTTCATTTGAGTCTATGGTGCCCCTCAATACCTATATAGGCAACTGATGCTGCACTGCATCTAAAATTTCTTGGTCCACTAAAAATTTGGCATCCGACAGGTTTGTATCAAAAATGTTTTGCTCTTCATTTTATGTTCCCTTGTCTGACTGTGTTTCTGAAAGTGGAGGTCCTGCTAGAGTGAATGCTAGCAGTTTGTGTGACTCTTCTAAGGATGTCGCGGTTGGATGATGAATTTCAATAGAATCACCCGGTTGATTGAGTGAGTATAGAGATTATTGTATTGCCATTACAAAGTCCATATCCAAATGAGAGGATAAGGATGGGTCTACAGTTGTCTCAGGGTCATCTCTTGATCTTTTTGACGGTAGAGACAGAGTTGCGGGTTCACTCACTGTGATACCTCTACCTCTTGTTTTTCTTACAGGTTTATTCCTTTTTCTGATTAGACTCGACGAAGAAACTTTTTGTGGCTCTACCTGAGCTTGGGTTTGAACCTGTGTGATTTCAGATTCATAGCCGAAATCCTGAAGTGTAAGACCATAATCATAGTCTGCCACATATATATTTAAAAGTGTACTAAATATATTTATAGGTAGTAAATTAGAAGTTAAGGTGTGTGATATTACCTATTGTACCTGTGCCTCATGTTCTGCAAGTTGAGCAACTTCAAGTAAAAGTTATGCAGAATGTTCAACTTTCATCGCCACTTGTTCTGGCTCTTGCTGAAGCGGTTGAGCCTGTGCAGGATTGGCTATTTGATTGAGAATATTTGCAATTTATTCAGTTGTTTCAATGTCCACCTCTTCAAATTTTTTCTTATTACTGAGACTAGTGAACATATTATTTTGTGTTGTTGGGAAAACTTCAACTGGGCTGTTTACAAATCTTTCTTTGTCCCCATCTAACAGTACATTATTCAATAGCAACATCCAGAATCTTGGATAAAAGGAAGAAATTTTGTTATCTACATTTAAGTTTCTACTTTCAGGAGTTTCCATCTTCCTTATCATTTCTGTCGGAATCAGATTCCCAAAATTGATTCTTCGGTTATGGGCCACAGAATATCCAATAACTTGTAGAAGATTTGAAATGTTGTGGAAGTTGCTTTTCATTATTGGATAGAACACTTTTGCTAGTGGTCGAAGAAGTAATCACATTCACCTACTAACTGGGATTTAGACATCTTAACAAGATCCAACACACCTTGATAATGAATTGACCGAAAGAAATTTGTTATATCTTCTACTGTAGGTAGGGTCTCAAAATTATCCATTGGGAATCCTAGGACTCTATTTACATCAATTTCATCTGTCATGTATTCTGTCTCTCCAATCCTGAACGAAAATTGAACTAGCCTGCCATTCAAACAACTCCAAGCAGTAGAGTACAAGGCCCTCAAAGGTTCAATCTCCAATGGTGTATTTAATGAAATAACAGTTCTTACTAATGAGTCTTCGTTCATAAACATGATCCATGTCCTAAATCTAGCAAAATCGTTGGTTTTGGAAGAGTTTTTCGAAGGTCTGAAAAACGTATGTATTACAGTATGTGTATATGCATGTGTGAGTATAACTGGCTAATAAGTCTTTTAATTACAAAATATAAGCACAAAAATGATTTAATCGAATAGATAGGGTCAGTAAGACTTTTGTTCAACGGGCTCGGTAAGAGTTTTGAAAAGTCTTACTGAGTTTGCTAAATAAAAAGTCTTGTCGACAAAAAAAATAAAAACATTTTTGAACTGGTAAGACTTTTATTAAAAAATATTTTAAAAAACATCTCGGTAAGACTTTTTGGAAAAGTCTTGCCAAGTTTTTATATAAACAAAAGACTTATTACAAAAACTTAAACTATATAAATAAAAACATAATAAATATATAATAGTAAACAAATATATTAATATTATTAATTATTCTTAAATTTTAAATAAAATAAAAGAAATTTTATTCAAAATTTAGATTAATTAATAATAAGATAACTTAATATTTACATGCTATTAAGATAGTAAGAAAAATAATTTACATACAATTGAATTATTAAGGACATATAATAATTATTTATATTATTAACTATTCTAATTAATTTAGGAATTAAATTAATTCAAATTTGAATTAATTTAATGAATAAATTAATTAAATAATTAATAACATAATTATTATTAATGTGCAATAATAATTAGAAAAATAGTTATAATTAACATACTAATGTTTATAAATGCAAAAAATATAATAAGTACATATGCTATAATTGAAATAATTATCTATTAAGAGTATTAAATTATTCTTAAGATAATTTATCCAAATATTCATAAGCCCTAGAAAATTGTTGATTCAAGTCTCATAAATCATTTAAATATTAATATTTAAATAAAAATTAGCCATTATTTAACATCCCTAACTCACTAACCAACTTAGAGAAAGTGGATTCATCAACTAGTTTTGTGAAGGTGTCAGCTATTTGATCTTCAGTGGGTAAAAAATGTAACATCATAGTACCGTTCATGACATGCTCTCGGATAAAATGATACCTTATGTCAATGTGCTTAGTTCAAGAGTGCTGTATAAAATTGTTGGAAATAGCTATAACACTTGTGTTGTACAGAAAATTGGAATTTTGTTCAACGCAAGTCCATAGTCATGTAGCTGATTCCTTATCCACAAGATCTGTGCACAACAGCTACCTACCGCAGTATATTCTGCTTCGGTTGTCGAGGTAGACACTGAGAGTTGTTTCTTGTTGTACTAGGAGATCAACCGACGTCCTAGAAAATGACAGCTGCCAGAAGTACTCTTCCTGTCCATCTTGCATCCTACATAATCTGAATCTGTATAGCCTATTAGATCAAAACCTGTATCTTTAGGGTACCAAATTCCAAGATTTGGTGTGCCCTTCAGATATTTAAAAATTCGTTTAACAGCTATAAGATAATATTCCCTAGGATCAGACTGAAATCGTGCACATAAGCATGTTGCAAACATTATGTCAGGTCTACTTGCAGTTAAGTATAATATTGAGCCTAGCATACCTCTACTGCTTGTGATGCCAACTTTCTTACCATTTTCATCTTTGTCAAGCTTGGTGGCTATTAACATTGGAGTTTTTACCGGTGAGGAGTCTTCTAGACTGTATTTTCTCAAAAGATCTCTTACGTACTTTGATTGGCAAATAAAAATCCCATTTTCCTTTTGCTTTACTTGCAATCCAAGGAAGAATGACAGCTCACCCATCATGCTCATCTCGTACCTACTTTGCATTAACTTAACAAATCTCTTGCACAAGTTTTTGTTAGTATAACTAAATATAATATCGTCAACATAAACTTGGACAAATATCATATCTTTATCACGCAATTAATAAAAGAGAGTTTTATCTTTGACATGTCTAATGAAACTATTTTCAAGTAAAAACTCAGAGAAAGTAAAAACTATTTTCGATGCTTGCTTGAGTCCATAGAGAGCTTTGAATAGAAAATATACAAAATCAGCAAACTCTGGATTTTCAAAGCCAGGGGCTGTTCCACATATACTTCATCTTTTAACTCTCCATTCAGAAATGCACTCTTCACATCCATTTGATAAACTTTGAAATTGGAGTGTGCTGCGAATGCTAGAAATATCCCGATGGCTTCAAGTCTTGTAACTAGTGTGTAGGTCTCGTCGTAATCAATTTCATCTTCCTTGGAGTAACCCTTTGCCACCAGTCTGGCTTTGTTCCTTATAACAATTCCATGACCGTCTAACTTTTTCATGTATAACCATTTGGTGCCAATTATAAATCTATCTTTTAGTATGGGTAACAATGTCCATATTTTTTGTCTCTCAAACTGATTGAGCTCTTCTTGCATGGCAAGAACCCAATCTGGATCAGTTAATGCATCTTCAATTTTCTTTGGTTCTTCTTGAGATAGAAAAATCGAAAATAGACTTTCATTTGAAGTTGCACTTCTAGTCCTAACTCCAACATCTAGATAACCTATGATCAATTCAAAAGGATGATCTCTGCTCCATATCCTTTCCCTAGGTAGGTTTGATCTTGATGATTCACCTTGATATTCATTGTGATGTTTTGTTCTACCAATAGATCCATCATCTCCCCCTGAGTTGCTTTCAGGATGACTTGTTGATCCACCACTTGTATTAGTAGTATCTCTAGTGTTTCTATTATTTCCACCACTATTACCTGGATCATTATCATTGTTATTGTCATCATCATTTCTTGCTACAACCTCAGGTTCTTCTTCGTCATCGGAATGTGAGTCAGGATAATTATCAAACTTTAATGACTCGGAAGAATCTTCAGTTTGGATACTTGGGAGTTTAGTGCCATCAAAAGTAACAAAAATTTCTTTAACTTAGTGCTGATCAATTATATACACCCTATATGCTCTTCTTAAATAACCAACAAAAATAGCTTTGTGTGCCTTGGCCTCGAACTTGCCACGATGTTCATCTCCATCTTTCATCACATAACATTTGGCTCCAAATACATGAAAGTACTTGAGTGTTGGTTTCTTGCCAGCCATTAATTCATAAGGAGTCTTCATATGATCTTTATTGATTAGAGTTCGATTCTAGGTATAACATGTTGTGTTTACTACTTCAGCCTAGAAGTAGATAAGTAATCTTGATTCACTTAATATTGTTCTTGCAGCTTCAATCAGGGTTCGATTCTTCCTTTCTACAACTCTATTCTGTTGCGGAGTCCTTGGTGCTGAGTATTGTCTTGTTATCCCCTTTTCTGAGCAAAAGTCATTTAAAACTTCATTCTTGAATTCTGTTCCATTGTCTGACCTGATTGCCTGGACAACTAACTTTGAATCTAACTCAATTAGCTTTACATGATCAATCACCAATTGTGGAGTTTCATCCTTAGATTTCAAGAATAAAACCCACATGTATTTTGTGAAGTCATCTACAATCACTAAGGCATATCTTGTCCTTGCCATAGACATAATATTGACTGGACCAAATAAATCCATGTGTAGGAGTTGAAGTGGTCCAGTGATGTCTGTAGAATCTGTGCCTTTGTGAGTTACTCTCTTTCACTTCCCTTTCTGACATGCCTCATACAATCCTTCTTTTATAAATTCGACCAGAGGCAGTCCTCTTACAAGATCCCTCTTGACTAGAGAATTCATTGTTTTGAAATTTAGGTGTGAGAGAGTCTTGTGACATAGTTAGCTTTCTTCTGATAAAGCCTTTGAGTAGAAACAGTTTGTTTCATCTTCAGTTCCTGAGTTGAGATCGACTATGTACAAGTTTCTTTTCCTTATTCCATGTAAGGACAGTTTGTCATCTTTAGAATGAGGTATTAAACACCTTTCCTTGATATAAAGTTTACTTTGTATCCTTTATCACAGAAGTGATTGATGCTGAGTAGATTGTGCTTATGTCCTTCCACTAAAGAGACAATTTCAATAATAACATTCTCAACATCCATGTAAGGCCAGTTTGTCATATTTAGAATGAGGTATTAAACACCTTTCCTTGATAAAGTTTACTTTGTATCCTTTATCACAGAAGTGATTGATGCTGAGTAGATTGTGCTTATGTCCTTCCACTAAAGAGACAATTCAATAATAACATTATCAACATTTAACTTGCCATATCCCGTAGTCATATGCCTTGAAGATCCACTGTCCAGGATCCATACAACCTGGTTTACCTGTTTAACTCCCTGAAAATATCAAACAGATTAAATCATCTTCGGAGCCCAAAATTGATTAGGCCCGACATACTTAAAGAATTGACCTTTGTCAACTTTGACAATAGATCCTTTTCGAACAACAACATTCACCTTGACTGTGCTTATATTCCTATAAACAGTCTTAACAACTTTTTATTTAGACTTAGGAATATATGTTTCCTTCTTGACAGGTGAAGGAATCGCAGTCTTGGATTTCACAAATTTATTATTGATGTGTTTTCTAGGTGTCATGTTATTTTTCTTAGTAAACATGTTTTTGAAACAAGTAGTCATTGAATTAAAAGTACATAACATACAATTTACAATGCCACATGGTTTATGGCATGCATCAATAATAGGCATGTTATTCAAAGAAGTAGCAGTCTTAATAGTTTCTACTTCAACTTTATCAACAGTTTTAAAGTTCTCAGTAGAATCTTATATGTTATTATTATCCCTACTTTTGACAAACCTATTAGGTCTATTCAATTTTTTCTTTAAGTCTTTAGCACCTATGTTGGTGAGATTACGAAGTCGTATGAATAGTAATCGTGATAACTCAACACTAGAACAGAACATGTAAATAATACTATGCCTACACCGAAATCAGGAAGAAATAAAGACAAGGCAGATACAGTGAATCAAGACATTAGAAGAAGTTTTGAATTCTACTACAGGTCACTGAAAGAAATTCATTAATATGTTCATGCTTCAATGAAGAATAATGGTTGAAGACTTTCAGGATTTCAGAAGTGTTGAAGATTCAGTATAGAAGTGTCACTAGAAGATTTCAGTGTAAAGGCATTGATTGAAGATAGACAGTGTTCGAAGCATAGGAATCTAGAATAGTGAAGACAAAGGTTAAAGAAGACAGCTGCAGTCTTGAAGTTATACTCACGGAAAGAAGTTCATTTATATGTTCAAGCGTCAGTGAAGAACAGAGAATGAAGTATTCAAGATTGTGGTAATAATAAATACTTTGTCGAAGTACCAGAAAAGATTCTAGTGAAAGTACTATGTTTATCAATAGTCAGTATTTGAAGCAATGCAACAGTCCAAGGTTAATCAGCTGAAACAGAATAGAAGTCAAGAGAATTTAATTCAGTGTTAGTCGTTTGTGAACCAGACCAGAACACTAAGCGTCAGCACAACAAGAAGAGAATTGCCTTGATTTATCAAAAGAAATTCAGTTGATCAAGCCAGAGAGTGAAAATAAGGTGGTAATTACTTGGAGCATGTCAAGAATATGGTTAAGGAAAGTAATATCACTTTATTTGTTTTTCTACTCTAGAAACCATGTACTAGGCGCAACAAAAGTTGTTGGACATGTTTTTGGCGCCTATATAGTGTGTATAGAGTATAAGCGCAACAAACAAGTCACATTGGGACAAGGAAAACTCTCCAAGTTTTCCAAGTGCTTGGTGGTGCCTATACAAGGCTTTGAGAATACAGGCGCAAGGAAATGAGGCTAGGCACAAGGAAACACATCTAGCAAATATTCCAAGTGTTTTGTGGCGCCTTCACACGTCATGCAGTGTACACGCATAACAAACAAATCATGGGCACAAGGAAATACTTAGAAAAATAATGACAGAGGATTTTATGGCGCCTATAGAAGGAATCAAGTGTAGAGGCGTAACAAAAACCCTTCATTGGCGCACCAAACATATTGAGGCGCAACAAACACCTTTGGTGGTGCTTATACACTGCAAACACTCTATCAAGCACAACAAAGGACTTAGCATTGAGAAGCAAATCAATTTTAATTGATTTGAAAGTCTACACTATAATAAACAAAATGACTAGTTCATTTTGATTCGTGGATTTGTGGAGACACACAACCAACCAAAGAGATATAGAGAGAAAATGGAAGCCGGAGAAGAAGAAGTCACAAAGTCATACATATACCTTCTTCACTAGAGTTTTATATTCTAGCTAGTTCTTTATGTTGCAAATACATAGGGCTATTGTAAAACACTCTATGTTAGCTTGATTCCGTCAGTACAAACACATACTCAAACATTGTATAAGGATTAAGCTTTATCTCTTTGTAGAAGCAAAGAACTAATCTGTTCTTTGGAAACCAGTTATATTTTTAACTGGGTGTAGCAACCTCTGAGTATATATATAAAAGATATATTCACCGAATCTTGTCCCATTTATTTTATTTGCTAATTTTCTTGAACATAATTGATTTATCCAGACACACAGAAAATTAGTAGGCAGCTCACCTAAACACTACAAATGGCTTAACCTACTCTGAAGTAATAATTTATTTATCCGCAAATTTCGAAAAAAAATTAAATTATTGTGAGTATCGTATTCAACCCCCCTTCTACGATACTTCGGGACCCAACAATTGGTATCAGAGCAGACTGGTTGATATACAAATCAAGATCCACAACTAAGTGAAGATCACCGTGCCGAAGCTGTTTAGAAGCAAGAAGAGTCATTGTTAAATAAATTTAATTATAAACTTTTAATAAGTTTATTTTATAAACTTTTATTAGTTTATGTTATAAATTTTATATGTTAAATTTATTTTATAAACTTTTATAAAATTTGTTTATAAACTTTTATTAGTTTATGTTATAAATTTTAATTAGTCTATTTTATAAATTTTATATGTTAAATTTATTTTATAAACTTTTATAAAATTTATTTTATAAATTTTAATTAGTTTATCTTATAATTTTTATATTAAATTTATTTCATAAACTTTTATAAAATTTATTTTATAAACTGTCATTAGTTTATGTTATAAATTTTAATTAGTTTATTTTATAGATTTAATAAAGTTTAAAATTTTAAATTTATTATAACAAAGGCCACAAAAGGAAGCAGCAGAACTCGGAAGTTGATTGGTATGCTCAAGGAGTAGTATATGAAGATTTTTCTTAGTATTGAAGACAACTGAGATTGACTGAAGATTATCCAATGAAATTAATTCTGGAACATGCTGAAGAAGAAGTGGTTTTAATTTCCTAAGAGGTTTACCCCATAGGATCCCACTAATATTTTGAAGCTGCAAAAGAAGAAATTATTTGGATATAGTTTTTGGTTCATTTGGGTTGAATTTTTGGATGAAAAATCGTAGGAGTTAAAGTAGTGAAGGAGAACAGACTGGACTACCTGGAATCTCAGTACAAGCTTTAAGATTAATTTACAACGAGATTACAGGAAGTTCGTGCTAACACTGCAGATCATCTGGAACACAGAGTTACAGCCAACAGGGATCTAAGGATACAACCACATTGTCTGTAAAAGACCTGTATGTGCTGAAGCCTTATGAACTAGAACAAGAGCTGAAGCATATAATATTTGGTAAAGCAGGTTGTTATCATATCCACTATATTTGTGACCCAGGAACCAAATTTGATTGAAGTCAATGAAGGAATTTATGCACCAGCGGAAACATTGAATAACATTTATTTGCATATATTCCTATGTATACATACATATAGATACAAAAACTATTTTATAAATTGAAGAATACCTCGATTGCTTTCCGGCAACAGCTAGAGAAGATCTTGTTCTTCAATCCTTGCAATCACCCCTCAAGTGTGGAGTGCTCTAAAGATATCCACCAAGAATCAAACTAAAAGATGAAGGAGGAGGCTAGAGAGGAAATTAGGGTTGCCTCCCTTTTAAAATATTTCTCACAAATATTAGGGTTGAAGTATTAGGGTTTATAATCCTATATTTATAGGCAAATATCTCAGCTGGGATATTTTTTTAATAAATATCTTATTATTAATTCCCTTTTTAATTAATTAATCTTATTAATTAATTAGTTAATAATTAAAACTATTTTAATCATTAATTCCTTTTTCTAAACTCTTTTAGAAAATTATTCTCTCTTCATATTTAATTACTTTAATTAAATATTTAATTAATAATATTAAGATCTTATCTTAAATAATTTATAATCAATTAAATCTCATTTAATTAATTTATAAAATTTGCTAAGTAAATATTTATTTCATAAATAAATAATGACTAGCTATTATTAATTATTCCTTCATCTATAATTTAATCTCTTTTATGGTGTGACTCTTTAGGTTCAATATTAAGCTGGTAGTAGAACTAAATAATAATAAACATTTTATTTATTATTTATATGAATTCTATTAATTCATTAAATATAATTAATCTGATTAATTATATTTATTCTACATCGTGAGTGATGCTTCTCAACATATCGCGACTATCCAGATAATACGAAATCATTGCTTAGAATACTTGGAACCTGTCAGTAATTAGTTACCGTACAATTAATTCCTTCTACCCTTCAATATCCCTATTAAATACAAGGCATGGAACTCGTGTCAAGCCTATCTAATTTAATTATATGATTTCTTATTCATAATGCAAAGTTCCTTTTAATGCAAATTAGAAACTCTTTCTAATTTCATTCACTCTGGCCAGAGATTTCTGAACTTGCATATCTAAGAATAACAAAGGATATTCACTTCCTTTACTGGATGGGGCAGATCCTTTATTGATCCGTTAACTATCTCCATACACAAATCACTATGCCCAGAATGGACCTAATGAATGTCCTAGAGACTAAGGACTAAACCGAAGCACAAATCATTGTGTACGAGATTACTCTAACGATCTCAAGTCTAAGGATACTTGTACAACTATTTACTTAATAAACAACTATCGACACGTGAGTAAACTCCATTAGTTGTTCTACTTATCGAGTCATGTTCAGTGAACTTATTCCTTAATAAGCACCTACATACTAGCTATAGTGTCACCACACAAATGTCTATGAGAACAGACATCCTCCTAAGAGAGCTAGCATAGTATGTACTGATCTTTACAGATTAACCAATTTCCAATTAGTTATCCTATGATCAGGAACTGTTTATGTCTAAAGCTATTATCTTCTAGATCTCATTATTACAATCTCATTATAATTCTAGAAGCTTTGCTCTAAATTATGGAACATATTATTTAATACACTTCAAATAGATTAAGCCCGTAACATAAATACTTTATTATTATCAAATGAAATCAAATAAGAGTAGCAGAAAGTTTTTTCTAACTCATTATACATGATTGGTTTTAGGTCAAACACTTTCAATCTCCCACTTGGCCTAAAGCCAATCACTTTGGTATCTAATACCCATCCGCTCCTTATGACGATCAAAATTTAACTGAGACAGCGGCTTCGTGAACGGGTCTGCTATGTTGTTATGTGTGTCAACTCTTTCGATCTTGACATCTCCTCTTTCAATGATCTCCCTAATCAAATGAAACCGCCGCAATATATGTTTGACATTCTTGTGAGACCTCGGTTCCTTGGCTTGAGCTATTGCAGCGTTATTGTCACAATATAACACAATAGGCCCCTCTATGCTCGGAACCACTCCTAACTCAGAAACAAATTTCTTCATCCAAACAGCTTCCTTTCCAGCCTCACTTGCAGCTATATACTCTGCTTCTACTGTGGAGTCAGCCGTTGTAGATTGCTTACGACTTCTCCAACTAATCGCCCCACCATTTAGAGTAAACACATACCCTAACATGGATGTACTATCATCACACTCTGACTGAAAACTAGAGTCAGTGTAACCCTCTATTTTCAACTCAGACCTACCAAAAACAAGAAAAATATCCTTAGTCCTTCTCAAGTACTTAAGGATGTTCTTCACTGCTTTCCAGTGGTCTTCACCTGGATTTGACTGATATCTGCTAGTCACACTAATTGAGTGAGCAACATCAGGTCTAGTACATAACATCGCGTACATGATAGATCCTATTGCCGACACATAAGGAATCTTACTCATACGCTCTCTTTCTTCAGGTGTCTTAGGAGACATCTTGTCAGAAAGGGAGACTCCATGGCTCATCGGTATGAGACCTCTCTTGGAGTTTTCCATGCTAAACCTTTTAAACACCTTATCGATGTACGTACCTTGGGTTAGACCTATCATTCTTCTTGATCTATCTCTATAGATCTTCATACCAAGAATGTAGGACGCTTCTCCCAAGTCCTTCATAATGAAGTTCTTTGATAGCCACATTTTTACTGATTGCAGCATTGGTATGTCATTTCCTATTAAGAGTATGTCATCTACATACAAAATAAGAAATGTTACTGTGCTCCCACTAACCTTCTTGTAGACACATGGTTCATCTATGTTTTTGATAAAATCAAACTCTTTGATTGTCTCATCAAAACGGATGTTCCATCTTCGAGAAGCTTGCCTTAACCCATATATGGTTCGTAGTAGCTTACATACTAGATGTTCATTTCCTTTGGAAATAAAACCCTCTGGCTGTGTCATATACACTTCTTCTTCAAGTTCCCCATTGAGGAAGGCCGTCTTTATGTCCATTTGCCAGATCTCATAGTCATAGTAAGCTGCAATAGCAAGCAAAATCCGAATTGATTTGAGCAAGGCTACAGGCGAAAAAGTTTCATCAAAGTCAATCCCTTGTCTTTGTTTGAATCCTTTTGCCACGAGTCTGGCCTTGTAGGTCTCTACCTAGCCATTTGCTCCAATCTTTCTCTTGTATACCCACTTGCACCCTATAGGCTTCATATCCTTGGGTGCCTCTACCAAAGTCCATACTTGGTTGGCATACATGGAGTCCATTTCGGATTTCATGGCGCTCTGCCATTTCTCTGAGTCAAAACTACTCACAGCCTCGTTGAAGGTCATAGGGTCGTCTCCATCAATGACCGCCAATTCATTTTCATTCTCAATGACAAGGCCATAATACCTCTCAGGTTGGTGAGACACCCTTTGTGATCTACGAATGGGCTGTTCTACGGAAGGTTGTTCAATATGAACAGGTGTTTCCTCTTGACCCGTAGTAGTTTGTTCTTCATGAACTTCATCAAGTTCAATCTTGCTCCCACTATTCCCTTCAAGGATAAACTGTTTTTCCAGGAAGGTAGCATGTCGGGAGACAAACACCTTTTGTTCGGTGTAAAAGTAATACCCTAAAGTCTCTTTAGGATATCCTACAAACCTACATTTCACGGATCGAGATTCTAGCTTATCGGGGTCAACTTTCTTGACATAAGCCGAACATCCCCAAATCTTAACATGCTTAAGACTCGATTTCCTTTCTTTTCATATCTCATACGGAGTTTGAGGAACAGATATGGAAGGCACCTTGTTCAATATATATGCTGATGTTTCCGATGCATAACCCCAAAGTGAATCTGGAAGATCTGTATAGCTCATCATTGATCGAACCATGTCCAACAAAGTTCGATTTCTCCTTTCGGATACTCCATTCAACTAGGGAGTGGCCGGAGGAGTCCATTGAGAGACTATACCATGTTCTTTGAGATAATTTAGAAACTCGCCACTTAAGTATTCACCTCCTCGATCTGATCGAAGGGTTTTAATACTATACTTGGTTTGTTTCTCTACTTCATACTTATATTCTTTGAAATTTTCAAAGGCTTCGGATTTGTATTTCATCAAATACACATATCCAAATCTAGATCGATCATCTGTAAAAGTAATGAAGTATGAAAATCCACCCATGGCTTGTGTGGACATCGGCCCACACACATCTGTATGTACCAATCCAAGCAACTCCGCAGCTCTTTCTCCATGTCCACTAAATGGAGATTTGGTCATTTTGCCTAACAGACAAGACTCGCATGTAGGATATGATTCAAAATCAAAAGGTTCTAGTAACCCTTCCTTATGCAATGTCTTAAGTCTATTTTCACTAATATGACCAAGTCTGCTGTGCCACAAGTAGGTGGGATTTTCATCATCTCTTTTTCTTTTATTACTATGTTCAATATGAAGTAAACTATGTTCTACGTCACATACATACAAACCATTATTTAAAATACCAACACTATAAAGAACATTATTTCTAAAAATTGAACATTTATTATTCTCAATAACAAACGAAAAACCATCTAAGTCTAACATGGGAATAGAAATAATATTCCTCACAATTGAGGGAATAAAATAACAATTATCCAAAATAATAGTCTTGCCCGTAGGCATAAGTAAATCAAACGATCCTACAGCTACAGCAGCAACTCTTGCTCCATTGCCCATACGTAGGATCACCTCCTCTTCTTCAAGAGTCTTACTTCTCCTTAGTCCTTGCAACGAATTGCAAATGTGAGAACCACATGCAGTATCTAATACCCAAGTAGAAGTTTTATTAAGTGACATATTTAGTTCGATCATGAACATACCTGAAGCAGAAGCGGTAGTCTCACCACCCTTCTTCTTCTTCAATTCTGCAAGGTAAGCCTTACAGTTTCTCTTCCAGTGCCCCACTTTGTTGCAGTGAAAGCAAACAGCTTTGCTTTTGGGATCTTCAGCTTTTGGAGGAACTGGCCTTTTCTCACCTACCTTCTTCTTCTTCTTAGGAGGGCTTTTCTTCCTCTTCTTAGGGTTAGAGCCTTCACCAATTAGAAGAACAGAACTCTTCTTTGTGGGAAAATTCGACCCAGCAGTTTTCAGCATGTTATGGAGTTCAGGCAAGTTGACATCCAACTTGTTCATGTGAAAGTTCACAACGAACTGCGAGAATGAATCTGGAAGTGATTGCAAGACCAGATCTTGATTTAGCTCCCCATCCATGAAAAATCCAAGTTGTCCAAGACGCACAATCAAATTGATCATCTTGAGCACATGAACTTTCACAGATGATCCCTCAGTCATCCTACAACGGAACAACTCCTTTGATTTCTCATATCGAGCTGTCCTTCCTGCCATATCATACAAATCTTGTAGATGCATAAGGATAGAGTGAGCATCCATATGCTCATGTTGCTTTTGGAGCTCATCATTCATGGATCCCAGCATAACACATTGTGCAACTCTTGCATCATCTATCCAATTTAGATACACAATATGTTCATCATTATGTGCATGCTGAGTAGGTTCAGCAGGTTTAGGTGAGTCTAGTACATATTCCTTCTTCTCAATCCTGAGAATAATTCTCAGGTTTCGAAGCCAATCAGCATAGTTGGGACCAGTTAATTTGTGTGCATCGAGCATGCAACAGAGTGATAGTGCAGAAGACATTATGTATACAACAAATCTGTAAATAATAAACACATAACAACATTTAGCAAATACTCTATTTCATTATCTAAAACACCATATGAATCGGGTCTTTATTCATAAGTGCCTCCCACTATTCTGTCTAATTTCTATATCCCTTATTGAAATTAAGCATTCATAATGATAGTGGGATAGGGATCCTACATTACATCACACAACATCGGCTATAGCACGAAACGCCATGTAACGTTCAATAGGCAGACAACTCTTGTCAGCTACATATCATGTTATTCCCTAATCTTACTTTAGCCTCTTGAATACTTGAGTCACGGCTGTGGCACAACAAACTCAATATTCTAAGTCAAGTCAATCCCAACATCTCGTATAATTAAACTAGTTTCAAATAGCCCACGGCTGTAGCACGTAACGACCATAAGATTCTAATTCATCATACACATCTCATGTTATAGACAAGTATCTCTTCTTTCGGAAACAACACCCTCGGCTGTAGCACGAAACGACAGAGTTTCAAAAACAAGAAATACTTTCTATTATGTTTGAAGGGTATGACCAACACAAGCCCTTTGTAACGCCCTCAAATCCGGGGTCATGGATCTGGTCGTCACTGCGGAAATTCTCAATATAAAATCATCCTTTTAACGATTATAATTTCACCTGTAGACATTCAATAACTGAAAGATACATATGCGACCCCAACTCTCAAGAATCTTTTAGGTTATAGGGCTAGAAACAAGAATCCCAAGTCAGACATCAATTATTACATTTCTCAACAAGTCAAATCATACTTGTGACCCCCTCCATAAAGTTCCTCAAATTTTTATTTTTAGCAACAATTTCCCAATGACCACAAATTACTATAATCAGTCTCTATTTACACAAATCTTATAAAACTAGTATAACTTCGATAAGAAGTATACCAGCTACCATAATGTTCTATACAAGATAATATTTATTACAAATCAACTTATAAATAATCTTACACCAGATTTAGATACTCTGAACCAAATCATTTTTCATCATGGCATCTTGCCTCCTTCTGGACTATGCGGATAAGTCTCGTCAATCTACCTTTTTCTGAAAGGTTAATATTTGAAACAAGCAAGTATGAGCGAAAGAAATGCTCAGCAAGTTTATTAATATAAAACAATATGATATTTTTAATATAAGTAAGGGGTTTTCAGCTTCGACAGATAATTAATACCGAAAGAAACATTTGTAACAACAAATTTTTGAACATGAGGGAGGTTTACTGAATTCTAGAAATGATTCACCTCAACGACTTTAAAACAATTTTGATATTTATTCATAGCAAATCTCATAGAGAGGAGCAAGTACGACAACTTCAGAATTGAACAATTTAGAAGTTTGCAATAAATCAGAGTTCACGATGCATAAAGGTACTCAATAAGAAAGCAGTTCAAGATATTGTGAAAAGAATCAATAAGGGTTCAACAGTTCCCATTAACACTATCAGTAACTTAACATCTTGGCTTTCGTTATAGTGTAGGACCAATGAAAGTTCAACAGTTCCCATTAACACTATCGATAACTTAGCACCTATGCCTTTATTACAGTGTTAATGTCAAATTCCAATTGGAAGAATGAGACTATATGGAGCATTCACCACGCCTATTGTACACGATGATCAGTCGTATAGTACAATAGTTAAGTAACCTTTTCTACTAGCAGAAGGATGAGCCTCACTGGTCATCACCCTAGGCAACACATGGGCCTTTAAATGCTGGACCGTGCGTCACTCGGCCTCTTACGCTATGATGGACTGTGCCGTACACAAGCCTCTTACACAATTATCTCCAGTCCCCTTTGAATATTTTAAAATCAACAAGTCTGGAAGGGAAAATTTTAACCCAACATTCCAGAATAAGAACAATTCTTTCTAAGATTTCAACATCATATAATGGATTCACTTCCGGAATTATGTGGAAGTAATCTCGTATGTGCAGGTTGACCTTCCGTCAACTAATCCCCATTGGGTAAAGTGTTTTTCGACTAAGAGGTTTCAAAAATCAATAATTCAAGGTTTTAGCAATTTTTGTAAAACGAGGTTCATTTGCTCGATACAATTTTATAATAATTCATGAAATCGAATCCAATGTTGAATCAGTTATTGACAGGAAAATTTTGAATATAACCTTTGAATACATATAGGTTAAGAACATAAAGTTTACAAGGCATAAGTTTGAGAATGAAATACTTGCATAAATATGCTTCACAATATTCTCATATAGAATAAAAGTACGGAGTTAGAAAACTTGCCTTTGGTCCTTAGCAATGAAGTAGAAATTCTAATTAATTCTCCTTTGATCACAATAGGTACATATCTTCTCTCGTCACATGATGTCTCATTAGTCCAACTCGATATCGTTCTAATAGAACAAAATATATATCAGCTCGATCTCATATCCCAAGCAAACACAACTCAAATACACATTTAGTTATTAACCCCAAAATCAAATCAAACGAACAAATCCCTATTGGGAAACTCACAGCTTCTTATTGCCGACTTGATTTATCAATTATTCCTCGCAACTTCCTTTTTAAAACTAATTCTAGATATTATCTCGATGCCTTCATCTTAATCAAACCGTTAGGGTCACCCATTTTATACTTAAACATTTCATTTACAAAATTTGTTAATTCTAGACGCTTATTAGGCGTATGTGAATGTCTTTTCTATAGAAATTTGGGCATGACCTTTTCGTGAATCGGACTATGCCCGGTGTAAAACACCTCAAATTAATCTCAAAATATTTACAACAATCCACAATTCATCTCAGTATCTCATTCATCTCCCATATCAATTTATCTATTATTTTGAACTCTTACGCATTTGATATTATAAGATAACGTATTAAATACCAATCAATTCATACCATCCTTGGTATACAACTAGACAAGATCGAAACTAACAACTTCCATATTTTAATCATTTCTAAGGGAGTCCTCTAACTCATTCGAATTAAATTCCCACAATGCTTCCCTGAGATCGCCTTCTTAAGGACTCTTTACTAACCTCTCATTTTTATACATCTTTCATAAATTTATATCTTGTTCTTCTGACACCTACGCATAGTCATGATACTCCTTAACATCTTTCATTTAAAGTTCGTTTTATAAACTAGCCTCGAAACCTTACTTATGACTTTGTTTAGTTAAGGTCAAAACAACAAGTTCTACAAGCCTTTCTTACTTGCATCTACTTGACTCCAACAATTTTCATAAATCGGATTTTAATCTTTTTACTCCGAAACCTTTTTCCAAGTCTTTTCAGATGTCCCTAGTATTTTAGACAAAAGTTTCACATTTTATTAAGCACTCTAGCTAATTTAATTATAGCCTCAAAGTTCAGTGATCACAGACTTTAACAATTCTGGACTACCTTTACTAAATAATTCATATCTTTTCGCTCGTAAGTCCGATTGACATGAATTTTGCGCCTAAACGATCTAGAGACCATCCTCTACCCATCTATGCCCAGAACTGGTTTAGAAATACAGGGCAACCCCTTCGGTTTCCCCAGGTCAGTTATGGCCAGAAAAAAATGGCGTGATTATGTTTGTAAAATCATCGTTTTCCATTTTTAAAAATATACCAAAACCAACATCAATCAATCCCAAACTCCTCATACATCAATATATACTAGAAATCTACAGAAAACCAAGCCAAACCAGTTGGCACAACCAAGTGAACCTCAACCAACTCATTACCAAAATTCAATCCATTATAAACCCTTAACTACTTTAACAAATCAAAACAAAATCTCTAGTTTAGTCAAGGTTATAACTTTATACATTTTTGACTCCAACACCTTAACTAAAACTTCGAACATACTATTAGAATCCTACTTAAAACATTACGAACTTTAACATTTCTAAAGATTCAAAAGTGAAATTAAAACTATATAATGAACACATGCATCCATGACTTCTTTTTCTATCCTATCAGCCCTGATTGGCTTCACAAAACAATTAATAACTCCCAGCTGGTTTAATAAAATCCATTGATTCCTTTTGCTGAGTAAATCAGACATTCAGGGCTATGACATACCCGAAATTCACTTTATAATATGAAATTTTCAATTTACAACATAATATTAAATTTGGCCCTGCAGCATGTTTAAATTCAAGACTACATACCTAGAGTAATTCAGCTATAAGAAACAATCTAAAGGTTTGATTGCAACCAAAACTTGTAGACATATACTTGACACCTAAACATACAACTTTTATCATTTGACTAACATGAGATAAGGCTTCTAACCCTTTCGAAATAATTACCCAAAACAGGGCAGACAATCTGGAAAATTAAACTCTACTGCGCACCACTTACTCTATCATTTTTAATAAATCTAAAAATGTTCTATAAATTACCAAATTTTACAGACCTCTTCCTTAATCACCTATACATCTTAAATAAAAATTTCAGCTCGAATTAAAGAGTTTACCTAGGTGAAACATTGCTCCAAATTTCAGTGTTTAGTCAAATTCGGAGGTTATGTACAAGCTACACTAAAACTGCCATAACTCCTAGCTCGTAAATCCGATCAACGCAAAATTAGCGCCCAAATAAACTAGAAAACATAAGGAACAATTTTGTCACATAACCACTGCACAAAACAGTGCTCAAACACCCCAGTTTATTCGGCAAAACAGGGCAGTTGCTGAGTAGTTGTTTGGCAAGCTGCACACAACCATCCTCATTCATCATCTCTATTACAATAAACAACCCAAATCAATAATCATCACCCCAACACAACCTGATTCACATGAACCCTAGGAGTATGCCCAAATTAAGGAAACATGCTCATACAAAATAAAATTGAAATTGAAGCTTCAAAAACAAGGAACAAGCATCAAGAACCACCATACCTTGATTGCTTCTAAATTCCACCAAGCTTCTTGATTTCCCCCAATCTCTACTCTCCTCCTTAATCTTCAATCAGCTGACATGGAAGTGGAGAAGTAGTTTCCTTACCTCCTTTCTCTTCTTCCTCTTCCTCTCTTTCTCTCTTCTCTCTTTCTCTCTTTTCTCTCATCTCTTTTTTTCTCTCTTCTCTCTTTCTCTCTTCTTGTTTTCATCGGGGTTTGCTAGGAAATGGGGTGGGTGCTGATCTTATTAGGTTAACCACAATTGTGTGGTTAAAACTAGCTTAGGTGGAAGCTTGCAAACCACATAAATAAAATGCTAGCTTTACTCCTCGTTTTTGCTACCACACTCGGCTAATTCATATCTTGAGCTAGAAATTCTAATTTGTAAAAATTAAATTTCTAACATAATTAAATACTAGAATATTTTTGAAGATTTATGGAAAAAGAATTAGAATTAAATCTAATTTTTCCAAATTGATATGCATTTTACAAATCATTAAATCTTTTAATGATTTTGAGATTAAAACTCATTTTAAAAATAAATGAGAATGAGAATAAAATATTCCTAGAATGAAATCATATTTATAAATATGTAATCTCATCCTTAAAATATCTCAAGACTTTAATAAGAGAGAATCAAAATTAATTGATTTCCCCCCCTTGGTTTGAATAAATATATATATATATATATTTTATCCAACCACCATTTAATAAAATTAAAATCTCCATCTCTACAAATTTTTATAAATCCTCAAATACTTACATAAATATTTTTCACCATTTAAACAAATAAACTATTCACCCGAATAAAATACTGACTCGAGATATCAACTCGATCAGTAAAATTTTTAAACAAACTCAATTCCTCTGAATCGGGAATTAACTAAATAAATAATGTTGGAAATCCATCCAACTAGAATAATAAAAAAAAAAAAAATCCTCCAATATTTCAGAAAATCAATAATTATTTAAATAATAATAAAAATGAAATTCTGAAAAATTTGGGTTGTTATAGTCTACCCACCTTATAAGGATTCCGTCCTCGGAATCAGCTAAGAAATCACAAGGTTCCCTCTTCCAACTTTCTATTACTGATACATAAGTTGACTTATCAACCTACTAGTTTCTCTTAAACGTTTCTCTAAAACCTCGAATTAAATCTGGGATTTCAACCCACACCATTGTTACTAGAGTTCCACATGCGTCACGGGCCTTCGTCAGGGTACCCAACTTCTCGATGGAATAACTCTCCTTGATAGGAAGAAAACAACAGACCCAGTTACGCTGTCCACCAACACTGTACACATGTCATGATCCTCTTTTGTTCTTTGTAATCTCATCGCAACTCTCAGTTCTTGTTAGTGAAGTTAACTCATTATGACCCGATTGGCATACCTTCAAAACTTTTAGAGATAATAAGAATCATGAAATTTTGAATAGAAAAGATTTCATATCAATGCAAGTGTCACATAATTATGGTCATCAAATTATGAGTTTTAAAGTAGTCATCATTTTAAAATAAAAGAATGACTGAGAGATCAATATGATCAAAAGAACTCAACGTTGCATGCCTTATTAAGACACTCACAAGTAAAGGGGTGTTTCCCCTCCTTATGATGTACAACTCACAAGCGATGGTGTCCCATTAAACTTCTATCACACAGACAGATAGTCCTTGTCCCCTATAAATAGGATTGTTCATCTCAATTGGAGTAAAGAAGTAGGATATGAATTCAAAATCAGACCAATAAAATTCGTCTTTTGATAATTGATTCTCTAAGGCACACCTTGAGATAAAACTGAACAGACTCCAAAGGTGTTATTTTCGGAGAAAAGAACAACCAGAAAAGAAAGTACTGGTACACAACAAGCAAGTGAGGAATATATTGCAAATAGAGTTATCCACCACTTAGAGAAAATTGGAAATTCAAGTATCACAAACTCGACAGGGCCTCAGAAATTTGAAAGTAAGTATCACAACAGCCTCTGGAACAATTGAATACCCAACTACGGGTGAACAACAATATCAAAAATATAACTCAGCAGAGGAAATATATCTTTTAGCAAAAGTCTCCCTTGGAGAGGTTTCCCAATAAACCATAGGAAATGAAGGTATTGCCAAGGTCTTCATATACGTTTTCTCAATCAATTCCTCGAAAGATCATCGTTTCACTACAACTCTAGTTCTCCACGTCCTGAGGTTATCGATATCCTACATCGTCGTCGACTCGTAATAATCTCTGAAGATTCCACAGTAGACATCAACAGCCGCAAAGAGTTCTATCCAACTCAATACAGTCATCTCAAGCAAATGCTCTAATTTTTAACTTATTCATTGGTACTATATCCAATAGTCCAACACGAACTCTACATGAGCTCAAACGTCCTCACATAACTATACACAATCCTACACACTCTCGTTTCTAGTTTACTATAACCTCAGCTCTGATACCATTCTGTAACGCCCTCAAATCCGGGGTCATGGATCTGGTCGTCACTGCGGAAATTCTCAATATAAAATCATCCTTTTAACGATTATAATTTCACCTGTAGACATTCAATAACTGAAAGATACATATGCGACCCCAACTCTCAAGAATCTTTTAGGTTATAGGGCTAGAAACAAGAATCCCAAGTCAGACATCAATTATTACATTTCTCAACAAGCCAAATCATACTTGTGACCCCCTCCATAAAGTTCCTCAAATTTTTATTTTTAGCAACAATTTCCCAATGACCACAAATTACTATAATCAGTCTCTATTTACACAAATCTTATAAAACTAGTATAACTTCGATAAGAAGTATACCAGCTACCATAATGTTCTATACAAGATAATATTTATTACAAATCAACTTATAAATAATCTTACACCAGATTTAGATACTCTGAACCAAATCATTTTTCATCATGGCATCTTGCCTCCTTCTGGACTATGCGGATAAGTCTCGTCAATCTACCTTTTTCTGAAAGGTTAATATTTGAAACAAGCAAGTATGAGCGAAAGAAATGCTCAGCAAGTTTATTAATATAAAACAATATGATATTTTTAATATAAGTAAGGGGTTTTCAGCTTCGACAGATAATTAATACCGAAAGAAACATTTGTAACAACAAATTTTTGAACATGAGGGAGGTTTACTGAATTCTAGAAATGATTCACCTCAACGACTTTAAAACAATTTTGATATTTATTCATAGCAAATCTCATAGAGAGGAGCAAGTACGACAACTTCAGAATTGAACAATTTAGAAGTTTGCAATAAATCAGAGTTCACGATGCATAAAGGTACTCAATAAGAAAGCAGTTCAAGATACTGTGAAAAGAATCAATAAGGGTTCAACAGTTCCCATTAATACTATCAGTAACTTAACATCTTGGCTTTCGTTATAGTGTAGGACCAGTGAAAGTTCAACAGTTCCCATTAACACTATCGATAACTTAGCACCTATGCCTTTATTACAGTGTTAATGTCAAATTCCAATTGGAAGAATGAGACTATATGGAGCATTCACCACGCCTATTGTACACGATGATCAGTCGTATAGTACAATAGTTAAGTAACCTTTTCTACTAGCAGAAGGATGAGCCTCACTGGTCATCACCCTAGGCAACACATGGGCCTTTAAATGTTGGACCGTGCGTCACTCGGCCTCTTACGCTATGATGGACTGTGCCGTACACAATTATCTCCAGTCCCCTTTGAATATTTTAAAATCAACAAGTCTGGAAGGGAAAATTTTAACCCAACATTCCAGAATAAGAACAATTCTTTCTAAGATTTCAACATCATATAATGGATTCACTTCCGGAATTATGTGGAAGTAATCTCGTATGTGCAGGTTGACCTTCCGTCAACTAATCCCCATTGGGTAAAGTGTTTTTCGACTAAGAGGTTTCAAAAATCAATAATTCAAGGTTTTAGCAATTTTTGTAAAACGAGGTTCATTTGCTCGATACAATTTTATAATAATTCATGAAATCGAATCCAATGTTGAATCAGTTATTGACAGGAAAATTTTGAATATAACCTTTGAATACATATAGGTTAAGAACATAAAGTTTGCAAGGCATAAGTTTGAGAATGAAATACTTGCATAAATATGCTTCACAATATTCTCATATAGAATAAAAGTACGGAGTTAGAAAACTTGCCTTTGGTCCTTAGCAATGAAGTAGAAATTCTAATTAATTCTCCTTTGATCACAATAGGTACATATCTTCTCTCGTCACATGATGTCTCATTAGTCCAACTCGATATCGTTCTAATAGAACAAAATATATATCAGCTCGATCTCATATCCCAAGCAAACACAACTCAAATACACATTTAGTTATTAACCCCAAAATCAAATCAAACGAACAAATCCCTATTGGGAAACTCACAGCTTCTTATTGCCGACTTGATTTATCAATTATTCCTCGCAACTTCCTTTTTAAAACTAATTCTAGATATTATCTCGATGCCTTCATCTTAATCAAACCGTTAGGGTCACCCATTTTATACTTAAACATTTCATTTACAAAATTTGTTAATTCTAGACGCTTATTAGGCGTATGTGAATGTCTTTTCTATAGAAATTTGGGCATGACCTTTTCGTGAATCGGACTATGCCCGGTGTAAAACACCTCAAATTAATCTCAAAATATTTACAACAATCCACAATTCATCTCAGTATCTCATTCATCTCCCATATCAATTTATCTATTATTTTGAACTCTTACGCATTTGATAATATAAGATAACGTATTAAATACCAATCAATTCATACCATCCTTGGTATACAACTAGACAAGATCGAAACTAACAACTTCCATATTTTAATCATTTCTAAGGGAGTCCTCTAACTCATTCGAATTAAATTCCCACAATGCTTCCCTGAGATCGCCTTCTTAAGGACTCTTTACTAACCTCTCATTTTTATACATCTTTCATAAATTTATATCTTGTTCTTCTGACACCTACGCATAGTCATGATACTCCTTAACATCTTTCATTTAAAGTTCGTTTTATAAACTAGCCTCGAAACCTTACTTATGACTTTGTTTAGTTAAGGTCAAAACAACAAGTTCTACAAGCCTTTCTTACTTGCATCTACTTGACTCCAACAATTTTCATAAATCGGATTTTAATCTATTTACTCCGAAACCTTTTTCCAAGTCTTTTCAGATGTCCCTAGTATTTTAGACAAAAGTTTCACATTTTATTAAGCACTCTAGCTAATTTAATTATAGCCTCAAAGTTCAGTGATCACAGACTTTAACAATTCTGGACTACCTTTACTAAATAATTCATATCTTTTCGCTCGTAAGTCCGATTGACATGAATTTTGCGCCTAAACAATCTAGAGACCATCCTCTACCCATCTATGCCCAGAACTGGTTCAGAAATACAGGGCAACCCCTTCGGTTTCCCCAGGTCAGTTATGGCCAGAAAAAAATGGCGTGATTATGTTTGTAAAATCATCGTTTTCCATTTTTAAAAATATACCAAAACCAACATCAATCAATCCCAAACTCCTCATACATCAATATATACTAGAAATCTACAGAAAACCAAGCCAAACCAGTTGGCACAACCAAGTGAACCTCAACCAACTCATTACCAAAATTCAATCCATTATAAACCCTTAACTACTTTAACAAATCAAAACAAAATCTCTAGTTTAGTCAAGGTTATAACTTTATACATTTTTGACTCCAACACCTTAACTAAAACTTCGAACATACTATTAGAATCCTACTTAAAACATTACGAACTTTAACATTTCTAAAGATTCAAAAGTGAAATTAAAACTATATAATGAACACATGCATAAATATGCATTTTACAAATCATTAAATCTTTTAATGATTTTGAGATTAAAACTCATTTTAAAAATAAATGAGAATGAGAATAAAATATTCCTAGAATGAAATCATATTTATAAATATGTAATCTCATCCTTAAAATATCTCAAGACTTTAATAAGAGAGAATCAAAATTAATTGATTTCCCCCCCTTGATTTGAATAAATATATATATATATATATATATATATATATATATATATATATATATATTTTATCCAACCACCATTTAATAAAATTAAAATCTCCATCTCTACAAATTTTTATAAATCCTCAAATACATACATAAATATTTTTCACCATTTAAACAAATAAACTATTCACCCGAATAAAATACTGACTCGAGATATCAACTCGATCAGTAAAATTTTTAAACAAACTCAATTCCTCTGAATCGGGAATTAACTAAATAAATAATGTTGGAAATCCATCCAACTAGAATAATAAATAAAAAAAAATTCCTCCAATATTTCAGAAAATCAATAATTATTTAAATAATAATAAAAATGAAATTCTGAAAAATTTGGGTTGTTATACCCTTTGTGTTTTATGGCCAATTTTTACTTGATATTCTTTATATTTTAGGGGATTATATTATGTTACAATCATAATCATATTATAAAGAGATTCTTTTATATTGGATTAAATATTTCAAATTAACTATTGATACTTGGAGTCATCCCAGGCCAGGGGTGGAGTATTGTCAAGAGGCGTCTCTTAATAACCCCCTTTCTTACAGATAGAACATCTGTTGTTTGACATAATCATCCTTTCACTTAAGTTGAAAATTCATATTCAATCACGTATTTCATAAACACAAAAATCTCATGATTGTATTCATAATATGTAAATAAAGGTCACGAAACAATTTCACTATTCTAGATTGTCTAAAATACGACTTATGTTAATTAAGTTCACCTAAATCTATCATCTCATGATAATTCAACCATATATCACATATATATAATCACGAATAAACATAAGGTAGGCATGTTAAATCATATATTACAACATATAAGAATTATACATCTTTATGTATCACATGGTGTATTTAAAAGTAACTTAAAACAGTTAAAACTTGCTTTAAAACACTTTTGGAAGTTCTAAACAGTCCGAAACAATTTCAGAAAAATTATTGTAATATACCATTAGAACCGTCTCGGAAAAACGAATCCAACGGTATATTACACGCATCATTCTGAGCTCCCAAGCGCCCTCACGCGCCCCGAGAAGTTTCTGACGTATCCCCATGCGCGCACGCGCGTCAGGCGCGTGCAAGACACCCTGTCACGCATCTCAGATATGCGTTACAAGCCAAAAACCCTTTTTAAGCTTGTAACGCAAGCGCAGAATGCGTCACACCTTTTTTTTTCCTTCAGATATTATTATTTAATTACAAATTAATTAAAAACAAATTTAAAAATCTATAATAAATAATCTATTGCTCAGAAAAATATTCTAAAAATACCTGGACGATCTAAAACATCTGTAGAATACATGAAAAATATAAAATAAATTTTGAGGAATAGTAATGAATTAATCATAATTAAATCATTATTATTGCTTTCAAAATTAATAATAAATATTCTACGCATCAGAAAATTATGAAAAATTAACTGGACGATCTACAACACTTATAGAACCCAGGAAAATTATCAAAACAATTTTGACGAATAGTATCATATTAACCATAATTAAAATATGATATTGCTTGTATAAATCATAATAAATACATACATGCTCATAAAATTCTAAAACTTGTCCACGAATCTATATGCATACAACCTATGCTCTGATACCATTGAAGGAATTTATGCACCAGCGGAAGCATTGAATAACATTTATTTGCATATATTCCTATGTATACATACATATAGATAAAAAAACTATTTTATAAATTGAAGAATACCTCGATTGCTTTCCGGCAACAGCTAGAGAAGATCTTGTTCTTCAATCCTTGCAATCACCCCTCAAGTGTGGAGTGCTCTAAAGATATCCACCAAGAATCAAACTAAAAGATGAAGAAGGAGGCTAGAGAGAAAATTAGGGTTGCCTCCATTTTAAAATATTTCTCACAAATATTAGGGTTGAAGTATTAGGGTTTATAATCCTATATTTATAGGCAAATATCTCAGCTGAGATATTTTCTATAAATATCTTATTATTAATTTCCTTTTTAATTAATTAATCTTATTAATTAATTAGTTAATGATTAAAACTATTTTAATCATTAATTCTTTTTTCTAAACTCTTTTAGAAAATTATTCTTTCTTCATATTTAATTACTTTAATTAAATATTTAATTAATAATATTAAGATCTTATCTTAAATAATTTATAATCAATTAAATCTCATTTAATTAATTTATAAAATTTGCTAAGTAATTATTTATTTCATAAATAAATAATGACTAGCTATTATTAATTATTCCTTCATCTATAATTTAATCTCTTTTATGGTGTGACTCTTTAGGTTCAATATTAAGCCGGTAGTAGAACTAAATAATAATAAACATTTAATTTATTATTTATATGAATTCTATTAATTCATTAAATATAATTAATCTGTTTAATTATATTTATTCTACATCGTGAGTGATGCTTCTCAACATATCCTGACTATCCAGATAATACGAAATCATTGCTTAGAATATTAGAACATGTCTGTAATTAGTTACCTTACAATTAATTCCTTCTACCCTTCAATATCCCGATTAAATACAAGGCATGGAACTCGTGTCAAGCCTATTTAATTTAATTATATGATTTCTTATTCATAATGCAAAGTTCCTTTTAATGCAAATTAGAAACTCTTTCTAATTTCATTCACTCTGGCAAGAGATTCCTGAACTTGCATTGTTAGGTCCTGGAGATCGTAGAGGGGGGGTGAATACGATTCCCAAATAAAAATCTGACTTTTATTTATTTTTGGGACAACATAAAAATTACTTTGGTTCAAACCCGGGTACTGTTCATCATCTTCTTCAACCTCAAGAACACCATTAAAATAACCAAGATAATGAACGGTAAATCATCCAAAACACACAACACAACAAGATCCAAGAATATAACTTTATATTCATTGAAGTGGGGTAGATGCTACAACAAGTTCAAGAACAAAAGCTCAAGAACACAACAAAGAATTGATTTTTGGTCTCCTCTAAAACTATTACATTTTGTAGATCTAGGAGACAAAAATCAGCCCTATCTTCTATACATGATTTAACAAGTGTTTTCAATAGAAGAATAGAGGAGTGGTATAGATAAAGAAAATCATGGCTCCAAAATATTCAAGATCTAGTTCGGCCATGGGGGAGAGAAAAATAAATTTTCTCTCTCTCCCCTTTTCTTTTTACATCCGAATGCACACATCCACTACTTGAAAATGGAGACTTGAGTTTCCTTTTAATTATTGAAAAAGGTGTTGCTTTTTGCTTTTCCACCTTTTACTCTTGTCCACTCAAATCTTTTCTTCAAAGTCATGTGCCAAGCATGCCTTTGGAAATATTTAATGTAAAAGTAATATTTAATAAATATATAAAATATAAATAAAGAATATCTTTATTTATAAAATATATAAATAATTAAATAAATACTTTATTTAATTAAATTAAATATTTCCATTCCACTCTTCAATTTGTGTAGACTTCCTTATCCAAATACTTGGCCCCGTATACGTGACTCCACCACGTCCAAGTATTTGGCCTTCTAATCTGTGAAGCTTTAGTAAGATCCAATCAGGTTGTGCCGTCTGTCCCTTATCCATTAGGCTGACATTTCTCCAACACTGATTTACCACCTTTGTTGATCCTCCACTTGACTCAAGAAAACCAACAACTTTAGAATGATTAAAACCATATTAACCGACGAGAGCTTGCCTCCAATGTCCTGACACTTTATGCAACGGTCTGGTTCATAAGTGACTAGTCTTGATAGGGGCTCTTGATTCCGAATATGATTCCACATTCTTCTTTGCAAACCTTACTTGTAGCTTCGATTGTAATGCACTAAAATCGTCATAGACTAAGACAATCTTTTGTAGCTTCCACATCCTTGAATAGATGTCAACATCTTTTATTCTCCACTGAGGCCTGAACATGTTAATGAACTTCTTCCAGTGAGCTTCAAGTCTGTGGATGATCCTTTGATACTTTGCTTAACTGAACTTTGTGATCCAAGATTTCTGTGCACCTGCATATTATTACATGTCCTATTCTATTGTTGAGTTATCATCAACCATTACATAGAGATTACATTTAGCATTTCTAGTACACATGAAAGTGCAGTGAGTTACTTCCCTTCACTCATATCTCCCCTTTCAATCTCCCCCTATTTGGTTGATATGGAATAGCAATCAAATACTATTTCCATTTACAATTTCCCCCAAAAGCAATAAAATAAAATTAGCTGCTAGAGGATAACTCAACTAATATACAAGAAACAATTAAAGTACTGGACATGAAAATAATATACAAAAGGTTCTGGAAAGATATAATCAGTTAAATCCAGATTTCCTGAGTTGCTGAAAATGAATGATGAATTTCTGAATTTCATTTTCCTTTAGCTTCCTCTACTTCAATGTTCTTCAAAGATGGGGCTCTTTCAATAAAGAAACAAATCATTAGTAAAGACTTCTGAACAATCATTCTCGTTCATCTTGCAATTCGAACTAGAACATACAGCTCTCTATGTTCCCCATAAGAGGTCAACTCATTCTCCCCTTAAGGTTGTTCTCTCTTGGAATGAAAGTCACTTCTTCTTTTTCTTCAGGATGTTCTATTTCCAGGAAACATATTTTTCTTTCTTCCCTGCACTACTCCACTGACTTCGTCTATCACTGAAACAAGAAATAGAACACACTTGGACACTTCTCAGATGCCCCTTGAAAATCTCCTTCACATTCTTCTTTACCCAGAAAACTTCTACTTAGCAAAAAAAACTCCCCCTGAGTTGATATTCTTCAAAGAAATCTTCATTTTCATTCATTGATCGTGCTAGAAAGAATTCTTCTGCCGAACCTCTCCTAAGAATGTTCCAATGACAGATCTTCAAACAAATAGAGCAAAATCCCTTAGATATCTTTTCAGAATAAGATATAGCACTGCAAACCAAGATGTTAAGATTCTCCATAACTTCTCCCCTTAGTACGACAAGTAACTTCTTCCCAATTGACAAAAAGTAACTTCTTCACTTCAGACGAAAAATCAGTTAAATCTACAACACCTTTAGGGATTAGGCTCCAACCAATTACTAAGAAACTCCCCCTTAGTAATTTCTCCATTGCATCACTAAGGTTTCAATTTTCTCTAATTCTCCCCTTAGTTCATGCAAGCTCCAATCCACCCTTGTGTCTTTAGATATCCTCTAAGTAACCTCCACAAGATAGGATTGACAGATCTCATTTCTTGTATCACCAAGAGATCTCGTTTCTTGTATCACCAAATTCTCCCCCTTAGTTGAGAATATCCTTTAAAATAATAAAAGTATCATCTACATCCAATCGAATAAGAAACTCTCTTTCAATTGAACATAAAATCCTCCTTAGGCCTAAAAATTAATGTTTCCCCCTTTGAGATTGAGAACAACATGAATTAATAGACCCAAAGGTAATAGTTTGGACATTCCCACTAAGCTTCAGCTAGACTCTTCTTCAACTTGTCTTCCAGAAAAGAATCTCTTCAACATTTCAGAGCTGGAAAATTCAGTAACAGGATTCAAGCATAGTAGCAAGGTTAGTGTTTGGTCTATGGTTTCCTCACTTCTACTACATTCTGTTGGTGTTTACACTTTCAAGCGTAAGTGTTCCACTCATTTCTCTCCCTATTTCTCTCACTCAAGTGTATCACTCCCTCACTTCACTCAAGTGTTTCTCTCCCTTACTTGCACTCATTCCATTTATAGCAATTTGTACCTGCAAGTAAATCCATGCTAGTCTCACCAAGATATTATGGATCGTTGACTGTAGCATGTTGTTGATCACTAAAGATCTAGGTTCTAAGATGGAATCTCAGACAGGGTTTCAGTTAGGCCGTCATCCAACTCACCATGAGCAAATCCATGCACACGTGGCTCGTCGTCGGGGAATAACCCTTCTGAAATTGGAATTTCCTCCATTCCAGGAGTGACTGAAATCCCAACACTCTGATCCTCAAAAGACTCATCAAATTGGTAAACCAACTGAATCATAGTCTACGAGTTGTTGCTCAGCTACTTTCAGCATCAACAATCTCCCCATATGCAAATCCATGCACTGGATCGTTGAATGTGGTATGCGTACTAGCAGCTATCTAAGCATCAACCGACTCCCCATATGCAAATCCATGCACTGGATCGTTGACGGTGATATGCCTTTAAGTTTTGAGCGATCCATGTATTCCAGAATTTGAATTCCTGGGAGAGTAGACATGTACAACATCTTTCTCAATCACCTGTGAAGATGAATTAACTCACTATTTTCAGTCATGGAAAACTGTTAGTGATTGCCTCTCAACATCCACAGATTGCTCTGTGGATGTGAAATCCCGTTAGGGAACTAGGACTGTTCCTCCTAGGAAGGTTGACAAGGATTATAATATATGGCAAGAAATCCAAGTTTCCCTCTAATTCCTGTGAAGGCGGCTCAACAACTTCATTCACCATGAATGGTAAACACAGAAGTTTAGGGGTTTTACCTATACCTCACAATGTGCACTTCTTGCAATGTGTCCTCACAATAGTTAGTCCCAAGAGAGGCTAGAGAACTGTTAGGTCCTATAACAACCCTTAGAAGCAAAAACTTTAGGATTGCCATCAGCGTGAATGCTTTTGGTGTGCTTGACTCATTACAAGGTGCTCTGGATGACGAGCGAATTTTCAATGAAATCACCCTATTGAGAGAGTTCATTCAGAAACGGTTGAATTGCCTTTTCAGCTCTGCATCCTTTTGAGAGAATACAGATGAGCTACAGATACCTCAATTTGTATACTTCTTTCCTTCTCGAGAGGTAGAGCTGTGGGTGCACTTCCGACACATCCTTATTTGCTGCATCAAGTGCAGTTTCTCCCTTAACAACCGCTAATCTACATAAGTTCCTTATATCACCAAGGGTTGAAAGTTTGAATTAGAATGATAGTGTTTGGTACTAAGGCCTTGGTTATAAATTGATGGATTATTCAACTTCTAGACCTTCCCCTATAGCCACTTAGGCCAAGCCATTACGGCTAAATAGATAGAGTTGATCAGAGCTATATAAAATCTGGTAGAGTATGATTAAACTTATTCTCTATTCCTTCTCAGAAATATAGCATCGGAGTAATGTGTCCTCAAGAAACAATGCACCAGGGCTAAAATGTGGGAATTAATAAAGAATAGGTAAAAGAATATTAAGCCAAATTTCATAAACTCACAATTTTGAAAAAAAGTTTAACAGATTGATAAAAGTGTTCTTTTAAATTTCTCTTAGACAAATATCCAATTGAAATTCAACTCTTTTAACAAAAACATTTTGATTAATAACTCAAATCTATTTCATCTTGCTCACTGTATGTTTTCAGAAATTGTTTTGCAATTCATTCTTATCTGAAATTATCTCCGACTTAAGACAAAAAAAATCGAATGAATGCTTTAGTCATACAGTCTAAGGCACTAATCCCAAAGCAAACAACCATTGTTTTAATACTACAGGTCAATGTGAAACAGACATTAACAAGAGTTTTGAAAAATGTTTTACCAATGGTTGATACCTCAAGATCAAAACAATTTACTCAAATAAAATAGCCTGATACCATGCAACCTCAGTTACAAGTTATCAAGTAACTTTATTTAAACAAATCGTGGAGAGAGAAAACAGTTTTCATTACAGAATATTTAGAGAGAGAGAGGATATATGATTTTGAAATAGAAAGATAATCCTCGAGAAATGTTCTCTTTCAAAGGGAGTTTTTTTAAAATAAAAAAACTTTTAGTGGCTTTTCATTCTCTGGCAAATGAATGCATGTTTAGATAAAAAAAATTCACAAGAAATAGACAAGAAATTTCTTTATGCATTCAAGTTCTAAAGAATGAAAAACATATGTTAATACTAATGAATTATCAAAGATATGAATGACAAGATATTCAAAAGTACTAACATTATTCAATCATTTTGTAATAAAATATATCTTACTACAAAACAATAAAGCACATAAGATACTTACATTATGCTAGACAATTACCATTTGTCGCTTGAAACAAACACATATTGCAATATAGATCATGGTAATTGTAAAGCATAAAACATAAGCATCCGCTAAACACTGAACATACATTGACCGAATGACAGCATTTAACTTCTTACACTACATCTCAACAATTATCACATAAGCATATTGAAAATACTCATGACAATCAGAATGTATGTAAGCTCGAGGTAATAGTTGCATCAGAGATCAAATACCTTTAAATATTAATGCTAAAATTTATGATCTTTGACAACCCCTCGCGATGTAGTAAATTACTTTCAATATCAGTGTTTTTGAAATAATCTTTTTGTCACTTAGTGCAGAAATTCTAAGTGGCATCACTAATATCAAAAGAATGACAACTAATATTAATGGATTTTGTAAAAGACATGAATTACATCACTTAAACTACATATTAAGTGGTTCCATTAATATTAGCATTAAACAATTAAAAGTAAATAAAATTACAATTAATTAATATATACAAATACTTATGCTGAAACATTTGATACATATAGCATGAATAAAGTACGAGATCCTGGATATAAATTGACTATACAAAGAGATGCTACAATGTTAGGTCCCTAGGTCCCGGGTGATCATAGGTAATCTCATAATGATAATATTGAGTCCCGGGTGTTCACACGCCAAACATTAATCAATTCCTAGAGATCGTAGACATCTAAATAGCATGAACACTCTCTATAAACTTTACATTTAAATAAATCAACATTAGACTAGAGTGACATACCTTAGTCAATAGAGCTTTTACTGGTGTATGATCGTTGAATGAACAATTACTCCTCTTTGCCCTAGAGATCGAACGTTTACTCCTTTTGGACAGGAATAACTTTTCAGTTACCAGTTAACATTGTTCCTCGAAACAATACCACGCTCATCCAGACGGAAACTGTATTACCTTCAACACCCAAATATTTCCTTGTAGATATTGGTCTTGGCAGCAGCTTCACTAAACTCAGCACTCTAGAAACCAGTAGTCTTGACACTAGCAGAGTAGAACCTTAAAAAAAACTCTGAACTACCCTTCAGCTTCTGTATCAATACCAAGTCTTCATGTGGATTGATTCCTTGCGCTAAGTGTATCTGCCTCTGGTTTAATTGAGTTAGTTCCTTGATTCAAACCCTACTCAATCTTGATTAGTTAGTGCATCTTCAGTCTTCATTGAATTCACTCAGAAAAACCAATGAAATACTCTTATACATGCACGGTACTACCAATCACTACTCTACTACCCAGATTCATCAAGAACTGACTCTAGGAAATGTTGTTACACAAAACCCTTTGTCATGACAGACGTGTCATTAATGTTTCCTTAGATATTCAGTGGGTAGAGTAGTCTTCTTCAAATATGATTGAGATCATCTTGCATTATCTTTAAATTGACAATTTCCTTTCTAATATGCAATCACTCAATCTGGATCACTAAGTGCTCCTAAGAATCTCAACTCTTACTCAATGAGCACTGCTAGCCTTTGAACATGAAACATGACTAGTTGACCCAACTTACTGATGCTCCCCCTGTGATGCTGCTTGCAGCTTTTCTTCATCTGGTGTCATCTGATCTTGAGCCCTAAACAGGATGTCAACCTTTAGAAATTCAGAGCTAAAATCAAACGAATGCTAGGGAGCTTGATGATGTTGTTCACTGCATCTAGATCATCTTAAATCAATCACAGACTCTGTGTAAGCTCTTAACTCCAAATAAGATAGCCTTCCATCACACCATGTGACTTCAGGCATGATTAATCTTACTTGATGTCTTCTCTTTACATTTGCTGATTAGACTTGCTGTGTCAACTGATTCAGCCGTAGTGAATAGGAAACCTTAACTCTATCCATTATCCTTGTAATTCCACTCAAGGTCTGGATTTCCCTATCAACTCCTCCATTTGGTCATGAAGTCAGGAAACTGAACTTTACTCTAGAATACTCCTTTCAGTGCAGACATAACATAGAACATCGTTCGTCAACAAATTCCATTACCTGCCCTCAAAGTGTTCTTACAGCAATCTGCCTAATCCTTTGAATGTGATTAATCACTGAGATGCTTCATCTATCGAATGCATGAACAAACACCAACACTAAACAGGGTAGCCTTTGACTTGACTTCCCTTCAACTGACATACTTCACTAATGTCCTTCTTAAAAGAATTTCATTAGAAGTAGTCCTTTCTCACCAACTTCATCTTTACCGTCGAATCCGTTATCTTGATAAACCAAGTATTAGTTGATAAACCAAGTGTGAGAGCATCACTTGTTGTTGCAGCTAACTCCATTCTGATAAACTTCAACGAATAGTTGACTTCATCATAAGCATTACATTTCGTGTCAGCAATAACCTCACTTCCAGTAGAGTGAGCTTCTATTTCTCTTGACCCCGATCAATACTGTTCATCGTCGAACTGATATTAGGAAACCCTTCACAAAGAATCCCCTAGGTCTTTCTTAATATTGTGCTTCAGATCATTCAAGAAAAATAGGTAACCTTGCTTAACCATTTAAATACCAAAGCAAAAGTAGTTACATGCCTCGAACATGAAAATGTCAGAGATATATAACTTGTACATGTTGAAAGATACTCTGCATTCACAAATGATTAAGACACGTGGTCCTCAATTTGATTGAGTCCAAGGGTTAGAGATATTTCTAAACATAGTTAACAACAAAGCATTCAAGTTCAACATGCTCATTCTTATCTGACTGATCACTCCTCATCTATATCAGCCTTAACAAGTAGTCTTGGCTATGAGCTCAGTGATCCCAACCTAACTTAAGGTGGACTAGCAGTCTATAAGAATCATGTCGTACATATATGTAGTCATAGAAGAATCAATCACTCATATTCCTAATTCTTCTAAATCACCTTTGTTGTTCACTTTAATATTATATTATCTCTAATTACCTGAGTCAATTTAAATTTAAAAATTTAATTCATGGTTTATTATACCGACCCCTAGGCAATTCCCAAATTAGAAACAAACTTATCTTAACAAGCACATGATCAGATATAGCATTTAATACAACCATGCGAGTATAAACAGATTATAGACAATGTAAACATCAAGGCACTTAGCATGCAGCAAATATTCTTTCCGGTAAATGTACCCCTACAAATACCTAAGACTATATATGCTAACATGATCAATTATCATAAAGCAAGCATTAAATCACACAGGATCTAATCATGAAGTCAAATACTGATAAACAAGCAACACTAACAAACTAGCATAAGTTATCTAATTTATATAGAAATCAAGGTGAGACATGCATTACATCAAACTTATAATATAATGCAGTTCAGCACTTAATACTCTATAATTGAATCAAACAAGTATAAACTAGTTAGAAAGTATACCTGAGCGATGCTTAGCATTCCATCTCGAGTGATAATCAATTGATCCAAATCAATTTCCATTCTACTAACACTCATGGAAGTATCCTTGCATTTGACCTCAATAACAAATGATGTTCCTGCTTAACCCAAACTGATACCTGATTGTTCTGCTTAAAGACCCCGACATAGAATGTCTCATGTTCTGCTTGAAAAGATCACTCTTCTTTGTATGTGTAGCAATAACCCCTTGATTATCATATGTCAGTGATAATCAAACCTTGTGTATTTCTGCCACTGATGTCCTTTAACCAAATCTTCAATTGTTTTTTTGGTTCTTTGACCGATAAACTGAATTCCTTTTCAAAATCCCAAATTCTTCAGATATTGATTCGAAAACCACTAATCGAAGACTCTTCCCTAAATGAACTAATCCCCTTTCATTAACCAAATGATCCACTGAGTAGACCGATGTAGAAATACATCTCCAATGGTAAGATCAGGTCTCAACTCCATTATAATGTTCTTCAGTCAGTTCGTTTGTCCTCAACGAACGAAGAATCAACTCCTGTTGTTTCGTTTAATAAAATATTTTGTTCAAATAGAAGTATTTAATTTTTTAGGAATTTAAATAATCAAAATAAATTGAAAATGTATTTTTGATAAATAATAATAAATTTCTCAATTTCAAATTATAAATAAAATAAAATTCGAAAAGAAAGTTTTGATATAGAGATAACAAAATTTTCAAGGTATATTAAATAATCCTGAAAAAGAAATTATTTCAAATCAAAATTAATTTCCAAAGAATTTTATAGAATTTATAATCCAAAACAGTTTCAATTATAATTAAAATAAAACAGATTGAAAATATAAGTTTGATATAAAAATAATAAATTTTCAAGTCATCTTAGATATTCTTGAAAATAAATTATTTCAACCAAAATGATTTTCCAAAAAGTTTTATGAGATTTATAATTAAAACTTCCAAGCTTAAATTATAATTAAAATAAAACAACTCGAAACCATAATTTTGAAATAAAAATACTAAATTCTCAAAACATTTAAAATGTTCATGAAAATAAATTATTTCAATCCAAAAATATTTTTCAAAGAGTTTTATAAAATTTATAATTAAAGTTTTATGAAAAATAAATTATTAAACCTCAAAAATAATTCTCAAAATACTTTTAAGAATATTAAACTCAAAAGAAATTAAATTGGATTTTAAGATTAATTTTAGTTTTCAAATTAATAAAATTCTTAACTAAGAATATTAAAAATATAAAATATTTGACTCTAAAATTTAAAAAAAATAAAATATTTTCCAAGATGTAAGATAAACTTGAAAAATAAATTATTTAAATTTAAAAATTATTTTCAAAATATTTTATATAATTAAATTCAAATTTAATTATTAAATTAATTATTAAACTAAAAACAATTTGAGAGAAAAACAATTTTTGTTTTAAATAAAAGTTAAGCTATGTAGCCATGTGTCATGTTGAAACAGCCTTCTAAGTAGAAATTCTACATAGGAATGTTCTACATAGATTCCATCTCGAACATCCTATCTCGAACATCCAAGTCGAACATCCAAGTCGAACATCCAAGTCGAACATCCTATCTCGAACATCCAAGTCGAACATCCTATCTCGAACATCCAAGTCGAACATCCAAGTCGAACATCCTATCTCGAACATCCAAGTCGAACATCCTATCTCGAACATCCAAGTCGAACATCCAAGTCGAACATCCTATCTCGAACATCCAAGTCGAACATCCTATCTCGAACATCCAAGTCGAACATCCTATCTCGAACATCAACTCGAACATCAACTCGAACATCAACTCGAACATCAACTCGAACATCAACTCGAACATCAACTCGAACATCAACTCGAACATCAAGTAGAACTTCTACATAGGAATATTCTACTTGGCCATCTAGAACATTTTGTACTTAGAAAAATTCTGGGCTTCAAAAAAAAATTCTGGATGCCCAGTAAACCAATCGTACCCTCTTTAATCTCAAAAATAAAAATAGATCCAATCGATTTGTATGTCAATCGAGTAGCTCTGATACCAATTGTTAGGTCCTGGAGATCGTAGAGGGGGGGTGAATACGATTCCCAAATAAAAATCTGACTTTTATTTATTTTTGGGACAACATAAAAATTACTTTGGTTCAAACCCGGGTACTGTTCATCATCTTCTTCAACCTCAAGAACACCATTAAAATAACCAAGATAATGAACGGTAAATCATCTAAAACACACAACACAACAAGATCCAAGAATATAACTTTATATTCATTGAAGTGGGGTAGATGCTACAACAAGTTCAAGAACAAAAGCTCAAGAACACAACAAAGAATTGATTTTTGGTCTCCTCTAAAACTATTACATTTTTTAGATCTAGGAGACAAAAATCAGCCCTATCTTCTATACATGATTTAACAAGTGTTTTCAATAGAAGAATAGAGGAGTGGTATAGATAAAGAAAATCATGGCTCCAAAATATTCAAGATCTAGTTCGGCCATGGGGGAGAGAAAAATAAATTTTCTCTCTCTCCCCTTTTCTTTTTACATCCGAATGCACACATCCACTACTTGAAAATGGAGACTTGAGTTTCCTTTTAATTATTGAAAAAGGTGTTGCTTTTTGCTTTTTGTTTTTCCACCTTTTACTCTTGTCCACTCAAATCATATCTTCAAAGTCATGTGCCAAGCATGCCTTTGGAAATATTTAATGTAAAAGTAATATTTAATAAATATATAAAATATAAATAAAGAATATCTTTATTTATAAAATATATAAATAATTAAATAAATACTTTATTTAATTAAATTAAATATTTCCATTCCACTCTTCAATTTGTGTAGACTTCCTTATCCAAATACTTGGCCCCGTATACGTGACTCCACCACGTCCAAGTATTTGGCCTTCTAATCTGTGAAGCTTTAGTAAGATCCAATCAGGTTGTGCCGTCTGTCCCTTATCCATTAGGCTGACATTTCTCCAACACTGATTTACCACCTTTGTTGATCCTCCACTTGACTCAAGAAAACCAACAACTTTAGAATGATTAAAACCATATTAACCGACGAGAGCTTGCCTCCAATGTCCTGACACTTTATGCAACGGTCTGGTTCATAAGTGACTAGTCTTGATAGGAGCTCTTGATTCCGAATATGATTCCACATTCTTCTTTGCAAACCTTACTTGTAGCTTCGATTGTAATGCACTAAAATCGTCATAGACTAAGACAATCTTTTGTAGCTTCCACATCCTTGAATAGATGTCAACATCTTTTATTCTCCACTGAGGCCTGAACATGTTAATGAACTTCTTCCAGTGAGCTTCAAGTCTGTAGATGATCCTTTGATATTTTGCTTAACTGAACTCTGTGATCCAAGATTTCTGTGCACCTGCATATTATTACATGTCCTATTCTATTGTTGAGTTATCATCAACCATTACATAGAGATTACATTTAGCATTTCTAGTACACATGAAAGTGCAGTGAGTTACTTCCCTTCACTCCTATCTCCCCTTTCATGCATATCTAAGAATAACGTTCACTTCCTTTACTGGAAGCGGCAGATCTTTTATTGATCCGTTAACTATCTCCATACATAAATCACTATGCCCAGAATGGACCTAATGAATGTCCTAGAGACTAAGGACTAAACCAAAGCATAAATCATTGTGTACGAGATTACTCTAACGATCTCAAGTCTAAGGATACTTGTACAACTATTTACTTAATAAACAACTATCAACACGTGAGTAAACTCCATTAGTTGTTCTACTTATTGAGTCATGTTCAGTGAACTTATTCCTTAATAAGCACCTACATGCTAGCTATAGTGTCACCACACAAATGTCTATGAGAACAGACATCCTCCTAAGAGAGCTAGCATAGTATGTACTGATCTTTACGGATTTACCAATTTCCAATTAGTTATCCTATGATCAGGAACTGTTTAAGTCTAAAGCTATTATCTTCTAGATCTCATTATTACAATCTCATTATAATTCTAGAAGCTTTGCTCTAAATTATGGAACATCTTATTTAATATACTTCAAATAGATTAAGCCCGTAACATAAATACTTTATTATTATCAAATGAAATCAAATAAGAGTAGCAGAAAGTTTTTTCTAACTCATTATACATGATTGGTTTTAGGTCAAACACTTTCAGTCAAGGTTGAGGACCTCTGAATAGAAACGAAATGATCTTAGAAGCTGAATTGAAGATGTTGTAGCTCGAGGTAGTGGTCAAGGTGTTATAAGTGAATTTGACACTTTTGAATAACCTGAGAACTAGACTGCAAGTCAACCCTGCAGGGCAACAGGAAGTTCACTGACATTAGATTCAGACGGAATCCTAATTCTTAATCTAAGGTCCTTACCTATAGATTCAATAAAGGAGATTTTCAAGAACAATTCAAGAGGCGGTTGCAAAATAGGGATGGTTGGATATCAAAGACAAGATCAGGGGTTTGCTACACAGTTTGAGGAAGCCTGTACAAGCAAATGATGACAGACACTGTGTTGGGTTGAAGTAGGAATCTCAGGCATTAGTGAGGATGCAGCAAGGGAAAACATTTATTGGTGAAGTTCAATACAAGGCTGATTCTATCAGTGATAGTGATGAACTAAATGGATATCTGGCATCAATGACCAACACTGGAGATAAATCACTTAGCACTTCACAGGTACACATTCTAACTAGTATATCTTTATCTAATTCAGAATTGTATGATTATTAAGTTTTGAAATGTATTATATTCATGTCAGCATGGTAGCATCTTAGAACTTAAATGCTTAATTGTTTGCTAAGAATAAGATTGCATGCTAGGATTCATAAATTTAAATAAGTACATTTCATACTTGATTTTCTATGCAGTAAAATGAATATCTAGAATTAGATAGGGTGTTCTAGATGGTTAGGTGTATCTCTAAACATTTGCTAGAACTTGATTTAAATCTTCTATGATTTAATACCTCTGCTAATGTTGTGAAAATTGTTAATAGGTAAACAGGTCATAGATCAGATATGTTATATTTTTTCTTATTGTGATAAATGACTTGTTAAGTGTATGTGGAATTTGGTATTGCTCATAATGTTTTATTCAAATATTCTGAATAATCTTAAAATTGTTTATGTGCTTATGTTCATATGATTTGCTCCCACTCATCTAATTGCACTTAAATGCCATATTAGATCATGTATTGGTTATTAGGGATAAGGTGATTAAAAGATGGTAGAATTATCTAAGTAGTCAGTAAGACTTGTTGATTCGAGGCTTAATTTAAAACTGATTTAGGTAATTAGAGATAATTAAAATGTTAGACAACGATAGAGATGGATTAGACATAATTAGTAATTAATTTGTTAGTTCTTCTATTCCATGTGCTTTTAGAAAATAATTGAATATCTGTAAATCTGCTTTACATCTGTTACACTTGTGTAAAATGATTAAAATAGATAATACTAATTTTTCTAATATGCATAAATTGAAGCTGTTGTTACCACTGTTGATAGTAATATCTCTAACCGATCTAGACTCAATTAAAGTTGAGTACCAAGAAGCTTAATCATTTGTGATTGCTGAGTATGTAACAAAAGACAAAAGTTATGTGACTTAATGAGATTTATTGTTCGAGGTATATGATTAAGATTAAAGCTTTGTTATCATAGTTGATTGAGAAAGCCTACTCAACGGTAACCTTTGGATATGACAACAAAGGATGTACAAGGGATTTGGCTATAATGATTTCTGGAATTGTCATCAATGGAAGCATCTTTCTTGTAAATGGACTTAAGAACTATCTACAGGGCACTAGGGAATTCTTTATCAAGGGTTTTCTGGAAAAGCATTAAAAAGGAAAAGTGTTAGATCACAAACAAAATGGTTGGAAGCTCACTCAAACTGAGAGTGAGGAAGTTTGTTTGTAGCTGACATGGATTTTGTATACAAAGGTGAAGTGAACCTTTCAATAAAGCTTCATCAGTAAAGAGTTAGCTATGGCAAAAAAAACTCTCACACTTGGGCAACAAGATAATGGAGTCTCCGATAAAGATGAAATTGGTGAGAGGACTGCTTCTTATGGAATTATATCTAGAAGGACATTTTGAAGTATGTCATATAGGGAAGTCAATGAAAACATCACATTGAAGCAAATTATGTAATGGAAGAAATATGCTTAGTGGTGGTTGATGACAACCCTAGTTACAATTTAGTGATGTTCTTGCATTCAACGGATAATATATCACAGATGGTAGTTGATGACAACAGGTAGATCAAGTTGGAAGCAAAATAAGCTGTGAGAACTTTGAAGTTAGATATTGGAACTCATTCTCACGAATGAAGTTCTAAATGATGTCTAAATTGATAAAGGTACTTTGAAGCTGAAGCAATTAACACAGCATGCTTCTTTAATCAACAAGGATCATGAAAAGACATCAAATGAGTTAATGGCCAACCAGAAGCAAACACTGAAGCTTTTTCGTGTCTTTGGAGGAAATTGATATTTATTAAAGATTTATATGAGTATCTTGGCAAGTTTGAAGTTAAGGCTCATGGAACAATTTCCCAGGCTACTCATTGAAGTCGAAAGATTATGAGGCGTATGTGATTGAAAACTAGAAGGTGATTGAAAGTCTGAATGTATCGTCCAACTACACCAAACTCTCAAGCATTCAAATGAAAGATAATTCTGAATCTTTGAAGTTTGACATCTTGTTAGAGTCAAATTCAGATACTGATGTTGAAACAGAGGTTGCAGAAGGAATCAATGATAATGATGATGATTCAGATCCCATTAGTGGAAATGGTAGTGAAACTACACAATTCATGAACTTTAACAGAATCCGCTGAAAAAGGTGAAGGATCTTCAACACATCCTAGCAGCAACTTAGGGGGAATAAATAAAAGAAGGATCTACTAGTCGTACTCAACACAATGAAGATCAAAGAAATTGTAAAGCATAATGTAACGTAGTATGTAATAGTGATAACGATAACTCAACTAAGAAACAAAAACAGATAAATAATACTAATATGCAGCACAGGAATCCAGAAGGACATGCAAACAGAAATCATACATACATCATTGCAGAACACTCAAGATGAAAAGTTTACTGAACGACAACGAGAGAAGTTCATTAATATGTTCAGGCCTCAGTAATAAATAAGTGTTCAGTAGATTTCAGACTAAAGACAGTGCAATGATTCAAGTATAGTTGTCAAAGGGTTTCAGTGATCAGAAGCAATGGATAAGTCCAAAGTTAATCAGCTGAAACAGAACAGAAATCAAGGGAATTCAATTCAGTGTTATTCGTTTGTGAACCAGACCAGTGCACTAAGCGTCAACACAACTAGAAAAGAATTGTCTTGGTTAATCAGAAGAAAATCAGTTGATCAAGCCAGAAGAGTGAAAATCAAGTGGTAAATACTTCAAGCATGTCAAGAAATTGGTTAAGGCAAGTATTACCACATTTGGTGGTTCTTACCCTCTTGAAGCAATGTAGTAGGCGCAACAAATTAATATTGGCGCAACAAAGTCATTCCAAGCCATCAAATCTCTAAGGGGAGAAGTTTGTGGCGCCTGCACTAGGGACTCAGTGTGCAGGCAAAACAAAAGTCACAAGGTGCAATAAAAAGCTTAAGGGAATGATTTTGTGGTGCCTACACTCTGTAAATAGAGTGCAGGCGCAACAAAGAAGATTAAGGCGCAACAAATCTTGATCAAAAGCATATCTCAAGTAACATGAAGATTTGTGGCGCTTATACACTACATCTAGTGTGCAGGCGCAACAAAAGGCACAACATAACTTCTAGAGACGCAACATACTTCTTTAAGTGGCGCCTACACACCACCACCACTTTTGCAGGCACAACAAAGGACTTAAACAATTGTGGAAATGATTTTCCAAAAAGTCTACAAATCATATATGGGTGAAAATCAATATGGACAGAAAAAGTTTTTCTTTCATCTTCAACAAAAGAGATACAGACGGGAGCTCCATTAAAGACATACATTTATATCACTCAACTGTACTTCTATTGTAACATTGATTGAACTCATTGAAGCTAATCATTTGATTAGAAGTATAGCACCTCAGGGATTTAATAAGACATTATTATTTCCCTAAATTTTTGTGTTTCATTTATTGCCATTTTAATATCTCAAGAACACAAACACTTAATCCGTAATATAACGAAAAATCTACCACATCGTATTCAACCCCCCATTCTATGATGATTTTGGACCTAACAATTAGTATTAAAACTTATTGATTGAAGTTACAAATCAAGATCCAAAAATAGTTTTTCGAAAAAGTGCATTTTTAGATCTAGAAAAATTTATATTGAAATTTCTTTATTTTTAAAGAAAATTCAATTTCGAATTTTTCAAAGATTTTAAGTTCACTAATTTTAAGAAGACTATCAATCATTAAGAATTCGAATTAAAATTTTATTTTTATTTTAATTGATTTAATTTTTAAGAAATTAATTATTTCTTGAGATTTAAAATTCTTCACAACCATGAGTACCCAAAAACTTAGTAGCATTAAAATCCCAGCATTTGATAAAAATGAATACATTTTATGGAAGAAGAAGATGTCCACTTTCATCAAATTAGCTAATTCTCAGTACATAGGAATTTTGGAAAATGGACCCTATGTACCTCAGAAGCTAACACCAGAAACAGTCTTAGATGACGGTGAACGGATTCATCAAGGATTTACCCCAAATGAGGCTTCAGAGTACACTGACACTAATAAAGATAGAGTTGCATGGGATAATCATCTTCAATGTATCCTAATGGATTCACTGGACACTACAATACTGAATCAAGTGATTAATTGCACAAGTGCCAAACAAATGTGGGATACGATTGATCTACTAATGGAAGGTACAGTAGAAGTGAAGAAAAATAGGCTGAATATTCTTACATCTCAGTATGAAGCGTTCAAGTCACTATCAGGAGAAAGTATCACTCAAGTCTTTGAGAGATATAACAATTGTTGAATGACTTATCACTGCATGAGTAGGTTTATTCACGTAGGGAGATTAATAGGAAATTCATGTTGACACTACCAGCACATCTGGAACACAAAATCTCTGCCATCAGAGAGAGAAGTGACATAAATGACATGTCCGTTGGAATTCTATATAGGAAGCTCAAGACTCATGAAATAGAGCAAGAGCAGAGACAAATCATTTATGGGTCAGGTACAGTGGACAGTAAGAATACAACACTGTTAAAAACTACAGCACTTGTAGCCAAGGATTTGGCTGTAACAGAGACCAGCTCAGTAAAGCCTGCTATTGAGATAGAAGAGATTCTAGAAGCTGAAATTTCAGAGAATGCTCAAGCAGGTGATGAATATGACTTCTCCTCATTGGAAGAACTTGAACACTTAAAAAACAAGACAATGGCCTATATGGCAGAAAAGTTCAAGAACCTCAGGTTTAGGAGGAACCCTAAGTACATATTCAAGAGTAACTCAAGTTACAGTGGTTCCAGTTTTAGAATTAGAAACCGAGGTGGTTCGTCTTCAGGTTCTTACAGCAAAGGAGGTTATAAGATGGGGATGGTAGACCACAGTAAGTTCAAGTGCTATAACTATGATGAACCTGGGCATTTTGCTACAGAATGCCGGAAGCCTAAGCAAGGAAAAAAAAGAAAGGAGTCGTATGACAAACTTAAGCAAAAGTATGATGCACTGGTAAAGAAGCATCAGGGCAGAGCTTATATAGCCGAGGGAAAGAGCTGAGATGACTCAGACAATGATGAAGATGAGATATATGGAAATGTTGCACTAATGGCAGACTCTTCAGAGGCATCACCTCAGTCATCCAAGGTATCATTTCTTTCCACAGTTGATATGTCTAATTCTAATTATAAGAAAACTGTAGAAGATCTTAGTGTAGAAATGTTTAACATTCACACAAGCATGCTAGCATCTGAAGAAGAAAATGTTAAACTAGTTCTAAAGAATAAAATGCTAGAAGCTAGAAATGAAGAACTAGAGCTTGCATGTGTTAACCTAGAAGATCTAAAACAGAAGATAAAATATCTATAGAATAGAGACAAATGCAACCAAGAAGTAGAAACTGCGCTTAGGAATAAAATTTCTGAGTTAAAGTTAAAACTTCAAGCTTATAAGAAATCTGTTAATCTTGTTAAGGAGGCAATAGATAAACAAGTCATAGGTCAGAAAACAGGATTATGATTTGACTATGATAAAAAGGAAGGAAAGAGACATGTGGAATCAATTGTTGAGGAAAGTCCTATGAAGCAAGATATCCCACATGTGTTAAAAAATGTTGCTAAGCCCCTATACAAGAAGTTTGTCTTCGAACCCCTAGATGAAGAACATATGTTAATGAAAGAAGAAATTATTGTTGAAGATCAAAAGAAAGAGGAAGTAAGTAAAGAGAATTTGCCTAAGAAATCTGTAAAAATTATAGAACCTAAGGAACAGATTAAAAGTAATTTAGGCAAGATGAAAAGAAGAAAGCTAACAGAAATGGCAAGAGAGGTGTTAACAAGAAAAATGATTATGCCTTTTCTCTCAAAGCAATTAGGAAAGTTTGTAATAATTGTAATTCTACTGGTCATCTTACGCATGCATGCAAAAATATAAAAGTTATAAAAGAAGAAACTCCTAATGTGCCTGCCATGCCTGCCATGTCTATCCCTCATCAACCATGTGGTAAAGTAGGATGCATGCCATGTGCTTTCAACATCATGTCTGCATACATAAACTTAATAAATTCTTCATCTAGTACTTGCATGAATATAGATGTGAACATGAATAGAAAGCATGTTAGGGCAAAGACTGCTAGTCCTCCTAAGTCTAGCAAGGAAGCCCCTGTCCCTAAGCCTAAAGACATTTCTATCAAGGCTAAACCAAAGGGCAAGGGCACAATCGATGAGAAAGACAAGGACCAGAAAATTTCTGCAGCTAAATCTGTTTACTTATCTAAACCTCTCGGACCCAATCAAATTTGGGTGCCAAAGAAGAAGTAATCAATCTGTGGTTGCAGGGCATAGCAAAGAACAAGCGTGTCATGTGGATTCTCGATAGCGGCTGTTCAAGGCATATGACTGGTGATAGGGCTCTGCTATCAGATGTGATTGAGAAAGCTGGCCAGATAGTGACCTTTGGAGATAACAACAAGGGATTCACAGCGGGATATGGCAATCTGGAAATTGGAAATGTTATCATAGAAAATATCTCTCTTGTGAATGGATTAAAACACAACCTTCTAAGTATCAGTCAGTTCACTAACAAGGGCTTCAAAGTAACTTTTGAAAAAGAAAGATGTGCAATCCAAAATAGGAAAGATGCGAAGCTTACTCTTCAAGGAGTGAGAAAGGGGAATTTTTTTGTGGCTGATTTATTCTCTACAAGTAAAGGTGAAGCTCAATATTTTTACAGCAAAGCTTCAACAGAGGACAGTTGGTTATGGCACAAGAAACTATCACACCTAAACTTTAAAGCAATGAACTCTTTAGTCAAGAGGGAATTGGTTAGAGGCTTACCTGAGATGGAATTATGTCAGAAGGTCTGTGTGAAGCATGTGAAAAAGGGAAATCAAAGAAAGCATCTCACCGAAGCAAAGATTCTTCAGACATTATTGAACCACTGCAACTTTTGCATATGGATTTATTTGGCCAAGTAAATGTCATGTCTATGTCAAGGAAAAGATATGCACTAGTTGTTAGTGTTAGTGTCCTAGAGACAATACTTTATGATAAACAATTAAAGATTATGTTTACTTGATTATTTAATTAATATTTATTATGTCTTTATTTACTGCGTTATAAAGACATAATAAATGTCCTTGGAATATTAATACGAATTATATATCTTTAAGTATGTGACTTAAAAATGAGATTATATTAACAGTATTATATTCCTAAAAGTCCCTAGTCGAGTATTATTATTTAAGGACAATAGTAATGCAATATGACTAGCATGTTTGTTGACTGATGACCACATCTCATTGGTCATAGGTATGGTGATACTAAAGTCAAGAACATAAGTGCATGTCTCAATACATGGCACTGGACAGACCCGCTGTGAGAATCTACATGTTAATAAGTGTCATAAGAAATTCTCACTGTGATAATAATGTATTGATCCTTTGACTTGAAATCATTATATTTCTATACGAGAATTAATATACTTTGATTACACTCAAAGTTACCTTTAACCGGGTAATGATAAAGGTGGACATTGGGTATGCTATGAATCGTATGAGAAATATGAATGATAGATATAGGATTTAACCCTCCTATTTTAGGAGTGATATTATTGGCCTCTTGATTGAGTGAGACTATAAAATGCATGACCATGCTCAAATGTTGATTTGATTAATAGTCTACTCATTGATCAAGGAAACCCGGATTAAACGTTGAAGAGGATGACACAATACATGCCTCGAGTTTGATCTATAAGATAAGGTTAAAGGGATTATATTACATTGTACATTATTCACGAAAGTTTTAATTGAATCACCAATTATTATTATTACTTGGGTAGCAATGATGTATTACTAGATGCCTCTCATTGTTTATAATTTTATTATTAGAATATACAATTATTGCCAACGTAATAATAACCTAAAGGGTCACACACAAAGAACGTTTAAACGGAGTGTTATTTAAATTATGAATTTAAATACTGTTATTATTATTAATTCAAATTTATTTATTTAATTAATTAAGTGAGACTTGATTAATTATATAAATATTAGAATTCGAATTTAATAATAATATAAATCCGAAATCTGAATGAGTTTTAAAAGGTCCAATCAGATTAGGGTTTTGGCCCAAGTCCCTCTCTCCCCTATATATACATAAAGATGTATAGTTTAGGGTAATAGTTGAGATAATTCGTTTTTTAATAAAACCCTTGAAGCTCTACGTTTCCGAGAGGCTAGAGAAAGAGAGAGACAAAGAGGCGGAAATAGGCTAGTACCTAACTCCGGTGATTGTTAGACGAATGACGTTCATGTGGATACCGATTGAGAGTAGATTTCTGTGAAGGGCTGCTGTGATTCATCGCTTCTGGACCTCTATAATCATCATAAGGAAAGATTTAATAAGGTACACATCCGATTCTCCATAATCATCCGTCAATTATACACGGATCCTACGTTTGGAATTCGTCATTTTTTTATTATTTAGCGTAATTCCGCTGCGTATATGTGCCTGAATCCCAACAATGGTATCAGAGCTACGTGTATAAATAAGATGATTTGGTTACGTGTTTAACAGTTTTTCAATATATTCCAGTGTGTATATGATCTGTCATGCATGTATATTGATACTGCCTTTGTATGAGACTTAATATGCATGCTGTCATGTTGATGTATGATTAAAACTATTACATAATGTGTATCTGGTTATTCATATGATGATTACAAAGATGATGATACTAGCATGTTAATAATTTGCCATGACTGATTTATATGCCTTATTGCGATTTGTATATATATTATGCATGTGGGTCAGTTTTTATAGTGATATAAACTGGTGAACAGATTGTGTTGGACATGATTTGTTAACTGGGATATGATCAGTAGGTATATGATACATGCTTCTGAAACTGTATAAGATGCAGTGGGGAAAAGACCAACAGATATGATCTGTATTGAATATGAATTTTTATTTTTATGACATGGGGAGATTTTGTCAACAACGGATTATTAATCTGTAAGAAAGTTGGGTTTTAAGTGAGACCGCTTGTGACTTCTCCAACGATCTGGAAATCAAACCATTGACGAATATTGAAATGGATTATTTAATCAAGGAAAAATTGAGAATCTCTTTATGATGGGATCATGATCGTTAAATAATAATCCCTAAACAAATATTAATTTAATATAGATGCCTTCCAATGTTTATACACATTAAGATCTAGATTGAGAAGGAGTGGGTTTGCCAAAGTAAAGTGCTCTTATCAATCATGGGAAAATGTGATAAGTAAGTAATTGTACTTTATTTATTAAATGTTGGGTCTAACTTAACTAAATCATCACAATAGGATTGTGGGTTTAGAGGCATAGAGTTTGGTGAGATTTATTAGAAAAATGTGTACAAAGGGTTGTTCCACCAAACTATCCAAGAGTTATATTTGATATAATTGACAAATGTTGTCTACCTAAATAGTCGTGTTTTGGGTGTATTAGCCAACGCTATCTTGAAACATGGATGAAATATGGATCTTGGCTCACTAGAAAGATTTGATGAAATACTTTCCGAATTAATAGTTAGGGCTATTGATTTGAATAAAATAGTGGGAGATATATATTATGAATGTATATGATAATCACTTGAACATAATTAAAATTCTACAAACTAACTAAATTTATGCATTTTAACATTGTAGATATTTAAATGGCAAACAATACAAATACTTTCTCCGTACAAGCAACCCTTGAGAAGGACAAGCTGACAGGAACTAACTTCCTTGATTGGTATAGGAATTTGAGGATTGTCCTCAGGCAAGAGCGTAAGCTCCACGTCATTGAAATTCCTTCTCCTGCTCCTCCTGATTAGAATGCAACTCGCGCTCAACAAAATGCTTATCAGAAGTATATTGATGATGCGATTGATGTGGCATGTCTCATGCTAGGAACCATGAGTGCTAAGCTTCAAAAACAACATGAGCATATGGATGCTTATGAGATGATTGAACATCTTCAAAGGATGTTTGAAGGACAGGCTCGTCAAGAAAGATTCGACACGAGCAAAGCATTGTACGCTTGCAAGCAGAGAGAGCATCAACCTATTCAACCACATGTTCTGAAGATGATAGGTTATATTGAGTATCTTGATACTTTGGGTTTCCCGATTGGTCGAGAAGCTCAGATTGACTTAATCTTACAATCTTTGAACAAGAACTACACTCATTTTGTTATGAACTACAATATGAATGAGATAGACAAAACACCTACTGAATTGTTGGCTACGTTATGAACTGTTGAAACCAACATGAAAAAGGCCGAACCTGCTCCCATATTGATGGTGAACAAGAAAGGTAAGGCTAAAGGGAAAGGTAAATGGAAGGGAAAGAAGAAGATCAGATCTGATTCTGCTCCCAATCCAAAGGCTAATCCCAAACAAGCTTTAAAGCCTAAGGGTGTTGTTGCAAAGGGTGATTGTCACTACTGTGGTAAACCAGGTCATTGGAAGAGAAACTGTCATGCTTATTTAGAGGATCTGAAGAAGAAGAAGGCTGGTCAAGCTTCTGATTCAGGTATTTAAGTTATAGAGGTCAATTTGTCTGCTTCTACATCATGGGTTTTGGATACTGGATGTGGTTCTCACATTTGTATAAATGTGCAGGAACTACAAAGGAGTAGGACTTTGGCTAAGGGAGAGGTCGACCTACGAGTTGGCAATGGAGCAAAGGTTGCTGCTTTGGATGTAGGGACTTATCATTTATCGTTGCCCACTAGGCTTATTTTAGAACTTGAGAATTGTTTTTACATGCCTACAATTTGCAGAAACATTATTTTGGTTTCTTGTTTGGACAAGAAAGGTTTTGTTTTTTCAATTCAGAACAATTGTTGTTCCTTTTCTTTGAATAATGTTGCCTATGGGGTTGCACGTTTGTTTAACAGTTTATATGTTCTTGATTTAGACACTCATATCTATAATGTGAATAACAAACGACTTAAGACTAATGACTCAAATCAAACATACCTTTGGCACTGTCGTTTAGGCCATATAAATGAGAAACGCTTTTCCAAGTTACATAAAGATGGATACTTGGATAAGTTTGATTTTGAATCATACGAAGCATGTGAACCCTGTCTCATTGGAAAAATGACTAATGCTCATTTTACTAAGCAAGGTGAAAGGGCCACTGAACGATTAGAACTAATACATAGTGATGTATGTGGTCCTATGCGTGCTATGGCAAGATGTGGCTTTTACTACTTTATCACGTTTACTGATGATTTCAGTAGATATGGATATGTGTATCTTATGAAGAACAAATCCAATTCTTTCGAAATGTTCAAAGAACACAAAGCTGAAGTACAAAAGTAGACTAGCAGAAGTATTAAGACTCTACGATCTGATCGTGGGGGAGAATACTTAAGCCATGAATTTAAGAGTTTCTTAAAAGAGTGTGGTATCGTATCACAACTCACTCCTCCCGGAACACCACAATGGAATGGAATTTTTGAGAGGAGAAATCGTACCTTGTTGGACATGGTGCGATCAATGATGAGTCATGCAGATCTTCTAATTAGTTTCTGGGGCTACGCCCTGGAGACGGCTGCTTATACACTTAACCGAGTTCCTACTAAAACGGTTCAGAAGACTCCATATGAGATATGGACTGAGAAATGTCATAGCATGTCATTTATGAAAATATGGGGATGTGAAGCGTTTGTGAAACGTTTACCTTTTGATAAGATAGGACCTAAATCAGACAAATGTAACTTTGTGGGATACCCAATTGAAACAAAGGGTTATTCATTCTATAATCCTTTCGAGAACAAAGTGTTTGTTGCTCGAACTGCAGTTTTTCTTGAAAGAGAAATGCTTTTGAAGAAAAATAGTGGGAGAATAATAGATCTCGATGAAGTTCGAGGCCTATAAGATTAAATTGAACCAATGGAGGAACTTGAGCAGGATGTACAAGAACACAACACTGCTCAAGAAACACAGGTTGTTCGTAGGTCTAGTAGGATTCGCCATGAGCCTAAGAGATATTATGGATTTCTCTTAACTCAAGATGGTGATGTGATGCTTATCGACGAAGATGAGCCTCTCACCTACCAAGACGCTATGAACACTCCAGAATCCAAGAGATGGATGGATGCCATGAAATTTGAGATGGAATCCATGTATACTAATCAGGATGGTAATGTACAGACCTATAAGGCACGATTGGTGGCAAAAGGTTTCAAGAAAATTTATGGTATTGACTATGATGAGACTTGTTCACCAGTAGCTATGGTCAAGTCCATCAGGATTTTGCTTGCTATAGCTGCTTACTATGATTATGAAATCTGGCAGATGGATGTCAAAACCGCTTTCTTAAATGGGAGCCTTGAAGAAGATGTGGATGTGTACATGACACAGCCTGAGGTTTTTGTTGATCCAAAGCATGCTGTAAAGGTATGTAAGTTGCGTCGATCCATTCATGGATTGAAACAAGCCTCAAGGAGATGGAATATTCGTTTTGACGAAACCGTCAAAGAGTTTGGGTTTATTCAAAATGAAGATGAACCATGTGTTTACAAGAATTTTATTGGGAGCAATGTAGCATTCCTAGTACTATATATTGATGACATATTAATAATAGGGAATGACATTCCTTCTTTACAGGCTGTTAAGACTTGGTTGAATAAAAATTTCTCAGTGAAAGACTTAGGCGATGCGACCTATATATTAGGATCAGGATCTATAGAGATAGATCAAGAAGAATGATTGGCCTAAGTCAGAGTACATACATTGACAAAGTTTTGCATCGATTTGGGATGCAAAATGCTAAAAGGGGCTATGTCCCGATGTCTCATGGGATATCGATCTCTAAAGAAAACAGTCCTAAGTCATTGGATGATAAGGACTGTATGAGTAAAGTTCCATATGCGTCGGTAATTGGTTCTATAATGTATGCAATGATATGTACTCGTCCTGATGTCTTGTATGCTTTGAGCATGACGAGTAGATACCAGTCCAATCCAGGTAAAGGTCATTGGACGACAGTCAAGAATATTCTTAAGTACTTGAAAAGGACTAAAGATTAATTTTTGGTATATGGAGGAGAGGAAAAGCTGGTAGTAAAAGGTTACACCGATGCTAGTTTCCAAACAGACAATGATGATTCGATCTCTCAGTCTGGTTTTGTATTTTGTCTAAATGGAGGTGCTGTAAGCTGGAAAAGTTCAAAGCAAGAGACGGTTGCCGATTCTTCAATGGAGGATGAGTATATTGCTGCCTGTGAAGCAGCCAATGAGGCTGTCTGGATTCAGAATTTTATTTCAGGTCTTGGTGTGGTTCCTTCGGTCGCAGATCTGATAGATTTATACTGCGATAATAACGGAGCCATTTCACAGGCTAAGGAACCAAGGTTTCATTCCCGAACAAAGCATATACTCAGACGATACCATCTTCTTCGAGAGATTAATAATCGAGGGGATATACATATTTGTAAAGTGCATACAAATGAGAACATTGTAGATCCACTGACCAAGGCTTTGTCGCAACAGAAGCACGAAGGTCATACTAGTTCCATGGGTATTAGATACATGAGAGATTGGCTCTAGTACAAGTGGGAGATTGTTAGTGTTGGTGTCCTAGAGACAGTACTTTATGATAAACAATTAAAGATTATGTTTACTTGATTATTTAATTAATATTTATTATGTCTTTATTTACTGCGTTATAAATTGAAAGCATAATAAATGTCCTTGGAATATTAATGCGAATTATATATCTTTAAGTATGTGACTTAAAAATGAGATTATATGAACAATATTATATTCCTAAAAGTCCCTAGTCGAGTATTATTATTTAAGGACAATAATAATGCAATAAGACTAGCATGTTTGTTGACTGATGACAACATCTCATTGTTCATAGGTATAGTGATACTAAAGTCAAGAACATAAGTGCATGTCTCAATACATGGCACTGGACAGATCCGCTGTGAGAATCTACATGTTAATAAGTGTCATAAGAAATTCTCACTGTGATAATGATGTATTGGTCCTTTGACTTGAAATCATTATATTTCTATACGAGAATTAATATACTTTGATTACACTCAAAGTTACCTTTAACCGGGTAATGATAAAGGTGGACATTGGGTATGCTATGAATTGTATGAGAAATATGAATGATAGATATAGGATTTAACCCTCCTATTTTAGGAGTGATATTATTGGCCTCTTGATTGAGTGAGACTATAAAATGCATGGCCATGCTCAAATGTTGATTTGATTAATAGTCTACTCACTGATCAAGGAAACCCGGATTAAACGTTGAAGAGGATGACACAATACATGCCACGAGTTTGATCTATAATATAAGGTTAAAAGGATTATATTACATTGTACATTATTCACGAAAGGTTTAATTGAATCACCAATTATTATTATTACTTGGGTAGCAATGATGTATTGCTAGATGCCGCTCATTGTTTATAATTTTATTATTAGAAAATAAAACTATTGCCAACGTAATAATAACCTAAAGGGTCACACACAAAGAACATTTAAATGAAGTGTTATTTAAATAATATTATTATTATTAATTCGAATTTATTTATTTAATTAATTAAGTGAGACTTGATTAATTATATACATATTAGAATTCGAATTTAATAATAATATAAATCCGAAATCTGAATGGGTTTTAAAAGGTCCAATCATATTAGGGTTTTGGCCCAAGTCCCTCTCTCCCTTATATATACATAAAGATGTATAGTTTAGGGTAATAGTTGAGATAATTCGTTTTTTAATAAAACCTTAGCAGCTCTACGTTTCTGAGAGGCTAGAGAAAGAGAGAGACAAAGAGGCAGAAATAGGCTAGTACCTAACTCCGGTGATTGTTAGACGATACGACGTTCGTGTGGATACCGATGGAGAGTAGATTTCTGTGAAGGGCTGCTGTGATTCATCGCTTCTGGACCTCTATAATCATCATAAGGAAAGCTTTAATAAGGTACACATCCGATTCTCCATAATCATCCGTCAATTATACACGGATCCTGCGTTTGGGATTCATTATTTTTTTATTATTTAGCGTAATTCCGTTGCGTATATGTGCCCGAATCCCAACACTAGTAATTATAGATGACTATTCCAAGTACACGTGGGTGTTGTTTCTAGCCTCAAAGGATGAAGCCCCTCAATCAATCATTGATCACATAAAGGAGATAGAAGTAGAAACTGGTTTGTCTGTCAGAAAAATAAGGTCTGACAGTGGAACAGAATTCAGAAATATAACCCTGAATGAATTCTGCGTTGAAAAAGGAATTTCAAGACAATACTCAGCGTCCAGAAATCCACAACAAAATGGAGTAGTAGAAAGGAAAAACAGAACTTTGGTTGAAGCAGCAAGAACAATGCTGAATGAAGCTAAGTTACCTCTATACTTTTGGGCTGAAGCAGTCAACACGGCTTGCTACACTCAATATCATACCATGATTAATAAAGATCATGATAAGTCTTCGTACGAGATAATGGCAAACAAGAAACCAACACTGAAATACTTTCATGTGTTTGGAGCAAAATGCTTTGTATTGAAAGATGATGAGCATCTAGGAAAGTTCGAATCTAAGGCTCATGAAGGCATATTTCTTGTCTACTCTTTGGAATCTAAGGCGTACAGGGTTTATGTGATTGAACACAAGAAGGTCATTGAAAGCATGAATGTAACTTTCGATGATCTCAAGCTCCCTAGTCTACAAAAAACAGACGACACTGAAACTCTGCAGTTTGAAAACTTGAACTCAGATGAAGGTGAAATGGAACCTGAAGCTGCAATAGAAAGACAAATACCAAATGAGAGTATCATCTATGATGATTCTGACCCAAGTAGTGGAAACAGTGGAAGATTCACAGAAACTACTAATAGTGGCAGAGATTCATTCTCAACCAAGCAGCAGCTCAGGGGGAGCAACTGAAAGATCTACTAGCAGGACTCAGCACGTCAATGATAATCAAGCTGAATCATCTAGGACACTTCTGCCTAAACTTGCTTCTAGGCATAGGGTCTGGAGTAGAGATCACCCCTTTGAGTTGATTTTAGGAAATCCAGATGCTGGAGTTCAAACTAAACTTGCTTCTTAGAATGAATGTTTATTCTCTGGTTTTATCTCTGAAATAGAGCTAAAGAAAGTGGAAGAAGCATTGAAAGATCCAGATTGGGTAATAGCTATGCAAGAAAAACTCAATCATTTTCAGAGACAAAAAGTTTGGAAGCTAGTACTCAGGCCAAAGAACAAGTCTATTATTGGCACAAAGTGGGTATTCAGAAATAAACTGGATGAAGATGGCATTGTTATAAGGAACAAAGCCAGACTGGTTGCTAAGGGTTATTCTCAAGAAGATGGAATAAATTATGATGAAATATATGCACCAGTGGCAAGGCTTGAAGCTATCAGGATGTTTCTGGCATTCGCAGCACATTCCAACTTTAAAGTTTATCAAATGGATGTGAAGAGTGCATTCCTGAATGGAAAGCTTGAAGAAGAAGTGTATGTGGAACAACCCCCAGGGTTTGAAGATCCAGAATTTGCATATTTTGTATACTTCCTCTTCAAGGCACTTTATGGCCTAAAGCAAGCACCTTGGACATGATATGACACTCTATCTATATTCTTACTTGAAAATGGTTTCAGTAGAGGTGTCATAGATAAGACTCTGTTTCATAAAATGTATAAAAAAGACATGATATTAGTACAAGTATATGTGGATGACATTATATTTGGTTCTACTAATGATCAATTGTATAGTAGATTTGCTAAGCTAATGCAGAGTAAATATGAAATGAGCATGATGGGAGAGCTGAATTACTTCCTTGGACTCCAAGTAAGCCAAAGGAAAGATGGAATCTTCATTTGCCAGACCAAGTACATCAAAGATCTTTTGAAGAAGTATGGTCTTGAAGATGCATCATCAGCTAAAACTCCAATGGCAACGGCCACTAAGACTGATCAGCTCATTACTTTACAAGCTATTACTTTACCTAACTGGTAAGAAGGTAGATATTACAAGCTATAGAGGTATGATTAGCTCATTACTTTACCTAACTGCTAGTAGGCCAGATATTATGTTTTCTACATGCTTATGTGCTAGGTTCCAGTCTAACCCTAAAGAATCACATCTTATAGCTGTTAAACAGATTTTTAGATATCTTAAGGGAAGTCTGAATCTTGGAATTTGGTACCCTAAAGATACAGGTTTTGACCTTGTTGGCTATACAGATTCTGATTATGCAGGGTGTAGGATTGATAGAAAGATTACATCAGGTAGTTGTCAATTCCTTGGTAGAAGATTGGTGTCCTGGTATAGCAAGAAGCAGCACTCAGTTGCAATGTCAACAGTTGAAGCTGAATATGTTTCTGCTGGAAGTTGCTGTGCACAAATTCTGTGGATAAGGAACCAACTTCAAGACTATGGACTGTTGCTGAACAAAACTCCAATATTCTGTGACAACACAAGTGCCATAGCCATCACAAACAATCCTGTTTAACATTCAAGGACCAAGCACATTGATATCAGGTATCATTTCGTTAGAGAGCATGTCATGAATGGTACTGTAGAATTATATTTTGTACCTACAGAGCAGCAAATTGCAGACATCTTCACTAAACCACTGGATGAAATCACTTTCACTAGACTGGTTTATGAACTTGAGATGTTAAATTCTACTAAATAATAAGTTAGTAATCAAAAACTGCAATTTGAAGCTGATAAATTCACTGGTTAATTAATGTTAATATTTTTAGGACTTGTGAATTTATTTACCAAATTATTTTCCAGTCAATATGATTAATTATTAGATAAATACCTTGTGCATGCCTGCTAATTTTATTAATCTGGTATTTATTTAATTTTGCTCTTACAAATATTTTAAGTGCTTGTATTTAATTGATAAATTCTTTGCACTTATATATTTAAATTTTATTTGAAATTACTTTAAATAAAAATAATGAATATTTATATTTATTCTTATATTTAAAATAAAAGTAAAATAATAAGAAGCATAATTTATTTATGATAATAATTTTAACAATTAATGTTATTATTGTTATTAATAAATATTTTGTGAAATAATATTTGTTAGTAATTAATTATTATTGATTAATTATACAAATTATTCATAAATATTATTTATTTTATTTTTAACAAAATCTAGGAACACTTGAATTGAACAAGTACTTTGTGGCGCTCAAAGTGTTTAGTGGCGCCTATACAGTGTGTTAACTGTATAGGCGCAACATAATGTATCTCAGTACTTAGTATATTTTTATGACAACCCAAGTGGCTCCTATAGGATTTTGTTGCGTCTACACAGTGATTTCACTGTAAAGGCGCAACAAAATACTTGAAGATTTTGATTGCTTTAGTGGCGTCAGTAAAATTTTGTGGTGCCATCACAGTGAACACACTGTGGAGGCGCAACAAAAAGTTTAGTGCTAATTTAGTTGCGTCAGTCTATTTAGTGGCGCCTACACAATGCATCCACTGTGCAGGCGCAACTAAAGTACTTAGCATTTTTTGTGGCGCCTCTATATATATGTGTTGTTTTGATGCACTTCATTATATACATACACAGTACATACACTCTCTAAGGCGCAGCAAAAAAAACACACAGATCTACCATTTTTAATCAAACATAATAAAGCCAATTTTTGTCCGATTGTTAATCTAAAATCAAATTTGTGCAACCCACATACAATCCTATCATTTGCAAGTGGTTCCATTATTTTTGGTGAAGATTCAAAAAACTCTCAATTTTTCACTCTCGAACATTTTGGCTAAGGTTTCAAATTTTTTAAAATCGATTAAAAATTGTGATAAAATAAAAAGAGTGCTTAAAATTACTAGGATATCAACATTTAATTATTTTACAAAGATCTAAGTAATTTTTAATATTAGGGTTTGGTTCGTAATTTACTAAAATTATTCGATATTAATTAGTAATTTTAATTCGTAAAAATTACGTCTCAATTTGTTAAAATGACAGGTAATTTTGAGATTAAAAAGACTAATTATTTGTCAATTTTAGTAAATGACTAGACTGAAGTAGGAGAGTTAGGTATCTGGGCTCGATATTTAAATGAACAGTCTATAGTCCGGTACACACTAACAATTTCTGTTCCTTTGAATAGAAATTTGTTAAGACAGGTTTACAGGTATGCACAGGACACATCTGCAAATGGCATCTCTGCCTTCACTTGTAAGATTCAGAGATAGAAGGTGCGAATAACTGAGAACAACATCAATCGAGCACTTCATCTGCCTTTTAAAAATTTTGATGACGAACCATCACAGGCAGATCTGGACAACTTCTTCATGTTCCTGGACAATTTTGATGACTACACCAGAGTTAACAACAATCTTCCGAAGAAAATTTACAAGAATCAACTACCCGAGGAGTGGAACTTGTTTTTCAACATCCTGTCTCAGGGCTTTGCACCGAAGATAGGTGGCTTCCATGGAATCACTCAGTTCGACAAGGTGATTGGCTTTGTAGTGGCTTCTGGGTCCAGGCTAAATATTGGCAAGATGATCATGATAGAGATTCTGAAGAACCAGGCCAAGATGGAGAACTTCTGTTTATATCCAAGATTCTTGCAGTTGGTGTTGAATCAAGTGCTGACTGCTGTTCAACTACAAGGGTTTCAGAACAGTCCATTGGAAGAGTCACCCTCACTCCAGTTCAAAACAATTCTTTTACTACAGAATGAGGCTGACTACCCCAATAGGTATACCCCTGCCCCAATGACTGATCCTATTAGAGATTTATTTGATCTTCTTAGACAGGGTAATGAAGAAGAAGAAGTAGAAGAAGAAGAAGAAGAAGAAGTTGCAGAAGAAGGAGAAGCAGCAATCTCTGAAGAGGAAAATGAAGCCGAAACCTCAAGTGAATCTGGAACCTCAACAGCATCAGAAGAGGAAGATCTAAGCTCTGAAAAAGAAGATGAAATTATGGAAGAAGCTGGTTCTGAACATGAGCAAGAACATATTCCTGCAGACAAAGAACAAAGGAATAGCCCTGAAACTCAAAAAAAGGAGATAGTTGTTGAGGCAGAAGTGGAAGAACCTCAGACTACAGAAGTGTACATCCCTAATTCTTCTTATGAACAAATGGATGAAGGTACACTTCTTGACTTTGACTTCCCTGCTTTTCTAACAGATGAATATATCACAATATCTCCTTCTATGCCTCAAACAACAATGCACACACAAGAGCCCTCAGTGGCCTTCAAAATTGGCAATGAACTTGGTCAAAACCAACCAGTTCTAACCCCTGCCACAAAATAACAAACACTCCCTTCAACTCCACAAACTCGAAAAAGACCCACTGATTTAGATGATAGGGAGTCCCTACCGAATCAGGAATTTATTGAAATATCCCCTACAGCTCTGCCCTCTCTAAAATGACGTAAAATGAATTTTAAACCTAGGGCAACTGTGAGCCAGGAACCTGATTCTCCAATCTCTGACGACCTTCTCTTTCTTCGTAACCTCAATTCTGAAATTGACCGAATCCTGAAAGGTACGGGGACAGAATCAGAGGTTGTAACATCATCCGCTACTTCAGTAGCTATTACTGTTTTGGTTGATCCAATTCAAAATCTGTCTTCACAGACAATTGGGGGCATCACTGACTCTAACGAGTCGTTCATTACATTGTCAAATGTGGTGACCTCCCTAGACTTAACATCGCCAGATCCTGCTCAGGATGTTTTCCCTCCCCAAAAGGGTGACGTGGAAAGGCAACTCTTTCATAGAAGGGAAGAGGTCTCCATTCAAGGAGTAGCTGTGTCAACAGCATCACCACTTCAAGTGGAAGTGCCTTCATAGGCGTCGCGGGGCCCCAGAGGCTCTCACTTGTCAATCATTACATTGCCTGAGGTGGTGACCCCCCTGGAAATTCCAAGTCCAGCTCCTACATAGGAGGTCCTCCCCACCTTATCAGGTCAGACGGAGGGACAACACTGTAATATCCCGTTTTTTTATATATATGTTAATTATATAATTAGTTTTAATTATATAGTTAATATATGTATTTTGCTTATTCTATTAATAATTGGAATAGGAGTAATAATAATATTAAAGGTTATATTATTATTCTTCTTCTATTAGGTATTTGAGAAATAGAATAATATATATACAAGTTATATGTTATTCTAAACCTATTCAACGTAACTTCTACTAGAGCCGTACTTGGAGACTAAGGTTTAGGAAGAGAGCAAACTTTAGAAGGGATTTCTTGTGTTCTTCTATTAATCTAAGGTGAGGGTTTTGATTTCTTCTTCTCCATGCCCATGTCATGTTCGTCTTCCTATTTGTTTATGCTAAAATTCGTATTTGATAAAATCTGCAACTCAAACCTGTTGTAAAATTCATAACTGATTCGTTTGTAATCAGAATTCATTGATTCTTGATATTCTGGAAAGCTTGTTTCGATATCTACAATTTTGGATAATGCATATTCTGTGAAATAAGGGTCTAACTATGTCCAAAATTGTGTTCTTTGTTACCCTTCAGTTTTATGTCATGAACACTTTTTCGTATATTCAAAAATTCACTATAAATCGTTCTTACGTCGAAAAATTAATCGTGATATCAATATGGAAAGCTTGAGCTATATTCTTTCGTTCTTAGTTATACCCATTGAATGCTTTAAATGATTCAAATGCCTAAACTAACTTACAAAAATTCAGGGTTATTTATACTTTTCTGCAGAGTTGGTTCATATTCAAAAATACATATCTCCTTTGTTATTCATCATAAAATTTGATCTTTATCAGTTATAAAACCTCTGCAAATGCTCTGTAATTGTCTAGTTATAATCGAATTGATATCAGATTGTTTTATTTGTCTAAATCAGCTTTTAACCTGACTTGGTCCTGAATAATTTCTGCTTTGTTACTTGAAATTCTAAAATTCATAACAAATTCGTTATCTGTTCGTTTATTCTGAATCTTTTCATTCTGGAATCCTTGTTGAATGTACTTTAACTCTCTATTTGATCATTTTCCCAGAATCTTGGTCTATCTGCTGTTAAAATTCGAATTACTATAAGTTATGAACTACTAACCTTTTTCAGCATTCGAATTTCTTTGTTCATTGGTATTCGATGCATTGTTTTTGAATCCTTATATTCTTGAACAATTATTAGTTATTTCAAATTATGATTCGATATCTTTGGTATTTGTTCATTTGCCATTAGTTTATACAGTGATCATTAGTTACGAGTGATTGGTCCTAAAATGATTTGGCTCGATTATCGGGAATTATTAGGATAATGTTTTCTTAGTAGAAGTTTATGGACTTTATTAGGCATGTATACATGCAACCTAAGGGTGGCTCCTTGTGAAACGCCTCTGCATACCGGTATTGCATTTGTATTAGTATTTGTATTCTATATTCGTACATTACATGATCACATTATTTGTCATCCGTTATTAGAGATTTGTTTATTGGTTGTATCACAGTCATCCATCGTATCTTCCATATGTTTTTACTTTGATCATATATTCATTATGGTATCTGTCGTTGTACTTCGAATTGTATTATTATTTACATTTGGGCCCTTCGGACACCTCACTGAGCTTTGTTCGCTCACCCTTTTTGTTTTATTCTTTCCTCAGGTATTGATGATTAGTTTCGCGGTGAGGATGGGGTCACTTTGGGTAGACGACCATTAGTAGTTTTCATTGGTTCATGATTTGAATAAATTGGCAAACTTTAGACCCTCATTAGTTTAAATTGGTACTTTCATTTTGTTTTGCAGCCTGAGTTATGGCTTTCAAAACTCTATTGTTTTTAAGATACGAATTTTATTAGGTAATAAGAGTAGACATGATGCCTTTTAGACTTATTAGAAATTGTTGTTTTCTTATATTAATTCATCATATAGCGTCCGCACTCTGACTTTAGATTGATTATCAACATTAAGGTCTCGCCTCAGAAATGGGGTGTGATAGAGTTGGCATCAGAGCATTGGTTCCGTCCATTGACTAATAGGCAAATATTTGGGGTTTGGGCGTGTGATTGAGTGTAATGCGTTAGTTATTTTTATTTTAGTATCATTGTTTTATTTGTATTTCTTTCATTTGGTTCGTTTTATACTTTTCGTAATCGTTGGAAATGTCGTTCGTATTCGCAAGGTTTTGATGGTTTGCTTATGAGTATAATCGACAACAATTATGATATTTTTTATAAAAGAATATCGGTGGAAGGATTTATTGAAGCTCATTCATCAAGGGAAGGTGTTAGGAATAGATTTTCTTGTGACACGAAGATGCTATCATTTTCGATGATGTGATCCCTGGTGATATTTCGATTAACCACCTTACTTATTAATCCTTATTAGATCCTGGTGCTTCACATTCTTTTGTTACTCCTACATTTGCATCTTTGTTAGGTTTTTAGCCTCAATTCTTAGACTTTGATTTGACTATAGACTCTTCATTCGGTAATTGTTTTCCGTCTCATGCAATTAAAGATTGTCCAGTATCATTATCAAGTCATATATTATCTGTCAATCATATCTTATTAGACATCCATGATTTTGATTTGATTTTGGGCATGGACTGGTTAGCTTCTTATCATGCCACTTTAAATTGCTTCTCTAAGATTGTTAGTTTCTCTTCTCCTTGTACATCTTCCTTCCAGTATCAAGGAGATAGACCCTTCTCTTCTTCAAGTTTGATTTCAGTGGCCAAAGAAAAACGGCTTATTCAGAAGGGTTGTGTTGGGATGTTGGCTCTCATTGAGGAGACAAAGGTATCATCTTCAGTTATCAGTGATGAACCTATTGTCTCTTAATTTGTTGATGTTTTCCCAGATGATCTTCTAGGCTTACCTCCGGATCGAGATATAGAGTTTGGTATTGATCTTGTTCAGGGAGCGCAACCAGTTTCTAAAGCTCCTTATGGAATGTCTCCTTCAGAATTGCGTGAACTTAAAGTTCAGCTACAAGATATGCTAGATAAAGGGGTAATTAGACCGAGTGTATCTCCTTGGGGTGCTCCTGTCTTATTTTTCAAGAAGAAAGATGGAACTATGCGGTTGTGTATTGATTATAGAGAGCTCAACAAAATCACTGTAAGAAATAAATATCCACTTCCGAGAATTGATGGTTTTTTTGACCAATTACAGGGAGCTTGTTACTTCTCAAAGATCCATTTGAGGTCTGGGTATCATCAGCTTAAGGTGAGGGAGCAAGATATACCTAAGACAGCTTTTCGAACACGGTATGGACATTATGAATTTTTGGTGATGTCTTTTGGTTTAACTAATACTCCGGCTGCTTTTATGGATTTGATGAATAGGGTGTTTAAACCTTTTCTTGATTAGTTCATTATTGTGTTTATTGATGACATCCTCATATACTCTACGAACAAAGAGGAACATGAAAAACACTTAAGATTGGTATTGATCACACTTCGTGAAAATAAGTTATATGCTAAATTTTCAAAGTGTGAATTCTAGTTGGAACAGGTTTCATTTTTGAGGCATGTGATAACGAAAGAGGGCATATCAGTTGATCCAGAAAAGATTTCAGCAATAGTGAATTGGGATAGACCAAAGACTGCCACAGAGGTTCGTAGCTTCTTGGGTTTAACATGATATTATCGTCGGTATGTTGAAGGGTTTTCCGAAATAGCCTTGACACTTACTCGATTGACACAAAAGAAGGTGAAATTTGTTTGGTCAGATGCTAGTGAAAAAGCCTTTCAGAAATTAAAGTTAAAGTTAGTGTCGGCCCCAGTGTTGACGTTGCCTTCAGATATAAGTCGGTTTGTAATTTATTATGATGCTTCCAAGTTTGGATTGGGTTGTGTGTTGATGCAAAATGAGAAGGTAATTTCTTATGGCTCAAGACAGTTGAAGTCTCATGAGAAAAATTATCATATTCATGATCTTGAGTTGGCTGCAGTTGTGTTTGCTCTTAAAATATGGAGACACTATTTGTACGGAGATACTTGTGATATTTACACTGATCACAAGTGTCTTAAGTACATCTTCATTCAGAAATAATGGAACACGAGTCAACGTCGTTGGTTAGAGTTGTTGAAAGAGTTGGGTACGAATTTGAACTTTAGTACTGCATACCACCCGCAATCAGATGGTCAAACTGAACGCACAATTAAAATAGTAGAAGATAAGCTTAGAGCATGTGCCATCGACTTGAAGGGTTCTTGGGACACCTATTTACCATTGGTTGAGTTTACTTATAATAACAATTATCATTCTAGTACAAAGATGGCTCCATTTGACATATTGTATGTTTACATGCAACCTAAGGGTGACTCCTTGTGAAACGCCTCTGCATACCGGTATTGCATTTGTATTAGTATTTGTATTTGATATTCGTAAAATACATGATCACATTATTTGTCATCCGTTATTAGAGATTGGTTTATTGGTTGTATCACAGTCATCCATCGCATCTTTTATATATTTTTACTTTGATCATATATTCTATTGGTATCCGTCGTTGTACTTCGAATTGTATTATTGTTTACTTTTGGGCCTTTCGACCACCTCACTAAGCTTTATTCGCTCACCCTTTTTGTTTTATTCTTTCCTCAAGTATTGATGAATAATTTCGCGGTGAGGATGGGGTCGCTTTGGGTAGACGACCATTAGTAGTTTTCATTAGTTCATGATTTGAATAAATTGGCAAACTTTAGACCCTCATTAGTTCGAATTGGTACTTTCATTTTGTTTTGCAACCTGATTTATGGCTTCGAAACTCTATTGTTTTTAAGATACGGATTTTATTAGGTAATAAGAGTAGACATGATGCCTTTTAGACTTATTAGAAATTGTGGTTTTCTTATATTAATTCATCATATAGCTTCCGCACTCTGACTTTAGATTGATTATCAGCATTAAGGTCGCGCCTCAGAAATGGGGTGTGACAAACACACCCATAGAAGGGATGTGGACTCTATTCATAGAGTATCTGCTACTTCGGTAGTAGAACCTGTTCAGGGTGTCTCTGAGCAGGTAATGCCTTCATTGGCTTCAGCTGGCATCACGGATTTTTCAACTTTACCAATCATTACAGAATCCTTAGTGGTGACCACACTGGGTCTCAACCCCCCAGTTCCTGAAAAAGGAGTTCTCCCCACCCAAAGTTGTCCGGAGGAGAGGCAACCTACCCATAGAAGGGATAGGGATTTTAATGCAGGTACAGAAGATCTCAGCGCAATTATGGAAATGAGTGAAACACTTAACCTTGATGATCTTGTGTTCGATGTCCCTGATTTCCCGAGTGTGAGTGTTGAGGGTCGTGCAAACACAGAAACAGTGAGTAGTGAGACACCCACTACCCAAATAAACACCTCACACATTGCACACACTGCACACAGCCAAAGGATTCTAAATATGGAGGCCCAAGTAATGGAAATTCACTATTCAATAAGGAAGATCTTGGAGGTGCAGGAGCAACAGCAAGCGGAAATGAAAGAAATCAAAGACTTATTTAAACAACTGTTGGCTCAAAAAGTTCGTATTTCTACTCAATCAACTTCAATAACTCAGTTTACTCCGGTCAGAAGGGAGGATAACCCAACCGAGGGGGAAAGAATAGTACAAGAAAAAGTTGGAGCTGAAATGTTATTAGAGTATACAGCTCAGGTGGAGTCAGATATTTTCTATAGACCTGGAGCTAGGAAAATTGAAGAATGAGAAATATTTGAGCCCTATGTGCCACTGGAGATTCCAACAGAGGTTGAGATAGAAGAAACTGCAAAAGCAGCTGGAATAGATGTTGAGGAGGAGTTTCCTGAAGAATATGCTTTTGATAATGACTGTCTTCTAGTTGGTGTAGATGAAGTTGTTACTCAAGGTATAGATCAAGCTCAAGAGCTAATGAAGATAAAATGGAAAAGAGTGCAGCACGCAATAGAAAGAAGAAATAGAATCAAGGACATTGAAGCAAAGGTTGGTCCTGATTGGGATGAAGCAAGGAGTCTACTGAAGAAGAAAGAGTTAACTCTTACTCCGAAGAAAGACAGATAAGTCCTTGATCTCTTCAAAACCATGAGGGAAAGATTTGGAGATGTTCATGAATTCTATGCTATGCTATTAAAAGAGATTACAAGCGTGTCAGTAAGTGCATCCAAATACGGGTTGAAGATGTTCATAAATTCTACAACATTGGGGTTAAAAGTTTTGTCGATAAAAAGTTTTGAAAAGATGAATATTGTGGAGCTGTATGTGCTAAAGAGGAAAGTCATCTTTGGAGGGTATAAAACAAATGAGATACTGAGAGACATGATTGAGAAGAAAATTATAGAGATCGGTGTCGAAACATTTGAGAAGCCTCCGGTGGTCAAGTACTACAAACCAACAACACTTCATAACCTAACTTTGTCTGATGAATGTCTGGACTCAAGTCATGCAATGTTCATGCAGTATGTAGAAGGGAGACTCAGAAGCAAGAAAAATAGAATAGACGAAGATCTAAGAGCTGCTAAGTTGATCTATGCATTCAGGCTGAACAGAGCAATTAAAACTTCTGGAAGATATCTAATGGAGACAACCAGATATTACCAAGATCCAGTGTATATAAGAAGAGAGGATAACACTGAAGTATTCGAAGCAATAAGAGATTCTGAACCTTGCATTCAGACGGAGCCGAATGGTACAAAATACTTTCTTTTCAAGAAGAATGGAGTAGATAAAAAGAAAGACCTATCAAAACTGAGGAGAAACAATTCTGAATTTATTCGAAAAGTCCTTTCAAGGGTAAAGAGATCCACTGTCAAGTCAGACACAAAGGCTTTAAGGATGATTGAAGATGTTCTAAGGGAGAAGCTGGCAGAAGAGTCAATTTATGACACTGACAGAGTCAAAAGTTTTCCAAAAAGGATAACAGTGTTCATTTTTTCAAAGAGACAATCTATGGCCTTCGAGTCAATCTACAAACTCAACCGCTTTTCTCACCGAAGTTTTGAAGAAGTTAGAAGACCCACTTCCAGTCAATACTCTTGAAGTGGAAGCTAGAGACATAGTGAAGGCAAGGTTTGAGCAGAAGGAAGAAGAGCTCAGAAAGCATTACTCCGAAACTGGTTCTTAACACAAGCAAGACTCAGTACAAAGAAGTAAAAGATCATAGAATTATCTGTTCATGCTAGAGGAAAAAACTTCTATTGTACACAAGAAATCTGGAAATGTAAAATCTAATCCAGAATGTAGTTAATATTATTTACTGTCTTTCTGCACTTTACTTTTTCTTGTAAGTATCAGTTGAGTTATCCTCTTACAGGATTTGCTTGTCGAACTCTAACAAACAAATAGAGGGAGATTGTAAAGCATAATGTAACGTAGTATTTAATAGTGATAACGATAACTCAACTAAGAAACAAAGACAGATAAATAATACTAATATGCAGCACATGAATTCCGAAAGACACATGCAAACAGAAATCATACATACATCATTGCAGAATACTCAAGATGAAAAATTTACTAAACGACAACGAGAGAAGTTAATTAATATGTTCAGTCCCCAGCAACAAATAAGTTGTAATAACCCGTATTTCTGAGTTTGGGATTTATTAAGAATTTTTGGATAAATAAAATGGGATATAAGGAATCTTATATGACAAATAAAAGTTAGTGGGTAGTGTTTCGGTGGAGAGTAATTTTATTAAAACTCTCGGAACGAGTAATCGTTGTTAAACTCGTCGTCGCGAATCGTTATGAAAACGAAGATCAAAACAATACCTAGATTAGTTAAAATGAGCCGAATTTTATAAAATGCAAGAAATAGAATACTTGCATGATTAATTATGTTTTCCCAGTCGTACAAGTAGAAGGGGGGGTTGAATACTTGTATGTCTTTTCTGCCCGATTTAAAATCAAATTAAGAACAAACTCAAACACAAAAATATGAATAAGTACTGTTTTGTATTATTGATTTGTGAATACAAAACTCTCCTAGGGTGTACACAAACCCTAGCAGCTTCTCTGTGTTTATCACAGCAACTCTCTCTATCTCTATGCTCTCAAAATATTACTCAGATAATTATTCTTCGACTTCCACACCTTTACAATTAGGTTACATAGAGTTTATATAGAGAGCTGCCTATCAACTAATAACAGAAAGATAAATTACAATAGGAATAGAATTCCTAATTATTAGTTGACAGTTTCCTTCTAGAATTCTCTTTCTTTCCCATAGCATATCTGCAATATATTTATCTTGATCTTCGAAGACTTTCCATTCCTGTGATCTTCTTCCAAATTTATCCTCAACTGTATAGACTCTGAAATCTTCAGACTCTGATGATCTTCAGACTCTGATCACATGTAGACTCTGATAGATCACAGACTCTGATAGTCTATAGACTCTGATCACCTTCCAGACTCTGATCTTCATGCAGACTCTGGTTTCACTTTCTACAGAAATTCTTCTAAGTACAAGTAACATGAATGTTGACCATCTAGACTCTGATTATTCATTTCAGAGACTAGAAAGACTTATTACAGATAAACTAATCTAGACCCTGTTCTAGTATTCTGTACATCATCAAATGAATATATCCCTAACAATCTCCCCCTATTTATGCTTTATAAAATGTAAGCATAAATCAAGGTTTGATGATGTCAAAACTAAAGAATAAAACTAATAATCTAGAACAGTATAAAAGAATTAAAAAAGAAAAAGAATTACTTCTCATTTAATCTTCTCAAAGGCTGGATTGTTCTTCAAAAATGAGTTTAGCATATTTTCTTCCACAATTGCAAGAGCTTCACCAACAAACTTCTTTAATTTCTTCATTTCTTCATTTGAACATTTAATTTGACAGTAAGCTGCTCTCAGATCATTTGCACTGCTTTCTTGATCTTTTAAGTCCTTCAACATCAGAACACTAACTTTCCCACTCATAGGCTGAAACCCAAAGTAATGACCCACACCTTCTTGAAATTTAATCTGTTTTTCCTCCAATGGCATGACTTGATCATTTCCCTCAGTATCAACATATTTTAAAGAAAATTTGCCCATTTGTCGATTTGCCTGTCTGTGCAAAATCAGCTTCCTATCAATCTCCTTGAACCATTTGTGTGTGACAGCTTCTTTGCTTTTGTTAACTTCATAAGTAATTTGAAGTAGGAATCTAATATACTGTAGTTCCTCAGCCTGTTTGAAAAAGATAAAATTTGACTGACTAATCCATCTTACACTTCCACCTTCTAAGAAGTAAACCAGCATCTCATTCTTCACCTTTTCTGTACCTCCCTGACCTCCTTGTATCTTCGTTTCAAAAACATTATACACAATTTGAGCAGACAACACTTTATTTAAGTGCTTCTGAGTGATCTTCTCAAACTGCCTATCTGTCAAGGATTGAGGATCCCTGGTCAGAGTAGATGTTCTGTCAATGTCAAATTCTTCAAATCCTCCAAGACCTATCTTCTTTTTAGCTCTAAGTTACAGATTTGATTGACTGCACTTCCAGTATGAAGGTTCTTGAGTTTGATCAGAGTCTGACTTCTTTCTTTGCTTATCAGAGTCTGACTTAGACTCTGATTTCCCATGTCTAGTCCCTGACTGATGTGTTGGAGTTCTTACTACTCCAGATTGCTTTTGTTGCACACCATCAGGACCCTTAGAACCATGAGAACTATCTCCATCATCACCATCTCTCCTCCTTTTAACTCCCCTTGATTGATTCTTGCATCCCTCATCCTTATGTCTCCTGGAGGACTCACCTTGCTTCACCTTCTCCCCCTTTTTGACATCATCATTACTGGTGACAGCCAAAAGAATCTGCTCAAGAACAGTGGAGATATTGGCCTGGGCTGCAATAACTGAATCAACCTTAGTGGTCAAATCAGAAACTGTAGTTTGAAGATAGGCTTGAGTGGTAGTGATAGCAGCTAGAGCATCTTTAAAAGCGACCTCTTTGGATAATTGAAGGGAGTGAATTCTGTCAAATCTTGTATTGAGCAGAGAAGTTGTATTATCAACACCAGTGAGCTTTGTTTTAATATGAGAGATGTCCTGGACCACACTGGATAATTGAGCAGCAACATCAGGCAGCTTAGCTTTAACAGCTCCATCTAAGACTTGATCTTCTTCACCAGGATAGTAACCATGTTCCTGTTGAAAAGATTTTTTCTGAAAAGCCTTAAGTCTCTCAGAAAGATGAATATCCAAAATACACTCAAAAGAATCTTTATCATTGATGCCTCGTTGCTGTGCAGACTCCCAAGACTGAGGAAACACCTGATCAAAATAGATAAAAGAAGGAGTATCATGATCATCATCTGCAGAAGTGCATTCCTCAGCAACAAGCTCTAGCTTTGTGAATGGAGGGGTAGACTCTAGTGGTGGTGTAGACTCCGAAACTACAAACGGGACTATAGACCCTGACTCCTCCTGAGAGTGATCAGAGACTGTAGACTCTGGAAGTCTAGCCCTTATAGGCATTATTAAAAGAGGTTCTTCTGACTTCAATGTTGCAGCCTCAGTGAAAATGACAGGGTTATCCACCAAAGCCTCCATGACTCTATCTGCTCTCCTTGCTAGAGAATCCACCAGGTGAAGTTGGGGTCTATGTGTAAATGATTTCTGAGCAGCAAGAGCCTCCTCCTGTTTGCCAATCTGCACAATCAGACATAGTGAATTGTCATCCATCCCCTGCTCCAACTCATTGGACCAACTCTTTGGAAAATCTTGATCCCAATAAGTAAAGCTAGGTTCAGGATACCCTATTCTCTCATGCTCACAGTGGGGTTGGACACCCACTTTCTCAAACTCACTCAGGCTCTCTACAGCCTTTTCTACCTCTCCTTTTGCCTGGTCCAGTGCCAGCCTCTCAGATATTTTTTCACTCAATTTGGAGGGTGCACTCAATAAACCTATAGAAGAGGGGTTGAGAGATAAAAATGGTGCTTCAATACCTGAACCACCTTGATGGAGGGGAACCCCTTCAAATGTCTGAAGGTTAGGGGTTTCCACCAAGGGGTGAGCATCAACAGATTCTGAACCCTTACTAGCATCTTCTCTCTTTTCAGAGTCTGTTGGCTCCAGTATTCCAGTCTCAGGGTCTACTTCAGACTCTGACTGCTTCAGTATGACTTCATTAGAAGCCAGAGTCTGAGTGTTACCATCTTTGACTGTTTGTGCATGGGACTCCCCCTCAAGGTGGATAGAATCTGATAGAATAGATTGGGAAATTTCTTCATGAGCATCCATCAGAGTCTGTCCTCCCATATCACTAGGGTTCTCATCAGCTCTTTGGTGAGTTGTCAAGGAGGGCTCAACAGCATACTCCCCTGCCCCACTATCACCCAACCTCTGACTAGGTGGTTCTTGTGTGGGTGAGGCAGACTGATCATCTTTATCACTAGTTGTAATATCCCTAATTTCCAGGTACTTTTAAAACTTTTGTTAATATTAGTAGATACGCATTATAAGTGATAATGACTGCGTCACTTGACTTATGTATCGGAAAGTAGAGTTTTGAAGTCGTATTATTAAAGTGTGATATAAATGAGTGTATGTAAATCTCACCAGAACTTGGAGATTCGTAACTCAAAAATATTGAGTAGCTCGTATTTTTAAGTTAGTCTACGTATTATACGTAGTACTTCCTTAGTATATTTTACCCGGAAAATCGCATCCGAACCCTTTCGAATAAATAGGACGGAGTTTAAATAGTAGTATATAATAATAATTAAGGATGAGGTTTTGGTGGGTATTCCAATTATTAGAGTTTCCGGAACGAGTTAAGGAATTAGTTTGTCGTCATGGATCATTACGAGAACGAGAATCGAATCGTTTCCTAATTAATTTTTAGGAATCAAGCTTTATTATTACATGGGTAATTAGCTAAATATACTTGTGTTAATTAGTGGATAAAGAGCAAGTGTTGTTGACTAAGTCAAGAAGACTTCCTTGACTTGCCCTTTGACTTATCCAAGAGCCAAGCTAGTTAAATATCTAAGTAACCTAGTAATTAATTCATAAACACAAAAATCAGCAAACACCACCCCTAGCAAGAGAAGCATTCGGCCAAGAAGAAAGGAGGGAGAGAAAAAAATCCAAAACTCAACAAAGCCTTGATTGATCATTGTGTTTAGTAGCTTAAATCAAAGGTATGATCCTTACCTAGCTTCTACATGAATTTCAAGCTTAGTTATCCATGAAATCTCTTGATTTCTCATGAAGAACAAGAACATGAATAGTACTTATGACTTTGATTAAATTCTTAAACTCTTGCTTTATGGCTCCTTAAGCTTTGCTAGTGTTTGTTAAGTGATAATTAGGCTATGGGTAGTAGTAATGAAGCATGAATGGCTTGAAAAACTCAAGCCCTAGTTATATGAGATTAATGTGATTTTAAGCATGCTATGTAATGAGCTTGATCATATGTTTAAGTGCTTGTTTTGTTGGCTATAGTTGTGTAATGTAGAGATGATTTGATTAAGGCTTGTGGATGTTAAGAGGATGAAGAGAATTGATTGTTTGTGAATTAGTAAAACAGTTTTAAAAAAGCTAACTGCAGTGGTGAAGGAGTTGGATGAATTATTGGTAATGTTTGGAGTATTGTTAAATTGTGTTTGGGCTTGGGATGTCTTGAGTACATTCCCAAGTAGTAGTGTAAAATATATGGAAGTCATTCGAGTTGAATTGGATGAGTTTAAAACAGGGAAAACGATGAACGTATAAACGGAACCATGCCAAATTTCCTACTGCCTGCCAACTGTTCACCACTCCCGAAGGGTCTAGCCTGTGTTGCTGGATGATTTCTTTATATGGTTAGATAGATATTAGTCTCTAGATCATTTGCGCGCTAATTTTGCGTCAAACGGAATTGTGAGCTAAAAGTTATGGCTAAAATGGTGAAGAGATGCAGAAACCATGACTGCCCTGTTTTTAATCAACTTTGAGGAGATGATCAGCCTAGTTAGACTGTCTTATAAAATCTGAAACTTTTACACAAAATACTAGGAACATCTGGGAAGACTTGGGAAAAGGTTTCGGATTAAAATGAGTAAAATCTGATTTATGATAATTGTTGGAAGCAAGTAGGTGCAGTCAGGACACCTTGCAAAAACTGCTTGCATTGTCTTTGCATAAACTATGTTCTTAGTAGAATTCGAGGCTAGCCTAGCAAACGGACTTTTAACGAAATGTATTGGTAATACTTATAAGTTCATAACTAACTAAAATCCGCGCTAAAACTCGTTAGCAAGATAAGTTAGTATGCATTCATGAGTAGCCATAAATAGCATTAAAAACCTTTGTGACTAATTAGGACCCGTGTTTTCTTTCTTATAGAGACACGTGCCAAGGAGGGACAAGCGAGCTACCACTTCAACAGTAAAGGCAAGTTCTCTAAACTCTGACCTTATAATATGTTTCTTGGTTATAAGGCTGTGGTGCTTGGAATTCGTTTCTGTCTTTGAATTGTTTATTCGACTGAATTGTTTGCTCGCGTCTCTGAACTCTCAAAAGTTAGAGGACGCGTCCTGTCAGTTTTGCATAACTGATGCCCGTGTTAAGTACATTTCTTTGGTACTTGACAGACGACCGGGAGTAGTGTATTATCTCTCGACTATTAGTCGATACTATCTAGGGATTCTCCCTGGAATATAAGTTTTGGGATAATAAGTAGTACGGGTTAGGGATTAATCAAGTTGATTAATATCCCTTCGATATTTTAAATAATATTTAGTTTTATTAAATATTATTTAAAAGGGTATATATATATAGTATTTAAATGTGGATTAAATACTTTCAACTCACTCTGAGTTATTTAAATATTATTTAAGATTGAGTAAATATATTTAAATATTTTGGATTATTTAAAAAGTATTTACTCTTGATTAAATACTTTCAATTCTTTGGGATTATTTAAATATTATTTAATATTGATTAAATATTATAAAATGTATTGATTCATTTGAAACTATTTAAATACTAAATAGTCTTGACTAAATCCTAATTAAATATTTTAATTATTTTTAAAATATTTTCAGGGACTATTCAAGGTCTCGTATTTATTAATTAAATATTTATTGGATCCTTAAAAATATTTCGGAGTTATCTAAAAATTCTTTAAATATTATTTTTCATTAAATAATAAATACCGAGCTATGACTCGGATATTTTGAGCCGATAACTCCATGTTAGGGATGGAATATCCCATTTTAACTTTTTTTTTATTATTTAAAACTGGTGCCTGTAAGGACCATTATTTTACCCAAAAGTATTATATTTTCGTGGAGTTTATTCTATCACCTACTAGCGACTCCCCGGTCGTGATCTTGATTCGAGCTATCCATTCGATGACTAAAAGTCAACCTACTCCTATAAAGAGATTGCTTCCACCTTGTTTCGGGAGTTAATCTAGTATCGAACTTTGAAATTCCAGAAAGCTTTGTTGTTATTCGGGAAAGTCGGATTAAATTCCCTTCCACACTTTGATTTGAATAAATTCTTGAAAGCTTTGTTATTGTTCTGGAAGGTTGTATTAAATTCCCTTCTAGACTTGTTGATTGTACTCAAAGGGAACTGGAGATATAAAGTGTAAGAGGCTTGTGTGCGGCACAGTCCATCTAGCGTAAGAGGCCGAGTGACGCACGGTCCAGCATTTAAAGGCCCAGGTGTTGCCTAGGGTGATGACCGGTATAGGATCATCCTTCTGCTAGTAGAAAAGGTTACTTAACTATTGTACTATACGACTGATCATCGTGTACAATAGGCGTGGTGGATGCTCCAGTATCTTCTTTTCTTCCAATTGGAATTTGACGTTGCACTGTAACGAGAGCCCAGGTGCTTAGTTACCGATAGTGTTAACGAGGATTATGGCAACCCATTATTCTTTTGTCCAGTATCTAGAACTGTTCACCATTTCCATACAGGTTGCATTTTATTACTCTGATACATGTATTGTTGTTGTTTCTTTATTATGCCATATTGATTGATTCTATACTTGCTGAGCATTATAGCTCATTCTTGCTTTCTGTTATCTTTCCACCATCACAGCTGCAGACCATGCCTCGAGGGGTACGCAGGACGTTGAGAAAGACCGTGCGAAGGGCAAGGACCCCTTATGACCGACCCCTTGGCCCTATTCCCGAGGTAGGGAGATTGAGCAGGATAGGATGGCAGCTTCTGCTAGTTAGATTTATTTATAAACACTGTTTATGTAAATATATGTAACTTAATGAGATTTAATCTAACTTTTGGACTGCTATTATAGTTTCAAACAGAAGCTATATTTAGTAGTACGAACTCAATCTTTTGATAACTAGTAATGTAATGATGAAGATCCAAGTTTGTATATTAATGTATGCTCGTTTCCTGAGACTATGGCTCGTGTGTGTGTGTTAAAGTGTGTGGGGGTCACCAGACTGTTATTTACCTTAGAATGATTAAATTTTATTATGATTATCAGTGAACTGTAAGTGTATGAATGGTGGAAGTTGGACCGTGACGACCTAGACCTTGGACCCCGGGTCTGGGGGCGCCACACTAGTCACCACTGGTGCACTAGTCCCATCCTCCAACTGCCTTACACCACCTGCTACCTCCTGTTGTTCTTCAAGAATAAATGCATCCAACTTGTGATGAAAGGCCCTGAGATGGATTGCATTGATTGCCTGGGCATCTGTGAGATTGAAGAGGTCCTGCAGTCCCCTTCTTACTCTTTGAAAATAAGTGCCCTTGAATTGATCCAGTCTACTTTGGTAGGTTGGATAGATGTATTTGTTGGCAATTGTACCTATATTATGGACAAGATAGTCAGCCACCTGTCTTGACAGAGGTTGAATTTGAGAGATCCATTGAATGGCTGTCCTGTAGGTAACTCCATTATCCCAAATTGCTTCATAGTTAAAAACTGGTTGCTCAATCTCAGTTTCCAACTCAGCAACAGACTCTATTGGTCTCCTTTTGTGGACCTTAAGCTTTTTAGGCTTCTTTGAAATGTACTGTTCAGAGTCTGGCACACCTAGTGCTTTGAGAACTGCATTTGTTCTGCCTTCTATGAGCCCAGCTGCTTGTACTTGGAATGAAGAGTTGAATAGGTAGCTGTAGAGATTTTTGACCACATCCTGTGCAGACATTTGTAGCTCCTGTTCCATTCTCTTCCTTAGGGCTTCATAGGTTGAAAGAAAATCCAAGACTTGAGATTTAGTCTGATATTGTTCTGGATCTTCAACTGATTCCACCAAAGGATATAAGAATAGCAGTGCCTCATCACTTGGAGTAATGATCTCATCAATTAGGCATGAGGCTGCATCCAATGGCATTCCTTCCCAAAATGTGTCATGATCAGAGTCTAAAGGTAGTCTAGACTCTGACTCAACATTAGACTCTGGTTCAGGTGTGTTCTTGATTTCAGAGTCTGGCTCTACAGGAGCCTTGGGAGCATCTGTTTCCTGCAAAACAGGGTTAGTAATAATAACAGGCTTGTGTGTGTGTGCAGAATAAGCCTTCCTTAACCTTCTGTACTTCTTAGCAAAAGATTTCTCAGGAGACTCAATATGAGAATCCTGAGGTGCTTTCCTAGGTTTTTCAGAGTCTGTAGCCTTTTGAGAGTCTACAGACTTGGCTTGAAGGTTAGAATCAAGTGTATCATGACCTTCTTTTAGCAAAGAAAGTCCTTCAACAACTTACTTCTCTAGTGGATTGAGCTCCTCATCACTGTGCTCATCTATAAGCCTAGATTGAATCAATTTTCTCCTCTTTACAACGGGTGCCTGTTGAGAGACACCAGAGGTTGGTTTCTTTTTGGATTTTGGTTTGGAAGATTGTATAATTGAAGGGGATTGGGTGACTTGGGTAGGTGTAGGGGGACTCTCCATTACTTGTTCCTGCACCATTTCACCACCAAAAAATGAAGCATTGTAGATAGAAGGTTTGTAGGATGAGAGTTTTACCTGCATTACCTGTGGATATGTCATTGCAGGTAGGCTCTTCTTTTTGTCATCAATTCTCTTAATGTCAGCGAATATCCTCCTTTGCTGTTTGTATGCCTGCACACAGCAATCATCTGCCAACTTGGTTGACATGTCAGGAATGAAGTGATTGAGGAGAATCATAAGAAATCTATGATAGTAGACTTTCTTTATCCCCTCATGCACATTATTTAATTTTGCTCCCATTTGAGTGAGCAACATATCACCAATGTTGATTATTCTATCAAATAGGAGACTTGACCAATTTGATAAGTAATAGCAGTAATAGCATCAAATCCACTACACTTACCAGTAAAACACTTAGCAATTTGATCGAAGAAAAATGACCATTCTTTCCTTAAGTAAGGCCTAGTTATCTTGCTCATGTTATCTAAGCTAGCAGAATAACCTATTGCCTTAAACATGCTTTTAATGTCATCATCAGATACAATTTCATCAAAAGTAGACTTAACAGGCAGTTTAAACACAGAATTAAGCACATCTGCAGTGACATCAAATGTAGTCGAACCAAAGGTAAACATTATTTTACCTGGTTGATCCTGAGAAGGATCAACTACCTTTGCAGTGCTCCATGCTTGTGATACAGCATCCATGTGAATGACTGGTGATGCCTTGAGAATGTAGTGTAGCTCGGATTGTTCCAAGAAATCCATCACAGGGTAGTAGTCAGCGTCTACCCCTTTCTTATCTCCAAGAGCAGCAACATGATTTGTGGTCATGAACTCGAAATCCCCAAATGTGAACGCAATCGCCTTGGGTCCTCTCATGACAGTAGAAACGACAGCCATTAAAGTTGTTGAGTTGAAAGTGATGGAAAAGCTTGAAGAATCTAGCTAGGGTTCGTAAAAAGCTCTGTGAATATTTTTGCCTTAGAAATTAATTGCAATAAACAAGTGAGTAAATTGTATGAAAAATTCTATTTTGTTCAAGTTGCATACAATACACACGAGTCTACAGCCTGTCGCCGGTTAAAAAAATAATTGTTACCGCCTATTTCAAGTCATTTGAACATTTTAAATGCAATCAGAGTCTGCAGGCGCGAATTTTAACCGTTTCAGAGTCTAGGCGATAATTTTCTCAGAGTCTACTGACTTTCAGAGTCTACAGACTCGTCAGAGTCTAGACTCTGTCAAGGTAAAATACCAAACAAAATGTTGCACTAACAATTAATCACAGTGTCTTAAGACAGGGACTATAATTAAAGTACATACCTTGCTTCTTGTAATTTTTGATCACTTATATATTTAACATACCTAATTCACCTACCAGTCTGAGAAAGTAGACTCATCAAGTGGTTTTGTTAAAATGTCTGCAATCTGTCTGTCAGTTGGAACATAGTGAAGTGTCACAGTACCATTTTCAACATGTTCTCTAATAAAGTGATACCTGACATCAATGTGCTTTGTTCTGGAGTGTTGGACTGGATTCTCTGCAATTTTAATAGCACTAGTATTATCACAATACATAGGAATATTTGAGAATGTTAGTCCATAATCAAGTAATTGATTTCTCATCCACAGGATTTGAGCACAGCAACTTCCAGCTGCAATGTATTCAGCCTCAACTGTTGAGGTTGATACAGTCTGTTGTTTCTTGCTAAACCAGGAAATTAATTTGTTGCCAAGAAACTGGCACTGTCCTGTTGTGCTTTTCCTATCTACTTTGCATCCTGTATAGTCAGAATCGGAATAGCCAATTAGTAAAAAATCTGACTCTCTAGGATACCAAAGTCCAAGAGTTTGTACCCCCTTGAGATATCTAAAAATTCTTTTCACAGCTATTAAGTGTGATTCTCTAGGGTCAGCTTGAAATCTAGCACACAGACAAGTTGCAAACATTATATCTGGTCTACTAGTAGTTAAATATAACAATGAGCCAATCATACCTCTGTAACTAGTGTTGTCAACTTTCTTACCCTTTGGGTCAGAGTCTAGCTTAGTAGCTGTTGACATGGGAGTTTTAGCAGATGCAGAATCTTGCATATCAAACTTTTTTCAACAGTTCTTTTATATACTTTGTTTGATTGATGAAAATTCCATCATCATTCTGTTTGACTTGAAGCCCCAAAAAGAAGTTTAATTCTCCCATCATGCTCATTTCATAATTTGACTGCATTAGTTGACTAAACTTTTCACAGAGATTATCATTAGTAGATCCAAATATAATATCATCAACATAAATTTGGACAAGCAAAATATCACCTTTATATTTTTTAATAAAGAGAGTTTTGTCAATGGTACCTCTTGTGAATCCATTTTCAAGAAGGAATTTTGAAAGAGTTTCATACCATGCTCTAGGTGCTTGCTTTAATCCATATAGTGCCTTGTCTAACCTGTAAACATGATCAGGAAACTTTGGATCAACAAATCCTGGTGGCTGCTCCACATAGACTTCTTCTTCCAATTCTCCATTTAAGAAAGCACTTTTCACATCCATCTGATACACCTTGAATTTTGAATGAGCTGCAAAGGCTAGAAACATTCTAATAGCTTCCAATCTTGCTACTGGTGCAAAAGTTTCATCATAGTCAATTCCTTCCTCCTGTGAGTATCCTTTTGCAACTAGCCTTGCTTTATTTCTTACTACAGTTCCATTCTCATCAAGTTTATTTCTATACACCCATTTTGCACCAACCACTGATCTATTTCTAGGTCTTGGTACAAGTTTCCACACTTTATTTCTCTCAAATTCATTCAATTCTTCTTGCATTGAAATAATCCAATCAGGGACTTGCAAGGCTTCCTCAATTTTCTTGGGTTCATTCTTTGAGAGAAAACAGCTATAAAGACATTCATTTTGAGTGGTTGTTCTTGTTTGTACACCACTCTCAGGATCACCAATTATCAAGTCAGGAGTGTGATTCCTTGTCCATTTTCTAGCAGGTGGAAGATTGGTTCTTGAACTTGAAACTCCCTCTAAGTCATTTGCATCTTCTGTATTTGAGTGAAATTCAAATGAAGAGGCTCCCCCTAAATTGCTTGACTCTGACAAGAGTTTAGAGTTGCTTGATCCAGACCCTGATGAGTTAGACTCTGTCTGGGTAGACCCTGACCTGTTAGACTCTGAATTATTTGGAGTTGAATTTTCTGGCTCCCCCTCAGAATGTGCAGGTTCCTGTGTTAGTTCAGGATTTATTCTAGGGTCTTCATCCTCTTCTTCTTCATTTATCTCAGAACTTTTTAGATTTTCAAATTCCAGTGTTGTAGACTCTGACTCATCCTGCAATTCTGTAAACATTTTATCATCAAATGCAACATGAATAGATTCCATAACAATTTTGATTCTGAGATTAAACACTCTGAATGCTTTTGTGTTCGATGCATATCCAAGAAAGATTGATTCATCTGCCTTGGCTTCGAATTTGCTTAGATTTTCAGGATGTACTTTCAGTACATAACACTTGCATCCAAATATGTGAAAGTGTTTTACACTTGACTTCTTGTCCTTTATCATTTCATAGGGAGTCTTTCCATGCATGTTTATTAGAGTGCAGTTTTGAGTGAAACATGCTGTATTGACTGCCTCAGCCCAAAAATATACTGGCAGCTTAGACTCTGCCAACATTGTTCTGGCAGCTTCTATGAGTGTCCTATTCTTTCTTTCCACAACTCCATTTTGTTGAGGAGTTCCTGTTGCAGAAAATTGTTGAGTAATTCCCTTTGATGCACAGTGGTTCTCCATGATTGAATTCTTGAATTCAGTACCATTGTCACTCCTCAGAATTCTTACTATTTTCTTTGATTTTCTTTCCAGAAAAGTGATATGATCTATTATGTGTTGAGAAGCTTCATCCTTTGAATGTAGAAAGAAAACCCATGTGAATCTTGTAAAATCATCTACAATAACAAGAGTATATTTATTTTTGTTAATTGACATAACATTTACTGGACCAAATAAATCAAGATGTAGTAAATAAAAGGGTTCAGAAATGGTATTTATTGTCTTGCTCTTGAAGGATGATTTCCTTTGTTTTCCAAGTTGACATGCTTCACAAAGTCCATCTTGTACAAAATCAACCTGTGGTAATCCTCTTACAAGATTCTGTTTAACCAACTTGTTGAGTGTTTTGAAGTTGATGTGTGACAGTTTCTTGTGCCATTTCCAGCTTTCTTCAGTTGAGGCCTTGCTGTATAGACATGTGACTTCACTGCTTATGCAATCCTCCAAGCTGGCTTCATAAATGTTACCATGTCTGTGTCCTTTGAAAACTACAATGCCTGTTTCTTTGTGAGTCACAAGACACTCTTTGTTGTCAAAGCCAGTATGGTAACCTTTGTCTCCAAGTTGACTTATGCTTATTAAATTGTGCCTTAAGCCATCAACTAGAGCTACTTGTTCAATGATGACATTCCCAAGTACAATCTTGCCATATCCCAGTGTTTGTCCTTTGTTGCCATCTCCAAAGGATACTTCTGGGCCAGCCATTTCCTCAAAGTCTGTAAGCAGGGATTTCTTTCCAGTCATATGTCCTCAGCATCCACTGTCCAGGATTAGGGTTACTTTCTTTACCCTAGTTCCTTGCATACATAAAGCAACTAGTTAGATGTTTTGAGGACCCAAATAGTTTTGGATCCTTTTCTACTAATTTTAGGAGAAACAGGCTTAATAATTTTCACATTTGGCTTACCTGTCTCTTTTATTGCTCTAGACTGTGGTGGAGTCTTAGCAGTGTCATACCAACTTTTATCAATAGAAGATTTTAGCTCATAAAAATTGTAATACAAATCATGATAGTCCCTACACATATATATAGAATGAAATATGCTACCACAGTGATAACATGGTTTCTGTGGTATGTAGTGACTTTTCAGAGTCTGAGAAGGACTAGACTCTGATTTCTTCTCAATTTTTGTTTTACAATCTATGGCTAAATGGTTTTGGTTGCCACATCTATAACACTTCTTTCTAGGAGCATTAGGATCTTTTTGATAATTATTAGCCTTGTTGATGCCTTCCTTACCATTCCTATTTCTCCTAGTTTTGATGGACTCTGATAAGTTCTCTAGCCTTTCTTTCAACTTAGACTTAGACAAGTACCCTATGTTTATAATTTTCTTAGAGTTATTTGCCCCTGTTTCATCTGTCTTTTTGTCAACAACAGGGGGACTATTGACAGATGAGTTTGTGGGTTCAGTTTTTTCTTTAGGGTTCACAAACTTAACAGGAACAAATGTACTTTTGTCTTTAGTCTTATTGATTTTGCTAGCTTCTTTATTGTTATCATTCTCAACAATAGATCTTTTGTCTTGACTCTTGTCATAGCCTAGACCAGCAGTTTGACACACGTTTTGATTATTGAGAATTTCTTGAACTTTTCTTCCAGAGTCTGTCCAAACTTTAAACTTAAACCTTTCTTCTTCTAGTTCTTTCCTAACATAGTCATAGGCTTTCAAAATTTCAGTGTAGTTATGACTATATTTCTCAGAATCCTTTTTGTATTGTTCCATTAATAATAACTCAGATTCTACATGACAATTCCTTTTAGTTAAGGTTAAATTTTCTTCTCTCAACCTTTCACTTTCACTAGTGAGAGACCTACATGTTGTCATTATTTTATTAACCTCACTTTTCACAATCTCTATGCCATCAGAGTCTAAATTAATTAAGGATTCAGGAGTAAAGATTGATACCTGAGTTTTAGGAGATGAGGGTTCTTTGGGAGACTGTGATTTTCTTGAGGAGGATGCCATCAGTGCTAGATTTTCATAATCAATATCATCCTCTGAGCTTGAGTCTGCCCAGTCCTTTCCTGTTGATAGAAGTGCTTTTCCTTGACTTTTTGACTTTCTGCATTCACTGGCAAAGTGCCCCAATATTCCATAGTTGAAACATTTGACCTTTGCTTTGTCAAGTTTGATAATTGTACTCTTGCTCTTCTCAACCTTTTCATCTTCCTTCTTGAATGATGGCCTTTTGCTAAATTTGCCAGTTCTTTTGTTGAATTTCATTCTTTTGAAATTTTTAGCAAACATAGCCATCATTTGACTAAGATCAACCTCTTCATCAGAATCAGAGTCTGTGTCAGTAGACTCTGACTCCACAGCAGCTTTACCCTTCTTTCTTGAATCCTTGATTCTTACTTCTGTGGATGGTTCCTGTTGTTCTTTCTCAGACTCCATCAAGAGTGCCACAGATTTTGTCTTTACAGACTTCTTATTCTTTCTCTGTTGCATCTCCAAATCATATGTCTTGAGTCTGCCATACAATTCTTCTAGAGTTAGTTCATCCAAATCTCTAGCTTCTCTTATGGCTGTAGTCTTATTGTCCCACTCTTCAGGAAGTGCTCTCAGAAACTTGGTATTCGTATCTTCAGAATCATAAACCTTACCAAGCATAGCCATCTCATTCAAGAGTTTTGTAAACCTATCATACATCTCAGTGATAGATTCTCCAGATTTTTCTTCAAAGTACTCATACTCTTGAATGAGCAAAGACCTAGCATTCTTCTTGACATCTTTAGTCCCTTGACAATGCACCTCAAGTTTTGTCCACATCTCCTTAGCAGTCTTGCATGATATGACACAGTTAGTTAGAATAGAATCTAAACTGTTAAAGAGAATGTTCTTTACTTTTGCCTCCTTAAGGACATTTTCTTTGTCCTCTTTTGTCCATTCAGCCTTTGGTTTCTCAACGAGGTGTTCTTCAGTTATTTTGCCTTCCTCATTGATTTGAGGCACAATTTTTAAGGGCACAAAGGGTCCTTCATTAATCCTGTCAAGATAGTCAGGGTCTGTTGCTTCCAGATGGTGCAGCATCTTAACCTTCCAGTGGGTGAACTCGTTTCTCTTAAGCATAGGAATCTTAGAATTGCCATCTTTGTTTCCAGACATCTTTGATCGATTTTAAACGTTAGGCTCTGATACCAATTGTTTTCCTAGTCGTACAAGTAGAAGGGGGGGTTGAATACTTGTATGTCTTTTCTGCCCGATTTAAAATCAAATTAAGAACAAACTCAAACACAAAAATATGAATAAGTACTGTTTTGTATTATTGATTTGTGAATACAAAACTCTCCTAGGGTGTACACAAACCCTAGCAGCTTCTCTGTGTTTATCACAGCAACTCTCTCTATCTCTATGCTCTCAAAATATTACTCAGATAATTATTCTTCGACTTCCACACCTTTACAATTAGGTTACATAGAGTTTATATAGAGAGCTGCCTATCAACTAATAACAGAAAGATAAATTACAATAGGAATAGAATTCCTAATTATTAGTTGACAGTTTCCTTCTAGAATTCTCTTTCTTTCTCATAGCATATCTGCAATATATTTATCTTGATCTTCGAAGACTTTCCATTCCTGTGATCTTCTTCCAAATTTATCCTCAACTGTATAGACTCTGAAATCTTCAGACTCTGATGATCTTCAGACTCTGATCACATGTAGACTCTGATAGATCACAGACTCTGATAGTCTATAGACTCTGATCATCTTCCAGACTCTGATCTTCATGTAGACTCTGGTTTCACTTTCTACAGAAATTCTTCTAAGTACAAGTAACATGAATGTTGACCATCTAGACTCTGATTATTCATTTCAGAGACTAGAAAGACTTATTACAGATAAACTAATCTAGACCCTGTTCTAGTATTCTGTACATCATCAAATAAATATATCCCTAACAAATTAAAATAGCTAGTGACAATGACTAAAGTCAAGTAAGCCAACATTGACTAAGCCTTGACTTGGATTAAGTTAGCCTAACTTTTCATTTTAGCAATAATTAAAAACAAAGTAAAGCAACTTCTCTCCCCCATTTCAAGTAGCATTCGGCCAAGGCAAGAAAAGAGGAAGAAGAAGAGCTCAAGCTCCACCATTACTTGATCATTTCTTAAGTTTAAGAGCTTAAAACAAAGGTATGCTTCATATCTAACACATACTAAATCTTATGTTTAGTTAACCATAGATTCTCTTGATTTTTATGAAAATGCAAGATGATGAATAGTACTTGGAGTTGTGATTAATTTCTTAAACTCATATGTGATGCCTGCTAGAGCTTAATTGATGATTGTTTAAGGTTATATAAGTTATGGGTAATGGTAATAAGCTTGTAAGAGCATGAATGAGTTGTTGGCTGAATTACTATGAATTGTTGGTAACATTTGGAGTATGGATTAATTGTGATTGGGCTTGGGATGTCTTGAGTACATTCCCAAGTAGTAGTGTAAAATGTATGGAAGTTGTTTGGTAGATTTTGAGAAGGTTAAAGTGAGGCAAATGTTGAATATACAAAGGTTACCATGCCCATTTTGTTTCTGCCGAAACTGTCCAGAAAATCTGGGAAGAATTGTTCTCTGTTCTTGGTAATTTGATGAGATCACTGGATAGTAGTTAGTCTCTAAATCATTTGAGCGCTAATTTTGCGTCATTTGGAGTTACGAGCGAAAAGTTATGGCCAATTTAGTAACGGTAGCGCAGAAAATGAAAATTCTGTTTTCATTGAACTTTGAGGCTATGATCACCCTAGTTGGGTTACTCCATAAATCTTGAAACTTTTAATTAAAATAATGTGGACATCTGAGATTACCTGGGAAGAAGAATTGGATTAAAAGGAATAAAATCTGATTTATTAAAATTGATAGAGTGGAAGTTGTGTAATAATAATTAACAGAAATGGTAATTCTGGAGTCACTTCTTTGGATGAATTGTTCGAAGGACTTAATACTATTTCTGGACTTTGTATTTTCTGGGTCTATGTTATAATTGGAGTCTAGTTTGCGTAGCCTTAAACGGTGAGTCGATTGGATTAACGAACTAGGAGATATAGCTATTTTAGTAAATGTTGTTCATAACCTACGAATTACTTAAACATTAAATTTTGGAGAATTGTTTCACCTAGCTAACAACCTTAGCTCGAATTGAACTTTTTATTTCATGTTGTTGGTGGTACAAAGATGATCTCAGAGAAAGATTCATGTCAAATGGATTAATTTCCAATTTATTAAAAATGCTAGAAACAGGGTGTTGGAGTGAAATGAACATGAGGAAAGGTTAAACAACCGTTTTGGGAGTCGACTTCGAGCAAGTTAGAGGATTTTTCTCGAGTCGGTCAATTAACGAAAGTTGTTAAGGAATACCATGACTACATGTTGGTGTAGAGAAATTGATTAAAAATAATTGACAAGATAGCTTTACGAATATCTAAAGTAGGCCAGAGAAGGTGAAATATAGGGTAAAATAAGGGTTAATAAAACGACCAAGTATAAAATATAATTGTTATATTTGGGCTCGATATAAACTTGAGGATTAGCATCGAGGTGTTAAAATGAGGATGTGTGAAGTCTAAGATTATAATCATCTTATAATCAGTAATGAATTTGGTTATGCTTATTAGTAGTATAACTAGTGTTTCGATTAAGGAAACTAATCTAGACTGCTATATCTGTTGATAGAGCTACCGGGAACGAGTGGATCTTTGAAAATACTTCATGGACTCCATGCAAGTTTCCAATTTTATCATTTTATTCTATATCAGAATATTATTGATTCATGGTGATGCCAAAATTCTTGAAACCTTTGACTTGATAATAAGTTCTTCGATTATAAACTTTTGTTGTGTTTTGAACTACTCAGCTCATTGTAGTTGTTGAAAATGCGGATTGCCATTTCACCTTGAACTGTTTTGTTCATTTATAACTTGATTCTTCTGCTACTCTGAACTTCTCGAAAAATTAGAGTACGCATGTAACCAGATTGGACCTCTGTTCTGTGCGTCGAGTTACCATTCAGGGTACTCGATGGTTAACCGGGGATAGTCGAGTATTTTCAACGGTAGAAGGTACTACTAGAATATTTCGATTCAAAAATCTATTTGAGTATTATGAGATGATTAATGAAGATCATCGATTTAATTATTTTCAACCATTCTTTTAATTATTAAATAATATTTAATATTTAATTAAATATTATTTAAAAAGTCTGAGATCCCGTGTTTCTGTCTGAACGAAGGGTTTTCAATTCCACTTAATTATATTATTTAATATAATTAAATATTATTTAAATAATGTGGATCAATGAAAATAAAATTATTTAATTATAATTATATTCTTTAATTATTTTTAAATCATATTAAATATTTTTTAAATATAATTTAAATACTTGGGATCTTTAAAAGACAGTTGTGGTTCAATTGTTTTAAGCAAAACAATATTTAAAAATTGTTTGACTCTGATTATATTAAATATCCTAGTTTACTAAGGGTTGATGGTTATTATAAAACCCTAATCTTTACTTAAATATTTTGTGACGTTTTAAAAATATAGTGGAGCTTCCGGAAAATGCTTTAAATATTATTTTTAATTAAATATTGGTTATTTAATTACCAATAAAATATTCTACAGTTATTTTCGGGTTAACCACCCCACATTAGGGAATTAATCAATAATCCTGACATTCTTCCCGTATATACATGGGTCTTTTGAAACTCATATCTAGCTCCAATTAAATACTCTTTATTAAAGTTAATATATTATATAATAGCGACTCCCCGGGTTGTGTTTTTGAGTCTTTTTGAACCGAGTACCTTGTTTTGTTGATTCGTTGACTAAGAGTCAACCCACACACGACGAGATTACTTCCACCAAAGTTCTGAAGTGAATCTATGATCTGATGATTGAAATCCTAGAGAGGATGATTGTTAGTCTGGAAATTTTGGATATACTGTTCCTTCTAGACTGAGCTATGTTGTTACATATTCACCAGGGACTGGAGTAAGGTTGCATAAGAGGTCGAGTGACGCACGACCCAGCGTAATTAAAGGCCCATGAGTTGCCTAGGGTGACGTCCCGATAATGGGTTGTCCTTCTACTAGTAGAGAAAGTGACTGGTTCTTCTATTGTAGAATGCGACTGATCATCCGTACAATAGGGCGTTGAAAAATCTCCAATCATAGTCCCCCCTTCCAATTAGAATTTGACCTTAACACTGTAACAAAAGTCAAGGTGCTAAGTTAAGAATAGTGTTAATGGGAATTCTTGAACTTGATTGTTCCTACACTATAACGAAGGCTAAGGTGCTAGTTACTGAGAGTATTAATGGGAATTATTGAACTTTCATTTATTCTCTTCACAGTATATTGAACTGCTTGCCTATTGATACTCAAATGAATGGTACTCTGTGGTTGAGGCCATTGTGCTAAGTCATTGATTCTGTCAGTCTCAAAATTATGAACTTAAATTGTTGTATTGCAGTAACGTGAACTACATTCTTATCATGAATATCTTCTTGCATCGTGAACTCTGATTCATTTATTGTCAAGATATAACTGGCTATACATCTTCAATCATATTGCAAGTTATGTGCTTTTATTGTTGAATATCCAGTTGGGATAATTATGGCTATCACCTTTTCCTTGAAATATTCTGATAAATAACCTGCTGAGCATTCTTTGGCTCATTCTTGCTTTTTGTAAACCTTATATCTTGCAGTAAGAGATGACTATGAATTGTCTACCTCGAGTATTACACAAAGGAACAGGGAGATTTGAGCTTGAGCTAACCAGGGTCAAGACTTCGACAAATGGAGCAAGAAAGATAGGATTTCAGATTAGAATCCTAAGACTTATTATAAAATATGTAATATATCAATAAATCTTGAGATAATGTTTACTTCTAATGTAACATCATGTAGAAGTTATATTAGTAGTGTGAGATCCTGAGGTTACATTGGTTTGTAATAATTGTCTTTATTTTAAGTTCGTTTCCTGAGACTATAACTCGAGTTGTGTATTTGGTTTGGGGTCACTGCTTTTATGTTTAGTTATTATAATTGTTAAAGCAGGTGAGTGTTATTATTGTGGAAATTGGATAGTGACAACCTGGATTCCTGACACCAGATCTGTGGGTGTCACATAAGTGTTCAATAGATTTCAGACTAAAGACAGTGCAATGATTCAAGTATAGTTGTCAAAGGGGTTCAGTGATCAGTGTTATTCCTTAGAACAATGTCAATATTTGGAGAAGGGGGGTTGAATATAAATATTAAAACTTTTGCTTCTTTTAATATTTGTTCTTGTTGATTGTGAGTTTGAGAGAATATGCTTGAACAAATAACAACTAAAAATTAAAGTGAACAAATAGATATAAAAATTACTGATGGATTGGTTTTTCCATCAGTTTATATTTTTGATCAATGTTCCTAGGTTAAAAGAAAACCTAGCTTCGTTTTTACAAGGTTAGAAAAATCAACTGATCTTACAATATGCTCTGAAACTTGAACAGTTGATTTCAGAAATATAGTCTACCTTCTCTATATTCTAACAATGTTACTACACTTGTTTATATACTACAAGTGTATTTTTACAATTCCTATTCTAGGATTGTTTCTATCTGTCTCTCTTTTTCCTTTTTCCTTTTTAGGAAAATAGACTTGAAAGATAGCTACGGATTGAGTCTTCACAGCCACCCTAGGCTGTCTTCTATAGGTGTGCTTTTGTTCTCTAGATCTACAACTGATAGTCTTTTTGTGTTGTCATAATTAATTGATAACTTACTGTTAAGCATATCAATTGATTCATCCTTTAATCCATCAACTGATGTTCTTCTTCGATTGATCTTTACATCCATCGATTGATATGGAATTACTTATCGATTGATAAATGTTATCAATCGATATATTAATCGATAGGTCTTCACATCAGTTGATAGTCTTCAATTCCTGACTTGGCTTCTTCGATTGATCTCTTATCCATTGAGGCTTCAATATCAATCGATCATCCTTCACTTGCGCAATTTCCTGTCTTCAAATAATTATAATTTGACAGTTTAATTTACACATCAATTGATGATCTATATCAATCGACTCTAACATCAATTGATAAGAATAATATCAATTGATTTACACCTTATCGATTGAAATAGACTAAGTACACCTATGCTACAATCCAAATTATCAGTTGACTCATATAAACATTTCAACTCATAAATGGTTTCCTGATCAATTGATATTTATAAATTTTCATATCAATTGATCAGTTACATCAAATAAAATTTCTATGATTCTAAGATTAATGTTATCATCAAATTACATGTAGATTCTTAACAATCTCCCCATATTTGTGTCTGTGATATGAACAGGCATAAATATACTTGATGATAACAAAACCCTTAAAAATTTACATTCAGATATAATCAAGAAATTTAATTAGCACATTATTTTGGAAGTACCAGATTGATAGATAACTCTAGCAAGCAGCTTCAATATCTTCATTGTCTCCATGATTTAATTAGCTCCTCTTCCTTCTCTTCTCAGCATTTTCCTTTAGCTGCCTCATGAAAGAACTCCTCAAAATTGCTTCATCCCTGTCAGTTTCTCCAAGTTTCCTCATAAGGTAATGTATTTCTTCATCTGTGATTTTGTCCAGATATTTGCAGATATCAAAGGACTTTGTGTTGCCCTCCACATCTGTAAAAATCATAGCATACTTTGGCTCTAACACCACATTTTTGACCTGTGACTTCCATAGCTTTAGAGGTGAATCAGGTTCAGCTTCTGTATTGGATCTCCTTAACTTTGAAATTTGTTGTTGAATCTCTTGAGCAATTGTTGTGTTGAGTTTGTACTTTCTGTTGAGTAGAGGAAGAATAGTCTTTAAAAGATTGTAACTCTGCTTCATTATCACTTTCATTGAATAGGTGATCTTCACTCCATTTTCATACTCTAATCTCATAGATTCCTCTTGATTAGAAGTAGCAGGGTGAGTCCTTACTCTGATTAGTCCTTTTTCATTAATTACTGGTACTCCCTTCATATCATAACCTTCAATTGTCACCTCCTCCCTTATTTCTTCTTGTTGACCTTGAAGGTTTTCTTGAACCACTATTTCTTGAATAGAACTTGACCTTTTCTTGGCCATAGCTATTTTTCTCTTTTTCCTCAGTGGTTGCTCCATTGATTGATCTTCCATATTCCATTCTATTTCTATTTTCCTTGCTATTTCCTCATTTTCCTTTTCTCTTTTTGCAGCATCTGACAATCCTGTAGCAATAGTTTTCTTGAAGAAGCTTCTGGCCAACTGGCTCTTTCCTTTCCTTTTCTTCTTCAATCATTATGGCTTTACCCTTTTTCTTCTCTTCAAGGGCTTCAAGATCAATTGATAGAAAGGCTTCAGCATTTGAGTTGCTTTCTTTGGCAGCCTTTTGTGCATCTTCATTTATTTTTCTTGGTTGAGCAATGAACTCATTCAAGTCTCCTTTTTCTAATGCCTCTGTCACCAACTCAGTACTTCTCTTCAAATCTTCAATTCTTTTCTTTTCTCTCTCAATCATTGATTGAGTTTCTCTTTCCCTAGAAATTCTTCTAGCTTCTAGATCAGTTTCAAACTTCTTGAATTCTTCATTTTTCTATTCTAAGTCATCTTTGGGTGAATTAGATGACTTAGATCTTTTTGAAGACTGATTATCCCTTTAACTTCTGTATTTGAATCTTTTTATTGCAGAACCACCAATGCCACTTGTCTTGTCCATACCAGAACCACCTACACCACCACTACCGCTGCCTTTGTCATCACCATTATCACCATCATCCTTCTTCTTTTATATTCTCCCCCTTTTTGTTATCATCAATTGGAGGGGGTGGTGGCATTCTATCAAGAAACTTTTGAAGAATGGAAGCATGTAGACTTTGACCTGCAATTATAGCATCCGTTTTCTTTTTTAGAGAGCACACTCTAGTTTCCAAAGCTGCAAAGTTCTTTGATTCCTTGAAGAGCTTGTCTTTGATGTGATTCAAGGTGTTGAATGGTAGCTTCTCATCCAATCTCCTATCCAAAGCATCCTTGTTGGTAGTGATAGAGTCCTTGATAATCTCCAGTTCCCTCTTCACTCCTGTCACTGTGATCTTTTGAATTTTCAGTGACTCTCTCATACAGTGAGCAATTCCCCTTTGAGTAGGGTCTTCAATTTCTCCTTCCACCATTGCCCTCCTATATTGAGAAAGAATCTCAGTTTCAGCAGCTTTGAAGGAACCATCAATTGTGCTCATCCATGGCTCCTCATCAGAATCTTCTTCTAGCTCTTCAGGTGTCATATAACATATGTCTGTTGTATTGGCAATACTTTCCTTCAGATTCCTGGTCCTTTGTTCTGTATGATCAATTCCCAAGAGTTGTTCTGCATCCCTGTTACTTGAAGTAGCCAACTCTTGATATTGTGGATTAGGATGGATGAAATTCTTTGGATCCAATTCACTAGTATAAACTTCCTCTTCAATGTCCTTAGAAACTTCACTCCCACTAGCTTGAGCATTTGATACTCCACCTAACTCCTTGACTCCCACCTTTTCTGCCATCAATTCATTTTCCAATTCCTGTGCAAATAGAAGAATTGTTTTATCTCTGTCTCCCATCTCTCTATTTTGCATCAGGATCTCATCCTGGAATCTCACCTCTCTCTCACTCATTTTCTGTGCACCTTCTAAGGGGGCCCCTCAAGTGTTTCACTCTTATTCTTACAAGAATTAAGAATGTCCTTACTCACTCCCTCTCCTTTTGCCAGGCTGCAATCCTGCCTCTCACTCAACTCACTCATTCCTAAGAGTGTTTGTGCAACATCAATTGATTGAGCATCAATTGATGTAAATATATTAATAGTTGAGGTGTTTGGGATATCCATCGATTGATGTGTACCCATCGATTGATCTTGAGTATCGATCGATGGCTTATCAGTCGATGGTTGTATATCAATTGATGAAGAAACATCAATTGATGGAGTAGAAACAGTTGAGGAAATTATTTGAGAAGAGATATTTTTAATAATATGAGAAATGGACTCCTGAATATGCTGAGAAGAAGATTCAAAAGAGAGTGTTGGCTTCTCCTTGAAAAATAAAGAAGGAGAATATGAAAATGTTTGATAATCTATCAAAACATTTTCTAAAGAAATTTGTTGGGATGGAGAAGTAAGAATAGAGGGGAAGGGAATTGAGCGAGAATGGGGCTGCATCTCATCATTTATATGAGATGCATCAATCTGACTTTGAGAAGGCTCCATTATAGTTTCCTGTGATTTTGCAGTGTGTGACTCCCCATGTGCAAAGGTGATTTTTTTCCTTCTCCTTTCATATGGTGTTATTGTTTTGGCATGTGTGTCCCCAAATTGGTTCTGTGCCCCTGGTTGTGGCCTATTTTCAATATTGTCATCCTTTTGGGAGGATGGCATAGTGATGTGGTATTTTCCATATTAACATCCACAGTCTTTTAGGAGACTGTGGAGTGGCTTGGTTGAGGTTGCTCACCCTCGCTCTCCTTATTCTTCTGGGTTCTTTGATGTTCCCTAGTTCCCTCACCACCTACATCTCATTCTAGTCTATCTACCACTACAGTTGTTTTTCTTTTCTTGGATTTTTCAACAACGGGTTTTTGGGAACCTGTTGAGGTTGGCCTTTTAGATTTGGACTTTGAAACTGGATGTGTGGCTTGGGTAGGAGGGTTGGGGTCATTACTAACACCCTCCATAGCCACAGAAGGCAAAGAAGATTGGGGATTGGAAGAAGTTAAATTTGAGATAAATATCGGAACAAAAGGAGGATATATCAATTCCAAATTGTTGTGTCCTTACCAAGTCTTTAAAGACCCTATTGTTTTGAGTCCAGCAATCCAAAACTTCTGTACTCCTGTCAATCTCAATATTCTTGACAAAGTGGTTAATAACAATCATAATAAATCTAGCATAATAAATATGATTAGATCTATTTATTTTATTTCTAAATTTGGCAGACATTTCATTGATTAACAGGCTACCTAAATTATGATATCTATCACATAAAATTCTATACCCTACTTGTTGCATACTTGTTGTTATTGCGTCAAAATTACTAACCTTACTAGAAAAACACTTTATTATTGCATCAAAGAAATATGACCATTCTTTTCTTAGATTCTTTCTAACTATACTTCCTAGACTAGCATCAGGAGCCGTGTAATTGATTTCTCTAAGCATGTTTCTAATTTCTATGTCAGTGGGTGAATTTTCTATATTATTTGCAGGAAGATTTAAACACTCACCCAAGACTATAGTGGTTAGAATATACCTCTATCCTTTGCAATCAAAGGAGATGGAAGAGAAATCATCTGCTACCTCTGCAGTAGTCCAGAACTCTTCAACTAGATTGCACACTATCTTTGGTGCTTCTATGAGGGCCTTTGATATCTTTGAACTTCTTAGGAATTCCATTAGAGGATGGAATTCTGTTGGGGCTTCCTCCACCATAGTGCAAGCAACAAAGTTGTTGAGTTCGTAGTAGAATCCAGATTGTGAGACTTTTTTTGATGATGCCATTAGTGTGTTTGAAGATGAGATGAGAATTAACTTGCAAGATTGTTAGTAATTATACAGAAACAACAATTTAGAAAGTAGCAATTATGGTTATTAGCAGAAGATAGATACAGAGAGAGAGTTCAGAGATTGAGAAAGAGAAAGAGAGAAAGAGAATTCGTTAGTAAAAAAATTGCAAGTAAGAATGAACAATGTTTTAATCTCACTATTTATATTTACTGATTTCTCAATCAATTTCTTACTAAAAATAAAACTTAATCGACCGTTAAAAAAAATGGAAAGTATAAATTACCGATTTTGGCAATCGACTGTTATACATACAAGAATGTATGTATTAATCAATTGATAAAATGAGTAATCAACAGCTAGATTTTTGTACAGATCGATTGATGACATGGATCCCTTTAAATTCCAGGTCATCAATTAGTAATGCTTGTTTATCGACAGGTACACTTATCCATCGATAAATAAATATATCATCAATTGATATATTTATCTGTCGATAGTTACAAATATCCATCGATAAGTAAATATATCATCAATTGATATATTTATCTGTCGATGGCTACAATTATCCATTGATAAGAACAATGTTTATCAATTGATTAATGAAGAATCAATAGATTAACATAGTCAATGGCTAAAATTTATATACATATATAACTTGTCAGACATTTAAATCATTAAATATAATTAAGCATACCTAAATCACAGACCAATCTATTAAAGGTAGATTCATCTAATGGTTTGGTAAAAATGTCTGCAAGTTGTCTTTCACTAGGGACAAAATGTAATTCAGTTGTACCATTCATTACATGTTCCCTAACGAAGTGATACCTTATGTTAATGTGCTTGGTTCTGGAATGTTGCACAAGATTTTCTGTTAAGCAATGACACTTGTATTATCACAGAAAATAGGAATCTTGTTCATGTTGAACCCATAGTCAAGTAGTTGATTCCTCATCCATAATATTTGTGCACAGCAACTTCCAGCTGCAATGTATTCAGCCTTTACAGTAGATGTAGACACTGAATTCTGCTTTTTGTTGAACCATGATACAAGCTTATTTCCTAGAAATTGACAGGAGCCTGTAGTACTTTTTCTGTCAATTCTGCAACCTGCATAGTCTGCATCTGAATAACCAATTAGATCAAATCCAGAATCTCTAGGATACCAAATTCCAAGAATTGGAGTTCCTTTGAGATATCTGAATATTCTTTTTATTGCAATCAAATGAGATTCTCTAGGATCATCCTGAAATCTAGCACAAAGACATGTAGCAAACATTATGTTTGGCCTACTTGCAGTTAAATAAAGTAATGAGCCAACCATGCCTCTATAACTTGAAATGTCCACCATAGCTTCTTTAGTATTCAGTTCAAGTTTAGTTGCAGTGGCCATGAGAGTTTTTGCAGAAGAACATTCACTTAAATCAAATCTTTTTTAATAAATCAGAAATATATTTGGTTTGATTTATGAAAATGCCATTTTTGACTTGTTTGACTTGCAAACCTAGAAAATAGGTAAGTTCTCCCATCATGCTCATTTCATATTTACTTTGCATCAACTTAGAAAACTTTTGACAGTTTTTCATTGGTTGAACCAAAAATAATGTCATCTACATAGATTTGAACAAAAACCATAGAGCCACTAACATTTCTATGAAAGAGAGTTTTGTCAACAGTACCTCTTGTGAAGTGATTCTCAATCAGGAATTTAGATAGAGTTTCATACCAGGCCCTAGGTGCTTGTTTTAATCCATAAAGTGTCTTCAGAAGATAGTACACAAATCCAGGATGAACAGGATCGATAAAACTAAGAGGTTGTTCTACATATACTTCTTCTTCTAGTTCTCCATTGAGAAAGGCACTCTTCACATCCATCTGATACACCTTGAAATTTGCATGAGCAGCATATGCTAGAAAGATTCTGATTGCTTCCAACTTTGCAACTGGTGCAAATGTTTCATAAAAATCTATGCCTTCTTCTTGTGAATAGCCCTTTGCCACTAATCTTGTTTTATTCCTTGTCACTGTACCAGATTCATCCATTTTGTTTCTGAATACCCATTTTGTGCCAATGACAGACTTGTTCTTTGGTTTGGGCACTAGCTTCCATACCTTGTTCCTTTCAAACTGATTCAACTCTTCTTGCATAGCAAATATCCAATCAGGATCATTCAAGGCTTCTTCAATCCTTTTTGGTTCTTCGTGAGATAGAAATGTGCTATACGAGCATTCATTTTGAGTTGCACTTCTGGTTTTGACTCCATCATTTGCATCTCCAATAATTAATTCAAAGGGATGGCTTTTGTTCCATTTCCTTTGAGATGGTAAATTTTTTCTTGAAGATGATGATGCTTCATGATCATTGAAAGTGTTTTGATCATTATGATGTGATTGACTGTTTGAGAACCCTCCCCCTGAGATGGACACTCCTTTTGAAGATTGTTGAGCAGAGTTGTTATCCATCTAATGATTATCAATTGATGTATTATCAGTCGATTGAAGATTGTCAACTGATAAGTTATCTGTTGATGTATTGACATCAATTGATGGGAGGATTCTAGGTACTTTATTTCTTGAAATTTCCACATCATCGTCACTATCCTTAATATTGCTTGTTGATTCATTTTCAAAATGCAATAGGTCATGAAATCCTTCATCAAACAACCCTTGAATGTTCTTGTCATCAAAGACTACATGCATAGATTCCATAATAATGTGTAATCTATGATTATAGACTCTGTATGCTTTGGTCATGAAATCCTTCATCAAACAACCCTTGAATTTTCTTGTCATCAAAGACTATACGCATAGATTCCATAACAATGTGTAATCTAAGATTGTAGACTTTGTATGCTTTGGATGTTATTCCATATCCAACAAATATAGCTTCATCAGTCTTGGCTTCAAATTTTCCTAGATTTTCACCTTGATTTCTCAGTACAAAGCATTTGCATCCAAATACATGAAGAAAGTTAATTGTTGGCTTCTTGTCCTTCTTCATCAACTGATATGTACTTTTGCCTTGAATTTGATTGACCATGGAAATATTCTGAATGTAGCAAGCAGTATTGATTGCTTCTGCCCAGAAGTATGTAGGTAGTTTTGCTTCTTCTAACATAGTTCTAGAAGCTTCAATCAAGGTCCTATTTTTCCTTTCAACTACTCCTTTTTATTATGGAGTTCTTGGTGCAGAGAAATGATGAGTGATACCTTTTTCTTCATAGAATTCCTTCATTGTTGCATTCTTGAATTCAGTACCATTATCACTTCTGATTTTCTTAATCTTCCATTCAGTTCCATTTTCAACATTCTTCACATGATTGATAATTAACTTACTTGCCTCATCCTTAGAGTGTAAGAAGTATACCCATGAAAATCTTGTAAGGTCATCCATAATGACTAAGGCATATTTCTTTTTAACAATTGACATGATGTTGACTGGAACAAATAAATCCATGTGCAATAATTCCAAAGGCTTATCAATTGATGATTCAGACTTTGACTTAAATAATGCTTTTCTTTGTTTTCCCTTTTGACAGGCATCACACAGTCCATCCTTGGTGAATTCCATCTGTGGAATGCCTCTAACCAGATTCTTTCTAACCAATAGATTCATGGCTTTGAAATTCAAATGGGCTAGTTTCTTGTGCCAAAACCAACAATCATCTGAATTTGCTTTGCTCAGTAGGCATGTCATTGAATTGGCCTTTACAGATTGAAAATCAGTCACATAAACATTTCCTTTTCTTTCTCCAGTTAAGAGAATTTCACCAGATTCCTTGTTGGCTATGATGCATGATCCAGTTGTAAACCACACACCATTACCATTATCACACAATTGACTAATACTGAGTAAGTTGTGCTTCAATCCATCAACTAGTGCTACAGATTCAATGATAACATTATCTTTTGCAATTGAGCCATATCCCAGGGTGAAACCTTTGCTGTTATTTCTAAAAGTAACTCCTGGGCCAGCCTTTTCCACAAACTTTGTGAGCAGGGACAAGTCTCCAGTCATATGCCTTGATCATCCACTATCCAAATACCAGATATTTTTCTTCCTGTTTCCCTGCACACACATAAAACAATCAAGTTGTTTTTGGTACCCAAGTTGCCTTGGGTCCTCTTTCATTAGTTACAGCATGAGCCTTTGTTGCTAATTTTGGTTCATTTTGTTTTGGTGAATTTAAATCCACTTTAACTTTAGGAGTTGGCTTTTGGGGCTTAGACACCTTGGAATTCATGGCAGAATTTCCATGCATTTCATTATCTACATTAGGCATGTTCCATGGCATACCAAGCATGTTCATATTTGCATATGCAAAGAAGGGATTATACATGTATGGAACTTGTGCATAAGGCATATGAACATTGGGTGCAACTAAATTTGAAGACATGGCATTCATGAGCATAGGATTGGTAAACATGGCATTAGCAGTCATGGCATGTACATTTAAATCATTTGAAGATATAGATTTCTTTTCATTCTTGCATTGCATAGACAAATGATTTACACTGCCACATTTAGCACATACCTTTCTGGGAGCATACATGTCAAGAGTGTAGTTGTTGTGCTTATTAATGCCTACTTTACCATTCCTATTCTTTTTCTTTTTCTCATACTTAGGTTGAGTAATTTCCACAGGTGCTATCTTTTCTAATTTCTCTTTTAATTGTTTCTTGGATAAGCTACCTATGTTGATCTTCTCAGATTCAGTCTCAACCTGATTTTTGGTTTCCTTAATAAAATTGATAGAAGTGCTAAAATTTTTTTGTTAGCCATTGATGATTTACTTGTCGATGGATGCTTATCAGTTGATTCAGCGTCAATCGATTGATAATCCTTATCAGTTGATGAAAGATTAGCAGTTGATTGATCTTTATCCATTGAAGTATCAGTCAATGGCCTGCCTATTGATTTGGGGAGTTCTCCTAGAGTATCTACACCTTGAACATCAATAATTTGTTTGGCAGTTTTAGCAGACCTATTCCATTTATTAATGGTTTCAATTTCTTCAGCTAATTGTTCTTTTAACAATTCTTCTCTTTTCAAACTGTTTACTAGTTCATATCTAGCATCCTTACTTTCCTGCTTAAATCTATCTAAACAAACAAGTTCATTTTCAAGAAAAATATTCCTCTCGGTTAAGACATCAATGGTGTTCTTCAATTTGAAATTTTCCTTGTTTAGAGATTTTAGAGTGACATGCAAATTGTACAATTCAGTGGACATTTCATTAATAGTACTATTGCATTCATCAGTTGTAAGCTCAGAAAAGTTTGTAGCTAGTACCTGATTTGATGATGAACTAGCTTCTTCATCTTCATGTTTGGCCATTAGTGCTAGATTGATGAATTCCTCAAAATCACTGTCCTCGGCATCCCAGTCCTTCTCTTTAGTGACAAAAGCCTTTTCTTTCTGTTTCAAAAGGTCAAAGTATTTCTTTTTATAATCAATACCATTATAAGACTTTGCCTTTTCTTGTTTTGGCTTCCTGCACTCATTTGAGAAATGACCAGCCAATCCACAATTAAAACATTTAAATTTAGATCTATCAACCAAATTTTTGTTTTGATTGTTACTTCTAAACTGGGATCCAGGCCTTTGAGCATTTAGATTCCTCTTGAATTTTAGCTTTGAAAACTTCCTTGACAGAAATGCAAGGTGTTCATCAATCTCATCCAAATCATCCTGAGATCCTGTTTCATTTTCTTCACACTTGCCTTTTCCTCTTTTGAATGATTCTTCAACAGCATCACCAGCCATCATGACAGACTCTTCTACACAACCACTTTCCTTCTTTTCTTCATTTCCTTTGACCATCAAAGCCACAATTTTCTCCTTTCTTTGATTCTTCTCAATCTCCTCATCTTGTTGGATTTCCAACTCATATATCTTGAGAATATCATAAAGTTTCTCAAGAGTATAATCCTTGAAGTCCTGAGATTGTCTAATGGAAACAGTCATTGGTTTCCATTCTTTTGGAAGAGATCTAAGAAATTTAAAATATTGATCCTCAGTTGCATAAACCCTACCATATAGCTTCAGTCCATTTAATAACTTCTGAAATCTGCTATAAGTGTCATTGATAGATTCTCCACTCTTGAAATGAAATGATTCATACTTTTGAATCAAGAGTTACATCTTGTTTTTCCTTACTTGTTCAGTTGCTTCATATAGAGTTTGAAGAGTGCCCCATACTTCTTTTGATGAAGTACAGTTTATCACATTGTCAAACATATCTTTATCTAGGCCATTAAACAGAATGTTCATGGCCTTCTTGTCTTTGAGAACTTCTTTTTCATCCTCTTCTGTGAACTCAGAGATGAGTTTAGGAATATGTTTGTCAAGTGCATGAGTTCCATCAGGGTTCACACCTGTGACTAGCTTCATGGGAATATGAGATCCTTTCTCTATGCAATGAACATAGGAAGGGTCGAGAGAAAGAAGATGCAGATGCATTTTTACCTTCTATGGAAAGTATTCATCCTTTTCTAATACTGGAATCTTTACACCTGAATCTTTTTGGCCCATATTGATTGTTCTTGATCTTTAAACTTTCTCTATGTTAAAAGTCAGCTCTGATACCAATTGTTATTCCTTAGAGCAATGTCAATATTTGAAGAAGGGGGGGGGGTTGATTACAAATATTAAAACTTTTGCTTCTTTTAATATTTATTCTCGATGATTGTGAGTTTGAGAGAATATGATTGAACAGATAACAACTGAAAATTAAAGTGAATAAAGAGATTTAAAAGTTATTGATGGATTGGTTTTTCCATCAGTTTATATTTTTGCTCAATGTTCCAAGGTTAAAAGAAAACCTAGCTTCGTTTTTACAAGGTTAGAAAAATCAACTGATCTTACAATGTACACTGAAGCTTGAACAGTTGATTTTAGAAATATTGCCTACCTTCTCTATTTTCTAACAATGTTTCTACACTTGTTTATATACTACAAGTGTATTTTTTCAGTTTCTATTCTAGGATTGTTTCTATATGTCTCTCTTTTTCCTTTTTCCTTTTTAGAAAAACAGACTTGAAAGACAGCTACGGATTGAGTCTTCACAGCGACCCTAGGTTGTCTTCCATAGGTGTGCTTTTGTTCTCTAGATCTACAACTGATAGTCTTTCTGTGTTGTCACAATCAATTGATAACTTGCTGTTAAGCATATCAATTGATTCATCCTTTAATTCATCAACTGATGTTCTTCTTCGATTGATCTTTACATCCATCGATTGATATGGAATTACTTATCAATTGATAAATGTTATCAATCGATATATTAATCGATGGGTCTTCACATCAGTTGATAGTCTTCAATTCCTGACTTGGCTTCTTTGATTGATCTCTTATCCATTGAGGCTTCAATATCAATAGATCATCCTTCACTTGTGCAATTTCTTGACTTTAAATAATTATAATTTGACAGTTTAATTTACACATCAATTGCTGATTTATATCAATCGATTATAACATCAATTGATAAGAATAATATCAATTGATTTACACCTTATCGATTGAAATAGACTAAGTACACCTATGCTACAATTCAAATTATCAGTTGACTCATTTAAATATTTCGACTGATAAATGGTTTCCTGATCAATTGATATTTATAAATTTTCATATCAATTGATCAGTTACATCAAATAAAATTTCTATGATTCTAAGATTAATGTTATCATCAAATTACATGTAGATTCCTAACAATCAGAACCATTGGATAAGTCCAAAGTTAATCAACTGAAACAGAACAGAAATCAAGGGAATTCAATTTAGTGTTAGTCGTTTGTGAACCAGACCAATGCACTAAGCGTCAACACAACTAGAAAAGAATTGTCGTGGTTAATCAGAAGAAAATCAGTTGATCAAGCCAAAAGAGTGAAAACCAAGTGGTAAATACTTCAAGCATGTCAAGAAATTGGTTAAGGCAAGTATTACCACATTTAGTGGCTCTTACACTCTTGAAGCAATGTAGTAGGCGCAACAAAGTAATATTGGCACAACAAAGTCTTTCCAAGCCATAAAGGTTTTTCATTCATCTTCAACAAAAGAGATACAGACAGGAGCTCCATTAAAGACATACATTTATATCACCCAACTATACTTCTATTATAACATTGATTTAACTCATTGAAGCTAATAATTTGATTAAAAGTAAAGCACCTCTGGGATTTAATAATACATTATTATTTCCCCGAATCTTTGTGTTTCATTTACTGCCATTTTAATATCTCAAGAACACAAACACTTAATCCGCAATATAACGAAAAATCTACTCCATGATATTCAACCCCCCCTTCTATGATAATTTTAGACCTAACAGGAATACATCAAGAACATATCTGCCAAGACAGAAGGTTTGATGTCAAAGTCAATCCTGGAGTCAAGTTCTTAGTAAACCGGATTATTGAGTAAAGGCTAGAAGTGCTATTCAAAATGAACATATATTTTTCGGGACATAACATCTAGAATCCCAAAGAATACTGAAGATGCATTGATTGATCCAGATTGGATGATCTCAGTCAGTTCGAAGGCAGAATCTACTGAAACTAGAACCCAGACCACAGGACGAAGCTTAAATTGGTATTGTAAGGGTTTTCAGAAACTGGATGATTATTGGCATTGTTATGAGAGAGAAATCCAAACTGGTGGCTACAGGTTACTATCAAGTTGAAGGTATCGATGATGATGGAAACAGAATCTTCGAGACTTTCAAGATCTAACAGCAAGAAACAGAGATGAGACTTGATCCTATTAGGACTGAACAAGTTGATGACCTAACAATAGGACATCCCTAGCACCTGTTGAGCATTCAAGCATGAATATCTATCAGATGAATGGGAACAAGTGCACTTTTGAATGGTGAGTTAAAAGTTGAAGTTGATGTACAACATTTCCTGAACTTTGAAGCTGCAGTTCATTGGAATTTGTATATCATTCTCTTCCCAAGCTCTCTATGAATGGAGTTAGGGATTCAAGCAAATTGACAAGGACATGGTATGACACTCTAACTAGTTTATTACTTGAAAATAATTTTATATTAAAGTAGTTATACACATATATCTCTCTAAAATACATGGCACACACAATGTCATATGTGTGCTAGTATACCATGATTGTATTATATGTGGGTCTACTAATGAAAATTTGGCAAGAGTTATTTGCTAAGTTAATGCAGAGTAGGTACAAAATGACAAAATGAGCATGTTGGAAGAGTTGCAATTTTTTTTAGATTACAATTAATTCAAAAGAATGATGGCAATTAAAGTAAGTCAAGTATCTTTTGAAGATGCGCAATTTAGAAGATTCTAGACCTGCCAAGACTTCTTGCCGACAAACCACTAAGCTTGATCAGGAAAAATCAGGTATATGAACTAAAGTGACAAGCTATAGAGGTATGATCAACTCATTACTTATTCAAGTGCATAAAGGCCATATATTTTATTCTCAATATGCCTATGTGCAAGTTTCCAAGTGGATACTAGAGATCTTATCTTATAGCTATGTTATGAATTGTTAGATATCTTAGGGGATCATCAATTCTTAGAATCAGGTACACTGAAGATACTAGGTTTAACCTAATTGGCTATATAGATATAGATGATGCAGGTTGTAGGAAAGACAGTGAAGTAATTTCTAGAAGCTGTCAATTTCATGGAAGAAGTTGATTTCTTGCTGAAATGAGAAGAAGCACTCAATACACAGTTGCAGCAAAGGCAGAAATTAAAGCAACCCGTGAATATGATGCTCTGATCTTCTAGACAAGGAAACCACTTCAACTCTAACAACTCTGCTGGATACTCTTCAAACCACTTAAGGAACAAGCTCATGGACACCAGGTATCATTTCTTTCGAGATTGTCCCAAGTAAAATAACTTGTAAATATTTGCTGAACAACTTGATAAATTCATTTTGTATAAGTTTCTTAGTGAACTTGGGATATTATTTATGTGCATATTTGTTGGAAATCCCATATGCAAGGAATTCTCAAATGAGTTCACAAGTATTAAATTTTCAATATTTAAAGGACTTGTGAATCTATTTTTAAATCCAGTACCTCATACTTTTTTCTATTAGTTTACTTGTCATGCTTACAATGTAATATGCATAAGTGGTAGTTAAATTATTTAGCATAAGTTAGCAGCATAATTATTTGTAGGCTTAAATGTAATTTAAACCCTGTGTTATTAACAATATACAATTCAAACCCTCTTTTAATATATTTAGTAAATTTAACCCTACGTTTTTTAACTATTTATAATTGAAACCTTTTTTTAAATAATTAGTAAATTTAACCCTATGTTTTTGAACTATGTACAATTGAAACCTTTTTTTTAAATAAATAGTAAATTTAACCCTACATTTTAAAATATTTAGTAAATTTAACCTTGACTTTTTAATTTCGGAATAAAATAAATTTTACGACAAAATTTTGAATAAATATTCGTCAAATGCACTATTGTCAATTTTTTTGTATAGATATTATCTAAGCATAACAAATATTTGCGATTATTAGGATTTTTCTTATAAAATGGATATTTAGATGTTCTTTTCTATATTAATATATCTATATGTATAATATATTATATATGTTCAATAAAATTTTAATATGTGTTTATATTATTCCATCTTGCCATCACACTTCCCGCTCAATATATTCATGAATGTTCATCACCGAATTTAATTTATTTTCAAAAATACTCTTCGATGAATATATTTTCGAAAATACTTTTTCGATATAAAATTTATTTTATTCCGAAATTAAAAAGTCAATGTTAAATTTACTAAATGTTTTAAAAAGTAGGGTTAAATTTACTATTTATTTTTAAAAAAGGTTTCAATTGTAAATAGTTAAAAAACGTAGGGTTAAATTTACTAAATAAATTAAAAGAGGGTTTGAATTGTATATTATTAATAACATAGGGTTTAAATTGTAAATAAGCCTTATTTGTATGTTAAATATTTGATGAGTATTAGTCAATGATATCTTGCTTAATTGTTATGATATTTTGCTATAATATTTTTAAGTATTTTGTTACAAATAATTGTGATACTTTTTATATTAGTGATAATATTTAGAATTTATGTTCTAACTAAACAATGCATATTTCAAAAATCACTAATATTGGAAGGCGAAGTATTTTCTAAGTTATATATATAAGATTCTCAATATTTTATATAATTACAAAATATTTCTAAATTTTATTATGTTTGCGAGGAGTTGTAATTAGGATTACAAGTATTAAATGTCAATATTTAAAGGACTTGTGAATTTCTATTCAACTATTTTCTCGAGCTTACGTATATTATTAATAATTGTTCTGAGTATAATTATAATATTCTTGAGTGACAATTATTATATATAGCGTAGGAAGTTAGATGTTAATATTCAATTTTATGAATATTTTAGTATTTAGTAAAATTATTTTATCTTATTAAAATTATGGATTGAAGCAATTCAATATTTATTAGTTTCATAATTTTGATTTGATAAAATATTAGAAGCATAATTTCTTGCATTTTGAAATTATTGATAAATATCAAGTAATGATATTTTGTTAATATTTCCGTGCAATTAATTTTGATATTTTTAATATTAGTGATAATACAAGTTGTTTATCTGAAATCACTAATAATAAAAATATGTCTTAATGCTTATTGTTCTACAGAATGATTGCCGTGCCTATTTGATTTATATATATGCATGTTATTGGTAATTGTCTAGTACAATATAAGTATTTAATTTATTTTGATTTATTTAAATTATGATGATATAAAACAATTCAGTGATATATTGGTTCCATGATTTAAGTAAATTAAAATAAATTTGAAGCATAATTATTCGTAGTATAAATATTCTCTTTTATTACTTTGCGATAATTGATTAATATTTTATTAAAAAACAATTGTGATATATTGATACTAATGGATTTGCTTAGTCTTTATTCTAAGTAAAAATTGGTTTTTGAAAAAGTCGTTAGTATTAGTATATTTAGTTTTCTTTCTTTGACTAAAGTTTAAACTTGAATGTATTAAAAAGAAATTCTTGTCTATTTCTTTTTCAAAATGTTTTATTCAAAGATACATTCAGTTTTCTATCAATTTTAGAGAAGAAAACATAAATTTTTTTTTTCAAAACTTCTCTTTTGAAAAACTTTTGATTTACAGCTCTACTTTGATTTCTAAATCCTAGGGTGTGAATCAAACTTTTCTTGAGGATAATCTTTCTTTAAATCTCAAAATCTTTTATCCTATCCCAAAAGCTAGTTTTAAAAGTTTTATCTTATAAAACTTTTTTCTCTTAATTTTTCCTTTTAAAGTGGCAGAAACTTTGTGACTCCTATTTTCTTCGGAGAAATTGTTTTTAACTTCGAGGTACCAATCACTTGTAAAATGATTTGTTTTTAAACACTTGTTTCAATGTATGTTTCACATTGATTCATAGTACCTAAACATTGGTTATTGCTTTGAATGCCTTGTACTGTATTGTTAAGCATACATTCACCCCAATTGTCATGTTTTTGTTTTAAGATGGGGATATCAGGTGAACGAAAATGATGTAAATCCTAATTGTATTATGAGTCGGAAAATTACTATCCTCTATCTGATAAGGATGTTTTGTAAAACTGTTTTCAAAACATACAGTGCTAAGGTTTAATGGAAAAAGTCATTTTATTGAGATAAAATTTGATAAGAGAGTTGAATTTCTTCTTTGGTGTAAATTCCCGCATTTTATTATGGGAAGTTTTCCTTATAAGAAATTCATAAGGGATATAAACTTTCTTCTCTGATACTCCCGCGTTTTATTATGGGATAAGTATCTTAAAGAAAATTTCGTATCATACTCTTAAATGATAAATCTTTAGATCTGACAAAACTCTTTTACTAAAAGTGCTTTAATGCAATCTATTACCGCTTATATTTTTCCTTCTCTTTGAGATGAAAAATATGTTTTGGAATGTTAAGGTGATTATTTCTTTATCTTATTTTTTGATTCTATCCGTTTAGCCCCCAATGGCTCCAGAAGCTGGCCAAGAGGTTGAAAACCTATCAATCTCTTACCCAGGCCTTAGTACCAAACACTGATTCATCCACTTCCATATATTCACCCTTGAAGATATAAGGAAACTTTGTAATTTAGAGGTTGATAAGGGAGAAACTGCACTTGATGCAGCAAATAAGGATGATGTCGGAAGTGCACCCATAGCTCTACCTCCAGAGAAGCAAAGTAGTATATAAATGAGGTAACTGTAAGCTCATCTGCATCTTCTCAAAAGGATGCAAAGCTGAAAAGGTAATAAAACTGTCTTTGGAATCATTCTCTCAACAGGGTGAGTCCATTGAAATTCGCTCATCAGCCAGAGCATCTTGTAATGAGTCACGCACACCACTGGCACTCACGCTGATGGTAAGACTAAACAGATAAATTCTAGGAACACATTGCAAGGCGTGCACAGTGAGAGGTATAGGTATTCAGAGGAGATATGGACTCTAGCCATACATTACATTATCCAAGTATCTACATGAAACAGAAGTTAATCTTCTGCATCCCGAAAGGGAGGTCTCTTGTTCAGATTTATTTAGGCTTGAGAGGCAACTGCTTGGCAAGAATTCTTCAGATGAGTCAAGTAGGGTATTTTACACAAAATTCCCGTCACAGGGTTACGAGGGAAACGTAGACTCTAAATTTCCATTCATTACATTGCTTACTACGTCACCCCTCTTGGAAGGAACATTTCCAAATCCTGAAAAGGAAAGTCCACCTCCCTTTTATAGAGAAGGTGTGAGGCAACTCCTTGATAGAACAAGGCAGGATTCCCTAACAGATTTTGAAATCTTGGGATAACCCATCTCAAAGAGGTGAGGCTTCACTAGACAGTGATTTAGCAATTGCTATTGAGTCTGGTGATGAGACAGTGCTTATGCATGATAGATCAAGAACACCTCTACAAGGCAATTCTCTACTTGATAGTGATTCAATTCATTCTGATGAATCCGGTGTTGGGAATATAACTGAATTTATGGATTTCACTTGCAGGTACATAATGCTATATTTGGAATACATAGTGAAAGTGAGAGAGAGAAACACTTAAGTGAAAGCGAGAGAGAGATACACTTAAGTGAGAGATATGGAGAGAAAAAATGAAACACTTCAAAGTGCTCGACATTTAAGTGTAAACACTAAAAGAATATAGTAGAAGTGAGGAAACCATAGACCAAACACTTACCCTTGCTACTTGCCACTTCTGAAAGAAAAGCTACTATGTTTTCCCAATCAACAACAGACGCGAACCTTCTTTGGAAGACAAGCCATTTGAATGATCATGGGCCATTGGAGGATTCTTCAACTAAGGGGGATAATTTAGTATACAAGAAAAAGCAGAAAAAGGAGAAGGTTTTATATTCGTATCCTTATGGGAGAAGTTAATATCCTTAGGGTGAGAATTTAGACAAGAAAAAGAAGAAAATCTTATCTTCTGATCCTTATGGGAAATAAAATAATTTGGGGAAATCAAGAAACTGTATCATATACTTGAAAGGAGTTGTCAGTAGAGGATTCCTCATCCAAGTGGGATGTATAGAAAAGAATTGACAATTCAATTGATCATCTAAAGATGAGAAGAAGATAGAAAAGAAGAATCACATTCTCAGGGGGATAACATTACTTGAGCTATGTTCAATGTTCTAGTGAAGATGTTCCCAGGAATATTGATTCTTATGAAGCTCTGTTTATGATAAGTTCTTTAAGTTCGACTATGAAGGATTTTGAAGCAGAGAAAGCTCAAACACAGACAGAAATGAAAATGATATTATACGAATATCAGTTCAGTGCTAGAGGAACAAATATCTTTCATTTCAGTTGCTCAAGAATTCTGGAAATGCAGAATCTGATCCAGAAAAACCAATAGCATTATTTACAAGTCCCGGATGATTACTTTTTCTAGTTGTTAGTTGAGTTATCTTCACTATGAGATTTGTTTGCTAAGTTTAACAATCAAATAGGGGGAGATTGTTGGTGAGATTACGAAGCCGTATGAATAGTAATCGTGAAAACTCAACTCTAGAACATGACAATTAATAATACTACGCCTCCACAGAAATCATGAAGAAATGAAATCAAGGAAGATACAGTGAATCAAGACATTAGAAAAAGTTTTGAAGTCTACTACAGGTCACTGAAAGAAGTTCATTAATATGTTCATGCTTCAGTGAAGAATACTGGTTGAAGACTTTCAGGGTTTCAGAAGTGTTGAAGATTCAGTGTAGAAGTGCCACCAGAAGATTTTAGTGTAAAGGTGTTCGCACTTTATTCACGCAAGAGAACGTGGTCACAAGTAATACAGAAATAAGTAGGATACATTCCTACAGAGACTCGACTTGCTTACGTTTAGTTCACTTATACACCAGAATATAGTTATGTTTCACTGCTAAGAAAATGAACAAATTGGTGCTTTGATTACACTAATGATTAAAACTTAACGATTTACTTATATGAAATAAACATGGGATTTCAACCTCATTAACTATCTCATCTAGAATCTCATGTCTTTCCAACCTAGCATGTGAAAGTGATGATAACTGATCAGACCCTCAAAACTGATAAACGCCAACTTTCGTTGTACGCATACCATCCTAATGAACATCCACAATTGATAGAAGTCAATTAGTCAACCACTATGCTTAGTCCCTATATGTCTATAGAAATTGAAAACATAATGGTTTAAGCACAAGTATCCATAAAATCACATAGTCAGTGCAAGACGGTTAGAATTACACCACAAATTAAGACATGCTCTTAACATGCAAAAACCTATGCTAGCATGGTATGTTCTAAACCCTAGATCGACTTTCGCATTCACGAGGATTTAACAAACAATCATAAATGTTCGCGACGCATTTACAATGAATAAGCTTAACCATACTAGGATATCCATAACAATCACACACTTAGGCTTAAAAACAATCAATATCTAGAATTGATAGAAAAATCCATTAAAATCCCATGACAATGCTTAGCCCATAATTGGACTATCCGCCATCATGGGTTCAATTAAAAACATAATAGACAACCAATTATAAATAAAATACTGATATTAATTGCAAGAGTGTATGAAACAACCGATCATCCACGTTGTAGAAAATTACAAAAAAAATAGTTCGATCTAAATCACCCAAGATAGCTTGATGACCTAATTCTCTTCCTTGGTGGCTCACAAAGTAATACTACTTCCTAAGATACGATACGATCTTGATAATCATAATCCCTCATGTTTTTATACTAGGTTATATAAAAACCAAAAATCCATGGGCTTGCTTATGCTAGGCTTTAAAAACTAACCAAACTGCAAAATAAATAATTTAACTTCGACTGGCGCGCGGGCGCGCCTGACGGAGCGCGGGCGCGCTTGCTCTTTCTTGTTGAGGCGCGGGCGCGCTTGGTCAGGCGTGGGCGCGCCTGCAGCTTCTGTCCAGCAGTTGATTTTCTTGCTCGTTTTCTCTTTTAACGGTTCGTTTTGCCCTCTTCTGATCTCAACTCAAGCCTTGATCTTCCTCATTTGAAATCCCAGCTCATATACAACCAAATTATGCAATTATTCCTCAAACCTGCTTCGACCTGTAACCTGCACACCAATGACACAAAACACATAAAAAGACACTACATACTTGGGTAAAAGCGATCAATTTAAGTCGAATTGGAACGCATATAGTGGACGAAAAGTCCACTAACACATCCCCAAACTTAAACCGATGTTTGTCCCCAAGCATAAACAGACTCTAAACAATCTACTGCAATGCAATGCATGAATGCAACTACTATGAAAATGCAATGACCCCCTCGAACTCACCAAAACCAATTGACAAGCCAAAACCTCAAAGAGATGCAATACATCTGAATAGAGCTCGACCAAGCCCCCGTATACCGATGCTGCATGAACAGAAACGTGGGTGTGTGCGATGCTCATCAAATATACTCTTACACTAGACTAAAATCATACCTATTTTTCGCCAAGACAATCACATGTTTATAAACAGAATGAGCGATAAACACTCCATAACATGCAAACACCTCCGTAATTCATTTGAGTTAGACAAGGAACCCTACTTTATTGCTAACAACCACTACGACACATAACCCAATAAATAGGCTTACTTAACCGTGCAATGGATGAGACCCCTAAAGGCTTATACAATAATACCCATGTAGCGAGCGTTAGGTCAGTGAATCCCAAACTATAAAAAGCCTTAGGCCACGAGGCGCAAAGTCCCCGCGAACTTAATTGCTCGAGTATTAAAGAGCTCACCCTGGTTAATTTTGCCTTGAAATTATTCACACGACTCTTTTTTGTTTTCTTTCTTTCTTTTATTTTTTTTTCTTTTTTTCTTTTTTTTTTTGTTTATTTTTTTTTTTTATATATAAAATCTGGAATGAGAATTCTCACTTCCAACCCTAGACTACTCATAAAAATATGAGCCGGCTACTAGCCATTTGACGCCTAGCCATTCTCGACAACTATTAACAATTAGCATGAATCACTAGTTTTCCCCAAACTTATACCTTAGCGTCCTTACATTATCAAGGGAATAACAAACATTCTAGATATAAACAGGCGATTAAATCTAAAATAACTAAACAGGCATGACTCAACCTAGCCCAAAAGCAACCGATGAGACTGTGCAAAGATGTGCTTCTGAAACATGTAACTCGATTTCATAAGGACTGTAAATCATCCCTCTGCTCATCAATACCACACACAATTTGGCCTCGACTTAACAATCAGAAGTAGTTCGTACTAAGGGATCATGAAATATGCATGCTATGAAATGCAACTAAAATGGACTCACATGGTAAACAGACACAAAATTGCAAACAAAATGCTCTATATGGAAAATTAAAACAAAATGCATGAAAAACACTACAACTACATGTCCTATATGCATATATGCATCTAACTACAATCTCCATTTCCCACCCCCAAACTTAAAATATTCAATGTCCCCATTGAAGGAAAGAAACAAAGAAAGTGTGCAGATATACCTCTATCGTCAGCAGAGTCACCCTCCTTGGGTGAATCAGGTGGTGGATACACGGTGCCAGCTCCATAAACAGGCCAATCTACCTGTACACCAGTAGCTAGGAAAGCTGCACCGAGAGCCTGAGTCAGGTCAATAGCAAACCGGCTCTGCCTGTCATCGACGACGTCCATCCTCCGCGCCAAACGTCTAAAATGAGCCTCACCCATACCAGCACTAGCCACCTCTCGCTGTGCCCTAGAAGGTCCAGCCCTAGCCTCCCTCTGCTGTCTAGGTGGCACCTCATCACCCACAATATACCCTAAACCTCTGGCATGCGGTATACCACTGTCCCATTCAGGCAGCCGGGCTATCGCCGCCGTATCAATGGTACTTGCAGGTAGTTGCAACTGCTCCTCTGCCGGCCAGTGAATACCCACATCAACACACAGACGAACCACCACTGAGCCATAAAGAATCGCGCCAGTGGTACTGCCCTGCAAGAATCTGATCATGTGCCTGTAGATAAGGGAGCCTAGGTCGATGTATTTCCCGCTTAGAATTCCCCACAACAAAATGGCTTGATCCACTGTCACCTCATGAGTATGCGACGATGGCACAATATTAGCACACAGAAACAGGTTCCAGGCCTTAGCATACGGATTCAACGCCATAGATGAGAAGGTAACCGGCTCAGTAGAGCCCACTCGGCGCTTCCAATTAGTGCCTGGAACTGTCATATCTCGCAGAATGGCCTCAAGGTCAACCTCCTCACGAGTTTTCAACCCAAAATCTTCCGCACCTTCCTGCGGTGCCGGCAATTACAAAACCTTGGTAATAGCAGCAGGAGTATAGTCTACCACATACCTTCGGACTATAGAATACCCATTTTTCTCCTGCTTGGCATTAGCATAAAACTGCCTAACGATACTCAATGGTATCGCCTCCGCAGCTTCACACATAGTTTCCCAACCGCGCTCATCAATCATCGCAAGCAAAGCCCCATCAAGAACACCCGGAGTAAAGCCTCTCTCCTTGACCACAGATTTGGTCATTAAACGCGCAAATTCAGCTTGAGCCTCCGGTGAATTGAACTGAGGAAGGACTCCCCCACTCGAAGAAGAAGTACTGGAAATACCTGCTCATCTAGCTCTCTTGGGTGCCATGTATTGATTTGTAGATGTGTGTATAGTTGTGTGTATAGGTGAGATGTAGAGAGCTTGGTAGAATAGGATTGAAAGGACAAGAATAAGTGTTGAATGTGGGGAATAGGGTTAGGGTATGTTAAAAGGCTTTAAAAGGAGCTAAATGGGCTTGATTCGGGTTGTGAATGATTTATGTCATGTTTTTACTTCTTTTTTTTTCTAACAACGGCACCAGGCGCGCCCGCACCTCTTCTTGGAGTGTGCCCGCTCCTGGGGCTACTGTTAATTTTTTTTTTGTAGAACCATTCAAAATATAGATTGCCTCCTACGAGCGCTGTCGTTAGCGTCATTTAGCCGGACGTGATTTCAGGTCCTCATTCCAATGTAGACAGAATCGCGATTTCAGCTTCGCGATTTATTCTTTCTCCCACATAAGGCTTCAATCTCTGACCATTGACTTTAAACGCTTTATCTGGTGTCTTTTCAAAAATTTCCACAGCTCCGTGTGGAAACACCGTATTCATAATAAAAGGTCCTGACCACCTTGACTTAAGTTTTCCTGGAAACAATCGCAGAAGAGAGTTAAATAATAAAACTGACTGACCAGGAACAAATACCTTTGTTATCAACCGACGATCATGCCATCTCTTCACTTTCTCCTTGTAGAGCTTGTTATTCTCATAAGCTTGTAGACGAAACTCATCAATCTCATTTATCTGTACCATCCGTTTTTCCCCCGCGGCTTTACAATAAAAATTCAACCTCTGCAATGCCCAATAAGCCTTGTGTTCCAGCTCTACTGGCAGATGACAAGCTTTCCCAACGACAAGTTGATATGGTGACATACCCAAAGGTGTTTTGAACGCGGTTCGATAAGCCCACACGGCTTCATCCAGTTTTAATGACCAATCCTTACGAGAAGGACTTACCACCTTTTCCAGAATGCGTTTGATCTCACGGTTTGATACTTCAGCTTGGCCATTGGTTTGAGGGTGGTATGATGTCGCCACCCGATGGTTGATGTTGAATCTTGCCATTAGATTAGTTAACTTCCGATTGCAAAAGTGAGAATCCTCATCACTAATAATGATTCTAGGAGTCCCAAATCTGGTGAAAATGTTTTTGTGAAGGAAATTGAGCACTACATTGGCATCATTAGTTGGGAGTTCCTTGACCTCAACCCATTTAGAGACGTAATCCACAGCTAGCAAGATGTATTGGTTATTGCATGATGAAATGAATGGGCCCATGAAGTCGATTCCCCACACATCAAAAATTTCCACCTCTAGCATCACATTAAGAGGCATCTCATCCCTTCTCGAAATGTTGCCTACTCGCTGGCAACGATCACACCTGGTTACAAACTGATGAGCATCCTTGAAGAGTGATGGCCAATAAAATCCTGCCTGCAGAATACGAGTCGCTGTCTTTTCACCTCCATAATGGCCTCGATAAGATGTGGCATGATAATCCCTCAGAATAGCTTTTGTCTCACTATATGGTACACACCTTCTGATAACCTGATCAGCCCCTTGTTTAAACAGATATGGTTCGTCCCAACGAAACCACTTTACGTCATGCAAGAATTTCTTCCTTTGGGCTGAAGACAACTCGGGTGGAACAATTTGACTCACAAGATAATTCACAATATCAGCATACCATGGTTCTTCTTCTTGTATTCCAAACAGCTGTTCATCCGGAAAGGATTCATTGATGAGAGTACTGTCTTGTGAAGATTTACCAAGATCTTCCAACCGTGAGAGGTGATCAACTACTTGATTTTATGTCCCCTTTCTATCTTTTATCTCCACATCAAATTCTGGTAGCAGAAGAACCCATCGAATCAAGCGGGGTTTAGAATCCTACTTGGAGAGCAGATATCTAATAGCTGCGTGGTCAGTATACACCGTCACTTTCGTACCAAGCAAGTATGATCTAAATTTTTCAAAGCCATATACAATGGCTAACAGCTCCTTCTCCGTGGTTGTGTAATTCAATTGCGCATCATTGAGTGTCTTGCTCGCATAGTAGATAACATGAAAAATCTTATCTTTCTTTTGGCCAAGAACAACCCCCACTGCAAAATCGCTAGCATCACACATCATAGCTAATGGTTCAGTCCAATCTGGAGCAATGATCATTGGTGCTGAAATTAACTTCTTCTTCAATGTCTCAAAAGCTGTCAAACAATCATCATCAAATTAGATGGGAATATCCTTCTCCAATAGCTTACACAAAGGTTTGGAAATTTTGGAGAAGTCCTTGATAAATCTTCTGTAGAAACCTGCGTGACCGAGGAAACTACGAATTCCTCTCACTGAATTGGGAGATGAAAGGTTTTCAATGGTCTCTATTTTGGCTTTATCCACTTCCAGGCCTCGATGTGACAACTTGTGTCCAAGAATAGTTCCCTCTTATACCATGAAATGGAACTTCTCCCAGTTGAGGACCAGATTAGTCTCCACGCATCTTTTCAGAACCATGCCAAGATTGTGTAGACACTCGTCGAAAGAAGAACCCAATACTGAAAAGTCATCCATGAAGACTTCCACTGTCTTACCAATCATGTTTGAAAAAATTGCCATCATGCACCTCTGAAAAGTGCCAGGTGCACCACATAACCCAAAAGAAACCCTTCGAAAAGCGAAGGTACCAAACGGACATGTAAATGTCGTCTTCTCCTGATCCTCTGGAGCAATACAGATCTGATTGTAACCCAAATATCCATCCAGAAGGCAATAGTACTCATGGCCGGCGAGTCGGTCTAACATCTGATCAATGAAAGGAAGAGGAAAGTGATCCTTCCTAGTAGCTTTGTTCAACTTCCGGTAGTCCATGCAAATTCTCCAACCATTAACTGTCCGTGTAGGAATGAGTTCATTCTTCTCATTAGTTACCACAGTCATGCCTCCTTTCTTCGGCACACATTGAACTGGACTCACCCAAGCACTGTCAGAAATAGGATAGATAATCCCTGCGTCCAACCACTTGATAATTTCCTTCTTCACTACTTCCTTCATGAGTGGATTTAGCCGTGTCTGATGTTCAACTGTTGGTTTACTTCCTTCCTCTAGCGGAATCTTATGCTGGCAATAGGCAGGGCTGATTCCTTTGATGTCTGCAATACTCCAACCAATGGCTGATTTGAATTCCCGGAGAACCCTCAACAACTTTTCTTCTTCAAGACCTGTAAGGTTAGCAACAATAATTACAGGCAAAGTAGATGATTCCCCAAGAGAAGCATACCTTAAATGATCAGGTAATGGTTTGAGCTCTAGCTTCGGTGCTTCCTCGATAGATGGTTTCAACCGCTGATGTGATTCTCTCAACTCAGATAAACCCAAAGATTCCACTGGTCTCTCAAACTTTCGTTGCCAAGGGGAAACATTCAGAAACTGTACTTGTTCTTCAATCTCATCCTCTTCACATGTAGACTCCCCACTTAAAGCCTTTTCCAGCTTATCATTCATGAGCAAGTGTTCAATTTTTGTTTGCACAACAGATTCTACTACGTCTACTTTAAAGCATTGTTCTTCTTCCGCTGGAAATTATATTGCCTTGAACACATTGAATGTGACATTCTGATCGTGCACCCTCATGGTGAGTTCCCCCTTCTGCACGTCAATTAACGTTTTTCCCGTTGCCAAGAATGGCCTACCAAGAATGATAGGGATCTTCTTGTCTTCTTCAAAATCAAGGATGACAAAATCTGCTGGAAAGATTAGCTTGTCGACTTTCACCAAAACATCTTCGACAATTCCTCGCGGATAAGTGATTGAACGATCCGCCAACTGCAGCGACATGTTGGTCGGCTTTGGCTCAGGAAGGCCAAGTTATAAGAATACAGAGTATGGCATGAGGTTGATGCTTGCTCCCAAATCGCACAAACATTTGTCGAACGACAAATTCCCAATTATGCATGGTATAGTGAAACTACCAGGATCCTTCAACTTTGGTGGAAACTTCTGCTGCAATACTGCACTACACTCTTCCGTCAAAGCAACGGTGTTTAACTCCTCTAGCTTCAGTTTCCTCGATAGAATGCCTTTCATGAATTTGGCGTAGCTTGGCATTTGTTCCAGCGCTTCAGCAAAAGGTAAGTTGATGTGTAGTTTCTTGAAAACTTCCAAGAATTTAGCAAACTGGTTGTCCGATTTCTGCTTCTGAAGCCTTTTAGGAAATGGTGGAGGAGGAAATACTTCCTTGTTATCACTCTCTTTCTTTGAACTGCTTTTCTCCTCTGAATTATTCATTTTTTTCTTGATCGGCTCCTCCTGCACAACATTTTCTGCAGAATTTTCCACTTCGGCAATGAGGTGAGGCGCGCCCGCGCCTGTGGAAGCGCACCCGCTCTCAACCTCCTGTCCAGAATGCTGACGTTCTTCGTTTTGTGGAATTTTGACCTCCTAATTGTTTGTAACCCTTCCAGAACGCAATATTATAGCGTGTATCTGTTCCTTGCTTTCTTTCTTGCCTGGATTAGCCTCTGTGTCACTTGGTAACTGCCCTTGAGGTCTGTTTAGAAGAGCACTTATTAGTTGACCAATTTGGTTTTCCAACGTTTTCAGAGTTACAGCTTGACTCTTATACATCATTCTCAATTCCTCCATCTCTGACTTTTGATTCGAATGCCCTTGTTCTCCTTGAGGTGGTTGATGGAAACCAGGAGGGTTGTATGATTGCCTTGGTGCATAGGATTGTTGAGGACCAGAATTGTTGAAAGGCCTTGGTCCGAATTGCTGACCTTGCGATGGCTGTGGCATGGCATTCTGATTGTTGCTCCAACTGAAGTTAGGATGGTTCCTGTTGTTGGGGTGATATGTGTTAGGTGCCAGTTGTGTAGGCCTCTGAAAGTTGCTGACAAAATGCGCCGAATCGCTAGAAATAGCACACTGAGTTGTCTCATGAGCACCTGCACACAAGTCACAAACCATAGCGACTTGCTGAATCCCTGCCTTGGACAATGCATCCACCTTCATAGATAGAGCCTGTAGCTGAGCTGTTATAGTCGTGGCAACGTCCACTTCAAAAACGCCTGCTATTTTACTCTGTGGCAATCGCTGAGTAGGATTCTGATACTCGTTAGCAGCCATCATTTCAATCAAGTCATAAGCTTCTTCATAGCTCTTGGCCCAAAGAGCTCCTCCAGATGCTGCATCAAGCATAGGTCGTGAATGATTCAACCGATTATAGAAACCGTTAATGACCATCCAATCTGGCATCCCATGATGGGGACACTTTCGAAGCATTTATTTATACCTTTCCCAAGCTTCACACAACGTTTCTCCAGAATGTTGATTGAACGGTGTAAGAGCGTTCCTCATGGCTGCCGTCTTAGCCATAGGAAATAATTTAGTTAGAAACTTTTGTGCGAGATCTTCCCAAGTAGTTATAGACCCTGCTGGCAGTGAGTGCAACCAGCTCTTTGCCTTGTCTCGTAAAGAGAATGGAAACAGCCTCAGCTTTATTGCATCTTCAGAAACCCCATTAGTTTTGAAGGTATCACAGATCTCGATGAAGTCTCTGATATGCATATTAGGGTCCTCAGCAGGTGAACCCCCAAACTGCACAGAATTCTGTACCATTTGAATCGTGCCCGGCTTGATTTCGAAATTATTAGCCGCAATAGCCGGCCTAACAATGCTTGACTGAATGTCATTGATCTTCGGCTGAGAATAATCCCGTAGAGCTTTCACTGGATCCCCCATCACTAATTCTGGCTCAATTTCTGGAACTGCAATTCCCCTCTCTTCGTCTAAGTGTTCTTCCAGTTTTTCCTTACTCGATTGAGAACGCGTACGCATACACGATCAATTATCTGCAATCACGGAACAAACAAGAATGATTAGTAACAATTCTCAGTCAGTGATATCTAACGACCACTGATGATAAGCACATTAACTAAACACAACAATGAACCGAGTCCCCGGCAGCGGCGCCAAAAACTTGTTCGCACTTTATTCACGCAAGAGAACGTGGTCACATGTAATACAGAAATAAGTAGGATACGTTCCCACAGAGACTCGACTTGCTTACGTTTAGTTCACTTATACACCAGAATATAGTTATGTTTCACTGCTAAGAAAATGAACAAATTGGTGCTTTGATTACACTAATGATTAAAACTTAACGATTTACTTATATGAAATAAACATGGGATTTCAACCTCATTAACTATCTCATCTAGAATCTCATGCCTTTCCAACCTAGCATGTGAAAGTGTTGATAAACGCCAACTTTCGTTGTACGCATACCATCCTAATGAACATCCACAATTGATAGAAGTCAATTAGTCAACCACTATGCTTAGTCCCTATAGGTCTATAGAAATTGAAAACATAATGGTTTAAGCACAAGTATCCATAAAATCACATAGTCAGTGCAAGACGGTTAGAATTACACCACAAATTAAGACATGCTCTTAACATGCAAAAACTTATGGTAGCATGGTATGTTCTAAACCCTATATCCACATTCGCATTCACGAGGATTTAACAAACAATCATAAATGTTCGCGACGCATTTACAATGAATAAGCTTAACCATACTAGGATATCCATAACAATCACACACTTAGGCTTAAAAACAATCAATATCTAGAATCGATAGAAAAATCCATTAAAATCCCATGACAACGCTTCGCCCATAATTGGACTATCGGCCATCATGGGTTCAATTAAAAACATAGTAGACAACCAATTATAAATAAAATACTGATATTAATTGCAAGAGTGTATGAAACAACCGATCATCCACGTTGTAGAAAATTACAAAAGAAATAGTTCGAACTAAATCACCCAAGATAGCTTGATGACCTAATTCTCTTCCTTGGTGGCTCACAAAGTAATACTACTTCCTAAGATACGATACGATCTTGATAATCATAATCCCTCATGTTTTTATACTAGGTTACATAAAAACCAAAAATCCATGGGCTTACTTCTGTTGGGCTTTAAAAACTAACCAAACTGCAAAATAAATAATTTAACTTCGACTGGGGCGCGGGCGCGCCTGACGGAGCGCGGGCGCGCTTGCTCTTTCTTGTTGAGGTGCGGGCGCGCTTGGTGAGGCGTGGGCGCGCCTGCAGCTTCTGTCCAGCAGTTGATTTTCTTGCCCGTTTGCTCTTTTAACGGCTCGTCTTTCCCTCTTCTGATCTCAATTCAAGCCTTGATCTTCCTCATTTGAAATCCCAGCTCATATACCACCAAATTATGCAATTATTCCTCAAACCTGCTTCGACCTGTAACCTGCACACCAACGACACAAAACACATAAAAAGACATTACATACTTGGGTAAAAGCGATCAATTTAAGTCGAATTGGAACGTATATAGTGGACGAAAAGTCCACTAACAAAAGGCATTGATTGAAGATAGACAGTGTTTGAAGCATAGGAATCTAGAAGGGTGAAAACAAAGGTTAAAGAAGACAGCTGCAGTCTTAAAGTTATACACACTGAAAGAAGTTCATTTATATGTTCAAGCGTTAGTGAAGAACAGAGAATGAAGTATTCAAGATTGTGGTAATAATGAAGACGTTGTCGAAGTACTAGAAAAGATTCTAGTGAAAGTACTATGTTAATCAACAGTCAGTGTTTGAAGCAATGCAACAGTCCAAGGTTAATCAGCTGAAATAGAATAGAAGTCAAGAAAATTTAATTCAGTATTAGTTATTTGTGAACCAGACCAGTGCACTAAGCATCAGCACAACAAGGTGGTAATTACCTTGATTTATCAGAAGAAATTCAATTGATCAAGCCAGAGAGTGAAAATAAGGTGGTAATAACTTGAAGCATGTCAAGAATATGGTTAAGGCAAGTAATATCAGTTTAGTTGTTCTTGTACTCTAGAAACCATGTACTAGGCGCAACAAAAGCTGTTGGACATGTTTGTGGTACCTATACAGTGTGTATAGAGTATAGGCGCAACAAACAAGTTACATTGGCACAACGAAAACTCTCCAAGTTTCCCAAGTGCTTGGTGGCGCCTATACAAGGCTTTGAGAATACAGGCGCAAGGAAATGAGGCTAGGCGCAACGAAACACATCTAAAAAATATTCCAAGTGTTTTGTGGCGCCTTCACAAGGCATGCAATGTACATGTACAACAAACAAGTCATGGGCACAAGGAAATACTAAGAAAAATAATGACAGAGGATTTTGTGGTGCCTACACAAGGAATCAAGTGTAGAGGCGCAACAAAAACCCTTCCTTGGCACACCAAACATATTGAGGCGCAACAAACACCTTTGGTGGCGCCTATACACTGCAAACACTCTATCAAGCACAACAAAAAACTTAGCATTGAGAAGCAAATCAATTTTAATTGATTTGAAAGTCTACACTATAATAAACAAAATGACTAGTTCATTTTGATTCGTGGATTTGTGGAGACACACAACCAACCAGAGAGATACAGAGAGAAATGAAAGCCGGAGAAGAAGAAGTCACAAAGTCATACATATACATTCTTCACCAGAGTTTTATATTCTAGCTGGTTCTTTATGTTACAAATACATAGGGCTATTGTAAAACACTCTCTGTTAGTTTGATTCCGTCAGTACAAACACATAGTCAGACATTGTATAGGGATTAAGCTATATTTCTTTGTAGAAGCAAAGAACTAATCTGTTCTTTGGAAACCAGTTATATTTTTAACTGGGTGTAGCAACCTCGGGGTATATATATAAAAGATATATTCACCGAATCTTGTCCCATTTATTTTACTTGCTAATTGTTTTGAACATAATTGATTTATCCATACACACAGAAAATTAGTAGGCAGCTCACCTAAACACTACAAATGGCTAAACCCACTCTGAAGCAATAATTTAATTATTCACAAATTCTGAAAAGAATTTAAATTATTGTGAGTATCGTATTTAACCCCCCTTCTACGATACTTCGGGACCCAATAACCTATACCAGGATTGGTGGAATAAGAAGTTCCCACATTTTTCACTGGTGTCTTGGGTACCCTTCTCTCTTTTCTTGGACATTAACTCCTTGTATGTCCTTGATTTGTCCCTCTCTTTTCTCTTCTTCCTCGAGGTCCTCTAACTTCATTTCATAAGAAATTAATATAGAGCTCTCAAGGATTGGTTCTTCTACAAGGGTTATGAAAAGAGATTTAGGTGTGTCTTTAACAATATGTGGGATACCCCTTTCTTTAGCACTTTTTCTGAACGAGGTTATGTTGCTTGTCTTTGCTACAGATTGATTGTACTCAAAGCCTATTCCAACTTCAAATTTTATTTCATATTGGTCAATTAGGCCTTTGTTATTTCCCAGAACAATGCCAATATAATTTGTAGAAGGGGGGTTCAATACAAATTATTAAAACCTTTTCTATTTTAATAATTGTTATTGGAGTTTATGTGTTTAAGAAAAGATATATGAACAATGAAACTGAAACTAAATTGAACAAAGATATTTGAAAATTACTGATGGATTGGTTTTTCTATCAGTGTATATATTGCTCAATTTTTCTAGGTTAATAAAACCCAGCTACGTTTACAAGGTTAGAAAATAAATCAACTGTTCTTACAAAGTGCTCTAAGCCTGAATAATTGATTCAAGAATATTGTCTAACTTGTATATTTTCTAACAATGTTACCGCTCTTGTTTTTATACTACAAGTGTATTTACAATACCTATATAGATAGAGTAAAATACAATTAATCTATTCTAGGATTGTTTCAACTCTATCTTTCCTTTTGCCTTTTTCTATTTTAGGAAAAATCTTCAGATTTGGAAAGACAATTTCAACTCGAGTCTTCACAGTCATCATAGATTATCTTCCATAGGCATGCTTTTGTCCTTAGATCTCTAAAGATTGCGTTTCTGTGTTGTCTCAATCAATTGATAATTTGTTATTAAGCATATCAATTGATTCTTCCTTTTATCCATCAACTGATATTCTTTTTCGATTGATCTTGATATCCATCGATCGATAAAGGTTATTGACTTATCGATTTATAAATGATATTAATCGATATATCAATCGATGGACCTTCATATCAGTTAATGGTATTCAATTCTTTGACTTGGCCTTCTTCAATTGATCTTATATCTATTGATGCTTCAATATCAATTGATCATCCTTCACTTTTATAATTTTCATGCCTTCAAATAATTACAATTTGACAGTCTAATTTACACATCAGTTGATGACCTATATCAATCGACTCTAACATCAATTGATGAGAATAATATCAATTGACTTACACCTTATCAATTGAAATATACTAAGTACACCTATGCTACACTCTATATTATCAGTTGATTCAGATAAATATTTCAACTTATAAATGGTTTCCTAATCAGTCGATATTTATAAAATCTATATCAATTGATCTGTTACATCAATTGAAATTTTTATAATTCTAAGATTAAAATTATCATCAAGTTACATGTAGATTCCTAACAATCTCCCCTATTTGTGTCTGTGACAAGAACATGCATAATCTACTTGTTGATAACAAAAATCCTTAACTATAATCATTCAAATAGAATCAAGAAATTTACTTAGCACTTTGAGTTTGGAAGTACCAGTTGATGAGTAATTTCTGCAAGCCGCTCCAATGTCTTCTACTCTTCATGATCTTCATTCTCCACTCACTTCTTCTTCTTTTTCTTCTCAGCATTTTCTTTTAGCTGTTTCATAAAGAAACTCCTCAATATTGCTCCATCTTCATCAGTTTCTCCAAGTTGCCTCATTAGATAATGAATTTTTTCATCTGTAATTTTGTCCAGATATTTGCAGATATCAAAGAACTTTATATTGCTTTCCACATCTATAAAAAGCATAGCATACTTGGGTTCTAACAACACCTTCTTGACTTGAGATTTCCATAGTTTGAGAGGTGAATCAGGTTCAACTTCAACTTTTGCTCTTCTTAGCTTTGAGATTTGTTGTTGAATTTGCTGAGCAATTGTAACATTGAGTTTGTACCTTTTGTTGAGGTGAGATAGAATGGTTTTCAGGACATTGTAGCTTTGCTTCATTATCACCTTCATTGAGTAAGTGATTTTTGATCCATTCTCATACTCCAACCTCATTGACTCTTCTTGGCTAGAGGTTGTAGGGTGAGTCCTTATACCTATCAGCCCTTTTTCACTCAGCACTGTAATTCCTTTCATTTTATTACCTTTAATTGTCACTTCCTCCTTGATTTCTTCTTGATTGACTTAAGGGTTTCCCTGAACCACTGTATCTTAATTTGAATTTGTCTTTTTCTTAGCCATTGCAATTTTTCTTCATTTTCTCAATGGTTTTTCTGCCAATTGCTCTTCCATATGCCATTGCATTTCCATCTGTCTAGCAATCTATTCATTCTCATATTCTCTCCTTGCAACATCTGAGATTCCTGTAGTGATGGATCATTGAAGTAGCTTCTGGCCAACTGGTTCATTTTTCTTTTTTTTTCTTCTTCAATCATTGTTGCTTTCTTTGGCAGCCTCCTTTGCACTTTCATTGACAGGCTTTGTTTGAGCAATGAACTCATCCAAATTTCCTTTTTGTGTAGCCTTTGTCACCAACTCAGTATTTCTCCTTAGATCTTCAATATTCTTTCTTTCCCTCTCAATCAATGCTTGAGTTTCCCTTTCTCTAGAAAGTCTTCTAGTTTCTAGCTCATCTTCAATTTTCTTTGCATCTCTCTTTTTCTTTTCTAAGTCATCTTTGGGTGATTTAGATGACTTTGAAGATTGGCCTCTATCTCTATTGCTTCCACTAGCACCAGCCACATTGCTTCTACTAGCTCTAAGTTATTAGGAATTATGAGACTTGAAGATAACAAATTACATAGAATTACCATAGGGATATAAATTTCATTGTAACTAGTCGATGGATATATGATTTATAAATATCCATTGACTAGGACACCAGTTATCAGTTGAAGCTTGTTAATTAACTGATAAATTAGATTGTAATATTTGATTTATGTTTCATTATCAATTGATTGTATTGCCTCGATGGATGTTGTGAAGTAGTCGACTGATGTTATTGACTTCAATTAATATCTTATCAACTGATGTGAAGAATGGCTGATCAATTGTAAATATTCTAAGTCAGAATTCTCATAAATGAAGTGATCAACAGATATTGGAATCAACGGATAAAGACTATCAACGGATAAAGGCTATCAACGGATAAAGGAAATCAATGGATAAAGGACTATCAATGGATAAGGAGTCGATAGATAATCTAACTATCCATCGATACATCAATTGATCGATGGATAACCTATCCATCGATGTATAATCAAAGGAGAATCAATTGATAAGCCTAACAAGAATTATCAGTTGATCAAGGTTTCCTAAATTAGTTAAAGAAAAAAGGAATGGGAACTTTGCAGAAACTGAATCAATGGAAGACAGTCTGGTCAGGACTATGAAGACTTTCAAGGCAACACAGTCTTCAAGGAATGTATCAAGACAAAGATATTTCCAGGACTAGACAAAGTCTAATGAAGACTATGAAATTAACTAATTTCTATTTTCATGTAAACGTTGTAATGTGTATGCTATAATGTTATCAGTCTATAGAAAATAGATGTAGAAGAAAACTACTATATAGTAGTTAGTAGTCTATTATAGCAAAGTGTGTGAATGTAAGCATTGTAGTGAAAAACACAGCACTTTATAAGCAGCTTGGTAATTTAACCAAGATTAATTGAAAGCAAAAATACACTAGTGGAAAAACCAATCCACTAGTAATTTTTATATTGCTTGTCTTGTTTTCAATTTATAAGCATTACATTCTTAGTTCAATTTGTTCTTTTTTACCATACACTCAAACACTTTTGTTGAACAAACTTAAATCTGTAAGAATCTGAATTAATTCTTAAGTTTGTATTCAACCCCCCTTCTCTAAACTTATTGTACTCAAGGGCAAATAACAATTGGTATTAGAGCCTAGCTTTCAACATATAGAAAGTTAAGATCTAAAGTACATCAAGTATGGGTCAAAAAGACACAGGAGTGAAGATTTCAGTTGTAAAGAAAGTTGAGTCCTTTCCTTGGAAAGTAAAAACGCACTTGCATCTGTTATCCATTGATCCTTCATATGTCAACTGCATAGAGAAAGGTCCACATATGCCTATGAAGATAGTTATAAGTGTGAATGTAGATGGTACTCAAGCACCAGACAAACTCATTCCAAAACTTGTAAGTTAATACATAGATGAAGATGAGAAGGAAGTACACAAGGATAAAAAGGCTATGAACATTTTGTTTAATGGTCTTGACGAGGATATGTTTGACAATGTTATCAATTGTACAACCTCCAAGGAAGTCTAGGATACTCTTCAAACTCTATGTGAAGGAACTGAACAAGTAAGAAAGAACAAGATGCAACTCTTGATTCAGAAATATGAGGCCTTTCACTTCAAGAGTGGTTAAGCAATCAATGACACATATAGTAGGTTTCAAAAGCAATTGAATGAGCTAAAACAATATGGAAGAGTATATGCTGTTGAAGATACAAACCTCAAATTTTTGAGGTCCTTAACCAAGGAATGGAAACCAATGACTATTTCTATAAGACAATCTCCTGACTTTAAAGAATATACTATTGACAAGCTGTATGGAATCTTGAAAACCTATAAGTTGGAACTACAACAAGATGAGGAAATTGAGAAAAGTCAGAAGAAAGACAAGTTTGTTGCCTTAGTGGTAAAGGATAAGTAAGTTGCAGAATCTTGTGAAGATGTTGTTGTCAAAGAAGGGAAGAAGGGAAGTCATGGCAATAGTGCAAGTGGTGTAAGATATGATGAATCCTCAACTAGCAAGAGAAAAGAAATTGTTGAAGATGATGAGTCATTCACCAAGGATGAAATGGATGAAATAGATGAGCATTTGGATTTTCTATCAAGGAAATTTTCAAAGCTCAAATTCAAGAGGAATCCCATGCAAAGGCTTCAATCTCAGTTTAAAAGAGACAATCAACAAGGCAAAAATCTTGTTGACATGACTCAATTCAAATGCTTTAACTGTGGATTGCTAGTCATTTTTCTAATGAATGCAGAAAGCCAAAAATGGAGAAGAAGTCAAAGTTTAGTGATGGTATTGACTATAAGAAGAAGTAATTTGACTTGCTCAAACAAAAAGAGAAGGCTTTTGTAACAGAAGAAAAGGACTGGGCTGCTGAGGATGATTCTGAAGGAGAAGAATACATCAACCTTGTACTAATAGCCAATCATGATGACTAGGAAGCTAGTTCTTCTAGCAATCAGGTAATTTCTACAAATCTATCTTAATTATCAAAAGATTAATGCAATATTACCATTACTGAAATGTCAAATGAATTATATAATTTGCATGTCACTCTTAACTCCTTAAACAAAGAGAACACTAGGCTCAAAAGCACCTTAGAATGTCTCATTGAAAGTAACAATTTTCTAGAGAGTGAGCTAGTGCAAATGGACAGACTCAAGGTAGAAAATAGAGATGATAGAAAATAACTAGTTGAGTGTAAAAAGGAAATAAAAAATTTGAAATAAAACTTGGAAAACGAACTAAGAACCATTAACAAATGGAACATGTCAAGTAAATCTAGTAAGAAGATGAATGACATTCATGGAACAAATTTTTTTCACCATGCTTTCTGAGACTCTTGAGAAGTTAGCCATTGATGAAAATTAATATTTGGAAAAGAAGCAATCGATTGCTAATCCTGAATCAACTGATAAGGATTATTCATCGATTGATAATGATATCTCAACGGATAATTATCCATCGATTGAGGAGTCATCAACTGCTAAACAATCTGTTTTAAAAAACAAGCTTAGCAGACTTGTAAAATTTGTAAAATAAAGTATATCCTCTAAATCTCAATTCAAAGTTGAAAACGCAAATATAGGCTTCTTATTTAAGGACCAATTGAAGGAAAATTTGGAAAAGATAGAGCCTAATATTAAGCCAAATGAAAAGAAGAAAAAGAGCAGAAATGGTAAAGTAGGCATAAACAAGCACAATAACTACACACCTGACAATTATGCTCCTAGAAAGATATGTGCTAAGTGTGGTAGTAAGAATCATTCATATGTGCAATGCAAGTCCAATATGCCTGCAATAACCAATGTGCATGTTATACCTAACATGCATTCTAATTCTGTTTATCCTCATTTAGTTCACCCTCATGCTATTCATGCTCAATATCCATCAATGCCTAATATGTTTAATCCATATCTTGCATTTTCCAACATAGAGAATGGCTTCTATTCCCTGGAATATGCACAACAATTTTCATGCTCCAAATTTCTTTAATTCTGCAAGTATGAATATTCCAATTATTAGCACTGAGAATCTTGAGGTGAGGAAACCAACGTCTAAGGTTGAAGTAGAAGTAAAACCACCTAAATCAAAGGTACAAAAAGTGGAAACCAAACCAAAGGTAGCAACTAATAAGAAAGGACCTAAGGCAACTTGGGTACCAAAATCAACTTAATTTTTTTTGGATGTGTGCAGGGAAAAAGAAGAAATCTTTGGTACTTGGACAGTGGGTGTTCAAGACATATAACTGGAGATATATCCTTGCTCATAAAGTTTTAGTAGAAAGTTGGCCCTGGAGTAACTTTTAGAGATGACAATAAAGGGTTCACCATGGGATATGGCTTGATTTCAAAAGAGAATGTCATCATTGAACCTGTTGTATTAGTTGAAGGCTTAAAGCAAAATCTGTTAAGCATTACACTCAAAGTTCTCTTTAACCGATTAATGATAACGGTGGACATTGGGTATGCTATGAATCGTATGGGGAATATGAATGATAGATATAGGATTTAACCCTCCAATTCTAGGAGTGATATTATTGGCCTCTTGATTGAGTGAGACTATGAAATGCATGGCCATGCTCAAATATTGATTTGTTTAAATAGTCTACTCATTGATCAAGGAAACCAAGATTAAACGTTGAAGAGGATGACACTATACATGCCTCGAGTTTTATCTATAATATAAGGTTAAAGGGATTATATTACATTGCACATTATTCACGAAAGGTTTAATTGAATCACCAATTATTATTGTTACTTGGGTAGCAATGATGTATTACTAGATGCCGCTCATTGTTTACAATTTTATTATTAGATAATAAAATTATTGCCAACTTAATAATAACCTAAAGGGTCACACACAAAGAACGTCAAAACGGAGGTTTATTTAAATTACGAATTTAAATATATGATTGTTTATTCGAATTTAATTATTAAATTAATTAAGTGGGACTTGATTAATTATATTAAAATTCGGATTTAATAAGTATTATTATTATTCGAATTTAATTATTGAATTAATTAAGTGGGACTTGATTAATTATATTAGAATTCAGATTTAATAATAATAATAACCCAAATTCATAATGGGTTTTGGAAACCACATGGATTAAGGTTATGCCCAAAATCTCTTTCATCCCTATATATACATAATGATGTATAGTATTAGGGTTTAATCATCAAATTTCGTTTTAGAGAAAAACACTAGCTGCTCAACATCAAGAGAGGCGAAAGAGAGAGAGAGAGAGAGAGGCAAACAATTCGGCTAGTACCGACTCCGGTGATCGTAGGACGATCGGGCGTTCGTGTGGACTTCTTTAGAGAGCAAATCTTTGCAACAAAGGACTGCTGTGATTCATCTTTCTGGACCTCCATTAAACAGCATACGAAAGCTTTGTTAAGGTACAAACTTCTTCACCATAATCATCCAACGTTATACATGGATCCTGCGATTGGGTTTCGATTTTTTTTTTATTGTTTTTACATTAATTCCGCTGCGTTTTCATGCCCGAAACCCTTCAATGGCATCAGAGCTACGTGTATAATGGGATGATTTGGTTATGTGTTTAACAGTTTTTCGATGTATGTAAACATATATATGATATGCCATGACTATATATTGATATATATGTTTTATATGATTTTGAATATATGATATTCATGTGTTGTATAATCATGGGATGATTGTGTGTATTGTTGTATGTATATGATACATGTTTGTTCTTGTTATGGAAATCGTATTCAATACGAATTCTGAAACGGCTTCGGTAGATTTTCTGAAATCTTTGTCCAGTGTCCGATTTTCGCAAACGATATGTGTTTTCTGACTGGAATCGTGTCACTGAGCAATATTGTTGTTATCAACTTCGCGTCTGTAAGCCGTTTGACGACGTTACAGGCCCCGAAACGGCGATTTATTATTTTCTGAAATTTATTTGATTTTCTGAAATTTCAAAATTTATTATATATGATTATATGATATGTTTATATAATCTGAGATATATTACATGTGTTATGTGATAACATGGTGGATGGTTATGGCCTAAAGACCCATAGGATAGTGGTTTTGTTTTATGGTTTTGGTTTCTAAATACGACTTGCATGTCGTTTATTCATTGTAATTGTTAATCTCGAATGTAACTCGAGTTCTTCTTGTAATTTCATTAGAATAGATTTATTTATTATTCAATGTAATTGTTCAATGGAGACTTGGAAGCAAGGAAGCTAGGAGGCAATCCAGATGATGGAGCAATGAAGAAGATAAAGACATGTAACAGTGTAGTATTTGAAACCACCATAGATTGACCTTGATAATTCCATTAGCTTGGAAATATCACATAGGATGGGGCCATAACCAAACACGTTTAATTTATGCACAATACATATATGTATATGAATGCATGTGTAGATATGTATGTGTTGGAATGATGTATGTATTAGATACGACACCCATGCCATGTCTGCTTAAGAAAGATAAATCTGTAACGATTCAAGATTTTAAAATTAACAAACGATCATGAGATTCTTGTGTTTATGAAATATGGATTTTAAAACACGGAATTAAATATGGATTTTGATATCTATAACTGGGATTTTCTGACAAAAGCGGATATGCGTATTCGTAAGGTTGATGGGTTTTAAGTGTGACCATTGGTATCCTCCATCTACCTGGGAAATGAACAATTTAAAATGTCAATTTGAAATATTTGGTTCAAGGAAAAATTGAAGATCTCTTTATGATGTGATCATGATCGTTATAAATTTTCTAAACCCCTTAACAAAATATTAAGTTTTACTCGGATGCTTTCCAATGAATGAACACTCATCGAATCCTAGATCGATTAGGGGAATGACTGTCAGTAGAAGGGGACTCCTATCTATCGTGGTGAGATGCGACGAATATAAACGGTTATATTCGGCCGTTGTATCATTGGGTCTAACTTAACTGAGTCATCATAATAAGGTGAAAATAAACGGTTATATTCAACCATTATGAACTTAGAAGCATAGAGTTTGGTTAAAAGTCTATTAGATAGATAAGATCAATCGTTGTTCACCAAACTATCCAAGAATTATATATGATATAATTGACAACTGTTGTCTACCTAAATAATCATTTTTTAAGGACTTCCAGTGGTTGACTTAGGACATGACGAAATATGAATCTTGGCTCACTAGAAAGAATTATGGGATATACTTTCCAAATTAATAGTAAGGGCTATTAATTTGATAAAAATAGTGGGAGATATATTATGAATATATCATAATCATTTGAACATAATAAATAACTCAGACAATCTAATGTTTATTTTATGTATTTTAAACATTGTAGATATTTAAATGGTAAACAATACAAATACTTTCTCCGTACGAGCAACCCTCGAGAAGGACAAGCTGACAGGAACTAACTTCCTGGATTGGTATAGGAATTTGAGGATTGTCCTCAGGCAAGAGCGTAAGTTCCATGTCATTGAAATTCCTTCACCTTCTCCTCCTGCTGAGAATGCAACTCGCGTTCAGCAAAATGCTTATCAGAAGCATATTGATGATGTGAATGATATTGCATGTCTCATGCTGGCAACCATGAGTGCTGAGCTTCAAAAACAACATGAGCATATGGATGCTTATGAGATGATTGAACACCTTCAAAGAATGTTTGAGGGACAAGCTCGTCAAGAAAGGTTCGACACGAGCAAAGCACTGTATGCTTGCAAACAGGGAGAGCGTGAACCTGTTCAACCACATGTTCTGAAGATGATAGGTTATATTGAGTATCTTGATACTTTGGGTTTCCCGATTGGTTTGGAAGCTCAGATTGACTTAATCTTACAATCTTTGAACCGCAACTATACTCATTTTGTTATGAACTACAATATGAATGAGATAGACAAAACACCCACTGAATTATTGGCCATGTTACGAACTACTGAAACCAACATGAAAAGGCTGAACCTGCTGCCATGTTGATGGTAGATAACAAAGGTAAGGCTAATAGGAAAGGCAAATGGAAGGGAAAGAAGAAGATTGGATTTGCTTCTGGTCCCAAGCCAAAGGTTAATCCCAAACAGGCTTTAAAGCCTAAGGGTGTTGTTGCAAAGGGTGATTGTCACTACTATGGTAAACCAGGTCATTGGAAGAGAAACTGTCATGCTTATTTGGAGGATCTGAAGAAGAAAAAGGCTGGTCAACCTTCTAATTCAGGTATTTATGTTATAGAGGTCAATTTGTCAACTTCTACATCGTGGGTATTGGATACTAGATGTGGTTCTCACATTTGTATAAATGTACATGAACTACAAAGGAGTAGGACTTTGGCTAAAGGAGAGGTCGACCTACGAGTTGGCAATGGAGCAAAGGTTGCTGTTTTAGCTGTAGGGACTTATTATTTATCATTGCCCACTGGGCTTATTTTAGAACTTGAGAACTGTTTTTACGTGCCTGCAATTTGCAGAAACATTATTTCGGTTTCTTGTTTAGACAAGAAAGGTTTTGCATTTTTAATTTAGAACAATAGTTGTTCCTTTTCTTTGAATAATGTTACCTATGGGGTTGCACGTTTATTTAACGGTTTATATGTTTTTGATTTAGACACTCCTATCTATAATATGAATAACAAATGTCTTAAAATAAATGACTCAAATCAAACATACCTCTGGCACTGTCGTTTAGGCCATATAAATGAGAAGCGCATTTCCAAGTTACATAAGGATGGATACTTGGATAAGTTTGACTTTGAATCATACGAAGCATGCGAACCTTGTCTCATTGGAAAAATGACTAAATCTCCTTTTACTGGACAAGGTGAAAGGGCCACTGAACGATTAGAACTTATACATAGTGATGTATGTGGTCCTATGCGTACTATGACAAGAGGTGGCTTTTACTACTTTATCACGTTTATTGATAATTTCAGTAGATATATGTATCTTATGAAGAACAAATCCGATTCTTTTGAAAACTTCAAAGAATACAAAGATGAAGTAGAAAAGTAAACTGGCGGAAGTATTAAGACTCTACGATCTGATCGTGGAGGTGAATACTTAAGCCATGAATTTAAGAGTTTATTAAAAGAGTGTGGTATTGTATCACAACTCACTCCTCCCGTTCTGAAAGGAGGAATCGTACTTTGTTGGACATGGTACGATCGATGATGAGTCATGCAGATCTTCTAATTAGTTTCTGGGGCTACGCCCTGGAGACGGCTGCTTATACACTTAACCGAGTTCTTACTAAAACGGTTCAGAAGACTCCATATGAGATATGGACTAAGAAACGTCATAGCATGTCATTTATGAAAATATGGGGATATGAAGCGTTTGTGAAATGTTTAACTTCTGACAAGCTAGGACCTAAATCAGACAAATATAATTTTATGGGATACCCAATTGAAACAAAGGGTTATTCATTCTATAATCCTTACGAGAACAAAGTGTTTGTTGCTCGAACTACAGTTTTTCTTGAAAGAGAAATGCTTTCGAAGAAAAACAGTGGGAGGATAATAGATCTCGATGAAGTTCGAGGCCCACAAGATAACATTGAACCAATGGAGGAACTTGAGCATGATGTACAAGACCACAACACTGCTCAAGAAACACAGGTTATTCGTAGGTCTAGTAGGATTCGCCATGAGCCTGAGAGATATTATGGATTTCTCTTAACTCAAGATGGTGATGTGATGCTTATCGACGAAGATGAGCCTCTCACCTATTAAGATGCTATGAACACTCCAGAATCCAAGAGATGGCTGGATGCCATGAAATCTGAGATGGAATCCATGTATACTAATCAAGTATGGACTTTGGTTGATCCACCTAAAGGGGTAAAACCTATAGGGTGCAAGTAGGTTTTCAAGAAGAAGACCGGCATGGATGGTAATGTACAGACCTATAAGGCACGATTGGTGGCAAAAGGTTTCAAGCAAATTCATGGTATTGACTATGATGAGACTTTTTCACCAGTGGCTATGGTCAAGTCCATCAGGATTTTGCTTGCTATAGCTGCTTACTATGATTATGAAATCTGACAGATGGATGTCAAAACCGTTTTCTTAAATGGGAGCCTTGAAGAAGATATGGATGTGTATATGACACAGCCTGAAGGTTTTGTTGATCCAAAGAATGCTGTAAATGTATGTAAGATGCGTCGATCCATTTATGGATTGAAACAAGCCTCAAGGAGATGGAACATTCGTTTTGATGAAACTGTCTAAGAGTTTGGGTTTATTCAAAATGAAGATGAACCATGTGTTTACAAGAAGGTAAGTGGGAGCAATGTGGCATTCCTATAATTATATGTTGATAATATATTAATAATAGGGAATGACATTCCTTCTTTACAGGCTGTTAAGACTTGGTTGAGTAAGAATTTCTCAATGAAAGACTTAGGCGAAGCGACCTATATTTTAGGTATCAAGATCTATAGAGATAGATCAAGAAGAATGATCGGCCTAAGTCAGAGTAGATACTAGTCTAATCCAGGTAAAGGTCACTGGACAGCAGTCAAGAATATTCTTAAGTACTTGAAGAGGATTAAAGATTAATTCTTGGTATATGGAGGAGAAGATAAGCTGGTTGTAAAAGGTTACACAGACGCTAGTTTCTAGACAAACAAGGATGATTCGATTTCTCAGTCTGGATTTGTGTTTTGTCTAAATGGAGATATTGTATGCTGGAATAGTTCACAGCAGAGACAGTTGTTGATTCTACAATAGAGCCTGAGTATATTGATGCTTATGAAGCAGCCAAGGAGATTGTTTAGGGATGTACTTAGTAGATATCACCTAATTAATGCGATTAATGATCAAGGAGATATACATATATGTAAAGTGCATACTAATAAGAATAATGCAGACCCACAGACTAAGGCTTTGTCGCAGCAGAAGCACGAATATCATACTAGTTCCATGGGTATTAGATACATGAGAGATTGGCTCTAGTAAAGTGGGAGATTGTTAGTATTGGTGTCCTAGAGACAATACTTTTAATGTTTTATTGAAAACAATTAAGGATTATGTTTTATGTGATTATTTAATTAATATTTATTATGTCTTTATTTACTGCGTCATAAATTGAAAGAATAATATATGTCCTTGGAATATTAATACGTAATATATATCTTTAAGTATGTGACTTAAAAATGAGATTATATGAATAGTATTTTATTCCTAAAATTCCCTAGTCAAGTATTATTATTTAAGGCAGTAATAATGCAATAAGACTAGTATGTTTGTTGACAGATGACCACATCTCATTGGTCATAGGTATGGTGATACTAAAGTCAAGAACATAAGTGTATGTATCAATACATGACACTGGAAAGACCCGTCGTGAGATTCTACATGTTAATAAGTGTCATAAGAAATCTCACAGTGATAATGATGTAATTATCCTCTGACTTGAAATCATTATATTTCTATACGATAATTAATATACTTTGATTACTCTCAAAGATACCTTTAACCGGGTAATGATAAAGGTGGACATTGGGTATGCTATGAATCGTATGGGAAATATGAATGATAGATATAGGATTTAACCCTCCAATTCTAGGAGTGATATTATTGGCCTCTTGATTGAGTGAGACTATGAAATGCTTGGCCATGCTCAAATATTGATTTGTTTAAATAGTCTACTCATTGATCAAGGAAACCAAGATTAAACGTTGAAGAGGATGACACTATACATGCCTCGAGTTTTATCTATAATATAAGGTTAAAGGGATTATATTACATTGCACATTATTCACGAAAGGTTTAATTGAATCACCAATTATTATTGTTACTTGGGTAGCAATGATGTATTACTAGATGCCGCTCATTGTTTATAATTTTATTATTAGATAATAAAATTATTGCCAACGTAATAATAACCTAAAGGGTCACACACAAAGAACGTCAAAACGGAGGTTTGTTTAAATTACGAATTTAAATATATTATTGTTTATTCGAATTTAATTATTAAATTAATTAAGTGGGACTTGATTAATTATAATAGAATTCAGTTTTAATAAGTATTATTATTATTCGAATTTAATTATTGAATTAATTAAGTGGGACTTGATTAATTATATTAGAATTCAGATTTAATAATAATAATAACCCAAAGTTATAATGGGTTTTGGAAACCACATGGATTAAGGTTAGGCCCAAAATCTCTCTCTCCCCTATATATACATAATGATGTATAGTATTAGGGTTTAATCATCAAATTTCGTTTTAGAGAAAGACCCTAGCTGCTCAACATCAAGAGAGGCTAGAGAAAGAGAGAGAGAGAGAGAGGCAAACAATTCGGCTAATACCGACTCTGGTGATCGTAGGACGATCGGGCGTTCGTGTGGACTTCTTTAGAGAGCAAATCTTTGCAACAAAGGACTGCTGTGATTCATCTTTCTGGAACTCCATTAAACAGCATACGAAAGCTTTGTTAAGGTACAGACTTCTTCACCATAATCATCCAACGTTATACATGGATCCTGCGATTGGGTTTCGATTTTTTAATATTATTTTTACGTTAATTCCGCTGCGTTTTCATGCCCGAAACCCTTCACCAGCTCCTACAGAACTAGTGTCATTTCTCATTTAGTCTTGAGCACTTGTCCTTGAGCTGCTATTTACTCCCCCTGAGTTATTGCCAGAACGTGCGGATGAAATCTCTTCTGATCTTGTACAATTCGATTGTTCATTAGACTCAGGTATTTCTTCACGAACACTTGGTATATTTGAAGTAACAATTAACTACGGTCCATCCTCAATTTCATCCAAGTCCAGTTTCTGAAATTTTAGGGACTCAGGTTCACTAGTATCTTTAGAAATTGATGGGAGTTTGGTATCGTCGAATCTGACATTGTAGCTTTCAATCATTTTCGATCATTCACTAAGAATACCCGATAAGCTGTCACCGTATCTGTAGAATAACCAACAAATATCCCTTCACAAGCTTTTGCTTCAAACTTGCCTAGTTTTTCATCGTCAATAAGTACATAGCATTTAGCTCCAAAGACATGAAAGTATTTGATTGTGGTTCTTCTGTTATTCATTAGTTCACATGGTGTCTTTTCTTTATCTTTTATAATCAGGGTTCTATTCTGAGTGTAACACACTGTACTCACTGCTTCGGCCCAAAAGTATAGAGAAAGTTTTGATTTGTATACCAAAGTTCTTGCTGCTTCAACCAATGTTTTGTTCTTCCTTTCAACTACTCCATTCTGCTGTGGAGTTCTCGGGGCTAAGTACTGATGACGTATTCCCTTAGAAACACAGAAATCATTCAGTATTGCATTTTTAAATTCAGTGCCATTGTCTGATCTAATCGTCTTCACAGTGAGTGTTGAAATATTCTTAATTTCAGTGATGTGATCAATGATTTTGAAAGGTACTTCTTCTTTTGTCATAACGAACAATACCCACGGGTACTTGGAGAAGTCATCCACGATTACCAATGCATATCTTTTCCTAGATAATGATAGGACATTCACTGGGCCAAATAAATCCATATGTAGGAGTTACAGAGGCTCAGTGATACTAGAAATTTTTTACTCTTATGCGACGCTCGCTTTGACTTTCCCATTTCAAAGGATTCACAGATTCCTTTAGGAGCAAAATCCATTTGAGGTAGATCTTTCACCAATTCTCACCTTGCGAGTGCGTTCATCGTTTTGAAATTTAAGTGAGATAGCTTTTTATGCCATAACCAGCTTTCATCATCTGAAGCTTTGTTGTAGAAACAGGTTACTTCATTCTGGTTTGCCAAATCCATATCAGCAACAAACAGATCTACCTTTCGAACTCCTCTCAAAGCCAACGAACCTTCCTTAATGTGAGTGATTGATACACCTTTCTTATTGAAGACAATTTCGTATCCTTTGTCACAAAATTGACTGATACTCAACAGATTGTGTCTCAATCCCTCAACATAGGAAATATCTTCAATGATGACATCACCATTTTTCAATTTGCCATATTCCTTTGTCATACCTATGCTATCATCTCCAAAGGTGACATAAGGGCCAACCTTCATAACCAACTTTGTAAGCAGGGACTTGTTTCCTGTCATATGCTTCGATGCTCCACTATCTAGCACCCATATAACTTTATTTCTGTTTCGTTTAATGCCCTGCAATGTCAGATTGATTAGGCGTTCTTCAGAACCCAAAATTGATTGGGCCTGGCTTTTCTATAAGATCGAGAATTATCATATTTAACAATATGAGATGCACCCTTTTTAACATTACTAGAGCTTTCGACTTTGTCTTTTCCTTTTTCAGACTTGACAGATTTGTCAATCTTAGGAGAAGGCTTGTCACTCCTAATTTTAGGAGGATTGACAGTCTTAGCTCTTACATGCTTCTTTTTGATATTAGAACTAGCAGTAGAATTTAGACACGATTGGATAGTTGCATTCATCAAGTTCACAAACGTTTGCATGACGTTAAAAGTGCATGGCATACAATTAGGTTGACCACATTGTGCATGATTCTTATGCATGTTATTCATTGTGAGTGGTACAGGCATGGCATGTGCAACAGGAATATTAATGTTAGATTTGCATGCATAAGAAAGATGTTCAGTTGATTTACAGTGATAACACTCTTTCTTCACACGTTCTGCCTTAACCTCTTTTATGCCTTTTTCCTTTTTACTCTGTTGCTTAACAGCCTTAGCTCCTAATCCTGGTCTAGATTCTTCTCTAGGGGATTTGATTTTAACTGATTTAGTAGGAGTTACAGGTTGTTCTTTCTTGCGATCTTCCATTTCAATTTCATATCTAACTAACAAGTCAGTCTCTCCTTCTTCATGAGGAACAAAGTGTTTAAAGATAGGTTTGACAGTTGATTTAAGAATTGTAGGTATTTCAGTTTTGATCTCACTGGAACTAAAGTCTACAGGTCTTTTTCTTTCTTTCTTAGATAAGTTAGAATAGTCAATTCCTAGACCGATTCCAGTTATCTTCTTAAATGTGTCACTATCAACATTCACCTTACTAGTAGCTAGTTTATAAGCTTCGCATTTAGTTTCTAACTCAGCTAGTTTATTCCTAAGACATGCTTCTATTTCATCTTTAAGGTTGAGCTTGTGTTCCAAAGAATTAATAGAGTCTCTTAGGGAAGTATCTACAGTGCAAGAAGCCTCTAACTCTTCCACTTTTGCCTCAAGCATTCTGCATTTGGCAACAAGTGTTTTCTGTTCCTTTTGAGAAGTCTTTAGGCTTTTGCACAACATATAGATCTCTTCGATAAGAGCCCCGTTCTGCACCTTATAATCATCAATAGACATTTCTTCTTTAAGGGTTAGAACTGGTACCTCTAGTTCACTTGATGTCTCAGCTATGAGGGCAAAGTTTGCTGCATGAGTAACTTCTTCCTCATCTGAATCATACCAAGCTCTACCTTCTGTTACAACTAAAGCTTTCTTTCCATGTCTTTCCTTCACCAGGGCTTCATACTTGCTTTTGAGGGCTTCATAAGTCTCTTTGGGATAGGTCTGTTTTGGCTTCTTGCAGTTTGTAGCAAAATGTCCAGCTTCACCACAGTTATAGCATTTGAACTTTATTTTGAAATCTAAAGGAGATTTGTAGCTGGAACTTTTGCCTTTCCCTTTGTAACCTAAAGAGCTACCACCACCCTTTGTAACCCGATAGAAAGATGAAGATTTTCTCTGTGGTCGGTTACTCTTTCTGAATCTTATATTGCTGAACTTCCTTGCCATGTATGCCACGACACTATCATCCATGTTGTCCATCTCTTCTTGGGTGAAGTAGTCATCATCACTATTAGAGGTGCACTCATCATCATTAACAACTTGATGTGGTACAGGTGATGATCTAGGTTTTTCTGCAACTATTGCCTTTTTAGACTCTTCATCATCAGCAACTAATCCTGATGCAGCTTCCTTTCCTTTTGAATCATTGTCCCATGCTTGATCTTGAAGAGTCTCCAACTCATAGGTCTTTAGAATTCCATAATATTCTTCAAGAGAAGTTGTATGCAAATCTTTGGTTTCTCTTACTGTGTAGACTCCATGCTCAATGCCCTTCGGCTGGTTTCTTAGATATCTCGTGTTGACTTCAACCATGGGGAGAGTTATACCTCTCAGATTCAAATCCAACACTAACTGACTGAATCTTATATAGACATCTGTTATGCTTTCACCTTTTCTGATTCTGAAGGTGTCATACTCCATCTTGAGTATAAGGGTTATGTTGCTTCTGACCTCAGCGGTACCTTCCATGACGACCTCTATTTTATCCCAAATCTTCTTAGTTGTAGTTAGTCTTTTGACTACATTAAACATTTCATGATCTAGGAATTCCATCAATGTTTGTCGTACGGACGTATCCAAAGCTATTTGCTCCTTATCAGTATCTGAAAAGTCCGCTGCCTTTTTAGGCTCAGACCATTATGGTACAATCACATCTCCTTCTATATGCTCAGGAACAACAACCATCGGAACAAATTTACCCTTGTTAAGAACTTTCAGATATTCAGGATTAACGGACTCATGGTAGAGTTTCATTCTCAAAACCCATTCTTCATAGTGATCTCGGTTGAACATTGGAATCTTGAATTGATTTTTAGGTGCCATCTTAATGTAGATTTAGAGTAGAGATAATAAACTTTTCTTATTACTTGAGTAGTAATTAAAAGAAAATCAAATTATCTCATAATAAATCAAAGTTCAAATCCTGGTCACCAAAAATTTCTAAGTACCCAAGACTAGGCTATGTAGAAAATCTATGTAGAACTTTTTCCTAAGTCCAAATTTCACTAAGTAGAAATTCTGTCCAAGTCAAAATTTTCACTAAGTAGAAATTCTGTCCAAGTCGAAATTTTCACTGAGTAGAAATTCTTAAGTAGAAATTCTATGTAGAACTTTTGCCCTTAGAGAAAATTTGCTGCAGGTCACTTTTAATATTGAATAAACAATATTATTTTTCACACTTTTTGACTTTTGCCTAACACCCACGTGATAGGTACAGAGTCTTCTGTAATTTCTTTTTGTGCAGTGAGTATGTTGTCCAATCAAAAGCCAACAACACTTTTTTCACTTTTTGTCTTTTGAAAAGGAAATCAAAAGTTGTTGGGTTTGTCTTCTTTATCAAGAACAGTGATGAATACGTGAAGAACACCACAAACCAAAGTACCCAGAATAATTCACAAAAATGATCTAAAATACACCCAAGCTAAATAATCACACCTGGAGTATTTAAATAATTTTTAGGATGAGTTTTCACTGATAAATGAATTAAAGAACACTTTTTAAGAAAAGCTTGAAAAGTAGATCTGGAAATGAAAACTCACAAATCTTCTACCAACCACAAGGATCTATGTTTTGTATGTCAAACATATAGCTCTGATACCAATTGTTAGGTCCAAATGTGTTGTAGAGGGGGGGGGGTGAATATAATTTTCAACTTTATGAAGCAATAAATACTATGTAATAAATGAACACAATGATTCAAGGAATATATGTCTTATATATAACTTGAAAGGGTTGCTACAACATTCATTACAATAGTACAACAGAAGTAAAGAGGGTAGTAAATGATACTAAGCTCTGTGAATACTCTCTCTCTTTTAGAAGTGTTTCTCTTAATATTGCTCTACATTTAAAACATTACACAAGTACTTCTATTTATACTACTTGTAATCTATGACTTGTAGTCTTCAAAAAATAAGATATGAGTGGTCCAATGTTGTCCACGTAAATCTTATCTTTCCTTGAAAGCTTGGAAATAGGCCAACCAGATGATGCCATGTGTGATGTTGAAACTGTCCACTATGTAGAACTTCTACATGGAAAATTCTACTTGCTCTATCTCGAAATTCAAGTAGAACTTCTACATAGGAATTTCTACTTAGGTTCTATCTCGAAGTTTAAGTAGAACTTCTACATAGGAAATTCGAGATAGCTTCCTTCCTTTTGTACTTAGAAAATATTTCCACCTCCAGAATTTCTACTTGGCTCTAAGTAGAAACATATCTAGAACTTCTAGATAGGAATTTCTACATAGGTTCCCTAGTAAGTACTTAGAGAAATTCTGGGCTTCAACTTGAAATTTCAATGCAACATCTTGAACTTGTAATTTCTTCTTGTCTTCTATATTCTTCAACAAGCTCTTGAACATGGAACTCTACTACTAACATAAACTTGCTATCAATATCCTGACACTTGATGCAATGGTCTGGTTCATAAGTGACTAGTCTTGATAGGGTTCTTGCTTCTGAATAGATTACCATATTCAATTAGTAATGTGGCTTTCCAACAATTGCTTTCTTTCTTCTTCACTTAAAATCAATTAGCCTTATTGATACTGATAGTTATGATCTTGATTCTTTAAGTTACAAATCACTGAGACATGAACAACTTTGACTTGAACTTCTTCCAATGATTTCTTCTTTGATTGATCATAATTAACATGTTGAATTGTATCAATTACCTTGTCTTCATTTTGCATTGATTTACTTGTGACTTCTTGTTCTTGATTGTCTTCCGGTTAAGTATATTTTCTTTAGTTGAGTTACATAAGTTACAGTGTTACAAGTTTAGACACTCTGCCTTTCAGTTACTCCTAGGAAGAGGGAATTGATTATGATGAGACCTACGCACCAGTTGCAAGACTTGAAGCCATCAGGATATTTCTAGCATTCGCAGCACATTCCAATTTTAAAGTCTATCAAATGGATGTGAAGAGTGCTTTTCTGAATGGAGAGTTAGAAGAGGAAGTATATGTGGAACAACCCCTGGCTTTGAAAATCCAGAGTTTGCTGATTTTGTGTATTTTCTATTCAAAGCTCTCTATGGACTCAAGCAAGCACTGTGGACATGGTATGACACTCTCTTTGAGTTTTTACTTGAAATGGTTTCATTAGAGGTATCATAGACAAAACTCTCTTTTATAAATTGCATGAAAAAGATATGATATTTTTCCAAGTTTATGTTGACGATATTATATTTAGTTCTACTAATGGAAACTTGTGCATTAGATTTGCTAAGTTAATGCAGAGTAGGTATGAAATGAGCATGATGGGTGAGCTGTCATTTTTTCTTGAATTGCAAGTAAAGCAAAATGAGGATGAGATTTTTATTTACCAATCAAAGTACGTAAGGGATCTTCTAAGAAAATACAGTTTATAATATTCTTCACCGGCAAAAACCCCAATGCCAACAGTCACCAAGCTTGACAAAGATGAAACTGGTAAGAAAGTTGACATCACAAGCTATAGAGGTATAATAGTCTCATTACTATATCTAACTGTTAGTAGACCCGATATAATGTTTGCAACATGCTTATGTGCAAGGTTTCATTCTGATCCTAGGGAATCTCATCTTATAGCCGTTAAACGAATTTTTGATTATTGCAGGGTGCAGGATATAGGAATTTGGTACCCTAAAGATACAGGTTTTGACCTAATAGGCTATACAGATTCAAATCATGCAGGATGCAGGATGGACATGAAAAGTACGTCTAGAAGCTGTGAGTTTCTAAAAAGTCGGTTGATCTCCTCGTACAACAAGAAAAAACACTCAGTGTCTACCTCGACAGCCGAAGCAGAAGACATTGCAGCAGGTAGCTATTGTGCACGGATCTTATGGATTAGGAATCAGCTAAATGACTATGGACTTGCGTTGAAAAAAATTCCAATTTTCTGCGACAACACAAGTGCTATAGCTATTTCCAATAATCATGTACAACATTCACGAACCAAGCACATTGACATAAGGTATCACTTTATCCGAGAACATGTCATGAATGGAATTGTAGTGTTACATTTTATACCCAATGAAGATCAAATAGCCGATATCTTCATGAAACCACTTGATGAATCCACTTTTTCTAAGTTGGTTAGTGAACTAATGATGTTAAACAATGACTAATTTTTGGTTGCTAGGAGTTAATTTAAGCTCATAAATATTAAATGTTAATATTTAAAGAATTTATGAGACTTGAATTAATAAAATCCTAAGGATTATGAATTTTTGGATAAATTATCTTTAGATTAATTTAATATTCTTAATAGATAATTATTTCAATTATAGCATAAGTACTTATATTTAATTTAAGCATTTATAAGCATTAATATAAATTAATGCATAGTTTACTAATTATTTTATACATTGATAAATGATTATGTTATTAATTATTTAATAAATTTACTCATTAAATTAATTCAAGCATGAATTAATTTAATTCCTAAATTAATTAGAACAGTTAATAATATAAATATTTATTATATGTCTTTAATAATTTAGTAGTATGTAAGTTATTGTTATTTATCTATTATTCTATAATAATTCAGCATAACTTATTTTATAAAGATAATGGACATGAATTTTTATTTTAATAAAAATTCATACCGAGTATTAATATAAATAAGTCATATCGAGAACTGTTATTTTAATATTAGTTTTATTTTTCAGTATGATTTTTTAAAAGTCATACCGAGTGTTATAGGTTTTATATATTAAGTTTTATTTTGTTTTATTTTTTTATTAAATCAGTATGACTCTTTAAAAGTCATACCGACTTATTTAGTTTATTTTTATTTTTCGGTATGACTTTTTGAAAGTCATACCGAGTCTTATTTACTTTTATTTCTGTTTATTAAAAGTCATTCTGATCGTTTTTAATGAATAGACACACACACACACACACGATACACACACAGTTCTTGCGTATGACTATTGAGAAACTACCTTAAATCACTCGATTTTGATTCCCTCAACTGCTATCAGTTGCTAGTTCTTGATTGTTAACAAGCTTTGCTGACTGTTCGATTAAAAGCAATCAAACTCTGTCTGATTTTTGTTAAAATCAAACTGTCTGTTCTTGTTCTTGGACAAAATCGAAGTCAATCATGATTTTTGTGATTAAAAGACTGTTGTGTAGTAATTTTCTGATTAAAAACGAATTGGGGATTAATAGCAGTTAGGGTTTTTAATTTATCTGTGTAATTTTCGACTTTTGGACTTGTAATTAATATTTTACTATTTTATTGCACTTTGTAATTTAATAATTATAATAGTAGTAATTAAAATGGCTGGATATTGCGAGATTATGAAGACAAATTTTGTAGGATTTTTTAATCCAGTGAACTGCTCAGTTGAGAGGTTTAGGCCATGGATTATATTTTGGAATGAGCATTCACTAGTAAGGATTGCAATTGCATTGGACGTCCCATTACAAATTGATGCATTAAGGGCCCTGTACTCTACAACTAGGAATAGATCAACTGCAGCGAGAGTACAATTTTCCTTCACCATTGGAAAACGGGAGTACATGGTGATTGAAAATGATGTAAACAGGATCTTAGGGTTCCCAACTAATAATTTTGTTAACTTACCGACTGTTCCAGAAATACTTGAATTCTTCTATGCAATTCAGTATCAAGATGACATTAATCTGGTAAAGTTGTCTAAAGCTAAGTTGGTTAGCGAGTGGGACTACTTCTTTGATACATTAGCTAAAGTGTTTCCCCCCACAATAAAGAACAACTTCAACAATATCTCTTCTCTTCTCCAAAATATTGGGTATTCAGTGGCCCATACCAGATGAATAAATTTTGAGAAGTTGATATTGAAGGAAATAATAAAGAGAATGGGAATGCCTGAGAGCAGGGAACAGAATGTGATGTACTACTATCCAAAATTCATGATGTTATTCATGAATGATCTGCTTTCAGATGAGGATAAGGCATTGTTCCAAAACAGTCTTGTACAAGAATATCCAACTTCACAAATGAACTTATTCACTAGGCTCAGCAACAAACTCAAGTATTCAGATGTTCCAGTGGTAAGAACAGACTATATAGGTGAGATCATGGATCAAATTGTAAATCCTGCACAGGCTCAACCGCTTCAGAAAGAGCTAGAGAAAATTCAAGATCCAGTACTAATGAAAGTTAAAAACTCTGCAAAGCTTTTACTTGAAGCTGCTCAACATGCAGAACATGAGGCAGAGTTTCAACAGGTAATAACTCTCACCTTAGCTTCCAATTTCCTACCTATAAATATAAGTAATATACCTTTAAATATATCTGTGGCGGACTATGATTGTGGTCTTATACTTTAGGACTTCAGCTATGAACCTGACAACACACAGGTTCAATCCCAAACTGACATAGAACCTCAAATAGTTTCTACTTCACTAACCTCTTTGAGTCATATCAGAAAAAGGAAGAAACCAATTAGAAAAGTAAGAGGTAGATGTGTCACAGTGAGTGAACCCGCAGCTTTATCTCCACCAACAAAAAGATCCAAAATTCAACCTGAAACAACTGCAGACTCATCCATATCCTCTCATTGGAATATGAACTTTGAAATGGAAATTCAACAGTCTCTGGACTCACTCGATCAAATGGGTGATTCTATTAAAATTCATCGTCCGGCCACAACATCTTGTGAAGAGTCATGCACACTGCTAGCGCTCACACTAGCAGGACCTCCACCTGCAGAAACACAATCAGATGAGGGCATATCTATAAGTGAAGAAAATGTTTTTGAAACAAACTTGTCGGATGCCACATTTACAATGGACCAAGACTTTTTCGATGCAGTGCAATATCAAGTGCCACTCACTAATGAGCCACTCACTACATTGTCTAAGGTAGTGACCCCCTTGGATTTCTCACATCCAGTTCCTTTGAAGGACGTTCTCGAATCCACTAGTGGATCTAAGAGGCAACCACTCTTTAGAGGGAGTTGGGACTCCATTCACGGAGTAGCTACGTCAATAGCAGAGCCACTTCAAGTTAATCTTGTTGAGGACGCGCCTTAGCCAGCATCAGAAGAGAATTTTGACTCTTCAGAAAAACAAGTTGTTTCCATGTTCAAACAAGTCAAGATAAAGCTACAAGTTATTTCCATGTTCGAACGAGTCAAGAATGAAGCTTCAAATTGTTACGAATTTGTTTCATGTTTGAATAAGCCAAGAATGGTCCTACATGAGTTTACAAGTTGTTTCCATGTACAAACGAGTCAACAATGAAGGCAAGTTCGAACGAGTCAAGAATGATGCAATAAGAGTTTACAAGTAGTTTCCAAGTTCAAACGGGTCAAGATTGAAGCTACAAGTTGTTTTCATGGTGAGACGAGTCAAGAATGTAGCTATAAGTTGTTTCCGAGCTCGAATGAGTCAAGAATAATGCTACAAGAGTTTACAAGTTGTTTCCATGTTCAAACATGTCAAGATGAAGCTACAAGTTATTTCCATGTTCGAACGAGTCAAGAATGAAGCCTCAAATTGTTACGAATTTGTTTCATGTTTGAATAAGCCAAGAATGGTCCTGCATGAGTTTACAAGTTGTTTCCATGTGCAAACGAGTCAATAATGAAGGCAATTTCGAACGAGTTAAGAATGATGCTACGAGAGTTTACAAGTAGTTTCCAAGTTCAAACGGGTCAAGTTTGAAGCTACAAGTTGTTTTCATGGTGAGACGAGTCAAGAATGTAGCTATAAGTTATTTCCGAGCTCAAATGAGTCAAGAATAATGCTACAAGAGTTTACAAGTTGTTTCCATGTTCAAACAACTCAAGATGAAGCTACAAGTTATTTTCATGTTCGAACAAGTCAAGAATGAAGCCTCAAATTGTTACGAATTTGTTTCATGTTTGAATAAGCCAAGAATGGTCCTACATGAGTTTACAAGTTGTTTCCATGTGCAAACGAGTCAATAATGAAGGCAAGTTCGAACGAGTCAAGAATGATGCTACAAGAGTTTACAAGTAGTTTCCAAGTTCAAACGGCTCATGGTGAGACGAGTCAAGAATGTAGCTATAAGTTGTTTCCGAGCTCGAATGAGTCAAGAATAATGCTACAAGAGTTTACAAGTTGTTTCCATGTTCAAACAACTCAAGATGAAGCTACAAGTTATTTCCATGTTCGAACGAGTCAAGAATGAGGCCTCAAATTGTTACGAATTGGTTTCATGTTCAAATGAACCAAGAATGGTCTTACAAGATTTTACAAGTTGTTTCCATGTTAAAAATGGTCAAAAATGAAGCTATAAGTTGTTTACAAGTTCGAACATGTCAAGAATGATGCTAGAAGAGTTTACAAGTTGTTTCCATGTTTAAATGTGTCAAGAATGAAGCTATAACTTGTTTGCAAGTACGAACGAGTGAAGAATGATCATACAAGAGTTTACAAGTTATTTCCATATTCAAATGAGTCAAGAATGAAGCCACAAGATGTTTCCAAGTTCAAACGAGTCAAGAATGAAGTCTCAAATTGTTATGTTGTTTCCATGTTCAACGGAGTGAAGAAAGAAACTTACAAATTCGTTTCATGTTAAAATAAGCCAAGAATGGTCCTACATGAGTTTACAACTTGTTTCCATGTGCAAACGAGTCAATAATGAAGCTACAAGTTATTTCCATGTTCGAACAAGTCAAGAATGAAGCCTCAAATTGTTACGAATTTGTTTCATGTTTGAATAAGCCAAGAATGGTCCTACATGAGTTTACAAGTTGTTTACATGTGCAAACAAGTCAAGATGAAGCTACAAGTTATTTCCATGTTCGAACGAGTTAAGAATGAAGCCTCAAATTGTTACGAATTGGTTTCATGTTCAAATGAACCAAGAATGGTCCTACATGAGTTTACAAGTTGTTTCCATGTGCAAACGACTCAATAATGAAGCTACAAGTTCGAACGAGTCAAGAATGATGCTACAAGAGTTTACAAGTAGTTTCCACGTTCAAACGGGTGAAGATTGAAGCTACAAGTTTTTTTCATGGTGAGACGAGTCAAGAATGTAGCTATAAGTTGTTTCCGAGCTCGAATGAGTCAAGAATAATGCTACAAGAGTTTACAAGTTGTTTCAATGTTCAAACAAGTCAAGATGAAGCTACAAGTTATTTCTATGTTCGAACGAGTCAAGAATGAAGCCTCAAATTGTTACGAATTGGTTTCATGTTCAAATGAACCAAGAATGGTCCTACATGAGTTTACAAGTTGTTTCCATGTGCAAACGAGTCAATAATGAAGCTACAAGTTCGAACGAATCAAGAATGATGCTACAAGAGTTTACAAGTAGTTTTCAAGTTCAAACGGGTCAAGAATGAAGCTACAAGTTTTTCATGGTGAAACGAGTCAAGAATGAAGCTATAAGTTATTTCCGAGCTTGAACGAGTCATGAATAATGCTACAAGAGTTTACAAGTGGTTTCCATGTTCAAACAAGTCAAGATGAAGCTACAAGTTATTTCCATGTTCGAACGAGTCAAGAATGAAGACTCAAATTGTTACGAATTTGTTTCATGTTTGAATAAGCCTAGAATGGTCCTACATGAGTTTACAATTTGTTTCCATGTGCAAACGAGTCAATAATGAAGCTAAAAGTTTGAACGAGTCAAGAATGATGCTACAAGAGTTTACAAGTAGTTTCCAAGTTCAAACGGGTCAAGATTGAAGCTACAAGTTGTTTTCATGGTGAGACGAGTCAAGAATGTAGCTATAAGTTGTTTCTGAGCTCGAATGAGTCAAGAATTGTGACGCCCCGAGATCCGGGGTCGAGGATCTGGGCCATCACGGTCTCTTTTTCCAATTATTAACACTTTACACTTAAATAACAATTAAAATCCTTTACCTGCAGTGACCCCACATCTCGTATACACACAATGATTATAGTCTCCGAACGACATTAATAAATAGTAGTCATAACATCCATCAGAGTGTAAATTATTACAACGCCAAAAAAAGAGAAAGCACTAGACTTATGAAATCAATATAGTTTTTATCTGAAACAATATTGTCCACTTACCGTTTGTTCTTGTTAATAAATTTACATAAGTCGTACTTATAAATTAGGCGTATAAAAAACAACTGCATTCCTATCCTACTCCTGTTCCCTACCTGCGGTAGAGTGGAGGAGAAGAGCCTACGAAATGTGCGCGCGTTTCCCACGTGCTTCCTTGCCGTGCGCCTCATGCGCGGCATTCTGCGAACCTGTTGTGTTGTGATATATAAACAAAGCAAGGGTGAGCAATATAGCCCAGCAAAAATATTTAAAACTGCAATATACTCTTTAGTCATCGTTTAAAACCGCAATATTATGCACATTTTATGTATGATGTATATTTTCTATGCAGATCAGATTCACAACGGAAAAGTAACTTTAGATTGCTTTTATAAAGAATTTAATCACCAAGAAACAAAACTAAAGGATCGATTTGCTTAGATTGCTTAAAGAAATTAATCACCCACAAACTAAACGAAATCTGGATAAGAAAGTATAAAGGAATTAACCACCAACTTCCTAGGGTTTTGCAAGTATAAAAACTCACGATTTTATTTATCAAATTCTTCTCTCTTAAAAGATTACAATATATGGGTATATATAGGCAAGTAATATAACCTTAACCTAAAACAATTAGGATTCTCAATTAGATTCAAAATCAGCTAGAAATTTGCTAATACTTGAACCCAAAGTGGAAACCAATCAAAAGCCCAATCCAAATAGGAATTACATCAAAACCATATTCAACTAGAGAAATAAATCCTAAGTGCTTAAAATAAGAAAAACCCTTTCAAGTGAAAGGTAAAAACTTGCAAGCCAAAATTTACTTAATATAATTATCTAATAATAACCCCAACATAATAAATCAACCAATGTTGGTAATTAAGCTAATTATTGGCTTCATAATAGATTCCCATGAGATCAAATAGATCAGCCATAATGCTCCTGCATCATACTCCTCTTCTTCGAAAACAATTGTCCTCAATTGTACAATAGATACATATGAATATCTTAATGTCATACTCCGCATCATTCTCCTCTCCTTTGAAAAAAACTCTTCCACGAGTTTTGTAGAATTTAAGAATCAACACACAATGAGATGATTTATCACAAAACTTGAGAACATCAAATTTCAGCCCCATGCAAAATACCTGTGGAAGAAACTTGAAGAGAAAAAATTTTGACGTTTTAGTAGTTCCCAACATGATGTCTATGCCTAGAAAATCAATGTGTCTCTTCTCTTGAACCAAAACAGCCCCAACACCATTAGCATCACACTCAACCTTAAAAGGATTAAAAAAATATGATAAAGGTATTGTTGGATAAATCAACAAGTTATGATGATCCTCTTGTTCCAACTCCTTCCCAATATGCGTCTCATTCAAAAACAAATTCTCATTAGGTTCTTGAATTGTAGTTAACACTTCAATTTCAGAATCATTATCTTGTTCATGTTGTCCTTGCTCCTCTTCTTTATTGATTTCTATATCCTTGGAAGAATAAGTTGCATCAATCTCCTCAATGCCAGGCAAATTCAACATTCGAATATTATTAAAGCAGCCCTCTTGTTCATGTTCAGACCCTTCGCACTTGTCACAAATCTTCTTATCTTCCATAGTTGAAGGCGTTGAGTTATCAAATTTGGGAGTAATTTCGGCACATAATTCAGCCACGTTTTGTGCAAGAATTGTTTCTTCATCAAACCCAATTGTATACTCCTCATGTGATATTGTATATTTCTCAAAACTCTTCAAATTCAGAAACATATATTGTTCAAAATCAATAGGTAAAAAACGTTTTTTCATTCTCACCTTGACTGTTTCCCAAGAATCAATACATGATTTGCCTTCTTTTCTCCTCTTTGATTTCAAATTTTCATACCACAAATTTGCATAACCTTTAAGTTTCGATCTTGCCACTTTGAATCTCTTATGATCATCATAGTCCTTGTGATCAAAGATTCTCTCAATGCGTTTCAACCATTCAATAAAATTTTCAGGATTTATAGCACCATCAAAATCTGGAATATCCATACGAAAACCCCTTCTTTGATCCAATTTTGCTAAAACCTCCTTCAATTGCTCCCTTAATTCTTTGATTTCCCTATCCCTTCTCATGTTCTCAACTTGTTCTGGATTTAAACCACACATACCATTCAGTTCTTCATCACCAAATACATCAGCCATGTTGCCTACGTTTTTATGAAGAAAACCTTTGGAAGTAGTCGCAAAACTGCCACCAAATAGATCAGCCATGTGTACCCACGTTTTTTAAAGAAAACCCCCTCAAAGAAGTCGTCAAACCACCACGAAACACACCAGAATTGTTGCCCACGTTTTTGAAGAAGATCTTCAAAACAAATCGCCAAACCGAGCTCTAGATACCAAGATGATGTATATTTTCTATGCAGATCAGATTCACAACGGAAAAGTAACTTTAGATTGCTTCTATAAAGAATTTAATCACCAAGAAACAAAACTAAAGGATCGATTTGCTTAGATTGCTTAAAGAAATTAATCACCCACAAACTAAACGAAATCTGGATAAGAAAGTATAAAGGAATTAACCACCAACTTCCTAGGGTTTTGCAAGTATAAAAACTCACGATTTTATTTATCAAATTCTTCTCTCTTAAAAGATTATAATATATGGGTATATATAGGCAAGTAATATAACCTTAACCTAAAACAATTAGGATTCTCAATTAGATTCAAAATCAGCTAGAAATTTGCTAATACTTGAACCCAAATTGGAAACCAATCAAAAGCCCAATCCAAATAGGAATTACATCAAAACCATATTCAACTAGAGAAATAAATCCTAAGTGCTTAAAACAAGAAAAACCCTTTCAAGTGAAAGGTAAAAACTTGCAAGCCAAAATTTACTTAATATAATTATCTAATAATAACCCCAACATAATAAATCAACCAATGTTGGTAATTAAGCTAATTATTGGCTTCATAATAGATTCCCATGAGATCAAATAGATCAGCCATAATGCTCCTGCATCATACTCCTCTTCTTCGAAAACAATTGTCCTCAATTGTACAATAGATACATATGAATATCTTAATGTCATACTCCGCATCAATGTACCTTACGAGTTTGTAAAATAAACTTTTTGTCAAAGAAGTTTGAATGAGTACGAAGATCTCAACATATCAACCACTGACAACACCCTCGGTAAATCAGCTCATAGGCTTTCATTACGATGTTGCAGCACAATTCCAATTGGAAGATGGGACTGTATCTGGAGCCTTTCACCACGCTGCTACCGTACGCACACGATGATCAGTCGCATCATACGGAAGCTCTTGTTGTTTCTCTACATGTAGAAGGGGGAGCCGACGGAAATACCTCCGACCTTGGTAATCACCCTAGACCGCATATGGGCCAAAGTGCTGGACCGTGCGTCACTCGGCCTCTTACGCTATGATGGACTGTGCCGCACACAAGCCTCTTACACTTATATCTCCTAGTCCACTGGAATAATCTATAACCTGGAACTGGAATTTAATCCTAGTTCCCCAAGTGTATAATACTTGTTAATAGATTCACCCAACTCTGAATGGGTACTGCCAGAATAATCGGGGCAGTCCTTTCACCACAAAGGTGTATTGGCCTCTGCCAACTGATGTCCTTTATCAAGGAATAAAAAAAATCATTTAAAACCATGACCCGGGAGTTAGTCAGAAAATCTCTTTGATTTTGATAAGTTGGAAACCCTACTACAGTAGGCCGACGATGTCAAAACATAACTGTTTTTTTTTGAAAACGTAGATCATCTTTTACTTCCTAGACCTCGTTCCCTATTTTTGATAAGTTCGAGACTATTTTATTCTTATTAAAAGAATAAATATAATATAAATAAATATTAGGGAACCCTCACTATTTTTAAATAATTTTTCTGAAGGTCAAAACATTTTTAAATAATTATCAAAGGCCTCCATTAATTTTTAAATCTATTTAGAATATTTAGTAAATATTCAAATAATATTTATTAAATAACTAATCAATTAATAAACCCTTTTTAAATGAATATTCAAAATAATATTCATTAATTAAATAAATATTCAAATTAACAATTAATAAGTTCTTTTTAAATGAATATTCAAAATAATATTCATTAATTAAATAAGTATTCATATAATATTTATTAATTGATAAACAATTAATAAAATCCTTTTTAAATGAATATTTAAAATAATATTCATTTATTAAATAAATATTCGAATAATATTTACTAACTCCATTTAATTCTTTTATTAAAAGAATATCCAAAACATATTTATTGGAATATTTATAATCGTTATTTTAAAATAATCTGTCCCCGGCATCTCCCGGATTACAACAGTATTTAAAATAACTCTCCAACTCCCGGTCTATGTTCGAAAATACGAATACCCGCTCTACTCCTATAGCCTTTATACATACCGGCTTATATCTATAATACCTTATAGCATATAAGCCAAAACATTTATGACTACTCTAAATCATAATTCAATCATCTCGTATTTTAAATCAACAATTATATCACAACAACAACATTTTTCTACACAACAATAGTATATCAAGTACATCAAGTACAGGTTTCGAAAACTTGCCTGGTGTCCTTAGAGCGTTTGGGTTTCGCGAGTTTGTCGGGCGATCTATATGATAAAACGGAACGCATTATCAGTTACTCGAGTAACTCAACTATTGTTCAAATACGTACGTTTAAATCGACTCTCCGACATATCTTAGACGACTCATTTAAGACCCGCTCTAGTCTAAGGGTACATGTTAATCATTTAGGTCAAGCACTTAGTTTATGACCCAATCTCAACCTCCACTTTACTTAGTCAATTCATAAATCACTTTTCAAGTAAATACCTAAGGAGTCTCACTTGCACCTCCTTGGCTTCAATATTTTTATAAAATCGAAAATTCAACAACCGCTCATGAAATTTTACAGGGACCTTACCAACTGTCAAATCTAGTTACCATCCAAATTTCATGATTTTTGGCAACTGTTAAAGGGTCCATTTATATTTTCAAAGGTAGTCATTCGCAGCAGTTTTTGTCATTTTAGTCACCTCCACTAAAACTAGCTTTTCTCTTAAACCGTAAGTCGGAATAACATGATTCAAACGTCAAAAAAAACTATGAACCAAGATATATGTAACCATGGTCAGTGGTGATGAGGTCCAGTGACTTTTCATTTCGGGGTTATAGATCAAAATACGTCTAGAAACAAACGGACATTACGACGGCTATAAACGTAACGTTTTCCGGATTCACTCAAGTGAAATCCATTCACAAACAATCCCAAACATTAACATGCTACTATGGTCATACCATTTAAATACTCATTTCATAAGCCTCAACCAACACCAAAAAGGCAACATTATCCAACAACACAAACATCATGCTAGCTAAACATCAACATAGCCATGCTTTTACATCTACTAACTTCTCATATATTTCACTCAAGTTAACACAAGGATGGATGATGTTCATACCTTCTTGAAGCTTGTAAACACTTAACTAGGGTCTAAGATCCTTGAGAGATGCTTGTCTTAGCCTTAAGAGTCTTGATCTTACAAGAAACATCAAGAACAAAATTAGTGTAACTTACATTTTACTATTCATGTTCATCTTTGAACATTTATTTAACTATGAAATACTCAATGGATGAGCTTCAAATTTTGACCATACCTTAGTTATCACTTGAAGGATTTATGGTTAAATTCCTAGGATTTATGGAGGAGAAGAACTTCACTTTGAAAAATTAATTTCCCTTCTATCTTGAAACTGCCGAATGGAAGAGGAAGAGAAATGGAGAGATTTTTTTCTTGCTACTAGCTTGCTTGGTTACTTTATGATCCTTGTGATAATTGAAAGGCCAAGTATAGCATGCTAGAGTTGGCTAAGAAGTATGGTTGGAGTGTACTTTCTCCATGATTTAGGGAACTATGTCTTGCTTGGTTACACATTTAGTTAGTTTATCACCAATCTAGTTACTTGGCCAACTAACTCACTTGGTTGCCACCCACTTCTAGTTGCATGACTTTTTGGTGCAATAACTTGCTAACTCAAGATTTAACCACTTAATCCTTTTTGGCCAAAGCACGATTAGTGTTAAAAGCGTTCTAGCTTTACGAACTTCGTAATGTGAATATTACTATTCACAATACCTTAACCCATCTAGGATCATAATTTCTTTGGCTCATAATCTTTTGGTTATCACATAATCTTCGTATACCTCAATACTTCGTAAATTACGAAACAATTAGTAGAAGTGAAAATTCTAGAATTCCGACGCTATTTACATTCCCTTATTTGCTTCGTTCTACCATAATATATCCTTGGATTTATAATCCCCCATCATTTATATAGTGTGGGCTAAAAAGTTTTTCATAAATCTGGATAATCACTATTCATTCATGCTTCAAATGGTTACAAAAATTCGGGTTATTACAAGAATAATGCTACAAGAGTTTATAAGTTGTTTCCATGTTCAAACAAGTCAAGATGAAGCTACAAGTTATTTCCATGTTCGAACGAGTCAAGAATGAGGCCTCAAATTGTTACGAATTGGTTTCATGTTCAAATGAACCAAGAATGGTCCTACAAGATTTTACAAGTTGTTTCCATGTTAAAACGGGTCAAAAACGAAGCTAAAAGTTGTTTACAAGTTCGAACATGTCAAGAATGATGCTAGAAGAGTTTACAAGTTGTTTCCATGTTCAAATATGTCAAGAATGAAGCTACAACTTGTTTGCAAGTACGAACGAGTGAAGAATGATCATACAAGAGTTTACAAGTTGTTTCCATATTCAAATGAGTCAAGAATGAAGCCACAAGATGTTTCCAAGTTCGACCGAGTCAAGAATGAAGCCTCAAATTATTATGTTATTTCCATGTTCAACGGAGTGAAGAATGAAACTTACGAATTCGTTTCATGTTAAAATAAGCCAAGAATGGTCCTACATGAGTTTACAAGTTGTTTCCATGTTCAAACAAGTCAAGATGAAGCTACAAGTTATTTCCATGTTCGAACGAGTCAAGAATGAAGCCTCAAATTGTTACGAATTTGTTTCATGTTTGAATAAGCCAAGAATGGTCCTACATGAGTTTACAAGTTGTTTCCATGTGCAAACGAGTCAATAATGAAGCTAAAAGTTTGAACGAGTCAAGAATGATGCTACAAGAGTTTACAAGTAGTTTCCAAGTTCAAACGAGTCAAGATTTAAGCTACAAGTTCTTTTCATGGTGAGACGAGTCAAGAATGTAGCTATAAGTTGTTTCCGAGCTCGAATGAGTCAAGAATAATGCTACAAGAGTTTATAAGTTGTTTACATGTTCAAACAAGTCAAGATGAAGGTACAAGTTATTTCCATGTTTGAACGATTCAAGAATGAGGCCTCAAATTATTACGAATTGGTTTCATGTTCAAATGAACCAAGAATGGTCCTACAAGATTTTACAAGCTGTTTCCATGTTAAAACGAGTCAAAAATGAAGCTATAAGTTGTTTACAAGTTCGAACATGTCAAGAATGATGCTAGAAGAGTTTACAAGTTGTTTCCATGTTCAAATGTGTCAAGAATGAAGGTACAACTTGTTTGGAAGTACGAACGAGTGAAGAATGATCGTACAAGAGTTTACAAGTTGTTTCTATATTCAAATGAGTCAAGAATGAAGCCACAAGATGTTTCCAAGTTCGAACGAGTCAAGAATGAAGCCTCAAATTGTTATGTTGTTTCCATGTTCAATGGAGTGAAGAATGAAACTTACGAATTCGTTTCATGTTAAAATAAGCCAAGAATGGTCCTACATGAGTTTACAAGTTGTTTCCATGTGCAAACGAGTCAATAATGAAGCTACAAGTTCGAACGAGTCAAGAATGATGCTATAAGAGTTTACAAGTAGTTTCCAAGTTCAAACGGGTCAAGATTGAAGCTACAAGTTGTTTTCATGGTGAGACGAGTCAAGAATGTAGCTATAAGTTGTTTCCGAGCTCGAATGAGTCAAGAATAATGCTACAAGAGTTTACAAGTTGTGTCCATGTTCAACCAAGTCAAGATGAAGCTACAAGTTATTTCCATGTTCGAACGAGTCAAGAATGAAGCCTCAAATTGTTACGAATTGGTTTCATGTTCAAATGAGCCAAGAATGGTCCTACAAGAGTTTACAAGTTGTTTCCATGTGCAAACGAGTCAATAATGATGCTACAAGTTCGAACGAGTCAAGAATGATGTTACAAGAGTTTACAAGTAGTTTCCAAGTTCAAACGGGTCAAGATTGAAGCTACAAGTTGTTTTCATGGTGAGACGAGTCAAGAATGTAGCTATAAGTTGTTTCCGAGCTCGAATGAGTCAAGAATAATGCTACAAGAGTTTACAAGTTGTTTTTTTTTTTTTGCTAAATAAAAGTATATAAAACCGGAAATATACAAATCTAGGGGCATACCCCGCGGAGATAGAAAGCAACACTAAACAAGGCTAAGCACTACAACAATTACATCAACAGTATGAAAAGTACAACCATTATCAATACAATGCTAAAATTAAAGATTGGTCTTTTAATGCAGCTTTTTGAAATAATATGCTAGAATGAGCCTTCTCCCGAACTAGCCTTTTAACAAGGAAGTGCACACGCTTGACAGGCCGCTTGTGGCCAACAGTGTGAAGACGAACATTTCGTTCTTGCCAAACAAAGTAGATAGCAGTAGAAAGATATAAGGAAGCGAGCATTATCTTCATTTTTGTGAATTGGCCCAAAAGAATCTGATCACCCATAAATCTATCCCAATCAAGAGTGAAGGAGAATGAATTATCATTAAGCACAATGTTCAAATAAGTCAAGATGAAGCTACAAGTTATTTCCATGTTCGAACGAGTCAAGAATGAAGCCTCAAATTGTTACGAATTGGTTTCATGTTCAAATGAACCAAAAATGGTCCTACATGAGTTTACAAGTTGTTTCCATTTGCAAACGAGTCAATAATGAAGTTACAAGTTCGAACGAGTCAAGAATGATGCTACAAGAGTTTACAAATAGTTTTCAAGTACAAACGGGTCAAGAATGAAGCTACAAGTTTTTCATGGTGAAACGAGTCAAGAATGAAGCTATAAGTTATTTCAGAGCTCGAACGAGTCATGAATAATGATACAAGAGTTTAAAAGTTATTTCCATGTTCAAACAAGTCAAGATGAAGCTACAAGTTATTTCCATGTTCGAACGAGTCAAGAATTAAGCCTCAAATTGTTACGAATTTGTTTCATGTTTGAATAAGCCAAGAATGGTCCTACATGAGTTTACAAGTTGTTTCCATGTGCAAACAAGTCAATAATGAAGGCAAGTTCGAACGAGTCAAGAATGATGCTACAAGAGTTTACATGTAGTTTCCAAGTTCAAACGGGTCAATATTGAAGCTACAAGTTGTTTTCATGGTGAGACGAGTCAAGAATGTAGCTATAAGTTGTTTATGAGCTCGAATGAGTCAAGAATAATGCTACAAGAGTTTACAAGTTGTTTCTGAAAGGCATAGGTGTACTAACTTGTAACACTTAATTACTATGTAACTCAACTAGAGAAAAGATAAAACAACAGCAAAACAAGAGAAACTGAAGAAGCACATGGAATCAATCAACTGAAGAAATGGTAATGATACTTGGTAACTACAAGTAACTAATTTGGTTAATCAAGGATGCATAAGTGAGAAGAAGTTCAATCTCAGTATTGCTCATGCCCTAACTTATCTAATGGAGAATCAAATTAATGTCAAAGAAGTATCAAGAAGACCAAAGTGATTTCATGTAATGTATATCAACATCTGGATAATGTAAAGGTTAATCAACAAATGAGAACTGACATTCAGAAGCAAGAACCCCTACAAGACTAGTCACTTATGAACCAGACCATTGCATCAAGTGTCAGGACATTGGAGGCAAGTTCATGTCAGTAATAGAAGATCTCATTTGAATTGAGTGAGGAAAAGAAATTGAAGAAGCTAGGGAAACTTGCTCATAAAGGTTAATCCTCAATTAGTCACTAAAGAAGGTCAACATTTGATGAGTGCATATTTGCCAAGGCAAATGTCGATCCACGGCAGATCGAGATCGAGATCGAGATCTTCATAGATCGAGATCGAGATCTTCATAGATCGAGATCGAGATCTTCATAGATCGAGATCGAGATCCTCCCAGATCGAGATCGAGATCTTCACAGATCGAGATCGAGATTCTCCCAGATCGAGATCGAGATCTTCACAGAACGAGATCGAGATTCTCCCAGATCGAGATCGAGATTTTCACAGATCGAGATCGAGATGGGTCCAGGCAAAGATCGAGATGCGGGTGGATATGTAACATTTAATGTTCAAGGGACAAGTGGCTTATTGTGAACGGTTGATCCAGAGTTGTTGGGAAAGTACTTTTTGTTGTCGAAGTCCTGATTGGGCCACGTACACAAAAAGGACAAGATCAAGACTACATGACATTATAAAAGCATCACTTTGTTTTTATTAGTAGATAGACTTTTTCATCATCTCTATTATTCAACGATAATTTTAAAGAGAGAGCATTTACTGTAAAACAAAAAGTGAGAGAGAGGATCAGTTGAATCTAGCTTTAATTGCTGTATTTATTGTTCAACTGATCATGATGCTTTTATGAATGTTGTAGCAAATCCTTCAATGAATATAAAGATATATTCTTGAAATTCTGTGTCATCATTTATTACCTGCATATTGTTTATTCTCTCATTAATTTTAAACAGTTGTATTCACCCCCCCCCTCTACAACACTTTGGACCTAACAATTGGTATCAAAGCCCCTGTTAAAAACATCTAACAGAGATCCTATTGTGTTGTTTGAGTTGGTTCTTGAAAATCCCAGATCTAATTTTTCTTGAAGTTTGTGCCGAAAGTTTTATTTGTTTCTTCCTGGAAAAGTCATAGATCTAAAAAGTTCTAAGTAATGGTGTAAGGAATATTTGTACAAAATTCCAAAATATTGTACTTTAGAGCTTTGTGGATTTTCTTGTGGTCAAAACTGGAATCAAATGATTGACTAAACAAAAAAGGACATTTTCGAACTTCTGTCAACTAGGAAGTGGACAACTTTTTGTTTGGACTTGAGAAAGTGGTGGACCCTGCTACTGTTCCTGTGATTAAAACTAACTTGCTTGAATCTTAAGTGCAAAATCCGTTGGATATTAAGTGTTGAATATTTAAAGTGAGATAATTAATTTTTCAAGAAAATACAATTTATTGTAATTTGAAAAGTGTATTATCTTAATTTTAAATTTTATTAAAATGGCCGCCGCACACAGATTTAAGATACCTCCGTTTGATGCACAACATTATGACGAATGGACCGGAAGGATGAGAGCTTACCTTGAATCAATAAACAAGGTATACTTGAGAATATTGGAAAACGGTCCATACATACCCATGAAAATTGAGTCAGAGCGAATGGAAGGAGGGATACTAATACCATCCCGGTCTGTTCCTAAAGAGGAAATGGAGTTTTCAGACGCAGATAAAGAATTGGTCGGTATGGATGCGTCGTTACGCAACGTCATAATTGAATCCCTAAACTCAGAGTACTATGTTCAGATAAAGGGATTAAAAACAGCTAAAGCCATGTGGGATAAACTGGCTGTGGTGATGGAGGGGACCGAGGAAGTTAGAGATAATCACAAACGCATTCTGATATCTGAATATGAATCGTTCAGATGCGAACGAGGAGAAAGCGTAGCGGATGTTTACAAACGTTACAGTAAATTGCTTATCGAGCTGAGTATAAGAGATAAAGTCTATCCACTAGCAGATTCAAATATCAAGTTTCTCTTGAATTTGCCTAAACATCTGGAACACAGGATCACTGCCATTCGAGAGTCAAGAGACTTGAAAAATACTTCTCTCGAAAAGCTGTATGGTGTTTTGAAGACCTACGAGCTGGAGCAGGAACAAAATGACAGAAGAAGATCCTACAATAGTGGAGAACACAAAGCGGTAAGTGAGTCTGGACTTGTAGCTGAAGAGTCTGCTATAAAGGCACTTGCAGCTGTCTCATTGAAAACTGCTAATCCTGAAAGGGTGGTATTAGACATTGAAGATCCATCCGAAGAAAGTGAGGATGAATACTATACCTTTGAAGAGCTGGACAAATTAGAAGACAAGTCATATGCTTGTATTGCTCGAGAATTTGCTCATATCAGCTTCAGGAAGCAAAGAAGAGGTAAAGGACGATTTGGTAGTTCTTTCAGCCGAAGAGGCAGCAGTAGCAGCAGAGGCAGTAGTGTAAGTGGTCGGGGAAGTTACAGCGGTCGAAGTAGCACATCTGGTAGTGGCTACAGACCTAACCTGGTAGACAAGAACAAGTTCAGATGCTACAACTGCAATGAATTGGGGCACTTCGCAACAGAGTGCAAGAAGCCCAAGTACGTTCATCCCAAGGAATCCTATGCTGATCTGAAAAAGAAATATGATGCCTTGGTTAGCAAGCAATAGAAGGGAAGCCGGGCATATGTTGTTGTTGGGTCCCGGAGATCGTAGAGGGGGGGTGAATACGATTCCCAAATTAAATATGACTATTAATAATTTTTGGGACAACATAAAAATTACTTTGGTTCAAACCCGGTTACTGTTCATCATCTTCTTCAACCTCAATAACACCATTAAAATAACCAAGATAATGAACGGTAAATCATCCAAAATACACAACACAACAAGATCCAAGAATATAACTTTATATTCATTGAAGTGGGGTAGATGCTACATACAAGTTCAAGAACATAAGCTCAAGAACACAACAAAAAAGTGATTTTTAGCTCCTCTAAAAATATTACAAATTCTAGATCTAGGAGACAAAAATCAAACCTATCTTCTAAACAAGATTTAGCAATGTTTACAATAGAAGAATAGATGAGTGGTGAAACAAAGAAATTCATGGCCCCATAATATTCAAGATATGGAGTATGGCCATGGGGGAGAGAATAATTTCTCTCTCCCCCCATTTTTTCTCTGCCGAATACTACTGCATATTTTGTAATGAAGATGAGGACTTGGTTTCTTTTAGTATATTCAAAAAGATGTTGCTTTTTACTTTTCCACCTTTTACTCTTGTCCACTCAAATCTTTTCTTCAAAGTCATGTGACAAGCATGCTTTTGGAAATATTTAATGTAAAAGTAATATTTAATAAATATATAAAATATAAATAAAGAATATCTTTATTTATAAAATATATAAATAATTAAATAAATACTTTATTTAATTAAATTAAATATTTCCATTCCACTCTTCAATTTGTGTAGACTTCCTTATCCAAATACTTGGCCCCGTATACGTGACTCCACCACGTCCAAGTATTTGGCCTTCTAATCTGTGAAGCTTTAGTAAGATCTAATCATGTTGTGCCGTCTGTCCCTTATCCATTAGGCTGACATTTCTCCAACACTGATTTACCACCTTTGTTGATCCTCCACATGTCTTAAGAAAATCAACAACTTTAGAATGATTAAAACCATATTAACCGACGAGAGCTTGCCTCCAATGTCCTGACACTTGATGCAACGGTCTGGTTCATAAGTGACTAGTCTTGATAGGGGCTCTTGATTCTGAACATGATTCCACATTCTTCTTTGCAAACCTTACTTGTAGCTTCGATTATAATGCACTAAAATCTTCATAGACTAAGACAATCTTCTATAGTTTCCACATTCTTGAATAGATATCAATATCTTTTATTCTCCACTGAGGCATGAACATGTTAATGAACTTCTTCCAATGGGCTTCAAGTCTGTAGATGATCCTTTGATACTTTGTCTTAACTGAACTCTGTGATCCAAGATTTCTGTGCACCTGCATATTATTACATGTCCTGTTCTATTGTTGAGTTATCATCAACCATTAGATAGAGATTACATTTAGCATTTCTAGTACACATGAAAGTGCAGTGAGTTACTTCCCTTCACTCCTATCTCCCCTTTCAATCTCCCCCTATTTGGTTGATATGTAATAGCAATCAAATACTATTTCCCTTTACAATCTCCCCCAAAAGCAATTAAATAAAATTAACTACTAGAGGATAACTCAACTAACATACAAGAAACAATTAAAGTACTGGACATGAAAATAATATACAAAAGGTTCTGGAAAGATATAATCAGTTAAATCCAGATTTCCTGAGTTGCTGAAAATGAATGATGAATTTCTGAATTTCATTTTCCTTTAGCTTCCTCTACTTCAATGTTCTTCAAAGATGGGGTTCTTTCAATAAAGAAACAAATCATTAGTAAAGACTTCTGAACAATCATTCTCGTTCATCTTGCAATTCGAACTAGAACATACAGCTCTCTATGTTCCCCATAAGAGGTCAACTCATTCTCCCCTTAAGGTTGTTCTCTCTTGGAATGAAAGTCACTTCCTCTTTTTCTTCAGGATGTTCTATTTCCAAGAAACATATTTTTCTTTCTTCCCTGCACTACTCCACTGACTTCATCTATCACTGAAACAAGAATTAGAACACACTTGGACACTTCTCAGATGCCCCTTGAAAATCTCCTTCACATTCTTCTTTACCCAGAAAACTTCTACTTAGCAAAAACTCCCCCTGAGTTGATACTCTTCAAAGAAATCTTCATTTTCATTCATTGATCGTGCTAGAAAAAATTCTTCTGCCGAACCTCTCCTAAGAATGTTCCAATGACAGATCTTCAAACAAATAGAGCAAAATCCCTTAGATATCTTTTCAGAATAAGATATAGCACTGCAAACCAAGATGTTAATATTCTCCATAACTTCTCCCCCTTAGTACGACAAGTAACTTCTTCCCAATTGACAAAAAGTAACTTCTCCACTTCAGACGAAAAATCAGTTAAATCTACAACACCTTTAGGGATTAGGCTCCAACCAATTACTAAGAAACTCCCCCTTAGTAATTTCTCCATTGCATCACTAAGGTTTCAATTTTATCTAATTCTCCCCCTTAGTTCATGCAAGCTCCAATCCACCCTTGTGTCTTTAGATATCCTCTAAGTAACCTCCACAAGATAGGATTGACAGATCTCATTTCTTGTATCACCAAGAGATCTCGTTTCTTGTATCACCAAATTCCCCCCCTTAGTTGAGAATATCCTTTTAAAACAATAAAAGTATCATCGACATCCAATCGAATAAGAAACTCTCCTCCAATTGAACATAAAATCCTCCTTAGGCCTAAAAATTAATGTACTCCCCCTTTGAGATTGAGAACAACACGAATTAATAGATCCAAAGGTAATAGTTTGGACATTCCCACTAAGCTTCAGCTAGACTCTTTTTCAGCTTGTCTTTCAGAAAAGAATCTCTTCAACATTTCAGAGCTAGAAAATTCAGTAACAGGATTCAAGCATAGTAGCAAGGTTAGTGTTTGGTCTATGGTTTCCTCACTTCTACTACGTTCTGTTAGTGTTTACACTTTCAAGCGTAAGTGTTCCACTCATTTCTCTCCCTCTTTCTATCACTCAAGTGTATCACTCCCTCACTTCACTCAAGTGTTTCTCTCCCTTACTTGCACTCATTCCATTTATAGCAATTTGTACCTGCAAGTAAATCCATGCTAGTCTCACCAAGATATTATGGATCGTTGACTGTAGCATGTTGTCAATCACTAAAGATCTAGGTTCTGAGATGGAATCTCAGACAGTGTTTCAGTTAGGCCGTCACCCAACTCACCATGAGCAAATCCATGCACACGTGGCTCGTCGTCGGGGAATCACCCTTCTGAAATTGGAATCTCCTCCATTCCAGGAGTGACTGAAATCCCAACACCCTGATCCTCAAAAGACTCATCAAATTGGTAAACCAACTGAATCATAGTCTACGAGTTGTTGCTCAGCTACTTTCAGCATCAACAATCTCCCCATATGCAAATCCATGCACTGGATCATTGAATGTGGTATGCATACTAACAGCTATCTAAGCATCAACCGACTCCCCATATGCAAATCCATGCACTGGATCGTTGACGGTGATATGCCTTTAAGTTGTGAGCGATCCATGTATTCCAGAATTTGAATTCCTGGGAGAGTAGACGTGTACAAACATCTCTCTCAATCACCTGTGAAGATGAATTAACTCACTATTTTCAGTCATGGAAAACTGTTAGTGATTGCCTCTCAACATCAACAGATTGCTCTGCGGATGTGAAATCCCGTTAGGGAACTAGGACTATTCCTCCTAGGAAGGTTGACAAGGATTCTAATATATAGCAAGAAATCCAAGTTTCCCTCAAATACATGTGAAGGTGGCTCAACAACTTCATTCACCATGAATGGTAAACAAAGAAGTTTAGGGGTTTTACCTATATCTCACAATGTGCACTTCTTGCAATGTGTCCTCACAATTGTAAGTCCCAAGAGAGGCTAGAGAACTGTTAGGTCCTATAACATCCCTTAGAAACAAAAACTTTAGGATTGCCATCAGCGTGAATGCTTTTGGTGTGCTTGACTCATTACAAGGTGCTCTGGCTGACGAGCGAATTTTCAATGAAATCACCCTATTGAGAGAGTTCATTCAGAAACGGTTGAATTTCCTTTTCAGCTCTGCATCCTTTTGAGAGAATACAGATGAGCTACAGATACCTCAATTTGTATACTTCTTTCCTTCTCGAGAGGTATAGCTGTGGGTGCACTTCCGACACATCCTTATTTGCTGCATCAAGTGCAGTTTCTCCCTTAACAACCGCTAATCTACATAAGTTCCTTATATCACCAAGGGTTGAAAGTTTGAATTAGAATGATAGTGTTTGGTACTAAGGCCTTGGTTAGAAATTGATGGATTATTCAACTTCTAGACCTTCCCCTATAGCCACTTAGGCCAAGCCATTACGGCTAAATAGATAGAGTTGATCAGAGCTATATAAAATTTGGTATAGTATGATTAAACTTATTCTCTATTCCTTCTCAGAAATATAGCATCTGTTGGGTCCCGGAAGTATCGTAGAAGGGGGGTTGAATGCGATACTGACAACAATTTAAAATTCTTTTCAGAATTTGCGGAATTAAATTATTGCTTAAGTTGAGGGTTCGAGTCTTTGTAGTGTTTGGGAGGCAGACTTACTAGCTTTCTATTTTTATGATTGAACATTTAAGATATAGAAATTAGCAAGTAAGTAAACAAGATTCAAGTTAAATATGTATATTAAACTTGAATGGGTGTTACAATATCTGGTAGAATAAACTTTAATTCCTAGAACAAATTTGACATGAATTGTTCTACTTAAGGAATTAAAATCAAACCAGCACAGAAAGTCTGTGAATATTACAATGCAGACAAATTCTGAATTTGAACTGATTTTTTCTACTCCTGAATTATGAAGCAAATGCCTCATATTTATAGAGGTTTGAAAATGCTCAGCATGACCTTTTTGACTATGACTTAATTTCAAGAAAATAAGTCTGTATGACTTATTTAACACTTGTATGACTTATAAAAAGCTGGGTATGACATATTCTGGTCGGTATGACTTACTGAAAATTCGGTATGACCTTTTTAAAGTCATATTCGGATTTTATTTAATTAAGAAAATCGGTATGACTTATTTTAATTAAATAAAATCAGTTCAGCATGACCTTTTGAATGAAAAGCTTCGGTATGACTTTTGGAATAAGCTCGGTATGACTTTTCTTTTCACCTGCCAAATCAATTTTCTCGGTATGACATTTTTTGAAATGTTCGGTATGACCTTTGAAACAATCTGACCATTTCATTTCTCTCCACTTGTCTAGACACTTGGCAGGCTATGATTGGTTCTTTGAAAAGCATCACCTGCCGAATTCAATTTCAAATGAAAAGGGGCCTATTTCGACTTTTAGTGAATCAGCTCCGTAGAAATGTTTTTAGACCCGCACAGCTTATAATCTTTGATTAATAAATAATAAATTTAATTCATAAGTTATAAAAATAAATATCTAATATTATTTAGATATTTATAAATATAATTTACTAAATAAATAAAATATTTATTAATTAAATAAATCCTTACGCTCTAAGCTGCGGTCTTTTGAACGTCTGGAACCGAACTCCTTTTGACTTGGAAATGATAAATCAATTCCAACCGGGGTTCCACTTTTAAGAATATATGACTCTGCATTTCTTCCGTGTCATTTCTTTTTCCGTCTTTTCTTCAAGTCAGTACTGTCAGGCATGTTTGGCTGTTTCTACAGTTGTAATTAGAAGTACCTCTGTTACTGAAATATTCTGACTCTTTAAACTAGACAATACTTCTTTTCACCACTGCATGTACTCAGTCAAATATTCAATCTTGGATTCTGACTCTTGTACACTGTATTCCAAACAGACCTGTATCCCTTTGAGCTTCCAGCTTCTGTCTTCTGTCATTCTAAAATAATTCTAAATTAATTAATCATTTAATTAATTTAAGAAATAAATTAATTCTGAGTGAATTAATTTACTAATTAAATTAACTAATTAATTTAATTAATTAATAGAGAATTAAATTAAAGGCTTGACTATTGTTGATGTAGATAAGACTCTTCTGTTCTTCAACAATAACCTTTTTAACCACTTGAACTTTTTGATGACGAATCTTCACTGACATTGTTGACACCCTGTGCACTGGTCTGGTTCACGGATGACTAACTACAATGTTGATTCTCATTTCTTCTGTAGTGGTCTTTGTGTCTTGTCTTGTCATGTCTTGGCTTCTTTTTATTCTTCCTCTATATTCAATATTTATTATTTACTTCGCTTTCTTATCTGAGTTGAGTTGTCATCTACTTATTACAAATAGGACTAGTAATATGACTTTCAATCTCCCCCTATTTGTTGTTAAACATTTAACACACAAATTCCTAGAGGATAACTCAACTAACAACTAAGAAAATAAAACGACATTTAAGAACTTGTAAATAATAAATTGTTTTCTGGATCATATAATACATTTCCAGATTTTAATCATGAAAGATAAATATAAGATAGATGTTCTTCTAGACTGAACATATTTAACAAAGTTCTATCTTGACTTACCTATCATTACCAGCTTCAGAAGTATCAACTTCACCTTCTTCTAGAGTTTAACTTTTGTGACCAGGTGTCATTGGTAGATCTTCAGTAGCTGGTTTCTCTGGATCAGATTCTGCATTTCCAGATTTCTTGAGTGAACTAGAAATGAAAGATGAAAGACAAAACCTTCAAGTTAAATCATCTTCACTTCTCAGACTCATCACTACTCCCCCTTAGGATGGCAGAGATGAAGTCTTGTTCTCTTCTTACCATTTCTCCTCTGTTTCTCCAACTTCTGTCTTTACTTCTTTCCCAAGGTGAATTCATTCTCCCCTTACTTGAATTATCCAACCAATTTAATAGAGGTAACAACAGACATGGCATACATACAGCATTAAACCATCGCAGATATAAAAAATGCAAACTATGACATGTTATGCATTTTAGAAAATCCAGTTAATCCTATATACAAGAATTTTCTAAAATCAAATGGATCCAATCCAAGCATGTTGTTATATACCCCCTTTTCAACAATGGAGTAATCCTCTTCTAGTAAAAGTCTTTGTTAAACAATTCTCCCATTTGGATCTTGTTCAACACTTTTCCCTTTTTGGATCTACTTCTCCCTTTTTGGATCTTGTTCAACAGTTCGAACTGTTCAACACTTCCCCCCTTAGTTGAGTAATCCTCTTCAGAATCCTTAATAATAGAAGAAATTTCATCCCCCTTAGTTGAGTAACATTATAAATCTGTAACAGATAATTGGGAATGAGATTTGGTAATTGTGCTAGTGTGTGATTTTCTTTTGTGTTTCTGACAAGTGTTTCGCTCATATACTCTCTAAGTGTTTCACTCATAGAATATATATTTTCACTCTTTCTCACTTGTGTTTCACTCTTTCCTCACAACACTATTTCTCTCTCTCAGTACGGATGACACAATCGTTTGTACCTACAAGAAAGATCACCATAGCCCCTTCAAGAGAGGTCACTGGTGGTGCAATGGGGTTTCGTAAATCCCCGTCCTCAATTGATTCTATTAAAATATTTGACTTTAAAAACTGAATTGCTTCAGGAATAGATTCAATGAGTTGCTGATCATCTAAGATGATCTATTCCGTTAGGAATCCAGATATGTTCCATCTGGGAAGTGAGACAAGGATCTATAATGTAGCAAATGATCCAAGTTTCCTCCTTACGCCTGTGAAGGCATGTTGATTCAGTCAGAATCATCAATCATTCTTCCTTCCTTGATATGGAAGTTTAGAATAATTGCTTCCGTCAATTCATCCTTAGTGTGTGACAATCCTTACAGTGCATCTGAATATATATATTTATGGTTTGCAGTGTTTGAGAGTGTCCAGATGAAGTTGACTCTTTACAAATGGCCTTGGCTGACAGGCCGAATTCAATAGACTCATCATGTTAAGATGACGAACCTAGTAACAGTTTTGCCATTTGCAAATCTATACCCTTTTGGGAGGATATAAATTAGTTAGCAGTTGCCTTGGTTTCAATTTCATATTCTAACTAGAGGCAGAGCTGCTGGAACACTCATAGATACTTCTCTTTTCTAGTGCACTAGAGGCACTTACTCTCTCACCCTCTTTAGTTGATAAACTTTTCTTTTCAGGGGTTCAGTAGATGAAGTTGTATCTGTTTGAGTGTTTGTGGTTCTATGATCTGTGTTAGAGATTGTATGTTTTCAATCCCTTGATCTTGTCCTATAGCCACTGAGGGCTCAATATATCAATTGTATATATATTTATATCAATTGATTAAAGAATATATCAAGATCGAGATTACCTGCTTTTACCTCGAGTCGATTGCTCTTGTTCGGCAGAACACAGATATGCTTTTATTATTAGTGATTTTCAGATAAACAATGTATATATATTATCACTAACAACAAAAATCATAAATAATTGCAATGAAACAATAACAAACTATCAATATATGATAATTAATAATAATTTCAAAAAGCAAGTAATTATGCTCCTAATATCTCATCGTATTAAAACTATGAAACTAATAAACATTTAATTGCTTCAATTCATAATTTTAATAAGATAAAATACTCTTGCTAAATACTAAATAATCATAGGAATGAAAATTAGCATTTAACTTCATACATTATATCTAATAATTGTTACTCAAGCATATGACAATTATACTCATAACAATTATCAGTGATATATGTAAGCTCGAGAAAGTAGATGTAAAGAAATTCACAAGTCCTTTAAATATTAACATTTAATACTTATGATTCTTAGAACAATTTCTCGTTGACAAAAACAAATTTTAAAAATAAAATACAAAATGAAATAAATATAAAAAAATATGCCAATTTTAAAAAAAAATGCCAATTAAATAAAACTGTACAAAACAAAAAAAATGTTGCATGTACCTCTCACTGTGCATGCCTTGCAATGTGTTCCTAGAATTTATCTATTTAGGCTTACCATCAGCGTGAGTGCCGGTGGTGTGCTTGACTCATTACAAAGTGCTCTAGCTGACGAGCGAATTTCAATGGATTCATCCTGTAAAGAGAATGATTCCTGAGACAGTTTTATTGCCTTTTCAGCTCTGCATCCTTTTGAGAAGATGCAGATGAGCTTACAGTTACCTCAATTATATACTCCTTTTCTTCTCTGGAGGTAGAGCTGTGGGTGCACTTCCGACATCATCCTTATTTGCTGCATCAAGTGCAGTTTCTCCCTTATCAACCTCTAACTTACACGAGTTCCTTATATCTCCAGGGGTTAATATATGGAAGTGGATGAATTGGTGTTTGGTACTATGGCCTGGGTAAGAGATTGATGGGTTTTCAACCTCTTGGCCAGTTTCTAAAGCCACTAGGGGCTAACTGGAAAGAACCAATCGAGATAAAAAGATAATCACCTTAACATTCCAAAACATATTTTTCATCCCAAAGAGAAGGAAAAATATAATAAGGAATGGTAATAGATTGCATTAAAGCACTTTCAAATAAAAGAGTTTTGTCGGATCTAAAGATTTATCATTTAAGAGCATGATACAAAATTTTCTTTAAGATACTTATCCCATAATAAAACGCGGGAATGTGTATCAGAGAAGAAAGTTTCTATCCCTTATGAATTTCTTATAAGGCAAACTTCCCATAATAAAACGCGGGAATTTATACCAACGAAGAAATTCAACTCTCTTACCAAATTATATCTCGATAAAATGACTCTTTTCCTTTATACCTTAATACTGTATGATTTGAAAACAGTTTTGCAAACCATCCTTATCAGATAGAGGACTATGATTTTCCGACTCATAAAACAATTATGATATTCATCATTTTCGTCCACCTGATATTATCCCTAACTTAAAATAGAAAATTTCATTACAATAGGGGTGGATGTATTCTTAACAATACAGTATAAGGCCTTCAAAGCAACAACCACTGTTTAGGTACTTTGAATCAATGTGCAACAAACATTGAAACAAGTGTTTGAAAACAAATCATTTTACAAATGGTTGATACCTAGAAGTAAAACCAATTTTGGAAATATTTCTAAGTATATAAAATATTGAGAATTTTATATACGCATAACTTAGAAAATACTTCCGTTTTCCAATATTAGTGATTTTTGAAATATGCATTGATTACTTAGATCATTAATTCTAAATAATGTCACTAATATTAAAAGTGTCACAATTATTTGTAACAAAACATTTAAAAATATCAGAGAAAAATATCAAAACAATTAAGTAAGATATCATTAACTGATACTCATAAAATATTTATCATACAAACAATTATGTTGCATATTATTTTAATTCATTTAAATCATGAGACTGATATGACATTGAATTGTCTAACATCATAATTTAAATCAATTAAGATAATATACAAACTTATGCTAGAACACCTAATTACCACATATGCATATTACATTGTAAACATGATAATTAAAGTAGTAGCAATAAGCATGGGGTTCTAGATTTCAGATAAATTCACAAGTCCTTTAAATATGAAAATTTTAATACTTGTGAACTCATTTAAGAATTCTTTACAGATGAGATTTTCAACAAATATGCACATAAATAATATCTCAACTTTACTAACCAACTTAGACAAAATGAATTTATCAAGCTGTTTTAGCAAATATCTGCAAGTTATTCTACTAAGGACTACTCCCAATATAAATGATACCTAGTGTCCATGCGCTTGTTCCGTGAGTGGTGAAGAGATTATCCAGCAGAGTTGATGGAGTTTGACAGCTTCTGATAATTACCTCCCTGTCTTTCTTATAACCTGCATTATCTATATCTATATAGCCAATTAGGTTAAACCTGGTATCTTTAGGGTACCTGATTCTTAGAATTGGTAATCCCTTAAGATATCTAACAATTCATATCTTAGCTATAAGATTAGATTCTCTAGTATCCACGTGGAAACTTACACATAGGCATATTGAGAATAAAATATATGGTCTTTATGCATAGTAGACCCACATATAATATAATCATGGTATACTTGCACTAAACATTATGTGTGTGTGCCTTGTATAGAGAGATATGTGTATAACGACTCTAATATAAAATCATTTTCAAGTAATTAGCAGTTAGAGTGTCATACCATGTCCTTGACCATTGCTTGATATCTTACCTTCGTCATAGAGAGCTTTGTGAAGAGAATGATATACAAATTCCAGTGGATATGAAACTTCAAAGTCCAGGATTTATTGTACATCAACATGTTCAGCCCTAATAGTATCAAGTCTCGTCTCTGGTGCTTTAGTTAGATCTTGAAAGTCCCGAAGATTCTGTTTCCATCATCGTCGATACCTTCTATAGCAACCAGTTTGGCTTTGTCCCTCATAACAATGCCAAAAATCATCCAGTCTCTGAAAACCCTTACAGTACCAATTACAACTTTGTCTTGTGGCCTGGGTTCCAGATTCAGTAGATTCTGCCTTCGAACTGATTGAGATCATCTTGCATTGCAATCACCCAATCTGGATCAATCAGTGCTTCTTCAATCTTCTTTAGGATTCCAACTGTTTAACAATTGTTCTTTCCCGAAGAGTAACTATTTACTTTGCATAGCACTTCTAGTCTTTACTCTATTATCCAAATTACTAAGAATTAGACTCCAGGAATGACTTTGACTTCAAACCCGTTGTCTCGGCAGATATGTTCTTAATGTATTCCTTTGATCTTTATTGTGTTGAGTACGACTAGTAGATCCTTCTTTTATTTGCTCCCCCTAAGTTACTGCTAGGATGTGTTGAAGATCCTTCACCTTGTTGAGTGGATTCTGTTAAAGTCTATGAGTTGTGTAGATTCACTACCATTTCCACTACTAGGATCTGAATCATCATCATTAACATTGATTCCTTCTGCAACCTCAGTTTCATCATCAATAACTGAATATGACTCTGACTAGATGTCAAGCTTCACAGATTCAGAATAGACTTTTATTTTAATGCTCGGGAGCTTGGTGTAATAGGACGACATATTCAGACTTTCAATCACCTTCTGATTTTACATCACATCTTACTTTAAAAGCTTTCGACTTCAATGAGTAGCCGAGGACAATTGTTCCATGAGCCTTAATTTAAACTTATCAAGATACTCATATAAATCTTCAATAAATATCAATTTCCTCCAAACACACGAAAGAACTTCAGTGTTTGCTTCTAGTTGGCCATTAACTCATATGATGTCTTTTCATGATCTTTGTTGAATAAAGTAGCATACTGTGTTAATCGCTTCAACTTCAAAGTACTTTGCTTCCAACTTGATCTGCTTGATGTGATCAATCACCATATGTGATATATTATCTGTTGAATGTACGAACATCACCAATTCACTCTCAGTTGAGTGATCTTCCATCTTTCTTGCTTGAAATCAAACACTTTTCTATTTCAATGCTTTTCCAGAAAACCTTTGACAAAGAATTCTCTAGTGCCCTATAGATAGTGCTTAGTGCTTAAGTCCGTCGACAAGAAAGATGCTTCCATTAATGACAGTTCTTAAATCATGATAGCCATATCCCTTGTACATCCTTTGCTGTCATCTCCAAAGGTTACCATCGGGGAGGCCTTCTCAACCAATTGTGATAGTAGAGCTTCAATGCTAGTAATATGCCTCGAACAATAAATGTCACGAAATCACATAACTTTTGACTTTTGTTTCATACTCTGCAATCATAAATGATTAAGCTTCTTGGTACTCAACTTCAATTGAGTCCAGATGGGTTAGAGATATTACTTTCAACAGTGGTAACAACAGTTTCAACCTTAACATGCACAAACTTATCTTTGACTGATCACTTCTCATACACAGCAGCCTTGACAAGGTAGTCTTAAGGCTATGAGATTAGTGATTCCAACCTATCTTAAGGTGGACTAGCAGTCTTTACCCTATTGTGATTATTATTGATGCTTTGCCTAAGATTATGCAAGTCCTAAGATATGCATCTTCAGATTTAAACGATCAAGCATGAAAAATAAGAGCACATGGTAAACATTCAGCTTCAATGCATTATAGATAAGAATTATGCAATTCAGGCATGTTATGCATATTAGAAAATTCAGTACTATCTACTTTAACCATTTACACAATTGTGACAGGTGTCAAGTAGATTTACAGATATTCAAAAATTTTCTAAAAGCACATGGAATAGAAGAACTAACAATTTAATTACTAATTCTTTCTAATCCATTTCTGTTGTTGTCTAACATTTTAATTATCTCTAATTACCTAAGTCAGTTTTAGATTAAGTCTCGAATCTACAAATTTTACTGACTACTTAGATAATTCTACCATATTTTAATCTTCTACTTCTAAACAAGCAATACATGAAGTGATTTGACATTTAAGTACAACTATGTGAGTGTGAGCAATTAATATAAAAATATGCACCTGCTTTTAACTCAACACAGTCTCTGTCATCATTTACTTGTTCAGGATTCTTGAATATTGTAGCACAACCCTGATCTTGTCTTGCTACTTGTAGCCTCATATGATTCTTCAGTTGTGACCTCTAACGATTCTTAAATCCGTTTTGTATAAGTACAAAAATTAGAATGATCATTAGAGTCAGAAAAAAAATCTTCAGAGTTCCCCACTAATAAATCTATCATATCTTTACATTTGAGCAGTTTGTGGAACTATAACATGAACAGTCCAATCATCCACAATAAAGTCCAAATGCTCCGGAATAAACCTACTAATACGAAATGACCACTTTCCTCGAAACCGGGTCATATGCTCTGCGAATTAATTCTGAGCCAAAACGAAGAATTTTCCAAGTACAAACCCTTTTGGAAAAATGGACCAAGATTTTTAATAACTTTAGATTATAAATTAAATCTATATAAATTTAAATAATAAATTTACTTAAATTAAATTTATAAGATAAATTTATTTAAATTAAGTTTATAAAATAAACCTTTTCAAGTTTAAATAATAAACTAACTTAAATTAAATTTATTTAAATAATATTTATAAAATAAATTTATCTAAATTTGAATTCATAAAATAAATTTATTTAAACAAATTTAAATAATAAAAGTAAATCTATTTAAATTTAGAGAATAAATTTATTTAATTTAAATTTATAAAATAAACTTATTTAAATTAAGTTTATAAAATAAACTTTTCCAAGTTTAAATAATAAATTCATTTAAATTAAATTCACAAAATAAATTTATTTTAAATAAAATTTATAAAATAAATTTATCTAAATTTAAATTTATAAAATAAAATTATTTAAACAAATTTAAATTATAAAAGGAAATCTATTTAAATTTAAAGAATAAATTTAATTAAATTAAAATTTATAAAGTAAACTTATTTAAATTAAGTTTATAAAACAAACTTTTTCAAGTTTAAATAATAAACTCATTTAAATTAAATTCACAAAATAAATTTATTTTAAATAAAATTTATAAAATAAATTTATCTAAATTTAAATTTATAAAATAAAATTATCTAAACAAATTTAAATTATAAAAGGAAATCTATTTAAATTTAAAGAATAAATTTATTTAAATTAAAATTTATAAAGTAAACTTATTTAAATTAAGTTTATAAAACAAACTTTTTCAAGTTTAAATAATAAACTCATTTAAATTAAATTCACAAATTAAATTTATTTTAAATTAAATTTATAAAATAAATTTATCTAAATTTAAATTTATAAACTAAATTTATTTAACAAGGCCTCTAGACATTCAGAGTTTAAACAGTTTCGGTACCCTGAGCTTCACTGGACTGCGGATCTTGATTTGTATATCAATCAGCTTGCTCTGATGCCAATTGTTGGGTCCCGGAAGTATCGTAGAAGGGGGGTTGAATGCGATACTGACAACAATTTAAAATTCTTTTCAGAATTTGCGGAATTAAATTATTGCTTAAGCTGAGGGTTCGAGTCTTTGTAGTGTTTGGGAGGCAGACTTACTAGCTTTCTATTTTTATGATTGTACATTTAAGATATAGAAATTAGCAAGTAAGTAAACAAGATTCAAGTTAAATATGTATATTAAACTTGAATGGGTGTTACAATATCTGGTAGAATAAACTTTAATTCCTAGAACAAATTTGACATGAATTGTTCTACTTAAGGAATTAAAATCAAACCAGCACAGAAAGTCTGTGAATATTACAATGCAGACAAATTCTGAATTTGAACTGATTTTTTCTACTCCTGAATTATGAAGCAAATGCCTCATATTTATAGAGGTTTGAAAATGCTCAGCATGACCTTTTTGACTATGACTTAATTTCAAGAAAATAAGTCTGTATGACTTATTTAACACTTGTATGACTTATAAAAAGCTGGGTATGACATATTCTGGTCGGTATGACTTACTGAAAATTCGGTATGACCTTTTTAAAGTCATATTCGGATTTTATTTAATTAAAAAAATCGGTATGACTTATTTTAATTAAATAAAATCAGTTCAGCATGACCTTTTGAATGAAAAGCTTCGGTATGACTTTTGGAATAAGCTCGGTATGACTTTTCTTTTCACCTGCCAAATCAATTTTCTCGGTATGACAGTTTTTGAAATGTTCGGTATGACCTTTGAAACAATCTGACCATTTCATTTCTCTCCACTTGTCTAGACACTTGGCAGGCTATGATTGGTTCTTTGAAAAGCATCACCTGCCGAATTCAATTTCAAATGAAAAGGGGCCTATTTCGTCTTTTAGTGAATCAGCTCCGTAGAAATGTTTTTAGACCCGCACAGCTTATAATCTTTGATTAATAAATAATAAATTTAATTCATAAGTTATAAAAATAAATATCTAATATTATTTAGATATTTATAAATATAATTTACTAAATAAATAAAATATTTATTAATTAAATAAATCCTTACGCTCTAAGCTGCGGTCTTTTGAACGTCTGGAACCGAACTCCTTTTGACTTGGAAATGATAAATCAATTCCAACCGGGGTTCCACTTTTAAGAATATATGACTCTGCATTTCTTCCGTGTCATTTCTTTTTCCGTCTTTTCTTCAAGTCAGTACTGTCAGGCATGTTTGGCTGTTTCTACAGTTGTAATTAGAAGTACCTCTGTTACTGAAATATTCTGACTCTTTAAACTAGACAATACTTCTTTTCACCACTGCATGTACTCAGTCAAATATTCAATCTTGGATTCTGACTCTTGTACACTGTATTCCAAACAGACCTGTATCCCTTTGAGCTTCCAGCTTCTGTCTTCTGTCATTCTAAAATAATTCTAAATTAATTAATCATTTAATTAATTTAAGAAATAAATTAATTCTGAGTGAATTAATTTACTAATTAAATTAACTAATTAATTTAATTAATTAATAGAGAATTAAATTAAAGGCTTGACTATTGTTGATGTAGATAAGACTCTTCTGTTCTTCAACAATAACCTTTTTAACCACTTGAACTTTTTGATGACGAATCTTCACTGACATTGTTGACACCCTGTGCACTGGTCTGGTTCACGGATGACTAACTACAATGTTGATTCTCATTTCTTCTGTAGTGGTCTTTGTGTCTTGTCTTGTCATGTCTTGGCTTCTTTTTATTCTTCCTCTATATTCAATATTTATTATTTACTTCGCTTTCTTATCTGAGTTGAGTTGTCATCTACTTATTACAAATAGGACTAGTAATATGACTTTCAATCTCCCCCTATTTGTTGTTAAACATTTAACACACAAATTCCTAGAGGATAACTCAACTAACAACTAAGAAAATAAAACGACATTTAAGAACTTGTAAATAATAAATTGTTTTCTGGATCATATAATACATTTCCAGATTTTAATCATGAAAGATAAATATAAGATAGATGTTCTTCTAGACTGAACATATTTAACAAAGTTCTATCTTGACTTACCTATCATTACCAGCTTCAGAAGTATCAACTTCACCTTCTTCTAGAGTTTAACTTTTGTGACCAGGTGTCATTGGTAGATCTTCAGTAGCTGGTTTCTCTGGATCAGATTCTGCATTTCCAGATTTCTTGAGTGAACTAGAAATGAAAGATGAAAGACAAAATCTTCAAGTTAAATCATCTTCACTTCTCAGACTCATCACTACTCCCCCTTAGGATGGCAGAGATGAAGTCTTGTTCTCTTCTTACCATTTCTCCTCTGTTTCTCCAACTTCTGTCTTTACTTCTTTCCCAAGGTGAATTCATTCTCCCCTTACTTGAATTATCCAACCAATTTAATAGAGGTAACAACAGACATGGCATACATACAGCATTAAACCATCGCAGATATAAAAAATGCAAACTATGACATGTTATGCATTTTAGAAAATCCAGTTAATCCTATATACAAGAATTTTCTAAAATCAAATGGATCCAATCCAAGCATGTTGTTATATACCCCCTTTTCAACAATGGAGTAATCCTCTTCTAGTAAAAGTCTTTGTTAAACAATTCTCCCATTTGGATCTTGTTCAACACTTTTCCCTTTTTGGATCTACTTCTCCCTTTTTGGATCTTGTTCAACAGTTCGAACTGTTCAACACTTCTCCCCCTTAGTTGAGTAATCCTCTTCAGAATCCTTAATAATAGAAGAAATTTCATCCCCCTTAGTTGAGTAACATTATAAATCTGTAACAGATAATTGGGAATGAGATTTGGTAATTGTGCTAGTGTGTGATTTTCTTTTGTGTTTCTGACAAGTGTTTCGCTCATATACTCTCTAAGTGTTTCACTCATAGAATATATATTTTCACTCTTTCTCACTTGTGTTTCACTCTTTCCTCACAACACTATTTCTCTCTCTCAGTACGGATGACACAATCGTTTGTACCTACAAGAAAGATCACCATAGCCCCTTCAAGAGAGGTCACTGGTGGTGCAATGGGGTTTCGTAAATCCCCGTCCTCAATTGATTCTATTAAAATATTTGACTTTAAAAACTGAATTGCTTCAGGAATAGATTCAATGAGTTGCTGATCATCTAAGATGATCTATTCCGTTAGGAATCCAGATATGTTCCATCTGGGAAGTGAGACAAGGATCTATAATGTAGCAAATGATCCAAGTTTCCTCCTTACGCCTGTGAAGGCATGTTGATTCAGTCAGAATCATCAATCATTCTTCCTTCCTTGATATGGAAGTTTAGAATAATTGCTTCCGTCAATTCATCCTTAGTGTGTGACAATCCTTACAGTGCATCTGAATATATATATTTATGGTTTGCAGTGTTTGAGAGTGTCCAGATGAAGTTGACTCTTTACAAATGGCCTTGGCTGACAGGCCGAATTCAATAGACTCATCATGTTAAGATGACGAACCTAGTAACAGTTTTGCCATTTGCAAATCTATACCCTTTTGGGAGGATATAAATTAGTTAGCAGTTGCCTTGGTTTCAATTTCATATTCTAACTAGAGGCAGAGCTGCTGGAACACTCATAGATACTTCTCTTTTCTAGTGCACTAGAGGCACTTACTCTCTCACCCTCTTTAGTTGATAAACTTTTCTTTTCAGGGGTTCAGTAGATGAAGTTGTATCTGTTTGAGTGTTTGTGGTTCTATGATCTGTGTTAGAGATTGTATGTTTTCAATCCCTTGATCTTGTCCTATAGCCACTGAGGGCTCAATATATCAATTGTATATATATTTATATCAATTGATTAAAGAATATATCAAGATCGAGATTACCTGCTTTTACCTCGAGTCGATTGCTCTTGTTCGGCAGAACACAGATATGCTTTTATTATTAGTGATTTTCAGATAAACAATGTATATATATTATCACTAACAACAAAAATCATAAATAATTGCAATGAAACAATAACAAACTATCAATATATGATAATTAATAATAATTTCAAAAAGCAAGTAATTATGCTCCTAATATCTCATCGTATTAAAACTATGAAACTAATAAACATTTAATTGCTTCAATTCATAATTTTAATAAGATAAAATACTCTTGCTAAATACTAAATAATCATAGGAATGAAAATTAGCATTTAACTTCATACATTATATCTAATAATTGTTACTCAAGCATATGACAATTATACTCATAACAATTATCAGTGATATATGTAAGCTCGAGAAAGTAGATGTAAAGAAATTCACAAGTCCTTTAAATATTAACATTTAATACTTATGATTCTTAGAACAATTTCTCGTTGACAAAAACAAATTTTAAAAATAAAATACAAAATGAAATAAATATAAAAAAATATGCCAATTTTAAAAAAAAATGCCAATTAAATAAAACTGTACAAAACAAAAAAAATGTTGCATGTACCTCTCACTGTGCATGCCTTGCAATGTGTTCCTAGAATTTATCTATTTAGGCTTACCATCAGCGTGAGTGCCGGTGGTGTGCTTGACTCATTACAAAGTGCTCTAGCTGACGAGCGAATTTCAATGGATTCATCCTGTAAAGAGAATGATTCCTGAGACAGTTTTATTGCCTTTTCAGCTCTGCATCCTTTTGAGAAGATGCAGATGAGCTTACAGTTACCTCAATTATATACTCCTTTTCTTCTCTGGAGGTAGAGCTGTGGGTGCACTTCCGACATCATCCTTATTTGCTGCATCAAGTGCAGTTTCTCCCTTATCAACCTCTAACTTACACGAGTTCCTTATATCTCCAGGGGTTAATATATGGAAGTGGATGAATTGGTGTTTGGTACTATGGCCTGGGTAAGAGATTGATGGGTTTTCAACCTCTTGGCCAGTTTCTAAAGCCACTAGGGGCTAACTGGAAAGAACCAATCGAGATAAAAAGATAATCACCTTAACATTCTAAAACATATTTTTCATCCCAAAGAGAAGGAAAAATATAATAAGGAATGGTAATAGATTGCATTAAAGCACTTTCAAATAAAAGAGTTTTGTCGGATCTAAAGATTTATCATTTAAGAGCATGATACAAAATTTTCTTTAAGATACTTATCCCATAATAAAACGCGGGAATGTGTATCAGAGAAGAAAGTTTCTATCCCTTATGAATTTCTTATAAGGCAAAATTCCCATAATAAAACGCGGGAATTTATACCAACGAAGAAATTCAACTCTCTTACCAAATTATATCTCGATAAAATGACTCTTTTCCTTTATACCTTAATACTGTATGATTTGAAAACAGTTTTGCAAACCATCCTTATCAGATAGAGGACTATGATTTTCCGACTCATAAAACAATTATGATATTCATCATTTTCGTCCACCTGATATTATCCCTAACTTAAAATAGAAAATTTCATTACAATAGGGGTGGATGTATTCTTAACAATACAGTATAAGGCCTTCAAAGCAACAACCACTGTTTAGGTACTTTGAATCAATGTGCAACAAACATTGAAACAAGTGTTTGAAAACAAATCATTTTACAAATGGTTGATACCTAGAAGTAAAACCAATTTTGGAAATATTTCTAAGTATATAAAATATTGAGAATTTTATATACGCATAACTTAGAAAATACTTCCGTTTTCCAATATTAGTGATTTTTGAAATATGCATTGATTACTTAGATCATTAATTCTAAATAATGTCACTAATATTAAAAGTGTCACAATTATTTGTAACAAAACATTTAAAAATATCAGAGAAAAATATCAAAACAATTAAGTAAGATATCATTAACTGATACTCATAAAATATTTATCATACAAACAATTATGTTGCATATTATTTTAATTCATTTAAATCATGAGACTGATATGACATTGAATTGTCTAACATCATAATTTAAATCAATTAAGATAATATACAAACTTATGCTAGAACACCTAATTACCACATATGCATATTACATTGTAAACATGATAATTAAAGTAGTAGCAATAAGCATGGGGTTCTGGATTTCAGATAAATTCACAAGTCCTTTAAATATGAAAATTTTAATACTTGTGAACTCATTTAAGAATTCTTTACAGATGAGATTTTCAACAAATATGCACATAAATAATATCTCAACTTTACTAACCAACTTAGACAAAATGAATTTATCAAGCTGTTTTAGCAAATATCTGCAAGTTATTCTACTAAGGACTACTCCCAATATAAATGATACCTAGTGTCCATGCGCTTGTTCCGTGAGTGGTGAAGAGATTATCCAGCAGAGTTGATGGAGTTTGACAGCTTCTGATAATTACCTCCCTGTCTTTCTTATAACCTGCATTATCTATATCTATATAGCCAATTAGGTTAAACCTGGTATCTTTAGGGTACCTGATTCTTAGAATTGGTAATCCCTTAAGATATCTAACAATTCATATCTTAGCTATAAGATTAGATTCTCTAGTATCCACGTGGAAACTTACACATAGGCATATTGAGAATAAAATATATGGTCTTTATGCATAGTAGACCCACATATAATATAATCATGGTATACTTGCACTAAACATTATGTGTGTGTGCCTTGTATAGAGAGATATGTGTATAACGACTCTAATATAAAATCATTTTCAAGTAATTAGCAGTTAGAGTGTCATACCATGTCCTTGACCATTGCTTGATATCTTACCTTCGTCATAGAGAGCTTTGTGAAGAGAATGATATACAAATTCCAGTGGATATGAAACTTCAAAGTCCAGGATTTATTGTACATCAACATGTTCAGCCCTAATAGTATCAAGTCTCGTCTCTGGTGCTTTAGTTAGATCTTGAAAGTCCCGAAGATTCTGTTTCCATCATCGTCGATACCTTCTATAGTAACCAGTTTGGCTTTGTCCCTCATAACAATGCCAAAAATCATCCAGTCTCTGAAAACCCTTACAGTACCAATTACAACTTTGTCTTGTGGCCTGGGTTCCAGATTCAGTAGATTCTGCCTTCGAACTGATTGAGATCATCTTGCATTGCAATCACCCAATCTGGATCAATCAGTGCTTCTTCAATCTTCTTTAGGATTCCAACTGTTTAACAATTGTTCTTTCCCGAAGAGTAACTATTTACTTTGCATAGCACTTCTAGTCTTTACTCTATTATCCAAATCACTAAGAATTAGACTCCAGGAATGACTTTGACTTCAAACCCGTTGTCTCGGCAGATATGTTCTTAATGTATTCCTTTGATCTTTATTGTGTTGAGTACGACTAGTAGATCCTTCTTTTATTTGCTCCCCCTAAGTTACTGCTAGGTTGTGTTGAAGATCCTTCACCTTGTTGAGTGGATTCTGTTAAAGTCTATGAGTTGTGTAGATTCACTACCATTTCCACTACTAGGATCTGAATCATCATCATTAACATTGATTCCTTCTGCAACCTCAGTTTCATCATCAATAACTGAATATGACTCTGACTAGATGTCAAGCTTCACAGATTCAGAATAGACTTTTATTTTAATGCTCGGGAGCTTGGTGTAATAGGACGACATATTCAGACTTTCAATCACCTTCTGATTTTACATCACATCTTACTTTAAAAGCTTTCGACTTCAATGAGTAGCCGAGGACAATTGTTCCATGAGCCTTAATTTAAACTTATCAAGATACTCATATAAATCTTCAATAAATATCAATTTCCTCCAAACACACGAAAGAACTTCAGTGTTTGCTTCTAGTTGGCCATTAACTCATATGATGTCTTTTCATGATCTTTGTTGAATAAAGTAGCATACTGTGTTAATCGCTTCAACTTCAAAGTACTTTGCTTCCAACTTGATCTGCTTGATGTGATCAATCACCATATGTGATATATTATCTGTTGAATGTACGAACATCACCAATTCACTCTCAGTTGAGTGATCTTCCATCTTTCTTGCTTGAAATCAAACACTTTTCTATTTCAATGCTTTTCCAGAAAACCTTTGACAAAGAATTCTCTAGTGCCCTATAGATAGTGCTTAGTGCTTAAGTCCGTCGACAAGAAAGATGCTTCCATTAATGACAGTTCTTAAATCATGATAGCCATATCCCTTGTACATCCTTTGCTGTCATCTCCAAAGGTTACCATCGGGGAGGCCTTCTCAACCAATTGTGATAGTAGAGCTTCAATGCTAGTAATATGCCTCGAACAATAAATGTCACGAAATCACATAACTTTTGACTTTTGTTTCATACTCTGCAATCATAAATGATTAAGCTTCTTGGTACTCAACTTCAATTGAGTCCAGATGGGTTAGAGATATTACTTTCAACAGTGGTAACAACAGTTTCAACCTTAACATGCACAAACTTATCTTTGACTGATCACTTCTCATACACAGCAGCCTTGACAAGGTAGTCTTAAGGCTATGAGATTAGTGATTCCAACCTATCTTAAGGTGGACTAGCAGTCTTTACCCTATTGTGATTATTATTGATGCTTTGCCTAAGATTATGCAAGTCCTAAGATATGCATCTTCAGATTTAAACGATCAAGCATGAAAAATAAGAGCACATGGTAAACATTCAGCTTCAATGCATTATAGATAAGAATTATGCAATTCAGGCATGTTATGCATATTAGAAAATTCAGTACTATCTACTTTAACCATTTACACAATTGTGACAGGTGTCAAGTAGATTTACAGATATTCAAAAATTTTCTAAAAGCACATGGAATAGAAGAACTAACAATTTAATTACTAATTCTTTCTAATCCATTTCTGTTGTTGTCTAACATTTTAATTATCTCTAATTACCTAAGTCAGTTTTAGATTAAGTCTCGAATCTACAAATTTTACTGACTACTTAGATAATTCTACCATATTTTAATCTTCTACTTCTAAACAAGCAATACATGAAGTGATTTGACATTTAAGTACAACTATGTGAGTGTGAGCAATTAATATGAAAATATGCACCTGCTTTTAACTCAACACAGTCTCTGTCATCATTTACTTGTTCAGGATTCTTGAATATTGTAGCACAACCCTGATCTTGTCTTGCTACTTGTAGCCTCATATGATTCTTCAGTTGTGACCTCTAACGATTCTTAAATCCGTTTTGTATAAGTACAAAAACTAGAATGATCATTAGAGTCAGAAAAAAAATCTTCAGAGTTCCCCACTAATAAATCTATCCTATCTTTACATTTGAGCAGTTTGTGGAACTATAACATGAACAGTCCAATCATCCACAATAAAGTCCAAATGCTCCGGAATAAACCTACTAATACGAAATGACCACTTTCCTCGAAACCGGGTCATATGCTCTGCGAATTAATTCTGAGCCAAAACGAAGAATTTTCCAAGTACAAACCCTTTTGGAAAAATGGACCAAGATTTTTAATAACTTTAGATTATAAATTAAATCTATATAAATTTAAATAATAAATTTACTTAAATTAAATTTATAAGATAAATTTATTTAAATTAAGTTTATAAAATAAACCTTTTCAAGTTTAAATAATAAACTAACTTAAATTAAATTTATTTAAATAATATTTATAAAATAAATTTATCTAAATTTGAATTCATAAAATAAATTTATTTAAACAAATTTAAATAATAAAAGTAAATCTATTTAAATTTAGAGAATAAATTTATTTAATTTAAATTTATAAAATAAACTTATTTAAATTAAGTTTATAAAATAAACTTTTCCAAGTTTAAATAATAAATTCATTTAAATTAAATTCACAAAATAAATTTATTTTAAATAAAATTTATAAAATAAATTTATCTAAATTTAAATTTATAAAATAAAATTATCTAAACAAATTTAAATTATAAAAGGAAATCTATTTAAATTTAAAGAATAAATTTAATTAAATTAAAATTTATAAAGTAAACTTATTTAAATTAAGTTTATAAAACAAACTTTTTCAAGTTTAAATAATAAACTCATTTAAATTAAATTCACAAAATAAATTTATTTTAAATAAAATTTATAAAATAAATTTATCTAAATTTAAATTTATAAAATAAAATTATCTAAACAAATTTAAATTATAAAAGGAAATCTATTTAAATTTAAAGAATAAATTTATTTAAATTAAAATTTATAAAGTAAACTTATTTAAATTAAGTTTATAAAACAAACTTTTTCAAGTTTAAATAATAAACTCATTTAAATTAAATTCACAAATTAAATTTATTTTAAATTAAATTTATAAAATAAATTTATCTAAATTTAAATTTATAAACTAAATTTATTTAACAAGGCCTCTAGACATTCAGAGTTTAAACAGTTTCGGTACCCTGAGCTTCACTGGACTGCGGATCTTGATTTGTATATCAATCAGCTTGCTCTGATGCCAATTGTTGGGTCCCGGAAGTATCGTAGAAGGGGGGTTGAATGCGATACTGACAACAATTTAAAATTCTTTTCAGAATTTGCGGAATTAAATTATTGCTTAAGCTGAGGGTTCGAGTCTTTGTAGTGTTTGGGAGGCAGACTTACTAGCTTTCTATTTTTATGATTGTACATTTAAGATATAGAAATTAGCAAGTAAGTAAACAAGATTCAAGTTAAATATGTATATTAAACTTGAATGGGTGTTACAATATCTGGTAGAATAAACTTTAATTCCTAGAACAAATTTGACATGAATTGTTCTACTTAAGGAATTAAAATCAAAAATCAAACCAGCACAGAAAGTCTGTGAATATTACAATGCAGACAAATTCTGAATTTGAACTGATTTTTTCTACTCCTGAATTATGAAGCAAATGCCTCATATTTATAGAGGTTTGAAAATGCTCAGCATGACCTTTTTGACTATGACTTAATTTCAAGAAAATAAGTCTGTATGACTTATTTAACACTTGTATGACTTATAAAAAGCTGGGTATGACATATTCTGGTCGGTATGACTTACTGAAAATTCGGTATGACCTTTTTAAAGTCATATTCGGATTTTATTTAATTAAAAAAATCGGTATGACTTATTTTAATTAAATAAAATCAGTTCAGCATGACCTTTTGAATGAAAAGCTTCGGTATGACTTTTGGAATAAGCTCGGTATGACTTTTCTTTTCACCTGCCAAATCAATTTTCTCGGTATGACATTTTTTGAAATGTTCGGTATGACCTTTGAAACAATCTGACCATTTCATTTCTCTCCACTTGTCTAGACACTTGGCAGGCTATGATTGGTTCTTTGAAAAGCATCACCTGCCGAATTCAATTTCAAATGAAAAGGGGCCTATTTCGTCTTTTAGTGAATCAGCTCCGTAGAAATGTTTTTAGACCCGCACAGCTTATAATCTTTGATTAATAAATAATAAATTTAATTCATAAGTTATAAAAATAAATATCTAATATTATTTAGATATTTATAAATATAATTTACTAAATAAATAAAATATTTATTAATTAAATAAATCCTTACGCTCTAAGCTGCGGTCTTTTGAACGTCTGGAACCGAACTCCTTTTGACTTGGAAATGATAAATCAATTCCAACCGGGGTTCCACTTTTAAGAATATATGACTCTGCATTTCTTCCGTGTCATTTCTTTTTCCGTCTTTTCTTCAAGTCAGTACTGTCAGACATGTTTGGCTGTTTCTACAGTTGTAATTAGAAGTACCTCTGTTACTGAAATATTCTGACTCTTTAAACTAGACAATACTTCTTTTCACCACTGCATGTACTCAGTCAAATATTCAATCTTGGATTCTGACTCTTGTACACTGTATTCCAAACAGACCTGTATCCCTTTGAGCTTCCAGCTTCTGTCTTCTGTCATTCTAAAATAATTCTAAATTAATTAATCATTTAATTAATTTAAGAAATAAATTAATTCTGAGTGAATTAATTTACTAATTAAATTAACTAATTAATTTAATTAATTAATAGAGAATTAAATTAAAGGCTTGACTATTGTTGATGTAGATAAGACTCTTCTGTTCTTCAACAATAACCTTTTTAACCACTTGAACTTTTTGATGACGAATCTTCACTGACATTGTTGACACCCTGTGCACTGGTCTGGTTCACGGATGACTAACTACAATGTTGATTCTCATTTCTTCTGTAGTGGTCTTTGTGTCTTGTCTTGTCATGTCTTGGCTTCTTTTTATTCTTCCTCTATATTCAATATTTATTATTTACTTCGCTTTCTTATCTGAGTTGAGTTGTCATCTACTTATTACAAATAGGACTAGTAATATGACTTTCAATCTCCCCCTATTTGTTGTTAAACATTTAACACACAAATTCCTAGAGGATAACTCAACTAACAACTAAGAAAATAAAACGACATTTAAGAACTTGTAAATAATAAATTGTTTTCTGGATCATATAATACATTTCCAGATTTTAATCATGAAAGATAAATATAAGATAGATGTTCTTCTAGACTGAACATATTTAACAAAGTTCTATCTTGACTTACCTATCATTACCAGCTTCAGAAGTATCAACTTCACCTTCTTCTAGAGTTTAACTTTTGTGACCAGGTGTCATTGGTAGATCTTCAGTAGCTGGTTTCTCTGGATCAGATTCTGCATTTCCAGATTTCTTGAGTGAACTAGAAATGAAAGATGAAAGACAAAACCTTCAAGTTAAATCATCTTCACTTCTCAGACTCATCACTACTCCCCCTTAGGATGGCAGAGATGAAGTCTTGTTCTCTTCTTACCATTTCTCCTCTGTTTCTCCAACTTCTGTCTTTACTTCTTTCCCAAGGTGAATTCATTCTCCCCTTACTTGAATTATCCAACCAATTTAATAGAGGTAACAACAGACATGGCATACATACAGCATTAAACCATCGCAGATATAAAAAATGCAAACTATGACATGTTATGCATTTTAGAAAATCCAGTTAATCCTATATACAAGAATTTTCTAAAATCAAATGGATCCAATCCAAGCATGTTGTTATATACCCCCTTTTCAACAATGGAGTAATCCTCTTCTAGTAAAAGTCTTTGTTAAACAATTCTCCCATTTGGATCTTGTTCAACACTTTTCCCTTTTTGGATCTACTTCTCCCTTTTTGGATCTTGTTCAACAGTTCGAACTGTTCAACACTTCTCCCCCTTAGTTGAGTAATCCTCTTCAGAATCCTTAATAATAGAAGAAATTTCATCCCCCTTAGTTGAGTAACATTATAAATCTGTAACAGATAATTGGGAATGAGATTTGGTAATTGTGCTAGTGTGTGATTTTCTTTTGTGTTTCTGACAAGTGTTTCGCTCATATACTCTCTAAGTGTTTCACTCATAGAATATATATTTTCACTCTTTCTCACTTGTGTTTCACTCTTTCCTCACAACACTATTTCTCTCTCTCAGTACGGATGACACAATCGTTTGTACCTACAAGAAAGATCACCATAGCCCCTTCAAGAGAGGTCACTGGTGGTGCAATGGGGTTTCGTAAATCCCCGTCCTCAATTGATTCTATTAAAATATTTGACTTTAAAAACTGAATTGCTTCAGGAATAGATTCAATGAGTTGCTGATCATCTAAGATGATCTATTCCGTTAGGAATCCAGATATGTTCCATCTGGGAAGTGAGACAAGGATCTATAATGTAGCAAATGATCCAAGTTTCCTCCTTACGCCTGTGAAGGCATGTTGATTCAGTCAGAATCATCAATCATTCTTCCTTCCTTGATATGGAAGTTTAGAATAATTGCTTCCGTCAATTCATCCTTAGTGTGTGACAATCCTTACAGTGCATCTGAATATATATATTTATGGTTTGCAGTGTTTGAGAGTGTCCAGATGAAGTTGACTCTTTACAAATGGCCTTGGCTGACAGGCCGAATTCAATAGACTCATCATGTTAAGATGACGAACCTAGTAACAGTTTTGCCATTTGCAAATCTATACCCTTTTGGGAGGATATAAATTAGTTAGCAGTTGCCTTGGTTTCAATTTCATATTCTAACTAGAGGCAGAGCTGCTGGAACACTCATAGATACTTCTCTTTTCTAGTGCACTAGAGGCACTTACTCTCTCACCCTCTTTAGTTGATAAACTTTTCTTTTCAGGGGTTCAGTAGATGAAGTTGTATCTGTTTGAGTGTTTGTGGTTCTATGATCTGTGTTAGAGATTGTATGTTTTCAATCCCTTGATCTTGTCCTATAGCCACTGAGGGCTCAATATATCAATTGTATATATATTTATATCAATTGATTAAAGAATATATCAAGATCGAGATTACCTGCTTTTACCTCGAGTCGATTGCTCTTGTTCGGCAGAACACAGATATGCTTTTATTATTAGTGATTTTCAGATAAACAATGTATATATATTATCACTAACAACAAAAATCATAAATAATTGCAATGAAACAATAACAAACTATCAATATATGATAATTAATAATAATTTCAAAAAGCAAGTAATTATGCTCCTAATATCTCATCGTATTAAAACTATGAAACTAATAAACATTTAATTGCTTCAATTCATAATTTTAATAAGATAAAATACTCTTGCTAAATACTAAATAATCATAGGAATGAAAATTAGCATTTAACTTCATACATTATATCTAATAATTGTTACTCAAGCATATGACAATTATACTCATAACAATTATCAGTGATATATGTAAGCTCGAGAAAGTAGATGTAAAGAAATTCACAAGTCCTTTAAATATTAACATTTAATACTTATGATTCTTAGAACAATTTCTCGTTGACAAAAACAAATTTTAAAAATAAAATACAAAATGAAATAAATATAAAAAAATATGCCAATTTTAAAAAAAAATGCCAATTAAATAAAACTGTACAAAACAAAAAAAATGTTGCATGTACCTCTCACTGTGCATGCCTTGCAATGTGTTCCTAGAATTTATCTATTTAGGCTTACCATCAGCGTGAGTGCCGGTGGTGTGCTTGACTCATTACAAAGTGCTCTAGCTGACGAGCGAATTTCAATGGATTCATCCTGTAAAGAGAATGATTCCTGAGACAGTTTTATTGCCTTTTCAGCTCTGCATCCTTTTGAGAAGATGCAGATGAGCTTACAGTTACCTCAATTATATACTCCTTTTCTTCTCTGGAGGTAGAGCTGTGGGTGCACTTCCGACATCATCCTTATTTGCTGCATCAAGTGCAGTTTCTCCCTTATCAACCTCTAACTTACACGAGTTCCTTATATCTCCAGGGGTTAATATATGGAAGTGGATGAATTGGTGTTTGGTACTATGGCCTGGGTAAGAGATTGATGGGTTTTCAACCTCTTGGCCAGTTTCTAAAGCCACTAGGGGCTAACTGGAAAGAACCAATCGAGATAAAAAGATAATCACCTTAACATTCCAAAACATATTTTTCATCCCAAAGAGAAGGAAAAATATAATAAGGAATGGTAATAGATTGCATTAAAGCACTTTCAAATAAAAGAGTTTTGTCGGATCTAAAGATTTATCATTTAAGAGCATGATACAAAATTTTCTTTAAGATACTTATCCCATAATAAAACGCGGGAATGTGTATCAGAGAAGAAAGTTTCTATCCCTTATGAATTTCTTATAAGGCAAAATTCTCATAATAAAACGCGGGAATTTATACCAACGAAGAAATTCAACTCTCTTACCAAATTATATCTCGATAAAATGACTCTTTTCCTTTATACCTTAATACTGTATGATTTGAAAACAGTTTTGCAAACCATCCTTATCAGATAGAGGACTATGATTTTCCGACTCATAAAACAATTATGATATTCATCATTTTCGTCCACCTGATATTATCCCTAACTTAAAATAGAAAATTTCATTACAATAGGGGTGGATGTATTCTTAACAATACAGTATAAGGCCTTCAAAGCAACAACCACTGTTTAGGTACTTTGAATCAATGTGCAACAAACATTGAAACAAGTGTTTGAAAACAAATCATTTTACAAATGGTTGATACCTAGAAGTAAAACCAATTTTGGAAATATTTCTAAGTATATAAAATATTGAGAATTTTATATACGCATAACTTAGAAAATACTTCCGTTTTCCAATATTAGTGATTTTTGAAATATGCATTGATTACTTAGATCATTAATTCTAAATAATGTCACTAATATTAAAAGTGTCACAATTATTTGTAACAAAACATTTAAAAATATCAGAGAAAAATATCAAAACAATTAAGTAAGATATCATTAACTGATACTCATAAAATATTTATCATACAAACAATTATGTTGCATATTATTTTAATTCATTTAAATCATGAGACTGATATGACATTGAATTGTCTAACATCATAATTTAAATCAATTAAGATAATATACAAACTTATGCTAGAACACCTAATTACCACATATGCTATTACATTGTAAACATGATAATTAAAGTAGTAGCAATAAGCATGGGGTTCTGGATTTCAGATAAATTCACAAGTCCTTTAAATATGAAAATTTTAATACTTGTGAACTCATTTAAGAATTCTTTACAGATGAGATTTTCAACAAATATGCACATAAATAATATCTCAACTTTACTAACCAACTTAGACAAAATGAATTTATCAAGCTGTTTTAGCAAATATCTGCAAGTTATTCTACTAAGGACTACTCCCAATATAAATGATACCTAGTGTCCATGCGCTTGTTCCGTGAGTGGTGAAGAGATTATCCAGCAGAGTTGATGGAGTTTGACAGCTTCTGATAATTACCTCCCTGTCTTTCTTATAACCTGCATTATCTATATCTATATAGCCAATTAGGTTAAACCTGGTATCTTTAGGGTACCTGATTCTTAGAATTGGTAATCCCTTAAGATATCTAACAATTCATATCTTAGCTATAAGATTAGATTCTCTAGTATCCACGTGGAAACTTACACATAGGCATATTGAGAATAAAATATATGGTCTTTATGCATAGTAGACCCACATATAATATAATCATGGTATACTTGCACTAAACATTATGTGTGTGTGCCTTGTATAGAGAGATATGTGTATAACGACTCTAATATAAAATCATTTTCAAGTAATTAGCAGTTAGAGTGTCATACCATGTCCTTGACCATTGCTTGATATCTTACCTTCGTCATAGAGAGCTTTGTGAAGAGAATGATATACAAATTCCAGTGGATATGAAACTTCAAAGTCCAGGATTTATTGTACATCAACATGTTCAGCCCTAATAGTATCAAGTCTCGTCTCTGGTGCTTTAGTTAGATCTTGAAAGTCCCGAAGATTCTGTTTCCATCATCGTCGATACCTTCTATAGCAACCAGTTTGGCTTTGTCCCTCATAACAATGCCAAAAATCATCCAGTCTCTGAAAACCCTTACAGTACCAATTACAACTTTGTCTTGTGGCCTGGGTTCCAGATTCAGTAGATTCTGCCTTCGAACTGATTGAGATCATCTTGCATTGCAATCACCCAATCTGGATCAATCAGTGCTTCTTCAATCTTCTTTAGGATTCCAACTGTTTAACAATTGTTCTTTCCCGAAGAGTAACTATTTACTTTGCATAGCACTTCTAGTCTTTACTCTATTATCCAAATCACTAAGAATTAGACTCCAGGAATGACTTTGACTTCAAACCCGTTGTCTCGGCAGATATGTTCTTAATGTATTCCTTTGATCTTTATTGTGTTGAGTACGACTAGTAGATCCTTCTTTTATTTGCTCCCCCTAAGTTACTGCTAGGATGTGTTGAAGATCCTTCACCTTGTTGAGTGGATTCTGTTAAAGTCTATGAGTTGTGTAGATTCACTACCATTTCCACTACTAGGATCTGAATCATCATCATTAACATTGATTCCTTCTGCAACCTCAGTTTCATCATCAATAACTGAATATGACTCTGACTAGATGTCAAGCTTCACAGATTCAGAATAGACTTTTATTTTAATGCTCGGGAGCTTGGTGTAATAGGACGACATATTCAGACTTTCAATCACCTTCTGATTTTACATCACATCTTACTTTAAAAGCTTTCGACTTTAATGAGTAGCCGAGGACAATTGTTCCATGAGCCTTAATTTAAACTTATCAAGATACTCATATAAATCTTCAATAAATATCAATTTCCTCCAAACACACGAAAGAACTTCAGTGTTTGCTTCTAGTTGGCCATTAACTCATATGATGTCTTTTCATGATCTTTGTTGAATAAAGTAGCATACTGTGTTAATCGCTTCAACTTCAAAGTACTTTGCTTCCAACTTGATCTGCTTGATGTGATCAATCACCATATGTGATATATTATCTGTTGAATGTACGAACATCACCAATTCACTCTCAGTTGAGTGATCTTCCATCTTTCTTGCTTGAAATCAAACACTTTTCTATTTCAATGCTTTTCCAGAAAACCTTTGACAAAGAATTCTCTAGTGCCCTATAGATAGTGCTTAGTGCTTAAGTCCGTCGACAAGAAAGATGCTTCCATTAATGACAGTTCTTAAATCATGATAGCCATATCCCTTGTACATCCTTTGCTGTCATCTCCAAAGGTTACCATCGGGGAGGCCTTCTCAACCAATTGTGATAGTAGAGCTTCAATGCTAGTAATATGCCTCGAACAATAAATGTCACGAAATCACATAACTTTTGACTTTTGTTTCATACTCTGCAATCACAAATGATTAAGCTTCTTGGTACTCAACTTCAATTGAGTCCAGATGGGTTAGAGATATTACTTTCAACAGTGGTAACAACAGTTTCAACCTTAACATGCACAAACTTATCTTTGACTGATCACTTCTCATACACAGCAGCCTTGACAAGGTAGTCTTAAGGCTATGAGATTAGTGATTCCAACCTATCTTAAGGTGGACTAGCAGTCTTTACCCTATTGTGATTATTATTGATGCTTTGCCTAAGATTATGCAAGTCCTAAGATATGCATCTTCAGATTTAAACGATCAAGCATGAAAAATAAGAGCACATGGTAAACATTCAGCTTCAATGCATTATAGATAAGAATTATGCAATTCAGGCATGTTATGCATATTAGAAAATTCAGTACTATCTACTTTAACCATTTACACAATTGTGACAGGTGTCAAGTAGATTTACAGATATTCAAAAATTTTCTAAAAGCACATGGAATAGAAGAACTAACAATTTAATTACTAATTCTTTCTAATCCATTTCTGTTGTTGTCTAACATTTTAATTATCTCTAATTACCTAAGTCAGTTTTAGATTAAGTCTCGAATCTACAAATTTTACTGACTACTTAGATAATTCTACCATATTTTAATCTTCTACTTCTAAACAAGCAATACATGAAGTGATTTGACATTTAAGTACAACTATGTGAGTGTGAGCAATTAATATGAAAATATGCACCTGCTTTTAACTCAACACAGTCTCTGTCATCATTTACTTGTTCAGGATTCTTGAATATTGTAGCACAACCCTGATCTTGTCTTGCTACTTGTAGCCTCATATGATTCTTCAGTTGTGACCTCTAACGATTCTTAAATCCGTTTTGTATAAGTACAAAAACTAGAATGATCATTAGAGTCAGAAAAAAAATCTTCAGAGTTCCCCACTAATAAATCTATCCTATCTTTACATTTGAGCAGTTTGTGGAACTATAACATGAACAGTCCAATCATCCACAATAAAGTCCAAATGCTCCGGAATAAACCTACTAATACGAAATGACCACTTTCCTCGAAACCGGGTCATATGCTCTGCGAATTAATTCTGAGCCAAAACGAAGAATTTTCCAAGTACAAACCCTTTTGGAAAAATGGACCAAGATTTTTAATAACTTTAGATTATAAATTAAATCTATATAAATTTAAATAATAATTTTACTTAAATTAAATTTATAAGATAAATTTATTTAAATTAAGTTTATAAAATAAACCTTTTCAAGTTTAAATAATAAACTAACTTAAATTAAATTTATTTAAATAATATTTATAAAATAAATTTATCTAAATTTGAATTCATAAAATAAATTTATTTAAACAAATTTAAATAATAAAAGTAAATCTATTTAAATTTAGAGAATAAATTTATTTAATTTAAATTTATAAAATAAACTTATTTAAATTAATTTTATAAAATAAACTTTTCCAAGTTTAAATAATAAACTCATTTAAATTAAATTCACAAAATAAATTTATTTTAAATAAAATTTATAAAATAAATTTATCTAAATTTAAATTTATAAAATAAAATTATCTAAACAAATTTAAATTATAAAAGGAAATCTATTTAAATTTAAAGAATAAATTTATTTAAATTAAAATTTATAAAGTAAACTTATTTAAATTAAGTTTATAAAACAAACTTTTTCAAGTTTAAATAATAAACTCATTTAAATTAAATTCACAAAATAAATTTATTTTAAATAAAATTTATAAAATAAATTTATCTAAATTTAAATTTATAAAATAAAATTATCTAAACAAATTTAAATTATAAAAGGAAATCTATTTAAATTTAAAAAATAAATTTATTTAAATTAAAATTTATAAAGTAAACTTATTTAAATTAAGTTTATAAAACAAACTTTTTCAAGTTTAAATAATAAACTCATTTAAATTAAATTCACAAATTAAATTTATTTTAAATTAAATTTATAAAATAAATTTATCTAAATTTAAATTTATAAACTAAATTTATTTAACAAGGCCTCTAGACATTCAGAGTTTAAACAGCTTCGGTACCCTGAGCTTCACTGGACTGCGGATCTTGATTTGTATATCAATCAGCTTGCTCTGATGCCAATTGTTGGGTCCCGGAAGTATCGTAGAAGGGGGGTTGAATGCGATACTGACAACAATTTAAAATTCTTTTCAGAATTTGCGGAATTAAATTATTGCTTAAGCTGAGGGTTCGAGTCTTTGTAGTGTTTGGGAGGCAGACTTACTAGCTTTCTATTTTTATGATTGTACATTTAAGATATAGAAATTAGCAAGTAAGTAAACAAGATTCAAGTTAAATATGTATATTAAACTTGAATGGGTGTTACAATATCTGGTAGAATAAACTTTAATTCCTAGAACAAATTTGACATGAATTGTTCTACTTAAGGAATTAAAATCAAACCAGCACAGAAAGTCTGTGAATATTACAATGCAGACAAATTCTGAATTTGAACTGATTTTTTCTACTCCTGAATTATGAAGCAAATGCCTCATATTTATAGAGGTTTGAAAATGCTCAGCATGACCTTTTTGACTATGACTTAATTTCAAGAAAATAAGTCTGTATGACTTATTTAACACTTGTATGACTTATAAAAAGCTGGGTATGACATATTCTGGTCGGTATGACTTACTGAAAATTCGGTATGACCTTTTTAAAGTCATATTCGAATTTTATTTAATTAAAAAAATCGGTATGACTTATTTTAATTAAATAAAATCAGTTCAGCATGACCTTTTGAATGAAAAGCTTCGGTATGACTTTTGGAATAAGCTCGGTATGACTTTTCTTTTCACCTGCCAAATCAATTTTCTCGGTATGACATTTTTTGAAATGTTCGGTATGACCTTTGAAACAATCTGACCATTTCATTTCTCTCCACTTGTCTAGACACTTGGCAGGCTATGATTGGTTCTTTGAAAAGCATCACCTGCCGAATTCAATTTCAAATGAAAAGGGGCCTATTTCGTCTTTTAGTGAATCAGCTCCGTAGAAATGTTTTTAGACCCGCACAGCTTATAATCTTTGATTAATAAATAATAAATTTAATTCATAAGTTATAAAAATAAATATCTAATATTATTTAGATATTTATAAATATAATTTACTAAATAAATAAAATATTTATTAATTAAATAAATCCTTACGCTCTAAGCTGCGGTCTTTTGAACGTCTGGAACCGAACTCCTTTTGACTTGGAAATGATAAATCAATTCCAACCGGGGTTCCACTTTTAAGAATATATGACTCTGCATTTCTTCCGTGTCATTTCTTTTTCCGTCTTTTCTTCAAGTCAGTACTGTCAGACATGTTTGGCTGTTTCTACAGTTGTAATTAGAAGTACCTCTGTTACTGAAATATTCTGACTCTTTAAACTAGACAATACTTCTTTTCACCACTGCATGTACTCAGTCAAATATTCAATCTTGGATTCTGACTCTTGTACACTGTATTCCAAACAGACCTGTATCCCTTTGAGCTTCCAGCTTCTGTCTTCTGTCATTCTAAAATAATTCTAAATTAATTAATCATTTAATTAATTTAAGAAATAAATTAATTCTGAGTGAATTAATTTACTAATTAAATTAACTAATTAATTTAATTAATTAATAGAGAATTAAATTAAAGGCTTGACTATTGTTGATGTAGATAAGACTCTTCTGTTCTTCAACAATAACCTTTTTAACCACTTGAACTTTTTGATGACGAATCTTCACTGACATTGTTGACACCCTGTGCACTGGTCTGGTTCACGGATGACTAACTACAATGTTGATTCTCATTTCTTCTGTAGTGGTCTTTGTGTCTTGTCTTGTCATGTCTTGGCTTCTTTTTATTCTTCCTTTATATTCAATATTTATTATTTACTTCGCTTTCTGATCTGAGTTGAGTTGTCATCTACTTATTACAAATAGGACTAGTAATATGACTTTCAGCATCGGAGCAATGTGTCCTCAAGAAACAATGCACCAGAGCTAAAATGTGGGAATTAATAAAGAATAGGTAAAAGAATATTAAGCCAAATTTCATAAACTCATAATTTTGAAAAAAAGTTTAACAGATTAACAAAAGTGTTCTTTTTGAATTTCTCTTAGACAAATATCCAATTGAAATTCAACTCTTTTAACAAAAACATTTTGATTAATAACTCAAATCTATTTCATCTTGCTCACTGTATGTTTTCATAAATTGTTTTGCAATTCATTCTTATCGGATATTATCTCCGACTTAAAACATAAATCATTTTAAAAAAATCGAATGAATGCTTTAGTCATACAGTCCAAGGCACTAATCCCAAAGCAAACAACCATTGTTTTAATACTACAGGTCAATGTGAAACAGACATTAACAAGAGTTTTGAAAAACGTTTTACCAATGGTTGATACTTTAAGATCAAAACAATTTACTCAAATAAAATAGCCTGATACCATGCAACTTAAGTTACAAGTTATCAAGTAACTTTATTTAAACAAAGCGTGAAGAGAAAACAGTTTTCATTACAAAACATTTAGAGAGAGAGAGGATATATGATTTTGAAATAGAAAGATAATCCTCAAGAAATGTTCTCTTTCAAAGAAAACTTTTAGTGGCTTTTCATTCTCTGGCAAATGAATGCATGTTTAGATAAAACATTTTTCACAAGAAATAGACAAGAAATTTCTTTATGCATTCAAGTTCTAAAGAATGAAAAACATATGTTAATACTAATGAATTATCAAAGATATGAATGACAAGATATTCAAAAGTACTAACATCATTCAATCATTTTGTAATAAAATATATCTTACTACAAAACAATAAAGCACATAAGATACTTACATTATGCAAGACAATTACCATTTGTCGCTTGAAACAAACACATATTGCAATATAGATCATGGTAATTCTAAAGCATAAAACATAAGCATCCGCTAAACACTGAACATACATTGACCGAATGACAGCATTTAACTTCTGACACTACATCTCAACAATTATCACATAAGCATATTGAAAATACTCATGACAATCAGAATGTATGTAAGCTCGAGGTACTAGTTGCATCAGAGATCAAATACCTTTAAATATTAATGTTAAAATATATGATCTTTGACAACCCCTCGCGATGTAGTAACTTACTTTCAATATCAGTGTTTTTGAAATAATCTTTTTATCACTTAGTGCAGAAATTCTAAGTGACATCACTAATATCAAAAGAATGACAACTAATATTAATGGATTTTGCAAAAGACATGAATTACATCACTTAAACTACATATTAAGTGGTTCCATTAATATTAGCATTAAACAATTAAAAGTAAATAAAATTACAATTAATTAATATATACAAATACTTATGCTGAAACATTTGATATATATAGCATGAATAACATATGACAGCACAAAGTACGAGATCCTGGATATAAATTGACTATACAAAGAGATGCTACAATGTTAGGTCCCGGGTGATCATAGGTAATCTCATAGCGATAATATTGGGTCCCGGGTGGTCACAAGCCAAACATTAATCAGTTTCTAGAGATCGTAGACATCTAAATAGCATGAACACTCTCTATAAACATTACATTTAAATAAATCAATATTAGACTAGAGTGACATACCTTAGTCAATAGAGCTTTTACTGGTGTATGATCGTTGAATGAACAATTACTCCTCTTTGCCCGAGAGATCGAACGTTTACTCCTTTCGAGATTGAACGTTTACTCCTTTTGGACATGAATAACTTTTCAGCTACCAGTTAACATTGTTCCTCGAAACAATACCACGCTCATCCAGACGGAAACTGCATTACCTTCAGCACCCAAATATTTTCTTGTAGATATTGGTCTTGGCAGCAGCTTCACTAAACTCAGCACTCTAGAAACCAGTAGTCTTGACACTAGCAGAGTAGAACCTTCAAAAACTCCGAACTACCCTTCAGCTTCTGTATCAGTACCAAGTCTTCATGTGGATTGATTCCTTGTGCTAAGTGTATCTGCCCCTGGTTCAATTGAGTTAGTTCCTTGATTCGAACCCTACTCAATCTTGATTAGTTAGTGCATCTTCAATCTTCATTGAATTCATTCAGAAAAACTAATGAAATACTCTTATACATGCACGACCAATCACTACTCTACTACCCGGAATCATCAAGAACTGACTCTAGGAAATGTTGTTACACAAAACCCTTTGTCATGACAGATGTGTCCTTAATGTTTCCTTAGATATTCAGTGGGTAGGGTAGTCTTCTTCAAATATGATTGAGATCACCTTGCATTATCTTTAAATTGACAATTTCCTTTCTAATATGCAATCACTCAATCTGGATCACTAAGTGCTCCTAAGAATCTCAACTCTTACTCAATGAGCACTGCTAGCCTTTGAACATCAAACATGACTAGTTGATCCAACTTACTGATGCTCCCCCTGTGATGCTGCTTGCAGCTTTTCTTCATCTGGTGTCATCTGATCTTGAGCCCTAAACAGAATGTCAACCTTTAGAAATTCAGAGCTAAAATCAAACGAATGCTAGGGAGCTTGATGATGTTGTTCACTGCATCTAGATCATCTTAAATCAATCACAGACTCTGTGTAAGCTCTTAACTCCAAATAAGATAGCCTTCCATTACACCATGTGACTTCAGGCATGATTAATCTTACTTGATGTCTTCTCTTTACATTTGCTGATTAGACTTGCTGTGTCAACTGATTCAGCCGTAGTGAATAGGAAACCTTAAGTCTATCCATTATCCTTGTAATTTCACTCAAGGTCTAGATTTCCCTATTAACTCCTACATTTGGTCATGAAGTCCGGAAACTGAACTTTACTCTAGAATACTCATTTCAGTGCAGACATAACATAGAACTTCGTTCGTCAACAAATTCCATTACCTGCCCTCAAAGTGTTCTTACAGCAATATGCCTAATCCTTTGAATGTGATTAATCACTGAGATGCTTCATCTATCGAATGCACGAACAAACACCAAAACTAAACAGGGTAGCCTTTGATTTGACTTCCCTTCAACTGACATACTTCACTAATGTCCTTCTTAAAAGAATTTCATTAGAAGTAGTCCTTTCTCACAAACTTCATCTTTACCGTCGAATTCGTTATCTTGATAAACCAAGTATTAGTTGATAAACCAAGTGTGAGAGCATCACTTGTTGTTGCAGCTAACTCCATTCTGATGAACTTCAACGAATAGTTGACTTCATCATAAGCATTAAATTTCGTGTCAGCAGTAACCTCACTTCTAGTAGAGTGAGCTTCTATTTCTCTTGACCTCGATCAATACTGTTCATCGTCGAACTGATATTAGGAAACCCTTCACAAAGAATCCCCTAGGTCTTTCTTAATATTGTGCTTCAGATCATTCAAGAAAAATAGGTAACCTTGCTTAACCATTTGAATACCAAAGCAAAAGTAGTTACATGCCTCGAACATAAAAATGTCAGAGATATATAACTTGTACATGTTGAAAGATACTCTGCATTCACAAATGATTAAGACACGTGGTCCTCAATTTGATTGAGTCCAAGGGTTAGAGATATTTTTAAACATAGTTAACAACAAAGCATTCCAGTTCAACATGCTCATTCTTATCTGACTGATCACTCCTCATCTATATCAGCCTCAACAAGTAGTCTTGGCTATGAGCTCAGTGATCCCAACCTAACTTAAGGTGGACTAGCAGTCTATAAGAATCATGTCGTACATATATGTAGTCATAGAAGAATCAATCACTCAGATTCCTAATTCTTCTAAATCACCTTTGTTGTTCACTTTAACATTATATTATCTCTAATTACCTGAGTCAGTTTAAATTTAAAAAATTTAATTCATGGTTTATTATACTGACCCCTAGGCAATTCCCAAAATAGAAATAAACTCATCTTAACAAGCACATGATCAAATATAACATTTAATATAACCATGTGAGTATAAACAGATTATTGACAATGTAAACATCAAGGCACTTAGCATGCAGCAAATACTCTTTCCGGTAAATGTACCCCTACAAATACCTAAGACTCTATATGCTAACATGATCAATTATCGTAAAGCAAGCATTAAATCACACAAGATCTAATCATGAAGTCAAATACTGATAAACAAGCAACACTAACAAACTAGCATAAGTTATCTAATTTATATAGAAATCAAGGTGAGACATGCATTACATCAAACTTATAATATAATGCAGTTTAGCACTTAATACTCTATAATTAAATCAAACAAGTATAAACTAGTTAGAAAGTATACCTGAGCGATGCTTAGCATTCCATCTCGAGTGATAATCAATTGATCTAAATCAATTTCCATTCTACTAACACTCATGGAAGTATCCTTGCATTTGACCTCAATAACAAATGATGTTCCTGCTTCAACCCAAACTGATACCTGATTGTTCTGCTTAAAGACCCCGACATAGAATGTCTCATGTTCTGCTTGAAAAGATCACTCTTCTTTGTATGTGTAGCAATAACCCCTTGATTATCATATGTCAGTGATAATCAAACCTTGTGTATTTCTGCCACTGATGTCCTTTAACCAAATCTTCAATTGTTGTTTTGGTTCTTTGACCGTTAAACTGAATTCCTTTTCAAAATCCCAAATTCTTCAGATATTGATTCGAAAACCACTGATCGAAGACTCTTCCCTAAATGACCTAATCCCCTTTCATTAACCAAATGATCCACTGAGTAGACCGATGTAGAAATACATCTCCAATGGTAAGATCAGGTCTCAACTCCATTAGAATGTTCTTCAGTCAGTTCGTTTGTCCTCAACGAACGAAGAATCAACTCCTGTTATTTCGTTTAATAAAACATTTTGTTCAAACAGAAGTATTTAATTTTTTAGGAATTTAAATAATCAAAATAAATTGAAAATGCATTTTTGATAAATAATAATAAATTTCTCAATTTCAAATTATAAATAAAATAAAATTCGAAAAGAAAGTTTTGATATAGAGATAACAAAATTTTCAAGGTATATTAAATAATCCTGAAAAAGAAATTATTTCAAATCAAAATTAATTTCCAAAGAATTTTATAGAATTTATAATCCAAAACAGTTTCAATTATAATTAAAATAAAACAGATTGAAAATATAAGTTTGATATAAAAATAATAAATTTTCAAGTCATCTTAGATATTCTTGAAAATAAATTATTTCAACCAAAATGATTTTCCAAAAAGTTTTATGAGATTTATAATTAAAACTTCCAAACTTAAATTATAATTAAAATAAAACAACTCGAAAACATAATTTTGAAATAGAAATACTAAATTCTCAAAATATTTAAAATGTTCATGAAAATAAATTATTTCAATCAAAAAAAAATATTTTCCAAAGAGTTTTATAAAATTTGTAATTAAAGTTTTATGAAAAATAAATTATTAAACCTCAAAAATAATTCTCAAAATACTTTTAAGAATATGAAACTCAAAAGAAATTAAATTGGATTTTAAGATTAATTTTAGTTTTCAAATTAATAAAATTCTTAACTAAGAATATTAAAAATATAAAATATTTGACTCTGAAATTTAAAATAAAATAAAATATTTTCCAAGATGTAAGATAAACTTGAAAAATAAATTATTTAAATTTAAAAATTATTTTCAAAATATTTTATATAATTAAATTCAAATTTAATTATTAAATTAATTATTAAACTAAAAATAATTTGAGAGAAAAACAATTTTTGTTTTAAATAAAAGTTATGTTATGTAGCCATGTGTCATGTTGAAACAGCCCTCTAAGTAGAACTTCTACATAGGAATTTTCTACATAGACTCTATCTCGAACACCAAGTAGAATTTCTACATAGAAATGTTCTACTTAGGTTCTATCTAGAACATTAAGTAGAACTTCTGACTTAGAAAATATTTCTAACTCTAGAATTTCTACTTAGGTTCTATCTAGAACATTAAGTAGAATATTCTACATAGAAATGTTCTACTTAGGTTCTATCTAGAACATTAAGTAGAACTTCTGACTTAGAAAATATTTCTAACTCCAGAATGTTCTACTTAGGTTCTATCTAGAACATTAAGTAGAATATTCTACATAGAAATGTTCTACTTAGGTTCTATCTAGAACATTAAGTAGAACTTCTGACTTAGAAAATATTTCTAACTCCAGAATGTTCTACTTAGGTTCTATCTAGAACATTAAGTAGAATATTCTACATAGAAATGTTCTACTTAGGTTCTATCTAGAACATTAAGTAGAACTTCTGACTTAGAAAATATTTCTAACTCCAGAATGTTCTACTTAGGTTCTATCTAGAACATTAAGTAGAATATTCTACATAGAAATGTTCTACTTAGGTTCTATCTAGAACATTAAGTAGAACTTCTGACTTAGAAAATATTTCTAACTCCAAAATTTCTACTTGTCCATCTCGAACATCTATCTCGAATATTCTACTTGGCCATCTCGAATATCTATCTCGAATATTCTACATAGGAATATTCTACTTGGCCATCTCGAATATCTATCTCGAATATTCTACATAGGAATGTTCTACTTGGCCATCTAGAACATTTTGTACTTAGAAAAATTCCGGTCTTCAAAAAAAAATTCTGGATGCCCAGTGAACCAATTGTACCCTCTTTAATCTCAAAAATAAAAATAGATCCAATCGATTTGTATGTCAATCGAGTAGCTCTGATACCAATTGTTGGGTCCCGGAGATCGTAGAGGGAGGGTGAATACGATTCCCAAATTAAATATGACTATTAATAATTTTTGGGACAACATAAAAATTACTTTGGTTCAAACCCGGTTACTGTTCATCATCTTCTTCAACCTCAATAACACCATTAAAATAACCAAGATAATGAACGGTAAATCATCCAAAATACACAACACAACAAGATCCAAGAATATACCTTTATATTCATTGAAGTGGGGTAGATGCTACATACAAGTTCAAGAACATAAGCTCAAGAACACAACAAAGAAGTGATTTTTAGCTCCTCTAAAAATATTACAAATTCTAGATCTAGGAGACAAAAATCAAACCTATCTTCTAAACAAGATTTAGCAATGTTTACAATAGAAGAATAGATGAGTGGTGAAACAAAGAAATTCATGGCCCCATAATATTCAAGATATGGAGTATGGCCATGGGGGAGAGAATAATTTCTCTCTCTCCCCATTTTTTCTCTGCCGAATACTACTGCATATTTTGTAATGAAGATGAGGACTTGGTTTCTTTTAGTATATTCAAAAAGATGTTGCTTTTTACTTTTCCACCTTTTACTCTTGTCCACTCAAATCTTTTCTTCAAAGTCATGTGCCAAGCATGCTTTTGGAAATATTTAATGTAAAAGTAATATTTAATAAATATATAAAATATAAATAAAGAATATCTTTATTTATAAAATATATAAATAATTAAATAAATACTTTATTTAATTAAATTAAATATTTCCATTCCACTCTTCAGTTTGTGTAGACTTCCTTATCCAAATACTTGGCCCCGTATACGTGACTCCACCACGTCCAAGTATTTGGCCTTCTAATCTGTGAAGCTTTAGTAAGATCCAATCATGTTGTGCCGTCTGTCCCTTATCCATTAGGCTGACATTTCTCCAACACTGATTTACCACCTTTGTTGATCCTCCACATGTCTTAAGAAAATCAACAACTTTAGAATGATTAAAACCATATTAACCGACGAGAGCTTGCCTCCAATGTCCTGACACTTGATGCAACGGTCTGGTTCATAAGTGACTAGTCTTGATAGGGGCTCTTGATTCTGAACATGATTCCACATTCTTCTTTGCAAACCTTACTTGTAGCTTCGATTATAATGCACTAAAATCTTCACAGACTAAGACAATCTTCTATAGTTTCCACATCCTTGAATAGATATCAATATCTTTTATTCTCCACTGAGGCATGAACATGTTAATGAACTTCTTCCAATGGGCTTCAAGTCTGTAGATGATCCTTTGATACTTTGTCTTAACTGAACTCTGTGATCCAAGATTTCTGTGCACCTGCATATTATTACATGTCCTGTTCTATTATTGAGTTATCATCAACCATTAGATAGAGATTACATTTAGCATTTCTAGTACACATGAAAGTGCAGTGAGTTACTTCCCTTCACTCCTATCTCCCCTTTCAGTTGTGACTGAAGGGAAGGGTTGGGACGAGTCTGATGAAGATGAAGATCAGGAGCTATGCAATTTCGCTTTAATGGCAAAATCTTCAGAACAATCAGAGGTACCAATTCTAACCGTAAATGAAATGTCTATTTCTGAGTACCAAAATGAATTAGCTGCCATGACTAAAGACATGTACAATCTCCAACTAAATCTAATTGTTGTTAATGAGGAAAATGCTAAACTCTCACTTAAGAATAGACTTCTCGAGGCCAGGGTAGAGGAATTAGAAACAGGAGAAAGTAAAGAAAGGCAGTTAATGAATCAGGTAGACGTTTTAGAACACAAGCTTAAGATTAGGGAAGACCTTAACGAAGAACTTAAAAATGGACTAGCTGAGCTTAAAATAACATGTCAATCTTTTAAAGAAGCCGCTAATAAAGTGTTCGTAGAAAGGGACATGTACATGAAACTGGCAGGCAAGAGTAAAAATGAAAAAGTAAACATAGGACTTGACTACACACAGAAAAAGAAAAATAGGGCTGCTGAGTTGTTAGAGTCAGTGTTAGTCAAAGAAGATGTGCCTGAGGTTTTAGTGGATGTTAGAAAACCTATCTTTAAGCATTTTGAGCCTAGGACCATAGATCCTGTTGCTACTAAAATTGAACAAGAGATTAAAATTGAAAGAGATTCAGAAGAAAAAGTAATAGAACCTACAACTTCTAAGAGAGCGAGTAAGATTGCTTATGCTAAGAGAGGTGTAGGAACCAAGGAGGCTAAGACGGTGTCATATAAACAATGGGTAGCAGGGTCAGACCAAATGAAAGCACCTGTAAAGGCAGTTAAAACTGAACCTGCATCTGTATCTACATCTACACGAGCTAGAAAGGCATGCTATATCTGTAATCAAACTGATCATTTGTCTTACTATTGCCCGTTCTATGTAGAGGAAGAAAAATCTGTTGGTTGTAATACCATGCCTGCAACTACTGCTTTGCCTAACATGTATGCAAATCATGCCAAGTGCAATAATCCTAATTGTATGCCATGTGCTGTAAACATCATGCATGCTTATTTTAATTTAATGAATACTGCTAGTGCATCTGTTGAACATTCATCTAGTAGTAGTAAGAAAAAGCATGCGGGGTCAAAGACTAAGACTTCAAGTCCTCCTAAAGTTAGGAGTGACCAGTCTACTCCCAAACCTGACAAACCAGTCAAGGTTGACAAGGGAAAAGACAAAGTCAAGATGAATGCCCCTGATGGCAACAAGGCAAAGCCTTCTGTATCTGAAAAGAAAAAGGAAATTATTGATGCCGGGCCCAAACATCATTGGGTTCCGAAGAACACCTAACCTTTCTGGATTTGCAGGGCAGTGAACAGGAAAAGAGTAAAGTCATATGGGTGCTGGACAGTGGAGCATCGAGGCATATGACCGGCAATAAGTCCCTGCTAACAGATTTGGTGTTGAGAGCCGGCTCCGTGGTTACTTTTGGAGATAACAGCAAAGGTTACACTCGGGGATATGGCAAGATTGTTTGTGAAAATGTTATCATTGAGGACGTATCTTTTGTGAAAGGATTGCGACATAATCTCCTCAGTGTTAGTCAGTTCACCGACAAGGGTTTTGACGTCAACTTTGGGAAGCATGTATGTTCGATTCGAAGCAAAAAGGATGGAAGCCTTGCTCTCAAAGGAGTAAGGAAGTCAAATTTGTTCATAGCTGACATGAATTCTGCTGATCAGTCTGAAGTCACGTGTTTCTACAGCAAGGCTTATGCTGATGAAAGTTGGCTATGGCATAAAAGATTATCTCACCTGAACTTTAAAGCAATGAATAATCTCGTAAGGAGAGAATTGGTGAGAGGGCTGCCGCAGATGGAGTTCACACCAGATGGACTCTGCGAAGCATGTGAGATGGGAAAATCAAAAAGAGCCTCGCATAAGGATAAACAAGTGAATAGCATTACCGAGCCCCTACAACTTCTTCACATGGATTTGTTTGGACCTGTTAATGTTATGTCAATGTCAAGGAAAAGATATGCGCTGGCAATTGTCGATGACTTTTCTAAATACACATGGGTGAAGTTTGTGACATCGAAAGATGAAGTGCCACATGAGATCATTAGACATGTACTGGTAATTGAAAACGTAGCAAGTCTGACTGTGAAGACTATCCGATCCGACAACGGGACAGAATTCAAGAACTCAGTGTTAATGGATTTCTGCATATCTAAAGGGATTAGACGACAGTATTCAGCACCGAGAACACCACAGCAGAATGGGGTGGTAGAAAGGAAGAACAGGACACTGGTTGAAGCAGCTAGGACAATGTTGTATGAGTCAAAACTTCCTTTATATTTTTGGGCTGAAGCAGTTAGCACGACTTGTTATACATAGAACAGAACCCTGATTATAAAGGACCATAATGAGACGCCGTATTACATGATGAATAAACGAAAACCATCTATCAAGTACTTTCACGTATTTGGTGCCAAATGCTTTGTGTTAAGAGACAATGAATAACTTGGAAAGTTTGATGCCAAAGCAGATGAAGGGGTTTTCATTGGATATTCTCTTGAAGCAATAGCAGCGTACAGGGTGTTTATACTTAATGATCGCAAGGTGGTTGAAAGCCTTAATGTCACATTCGACGACTCAAAGCTCCCGTCGATATTAAAAGAAGACAGTGAGCCCAATTCCCTAAGATTTGAAAATATGGATATTGATGAAGTGGATACAGTTCCTGAGTCTGTAGTGCAGGGTAGTGATCCAACGATAAATAATGAAATTAATCAAGAGTCTAGTGTTTCGCAAATTCAAAACACTAGGGCTGAGGGATCACCTTCCGTCAGACCTGGTACTAACTCAGGGGGAGTCAGTATGCACTCAGGGGGAGCAGCTCACTCAGGGGGAGCCAGTACTAGCTCAAGGGAAGCTAGTGAAAGTACTTCTAGACTAAGTCAACTTCACTTACAAGATCAAGCTGAATCATCAAGAACATTTGCTAGGGATCGCACTTGGAACAAGGACCATCCGTTCGAGCTAATTATTGGTGATCCAGAAGCCGGAGTGACTACTAGAGGAAAAGCTAGAGCTGAAAGTGCCACTGAGAATGAATGTCTATACTCAGTGTTCCTTTCCCAGATGGAACCTAAAGTGGTGGAAGAAGCTCTAGATGACGCTGATTGGGTGATTGCTATGCAAGAGGAACTCAATCAGTTTGAAAGGCAGAAGGTGTGGAAGCTGGTACCCAGACCACAGAATAGATCTGTTGTTGGGACAAAATGGGTATTCAGAAACAAGCTAGATGAAGACGGACGTGTAACACGAAATAAAGCTCGCCTGGTTGCTAAGGGTTATACTCAAAGAGAAGGAATTGATTATGATGAAACCTATGCACCAGTAGCAAGGCTAGAGGCAGTGAGGATGTTCTTGGCATTCGCAGCACATCATGGTTTTAAAGTCTATCAAATGGATGTCAAGAGTGCATTCTTAAACGGTGAACTGGATGAAGAGGTGTATGTCGAGCAACCTCCCGGGTTTATCGACATCAAATATTGTGATTATGTTTATCGACTCTTCAAATCAGTATATGGCCTTAAGCAGTCTCCGCGGAAGTGGTATGAAACTCTGTCAGACTTCTTACTAGAAAGTGGTTTCATCAGAGGAGTAATCGACAAGACGCTTTTCTACAAGAAATGCAAAGATGATCTAATAATGGTACAAGTATATGTGGATGACATTATCTTTGGGTCTGCAAATGAGAAGTTGTGTGCTAAATTCGTAAAGTTAATGCAATCAAGGTATGAGATGAGCATGATGGGAGAGCTGACGTTCTTTCTGGGCATTCAAGTTAGTCAGAAGAAGGACGGGATATTTATCTGCCAGACCAAGTACATTCATGATCTATTGAAGAAGTATGGTCTCGAAGATGTATCACAAGCTAAGACTCCTATGGCAACAGCCACGAAGCTTGACGAGGATAAAGCGGGAAAACCTGTAGACATCTCAAGCTATCGAGGTATGATCGGCTCTCTTTTGTATTTAACTGCTAGCAGACCTGATATCATGTTCTCTACATGCTTATGTGCAAGGTTCCAAGCGGATCCTAGAGAGTCACATCTCATAGCTGTAAAGCGTATTTTTAGGTAACTCAAGGGAACATCAAATCTTGGGATTTGGTACCTAAGAGATACAGGGTTTAATCTTGTTGGCTATTCGGATTCAGATTACGCAGGTTGTAGAATATATAGGAAGAGCACTTCAGGAAGCTGTCAGTTTCTTGGAAGAAGGTTGGTGTCTTGGCAAAGCAAGAAACAACACACAATATTTACCTCGACAGCTGAAGCAGAATATATTGCTGCTGGAAGCTGTGTGGCCCAGATACTGTGGATGAAGAACTAACTCAAGGACTACGGTGTGGAAGTATCTAAGATTCCTATCATGTGTGACAACACAAGTGCTATTGCAATGACCAACAATCCTGTGGATCACTCAAGGACCAAGCACATTGACATCAGGTATCATTTTATTAGAAAGCATGTAGAAAATGGAACTGTAGAGTTGCATTTTGTGTCTACTGAACGTCAAATAGCAGATATATTCACTAAACCTCTAAACGAATCAACATTTTCTAGATTGGTAGGTGAATTAGGGATGCTTAACACCAGTTAGTTTTGCTACCTATCTGTTAGAATTAAGTTTGTGCACATATTATTGTTGTTCATGAATATTCTTAATTAATAATGTGTACTTAATTTCAAATGTATGTGTTGAATGTAAAAAGGGATTAGAAAGTTTCATGATGTTAATCTTGTGCTGATCTGTATATCTTTATGATTAGTGTCTAAATGGAGTAATGGAAAATTTTCTAAGGCAAATCTCGATCTGGTTCTGGATCGAGATCGAGATCGACTTGTGAAAATTGCTTAAAAACTATCAAGGTACATCTCGATCTATCGACATCGAGATTGACATCGAGATCGACATCGAGATGTAGATCGAGATTGACATCGAGATCGACATCGAGATGTAGATCGAGATGCGGATCGAGATCGACATCCAGATGAGGATCGAGATGCGGATCTCGAGATCGAGATGTAACTTGTCTTTTCAGTTATTTTTTTAGGCGTGCAAGTATATATTACAGCATTAAAAAGGCTGTTCATTATTTACATTAACTTTCTTTCTCTCTTTCAAAAGCTTAAGCTCTTCATATACACACGCGTATACATACATTACCAGAGTTCTTTTCTCTGCCATTACATCAAGTTTTCTTGTGATTTTCTTAAACAAAAATCACTAACTGTTACTTAAAAGCATCAATAACTAAAACGAAACTCTGCTAAAATTTTGTTTAAAACTGTTGAACTTCTTGTGTTGTTTTTAACGTCATTACTGTTCTTGCAAATAGTTCTTTAGTTTTCTTTTCATTCAAGTGAGTTTGTTTTCTGTTTCGTGCTTTCTTATTCTTAAGTTCTTTTGTGTTCTTGAGCGAAATAGTTGTGGGTACTATTGTTTAATCCTTAAAGTGCAACTTTACCGCTGTGTTTGTGATTTTTTTTGTAACGGCTGTTCACTTTAACTTTCGAAAACTCAACCGTCAATCATTAGTGGGGAATTAAGTGGTCATTAGTGCGGAAGTTAATTTGTGTCACTAATTACGTGGGGTAATTAGTGGGGTTCGTGTACATTTTTTTTTGTTTAAATTTAGAACTTGTTCTCTAAAATTTCCATTGCAAAACCATTTCAGAACATTTCTTTTCTCAAACACAAATTTAAAATGGCAAACCCAAATTTCACAATTCCCAAGACCAACTTTGTTAATCTCTCTGCTGATCGAGCAACTGGTAGATTTATTCACTATCAGTTCTGGATTGAATCCCTCAACAACACTTTAATCATAAGTCATGCGTTAACCGCCTCTCCCATCCTGAATGTCGAAGCCCTTCAAGCTGCTTACTCAACATTAGAGATTCAGGGTGGTAAAGCAAATCCAACAGGCCTATCCTTTACTATTGGTGGTGCCAAATATGAAGTCAGTCTGCAGAAGTTCAATGAGATTCTTGGGCTTCCTACAGAAGATTATGCTCCGGAACCCACTATGGAGGATATGTTGCAATTATTCACGGAGATAGGTTGTCGCCCTCCGACGGGTCCTATCAAGGTAACAAAGGTTAACACCGGTATGCTACCAGCTGAGTGGGATTATGTAGTTCAGGCCATTCAGCGCTGCATGTTCCCAAAGGACAAAGACTACAGGCCAATGAACAACAGCTGCCGGGTAATACTACATGGAGTGGCAAACAACAGGAGAGTGAATATGGGCAAACATCTGTTGATTCAATTGCTTGAGAGGTGGGCATTGGAGAAGAATGCATCTAGGAATCCGGAAGTTGGTCCAGTCAAATGCTGGATGCCAAGATTTCTTCAGATGGTTCTGGATGACGTCCTTTCAGAGGAACACAGAAGAGTATTTCAAGGCTCTGAAAGGATGGCATGTTTTGATATGACTCTAAAGAGTATCTCCACCATGGAAACCCAGCAAAAGTCCAGACTTTTTGAGTTGCGCTTGACTCCGTACTTCCAGGATCTGCAAGATGAGTATGCTAGGAGGCATGCTTCTCAGTTTACTGCAGTAGAAGCTGAGAGTAGCGGTAACGAAGCTGAAGGTGGAGATCAAGTGCCTAGAAATTTGGAAGAAGCAGGTATGGATGTTGACATGGCCGAGGCAAATGTTGCAGAAGCTGGAGCTGACAAGGATGACGATCTTCTGAGTCAGGTACCTATTCTTGCTGATCTTGATCAATCATCAATTCAACCTGTTTTCTACAGCCGTGGGCCTGAAAACCCCCAGGCTCTATCCCAGGCTGCAAGCCCTTCTGTTCATAAACGTTCAGTCAGCCCTAAAACTGGTGATAAAAGGAAGGCAAGCTTATCTGAGTCGAGTGATTCGAGTGGAGGGAGTGTAGGAGTTGAGAGAATAGTCACTTCAGCAGCTCTGCCACCTCCAAAGAAGCAAAAGGTGGATTCAAACCCAGTGGCAACTGCACAACCTGTTAAGGCTAGTTCACCTCTCACAGCCACCACGCCTCACGCTGGTGGCTCTCCTCTCCAAAACATTCCAACACATTCGCACTCGCCTAGGCTTATTGGTGAGAGTCAAGGAGGGGGTCCAGCTCAACAGCCAATAGGAGCTGACCCTACCTCCCCTGAGTTGTCCGCTCAGGGCTCTTTGAGCAATTTATCGGAAGGGGAATGGCAAACTGAGACTAGCACTTCTGATACTAGGATCTCAGGAAGTTTTAATGCGGAAGAGTCTGTCGAATCCAGTACGGATGACGCTTCCTCATTTAAATCAGAAAACAAGTTGCTCGCAGAGCAACGACATCTGGTGACTAGTGGGTCTACGCCTCCAGAACAGCCCAGCGAACCAGAAAAGGTTCTAAGTGAACAAGGGGATGACATGGTCATAACGCCATCTCCTGTCGTAGACACAGCGCTTAAAGGCTCAGTCTCACTGACCGATATCGCCGACCAACTCACCGCTAGTCCCCAGCGATTAGTGGATGAGGCTCTAGTACTGTTAGGCTCTAAACACGAGGGAGAGACAGGGAGAGTAGATCCCTTCTTTTTAGGGATCTTGAGTGAAACAGAACCCGGCGAGAGTAAACAGTTTAACCCAAGCCTAACACCGTCCCCCAAATTGTAGGATCTAGTGAAGAAAGTGGAGGCTTTGGAGGCTGGAGTTGCTGGTGTTATTGCTGCTGTCTCTTCTCACTCTGGAAGATTGGAGGTTGGAGCTCAGTTTATGGAGAACCTGATTGCCGTCCAAAATCAAATGATTGACAAGATAAACAATCTTGGATTGGCACAGGTGGAGGTTGGGAGGTCAGTAGATGATGTCACTCATGGCATGTCTCAGGTTTGGACGAAGCTGAATGAGCTACTTGATGCTGTCTTTGGACGTAACAGGGCTGGACCTGGTCCTTCAACCGGTGGTGGTGATGACGATAATAATGATGATGATGCTCCTGATGAGGATAACACACCTAAGGGGGAGAAGGAGGGTCAGGGTCTGAAAACGCTGACTAGTAAGGGTCCGGTGATCGAGTCCTCAAACAAATCTGGTGAAAAGGTGGAGGAGGCTCAACCGGCTCTTAAGGACAAAGGCAAGCAGAAGATGGTAGTTGAAGAAGAAGTTGAGAAAGAAACACCTCTTGTCGATGCATTTATGGGAGACTTTATTGAAGATTCTGATGATGACGAGATGGATGTAGAAGCCTTAGTGGCAAGGAGGTCGAGACTCGAGCAACGGGCAAAAGAGTGGGAACAAGAAAGAGGTCTAAATCCTGGCGGATCCGGCGCAGAAGTTGCAGGTGATGCAGGAGACCACTCGGTTGCTGACGAGCATGTGCCAGAAGAAGAAGTTGATGAAGCGGAGATGCAAGGAGAGATTTTCAGGGAAGCCAGAGAAAGAGTAAATGAAGAAGTGCTACAAGGGATAGTTGAAAAAAAACTAATGGCAAAGGAGAAGAGAGCGGCTCAGAAAACTCAGCATGAGTATGAAATGAAAAAGATCAAAGATCCTAAGGTCCAGACTGACATAAGGAGGGAAGGTCCCGAATGGGACAAGGCTAGAGAAGCCTTAGCTGGACCAAGAGCCTATGCTCATGACTCAGAAAGATTGAACTTTCTTCTTCATAAGCTAGAAAATCTAAACCCTAGGTTGCTGAATTATCTAAATTGTATAAGACAGGGATGCACCTCCATACAAGTCATATTCAAGGAGAAGGCATGGAATCTGATGATCACTTGGACACCCATAACAAAAATCGGGCCGTGTATGGTCGATGAAGCTTTCTTCCATGAAAGGGGTGCAAGTGAACTAGTAGAATTCGCTCACAAGGTAGACACCTCTGTCAAGACTGGAATGTTGTTTAAGGAGAAATTGTTGAAGATGGCTGAAGACAAAGGGGTTGACATTATTCTAAATCCCTACCAGATCTGATATGTCCATGACAAGGTCTTGAGGATCGTAAATCTGCATGACTCAAAACTAACTCCGAGCGGAAATGTGCTGAAGGCAGTTGCAAAGCTAGTCCTCTCTAAGGGTTTTCTAACAAAGGAAAAGAAGCTGGTGGCTAAGGACTTGGAGAAGCTGATAAGAAGGCAAGCCGCTAGATACAAGTTGCCTGAAGCTACACTACCAGTGGTTAAGAAGGAACCTGAAGACTATGCATTCGAGCAGCAAGACGAGGCAATAAGAGAGCATGTGCAAAGATACGGAGATCCAAGAATAGACATTCCAGAAGAAGGGGAAATAAAGGGGGAAGCTAGTGCAGTGGTTAGTGCAAATGTCAAGTTTGTCAAGAGCAAAGCTGAGAATGAGAATGATCTGCTGATCTATACAGACAAGCATCAGGTGGAAACCATCATTGAAATCAAGTATGACATCTTTGCAGAACACAGTCATGAAACACTGTGTATTATAAGGGAATTGATTGATGAGATGGATGATGTTGACGAGTTTGATCAGGATTATCTAAGGGTCATGTTTGATAACTTCTGTAAGAGAAGACAACAGCTTGATATTCAGAGGCTACAGCAATGCACCACCGCTATTGTCATTGGATACCCTAAGCAGCTGGTTATAAGGAAGAAAGAGGAAAAGGGGTATCCTGACAAAGTCACGAAGCTGAGGTTTGAAGACATTCCCACGAAGCTTACCACTCGCAGCATGGTTGAAAGGTGGTTGAGGTTGTTTCGAAATTACAAGATCAGAAATCATGTGGAAGCAGAAGGACTTAATCTTCTCAAGAAAAGAATGGATGAAGTCTGCAACCCTGAGTTCATGAAGAAAGAAAAAGCAGCCAAGAAGAAAGCTCGTGAGGAAGAGGAGCGCAAGAAATCAAAGTTTTAATGTATTATGCTTGTAATGTTTCTTTGCGTTGTAATTTGTTTTCTTGTTTTCCTGCATTGTAAAAATATATTATCTGTTTTCTTGTGTAGTGTAAGGTAGAAGTTAGTTAGCTAAGTGTCTTGAAACTGGTTTATATTAGGCGTCAATTATTTCGCGAAGTTCGGCGGTGGTAATACTGCTAAAAGGACTTCAGAAGGATAATTGAAGATTGAGTGGACCGTGCTCTTAAAGTACTTAGAGAAAATCTCTAGAAGAGCATGAAGCCATTTGATCGAGCCAACAGGTGTCCAATTTTGGCACTTGAAGTATCAGTAATAGACATGAAGTTAATTAATCAAGCCAAGCATTATGTAAGTTGACATGATCTTTTATGAATGTTATTTTATCTTTTTCAGTCCCTGTTTAGTTGAGTTATCCTCATTGTGAATTTGGTTGTCATTGTTAGACAATCAAATAGGGGGAGATTGAAAGGCATAGGTGTACTAACTTGTAACACTTAATTACTATGTAACTCAACTAGAGAAAAGATAAAACAACAGCAAAACAAGATAAACTGAAGAAGCACATGGAATCAATCAACTGAAGAAATGGTAATGATACTTGGTAACTACAAGTAACTAATTTGGTTAATCAAGGATGCATAAGTGAGAAGAAGTTCAATCTCAGTATTGCTCATGCCCTAACTTATCTAATGGAGAATCAAATTAATGTCAAAGAAGTATCAAGAAGACCAAAGTGATTTCATGTAATGTATATCAACATCTGGATAATGTAAAGGTTAATCAACAAATGAGAACTGACATTCAGAAGCAAGAACCCCTACAAGACTAGTCACTTATGAACTAGACCATTGCATCAAGTGTCAGGACATTGGAGGCAAGTTCATGTCAGTAATAGAAGATCTCATTTGAATTGAGTGAGGAAAAGAAATTGAAGAAGCTAGGGCAACTTGCTCATAAAGGTTAATCCTCAATTAGTCACTAAAGAAGGTCAACATTTGATGAGTGCATATTTGCCAAGGCAAATGTCGATCCACGGCAGATCGAGATCGAGATCGAGATCTTCATAGATCGAGATCGAGATCCTCCCAGATCGAGATCGAGATCTTCACAGATCGAGATCGAGATTCTCCCAGATCGAGATCGAGATCTTCACAGAACGAGATCGAGATTCTCCCAGATCGAGATTGAGATTTTCACAGATCGAGATCGAGATGGGTCCAGGCGAAGATCGAGATGCGGGTGGATATGTAACATTTAATGTTCAAGGGACAAGTGGCTTATTGTGAACGGTTGATCCAGAGTTGTTGGGAAAGTACTTTTTGTTGTCGAAGTCCTGATTGGGCCACGTACACAAAAAGGACAAGATCAAGACTACATGACATTATAAAAGCAGCACTTTGTTTTTATTAGTAGATAGACTTTTTCATCATCTCTATTATTCAACGATAATTTTAAAGAGAGAGCATTTACTGTAAAACAAAAAGTGAGAGAGAGGATCAGTTGAATCTAGCTTTAATTGCTGTATTTATTGTTCAACTGATCATGATGCTTTTATGAATGTTATAGCAAATCCTTCAATGAATATAAAGATATATTCTTGAAATTCTGTGTCATCATTTATTACCTGCATATTGTTTATTCTCTCATTAATTTTAAACAGTTGTATTCACCCCCCCCCCTTTACAACACTTTGGACCTAACAGTTTCCATGTTCAAACAAGTCAAGATGAAGCTACAAGTTATTTCCATATTCGAACGAGTCAAGAATGAGGCCTCAATTTGTTACGAATTGGTTTCATGTTCAAATGAACCAAGAATGGTCCTACAAGATTTTACAAGTTGTTTCCATGTTAAAACTGGTCAAAAATGAAGCTATAAGTTGTTTACAAGTTCGAACATGTCAAGAATGATGCTAGAAGAGTTTACAAGTTGTTTCCATGTTCAAATGTGTCAAGAATGAAGCTACAACTTGTTTGCAAGTACGAACGAGTGAAGAATGATAATACAAGAGTTTACAAATTGTTTCCATATTCAAATAAGTCAAGAATGAAGCCACAAGATGTTTCCAAGTTTGAACGAGTCAAGAATGAAGCCTCAAATTGTTATGTTGTTTCCATGTTCAACGGAGTGAAGAATGAAACGTACGAATTCGTTTCATGTTACAATAAGCCAAGAATGGTCCTACATGAGTTTACAAGTTGTTTCCATGTGCAAACGAGTCAATAATGAAGCTACAAGTTCGAACGAGTCAAGAATGATGCTACAAGAGTTTACAAGTAGTTTCCAAGTTCAAACGGGTCAAGATTGAACCTACAAGTTGTTTTCATGGTGAGACGAGTCAAGAATGTAGCTATAAGTTTTTTCCGAGCTCGAATGAGTCAAGAATAATGCTACAAGAGTTTACAAGTTGTGTCCATGTTCAAACAAGTCAAGATGAAGCTACAAGTTATTTCCATGTTCGAACGAGTCAAGAATGAAGCCTCAAATTGTTACGAATTGGTTTCATGTTCAAATGAGCCAAGAATGGTCCTACAAGAGTTTACAAGTTGTTTCCATGTGCAAACGAGTCAATAATGATGCTACAAGTTCGAACGAGTCAAGAATGATGCTACAAGAGTTTACAAGTAGTTTCCAAGTTCAAAAGGGTGAAGATTGAAGCTACAAGTTGTTTTCATGGTGAGACGAGTCAAGAATGTAGCTATAAGTTGTTTCCGAGTTCGATTGAGTCAAGAATAATGCTAGAAGAGTTTACAAGTTGTTTCCATGTTCAAACAAGTCAAGATGAAGCTACAAGTTATTTCCATGTTCGTATGAGTCAAGAATGAAGCCTCAAATTGTTACGAATTGGTTTCATGTTTAAATGAACCAAGAATGGTCCTACATGAGTTTACAAGTTGTTTCCATGTGCAAACGAGTCAATAATGAAGCTACAAGTTTGAAAGAGTCAAGAATGATGCTACAAGAGTTTACAAGTAGTTTCCAAGTACAAACGGGTCAAGAATGAAGCTACAAGTTTTTCATGGTGAAACGATCAAGAATGAAGCAATAAGTTATTTCCGAGCTCGAACGAGTCATGAATAATGCTACAAGAGCAATATGAGAATCCTGAGGTGCTTTCCTAGGTTTTTCAGAGTCTGTAGCCTTTTGAGAGTCTACAGACTTGGCTTGAAGGTTAGAATCAAGTGTATCATGACCTTCCTTTAGCAAAGAAAGTCCTTCAACAACTTGCTTCTCTAGTGGATTGAGCTCCTCATCACTGTGCTCATCTATAAGCCTAGATTGAAACAATTTTCTCCTCTTTACAACTGGTGCCTGTTGAGAGACACCAGAGGTTGGTTTCTTTTTGGATTTTGGTTTTGAAGATTGTATAATTGAAGGGGATTGGGTGACTTGGGTAGGTGCAGGGGGACTCTCCATTACTTGTTCCTGCACCATTTCACCACCAAAAAATGAAGCATTGTAGATAGAAGGTTTGTAGGATGAGAGTTTTACCTGCATTACCTGTGGATATGTCATTGCAGGTAGGCTCTTCTTTTTTCATCAATTCTCTTAATGTCAGAGAATATCCTCCTTTGCTGTTTGTATGCCTGCACACAGCAATCATCTGCCAACTTGGTTTACATGTCAGGAATGAAGTGATTTAGGAGAATCATAAGAAATCTATGATAGTAGACTTTCTTTCTCCCCTCATGCACATTATTTAATTTTACTCCCATTTGAGTGAGCAACATATAACCAATGTTGATTATTCTATCAAATAGGAGACTATGACCAATTTGATAAGTAATAGCAGTAATAGCATCAAATCCACTACACTTACCAGTAAAACACTTAGCAATTTGATCGAAGAAAAATGACCATTCTTTCCTTAAGTAAGGCCTAGTTATCTTGCTCATGTTATCTAAGCTAGCAGAATAACCTATTGCCTTAAACATGCTTTTAATGTCATCATCAGATACAATTTCATCAAAAGTAGACTTAACAGGCAGTTTAAACACAGAATTAAGCACATCTGCAGTGACATCAAATGTAGTCGAACCAAAGGTAAACATTATTTTACCTGGTTGATCCTGAGAAGGATCAACTACCTTTGCAGTGCTCCATGCTTGTGATACAGCATCCATGTGAATGACTGGTGATGCCTTGAGAATGTAGTGTAGCTCGGATTGTTCCAAGAAATCCATCACAGGGTAGTAGTCAGCGTCTACCCCTTTCTTATCTCCAAGAGCAGCAACATGATTTGTGGTCATGAACTCGAAATCCCCAAATGTGAACGCAATCGCCTTGGGTCCTCTCATGACAGTAGAAACGGCAGCCATTAAAGTTGTTGAGTTGAAAGTGATGGAGAAGCTTGAAGAATTTAGCTAGGGTTCGTAAAAAGCTCTGTGAATATTTTTGCCTTAAAAATTAATTGTAATAAACAAGTGAGTAAATTGTATGAAAAATTCTATTTTGTTCAAGTTGCATACAATACACACGAGTCTACAGCCTGTCGCCGGTTAAAAAAATAACTGTTACCGCCTATTTCAAGTCATTTGAACATTTTAAATGCAATCAGAGTCTGCAGGCGCGAATTTTAACCGTTTCAGAGTCTAGGCGATAATTTTCTCAGAGTCTACTGACTTTCAGAGTCTACAGACTCGTCAGAGTCTAGACTCTGTCAAGGTAAAATACCAAACAAAATGTTGCACTAACAATTAATCACAGTGTGTTAAGACAGGGAGTATAATTAAAGTACATACCTTGTTTCTTGTAATTTTTGATCACTTATATATTTAACATACCTAATTCACCTACCAATCTGAGAAAGGTAGACTCATCAAGTGGTTTTGTTAAAATGTCTGCAATCTGTCTGTCAGTTGGAACATAGTGAAGTGTCACAGTACCATTTTCAACATGTTCTCTAATAAAGTGATACCTGACATCAATGTGCTTTGTTCTGGAGTGTTGGACTGGATTCTCTGCAATTTTAATAGCACTAGTATTATCACAATACATAGGAATATTTGAGAATGTTAGTCCATAATCAAGTAATTGATTTCTCATCCACAGGATTTGAGCACAGTAACTTCCAGCTGCAATGTATTCAGCCTCAGCTGTTGAGGTTGATACAGTCTGTTGTTTCTTGCTAAACCAGGAAATTAATCTGTTGCCAAGAAACTGGCACTGTCCTGTTGTGCTTTTCCTATCTACTTTGCATCCTGCATAGTCAGAATCTGAATAGCCAATTAGTAAAAAATCTGACTCTCTAGGATACCAAAGTCCAAGAGTTTGTGCCCCCTTGAGATGTCTAAAAATTCTTTTCACAGCTATTAAGTGTGATTCTCTAAGGTCAGCTTGAAATCTAGCACACAGACAAGTTGCAAACATTATATCTGGTCTACTAGCAGTTAAATATAACAATGAGCCAATCATACCTCTGTAACTAGTGTTGTCAACTTTCTTACCCTTTGGGTCAGAGTCTAGCTTAGTAGCTGTTGACATGGGAGTTTTAGCAGATGCAGAATCTTGCATATCAAACTTCTTCAACAGTTCTTTTACATACTTTGTTTGATTGATGAAAATTCCATCATCATTCTGTTTGACTTGAAGCCCCAAAAAGAAGTTTAATTCTCCCATCATGCTCATTTCATAATTTGACTGCATTAGTTGACTAAACTTTTCACAGAGATTATCATTAGTAGATCCAAATATAATATCATCAACATAAATTTGGACAAGCAAAATATCACCTTTATATTTTCTAATAAAGAGAGTTTTGTCAATGGTACCTCTTGTGAATCCATTTTCAAGAAGGAATTTTGAAAGAGTTTCATACCATGCTCTAGGTGCTTGCTTTAATCCATATAGTGCCTTGTCTAACCTGTAAACATGATCAGGAAACTTTGGATCAACAAATCCTGGTGGTTGCTCCACATAGACTTCTTCTTCCAATTCTCCATTTAAGAAAGCACTTTTCACATCCATCTGATACACCTTGAATTTTGAATGAGCTGCAAAGGCTAGAAACATTCTAATAGCTTCCAATCTTGCTACTGGTGCACCAACCACTTTGCACCAACCACTGATCTATTTCTAGGTCTTGGTACAAGTTTCCACACTTTATTTCTCTCAAATTCATTCAATTCTTCTTGCATTGCAATAATCCAATCAGGGTCTTGCAAGGCTTCCTCAATTTTCTTGGGTTCATTCTTTGAGAGAAAACAGCTATAAAGACATTCATTTTGAGTGGTTGTTCTTGTTTGTACACCACTCTCAGGATCACCAATTATCAAGTCAGGAGTGTGATTCCTTGTCCATTTTCTAGCAGGTGGAAGATTGGTTCTTGAACTTGAAAGTCCCTCTAAGTCATTTGCATCTTCTGTATTTGAGTGAAATTCAAATGAAGAGGCTCCCCCTAAATTGCTTGACTCTGACAAGAGTTTAGAGTTGCTTGATCCAGACCCTGATGAGTTAGACTCTGTCTGTCTAGACTCTGTCTGGATAGACTCTGTCTGGGTAGACCCTGACCTGTTAGACTCTGAATTATTTGGAGTTGAATTTTCTGGCTCCCCCTCAGAATGTGCAGGTTCCTGTGTTAGTTCAGGATTTATTCTAGGGTCTTCATCCTCTTCTTCTTCATTTATCTCAGAACTTTTTAGATTTTCAAATTCCAGTGTTGTAGACTCTGACTCATCCTGCAATTCTGTAAACTTTTTATCATCAAATGCAACATGAATAGATTCCATAACAATTTTGGTTCTGAGATTAAACACTCTGAATGCTTTTGTGTTCGATGCATATCCAAGAAAGATTGATTCATCTGCCTTGGCTTCGAATTTGCTTAGATTTTCAGGATGTACTTTCAGTACATAACACTTGCATCCAAATATGTGAAAGTGTTTTACACTTGGCTTCTTGTCCTTTATCATTTCATAGGGAGTCTTTCCATGCATGTTTATTAGAGTGCAGTTTTGAGTGAAACATGTTGTATTGACTGCCTCAGCCCAAAAATATACTGGCAGCTTAGACTCTGCCAACATTGTTCTGGCAGCTTCTATGAGTGTCCTATTCTTTCTTTCCACAACTCCATTTTGTTGAGGAGTTCCTGGTGCAGAAAATTGTTGAGTAATTCCCTTTGATGCACAGTGGTTCTCCATGATTGAATTCTTGAATTCAGTACCATTGTCACTCCTCAGAATTCTTACTATTTTTTTTGATTTTCTTTCCAGAAAAGTGATATGATCTATTATGTGTTGAGAAGCTTCATCCTTTGAATATAGAAAGAAAACCCATGTGAATCTTGTAAAATCATCTACAATAACAAGAGTATATTTATTTTTGTTAATTGACATAACATTTACTGGACCAAATAAATCAAGATGTAGTAAATAAAAGGGTTCAGAAATGGTATTTATTGTCTTGCTCTTGAAGGATGATTTCCTTTGTTTTCCAAGTTGACATGCTTCACAAAGTCCATCTTGTACAAAATCAACCTGTGGTAATCCTCTTACAAGATTCTGTTTGACCAACTTGTTGAGTGTTTTGAAGTTGATGTGTGACAGTTTCTTGTGCCATTTCCAGCTTTCTTCAGTTGAGGCCTTGCTGTATAGACATGTGACTTCACTGTTTATGCAATCCTCCAAGCTGGCTTCATAAATGTTACCATGTCTGTGTCCTTTGAAAACCACAATGCCTGTTTCTTTGTGAGTCACAAGACACTATTTGTTGTCAAAGCCAGTATGGTAACCTTAGTCTCCAAGTTGACTTATGCTTATTAAATTGTACCTTAAGCCATCAACTAGAGCTACTTGTTCAATGATGACATTCCCAAGTACAATCTTGCCATATCCCAGTGTTTGTCCTTTGTTGCCATCTCCAAAGGATACTTCTAGGCCAGCCATTTCCTCAAAGTCTGTAAGCAGGGATTTCTTTCCAGTCATATGTCCTGAGCATCCACTGTCCAGGATTAGGGTTACTTTCTTTACCCTAGTTCCCTGCATACATAAAGAAACTAGTTAGATGTTTTGAGGACCCAAATAGTTTTGGATCCTTTTCTACTAATTTTAGGAGAAACATGCTTAATAATTTTCACATTTGGCTTACCTGTCTCTTTTGTTGCTCTAGACTGTGGTGGAGTCTTAGCAGTGTCATACCAACTTTTATCAATAGAAGATTTTAGGTCATAAAAATTGTAATACAAATCATGATAGTCCCTACACATATATATAGAATGAAATATGCTACCACAGTGATAACATGGTTTCTGTGGTATGTAGTGACTTTTCAGAGTCTGAGAAGGACTAGACTCTGATTTCTTCTCAATTTTTGTTTTACAATCTATGGCTAAATGGTTTTGGTTGCCACATCTATAACACTTCTTTCTAGGAGCATTAGGATCTTTTTGATAATTATTAGCCTTGTTGATGCCTTCCTTACCATTCCTATTTCTCCTAGTTTTGATGGACTCTGATAAGTTCTCTAGCCTTTCTTTCAACTTAGACTTAGACAAGTACCCTATGTTTATAATTTTCTTAGAGTTATTTGCCCCTGTTTCATCTGTCTTTTTGTCAACAACAGGGGGACTATTGACAGATGAGTTTGTGGGTTCAGTTTTTTCTTTAGGGATCACAAACTTAACATGAACAAATGTACTTTTGTCTTTAGTCTTATTGATTTTGCTAGCTTCTTTATTGTTATGATTCTCAACAATAGATCTTTTGTCTTGACTCTTGTCATAGCCTAGACCAGCAGTTTGACACACGTTTTGATTATTGAGAATTTCTTGAACTTTTCTTCCAGAGTCTGTCCAAACTTTAAACTTAAACCTTTCTTCTAGTTCTTTCCTGACATAGTCATAGGCTTTCAAAATTTCAGTGTAGTTATGACTATATTTCTCAGAATCCTTTTTGTATTGTTCCATTAATAATAACTCAGATTCTACATGACAATTCCTTTTAGTTAAGGTTAAATTTTCTTCTCTCAACCTTTCACTTTCACTAGTGAGAGACCTACATGTTATCATTATTTTATTAACCTCAATTTTCACAATCTCTATGTCATCAGAGTCTAAATTAATTAAGGATTCAGGAGTAAAGATTGATACCTGAGTTTTAGGAGATGAGGGTTCTTTGGGAGACTGTGATTTTCTTGAGGAGGATGCCATCAGTGCTAGATTTTCATAATCAATTTCATCCTCTGAGCTTGAGTCTGCCCAGTCCTTTCATGTTGATAGAAGTGCTTTTCCTTGACTTTTTGACTTTCTGCATTCACTGGCAAAGTGCCCCAATATTCCACAGTTGAAACATTTGACCTTTGCTTTGTCAAGTTTGATAATTGTACTCTTGCTCTTCTCAACCTTTTCATCTTCCTTCTTGAATGATGGCCTTTTGCTAAATTTGCCAATTCTTTTGTTGAATTTCATTTTTTTGAAATTTTTAGCAAACATAGCAATCATTTGACTAAGATCAACCTCTTCATCAGAATCAGAGTCTGTGTCAGTAGACTCTGACTCCACAGCAGCTTTACCCTTCTTTCTTGAATCCTTGATTCTTACTTCTGTGGATGGTTCCTATTGTTCTTTCTCAGACTCCATCAAGAGTGCCACAGATTTTGTCTTTACAGACTTCTTATTCTTTCTCTGTTGCATCTCCAAATCATATGTCTTGAGTCTGCCATACAATTCTTCTAGAATTAGTTCATCCAAATCTCTAGCTTCTCTTATGGCTGTAGTCTTATTGTCCCACTCTTCAGGAAGTGCTCTCAGAAACTTGGTATTCGTATCTTCAGAATCATAAACCTTACCAAGCATAGCCATCTCATTCAAGAGTTTTGTAAACCTATCATACATCTCAGTGATAGATTCTCCAGATTTTGCTTCAAAGTACTCATACTCTTGAATGAGCAAAGACCTAGCATTCTTCTTGACATCTTTAGTCCCTTGACAGTGCACCTCAAGTTTTGTCCACATCTCCTTAGCAGTCTTGCATGATATGACACAGTTAGTTAGAACAGAATCTAAACTGTTAAAGAGAATGTTCTTTACTTTTGCCTCCATAAGGACATTTTCTTTGTCCTCTTTTGTACATTCAGCCTTTGGTTTCTCAACGAGGTGTTCTTCAGTTATTTTGCCTTCCTCATTGATTTGAGGCACAATTTTTAAGGGCATAAAGGGTCCTTCATTAATCCTGTCAAGATAGTCAGGGTCTGTTGCTTCCAAATGGTGCAGCATCTTAATCTTCCAGTGGGTGAACTCGTTTCTCTTAAGCATAGGAATCTTAGAATTGCCATCTTTGTTTCCAGACATCTTTGATCGATTTTAAACGTTAGGCTCTGATACCAATTGTTTTCCCAGTCGTACAAGTAGAAGGGGGGGTTGAATACTTGTATGTCTTTTATGCCCGATTTAAAATCAAATTAAGAACAAACTCAAACACAAAATATGAATAAGTACTGTTTTGTATTATTGATTTGTGAATACAAAACTCTCCTAGGGTGTACACAAACCCTAGCAGCTTCTCTGTGTTTATCACAGCAACTCTCTCTATCTCTATGCTCTCAAAATATTACTCAGATAATTATTCTTCGACTTCCACACCTTTACAATTAGGTTACATAGAGTTTATATAGAGAGCTGCCTATCAACTAATAACAGAAAGATAAATTACAATAGGAATAGAATTCCTAATTATTAGTTGACAGTTTCCTTCTAGAATTCTATTTCTTTCCCATAGCATATCTGCAATATATTTATCTTGATCTTCGAAGACTTTCCATTCCTGTGATCTTCTTCCAAATTTATCCTCAACTGTATAGACTCTGAAATCTTCAAACTCTGATGATCTTCAGACTCTGATCACATGTAGACTCTGATAGATCACAGACTTTGATAGTCTATAGACTCTGATCACCTTCCAGACTCTGATCTTCATGCAGACTCTGGTTTCACTTTCTACAGAAATTATTCTAAGTACAAGTAACATGAATGTTGACCATCTAGACTCTGATTATTAATTTCAGAGACTAGAAAGACTTATTACAGATAAACTAATCTAGACCCTGTTCTAGTATTCTGTACATCATCAAATGAATATATCCCTAACACGAACGAGTCAAGAATGATGCTACAAGTGTTTACAAGTAGTTTCCGAGTTCAAACGGGTCAAGATTGAAGCTACAAGTTGTTTTCATGGTGAGACGAGTCAAGAATGTAGCTATAAGTTGTTTCCGAGCTCGAATGAGTCAAGAAAAATGCTACAATAGTTTACAAGTTGTTTCCATGTTCAAACAAGTCAAGATGATGCTACAAGTTATTTCCATGTTCGAACGAGTCAAGAATGAGGCCTCAAATTGTTACGAATTGGTTTCATGTTCAAATGAACCAAGAATGGTCCTACAAGATGTTACAAGTTGTTTTCATGTTAGAACTGGTCAAAAATGAAGCTATAAGTTGTTTACAAGTTCGAACATGTCAAGAATGATGCTAGAAGGGTTTATAAGTTGTTTCTATGTTCAAATGTGTCAAGAATGAAGCTACCACTTGTTTTCAAGTACGAACGAGTGAAGAATGATCATAAAAGACTTTACAAGTTGTTTCCATATTCAAATGAGTCAAGAATGAAGCCACAAGATGTTTCCAAGTTCGAACGAGTCAAGAATAAAGCCTCAAGTTGTTATGTTGTTTCCATGTTCAACGGAGTGAAGAATGAAACTTACGAATTCGTTTCATGTTAAAATAAGCCAAGAATGGTCCTACATGAGTTTAAAAGTTGTTTCCTTGTGCAAACGAGTCAATAATGAAGCTACAAGTTCGAACGAGTCAAGAATTATGCTACAAGAGTTTACAAGTAGTTTCCAAGTTCAAACGGGTCAAGATTGAAGCTACAAGTTGTTTTCATGGTGAGACGAGTCAAGAATGTAGCTATAAGTTGTTTCCGAGCTCGAATGAGTCAAGAATAATGCTACAAGAGTTTATAAGTTGTTTCCATGTTCAAACAAATCAAGATGAAGCTACAAGTTATTTCCATGTTCGAACCAGTCAAGAATGAAGCCTCAAATTGTTACGAATTAGTTTCATGTTCAAATGAGCCAAGAATGGTCCTACAAGAAATTACAAGTTGTTTCCATGTGCAAACGAGTCAATAATGATGCTACAAGTTCGAACGAGTCAAGAATGATGCTACAAGAGTTTACAGGTAGTTTCCAAGTTCAAACGGGTCAGGATTGAAGCTACAAGTTGTTTTCGTGGTGAGACGAGTCAAGAATGTAGCTATAAGTTGTTTCCTAGCTCGAACGAGTCAAGAATAATGCTACAAGAATTTACAAGTTGTTTCCATGTTCAAACAAGTCAAGATGAAGCTACAAGTTATTTCCATGTTCGAACGAGTCAAGAATGAAGCCTCAAATTGTTACGAATTTCTTTCATGTTCAAATGAGCCAAGAATGGTCCTACAAGAAATTACAAGTTGTTTCCATGTGCAAACGAGTCAATAATGAAGCTACAAGTGCGAACGAGTCAAGAATGATGCTACAAGAGTTTACAAGTAGTTTCCAAGTTCAAACGGGTCAAGATTGAAGCTACAAGTTGTTTTCATGGTGAGACGAGTCAAGAATGTAGCTATAAGTTGTTTCCGAGCTCGAATGAGTCAAGAATAATGCTACAAGAGTTTACAAGTTGTTTCCATGTTCAAACAAATCAAGATGAAGCTACAAGTTATTTCCATGTTCGAACGAGTCAAGAATGAAACCTCAAATTGTTACGAATTTGTTTCATGTTCAAATGAGCCAAGAATGGTCCTACAAGAAATTACAAGTTGTTTCCATGTGCAAACGAGTCAATAATGATGCTACAAGTTCGAACGAGTCAAGAATGATGCTACAAGAGTTTACAAGTAGTTTCCAAGTTCAAACGGGTCAAGATTGAAGCTACAAGTTGTTTTCATGGTGAGACGAGTCAAGAATGTAGCTATAAGTTGTTTCCTAGCTCGAACGAGTCAAGAATAATGCTACAAAAATTTACAAATTGTTTCCATGTTCAAACAAGTCAAGATGAAGCTACAAGTTATTTCCATGTTCGAACGAGTCAAGAATGAAGCCTCAAATTGTTACAAATTTGTTTCATGTTTGAATAAGCCAAGAATGGTCCTACATGAGTTTACAAGCTGTTTCCATACGCAAACGAGTCAAAAATGAAGGCAAGTTCGAACGAGTCAAGAATGATGCTACAACAGTTTACAAGTAGTTTCCAAGTTCAAACGGGTCAAGATTGAAGCTACAAGTTGTTTTCATGGTGAGACGAGTCAAGAATGTAGCTATAAGTTGTTTCCGAGCTCGAACGAGTCAAGAATAATGCTACAAAAATTTACAAATTGTTTCCATATTCAAACAAGTCAAGATGAAGCTACAAGTTATTTCCATGTTCGAACGAATCAAGAATGAAGCCTCAAATTGTTACAAATTTGTTTCATGTTTGAATAAGCCAAGAATGGTCCTACATGAGTTTACAAGCTGTTTCCATGCGCAAACGAGTCAAAAATGAAGGCAAGTTCGAACGAGTCAAGAATAATGCTACAACAGTTTACAAGTAGTTTCCAAGTTCAAACGGGTCAAGATTGAAGCTACAAGTTGTTTTCATGGTGAGACGAATCAAGAATGTATCTATAAGTTGTTTCCGAGCTCGAATGAGTCAAGAATAATGCTACAAGAGTTTACAAGTTGTTTCCATGTTTAAACAAGTCAAGATGAAGCTACAAGTTATTTCCATGTTCGAACGAGTCAAGAATGAGACCTCAAATTGTTACGAATTGGTTTCATGTTCAAATGAACCAAGAATGGTCATACAAGATTTTATAAGTTGTTTCCATGTTAGAACTGGTCAAAAATGAAGCTATAAGTTGTTTACAAGTTCGAACATGTCTAGAATGATGCTAGAAGGGTTTATAAGTTGTTTCCATGTTCAAATGTGTCAAGAATGAAGCTACCACTTGTTTGCAAGTACGAACGAGTGAAGAATGATCATACAAGACTTTACAAGTTGTTTCCATATTCAAATGAGTCAAGAATGAAGCCACAAGATGTTTCCAAGTTCGAACGAGTCAAGAATAAAGCCTCAAGTTGTTATGTTGTTTCCATGTTCAACGGAGTGAAGAATGAAACTTACGAATTCATTTCATGTTAAAATAAGCCAAGAATGGTCCTACATGAGTTTAAAAGTTGTTTCCTTGTGCAAATGAGTCAATAATGAAGCTACAAGTTCGAACGAGTCAAGAATTATTCAACAAGAGTTTACAAGTAGTTTCCAAGTTCAAACGGGTCAAGATTGAAGCTACAAGTTGTTTTCATGGTGAGACGAGTCAAGAATGTAGCTATAAGTTGTTTCCGAGCTCGAATGAGTCAAGAATAATGCTACAAGAGTTTACAAGTTGTTTCCATGTTCAAACAAATCAAGATGAAGCTACAAGTTATTTCCATGTTCGAACGAGTCAAGAATGAAGTCTCAAATTGTTACGAATTTGTTTCATGTTCAAATGAGCCAAGAATGGTCCTACAAGAAATTACAAGTTGTTTCCATGTGCAAACGAGTCAATAATGATGCTACAAGTTCGAACGAGTCAAGAATGATGCTACAAGAGTTTACAAGTAGTTTCCAAGTTCAAGCGGGTCAAGATTGAAGCTACAAGTTGTTTTCATGGTGAGACGAGTCAAGAATGTAGCTATAAGTTGTTTCCTAGCTCGAACGAGTCAAGAATAATGCTACAAGAATTTACAAGTAGTTTCCATGTTCAAACAAGTCAAGATGAAACTATAAGTTATTTCCATGTTCGAACGAGTCAAGAATGAAGCCTCAAATTGTTATGAATTTGTTTCATGTTTGAATAAGCCAAGAATGGTCCTACATGAGTTTACAAGCTGTTTCCATGCGCAAACGAGTCAAAAATGAAGGCAAGTTCGAACGAGTCAAGAATGATGCTACAAGAGTTTACAAGTAGTTTCCAAGTTCAAACGGGTCAAGATTGAAGCTACAAGTTGTTTTCATGGTGAGACGAGTCAAGAATGTAGCTATAAGTTGTTTCTGAGCTCGAATGAGTCAAGAATAATGCTACAAGAGTTTACAAGTTGTTTCCATGTTCAACCAAGTCAAGATGAAGCTACAAGTTATTTCCATGTTCGAACGAGTCAAGAACGATGCCTCAAATTGTTACGAATTGGTTTCATGTTCAAATGAACCAAGAATGGTCCTACAAGATTTTACAAGTTGTTTCCATGTTAGAACTGGTAAAAAATGAAGCTATAAGTTGTTTACAGGTTCAAACATGTCAAGAATGATGCTAGAAGAGTTTACAAGTTGTTTTCATGTTCAAATGTGTCAAGAATGAACCTACAACTTGTTTGCAAGTACGAACGAGTGAAGAATGATAATACAAGAGTTTACAAGTTGTTTCCATATTCAAATGAATCAAGAATGAAGCCACAAGATGTTTTCAAGTTCGAACGAGTCAAGAATGAAGCCTCAAATTGTTATGTTGTTTCCAAGTTCAACGGAGTGAAGAATGAAACTTACGAATTCGTTTCATGTTAAAATAAGCCAAGAATGGCCCTACATGAGTTTACAAGTTGTTTCCATGTGCAAACGAGTCAATAATGAAGCTACAAGTTCGTACGAGTCAAGAATGATGCTACAAGAGTTTACAAGTAGTTTCCAAGTTCAAACGGGTCAAGATTGAAGCTACAAGTTGTTTTCATGGTGAGACGAGTAAAGAATGTAGTTATAAGTTATTTCCGAGCTCGGAGGAGTCAAGAATAATGCTACAAGAGAGTTTATAAGTTGTTTCCATGTTCAAATAGGTCAAGATGAAGCTACAAGTTATTTCCATGTTCGAACGAGTCAAGAATGAAGCCTCAAATTGTTACGAATTGGTTTCATGTTCAAATGAGCCAAAAATGGTCCTACAAGAGATTACAAGTTGTTTCCATGTGCAAACGAGTCAATAATGATGCTACAAGTTCGAACGAGTCAAGAATGATGCTACAGGAGTTTACAAGTAGTTTCCAAGTTCAAACGGGTCAAGATTGAAGCTACAAGTTATTTTCAAGGTGAGACGAGTCAAGAGTGTAGCTATAAGTTGTTTCCGAGCTCGAATGAGTCAAGCATAATGCTACAAGAGTTTACAAGTTGTTTCCATGTTCAAATAAGTGAAGATGAAGCTACAAGTTATTTCCATGTTCGAAAGAGTCAAGAATGAAGCCTTAAATTGTTAGGAATTTGTTTCATGTTTGAATAAGCCAAGAATGGTCCTACATGAGTTTACAAGTTGTTTCCATGTGCAAACGAGTCAATAATGAAGGCAAGTTCGAACGAGTCAAGAATGATGCTACAAGAGTTTACAAGTAGTTTCCAAGTTCAAACGGGTCAAGATTGAAGCTACAAGTTGTTTTCATGGTGAGACGAGTCAAGAATGTAGCTATAAGTTGTTTCCGAGCTCGAATGAGTCAAGAATAATGCTACAAGAGTTTACAAGTTGTGTCCATGTTCAAACAAGTCAAGATGAAGCTACAAGTTATTTCCATGTTCGAACGAGTCAAGAATGAAGCCTCAAATTGTTACGAATTGGAGTCATGTTCAAATGAGCCAAGAATGGTCCTACAAGAGTTTACAAGTTGTTTCCATGTGCAAACGATTCAATAATGATGCTACAAGTTCGAACGAGTCAAGATTGATGCTACAAGAGTTTACAAGTAGTTTCCAAATTGAAACGGGTCAAGATTGAAGCTACAAGTTGTTTTCATGGTGAGATGAGTCAAGAATGTAGCTATAAGTTGTTTCCGAGCTCGAATGAGTCATGAATAATGCTACAAGAGTTTATAAGTTGTTTTCATGTTCAAACAAGTCAAGATGAAGCTACAAGTTATTTCCATGTTCGAACGAGTCAATAATGAAGCCTCAAATTGTTACAAATTGGTTTCATGTTCAAATGAACCAAGAATGGTCCTACATGAGTTTACAAGTTGTTTCCATGTGCAAACGAGTCAATAATGAAGCTACAAGTTCGAACGAGTCAAGAATGATTCTACAAGAGTTTACAAGTAGTTTTCAAGTTCAAACGGGTCAAGATTGAAGCTACAAATTGTTTTCATGGTGAGACGAGTCAAGAATGTAGCTATAAGTTGTTTCCGAGCTCGGAGGAGTCAAGAATAATGCTACAAGAGTTTACAAGTTGTTTCCATGTTCAAACAGGTCAAGATGAAGCTACAAGTTATTTCCATGTTCGAACGAGTCAAGAATGAAGCCTCAAATTGTTACGAATTGGTTTCATGTTCAAATGAACCAAGAATGGTCCTACATGAGTTTACAAGTTGTTTCCATGTGCAAACGAGTCAATAATGAAGCTACAAGTTCGAACGAGTCAAGAATGATGCCACAAGAGTTTACAAGTACTTTTCAAGTTCAAACGGGTCAAGATTGAAGCTACAAATTGTTTTGATGGTGAGACGAGTCAAGAATGTAGCTATAAGTTGTTTCCGAGCTCGGAGGAGTCAAGAATAATGCTACAAGAGTTTACAAGTTGTTTCCATGTTCAAACAGGTCAAGATGAAGCTACAAGTTATTTCCATGTTCGAACGAGTCAAGAACGAAGCCTCAAATTGTTACGAATTTGTTTCATGTTTGAATAAGCCAAGAATGGTCCTACATGAGTTTACAAGCTGTTTCCATGCGCAAATGAGTCAAAAATGAAGGCAAGTTCGAACGAGTCAAGAATGATGCTACAAGAGTTTACAAGTAGTTTCCAAGTTCAAACGGGTCAAGATTGAAGCTACAAATTGTTTTCATTGTGAGACGAGTCAAGAATGTAGCTATAAGTTGTTTCCGATCTCGGAGGAGTCAAGAATAATGCTACAAGAGTTTACAAGTTGTTTCCATGTTCAAACAGGTCAAGATGAAGCTACAAGTTATTTCCATGTTCGAACGAGTCAAGAATGAAGCCTCAAATTGTTACGAATTGGTTTCATGTTCAAATGAGCCAAAAATGGTCCTACAAGATATTACAAGTTGTTTCCATGTGCAAACGAGTAAATAATGAAGCTACAAGTTCGAACGAGTCAAGAATGATGCAATAAAAGTTTACAAGTAGTTTCCAAGTTCAAACGGGTCAAGATTGAAGCTACAAGTTGTTTTCATGGTGAGACGAGTCAAGAATGTAACTATAAGTTGTTTCCGAGCTCGAATGAGTCAAGAATAATGCTACAAGAGTTTACAAGTTGTTTCCATGTTCAAACAAGTCAAGATGAAGCTACAAGTTATTTCCATGTTCGAACGAGTCAAGAACGATGCCTCAAATTGTTACGAATTGGTTTCATGTTCAAATGAACCAAGAATGGTCCTACAAGATTTTACAAGTTGTTTCCATGTTAGAACTGGTCAAAAATGAAGCTATAAGTTGTTTACAAGTTCGAACATGTCAAGAATGATGCTAGAAGGGTTTATAAGTTATTTCTATGTTCAAATGTGTCAAGAATGAACCTAAAACTTGTTTGCAAGTACGAACGAGTGAAGAATGATAATACAAGAGTTTACAAGTTGTTTCCATATTCAAATGAATCAAGAATGAAGCCACAAGATGTTTCCAAGTTCGAACGAGTCAAGAATGAAGCCTCAAATTGTTATGTTGTTTCCATGTTCAACGGAGTGAAGAATGAAACTTACGAATTCGTTTCATGTTAAAATAAGCCAAGAATGGCCCTACATGAGTTTACAAGTTGTTTCCATGTGCAAACGAGTCAATAATGAAGCTACAAGTTCGAACGAGTCAAGTATGATGCTACAAGAGTTTACAAGTAGTTTCGAAGTTCAAATGGGTCAAGATTGAAGCTACAAGTTGTTTTCATGGTGAGACGAGTAAAGAATGTAGTTATAAGTTGTTTCCGAGCTCGGAGGAGTCAAGAATAATGCTACAAGAGTTTACAAGTTGTTTCCATGTTCAAACATGTCAAGATGAAGCTACAAGTTATTTTCATGTTCGAAAGAGTCAAGAATGAAGCCTCAAATTGTTACGAATTGGTTTCATGTTCAAATGAGCCAAGAATGGTCCTACAAGAGATTACAAGTTGTTTCCATGTGCAAACGAGTCAATAATGATGCTACAAGTTCGAACGAGTCAAAAATGATGCTACAAGAGTTTACAAGTAGTTTACAAGTTCAAACGGGTCAAGATTGAAGCTATAAGTTGTTTTCATGGTGAGACGAGTCAAGAGTGTAGCTATAAGTTGTTTCCGAGCTCGAATGAGTCAAGAATAATGCTACAAGAGTTTACAAGTTGTTTCCCTATTCAAACAAGTCAAGATGAAGCTACAAGTTATTTCCATGTTCGAACGAGTCAAGAATGAAGCCTCAAATTGTTACGAATTTGTTTCATGTTTGAATAAGCCAAGAATGGTCCTACATGAGTTTACAAGTTGTTTCCATGTGCAAACGAGTCAATAATGAAGGCAAGTTCGAACGAGTCAAGAATGATGCTACAAGAGTTTACAAGTAGTTTCCAAGTTCAAACGGGTCAAGATTGAAGCTACAAGTTGTTTTCATGGTGAGACGAGTCAAGAATGTAGCTATAAGTTGTTTCGGAATTCGAATGAGTCAAGAATAATGCTACAAGAGTTTACAAGTTGTGTCCATGTTCAAACAAGTCAAGATGAAGCTATAAGTTATTTCCATGTTCGAACGAGTCAAGAATTAAGCCTTAAATTGTTACGAATTGGAGTCATGTTCAAATGAGCCAAGAATGGTCCTACAAGAGATTACAAGTTGTTTCCATGTGCAAACGAGTCAATAATGAAGCTACAAGTTCGAACGAGTCAAGAATGATGCTACAAAAGTTTACAAGTAGTTTCCAAGTTCAAACGGGTCAAGATTGAAGCTACAAGTTGTTTTCATGGTGAGACGAGTCAAGAATGTAGCTATAAGTTGTTTCCGAGCTCGAATGAGTCAAGAATAATGCTACAAGAGTTTACAAGTTGTTTCCATGTTCAAACAAATCAAGATGAAGCTACAAGTTATTTCCATGTTCGAACGAGTCAAGAACGATGCCTCAAATTGTTACGAATTGGTTTCATGTTTAAATGAACCAAGAATGGTCCTACAAGATTTTACAAGTTGTTTCCATGTTAGACCTGGTCAAAAATGAAGCTATAAGTTGTTTACAAGTTCGAACATGTCAAGAATGATGCTAGAAGAGTTTACAAGTTGTTTCCATATTCAAATGTGTCAAGAATAAACCTACAACTTGTTTGCAAGTACGAACGAGTGAAGAATGATAATACAAGAGTTTACAAGTTGTTTCCATATTCAAATGAATCAAGAATGAAGCCACAAGATGTTTCCAAGTTCGAACGAGTCAAGACTGAAGCCTCAAATTGTTATGTTGTTTCCATGTTCAACGGAGTGAAGAATGAAACTTACGAATTCGTTTCATGTTAAAATAAGCCAAGAATGGCCCTACATGAGTTTACAAGGTGTTTCCATGTGCAAACGAGTCAATAATGAAGCTACAAGTTCGAACGAGTCAAGAATGATGCTACAAGAGTTTACAAGTAGTTTCCAAGTTCAAACGGGTCAAGATTGAAGCTACAAGCTGTTTTCATGGTGAGACGAGTAAAGAATGTAGTTATAAGTTGTTTCCGAGCTCGGAGGAGTCAAGAATAATGCTACAAGAGTTTACAAGTTGTTTACATGTTCAAACAGGTCAAGATGAAGCTACAAGTTATTTCCATGTTCGAACGAGTCAAGAATGAAGCCTCAAATTGTTACGAATTGGTTTCATGTTCAAATGAGCCAAAAATGGTCCTACAAGAGATTACAAGTTGTTTCCATGTGCAAACGAGTCAATAATGATGCTACAAGTTCGAACGAGTCAAGAATGATGCTACAGGAGTTTACAAGTAGTTTCCAAGTTCAAATGGGTCAAGATTGAAGCTACAAGTTATTTTCATGGTGAGACGAGTCAAGAGTATAGCTATAAGTTGTTTCCGAGCTCGAATGAGTCAAGAATAATGCTACAAGAGTTTACAAGTTGTTTCCATGTTCAAACAAGTCAAGATGAAGCTACAAGTTATTTCCATGTTTGAAGGAGTCAAGAATGAAGCCTCAAATTGTTACGAATTTGTTTCATGTTTGAATAAGCCAAGAATGGTCCTACATGAGTTTACAAGTTGTTTCCATGTGCAAACGAGTCAATAATGAAGGCAAGTTCGGACGAGTCAAGAATGATGCTACAAGAGTTTACAAGTAGTTTCCAAGTTCAAACGGGTCAAGATTGAAGCTACAAGTTGTTTTCATGGTGAGACGAGTCAAGAATGTAGCTATAATTTGTTTCCGAGCTCGAATGAGTCAAGAATAATGCTACAAGAGTTTACAAGTTGTGTCCACGTTCAAACAAGTCAAGATGAAGCTACAAGTTATTTCCATGTTCGAACGAGTCAAGAATGAAGCCTCAAATTGTTACGAATTGGTTTCATGTTAAAATGAGCCAAAAATGGTCCTACAAGAGATTACAAGTTGTTTCCATGTTCAAACAAGTCAAGATAAAGCTACAAGTTATTTCCATGTTCGAACGAGTCAAGAATGAAGCTTCAAATTGTTACGAATTTGTTTCATGTTTGAATAAGCCAAGAATGGTCCTACATGAGTTTACAAGTTGTTTCCATGTACAAACGAGTCAACAATGAAGGCAAGTTCGAACGAGTCAAGAATGATGCAACAAGAGTTTACAAGTAGTTTCCAAGTTCAAACGGGTCAAGATTGAAGCTACAAGTTGTTTTCATGGTGAGACGAGTCAAGAATGTAGCTATAAGTTGTTTCCGAGCTCGAATGAGTCAAGAATAATGCTACAAGAGTTTACAAGTTGTTTCCATGTTCAAACATGTCAAGATGAAGCTACAAGTTATTTCCATGTTCGAACGAGTCAAGAATGAAGCCTCAAATTGTTACGAATTTGTTTCATGTTTGAATAAGCCAAGAATGGTCCTGCATGAGTTTACAAGTTGTTTCCATGTGCAAACGAGTCAATAATGAAGGCAAGTTCGAACTAGTCAAGAATGATGCTACGAGAGTTTACAAGTAGTTTTCAAGTTCAAACGGGTCAAGATTGAAGGTACAAGTTGTTTTCATGGTGAGACGAGTCAAGAATGTAGCTATAAGTTATTTCCGAGCTCGAATGAGTCAAGAATAATGCTACAAGAGTTTACAAGTTGTTTCTATGTTCAAACAACTCAAGATGAAGCTACAAGTTATTTCCATGTTCGAACAAGTCAAGAATGAAGCCTCAAATTGTTACGAATTTGTTTCATGTTTGAATAAGCCAAGAATGGTCCTACATGAGTTTACAAGTTGTTTCCATGTGCAAACGAGTCAATAATGAAGGCAAGTTCGAACGAGTCAAGAATGATGCTACAAGAGTTTAGAAGTAGTTTCCAAGTTCAAACGGCTCATGGTGAGACGAGTCAAGAATGTAGCTATAAGTTGTTTCCGAGCTCGAATGAGTCAAGAATAATGCTACAAGAGTTTACACGTTGTTTCCATGTTCAAACAACTCAAGATGAAGCTACAAGTTATTTCCATGTTCGAACGAGTCAAGAATGAGGCCTCAAATTGTTACGAATTGGTTTCATGTTCAAATGAACCAAGAATGGTCATACAAGATTTTACAAGTTGTTTCCATGTTAAAACTGGTCAAAAATGAAGCTATAAGTTGTTTACAAGTTCGAACATGTCAAGAATGATGCTAGAAGAGTTTACAAGTTGTTTCCATGTTCAAATGTGTCAAGAATGAAGCTACAAGTTGTTTGCAAGTACGAACGAGTGAAGAATGATAATACAAGAGTTTACAAGTTATTTCCATATTCAAATGAGTCAAGAATGAAGCCACAAGATGTTTCCAAGTTCGAACGAGTCAAGAATGAAACCTCAAATTGTTATGTTGTTTCCATGTTTAACGGAGTGAAGAATGAAACTTACGAATTCGTTTCTTGTTAAAATTAGCCAAGAATGGTCCTACATGAGTTTACAAGTTGTTTCCATGTGCAAACGAGTCAATAATGAAGCTACATGTTCGAACGAGTCAAGAATGATGCTACAAGAGTTTACAAGTAGTTTCCAAGTTCAAACGGGTCAAAATTGAAGCTACAAGTTGTTTTCATGGTGAGACGAGTCAAGAATGTAGCTATAAGTTGTTTCCGAGCTCGAATGAGTCAAGAATAATGCTACAAGAGTTTACAAGTTGTTTCCATGTTCAAACAAGTTAAGATGAAGCTACAAGTTATTTCCATGTTCGAACGAGTCAAGAATGAAGCCTCAAATTGTTACGAATTGGTTTCATGTTCAAATGAGCCAAGAATGGTCCTACAAGAGATTACAAGTTGTTTCCATGTGCAAACGAGTCAATATTGATGCTACAAGTTTGAACGAATCAAGAATGATGCTACAAGAGTTTACAAGTAGTTTCCAAGTTCAAACGGGTCAAAATTGAAGCTACAAGTTGTTTTCATGGTGAGACGAGTCAAGAATGTAGCTATAAGTTGTTTCCGAGCTCGAATGAGTCAAGAATAATGCTACAAGAGTTTACAAGTTGTTTCCATGTTCAAACAAGTCAAGATGAAGCTACAAGTTATTTCCATGTTCGAACGAGTCAAGAATGAAGCCTCAAATTGTTACGAATTAGTTTCATGTTCAAATGAGCCAAGAATGGTCCTACAAGAGATTACATGTTGTTTCCATGTGCAAACGAGTCAATAATGATGCAACAAGTTTGAACGAATCAAGAATGATGCTACAAGAGTTTACAAGTAGTTTCCAAGTTCAACCGGGTCAAGATTGAAGCTACAAGATGTTTTCATGGTGAGACGAGTCAAGAATGTAGCTATAAATTGTTTCCGAGCTCGAATGAGTCAAGAATAATGCTACAAGAGTTTACAAGTTGTTTCCATGTTCAAACAAGTCAAGATGAAGCTACAAGTTATTTCCATGTTCGAACGAGTCAAGAATGAAGCCTCAAATTGTTACGAATTTGTTTCATGTTTGAATAAGCCAAGAATGGTCCTACATGAGTTTACAAGTTGTTTCCATGTGCAAACGAGTCAATAATGAAGCTACAAGTTCGAACGAGTCAAGAATGAAGCTACTAGAGTTTACAAGTAGTTTCCAAGTTCAAACGGGTCAAAATTGAAGCTACAAGTTGTTTTCATAGTGAGACGAGTCAAGAATGTAGCTATAAGTTGTTTCCGAGCTCGAATGAGTCAAGAATAATGCTACAAGAGTTTACAAGTTGTTTCCATGTTCAAACAAGTCAAGATGAAGCTACAAGTTATTTCCATGTTCGAACGAGTCAAGAATGAAGCCTCAAATTGTTACGAATTGGTTTCATGTTCAAATGAGCCAAGAATGGTCCTACAAGAGATTACATGTTGTTTCCATGTGCAAACGAGTCAATAATGATGCTACAAGTTGGAACGAATCAAGAATGATGCTACAAGAGTTTACAAGTAGTTTCCAAGTTCAACCGGGTCAAGATTGAAACTACAAGTTGTTTTCATGGTGAGACGAGTCAAGAATGTAGCTATAAATTGTTTCCGAGCTCGAATCAGTCAAGAATAATGCTACAAGAGTTTACAAGTTGTTTCCATGTTCAAACAAGTCAAGATGAAGCTACAAGTTATTTCCATGTTCGAACGAGTCAAGAATGAAGCCTCAAATTGTTACGAATTTGTTTCATGTTTGAATAAGCCAAGAATGGTCCTACATGAGTTTACAAGTTGTTTCCATGTGCAAACGAGTCAATAATGAAGGCAAGTTCGAACGAGTCAAGAATGACGCTACAAGAGTTTACAAGAAGTTTCCAAGTTCAAACGGGTCAAGATTGAAGCTACAAGTTGTTTTCATGGTGAGACGAGTCAAGAATGTACCTATAAGTTGTTTCCGAGTTCGAATGAGTCAAGAATAATGCTACAAGAGTTTACAAGTTGTGTCCATGTTCAAACAAGTCAAGATGAAGCTACAAGTTATTTCCATGTTCGAACGAGTCAAGAATGAAGCCTCAAATTGTTACGAATTGGAGTCATGTTCAAATGAGCCAAGAATGGTCCTACAAGAGTTTACACGTTGTTTCCATGTGCAAACGAGTCAATAATGATGTTACAAGTTCGAAGGAGTCAAGAATGATGCTACAAGAGTTTACAAGTAGTTTCCAAGTTCAAACGGGTCAAGATTGAAGCTATAAGTTATTTTCATGGTGAGACCAGTCAAGAATGTAGCTATAAGTTGTTTCCGAGCTCGAATGAGTCAAGAATAATGCTTCAAGAGTTTATAAGTTGTTTCCATGTTCAAACAAGTCAAGATGAAGCTACAACTTATTTCCATGTTCGAACGAGTCAAGAATGAAACCTCAAATTATTACGAATTGGTTTCATGTTCAAATGAACCAAGAATGGTCCTACATGAGTTTACAAGTTGTTTCCATGTGCAAACGTGTCAATAATGAAGCTACAAGTTCGAACGAGTCAAGAATGATGCTACAAGAGTTTACAAGTAGTTTCCAAGTTCAAACGGGTCAAGATTGAAGCTACAAATTGTTTTCATGGTGAGACGAGTCAAGAATGTAGCTATAAGTTGTTTCCGACCTCGGAGGAGTCAAGAATAATGCTACAAGAGTTTACAAGTTGTTTCCATGTTCAAACAAGTTAAGATGAAGCTACAAGTTATTTCCATTTTCGAACGAGTCAGGAATGAAGCCTCAAATTGTTACGAATTTGTTTCATGTTTGAATAAGCAAAGAATGGTCCTACATAAGTTTACAAGTTGTTTCCATGTGCAAATGAGTCAATAATGATGCTACAAATTTGAACGAGTCAAACTCAGTGATTCTAATGAGTGATGTTTTGTCTTTACATATGTTTTGTACTCCATCTTAATTAACATTGACAGTAACATATACAAAGTCTATCTCAGGGAAACCTCAACAATCGACAATGTTCCCACATCAATACCTATACAGACAACAGTCATTCTAAAGAATCTTTTTCCCCCAAATGGAGTTGCATTGTTTAAAAATAAAGATTTCCTCAGTTTTGCTGACACTGTATTAAATATGACGGTCTGGTGTGGCAGTTAAGTTAAGCGAGAATGGTGAAATAATACAAATATTTGAGAACAAACTTGGTAAACTGTGGAAAAATGATGGATCGCCTTAAGTTCTTGCTCATTGAGTTTTCATATTAAAATATGCCAAGAATGGTCCTACATGAGTTTACAAGTTGTTTCCATGTGCAAAAGAGTCAATAATGAAGCTACAAGTTCGAACGAGTCAAGAATGATGCTACAAGAGTTTACAAGTAGTTTCCAAGTTCAAACGGGTCAAGATTGAAGCTACAAGTTGTTTTCATGGTGAGACGAGTCAAGAATGTAGCTATAAGTTGTTTCCGAGCTCGGAGGAGTCAAGAATATTGCTACAAGAGTTTATAAGTTGTTTCCATGTTCAAATAAATCATGATGAAGCTACAAGTTATTTCCATGTTCGAACGAGTCAGGAATGAAGCCTCAAATTGTTACGAATTTGTTTCATGTTCAAATGAGCCAAGAATGGTCCTACAAGAGATTACAAGTTGTTTCCATGTGCAAACGAGTCAATAATGATGCTACAAGTTCGAACGAGTCAAAAATGATGATACAAGAGTTTACAAGTAGTTTACAAGTTCAAACGGGTCAAGATTGAAGCTATAAGTTGTTTTCATGGTGAGACGAGTCAAGAATGTACCTATAAGTTGTTTCCGAGTTCGAATGAGTCAAGAATAATGCTACAAGAGTTTACAAGTTGTGTCCATGTTCAAACAAGTCAAGATGAAGCTACAAGTTATTTCCATGTTCGAACGAGTCAAGAATGAAGCCTCAAATTGTTACGAATTGGAGTCATGTTCAAATGAGCCAAGAATGGTCCTACAAGAGTTTACATGTTGTTTCCATGTGCAAACGAGTCAATAATGATGTTACAAGTTCGAAGGAGTCAAGAATGATGCTACAAGAGTTTACAAGTAGTTTCCAAGTTCAAACGGGTCAAGATTGAAGCTATAAGTTATTTTCATGGTGAGACGAGTCAAGAATGTAGCTATAAGTTGTTTCCGAGCTCGAATGAGTCAAGAATAATGCTTCAAGAGTTTATAAGTTGTTTCCATGTTCAAACAAGTCAAGATGAAGCTACAACTTATTTCCATGTTCGAACGAGTCAAGAATGAAGCCTCAAATTATTACGAATTGGTTTCATGTTCAAATGAACCAAGAATGGTCCTACATGAGTTTACAAGTTGTTTCCATGTGCAAACGAGTCAATAATGAAGCTACAAGTTCGAACGAGTCAAGAATGATGCTACAAGAGTTTACAAGTAGTTTCCAAGTTCAAACGGGTCAAGATTGAAGCTACAAATTGTTTTCATGGTGAGATGAGTCAAGAATGTAGCTATAAGTTGTTTCCGAGCTCGGAGGAGTCAAGAATAATGCTACAAGAGTTTACAAGTTGTTTCCATGTTCAAACAAGTTAAGATGAAGCTACAAGTTATTTCCATTTTCGAACGAGTCAAGAATGAAGCCTCAAATTGTTACGAATTTGTTTCATGTTTGAATAAGCAAAGAATGGTCCTACATAAGTTTACAAGTTGTTTCCATGTGCAAATGAGTCAATAATGATGCTACAAATTTGAACGAGTCAAACTCAGTGATTCTAATGAGTGATGTTTTGTCTTTACATATGTTTTGTACTCCATCTTAATTAACATTGACAGTAACATATACAAAGTCTATCTCAGGGAAACCTCAACAATCGACAATGTTCCCACATCAATACCTATACAGACAACAGTCATTCTAAAGAATCTTTTTCCCCCAAATGGAGTTGCATTGTTTAAAAATAAAGATTTCCTCAGTTTTGCTGACACTGTATTAAATATGACGGTCTGGTGTGGCAGTTAAGTTAAGCGAGAATGGTGAAATAATACAAATATTTGAGAACAAACTTGGTAAACTGTGGAAAAATGATGGATCGCCTTAAGTTCTTGCTCATTGAGTTTTCATATTAAAATATGCCAAGAATGGTCCTACATGAGTTTACAAGTTGTTTCCATGTGCAAAAGAGTCAATAATGAAGCTACAAGTTCGAACGAGTCAAGAATGATGCTACAAGAGTTTACAAGTAGTTTCCAAGTTCAAACGGGTCAAGATTGAAGCTACAAGTTGTTTTCATGGTGAGACGAGTCAAGAATGTAGCTATAAGTTGTTTCCGAGATCGGAGGAGTCAAAAATATTGCTACAAGAGTTTATAAGTTGTTTCCATGTTCAAATAAATCATGATGAAGCTACAAGTTATTTCCATGTTCGAACGAGTCAGGAATGAAGCCTCAAATTGTTACGAATTTGTTTCATGTTCAAATGAGCCAAGAATGGTCCTACAAGAGATTACAAGTTGTTTCCATGTGCAAACGAGTCAATAATGATGCTACAAGTTCGAACGAGTCAAAAATGATGATACAAGAGTTTACAAGTAGTTTACAAGTTCAAATGGGTCAAGATTGAAGCTATAAGTTGTTTTCATGGTGAGACGAGTAAAGAGTGTAGCTATAAGTTGTTTCCGAGCTCGAATGAGTCAAGAATAATGCTACAAGAGTTTACAAGTTGTTTCCCTATTCAAACAAGTCAAGATGAAGCTACAAGTTATTTCCATGTTCGAACGAGTCAAGAATGAAGCCTCAAATTGTTACGAATTTGTTTCATGTTTGAATAAGCCAAGAATGGTCCTACATGACTTTACAAGTTGTTTCCATGTGCAAACGAGTCAATAATGAAGGCAAGTTCGAATGAGTCAAGAATGATGCTACAAGAGTTTACAAGTAGTTTCCAAGTTCAAACGGGTCAAGATTGAAGCTACAAGTTGTTTTCATGGTGAGACGAGTCAAGAATGTAGCTACAAGTTGTTTCTGAGCTCGAATGAGTCAAGAATATTGCTACAAGAGTTTATAAGTTGTTTCCATGTTCAAACAGGTCAAGATGAAGCTACAAGTTATTTCCATGTTCGAACGAGTCAAGAATGAAGGCTCAAATTATTACGAATTGGTTTCATGTTCAAATGAACCAAGAATTGTCCTACATGAGTTTACAAGTTGTTTCCATGTACAAACGAGTCAATAATGAAGCTACAAGTTCGAACGAGTCAAGAATGATGCTACAAGAGTTTACAAGTAGTTTCCATGTTCAAACGGGTCAAGATTGAAGCTACAAGTTGTTTTCATGGTGAGACGAGTCAAGAATGTAGCTATAAGTTGTTTCCGAGCTCGGAGGAGTCAAGAATAATGCTACAAGAATTTACAAGTTGTTTCCATGTTCAAACAAGTCAAGATGAAGGTACAAGTTATTTCCATGTTCGAACGAGTCAAGAATGAAGCCTCAAATTGTTACGAATTTGTTTCATGTTTGAATAAGCCAAGAATGGTCCTACATGAATTTACAAGTTGTTTCCATGTACAAACGAGTCAATAATGATGCTACAAGTTCGAACGAGTCAAGAATGATGCTACAAGAGGTTACAAGTAGTTTCCAAGATCAAACGGGCAAGAATGAAGCTACAACTTTTTCATGGTGAAACGAGTCAAGAATGAAGCTATAAGTTATTTCCTAGCTCGAACGAGTCATGAATAATGCTTTAAGAGTTTACAAGTTGTTTCCATGTTCAAACAAGACAAGATGAAGCTACAAGTTATTTCCATGTTCGAACGAGTCAAGAATGAAGCCTCAAATTGTTACGAATTTGTTACATGTTTGAATAAGCCAAGAATGGTCCTACATGAGTTTACAAGTTGTTTCCATGTGCAAACGAGTCAATAATGAAGCTACAAGTTCAAACGAGTCAAGAATTATGCTAGAAGAGTTTACAAGTACTTTCCAAGTTCAAACGGGTCAAGATTGAAACTACAAGTTGTTTTTATGGTGAGACGAGTCAAGAATGTAGCTATAAGTTGTTTTCGAGCTCGAATGAGTCAAGAATAATGCTACAAGAGTTTACAAGTTGTTTCCATGTTCAAACAAGTCAAGATGAAGCTACAAGTTATTTCCATGTTCGAACGAGTCAAGAATGAGGCCTCAAATTGTTACGAATTGGTTTCATGTTCAAATGAACCAAGAATGGTCGTACAAGATTTTACAAGTTGTTTCCATGTTAGAAATGGTAAAAAATGAAGCTATAAGTTGTTTACAAGTTCGAACATGTCAAGAATGATGCTAGAAGAGTTTACAAGTTGTTTCCATGTTCAAATGTGTCAAGAATGAAGCTACAAGTTGGTTGCAAGTACGAACGAGTGAAGAATGATAATACAAGAGTTTACAAGTTGTTTCCATATTCAAATGAGTCAAGAATGAAGCCACAAGATGTTTCCAAGTTCGAACGAGTCAAGAATGAAGCCTCAAATTGTTATGTTGTTTCCATGTTCAACGGAGTGAAGAATGAAACTTACGAATTCGTTTCATGTTAAAATAAGCCAAGAATGGCCCTACATGAGTTTACAAGGTGTTTCCATGTGCAAACGAGTCAATAATGAAGCTACAAGTTCGAACGAGTCAAGAATGATGCTACAAGAGTTTACAAGTAGTTTCCAAGTTCAAACGGGTCAAGATTGAAGCTACAAGCTGTTTTCATGGTGAGACGAGTAAAGAATGTAGTTATAAGTTGTTTCCGAGCTTGGAGGAGTCAAGAATAATGCTACAAGAGTTTACAAGTTGTTTCCATGTTCAAAAAAGTCAAGATGAAGCTACAAGTTATTTCCATGTTCGAACGAGTCAAGAATGAAGTCTCAAATTGTTACGAATTGGTTTCATGTTCAAATGAGCCAAGAATGGTCCAACAAGAGATTACAAGTTGTTTCCATGTGCAAACGAGTCAATAATGAAGCTACAAGTTCGAACGAGTCAAGAATGATGCTACAAGAGTTTACAAGTAGTTTCCATGTTCAAACGGGTCAAGATTGAAGCTACAAGTTGTTTTCATGGTTAGACGAGTCAAGAATGTAGCTATAAGTTGTTTCCGAGCTCGGAGGAGTCAAGAATAATGCTACAAGAATTTACAAGTTATTTCCATGTACAAACAAGTCAAGATGAAGGTACAAGTTATTTCCATGTTCGAACGAGTCAAGAATGAAGCCTCAAGTTGTTATGAATTTGTTTCATGTTTGAATAAGCCAAGAATGGTCCTACATGAATTTACAAGTTGTTTCCATGTGCAAACGAGTCAATAATGATGCTACAAGTTCGAACGAGTCAAGAATGATGCTACAAGAGGTTACAAGTAGTTTCCAAGATCAAACGGGCAAGAATGAAGCAACAACTTTTTCATGGTGAAATGAGTCAAGAATGAAGCTATAAGTTATTTCCTAGCTCGAACGAGTCATGAATAATGCTTTAAGAGTTTACAAGTTATTTCCATGTTCAAACAAGTCAAGATGAAGCTACAAGTTATTTCCATGTTCGAACGAGTCAAGAATGAAGCCTCAAATTGTTACGAATTTGTTACATGTTTGAATAAGCCAAGAATGGTCCTACATGAGTTTACAAGTTGTTTCCATGTGCAAACGAGTCAATAATGAAGCTACAAGTTCAAACGAGTCAAGAATTATGCTAGAAGAGTTTACAAGTAGTTTCCAAGTTCAAACGGGTCAAGATTGTAACTACAAGTTGTTTTTATGGTGAGACGAGTCAAGAATGTAGCTATAAGTTGTTTCCGAGCTCGAATGAGTCAAGAATAATGCTACAAGAGTTTACAAGTTGTTTCCATGTTCAAACAAGTCAAGATGAAGCTACAAGTTATTTCCATGTTCGAACGAGTCAAGAATGAGGCCTCAAATTGTTACGAATTGGTTTCATGTTCAAATGAACCAAGAATGGTCGTACAAGATTTTCCAAGTTGTTTCCATGTTAGAAATGGTCAAAAATGAAGCTATAAGTTGTTTACAAGTTCGAACATGTCAAGAATGATGCTAGAAGATTTTACAAGTTGTTTCCATGTTCAATTGTGTCAAGAATGAAGCTACAAGTTGTTTGCAAGTACGAACGAGTGAAGAATGATAATACAAGAGTTTACAAGTTGTTTCCATATTTAAATGAGTCAAGAATGAAGCCACAAGATGTTTCCAAGTTTGAACGAGTCAAGAATGAAGCCTCAAATTGTTATGTTGTTTCCATGTTCAACGGAGTGAAGAATGAAACTTACGAATTCGTTTCATGTTAAAATAAGCCAAGAATGGTCCTACATGAGTTTACAAGTTGTTTCCATGTGCAAACGAGTCAATAATGAAGCTACAAGTTCGAACGAGTCAAGAATGATGCTACAAGAGTTTACAAGTAGTTTCCAAGTTCAAACGGGTCAAGATTGAAGCTACAAGTTGTTTTCATGGTGAGACGAGTCAAGAATGTAGCTATAAGTTGTTTCCGAGCTCGGAGGAGTCAAGAATAATGCTACAAGAGTTTATAAGTTGTTTCCATGTTCAAATAAATCATGATGAAGCTACAAGTTATTTCCATGTTCGAACGAGTCAAGAATGAAGCCTCAAATTGTTACGAATTTGTTTCATGTTCAAATGAGCCAAGAATGGTCCTACAAGAGATTACAAGTTGTTTCCATGTGCAAACGAGTCAATAATGATGCTACAAGTTCGAACGAGTCAAAAATGATGCTACAAGAGTTTACAAGTAGTTTACAAGTTCAAACGGGTCAAGATTGAAGCTATAAGTTGTTTTCATGGTGAGACGAGTCAAGAGTGTAGCTATAAGTTGTTTCCGAGCTCGAATGAGTCAAGAATAATGCTACAAGAGTTTACAAGTTGTTTCCCTATTCAAACAAGTCAAGATGAAGCTACAAGTTATTTCCATGTTCGAACGAGTCAAGAATGAAGCCTCAAATTGTTACGAATTTGTTTCATGTTTGAATAAGCCAAGAATGGTCCTACATGAGTTTACAAGTTGTTTCCATGTGCAAACGAGTCAATAATGAAGGCAAGTTCGAACGAGTCAAGAATGATGCTACAAGAGTTTACAAGTAGTTTCCAAGTTCAAACGGGTCAAGATTGAAGCTACAAGTTGTTTTCATGGTGAGACGAGTCAAGAATGTAGTTATAAGTTGTTTCCGAGCTCCAATGAGTCAAGAATAATGCTACAAGAGTTTATAAGTTGTTTCCATGTTCAAACAGGTCAAGATGAAACTACAAGTTATTTCCATGTTCGAACGAGTCAAGAATGAAGCCTCAAATTGTTACGAATTGGTTTCATGTTCAAATGAACCAAGAATGGTCCTACATGAGTTTACAAGTTGTTTCCATGTACTAACGAGTCAATAATGAAGCTACAAGTTCGAACGAGTCAAGAATGATGCTACAAGAGTTTACAAGTAGTTTCCAAATTCAAACGGGTCAAGATTGAAGCTACAAGTTGTTTTCATGTGCAAACGAGTCAATAATGATGCTACAAGTTCGAACGAGTCAAGAATGATGCTACAAGAGTTTACAAGTAGTTTCCAAATTCAAACGGGTCAAGATTGAAGCTGCAAGTTGTTTTCATGGTGAGACGAGTCAAGAATGTAGCTATAAGTTGTTTCCTAGCTCGAATGAGTCAAGAATAATGCTACAAGAGTTTACAAGTTGTTTCCCTGTTCAAACAAGTCAAGATGAAGCTACAAGTTATTTCCATGTTCGAACGAGTCAAGAATGAAGCCTCAAATTGTTACGAATTTGTTTCATGTTTGAATAAGCCAAGAATGGTCCTACATGAGTTTACAAGTTGTTTCCATGAGCAAACGAGTCAATAATGAAGGCAAGTTCGAACGAGTCAAGAATGATGCTACAAGAGTTTACAAGTAGTTTCCAAGTTCAAACGGGTCAAGATTGAAGCTACAAGTTGTTTTCATGGTGAGACGAGTCAAGAATGTAGCTATAAGTTGTTTCCGAGCTCGAATGAGTCAAGAATAATGCTACAAGAGTTTACAAGTTGTGTCCATGTTCAAACAAGTCAAGATGAAGCTACAAGTTATTTCCATGTTCGAACGAGTCAAGAATGAAGCCTCAAATTATTACGAATTGGGTTCATGTTCAAATGAGCCAAGAATGGTCCTACAAGTTGTTTCCATGTGCAAACGAGTCAATAATGATGCTACAAGTTCGAACGAATTAAGAATGATGCTACAAGAGTTTACAAGTAGTTTCCAAGTTCAAACGGGTCAAGATTGAAGCTACAAGTTGTTTTCATGGTGAGACGAGTCAAGAATGTAGCTATAAGTTGTTTCCGAGCTCGAATGAGTCAAGAATATTGCTACAAGAGTTTATAAGTTGTTTCCATGTTCAAACAGGTCAAGATGAAGCTACAAGTTAATTCCATGTTCGAACGAGTCAAGAATGAAGCCTCAAATTGTTACTAATTGGTTTCATGTTCAAATGAACCAAAGAATGGTCCTACATGAGTTTACAAGTTGTTTCCATGTACAAACGAGTCAATAATGAAGTACAAGTTCGAACGAGTCAAGAATGATGCTACAAGAGTTTACAAGTAGTTTCCATGTTCAAACGGGTCAAGAATGAAGCTACAAGTTGTTTTCATGGTGAGACGAGTCAAGAATGTAGCTATAAGTTGTTTCCAAGCTCGGAGGAGTCAAGAATAATGCTACAAGAATTTACAAGTTGTTTTCATGTTCAAACAAGTCAAGATGAAGGTACAAGTTATTTCCATGTTCGAACGAGTCAAGAATGAAGCCTCAAATTGTTACGAATTTGTTTCATGTTTGAATAAGCCAAGAATGGTCCTACATGAATTTACAAGTTGTTTCCATGTGCAAACGAGTCAATAATGATGCTACAAGTTCGAACGAGTCAAGAATGATGCTACAAGAGTTTACAAGTAGTTTCCAAGTTCAAACGGGCAAGAATGAAGCTATAAGTTATTTTCATGGTGAGACGAGTCAAGAATGTAGCTATAAGTTGTTTCCGAGCTCGAATGAGTCAAAAATAATGCTTCAAGAGTTTATAAGTTGTTTCCATGTTCAAACAAGTCAAGATGAAGCTACAAGTTATTTCCATGTTCGAACGAGTCAAGAATGAAGCCTCAAATTGTTACGAATTGGTTTCATGTTCAAATGAACCAAGAATGGTCCTACATGAGTTTACAAGTTGTTTCCATGTTAGAAATGGTCAAAAATGAAGCTATAAGTTGTTTACAAGTTCGAACATGTCAAGAATGATGCTAGAAGAGTTTACAAGTTGTTTCCATGTTCAAATGTGTCAAGAATGAAGCTACAAGTTGTTTGCAAGTACGAACGAGTGAAGAATGATAATACAAGAGTTTACAAGTTGTTTCCATATTCAAATGAGTCAAGAATGAAGCCACAAGATGTTTCCAAGTTCGAACGAGTCAAGAATGAAGCCTCAAATTGTTATGTTGTTTCCATGTTTAACGGAGTGAAGAATGAAACTTACGAATTCGTTCCTTGTTAAAATAAGCCAAGAATGGTCCTACATGAGTTTACAAGTTGTTTCCATGTGCAAACGAGTCAATAATGAAGCTACAAGTTCGAACGAGTCAAGAATGATGCTACAAGAGTTTACAAGTAGTTTCCAAGTTCAAACGGGTCAAGATTGAAGCTACAAGTTGTTTTCATGGTGAGACGAGTCAAGAATGTAGCTATAAGTTGTTTCCGAGCTCGGAGAAGTCAAGAATAATGCTACAAGAATTTACAAGTTGTTTCCATGTTCAAACAAGTCAAGATGAAGGTACAAGTTATTTCCATGTTCGAACGAGTCAAGAATGAAGCCTCAAATTGTTACGAATTGGGTTCATGTTCAAATGAGCCAAGAATGGTCCTACAAGTTGTTTCCATGTGCAAACGAGTCAATAATGAAGCTACAAGTTCAAACGAGTCAAGAATGATGCTAGAAGAGTTTACAAGTAGTTTCCAAGTTCAAACGGGTCAAGATTGAAACTACAAGTTGTTTTTATGGTGAGACGAGTCAAGAATGTAGCTATAAGTTGTTTCCGAGCTCGAATGAGTCAAGAATAATGCTACAAGAGTTTACAAGTTGTTTCCATGTTCAAACAAGTCAAGATGAAGCTACAAGTTATTTCCATGTTCGAACGAGTCAAGAATGAGGCCTCAAATTGTTACGAATTGGTTTCATGTTCAAATGAACCAAGAATGGTCGTACAAGATTTTACAAGTTGTTTCCATGTTAGAAATGGTCAAAAATGAAGCTATAAGTTGTTTACAAGTTCGAACATGTCAAGAATGATGCTAGAAGAGTTTACAAGTTGTTTCCATGTTCAAATGTGTCAAGAATGAAGCTACAAGTTGTTTGCAAGTACGAACGAGTGAAGAATGATAATACAAGAGTTTACAAGTTGTTTCCATATTCAAATGTCAAGAATGAAGCCACAAGATGTTTCCAAGTTCGAACGAGTCACGAATGAAGCCTCAAATTGTTATGTTGTTTCCATGTTTAACGGAGTGAATAATGAAACTTACGAATTCGTTTCTTGTTAAAATAAGCCAAGAATGGTCCTACATGAGTTTACAAGTTGTTTCCATGTGCAAACGAGTCAATAATGAAGCTACAAGTTCGAACGAGTCAAGAATGATGCTACAAGAGTTTACAAGTAGTTTCCAAGTTTAAACGGGTCAAAATTGAAGCTACAAGTTGTTTTCATGGTGAGACGAGTCAAGAATGTAGCTATAAGTTGTTTCCGAGCTCAAATGAGTCAAGAATAATGCTACAAGAGTTTACAAGTTGTTTCCATGTTCAGACAAGTCAAGATGAAGCTACAAGTTATTTCCATGTTCGAACGAGTCAAGAATGAAGCCTCAAATTGTTACGAGTTTGTTTCATGTTTGAATAAGCCAAGAATGGTCCTACATGAGTTTACAAGTTGTTTCCATGTGCAAACGAGTCAATAATGAAGGCAAGTTCGAACGAGTCAAGAATGACGCTACAAGAGTTTACAAGAAGTTTCCAAGTTCAAACGGGTCAAGATTGAAGCTACAAGTTGTTTTCATGGTGAGACGAGTCAAGATGTAGCTATAAGTTGTTTCCGAGCTCGAATGAGTCAAGAATAATGCTACAAGAGTTTACAAGTTGTGTCCATGTTCAAACAAGTCAAGATGAAGCTACAAGTTATTTCCATGTTCGAACGAGTCAAGAATGAAGCCTCAAATTGTTACGAATTGGTTTCATGTTCAAATGAGCCAAGAATGGTCCTACAAGAGATTACAAGTTGTTTCCATGTGCTAACGAGTCAATAATGATGCTACAAGTTTGAACGAATCAAGAATGATGCTACAAGAGTTTACTAGTAGTTTCCAAGTTCAAACGGGTAAAGATTGAAGCTACAAGTTGTTTTCATGGTGAGACGAGTCAAGAATGTAGCTATAAATTGTTTCCGAGCTCGAATGAGTCAAGAATAATGCTACAAGAGTTTACAAGTTGTTTCCATGTTCAAACAAGTCAAGATGAAGCTACAAGTTATTTCCATGTTCGAACGAGTCAAGAATGAAGCCTCAAATTGTTACGAATTTGTTTCATGTTTGAATAAGCCAAGAATGGTCCTACATGAGTTTACAAGTTGTTTCCATGTGCAAACGAGTCAATAATGAAGGCAAGTTCGAACGAGTCAAGAATGACGCTACAAGAGTTTACAAGAAGTTTCCAAGTTCAAACGGGTCAAGATTGAAGCTACAAGTTGTTTTCATGGTGAGACGAGTCAAGATGTAGCTATAAGTTGTTTCCGAGCTCGAATGAGTCAAGAATAATGCTACAAGAGTTTACAAGTTGTGTCCATGTTCAAACAAGTCAAGATGAAGCTACAAGTTATTTCCATGTTCGAACGAGTCAAGAATGAGGCCTCAAATTGTTACGAATTGGTTTCATGTTCAAATGAACCAAGAATGGTCGTACAAGATTTTACAAGTTGTTTCCATGTTAGAAATGGTCAAAAATGAAGCTATAAGTTGTTTACAAGTTCGAACATGTCAAGAATGATGCTAGAAGAGTTTACAAGTTGTTTCCATGTTCAAATGTGTCAAGAATGAAGCTACAACTTGTTTGCAAGTACGAACGAGTGAAGAATGATCATACAAGAGTTTACAAGTTGTTTCCTTTTTCAAATGAGTCAAGAATGAAGCCACAAGATGTTTCCAAGTTCGAACGAGTCAAGAATGAAGCCTCAAATTATTATGTTGTTTCCATGTTCAACGGAGTGAATAATGAAACTTACGAATTCGTTTCATGTTAAAATAAGCCAAGAATGGTCCTACATAAGTTTACAAGTTGTTTCCATGTGCAAACGAGTCAATAATGAAGCTACAAGTTCGAACGAGTCAAGAATGATGCTACAAGAGTTTACAAGTAGTTTCCAAGTTCAAACGGGTCAAAATTGAAGCTACAAGTTGTTTTCATGGTGAGACGAGTCAAGAATGTAGCTATAAGTTGTTTCCGAGCTCGAATGAGTCAAGAATAATGCTACAAGAGTTTACAAGTTGTTTCCATGTTCAACAGGTCAAGATGAAGCTACAAGTTATTTCCATGTTCGAACGAGTCAAGAATGAAGCCTCAAATTGTTACGAATTGGTTTCATGTTCAAATGAGCCAAGAATGGTCCTACAAGAGATTACAAGTTGTTTCCATTTGCAAACGAGTCAATAATGATGCTACAAGTTTGATCGAATCAAGAATGATGCTACAAGAGTTTACAAGTAGTTTCCAAGTTCAACCGGGTCAAGATTGAAGCTACAAGTTGTTTTCATGGTGAGACGAGTCAAGAATGTAGCTATAAATTGTTTCCGAGCTCGAATGAGTCAAGAATAATGCTACAAGAGTTTACAAGTTGTTTCCATGTTCAAACAAGTCAAGATGAAGCTACAAGTTATTTCCATGTTCGAACGAGTCAAGAATGAAGCCTTAAATTGTTACGAATTTGTTTCATGTTTGAATAAGCCAAGAATGGTCCTACATGAGTTTACAAGTTGTTTCCATGTGCAAACGAGTAAATAATGAAGGCAAGTTCGAACGAGTCAAGAATGACGCTACAAGAGTTTACAAGAAGTTTCCAAGTTCAAACGGGTCAAGATTGAAGCTACAAGTTGTTTTCATGGTGAGACGAGTCAAGATGTAGCTATAAGTTGTTTCCGAGCTCGAATGAGTCAAGAATAATGCTACAAGAGTTTACAAGTTGTGTCCATGTTCAAACAAGTCAAGATGAAGCTACAAGTTATTTCCATGTTCGAACGAGTCAAGAATGAAGTCTCAAATTGTTACGAATTGGTTTCATGTTCAAATGAGCCAAGAATGGTCCTACAAGAGATTACAAGTTGTTTCCATGTGCAAACGAGTCAATAATGATGCTACAAGTTTGAACAAATCAAGAATGATGCTACAAGAGTTTACAAGTAGTTTCCAAGTTCAAACGGGTCAAGATTGAAGCTACAAGTTGTTTTCATGGTGAGACGAGTCAAGAATGTAGCTATAAATTGTTTCCGAGCTCGAATGAGTCAAGAATATTGCTACAAGAGTTTACAAGTTGTTTCCATGTTCAAACAAGTCAAGATGAAGCTACAAGTTATTTCCATGTTCGAACGAGTCAAGAATGAAGCCTCAAATTGTTATGAATTTGTTTCATGTTTGAATAAGCCAAGAATGGTCCTACATGAGTTTACAAGTTGTTTCCATGTGCAAACGGGTCAATAATGAAGGCAAGTTCGAACGAGTCAAGAATGACGCTACAAGAGTTTACAAGAAGTTTCCAAGTTCAAACGGGTCAAGATTGAAGCTACAAGTTGTTTTCATGGTGAGACGAGTCAAGATGTAGCTATAAGTTGTTTCCGAGCTCGAATGAGTCAAGAATAATGCTACAAGAGTTTACAAGTTGTGTCCATGTTCAAACAAGTCAAGATGAAGCCAAAGTTATTTCCATGTTCGAACGAGTCAAGAATGAAGCCTCCAATTGTTACGAGTTGGTTTCATGTTCAAATGAGCCTAGAATGGTCCTACAAGAGTTTACAAGTTGTTTCCATGTGCAAACGAGTCAATAATGATGCTACAAGTTCGAACGAGTAAAGAATGATGCTACAAGAGTTTACAAGTAGTTTCCAAAGGACTCGTTCAAATGTTTCTCTCTCTAGATATTTCCTCTCCCTTCACTCTAGGTTAGGTTTTTCTCTTTTTTCAGCCGCTTTTACAAAACCCTAATTCCCTTCTACCAAATCTACCTTCACGAATCCATCTCTTCACTTCGTACACCTATACACTAAATTTCTTATATCTATATTTCTTTTCTTCTCCTTCCCCCCCTTTCTCTCCATTATGGTTAGTCAATCTTCGAATTGTGACTCTGAGGGTTTCCCTGTGGATCATGGCGGTAATAGATTAGAGGATTTTGCTGAGTTTACTGATGTCACGGGTCCTTTTGCTATTTCTGAAGCTGTTCTTCAAGAGTTAATGGCTGGTTCCTTAAGAGGAGAAGAGCCCTCGCATATTGAAGCAGACGTGTTTGAAGGCTTGCTTACAGTGCCTATTTCTTCTGTTTCGAGAGGTGCTGCTACAGGCTTTGATGCTCCTAAGGTTTTGAATAGCTCTTCGGGGGAATCCCGGTTGTGGAGGAGGGGTTTGTTGAAGATGAGGTGGTTCCTGCTAATGCTTCTTCTATTTCGACTACGGTTAAAGCTGCTTATTCAGTCTCTAAGCGAGAAAGAGAAAAGCTTGTGCAAGCTAGAGGGTTAATTCAACAGTTGCAAAAATTTATTCAAAGGAAAGGTTTATCATGGAGTGAAGCTTCTAGTAGTGGCGTTAGAGACAATGATGTGTTCAATTCATGTCTGGGAGTATCAAAATCCTCCACTTTTATTGATGGAAGAGATGAGTTTGGGCTGCCTATATTTACCAGTGGAGGTAACCGTTACAATGCTGATAAGCTGTTTAATGTTATGCCTCAGTCAAACTCTAAGGCTGATATTCCGCCTTCAAGTTTAGAGAAGCTGAAGGGTACTCATTCTTCTGAAGACAAGGTGTTTGAGGGTTTGTCTCAGAACACTTCATTTGTACCAGATGGAAAGCTCGTGGGTATTTTGGATGAAAATTTTCCACCACTTTCCAACCTGAAGCCTGCTTTTAAGCCACCTGTGGAACCCTTGGTCGTTGATGATGCTAAAGATAATGTTGGGTGTGCTAACACCAAGCCTGGTGCCTCGACTTCTTGGTCAAATGTTGTTAGATCTCCACCGCCTGTTACTGAAGTTTTGTTTGACTATTGCCCTAGGCCAGCGGGTTCTACGGTTGTCTCCCCGCCAGAGGAGGTTCTTAAGGAGGGTAATGAAAAATTCAAGCTTTGTCTATTTGGTACTTTCTCCAAAGGGACGCTCCCCTATAATGCTGTTGTTAATTTTGCTCGGAAAGCTTGGGGTAATCGTGGTCTGGTTAATGTTTCACAGAAGGAGAGTCATGTCTTCTTTTTCAAGTTCAATTCTTTGGTTGCTCTAAATGCTGTGTTGTCCCGTGGGACTTGGTATGTTAATCGTAAACCTATGTTAGTTAAGGCTTGGGAAACTTTTACTAATGCTACTAGTGTTGATTATATCCCATTGTGGGTGAAGTTTAGTAAGATTCCAGATTGATACTGGACGCGCAAGGGGTTAAGCTGGCTTGGTAGTGCCATTGGGCGTCCTCTGTGTGCTGATGAACTAACCTCAAAACTAGAAATCCTACCATTTGCGAAAATGTGTGTAGAGTACAAAGTGGGTGATGATTTACTTGGGAAAATTGTCGTAGAAGCTTTAGATCCAGTCTCGGGTAATAAATATGAAACTGAAGTTTTAGTTTCCTATCCTTCGAAGCCACTGGTTTGCTCTTCTTGCTGCTCTTTAGGCCATCTAGTTGGGGCCTGTCCTGTCACGAAGCGAGTGTGGGTGATGAAAAGTATTCAAGGGCAAGATTCTAATGTTACTGGTGCTACTACTGTGAAAGCAACTGTTGATAAGTTAATAATTTCTACTCAGCCATTAGAACCTCCCAATAGTGGTTCTCTTTCTCCTGGTCGCAATATCCCATCTGTAGTTGAGGAGATTGAGGCCTCACCATCCCCTGATTGCCATTTCAAAAATCTGAAGCGCGTTGATGAAGTGGATATTAAGAGGGTTGCTGCTGGTACTAGCAATTTATCAAAATCTCAGAAAAAACGGTTGCGAAGGGCCTCGGGGAAGTCTACTCCCCCACAACTATCTTAATTTTTATGGTAGTTGATTTTTGTTCCTATAATATTAGGGGTCTCAATAATAAGCAGACTTTTGTCAAAGATTTTATTAGCATGAACAATTTGTCATTCTTATCTCTTATAGAAACTCATGTTAAAATAGATTCTGCACCTTTTGTATCTAATTTTATTTGCCCTCGTTTCTCTTGGGTTTTTAATTATGATCATCATTACAATGGCCGTATTTGGCTTGGTTTTGACCCTAATATTTGGAATTTAACTATTATTTCTTCTTCCGCTCAACATATAACGTGTACAGTGCATCGTTGTTCTACACAAGAGAGTTTTGTTGCTTCTTTCATCTATGGTTTTAATACAGCTGTGCAGCGGCGTAGTTTATGGGATGACCTTGTGGCTATTCAGTCGACTTTGACAAATGACACAGCTTGGTGCTTAATAGGTGATTTTAATGTCACGCTAGACCCATATGAAGCAAGTAATGGTCTGAATTGGACATCTAGCATCATTGAGTTCAAAAACTTCATTGCTCAAATTGGAGTTATGGATTTGAGGAGTACGGGGCCTATGTTCACGTGGTGGGATAGCAATGTTGTGTCCCCTATTTTTAAAAAATTGGATCGTTGTATGATTAACGGAGCCTGGTTAAGCAAGTTTTCTTTGGCCATGGGAGCTGTTCTTCTGCGAGGATTGTCGGATCACTGCCCATTTGCTGTCAACATGGGTATTCTACAGGAGAGGATTTGCAGGCCCTTTCAGTTTTTTAATCACCTTCTGTTGTCTCCAAAGTTCCTTGAGGAGGTGAGTAGAGCTTGGCAACCTGTTGTAATTGGTAATCCTTGGTTTATACTTACAACTAAGCTGAAACGGGTTAAAGATGCAATGCGAAAGCTCAATGCAGAGCGTGGCAACCTTCATGTTTCTGTTAATGAGGCTAGGTCAACACTTCTCGCTTTCCAATCTTCACTTCCTGTTCAGCCATCCCAAGCCCAGTTAATGGAAGAAGAATCTTTAATCATGAAGCTTCAACATGCTCTTAGTCTAGAGGAAACTTTGTTACGACAGAAGTCCAGGGTAACATGGCTTAAGAGCGGGGACTCCAACTCCAAATTTTTTTATAATGCTTGTAAGAACTGATGGAATACAAACAAAATTTTGGAGTTAATTGATGACTTAGGAAATCTACATACAACCCATAGAAATATTTCTAATGTTGCGACCAATTTTTATGCCAATCTCTTGGGGCAAGTTGCTACTGTTGAAGCTATTCCAGAGGATTTGCAGCTTCCATCCCTTACTATTGACCAGCAAGAGGAGCTTCAACAGCCTTTTACCCATTCTGATGTTTGGAATACATTGCAAAGTATAGCAAAAAATAAATGTCCAGGCCCAGATGGCTTCACGGTGGAGTTTTATGTTGCTAGTTGGAGTATTATAGGTGTCGATGTGTCAAATGCGGTGCTTCACTTCTTTCAGACATACCATATGCCTAGAATAATAAACTCTACAGCTATTGCATTGGTACCAAAACAACAACATGCTACAGTCATCTCTGATTTTCGACCGATTGCTTGTTGTAACATTTTGTACAAGTGTATCACAAAGATGATTGGTTCACGGTTAAAGAGAATTTTGCCTTCCATTATCTCCCCCTTTCAATCAGCTTTTGTTCCGAATCGTTTAATTGGTGACAACATTCTTCTAGCGCAATCTCTCTGTGCGAAGTATCATCTCAGTTCTGGGCAACCTAGGTGTGTCATTAAACTAGATCTGGAGAAGGCCTTCGACACCTTAAACTGGAATTTTCTGTTGCAAGTTCTTCAACGTATGGGTTTCCCTGCTAACTTCATGACCTGGGTTCATGTGTGTATCAAATCCTGTATGCTTTCAGTTAAAGTAAATGGCTCACTAGACGGCTACTTTGGTGCAAAAGCTGGGTTACGACAAGGGGACCCAATGTCCCCGTATCTTTTTGTAATTGCCATGGAAGCTCTCACGGCTTGCCTCAAGAAATTTACGGATGCAGCTGAGTTTAAATATCACTGGCAGGCAAATAAACTGAACATCACGCATCTTATTTTTGCCGATGATGTTTTGCTCTTTTCCTATGGTGATCGGGCTTCTATAGATAATTTAATGGCTGGCATTAATCTATTCTCTTCTATCTCCGGATTACATCCAAATAAATTGAAAAGTTCTTGTTTATTTATAAATGTGGATGAAGATACTCGGTTGCATACATTGGGACTAACTCAGTTTCAACTGGGTACTTTACCTATTCGGTACTTGGGGCTTCCTCTTCTAACAACCAAACTCTCTCAGCGGGATTGCAATGCTTTAATTATGAGAATTCGTGGTCGTATTGATAGCTGGACAACAAAAACTCTGAGTCACGCTGAGAGATTACAACTAATAAAAGTGGTACTTTTTAGCATACAAAGTTATTGGTCTACACACTTGTTCCTTCCAAAATCTATCCTAAACAACTTCAAACTCTATTTGTGAAATTCCTGTGGGGAGGTTCTTCTTCGAATTCGAAACAAGTGAAGGTCGCCTGGAAAGACTGTTGTGTTCCTAAAGTTGAAGGGGGTCTGGGTCTGCGTGATTTATGTGAATGGAGTCATGCTGCGTTTCTTTATCATCTTTGGAGAATTCTGCAACCTCCTGGACAATCCTTGTGGATCTCCTGGTTTCAGTCTTGCATCATCAAACAAAAATGTTTTTGGTCGATGAATGTACCTGCAAATGCTTTATGGTGTGTTCGTAAGATTTTTAATTCCAGACCAGATGCTTCATGTTTTGTTCGGTACCAGGTGGGGGCTAATTCCCAGTTCTTATTTTGGTCTGACCCCTAGGTTAACGGCATCTCACTATTGCACCGGTTTGATTCTTCAATTATATCCATGGCTGAATCTTCAAGATTAGCTACAGTGGGTTCATTTATACATAATCGCTCCTGGGCCCTTCCAACATCGAACCATACTTGGATGATGGAGCTGCGTAGAATGGTGGCTTCTATTGCCATTAACTCGCATGATGCCATCCTTTGGGACTGTTACCTTCCTCAGCATGTTTCTGCTGCTTTAATCTGGAACTCGATCAGAACTCGAGGCCTTACACCACCATGGCTTCAGGCAGTTTGGCATAAACTCTCCATAAAAAAATGCTCATTCACATTGTGGCTGGCATTTAAGGACAGGCTATTAACGAAACAAAGGATGCAGCGTTTTGGCATGACTACAGATTTACGGTGTGTCCTTTGTGCTAATGCAATCGAAACCAGTGCTCACATCTTTGGTTCTTGCCCATATACAGAGACTATAATGCTTTCCTTGGGTATCAATTTCACTTGCAATTGGTCCAGCTACGTGAATGGACAATTCATCCTGGGCTCCGTTTCAAAGCCTAAACAGCTTTTAGCGTTTCTGTTCTTGGCCACTGTTGTTTACTTTGTTTGGCCAGAACGTAATGATAGAATGCATGTTGCTGGCCATGGCATTTTAGCTGCTCACTTGGTACATCAAATTAAAAGAACTGTTCGGGAGAAGGTCTTTTCCAGAGATTATTTTCAGAAAAAAGCTACCAAAGACAACTCTCTCATTACACTACTATATTAGCTATTTTCAGTTTTAGTTACATCGTGTATTATATTCTTGTACTACACTTTGTACTTTCATGTTATATGGCTGAGTGGAATTTAGTTGCTTAATCTTAGTATTATTTCTCGCGGGGTATGCCCCTAGATTTTGTAACTTTTCTCTTTTTATAAAATCCTTAATTTTAGCAAAAAAAAGTAGTTTCAAAGTTCAAACGGGTCAAGATTGAAGCTACAAGTTGTTTTCATGGTGAGACGAGTCAAGAATGTAGCTATAAGTTGTTTCTGAGCTCGAATGAGTCAAGAATAATGCTACAAGAGTTTACAAGTTGTTTCCGTGTTCAAACAAGTCAAGATGAAGCAACAAGTTATTTCCATGTTCGAACGAGTCAAGAATGAAGCCTCAAATTGTTACGAATTGGTTTCATGTTCAAATGAACCAAGAATGGTCCTACATGAGTTTACAAGTTGTTTCTATGTGCAAACGAGCCAATAATGAAGCTACAAGTTCGAACGAGTCAAGAATGATGCTACAAGAGTTTACAAGTAGTTTCCAAGTTCAAACGGGTCAAGATTGAAGCTACAAGTTGTTTTCATGGTGAGACGAGTCAAGAATGTAGCTATAAGATGTTTTCGAGCTCGAATGAGTCAAGAATAATGCTACAAGAGTTTACAAGTTGTGTCCATGTTCAAACAAGTCAAGATGAAGCTACAAGTTATTTCCATGTTCGAACAAGTCAAGAATGAAGCCTCAAATTATTACGAATTGGTTTCATGTTCAAATGAGCCAAGAATGGTCCTACAAGAGTTTACAAGTTGTTTCCATGTGCAAACGAGTCAATAATGAAGCTAAAAGTTCGAACGAGTCAATAATGATGCTACAAGAGTTTACAAGTAGTTTGCAAGTTCAAACGGGTCAAGATTGAAGCTACAAGTTGTTTACATGGTGAGACGAGTCCAGAATGTAGCTATAAGTTGTTTCTGAGCTCGAATGAGTCAAGAATAATGCTACAAGAGTTTACAAGTTGTTTCCATGTTCAAACAAGTCAAGATGAAGCTACAAGTAATTTCCATGTTTGAACGAGTCAAGAATGAGGCCTCAAATTGTTACGAATTGGTTTCATGTTCAAATGAACCAAAAATGGTCCTACAAGATTTTACAAGTTGTTTCCATGTTAAAACGGGTCAAAAATGAAGCTATAAGTTGTTTACAAGTTCGAACATGTCAAGAATGATGCTAGAAGAGTTTAGAAGTTGTTTCCATGTTCAAATGTGTCAAGAATGAAGCTACAACTTGTTTGCAAGTACGAACGAGTGAAAATGATCATACAAGATTTTACAAATTGTTTCCATATTCAAATGAGTCAAGAATGAAGCCACAAGATGTTTCCAAGTTCGAACGAGTCAAGGATGAAGCCTGAAATTGTTATGTTGTTTCCATGTTCAACGGAGTGAAGAATGAAACTTACGAATTCGTTTCATGTTAAAATAAGCGAAGAATGGTCCTACATGAGTTTACAAGTTGTTTCCATGTGCAAACGAGTCAATAATGAAGGCAAGTTCGAACGAGTCAAGAATGATGCTACAAGAGTTTACAAGTAGTTTCCAAGTTCAAATGGGTCAAGATTGAAGCTACAAGTTGTTTTCATGGTGAGACGAGTCAAGAATGTAGCTATAAGTTGTTTCCGAGCTCGACTGAGTCAAGAATAATGCTACAAGAGTTTATAACCTGTTTCCATGTTCAAACAAGTCAAGATAAAGCTACAAGTTATTTCCATGTTCGAACGAGTCAAGAATGAGGATTCAAATTGTTACGAATTAGTTTCATGTTCAAATGAACCAAGAATGGTCCTACAAGATTTTACATGTTGTTTCCATGTTAAAACGGGTCAAAAATGAAGCTATAAGTTGTTTACAAGTTCGAACAAGTCAAGAACGATGCTAGAAGAGTTTACAAATTGTTTCCATTTTAAAACGGGTCAAAAATGAAGCTATAGGTTGTTTACGAGTTCCAACAAGTGAAGAAAATGCTAGAAGAGTTTACAAGTTGTTTCCATGTTCAAATGTGTCAAGAATGAAGCTACAACTTGTTTGCAAGTACGAACGAGTGAGGAATGATCATACAAGAGTTTACAAGTTGTTTCCATATTCAAATGAGTCAAGAATGAAGCCACAAGATGTTTCCAAGTTCGAACGAGTCAAGAATTAAGCCTCAAATTCTTATGTTGTTTCCATGTTCAACGGAGTGAAGAATAAAACTTACGAATTCGTTTCATGTTAAAATAATCCAAGAATGGTCCTACATGAGTTTACAAGTTGTTTCCATATGCAAACGAGTCAATAATGAAGCTACAAATTCGAACGAGTCAATTATGATGCTACAAGAGTTTACAAGTAGTTTCCAAGTTCAAACGGGACAAGATTGAAGCTACAAATTGTTATCTTGGTGAGACGAGTCAAGAATGTAGGTATAAGTTGTTTCCGAGCTCGAATGAGTCAAGAATAATGCAACAAGAGTTTATAAGTTGTTTACATGTTCAAACAAGTCAAGATGAAGCTACAAGTTATTTCCATGTTCGAACGAGTCAAGAATGAGGCCTCAAATTTTTACGAATTGGTTTCATGTTCAAATGAACCAAGAATGGTCCTACAAGATTTCACAAGTTATTTCCATGTTAAAACGGGTCAAAAATGAAGCTATAAGTTGTTTACAAGTTCGAACATGTCAAGAATGATGCTAGAAGAGTTTACAAGTTGTTTCCATGTTCAAATGTGTCAAGAATGAAGCTACAACTTGTTTGCAAGTACGAACAAGTGAAGAATGATGCTACAAGAGTTTACAAGTAATTTCCAAGTTCAAACGGGTCAAGATTGAAGCTACAAGTTGTTTTCATGGTGAGACGAGTCCAGAATGTAGCTATAAGTTGTTTCCGAGCTCGAATGAGTCAAGAATAATGCTACAAGAGTTTACAAGTTGTCTCCGTGTTCAAGCAAGTCAAGATGAAGCTACAAGTTATTTCCATGTTCGAACGAGTCAAGAATGAAGCCTCAAATTGTTACGAATTTGTTTCATGTTCAAACGAACCAAGAATGGTCCTACATGAGTTTACAAGTTGTTTCCATGTGCAAATGAGTCAATAATGAAGCTACAAGTTCGAACGAGTCAAGAATGATGCTACAAGAGTTTACAAGTAGTTTCCAAGTACAAACGGGTCAAGAATGAAGCTACAAGTTTTTCATTGTGAAACGAGTAAAGAATGAAACTATAAGTTATTTCCGAGCTAGAACGAGTCATGAATAATGCTACAAGAGTTTTCAAATTGTTTCCATGTTCAAACAAGTCAAGATGAAGCTACAAGTTATTTCCATGTTCGAACGAGTCAAGAATGAAGCCTCAAATTGTTACGAATTTGTTTCATGTTTGAATAAGCCAAGAATGGTCCTACATCAGTTTACAAGTTGTTTCCATGTGCAAACGAGTCAATAATGAAGGCAAGTTCGAACGAGTCAAGAATGATGCTACAAGAATTTACAAGTAGTTTCCAAGTTCAAACGGGTCAAGATTGAAGCTACAAGTTGTTTTCACGGTGAGACGAGTCAAGAATGTAGCTATAAGTTGTTTTCGAGCTCGAATGAGTCAAGAATAATGCTACAAGAGTTTACAAGTTGTCTCCGTGTTCAAGCAAGTCAAGATGAAGCTACAAGTTATTTCCATGTTCGAACGAGTCAAGAATGAGGCTTCAAATTGTTACGAATTAGTTTCATGTTCAAATGAACCAAGAATGGTCCTACAAGATTTTATAAGTTGTTTCCATGTTAAAACGGGTCAAAAATGAAGCTATAAGTTGTTTACAAATTTGAACATGTCAAGAATGATGCTAGAAGAGTTTACAAGTTGTTTCCATGTTCAAATGTGTCAAGAATGAAGCTACAACTTGTTTGCAAGTACGAACGAGTGAAGAATGATCATACAAGAGTTTACAAGTTGTTTCCATATTCAAATGAGTCAAGAATGAAGCCACAAGATGTTTCCAAGTTCGAACGAGTCAAGAATGAAGCCTCAAATTGTTATGTTGTTTTCATGTTCAACGGAGTGAATAATGAAACTTACGAATTCGTTTCATGTTAAAATAAGCCAAGAATGGTCCTACATGAGTTTACAAGTTGTTTCCAAGTGCAAACGAGTCAATAATGATGCTACAAATTCGAACAAGTCAAGAATGATGCTACAAGAGTTTACAAGTAATATCCAAGTTCAAACGGGTCAAGATTGAAGCTACAAGTGGTTTTCATGGTGAGACGAGTCCAGAATGTAGCTATAAGTTGTTTCCGAGCTCGAATGAGTCAAGAATAATGCTACAAGAGTTTACAAGTTGTCTCCGTGTTCAAGCAAGTCAAGATGAAGCTACAAGTTATTTCCATGTTCGAACGAGTCAAGAATGAAGCCTCAAATTGTTACGAATTTGTTTCATGTTCAAATGAACCAAGAATGGTCCTACATGAGTTTACAAGTTGTTTCCATGTGCAAACGAGTCAATAATGAAGCTACAAGTTCGAACGAGTCAAGAATGATGCTACAATGGTTTACAAGTAGTTTCCAAGTACAAACGGGTCAAGAATGAAGCTACAAGTTTTTCATTGTGAAACGAGTCAAGAATGAAGCTATAAGTTATTTCCGAGCTCGAACGAGTCATGAATAATGCTACAAGAGTTTACAGGTTGTTTCCATGTTCAAACAAGTCAAGATGAAGCTACAAGTTATTTCCATGTTCGAACGAGTCAAGAATGAAGCCTCAAATTGTTACGAATTTGTTTCATGTTTGAATAAGCCAGGAATGGTCCTACATCAGTTTACAAGTTGTTTCTTTGTACAAACGAGTCAATAATGAAGGCAAGTTTGAACGAGTCAAGAATGATGCTACAAGAGTTTACAAGTAGTTTCCAAGTTCAAACGGGTCAAGATTGAAGCTACAAGTTGTTTTCATGGTGAGACGAGTCAAGAATGTAGCTATAAGTTGTTTCCGAGCTCGACTGAGTCAAGAATAATGCTACAAGAGTTTATAAGTTGTTTCCATGTTCAAACAAGTCAAGATAAAGCTACAAGTTATTTCCATGATCGAACGAGTCAAGAATGAGGCTTCAAATTGTTACGAATTAGTTTCATGTTCAAATGAACCAAGAATGGTCATACAAGATTTTACAAGTTGTTTCCATGTTAAAACGGGTCAAAAATGAAGCTATAAGTTGTTTACAAATTTGAACATGTCAAGAATGATGCTAGAAGAGTTTACAAGTTGTTTCCATGTTCAAATGTGTCAAGAATGAAGCTACAACTTGTTTGCAAGTACGAACGAGTGAAGAATGATCATACAAGAGTTTACAAGTTGTTTCCTTTTTCAAATGAGTCAAGAATGAAGCCACAAGATGTTTCCAAGTTCGAACGAGTCAAGAATGAAGCCTCAAATTATTATGTTGTTTCCATGTTCAACGGAGTGAATAATGAAACTTACGAATTCGTTTCATGTTAAAATAAGCCAAGAATGGTCCTACATAAGTTTACAAGTTGTTTCCATGTGCAAACAAGTCAATAATGAAGCTACAAGTTCGAACAAGTCAAGAATGATGCTACAAGAGTTTACAAGTAGTTTCCAAGTTCAAACGGGACAAGATTGAAGCTACAAGTTGTTATCATGGTGAGACGAGTCAAGAATGTAGCTATAAGTTGTTTCCGAGCTCGAATGAGTCAAGAATAATGCTACAAGAGTTTACAAGTTATTTCCATGTTCAAACAAGTCAAAATGAAGCTACAAGTTATTTCCATGTTTGAACGAGTCAAGAATGAAGCCTCAAATTGTTATGAATTGGTTTCATGTTCAAATGAGCCAAGAATGGTCCTACAAGAGTTTACAAGTTATTTCCATGTGCAAACGAGTCAATAATGATGCTACAAGTTCGAACGAGTCAATAATGATGCTACATGAGTTTACAAGTAGTTTCCAAGTTCAAACGGGTCAAGATTGAAGCTACAAGTTGTTTTCATGGTGAGCGACTCAAGAATGTAGCTATAAGTTGTTTCCGAGCTCAAATGACTCAAGAATAATGCTACAAGAGTTTACAAGTTGTTTCCATGTTCAAACAAGTCAAGATGAAGCTACAAGTTATTTCCATGTTCGAACGAGTCAAGAATGAAGCCTCAAATTGTTAAGAATTGGTTTCATGTTCAAATGAACCAAGAATGGTCCTACATGAGTTTACAAGTTGTTTCCATGTGCAAACAAGTCAATAATGAAGCTACAAGTTCGAACGAGTCAAGAATGATGCTACAAGAGTTTACAAGTAGTTTCCAAGTACAAACGAGTCAAGAATGAAGCTACAAGTTTTTCATGGTGAAACGAGTCAAGAATGAAGCTATAAGTTATTTCCGAGCTCGAACGAGTCATGAATAATGCTACAAGAGTTTACAAGTTGTTTCCATGTTCAAACAAGTCAAGATGAAGCTACAAGTTATTTCCATGTTCGAACGGAGTGAAGAATGAAACTTACGAATTCGTTTCATGTTAAAATAAGCCAAGAATGGTCCTACATGAGTTTACAAGTTGTTTCCATGTACAAACGAGTCAATAATGAAGCTACAAGTTCGAACGAGTCAAGAATGATACTGTTATTCCTTAGAACAATGTCAATATTTGTAGAAGGGGGGGTTGAATACAAATATTAAAACTTTTTGTGTGTTCTAATATTTGTTCTTGATGTTTGATAGAATAAGAAAATAAGTTCGAACAAATTAATGCTGAAAAATAAAACTGAACAAAGAGATTTAAAATTATTGATGGATTGGTTTTTCCATCAATGTATATTTTTGCTCAATGCTCCTAGGTTAAAAGAAACCTAGCTGCGTTTACAAGATTAGAAAACAAATCAACTATTCTTACACATGTGCTCTCAAGCTTGAACAGTTGATTAAGAAATATGTCTAACTTGTATGTTTTCTAATAATGCTACTACACTTGTTTATATACCACAAGTGTTCTTTTACAATTCCTATTCTAGGATTGTTTCTACCTGCCTTCCTTTTACCTTTTTCTATTTTACAAAAAGGTTTGAAAGACAGCTTCTGATTAAGTCTTCACAGTCACTCTAGACTGTCTTCCATAGGTGTGCTTTTGTTCTCTGGATCTTTAACAAATATTCTTTCTGTGTTGTCACACTCAATTGATAATTTGCTGTCAAGCATATCAATTGATCCATTCTTTAATCCATCAACTGATGTACTTCTTCGATTGATCTTTATATCCATCGATTGATAAAAGATGTCTTATCGATTGATAGATGTTATCAATCGATATATCAGTCGATGGGTCTTCACATCAGTTGATGGTCTTCAATCCTTGGCTTGGCTTCTTCGATTGATCCTCCATCCATCGATGCTTCAATATCAATTGATCATCCTTCACTTGTGCAATTTCCTGTCTTCACATAATTACAATTTAACAGTTTAATTTACACATCAATTGATGATCCATATCAATCGACTCTAACATCAATTGATGAACAAAATATCAATTGATTTACACCTTATCGATTGAAATAGACTAAGTACACCTATGCTACAATCCAAATTATCAGTTGATTCATATAAACACTTCAACTGATAAATGGTTTCCTGATCAATTGATATTTATAACTTTCATATCAATTGATCAGTTACAACAAATAAAATTTCTATGATTCTAAGATTAATGTTATCATCAAATCACATGTAGATTCCTAACAGATACTACAAGAGTTTACAAGTAGTTTCCAACTTCGAACGGGTCAAGAATGAAGCTACAAGTTTTTCATGGTGAAACGAGTCAAGAATGAAACTATAAGTTATTTCCGAGCTCGAACGAGTCATGAATAATGAAATGCTACAAGAGTTTACAAGTTGTTTGCATGTTCAAACAAGTCAAGATGAAGCTACAAGTTATTTCCATGTTCGAACAAGTCAAGAATGAAGCCTCAAATTGTTACGAATTGGTTTCATGTTCAAATGAGCCAAGAATGGTCATACAAGAGTTTACAAGTTGTTTCCATGTTAATACGAGTCAAAAATGAAGCTATAAGTTGTTTACAAGTTCGAACAACTCAAGAATGATGCTAGAAGAGTTTACAAGTTGTTTCCATGTTCAAATGAGTCAAGAATAAAGCTACAACTTGTTTGCAAGTTCGAACGAGTCAAGAATGATCATACAAGAGTTTACAAGTTCTTTCCATATTCAAATGAGTCAAGAATGAAGCCATAAGTTGTTTCCAAGTTCGAACGAGTCAAGAATGAAACCTCAAATTGTTAGGAATTAGGTTCATGTTCAAATGAGCCAAGAATTGTCCCAGAAGAGTTATGTTGTTTCCATGTTCAACGGAGTCAAGAATGAAGCTTACGAATTCGTTTCATGTTAAAATAAGCTAAGAATGGTCCTACATGAGTTTACAAGTTGTTTCTATGTGCAAACGGGTCAATAACAAAGCTACAAGTTCGAACGAGTCAAGAATGATGATACAGGAGTTTACAAGTAGTTTCCAAGTTCAAACGGGTAAAGAATGAAGCTACAAGTTTTTTTCACGGTTAGACGAGTCAAGAATGTAGCTATAAGTTGTTTCCGAGCTCGAATGAGTCAAGAACTAAATTAAATTATGAAGACATTGAAGCTGCTTGCAGGAGTTATCTATCAATCTGGTACTTCCAAAATTAATGTGCCAATTAAGTTTCTTGATTCTATCTAAATGTAAATATTTTTTAAGGATTTTTGTTATCATCAAGTAGATTTATGCCTGTTAATAACACAGACACAAATAGGGGGAGATTGTTAGGAATCTACATGTGATTTGATGATAACATTAATCTTAGAATCATAGAAATTTTATTTGTTGTAACTGATCAATTGATATGAAAGTTATAAATATCAATTGATCAGGAAACCATTTATCAGTTGAAATGTTTATATGAACCAACTGATAATTTGGATTGTAGCATAGGTGTACTTAGTCTATTTCAATCGATAAGGTGTAAATCAATTGATACTTTGTTCATCAATTGATGTTAGAGTCGATTGATATGGATCATCAATTGATGTGCAAATTAAACTGTTAAAATGTAATTATGTGAAGACAGGAAATTGCACAAGTGAAGGATGATCAATTGATATTGAAGCATCGATGGATGAAGGATCAATCGAAGAAGCCAAGTCAAGCATTGAAGACCATCAACTGATGTGAAGACCCATCGATTGATATATCGATTGATAAAATCTATTAATCGATAAGCCATCTTTTATCAATCGATGGATAGAAAGATCAATCGAAGAAGTACATCAGTTGATGGATTAAAGAATGGATCAATTGATATGCTTAACAGCAAATTATCAATTGAGTGTGACAACATAGAAAGAATATCTGTTGAAGATCCAGAGAACAAAAGCACACCTATGGAAGACAGTCTAGAGTGACTGTGAAGACTCAATCAGAAGCTGTCTTTCAAACCTTTTTGTAAAATAGAAAAAGGTAAAAGGAAGGCAGGTAGAAAGAATCCTAGAATAGGTATTGTAAAAGTACACTTGTGATATATAAACAAGTGTAGTAGCATTATTAGAAAACATACAAGTTAGACATTATTTTACAATCAACTGTTCAAGCTTGAGAGCACATTTGTAAGAACAGTTGATTTATTTTCTAATCTTGTAAAAACGAAGCTAGGTTTCTTCTAACCTAGGAGCATTGTGCAAAAATACATATTGATGGAAAAACCAATCCATCAATAATTTTAAATCTCCTTGTTCAGTTTTATTTTTCAGCATTAATTTGTTCGTACTTATTCTCTTATTCTATCAAACATCAAAAACAAATATTAGAACACACAAAAGTTTTAATATTTGTATTCAACCCCCCCTTCTACAAATATTGACATTGTTCTAAGGAATAACAATTGGTATCAGAGCGGGCTTTCAACATACAGAAAGTTTAAAGATCAAGAACAGTCAATATGGGCCAGAAAGATTCAGGTGTGAAGATTCCAGTTTTAGAGAAAGATGAATATTTTCCATGGAAGGTAAAAATGCATCTGCATCTTCTTTCTCTTGACCCTTCCTATGTTCACTGCATAGAGAAAGGTCCTCATGTTCCCATGAAGCTAGTCACAGGTGTAAACCCTGATGGAACTCCTACACTTGACAGACATGTTCCAAAACTCATTTCTGAGTTCACAGAAGAGGATGAAAAAGAAGTACTCAAAGACAAGAAGGCTATGAACATTCTGTTTAATGGCCTAGATAAAGATATGTTTGACAATGTTATAAACTGTACTTCATCAAAAGAAGTATGGGATACACTTCAAACTCTGTGTGAAGGAACTGAACAAGTAAGGAAAAACAAGATGCAACTCTTGATTCAAAAATATGAATCATTTCATTTCAAGAGTGGAGAATCTATCAATGACACCTATAGCAGATTTCAGAAGTTGTTAAATGGACTGAAGCTATATGGTAGGGTTTATGCAACTGAGGATACAAATCTAAAATTTCTTAGATCTCTTCCAAAAGAATGGAAACCAATGACTGTTTCCATTAGACAATCTCAGGACTTCAAGGATTTTACACTAGAGAAACTTTATGGTATTCTCAAGACATATGAGTTAGAAATCCAACAAGATGAAGAGATTGAGAAGAATCAAAGAAAAGAGAAAACTGTGGCTTTGGTAGTCAAGGGAAATGAAGAGAAGAAAGAAAATGGCTATGAAGAAGAGTTTGTCATGATGGCTGGTGATGCTGTTGAAGAATCATTCAAGAGAAAAGGAAAGAGCAGGTGTGAAGAAGATGAAACATGCTCTCAGGATGATTTGGATGAGATTGATGAGCACCTTGCATTTCTATCAAGGAAATTTTCAAAGCTAAAATTCAAGAAGAATCCATATGCTCAAAGGCCTAGATCCCAGTTTAGAAGCAACAATCAAAATAAAAATTTGGTTGATAGATCTAAATTCAAATGTTTTAACTGTGGATTGGCTGGTCATTTCTCAAATGAGTGCAGGAAGCCAAAACAAGAAAAGGCAAAGTCATATGAGGGTATTGATTATAAGAAGAAATACTTTGACCTTTTAAAACAGAAAGAAAAGGCTTTTGTCACTGAGGAAAAGGACTGGGCTGCTGAGGATAGTGATTCTGAAGAATATGTCAATCTTGCATTAATGGCCAACCATGAAGATGAAGAAGCTAGTTCAGCATCCAATCAGGTATAAGCTACAAACTTTTCTGAGCTTTCAGCTGATGAATGCAATAGTACTATTAATGAAATGTCCAATGAATTGTACAATTTGCATGTCACTCTAAAATCTCTAAACAAAGAAAATCTCAAGTTAAAGAGCACCATTGATGCCTTAACTGAGAGGAATATTTTTCTTGAAAATGAACTTGTTTTTTTAGAAAGATTTAAGCAGGAAAGAAAGGATGCTAGGAATGAACTAGTAAACAGTTTGAAAAGAGAAGAATTGTTGAAAGAACAATTGGCTGAAGAAATTGAAACCATTAGCCAATGGAATAGGTCTGCTAAAACTGCCAAACAAATTATTGATGTTCAGGGTGTAGATACTCTAGGAGAACTCCCCAAATCAATAGGCAAGTCATTGGCTGATACTTCAATGGATAAAGATCAATCGACTGCTAATCCTTCATCAAATGATAAGGATTATCAATCGATTGATGCTGAATCAATCGATAAGCATCCATCGACAAGTAAATCATCAATGGCTAACAAAAAGAACAAATTTAGCACTCCTATTAAGTTTGTTAAGGAAACCAAAAATCAAGTTGAGGCTGAGGTTGAGAAAATCAACATAGGAAGCTTATCCAAGAAACAACTAAAAGAAAAATTAGAAAAGATAGCACCTATGGAAATTACTCAACCTAAGTCTGAGAAAAAGAAAAAGAATAGGAATGGTAAAGTAGGCATAAATAAGCACAACAACTACACTCCTGATATGTATGCCCCTAGAAAGGTATGTGCTAAATGTGGTAGTGTAAATCATTTGTCCATGCAATGCAAGAATGAAAAGAAGTCTATATCTGCAAATGATTTAAATATACATGCCATGACTGCAAATGCCATGTTTACCAATCCTATGCTCATGAATGCCATGTCTTCTAATTTGGTTGCACCTAATGTTCATATGCCTTATGCACAAGTTCCATACATGTATAATCCCTTCTTTGCATATCCTAATATGAACATGCCTGGTATGCCATGGAACATGCCTAATGTAAATGATGAAATCCATGGAAATTCTGCCATGAGTTCTAAGGTGTCAAAGCCCCAAAAGTCAACTCCCAAAGATAAAGTGGATTTAAACCCACCAAAACAAAAGGAACCTAAGTTGACAACAGGGGCTCAGGCTGCAACTAATAAAAGAGGACCCAAGGCAACTTGGGTACCAAAAGCAACTTGATTGTTTTATGTGTGTGCAGGGAAACAGGAAGAAAAATCTCTGGTATTTGGATAGTGGATGTTCAAGGCACATGACTGGAGATTTGTCCCTGCTCACAAAGTTTGTGGAAAAGGCTAGCCCAGGAGTTACTTTTGGAGATAACAGCAAAGGTTTTACTCTGGGATATGGCTCAATTGCAAAAGAAAATGTTATCATTAAAACTGTAGCACTGGTTGATGGATTGAAGCACAATCTGCTCAGTATAAGTCAACTGTGTGATAATGGTAATGGTGTGTGGTTTACAACTGAATCATGCATCATAGCCAACAAAGAATCTGGTGAAATTCTCTTAACGGGAGAAAGAAAAGGGAATGTCTATGTGGCTGATTTTCACTCTGTAAAGGCAAATTCAATGACATGTCTACTTAGCAAAGCCAATACAGATGAAAGTTGGATTTGGCACAAGAAACTAGCCCACTTGAATTTCAAAGCCATGAATTTATTGGTTAGAAAGAATGTGGTTAGAGGCATTCCACAGATGGAATTCACCAAGGATGGACTATGTGATGCCTGTCAAAAGGGAAAACAAAGAAAAGCATCATTCAAGTCAAAGTCTGAATCATCAATTGATAAGCCTCTGGAATTACTGCACATGGACTTATTTGGACCAGTCAACATCATGTCAATTGCCAAAAAGAAATATGCCTTAGTAATTGTGGATGACTTCACAAGATTTTCATAGGTATATTTCTTACATTCTAAGGATGAGGCAAGCAAATTAATTATCAATCATGTGAAGAATGTTGACAATGGTACTGAATGGAAGGTCAAGAAATTTAGAAGTGATAATGGTACTGAATTCAAGAATTCAACCATGAGAGAATTCTGTGAAGAAAAAGGTATCACTCATCATTTCTCTGCTCCAAGAACTCCACAGCAAAATGGAGTAGTAGAAAGGAAAAATAGGACCTTAATTGAAGCTGCTAGAACTATGTTAGAAGAAGCAAAACTACCTACATACTTCTGGGCAGAAGCAATTAATACTGCTTGTTACATTCAAAATATCTCCATGGTCAATAGATTTCAAGGCAAAACACCATATCAATTGATAAAGAAAGACAAGAAGCCAACAGTTAATTTTCTTCATGTCTTTGGCTACAAATGCTTTGTACTGAGAAATCAAGGTGATAATCTAGGAAAATTTGAAGCCAAAGCTGATGAAGCTATATTTGTTGGATATGGAATAACAACCAAAGCATACAGAGTCTACAATCTTAGATTACACATTGTTATGGAATCTATGCATGTAGTCTTTGATGACAAGAAAATTCAAGGGTTGTTTGATGAAGGATTTCATGTTCTATTGCATTTTGAAAATGAATCCACAAGTAATATTGAAGATAGTGATGATGATGTGGAAAACACAAGAGTTCAAGTACCTAGAATCCTCCCATCAATTGATGTCAATGCATCAACAGATAACTTATCAGTTGACAATCATCAATCAACTGATAATACATCAATTGATAATCATTCGATGGATATCAACTCTGCTCAACAATCTTCAAGTAGAGTGTCCATCTCAGGGGGAGGGTTCTCAAATAGTCAATCACATCACAATGATCATAACACTTTCAATGATCATGAAGCATCATCTTCAAGGACAAATTTACCATCACAAAGGAAATGGACAAAAAGCCATCCCTTTGAATTAATAATTGGAGATGCAAATGATGGTGTCAAAACTAGAAGTGCAACTTAAAATGAATGCTTGTATAGTAGCTTCCTGTCTCAAGAAGAACCAAAAAGGATTGAAGAAGCCTTGAATGATCCTGATTGGATAATTGCTATGCAAGAAGAGTTGAATCAATTCGAAAGAAACAAGGTTTGGAAGCTGGTGCCCAAACCAAAGAACAAGTCTATCATTGGTACAAAATGGGTGTTCAGAAACAAAATGGATGAATCTGGTACAGTGACAAGAAATAAAGCAAGATTAGTGGCAAAGGGCTATTCACAAGAAGAAGGCATTGACTTTGATGAAACCTTTGCACCAGTTGCAAGGTTGGAAGCAATCAGAATCTTCTTAGCATATGCTGCTCATGCAAATTTCAAGGTGTATCAGATGGATGTGAAAAGTTCTTTTCTCAATGGAGAACTAGAAGAAGAAGTATATGTAGAACAACCTCCTGGTTTTATTGATCCTATTCATCCTGGATTTGTATACTATCTTCTCAAGGCACTTTATGGATTGAAGCAAGCACCTAGAGCCTGGTATGACACATTGTCTAAATTCTTGATTGAGAATCACTTCATAAGAGGTACTGTTGATAAAATTCTCTTTCATAGAAATGTAAATGGCTCTATGATTCTTGTTCAAATCTATGTAGATGACATTATTTTTGGCTCAACTAATGAAAAACTTTGTAAAAAGTTTGCTAAGTTGATGCAGAGTAAATATGAAATGAGCATGATGGGAGAACTTACCTACTTTCTTGGCTTGCAAATCAAACAAGTCAAAAATGGTATTTTCATAAATCAAACCAAATATATTTCTGATTTATTAAAGAGATTTGATTTAAGTGAATGTTCTTCTGCTAAAACTCCCATGGCCACTGCAACTAAACTTGAATTAAACACTAAGGAAGCAATAGTGGACATTTCAAGTTATAGAGGCATGGTTGGCTCATTACTTTATTTAACTGCAAGTAGGCCAGATATAATGTTTGCTACATGTCTTTGTGCTAGGTTTCAAGCTGATCCTAGAGAATCTCATTTGATTGCAATAAAAAGAATATTCAGATATCTCAAAGGAACTCCAAATCTTGGAATTTGGTATCCTAGAGATTCTGGATTTGATCTAATTGGCTATTCAGATGCAGATTATGCAGGTTGCAGAATTGACAGAAAAAGTACAACAGGCTCCTGTCAATTTCTAGGAAATAAGCTTGTTTCATGGTTTAGCAAGAAGCAGAATTCAGTGTCTACATCTACTGTAGAGGCTGAATACATTGCAGCTGGAAGTTGCTGTGCACAAATATTATGGATGAGGAATCAACTACTTGACTATGGGTTCAACTTGAACAAGATTCCTATTTTCTGTGATAATACAAGTGCCATTGCTATAACAGAAAATCCTGTGCAACATTCCAGAACCAAGCACATTGATGTAAGGTATCACTTCATTAGGGAACATGTAATGAATGGTACAGTTGAATTACATTTTGTCCCTAGTGAAAGACAACTTGCAGACATTTTTACCAAACCATTAGATGAATCTACCTTCAATAGATTGATCTGTGATTTAGGAATGCTTAATTATATTTAATCCTTTAAATGTCTGACAAGTTATGTAATTATATTGATTGTAGCCATTGATTATGTTAAATTATTGATTCTTCAATAATCAACTGATAAATATTTTACATATCAATGGATATTATTGGAGCTGTCGACAGATAAATATATCAATTGATGATATATTTGTTTATCGATGGATAGGGGTAACTATCGACAGATAGATATATCAATCAATGATATATTTGTCTATTGATGGATAATTGTACCTGTCGATGGATAAGAAATTTATCAATCGATGACCTGGAATTTTAATAGTCCAAGTCATCAATCGATCTGTACAAACTCTAGCCGTTGATTACTTATTTTATCAATTGATTAATACATACACTCCTGTATGTATATCAGTCGATTGCCAAAATTGGTAACTTTTACTCTTAAATACTCTTCCAACGGTCAATTTTGTTCTATTTTGAGTAAGTAATTGATTGAGAAATCAGTAAATATAAATAGTGAGATTAAAACATCTTTTAATTCTTACTTGCAATTTTTTTTACCAACGACTTCTCTATCTCTTTCTCTTTCTCAATCTTCGAACTGACTCTGTATCTATCTCTTGCTAAGAACCCTAATCTATTATTGTTTCTGTTATAATTACTAACAAGTTTGCCAGTTAATTCTATTATAAATCTTCAAACACGATAATGGCATCTTCAAAGAAAGTCTCACAATCTGGATTCTACTATGAGCTCAACAACTTCGTTGCTTGCACTATGGTGGAGGAAGCCCCAACAGAATTTCATCCCCTAATGGAATTTCTAAGGAGTTCGAAAATTGCAAAGGCCCTCTCAGAAGCACCAAAAATAGTGTGCAATCTAGTTGAAGAATTCTGGACAACAGCAGAAGTAGCAGATGATTTTTCTACAATCTCCTTTGAATGCAAAGGACAAAGGTATATTCTAACCACTGTGGTCTTGGGTGAGTGTTTAAATATTCCTGCAAATAATACCGAAAATGCACCCACTGACACAGATATTAGAAACATGCTTAGGGAAATCAACTATACTGCTCCTGATGCTAGTCTAGGTAGTATTGTTAGAAAGAATCTAAGAAAAGAATGGTCATATTTCTTTGATGCTTTAATAAAGTGTTTTTCTGGTAAGGTTAGTAATTTTGATGCAATAACAACTAGTATGCAACAAGTAGGGTATAGCATTTTATATGATAGATATCATAATTTAGGAAGCCTGTTACTCAATGAAATATCTGCCAAATTGGGGAATAAAATAAATAGATCTAATCATATTTATTATGCAAGATTTATTATGATTATTATTAACCACTTTGTCAAGGATATTGAGATTGACAGGAATACAGAAATTTTGGATTGCTGGACTCAAAACAAAAGGATCTTTAAAGACTTGGTTAGGATCAATCTTCACAGCAATGTGGAATTGATCTATCCCCCTTTTGTTCAGGTATGTATCTCTTCTTTAAACTCTTCTAAACCTAATTCTTCTTTGCCTTCTGTGACTATGGAGGGTGGTAGTAATGACCCCAGCCCTCCTACCCAAGCCACACAACCAATCTCTAAATCCAAATCTAAGAAACCAACCTCAACAGGTTCTCAAAAACCTGCTGTTGTAAAAACCAAGAAAAGAAAATCAACTAGTGTGGTAGATAGATTTGAGGAGGATGTAGGTGGTGAGGGAAGTGGGGAACATCAAAGAACCCAGAAGGATAAGGAGAGTGAGGGTGTGCAACCTCAACCAAGCCACTCCATAGTCTCCCAAAAGACTGTGGATGTTAACATGGAAAATACCACATCCCTATTGACATTCTCTCAAAAGGATGACAATATTGAAAATAGCCCACAACCAGGGGCACAGAATCAAGTTGGGGACACAAAAGCCAAAACACTAACACCATACAAAAGGAGAGAAAAGAAAGTCACCTTTGCACTTGGGGAATCACACACTGCAAAACCACAGGAAACTGTGGAGGAGCCTTCACAAAGTCTGCTTGATGCATCTCATATAAATGATGAGATGCAGCCCCATTCTCTTTCAATTCCTATCTCTTCTATTCTTCTTTCCCCATCTCAAACTTCTTCAGAAAATGTTTTGATAGATTATCGAACATTTTCAGATTCTCCTTCTTTGTTTTTCAAGGAGAAGCCAACAATCTCTCCTGAATCTTCTTCTCAGAATTTTCAGGATTCTATTTCCAATATCATCTCAAACATAACTTCACAAATTATCTCAATTGTTTCTTCTCCATCAATTGATGTTCCTTCATCAATTGATATTCAGCCATCGACTGATAAGCCATCGATCGATACTCAAGATCAATCGATGGGTATGCATCAATTGATGGATATCCCAAACACCACTTCAACTGATAATGTCAATACATCAATTGATGCTCAATCAATTGATGTTGCACAAACACTCTTAGGATTGAGTGAGTTGAGTGAGAGGCAGGATTGTAACCTGGCAAAAGGAGAGGAAGTGAGTAAAAACATTCATATTTCTTCCAGGAATGAGAGTGAAACACTTGAGGGCCCCACCTTAGTAGGTGCAAAAGAAATGAGTGAGGGAGAGGTGAGATTCCAGGATGAGATCCTGATGCAAAATAGAGAGATGAGTGAAAGTGATAAAAACATTCTACTTTTTGCACAGGAATTGGAAATTGAACTGATGGCAGAAGAAGAAGTAAAGGAGATAGGAGGAGCAAATGATGCTGAAGCTAGTGGGAGTGGAATTGCTAAAGACTTTGAAGAGGAAATAGATGCTGGTGAATTGGATCCAAAGAATTTCATTCATCCTGATCCACAATATCAAGGGTTGGCTACTTAAAGTAACAGGAATGCAGAACAACTCTTGGGCGTTGATCATACAGATCAAAGGACCAGGAATTTGAAGGAAACCATTGCCAATACAACAGACACTTGTTATATGGCACCTGAAGAGTTGGAGAGTGATTCTGATGAAGAGCCATGGATGAGCACTATTGATGGTTCCTTAGAAGCTGCTGAGACTGAAATTCTCTCTCAATATAGAAGAACAATGGTGGAAGGAGAAATTGAAGATCCTACTCAAAGGAGAATTGCTCACTATATGAGAGAATCAATGAAAATTCAAAAGATGACAGTAACAGGAGTAAGGAGGGAACTGGAGAGGATTAAGGACTCTATCTCATCTAACAAGGATGCAATGGACAGGAGATTGGATGAGAAGCTACCATTCAACACCATGAATAGCATCAAAGACAAGCTTTTCAAAGAATCCAAAAATTTTACATCTTTGGAGACAAGAGTAGGTTCTCTAGAAAAGAAGATGGATGATATTATCAGAGGTCAAAATCTTCATGCTTCCATTCTTCAAAAGTTTCTTGACAGACTTCCACCACCCCCTCCAATTGATGATAACAAAAAGGGGGAGAATACAAAGAAGAAGGATGATGATGGTGGTGATGGCAAAGGCAGTGGAAGTGGTGGTATAGGTGGGTCTGGTATGGATAAGTCAAGTGGCATTGGTGGTTCTGCACTCAAAAGATATAAAAGCAGAAGTAACAGGGACAATCAATCTTCAAAGAAATCTAATTCTCTAAAAGATAATTTAGAACAGAAAAAGAAAGAATACAAGAAGGTTGATGAAGATACTGAAGCTAGGAAAATTTCTAGGGAGAAAGAAACTCAATTAATGATTGAGAGGGAAAAGAAAAGAATTGAAGATCTAAGGAGAAGCACTGAGTTAGTAACAGAGGCAGTAGAAAAAGGAGACTTGGATGAGTTCATTGCTCAAACAAGAAAAATAAATGAAGATGCACAAAAGGCTGCCAAGGAAAGAAACTCAAATACATAAGCTTTTCTTCAATTGGATATTGAAGCTCTTAAGGAAAAGAAGAAAGGGAAAGCAATAGTGATTGAAGAAGAGAAGAAGAAAGAGACTGAACCAGTAAGTCAAAAGCTACTTCAAGGAGCCATCACTACAGGAATCTCAGATGCCTCAAGGAGAGAAAGGGAGAATGAAGAGATTGCTAGACAGATGGAAATGCAATGGCATTTGGAAGAAGAGCTACAGGCAGAGCAACCTTTGAGAAAAAGGAGAAAAGTTTCTATGGCCAAGAAAAGGTCAAGTTCTACTCAAGAAATAGTGGTTCAGGAAAACCTCCAAGGTCAACAAGAGGAAATCAAGGAGGAGGTCACAATTGAAGGATATGATTTGAAGGGAATACCAGTAATCAATGAAAAAGGATTAATTGGAGTAAGGACTCACCCTGCAACCTCTAACCATGAAGAATCAATGAGGTTGGAGTATGAAAATGGAGTGAAAACAATCTATTCATTGAAGGTGATAATGAAGCAAAGCTACAATGTTTTAAAGACTATTCTTCCTCTACTCAACAGAAAGTACAAACTCAACACAACAATTGCTCAGGAGATACAACAACAAATTTCAAGGTTAAGGAGATCCAAGGCAGAAGCTGAACCTGATTCACCTCTAAAGCTATGGAAGTCACAGGTCAAAAAGGTGGTGTTGGAGCCAAAGTATGCTATGATTTTTACAGATATAGAGGGCAACACAAAGTTCTTTGATATCTGCAAATATCTGGACAAAATCACAGATGAAGAAATACACTACCTTATGAGGCAACTTGGAGAAACTGACAGGGATGAAGCAATATTGAGAAGTTCTTTCATGAGGCAACTAAAGGAAAATGCTGAGAAAAGGAGGAAGAAGAACTAAATTAAATTATGAAGACATTGAAGCTGCTTGCAGGAGTTATCTATCAATCTGGTACTTCCAAAATTAATGTGCCAATTAAGTTTCTTGATTCTATCTAAATGTAAATATTTTTTAAGGATTTTTGTTATCATCAAGTAGATTTATGCCTGTTAATAACACAGACACAAATAGGGGGAGATTGTTAGGAATCTACATGTGATTTGATGATAACATTAATCTTAGAATCCTAGAAATTTTATTTGTTGTAACTGATCAATTGATATGAAAGTTATAAATATCAATTGATCAGGAAACCATTTATCAGTTGAAATGTTTATATGAACCAACTGATAATTTGGATTGTAGCATAGGTGTACTTAGTCTATTTCAATCGATAAGGTGTAAATCAATTGATACTTTTTTCATCAATTGATGTTAGAGTCGATTGATATGGATCATCAATTGATGTGTAAATTAAACTGTTAAATTGTAATTATGTGAAGACAGGAAATTGAACAAGTGAAGGATGATCAATTGATATTGAAGCATCGATGGATGAAGGATCAATCGAAGAAGCCAAGTCAAGCATTGAAGACCATCAACTGATGTGAAGACCCATCGATTGATATATCGATTGATAAAATCTATCAATCGATAAGCCATCTTTTATCAATCGATGGATAGAAAGATCAATCGAAGAAGTACATCAGTTGATGGATTAAAGAGTGGATCAATTGATATGCTTAACAGCAAATTATCAATTGAGTGTGACAACACAGAAAGAATATCTGTTGAAGATCCAGAGAACAAAAGCACACCTATGGAAGACAGTCTAGAGTGACTGTGAAGACTCAATCAGAAGCTGTCTTTCAAACCTTTTTGTAAAATAGAAAAAGGTAAAAGGAAGGCAGGTAGAAACAATCCTAGAATAGGTATTGTAAAAGTACACTTGTGATATATAAACAAGTGTAGTAGCATTATTAGAAAACATACAAGTTAGACATTATTTTACAATCAACTGTTCAAGCTTGAGAGCACATTTGTAAGAACAGTTGATTTGTTTTCTAATCTTGTAAAAACGAAGCTAGGTTTCTTCTAACCTAGGAGCATTGAGCAAAAATACATATTGATGGAAAAACCAATCCATCAATAATTTTAAATCTCCTTGTTCAGTTTTATTTTTCAGCATTAATTTGTTCGTACTTATTCTCTTATTCTATCAAACATCAAGAACAAATATTAGAACACACAAAAGTTTTAATATTTGTATTCAACCCCCCTTCTACAAATATTGACATTGTTCTAAGGAATAACATGAAGAACGATGCTAGAAGAGTTTACAAGTTGTTTCCATGTTCAAATGAGTCAAGAATGAAGCTACAACTTGTTTGCAAGTTCGAACAAGTCAAGAATGATCATACAAGAAGTTACAAGTTGTTTCCATATTCAAATGAGTCAAGAATGAAGCCACAAGTTATTTCCAAGTTCGAACGAGTCAAGAATGAAGCCTCAAATTGCTACGAATTAGGTTCATGTTCAAATGAGCCAAGAATGGTTCCAGAAGAGTTATGTTGTTTCCATGCTCAACGGAGTCAAAAATGTAGCTTACGAATTCGTTTCATTTTAAAATAAGCCAAGAATGGTCATACATGAGTTTACAAGTTGTTTCCATGTGCAAACGAGTCAATTATGAAGCTACAAGTTCGAACGAGTCAAGAATGAGGCGACAAGAGTTTACAAGTAGATTCCAAGTTCAAACGGGTCAATAATGAAGCTACAAGTTGTTTTCAAGGTGAAACGAGTCGAGAATGAAGCTATAAGTTATTTCCGAACTCGAATGAGTCAAGAATAAAGCTACAAGAGTTTACAAGTTGTTTCCATGTTCAAACAAGTCAAGATGAAGCTACAAGTTATTTCCATGTTCGAACGAGTCAAGAATGAAGCCTCAAATTCTTACGAATTGGTTTCATGTTCAAATGAGCCAAGAATGGTCCTACAATTGTTTACAAGGTGTTTCCATGTTAAAACGAGTCAAAAATGAAGCTATAAGTTGTTTACAAGTTCGAACAAGTCAAGAATGATGCTAGAAGAGTTTACAAGTTGTTTCCATGTTCGAATGAGTCAAGAATGAAGCTACAACTTGTTTGCAAGTTCGAACGAGTCAAGAATGATCATACAAGAGTTTACAAGTTGTTTCCATATTCAAATGAGGGAAGAATGAAGCCACAAGTTGTTTACAAGTTCGAACGAGTCAAGAATGAAGACTCAAATTGTTACGAATTAGGTTCTTGTTCAAATGAGCCAAGAATGGTCCCAGGAGAGTTATGTTGTTTCTATGTTCAACGGAGTCAAGAATGAAGCTTACGAATTTTTTTCATGTTAAAATAAGCCAAGAATGGTCATACATGAGTTTACAAGTTGTTTCGATGTGCAAACGATTCAATAATGAAGCTACAAGTTCGAACGAGTCAAGAATGATGCTACAAGAGTTTAAAAGTAGTTTCCAAGTTCAAACGGGTCAAGAATGAAGCTACAAGTTATTTTCACGGTTAAACGAGTCAAGAATGAAGCTATAAGTTGTTTCCGAGCTCGAACGAGTCAATAATAATGCTACAAGAGTTTACAAGTTATTTTCATGTTCAAACAAGTCAAGATGAAGCTACAAGTTAAATAACTTGTTCGATTTCCCTCTCTTTTGTATAGCCTATTAGTTCAAAACCTATACCTTTAGGGTACCAAATCCCAAGATTCGGTGTACCCTTCAGATATCTAAAAATTCTTTTAACAGCTATAAGATGAGATTCTCTAGGATCAGATTGAAACCTTGCACATAAGCATGTTGCAAACATTATATCGGGTCTACTAGCAGTTAGATATAATAATGAGCCTATCATACCTCTGTAGCTTGTGATGTCAACTTTCTTACCAGTTTCATCTTTGTCAAGCTTGGTGGTTGTTGGCATAGGGGTTTTTGCCGGTGCAGAATCTTCTAGATTGTATTTCCTTAGAAGATCCCTTACGTACTTTGATTGGCAAATAAAAATCCCATCTTCCTTTTGCTTCACTTGCAATCCAAGGAAGAATGACAGCTCACCCATCATGCTCATTTCATACATACTCTGCATTAACTTAGCAAATCTCTTGCACAAATTTTCATTAGTAGAACCAAATATAATATCGTCAACATAAACTTGGACAAATACCATATCTTTATCATGTAATTTATAAAAGAGAGTTTTATCTATGACACCTCTAGTAAAACCGTTTGAATACCAAGTGTCATACCATGTCCTCGGTGCTTGCTTGAGTCCATAGAGAGCTTTGAATAGAAAATACACAAAATCAGCAAACTCTGGATTTTCAAAGCCAGGGGGCTGCTCCACATATACTTCCTCTTCTAGCTTTCCATTCAGAAACGCACTCTTCACATCCATTTGATAGACTTTAAAATTGGAATGTGCTGCGAATGCCAGAAATATCCTGATGGCTTCAAGTCTTGTAACTGGTGCGTAGGTCTCATCATAATCAATTCCCTCTTCCTGGGAGTAACCCTTTGCAACCAGTCTAGCCTTGTTCCTTGTAACAATGCCATCACCGTCTAACTTGTTCCTGTATACCCATTTCGTGCCAATAATAGATCTATTTTTAGGCCTGGGTACCAGTGTCCATACTTCTTGCCTTTCGAACTGATTGAGTTCTTCTTGCATGGCAAGAACCCGATCTGGATCAGTTAGAGCATCTTCAATTTTCTTTGGTTCTTCTTGAGATAGAAAAACTGAAAATAAACATTCATTTGAAATTGCACTTCTGGTTCTAACACCAACATATGGATCACCTATGATCAATTCAAAGGGATGATCTTTGCTCCATATCATTTCCCTTGGTAGGTTTGATCTTGATGATTCGCCTCTATATTCATTGTGATGTTGTGTTGTGCCAGTTGATCCTTTATCTCCCCCTGAGTTGCTGCCTGGATGACTTGTTGATCTACCACTGGTATTAGTAGTATCTCCAGTGTTTCCATTATTTCCACCACTATTACCTGGATCATTACCATCATTGTTGTCATCATCATTTCCTGCTGCAACCTCGGGCTTTTCTTCATTATCCGAATCTGAGTCTGGATGATTGTCAAATTTTAATGACTCAGAAGGATCTTCATTTTGGATGCTTGGGAGTTTAGTGTCGTCAAATGATACGTTGACACTTTCTTTTACTTGGTGCTGATCATTTATGTACACCCTATATGCTCTTTTTGAGTAGCCGACAAAAATTGCTTCATGTGCCTTGGCCTCAAATTTGCCACGATGTTCATCTTCATCTTTTAGCACAAAACATTTGGCTCCAAATACATGAAAGTATTTGAGTGTTGGTTTCTTGCCAACCATTAATTCGTAGGGTGTCTTCATTTGATCCTTGTTGATTAAAGTTCGATTCTGGGTATAACAAGCTGTGTTCACTGCTTCAGCCCAGAAGTAGATAGGCAACCTTGATTCACTTAACATTGTTCTTGCAGCTTCAATCAAGGTTCGATTCTTCCTTTCTACTACTCCATTCTGTTGCGGAGTTCTTGGCGCTGAGAATTGTCTTGTTATCCCTTTGTCTGAGCAGAAGCTATTCAGAATTTCATTCTTGAATTCTGTTCCATTATCTGATCTGATTGCCCGGACAGGTAGCTTTGAATTTAACTCAATTAACTTTACATGATCAATCACCAACTGTGGAGTTTCATCCTTAGAGTTCAAGAATAAAACCCACGTGTACTTTGTGAAGTCATCTACAATCACTAAGGCATATTTCTTCCTTGACATAGACATGATATTGACTGGACCAAATAAATCCATATGAAGCAGCTGCAGTGGTTCAGTAATATTTGTAGTGTCTGTGCCTTTGTGAGTTGCTCTTTTTGACTTCTCTTTCTGACATGCCTCACACAATCCTTCTTGTGTAAATACCATCGGAGGCAGTCCTCTCACCAAATCCCTCTTGACTAGAGAGTTCATTGTTTTGAAATTCAGGTGTGAGAGCTTCTTGTGCCATAGCCAACTTTCTTCTGTTGAAGCTTTTGAATAAAAACAATTTGCTTCAGCTTCAGTTCCCGAGTTGAAATCAGCTACGTACAAGTTTCCTTTCCTTACTCCACGCAAGGCTAGTCTGTCTTCTTTAGAATGAGCTATTAAGCACTTCTCCTTGATAAAGTTTACTTTGTAACCTCTATCACAGAATTGACTGACGCTGAGTAGATTTAGCTTAAGTCCTTCCACCAAAGAGACGTTTTCAATGATAACATTTTCTGTATTTAACTTGCCATATCCCGTAGTCATTCCTTTGCTGTTATCTCCAAAGGTGACGATTGGGCCAGCTCTCTCAACCATGTCTGATAGCAGAGCTCTATCTCTGGTCATATGCCTTGACGATCCACTGTCTAGGATCCATACAACCTGGTTTTCCTGTTTAACTCCCTGCACATATCAAACGGATTAGATCGACTTCGGAGCCCAAAATTGATTGGGCCCGGCATACTTAGAGAATTGACCTTTGTCAGCTTTGACAACAGATCCTTTTCAAACAACAGCCGCATCCTCCTTGACTGTACTTACTTTCCTATAAATAGTCTTAACAACTTTTTGTTTAGACTTAGGAATATATTTTTCCTTCTTGACAGGTGAAGGAATAGCAGTCTTGGATTTAGCAAATTTATTATTGATGTATTGTCTAGGTGTCAAGTTCTTTTTATTAGCAGTCATGCGTTTGAAATAAGCAGTCATAGCATTAAAAGCACATAACATACAATTTAACATACCACAAGGTTTATGGCATACATCAATAGCAGGCATGTTATTCACAGCAGTAGGAGTTTTAACAATTTCTACTTTAACTTTTTCAGCAGATTTAAAGTTTTCAGTAGAATGGCATCTGTTGTTACTATCCCTACTTCTAACAAACTTATTGTTAGGTCTGTTCAAATCATTCTTTAAGTTCTTAGCACCTAAACCATGAGTGGATGAACTAGCAGAGTTCACATTTTCTATTGGTCTTTTAGGTACATATTTCGCTTTTTGGACATTTACTCCTTTTATGTCCCTAGTCTATTCTTCTCTTTTCTTCTCTTCCTCGAGATCCTCTAACTACATCTCATAAGCTATCAGTATAGAGCTCTCAAGGATAGGTTCAGCAATAGGTGTTATGAAAAGAGGTTTGGGTGTGTTTTTAACAACATGAGGAATACCCCTTTCTTCAGCGCTTTGCTTGAACGGGGTAATGTTGCTTGGCTTTCCTACAGATTTATTATACTCGAAACCTATTCCAACTTTTCGGTTTATTTCCTGTTGGTCAACTAGGTTCTTTACAATATAAGAGGAATTTTTATAAGCTAGACACCTTTACTTTTCTTCTTCAATTTTATTCTTTAAAAAAGCTTCAATCTCAACATAGCAGTTGACTCTATTAACTTGAAATGCAACATCTTCAGTTAATTTAACATTAATATGTTTCAGCTTTTTCAATTCATAATTCTCTTCTGATAAAACTTTGTTTTCGAGAATTAAAACTTTTATTCGATCTCTAGCATCAGTTAAATTCTCACCTATCAATTTAAACATTTTAGGACAGCTAGGGTTTACCTCAATTCCTTGTCGAGGTGGAGATTGTGATCCTTCAGAAGAAGAGGCCATTAGAGCAAGATTTCCCATTTGATCTTCTTCATCATTGTCGGAATCATCCCAGCTTTTTCCTGCTGCTAAGTATGATTTTCCCTGATGCTTCTTCAGTAGAGCGTCATATTTCTGTTTGAGCTCGTCATATGAATCCTTCTTTCTTTCCTTCTTGGGCTTTCTACAATCAGTAGCAAAGTGTCCCATTTCATTGCAGTTGAAGCAACGGATCTTGCTTCTGTCTACCATCCCTGTCTTGTATCCACCTTTTGTGTTGGATGTGCTAGAAGAACCACCTGTCTGAAATCTGTTTGCCATAGGCTTGAATTTGAAACTAGGGTTCCTCCTGAATCTTGTATTTCCAAATTTTCTAGCAATCAGAGCCAGAGATTCATCCTCAAGTTGATCGAGTTCTTCCATTGAGTAGAATTCACTATCAGTTGAATTCACTAGAGTTGCACCAACTTCTGCAACAATACCCTGATCAATGATGTTGACTGAAGAAGATTCAGTCTTAGCTTTTCTGTACTCTGGTTCTTCTGCTACAAGAGCTGTAGACTTGCTGACCACCTTGCCTGTACCATATATTTCGTTCTGTTGAATCTGCTCTAGCTCATAGGTCTTCAGTATGCCATAAAGTCTTTCCAGTGAAATTTCATTCATGTCCCTTGACTCTCTGATGGCTGTTATCCTATGCTCTAGGTGTACTGGCATTGTCAGCAAAAACTTCCTACTGATCTCCTTCTTCGTATATTGTTTGCCATTGAGATTTAGATCATTTATCAGCTTGTTGTATCTCTCAAAAACTTCAGAGATACCTTCTCCTGGATTTGATCTAAAATGCTCATATTGAGACGTTAAGATTTCCAATCTGTTCTCCCTTACTTCTTCTGTTCCTTCATTTAGTATCTCTATCGTTTCCCAGATGTGTTTAGCATTTTTACAATTAACAACATGATTGTACATTCCGGGATCAAGAGATTCCACTAAAATTAACTGCAGACTGGTGTCCAATGTATCCAGTTCCTTTTTTGTCTCAGTGTACTTAGAAATATCTTTTTCAAATTGTCTGTGCGGAATGAGTACACCATCTTCCATATGCTCAGGAAAGATATTTATTGGAACAGCAACACCAATTTTTAAAATATCCTTGTACTTAGGATTTGCAGCTCGAAGAAACAAGGTCATCTTTCTTTTCCACATATTATAATTGTCTTTATCAAATTGTGGAATTTTAATGCTACTAATTCTTTGAGTACTCATCTTTAAATAAGATTAAAAATTAAGTGTTTCAAAAAATATTTTAATTTTTGACTTAAAATAATTTTTGATCAAAAATAATTTTTCGGAAAAAAAATTATTTCGAATAAAAAATTATTTTGAATTTAAAATAATTTTTGAGATCTGTATTAGTTCGCGGAATTTGATTTGGATATGATATTAAAAATATCAACCAGCTCTGATGCCAATTGTTGGTCCCTGATATTGTAGAAGGGGGGGTTGAATACAATATCTAAAATTAATCGCGGAATAATTTGGATTAAAAATATTATTTTAATTACTCACGAAATATTAATTGGAATGAAATACTGTTCAAGTGAAAGATATAATTTTAACTTGATTAGTATTACAAAATTAATATTTAGAAAACTGTTATATAATTGATAAAAGTTCTAGAACAAATTTGACATGAATTGTTCGTGTTTAACAATTATATTCCAAACTCAGCACAGAAATCTGTGAATATTACAATGCAGACAAATTACTGAATTTGAACTGATTTTCTATCTTCTGAACAATTGAACAACAAACAATGAAGGGCTGATCTCATATTTATAGAGATTTGAAAAAGGCTGCTATGACCTTTTTCAGTATGACTTTATTTCAAGAAAATAAGTCTGTATGACTTATTTTAACACTTGTATGACTTATAAAAGACTGGGCATGACATATTTTGGTCGGTATAACTTACTGAAGCTCGGTATGACCTTTTGAAAGTTCGGTATGACTTATTTAAAGTCATATTCGGATTTTATCTAATTAAAATAAATCGGTATGACTTATTTTAATTAAACAAAATTGGTTCAGTATGACCTTTTGAGCACAGAACTCTCAGTATGACTTATTCAATGAGCTCGGTATGACTTATCAGTCGGCTGTTCCGGTATGACTTATCTTTAATAGCTTCGGTATGACTTTCTCTTTATTCAGTCAGTATGACTTTTATTAATATAATTCGGTATGACTTATTAATAAACAGTCGGTATGACTTATTTATTAGTCATTTGAATTATATTAAAAGTCATATTAAGTCATATCTTTTATAATAAATTAATTCTACTTAAATTAATTAGTTAATTTACAAATTAAATTAAATTCAACTTGAATTAATTTAATTAGATAAATTAAATAATCAATTAACATTTGATAGTAGAATTAAAATACTATTTCGTCTTGTATTACCGTGCTATCAGTCTTGAAGTCTTTCAGTCTTCATTGTGTCTTTTGTCATAAAATCACTTGAGCTAGATGATGAATATTTATTATTTTAGTTGACACACAAATATACTGTCTGGTTCATTTATGTCATACTATAATAAATATTCTTCATCTTTAACATTAAGCTGTGGTCTTCTGTTCTTCTTCTGCTTCACTGTCTTCATTCTTCTTCTGGAATCTTCTGTAGTAGGCACTTAGAATCTTTTGAATCTTCTGAACAACTGCTTCTCTATTTTTCTCCGACGCTTGAACATATAAATGAACTTCTTCCGGTGTAGAGTAGCAACTTCATTATAATTCTTCTAACAAGTTGATTCTTTGTGTCTAGTTGACATTCTTGGATTTGATTCCATCCTCAGTATTTATTACTTACTTTAATTTCTTACATGAGTTGAGTTGTCATCAACTAATTACAAATAGGCCTTGACATATGCCTTTCAGTCCTACATGAGTTTACAAGTTGTTTCCATGTGCAAACGAGTCAATAATAAACCTACAAGTTCGATCGAGTCAAGAATGATGCTACAAGAGTTTACAAGTAGTTTTCAAGTTCAAACGGGTAAAGAATGAAGCTACAAGTTGTTTTCACGGTTAAACGAGTCGAGAATGAAGCTATAAGTTGTTTCCGTGATCGAACGAGTCAAGAATAATGCTACAAGAGTTTACAAGGTGTTTCCATGTTCAAACAAGTCAAGAAGAAACTACAAGTTATTTCCATGTTCGAACGAGTCAAGCATGAAGCTTCAAATTGTTACGAAATGGTTTCATGTTACAATGAGCCCAGAATGGTCCTACAATTGTTTACAAGGTGTTTCCATGTTAAAAAATGAAGCTATAAGTTGTTTACAAGTTCGAACAAGTCAAGAATGATGCTAGAAGAGTTAAGTTGTTTCCATGTTCCAATGAGTCAAGAATAAAGCTACAACTTGTTTGCAAGTTCGAACGTGTCAAGAATGATCATACAAGAGTTTACAAGTTGTTTCCATATTCAAATGAGTCAAGAATGAATCCACGAGTTGTTTCCAAGTTCGAACGAGTCAAAAATGAAGCCTCAAATTGTTACGAATTAGGTTCATGTTCAAATGAGCATAGAATGGTCCCAGAAGAGTTATGTTGTTTCCATGTTCAACGGAGTCAAGAATGAAGCTTACGAATTCGTTTCATGTTAAAATAAGCCAAGAATGGTCCTACATGAGTTTACAAGTTCTTTCCATGTGCAAACGAGACAATAATAAATCTACAAGTTCGACCGAGTCAAGAATGTAGCTTACGAATTCGTTTCCTTTTAAAATTAGCCAAAAATGGTCCTACATGAGTTTACAAGTTGTTTCCATGTGCAAACGAGTCAATAATGAAGCTACAAGTTCGAACGAGTCAAGAATGATGCTACAAGAGTTTACAAATATTTCCAAGTTCAAACGGGTAAAGAATGAAGCTAGAAGTTGTTTTCACGGTGAAACGAGTAGAGAATGAAGCGATAAGTTGTTTCCGTGCTCGAAGAATAATGCTACAAGAGTTTACAAGTTGTTTCCATGTTCAAACAGGTCAAGATGAAGCTACAAGTTATTTCCATGTTCGAACGAGTCAAGAATGAAGCCTCAAATTGTTACGAAATGGTTTCATGTTCAAATTAGCCAAGAATGGTCCTATAATTGTTTACAAGGTGTTTCCTTGTTAAAACGAGTCAAAAATGAAGCTATAAGTTGTTTACAAGTTCGAACAAGTCAAGAATGATGCTAAAAGAGTTTACAAGTTGTTTCCATGTTCGAATGAGTCAAGAATGAAGCTACAACTTGTTTGCAAGTTCGAACGAGTCAAGAATGATCATACAAGAGTTTACAAGTTGTTTCCATATTCAAATGAATCAAGAATGAAGCCACGAGTTGTTTCCAAGTTCGAAAGAGTCAAGAATGAAGCCTCAAATTGTTACGAATTAGGTTCATGTTCAAGTGAGCCAAGAATGGTCCCAGAAGAGTTAAGTCTTTTCCATGTTCAACGGAGTCAAGAATGAAGCTTACGAATTGGTTTCATGGTAAAATAAGCCAAGAATGGTCCTACATGAGTTTACAAGTTGTTTCGATGTGAAAACGAGTCAATAATGAAGCTACAAGTTCGAACGAGTCAAGAATGATGCTATAAGAGTTTACAAGTAGTTTCCAAGTTTAAACGGGTCAAGAATGAAGCTACAAGTTGTTTTCACGGTTAAACGAGTCGAGAATGAAGCTATAATTTGTTTCCGAGCTCGAACGAGTCAATAATAATGCTACAAGAGTTTACAAGTTGTTTCCATATTCAAACAAGTCAAGATGAGGCTACAAGTTATTTCCATGTTCGTACGAGTCAAGAATGATGTCTCAAATTTTTACGAATTGGTTTGATGTTCAAATGAGCCAAGAATGGTCTTACAATTGTTTACAAGGTGTTTACATGTTAAAACGAGTCAAAAAGGAAGCTATAAGTCGTATACATGTTCGAACAAGTCAAGAATGATGCTAGAAGAGTTTACAAGTTGTTTCCATGTTCGAATGAGTCAAGAATGAAGCTACAACTTGTTTGCAAGTTCGAACGGGTCAAGAATGATCATACAAGAGTTTACAAGTTGTTTCCATATTCAAATGAGTCAAGAATGAAGCCACGAGTTGTTTCCAAGTTCGAAAGAGTCAAGAATGAAGCCTCAAATTGTTACGAATTAGGTTCATGTTCAAGTGAGCCAAGAATGGTCCCAGAAGAGTTATGTCTTTTCCATGTTCAACGGAGTCAAGAATGAAGCTTACGAATTGGTTTTATGTTAAAATAAGCCAAGAATGGTCCTACATGAGTTTACAAGTTGTTTTGATGTGAAAACGAGTCAATAATGAAGCTACAAGTTCGAACGAGTCAAGAATGATGCTACAAGAGTTTACAAGTAGTTTCCAAGTTCAAACGGGTCAAGAATGAAGCTACAAGTTGTTTTCACGGTTAAACGAGTCGAGAACGAAGCTATAATTTATTTCCGAGCTCGAACGAGTCAATAATAATGCTACAAGAGTTTACAAGTTGTTTCCATATTCAAACAAGTCAAGATGAGGCTACAAGTTATTTCCATGTTCGTACGAGTCAAGAATGATGTCTCAAATTTTTACGAATTGGTTTGATGTTCAAATGAGCCAAGAATGGTCTTACAATTGTTTACAAGGTGTTTACATGTTAAAACGAGTCAAAAAGGAAGCTATAAGTCGTATACATGTTCGAACAAGTCAAGAATGATGCTAGAAGAGTTTACAAGTTGTTTCCATGTTCGAATGAGTCAAGAATGAAGCTACAACTTGTTTGCAAGTTCGAACGGGTCAAGAATGATCATACAAGAGTTTACAAGTTGTTTCCATATTCAAATGAGTCAAGAATGAAGCCACGAGTTGTTTCCAAGTTCGAAAGAGTCAAGAATGAAGCCTCAAATTGTTACGAATTAGGTTCATGTTCAAGTGAGCCAAGAATGGTCCCAGAAGAGTTATGTCTTTTCCATGTTCAACGGAGTCAAGAATGAAGCTTACGAATTGGTTTTATGTTAAAATAAGCCAAGAATGGTCCTACATGAGTTTACAAGTTGTTTTGATGTGAAAACGAGTCAATAATGAAGCTACAAGTTCGAACGAGTCAAGAATGATGCTACAAGAGTTTACAAGTAGTTTCCAAGTTCAAACGGGTCAAGAATGAAGCTACAAGTTGTTTTCACGGTTAAACGAGTCGAGAACGAAGCTATAATTTATTTCCGAGCTCGAACGAGTCAATAATAATGCTACAAGAGTTTACAAGTTGTTTCCATATTCAAACAAGTCAAGATGAGGCTACAAGTTATTTCCATGTTCGTACGAGTCAAGAATGATGTCTCAAATTTTTACGAATTGGTTTGATGTTCAAATGAGCCAAGAATGGTCTTACAATTGTTTACAAGGTGTTTACATGTTAAAACGAGTCAAAAAGGAAGCTATAAGTCGTATACATGTTCGAACAAGTCAAGAATGATGCTAGAAGAGTTTACAAGTTGTTTCCATGTTCGAATGAGTCAAGAATGAAGCTACAACTTGTTTGCAAGTTCGAACGGGTCAAGAATGATCATACAAGAGTTTACAAGTTGTTTCCATATTCAAATGAGTCAAGAATGAAGCCACGAGTTGTTTCCAAGTTCGAAAGAGTCAAGAATGAAGCCTCAAATTGTTACGAATTAGGTTCATGTTCAAGTGAGCCAAGAATGGTCCCAGAAGAGTTATGTCTTTTCCATGTTCAACGGAGTCAAGAATGAAGCTTACGAATTGGTTTTATGTTAAAATAAGCCAAGAATGGTCCTACATGAGTTTACAAGTTGTTTTGATGTGAAAACGAGTCAATAATGAAGCTACAAGTTCGAACGAGTCAAGAATGATGCTACAAGAGTTTACAAGTAGTTTCCAAGTTCAAACGGGTCAAGAATGAAGCTACAAGTTGTTTTCACGGTTAAACGAGTCGAGAATGAAGCTATAATTTATTTCCGAGCTCGAACGAGTCAATAATAATGCTACAAGAGTTTACAAGTTGTTTCCATATTCAAACAAGTCAAGATGAGGCTACAAGTTATTTCCATGTTCGTACGAGTCAAGAATGATGTCTCAAATTTTTACGAATTGGTTTGATGTTCAAATGAGCCAAGAATGGTCTTACAATTGTTTACAAGGTGTTTACATGTTAAAACGAGTCAAAAAGGAAGCTATAAGTCGTATACATGTTCGAACAAGTCAAGAATGATGCTAGAAGAGTTTACAAGTTGTTTCCATGTTCGAATGAGTCAAGAATGAAGCTACAACTTGTTTGCAAGTTCGAACGGGTCAAGAATGATCATACAAGAGTTTACAAGTTGTTTCTGTTGGAGATTACGAAGCTGTATGAATAGTAATCGTGATAACTCAACACTAGAACAAGACAAGTAAATAATACTACGCGTACACAGAAATCAGGAAGAAATGAAGACAGGGCAGATACAGCGAATCAAGACATTAGAAGAAGTTTTGGAGTCTACTACAGGTCACTGAAAGAAGTTCATTTATATGTTCATGCCTCAGTGAAGAACAATGTTTAAAGACTTTCAGGGTTTCAGAAGTGTTGAAGATTCAGTATAGCAGTGCCACTAACAGATTTCAGTGTAGTAGCATTGATTGAAGATAGACAGTGTTTGAAGCATAGGAATCTAGAAGAATTGAAGACATGGTATGTCTAAGTACCAGAAAAGATTCCAGTGAAATTACAGTGTTTATTGACAGTCAGTGTTCGAAGCAATGAAGTTGCTGCAAACTTAACAATGTAAGTAAAGCAATAATACGAAGACCTGGATCGAAGTTAGTCGTCTGTGAACCAGACCAGTTGCACTAGGCGTCAGCAGTCTGTGAAAGGAATCTGAGTATTAACTACAGAAGAATTGTTAAGTTGAAGAACGTACTTGAAAAGAACGGTTATTTATTAAGGTACGAAAAGTAATTTGTAGAGGCTACAGCCAAACAGCTAAACAGCTAACATGCAAACAGCTAAACAGCTCAAAGGGTGCAGGGTGCAAAGTGTCACAACCTTGGTACGAAAAGTGAAAGTTTCTAAACTACATTCGAAGAACGGAAACAGCTCAGGGTACAGGGTGTAATGTGACAAGACTTTGATACAAGAAATGGAAGTTGGTAAACTTCAATCAGGGAATGAGAAGGAGGTTAAAGTGCAGTGATCAAATTGCACTTTGACCATGTGAATAGTGGAGCGCCACTCAGTTTTCCACGCGCCACATATTTGATGTAAATCAAATATGTTCTTGAGTGGCGCCTCCCCTCTTAACTCCCTGTAGTGGCGCCACTTGCAGCTAAATAAATATATTAAGTTAAAGTTTTAAGTGGCGCCTGCCCAGTATACTCCCTGTACTGGCGCCACTTACTTTCCTTAATATATTAACTGGTAAGTTGCGCCTCCCCTGTATAACCACTGTATAGGGCGCCACTCAGCCCTTAGCCAATCAAATTACAGCAGCTACTTTAATTGATTTAAAGTCTACACAAATAAAAGGAGGTCAGCCACTCATTCGAGGAGTCGTCTTCTTCAACACAAATAATATGTAGAGAGCTACTGCCATGGCTGGGGCAAGAAGAAATAATTTATACACATCCATACCTTGCTCCCGGTCAAATATTAGGACCCGGTTCTTTAACGAAAAATGCTCAGGGCTCCTAGATATCACTCCCTACGGACTCAGTTTTTCCTTGTACTAATTTAGATATATTTGTATAAGAACTGAGCCTAATATTTTTGTGTTAGTAGCAAAGAACTAATTTGTTCTTTGGAAGCCAGTTATATTTTTAACTGGGTGTAGCAACCTCAGGGATTATATACGAAAGTAATATTCCCCGAAACTTGTCTCCATAATTTACTTGCTAATTTTCTTGAGCCTAATTGATTTATCCGGTCACACAGAAAATTAGTAGGCAGCTCACCTAAACACTATAAATGGCCAAACCCACTCTGAAGCAATAATTTATTTATCCGCAAATTCCGAAAAGAATTTAAATTATTGTGAATATCGTATTCAACCCCCCTTCTACGATACTTCGGGACCTAACAATTGGTATCAGAGCCCGCTGATTGATATATAAATCAGGATCCGTAGTTCAGTGAAGCTCACCAAGCCCAAGCTGCTTACTTAAATGGAGGCCTTAGTTAAATAAGGTTAATTATAAACTTTTAATAAGTTTATTTTATAAACTTTTATAAAATTTGTTTTATAAACTTTTATTAGTTTATATTATAAATTTTAATTAGTTTATTTTATAAACTTAATATTATATTTATTTTATAAACTTTTATAAAATTTGTTTTATAAACTTTTATTAGTTTATATTATAAATTTTAATTAGTTTATTTTATAAACTTAATATTAAAGTTATTTTATAAACTTTTATAAAATTTGTTTTATAAACTTTTATTAGTTTATATTATAAATTTTAATTAGTTTATTTTATAAACTTAATATTAAATTTATTTTATAAACTTTTATAAAATTTGTTTTATAAACTTTTATTAGTTTATGTAATAAATTTTAATTAGTTTATTTTATAAATCTAATAAAGTTTAAGATTTAAATTTATTAAAACATTTAGGTGGCCAATTTACTCGACCACGACCATGCAGAGTAAGAGTACATGTACTTTGTGTGTGAACTCAGCAGGAATTGGCAAGTCACGCACCTAACTCAAATCATATGTTGCGCCCCACCATGGTCTATCCTGTAAGAGCGCCACTCAGGTAAGTCACGCGCCTGTAAATGTGAATTGTACTTAAGAAATTTACAGAACTTTGAGTTGCGCCTCTCCACGGTAAGTCCTGTGTCAGCGCCACTTATCTTTGGACTTAGCAAATTCAGGGCTTTGTTGCGCCTGCACTGTGTCTTCAGTGTAGTAGCGCCACTTAACACCTTAAAAGACTAGGCGCCACTCACCCAAAATATCAGTTTGGTACCCCAAGTTTTGTACCCTTTAATTGTTAATTTTTATTTTAGATTTATTTATTTTTCCAGAAAATTTAAAATTCTTGAAAACTAAAATTTTTCTTAAATATTAATTTACGATATTTTAATTTTTAAGAAAATTCGAAATTCTTGAAAATTAATTTATTGTATATTTTTATTTTTGATTAATTTATTTTCTAAGGAAATTAAAAATTCTGTAAATTTAAATTTTTCTTAAATATTAATTCGAGGGTGCTCAAGGGGTTTGTAGATGAAGATTTTTCCGGGTATTGAAGACAACAAAAATTGACTGAAGGTTATCCAATGAAGTTAATTCTGGAACAGGTTGAAGAAATAGTGGTACTAATTTCCTCAGAGGTTTACTCCATAGGATCCCACTAATATTTTGGAAGCTGCAAAAGAAGAGATTAATTTGGGTACAGGTTTTGGTTAATTTGAGTTGTATTTTTGGATGAAAAATCTTAGGGGTTGAAGTAGTGAAGGAGAACAGACTGGACAACCTAAAATCTCTGTACAAGCCTTAAAGACTATTCTACAGGGAGATAACAGGAAGTTCGTGCTAACACTGCAGATCATCTAGAACACAGGATACAGCCAACAGGGATTTAAGGATACAACCACATTGTCTGTAAAAGACCTGTATGTGCTGAATGCCTATGAACTAGAACAAGAGCTGAAGAAGATAATATTTGGTAAAGCAGGTTGTTAGCATATCCACTGTATTTGTGACCCAGGAACCAAATTTGATTGACGTCAAGGTTGAGAACCTCTGAACAGAAATGAAATGATCTTAGAAGCTGAATTGAAGATGTTGTAGCTCGAGGTAGTGGTCAAGGTGTTGCATGTGAATTTGACACTTTGGAATAACTTGAGAACTGGACTGAAAGTCAAGCCTGCAGGGCAACAGGAAGTTCAGTGACATCAGATTCAGACGGAATCCCAATTCTAAATCTAAGGTCCTTACCTATAGATTCCATGGAGGAGATTTTCAAGACCACTTCAAGAGGCGGTTGCAAGACAGGGATGGTTGATTATAAAAGACAAGATCAGGGGTTTGCTACATAATTTGAAGAAGCCTGTACAAGCAAAAGATGACAGACACTATGTTGGGTTGAAGCAGGAATCTCAGGCTTTAGTGAGGATGCAGCAAGGGAAAGCATTTGTTGATGAAGATTAAATGCAAGGTTGATTTTATCAGTGACAGTGATGAACCAAATGGACATCTGGCATCAATGACCAACACTGGAGATGAATCACTAATCACTTCACAGGTACACTTTCTAACTAGTATACGTTTATCTAATTCAGAACTGTATGCTTATTAAGTTTTGAAATGTATTATATTCATGATAGCATGTTAGCATCTTAGGACTTAAATGCTTAATTGATTGCTAAGAATAAGATTGCATGCTAGGATTCATGAGTTTAATTAGTACATTTGATACTTGATTTTATATGCAGTAAAATGAATATCTAGAATTAGATAGGGTGTTCTAGACGGTTAGGTGTATCCCCAAACATTTGCTGGAACTTGAGTTAAATCTTTTGTGATTTAATACCTCTGCTAATGTTGTGAAAATTGCTAATAGATAAACAGGTCATAGATCAGATTTTATTTGTTCTTAATGTCAAATGACTTGTTAATTGTTTATGTGCTTATTTTCATATGATTTGCTTTTACTCACATAGTTGCACTTAAATGTCATATTAGATCATGTATTGCTTGTTAGGGATAGAATAATAAAAGATGGTAGAATTATCTAAGTAGTCAGTAATATTTGTTGATTCGAGGATTAATCTAAAACTGACTTAGGTAATTAGAGATAGTTTAAATGTTAGACAACGACAGAATGGATTAGACAGAATTAGTAATTAATTTGTTAGTTCTACTATCCATGTGCTTTTAGAAGATTGAGTATTGAATTTTCTAATATGCATAACATGCCTGAATTGCATAATTCTTATCTACAATGCGTTGAAGCTAAATGTTTACCATGTGTTCTTACTTACATGCTTGTTTAGTTAAATTTGAAAATGCATATCTTAGGACTTGCATAATCTTAGACAAAGCATGTATAAGAATCACAATAGGGTAAAGACTGCTAGTCCACCTTAAGTTAGGTTGGTATCACTAGTCTCATAGCCTTAAGACTACTTTGTCAAGGCTGCTGTATATGAGAAGTGATCAGTCAAAGATAAGTTTGTGCATGTTAAGGTTGAAGCTGTTGTTACCTTTGATAATATCTCTAACCCATCTGGACTCAATTAAAGTTGAGTACCAAGAAGCTTGATCATTTGTGATTGCAGAGTATGTTATGAAAGGCAAGAGTTATGTGACTTCGTGACATTTATTGTTCGAGGCATATGATTAAGATTAAAGCTCTGACATCACAATTGGTTGAGAAGGCCTCCCCGATGGTAACCTTTGGAGATGACAGCAAAGGATGTACAAGGGATATGGCTATCATGTTTTAAGAACTGTCATCAGTGGAAACATCTTACTTGTTGAAAGAGTTAAGCACTTTTTAAAGGGCACTAGGGAATTCTTCGTCAAGGGTTTTCTGGAGAAGTGTTTGATCTCAAGCAAGAAGGTTGGAAGCTCGCTCAACTGAGAGTGAGGAAGTTTGTTCGTAGCTGACATGGAATTTGGATGCAAAGGTGAAGTCAACTTTTCAGGAAAGCTTCATCAATGAAGAGTTAGCTATGGCAAAGGAAGCTCTCTTACTTGTTAGTCAGCAAGGCAATGGATTCTTTAATAAAGAAGAAATTGGTGAGAGGACTGCTTCATATGGAATTCTATCCAGAAGGACATTTTAAAGTATGTCAAATAGGGAAGTCAATGGGAACATCACACTGAAGAAAGGTCATGAAAGAAATATGCTTAGTGGTGATTAAAATTGGTAACCCTAATTACAAATTGGTGATGTTCGTGCATTCAACAGACAAAATGTCACAAATGGTGATTGATCAAATGAGGTAGATCAAGTTGGAAACAATTGGTAAGCTGTGAGAACTTTGAAGTCAGATATTGGAACTGCATTTCGCGAGTGAAGTTCTAAATGAAGTCTGCACTGAAAAGGTATTTGGAAGCTGAAGCAATTAACACAGCATGCTGCTTTATTCAACAAGATCGTGAAAAGACATCATTTGAGTTAATGGCCAACCAGAAGCAAACACTGAAGCTCTCTCGTGTGTTTGGAGGGAATTGATTTTTAATGAAGATTTATTTGAGTATCTTGACAAGAAGTTAGGGCTCATGGATCAATTCTCCTCGGCTACTCAGAAGTGATTAAAAGTCTGAATATGATGAACAACTACACCAAGCTCCCAAGCATTCAAGTGAACGACTAGTCTGAATCTTTGACAAATTCAGATACTGATGTAGAAGCTGAGGTTGCATAAAGGAATTAATGTTTAGCAGCAACTCAGGGGAGCAAAATAAAAGAAGGATCTACTAGTCGTACTCAACACAATGAAGATCAAAGGAATACATCAAGAACATATCTGCTGAGACAAAGGGTTTGAAGTCAAAGTCATTCCTGGAGTCTAGTTCTTAGTGATCCGGATTATTGAGTAAAGGCTAGAAGTGCTAATCAAAATGAACATATATTTTTCAGGACCCAACAATTAATAATTGGTATCCCAAAGAATAGTAAAGATGCACTGATTGATCCAGATTGGGTAATTGCAATGCAAGATGATCTCAATTAGTTCGAAGGCAGAAATTACTGAAGTTGGAACCCAGACCACTAAAGTCGAAGCTGAAATTGGTACAGTAAGGGTTCACAGAAACTGGATAATAATTGGCATTGTTATGAGGGACAAAGCCAAACTGGTTGCTACAGGTTACTTTAAAGCAGAAGGTATCGACGATGATGGAAACAGAATCTTCGGGACTTTCTAGATCAAGCAGTAAGCACCAGTGACGAGACTTGATCCTTTGGGACTCATCAATGGGGACCTAACAATTTTCAGGGACTCAACGATTAGGACCTACTCCTGAATGGTGAAGCTAGAAGATGAAGGTGCAGATCCATTACAATTTGTATATCATTCTCTTCCCAGGATTTTCTATGACGGAGGTAAGGACTCAAGCAAAACGTCAAGGACATGGTATGACTCTCTAACTGTTAATTACTTAAAAATGATTTTACACTTGAGTTGTTATGCATATCTCTCTAGAAATGCAAGGCACACACAATGTCATATATATGTGCAAGTATACCTTAATTCTCGATATGCCTATGTGCAAGTTTCCAAGTGGATACTAGAGAATCTTATCTTATAGCTAAGTTATGAATTGTTAGATATCTTAGGGGATCACCAATTCTTGGAATCTGGGACCCTTAAGATAATAGGTTTAACCTAATTGGCTATATAGATATAGATAATACAGGTTGTACGAAAGACAGGGAAGTCATTCCTAGAAGCTGTCAATTTCCAGCAACTCTGTTGAAGCTCTTAACACCACTGAAGAAACAAGCGCATGGACACCAGGTATCATTTCTTTTGAGAGTTGTCCATAGTCGAATAACTTGCAGATGTTTGCTAAATAACTTGATGAATTTATTTTATCTAAGTTGGTTAGTAAACTTCGGATATTATTATTATGCATATTTGTTGAAAATCCCATCTGCAAGAAATTCTTAAATGAGTTCACAAGTATTACTTTTTCCCGATCCAAAGGACTTGTGAATTTATTTGAAATCCAGATCCTCATACTTTTTGTTATTAATTTAATTATCATGCTTACATTGGTATATGCATGAGTGGTAGTTAAATTACTTAGCATAAGTAAGAAGCATAATTATTTGTATGTTTTAAATATTTGATGAGTATTAGTCAATGATATCTTGCTTAATTGCTCTGATATTTTGCTCTGATATTCTGATATATTTTATTACAAATAATTGTGATGCTTTTGATATTAGTGACGGTATTTAGAATTTCTGTTCTAAATAATTAATGCATATTTCAAAACTCACTAATATTAGAAGGTGAAGTATTTTCTAAGTTATGTGTATAAAATGCTCAATATTTTATATACTTAGAAAATATTTCCAAAAATAAGTTTGTTTGCGAGGGGTTGTAAAAAGAATCACAAGTATCATCTTTTCCCTATATAAAGAACTTGTGAATTTCTTTTCAACTATTACCTCGAGTTTACGTATATCAATTAGTAATTGTTATGAGTACGCTTACAATGTGCAAAGTAACAATTATTAGATATGGCGTTGGAAGTTAAATGCTAATATTCAATTCAATGAATATTTTAGTGTTTAGCGAATTTATTTTATCTTATCAAAATTATGGATTGAAGCAATTCAATGTTTATTAGTTTCATAATTTTAATTTGATAAAATAACAGAAGAATAGTTCCTTGCATTTTGAATTTATTGATGAATATCTCGAAATGATATTTTGTTAATAATTCCGTGCAATTAACTGTGATATGCTTATTGTTCTACTGAATAATTGTCATGTATAGTTTATATAAATGCATGTGATTGACAATTGCTTAGTACAGCATAAGTATTTAATTTATTTTGATTTATTTAAATCATGAAGATATATAACAATTCAGTGATATATTAGTTCCATGATTTAAATAAATTAAAATAAATAAGAAGCATAATTATTCGTAGTATAAATATTCTCTTTTATTACTTTGTGATAATTGAACAATATTTTATTACAAAATAATTGTGATATATAGTTTTCTTTCTTTGACTGGTTTACAATCCTGAATGTATTTAAAAGAAATTTTTGTCTATTTCTTTTTCAAATTTTTTTATGCAAAGATACATTCATTCTTTTTAATCAGTCTTAGTTAAGAAAACTTAAGAATTCTTTTTCAAAAACTTCTCTTTTGAAAAACTTTTCTTAAGGATAATCTTTCTTTTCTCTCGAAATTTTATCCTCTCCCAAAAGCTTGTTTTAAATGTTTTATCTTTAAAAGCTTTTTCTCTCTTTTGAAAATTTATTTTAACTTCAAGGTATCAATCACTTGTAAAATTATTTGTTTTCAAATACTTGTTTCAATGTATGTTTCACATTGATTCATAGTACCAAAACAGTGATTGTTGCTTTGAAGGCCTAGTACTGTATTGTTAAGCATTCATTCACCCCAATTGTCATGTTTTTATTTTAAGTCGGGGATACTATCAAGTGGACGAAAATGAAGTAAATCATAATTGCATTATGAGTCGGAAAATCATTGTCTTCTATCTGATAAAGATGTTTTGCAAAACTGTTTTCAAAACATATAGTGCTTAGGTTTAATGGAAAAGAGTCATTTTATTGAGATATAATTTGGTAGAAGAGTTGAATTTCTTATCTGTTGTAAATTCCCGCGTTTTATTATGGGAAGTTTGCCTTATAAGAAATTCATAAGAGATAGAATTTTTTCTCTGATACTCCCGCGTTTTATTATGGGATAAGTATCTTAAGGAAAATTTCTATTGGTGTCATGCTCTTAAATGATTAATTCTTCGATCTGACAAAACTCTTTTATTAAAAGGACTTAAGTGCAATCATTTACCATTCCTTCTTATATTTTTCCTTCTCCTTGAGATGAAAAATATGTTTTGGAATGTTAAACTGATTATCTTTTTATCTCATTTAAATTGATTTTATCCGTTTAGCCCCCAGTGGCTACAGAAGCTGGCCAGGAGGTTGAAAACCCATCAATCTCTGACCCAGGCCTTAATACCAAACACTCATTTCATCCACTTCCATATATTAACCCTTGGAGATATAAGGAACTTATGTTTGTTAGAGGTTGATAAGGGAGAAATAAGGATGAAGTCGGCAGTGCACCCACAGCTCTACCTCCAGCGAAGTAAAGAAGTATATAAACTGAGGTATCTGTAAGCTCATCTGTATCTTCTCAAAAAGATGCAGAGCTGAAAAGGCAATAAAACTGTCTCTGGAATCATTCTCTCAACAGGATGAGTCCATTGAAATTCGCTCGTCAGCCAGAGCATCTTGTAATGAGTCAAGCACACCACCGGCACTCACGCTGATGGTAAGCCTAAACAGATATATACTAGGAACCTTATATAATTTTTGGGACCTAACAATCCTAACAGTTATACTAGGGGCCTAACAATTGGACACATTGCAAGGCGTGCACAGTGTGAGGTATAGGCATGTTAACAAAACACCCGTCATTGGGTTACGAGGGAAACGTAGACTCTAATTTGCCATTCATTACATTGTCTACTACGTCGCCCCTCCTGGAAGGAACATTTCCAGATCCTGAAAAGGAATGTCCACCTCCCGTTTACGGAGAAGGTGTGAGGCAACTCCTTGATAGAACAAGGCAGGATTCCCACAAAGATTTTAAAATCTTGGGATAACCCATCTCAAAGAGGTGAGGCTCCACTAGACAGTGATTTAGCAATTGCTATTGAGGCTGGTGTGGGACAGTGCTTATGCATGATAGATCAAGAACACCTCTACGAGGCAATTCCCCACTTGATAGTGATTCAGTTCATTCTGATGAATCAGGTGTTGGGAATGTATGAATTGACGGATTTCACTTGCAGGTACAGAAGGCTAAATTTGGAATGCAGAGTGAAAGTGAGAGAGAGAAACACTTAAGTGAAAGTGAGGGAGAGATACACTTGAGTGAGAGATAGGGAGAGAAAGAGTGAAACACTTCTAAGTGCTCGACACTTGAGTGTAAACACTAACAGAACGTAGTAGAAGTGAGGAAACCATAAGCCAAACACTTACCCTTGCTACTTGCTAATTCTGAAAGAAAAGTTACTATATTTTTTTTCCCGATCAACGTCAGACGAGAACCTTCTTTGGAAGACAAACCATTCAAAAGTGGACCTAACAATATAGTGATATAGTGTTATCTTCAAAAGTGGGCCATTGGAGGATTCCTCAGCTAAGGGGGAGAATTTATAGGGAGAAAAAGGTGAAGTTAATCAAGTCTTATCTTCGTACTTCGGAAAAGTTAATATCCTAAAGGGGTTCGTATCCTGGACTCTTAAGGTAAGTTCCTGGATTCTGGAAGATCCTTAAAGAAAGGGGTTCGTATCCTTGGGAGAAGTTAATAGCCTTAGGGGGAGATTTTAGACACGCAAAAGAAAATCTTATCTTCTGATCCTGAGGGGAAACAACAGATATATGGGAGAATCAAGAAGCTGTATTCTATAGTTGGAAGAACAGAAATGACTATTCCATTGATTTTCTAAAGGGAGAAGAAGAATAAGAAGGAGAATCACATTCGTAGGGGGAGAACATCAGTTGAGCTATGTTCAGTTTTGGTTGAAGACATACCCAGAAATTGATTCTTATGAAGCTCTGTTCATGATAAGTTCTTTAAGTTCAAACAATGAAGGATTTTGAAACGAAGAAAGCTCAAACAGACAGAAATGAAGATGATACAATTTGAATATCAGTTCAGCGCCAGAGGAACAAACATCTTTCGTTTCAGTCACACAAGAATTCTGGAAATGCAATATCTGATCCAGAAAAACTAGTAGCATTATTTACAAGTCTCGGACGACCTTTTTCTAGTTGTTAGTTGAGTTATCCTCCCTAGATGATTTGTTTGCTAAAAGTTTAACAATCAAATAGGGGGAGATTGTTGGAGATTACGAAGCTGTATGAATAGTAATCGTGATAACTCAACACTAGAACAGGACAAGTAAATAATACTACGCCTACACAGAAATCAGGAAGAAATGAAGACAGGGCAGATACAGCGAATCAAGACATTAGAAGAAGTTTTGGAGTCTACTACAGGTCACTGAAAGAAGTTCATTTATATGTTCATGCCTCAGTGAAGAACAATGTTTAAAGACTTTCAGGGTTTCAGAAGTGTTGAAGATTCAGTATAGCAGTGCCACTAACAGATTTCAGTGTAGTAGCATTGATTGAAGATAGACAGTGTTTGAAGCATAGGAATCTAGAAGAATTGAAGACATGGTATGTCTAAGTACCAGAAAAGATTCCAGTGAAATTACAGTGTTTATTGACAGTCAGTGTTCGAAGCAATGAAGTTGCTGCAAACTTAACAATGTAAGTAAAGCAATAATACGAAGACCTGGATCGAAGTTAGTCGTCTGTGAACCAGACCAGTTGCACTAGGCGTCAGCAGTCTGTGAAAGGAATCTGAGTATTAACTACAGAAGAATTGTTAAGTTGAAGAACGTACTTGAAAAGAACGGTTATTTATTAAGGTACGAAAAGTAATTTGTAGAGGCTACAGCCAAACAGCTAAACAGCTAACAGGCAAACAGCTAAACAACTCAAAGGGTGCAGGGTGCAAAGTGTCACAACCTTGGTACGAAAAGTGAAAGTTTCTAAACTACATTCGAAGAACGGAAACAGCTCAGGGTACAGGGTGTAATGTGACAAGACTTTGATACAAGAAATGGAAGTTGGTAAACTTCAATCAGGGAATGAGAAGGAGGTTAAAGTGCAGTGATCAAATTGCACTTTGACCATGTGAATAGTGGAGCGCCACTCAGTTTTCCACGCGCCACATATTTGATGTAAATCAAATATGTTCTTGAGTGGCGCCTCCCCTCTTAACTCCCTGTAGTGGCGCCACTTGCAGCTAAATAAATATATTAAGTTAAAGTTTTAAGTGGCGCCTGCCCAGTATACTCCCTGTACTGGCGCCACTTACTTTCCTTAATATATTAACTGGTAAGTTGCGCCTCCCCTGTATAACCACTGTATAGGGCGCCACTCAGCCCTTAGCCAATCAAATTACAGCAGCTACTTTAATTGATTTAAAGTCTACACAAATAAAAGGAGGTCAGCCACTCATTCGAGGAGTCGTCTTCTTCAACACAAATAATATGTAGAGAGCTACTGCCATGGCTGGGGCAAGAAGAAATAATTTATACACATCCATACCTTGCTCCCGGTCAAATATTAGGACCCGGTTCTTTAACGAAAAATGCTCAGGGCTCCTAGATATCACTCCCTACGGACTCAGTTTTTCCTTGTACTAATTTAGATATATTTGTATAAGAACTGAGCCTAATATTTTTGTGTTAGTAGCAAAGAACTAATTTGTTCTTTGGAAGCCAGTTATATTTTTAACTGGGTGTAGCAACCTCAGGGATTATATACGAAAGTAATATTCCCCGAAACTTGTCTCCATAATTTACTTGCTAATTTTCTTGAGCCTAATTGATTTATCCGGTCACACAGAAAATTAGTAGGCAGCTCACCTAAACACTATAAATGGCCAAACCCACTCTGAAGCAATAATTTATTTATCCGCAAATTCCGAAAAGAATTTAAATTATTGTGAATATCGTATTCAACCCCCCTTCTACGATACTTCGGGACCTAACAGTTTCCATATTCAAATGAGTCAAGAATGAAGCCACGAGTTGTTTCCAAGTTCGAAAGAGTCAAGAATGAAGCCTCAAATTGTTACGAATTAGGTTCATGTTCAAGTGAGCCAAGAATGGTCCCAGAAGAGTTATGTCTTTTCCATGTTCAACGGAGTCAAGAATGAAGCTTACGAATTGGTTTTATGTTAAAATAAGCCAAGAATGGTCCTACATGAGTTTACAAGTTGTTTTGATGTGAAAACGAGTCAATAATGAAGCTACAAGTTCGAACGAGTCAAGAATGATGCTACAAGAGTTTACAAGTAGTTTCCAAGTTCAAACGGGTCAAGAATGAAGCTACAAGTTGTTTTCACGGTTAAACGAGTCGAGAATGAAGCTATAATTTATTTCCGAGCTCGAACGAGTCAATAATAATGCTACAAGAGTTTACAAGTTGTTTCCATATTCAAACAAGTCAAGATGAGGCTACAAGTTATTTCCATGTTCGTACGAGTCAAGAATGATGTCTCAAATTTTTACGAATTGGTTTGATGTTCAAATGAGCCAAGAATGGTCTTACAATTGTTTACAAGGTGTTTACATGTTAAAACGAGTCAAAAAGGAAGCTATAAGTCGTATACATGTTCGAACAAGTCAAGAATGATGCTAGAAGAGTTTACAAGTTGTTTCCATGTTCGAATGAGTCAAGAATGAAGCTACAACTTGTTTGCAAGTTCGAACGGGTCAAGAATGATCATACAAGAGTTTACAAGTTGTTTCCATATTCAAATGAGTCAAAAATGAAGCCACGAGTTGTTTCCAAGTTCGAAAGAGTCAAGAATGAAGCCTCAAATTGTTACGAATTAGGTTCATGTTCAAGTGAGCCAAGAACGGTCCCAGAAGAGTTATGTCTTTTCCATGTTCAACGAAGTCAATAATGAAGCTTACGAATTGGTTTTATGTTAAAATAAGCCAAGAATGGTCCTACATGAGTTTACAAGTTGTTTTGATGTGAAAACGAGTCAATAATGAAGCTACAAGTTCGAACGAGTCAAGAATGATGCTACAAGAGTTTACAAGTAGTTTCCAAGTTCAAACGGGTCAAGAATGAAGCTACAAGTTGTTTTCACGGTTAAACGAGTCGAGAATGAAGCTATAAGTTGTTTCCGAGCTCGAACGAGTCAATAATAATGCTACAAGAGTTTACAAGTTGTTTCCATATTCAAACAAGTCAAGATGAGGCTACAAGTTATTTCCATGTTCGTACGTGTCAAGAATGATGTCTCAAATTTTTACAAATTGGTTTGATGTTCAAATGAACCAAGAATGGTCTTACAAGAGTTAAGTTGTTTCCATGTTAAAACGAGTCAAAAATGAAGCTATAAGTTTTTTACAAGTTTGAACAAGTCTAGAATGATGCTAGAAGAGTTTACAAGTTGTTTCCATGTTCGAATGAGTCAAGAATGAAGCTACAAGTTATTTCCATGTTCGAACGAGTCAAGAATCAAGCCTCAAATTGTTACGAATTAGTTTCATGTTCAAATGAGCCAAGAATGGTCTTACAAGAGTTTAGAAGTGGTTTCCATGTTAATATGAGTCAAAAATGAAGCTATAAGTTGGTTACAAGTTCGAACAACTCAAGAATGATGCTAGAAGAGTTTACAAGTTGTTTCCCTATTCAAATGAGTCAAGAATGATCATACAAGAGTTTACAAGTTGTTTCCATATTCCAATGAGTCAAGAATGAAGCCACAAGTTGTTTCCAAGTTCGAACGAGTCAAGAATGAAGCCTCAAATTGCTACGAATTAGGTTCATGTTCAAATGAGCCAAGAATGGTCCCAGAAGAGTTATGTTGTTTCCATGTTCAACGGAGTCAAGAATGTAGCTTACGAATTCAAAAATAAGCCAAGAATGGTCCTACATGAGTTTACAAGTTATTTCCATGTGCAAACGAGTCAATAATGAAGCTACATGTTCGAACGAGTCAAGAATGATGCTACAAGAGTTTAAAAGAAGTTTCCAAATTTAAACGGGTAAAGAATGAAGCTACAAGTTGTTTTCACGGTGAAACGAGTCGAGAATGAAGCGATAAGTTGTTTCCATGCTCGAACGACTCAAGAATAATGCTACAAAAGTTTACAAGTTGTTTCCATGTTCAAACAAGTCAAGATGAAGCTACAAGTTATTTCCATGTTCGAACGAGTCAAGAATGAAGCCTCAAATTGTTACGAATTGGTTTCATGTTCAAATGAGCCAAGAATGGTCCTATAATTGTTTACAAGTTCCATGTTAAAATGAGTCAAAAATGAAGCTATAAGTTGTTTACATATTCGAACAAGTCAAGAATGATGTTAGAAGAGTTTACAAGTTGTTTCCATGTTCGAATGAGTCAAGAATAAAGCTATAACTTGTTTGCAAGTTTGAACGAGTCAAGAATGATAATACAAGAGTTTACAAGTTGTTTCCATATTCAAATGAGTGAAGAATGAAGCCACAAGTTGTTTCTAAGTTTGAACGAGTCAAGAATGAAGCCTCAAATTGTTAGGAATTAGGTTCATGTTCTGTAAGAGCCCGAACTTTTGTAAATTCTGAACTATGAATGAATAGTAACTTTTCAGTTTTACGAAAACCATGTTAGCCCACACTATATAGAAGGTGTAGGATTATAAATCCGGGATTATATTACGATGAAACTAAGTAAATAAGTGTATGTAAACGTCGTTAGAATCCGAGGATTTTGTCGTTTACTAAGTGTTTTGTAATTTACGAGATATTAAGGATTAAAGGAGTAGGTTTCGACCTAAGGGATTATAATTCAAAGAAATTATATCCTAAATTATGTTAAGGTAGTGTGACTAGTAAATGTTCACATTACAAAGATGGGAATAAGAAGTGTTATCACTAATCATGTTTTTATAAAGGATTAAGAGTAAGTAAAATGTACCACAAAGCAAGCCATGCAAGCCATGCAAGCAAGTACTTGCATGGATGAGATCAAGTAACTAAGTCAAGCAAGGGAACTAGCCAAGTAACTAGAATTAGCAAGAGTAACCAAGTACTTAACTAGATTAGGAAACCAAGTTCCCTAATTTAGGGGAAATATCCATAAAGTAGCTTTATTAACTTGTCCTAATTCAACCAAGTAATCATTAAACTCTTTTTGTTGATTTTATTCCCACTAAAATATCACAAATCAGCCAACAAAGCAAGTAGCACAGCAGCAAATTTTCTCTCCTCCCCCACCAAGCTCCATTCGGCAATTTTGAAAAAAGAGAGGAGAAATCAAAATCAAAGTCCAAGCTTCCTTGCTCCATAAATCTCCATCTTTTAACCATAGCTTCTACATTTCATAGATAAGGTATGATAAAAATCCCAAGTCCATTCTCCATGTCTAGCATTTTCTAAAAAAATTCATCAAAGATGATAATGAATAGTGTGAATAGTAAACTCAAAATTTTTTAAAGCTTGTTTCTTGATGTTTAGTTCATAACAAAGGTAGATCAAGCTTCTATAAGGACTCTAAGCACCATCTAGTTGTTGTTGAAGCTTTGTGAAGGTATGGACAACCTCTAACCCTTGTGCTTTGTGTGAGTATGATGCCATGGAAGTGCTAGTGGTTGAAGTCTTAAGCTAAGTATGGTAAAGATATGTGGATGTTAAGCTTTTGGTTGAGTTCTTGTATTGATGTTAGTAGTGTAATGGTGAAATGAGTAGCTTATTGTTGTAGTCATGATGTAAAGAGTAAGGATAAGTGTTGGTTGGAATGGATTCACATTGGTTGAATCCGGAAAACGTTGCGTTTATAGCCGTCGTAATGCCCGATTTTCGTAAACACTCTTTTAAACTGTGAAAATCGTAATGTCAAGCTACTGGCCCCAAAGGCCTCTGGCCATAGTTGGTTAGGCCTTGTTTCATACATCGTTTTGACGCTTGAATCATGTTATTCCGATATACGGTTTAGGAGATAAGTCAATTTTAGTGAAAGCAACTAAAACTACTAAACTGTTTCGGGAAACACTTTTGTAAAATATAAATGGACCACTTAAAGTCACCAAAAATCATGGAATTTTAAGGGAACATAGTTGGGACAGTAGGCAAGACCTCTGCAAAATTTCATAACCAAAGGAGAAATTTTCGATTTTATAAAATTGTTAAAGCCGGACTGATTCCTGGACAACCCTTAAAGGAGGATGAATGAGAAAAGGAACATAAGTGCCTATGCAAAGTGACAAGTATGAAGATGTCATTGACCCATGAATTGACTTAAGTGATTAACATATGCCCTAAAGGTTAAGTACCTCTATAATGAGAGGTCTAACCTATGTCAAGCTTATGGTTCGTGCGTGCGTAGCGTTAGTGGTTAAGATAACCAATAACTAACGACACGTTCTATTTGATTTGTATAGATTGTCCGTCAAACCCCCGCACCTCGACGAACCCCAGGACCCCAGGCAAGTTTTCAAAACTCGTACTTAATGTACTAATGTTTTGTCGAAAGACTGTTGTTGTTGTGATATAACTGTATGTTGAAAAACATGAATTAATATGTATATTTACATATTTCCCAAACATTGCGACTATATGCTATATGTATTATAGATATAAGTCGGTAAAAGTAAAGGCTCTAAGCATAGAGCGGTTATGTATTTTCAAACGTAGACCAGGAGTCGGCATGTAATGATAAAGTACTGTCATAATCCGGAAGAAGCCGGAGACAGATTATTTTGAAAAGGCGATATAAATATTTTGATATTTATATTCTGGATATTCTTTAAATAAAAGAATAAAAAGGAGATAATAAATATTATTTTAATATTTATTTAATTAATGAATATTATTTTGAATATTCATTTATTGAGAATCATTTATTAATTTTTAATTAATAAATATTATTTAAATATTTATTAATTATTAATAATTCATTTTCGAATTATTTTAGGTCTTTAATAATTATTCGAAGCTTTCGATAATTATTTTAAATACTTTCCGACCTTCCGAAAATGATTTAAAAATAGTAGGAGCTCCCTAATATTTAATTTAATTATTTATTTTATTCTTTTAATAAGAATAAAATATGTTCAGACTTATCAAAAATAGGGAACTCAGTTTAGGAAGTGAATGATTATTTACTTCTCAAAAGCAGTCAAGTTTTGGAACAAGTTTCCACAGTAGTAAGAGTTTTCAACATATCAAAAGCAGTGAAGTTTTTCGACAAACTCCCGAGTCATGATTTTCAAAATGAATTCAGTCCTTGAGAAAGGAGATTATATGATGAAGGTCAACTTATCTGTGTGGTAAGGCGACTGCATCACTTAATCTGACAGCTATGAGGGTCTACCAACAAGTACTATACTTGGGGAGCTAGGATTAACTTCCAGTTCCAGGTCAGATAGACGAATCTATTAACAAGTATTATATACTTGGGGAGCTTGGATTAATATTCCAGTTTCAGACTTATAGATTAATTCAGTGGACTTGGAGTTAGCGTAAGAGGCCGAGTGACGCACGGTCCAGCACTTTGACCCGTATACGGTCTAGGGTGACTACCCATTAACGGTAGCGAGTACCGGGGCTCCCCCTTCTACATGTAGAGAAACGGAAGGCTTCCATAGGATGTTGATGAAGGCTGCCGCATGTTGCGACTGATCATCGTATACAACGGTAGCGTGCGTGGAGATGCTCCAGTTACAGTCCCTTCTTCCAATTGGAATTGTGCTACGCACCGTAACAAAAGCCTAGGAGCTGAGTTACCGATGGTGTTGTTTAGCAATAAAACGTTCTGAAAGATTCAGCTTACTCTTAATGTTTTGACGAAAGTTATTTAACTTCAGTTATTTGTTCATAATGCTTTTACAAATAACTCACAGCATGTTTTCCAGTATATACTTGATAAAGAAGAAAGCTTACAGTTTCACAGCATGTTTTCAGAAAGTATATTATTTATTGCTGAGCTATATTGCTCACCCTTGCTTTCTTTATATATCACAACACAACAGGACAGCAGGATGCCGCGGATGCGCCGCACCCCCAGGAAGCGCGTGGGAAACGCCCGCGCATTCCGTAGGATCTTCGCCAACCTACCCCAGGTAGGAAGTCGGAGTAGAAGTAGGATAGGGGTACAGTTGTTGATGGTACGCCTTATCTATAAATATGACTTATGTAAATTATTTAACAAGAACAGGTAGTAGAATTCAGTACTGTTTCAAGTAGAAACCGTATCGTTTTCATAAGACAAGAACTTACTTTTGGACTGTAATATTTACTCTAATGGATTTATGTATGAAGTATGTATTCGTTCTGAGACTATAATCAGTAGTGTGTGTGTATATGAACTGTGTGGTCACTGCAGGTGAAGTGCTAGCATTAAAGATTAAGATAAGTGTGTTAATGACAGGAAGAACGGGAGCCGTGACGGCCCAGGTCTCCGACCCTGGATCTGGGGGCGCCACAAAGATGGTATCAGAGCGTAGGATTATAACTCTCAGAACGATAGGAAGTTAAGAACAATAAATCTTATAATAATAATAAGAAATTCTTATCGAGTCGTCGTCGGGCTATTGGATGTAGCGCTGACATTAAAACCCGCAAGGGAACTTTCAACCCCAGTTAGTAACGTCGTTTTTGGTATACACATATAGGTACCTGATGCCAGAACGGGAGAGGATTTTGAGGAGTAGCATGATGCAGCATTGTTAGGCTTAGTAGGTGACCATGCAGCTATCCCAGAGGAGGATCCAGAGGATGATCCAGAGGAGGATTCAGAGGAGGATTCAGAGGAGAAACCGATGGAGGACTCGAGTGAGGGACCACAGGATGCAGATTATGTGTTCCCTACCCCACCCACTGAGGCAAAGGGGGACCCTATGGATGATGATGTTGTTTGGAGGGACATCGAGATGTACTCGCTTCCAGTTGTGAGATCTCCTACACCACCTATGCCTCCACTTAGCCCTCTTAGTTCAGAGGACGAGTACGAGGAGCTTACACCTGACAGAGCCGAGCCTTCTACGGACATGCCAGCAGACCCAGACACTCCTCCTCCCCCATTCTTAGGGGTACCAGCAGTCATCCATGAGTACATGATAGGTCAGCTTACTGCAGAGATTGCTTTGGCTGATGGCCGCGTTGACGAGCTGAGGAGCCAGTTGGCCGCTGAGCGCGAGCTTAGGGTTGCTCAGCAGGGAGGCATGATGCCGACCACCCCCCAGCAGATGAGGACAGCGGTTACCAGGATTGAGCTGAGGGCACGTGTTCGTATGCAGAGCCTACCTACCAGGGGAGATGGGACAGTGAGCCTGCGAGAGGTAGATGCTATTTGGGCCGATGCTATGATGCAGGTCCAGGACTTGAACCGTCCAACAGGGTAGCCTGATCGGAGGCTAATGACTTTTGGTGAAGATCCATGTGGCACTAGCATTTTGAGGATTCCGTGATGCCGTAGTGTCGTTGTTTCTGGCCACTTGTTAGGCATTTGATTATCTATGTTATGTTTAGTTCAGACTTGTGTTTCTTGTAATTGACTATAACCTTCAGTGGTTGCGACCAAAGGTCGCCGTTGGTGTATATATTTCCCTTTTATTTCAGTTCCGCATATCTAATTGTCTCATATACTTTATTGTCAAATATTATTGCAAACTGGTTGGTATGCTGAGCAGGATTATGAAACCTATAGTGATGAGTAATGGTTACTAAGAAGGATGGTCTAAGTTATTCCGACTAGAATTTTGTTATTAAATGCCAGAACAATGCCTCCCAGACGTGTGGGAACAAGAGCACATCCAGCTGAATCTGTGGATCAGATTAGCAATAACCAAGAGGAGGAAAATCAAAACCCTCCCGAGGAAGAGGAAAATGATATGGATAACAATGAATTAGATGACCAAGATTATGAAGAAGAGGAATACGAGGATACCCAGGAAGAAGAAGAGCGAGAGGAGGGTCAGATGGAGCAGTTTGTAAGGTTACTCAGGCAGAATCTGAATCACCAACCCCCACATCCCAGTCAATCAGTGGCAAGTGCTTTTAAAGCTTTTAAGTCCCTAAAACCACCAGAGTTCCAAGGAACGACAAACCCAGTCGAGGCAAGGGCCTGGGTCAAGGAAATGGAGAAAACATTCGAGATAATGGGCACTGAGGAGGCCCACAAGACTATCTTTGCCACTTATCTCCTCAAGGGAGAGGCTAACTTTTGGTGGGAAGCCAAGAAAAATTTGGAAGCAGATGCTGTCATCACTTGGACAAGATTCAGTGAGCTATTCTTGGAAAAGTATTTCCCTAGGTTCATGGAAACTCAGATGGAGCTAAAGTTTTTAGAGCTGAAACAAGAAAACTTGACAGTGGCAGAGTATGAAGCCAAGTTTACAGAACTGTCAAGGTTTGTGCCAGACTTCGTGAACACAGAAGCTAAGCGAGCTAGAAGGTTTCAACAAGGGCTGAAGCAATGGATTTAGAATAGGGTGGCAGTATTCGAGATTACTGATTATGCCACACTAGTACAGAAAGCCTCGATAGTGGAAGCAGGAAGTGAACAGATATCTAAGAACAAGGAAATGAAAAAGAGGAAGTTCGAAGGCCGCGGAGGAAGTTCCGTGAGCGGAGGTTTTCCAAGCAAAGTCAACCGAGGAACGGTTTCGCAACCAGCAAGGAGTACAGGGTTCAGAAATTTTGGGAGCGGCAGTGCGGTCCAGAGTAGCCGACCGGCCGGGGCATCTCATTTCAGCCAACCCCGACCACCGCCACCAGAATGTAAGAACTGTGGAAGGAAGCACCTTGGCACCTGTCTCAAGGGGTCAACAGATTGTTTCAAATGTGGGCGAGCAGGTCACTATGCTAGTAACTGTCCCCAGAGTGGGTTGAAGTGCTTCCAGTATGGAATGACGGGGCACATGAAAAAGGACTGCAAGACACCAGCACCTACAATGTCCAGGATAAGCGAGACAGCTTCCAACAGGCCCCCAATAGCAAGGACCTTTAATATGACAGTGAAGAATGCCGTGCGAGACGCGGATGTTATAGCAGGTACCCTTCTCCTTAATACTGTCAGCGTAAATGTTTTATTTGATTCTGGAGCTACTAGGTCATTTGTGTCTAAAGAATTGGCATGCAAGTTAAAAAACTTAAAGCGGAACCATTGAAAGAATTGTTGCAAGTAGAGATAGCCAACCGGGAAGTAGTTCCAGTTAGTCAATTTCACCCAAATTGTAAATTAGAGATAGTTGGGCAAACTTTTGTAGTAGACTTAATCCCTTTTCAACTGGGAGAGTTCGATGTCATTCTGGGAATGGACTGGTTGTCGAGCAACGGTGCGCAGATCGACTGTGAAAAGAAGAAGATCAGATTAAAAGTACTGGGAGGAAAGGAGGTCGTGTTCAAGGGACAACGACAGGTCCGAAAGTTTTTAAACATGGCCCAGACTAAGAGATTGTTACGAAAAGGGTGTGAGGCTTACCTAGCCCACGTGGTAGATACGAGTAAGGAGATGCCTAAACTTAGAGACCTTCGAGTGGTGGCCGAATTTGAGGATGTATTCCCCGAGGATCTTCCAGGACTACCACCCGACCGGAAAATAGAGTTTGCAATCGAACTAGTGTTAGGTCCAAATGTGTTGTAGAGGGGGGGGGTGAATACAACTTTTTACGATTTAAGGAATATGAGAAGCAATAAATATTATGTAATAAATCAACACAGAATTTCAAGAATATATCTTTATATTCATTGAAGGATTTGCTACAACATTCATTACAATAGTACAACAGAAGTAAAGAGAGAGGAGTAAATGATACTAAGCTCTGTGAATATACTCCCTCTCTATTACAAGTGTTTTTCTCAATATTGCTTTACATTGCGTTCTATGCTCTCTATTGAAATGTTACAAAAGTACTTCTATTTATACTACTTTGTAATCTATGACTTGTAGACTTGATCTTGTCCTTTTTGTGTATGTGGCCCAATCAGGACTCGTTAATAAAAAGTACTTTCCCAACCACTCTGGATCAACCGTTCACAATAAGCCACTTGTCCCTTGAACATTAAATGCTACATATCGACCCGCATCTCGATCTAGGCCTGGACCCATCTCGATCTCGATCTTGGTTGACAATCTCGATCTCGATCTCGATCTGTGAAAATCTCGATCTCGATCTGTGAAAATCTCGATCTCGATATGTGAGAATCTCGATCTCGATCTCGATCTGCCGTGGACAGAGATTTGCCTTGCAATGTTTTACTTCAATTGTAAATCTCGACCCGCATCTCGATCTGCTGTGGATCGACATTTGCCTTAGCAAATATGCACTCATCCAATGTTGACCTTCTTTAGTGACTAATTGTGGATTAACCTTTATGAGCAAGTTTCCCTAGCTTCTTCAATATTCTTCAACAAGCTCTTGAACATGGATCTCTACTACTGACATAAACTTGCTATCAATGTCCTGACACTTGATGCAACGGTCTGGTTCATAAGTGACTAGTCCTGATAGGGTTCTTGCTTCTGAATAGATTACCATGTTCAATTGGTAATGTGGCTTCCCAATAAGTGGTTCGAACATTAACTGTCAATAAACAATGTAACTTCACTAGAATCTTTTCTGGTACTTCGACAACGTCTTCATTACTACTACAATCTTGAATACTTCATTCTCTGTTCTTCACTGATTGTCAGTGAGTATAACTTCAAGACTATAGCTGTCTTCTTTAACCTTTGTCTTTACCATGTCTTCAATTCTTCTAGATTCCTATGCTTCAAACACTGTCTATCTTCAATCAATGCTGTTACACTGAAATCTTTTAGTGGCACTGCTATACTGAATCTTCAACACTTCTGAAACCCTGAAAGTCTTTAAACATTATTCTTCACTGAGGCATGAACATATAAATGAACTTCTTTCAGTGACCTGTAGTAGACTTCAAAACTTCTTCTAATGTCTTGATTCACTGTATTTGCCTTGTCTTCATGTCTTGCTGATTTCTGTGTAATCGTAGTATTATTTACTTGTCCTGTTCTAGTGTTGAGTTATCACGATTACTATTTATACAGCTTCGTCATTTCCAACAATCTCCCCCTATTTGATTGTTAAACTTTTAGCAAACAAATAACCTAGGGAGGATAACTCAACTAACAACTAGAAAAAGAATGTCCGAGACTTGTAAATAATGCTACTGGTTTTTCTGGATCAAATATTGCATTTCCAGAATTCTTGTGTGACTGAAATGAAAGATGTTCGTTCTTCTGATGCTGAACTGATATTCAAATTGTATCATTTTCATTTCTGTCTGTTTGAGCTTTCTCCGTTTCAAAATCCTTCAGTTTGAACTTAAAGAACTTATCATGAACAGAGCTTCATAAGAATCAATTCCTGGGTATGTCTTCAACCAATACTCAACATAGCTCAAATAATGTTCTTCCCCTGCGAATATGATTCTCCTTCTTATTCTTCTTCTCCCTTTAGAAAATCCATGGAATAGTCAATTCTTTTCTGTTCTTCCCACTTGCATTAGGAATCTTCTTCTGACAACTCCTTTCAAGTCTAGGATACAGTTTCTTGATTCTCCCATCTTCTGTTGTTTCCCCTCAGGATCCGAAGATAAGATTTTCTTTTTCCAGTCTAAAATCTCCCCCTAAGGATACGAACCCCCTTTCTTCAAGGATCTTCCCTTAGAATCCTCCAATGGCCTCTTCCCTTAGAATCATGCGACTCCTTTAGGATATTAGCTTTTCCGAAGGTTCCCCTAAGGATACGAACCCCCTTTCTTCAAGGATCTTCCCTTAGAATCCTCCAATGGCCTCTTCCCTTAGAATCATGCGACTCCTTTAGGATATTAGCTTTTCCGAAGGTTATGAAGATAAGACTTTATTAACTTCTCCTTTTTCTTGTTATAACTATAACACTATAACTTCTCCCTGTTTATAAACTTGTTATAACTATAACTTTTTCTTACTATAACTTCTCCCCCTTAGTTGAGGAATCCTCCAAAGGCCCACTTTTGAAGATACCAATTGTTAATACCAATTGTTAAGTCCAAATTTTAGATGGTTTGTCTCCCAAAGAAGGTTCTCGTCTGTCGTTGATCGGGAAAAAAATAGTAACTTTTCTGCCAGAAGTAGCAAGTAGCAAGGGTAAGTGTTTGGCTTATGGTTTCCTCACTTCTACTACGTTCTGTCGGTGTTTACACTTTAGCATAGAGCATTTTAAGTGTTTCTCTCTTTCTCTCCCTATCTCTCACTCAAGTGTATCTCTCCCTCACTTTCACTTAAGTGTTTCTCTCTCTCACTTTCACTCTGCATTCCAAATGTAGCCTTCTGTACCTGCAAGTGAAATACGTCAATCCATACATATTCCCAACACCTGATTCATCAGAATGAACTGAATCACTATCAAGTGGAGAATTTGCCTCGTAGAGGTGTTCTTGATCTATCATGCATAAGCACTGTCTCACACCAGACTCAATAGCAATTGCTAAATCACTGTCTAGTAGAGCCTCACCTCTTTGAGATGGGTTATCCCAAGATTTTAAAATCTTTTTGGGAATCCTGCCTTGTTCTATCAAGGAGTTGCCTCACACCTTCTCCGTAAATGGGAGGTGGACATTCCTTTTCAGGATCTGGAAATGTTCCTTCCAGGAGGGGCGACGTAGTAGACAATGTAATGAATGGCAAATTAGAGTCTACGTTTCCCTCGTAACCCAATGACGGGTGTTTTGTTAACATGCCTTTACCTCACACTGTGCACGTCTTGCAATGTGTCCCTAAAATATATCTGTTTAGGCTTACCATCAGCGTGAATGCAGTGGTGTGCTTGACTCTTTACAAGATGTTCTGGCTGACGAGCGAATTTCAATGGACTCATCCTGTTGAGAGAATGATTCCAGAGACAGTTTTATTGCCTTTTCAGCTCTGCATCTTTTTGAGAAGATACAGATGAGCTTACAGATACCTCAGTTTATATACTTCTTTACTTCGCTGGAGGTAGAGCTGTGGGTGCACTGCCGACTTCATCCTTATTTCTCCCTTATCAACCTCTAACAAATATAAGTTCCTTATAACTCCAAGGGTTAATATATGGAAGTGAATGAAATGAGTGTTTAGTATTAAGGCCTGGGTCAGAGATTGATGGGTTTTCAACCTCCTGGCCAGCTACTATAGCCACTGGGGGCTAAACAGATAAAATCAATTTAAATAAGATAAAAAGATAATCACTTTAACATTCCAAAATATATTTTTCATCTCAATGAGAAAATAAAAATAAAAATATAAAGAGGAATGATAAAGGGATTGCATTAAAGCACTTTTAATAAAAGAGTTTTGTCAGATCGAAAAAAAAAAATAATCATTTAAGAGCATGACACTAATAAAAATTTTCTTTAAGATACTTATCCCATAATAAAACGCGGGAGTATCAGAGAAAAATTCTATCACTATGAATTTCTTATAAGGCAAACTTCCCATAATAAAATGCGGGAATTTACAACAAATAAGGAATTCAACTCTTCTACGAAATTGTATCTCAATAAAATGACTCTTTTCCATTAAACCTAAGCACTGTATGTTTTGAAAACAGTGATTTCCCGACTTATAATTCAATTATGATTTACATCATTTTCTTCTGCCTGATAATATCCCCGACTTAAAATCAAAACATGACAATTGGGGTTGAATGTATGCTTAACATTACAGTACTAGGCCTTCAAAGCAACAATCACTGTTTTGGTACTATGAATCAATGTGAAACATACACTGAAACAAGTAGTTAAAAACAAATCATTTTACAAGTGATTGGTACCTCGAAGTTAAAACACATTTTCAAAAGAGAGAAAAAACTTTTAAAGATAAAACATTTAAAACAAGCTTTTGGGAGGGAATAAAGTTTCGAGAGAATAGAAAGATTATCCTTAAGAAAAGTTTTTCAAAAGAGAAGTTTTGAAAAAGAATTCTTAAGTTTTCTTAACTTAAACTGATAGACAAATGAATGTATCTTTGCATAAAATATTTTGAAAAAGAAATAGACAAAAATTTCTTTTAAATACATTCAGGATTGTAAACCAGTCAAAGAAAGAAAACTAAATATATTGATACCAATTGTTTCTAAAAATAAAAACTAAGTAAATCCATTAGTATCAATATATCACAATTATTTTGTAATAAAATATTATTCTATTATCACAAAGTAATAAAAGAAAATATTTATACTACTAATAATTATCCTTCGAATTTATTTTAATTTACTTAAATCATGGAACAGATATTTCATTGAATTGTTTTATATCATCATGATTTAAATAAACCAAAATAAATTAAATACTTATGTTGTACTAAGCAATTGCCAATCACATGCATTTATAAAAACTATACATGGCAATTATTCAGTAGAACAATAAGCATATCACAATTAATTGCACGCTGATACCAATTATTCGATATTTATCAATAATTTCAAGATGCAAGAAATTGTGCTTCTGTTATTTTATCAGATTAAAATTATGAAACTAATAACCATTGAATTGCTTCAATCCATAATTTCAATAAGATAAAATAAATTCGCTAAATACTAAAATATTCATTAGATTGAATATTAACATTTAACTTCCTACGCCATATCTAATAATTGTCACTTTGCACATTGTAAGCGTACTCATAACAATTACTAATTGATATACGTAAGCTCGAGGTTATAGTTGAAAAGAAATTCACAAGTCCTTTAAATAGAGAAAAAGTAATACTTGTGATTCTAATTGCAACTCCTCGCAACCAAACTTATTTTTAGAAATATTTTCTAAGTATATAAAACATTGAGAATTTTATACACAAAACTTAGAAAATACTTCATCTTCCAATATTAGTGAGTTTTGAAATATACATTAATTATTTAGAACAGAAATTCTAAATACCGTCACTAATATCAAAAGTGTCATAATTATTTGTAATAAAATATTTTAAGACTCTTAGAGTGAAATATCAAGGCAATTAAGCAAGATATCATTGACTAATTCTTATCTAATATTTACCATACAAATAATTATGCTCCTAATTTATTTTAATTTACTTAAATCATGGAACATATATTTCACTGAATTGTTATATATCATCATGATTTAAATAATTCAAAATAAATTAAATACTTATGCTAAATAATTTAACTACCACTTATGCATAATACATTGCAAGCAAGATAATTAAACTAATAGCAAAAAAAATATGAGGTACTGGATATGAATTGACTATACAAAGAGATGCTACATTGTTAGGTCGCTAGGTCCCGGGTGATCATAGGTAATCTCATAGCGATAATATTGGGTCCCGGGTGGTCACAAGCTCCTAGAGATCGTAGACATCTAAATAGCATGAACACTCTCTATAAACATTACATTTAAATAAATCAATATTAGACTAGAGTGACATACCTTAGTCAATAGAGCTTTTACTGGTGTATGATCGTTGAATGAACAATTACTCCTCTTTGCCCTAGAGATCGAACGTTTACTCCTTTCGAGATCGAACGTTTACTCCTTTTGGACAGGAATAACTTTTCAGCTACCAGTTAACATTGTTCCTCGAAACAATACCACGCTCATCCAGACGGAAACTGCATTACCTTCAACACCCAAATATTTTCTTGTAGATATTGGTCTTGGCAGCAGCTTCACTAGACTCAGCACTCTAGAAATCAGTAGTCCTGACACTAGCAGAGTAGAACCTTTAAAAACTCCGAACTACCCTTCAGCTTCTGTATCAATACCAAGTCTTCATGTGGATTGATTCCTTGTGCTAAGTGTATCTGCCTCTGGTTCAATTGAGTTAGTTCCTTGATTCGAACCCTACTCAATCTTGATTAGTTAGTGCATCTTCAATCTTCATTGAATTCACTCAGAAAAACCAATGAAATATTCTTATACATGCACGGCACTACCAATCACTACTCTACTACCCAGATTCATCAAGAACTGACTCTAGGAAATGTTGTTACACAAAACCCTTTGTCATGACAGATGTGTCCTTAATGTTTCCTTAGATATTCAGTGGGTAGAGTAGTCTTCTTCAAATATGATTGAGATCATCTTGCATTATCTTTAAATTGACAATTTCCTTTCTAATATGCAATCACTCAATCTGGATCACTCAGTGTTCCTAAGAATCTCAACTCTTACTCAATGAGCACTGCTAGCCTTTGAACATCAAACACGACTAGTTGATCCAACTTACTGATGCTCCCCCTGTGATGTTGCTTGCAGCTTTTCTTCATCTGGTGTCATCTGATCTTGAGCCCTAAACAGGATGTCAACCTTTAGAAATTCAGAGCTAAAATCAAACGAATGCTAGGGAGCTTGATGATGTTGTTCACTGCATCTAGATCATCTTAAATCAATCACAGACTCTGTGTAAGCTCTTAATTCCAAATAAGATAGCCTTCCATCACACCATGTGACTTCAGGCATGATTAATCTTACTTGATGTCTTCTCTTTACATTTGCTGATTAGACTTGCTGTGTCAACTGATTCAGCCGTAGTGAATAGGAAACCTTAACTCTATCCATTATCCTTGTAATTTCACTCAAGGTCTGGATTTCCCTATTAACTCCTCCATTTGGTCATGAAGTCCGGAAACTGAACTTTACTCTAGAATACTCCTTTCAGTGCAGACATAACATAGAACTTCGTTCGTCAACAAATTCCATTACCTGCCCTCAAAGTGTTCTTACAACAATCTGCCTAATCCTTTGAATGTGATTAATCACTGAGATGCTTCATCTATCGAATGCATGAACAAACACCAAAACTAAACAGGGTAGACTTTGACTTGACTTCCCTTCAACTGACATACTTCACTAATGTCCTTCTTAAAAGAATTTCATTAGAAGTAGTCCTTTCTCACCAACTTCATCTTTACCGTCGAATCCGTTATCTTGATAAACCAAGTATTAGTTGATAAACCAAGTGTGAGAGCATCACTTGTTGTTACAGCTAACTCCATTCTGATAAACTTCAACGAATAGTTGACTTCATCATAAGCATTACATTTCGTGTCAGCAACGAACAAACTTCCTCAACCGCAACTGAGTGAGCATCCAACCTTCTTGTTTGAGATCAAACACTTCTCCAGAAAACCTTGGACAAAGAATTCCCTAGTGCCCTTTAGAAAGTGCTCAAGTCCTTCCACAAGAAAGATGCTTCCACTGATGACAGTTCTTAACTCATGATAGCCATATCCCTTGTACATCCTTTGCTGTCATCTCCAAAGGTTACCATCGGGGAGGCCTTCTCAACCAGTTGTGATAGAAGAGCTTTAATCTTAATCATATGCCTCAAACAATAAATGTTACGAAGTCACATAATTTTTCGCTTTCATAACATACTCTGCGATCACAAAAGATTAAGCTTCTTGGTACTCAACTTCAATTGAGTCCAGACGGGTTAGAGATATTTTCAGAGGTAACAACAGCTTCAACCTTAACATGCACAAACTAAACTTTGACTGATCACTTCTCATACTCTGCAGCCTTGACAAAGTAGTCTTTAGGCTATGAGACTAGTGATTTCAACCTAACTTAAGGTGAACTAGCAGTCTTTACCCTACTGTTATTCTTATACATGCTTTGTCTAAGATTGTGCAAGTCCTAAGATATGCATTTTCAAATTTAACTAAACAAGCATGGAAATAAGAACACATGGTAAATATTCAGCTTCAATGCATAAAAGCACATGGATAGAAGAACTAACAAATTAAATTACTAATTCTTTCTAATCCATTCTGTCGTTGTCTAACATTTTTAACAATCTCTAATTACCTAAGTCAGTTTTAGATATAGCTTCGAATCTACATGACTTACTGACTACTTAGATAATTCTACCATCTTTTAACCAATTATCCCTAACAAGCAATACATGAACTGATATAGCATTTAAGTACAATTATGTGAGTAAAAGCAAATCATATGAAAATAAGCACATAAACAATTAACAAGTCATTTGTTATTAAGAACAAATAAAATCTGATCTATGACCTGTTTGTCTATTAGCAATTTTCACAACATTAGCAGAGGTATTAAATCATATCAGATTTAACTCAAGTTTCAGCAAATGTTTGGGAATACACTTAACCGTCTAGAACACCCTATCTAATTCTAGATATTCATTTTACTGCATATAAAATCAAGTATAAAATGTACTAATTAAACTCATGAATCCTAGCATGCAATCTTATTCTTAGCAATCAATTGAGCATTTAAGACCTAAGATGCTAACATGCTATCATGAATATAATACATTTCAAAACTTAATAAACATGCAGTTCTGAATTAGATAAACGTATACTAGTTAGAATGTATACCTGTGAAGTGCTTAGTGATTCATCTACAGTGTTTGTTATTGATGCCAGATATCCATTTGGTGCATCACTGTCACTGATAGAATCAACCTTGCATTTAACTTCATCAACAAATGCTTTCCCTTGCTGCATCCTCACTAATGCTTGAGATTCCTGCTATAACCCAACATAGTGTCTTCATCTTTTGCTTGCTCCTTTTCTGATCTTGTAGGTGTCATACTCCATCTTGAGTAAAAGTGTTTTGTTGATCTCAGCGGTACCTTCCATGATGACCTCTATTTCTAGGTTTATCGAACGAACGTATCGAAAGCTATTTGCTCCTTATCAGCATCTGAAAAGTCCACTCCCTCTTTGGGCTCAGACCGATGTGGTACAATCACATCTCCTTCCATATGCTCAGGAACAACAACCATCGTAACAAATTCATTATCAAAACCCATTCTTCATTGATCTCGGTCGAACACTGGAATCTTGAATTGATTTTAAGGTGCCATCTTAATATATATTTAGAATAGAGATAATAAACTTTTCTTATTACTTGAGTAGTAATTAAAAGAAAATTGAATTATCTCCAAATGAATCAAAGTTCCAAAACTGGTCACCAAAAATAATTCTAAGTACCCGACACTAGGCTATGTAGAAAATATATGTCGATCTCGATGTCAGTCTTGATCTACATCTTGATGTCGATCTCGATGTCGACAGATCGAGATTTACCTTAGCATATTTTAAGCCATTTTCGCAAGTCGATCTCGATCTCGATCTACAAAACTTTTGCCAATGTCGAAATTTCACCAAGTCGAAATTTGCTGCCTGTCACTTTCACACTTTTTGACTTTTGTGTCTTTTCTCACCTAACTCACCTAACAACCACGTGCTAGGTACAGAGTCTTCTGATAATTACTTTTTGTGCAGTGAGTATGTCCAATCAAAAGCCAATAACACCTTTTTCACTTTATGTCTTTAGAAAAGGTAATCAAAAAGTTGCTGGGTTTATCTTCTTTACAAGAACATCGATGAACACGTGAAGAACACCATAAACCAAAGTACCCAGAATTATTCACAACAATTATCTAAAATACATCCAAACTAAATAATCACACCTGGAGTATTTAAATAATTTTAGGATGAGTTTTCACAGTTTAATTAATTTAAGTACACTTTTCAAGAAAATCTTAAAAAGTAGATCTGGATTTGAAAACTCCCTAATCTTCTACCAAACACAAGGATCTATGTTTTGTATGTCAAACATCAAGCTCTGATACCAATTGTTAGGTCCAAATGTGTTGTAGAGGGGGGGGGGGGGGTGAATACAACTTTTTACGATTTAAGGAATATGAGAAGCAATGAGAAGCAATAAATATTATGTAATAAATCAACACAGAATTTCAAGAATATATCTTTATATTCATTGAAGGATTTGCTACAACATTCATTACAATAGTACAACAGAAGTAAAGAGAGAGGAGTAAATGATACTAAACTCTGTGAATATACTCCCTCTCTATTACAAGTGTTTTTCTCAATATTGCTTTGCATTGCGTTCTATGCTCTCTATTGAAATGTTACACAAGTACTTCTATTTATACTACTTTGTAATCTATGACTTGTAGACTTGATCTTGTCCTTTTTGTGTATGTGGCCCAATCAGGACTCGTTAACAAAAAGTACTTTCCCAACCACTCTGGATCAACCGTTCACAATAAGCCACTTGTCCCTTGAACATTAAATGCTACATATCGACCCGCATCTCGATCTAGGCCTGGACCCATCTCGATCTCGATCTTGGTTGACAATCTCGATCTCGATCTCGATCTGTGAAAATCTCGATCTCGATCTGTGAAAATCTCGATCTCGATTTGTGAGAATCTCGATCTCGATCTCGATCTGCCGTGGACAGAGATTTGCCTTGCAATGTTTTACTTCAATTGTAAATCTCGACCCGCATCTCGATCTGCTGTGGATCGACATTTGCCTTAGCAAATATGCACTCATCCAATGTTGACCTTCTTTAGTGACTAATTGTGGATTAACCTTTATGAGCAAGTTTCCGTAGCTTCTTCAATATTCTTCAACAAGCTCTTGAACATGGATCTCTACTACTGACATAAACTTGCTATCAATGTCCTGACACTTGATGCAACGGTCTGGTTCATAAGTGACTAGTCTTGATAGGGTTCTTGCTTCTGAATAGATTACCATGTTCAATTGGTAATGTGGCTTCCCAATAAGTGGTTCGAACATTAACTGTCAATAAACAATGTAACTTCACTAGAATCTTTTCTGGTACTTCGACAACGTCTTCATTACTACTACAATCTTGAATACTTCATTCTCTGTTCTTCACTGATTGTCAGTGAGTATAACTTCAAGACTGTAGCTGTCTTCTTTAACCTTTGTCTTTACCATGTCTTCAATTCTTCTAGATTCCTATGCTTCAAACACTGTCTATCTTCAATCAATGCTGTTACACTGAAATCTTTTAGTGGCACTGCTATACTGAATCTTCAACACTTCTGAAACCCTGAAAGTCTTTAAACATTATTCTTCACTGAGGCATGAACATATAAATGAACTTCTTTCAGTGACCTGTAGTAGACTTCAAAACTTCTTCTAATGTCTTGATTCATTGTATTTGCCTTGTCTTCATGTCTTGCTGATTTCTGTGTAATCGTAGTATTATTTACTTGTCTTGTTCTAGTGTTGAGTTATCACGATTACTATTTATACAGCTTCGTCATTTCCAACAACTAGCCCCAGGAACGGCGCCAGTTTCAAAGGCCCCGTATCGTTTAGCCCCAATAGAAATGAAGGAACTAGCCAACCAGCTACAGGAATTGCTAGAACTGGGAATGATAAGGCCGAACGTGTCACCATGGGGTGCGCCGGTATTATTCGTAAAGAAGAGAGACGGCAGCATGCGACTATGCATAGACTACCGAGAGCTGAACAAGTTAACAATAAAGAATAAGTATCCCCTACCAAGGATTGATGACTTATTCGACCAGTTGAAAGATGCGGTGTATTTTTCAAAGATTGACCTCAGGACGGGGTATCATCAACTAAAGATCAAGCCCGAAGACATACCAAAGACAGCGTTTCGCACCAGGTATGGGCACTACGAGTTTTTGGTAATATCGTTTGGATTAACCAATGCCCCAGCAGCTTTCATGGATTTGATGAACCGAGTCTTCAAGAAGTACTTAGACAAGTGCGTCATTGTTTTCATCGATGATATTTTGATATATTCAAAGACAGAAGAAGAACACGCCGAACATCTGAGAATAGTTCTAGAGATCTTAAGGAAGGAAAGGTTGTTTGCCAAATTCTCGAAATGTGAGTTTTGGCTCAGAGAAGTCCAATTTTTGGGACACGTGGTAAGCAGCGAAGGAATACTAGTCGACCCAGCCAAGATAGAAGCCGTTTCCAATTGGGAAAGACCTACCACACCTACCGAAGTAAGGAGTTTTGTGGGATTGGCAGGATATTACCGGAGGTTCGTACAAGATTTTGCCAAGATAGCCGCCCCACTAACTCGGCTTACTCGAAAGACGGAAAAGTTTAACTGGACAGAGAAATGTGAGGAAAGCTTTCAAGAATTAAAGAAGAGGTTGATAACAGCCCCAGTATTATCACTACCTGACGGAAAAGGAGGTTTCGTAATCTACAGCGATGCTTCGCATAAGGGACTAGGATGCGTGCTTATGCAGCACGGCAAGGTGATTGCTTATGCATCACGACAACTGAAGGAATATGAAATAAGGTATCCCACTCATGACTTGGAGCTAGCCGCGATAGTCTTCGCATTGAAAATTTGGAGACACTACTTGTATGGCGAGAAATGCGAAATCTTTACAGACCATAAGAGCCTGAAGTATATATTCACACAGAAAGAATTGAACATGAGGCAAAGGAGGTGGCTAGAATTGATTAAAGATTATGACTGTGAAATTCTCTATCACCCAGGGAAGGCCAATGTGGTGGCCGATGCCCTTAGTAGGAAGGAAAGACTTAAGATGATAATCTCTTCGGAGAAGCTAATCAACGAATTTGAAAAGATGGAAATCGAGGTAAAGGTTGTCAGCAAAGGCACAGAAGGATTATTTGAGATCAGTATGCAACCCCCACTGATAGAAAAGATCAAGTTATGCCAAGAAAAGAAACTAACAGACGAATGGGAATCCCTGACTGGAGAAGAAATGAAGTGTGTAAAGGACAGTAAGGGGGTAATGAGATATGCCTCCCGAATCTGGATTCCAAACGTGCGAGAATTGAAGGATGAGATTTTGCATGAAGGACACAATTCGAGGTATGCAATTCACCCAGGTGGCACCAAGATGTATAGGGATTTGAAGGAGTTTTATTGGTGGCCGAACCTGAAAAAGGACGTAGTAGAATGGGTAAGCAAATGTTTGACATGTCAAAGAGTGAAAGCAGAACACCAGAGGCCTAGTGGTGTTCTACAGCCCCTGGAAATTCCCGAGTGGAAATGGAAACAAATAACAATGGACTTTGTAGTAGGTTTGCCGAGAACGAGCACCAACCACGATGCGATATGGGTGATCGTAGATCGCCTAACCAAGTCAGCTCATTTTCTTCCAATTAATGAAAGGTATACAGTTGACCGATTAGTAGAGATCTATATCAAGGAAATTGTAGTGCGACATGGAGTTCCCGTGTCCATAGTATCGGACCGAGATCCGAGGTTCAACTCCAGGTTTTGGAGAAGTTTTCAAGAATGTGCGGGGACTAAGCTAAGAATGAGCACGGCTTATCATCCCCAAACGGATGGGCAGAGCGAACGAACCATTCAGACACTAGAAGATATGTTAAGGGTGTGTGTAATAGATTTTAAAGGAAGCTGGAATGATCACTTACCTTTAATCGAGTTTGCCTACAACAATAGCTACCATGCCAGTATAGGTATGCCCCCATATGAAGCCCTATATGGAAGGAAGTGTCGCTCCCCATTGTGTTGGGAGGAAGTAGGAGAGCGGAAGATATTGGGACCCGAATTGGTCCAGAAAACAAGAGAAGCAATAAAGCTCATCCGGAACCGATTGATAGCAGCACAAGACCGACAAAAGAAGTATGCCGATCAGACCAGGAAAGATAGAGAATACGAAGTGGGAGACTCAGTACTTCTAAAAGTTTCCCCATGGAAAGGATTAATGAGGTTTGGAAAGAAAGGAAAGTTAAGTCCAAGATTCATTGGACCATTTGAAATCTTAAAACGTATTGGGAAGGTAGCCTACGAGTTGGCCCTGCCCCCAAATTTGCAGCAAGTCCACAATGTGTTCCATGTGTCTATGCTAAGGAAGTATAATGTAGATGCCAGGCATATCATCGAATATGAGCAAGTCGACCTACAACCAGATCTGACCTATGTGGAACAGCCGGTAGAGATACTGGACCGAAAGGAGAAGGTGCTCAGAAATAAAGTGGTAAAGCTAGTAAGAGTCTTGTGGAGGAATCAGAATACCGAAGAATCAACATGGGAGCTAGAAAGTGCCATGATAGAAAAGCACCCTCACTTGTTTTCAGTATAGATTCCGGGACGGAATCCCTTTAAGGAGGGGAGACTGTAAGAGCCCGAACTTTTGTAAATTCTGAACTATGAATGAATAGTAACTTTTCAGTTTTACGAAAACCATGTTAGCCCACACTATATAGAAGGTGTAGGATTATAAATCCGGGATTATATTACGATGATACTAAGTAAATAAGTGTATGTAAACGTCGTTAGAATCCGAGGATTTTGTCGTTTACTAAGTGTTTTGTAATTTACGAGATATTAAGGATTAAAGGAGTAGGTTTCGACCTAAGGGATTATAATTCAAAGAAATTATATCCTAAATTATGTTAAGGTAGTGTGACTAGTAAATGTTCACATTACAAAGATGGGAATAAGAAGTGTTATCACTAATCATGTTTTTATAAAGGATTAAGAGTAAGTAAAATGCACCACAAAGCAAGCCATGCAAGCAAGTACTTGCATGGATGAGATCAAGTAACTAAGTCAAGCAAGGGAACTATCCAAGTAACTAGAATTAGCAAGAGTAACCAAGTACTTAACTAGATTAGGAAACCAAGTTCCCTAATTTAGGGGAAATATCCATAAAGTAGCTTTATTAACTTGTCCTAATTCAACCAAGTAATCATTAAACTCTTTTTGTTGATTTTATTCCCACTAAAATATCACAAATCAGCCAACAAAGCAAGTAGCACAGCAACAAATTTTCTCTCCTCCCCCACCAAGCTCCATTCGGCAGTTTTGAAAAAAAAGAGGAGAATTCAAAATCAAAGTCCAAGCTTCCTTGCTCCATAAATCTCCATCTTTTAACCATAGCTTCTACATTTCATAGATAAGGTATGATAAAAATCCCAAGTCCATTCTCCATGTCTAGCATTTTCTAAAAAAAATCATCAAAGATGATAATGAATAGTGTGAATAGTAAACTCAAAATTTTTTAAAGCTTGTTTCTTGATGTTTAGTTCATAACAAAGGTAGATCAAGCTTCTATAAGGACTCTAAGCACCATCTAGTTGTTGTTGAAGCTTTGTGAAGGTATGGACAACCTCTAACCCTTGTGCTTTGTGTGAGTATGATGCCATGGAAGTGCTAGTGGTTGAAGTCTTAAGCTAAGTATGGTAAAGATATGTGGATGTTAAGCTTTTGGTTGAGTTCTTGTATTGATGTTAGTAGTGTAATGGTGAAATGAGTAGCTTATTGTTGTAGTCATGATGTAAAGAGTAAGGATGAGTGTTGGTTGGAATGGATTCACATTGGTTGAATCCGGAAAACGTTGCGTTTATAGCCGTCGTAATGCCCGATTTTCGTGCGTAGCGTAGCGTTAGTGGTTAAGATAACCAATAACTAACGACACGTTCTATTTGATTTGTATAGATTGTCCGTCAAACCCCCGCACCTCGACGAACCCCAGGACCCCAGGCAAGTTTTCAAAACTCGTACTTAATGTACTAATATTTTGTCGAAAGACTGTTGTTGTTGCGATATAACTGTATGTTGAAAAGCATGAATTAATATGTATATTTACATATTTCCCAAACATTGCGACTATATGCTATATGTATTATAGATATAAGTCGGTAAAAGTAAAGGCTCTAAGCATAGAGCGGTTATGTATTTTCAAACGTAGACCAGGAGTCGGCATGTAATGATAAAGTACTGTCATAATCCGGAAGAAGCCGGAGATAGATTATTTTGAAAAGGCGATATAAATATTTTGATATTTATATTCTGGATATTCTTTAAATAAAAGAATAAAAAGGAGATAATAAATATTATTTTAATATTTATTTAATTAATGAATATTATTTTGAATATTCATTTATTGAGAATCATTTATTAATTTTTAATTAATAAATATTATTTAAATATTTATTAATTATTAATAATTCATTTTCGAATTATTTTAGGTCTTTAATAATTATTCGAAGCTTTCGATAATTATTTTAAATACTTTCCGACCTTCCGAAAATGATTTAAAAATAGTAGGAGTGTGGCGCCCCCAGACCCGGGGTCCAAGGTCTAGGTCGTCACGGTCCAACTTCCAACATTCATACACTTACAATTCACTGATAATCGTAATAAAATTTAACCATTCTAAGGTAAATAACAATCTGGTGACCCCCATATACTTTAACACACACACACGAGCCATAGTCTCAGGAAACGAGCATACATTAATATACAACTTAGGTCTTCATCATTACATTACTGGTTATCAAAAGATTGAGTTCGTACTACTAAATATAGCTTCTGTTCGAAACTATAATAGCAGTCCAAAAGTTAGATTAAATCTCATTAAGTTACATATATTTACATAAACAGTGTTTATAAATAAATCTAACTAGCAGAAGTTGCCATCCTATCCTGCTCAATCTTCCTACCTCTGGAATAGGGCCAAGGGGTCGGTCATAAGGGGTCCTTGCCCTTCGCACGCTCTTTCTCAACGTCCTGCGTACCCCTCGAGGCATGGTCTGCAGCTGTGGTGGTAGAAAGATAAACAGAAAGCAAGAGTGAGCTACAATGCTCAGCAAGTATAGGATCAATCAATATGGCATAATAAAGAAACAACAACAATATATGTATCAGAGTAATAAAATGTAACCTGTACGGAAATGGTGAACAGTTCTAGATACTGGACAAAAGAATAATAGGTTGCCATAATCCTCGTTAACACTATCGGTAACTAAGCACCTGGGCTTTCGTTACAGTGCAACGTCAAATTCCAATTGGAAGAAAAGAAGATACTGGAGCATCCACCACGCCTATTGTACACGATGATCAGTCGTATAGTACAATAGTTAAGTAACCTTTTCTACTAGCAGAAGGATGATCCTAAATTCGGTCATCACCCTAGGCAACACATGGGCCTTTAAATGCTGGACCGTGCGTCACTCGGCCTCTTACACTAGATGGACTGTGCCGCACACAAGCCTCTTACACTTTATATCTCCAGTTCCCTTTGAGTACAATAAACAAGTCTAGAAGGGAATTTAATACAACCTTCTGGAATACAACAAAGCTCTCTGGAATTTATTCAAATCAAATGTGGAAGGAAATTTAATCCGACCTTCCAGAACGACAACAAAGCTTGGCGGAATTTCAAAGTTCGATAGCAGATTAACTCCCGAAACAAGGTGGAAGTAATCTCTTTATAGGAGTAGGTTGACTTTTAGTCAACGAATGGATAGCTTGAATCAAGATCACGACCGGGAAGTCGCTACTAGGTGATAAAATAAACCCCACGAAAATATAATACTTTTAGGAAAAATAATGGTCCCTACGGGCACCAGTTTAAATGAAAAGAATGTTAAAGTGGGATATTCCTTCCCTAACATGGAGTTATCGACTCAAAATAAGTACAAAATATTTGAGTCATGGCTCAGTATTTATTATTTAATGAAAAATAATATTTAAAGAATTTTTAGATAACTCCAGAATATTTTTAAAGATCCAATAAATATTTAATCAATAAATACGAGACCTTGAATAGTCCCTGAAAATATTTTAAAATAATTAAAATATTTAATTAGGCTTTAGTCAAGACTATTTAGTATTTAAATAGTTTTAAATGAATCAATATATTTAGTAATATTTAATCAATATTAAATAATATTTAAATAATCCCAAAGAATTGAAAGTATTTAATCAAGAGTAAATACTTTTTAAATAATCCAAAATATTTAAATATATTTACTCAATCTTAAATAATATTTAAATAACTCAGAGTGAGTTGAAAGTATTTAATCCACATTTAAATACTATATATATACCCTTTTAAGTAATATTTAATAAAACTAAATATTATTTAAAATATCGAAGGGATATTAATCAACTTGATTAATCCCTAACCCATACTACTTATTATCCCAAAACTTATATTCCAGGGAGAATCCCTGGATAGTATCGACTAATAGTTGAGAGATAATACACTACTCCCGGTCGTCTGTCAAGTACCAAAGAAATGTACTTAACACGGAAATCAGTTATGCAAAACTGACAGGAAGCGTCCTCTAACTTTTGAGAGTTCAGAGGCGCGAGCAAACAATGCAGTCGAATAAACAATTCAAAGACAGAAACGAATTCCAAGCACCACAGCCTTATAACCAAGAAACATATTATAAGGTCAGAGTTTAAAGAACTTGCCTTTACTGTTGAAGTGGTAGCTCGCTTGTCCCTCTTTGGCACGTGTCTCTATAAGAAAGAAAACACGGGTCCTAATTAGTCACAAGGATTTTTAATGCTATTTATAGCTACTCATGAATGTATACTAACTTATCTTGCTAACGAGTTTTAGCGCGGATTTTAGTTAGTTATGAACTTATAAGTATTACCAACACATTTCGTTAAAAGTCCGTTTGCTAGGCTAGCCTCGAATTCTATTTAGAACATAGCTTATGCAAAGGTAATGCAAGCAGTTTTTGCAAGGTGTCCTGACTGCACCTACTTGCTTCCAACAATTATCATAAATCAGATTTTACTCCTTTTAATCCGAAACCTTTTCCCAAGTCTTCCCAATTGTTCCTAGTATTTTGTGTAAAAGTTCCAGATTTTATAAGGCAGTCTAACTAGGCTGATCATCTCCTCAAAGTTGGTTAAAAACAGAGCAGTCATGGTTTCTGCATCTCCTCACCATTTTAGTCATAACTTTTAGCTCACAACTCCGTTTGACGCAAAATTAGCGTGAAAACGATCTAGAGACTAATATCTATCTAACCATATAAAGAAATAATCAAGAAACACAGTCTAGACCCTTCGGGTGTGGTGAACAGTTGGCAGGCAGAAGAAAATTTTGCATGGTTCCGTTTGTACGTTCATCGTTTACCCTGTTTTAAACTCATCCAATTCAACTCAAATGACTTCCATATATTTTACACTACTACTTGGGAATGTACTCAAGACATCCCAAGCCCAAACACAATTAATCAACACTCCAAACATTGCCAATAATTCATCCAATTCCTTCACTACTGCAGTTAGCTTTTAAAATTGTTTTACTAATTCACAAACAATCAATTCTCTTCATCCTCTTAACATCCACAAGCCGTTATCAAATCATCTCTACATTACACAACTATAGCCAACAAAACAAGCACTTAAACATATGATCAAGCTCATTACATAGCATGCTTAAAATCACATTAATCTCATATAACTAGGGCTTGAGTTTTTCAAGCCATTCATGCTTCATTACTACTACCCATAGCCTAATTATCACTTAACAAACACTAGCAAAGCTTAAGGAACCATAAAACAAGAGTTTAAGAATTTAATCAAAATCATAAGTACTATTCATGTTCTTATTCTTTCATGAAAATCAAGAGATTCTATGGTTAACTTTGCTTCAAATTGATATGGAAGCTAGACAATGATCATACCTTGCTTTTAAGCTCTTAATCAACACAAACAAGCAAGGATTGATGGAGTTTTTTAATTTTTCTCCCCCCCTTCTTCTATGTTTCAGCCGATGGTACCTTCTCCAAGGCTAGCTTTCTATTTTTTTTTTCTTGTTATGCTAATCACTTAACTTGGCTCATGTCTTTATAATTTCCCAAAGGTCAAGTCAACATCTTAGTCAATGTTACTAGTATTCTTAATACTTCACTAATGCAAGTATTTGCATTAATCAAATTTTATACAAATATATAAAGTTGGCTCTTTAATAATTCAAGGAAACTCATTTGATTTTCTTCGTTTCCATAATAATTCGCAACGATAATTTTAATCTTTAACTCGTTCCAGCAATTCTAATAGCTTGAATACCCATCAAAATCTTATTCCATAATTATTATCCAACATATATATTATTATTAATAAGGTTTCAAAAGTACCTGGGAATTGGGAATATTACAGTCTCCCCTCCTTAAAAGGATTCCGTCCCGGAATCTAACTTGAAAACAGGTGAGGGTACTTTTCCAGCATAGAACTTTCTAGTTCCCACGTTGATTCTTCAGTGTTCTGGTTTCTCCATAAGACTCTTACTAGTTTTACCACTTTGTTTCTGAGTACTTGCTCTTTTCGGTCTAAGATTTCCACCGGTCGTTCCACATAGGTCAGATCCGGTTGTAGATCTACTTGCTCATACTCTATCACATGCCTGGCATCTGCATTATACTTTCTCAGCATTGACACGTGAAACACATTATGAACTTGCTGTAGGTTTGGAGGCAGGGCTAACTCATAGGCTACTTTTCCAATTCGTCTTAAGATTTCAAATGGTCCAATAAATCTTGGACTTAACTTCCCCTTCTTACCAAACCTCATTAAACCTTTCCACGGAGACACCTTTAGAAGTACTGAGTCTCCCACTTCGTACTCTCTGTCTTTCCTGGTCTGATCGGCATACTTTCTTTGCCTGTCTTGAGCTGCCACTAGTCTTTTTCTAATAAGATCTATTACCTCTTTGGTTTGCTGAACCAATTCGGGTCCCAACATCTTCCGTTCACCTACTTCGTCCCAACACAAGGGTGATCGACACTTTCTGCCATACAAGGCTTCGTAAGGTGGCATCCCAATACTGGCATGATAGCTGTTGTTGTAGGCAAACTCAATTAATGGCAAACGATCATCCCAATTACCCTTGAAATCTATGGCACAGACTCTTAACATATCTTCTACTGTTTGGATGGTTCTCTCACTCTGCCCATCAGTTTGTGGATGATAAGCGGTGCTCATATTCAATCTTGTCCCCAAGCATTCTTGGAAGCTTCTCCAAAATCTAGAATTGAATCTTGGGTCTCTATCCAACACAATTCCTACTGGAACTCCATGACGTACCACTATCTCTTTGAAATAAAGCTCGACTAATCGGTCGACTGAATACCTTTCGTTGATAGGAAGGAAATGCGCTGATTTTGTCAATCGATCAATTATTACCCAAATAGCATCATGGTTGGCTTTTGTCCTTGGTAACCCTACTACAAAATCCATTGCAATGTGCTCCCATTTCCATTCTGGAATCTCCAGGGGCTGTAAAAGTCCGCTCGGTCTTTGGTGCTCTGCTTTCACTCTCTGACAGGTCAAACATTTACTTACCCATTCGGCAATGTCTTTCTTCATACCTGGCCACCAATAATGCATTTTCAGGTCTTTATACATCTTAGTACCTCCAGGGTGAATAGAGAACCTAGAGTTATGTGCCTCATTCAATACCTCATCTTTCAGTTCCTGAACGTTAGGAATCCAAATTCTATTAGCAAACCTTAGAATCCCTCTCTTATCCTGAACACATCTTCGTTCATCACCAATCGTCTTTTCCTCTTTTCCTTCCATTGTCTTTTCTTGACATATCCTTACTTTCTCAATTAGTTCTGACTCAACTCGAATCTCAAATAGCGTTTCCGTACCATCTTCAGGAAACTTCACTTCTAAATTCATCCGTTCAAACTCTCGTATCAATTCCTCAGAAGAAACCATCATTTTTAGTCTTTCCTTTCTACTTAGGGCATCGGCCACCACATTGGCCTTCCCTGGGTGGTAGTTAATCGAACAGTCGTAATCCTTGATCAACTCTAGCCATCTTCTTTGCCTCATGTTTAATTCTTTCTGTGTGAAAATGTACTTAAGGCTCTTATGATCTGTATAAATCTCGCACCTTTCTCCATATAGATAATGCCTCCATATCTTTAATGCGAAAACTATCGCTGCTAATTCTAAGTCATGGGTTGGATATCTTATCTCGTACTCTTTCAGTTGTCTGGATGCATAAGCAATTACTTTGCCATGCTGCATCAGTACACATCCTAGTCCCTTATGAGATGCATCGCTATAAATCACAAAATCACCTTTTTCATCTGGTAGGGCTAATACCGGCGCAGTAATTAATCTCTTTTTCAATTCCTGAAAACTCTCTTCACATTTTTCAGTCCACTCAAACTTCTCGGTCTTACGGGTGAGTCTCGTCAATGGAGTAGCTATCTTAGCAAAGTCCTGGACGAATCTCCTGTAATATCCTGCTAATCCCACAAAACTTCTTACTTCAGTTGGTGTCGTTGGCCTTTCCCAATTTGAAATAACTTCAATCTTAGCAGGGTCGACTAGCACACCTTTACTACTTATCACGTGTCCCAAAAATTGAACTTCCTTTAACCAAAACTCACATTTTGAAAATTTAGCATAGAGCTTCTCCTTTCTCAATATTTCCAGTACTATCCTCAAATGTTCTTCATGCTCTTCCCTTGACCTTGAGTAGATCAATATATCGTCTATGAAGACTATAACAAACTTGTCTAGATACTTCTTGAAAACTCGATTCATCAAATCCATGAAAGCTGCGGGGGCGTTGGTTAACCCAAAGGACATTACCAAAAACTCGTAGTGCCCATATCGGGTACGAAATGCTGTCTTTGGAACATCTTCGCGTTTAATCTTCAGCTGGTGATATCCAGTTCTTAGGTCGATCTTTGAAAAGTAAACAACATCCTTTAACTGATCAAACAAATCATCGATCCTGGGTAAAGGGTACTTATTCTTGATGGTTAGCTTGTTGAGTTCCCTATAATCTATACATAATCTCATACTTCCATCTTTCTTCTTGACAAACAACACTGGTGCCCCCCATGGAGACACACTTGGTCGAATCATCCCTTTATCCAATAGCTCTTGTAGCTGGATGGCTAATTCTTTCATCTCTACCGGGGCTAATCGGTACGGAGCCTTTGACACGGGTGCTGTCCCTGGTGCTAACTCGATGGCAAACTCTATGTCTCTGTCGGGAGGTAGCCCTGGAAGGTCATCGGGAAATACATCTTCAAATTCATTGACAACTGCTATGTCGCTTATACTAGTTAATTCCTTCTCGGTGTCTACTATATAGGCTAAATAAGCTTCACACCCTCGGCGTAACAACCTCTTCACCTGCATCTTAGTCAAGAATTTATTAATCTGCCTCTGCCCTTTAAACACCACTTCTTCCTGGTTGGGCAACTTTATCCTCACTTTCTTTCCTTTGCAATCAATATTAGCTTCACAACTTGTCAGCCAATCCATCCCCAAAATGACATCAAACTCCCCTAGGGAAAAAGGAATCAAGTCTAGGATGAATCGCTGCCCTTCGATTTCTAGTTCACAGTTATTACATACGTAACTAACAGGAATAACCTCCTGATTAGCTATTTCTACACGTAAGGGATTGCTTAACGGTTTTGACTCAAGATTCCATTTACGCGCAAAGTCTCGAGATATAAAAGACCTAGTTGCTCCGGAGTCAAACAAAACATTTGCATTGACGGAATTAAGTAAGAGTGTACCTGCAATAACATCCGTGTTCCTCACGGCATCCCTCATCGTCATGTTGAAAGTCCTAGCAGTAGGAGCCTTATTAGAAGCAGCTCCGCTTTGTCTCGTTACCGCTGGTCCAGAAGATTTACAGTCTTTCTTTACATGTCCCATCTGTCCGCAGTTGTGACAAACCATGCTATTCTGAGGGCAGTTATACGCGAAATGCCCCACTCGTCCACACTTGAAACAGGTAACCCCTGACTTGTTACACGTGCCTGAATGCCTCTTCCCACATGTCTTACAATCTGGCAGTGGGGGTCGTGATGGATTGGAATATGCCACCCCTGACTGCCTGCCGCCTTGGTTAACACTTGCACTCTCGTCCTTCTTGAACCCAACATTCCTCCGAAACTGAGATCCTTGCCCTCGATTAAATTTACTCGGAAAGTTCCCACTTGCTGAACCTCCTCGCTGGCTTTCTGCCTTTCTCTTCTTCCCATCCCTTTCCTTTTGGATCAGATCACTCCCAGCCTCTACAATCGAAGCTTTCTGTACCAACATTGCATAATCAGTCAACTCAAGTATTGCTACACGATTTTGAATCCACTGTTTCAATCCCTGCTGAAACCTCCTAGCTCTTTTCTCGTCCGTGTTCACAAAATCTGGTACGAACCTAGACAGTTCAGTAAGCTTTGCTTCATACTCGGCTACGGTTAGGTTATTCTGTTTCAACTCTAGAAATTTCAGCTCCATCTAGTTTTCCATGAATTTGGGGAAATACTTCTCTAAGAATAGTTGTGTGAACCTTTCCCATGCTACTACTCCTTCTCCCTCCAGATTCCTTTTCGCTTCCCACCAGAAATTTGCCTCCCCCTTTAGGAGATAAGTGGCGAAGACCGTCTTCTGTGCCTCTTCTATCTGCAGTATCTCAAATGACTTTTCCATTTCTTTCAACCAGGCCCTAGCCTTTACTGGGTCCGCAGTCCCTTGAAACTCGGGTGGTCGCAAGGACTTGAAAGCTCGGAAGGAATTGGCAACGGGGTTATGGGGAACTGGTGGCGGCTGATTTGAATTGGGATTAACATGCTGCCTGAGAAAATCCATGAACACATTCATGGGGTCCATATTTCGGTTTTCCCCTTGGTGACCCTGACTCTCATTTTCTCCCTGTTCATTCTGGTTTTGATTCTGACTATGACCCGAGGCACTAGAACTCACATACTCCCCTTCTGCATACTCTTCATCATCAAACTCATTATAGTCTTCTGAGTCACTTTCCTCCTCGTAAAAGCTTGACTCGTGCAAATCCCCACTGACTACAGGGTGCAATCTAGTATTCCTCCTTGGTGGCATTTTCTGATACAATCAAATAATATTGGTCAATCCTTTTTATTAGTCTTAATCACTATATTATTCGCTATATTAAACAATCATGAATAAGGGTTTGCATTTACATCTTATACAGTCTGTTCAGCATATACATAATAAGTCATTCCAGAACAATCTTGATATCAAGAACAAGAAGATGTATAAACACAGTACGTAAAATAAGACTGCATTTAAGGAAACTGAAACAACATATATATACATAATTCCTTGGTTACATCTTCCATCATAGTTTCTGGTTACATCAAAAGTATGTCAGCAAGCTATCTTCTAGTCAGAGCGGGACTACTACTATATACACAAAATACTACTCCCTCAAAAACGGCACATCTATACATAATGCCAAAATCTGATACTAGAAGACTATATCCTCCCATAGAAGTCACTGAAACCTACCACGGATCAAATCCCTAACCTGAACCATCACACCCTCAACCATCTCATCTGCATCACTACTCCCTATCGGCCCTCCCCCTAAGGGTGCCCTCAACTCGCGGAAATATCGTGCCCACGTCTGAATCTCGGTGAGGCCTGTCGCAACATCCTGTGGAATGCCATCCTGAGAAGTGCTGCTCGGAGGTAGGCCGCCCTGAGGTCCAACACGTCCAGGAATCATCCTGTCTACTATGCGCCTCAACTCATCCACACGACCGGTCGAGACATCCTATTCCCTTATGAGGGAAGATACTATCCATGATGGCACTGGTTCTCCTGCAACTGGCGGAGGTGGAGGTGGTGCTGCCGGTGCTGCTGGTGGTGGTGATGGTGTGTCATGCGGAGCATCCTGTGGCTCGGAGAGATCTGGGATGAATTCCTCTGGCTCGTCCTCCTCGGAAGGTATAGGGCTAGCTGGGGGTGAAGGTGGAATCACTACTGGTGGTGGTATCATGGGGATATCTCTGTATACAACCTCTGATGGTCCGGCCTGATCAGCCACTGGGAGGGTAGGTGCTGGTACTGCTGGCACGGCGCCCTCCTCTAATGGAGCCTCTATCGGGTCCTCCTCGGGGTCGTCATCCTCCCCTAGCAACGCTCTATCAAGCTGAGCCTCATAGTCCTCATCGTCGGGTATCTACAATAAAACAATAACTAGTCACTATCGTGTAACGAATAGTTCCCTTCCTGGGTTTTAGTCTTCTTAAAGTTTTTAGTCTTTTATTATTATTGCTTTTATTACCGATAGGCCTCTCGTTTCTGAGTACTATAACTTAGGGCTCTGATACCATCTCTATGGCGCCCCCAGACCCGGGGTCCAAGGTCTAGGTCGTCACGGTCCAACTTCCAACATTCATACACTTACAATTCACTGATAATCGTAATAAAATTTAACCATTCTAAGGTAAATAACAATCTGGTGACCCCCACACACTTTAACACACACACACGAGCCATAGTCTCAGGAAACGAGCATACATTAATATACAACTTAGGTCTTCATCATTACATTACTGGTTATCAAAAGATTGAGTTCGTACTACTAAATATAGCTTCTGTTCGAAACTATAATAGCAGTCCAAAAGTTAGATTAAATCTCATTAAGTTACATATATTTACATAAACAGTGTTTATAAATAAATCTAACTAGCAGAAGTTGCCATCCTATCCTGCTCAATCTTCCTACCTCTGGAATAGGGCCAAGGGGTCGGTCATAAGGGGTCCTTGCCCTTCGCACGCTCTTTCTCAACGTCCTGCGTACCCCTCGAGGCATGGTCTGCAGCTGTGGTGGTAGAAAGATAAACAGAAAGCAAGAGTGAGCTACAATGCTCAGCAAGTATAGGATCAATCAATATGGCATAATAAAGAAACAACAACAATATATGTATCAGAGTAATAAAATGCAACCTGTACGGAAATGGTGAACAGTTCTAGATACTGGACAAAAGAATAATAGGTTGCCATAATCCTCGTTAACACTATCGGTAACTAAGCACCTGGGCTTTCGTTACAGTGCAACGTCAAATTCCAATTGGAAGAAAAGAAGATACTGGAGCATCCACCACGCCTATTGTACACGATGATCAGTCGTATAGTACAATAGTTAAGTAACCTTTTCTACTAGCAGAAGGATGATCCTAAATCCGGTCATCACCCTAGGCAACACATGGGCCTTTAAATGCTGGACCGTGCGTCACTCGGCCTCTTACGCTAGATGGACTGTGCCGCACACAAGCCTCTTACACTTTATATCTCCAGTTCCCTTTGAGTACAATAAACAAGTCTAGAAGGGAATTTAATACAACCTTCTGGAATACAACAAAGCTCTCTGGAATTTATTCAAATCAAATGTGGAAGGAAATTTAATCCGACCTTCCAGAACGACAACAAAGCTTGGCGGAATTTCAAAGTTCGATAGCAGATTAACTCCCGAAACAAGGTGGAAGTAATCTCTTTATAGGAGTAGGTTGACTTTTAGTCAACGAATGGATAGCTTGAATCAAGATCACGACCGGGAAGTCGCTACTAGGTGATAAAATAAACCCCACGAAAATATAATACTTTTAGGTAAAATAATGGTCCCTACGGGCACCAGTTTAAATGAAAAGAATGTTAAAGTGGGATATTCCTTCCCTAACATGGAGTTATCGACTCAAAATAAATACAAAATATTTGAGTCATGGCTCAGTATTTATTATTTAATGAAAAATAATATTTAAAGAATTTTTAGATAACTCCAGAATATTTTTAAAGATCCAATAAATATTTAATCAATAAATACGAGACCTTGAATAGTCCCTGAAAATATTTTAAAATAATTAAAATATTTAATTAGGCTTTAGTCAAGACTATTTAGTATTTAAATAGTAAATGAATCAATATATTTAGTAATATTTAATCAATATTAAATAATATTTAAATAATCCCAAAGAATTGAAAGTATTTAATCAAGAGTAAATACTTTTTAAATAATCCAAAATATTTAAATATATTTACTCAATCTTAAATAATATTTAAATAACTCAGAGTAAGTTGAAAGTATTTAATCCACATTTAAATACTATATATATACCCTTTTAAATAATATTTAATAAAACTAAATATTATTTAAAATATCGAAGGGATATTAATCAACTTGATTAATCCCTAACCCATACTACTTATTATCCCAAAACTTATATTCCAGGGAGAATCCCTGGATAGTATCGACTAATAGTTGAGAGATAATACACTACTCCCGGTCGTCTGTCAAGTACCAAAGAAATGTACTTAACACGGAAATCAGTTATGCAAAACTGACAGGAAGCGTCCTCTAACTTTTGAGAGTTCAGAGGCGCGAGCAAACAATGCAGTCGAATAAACAATTCATAGACAGAAACGAATTCCAAGCACCACAGCCTTATAACCAAGAAACATATTATAAGGTCAGAGTTTAAAGAACTTGCCTTTACTGTTGAAGTGGTAGCTCGCTTGTCCCTCCTTGGCACGTGTCTTTATAAGAAAGAAAACACGGGTCCTAATTAGTCACAAGGGTTTTTAATGCTATTTATAGCTACTCATGAATGTATACTAACTTATCTTGCTAACGAGTTTTAGCGCGGATTTTAGTTAGTTATGAACTTATAAGTATTACCAACACATTTCGTTAAAAGTCCGTTTGCTAGGCTAGCCTCGAATTCTATTTAGAACATAGCTTATGCAAAGGTAATGCAAGCAGTTTTTGCAAGGTGTCCTGACTGCACCTACTTGCTTCCAACAATTATCATAAATCAGATTTTACTCCTTTTAATCCGAAACCTTTTCCCAAGTCTTCCCAATTGTTCCTAGTATTTTGTGTAAAAGTTCCAGATTTTATAAGGCAGTCTAACTAGGCTGATCATCTCCTCAAAGTTGGTTAAAAACAGAGCAGTCATGGTTTCTGCATCTCCTCACCATTTTAGCCATAACTTTTAGCTCACAACTCCGTTTGACGCAAAATTAGCGTGAAAACGATCTAGAGACTAATATCTATCTAACCATATAAAGAAATAATCAAGAAACATAGGCTAGACCCTTCGGGTGTGGTGAACAGTTGGCAGGCAGAAGAAAATTTTGCATGGTTCCGTTTGTACGTTCATCGTTTACCCTGTTTTAAACTCATCCAATTCAACTCAAATGACTTCCATATATTTTAAACTACTACTTGGGAATGTACTCAAGACATCCCAAGCCCAAACACAATTAATCAACACTCCAAACATTGCCAATAATTCATCCAATTCCTTCACTACTGCAGTTAGCTTTTAAAACTGTTTTACTAATTCACAAACAATCAATTCTCTTCATCCTCTTAACATCCACAAGCCGTTTTTAGTATTTTGTTATTATTGCTTTTATTACCGATAGGCCTCTCGTTTCTGAGTACTATAACTTAGGGCTCTGATACCATCTCTGTGGCGCCCCCAGACCCGGGGTCCATGGTCTAGGTCGTCACGGTCCAACTTCCAACATTCATACACTTACAATTCACTGATAATCGTAATAAAATTTAACCATTCTAAGGTAAATAACAATCTGGTGACCCCCACACACTTTAACACACACACACGAGCCATAGTCTCAGGAAACGAGCATACATTAATATACAACTTAGGTCTTCATCATTACATTACTGATTATCAAAAGATTGAGTTCGTACTACTAAATATAGCTTCTGTTCGAAACTATAATAGCAGTCCAAAAGTTAGATTAAATCTCATTAAGTTACATATATTTACATAAACAGTGTTTATAAATAAATCTAACTAGCAGAAGTTGCCATCCTATCCTGCTCAATCTTCCTACCTCTGGAATAGGGCCAAGGGGTCGGTCATAAGGGGTCCTTGCCCTTCGCACGCTCTTTCTCAACGTCCTGCGTACCCCTCGAGGCATGGTCTGCAGCTGTGGTGGTAGAAAGATAAACAGAAAGCAAGAGTGAGCTACAATGCTCAGCAAGTATAGGATCAATCAATATGGCATAATAAAGAAACAACAACAATATATGTATCAGAGTAATAAAATGCAACCTGTACGAAAATGGTGAACAGTTCTAGATACTGGACAAAAGAATAATAGGTTGCCATAATCCTCGTTAACACTATCGGTAACTAAGCACCTGGGCTTTCGTTACAGTGCAACGTCAAATTCCAATTGGAAGAAAAGAAGATACTGGAGCATCCACCACGCCTATTGTACACGATGATCAGTCGTATAGTACAATAGTTAAGTAACCTTTTCTACTAGCAGAAGGATGATCCTAAATCCGGTCATCACCCTAGGCAACACATGGGCCTTTAAATGCTGGACCGTGCGTCACTCGGCCTCTTACGCTAGATGGACTGTGCCGCACACAAGCCTCTTACACTTTATATCTCCAGTTCCCTTTGAGTACAATAAACAAGTCTAGAAGGGAATTTAATACAACCTTCTGGAATACAACAAAGCTTTCTGGAATTTATTCAAATCAAATGTGGAAGGGAATTTAATCCGACCTTCCAGAACGACAACAAAGCTTGGCGGAATTTCAAAGTTCGATAGCAGATTAACTCCCGAAACAAGGTGGAAGTAATCTCTTTATAGGAGTAGGTTGACTTTTAGTCAACGAATGGATAGCTTGAATCAAGATCACGACCGGGAAGTCGCTACTAGGTGATAAAATAAACCCCACGAAAATATAATACTTTTAGGTAAAATAATGGTCCCTACGGGCACCAATTTAAATGAAAAGAATGTTAAAGTGGGATATTCCTTCCCTAACATGGAGTTATCGACCCAAAATAAGTACAAAATATTTGAGTTATGGCTCAGTATTTATTATTTAATAAAAAATAATATTTAAAGAATTTTTAGATAATTCCAGAATATTTTTAAAGATCCAATAAATATTTAATCAATAAATACGAGACCTTGAATAGTCCCTGAAAATATTTTAAAATAATTAAAATATTTAATTAGGCTTTAGTCAAGACTATTTAGTATTTAAATAGTTTTAAATGAATCAATATATTTAGTAATATTTAATCAATATTAAATAATATTTAAATAATCCCAAAGAATTGAAAGTATTTAATCAAGAGTAAATACTTTTTAAATAATCCAAAATATTTAAATATATTTACTCAATCTTAAATAATATTTAAATAACTCAGAGTGAGTTGAAAGTATTTAATCCACATTTAAATACTATATATATACCCTTTTAAATAATATTTAATAAAACTAAATATTATTTAAAATATCGAAGGGATATTAATCAACTTGATTAATCCCTAACCCATACTACTTATTATCCCAAAACTTATATTCCAGGGAGAATCCCTGGATAGTATCGACTAATAGTTGAGAGATAATACACTACTCCCGGTCGTCTGTCAAGTACCAAAGAAATGTACTTAACACGGAAATCAGTTATGCAGTCGAATAAACAATTCAAAGACAGAAACGAATTCCAAGCACCACAGCCTTATAACTAAGAAACATATTATAAGGTCAGAGTTTAAAGAACTTGCCTTTACTGTTGAAGTGGTAGCTCGCTTGTCCCTCTTTGGCACGTGTCTCTATAAGAAAGAAAACACGGGTCCTAATTAGTCACAAGGGTTTTTAATGCTATTTATAGCTACTCATGAATGTATACTAACTTATCTTGCTAACGAGTTTTAGCGCGGATTTTAGTTAGTTATGAACTTATAAGTATTACCAACACATTTCGTTAAAAGTCCGTTTGCTAGGCTAGCCTCGAATTCTATTTAGAACATAGCTTATGCAAAGGTAATGCAAGCAGTTTTTGCAAGGTGTCCTGACTGCACCTACTTGCTTCCAACAATTATCATAAATCAGATTTTACTCCTTTTAATCCGAAACCTTTTCCCAAGTCTTCCCAATTGTTCCTAGTATTTTGTGTAAAAGTTCCAGATTTTATAAGGCAGTCTAACTAGGCTGATCATCTCCTCAAAGTTGGTTAAAAACAGAGCAGTCATGGTTTCTGCATCTCCTCACCATTTTAGTCATAACTTTTAGCTCACAACTCCGTTTGACGCAAAATTAGCGTGAAAACGATCTAGAGACTAATATCTATCTAACCATATAAATAAATAATCAAGAAACACAGGCTAGACCCTTCGGGTGTGGTGAACAGTTGGCAGGCAGAAGAAAATTTTGCATGGTTCCGTTTGTACGTTCATCGTTTACCCTGTTTTAAACTCATCCAATTCAACTCAAATGACTTCCATATATTTTACACTACTACTTGGGAATGTACTCAAGACATCCCAAGCCCAAACACAATTAATCAACACTCCAAACATTGCCAATAATTCATCCAATTCCTTCACTACTGCAGTTAGCTTTTAAAACTGTTTTACTAATTCACAAACAATCAATTCTCTTCATCCTCTTAACATCCACAAGCCTTAATCAAATCATCTCTACATTACACAACTATAGCCAACAAAACAAGCACTTAAACATATGATCAAGCTCATTACATAGCATGCTTAAAATCACATTAATCTCATATAACTAGGGCTTGAGTTTTTCAAGCCATTCATGCTTCATTACTACTACCCATAGCCTAATTATCACTTAACAAACACTAGCAAAGCTTAAGGAACCATAAAACAAGAGTTTAAGAATTTAATCAAAATCATAAGTACTATTCATGTTCTTATTCTTTCATGAAAATCAAGAGATTCTATGGTTAACTTTGCTTCAAATTGATATGGAAGCTAGACAATGATCATACCTTGCTTTTAAGCTCTTAATCAACACAAACAAGCAAGGATTGATGGAGTTTTTTGATTTTTCTCCCCCCCTTCTTCTATGTTTCAGCCGATGGTACCTTCTCCAAGGCTAGCTTTCTATTTTTTTTTTCTTGTTATGCTAATCACTTAACTTGGCTCATGTCTTTATAATTTCCCAAAGGTCAAGTCAACATCTTAGTCAATGTTACTAGTATTCTTAATACTTCACTAATGCAAGTATTTGCATTAATCAAATTTTATACAAATATATAAAGTTGGCTCTTTAATAATTCAAGGAAACTCATTTGATTTTCTTCGTTTCCATAATAATTCGCAACGATAATTTTAATCTTTAACTCGTTTCAGCAATTCTAATAGCTTGAATACCCATCAAAATCTTATTCCATAATTATTATCCAACATATATATTATTATTAATAAGGTTTCAAAAGTACCTGGGAATTGGGAATATTACAAGGAGCTCCCTAATATTTCATTTAATTATTTATTTTATTCTTTTAATAAGAATAAAATATGTTCAGACTTATCAAAAATAGGGAACTCAGTTTAGGAAGTGAATGATTATTTACTTCTCAAAAGCAGTCAAGTTTTGGAACAAGTTTCCACCGTAGTAAGAGTTTTCAACTTATCAAAAGCAGTGAAGTTTTTCGACAAACTCCCGAGTCATGATTTTCAAAATGAATTCAGTCCTTGAGAAAGGAGATTATATGATGAAGGTCAACTTATCTGTGTGGTAAGGCGACTGCATCACTTAATCTGACAGCTATGAGGGTCTATCAACAAGTACTATACTTGGGGAGCTAGGATTAACTTCCAGTTCCAGGTCAGATAGACGAATCTATTAACAAGTATTATATACTTGGGGAGCTTGGATTAATATTCCAGTTTCAGACTTATAGATTAATTCAGTGGACTTGGAGTTAGCGTAAGAGGCCGAGTGACGCACGGTCCAGCACTTTGACCCGTATGCGGTCTAGGGTGACTACCCATTAACGGTAGCGAGTACCGGGGCTCCCCCTTCTACATGTAGAGAAACGGAAGGCTTCCATAGGATGCTGATGAAGGCTGCCGCATGTTGCGACTGATCATCGTATACAACGGTAGCGGGCGTGGAGATGCTCCAGTTACAGTCCCTTCTTCCAATTGGAATTGTGCTACGCACCGTAACAAAAGCCTAGGAGTTGAGTTACCGATGGTGTTGTTTAGCAGTAAAATGTTCTGAAAGATTTAGCTTACTCTTAATGTTTTGACGAAAGTTATTTAACTTCAGTTATTTGTTCATAATGCTTTTACAAATAACTCACAACATGTTTTCCAGTATATACTTGATAAAGAAGAAAGCTTACAGTTTCACAACATGTTTTCAGAAAGTATATTATTTATTGTTGAGCTATATTGCTCACCCTTGCTTTCTTTATATATCACAACACAACAGGACAGCAGGATGCCGCGGATGCGCCGCACCCCCAGGAAGCGCGTGGGAAACGCCCGTGCATTCCGTAGGATCTTCGCCAACCCACCCCAGGTAGGAAGTCAGAGTAGAAGTAGGATAGGGGTACAGTTGTTGATGGTACGCCTTATCTATAAATATGACTTATGTAAATTATTTAACAAGAACAGGTAGTAGAATTCAGTACTGTTTCAAGTAGAAACCGTATCGTTTTCATAAGACAAGAACTTACTTTTGGACTGTAATATTTACTCTAATGGATTTATGTATGAAGTACGTATTCGTTCTGAGACTATAATCAGTAGTGTGTGTGTATATGAACTGTGGGGTCACTGCAGGTGAAGTGCTAGCATTAAAGATTAAGATAAGTGTGTTAATGACAGGAAGAACGGGAGCCGTGACGGCCCAGGTCTCCGACCCCGGATCTGGGGGCGCCACATGTTCAAATGAGCCAAGAATGGTCCCAGAAGAGTTATGTCGCTTCCATGTTCAACGGAGTCAAGAATGAAGCTTACGAATTCGTTTCATGTTATAATAAGCCAAGAATGGTCCTCCATGAGTTTACAAGTTATTTCAATGTGCAAACGAGTCAATAATAAAGCTACAAGTTCGACCGAGTCAAGAATGATGCTACAAGAGTTTACAAGTAGTTTCCAAGTTTAAACGGGTAAATAATGAAGCTACAAGTTGTTTTCACGGTTAAACGAGTCGAGAATGAAGCTATAAGTTGTTTTTGTGCTCGAACGAGTCAAGAATAATGCTACAAGAGTTTACAAGTTGTTTTCATGTTCAAACAAGTCAAGATGAAGCTATAAGTTATTTCCATGTTCGAACGAGTCAAGAATGAAGCCTCAAATTATTACGAATTAGCTTCATGTTCGAACGAGTCAAGAATGAAGCCTCAAATTATTACGAATTAGCTTCATGTTCAAATGAGCCAAGAATGGTCCCAGAAGAGTTATTTCGTTTCCATGTTCAACAAAGTCAAGAATGAAGCTTACGAATTCGTTTCATGTTGAAATAAGCCAAGAATGGTCCTCCATGAGTTTACAAGTTGTTTCAATGTGCAAATGAGTCAATAATAAAGCTACAAGTTTGACAGAGTCTGGAATGATGCTACAAGAGCTTACAAGTAGTTTCCAGGTTCAAACGGGTAAAGAATGAAGCTACAAGTTGTTTTCACGGTTAAACGAGTCGAGAATGAATCTATAAGTTGTTTCCAAGCTCGAACGAGTTAAGAATAATGCTACAAGAGTTTACAAGTTGTTTCTTCAAACAAGTCAAGATGAAGCTACAAGTTATTTCAATGTTCGAACGAGTCAAGAAAGAAGCCTCAAATTATTACGAATTGGTTTCATGTTCAAATGGGCCAAGAATGGTCCCACAATTGTTTACAATGTGTTTCCATGTTAAAACGAGTCAAAAATGAAGCTATAAGTTTTTTACAAGTTTGAACAAGTCTAGAATGATGCTAGAAGAGTTTACAAGTTGTTTCCATGTTCGAATGAGTCAAGACTGAAGCTACAAGTTATTTCCATGTTCGAACGAGTCAAGAATCAAGCCTCAAATTGTTACGAATTGGTTTCATGTTCAAATGAGCCAAGAATGGTCTTACAAGAGTTTACAAGTGGTTTCCATGTTAATACGAGTCAAAAATGAAGCTATAAGTTAGTTACAAGTTCGAACAACTCAAGAATGATGCTAGAAGAGTTTACAAGTTATTTCCATGTTCGAATGAGTCAAGAATGAAGCTACAACTTATTTGCAAGTTAGAACGAGTCAAGAATGATCAAACAAGAGTTTACAAGTTGTTTCCATATTCAAATGAGTCAAGAATGAAGCCACAAGTTGTTTCCAAGTTCGAACGAGTCAAGAATGAAGCCTCAAATTGTTACGAATTAGGTTCTTGTTCAAATGAGCCACGAATGGTCCCAGGAGAGTTATGTCGTTTCCATGTTCAACGGAGTCAAGAATGAAGCTTACGAATTGGTTACATGTTAAAATAAGCAAAGATTGGTCCCACCTGAGTTTACAAGTTGTTTATATGTGCAAACGAGTCAATAATGAAGCTACAAGTTCGAACGATTCAAGAATGATGCTACAAGAGTTTACAAGTAGTTTCCAAGTTCAAACGGGTCAAGAATGAAGCTACAAGTTGTTTTCACGGTTAAACGAGTCGAGAATGAAGCTATAAGTTTTTTCCAAGCTCGAACGAGTCAATAATAACGCTATAAGAGTTTGCAAGTTGTTTCTATGTTCAAACAAGTCAAGATAAGGCTACAAGTTATTTCCAATGTCGAACGAGTCAAGAATGAAGTCTCAAATTTTTACGAATTGGTTTTATGTTCAAATGAGCCAAGAATGGTCTTACAAGAGTTTACAAGTTGTTTCCATGTTAAAACGAGTCAAAAATGAAGCTATAAGTTGTTTACAAATTCGAACAACTCAAGAATGATGCTAGAAGAGTTTACAAGTTGTTTCCATGTTCAAATGAGTCAAGAATGAAGCTACAACTTGTTTGCAAGTTCGAACATGTCAAGAATGAAGCCTCAAATTGTTACGAATTTGGTTCATGTTCAAATGAGCCAAGAATGGTCCCAGAAGAGTTATGTTGTTTCCATGTTCAACGGAGTCAAAAATGAAGCTTACGAATTCGTTTCATGTTAAAATAAGCCAAGAATGGTCGTACATGAGTTTACAAGTTGTTTCCATGTGCAAACGAGTCAATAATGAAGCTACATGTTCGAACGAGTCAAGAATGATGCTATAAGAGTTTACAAGAAGTTTCCAAGTTCAAAAGGGTTATGAATAAAGCTACAAGTTGTTTTCATGGTTAAACGAGTCGAGAATGAATCTATAAGTTGTTTCCAAGCTCGAACGAGTCAAGAATAATGATACAATAGTTTACAACTTGTTTCCATGTTCAAACAAGTCAAGATGACGCTACAAGTTATTTCCATGTTCAAACGAGTCAAGAATGAAGTCTCAAATTGTTACGAATTGGTTTCATGTTCAAATGAGCTAGGAATGGTCTTACAAGAGTTTACAAGTGGTTTTCATGTTAATACGAGTCAAAAATGAAGCTATAAGTTGTTTACAAGTTCGAACAAGTCAAGAATGATGCTAGAAGAGTTTACAAGTTGTTTCTATGTTCCAATGAGTCAAGAATGAAGCTACAACTTGTTTGAAAGTTCGAACGAGTCAAGAATGATCATACAAGGGTTTACAAGTTGTTTCCATATTCAAATGAGTGAAGAATGAAGTCACGAGTAGTTTCCAAGTTCGAAAGAGTCAAGAATGAAGCCTCAAATTGATACGAATTAGGTTCATGTTCAAATGAGCCAAGAATGGTCCTAGAAGGGTTATGTTGTTTCCATGTTCAACGGAGTCAAGAATGAAGCTTACAAATTCATTTCATGTTAAAATAAGCCAAGAATGGTCGTACATGAGTTTACAAGTTGTTTCGATGTGCAAACGGGTCAATAATGAAGCTACAAGCTCGAACGAGTCAAGAATGATGCTACAAGAGTTTACAAGAAGTTTCCAAGTTCAAACGGGTTATGAATGAAGCTACAAGTTGTTTTGATGGTTAAACGAGTCGAGAATGAATCTATAAGTTGTTTCCCTGCTCGAACGAGTCAAGAATAATGCTACAAGAGTTTACAACTTGTTTCCATGTTCAAACAAGTCAAGATGAAGCTACAAGTTATTTCCATGTTCGAACGAGTCAAGAATGAAGCCTCAAATTGTTACGAATCGGTTTCATGTTCAAATGAACCAAGAATGGTCCTACAATTGTTTACAAGGTGTTTCCGTGTTAAAATGAGTCAAAAAGGAAGCTATAAGTCGTATACATGTTCGAACAAGTCAAGAATGATGCTAGAAGAATTTACAAGTTATTTCCATGTTTAAATGAGTCAAGAATGAAGCCACCAGTTGTTTCCAAGTTCGAACGAGTCAAGAATGAAGCCTCAAATTGTTACGAATTAGGTTCTTGTTCAAATGAGCCACGAATGGTCCCAGGAGAGTTATGTTGTTTCCATGTTCAACGGAGTCAAGAATGAAGCTTACGAATTGGTTTCAAGTTAAAATAAGCCAAGAATGGTCCCACATGAGTTTACAAGTTGTTTCGATGTGCAAACAGGTCAATAATGAAGCTACAAGTTCGAACGAGTCAAGAATGATGCTACAAGAGTTTACAAGTAGTTTCCAAGTTCAAACGGGTCAAGAATGAAGGTACAAGTTGTTTTCACGGTAAAACGAGTCGAGAATGAAGCTATAAGTTGTTTCCGAGCTCGAACGAGTCAATAATAATGCTACAAGAGTTTACAAGTTGTTTCCGTTTTCAAACAAGTCAAGATGAGGCTACAAGTTATTTCCATGTTCGAACGAGTCAAGAATGAGGTCTCAAATTTTTACGAATTGGTTTTATGTTCAAATGAGCCAAGAATGGTCTTACAAGAGTTTACAAGTTGTTTCCGTGTTAAAACGAGTCAAAAATGAAGCTATAAGTTGTTTACAAATTCGAACAACTCAGGAATGATGCTAGAAGAGTTTACAAGTTGTTTCCATATTCAAATGAGTCAAGAATGAAGCTACAAATTGTTTGCAAGTTCAAACGAGTCAAGAATTATCAAACAAGAGTTTACAACTTGTTTCCATGTTCAAACAAGTCAAGATGAAGCTACAAGTTATTTCCATGTTCGAACGAGTCAAGAATGAAGCCTCAAATTGTTACGAATCGGTTTCTTGTTCAAATGAGCCAAGAATGGTCCTACAATTGTTTACAAGGTGTTTCCATGTTAAAACGAGTCAAAAAGGAAGCTATAAGTCGTATACATGTTCGAACAAGTCAAGAATGATGCTAGAAGAGTTTACAAGTTGTTTCCATGTTCGAATGAGTCAAGAATGAAGCTACAACTTGTTTGCAAGTTTGAACGAGTCAAGAATGATCATAAAAGAGTTTACAAGTTGTTTCCATATTCAAATGAGGGAAGAATGAAGCCACCAGTTGTTTCCAAGTTCGAACGAGTCAAGAATGAAGTCTCAAATTGTTACGAATTAGGTTCTTGTTCAAATGAGCCACGAATGGTCCCAGGAGAGTTATGTTGTTTCCATGTTCAACGGAGTCAAGAATGAAGCTTACGAATTGGTTTCATGTTAAAATAAGCCAAGAATGGTCCCACATGAGTTTACAAGTTGTTTCGATGTGCAAACAGGTCAATAATGAAGCTACAAGTTCGAACGAGTCACGAATGATGCTACAAGAGTTTACAAGTAGTTTCCAAGTTCAAACGGGTCAAGAATGAAGGTACAAGTTGTTTTCATGGTTAAACGAGTCGAGAATGAAGCTATAAGTTGTTTCCGAGCTCGAACGAGTCAATAATAATGCTACAAGAGTTTACAAGTTGTTTCCATGTTCAAACAAGTCAAGATGAAGCTACAAGTTATTTCCAAGTTCGAACGAGTCAAGAATGAAGCCTCAAATTGTTACGAATTGCTTTCATGTTCAAATGAGCGAGGAATGGTCTTACAGGAGTTTAGAAGTGGTTTTCATGTTAATACGAGTCATAAATGAAGCTATAAGTTGTTTACAAGTTCGAACAAGTCAAGAATGATGCTAGAAGAGTTTACAAGTTGTTTCCATGTTCGAATGAGTCAAGAATGAAGCTACAACTTATTTGAAAGTTCGAACGAGTCAAGAATGATCATACAAGAGTTTACAAGTTGTTTCCATATTCAAATGAGTGAAGAATGAAGCCACGAGTTGTTTCCAAGTTCGAAAGAGTCAAGAATGAAGCCTCAAATTATTATGAATTAGGTTCATGTTCAAATGAGCCAAGAATGGTCCTAGAAGGGTTAGGTTGTTTCCATGTTCAGCAGAGTCAAGAATGAAGCTTACGAATTCGTTTCATGTTAAAATAAGCCAAGAATGGTCCTACAAGAGTTTACAACTTGTTTCCATGTTCAAACAAGTCAAGATGAAGCTACAAGAGTTTACAAGTTGTTTCCATGTTCGAACAAGTCAAGAATGATGCTAGAAGAGTTTACAAGTTGTTTCCATGTTCGAATGAGTCAAGAATGAAGCTACAACTTGTTTGCAAGTTCGAACGAGTCAAGAATGATAATACAAGAGTTTACAAGTTGTTTCCATATTCAAATGAGTGAAGAATGAAGCCACAAGTTGTTTCCAAGTTCGAACAAGTCAAGAATGAAGCCTCAAAATTGATACGAATTAGGTTCATGTTCAAATGAGCCAAGAATGGTCCTAGAAGGGTTATGTTGTTTCCAAGTTCAACGGAGTCAAGAATGAAGCTTACAAATTCGTTTCATGTTAAAATAAGCCAAGAATGGTCGTACATGAGTTTACAAGTTGTTTCGATGTGCAAACGGGTCAATAATGAAGCTACAAGCTCGAACGAGTCAAGAATGATGCTACAAGAGTTTACAAGAAGTTTCCAAGTTCAAACGGGTTATGAATGAAGCTACAAGTTCTTTTCATGGTTAAACGAGTCGAGAATGAATCTATAAGTTGTTTCCCTGCTCGAACGAGTCAAGAATAATGCTACAAGAGTTTACAACTTGTTTCCATGTTCAAACAAGTCAAGATGAAGCTACAAGTTATTTCCATGTTCGAACGAGTCAAGAATGAACCCTCAAATTGTTACGAATTGGTTTCATGTTCAAATGAGCCAAGAATAGTCCTTCAATTGTTTACAAGGTGTTTCCGTGTTAAAATGAGTCAAAAAGGAAGCTATAAGTCGTATACATGTTCGAACAAGTCAAGAATGATGCAAGAAGAGTTTACAAGTTATTTCCATGTTTGAATGAGTCAAGAATGAAGCTACAACTTGTTTGCAAGTTCGAACGAGTCAAGAATGATCATACAAGAGTTTACAAGTTGTTTCCATATTCAAATGAGGGAAGAATGAAGCCACCAGTTGTTTCCAAGTTCGAACGAGACAAGAATGAAGCCTCAAATTGTTACGAATTAGGTTCTTGTTCAAATGAGCCACGAATGGTCCCAGGAGAGTTATGTTGTTTCCATGTTCAACGGAGTCAAGAATGAAGCTTACGAATTGGTTTCATGTTAAAATAAGCCAAGAATGGTCCCACATGAGTTTACAAGTTGTTTCGATGTGCAAATAGGTCAATAATGAAGCTACAAGTTCGAACGAGTCAAGAATGATGCTACAAGAGTTTACAAGTAGTTTTCAAGTTCAAACGGGTCAAGAATGAAGGTGCAAGTTGTTTTCACGGTAAAACGAGTCGAGAATGAAGCTATAAGTTGTTTCCGAGCTCGAACGAGTCAATAATAATGCTACAAGAGTTTACAAGTTGTTTCCGTTTTCAAACAAGTCAAGATGAGGCTACAAGTTATTTCCATGTTCGAACGAGTCAAGAATGAAGTCTCAAATTTTTACGAATTGGTTTTATGTTCAAATGAGCCAAGAATGGTCTTACAAGAGTTTACAAGTTATTTCCGTGTTAAAACGAGTCAAAAATGAAGCTATAAGTTGTTTACAAATTCGAACAACTCAGGAATGATGCTAGAAGAGTTTACAAGTTGTTTCCATGTTCAAATGAGTCAAGAATGAAGCTACAAATTGTTTGCAAGTTCAAACGAGTCAAGAATGATCAAACAAGAGTTTACAACTTGTTTCCATGTTCAAACAAGTCAAGATGAAGCTACAAGTTATTTCCATGTTCGAACGAGTCAAGAATGAACCCTCAAATTGTTACGAATTGGTTTCATGTTCAAATGAGCCAAGAATGGTCCTTCAATTGTTTACAAGGTGTTTCCCTGTTAAAACGAGTCAAAAAGGAAGCTATAAGTCGTATACATGTTCGAACAAGTCAAGAATGATGCTAGAAGAGTTTACAAGTTGTTTCCATGTTCGAATGAGTCAAGAATGAAGCTACAACTTGTTTGCAAGTTTGAACGAGTCAAGAATGATCATAAAAGAGTTTACAAGTTGTTTCCATATTCAAATGAGGGAAGAATGAAGCCACCAGTTGTTTCCAAGTTCGAACGAGTCAAGAATGAAGCCTCAAATTGTTACGAATTAGGTTCTTGTTCAAATGAGCCACGAATGGTCCCAGGAGAGTTATGTTGTTTCCATGTTCAACGGAGTCAAGAATGAAGCTTACGAATTGGTTTCATGTTAAAATAAGCCAAGAATGGTCCCACATGAGTTTACAAGTTGTTTCGATGTGCAAACAGGTCAATAATGAAGCTACAAGTTCGAACGAGTCACGAATGATGCTACAAGAGTTTACAAGTAGTTTCCAAGTTCAAACGGGTCAAGAATGAAGGTACAAGTTGTTTTCACGGTTAAACGAGTCGAGAATGAAGCTATAAGTTGTTTCCGAGCTCGAACGAGTCAATAATAATGCTACAAGAGTTTACAAGTTGTTTCCATGTTCAAACAAGTCAAGATGAAGCTACAAGTTATTTCTAAGTTCGAACGAGTCAAGAATGAAGCCTCAAATTGTTACGAATTGCTTTCATGTTCAAATGAGTGAGGAATGGTCTTACAAGAGTTTAGAAGTGGTTTTCATGTTAATACGAGTCATAAATGAAGCTATAAGTTGTTTACAAGTTCGAACAAGTCAAGAATGATGCTAGAAGAGTTTACAAGTTGTTTCCATGTTCGAATGAGTCAAGTATGAAGCTACAACTTGTTTGAAAGTTCGAACGAGTCAAGAATGATCATACAAGAGTTTACAAGTTGTTTCCATATTCAAATGAGTGAAGAATGAAGCCACGAGTTGTTTCCAAGTTCGAAAGAGTCAAGAATGAAGCCTCAAATTATTATGAATTAGGTTCATGTTCAAATGAGCCAAGAATGGTCCTAGAAGGGTTATGTTGTTTCCAAGTTCAACGGAGTCAAGAATGAAGCTTACAAATTCGTTTCATGTTAAAATAAGCCAAGAATGGTCGTACATGAGTTTACAAGTTGTTTCGATGTGCAAACGGGTCAATAATGAAGCTACAAGCTCGAACGAGTCAAGAATGATGCTACAAGAGTTTACAAGAAGTTTCCAAGTTCAAACGGGTTATGAATGAAGCTACAAGTTCTTTTCATGGTTAAACGAGTCGAGAATGAATCTATAAGTTGTTTCCCTGCTCGAACGAGTCAAGAATAATGCTACAAGAGTTTACAACTTGTTTCCATGTTCAAACAAGTCAAGATGAAGCTACAAGTTATTTCCATGTTCGAACGAGTCAAGAATGAACCCTCAAATTGTTACGAATTGGTTTCATGTTCAAATGAGCCAAGAATGGTCCTTCAATTGTTTACAAGGTGTTTCCGTGTTAAAATGAGTCAAAAAGGAAGCTATAAGTCGTATACATGTTCGAACAAGTCAAGAATGATGCAAGAAGAGTTTACAAGTTATTTCCATGTTTGAATGAGTCAAGAATGAAGCTACAACTTGTTTGCAAGTTCGAACGAGTCAAGAATGATCATACAAGAGTTTACAAGTTGTTTCCATATTCAAATGAGGGAAGAATGAAGCCACCAGTTGTTTCCAAGTTCGAACGAGACAAGAATGAAGCCTCAAATTGTTACGAATTAGGTTCTTGTTCAAATGAGCCACGAATGGTCCCAGGAGAGTTATGTTGTTTCCATGTTCAACGGAGTCAAGAATGAAGCTTACGAATTGGTTTCATGTTAAAATAAGCCAAGAATGGTCCCACATGAGTTTACAAGTTGTTTCGATGTGCAAACAGGTCAATAATGAAGCTACAAGTTCGAACGAGTCAAGAATGATGCTACAAGAGTTTACAAGTAGTTTCCAAGTTCAAACGGGTCAAGAATGAAGGTGCAAGTTGTTTTCACGGTAAAACGAGTCGAGAATGAAGCTATAAGTTGTTTCCGAGCTCGAACGAGTCAATAATAATGCTACAAGAGTTTACAAGTTGTTTCCGTTTTCAAACAAGTCAAGATGAGGCTACAAGTTATTTCCATGTTCGAACGAGTCAAGAATGAAGTCTCAAATTTTTACGAATTGGTTTTATGTTCAAATGAGCCAAGAATGGTCTTACAAGAGTTTACAAGTTATTTCCGTGTTAAAACGAGTCAAAAATGAAGCTATAAGTTGTTTACAAATTCGAACAACTCAGGAATGATGCTAGAAGAGTTTACAAGTTGTTTCCATGTTCAAATGAGTCAAGAATGAAGCTACAAATTGTTTGCAAGTTCAAACGAGTCAAGAATGATCAAACAAGAGTTTACAACTTGTTTCCATGTTCAAACAAGTCAAGATGAAGCTACAAGTTATTTCCATGTTCGAACGAGTCAAGAATGAACCCTCAAATTGTTACGAATTGGTTTCATGTTCAAATGAGCCAAGAATGGTCCTTCAATTGTTTACAAGGTGTTTCCGTGTTAAAATGAGTCAAAAAGGAAGCTATAAGTCGTATACATGTTCGAACAAGTCAAGAATGATGCAAGAAGAGTTTACAAGTTATTTCCATGTTTGAATGAGTCAAGAATGAAGCTACAACTTGTTTGCAAGTTCGAACGAGTCAAGAATGATCATACAAGAGTTTACAAGTTGTTTCCATATTCAAATGAGGGAAGAATGAAGCCACCAGTTGTTTCCAAGTTCGAACGAGACAAGAATGAAGCCTCAAATTGTTACGAATTAGGTTCTTGTTCAAATGAGCCACGAATGGTCCCAGGAGAGTTATGTTGTTTCCATGTTCAACGGAGTCAAGAATGAAGCTTACGAATTGGTTTCATGTTAAAATAAGCCAAGAATGGTCGTACATGAGTTTACAAGTTGTTTCGATGTGCAAACGGGTCAATAATGAAGCTACAAGCTCGAACGAGTCAAGAATGATGCTACAAGAGTTTACAAGAAGTTTCCAAGTTCAAACGGGTTATGAATGAAGCTACAAGTTCTTTTCATGGTTAAACGAGTCGAGAATGAATCTATAAGTTGTTTCCCTGCTCGAACGAGTCAAGAATAATGCTACAAGAGTTTACAACTTGTTTCCATGTTCAAACAAGTCAAGATGAAGCTACAAGTTATTTCCATGTTCGAACGAGTCAAGAATGAACCCTCAAATTGTTACGAATTGGTTTCATGTTCAAATGAGCCAAGAATGGTCCTTCAATTGTTTACAAGGTGTTTCCGTGTTAAAATGAGTCAAAAAGGAAGCTATAAATCGTATACATGTTCGAACAAGTCAAGAATGATGCTAGAAGAGTTTACAAGTTATTTCCATGTTTGAATGAGTCAAGAATGAAGCTACAACTTGTTTGCAAGTTCGAACGAGTCAAGAATGATCATACAAGAGTTTACAAGTTGTTTCCATATTCAAATGAGGGAAGAATGAAGCCACCAGTTGTTTCCAAGTTCGAACGAGTCAAGAATGAAGCCTCAAATTGTTACGAATTAGGTTCTTGTTCAAATGAGCCACGAATTGTCCCAGGAGAGTTATGTTGTTTCCATGTTCAACGGAGTCAAGAATGAAGCTTACGAATTGGTTTCATGTTAAAATAAGCCAAGAATGGTCCCACATGAGTTTACAAGTTGTTTCGATGTGCAAACAGATCAATAATGAAGCTACAAGTTCGAACGAGTCAAGAATGATGCTACAAGAGTTTACAAGTAGTTTCCAAGTTCAAACGGGTCAGGAATGAAGGTACAAGTTGTTTTCACGGTAAAACGAGTCGAGAATGAAGCTATAAGTTGTTTCCGAGCTCGAACGAGTCAATAATAATGCTACAAGAGTTTACAAGTTGTTTCCGTTTTCAAACAAGTCAAGATGAGGCTACAAGTTATTTCCATATTCGAACGAGTCAAGAATGAAGTCTCAAATTTTTACGAATTGGTTTTATGTTCAAATGAGCCAAGAATGGTCTTACAAGAGTTTACAAGTTGTTTCCGTGTTAAAACGAGTCAAAAATGAAGCTATAAGTTGTTTACAAATTCGAACAACTCAGGAATAATGCTAGAAGAGTTTACAAGTTGTTTCCATGTTCAAATGAGTCAAGAGTGAAGCTACAAATTGTTTGCAAGTTCAAACGAGTCAAGAATGATCAAACAAGAGTTTACAAGTTGTTTCCATATTCAAATGAGTCAAGAATGAAGCCACAAGTTGTTTCCAAGTTCGAAAGAGTCAAGAATGAAGCATCAAATTGTTACGAATTGGTTTCATGTTCAAATGAGCCAAGAATGGTCTTACAATTGTTTACAAGGTGTTTCCATGTTAAAACGAGTCAAAAAGGAAGCTATAAGTCGTATACATGTTCGAACAAGTCAAGAATGATGCTAGAAGAGTTTACAAGTTGTTTCCATGTTCGAATGAGTCAAGAATGAAGCTACAACTTGTTTGCAAGTTCGAACGAGTCAAGAATGATCATACAAGAGTTTACAAGTTGTTTCCATATTCAAATGAGGGAAGAGTGAAACCACCAGTTGTTTCCAAGTTCGAACGAGTCAAGAATGAAGCCTCAAATTGTTACGAATTAGGTTCTTGTTCAAATGAGCCACGAATGGTCCCAGGAGAGTTATGTTGTTTCCATGTTCAACGGAGTCAAGAATGAAGCTTACGAATTGGTTTCATGTTAAAATAAGCCAAGAATGGTCCCACATGAGTTTACAAGTTGTTTCGATGTGCAAACAGGTCAATAATGAAGCTACAAGTTCGAACGAGTCAAGAATGATGCTACAAGAGTTTACAAGTAGTTTCCAAGTTCAAACGGGTCAAGAATGAAGGTACAAGTTGTTTTCACGGTAAAACGAGTCGAGAATGAAGCTATAAGTTGTTTCCGAGCTCGAACGAGTCAATAATAATGCTACAAGAGTTTACAAGTTGTTTCCATGTTCAAACAAGTCAAGATGAGGCTACAAGTTATTTCCATGTTCGAACGAGTCAAGAATGAAGTCTCAAATTTTTACGAATTGGTTTTATGTTCAAATGAGCCAAGAATGGTCTTACAAGAGTTTACAAGTTGTTTCCGTGTTAAAACGAGTCAAAAATGAAGCTATAAGTTGTTTACAAATTCGAACAACTCAGGAATGATGCTAGAAGAGTTTACAAGTTGTTTCCATGTTCAAATGAGTCAAGAATGAAGCTACAAATTGTTTGCAAGTTCAAACGAGTCAAGAATGATCAAACAAGAGTTTACAAGTTGTTTCCATATTTAAATGAGTCAAGAATGAAGCCACAAGTTGTTTCCAAGTTCGAAAGAGTCAAGAATTAAGCCTCAAATTGTTATGAATTGGTTTCATGTTCAAATTAGCCAAGAATGGTCCTACATTTGTTTACAAGGTGTTTCCATGTTAAAACGAGTCAAAATGGAAGTTATAAGTCGTATACATGTTCGAACAAGTCAAGAATGATGCTAGAAGAGTTTATAAGTTATTTCCATATTCGAATGAGTCAAGAATGAAGCTACAACTTGTTTGCAAGTTAGAACGAGTCAAGAATGATCAAACAAGAGTTTACAAGTTATTTCCATATTCAAATGAGTCAAGAATGAAGCCACAAGTTGTTTCCAAGTTCGAAAGAGTCAAGAATGAAGCCTCAAATTGTTACGAATTAGGTTCATGTTCAAATGAGCCAAGATTGGTCCCAGAAGAGTTATGTTGTTTCCATGTTCAACGAAGTCAAGAATGAAGCTTACGAATTCGTTTCATGTTAAAATAAGCCAAGAATGGTCGTACATGAGTTTACAAGTTGTTTCTATGTGCAAACGGGTCAATAATGAAGCTACAAGTTCGAACGAGTCAAGAATGATGCTACAAGAGTTTACAAGAAGTTTCCAAGTTCAAACGGGTCAAGAATGAAGGTACAAGTTGTTTTCACGGTAAAACGAGTCGAGAATGAAGCTATAAGTTGTTTCCGAGCTCGAACGAGTCAATAATAATGCTACAAGAGTATATAAGTTGTTTCCATGTTCAAACAAGTCAAGATGAAGCTACAAGTTATATCCATGTTCGAACGAGTCAAGAATGAAGCCTCAAATTGTTACGAATTGGTTCATGTTCAAATGAGCCAAGAATGGTCCTACAAATGTTTACAAGGTGTTTCCATGTTAAAACGAGTCAAAAATGAAGCTATAAGTTGTTTACATGTTCGAACAAGTCAAGAATGATGCTAGAAGAGTTTACAAGTTTTTTCCATGTTCGAATGAGTCAAGAATTAAGCTACAACTTGTTTGCAAGTTCGAACGAGTCAAGAATGATCATACAAGAGTTTACAAGTTGTTTCCATATTCAAATGAGTCAAGAATGAAGCCACAAGTTGTTTCCAAGTTCGAACGAGTCAAGAATGAAGCCTCAAATTGTTACGAACTAGGTTCTTGTTCAAATGAGCCATGAATGGTCCCAGGAGAGTTATGTTGTTTCCATGTTCAACGGAGTCAAGAATGAACTTACGAATTGGTTTCATGTTAAAATAAGCCAAGAATGGTCCCACATGAGTTTACAAGTTGTTTCGATGTGCAAACAGGTCAATAATGAAGCTACAAGTTCGAACGAGTCAAGAATGATGCTACAAGAGTTTACAAGTAGTTTCCAAGTTCAAACGGGTCAAGAATGAAGGTACAAGTTGTTTTCACGGTAAAACGAGTCGAGAATGAAGCTATAAGTTGTTTCCGAGCTCGAACGAGTCAATAATAATGCTACAAGAGTATATAAGTTGTTTCCATGTTCAAACAAGTCAAGATGAGGCTACAAGTTATTTCCATGTTCGAACGAGTCAAGAATGAAGTCTCAAATTTTTACGAATTGGTTTTATGTTCAAATGAGCCAAGAATGGTCTTACAAGAGTTTACAAGTTGTTTCCGTGTTAAAACGAGTCAAAAATGAAGCTATAAGTTGTTTACAAATTCGAACAACTCAGGAATGATGCTAGAAGAGTTTACAAGTTGTTTCCATGTTCAAATGAGTCAAGAATGAAGCTACAAATTGTTTGCAAGTTCAAACGAGTCAAGAATGATCAAACAAGAGTTTACAAGTTGTTTCCATATTCAAATGAGTCAAGACTGAAGCCACAAGTTGTTTCCAAGTTCGAAAGAGTCAAGAATGAAGCCTCAAATTGTTACGAATTAGGTTCATGTTCAAATGAGCCAAGATTGGTTCCAGAAGAGTTATGTTGTTTTCATGTTCAACGGAGTCAAGAATGAAGCTTACGAATTCGTTTCATGTTAAAATAAGCCAAGAATGGTCGTACATGAGTTTACAAGTTGTTTCTATGTGCAAACGGGTCAATAATGAAGCTACAAGTTCGAACGAGTCAAGAATGATGCTACAAGAGTTTACAAGAAGTTTCCAAGTTCAAACGAGTTATGAATGAAGCTACAAGTTGTTTTCAAGGTTAAACGAGTCGAGAATGAATCTATAAGATGTTTCCAAGCTCGAACGAGTCAAAAATAATGCTACAAGAGTTTACAACTTGTTTCCATGTTCAAACAAGTCAAGATGAAGCTACAAGTTATTTCCATGTTCGAATGAGTCAAGAATGAAGCCTCAAATTGTTACGAATTGGTTTCATGTTCAAATGAGCCAAGAATGGTCCTACAATTTTTTACACAGTGTTTCCATGTTAAAACGAGTCAAAAATGAAGCTATAAGTCGTATACATGTTCGAACAAGTCAAGAATGATGCTAGAAGAGTTTACAAGTTGTTTCCATGTTCGAATGAGTCAAGAATGAAGCTACAACTTGTTTGCAAGTTTGAACGAGTCAACAATGATCATACAAGAGTTTACAAGTTGTTTTCATATTCAAATGAGTGAAGGATGAAGCCACAAGTTGTTTCCAAGTTCGAACGAGTCAAGAATGAAGCCTCAAATTGTTACGAATTAGGTTCATGTTTAAATGAGCCAAGAACGGTCCCAGAAGAGTTATGTCGTTTCCATGTTCAACGGAGTCAAGAATGAAGCTTACGAATTCGTTTCATGTTATAATAAGCCAAGAATGGTCCTCCATGAGTTTACAAGTTGTTTCAATGTGCAAACGAGTCAATAATAAAGCTCCAAGTTTGACCGAGTCTGGAATGATGCTACAAGAGTTTACAAGTAGTTTCCAGGTTCAAACGGGTAAAGAATGAAGCTACAAGTTGTTTTCACAGTTAAACGAGTCAAAAATGAAGCTATAAGTTGTTTACAAGTTTGAACAAGTCAAGAATGATGCTAGAAGAGTTTATAAGTTGTTTCCATGTTCGAATGAGTCAAGAATGAAGCTACAAGTTATTTCCATGTTCGAACGAGTCAAGAATGAAGCCTCAAACTGTTACGAATTGGTTTCATGTTCAAATGAGCCAGGAATGGTCTTACAAGAGTTTACAAGTGGTTTCCATGTTAATACGAGTCAAAAATGAAGTTATAAGTTGTTTACAAGTTCGAACAAGTCAAGAATGATGCTAGAAGAGTTTACAAGTTGTTTCCATGTTCGAATGAGTCAAGAATGAAGCTACAACTTGTTTGCAAGTTCGAACGAGTCAAGAATGATCATACAAGAGTTTACAAGTTGTTTCCATATTCAAATGAGTCAAGAATGAAGCCACGAGTTGTTTCCAAGTTCAAAAGAATCAAGAATGAAGCCTCAAATTGTTTCGAATTAGGTTCATGTTCAAATGAGCCAAGAATGAAGCTTACGAATTCGTTTCATGTTAAAATAAGCCAAGAATGGTCCTACAAGAGTTTACAACTTGTTTCCATGTTAAAACAAGTCAAGATGAAGCTACAAGTTATATCCATGTTCGAACGAGTCAAGAATGAAGCCTCAAATTGTTACGAATTGGTTCATGTTCAAATGAGCCAAGAATGGTCCTACAAATGTTTACAAGGTGTTTCCATGTTAAAACGAGTCAAAAATGAAGCTATAAGTTGTTTACATGTTCGAACAAGTCAAGAATGATTCTAGAAGAGTTTACAAGTTTTTTCCATGTTCGAATGAGTCAAGAATTAAGCTACAACTTGTTTGCAAGTTCGAACGAGTCAAGAATGATCATACAAGAGTTTACAAGTTGTTTCCATATTCAAATGAGTCAAGAATGAAGCCACAAGTTGTTTCCAAGTTCGAACGAGTCAAGAATGAAGCCTCAAATTGTTACGAATTAGGTTCTTGTTCAAATGAGCCACGAATGGTCCCAGGAGAGTTATGTTGTTTCCATGTTCAACGGAGTCAATAATGAACTTACGAATTGGTTTCATGTTAAAATAAGCCAAGAATGGTCCCACATGAGTTTACAAGTTGTTTCGATGTGCAAACAGGTCAATAATGAAGCTACAAGTTCGAACGAGTCAAGAATGATGCTACAAGAGTTTACAAGTAGTTTCCAAGTTCAAACGGGTCAAGAATGAAGGTACAAGTTGTTTTCACGGTAAAACGAGTCGAGAATGAAGCTATAAGTAGTTTCCGAGCTCGAACGAGTCAATAATAATGCTACAAGAGTATATAAGTTGTTTCCATGTTCAAACAAGTCAAGATGAGGCTACAAGTTATTTCCATGTTCGAATGAGTCAAGAATGAAGTCTCAAATTTTTACGAATTGGTTTTATGTTCAAATGAGCCAAGAATGGTCTTACAAGAGTTTACAAGTGGTTTCCGTGTTAAAACGAGTCAAAAATGAAGCTATAAGTTGTTTAGAAATTCGAACAACTCAGGAATGATGCTAGAAGAGTTTACAAGTTGTTTCCATGTTCAAATGAGTCAAGAATGAAGCTACAAATTGTTTGCAAGTTCAAACGAGTCAAGAATGATCAAACAAGAGTTTACAAGTTGTTTCCATATTCAAATGAGTCAAGAATGAAGCCACAAGTTGTTTCCAAGTTCGAAAGAGTCAAGAATGAAGCCTCAAATTGTTACGAATTAGGTTCATGTTCAAATGAGCCAAGATTGGTCCCAGAAGAGTTATGTTGTTTCCATGTTCAACGGAGTCAAGAATGAAGCTTACGAATTCGTTTCATGTTAAAATAAGCCAAGAATGGTCGTACATGAGTTTACAAGTTGTTTCTATGTGCAAACGGGTCAATAATGAAGCTACAAGTTCGAACGAGTCAAGAATGATGCTACAAGAGTTTACAAGAAGTTTCCAAGTTCAAACGAGTTATGAATGAAGCTACAAGTTGTTTTCAAGGTTAAATGAGTCGAGAATGAATCTATAAGATGTTTCCAAGCTCGAACGAGTCAAAAATAATGCTACAAGAGTTTAAAACTTGTTTCCATGTTCAAACAAGTCAAGATGAAGCTACAAGTTATTTCCATGTTCGAATGAGTCAAGAATGAAGCCTCAAATTGTTACGAATTGGTTTCATGTTCAAATGAGCCAAGAATGGTCCTACAATTTTTTACACAGTGTTTCCATGTTAAAACGAGTCAAAAATGAAGCTATAAGTCGTATACATGTTCGAACAAGTCAAGAATGATGCTAGAAGAGTTTACAAGTTGTTTCCATGTTCGAATGAGTCAAGAATGAAGCTACAACTTGTTTGCAAGTTTGAACGAGTCAACAATGATCATACAAGAGTTTACAAGTTGTTTTCATATTCAAATGAGTGAAGGATGAAGCCACAAGTTGTTTCCAAGTTCGAACGAGTCAAGAATGAAGCCTCAAATTGTTACGAATTAGGTTCATGTTCAAATGAGCCAAGAACGGTCCCAGAAGAGTTATGTCGTTTCCATGTTCAACGGAGTCAAGAATGAAGCTTACGAATTCGTTTCATGTTATAATAAGCCAAGAATGGTCCTCCATGAGTTTACAAGTTGTTTCAATGTGCAAACGAGTCAATAATAAATTTACAAGTTTGACCGAGTCTGGAATGATGCTATAAGAGTTTACAAGTAGTTTCCAGGTTCAAACGGGTAAAGAATGAAGCTACAAGTTGTTTTCACAGTTAAACGAGTCAAAAATGAAGCTATAAGTTGTTTACAAGTTTGAACAAGTCAAGAATGATGCTAGAAGAGTTTATAAGTTGTTTCCATGTTCGAATGAGTCAAGAATGAAGCTACAAGTTATTTCCATGTTCGAACGAGTCAAGAATGAAGCCTCAAACTGTTACGAATTGGTTTCATGTTCAAATGAGCCAGGAATGGTCTTACAAGAGTTTACAAGTGGTTTCCATGTTAATACGAGTCAAAAATGAAGTTATAAGTTGTTTACAAGTTCGAACAAGTCAAGAATGATGCTAGAAGAGTTTACAAGTTGTTTCCATGTTCGAATGAGTCAAGAATGAAGCTACAACTTGTTTGCAAGTTCGAACGAGTCAAGAATGATCATACAAGAGTTTACAAGTTGTTTCCATATTCAAATGAGTCAAGAATGAAGCCACGAGTTGTTTCCAAGTTCGAAAGAATCAAGAATGAAGCCTCAAATTTTTTCGAATTAGGTTCATGTTCAAATGAGCCAAGAATGAAGCTTACGAATTCGTTTCATGTTAAAATAAGTCAAGAATGGTCCTACAAGAGTTTACAACTTCTTTCCATGTTCAAACAAGTCAAGATGAAGCTACAAGTTATATCCATGTTCGAACGAGTCAAGAATGAAGCCTCAAATTGTTACGAATTGGTTCATGTTCAAATGAGCCCAGAATGGTCCTACAAATGTTTACAAGGTGTTTCCATGTTGAAACGATTCAAAAATGAAGCTATAAGTTGTTTCCAAGTTCGAACAAGTCAAGAATGAAGCCTCAAATTGTTACGAATTAGGTTCATGTTCAAATGAGCCAAGAATGGTCCCAGAAGAGTTATGTCGTTTCCCTGTTCAACGGAGTCAGGAATGAAGATTAAGAATTCGTTTCATGTTATAATAAGCCAAGAATGGTCCTACATGAGTTTACAAGTTGTTTCGATGTGCAAACGAGTCAATAATAAAGCAACAAGTTCGACCGAGTCAAGAACGATGGTACAAGAGTTTATAAGTAGTTTCCAAGTTCAACGGGTAAAGAATGAAGCTATAAGTTGTTTTCACGGTTAAACGAGTCGAGAATGAAGCTGTAAGTTGTTTCCGTTCTCGAACGAGTCAAGAATATTGCTACAAGAGTTTACAAGTTGTTTCCATGTTCAAACAAGTCAAGATGAGGCTACAAGTTATTTCCATGTTCGAACTAGTCAAGAATGAAGTTTCAAATTTTTACGAATTGGTTTTATGTTCAAATGAGCCAAGAATGGTCTTACAAGAGTTTACAAGTTGTTTCCATTTTAAAACGAGTCAAAAATGAAGCTAGGAGTTGTTTACAAATTCGAACAACTCAAGAATGATGCTAGAAGAGTTTACAAGTTGTTTCCATGTTCAAATGAGTCAAGAATGAAGCTACAACTTGTTTGTAAGTTCGAACGAGTCAAGAATGATTATACAAGAGTTTACAAGTTGTTTCCATATTCAAATGAGTCTAGAATGAAGCCATAAGTTGTTTCCAAGTTCGAAGGAGTCAAGAATGAAGCCTCAAATTGTTACGAATTAGGTTCATGTTCAAATGAGCCAAGAATGGTCCCAGAAGAGTTATGTTGTTTCCATGTTCAACGGAGTCAAGAATGAAGCTTACAAATTCGTTTCATGTTAAAATAAGCCAAGAATGGTCGTACATGAGTTTACAAGTTGTTTCGATGTGCAAACGGGTCAATAATGAAGCTACAAGCTCGAACGAGTCAAGAATGATGCGACAAGAGTTTACAAGAAGTTTCCAAGTTCAAACGGGTTATGAATGAAGCTACAAGTTCTTTTCATGGTTAAACGAGTCGAGAATGAATCTATAAGTTGTTTCCCTGCTCGAACGAGTCAAGAATAATGCTACAAGAGTTTACAACTTGTTTCCATGTTCAAACAAGTCATGATGAAGTTACAAGTTATTTCCATGTTCGAACGAGTCAAGAATGAAGCCTCAAATTGTTACGAATTGGTTTCATGTTCAAATGAGCCAAGAATGGTCCTTCAATTGTTTACAAGGTGTTTCCATGTTAAAATGAGTCAAAAAGGAAGCAATAAGTCGTATACATGTTCGAACAAGTCAAGAATGATGCTAGAAGAGTTTACAAGTTATTTCCATGTTTGAATGAGTCAAGAATGAAGCTACAACTTGTTTGCAAGTTCGAACGAGTCAAGAATGATCATACAAGAGTTTACAAGTTGTTTCCATATTCAAATGAGGGAAGAATGAAGCCACCAGTTGTTTCCAAGTTCGAACGAGTCAAGAATGAAGCCTCAAATTGTTACGAATTAGGTTCTTGTTCAAATGAGCCACGAATGGTCCCAGGAGAGTTATGTTGTTTCCATGTTCAACGGAGTCAAGAATGAAGCTTACCAATTGGTTTCATGTTAAAATAAGCCAAGAATGGTCCCACATGAGTTTACAAGTTGTTTCGATGTGCAAACAGGTCAATAATGAAGCTACAAGTTCGAACGAGTCAAGAATGATGCTACAAGAGTTTACAAGTAGTTTCCAAGTTCAAACGGGTCAAGAATGAAGGTACAAGTTGTTTTCACGGTAAAACGAGTCGAGAATGAAGCTATAAGTTGTTTCTGAGCTCGAACGAGTCAATAATAATGCTACAAGAGTTTACAAGTTGTTTCCATGTTCAAACAAGTCAAGATGAGGCTACAAGTTATTTCCATGTTCGAACGAGTCAAGAATGAAGTCACAAATTTTTACGAATTGGTTTTATGTTCAAATGAGCCAAGAATGGTCTTACAAGAGTTTACAAGTTGTTTCCGTGTTAAAACGAGTCAAAAATGAAGCTATAAGTTGTTTACAAATTCGAACAACTCAGGAATGATGCTAGAAGAGTTTACAAGTTGTTTCCATGTTCAAATGAGTCAAGAATGAAGCTACAAATTGTTTGCAAGTTCAAACGAGTCAAGAATGATCAAACAAGAGTTTACAAGTTGTTTCCATATTCAAATGAGTCAAGAATGAAGCCACAAGTTGTTTCCAAGTTCGAAAGAGTCAAGAATGAAGCCTCAAATTGTTACGAATTGGTTTCATGTTCAAATGAGCCAAGAATGGTCTTACAATTGTTTACAAGGTGTTTCCATGTTAAAACGAGTCAAAAAGGAAGCTATAAGTCGTATACATGTTCGAACAAGTCAAGAATGATGCTAGAAGAGTTTACAAGTTGTTTCCATGTTCGAATGAGTCAAGAATGAAGCTACAACTTGTTTGCAAGTTCGAACGAGTCAAGAATGATCATACAAGAGTTTACAAGTTGTTTCCATATTCAAATGAGGGATGAATGAAACCACCAGTTGTTTCCAAGTTCGAACGAGTCAAGAATGAAGCCTCAAATTGTTACGAATTAGGTTCTTGTTCAAATGAGCCACGAACGGTCCCAGAAGAGTTATGTCTTTTCCATGTTCAACGGAGTCAAGAATGAAGCTTACGAATTGGTTTTATGTTAAAATAAGCCAAGAATGGTCCTACATGAGTTTACAAGTTGTTTTGATGTGAAAACGAGTCAATAATGAAGCTACAAGTTCGAACGAGTCAAGAATGATGCTACAAGAGTTTACAAGTAGTTTCCAAGTTCAAACGGGTCAAGAATGAAGCTACAAGTTGTTTTCACGGTTAAACGAGTCGAGAATGAAGCTATAATTTATTTCCGAGCTCGAACGAGTCAATAATAATGCTACAAGAGTTTACAAGTTGTTTCCATATTCAAACAAGTCAAGATGAGGCTACAAGTTATTTCCATGTTCGTACGAGTCAAGAATGATGTCTCAAATTTTTACGAATTGGTTTGATGTTCAAATGAGCCAAGAATGGTCTTACAATTGTTTACAAGGTGTTTACATGTTAAAACGAGTCAAAAAGGAAGCTATAAGTCGTATACATGTTCGAACAAGTCAAGAATGATGCTAGAAGAGTTTACAAGTTGTTTCCATGTTCGAATGAGTCAAGAATGAAGCTACAACTTGTTTGCAAGTTCGAACGGGTCAACAATGATCATACAAGAGTTTACAAGTTGTTTCCATATTCAAATGAGTCAAGAATGAAGCCACGAGTTGTTTCCAAGTTCGAAAGAGTCAAGAATGAAGCCTCAAATTGTTACGAATTAGGTTCATGTTCAAGTGAGCCAAGAATGGTCCCAGAAGAGTTATGTCTTTTCCATGTTCAACGGAGTCAAGAATGAAGCTTACGAATTGGTTTTATGTTAAAATAAGCCAAGAATGGTCCTACATGAGTTTACAAGTTGTTTTGATGTGAAAACGAGTCAATAATGAAGCTACAAGTTCGAACGAGTCAAGAATGATGCTACAAGAGTTTACAAGTAGTTTCCAAGTTCAAACGGGTCAAGAATGAAGCTACAAGTTGTTTTCACGGTTAAACGAGTCGAGAATGAAGCTATAATTTATTTCCGAGCTCGAACGAGTCAATAATAATGCTACAAGAGTTTACAAGTTGTTTCCATGTTCAAACAAGTCAAGATGAGGCTACAAGTTATTTCCATGTTCGAACGAGTCAAGAATGAAGTCTCAAATTTTTACGAATTGGTTTTATGTTCAAATGAGCCAAGAATGGTCTTACAAGAGTTTACAAGTTGTTTCCGTGTTAAAACGAGTCAAAAATGAAGCTATAAGTTGTTTACAAAATCGAACAACTCAGGAATGATGCTAGAAGAGTTTACAAGTTGTTTCCATGTTCAAATGAGTCAAGAATGAAGCTACAAATTGTTTGCAAATTCAAACGAGTCAAGAATGATCAAACAAGAGTTTACAAGTTGTTTCCATATTCAAATGAGTCAAGAATGAAGCCACAAGTTGTTTCCAAGTTCGAAAGAGTCAAGAATGAAGCCTCAAATTGTTACGAATTGGTTTCATGTTCAAATTAGCCAAGAATGGTCCTACAATTGTTTACAAGGTGTTTCCATGTTAAAACGAGTCAAAAAGGAAGCTATAAGTCGTATACATGTTCGAACAAGTCAAGAATGATGTTAGAAGAGTTTACAAGTTATTTCCATGTTCGAATGAGTCAAGAATGAAGCTACAACTTGTTTGCAAGTTAGAACGAGTCAAGAATGATCAAACAAGAGTTCACAAGTTGTTTCCATATTCAAATGAGTCAAGAATGAAGCCACAAGTTGTTTCCAAGTTCGAAAGAGTTAAGAATGAAGCCACAAATTGTTACGAATTAGGTTCATGTTCAAATGAGCCAAGATTGGTCCCAGAAGAGTTATGTTGTTTCCATGTTCAACGAAGACAAGAATGAAGCTTACGAATTCGTTTCATGTTAAAATAAGCCAAGAATGGTCGTACATGAGTTTACAAGTTGTTTCTATGTGCAAAAGGGTCAATAATGAAGCTACAAGTTCGAACGAGTAAAGAATGATGCTACAAGAGTTTACAAGAAGTTTCCAAGTTCAAACGTGTTATGAATGAAGCTACAAGTTGTTTTCATGGTTAAACGAGTCGAGAATGAATCTATAAGATGTTTCCAAGCTCGAACGAGTCAAAAATAATGCTACAAGAGTTTACAACTTGTTTCCATGTTCAAACAAGTCAAGATGAAGCTACAAGTTATTTCCATGTTCGAATGAGTCAAGAATGAAGCCTCAAATTGTTACGAATTGGTTTCATGTTCAAATGAGCCAAGAATGGTCCTACAATTTTTTACACAGTGTTTCCATGTTAAAACGAGTCAAAAATGAAGCTATAAGTCGTATACATGTTCGAACAAGTCAAGAATGATGCTAGAAGAGTTTTCAAGTTGTTTCCATGTTCGAATGAGTCAAGAATGAAGCTACAACTTGTTTGCAAGTTTGAACGAGTCAACAATGATCATACAAGAGTTTACAAGTTGTTTTCATATTCAAATGAGTGAAGGATGAAGCCACAAGTTGTTTCCAAGTTCGAACGAGTCAAGAATGAAGCCTCAAATTGTTACGAATTAGGTTCATGTTCAAATGAGCCAAGAACGGTCCCAGAAGAGTTATGTCGTTTCCATGTTCAACGGAGTCAAGAATGAAGCTTACGAATTCGTTTCATGTTATAATAAGCCAAGAATGGTCCTCCATGAGTTTACAAGTTGTTTCAATGTGCAAACAGGTCAATAATGAAGCTTCAAGTTCGAACGAGTCAAGAATGATGCTACAAGAGTTTACAAGTAGTTTCCAAGTTCAAACGGGTCAAGAATGAAGGTACAAGTTGTTTTCACGGTAAAATGAGTCGAGAATGAAGCTATAAGTTGTTTCCGAGCTCGAACGAGTCAATAATAATGCTACAAGAGTAAATAAGTTGTTTCCATGTTCAAACAAGTCAAGATGAGGCTACAAGTTATTTCCATGTTCGAACGAGTCAAGAATGAAGTCTCAAATTTTTACGAATTGGTTTTATGTTCAAATGAGCCAAGAATGGTCTTACAAGAGTTTACAAGTTGTTTCCGTGTTAAAACGAGTCAAAAATGAAGCTATAAGTTGTTTACAAATTCGAACAACTCAGGAATGATGCTAGAAGAGTTTACAAGTTGTTTCCATGTTCAAATGAGTCAAGAATGAAGCTACAAATTGTTTGCAAGTTCAAACGAGTCAAGAATGATCAAACAAGAGTTTACAAGTTGTTTCCATATTCAAATGAGTCAAGAATGAAGCCACAAGTTGTTTCCAAGTTCGAAAGAGTCAAGAATGAAGCCTCAAATTGTTACGAATTGGTTTCATGTTCAAATTAGCCAAGAATGGTCCTACAATTGTTTACAAGGTGTTTCCATGTTTAAACGAGTCAAAAAGGAAGCTATAAGTCGTATATGTTAGGTCCAAAGTGTTGTAGAGGGGGGGGGGGGGGGGTGAATACAACTGTTTAAAATTTATGAGAGAATAAGCAATACGCAGGTAATAAATGATGACACAGAATTTCAAGAATATATCATTATATTCATTGATGGATTTGCTACAACATTCATAAAAGCATCATGATCAGTTGAACAATAAATACAGCAATTAAAGCTAGATTCAACTGATCCTCTCTCTCACCTTTTTGTTTTACAGTAAATGCTCTCTCTTAAAAATATCGTTTAAAATACAGAGATACTCGTTACTACTAAATAACAAAGTGCTGCTTTTATAATGTCATGTAGTCTTGATCTTGTCCTTTTTGTGTACGTGGCCCAATCAGGATTTCGACAACAAAAAGTACTTTAACAACAACTCTGGATCAACCGTTCACAATAAGCCACCTGTCCCTTGAACATTAAATGTTACATTTCTACCCGCATCTCGATCTTCGCCTGGACCCATCTCGATCTCGATCTGTGAAAATCTCGATCTCGATCTGGGAGAATCTCGATCTCGATCTATGAAGATCTCGATCTCGATCTGTGAAGATCTCGATCTCGATCTGGGAGAATCTCGATCTCGATCTGTCGCCCGGATCGAGATTTGCCTTTGCAGTGTTTTACTTCACTTGCAAATCTCGACCCGCATCTCGATCTGCTGTGGATCGACATTTGCCTTAGCAAATATGCACACATCCAATGTTGACCTTTTTTAGTGACTAATTGAGGATTAACCTTTATGAGCAAGTTTCCTTAGCTTCCTCAATTTCTTTTCCTCACTCAATTCAAATGAGATCTTCTATTACTGACATGAACTTGCCTCCAATGTCCTGACACTTGATGCAATGGTCTGGTTCATAAGTGACTAGTCTTGTAGGGGTTCTTGCTTCTGAATGTCAGTTCTCATTTGTTGATTAACCTTTACATTATCCAGATGTTGATATACATTACATGAAATCACTTTGGTCTTCTTGATACTTCCTTGACATTAATTTGATTCTCCATTAGATAAGTTAGGGCATGAGCAATACTCAGATTGAACTTCTTCTCACTTATGCATCCTTGATTAACCAAATTAGTTACTTGTAGTTACCAAGTATCATTACCATTTCTTCAGTTGATTGATTCCATGTGCTTCTTCCGTTTCTCTTGTTTTGCTGTTGTTTTATCTTTTACTTAGTTGAGTTACATAATAATTAAGTGTTACAAGTTAGTACACCTATGCCTTTCAATCTCCCCCTATTTGATTGTCTAACAATGACAACCAAATTCACAATGAGGATAACTCAACTAAACAGGGACTGAAAAAAAAGATAAAATAACATTCATAAATGATCATGTTAACTTACATAATGCTTGGCTTGATTAATTAACTTCATGTCTATTACTGATACTTCAAGTGCCAAAATTGGACACCTGTTGGCTCGATTAAATGGCTTCATGCTCTTCTAGAGATTTTCTCTAAGTACTTTAAGAGCACGGTCCACTCAATCTTCAATTATCCTTCTGAAGTCCTTTTAGCAGTATTACCACCGCCGAACTTCGCGAAATAATTGACGCCTAATATAAACCAGTTTCAAGACACTTAGCTAACTAACTTCTACCTTACACTACACAAGAAAACAGATAATATATTTTTACAATGCAGGAAAACAAGAAAACAAATTACAACGCAAAGAAACATTACAAGCATGATACATTAAAACTTTTATTTCTTGCGCTCCTCTTCCTCACGAGCTTTCTTCTTGGCTGCTTTTTCTTTCTTCATGAACTCAGGGTTGCAGACTTCATCCATTCTTTTCTTGAGAAGATTAAGTCCTTCTGCTTCCACATGATTTCTGATCTTGTAATTTCGAAACAACCTCAACCACCTTTCAACCATGCTGCGAGTGGTAAGCTTCGTGGGAATGTCTTCAAACCTCAGCTTTGTGACTTTGTCAGGGTACCCCTTTTCCCCTTTCTTCCTTATAACCAGCTGCTTAGGGTATCCAATGACAATAGCGGTGGTGCATTGCTGTAGCCTCTGAATATCAAGCTGTTGTCTTCTCTTACAGAAGTTATCAAACGTGACCCTCAGATAATCCTGATCAAACTCGTCAATTTCATCCATCTCCTCAATTAATTCTCTTATAATACACAGTGTTTCATGACTGTGTTCTGCAAAGATGTCGTACTTGATTTCAATGATGGTTTCCACCTTATGCTTGTCTGTATAGATCAGCAGATCATTCTCATTCTCAGCTTTGCTCTTGACAAACTTGACATTTGCACCAGCCACTGCACCAGCTTCCTTCCTTATTTCCCCTTCTTCTGGAATGTCTATCCTTGGATCTCCGTATCTTTGCACATGCTCTCTTATTGCCTCGTTTTGCAGCTCGAATGCATAGTCTTCAGGTTCCTTCTTAACCACTGGTAGTGTAGCTTCAGGCAACTTGTATCTAGCGTCTTGCCTTCTTATCAGCTTCTCCAAGTCCTTAGCCACCAGCTTCTTTTCCTTTGTTAGAAAACCCTTAGAGAGGACTAGCTTTGCAACTGCCTTCAACACATTTCCGCTCGGAGTTAGTTTCGAGTCATGCAGATTTACGATCCTCAAGACCTTGTCATGGACATATCTGATCTGGTAGGGATTTAGAATAATGTCAACCCCTCTGTCTTCAGCCATCTTCAACAATTTCTCCTTAAACAGCACTCCAGTCTTGACAGAGGTGTCTACCTTGTGAGCGAATTCTACCAGTTCACTTGCACCCCTTTCATGGAAGAAAGCTTCATCGACCATACACGGCCCGATTTTTGTTATGGGTGTCCAAGTGATCATCAGATTCCATGCCTTCTCCTTGAATATGACTTGTACGGAGGTGCATCCCTGTCTTATGCAATTTAGATAATTCAGCAGCCCAGGGTTTAGATTTTCTAGCTTATGAAGAAGAAAGCTCAATCTTCCTGAGTCATGAGCATAGGCTCTTGGTCCAGCTAAGGCTTCTCTAGCCTTGTCCCACTCGGGACCTTCCCTCCTTATGTCAGCCTGGACCTTAGGATCATTGATCTTTTTCATTTCAAACTCATGCTGAGTTTTCTGAGCCGCTCTCTTCTCCTTTGCCATTAGTTCTTTTTCAACTATCCCTTGTAGAACTTCTTCATTTACTCTTTCTCTGGCTTCCCTGAAAATCTCTCCTTGCATCTCCGCTTCATCAACTTCTTCTTCTGGAACATGCTCATCAGCAACCGAGTGGTCTCCTGCATCACCTGCAACTCCTGCGCCAGATCCGCCAGGATTTAGACCTCTTTCTTGTTCCCATTCTCTTGCGCGTTGCTCGAGTCTCGACCTCCTTGCCACTAAGGCTTCTACATCCATCTCGTCATCATCAGAATCTTTAATAAAGTCTCCCATAAATGCATTCTCAGCTTCTTCTTCAACTACCATCTTCTGCTTGCCTTTGTCCTTAAGAGCCGGTTGAGCCTCCTCCACCTTTTCACCAGATTTGTTTGAGGACTCGATCACTGGACCCTTACTAGTCAGCTTTTTCAGACCCTGATCCTCCTTCTCCCCCTTAGGTGTGTTATCCTCATCAGGAGCATTATCATCATTATTATCGTCACCACCACCACCGGTTGAAGGACCAGGTCCAGCCCTGTTACGGCCAAAGACAGCATCAAGTAGTTCATTGAGCTTCGTCCAAACTTGAGACATGCCATAAGTGACATCATCTACTGATCTTCCAACCTCCACCTGTGCCATGCCGAGATTGTTTACCTTGTCAATCATTTGATTTTGGACGGCAATGAGGCTCTCCATGAACTGAGCTCCAACCTCCAATCTTCCAGAGTGAGAAGAGACAGCAGTAGTAACACCAGCAACTCCAGCCTCCAAAGCCTCCACTTTCTTCACTAAATCCTGCAATTTGGGGGACGGTGTTTGGCTTGGGTTAGACTGTTTACTCTCGCCGGGTTCTGTTTCACTCAAGATCCCTAAAAAGAAGGGATCTACTCTCCCTGTCTCTCCCTCGTGTTTAGAGCCTAACAGTACTAGAGCCTCATCCACTAATCGCTGGGGACTAGCGGTGAGTTGGTCGGCGATATCGGTCAGTGAGACTGAGCCTTTAAGCGCTGTGTCTACGACGGGAGATGACGTTATGACCATGTCATCCCCTTGTTCACTTAGAACCTTTTCTGGTTCGCTGGGCTGTTCTGGAGGCGTAGACCCACCAGTCACCAGATGTCGTTGCTCTGCAAGCAACTTGTTTTCTGATTTAGATGAGGAAGCGTCATCCGTACTGGATTCGACAGACTCTTCCTCATTAAAACTGCCTGAGATACTAGTATCAGAAGTGCTAGTCTCAGTTTGCCATTCCCCTTCCGAGAAATTGCTCAAAGAGCCCTGAGCGGACAACTCAGGGAAGGTAGGGCCAGCTCCTATTGGCTGTTGAGCTGGACCCCCTTCTTGACTCTCACCAACATGCCTAGGCGAGTGCGAATGTGTTGAAATGATTTGGAGAGGAGAGCCACCAGCGTGAGGTGTGGTGGCTGTGAGAGGTGAACTAGCCTTAACAGGTTGTGCAGTTGCCACTGGGTTTGAATCCACCTTTTGCTTCTTTGGAGGTGGCAGAGCTGCTGAAGTGACTACTCTCTCAACTCCTACACTCCCTCCACTCGATTCACTCGACTCAGATAAGCTTGCCTTCCTTTTATCACCAGTTTTAGGGCTGGCTGAACGTTTATGAATAGAAGGGCTTGCAGCCTGGGATAGAGCCTGGGGGTTTTCAGGCCCACGGCTGTAGAAAACAGGTTGAATTGATGATTGATCAAGATCAGCAAGAATAGGTACCTGACTCAGAAGATCGTCATCCTTGTCAGCTCCAGCTTCTGCAACATTTGCCTCAGCCATGTCAACATCCATACCTGCTTGATCCAAATTTCTAGGCACTTGATCTCCACCTTCAGCTTCGTTACCGCTACTCTCAGCTTCTACTGCAGTAAACTGAGAAGCATGCCTCCTAGCATACTCATCTTGCAGATCCTGGAAGAATGGAGTCAGGCGCAACTCAAAAAGTCTTGACTTTTGCTGGGTTTCCATGGTGGAGATACTCTTTAGAGTCATATCAAAACATGCCATCCTTTCAGAGCCTTGAAATATTCTTCGGTGTTCCTCTGAAAGGACGTCATCCAGAACCATCTGAAGAAATCTTGGCATCCAGCATTTGACTGGACCATCTTCTGGATTCCTTGAGGCATTTTTCTCCAATGCCCACCTCTCATGCAACTGAATCAACAGATGTTTGCCCACATTCACTCTCATGTTGTTTGCCACTCCATATAGTATTACCCGGCAGCTGTTGTTCATTGGCCTGTAGTCTTTGTCCTTTGGGAACATGCAGCGCTGAATGGCCTGAACTACATAATCCCACTCAGCTGGTAGCATACCGGTGTTAACCTTTGTTACCTTGATAGGACCCGTGGGAGGGCGACAACCTATCTCCGTGAATAATTGCAACATATCCTCCATAGTGGGTTCCGGAGCATAATCTTCTGTAGGAAGCCCGAGTAACTCATTGAACTTCCGCAGACTGACTTCATATTTGACACCACCAATAGTAAAGGATAGGCCTGTTGGATTGACTTTTCCACCCTGAATCTCTAGTGTAGAGTAAGCAGCTTGAAGGGCTTCGACATTCAGGATGGGAGAGGCAGTTAAGGCATGACTTATGATTGATGTGTTGTTGAGGGATTCAATCCAGAACTGATAGTGAATAAATCTACCAGTTGCTCGATCAGCAGAGAGATTAACAAAGTTGGTCTTGGGAATGGTGAAATTTGGGTTTGCCATTTTAATTTTGTGTTTGAGAAAAGAAATGTTCTGAAATGGTTTTGCAATGCAATTTTTAGAGAACAAGTTCTAAATTTAAACAAAATAAAACGTACACGAACCCCACTAATTACCCCACGTAATTAGTGACACACATTAAAACAAATTAACTTCCCCACTAATGACCACTTAACTCCCCACTAATGATTGACAGTTGAGTTTTCGAAAATTAAAGTGAACAGCCGTTACAAAATAAATTATTTTTCCAGAAAACCACAAACACGGCGGTAAAGTTGCACTTTAAGGATTAACCAGTAGTACTCACAACTAATTTTGCTCAAGAACACAAAAGAACTTAAGAATAAGAAAGCACGAAACAAAAACAAACTCACTCGAATGAAGAAGAAAACTAAAGAACTATTTGCAAGAACAGTAATGACGTGAAAACAACACAAGAAGTTCAACAGTTTTAAACAAAATTTTAGCAAAGTTTAGTTTTAGTTATTGATGCTTTTAAGTAATAGTTAGTGATTTTTGTTTAAGAAAATCACAAGAAAAACTTGATGTAATGTATGTATACGCGTGTGTATATGAAGAGCTTAAGCTTTTGGAGAGAAAGAAAGTTAATGTAAATAATGAACAGCCTTTTTAATGCTATAATATATACTTGCACGCCTAAAAAGACGTGACTGAAAAGACAAGTCACATCTCGATCTCGAGATCCGCATCTCGATCCTAATCTAGATTTTGATCTGGATGTCGATCTCGATCCGCATCTCGATCTACATCTCGATGTCGATCTTGATGTCGATCTCGATCCGCATCTCGATCTACATCTCGATGTCGATCTTGATGTCGATCTCGATCCGCATCTCGATCTATATCTCGATGTCGATCTCGATGTGGATAGATCGAGATTTGCCATAGAAAATTTCTCATTACTTCATTTAGACACTAACCATAACGATATACAGATCAGCATAAGATTAATGTCATGAAACTTTCTAACCCCTTATGATATGCAACACATACATTTATGAAGGTAAGTACACATTATTAATTATGAATATTCATGAATAACAATAATATGTACACAAACTGAATTATAACAGATAGGTAGCAAAACTAACAGGTGTTAAGCATCCCCAATTCACCAACCAATCTAGAAAATGTTGATTCGTCTAGAGGTTTAGTGAATATATCTGCTATTTGACGTTCAGTAGACACAAAGTGCAACTCTACAGTTCCATTTTCTACATGCTCTCTAATAAAATGATACCTGATGTCAATGTGCTTGGTCCTTGAGTGATCCACAGGATTGTTGGTCATTGCAATAGCACTTGTGTTGTCACACATGATAGGAATCTTAGATACTTCCACACCGTAGTCCTTGAGTTGGTTCTTCATCCACAGTATCTGGGCCACACAGCTTCCAGCAGCAATATATTCTGCTTCAGCTGTCGAGGTAGATACTGTGTGTTGTTTCTTGCTTTGCCAAGACACCAACCTTCTTCCAAGGAACTGACAGCTTCCTGAAGTACTCTTCCTATCTATTCTACAACCTGCGTAATCTGAATCCGAATAGCCAACAAGATTAAACCCTGTATCTCTTGGGTACCAAATCCCGAGATTTGATGTTCCCTTGAGATACCTAAAAATACGCTTTACGGCTATGAGATGTGACTCTCTAGGATCCGCTTGGAACCTTGCACATAAGCATGTAGAGAACATAATATCAGGTCTGCTAGCAGTTAAATACAAAAGTGAGCCGATCATACCTCGATAGCTTGAGATGTCTATAGGTTTACCCGCTTTGTCCTCGTCAAGCTTCGTGGCTGTTGCCATAGGAGTCTTTGCTAGTGATACATCTTGGAGACCATACTTCTTCAATAGATCATGAATGTACTTGGTCTGGCAGATAAATATCCCGTCCTTCTTCTGACTAACTTGAATGCCCAGAAAGAATGTCAGCTCTCCCATCATGCTCATCTCATACCTTGATTGCATTAACTTTGCGAATTTAGCACACAGCTTCTCATTTGCAGACCCAAAGATAATGTCATCCACATATACTTGCACTATTATTAGATCATCTTTGCATTTCTTGTAGAAAAGCGTCTTGTCGATTACTCCTCTTGTAAAACCACTTTCTAGTAAGAAGTCTGACAGAGTTTCATACCACTTCCGCGGAGACTGCTTAAGGCCATATACTGATTTGAAGAGTCGATAAACATAATCACAATATTTGATATCGATAAACCCGGGAGGTTGCTCGACATACACCTCTTCATCCAGTTCACCGTTTAAGAATGCACTCTTGACATCCATTTGATAGACTTTAAAACCAAGATGTGTTGCGAATGCCAAGAACATCCTCACTGCCTCTAGCCTTGCTACTGGTGCATAGGTTTCATCATAATCAATTCCTTCTCTTTGGGTGTAACCCTTAGCAACCAGGCGAGCTTTATTTCGTGTTACACGTCCGTCTTCATCCAGCTTGTTCCTGAATACCCATTTTGTCCCAACAACAGATCTATTCTTTGGTCTGGGTACCAGCTTCCACACCTTCTGCCTTTCAAACTGATTGAGTTCCTCTTGCATAGAAATCACCCAATCAGCGTCATCTAGAGCTTCTTCCACCACTTTAGGTTCCATCTGGGAAAGGAACACTGAATATAGACATTCATTCTCAGTGGCAATTTCAGCTCTAGCTTTTCCTCTAGTAGTCACTCCGGCTTCTGGATCACCAATAATTAGCTCGAACGGATGGTCCTTGTTCCAAGTGCGATCCCTAGCAAATGTTCTTGATGATTCAGCTTGTTCTTGTAAGTGAAGGTGACTTAGTCTAGAAGCACTTTCACTAGCTTCCCTTGAGCTAGTACTGGCTTCCCCTGAGTGAGCTGCTCCCCCTGAGTGCATACTGACTCCCCCTGAGTTAGTACCAGGTCTGACGGAAGGTGATCCCTCAGTCCTAGTGTTTTGAATTTGCGAAACACTAGACTCTTGATTAATTTCATTATTTATAGTTGGATCACTACCCTGCACTACTGACTCAGGAACTGTATCCACTTCATCAACATCCATATTTTCAAATCTTAGGGAAGTGGGCTCACTATCTTCTTTTTGTATAGAAGGGAGCTTTGAGTCGTCGAATGTGACATTAAGGCTTTCAACCACCTTGCGATCATTAAGCACAAACACCCTGTACGCTGCTACTACTTCAAGAGAATATCCAATGAAAAACCCTTCATCTGCTTTGGCATCAAACTTTCCAAGTTGTGCATTGTCTCTTAACACAAAGCATTTGGCACCAAATACGTGAAAGTACTTGATAGATGGTTTTCGTTTATTCATCATGTAATACGGCGTCTCATTATGGTCCTTTATAATCAGGGTTCTGTTCTGTGTATAACAAGCCGTGCTAACTGCTTCAGCCCAAAAATATAAAGGAAGTTTTGACTCATACAGCATTGTCCTAGCTGCTTCAACCAGTGTCCTGTTCTTCCTTTCTACCACCCCGTTCTGCTGCGGTGTTCTCGGTGCTGAATACTGTCGTCTGATCCCTTTAGATATGCAGAAATCCATTAACACTGAGTTCTTGAATTCTGTCCCATTGTCGGATCGGATAGTCTTCACAGTCAGACTTGCTACATTTTCAATTTCCAGTACATGTCTAATGATCTCATGTGGCACTTCATCTTTCGATGTCACAAACTTCACCCATGTGTATTTGGAAAAGTCATCGACAATTACCAGCGCATATCTTTTCCTTGACATTGACATAACATTAACAGGTCCAAACAAATCCATGTGAAGGAGTTGTAGGGGCTCGGTAATGCTATTCACTTGTTTATCCTTATACGAGGCTCTTTTTGATTTTCCCATCTCACATGCTTCGCAGAGTCCATCTGGAGTAAACTCCATCTGCGGCAGCCCTCTCACCAATTCTCTCCTTACGAGATTATTCATTGCTTTAAAGTTCAGGTGAGATAATCTTTTATGCCATAGCCAACTTTCATCAGCAGAAGCCTTGCTGTAGAAACACGTGACTTCAGACTGATCAGCAGAATTCATGTCAGCTATGAACAAATTTGACTTCCTTACTCCTTTGAGAGCAAGGCTTCCATCCTTTTTACTTCGAATCGAACAATCACGCTTCCCAAAGTTGACGTCAAAACCCCTGTCGGTGAACTGACTAACGCTGAGAAGATTATGTCGCAATCCTTCCACAAAAGATACATCCTCAATGATAACATTTCCACAAACGATCTTGCCATATCCCCTGGTGTAACCTTTGCTGTTATCTCCAAAAGTAACCACGGAGCCGGCTCTCAACACCAAATCTGTTAGCAGGGACTTATTGCCGGTCATATGCCTCGATGCTCCACTGTCCAGCACCCATATGACTTTACTCTTTTCCTGTACACTGCCCTGCAAATCCAGAAAGGTTAGGTGTTCTTCGGAACCCAATGATGTTTGGGCCCGGCATCAATAATTTCCTTTTTCTTTTCAGATACAGAAGGCTTTGCCTTGTTGCCATCAGGGGCATTCATCTTGACTTTGTCTTTTCCCTTGTCAACCTTGACTGGTTTGTCAGGTTTGGGAGTAGACTGGTCACTCCTAACTTTAGGAGGACTTGAAGTCTTAGTCTTTGACCCCACATGCTTTTTCTTACCACTACTAGATGTATGTTCAACAGATGCACTAGCAGTATTCATTAAATTAAAATAAGCATGCATGATGTTTACAGCACATGGCATACAATTAGGATTATTGCATTTAGCATGATTTGCATGCATGTTAGGCAAAGCAGTAGTTGCAGGCATGGTATTACAACCAACAGATTTTTCTTCCTCTACATAGAACGGGCAATAGTAAGACAAATGATCAGTTTGATTACAGATATAGCATGCCTTTCTAGCTCGTGTAGATGTAGATACAGATGCAGGTTCAGTTTTAACTGCCTTTACAGGTGCTTTCATTTGGTCTGATCCTGCTACCCATTGTTTATATGACACCGTCTTAGCCTCCTTGATTCCTACACCTCTCTTAGCATAAGCAATCTTACTCGCTCTTTTAGAAGTTGTAGGTTCTACTACTTTTTCTTCTGAATCTCTTTCAATTTTAATTTCTTGTTCAATTTTAGTAGCAACATGATCTATGGTCCTGGGCTCAAACTGCTTAAAGATAGGTTTTCTAACATCCATTAAAACTTCAAGCACATTTTCTTTGACTAACATTGGCTCTAACAACTCAGCAGCCCTATTTTTCTTTTTCTGTGTGTAGTCAAGTCCTATGTTTACTTTTTCATTTTTACTCTTGCCTGCCAGTTTCATGTACATGTCCCTTTCTACGAAAACTTTATTAGCAGCTTCTTCAAAAGATTTACATGTTATTTTAAGCTCAGCTAATTCATTTTTAAGTTCTTCGTTAAGGTCTTCCCTAATCTTAAGCTTGTGTTCTAAAACGTCTACCTGATTCATTAATTGCCTTTCTTTACTTTCTCCTGATTCTAATTCCTCTACCCTGGCCTCGAGAAGTCTATTCTTAAGGGAGAGTTTAGCATTTTCCTCATTAACAGCAATTAGATTAAGTTGGAGATTGTACATATCTTTAGTCATGGCAGCTAATTCATGTTGGTACTCAGGAATAGACATTTCATTTACGGTTAGAATCGGTACCTCTGATTGTTCTAAAGATTTTGCCATTAAAGCGAAATTGCATAGCTCCTGATCTTCATCTTCATCAGACTCGTCCCAACCCTTCCCTTCAGTCACAACATACGCCCGGCTTCCCTTCTGTTGCTTGCTAACCAAGGCATCATATTTCTTTTTCAGATCAGCATAGGATTCCTTGGGATGAACGTACTTGGGCTTCTTGCACTCTGTTGCAAAGTGCCCCAATTCATTGCAGTTGTAGCATCTGAACTTGTTCTTGTCTACCAGGTTAGGTCTGTAGCCACTACCGGATGTGCTACCTCGGCCACTGTAACTTCCCCGACCACTTACACTACTGCCTCTGCCTCTACTGCTGCCTCTTCGGCTGAAAGAACTACCAAATCGTCCTTTCCCACTTCTTTGCTTTCTGAAGCTGATATGAGCAAATTCTCGAGCAATACAAGCATATGACTTGTCTTCTAATTTGTCCAGCTCTTCAAGGGTATAGTATTCATCCTCACTTTCTTCGGATGGATCTTCAATGTCTAATACCACCCTTTCAGGATTAGCAGTTTTCAATGAGACAGCTGCAAGTGCCTTTATAGCAGACTCTTCAGCTACAAGTCCAGACTCACTTACCGCTTTGTTTTCTTCACTATTGTAGGATCTTCTTCTATCATTTTGTTCCTGCTCTAGCTCGTAGGTCTTCAAAACACCATACAGTTTTTCCAGAGAAGTATTTTTCAAGTCTCTTGACTCTCGAATGGCAGTGATCCTGTGTTCCAGATGTTTAGGCAAATTCAATAGAAACTTGATATTTGAATCTGCTAGTGGATAGACTTTATCTCTTATACTCAGCTCGATAAGCAATTTACTGTAACGTTTGTAAACATCCGCTACGCTTTCTCCTCGTTCGCATCTGAACGATTCATATTCAGATATCAGAATGCGTTTGTGATTATCTCTAACTTCCTCGGTCCCCTCCATCACCACAGCCAGTTTATCCCACATGGCTTTAGCTGTTTTTAATCCCTTTATTTGAACATAGTACTCTGAGTTTAGGGATTCAATTATGACGTTGCGTAACGACGCATCCATACCGACCAATTCTTTATCTGCGTCTGAAAACTCCATTTCCTCTTTAGGAACAGACCGGGATGGAATTAGTATCCCTCCTTCCATTCGCTCTGGCTCAATTCTCATGGGTATGTATGGACCGTTTTCCAATATTCTCAAGTATACCTTGTTTATTGATTCAAGGTAAGCTCTCATCCTTCCGGTCCATTCGTCATAATGTTGTGCATCAAACGGAGGTATCTTAAATCTGTGTGCGGCGGCCATTTTAATAAAATTTAAAATTAAGATAATACACTTTTCAAATTACAATAAATTGTATTTACTTGAAAAATTAATTATCTCACTTTAAATATCCAACACTTAATATCCAACGGATTTTGCACTTAAGATTCAAGCAAATTAGTTTTAATCACAGGAACAGTAGCAGGGTCCACAATTTTTCAAGTCCAAACAAAAAGGTGTCCACTTTCTAGTTGACAGAAGTTTGAAATTGTCCTTTTTGTTTAGTCAATCAGTTGATTCCAGTTTTGACCACAAGAAAATCCACAAAGCTCTAAAGTACAGTATTTTGGAATTTTGTACAAGTATTCCTTACACCATGACTCAGAACTTTTTAGATCTACGACTTTTTCAAGAAGAAACAAATAAAAACTTTCGGCACAAACTTCAAGAAAAAAATTAGATCTGGGATTTTCAAGAACCAACTCAAACAACACAGTAGGATCTCTGTTAGATGTGTTTAACAGGAGCTCTAATACCAATTGTTAGGTCCAAAGTGTTGTAGAGGGGGGGGTGAATACAACTGTTTAAAATTTATGAGAGAATAAGCAATACGCAGGTAATAAATGATGACACAGAATTTCAAGAATATATCATTATATTCATTGATGGATTTGCTACAACATTCATAAAAGCATCATGATCAGTTGAACAATAAATACAGCAATTAAAGCTAGATTCAACTGATCCTCTCTCTCACCTTTTTGTTTTACAGTAAATGCTCTCTCTTAAAAATATCGTTTAAAATACAGAGATACTCGTTACTACTAAATAACAAAGTGCTGCTTTTATAATGTCATGTAGTCTTGATCTTGTCCTTTTTGTGTACGTGGCCCAATCAGGATTTCGACAACAAAAAGTACTTTAACAACAACTCTGGATCAACCGTTCACAATAAGCCACCTGTCCCTTGAACATTAAATGTTACATTTCTACCCGCATCTCGATCTTCGCCTGGACCCATCTCGATCTCGATCTGTGAAAATCTCGATCTCGATCTGGGAGAATCTCGATCTCGATCTATGAAGATCTCGATCTCGATCTGCGAAGATCTCGATCTCGATCTGGGAGAATCTCGATCTTGATCTGTCGCCCGGATCGAGATTTGCCTTTGCAGTTTTTTCTTCACTTGCAAATCTCGACCCGCATCTCGATCTGCTGTGGATCGACATTTGCCTTAGCAAATATGCACACATCCAATGTTGACCTTCTTTAGTGACTAATTGAGGATTAACCTTTATGAGCAAGTTTCCTTAGCTTCCTCAATTTCTTTTCCTCACTCAATTCAAATGAGATCTTCTATTACTGACATGAACTTGCCTCCAATGTCCTGACACTTGATGCAATGGTCTGGTTCATAAGTGACTAGTCTTGTAGGGGTTCTTGCTTCTGAATGTCAGTTCTCATTTGTTGATTAACCTTTACATTATTCAGATGTTGATATACATTACATGAAATCACTTTGGTCTTCTTGATACTTCCTTGACATTAATTTGATTCTCCATTAGATAAGTTAGGGCATGAGCAATACTCAGATTGAACTTCTTCTCACTTATGCATCCTTGATTAACCAAATTAGTTACTTGTAGTTACCAAGTATCATTACCATTTCTTCAGTTGATTGATTCCATGTGCTTCTTCCGTTTCTCTTGTTTTGCTGTTGTTTTATCTTTTACTTAGTTGAGTTACATAATAATTAAGTGTTACAAGTTAGTACACCTATGCCTTTCAGTATACATGTTCGAACAAGTCAAGAATGATGCTAGAAGAGTTTACAAGTTATTTCCATGTTCGAATGAGTCAAGAATGAAGCTACAACTTGTTTGCAAGTTAGAACGAGTCAAGAATGATCAAACAAGAGTTTACAAGTTGTTTCCATATTCAAATGAGTCAAGAATGAAGCCACAAGTTGTTTCCAAGTTCGAAAGAGTCAAGAATGAAGCCTCAAATTGTTACGAATTAGGTTCATGTTCAAATGAGCCAAGATTGGTCCCAGAAGAGTTATGTTGTTTCCATGTTCAACGAAGTCAAGAATGAAGCTTACGAATTCGTTTCATGTTATAATAAGCCAAGAATGGTCCTCCATGAGTTTACAAGTTGTTTCATTGTGCAAACAAGTCAATAATAAAGCTACAAGTTTGACCGAGTCTGGAATGATGCTACAAGAGTTTACAAGTAGTTTCCAGGTTCAAACGGGTAAAGAATGAAGCTACTAGTTGTTTTCAAGTTTGAACGAGTCAACAATGATCATACAAGAGTTTACAAGTTGTTTCCATGTTCGAATGAGTCAAGAATGAAGCTACAACTTGTTTGCAAGTTTGAACGAGTCAACAATGATCATACAAGAGTTTACAAGTTGTTTTCATATTCAAATGAGTGAAGGATGAAGCCACAAGTTGTTTCCAAGTTCGAACGAGTCAAGAATGAAGCCTCAAATTATTACGAATTAGGTTCATGTTCAAATGAGCCAAGAACGGTCCCAGAAGAGTTATGTCGTTTCCATGTTCAACGGAGTCAAGAATGAAGCTTACGAATTCGTTTCATGTTATAATAAGCCAAGAATGGTCCTCCATGAGTTTACAAGTTGTTTCATTGTGCAAACAAGTCAATAATAAAGCTACAAGTTTGACCGAGTCTGGAATGATGCTACAAGAGTTTACAAGTAGTTTCCAGGTTCAAACGGGTAAAGAATGAAGCTACAAGTTGTTTTCACAGTTAAACGAGTCAAAAATGAAGCTATAAGTTGTTTACAAGTTTGAACAAGTCAAGAATGATGCTAGAAGAGTTTATAAGTTGTTTCCATGTTCGAATGAGTCAAGAATGAAGCTACAAGTTATTTCCATGTTCGAACGAGTCAAGAATGAAGCCTCAATCTGTTACGAATTGGTTTCATGTTCAAATGAGCCAGGAATGGTCTTACAAGAGTTTACAAGTGGTTTCCATGTTAATACGAGTCAAAAATGAAGTTATAAGTTGTTTACAAGTTCGAACAAGTCAAGAATGATGCTAGAAGAGTTTACAAGTTGTTTCAATGTTCGAATGAGTCAAGAATGAAGCTACAACTTGTTTGCAAGTTCGAACGAGTCAAGAATGATCATACAAGAGTTTACAAGTTGTTTCCAAATTCAAATGAGTCAAGAATGAAGCCACGAGTTGTTTCCAAGTTCGAAAGAATCAAGAATGAAGCCTCAAATTTTTTCGAATTAGGTTCATGTTCAAATGAGCCAAGAATGAAGCTTACGAATTCGTTTCATGTTAAAATAAACCAAGAATGGTCCTACAAGAGTTTACAACTTGTTTCCATGTTCAAACAAGTCAAGATGAAGCTACAAGTTATATCCATGTTCGAACGAGTCAAGAATGAAGCCTCAAATTGTTACGAATTGGTTCATGTTCAAATGAGCCAAGAATGGTCCTACAAATGTTTACAAGGTGTTTCCATGTTAAAACGAGTCAAAAATGAAGCTATAAGTTGTTTACATGTTCGAACAAGTCAAGAATGATGCTAGAAGAGTTTACAAGTTTTTTCCATGTTCGAATGAGTCAAGAATTAAGCTACAACTTGTTTGCAAGTTCGAACGAGTCAAGAATGATCATACAAGAGTTTACAAGTTGTTTCCATATTCAAATGAGTCAAGAATGAAGCCACAAGTTGTTTCCAAGTTCGAACGAGTCAAGAATGAAGCCTCAAATTGTTACGAATTAGGTTCTTGTTCAAATGAGCCACGAATGGTCCCAGGAGAGTTATGTTGTTTCCATGTTCAACGGAGTCAAGAATGAACTTACGAATTGGTTTCATGTTAAAATAAGCCAAGAATGGTCCCACATGAGTTTACAAGTTGTTTCGATGTGCAAACAGGTCAATAATGAAGCTACAAGTTCGAACGAGTCAAGAATGATGCTACAAGAGTTTACAAGTAGTTTCCAAGTTCAAACGGGTCAAGAATGAAGGTACAAGTTGTTTTCACGGTAAAACGAGTCGAGAATGAAGCTATAAGTTGTTTCCGAGCTCGAACGAGTCAATAATAATGCTACAAGAGTATATAAGTTGTTTCCATGTTCAAACAAGTCAAGATGAGGCTACAAGTTATTTCCATGTTCGAACGAGTCAAGAATGAAGTCTCAAATTTTTACGATTGGTTTTATGTTCAAATGAGCCAAGAATGGTCTTACAAGAGTTTACAAGTTGTTTCCGTGTTAAAACGAGTCAAAAATGAAGCTATAAGTTGTTTACAAATTCGAACAACTCAGGAAAGATGCTAGAAGAGTTTACAAGTTGTTTCCATGTTCCAATGAGTCAAGAATGAAGCTACAAATTGTTTGCAAGTTCAAACGAGTCAAGAATGATCAAACAAGAGTGTACAAGTTGTTTCCATATTCAAATGAGTCAAGAATGAAGCCACAAGTTGTTTCCAAGTTCGAAAGAGTCAAGAATGAAGCCTCAAATTGTTACGAATTAGGTTCATGTTCAAATGAGCCAAGATTGGTCCCAGAAGAGTTATGTTGTTTCCATGTTCAACGAAGACAAGAATGAAGCTTACGAATTCGTTTCATGTTAAAATAAGCCAAGAATGGTCGTACATGAGTTTACAAGTTGTTTCTATGTGCAAACGGGTCAATAATGAAGCTACAAGTTCGAACGAGTCAAGAATGATGCTACAAGAGTTTACAAGAAGTTTCCAAGTTCAAACGGGTTATGAATGAAGCTACAAGTTGTTTTCATGGTTAAACGAGTCGAGAATGAATCTATAAGATGTTTCCAAGCTCGAACGAGTCAAAAATAATGCTACAAGAGTTTACAACTTGTTTCCATGTTCAAACAAGTCAAGATGAAGCTACAAGTTATTTCCATGTTCGAATGAGTCAAGAATGAAGCCTCAAATTGTTACGAATTGGTTTCATGTTCAAATGAGCCAAGAATGGTCCTACAATTTTTAACACAGTGTTTCCATGTTAAAACGAGTCAAAAATGAAGCTATAAGTCGTATACATGTTCGAACAAGTCAAGAATGATGCTGGAATAGTTTACAAGTTGTTTCCATGTTCGAATGAGTCAAGAATGAAGCTACAACTTGTTTGCAAGTTTGAACGAGTCAACAATGATCATACAAGAGTTTACAAGTTGTTTTCATATTCAAATGAGTGAAGGATGAAGCCACAAGTTGTTTCCAAGTTCGAACGAGTCAAGAATGAAGCCTCAAATTGTTACGAATTAGGTTCATGTTCAAATGAGCCAAGAACGGTCCCAGAAGAGTTATGTCGTTTCCATGTTCAACGGAGTCAAGAATGAAGCTTACGAATTCGTTTCATGTTATAATAAGCCAAGAATGGTCCTCCATGAGTTTACAAGTTGTTTCAATGTGCAAACGAGTCAATAATAAAGCTACAAGTTTGACCGAGTCTGGAATGATGCTACAAGAGTTTACAAGTAGTTTCCAGGTTCAAACGGGTAAAGAATGAAGCTACAAGTTGTTTTCACAGTTAAACGAGTCAAAAATGAAGCTATAAGTTGTTTACAAGTTTGAACAAGTCAAGAATGATGCTAGAAGAGTTTATAAGTTGTTTCCATGTTCGAATGAGTCAAGAATGAAGCTACAAGTTATTTCCATGTTCGAACGAGTCAAGAATGAAGCCTCAAATTGTTACGAATTGGTTTCATGTTCAAATGAGCCAGGAATGGTCTTACAAGAGTTTACAAGTGGTTTCCATGTTAATACGAGTCAAAAATGAAGTTATAAGTTGTTTACAAGTTCGAACAAGTCAAGAATGATGCTAGAAGAGTTTACAAGTTGTTTCCATGTTCGAATGAGTCAAGAATGAAGCTACAACTTGTTTGCAAGTTCGAACGAGTCAAGAATGATCATACAAGAGTTTACAAGTTGTTTCCATATTCAAATGAGTCAAGAATGAAGCCACGAGTTGTTTCCAAGTTCGAAAGAATCAAGAATGAAGCCTCAAATTGTTTCGTATTAGGTTCATGTTCAAATGAGGCAAGAATGAAGCTTACGAATTCGTTTCATGTTAAAATAAGCCAAGAATGGTCCTACAAGAGTTTACAACTTCTTTCCATGTTCAAACAAGTCAAGATGAAGCTACAAGTTATATCCATGTTCGAACGAGTCAAGAATGAAGCCTCAAATTGTTACGAATTGGTTCATGTTCAAATGAGCCCAGAATGGTCCTACAAATGTTTACAAGGTGTTTCCATGTTAAAACGATTCAAAAATGAAGCTATAAGTTGTTTACAAATTCGAACAACTCAGGAATGATGCTAGAAGAGTTTACAAGTTTTTTCCATGTTCGAATGAGTCAAGAATGAAGCTATAACTTGTTTGCAAGTTCGAACGAGTCAAGAATGATCATACAAGAGTTTACAAGTTGTTTCCATATTCAAATGAGTCAAGAATGAAGCCACAAGTTGTTTCCAAGTTCGAAAGAGTCAGGAATGAAGCCTCAAAATGTTACGAATTAGGTTCATGTTCAAATGAGCCAAGAATGGTCCTAGAAGAGTTATGTTGTTTTCATGTTCAACGGAGTCAAGAATGAAGCTTACGAATTCGTTTCATGTGAAAATAAGCCAAGAATGGTCGTACATGAGTTTACAAGTTGTTTCTATGTGCAAACGGGTCAATAATGAAGCTACAAGTTCGAACGAGTCAAGAATGATGCTACAGGAGTTTACAAGAAGTTTCCAAGTTTAAACGGGTTATGAATGAAGATACAAGTTGTTTTCAGTGTTAAACGAGTCGAGAATGAATCTATAAGTTATTTCCAAGCTCGAACGAGTCAAGAATAATGCTACAAGAGTTTACAACTTGTTTCCATGTTCAAACAAGTCAAGATGAAGCTACAAGTTATTTCTATGTTCGAACGAGTCAAGAATGAAGCCTCAAATTGTTACGAATTGGTTTCATGTTCAAATGAGCCCAGAATGGTCCTACAATTGTTTACAAGGTGTTTCCATGTTAAAACGAGTCAAAAACGAAGCTATAAGTTGTTTACAAGTTCGAACAAGTCAAGAATGATGCTAGAAGAGTTTACAAGTTGTTTGCATGTTCGAATGAGTCAAGAATGAAGCTACAACTTGTTTGCAAGTTCGAACGAGTCAACAATGATCATACAAGAGTTTGCAAGTTGTTTCCATATTCAAATGAGTGAAGAATGAAGCCACAAGTTGTTTCCAAGTTCGAACGAGTCAAGAATGAAGCCTCAAATTGTTACGAATTAGGTTCATGTTCAAATGAGCCAAGAATGGTCTCATAAGAGTTATGTCGTTTCCATGTTCAACGGAGTCAAGAATGAAGCTTACGAATTCGTTTCATGTTATAATAAGCCAAAAATGGTCCTCCATGAGTTTACAAGTTGTTTCAATGTGCAAACGAGTCAATAATAAAGCTACGAGTTTGACCGAGTCTGGAATGATGCTACAAGAGTTTATAAGTAGTTTCCACGTTCAAACGGGTCAAGAATGAAGGTACAAGTTGTTTTCACGGTTAAACGAGTCGAGAATGAAGCTAAAAGTTATTTCCGTGCTCAAACGAGTCAAGAATAATGCTACAAGAGTTTACAAGTTGTTTTCATGTTCAAACAAGTCAAGATGAAGCTACAAGTTATTTCTATGTTCGAACGAGTCAAGAATGAAGCCTCAAATTGTTACGAATTGGTTTCATGTTCAAATGAGCCCAGAATGGTCCTACAATTGTTTACATGGTGTTTCCATGTTGAAACGAGTCAAGAACGAAGCTATAAGTTGTTTACAAGTTCGAACAAGTCAAGAATGATGCTAGAAGAGTTTACAAGTTGTTTGCATGTTCGAATGAGTCAAGAATGAAGCTACAACTTGTTTGCAAGTTCGAACGAGTCAACAATGATCATACAAGAGTTTACAAGTTGTTTCCATATTCAAATGAGTGAAGAATGAAGCCACAAGTTGTTTCCAAGTTCGAACAAGTCAAGAATGAAGCCTCAAATTGTTACGAATTAGGTTCATGTTCAAATGAGCCAAGAATGGTCCCAGAAGAGTTATGTCGTTTCCATGTTCAACGGAGTCAAGAATGAAGCTTACGAATTCGTTTCATGTGAAAATAAGCCAAGAATGGTCGTACATGAATTTACAAGTTGTTTCTATGTGCAAACGGATCAATAATGAAGCTACAAGTTCGAACGAGTCAAGAATGATGCTACAGGAGTTTACAAGAAGTTTCCAAGTTCAAATGGGTCAAGAATGAAGGTACAAGTTGTTTTCACGGTTAAACGAGTCGAGAATGAAGCTATAAGTTGTTTCCGAGCTCGAAGGAGTCAATAATAATGCTACAAGAGTTTACAAGTTGTTTCCATGTTCAAACAAGTCAAGATGAGGGTACAAGTTATTTCCATGTTCGAACGAGAAAAGAATGAAGTCTCAAATTTTTACGAATTGGTTTTATGTTCAAATGAGCCAAGAATGGTCCTACAATTGTTTACAAGGTGTTTCCATGTTAAAACGAGTCAAAAACGAAGCTATAAGTTGTTTACAAGTTCGAACAAGTCAAGAATGATGCTAGAAGAGTTTACAAGTTGTTTGCATGTTCGAATGAGTCAAGAATGAAGCTACAACTTGTTTGCAAGTTCGAACGAGTCAAGATGATCATACAAGAGTTTACAAGTTGTTTCCATATTCAAATGAGTCAAGAATGAAGCCACAAGTTGTTTCCAAGTTCGGAAGAGTCAAAAATGAAGCCTCAAATTGTTACGAATTAGGTTCATGTTCAAATGAGCCAAGAATGGTCCTAGAAGAGTTATGTTGTTTCCATGTTCAACGGAGTCAAGAATGAAGCTTAGGAATTCGTTTCATGTTAAAATAAGCCAAGAATGGTCCTCCATGAGTTTACAAGTTGTTTCAATGTGCAAACGAGTCAATAATAAAGCTACAAGTTTGACCGAGTCTGGAATGATGCTACAAGAGTTTACAAGTAGTTTCCAGGTTCAAACGGGTAAAGAATGAAGCTACAAGTTGTTTTCACAGTTAAACGAGTCAAAAATGAAGCAATAAGTTGTTTACAAGTTTGAACAAGTCAAGAATGATGCTAGAAGAGTTTATAAGTTGTTTCCATGTTCGAATGAGTCAAGAATGAAGCTACAAGTTATTTCCATGTTCGAACGAGTCAAGAATGAAGCCTCAAACTGTTACGAATTGGTTTCATGTTCAAATGAGCCAGGAATGGTCTTACAAGAGTTTACAAGTGGTTTCCATGTTAATACGAGTCAAAAATGAAGTTATAAGTTGTTTACAAGTTCGAACAAGTCAAGAATGATGCTAGAAGAGTTTACAAGTTGTTTGCATGTTCCAATGAGTCAAGAATGAAGCTACAACTTGTTTGCAAGTTCGAACGAGTCAAGAATGATCATACAAGAGTTTACAAGTTGTTTCCATATTCAAATGAGTCAAGAATGAAGCCACAAGTTGTTTTCAAGTTCAGAAGAGTCAAGAATGAAGCCTCAAATTGTTACAAATTAGGTTCATGTTCAAATGAGCCAAGAATGGTCTCAGAAGAGTTATGTCGTTTCCATGTTCAATGGAGTCAAGAATGAAGCTTACGAATTCGTTTCATGTTATAATAAGCCAAGAATGGTCCTCTATGAGTTTACAAGTTGTTTCAATGTGCAAACGAGTCAATAATAAAGCTACAAGTTTGACCGAGTCTGGAATGATGCTACAAGAGTTTACAAGTAGTTTCCAGGTTCAAACGGGTAAAGAATGAAGCTACAAGTTGTTTTCACGGTTAAACGAGTAGAGAATGAATCTATAAGTTGTTTCTGTGCTCGAACGAGTCAAGAATAATGCTACAAGTGTAACGATCGAGACATTGATATCTATTTGATTAATATGATATATAGTATTTATGTGTTCTAATGTGACAATAGGTGATATATGATCTTTTTTTTATATGTCTAGTTGACTGCCTGTTTGACCGCATTATGCTTAAGTGTTTTATTTAAGTGATTAATTGATTTTTCCATGCTTAGTTGAGTAACTGTTTGATTTTTATAAACTTATTGGTGTGTCCAATAATTATAAAATTTTATAGGTAGTTTCTATGTGAGTTTAGAGACTTTCTACAAATAGTGGTGTAATTTATTTCAGTATCAATATTTTTGTATGATTTTCTCAAACTTATTTTATCCTGAAAATATTTCTCTTCTAAATTCCATATTTAATTATTGGAATGTCCAAAAATCATGAACCCTTTTCCAAAATGTTCCTTTTATATTCTGAGACTTTTTAAAAATAAAATTTTATTTTATTTGAGCCCCAAAATATTTTTAAAGAATTTCTACTCTTATTTCTATTTAAAGTGTCTAAATTTCCCCAATTTTTAATTAATTATTTATTCATCAGAAAAAATATTTCAAAAATATGGGTGAGCTTCTAAATTCATGTTCTTTATTTTAAAAATATAAAACTCATTTTTGTACCCTGTTTCTCTTAAAATTCGAATTTTGATTGTTTTAATTCAGAAAACTAGCAGCTGTGAAATTATTATATTGCCCTTGGCATTACAAAACCCAGCATCGCCTCTTTTCTTCCTCATTTGCCCTGTGTCTCAGTTTGTAGGTCAGTAGTTCTCCTCTTCCGGCGATTTTGCTGATCCTCGAGTCTAATGCTAATAATTGTGTTGAGTTTTGAGAGTAATCAAGTCCTAGATGTGTGTACAATTTGTAGTTCTTGAGTTAGTATATATATATGTATGTGCCGTGTGTATATGTGATTGGGGTTTGAATTTGAGTTGCATGCAAAGCTTAAATCCGATTTGTTTCATCTCGTATATGTTGTAGTAGTTGATTTACGGAGTCTAGCAGCTGTTGCCATAAAAATTGGACTCGATTGAGCCATTTTGTGAGCTACCGTCGCCGGCGACTGGAATGGAACTGTTGTGCCTCGTTTTTGTGTGATAGCTCTACTAGCAACTGTTATGTACATGAATTATAGCATATTGTGGACTCCATGTTGATTTTTATCATTTTCCCGGCTATGACTTTAAATTTTCAGATTAGTAGTTAAAAATCGATAGTCGTTTACATGTTGCTGAGTATGTATGATTTGTAAATGATGTAAACCAAGAGGGTTAAGATGCTATGCAACTAATTATGTGATTAACTAGGCTTGCATGATATTTTTCCAGCTAGTGCTTTGATTTTTTTTTTTCCGATTGTCAAGTAGTAGAAGCATGCGTATATGTGTGTGTTTGGGCATTTCGAGTACATACAAGTTGGGGTTGTCTTGGTATCTGGATTGTTATTATTCTTAACATGATTTAGTTGCTAGTCAAATTAATACAATCGTGTTATTATAATTTAATTAATTATTGAATTAGCTAGTACAAGTTTGATAATTATATGAGTAATTCTATTCGAATTGGAGATAATCAAATGGATACATGAATTGTGATTTGAGTTTGATAATTATATGAGTAACACTTAATTCTCTATTCGAAATATTGGTTAATTATTTTTATTATGAATTTTTCGAATTATATGCTTAAGTAGTGTTCGATTTTTTTCTGAAGCAATATAGTGATACATGGATTGAAATTGAATTGTGATAATTGCTATGTGATTATAGTTATTCAATTGAACAATTGCATTATAGTAATCGAATTGCTTGATTAATTGGCATCTTTGAATTATAAGTATTATAATTGGACATTGGTTGTTATAATATAAAATTGAGTTAGGAACTGAATTGACTATATAAATAAGCATTGGTACTGGATTGTTTCAGTCATTTTTGAATGGCAATAGTATTATATAATGTTTATAGCTATTGCTTATTTGATATGGATTTGGTGCAAAGTATGATTATATTATTAAGTATGATTGGCATTGATGTTGTTTGTGTCGGTTGTATTCCGACAGGTAGCTCCAATTACAGAGGAGGTGCTGCCAAATTTTTCCAAAAACTAAACTGACTTTTATAAAACACTAGTGGCACACCACTTCTGTGTAGGAAAGGCTATCAGTCAGGAATGTTATGGATAAATATAATTGTCTATGTGCTATTTGCTTGCCCGAGTAGAAGTGATTAAATAGTAGAGTATGTCTACAGTAGATTATATATGTGTTAAGGGGTGACAATAACAAAAGGGTAGAATAGTTAGACGTTAATGAGAACGTCCAAAGTATATAAGAAACTGATATAGTATTAATTATATGTAGCTACGAAGGACATTGAGGTGAAGGACAAAGGGAAAGCAAAAGTAGAAAGTTAGTGTGGTGTAGGGAGATCTACCTGTTCAGCAGCTGTAGCATTCCTTTTTAAGGCAAGTAACTACTGCCTGATCTCTTTAAACTTAAGCTCTGTTTATGAACTGTTTTATGACCCTGCAACTATGTTATCTTATTCCAACTGTTTTAAATTACAGCGTGTCTTACTTTAATTATTTTACTTAAAATGCAACCTTATACCAGTTTTTAATTGTACTTTAAAACTTTTCAACCCCTGAACTGCTAATGACAACTTATAAACTGTTTTTAAAATCTTAAACCATCAACCTTAATTGTGACTTATGTTTTCACCATTTCCTTAACTGTGTTTACTTGAACTTTAATCATGAAAGTACCCTATTGCTATTGCCCCACTACTACCTTAATCAGATGCCTTACAACTGTTTTTAAAACATCTTGTTATACCTGTGAATTGACCCTAAAACCTGATTATACTACTATAGCTTGGTTTTGATCCCTAGTTTATGATTTCAGCCTACTTTATTACAACAGAGACTCGTTTTGAGACTTATCCTGGAATAAAATTTACCTCTGTCTATTTATCTTTTAAAAATGGATTTAAATATGAAATCCGACTTTCAAGAAGTCCTTTTCATCAAATGTTTTGGTAACTTTAAAAAGAAAGGTTTTGGTTATTTTAGGAATTCCGATCAAAATGGTTTCTGCGGATTCCTATAGGTTGGAGGCGTAAGAGGCCGAGTGACGCCGGTCCAGCACTTTTTATGTGAAGACTATGATGAGATAGTCAATGGCTATAATGAGATAGCCCAAGGCCAATGGCAATAAGTGCCTTTATGAGTACTCCTTATGACCAGAGGGACTTCGGTCCGTTATGGGGACTTTACGTGGCTGATCACCCGTATTGTCCGGCGTTGTGAGAAAACTCCAATCAAAATGATTTGTTTTTAATAAGTAAAGGTCCTAATGAGAGGACAGTTTTATAAAATGACTTGGAAAGCAAGGTCCTAATGAAAGGACAGTTTTATAAAATGATTTGGAAAATTCAGTCCTAATGAAATGATAGTTTTACAAGAATGTTTATTGAAATGATTAGTAATAATATTGAAATGCCTTATAATACCCTGCTTTATATAGCATAGAACTGTCAGTTACATTTTGATTCTTACTTCGTTTCATTATTGCACATTACTTCCTGTTATCCATTTAACCTCTGCAAAGTGTTCCTAAACCTTGTAATGATTATTACTTACCAGTTTCTTAAAACCTTACACCCCAGTTATTACAAACATTAAATCTGAACTAAAATTTTCAAATATCTTGTACTTCTACCAGTGAAGCCATAAAAGAAAGTTTTTCGTATAATGAATACCCTGACTGGAATTTTTGGATTATAATTATGGGACAATGAGGTCCAGTAATAATTTTAAAGTATGATTATGAGAAAAGATTTCTAAACTTTATACAACTCAGTAGAACTGTTTTTAACCAGTATGGTTACTTGCTGAGCTTTTGTGGCTCATTCTTTTATTTTCTAACATCTACAGCTTTTGAGAATCATGGTACGTACTAAGCAGACTACCAGGAAGAACATGTCTTATATGAACTATGCTAGGCTGGCTGCCATTGAACAAGTAGGATCAAGGTGGAGTTGGAAGGAAATGACTTTGATTAGTCTCGTATTTTATTAGTAGATTTTGAGATGTTGCAGGAGTTGTAATAATATTATTTTCTTACTGTAAATGTAAATTTAAATGAATGTAGTTGTGTGCTTGTTTCATACCATTACCTTGAAAGGTCCAGGCTAGTAGTCGGGGTCATATTTATGCGTATTTTCTGTTATTGTTATTTAGGGTGCATGCATATAGAGTGATAGTGACTCCCCGATATAGACCCCGGATCGGGAGGGCGCTACAGGTTGGTATTAGAGTTAAGGTTTTGGTCACTGAAACAAGCCAGGATTAAGTTATACAAGTATATCATTTAATAAAAGAAGAGAGAGTAATGGTAAGATAGGATTAAATAACGAAGAGTGGTATAGACGTTAGGATTTCAACTGTAGATTTAAGGTGATCTTATCTCCTTTTGCACTGCATATTATATTATTGCAGGCTCGTGGCATTTACGAGTTACCACCACCCTCTCCTGGTACTTCTTCGGATTCTTCTACGGATTCTGACGATGATGCTATAGTCATATCTAGTTCCGAGAGTGAGGATGAGCTGATTCCTGAGCCCTATGTTCATCCTGACCTACCCTTAGGGAGTGCCCCACAGTCAGGGAGTGCCTGTGCCCCTATACGCCGTAGGGTCTATAGGCCAGCCATTACCCGAGGCCAGCTGCGAGTTCCTGAGCATCCTGTTGAGTGGTGGGAAGAGCGGATTAGAGCTGTGGAGGAGGAAGGTCGTCGGCAGATAGCGGCTAGAGCCTTCACTGATGATGTGGTGGAGCAGGCGAGAGAGTTGACCCGGTTGGTTAGCAGTTTGTTGGTTGGACTCAGGGCTGCCCGAGACCGGGATCACCGGGGTGATTAGATGGTAGGATGTTTGGGTGTTAGATGGGACATCTGTTAGAGCCCTCTAGCACACTTGATCAGATTTTATCTCTGCTTTCTATTCAGCACTTTTATTTCTTGTGGTTGTATTTTGACTTAAACTTATCCTGCACTTTGGTATTTTTCGTAATTATTTCTGATTGCTCTTCAGTTTTCGGTACCTTCTGATATACATGTTATTTACCCTTCGTACATCTGTCCATAACTGTTTCTTACCTTTATCAGTACCTTATTTATACCTGTTGTTAACGTTTATGATTGTTTTATTCATACCTGTTGTGCTAACCTGTTTTCTATAGAACCTTTATACCCTTGTTGTACAGGCAACTTATGTAGTAATGATGCTACAAGATTGATTTTTTAAATAGTATTTTTAATTCCCAAATGGTTTTAAAAGTATTTGAACTGTTTACAATATGGTGTAGTGTATTGCTTAATAAGTTGCTTGTTTCCCAATAGTAAATGCCGCCAAAGACCAGAAACACTTCAAATTCATCTCAAAACCATAATACACAAGATCAAAACCCCATGGACCCTACAGTTGCCCAACTCATTCAATTGCTACAATAGCAAACAACTCTTTTAACCCAGCAACAACAAAGACCTTCCGCACCCCCAGCAGTTACCTTTAAATCTTTTCAAGCAGTGAAACCACCTGAATTCAGAGGATCCACAAACCCAGTAGAAGCCCAGACATGGCTTAAGGAGATGGAAAAAGCTTTTCAGCTGGTAGACGTAAGTGAAGATAAGAAGACTGAGTATGCCAGTTATTTTCTTAAAGCTGAAGCTGGTTACTGGTGGGAGTCTATGAAGATGCTTCAGGGTGAAGGTGTGATTTCTTGGGATCAGTTTACAAAATTGTTTTTAGAAAAGTACTTTCCTAGTTTCATGAAGGACCAGATGGAGATTAAATTTCTAGAACTGAAGCAAGGAGGTATGAGTGTGGCAGAGTACGAAGCCAAGTTTTCTGAGATGGCCAGGTTTGTGCCGGAATTTGTCAATACTGATGTTAAGAAGGCCAAGAGGTTTCAGCAAGGCCTAAGGCCATGGATTAGAAGTAGGGTGGCAGTTTTTGAGCTGCAAAGCTTTGCTGCGATAGTTCAGAAAGCAATGATCGTGGAAGGTGAAAGTGATATGTCCCAGAAGGAGAAGGATAACAAAAAGGGAAAGTTTGGAGCTAGGGAAGATAATCAAGGACATGGTAGTTTCAAAAACAAGTTCCACAGAAGGCCAGAAGGTCAGAGAAGTGATTTCCAGCAGTTTAAGAATGGTAATGAAGGAAGAGGAATACAGAACAGTAGAACTCAAGGTTTCAACCAGCCAAAGGCCATCAGACAGTTTGTCCCTGAGTGCAAGATTTGTGGAAAAAAGCACTCTGGAGTTTGTAATAAGCCCAATATTACCTGCTTCAAATGCAACAGGAAAGGACATTATGCAGTGGAATGCAACAGTCAAATTCAGAATTCAAATCAAAAGTCTGGAATCAAGTGCTACAAGTGTGGCAAGCTAGGCCACATGGCAAGGGAATGCAAGAAACCTACTCAGCCTACCAATGTTCTCAGGATAGCTGGAACTCCGTCACAATTTTCAGCACATCAATCTAGAGCAAGAACTTTCAACATGACTCAGAGAGAGGCTATCCAAGATGTGGATGTGATATCAGGTACACTTCTTGTTAATTCAGTGCAAGCTAGTGTATTGATTGATTCTGGAGCTACTAAGTCTTTTATATCTCAAGATCTTCTTGGTAAATTGCAATGTAAAGTTCAACCTTTGGAGCAAGCCTTAGTTATAGAAGTAGCTAACCAGACAAAGATCCCAGTGAGTCAAGTTTGTCCTAGGTGTGACATTGAAAGAGGCAGTTGTCATTTTCTCGCTAACTTGATACCTTTTAAGTTAGGTGAATTTGATGTAATTCTAGGGATGGATTGGTTGTCAGAGTATAAGGCTTAGATTGTAGAAATAAGAAGCTAAAGGTGAAAACCCTAGAAGGAAAAGAAGTTGAATTTCGAGGCACCAGACAAGTTAAGAAGTTTTTGAATATCGTTCAGGCGAAGAGATTTCTATGTCAAGGATGTGAGGCTTACCTAGCCTATGTTGTAGATACTGAGAAGAAGCCAGTTCAATTAGAGGATGTTCCTATAGTCAATGAATTTCTCGACGTGTTTCCAGACGAATTACCAGGTTTACCTCCTGATAGAGAAATCAAATTTTCTATTGATTTGGCCCCAGGCACCGAGCCAGTTTCTAAAGCTCCATATTGGATGGCACCAGTTGAGATGAAAGAGTTGGCGAGTCAAATACAAGATCTTTTAGATAAATGAATTATATGGCCTAGTGTGTCTCCATGGGGAGCACCAGTATTGTTTGTAAAGAAGAAGGATGGAAGCATGAGATTGTGTATAGATTACCGAGAGTTAAACAAGTTAACTATCAAGAACAAGTACCCGTTGCTGAGGATCGACGATCTATTTGACCAGCTGAAAGGAGCGGAATGTTTTTCCAAAATTGACTTACGGTCTAGATACCATCAGCTCAAGATCAAACCTGAGGATGTATCTAAAATAGCGTTCAGAACAAGGTACGGACACTATGAATTTTTGGTTATGGCTTTTGGATTGACAAATGCCCCAGCAGCGTTTATGGATCTGATGAACAGAGTCTTTAAGAAGTATTTGGACAAATTTGTGATTTTTTTCATCGACGACATCTTGATATATTCAAAGTCAGAAGAAGAGCATGCTGATCACTTAAGAATTGCTTTAGAGATTTTAAGAAAAGAAAAGCTGTATGCGAAGTTTTCTAAATGTGAATTTTGGCTAAAGGAAGTACAATTTTTAGGACATGTTGTCAGCAAGGAAGGCATCAAAGTTGATCCAACAAAGATAGAAGCAGTGATGAAGTGGGAAAGACCAAGAACTCCAATAGAAGTAAGAAGTTTTCTGGGATTAGCAGGATACTATCGAAGATTTATTCAAGATTTTTCGAAGATAGCTACCCCTATGACCAAGTTGACCAGGAAGAATGAAAAGTTTGTATGGAATGAAAAGTGTGAAGAAAGTTTTGAAGAGCTAAAGCGAAGACTAGTGTATGCACCAGTGTTGGTATTACTTGACGATCAAGGAAATTTTGTTATCTACAGTGACGCTTCTCACAAAGGCTTGGGATGTGTTTTGATGCAACATGGAAAAGTAATTGCATATGCTTCTAGGCAGTTAAGACCTCATGAATTGAAGTATCCTACACATGATCTAGAACTAGCTGCTATTATGTTTGCACTGAAGATATGGAGGCACTACTTGTATGGAGAAAAGTGTGAGATTTACACTGATCATAAAAGTTTGAAGTATATCTTTACTCAGAAAGAGCTGAACATGAAACAGAGAAGATGGTTGGAATTGATTAAAGACTACGACTGCACGATTAACTATCATCCAGGCAAAGCAAATGTTGTAGCAGATGCCTTAAGTAGAAAGGAAAGATTGAATATAATGGTTTCATCTGAAGAATTGATAAAAGAGTTTGAGAAATTGGAAATAGAAGTATGTGGTTCTGATTCAGTGGAAGAAATGGTGTATACAATGACTTTTCAGCCAGAGTTGTTAGAAAAGATCAAGAGATGTCAAGAACAGATGATGAGTCAAGACAGAACCAAGTTGACTGGAGAAGAGTTAAGAAATCAGAAGGACGATAAAGGAATCTTTAGGTATTCCTCACGAATTTGGATCCCTAATGTTCAAGAGCTCAATAATGAAATTTTGCATGATGCACATAGTTCAAGATACTCTATTCATCCGGGAAGCACAAAGATGTATACAGACTTGAAGGAAAATTTTTGGTGGCCTAACATGAAAAGAGACGTGGCAGAGTGGATCAGTAAATGTTATACGTGCCAGAGAGTCAAACCTGAACATCAGAGACCCAGTGGATTGTTGCAACCACTAGAGATTCCAGAATGGAAATGGGAGAATCTTGCTATGGATTTTGTAGTAGGATTACCAAGGACAAAGGCTAATCATGATGCTGTTTGGGTGATAATAGACATATTAACTAAGTCAGCGCACTTTCTACCGATCAACGAAATATTTTCACTAGATAGGTTGGTTCATTTGTACCTGAAAGAGATTGTTATGCGACATGGTGTTCCTATATCAATAGTATCTAACAGAGACCCGAGATTTAATTCTAGATTCTAGAAGAAATTTCAAGAGTGTTTGGGAACGAAGTTGAATATGAGTACTGCATATCATCCTCAGACAGATGGCCAGAGTGAAAGGACAATTCAGACCATTGAAGACATGCTGAGAGTTCGTGCTTTAGATTTCGAAGGAAGTTGGGACGAGCATCTACCGTTAGTGGAGTTTTCATATAACAACAGCTATCATGCCAGTATTGGAATGCCTCCGTATGAAGCTTTATATGGAAGAAAGTGTATATCACCAGTGTGCTGGAATGAAGTTGGTGAACGTAAGATTTTGGGTCCAGAATTAGTTCAACAAACTAAAGAAAAGATTGAGTTGATTCAGAAGAGATTGCTAGCTGCTCAAGATAGGCAGAAGAAATATGCTGACCAGTCAAGGAAGGATATGAGTTTTGAAGAAGGTGACCAAGTGTTGCTAAAGATTTCTCCATGGAAAGGTGTTAATAGATTTGGCAAGAAATGAAAGCTTAATCCAAGATATATAGGACCTTTTGAAGTTTTGAAGCAAGTTGGGAAAGTCGCGTATGAATTGGCTCTACCACCGCAGATGCAGCATATTCACAATGTGTTTCACATATCTATGCTTAGAAAGTATAATCCTGATATGAGTCATGTAATAGAATATGAACCCCTAGAGATTCAACCCGACTTGTCCTATGTAGAACAGCTTGTAGAGATTCAGGATCATAAGGATAAGGTTTTAAGGAATAAGTCTGTTAGGCTTGTTAAGGTTTTGTGGAGAAATTCTCGAGTTGAGGAATCCACCTGGGAACTTGAGAGTGAAATGCTCAAAAAGTATCCCTATTTGTTTACTTAGGCTGATTTTGGGGACAGAATCTTTTTTAGGGGGGGGGGGAGAATTTAACGATCGAGACATTGATATCTATTTGATTAATATGAGATACAGTATTTATGTGTTCTAATGTGACAATAGGTAATATATGATCTTTTTTTTATATGTCTAGTTGACTGCCTGTTTGACCGCATTATGCTTAAGTGTTTTATTTAAGTGATTAATTGATTTTTCCATGCTTAATTGAGTAACTGTTTGATTTTTATAAAATTATTGGTGTGTCCAATAATTATAAAATTTTATATATAGCTTCTATGTGATTTTAGAGACGTTCTAAAAATACTGGTGTAATTTATTTCAGTTTCAATATTTTTGTATGATTTTCTCAAACTTATTTTATCCTGAAAATATTTCTCTTCTAAATTCCATATTTAATTATTGGAATGTCCAAAAATCATGAAACCTTTTCCAAAATGTTCCTTATATATTCTGAGACTTTTTAAAAATAAAATTTTATTTTATTTGAGCCCCAAAATATTTTTAAAGATTTGTTACTCTTATTTATATTTAAAGTGTCTAAATTTCCCCGATTTTTATTTAATTATTTATTCATCAGAAAAAATATTTCAAAAATATGGGTGAGCTTCTAAATTCATGTTCTTTATTTTAAAAATATAAAAATCATTTTTGTACCCTGTTTCTCTTAAAATTCGAATTTTGATTGTTTTAATTCAGAAACCTAGCAGCTGTGAAATTACTATATTGCCCTTGGCATTACAAAACCCAGCATCGCCTCTTTTCTTCCTCATTTGCCCTGTGTCTCAGTTTGTAGGTCAGTAGTTCTCCTCTTCCGGCGATTTTGCTGATCCTCGAGTCTAATGCTAGTAATTGTGTTGAGTTTTGAGAGTAATCAAGTCCTAGATGTGTGTACAATTTGTAGTTCTTGAGTTAGTATATATATATGTATGTGCCGTGTGTATATGTGATTGGGGTTTGAATTTGAGTTGCATGCAAAACTTAAGTCCGATTTGTTTCATCTCGTATATGTTGTAGTAGTTGATTTACGGAGTCTAGCAGCTGTAGCCATAAAAATTGGACTCGATTGAGCTCCGGCGAGCCGGCGACTGGAATGGAATTGTTGTGCCTCGTTTTTATGTGATAGCTCTACTAGCAACTTCTATGTACATGAATTATAGCATATTGTGGACTGCATGTTGATTTTTATCATTTTCCTGGCTATGACTTTGAATTTTCCGATTAGTATTAAAAATCGATAGTCGTTTACATGTTGCCGAGTATGTATGATTTGTAAATGATGTAAACCAAGAGGGTTAAGATGCTATGCAACTAATTATGTGATTAACTAGGCTTGCATGATATTTTTCCGGCTAGTGCTTTGATTTTTTCTTTTTTCCGATTGTCAAGTAGTAGAAGCATGCGTATATGTGTGTGTTTGGGCATTTCGAGTACATACAAGTTGGGGTTGTCTTGGTATCTGGATTGTTATTATTCTTAACATGATTTAGTTGCTAGTCGAATTAATACAATCGTGTTATTATAATTTAATTAATTATTGGATTAGCTAGTACAAGTTTGATAATTATATGAGTAATTCTATTTGAATTGGAGATAATCAAATGGATACATGAATTGTGATTTGAGTTTGATAATTATATGAGTAACACTTAATTGCTCTATTCGAAGTATTGGTTAATTATTTTTATTATGAATTTTTCGAATTATATGCTTAAGTAGTGGTCGATTTTTTTAGAAGCAATATAGTGATACATGGATTGAAATTGAATTGTGATCATTGCTATGTGATTATAGCTATTCAATTGAACAATTGCATTATAGTAATCGAATTGCTTGATTAATTGGCATCTTTGAATTATAAGTATTATAATTGGACATTGGTTGTTATAATATAGAATTGAGTTAGGAACTGAATTGACTATATAAATAGGCATTGGTACTGGATTGTTTCAGTCATTTTTGAATGGCAATAGTATTATATAATGTTTATAGCTATTGCTTATTTGATATGGATTTGGTACAAAATATGATTATATTATTAAGTATGATTGGCATTGATGTTGTTTGTGTCGGTTGTATTCCGACAGGTAGCTCCAATTACAGAGGAGGTGCTGCCAAATTTTTCCAAAAACTAAACTGACTTTTATAAAACACTATTGGCACACCACTTCTGTATAGGAAAGGCTATCAGTCAGGAATGCGGTGGATAAATATAATTGTCTATGTGCTATTTGCTTGCCCGAGTAGAAGTGATTAAATAGTAGAGTATGTCTACAGTAGATTATATATGTGTTAAGGGGTGACATTAACAAAAGGGTAGAATAGTTAGACGTTAATGAGAACATCGAAAGTGTATAAGATACTGATATAGTATTAATTATATGTAGCTACGAAGGACATTGAGGTGAAGGACAAAGGGAAAGAAAATGTAGAAAGTTAGTGTGGTGTAGGGAGATCTACCTGTTCAGCAACTGTAGCATTCCTTTTTAAGGCAAGTAACTACTGCCTGATCTCTTTAAACTTAAGCTCTGTTTATGAACTGTTTTATGACCCTGCAACTATGTTATCTTATTCTAACTGTTTTAAATTACAGCCTGTCTTACTTTAATTATTTTACTTAAAATGCAACCTTATACCAGTTTTTAATTGTACTTTAAAACTTTTCAACCCCTGAACTGCTAATGACAACTTATAAACTGTTTTTAAAATCTTAAACCATCAACCTTAATTGTGACTTATGTTTTCACCATTTCCTTAACTGTGATTACTTGAACTTTAATCATGAAAGTACCCTATTGATATTGCCCCACTTCTACCTTAATCAGATGCCTTACAACTGTTTTTAAAACATCTTGTTATACCTGTGAATTGACCCTAAAACCTGACTATACTACTATAGCTTGGTTTCGATACCTAGTTTATGATTTCAGCCTACTTTATTACAACAGAGACTCGTTTTGAGACTTATCCTGGAATAAAATTTACCTCTGTCTATTTATCTTTTAAAAATGGATTTAAATATGAAATCCGACTTTCAAGAAGTCCTTTTCATCAAATGTTTTGGTAACTTTAAAAAGAAAGGTTTTGGTTATTTTAGGAATTCCGATAAAAATGGTTTCTGCGGATTCCTATAGGTTGGAGGCGTAAGAGGCCGAGTGACGCCGGTCCAGCACTTTTTATGTGAAGACTATAATGAGATAGTCAATGGCTATAATGAGATAGCCCAAGGCCAATGGCAATAAGTGCCTTTATGAGTACTCCTTATGACCAGAGGGACTTCGGTCCGTTATGGGGACTTTACGTGGCTGATCACCCGTATTGTCCGGCGTTGTGAGAAAACTCCAATCAAAATGATTTGTTTTTAATAAGTAAAGGTCCTAATGAAAGGACAGTTTTATAAAATGATTTGGAAAATTCAGTCCTAATGAAATGATAGTTTTACAAGAATGTTTATTGAAATGATTAGTAATAATATTGAAATGCCTTATAATACCCTGCTTTATATAGCATAGAACTGTCAGTTACATTTTGATTCTTACTTCGTTTCATTATTGCACATTACTTCATGTTATCCATTTAACCTCTGCAAAGTGTTCCTAAACCTTGTAATGATTATTACTTACCAGTTTCTTAATACCTTACACCCCAGTTATTACAAACATTAAATCTGAACTAAAATTTTAAAATATCTTGTACTTCTACCAGTGAAGCCATAAAAGAAAGTTTTTCGTATAATGAATACCCTGACTGGAATTTTTAGATTATAATTATGGGACAATGAGGTCCAGTAATAATTTTAAAGTATGATTATGAGAAAAGATTTCTAAACTTTATACAACTCTGTAGAACTATTTTTAACCAGTATGGTTACTTGCTGAGCTTTTGTGGCTCATTCTTTTATTTTCTAACATCTACAGCTTTTGAGAATCATGGTACGTATTAAGCAGACTACCAGGAAGAACATGTCTTATATGAACTATGCTAGGCTGGCTGCCATTGAACAAGTAGGATCAAGGCGGAGTTGGAAGGAAATGACTTTGATTAGTCTCGTATTTTATTAGTAGAATTTTGAGATGTTGCAGGAGTTGTAATAATATTATTTTCTTACTGTAAATGTAAATATAAATGAATGTAGTTGTGTGCTTGTTTCATACCATTATCTTGAAAGGTCCAGGCTAGTAGTCGGGGTCATATTTATGCGTATTTTCTATTATTATTATTTAGGGTGCATGCATATAGAGTGATAGTGACTCCCCGATATAGACCCCGGATCGGGAGGGCGCTACAATAAGAGTTTACAAGTTGTTTCCATGTTCAAACAAGTCAAGATGAAGCTACAAGTTATTTCCATGTTCGAACGAGTCAAGAATGAAGCTTCAAATTGTTACAAATTGGTTTCATGTTCAAATGAGCCCAGAATGATCCTACAATTGTTTACAAGGTGTTTCTATGTTAAAACGAGTCAAAAACGAAGCTATAAGTTGTTTACAAGTTCGAACAAGTCAAGAATGATGATAGAAGAGTTTACAAGTTGTTTGCATATTCGAATGAGACAAGAATGAAGCTACAACTTGTTTGTAAGTTCGAACGAGTCAACAATGATCATACAAGAGTTTACAAGTTGTTTCCATATTCAAATGAGTGAAGAATGAAGCCACAAGTTGTTTCCAAGTTCGTACGAGTCAAGAATGAAGCCTCAAAATGTTACGAATTAGGTTCATGTTCAAATGAGCCAAGAATGGTCCCAGAAGAGTTATGTCGTTTCAATGTTCAACAGAGTCAATAATGAAGCTTACGAATTTGTTTCATATTAAAATAAGCCAAGAATGGTCCCACATGAGTTTACAAGTTGTTTCGATGTGCAAACGAGTCAATAATGAAGCTACAAGTTCGAACGAGTCAAGAATGATGCTACAAGAGTTTACAAGTAGTTTCCAAGTTCAAACGGGTCAATAATGAAGGTACAAGTTGTTTTCACGGTTAAACGAGTCGAGAATGAAGCTATAGGTTGTTTCCGAGCTCGAACGAGTCAATAATAATGCTACAACAATTTACAAGTTGTTTCCATGTTCAAACAATTCAAGATGAGGCTACAAGTTATTTCCATGTTCGAACGAGTCAAGAATGAAGTCTCAAATTTTTACGAATTGGTTTTATGTTCAAATGAGCCAAGAATGGTCTTACAAGAGTTTACAAGTTGTTTCCATGTTAAAACGAGTCAAAAAGGAAGCTATAAGTTGTTTACAAATTCGAACAACTCAAGAATGATGCTAGAAGAGTTTACAAGTTGTTTCCATGTTCGAATGAGTCAAGAATGAAGCTACAACTTGTTTGCAAGTTCGACCGAGTCAAGAATGATAATACAAGAGTTTACAAGTTGTTTCCATATTCAAATGAGTGAAGTATGAAGCCACAAGTTGTTTCCAAGTTCGAACGAGTCAAGAATGAAGCCTCAAATTGTTACGAATTAGTTCATGTTCAAATGAGCCAAGAATGGTCCCAGAAGAGTTATGTCGTTTCCATGTTCAACGGAGTCAAGAATGAAGGTTACGAATTCGTTTCATTTTATAATAAGCCCAGAATGGTGCTCCATGAGTTTACAAGTTATTTCAATGTGCAAACGAGTCAATAATAAAGCTACAAGTTCGACCGAGTCTGGAATGATGCTACAAGAGTTTACAAGTAGTTTCCAGGTTCAAACGGGTAAAGAATGAAGCTACAAGTTGTTTTCACGGTTAAACGAGTCGAGAATGAAGCTATAAGTTGTTTCTGTGCTCGAATGAGTCAAGAATAATGCTACAAGAGTTTACAAGTTGTTTCCATATTCAAACAAGTCAGGATGAAGCTACAAGTTATTTCCATGTTCGAACGAGTCAAGAATGAAGCCTCAAATTGTTACGAATTGGTTTCATGTTCAAATGAGCCCAGAATGGTCCTACACTTGTTTACAAGGTGTTTCCATATTAAAACGAGTAAAAAACGAAGCTATAAGTTGTTTACAAGTTCGAACAAGTCAAGAATGATGCTAGAAGAGTTTACAAGTTGTTTCCATGTTCGAATGAGTCAAGAATGAAGCTACAACTTGTTTGCAAGTTCGAACGAGTCAACAATGATCATACAAGAGTTTACAAGTTGTTTCCATATTCAAATGAGTGAAGAATGAAGCCACAAGTTTTTCCAAGTTCGAACGAGTCAAGAATGAAACCTCAAATTGTTACGAATTAGGTTCATGTTCAAATGAGCCAAGAATGGTCCCAGAAGAGTTATGTCGTTTCCATGTTCAACGGAGTCAAGAATGAAGGTTACGAATTCGTTTCATTTTATAATAAGCCAAGAATGGTGCTCCATGAGTTTACAAGTTATTTCAATGTGCAAACGAGTCAATAATAAAGCTACAAGTTCGATCGAGTCTGGATTGATGCTACAAGAGTTTACAAGTAGTTTCCAGGTTCAAACGGGTAAAGAATGAAGCTACAAGTTGTTTTCACGGTTAAACGAGTCGAGAATGAAGCTATAAGTTGTTTCTGTGCTCGAACGAGTCAAGAATAATGCTACAAGAGTTTACAAGTTGTTTCCATATTCAAACAAGTCAGGATGAAGCTACAAGTTATTTCCATGTTCGAACGAGTCAAGAATGAAGTCTCAAATTGTTATGAATTGGTTTCATGTTCAAATGAGCCCAGAATGGTCCTACACTTGTTTACAAGGTGTTTCCATGTTAAAACAAGTAAAAAAGGAAGCTATAAGTTGTTTACAAGTTCGAACAAGTCAAGAATGATGCTAGAAGAGTTTACAAGTTGTTTCCATGTTCGAATGAGTCAAGAATGAAGCTACAACTTGTTTGCAAGTTCGAACGAGTCAACAATGATCATACAAGAGTTTACAAGTTGTTTCCATATTCAAATGAGTGAAGAATGAAGCCACAAGTTGTTTCCAAGTTCGAACGAGTCAAGAATGAAACCTCAAATTGTTACGAATTAGGTTCATGTTCAAATGAGCCAATAATGGTCCCAGAAGAGTTATGTCGTTTCCATGTTCAACGGAGTCAAGAATGAAGCTTATGAATTCGTTTCATGTTATAATAAGCCAAGAATGGTGCTCCATGAGTTTACAAGTTATTTCAATGTGCAAACGAGTCAATAATAAAGCTACAAGTTCGACCGAGTCTGGAATGATGCTACCAGAGTTTACAAGTAGTTTCCAGGTTCAAACGGGTAAAGAATGAAGCTACAAGTTGTTTTCACGGTTAAACGAGTCGAGAATGAAGCTATAAGTTGTTTCTGTGCTCGAATGAGTCAAGAATAATGCTACAAGAGTTTACAAGTTGTTTCCATATTCAAACAAGTCAGGATGAAGCTACAAGTTATTTCCATGTTCGAACGAGTCAAGAATGAAGCCTCAAATTGTTACGAATTCGTTTTATGTTCAAATGAGCCCAGAATGGTCCTACAATTGTTTACAAGGTGTTTCCATGTTAAAACGAGTCAAAAATGAAGCTATAAGTTATTTACAAGTTCGAACAAGTCAAGAATGATGCTAGAAGAGTTTACAAGTTGTTTCCATGTTCGAATGAGTCAAGAATGAAGCTACAACTTGTTTCCAAGTTCGAACGAGTCAAGAATGAAGCCTTAAATTGTTACGAATTAGGTTCATGTTCAAATGAGCCAAGAATGGTCTCAGAAGAGTTATGTCGTTTCCATGTTCAACAGAGCCAAGAATGAAGCTTACGAATTCGTTTCATGTTATAATAAGCAAAGAATGGTCCTCCATGAGATTACAAGTTGTTTCAATGTGCAAACGAGTCAATAATAAAGCTACAAGTTTGACAGAGTCTGGAATGATGCTACAAGAGTTTACAAGTAGTTTCCAGGTTCAAACGGGTAAAGAATGAAGCTACAAGCTGTTTTTACGGTTAACCGAGTCGAGAATGAAGCTATAAGTTGTTTCTGTGCTCGAACGAGTCAAGAATAATGCTACAAGAGTTTACAAGTTGTTTCCATATTCAAACCAGTCAAGATGAAGCTACAAGTTATTTCTATGTTCGAACGAGTCAAGAAAGAAGCCTCAAATTGTTACGAATTGGTTTCATGTTCAAATGAGCCCAGAATGGTCCTACAATTGTTTACAAGGTGTTTCCATGTTAAAACGAGTCAAAAACGAAGCTATATGTTGTTTACAAGTTCGAACAAGTGAAGAATGATGCTAGAAGAGTTTACAAGTTGTTTCCATGTTCGAATGAGTCAAGAATGAAGCTACAACTTGTTTGCAAGTTCGAACGAGTCAACAATGATCATACAAGAGTTTACAAGTTGTTTCCATATTCAAATGAGTGAATAATGAAGCCACAAGTTGTTTCCAAGTTCAAACGAGTCAAGAATGAAGCCTCAAATTGTTACGAATTAGGTTCATGTTCAAATGAGCCAAGAATGGTCCCAGAAGAGTTATGTCGTTTCCATGTTCAACAGAGTCAAGAATGAAGCTTACGAATTTGTTTCATATTAAAATAAGCCAAGAATGGTCCTACATGAGTTTACAAGTTGTTTCCATGTGCAAACGAGTCAATAATGAAGCTACAAGTTCGAACGAGTCAAGAATGATGCTACAAGAGTTTACAAGTAGTTTCCAAGTTCAAACGGGTAAAGAATGAAGCTACAAGTTGTTTTCACGGAGAACCGAGTCGAGAATGAGGCGATAAGTTGTTTTCATGCTCGAACGAGTCAAGAATAATGCTACAAGAGTTTACAAGTTGTTTCCATGTTCAAACAATTCAGGATGAAGCTACAAGTTATTTTCATGTTCGAACGAGTCAAGAATGAAGCCTGAAATTGTTACGAATTGGTTTCATGTTCAAATGAGCCAAGAATGGTCCTACAATTGTTTACAAGGTGTTTCCATGTTAAAATGAGTCCAAAACGAAGCTATAAGTTGTTTCCAAGTTCTAACGAGTCAAGAATGAAGCCTCAAATTGTTACGAATTAGGTTCATGTTCAAATGAGCCAAGAATGGTCCCAGAAGAGTTATGTCGTTTCCATGTTCAACGGAGTCAAGAATGAAGCTTACGAATTCGTTTCATGTTATAATAAGCCAAGAATGGTCCTCCATGAGTTTACAATTTGTTTCAATGTGCAAACAAGTCAATAATAAAGCTACAAGTTTGACCGAGTCTGGAATGATGCTACAAGAGTTTACAAGTAGTTTCCACGTTCAAACGGGTAAAGAATGAAGCTACAAGTTGTTTTCACGGTTAAACGAGTCGAGAATGAAGCTATAAGTTGTTTCTGTGCTCGAACGAGTCAAGAATAATGCTACAAGAGTTTACAAGTTTTTACCATGTTCAAACAAGTCAAGATGAAGCTACAAGTTATTTCCATGTTCGAACGAGTCAAGAATGAAGCCTCAAATTGTTACGAATTGGTTTCATGTTCAAATGAGCCCATAATGGTCCTACAATTGTTTACAAGGTGTTTCCACGTTAAAACGAGTCAAAAACAAAGCTATAAGTTGTTTACAAGTTCGAACAAGTCAAGAATGATACTAGAAGAGTTTACAAGTTGTTTCCATGTTCGAATGAGTCAAGAATGAAGCTAAAACTTGTTTGCAAGTTCGAACGAGTCAACAATGATCATACAAGAGTTTACAAGTTGTTTCCATATTTAAATGAGTGAAGAATGAAGCCACAAGTTGTTTCCAAGTATGAACGAGTCAAGAATGAAGCCTCAAATTGTTACGAATTAGGTTCATGTTCAAATGAGCCAAGAATGGTCCCAGAAGAGTAATGTCGTTTCCATGTTCAACAGAGTCAAGAATGAAGCTTACAAATTTGTTTCATGTTAAAATAAGCCAAGAATGGTCCTATATGAGTTTACAAGTTGTTTCCATGTGCAAACGAGTCAATAATGAAGCTACAAGTTCGAACGAGTCAAGAATGATGCTACAAGAGTTTACAAGTAGTTTCCAAGTTCAAACGGGTAAAAAATGAAGCTACAAGTTGTTTTCACTGTGAAACGAGTCGAGAATGAAGCGATAAGTTGTTTCCATGCTCGAACGAGTCAAGAATAATGCTACAAGTTTACAAGTTGTTTCCATGTTCAAACAAGTCAAGATGAAGCTACAAGTTATTTCCATGTTCGAACGAGTCAAGAATGAAGCCTCAAATTATTACGAATTGGTTTCATGTTCAAATGAGCCAAGAATGGTCCTACAATTGTTTACAAGGTGTTTCCATGTTAAAACGAGTCAAAAATGAAGCTATAAGTTGTTTACATGTTCGAACAAGTCAAGAATGATGCTAGAAGAATTTACAAGTTGTTTCCATGTTCGAATGAGTCAAGAATGAAGCTACAACTTGTTTGCAAGTTCGAACGAGTCAAGAATGATAATACAAGAGTTTACAAGTTGTTTCCATATTCAAATGAGTGAAGAATAAAGCCACAAGTTGTTTCCAAGTTTGAACGAGTCAAGAATGAAGCCTCAAATTGTTACGAATTAGGTTCATGTTCAAATGAGCCAAGAATGGTCCCAGAAATGTTATGTCGTTTCCATGTTTAACGGAGTCAAGAATGAAGCTTACGGATTCTTTTCATGTTATAATAAGCCAAGAATGGTCCTACATGAGTTTACAAGTTGTTTCTGTTAGGGATATATTCATTTGATGATGTACAGAATACTAGAACAGGGTCTAGATTAGTTTATCTGTAATAAGTCTTTCTAGTCTCTGAAATGAATAATCAGAGTCTAGATGGTCAACATTCATGTTACTTGTACTTAGAAGAATTTCTGTAGAAAGTGAAACCAGAGTCTGCATGAAGATCAGAGTCTGGAAGGTGATCAGAGTCTATAGACTATCAGAGTCTGTGATCTATCAGAGTCTACATGTGATGAGAATCTGAAGATCATCAGAGTCTGAAGATCATCAGAGTCTGAAGATTTCAGAGTCTATACAGTTGAGGATAAATTTGGAAGAAGATCACAGGAATGGAAAGTCTTCGAAGTTCAAGATAAATATATTGCAGATATGCTATGGGAAAGAAAGAGAATTCTAGAAGGAAACTGTCAACTAATAATTAGGAATTCTATTCCTATTGTAATTTATCTTTCTGTTATTAGTTGATAGGCAGCTCTCTATATAAACTCTATGTAACCTAATTGTAAAGCGTGTGGAAGTCGAAACATAATCATCTGAGTGAAATTTTGTGAGAGCATAGAAATAGAGATAGTTGCTGTGATAAACACAGAGAAGCTGCTAGGGTTTGTGTACACCCTAGGAGAGTTTTGTATTCACAAATCAATAATACAAAACAATACTTATTCATATTTTTGTGTTTGAGTTTGTTCTTAATTTGATTTAAAATCGGGCAGAAAAGACATACAAGTATTCAACCCCCCCCTTCTACTTGTACGACTGGGAAAACAATTGGTATCAGAGCCTAACGTTTAAAATCGATCAAAGATGTCTGGAAACAAAGATGGCAATTCTAAGATTCCTATGCTTAAGAGAAACGAGTTCACCCACTGGAAGGTTAAGATGCTGCACCATCTGGAAGCAACAGACCCTGACTATCTTGACAGGATTAATGTAGGACCCTTTGTGCCCTTAAAAATTGTGCCTCAAATCAATGAGGAAGGCAAAATAACTGAAGAACACCTCGTTGAGAAACCAAAGGCTGAATGGACAAAAGAGGACAAAGAAAATGTCCTTAAGGAGGCAAAAGTAAAGAACATTCTCTTTAACAGTTTAGATTCTGTTCTAACTAACTGTGTCATATCATGCAAGACTGCTAAGGAGATGTGGACAAAACTTGAGTGCACTGTCAAGGGACTAAAGATGTCAAGAAGAATGCTAGGTCTTTGCTCATTCAAGAGTATGAGTACTTTGAAGCAAAATCTGGAGAATCTATCACTGAGATGTATGATAGGTTTACAAAACTCTTGAATGAGATGGCTATGCTTGGTAAGGTTTAAGATTCTGAAGATACAAATACCAAGTTTCTGAGAGCACTTCCTGAAGAGTGGGACAATAAGACTACAACCATAAGAGAAGCTAGAGATTTGGATGAACTAACTCTAGAAGAATTGTATGGCAGACTCAAGACATATGATTTGGTGATGCAACAGAGAAAGAATAAGAAGTCTGTAAAGACAAAATCTGTGGCACTCTTGATGGAGTCTGAGAAAGAACAACAGGAACCATCCATAGAAGCAAGAATCAAGGATTCAAGAAAGAAGAGTAAAGCTACTGTGGAGTCAGAGTCTACTGACACAGACTCTGATTCTGATGAAGAGGTTGATCTTAGTCAAATGATGGCTATGTTTGCTAAAAATTTCAAAAGAATGAAATTCAACAAAAGAACTGGCAAATTTAGCAAAAGGCCATCATTCAAGAAGGAAGATGAAAAGGTTGAGAAGAGCAAGAGTACAATTATCAAACTTGACAAAGCAAAGGTCAAATGTTTCAACTGTGGAATATTGGGGCACTTTGCCAGTGAATGCAGAAAGTCAAAAAGTCAAGGAAAAGCACTTCTATCAACAGGAAAGGACTGGGCAGACTCAAGTTCAGAGGATGAAATTGATTATGAAAATCTAACACTGATGGCATCCTCCTCAAGAAAATCACAGTCTCCCAAAGAACCCTCATCTCCTAAAACTCAGGTATCAATCTTTACTCCTGAATCCTTAATTAATTTAGACTCTGATGGCATAGAGATTGTGAAAAGTGAGGTTAATAAAATAATGACAACATGTAGGTCTCTCACTAGTGAAAGTGAAAGGTTGAGAGAAGAAAATTTAACCTTAACTAAAAGGAATTGTCATGTAGAATCTGAGTTATTATTAATGGAACAATACAAAAAGGATTCTGAGAAATATAGTCATAACTACACTGAAATTTTGAAAGCCTATGACTATGTCAGGAAAGAACTAGAAGAAGAAAGGTTTAAGTTTAAAGTTTGGACAGACTCTGGAAGAAAAGTTCAAGAAATTCTCAATAATCAAAACGTGTGTCAAACTGCTGGTCTAGGCTATGACAAGAGTCAAGACAAAAGATCTATTGTTGAGAATGATAACAATGAAGAAGCTAGCAAAATCAATAAGACTAAAGACAAAAGTACATTTGTTCCTGTTAAGTTTGTGATCCCTAAAGAAAAAACTGAACCCACAAACTCATCTGTCAATAGTCCCCCTGTTGTTGACAAAAAGACAGATGAAACAGGGGCAAATAACTCTAATAAAATTATAAACATAGGGTACTTGTCTAAGTCTAAGTTGAAAGAAATGCTAGAGAACTTATCAGAGTCCATCAAAACTAGGAGAAATATGAATGGTAAGGAAGGCATCAATAAGGCTAATAATTATCAAAAAGATCCTAATGCTCCTAGAAAGAAGTGTTATAGATGTGGCAACCAAAACCATTTAGCCATAGATTGTAAAACAAAAATTGAGAAGAAATCAGAGTCTAGTCCTTCTCAGACTCTGAAAAGTCACTACATACCACAGAAACCATGTTATCACTGTGGTAGCATATTTCATTCTATATATATGTGTAGGGACTATCATGATTTGTATTACAATTTTTATGAGCTAAAATCTTCTATTGATAAAAGTTGGTATGACACTGTTAAGACTCCACCACAGTCTAGAGCAACAAAAGAGACAGGTAAGCCAAATGTGAATATTATTAAGCCCGTTTCTCCTAAAATTAGTAGAAAATGATCCAAAACTATTTGGGTCCTCAAAACATCTAACTAGTTGCTTTATGTATGGAGGGAACTAGGGTAAAGAAAGTAACCCTAATCCTGGACAGTGGATGCTCAGGACATATGACTGGAAAGAAATCCCTGCTTACAGATTTGAGGAAATGGCTGGCCCAGAAGTATCCTTTGGAGATGGCAACAAAGGACAAACACTGGGATATGGCAAGATTGTACTTGGGAATGTCATCATTGAACAAGTAGCTCTAGTTGATGGCTTAAGGCACAATTTAATAAGCATAAGTCAACTTGGAGACAAAGGTTACCATACTGGCTTTGACAACAAAGAGTGTCTTGTGACTCACAAAGAAACAGGCATTGTGGTTTTCAAAGGACACAGACATGGTAACATTTATGAATCCAGCTTGGAGGATTGCATAAACAGTGAAGTCACATGTCTATACAGCAAGGCCTCAACTGAAGAAAGCTGGAAATGGCACAAGAAACTGTCACACATCAACTTCAAAACACTCAACAAGTTGGTTAAACAGAATCTTGTAAGAGGATTACCACAGGTTGATTTTGTACAAGATGGACTTTGTGAAGCATGTCAACTTGGAAAACAAAGGAAATCATCCTTCAAGAGCAAGACAATAAATACCATTTCTGAACCCTTTTATTTACTACATCTTGATTTATTTGGTCCAGTAAATGTTATGTCAATTAACAAAAATAAATATACTCTTGTTATTGTAGATGATTTTACAAGATTCACATGGGTTTTCTTTCTACATTCAAAGGATGAAGCTTCTCAACAAATATTAGATCATATCACTTTTCTGGAAAGAAAATCAAAGAAAATAGTAAGAATTCTGAGGAGTGACAATGGTACTGAATTCAAGAATTCAATCATGGTGAACCACTGTGCATCAAAGGGAATTACTCAACAATTTTCTGCACCAGGAACTCCTCAACAAAATGGAGTTGTAGAAAGAAAGAATAGGACACTCATAGAAGCTGCCAGAACAATGTTGGCAGAGTCTAAGCTGCCAGTATATTTTTGGGCTGAGGCAGTCAATACAGCATGTTTCACTCAAAACTGCACTCTAATAAACATGCATGGAAAGACTCCCTATGAAATGATAAAGGACAAGAAGCCAAGTGTAAAACACTTTCACATATTTGGATGCAAGTGTTATATACTGAAAGTACATCCTGAAAATCTAAGCAAATTCGAAGCCAAGGCATATGAATCAATCTTTCTTGGATATGCATCGAACACAAAAGCATTCAGAGTGTTTAATCTCAGAACAAAAATTGTTATGGAATCTATTTATGTTGCATTTGATGATAAAAAGTTTACAGAATTGCAGGATGAGTCAGAGTCTACAACACTGGAATTTGAAAATCTAAAAAGTTCTGAGATAAATGAAGAAGAAGAGGATGAAGACCCTAGAATAAAGCCTGAACTAACACAGGAACCTGCACATTCTGAGGGGGAGCCAGAAAATTCAACTCCAAATAATTCAGAGTCTAACAGGTCAGGGTCTACCCAGACAGAGTCTATCCAGACAGAGTCTAGACAGACAGAGTCTAACTCATCAGGGTCTGGATCAAGCAACTCTAAACTCTTGTCAGAGTCAAGCAATTTAGGGGGAGCCTCTTCATTTGAATTTCACTCAAATACAGAAGATGCAAATGACTTAGAGGGAGTTTCAAGTTCAAGAACCAATCTTCCACCTGCTAGAAAATGGACAAGGAATCACACTCCTGACTTGATAATTGATGATCCTAAGAGTGGTGTACAAACAAGAACAACCACTCAAAATGAATGTCTTTATAGCTGTTTTCTCTCAAAGAATGAACCCAAGAAAATTAAGGAAGCCTTGCAAGACCCTGATTGGATTATTGCAATGCAAGAAGAATTGAATGAATTTGAGAGAAATAAAGTGTGGAAACTTGTACCAAGACCTAGAAATAGATCAGTGGTTGGTGCAAAATGGGTGTATAGAAATAAACTTGATGAGAATGGAACTGTAGTAAGAAATAAAGCAAGGCTAGTTGCAAAAGGATACTCACAGGAGGAAGGAATTGACTATGATGAAACTTTTGCACCAGTAGCAAGATTGGAAGCTATTAGAATGTTTCTAGCCTTTGCAGCTCATTCAAAATTCAAGGTGTATCAGATGGATGTGAAAAGTGCTTTCTTAAATGGAGAATTGGAAGAAGAAGTCTATGTGGAGCAACCACCAGGATTTGTTGATCCAAAGTTTCCTGATCATGTTTACAGGTTAGACAAGGCACTATATGGATTAAAGCAAGCACCTAGAGCATGGTATGAAACTCTTTCAAAATTCCTTCTTGAAAATTGTTGGAGATTACGAAGCTGTATAAATAGTAATCCTGATAACTCAACACTAGAACAGGACAAGTAAATAATACTACGCCTACACAGAAATCAGGAAGAAATGAAGACAAGGCAGATACAGTGAATCAAGACATTAGAAGAAGTTTTGAAGTCTACTACAGGTCACTGAAAGAAGTTCATTAATATGTTCAAGCCTCAGTGAAGAATAATGTGTAAAGACTTTCAGGGGTTCAGAAGTGTTGAAGATTCAGTATAGAAGTGCCACAAGAAGATTTCAGTGTATTAGCATTGATTGAAGATAGACAGTGTTCGAAGCATAGGAATCTAGAAGAATTGAAGACATGGTAAAGACAAGTGTCTAAGTACCAGAAAAGATTCCAGTGAAGTTACAGTGTTTATTAACAGTCAGTGTTCGAAGCAATGAAGTTGCTGCAAACTTAACAATGTACGTAATGCAATAATACGAAGACCTGGATCGAAGTTAGTCGCCTGTGAACCAGACCAGTTGCACTAGGCGTCAGCAGTTTGTGAAAGGAATCTGAGTATTAACTATAGAAGAATTGTTAAGGTGAAGAACGTACTTGGAAAGAACGGTTATTTATTAAGGTACGAAAAAGTGATTTGTAAAGGCTACAGCCAAACAGCTAAACAGCTAACAGCCAAACAGCTGAACAGCTCAGGGTACAGGGTGTAATGTGACAAGACTTTGGTACAAAAAATGGAAGTTGGGAAACTTCAATCAAGGAATGAATAGAGGATCAAAGTGCAGTGACTAAACAACACTTTGACCATAAATGTTATTCACGCGCCAGCTGCATAACTTGCCTTAGAAATTTTCATCAACTATGTTGCGCCAATACAGGGTCACTCCTGTGTTAGCGCCACTTAAAGCTCCACTTCCATTTCTCAACAGGCGCCACTTATTTTTATACAGAGCAAGCACTGTATAGGGCGCCACTTGCATACTTGGAGCCACTCAATTTATTCAAGGCGCCACTAAATTCAATACAGGGCATCAGCTGTGTAAGGCGCCACTTAGCCCTTAGCCAATCAAATTCAAGCAGCCTACTTTATTTGAATTAAAGTCTACAGCAATTAAATTGGAGGAGTCGTCTTCTCCAACAACAAAAATAATATGTAGAGAGCAGCCATGGCCGGGAGCAAGAAGAGCTAATTTATACACACCCATACCTTGCTTCCGGTTAGATATTAGGACCCGGTTCTTTAACGAAAAATGCTCAGGGCTCCTAGATATCACTCCCTACGGACTCAGTTTTTCCTTGTACTAATTTAGATATATTTGTATAGGAACTGAGCCTAATATTTTTGTGTTAGTAGCAAAGAACTAATTTGTTCTTTGGAAGCCAGTTATATTTTTAACTGGGTGTAGCAACCTCAGGGATTATATACGAAAGTAATATTCCCCGAAACTTGTCTCCATAATTTACCTGCTAATTTTCTTGAACCTAATTGATTTATCCGATCTCACAGAAAATTAGTAGGCAGTTCACCTAAACACTACAAATGGCCAAACCCACTCTGAAGCAATAATTTATTTATCCGCAAATTCTGAAAAGAATTTAAATTATTGTGAATATCGTATTCAACCCCCCTTCTACGATATTTCGGGACCTAACAATTGGTATCAGAGCTCGCTGATTGATATACAAATCAGGATCCGTAGCTCAGTGAAGCTCACCGTGCCAAAGCTGGTTGGACTCAAAATGGAGGCCTTAGTTAAATAAGTTTAATTATAAACTTTTAATAAGTTTATTTTATAAACTTTTATAAAATTTGTTTTATAAACTTTTATTAGTTTATATTATAAATTTTAATTAGTTTATTTTATAAACTTAATATTAAATTTATTTTATAAACTTTTATAAAATTTGTTTTATAAACTTTTATTAGTTTATATTATAAATTTTAATTAGTTTATTTTATAAACTTAATATTAAATTTATTTTATAAACTTTTATTAAATTTGTTTTATAAACTTTTATTAGTTTATGTAATAAATTTTAATTAGTTTATTTTATAAATAAAATAAAGTTTATACGTAAAACATTTACTTGGTCCATTTCTATTCTCAGCAGCTTATGTACTAAATGGTGAAGTATTCTTCGGTTAGCAAACACGCGCCAAGTACAGAGGAGTGGAAAAGTTTTTTTTCTCACGCGTTGACTAGCCATCAGTTGAAGTCCACGCGCAACAGTCAAGCGCAACTTAGAAGCGCAACTTATTTTTTTTCAAAGGCAAGTTGTTGCGCCATTAGAAGGGCATCAGCTGTGGAGGTTATTTTTTTAGCGCCACACACGCGCCTAGCTACTTGAATTGCCTTAGAGAAATTTGCTGAAACTTGAGTTGCGCCTCTCCACCGTAGTCCCTGTGCTAGCGCCACTCATTTAGCATATGGACTTAGCAGATTATTCTTTGTGCTGTGTTGCGCTTATACAGGGTAATTCCTTGTATAGGCGCCACACAATGTCCAGGCGCCACTCACCCAAAAATATCAGTTTGGTACCCCAAGTTTTGTACCCTTTAATTTTTATTTTAGATTTATTTATTTTTTCAGAAAATTTAAAATTCTTGAAAACTAAATTTTTTCTTAAATATTAATTTACGATATTTTAATTTTTAAGAAAATTCAAAATTCTTGAAAATTAATTTGTTGTATATTTTTATTTTTGATTAATTTATTTTCTAAGAAAATTAAAAATTCTGTAAATCTAAATTTTTCTTAAATATTAATTCGAGGGTGCTTAAAGGGTTTGTAGTTGAAGATTTTTCCGGGCATTGAAGACAACAGAGATTGACTGAAGGTTATCCAATGAAGATTATTCTGGAACAGACTGAAGAAATAGTGGTTTTAATTTCCTCAGAGGTTTACTCCATAGGATCCCACTAATATTTTGGAAGCTGCAACAGAAGAGATTAATTTGGGTACAGGTTTTGGTTAATTTGAGTTGATTTTTTGGATGAAAAATCTTAGGGGTTGAAGTAGTGAAGGAGAACAGACTGGACAACCTGGAATCTCAGTACAAGCCTTAAAGTCTATTCTATAGGGAGATTACAGGAAGTTCGTGCTAACACTGCAGATCATCTAGAACACAGGATTACAGCCAACAGTGATTTAAGGATACAACCACATTGTCTGTAAAAGACATGTATGTGCTGAAAGCCTATGAACTAGAACAAGAGCTGAAGAAGATAATATTTGGTAAAGCAGGTTGTTAGCATATCCACTGTATTTGTGACCCAGGAACCAAATTTGATTGACGTCAAGGTTGAAAACCTCTGAACAGAAAAGAATTGATCCTAGAAGCTGAATTGAAGATGTTGTAGCTCGAGGTAGTGGTCAAGGTGTTGCATATAAATTTGACACTTTGGAATAACTTGAGAACTGGACTGCAAGTCAAGCCTGCATGGCAACAGGAAGTTCAGTGACATCAGATTCAGACGGAATCCAAATTCTTAATCTAAGGTCATTACCTATAGATTCCATAAAGGAGATTTTCAAGAACAGTTCAAGAGGCGGTTGCAAAACAGGGATGGGTGATTATAGAAGACAAGATCAGGGGTTTGCTACATAATTTGAAGAAGACTGTACAAGCAAAAGATGACAGACACTATGTTGGGTTAAAGCAGGAATCTCAGGCATTAGTGAGGATGCAGCAAGGGAAAGCATTTGTTGATGAAGTTAAATGCAAGGCTGATTCTATCAGTGACAGTGATGAACCAAATGGATAACTGGCATCAATGACCAACACTGGAGATGAATCACTATGCACTTCACAGGTACACATTCTAACTAGTATACGTTTATCTAATTCAGAACTGTATGTTTATTAAGTTTTGAAATGTATTATATTCATGACAGCATGTTAGCATCTTAGGACTTAAATGCTTAATTGATTACTAAGAATAAGATTGCATGCTAGGGTTCATGAGTTTAATTAGTACATTTCATACTTGATTTTATTTACAGTAAAATGAATATTTAGAATTAGATAGGGTGTTCTAGACGGTTAGGTGTATCCCTAAACATTTGCTGGAACTTGAGTTAAATCTTTTGTGATTTAATACCTCTGCTAATGTTGTGAAAATTGCTAATAGATAAACAGGTCATAGATCAGATTTTATTTGTTCTTAATGTCAAATGACTTGTTAATTGTTTATGTGCTTATTTTCATATGATTTGCTTTTACTCACATAGTTGCACTTAAATGTCATATTAGATCATGTATTGCTTGTTAGGGATAGAATAATAAAAGATGGTAGAATTATCTAAGTAGTCAGTAATATTTGTTGATTCGAGGATTAATCTAAAACTGACTTAGGTAATTAGAGATAGTTTAAATGTTAGACAACGACAGAATGGATTAGACAGAATTAGTAATTAATTTGTTAGTTCTACTATCCATGTGCTTTTAGAAGATTGAGTATTGAATTTTCTAATATGCATAACATGCCTGAATTGCATAATTCTTATCTACAATGCGTTGAAGCTAAATGTTTACCATGTGTTCTTACTTACATGCTTGTTTAGTTAAATTTGAAAATGCATATCTTAGGACTTGCATAATCTTAGACAAAGCATGTATAAGAATCACAATAGGGTAAAGACTGCTAGTCCACCTTAAGTTAGGTTGGTATCACTAGTCTCATAGCCTTAAGACTACTTTGTCAAGGCTGCTGTATATGAGAAGTGATCAGTCAAAGATAAGTTTGTGCATGTTAAGGTTGAAGCTGTTGTTACCTTTGATAATATCTCTAACCCATCTGGACTCAATTAAAGTTGAGTACCAAGAAGCTTGATCATTTGTGATTGCAGAGTATGTTATGAAAGGCAAGAGTTATGTGACTTCGTGACATTTATTGTTCGAGGCATATGATTAAGATTAAAGCTCTGACATCACAATTGGTTGAGAAGGCCTCCCCGATGGTAACCTTTGGAGATGACAGCAAAGGATGTACAAGGGATATGGCTATCATGTTTTAAGAACTGTCATCATTGGAAGCAACTTACTTGTGGAAGGACTTAAGCACTAAAGGGCACTAGGGAATTCTTTTTCAAGGGTTTTCTAGAAAGGTGTTTGATCTCAAGCAAGAAGGTTGGAAGCTCGCTCAACTGAGAGTGAGAAAATTTGTTCGTAGCTGACATGGAATTTGGATGCGAAGGTGAAGTCAACTTATCAGTGAAGCTTCATCAATGAAGAGTTAGCTATGGCAAAAGAAGCTCTCACACTTGTCAGTCTACAAGGCAATGGATTCTTTGATAAAGATGAAATTGGTGAGAGGACTGCTTCATATGGAATTCTATCCAGAAGGACATTTTAAAGTATGTCAAATAGGGAAGTCAATGGAAACATCACACTGAAGAAAGGTCATGAAAGAAATATGCTTAGTGGTGACTGAAATTGGTAACCCTAATTACGATTTGGTGATGGTCAAACATTCAACAGACAAAATGTCACAATGATGATTGATCAAATAAGGAAGATCAAGTTGGAAACAATTGGTAAGCTGTGAGAACTTTGAAGTCAGATATTGGAACTGCATTTCGCGAGTGAAGTTCTAAATGAAGTCTGCACTGAAAAGGTATTTGGAAGCTGAAGCAATTAACACAGCATGCTGCTTTATTCAACAAGATCGTGAAAAGACATCATTTGAGTTAATGGCCAACCAGAAGTAAACACTGAAATTCTTTCGTGTGTTTGGAGGGAATTGATTTTTAAATGAAGATTTATTTGAGTAACTTGACAAGAAGTTAAGGCTCATGGAACAATTCTCCTCGGCTACTTATAAGTGATTAAAAGTCTGAATGTGACGACCAACTACACCAAGCTCTCAAGCATTCAAATGAACGACCATTCTGAATCTTTGACAAATTCAGATACTGATGTAGAAGCTGAGGTTGCAGAAGGAATTAATGTTTAGCAGCAACTCAGGGGGAGCAAATGAAAGAAGGATTTACTAGTCATACTCAACAATGAAAATCAAAGGATTTCATCAAGAACATTTCTGCCAAGACAAAAGGTCTGAAGTCAAATTCAATCCTGGAGTCTCGTTCTTAGTAATCCGGATTCGTGTGTAGAGGCTAGAAGTGCTATGCAAAGTAAAGAACAACTGTTAATAACTAACAATTGATATCTAGAGAAGCACTGATTGATCCAGATTGGGTGATTGCAATGCAAGATGATCTCAATCAGTTCGAAGGCAGAAAACAACTGAAGCTGGAACCCAGACCACAGACCACTAAAGTCGAAGCTGAAATTGGTACAGTAGGGGTTCACAGAAACTGGATGACTATTGGCATTGTTATGAGGGACAAAGCCAAACTGGTTGCTACAGGTTACTTTAAAGTAGAAGGTATCGACGATGATGGAAACAGAATCTTCGGGACTTTCTAGATCAAGCAGTAAGCACCAGTGACGAGACTTGATCCTTTGGGACTCATCAATGGGGACCTAACAATTTTCAGGGACCCAACGATTAAGACCAAACAATTGGTATCCCTAGCACATGTGGAGCATTCAAGCATGAAGATCTAACAGATGAATGTGAACAAGTGCACTCCTGAATAGTGAGCTAGAAGATGAAGGTGCAGATCCATTACAATTTGTATATCATTCTCTTCGCAAGCTTTTCTATGATGGAGGTAAAGGATTCAAGCAAAACGTCAAGGACATGGTATGACTCTCTAACTGTTAATTACTTAAAAATGATTCTACATTAGAGTTGTTATACATATCTCTCTAGAAATGCTAGGCACACACAATGACATATATATGTGCAAGTATACCTTAATTCTCGATATGCCTATGTGCAAGTTTCCAAGTGGATACTAGAGAATCTTATCTTATAGCTAAGTTATGAATTGTTAGATATCTTAGGGGATTACCAATTCTTGGAATCTGGGACCCTTAAGATAATAGGTTTAACCTAATTGGCTATATAGATATAGATAATGCAGGTTGTAAGAAAGACAGGGAAGTCATTCCTAGAAGCTGTCAATTTCCAGCAACTCTGTTGAAGCTCTTAACACCACTGAAGGAACAAGCGCATGGACACCAGGTATCATTTCTTTTGAGAGTGTCCATAGTCGAATAACTTGCAGATGTTTGCTAAATGACTTGATGAATTCATTTTATCTAAGTTGGTTAGTAAACTTGGGATATTATTAATATACATATTTGTTGAAAATCCCATCTGCAAGAAATTCTCAAATGAGTTCACAAGTATTACTTTTTCCCGATCCAAAGGACTTGTGAATTTATTTGAAATCCAGATCCTCATACTTTTTGCTATTAATTTAATTATCATGCTTACATTGTAATATGCATGAGTGGTAGTTAAATTATTTAGCATAAGTTAGAAGCATAATTATTTGTATGTCTTAAATATTTAGTGAGTATTAGTCAATGATATCTTGCTTAATTGCTCTGATATTTTGCTCTGATATTCTTAAATATTTTATTACAAATAATAGTGATACTTTTGATATTAGTGACGGTATTTAGAATTTCTGTTCTAAATAATCAATGCAAATTTCAAAACTCACTAATATTGGAAGATGAAGTATTTTCTAAGTTATGTGTATAAAATTCTCAATATTTTATATACTTAGAAAATATTTCTAAAAATAAGTTTGTTTGCGAGGAGTTGTAAAAAGAATCACAAGTATTATTTTTTCCCTATATAAAGGACTTGTGAATTTCTTTTCAACTATTACCTCGAGCTTACGTATATCAATTAATAATTGTTATGAGCACGCTTACAATGTGCAAAGTGACAATTATTAGATATGGCGTAGGAAGTTAGATGCTAATATTCAATCCAATGAATATTTTAGTATTTAGCGAATTTATTTTATCTTATTGAAATTATGGATTGAAGCAATTCAATGATTATTAGTTTCATAATTTTGATTTGATAAAATAACAGAAGCACAATTTCTTGCATCTTGAAATTATTGATGAATATCAAATAATTGGTATCAGCGTGCAATTAATTGTGATATTTTTAATATTAGTGATAATACATAATGTTTATTTAAAATCACTAATAATAAAAATATATAACAATGCTTTTTGTTCTGCTGAATGATTGCCATGTTTAGTTGATATACATGCATGTGATTGGCAATTGCTTAGTACAGCATAAGTATTTAATTTATTTTGATTTATTTAAATCATGAAGATATAAAACAATACAATGAAATATCTGTTCCATGATTTAAATAAATTAAAATAAATAAGAAGCATAATTATTCGTAGTATAAATATTCTCTTTTATTACTTTGTGATAATTGAACAATATTTTATTACAAAATAATTATGATATATAGTTTTCTTTCTTTGACTGGTTTACAATCCTGAATGTATTTAAAAGAAATTTTTGTCTATTTCTTTGTCAAAATGTTTTATTCAAAGATACATTCATTTGTCTATCAGTTTTAGTTAAGAAAACTTAAGAATTCTTTTTCAAAACTTCTCTTTTGAAAAACTTTTCTTTAGGATAATCTTTCTTTTATCTCGAAAGTTTATCCTCTCCCAAAAGCTTGTTTTAAATGTTTTATCTAACAAAGCTTTTTCTCTCTTTTGAAAATGTGTTTTAAACTTCGAGGTACCAATCACTTGTAAAATAATTTGTTTTCAAATACTTGTTTCAATGTATGTTTCACAGTGATTCAGAGTACCAAAACAGTGGTTGTTGCTTTGAAGGCCTAGTACTGTTATGTTAAGCATTCATCCTAACCCCAATTGTCATGTTTTTATTTAAAGTCGGGGATATTATCAGGCAGACGAAAATGATGTAAATCATAATTGCATTATGAGTCGGAAAATCATTGTCTTCTATCTGATAAGGATGTTTTGCAAAACTGTTTTCAAAACATATAGTGCTTAGGTTTAATGGAAAAGAGTCATTTTATTGAGATATAATTTGGTAGAAGAGTTGAATTTCTTATCTGTTGTAAATTCCCGCGTTTTATTATGGGAAGTTTGCCTTATAAGAAATTCATAAGAGATAGAATTTTTTCTCTGATACTCCCGCGTTTTATTATGGGATAAGTATCTTAAGGAAAATTTCTATTGGTGTCATGCTCTTAAATGATTAATTCTTCGATCTGACAAAACTCTTTTATTAAAAGGACTTAAGTGCAATCATTTACCATTCCTTCTTATATTTTTCCTTCTCCTTGAGATGAAAAATATGTTTTGGAATGTTAAACTGATTATCTTTTTATCTCATTTAAATTGATTTTATCCGTTTAGCCCCCAGTGGCTACAGAAGCTGGCCAGGAGGTTGAAAACCCATCAATCTCTGACCCAGGCCTTAATACCAAACACTCATTTCATCCACTTCCATATATTAACCCTTGGAGATATAAGGAACTTATGTTTGTTAGAGGTTGATAAGGGAGAAATAAGGATGAAGTCGGCAGTGCACCCACAGCTCTACCTCCAGCGAAGTAAAGAAGTATATAAACTGAGGTATCTGTAAGCTCATCTGTATCTTCTCAAAAAGATGCAGAGCTGAAAAGGCAATAAAACTGTCTCTGGAATCATTCTCTCAATAGGGTGAGTCCATTGAAATTCGCTCGTCAGCCAGAGCAACTTGTAATGAGTCAAGCACACCATCGGCACTCACGCTGATGGTAAGCCTAAACAGATATATACTAGGAACCTTATATAATTTTTAGGACCTAACAATCCTAACAGTTATACTAGGGGCCTAACAATTGGACACATTGCAAGGCGTGCACAGTGTGAGGTATAGGCATGTTAACAAACACCCGTCATTGGGTTACGAGGGAAACGTAGACTCTAATTTGCCATTCATTACATTGTCTACTACGTCGCCCCTCCTGGAAGGAACATTTCCAGATCCTGAAAAGGAATGTCCACCTCCCGTTTACGGAGAAGGTGTGAGGCAACTCCTTGATAGAACAAGGCAGGATTCCCAAAAAGATTTTAAAATCTTGGGATAACCCATCTCAAAGAGGTGAGGCTCCACTAGATAGTGATTTAGCAATTGCTATTGAGGCTGGTGTGGGACAGTGCTTATGCATGATAGATCAAGAACACCTCTACGAGGCAATTCCCCACTTGATAGTGATTCAGTTCATTCTGATGAATCAGGTGTTGGGAATGTATGAATTGACGGATTTCACTTGCAGGTACAGAAGGCTAAATTTGGAATGCAGAGTGAAAGTGAGAGAGAGAAACACTTAAGTGAAAGTGAGGGAGAGATACACTTGAGTGAGAGATAGGGAGAGAAAGAGTGAAACACTTCTAAGTGCTCGACACTTGAGTGTAAACACCAACAGAACGTAGTAGAAGTGAGGAAACCATAAGCCAAACACTTACCCTTGCTACTTGCTACTTCTGAAAGAAAAGTTACTATATTTTTTCCCGATCAACGTCAGACGAGAACCTTCTTTGAAAGACAAACCATTCAAAAGTGGACCTATCAATATCGTGCTATCTTTAAAAATGGGCCATTGGAGGATTCCTCAACTAAGGGGGAGAATTTATAGGAAAAAAAGGTGAAGTTAATAAGTCTTATCTTCATATCCTTCAGAAGAGTTAAGAGTTAATCTCCTAAAGGGGTTCGTATCCTGGACTCTTAAGGTAAGTTCCCGGATCCTGGAAGATCAATCCTGGAGATCCTTGGGAAAAGGGGTTCGTATCCTTGGGAGAAGTTAATAGCCTTAGGGGGAGATTTTAGACAAGAAGAAGAAAATCTTATCTTCTGATCCTGAGGGGAAACAACAGATATATGGGAGAATCAAGAAGCTGTATTCTATACTTGGAAGAACAGAAATGACTATTCCATTGATTTTCTAAAGGGAGAAAAAGAATAAGAAGGAGAATCACATTCGTAGGGGGAGAACATCATTTGAGCTATGTTCAGTATTGATTGAAGACATACCTAGGAATAATGATTCTTATGAAGCTCTGTTCGTGATAAGTTCTTTAAGTTCACACTATGAAGGATTTTGAAATGGAGAAAGCTCAAACAGACAGAAATGAAGATGATACCACTTGAATATCAGTTCAGTGTCAGAGGAACAAGCATCTCTCATTTCAGTTACAGAAGAAATCTGGAAATGCATTATCTGATCCAGAAAAACCAGTAGCATTATTTACAAGTCTCGGGCGATTACTTTTTCTAGTTGTTAGTTGAGTTATCCTCCCTAGGTGATTTGTTTGCTAAGGTTTAACAATCAAATAGGGGGAGATTGTTGGAGATTACGAAGCTGTATAAATAGTAATCCTGATAACTCAACACTAGAACAGGACAAGTAAATAATACTACGCCTACACAGAAATCAGGAAGAAATGAAGACAAGGCAGATACAGTGAATCAAGACATTAGAAGAAGTTTTGAAGTCTACTACAGGTCACTGAAAGAAGTTCATTAATATGTTCAAGCCTCAGTGAAGAATAATGTGTAAAGACTTTCAGGTGTTCAGAAGTGTTGAAGATTCAGTATAGAAGTGCCACAAGAAGATTTCAGTGTATTAGCATTGATTGAAGATAGACAGTGTTCGAAGCATAGGAATCTAGAAGAATTGAAGACATGGTAAAGACAAGTGTCTAAGTACCAGAAAAGATTCCAGTGAAGTTACAGTGTTTATTAACAGTCAGTGTTCGAAGCAATGAAGTTGCTGCAAACTTAACAATGTACGTAATGCAATAATACGAAGACCTGGATCGAAGTTAGTCGCCTGTGAACCAGACCAGTTGCACTAGGCGTCAGCAGTTTGTGAAAGGAATCTGAGTATTAACTATAGAAGAATTGTTAAGGTGAAGAACGTACTTGGAAAGAACGGTTATTTATTAAGGTACGAAAAAGTGATTTGTAAAGGCTACAGCCAAACAGCTAAACAGCTAACAGCCAAACAGCTGAACAGCTCAGGGTACAGGGTGTAATGTGACAAGACTTTGGTACAAAAAATGGAAGTTGGGAAACTTCAATCAAGGAATGAATAGAGGATCAAAGTGCAGTGACTAAACAACACTTTGACCATAAATGTTATTCACGCGCCAGCTGCATAACTTGCCTTAGAAATTTTCATCAACTATGTTGCGCCAATACAGGGTCACTCCTGTGTTAGCGCCACTTAAAGCTCCACTTCCATTTCTCAACAGGCGCCACTTATTTTTATACAGAGCAAGCACTGTATAGGGCGCCACTTGCATACTTGGATCCACTCAATTTATTCAAGGCGCCACTAAATTCAATACAGGGCATCAGCTGTGTAAGGCGCCACTTAGCCCTTAGCCAATCAAATTCAAGCAGCCTACTTTATTTGAATTAAAGTCTACAGCAATTAAATTGGAGGAGTCGTCTTCTCCAACAACAAAAATAATATGTAGAGAGCAGCCATGGCCGGGAGCAAGAAGAGCTAATTTATACACACCCATACCTTGCTTCCGGTTAGATATTAGGACCCGGTTCTTTAACGAAAAATGCTCAGGGCTCCTAGATATCACTCCCTACGGACTCAGTTTTTCCTTGTACTAATTTAGATATATTTGTATAGGAACTGAGCCTAATATTTTTGTGTTAGTAGCAAAGAACTAATTTGTTCTTTGGAAGCCAGTTATATTTTTAACTGGGTGTAGCAACCTCAGGGATTATATACGAAAGTAATATTCCCCGAAACTTGTCTCCATAATTTACCTGCTAATTTTCTTGAACCTAATTGATTTATCCGATCTCACAGAAAATTAGTAGGCAGTTCACTTAAACACTACAAATGGCCAAACCCACTCTGAAGCAATAATTTATTTATCCGCAAATTCTGAAAAGAATTTAAATTATTGTGAATATCGTATTCAACCCCCCTTCTACGATATTTCGGGACCTAACAAAAATGGATTCACAAGAGGTACCATTGACAAAACTCTCTTTATTAAAAAATATAAAGGTGATATTTTGCTTGTCCAAATTTATGTTGATGATATTATATTTGGATCTACTAATGATAATCTCTGTGAAAAGTTTAGTCAACTAATGCAGTCAAATTATGAAATGAGCATGATGGGAGAATTAAACTTCTTTTTGGGGCTTCAAGTCAAACAGAATGATGATGGAATTTTCATCAATCAAACAAAGTATGTAAAAGAACTGTTGAAGAAGTTTGATATGCAAGATTCTGCATCTGCTAAAACTCTCATGTCAACAGCTACTAAGCTAGACTCTGACCCAAAGGGTAAGAAAGTTGACAACACTAGTTACAGAGGTATGATTGGCTCATTGTTATATTTAACTGCTAGTAGACCAGATATAATGTTTGCAACTTGTCTGTGTGCTAGATTTCAAGCTGACCCTAGAGAATCACACTTAATAGCTGTGAAAAGAATTTTTAGATATCTCAAGGGGGCACAAACTCTTGGACTTTGGTATCCTAGAGAGTCAGATTTTTTACTAATTGGCTATTCAGATTCTGACTATGCAGGATGCAAAGTAGATAGGAAAAGCATAATAGGACAATGCCAGTTTCTTGGCAACAGATTAATTTCTTGGTTTAGCAAGAAACAACAGACTGTATCAACCTCAACAGCTGAGGCTGAATACATTGCAGCTGGAAGTTGCTGTGCTCAAATCCTGTGGATGAGAAATCAATTACTTGATTATGGACTAACATTCTCAAATATTCCTATGTATTGTGATAATACTAGTGCTATTAAAATTGCAGAGAATCCAGTCCAACACTCCAGAACAAAGCACATTGATGTCAGGTATCACTTTATTAGAGAACATGTTGAAAATGGTACTGTGACACTTCACTATGTTCCAACTAACAGACAGATTGCAGACATTTTAACAAAACCACTTGATGAGTCTACCTTTCTCAGACTTGTAGGTGAATTAGGCATGTTAAATATATAAGTGATCAAAAATTACAAGAAGCAAGGTATGTACTTTAATTATAGTCCCTGTCTTAACACACTGTGATTAATTGTTAGTGCAACATTTTGTTTGGTATTTTACCTTGACAGAGTCTAGACTCTGACGAGTCTGTAGACTCTGAAAGTTAGTAGACTCTGAAAAAATTATCTCCTAGACTCTGAAACGGTTAAAATTCGCGCCTGCAGACTCTAATTGCATTTAAAATGTTCAAATGACTTGAAATAGGCGGTAACAGTTATTTTTTTGACCGGATACAGGCTGTAGACTCGTGTGTATTGTATGCAACTTGAACAAAATAGAATTTTTCATACAATTTACTCACTTGTTTATTGCAATTGATTTCTAAGGCAAAAAAAAAATTATTCACAGAGCTTTTTACGAACCCTTGCTAAATTCTTCAAGCTTCTCCACCACTTTCAACTCAACAACTTTAATGGCTGTCGTTTCTACTGTCATGAGAGGACCCAAGGCGATTGCGTTCACATTTGGGGATTTCGAGTTCATGACCACATATCATGTTGCTACTCTTGGAGATAGGAAAGGGGTAGACGATGACTACTACCCTGTGATGGATTTCTTGGAACAATCCGAGCTACACTACATTCTCAAGGCATCACCAGTCATTCACATGGATGCTGTATCACAAGCATGGAGCACTGCAAAGGTAGTTGATCCTTCTCAGGATCAACCAGGTAAAATAATGTTTACCTTTGGTTCGACTACATTTGATGTCACTGCAGATGTGCTTAATTTTGTGTTTAAACTGCCTGTTAAGTCTACTTTTGATGAAATTGTATCTGATGATGACATTAAAAGCATGTTTAAGGCAATAGGTTATTCTGCTAGCTTAGATAACATGAGCAAGATAACTAGGCCTTACTTAAGGAAAGAATGGTCTTTTTTCTTCGATCAAATTGCTAAGTGTTTTACTGGTAAGTGTAGTGGATTTGATGCTATTACTGCTATTACTTATCAAATTGGTCATAGTCTCCTATTTGATAGAATAATCAACATTGGTGATATGTTGCTCACTCAAATGGGAGCAAAATTAAATAATGTGCATGAGGGGAGAAAGAAAGTCTACTATCATAGATTTCTTATGATTCTCCTCAATCACTTCATTCCTGACATGTCAACCAAGTTGGCAGATGATTGTTGTGTGCAGGCATACAAACAGCAAATGAGGATATTCTCTGACATTAAGAGAATTGATGACAAAAAGAAGAGTCTACCTGCAATGACATATCCACAGGTAATGCAGGTAAAACTCTCATCCTACAAACCTTCTATCTACAATGCTTCATTTTTTTGGTGGTGAAATGGTGCAGGAACAAGTAATGGAGAGTCCCCCTGCACCTACCCAAGTCACCCAATCCCCTTCAATTATACAATCTTCCAAACCAAAATCCAAAAAGAAACCAACCTCTGGTGTCTCTCAACAGGCACCAGTTGTAAAGAGGAGAAAATTAATTCAATTTAGGCTTATAGATGAGCACAGTGATGAGGAGCTCAATCCACTAGAGAAGCAAGTTGTTGAAGGACTTTCTTTGCTAAAGGAAGGTCATGATACACTTGATTCTAACCTTCAAGCCAAGTCTGTAGACTCTCAAAAGGCTACAGACTCTGAAAAACCTAGGGAAGTACCTCATATTGAGTCTCCTGAGAAATCTTTTGCTAAGAAGTACAGAAGGTTAAGGAAGGCTTATTCTGCACACACACACAAGCCTATTATTATTACTAACCCTATTTTGCAGGAAACAGATGCTCCCAAGGCTCCTGCAGAGCCAGACTCTGAAATCAAGAAAACACCTGAACCAGAGTCTAATGTTGAGTCAGAGTCTAGACTGCCTTTAGACTCTGATCATGACACATTTTGGGAAGGAATGCCATTGGATGCAGCCTCATGCCTAATTGATGAGATCATTACTCCAAGTGATGAGGCACTGCTATTCTTATATACTTTGGTGGAATCAGTTGAAGATCCAGAACAATATCAGACTAAATCTCAAGTCTTGGATTTTCTTTCAACCTATGAAGCCCTAAGGAAGAGAATGGAACAGGAGCTACAAATATCTGCACAGGATGTGGTCAAAAATCTCTACAGCTACCTATTCAACTCTTCATTCCAAGTACAAGCAGCTGGGCTCATAGAAGGCAGAACAAATGCAGTTCTCAAAGCACTAGGTGTGCCAGACTCTGAACAGTACATTTCAAAGAAGCCTAAAAAGCTTAAGGTCCACAAAAGGAGAGCAACAGAGTCTGTTGCTGAGTTGGAAACTGAGATTGAGCAACCAGTTTTTAACTATGAAGCAATTTGGGATAATGGAGTTACCTACAGGACAGCCATTCAATGGATCTCTCAAATTCAACCTCTGTCAAGACAGGTGGCTGACTATCTTGTCCATAATATAGGTACAATTGCCAACAAATACATCTATCCAACCTACCAAAGTAGACTGGATCAATTCAAGGGCACTTATTTTCAAAGAGTAAGAAGGGAACTGCAGGACCTCTTCAATCTCACAGATGCCCAGGCAATCAATGCAATCCATCTCAGGGCCTTTCATCACAAGTTGGATGCATTTATTCTTGAAGAACAACAGGAGGTAGCAGGTGGTGCAAGGCAGTTGGAGGATGGGACTAGTGCACCAGTGGTGACTAGTGATAAAGATGCTCAGTCTGCCTCACCCACACAAGAACCACCTAGTCAGAGGTTGGGTGATAGTGGGGCAAGGGAGTATGCTGTTGAGCCCTCCTTGACAACTCACCAAAGAGCTGATGAGAACCCCAGTGATATGGGAGGACAGACTCTGATGGATGCTCATGAAGAAATTTCCCAATCTATTCTATCAGAGTCTATCCACCTTGAGGGGGAGTCCCATGCACAAACAGTCAAAGATGGTAACACTCAGACTCTGGCTTCTAATGAAGTCATACTGAAGCAGTCAGAGTCTGAAGTAGACCCTGAGACTGGAATACTAGAGCCAACAGACTCTGAAAAGAGAGAAGATGCTAGTAAGGGTTCAGAATCTGTTGATGCTCACCCCTTGGTGGAAACCCCTAGCCTTCAGACATTTGAAGGGGTTCCCCTCCATCAAGGTGGTTCAGGTATTGAAGCACCATTTTTATCTCTCAACCCCTCTTCTGTAGGTTTATTGAGTTCACCCTCCAAATTGAGTGAAAAAATATCTGAGAGGCTGGCACTGGACCAGGCAAAAGGAGAGGTAGAAAAGGCTGTAGAGAGCCTGAGTGAGTTTGAGAAAGTGGGCGTCCAACCCCACTGTGAGCATGAGAGAATAGGGTATCCTGAACCTAGCTTTACTTATTGGGATCAAGATTTTCCAAAGAGTTGGTCCAATGAGTTGGAGCAGGGGATGGATGACAATTCACTATGTCTGATTGTGCAGATTGGCAAACAGGAGGAGGCTCTTGCTGCTCAGAAATCATTTACACAGAGACCCCAACTTCACCTGGTGGATTCTCTAGCAAGGAGAGCAGATAGAGTCATGGAGGCTTTGGTGGATAACCCTGTCATTTTCACTGAGGCTGCAACATTGAAGTCAGAAGAACCACTTTTAATAATGCCTATAAGGGCTAGACTTCTAGAGTCTACAGTCTCTGATCACTCTCAGGAGGAGTCAGGGTCTATAGTCCCGTTTGTAGTTTCGGAGTCTACACCACCACCAGAGTCTACCCCTCCATTCACAAAGCTAGAGCCTGTTGCTGAGGAATGCACTTCTGCAGATGATGATCATGATACTCCTTCTTTTATCTATTTTGATCAGGTGTTTCCTCAGTCTTGGGTGTAACGATCGAGGTAATTAAATCTATTTGGATAATATGAGGTATATGATTTATGTGTTTTAATGTGTTAAGATATGATATGTGGTGATTTTATATGTCCAGTTGACTGTCTGTTTGACCGTATTATGCTTAAGTGATTTAATTAAGTGATTAATTGATTTTTCATGCTGAATTGAGTGACTGTTTGATTTTTATAAAATTATTGGTGTGTCCAATAATTATGAAATTTTATATGTAGCTCCTATGTGATTTTAGAGACTTTCTAAAAATGGTGATGTATTTAATTCTAGTCTCAGTGATTTTATATAAATCTTTCATTTCTGTTTTATTCTAGAGATATTACTCTTCTAAATTCCATATTTAATTATTGCAATGTCCAAAAATCATGAAACCTGTACCAAAATGTTTCATAAATATTCTGAGACTTTTGAAAAATAGAAGTTTATTTTATTTGAGCCCAAAATTATTTTTATGATTTTTCTACTCTTATTTTCTATTTCTACACTAAAACTTCCAAGATTTTTAGTTAATTATTTATTTATCAGAAAAATATTTCAAAAATATGGGTGAGCTTCTAAATTCGTATTCTTTATTTTAAAAATATAAAACTCATTTTGTACCCATTTATACCGTAAATTCGATTTATTAAATGATTTAATTTCGGAAAATAGCAAATGTGAAATTACTATTTTACCCTTGCTTTTGTTATAACCTGCAACACCCACCCATTTCTCCCCTTGCTCTGCAACTAGCGTACCAGGTCGACTCTCTCTCTCTAGAACTACTGCGTGCGTGAGTGTGTGTGAGTAAATCGACTCGATGTTGTAGATTATTGAGTAGTTTAATGCTAGCAATGTTACTATGATGATTTGATTTCATTTTGTTGCAAAACTTATAAATGTTTGTATGTAGCCGTATGTATATTAATTTCTAGGGTTGCATGCAAGCTCCATTAGTACCTTGATTGCAGTTATAGTGTCTTTATTTAGCTATACTCGAAGATTGAAGGTAGATGGAAGCAAAAAGAACCCGAAACGGGTCTTTGTTCTTCATCGCCGTCGCCGGCGATGAACTCCGGTGAGCCGGCGACTCAACTAGCTTCATTTAGCTTCGATTTTAATAGTAATGATTACTATGAGTATTAATCTAAGGGCTTCTATGATTGCATGTTTGTTTCTTGAGTTTTCCGATTTATGATCAAATTTCCGGCCACGTTTTGCAATTTTCCGGTCATGGCCTCAAGTGCAGCTCGAGATTTGAACTTTGGGTGGGATAAATAGCTGCAATATAGTGGTTAGATGATTAATGAAGGATTGCGTGTGATTAATTGCAATTAGTTCGAAAATTTTGAATTAATTGAATAATTTTATATTCGATTTTTATGTAAATGTTATAATTAATTTGGGGTCTTGTTCGATTTAAAAGAAATGCAGTAATTTGTAAATATTTCATATGTATAAGTTAAGTATAGGGCTGATTTTCTGATTCTACATATATAGTATATATGTTTTCGAATTAATAAGCATTTTATAATGCTAATTCTTGCAATTGATTGATTTAAAATCGTCATGGTCATATTCTCTATTTAACTTTATTAACGTGTATGATCACAAAAGTTGAAAGCAGGAATTTATAGTATATAGTTAAATGTACTATTAAAATGGATTAGTATTTGCATTATGATTAGACAATTATGTTCAAATTGTATGATTGGAGATGAGTAGGTTCTTCGGATTTTACTGCCATTGGTTGCTTATATGTATATAAATATACATGTCTACGTGTCTAAGTGTTATATAGAAATTGATTATGTGATTGTTTGAGTGATCAAGGGCTTTGAATTGCAGGATCATAATTCGAATATATATATATAATAATATATTAGAATTCTTGATTATATTGAAATGGTAATGGTATTATTATTGATTATAGATGTTGCTTGATTGATATGGAATTGGTACTAAACATGGTTGTATAATGGTATATGATTGACATTAATGTTTGGTTGTGTCGGTTGTATTCCGACGGATAGCTCCAATTACAGGGGAAGTGCTGCCAAAATTTTCTAAAACTAAAACAACCTTGTAAAGCATTATTGGCACACCACTTCTGTATAGGAATGACTATCAGTCAGGAATATTGTAGATGATCTAATTGTCTATGTGATACTTGCTTGCCAGTGTAGAAGTGATTTTAGTAGAATATGTCTATAGTGGATTATATATGTGTTTAAGGGTTGCATTATCGAAAGGGTAGAATAGTTAGACGTTAAAGAGAACGTCGAGAGTTTATAAGATGCTGATATAGTACTATTATGTGTAGCTACGAAGGATATTGAGGTGAAGGATAAAGGGAAAGCTAAAGTAGAGAGTTAGTGTCTGGTGTAGGCGATCTACCTGTTCCACAGCTGTAGCATTCCTTGTTTGAGGCAAGTAACTACTGCCTAATCTCTTTTAAATTAAGCCCTGTGTTATGAACTGCTCTATGACTCTGCAACTGTGTTATCCTATTTCAACTGTTTTAAATTACAGCCTGCTTTACTTTAATTGATTTACTTAAACTGCAACCTTATACCAGTCTTGATTTCACTTTAACTTTTCAATCCCTGAACTGCTGTTGACAACTTATAAACTAGTTTTAAAAATCTTAAACCAGAGACATTAAACTGTGACTTATGCTATCACCATTTTTTTTAACAATAATTGCTTAAACTTAAACCTTAAAAGAACCCTGTTATTTAGGCCTAACTACTGTTCTGATTAAATGTTTTACAACTGTTTTCAAAAACAACTGTTATACCTATGAATTGACCCTGCATCTTGACTTCACAACTTTAACTTGTTTTTGATTCCCAGTTCATGATTTCTGCCTACTTTATTACAACAGAGACTTGTTTTGAGATTTACCCTGGAATAAACTTTACCTCTGTCTAATGATCTTAAAAATGGATTTAAATATGGAATCCGACTTTCAAGAAGTCTTTTTCATCAAATGATTTGGTAACTTTAAAAAGAAAGGTTTTGGTTATTATAGGAATTCCGATCAAAATGGTTTCTGCGGATTCCTATAGGTTGGAGGCGTAAGAGGCCGAGTGACGCCGGTCCAGCACTTTTTATGTGTAGACTATAATGAGATAGTCAATGGCTATAATGAGATAGCCCAAGGCCAATGGCAATAAGTGCCTTTATGAGTACTCCTTATGTCCAGAGGGACTTTAGTCCGTTATGGGGACTTTACGTGGCTGATCACCCGTATTGTCTGGCGTTGTGAGAAAACTTCAACCAAAATGATTGTTTTAAACAGTAAAGGTCCTAATGAGAGGACAGTTTTATAAAATGTTTTGAAAGAATCAATCCTAAGGAAAGGATAGTTTTATATAAATGGACTTTGAAATGTTTAATAATGAAAAATTGAAATGCCCTGTTATATCATGCCCTTTTTCAGCTTAAACTGTCAGTCCTATCTTGACTTCACCTTGTTTCAATTGTTATACATTATTTTCCTGTTATCCAGCTAACCCTGCAGATTACTCTTATACTTCCACCTGGTTATTACTTTCCAGCTTCTTGTTTATTCTGTACCAGTTATTGAAATTGTTTAACCCTGCCAGCAGTTTTATAAAAGAAAGTTTTGCGAGTAATGATTACCCTGACTAGTATGTTAATTAAAATTTTGGGACAATGAGGTCCAGAAATGATTTAAAGCATGGTTTTGAGAAAAGTCTTTTAAATTATGTATAAGCCTGTAGAACTATTTTTAACCAGTATGTTTACTTGCTGAGCTTTTGTAGCTCATTCTTTTATTTTCTAACATCTACAGCTTTTGAGAATCATGGTCCGTATTAAGCAGACTGCTCGGAAGAATATGTCTTACATGAACTTTGCTAGGCTGGCTGAGAGGGAACAGGTAGGATCGAGGCAGAGTTGGAAGGAAAAGACTTTGTTTAGTCTTGTACTTTATTAGTAGATCTTGAGATGTTTCAGGAGTTGTAATATTATTTTGTTACTGTAAATTTAAATATAAATGAATGTAGTAGTGTGCTTGTTTCATACCATTACCTTGAAAGATCCAGGTTAGTAGTCGGGGTCATATTTATGCGTATTTTCTATTATTGTTAATTAGGGTGCATGCATTTAGAGTGTCAGTGACGCCTCGATCTAGACCCCGGGTCGGGAGGGCGCCACAGGTTGGTATCAGAGCTAAGGTTTTGGTCACTGAAACAAGCCAGGACTAAGTTAAACAAGTAGATCATTTAATAACAGAAGATAGAGTAATGGTAAGATAGGATTAGATATCGAAGAGTGGTTTAGATATTAGGATTTTAACTGTAGATTTAAGGTGATCTTATCCCTTTTTGCTTTACATATTATATTATTGCAGGCTCGTGGTATTGTTTCACAACCACCACCCTCTCCTAGTTCCTCTGATTCTTCTTCTTCGGATTCTGACGATGATGTTATAGTCATATCCAGTTCTGAGAGCGAGGAGGAGTTGATTCCTGAGCCCCTTGCTCAGCCTGACCTACCCTCAGGGAGTGCTTGTGCCCCTATTCGCCGTAGAGTTTATAGGCCAGCTATTACCCAAGGCCAGCTGAGAGTTCCCGAGCATCCTGTCGAGTGGTGGGAGGATCGCATTAGAGCTGTTGAGGAGGAGGGACGTAGGCAGATTGCGGCTAGGGCATTTCCAGACGATGTGGCGGAGCGGGCAGGAGAGTTAACCCGTGTGCTTAGTAGACTGCTGATTGGACTCAGGGCAGCCAGAGACAGGGATCACAGGGGTGATTAGATGTCAGGATGTTTGAGTGTTAGAAGGGACATTTGTTAGAGCCCTCTAGCACCCTTGCCAGATGTTATTTCTGTTTTCTTCCTAGTACTTTTATTTCGTGTTTGTACTTTAACTATCTTGCACTTTGGTACCTTTCGTATCTATGTATGTTTGCTTTTCAGTTCCAGTATCTTCCGATATATCTGTCATTTACTTTTTCGCACATTTGACCATAAACTGTTCCTTTCCTTTACCAGTACCTTATTTATACCTGTTGTGCTAACCTGTTTTCGATAGAACCTTTATATCCTTGTTGTACAGGCAACTTATGTAGTAATGATGCTACAAGATTGATTTCTAAATAGAGTTTTAATATTCAAAAGGTTTTAAAAGTATTTGAACTGTTTACACTATGGTGTAGTGTATTGCTTAATAAGTTGCTTGTTTCCCTATAGTAAATGCCGCCAAGAAAGAGAAACACCTCAAATTCGTCTCAGAACCAAAATACTCAAGATCAAAATCCCATGGACCCTACAGTTGCCCAACTCATTCAGCTGCTACAACAGCAAACAGCTCTTTTAACTCAGCAACAGCAAAGACCTTCTGCACCCCCAGCAGTTACTTTTAAATCTTTTCAAGCCGTGAAACCACCTGAATTTAAAGGATCCACAAACCCAGTAGAAGCCCAAACTTGGCTTAAGGAAATGGAAAAAGCTTTTCAGTTAGTAGACGTAGATGAAGATAAGAAGACTGAGTATGCTAGTTACTTTCTTAAAGCTGAAGCCGGTTACTGGTGGGAGTCTACGAAGATGCTTCAGGGGGAAGGTGTGATTTCTTGGGATCGGTTTACAGAATTGTTTTTAGAAAAGTACTTTCCTAGTTTCATGAAGGACCAGATGGAGATTAAATTTCTAGAACTGAAGCAAGGAGGTATGAGTGTAGCAGAGTACGAGGCCAAGTTTTCTGAGATGGCCAGATTTGTGCCAGAATTTGTCAACACTGACGTCAAAAAGGCCAAGAGGTTTCAGCAAGGCCTAAGGCCATGGATTAGAAGTAGGGTAGCAGTTTTTGAGCTGCAAAGCTTTACTGCAATAGTTCAAAAAGCAATGATCGTGGAAGGTGAGAGTGACATGTCCCAGAAGGAGAAAGATAACAGAAAGAGAAAGTTTGGTGCTAGGGAAGACAGTCAGGGACATGGTAATTTTAGAAACAAGTTTCATAGAAGGCCAGAAGGTCAGAGAAGTGATTCCCAGCAGATCAAGAATGATAATGATGGAAGAGGAAGACAAAACAATAAAGCTCAAGGTTTCAACCAGCCGAAGGCCATCAGACAGTTTGTTCCTGAATGCAAAATTTGTGGAAGGAAGCACTCTGGAGTTTGTAATAAGCCCAATATCACCTGCTTCAAATGCAACAGGAAAGGACATTATGCAGCGGAATGCAACAGTCAGAGTCAGAATCAAAATCAAAAGTCAGGGATCAAATGCTATAAGTGTGGCAAGCTAGGTCACATGGCAAGGGAATGCAAGGAACCTACACAGCCTACCAATGTTCTCCGAATAGCTGGAACTCCGTCTCAATCTTCAGCACATCAATCTAGAGCCAGAACCTTCAACATGACTCAGAAAGAAGCTATTCAGGACGTGGATGTGATATCAGGTACACTTCCTGTTAACTCAGTGCAAGCTAGTGTATTGATTGATTCAGGAGCTACTAAGTCTTTTGTATCTCAAGATTTTCTTGGTAAATTGCAATGTGAAGTCCGACCTTTGGATCAAGCCTTAGTTATAGAAGTAGCTAACCAGGCAACGATTCCAGTAAGCCAAGTTTGTCCTAGTTGTGACATTGAAATAGGCAGTTGTCATTTTCTTGCTAACTTGATACCTTTTAAGTTAGGTGAATTTGATGTAATTCTAGGGATGGATTGGTTGTCAGAATACAAGGCTCAAATAGATTGTAGGAATAAGAAGTTAAAGTTGAAAACCCTAAAAGGAGAAGAAGTTGAATTTCGAGGTACCCGTCAAGTTAAGAAGTTTTTGAATATTGCTCAGGCAAAGAGATTTCTGCGTCAAGGATGTGAGGCTTACCTAGCCTATGTTGTAGACACTGAGAAGAAGTCAGTTCAGTTAGAAGATGTTCCTATCGTCAACGAATTTCCCGACGTATTTCCAGAAGAATTACCAGGCTTACCTTCCGATAGGGAAATAGAATTCTCCATTGATTTAGCTCCAGGCACTGAGCCAGTTTCCAAAGCTCCGTATAGAATGGCGCCAGTTGAGATGAAAGAATTGGCGAGTCAAATACAAGATCTCTTGGACAAAGGAATTATAAGGCCTAGTGTGTCCCCCTGGGGAGCACCAGTTTTGTTTGTTAAGAAGAAGGATGGAAGCATGAGATTGTGCATAGATTACCGAGAATTAAATAAGCTAACCATCAAGAACAAGTACCCGTTGCCGAGGATCGATGATCTTTTTGACCAGCTGAAAGGAGCCGAATGGTTCTCAAAAATTGATTTAAGGTCCGGATACCATCAACTCAAGATCAAACCTGAAGATGTATCTAAAACAGCATTCAGAACAAGGTACGGACACTATGAATTTTTAGTTATGGCTTTTGGATTGACAAATGCCCCAGCAGCGTTTATGGATCTAATGAACAGAGTCTTTAAGAAATATTTAGACAAGTTTGTGATTGTTTTCATCGACGATATCCTGATATATTCCAAGTCAGAAGAAGAGCATGCAGATCATTTGAGAATTGCTTTAGAAACTTTACGAAAGGAAAAGCTGTATGCGAAGTTTTCGAAATGTGAATTTTGGTTGAAGGAGGTACAATTCTTAGGTCATGTTGTCAGTAGAGAAGGTATCAAAGTTGATCCGGCGAAGATAGAAGCAGTGATGAAATGGGAAAGGCCACGGACTCCAACAGAAGTCAGAAGTTTTCTGGGTTTAGCAGGATACTATCGTAGATTTGTTCAAGATTTTTCAAAGATAGCTACCCCTATGACCAAATTGACAAGGAAGAATGAAAAGTTTGTATGGAATGAGAAATGTGAAGAAAGTTTTGAAGAGTTAAAGCGAAGACTAGTGTCTGCCCCAGTTTTGGTGTTACCAGACGATCAAGGAAATTTTGTCATCTACAGTGACGCTTCACTCAAAGGCTTGGGATGTGTTCTGATGCAACATGGGAAAGTTATTGCATATGCTTCCAGGCAGTTAAGACCTCATGAATTGAAGTATCCTACACATGATCTGGAATTAGCTGCCATCGTATTTGCATTGAAGATTTGGAGGCACTATTTGTACGGAGAAAAGTGTGAGATTTTTACTGACCATAAGAGTTTGAAGTATATCTTTACTCAGAAAGAGTTGAATATGAGACAGAGAAGATGGTTGGAGTTGATCAAGGACTATGACTGCACAATCAACTATCATCCAGGCAAAGCGAATGTTGTAGCAGATGCTTTAAGTAGAAAAGAAAGATTGAATATAATGGTTTCGTCAGAAGAATTGATCAAAGAGTTTGAGAAATTGGAAGTAGAGGTATGTGATTCTGATTCAGTGGAAGAAATGGTGTATACAATGACTTTTCAGCCAGAATTGTTAGAAAAGATCAAGAGATGTCAAGAACAGATGATGAGTCAAGACAGAGCTAAGTTGACTGGAGAAGAGTTAAAAAGTCAGAAGGACAGTGAAGGAATCTTTAGGTTTTCCTCACGAATTTGGATCCCCAATGTTCAAGAGCTCAAGAATGAAATTTTGCATGATGCACATAGTTCAAGATACTCTATTCATCCAGGAAGCACAAAGATGTATAAAGACTTGAAGGAAAATTTTTGGTGGCCCAACATGAAAAGAGATGTGGCAGAATGGATCAGTAAATGTTATACATGCCAAAGAGTCAAAGCTGAACATCAGAGGCCCAGTGGATTGTTGCAACCACTAGAGATTCCAGAATGGAAATGGGAGAATCTTGCTATGGATTTTGTAGTAGGTCTGCCAAGGACTAAGGCTAATCATGATGCTATCTGGGTAATAATAGACAGATTGACCAAGTCAGCGCACTTTCTACCTATCAACGAAAGATTTTCACTGGACAAGTTGGTTCATTTGTACCTGAAAGAGATTGTTATGCGACATGGTGTTCCTGTATCAATAGTGTCAGACAGAGACCCGAGATTCAATTCAAGATTTTGGAAGAAATTTCAAGAATGTTTGGGAACAAAGCTGAATATGAGTACTGCATATCATCCTCAGACAGATGGCCAGAGTGAAAGGACAATCCAAACCATTGAAGATATGTTAAGAGTTTGTGCCTTAGATTTTGAAGGAAGTTGGGACGAGCATCTACCGTTGGTGGAGTTTTCATATAATAACAGTTATCATGCTAGTATTGGGATGCCCCCGTATGAAGCTTTGTATGGAAGAAAATGCAGATCACCAGTGTGTTGGGATGAAGTTGGTGAGCGTAAGATTTTAGGTCCAGAGCTTGTGCAACAAACTAAAGAAAAGATTGAGTTGATTCAGAAAAGATTGTTAGCTGCTCAAGATAGACAAAAGAAGTATGCTGACCAGTCAAGGAAAGATATGAATTTTGAAGAAGGTGACCAAGTGTTGTTAAAGATTTCTCCGTGGAAAGGTGTGAGTAGATTTGGCAAGAGAGGAAAACTTAATCCACGATATATAGGACCTTTTGAAGTTTTGAAGCAAGTTGGGAAAGTTGCATACGAATTGGCTCTACCACCACAAATGCAGCACATTCACAATGTTTTTCACGTGTCTATGCTTCGAAAGTATAATCCTGATATGAGCCATGTGATAGAATATGAACCCTTGGAGATTCAACCCGACTTGTCCTATGTAGAACAGCCTGTAGAGATTCAGGATCGTAAGGATAAAGTTTTGAGGAATAAGTCTGTTAGGCTTGTAAAGGTTTTGTGGAGAAATCCTCGAGTTGAGGAATCCACCTGGGAACTTGAGAGTGAAATGCTCGAGAAGTATCCCTATTTGTTTACTTAGGCTGATTCTGAGGACAGAATCTTTTTAAGGGGGGGAGAATGTAACGATCGAGGTAATTAAATCTATTTGGATAATATGAGGTATATGATTTATGTGTTTTAATGTGTTAAGATATGATATGTGGTGATTTTATATGTCCAGTTGACTGTCTGTTTGACCGTATTATGCTTAAGTGATTTAATTAAGTGATTAATTGATTTTTCATGCTGAATTGAGTGACTGTTTGATTTTTATAAAATTATTGGTGTGTCCAATAATTATGAAATTTTATATGTAGCTCCTATGTGATTTTAGAGACTTTCTAAAAATGGTGATGTATTTAATTCTAGTCTCAGTGATTTTATATAAATCTTTCATTTCTGTTTTATTCTAGAGATATTACTCTTCTAAATTCCATATTTAATTATTGCAATGTCCAAAAATCATGAAACCTGTACCAAAATGTTTCATAAATATTCTGAGACTTTTGAAAAATAGAAGTTTATTTTATTTGAGCCCAAAATTATTTTTATGATTTTTCTACTCTTATTTTCTATTTCTACACTAAAACTTCCAAGATTTTTAGTTAATTATTTATTTATCAGAAAAATATTTCAAAAATATGGGTGAGCTTCTAAATTCGTATTCTTTATTTTAAAAATATAAAACTCATTTTGTACCCATTTATACCGTAAATTCGATTTATTAAATGATTTAATTTCGGAAAATAGCAAATGTGAAATTACTATTTTACCCTTGCTTTTGTTATAACCTGCAACACCCACCCATTTCTCCCCTTGCTCTGCAACTAGCGTACCAGGTCGACTCTCTCTCTCTAGAACTACTGCGTGCGTGAGTGTGTGTGAGTAAATCGACTCGATGTTGTAGATTATTGAGTAGTTTAATGCTAGCAATGTTACTATGATGATTTGATTTCATTTTGTTGCAAAACTTATAAATGTTTGTATGTAGCCGTATGTATATTAATTTCTAGGGTTGCATGCAAGCTCCATTAGTACCTTGATTGCAGTTATAGTGTCTTTATTTAGCTATACTCGAAGATTGAAGGTAGATGGAAGCAAAAAGAACCCGAAACGGGTCTTTGTTCTTCATCGCCGTCGCCGGCGATGAACTCCGGTGAGCCGGCGACTCAACTAGCTTCATTTAGCTTCGATTTTAATAGTAATGATTACTATGAGTATTAATCTAAGGGCTTCTATGATTGCATGTTTGTTTCTTGAGTTTTCCGATTTATGATCAAATTTCCGGCCACGTTTTGCAATTTTCCGGTCATGGCCTCAAGTGCAGCTCGAGATTTGAACTTTGGGTGGGATAAATAGCTGCAATATAGTGGTTAGATGATTAATGAAGGATTGCGTGTGATTAATTGCAATTAGTTCGAAAATTTTGAATTAATTGAATAATTTTATATTCGATTTTTATGTAAATGTTATAATTAATTTGGGGTCTTGTTCGATTTAAAAGAAATGCAGTAATTTGTAAATATTTCATATGTATAAGTTAAGTATAGGGCTGATTTTCTGATTCTACATATATAGTATATATGTTTTCGAATTAATAAGCATTTTATAATGCTAATTCTTGCAATTGATTGATTTAAAATCGTCATGGTCATATTCTCTATTTAACTTTATTAACGTGTATGATCACAAAAGTTGAAAGCAAGAATTTATAGTATATAGTTAAATGTACTATTAAAATGGATTAGTATTTGCATTATGATTAGACAATTATGTTCAAATTGTATGATTGGAGATGAGTAGGTTCTTCGGATTTTACTGCCATTGGTTGCTTATATGTATATAAATATACATGTCTACGTGTCTAAGTGTTATATAGAAATTGATTATGTGATTGTTTGAGTGATCAAGGGCTTTGAATTGCAGGATCATAATTCGAATATATATATATAATAATATATTAGAATTCTTGATTATATTGAAATGGTAATGGTATTATTATTGATTATAGATGTTGCTTGATTGATATGGAATTGGTACTAAACATGGTTGTATAATGGTATATGATTGACATTAATGTTTGGTTGTGTCGGTTGTATTCCGACGGATAGCTCCAATTACAGGGGAAGTGCTGCCAAAATTTTCTAAAACTAAAACAACCTTGTAAAGCATTATTGGCACACCACTTCTGTATAGGAATGACTATCAGTCAGGAATATTGTAGATGATCTAATTGTCTATGTGATACTTGCTTGCCAGTGTAGAAGTGATTTTAGTAGAATATGTCTATAGTGGATTATATATGTGTTTAAGGGTTGCATTATCGAAAGGGTAGAATAGTTAGACGTTAAAGAGAACGTCGAGAGTTTATAAGATGCTGATATAGTACTATTATGTGTAGCTACGAAGGATATTGAGGTGAAGGACAAAGGGAAAGCTAAAGTAGAGAGTTAGTGTCTGGTGTAGGCGATCTACCTGTTCCACAGCTGTAGCATTCCTTGTTTGAGGCAAGTAACTACTGCCTAATCTCTTTTAAATTAAGCCCTGTGTTATGAACTGCTCTATGACTCTGCAACTGTGTTATCCTATTTCAACTGTTTTAAATTACAGCCTGCTTTACTTTAATTGATTTACTTAAACTGCAACCTTATACCAGTCTTGATTTCACTTTAACTTTTCAATCCCTGAACTGCTGTTGACAACTTATAAACTAGTTTTAAAAATCTTAAACCAGAGACATTAAACTGTGACTTATGCTATCACCATTTTTTTTAACAATAATTGCTTAAACTTAAACCTTAAAAGAACCCTGTTATTTAGGCCTAACTACTGTTCTGATTAAATGTTTTACAACTGTTTTCAAAAACAACTGTTATACCTATGAATTGACCCTGCATCTTGACTTCACAACTTTAACTTGTTTTTGATTCCCAGTTCATGATTTCTGCCTACTTTATTACAACAGAGACTTGTTTTGAGATTTACCCTGGAATAAACTTTACCTCTGTCTAATGATCTTAAAAATGGATTTAAATATGGAATCCGACTTTCAAGAAGTCTTTTTCATCAAATGATTTGGTAACTTTAAAAAGAAAGGTTTTGGTTATTATAGGAATTCCGATCAAAATGGTTTCTGCGGATTCCTATAGGTTGGAGGCGTAAGAGGCCGAGTGACGCCGGTCCAGCACTTTTTATGTGTAGACTATAATGAGATAGTCAATGGCTATAATGAGATAGCCCAAGGCCAATGGCAATAAGTGCCTTTATGAGTACTCCTTATGTCCAGAGGGACTTTAGTCCGTTATGGGGACTTTACGTGGCTGATCACCCGTATTGTCTGGCGTTGTGAGAAAACTTCAACCAAAATGATTGTTTTAAACAGTAAAGGTCCTAATGAGAGGACAGTTTTATAAAATGTTTTGAAAGAATCAATCCTAAGGAAAGGATAGTTTTATATAAATGGACTTTGAAATGTTTAATAATGAAAAATTGAAATGCCCTGTTATATCATGCCCTTTTTCAGCTTAAACTGTCAGTCCTATCTTGACTTCACCTTGTTTCAATTGTTATACATTATTTTCCTGTTATCCAGCTAACCCTGCAGATTACTCTTATACTTCCACCTGGTTATTACTTTCCAGCTTCTTGTTTATTCTGTACCAGTTATTGAAATTGTTTAACCCTGCCAGCAGTTTTATAAAAGAAAGTTTTGCGAGTAATGATTACCCTGACTAGTATGTTAATTAAAATTTTGGGACAATGAGGTCCAGAAATGATTTAAAGCATGGTTTTGAGAAAAGTCTTTTAAATTATGTATAAGCCTGTAGAACTATTTTTAACCAGTATGTTTACTTGCTGAGCTTTTGTAGCTCATTCTTTTATTTTCTAACATCTACAGCTTTTGAGAATCATGGTCCGTATTAAGCAGACTGCTCGGAAGAATATGTCTTACATGAACTTTGCTAGGCTGGCTGAGAGGGAACAGGTAGGATCGAGGCAGAGTTGGAAGGAAAAGACTTTGTTTAGTCTTGTACTTTATTAGTAGATCTTGAGATGTTTCAGGAGTTGTAATATTATTTTGTTGCTGTAAATTTAAATATAAATGAATGTAGTAGTGTGCTTGTTTCATACCATTACCTTGAAAGATCCAGGTTAGTAGTCGGGGTCATATTTATGCGTATTTTCTATTATTGTTAATTAGGGTGCATGCATTTAGAGTGTCAGTGACGCCCCGATCTAGACCCCGGGTCGGGAGGGCCCCACATTGGGAGTCTGCACAGCAACGAGGCATCAATGATAAAGATTCTTTTGAGTGTATTTTAGATATTCATCTTTCTGAGAGACTTAAGGCTTTTTAGAAAAAATCTTTTCAACAGGAACATGGTTACTATCCTGGTGAAGAAGATCAAGTCTTAGATGGAGCTGTTAAAGCTAAGCTGCCTGATGTTGCTGCTCAATTATCCAGTGTGGTCCAGGACATTTCTCATATTAAAACAAAGATCACTGGTGTTGATAATACAACTTCTCTGCTCAATACAAGATTTGACAGAATTCACTCCCTTCAATTATCCAAAGAGGTCGCTTTTAAAGATGCTCTAGCTGCTATCACTACCACTCAAGCCTCTCTTCAAACTACAGTTTCTGATTTGACCACTAAGGTTGATTCAGTTATTGCAGCCCAGGCCAATATCTCCACTATTCTTGAGCAGATTCTTTTGGCTGTCACCAGTACTGATGATGTCAAAAAGGGGGAGAAGGTGAAGCAAGGTGAGGCCTCCAGGAGACATAAGGATGAGGGATGCAAGAATCAATCAAAGGGAGTTAAAAGGAAGAGAGATGGTGATGATGGAGATAGTTCTCATGGTTCTAAGGGTCCTGATGGTGTGCAACAAAAGCAATCTAGAGTAGTAAGAACTCCAACACATCAGTCAGGGACTAGACATGGGAAATCAGAGTCTAAGTCAAACTCTGATAAGCAAAGAAAGAAGTCAGACTCTGATCAAACTCAAGAACCTTCATACTGGAAGTGCAGTCAATCAAATCTGCAACTTAGAGCTAAAAAGAAGATAGGTCTTGGAGGATTTAAAGAATCTGACATTGACAGAACATCTACTCTAACCAGGGATCCTCAATCCTTGATAGATAGGCAGTTTGAGAAGATCACTCAGAAGCACTTAAATAAAGTGGTGTCTGCTCAAATTGTGTATAATGTTTTTGAAACGAAGATACAAGGAGGTCAGGGAGGTACAGAAAAGGTGAAGAATGAGAGGCTGGTTTACTTCTTAGAAGGTGGAAGTGTAAGATGGATTAGTCAGTCAAATTTTATCTTTTTCAAACAGGCTGAGGAACTACAGTATATTAGATTCCTACTTCAAATTGCTTATGAAGTTAACAAGAGCAAAGAAGCTGTGACACATAAATGGTTCAAGGAGATTGATAGGAAGCTGATTTTGCACAAACAGGCAAATCGACAAATGGGCAAATTTTCTTTAAAATATGTTGATACTGAGGGAAATGATCAAGTCATGCCATTGGAGGAAAAACAGATTAAATTTCAAGAAGGTGTGGGTCATTACTTTGGGTTTCAGCCTATGAGTGGGAAAGTTAGTGTTCTGATGTTGAAGGACTTAAAAGATCAAGAAAGCAGTGCAAATGATCTGAGAGCAGCTTACTATCAAATTAAATGTTTAAATGAAGAAATGAAGAAATTAAAGAAGTTTGTTGGTGTAGCTCTTGCAATTGTGGAAGAAAATATGCTAAACTCATTTTTGAAGAACAATCCAGCCTTTGAGAAGATTAAATGAGAAGTAATTCTTTTTCTTTTTTTAATTCTTTTATACTGTTCTAGATTATTAGTTTTATTCTTTAGTTTTGACATCATCAAACCTTGATTTATGCTTACATTTTATAAAGCATAAATAGGGGGAGATTGTTAGGGATATATTCATTTGATGATGTACAGAATACTAGAACAAGGTCTAGATTAGTTTATCTGTAATAAGTCTTTCTAGTCTCTGAAATGAATAATCAGAGTCTAGATGGTCAACATTCATGTTACTTGTACTTAGAAGAATTTCTGTAGAAAGTGAAACCAGAGTCTGCATGAAGATCAGAGTCTGGAAGGTGATCAGAGTCTATAGACTATCAGAGTCTGTGATCTATCAGAGTCTACATGTGATCAGAGTCTGAAGATTTCAGAGTCTATACAGTTGAGGGTAAATTTAGAAGAAGATCACATGAATGGAAAGTCTTTGAAGATCAAGATAAATATATTGCAGATATGCTATGGGAAAGAAAGAGAATTCTAGAAGGAAACTGTCAACTAATAATTAGGAATTCTATTCCTATTGTAATTTATCTTTCTGTTATTAGTTGATAGGCAGCTCTCTATATAAACTCTATGTAACCTAATTGTAAAGCGTGTGGAAGTCGAAACATAATCATCTGAGTGAAATTTTGTGAGAGCATAGAAATAGAGATAGTTGCTGTGATAAACACAGAGAAGCTGCTAGGGTTTGTGTACACCCTAGGAGAGTTTTGTATTCACAAATCAATAATACAAAACAGTACTTATTCATATTTTTGTGTTTGAGTTTGTTCTTAATTTGATTTTAAATCGGGCAGAAAAGACATACAAGTATACAACCCCCCCTTCTACTTGTACGACTGGGAAAACAGTTTCGATATGCAAACGAGTCAATAATAAAGCTACAAGTTCGACCGAGTCAAGAATGATGCTACAAGAGTTTACAAGTAGTTTCCAAGTTCAAACGGGTAAAGAATAAAGCTACAAGTTGTTTTCACGGTTAAACGAGTCGAGAATGAAGCTATAAGTTGTTTCCGAGCCCGAACGAGTCAAGAATAATGCTACAAGAGTTTACAAGTTGTTTCCATGTTCAAACAAGTCAAGATGAACCTGCAAGTTATTTCCATGTTCGAACGAGTCAAGAATGAAGCCTCAAATTGTTACGAATTGGTTTCAGTTTCAAATGAGCCAAGAATGGTCTTACAAGAGTTTACAAGTTGTTTCCATGTTAAAACGAGTAAAAAATGAAGCTATAAGTTGTTTATAAATTCGAAAACTAAAGAATGATGCTCGAAGAGTTTACAAGTTGTTTCCATGTTCAAATAAGTCAAGAATGAAGCTACAACTTGTTTGCAAGTTTGAACGAGTCAAGAATGATTATACAAGAGTTTTCAGGTTGTTTCCATATTCAAATGAGTCAAGAATGAAGCCACAAATTGTTTCCAAGTTCGAACGAGTCCAGAATGAAGCCTCAAATTGTTACAAATTAGGTTCATGTTCAAATGAGCCAAGAATGGTCCCAGAAGAGTTATGTTGTTTCCATGTTCAACGGAGTCAAGAATGTAGCTTACGAATTCGTTTCATTTTAATGAGTTTACAAGTTTTTTCCATGTGCAAACGAGTCAATAATGAAGCTATAAGTTGTTTTCACGGTGAAACGAGTCGAGAATGATGCTACAAGAGTTTACAAATAGTTTTCGAGTTCAAACGGGTAAAGAATGAAGCTACAAGTTGTTTTCACGGTGAAACGAGTCGAGAATGAAGCGATAAGTTGTTTCTGTGCTCGAACGAGTCACGAATAATGCTACAAGAGTTTACAAGTTGTTTCCATGTTCAAATAAGTCAAGATGAAGCTACAAGTTATTTCCATGTTCGAACGAGTCAAGAATGAAGCCTCAAATTGTTACGAATTGGTTTCATGTTGAAATGAGCCAAAAATGGTCCTACAATTGTTTACAAGGTGTTTCCATGTTAAAACGAGTCAAAAATGAAGCTATAAGTTTTTTACAAGTTTGAACAAGTCAAGAATGATGCTAGAAGAGTTTACAAGTTGTTTCCATGTTCGAATGAGTCAAGAATGAAGGTACAAGTTATTTTCATGTTCGAACGAGTCAAGAATGAAGCCTCAAATTGTTACGAATTGGTTTCATGTTCAAATGAGCCAAGAATGGTCCTACAATAAAACGAGTCAAAAATGAAGCTATAAGTTGTTTACAAGTTCAAACAAGTCAAGACTGATGCTTGAAGAGTTTACAAGTTATTTCCATGTTCGAATGACTCAAGAATGAAGCTAAAACTTGTTTGCAAGTTTGAACGAGTCAAGAAAGGTAATACAAGAGTTTACAAGTTGTTTCCATATTCAAATGAGTGAAGAATAAAGCCACAAGTTGTTTCCAAGTTTGAACGAGTCAAGAATGAAGCCTCAAATTGTTACGAATTAGGTTCATGTTCAAATGAGCCAAGAATGGTCCCAGAAGAGTTATGTCATTTCCATGTTCAACGGAGTCAAGAATGAAGCTTACGAATTCGTTTCATGTTATAATTAGCCAAGAATGGTCGTACATGAGTTTACAAGTTGTTTCGATGTGCAAACGAGTGAATAATAAAGCTGCAAGTTCGAACGAGGTAAGAATGATGCTACAAGAGTTTACAAGTAGTTTCCAAGTTCAAACGGGTAAAGAATGAAGCTACAAGTTGTTTTCACGGTGAAACGAGTCGAGAATGAAGCGATAAGTTGTTTCTGTGCTCGAACGAGTCAAGAATAATGCTACAAGAGTTTACAAGTTGTTTCCATATTCAAACAAATCAAGATGAAGCTACAAGTTATTTCCATGTTCGAACGAGTCAAGAATGAAGCCTCAAATTGTTACGAATTGGTTTCATGTTCAAATGAGCCCAGAATGGTCCTACAATTGTTTACAAGGTGTTTCCATGTTAAAACGAGTAAAAAACGAAGCTATAAGTTGTTTACAAGTTCGAACAAGTCAAGAATGATGCTAGAATAGTTTACAAGTTGTTTCCATGTTCGAATGAGTCAAGAATGAAACTACAACTTGTTTACAAGTTCGAACGAGTCAAGAATAGTAATACAAGAGTTTACAAGTTATTTCCATATTCAAATGAGTGAAGAATAAAGCCACAAGTTGTTTCTATGTTTGAACGAGTCAAGAATGAAGCCTCAAATTGTTACGAATTAGGTTCATGTTCAAATGAGCAAAGAATGGTCCCAAAAGAGTTATGTCGTTTCCATGTTCAACGGAGTCGAGAATGAAGCTTACGAATTCGTTTCATGTTATAATTAGCCAAGAATGGTCGTACATGAGTTTACAAGTTGTTTCGATGTGCAAACGAGTCAATAATGAACCTACAAGTTCGAACGAGTCAAGAATGATGCTACAAGAGTTTACAAGTAGTTTCCAAGTTCAAACGGGTCAAGAATGAAACTACAAGTTGTTTTCAAGGTGAAACAAGTCGGGAATGAAGCTATAAGTTGTTTTCAAGCTCGAACGAGTCAAGAATAATGCTACAAGAGTTTAAAAGTTGTTTCCATGTTCAAACAAGTTAAGATGAAGCTACAAGTTATTTCCATGTTCGAACGAGTCAAGAATGAAGTCTCAAATTGTTACGAATTGGTTTCATGTTCAAATGAGCCCAGAATGGTCCTACAATTGTTTACAAGGTGTTTCCATGTTAAAACGAGTCAAAAACGAAGCTATAAGTTGTTTACAAGTTCGAACAAGTCAAGAATGATGCTAGAATAGTTTACAAGTTGTTTCCATGTTCGAATGAGTCAAGAATGAAACTACAACTTGTTTACAAGTTCGAACGAGTCAAGAATAGTAATACAAGAGTTTACAAGTTATTTCCATATTCAAATGAGTGAAGAATAAAGCCACAAGTTGTTTCTATGTTTGAACGAGTCAAGAATGAAGCCTCAAATTGTTACGAATTAGGTTCATGTTCAAATGAGCCAAGAATGGTCCCAAAAGAGTTATGTCGTTTCCATGTTCAACGGAGTCGAGAATGAAGCTTACGAATTCGTTTCATGTTATAATTAGCCAAGAATGGTCGTACATGAGTTTACAAGTTGTTTCGATGTGCAAACGAGTCAATAATGAACCTACAAGTTCGAACGAGTCAAGAATGATGCTACAAGAGTTTACAAGTAGTTTCCAATTTCAAACGGGTCAAGAATGAAACTACAAGTTGTTTTCAAGGTGAAACAAGTCGGGAATGAAGCTATAAGTTGTTTTCGAGCTCGAACGAGTCAAGAATAATGCTACAAGAGTTTAAAAGTTGTTTCCATGTTCAAACAAGTTAAGATGAAGCTACAAGTTATTTCCATGTTCGAACGAGTCAAGAATGAAGCCTCAAATTGTTACGAATTGGTTTCATGTTCAAATGAGCCAAGAATGGTCTTACAAGAGTTTACAAGTTGTTTCCATGTTAAAACGACTAAAAAATGACGCTATAAGTTGTTTACAAATTCGAACAACTCAAGAATGATGCTAGAAGAGTTTACAATTTGTTTCCATGTTCAAATAAGTCAAGAATGAAGCCTCAAATTGTGACGAATTAAGTTCATGTTCAAATGAGCCAAGAATGGTCCTAGAAGAGTTATGTTGTTTCTATGTTGAACGGAGTCAAAAATGTAGCTTACGAATTCGTTTCATTTTAAAATAAGCCAAGAATGGTCCTACATGAGTTTACAAGTTGTTTCCATGTGCAAACGAGTCAGTAATGAAGCTACAAGTTCGAACGAATCAAGAATGATGCTACAAGAGTTTACAAGTAGTTTCCAAGTTCAAACGGGTAAAGAATGAAGTTACAAGTTGTTTTCACGGTGAAACGAGTCGAGAATGAAGCGATAAGTTGTTTCTGTGCTCGAACGAGTCAAGAATAATGCTTTAAGAGTTTAAAAGTTGTTTCCATGTTCAAACAAGTTAAGATGAAGCTACAAGTTATTTCCATGTTCGAACGACTCAAGAATGAAGCCTCAAATTGTTACGAATTGGTTTCATGTTCAAATGAGCAAAAAATGGTCCTACAATTGTTTACAAGGTGTTTCCATGTTAAAACGAGTCAAAGGAAGCTATAAGTTGCTTACAAGTTGGAACAAGTCAAGAATCATGCTAGAAGAGTTTACAAGTTGTTTCCATGTTCGAATGAGTCAATAACGAAGCTAAAACTTGTTTGCAAGTTCGAACTAGTCAAGAAAGGTAATACAAGAGTTTACAAGTTGTTTCCATATTCAAATGAGTGAAGAATTAAGCCACAAGTTGTTTCCAAATTTGAACGAGTCAAGAATGAAGTCTAAAATTGTTACGAATTAGGTTCATGTACAAATTAGCCAAGAATGGTCTCAGAAAAGTTATGTCGTTTCCATGTTCAACGGAGTCAAGAATGAAGCTTACGAATTCGTTTCATGTTATAATAAGCCAAGAATGGTCCTACAAGAGTTTACAAGTTGTTTTGATGTGCAAACGAAGCTATAAGTTGTTTACAAGTTTGAACAAGTTAAGAATGATGCTAGAAGAGTTTACAAGTTGTTTCCATGTTCGAATGAGTCAAGAATGAAGCTACAAGTTATTTCCATGTTCGAACGAGTCAAGAATGAAGCCTCAAATTGTTACGAATTGGTTTCATGTTCAAATGAGCCCAGAATGGTCCTACAATTGTTTACAAGGTGTTTCTATGTTAAAACGAATAAAAAACGAAGCTATAAGTTGTTTACAAGTTCGAACAAGTCAAGAATGATGCTAGAAGAGTTTACAAGTTGTTTCCATGCTCGAATGAGTCAAGAATGAAACTACAACTTGTTTGCAAGTTCGAACGAGTCAAGAATGATAATACAAGACTTTACAAGTTATTTCCATATTCAAATGAGTGAAGAATAAAGCCACAAGTTGTTTCCAAGTTTGAACGAGTCAAGAATGAAGCCTCAAATTGTTACGAATTAGGTTCATGTTCAAATGAGCCAAGAATGGTCCCAGAAGAGTTATGTCGTTTCCATGTTCAACGGAGTCGAGAATGAAGCTTACGAATTCGTTTCATGTTATAATTAGCCAAGAATGGTCGTACATGAGTTTACAAGTTGTTTCGATGTGCAAACGAGTCAATAATAAAGCTACAAGTTCGAACGAGTCAAGAATGATGCTACAAGAGTTTACAAGTAGTTTCCAAGTTTAAACGGGTAAAGAATAAAGCTACAAGTTATTTTCGCGGTTAAACGAGTCGAGAATGAAGCTATAAGTTGTTTCCGAGCTCGAACGAGTCAAGAATAATGCTAGAAGAGTTCAAGGTGTTTCCATGTTAAAACGAGTCAAAAATGAAGCTACAAGTTATTTCCATGTTCGAACGAGTCAAGAATGAAGCCTCAAAGTGTTACGAAATGGTTTCATGTTCAAATGAGCCAAGAATGGTCCTACAATTGTTTACAAGGTGTTTCCATGTTAAAACGAGTCAAAAACGAAGCTATAAGTTGTTTACAAGTTCGAACAAGTCAAGAATGATGCTAGAAGAGTTTACAAGTTGTTTCCATGCTCGAATGAGTCAAGAATGAAACTACAACTTGTTTGCAAGTTCGAACGAGTCAAGAATGATAATACAAGAGTTTACAAGTTATTTCCATATTCAAATGAGTGAAGAATAAAGCCACAAGTTGTTTCCAAGTTTGAACGAGTCAAGAATGAAGCCTCAAATTGTAACGAATTAGGTTCATTTTCAAATGAGCCAAGAATGGTCCCAGAAGAGTTATGTCGTTTCCATGTTCAACGGAGTCGAGAATGAAGCTTACGAATTCGTTTCATGTTATAATTAGCCAAGAATGGTCTTACATGAGTTTACAAGTTGTTTCGATGTGCAAACGAGTCAATAATAAAGCTACAAGTTCGAACGAGTCAAGAATGATGCTACAAGAGTTTACAAGTAGTTTCCAAGTTTAAACGGGTAAAGAATAAAGCTACAAGTTATTTTCGCGGTTAAACGAATCGAGAATGAAGCTATAAGTTGTTTCCGAGCTCGAACGAGTCAAGAATAATGCAAGAAGAGTTCAAGGTGTTTCCATGTTAAAACGAGTCAAAAATGAAGCTACAAGTTATTTCCATGTTCGAACGAGTCAAGAATGAAGCCTCAAATTGTTACGAAATGGTTTCATGTTCAAATGAGCCAAGAATGGTCTTACAAGAGTTTACAAGTTGTTTCGATGTAAAAAGGAGTCAAAAATGAAGCTATAAGTTGTTTACAAATTCGAACAACTCAAGAATGATGCTAGAAGAGTTTACAAGTTGTTTCCATGTTCGAATGAGTCAAGAATGAAACTACAACTTGTTTGCAAGTTCGAACGAGTCAAGAATGATAATACAAGACTTCACAAGTTGTTTCCATATTCAAATGAGTGAAGAATAAAGCCACAAGTTATTTCCATGTTCGAACGAGTCAAGAATGAAGCCTCAAATTGTTACGAATTAGGTTCATGTTCAAATGAGCCAAGAATGGTCCCAGAAGAGTTATGTCGTTTCCATGTTCAACGGAGTCGAGAATGAAGCTTACGAATTCGTTTCATGTTATAATTAGCCAAGAATGGTCGTACATGAGTTTACAAGTTGTTTCGATGTGCAAACGAGTCAATAATAAAGCTACAAGTTCGAACGAGTCAAGAATGATGCTACAAGAGTTTACAAGTAGTTTCCAAGTTCAAACGGGTAAAGAATAAAGCTACAAGTTGTTTTTGCGGTTAAACGAGTCGAGAATGAAGCTATAAGTTGTTTCCGAGCTCGAACGAGTCAAGAATAATGCTAGAAGAGTTCAAGGTGTTTCCATGTTAAAACGAGTCAAAAATGAAGCTACAAGTTATTTCAATGTTCGAACGAGTCAAGAATGAAGCCTCAAAGTGTTACGAAATGGTTTCATGTTCAAATGAGCCAAGAATGGTCCTACAATTGTTTACAAGGTGTTTCCATGTTAAAACGAGTCAAAAACGAAGCTATAAGTTGTTTACAAGTTCGAACAAGTCAAGAATGATGCTAGAAGAGTTTACAAGTTGTTTCCATGTTCGAATGAGTCAAGAATGAAACTACAACTTGTTTGCAAGTTCGAACGAGTCAAGAATGATAATACAAGACTTCACAAGTTATTTCCATATTCAAATGAGTGAAGAATAAAGCCACAAGTTGTTTCCATGTTCGAACGAGTCAAGAATGAAGCCTCAAATTGTTACGAATTAGGTTCATGTTCAAATGAGCCAAGAATGGTCCCAGAAGAGTTATGTCGTTTCCATGTTCAACGGAGTCGAGAATGAAGCTTACGAATTCGTTTCATGTTATAATTAGCCAAGAATGGTCGTACATGAGTTTACAAGTTGTTTCGATGTGCAAACGAGTCAATAATAAAGCTACAAGTTCGAACAAGTCAAGAATGATGCTACAAGAGTTTACAAGTAGTTTCCAAGTTTAAACGGGTAAAGAATAAAGCTACAAGTTATTTTCGCGGTTAAACGAGTTGAAAATGAAGCTATAAGTTGTTTCCGAGCTCGAACAAGTCAAGAATAATGCTAGAAGAGTTCAAGGTGTTTCCATGTTAAAACGAGTCAAAAATAAAGCTACAAGTTATTTCAATGTTCGAACGAGTCAAGAATGAAGCCTCAAAGTGTTACGAAATGGTTTCATGTTCAAATGAGCCAAGAATGGTCCTACAATTGTTTACAAGGTGTTTCCATGTTAAAACGAGTCAAAAACGAAGCTATAAGTTGTTTACAAGTTCGAACAAGTCAAGAATGATGCTAGAAGAGTTTACAAGTTGTTTCCATGTTCGAATGAGTCAAGAATGAAACTACAACTTGTTTGCAAGTTCGAACGAGTCAAGAATGATAATACAAGACTTCACAAGTTATTTCCATATTCAAATGAGTGAAGAATAAAGCCACAAGCTGTTTCCATGTTCGAACGAGTCAAGAATGAAGCCTCAAATTGTTACGAATTAGGTTCATGTTCAAATGAGCCAAGAATGGTCCCAGAAGAATTATGTCGTTTCCATGTTCAACGGAGTCGAGAATGAAGCTTACGAATTCGTTTCATGTTATAATTAGCCAAGAATGGTCGTACATGAGTTTACAAGTTGTTTCGATGTGCAAACGAGTCAATAATAAAGCTACAAGTTCGAACGAGTCAAGAATGATGCTACAAGAGTTTACAAGTAGTTTCCAAGTTCAAACGGGTAAAGAATAAAGCTACAAGTTGTTTTCGCGGTTAAACGAGTCGAGAATGAAGCTATAAGTTGTTTCCGAGCTCGAACGAGTCAAGAATAATGCTAGAAGAGTTCAAGGTGTTTCCATGTTAAAACGAGTCAAAAATGAAGCTACAAGTTATTTCAATGTTCGAACGAGTCAAGAATGAAGCCTCAAAGTGTTACGAAATGGTTTCATGTTCAAATGAGCCAAGAATGGTCCTACAATTTTTTACAAGGTGTTTCCATGTTAAAACGAGTCAAAAACGAAGCTATAAGTTGTTTACAAGTTCGAACAAGTCAAGAATGATGCTAGAAGAGTTTACAAGTTGTTTCCATGCTCGAATGAGTCAAGAATGAAACTACAACTTGTTTGCAAGTTCGAACGAGTCAAGAATGATAATACAAGACTTTACAAGTTATTTCCATATTCAAATGAGTGAAGAATAAAGCCACAAGTTGTTTCCAAGTTTGAACGAGTCAAGAATGAAGCCTCAAATTGTTACGAATTAGGTTCATTTTCAAATGAGCCAAGAATGGTCCCAGAAGAGTTATGTCGTTTCCATGTTCAACGGAGTCGAGAATGAAGCTTACGAATTCGTTTCATGTTATAATTAGCCAAGAATGGTCATACATGAGTTTACAAGTTGTTTCGATGTGCAAACGAGTCAATAATAAAGCTACAAGTTCGAACGAGTCAAGAATGATGCTACAAGAGTTTACAAGTAGTTTCCAAGTTTAAACGGGTAAAGAATAAAGCTACAAGTTATTTTCGCGGTTAAACGAGTCGAGAATGAAGCTATAAGTTGTTTCCGAGCTCGAACGAGTCAAGAATAATGCTAGAAGAGTTCAAGGTGTTTCCATGTTAAAACGAGTCAAAAATGAAGCTACAAGTAATTTCCATGTTCGAACGAGTCAAGAATGAAGCCTCAAAGTGTTACGAAATGGTTTCATGTTCAAATGAGCCAAGAATGGTCCTACAATTGTTTACAAGGTGTTTCCATGTTAAAACGAGTCAAAAACGAAGCTATAAGTTGTTTACAAGTTCGAACAAGTCAAGAATGATGCTAGAAGAGTTTACAAGTTGTTTCCATGTTCGAATGAGTCAAGAATGAAACTACAACTTGTTTGCAAGTTCGAACGAGTCAAGAATGATAATACAAGACTTTACAAGTTATTTCCATATTCAAATGAGTGAAGAATAAAGCCACAAGTTGTTTCCAAGTTTGAACGAGTCAAGAATGAAGCCTCAAATTGTTACGAATTAGGTTTATTTTCAAATGAGCCAAGAATGGTCCCAGAAGAGTTATGTCGTTTCCATGTTCAACGGAGTCGAGAATGAAGCTTACGAATTCGTTTCATGTTATAATTAGCCAAGAATGGTCATACATGAGTTTACAAGTTGTTTCGATGTGCAAACGAGTCAATAATAAAGCTACAAGTTCGAACGAGTCAAGAATGATGCTACAAGAGTTTACAAGTAGTTTCCAAGTTCAAACGGGTAAAGAATAAAGCTACAAGTTATTTTCGCGGTTAAACGAGTCGAGAATGAAGCTATAAGTTGTTTCCGAGCTCGAACGAGTCAAGAATAATGCTAGAAGAGTTCAAGGTGTTTCCATGTTAAAACGAGTCAAAAATGAAGCTACAAGTTATTTCCATGTTCGAACGAGTCAAGAATGAAGCCTCAAAGTGTTACGAAATGGTTTCATGTTCAAATGAGCCAAGAATGGTCCTACAATTGTTTACAAGGTGTTTCCATGTTAAAACGAGTCAAAAACGAAGCTATAAGTTGTTTACAAGTTCGAACAAGTCAAGAATGATGCTAGAAGAGTTTACAAGTTGTTTCCATGTTCGAATGAGTCAAGAATGAAACTACAACTTGTTTGCAAGTTCGAACGAGTCAAGAATTATAATACAAGACTTCACAAGATATTTCCATATTCAAATGAGTGAAGAATAAAGCCACAAGCTGTTTCCATGTTCGAACGAGTCAAGAATGAAGCCTCAAATTGTTACGAATTAGGTTCATGTTCAAATGAGCCAAGAATGGTCCCAGAAGAGTTATGTCGTTTCCATGTTCAACGGAGTCGAGAATGAAGCTTACGAATTCGTTTCATGTTATAATTAGCCAAGAATGGTCGTACATGAGTTTACAAGTTGTTTCGATGTGCAAACGAGTCAATAATAAAGCTACAAGTTCGAACGAGTCAAGAATGATGCTACAAGAGTTTACAAGTAGTTTCCAAGTTCAAACGGGTAAAGAATAAAGCTACAAGTTGTTTTCGCGGTTAAACGAGTCGAGAATGAAGCTATAAGTTGTTTCCGAGCTCGAACGAGTCAAGAATAATGCTAGAAGAGTTCAAGGTGTTTCCATGTTAAAACGAGTCAAAAATGAAACTACAAGTTATTTCCATGTTCGAACGACTCAACAATGAAGCCTCAAATTGTTACGAAATGGTTTCATGTTCAAATGAGCCAAGAATGGTCCTACAACTGTTTACAAGGTGTTTCCATGTTAAAACGAGTCAAAAACGAAGCTATAAGTTGTTTACAAGTTCGAACAAGTCAAGAATGATGCTAGAAGAGTTTACAAGTTGTTTCCATGTTCGAATGAGTCAAGAATAAAACTACAACTTGTTTGCAAGTTCGAACGAGTCAAGAATGATAATACAAGACTTTACAAGTTATTTCCATATTCAAATGAGTGAAGAATAAAGCCACAAGTTGTTTCCAAGTTTGAACGAGTCAAGAATGAAGCCTCAAATTGTTACGAATTAGGTTCATTTTCAAATGAGCCAAGAATGGTCCCAGAAGAGTTATGTCGTTTCCATGTTCAACGGAGTCGAGAATGAAGCTTACGAATTCGTTTCATGTTATAATTAGCCAAGAATGGTCATACATGAGTTTACAAGTTGTTTCGATGTGCAAACGAGTCAATAATAAAGCTACAAGTTCGAACGAGTCAAGAATGATGCTACAAGAGTTTACAAGTAGTTTCCAAGTTCAAACGGGTAAAGAATAAAGCTACAAGTTATTTTCGCGGTTAAACGAGTCGAGAATGAAGCTATAAGTTGTTTCCGAGCTCGAACGAGTCAAGAATAATGCTAGAAGAGTTCAAGGTGTTTCCATGTTAAAACGAGTCAAAAATGAAGCTACAAGTTATTTCCATGTTCGAACGAGTCAAGAATGAAGCCTCAAAGTGTTACGAAATGGTTTCATGTTCAAATGAGCCAAGAATGGTCCTACAATTGTTTACAAGGTGTTTCCATGTTAAAACGAGTCAAAAACGAAGCTATAAGTTGTTTACAAGTTCGAACAAGTCAAGAATGATGCTAGAAGAGTTTACAAGTTGTTTCCATGTTCGAATGAGTCAAGAATGAAACTACAACTTGTTTGCAAGTTCGAACGAGTCAAGAATGATAATACAAGACTTCACAAGATATTTCCATATTCAAATGAGTGAAGAATAAAGCCACAAGCTGTTTCCATGTTCGAACGAGTCAAGAATGAAGCCTCAAATTGTTACGAATTAGGTTCATGTTCAAATGAGCCAAGAATGGTCCCAGAAGAGTTATGTCGTTTCCATGTTCAACGGAGTCGAGAATGAAGCTTACGAATTCGTTTCATGTTATAATTAGCCAAGAATGGTCGTACATGAGTTTACAAGTTATTTCGATGTGCAAACGAGTCAATAATAAAGCTACAAGTTCGAACGAGTCAAGAATGATGCTACAAGAGTTTACAAGTAGTTTCCAAGTTCAAACGGGTAAAGAATAAAGCTACAAGTTGTTTTCGCGGTTAAACGAGTCGAGAATGAAGCTATAAGTTGTTTCCGAGCTCGAACGAGTCAAGAATAATGCTAGAAGAGTTCAAGGTGTTTCCATGTTAAAACGAGTCAAAAATGAAACTACAAGTTATTTCCATGTTCGAACGACTCAACAATGAAGCCTCAAATTGTTACGAAATGGTTTCATGTTCAAATGAGCCAAGAATGGTCCTACAATTGTTTACAAGGTGTTTCCATGTTAAAACGAGTCAAAAACGAAGCTATAAGTTGTTTACAAGTTCGAACAAGTCAAGAATGATGCTAGAAGAGTTTACAAGTTGTTTCCATGTTCGAATGAGTCAAGAATAAAACTACAACTTGTTTGCAAGTTCGAACGAGTCAAGAATGATAATACAAGACTTTACAAGTTATTTCCATATTCAAATGAGTGAAGAATAAAGCCACAAGTTGTTTCCATGTTCGAACGAGTCAAGAATGAAGCCTCAAATTGTTACGAATTAGGTTCATGTTCAAATGAGCCAAGAATGGTCCCAGAAGAGTTATGTCGTTTCCATGTTCAACGGAGTCGAGAATGAAGCTTACGAATTCGTTTCATGTTATAATTAGCCAAGAATGGTCGTACATGAGTTTACAAGTTGTTTCGATGTGCAAACGAGTCAATAATAAAGCTACAAGTTCGAACGAGTCAAGAATGATGCTACAAGAGTTTACAAGTAGTTTCCAAGTTCAAACGGGTAAAGAATAAAGCTACAAGTTGTTTTCGCGGTTAAACGAGTCGAGAATGAAGCGATAAGTTGTTTCCGAGCTCGAACGAGTCAAGAATAATGCTAGAAGAGTTCAAGGTGTTTCCATGTTAAAACGAGTCAAAAATGAAACTACAAGTTATTTCCATGTTCGAACGACTCAACAATGAAGCCTCAAATTGTTACGAAATGGTTTCATGTTCAAATGAGCCAAGAATGGTCCTACAATTGTTTACAAGGTGTTTCCATGTTAAAACGAGTCAAAAACGAAGCTATAAGTTGTTTACAAGTTCGAACAAGTCAAGAATGATGCTAGAAGAGTTTACAAGTTGTTTCCATGTTCGAATGAGTCAAGAATAAAACTACAACTTGTTTGCAAGTTCGAACGAGTCAAGAATGATAATACAAGACTTTACAAGTTATTTCCATATTCAAATGAGTGAAGAATAAAGCCACAAGTTGTTTCCATGTTCGAACGAGTCAAGAATGAAGCCTCAAATTGTTACGAATTAGGTTCATGTTCAAATGAGCCAAGAATGGTCCCAGAAGAGTTATGTCGTTTCCATGTTCAACGGAGTCGAGAATGAAGCTTACGAATTCGTTTCATGTTATAATTAGCCAAGAATGGTCGTACATGAGTTTACAAGTTGTTTCGATGTGCAAACGAGTCAATAATAAAGCTACAAGTTCGAACGAGTCAAGAATGATGCTACAAGAGTTTACAAGTAGTTTCCAAGTTCAAACGGGTAAAGAATAAAGCTACAAGTTGTTTTCGCGGTTAAACGAGTCGAGAATGAAGCTATAAGTTGTTTCCGAGCTCGAACGAGTCAAGAATAATGCTAGAAGAGTTCAAGGTGTTTCCATGTTAAAACGAGTCAAAAATGAAACTACAAGTTATTTCCATGTTCGAACGACTCAACAATGAAGCCTCAAATTGTTACGAAATGGTTTCATGTTCAAATGAGCCAAGAATGGTCCTACAATTGTTTACAAGGTGTTTCCATGTTAAAACGAGTCAAAAACGAAGCTATAAGTTGTTTACAAGTTCGAACAAGTCAAGAATGATGCTAGAAGAGTTTACAAGTTGTTTCCATGTTCGAATGAGTCAAGAATGAAACTACAACTTGTTTGCAAGTTCGAACGAGTCAAGAATGATAATACAAGACTTCACAAGTTATTTCCATATTCAAATGAGTGAAGAATAAAGCCACAAGTTGTTTCCATGTTCGAACGAGTCAAGAATGAAGCCTCAAATTGTTACGAATTAGGTTCATGTTCAAATGAGCCAAGAATGGTCCCAGAAGAGTTATGTCGTTTCCATGTTCAACGGAGTCGAGAATGAAGCTTACGAATTCGTTTCATGTTATAATTAGCCAAGAATGGTCGTACATGAGTTTACAAGTTGTTTCGATGTGCAAACGAGTCAATAATAAAGCTACAAGTTCGAACGAGTCAAGAATGATGCTACAAGAGTTTACAAGTAGTTTCCAAGTTGAAACGGGTAAAGAATAAAACTACAAGTTGTTTTCGCGGTTAAACGAGTCGAGAATGAAGCTATAAGTTGTTTCCGAGCTCGAACGAGTCAAGAATAATGCTAGAAGAGTTCAAGGTGTTTCCATGTTAAAATGAGTCAAAAATGAAGCTACAAGTTATTTCCATGTTCGAACGACTCAACAATGAAGCCTCAAATTGTTACGAAATGGTTTCATGTTCAAATGAGCCAAGAATGGTCCTACAATTGTTTACAAGGTGTTTCCATGTTAAAACGAGTCAGAAATGAAGCTATAAGTTGTTTACATGTTCGAACAAGTCAGGAATGATGCTAGAAGAGTTTACAAGTTGTTTCCATGTTCAAATGAGTCAAGAATGAAGATACAACTTGTTTGCAAGCTAGTTCGAACGAGACAAGAATGATAATACAAGTGTTTACAAGTTGTTTCCATGTTCAAATGAGTCAAGAATGATGATACAACTTGAAGCCACAAGTTGTTTCCAAGTTCGAACGAGTCAAGAATGAAGCCTCAAATTGTTACGAATTAGGTTCATGTTCAAATGAGCCAAGAATGGTCCCAGAAGAGTTATGTTGTTTCCATGTTCAACGGAGTCGAGAATGAAGCTTACGAATTCGTTTCATGTTTTAATTAGCCAAGAATGGTCGTACATGAGTTTACAAGTCAGGAATGATGCTAGAAGAGTTTACAAGTTGTTTCCATGTTCAAATGACTCAAGAATGATGATACAACTTGAAGCCACAAGTTGTTTCCAAGTTTGAACGAGTCAAGAACGAAGCCTCAAATTGTTACGAATTGGGTTCATGTTCAAATGAGCCAAGAATGGTCCCAGAAGAGTTATGTCGTTTCCATGTTCAACGGAGTCAAGAATGAAGCTTACGAATTCGTTTCTTGTTAAAATAAGCCAAGAATGGTCCTACATGAGTTTACAAGTTGTTTCCATGTGCAAACGAGTCAATAATGAAGATACAAGTTTGAACGTGTCAAGAAAGATACTACAAGAGTTTACAAGTAGTTTCCAAGTTCAAACGGGTCAAGAATGAAGCTACAAGTTGTTTTCAAGGTGAAACTAGTCGGGAATGAAGCTATAAGTTGTTTCCGAGCTCGAACGAGTCAAGAATAATGCTACAAGAGTTTAAAAGTTGTTTCCATGTTCAAACAAGTCTAGATGAAGCTACAAGTTATTTCTATGTTCAAACGAGTCAAGAATGAAGCCTCAAATTGTTACGAATTGGTTTCATGTTCAAATGTGCCAAGAATGGTCTTACAAGAGTTTACAAGTTGTTTCCATGTTAAAACGACTCAAAAATGAAGCTATAAGTTGTTTACAAATTCGAACAACTCAAGAATGATGCTAGAAGAGTTTACAAGTTGTTTCCATGTTCAAATAAGTCAAGAATGAAGCCTCAACTTGTTTGCAAGTTCGAACGAGTCAAGAATGATTATACAAGAGTTTATAAGTTGTTTCCATATTCAAATGAATCAAGAATGAAGCCAGAAGTTGTTTCCAAGTTCGAACGAGTCAAGAATGAAGCCTCAAATTGTTACGAATTAAGTTAATGTTCAAATGAGCCAAGAATGGTCCTAGAAGAGTTATGTTATTTCCATCTTCAACGGAGTCAAGAATGTAGCTTACGAATTCGTTTCATTTTAAAATAAGCCAAGAATGGTCCTACATGAGTTTACAAGTTGTTTACATGTGCAAACGAGTCAGTAATGAAGCTACAAGTTCGAACGAGTCAAGAATGATGCTACAAGAGTTTAAAAGTAGTTTCCGAGTTTAAACGGGTAAAGAATGAAGCTACAAGTTGTTTTCACGGTGAAACGAGCCGAGAATGAAGCGATAAGTTGTTTCTGTGCTCGAACGAGTCAAGAATAATGCTATAAGAGTTTACAAGTTGTTTCCATGTTCAAACAAGTCAAGATGAAGCTACAAGTTATTTCCACGTTCGAATGACTCAAGAATGAAGCCTCAAATTGTTACGAATTGGTTTCATGTCAAATGAGCCAAAAATGGTCCTACAATTGTTTACAAGGTGTTTCCATGTTAAAACGAGTCAAAAATGAAGCTATAAGTTGTTTACAAGTTTGAACAAGTCAAGAATGATGCTAGAAGAGTTTACAATTTTTTTCCATGTTCAAATGAGTCAAGAATGAAGGTACAAGTTATTTCCATGTTCGAACGAGTCAAGAATGAAGCCTCAAATTGTTACAAATTGGTTTCATGTTCAAATGAGCCAAGAATGGTCCTACAATTGTTTACAAGGTATTTCCATGTTAAAACGAGTCAAAAATGAAGCTATGAGTTGTTTACATGTTCGAACAAGTCAAGAATGATACTAGAAGAGTTTACAAGTTGTTTCCATGTTCGAATGAGTCAAGAATGAAGCTACAACTTGTTTGCAAGTTCGAACGAGTAAAGAATGATAATACAAGAGTTTACAAGTTGTTTCCATATTCAAATGAGTGAAGAATAAAGCCACAAGTTGTTTCCTAGTTTGAACGAGTGAAGAATGAAGTCTCAAATTGTTACGAATTAGGTTCATGTTCAAATGAGCCAAGAATGGTCCCAGAAAAGTAATGTCGTTTCCATGTTCAACGGAGTCAAGAATGAAGCTTACGAATTCGTTTCATGTTATAATAAGCCAAGAATGGTCCTACATGAGTTTACAAGTTGTTTCGAGGTGCAAACGAGTCAATAATAAAGCTACAAGTTCGACCGAGTCAAGAATGAGGCTACAAGAGTTTACAAGTAGTTTTCAAGTTCAAACATTTGAAGAATAAAGCTACAAGTTGCTTTCACGGTTAAACGAGTCGAGAATGAAGCTATAAGTTATTTCCGAACAACGAGTCAAGAATAATGCTACAAGAGTTTACAAGTTGTTTCCATGTTCAAACAAGTCAAGATGAAGTTACAAGTTATTTCCATGTTCGAACGAGTCAAGAATGAAGCCTCAAATTGTTACGAATTGGTTTCATGTTCAAATGAGCCATGAATGGTCCTACAATTGTTTACAAGGTGTTTCCATGTTAAAACGAGTCAAAAATGAAGCTATAAGTTGGTTACAAGTTTGAACAAGTCAAGAATGATGCTAGAAGAGTTTACAAGTTGTTTCCACGTTCGAATGAGTCAAGAATGAAGCTACAATTTATTTCCATGTTCGAACGAGTCAAGAATAAAGCCTCAAATTGTTACGAATTGGTTTCATGTTCAAATGAGCAAGAATGGTCCTACAATTGTTTACAAGGTGTTTCCATTTTAAAACGAGTCAAAAATGAAGCTATAAGATGTTAACAAGTTCGAACAAGTCAAGAATGATGCTAGAAGAGTTTACAAGTTGTTTCCATGTTCGAATGAGTCAAGAATGAAGCTACAACTTGTTTGCAAGTTCGAACGAGTCAAGAATGATAATACAAGAGGTTACAAGTTGTTTCCATATTCAAATGAGTGAAGAATAAAGCCACAAGTTGTTTCCAAGTTTGAACGAGTCAAGTACGAAGCCTCAAATTGTAACGAATTGGGTTCATGTTCAAATGAGCCAAGAATGGTCCCAGAAGAGTTATGTCGTTTCCATGTTCAACGGAGTCAAGAATGAAGCTTTCGAATTCGTTTCATGTTATAATTAGCCAAGAATGGTCGTACATGAGTTTAAAGGTTGTTTCGATGTGCAAACGAGTCAATAATAAAGCTACAAGTTCGAACGAGTCAAGAATGATGCTACAAGAGTTTACAAGTAGTTTCCAAGTTCAAACGGGTAAAGAATAAAGTTACAAGTTGTTTTCCCGGTTAAACGAGTCAAGAATGAAGCTATAAGTTGTTTCTGAGCTCGAACGTGTCAAGTATAATGCTAGAAGAGTTCAAGGTGTTTCCATGTTCAAACAAGTCAACAATGAAGCTACGAGTTATTTCCATGTTCGAACGAGTCAAGAATGAAGCCTCAAATTGTTACGAATTGGTTTCATGTTCAAATGAGCCAAGAATGGTCCTACAATTGTTTACAAGGTGTTTCCATGTTAAAACGAGTCAAAAATGAAGCTATAAGTAGTTTACATGTTCGAACAAGTCAAGAATGATGCTAGAAGAGTTTACAAGTTGTTTCCATGTTCGAATGAGTCAAGAATGAAGCTACAACTTGTTTGCAATTTCGAATGAGTTAAGAATGATAATACAAGAGTTTACAAGTTGTTTCCATATTCAAATGAGTGAAGAATAAAGCCACAAGTTGTTTCCAAGTTTGAACGAGTGAAGAATGAAGTCTCAAATTGTTACGAATTAGGTTCATGTTCAAATGAGCCAAGAATGGTCCCAGAAAAGTTATGTCGTTTCCATGTTCAACGGAGTCAAGAATGAAGCTTACGAATTCGTTTCATGTTATAATAAGCCAAGAATGGACCTACATGAGTTTACAAGTTGTTTCGATGTGCAAACGAGTCAATAATAAAGCTACAAGTTCGACCGAGTCAAGAATGAGGCTACAAGAGTTTACAAGTAGTTTTCAAGTTCAAACGTTTAAAGAATAAAGCTACAAGTTGCTTTCACGGTTAAACGAGTCGAGAATGAAGCTATAAGTTATTTCCGAGCTCGAACGAGTCAAGGATAATGCTACAAGACTTTACAAGTTGTTTCCATGTTCAAACAAGTCAAGATGAAGCTACAAGTTATTTCCATGTTCGAACGAGTCAAGAATGAAGCCTCAAATTATTACGAATTGGTTTCATGTTCAAATGAGCCAAGAATGGTCCTACAATTGTTTACAAGATGTTTCCATGTTAAAACGAGTCAAAAATGAAGCTATAAGTTGGTTACAAGTTTGAACAAGTCAAGAATGATGCTAGAAGAGTTTACAAGTTGTTTCCACGTTCGAATGAGTCAAGAATGAAGCTACAAGTTATTTTCATGTTCGAACGAGTCAAGAATGAAGCCTCAAATTGTTACGAATTGGTTTCATTTTCAAATGAGCCAAGAATGGTCTTACAATTGTTTACAAGGTGTTTCCATGTTAAAACGAGTCAAAAATGAAGCTAAAAGTTTCTTACAAGTTTGAACAAGTCAAGAATTATGCTAGAAGAGTTTACAAGTTGTTTCCACGTTCGAATGAGTAAAGAATGAAGCTACAATTTATTTCCATGTTCGAACGAGTCAAGAATGAAGCCTCAAATTGTTACGAATTGGTTTCATGTTCAAATGAGCCAAGAATGGTCCTACAATCGTTTACAAGGTGTTTCCATTTTAAAACGAGTCAAAAATGAAGCTATAAGTTGTTTACATGTTCGAACAAGTCAAGAATGATGCTAGAAGAGTTTACAAGTTGTTTTCATGTTCGAATGAGTCAAAAATGAAGCTACAACTTGTTTGCAAGTTCGAACGAGTCAAGAATGATCATACAAGAGTTTACAAGTTGTTTCCATATTCAAATGAGTCAAGAATGAAGCGACAAGTTGTTTCCAAGTTCGAACAAGTCAAGAATCAAGCCTCAAATTGTTACGAATTAGGTTCATGTTCAAATGAGCCAAGAATGGTCCCAGAAGAGTTATGTTGTTTCCATGTTCAATGGAGTCAAGAATGTAGCTTACGAATTCGTTTCATTTTAAAATAAGCCAAGAATGGTCCTACATGAGTTTACAAGTTGTTTCCATGTGCAAACGAGTTAATAATGAAGCTACAAGTTCGAACGAGTCAAGAATGATGCTACAAGAGTTTACAAGTAGTTTCCAAGTTCAAACGGGTCAAGAATGAAGCTACAAGTTCTTTTCAAGGTGAAACGAGTCGAGAATGAAGCTATAAGTTGTTTCCGAGCTAGAACGAGTCAAGAATAATGTACAAGAGTTTAAAAGTTGTTTCCATGTTCAAAAAAGTCAAGATGAAGCTACAATTTATTTCCATGTTCGAACGAGTCAAGAATGAAACCTCAAATTGTTACGAATTGGTTTCATGTTCAAATGAGCCAAGAATGGTCTTACAAGAGTTTACAAGTTGTTTCCTTGTTAAAAGGAGTAAAAAATGAAGCTATAAGTTGTTTACAAATTCGAACAACTCAAGAATGATGCTAGAAGTGTTTACAAGTTGTTTCCATGTTCGAATGAGTCAAGAATGAAGCTACAACTTGTTTGCAAGTTCGAACGAGTAAAGAATGATAATACAAGAGTTTACAAGTTGTTTCCATATTCAAATGAGTCAAGAATGAAGCCACAAGTTGTTTCCAAGTTTGAACGAGTGAAGAATGAAGTCTCAAATTGTTACGAATTAGGTTCATGTTCATATGAGCCAAGAATGGTCCCAGAAAAGTAATGTCGTTTCCATGTTCAACGGAGTCAAGAATGAAGCTTACGAATTCGTTTCATGTTATAATAAGCCAAGAATGGTCCTACATGAGTTTACAAGTTGTTTCGATGTGCAAATGAGTCAATAATAAAGCTACAAGTTCGACCGAGTCAAGAATGAGGCTACAAGAATTTACAAGTAGTTTTCAAGTTCAAACATTTGAAGAATAAAGCTACAAGTTGCTTTCACGGTTAAACGAGTCGAGAATGAAGCAATAAGTTATTTCCGAACAACGAGTCAAGAATAATGCTACAAGAGTTTACAAGTTGTTTCCATGTTCTAACAAGTCAAGATGAAGTTACAAGTTATTTCCATGTTCGAACGAGTCAAGAATGAAGTCTCAAATTGTTACGAATTGGTTTCATGTTCAAATGAGCCATGAATGGTCCTACAATTGTTTACAAGGTGTTTCCATGTTAAAACGAGTCAAAAATGAAGCTATAAGTTGGTTACAAGTTTGAACAAGTCAACAATGATGCTAGAAGAGTTTACAAGTTGTTTCCACGTTCGAATGAGTCAAGAATGAAGCTACAATTTATTTCCATGTTCGAACGAGTCAAGAATGAAGCCTCAAATTGTTACGAATTGGTTTCATGTTCAAATGAGCAAGAATGGTCCTACAATTGTTTACAAGGTGTTTCCATTTTAAAACGAGTCAAAAATGAAGCTATAAGATGTTAACAAGTTCGAACAAGTCAAGAATGATGCTAGAAGAGTTTACAAGTTGTTTCCATGTTCGAATGAGTCAAGAATGAAGCTACAACTTGTTTGCAAGTTCGAACGAGTCAAGAATGATAATACAAGAGGTTACAAGTTGTTTCCATATTCAAATGAGTGAAGAATAAAGCCACAAGTTATTTCCAAGTTTGAACGAGTCAAGAACGAAGCCTCAAATTGTTACGAATTGGGTTCATGTTCAAATGAGCCAAGAATGGTCCCAGAAGAGTTATGTCGTTTCCATGTTCAACGGAGTCAAGAATGAAGCTTTCGAATTCGTTTCATGTTATAATTAGCCAAGAATGGTCGTACATGAGTTTAAAGGTTGTTTCGATGTGCAAACGAGTCAATAATAAAGCTACAAGTTCGAACGAGTCAAGAATGATGCTACAAGAGTTTACAAGTAGTTTCCAAGTTCAAACGGGTAAAGAATAAAGTTACAAGTTGTTTTCCCGGTTAAACGAGTCAAGAATGAAGCTATAAGTTGTTTCTGAGCTCGAACGTGTCAAGTATAATGCTAGAAGAGTTCAAGGTATTTCCATGTTCAAACAAGTCAACAATGAAGCTACGAGTTATTTCCATGTTCGAACGAGTCAAGAATGAAGCCTCAAATTATTACGAATTGGTTTCATGTTCAAATGAGCCAAGAATGGTCCTACAATTGTTTACAAGGTGTTTCCATGTTAAAACGAGTCAAAAATGAAGCTATAAGTAGTTTACATGTTCGAACAAGTCAAGAATGATGCTAGAAGAGTTTACAAGTTGTTTCCATGTTCGAATGAGTCAAGAATGAAGCTACAACTTGTTTGCAATTTCGAACGAGTTAAGAATGATAATACAAGAGTTTACAAGTTGTTTCCATATTCAAATGAGTGAAGAATAAAGCCACAAGTTGTTTCCAAGTTTGAACGAGTGAAGAATGAAGTCTCAAATTGTTACGAATTAGGTTCATGTTCAAATGAGCCAAGAATGGTCCCAGAAAAGTTATGTCGTTTCCATGTTCAACGGAGTCAAGAATGAAGCTTACGAATTCGTTTCATGTTATAATAAGCCAAGAATGGACCTACATGAGTTTATAAGTTGTTTCGATGTGCAAACGAGTCAATAATAAAGCTACAAGTTCGACCGAGTCAAGAATGAGGCTACAAGAGTTTACAAGTAGTTTTCAAGTTCAAACGTTTAAAGAATAAAGCTACAAGTTGCTTTCACGGTTAAACAAGTCGAGAATGAAGCTATAAGTTATTTCCGAGCTCGAACGAGTCAAGAATAATGCTACAAGACTTTACAAGTTGTTTCCATGTTCAAACAAGTCAAGATGAAGCTACAAGTTATTTCCATGTTCGAACGAGTCAAGAATGAAGCCTCAAATTGTTACGAATTGGTTTCATGTTCAAATGAGCCAAGAATGGTCCTACAATTGTTTACAAGATGTTTCCATGTTAAAACGAGTCAAAAATGAAGCTATAAGTTGGTTACAAGTTTGAACAAGTCAAGAATGATGCTAGAAGAGTTTACAAGTTGCTTCCACGTTCGAATGAGTCAAGAATGAAGCTACAAGTTATTTTCATGTTCGAACGAGTCAAGAATGAAGCCTCAAATTGTTACGAATTGGTTTCATGTTCAAATGAGCCAAGAATGGTCTTACAATTGTTTACAAGGTGTTTCCATGTTAAAACGAGTCAAAAATGAAGCTAAAAGTTGTTTACAAGTTTGAACAAGTCAAGAATGATGCTAGAATAGTTTATAAGTTGTTTACATGTTCGAAGGAATCCAGAATGAAGCTTCAAGTTATTTCCATGTTCGAACGAGTCAAGAATAAAGCCTCAAATTGTTACGAATTGGTTTCATGTTCAAATGAGCCAAGAATGGTCTTACAAGAGTTTACAAGTTGTTTCCAAGTTAATACGAGTAAAAAATGAAGCTATAAGTTGTTAACAAGTTCGAACAAGTCAAGAATGATGCTAGAAGAGTTTACAAGTTGTTTTCATGTTCGAATGAGTCAAGAATGAAGCTACAACTTGTTTGCAAGTTCGAACGAGTCAAGAATGATCATACAAGAGTTTACAAGTTTTTTCCATATTCAAATGAGTCAAGAATGAAGCGACAAGTTGTTTCCAAGTTCGAACAAGTCAAGAATCAAGCCTCAAATTGTTACGACTTAGGTTCATATTCAAATGAGCCAAGAATGGTCCCAGAAGAGTTATGTTGTTTCCATGTTCAATGGAGTCAAGAATGTAGCTTACGAATTCGTTTCATTTTAAAATAAGCCAAGAATGGTCCTACATGAGTTTACAAGTTGTTTCCATGTGCAAACGAGTCAATAATGAAGCTACAAGTTCGAACGAGTCAAGAATGATGCTACAAGAGTTTACAAGTAGTTTCCAAGTTCAAACGGGTCAAGAATGAAGCTACAAGTTCTTTTCAAGGTGAAACGAGTCGAGAATGAAGCTATAAATTGTTTCCGAGCTAGAACGAGTCAAGAATAATGTACAAGAGTTTAAAAGTTGTTTCCATGTTCAAACAAGTCAAGATGAAGCTACAATTTATTTCTATGTTCGAACGAGTCAAGAATGAAACCTCAAATTGTTACGAATTGGTTTCATGTTCAAATGAGCCAAGAATGGTCTTACAAGAGTTTACAAGTTGTTTCCATGTTAAAAGGAGTAAAAAATGAAGCTATAAGTTGTTTACAAATTCGAACAACTCAAGAATGATGCTAGAAGTGTTTACAAGTTGTTTCCATGTTCGAATGAGTCAAGAATGAAGCTACAACTTGTTTGCAAGTTTGAACGAGTCAAGAATGTTAACACAAGAGTTTATAAGTTGTTTCCATATTCAAATGAGTCAAGTATGAAGCCACAAGTTGATTCCAAGTTCGAACGAGTCAAGAATGAAGCCTCAAATTGTTACGAATTAGGTTCATGTTCAAATGAGCCAAGAATGGTCCTAGAAAAGTTATGTTGTTTCCATGTTCAACGGAGTCAAGAATGTAGCTTACGAATTCATTTCATTTTAAAATAAGCCAAGAATGGTCCTACATGAGTTTACAAGTTGTTTCCATGTGCAAACGAGTCAGTAATGAAGCTACATGTTCGAACGAGTCAAGAATCATGCTACAAGAGTTTACAAGTAGTTTCCAAGTTCAAACGGGTAAAGAATGAAGTTACAAGTTGTTTCCATGTTCGAACGAGTCAAGAATGAAGCCTCAAATTGTTACGAATTGGTTTCATGTTCAAATGAGCCAAAAATGGTCCTACAATTGTTTAAAAGGTGTTTCCATGTTAAAACGAGTCAAAAATGAAGCTATAAGTTGTTTACAAGTTTGAACAAGTCAAGAATGATGCTAGAAGAGTTTACATGTTGTTTCCATGTTCGAATGAGTCAAGAATGAAGCTACAAGTTATTTCCATGTTCGAACGAGTCAAGAATGAAGCCCCAAATTGTTACGAATTTGTTTCATGTGCAAATGACCCAAGAATGGTCCTACAATCGTTTACAAGGTGTTTCCATTTTAAAACGAGTCAAAAATGAAGCTATAAGTTGTTTACAAGTTCGAACAAGTCAAGAATGATGCTAGAAGAGTTTACAAGTTCTTTCCATGTTCGAATGAGTCAAGAATGAAGTTAAAAGTTATTTCCATGTTCGAACGAGTCAAGAATGAAGCCCCAAATTGTTACGAATTGGTTTCAAGTTCAAATGAGCCAAAAATAGTCCTACAATTGTTTACAAGGTGTTTCCATGTTAAAACGAGTCAAAAATGAAGCTATAAGTTGTTTACAAGTTTGAACAAGTCAAGAATGATGCTAGAAGAGTTTACAAGTTGTTTCCATGTTCGAATGAGTCAAGAATGAAGCTACAAGTTATTTCCATGTTCGAACGAGTCAAGAATGAAGCCCCAAATTGTTACGAATTGGTTTCATGTTCAAATGAGCCAAGAATGGTCCTACAATCGTTTACAAGGTGTTTCCATTTTAAAACGAGTCAAAAATGAAGCTATAAGTTGTTCACATGTTCGAACAAGTCAAGAATGATGCTAGAAGATTTTACAAGTTGTTTTCATGTTCGAATGAGTCAAGAATGAAGCTAAAACTTGTTTGCAAGTTCGAACGAGTCAAGAATGATCATACAAGAGTTTACAAGTTGTTTACATATTCAAATGAGTCAAGAATGAAGCCACAAGTTGTTTCCAAGTTCGAACGAGTCAAGAATTAAGCCTCAAATTGTTATGAATTAGGTTCATGTTCAAATGAGCCAAGAATGGTCCTAGAAAAGTTATGTTGTTTCCATGTTCAATGGAGTCAGGAATGTAGCTTACGAATTCGTTTCATTTTAAAATAAGACAAGAATGGTCCTACATGAGTTTACAAGTTGTTTCCATGTGCAAACGAGTCAGTAATGAAGCTACAAGTTCGAACGAGTCAAGAATGATGCTGCAAGAGTTTACAAATAGTTTCCAAGTTCAAACGGGTAAAGAAGGAAGTTACAAGTTGTTTTCACGGTGAAACGAGTCGAGAATGAAGCGATAAGTTGTTCCTGTACTCGAACGAGTCAAGAATAATGCTACAAGAGTTTACAAGTTGTTTCCATGTTCAAACAAGTCAAGATGAAGCTACAAGTTATTTCCATGTTCGAACGAGTCAAGAATGAAGCCTCAAATAGTTACGAATTGGTTTCATATTCAAATGAGCCAAAAATGGTCCTACAATTGTTTACAAGGTGTTTCCATGTTAAAACGAGTCAAAAATGAAGTTATAAGTTGTTTACAAGTTTGAACAAGTCAAGAATGATGCTACAAGAGTTTACAAGTAGTTTCCAAGTTCAAACGGGTCAAGAATGAAGCTATAAGTTGTTTCCGAGCTCGAACGAGTCAAGAATAATTCTACAAGAGTCTAAAAGTTGTTTCCATGTTCAAACAAGTCAAGATGAAGCTACAAGTTATTTCCATGTTCGAACGAGTCAAGAATGAAGCCTCAAATTGTTACGAATTGGTTTCATGTTCAAATGAGCCAAGGATGGTCCTACAATCGTTTACAAGGTGTTTCCATTTTAAAACGAGTCAAAAATGAAGCTATAAGTTATTTACATGTTCGAACAAGTCAAGAATGATGCTAGAAGAGTTTACAAGTTGTTTTCATGTTCGAATGAGTCAAGAATGAAGCTAAAACTTGTTTGCAAGTTCGAACGAGTCAAGAATGATCATACAAGAGTTTACAAGTTGTTTACATATTCAAATGAGTCAAGAATGAAGCCACAAGTTGTTTCCAAGTTCGAACGAGTCAAGAATTAAGCCTCAAATTGTTATGAATTAGGTTCATGTTCAAATGTGCCAAGAATGGTCCCAGAAGAGTTATGTTGTTTCCATGTTCAATGGAGTTAAGAATGTAGCTTACGAATTCGTTTCATTTTAAAATAAGACAAGAATGGTCCTACATGAGTTTACAAGTTGTTTCCATGTGCAAACGAGTCAGTAATGAAGCTACAAGTTCGAACGAGTCAAGAATGATGCTACAAGAGTTTACAAGTAGTTTCCAAGTTCAAACGGGTAAAGAAGGAAGTTACAAGTTGTTTTCACGGTGAAACGAGTCGAGAATGAAGCGATAAGTTGTTCCTGTACTCGAACGAGTCAAGAATAATGCTACAAGAGTTTACAAGTTGTTTCCATGTTCAAACAAGTCAAGATGAAGCTACAAGTTATTTCCATGTTCGAACGAGTCAAGAATGAAGCCTCAAATAGTTACGAATTGGTTTCATGGTCAAATGAGCCAAAAATGGTCCTACAATTGTTTTCAAGGTGTTTCCATGTTAAAACGAGTCAAAAATGAAGCTATAAGTTGTTTACAAGTTTGAACAAGTCAAGAATGATGCTAGAAGAGTTTACAAGTTGTTTCCATGTTCGAATGAGTCAAGAATGAAGCTACAAGTTATTTCCATGTTCGAACGAGTCAAGAATGAAGCCCCAAATTGTTACGAATTGGTTTCATGTTCAAACGAGCCAAGAATGGTCCTACAATCGTTTACAAGGTGTTTCTATTTTAAAACGAGTCAAAAATGAAGCTATAAGTTATTTACAAGTTCGAACAAGTCAAGAATGATGCTAGAAGAGTTTACAAGTTGTTTCTATGTTCGAATGAGTCAAGAATGAAGCTAAAAGTTATTTCCATGTTCGAACGAGTCAAGTATGAAGCCCCAAATTTTTACGAATTGGTTTCATGTTCAAATGAGCCAAAAATAGTCCTTCAATTGTTTACAAGGTGTTTCCATATTAAAACGAGTCAAAAATGAAGCTATAAGTTGTTTACAAGTTTGAACAAGTCAAGAATGATGCTAGAAGAGTTTACAAGTTGCTTCCATGTTCGAATGAGTCAAGAATGAAGCTACAAGTTATTTCCATGTTCGAACGAGTCAAGAATGAAGCCCCAAATTGTTACGAATTGGTTTCATGTTCAAATGAGCCAATAATGGTCCTACAATCGTTTACAAGGTGTTTCCATTTTAAAACGAGTCAAAAATGAAGCTATAAGTTGTTTACATGTTCGAAGAGTCAAGAATGATGCTAGAAGAGTTTACAAGTTGTTTCCATGTTCGAATGAGTCAAGAATGAAGCTAAAACTTGTTTGCAAGTTCGAACGAGTCAAGAATGATCATACAAGAGTTTACAAGTTGTTTACATATTCAAATGAGTTAAGAATGAAGCCACAAGTTGTTTCCAAGTTCGAACGAGTCAAGAATTAAGCCTCAAATTGTTATGAATTAGGTTCATGTTCAAATGAGCCAAGAATGGTCCCAGAAGAGTTATGTTGTTTCCATGTTCAATGGAGTCAAAAATGTAGCTTACGAATTCGTCTCATTTTAAAATAAGCCAAGAATGGTCCTACATGAGTTTACAAGTTGTTTCCATGTGCAATCGAGTCATTAATGAAGCTACAAGTTCGAACGAGTCAAGAATGATGCTACAAGAGTTTACAAGTAGTTTCCAAGTTCAAACGGGTCAAGAATGAAGCTATAAGTTGTTTCCGAGCTCGAACGAGTCAAGAATAATTCTACAAGAGTCTAAAAGTTGTTTCCATGTTCAAACAAGTCAAGATGAAGCTACAAGTTATTTCCATGTTCGAACGAGTCAAGAATTAAGCCTCAAATAGTTACGAATTGGTTTCATGTTCAAATGAGCTAAGAATGGTCCTACAATCGTTTACAAGGTGTTTCCATTTTAAAACGAGTCAAAAATGAAGCTATAAGTTGTTTACATGTTCGAACAAGTCAAGAATGATGCTAGAAGAGTTTACAAGTTGTTTTCATGTTCGAATGAGTCAAGAATGAAGCTAAAACTTGTTTGCAAGTTCGAACGAGTCAAGAATGATCATACAAGAGTTTACAAGTTGTTTACATATTCAAATGAGTCAAGAATGAAGCCACAAGTTGTTTCCAAGTTCGAACGAGTCAAGAATTAAGCCTCAAATTGTTATGAATTAGGTTCATGTTCAAATGAGCCAAGAATGGTCCTAGAAAAGTTATGTTGTTTCCATGTTCAACGGAGTTAAGAATGTAGCTTACGAATTTGTATCATTTTAAAATAAGACAAGAATGGTCCTACATGAGTTTACAAGTTGTTTCCATGTGCAAACGAGTCAGTAATGAAGCTACAAGTTCGAACGAGTCAAGAATGATGCTACAAGAGTTTACAAGTAGTTTCCAAGTTCAAACGGGTGAAGAATGAAGCTACAAGTTGTTTTCAAGGTGAAACGAGTCGAGAATGAAGCTATAAGTTGTTTCCGAGCTCGAACGAGTCAAGAATAATTCTACAAGAGTCTAAAAGTTGTTTCCATGTTCAAACAAGTCAAGATGAAGCTACAAGTTATTTCCATGTTCGAACGAGTCAAGAATGAAGCCTCAAATTGTTACGAATTGGTTTCATGTTCAAATGAGCCAAGAATGGTCTTACAAGAGTTTACAAGTTGTTTCCATCTTAAAACGAGTCAAAAATGAAGCTATAAGTTGTTTACAAATTCGAACAACTCAAGAATGATGCTAGAAGTGTTTACAAGTTGTTTCCATGTTCAAATGAGTCAAGAATGAAGATACAACTTGTTTGCAAGTTAGTTCGAACGAGTCAAGAATGATCATACAAGAGTTTACAAGTTGTTTCCATATTCAAATGAGTCAAGAATGAAGCCACAGGTTGTTTCCAAGTTCGAACGAGTCAAGAAGGAAGCCTCAAATTGTTACGAATTAGGTTCATGTTCAAATGAGCCAAGAATGGTCCTAGAAAAGTTATGTTGTTTCCATGTTCAACGGAGTTAAGAATGTAGCTTACGAATTCGTTTCATTTTAAAATAAGACAAGAATGGTCCTACATGAGTTTACAAGTTGTTTCCATGTGCAAACGAGTCAGTAATGAAGCTACAAGTTCGAACGAGTCAAGAATGATGCTACAAGAGTTTACAAGTAGTTTCCAAGTTCAAACGGGTAAAGAATGAAGTTACAAGTTGTTTTCACGGTGAAACGAGTCGAGAATGAAGCGATAAGTTGTTCCTGTACTCGAACGAGTCAAGAATAATGCTACAAGAGTTTACAAGTTGTTTCCATGTTCAAACAAGTCAAGATGAAGCTACAAGTTATTTCCATGTTCGAACGAGTCAAGAATGAAGCCTCAAATTGTTACGAATTGGTTTCATGTTCAAATGAGCCAAGAATGGTCTTACAAGAGTTTACAAGTTGTTTCCATGTTAAAACGAGTCAAAAATGAAGCTATAAGTTGTTTACAAATTCGAACAACTCAAGAATGATGCTAGAAGTGTTTACAAGTTGTTTCCATGTTCAAATGAGTCAAGAATGAAGATACAACTTGTTTGCAAGTTAGTTCGAACGAGACAAGAATGATAATACAAGTGTTTACAAGTTGTTTCCATATTCAAATGAGTCAAGAATGAAGCCATAAGTTGTTTCCAAGTTCGAACGAGTCAAGAATGAAGCCTCAAATTGTTATGAATTAGGTTCATGTTCAAATGAGCCAAGAATGGTCCCAGAAGAGTTATGTTGTTTCCATGTTCAATGGAGTCAAGAATGTAGCTTACGAATTCGTCTCATTTTAAAATAAGCCAAGAATGGTCCTACATGAGTTTACAAGTTGTTTCCATGTGCAAACGAGTCATTAATGAAGCTACAAGTTCGAACGAGTCAAGAATGATGCTACAAGAGTTTACAAGTAGTTTCCAAGTTCAAACGGGTGAAGAATGAAGCTACAAGTTGTTTTCAAGGTGAAACGAGTCGAGAATGAAGCTATAAGTTGTTTCCGAGCTCGAACGAGTCAAGAATAATTCTACAAGAGTCTAAAAGTTGTTTCCATGTTCAAACAAGTCAAGATGAAGCTACAAGTTATTTCCATGTTCGAACGAGTCAAGAATGAAGCCTCAAATTCTTACGAATTGGTTTCATGTTCAAATGAGCCAAGAATGGTCTTACAAGAGTTTACAAGTTGTTTCCATCTTAAAACGAGTCAAAAATGAAGCTATAAGTTGTTTACAAATTCGAACAACTCAAGAATGATGCTAGAAGTGTTTACAAGTTGTTTCCATGTTCAAATGAGTCAAGAATGAAGATACAACTTGTTTGCAAGTTAGTTCGAACGAGTCAAGAATGATCATACAAGAGTTTACAAGTTGTTTCCATATTCAAATGAGTCAAGAATGAAGCCACAGGTTGTTTCCAAGTTCGAACGAGTCAAGAAGGAAGCCTCAAATTGTTACGAATTAGGTTCATGTTCAAATGAGCCAAGAATGGTCCTAGAAAAGTTATGTTGTTTCCATGTTCAACGGAGTTAAGAATGTAGCTTACGAATTCGTTTCATTTTAAAATAAGACAAGAATGGTCCTACATGAGTTTACAAGTTGTTTCCATGTGCAAACGAGTCAGTAATGAAGCTACAAGTTCGAACGAGTCAAGAATGATGCTACAAGAGTTTACAAGTAGTTTCCAAGTTCAAACGGGTAAAGAATGAAGTTACAAGTTGTTTTCACGGTGAAACGAGTCGAGAATGAAGCGATAAGTTGTTCCTGTACTCGAACGAGTCAAGAATAATGCTACAAGAGTTTACAAGTTGTTTCCATGTTCAAACAAGTCAAGATGAAGCTACAAGTTATTTCCATGTTCGAACGAGTCAAGAATGAAGCCTCAAATTGTTACGAATTGGTTTCATGTTCAAATGAGCCAAGAATGGTCTTACAAGAGTTTACAAGTTGTTTCCATGTTAAAACGAGTCAAAAATGAAGCTATAAGTTGTTTACAAATTCGAACAACTCAAGAATGATGCTAGAAGTGTTTACAAGTTGTTTCCATGTTCAAATGAGTCAAGAATGAAGATACAACTTGTTTGCAAGTTAGTTCGAACGAGACAAGAATGATAATACAAGTGTTTACAAGTTGTTTCCATATTCAAATGAGTCAAGAATGAAGCCATAAGTTGTTTCCAAGTTCGAACGAGTCAAGAATGAAGCCTCAAATTGTTACGAATTAGGTTCATGTTCAAATGAGCCAAGAATGGTCCTAGAAAAGTTATGTTGTTTCCATGTTCAACGGAGTTAAGAATGTAGCTTACGAATTCGTTTCATTTTAAAATAAGACAAGAATGGTCCTCATGAGTTTACAAGTTGTTGCCATGTGCAAACGAGTCAGTAATGAAGCTACAAGTTCGAACGAGTCAAGAATGATGCTACAAGAGTTTACAAGTAGTTTCCAAGTTCAAACGGGTAAATAATGAAGTTACAAGTTGTTTTCACGGTGAAACGAGTCGAGAATGAAGCGATAAGTTGTTCCTGTACTCGAACGAGTCAAGAATAATGCTACAAGAGTTTACAAGTTGTTTCCATGTTCAAACAAGTCAAGATGAAGCTACAAGTTATTTCCATGTTCGAACGAGTCAAGAATGAAGCCTCAAATTGTTACGAATTGGTTTCATGTTCAAACGAGCCAAGAATGGTCCTACAATCGTTTACAAGGTGTTTCTATTTTAAAACGAGTCAAAAACGAAGCTATAAGTTATTTACAAGTTCGAACAAGTCAAGAATGATGCTAGAAGAGTTTACAAGTTGTTTCTATGTTCGAATGAGTCAAGAATGAAGCTAAAAGTTATTTCCATGTTCGAACGAGTCAAGTATGAAGCCCCAAATTTTTACGAATTGGTTTCATGTTCAAATGAGCCAAAAATAGTCCTACAATTGTTTACAAGGTGTTTCCATATTAAAACGAGTCAAAAATGAAGCTATAAGTTGTTTACAAGTTTGAACAAGTCAAGAATGATGCTAGAAGAGTTTACAAGTTGTTTCCATGTTCGAATGAGTCAAGAATGAAGCTACAAGTTATTTCCATGTTCGAACGAGTCAAGAATGAAGCCCCAAATTGTTACGAATTGGTTTCATGTTCAAATGAGCCAAGAATGGTCCTACAATCGTTTACAAGGTGTTTCCATTTTAAAACGAGTCAAAAATGAAGCTATAAGTTGTTTACATGTTCGAAGAGTCAAGAATGATGCTAGAAGAGTTTACAAGTTGTTTTCATGTTCGAATGAGTCAAGAATGAAGCTAAAACTTGTTTGCAAGTTCGAACGAGTCAAGAATGATCATACAAGAGTTTACAAGTTGTTTACATATTCAAATGAGTTAAGAATGAAGCCACAAGTTGTTTCCAAGTTCGAACGAGTCAAGAATTAAGCCTCAAATTGTTATGAATTAGGTTCATGTTCAAATGAGCCAAGAATGGTCCCAGAAGAGTTATGTTGTTTCCATGTTCAATGGAGTCAAGAATGTAGCTTACGAATTTGTCTCATTTTAAAATAAGCCAAGAATGGTCCTACATGAGTTTACAAGTTGTTTCCATGTGCAATCGAGTCATTAATGAAGCTACAAGTTCGAACGAGTCAAGAATGATGCTACAAGAGTTTACAAGTAGTTTCCAAGTTCAAACGGATCAAGAATGAAGCTATAAGTTGTTTCCGAGCTCGAATGAGTCAAGAATAATTCTACAAGAGTCTAAAAGTTGTTTCCATGTTCAAACAAGTCAAGATGAAGCTACAAGTTATTTCCATGTTCGAACGAGTCAAGAATGAAGCCTCAAATTGTTACGAATTGGTTTCATGTTCAAATGAGCCAATAATGGTCCTACAATCGTTTACAAGGTGTTTCCATTTTAAAACGAGTCAAAAATGAAGCTATAAGTTGTTTACATGTTCGAACAAGTCAAGAATGATGCTAGAAGAGTTTACAAGTTGTTTTCATGTTCGAATGAGTCAAGAATGAAGCTAAAACTTGTTTGCAAGTTCGAACGAGTCAAGAATGATCATACAAGAGTTTACAAGTTGTTTACATATTCAAATGAGTCAAGAATGAAGTCACAAGTTGTTTCCAAGTTCGAACGAGTCAAGAATTAAGCCTCAAATTGTTATGAATTAGGTTCATGTTCAAATGAGCCAAGAATGGTCCCAGAAGAGTTATGTTGTTTCCATGTTCAATGGAGTCAAGAATGTAGCTTACGAATTCGTCTCATTTTAAAATAAGCCAAGAATGGTCCTACATGAGTTTACAAGTTGTTTCCATGTGCAAACGAGTCATTAATGAAGCTACAAGTTCGAACGAGTCAAGAATGATGCTACAAGAGTTTACAAGTAGTTTCCAAGTTCAAACGGGTCAAGAATGAAGCTACAAGTTGTTTTCAAGGTGAAACGAGTCGAGAATGAAGCTATAAATTGTTTCCGAGCTAGAACGAGTCAAGAATAATTCTACAAGAGTTTAAAAGTTGTTTCCATGTTCAAACAAGTCAAGATGAAGCTACAATTTATTTCTATGTTCGAACGAGTCAAGAATGAAACCTCAAATTGTTACGAATTGGTTTCATGTTCAAATGAGCCAAGAATGGTCTTACAAGAGTTTACAAGTTGTTTCCATGTTAAAAGGAGTCAAAAATGAAGCTATAAGTTGTTTACAAATTCGAACAACTCAAGAATGATGCTAGAAGTGTTTACAAGTTGTTTCCATGTTCGAATGAGTCAAGAATGAAGCTACAACTTGTTTGCAAGTTTGAACGAGTCAAGAATGATCATACAAGAGTTTACAAGTTGTTTCCATATTCAAATGAGTCAAGAATGAAGCCACAGGTTGTTTCCAAGTTCGAACGAGTCAAGAATGAAGCCTCAAATTGTTACGAATTAGGTTCATGTTCAAATGAGCCAAGAATGGTCCTAGAAAAGTTATGTTGTTTCCATGTTCAACGGAGTTAAGAATGTAGCTTACGAATTCGTTTCATTTTAAAATAAGACAAGAATGGTCCTACATGAGTTTACAAGTTGTTTCCATGTGCAAACGAGTCAGTAATGAAGCTACAAGTTCGAACGAGTCAAGAATGATGCTACAAGAGTTTACAAGTAGTTTCCAAGTTCAAACGGGTAAAGAATGAAGTTACAAGTTGTTTTCACGGTGAAACGAGTCGAGAATGAAGCGATAAGTTGTTCCTGTACTCGAACGAGTCAAGAATAATGCTACAAGAGTTTACAAGTTGTTTCCATGTTCAAACAAGTCAAGATGAAGCTACAAGTTATTTCCATGTTCGAACGAGTCAAGAATGAAGCCTCAAATTGTTACGAATTGGTTTCATGTTCAAATGAGCCAAGAATGGTCTTACAAGAGTTTACAAGTTGTTTCCATGTTAAAACGAGTCAAAAATGAAGCTATAAGTTGTTTACAAATTCGAACAACTCAAGAATGATGCTAGAATAGTTTACAAGTTGTTTCCATGTTCAAATGAGTCAAGAATGAAGATACAACTTGTTTGCAAGTTAGTTCGAACGAGACAAGAATGATAATACAAGTGTTTACAAGTTGTTTCCATATTCAAATGAGTCAAGAATGAAGCCACAAGTTGTTTCCAAGTTCGAACGAGTCAAGAATGAAGCCTCAAATTGTTACGAATTAGGTTCATGTTCAAATGAGCCAAGAATGGTCCTAGAAAAGTTATGTTGTTTCCATGTTCAACGGAGTTAAGAATGTAGCTTACGAATTCGTTTCATTTTAAAATAAGACAAGAATGGTCCTACATGAGTTTACAAGTTGTTGCCATGTGCAAACGAGTCAGTAATGAAGCTACAAGTTCGAACGAGTCAAGAATGATGCTACAAGAGTTTACAAGTAGTTTCCAAGTTCGAACGGGTAAAGAATGAAGTTACAAGTTGTTTTCACGGTGAAACGAGTCGAGAATGAAGCGATAAGTTGTTCCTGTACTCGAACGAGTCAAGAATAATGCTACAAGAGTTTACAAGTTGTTTCCATGTTCAAACAAGTCAAGATGAAGCTACAAGTTATTTCCATGTTCGAACGAGTCAAGAATGAAGCCTCAAATTGTTACGAATTGGTTTCATGTTCAAATGAGCCAAAAATGGTCCTACAATTGTTTACAAGGTGTTTCCATGTTAAAACGAGTAAAAAATGAAGCTATAAGTTGTTTACAAATTCGAACAACTCAAGAATGATGCTAGAAGAGTTTACAAGTTGTTTCCATGTTCGAATGAGTCAAGAATGAAGCTAAAACTTGTTTGCAAGTTCGAACGAGTCAAGAATGATCATACAAGAGTTTAAAAGTTATTTCCATATTCAAATGAGTCAAGAATGAAGCCACAAGTTGTTTACATGTTCGAACGAGTCAAGAATGAAGCCACAAGTTGTTTACAAGTTTGAACAAGTCAAGAATGATGCTAGAAGAGTTTAAAAGTTGTTTCCATGTTCAAACAAGTCAAGATGAAGCTACAAGTTATTTCCATGTTCGAACGAGTCAAGAATGAAGCCTCAAATTGTTACGAATTAGTTTCATGTTCAAATGAGCCAAGAATGGTCTTACAAGAGTTTACAAGTTGTTTCCATGTTAAAACTAGTCAAAAATGAAGCTATAAGTTGTTTACAAATTCGAACAACTCTAAAATGATGCTAGAAGAGTTTATAATTTGTTTCCATGTTTAAATGAGTCAAGAACGAAGCTATAACTTGTTTGCAAGTTCGAACGAGTCAAGAATGATCATACAAGAGTTTACAAGTTGTTTCCATATTCAAATGAGTCAAGAATGAAGCCACAAGTTGTTTCCAAGTTCGAAAGAGTCAAGAATGAAGACCCAAATTGTTACGAATTAGGTTCATGTTCAAATGACCCAAGAATGGTCCCAGAAGAGTTATTTTTTTTCCATGTTCAACAGAGTCAAGAATGTAGCTTACGAATTCGTTTCATTTTAAAATAAACCAAGAATTGTCCTACATGATTTTACAAGTTGTTTCCATGTGCAAACGAGTCAATAATGAAGCTACAAGTTCGAACGAGTCAAGAATGATGCTACAAGAATTTACAAGTAGTTTCAAAGTTCAATCGGGTAAAGAATGAAGCTACAAGTTGTTTTCACAGTGAAACGAGTCGAGAAAGAAGTGATAAGTTGTTTCCGTGCTCGGACGAGTCAAGAATAATGCTACAAGAGTTTACAAGTTGTTTCTATGTTCAAACAAGTCAAGATGAAGCTACAAGTTATTTCCATGTTCGAACGAGACAAGAATGAAGCCTTAAATTGTTACGGAATAGTTTCATGTTCAAATGAGCCAAGAATGATCCTACAATTGTTTAGAAGGTGTTTCCATGTTAAAACGAGTAAAAAATAAAGCTATAAGTTGTTTACAAATTCGAACAACTCAAGAATGATGCTAGAAGAGTTTACAAGTTGTTTCCCTGTTCAAATGAGACAAGAATGAAGCTACAACTTGTTTGCAAGTTCGAACGAGTCAAGAATGATCATACAAGAGTTTACACCTTGTTTCCATATTCAAATGAGTCAAGAATGAAGCCACAAGTTGTTTCCAAGTTCGAACGAGTCAAGAATGAAGCCTCAAATTGTTACGAATTAGGTTCATGTTCAAATGAGCCAAGAATGGTCCCAGAAGAGTTATGTTATTTCCATGTTAAACAGAGTCAAGAATGAAGCTTACGAATTCGTTTCATGTTAAAATAAGCCAAGAATGGTCCTACATGAGTTTACAAGTTGTTTCTATGTGCAAACGGGTCAATAATGAAGCTACAAGTTCGAACGAGTCAAGAATGATACTACAAGAGTATACAAGACGTTTCAAAGTTCAAACGGGTTATGAATGAAGCTACAAGTTGTTTTCATGGTTAAACAAGTCGAGAATGAATCTATAAGTTGTTTCCAAGCTCGAACGAGTCAAGAATAATGCTACAAGAGTTTACAACTTGCTTCCATGTTCAAACAAGTCAAGATGAAGCTACAAGTTATTTACATGTTCGAACGAGTCAAGAATGAAGCCTCAAATTGTTACGAATTGGTTTCATGTTCAAATGAGCCAAGAATGGTCCTACCATTGTTTACAAGGTGTTTCCATTTTAAAACGAGTCAAAAATGAAGCTATAAGTTGTTTACATGTTCGAACAAGTCAAGAATGATGCTAGAAGAGTTTACAAGTTGTTTCCATGTTCGAATGAGTCAAGAATGAAGCTACAACTTGTTTGCAAGTTCGAACGAGTCAAGAATGATCATACAAGAGTTTAAAAGTTGTTTCCATATTCAAATGAGTCAAGAATGAAGCCACAAGTTGTTTCGAAGTTCGAACGAGTCAAGAATGTAGTATCAAATTCTTACGAATTAGGTCCATGTTCAAATGAGCCAAGAATGGTCCCGGAAGAGTTATGTTGTTTCCATTTTCAATGGAGTCAAGAATGTAGCTTACGAATTCGTTTCATTTTAAAATAAGCCAATAATGGTCCTACATGAGTTTACAAGTTGTTTCCATGGGCAAACGAGTCAGTAATGAAGCTACGAGTTCGAACGAGTCAAGAATGATGCTACAATAGTTTACAAGTAGTTTCCAAGTTCAAACGGGTCAAGAATGAAGCTACAAGTTGTTTTCAAGGTGAAACAAGTCGAGAATGAAGCTATAAGTTGTTTCCGAGCTCGAACGAGTCAAGAATAATTCTACAAGAGTTTAAAAGTTGTTTCCATGTTGAAACAAGTCAAGATGAAGCTACAAGTTATTTCCATGTTCGATCGAGTCAAGAATGAAGCCTCAAATTGTTACGAATTAGTTTCATGTTCAAATGAGCCAAGAATGGGTTTACAAGAGTTTACATGTTTTTTCCATGTTAAAACGAGTAAAAAATGAAGCTATAAGTTGTTTACAAATTCGAACAACTCTAGAATGATGCTAGAAGAGTTTACATGTTGTTTCCATGTTCAAATGAGTCAAGGATGAAGCTATAACTGGTTTGCAAGTTCGAACGAGTCAAGAATGATCATACAAGAGTTTACAAGTTGTTTCCATATTCAAATGAGTCAAGAATGAAGTCACAAGTTGTTTCCAAGTTCGAAAGAGTCAAGAATGAATCCTCAAATTGTTACGAAATAGGTTAATGTTCAAATGAGCCAAGAATGGTCCCAGAAGAGGTATGTTGTTTCCATGTTCAAGGGAGTCAAGAATGTAGCTTACAAATTCGTTTCATTTTAAAATAAGCCAAGAATGGTCCTACATGAGTTTACAAGTTGTTTCCATGTGCAAACGAGTCAGTAATGAAGCTACAAGTTCGAACCAGTCAAGAATGATGCTACAAGAGTTTACAAGTAGTTTCCAAGTTCAAACGGGTGAAGAATGAAGCTGCAAGTTTTTTTCACGGTGAAACGAGTCGAGAATGAAGCGATAAGTTGTTCCTGTACTCGAACGAGTCAAGAATAATGCTACAAGAGTTTACAAGTTGTTTCCATGTTCAAACAAGTCAAGATGAAGCTACAAGTTATTTCCATGTTCGAACGAGTCAAGAATGAAGCCTCAAATTGTTACGAATTGGTTTCATGTTCAAATGAGCCAAGAATGGTCCTACCATTGTTTACAAGGTGTTTCCATTTTAAAACGAGTTACAAGTTTTCAAGTTCAAACGGGTCAAGAATGAAGCTACAACTTGTTTTCAAGGTGCAACGAGTCGAGAATGATGTTATAGGTTGTTTCCGAGCTCGAACGAGTCAAGAATAATGCTACAAGAGTTTAAAAGTTGTTTCCAGGTTCAAATTAGTCAAGATGAAGCTACAAGTTATTTCCATGTTCGAACGAGTCAAAAATGAAGCCTCAAATTGTTACCGATGGGTTTCATGTTCAAATGAGCCAAGAATGGTCTTACAAGAGTTTACAAGTTGTTTTCATGTAAAAACTAGTCAAAAATGAAGCTATAAGTTGTTTACAAATTTGAACAACTCAAGAATGATGCTAGAAGAGTTTACAAGTTATTTCCATGTTCAAATGAGTCAAGAATGAAGCTACAACTTGTTTGCAAGTTCGAACGAGACAAGAATGATAATAGAAGAGTTTACAAGTTGTTTCCATATTCAAATGAGTCAAGAATGAAGCCACAAGTTGTTTCTAAGTTCGAACGAGTCAAGAATGAAGCCTCAAATTGTTACGAATTAGGTTCATGTTCAAATGAGCCAAGAATGGTCCTAGAAAAGTTATGTTGTTTCCATGTTCAACGGAGTCAAGAATGTAGCTTACGAATTCGTTTCATTTTAAAATAAGCCAAGAATGGTCCTACATGAGTTTACAAGTTGTTTCCATGTGCAAACGAGTCAGTAATGAAGCTACAAGTTCGAACCAGTCAAGAATGATGCTACAAGAGTTTACAAGTAGTTTCCAAGTTCAAACGGGTAAAGAATGAAGTTACAAGTTGTTTTCACGGTGAAACGAGTCGAGAATGAACGAGTCAAGAATAATGCTAAAAGAGTTTACAAGTTGTTTCCATGTTCAAACAAGTAAATATGAAGCTACAAGTTATTTCCATGTTCGAACGAGACAAGAATGAAGCCTCAAATTGTTACGGAATAGTTTCATGTTCAAATGAGCCAAGAATGATCCTACAATTGTTTACAAGGTGTTTCCATGTTAAAACGAGTCAAAAATGAAGCTATAAGTTGCTTGCAAGTTCGAACAAGTCCAGAATGATGCTAGAAGAGTTTACAAGTTGTTTCCATGCTCGAATGAGTCAAGAATGAAGCTACAACTTGTTTGCAAGTTCGAACGAGTCAAGAATGATCATACAAGAGTTTACAAGTTGTTTCCATATTTAAATGAGTCAAGAATGAAGCCACAAGTTATTTCCAAGTTCGAACGAGTCAAGAATGAAGCCTCAAATTGTTACGAAATAGTTTCATGTTCAAATGAGCCAAGAATGGTCCCAGAAAATTTATGTTGTTTCCATGTTCAACGGAGTCAAGAATGAAGCTTACGAATTCGTTTCATATTAAAATAAGCTAAGAATGGTCCTACATGAGTTTACAAGTTGTTTCTATGTGCAAACGGGTCAATAATAAAGCTACAAGTTCGAACGAGTCAAGAATGATGCTACAAGAGTTTACAAGAAGTTTCCAAGTTCAAACGGGTTAAGAATGAAGCTACAAGTTTTTTTCATCGTTAAACGAGTCGAGAATGAATCTATAAGTTGTTTCCAAGCTCGAACGAGTCAAGAATAATGCTACAAGAGTTTACAACTTGTTTCCATGTTCAAACAAGTCAAGATGAAGCTACAAGTTATTTCAATGTTCGAACGAGTCAAGAATGAAGCCTCAAATTGTTACGAATTGGTTTCATGTTCAAATGAGCCAAGAATGGTCCTACAATTGTTTACAAGGTGTTTCCATTTTAAAACGAGTCAAAAATGAAGCTATAAGTTGTTTACATGTTCGAACAAGTCAAGAATGATGCTAGAAGAATCTACAAGTTGTTTCCATGTTCGAAATAGTCAAGAATGAAGCTACAACTTGTTTGCAAGTTCGAACTAGGCAAGAATGATCATACAAGAGTTTAAAAGTTGTTTCCATATTCAAATGATTCAAGAATGAAGCCACAAGTTGTTTCGAAGTTCAAACGAGTCAAGAATGAAGTATCAAATTCTTACGAATTAGGTCCATGGTCAAATGAGCTAAGAATGGTCCCAGAAGAGTTATGTTGTTTCCATGTTCAACGGAGTCAAGAATGAAGCTTACGAATTCGTTTCACTTTAAAATAAACCAAGAATGGTCCTACATGAGTTTACAAGTTGTTTCCATGTGCAAACGAGTCAATAATGAAGCTACAAGTTCGAACGAGTCAAGAATGATGCTACAAGAGTTTACAAGTAGTTTCCAAGTTCAAACGGGTAAAGAATGAAGCTACAAGTTGTTTTCACGGGGTAACGAGTCGAGAATGAAGCGATAAGTTGTTTCCGTGCTCGAACGAGTCAAGAATAATGCTACAAGAGTTTACAAGTTGTTTCCATGTTCAAACAAGTCAAGTTGAAGCTACAAGTTATTTCCATGTTCGAACGAGTCAAGAATAAAGCCTCAAATTGTTACGAAATGGTTTCATGTTCAAATGAGCCAAGAATTGTCCTACTATTGTTTACAAGGTGTTTCCTTGTTAAAATGAGTCAAAAATGAAGCTATAAGTTGTTTACAAGTTCGAACAAGTCAAGAATGATGCTAGAATAGTTTACAAGTTGTTTCCATGTTCGAAAGAGTCAAGAATGAAGCTACAACTTGTTTGCAAGTTCGAACGAGTCAAGAATGATTATACAAGAGTTTACAAGTTGTTTCCATATTCAAATGAGTCAAGAATGAAGCCACAAGTTATTTCCAAGTTCGAACGAGTCAAGAATGAAGCCTCAAATTGTTACGAATTAGGTTCATGTTCAAATGAGCCAAGAATGGTCCCAGAAGAGTTACGTTGTTTCCATGTTCAACGGAGTCAAGAATGAAGCTTATGAATTCGTTTCATGTTAAAATAAGCCAAGAATGGTCCTACATGAGTTTACAAGTTGTTTCTATGTGCAAACGGGTCAATAATGAAGCTACAAGTTCGAACGAGTCAAGAATGATGCTACAAAAGTTTAAAGAAGTTTCCAAGTTCAAACGGGTTATGAATGAAGCTACAAGTTGTTTTCATGGTTAAACGAGTCGAAAATGAATCTATAAGTTGTTTCCAAGCTCGAACGAGTCAAGAATAATGCTACAAGTGTTTACAACTTGTTTCCATGTTCAAACAAGTCAATATGAAGCTACAAGTTATTTCCATATTCGAACGAGTCAAGAATGAAACCTCAAATTGTTACGAATTGGTTTCATGTTTAAATGTGCCAAGAATTGTCCCAGAAGAGTTATGTTGTTTCCATGTTAAACGGAGTCAAGAATGTAGCTTACGAATTCGTTTCATTTTAAAATAAGCCAAGAATGGTCCTACATGAGTTTACAAGTTGTTTCCATGTACAAACGAGTCAATAATGAAGCTACAAGTTTGAACGAGTCAAGAATGATGCTACAAGAGTTTACAAGTAGTTTCCAAGTTCAAACGGGTCAAGAATGAAGCTACAAGTTGTTTTCACCGTGAAACGAGTCGAGAATGATGCTATAAGTTGTTTCCGTGCTCGAACGAGTCAAGAATAATGCAACAAGAGTTTACAAGTTGTTTCCATGTTCAAACAAGTCAAGATGAAGCTACAAGTTATTTCCATGTTCGAACGAGTGAAGAATGAAGCCTCAAATTGTTACGAAATGGTTTCATGTTCAAATGAGCCAAGAATGGTCTTACAAGAGTTTACAAGTTGTTTCGATGTAAAAACGAGTCAAAAATGAAGCTATAAGTTGTTTACAAATTCGAGCAACTCAAGAATGATGCTAGAAGAGTTTACAAATTATTTCCATGTTCAAATGAGTCAAGAATGAAGATACAACTTGTTTGCAAGTTCGAACGAGTCAAGAATGATCATACAAGAGTTTACAAGTTGTTTCCATATTCAAATGAGTCAAGAATGAAGCCACAAGTTGTTTCCAACTTCGAACGAGTCAAGAATGAAGTCTCAAATTGTTACGAATTAGGTTCATGTTCAAATGAGCCAAGAATGGTCCCAGAAGAGTTATGTTGTTTCCATGTTCAACGGAGTCAAGAATGTAGCTTACGAATTCGTTTCACTTTAAAATAAGCCAAGAATGGTCCTACATGAGTTTACAAGTTGTTTCCATGTGCAAACGAGTCAATAATGAAGCTACAAGTTCGAACGAGTTAAGAATGATGCTACAAGAGTTTACAAGTAGTTTCTAAGTTCAAACGGGTAAAGAATGAAGCTACAAGTTGTTTTCACCGTGAAACGAGTCGAGAATGAAGCGATAAATTGTTTTCGTGCTCTAACGAGTCAAGAATAATGCAACAAGAGTTTACAAGTTGTTTCCATGTTCAAACAAGTCAAGATGAAGCTACAAGTTATTTCCATGTTCGAACGAGTCAATAATGAAGCCTCAAATTGTTACGAAATGGTTTCATGTTCAAATGAGCCAAGAATGGTCTTACAAGAGTTTACAAGTTGTTTCGATGTAAAAACGAGTCAAAAATGAAGCTATAAGTTGTTTACAAATTCGAACAACTCAAGAATGATGCTAGAAGAGTTTACAAGTTGTTTCCATGTTCAAATGAGTCAAGAATGAAGATACAACTTGTTTGCAAGTTCGAACGAGTCCAGAATGATTATACAAGAGTTTACAAGTTGTTTCCATATTCAAATGAGTCAAGAATGAAGCCACAAGTTGTTTCCAAGTTTGAACGAGTCAAGAATGAAGCCTCAAATTGTTACGAATTAGGTTCATGTTCAAATGAGCCAAGAATGGTCCCAGAAGAGTTATGTTGTTTCCATGTTCAACGGAGTCAAGAATGTAGCTTACGAATTCGTTTCACTTTAAAATAAGCCAAGAATGGTCCTACATGAGTTTACAAGTTGTTTCCATGTGCAAACGAGTCAATAATGAAGCTTCAAGTTCGAACGAGTCAAGAATGATGCTACAAAAGTTTACAAGTAGTTTCCAAGTTCAAACGGGTAAAGAATGAAGCTACAAGTTGTTTTCACGGGGTAACGAGTCGAGAATGAAGCGATAAGTTGTTTCCGTGCTCGAACGAGTCAAGAATAATGCTACAAGAGTTTACAAGTTATTTCCACGTTCAAACAAGTCAAGTTGAAGCTACAAGTTATTTCCATGTTCGAACGAGTCAAGAATGAAGCCTCAAATTGTTACGAAATGGTTTCATGTTCAAATGAGCCAAGAATGGTCCTACTATTGTTTACAAGGTGTTTCCTTGTTAAAACGAGTGAAAAATGAAGCTATAAGTTGTTTACAAGTTCGAACAAGTCAAGAATGATGCTAGAATAGTTTACAAGTTGTTTCCATGTTCGAAAGAGTCGAGAATGAAGCTACAACTTGTTTGCAAGTTCGAACGAGTCAAGATTGATTATACAAGAGTTTAAAAGTTGTTTCCATATTCAAATGAGTCAAGAATGAAGCCACAAGCTGTTTCCAAGTTCGAACGACTCAAGAATGAAGCCTCAAATTGTTACGAATTAGGTTCATGTTCAAATGAGCCAAGAATGGTCCCAGAAGAGTTACGTTGTTTCCATGTTCAACGGAGTCAAGAATGAAGCTTACGAATTCGTTTCACTTTAAAATAAGCCAAGAATGGTCCTACATGAGTTTACAAGTTGTTTCCATGTGCAAACGAGTCAATAATGAAGCTACAAGTTCGAACGAGTTAAGAATGATGCTACAAGAGTTTACAAGTAGTTTCTAAGTTCAAACGGGTAAAGAATGAAGCTACAAGTTGTTTTCACCGTGAAACGAGTCGAGAATGAAGCGATAAATTGTTTCCGTGCTCGAACGTGTCAAGAATAATGCAACAAGAGTTTACAAGTTGTTTCCATGTTCAAACAAGTCAAGATGAAGCTACAAGTTATTTCCATGTTCGAACGAGTCAAGGATGATGCCTCAAATTGTTACGAAATGGTTTCATGTTCAAATGAGCCAAGAATGGTCCTACTATTGTTTACAAGGTGTTTCCTTGTTAAAACGAGTGAAAAATGAAGCTATAAGTTGTTTACAAATTCGAACAACTCAAGAATGATGCTAGAAGAGTTTACAAGTTGTTTCCATGTTCAAATGAGTCAAGAATGAAGATACAACTTGTTTGCAAGTTCGAACGAGTCAAGAATGATCATACAAGAGTTTACAAGTTGTTTCCATATTCAAATGAGTCAAGAATGTAGCCACAAGTTGTTTCCAAGTTCGAACGAGTCAAGAATGAAGCCTCAAATTGTTACGAATTAGGTTCCTGTTCAAAGGAGCCAAGAATGGACCCAGAAGAGTTATGTTGTTTCCATGTTCAACGGAGTCAAGAATGTAGCTTACGAATTCGATTCATTTTAAAATAAGCCAAGAATGGTCCTACATGAGTTTACAAGTTGTTTCCATGTGCAAACGAGTCAATAATGAAGCTACAAGTTCGAACGAGTCAAGAATGATGCTACAAGAGTTTACAAGTAGTTTCCAAGTTCAAACGGGTCAAGAATGAAGCTACAAGTTATTTTCACCGTGAAACGAGTCGAGAATGAAGCGATAAGTTGTTTCCGTGCTCGAATGAGTCAAGAATAATGCTACAAGAGTTTACAAGTTATTTCCACGTTCAAACAACTCAAGTTGAAGCTACAAGTTATTTCCATGTTCGAACGAGTCAAGAATGAAGCCTCAAATTGTTACGAAATGGTTTCATGTTCAAATGAGCCAAGAATGGTCCTACTATTGTTTACAAGGTGTTTCCTTGTTAAAACGAGCCGAAAATGAAGCTATAAGTTGTTTACAAGTTCGAACAAGTCAAGAATGATGCTAGAATAGTTTACAAGTTGTTTCCATGTTCGAAAGAGTCAAGAATGAAGCTACAACTTGTTTGCATGTTCGAACGAGTCAAGATTGATTATACAAGAGTTTACAAGTTGTTTCCATATTCAAAGGAGTCAAGAATGAAGCCAAAAGTTGTTTCCAATTTTGAACGAGTCAAGAATGAAGCCTCAAATTGTTACGAATTAGGTTCATGTTCAAATGAGCCAAGAATGGTCCCAGAAGAGTTACGTTGTTTCCATGTTCAACGGAGTCAAGAATGAAGCTTACGAATTCGTTTCACTTTAAAATAAGCCAAGAATGGTCCTACATGAGTTTACAAGTTGTTTCCATGTGCAAACGAGTCAATAATGAAGCTACAACTTCGAACGAGTCAAGAATGATGCTACAAGAGTTTACAAGTAGTTTCCAAGTTCAAACGGGTAAAGAATGAAGCTACAAGTTGTTTTCACCGTGAAACGAGTCGAGAATGAAGCGATAAATTGTTTCCGTGCTCGAACGAGTCAAGAATAATGCAACAAGAGTTTACAAGTTGTTTCCATGTTCAAACAAGTCAAGATGAAGCTACAAGTTATTTCCATGTTCGAACGAGTCAAGGATGAAGCCTCAAATTGTTACGAAATGGTTTCATGTTCAAATGAGCCAAGAATGGTCTTACAAGAGTTTACTAGTTGTTTCGATTTAAAAACGAGTAAAAAATGAAGCTATAAGTTGTTTACAAATTCGAACAACTCAAGAATGATGCTAGAAGAGTTTACAAGTTGTTTTCAAGTTCAGATGAGTCAAGAATGAAGATACAATTTGTTTGCAAGTTCGAACGGGTCAAGAATGATCATACAAGAGTTTACACGTTGTTTCCATATTCAAATGAGTCAAGAATGAAGCCACAAGTTGTTTTCAAGTTCGAACGAGTCAATAATGAAACCTCAAATTGTTACGAATTAGGTTTATGTTCAAATGAGCCAAGAATGGTCCCAGAAGAGTTATGTTGTTTCCATGTTCAACGGAGTCAAGAATGTAGCTTACGAATTCGTTTCACTTTAAAATAAGCCAAGAATGGTCCTACATGAGTTTACAAGTTGTTTCCATGTGCAAACGAGTCAATAATGAAGCTTCAAGTTCGAACGAGTCAAGAATGATGCTACAAAAGTTTACAAGTAGTTTCCAAGTTCAAACGGGTAAAGAATGAAGCTACAAGTTGTTTTCATGGGGTAACGAGTCGAGAATGAAGCGGTAAGTTTTTTCCGTGCTCGAACGAGTCAAGAATAATGCAACAAGAGTTTACAAGTTGTTTCCATGTTCAAACAAGTCAAGATGAAGCTACAAGTTATTTCCATGTTCGAACGAGTCAAGAATGAAGCCTCAAATTGTTACGAAATGGTTTCATGTTCAAATGAGCCAAGAATGGTCTTACAAGAGTTTACAAGTTGTTTCGATGTAAAAACGAGTCAAAAATGAAGCTATAAGTTGTTTATAAATTCGAACAACTCAAGAATGATGCTAGAAGAGTTTACAAGTTGTTTCCATGTTCAAATGAGTCAAGAATGAAGATACAACTTGTTTGCAAGTTCGAACGAGTCAAGAATGATCATACAAGAGTTTACAAGTTGTTTCCATATTCAAATGAGTCAAGAATGAAGCCACAAGTTATTTCCAAGTTCGAACGAGTCAAGAATGAAGCCTCAAATTGTTACGAATTAGGTTCCTGTTTAAATGAGCCAAGAATGGACCCAGAAGAGTTATGTTGTTTCCATGTTCAACGGAGTCAAGAATGTAGCTTACGAATTCGATTCATTTTAAAATAAGCCAAGAATGGTCCTACAAGAGTTTACAAGTTGTTTCCATGTGCAAACGAGTCAATAATGAAGCTACAAGTTCGAACGAGTCAAGAATGATGCTACAAGAGTTTACAAGTAGTTTCCAAGTTCAAACGGGTCAAGAATGAAGCTACAAGTTATTTTCACCGTGAAACGAGTCGAGAATGAAGCGATAAGTTGTTTCCGTGCTCGAACGAGTCAAGAATAATGCTACAAGAGTTTACAAGTTATTTCCACGTTCAAACAAGTCAAGTTGAAGCTACAAGTTATTTCCATGTTCGAACGAGTCAAGAATGAAGCCTCAAATTGTTACGAAATGGTTTCATGTTCAAATGAACCAAGAATGGTCCTACTATTGTTTACAAGGTGTTTTCTTGTTAAAACGAGTCAAAAATGAAGCTATAAGTTGTTTACAAGTTCGAACAAGTCAAGAATGATGCTAGAATAGTTTACAAGTTGTTTCCATGTTCGAAAGAGTCAAGAATGAAGCTACAACTTGTTTGCAAGTTCGAACGAGTCAAAATTGATTATACAAGAGTTTACAAGTTGTTTCCATATTCAAATGAGTCAAGAATGAAGCCACAAGTTGTTTCCAAGTTCGAACGAGTCAAGAATGAAGCCTCAAATTGTTACGAATTAGGTTCATGTTCAAATGAGCCAAGAATGGTCCCAGAAGAGTTATGTTGTTTCCGTGTTCAACGGAGTCAAGAATGTAGCTTACGAATTCGTTTCACTTTAAAATAAGCCAAGAATGGTCCTACATGAGTTTACAAGTTGTTTCCATGTGCAAACGAGTCAATAATGAAGCTACAAGTTCGAACGAGTCAAGAATGATGCTACAAGAGTTTACAAGTAGTTTCCAAGTTCAAACGGGTAAAGAATGAAGCTACAAGTTGTTTTCACCGTGAAACGAGTCGAGAATGAAGCGATAAATTGTTTCCGTGCTCGAACGAGTCAAGAATAATGCAACAAGAGTTTACAAGTTGTTTCCATGTTCAAACAAGTCAAGATGAAGCTACAAGTTATTTCCATGTTCGAACGAGTCAAGGATGAAGCCTCAAATTGTTACGAAATGGTTTCATGTTCAAATGAGCCAAGAATGGTCTTACAAGAGTTTACAAGTTGTTTCGATTTAAAAACGAGTCAAAAATGAAGCTATAAGTTGTTTACAAATTCGAACAACTCAAGAATGATGCTAGAAGAGTTTACAAGTTGTTTTCATGTTCAGATGAGTCAAGAATGAAGATACAACTTGTTTGCAAGTTCGAACGAGTCAAGAATGATCATACAAGAGTTTACACGTTGTTTCCATATTCAAATGAGTCAAGAATGAAGCCACCAGTTGTTTTGAGTCGAGAATGAAGCGATAAATTGTTTCCGTGCTCGAACGAGTCAAGAATAATGCAACAAGAGTTTACAAGTTGTTTCCATGTTCAAACAAGTCAAGATGAAGCTACAAGTTATTTCCATGTTCGAACGAGTCAAGGATGAAGCCTCAAATTGTTACGAAATGGTTTCATGTTCAAATGAGCCAAGAATGGTCTTACAAGAGTTTACTAGTTGTTTCGATTTAAAAACGAGTAAAAAATGAAGCTATAAGTTGTTTACAAATTCGAACAACTCAAGAATGATGCTAGAAGAGTTTACAAGTTGTTTTCAAGTTCAGATGAGTCAAGAATGAAGATACAATTTGTTTGCAAGTTCGAACGGGTCAAGAATGATCATACAAGAGTTTACACGTTGTTTCCATATTCAAATGAGTCAAGAATGAAGCCACAAGTTGTTTTCAAGTTCGAACGAGTCAATAATGAAACCTCAAATTGTTACGAATTAGGTTTATGTTCAAATGAGCCAAGAATGGTCCCAGAAGAGTTATGTTGTTTCCATGTTCAACGGAGTCAAGAATGTAGCTTACGAATTCGTTTCACTTTAAAATAAGCCAAGAATGGTCCTACATGAGTTTACAAGTTGTTTCCATGTGCAAACGAGTCAATAATGAAGCTTCAAGTTCGAACGAGTCAAGAATGATGCTACAAAAGTTTACAAGTAGTTTCCAAGTTCAAACGGGTAAAGAATGAAGCTACAAGTTGTTTTCATGGGGTAACGAGTCGAGAATGAAGCGGTAAGTTTTTTCCGTGCTCGAACGAGTCAAGAATAATGCAACAAGAGTTTACAAGTTGTTTCCATGTTCAAACAAGTCAAGATGAAGCTACAAGTTATTTCCATGTTCGAACGAGTCAAGAATGAAGCCTCAAATTGTTACGAAATGGTTTCATGTTCAAATGAGCCAAGAATGGTCTTACAAGAGTTTACAAGTTGTTTCGATGTAAAAACGAGTCAAAAATGAAGCTATAAGTTGTTTATAAATTCGAACAACTCAAGAATGATGCTAGAAGAGTTTACAAGTTGTTTCCATGTTCAAATGAGTCAAGAATGAAGATACAACTTGTTTGCAAGTTCGAACGAGTCAAGAATGATCATACAAGAGTTTACAAGTTGTTTCCATATTCAAATGAGTCAAGAATGAAGCCACAAGTTATTTCCAAGTTCGAACGAGTCAAGAATGAAGCCTCAAATTGTTACGAATTAGGTTCCTGTTTAAATGAGCCAAGAATGGACCCAGAAGAGTTATGTTGTTTCCATGTTCAACGGAGTCAAGAATGTAGCTTACGAATTCGATTCATTTTAAAATAAGCCAAGAATGGTCCTACAAGAGTTTACAAGTTGTTTCCATGTGCAAACGAGTCAATAATGAAGCTACAAGTTCGAACGAGTCAAGAATGATGCTACAAGAGTTTACAAGTAGTTTCCAAGTTCAAACGGGTCAAGAATGAAGCTACAAGTTATTTTCACCGTGAAACGAGTCGAGAATGAAGCGATAAGTTGTTTCCGTGCTCGAACGAGTCAAGAATAATGCTACAAGAGTTTACAAGTTATTTCCACGTTCAAACAAGTCAAGTTGAAGCTACAAGTTATTTCCATGTTCGAACGAGTCAAGAATGAAGCCTCAAATTGTTACGAAATGGTTTCATGTTCAAATGAACCAAGAATGGTCCTACTATTGTTTACAAGGTGTTTCCTTGTTAAAACGAGTCAAAAATGAAGCTATAAGTTGTTTACAAGTTCGAACAAGTCAAGAATGATGCTAGAATAGTTTACAAGTTGTTTCCATGTTCGAAAGAGTCAAGAATGAAGCTACAACTTGTTTGCAAGTTCGAACGAGTCAAAATTGATTATACAAGAGTTTACAAGTTGTTTCCATATTCAAATGAGTCAAGAATGAAGCCACAAGTTGTTTCCAAGTTCGAACGAGTCAAGAATGAAGCCTCAAATTGTTACGAATTAGGTTCATGTTCAAATGAGCCAAGAATGGTCCCAGAAGAGTTATGTTGTTTCCGTGTTCAACGGAGTCAAGAATGTAGCTTACGAATTCGTTTCACTTTAAAATAAGCCAAGAATGGTCCTACATGAGTTTACAAGTTGTTTCCATGTGCAAACGAGTCAATAATGAAGCTACAAGTTCGAACGAGTCAAGAATGATGCTACAAGAGTTTACAAGTAGTTTCCAAGTTCAAACGGGTAAAGAATGAAGCTACAAGTTGTTTTCACCGTGAAACGAGTCGAGAATGAAGCGATAAATTGTTTCCGTGCTCGAACGAGTCAAGAATAATGCAACAAGAGTTTACAAGTTGTTTCCATGTTCAAACAAGTCAAGATGAAGCTACAAGTTATTTCCATGTTCGAACGAGTCAAGGATGAAGCCTCAAATTGTTACGAAATGGTTTCATGTTCAAATGAGCCAAGAATGGTCTTACAAGAGTTTACAAGTTGTTTCGATTTAAAAACGAGTCAAAAATGAAGCTATAAGTTGTTTACAAATTCGAACAACTCAAGAATGATGCTAGAAGAGTTTACAAGTTGTTTTCATGTTCAGATGAGTCAAGAATGAAGATACAACTTGTTTGCAAGTTCGAACGAGTCAAGAATGATCATACAAGAGTTTACACGTTGTTTCCATATTCAAATGAGTCAAGAATGAAGCCACAAGTTGTTTTGAGTCGAGAATGAAGCGATAAATTGTTTGCGTGCTCGAACGAGTCAAGAATAATGCAACAAGAGTTTACAAGTTGTTTCCATGTTCAAACAAGTCAAGATGAAGCTACAAGTTATTTCCATGTTCGAACGAGTCAAGGATGAAGCCTCAAATTGTTACGAAATGGTTTCATGTTCAAATGAGCCAAGAATGGTCTTACAAGAGTTTACAAGTTGTTTCGATTTAAAAACGAGTCAAAAATGAAGCTATAAGTTGTTTACAAATTCGAACAACTCAAGAATGATGCTAGAAGAGTTTACAAGTTGTTTTCATGTTCAGATGAGTCAAGAATGAAGATACAACTTCTTTGCAAGTTCGAACGAGTCAAGAATGATCATACAAGAGTTTACACGTTGTTTCCATATTCAAATGAGTCAAGAATGAAGCCACAAGTTGTAACGAGTTGAGAATGAAGCGATAAGTTGTTTCCGTGCTCGAACGAGTCAAGAATAATGCAACAAGAGTTTACAAGTTGTTTCCATGTTCAAACAAGTCAAGATGAAGCTACAAGTTATTTCCATGTTCGAACGAGTCAAGAATGAAGCCTCAAATTGTTACGAAATGGTTTCATGTTCAAATGAGCCAAGAATGGTCTTACAAGAGTTTACAAGTTGTTTCGATGTAAAAACGAGTCAAAAATGAAGCTATAAGTTGTTTACAAATTCGAACAACTCAAGAATGATGCTAGAAGAGTTTACAAGTTGTTTCCATGTTCAAATGAGTCAAGAATGAAGATACAACTTGTTTGCAAGTTCGAACGAGTCAAGAATGATCATACAAGTGTTTACAAGTTGTTTCCATATTCAAATGAGTCAAGAATGAAGCCACAAGTTGTTTCCAAGTTCGAACGAGTCAAGAATGAAGCCTCAAATTGTTACGAATTAGGTTCATGTTCAAATGAGCCAAGAATGGTCCCAGAAGAGTTATGTTGTTTCCATGTTCAACGGAATCAAGAATGTAGCTTACGAATTCGTTTCACTTTAAAATAAGCCAAGAATGGTCCTACATGAGTTTACAAGTTGTTTCCATGTGGAAACGAGTCAATAATGAAGCCACATGTTCGAACAAGTCAAGAATGATGCTATAAGAGTTTACAAGTAGTTTCCAAGTTCAAACGGGTAAAGAATGAAGCTACAAGTTGTTTTCACCGTGAAACGAGTCAAGAATGAAGCGATAAATTGTTTCCGTGCTCGAACGAGTCAAGAATAATGCAACAAGAGTTTACAAGTTGTTTCCATGTTCAAACAAGTCAAGATGAAGCTACAAGTTATTTCCATGTTCGAACGAGTCAAAGATGAAGCCTCAAATTGTTACGAAATGGTTTCATGCTCAAATGAGCCAAGAATGGTCTTACAAGAGTTTACTAGTTGTTTCGATTTAAAAACGAGTCAAAAATGAAGCTATAAGTTGTTTACAAATTCGAACAACTCAAGAATGATGCTAGAAGAGTTTACAAGTTGTTTTCATGTTCAGATGAGTCAAGAATGAAGATACAATTTGTTTGCAAGTTCGAACGGGTCAAAAATGATCATACAAGAGTTTACACGTTGTTTCCATATTCAAATGAGTCAAGAATGAAGCCACAAGTTGTTTTCAAGTTCGAACGAGTCAAGAATGAAGCCTCAAATTGTTACGAATTAGGTTCATGTTCAAATGAGCCAAGAATGGTCCCAGAAGAGTTATGTTGTTTCCATGTTCAACGGAGTCAAGAATGTAGCTTACGAATTCGTTTCACTTTAAAATAAGCCAAGAATGGTCCTACATGAGTTTACAAGTTGTTTCCATATGCAAACGAGTCAATAATGAAGCTTCAAGTTCGAACGAGTCAAGAATGATGCTACAAAAGTTTACAAGTAGTTTCCAAGTTCAAACGGGTAAAGAATGAAGCTACAAGTTGTTTTCATGGGGAAACGAGTCGAGAATGAAGCGATAAGTTGTTTCCGTGCTCGAACGAGTCAAGAATAATGCTACAAGAGTTTACAAGTTATTTCCACGTTCAAACAAGTCAAGTTGAAGCTACAAGTTATTTCCATGTTCGAACGAGTCAAGAATGAAGCCTCAAATTGTTACGAAATGGTTTCATGTTCAAATGAGCCAAGAATGGTCCTACTATTGTTTACAAGGTGTTTCCTTGTTAAAACGAGTCAAAAATGAAGCTATAACTTGTTTACAAGTTCGAACAAGTCAAGAATGATGCTAGAATAGTTTACAAGTTGTTTCCCTGTTCGAAAGAGTCAAGAATGAAGCTACAACTTGTTTGCAAGTTCGAACAAGTCAAGATTGATTATACAAGAGTTTACAAGTTGTTTCCATATTCAAATGAGTCAAGAATGAAGCCACAAGTTGTTTCCAAGTTCGAACGAGTCACGAATGAAGCCTCAAATTGTTACGAATTAGGTTCATGTTCAAATGAGCCAAGAATGGTCCCAGAAGAGTTATGTTGTTTCCATGTTCAACGGAGTCAAGAATGTAGCTTACGAATTCGTTACACTTTAAAATAAGCCAAGAATAGTCCTACATGATTTTATAAGTTGTTTCCATGTGCAAACGAGTCAATAATGAAGCTACAAGTTCGAACGAGTCAAGAATGATGATACAAGAGTTCACAAGTAGTTTCCAAGTTCAAACAGGTAAAGAATGAAGCTACAAGTTGTTTTCACCATGAAACGAGACGAGAATGAAGCGATAAATTGTTTCCGTGCTCGAACGAGTCAAGAATAATGCAACAAGAGTTTACAAGTTGTTTCCATGTTCAAACAAGTCAAGATGAAGCTACAAGTTATTTCCATGTTCGAACGAGTCAAGGATGAAGCCTCAAATTGTTACGAAATGGTTTCATGTTCAAATGAGCCAAGAATGGTCTTACAAGAGTTTACAAGTTGTTTCGATTTAAAAACGAGTCAAAAATGAAGCTATAAGTTGTTTACAAATTCGAACAACTCAAGAATGATGCTAGAAGAGTTTGCAAGTTGTTTTCATGTTCAGATGAGTCAAGAATGAAGATACAACTTGTTTGCAAGTTCGAACGAGTCAAGAATGATCATACAAGAGTTTACACGTTGTTTCCATATTCAAATGAGTCAAGAATGAAGCCACAAGTTGTTTTGAGTCGAGAATGAAGCGATAAATTGTTTCCGTGCTCGAACGAGTCAAGAATAATGCAACAAGAGTTTACAAGTTGTTTCCATGTTCAAACAAGTCAAGATGAAGCTACAAGTTATTTCCATGTTCGAACGAGTCAAGGATGAAGCCTCAAATTGTTACGAAATGGTTTCATGTTCAAATGAGCCAAGAATGGTCTTACAAGAGTTTACAAGTTGTTTCGATTTAAAAACGAGTCAAAAATGAAGCTATAAGTTGTTTACAAATTCGAACAACTCAAGAATGATGCTAGAAGAGTTTACAAGTTGTTTTCATGTTCAGATGAGTCAAGAATGAAGATACAACTTCTTTGCAAGTTCGAACGAGTCAAGAATGATCATACAAGAGTTTACACGTTGTTTCCATATTCAAATGAGTTAAGAATGAAGCCACAAGTTGTAACGAGTCGAGAATGAAGCGATAAGTTGTTTCCGTGCTCGAACGAGTCAAGAATAATGCAACAAGAGTTTACAAGTTGTTTCCATGTTCAAACAAGTCAAGATAAAGCTACAAGTTATTTCCATGTTCGAACGAGTCAAGAATGAAGCCTCAAATTGTTACGAAATGGTTTCATGTTCAAATGAGCCAAGAATGGTCTTACAAGAGTTTACAAGTTGTTTCGATGTAAAAACGAGTCAAAAATGAAGCTATAAGTTGTTTACAAATTCGAACAACTCAAGAATGATGCTAGAAGAGTTTACAAGTTGTTTCCATGTTCAAATGAGTCAAGAATAAAGATACAACTTGTTTGCAAGTTCGAACGAGTCAAGAATGATCATACAAGTGTTTACAAGTTGTTTCCATATTCAAATGAGTCAAGAATGAAGCCACAAGTTGTTTCCAAGTTCGAACGAGTCAAGAATGAAGCCTCAAATTGTTACGAATTAGGTTCATGTTCAAATGAGCCAAGAATGGTCCCAGAAGAGTTATGTTGTTTCCATGTTCAACGGAGTCAAGAATGTAGCTTACGAATTCGTTTCACTTTAAAATAAGCCAAGAATGGTCCTACATGAGTTTACAAGTTGTTTCCATATGCAAACGAGTCAATAATGAAGCTTCAAGTTCGAACGAGTCAAGAATGATGCTACAAAAGTTTACAAGTAGTTTCCAAGTTCAAACGGGTAAAGAATGAAGCTACAAGTTGTTTTCATGGGGAAACGAGTCGAGAATGAAGGGATAAGTTGTTTCCGTGCTCGAACGAGTCAAGAATAATGCTACAAGAGTTTACAAGTTATTTCCACGTTCAAACAAGTCAAGTTGAAGCTACAAGTTATTTCCATGTTCGAACGAGTCAAGAATGAAGCCTCAAATTGTTACGAAATGGTTTCATGTTCAAATGAGCCAAGAATGGTCCTACTATTGTTTACAAGGTGTTTCCTTGTTAAAACGAGTCAAAAATGAAGCTATAACTTGTTTACAAGTTCGAACAAGTCAAGAATGATGCTAGAATAGTTTACAAGTTGTTTCCCTGTTCGAAAGAGTCAAGAATGAAGCTACAACTTGTTTGCAAGTTCGAACAAGTCAAGATTGATTATACAAGAGTTTACAAGTTGTTTCCATATTCAAATGAGTCAAGAATGAAGCCACAAGTTGTTTCCAAGTTCGAACGAGTCACGAATGAAGCCTCAAATTGTTACGAATTAGGTTCATGTTCAAATGAGCCAAGAATGGTCCCAGAAGAGTTATGTTGTTTCCATGTTCAACGGAGTCAAGAATGTAGCTTACGAATTCGTTACACTTTAAAATAAGCCAAGAATAGTCCTACATGATTTTATAAGTTGTTTCCATGTGCAAACGAGTCAATAATGAAGCTACAAGTTCGAACGAGTCAAGAATGATGCTACAAGAGTTCACAAGTAGTTTCCAAGCTCAAACGGGTAAAGAATGAAGCTACAAGTTGTTTTCACCGTGAAACGAGACGAGAATGAAGCGATAAATTGTTTCCGTGCTCGAACGAGTCAAGAATAATGCAACAAGAGTTTACAAGTTGTTTCCATGTTCAAACAAGTCAAGATGAAGCTACAAGTTATTTCCATGTTCGAACGAGTCAAGGATGAAGCCTCAAATTGTTACGAAATGGTTTCATGTTCAAATGAGCCAAGAATGGTCTTACAAGAGTTTACAAGTTGTTTCGATTTAAAAACGAGTCAAAAATGAAGCTATAAGTTGTTTACAAATTCGAACAACTCAAGAATGATGCTAGAAGAGTTTGCAAGTTGTTTTCATGTTCAGATGAGTCAAGAATGAAGATACAACTTGTTTGCAAGTTCGAACGAGTCAAGAATGATCATACAAGAGTTTACACGTTGTTTCCATATTCAAATGAGTCAAGAATGAAGCCACAAGTTGTTTTGAGTCGAGAATGAAGCGATAAATTGTTTCCGTGCTCGAACGAGTCAAGAATAATGCAACAAGAGTTTACAAGTTGTTTCCATGTTCAAACAAGTCAAGATGAAGCTACAAGTTATTTCCATGTTCGAACGAGTCAAGGATGAAGCCTCAAATTGTTACGAAATGGTTTCATGTTCAAATGAGCCAAGAATGGTCTTACAAGAGTTTACAAGTTGTTTCGATTTAAAAACGAGTCAAAAATGAAGCTATAAGTTGTTTACAAATTCGAACAACTCAAGAATGATGCTAGAAGAGTTTACAAGTTGTTTTCATGTTCAGATGAGTCAAGAATGAAGATACAACTTCTTTGCAAGTTCGAACGAGTCAAGAATGATCATACAAGAGTTTACACGTTGTTTCCATATTCAAATGAGTTAAGAATGAAGCCACAAGTTGTAACGAGTCGAGAATGAAGCGATAAGTTGTTTCCGTGCTCGAACGAGTCAAGAATAATGCAACAAGAGTTTACAAGTTGTTTCCATGTTCAAACAAGTCAAGATAAAGCTACAAGTTATTTCCATGTTCGAACGAGTCAAGAATGAAGCCTCAAATTGTTACGAAATGGTTTCATGTTCAAATGAGCCAAGAATGGTCTTACAAGAGTTTACAAGTTGTTTCGATGTAAAAACGAGTCAAAAATGAAGCTATAAGTTGTTTACAAATTCGAACAACTCAAGAATGATGCTAGAAGAGTTTACAAGTTGTTTCCATGTTCAAATGAGTCAAGAATGAAGATACAACTTGTTTGCAAGTTCGAACGAGTCAAGAATGATCATACAAGTGTTTACAAGTTGTTTCCATATTCAAATGAGTCAAGAATGAAGCCACAAGTTGTTTCCAAGTTCGAACGAGTCAAGAATGAAGCCTCAAATTGTTACGAATTAGGTTCATGTTCAAATGAGCCAAGAATGGTCCCAGAAGAGTTATGTTGTTTCCATGTTCAACGGAATCAAGAATGTAGCTTACGAATTCGTTTCACTTTAAAATAATCCAAGAATGGTCCTACATGAGTTTACAAGTTGTTTCCACGTGGAAACGAGTCAATAATGAAGCTACATGTTCGAACGAGTCAAGAATGATGCTATAAGAGTTTACAAGTAGTTTCCAAGTTCAAACGGGTAAAGAATGAAGCTACAAGTTGTTTTCACCGTGAAACGAGTCGAGAATGAAGCGATAAATTGTTTCCGTGCTCGAACGAGTCAAGAATAATGCAACAAGAGTTTACAAGTTGTTTCCATGTTCAAACAAGTCAAGATGAAGCTACAAGTTATTTCCATGTTCGAACGAGTCAAGGATGAAGCCTCAAATTGTTACGAAATGGTTTCATGTTCAAATGAGCCAAGAATGGTCTTACAAGAGTTTACAAGTTGTTTAGATTTAAAAACGAGTCAAAAATGAAGCTATAAGTTGTATACAAATTCGAACAACTCAAGAATGATGCTAGAAGAGTTTACAAGTTGTTTTCATGTTCAGATGAGTCAAGAATGAAGATACAACTTGTTTGCAAGTTCGAACGAGTCAAGAATGATCATACAAGAGTTTACACGTTGTTTCCATATTCAAATGAGTCAAGAATGAAGCCACAAGTTGTTTCCAAGTTCGAACGAGTCAAGAATGAAGCCTCAAATTGTTACGAATTAGGTTCATGTTCAAATGAGCCAAGAATGGTCCCAGAAGAGTTACGTTGTTTCCATGTTCAACGGAGTCAAGAATGAAGCTTACGAATTCGTTTCACTTTAAAATAAGCCAAGAATGGTCCTACATGAGTTTACAAGTTGTTTCCATGTGCAAACGAGTCAATAATGAAGCTACAAGTTCGAACGAGTCAAGAATGATGCAACAAGAGTTTACAAGTAGTTTCCAAGTTCAAACGGGTAAAGAATGAAGCTACAAGTTGTTTTCACCGTGAAACGAGTCGAGAATGAAGCGATAAATTGTTTCCGTGCTCGAACGAGTCAAGAATAATGCAACAAGAGTTTACAAGTTGTTTCCATGTTCAAACAAGTCAAGATGAAGCTACAAGTTATTTCCATGTTCGAACGAGTCAAGGATGAAGCCTCAAATTGTTACGAAATGGTTTCATGTTCAAATGAGCCAAGAATGGTCTTACAAGAGTTTACTAGTTGTTTCGATTTAAAAACGAGTCAAAAATGAAGCTATAAGTTGTTTACAAATTCGAACAACTCAAGAATGATGCTAGAAGAGTTTACAAGTTGTTTTCATGTTCAGATGAGTCAAGAATGAAGATACAATTTGTTTGCAAGTTCGAACGGGTCAAGAATGATCATACAAGAGTTTACACGTTGTTTCCATATTCAAATGAGTCAAGAATGAAGCCACAAGTTGTTTTCAAGTTCGAACGAGTCAAGAATGAAGCCTCAAATTGTTACAAATTAGGTTTATGTTCAAATGAGCCAAGAATGGTCCCAGAAGAGTTATGTTGTTTCCATGTTCAACGGAGTCAATAATGTAGCTTACGAATTCGTTTAACTTTAAAATAAGCCAAGAATGGTCCTACATGAGTTTATAAGTTGTTTCCATGTGCAAACGAGTCAATAATGAAGCTTCAAGTTCGAACGAGTCAAGAATGATGCTACAAAAGTTTACAAGTAGTTTCCAAGTTCAAACGGGTAAAGAATGAAGCTACAAGTTGTTTTCATGGGGTAACGAGTCGAGATTGAAGCGATAAGTTGTTTCCGTGCTCGAACGAGTCAAGAATAATGCTATAGGAGTTTACAAGTTATTTCCACGTTCAAACAAGTCAAGTTGAAGCTACAAGTTATTTCCATGTTCGAACGAGTCAAGAATGAAGCCTCAAATTGTTACGAAATGGTTTCATGTTCAAATGAGCCAAGAATGGTCCTACTATTGTTTACAAGGTGTTTCCTTGTTAAAACGAGTCAAAAATGAAGCTATAAGTTGTTTACAAGTTCGAACAAGTCAAGAATAATGCTAGAATAGTTTACAAGTTGTTTCCACGTTCGAAAGAGTCAAGAATGAAGCTACAACTTGTTTGCAAGTTCGAACGAGTCAAGATTGATTATACAAGAGTTTACAAGTTGTTTCCATATTCAAATGAGTCAAGAATGAAGCCACAAGTTGTTTCCAAGTTCGAACGAGTCAAGAATGAAGCCTCAAATTGTTACGAATTAGGTTCATGTTCAAATGAGCCAAGAATGGTCCCAGAAGAGTTATGTTGTTTCCATGTTCAACGGAGTCAAGAATGTAGCTTACGAATTCGTTTCACTTTAAAATAAGCCAAGAATAGTCCTACATGAGTTTACAAGTTGTTTCCATGTGCAAACGAGTCAATAATGAAGCTACAAGTTCGAACGAGTCAAGAATGATGCTACAAGAGTTTACAAGTAGTTTCCAAGTTCAAACGGGTAAAGAATGAAGCTACAAGTTGTTTTCACCGGGAAACGAGTCGAGAATGAAGCGATAAATTGTTTCCGTGCTCGAACGAGTCAAGAATAATGCAACAAGAGTTTACAAGTTGTTTCCATGTTCAAACAAGTCAAGATGAAGCTACAAGTTATTTCCATGTTCGAACGAGTCAAGGATGAAGCCTCAAATTGTTACGAAATGGTTTCATGTTCAAATGAGCCAAGAATGGTCTTACAAGAGTTTACAAGTTGTTTCGATTTAAAAACGAGTCACAAATGAAGCTATAAGTTGTATACAAATTCGAACAACTCAAGAATGATGCTAGAAGAGTTTACAAGTTGTTTTCATGTTCAGATGAGTCAAGAATGAAGATACAACTTGTTTGCAAGTTCGAACGAGTCAAGAATGATCATACAAGAGTTTACACGTTGTTTCCATATTCAAATGAGTCAAGAATGAAGCCACAAGTTGTTTTGAGTCGAGAATGAAGCGATAAATTGTTTCCGTGGTCGAACGAGTCAAGAATAATGCAACAAGAGTTTACAAGTTGTTTCCATGTTCAAACAAGTCAAGATGATGCTACAAGTTATTTCCATGTTCGAACGAGTCAAGGATGAAGCCTCAAATTGTTACGAAATGGTTTCATGTTCAAATGAGCCAAGAATGGTCTTACAAGAGTTTACAAGTTGTTTCGATTTAAAAACGAGTCAAAAATGAAGCTATAAGTTGTTTACAAATTCGAACAATTCAAGAATGATGCTAGAAGAGTTTACAAGTTGTTTTCATGTTCAGATGAGTCAAGAATGAAGATACAACTTGTTTGCAAGTTCGAACTAGTCAAGAATGATCATACAAGAGTTTACACGTTGTTTCCATATTCAAATGAGTCAAGAATGAAGCCACAAGTTGTAACGAGTCGAGAATGAAGCGATAAGTTGTTTCCGTGCTCGAACGAGTCAAGAATAATGCAACAAGAGTTTACAAGTTGTTTCCATGTTCAAACAAGTCAAGATGAAGCTACAAGTTATTTCCATGTTCGAACGAGTCAAGAATGAAGCCTTAAATTGTTACGAAATGGTTTCATGTTCAAATGAGCCAAGAATGGTCTTATAAGAGTTTACAAGTTGTTTCGATGTAAAAACGAGTCAAAAATGAAGCTATAAGTTGTTTACAAATTCGAACAACTCAAGAATGATGCTAGAAGAGTTTACAAGTTGTTTCCATGTTCAAATGAGTCAAGAATGAAGATACAACTTGTTTGTAAGTTCGAACGAGTCAAGAATGATCATACAAGAGTTTACAAGTTGTTTCCATATTCAAATGAGTCAAGAATGAAGCCACAAGTTGTTTCCAAGTTCGAACGAGTCAAGAATGAAGCCTCAAATTGTTACGAATTAGGTTCATGTTCAAATGAGCCAAAAATGGTCCCAGAAGAGTTATGTTGTTTCCATGTTCAACGGAATCAAGAATGTAGCTTACGAATTCGTTTCACTTTAAAATAAGCCAAGAATGGTCCTACATGAGTTTACAAGTTGTTTTCATGTGGAAACGAGTCAATAATGAAGCTACATGTTCGAACGAGTCAAGAATGATGCTATAAGAGTTTACAAGTAGTTTCCAAGTTCAAACGGGTAAAGAATGAAGCTACAAGTTGTTTTCACCGTGAAACGAGTCGAGAATGAAGCGATAAATTGTTTCCGTGCTCGAACGAGTCAAGAATAATGCAACAAGAGTTTACAAGTTGTTTCCATGTTCAAACAAGTCAAGATGAAGCTACAAGTTATTTCCATGTTCGAACGAGTCAAGGATGAAGCCTCAAATTGTTACGAAATGGTTTCATGTTCAAATGAGCCAAGAATGGTCTTACAAGAGTTTACAAGTTGTTTCGATTTAAAAACGAGTCAAAAATGAAGCTATAAGTTGTTTACAAATTCGAACAACTCAAGAATGATGCTAGAAGAGTTTACAAGTTGTTTTCATGTTCAGATGAGTCAAGAATGAAGATACAACTTGTTTGCAAGTTCGAACGAGTCAAGAATGATCATACAAGAGTTTACACGTTGTTTCCATATTCAAATGAGTCAAGAATGAAGCCACAAGTTGTTTTCAAGTTCGAACGAGTCAAGAATGAAGCCTCAAATTGTTACGAATTAGGTTCATGTTCAAAAGAGCCAAGAATGGTCCCAGAAGAGTTAGGTTTTTTCCATGTTCAACGGAGTCAAGAATGTAGCTTACGAATTCGTTTCACTTTAAAATAAGCCAAGAATGGTCCTACATGAGTTTACAAGTGGTTTCCATGTGCAAACGAGTCAATAATGAAGCTACAAGTTCGAACGAGTAAAGAATGATGCTACAAGAGTTTACAAGTAGTTTCTAAGTTCAAACGGGTAAAGAATGAAGCTACAAGTTGTTTTCACGGGGTAACGAGTCGAGAATGAAGCGATAAGTTGTTTCCGTGCTCGAACGAGTCAAGAATAATGCTACAAGAGTTTACGAGTTGTTTCCATGTTCAAACAAGTCAAGTTGAAGCTACAAGTTATTTCCATGTTCGAACGAGTCAAGAATGAAGGCTGAAATTGTTACGAAATGGTTTCATGTTCAAATGAGCCAAGAATGGTCTTACAAGAGTTTACAAGTTGTTTCGATTTAAAAACGAGTGAAAAATGAAGCTATAAGTTGTTTACAAATTCGAACAATTCAAGAATGATGCTAGAAGAGTTTACAAGTTGTTTTCATGTTCAGATGAGTCAAGAATGAAGATACAACTTGTTTGCAAGTTCGAACTAGTCAAGAATGATCATACAAGAGTTTACACGTTGTTTCCATATTCAAATGAGTCAAGAATGAAGCCACAAGTTGTAACGAGTCGAGAATGAAGCGATAAGTTGTTTCCGTGCTCGAACGAGTCAAGAATAATGCAACAAGAGTTTACAAGTTGTTTCCATGTTCAAACAAGTCAAGATGAAGCTACAAGTTATTTCCATGTTCGAACGAGTCAAGAATGAAGCCTTAAATTGTTACGAAATGGTTTCATGTTCAAATGAGCCAAGAATGGTCTTACAAGAGTTTACAAGTTGTTTCGATGTAAAAACGAGTCAAAAATGAAGCTATAAGTTGTTTACAAATTCGAACAACTCAAGAATGATGCTAGAAGAGTTTACAAGTTGTTTCCATGTTCAAATGAGTCAAGAATGAAGATACAACTTGTTTGCAAGTTCGAACGAGTCAAGAATGATCATACAAGAGTTTACAAGTTGTTTCCATATTCAAATGAGTCAAGAATGAAGCCACAAGTTGTTTCCAAGTTCGAACGAGTCAAGAATGAAGCCTCAAATTGTTACGAATTAGGTTCATGTTCAAATGTGCCAAGAATGGTCCCAGAAGAGTTATGTTGTTTCCATGTTCAACGGAATCAAGAATGTAGCTTACGAATTCGTTTCACTTTAAAATAAGCCAAGAATGGTCCTACATGAGTTTACAAGTTGTTTTCAGGTGGAAACGAGTCAATAATGAAGCTACATGTTCGAACGAGTCAAGAATGATGCTATAAGAGTTTACAAGTAGTTTCCAAGTTCAAACGGGTAAAGAATGAAGCTACAAGTTGTTTTCACCGTGAAACGAGTCGAGAATGAAGCGATAAATTGTTTCCGTGCTCGAACGAGTCAAGAATAATGCAACAAGAGTTTACAAGTTGTTTCCATGTTCAAACAAGTCAAGATGAAGCTACAAGTTATTTCCATGTTCGAACGAGTCAAGGATGAAGCCTCAAATTGTTACGAAATCGTTTCATGTTCAAATGAGCCAAGAATGGTCTTACAAGAGTTTACAAGTTGTTTCGATTTAAAAACGAGTGAAAAATGAAGCTATAAGTTGTTTACAAATTCGAACAATTCAAGAATGATGCTAGAAGAGTTTACAAGTTGTTTTCATGTTCAGATGAGTCAAGAATGAAGATACAACTTGTTTGCAAGTTCGAACTAGTCAAGAATGATCATACAAGAGTTTACACGTTGTTTCCATATTCAAATGAGTCAAGAATGAAGCCACAAGTTGTAACGAGTCGAGAATGAAGCGATAAGTTGTTTCCGTGCTCGAACGAGTCAAGAATAATGCAACAAGAGTTTACAAGTTGTTTCCATGTTCAAACAAGTCAAGATGAAGCTACAAGTTATTTCCATGTTCGAACGAGTCAAGAATGAAGCCTTAAATTGTTACGAAATGGTTTCATGTTCAAATGAGCCAAGAATGGTCTTACAAGAGTTTACAAGTTGTTTCGATGTAAAAACGAGTCAAAAATGAAGCTATAAGTTGTTTACAAATTCGAACAACTCAAGAATGATGCTAGAAGAGTTTACAAGTTGTTTCCATGTTCAAATGAGTCAAGAATGAAGATACAACTTGTTTGCAAGTTCGAACGAGTCAAGAATGATCATACAAGAGTTTACAAGTTGTTTCCATATTCAAATGAGTCAAGAATGAAGCCACAAGTTGTTTCCAAGTTCGAACGAGTCAAGAATGAAGCCTCAAATTGTTACGAATTAGGTTCATGTTCAAATGTGCCAAGAATGGTCCCAGAAGAGTTATGTTGTTTCCATGTTCAACGGAATCAAGAATGTAGCTTACGAATTCGTTTCACTTTAAAATAAGCCAAGAATGGTCCTACATGAGTTTACAAGTTGTTTTCATGTGGAAACGAGTCAATAATGAAGCTACATGTTCGAACGAGTCAAGAATGATGCTATAAGAGTTTACAAGTAGTTTCCAAGTTCAAACGGGTAAAGAATGAAGCTACAAGTTGTTTTCACCGTGAAACGAGTCGAGAATGAAGCGATAAATTGTTTCCGTGCTCGAACGAGTCAAGAATAATGCAACAAGAGTTTACAAGTTGTTTCCATGTTCAAACAAGTCAAGATGAAGCTACAAGTTATTTCCATGTTCGAACGAGTCAAGGATGAAGCCTCAAATTGTTACGAAATGGTTTCATGTTCAAATGAGCCAAGAATGGTCTTACAAGAGTTTACAAGTTGTTTCGATTTAAAAACGAGTCAAAAATGAAGCTATAAGTTGTTTACAAATTCGAACAACTCAAGAATGATGCTAGAAGAGTTTACAAGTTGTTTTCATGTTCAGATGAGTCAAGAATGAAGATACAACTTGTTTGCAAGTTCGAACGAGTCAAGAATGATCATACAAGAGTTTACACGTTGTTTCCATATTCAAATGAGTCAAGAATGAAGCCACAAGTTGTTTTCAAGTTCGAACGAGTCAAGAATGAAGCCTCAAATTGTTACGAATTAGGTTCATGTTCAAATGAGCCAAGTATGGTCCCAGAAGAGTTAGGTTTTTTCCATGTTCAACGGAGTCAAGAATGTAGCTTACGAATTCGTTTCACTTTAAAATAAGCCAAGAATGGTCCTACATGAGTTTACAAGTGGTTTCCATGTGCAAACGAGTCAATAATGAAGCTACAAGTTCGAACGAGTAAAGAATGATACTACAAGAGTTTACAAGTAGTTTCTAAGTTCAAACGGGTAAAGAATGAAGCTACAAGTTGTTTTCACGGGGTAACGAGTCGAGAATGAAGCGATAAGTTGTTTCCGTGCTCGAACGAGTCAAGAATAATGCTACAAGAGTTTACGAGTTGTTTCCATGTTCAAACAAGTCAAGTTGAAGCTACAAGTTATTTCCATGTTCGAACGAGTCAAGAATGAAGGCTGAAATTGTTACGAAATGGTTTCATGTTCAAATGAGCCAAGAATGGTCTTACAAGAGTTTACAAGTTGTTTCGATTTAAAAACGAGTCAAAAATGAAGCTATAAGTTGTATACAAATTCGAACAACTCAAGAATGATGCTAGAAGAGTTTACAAGTTGTTTTCTTGTTCAGATGAGTCAAGAATGAAGATACAACTTGTTTGCAAGTTCGAACGAGTCAAGAATGATCATACAAGAGTTTACACGTTGTTTCCATATTCAAATGAGTCAAGAATGAAGCCACAAGTTGTAACGAGTCGAGAATGAAGCGATAAGTTGTTTCCGTGGTCGAACGAGTCAAGAATAATGCAACAAGAGTTTACAAGTTGTTTCCATGTTCAAACAAGTCAAGATGAAGCTACAAGTTATTTCCATGTTCGAACGAGTCAAGAATGAAGCCTTAAATTGTTACGAAATGGTTTCATGTTCAAATGAGCCAAGAATGGTCTTACAAGAGTTTACAAGTTGTTTCGATGTAAAAACGAGTCAAAAATGAAGCTATAAGTTGTTTACAAATTCGAACAACTCAAGAATGATGCTAGAAGAGTTTACAAGTTGTTTCCATGTTCAAATGAGTCAAGAATGAAGATACAACTTGTTTGCAAGTTCGAACGAGTCAAGAATGATCATACAAGAGTTTACAAGTTGTTTCCATATTCAAATGAGTCAAGAATGAAGCCACAAGTTGTTTCCAAGTTCGAACGAGTCAAGAATGAAGCCTCAAATTGTTACGAATTAGGTTCATGTTCAAATGAGCCAAGAATGGTCCCAGAAGAGTTATGTTGTTTCCATGTTCAACGGAATCAAGAATGTAGCTTACGAATTCGTTTCACTTTAAAATAAGCCAAGAATGGTCCTACATGAGTTTACAAGTTGTTTCCATGTGGAAACAAGTCAATAATGAAGCTACATGTTCGAACGAGTCAAGAATGATGCTATAAGAGTTTACAAGTAGTTTCCAAGTTCAAACGGGTAAAGAATGAAGCTACAAGTTGTTTTCACCGTGAAACGAGTCGAGAATGAAGCGATAAATTGTTTCCGTGCTCGAACAAGTCAAGAATAATGCAACAAGAGTTTACAAGTTGTTTCCATGTTCAAACAAGTCAAGATGAAGCTACAAGTTATTTCCATGTTCGAACGAGTCAAGGATGAAGCCTCAAATTGTTACGAAATGGTTTCATGTTCAAATGAGCCAAGAATGGTCTTACAAGAGTTTACAAGTTGTTTCGATTTAAAAACGAGTAAAAAATGAAGCTATAAGTTGTTTACAAATTCGAACAAGTCAAGAATGATGCTAGAATAGTTTACAAGTTGTTTCCATGTTCGAATGAGTCAAGAATGAAGCTACAACTTGTTTGCAAGTTCAAACGAGTCAAGAATGATTATACAAGAGTTTACAAGTTGTTTCCATACTCAAATGAGTCAAGAATGAAGGCACAATTGTTTACAAGTTCGAACGAGTCAAGAATGAAGCCTCAAATTGTTACGAATTAGGTTCATGTTCAAATGAGCCAAAAATTGTCCCAGAAGAGTTACGTTGTTTCCATGTTCAACGGAGTCAAGAATGAAGCTTACGAATTCGTTTCATGTTAAAATAAGCCAAGAATGGTCCTACATGAGTTTACAAGTTGTTTCTATGTGCAAACGGGTAAATAATGAAGCTACAAGTTTGAACGAGTCAAGAATGATCATACAAGAGTTTACAAGTTGTTTCCATATTCAAATGTGTCAAGAATGAAGCCACAAGTTGTTTCCAAGTTCGAACGAGTCAAGAATGAAGCCTCAAATTGTTACGAATTAGGTTCATGTTCAAATGAGCCAAGAATGGTCCCAGAAGAGTTATGTTGTTTCCATGTTCAACGGAGTCAAGAATGTAGCTTACGAATTCGTTTCACTTTAAAATAAGCCAAGAATGGTCCTACATGAGTTTACAAGTTGTTTCCATGTGCAAACGAGTCAATAATGAAGCTACAAGTTCGAACGAGTCAAGAATGATGCTACAAGAGTTTACAAGTAGTTTCCAAGTTCAAACGGGTAAAGAATGAAGCTACAAGTTGTTTTCACGGGGGTAACGAGTCGAGAATGAAGCGATAAGTTGTTTCCGTGCTCGAACGAGTCAAGAATAATGCTACAAGAGTTTTCAAGTTGTTTCCATGTTCAAACAAGTCAAGATGAAGCTACAAGTTATTTCCATGTTCGAACGAGTCAAGAATGAAGCCTCAAATTGTTACGAAATGGTTTCATATTCAAATGAGCCAAGAATGGTCCTACAATTGTTTACAAGGTGTTTCCTTGTTAAAATGAGTAAAAAATGAAGCTATAAGTTGTTTACAAGTTCGAACAAGTCAAGAATGATGCTAGAAGAGTTTACAAGTTATTTCCATGTTCGAATGAGTCAAGAATGAAGCTACAACTTGTTTGCAAGTTCGAACGAGTCAAGAATGATCATCCAAGAGTTTATAAGTTGTTTCCATATTCAAATGAGTCAAGAATGAAGCCACAAGTTGTTTCCAAGTTCGAACGAGTCAAGAATGAAGCCTCAAATTGTTACGAATTAGGTTCATGTTCAAATGAACCAAGAATGGTCCCAGAAGAGTTATGTTGTTTCCATGTTCAACGGAGTCAAGAATGTAGCTTACGAATTCGTTTCACTTTAAAATAAGCCAAGAATGGTCTTACATGAGTTTACAAGTTGTTTCCATGTGCAAACGAATCAATAATGAAGCTACAAGTTGTTTTCACGGTGAAACGAGTCGAGAATGAAGCGATAAGTTGTTTCCGTGCTCGAACGAGTCAAGAATAATGCAACAAGAGTTTACAAGTTGTTTCCATGTTCAAACAAGTCAAGATGAAGCTACAAGTTATTTCCATGTTCGAACGAGTCAAGAATGAAGCCTTAAATTGTTACGAAATGGTTTCATGTTCAAATGAGCCAAGAATGGTCTTACAAGAGTTTACAAGTTGTTTCCATGTAAAAACGAGTCAAAAATGAAGCTATAAGTTGCTTACAAATTCGAACAACTCAAGAATGATGCTAGAAGAGTTTACAAGTAGTTTCCATGTTCAAATGAGTCAAGAATGATGATACAACTTGTTTGCAAGTTCGAACGAGTCAAGAATGATCATACAAGAGTTTACAAGTTGTTTCCATATTCAAATGAGTCAAGAATGAAGCCACAAGTTGTTTCCAAGTTCGAACGAGTCAAGAATGAGGCCTCAAATTGTTACGAATTAGGTTCATGTTCAAATGAGCCAAGAATGGTCCCAGAAGAGTTACGTTGTTTCCATGATCAACGGAGTCAAGAATGAAGCTTACGAATTCGTTTCATGTTAAAATAAGCCAAGAATGGTCCTACATGAGTTTACAAGTTGTTTCCATGTGCAAACGGGTCAATAATGAAGCTACAAGTTCGAACGAGTCAAGAATGATGCTACAAAAGTTTACAAGAAGTTTCCAAGTTCAAACGGGTTATGAATGAAGCTACAAGTTGTTTTCATGGTTAAACGAGTCGAGACTGAATCTATAAGTTGTTTCCAAGCTCGAACGAGTCAAGAATAATGCTACAAGAGTTTACAACTTGTTTCCATGTTCAAACAAGTCAAGATGAAGCTACAAGTTATTTCCATTTTCGAACGAGTCAAGAATGAAGCCTCAAATTGTTACGAATTGGTTTCATGTTTAAATGTGCCAAGAATTGTCCCAGAAGAGTTATGTTGTTTCGATGTTCAACGGAGTCAAGAATGTCGCTTACGAATTCGTTTCATTTTAAAATAATCCAAGAATGGTCCTACATGAGTTTACAAGTTGTTTCCCTGTGCAAACGAGTCAATAATAAAGCTACAAGTTCGAACGAGTCAAGAATGATTCTACAAGAGTTGACAAGTAGTTTCCAAGTTCAAACGGGTCAAGAATGAAGCTACAAGTTGTTTTCACCGTGAAACGAGTCGAGAATGAAGCGATAAGTTGTTTCTGTGCTCGAACGAGTCAAGAATAATACAACAAGAGTTTACAAGTTGTTTCCATGTTCAAACAAGTCAAGATGGAGCTACAAGTTATTTCCATGTACGAACGAGTCAAGAATGAAGCCTCAAATTTTTACGAAATGGTTTCATGTTCAAATGAGCCAAGAATGGTCTTACAAGAGTTTACAAGTTGTTTCGATGTAAAAACGAGTCAAAAATGAAGCTATAAGTTGTTTACAAATTCGAACAACTCAAGAATGATGCTAGAAGAGTTTACAAGTTGTTTCCATGTTCAAATGAGTCAAGAATGAAGATACAAGATTTTACAAGTAGTTTCCAAGTTCAAACGGGTAAAGAATGAAGCTACAAGTTGTTTTCACGGGGGTAACGAGTCGAGAATGAAGCGATAAGTTATTTCCGTGCTCGAACGAGTCAAGAATAATGCTACAAGAGTTTACAAGTTTTTTCCATGTTCAAACAAGTCAAGTTGCAGCTACAAGTTATTTCCATGTTCGAACGAGTCAAGAATGAAGCCTCAAATTGTTACGAACTGGTTTCATGTTCAAATGAGCCAAGAATGGTCCTACAATTGTTTACAAGGTGTTTCCTTGTTAAAACGAGTCAAAAATGAAGCTATAAGTTGTTTACAAGTTCGAACAAGTCAAGAATGATGCTAGAAGAGTTTACAAGTTGTTTCCATGTTCGAATGAGTCAAGAATGAAGCTACAACTTGTTTGCAAGTTCGAACGAGTCAAGAATGATCATACAAGAGTTTACAAGTTGTTTCCATATTCAAATGAGTCAAGAATGAACCCACAAGTTGTTTCCAAGTTCGAACGAGTCAAGAATAAAGCCTCAAATTGTTACGAATTAGGTTCATGTTCAAAAGAGCCAAGAATGGTCCCAGAAGAGTTACGTTGTTTCCATGTTCAACAGAGTCAAGAATGAAGCTTACGAATTCGTTTCATGTTAAAATAAGCCAAGAATGGTCCTACATGAGTTAAAAAGTTGTTTCCATGTGCAAACGGGTCAATAATGAAGCTACAAGTTCGAACGAGTCAAAAATGATGCTACAAGAGTTTACAAGTAGTTTCCAAGTTCAAACGGGTCAAGAATGAAGCTACAAGTTGTTTTCACCATGAAACGAGTCGAGAATGAAGCGATAAGTTGTTTCCGTGCTCGAACGAGTCAAGAATAATGCAACAAGAGTTTACAAGTTGTTTCCATGTTCAAACAAGTCAAGATGAAGCTACAAGTTATTTCCATGTTCGAACGAGTCAAGAATGAAGCCTCAAATTGTTACGAAATGGTTTCATGTTCAAATGAGCCAAGAATGGTCTTACAAGAGTTTACAAGTTGTTTCGATGTAAAAACGAGTCAAAGATGAAGCTATAAGTTGTTTACAAATTCGAACAACTCAAGAATGATGCTAGAAGAGTTTACAAGTTGTTTCCATGTTGAAATGAGTCAAGAATGAAGATACAACTTGTTTGCAAGGTCGAACGAGTCAAGAATGATCATACAAGAGTTTACAAGTTGTTTCCATATTCAAATGAGTCAAGAATGAAGCCAAAAGTTGTTTCCAAGTTCAAACGAGTCAAGAATGAAGCCTCAAATTGTTAAGAATTAGGTTCATGTTCAAATGAGCCAAGAATGGTCCCAGAAGAGTTATGTTGTTTCCATGTTCAACGGAGTCAAGAATGTAGCTTACGAATTCGTTTCACTTTAAAATAAGCCAAGAATGGTCCTACATGAGTTTACAAGTTGTTTCCATGTGCAAACGAGTCAATAATGAAGCTACAGGTTCGAACGAGTCAAGAATGATGATACAAGATTTTACAAGTAGTTTCGAAGTTCAAACGGGTAAAGAATGAAGCTACAAGTTGTTTTCACGGTGTAACGAGTCGAGAATGAAGCGATAAGTTGTTTCCGTGCTCGAACGAGTCAAGAATTGATGTATGTTAGGTCCAAAGTGTTGTAGAGGGGGGGGGTGAATACAACTGTTTAAAATTTATGAGAGAATAAACAATGTGCAAGTAATAAATGATGACTCAGAATTTCAAGAATATATCATTATATTCATTGATGGATTTGCTACAACATTCATAAAAGCATCATGATCAGTTGAACAATAAATACAGCAATTAAAGCTAGATTCAACTGATCCTCTCTCTCTCACTTTTTATTTTACAGTAAATGCTCTCTCTTAAAAATTATCGTTGAAAATACAGAGATACAAGTTACTACTAAAAATAAAAACAAAGTGCTGCTTTTATAATGTCATGTAGTCTTGATCTTGTCCTTTTTGTGTACGTGGCCCAATCAGGACTTCGACAACAAAAAGTACTTTCCCAACAACTCTGGATCAACCGTTCACAATAAGCCACTTGTCCCTTGAACATTAAATGTTACATTTCTACCCGCATCTCGATCTTCGCCTGGACCCATCTCGATCTCGATCTGTGAAAATCTCGATCTCGATCTGGGAGAATCTCGATCTCGATCTATGAGGATCTCGATCTCGATCTGTGAAAATCTCGATCTCGATCTGGGAGAATCTCGATCTCGATCTGGGAGAATCTCGATCTCGATCTATGAGGATCTCGATCTCGATCTATCGCCTGGATCGAGATTTGCCTTTGCAGAGTTTTACTTCACTTGTAAATCTCGATCCGCATCTCGATCTGCTGTGGATCGACATTTGCCTTGGCAAATATGCACACATCCAATGTTGACCTTCTTTAGTGACCAATTGAGAATTAACCTTTGTGAGCAAGTTTCCTTAGCTTCTTCAATTTCTTTTCCTCACTCAATTCAAATGAGATCTTCTATTACTGACACGAACTTGCCTCCAATGTCCTGACACTTGATGCAATGGTCTGGTTCATAAGTGACTAGTCTTGTAGGGGTTCTTGCTTCTGAATGTCAGTTCTCATTTGTTGATTAACCTTTACATTATCCAGATGTTGATATACATTACATGAAATCACTTTGGCCTTCTTGATACTTCCTTGACATTAATTTGATTCTCCATTAGATAAGTTAGGGCATGAGCAATACTCAGATTGAACTTCTTCTCACTTATGCATCCTTGATTAACCAAATTAGTTACTTGTAGTTACCAAGTATCATTACCATTTCTTCAGTTGATTGATTCCATGTGCTTCTTCAGTTTCTCTTGTTTTGCTGTTGTTTTATCTTTTACTTAGTTGAGTTACAAAATAATTAAGTGTTACAAGTTAGTACACCTATGCCTTTCAATCTCCCCCTATTTGATTGTCTAACAATGACAACCAAATTCACAATGAGGATAACTCAACTAAACAGGGACTGAAAAAGATAAAATAACATTCATAAAAGATCATGTCAACTTGCATAATGCTTGGCTTGATTAATTAACTTCATGTCTATTACTGATACTTCAAGTGCCAAAATTGGACACCTGTTGGCTCGATTAAATGGCTTCATGCTCTTCTAGAGATTTTCTCTAAGTACTTTAAGAGCACGGTCCACTCAATCATCAATTATCCTTCTGAAGTCCTTTTAGCGGTATTACCACCGCCGAACTTCGCGAAATAATTGATGCCTAATATAAATCAGTTTCAAGACACTTAGCTAACTAACTTCTACCTTACACTACACAAGAAAACAGATAATATATTTTTACAATGCAGGAAAACAAGAAAACAAATTACAACGCAAAGAAACATTACAAGCATGATACTTTAAAACTTTTATTTCTTGCGCTCCTCTTCCTCACGAGCTTTCTTCTTGGCTGCTTTTTCTTTCTTCATGAACTCGGGGTTGCAGACTTCATCCATTCTTTTCTTGAGAAGATTAAGTCCTTCTGCTTCCACATGATTTCTGATCTTGTAATTTCGAAACAACCTCAACCACCTTTCAACCATGCTGCGAGTGGTAAGCTTCGTGGGAATGTCTTCAAACCTCAGCTTTGTGACTTTGTCAGGGTACCCCTTTTCCCCTTTCTTCCGTATGACCAGCTGCTTAGGGTATCCAATGACAATAGCGGTGGTGCATTGCTGTAGCCTCTGAATATCAAGTTGTTGTCTTCTCTTACAGAAGTTATCAAACGTGACCCTCAGATAATCCTGATCAAACTCGTCAATATCATCCATCTCCTCAATCAATTCTCTTATACTACACAGTGTTTCATGACTGTGTTCTGCAAAGATGTCGTACTTGATTTCAATGATGGTTTCCACCTTATGCTTGTCTGTATAGATCAGCAGATCATTCTCATTCTCAGCTTTGCTCTTGACAAACTTGACATTTGCACTAACCACTGCACTAGCTTCCTTTCTTATTTCCCCTTCTTCTGGAATGTCTATCCTTGGATCTCCGTATCTTTGCACATGCTCTCTTATTGCCTCGTTTTGCAGCTCGAATGCATAGTCTTCAGGTTCCTTCTTAACCACTGGTAGTGTAGCTTCAGGCAACTTGTATCTAGAATCTTGCCTTCTTATCAGCTTCTCCAAGTCCTTAGCCACCAGCTTCTTTTCCTTTGTTAGAAAACCCTTAGAGAGAACTAGCTTTGCAACTGCCTTCAGCACATTTCCGCTCGGAGTTAGTTTCGAATCATGCAGATTTACGATCCTCAAGACCTTGTCATGGACATATCTGATCTGGTAGGGATTTAGTATGATGTCAACCCCTCTGTCTTCAGCCATCTTCAACAATTTCTCCTTAAACAGCACTCCAGTCTTGACAGAGGTGTCTACCTTGTGAGCGAATTCTACCAGTTCACTTGCACCCCTTTCATGGAAGAAAGCTTCATCGACCATACACGGCCCGATTTTTGTTATGGGTGTCCAAGTGATCATCAGATTCCATGCCTTCTCCTTGAATATGACTTGTACGGAGGTGCATCCCTGTCTTATGCAATTTAGATAATTCAGCAGCCCAGGGTTTAGATTTTCTAGCTTATGAAGAAGAAAGCTCAATCTTCCTGAGTCATGAGCATAGGCTCTTGGTCCAGCTAAGGCTTCTCTAGCCTTGTCCCACTCGGGACCTTCCCTCCTTATGTCAGCCTGGACCTTAGGATCATTGATCTTTTTCATTTCAAACTCATGCTGAGTTTTCTGAGCCGCTCTCTTCTCCTTTGCCATTAGTTCTTTTTCAACTATCCCTTGTAGAGTTTCTTCATTTACTCTTTCTCTGGCTTCCCTGAAAATCTCTCCTTGCATCTCCGCTTCATCAACTTCTTCTTCTGGAACATGCTCGTCAGCAACCGAGTGGTCTCCTGCATCACCTGCAACTCCTGCGCCAGATCCGCCAGGATTTAGACCTCTTTCTTGTTCCCATTCTCTTGCTCGTTGCTCGAGTCTCGACCTCCTTGCCACTAAGGCTTCTACATCCATCTCGTCATCATCAGAATCTTCAATAAAGTCTCCCATAAATGTATCAACAAGAGGTGTTTCTTTCTCAGCTTCTTCTTCAGCTACCATCTTCTGCTTGCCTTTGTCCTTAAGAGCCGGTTGAGCCTCCTCCACCTTTTCACCAGATTTGTTTGAGGACTCGATCACCGGACCCTTACTAGTCAGCTTTTTCAGACCCTGATCCTCTTTCTCCCCCTTAGGTGTGTTATCCTCATCAGGAGCATCATCATCCTTATTATCGTCACCACCACCACCAGTTGAAGGACCAGGTCCATCCTTGGTACGTCCAAAGACAGCATCAAGTAGTTCATGCAGTTTCGTCCAAACCTGAGACATGCCATAAGTGACATCATCTACTGACCTCCCGACCTCCACCTGTGCCAATCCGAGATTGTTTATCTTGTCAACCATCTGATTTTGGACGGCAATCAGGTTCTCCATGAACTGAGCTCCAACCTCCAATCTTCCAGAGTGAGAAGAGACAGCAGCAGTAACACCGGCAACTCCAGCCTCCAAAGCCTCCACTTTCTTCACTAGATCCTGCAATTTGGGGGACGGTGTTTGGCTTGGGTTAGACTGTTTACTCTCGCCGGGTTCTGTTTCACTCAAGATCCCTAAAAAGAAGGGATCTACTCTCCCTGTCTCTCCCTCGTGTTTAGAGCCTAACAGTACTAGAGCCTCATCCACTAATCGCTGGGGACTAGCGGTGAGTTGGTCGGCGATATCGGTCAGTGAGACTGAGCCTTTAAGCGCTGTGTCTACGACAGGAGATGACGTTATGACCATGTCATCCCCTTGTTCACTTAGAACCTTTTCTGGTTCGCTGGGCTGTTCTGGAGGCGTAGACCCACCAGTCACCAGATGTCGTTGCTCTGCAAGCAACTTGTTTTCTGATTTAGATGAGGAAGCGTCATCCGTACTGGATTCGACAGACTCTTCCTCATTAAAACTGCCTGAGATACTAGTATCAGAAGTGCTAGTCTCAGTTTGCCATTCCCCTTCCGAGAAATTGCTCAAAGAGCCCTGAGCGGACAACTCAGGGAAGGTAGGGCCAGCTCCTATTGGCTGTTGAGCTGGACCCCCTTCTTGACTCTCACCAACATGCCTAGGCGAGTGCGAATGTGTTGAAATGATTTGGAGAGGAGAGCCACCAGCGTGAGGTGTGGTGGCTGTGAGAGGTGAACTAGCCTTAACAGGTTGTGCAGTTGCCACTGGGTTTGAATCCACCTTTTGCTTCTTTGAAGGTGGCAGAGCTGCTGAAGTGACTACTCTCTCAACTCCTACACTCCCTCCACTCGAATCACTCGACTCAGATAAGCTTGCCTTCCTTTTATCACCAGTTTTAGGGCTGGCTGAACGTTTATGAACAGAAGGGCTTGCAGCCTGGGATAGAGCCTGGGGGTTTTCAGGCCCACGGCTGTAGAAAACAGGTTGAATTGATGATTGATCAAGATTAGCAAGAATAGGTACCTGACTAAGAAGATCGTCATCCTTGTCAGCGCCAGCTTCTGCAACATTTGCCTCGGCCATATCAACATCCATTCTTGCTTGTTCCAAAGTTCTAGGCACTGGATCTCCACCTTCAGCTTCGTTACCGCTACTCTCAGCTTCTACTGCAGTAAACTGAGAAACATGCCTCCTAGCATACTCATCTTGCAGATCCTGGAAGTACGGAGTCAGGCGCAACTCAAAAAGTCTTGACTTTTGCTGGGTTTCCATGGTGGAGATACTCTTTAGAGTCATATCAAAACATGCCATCCTTTCAGAGCCTTGAAATATTCTTCTGTGTTCCTCTGAAAGGACGTCATCCAGAACAATCTGAAGAAATCTTGGCATCCAGCATTTGACTGGACCATCTTCTGGATTCCTTGAGGCATTTTTCTCCAATGCCCACCTCTCATGTAACTGAATCAACAGATGTTTGCCCACATTCACTCTCCTGTTGTTTGCCACTCCATATAGTATTACCCGGCAGCTGTTGTTCATTGGCCTGTAGTCTTTGTCTTTTGGGAACATGCAGCGCTGAATGGCCTGAACTACATAATCCCACTCAGCTGGTAGCATACCGGTGTTAACCTTTGTTACCTTGATAGGACCCGTGGGAGGGCGACAACCTATCTCCGTGAATAATTGCAACATATCCTCCATAGTGGGTTCCGGAGCATAATCTTCTGTAGGAAGCCCGAGTAACTCATTGAACTTCCGCAGACTGACTTCATATTTGACACCACCAATAGTAAAGGATAGTCCTGTTGGATTGGCTTTTCCACCCTGAATCTCTAGTGTAGAGTAAGCAGCTTGAAGGGCTTCGACATTCAGGATGGGAGAGGCGGTTAACGCGTGACTTATGATTGATGTGTTGTTGAGGGATTCAATCCAGAACTGATAGTGAATAAATCTACCAGTTGCTCGATCAGCAGAGAGATTAACAAAGTTGGTCTTGGGAATTGTGAAATTTGGGTTTGCCATTTTAAAGTTGTGTTTGAGAAAAGAAATGTTCTGAAATGGTTTGGCAATGGAAATTTTTAGAGAACAAGTTCTAAATTTAAACAACAAAAAAAAACGTACACGAACCCCACTAATTACCCCACGTAATTAGTGACACAAATTAAAACAAATTAACTGCCCACTAATGACCACTTAACTCCCCACTAATGATTGACGGTTGAGTTTTCGAAAATTAAAGTGAACAGCCGTTACAAAATAAATTATTTTTCTAGAAAAACCACAAACACGGCGGTAAAGTTGCACTTTAAGGATTAACCAGTAGTACTCACAACTATTTTGCTCAAGAACACAAAAGTACTTAAGAATAAGAAAGCACGAAACAAAAACCAAACTCACTCGAATGAAGAAGAAAACTAAAGAACTAATTACAAGAACAGTAATAATGATAAAAACAACGCAAGAAGTTCAACAGTTGTAAACAAAATTTTAGCAGAGTTTCGTTTTAGTTATTGATGCTTTTAAGTAACAGTTAGTGATTTTTGTTTAAGAAAATCACAAGAAAACTTGATGTAATGTATGTATACGCGAGTGTATATGAAGAGCTTAAGCTTTTGGAGAGAAAGAAAGTTAATGTAAATAATGAACAGCCTTTTTAATGCTATAATATATACCTGCACGCCAAAAAAAAATGACTGAAAAGACACGTCACATCTCGATCTCGAGATCCGCATCTCGATCCTCATCTAGATGTCGATCTAGATGTCGATCTCGATCCGCATCTCGATCCTCATCTAGATGTCGATCTAGATGTCGATCTCGATCCGCATCTCGATCTACATCTCGATGTCGATCTGGATGTCGATCTCGATCCGCATCTCGATCTACATCTCGATGTCGATCTTGATGTGGATAGATCGAGATTTGCCATAGAAAATTTCTCATTACTTCATTTAGACACTAACCATAATGATATACAGATCAGCACAAGATTAATGTCATGAAACTTTCTAACTCCTTATGATATGCAACACATACATTTATGAAGTTAAGTACACATTATTAATTATGAATATTCATGAATAACAATAATATGTACACAAGCTGAATTATAACAGATAGGTAGCAAAACTAACAGGTGTTAAGCATCCCTAATTCACCAACCAATCTAGAAAATGTTGATTCGTCTAGGGGTTTAGTGAATATATCTGCTATTTGACGTTCAGTAGACACAAAATGCAACTCTACAGTTCCATTTTCTACATGCTCTCTAATAAAATGATACCTGATGTCAATATGCTTGGTCCTTGAGTGATCCACAGGATTGTTGGTCATTGCAATAGCACTTGTGTTGTCACACATGATAGGAATCTTAGACACTTCCACACCGTAGTCCTTGAGTTGGTTCTTCATCCACAGTATCTGGGCCACACAGCTTCCAGCAGCAATATATTCTGCTTCAGCTGTCGAGGTAGATACTGTGTGTTGTTTCTTGCTTTGCCAAGACACCAACCTTCTTCCAAGGAACTGACAGCTTCCTGAAGTACTCTTCCTATCTATTCTACAACCTGCGTAATCTGAATCCGAATAGCCAACAAGATTAAACCCTGTATCTCTTGGGTACCAAATCCCGAGATTTGATGTTCCCTTGAGATACCTAAAAATGCGCTTTACGGCTATGAGATGTGACTCTCTAGGATCCGCTTGGAACCTTGCACATAAGCATGTAGAGAACATAATATCAGGTCTACTAGCAGTTAAATACAAAAGTGAGCCGATCATACCTCGATAGCTTGAGATGTCTACAGGTTTACCCGATTTGTCCTCGTCAAGTTTCGTGGCTGTTGCCATAGGAGTCTTTGCTTGTGATACATCTTGGAGACCATACTTCTTCAATAGATCATGAATGTACTTGGTCTGGCAGATAAATATCCCGTCCTTCTTCTGACTAACTTGAATGCCCAGAAAGAACGTCAGCTCTCCCATCATGCTCATCTCATACCTTGATTGCATTAACTTAGCGAATTTAGTACACAGCTTCTCATTTGCAGACCCAAAGATAATGTCATCCACATATACTTGCACCATTATTAGATCATCTTTGCATTTCTTGTAGAAAAGCGTCTTGTCGATTACTCCTCTTGTAAAACCACTTTCTAGTAAGAAGTCTGACAGAGTTTCATACCACTTCCGCGGAGACTGCTTAAGGCCATATACTGATTTGAAGAGTCGATAAACATAATCACAATATTTGATATCGATAAACCCGGGAGGTTGCTCGACATACACCTCTTCATCCAGTTCACCGTTTAAGAATGCACTCTTGACATCCATTTGATAGACTTTAAAACCATGATGTGCTGCGAATGCCAAGAACATCCTTACTGCCTCTAGCCTTGCTACTGGTGCATAGGTTTCATCATAATCAATTCCTTCTCTTTGAGTATAACCCTTAGCAACCAGGCGAGCTTTATTTCGTGTTACACGTCCGTCTTCATCCAGCTTGTTCCTGAATACCCATTTTGTCCCAACGACAGATCTATTCTTTGGTCTGGGTACCAGCTTCCACACCTTCTGCCTTTCAAACTGATTGAGTTCCTCTTGCATAGCAATCACCCAATCAGCGTCATCTAGAGCTTCTTCCACCACTTTAGGTTCTATCTGGGAAAGGAACACTGAATATAGACATTCATTCTCAGTGGCAATTTCAGCTCTAGCTTTTCCTCTAGTAGTCACTCCGGCCTCTGGATCACCAATAATTAGCTCGAACGGATGGTCCTTGTTCCAAGTGCGATCCCTAGCAAATGTTCTTGATGATTCAGCTTGATCTTGTAAGTGAAGATGACTTAGTCTAGAAGCACTTTCACTAGCTTCCCTTGAGCTAGTACTGGCTCCACCTGAGTGAGCTGCTCCCCCTGAGTGCATACTGACTCCCCCTGAGTTAGTACCAGGTCTGACGGAAGGTGATCCCTCAGTCCTAGTGTTTTGAGTTTGCGAAACACTAGACTCTTGATTAATTTCATTATTTATAGTTGGATCACTACCCTGCACTACTGACTCAGGAACTGTATCCACTTCATCAACATCCATATTTTCAAATCTTAGGGAAGTAGGCTCACTATCTTCTTTTTGTATAGAAGGGAGCCTTGAGTCGTCGAATGTGACATTAAGGCTTTCAACCACCTTGCGATCATTAAGCACAAACACCCTGTACGCTGCTACTACTTCAAGAGAATATCCAATGAAAAACCCTTCATCTGCTTTGGCATCAAACTTTCCAAGTTGTGCATTGTCTCTTAACACAAAGCATTTGGCACCAAATACGTGAAAGTACTTGATAGATGGTTTTCGTTTATTCATCATGTAATACGGCGTCTCATTATGGTCCTTTATAATCAGGGTTCTGTTCTGTGTATAACAAGCCGTGTTAACTGCTTCAGCCCAAAAATATAAAGGAAGTTTTGACTCATACAGCATTGTCCTAGCTGCTTCAACCAGTGTCCTGTTCTTCCTTTCTACCACCCCATTTTGCTGTGGTGTTCTCGGTGCTGAATACTGTCGTCTGATCCCTTTAGATATGCAGAAATCCATTAACACTGAGTTCTTGAATTCTGTCCCATTGTCGGATCGGATAGTCTTCACAGTCAGACTTGCTACGTTTTCAATTACCAGTACATGTCTAATGATCTCATGTGGCACTTCATCTTTCGATGTCACAAACTTCACCCATGTGTATTTGGAAAAGTCATCGACAATTACCAGCGCATATCTTTTCCTTGACATTGACATAACATTAACAGGTCCAAACAAATCCATGTGAAGGAGTTGTAGGGGCTCGGTAATGCTATTCACTTGTTTATCCTTATGCGAGGCTCTTTTTGATTTTCCCATCTCACATGCTTCGCAGAGTCCATCTGGAGTGAACTCCATCTGCGGCAGCCCTCTCACCAATTCTCTTCTTACGAGATTATTCATTGCTTTAAAGTTCAGGTGAGATAATCTTTTATGCCATAGCCAACTTTCATCAGCAGAAGCCTTGCTGTAGAAACACGTGACTTCAGACTGATCAGCTGAATTCATGTCAGCTATGAACAAATTTGACTTCCTTACTCCTTTGAGAGCAAGGCTTCCATCCTTTTTGCTTCGAATCGAACAATCATGCTTCCCAAAGTTGACGTCAAAACCCTTGTCGGTGAACTGACTAACGCTGAGAAGATTATGTCGCAATCCTTCCACAAAAGATACATCCTCAATGATAACATTTCCACAAACGATCTTGCCATATCCCCTGGTGTAACCTTTGCTGTTATCTCCAAAAGTAACCACGGAGCCGGCTCTCAACACCAAATCTGTTAGCAGGGACTTATTGCCGGTCATATGCCTCGATGCTCCACTGTCCAGCACCCATATGACTTTACTCTTTTCCTGTACACTGCCCTGCAAATCCAGAAAGGTTAGGTGTTCTTCGGAACCCAATGATGTTTGGGCCCGGCATCAATAATTTCCTTTTTCTTTTCAGATACAGAAGGCTTTGCCTTGATGCCATCAGGGGCATTCATGTTGACTTTGTCTTTTCCCTTGTCAACCTTGACTGGTTTGTCATGTTTGGAAGTAGACTGGTCACTCCTAACTTTAGGAGGACTTGAAGTCTTAGTTTTTGACCCCACATGCTTTTTCTTACCACTACTAGATGTATGTTCAACAGATGCACTAGCAGTATTCATTAAATTAAAATAAGCATGCATGATGTTTACAGCACATGGCATACAATTAGGATGATTGCATTTAGCATGATTTGCATGCATGTTAGGCAAAGCAGTAGTTGCAGGCATGGTATTACAACCAACAGATTTTTCTTCCTCTACATAGAACGGGCAATAGTAAGACAAATGATCAGTTTGATTACAGATATAGCATGCTTTTCTAGCTCGTGTAGATGTAGATACAGATGCAGGTTCAGTTTTAACTGCCTTTACAGGTGCTTTCATTTGGTCTGACCCTGCTACCCATTGTTTATATGACACCGTCTTAGCCTCCTTGGTTCCTACACCTCTCTTAGCATAAGCAATCTTACTAGCTCTTTTAGAAGTTGTAGGTTCTACTACTTTTTCTTCTGAATCTCTTTCAATTTTAATCTCATGTTCAATTTCAGTAGCAACAGGATCTATGGTCCTAGGCTCAAAATGTTTAAAGATAGGTTTTCTAACATCCATTAAAACCTCAGGCACATTTTCTTTGACTAACACTGGCTCTAACAACTCAGCAGCCCTATTTTTCTTTTTCTGTGTGTAGTCAAGTCCTATGTTAACTTTTTCATTTTTGCTCTTGCCTGCCAGTTTCATGTACATGTCCCTTTCTATGAAAACTTTATTAGCGGCTTCTTCAAAAGATTTACATGTTACTTTAAGCTCAGCTAATTCATTTTTAAGTTCTTCGTTAAGGTCTTCCCTAATCTTAAGCTTGTGTTCTAAAACATCTACCTGATTCATTAACTGCCTTTCCTTACTTTCTCCTGATTCTAATTCCTCTACCCTGGCCTCGAGAAGTCTATTCTTAAGGGAGAGTTTAGCATTTTCCTCATTCACAGCAATTAGATTAAGTTGGAGATTGTACATATCTTTAGTCATGGCAGCTAATTCATTTTGGTACTCAGGAATAGACATTTCATTTACGGTTAGAATTGGTACCTCTGATTGTTCTGAAGATTTTGCCATTAAAGCAAAGTTGCATAGCTCCTGATCTTCATCTTCATCAGACTCGTCCCAACCCTTCCCTTCAGTCACAACATACGCCCGGCTTCCCTTCTGTTGCTTGCTAACCAAGGCATCATATTTCTTTTTCAAATCAGCATAGGATTCCTTGGGATGAACGTACTTGGGCTTCTTGCACTCTGTTGCGAAGTGCCCCAATTCATTGCAGTTGTAGCATCTGAACTTGTTCTTGTCTACCAGGTTAGGTCTGTAGCCACTACCAGATGTGCTACTCCGACCGCTGTAACTTCCACTACCACTCACACTACTGCCTCTCCTGCCTCTTCGGCTGAAAGAACTACCAAATCGTCCTTTACCACTTCTTTGCTTCCTGAAGCTGATATGAGCAAATTCTCGAGCAATACAAGCATATGACTTGTCTTCTAAGTTGTCCAGCTCTTCAAGGGTATAGTATTCATCCTCACTTTCTTCGGATGGATCTTCAATGTCTAATACCACCCTTTCAGGATTAGCATTTTTCAATGAGACAGCTGCAAGTGCCTTTACAGCAGATTCTTCAGCTACAAGTCCAGACTCACTTACCGCTTTGTTTTCTCCACTATTGTAGGATCTTCTTCTGTCATTTTGTTCCTGCTCCAGCTCGTAGGTCTTCAAAACACCATACAGCTTTTCCAGAGAAGTATTTTTCAAGTCTCTTGACTCTCGAATGGCAGTGATCCTGTGTTCCAGATGTTTAGGCAAATTCAAGAGAAACTTGATATTTGAATCTGCTAGTGGATAGACTTTATCTCTTATACTCAGCTCTATAAGCAATTTACTGTAACGTTTGTAAACATCTGCTACGCTTTCTCCTCGTTCGCATCTGAACGATTCATATTCAGATATCAGAATGCGTTTGTGATTATCTCTAACTTCCTCGGTCCCCTCCATCACCACAGCCAGTTTATCCCACATGGCTTTAGCTGTTTTTAATCCCTTTATTTGAACATAGTACTCTGAGTTTAGGGATTCAATTATGACGTTGCGTAATGACGCATCCATACCAACCAATTCCTTATCTGCGTCTGAAAACTCCATTTCCTCTTTAGGAACAGACCGGGATGGAATTAGTATCCCTCCTTCCATTCGCTCTGGCTCAATTCTCATGGGTATGTATGGACCGTTTTCCAATATTCTCAAGTATACCTTGTTTATTGATTCAAGGTAAGCTTTCATCCTTCCGGTCCATTCGTCATAATGTTGTGCATCAAACGGAGGTATCTTAAATCTGTGTGCGGCGGCCATTTTAATAAAGTTTAAAATTAAGATAATACACTTTTCAAATTACAATAAATTGTATTTACTTGAAAAATTAATTATCTCACTTTAAATGTCCAACAATTAATATCCAACGGATTCTGCACTTAAGATTCAAGCAAGTTAGTTTTAATCACAGGAACAGTAGCAGGGTCCACAATTTTTCAAGTCCAAACAAAAAGGTGTCCAATTTCTAGTTGACAGAAGTTCGAAATTGTCCTTTATGTTTAGCCAATCAGTTGATTCCAGCTTTGACCACAAGAAAAACCATAAAGCTCTAAAGTACAATATTTTGGAATTTTGTACAAATATTCCTTACACCATTACTTAGAACTTTTTAGATCTATGACTTTTCCAGGAAGAAACAAACAAAAACTTTCGGCACAATCTTCAAGAAAAAAAATGGATCTGGGATTTTCAAGAACCAACTCAACCAACACAATAGGATCTCTGTTAGATGTGTTTAACAGAAGCTCTGATACCAATTGTTAGGTCCAAAGTGTTGTAGAGGGGGGGGGGTGAATACAACTGTTTAAAATTTATGAGAGAATAAACAATGTGCAAGTAATAAATGATGACTCAGAATTTCAAGAATATATCATTATATTCATTGATGGATTTGCTACAACATTCATAAAAGCATCATGATCAGTTGAACAATAAATACAGCAATTAAAGCTAGATTCAACTGATCCTCTCTCTCTCACTTTTTATTTTACAGTAAATGCTCTCTCTTAAAAATTATCGTTGAAAATACAGAGATACAAGTTACTACTAAAAATAAAAACAAAGTGCTGCTTTTATAATGTCATGTAGTCTTGATCTTGTCCTTTTTGTGTACGTGGCCCAATCAGGACTTCGACAACAAAAAGTACTTTCCCAATAACTCTGGATCAACCGTTCACAATAAGCCACTTGTCCCTTGAACATTAAATGTTACATTTCTACCCGCATCTCGATCTTCGCCTGGACCCATCTCGATCTCGATCTGTGAAAATCTCGATCTCGATCTGGGAGAATCTCGATCTCGATCTATGAGGATCTCGATCTCGATCTGTGAAAATCTCGATCTCGATCTGGGAGAATCTCGATCTCGATCTGGGAGAATCTCGATCTCGATCTATGAGGATCTCGATCTCGATCTATCGCCTGGATCGAGATTTGCCTTTGCAGAGTTTTACTTCACTTGTAAATCTCGATCCGCATCTCGATCTGCTGTGGATCGACATTTGCCTTGGCAAATATGCACACATCCAATGTTGACCTTCTTTAGTGACCAATTGAGAATTAACCTTTGTGAGCAAGTTTCCTTAGCTTCTTCAATTTCTTTTCCTCACTCAATTCAAATGAGATCTTCTATTACTGACACGAACTTGCCTCCAATGTCCTGACACTTGATGCAATGGTCTGGTTCATAAGTGACTAGTCTTGTAGGGGTTCTTGCTTCTGAATGTCAGTTCTCATTTGTTGATTAACCTTTACATTATCCAGATGTTGATATACATTACATGAAATCACTTTGGCCTTCTTGATACTTCCTTGACATTAATTTGATTCTCCATTAGATAAGTTAGGGCATGAGCAATACTCAGATTGAACTTCTTCTCACTTATGCATCCTTGATTAACCAAATTAGTTACTTGTAGTTACCAAGTATCATTACCATTTCTTCAGTTGATTGATTCCATGTGCTTCTTCAGTTTCTCTTGTTTTGCTGTTGTTTTATCTTTTACTTAGTTGAGTTACAAAATAATTAAGTGTTACAAGTTAGTACACCTATGCCTTTCAATGTATATTTTCTATGCAGATCAGATTCACAACGGAAAAGTAACTTTAGATTGCTTCTATAAAGAATTTAATCACCAAGAAACAAAACTAAATGATCGATTTGCTTAGATTGCTTAAAGAAATTAATCACCCACAAACTAAACGAAATCTGGATAAGAAAGTATAAAGGAATTAACCACCAACTTCCTAGGGTTTTGCAAGTATAAAAACTCACGATTTTATTTATCAAATTCTTGTCTCTTAAAAGATTACAATATATGGGTATATATAGGCAAGGAATATAACCTTAACCTAAAACAATCAGGATTCTCAATTAGATTCAAAATCAGCTAGGAATTTGCTAATACTTGAACCCAAATTAAAAACCAATCAAAAGCCCAGTCCAAATAGGAATTACATCAAAACCATATTCAACTAGAAAAATAAATCCTAAGTGCTTAAAACAAGAAAAACCCTTTAAAGTGAAAGGTAAAAACTTGCAAGCCAAAATTTACTTAATATAAATATCTAATAATAACCCCAACATAATAAATCAGCCCATGTTGGTAATTAAGCTGACTATTGGACTTGAAACATTGCCCAACCAATTTCCATGTATAGAATCGCATGAGAAGAAGTCCAAAGCCACATTTTTGTCCATGAGAACAAGCACATCAGCCCCTGTATCATCCTCGTCTTCTTCGAAAACAATTGTCCTCAATTGAGCAATATCATCATCATGAATATAAGGAGCCAAGTCCCCAACATTGAATGTTGCACTGACACCAAACTCTCCCGGTAGTTCCAATCTGAATGCATTGTCATTGACCTTCTCCAGAATTTTAAACGGACCTTCAGACCTAGGCATAAGCTTATTCTTTCGCAAATTAGGGAACCGTTCCTTTCGTAAATGGAGCCACACTAGGTCACCCACCTTAAAGTTATGCTGCTTGCGGTGTTTGTTAGCCAATGTTTTATACCTTTCATTTACTTTTTCGATCCTCGCCCGTACTTGGGAATGCAATTTTAACATTGCTTCAGCCTTTGTCTTAGCATCAACATGCACATATTCTTCTTTAGGCAAAGGAATCAGGTCAATAGGAAGCCTTGGATTCAGGCCATAAACAACCTCAAAAGGAGAGTGTTTGGTCGCATATGTAGGTGAACGATTATAAGCAAATTCTGCATGCGAAAGCTTCACATCCCAATCCTTAATCGTCTTACTTACTAAGCCACGAAGCAAAACTCCAAGAGTTCGGTTGGTAACTTCTGTTTGCCCATCAGTTTGTGGATGGTGTGAAGTGCTAAAACACAACTTCGTACCTAGTAGCTTCCACAATGTTTTCCAGAAATAGCTCATGAATTTAATGTCTCGATCACTCACAATAGTCTTTGGGACACCATGTAGACGCACTACTTCTTTGAAGTACAAATCAGCTACCTTTAGTGCATCATCAGTTTTATGGCATGGAATAAAATGTGCCATCTTAGAGAACCTATCCACAACAACAAATATCGAATCATTACCTCTTTGTGTACGAGGTAAACCAACTATAAAATCCATAGAAACATCCTCCCACGGATATTCTGGAACAGGTAGAGGCGTGTACAATCCTTGATGAAAAGTACTCTTTGCCTTTTGGCAAGTTGCACAACGAACAATCACGCCTTGGACATCACCCAACATCTTTGGCCAGAGAAAGTGCTCTTGAAGAATAGCCAAAGTTTTATTAATACCAAAGTGTCCAGCAATACCTCCCCCATGAGCTTCCCTCACCAAAAGCTCTCGAATAGAACACATAGGAATGCATAAACGATTCCCCTTGAATAGAAAACCATCTTGAAGTACATAAGTCCGTATAGAACCCTTGGAACATTCTTCCATTATAGGCTGAAAATCCACATCTTGATTGTAGTATTCTTTAATCAATTCAAATCCAAGCAACCTGAAATTAAGAACACCAAGCAAAGCATATCTTCTAGACAAAGCATCAGCAACCACGTTATCCTTACCTTGTTTATACTTGGAAGAAAAATTGAAAGATTGAAGGAATTCTACCCACTTCGCATGTCGTGGATTAAGCTTTTGTTGCCCATGAATGTATTTTAAAGCCTCATGATCTGAATGTAAGATGAAGTGATTAGGCCTCAAATAATGACTCCAATGATCAAGTGCGCGCACAAGGGCATAAAACTCCTTATCGTAGGTAGAATAATTAAGTTTTGCTTCCCCCAACTTCTCACTGAAATAAGCAATGGGTCTCTTCTTTTGCACCAAAACAGCCCCAATTCCAACACCACTAGCATCACATTCCACTTCAAATGGACTAGCAAAATCTGGCAAAGCAAGGATAGGAGTTTCACACAATAATTTTTTTATACATTCAAAAGCCCTTTGAGCAGCCCCAGTCCACTCGAATCTTCCCTTCTTGATGCATTCAGTTAGAGGTGTCACAACACTACTAAAATTCTTCACAAATCGCCTATAGAATGAAGTAAGACCATGAAAAGACCTGACTTCTGAAACATTAGTGGGGATCGGCCATGACTTGATTGCTTCAACCTTTGAAGGATCCACCGAAATTCCTTCTTTTGAGACTATATAACCAAGAAAGGTCACACTGGGGACCAAGAAATATCACTTCTCTAATTTAGCATAAAGTTTTTGTTTCCTCAATACCTCACAAACAGATCTTAAGTGCACAATATGATCATCAACATTCTTACTATAAATCAGAATATCATCCAAATAAACCACAACAAATTTACCAAGGAAAGGCTTGAGTACCTCGTTCATAAGTCTCATGAATGTGCTAGGAGCATTAGTAAGACCAAAGGGCATGACCAGCCACTCATACAACCCGTATTTAGTCTTGAAAGCTGTTTTCCACTCATCACCTTCTGTCATTCTGATTTGATGATATCCACTTCGAAGATCAATTTTTGAAAACAATGTAGAGCCATGTAATTCATCTAGTAAATCATCTAATCTGGGAATTGGAAATCTATACTTAATGGTGATGTTATTCACTGCTCTACTATCAACGCACATGCGCCAAGTTCCATCCTTTTTAGGTACCACCAAAATAGGAACGGCACAAGGACTCATGCTCTCCCTCACATAACCCCTTTCAAGCAATTCTTCAATCTGCCTTTGGAGCTCTTTAGCCTCTTGAGGATTACACCTATAAGCCGCTTTATTTGGTAATGGAGCACCGGGAATTAGATCAATTTGATGTTCAATCCCGCGAATAGGTGGCAAACCAGGGGGTAAATTTTCAGGAAAAACATCCATAAACTCATTAAGCACACTATCCAAAATTTCAGGGGGACTAGAAGATTGTTCAGATGGAATCTTACTAGCAAACAACAAATAACCACGACCCTCTTGCTCTAATTCACGCCCAATTTGCTTCTCATTCAAGAACAAGTTCTCCTTTGGTGCTTGATGCGTAACTATAGGTTTTAAAGCTGTTCTCTTGCTTCCCACTTTAGCAATATAAACATTTGTTCTCCCATAAAATTTAACAAATCTATCATACTGCCAAGGTCTACCCAATAAAATATGACATGCATCCATATCACAAACATCACACAAAACTTCATCTTTAAATTGACCAATTTCAAAAGAGATAAGTGCTTGTTTGGTTACCTTCACGTCACTTCCATCACTTAGCCAATGCAATTTGTAGGGTTTTGGATGTGATTTTGTAGGCCAATTAAGCTTCTCAATCAAAGTTGTGGAAACTACATTGGTGCAGCTACCCGTGTCTATGATCATGTTGCATAACTTGTCTCTCACTAGAACTCTTGTCATAAATATTTTTTCCCTCTGATCACCCTCAACCGGACTTGGCTTTGCTTGCAAAATTCTTCTAGCAATCAGATTTGAGCCACGTGTTTCAGGTTCCACTTCAGAATCATAGTCTTCTTCACATTGAAATTCCTCCTTTTCTTCATTGAATTCAATATCCTTCGAAGAATAAATTTCATCAATCTCCTCAATATCATGCAAAGTCATTACACGGTTACTAGGGCAGTCCCGCATCATGTGTCCATAACCCTTGCACTTGAAGCAAATATTTTTATCTTCTGTTGCCAAAGGCGTTGAGTTCTTCTCTTTATCCTTCTTGAAATTGTCAAATTTGGGAGTGCTTTTAGCACCAGATTGTGCCACGTTTCTAGCCTGAAATTTATTTTTCTCTTGATAGGGCTTCACATAGGCAGATTTCTTAGTCCTTGCATGCTTCTCCGCTCGTAGAGCCACTTTACACACTTCTTCAAAAGACCAATAAGGTTGTAGATCCACTTTTTCAGCAATATTCAGATTTAGACCAGCCAAAAAACGAGCAATTTTATGTTCCACTCTCTCTTCTAAATCACATAACATAGTTAATCTTTCAAATTCAGTAGTATACTCCTCAACCGAGAGTGCATCTTGCTTGAAACATTACAATTTCAGGAATATATCTTGCACGTAATCAGTAGGTAAAAACCGTTTTTTCATCCTCACCTTAAGGGATTCCCATGAATCAATTTTCGCCTTGCCTTCCTTTCTTCTCTTTGATTTCAGATTTTCATACCACAAATTGGCATAACCCGTAAGTTTTAATGCTGCCACTTTAAACCTCTTACGATCATCATAATCTTTATAATCAAAGATTCGCTCGATACGTTGCAACCATTCAAGAAATTTCTCCGGCTTCATACTACCATCAAATTCAGGAATATCCAAACGCAAACCACTATCATCATCCTTAGCTTTTTGGATCTTACGTCTTGAATCCTCTTCATCTTCTAAATCTGATATGTGTGCAGATTTTTCACTTCTATGTGGACTATGAGATTAACCTCTTCGATCCAATTTTGCTAACACCTCCTTCAATTGCTCCCTTAATTCATTAATTTCCCTATCCCTTCGCATATTATGAGCTTGATCCAACGTTAAACCTCGTGAAACCTTCAATTCTTCCTCATTAGACACACCAGCCATGTTGCCCACATTTTTGAAGAAGATCTTCAAAAAAAATCGCCAAACTGAGCTCTAGATACCAAGATGATGTATATTTTCTATGCAGATCAGATTCACAACGGAAAAGTAACTTTAGATTGCTTCTATAAAGAATTTAATCACCAAGAAACAAAACTAAAGGATCGATTTGCTTAGATTGCTTAAAGAAATTAATCACCCACAAACTAAACGAAATCTGGATAAGAAAGTATAAAGGAATTAACCACCAACTTCCTAGGGTTTTGCAAGTATAAAAACTCACGATTTTATTTATCAAATTCTTGTCTCTTAAAAGATTACAATATATGGGTTTATATAGTCAAGGAATATAACATTAACCTAAAACAATTAGGATTCTCAATTAGATTCAAAATCAGCTAGGAATTTGCTAATACTTGAACCCAAATTGGAAACCAATCAAAAGCCCAGTCCAAATAGGAATTACATCAAAACCATATTCAACTAGAAAAATAAATCCTAAGTGCTTAAAACAAGAAAAACCCTTTCAAGTGAAAGGTAAAAACTTGCAAGCCAAAATTTATTTAATATAAATATCTAATAATAACCCCAACATAATAAATCAACCCATGTTGGTAATTAAGCTGACTAGTGGACTTGAAACATTGTCCAACCAATTTCCATGTATAGAATCGCATGAGAAGAAGTCCAAAGCCACATTTTTGTCCATGAGAACAAGCACATCAGCCCCTGTATCAAGAATACTGCTACAAGAGTTTACAAGTTATTTCCATGTTCAAACAAGTCAAGTTGAAGCTACAAGTTATTTCCATGTTCGAACGAGTCAAGAATGAAGCCTCAAATTGTTACGAACTGGTTTCATGTTCAAATGAGCCAAGAATGGTCCTACAATTTTTTACAAGGTGTTTCCTTGTTAAAACGAGTCAAAAATGAAGCTATAAGTTGTTTACAAGTTCGAACAAGTCAAGAATGATGCTAGAAGAGTTTACAAGTTGTTTCCATGTTCGAATGAGTCAAGAATGAATCTACAACTTGTTTGCAAGTTCGAACGAGTCAAGAATGATCATACAAGAGTTTACAAGTTGTTTCCATATTCAAATTAGTCAAGAATGAAGCCACAAGTTGTTTCCAAGTTCGAACGAGTCAAGAATGAAGCCTCAAATTGTTACGAATTAGGTTCATGTTCAAAAGAGCCAAGAATGGTCCCAGAAGAGTTACGTTGTTTCCATGTTCAACGGAGTCAAGAATGAAGCTTACGAATTCGTTTCATGTTAAAATAAGCCAAGATACAAGTTGTTTCCATGTGCAAACGGGTCAATAATGAAGCTACAAGTTCGAACGAATCAAGAATGATGCTACAAAAGTTTACAAGAAGTTTCCAAGTTCAAACGGGTTATGAATGAAGCTACAAGTTGTTTTCATGGTTAAACGAGTCGAGAATGAATCTATAAGTTGTTTCCAAGCTCGAACGAGTCAAGAATAATGCTACAAGAATTTACAACTTGTTTCCATGTTCAAACAAGTCAAGATGAAGCTACAAGTTATTTCCATATTCGAACGAGTCAAGAATGAAGCCTCAAATTGTTACGAATTGGTTTCATGTTTAAATGTGCTAAGAATTGTCCCAAAAGAGTTATGTTGTTTCCATGTTCAACGGAGTCAAGAATGTAGCTTACGAATTCGTTTCATTTTAAAATAAGCCAAGAATGGTCCTACATGAGTTTACAAGTTGTTTCCATGTGCAAACGAGTCAATAATGAAGCTACAAGTTCGAACGATCCAAGAATGATGCTACAAGAGTTTACAAGTAGTTTCCAAGTTCAAACGGGTCAAGAATGAAGCTACAAGTTGTTTTCACCGTGAAACGAGTCGAGAATGAAGCGAAAAGTTGTTTCCGTGCTCGAACGAGTCAAGAATAATGCAACAAGAGTTTACAAGTTGTTTCCATGTTCAAACAAGTCAAGATGAACTACAAGTTATTTCCATGTTCGAACGAGTCAAGAATGAAGCCTCAAACTGTTACGAAATGGTTTCATGTTCAAATGAGCCAAGAATGGTCTTACAAGAGTTTACAAGTTGTTTCGATGTAAAAACGAGTAAAAAATGAAGCTATAAGTTGTTTACAAATTCGAACAACTCAAGAATGATGCTAGAAGAGTTTCAAGTTGTTTCCATGTTCAAATGAGTCAAGAATGAAGATACAACTTGTTTGCAAGTTCGAACGAGTCAAGAATGATCATACAAGAGTTTACAAGTTGTTTGCATATTCAAATGAGTCAAGAATGAAGCCACAAGTTGTTTCCAAGTTCAAACGTGTCAAGAAAGAAGCCTCAAATTGTTACGAATTAGGTTCATGTTCAAATGAGCCAAGAATGGTCCCAAAAGAGTTATGTTGTTTCCATGTTCAACGGAGTAAAGAATGTAGCTTACGAATTCGTTTCACTTTAAAATAAGCCAAGAATGGTCCTACATGTGTTTACAAGTTGTTTCCATGTGCAAACGAGTCAATAATGAAGATACAGGTTCGAACGAGTCAAGAATGATGATACAAGATTTTACAAGTAGTTTCCAAGTTCAAACGGGTAAAGAATGAAGCTACAAGTTGTTTTCACGGGGTAACGAGTCGAGAATGAAGCGATAAGTTGTTTCCGTGCTCGAACGAGTCAAGAATAATGCTACAAGAGTTTACCAGTTGTTTCCATGTTCAAACAAGTCAAGATGAAGCTACAAGTTATTTCCATGTTCGAACGAGCAAGAATGAAGGCTTAAATTGTTACGAAATGGTTTCATGTTCAAATGAGCCAAGAATGGTCTTTCAAGAGTTTACAAGTTGTTTCCATGTAAAAACGAGTCAAAAATGAAGCTATAAGTTGCTTACAAATTCGAACAACTCAAGAATGATGCTAGAAGAGTTTACAAGTTGTTTCCATGTTCAAATGAGTCAAGAATAAAGATACAACTTGTTTGCAAGGTCGAACGAGTCAAGAATGATCATACAAGAGTTTACAAGTTGTTTCCATATTCAAATGAGTCAAGAATGAAGCCAAAAGTTATTTCCAAGTTCAAACGAGTCAAGAATGAAGCCTCAAATTGTTACGAATTAGGTTCATGTTCAAATGAGCCAAGAATGGTCCCAGAAGAGTTATGTTGTTTCCATGTTCAACGGAGTCAAGAATGTAGCTTACGAATTCGTTTCACTTTAAAATAAACCAAGAATGGTCCTACATGAGTTTACAAGTTGTTTCTATGTGCAAACGGGTCAATAATGAAGCTACAAGTTCGAACGAGTCAAGAATGATGCTACAAAAGTTTACAAGAAGTTTCCAAGTTCAAACGGGTTATGAATGAAGCTACAAGTTGTTTTCATGGCTAAACGAGTCGAGAATGAATCTATAAGTTGTTTCCAAACTCGAACGAGTCAAGAATAATGCTACAAGAGTTTACAACTTGTTTCCATCTTTAAACAAGTCAAGAAGAACCTACAAGTTATTTCCATATTCGAACGAGTCATGAAAGAAGCCTCAAATTGTTATGAAATGGTTTCATGTTCAAATGAGCCAAGAATGGTCCTACAATGGTTTACAAGGTGTTTCCTTGTTAAAACGAGTCAAAAATGAAGCTATAAGTTGTTTACAAGTTCGAACAAGTCAAGAATGATGCTAGAAGGGTTTACAAGTTGGTTCCATGTTCGAATGAGTCAAGAATGAAGCTACAACTTGTTTGCAAGTTCGAACGAGTCAAGAATGATCATACAGGAGTTTACAAGTTGTTTCCATGTTCAAATGAGTCAAGAATGAACCCACAAGTTGTTCCAAGTTCGAACGAGTCAAGAATGAAGCTTCAAATTGTTACGAATTAGGTTCATGTTCAAATGAGCCACGAATGGTCCCAGAAGAGTTATGTTGTTTCCATGTTCAACGGAGTCAAGAATGAAGCTTAGGAATTCGTTTTATTTTAAAATAAGCCAAGAATGGTCCTACATGTGTTTACAAGTTGTTTCCATGTGCAAACGAGTCAATAATGAAGCTACAAGTTCGAACGAGTCAAGAATGATGCTACAAGAGTTTACAAGTAGTTTCCAAGTTCAAACGGGTCAAGAATGAAGCTACAAGTTATTTTCATGGTGAAACGAGTCGAGAATGAAGCGTTATGTTGTTTCCGTGCTCGAACGAGTCAAGAATAATGCAACAAGAGTTTACAAGTTGTTTCCATGTACAAACAAGTCAAGATGAAGCAACAAGTTATTTCCATGTTCGAACGAGTCAAGAATGAAGGCTTAAATTGTTACGAAATGGTTTCATGTTCAAATGAGCCAAGAATGGTCTTACAAGAGTTTACAAGTTGTTTCCATGTAAAAACGAGTCAAAAATGAAGCTATAAGTTACTTACAAATTCGAACAACTCAGGAATGATGCTAGAAGAGTTTACAAGTTGTTTCCATGTTCAAATGAGTCAAGAATGAAGATACACCTTGTTTGCAAGGTCGAACGAGTCAAGAATGATCATACAAGAGTATACAAGTTGTTTCCATATTCAAATGAGTTAAGAATGAAGCCACAAGTTGTTTCCAATTTCGAACGAGTCAAGAATGAAGCCTCAAATTGTTACGAATTAGGTTCATGTTCAAATGAGCCAAGAATGGTCCCAGAAGAGTTATGTTGTTTCCATGTTCAACAGAGTCAAGAATGTAGCTTACGAATTCGGTTCACTTTAAAATAAGCCAAGAATGGTCCTACATGAGTTTACAAGTTATTTTCATGTGCAAACGAGTCAATAATGAAGCTACAAGTTCAAACGAGTCAAGAATGATGCTACAAGAGTTTACAAGTAGTTTCCAAGTTCAAACGGGTAAAGAATGAAGCTACAAGTTGTTTTCACGGGGTAACGAATCGAGAATGAAGAGATAAGTTGTTTCCGTACTCGAACGAGTCAAGAATAATGCTACAAGTGTTTACAAGTTTTTTCCATGTTCAAACAAGTCAAGATGAACCTACAAGTTATTTCCATATTCGAACGAGTCATGAAAGAAGCCTCAAATTGTTACGAAATGGTTTCATGTTCAAATGAGCCAAGAATGGTCCTACAATGGTTTACAAGGTGTTTCCTTGTTAAAACGAGTCAAAAATGAAGCTATAAGTTGTTTACAAGTTCGAACAAGTCAAGAATGATGCTAGAAGAGTTTACAAGTTGTTTCCATGTTCGAATGAGTCAAGAATGAAGCTACAACTTGTTTGCAAGTTCGAACGAGTCAAGAATGATCATACAAGAGCTTACAAGTTGTTTCCATATTCAAATGAGTCAAGAATGAACCCACAAGTTGTTTCCAAGTTCGAACAAGTCAAGAATGAAGCCTCAAATTGTTACGAATTAGGTTCATGTTCAAATGAGCCAAGAATGGTCCCAGAAGAGTTATGTTGTTTCCATGTTCAACGGAGTCAAGAATGTAGCTTACGAATTCGGTTCACTTTAAAATAAGCCAAGAATGGTCCTACATGAGTTTACAAGTTGTTTCCATGTGCAAACGAGTCAATAATGAAGCTACAAGTTCGAACGAGTCAAGAATGATGCTACAAGAGTTTACAAGTAGTTTCCAAGTTCAAACGGGTAAAGAATGAAGCTTCAAGTTGTTTTCACGGGGTAACGAATCGAGAATGAAGAGATAAGTTGTTTCCGTGCTCGAACGACTCAAGAATAATGCTACAAGAGTTTACAAGTTTTTTCCATGTTCAAACAAGTCAAGATGAACCTACAAGTTATTTCCATATTCGAACGAGTCATGAAAGAAGCCTCAAATTGTTACGAAATGGTTTCATGTTCAAATGAGCCAAGAATGGTCCTACAATGGTTTACAAGGTGTTTCCTTGTTAAATCGAGTTAAAAATGAAGCTATGAGTTGTTTACAAGTTCGAACAATTCAAGAATGATGCTAGAAGAGTTTACAAGTTGTTTCCATGTTCGAATGAGTCAAGAATGAAGCTACAACTTGTTTGCAAGTTCGAACGAGTCAAGAATGATCATAAAAGAGTTTACAAGTTGTTTCCATATTCAAATGAGTCAAGAATGAAGCCACAAGTTATTTCCAAGTTCGAACGAGTCAAGAATGAAGCCTCAAATTGTTACGAAATGGTTTCATGTTCAAATGAGCCAAGAATGGTCTTACAATTGTTTACAAGGTGTTTCCTTGTTAAATCGAGTCAAAAATGAAGCTATGAGTTGTTTACAAGTTCGAACAATTCAAGAATGATGCTAGAAGAGTTTACAAGTTGTTTCCATGTTCGAATGAGTCAAGAATGAAGCTACAACTTGTTTGCAAGTTCGAACGAGTCAAGAATGATCATAAAAGAGTTTACAAGTTGTTTCCATATTCAAATGAGTCAAGAATGAAGCCACAAGTTATTTCCAAGTTCGAACGAGTCAAGAATGAAGCCTCAAATTGTTACGAAATGGTTTCATGTTCAAATGAGCCAAGAATGGTCCTACAATTGTTTACAAGGTGTTTCCTTGTTAAATCGAGTCAAAAATGAAGCTATTAGTTGTTTACAAGTTCGAACAAGTCAAGAATGATGCTAGAAGAGTTTAAAAGTTGTTTCCATGTTCGAATGAGTCAAGAATGAAGCTACAACTTGTTTCCAAGTTCGAACGAGTCAAGAATGAAGCTACAAGTTCGAACGAGTCAAGAATGATGCTACAAAAGTTTACAAGAAGTTTCCAAGTTCAAACGGGTTATGAATGAAGCTACAAGTTATTTTCATGGTTAAATGAGTCGAGAATGAATCTATAAGTTGTTTCCAAGCTCGAACGAGTCAAGAATAATGCTACAAGAGTTTACAACTTGTTTCCATGTTCAAACCAGTCAAGATGAACCTACAAGTTATTTCCATATTCGAACGAGTCAAAAATGAAGCCTCAAATTGTTACGAATTGGTTTCATGTTCAAATGTGCCAAGAATTGTCCCAGAAGAGTTATGTTGTTTTCATGTTCAACGGAGTCAAGAATGTAGCTTACCAATTCGTTTCATTTTAAAATAAGCCAAGAATGGTCCTACATGAGTTTACAAGTTGTTTCCATGTGCAAACGAGTCAATAATGAAGCTACAAGTTCGAACGAGTCAAGAATGATGCTACAAGAGTTTACAAGTAGTTTTCAAGTTCAAACGGGTCAAGAATGAAGCTACAAGTTGTTTTCACGGTGAAACGAGTCGAGAATGAAGCGATAAGTTGTTGTCGTGCTCGAACGAGTCAAGAATAATGCAACAAGAGTTTACAAGTTGTTTCCATGTTCAAACAAGTCAAGATGAAGCTACAAGTTATTTCCATGTTCGAACGAGTCAAGAATGAAGTCTCAAATTGTTACGAAATGGTTTCATGTTCAAATGAGCCAAGAATGGTCCTACAATTGTTTACAAGGTGTTTCCTTGTTAAAACGAGTCAAAAATGAAGCTATAAGTTGTTCACAAGTTCGAACAAGTCAAGAATGATGCTAGAAGAGTTTACAAGTTATTTCCATGTTCGAATGAGTCAAGAATGAAGCTACAACTTGTTTGCAAGTTCGAACGAGTCAAGAATGATCATACAAAAGTTTACAAGTTGTTTCCATATTCAAATGAGTCAAGAATGAAGCCACAAGTTGTTTCCAAGTTCGAACGAGTCAAGAATGAAGCCTCAAATTGTTACGAATTAGGTTCATGTTCAAATGAGCCAAGAATGGTCCCAGAAGAGTTATGTTGTTTCCATGTTCAACGGAGTCAAGAATGTTGCTTACGAATTCGGTTCACTTTAAAATAAGCCAAGAATGGTCCTACATGAGTTTACAAGTTGTTTCCATGTGCAAACGAGTCAATAATGAAGCTACAAGTTCGAACGAGTCAAGAATGATGCTACAAGAGTTTACAAGTAGTTTCCAAGTTCAAACGGGTAAAGAATGAACTACAAGTTGTTTTCATGGGGTAAAGAATCGAGAATGAAGCGATAAGTTGTTTCCGTGCTCGAACGAGTCAAGAATAATGCTACAAGAGTTTACAAGTTTTTTCCATGTTCAAACAAGTCAAGTTGAAGCTACAAGTTATTTCCTTGTTCGAACGAGTCAAGAATGAAGCCTCAAATTGTTACGAAATGGTTTCATGTTCAAATGAGCCAAGAATGGTCCTACAATTGTTTACAAGGTGTTTCCTTGTTAAATCGAGTCAAAAATGAAGCTATTAGTTGTTTACAAGTTCGAACAAGTCAAGAATGATGCTAGAAGAGTTTAAAAGTTGTTTCCATGTTCGAATGAGTCAAGAATGAAGCTACAACTTGTTTGCAAGTTCGAACGAGTCAAGAATGATCATAAAAGAGTTTACAAGTTGTTTCCATATTCAAATGAGTCAAGAATGAAGCCACAAGTTATTTCCAAGTTCGAACGAGTCAAGAATGAAGCCTCAAATTGTTACGAATTAGTTTCATGTTCAAATGAGCCAAGAATGGTCCCAGAAGAGTTATTTTGTTTCCATATTCAACGGAGTCAAGAATGTAGCTTACGAATTCGTTTCACTTTAAAATAAGCCAAGAATGGTCCTACATGAGTTTACAAGTTGTTTCCATGTGCAAACGAGTCAATAATGAAGCTACAAGTTCGAACGAGTCAAGAATGATGCTACAAGAGTTTACAAGTAGTTTCCAAGTTCAAACGGGTAAAGAATGAAGCTACAAGTTTTTTTCACGGTTAAACGGGTCGAGAATGAAGCTATAAGTTGTTTCCGAGCTCGAACGAGTCAAGAATAATGCTACAAGAGTTTACAAGTTGTTTCCATGTTCAAACTAGTCAAGTTAAAGCTACAAGTTATTTCCATATTCGAACGAGTCAAGAATGAAGCCTCAAATTGTTACGAAATGGTTTCATGTTCAAATGAGCCAAGAATGGTCCTACAATTGTTTACAAGGTGTTTCCTTGTTAAAACGAGTCAAAAATGAAGCTATAAGTTGTTTACAAGTTCGAACAAGTCAAGAATGATGCTAGAAGAGTTTACAAGTTATTTCCATGTTCGAATGAGTCAAGAATGAAGCTACAACTTGTTTGCAAGTTCGAACGAGTCAAGAATGATCATACAAGAGTTTACAAGTTGTTTCCATATTCAAATGAGTCGAGAATGAAGCCACAAGTTGTTTCCAAGTTCGAACGAGTCAAGAATGAAGCTACAAGTTCGAACGAGTCAAGAATGATGCTACAAAAGTTTACAAGAAGTTTCCAAGTTCAAACGGGTTATGAATGAAGCTACAAGTTATTTTCATGGTTAAATGAGTCGAGAAAGAATCTATAAGTTGTTTCCAAGCTCGAACGAGTCAAGAATAATGCTACTGGAGTTTACAACTTGTTTCCATATTCAAATGAGTCAAGAATGAAGCCACAAGTTGTTTCCAAGTTCGAACGAGACAAGAATGAAGCCTCAAATTGTTACGAATTAGGTTCATGTTCAAATGAGCCAAGAATGGTCCCAGAAGAGTTATGTTGTTTCCATGTTCAACGGAGTCAAGAATGTTGCTTACGAATTCGGTTCACTTTAAAATAAGCCAAGAATGGTCCTACATGAGTTTACAAGTTGTTTCCATGTGCAAACGAGTCAATAATGAAGCTACAAGTTCGAACGAGTCAAGAATGATGCTACAAGAGTTTACAAGTAGTTTCCAAGTTCAAACGGGTCAAGAATGAAGCTACAAGTTGTTTTCACGGTGAAACGAGTCGAGAATGAAGCGATAAGTTGTTGTCGTGCTCGAACGAGTCAAGAATAATGCAACAAGAGTTTACAAGTTGTTTCCATGTTCAAACAAGTCAAGATGAAGCTACAAGTTATTTCCATGTTCGAACGAGTCAAGAATGAAGTCTCAAATTGTTACGAAATGGTTTCATGTTCAAATGAGCCAAGAATGGTCCTACAATTGTTTACAAGGTGTTTCCTTGTTAAAACGAGTCAAAAATGAAGCTATAAGTATTTCACAAGTTCGAACAAGTCAAGAATGATGCTAGAAGAGTTTACAAGTTATTTCCATGTTCGAATGAGTCAAGAATGAAGCTACAACTTGTTTGCAAGTTCGAACGAGTCAAGAATGATCATACAAAAGTTTACAAGTTGTTTCCATATTCAAATGAGTCAAGAATGAAGCCACAAGTTGTTTTCAAGTTCGAACGAGTCAAGAATGAAGCCTCAAATTGTTACGAATTAGGTTCATGTTCAAATGAGCCAAGAATGGTCCCAGAAGAGTTATGTTGTTTCCATGTTCAACGGAGTCAAGGATGAAGCTTAGGAATTCGTTTCATGTTAAAATAAGCCAAGAATGGTCCTACATGAGTTTACAAGTTGTTTCTATGTGCAAACGGGTCAATTATGAAGCTACAAGTTCGAACGAGTCAAGAATGATGCTACAAAAGTTTACAAGAAGTTTCCAAGTTCAAACGGGTTATGAATGAAGCTACAAGTTGTTTTTATGGCTAAACGAGTCGAGAATGAATCTATAAGTTATTTCCAAACTCGAACGAGTCAAGAATAATGCTACAAGAGTTTACAACTTGTTTCCATGTTCAAACTAGTCAAGATGAGCCTACAAGTTATTTCCATATTCGAACGAGTCAAGAATGAAGCCTCAAATTGTTACGAATTGGTTTCATGTTCAAATGTGCCAAGAATTGTCCCAGAAGAGTTAGGTTGTTTCCAAGTTCAACGAAGTCAAGAATGTAGCTTACAAATTCGTTTCATTTTAAAATAAGCCAAGAATGGTCCTACATGAGTTTACAAGTTGTTTCCATGTGCAAACGAGTCAATAATGAAGCTACAAGTTCGAACGAGTGAAGAATGATGCTACAAGAGTTTACAAGTAGTTTCCAAGTTCAAACGGGTCAAGAATGAAGCTACAAGTTGTTTTCACGGTGAAACGAGTCGAGAATGAAGCGTTAAGTTGTTTCTGTGCTCGAACAAGTCAAGAATAATGCAAGAAGAGTTTACAAGTTGTTTCCATGTACAAACAAGTCAAGATTGTAACGACTCTGTTAATTATATATTAAAATAATGTGATATATATTATTTTATTGATCAAATGTGATAAAATGTGGTATGTGGTCATTTTATATGTCTAGTTGACTGCTTGTTTGACCACAATGTGTTTAATGATTTATTAAGTTGATTACTTGATTTTTATGCTAAATTGAGGTACTGTTTGAATTTTATAAATTTATTGGTGTCTCCAATAATTATGAAATTTTATATGTATATTCTATGTGATTTTAGAGACTTTCTAAAAATGGTGGTGTATTTAATTCTAGTCCCAGTGATTTTATATAAATCTTTCATTCCTATTTTATTTTAGAGATATTACTCTTCTAAATTCCATATTTAATTATTGGAATGTCCAAAAATCATGAAATCTTTTCCAAAATGTTTCCTGCATATTCAGAGATTTTTTAAAAATAAAATTTTATTTTATTTGAGTCCCAAAGTATTTTTAAAGATTTTCCTACTCTTATTTTCTATTTTTGTGCTGAAACTTAAACGATTTTTAATTAATTATCTGCTCATCAGAAAAATATTTTAAAAATATGGGAGAGCTTCTAAAATCGTGTTCTGTATTTGAAAAATATAAAATTTATTTTTGTATCTATTTACCTATCAAATACGAATTTTTAATTGTTTTAATTCAGAAAACTAGCAGTTGTGAAATTACTATTTTACCCCTAGCTTTTATATAACAACCACCGCCCACTTTCTTTCTCATTTTGCTCTGCATCAGTTTGTTCAGCTCCTGTACTTTATCTCTCTCTCTAGTTCTTGCGATTCTTCTTGTTCCACTTGATTGCTAAGAGTTTTGCTTGTGCTTTCTTCAAGTTATGCTAGTAATCGAGTTATAAAGGCTATGCAATTCATTTTTATTGCTGCATGTACATATATATATGTTTGCCGTATGTGGGTGTGTATGTTTTGATGGTTAAAGTTGCATGCAAGTCTTGGGTCTGGGTTGTTTCATGTTATATCAGTCGTAGTAGGTAAATTACGGAGTCTAGAAGAGGTGGCTTTGAAATTGGACTTGATTGAGCCATTTTCGAGAGCTACCATCGCCGGTGATGAACTTCGGCGAGCCGGCGACCATGCCTTGCTATGATATGGATAGTGTGTTTGATTATTGGTTGCTGTGAGTTTTTATTTTGGGTGGATGATTGTTGCATGTTAAAAATTTTGATTTTTCCGGCCATAGCTTGCAAAGTGTTCGATCGGCAGTTGAAGTACATATACTTATATATGTGTGTTGAACAAATCTGAATTTATGTAATTTACTTGTTGCATACAGTTTATTTTGAAAACTTTATGTATGTTTCGGTTTAAATAGTAGCTAGACTATTAGATTACCTTATGTTGATGTATGATTAAGTATTATTGCTGGTTGATTAAAGTTCATGGAAGAGGATGATAAGTTATGTTTGTTGTCATGGTATCTGCACTGCCTATTTCTGCACAGTCTGTTAGGAGGGTGAGTCCCCTTCTCTATGCAGTGGGTATTATGTTAAAATGTTCTACTTGATTTCTAGTTTACGTACGCGAAAACCTTGTGTCGTTTGGATTAACGAGTAAAAAGTTATGCATGTTTTACTAAAAGTCGTACAGAGCAGAAATTTTCTGTGTTCGATTTGTGAGTTAGCTAGTACGTTTTCTGCCTAAATAAAATGTTTTGGAAATGAAATTTTTATGCAAGATTTTGTTAACATTCAGGAAGGAGTCGGCAAAATTTTGTATTAAAATGAATATTTTTCGATTTATTAAAAATGTTTCAGTAAAGTGTGCGCATTAGTGTGTTTAGTTTTTTTTTAAAATTGTTTACCCTGTGTTGGAGATTGATTAGTAATTTAATATGGTATTACTACGTGACTCTATTTGGTGGAAATGATTGAATGGTGTTGTAATTAATAGTAGTATGGGATTGTTGATTGATACAGGTCTGGCTATGTTGCAGTTACAGAGGAAACTCTGTCAAAATTTCGTCAGAATTCAATTGTAGTTCTGACTTAATATTGACAAGAGATTCTTCTATAACTATTATGTATGTATTTGTATTTGATAATTGATTACTTGATATGTGAGTTAAGTTTTAAAGGTGAATATTAGGTTATCGAAAGGGTAGATTAAGTTTAGACGTTCGTAGAGAAACGTCGAGTCTTATATAGAATCTAAAGTAGTGTATTTATTTTGTTTATAGATTTGAAGAACGTAGACCCTAGAGGAAAAAGGAAAGCCAAAGAAGAAGGTTATTGATTTAGTGTGACTTTGTGTAAAGCTACTTTTGAGGCAAGTATAAACCTTCTCGACTTTGTAACCTTCTTGTTGATATACCTGTGATACACTTTGCTATGCCATGTCTGTATACCCTCGAACCTATACTTATGTTAACATTTCAATTCCAGTATATTTTTGTGCATGGCTTCCTATTACCCATCTAATATGATATGTTTAACCCAAAAGCTTGAACTAAATTCAATTTATAATTATTCTAAACCATGTCACCCCTCACTGTGAACTACCTTATTTTGATTAATTCCTTGTCGTCACATTTTTAGACTATCCTGATTTTATAATTACAGTTTCACACAAACTTCTGAAACAAAACATTTTGATGTACCCATGCTTTTCCAATGAAGTTTTGAAAAGATGTTTTATATACAGCGAACGTTACTATTTAGTAATGGTTTTGAGAAATGACATTCAAACTATGTTTTAAAGGATGTTTTAAATATAGGAATTCCGTCTAAATATTTTCTACGGATTCCTATGGATTGGCTGCGTAAGAGGCCGAGTGACGCCGGTCCAGCGTTTTATTTTAGCGTGAGAGGCTAGGTTGTAGTCCTAGTCCAGCTTTTATGGCCAAAGTGTGCCTAACTTGGGAACCCAGTTAATATTGACCAGAGGGACCTAGTGTCCGTTATGGGGACTTTACGTGGCTGATCACCCGTATTGTCTGGTACGTCTAAAGGAAATCCAATCCGTCTAAATAGTGTTGAATTTTTTATTTAATTCAAAGGAAATCAGTTTACCCTTCGAAATGAAATTGTGATTAACTTTTACTGTTGAACTTGAAATATGAATTACTGTTCTTAAACTGGTTTACCCTTTTAAAGTATGATTTTGAATTATCAAGTTATAATTTATTGATTTGCAGCTATTAAAATTTTTATCCACTTGAAATACATCCTGTTGTACCAATTGGTCCTATAAATACTTGCTGAGCAATTTTTGGCTCATTCTTGTTTTATGTTCTAACCCTGACAGCTAAGCTAGAAGATGCCTCGTAATAGGCCGACAACCAGGAAGAACATGAGCTCCCGTGCCCGTAGCTTCTTTTTCTTTAACTCATCCCAGGTAGATGTTTTTGTAGACTAGCAGTAGCTAGTGGATAATGTACAGGATGAAGTTAGGATATTCGGTAGAATTGTACATTTGGGTTATCTAGCTAACTTCTTATCGAAGTTATCTTTATAACCAGGTTTGTAATAATTTTATTATTTTGGTTAATTAAATGTAGATGTCGCTTGTTTCATACCTTTACCTGTTAAAAGATCCTGTATAGTATTGGGGTCGTAGCTGTTTTATATGATTATGCTGTATGACAGGTTTTATGTATATATTGGTATTGTTTAGTGACCCTCAGTCTAGACCCCAGACTTGGGAGGGCGTCACAGGTTGGTATCAGAGCAACAGGTTTTGGTCACTGAAACAAGCCAGGATAATTTAAAATAAGTTATGCAATATAGGATTAGAAATAAGAATGATCCCTATAGGTATAAGATAAGTTTAAGATCGCTTAAGATAAAATTTCAAACTCACATAGAGTTTTAAGTTCAGATTATCGGACATAGTCTCGACAGTAAGAACGTTAAGATAAGTTGATACTAACTGTAATTTAGTTTTACCTCATTTTATATACTTGTATATTATGTGATTTTTTTTTCAGACATCAGCAAACCATGCTTCAGGATCCGATCCACCACCACTACTTTCTACCTCATCTTCTGACCACTCATCAGATACTGATACTAGCATGGATTCAGACCCAGAGGAGGATCTTGAGATTGTTCCTGCACCTGAGATCCCTGTAGCGCCTGCCCCTGCACCTGCTCCAGTTTCTATCCCTAGGCCATCCGGAGTAGCTTCATCCTCTACTGTCCGTCCCCGTGTTTCCTGTGTTAGGGATTTTCCTTCAGTTCCCTACCACATGTTCACCGAACTTGCCCGTGAGCGAGACTAGGTGGCCAACCAGAATATTGAACTTCAGACCAGGATTGCTAGAGCCGAAGAGGAATGCAACCGTAGGATCGCAGCATCGGAGAATGAGTGGGAAGCTAGGGTAAGAGCTGTGGAGGAGAGGATTAGGGAGCAGTTGGAGGACTTTGGTTCATGCACTGGTAGCGTCGTAGAGGAGACTGGGAGGATCTCCCGGCTCATTAACTGGGTATTGTCTGAGTTGAGAGCTATCAGGCACAGGCGTGGCTAGGAATCCTAGATAGGGCTTCAGGAGAGAGAAAGACATCTGTTAGAGCTTTCTTGAGATAGTGTTTGTGAACCCGGCTGGGGATATCTATTGTTAGGAGGAAATAGTTCCTAGATTTTCTTTCTAGCCGTAGTTGTATTGTATGATGTTGTTTCCTTTAAGTTTGTATTATCCAGACAATGTTATTTCCTCTTTTGTAACCAGGATGTTGGTGTGCTAGACAGGGGTTTTGTTTGCCCCCGAATCTTTATTTTATTTATGCATTTCTTTCTGTCTCCAGTACGAGTTATTATTTCTTGTATGCTCTTCCAGTTACCCGTTCTTTTATAATACCTCTGCATAATACCTATGTTTCCCTGCCACCATAACTTAGCATAATCGCGAGTAACCAGATGACTTATATGACACGAAAATTGCCTGTTTTAAAAGATACCATTAATCACTACTATAGAACTGCTTGATTTCTGACTTACCTGTCATAACATGCCTATATCTGTCCATATACTGTGTAATGAATTGTTTACCATCTTACTAGAAATATGCCTCCCAAAAGAACAATTAGATCCAACAATGCTCAAAACCAAGACCAAAATCGAGACCAAAATCAAAATAATCCAAACCAAATGGATCCAGTCATTGCTCAGATGTTGCAAGTTTTGCAACAACAATCAGCTACTCTAGCTCAACAACAACAACTGATACAACAACAACTCCAACAACAACAACATAACCAACAGCAACAGCAACAGAATCAACCACCACCAGTTCCACCAAGGGTAACCTTTAAATCTTTCCAGGCAGTTAAACCCCCTGAATTTAAAGGTAGTGCAGATCCTGTAGAAGCCCAGGCTTGGTTGAAAGAGATAGAGAAAGCCTTTGACTTAGTAAGTGTTGAGGAAGATCAGAAAACTGTTTATGCAAGTTACTTTTTGAAGTCTGAAGCCAACTACTGGTGGGAAGCTACAAGGCTGATGGAAGGAGAAGGAACCATTACGTGGACTAAATTTAAGGAATTATTCTTAGAGAAATATCTCCCAATCTATATGCAAGACCAGATGGAAATGAAATTTCTAGAGCTCAAGCAAGGGAGCATGAGTGTGGCTGAATATGAAGCCAAGTTTACTGAGCTGGCAAGGTTTGTGCCAGAATATGTCAACACCGATTTGAAGAAAGCCAAGAGATTCCAGCAAGGACTGAAATCATGGATTAGAGGAAAGCTAGCCATTCTGGAAATCAAGACTTATGTTACAGTGGTACAGAAGGCAATGATTGCGGAGGCAGAGAGTGAGCTGTCTCAGAAAGAAAAATTTGGTGGAAAAAGAAAATGGGAGGGAGGAGACAAAAACCAAGACCAAGGAAGTAGTAACAGGAATAACAAGTTTAAAGGGAAAATTGATACCCAAGGAAATAGAGGCCAAGGATTTCAGAGGCTTAACAAGGAAGGGCAGATCAAGCCATATCAGGGTCAGAATCAGCAAGCCCAACCAAAACCTCCATTGCCAGAGTGTAAGACTTGTGGAAAGAAGCATTTGGGAGTGTGTCATCGGTTGAGTATTACGTGTTTCAAGTGTAAGCAGAAGGGACATTACTCGAACGAGTGCCAGAATCAGAAGCCACCATTGAAATGCTTTAACTGTGGGAAACCTGGACACATTTCCAGGGAATGTAAGGAGAAGAAGCAAGTGGTGAATACATTGAGAATTACAGGACCTCCATCAAATACAAATCAACCTCAAACCAGGTCTAGAACTTTCAACACGACGATGAAGGATGCAGTCCAAGATGTGAACGTAGTTGCAGGTACGATTCCTATAAATTCTGTAGAGGCAAAAGTGCTAATTGATTCTGGAGCTACTAAGTCTTTTGTATCAAATAAGTTTATTGGTAATTTAAACTGTGAAGTCCAACCTTTAGAACAAACTTTGGTTATAGAGGTAGCTAATCAAGATAAAGTCCCTGTCAATCAAGTGTACCCTGACGTAAAAGTTGAAATAAGTGGTTATTCTTTTATTGCCAACTTGATACCTTTCGCACTAGGAGAATTTGATGTGATCTTAGGAATGGATTGGTTGGCATGGCATGACGCCCGTATTGAATGCAAGGGAAAGAAAGTAAAGTTGAGAACTGAAGGTGATAAAGAGGTACTATTTCGAGGACAAAAGCAAGTAAATAAGTTTTTAAGTATAATGCAAGCCAAGAGATTGCTTCGTCAAGGATGTGAAGCTTATTTAGCTTATGTGAAAGATAGTGAAAAGCAGTTACCTAGAATGGAAGAAGTCCTAGTAGTTAACGAATTCCCCGAGGTCTTCCCGGATGAGTTACCAGGTTTACCTCCTGATAGAGAAATAGAGTTTTCAATTGATTTAGCGCCAGGAACTGAGCCGGTTTCAAAAGCTCCATACAGAATGGCACCAGTGGAAATGAAGGAGTTGGCCACCCAGTTACAATATTTATTGGATAAGGGAATTATAAGGCCAAGCACGTCACCGTGGGGAGCGCCAGTATTGTTTGTGAAAAAGAAAGATGGGAGCATGAGATTGTGTATCGACTATAGAGAACTAAACAAACTGACAATTAAGAACAAGTATCCCCTACCAAGGATTGATGACCTGTTTGATCAGCTGAAGGGAGCTTCGAGTTTTTCCAAAATTGATTTAAGATCTGGCTATCACCAGCTAAAGATTAAGCCTGAAGATATTCCAAAGACAGCATTTCGTACAAGATACGGCCACTATGAGTTCTTAGTGATGTCTTTTGGATTGACAAATGCGCCAGCAGCTTTTATGGATTTGATGAATCGAGTCTTCAAGAAGTATTTAGATAAATTCGTGATTGTGTTTATTGATGACATTTTGGTATATTCCAAGACGGAAGAGGAACACATGGAACATCTAAGGATTGTTTTGGAAATTTTAAGAAAGGAGAAGTTATACGCCAAGTTTTCGAAATGTGAGTTTTGGTTAAGAGAAGTGCAATTTCTTGGACATGTTATTAGCACTTAAGGAATCAGAGTGGACCCAGCAAAGATTGAAGCGGTAATGGATTGGGATAGACCTAAGACACCCACTGAAGTTCATAGTTTTCTTGGATTAGCTGGATACTACAGGAGATTTGTACAGGATTTTGCTAAGATATCTACTCCGTTAACTAGGTTAACCCGGAAGAATGAAAAGTTTGTTTGGACTGAGAAGTGTGAAGAAAGTTTTCAAGAACTAAAGAAAAGGTTAGTAACTGCACCTGTGTTAGTTCTACCTAACGATCAAGGTAACTTTGTAATATACAGTGATGCTTCACACAAGGGTTTAGGATGTGTTTTGATGCAACACGGGAATGTAATTGCGTATGCCTCTAGACAATTAAGGACTCACGAGCAGAAGTATCCTACCCATGATTTGGAATTGGCAGCTATAGTATTTGCTTTAAAGATTTGGAGACACTATCTGTATGGTGAGAAGTGTGAGATTTATACGGATCACAAGAGCTTAAAGTATATCTTCACGCAGAAGGAACTTAACATGAGGCAGAGGAGATGGTTAGAACTGATCAAGGACTACGATTGTACAATTAACTATCACCCAGGAAAAGCAAATATAGTGGCAGATGCACTAAGCAGGAAAGAGAGACTGAATATGGTTATTTCTTCTGAGGAATTAGTTCAAGAATTTGAAAAGATGGAGATAGATGTGTATATACCCGGTGCAACTGAAGAAATGATTTATGCAATGACATTTCAGCCTGAATTATTAGAAAATGTTAAATTTTGTCAACAACAGGTGATGTCCCAAGGCCAAGCAAACTTAACAGGAGAGGAACTAAGGAGTCAAAGGGATGATAAAGGAATCTTGAGATATTCATCGCGTATCTGGATACCGAACGTTCCTGAACTGAAAGATGAAATTTTGAATGACGCTCACAGTTCGAGGTATTCTATTCACCCCGGAAGTACCAAGATGTACAAGGATTTAAAAGAGAATTTTTGGTGGCCAAACCTGAAGGGAGATGTTGTAGAATGGGTAAGTAAGTGTGATGCATGTCAGAGAGTCAAAGCTGAGCACCAAAGGTCTAGTGGACTGTTGCAACCTCTAGAAATACCGGAATGGAAGTGGGAACAACTTGCTATGGATTTCGTAGTGGGATTGCCAAAGACTAGAGCGAATCACGATGCTATTTGGATCATTATAGATAGGCTTACCAAGTCAGCACATTTCCTACCTATTAATGAGAGATTCTCACTTGACAAATTGGTTCAACTGTATTTGAAAGAGATTGTTATACGACACGGAGTTCCAGTATCGATTGTGTCAGACAGAGATCCTAGATTTAACTCAAGGTTTTGGAAGCAATTTCAAGAATGTCTCGGTACTAAATTAAAAATGAGTACGGCATATCACCCGCAGACAGACGGCCAAAGTGAAAGGACCATCCAGACTATAGAAGACATGTTGAGGGTTTGTGATTTAGACTTTAAAGGAAATTGGGATGAACACTTACCCCTAGTAGAGTTTTCTTATAACAACAGCTATCATGCCAGTATCGGAATGCCACCCTATGAAGCTTTATATGGAAGAAAGTGTAGGTCTCCAGTTTATTGGGATGAAGTTGGTGAACGAAAGATTTTGGGTCCAGAATTGGTACACCAGACGAAGGAAAAGATAGAATTGATTCAGAAAAGGTTAATAGCAGCCCAGAACAGGCAAAAAAAGTACGCTGACCAGAATAGGAAAGATATGAGTTTTGAAGAAGGAGATCAAGTTCTGTTAAAGGTTGCACCCTGGAAAGGTGTCACTAGGTTTGGCAAGAAAGGAAAACTAAGCCCTAGATATGTTGGACCATTTGAAATCCTAAAACGAGTCGGGAAAGTTGCTTACGAGATAGCATTACCACCTTATATGCAGAATATCCATAATGTCTTTCACGTGTCAATGCTTAGAAGATATAATCCTGATTCAAAACATGTAATAGAATATGAACCCCTCGAGATTCAACCTGACTTGTCTTATGTAGAACAGCCTGTAGCGATTCAGGATCAAAAGGAAAAGATTTTAAGAAATAAGTCTGTTAGACTTGTAAAGGTCTTGTGGAAAAATCCTCGAGTCGAGGAATCCACCTGGGAACTTGAGAGTGAGATGCTCGAAAAGTATCCCTACTTGTTTACTTAGGCTGATTCTGGGGACAGAATCCTTATAAGGGGGAGAGGATGTAACGACTCTGTTAATTATATATTAAAATAATGTGATATATATTATTTTATTGATCAAATGTGATAAAATGTGGTATGTGGTCATTTTATATGTCTAGTTGACTGCTTGTTTGACCACAATGTGTTTAATGATTTATTAAGTTGATTACTTGATTTTTATGCTAAATTGAGGTACTGTTTGAATTTTATAAATTTATTGGTGTCTCCAATAATTATGAAATTTTATATGTATATTCTATGTGATTTTAGAGACTTTTTAAAAATGGTGGTGTATTTAATTCTAGTCCCAGTGATTTTATATAAATCTTTCATTCCTGTTTTATTTTAGAGATATTACTCTTCTAAATTCCATATTTAATTATTGGAATGTCCAAAAATCATGAAATATTTTCCAAAATGTTTCTTGCATATTCAGAGATTTTTTAAAAATAAAATTTTATTTTATTTGAGTCCCAAAGTATTTTTAAAGATTTTCCTACTCTTATTTTCTATTTTTGTGCTGAAACTTCAACGATTTTTAATTAATTATCTGCTCATCAGAAAATTATTTTAAAAATATGGGAGAGCTTCTAAAATCGTGTTCTGTATTTGAAAAATATAAAATTTATTTTTGTATCTATTTACCAATCAAATACGAATTTTTAATTGTTTTAATTCAGAAAACTAGCAGTTGTGAAATTACTATTTTACCCCTAGCTTTTATATAACAACCACCGCCCACTTTCTTTCTCATTTTGCTCTGCATCAGTTTGTTCAGCTCCTGTACTTTATCTCTCTCTCTAGTTCTTGCGATTCTTCTTGTTCCACTTGATTGCTAAGAGTTTTGCTTGTGCTTTCTTCAAGTTATGCTAGTAATCGAGTTATAAAGGCTATGCAATTCATTTTTATTGCTGCATGTACATATATATATGTTTGCCGTATGTGGGTGTGTATGTTTTGATGGTTAAAGTTGCATGCAAGTCTTGGGTCTGGGTTGTTTCATGTTATATCAGTCGTAGTAGGTAAATTACGGAGTCTAGAAGAGGTGGCTTTGAAATTGGACTTGATTGAGCCATTTTCGAGAGCTACCGTCGCCGGTGATGAGCTTCGGCGAGCCGGCGACCATGCCTTGCTATGATATGGATAGTGTGTTTGATTTTTGGTTGCTGTGAGTTTTTATTTTGGGTGGATGATTGTTGCATGTTAAAAATTTTGATTTTTCCGGCCATAGCTTGCAAAGTGTTCGATCGGCAGTTGAAGTACATATACTTATATATGTGTGTTGAACAAATCTGAATTTATGTAATTTACTTGTTGCATACAGTTTATTTTGAAAACTTTATGTATGTTTCGGTTTAAATAGTAGCTAGACTATTAGATTACATTATGTTGATGTATGATTAAGTATTATTGCTGGTTGATTAAAGTTCATGGAAGAGGATGATAAGTTATGTTTGTTGTCATGGTATCTGCACTGCCTATTTCTGCAAAGTCTGTTAGGAGGGTGAGTCCCCTTCTCTATGCAGTGGGTATTATGTGAAAATGTTCTACTTGATTTCTAGTTTACGTACGCGAAAACCTTGTGTCGTTTGGATTAACGAGTAAAAAGTTATGCACGTTTTACTAAAAGTCGTACAGAGTAGAAATTTTCTGTGTTCGATTTGTGAGTTAGCCAGTACGTTTTCTGCCTAAATAAAATGTTTTGGAAATGAAATTTTTATGCAAGATTTTGTTAACATTCAGGAAGGAGTCGGCAAAATTTTGTATTAAAATGAATATTTTTCGATTTATTAAAAATGTTTCAGTAAAGTGTGCGCATTAGTGTGTTTAGTTTTTTTTTAAAATTGTTTACCCTGTGTTGGAGATTGATTAGTAATTTAATATGGTATTACTACGTGACTCTATTTGGTGGAAATGATTGAATGGTGTTGTAATTAATAGTAGTATGGGATTGTTGATTGATACAGGTCTGGCTATGTTGCAGTTACAGAGGAAACTCTGTCAAAATTTCGTCAGAATTCAATTGTAGTTCTGACTTAATATTGACAAGAGATTCTTCTATAACTATTATGTATGTATTTGTATTTGATAATTGATTACTTGATATGTGAGTTAAGTTTTAAAGGTGAATATTAGGTTATCGAAAGGGTAGATTAAGTTTAGACGTTCGTAGAGAAACGTCAAGTCTTATATAGAATCTAAAGTAGTGTATTTATTTTGTTTATAGATTTGAAGAACGTAGACCCTAGAGGAAAAAGGAAAGCCAAAGAAGAAGGTTATTGATTTAGTGTGACTTTGTGTAAAGCTACTTTTGAGGCAAGTATAAACCTTCTCGACTTTGTAACCTTCTTGTTGATATACCTGTGATACACTTTGCTATGCCATGTCTGTATACCCTCGAACCTATACTTATGTTAACATTTCAATTCCAGTATATTTTTGTGCATGGCTTCCTATTACCCATCTAATATGATATGTTTAACCCAAAAGCTTGAACTAAATTCAATTTATAATTATTCTAAACCATGTCACCCCTCACTGTGAACTACCTTATTTTGATTAATTCCTTGTCGTCACATTTTTAGACTATCCTGATTTTATAATTACAGTTTCACATAAACTTCTGAAACAAAACATTTTGATGTACCCATGCTTTTCCAATGAAGTTTTGAAAAGATGTTTTATATACAGCGAACGTTACTATTTAGTAATGGTTTTGAGAAATGACATTCAAACTATGTTTTAAAGGATGTTTTAAATATAGGAATTCCGTCTAAATATTTTCTACGGATTCCTATGGATTGGCTGCGTAAGAGGCCGAGTGACGCCGGTCCAGCGTTTTATTTTAGTGTGAGAGGCTAGGTTGTAGTCCTAGTCCAGCTTTTATGGCCAAAGTGTGCCTAACTTGGGAACCCAGTTAATATTGACCAGAGGGACCTAGTGTCCGTTATGGGGACTTTACGTGGCTGATCACCCGTATTGTCTGGTACGTCTAAAGGAAATCCAATCCGTCTAAATAGTGTTGAATTTTTTATTTAATTCAAAGGAAATCAGTTTACCCTTCGAAATGAAATTGTGATTAACTTTTACTGTTGAACTTGAAATATGAATTACTGTTCTTAAACTGGTTTACCCTTTTAAAGTATGATTTTGAATTATCAAGTTATAATTTATTGATTTGCAGCTATTAAAATTTTTATCCACTTGAAATACATCCTGTTGTACCAATTGGTCATATAAATACTTGCTGAGCAATTTTTGGCTCATTCTTGTTTTATGTTCTAACCCTGACAGCTAAGCTAGAAGATGCCTCGTAATAGGCCGACAGCCAGGAAGAACATGAGCTCCCGTGCCCGTAGCTTCTTTTTCTTTAACTCATCCCAGGTAGATGTTTTTGTAGACTAGCAGTAGCTAGTGGATAATGTACAAGATGAAGTTAGGATATTCGGTAGAATTGTACATTTGGGTTATCTAGCTAACTTCTTATCGAAGTTATCTTTATAACCAGGTTTGTAATAATTTTATTATTTTGGTTAATTAAATGTAGATGTCGCTTGTTTCATACCTTTACCTGTTAAAAGATCCTGTATAGTATTGGGGTCGTAGCTGTTTTATATGATTATGCTGTATGACAGGTTTTATATATATATTGGTATTGTTTAGTAACCCCCAGTCTAGACCCCAGACTTGGGAGGGCGTCACAAAGATGAAGCCTACAAGTTATTTCCATGTTCGAACGAGTCAAGAATGAAGGCTTAAATTGTTACGAAATGGTTTCATGTTCAAAAGAGCCAAGAATGGTCTTACAAGAGTTTACAAATTGTTTCCATGTAAAAACGAGTCAAAAATGAAGCTACAAGTTGCTTACAAATTCGAACAACTCAAGAATGATGCTAGTAGAGTTTACAAGTTGTTTCCATGTTCAAGGTAGTCAAGAATGTAGCTTATGAATTCGTTTCATTTCAAAATAAGCCAAGAATGGTCCTACATGAGTTTACAAGTTGTTTCCATATTCAAATGAGTCAAGAATGAAGCCACAAGTTGTTTCCAAGTTCGAACGAGTCAAGAATGAAGCCTCAAATTGTTACGAATTAGGTTCATGTTCAAATGAGCCAAGAATGGTCCCAGAAGAGTTATGTTGTTTCCTTAATCAATGGAGTCAAGAATGTAGCTTACGAATTCGTTTCATGTTAAAATCAGCCAAGAATGTTCCTACATGAGTTTACAAGTTGTTTCGATGTGCAAACGAGTCAATAATGAAGCTACAAGTTCGAACGAGTCAAGAATGATGCTACAAGAGTTTACAAGTAGTTTCCAAGTTCAAACGGGTAAAGAAAATGAAGCTACAAGTTTTTTTCACGGTTAAACGAGACGAGAATGAAGCTATAAGTTGTTTCCGAGCTCGAACGAGTCGAGAATAATGCTACAAGAGTTTACAAGTTGTTTCCATATTCAAACTAGTCAAGATGAAGCTACAGGTTATTTCCATTTTCGAACGAGTCAAGAATGAAGCCTCAAATTGTTACGAATTGGTTTCATGTTCAAATGAGCCAAGAATGGTCTTACAAGAGTTTACAAGTGGTTTCCATGTTAATACGAGTCAAAAAGGAAGCTATAAGTTGTTTACAAGTTCGAACAACTCAAGAATGATGGTAGAAGAGTTTACAAGTTGTTTCCATGTTCAAATGAGTCAAGAATGAAGCTACAACTTGTTTGCAAGTTCGAACGAGTCAAGAATGATCATACAAGAGTATACAAGTTGTTTCCATATTCAAATGAGTCAAGAATGAAGCCATAGGTTGTTTCCAAGTTCGAACGAATCAAGAATGAAGCCTCAAATTGTTACGAATTAGGTTCATGTTCAAATGAGCCAGGAATGGTCCTAGAAGAGTTATGTTGTTTCCATGTTCAAGGTAGTCAAGAATGTAGCTTACGAATTCGTTTCATTTCAAAATAAGCCAAGAATGGTCCTACATGAGTTTACAAGTTGTTTCCATATTCAAATGAGTCAAGAATGAAGCCACAAGTTGTTTCCAAGTTCGAACGAGTCAAGAATGAAGCTTCAAATTGTTACGAATTAGGTTCATGTTCAAATGAGCCAAGAATGGTCCCAGAAGAGTTATGTTGTTTCCATAATCAATGGAGTCAAGAATGTAGCTTACGAATTCGTTTCATGTTAAAATCAGCCAAGAATGTTCCTACATGAGTTTACAAGTTGTTTCGATGTGCAAACGAGTCAATAATGAAGCTACAAGTTCGAACGAGTCAAGAATGATGCTACAAGAGTTTACAAGTAGTTTCCAAGTTCAAACGGGTAACGAATGACGCTACAAGTTGTTTTCACGGTTAAACGAGTCGAGAATGAAGCTATAAGTTGTTTCCGAGCTCGAACGAGTCAAGAATAATGCTACAAGAGTTTACAAGTTGTTTCCATGTTCAAACAAGTAAGGATGAAGCTACAAGTTATTTCCATTTTCGAACGAGTCAAGAATGAAGCCTCAAATTGTTACGAATTGGTTTCATATTCAAATGAGCCAAGAATGGTCTTACAAGAGTTTACAAGTGGTTTCCATGTTAATACGAGTCAAAAAGGAAGCTATATGTTGTTTACAAGTTCGAACAACTCAAGAATGATGGTAGAAGAGTTTACAAGTTGTTTCCATGTTCAAATGAGTCAAGAATGTAGCTACAACTTGTTTGCAAGTTCGAACTAGTCAAGAATGATCATACAAGAGTATACAAGTTTTTTCCATATTCAAATGAGTCAAGAATGAAGCCATAAGTTGTTTCCAAGTTCGAACGAATCAAGAATGAAGCCTCAAATTGTTACGAATTAGGTTCATGTTCTAATGAGCCAGGAATGGTCCTAGAAGAGTTATGTTGTTTCCATGTTCAAGGTAGTCAAGAATGTAGCTTACGAATTCGTTTCATTTCAAAATAAGCCAAGAATGGTCCTACATGAGTTTACAAGTTGTTTCCATATTCAAATGAGTCAAGAATGAAGCCACAAGTTGTTTCCAAGTTCGAACGAGTCAAGAATGAAGCCTCAAATTGTTACGAATTAGGTTCATGTTCAAATGAGCCAAGAATGGTCCCAGAAGAGTTATGTTGTTTCCATAATCAATGGAGTCAAGAATGTGGCTTACGAATTCGTTTCATGTTAAAATCAGCCAAGAATGTTCCTACATGAGTTTACAAGTTGTTTCGATGTGCAAACGAGTCAATAATGAAGCTACAAGTTCGAACGAGTCAAGAATGATGCTACAAGAGTTTACAAGTAGTTTCCAAGTTCAAACGGGTAACGAATGACGCTACAAGTTGTTTTCACGGTTAAACGAGTCGAGAATGAAGCTATAAGTTGTTTCCGAGCTCGAACGAGTCAAGAATAATGCTACAAGAGTTTACAAGTTGTTTCCATGTTCAAACAAGTCAGGATGAAGCTACAAGTTATTTCCATTTTCGAACGAGTCAAGAATGAAGCCTCAAATTGTTACGAATTGGTTTCATGTTCAAATGAGCCAAGAATGGTCTTACAAGAGTTTACAAGAGGTTTCCATGTTAATACGAGTCAAAAAGGAAGCTATAAGTTGTTTACAAGTTCGAACAACTCAAGAATGATGGTAGAAGAGTTTACAAGAAGTTTCCATGTTCAAATGAGTCAAGAATGAAGCTACAACTTGTTTGCAAGTTCGAACGAGTCAAGAATGATCATACAAGAGTATACAAGTTGTTTCCATATTCAAATGAGTCAAGAATGAAGCCATAAGTTGTTTCCAAGTTCGAACGAATCAAGAATGAAGCCTCAAATTGTTACGAATTAGGTTCATGTTCAAATGAGCCAGGAATGGTCCTAGAAGAGTTATGTTGTTTCCATGTTCAAGGTAGTGAAGAATGTAGCTTACGAATTCGTTTCATTTCAAAATAAGCCAAGAATGGTCCTACATGAGTTTACAAGTTGTTTCCATATTCAAATGAGTCAAGAATGAAGCCACAAGTTGTTTCCAAGTTCGAACGAGTCAAGAATGAAGCCTCAAATTGTTACGAATTAGGTTCATGTTCAAATGAGCCAAGAATGGTCCCAGAAGAGTTATGTTGTTTCCATAATCAATGGAGTCAAGAATGTAGCTTACGAATTCGTTTCATGTTAAAATCAGCCAAGAATGTTCCTACATGAGTTTACAAGTTGTTTCGATGTGCAAACGAGTCAATAATGAAGCTACAAGTTCGAACGAGTCAAGAATGATGCTACAAGAGTTTACAAGTAGTTTCCAAGTTCAAACGGGTAACGAATGACGCTACAAGTTGTTTTCACGGTTAAACGAGTCGAGAATGAAGCTATAAGTTGTTTCCGAGCTCGAACGAGTCGAGAATAATGCTACAAGAGTTTACAAGTTGTTTCCATGTTCAAACAAGTCAGGATGAAGCTACAAGTTATTTCCATTTTCGAACGAGTCAAGAATGAAGCCTTAAATTGTTACGAATTGGTTTCATGTCCAAATTAGCCAAAAATGGTCTTACAAGAGTTTACAAGTGGTTTCCATGTTAATACGAGTCAAAAAGGAAGCTATAAGTTGTTTACAAGTTCGAACAACTCAAGAATGATGGTAGAAGAGTTTACAAGTTGTTTCCATGTTCAAATGAGTCAAGAATGAAGCTACAACTTGTTTGCAAGTTCGAACGAGTCAAGAATGATCATACAAGAGTATACAAGTTGTTTCCATATTCAAATGAGTCAAGAATGAAGCCATAAGTTATTTCCACGTTCGAACGAATCAAGAATGAAGCCTCAAATTGTTACGAATTAGGTTCATGTTCAAATGAGCCAGGAATGGTCCTAGAAGAGTTATGTTGTTTCCATGTTCAAGGTAGTCAACAATGTAGCTTACGAATTCGTTTCATTTCAAAATAAGCCAAGAATGGTCCTACATGAGTTTACAAGTTGTTTCCATATTCAAATGAGTCAAGAATGAAGCCACAAGTTGTTTCCAAGTTCGAACGAGTCAAGAATGAAGCCTCAAATTGTTACGAATTAGGTTCATGTTCAAATGAGCCAAGAATGGTCCCAGAAGAGTTATGTTGTTTCCATAATCAATGGAGTCAAGAATGTAGCTTACGAATTCGTTTCATGTTAAAATCAGCCAAGAATGTTCCTACATGAGTTTACAAGTTGTTTCGATGTGCAAACGAGTCAATAATGAAGCTACAAGTTCGAACGAGTCAAGAATGATGCTACAAGAGTTTACAAGTAGTTTCCAAGTTCAAACGGGTAACGAATGACGCTACAAGTTGTTTTCACGGTTAAACGAGTCGAGAATGAAGCTATAAGTTGTTTCCGAGCTCGAACGAGTCGAGAATAATGCTACAAGAGTTTACAAGTTGTTTCCATATTCAAACTAGTCAAGATGAAGCTACAAGTTATTTCCATTTTCGAACGAGTCAAGAATGAAGCCTCAAATTGTTACGAATTGGTTTCATGTTCAAATGAGCCAAGAATGGTCTTACAAGAGTTTACAAGTGGTTTCCATGTTAATACGAGTCAAAAAGGAAGCTATAAGTTGTTTACAAGTTCGAACAACTCAAGAATGATGGTAGAAGAGTTTACAAGTTGTTTCCATGTTCAAATGAGTCAAGAATGAAGCTACAACTTGTTTGCAAGTTCGAACGAGTCAAGAATGATCATACAAGAGTATACAAGTTGTTTCCATATTCAAATGAGTCAAGAATGAAGCCATAAGTTGTTTCCAAGTTCGAACGAATCAAGAATGAAGCCTCAAATTGTTACGAATTAGGTTCATGTTCAAATGAGCCAGGAATGGTCCTAGAAGAGTTATGTTGTTTCCATGTTCAAGGTAGTCAAGAATGTAGCTTACGAATTCGTTTCATTTCAAAATAAGCCAAGAATGGTCCTACATGAGTTTACAAGTTGTTTCCGTATTCAAATGAGTCAAGAATGAAGCCACAAGTTGTTTCCAAGTTTGAACGAGTCAAGAATGAAGCCTTAAATTGTTACGAATTAGGTTCATGTTCAAATGAGCCAAGAATGGTCCCAGAAGAGTTATGTTGTTTCCATAATCAATGGAGTCAAGAATGTAGCTTACGAATTCGTTTCATGTTAAAATCAGCCAAGAATGTTCCTACATGAGTTTACAAGTTGTTTCGATGTGCAAACGAGTCAATAATAAAGCTACAAGTTCGAACGAGTCAAGAATGATGCTACAAGAGTTTACAAGTAGTTTCCAAGTTCAAACGGGTAACGAATGACGCTACAAGTTGTTTTCACGGTTAAACGAGTCGAGAATGAAGCTATAAGTTGTTTCCGAGCTCGAACGAGTCAAGAATAATGCTACAAGAGTTTACAAGTTGTTTCCGTGTTCAAACAAGTCAGGATGAAGCTACAAGTTATTTCCATTTTCGAACGAGTCAAGAATGAAGCCTCAAATTGTTACGAATTGGTTTCATGTTCAAATGAGCCAAGAATGGTCTTACAAGAGTTTACAAGTGGTTTCCATGTTAATACGAGTCAAAAAGGAAGCTATAAGTTGTTTACAAGTTCGAACAACTCAAGAATGATGGTAGAAGAGTTTACAAGTTGTTTCCATGTTCAAATGAGTCAAGAATGAAGCTACAACTTGTTTGCAAGTTCGAACGAGTCAAGAATGATCATACAAGAGTATACAAGTTGTTTCCATATTCAAATGAGTCAAGAATGAAGCCATAAGTTATTTCCACGTTCGAACGAATCAAGAATGAAGCCTCAAATTGTTACGAATTAGGTTCATGTTCAAATGAGCCAGGAATGGTCCTAGAAGAGTTATGTTGTTTCCATGTTCAAGGTAGTCAACAATGTAGCTTACGAATTCGTTTCATTTCAAAATAAGCCAAGAATGGTCCTACATGAGTTTACAAGTTGTTTCCATATTCAAATGAGTCAAGAATGAAGCCACAAGTTGTTTCCAAGTTCGAACGAGTCAAGAATGAAGCCTCAAATTGTTACGAATTAGGTTCATGTTCAAATGAGCCAAGAATGGTCCCAGAAGAGTTATGTTGTTTCCATAATCAATGGAGTCAAGAATGTAGCTTACGAATTCGTTTCATGTTAAAATCAGCCAAGAATGTTCCTACATGAGTTTACAAGTTGTTTCGATGTGCAAACGAGTCAATAATGAAGCTACAAGTTCGAACGAGTCAAGAATGATGCTACAAGAGTTTACAAGTAGTTTCCAAGTTCAAACGGGTAACGAATGACGCTACAAGTTGTTTTCACGGTTAAACGAGTCGAGAATGAAGCTATAAGTTGTTTCCGAGCTCGAACGAGTCAAGAATAATGCTACAAGAGTTTACAAGTTGTTTCCATGTTCAAACAAGTCAGGATGAAGCTACAAGTTATTTCCATTTTCGAACGAGTCAAGAATGAAGCCTCAAATTGTTACGAATTGGTTTCATGTCCAAATTAGCCAAAAATGGTCTTACAAGAGTTTACAAGTGGTTTCCATGTTAATACGAGTCAAAAAGGAAGCTATAAGTTGTTTACAAGTTCGAACAACTCAAGAATGATGGTAGAAGAGTTTACAAGTTGTTTCCATGTTCAAATGAGTCAAGAATGAAGCTACAACTTGTTTGCAAGTTCGAACGAGTCAAGAATGATCATACAAGAGTATACAAGTTGTTTCCATATTCAAATGAGTCAAGAATGAAGCCATAAGTTGTTTCCAAGTTCGAACGAATCAAGAATGAAACCTCAAATTGTTACGAATTAGGTTCATGTTCAAATGAGCCAGGAATGGTCCTAGAAGAGTTATGTTGTTTCCATGTTCAAGGTAGTCAAGAATGTAGCTTACGAATTCGTTTCATTTCAAAATAAGCCAAGAATGGTCCTACATGAGTTTACAAGTTGTTTCCATATTCAAATGAGTCAAGAATGAAGCCACAAGTTGTTTCCAAGTTCGAACGAGTCAAGAATGAAGCCTCAAATTGTTACGAATTGGTTTCATGTTAAAATGAGCCAAGAATGGTCTTACAAGAGTTTACAAGTGGTTTCCATGTTAATACGAGTCAAAAAGGAAGCTATAAGTTGTTTACAAGTTCGAACAACTCAAGAATGATGGTAGAAGAGTTTACAAGTTGTTTCCATGTTCAAATGAGTCAAGAATGAAACTACAACTTGTTTGCAAGTTCGAACGAGTCAAGAATGATCATACAAGAGTATACAAGTTGTTTCCATATTCAAATGTGTCAAGAATGAAGCCATAAGTTGTTTCCAAGTTCGAACGAATCAAGAATGAAGCCTCAAATTGTTACGAATTAGGTTCATGTTCAAATGAGCCAGGAATGGTCCTAGAAGAGTTATGTTGTTTCCATGTTCAAGGTAGTCAAGAATGTAGCTTACGAATTCGTTTCATTTCAAAATAAGCCAAGAATGGTCCTACATGAGTTTACAAGTTGTTTCCGTATTCAAATGAGTCAAGAATGAAGCCACAAGTTGTTTCCAAGTTCAAACGAGTCAAGAATGAAGCCTTAAATTGTTACGAATTAGGTTCATGTTCAAATGAGCCAAGAATGGTCCCAGAAGAGTTATGTTGTTTCCATAATCAATGGAGTCAAGAATGTAGCTTACAAATTCGTTTCATGTTAAAATCAGCCAAGAATGTTCCTACATGAGTTTACAAGTTGTTTCGATGTGCAAACGAGTCAATAATGAAGCTACAAGTTCGAACGAGTCAAGAATGATGCTACAAGAGTTTACAAGTAGTTTCCAAGTTCAAACGGGTAACGAATAACGCTACAAGTTGTTTTCACGGTTAAACGAGTCGAGAATGAAGCTATAAGTTGTTTCCGAGCTCGAACGAGTCAAGAATAATGCTACAAGAGTTTACTAGTTGTTTCCATGTCCAAACAAGTCAGGATGAAGCTACAAGTTATTTCCATTTTCGAACGAGTCAAGAATGAAGCCTCAAATTGTTACGAATTGGTTTCATGTCCAAATTAGCCAAAAATGGTCTTACAACAGTTTACATGTGGTTTCCATGTTAATACGAGTCAAAAAGGAAGCTATAAGTTGTTTACAAGTTCGAACAACTCAAGAATGATGGTAGAAGAGTTTACAAGTTGTTTCCATGTTCAAATGAGTCAAGAATGAAGCTACAACTTGTTTGCAAGTTCGAACGAGTCAAGAATGATCATACAAGAGTATACAAGTTGTTTCCATATTCAAATGAGTCAAGAATGAAGCCATAAGTTGTTTCCAAGTTCGAACGAATCAAGAATGAAGCCTCAAATTGTTACGAATTAGGTTCATGTTCAAATGAGCCAGGAATGGTCCTAGAAGAGTTATGTTGTTTCCATGTTCAAGGTAGTCAAGAATGTAGCTTACGAATTCGTTTCATTTCAAAATAAGCCAAGAATGGTCCTACATGAGTTTACAAGTTGTTTCCATATTCAAATGAATCAAGAATGAAGCCACAAGTTGTTTCCAAGTTCGAACGAGTCAAGAATGAAGTCTCAAATTGTTACGAATTAGGTTCATGTTCAAATGAGCCAAGAATGGTCCTAGAAGAGTTATGTTGTTTCCATGTTCAAGGTAGTCAAGAATGTAGCTTACGAATTCGTTTCATTTCAAAATAAGCCAAGAATGGTCCTACATGAGTTTACAAGTTATTTCCATATTCAAATGAGTCAAGAATGAAGCCACAAGTTGTTTCCAAGTTCGAACGAGTCAAGAATGAAGCCTCAAATTGTTACGAATTAGGTTCATGTTCAAATGAGCCAAGAATGGTCCCAGAAGAGTTATGTTGTTTCCATAATCAATGGAGTCAAGAATGTAGCTTACGAATTCGTTTCATGTTAAAATCAGCCAAGAATGTTCCTACATGAGTTTACAAGTTGTTTCGATGTGCAAACGAGTCAATAATGAAGCTACAAGTTCGAACGAGTCAAGAATGATGCTACAAGAGTTTACAAGTAGTTTCCAAGTTCAAACGGGTAACGAATGACGCTACAAGTTGTTTTCACGGTTAAACGAGTCGAGAATGAAGCTATAAGTTGTTTCCGAGCTCGAACGAGTCAAGAATAATGCTACAAGAGTTTACAAGTTGTTTCCATGTTCAAACAAGTCAGGATGAAGCTACAAGTTATTTCCATTTTCGAACGAGTCAAGAATGAAGCCTCAAATTGTTACGAATTGGTTTCATGTTCAAATGAGCCAAGAATGGTCTTACAAGAGTTTACAAGTGGTTTCCATGTTAATACGAGTCAAAAAGGAAGCTATAAGTTGTTTACAAGTTCGAACAACTCAAGAATGATGGTAGAAGAGTTTACAAGTTGTTTCCATGTTCAAATGAGTCAAGAATGAAGCTACAACTTCTTTGCAAGTTCGAACGAGTCAAGAATGATCATAAAAGAGTATACAAGTTGTTTCCATATTCAAATGAGTCAAGAATGAAGCCATAAGTTGTTTCCAAGTTTGAAAGAATCAAGAATGAAGCCTCAAATTGTTACGAATTAGGTTCATGTTCAAATGAGCCAGTAATGGTCCTAGAAGAGTTATGTTGTTTCCATGTTCAAGGCAGTCAAGAATGTAGCTTACGAATTCGTTTCATTTCAAAATAAGCCAAGAATGGTCCTACATGAGTTTACAAGTTGTTTCCATATTCAAATGAGTCAAGAATGAAGCCACAAGTTGTTTCCAAGTTCGAACGAGTCAAGAATGAAGCCTCAAATTGTTACGAATTAGGTTCATGTTCAAATGAGCCAAGAATGGTCCCAGAAGAGTTATGTTGTTTCCATAATCAATGGAGTCAAGAATGTAGCTTACGAATTCGTTTCATGTTAAAATCAGCCAAGAATGTTCCTACATGAGTTTACAAGTTGTTTCGATGTGCAAACGAGTCAATAATGAAGCTACAAGTTCGAACGAGTCAAGAATAATGCTACAAGAGTTTACAAGTAGTTTCCAAGTTCAAACGGGTAACGAATGACGCTACAAGTTGTTTTCACGGTTAAACGAGTCGAGAATGAAGCTATAAGTTGTTTCCGAGCTCGAACGAGTCAAGAATAATGCTGCAAGAGTTTACAAGTTGTTTCCATGTTCAAACAAGTCAGGATGAAGCTACAAGTTATTTCCATTTTCGAACGAGTCAAGAATGAAGCCTCAAATTGTTACGAATTGGTTTCATGTCCAAATTAGCCAAAAATGGTCTTACAAGAGTTTACAAGTGGTTTCCATGTTTATACGAGTCAAAAAGGAAGCTATAAGTTGTTTACAAGTTCGAACAACTCAAGAATGATGGTAGAAGAGTTTACAAGTTGTTTCCATGTTCAAATGAGTCAAGAATGAAGCTACAACTTGTTTGCAAGTTCGAACGAGTCAAGAATGATCATACAAGAGTATACAAGTTGTTTCCATATTCAAATGAGTCAAGAATGAAGCCATAAGTTGTTTCCAAGTTCGAACGAATCAAGAATGAAACCTCAAATTGTTACGAATTAGGTTCATGTTCAAATGAGCCAGGAATGGTCCTAGAAGAGTTATGTTGTTTCCATGTTCAAGGTAGTCAAGAATGTAGCTTACGAATTCGTTTCATTTCAAAATAAGCCAAGAATGGTCCTACATGAGTTTACAAGTTGTTTCCATATTCAAATTAGTCAAGAATGAAGCCACAAGTTGTTTCCAAGTTCGAACGAGTCAAGAATGAAGCCTCAAATTGTTACGAATTAGGTTCATGTTCAAATGAGCCAAGAATGGTCCCAGAAGAGTTATGTTGTTTCCATAATCAATGGAGTCAAGAATGTAGCTTACGAATTCGTTTCATGTTAAAATCAACCAAGAATGTTCCTACATGAGTTTACAAGTTGTTTCGATGTGCAAACGAGTCAATAATGAAGGTACAAGTTCGAACGAGTCAAGAATGATGCTACAAGAGTTTACAAGTAGTTTCCAAGTTCAAACGGGTAAGGAATGAAGCTACAAGTTTTTTTCACGGTTAAACCAGTCGGGAATGAAGCTATAAGTTGTTTCCGAGCTCGAACGAGTCGAGAATAATGCTACAAGAGTTTACAAGTTGTTTCCATATTCAAACTAGTCAAGATGAAGCTACAAGTTATTTCCATTTTCGAACGAGTCAAGAATGAAGCCTCAAATTGTTACGAATTGGTTTCATGTTCAAATGAGCCAAGAATGGTCTTACAAGAGTTTACAAGTGGTTTCCATGTTAATACGAGTCAAAAAGGAAGCTATAAGTTGTTTACAAGTTCGAACAACTCAAGAATGATGGTAGAAGAGTTTACAAGTTGTTTCCATGTTCAAATGAGTCAAGAATGAAGCTACAACTTGTTTGCAAGTTCGAACGAGTCAAGAATGATCATACAAGAGTATACAAGTTGTTTCCATATTCAAATGAGTCAAGAATGAAGCCATAAGTTGTTTCCAAGTTCGAACGAATCAAGAATGAAACCTCAAATTGTTACGAATTAGGTTCATGTTCAAATGAGCCAGGAATGGTCCTAGAAGAGTTATGTTGTTTCCATGTTCAAGGTAGTCAAGAATGTAGCTTACGAATTCGTTTCATTTCAAAATAAGCCAAGAATGGTCCTACATGAGTTTACAAGTTGTTTCCTTATTCAAATGAGTCAAGAATGAAGCCACAAGTTCTTTCCAAGTTCGAACGAGTCAAGAATGAAGCCTCAAATTGTTACCAATTAGGTTCATGTTCAAATGAGCCAAGAATGGTCCCAGAAGAGTTATGTTGTTTCCATAATCAATGGAGTCAAGAATGTAGCTTACGAATTCGTTTCATGTTAAAATCAGCCAAGAATGTTCCTACATGAGTTTACAAGTTGTTTCGATGTGCAAACGAGTCAATAATGAAGCTACAAGTTCGAACGAGTCAAGAATGATGCTACAAGAGTTTACAAGTAGTTTCCAAGTTCAAACGGGTAAAGAATGAAGCTACAAGTTTTTTTAACGGTTAAACGAGTCGAGAATGAAGCTATAAGTTGTTTCCGAGCTCGAACGAGTCAAGAATAATGCTACAAGAGTTTACAAGTTGTTTCCATGTTCAAACTAGTCAAGATGAAGCTACAAGTTATTTCCATTTTCGAACGAGTCAAGAATGAAGCCTCAAATTGTTACCAATTGGTTTCATGTTCAAATGAGCCGAGAATGGTCTTACAAGAGTTTACAAGTGGTTTCCATGTTAATACGAGTCAAAAAGGAAGCTATAAGTTGTTTACAAATTCGAACAATTCAAGAATGATGGTAGAAGAGTTTACAAGTTGTTTCCATGTTCAAATGAGTCAAGAATGAAGCTACAACTTGTTTGCAAGTTCGAACGAGTCAAGAATGATCATACAAGAGTATACAAGTTGTTTCCATATTCAAATGAGTCAAGAATGAAGCCATAAGTTGTTTCCAAGTTCGAACGAATCAAGAATGAAACCTCAAATTATTACGAATTAGGTTCATGTTCAAATGAGCCAGGAATGGTCCTAGAAGAGTTATGTTGTTTCCATGTTCAAGGTAGTCAAGAATGTAGCTTACGAATTCGTTTCATTTCAAAATAAGCCAAGAATGGTCCTACATGAGTTTACAAGTTGTTTCCATATTCAAATGAGTCAAGAATGAAGCCACAAGTTGTTTCCAAGTTCGAACGAGTCAAGAATGAAGCCTCAAATTGTTACGAATTAGGTTCATGTTCAAATGAGCCAAGAATGGTCCCAGAAGAGTTATGTTGTTTCCATAATCAATGGAGTCAAGAATGTAGCTTACGAATTCGTTTCATGTTAAAATCAGCCAAGAATGTTCCTACATGAGTTTACAAGTTGTTTCGATGTGCAAACGAGTCAATAATGAAGCTACAAGTTCGAACGAGTCAAGAATGATGCTACAAGAGTTTACAAGTAGTTTCCAAGTTCAAACGGGTAAAGAATGAAGCTACAAGTTTTTTTCACGGTTAAACGAGTCGAGAATGAAGCTATAAGTTGTTTCCGAGCTCGAACGAGTCAAGAATAATGCTACAAGAGTTTACAAGTTGTTTCCATGTTCAAACTAGTCAAGATGAAGCTACAAGTTATTTCCATTTTCGAACGAGTCAAGAATGAAGCCTCAAATTGTTACGAATTGGTTTCATGTTCAAATGAGCCGAGAATGGTCTTACAAGAGTTTACAAGTGGTTTCCATGTTAATACGAGTCAAAAAGGAAGCTATAAGTTGTTTACAAGTTCGAACAACTCAAGAATGATGGTAGAAGAGTTTACAAGTTGTTTCCATGTTCAAATGAGTCAAGAATGAAGCTACAACTTGTTTGCAAGTTCGAACGAGTGAAGAATGATCATACAAGAGTATACAAGTTGTTTCCATATTCAAATGAGTCAAGAATGAAGCCATAAGTTGTTTCCAAGTTCGAACGAATCAAGAATGAAGCCTCAAATTATTACGAATTAGGTTAATGTTCAAATGAGCCAGAAATGGTCCTAGAAGAGTTATGTTGTTTCCATGTTCAAGGTAGTCAAGAATGTAGCTTACGAATTCGTTTCATTTCAAAATAAGCCAAGAATGGTCCTACATGAGTTTACAAGTTGTTTCCATATTCAAATGAGTCAAGAATGAAGCCACAAGTTGTTTCCAAGTTCGAACGAGTCAAGAATGAAGCCTCAAATTGTTACGAATTAGGTTCATGTTCAAATGAGCCAAGAATGGTCCCAGAAGAGTTATGTTGTTTCCATAATCAATGGAGTCAAGAATGTAGCTTACGAATTCGTTTCATGTTAAAATCAGCCAAGAATGTTCCTACATGAGTTTACAAGTTGTTTCGATGTGCAAACGAGTCAATAATGAAGCTACAAGTTCGAACGAGTCAAGAATGATGCTACAAGAGTTTACAAGTAGTTTCCAAGTTCAAACGGGTAACGAATGACGCTACAAGTTGTTTTCACGGTTAAACGAGTCGAGAATGAAGCTATAAGTTGTTTCCGAGCTCGAACGAGTCAAGAATAATGCTACAAGAGTTTACAAGTTGTTTCCATGTTCAAACAAGTCAGGATGAAGCTACAAGTTATTTCCATTTTCGAACGAGTCAAGAATGAAGACTCAAATTGTTACGAATTGGTTTCATGTCCAAATTAGCCAAAAATGGTCTTACAAGAGTTTACAAGTGGTTTCCATGTTAATACGAGTCAAAAAGGAAGCTATAAGTTGTTTACAAGTTCGAACAACTCAAGAATGATGGTAGAAGAGTTTACAAGTTGTTTCCATGTTCAAATGAGTCAAGAATGAAGCTACAACTTGTTTGCAAGTTCGAACGAGTCAAGAATGATCATACAAGAGTATACAAGTTGTTTCCATATTCAAATGAGTCAAGAATGAAGCCATAAGTTGTTTCCAAGTTTGAACGAATCAAGAATGAAACCTCAAATTGTTACGAATTAGGTTCATGTTCAAATGAGCCAGGAATGGTCCTAGAAGAGTTATGTTGTTTCCATGTTCAAGGTAGTCAAGAATGTAGCTTACGAATTCGTTTCATTTCAAAATAAGCCAAGAATGGTCCTACATGAGTTTACAAGTTGTTTCCATATTCAAATGAGTCAAGAATGAAGCCACAAGTTGTTTCCAAGTTCGAGCGAGTCAAGAATGAAGCCTCAAATTGTTACGAATTAGGTTCATGTTCAAATGAGCCAAGAATGGTCCCAGAAGAGTTATGTTGTTTCCATAATCAATGGAGTCAAGAATGTAGCTTACGAATTCGTTTCATGTTAAAATCAGCCAAGAATGTTCCTACATGAGTTTACAAGTTGTTTCGATGTGCAAACGAGTCAATAATGAAGCTACAAGTTCGAACGAGTCAAGAATGATGCTACAAGAGTTTACAAGTAGTTTCCAAGTTCAAACGGGTAAGGAATGAAGCTACAAGTTTTTTTCACGGTTAAACGAGTCGAGAATGAAGCTATAAGTTGTTTCCGAGCTCGAACGAGTCAAGAATAATGCTACAAGAGTTTACTAGTTGTTTCCATGTTCAAACAAGTCAGGATGAAGCTACAAGTTATTTCCATTTTCGAACGAGTCAAGAATGAAGCCTCAAATTGTTACGAATTGGTTTCATGTTAAAATGAGCCAAGAATGGTCTTACAAGAGTTTACAAGTGGTTTCCATGTTAATACGAGTCAAAAAGGAAGCTATAAGTTGTTTACAAGTTCGAACAACTTAAGAATGATGGTAGAAGAGTTTACAAGTTGTTTCCATGTTCAAATGAGTCAAGAATGAAGCTACAACTTGTTTGCAAGTTCGAACGAGTCAAGAATGATCATACAAGAGTATACAAGTTGTTTCCATATTCAAATGAGTCAAGAATGAAGCCATAAGTTGTTTCCAAGTTCGAACGAATCAAGAATGAAGCCTCAAATTGTTACGAATTAGGTTCATGTTCAAATGAGCCAGGAATGGTCCTAGAAGAGTTATGTTGTTTCCATGTTCAAGGTAGTCAAGAATGTAGCTTACGAATTCGTTTCATTTCAAAATAAGCCAAGAATGGTCCTACATGAGTTTACTAGTTGTTTCCGTATTCAAATGAGTCAAGAATGAAGCCACAAGTTGTTTCCAAGTTCGAACGAGTCAAGAATGAAGCCTTAAATTGTTACGAATTAGGTTCATGTTCAAATGAGCCAAGAATGGTCCCAGAAGAGTTATGTTGTTTCCATAATCAATGGAGTCAAGAATGTAGCTTTCAAATTCGTTTCATGTTAAAATCAGCCAAGAATGTTCCTACATGAGTTTACAAGTTGTTTCGATGTGCAAACGAGTCAATAATGAAGCTACAAGTTCGAACGAGTCAAGAATGATGCTACAAGAGTTTACAAGTAGTTTCCAAGTTCAAACGGGTAACGAATAACGCTACAAGTTGTTTTCACGGTTAAACGAGTCGAGAATGAAGCTATAAGTTGTTTCCGAGCTCGAACGAGTCAAGAATAATGCTACAAGAGTTTACTAGTTATTTCTATGTTCAAACAAGTCAGGATGAAGCTACAAGTTATTTCCATTTTCGAACGAGTCAAGAATGAAGCCTCAAATTGTTACGAATTGGTTTCATGTCCAAATTAGCCAAAAATGGTCTTACAAGAGTTTACATGTGGTTTCCATGTTTATATGAGTCAAAAAGGAAGCTATAAGTTGTTTACAAGTTCGAACAACTCAAGAATGATGGTAGAAGAGTTTACAAGTTGTTTCCATGTTCAAATGAGTCAAGAATGAAGCTACAACTTGTTTGCAAGTTCGAACGAGTGAAGAATGATCATACAAGAGTATACAAGTTGTTTCCATATTCAAATGAGTCAAGAATGAAGCCATAAGTTGTTTCCAAGTTCGAACGAATCAAGAATGAAACCTCAAATTGTTACGAATTAGGTTCATGTTCAAATGAGCCAGGAATGGTCCTAGAAGAGTTATGTTGTTTCCATGTTCAAGGTAGTCAAGAATGTAGCTTACGAATTCGTTTCATTTCAAAATAAGCCAAGAATGGTCCTACATGAGTTTACAAGTTGTTTCCATATTCAAATGAGTCAAGAATGAAGCCACAAGTTGTTTCCAAGTTCGAGCGAGTCAAGAATGAAGCCTCAAATTGTTACGAATTAGGTTCATGTTCAAATGAGCCAAGAATGGTCCCAGAAGAGTTATGTTGTTTCCATAATCAATGGAGTCAAGAATGTAGCTTACGAATTCGTTTCATGTTAAAATCAGCCAAGAATGTTCCTACATGAGTTTACAAGTTGTTTCGATGTGCAAACGAGTCAATAATGAAGCTACAAGTTCGAACGAGTCAAGAATGATGCTACAAGAGTTTACAAGTAGTTTCCAAGTTCAAACGGGTAAGGAATGAAGCTACAAGTTTTTTTCACGGTTAAACGAGTCGAGAATGAAGCTATAAGTTGTTTCCGAGCTCGAACGAGTCAAGAATAATGCTACAAGAGTTTACTAGTTGTTTCCATGTTCAAACAAGTCAGGATGAAGCTACAAGTTATTTCCATTTTCGAACGAGTCAAGAATGAAGCCTCAAATTGTTACGAATTGGTTTCATGTTAAAATGAGCCAAGAATGGTCTTACAAGAGTTTACAAGTGGTTTCCATGTTAATACGAGTCAAAAAGGAAGCTATAAGTTGTTTACAAGTTCGAACAACTTAAGAATGATGGTAGAAGAGTTTACAAGTTGTTTCCATGTTCAAATGAGTCAAGAATGAAGCTACAACTTGTTTGCAAGTTCGAACGAGTCAAGAATGATCATACAAGAGTATACAAGTTGTTTCCATATTCAAATGAGTCAAGAATGAAGCCATAAGTTGTTTCCAAGTTCGAACGAATCAAGAATGAAGCCTCAAATTGTTACGAATTAGGTTCATGTTCAAATGAGCCAGGAATGGTCCTAGAAGAGTTATGTTGTTTCCATGTTCAAGGTAGTCAAGAATGTAGCTTACGAATTCGTTTCATTTCAAAATAAGCCAAGAATGGTCCTACATGAGTTTACTAGTTGTTTCCGTATTCAAATGAGTCAAGAATGAAGCCACAAGTTGTTTCCAAGTTCGAACGAGTCAAGAATGAAGCCTTAAATTGTTACGAATTAGGTTCATGTTCAAATGAGCCAAGAATGGTCCCAGAAGAGTTATGTTGTTTCCATAATCAATGGAGTCAAGAATGTAGCTTTCAAATTCGTTTCATGTTAAAATCAGCCAAGAATGTTCCTACATGAGTTTACAAGTTGTTTCGATGTGCAAACGAGTCAATAATGAAGCTACAAGTTCGAACGAGTCAAGAATGATGCTACAAGAGTTTACAAGTAGTTTCCAAGTTCAAACGGGTAACGAATAACGCTACAAGTTGTTTTCACGGTTAAACGAGTCGAGAATGAAGCTATAAGTTGTTTCCGAGCTCGAACGAGTCAAGAATAATGCTACAAGAGTTTACTAGTTATTTCTATGTTCAAACAAGTCAGGATGAAGCTACAAGTTATTTCCATTTTCGAACGAGTCAAGAATGAAGCCTCAAATTGTTACGAATTGGTTTCATGTCCAAATTAGCCAAAAATGGTCTTACAAGAGTTTACATGTGGTTTCCATGTTTATATGAGTCAAAAAGGAAGCTATAAGTTGTTTACAAGTTCGAACAACTCAAGAATGATGGTAGAAGAGTTTACAAGTTGTTTCCATGTTCAAATGAGTCAAGAATGAAGCTACAACTTGTTTGCAAGTTCGAACGAGTGAAGAATGATCATACAAGAGTATACAAGTTGTTTCCATATTCAAATGAGTCAAGAATGAAGCCATAAGTTGTTTCCAAGTTCGAACGAATCAAGAATGAAACCTCAAATTGTTACGAATTAGGTTCATGTTCAAATGAGCCAGGAATGGTCCTAGAAGAGTTATGTTGTTTCCATGTTCAAGGTAGTCAAGAATGTAGCTTACGAATTCGTTTCATTTCAAAATAAGCCAAGAATGGTCCTACATGAGTTTACAAGTTGTTTCCATATTCAAATGAGTCAAGAATGAAGCCACAAGTTGTTTCCAAGTTCGAGCGAGTCAAGAATGAAGCCTCAAATTGTTACGAATTAGGTTCATGTTCAAATGAGCCAAGAATGGTCCCAGAAGAGTTATGTTGTTTCCATAATCAATGGAGTCAAGAATGTAGCTTACGAATTCGTTTCATGTTAAAATCAGCCAAGAATGTTCCTACATGAGTTTACAAGTTGTTTCGATGTGCAAACGAGTCAATAATGAAGCTACAAGTTCGAACGAGTCAAGAATGATGCTACAAGAGTTTACAAGTAGTTTCCAAGTTCAAACGGGTAAGGAATGAAGCTACAAGTTTTTTTCACGGTTAAACGAGTCGAGAATGAAGCTATAAGTTGTTTCCGAGCTCGAACGAGTCAAGAATAATGCTACAAGAGTTTACTAGTTGTTTCCATGTTCAAACAAGTCAGGATGAAGCTACAAGTTATTTCCATTTTCGAACGAGTCAAGAATGAAGCCTCAAATTGTTACGAATTGGTTTCATGTTAAAATGAGCCAAGAATGGTCTTACAAGAGTTTACAAGTGGTTTCCATGTTAATACGAGTCAAAAAGGAAGCTATAAGTTGTTTACAAGTTCGAACAACTCAAGAATGATGGTAGAAGAGTTTACAAGTTGTTTCCATGTTCAAATGAGTCAAGAATGAAGCTACAACTTGTTTGCAAGTTCGAACGAGTCAAGAATGATCATACAAGAGTATACAAGTTGTTTCCATATTCAAATGAGTCAAGAATGAAGCCATAAGTTGTTTCCAAGTTCGAACGAATCAAGAATGAAGCCTCAAATTGTTACGAATTAGGTTCATGTTCAAATGAGCCAGGAATGGTCCTAGAAGAGTTATGTTGTTTCCATGTTCAAGGTAGTCAAGAATGTAGCTTACGAATTCGTTTCATTTCAAAATAAGCCAAGAATGGTCCTACATGAGTTTACTAGTTGTTTCCGTATTCAAATGAGTCAAGAATGAAGCCACAAGTTGTTTCCAAGTTCGAACGAGTCAAGAATGAAGCCTTAAATTGTTACGAATTAGGTTCATGTTCAAATGAGCCAAGAATGGTCCCAGAAGAGTTATGTTGTTTCCATAATCAATGGAGTCAAGAATGTAGCTTTCAAATTCGTTTCATGTTAAAATCAGCCAAGAATGTTCCTACATGAGTTTACAAGTTGTTTCGATGTGCAAACGAGTCAATAATGAAGCTACAAGTTCGAACGAGTCAAGAATGATGCTACAAGAGTTTACAAGTAGTTTCCAAGTTCAAACGGGTAACGAATAACGCTACAAGTTGTTTTCACGGTTAAACGAGTCGAGAATGAAGCTATAAGTTGTTTCCGAGCTCGAACGAGTCAAGAATAATGCTACAAGAGTTTACTAGTTATTTCTATGTTCAAACAAGTCAGGATGAAGCTACAAGTTATTTCCATTTTCGAACGAGTCAAGAATGAAGCCTCAAATTGTTACGAATTGGTTTCATGTCCAAATTAGCCAAAAATGGTCTTACAAGAGTTTACATGTGGTTTCCATGTTAATATGAGTCAAAAAGGAAGCTATAAGTTGTTTACAAGTTCGAACAACTCAAGAATGATGGTAGAAGAGTTTACAAGTTGTTTCCATGTTCAAATGAGTCAAGAATGAAGCTACAACTTGTTTGCAAGTTCGAACGAGTGAAGAATGATCATACAAGAGTATACAAGTTGTTTCCATATTCAAATGAGTCAAGAATGAAGCCATAAGTTGTTTCCAAGTTCGAACGAATCAAGAATGAAACCTCAAATTGTTACGAATTAGGTTCATGTTCAAATGAGCCAGGAATGGTCCTAGAAGAGTTATGTTGTTTCCATGTTCAAGGTAGTCAAGAATGTAGCTTACGAATTCGTTTCATTTCAAAATAAGCCAAGAATGGTCCTACATGAGTTTACAAGTTGTTTCCATATTCAAATTAGTCAAGAATGAAGCCACAAGTTGTTTCCAAGTTCGAACGAGTCAAGAATGAAGCCTCAAATTGTTACGAATTAGGTTCATGTTCAAATGAGCCAAGAATGGTCCCAGAAGAGTTATGTTGTTTCCATAATCAATGGAGTCAAGAATGTAGCTTACGAATTCGTTTCATGTTAAAATCAGCCAAGAATGTTCCTACATGAGTTTACAAGTTGTTTCGATGTGCAAACGAGTCAATAATGAAGCTACAAGTTCGAACGAGTCAAGAATGATGCTACAAGAGTTTACAAGTAGTTTCCAAGTTCAAACGGGTAAGGAATGAAGCTACAAGTTTTTTTCACGGTTAAACCAGTCGAGAATGAAGCTATAAGTTGTTTCCGAGCTCGAACGAGTCGAGAATAATGCTACAAGAGTTTACAAGTTGTTTCCATATTCAAACTAGTCAAGATGAAGCTACATGTTATTTCCATTTTCGAACGAGTCAAGAATGAAGCCTCAAATTGTTACGAATTGGTTTCATGTTAAAATGAGCCAAGAATGGTCTTACAAGAGTTTACAAGTGGTTTCCATGTTAATACGAGTCAAAAAGGAAGCTATAAGTTGTTTACAAGTTCGAACAGCTCAAGAATGATGGTAGAAGAGTTTACAAGTTGTTTCCATGTTCAAATGAGTCAAGAATGAAGCTACAACTTGTTTGCAAGTTCGAACGAGTCAAGAATGATCATACAAGAGTATACAAGTTGTTTCCATATTCAAATGAGTCAAGAATGAAGCCATAAGTTGTTTCCAAGTTCGAACGAATCAAGAATGAAACCTCAAATTGTTACGAATTAGGTTCATGTTCAAATGAGCCAGGAATGGTCCTAGAAGATTTATGTTGTTTCCATGTTCAAGGTAGTCAAGAATGTAGCTTACGAATTCGTTTCATTTCAAAATAAGCCAAGAATGGTCCTACATGAGTTTACAAGTTGTTTCCATATTCAAATGAGTCAAGAATGAAGCCACAAGTTCTTTCCAAGTTCGAACGAGTCAAGAATGAAGCCTCAAATTGTTACAAATTAGGTTCATGTTCAAATGAGCCAAGAATGGTCCCAGAAGAGTTATGTTGTTTCCATAATCAATGGAGTCAAGAATGTAGCTTACGAATTCGTTTCATGTTAAAATCAGCCAAGAATGTTCCTACATGAGTTTACAAGTTGTTTCGATGTGCAAACGAGTCAATAATGAAGCTACAAGTTCGAACGAGTCAAGAATGATGCTACAAGAGTTTACAAGTAGTTTCCAAGTTCAAACGGGTAAAGAATGAAGCTACAAGTTTTTTTAACGGTTAAACGAGTCGAGAATGAAGCTATAAGTTGTTTCCGAGCTCGAACGAGTCATGAATAATGCTACAAGAGTTTACAAGTTGTTTCCATGTTCAAACTAGTCAAGATGAAGCTACAAGTTATTTCCATTTTCGAACGAGTCAAGAATGAAGCCTCAAATTGTTACCAATTGGTTTCATGTTCAAATGAGCCGAGAATGGTCTTACAAGAGTTTACAAGTGGTTTCCATGTTAATACGAGTCAAAAAGGAAGCTATAAGTTGTTTACAAATTCGAACAATTCAAGAATGATGGTAGAAGAGTTTACAAGTTGTTTCCATGTTCAAATGAGTCAAGAATGAAGCTACAACTTGTTTGCAAGTTCGAACGAGTGAAGAATGATCATACAAGAGTATACAAGTTGTTTCCATATTCAAATGAGTCAAGAATGAAGCCATAAGTTGTTTCCAAGTTCGAACGAATCAAGAATGAAACCTCAAATTATTACGAATTAGGTTCATGTTCAAATGAGCCAGGAATGGTCCTAGAAGAGTTATGTTGTTTCCATGTTCAAGGTAGTCAAGAATGTAGCTTACGAATTCGTTTCATTTCAAAATAAGCCAAGAATGGTCCTACATGAGTTTACAAGTTGTTTCCATATTCAAATGAGTCAAGAATGAAGCCACAAGTTGTTTCCAAGTTCGAACGAGTCAAGAATGAAGCCTCAAATTGTTACGAATTAGGTTCATGTTCAAATGAGCCAAGAATGGTCCCAGAAGAGTTATGTTGTTTCCATAATCAATGGAGTCAAGAATGTAGCTTACGAATTCGTTTCATGTTAAAATCAGCCAAGAATGTTCCTACATGAGTTTACAAGTTGTTTCGATGTGCAAACGAGTCAATAATGAAGCTACAAGTTCGAACGAGTCAAGAATGATGCTACAAGAGTTTACAAGTAGTTACCAAGTTCAAACGGGTAAAGAATGAAGCTACAAGTTTTTTTCACGGTTAAACGAGTCGAGAATGAAGCTATAAGTTGTTTCCGAGCTCGAACGAGTCAAGAATAATGCTACAAGAGTTTACAAGTTGTTTCCATGTTCAAACTAGTCAAGATGAAGCTACAAGTTATTTCCATTTTCGAACGAGTCAAGAATGAAGCCTCAAATTGTTACGAATTGGTTTCATGTTCAAATGAGCCGAGAATGGTCTTACAAGAGTTTACAAGTGGTTTCCATGTTAATACGAGTCAAAAAGGAAGCTATAAGTTGTTTACAAGTTCGAACAACTCAAGAATGATGGTAGAAGAGTTTACAAGTTGTTTCCATGTTCAAATGAGTCAAGAATGAAGCTACAACTTGTTTGCAAGTTCGAACGAGTGAAGAATGATCATACAAGAGTATACAAGTTGTTTCTATATTCAAATGAGTCAAGAATGAAGCCATAAGTTGTTTCCAAGTTCGAACGAATCAAGAATGAAGCCTCAAATTATTACGAATTAGGTTCATGTTCAAATGAGCCAGGAATGGTCCTAGAAGAGTTATGTTGTTTCCATGTTCAAGGTAGTCAAGAATGTAGCTTACGAATTCGTTTCATTTCAAAATAAGCCAAGAATGGTCCTACATGAGTTTACAAGTTGCTTCCATATTCAAATGAGTCAAGAATGAAGCCACAAGTTGTTTCCAAGTTCGAACGAGTCAAGAATGAAGCCTCAAATTGTTACGAATTAGGTTCATGTTCAAATGAGCCAAGAATGGTCCCAGAAGAGTTATGTTGTTTCCATAATCAATGGAGTCAAGAATGTAGCTTACGAATTCGTTTCATGTTAAAATCAGCCAAGAATGTTCCTACATGAGTTTACAAGTTGTTTCGATGTGCAAACGAGTCAATAATGAAGCTACAAGTTCAAACGAGTCAAGAATGATGCTACAAGAGTTTACAAGTAGTTGCCAAGTTCAAACGGGTAAAGAATGAAGCTACAAGTTTTTTTCACGGTTAAACGAGTCGAGAATGAAGCTATAAGTTGTTTCCGAGCTCGAACGAGTCAAGAATAATGCTACAAGAGTTTACAAGTTGTTTCCATGTTCAAACTAGTCAAGATGAAGCTACAAGTTATTTCCATTTTCGAACGAGTCAAGAATGAAGCCTCAAATTGTTACGAATTGGTTTCATGTTCAAATGAGCCGAGAATGGTCTTACAAGAGTTTACAAGTGGTTTCCATGTTAATACGAGTCAAAAAGGAAGCTATAAGTTGTTTACAAGTTCGAACAACTCAAGAATGATGGTAGAAGAGTTTACAAGTTGTTTCCATGTTCAAATGAGTCAAGAATGAAGCTACAACTTGTTTGCAAGTTCGAACGAGTGAAGAATGATCATACAAGAGTATACAAGTTGTTTCCATATTCAAATGAGTCAAGAATGAAGCCATAAGTTGTTTCCAAGTTCGAACGAATCAAGAATGAAGCCTCAAATTATTACGAATTAGGTTCATGTTCAAATGAGCCAAGAATGGTCCTAGAAGAGTTATGTTGTTTCCATGTTCAAGGTAGTCAAGAATGTAGCTTACGAATTCGTTTCATTTCAAAATAAGCCAAGAATGGTCCTACATGAGTTTACAAGTTGTTTCCATATTCAAATGAGTCAAGAATGAAGCCACAAGTTGTTTCCAAGTTCGAACGAGTCAAGAATGAAGCCTCAAATTGTTACGAATTAGGTTCATGTTCAAATGAGCCAAGAATGGTCCCAGAAGAGTTATGTTGTTTCCATTATCAATGGAGTCAAGAATGTAGCTTACGAATTCGTTTCATGTTAAAATCAGCCAAGAATGTTCCTACATGAGTTTACAAGTTGTTTCGATGTGCAAACGAGTCAATAATGAAGCTACAAGTTCGAACGAGTCAAGAATGATGCTACAAGAGTTTACAAGTAGTTGCCAAGTTCAAACGGGTAAAGAATGAAGCTACAAGTTTTTTTCACGGTTAAACGAGTCGAGAATGAAGCTATAAGTAGTTTCCGAGCTCGAACGAGTCAAGAATAATGCTACAAGAGTTTACAAGTTGTTTCCATGTTCAAACTAGTCAAGATGAAGCTACAAGTTATTTCCATTTTCGAACGAGTCAAGAATGAAGCCTCAAATTGTTACGAATTGGTTTCATGTTCAAATGAGCCGAGAATGGTCTTACAAGAGTTTACAAGTGGTTTCCATGTTAATACGAGTCAAAAAGGAAGCTATAAGTTGTTTACAAGTTCGAACAACTCAAGAATGATGGTAGAAGAGTTTACAAGTTGTTTCCATGTTCAAATGAGTCAAGAATGAAGCTACAACTTGTTTGCAAGTTCGAACGAGTGAAGAATGATCATACAAGAGTATACAAGTTGTTTCCATATTCAAATGAGTCAAGAATGAAGCCATAAGTTGTTTCCAAGTCGAACGAATCAAGAATGAAGCCTCAAATTATTACGAATTAGGTTCATGTTCAAATGAGCCAGGAATGGTCCTAGAAGAGTTATGTTGTTTCCATGTTCAAGGTAGTCAAGAATGTAGCTTACGAATTCGTTTCATTTCAAAATAAGCCAAGAATGGTCCTACATGAGTTTACAAGTTGTTTCCATATTCAAATGAGTCAAGAATGAAGCCACAAGTTGTTTCCAAGTTCGAACGAGTCAAGAATGAAGCCTCAAATTGTTACGAATTAGGTTCATGTTCAAATGAGCCAAGAATGGTCCCAGAAGAGTTATGTTGTTTCCATAATCAATGGAGTCAAGAATGTAGCTTACGAATTCGTTTCATGTTAAAATCAGCCAAGAATGTTCCTACATGAGTTTACAAGTTGTTTCGATGTGCAACCGAGTCAATAATGAAGCTACAAGTTCGAACGAGTCAAGAATGATGCTACAAGAGTTTACAAGTAGTTGCCAAGTTCAAACGGGTAAAGAATGAAGCTACAAGTTTTTTTCACGGTTAAACGAGTCGAGAATGAAGCTATAAGTTGTTTCCGAGCTCGAACGAGTCAAGAATAATGCTACAAGAGTTTACAAGTTGTTTCCATGTTCAAACTAGTCAAGATGAAGCTACAAGTTATTTCCATTCTCGAACGAGTCAAGAATGAAGCCTCAAATTGTTACGAATTGGTTTCATGTTCAAATGAGCCGAGAATGGTCTTACAAGAGTTTACAAGTGGTTTCCATGTTAATACGAGTCAAAAAGGAAGCTATAAGTTGTTTACAAGTTCGAACAACTCAAGAATGATGGTAGAAGAGTTTACAAGTTGTTTCCATGTTCAAATGAGTCAAGAATGAAGCTACAACTTGTTTGCAAGTTCGAACGAGTGAAGAATGATCATACAAGAGTATACAAGTTGTTTCCATATTCAAATGAGTCAAGAATGAAGCCATAAGTTGTTTCCAAGTTCGAACGAATCAAGAATGAAGCCTCAAATTATTACGAATTAGGTTCATGTTCAAATGAGCCAAGAATGGTCCTAGAAGAGTTATGTTGTTTCCATGTTCAAGGTAGTCAAGAATGTAGCTTACGAATTCGTTTCATTTCAAAATAAGCCAAGAATGGTCCTACATGAGTTTACAAGTTGTTTCCATATTCAAATGAGTCAAGAATGAAGCCACAAGTTGTTTCCAAGTTCGAACGAGTCAAGAATGAAGCCTCAAATTGTTACGAATTAGGTTCATGTTCAAATGAGCCAAGAATGGTCCCAGAAGAGTTATGTTGTTTCCATAATCAATGGAGTCAAGAATATAGCTTACGAATTCGTTTCATGTTAAAATCAACCAAGAATGTTCCTACATGAGTTTACAAGTTGTTTCGATGTGCAAACGAGTCAATAATGAAGCTACAAGTTCGAACGAGTCAAGAATGATGCTACAAGAGTTTACAAGTAGTTGCCAAGTTCAAACAGGTAAAGAATGAAGCTACAAGTTTTTTTCACGGTTAAACGAGTCGAGAATGAAGCTATAAGTAGTTTCCGAGCTCGAACGAGTCAAGAATAATGCTACAAGAGTTTACAAGTTGTTTCCATGTTCAAACTAGTCAAGATGAAGCTACAAGTTATTTCCATTTTCGAACGAGTCAAGAATGAAGCCTCAAATTGTTACGAATTGGTTTCATGTTCAAATGAGCCGAGAATGGTCTTACAAGAGTTTACAAGTGGTTTCCATGTTAATACGAGTCAAAAAGGAAGCTATAAGTTGTTTACAAGTTCGAACAACTCAAGAATGATGGTAGAAGAGTTTACAAGTTGTTTCCATGTTCAAATGAGTCAAGAATGAAGCTACAACTTGTTTGCAAGTTCGAACGAGTCAAGAATGATCATACAAGAGTATACAAGTTGTTTCCATATTCAAATGAGTCAAGAATGAAGCCATAAGTTGTTTCCAAGTACGAACGAATCAAGAATGAAGCCTCAAATTGTTACGAATTAGGTTCATGTTCAAATGAGCCAGGAATGGTCCTAGAAGAGTTACGTTGTTTCCATGTTCAAGGTAGTCAAGAATGTAGCTTACGAATTCGTTTCATTTCAAAATAAGCCAAGAATGGTCCTACATGAGTTTACAAGTTGTTTCCATATTCAAACGAGTCAAGAATGAAGCCACAAGTTGTTTCCAAGTTCGAACGAGTCAAGAATGAAGCCTCAAATTGTTACGAATTAGGTTCATGTTCAAATGAGCCAAGAATGGTCCAAGAAGAGTTATGTTGTTTCCATAATCAATGGAGTCAAGAATGTAGCTTACGAATTCGTTTCATGTTAAAATCAGCCAAGAATGTTCCTACATGAGTTTACAAGTTGTTTCGATGTGCAAACGAGTCAATAATGAAGCTACAAGTTCGAACGAGTCAAGAATGATGCTACAAGAGTTTACAAGTAGTTGCCAAGTTCAAACAGGTAAAGAATGAAGCTACAAGTTTTTTTCACGGTTAAACGAGTCGAGAATGAAGCTATAAGTTGTTTCCGAGCTCGAACGAGTCAAGAATAATGCTACAAGAGTTTACAAGTTGTTTCCATGTTCAAACTAGTCAAGATGAAGCTACAAGTTATTTCCATTTTCGAACGAGTCAAGAATGAAGCCTCAAATTGTTACGAATTGGTTTCATGTTCAAATGAGCCGAGAATGGTCTTACAAGAGTTTACAAGTGGTTTCCATGTTAATACGAGTCAAAAAGGAAGCTATAAGTTGTTTACAAGTTCGAACAACTCAAGAATGATGGTAGAAGAGTTTACAAGTTGTTTCCATGTTCAAATGAGTCAAGAATGAAGCTACAACTTGTTTGCAAGTTCGAACGAGTCAAGAATGATCATACAAGAGTATATAAGTTGTTTCCATATTCAAATGAGTCAAGAAAGAAGCCATAAGTTGTTTCCAAGTTCGAACGAATCAAGAATGAAGCCTCAAATTGTTACGAATTAGGTTCATGTTCAAATGAGCCAGGAATGGTCCTAGAAGAGTTACGTTGTTTCCATGTTCAAGGTAGTCAAGAATGTAGCTTACGAATTCGTTTCATTTCAAAATAAGCCAAGAATGGTCCTACATGAGTTTACAAGTTGTTTCCATATTCAAACGAGTCAAGAATGAAGCCACAAGTTGTTTCCAAGTTCGAACGAGTCAAGAATGAAGCCTCAAATTGTTACGAATTAGGTTCATGTTCAAATGAGCCAAGAATGGTCCCAGAAGAGTTATGTTGTTTTCATAATCAATGGAGTCAAGAATGTAGCTTACGAATTCGTTTCATGTTAAAATCAGCCAAGAATGTTCCTACATGAGTTTACAAGTTGTTTCGATGTGCAAACGAGTCAATAATGAAGCTACAAGTTCGAACGAGTCAAGAATGATGCTACAAGAGTTTACAAGTAGTTGCCAAGTTCAAACGGGTAAAGAATGAAGCTACAAATTTTTTTCACGGTTAAACGAGTCGAGAATGAAGCTATAAGTTGTTTCCGAGCTCGAACGAGTCAAGAATAATGCTACAAGAGTTTACAAGTTGTTTACATGTTCAAACTTGTCAAGATGAAGCTACAAGTTATTTCCATTTTCGAACGAGTCAAGAATGAAGCCTTAAATTGTTACGAATTGGTTTCATGTTCAAATGAGCCGAGAATGGTCTTACAAGAGTTTACAAGTGGTTTCCATGTTAATACGAGTAAAAAAGGAAGCTATAAGTTGTTTACAAGTTCGAACAACTCAAGAATGATGGTAGAAGAGTTTACAAGTTGTTTCCATGTTCAAATGAGTCAAGAATGAAGCTACAACTTGTTTGCAAGTTCGAACGAGTCAAGAATGATCATACAAGAGTATACAAGTTGTTTCCATATTCAAATGAGTCAAGAAAGAAGCCATAAGTTGTTTCCAAGTTCGAACGAATCAAGAATGAAGCCTCAAATTGTTACGAATTAGGTTCATGTTCAAATGAGCCAGGAATGGTCCTAGAAGAGTTACGTTGTTTCCATGTTCAAGGTAGTCAAGAATGTAGCTTACGAATTCGTTTCATTTCAAAATAAGCCAAGAATGGTCCTACATGAGTTTACAAGTTGTTTCCATATTCAAACGAGTCAAGAATGAAGCCACAAGTTGTTTCCAAGTTCGAACGAGTCAAGAATGAAGCCTCAAATTGTTACGAATTAGGTTCATGTTCAAATGAGCCAAGAATGGTCCCAGAAGAGTTATGTTGTTTCCATAATCAATGGAGTCAAGAATGTAGCTTACGAATTCGTTTCATGTTAAAATCAGCCAAGAATGTTCCTACATGAGTTTACAAGTAGTTTCGATGTGCAAACGAGTCAATAATGAAGCTACAAGTTCGAACGAGTCAAGAATGATGCTACAAGAGTTTACAAGTAGTTGCCAAGTTCAAACGGGTAAAGAATGAAGCTACAAGTTTTTTTCACGGTTAAACGAGTCGAGAATGAAGCTATAAGTTGTTTCCGAGCTCGAACGAGTCAAGAATAATGCTACAAGAGTTTACAAGTTGTTTCCATGTTCAAACTAGTCAAGATGAAGCTACAAGTTATTTCCATTTTCGAACGAGTCAAGAATGAAGCCTCAAATTGTTACGAATTGGTTTCATGTTCAAATGAGCCGAGAATGGTCATACAAGAGTTTACAAGTGGTTTCCATGTTAATACGAGTCAAAAAGGAAGCTATAAGTTGTTTACAAGTTTGAACAACTCAAGAATGATGGTAGAAGAGTTTACAAGTTGTTTCCATGTTCAAATGAGTCAAGAATGAAGCTACAACTTGTTTGCAAGTTCGAACGAGTCAAGAATGATCATACAAGAGTATACAAGTTGTTTCCATATTCAAATGAGTCAAGAATGAATCCATAAGTTGTTTCCAAGTTCGAACGAATCAAGAATGAAGCCTCAAATTGTTACGAATTAGGTTCATGTTCAAATGAACCAGGAATGGTCCTAGAAGAGTTACGTTGTTTCCATGTTCAAGGTAGTCAAGAATGTAGCTTACGAATTCGTTTCATTTCAAAATAAGCCAAGAATGGTCCTACATGAGTTTACAAGTTGTTTCCATATTCAAACGAGTCAAGAATGAAGCCATAAGTTGTTTCCAAGTTCGAACGAGTCAAGAATGAAGCCTCAAATTGTTACGAATTAGGTTCATGTTCAAATGAGCCAAGAATGGTCCCAGAAGAGTTATGTTGTTTCCATAATCAATGGAGTCAAGAATGTAGATTACGAATTCGTTTATGTTAAAATCAGCCAAGAATGTTCCTACATGAGTTTACAAGTTGTTTCGATGTGCAAACGAGTCAATAATCAAGCTACAAGTTCGAACGAGTCAAGAATGATGCTACAAGAGTTTACAAGTAGTTTCCAAGTTCAAACGGGTAAAGAATGAAGCTACAAGTTTTTTTCACGGTTAAACGAGTCGAGAATGAAGCTATAAGTTGTTTCCGAGCTCGAACGAGTCAAGAATAATGCTACAAGAGTTTACAAGTTGTTTCCATGTTCAAACTAGTCAAGATGAAGCTACAAGTTATTTCCATTTTTGAACGAGTCAAGAATGAAGCCTCAAATTGTTACGAATTGGTTTCATGTTCAAATGAGCCGAGAATGGTCTTACAAGAGTTTACAAGTGGTTTCCATGTTAATACGAGTCAAAAAGGAAGCTATAAGTTGTTTACAAGTTCGAACAACTCAAGAATGATGGTAGAAGAGTTTACAAGTTGTTTCCATGTTCAAATGAGTCAAGAATGAAGCTACAACTTGTTTGCAAGTTCGAACGAGTCAAGAATGATCATACAAGAGTATACAAGTTGTTTCCATATTCAAATGAGTCAAGAATGAAGCCATAAGTTATTTCCATGTTCGAACGAATCAAGAATGAAGCCTCAAATTGTTACGAATTAGGTTCATGTTCAAATGAGCCAGGAATGGTCCTAGAAGAGTTATGTTGTTTCCATGTTCAAGGTAGTCAAGAATGTAGCTTACGAATTCGTTTCATTTCAAAATAAGCCAAGAATGGTCCTACATGAGTTTACAAGTTGTTTCCATATTCAAATGAGTCAAGAATGAAGCCACAAGTTGTTTCCAAGTTCGAACGAGTCAAGAATGAAGCCTCAAATTATTACGAATTAGGTTCATGTTCAAATGAGCCAAGAATGGTCCCAGAAGAGTTATGTTGTTTCCATAATCAATGGAGTCAAGAATGTAGCTTACGAATTCGTTTCATGTTAAAATCAGCCAAGAATGTTCCTACATGAGTTTACAAGTTGTTTCGATGTGCAAACGAGTCAATAATGAAGCTACAAGTTCGAACGAGTCAAGAATGATGCTACAAGAGTTTACAAGTAGTTTCCAAGTTCAAACGGGTAAAGAATGAAGCTACAAGTTTTTTTCACGGTTAAACGAGTCGAGAATGAAGCTATAAGTTGTTTCCGAGCTCGAACGAGTCAAGAATATTGCTACAAGAGTTTACAAGTTGTTTCCATGTTCAAACTAGTCAAGATGAAGCTACAAGTTATTTCCATTTTTGAACGAGTCAAGAATGAAGCCTCAAATTGTTACGAATTGGTTTCATGTTCAAATGAGCCGAGAATGGTCTTACAAGAGTTTACAAGTGGTTTCCATGTTAATACGAGTCAAAAAGGAAGCTATAAGTTGTTTACAAGTTCGAACAACTCAAGAATGATGGTAGAAGAGTTTACAAGTTGTTTCCATGTTCAAATGAGTCAAGAATGAAGCTACAACTTGTTTGCAAGTTCGAACGAGTCAAGAATGATCATACAAGAGTATACAAGTTGTTTCCATATTCAAATGAGTCAAGAATGAAGCCATAAGTTATTTCCACGTTCGAACGAATCAAGAATGAAGCCTCAAATTGTTACGAATTAGGTTCATGTTCAAATGAGCCAGGAATGGTCCTAGAAGAGTTATGTTGTTTCCATGTTCAAGGTAGTCAACAATGTAGCTTACGAATTCGTTTCATTTCAAAATAAGCCAAGAATGGTCCTACATGAGTTTACAAGTTGTTTCCATATTCAAATGAGTCAAGAATGAATCCATAAGTTGTTTCCAAGTTCGAACGAATCAAGAATGAAGCCTCAAATTGTTACGAATTAGGTTCATGTTCAAATGAGCCAGGAATGGTCCTAGAAGAGTTATGTTGTTTCCATGTTCAAGGTAGTCAACAATGTAGCTTACGAATTCGTTTCATTTCAAAATAAGCCAAGAATGGTCCTACATGAGTTTACAAGTTGTTTCCATATTCAAATGAGTCAAGAATGAAGCCACAAGTTGTTTCCAAGTTCGAACGAGTCAAGAATGAAGCCTCAAATTGTTACGAATTAGGTTCATGTTCAAATGAGCCAAGAATGGTCCCAGAAGAGTTATGTTGTTTCCATAATCAATGGAGTCAAGAATGTAGCTTACGAATTCGTTTCATGTTAAAATCAGCCAAGAATGTTCCTACATGAGTTTACAAGTTGTTTCGATGTGCAAACGAGTCAATAATGAAGCTACAAGTTCGAACGAGTCAAGAATGATGCTACAAGAGTTTACAAGTAGTTGCCAAGTTCAAACGGGTAAAGAATGAAGCTACAAGTTTTTTTCACGGTTAAACGAGTCGAGAATGAAGCTATAAGTTGTTTCCGAGCTCGAACGAGTCAAGAATAATGCTACAAGAGTTTACAAGTTGTTTCCATGTTCAAACTAGTCAAGATGAAGCTACAAGTTATTTCCATTTTCGAACGAGTCAAGAATGAAGCCTCAAATTGTTACGAATTGGTTTCATGTTCAAATGAGCCGAGAATGGTCATACAAGAGTTTACAAGTGGTTTCCATGTTAATACGAGTCAAAAAGGAAGCTATAAGTTGTTTACAAGTTTGAACAACTCAAGAATGATGGTAGAAGAGTTTACAAGTTGTTTCCATGTTCAAATGAGTCAAGAATGAAGCTACAACTTGTTTGCAAGTTCGAACGAGTCAAGAATGATCATACAAGAGTATACAAGTTGTTTCCATATTCAAATGAGTCAAGAATGAATCCATAAGTTGTTTCCAAGTTCGAACGAATCAAGAATGAAGCCTCAAATTGTTACGAATTAGGTTCATGTTCAAATGAACCAGGAATGGTCCTAGAAGAGTTACGTTGTTTCCATGTTCAAGGTAGTCAAGAATGTAGCTTACGAATTCGTTTCATTTCAAAATAAGCCAAGAATGGTCCTACATGAGTTTACAAGTTGTTTCCATATTCAAACGAGTCAAGAATGAAGCCATAAGTTGTTTCCAAGTTCGAACGAGTCAAGAATGAAGCCTCAAATTGTTACGAATTAGGTTCATGTTCAAATGAGCCAAGAATGGTCCCAGAAGAGTTATGTTGTTTCCATAATCAATGGAGTCAAGAATGTAGATTACGAATTCGTTTATGTTAAAATCAGCCAAGAATGTTCCTACATGAGTTTACAAGTTGTTTCGATGTGCAAACGAGTCAATAATCAAGCTACAAGTTCGAACGAGTCAAGAATGATGCTACAAGAGTTTACAAGTAGTTTCCAAGTTCAAACGGGTAAAGAATGAAGCTACAAGTTTTTTTCACGGTTAAACGAGTCGAGAATGAAGCTATAAGTTGTTTCCGAGCTCGAACGAGTCAAGAATAATGCTACAAGAGTTTACAAGTTGTTTCCATGTTCAAACCAGTCAAGATGAAGCTACAAGTTATTTCCATTTTTGAACGAGTCAAGAATGAAGCCTCAAATTGTTACGAATTGGTTTCATGTTCAAATGAGCCGAGAATGGTCTTACAAGAGTTTACAAGTGGTTTCCATGTTAATACGAGTCAAAAAGGAAGCTATAAGTTGTTTACAAGTTCGAACAACTCAAGAATGATGGTAGAAGAGTTTACAAGTTGTTTCCATGTTCAAATGAGTCAAGAATGAAGCTACAACTTGTTTGCAAGTTCGAATGAGTCAAGAATGATCATACAAGAGTATACAAGTTGTTTCCATATTCAAATGAGTCAAGAATGAAGCCATAAGTTATTTCCATGTTCGAACGAATCAAGAATGAAGCCTCAAATTGTTACGAATTAGGTTCATGTTCAAATGAGCCAGGAATGGTCCTAGAAGAGTTATGTTGTTTCCATGTTCAAGGTAGTCAAGAATGTAGCTTACGAATTCGTTTCATTTCAAAATAAGCCAAGAATGGTCCTACATGAGTTTACAAGTTGTTTCCATATTCAAATGAGTCAAGAATGAAGCCACAAGTTGTTTCCAAGTTCGAACGAGTCAAGAATGAAGCCTCAAATTATTACGAATTAGGTTCATGTTCAAATGAGCCAAGAATGGTCCCAGAAGAGTTATGTTGTTTCCATAATCAATGGAGTCAAGAATGTAGCTTACGAATTCGTTTCATGTTAAAATCAGCCAAGAATGTTCCTACATGAGTTTACAAGTTGTTTCGATGTGCAAACGAGTCAATAATGAAGCTACAAGTTCGAACGAGTCAAGAATGATGCTACAAGAGTTTACAAGTAGTTTCCAAGTTCAAACGGGTAAAGAATGAAGCTACAAGTTTTTTTCACGGTTAAACGAGTCGAGAATGAAGCTATAAGTTGTTTCCGAGCTCGAACGAGTCAAGAATATTGCTACAAGAGTTTACAAGTTGTTTCCATGTTCAAACTAGTCAAGATGAAGCTACAAGTTATTTCCATTTTTGAACGAGTCAAGAATGAAGCCTCAAATTGTTACGAATTGGTTTCATGTTCAAATGAGCCGAGAATGGTCTTACAAGAGTTTACAAGTGGTTTCCATGTTAATACGAGTCAAAAAGGAAGCTATAAGTTGTTTACAAGTTCGAACAACTCAAGAATGATGGTAGAAGAGTTTACAAGTTGTTTCCATGTTCAAATGAGTCAAGAATGAAGCTACAACTTGTTTGCAAGTTCGAACGAGTCAAGAATGATCATACAAGAGTATACAAGTTGTTTCCATATTCAAATGAGTCAAGAATGAAGCCATAAGTTATTTCCACGTTCGAACGAATCAAGAATGAAGCCTCAAATTGTTACGAATTAGGTTCATGTTCAAATGAGCCAGGAATGGTCCTAGAAGAGTTATGTTGTTTCCATGTTCAAGGTAGTCAACAATGTAGCTTACGAATTCGTTTCATTTCAAAATAAGCCAAGAATGGTCCTACATGAGTTTACAAGTTGTTTCCATATTCAAATGAGTCAAGAATGAAGCCACAAGTTGTTTCCAAGTTCGAACGAGTCAAGAATGAAGCCTCAAATTGTTACGAATTAGGTTCATGTTCAAATGAGCCAAGAATGGTCCCAGAAGAGTTATGTTGTTTCCATAATCAATGGACTCAAGAATGTAGCTTACGAATTCGTTTCATGTTAAAATCAGCCAAGAATGTTCCTACATGAGTTTACAAGTTGTTTCGATGTGCAAACGAGTCAATAATGAAGCTACAAGTTCGAACGAGTCAAGAATGATGCTACAAGAGTTTACAAGTAGTTGCCAAGTTCAAACGGGTAAAGAATGAAGCTACAAGATTTTTTCACCGTTAAACGAGTCGAGAATGAAGCTATAAGTTGTTTCCGAGCTCGAACGAGTCAAGAATAATGCTACAAGAGTTTACAAGTTGTTTCCATGTTCAAACTAGTCAAGATGAAGCTACAAGTTATTTCCATTTTCGAACGAGTCAAGAATGAAGCCTCAAATTGTTACGAATTGGTTTCATGTTCAAATGAGCCGAGAATGGTCTTACAAGAGTTTACAAGTGGTTTCCATGTTAATACGAGTCAAAAAGGAAGCTATAAGTTGTTTACAAGTTCGAACAACTCAAGAATGATGGTAGAAGAGTTTACAAGTTGTTTCCATGTTCAAATGAGTCAAGAATGAAGCTACAACTTGTTTGCAAGTTCGAACGAGTCAAGAATGATCATACAAGAGTATACAAGTTGTTTCCATATTCAAATGAGTCAAGAATGAAGCCATAAGTTGTTTCCAAGTTCGAACGAATCAAGAATGAAGCCTCAAATTGTTACGAATTAGGTTCATGTTCAAATGAGCCAGGAATGGTCCTAGAAGACTTACGTTGTTTCCATGTTCAAGGTAGTCAAGAATGTAGCTTACGAATTCGTTTCATTTCAAAATAAGCCAAGAATGGTCCTACATGAGTTTACAAGTTGTTTCCATATTCAAACGAGTCAAGAATGAAGCCACAAGTTGTTTCCAAGTTCGAACGAGTCAAGAATGAAGCCTCAAATTGTTACGAATTAGGTTCATGTTCAAATGAGCCAAGAATGGTCCCAGAAGAGTTATGTTGTTTCCATAATCAATGGAGTCAAGAATGTAGCTTACGAATTCGTTTCATGTTAAAATCAGCCAAGAATGTTCCTACATGAGTTTACAAGTTGTTTCGATGTACAAACGAGTCAATAATGAAGCTACAAGTTCGAACGAGTCAAGAATGATGCTACAAGAGTTTACAAGTAGTTGCCAAGTTCAAACGGGTAAAGAATGAAGCTACAAGTTTTTGTCACGGTTAAACGAGTCGAGAATGAAGCTATAAGTTTTTTCCGAGCTCGAACGAGTCAAGAATAATGCTACAAGAGTTTACAAGTTGTTTCCATGTTCAAACTAGTCAAGATGAAGCTACAAGTTATTTCCAGTTTCGAACGAGTCAAGAATGAAGCCTCAAATTGTTACGAATTAGGTTCATGTTCAAATGAGCCAAGAATGGTCCCAGAAGAGTTATGTTGTTTCCATAATCAATGGACTCAAGAATGTAGCTTACGAATTCATTTCATGTTAAAATCAGCCAAGAATGTTCCTACATGAGTTTACAAGTTGTTTCGATGTGCAAACGAGTCAATAATGAAGCTACAAGTTCGAACGAGTCAAGAATGATGCTACAAGAGTTTACAAGTAGTTTCCAAGTTCAAACGGGTAAAGAATGAAGCTACAAGTTTTTTTCACGGTTAAACGAGTCGAGAATGAAGCTATAAGTTGTTTCCGAGCTCGAACGAGTCAAGAATAATGCTACAAGAGTTTACAAGTTGTTTCCATGTTCAAACTAGTCAAGATGAAGCTACAAGTTATTTCCATTTTCGAACGAGTCAAGAATGAAGCCTCAAATTGTTACGAATTGGTTTCATGTTCAAATGAGCCGAGAATGGTCTTACAAGAGTTTACAAGTGGTTTCCATGTTAATACGAGTCAAAAAGGAAGCTATAAGTTGTTTACAAGTTCGAACAACTCAAGAATGATGGTAGAAGAGTTTACAAGTTGTTTCCATGTTCAAATGAGTCAAGAATGAAGCTACAACTTGTTTGCAAGTTCGAACGAGTCAAGAATGATCATACAAGAGTATACAAGTTGTTTCCATATTCAAATGAGTCAAGAATGAAGCCATAAGTTGTTTCCAAGTTCGAACGAATCAAGAATGAAGCCTCAAATTGTTACGAATTAGGTTCATGTTCAAATGAGCCAGGAATGGTCCTAGAAGAGTTACGTTGTTTCCATGTTCAAGGTAGTCAAGAATGTAGCTTACGAATTCGTTTCATTTCAAAATAAGCCAAGAATGGTCCTACATGAGTTTACAAGTTGTTTCCATATTCAAACGAGTCAAGAATGAAGCCACAAGTTGTTTCCAAGTTCGAACGAGTCAAGAATGAAGCCTCAAATTGTTACGAATTAGGTTCATGTTCAAATGAGCCAAGAATGGTCCCAGAAGAGTTATGTTGTTTCCATAATCAATGGAGTCAAGAATGTAGCTTACGAATTCGTTTCATGTTAAAATCAGCCAAGAATGTTCCTACATGAGTTTACAAGTTGTTTCGATGTGCAAACGAGTCAATAATGAAGCTACAAGTTCGAACGAGTCAAGAATGATGCTACAAGAGTTTACAAGTAGTTTCCAAGTTCAAACGGGTAAAGAATGAAGCTACAAGTTTTTTTCACGGTTAAACGAGTCGAGAATGAAGCTATAAGTTGTTTCCGAGCTCGAACGAGTCAAGAATAATGCTACAAGAGTTTACAAGTTGTTTCCATGTTCAAACTAGTCAAGATGAAGCTACAAGTTATTTCCATTTTCGAACGAGTCAAGAATGAAGCCTCAAATTGTTACGAATTGGTTTCATGTTCAAATGAGCCGAGAATGGTCTTACAAGAGTTTACAAGTGGTTTCCATGTTAATACGAGTCAAAAAGGAAGCTATAAGTTGTTTACAAGTTCGAACAACTCAAGAATGATGGTAGAAGAGTTTACAAGTTGTTTCCATGTTCAAATGAGTCAAGAATGAAGCTACAACTTGTTTGCAAGTTCGAACGAGTCAAGAATGATCATACAAGAGTATACAAGTTGTTTCCATATTCAAATGAGTCAAGAATGAAGCCATAAGTTGTTTCCAAGTTCGAACGAATCAAGAATGAAGCCTCAAATTGTTACGAATTAGGTTCATGTTCAAATGAGCCAGGAATGGTCCTAGAAGACTTACGTTGTTTCCATGTTCAAGGTAGTCAAGAATGTAGCTTACGAATTCGTTTCATTTCAAAATAAGCCAAGAATGGTCCTACATGAGTTTACAAGTTGTTTCCATATTCAAACGAGTCAAGAATGAAGCCACAAGTTGTTTCCAAGTTCGAACGAGTCAAGAATGAAGCCTCAAATTGTTACGAATTAGGTTCATGTTCAAATGAGCCAAGAATGGTCCCAGAAGAGTTATGTTGTTTCCATAATCAATGGAGTCAAGAATGTAGCTTACGAATTCGTTTCATGTTAAAATCAGCCAAGAATGTTCCTACATGAGTTTACAAGTTGTTTCGATGTGCAAACGAGTCAATAATGAAGCTACAAGTTCGAACGAGTCAAGAATGATGCTACAAGAGTTTACAAGTAGTTGCCAAGTTCAAACGGGTAAAGAATGAAGCTACAAGTTTTTTTCACGGTTAAACGAGTCGAGAATGAAGCTATAAGTTTTTTCCGAGCTCGAACGAGTCAAGAATAATGCTACAAGAGTTTACAAGTTGTTTCCATGTTCAAACTAGTCAAGATGAAGCTACAAGTTATTTCCAGTTTCGAACGAGTCAAGAATGAAGCCTCAAATTGTTACGAATTGGTTTCATGTTCAAATGAGCCGAGAATGGTCTTACAAGAGTTAACAAGTGGTTTCCATGTTAATACGAGTCAAAAAGGAAGCTATAAGTTGTTTACAAGTTCGAACAACTCAAGAATGATGGTAGAAGAGTTTACAAGTTGTTTCCATGTTCAAATGAGTCAAGAATGAAGCTACAACTTGTTTGCAAGTTTGAACGAGTCAAGAATGATCATACAAGAGTATACAAGTTGTTTCCATATTCAAATGAGTCAAGAATGAAGCCATAAGTTGTTTCCAAGTTCGAACGAATCAAGAATGAAGCCTCAAATTGTTACGAATTAGGTTCATGTTCAAATGAACCAGGAATGGTCCTAGAAGAGTTACGTTGTTTCCATGTTCAAGGTAGTCAAGAATGTAGCTTACGAATTCGTTTCATTTCAAAATAAGCCAAGAATGGTCCTACATGAGTTTACAAGTTGTTTCCATATTCAAACGAGTCAAGAATGAAGCCACAAGTTGTTTCCAAGTTCGAACGAGTCAAGAATGAAGCCTCAAATTGTTACGAATTAGGTTCATGTTCAAATGAGCCAAGAATGGTCCCAGAAGAGTTATGTTGTTTCCATAATCAATGGAGTCAAGAATGTAGCTTACGAATTCGTTTCATGTTAAAATCAGCCAAGAATGTTCCTACATGAGTTTACAAGTTGTTTCGATGTGCAAACGAGTCAATAATGAAGCTACAAGTTCGAACGAGTCAAGAATGATGCTACAAGAGTTTACAAGTAGTTTCCAAGTTCAAACGGGTAAAGAATGAAGCTACAAGTTTTTTTCACGGTTAAACGAGTCGAGAATGAAGCTATAAGTTGTTTCCGAGCTCGAACGAGTCAAGAATAATGCTACAAGAGTTTACAAGTTGTTTCCATGTTCAAACTAGTCAAGATGAAGCTACAAGTTATTTCCATTTTCGAACGAGTCAAGAATGAAGCCTCAAATTGTTACGAATTGGTTTCATGTTCAAATGAGCCGAGAATGGTCTTACAAGAGTTTACAAGTGGTTTCCATGTTAATACGAGTCAAAAAGGAAGCTATAAGTTGTTTACAAGTTCGAACAACTCAAGAATGATGGTAGAAGAGTTTACAAGTTGTTTCCATGTTCAAATGAGTCAAGAATGAAGCTACAACTTGTTTGCAAGTTCGAACGAGTCAAGAATGATCATACAAGAGTATACAAGTTGTTTCCATATTCAAATGAGTCAAGAATGAAGCCATAAGTTGTTTCCAAGTTCGAACGAATCAAGAATGAAGCCTCAAATTGTTACGAATTAGGTTCATGTTCAAATGAGCCAGGAATGGTCCTAGAAGAGTTACGTTGTTTCCATGTTCAAGATAGTCAAGAATGTAGCTTACGAATTCGTTTCATTTCAAAATAAGCCAAGAATGGTCCTACATGAGTTTACAAGTTGTTTCCATATTCAAACGAGTCAAGAATGAAGCCACAAGTTGTTTCCAAGTTCGAACGAGTCAAGAATGAAGCCTCAAATTGTTACGAATTAGGTTCATGTTCAAATGAGCCAAGAATGGTCCCAGAAGAGTTATGTTGTTTCCATAATCAATGGAGTCAAGAATGTAGCTTACGAATTCGTTTCATGTTAAAATCAGCCAAGAATGTTCCTACATGAGTTTACAAGTTGTTTCGATGTGCAAACGAGTCAATAATGAAGCTACAACTTCGAACGAGTCAAGAATGATGCTACAAGAGTTTACAAGTAGTTCCAAGTTCAAACGGGTAAAGAATGAAGCTACAAGTTTTTTTCACGGTTAAACGAGTCGAGAATGAAGCTATAAGTTGTTTCCGAGCTCGAACGAGTCAAGAATAATGCTACAAGAGTTTACAAGTTGTTTCCATGTTCAAACTAGTCAAGATGAAGCTACAAGTTATTTCCATTTTCGAACGAGTCAAGAATGAAGCCTCAAATTGTTACGAATTGGTTTCATGTTCAAATGAGCCGAGAATGGTCTTACAAGAGTTTACAAGTGGTTTCCATGTTAATACGAGTCAAAAAGGAAGCTATAAGTTGTTTACAAGTTCGAACAACTCAAGAATGATGGTAGAAGAGTTTACAAGTTGTTTCCATGTTCAAATGAGTCAAGAATGAAGCTACAACTTGTTTGCAAGTTCGAGCGAGTCAAGAATGATCATACAAGAGTATAAAAGTTGTTTCCATATTCAAATGAGTCAAGAATGAAGCCAAAAGTTGTTTCCAAGTTCGAACGAATCAAGAATGAAGCCTCAAATTATTACGAATTAGGTTCATGTTCAAATGAACCAGGAATGGTCCTAGAAGAGTTACGTTGTTTCCATGTTCAAGGTAGTCAAGAATGTAGCTTACGAATTCGTTTCATTTCAAAATAAGCCAAGAATGGTCCTACATGAGTTTACAAGTTGTTTCGATGTGCAAACGAGTCAATAATGAAGCTACAAGTTCGAACGAGTCAAGAATGATGCTACAAGAGTTTACAAGTAGTTGCCAAGTTCAAACGGGTAAAGAATGAAGCTACAAGTTTTTTTCACGGTTAAACGAGTCGAGAATGAAGCTATAAGTTGTTTCCGAGCTCGAACGAGTCAAGAATAATGCTACAAGAGTTTACAAGTTGTTTCCATGTTCAAACTAGTCAAGATGAAGCTACAAGTTATTTCCATTTTCGAACAAGTCAAGAATGAAGCCTCAAATTGTTACGAATTGGTTTCATGTTCAAATGAGCCGAGAATGGTCTTACAAGAGTTTACAAGTGGTTTCCATGTTAATACGAGTCAAAAAGGAAGCTATAAGTTGTTTACAAGTTCGAACAACTCAAGAATGATGGTAGAAGAGTTTACAAGTTGTTTCCATGTTCAAATGAGTCAAGAATGAAGCTACAACTTGTTTGCAAGTTCGAACGAGTCAAGAATGATCATACAAGAGTATACAAGTTGTTTCCATATTCAAATGAGTCAAGAATGAAGCCATAAGTTGTTTCCAAGTTCGAACGAATCAAGAATGAAGCCTCAAATTGTTACGAATTAGGTTCATGTTCAAATGAGCCAGGAATGGTCCTAGAAGAGTTACGTTGTTTCCATGTTCAAGGTAGTCAAGAATGTAGCTTACGAATTCGTTTCATTTCAAAATAAGCCAAGAATGGTCCTACATGAGTTTACAAGTTGTTTCCATATTCAAACGAGTCAAGAATGAAGCCACAAGTTGTTTCCAAGTTCGAACGAGTCAAGAATGAAGCCTCAAATTGTTACGAATTAGGTTCATGTTCAAATGAGCCAAGAATGGTCCCAGAAGAGTTATGTTGTTTCCATAATCAATGGAGTCAAGAATGTAGCTTACGAATTCATTTCATTTCAAAATAAGCCAAGAATGGTCCTACATGAGTTTACAAGTTGTTTCGATGTGCAACGAGTCAATAATGAAGCTACAAGTTCGAACGAGTCAAGAATGATGCTACAAGAGTTTACAAGTAGTTGCCAAGTTCAAACGGGTAAAGAATGAAGCTACAAGTTTTTTTCACGGTTAAACGAGTCGAGAATGAAGCTATAAGTTGTTTCCGAGCTCGAACGAGTCAAGAATAATGCTACAAGAGTTTACAAGTTGTTTCCATGTTCAAACTAGTCAAGATGAAGCTACAAGTTATTTCCATTTTCGAACGAGTCAAGAATGAAGCCTCAAATTGTTACGAATTTGTTTCATGTTCAAATGAGCCGAGAATGGTCTTACAAGAGTTTACAAGTGGTTTCCATGTTAATACGAGTCAAAAAGGAAGCTATAAGTTGTTTACAAGTTCGAACAACTCAAGAATGATGGTAGAAGAGTTTACAAGTTGTTTCCATGTTCAAATGAGTCAAGAATGAAGCTACAACTTGTTTGCAAGTTCGAACGAGTCAAGAATGATCATACAAGAGTATACAAGTTGTTTCCATATTCAAATGAGTCAAGAATGAAGCCATAAGTTGTTTTCAAGTTCGAACGAATCAAGAATGAAGCCTCAAATTGTTACGAATTAGGTTCATGTTCAAATGAGCCGAGAATGGTCTTACAAGAGTTTACAAGTGGTTTCCATGTTAATACGAGTCAAAAAGGAAGCTATAAGTTGTTTACAAGTTCGAACAACTCAAGAATGATGGTAGAAGAGTTTACAAGTTGTTTCCATGTTCAAATGAGTCAAGAATGAAGCTACAACTTGTTTGCAAGTTCGAACGAGTCAAGAATGATCATACAAGAGTATACAAGTTGTTTCCATATTCAAATGAGTCAAGAATGAAGCCATAAGTTGTTTGCAAGTTCGAACGAATCAAGAATGAAGCCTCAAATTGTTACGAATTAGGTTCATGTTCAAATGAACCAGGAATGGTCCTAGAAGAGTTACGTTGTTTCCATGTTCAAGGTAGTCAAGAATGTAGCTTACGAATTCGTTTCATTTCAAAATAAGCCAAGAATGGTCCTACATGAGTTTACAAGTTGTTTCCATATTCAAACGAGTCAAGAATGAAGCCACAAGTTGTTTCCAAGTTTGAACGAGTCAAGAATGAAGCCTCAAATTGTTACGAATTAGGTTCATGTTCAAATGAGCCAAGAATGGTCCCAGAAGAGTTATGTTGTTTCCATAATCAATGGAGTCAAGAATGTAGCTTACGAATTCGTTTCATGTTAAAATCAGCCAAGAATGTTCCTACATGAGTTTACAAGTTGTTTCGATGTGCAAACGAGTCAATAATGAAGCTACAAGTTTGAACGAGTCAAGAATGATGCTACAAGAGTTTACAAGTAGTTTCCAAGTTCAAACGGGTAAAGAATGAAGCTACAAGTTTTTTTCACGGTTAAACGAGTCGAGAATGAAGCTATAAGTTGTTTCCGAGCTCGAACGAGTCAAGAATAATGCTACAAGAGTTTACAAGTTGTTTCCATGTTCAAACTAGTCAAGATGAAGCTACAAGTTATTTCCATTTTCGAACAAGTCAAGAATGAAGCCTCAAATTGTTACGAATTGGTTTCATGTTCAAATGAGCCGAGAATGGTCTTACAAGAGTTTACAAGTGGTTTCCATGTTAATACGAGTCAAAAAGGAAGCTATAAGTTGTTTACAAGTTCGAACAACTCAAGAATGATGGTAGAAGAGTTTACAAGTTGTTTCCATGTTCAAATGAGTCAAGAATGAAGCTACAACTTGTTTGCAAGTTCGAACGAGTCAAGAATGATCATACAAGAGTATACAAGTTGTTTCCATATTCAAATGAGTCAAGAATGAAGCCACAAGTTGTTTCCAAGTTCGAACGAATCAAGAATGAAGCCTCAAATTGTTACGAATTAGGTTCATGTTCAAATGAGCCAGGAATGGTCCTAGAAGAGTTACGTTGTTTCCATGTTCAAGGTAGTCAAGAATGTAGCTTACGAATTCGTTTCATTTCAAAATAAGCCAAGAATGGTCCTACATGAGTTTACAAGTTGTTTCCATATTCAAACGAGTCAAGAATGAAGCCACAAGTTGTTTCCAAGTTCGAACGAGTCAAGAATGAAGCCTCAAATTGTTACGAATTAGGTTCATGTTCAAATGAGCCAAGAATGGTCCCAGAAGAGTTATGTTGTTTCCATAATCAATGGAGTCAAGAATGTAGCTTACGAATTCGTTTCATGTTAAAATCAGCCAAGAATATTCCTACATGAGTTTACAAGTTGTTTCGATGTGCAAACGAGTCAATAATGAAGCTACAAGTTCGAACGAGTCAAGAATGATGCTACAAGAGTTTACAAGTAGTTTCCAAGTTCAAACGGGTAAAGAATGAAGCTACAAGTTTTTTTCACGGTTAAACGAGTCGAGAATGAAGCTATAAGTTGTTTCCGAGCTCGAACGAGTCAAGAATAATGCTACAAGAGTTTACAAGTTGTTTCCATGTTCAAACTAGTCAAGATGAAGCTACAAGTTATTTCCATTTTTGAACGAGTCAAGAATGAAGCCTCAAATTGTTACGAATTGGTTTCATGTTCAAATGAGCCGAGAATGGTCTTACAAGAGTTTACAAGTGGTTTCCATGTTAATACGAGTCAAAAAGGAAGCTATAAGTTGTTTACAAGTTCGAACAACTCAAGAATGATGGTAGAAGAGTTTACAAGTTGTTTCCATGTTCAAATGAGTCAAGAATGAAGCTACAACTTGTTTGCAAGTTCGAACGAGTCAAGAATGATCATACAAGAGTATACAAGTTGTTTCCATATTCAAATGAGTCAAGAATGAAGCCACAAGTTGTTTCCAAGTTCGAACGAATCAAGAATGAAGCCTCAAATTGTTACGAATTAGGTTCATGTTCAAATGAGCCAAGAATGGTCCCAGAAGAGTTATGTTGTTTCCATAATCAATGGAGTCAAGAATGTAGCTTACGAATTCATTTCATTTCAAAATAAGCCAAGAATGGTCCTACATGAGTTTACAAGTTGTTTCGATGTGCAACGAGTCAATAATGAAGCTACAAGTTCGAACGAGTCAAGAATGATGCTACAAGAGTTTACAAGTAGTTGCCAAGTTCAAACGGGTAAAGAATGAAGCTACAAGTTTTTTTCACGGTTAAACGAGTCGAGAATGAAGCTATAAGTTGTTTCCGAGCTCGAACGAGTCAAGAATAATGCTACAAGAGTTTACAAGTTGTTTCCATGTTCAAACTAGTCAAGATGAAGCTACAAGTTATTTCCATTTTCGAACGAGTCAAGAATGAAGCCTCAAATTGTTACGAATTTGTTTCATGTTCAAATGAGCCGAGAATGGTCTTACAAGAGTTTACAAGTGGTTTCCATGTTAATACGAGTCAAAAAGGAAGCTATAAGTTGTTTACAAGTTCGAACAACTCAAGAATGATGGTAGAAGAGTTTACAAGTTGTTTCCATGTTCAAATGAGTCAAGAATGAAGCTACAACTTGTTTGCAAGTTCGAACGAGTCAAGAATGATCATACAAGAGTATACAAGTTGTTTCCATATTCAAATGAGTCAAGAATGAAGCCATAAGTTGTTTTCAAGTTCGAACGAATCAAGAATGAAGCCTCAAATTGTTACGAATTAGGTTCATGTTCAAATGAGCCGAGAATGGTCTTACAAGAGTTTACAAGTGGTTTCCATGTTAATACGAGTCAAAAAGGAAGCTATAAGTTGTTTACAAGTTCGAACAACTCAAGAATGATGGTAGAAGAGTTTACAAGTTGTTTCCATGTTCAAATGAGTCAAGAATGAAGCTACAACTTGTTTGCAAGTTCGAACGAGTCAAGAATGATCATACAAGAGTATACAAGTTGTTTCCATATTCAAATGAGTCAAGAATGAAGCCATAAGTTGTTTGCAAGTTCGAACGAATCAAGAATGAAGCCTCAAATTGTTACGAATTAGGTTCATGTTCAAATGAACCAGGAATGGTCCTAGAAGAGTTACGTTGTTTCCATGTTCAAGGTAGTCAAGAATGTAGCTTACGAATTCGTTTCATTTCAAAATAAGCCAAGAATGGTCCTACATGAGTTTACAAGTTGTTTCCATATTCAAACGAGTCAAGAATGAAGCCACAAGTTGTTTCCAAGTTTGAACGAGTCAAGAATGAAGCCTCAAATTGTTACGAATTAGGTTCATGTTCAAATGAGCCAAGAATGGTCCCAGAAGAGTTATGTTGTTTCCATAATCAATGGAGTCAAGAATGTAGCTTACGAATTCGTTTCATGTTAAAATCAGCCAAGAATGTTCCTACATGAGTTTACAAGTTGTTTCGATGTGCAAACGAGTCAATAATGAAGCTACAAGTTTGAACGAGTCAAGAATGATGCTACAAGAGTTTACAAGTAGTTTCCAAGTTCAAACGGGTAAAGAATGAAGCTACAAGTTTTTTTCACGGTTAAACGAGTCGAGAATGAAGCTATAAGTTGTTTCCGAGCTCGAACGAGTCAAGAATAATGCTACAAGAGTTTACAAGTTGTTTCCATGTTCAAACTAGTCAAGATGAAGCTACAAGTTATTTCCATTTTCGAACAAGTCAAGAATGAAGCCTCAAATTGTTACGAATTGGTTTCATGTTCAAATGAGCCGAGAATGGTCTTACAAGAGTTTACAAGTGGTTTCCATGTTAATACGAGTCAAAAAGGAAGCTATAAGTTGTTTACAAGTTCGAACAACTCAAGAATGATGGTAGAAGAGTTTACAAGTTGTTTCCATGTTCAAATGAGTCAAGAATGAAGCTACAACTTGTTTGCAAGTTCGAACGAGTCAAGAATGATCATACAAGAGTATACAAGTTGTTTCCATATTCAAATGAGTCAAGAATGAAGCCATAAGTTGTTTCCAAGTTCGAACGAATCAAGAATGAAGCCTCAAATTGTTACGAATTAGGTTCATGTTCAAATGAGCCAGGAATGGTCCTAGAAGAGTTACGTTGTTTCCATGTTCAAGGTAGTCAAGAATGTAGCTTACGAATTCGTTTCATTTCAAAATAAGCCAAGAATGGTCCTACATGAGTTTACAAGTTGTTTCCATATTCAAACGAGTCAAGAATGAAGCCACAAGTTGTTTCCAAGTTCGAACGAGTCAAGAATGAAGCCTCAAATTGTTACGAATTAGGTTCATGTTCAAATGAGCCAAGAATGGTCCCAGAAGAGTTATGTTGTTTCCATAATCAATGGAGTCAAGAATGTAGATTACGAATTCGTTTCATGTTAAAATCAGCCAAGAATATTCCTACATGAGTTTACAAGTTGTTTCGATGTGCAAACGAGTCAATAATGAAGCTACAAGTTCGAACGAGTCAAGAATGATGCTACAAGAGTTTACAAGTAGTTTCCAAGTTCAAACGGGTAAAGAATGAAGCTACAAGTTTTTTTCACGGTTAAACGAGTCGAGAATGAAGCTATAAGTTGTTTCCGAGCTCGAACGAGTCAAGAATAATGCTACAAGAGTTTACAAGTTGTTTCCATGTTCAAACTAGTCAAGATGAAGCTACAAGTTATTTCCATTTTTGAACGAGTCAAGAATGAAGCCTCAAATTGTTACGAATTGGTTTCATGTTCAAATGAGCCGAGAATGGTCTTACAAGAGTTTACAAGTGGTTTCCATGTTAATACGAGTCAAAAAGGAAGCTATAAGTTGTTTACAAGTTCGAACAACTCAAGAATGATGGTAGAAGAGTTTACAAGTTGTTTCCATGTTCAAATGAGTCAAGAATGAAGCTACAACTTGTTTGCAAGTTCGAACGAGTCAAGAATGATCATACAAGAGTATACAAGTTGTTTCCATATTCAAATGAGTCAAGAATGAAGCCACAAGTTGTTTCCAAGTTCGAACGAATCAAGAATGAAACCTCAAATTGTTACGAATTAGGTTCATGTTCAAATGAGCCAAGAATGGTCCTAGAAAAGTTATGTTGTTTCCATGTTCAACGGAGTCAAGAATGTAGCTTACGAATTCGTTTCATTTTAAAATAAACCAAGAATGGTCCTACTTGAGTTTACAAGTTGTTTTCATGTGCAAACGAGTCAATAATGAAGCTACAAGTTCGAACGAGTCAAGAATAATGCTACAAGAGTTTACAAGTTGTTTCCATGTTCAAACAAATCAAGATGAAGCTACAAGTTATTTTCATTTTCGAACGAGTCAAGAATGAAGACTCAAATTGTTACGAATTGGTTTCATGTTCAAATGAGCCAAGAATGGTCTTACAAGAGTTTACAAGTGGTTTCCATGTTAATACGAGTCAAAAAGGAAGCTATAAGTTGTTTACAAGTTCGAACAACTCAAGAATGATGGTAGAAGAGTTTACAAGTTGTTTCCATGTTCAAATGAGTCAAGAATGAAGCTACAACTTGTTTGCAAGTTCGAACGAGTCAAGAATGATCATACAAGAGTATACAAGTTGTTTCCATATTCAAATGAGTCAAGAATGAAGCCACAAGTTGTTTCCAAGTTCAAACGAATCAAGAATGAAACCTCAAATTGTGACGAATTAGGTTCATGTTCAAATGAGCCAAGAATGGTCCTAGAAAAGTTATGTTGTTTCCATGTTCAACGGAGTCAAGAATGTAGCTTACGAATTCGTTTCATTTTAAAATAAGCCAAGAATGGTCCTACTTGAGTTTAGAAGTTGTTTTCATGTGCAAACGAGTCAATAATGAAGCTACAAGTTCGAACGAGTCAAGAATGATGCTACAAGAGTTTACAAGTAGTTTCCAAGTTCAAACGGGTAACGAATGACGCTACAAGTTGTTTTCACGGTTAAACGAGTCGAGAATGAAGTTATAAGTTGTTTCCGAGCTCGAACGAGTCAAGAATAATGCTACAAGGGTTTACAAATTGTTTCCATGTTCAAACAAGTCAGGATGAAGCTACAAGTTATTTCCATTTTCGAACGAGTCAAGAATGAAGCCTCAAATTGTTACGAATTGGTTTCATGTCCAAATTAGCCAAGAATGGTCTTACAAGAGTTTACAAGTGGTTTCCATGTTAATACGAGTCAAAAAGGAAGCTATAAGTTGTTTACAAGTTCGAACAACTCAAGAATGATGGTAGAAGAGTTTACAAGTTGTTTCCATGTTCAAATGAGTCAAGAATGAAGCTACAACTTGTTTGCAAGTTCGAAGTAGTCAAGAATGATCATACAAGAGTATACAAGTTGTTTCTATATTCAAATGAGTCAAGAATGAAGCCACAAGTTGTTTCCAAGTTCGAACGAATCAAGAATGAAGCCTCAAATTGTTACGAATTAGGTTCATGTTCAAATGAGCCAAGAATGGTCCTAGAAGAGTTATGTTGTTTCTATGTTCAACGGAGTCAAGAATGTAGCTTACGAATTCATTTCATTTTAAAATAAGCCAAGAATGGTCTTACATGAGTTTACAAGTTGTTTCCATGTGCAAACGAGTCAATAATGAAGGTACAAGTTCGAACGAGTCTAGAATGATGCTACAAGAGTTTACAAGTACTTTCCAAGTTCAAACGGGTAAAGAATGAAGCTAAAACTTGTTTCCTAGGGTGAAACGAGTCGAGAATGAAGTGAGAAGTTATTTCCATGCTCGAACGAGTCAAGAATAATGCTACAAGAGGTTACAAGTTGTCTCCATGTCCAAACAAGTCAAGATGAAGCTACAAGTTATTTCCATGTTCGAACGAGTCAAGAATGAAGCCTCAAATTGTTACGAATTGGTTTCATGTTCAAAAGAGCCAAGAATTGTCCTACAATTGTTTACAAGGTGTTTCCATGTTAAAACGAGTAAAATATGAAGCTATATGTTGTTTACAAGTTCGAACAAGTCAAGAATGATTCTAGAAGAGTTTACAAGTTGTTTCAATGTTCGAATTAGTCAAGAATGAAGCTACAACTTGTTTGCAAGTTTGAACGAGTCAAGAATGATCATACAAGAGTTTACAAGTTGTTTCCATATTCAAATGAGTAAAGAATGAAGCCACAAGTTGTTTCCAAGTTCGAACAAGTCAAGAATGAAGCCTCAAATTGTTATAAATTAGGTTCATGTTCAAATGAGCCAAGAATGGTCCCAGAAGAGTTATGTTGTTTCCATAATCAATGGAGTCAAGAATGTTGCTTACGAATTCGTTTCATGTTAAAATCAGCCAAGAATGCTCCTACATGAGTTTACAAGTTGTTTCGATGTGCAAACGAGTCAATAATGAAGCTACAAGTTTGAACGAGTCAAGAATGATGCTACAAGAGTTTACAAGTAGTTTTCAAGTTCAAACGGGTAAAGAATGAAGCTACAAGTTATTTTCACGGTTAAATGAGTCGAGAATGAAGCTATAAGTTATTTCCGAGCTCGAACGAGTCAAGAATAATGCTACAAGAGTTTACAAGTTATTTCCATGTTCAAACAAGTCAAGATGAAGCTACAAGTTATTTCCATTTTTGAACGAGTCAAGAATGAAGCCTCAAATTGTTACGAATTGGTTTCATGTTCAAATGAGCCAAGAATGGTCTTTCAAGAGTTTACAAGTGGTTTCCATGTTAATACGAGTCAAAAATGAAGCTATAAGTTGTTTACAAGTTCGAACAACTCAAGAATGATGGTAGAAGAGTTTACAAGTTGTTTCCATGTTCAAATGAGTCAAGAATGAAGCCACAAGTTATTTCCAAGTTCGAACGAATCAAGAATGAAGCCTCAAATTGTTACGAATTAGGTTCATGTTCAAATGAGCCAAGAATGGTCCTAGAAGAGTTATGTTGTTTCCATGTTCAACGGAGTCAAGAATGTAGCTTACGAATTCGTTTCATTTTAAAATAAGCCAAGAATGGTCCTACATGAGTTTACAGGTTGTTTCCATGTGCAAACGAGTCAATAATGAAGGTACAAGTTCGAACGAGTCAAGAATGATGCTACAAGAGTTTACAAGTAGTTTCCAAGTTCAAACGGGTAAAGAATGAAGCTAAAAGTTGTTTCCTATGGTTAAACGAGTCGAGAATGAAGCTATAAGTTGTTTCCGAGCTCGAACGAGTCAAGAATAATGCTACAAGAGTTTACAAGTTGTTTCCATGTTCAAACAAGTCAAGATGAAGCTACAAGTTATTTCCTTTTTCGAACGAGTCAAGAATGAAGCCTCAAATTGTTACGAATTGGTTTCATGTTCAAATGAGCCAAGAATGGTCTTACAAGAGTTTACAAGTGGTTTCCATGTTAATACGAGTCAAAAATGAAGCTATAAGTTGTTTACAAGATCGAAAAAATCAAGAATGATGCTAGAAGAGTTTACAAGTTGTTTCCATGTTCAAATGAGTCAAGAATTAAGCTACAACTTGTTTGCAAGTTCGAACGAGTCAAGAATGATCATACAAGAGTATACAAGTTGTTTCCATATTCAAATGAGTCAAGAATGAAGCCATAAGTTGTTTCCAAGTTCGAACGAATAAAGTATGAAGCCTCAAATTGTTACGAATTAGGTTCATGTTCAAATGAGCCAGGAATGGTCCTAGAAGAGTTATGTTGTTTCCATGTTCAATGTAGTCAAGAATGTAGCTTACGAATTCGTTTCATTTCAAAATAAGCCAAGAATGGTCCTACATGAGTTTACAAGTTGTTTCCATGTGCAGACGAGTCAATAATGAAGCTACAAGTTCGAACGAGTCAAGAATAATGCTACAAGAGTTTAAAAGTTGTTTCCATGTTCAAACAAGTCAAGATGAAGCTATAAGTTATTTCCATTTTCGAACGAGTAAAGAATGAAGCCTCAAATTGTTACGAATTGGTTTCATGTTCAAATGAGCCAAGACTGGTCTTACAAGAGTTTACAAGTGGTTTCCATGTTAATACGAGTCTAAAAGGATGCTATAAGTTGTTTACAAGTTCGAACAACTCAAGAATGATGGTAGAAGAGTTTACAAGTTGTTTCCATGTTCAAATGAGTCAAGAATGAAGCTACAACTTGTTTGCAAGTTCGAACGAGTCAAGAATGATCATACAAGAGTATACAAGTTGTTTCCATATTCAAATGAGTCAAGAATTATGCCACAATTTGTTTCCATGTTCGAATGAATCAAGATTGAAGCCTCAAATTGTTACGAATTAGGTTCATGTTCAAATGAGCCAAGAATGGTCCTAGAAGAGTTATGTTGTTTCCATGTTCAACGGAGTCAAGAATGTAGCTTACGAATTCGTTTCATTTTAAAATAAGCCAAGAATGGTCCTACTTGAGTTTACAAGTTGTTTCCATGTGCAAACGAGTCAATAATGAAGCTACAAGTTCGAACGAGTCAAGAATAATGCTACAAGAGTTTAAAAGTTGTTTCCATGTTCAAACAAGTCAAGATGAAGCTACAAGTTATTTCCATTTTCGAACGAGTAAAGAATGAAGCCTCAAATTGTTACGAATTGGTTTCATGTTCAAATGAGCCAAGACTGGTCTTACAAGAGTTTACAAGTCGTTTCCATGTTAATACGAGTCAAAAAGGATGCTATAAGTTGTTTACAAGTTCGAACAACTCAAGAATGATGGTAGAAGAGTTTACAAGTTGTTTCCATGTTCAAATGAGTCAAGAATGAAGCTACAACTTGTTTGCAAGTTCGAACGAGTCAAGAATGATCATACAAGAGTATACAAGTTGTTTCCATATTCAAATGAGTCAAGAATTATGCCACAATTTGTTTCCAAGTTTGAATGAATCAAGATTGAAGCCTCAAATTGTTACGAATTAGCTTCATGTTCAAATTAGCCAAGAATGGTCCTAGAAGAGTTATGTTGTTTCCATGTTCAACGGAGTCAAGAATGTAGCTTACGAATTCGTTTCATTTTAAAATAAGCCAAGAATGGTCCTACTTGAGTTTACAAGTTGTTTCCATGTGCAAACGAGTCAATAATGAAGGTACAAGTTCGAACGAGTCAAGAATGATGCTACAAGAATTTACAAGTAGTGTCTAAGTTCAAACGGGTAAAGAATGAAGCTAAAAGTTGTTTCCTAGGGTGAAACGAGTCGAGAATGAAGCGAGAAGTTATTTCCGTGCTCGAACGAGTCAAGAATAAAGCTACAAGAGGTTACAAGTTGTCTCCATGTCCAAACAAGTCAAGATGAAGCTACAAGTTATTTCCATGTTCGAACGAGTCAAGAATGAAGCCTCAAATTGTTACGAATTGGTTTCATGTTCAAATGAGCCAAGAATTGTCCTACAATTGTTTACAAGGTGTTTTCATGTTAAAACGAGTAAAAAATGAAGCTATAAGTTGTTTACAAGTTCGAACAAGTCAAGAATGATTCTAGAAGAGTTTACAAGTTGTTTCAATGTTCGAATGAGTCAAGAATGAAGCTACAACTTGTTTGCAAGTTCGAACGAGTCAAGAATGATCATACAAGAGTTTACAAGTTGTTTTCATATTCAAATGAGTCAAGAATGAAGTCACAAGTTGTTTCCAAGTTCGAACGAATCAAGATTGAAGCCTCAAATTGTTACGAATTAGGTTCATGTTCAAATGAGCCAAGAATGGTCCCAGAAGAGTTATATTGTTTCCATAATCAATGGAGTCAAGAATGTAGCTTACAAATTCGTTTCATGTTAAAATCAGCCAAGAATGCTCTTACATGAGTTTACAAGTTGTTTCGATGTGCAAACGAGTCAATAATGAAGCTACAAGTTCGAACGAGTCAAGAATGATGCTACAAGATTTTACAAGTAGTTTCCAAGTTCAAACGGGTAAAGAATGAAGCTACAAGTTGTTTTCACGGTTAAACGAGTCGAGAATGAAGCTATAAGTTGTTTCCGAGCTCGAACGAGTCAAGAATAATGCTACAAGAGTTTACAAGTTGTTTCCATGTTCAAACAAGTCAAAATGAAGCTACAAGTTATTTCCTTTTTCGAACGAGTCAAGAATGAAGCCTCAAATTGTTTCGAATTGGTTTCATGTTAAAATGAGCCAAGAATGGTCTTACAAGAGTTTACAAGTGGTTTCCATGTTAATACGAGTCAAAAATGAAGCTATAAGTTGTTTACAAGTTCGAACAAATCAAGAATGACGCTAGAAGAGTTTACAAGTTGTTTCCATGTTCAAATGAGTCAAGAATGAAGTTACAACTTGTTTGCAAGTTCGAACTAGTCAAGCATGATCATACAAGAGTATACAAGTTGTTTCCATATTCATATGAGTCAAGAATGAAGCCACAAGTTGTTTCCATGTTCGAACGAATCAAGAATGAAGCCTCAAATTGTTACGAATTAGGTTCATGTTCAAATGAGCCAAGAATGGTCCTAGAAAAGTTATGTTGTTTCCATGTTCAACGGAGTCAAGAATGTAGCTTACGAATTCGTTTCATTTTAAAATAAGCCAAGAATGGTCCTACTTGAGTTTACAAGTTGTTTCCATGTGCAAACGAGTCAATAATGAAGCTACAAGTTCGAACGAGTCAAGAATAATGCTACAAGAGTTTAAAAGTTGTTTCCATGTTCAAACAAGTCAAGATGAAGCTACAAGTTATTTCCATTTTCGAACGAGTAAAGAATGAAGCCTCAAATTGTTACGAATTGGTTTCATGTTCAAATGAGCCAAGACTGGTCTTACAAGAGTTTACAAGTGGTTTCCATGTTAATACGAGTCAAAAAGGATGCTATAAGTTGTTTACAAGTTCGAACAACTCAAGAATGATGGTAGAAGAGTTTACAAGTTGTTTCCATGTTCAAATGAGTCAAGATTGAAGCTACAACTTGTTTGCAAGTTCGAACGAGTCAAGAATGATCATACAAGAGTATACAAGTTGTTTCCATATTCAAATGAGTCAAGAATTATGCCACAATTTGTTTCCAAGTTTGAATGAATCAAGATTGAAGCCTCAAATTGTTACGAATTAGCTTCATGTTCAAATTAGCCAAGAATGGTCCTAGAAGAGTTATGTTGTTTCCATGTTCAACGGAGTCAAGAATGTAGCTTACGAATTCGTTTCATTTTAAAATAAGCCAAGAATGGTCCTACTTGAGTTTACAAGTTGTTTCCATGTGCAAACGAGTCAATAATGAAGGTACAAGTTCGAACGAGTCAAGAATGATGCTACAAGAGTTTACAAGTAGTTTCTAAGTTCAAACGGGTAAAGAATGAAGCTAAAAGTTGTTTCCTAGGGTGAAACGAGTCGAGAATGAAGCGAGAAGTTATTTCCGTGCTCGAACGAGTCAAGAATAAAGCTACAAGAGGTTACAAGTTGTCTCCATGTCCAAAAAAGTCAAGATGAAGCTACAAGTTATTTCCATGTTCGAACGAGTCAAGAATGAAGCCACAAATTGTTACGAATTGGTTTCATGTTCAAATGAGCCAAGAATTGTCCTACAATTGTTTACAAGGTGTTTTCATGTTAAAACGAGTAAAAAATGAAGCTATAAGTTGTTTACAAGTTCGAACAAGTCAAGAATGATTCTAGAAGAGTTTACAAGTTGTTTCAATGTTCGAATGAGTCAAGAATGAAGCTACAACTTGTTTGCAAGTTCGAACGAGTCAAGAATGATCATACAAGAGTTTACAAGTTGTTTTCATATTCAAATGAGTCAAGAATGAAGTCACAAGTTGTTTCCAAGTTCGAACGAATCAAGATTGAAGCCTCAAAATGTTACGAATTAGGTTCATGTTCAAATGAGCCAAGAATGGTCCCAGAAGAGTTATATTGTTTCCATAATCAATGGAGTCAAGAATGTAGCTTACAAATTCGTTTCATGTTAAAATCAGCCAAGAATGCTCTTACATGAGTTTACAAGTTGTTTCGATGTGCAAACGAGTCAATAATGAAGCTACAAGTTCGAACGAGTCAAGAATGATGCTACAAGATTTTACAAGTAGTTTCCAAGTTCAAACGGGTAAAGAATGAAGCTACAAGTTGTTTTCACGGTTAAACGAGTCGAGAATGAAACTATAAGTTGTTTCCGAGCTCGAACGAGTCAAGAATAATGCTACAAGAGTTTACAAGTTGTTTCCATGTTCAAACAAGTCAAAATGAAGCTACAAGTTATTTCCTTTTTCGAACGAGTCAAGAATGAAGCCTCAAATTGTTTCGAATTGGTTTCATGTTCAAATGAGCCAAGAATGGTCTTACAAGAGTTTACAAGTGGTTTCCATGTTAATACGAGTCAAAAATGAAGCTATAAGTTGTTTACAAGTTCGAACAAATCAAGAATGACGCTAGAAGAGTTTACAAGTTGTTTCCATGTTCAAATGAGTCAAGAATGAAGTTACAACTTGTTTGCAAGTTCGAACGAGTCAAGCATGATCATACAAGAGTATACAAGTTGTTTCCATATTCATATGAGTCAAGAATGAAGCCACAAGTTGTTTCCATGTTCGAACGAATCAAGAATGAAGCCTCAAATTGTTACGAATTAGGTTCATGTTCAAATGAGCCAAGAATGGTCCTAGAAAAGTTATGTTGTTTCCATGTTCAACGGAGTCAAGAATGTAGCTTACGAATTCGTTTCATTTTAAAATAAGCCAAGAATGGTCCTACTTGAGTTTACAAGTTGTTTCCATGTGCAAACGAGTCAATAATGAAGCTACAAGTTCGAACGAGTCAAGAATAATGCTACAAGAGTTTAAAAGTTGTTTCCATGTTCAAACAAGTCAAGATGAAGCTACAAGTTATTTCCATTTTCGAACAAGTAAAGAATGAAGCCTCAAATTGTTACGAATTGGTTTCATGTTCAAATGAGCCAAGACTGGTCTTACAAGAGTTTACAAGTGGTTTCCATGTTAATACGAGTCAAAAAGGATGCTATAAGTTGTTTACAAGTTCGAACAACTCAAGAATGATGGTAGAAGAGTTTACAAGTTGTTTCCATGTTCAAATGAGTCAAGAATGAAGCTACAACTTGTTTGCAAGTTCGAACGAGTCAAGAATGATCATACAAGAGTATACAAGTTGTTTCCATATTCAAATGAGTCAAGAATTATGCCACAATTTGTTTCCAAGTTTGAATGAATCAAGATTGAAGCCTCAAATTGTTACGAATTAGCTTCATGTTCAAATTAGCCAAGAATGGTCCTAGAAGAGTTATGTTGTTTCCATGTTCAACGGAGTCAAGAATGTAGCTTACGAATTCGTTTCATTTTAAAATAAGCCAAGAATGGTCCTACTTGAGTTTACAAGTTGTTTCCATGTGCAAACGAGTCAATAATGAAGGTACAAGTTCGAACGAGTCAAGAATGATGCTACAAGAGTTTACAAGTAGTTTCTAAGTTCAAACGGGTAAAGAATGAAGCTAAAAGTTGTTTCCTAGGGTGAAACGAGTCGAGAATGAAGCGAGAAGTTATTTCCGTGCTCGAACGAGTCAAGAATAAAGCTACAAGAGGTTACAAGTTGTCTCCATGTCCAAACAAGTCAAGATGAAGCTACAAGTTATTTCCATGTTCGAACGAGTCAAGAATGAAGCCTCAAATTGTTACGAATTGGTTTCATGTTCAAATGAGCCAAGAATTGTCCTACAATTGTTTACAAGGTGTTTTCATGTTAAAACGAGTAAAAAATGAAGCTATAAGTTGTTTACAAGTTCGAACAAGTCAAGAATGATTCCAAAAGAGTTTACAAGTTGTTTCAATGTTCGAATGAGTCAAGAATGAAGCTACAACTTGTTTGCAAGTTCGAACGAGTCAAGAATGATCATACAAGAGTTTACAAGTTGTTTTCATATTAAAATGAGTCAAGAATGAAGTCACAAGTTGTTTCCAAGTTCGAACGAATCAAGATTGAAGCCTCAAATTGTTACGAATTTGGTTCATGTTCAAATGAGTCAAGAATGGTCCCAGAAGAGTTATATTGTTTCCATAATCAATGGAGTCAAGAATGTAGCTTACAAATTCGTTTCATGTTAAAATCAGCCAAGAATGCTCTTACATGAGTTTACAAGTTGTTTCGATGTGCAAACGAGTCAATAATGAAGCTACAAGTTCGAACGAGTCAAGAATGATGCTACAAGATTTTACAAGTAGTTTCCAAGTTCAAACGGGTAAAGAATGAAGCTACAAGTTGTTTTCACGGTTAAACGAGTCGAGAATGAAGCTATAAGTTGTTTCCGAGCTCGAACGAGTCAAGAATAATGCTACAAGAGTTTACAAGTTGTTTCCATGTTCAAACAAGTCAAAATGAAGCTACAAGTTATTTCCTTTTTCGAACGAGTCAAGAATGAAGCCTCAAATTGTTTCGAATTGGTTTCATGTTCAAATGAGCCAAGAATGGTCTTACAAGAGTTTACAAGTGGTTTCCATGTTAATACGAGTCAAAAATGAAGCTATAAGTTGTTTACAAGTTCGAACAAATCAAGAATGACGCTAGAAGAGTTTACAAGTTGTTTCCATGTTCAAATGAGTCAAGAATGAAGATACAACTTGTTTGCAAGTTCGAACGAGTCAAGCATGATCATACAAGAGTATACAAGTTGTTTCCATATTCATATGAGTCAAGAATGAAGCCACAAGTTGTTTCCATGTTTGAACGAATCAAGAATGAAGCCTCAAATTGTTACGAATTAGGTTCATGTTCAAATGAGCCAAGAATGGTCCTAGAAGAGTTATGTTGTTTCCATGTTCAACGGAGTCAAGAATGTAGCTTACGAATTCGTTTCATTTTAAAATAAGCCAAGAATGATCCTACATGAGTTTACAAGTTGTTTCCATGTGCAAACGAGTCAATAATGAAGGTACAAGTTCGAACGAGTCAAGAATGATGCTACAGGAGTTTACAAGTAGTTTCCAAGTTCAAACGGGTAAAGAATGAAGCTAAAAGTTGTTTCCTAGGGTGAAACGAGTCGAGAATGAAGCGAGAAGTTATTTCTGTGCTCGAACGTGTCAAGAATAATTCTACAAGAGGTTACAAGTTGTCTCCATGTCCAAACAAGTCAAGATGAAGCTACAAGTTATTTCCATGTTCGAACGAGTCAAGAATGAAGCCTCAAATTGTTACGAATTGGTTTCATGTTCAAATGAGCCAAGAATTGTCCTACAATTGTATACAAGGTGTTTCCATGTTAAAACGAGTAAAAAATGAAGCTATAAGTTGTTTACAAGTTCGAACAAGTCAAGAATGATTCTAGAAGAGTTTTCAAGTTGTTTCAATGTTCGAATGAGTCAAGAATGAAGCTACAACTTGTTTGCAAGTTCGAACGAGTCAAGAATGATCATACAAGAGTTTACAAGTTGTTTCCATTTTCAAATGAGTCAAGAATGAAGTCACAAGTTGTTTCCAAGTTCGAACGAGTCAAGAATGAAGCCTCAAATTGTTACGAATTAGGTTCATGTTCAAATGAGCCAAGAATGGTCCCAGAAGAGTTATGTTGTTTCCATAATCAATGGAGTCAAGAATGTAGCTTACGAATTCGTTTCATGTTAAAATCAGCCAAGAATGCTCCTACATGAGTTTACAAGTTGTTTCGATGTGCAAACGAGTCAATAATGAAGCTACAAGTTCAAACGAGTCAAGAATTATGCTACAAGATTTTACAAGTAGTTTCCAAGTTCAAACGGGTAAAGAATGAAGCTACAAGTTGTTTTCACGGTTAAACGAGTCGAGAATGAAGCTATAAGTTGTTTCCGAGCTCGAACGAGTCAAGAATAATGCTACAAGAGTTTACAAGTTGTTTCCATGTTCAAAGAAGTCAAAATGAAGCTACAAGTTATTTCCTTTTTCGAACGAGTCAAGAATGAAGCCTCAAATTGTTTCGAATTGGTTTCATGTTCAAATGAGCCAAGAATGGTCTTACAAGAGTTTACAAGTGGTTTCCATGTAAATACGAGTCAAAAATGAAGCTATAAGTTGTTTACAAGTTCGAACAAATCAAGAATGACGCTAGAAGAGTTTACAAGTTGTTTCCATGTTCAAATGAGTCAAGAATGAAGATACAACTTGTTTGCAAGTTCGAACGAGTCAAGCATGATCATACAAGAGTATACAAGTTGTTTCCATATTCATATGAGTCAAGAATGAAGCCACAAGTTGTTTCCATGTTCGAACGAATCAAGAATGAAGCCTCAAATTGTTACGAATTAGGTTCATGTTCAAATGAGCCAAGAATGGTCCTAGAAAAGTTATGTTGTTTCGATGTTCAACGGAGTCAAGAATGTAGCTTACGAATTCGTTTCATTTTAAAATAATCCAAGAATGGTCCTACTTGAGTTTAAAAGTTGTTTCCATGTGCAAACGAGTCAAAAATGAAGCTACAAGTTCTAACGAGTCAAGAATAATGCTACAAGAGTTTACAAGTTGTTTCCATGTTCAAACAAGTCAAAATGAAGCTACAAGTTATTTCCTTTTTCGAACGAGTCAAGAATGAAGCCTCAAATTGTTTCGAATTGGTTTCATGTTCAAATGAGCCAATAATGGTCTTACAAGAGTTTACAAGTGGTTTCCATGTTAATACGAGTCAAAAATGAAGCTATAAGTTGTTTACAAGTTCGAACAAATCAAGAATGACGCTAGAAGAGTTTACAAGTTGTTTCCATGTTCAAATGAGTCAAGAATGAAGATACAACTTGTTTGCAAGTTCGAACGAGTCAAGCATGATCATACAAGAGTATACAAGTTGTTTCCATATTCATATGAGTCAAGAATGAAGCCACAAGTTGTTTCCATGTTCGAACGAATCAAGAATGAAGCCTCAAATTGTTACGAATTAGGTTCATGTTCAAATGAGCCAAGAATGGTCCTAGAAAAGTTATGTTGTTTCGATGTTCAACGGAGTCAAGAATGTAGCTTACGAATTCGTTTCATTTTAAAATAAGCCAAGAATGGTCCTACTTGAGTTTACAAGTTGTTTCCATGTGCAAACGAGTCAAAAATGAAGCTACAAGTTCGAACGAGTCAAGAATAATACTACAAGAGTTTAAAAGTTGTTTCCATGTTCAAACAAGTCAAGATGAAGCTACAAGTTATTTCCATTTTCGAACAAGTAAAGAATGAAGCCTCAAATTGTTACGAATTGGTTTCATGTTCAAATGAGCCGAGACAGGTCTTACAAGAGTTTACAAGTGGTTTCCATGTTAATACGAGTCAAAAAGGATGCTATAAGTTGTTTACAAGTTCGAACAACTCAAGAATGATGGTAGAAGAGTTTACAAGTTGTTTCCATGTTCAAATGAGTCAAGAATGAAGTTACAACTTGTTTGCAATTTCGAACGAGTCAAGAATGATCATACATGAGTATACAAGTTGTTTCCATATTCAAATGAGTCAAGAATGAAGCCACAAGTTGTTTCCAAGTTCGAACGAATCAAGATTGAAGCCTCAAATTGTTACGAATTAGGTTCATGTTCAAATGAGCCAAGAATGGTCCTAGAAAAGTTATGTTGTTTCCATGTTCAACGGAGTCAAGAATGTAGCTTTCGAATTCATTTCATTTTAAAATAAGCCAAGAATGGTCCTACTTGAGTTTACAAGTTGTTTCCATGTGCAAACGAGTCAATAATGAAGCTACAAGTTCGAACGAGTCAAGAATAATACTACAAGAGTTTAAAAGTTGTTTCCATGTTCAAACAAGTCAAGATGAAGCTACAAGTTATTTCCATTTTCGAACAAGTAAAGAATGAAGCCTCAAATTGTTACGAATTGGTTTCATGTTCAAATGAGCCGAGACAGGTCTTACAAGAGTTTACAAGTGGTTTCCATGTTAATACGAGTCAAAAAGGATGCTATAAGTTGTTTACAAGTTCGAACAACTCAAGAATGATGGTAGAAGAGTTTACAAGTTGTTTCCATGTTCAAATGAGTCAAGAATGAAGTTACAACTTGTTTGCAATTTCGAACGAGTCAAGAATGATCATACATGAGTATACAAGTTGTTTCCATATTCAAATGAGTCAAGAATGAAGCCACAAGTTGTTTCCAAGTTCGAACGAATCAAGATTGAAGCCTCAAATTGTTACGAATTAGGTTCATGTTCAAATGAGCCAAGAATGGTCCTAGAAAAGTTATGTTGTTTCCATGTTCAACGGAGTCAAGAATGTAGCTTTCGAATTCATTTCATTTTAAAATAAGCCAAGAATGGTCCTACTTGAGTTTACAAGTTGTTTCCATGTGCAAACGAGTCAATAATGAAGCTACAAGTTCGAACGAGTCAAGAATAATGCTACAAGAGTTTAAAAGTTGTTTCCATGTTCAAACAAGTTAAGATGAAGCTACAAGTTATTTCCATTTTCGAACGAGTAAAGAATGAAGCCTCAAATTGTTACGAATTGGTTTCATGTTCAAATGAGCCAAGACTGGTATTACAAGAGTTTACAAGTGGTTTCCATGTTAATACGAGTCAAAAAGGATGCTATAAGTTGTTTACAAGTTCGAACAACTCAAGAATGATGGTAGAAGAGTTTACAAGTTGTTTCCATGTTCAAATGAGTCAAGAATGAAGCTACAACTTGTTTGCAAGTTCGAACGAGTCAAGAATGATCATACAAGAGTATACAAGTTGTTTCCATATTCAAATGAGTCAAGAATGAAGCCACAAGTTGTTTCCAAGTTCGAACGAATCAAGATTGAAGCCTCAAATTGTTACGAATTAGGTTCATGTTCAAATGAGCCAAGAATGGTCCTAGAAGAGTTATGTTGTTTCCATGTTCAACGGAGTCAAGAATGTAGCTTACGAATTCGTTTCATTTTAAAATAAGCCAAGAATGGTCCTACATGAGTTTACAAGTTGTTTCCATGTGCAAACGAGTCAATAATGAAGGTAGAAGTTCGAACGAGTCAAGAATGATGCTACAAGAGTTTACAAGTAGTTTCCAAGTTCAAACGGGTAAAGAATGAAGCTAAAAGTTGTTTCCTAGGGTGAAACGAGTCGAGAATGAAGCGAGAAGTTATTTCCGTGCTCGAACGTGTCAAGAATAATTCTACAAGTGGTTACAAGTTGTCTCCATGTCCAAACAAGTCAAGATGAAGCTACAAGTTATTTCCATGTTCGAACGAGTCAAGAATGAAGCCTCAAATTGTTACGAATTGGTTTCATGTTCAAATGAGCCAAGAATTGTCCTACAATTGTATACAAGGTGTTTCCATGTTAAAACGAGTAAAAAATGAAGCTATAAGTTGTTTACAAGTTCGAACAAGTCAAGAATGATTCTAGAAGAGTTTTCAAGTTGTTTCAATGTTCGAATGAGTCAAGAATGAAGCTACAACTTGTTTGCAAGTTCGAACGAGTCAAGAATGATCATACAAGAGTTTACAAGTTGTTTCCATTTTCAAATGAGTCAAGAATGAAGTCACAAGTTGTTTCCAAGTTCGAACGAGTCAAGAATGAAGCCTCAAATTGTTACGAATTAGGTTCATGTTCAAATGAGCCAAGAATGGTCCCAGAAGAGTTATGTTGTTTCCATAATCAATGGAGTCAAGAATGTAGCTTACGAATTCGTTTCATGTTAAAATCAGCCAAGAATGCTCCTACATGAGTTTACAAGTTGTTTCGATGTGCAAACGAGTCAATAATGAAGCTACAAGTTCAAACGAGTCAAGAATTATGCTACAAGATTTTACAAGTAGTTTCCAAGTTCAAACGGGTAAAGAATGAAGCTACAAGTTGTTTTCACGGTTAAACGAGTCGAGAATGAAGCTATAAGTTGTTTCCGAGCTCGAACGAGTCAAGAATAATGCTACAAGAGTTTACAAGTTGTTTCCATGTTCAAACAAGTCAAGATGAAGCTACAAGTTATTTCCTTTTTCGAACGAGTCAAGAATGAAGCCTCAAATTGTTACGAATTGGTTTCATGTTCAAATGAGCCAAGAATGGTCTTACAAGAGTTTACAAGTGGTTTCCATGTTAATACGAGTCAAAAATGAAGCTATAAGTTGTTTACAAGATCGAAAAAATCAAGAATGATGCTAGAAGAGTTTACAAGTTGTTTCCATGTTCAAATGAGTCAAGAATGAAACTACAACTTGTTTGCAAGTTCGAACGAGTCAAGAATGATCATACAAGAGTATACAAGTTGTTTCCATATTCAAATGAGTCAAGAATGAAGCCATAAGTTGTTTCCAAGTTCGAACGAATAAAGTATGAAGCCTCAAATTGTTACGAATTAGGTTCATGTTCAAATGAGCCAGGAATGGTCCTAGAAGAGTTATGTTGTTTCCATGTTCAATGTAGTCAAGAATGTAGCTTACGAATTCGTTTCATTTCAAAATAAGCCAAGAATGGTCCTACATGAGTTTACAAGTTGTTTCGATGTGCAAACGAGTCAATAATGAAGCTACAAGTTCGAACGAGTCAAGAATGATGCTACAAGATTTTACAAGTAGTTTCAAAGTTCAAACGGGTAAAGAATGAAGCTACAAGTTGTTTTCACGGTTAAACGAGTCGAGAATGAAGCTATAAGTTGTTTCCGAGCTCGAACGAGTCAAGAATAATGCTACAAGAGTTTACAAGTTGTTTCCATGTTCAAACAAGTCAAAATGAAGCTACAAGTTATTTCCTTTTTCGAACGAGTCAAGAATGAAGCCTCAAATTGTTTCGAATTGGTTTCATGTTCAAATGAGCCAAGAATGGTCTTACAAGAGTTTACAAGTGGTTTCCATGTTAATACGAGTCAAAAATGAAGCTATAAGTTGTTTACAAGTTCGAACAAATCAAGAATGACGCTAGAAGAGTTTACAAGTTGTTTCCATGTTCAAATGAGTCAAGAATGAAGTTACAACTTGTTTGCAAGTTCGAACGAGTCAAGCATGATCATACAAGAGTATACAAGTTGTTTCCATATTCATATGAGTCAAGAATGAAGCCACAAGTTGTTTCCATGTTCGAACGAATCAAGAATGAAGCCTCAAATTGTTACGAATTAGGTTCATGTTCAAATGAGCCAAGAATGGTCCTAGAAAAGTTTTGTTGTTTCCATGTTCAACGGAGTCAAGAATGTAGCTTACGAATTCGTTTCATTTTAAAATAAGCCAAGAATGGTCCTACTTGAGTTTACAAGTTGTTTCCATGTGCAAACGAGTCAATAATGAAGCTACAAGTTCGAACGAGTCAAGAATAATGCTACAAGAGTTTAAAAGTTGTTTCCATGTTCAAACAAGTCAAGATGAAGCTACAAGTTATTTCCATTTTCGAACGAGTAAAGAATGAAGCCTCAAATTGTTACGAATTGGTTTCATGTTCAAATGAGGCAAGACTGGTCTTACAAGAGTTTACAAGTGGTTTCCATGTTAATACGAGTCAAAAAGGATGCTATAAGTTGTTTACAAGTTCGAACAACTCAAGAATGATGGTAGAAGAGTTTACAAGTTGTTTCCATGTTCAAATGAGTCAAGAATGAAGCTACAACTTGTTTGCAAGTTCGAACGAGTCAAGAATGATCATACAAGAGTTTACAAGTTTTTTCCATATTCAAATGAGTCAAGAATGAAGCGACAAGTTGTTTCCAAGTTCGAACAAGTCAAGAATCAAGCCTCAAATTGTTACGACTTAGGTTCATATTCAAATGAGCCAAGAATGGTCCCAGAAGAGTTATGTTGTTTCCATGTTCAATGGAGTCAAGAATGTAGCTTACGAATTCGTTTCATTTTAAAATAAGCCAAGAATGGTCCTACATGAGTTTACAAGTTGTTTCCATGTGCAAACGAGTCAATAATGAAGCTACAAGTTCGAACGAGTCAAGAATGATGCTACAAGAGTTTACAAGTAGTTTCCAAGTTCAAACGGGTCAAGAATGAAGCTACAAGTTCTTTTCAAGGTGAAACGAGTCGAGAATGAAGCTATAAATTGTTTCCGAGCTAGAACGAGTCAAGAATAATGTACAAGAGTTTAAAAGTTGTTTCCATGTTCAAACAAGTCAAGATGAAGCTACAATTTATTTCTATGTTCAAACGAGTCAAGAATGAAGCCTCAAATTGTTACGAATTGGTTTCATGTTCAAATGAGCCAAGAATGGTCTTACAAGAGTTTATAAGTGGTTTCCATGTTAATACGAGTCAAAAAGGATGCTATAAGTTGTTTACAAGTTCGAACAACTCAACAATGATGGTAGAAGAGTTTACAAGTTGTTTCCATGTTCAAATGAGTCAAGAATGAAGCTACAACTTGTTTGCAAGTTCGAACGAGTCAAGAATGATCTTACAAGAGTATACAAGTTGTTTCCATATTCAAATGAGTCAAGAATGAAGCCACAAGTTGTTTCCAAGTTCGAACGAATCAAGATTGAAGCCTCAAATTGTTACGAATTAGGTTCATGTTCAAATGAGCCAAGAATGGTCCTAGAAGAGTTATGTTGTTTCCATGTTCAACGGAGTCAAGAATGTAGCTTACGAATTCGTTTCATTTTAAAATAAGCCAAGAATGGTCCTACATGAGTTTACAAGTTGTTTCCATGTGCAAACGAGTCAATAATGAAGGTACAAGTTCGAACGAGTCAAGAATGATGCTACAGGAGTTTACAAGTAGTTTCCAAGTTCAAACGGGTAAAGAATGAAGCTAAAAGTTGTTTCCTAGGGTGAAACGAGTCGAGAATGAAGCGAGAAGTTATTTCTGTGCTCGAACGTGTCAAGAATAATTCTACAAGAGGTTACAAGTTGTCTCCATGTCCAAACAAGTCAAGATGAAGCTACAAGTTATTTCCATGTTCGAACGAGTCAAGAATGAAGCCTCAAATTGTTACGAATTGGTTTCATGTTCAAATGAGCCAAGAATTGTCCTACAATTGTATACAAGGTGTTTCCATGTTAAAACGAGTAAAAAATGAAGCTATAAGTTGTTTACAAGTTCGAACAAGTCAAGAATGATTCTAGAAGAGTTTTCAAGTTGTTTCAATGTTCGAATGAGTCAAGAATGAAGCTACAACTTGTTTGCAAGTTCGAACGAGTCAAGAATGATCATACAAGAGTTTACAAGTTGTTTCCATTTTCGAATGAGTCAAGAATGAAGTCACAAGTTGTTTCCAAGTTCGAACGAGTCAAGAATGAAGCCTCAAATTGTTACGAATTAGGTTCATGTTCAAATGAGCCAAGAATGGTCCCAGAAGAGTTATGTTGTTTCCATAATCAATGGAGTCAAGAATGTAGCTTACGAATTCGTTTCATGTTAAAATCAGCCAAGAATGCTCCTACATGAGTTTACAAGTTGTTTCGATGTGCAAACGAGTCAATAATGAAGCTACAAGTTCAAACGAGTCAAGAATTATGCTACAAGATTTTACAAGTAGTTTCCAAGTTCAAACGGGTAAAGAATGAAGCTACAAGTTGTTTTCACGGTTAAACGAGTCGAGAATGAAGCTATAAGTTGTTTCCGAGCTCGAACGAGTCAAGAATAATGCTACAAGAGTTTACAAGTTGTTTCCATGTTCAAACAAGTCAAGATGAAGCTACATGTTATTTCCTTTTTCGAACGAGTCAAGAATGAAGCCTCAAATTGTTACGAATTGGTTTCATGTTCAAATGAGCCAAGAATGGTCTTACAAGAGTTTACAAGTGGTTTCCATGTTAATACGAGTCAAAAATGAAGCTATAAGTTGTTTACAAGATCGAAAAAATCAAGAATGATGCTAGAAGAGTTTACAAGTTGTTTCCATGTTCAAATGAGTCAAGAATTAAGCTACAACTTGTTTGCAAGTTCGAACGAGTCAAGAATGATCATACAAGAGTATACAAGTTGTTTCCATATTCAAATGAGTCAAGAATGAAGCCATAAGTTGTTTCCAAGTTCGAACGAATAATGTATGAAGTCTCAAATTGTTACGAATTAGGTTCATGTTCAAATGAGCCAGGAATGGTCCTAGAAGAGTTATGTTGTTTCCATGTTCAATGTAGTCAAGAATGTAGCTTACGAATTCGTTTCATTTCAAAATAAGCCAAGAATGGTCCTACATGAGTTTACAAGTTGTTTCGATGTGCAAACGAATCAATAATGAAGCTACAAGTCCGAACGAGTCAAGAATGATGCTACAAGATTTTACAAGTAGTTTCCAAGTTCAAACGGGTAAAGGATGAAGCTACAAGTTGTTTTCACGGTTAAACGAGTCGAGAATGAAGCTATAAGTTGTTTCCGAGCTCGAACGAGTCAAGAATAATGCTACAAGAGTTTACAAGTTGTTTCCATTTTCAAACAAGTCAAGATAAAGCTACAAGTTATTTCCATTTTCGAACGAGTCAAGAATGAAGCCTCAAATTATTACGAATTGGTTTCATGTTCAAATGAGCCAAGAATGGTCTTATAAGAGTTTACAAGTGGTTTCCATGTTAATACGAGTCAAAAATGAAGCTATAAGTTGTTTACAAGTTCGAAAAAATCAAGAATGATGCTAGAAGAGTTTCAAGTTGTTTCCATGTTCAAATGAATCAAGAATGAAGCTACAACTTGTTTGCAAGTTCGAACGAGTCAAGAATGATCATACAAGAGTATACAAGTTGTTTCCATATTCAAATGAGTCAAGAATGAAGCCATAAGTTGTTTCTAAGTTCGAACGAATAAAGTATGAAGCCTCAAATTGTTACGAATTAGGTTCATGTTCAAATGAGCCAGGAATGGTCCTAGAAGAGTTATGTTGTTTCCATGTTCAATGTAGTCAAGAATGTAGCTTACGAATTCGTTTCATTTCAAAATAAGCCAAGAATGGTCCTACATGAGTTTACAAGTTGTTTCGATGTGCAAACGAGTCAATAATGAAGCTACAAGTTCGAACAAGTCAAGAATGATGCTACAAGAGTTTACAAGTAGTTTCCAAGTTCAAACGTGTAAAGAATGAAGCTACAAGTTGTTTTCACGGTTAAACGAGTCGAGAATGAAGCTATAAGTTGTTTCCGAGCTCGAACGAGTCAAGAATAATGCTACAAGAGTTTACAAGTTGTTTCCATGTTCAAACAAGTCAAGATGAAGCTACAAGTTATTTCTTTTTTCGAACGAGTCAAGAATGAAGCCTCAAATTGTTACGAATTGGTTTCATGTTCAAATGAGCCAAGACTGGTCTTACAAGAGTTTACAAGTGGTTTCCATGTTAATACGAGTCAAAAAGGATGCTATAAGTTGTTTACAAGTTCGAACAACTCAAGAATGATGGTAGAAGAGTTTACAAGTTGTTTCCATGTTCAAATGAGTCAAGAATGAAGCTACAACTTGTTTGCAAGTTCGAACGAGTCAAGAATGATCATACAAGAGTATACAAGTTGTTTCCATATTCAAATGAGTCAAGAATTATGCCACAATTTGTTTCCAAGTTTGAATGAATCAAGATTGAAGCCTCAAATTGTTACGAATTAGCTTGATGTTCAAATTAGCCAAGAATGGTCCTAGAAGAGTTATGTTGTTTCCATGTTCAACGGAGTCAAGAATGTAGCTTACGAATTCGTTTCATTTTAAAATAAGCCAAGAATGGTCCTACTTGAGTTTACAAGTTGTTTCCATGTGCAAACGAGTCAATAATGAAGGTACAAGTTCGAACGAGTCAAGAATGATGCTACAAGAGTTTAAAAGTTGTTTCCATGTTCAAACAAGTCAAGATGAAGCTACAAGTTATTTCCATTTTCGAACGAGTAAAGAATGAAGCCTCAAATTGTTACGAATTGGTTTCATGTTCAAATGAGCCGAGACAGGTCTTACAAGAGTTTACAAGTGGTTTCCATGTTAATATGAGTCAAAAAGGATGCTATAAGTTGTTTACAAGTTCGAACAACTCAAGAATGATGGTAGAAGAGTTTACAAGTTGTTTCCATGTTCAAATGAGTCAAGAATGAAGTTACAACTTGTTTGCAAGTTCGAACGAGTCAAGAATGATCATACATGAGTATACAAGTTGTTTCCATATTCAAATGAGTCAAGAATGAAGCCACAAGTTGTTTCCAAGTTCGAACGAATCAAGATTGAAGCCTCAAATTGTTACGAATTAGGTTCATGTTCAAATGAGCCAAGAATGGTCCTAGAAGAGTTATGTTGTTTCCATGTTCAACGGAGTCAAGAATGTAGCTTACGAATTCGTTTCATTTTAAAATAAGCCAAGAATGGTCATACATGAGTTTACAAGTTGTTTCCATGTGCAAACGAGTCAATAATGAAGGTACAAGTTCGAACGAGTCAAGAATGATGCTACAAGAGTTTACAAGTAGTTTCCAAGTTCAAACGGGTAAAGAATGAAGCTAAAAGTTGTTTCCTAGGGTGAAACGAGTCGAGAATGAAGCGAGAAGTTATTTCCGTGCTCGAACGTGTCAAGAATAATTCTACAAGAGGTTACAAGTTGTCTCCATGTCCAAACAAGTCGAGATGAAGCTACAAGTTATTTCCATGTTCGAACGAGTCAAGAATGAAGCCTCAAATTGTTACGAATTGGTTTCATGTTCAAATGAGCCAAGAATTGTCCTACAATTGTATACAAGGTGTTTCCATGTTAAAACGAGTAAAAAATGAAGCTATAAGTTGTTTACAAGTTCGAAAAAGTCAAGAATGATTCTAGAAGAGTTTTCAAGTTGTTTCAATGTTCGAATGAGTCAAGAATGAAGCTACAACTTGTTTGCAAGTTCGAACGAGTCAAGAATGATCATACAAGAGTTTACAAGTTGATTCCATTTTCAAATGTGTCAAGAATGAAGTCACAAGTTGTTTCCAAGTTCGAACGAGTCAAGAATGAAGCCTCAAATTGTTACGAATTAGGTTCATGTTCAAATGAGCCAAGAATGGTCCCAGAAGAGTTATGTTGTTTCCATAATCAATGGAGTCAAGAATGTAGCTTACGAATTCGTTTCATGTTAAAATCAGCCAAGAATGCTCCTACATTAGTTTACAAGTTGTTTCGATGTGCAAACGAGTCAATAATGAAGCTACAAGTTCAAACGAGTCAAGAATTATGCTACAAGATTTTACAAGTAGTTTCCAAGTTCAAACGGGTAAAGGATGAAGCTACAAGTTGTTTTCACGGTTAAACGAGTCGAGAATGAAGCTATAAGTTGTTTCCGAGCTCGAACGAGTCAAGAATAATGCTACAAGAGTTTACAAGTTGTTTCCATTTTCAAACAAGTCAAGATAAAGCTACAAGTTATTTCCATTTTCGAACTAGTCAAGAATGAAGCCTCAAATTATTACGAATTGGTTTCATGTTCAAATGAGCCAAGAATGGTCTTATAAGAGTTTACAAGTGGTTTCCATGTTAATACGAGTCAAAAATGAAGCTATAAGTTGTTTACAAGTTCGAAAAAATCAAGAATGATGCTAGAAGAGTTTCAAGTTGTTTCCATGTTCAAATGAGTCAAGAATGAAGCTACAACTTTTTTGCAAGTTCGAACGAGTCAAGAATGATCATACAAGAGTATACAAGTTGTTTCCATATTCAAATGAGTCAAGAATGAAGCCATAAGTTGTTTCCAAGTTCGAACGAATAAAGTATGAAGCCTCAAATTGTTACGAATTAGGTTCATGTTCAAATGAGCCAGGAATGGTCCTAGAAGAGTTATGTTGTTTCCATGTTCAATGTAGTCAAGAATGTAGCTTACGAATTCGTTTCATTTCAAAATAAGCCAAGAATGGTCCTACATGAGTTTACAAGTTGTTTCGATGTGCAAACGAATCAATAATGAAGCTACAAGTCCGAACGAGTCAAGAATGATGCTACAAGATTTTACAAGTAGTTTCCAAGTTCAAACGGGTAAAGGATGAAGCTACAAGTTGTTTTCACGGTTAAACGAGTCGAGAATGAAGCTATAAGTTGTTTCCGAGCTCGAACGAGTCAAGAATAATGCTACAAGAGTTTACAAGTTGTTTCCATTTTCAAACAAGTCAAGATAAAGCTACAAGTTATTTCCATTTTCGAACGAGTCAAGAATGAAGCCTCAAATTATTACGAATTGGTTTCATGTTCAAATGAGCCAAGAATGGTCTTATAAGAGTTTACAAGTGGTTTCCATGTTAATACGAGTCAAAAATGAAGCTATAAGTTGTTTACAAGTTCGAAAAAATCAAGAATGATGCTAGAAGAGTTTCAAGTTGTTTCCATGTTCAAATGAGTCAAGAATGAAGCTACAACTTGTTTGCAAGTTCGAACGAGTCAAGAATGATCATACAAGAGTATACAAGTTGTTTCCATAATCAAATGAGTCAAGAATGAAGCCATAAGTTGTTTCCAAGTTCGAACGAATAAAGTATGAAGCCTCAAATTGTTACGAATTAGGTTCATGTTCAAATGAGCCAGGAATGGTCCTAGAAGAGTTATGTTGTTTCCATGTTCAATGTAGTCAAAAATGTAGCTTACGAATTCGTTTCATTTCAAAATAAGCCAAGAATGGTCCTACATGAGTTTACAAGTTGTTTCGATGTGCAAACGAGTCAATAATGAAGCTACAAGTTCGAACAAGTCAAGAATGATGCTACAAGAGTTTACAAGTAGTTTCCAAGTTCAAACGTGTAAAGAATGAAGCTACAAGTTGTTTTCACGGTTAAACGAGTCGAGAATGAAGCTATAAGTTGTTTCCGAGCTCGAACGAGTCAAGAATAATGCTACAAGAGTTTACAAGTTGTTTCCATGTTCAAACAAGTCAAGATGAAGCTACAAATTATTTCTTTTTTCGAACGAGTCAAGAATGAAGCCTCAAATTGTTACGAATTGGTTTCATGTTCAAATGAGGCAAAATGGTCTTACAAGTGGTTTCCATGTTAATACGAGTCAAAAATGAAGCTATAAGTTGTTTACAAGTTCGAAAAAATCAAGAATGATGCTAGAAGAGTTTACAAGTTGTTTCCATGTTCAAATGAGTCAAGAATGAAGCCATAAGTTGTTTCCAAGTTCGAACGAATAAAGTATGAAGCCTCAAATTGTTAAGAATTAGGTTCATGTTCAAATGAGCCAGGAATGGTCCTAGAAGAGTTATGTTGTTTCCATGTTCAATGTAGTCAAGAATATAGCTTACGAATTCGTTTCGTTTCAAAATAAGCCAAGAATGGTCCTACATGAGTTTACAGGTTGTTTCGATGTGCAAACGAGTCAATAATGAAGCTACAAGTTCGAACGAGTCAGGAATGATGCTACAAGATTTTACAAGTAGTTTCCAAGTTCAAACGGGTAAAGAATGAAGCTACAAGTTGTTTTCACGGTTAAACGAGTCGAGAATGAAGCTATAAGTTGTTTCCGAGCTCGAACGAGTCAAGAATAATGCTACAAGAGTTTACAAGTTATTTCCATGTTCAAACAAGTCAAGATAAAGCTACAAGTTATTTCCATTTTCGAACGAGTCAAGAATGAAGCCTCAAATTATTACGAATTGGTTTCATGTTCAAATGAGCCAAGAATGGTCTTACAAGAGTTTACAAGTGGTTTCCATGTTAATACGAGTAAAAAATGAAGCTATAAGTTGTTTACAAGTTCGAAAAAATCAAGAATGATGCTAGAAGAGTTTACAAGTTGTTTCCATGTTCAAATGAGTCAAGAATGAAGCTACAACTTGTTTGCAAGTTCGAACGAGTCAAGAATGATCATACAAGAGTATACAAGTTGTTTCCATATTCAAATGAGTCAAGAATGAAGCCATAAGTTGTTTCCAAGTTCGAACGAATAAAGTATGAAGCCTCAAATTGTTACGAATTAGGTTCATGTTCAAATGAGCCAGGAATGGTCCTAGAAGAGTTATGTTGTTTCCATGTTCAATGTAGTCAAGAATGTAGCTTACGAATTCGTTTCATTTCAAAATAAGCCAAGAATGGTCCTACATGAGTTTACAAGTTGTTTCGATGTGCAAACGAGTCAATAATGAAGCTACAAGTTCGAACAAGTCAAGAATGATGCTACAAGAGTTTACAAGTAGTTTCCAAGTTCAAACGTGTAAAGAATGAAGCTACAAGTTGTTTTCACGGTTAAACGAGTCGAGAATGAAGCTATAAGTTGTTTCCGAGCTCGAACGAGTCAAGAATAATGCTACAAGAGTTTACAAGTTGTTTCCATGTTCAAACAAGTCAAGATGAAGCTACAAGTTATTTCTTTTTTCGAACGAGTCAAGAATGAAGCCTCAAATTGTTACGAATTGGTTTCATGTTCAAATGAGGCAAGAATGGTCTTACAAGAGTTTACAAGTGGTTTCCATGTTAATACGAGTCAAAAATGAAGCTATAAGTTGTTTACAAGTTCGAAAAAATCAAGAATGATGCTAGAAGAGTTTACAAGTTGTTTCCATGTTCAAATGAGTCAAGAATGAAGCTACAACTTGTTTGCAAGTTCGAACGAGTCAAGAATGATCATACAAGAGTATACAAGTTGTTTCCATATTCAAATGAGTCAAGAATGAAGCCATAAGTTGTTTCCAAGTTCGAACGAATAAAGTATGAAGCCTCAAATTGTTACGAATTAGGTTCATGTTCAAATGAGCCAAAAATGGTCCTAGAAGAGTTATGTTGTTTCCATGTTCAATGTAGTCAATAATGTAGCTTACGAATTCGTTTCATTTCAAAATAAGCCAAGAATGGTCCTACATGAGTTTACAAGTTGTTTCGATGTGCAAACGAGTCAATAATGAAGCTACAAGTTCGAACGAGTCAAGAATGATGCTACAAGAGCTTACAAGTAGTTTCCAAGTTCAAACGGGTAAAGAATGAAGCTACAAGTTGTTTTCACGGTTAAACGAGTCGAGAATGAAGCTATAAGTTGTTTCCGAGCTTGAACGAATCAAGAATAATGGTACAAGAGTTTACAAGTTGTTTCCATGTTCAAACAAGTCAAGATGAAGCTACAAGTTATTTCCATGTTCGAACGAGTCAAGAATGAAGCCTCAAATTGTTACGAATTGGTTTCATGTTCAAATGAGCCAAGAATTGTCCTACAATTGTTTACAAGGTGTTTCCATGTTAAAACGAGTAAAAAATGAAGCTATAAGTTGTTTACAAGTTCGAACTAGTCAAGAATGATGCTAGAAGAGTTTACAAGTTGTTTCAATGTTCCAATGAGTCAAGAATGAAGCTACAACTCGTTTGCAAGTTCGAACGAGTCAAGAATGATCATAGAAGAGTATACAAGTTGTTTCCATATTCAAATGAGTCAAGAATGAAGCCACAAGTTGTTTCCAAGTTCGAACGAATCAAGAATGAAGCCTCAAATTGTTACGAATTAGGTTCATGTTCAAATGAGCCAAGAATGGTCCTAGAAGAGTTATGTTGTTTCCATGTTCAACGGAGTCAAGAATGTATCTTACGAATTCGTTTCACTTTAAAATAAGCCAAGAATGGTCCTACATGAGTTTACAAGTTGTTTCCATGTGCAAACGAGTCAATAATGAAGCTACAAGTTCGAACGAGTCAAGAATGATGCTACAAGAGTTTACAAGTAGTTTCCAAGTTCAAACGGGTAAAGAATGAAGCTAAAAGTTGTTTTTTAGGATGAACCGAGTCGAGAATGAAGCGAGAAGTTATTTCCGTGCTCGAACGAGTCAAGAATAATGCTACAAGAGTTTACAAGTTGTTTCCATGTCCAAACAAGTCAAGATGAAGCTACAAGTTATTTCCATGTTCGAACGAGTCAAGAATGAAGCCTCAAATTGTTACGAATTGGTTTCATGTTCAAATGAGCCAAGAATTGTCCTACAGTTGTTTACAAGGTGTTTCCATGTTAAAAGGAGTAAAAATGAAGCTATAAGTTGTTTACAAGTTCGAACAAGTCAAGAATGATGCTTGAAGAGTTTACAAGTTGTTTCCGTGTTCAAATGAGTCAAGAATGAAGCTACAACTTGTTTGCAAGTTCGAACGAGTCAAGAATGATCATACAAGAGTTTACAAGTTGTTTCCATATTCGAATGAGTCAAGAATGAAGCCACAAGTTGTTTCCAAGTTCGAACGAGTCAAGAATGAAGCCTCAAATTGTTACGAATTAGGTTCATGTTCAAATGAGCCAAGAAAGGTCCCAGAAGAAATATGTTGTTTCCATATTCAATGGAGTCAAGAATGTAGCTTACGAATTCGTTTCATTTTAGAATAAGCCAAGAATGGTCCTACATGAGTTTACAAGTTGTTTCGATGTGCAAACGAGTCAATAATGAAGCTACAAGTTCGAACGAGTCAAGAATGATGCTACAAGAGTTTACAAGTAGTTTCCAAGTTCAAACGGGTAAAGAATGAAGCTACAAGTTGTTTTCACGGTTAAACGAGTCGAGAATGAAGTTATAAGTTGTTTCCGAGCTCGAAGGAGTCAAGAATAATGGTACAAGAGTTTACAAGTTGTTTCCATGTTCAAACAAGTCAAGATGAAGCTACAAGTTATTTCCATTTTCGAACGAGTCAAGAATGAAGCCTCAAATTGTTACGAATTGGTTTCATGTTCAAATGAGCCAAGAATGTTCCTAAAATTGTTTACAAGGTGTTGTCATGTTAAAACGAGTCAAAAATGAAGCTATAAGTTGTTTCCATGTTCGAATGAGTCAAGAATGAAGCTACAACTTGTTTGCAAGTTTGAACGAGTCAAGAATGATCATACAAGAGTTTACAAGATGTTTCCATATTCAAATGAGTCAAGAATGAAGCCATGATGTATATTTTCCTATGTAGATCAGATTTACAGCGAAAAAGTAACTTTAGATTGCTTCTATAAAGAATTTAATCACCAAGAAACAAAACTAAAGGATCGATTTGCTTAGATTGCTTAAAGAAATTAATCACCCACAAACTAAACGAAATCTGGATAAGAAAGTATAAAGGAATTAACCACCAACTTCCTAGGGTTTTGCAAGTATAAAAACTCACGATTTTATTTATCAAATTCTTGTCTCTTAAAAGATTACAATATATAGGTATATATAGGCAAGGAATATAACCTTAACCTAAAATAATTAGGATTCTCAATTAGATTCAAAATCAGCTAGGAATTTGCTAATACTTGAACCCAAATTGGAAACCAATCAAAAGCCCAATCCAAATAGGAATTACATCAAAACCATATTCAACTAAAAAAATAAATCCTAAGTGCTTAAAACAAGAAAAACCCTTTCAAGTGAAAGGTAAAAACTTGCAAGCCAAAATTTACTCAATATAAATATCTAATAATAACCCCAACATAATAAATCAGCCCATGTTGGTAATTAAGCTGACTATTGGACTTGAAACATTGCCCAACCAATTTCCATGTATAGAATCGCATGAGAAGAAGTCCAAAGCCACATTTTTGTCCATGAGAACAAGCACATCAGCCCCTGTATCATCCTCCTCTTCTTCGAAAACAATTGTTCTCAATTGAGCAATATCATCATCATGAATATAAGGAGCCAAGTCCCCAACATTGAATGTTGCACTGACACCAAACTCTCCCGGTAGTTCCAATCTGAATGCATTGTCATTGACCTTCTCCAGAATTTTAAACGGACCTTCAGACCTAGGCATAAGCTTATTCTTTCGCAAATTAGGGAACCGTTCCTTTCGCAAATGGAGCCACACTAGGTCACCCACCTTGAAGTTATGCTGCTTGCGGTGTTTGTTAGCCAATGTTTTATACCTTTCATTTACTTTTTCGATCCTCGCCCGTACTTGGGAATGCAATTTTAACATTGCTTCAGCCTTTGTCTTAGCATCAACATGCACATATTCTTCTTTAGGCAAAGGAATCAGGTCAATAGGAAGCCTTGGATTCAGGCCATAAATAACCTCAAAAGGAGAGTGTTCGGTCGCATATGTAGGTGAACGATTATAAGCAAATTCTGCATGCGAAAGCTTCACATCCCAATCCTTAATCGTCTTACTTACCAAGCCACGAAGCAAAACTCCAAGAGTTCGGTTGGTAACTTCTGTTTGCCCATCAGTTTGTGGATGGTGTGAAGTGCTAAAACACAACTTCGTACCTAGTAGCTTCCACAATGTTTTCCAGAAATAGCTCATGAACTTAGTGTCTCGATCACTCACAATAGTCTTTGGGACACCATGTAGACGCACTACTTCTTTGAAGTATAAATCAGCTACCTTTAGTGCATCATCAGTTTTATGGCATGGAATAAAATGTGCCATCTTAGAGAACCTATCCACAACAACAAATATCGAATCATTACCTCTTTGTGTACGAGGTAAACCAACTATAAAATCCATAGAAACATCCTCCCACGGATATTCTGGAACAGGTAGAGGCGTGTACAATCCTTGATGAAAAGTACTCTTTGCCTTTTGGCAAGTTGCACAACGAACAATCACGCCTTGGACATCACCCAACATCTTTGGCCAGAAAAAGTGCTCTTGAAGAATAGCCAAAGTTTTATTAATACCAAAGTGTCCAGCAATACCTCCCCCATGAGCTTCCCTCACCAAAAGCTCTCGAATAGAACACATAGGAATGCATAAACGATTCCCCTTGAATAGAAAACCATCTTGAAGTACATAGGTCCGTATAGAACCCTTGGAACATTCTTCCATTATAGGCTGAAAATCCACATCTTGATTGTAGTATTCTTTAATCAATTCAAATCCAAGCAACCTGAAATTAAGAACACCAAGCAAAGCATATCTTCTAGACAAAACATCAGCAACCACGTTATCCTTACCTTGTTTATACTTGGAAGAAAAATTGAAAGATTGAAGGAATTCTACCCACTTCGCATGTCGTGGATTAAGCTTTTGTTGCCCATGAATGTATTTTAAAGCCTCATGATCTGAATGTAAGATAAAGTGATTAGGCCTCAAATAATGACTCCAATGATCAAGTGCGCGCACAAGGGCATAAAACTCCTTATCGTACGTAGAATAATTAAGTTTTGCTTCCCCCAACTTCTCACTGAAATAAGCAATGGGTCTCTTCTTTTGCACCAAAACAGCCCCAATTCCAACACCACTAGCATCACATTCCACTTCAAATGGACTAGCAAAATCTGGCAAAGCAAGGATAGGAGTTTCACACAATAATTTTTTTATACATTCAAAAGCCCTTTGAGCAGCCCCAGTCCACTCGAATCTTCCCTTCTTGATGCATTCAGTTAGAGGTGCCACAACACTACTAAAATTCTTCACAAATCGCTTATAGAATGAAGCAAGACCATGAAAAGACCTGACTTCTGAAACATTAGTGGGGATCGGCCATGACTTGATTGCTTCAACCTTTGAAGGATCCACCGAAATTCCTTCTTTTGAGACTATATAACCAAGAAAGGTCACACTGGGGACCAAGAAATAGCACTTCTCTAATTTAGCATAAAGTTTTTGTTTCCTCAATACCTCACAAACAGATCTTAAATGCACAATATGATCATCAACATTCTTACTATAAATCAGAATATCATCCAAATAAACCACAACAAATTTACCAAGGAAAGGCTTGAGTACCTCGTTCATAAGTCTCATGAATGTGCTAGGAGCATTAGTAAGACCAAAGGGCATGACCATCCACTCATACAACCCGTATTTAGTCTTGAAAGCTGTTTTCCACTCATCACCTTCTCTCATTCTGATTTGATGATATCCACTTCGAAGATCAATTTTTGAAAACAATGTAGAGCCATGTAATTCATCTAGTAAATCATCAAATCTGGGAATTGGAAATCTATACTTAATGGTGATGTTATTCACTGCTCTACTATCAACGCACATGCGCCAAGTTCCATCCTTTTTAGGTACCACCAAAATAGGAACGGCACAAGGACTCATGCTCTCCCTCACATAACCCCTTTCAAGCAATTCTTCAATCTGCCTTTAGAGCTCTTTAGCCTCTTGAGGATTACACCTATAAGCCGCTTTATTTGGTAATGGAGCACCGGGAATTAGATCAATTTGATGTTCAATCCCGCGAATAGGTGGCAAACCAGGGGGTAAATTTTCAGGAAAAACATCCATAAACTCATTAAGCACACTATCCAAAATTTCAGGGGGACTAGAAGATTGTTCAGATGGAATCTTACTAGCAAACAACAAATAACCACGACCCTCTTGCTCTAATTCACGCCCAATTTGCTTCTCATTCAAGAACAAGTTCTCCTTTGGTGCTTGATGCGTAACTATAGGTTTTAAAGATGTTCTCTTGCTTCCCACTTTAGCAATATAAACATTTGTTCTCCCATCAAATTTAACAAATCTATCATACTGCCAAGGTCTACCCAATAAAATATGACATGCATCCATATCACAAACATCACACAAAACTTCATCTTTAAATTGACCAATTTCAAAAGAAATAAGTGCTTGTTTGGTTACCTTCACGTCACTTCCATCACTTAGCCAATGCAATTTGTAGGGTTTTGGATGTGATTTTGTAGGCCAATTAAGCTTCTCAATCAAAGTTGTGGAAACTACATTGGTGCAGCTACCCGTGTCTATGATCATGTTGCATAACTTGTCTCTTACTAGAACTCTTGTCATAAATATTTTTTCCCTCTGATCATCCTCAACCGGACTTGGCTTTGCTTGCAAAATTCTTCTAGCAATCAGATTTGAGCCACGTGTTTCAGGTTCCACTTCAGAATCATAGTCTTCTTCACATTGAAACTCCTCCTTTTCTTCATTGAATTCAATATCCTTCGAAGAATAAATTTCATCAATCTCCTCAATATCATGCAAAGTCATTACACGGTTACTAGGGCAGTCCCGCATCATGTGTCCATAACCCTTGCACTTGAAGCAAATCTTTTTATCTTCTGTTGCCAAAGGCGTTGAGTTCTTCTCTTTATCCTTCTTGAAATTGTCAAATTTGGGAGTGCTTTTAGCACCAGATTGTGCCACGTTTCTAGCCTGAAATTTATTTTTCACTTGATAGGGCTTCACATAGGCAGATTTCTTAGTCCTTGCATGCTTCTCCGCTCGTAGAGCCACTTTACACACTTCTTCAAAAGACCAATAAAGTTGTAGATCCACTTTTTCAGCAATATTCAGATTTAGACCAGCCAAAAAACGAGCAATTTTATGTTCCACTCTCTCTTCTAAATCACATAACATAGTTAATCTTTCAAATTCAGTAGTATACTCCTCAACCGAGAGTGCATCTTGCTTGAAACCTTGCAATTTCAGGAATATATCTTGCACGTAATCAGTAGGTAAAAACCGTTTTTTCATCCTCACCTTAAGGGATTCCCATGAATCAATTTTCGCCTTGCCTTCCTTTCTTCTCTTTGATTTCAGATTTTCATACCACAAATTGGCATAACCCGTAAGTTTTAATGCTGCCACTTTAAACCTCTTGCGATCATCATAATCTTTGTAATCAAAGATTCGCTCGATACGTTGCAACCATTCAAGAAATTTCTCCGGCTTCATGCTACCATCAAATTCAGGAATATCCAAACGCAAACCACTATCATCATCCTTAGCTTTTTGGATCTTACGTCTTGAATCCTCTTCATCTTCTAAATCTGATATGTGTGCAGATTTTTCACTTCTATGTGGACTATGAGATGAACCTCTTCGATCCAATTTTGCTAACACCTCCTTCAATTGCTCCCTTAATTCATTAATTTCCCTATCCCTTCGCATATTATGAGCTTGATCCAACGTTAAACCTCGTGAAACCTTCAATTCTTCCTCATTAGACACACCAGCCATGATGTTGCCCACGTTTTTGAAGAAGATCTTCAAAAAAAATCGCCAAACCGAGCTCTACATACCAAGATGATGTATATTTTCCTATGTAGATCAGATTTACAGCGGAAAAGTAACTTTAGATTGCTTCTATAAAGAATTTAATCACCAAGAAACAAAACTAAAGGATCGATTTGCTTAGATTGCTTAAAGAAATTAATCACCCACAAACTAAACGAAATCTGGATAAGAAAGTATAAAGGAATTAACCACCAACTTCCTAGGGTTTTGCAAGTATAAAAACTCACGATTTTATTTATCAAATTCTTGTTTCTTAAAAGATTACAATATATGGGTATATATAGGCAAGGAATATAACCTTAACCTAAAACAATTAGGATTCTCAATTAGATTCAAAATCAGCTAGGAATTTGCTAATACTTGAACCCAAATTGGAAACCAATCAAAAGCCCAATCCAAATAGGAATTACATCAAAACCATATTCAACTAGAAAAATAAATCCTAAGTGCTTAAAACAAGAAAAACCCTTTCAAGTGAAAGGTAAAAACTTGCAAGCCAAAATTTACTTAATATAAATATTTAATAATAACTCCAACATAATAAATCAGCCCATGTTGGTAATTAAGCTGACTATTGGACTTGAAACATTGCCAACCAATTTCCATGTATAGAATCGCATGAGAAGAAGTCCAAAGCCACATTTTTGTCCATGAGAACAAGCACATCAGCCCCTGTATCAAGCCACAAGTTGGTTCCAAGTTCGAACGAGTCAAGAATGAAGCCTTAAATTGTTACGAATTAGGTTCATGTTCAAATGAGACAAGAATGGTCCCAGAAGATTTATGTTGTTTCCATGTTCAAAGGTGTCAAGAATGTCGCTTACGAATTCGTTTCATTTTAGAATAAGCCAAGAATGGTCCTACATGAGTTTACAAGTTGTTTCCATGTGCAAACGAGTCAATAATGAAGCTACAAGTTCGAAAGAGTCAAGAATGATGCTACTAGAGTTTACAAGTAGTTTCCAAGTTCAAACGGGTAAAGAATGAAGCTACAAGTTGTTTTTTGGGGTGAAACGAGTCGAGAATGAAGCGAGAAGTTATTTCCGTGCTCGAACGAGTCAAGAATAATGCTACAAGAGTTTACAAGTTGTTTCCATGTCCAAACAAGTCAAGATGAAGCTACAAGTTATTTCCATGTTCGAACGAGTCAAGAATGAAGCCTCAAATTGTTACGAACTGGTTTCATGTTCAAATGAGCCAAGAATTGTCCTACAATTGTTTACAAGGTGTTCCCATGTTAAAACGAGTAAAAAATGAAGCTATAAGTTGTTTACATGTTCGAACAAGTCAAGAATGATGCTAGAAGAGTTTACAAGTTGTTTCAACGTTCGAATGAGTCAAGAATTCAGCTACAACTTGTTTGCAAGTTCGAATGAGTCAAGAATGATCATACAAGAGTTTACAAGTTGTTTCCATATTCAAATAAGTCAAGAATGAAGCTACAACTTGTTTGCAAGTTCGAACGAGTCAAGAATGATCATACAAGAGTTTACAAGTTGTTTCCATATTCAAATGAGTCAAGAATGAAGCCACAAGTTGGTTCCAAGTTCGAACGAGTCAAGAATGAAGCCTTAAATTGTTACGAATTAGGTTCATGTTCAAATGAGACCAGAATGATCCCAGAAGAGTTATGCTGTTTCCATGTTCAACGGAGTCAAGAATGTAGCTTACGAATTCGTTTCATTTTAAAATAAGCCAAGAATGGTCCTACATGAGTTTACAAGTTGTTTTCACGTGCAAACGAGTCAATAATGAAGCTACAAGTTCGAACGAGTCAAGAATGATGCTACAGGAGTGTACAAGTAGTTTCCAAGTTCAAACGGGTAAAGAATGAAGCTACAAGTTGTTTTTTGGGGTGAAACGAGTCGAGAATGAAGCGAGAAGTTATTTCCGTGCTCGAACGAGTCAAGAATAATGCTACAAGAGTTTACAAGTTGTTTCCATGTCCAAACAAGTCAAGATGAAGCTACAAGTTATTTCCATTTTCGAAAGAGTCAAGAATGAAGCCTCAAATTGTTACGAATTAGGTTCATGTTCAAATGAGCCAAGAATGGTCCCAGAAGAGTTATGTTGTTTCCATATTGAAGGAGTCAAGAATGTAGCTTACGAATTCGTTTCATGTTAAAATTATCCAAGAATGTTCCTACATGAGTTTACAAGTTGTTTCGATGTGCAAACGATTCAATAATGAAGCTACAAGTTCGAACGAGTCAAGAATGATGCTACACGAGTTTACAAGTAGTTTCCAAGTTCAAACGGGTAAAGAATGAAGCTACAAGTTGTTTTCACGGTTAAACGAGTCGAGAATGAAACTATAAGTTGTTTCCGAGCTCGAACGAGTCAAGAATAATGCTACAAGAGTTTACAAGTTGTTTCCATGTTCAAACAAGTCAAGATGAAGCTACAAGTTATTTCCATTTTCGAACGAGTCAAGAATGAAGCCTCAAATTGTTACGAATTGGTTTCATGTTCAAATGAGCCAAGAATGGTCTTACAAGAGTTTACAAGTGGTTTCCATGTTAATACGAGTCAAAAATGAAGCTATAAGTTGTTTACAAGTTTGAACAACTCAAGAATAATGCTAGAAGAGTTTACAAGTTGTTTCCATGTTCAAATGAGTCAAGAATGAAGCTACAACTTGTTTGCAAGTTCGAACGAGTCAAGAATGATCATACAAGAGTTTACAAGTTGTTTCCATATTCAAATGAGTCAAGAATGAAGCCACAAGTTGTTTCCAAGTTCGAACGAGTCAAGATGAAGCCTCAAATTGTTACGAATTCGGTTCATGTTCAAATGAGCCAAGAATGGTACCAGAAGAATTATGTTGTTTCCATATTCAATGGAGTCAAGAATGTAGCTTACGAATTCGTTTCATGTTAAAATCAGCCAAGAATGTTCCTACATGAGTTTACAAGTTGTTTCGATGTGCAAACGAGTCAATAATGAAGCTACAAGTTCGAACGACTCAAGAATGATGCTACAAGAGTTTACAAGTAGTTTTAAAGTTCAAACGTGTAAAGAATGAAGCTAAAAGTTGTTTCCTGGGGTGAAACGAGTCGAGAATGAAGCGAGAAGTTATTTCCGTGCTCGAACGAGTCAAGAATAATGCTACAAGAGTTTACAAGTTGTTTCCATGTCCAAACAAGTCAAGATGAAGCTACAAGTTATTTCCATGTTCGAACGAGTCAAGAATGAAGCCTCAAATTGTTACGAACTGGTTTCATGTTCAAATGAGCCAAGAATTGTCCTACAATTGTTTACAAGGTGTTTCCATGTTAAAACGAGTAAAAAATGAAGCTATAAGTTGTTTACATGTTCGAACAAGTCAAGAATGATGCTAGAAGAGTTTACAAGTTGTTTCAACGTTCGAATGAGTCAAGAATTCAGCTACAACTTGTTTGCAAGTTCGAATGAGTCAAGAATGATCATACAAGAGTTTACAAGTTGTTTCCATATTCAAATAAGTCAAGAATGAAGCTACAACTTGTTTGCAAGTTCGAACGAGTCAAGAATGATCATACAAGAGTATACAAGTTGTTTCCATATTCAAATGAGTCAAGAATGAAGCCACAAGTTGTTTCCAAGTTCGAACGAATCAAGAATGAAGCCTCAAATTGTTACGAATTAGGTTCATGTTCAAATGAGCCAAGAATGGTCCTCGAAGAGTTATGTTGTTTCCATGTTCAACGGAGTCAAGAATGTAGCTTACAAATTCGTTTCATTTTAAAATAAGCCAAGAAAAGTTCTACATGAGTTTACAAGTTGTTTCCATGTGCAAACGAGTCAATAATGAAGCTACAAGTTCGAACGAGTCAAGAATGATGCTACAAGAGTTTACAAGTTGATTCCAAGTTCAACGGGTCAAGAATGAAGCTACAAGTTGTTTTCATTGTGAAACGAGTTGAGAATGAAGCTAAAAGTTGTTTCCTGGGGTGAAACGAGTCGAGAATGAAGCGAGAAGTTATTTTCGTGCTCGAACGAGTCAAGAATAATGCTACAAGAGTTTACAAGTTGTTTCCATGTCCAAACAAGTCAAGATGAAGCTACAAGTTATTTCCATGTTCGAACGAGTCAAGAATGAAGCCTCAAATTGTTACGAATTTGTTTCATGTTCAAATGAGCCAAGAATTGTCCTACAATTGTTTACAAGGTGTTTCCATGTTAAAACGAGTAAAAAATGAAGCTATAAGTTGTTTACAAGTTCGAACAAGTCAAGAATGATGCTAGAAGAGTTTACAAGTTGTTTCAATGTTCGAATGAGTCAAGAATGAAGCTACAACTTGTTTGCAAGTTTGAACGAGTCAAGAATGATCATACAAGAGTTTACAAGTTGTTTCCATATTCAAATAAGTCAAGAATGAAGCTACAACTTGTTTGCAAGTTCGAACGAGTCAAGAATGATCATACAAGAGTATACAAGTTGTTTCCATATTCAAATGAGTCAAGAATGAAGCCACAAGTTGTTTCCAAGTTCGAACGAATCAAGAATGAAGCCTCAAATTGTTACGAATTAGGTTCATGTTCAAATGAGCCAAGAATGGTCCTCGAAGAGTTATGTTGTTTCCATGTTCAACGGGGTCAAGAATGTAGCTTACAAATTCGTTTCATTTTAAAATAAGCCAAGAAAAGTCCTACATGAGTTTACAAGTTGTTTCCATGTGCAAACGAGTCAATAATGAAGCTACAAGTTCGAACGAGTCAAGAATGATGCTACAAGAGTTTACAAGTTGATTCCAAGTTCAACGGGTCAAGAATGAAGCTACAAGTTGTTTTCATGGTGAAACGAGTTGAGAATGAAGCTAAAAGTTGTTTCCTGGGGTGAAACGAGTCGAGAATGAAGCGAGAAGTTATTTTCGTGCTCGAACGAGTCAAGAATAATGCTACAAGAGTTTACAAGTTGTTTCCATGTCCAAACAAGTCAAGATGAAGCTACAAGTTATTTCCATGTTCGAACGAGTCAAGAATGAAGCCTCAAATTGTTACGAATTGGTTTCATGTTCAAATGAGCCAAGAATTGTCCTACAATTGTTTACAAGGTGTTTCCATGTTAAAACGAGTAAAAAATGAAGCTATAAGTTGTTTACAAGTTCGAACAAGTCAAGAATGATGCTAGAAGAGTTTACAAGTTGTTTCAATGTTCGAATGAGTCAAGAATGAAGCTACAACTTGTTTGCAAGTTTGAACGAGTCAAGAATGATCATACAAGAGTTTACAAGTTGTTTCCATATTCAAATAAGTCAAGAATGAAGCTACAACTTGTTTGCAAGTTCGAACGAGTCAAGAATGATCATACAAGAGTATACAAGTTGTTTCCATATTCAAATGAGTCAAGAATGAAGCCACAAGTTGTTTCCAAGTTCGAACGAATCAAGAATGAAGCCTCAAATTGTTACGAATTAGGTTCATGTTCAAATGAGCCAAGAATGGTCCTCGAAGAGTTATGTTGTTTCCATGTTCAACGGAGTCAAGAATGTAGCTTACAAATTCGTTTCATTTTAAAATAAGCCAAGAAAAGTCCTACATGAGTTTACAAGTTGTTTCCATGTGCAAACGAGTCAATAATGAAGCTACAAGTTCGAACGAGTCAAGAATGATGCTACAAGAGTTTACAAGTTGATTCCAAGTTCAACGGGTCAAGAATGAAGCTACAAGTTGTTTTCATGGTGAAACGAGTTGAGAATGAAGCTAAAAGTTGTTTCCTGGGGTGAAACGAGTCGAGAATGAAGCGAGAAGTTATTTCCGTGCTCGAACGAGTCAAGAATAATGCTACAAGAGTTTACAAGTTGTTTCCATGTCCAAACAAGTCAAGATGAAGCTACAAGTTATTTCCATGTTCGAACGAGTCAAGAATGAAGCCTCAAATTGTTACGAATTGGTTTCATGTTCAAATGAGCCAAGAATTGTCCTACAATTGTTTACAAGGTGTTTCCATGTTAAAACGAGTAAAAAATGAAGCTATAAGTTGTTTACAAGTTCGAACAAGTCAAGAATGATGCTAGAAGAGTTTACAAGTTGTTTCAATGTTCGAATGAGTCAAGAATGAAGCTACAACTTGTTTGCAAGTTTGAACGAGTCAAGAATGATCATACAAGAGTATACAAGTTGTTTCCATATTCAAATAAGTCAAGAATGAAGCTACAACTTGTTTGCAAGTTCGAACGAGTCAAGAAAGATCATACAAGAGTATACAAGTTGTTTCCATATTCAAATGAGTCAAGAATGAAGCCACAAGTTGGTTCCAAGTTCGAACGAGTCAAGAATGAAGCCTTAAATTGTTACGAATTAGGTTCAAGTTCAAATGAGATTAGAATGGTCCCAGAAGAGTTATGTAGTTTCCATGTTCAACGGAGTCAAGAATGTAGCTTACGAATTCGTTTCATTTTAAAATAAGCCAAGAATGGTCCTACATGAGTTTAAGAGTTCTTTTCATGTGCAAACGAGTCAATAATGAAGCTACAAGTTCGAACGAGTCAAGAATGATGCTACAAGAGTTTACAAGTAGTTTCCAAGTTCAAACGGGTAAAGAATGAAGCTACAAGTTGTTTTTTGGGGTGAAACGAGTCGAGAATGAAGCGAGAAGTTATTTCCGTGCTCGAACGAGTCAAGAATAATGCTACAAGAGTTTACAAGTTGTTTCCATGTCCAAAAAAGTCAAGATGAAGCTACAAGTTATTTCCATGTTCAAACGAGTCAAGAATGAAGCCTCAAATTGTTACGAATTGGTTTCATGTTCAAATGAGCCAAGAATTGTCCTACAGTTGTTTACAAGGTGTTTCCATGTTAAAACGAGTAAAAATGAAGCTATAAGTTGTTTACAAGTTCGAACAAGTCAAGAATGATGCTTGAAGAATTTACAAGTTGTTTCAATGTTTGAATGAGTCAAGAATGAAGCTACAACTTGTTTGCAAGTTCGAACGAGTCAAGAATGATCATACAAGAGTTTACAACTTGTTTGCAAGTTCGAACGAGTCAAGAATGATCATACAAGAGTTTACAACTTGTTTGCACGTTCAAATGAGTCAAGAATGAAGCCACAAGTTGTTTCCAAGTTCGAACGAGTCAAGAATGAAGCCTCAAATTGTTACGAATTAGGTTCATGTTCAAATGAGCCAAGAATGGTACCAGAAGAGTTATGTTGTTTCCATATTCAATGGAGTCAAGAATGTAGCTTACGAATTCGTTTCTTGTTAAAATCAGCCAAGAATGTTCCTACATGAGTTTACAAGTTGTTTCGATGTGCAAACGAGTCAATAATGAAGCTACAAGTTCGAACGAGTCAAGAATGATGCTACAAGAGTTTACAAGTAGTTTCCAAGTTCAAACGGGTAAAGAATGAAGCTACAATTTGTTTTCACGGTTAAACGAGTCGAGAATGAAGCTATAAGTTGTTTCCGAGCACGAACGAGTCAAGAATAATGCTACAAGAGTTTACAAGTTGTTTCCATGTTAAAACAAGTCAAGATGAAGCTACAAGTTATTTCCATGTTCGAACGAGTCAAGAATGAAGCCTCAAATTGTTACGAATTGGTTTCATGTTCAAATGATCCAAGAATGGTCTTACAAGAGTGTACAAGTGGTTTCCATGTTAATACGAGTCAAAAATGAAACTATAAGTTGTTTACAAGTTCCAACAACTCAAGAATGATGCTAGAAGAGTTTACAAGTTGTTTCCATGTTCAAATGAGTCAAGAATGAAGCTACAACTTGTTTGCAAGTTCGAACGAGTCAAGAATGATAATACAAGAGTTCACAAGTTGTTTCCATATTCAAATGGGCGAAGAATGAAGCCACAAGTTGTTTCCAAGTTCAAACGAGTCAAGAATGAAGCCTCAAATTGTTACGAATTAGGTTCATGTTCAAATGAGCCAAGAATGGTCCCAGAAGAGTTATGTTATTTCCATGTTCGATGGAGTCAAAAATGTAGCTTACGAATTTGTTTCATTTTAAAATAAGCCAAGAATGGTCCTACATGAGTTTACAAGTTGTTTCTATGTGCAAACGAGTCAATATTTAAGCTAGAAGTTCGAACGAGTCAGGAATGATGCTACAAGAGTTTACAAGAAGTTTCCAAGTTTAAACGGGTGATGAATGAAGCTACAAGTTATTTTGGTGGTTAAACGAGTCGAGAATGAATCTATAAGTTGTTTCCAAGTTCGAACGAGTCAAGAATAATGCTACAAGAGTTTACAACTTGTTTCCGTGTTCAAACAAGTCAAGATGAAGCTACAAGTTATTTCCATGATCGAACGAGTCAAGAATGAAGCCTCAAATTGTTACTAATTGGTTTCATGTTCAAATGAGCCAAGAATGGTCCTACAATTGTTTACAAGGTGTTTCCATGTTAAAACGAGTCAAAAATGAGGCTATAAGTTGTTTACAAGTTCGAACAAGTCAAGAATGATGCTAGAAGAGTTTACAAGTTGTTTCCATGTTCGAATGAGTCAAGAATGAGGCTACAACTTGTTTGCAAGTTCGAACGAGTCAAGAATTATCATACAAGAGTATACAAGTTGTTTCCATATTCAAATCAGTCAAGAATGAAGCCTCAAGTTGTTTCCAAGTTCGAACGAGTCAAGAATGAAGCCTCAAATTGTTACGAATTAGGTTCATGTTCAAATGAGCCAAGAATGGTCCCAGAAGAGTTATGTTGTTTCCATATTCAATGGAGTCAAGAATGTAGCTTACGAATTTGTTTCATTTTAAAATCAGCCAAGAATGTTCCAACATGAGTTTACAAGTTGTTTCGATGTGCAAACGATTCAATAATGAAGCTACAAGTTGTTTTCTGGGGTGAAACGAGTCGAGAATGAAGCGAGAAGTTATTTTCGTGCTCGAACGAGTCAAGAATAATGCTACAAGAGTTTACAAGTTATTTCCATGTCCAAACAAGTCAAGATGAAGCTACAAGTTATTTCAATGTTCGAACGGGTCAAGAATGAAGCCTCAAATTATTACGAATTGGTTTCATGTTCAAATGAGCCAAGAATTGTCCTACAATTTTTTACAAGGTGTTTCCATGTTAAAACGAGTAAAAATGAAGCTATAAGTTGTTTACAAGTTCGAACAAGTCAAGAATGATGCTTGAAGAGTTTACAAGTTGTTTCAATGTTAGAATGAGTCAAGAATGAAGCTACAACTTGTTTGCAAGTTCGACCGAGTCAAGAACGATCATACAAGAGTTTCTAAGTTGTTTCCATATTCAAATGAGTCAAGAATGAAGCTACAACTTGTTTGCAAGTTCGAACGAGTCAAGAATGATCATACAAGAATTTACAAGTTGTTTCCATATTCAAATGAGTCAAGAATGAAGCCACAAGTTGTTTCCAAGTTCGAACGAGTCAAGAATGAAGCCTCAAATTGTTACGAATTAGGTTCATGTGCAAATGAGCCAAGAATGGTCCCAGAAGAGTTATGTAGTTTCCATGTTCAACGGAGTCAAGAATGTAGCTTACGAATTCGTTTCATGTTAAAATTAGCCAAGAATGTTCCTACATGAGTTTACAAGTTGTTTCGATGTGCAAACGATTCAATAATGAAGCTACAAGTTCGAACGAGTCAAGAATGATGCTACAAGAGTTTACAAGTAGTTTCCAAGTTCAAACGGGTAAAGAATGAAGCTACAAGTTGTTTTCAAGGTTAAACGAGTCGAGAATGAAGCTATAAGTTGTTTCCGAGCTCGAACGAGTCAAGAATAATGCTACAAGAGTTTACAAGTTGTTTCCATGTTCAAACAAGTCAAGATGAAGGAAGTTATTTCCATTTTCGAACGAGTCAAGAATGAAGCCTCAAATTGTTACGAATTGGTTTCATGTTCAAATTAGCCAAGAATGGTCTTACAAGAGTTTACATGTGGTTTCCATGTTAATACGAGTCAGAAATGAAGCTATAAGTTGTTTACAAGTTCGAACAACTCAAGAATGATGCTAGAAGAGTTTACAAGTTGGTTTCCATGTTCAAATGAGTCAAGAATGAAGCTACATCTTGTTTGCAAGTTCGAACGAGTCAAGAATGATCATACAAGAGTATACAAGTTGTTTCCATATTCAAATGGGTCAAGAATGAAGCTACAAGTTGTTTCCAAGTTCGAACGAATCAAGAATGAAGCCTCAAATTGTTACGAATTAGTTTCATTTTTAAATGAGCCAAGAATGGTCCTAGAAGTGTTATGTTGTTTCCATGGTCAACGGAGTCAAGAATGTAGTTTACGAATTCGTTTCATTTTAAAATAAGCCAAGAATGGTCCTACATGAGTTTAAAAGTTCTTTCCATGTGCAAACGAGTCAATAATGAAGCTACAAGTTCGAACGAGTCAAGAATGATGCTACAAGAGTTTACAAGTAGATTCCAAGTTCAAACGGGTCAAGAATGAAGCTACAAGTTATTTTGATGGTGAAACGAGTTGAGAATTAAGCTATAAGTTATTTCCGAGCTCGAACGAGTCAAGAATAAAGCTACAAGAGTTTACAACTTCGTTTCCATGTTCAAACAAGTCAAGATGAAGCTACAAGTTATTTCCATGTTCGAACGAGTCAAGAATGAAGCCTCAAATTGTTACGAATTAGGTTCATGTTCAAATGAGCCAAGAATAGTCCCAGAAGAGTTATGTTGTTTCCATATTCAAATGAGCCAAGGTAGTCAAGAATGTAGCTTACGAATTCGTTTCATTTTAAAATAAGCCAAGAATGGTCCTACATGAGTTTACAAGTTGTTTCTATGTGCAAACAGGTCAATAATGAAGCTACAAGTTCGAACGAGTCAAGAATAATGCTACAAGAGTTTACAAGAAGTTTCCAAGTTCAAACGGGTGATGAATGAAGCTACAAGTTGTTTTCATGGTTAAACGAGTCGAGAATGAATCTATAACTTGTTTCCAAGCTCGAACGAGTCAAGAATAATGCTACAAGAGTTTACAACTTGTTTCTGTGTTCAAACAAGTCAAGATGAAGCTACACGTTATTTCCATGTTCGAACGAGTCAAGAACGAAGCCTCAAATTGTTACGAATTGATTTCATGTTCAAATAAGCCAAGAATTGTCCTACAGTTGTTTACAAGGTGTTTCCATGTTAAAACGAGTAAAAATGAAGCTATAAGTTGTTTACAAGTTCGAACAAGTCAAGAATGATGCTTGAAGAATTTACAAGTTGTTTCAATGTTTGAATGAGTCAAGAATGAAGCTACAAGTTGTTTTCATGGTGAAACGAGTTGAGAATGAAGCTAAAAGTTGTTTCCTGGGGTGAAACGAGTCGAGAATGAAGCGAGAAGTTATTTCCGTGCTCGAACGAGTCAAGAATAATGCTACAAGAGTTTACAAGTTGTTTCCATGTCCAAACAAGTCAAGATGAAGCTACAAGTTATTTCCATGTTCGAACGAGTCAAGAATGAAGCCTCAAATTGTTACGAATTGGTTTCATGTTCAAATGAGCCAAGAATTGTCCTACAATTGTTTACAAGGTGTTTCCATGTTAAAACGAGTAAAAAATGAAGCTATAAGTTGTTTACAAGTTCGAACAAGTCAAGAATGATGCTAGAAGAGTTTACAAGTTGTTTCAATGTTCGAATGAGTCAAGAATGAAGCTACAACTTGTTTGCAAGTTTGAACGAGTCAAGAATGATCATACAAGAGTATACAAGTTGTTTCCATATTCAAATAAGTCAAGAATGAAGCTACAACTTGTTTGCAAGTTCGAACGAGTCAAGAAAGATCATACAAGAGTATACAAGTTGTTTCCATATTCAAATGAGTCAAGAATGAAGCCACAAGTTGGTTCCAAGTTCGAACGAGTCAAGAATGAAGCCTTAAATTGTTACGAATTAGGTTCAAGTTCAAATGAGATTAGAATGGTCCCAGAAGAGTTATGTAGTTTCCATGTTCAACGGAGTCAAGAATGTAGCTTACGAATTCGTTTCATTTTAAAATAAGCCAAGAATGGTCCTACATGAGTTTAAGAGTTCTTTTCATGTGCAAACGAGTCAATAATGAAGCTACAAGTTCGAACGAGTCAAGAATGATGCTACAAGAGTTTACAAGTAGTTTCCAAGTTCAAACGGGTAAAGAATGAAGCTACAAGTTGTTTTTTGGGGTGAAACGAGTCGAGAATGAAGCGAGAAGTTATTTCCGTGCTCGAACGAGTCAAGAATAATGCTACAAGAGTTTACAAGTTGTTTCCATGTCCAAAAAAGTCAAGATGAAGCTACAAGTTATTTCCATGTTCAAACGAGTCAAGAATGAAGCCTCAAATTGTTACGAATTGGTTTCATGTTCAAATGAGCCAAGAATTGTCCTACAGTTGTTTACAAGGTGTTTCCATGTTAAAACGAGTAAAAATGAAGCTATAAGTTGTTTACAAGTTCGAACAAGTCAAGAATGATGCTTGAAGAATTTACAAGTTGTTTCAATGTTTGAATGAGTCAAGAATGAAGCTACAACTTGTTTGCAAGTTCGAACGAGTCAAGAATGATCATACAAGAGTTTACAACTTGTTTGCAAGTTCGAACGAGTCAAGAATGATCATACAAGAGTTTACAACTTGTTTGCACGTTCAAATGAGTCAAGAATGAAGCCACAAGTTGTTTCCAAGTTCGAACGAGTCAAGAATGAAGCCTCAAATTGTTACGAATTAGGTTCATGTTCAAATGAGCCAAGAATGGTACCAGAAGAGTTATGTTGTTTCCATATTCAATGGAGTCAAGAATGTAGCTTACGAATTCGTTTCTTGTTAAAATCAGCCAAGAATGTTCCTACATGAGTTTACAAGTTGTTTCGATGTGCAAACGAGTCAATAATGAAGCTACAAGTTCGAACGAGTCAAGAATGATGCTACAAGAGTTTACAAGTAGTTTCCAAGTTCAAACGGGTAAAGAATGAAGCTACAATTTGTTTTCACGGTTAAACGAGTCGAGAATGAAGCTATAAGTTGTTTCCGAGCACGAACGAGTCAAGAATAATGCTACAAGAGTTTACAAGTTGTTTCCATGTTAAAACAAGTCAAGATGAAGCTACAAGTTATTTCCATGTTCGAACGAGTCAAGAATGAAGCCTCAAATTGTTACGAATTGGTTTCATGTTCAAATGATCCAAGAATGGTCTTACAAGAGTGTACAAGTGGTTTCCATGTTAATACGAGTCAAAAATGAAACTATAAGTTGTTTACAAGTTCCAACAACTCAAGAATGATGCTAGAAGAGTTTACAAGTTGTTTCCATGTTCAAATGAGTCAAGAATGAAGCTACAACTTGTTTGCAAGTTCGAACGAGTCAAGAATGATAATACAAGAGTTCACAAGTTGTTTCCATATTCAAATGAGCGAAGAATGAAGCCACAAGTTGTTTCCAAGTTCAAACGAGTCAAGAATGAAGCCTCAAATTGTTACGAATTAGGTTCATGTTCAAATGAGCCAAGAATGGTCCAAGAAGAGTTATGTTATTTCCATGTTCGATGGAGTCAAAAATGTAGCTTACGAATTTGTTTCATTTTAAAATAAGCCAAGAATGGTCCTACATGAGTTTACAAGTTGTTTCTATGTGCAAACGAGTCAATATTTAAGCTAGAAGTTCGAACGAGTCAAGAATGATGCTACAAGAGTTTACAAGAAGTTTCCAAGTTTAAACGGGTGATGAATGAAGCTACAAGTTGTTATGATGGTTAAACGAGTCGAGAATGAATCTATAAGTTGTTTCCAAGTTCGAACGAGAGAAGAATAATGCTACAAGAGTTTACAACTTGTTTCTGTGTTCAAACAAGTCAAGATGAAGCTACAAGTTATTTCCATGATCGAACGAGTCAAGAATGAAGCCTCAAATTGTTACTAATTGGTTTCATGTTCAAATGAGCCAAGAATGGTCCTACAATTGTTTACAAGGTGTTTCCATGTTAAAACGAGTCAAAAATGAGGCTATAAGTTGTTTACAAGTTCGAACAAGTCAAGAATGATGCTAGAAGAGTTTACAAGTTGTTTCCATGTTCGAATGAGTCAAGAATGAGGCTACAACTTGTTTGCAAGTTCGAACGAGTCAAGAATTATCATACAAGAGTATACAAGTTGTTTCCATATTCAAATCAGTCAAGAATGAAGCCTCAAGTTGTTTCCAAGTTCGAACGAGTCAAGAATGAAGCCTCAAATTGTTACGAATTAGGTTCATGTTCAAATGAGCCAAGAATGGTCCCAGAAGAGTTATGTTGTTTCCATATTCAATGGAGTCAAGAATGTAGCTTACGAATTTGTTTCATTTTAAAATCAGCCAAGAATGTTCCAACATGAGTTTACAAGTTGTTTCGATGTGCAAACGATTCAATAATGAAGCTACAAGTTGTTTTCTGGGGTGAAACGAGTCGAGAATGAAGCGAGAAGTTATTTTCGTGCTCGAACGAGTCAAGAATAATGCTACAAGAGTTTACAAGTTGTTTCCATGTCCAAACAAGTCAAGATGAAGCTACAAGTTATTTCCATGTTCGAACGAGTCAAGAATGAAGCCTCAAATTGTTACGAATTGGTTTCATGTTCAAATGAGCCAAAATTGTCCTACAATTGTTTACAAGGTGTTTCCATGTTAAAACGAGTAAAAAATGAAGCTATAAGTTGTTTACAAGTTCGAACAAGTCAAGAATGATGCTAGAAGAGTTTACAAGTTGTTTCAATGTTCGAATGAGTCAAGAATGAAGCTACAACTTGTTTGCAAGTTTGAACGAGTCAAGAATGATCATACAAGAGTTTACAAGTTGTTTCCATATTCAAAAGAGTCAAGAATGAAGCCACAAGTTGGTTCCAAGTTCGAACGAGTCAAGAATGAAGCCTTAAATTGTTACGAATTAGGTTCAAGTTCAAATGAGACTAGAATGGTCCCAGAAGAGTTATGTAGTTTCCATGTTCAACGGAGTCAAGAATGTAGCTTACGAATTCGTTTCATTTTAAAATAAGCCAAGAATGGTCCTACATGAGTTTAAGAGTTCTTTTCATGTGCAAACGAGTCAATAATGAAGCTACAAGTTCGAACGAGTCAAGAATGATGCTACAAGAGTTTACAAGTAGTTTCCAAGTTCAAACGGGTAAAGAATGAAGCTACAAGTTGTTTTTTGGGGTGAAACGAGTCGAGAATGAAGCGAGAAGTTATTTTCGTGCTCGAACGAGTCAGGAATAATGCTACAAGAGTTTACAAGTTGTTTCCATGTCCAAAAAAGTCAAGATGAAGCTACAAGTTATTTCCATGTTCAAACGAGTCAAGAATGAAGCCTCAAATTGTTACGAATTGGTTTCATGTTCAAATGAGCCAAGAATTGTCCTACAGTTGTTTACAAGGTGTTTCCATGTTAGAACGAGTAAAAATGAAGCTATAAGTTGTTTACAAGTTCGAACAAGTCAAGAATGATGCTTGAAGAATTTACAAGTTGTTTCAATGTTTGAATGAGTCAAGAATGAAGCTACAACTTGTTTACAAGTTCGAACGAGTCAAGAATGATCATACAAGAGTTTACAACTTGTTTGCAAGTTCGAACGAGTCAAGAATGATCATACAAGAGTTTACAACTTGTTTGCACGTTCAAATGAGTCAAGAATGAAGCCACAAGTTGTTTCCAAGTTCGAACGAGTCAAGAATGAAGCCTCAAATTGTTACGAATTAGGTTCATGTTCAAATGAGCCAAGAATGGTACCAGAAGAGTTATGTTGTTTCCATATTCAATGGAGTCAAGAATGTAGCTTACGAATTCGTTTCTTGTTAAAATCAGCCATGAATGTTCCTACATGAGATTACAAGTTGTTTCGATGTGCAAACGAGTCAATAATGAAGCTACAAGTTCGAACGAGTCAAGAATGATGCTACAAGAGTTTACAAGTAGTTTCCAAGTTCAAACGGGTAAAGAATGAAGCTACAATTTGTTTTCACGGTTAAACGAGTCGAGAATGAAGCTATAAGTTGTTTCCGAGCACGAACGAGTCAAGAATAATGCTACAAGAGTTTACAAGTTGTTTCCATGTTAAAACAAGTCAAGATGAAGCTACAAGTTATTTCCATGTTCGAACGAGTCAAGAATGAAGCCTCAAATTGTTACGAATTGGTTTCATGTTCAAATGATCCAAGAATGGTCTTACAAGAGTGTACAAGTGGTTTCCATGTTAATACGAGTCAAAAATGAAACTATAAGTTGTTTACAAGTTCCAACAACTCAAGAATGATGCTAGAAGAGTTTACAAGTTGTTTCCATGTTCAAATGAGTCAAGAATGAAGCTACAACTTGTTTGCAAGTTCGAACGAGTCAAGAATGATAATACAAGAGTTCACAAGTTGTTTCCATATTCAAATGAGCGAAGAATGAAGCCACAAGTTGTTTCCAAGTTCAAACGAGTCAAGAATGAAGCCTCAAATTGTTACGAATTAGGTTCATGTTCAAATGAGCCAAGAATGGTCCAAGAAGAGTTATGTTATTTCCATGTTCGATGGAGTCAAAAATGTAGCTTACGAATTTGTTTCATTTTAAAATAAGCCAAGAATGGTCCTACATGAGTTTACAAGTTGTTTCTATGTGCAAACGAGTCAATATTTAAGCTAGAAGTTTGAACGAGTCAAGAATGATGCTACAAGAGTTTACAAGAAGTTTCCAAGTTTAAACGGGTGATGAATGAAGCTACAAGTTGTTATGATGGTTAAACGAGTCGAGAATGAATCTATAAGTTGTTTCCAAGTTCGAACGAGAGAAGAATAATGCTACAAGAGTTTACAACTTGTTTCCGTGTTCAAACAAGTCAAGATGAAGCTACAAGTTATTTCCATGATCGAACGAGTCAAGAATGAAGCCTCAAATTGTTACTAATTGGTTTCATGTTCAAATGAGCCAAGAATGGTCCTACAATTGTTTACAAGGTGTTTCCATGTTAAAACGAGTCAAAAATGAGGCTATAAGTTGTTTACAAGTTCGAACAAGTCAAGAATGATGCTAGAAGAGTTTACAAGTTGTTTCCATGTTCGAATGAGTCAAGAATGAGGCTACAACTTGTTTGCAAGTTCGAACGAGTCAAGAATTATCATACAAGAGTATACAAGTTGTTTCCATATTCAAATCAGTCAAGAATGAAGCCTCGAGTTGTTTCCAAGTTCGAACGAGTCAAGAATGAAGCCTCAAATTGTTACGAATTAGGTTCATGTTCAAATGAGCCAAGAATGGTCCCAGAAGAGTTATGTTGTTTCCATATTCAATGGAGTCAAGAATGTAGCTTACGAATTTGTTTCATTTTAAAATCAGCCAAGAATGTTCCAACATGAGTTTACAAGTTGTTTCGATGTGCAAACGATTCAATAATGAAGCTACAAGTTGTTTTCTGGGGTGAAACGAGTCGAGAATGAAGCGAGAAGTTATTTTCGTGCTCGAACGAGTCAAGAATAATGCTACAAGAGTTTACAAGTTGTTTCCATGTCCAAACAAGTCAAGATGAAGCTACAAGTTATTTCCATGTTCGAACGAGTCAAGAATGAAGCCTCAAATTGTTACGAATTGGTTTCATGTTCAAATGAGCCAAAATTGTCCTACAATTGTTTACAAGGTGTTTCCATGTTAAAACGAGTAAAAAATGAAGCTATAAGTTATTTACAAGTTCGAACAAGTCAAGAATGATGCTAGAAGAGTTTACAAGTTGTTTCAATGTTCGAATGAGTCAAGAATGAAGCTACAACTTGTTTGCAAGTTTGAACGAGTCAAGAATGATCATACAAGAGTTTACAAGTTGTTTCCATATTCAAATGAGTCAAGAATGAAGCCACAAGTTGGTTCCAAGTTCGAACGAGTCAAGAATGAAGCCTTAAATTGTTACGAATTAGGTTCAAGTTCAAATGAGACTAGAATGGTCCCAGAAGAGTTATGTAGTTTCCATGTTCAACGGAGTCAAGAATGTAGCTTACGAATTCGTTTCATTTTAAAATAAGCCAAGAATGGTCCTACATGAGTTTAAGAGTTCTTTTCATGTGCAAACGAGTCAATAATGAAGCTACAAGTTCGAACGAGTCAAGAATGATGCTACAAGAGTTTACAAGTAGTTTCCAAGTTCAAACGGGTAAAGAATGAAGCTACAAGTTGTTTTTTGGGGTGAAACGAGTCGAGAATGAAGCGAGAAGTTATTTCCGTGCTCGAACGAGTCAAGAATAATGCTACAAGAGTTTACAAGTTGTTTCCATGTCCAAAAAAGTCAAGATGAAGCTACAAGTTATTTCCATGTTCAAACGAGTCAAGAATGAAGCCTCAAATTGTTACGAATTGGTTTCATGTTCAAATGAGCCAAGAATTGTCCTACAGTTGTTTACAAGGTGTTTCCATGTTAGAACGAGTAAAAATGAAGCTATAAGTTGTTTACAAGTTCGAACAAGTCAAGAATGATGCTTGAAGAATTTACAAGTTGTTTCAATGTTTGAATGAGTCAAGAATGAAGCTACAACTTGTTTGCAAGTTCGAACGAGTCAAGAATGATCATACAAGAGTTTACAACTTGTTTGCAAGTTCGAACGAGTCAAGAATGATCATACAAGAGTTTACAACTTGTTTGCACGTTCAAATGAGTCAAGAATGAAGCCACAAGTTGTTTCCAAGTTTGAACGAGTCAAGAATGAAGCCTCAAATTGTTACGAATTAGGTTCATGTTCAAATGAGCCAAGAATGGTACCAGAAGAGTTATGTTGTTTCCATATTCAATGGAGTCAAGAATGTAGCTTACGAATTCGTTTCTTGTTAAAATCAGCCAAGAATGTTCCTACATGAGTTTACAAGTTGTTTCGATGTGCAAACGAGTCAATAATGAAGCTACAAGTTCGAACGAGTCAAGAATGATGCTACAAGAGTTTACAAGTAGTTTCCAAGTTCAAACGGGTAAAGAATGAAGCTACAATTTGTTTTCACGGTTAAACGAGTCGAGAATGAAGCTATAAGTTGTTTCCGAGCACGAACGAGTCAAGAATAATGCTACAAGAGTTTACAAGTTGTTTCCATGTTAAAACAAGTCAAGATGAAGCTACAAGTTATTTCCATGTTCGAACGAGTCAAGAATGAAGCCTCAAATTGTTACGAATTGGTTTCATGTTCAAATGATCCAAGAATGGTCTTACAAGAGTGTACAAGTGGTTTCCATGTTAATACGAGTCAAAAATGAAACTATAAGTTGTTTACAAGTTCCAACAACTCAAGAATGATGCTAGAAGAGTTTACAAGTTGTTTCCATGTTCAAATGAGTCAAGAATGAAGCTACAACTTGTTTGCAAGTTCGAACGAGTCAAGAATGATAATACAAGAGTTCACAAGTTGTTTCCATATTCAAATGGGCGAAGAATGAAGCCACAAGTTGTTTCCAAGTTCAAACGAGTCAAGAATGAAGCCTCAAATTGTTACGAATTAGGTTCATGTTCAAATGAGCCAAGAATGGTCCCAGAAGAGTTATGTTATTTCCATGTTCGATGGAGTCAAAAATGTAGCTTACGAATTTGTTTCATTTTAAAATAAGCCAAGAATGGTCCTACATGAGTTTACAAGTTGTTTCTATGTGCAAACGAGTCAATATTTAAGCTAGAAGTTCGAACGAGTCAGGAATGATGCTACAAGAGTTTACAAGAAGTTTCCAAGTTTAAACGGGTGATGAATGAAGCTACAAGTTATTTTGGTGGTTAAACGAGTCGAGAATGAATCTATAAGTTGTTTCCAAGTTCGAACGAGTCAAGAATAATGCTACAAGAGTTTACAACTTGTTTCCGTGTTCAAACAAGTCAAGATGAAGCTACAAGTTATTTCCATGATCGAACGAGTCAAGAATGAAGCCTCAAATTGTTACTAATTGGTTTCATGTTCAAATGAGCCAAGAATGGTCCTACAATTGTTTACAAGGTGTTTCCATGTTAAAACGAGTCAAAAATGAGGCTATAAGTTGTTTACAAGTTCGAACAAGTCAAGAATGATGCTAGAAGAGTTTACAAGTTGTTTCCATGTTCGAATGAGTCAAGAATGAGGCTACAACTTGTTTGCAAGTTCGAACGAGTCAAGAATTATCATACAAGAGTATACAAGTTGTTTCCATATTCAAATCAGTCAAGAATGAAGCCTCAAGTTGTTTCCAAGTTCGAACGAGTCAAGAATGAAGCCTCAAATTGTTACGAATTAGGTTCATGTTCAAATGAGCCAAGAATGGTCCCAGAAGAGTTATGTTGTTTCCATATTCAATGGAGTCAAGAATGTAGCTTACGAATTTGTTTCATTTTAAAATCAGCCAAGAATGTTCCAACATGAGTTTACAAGTTGTTTCGATGTGCAAACGATTCAATAATGAAGCTACAAGTTGTTTTCTGGGGTGAAACGAGTCGAGAATGAAGCGAGAAGTTATTTTCGTGCTCGAACGAGTCAAGAATAATGCTACAAGAGTTTACAAGTTGTTTCCATGTCCAAACAAGTCAAGATGAAGCTACAAGTTATTTCCATGTTCGAACGAGTCAAGAATGAAGCCTCAAATTGTTACGAATTGGTTTCATGTTCAAATGAGCCAAAATTGTCCTACAATTGTTTACAAGGTGTTTCCATGTTAAAACGAGTAAAAAATGAAGCTATAAGTTGTTTACAAGTTCGAACAAGTCAAGAATGATGCTAGAAGAGTTTACAAGTTGTTTCAATGTTCGAATGAGTCAAGAATGAAGCTACAACTTGTTTGCAAGTTTGAACGAGTCAAGAATGATCATACAAGAGTTTACAAGTTGTTTCCATATTCAAAAGAGTCAAGAATGAAGCCACAAGTTGGTTCCAAGTTCGAACGAGTCAAGAATGAAGCCTTAAATTGTTACGAATTAGGTTCAAGTTCAAATGAGACTAGAATGGTCCCAGAAGAGTTATGTAGTTTCCATGTTCAACGGAGTCAAGAATGTAGCTTACGAATTCGTTTCATTTTAAAATAAGCCAAGAATGGTCCTACATGAGTTTAAGAGTTCTTTTCATGTGCAAACGAGTCAATAATGAAGCTACAAGTTCGAACGAGTCAAGAATGATGCTACAAGAGTTTACAAGTAGTTTCCAAGTTCAAACGGGTAAAGAATGAAGCTACAAGTTGTTTTTTGGGGTGAAACGAGTCGAGAATGAAGCGAGAAGTTATTTTCGTGCTCGAACGAGTCAGGAATAATGCTACAAGAGTTTACAAGTTGTTTCCATGTCCAAAAAAGTCAAGATGAAGCTACAAGTTATTTCCATGTTCAAACGAGTCAAGAATGAAGCCTCAAATTGTTACGAATTGGTTTCATGTTCAAATGAGCCAAGAATTGTCCTACAGTTGTTTACAAGGTGTTTCCATGTTAGAACGAGTAAAAATGAAGCTATAAGTTGTTTACAAGTTCGAACAAGTCAAGAATGATGCTTGAAGAATTTACAAGTTGTTTCAATGTTTGAATGAGTCAAGAATGAAGCTACAACTTGTTTACAAGTTCGAACGAGTCAAGAATGATCATACAAGAGTTTACAACTTGTTTGCAAGTTCGAACGAGTCAAGAATGATCATACAAGAGTTTACAACTTGTTTGCACGTTCAAATGAGTCAAGAATGAAGCCACAAGTTGTTTCCAAGTTCGAACGAGTCAAGAATGAAGCCTCAAATTGTTACGAATTAGGTTCATGTTCAAATGAGCCAAGAATGGTACCAGAAGAGTTATGTTGTTTCCATATTCAATGGAGTCAAGAATGTAGCTTACGAATTCGTTTCTTGTTAAAATCAGCCATGAATGTTCCTACATGAGATTACAAGTTGTTTCGATGTGCAAACGAGTCAATAATGAAGCTACAAGTTCGAACGAGTCAAGAATGATGCTACAAGAGTTTACAAGTAGTTTCCAAGTTCAAACGGGTAAAGAATGAAGCTACAATTTGTTTTCACGGTTAAACGAGTCGAGAATGAAGCTATAAGTTGTTTCCGAGCACGAACGAGTCAAGAATAATGCTACAAGAGTTTACAAGTTGTTTCCATGTTAAAACAAGTCAAGATGAAGCTACAAGTTATTTCCATGTTCGAACGAGTCAAGAATGAAGCCTCAAATTGTTACGAATTGGTTTCATGTTCAAATGATCCAAGAATGGTCTTACAAGAGTGTACAAGTGGTTTCCATGTTAATACGAGTCAAAAATGAAACTATAAGTTGTTTACAAGTTCCAACAACTCAAGAATGATGCTAGAAGAGTTTACAAGTTGTTTCCATGTTCAAATGAGTCAAGAATGAAGCTACAACTTGTTTGCAAGTTCGAACGAGTCAAGAATGATAATACAAGAGTTCACAAGTTGTTTCCATATTCAAATGAGCGAAGAATGAAGCCACAAGTTGTTTCCAAGTTCAAACGAGTCAAGAATGAAGCCTCAAATTGTTACGAATTAGGTTCATGTTCAAATGAGCCAAGAATGGTCCAAGAAGAGTTATGTTATTTCCATGTTCGATGGAGTCAAAAATGTAGCTTACGAATTTGTTTCATTTTAAAATAAGCCAAGAATGGTCCTACATGAGTTTACAAGTTGTTTCTATGTGCAAACGAGTCAATATTTAAGCTAGAAGTTTGAACGAGTCAAGAATGATGCTACAAGAGTTTACAAGAAGTTTCCAAGTTTAAACGGGTGATGAATGAAGCTACAAGTTGTTATGATGGTTAAACGAGTCGAGAATGAATCTATAAGTTGTTTCCAAGTTCGAACGAGAGAAGAATAATGCTACAAGAGTTTACAACTTGTTTCCGTGTTCAAACAAGTCAAGATGAAGCTACAAGTTATTTCCATGATCGAACGAGTCAAGAATGAAGCCTCAAATTGTTACTAATTGGTTTCATGTTCAAATGAGCCAAGAATGGTCCTACAATTGTTTACAAGGTGTTTCCATGTTAAAACGAGTCAAAAATGAGGCTATAAGTTGTTTACAAGTTCGAACAAGTCAAGAATGATGCTAGAAGAGTTTACAAGTTGTTTCCATGTTCGAATGAGTCAAGAATGAGGCTACAACTTGTTTGCAAGTTCGAACGAGTCAAGAATTATCATACAAGAGTATACAAGTTGTTTCCATATTCAAATCAGTCAAGAATGAAGCCTCGAGTTGTTTCCAAGTTCGAACGAGTCAAGAATGAAGCCTCAAATTGTTACGAATTAGGTTCATGTTCAAATGAGCCAAGAATGGTCCCAGAAGAGTTATGTTGTTTCCATATTCAATGGAGTCAAGAATGTAGCTTACGAATTTGTTTCATTTTAAAATCAGCCAAGAATGTTCCAACATGAGTTTACAAGTTGTTTCGATGTGCAAACGATTCAATAATGAAGCTACAAGTTGTTTTCTGGGGTGAAACGAGTCGAGAATGAAGCGAGAAGTTATTTTCGTGCTCGAACGAGTCAAGAATAATGCTACAAGAGTTTACAAGTTGTTTCCATGTCCAAACAAGTCAAGATGAAGCTACAAGTTATTTCCATGTTCGAACGAGTCAAGAATGAAGCCTCAAATTGTTACGAATTGGTTTCATGTTCAAATGAGCCAAAATTGTCCTACAATTGTTTACAAGGTGTTTCCATGTTAAAACGAGTAAAAAATGAAGCTATAAGTTATTTACAAGTTCGAACAAGTCAAGAATGATGCTAGAAGAGTTTACAAGTTGTTTCAATGTTCGAATGAGTCAAGAATGAAGCTACAACTTGTTTGCAAGTTTGAACGAGTCAAGAATGATCATACAAGAGTTTACAAGTTGTTTCCATATTCAAATGAGTCAAGAATGAAGCCACAAGTTGGTTCCAAGTTCGAACGAGTCAAGAATGAAGCCTTAAATTGTTACGAATTAGGTTCAAGTTCAAATGAGACTAGAATGGTCCCAGAAGAGTTATGTAGTTTCCATGTTCAACGGAGTCAAGAATGTAGCTTACGAATTCGTTTCATTTTAAAATAAGCCAAGAATGGTCCTACATGAGTTTAAGAGTTCTTTTCATGTGCAAACGAGTCAATAATGAAGCTACAAGTTCGAACGAGTCAAGAATGATGCTACAAGAGTTTACAAGTAGTTTCCAAGTTCAAACGGGTAAAGAATGAAGCTACAAGTTGTTTTTTGGGGTGAAACGAGTCGAGAATGAAGCGAGAAGTTATTTCCGTGCTCGAACGAGTCAAGAATAATGCTACAAGAGTTTACAAGTTGTTTCCATGTCCAAAAAAGTCAAGATGAAGCTACAAGTTATTTCCATGTTCAAACGAGTCAAGAATGAAGCCTCAAATTGTTACGAATTGGTTTCATGTTCAAATGAGCCAAGAATTGTCCTACAGTTGTTTACAAGGTGTTTCCATGTTAGAACGAGTAAAAATGAAGCTATAAGTTGTTTACAAGTTCGAACAAGTCAAGAATGATGCTTGAAGAATTTACAAGTTGTTTCAATGTTTGAATGAGTCAAGAATGAAGCTACAACTTGTTTGCAAGTTCGAACGAGTCAAGAATGATCATACAAGAGTTTACAACTTGTTTGCAAGTTCGAACGAGTCAAGAATGATCATACAAGAGTTTACAACTTGTTTGCACGTTCAAATGAGTCAAGAATGAAGCCACAAGTTGTTTCCAAGTTTGAACGAGTCAAGAATGAAGCCTCAAATTGTTACGAATTAGGTTCATGTTCAAATGAGCCAAGAATGGTACCAGAAGAGTTATGTTGTTTCCATATTCAATGGAGTCAAGAATGTAGCTTACGAATTCGTTTCTTGTTAAAATCAGCCAAGAATGTTCCTACATGAGTTTACAAGTTGTTTCGATGTGCAAACGAGTCAATAATGAAGCTACAAGTTCGAACGAGTCAAGAATGATGCTACAAGAGTTTACAAGTAGTTTCCAAGTTCAAACGGGTAAAGAATGAAGCTACAATTTGTTTTCACGGTTAAACGAGTCGAGAATGAAGCTATAAGTTGTTTCCGAGCACGAACGAGTCAAGAATAATGCTACAAGAGTTTACAAGTTGTTTCCATGTTAAAACAAGTCAAGATGAAGCTACAAGTTATTTCCATGTTCGAACGAGTCAAGAATGAAGCCTCAAATTGTTACGAATTGGTTTCATGTTCAAATGATCCAAGAATGGTCTTACAAGAGTGTACAAGTGGTTTCCATGTTAATACGAGTCAAAAATGAAACTATAAGTTGTTTACAAGTTCCAACAACTCAAGAATGATGCTAGAAGAGTTTACAAGTTGTTTCCATGTTCAAATGAGTCAAGAATGAAGCTACAACTTGTTTGCAAGTTCGAACGAGTCAAGAATGATAATACAAGAGTTCACAAGTTGTTTCCATATTCAAATGAGCGAAGAATGAAGCCACAAGTTGTTTCCAAGTTCAAACGAGTCAAGAATGAAGCCTCAAATTGTTACGAATTAGGTTCATGTTCAAATGAGCCAAGAATGGTCCCAGAAGAGTTATGTTATTTCCATGTTCGATGGAGTCAAAAATGTAGCTTACGAATTTGTTTCATTTTAAAATAAGCCAAGAATGGTCCTACATGAGTTTACAAGTTGTTTCTATGTGCAAACGAGTCAATATTTAAGCTAGAAGTTCGAACGAGTCAAGAATGATGCTACAAGAGTTTACAAGAAGTTTCCAAGTTTAAACGGGTGATGAATGAAGCTACAAGTTGTTTTGATGGTTAAACGAGTCGAGAATGAATCTATAAGTTGTTTCCAAGTTCGAACGAGTCAAGAATAATGCTACAAGAGTTTACAACTTGTTTCCGTGTTCAAACAAGTCAAGATGAAGCTACAAGTTATTTCCATGATCGAACGAGTCAAGAATGAAGCCTCAAATTGTTACTAATTGGTTTCATGTTCAAATGAGCCAAGAATGGTCCTACAATTGTTTACAAGGTGTTTCCATGTTAAAACGAGTCAAAAATGAGGCTATAAGTTGTTTACAAGTTCGAACAAGTCAAGAATGATGCTAGAAGAGTTTACAAGTTGTTTCCATGTTCGAATGAGTCAAGAATGAGGCTACAACTTGTTTGCAAGTTCGAACGAGTCAAGAATTATCATACAAGAGTATACAAGTTGTTTCCATATTCAAATCAGTCAAGAATGAAGCCTCAAGTTGTTTCCAAGTTCGAACGAGTCAAGAATGAAGCCTCAAATTGTTACGAATTAGGATCATGTTCAAATGAGCCAAGAATGGTCCCAGAAGAGTTATGTTGTTTCCATATTCAATGGAGTCAAGAATGTAGCTTACGAATTTGTTTCATTTTAAAATCAGCCAAGAATGTTCCAACATGAGTTTACAAGTTGTTTCGATGTGCAAACGATTCAATAATGAAGCTACAAGTTGTTTTCTGGGGTGAAACGAGTCGAGAATTAAGCGAGAAGTTATTTTCGTGCTCGAACGAGTCAAGAATAATGCTACAAGAGTTTACAAGTTATTTCCATGTTAAAACAAGTCAAGATGAAGCTACAAGTTATTTCCATGTTCGAACGGGTCAAGAATGAAGCCTCAAATTATTACGAATTGGTTTCATGTTCAAATGAGCCAAGAATGGTCTTACAAGAGTGTACAAGTGGTTTCCATGTTAATACGAGTCAAAAATGAAACTATAAGTTGTTTACAAGTTCCAACAACTCAAGAATGATGCTAGAAGAGTTTACAAGTTGTTTCCATGTTCAAATGAGTCAAGAATGAAGCTACAACTTGTTTGCAAGTTCGAACGAGTCAAGAATGATAATACAAGAGTTCACAAGTTGTTTCCATATTCAAATGAGCGAAGAATGAAGCCACAAGTTGTTTCCAAGTTCAAACGAGTCAAGAATGAAGCCTCAAATTGTTACGAATTAGGTTCATGTTCAAATGAGCCAAGAATGGTCCCAGAAGAGTTATGTTATTTCCATGTTCGATGGAGTCAAAAATGTAGCTTACGAATTTGTTTCATTTTAAAATAAGCCAAGAATGGTCCTACATGAGTTTACAAGTTGTTTCTATGTGCAAACGAGTCAATATTTAAGCTAGAAGTTCGAACGAGTCAAGAATGATGCTACAAGAGTTTACAAGAAGTTTCCAAGTTTAAACGGGTGATGAATGAAGCTACAAGTTGTTTTGATGGTTAAACGAGTCGAGAATGAATCTATAAGTTGTTTCCAAGTTCGAACGAGTCAAGAATAATGCTACAAGAGTTTACAACTTGTTTCCGTGTTCAAACAAGTCAAGATGAAGCTACAAGTTATTTCCATGATCGAACGAGTCAAGAATGAAGCCTCAAATTGTTACTAATTGGTTTCATGTTCAAATGAGCCAAGAATGGTCCTACAATTGTTTACAAGGTGTTTCCATGTTAAAACGAGTCAAAAATGAGGCTATAAGTTGTTTACAAGTTCGAACAAGTCAAGAATGATGCTAGAAGAGTTTACAAGTTGTTTCCATGTTCGAATGAGTCAAGAATGAGGCTACAACTTGTTTGCAAGTTCGAACGAGTCAAGAATTATCATACAAGAGTATACAAGTTGTTTCCATATTCAAATCAGTCAAGAATGAAGCCTCAAGTTGTTTCCAAGTTCGAACGAGTCAAGAATGAAGCCTCAAATTGTTACGAATTAGGATCATGTTCAAATCAGCCAAGAATGGTCCCAGAAGAGTTATGTTGTTTCCATATTCAATGGAGTCAAGAATGTAGCTTACGAATTTGTTTCATTTTAAAATCAGCCAAGAATGTTCCAACATGAGTTTACAAGTTGTTTCGATGTGCAAACGATTCAATAATGAAGCTACAAGTTGTTTTCTGGGGTGAAACGAGTCGAGAATGAAGCGAGAAGTTATTTTCGTGCTCGAACGAGTCAAGAATAATGCTACAAGAGTTTACAAGTTATTTCCATGTCCAAACAAGTCAAGATGAAGCTACAAGTTATTTCAATGTTCGAACGGGTCAAGAATGAAGCCTCAAATTATTACGAATTGGTTTCATGTTCAAATGAGCCAAGAATGGTCTTACAAGAGTGTACAAGTGGTTTCCATGTTAATACGAGTCAAAAATGAAACTATAAGTTGTTTACAAGTTCCAACAACTCAAGAATGATGCTAGAAGAGTTTACAAGTTGTTTCCATGTTCAAATGAGTCAAGAATGAAGCTACAACTTGTTTGCAAGTTCGAACGAGTCAAGAATGATAATACAAGAGTTCACAAGTTGTTTCCATATTCAAATGAGCGAAGAATGAAGCCACAAGTTGTTTCCAAGTTCAAACGAGTCAAGAATGAAGCCTCAAATTGTTACGAATTAGGTTCATGTTCAAATGAGCCAAGAATGGTCCCAGAAGAGTTATGTTATTTCCATGTTCGATGGAGTCAAAAATGTAGCTTACGAATTTGTTTCATTTTAAAATAAGCCAAGAATGGTCCTACATGAGTTTACAAGTTGTTTCTATGTGCAAACGAGTCAATATTTAAGCTAGAAGTTCGAACGAGTCAAGAATGATGCTACAAGAGTTTACAAGAAGTTTCCAAGTTTAAACGGGTGATGAATGAAGCTACAAGTTGTTTTGATGGTTAAACGAGTCGAGAATGAATTTATAAGTTGTTTCCAAGTTCGAACGAGTCAAGAATAATGCTACAAGAGTTTACAACTTGTTTCCGTGTTCAAACAAGTCAAGATGAAGCTACAAGTTATTTCCATGATCGAACGAGTCAAGAATGAAGCCTCAAATTGTTACTAATTGGTTTCATGTTCAAATGAGCCAAGAATGGTCCTACAATTGTTTACAAGGTGTTTCCATGTTAAAACGAGTCAAAAATGAGGCTATAAGTTGTTTACAAGTTCGAACAAGTCAAGAATGATGCTAGAAGAGTTTACAAGTTGTTTCCATGTTCGAATGAGTCAAGAATGAGGCTACAACTTGTTTGCAAGTTCGAACGAGTCAAGAATTATCATACAAGAGTATACAAGTTGTTTCCATATTCAAATCAGTCAAGAATGAAGCCTCAAGTTGTTTCCAAGTTCGAACGAGTCAAGAATGAAGCCTCAAATTGTTACGAATTAGGATCATGTTCAAATGAGCCAAGAATGGTCCCAGAAGAGTTATGTTGTTTCCATATTCAATGGAGTCAAGAATGTAGCTTACGAATTTGTTTCATTTTAAAATCAGCCAAGAATGTTCCAACATGAGTTTACAAGTTGTTTCGATGTGCAAACGATTCAATAATGAAGCTACAAGTTGTTTTCTGGGGTGAAACGAGTCGAGAATGAAGCGAGAAGTTATTTTCGTGCTCGAACGAGTCAAGAATAATGCTACAAGAGTTTACAAGTTATTTCCATGTCCAAACAAGTCAAGATGAAGCTACAAGTTATTTCAATGTTCGAACGGGTCAAGAATGAAGCCTCAAATTATTACGAATTGGTTTCATGTTCAAATGAGCCAAGAATTGTCCTACAATTTTTTACAAGGTGTTTCCATGTTAAAACGAGTAAAAATGAAGCTATAAGTTGTTTACAAGTTCGAACAAGTCTAGAATGATGCTTGAAGAGTTTACAAGTTGTTTCAATGTTCGAATGAGTCAAGAATGAAGCTACAACTTGTTTGCAAGTTCGACCGAGTCAAGAACGATCATACAAGAGTTTCTAAGTTGTTTCCATATTCAAATGAGTCAAGAATGAAGCTACAACTTGTTTGCAAGTTCGAACGAGTCAAGAATGATCATACAAGAATTTACAAGTTGTTTCCATATTCAAATGAGTCAAGAATGAAGCCACAAGTTGTTTCCAAGTTCGAACGAGTCAAGAATGAAGCCTCAAATTGTTACGAATTAGGTTCATGTGCAAATGAGCCAGGAATGGTCCCAGAAGAGTTATGTAGTTTCCATGTTCAACGGAGTCAAGAATGTAGCTTACGAATTCGTTTCATGTTAAAATTAGCCAAGAATGTTCCTACATGAGTTTACAAGTTGTTTCGATGTGCAAACGATTCAATAATGAAGCTACAAGTTCGAACGAGTCAAGAATGATGCTACAAGAGTTTACAAGTAGTTTCCAAGTTCAAACGGGTAAAGAATGAAGCTACAAGTTGTTTTCAAGGTTAAACGAGTCGAGAATGAAGCTATAAGTTGTTTCCGAGCTCGAACGAGTCAAGAATAATGCTACAAGAGTTTACAAGTTGTTTCCATGTTCAAACAAGTCAAGATGAAGCTACAAGTTATTTCCATTTTCGAACGAGTCAAGAATGAAGCCTCAAATTGTTACGAATTGGTTTCATGTTCAAATTAGCCAAGAATGGTCTTACAAGAGTTTACATGTGGTTTCCATGTTAATACGAGTCAAAAATGAAGCTATAAGTTGTTTACAAGTTCGAACAACTCAAGAATGATGCTAGAAGAGTTTACAAGTTGGTTTCCATGTTCAAATGAGTCAAGAATGAAGCTACATCTTGTTTGCAAGTTCGAACGAGTCAAGAATGATCATACAAGAGTATACAAGTTGTTTCCATATTCAAATGGGTCAAGAATGAAGCTACAAGTTGTTTCCAAGTTCGAACGAATCAAGAATGAAGCCTCAAATTGTTACGAATTAGTTTCATTTATAAATGAGCCAAGAATGGTCCTAGAAGTGTTATGTTGTTTCCATGGTCAACGGAGTCAAGAATGTAGTTTACGAATTCGTTTCATTTTAAAATAAGCCAAGAATGGTCCTACATGAGTTTAAAAGTTCTTTCCATGTGCAAACGAGTCAATAATGAAGCTACAAGTTCGAACGAGTCAAGAATGATGCTACAAGAGTTTACAAGTAGATTCCAAGTTCAAACGGGTCAAGAATGAAGCTACAAGTTATTTTCATGGTGAAACGAGTTGAGAATTAAGCTATAAGTTATTTCCGAGCTCGAACGAGTCAAGAATAAAGCTACAAGAGTTTACAACTTCGTTTCCATGTTCAAACAAGTCAAGATGAAGCTACAAGTTATTTCCATGTTCGAACGAGTCAAGAATGAAGCCGCAAATTGTTACGAATTAGGTTCATGTTCAAATGAGCCAAGAATAGTCCCAGAAGAGTTATGTTGTTTCCATATTCAAATGAGCCAAGGTAGTCAAGAATGTAGCTTACGAATTCGTTTCATTTTAAAATAAGCCAAGAATGGTCCTACATGAGTTTACAAGTTGTTTCTATGTGCAAACGGGTCAATAATGAAGCTACAAGTTCGAACGAGTCAAGAATGATGCTACAAGAGTTTACAAGAAGTTTCCAAGTTCAAACGGGTGATGAATGAAGCTACAAGTTGTTTTCATGGTTAAACGAGTCGAGAATGAATCTATAACTTGTTTCCAAGCTCGAACGAGTCAAGAATAATGCTACAAGAGTTTACAACTTGTTTCTGTGTTCAAACAAGTCAAGATGAAGCTACACGTTATTTCCATGTTCGAACGAGTCAAGAACGAAGCCTCAAATTGTTACGAATTGGTTTCATGTTCAAATAAGCCAAGAATTATCCAACAATTGTTTACAAGGTGTTTCCATTTTAAAACGAGTCAAAAATGAGGCTATAAGTTGTTTACAAGTTCGAACAAGTCAAGAATGATGCTAGAAGAGTTTACAAGTTGGTTTCCATGTTCAAATGAGTCAAGAATGAAGCTACAACTTGTTTGCAAGTTCGAACGAGTCAAGAATGATCATACAAGAGTTCACAAGTTGTTTCCATATTCAAATGAGTGAAGAATGAAGCCACGAGTTGTTTCCAAGTTCGAACGAGTCAAGAATGAAGCCTCAAATTGTTACGAATTAGGTTCATGTTCAAATGAGCCAAGAATGGTCCCAGAAGAGTTATGTCGTTTCCATGTTCAACGGAGTCAAGAATGAAGCTTACGAATTTGTTTCATGTTAAAATCAGCCAAGAATGGTCCTACATGAGTTTACAAGTTGTTTCCATGTGCAAACGATTCAATAATGAAGCTACAAGTTGTTACGAATTGGTTTCATGTTCAAATGAGCCAAGAATGTTCCTAAAATTGTTTACAACGTGTTGTCATGTTAAAACGAGTCAAAAATGAAGCTATAAGTTGTTTACAAGTTCGAACAAGTCAAGAATGATGCTAGAAGAGTTTACAAGTTGTTTTCATGTTCGAATGAGTCAAGAATGAAGCTACAACTTGTTTGCAAGTTCGAGCGAGTCAAGAATGATCATACAAGAGTTTACAAGTTGTTTCCATATTCAAATGAGTGAAGAATGAAGCCACAAGTTGTTTCTAAGTTCGAATGAGTCAAGAATGAAACCTCAAATTATTACGAATTAGGTTCATGCTCAAATGAGCCAAGAATGGTCCCAGAAGAGTTATGTCGTTTCCATGTTCAACGGAGTCAAGAATGAAGCTTACGAATTTGTTTCATGTTAAAATCAGCCAAGAATGGTCATACATGATTTTAAAAGTTGTTTCCATGTACAAACGAGTCAATAAAGAAGCTACAAGTTCGAACGAATCAAGAATGATGCTACAAGAGGTTACAAATAGTTTCCAAGTACAAACCGGTAAAGAATGAAGCTAGAAGTTGTTTTCACGGTTAAACGAGTCGAGAATGAAGCTATAAGTTGTTTCCGAGCTAGAACGAGTCAAGAATAATGCTACAAGAGTTTACAAGTTGTTTCCCTGTTCAAACAAGTCAAGATGAAGCTACAAGTTATTTCCATGTTCCAACGAGTCAAGAATGAAGCCTCAAATTGTTACGAATTGGTTTCATGTTCAAATAAGACAAGAATGGTCCTACAATTGTTTACAAGATGTTTCCATGTTAAAACAAGTCAAAAATGAAGCTATAAGTTGTTTACAAGTTCGAACAAGTCAAGAATGATGCTAGAAGAATTTACAAGTTGTTTCCATGTTCGAATGAGTCAAGAATGAAGCTACAACTTGTTTGCAAGTTCGAACGAGTCAAGAATGATCATACAAGAGTTTACAAGTTTTTTCCATATTCAAATGAGTGAAGAATGAAGCTACAAGAGTTTACAACTTGTTTCCATGTTCAAACAAGTCAAGATGAAGCTACAAGTTAATTCCCTGTTCGAACGAGTCAAGAATGAAGCCTCAAATTGTTACGAATTGGTTTCATGTTCAAATGAGCTAAGAATGGTCCTACAATTGTTTACAAGTTGTTTCCATGTTAAAACTAGTCAAAAATGAAGCTATAAGTTGTTTACATGTTCGAACAAGTCAAAAATGATGCTAGAAGAGTTTACAAGTTGTTTCCATGTTCGAACGAGTCAAGAATAAAGCCTCAAATTGTTACGAATTAGGTTCATGTTCAAATGAGCCAAGAATGGTCCCGGAAGAGTTATGTCGTTTCCATGTTCAACGGAGTCAAGAATGAAGCTTACGAATTTGTATCATGTTAAAATTAACCAAGAATGGTCCTACAAGAGTTTACAAGTTGTTTCGATGTGCAAACGAGTCAATAATGAAGCTACAAGTTCGAACGAGTCAAGAATGATGCTACAAGAGTTTACAAGTAGTTTCCAAGTTCAAACCGGTAAAGAATGAAGCTACAAGTTGTTTTCACAGTTAAACGAGTCGAGAATGAAGTTATAAGTTGTTTCTGAGCTAGAACGAGTCAAGAATAATGCTATAAGAGTTTACAAGTTGTTTCCATGTTCAAACAAGTCAAGATGAAGCTACAAGTTATTTCCATGTTCGAACGAGTCAAGAATGAAGCCTCAAATTGTTACGAATTGGTTTCATGTTCAAATGATCCAAGAATGGTCTTACAAGAGTTTACAAGTTGTTTCCATATTCAAATGATTCAAGAATGAAGCCACAAGTTGTTTTCAAGTTCGAACGAGTCAAGAATGAAGCTTCAAATTGTTACTAATTAGGTTCATGTTCAAATGAGCCAAGAATCGTCCCAGAAGAGTTATGTCATTTCCATGTTCAACGGAGTCTAGAATGAAGCTTACGAATTCGTTTCATGTTATAATAAGCCAAGAATGATCCTACATGAGTTTACAAGTTGTTTCGATGTGCAAACGAGTCAATAATAAAGCAACAAAGTTCGAACGAGTCAAGAATGATGGTACAAGAGTTTACAAGTAGTTTCCATGTTCAAACAGGTAAAGAATGAAGCTACAAGTTGTTTTGACGGTTAAACGAGTCGAGAATGAAGCTATAAGTTGTTTCCGAGCTCGAACGAGTCAAGAATAATGCTACAAGAGTTTACAAGTTGTTTCCATGTCCAAACAAGTCAAGATGAAGCTACAAGTTATTTCCATGTTCGAACGAGTCAAGAATGAAGCCTCAAATTGCGAGGAATTGGTTTCATGTTCAAACGAGCCAAGAATGGTCCTACAATTGTTTACAAGGTGTTTCCATGTTAAAACGAGTCAAAAATGAAGCTATAAGTTGTTTACAAGTTCGAATAAGTCAAGAATGATGCTAGAAGAGTTTACAAGTTGTTTCCATGTTCGAATGAGTCAAGAATGAAGCTACAACTTGTTTGCAAGTTCGAACGAGTCAAGAATGATCATACAAGAGTTTACAAGTTGTTTCCATATTCAAATGAGTGAAGAATGAAGCCACAAGTTGTTTCCAAGTTCGAACGAGTCAAGAATGAAACCTCAAATTATTACGAATTAGGTTCATGCTCAAATGAGACAAGAATGGTCCCAGAAGAGTTATGTCGTTTCCATGTTCAACGGAGTCAAGAATGAAGCTTACGAATTGGTTTCATGTTAAAATCAGCCAAGAATGGTCATACATGAGTTTAAAAGTTGTTTCCATGTACAAACGAGTCAATAAAGAAGCTACAAGTTCGAACGAGTCAAGAATGATGCTACAAGAGGTTACAAGTAGTTTCTAAGTACAAACCGGTAAAGAATGAAGCTACAAGTTGTTTTCACGGTTAAACGAGTCGAGAATGAAGCTATAAGTTGTTTCCGAGCTAGAATGAGTCAAGAATAATGCTACAAGAGTTTACAAGTTGTTTCCATGTTCAAACAAGTCAAGATGAAGCTACAAGTTATTTCCATGTTCGAACGAGTCAAGAATGAAGCCTCAAATTGTTACGAATTGGTTTCTTGTTCAAATGAGCCAAGACTGGTCCTACAATTGTTTACAAGGTGTTTCCATGTTAAAACTAGTCAAAAATGAAGCTATAAGTTGTTTACAAGTTCGAACAAGTTAAGAATGATGCTAGAAGAGTTTACAAGTTGTTTCCATGTCCGAATGAGTCAAGAATGAAGCTACAACTTGTTTGCAAGTTCGAACGAGTCAAGAATGATCATACAAGAGTTTACAAGTTGTTTCCATATTCAAACGAGTCAAGAATGAAGTCTCAAATTGTTACGAATTAGGTTCTGTAACGATCGAGATAATTAAATCTATTTGAATAATATGAGGCATATGATTTATGTGTTTTAATGTGTTAATATATGATATGTGGTCGTTTTATATGTCTAGTTGACTGCCCGTTTGACTGCATTATGCTTAAGTGTTTTAATTGAGTGGTTTAATTAATTTTCATGCTTAATTAAGTAACTGTTTGATTTTTATAAAATTATTGGTGTGTCCAATAATTATGAAATTTTATATGTAGCTTCTATGTGATTTTAGAGACTTTCTAAAAATGGTGATGTATTTAATTCTAGTCCCAGTGATTTTATATAAATCTTTCAGTCCTGTTTTATTCTAGAGATATTACTCTTCTAAATTCCATATTTAATTATTGGAATGTCCAAAAAATTATGAAATCTTTTCCAAAATGTTCCTTATATATTCTGAGACTTGTGAAAAATATAATTTTATTTTATTTGAGCCCAGAATTATTTTAATGATTTTTCTACTCTTATTTCCTATTTCTGTACTAAAACTTCAAAGATTTTTAATTAATTCTTTATTCATCAGAAAAATATTTCAAAAATATGGAGAAGCTTCTAAATTCATGACCTTTCTTTTAAAAATATAAAAGTTATTTTTGTACCCTGTTTCTATAAAAATTTGATTTTTGAATTGTTTTAAAATTAGAAAACAGCACATGTGAAGTTACTAGTTTGCCCTTGCTTCTATTTAACCCCATACACCGCCCACTACCTCTCTTTGTTCTGTATCTTCATTTCCCAGGTCACTCTTAGCTCTCTAACCTGCGATTTGCTGTTCCTCTTTGTCATCATAGCAAATTTATGTTAGATGCTTAATTATATACTATTACTTATGTGAGCTTGATTTTAGATTACATTAGTTGCTTTGCATGTATGTATATGCCGTATGTATTATGTGTGCCGTGTGTATATCTATGCTGTAGAGTGACATGCAAGCCCTGTTAGTCAGTTATCTATGATTCTGAAGCTATGTTGTGATGTTAACTATGATGGATAACAAGGAAATCAAAGCTAGGTGTTGAGAATCCGATGAACGGAACTCCACCGGAGCTTTGGCTGGCGGCGATGACTATTACGAGCTGGCAGGTCATGGCAATGATGTTACTTGAGCCTCTACGTAAATTATATACTAATTTTAATAATTATAGATGCTGCATGTTTCAATCCCGAGTTGTATGGTGATTTTCCGATTTAGTTGCAGCACTTCGATTTCAAGGCCTTGTATAAGCTTCGTTTGTATTAATATGGTAGTAATGAAGCTCGTGAATGATTGTGAGGTCCAGAAATGATTTAAAGCATGGTTTTGAGAAAAGACTTTTTAAATTATATATAAGCCTGTAGAACTGTTTTTAACCTATATGGTTACTTGCTGAGCTTTTGTAGCTCATTCTTTTATTTTCTAACATCTACAGCTCTTGAGAATCATGGTCCGTATTAAGCAGACTGCCAGGAAGAATATGTCATACATGAACTATGTGAGGCTGGCTGAGATTGAACAGGTAGGATCGAGGCAGAGTTGGAAGGAAAAGACTTTGTTTAGTCTTGTATTTTTATTAGTAGATTTTGAGATGTTTCAGGATGTGTAATATTATTTTGGGTTACTGTAAATGTAAATATAAATGGATGTAGTTGTGTGCTTGTTTCATACCATTACCTTGAAAGGTCCAGGCTAGTAGTCGGGGTCATATTTATGCGTATTTTCTATTATTGTTGTTTAGGGTGCATGCATATAGAGTGTTAGTGACTCCCCGATCTAGACCCCGGGTTGGGAGGGCGCTACAGGTTGGTATCAGAGCTAAGGTTTTGGTCACTGAAACAAGCCAGGATTAAGTTAAACAAGTAGATCATTTAATAAAAGAAGAGAGAGTAACGGTAAGATAGGATTAGATAACGAAGAGTGGTATAGACGTTAGGATTTTAACTGTAGATTTAAGGTGATCTTATCCCTTTTTGCTTTACATATTATATATTATGCAGGCTCGTGGCATTATTTTGCAACCACCACCCTCTCCTGGTTCCTTTGAATTTTCTTCGGATACTACGATGATGCTATAGTTATATCTAGTTCTGAGAGCGAGGAGGAGGAGCTGATTCCTGAGCCCCCTGCTCAGCCTGACCTACCCTCAGGGAGTGCTGGTGCCCCTATTCGCCGTAGAGTTTATAGGCCATCCATTACCCTAGGCCAGTTACGAGTTCCTGTGCATCCTGTCGAGTGGTGGGAGGAACGGATTAGGGCTGTCGAGGAAGAGGGACGTAGGCAGATAGCGGCTAGAGCATTTCCAGATGATGTGGCGGAGTGGGCAGGAGAGTTGACCCGGGTGCTTAGTAGACTGCTGATTGGACTCAGGGCTGCCCGAGACAGGGATCACCGGGGAGATTAGATGTTAGGATGTTTGAGTGTTAGAAAGGACATTTGTTAGAGCCCTCTAGCACACTTGCCCAGATGTTATTTCTGTTTTCTTCTCAGTACTTTTATTTCGTGGTTGTACTTTAACTTATCCTGCACTTTGGCACTTTTCGTATCTATGTGTGATTTCTTTTCAGTTCCAGTATCTTCCGATATATCTGTCATTTACTTTTTTGCACATTTGTCCATAAACTATTTCTTACCTTTACCAGTATCTTATTTATACCTGTTGTGCTAACCTGTTTTCTATAGAACCTTTATATCCTTGTTGTACATGCAACTTATGTAGTAATGATGCTACAAGATTGATTTTTAAATAAGTGTTTTTAACTCCCAAATGGTTTTAAAAGTATTTGAACTGTTTACGATACAGTGTAGTGTATTGCTTAATAAGTTGTTTGTTTCCCTAGAGTAAATGCCGCCAAAGAAAATAAACACCTCAAATTCGTCTCAGAACCATAATACTCAAGATCAAAATCCCATGGACCCTACAGTTGCCCAACTCATTCAGTTGCTACAACAGCAAACAACTCTTTTAACACAGCAACAACAAAGACCTTCTGCACCCTCAGCAGTTACCTTTAAATCTTTTCAAGCAGTGAAACCACCTGAATTCAAAGGATCCACAGACCCAGTAGAAGCCCAGACATGGCTTAAGGAGATGGAAAAAGCTTTTCAGTTGGTAGACGTAGATGAGGATAAAAAGACTGAGTATGTTAGTTATTTTCTTAAAGCTGAAGCTGGTTACTGGTGGGAGTCTACGAAGATGCTTCAGGGTGAAGGTGTGATTTCTTGGGAGCAGTTTACAGAATTGTTTTTAGAAAAGTACTTTCCTAGTTTCATGAAGGACCAGATGTTCAAATGAGCCAAGAATGGTCCCAGAAGAGTTATGTCGTTTCCATGTTCAACGGAGTTAAGAATGAAGCTTACGAATTTGTTTCATGTTAAAATCAGCCAAGAATGGTCATACATGAGTTTACAAGTTGTTTCCATGTGCAAACGAGTCAATATAGAAGCTACAAGTTCGAACGAGTCAAGAATGATGCTAATAGAAGTTTACAAGAAGTTTCCAAGTTCAAACGGGTTATGAATGAAGCTATAAGTTGTTTCCGAGCTCGAACGAGTCAAGAATAATGCTACAAGAGTTTACAAGTTGTTTCCATGTTCAAACAAGTCAAGATGAAGCTACAAGTTATTTCCAGGTTCGAACGAGTCAAGAATGAAGCCTCAAATTGTTACGAATTGGTTTCATGTTCAAATGAGCCAAGAATGTTCCTAAAATTGTTTACAAGGTGTTGTCATGTTAAAACGAGTCAAAAATGAAGCTATAAATTGTTTACAAGTTCGAACAAGTCAAGAATGATGCTAGAAGAGTTTACAAGTTGTTTCCATGTTCGATTGAGTCAAGAATGAAGCTATAACTTGTTTGCAAGTTCGAACGAGTCAAGAATGATCATACAAGAGTTTACAAGTTGTTTCCATATTCAAATGAGTGAAGAATGAAGCCACAAGTTATTTCCATGTTCGAACGAGTCAATATTTATGCTAGAAGTTCGAACGAGTCAAGAATGATGCTACAAGAGTTTACAAGAAGTTTCCAAGTTTAAACGGGTGATGAATGAAGCTACAAGTTGTTTTGATGGTTAAACGAGTCGAGAATGAATCTATAAGTTGTTTCCAAGTTCGAACGAGTCAAGAATAATGCTACAAGAGTTTACAAGTTGTTTCCATGTTCAAACAAGTCAAGATGAAGCTACAAGTTATTTCCATGTTCGAACGAGTCAAGAATGAAGCCTCAAATTGTTACGAATTGGTTTCTTGTTCAAATAAGCCAAGAATGGTCCTACAATTGTTTACAAGTTGTTTCCATGTTAAAACGAGTCAAAAATGAAGCTATAAGTTGTTTACAAGTTCGAAAAAGTCAAGAATGATGCTAGAAGAATTTACAAATTGTTTCCATGTTCGAATGAGTCAAGAATGAAGCTACAACTTGTTTGCAAGTTCGAACGAGTCAAGAATGAAGCTACAACTTGTTTGCAAGTTCGAACGAGTCAAGAATGATCATACAAGAGTTTACAAGTTTTTTCCATATTCAAATGAGTGAAGAATGAAGCTACAAGAGTTTATAACTTGTTTCCATGTTCAAACAAGTCAAGATGAAGCTACAAGTTAATTCCCTGTTCGAACGAGTCAAGAATGAAGCCTCAAATTGTTACGAATTGGTTTCATGTTCAAATGAGCTAAGAATGGTCCTACAATTGTTTACAAGGTGTTTCCATGTTAAAACAAGTCAAAAATGAAGCTATAAGTTGTTTACATGTTCGAACAAGTCAAGAATGATGCTAGAAGAGTTTACAAGTAGTTTCCATGTTCGAACGAGTCAAGAATAAAGCCTCAAATTGTTACGAATTAGGTTTATGTTGCAATGAGCCAAGAATGGTCCCGGAAGAGTTATGTCGTTTCCATGTTCAACGGAGTCAAGAATGAAGCTTACGAATTTGTTTCATGTTAAAATCAACCAAGAGTGGTCCTACAAGAGTTTACAAGTTGTTTCGATGTGCAAACGAGTCAATAATGAAGCTACAAGTTCGAACGAGTCAAGAATGATGCTACAAGAGTTTACAAGTAGTTTCCAAGTTCAAACCAATAAAGAATGAAGCTACAACTTGTTTTCACAGTTAAACGAGTCGAGAATGAAGTTATAAGTTGTTTCCGAGCTAGAACGAGTCAAGAATAATGCTATAAGAGTTTTCAAGTTGTTTCCATGTTCAAACAAGTCAAGATGAAGTTACAAGTTATTTCCATGTTCGAACGAGTCAAAAATGAAGCCTCAAATTGTTACGAATTGGTTTCATGTTCAAATGATCCAAGAATGGTCTTACAAGAGTTTACAAGTTGTTTCCATATTCAAATGAGTCAAGAATGAAGCCACAAGTTGTTTTCAAGTTCGAACGAGTCAAGAATAAAGCCTCAAATTGTTACTAATTAGGTTCATGTTCAAATGAGCCAAGAATGGTCCAAGAAGAGTTATGTCGTTTCCATGTTCAACGGAGTCGAGGATGAAGCTTACGAATTCGTTTCATGTTATAATAAGCCAAGAATGGTCCTACATGAGTTTACAAGTTGTTTCGATGTGCAAACGAGTCAATAATAAAGCAATAAAGTTCGAACGAGTCAAGAATGATGGTAAAAGAGTTTACAAGTAGTTTCCATGTTCAAACAGGTAAAGAATGAAGCTACAAGTTGTTTTGACGGTTAAACGAGTCGAGAATGATGCTATAAGTTGTTTCCGAGCTCGAACGAGTCAAGAATAATGCTACAAGAGTTTACAAGTTGTTTCCATGTCCAAACAAGTCAAGATAAAGCTACAAGTTTTTCCATGTTCGAACGAGTCAAGAATGAAGCCTCAAATTGTTACGAATTGGTTTCATGTTCAAACGAGCCAAGAATGGTCCTACATGAGTTTACAAGGTGTTTCCATGTTAAAACGAGTCAAAAATGAAGTTATAAGTTGTTTACAAGTTCGAACAAGTCAAGAATGATGCTAGAAGAATTTACAAGTTGTTTCCATGTTCGAATGAGTCAAGAATGAAGCTACAACTTGTTTGCAAGTTCGAACGAGTCAAGAATGATCATACAAGAGTTTACAAGTGTTTTCCATATTCAAATGAGTGAAGAATGAAGCCACAAGTTGTTTCCAAGTTCGAACGAGTCGAGAATGAAGCCTCAAATTGTTACGAATTAGGTTCATGCTCAAATGAGCCAAGAATGGTCCCAGAAGAGTTATGTCGTTTCCATGTTCAACAGAGTCAAGAATGAAGCTTAAGAATTCGTTTGATGTTAAAATAAGCCAAGAATGGTCCTACATGAGTTTACAAGTTGTTTCTATGTGCAAACGGGTCAGTAATGAAGCTACAAGTTCGAACGAGTCAAGAATGATCCTACAAGAGTTTACAAGCAGTTTCCAAGTTCAAACGGGTTATGAATGAAGCTACAAGTTATTTTTATGGTTACACGAGTCGAGAATGAATCTATAAGTTGTTTCCAAGCTCGAACGAGTTAAGAATAATGCTACAACAGTTTATAACTTGTTTCCATGTTCAAACAAGTCAAGATGAAGCTACAAGTTAATTCCCTGTTCGAACGAGTCAACAATGAAGCCTCAAATTGTTACGAATTGGTTTCATGTTCAAATGAGCCAAGAATGGTCCTACAATTGTTTACAAGGTGTTTCCAGGTTAAAACGAGTCAAAAATGAAGCTATAAGTTGTTTACAAGTTCGAGCAAGTCAAGAATGATGCTAGAAGAGTTTACAAGTTGTTTCCATGTTCGAATGAGTCAAGAATAAAGCCTCAAATTGCTACGAATTAGGTTCATGTTCAAATGAGCCAAGAATGGTCCCAGAAGAGTTATGTCGTTTCCATGTTCAACGGAGTCAAGAATGAAGCTTACGAATTTGTTTCATGTTAAAATCAGCCAAGAATGGTCCTACACGAGTTTACAAGTTGTTTCGATGTGCAAACGAGTCAATAATGAAGCTACAAGTTCGAACGAGTCAAGAATGATGCTACAAGAGTTTACAAGTAGTTTCCAAGTTCAAACCGGTAAAGAATGAAGCTACAAGTTGTTTTCATAGTTAAACGAGTCGAGAATGAAGCTATCAGTTGTTTCCGAGCTAGAACGAGTCAAGAATAATGCTACAAGAGTTTACAAGTTGTTACATGTTCAAACAAGTCAAGATGAAGCTACAAGTTATTTCCATGTTCGAACGAGTCAAGAATGAAGCCTCAAATTATTACGAATTGGTTTCATGTTCAAACGATCCAAGAATAGTCTTACAAGGGTTTACAATTTGTTTTCATATTCAAATGAGTCAAGAATGAAGCCACAAGTTGTTTCCAAGTTCGAACGAGTCAAGAATGATGCCTCAAATTGTTACGAATTAGGTTCATTTTCAAATGAGCCAAGAATGGTCCTAGAAGAGTTATGTCGTTTCCATGTTCAACGGAGTCAAGAATGAAGCTTACGAATTTGTTTCATGTTAAAATCAGCCAAGAATGGTCCTACACGAGTTTACAAGTTGTTTCGATGTGCAAACGAGTCAATAATGAAGCTACAAGTTCGAACGAGTCAAGAATGATGCTACAAGAGTTTACAAGTAGTTTCCAAGTTCAAACCGGTAAAGAATGAAGCTACAAGTTGTTTTCACAGTTAAACGAGTCGAGAATGAAGCTATCAGTTGTTTCCGAGCTAGAACGAGTCAAGAATAATGTTAAAAGAGTTTAAAAGTTGTTTCCATGTTCAAACAAGTCAAGATGAAGCTACAAGTTATTTCCATGTTCGAACGAGTCAAGAATGAAGCCTCAAATTGTTACGAATTGGTTTCATGTTCAAATGATCCAAGAATGGTCTTACAAGGGTTTACAAGTTATTTTCATATTCAAATGAATCAAGAATGAAGCCACAAGTTGTTTCCAAGTTCGAACGAGTCAAGAATGAAGCCTCAAATTGTTACGAATTAGGTTCATGTCCAAATGAGCCAAGAATGGTCCCAGAAGAGTTATGTCGTTTCCATATTCAACGGAGTCAAGAATGAAGCTTACGAATTTGTTTCATGTTAAAATCAGCCAAGAATGGTCCTACACGAGTTTACAAGTTGTTTCGATGTGCAAACGAGTCAATAATGAAGCTACAAGTTCGAACGAGTCAAGAAAGATGCTACAAGAGTTTACAAGTAGTTTCCAAGTTCAAACCGGTAAAGAATGAAGCTACAAGTTGTTTTCATAGTTAAACGAGTCGAGAATGAAGCTATCAGTTGTTTCCGAGCTAGAACGAGTCAAGAATAATGTTAAAAGAGTTTAAAAGTTGTTTCCATGTTCAAACAAGTCAAGATGAAGCTACAAGTTATTTCCATGTTCGAACGAGTCAAGAATGAAGCCTCAAATTGTTACGAATTGGTTTCATGTTCAAATGATCCAAGAATGGTCTTACAAGAGTTTACAAGTTGTTTCCATATTCAAATGAGTCAAGAATGAAGCCACAAGTTGTTTCCAAGTTCGAACGAGTCAAGAATGAAGCCTCAAATTGTTACGAATTAGGTTCATTTTCAAATGAGCCAAGTATGGTCCCAGAAGAGTTATGTTGTTTCCATGTTCAACGGAGTCAAGAATGTAGCTTACGAATTTGTTTCATTTTAAAACAAGCCAAGAATGGTCCTACATGAGTTTACAAGTTGTTTCGATGTGCAAACGAGGCAATAATAAAGCTATAAATTCGAATGAGTCAAGAATGATGTTACGAATTGGTTTCATGTTCAAATTAGCCAAGAATGGTCCTACAATTGTTTACAAGGTGTTTCCATGTTAAAACGAGTCAAAAATGAAGCTATAAGTTGTTTACAAGTTCGAACAAGTCAAGAATGATGCTAGAAGAGTTTACAAGTTGTTTCCCTGTTCGAATGAGTCACTAATGAAGCTACAACTTGTTTGCAAGTTCGAACGAGTCAAGAATGATCATACAAGAGTTTACAAGTTGTTTCCATATTCAAATGAGTGAAGAATGAAGCCACAAGTTGTTTCCAAATTCGAACGAGTCAAGAATGAAGCCACAAGTTATTACGAATTAGGTTCATGCTCAAATGAGCCAAGAATGGTCCCAGAAGAGTTATGTCGTTTCCATGTTCAACGGAGTCAAGAATGAAGCTTACGAATTTGTTTCATGTTAAAACAAGCAAAGAATGGTCCTACATGAGTTTACAAGTTGTTTCGATGTGCAAACGAGTCAATAATGAAGCTACAAGTTCGAACGAGTCAAGAATGATGTTACAAGAGGTTACAAGTAGTTTCCAAGTTCAAACCGGTAAAGAATGAAGCTACAAGTTGTTTTCACGGTTAAACGAGTCGAGAATGAACAATAAGTTATTTCCGAGCTCGAACAAGTCAAGAATAATGCTACAAGATTTTACAAGTTGTTTCCATGTTCAAACAAGTCAAGATGAACCTACAAGTTATTTCCATGTTCGAATGAGTGAAGAATGAAGCCTCAAATTATTACGAATTGGTTTCATGTTCAAATGAGCCAAGAATGGTCTTACAAGAGTTAACAAGTTGTTTCCATGTTAAAACGAGTCTAAAATGAAGCTATAAGTTGTTTACAAGTTCGAACAAGTCAAGAATGATGCTAGAAGAGTTTACAAGTTGTTTCCATGTCCAAATGAGTCAAGAATCTAAAACTTGTTTGCAAGTTCGAACGAGTCAAGAATGATCATACAAGAGTTTACAAGTTGTTTCCATATTCAAATGAGTCAAGAATGAAGCCACAAGTTGTTTCCAAGTTCGAACGAGTCAAGAATGAAGCCTCAAATTGTTACGAATTAGGTTCATGTTCAAATGAGCCAAGAATGGTCCCAGAAGAGTTATGTCGTTTCCATGTTCAACGGAGTCAAGAATGAAGCTTACGAATTTGTTTCTTGTTAAAATAAGCCAAGAATGGTCCTACATGAGTTTACAAGTTGTTTCGATGTGCTAACGAGTCAATAATGAAGCTACAAGTTCGAACGAGTCCAGAATGATGCTACAAGAGTTTACAAGTAGTTTCCAAGTTCAAACCTGTAACACCCCCTTCCTAAAATGAGATGAGGGGTTACTTCCAAACCACAAACCTGTATACAAAGCACTAGAATCCACCTTGTAATAAATAAACAGGTCCAACAATGTCTCTCAAATTAATATTAAAATCTCCAAAATATTTCAAAATGATAAATGCGAATAAATCCAAAATCTCTAATAATGAAAATGACTAAAATAATCTGAGAAGTTCAATGTCCTAATAAATGAAGTAAGGGTAGCTCTCCATCACACAGCCCAAAATTCCCCTAAGTACCTGCCAGAAGAAAGAATACGGCATGAGCCAAATGCCCAGTACGGATTGGAATACAGTTTTATAAAACAGGAAGAAGATATATATTTTGACAGTTATAAATAAACATTAATTTTTAAAACAAGGCTGAAGCAAAAAGGGGTTAGGATATTTCATACCGATACAGAACAGATAACAGATACACACATCATAGGGTACCTAATGCGTGCAACAAACCGGACAACGTGTACGGCATATACAACGTCACCGTCAAATATCAAATCACAAATCAAATCAGACTCTGGGTGCACCCACGTATCCTCAAACAAATATCAAAATGGCCAAAGCTCACCACCTGAGCTAACAGAAGGATACGCCGTGACTAATCACACTGCCACGGAAGTGTCATGCCACTGGTGCCGCAATGACATGGCTGTAGTACCCCTACAGCTGGTTAAATCGGTATACCCTATATCACTCTAAGGGTTCAAATAAAATAATTTTCACAATTTTTAAAATCACCTGAAACGGATATTTCAAATATTCTGTGCAGATAGGTAACATATATAATTTTCAAAAATCCCAGAAACAGATGTTTAAATATTTCGAAACAAATTTTAAAATAATTTTTGGAGAATCAAAATAGTTAAATCGAGTAATAACGAAAGGATCAGATTTATTAACGGAACGAATCAAATATAAATAATCCTAAAAAGAGTAGCACTGAATAGAAATGGGACGAAATCCGTACCTTAGAATAGCAAACTCAAATACTAACAAAATTCGCAAACGATCCGCTAAACACCCTGCTCCCGGTCTAATTTACAAAAATAATTTATAATTAATATATATTATTTATAACAGTATGATTAACTACATGTATTCGGACCTTAATGTTATATGTTAATAATCATCACCAATCATTTAACGTACTAAATAACTTTATATGAATTAACTGTACATATGTACCATGTTTACTAATTAAAGCGAAGTGATACGACATCATGACAAGCCTACATAAGCATTTGGATTATAGTCTCTGTACCTATTGACTACGTGGAACAACACACCGAATTATGCATAATAATTAATAACCTGATAAATCATACGAGTACAAAAACGTCACCTAATACATCTATGCATACCAGCACATGTTGATACCACTTTTAATATTTATGTACATAGTAATCAAAGGTGAAATCAAAGTACAGGATATTCATTATTCCACCACACACACCATAGAAGAAAGACTTACATATATTTTGTTTGTTGCTACACTTCTCTTCTCCTAAACTTTTCGCCGGTCTCACTTCCTCTCTCTATGCGGCTTCTCTGATTTTAATTAGGGTTAATAAACCTTATATTTATAGGCTTTATAATTACTATCCTTTTTCTAATATAATTATTAATCTAAACATAAATTCTATTTTTAATCAAATTCTTATACTAAATATTATTCTAATTCCAATTATTATTCTAAATATTATCCTATTTCTAATTCTAATTTTATTCAAATTAACTAATACATTATTATTAATAAATAATTACGGATATTACATATATACTCCCTTAAAAAGGATTCCGTCCCCGGAATCTAACGAAACTAAAATTTGTACCTGAATCAAATAAGTGCGGATATTTCTCACGGATAGATTCTTCTAACTCCCAAGTAGCCTCTCTCTCAGAATGATTCTTCCACAAAACTTTAACAAATGGAATAGTTTTCTTCCTCATAATTCGTTCCTCTCGAGCTAAAATAGTTTCAGCTTCTTCTTCACAAGAAAGATCTTCCCTAATTTTATGTAACGGATATTGAACTACGTGTAACGGATGATACTTGTAGCCTCTCAGAACAGACACGTGGAACACATTATGCACATGAGATAACTGTGGTGGCAATGCTACTCTATAAGCAACTTCCCCTACTCTCTCTATAACATCAAAAGGACCAACATACCTTGGACTAAGCTTCCCTTTCATACCAAAACGTTTAACACCCTTCTAAGGAGACACCTTAAAAAACACATGATCACCAGGCTCAAATCCACCAAATTTTCTCTTTTGATCTGCATAGCTCTTTTGACGCGATTGAGCTTCCTTTAAGTTTTCTTTAGCCTGTTCTACCTTTTCGTTAGTTACCCGAATCAACTCTGGCCCTTCAATGATACTTTCTCCAACCTCATTCCAACAAGTCGGTGCTCTACATTTTCTACCATACAACGCCTCGAATGGTGGCATGCCAATGCTCGCTTGCCAACTATTATTGTATGCAAACTCCACAAGGTACAGATACTTGTCCCAATCACCAGACCACTCCAAAGCACAAGCTCTCAACATATCCTCCAACGTCTGAATAGTCCTCTCTGACTGTCCATCAGTTTGTGGGTGAAAAGCTGTACTATAATTAAGCCTCGTACCCCAAGCCTGCTGAAATCCCTTCCAAAAACGCGAAGTAAACCTCGTATCCCTGTCTGAAACTATCGACACAGGCACACCATGAAGTCTAACGATATCCCGTTAAAATATCTCTGCCAATTCATGAATATGAGTAGTCTCTCTAATAGGCAAGAAATGAGCTGATTTTGTAAGTCTATCAACTACCACCCAAATAACATCATTCTTCCTGAAGGTCCTCGGTAAACCGGTCACAAAATCCATGGTAATGTTTTCCCACTTCCAAACTGGGATATCTAACTGCTGTAACAGTCCACTAGATCGCTGATGTTCAATCTTCACCTGTTGACATGTAAGACATTTCCCCACGAACTCTGCTATGTCCCGTTTCATCCCACTCCACCAAAAGTGCTTCTTCAAATCTCGATACATCTTAGTAGAACCCGGATGAATAGAGAATGAAGAACTATGAGCCTCCGTCAAAACTGCTTCACGAATCATTGCGTCTGAAGGTACACACAATCTACTATCCAGCCATACCACACCATGATCATCAACATGAAACTCCGTTTTCTTACCATCTGCCACATTCGATCTAATAGTTTCTAGCCCTGTATCATTTTTCTGAGCTTCCTTAACCCTTGAGACTAGATTTGATTCCACCTTCAAACTTGCCATGCTTGCAGCTGATCCTCCAACATACAGCTCCACACCCAAACGCTCCATATCTGAAATAAGGTGCTGCTGAGTAATAAGAGATGCAACACTTCCCAAATTCTTCCTACTAAGTGCGTCTGCCACTACATTCGCCTTTCCTGGATGATACTGAATTTTAGCATCATAATCCTTAATAAGTTCAAGCCACCTCCTCTGCCTCATGTTTAACTCTTTTTGTGTAAAAATGTATTTGAGACTCTTGTGGTCAGTGAATATGTCACAAGTTTCTCCATACAAATAATGCCTCCAAATTTTTAAGGCGAATACCACTGCTGCTAACTCCAAGTCATGGGTAGGATAATTTACCTCATAGGGTTTAAGCTGCCTAGAAGCGTACGAAATCACCTTCCCATGCTGCATAAGAACACACCCCAAACCCCTCTTAGAAGCATCACTATAAACCTGATATCCTCCACTCCCTGATGGTAAAACAAGTATAGGGGCTGACACCAACCTCTTCTTTAACTCTTGAAAACTCTGCTCACGATCATCATTCCACTCAAACTTAACACCCTTCCGCATCAATTGAGTCAACGGCAAAGCTATGGATGAGAAGCCCTCTACAAAACGCCTATAGTAACCTGCCAATCCCAAGAAACTCCTTACCTCTGTCACAGTGCTAGGTCTCGACCAATTTGTGATAGCCTCGACTTTCGCAGGATCCAACTCAATTCCCTTACCAGACACAATATGCCCCAAAAATGAAACCTGCTCCAACCAGAATTCACACTTCGAAAATTTTGCAAACAATTTCTTCTCCCTCAAAATTTCAAGTACAATGCGCAAATGCTCCTCATGCTCTTCCTTACTCCTAGAGTATATTAAGATATCATCAATGAAAACCACAACGAACTTGTCCAAGTAATCATGAAACACCTGATTCATCAAATCCATAAACACAGCTGGTGCATTCGTCAACCCAAAAGACATCACAAGAAACTCGTAATGACCATATCGAGTGCGAAATGCTGTCTTCGGAATATCCCCATCCCTTACTCGTAACTGGTGGTAACCAGATCTCAAATCTATCTTTGAAAAGTACTTCGACCCTTGTAATTGATCAAACAAGTCATCAATGCGTGGTAAAGGATACCTGTTTCTGACGGTCACCTTATTCAACTCCCTGTAGTCAATACATAATCTCATAGACCCGTCCTTCTTTTTCACAAACAACACTGGAGCACCCCATGGAGATACACTAGGTCTGATAAACCCCTTATCCAACAAGTCTTGCAATTGCTCTTTTAATTCCTGCAACTCCAACGGTGCCATTCGGTACGGCGCCTTAGAAATAGGCTCTGCACCTGGAACAAGCTCAATAGTAAACTCCACTTCTCTTTGTGGCGGCAAATCAGTTAGATCTTTTGGAAATACATCTGCATACTCATTCACAACCGGATAATCCTCAATGCGAGGCTCATCCTTAGACATATCCCTCACAACAGCAAGATAACCATCACAACCTTTAGACAAAAGTTTATTTGCCTTTAAAGCTGAAATAATTTTAACCACTCCCTTCGGTTGAGACCCCTGAAACACAAATTCTGGTTTATTCACATCTCCAAAGATCACACACTTCCCTGGACAATCAATTGTTGCACGATGCTCACTCAGCCAATCCATACCCAGAATAATGTCAAAATCATGCATCAACATCGGAAGCAAGTTAACCTTACAATTCCTATTTCCCACAGCTATCGGACACCCTCTGTACTCCTCAGAAATAATAATAGAATTCCCCATTGGGGTAGCAATACACAAACGAGGATCAAGTAATGAAGGTAAAACTCCAAGATAACGAACAAATGATAAGGACACAATAGAATGAGTCGAACCAGTATCAAATAACACATAAGCTTCACGTGTACCCACATGAAGTGTTCCAGAAACGGTACCTGAGTTAGTTGCTGCCTGATTAGCGGTTAATGCAAACACTCTGCCTGAAGGATTCTTCTGGTTCTGCTGACCTCCACTACCAGTTCCTCCACTGCCACTTCCTCCACCACCAGTATTACGTGACACTGTACAATCCTTTGCCCTATGCTCCATGCTACCACACAAGAAACATGCTCCAGTCTGTCTATAACAAGCCCTGCCCGGATGATGTCCACCACATGTAGCACAAGGTGCAACTGGAATCATATTTGGGTTTCCCCCATACACTGAATAACGGCCTTGCCCCTGTTGACGGTTCTGCCACTGTCTAGGCTGTTGCTGAAACTGTTGATTATTCTTCTGACCACCATACTGATTCTGACCATAAGTTGACTGAGACCTGTTATACTGATTCCTTCCACGCCACTGTCCCTGCTGATTACCATGTCCTCCATTCCATTGCTTACCCTGCACTGAACCCTGATCATCTCTTCCCCTTTTACGATCATTCTGAAACCTGTGAGCTCTAAAATCACTGCGTTCCTTCTCAATATCCTTAGCTGCATCAGCCACCTCTGCCACACTTGGAAATTTGAGAGAGATAATATGACCCCTCAAGTTAAGTTTCAACCCCCATTTAAACTTTTCTGCCTGTTGTGCAGCATTTCCTGCAATTGTCCCAGCAAATCCAGCCAACCTGATAAATCTCGCCATATAGTCAGTAATAGTCTCATCATGATTCTGACTGATAGAATGAAATTCCCTCAAATAAGCTTCTCTGTCAGCATTTGAAAAGTACTGCTCATAGAACAACTCTGTAAACACCGGCCATGTCAATGCCTCTATAAACTCCTCACCCTTAATGGTTTTCACTCCTCTCCACCACCTCTGAGCATCCCCCTCTAGCTTATACACGGCCAACTTCACTTTCTGAGAGTCATCACAACCCAAAGCATCAAATATCTTCTCAAGATGAACAATCCAATTTTCAGCTTCAATTGGAGTTGGTGCTGAATGAAAAGATTCTGGCTTTTGCTTAATGAACCTCTCCAACCATGCAAAAGACTCCAACTGATTTCCCTGACCTTCATGATTCCTCTGATCTCCCTGATTTCCCTGGCCATTCTGGTTGTCTTGGTTTCCCTGACCATTTTGGTTACCTTGGTTCCCCTGATTTGGAAAAGCTTGTTGTATAGCCTGAGTCACTGCTTGAGATATCAGTTGAGCTAACTGAGCTGGACTGACATTCACGTTAGTTTGATTACGGTTTTTAGGAGGCATCTACAATATAAGATAAGACACAAATGAAGATCACAAGAATAAATAAGCGGAAGCATTTATGAATCAATTTGAAGAGAATAGAGCTGAATGAAATTTAAATCAGAGTACCCATCCTAACGTCTACCCAAACTCACAGGTCAAACCTAAATAGGTTTTCTACAAGAAAGAACCTAAGCTCTGATGCCATCTCTGTAACACCCCCTTCCTAAAATGAGATGAGGGGTTACTTCCAAACCACAAACCTGTATACAAAGCACTAGAATCCACCTTGTAATAAATAAACAGGTCCAACAATGTCTCTCAAATTAATATTAAAATCTCCAAAATATTTCAAAATGATAAATGCGAATAAATCCAAAATCTCTAATAATGAAAATGACTAAAATAATCTGAGAAGTTCAATGTCCTAATAAATGAAGTAAGGGTAGCTCTCCATCACACAGCCCAAAATTCCCCTAAGTACCTGCCAGAAGAAAGAATACGGCATGAGCCAAATGCCCAGTACGGATTGGAATACAGTTTTATAAAACAGGAAGAAGATATATATTTTGACAGTTATAAATAAACATTAATTTTTAAAACAAGGCTGAAGCAAAAAGGGGTTAGGATATTTCATACCGATACAGAACAGATAACAGATACACACATCATAGGGTACCTAATGCGTGCAACAAACCGGACAACGTGTACGGCATATACAACGTCACCGTCAAATATCAAATCACAAATCAAATCAGACTCTGGGTGCACCCACGTATCCTCAAACAAATATCAAAATGGCCAAAGCTCACCACCTGAGCTAACAGAAGGATACGCCGTGACTAATCACACTGCCACGGAAGTGTCATGCCACTGGTGCCGCAATGACATGGCTGTAGTACCCCTACAGCTGGTTAAATCGGTATACCCTATATCACTCTAAGGGTTCAAATAAAATAATTTTCACAATTTTTAAAATCACCTGAAACGGATATTTCAAATATTCTGTGCAGATAGGTAACATATATAATTTTCAAAAATCCCAGAAACAGATGTTTAAATATTTCGAAACAAATTTTAAAATAATTTTTGGAGAATCAAAATAGTTAAATCGAGTAATAACGAAAGGATCAGATTTATTAACGGAACGAATCAAATATAAATAATCCTAAAAAGAGTAGCACTGAATAGAAAGGGGACGAAATCCGTACCTTAGAATAGCAAACTCAAATACTAACAAAATTCGCAAACGATCCGCTAAACACCCTGCTCCCGATCTAATTTACAAAAATAATTTATAATTAATATATATTATTTATAACAGTATGATTAACTACATGTATTCGGACCTTAATGTTATATGTTAATAATCATCACCAATCATTTAACGTACTAAATAACTTTATATGAATTAACTGTACATATGTACCATGTTTACTAATTAAAGCGAAGTGATACGACATCATGACAAGCCTACATAAGCATTTGGATTATAGTCTCTGTACCTATTGACTACGTGGAACAACACACCGAATTATGCATAATAATTAATAACCTGATAAATCATACGAGTACAAAAACGTCACCTAATACATCTATGCATACCAGCACATGTTGATACCACTTTTAATATTTATGTACATAGTAATCAAAGGTGAAATCAAAGTACAGGATATTCATTATTCCACCACACACACCATAGAAGAAAGACTTACATATATTTTGTTTGTTGCTACACTTCTCTTCTCCTAAACTTTTCGCCGGTCTCACTTCCTCTCTCTATGCGGCTTCTCTGATTTTAATTAGGGTTAATAAACCTTATATTTATAGGCTTTATAATTACTATCCTTTTTCTAATATAATTATTAATCTAAACATAAATTCTATTTTTAATCAAATTCTTATACTAAATATTATTCTAATTCCAATTATTATTCTAAATATTATCCTATTTCTAATTCTAATTTTATTCAAATTAACTAATACATTATTATTAATAAATAATTACGGATATTACATATATACTCCCTTAAAAAGGATTCCGTCCCCGGAATCTAACGAAACTAAAATTTGTACCTGAATCAAATAAGTGCGGATATTTCTCACGGATAGATTCTTCTAACTCCCAAGTAGCCTCTCTCTCAGAATGATTCTTCCACAAAACTTTAACAAATGGAATAGTTTTCTTCCTCATAATTCGTTCCTCTCGAGCTAAAATAGTTTCAGCTTCTTCTTCACAAGAAAGATCTTCCCTAATTTTATGTAACGGATATTGAACTACGTGTAACGGATGATACTTGTAGCCTCTCAGAACAGACACGTGGAACACATTATGCACATGAGATAACTGTGGTGGCAATGCTACTCTATAAGCAACTTCCCCTACTCTCTCTATAACATCAAAAGGACCAACATACCTTGGACTAAGCTTCCCTTTCATACCAAAACGTTTAACACCCTTCTAAGGAGACACCTTAAAAAACACATGATCACCAGGCTCAAATCCACCAAATTTTCTCTTTTGATCTGCATAGCTCTTTTGACGCGATTGAGCTTCCTTTAAGTTTTCTTTAGCCTGTTCTACCTTTTCGTTAGTTACCCGAATCAACTCTGGCCCTTCAATGATACTTTCTCCAACCTCATTCCAACAAGTCGGTGCTCTACATTTTCTACCATACAACGCCTCGAATGGTGGCATGCCAATGCTCGCTTGCCAACTATTATTGTATGCAAACTCCACAAGGTACAGATACTTGTCCCAATCACCAGACCACTCCAAAGCACAAGCTCTCAACATATCCTCCAACGTCTGAATAGTCCTCTCTGACTGTCCATCAGTTTGTGGGTGAAAAGCTGTACTATAATTAAGCCTCGTACCCCAAGCCTGCTGAAATCCCTTCCAAAAACGCGAAGTAAACCTCGTATCCCTGTCTGAAACTATCGACACAGGCACACCATGAAGTCTAACGATATCCCGTTAAAATATCTCTGCCAATTCATGAATATGAGTAGTCTCTCTAATAGGCAAGAAATGAGCTGATTTTGTAAGTCTATCAACTACCACCCAAATAACATCATTCTTCCTGAAGGTCCTCGGTAAACCGGTCACAAAATCCATGGTAATGTTTTCCCACTTCCAAACTGGGATATCTAACTGCTGTAACAGTCCACTAGATCGCTGATGTTCAATCTTCACCTGTTGACATGTAAGACATTTCCCCACGAACTCTGCTATGTCCCGTTTCATCCCACTCCACCAAAAGTGCTTCTTCAAATCTCGATACATCTTAGTAGAACCCGGATGAATAGAGAATGAAGAACTATGAGCCTCCGTCAAAACTGCTTCACGAATCATTGCGTCTGAAGGTACACACAATCTACTATCCAGCCATACCACACCATGATCATCAACATGAAACTCCGTTTTCTTACCATCTGCCACATTCGATCTAATAGTTTCTAGCCCTGTATCATTTTTCTGAGCTTCCTTAACCCTTGAGACTAGATTTGATTCCACCTTCAAACTTGCCATGCTTGCAGCTGATCCTCCAACATACAGCTCCACACCCAAACGCTCCATATCTGAAATAAGGTGCTGCTGAGTAATAAGAGATGCAACACTTCCCAAATTCTTCCTACTAAGTGCGTCTGCCACTACATTCGCCTTTCCTGGATGATACTGAATTTTAGCATCATAATCCTTAATAAGTTCAAGCCACCTCCTCTGCCTCATGTTTAACTCTTTTTGTGTAAAAATGTATTTGAGACTCTTGTGGTCAGTGAATATGTCACAAGTTTCTCCATACAAATAATGCCTCCAAATTTTTAAGGCGAATACCACTGCTGCTAACTCCAAGTCATGGGTAGGATAATTTACCTCATAGGGTTTAAGCTGCCTAGAAGCGTACGAAATCACCTTCCCATGCTGCATAAGAACACACCCCAAACCCCTCTTAGAAGCATCACTATAAACCTGATATCCTCCACTAATACATTATTATTAATAAATAATTACGGATATTATAAAACCGGTAAAGAATGAAGCTACAAGTTGTTTTCACGGTTAAACGAGTCGAGAATGAAGCTATAAGTTGTTTCCGAGCTCGAACGAGTCAAGAATAATGCTACCAGAGTCTACAAGTTGTTTCCATGTTCAAACATGTCAAGATGAAGCTACAAGTTATTTCCATGTTCGAACGAGTCAAGAATGAAGCCTCAAATTGTTACGAATTGGTTTCACGTTCAAATGACCCAAGAATGGTCCTACAAGAGTTTACAAGTTGTTTCCATGTTAAAACGAGTCAAAAATAAAGCTATAAGTTGTTCACAAGTTTGAACAAGTCAAGAATAATGCTAGAAGAGTTTATAAGTTGTTTCCATGTTCCAATGAGTCAAGAATGAAGCTACAACTTCTTTGCAAGTTCGAACGAGTCCAGAATGATCATACAAGAGTTTAAAAGTTGTTTCCATATTCAAATGAGTTAAGAATGAAGCCACAAGTTGTTTCCAAGTTTGAACGAGTCAAGAATGAAGCCTTAAATTGTTACGAATTGGTTTCACCTTCAAATGACCCAAGAATGGTCCTACAAGAGTTTACAAGTAGTTTCCATGTTAAAACGAGTCAAAAATAAAGCTATAAGTTGTTTCCATATTCAAATGAGTCAAGAATGAAGCCTCAAATTGCTACGAATTAGGTTCATGTTCAAATGAGCCAAGAATGGTCCCAGAAGAGTTATGTTGTTTCCATGTTCAACGGAGTCAAGAATGAAGCTTACAAATTCGTTTCATGTTAAAATAAGCCAAGAATGGTTCTACATGAGTTTACTAGTTGTTTCCATTTGCAAACAAGTCAATAATGACGCTAAAAGTTCGAACAAGTCAAGAATGATGCTACAAGAGTTTACAAGTACTTTTCAAGTTCAAACGTGTCAAGAATGAAGCTACAAGTTATTTTCATGGTTAAACGAGTCGAGAATGAAGCTATAAGTTGTTTCCAAGCTCGAACAAGTCAAGAATAATCCTACAAGAGTTTATAAGTTGGTTCCATGTTCAAACAAGTCATGATGAAGCTACAAGTTATTTCCATGTTCGAACGAGTCAAGAATGAAGCCTCAAATTGTTACGAATTGGTTTTATGTTCAAATGAGCCAAGAATGGTCCTACAAGAGTTTACAAGTTGTTTCCATGTTAAAACGAGTCAAAAATGAAGTTATAAGTTGTTTACAAGTTCGAACAAGTCAAGAATGATGCTAGAAGAGTTTACAAGTTGTTTCCATGTTCGAATGAGTCAAGAATCTATAACTTGTTTGCAAGTTCGAACGAATCAAGAATGATCATACAACAGTTTACAAGTGGTCTCCATATTCAAATGAGTTAAGAATGAAGCCACAAGTTGTTTCCAAGTTCGAACGAGTCAAGAATGAAGCCTCAAATTGTTACGAATTAGGTTCATGTTCAAATGAGCCAAGAATGGTCCCAGAAGAGTTATGTCGTTTCCCTGTTCAACGGAGTCAACAATGAAGTTTAAGAATTTGTTTCATGTTAAAACAAGCAAAGAATGGTCCTACATGAGTTTACAAGTTGTTTCGATGTGCAAACGAGTCAATAATGAAGCTACAAGTTCGAACGAGTCAAGAATGATGCTACAAGAGTTTTCAAGTAGTTTCTAAGTTCAAACAGGTAAAGAATGAACCTACAAGTTATTTCCATGTTCGAATGAGTGAAAAATGAAGCCTCAAATTATTACGAATTGGTTTCATGTTCAAATGAGCCAAAAATGGTCTTACAAGAGTTTACAAGTTGTTTCCATGTTAAAACGAGTCAAAAATGAAGTTATAAGTTGTTTACAAGTTCGAACAAGTCAAGAATGATGCTAGAAGAGTTTAGAAGTTGTTTCCATGTTCGAATGAGTCAAGAATCTACAACTTGTTTGCAAGTTCGAACGAATCAAGAATGATCATACAAGAGTTTACAAGTTGTTTCCATATTCAAATGAGTGAAGAATGAAGCCACAAATTATTTCCAAGTTTGAACGAGTCAAGAATGATGCTACAAGAGTTTACATGTAGTTTCCAAGTTCAAACGGGTAAAGAATGAAGCTACAAGTTGTTTTCATGGTGAAACGAGTCGAGAATGAAGCTATAAGTTGTTTCTGGGCTGGAACGAGTCAAGAATAATGCTACAAGAGTTTACAAGTTGTTTCCATGTTCGAACAAGTCAAGATGAAGCTACAAGTTATTTCCATGTTCGAACGAGTCAAGAATGAAGCCTCAAGTTGTTACGAAATGGTTTCATGTTCAAATGAGCCAAGAATGGTCCTACAATTGTTTACAAGGTGTTTCCATGTTCAAACGAGTCAAAAATGAATCTATAAGTTGTTTACAAATTCCAAAAAGTCAAGAATGATGCTAGAAGAGTTTACAAGTTGTTTCCATGTTCGTATGAGACAAGAATAAAGCTACAACATGTTTGCAAGTTCGAACGATTCAAGAAAGATCACACAAGACTTTACAAGTTGTTTCCATATTCAAATGAGTGAAGAATGATGCCACAAGTTGCTTCCAAGTTCGAAAGAGTCAAGAAAGAAGCCTCAAATTGTTTCGAATTAGGTTCATGTTCAAATGAGCCAAGAATGGTCCCAGAAGAGTTATGTCGTTTACATGTTCAACGGAGTCAAGAATGAAGCTTACTAATTTGTTTCATGTTCAAATGAGCCAATAATAAGTCAAGAATGAAGCTACAACTTCTTTGCAAGTTCGAACGAGTCAATAATGATCATACAAGAGTTTTCAAGTTGTTTCCATATTCAAATGAGTCAAGAATGAAGACACAAGTTGTTTCCAACTTCGAACGAGTCAAGAATGAAGCCTCAAATTGTTACAAATTAGGTTCATGTTCAAATGAGCCAAGAATGGTCCTAGAAGAGTTATGTTGAATTAGCCAAGAATGATCATACACGAGTTTAATAGTTATTTCCATTGGCAAACGTGTCAATAATGAAGGTAAAAGTTCGAACAAGTCAAGAATGATGCTACAAGAGTTTACAAGTAGTTCCCAAGTTCAAACGGGTGAAGAATGAAGCTACAAGTTGTTTTCATGGTTAAACGAGTTGAGAATGAAGCTATAAGTTGTTTCGAAGCTCGAACGAGTCAAGAATAATCCTACAAGAGTTTATAAGTTGTTTCCATGTTCAAACAAGTCATGATGAAGCTACAAGTTATTTCTATATTCGAACGAGTCAAGAATGAAGCCTCAAATTGTTACGAATTGGTTTCATGTTCAAATGAGCCAAGAATGGTCGTACAAGAGTTTACAAGTTGTTTCCATGTTAAAACGAGTCAAAAATATAGCTATAAGTTGTTTCCAAGATGTTTCTATGTTCAAATGAGTCAAGAATGAAGCGACAACTTGTTTGCAAGTTCGAACGAGTCAAGAAGGATCATACAAGAGTTTAAAAGTTGTTTCCATATTCAAATGAGTTAGGAATGAAGCCACAAGTTGTTTCCAAGTTCGAACGAGTCAAGAATGAAGCCTCAAATTATTACGAATAAGGTTCATGTTCAAATGAGCCAAGAATGGTCCCAGAAGAGTTATGTTGTTTCCATGTTCAACGGAGTCAAGAATGAAGCTTACGAATTTGTTTCATGTTAAAATAAGCCAAGAATGGTCCTACATGAGTTTACAAGTTGTTTCCATGTGCAAACGAGTTTAATAATGAAGCTACAAGTTCGAACGAATCAAGAATGATGCTACAAGAGTTTACATGTAGTTTCCAAGTTCAAACGGGTAAAGAATGAAGCTACAATTTTTTTCACGGTAAAACGAGTCGAGAATGAAGCTATAAGTTGTTTCTGTGCTGGAACGAGTCAAGAATAATGCTACAAGAGTTTACAAGTTGTTTCAATGTTCAAACAAGTGAAGCTGAAGCTACAAGTTATTTCCATGTTCGAACGAGTCAAGAATGAAGCCTCAAATTGTTACGAAATGGTTTCATGTTCAAATGAGCCAAAAATGGACCTACAATTGTTTACAAGGTGTTTCCATGTTCAAACGAGTCAAAAATGAACCTATAAGTTGTTTACAAGTTCGAACAAGTTAAGAATGATGCTAGAAGAGTGTACAAGTTGTTTCCATGTTCGAATGAGTCAAGAATGAAGCTACAACTTGTTTGCAAGTTCGAACGAGTCAAGAATGATCATACATGACTTTACAAGTTGTTTCCATATTCAAATGAGTGAAGAATGAAGCCACAAGTTGTTTCCAAGTTCGAACGAGTCAAGAATGAAGCCTCAAATTGTTACGAATTAGGTTCATGTTCAAATGAGCCAAGAATGGTCCCAGAAGAGTTTTGTCGTTTCCATGTTCAACGGAGTCAAGAATGAAGCTTACGAATTTGTTTCATTTTCAAATGAGCCAAGAATAAGTCAAGAATGAAGCTACAACTTGTTTGCAAGTTCGAACGAGTCAATAATGATCATACAAGAGTTTTCAAGTTGTTTCCATATTCAAATGAGTCAAGAATGAAGCCACAAGTTGTTTCCAAGTTCGAACGAGTCAAGAATGAAGCCTCAAACTGTTACAAATTAGGTTCATGTTCAAATGAGCCAAGAATGGTCCTAGAAGAGTTATGTTGAATAAGCCAAGAATGGTCCTACATGAGTTTACTAGTTGTTTCCATTGGCAAACGAGTCAATAATGAAGCTAAAAGTTCGAACATGTCAAGAATGATGCTACAAGAGTTTACAAGTAGTTCCCAAGTTCAAACGGGTCAAGAATGAAGCTACAAGTTGTTTTCATGGTTAAACGAGTCGAGAATGAAGCTATAAGTTGTTTCCAAGCTCGAACGAGTCAAGAATAATCCTACAAGAGTTTTTAAGTTATTTCCACGTTCAAACAAGTCATGATGAAGCTACAAGTTATTTCCATGTTCGAACGAGTCAAGAATGAAGCCTCAAATTGTTACGAATTTGTTTTATGTTTAAATGAGCGAAGAATGGTCTTACAAGAGTTTACAAATTGTTTCCATGTTAAAACGAGTCAAAAATAAAGCTATAAGTTGTTTAAAAGTTCGAACAAGTCAACAATAATGCTAGAAGAGTTTACAAGTTGTTTCCATGTTCTAATTAGTCAAGATGAGGCTACAACTTGTTTGCAAGTTCGAACGAGTCAAGAATGATCATACAAGAGTTTAAAAGTTATTTCCATATTCAAATGAGTTAAGAATGAAGCCACAAGTTATTTCCAAGTTCGAACGAGTCAAGAATGAAGCCTCAAATTGTTAAGAATTTGGTTCATGTTCAAATGAGCCAAGAATGGTCCCAGAAGAGTTATGTTGTTTCAATGTTCAACGGAGTCAAGAATGAAGCTTACAAATTCGTTTCATGTTAAAATAAGCCAAGAATGGTCATACATGAGTTTACTAGTTATTTCCATTTGCAAACGAGTCAATAATGAAGTTAAAGGTTCGAACAAGTCATGAATGATGCTACAAGAGTTTACAAGAAGTTCCCAATTTCAAACGGGTCAAGAATGAAGCTACAAGTTGTTTTCACGGTGAAACGAATCGAGAATGAAGCTATAAGTTGTGTCCGCGCTGGAACGAGTTAAGAATAATGCTACAAGAGTTTACAAGTTGTTTCCATGTTCAAACAAGTCAAGATGAACCTACAAGTTATTTCCATGTTCGAACGAGTCAAGAATGAAGCCTCAAATTGTTACGAATTGGTTTCATGTTCAAATGAGCCAAGAATGGTCTTACAAGAGTTTACAAGTTATTTCCATGTTAAAACAAGTCAAAAATGAAGCTATAAATTGTTTACAAGTTCGAACAACTCAAGAATGATGCTAGAAGAGTTTACATGTTGTTTTCATGTTAAAATGAGTCAAGAATGAAGCTACAACTTGTTTACAAGTTTGAACGAGTCAAGAATGATCATACAAGAGTTTAAAAGTTGTTTCCATATTCAAATGAGTTAAGAATGAAGCCACAAGTTGTTTCCAAGTTCGAACTAGTCAAGAATGAAGCCTCAAATTGTTACGGATTAGGTTCATGTTCAAATGAGCCAAGAATGGTCCCATAAGTGTTATGTTGTTTCCATGTTCAACGGAGTCAAGAATGTAGCTTACGAATTCGTTTCATTTTAAAATAAGCCAAGAATGGTCCTACATGAGTTTACAATTTGTTTCCATGTGCAAACGAGTTTAATAATGAAGCTACAAGTTTGAACGAGTCAAGAATGATGCTACAAGAGTTGACATGTACTTTCCAAGTTCAAACGGGTAAAGAATGAAGCTACAAGTTGTTTTCACGGTGAAACGAGTTGAGAATGAAGCTATAAGTTATTTCTGTGCTGGAACGAGTCGAGAATAATGCTACAAGAGTTTACAAATTGTTTCCATGTTCAAACAAGTCAAGCTGAAGCTATAAGTTATTTCCAAGTTCGAACGAGTCAAGAATGAAGCCTCAAATTTTTAAGAATTTGGTTCATGTTTAAATGAGCCAAGAATGGTCCCAGAAGAGTTATGTTGTTTCCATGTTCAACGGAGTCAAGAATGAAGCTTACAAATTCGTTTCATGTTAAAATAAGCCAAGAATGGTCATACATGAGTTTACTAGTTGTTTCCATTTGCAAACGAGTGAATAATGAAGTTAAAGGTTCGAACAAGTCAAGAATGATGCTACAAGAGTTTACAAGAAGTTCCCAATTTCAAACGGGTCAAGAATGAAGCTACAAGTTGTTTTCACGGTGAAACGAGTCGAGAATGAAGCTATAAGTTGTGTCCGCGCTGGAACGAGTTAAGAATAATGCTACAAGAGTTTACAAATTGTTTCCATGTTCAAACAAGTCAAGATGAACCTACAAGTTATTTCCAAGTTCGAACGAGTCAAGAATGAAGCCTCAAATTGTTACGAATTGGTTTCATGTTCAAATGAGCCAAGAATGTAGCTTACGAATTCGTTTCATTTTAAAATAAGCCAAGAATGGTCCTACATGAGTTTACAATTTGTTTCCATGTGCAAACGAGTTTAATAATGAAGCTACAAGTTCGAACGAGTCAAGAATGATGCTACAAGAGTTTACATGTAGTTTCCAAGTTCAAACGGGTAAAGAATGAAGTTACAAATTGTTTTCACGGTGAAACGAGACGAGAATGAAGCTATAAGTTGTTTCTGTGCTGGAACGAGTAGAGAATAATGCTACAAGAGTTTACAAATTGTTTCCATGTTCAAACAAGTCAAGCTGAAGCTATAACTTATTTCTAAGTTCGAACGAGTCAAGAATGAAGCCTCAAATTGTTACGAATTAGGTTCATGTTCAAATGAGCCAAGAATGGTCTAAGAAGAGTTATGTCGTTTCCTTGTTCAACGGAGTCAAGAATGAAGCTTACGAATTTGTTTTATGTTCAAATGAGCCAAGAATAAGTCAAGAATGAAGCCACAACTTGTTTGCAAGTTCGAACGAGTCAATAATGATCGTACAAGAGTTTTCAATTTGTTTCCATATTCAAATGAGTCAAGAATGAAGCCACAAGTTGTTTCCAAGTTCGAATGAGTCAAGAATGAAGCTTCAAATTGTTACGAATTAGGTTCATGTTCAAATGAGCCAAGAATGGTCCCAGAAGAGTTATGTCATTTCCATGTTCAACGGAGTCAAGAATGAAGCTTACGAATTTGTTTCATGTTCAAATGAGCCAAGAATAAGTCAAGAATGAAACTACAACTTGTTTAAAAGTTCGAACGAGTCAATAATGATCATACAAGAGTTTTCAAGTTGTTTCCATATTCAAATGAGGCAAGAATGAAGCCACAAGTTGTTTCCAAGTTCGAACGAGTAAAGAATGAAGCCCCAAATTGTTACAAATTAGGTTCATGTTCAAATGAGCCAAGAATGGTCCCAGAAGAGTTATGTTGAATAAGCCAAGAATGGTCCTACATGGGTTTACTAGTTGTTTCCATTGGCAAACGAGTCAATAATGAAGCTAAAAGTTCGAACAAGTCAAGAATGATGCTACAAGAGTTTACAAGTAGTTCCCAAGTTCAAACGGGTCAAGAATGAAGCTACAAGTTGTTTTCATGGCTAAATGAGTCGAGAATGAAGCTATAAGTTGTTTCCATGCTCGAACGAGTCAAGAATAATCCTACAAGAATTTATAAGTTGTTTCCATGTTCAAACAAGTCATGATGAAGCTACAAATTATTTCAATGTTCGAACGAGTCAAGAATGAAGCCTCAAATTGTTACGAATTAGTTTCATGTTCAAATGAGCCAAGAATGGTCCTACAAGAGTTTACAAGTTGTTTCCATGTTAAAACGAGTCAAAAATAAAGCTATAAGTTGTTTACAAGTTCGAACAAGTCAAGAATGATGCTAGAAGAGTTTACAAGTTGTGTCCATGTTCAAATGGGTCAAGAATGAAGCTACAACTTGTTTACAAGTTCGAACGAGTCAAGAATGATCATACAAGAGTTTAAAACTTGCTTCCATATTCAAATGAGTTAAGAATGAAGCCACAAGTTATTTCCAAGTTCGAACGAGTCAAGAATGAAGCCTCAAATTGTTACGGATTATTTTCATGTTCAAATAAGCCAAGAATGATCCCAGAAGAGTTATGTTGTTTCCATGTTAAACGGAGTCAAGAATGTAGCTTACGAATTCGTTTCATTTTAAAATAAGCCAAGAATGGTCCTACATGAGTTTACAAGTTGTTTCCATGTACAAACGAGTTTAATAAAGAAGCTACAAGTTCGAACGAGTCAAGAATGATGCTACAAGAGTTTACATGTCGTTTCCAAGTTCAAACGGGTAAAGAATGAAGCTACAAGTTGTTTTCACGGTTAAACGAGTCGAGAATGAAGCTATAAGTTGTTCTGTACTGGAACGAGTCAAGAATAATGCTACAGGAGTTTACAAGTTGTTTCCATGTTCAAACAAGTCAGGATGAAGCTACAAGTTATTTTCATGTTCGAACGAGTCAAGAATGAAGCCTCAAATTGTTACGAAATGGTTTCATGTTCAAATGCGCCAAGAATGGTCCTACAATTGTTTACAAGGTGTTTCCATGTTCAAACGAGTCAAAAATGAACCTATAAGTTGTTTACAAGTTCGAACAAGTCAAGAATGATGCTAGAAGAGTTTACAAGTTGTTTCCAAGCTCGAACGAGTTAAGAATGAAGCTACAACTTGTTTGCAAGTTCGAACGAGTCAAGAATGGTCATACAAGACTTTACAAGTTGTTTCCATATTCAAATGAGTGAAGAATGAAGACACAAGTTGTTTCCAAGTTTGAAAGAGTCAAGAATGAAGCCTCAAATTGTTACGAATTAGGTTCATGTTCAAATGAGCCAAGAATGGTCCCAGAAGAGTTATGTCGTTTCCATGTTCAACGGAGTCAAGAATGAAGCTTACTAATTTGTTTCATGTTCAAATGAGCCAAGAATAAGTCAAGAATGAAGCTACAACTTGTTTGCAAGTTCGAACGAGTCAATAATGATCATACAAGAGTTTTCAAGTTGTTTCCATACTCAAATGAGTCAAGAATGAAGCCACAAGTTGTTTCCAAGTTCGAACGAGTCAAGAATGAAGCCTCAAATTGTTACAAATTAGGTTCATATTCAAATGAGCCAAGAATGGTCCCAGAAGAGTTATGTTGAATATGCCAAGAATGGTCCTACATGAATTTACTAGTTGTTTCCATTGGCAAACGAGTCAATAATGAAGCTAAAAGTTCGAACAAGTCAAGAATGATGCTACAAGAGTTTACAAGTAGTTCCCAAGTTCAAATGGGTCAAGAAAGAAGCTACAAGTTGTTTTCATGGTTAAACGAGTCGAGAATGAAGCTATAAGTTGTTTTCAAGCCCGAACGAGTCAAGAATAATCCTACAAGAGTTTATAAGTTGTTTCCATGTTCAAAGAAGTCATGATGAAGCTACAAGTTATTTCCATGTTCGAACGAGTCAAAAATGAAGCCTCAAATTGTTACGAATTGGTTTCATGTTCAAATGAGCCAAGAATGGTCCTACAAGAGTTTACAAGTAGTTCCCAAGTTCAAATGGGTCAAGAAAGAAGCTACAAGTTGTTTTCATGGTTAAACGAGTCGAGAATGAAGCTATAAGTTGTTTTCAAGCCCGAACGAGTCAAGAATAATCCTACAAGAGTTTATAAGTTGTTTCCATGTTCAAAGAAGTCATGATGAAGCTACAAGTTATTTCCATGTTCGAACGAGTCAAAAATGAAGCCTCAAATTGTTACGAATTGGTTTCATGTTCAAATGAGCCAAGAATGGTCCTACAAGAGTTTACAAGTTGTTTCCATGTTAAAACGAGTCAAAAATAAAGCTATAAGTTGTTTACAAGTTCGAACAAGTCAAGAATAATGCTAGAAGAGTTTACAAGTTGTTACTTTTTTTTCTTTTCTTTTTGCTAAATAAATGTGTATCATATCACTGAAAAAACAATACAAGTCTAGGGGCATACCCCGCGAGAAAACAAACTGACAAGCCTGCCAAACAAAGCTAACCAGCAAAACAAACTACATTACTACATTACATGATTAAGTCAATAATAGTTAGGTCCCGCCTGAGTTGTTTTTTGAATAGACTACAACTAAAAAGCTTAGTCCTGACTCTACACATAATGTCACGCAGCAACTTCCAAGGAGGATAAGAGCTTCTAACATGCAGTCTATTATTTCTCTCAGCCCATAAAGCATGAAACGTGGCTGCAATGAAGAGAAAAGCTATCTGTTCACGAGGTGAATCTGTTGGCTCTACAAAGAAATTTCTAGTACTGAAATCTTGCCAATCTGTTGAATCCATGTTCAAATGAGACAAGATTGAAGCTACAACTTGTTTGCAAGTTCGAACGAGTCAAGAATGATCATATAAAAGTTTAAAAGTTGTTTCCATATTCAAATGAGTTAAGAATGAAGCCACAAGTTGTTTCCAAGTTCGAACGAGTCAAGAATGAACCCTCAAATTGTTACCGATTAGGTTCATGTTCAAATAAGCCAAGAATGGTCCCAGAAGAGTTATGTTATTTCCATGTTCAACGGAGTCAAGAATGTAGCTTACAAATTCGATTCATTTTAAAATAAGACAAGAATGGTCCTACATTAGTTTACAAGTTGTTTCCATGTGCAAACGAGTTTAATAAAGAAGCTAAAAATTCGAACGAGTCAAGAATGATGCTACCAGAGTTTACATGTAGTTTCCAAGTTCAAACGGGTAAAGAATGAAGCTACAAGTTGTTTTCACGGTGAAACAAGTCGAGAATGAAGTTATAAGTTGTTTCCAAGCTCGAACGAGTCAAGAATAATCCTACAAGAGTTTATAAGTTGTTTCCATGTTCAAAGAAGTCATGATGAAGCTACAAGTTATTTCCATGTTCGAACGAGTCAAGAATGAAGCCTCAAATTGTTACGAATTGGTTTCATGTTCAAATGCACCAAGAATGGTCCTACAATTGTTTACAAGGTGTTTCCATGTTCAAACGAGTCAAAAATGAACCTATAAGTTGTTTACAAGTTCGAACAAGTCAAGAATGATGCAAGAAGAGTTTACAAGTTGTTTCTATGTTCGAATTTGTGAAGAATGAAGCTACAACTTGTTTGCAAGTTCGAACGAGTCAAGAATGATCATACCAGACTTTACAAGTTGTTTCCACATTCAAATGAGTGAAGAATGAAGCCACAAGTTGTTTCCAAGTTCGAAAGAGTCAAGAATAAAGCCTCAAATTGTAACGAATTAGGTTCATGTTCAAATGAGCCAAGAATGGTCCCAGAAGAGGTATGTCGTTTCCATGTTCAACGGAGTCAAGAATGATGCTTACTAATTTGTTTCAAGTTCAAATGAGCCAAGAATAAGTCAAGAATGAAGCTACAACTTGTTTGCAAGTTCGAACGAGTCAATAATGATCATACAAGAGTTTTCAAGTTGTTTCCATTCTCAAATGAGTGAAGAATGAAGCCACAAGTTGTTTCCAAGTTCGAACGAGTCAAGAATGAAGCCTCAAATTGTTATAAATTAGGTTCATGTTCAAATGAGCCAAGAATAGTCCCAGAAGAGTTATGTTGAATAAGCCAAGAATGGTCCTACATGAGTTTACTAGTTGTTTCCATTGGCAAACGAGTCAATAATGAAGCTAAAAGTTCAAACAAGTCAAGAATGATGCTACAAGAGTTTACAAGTAGTTCCCAAGTTTAAACGGGTCAAGAATGAAGCTACAAGTTGTTTTCATGGTTAAACGAGTCGAGAATGAAGGTATAAGTTGTTTCCAAGCACGAACGAGTCAAGAATAATCCTACAAGAGTTTATAAGTTGTTTCCATGTTCAAAGAAGTCATGATGAAGCTACAAGTTATTTCCATGTTCGAACGAGTCAAGAATGAAGCCTCAAATTGTTACGAATTGGTTTCACGTTCAAATGAGCCAAGAATGGTCTTACAAGAGTTTACAAGTTGTTTCCATGTTAAACGAGTAAAAAATGAAGCTATAAGTTGTTTACAAGTTCGAACAAGTCAGGAATGATGCTAGAAGAGTTTCCAAGTTGTTTCCATGTTCAAATGAGTCAAGAATGAAGCTACAACTTGTTTGCAAGTTCGAACGAGTCAAGAATGATCATACAAGAGTTTAAAAATTGTTTCCATATTCAAATGAGTGAAGAATGAAGCCACAAGTTGTTTCCAAGTGTGAACGAGTCAAGAATGAAGCCTCAAATTGTTACGAATTAGGTTCATGTTCAAATGAGCCAAGAATGGTCCCAGAAGAGTTATGTTGTTTCCATGTTCAACGAAGTCAAGAATGTAGCTTACGAATTCGTTTCATTTTAAAATAAGCCAAGAATGGTCCTACATGAGTTTAGAAGTTGTTTCCATGTACCAACGAGTTTAATAATGAAGCTACAAGCTCGAACGAGTCATGAATGATGCTACAAGTTCGAACGAGTCAAGAACGAGTCAATAATGAAGCTACGAAATAGTTTCATGTTCAAATGAGCCAAGAATGGTCCTACAATTGTTTACAAGGTGTTTCCATGTTAAAACGAGTCAAAAATGAAGCTATAAGTTGTTTACCAGTCCGAAGAAGTCAAGAATGATGCTAGAAGAGTTTACAAGTTGTTTCCATGTTCGAATGAGTCAAGAATGAAGCTATAACTTGTTTGCAAGTTCGAACGAGTAAAGAATGATCATACAAGAGTTTTCAAGTTGTTTCCATATTCAAATGAGTGAAGAATGAAGCCACAAGTTGTTTCCAAGTTCGAACGAGTCAAGAATGAAGCCTCCAATTGTTACGAATTAGGTTCATGTTCAAATGAGCCAAGAATGGTCCCAGAAGAGTTATGTCGTTTCCATGTTCAACAGAGTCAAGAATGAAGCTTACGAATTTGTTTCATGTTAAAATAAGACAAGAATGGTCCTACATGAGTTTACAAGTTGTTTCCATGTGCAAACGAGTCAATAATGAAGCTACAAGTTCGAACGAGTCAAGAATGATGCTACAAGAGTTTACAAGTAGTTTCCAAGTTCAAACGGGTAAAGAATGAAGCTACAAATTGTTTTCACGGTGAAACAAGTCGAGAATGAAGCGATTAGTTTTTTCCATGCTCGAACGAGTCAAGAATAATGCTACAAGAGTTTACAAGTTGTTTCCATGTTCAAACAAGTCAAGAGGAAGCTACAAGTTATTTCCATGTTCGAACGAGTCAAGAATGAAGCCTCAAATTATTACGAATTGGTTTCATGTTCAAATGAGCCAAGAATGGTCCTACAATTGTTTACAAGGTGTTTCCATGTTAAAACGAGTCAAAAATGAAGCTATAAGTTGTTTACATGTTCGAACAAGTCAAGATTGATGGTAGAAGAGTTTACAAGTTGTTTCCATGTTCGAATGAGTCAAGAATGAAGCTACAACTTGTTTGCAAGTTCGAACGAGTCAAGAATGATAATACAACAGTTTACAAGTTGTTTCCATATTCAAATAAGTGAAGAATGAAGCCACATGTTGTTTCCAAGTGTGAACGAGTCAAGAATGAAGCCTCAAATTGTTACGAATTAGGTTCATGTTCAAATGAGCCAAGAATGGTCCCAGAAGAGTTATGTTGTTTCCATGTTCAACGAAGTCAAGAATGTAGCTTACGAATTCGTTTCATTTTAAAATAAGCCAAGAATGGTCCTACATGAGTTTAGAAGTTGTTTCCATGTACCAACGAGTTTAATAATGAAGCTACAAGTTCGAACGAGTCATGAATGATGCTACAAGTTCGAACGAGTCAAGAACGAGTCAATAATGAAGCTACGAAATAGTTTCATGTTCAAATGAGCCAAGAATGGTCCTACAATTGTTTACAAGGTGTTTCCATGTTAAAACGAGTCAAAAATGAAGCTATAAGTTGTTTACCAGTCCGAAGAAGTCAAGAATGATGCTAGAAGAGTTTACAAGTTGTTTCCATGTTCGAATGAGTCAAGAATGAAGCTATAACTTGTTTGCAAGTTCGAACGAGTAAAGAATGATCATACAAGAGTTTTCAAGTTGTTTCCATATTCAAATGAGTGAAGAATGAAGCCACAAGTTGTTTCCAAGTTCGAACGAGTCAAGAATGAAGCCTCCAATTGTTACGAATTAGGTTCATGTTCAAATGAGCCAAGAATGGTCCCAGAAGAGTTATGTCGTTTCCATGTTCAACAGAGTCAAGAATGAAGCTTACGAATTTGTTTCATGTTAAAATAAGACAAGAATGGTCCTACATGAGTTTATAAGTTGTTTCCATGTGCAAACGAGTCAATAATGAAGCTACAAGTTCGAACGAGTCAAGAATGATGCTACAAGAGTTTACAAGTAGTTTCCAAGTTCAAACGGGTAAAGAATGAAGCTACAAATTGTTTTCACGGTGAAACAAGTCGAGAATGAAGCGATTAGTTTTTTCCATGCTCGAACGAGTCAAGAATAATGCTACAAGAGTTTACAAGTTGTTTCCATGTTCAAACAAGTCAAGAGGAAGCTACAAGTTATTTCCATGTTCGAACGAGTCAAGAATGAAGCCTCAAATTATTACGAATTGGTTTCATGTTCAAATGAGCCAAGAATGGTCCTACAATTGTTTACAAGGTGTTTCCATGTTAAAACGAGTCAAAAATGAAGCTATAAGTTGTTTACATGTTCGAACAAGTCAAGATTGATGGTAGAAGAGTTTACAAGTTGTTTCCATGTTCGAATGAGTCAAGAATGAAGCTACAACTTGTTTGCAAGTTCGAACGAGTCAAGAATGATAATACAACAGTTTACAAGTTGTTTCCATATTCAAATAAGTGAAGAATGAAGCCACAAGTTGTTTCCAAGTGTGAACGAGTCAAGAATGAAGCCTCAAATTGTTACGAATTAGGTTCATGTTCAAATGAGCCAAGAATGGTCCCAGAAGAGTTATGTTGTTTCCATGTTCAACGAAGTCAAGAATGTAGCTTACGAATTCGTTTCATTTTAAAATAAGCCAAGAATGGTCCTACATGAGTTTAGAAGTTGTTTCCATGTACCAACGAGTTTAATAATGAAGCTACAAGTTCGAACGAGTCAAGAACGAGTCAATAATGAAGCTACGAAATAGTTTCATGTTCAAATGAGCCAAGAATGGTCCTACAATTGTTTACAAGGTGTTTCCATGTTAAAACGAGTCAAAAATGAAGCTATAAGTTGTTTACCAGTCCGAAGAAGTCAAGAATGATGCTAGAAGAGTTTACAAGTTGTTTCCATGTTCGAATGAGTCAAGAATGAAGCTATAACTTGTTTGCAAGTTCGAACGAGTAAAGAATGATCATACAAGAGTTTTCAAGTTGTTTCCATATTCAAATGAGTGAAGAATGAAGCCACAAGTTGTTTCCAAGTTCGAACGAGTCAAGAATGAAGCCTCCAATTATTACGAATTAGGTTCATGTTCAAATGAGCCAAGAATGGTCCCAAAAGAGTTATGTCGTTTCCATGTTCAACAGAGTCAAGAATGAAGCTTACGAATTTGTTTCATGTTAAAATAAGACAAGAATGGTCCTACATGAGTTTACAAGTTGTTTCCATGTGCAAACGAGTCAATAATGAAGCTACAAGTTCGAACGAGTCAAGAATGATGCTACAAGAGTTTACAAGTAGTTTCCAAGTTCAAACGGGTAAAGAATGAAGCTACAAATTGTTTTCACGGTGAAACAAGTCGAGAATGAAGCGATTAGTTTTTTCCATGCTCGAACGAGTCAAGAATAATGCTACAAGAGTTTACAAGTTGTTTCCATGTTCAAACAAGTCAAGAGGAAGCTACAAGTTATTTCCATGTTCGAACGAGTCAAGAATGAAGCCTCAAATTATTACGAATTGGTTTCATGTTCAAATGAGCCAAGAATGGTCCTACAATTGTTTACAAGGTGTTTCCATGTTAAAACGAGTCAAAAATGAAGCTATAAGTTGTTTACATGTTCGAACAAGTCAAGATTGATGGTAGAAGAGTTTACAAGTTGTTTCCATGTTCGAATGAGTCAAGAATGAAGCTACAACTTGTTTGCAAGTTCGAACGAGTCAAGAATGATAATACAACAGTTTACAAGTTGTTTCCATATTCAAATAAGTGAAGAATGAAGCCACAAGTTGTTTCCAAGTGTGAACGAGTCAAGAATGAAGCCTCAAATTGTTACGAATTAGGTTCATGTTCAAATGAGCCAAGAATGGTCCCAGAAGAGTTATGTTGTTTCCATGTTCAACGAAGTCAAGAATGTAGCTTACGAATTCGTTTCATTTTAAAATAAGCCAAGAATGGTCCTACATGAGTTTAGAAGTTGTTTCCATGTACCAACGAGTTTAATAACGAAGCTACAAGTTCGAACGAGTCATGAATGATGCTACAAGTTCGAACAAGTCAAGAACGAGTCAATAATGAAGCTACGAAATAGTTTCATGTTCAAATGAGCCAAGAATGGTCCTACAATTGTTTACAAGGTGTTTCCATGTTAAAACGAGTCAAAAATGAAGCTATAAGTTGTTTACCAGTCCGAAGAAGTCAAGAATGATGCTAAAAGAGTTTACAAGTTGTTTCCATGTTCGAATGAGTCAAGAATGAAGCTATAACTTGTTTGCAAGTTCGAACGACTAAAGAATGATCATACAAGAGTTTTCAAGTTGTTTCCATATTCAAATGAGTGAAGAATGAAGCCACAAGTTGTTTCCAAGTTCGAACGAGTCAAGAATGAAGCCTCCAATTGTTACGAATTAGGTTCATGTTCAAATGAGCCAAGAATGGTCCCAGAAGAGTTATGTCGTTTCCACGTTCAACAGAGTCAAGAATGAAGCTTACGAATTTGTTTCATGTTAAAATAAGACAAGAATGGTCCTACATGAGTTTACAAGTTGTTTCCATGTGCAAACGAGTCAATAATGAAGCTACAAGTTCGAACGAGTCAAGAATGATGCTACAAGAGTTTACAAGTAGTTTCCAAGTTCAAACGGGTAAAGAATGAAGCTACAAATTGTTTTCACGGTGAAACAAGTCGAGAATGAAGCGATTAGTTTTTTCCATGCTCGAACGAGTCAAGAATAATGCTACAAGAGTTTACAAGTTGTTTCCATGTTCAAACAAGTCAAGAGGAAGCTACAAGTTATTTCCATGTTCGAACGAGTCAAGAATGAAGCCTCAAATTATTACGAATTGGTTTCATGTTCAAATGAGCCAAGAATGGTCCTACAATTGTTTACAAGGTGTTTCCATGTTAAAACGAGTCAAAAATGAAGCTATAAGTTGTTTACATGTTTGAACAAGTCAAGATTGATGGTAGAAGAGTTTACAAGTTGGTTCCATGTTCGAATGAGTCAAGAATGAAGCTACAACTTGTTTGCAAGTTCGAACGAGTCAAGAATGATAATACAACAGTTTACAAGTTGTTTCCATATTCAAATAAGTGAAGAATGAAGCCACAAGTTGTTTCCAAGTTTGAACGAGTCAAGAATGAAGCCTCAAATTGTTACGAATTTGTTTCATGTTATAATAAGCCAAGAATGGTCCTCCATGAGTTTACAAGTTGTTTCATTGTGCAAACGAATCAATAATAAAGCTACAAGTTTGACCGAGTCTGGAATGATGCTACAAGAGTTTACAAGTAGTGTCCAGGTTCAAACGGGTAAAGAATGAAGCTATAAGTTGTTTTCACGGTTAAACGAGTCGAGAATGAAGCTATAAGTTGTTTCTGTACTCGAACGAGTCAAGAATAATGCTACAAGAGTTTACAAGTTGTTTCCATGTTCAAACAAGTCAAGTTGAAGCTACCAGTTATTTCCATGTTCGAACGAGTTAAGAATGAAGCCTCAAATTGTTACGAATTGGTTTCATGTTCAAATGAGCCCATAATGGTCCTACAATTGTTTACAAGGTGTTTCCATTTTAAAACGAGTCAAAAATGAAGCTATAAGTTGTTTACAAGTTCGAACAAGTCAAGACTGATGCTAGAAGAGTTTACAAGTTGTTTCCATGTTCGAATGAGTCAAGAATGAAGCTACAACTTGTTTGAAAGTTCGAACGAGTCAACAATGATCATACAAGAGTTTTCAAGTTGTTTCCATATTCAAATGAGTGAAGAATGAAGCCACAAGTTGTTTCCAAGTTCGAACGAGTCAAGAATGAAGCCTCAAATTATTACGAATTAGGTTCATGTTCAAATGAGCCAAGAATGGTCTCAGAAGAGTTATGTCGTTTCCATGTTTAACGGAGTCAAGAACGAAGCTTACGAATTCATTTTATGTTATAATAAGCCAAGAATGGTCCTCCATGAGTTTACAAGTTGTTTCAATGTGCAAACGAGTCAATAATAAAGCTACAAGTTTGACCGAGTCTGGAATGATGCTACAAGAGTTTACAAGTAGTGTCCAGGTTCAAACGGGTAAAGAATGAAGCTATAAGTTGTTTTCACGGTTAAACGAGTCGAGAATGAAGCTATAAGTTGTTTCTGTACTCGAACGAGTCAGGAATAATGCTACAAGAGTTTACAAGTTGTTTCCATGTTCAAACAAGTCAAGTTGAAGCTACCAGTTATTTCCATGTTCGAACGAGTTAAGAATGAAGCCTCAAATTGTTACGAATTGGTTTCATGTTCAAATGAGCCCATAATGGTCCTACAATTGTTTACAAGGTGTTTCCATTTTAAAACGAGTCAAAAATGAAGCTATAAGTTGTTTACAAGTTCGAACAAGTCAAGACTGATGCTAGAAGAGTTTACAAGTTGTTTCCATGTTCGAATGAGTCAAGAATGAAGCTACAACTTGTTTGAAAGTTCGAACGAGTCAACAATGATCATACAAGAGTTTTCAAGTTGTTTCCATATTCAAATGAGTGAAGAATGAAGCCACAAGTTGTTTCCAAGTTCGAACGAGTCAAGAATGAAGCCTCAAATTATTACGAATTAGGTTCATGTTCAAATGAGCCAAGAATGGTCTCAGAAGAGTTATGTCATTTCCATGTTTAACGGAGTCAAGAACGAAGCTTACGAATTCATTTTATGTTATAATAAGCCAAGAATGGTCCTCCATGAGTTTACAAGTTGTTTCAATGTGCAAACGAGTCAATAATAAAGCTACAAGTTTGACCGAGTCTGGAATGATGCTACAAGAGTTTATAAGTAGTTTCCAGGTTCAAACGGGTAAAGAATGAAGCTACAAGTTGTTTTCACAGTTAAACGAGTCGAGAATGAAGCTATAAGTTGTTTCTGTGCTCGAACGAGTCAAGAATAATGCTACAAGAGTTTACAAGTTGTTTCCATGTTCAAACAAGTCAAGATGAAGCTACAACTTATTTCCATGTTCGAACGAGTCAAGAATGAAGCCTCAAATTGTTATGAATTGGTTTCATGTTCAAATGAGCCCAGAATGGTCCTACAATTGTTTACAAGGTGTTTCCATGTTAAAACGAGTCAAAAACGAAGCTATAAGTTGTTTACAAGTTCGAACAAGTCAAGAATGATGCTAGAAGAGTTTATAAGTTGTTTCCTTTTTCGAATGAGTCAAGAATGAAACTACAACTTGTTTGCAAGTTCGAACGAGTCAACAATGATCATTCAAGAGTTTACAAGTTGTTTCCATATTAAAATGAGTGAAGAATGAAGCCACAAGTTGTTTCCAAGTTCGAACGAGTCAAGAATGAAGCCTCAAATTGTTACGAATTAGGTTCATGTTCAAATGAGCCAAGAATGGTCTCAAAAGAGTTATGCGTTTCCACGTTCAACGGAGTCAAGAATGAAGCTTACGAATTTGTTTCATGTTCAAATGACCCCAGAATGGTCCTACAATTGTTTACAAGGTGTTTCCATGTTAAAACGAGTCAAAAATGAAGCAATAAGTTGTTTACAAGTTCGAAAAAGTCAAGAATGATGCTAGAAGAGTTTACAAGTTGTTTCCAAGTTCGAATGAGTCAAGAATGAAGCTACAACTTGTTTGCAAGTTCGAACGAGTCAAGAATGATAATACAAAAGTTTACAAGTTGTCTCCATATTCAAATGAGTGAAGAATGAAGCCACAAGTTGTTTCCAAGTTTGAACGAGTCAAGAATGAAGCCTCAAATTGTTACGAATTAGGTTCATGTTCAAATGAGCCAAGAATGGTCCCAGAAGAGTTATGTCGTTTCTATGTTCAACGGAATCAAGAATGAAGCTTACGAATTCGTTTTGATGTTATAATAAGCCAAGAATGGTCCTCCATGAGTTTACAAGTTGTTTTAATGTGCAAACGAGTCAATAATAAAGCTACAAGTTTGACCGAGTCTGGAATGATGCTACAAGAGTTTACAAGTAGTTTCCAGGTTCAAACGGGTAAAGAATGAAGCTACAAGTTTTTTTCACAGTTAAACGAATCGAGAATGAAGCTATAAGTTGTTTCTGTGCTCGAACGAGTCAAGAATAATGCTACAAGAGTTTACAAGTTGTTTCCATGTTCAAACAAGTCAAGATGAAGCTACAACTTATTTCCATGTTCGAACGAGTCAAGAATGAAGCCTCAAATTGTTATGAATTGGTTTCATGTTCAAATGAGCCCAGAATGGTCCTACAATTGTTTACAAGGTGTTTCCATGTTAAAACGAGTCAAAAAAGAAGCTATAAGTTGTTTACATGTTCGAACAAGTCAAAAATGATGCTAGAAGAGTTTACAAGTTGTTTCCATGTTCGAATGAGTCAAGAATGAAACTACAACTTGTTTGCAAGTTCGAACGAGTCAACAATGATCATTTAAGAGTTTACAAGTTGTTTCCATATTCAAATGAGTGAAGAATGAAGCCACAAGTTGTTTCCAAGTTCGAACGAGTCAAGAATGAAGCCTCAAATTGTTACGAATTAGGTTCATGTTCAAATAAGCCAAGAATGGTCTCAGAAGAGTTATGTCGTTTCCACGTTCAACGGAGTCAAGAATGAAGCTTACGAATTTGTTTCATGTTCAAATGACCCCAGAATGGTCCTACAATTGTTTACAAGGTGTTTCCATGTTAAAAAGAGTCAAAAATGAAGCTATAAGTTTTTTACATGTTCGAACAAGTCAAGAATGATGCTAGAAGAGTTTACAAGTTGTTTCCATGTTCAAATGAGTCAAGAATGAAGCTACAACTTGTTTGCATGTTCGAACGAGTCAAGAATGATAATACAAAAGATTACAAGTTGTCTCCATATTCAAATGAGTGAAGAATGAAGCCACAAGTTGTTTCCAAGTTTGAACGAGTCAAGAATGAAGCCTCAAATTGTTACGAATTAGGTTCATGTTCAAATGAGCCAAGAATGGTCCCAGAAGAGTTATGTCGTTTCCATGTTCAACGGAGTCAAGAACGAAGCTTACGAATTCATTTTATGTTATAATAAGCCAAGAATGGTCCTCCATGAGTTTACAAGTTGTTTCAATGTGCAAACGAGTCAATAATAAAGCTACAAGTTTGACCGAGTCTGGAATGATGCTACAAGAGTTTATAAGTAGTTTCCAGGTTCAAACGGGTAAAGAATGAAGTTACAAGTTGTTTTCACAGTTAAACGAGTCGAGAATGAAGCTATAAGTTGTTTCTGTGCTGGAACGAGTCAAGAATAATGCTACAAGAGTTTACAAGTTGTTTCCATGTTCAAACAAGTCAAGATGAAGCTACAACTTATTTCCATGTTCGAACGAGTCAAGAATGAAGCCTCAAATTGTTATGAATTGGTTTCATGTTCAAATGAGCCCAGAATGGTCCTACAATTGTTTACAAGGTGTTTCCATGTTAAAACGAGTCAAAAACGAAGCTATAAGTTGTTTACAAGTTCGAACAAGTCAAGAATGATGCTAGAAGAGTTTATAAGTTGTTTCCTTGTTCGAATGAGTCAAGAATGAAACTACAACTTGTTTGCAAGTTCGAACGAGTCAACAATGATCATTCAAGAGTTTACAAGTTGTTTCCATATTGAAATGAGTGAAGAATGAAGCCACAAGTTGTTTCCAAATTCGAACGAGTCAAGAATGAAGCCTCAAATTGTTACGAATTAGGTTCATGTTCAAATGAGCCAAGAATGGTCCCAGAAGAGTTATGTCGTTTCCATGTTCAACGGAGTCAAGAATGAAGCTTACGAATTCGTTTCATGTTATAATAAGCCAAGAATGGTCCTCCATGAGTTTACAAGTTGTTTCAATGTGCAAACGAGTCAATAATAAAGCTAAAAGTTTGAACGAGTCTAGAATGATGCTACGAGAGTTTACAAGTAGTTTCCAGGTTCAAACGGGTAAAGAATGAAGCTACAAGTTGTTTTCACGATTAAACGAGTCGAGAATGAAGCTATAAGTTGTTTCTGTGCTCGAACGAGTCAAGAATAATGCTACAAGAGTTTACAAGTTGTTTCCATGTTCAAACAAGTCAAGATGAAGCTACAAGTTATTTCCATGTTCGAACGAGTCAAGAATGAAGCCTCAAATTGTTACGAATTGGTTTCATGTTCAAATGAGTCAAGAATGGTCCTACAATTGTTTACAAGGTGTTTCCATGTTAAAACGAGTCAAAAATGAAGCTATAAGTTGTTTACATGTTCGAACAAGTCAAGATTGATGGTAGAAGAGTTTACAAATTGTTTCCATGTTCGAATGAGTCAAGAATGAAGCTACAACTTGTTTGCAAGTTCGAACGAGTCAAGAATGATAATACAACAGTTTACAAGTTGTTTCCATATTCAAATAAGTGAAGAATGAAGCCACAAGTTGTTTCCAAGTTCGAACGAGTCAAGAATGAAGCCTCAAATTATTACGAATTAGGTTCATGTTCAAATGAGCCAAGAATGGTCTCAGAAGAGTTATGTCGTTTCCATGTTTAACGGAGTCAAGAACGAAGCTTACGAATACGTTTTATGTTATAATAAGCCAAGAATGGTCCTCCATGAGTTTACAAGTTGTTTCAATGTGCAAACGAGTCAATAATAAAGCTACAAGTTTGACCGAGTCTGGAATGATGCTACAAGAGTTTATAAGTAGTTTCCAGGTTCAAACGGGTAAAGAATGAAGTTACAAATTGTTTTCACGGTGAAACGAGTCGAGAATGAAGCGATAAGTTTTTTCCATGCTCGAACGAGTCAAGAATAATGCTACAAGAGTTTACAAGTTGTTTCCATGTTCAAACAAGTCAAGATGAAGCTACAAGTTATTTCCATGTTCGAACGAGTCAAGAATGAAGCCTCAAATTGTTACGAATTGGTTTCATGTTCAAATGAGCCAAGAATGGTCCTACAATTGTTTACAAGGTGTTTCCATGTTAAAACGAGTCGAAAATGAAGCTATAAGTTGTTTACATGTTCGAACAAGTCAAGATTGATGGTAGAAGAGTTTACAAGTTGTTTCCATGTTCGAATGAGTCAAGAATGAAGCTACAACTTGTTTGCAAGTTCGAACGAGTCAAGAATGATAATACAACAGTTTACAAGTTGTTTCCATATTCAAATAAGTGAAGAATGAAGCCACAAGTTGTTTCCAAGTTCGAACGAGTCAAGAATGAAGCCTCAAATTATTACGAATTAGGTTCATGTTCAAATGAGCCAAGAATGGTCTCAGAAGAGTTATGTCGTTTCCATGTTTAACGGAGTCAAGAACGAAGCTTACGAATTCGTTTTATGTTATAATAAGCCAAGAATGGTCCTCCATGAGTTTACAAGCTGTTTCAATGTGCAAACGAGTCAATAATAAAGCTACAAGTTTGACCGAGTCTGGAATGATGCTACAAGAGTTTATAAGTAGTTTCCAGGTTCAAACGGGTAAAGAATGAAGCTACAAGTTGTTTTCACAGTTAAACGAGTCGAGAATGAAGCTATAAGTTGTTTCGGTGCTCGAACGAGTCAAGAATAATGCTACAAGAGTTTACAAGTTGTTTCCATGTTCAAACAAGTCAAGATGAAGCTACAACTTATTTCCATGTTCGAACGATTCAAGAATGAAGCCTCAAATTGTTACGAATTGGTTTCATGTTCAAATGAGCCAAGAATGGTCCTACAATTGTTTACAAGGTGTTTCCATGTTAAAACGAGTCGAAAATGAAGCTATAAGTTGTTTACATGTTCGAACAAGTCAAGATTGATGGTAGAAGAGTTTACAAGTTGTTTCCATGTTCGAATGAGTCAAGAATGAAGCTACAACTTGTTTGCAAGTTCGAACGAGTCAAGAATGATAATACAACAGTTTACAAGTTGTTTCCATATTCAAATAAGTGAAGAATGAAGCCACAAGTTGTTTCCAAGTTCGAACGAGTCAAGAATGAAGCCTCAAATTATTACGAATTAGGTTCATGTTCAAATGAGCCAAGAATGGTCTCAGAAGAGTTATGTCGTTTCCATGTTTAACGGAGTCAAGAACGAAGCTTACGAATTCGTTTTATGTTATAATAAGCCAAGAATGGTCCTCCATGAGTTTACAAGCTGTTTCAATGTGCAAACGAGTCAATAATAAAGCTACAAGTTTGACCGAGTCTGGAATGATGCTACAAGAGTTTATAAGTAGTTTCCAGGTTCAAACGGGTAAAGAATGAAGCTACAAGTTGTTTTCACAGTTAAACGAGTCGAGAATGAAGCTATAAGTTGTTTCTGTGCTCGAACGAGTCAAGAATAATGCTACAAGAGTTTACAAGTTGTTTCCATGTTCAAACAAGTCAAGATGAAGCTACAACTTATTTCCATGTTCGAACGAGTCAAGAATGAAGCCTCAAATTGTTATGAATTGGTTTCATGTTCAAATGAACCCAGAATGGTCCTACAATTGTTTACAAGGTGTTTCCATGTTAAAACGAGTCAAAAAAGAAGCTATAAGTTGTTTACATGTTCGAACAAGTCAAGAATGATGCTAGAAGAGTTTACAAGTTGTTTCCATGTTCGAATGAGTCAAGAATGAAACTACAACTTGTTTGCAAGTTCGAACGAGTCAACAATGATCATTTAAGAGTTTACAAGTTGTTTCCATATTCAAATGAGTGAAGAATGAAGCCACAAGTTGTTTCCAAGTTCGAACGAGTCAAGAATGAAGCCTCAAATTGTTACGAATTAGGTTCATGTTCAAATGAGCCAAGAATGGTCTCAGAAGAGTTATATCGTTTCCACGTTCAACGGAGTCAAGAATGAAGCTTACGAATTTGTTTCATGTTCAAATGACCCCAGAATGGTCCTACAATTGTTTACAAGGTGTTTCCATGTTAAAAAGAGTCAAAAATGAAGCTATAAGTTTTTTACATGTTCGAACAAGTCAAGAATGATGCTAGAAGAGTTTACAAGTTGTTTCCATGTTCCAATGAGTCAAGAATGAAGCTACAACTTGTTTGCATGTTCGAACGAGTCAAGAATGATAATACAAAAGATTACAAGTTGTCTCCATATTCAAATGAGTGAAGAATGAAGCCACAAGTTGTTTCCAAGTTTGAACGAGTCAAGAATGAAGCCTCAAATTGTTACGAATTAGGTTCATGTTCAAATGAGCCAAGAATGGTCCCAGAAGAGTTATGTCGTTTCCATGTTCAACGGAGTCAAGAACGAAGCTTACGAATTCATTTTATGTTATAATAAGCCAAGAATGGTCCTCCATGAGTTTACAAGTTGTTTCAATGTGCAAACGAGTCAATAATAAAGCTACAAGTTTGACCGAGTCTGGAATGATGCTACAAGAGTTTATAAGTAGTTTCCAGGTTCAAACGGGTAAAGAATGAAGCTACAAGTTGTTTTCACAGTTAAACGAGTCGAGAATGAAGCTATAAGTTGTTTCTGTGCTTGAACGAGTCAAGAATAATGCTACAAGAGTTTACAAGTTGTTTCCATGTTCAAACAAGTCAAGATGAAGCTACAACTTATTTCCATGTTCGAACGAGTCAAGAATGAAGCCTCAAATTGTTATGAATTGGTTTCATGTTCAAATGAGCCCAGAATGGTCCTACAATTGTTTACACGGTGTTTCCATGTTAAAACGAGTCAAAAACGAAGCTATAAGTTGTTTACAAGTTCGAACAAGTCAAGAATGATGCTAGAAGAGTTTATAAGTTGTTTCCTTGTTCGAATGAGTCAAGAATGAAACTACAACTTGTTTGCAAGTTCGAACGAGTAAACAATGATCATTCAAGAGTTTACAAGTTGTTTCCATATTAAAATGAGTGAAGAATGAAGCCACAAGTTGTTTCCAAGTTCGAACGAGTCAAGAATGAAGCCTCAAATTGTTACGAATTAGGTTCATGTTCAAATGAGCCAAGAATGGTCTCAGAAGAGTTATGTCGTTTCCATGTTCAACGGAGTCAAGAATGAAGCTTACGAATTTGTTTCATGTTCAAATGACCCCAGAATGGTCCTACAATTGTTTACAAGGTGTTTCCATGTTAAAACGAGTCAAAAATGAAGCTATAAGTTGTTTACAAGTTCGAAAAAGTCAAGAATGATGCTAGAAGAGTTTACAAGTTGTTTCCATGTTCGAATGAGTCAAGAATGAAGCTACAACTTGTTTGCAAGTTCGAACGAGTCAATAATGATAATACAAAAGTTTACAAGTTGTCTCCATATTCAAATGAGTGAAGAATGAAGCCACAAGTTGTTTCCAAGTTTGAACGAGTCAAGAATGAAGCCTCAAATTGTTACGAATTAGGTTCATGTTCAAATGAGCCAAGAATGGTCCCAGAAGAGTTATGTCGTTTCTATGTTCAACGGAATCAAGAATGAAGCTTACGAATTCGTTTTGATGTTATAATAAGCCAAGAATGGTCCTCCATGAGTTTACAAGTTGTTTCAATGTGCAAACGAGTCAATAATAAAGCTACAAGTTTGACCGAGTCTGGAATGATGCTACAAGAGTTTACAAGTAGTTTCCAGGTTCAAACGGGTAAAGAATGAAGCTACAAGTTTTTTTCACAGTTAAACGAATCGAGAATGAAGCTATAAGTTGTTTCTGTGCTCGAACGAGTCAAGAATAATGCTACAAGAGTTTACAAGTTGTTTCCATGTTCAAACAAGTCAAGATGAAGCTACAAGTTATTTCCATGTACGAACGAGTCAAGAATGAAGCCTCAAATTGTTATGAATTGGTTTCATGTTCAAATGAGCCCAGAATGGTCCTACAATTGTTTACAAGGTGTTTCCATGTTAAAACGAGTCAAAAAAGAAGCTATAAGTTGTTTACATGTTCGAACAAGTCAAGAATGATGCTAGAAGAGTTTACAAGTTGTTTCCATGTTCGAATGAGTCAAGAATGAAACTACAACTTGTTTGCAAGTTCGAACGAGTCAACAATGATCATTTAAGAGTTTACAAGTTGTTTCCATATTCAAATGAGTGAAGAATGAAGCCACAAGTTGTTTCCAAGTTCGAACGAGTCAAGAATGAAGCCTCAAATTATTACGAATTAGGTTCATGTTCAAATGAGCCAAGAATGGTCTCAGAAGAGTTATGTCGTTTCCACGTTCAACGGAGTCAAGAATGAAGCTTACGAATTTGTTTCATGTTCAAATGACCCCAGAATGGTCCTACAATTGTTTACAAGGTGTTTCCATGTTAAAACGAGTCAAAAATGAAGCTATAAGTTGTTTACATGTTCGAACAAGTCAAGAATGATGCTAGAAGAGTTTATAAGTTGTTTCCATGTTCGAATGAGTCAAGAATGAAACTACAACTTGGTTGCAAGTTCGAACGAGTCAACAATGATCATACAAGAGTTTACAAGTTGTTTCCATATTGAAATGAGTGAAGAATAAAGCCACAAGTTGTTTCCAAGTTCGAACGAGTCAAGAATGAAGCCTCAAATTGTTACGAATTAGGTTCATGTTCAAATGAGCCAAGAATGGTCCCAGAAGAGTTATGTCGTTTCCATGTTCAACGGAGTCAAGAATGAAGCTTACGAATTCGTTTCATGTTATAATAAGCCAAGAATGGTCCTCCATGAGTTTACAAGTTGTTTCAATGTGCAAACGAGTCAATAATAAAGCTAAAAGTTTGACCGAGTCTAGAATGATGCTACGAGAGTTTACAAGTAGTTTCCAGGTGCAAACGGGTAAAGAATGAAGCTACAAGTTGTTTTCACGATTAAACGAGTCGAGAATGAAGCTATAAGTTGTTTCTGTGCTCGAACGAGTCAAGAATAATGCTACAAGAGTTTACAAGTTGTTTCCATGTTCAAACAAGTCAAGATGAAGCTACAAGTTATTTCCATGTTCGAACGAGTCAAGAATGAAGCCTCAAATTGTTACGAATTGGTTTCATGTTCAAATGAGTCAAGAATGGTCCTACAATTGTTTACAAGGTGTTTCCATGTTAAAACGAGTCAAAAATGAAGCTATAAGTTGTTTACATGTTCGAAAAAGTCAAGATTGATGGTAGAAGAGTTTACAAGTTGTTTCCATGTTCGAATGAGTCAAGAATGAAGCTACAACTTGTTTGCAAGTTCGAACGAGTCAAGAATGATAATACAACAGTTTACAAGTTGTTTCCATATTCAAATAAGTGAAGAATGAAGCCACAAGTTGTTTCCAAGTTCGAACGAGTCAAGAATGAAGCCTCAAATTATTACGAATTAGGTTCATGTTCAAATGAGCCAAGAATGGTCTCAGAAGAGTTATGTCGTTTCCATGTTTAACGGAGTCAAGAACGAAGCTTACGAATTCGTTTTATGTTATAATAAGCCAAGAATGGTCCTCCATGAGTTTACAAGTTGTTTCAATGTGCAAACGAGTCAATAATAAAGCTACAAGTTTGACCGAGTCTGGAATGATGCTACAAGAGTTTATAAGTAGTTTCCAGGTTCAAACGGGTAAAGAATGAAGCTACAAGTTGTTTTCACAGTTAAACGAGTCGAGAATGAAGCTATAAGTTGTTTCTGTGCTCGAACGAGTCAAGAATAATGCTACAAGAGTTTACAAGTTGTTTCCATGTTCAAACAAGTCAAGATGAAACTATAACTTATTTCCATGTTCGAACGAGTCAAGAATGAAGCCTCAAATTGTTATGAATTGGTTTCATGTTCAAATGAGCCCAGAATGGTCCTACAATTGTTTACTAGGTGTTTCCATTTTAAAACGAGTCAAAAATGAAGTTATAAGTTGTTTAAAAGTTCGAACAAGTCAAGACTGATGATAGAAGAGTTTGCAAGTTGTTTCCATGTTCGAATGAGTTAAGAATGAAACTACAACTTGTTTGCAAGTTCGAACGAGTCAACAATGATCATACAAGAGTTTACAAGTTGTTTCCATATTCAAATGAGTGAAGAATGATGCCACAAGTTCTTTCCAAGTTCGAACGAGTCAAGAATGAAGCCTCAAATTGTTACGAATTAGGTTACATGTTCAAATGAGCCAAGAATGGTCCCCGAAGAGTTATGTTGTTTCCATGTTCAACAGAGTCGAGAATGAAGCTTACGAATTTGTTTCATGTTAAAATAAGACAAGAATGGTCCTGCATGAGTTTACAAGTTATTTCCATATGCAAACGAGTCAATAATGAAGCTACAAGTTCGAACGAGTCAAGAATGATGCTACAAGAGTTTACAAGTAGTTTCCATGTTCAAACGGGTAAAGAATGAAGCTACAAATTGTTTTCACGGTGAAACGAGTCGAAAATGAAGCGATAAGTTTTTTCCATGCTCGAACGAGTCAAGAATAATGCTACAAGAGTTTACAAGTTGTTTCCATGTTCAAACAAGTCAAGATGAAGCTACAAGTTTTTTCCATGTTCGAACGAGTCAAGAATGAAGCCTCAAATTGTTACGAATTGGTTTCATGTTCAAATGAGCCAAGAATGGTCCTACAATTGTTTACAAGGTGTTTCCATGTTAAAACGAGTCAAAAATGAAGCTATAAGTTGTTTACATGTTCGAACAAGTCAAGATTGATGGTAGAAGAGTTTACAAGTTGTTTCCATGTTCCAATGAGTCAAGAATGAAGCTACAACTTGTTTGCAAGTTCGAACGAGTCAAGAATGATAATACAACAGTTTACAAGTTGTTTCCATATTCAAATAAGTGAAGAATGAAGCCACAAGTTGTTTCCAAGTTCGAACGAGTCAAGAATGAAGCCTCAAATTATTACGAATTAGGTTCATGTTCAAATGAGCCAAGAATGGTCTCAGAAGAGTTATGTCGTTTCCATGTTTAACGGAGTCAAGAACGAAGCTTACGAATTCGTTTTATGTTATAATAAGCCAAGAATGGTCCTCCATGAGTTTACAAGTTGTTTCAATGTGCAAACGAGTCAATAATAAAGCTACAAGTTTGACCGAGTCTGGAATGATGCTACAAGAGTTTATAAGTAGTTTCCAGGTTCAAACGGATAAAGAATGAAGCTACAAGTTGTTTTCACAGTTAAACGAGTCGAGAATGAAGCTATAAGTTGTTTCTGTGCTCGAACGAGTCAAGAATAATGCTACAAGAGTTTACAAGTTGTTTCCATGTTCAAACAAGTCAAGATGAAACTACAACTTATTTCCATGTTCGAACGAGTCAAGAATGAAGCCTCAAATTGTTATGAATTGGTTTCATGTTCAAATGAGCCCAGAATGGTCCTACAATTGTTTACTAGGTGTTTCCATTTTAAAACGAGTCAAAAATGAAGTTATAAGTTGTTTACAAGTTCGAACAAGTCAAGACTGATGCTAGAAGAGTTTGCAAGTTGTTTCCATGTTCGAATGAGTCAAGAATGAAACTACAACTTGTTTGCAAGTTCGAACGAGTCAACAATGATCATACAAGAGTTTACAAGTTTCCATATTGAAATGAGTGAAGAATGAAGCCACAAGTTATTTTCACGTTCGAACGAGTCAAGAATGAAGCCTCAAATTGTTACGAATTAGGTTCATGTTCAAATGAGCCAAGAATGGTCCCAGAAGAGTTATGTCGTTTCCATGTTCAATAGAGTCAAGAATGAAGCTTACGAATTTGTTTCATGTTAAAATAAGACAAGAATGGTCCTACATGAGTTTACAAGTTGTTTTCATGTGCAAACGAGTCAATAATGAAGCTACAAGTTCGAACGAGTCAAGAATGATGCTACAAGAGTTTACAAATAGTTTCCATGTTCAAACGGGTAAAGAATGAAGTTACAAATTGTTTTCACGGTGAAACGAGTCGAGAATGAAGCGATAAGTTTTTTCCATGCTCGAACGAGTCAAGAATAATGCTACAAGAGTTTACAAGTTGTTTCCATGTTCAAACAAGTCAAGATGAAGCTACAAGTTATTTCCATGTTCGAACGAGTCAAGAATGAAGCCTCAAATTGTTACGAATTGGTTTCATGTTCAAATGAGCCAAGAATGGTCCTACAATTGTTTACAAGGTGTTTCCATGTTAAAACGAGTCAAAAATGAAGCTATAAGTTGTTTACATGTTCGAACAAGTCAAGATTGATGGTAGAAGAGTTTACAAGTTGTTTCCATGTTCGAATGAGTCAAGAATGAAGCTACAACTTGTTTGCAAGTTCGAACGAGTCAAGAATGATAATACAACAGTTTACAAGTTGTTTCCATATTCAAATAAGTGAAGAATGAAGCCACAAGTTGTTTCCAAGTTCGAACGAGTCAAGAATGAAGCCTCAAATTATTACGAATTAGGTTCATGTTCAAATGAGCCAAGAATGGTCTCAGAAGAGTTATGTCGTTTCCATGTTTAACGGAGTCAAGAACGAAGCTTACGAATTCGTTTTATGTTATAATAAGCCAAGAATGGTCCTCCATGAGTTTACAAGTTGTTTCAATGTGCAAACGAGTCAATAATAAAGCTACAAGTTTGACCGAGTCTGGAATGATGCTACAAGAGTTTATAAGTAGTTTCCAGGTTCAAACGGCTAAAGAATGAAGCTACAAGTTGTTTTCACAGTTAAACGAGTCGAGAATGAAGCTATAAGTTGTTTCTGTGCTCGAACGAGTCAAGAATAATGCTACAAGAGTTTACAAGTTGTTTCCATGTTCAAACAAGTCAAGATGAAACTACAACTTATTTTCATGTTCGAACGAGTCAAGAATGAAGCCTCAAATTGTTATGAATTGGTTTCATGTTCAAATGAGCCCAGAATGGTCCTACAATTGTTTACAAGGTGTTTCCATTTTAAAACGAGTCAAAAATGAAGTTATAAGTTGTTTACAAGTTCGAACAAGTCAAGACTGATGCTAGAAGAGTTTGCAAGTTGTTTCCATGTTCGAATGAGTCAAGAATGAAACTACAACTTGTTTGCAAGTTCGAACGAGTCAACAATGATCATACAAGAGTTTACAAGTTTCGATATTGAAATGAGTGAAGAATGAAGCCACAAGTTGTTTTCACGTTGGAATGAGTCAAGAATGAAGCCTCAAATTGTTACGAATTAGGTTCAAGTTCAAATGAGCCAAGAATGGTCCCAGAAGAGTTATGTCGTTTCCATGTTCAATAGAGTCAAGAATGAAGCTTACGAATTTGTTTCATGTTAAAATAAGACAAGAATGGTCCTACATGAGTTTCCAAGTTGTTTTCATGTGCAAACGAGTCAATAATGAAGCTACAAGTTCGAACGAGTCAAGAATGATGCTACAAGAGTTTACAAGTAGTTTCCATGTTCAAACGGGTAAAGAATGAAGTTACAAATTGTTTTCACGGTGAAACGAGTCGAGAATGAAGCGATAAGTTTTTTACATGTTCGAACAAGTCAAGATTGATGGTAGAAGAGTTTACAAGTTGTTTCCATGTTCGAATGAGTCAAGAATGAAGCTACAACTTGTTTGCAAGTTCGAACGAGTCAAGAATGATAATACAACAGTTTACAAGTTGTTTCCATATTCAAATAAGTGAAGAATGAAGCCACAAGTTGTTTCCAAGTTCGAACGAGTCAAGAATGAAGCCTCAAATTATTACGAATTAGGTTCATGTTCAAATGAGCCAAGAATGGTCTCAGAAGAGTTATGTCGTTTCCATGTTTAACGGAGTCAAGAACGAAGCTTACGAATTCGTTTTATGTTATAATAAGCCAAGAATGGTCCTCCATGAGTTTACAAGTTGTTTCAATGTGCAAACGAGTCAATAATGAAGCTACAAGTTCGAACGAGTCAAGAATGATGCTACAAGAGTTTACAAATAGTTTCCATGTTCAAACGGGTAAAGAATGAAGTTACAAATTGTTTTCACGGTGAAACGAGTCGAGAATGAAGCGATAAGTTTTTTCCATGCTCGAACGAGTCAAGAATAATGCTACAAGAGTTTACAAGTTGTTTCCATGTTCAAACAAGTCAAGATGAAGCTACAAGTTATTTCCATGTTCGAACGAGTCAAGAATGAAGCCTCAAATTGTTACGAATTGGTTTCATGTTCAAATGAGCCAAGAATGGTCCTACAATTGTTTACAAGGTGTTTCCATGTTAAAACGAGTCAAAAATGAAGCTATAAGTTGTTTACATGTTCGAACAAGTCAAGATTGATGGTAGAAGAGTTTACAAGTTGTTTCCATGTTCAAATGAGTCAAGAATGAAGCTAAAACTTGTTTGCAAGTTCGAACGAGTCAAGAATGATAATACAACAGTTTACAAGTTGTTTCCATATTCAAATAAGTGAAGAATGAAGCCACAAGTTGTTTCCAAGTTCGAACGAGTCAAGAATGAAGCCTCAAATTATTACGAATTAGGTTCATGTTCAAATGAGCCAAGAATGGTCTCAGAAGAGTTATGTCGTTTCCATGTTTAACGGAGTCAAGAACGAAGCTTACGAATTCGTTTTATGTTATAATAAGCCAAGAATGGTCCTCCATGAGTTTACAAGTTGTTTCAATGTGCAAACGAGTCAATAATAAAGCTACAAGTTTGACCGAGTCTGGAATGATGCTACAAGAGTTTATAAGTAGTTTCCAGGTTCAAACGGGTAAAGAATGAAGCTACAAGTTGTTTTCACAGTTAAACGAGTCGAGAATGAAGCTATAAGTTGTTTCTGTGCTCGAACGAGTCAAGAATAATGCTACAAGAGTTTACAAGTTGTTTCCATGTTCAAACAAGTCAAGATGAAACTACAACTTATTTTCATGTTCGAACGAGTCAAGAATGAAGCCTCAAATTGTTATGAATTGGTTTCATGTTCAAATGAGCCCAGAATGGTCCTACAATTGTTTACTAGGTGTTTCCATTTTAAAACGAGTCAAAAATGAAGTTATAAGTTGTTTACAAGTTCGAACAAGTCAAGACTGATGCTAGAAGAGTTTGCAAGTTGTTTCCATGTTCGAATGAGTCAAGAATGAAACTGCAACTTGTTTGCAAGTTCGAACGAGTCAACAATGATCATACAAGAGTTTACAAGTTTCCATATTGAAATGAGTGAAGAATGAAGCCACAAGTTGTTTTCACGTTCGAATGAGTCAAGAATGAAGCCTCAAATTGTTACGAATTAGGTTCAAGTTCAAATGAGCCAAGAATGGTCCCAGAAGAGTTATGTCGTTTCCATGTTCAATAGAGTCAAGAATGAAGCTTACGAATTTGTTTCATGTTAAAATAAGACAAGAATGGTCCTACATGAGTTTCCAAGTTGTTTTCATGTGCAAACGAGTCAATAATGAAGCTACAAGTTCGAACGAGTCAAGAATGATGCTACAAGAGTTTACAAGTAGTTTCCATGTTCAAACGGGTAAAGAATGAAGTTACAAATTGTTTTCACGGTGAAACGAGTCGAGAATGAAGCGATAAGTTTTTACCATGCTCGAACGAGTCAAGAATAATGCTACAAGAGTTTACAAGTTGTTTCCATGTTCAAACAAGTCAAGATGAAGCTACAAGTTATTTCCATGTTCGAACGAGTCAAAAATGAAGCCTCAAATTATTACGAATTGGTTTCAAGTTCAAATGAGTCAAGAATGGTCCTACAATTGTGTTTCCATGTTAAAACGAGTCAAAAATGAAGCTATAAGTTGTTTACATGTTCGAACAAGTCAAGATTGATGGTAGAAGAGTTTACAAGTTGTTTCCATGTTCGAATGAGTCAAGAATGAAGCTACAACTTGTTTGCAAGTTCGAACGAGTCAAGAATGATAATACAACAGTTTACAAGTTGTTTCCATATTCAAATAAGTGAAGAATGAAGCCACAAGTTGTTTCCAAGTTCGAACGAGTCAAGAATGAAGCCTCAAATTGTTACGAATTAGGTTACATGTTCAAATGAGCCAAGAATGGTCCCCGAAGAGTTATGTTGTTTCCATGTTCAACAGAGTCGAGAATGAAGCTTACGAATTTGTTTCATGTTAAAATAAGACAAGAATGGTCCTGCATGAGTTTACAAGTTATTTCCATATGCAAACGAGTCAATAATGAAGCTACAAGTTCGAACGAGTCAAGAATGATGCTACAAGAGTTTACAAATAGTTTCCATGTTCAAACGGGTAAAGAATGAAGCTACAAATTGTTTTCACGGTGAAACGAGTCGAAAATGAAGCGATAAGTTTTTTCCATGCTCGAACGAGTCAAGAATAATGCTACAAGAGTTTACAAGTTGTTTCCATGTTCAAACAAGTCAAGATGAAGCTACAAGTTATTTCCATGTTCGAACGAGTCAAGAATGAAGCCTCAAATTGTTACGAATTGGTTTCATGTTCAAATGAGCCAAGAATGGTCCTACAATTGTTTACAAGGTGTTTCCATGTTAAAACGAGTCAAAAATGAAGCTATAAGTTGTTTACATGTTCGAACAAGTCAAGATTGATGGTAGAAGAGTTTATAAGTTGTTTCCATGTTCGAATGAGTCAAGAATGAAGCTACAACTTGTTTGCAAGTTCGAATGAGTCAAGAATGATAATACAACAGTTTACAAGTTGTTTCCATATTCAAATAAGTGAAGAATGAAGCCACAAGTTGTTTCCAAGTTCGAACGAGTCAAGAATGAAGCCTCAAATTATTACGAATTAGGTTCATGTTCAAATGAGCCAAGAATGGTCTCAGAAGAGTTATGTCGTTTCCATGTTTAACGGAGTCAAGAACGAAGCTTACGAATTCGTTTTATGTTATAATAAGCCAAGAATGGTCCTCCATGAGTTTACAAGTTGTTTCAATGTGCAAACGAGTCAATAATAAAGCTACAAGTTTGACCGAGTCTGGAATGATGCTACAAGAGTTTATAAGTAGTTTCCAGGTTCAAACGGCTAAAGAATGAAGCTACAAGTTGTTTTCACAGTTAAACGAGTCGAGAATGAAGCTATAAGTTGTTTCTGTGCTCGAACGAGTCAAGAATAATGCTACAAGAGTTTACAAGTTGTTTCCATGTTCAAACAAGTCAAGATGAAACTACAACTTATTTCCATGTTCGAACGAGTCAAGAATGAAGCCTCAAATTGTTATGAATTGGTTTCATGTTCAAATGAGCCCAGAATGGTCCTACAATTGTTTACTAGGTGTTTCCATTTTAAAACGAGTCAAAAATGAAGTTATAAGTTGTTTACAAGTTCGAACAAGTCAAGACTGATGCTAGAAGAGTTTGCAAGTTGTTTCCATGTTCGAATGAGTCAAGAATGAAACTACAACTTGTTTGCAAGTTCGAACGAGTCAACAATGATCATACAAGAGTTTACAAGTTGTTTCCATATTCAAATGATTGAAGAATGATGCCACAAGTTCTTTCCAAGTTCGAACGAGTCAAGAATGAAGCCTCAAATTGTTACGAATTAGGTTACATGTTCAAATGAGCCAAGAATGGTCCCCGAAGAGTTATGTTGTTTCCATGTTCAACAGAGTCGAGAATGAAGCTTACGAATTTGTTTCATGTTAAAATAAGACAAGAATGGTCCTGCATGAGTTTACAAGTTATTTCCATATGCAAACGAGTCAATAATGAAGCTACAAGTTCGAACGAGTCAAGAATGATGCTACAAGAGTTTACAAGTAGTTTCCATGTTCAAACGGGTAAAGAATGAAGCTACAAATTGTTTTCACGGTGAAACGAGTCGAAAATGAAGCGATAAGTTTTTTCCATGCTCGAACGAGTCAAGAATAATGCTACAAGAGTTTACAAGTTGTTTCCATGTTCAAACAAGTCAAGATGAAGCTACAAGTTTTTTCCATGTTCGAACGAGTCAAGAATGAAGCCTCAAATTATTACGAATTGGTTTCAAGTTCAAATGAGTCAAGAATGGTCCTACAATTGTTTACAAGGTGTTTCCATGTTAAAACGAGTCAAAAATGAAGCTATAAGTTTTTTACATGTTCGAACAAGTCAAGTGATGCTAGATGAGTTTACAAGTTGTTTCCATGTTCGAATGAGTCAAGAATGAAACTACAACTTGTTTGCAAGTTCGAACGAGTCAAGAATGATCATACAAGAGTTTACAAGTTGTTTCCATATTCAAATGAGTGAAGAATGATGCCACAAGTTCTTTCCAAGTTCGAACGAGTCAAGAATGAAGCCTCAAATTGTTACGAATTAGGTTACATGTTCAAATGAGCCAAGAATGGTCCCCGAAGAGTTATGTTGTTTCCATGTTCAACAGAGTCGAGAATGAAGCTTACGAATTTGTTTCATGTTAAAATAAGACAAGAATGGTCCTGCATGAGTTTACAAGTTATTTCCATATGCAAACGAGTCAATAATGAAGCTACAAGTTCGAACGAGTCAAGAATGATGCTACAAGAGTTTACAAGTAGTTTCCATGTTCAAACGGGTAAAGAATGAAGCTACAAATTGTTTTCACGGTGAAACGAGTCGAAAATGAAGCGATAAGTTTTTTCCATGCTCGAACGAGTCAAGAATAATGCTACAAGAGTTTACAAGTTGTTTCCATGTTCAAACAAGTCAAGATGAAGCTACAAGTTATTTCCATGTTCGAACGAGTCAAGAATGAAGCCTCAAATTGTTACGAATTGGTTTCATGTTCAAATGAGCCAAGAATGGTCCTACAATTGTTTACAAGGTGTTTCCATGTTAAAACGAGTCAAAAATGAAGCTATAAGTTGTTTACATGTTCGAACAAGTCAAGATTGATGGTAGAAGAGTTTACAAGTTGTTTCCATGTTCGAATGAGTCAAGAATGAAGCTACAACTTGTTTGCAAGTTCGAACGAGTCAAGAATGATAATACAACAGTTTACAAGTTGTTTCCATATTCAAATAAGTGAAGAATGAAGCCCCAAGTTGTTTCCAAGTTCGAACGAGTCAAGAATGAAGCCTCAAATTATTACGAATTAGGTTCATGTTCAAATGAGCCAAGAATGGTCTCAGAAGAGTTATGTCGTTTCCATGTTTAACGGAGTCAAGAACGAAGCTTACGAATTCGTTTTATGTTATAATAAGCCAAGAATGGTCCTCCATGAGTTTACAAGTTGTTTCAATGTGCAAACGAGTCAATAATAAAGCTACAAGTTTGACCGAGTCTGGAATGATGCTACAAGAGTTTATAAGTAGTTTCCAGGTTCAAACGGATAAAGAATGAAGCTACAAGTTGTTTTCACAGTTAAACGAGTCGAGAATGAAGCTATAAGTTGTTTCTGTGCTCGAACGAGTCAAGAATAATGCTACAAGAGTTTACAAGTTGTTTCCATGTTCAAACAAGTCAAGATGAAACTACAACTTATTTCCATGTTCGAACGAGTCAAGAATGAAGCCTCAAATTGTTATGAATTGGTTTCATGTTCAAATGAGCCCAGAATGGTCCTACAATTGTTTACTAGGTGTTTCCATTTTAAAACGAGTCAAAAATGAAGTTATAAGTTGTTTACAAGTTCGAACAAGTCAAGACTGATGCTAGAAGAGTTTGCAAGTTGTTTCCATGTTCGAATGAGTCAAGAATGAAACTACAACTTGTTTGCAAGTTCTAACGAGTCAACAATGATCATACAAGAGTTTACAAGTTGTTTCCATATTCAAATGAGTGAAGAATGATGCCACAAGTTCTTTCCAAGTTCGAACGAGTCAAGAATGAAGCCTCAAATTGTTACGAATTAGGTTACATGTTCAAATGAGCCAAGAATGGTCCCCGAAGAGTTATGTTGTTTCCATGTTCAACAGAGTCGAGAATGAAGCTTACGAATTTGTTTCATGTTAAAATAAGACAAGAATGGTCCTGCATGAGTTTACAAGTTATTTCCATATGCAAACGAGTCAATAATGAAGCTACAAGTTCGAACGAGTCAAGAATGATGCTACAAGAGTTTACAAGTAGTTTCCATGTTCAAACGGGTAAAGAATGAAGCTACAAATTGTTTTCACGGTGAAACGAGTCGAAAATGAAGCGATAAGTTTTTTCCATGCTCGAACGAGTCAAGAATAATGCTACAAGAGTTTACAAGTTGTTTCCATGTTCAAACAAGTCAAGATGAAGCTACAAGTTTTTTCCATGTTCGAACGAGTCAAGAATGAAGCCTCAAATTGTTACGAATTGGTTTCATGTTCAAATGAGCCAAGAATGGTCCTACAATTGTTTACAAGGTGTTTCCATGTTAAAACGAGTCAAAAATGAAGCTATAAGTTGTTTACATGTTCGAACAAGTCAAGATTGATGGTAGAAGAGTTTACAAGTTGTTTCCATGTTCGAATGAGTCAAGAATGAAGCTACAACTTGTTTGCAAGTTCGAACGAGTCAAGAATGATAATACAACAGTTTACAAGTTGTTTCCATATTCAAATAAGTGAAGAATGAAGCCACAAGTTGTTTCCAAGTTCGAACGAGTCAAGAATGAAGCCTCAAATTATTACGAATTAGGTTCATGTTCAAATGAGCCAAGAATGGTCTCAGAAGAGTTATGTCGTTTCCATGTTTAACGGAGTCAAGAACGAAGCTTACGAATTCGTTTTATGTTATAATAAGCCAAGAATGGTCCTCCATGAGTTTACAAGTTGTTTCAATGTGCAAACGAGTCAATAATAAAGCTACAAGTTTGACCGAGTCTGGAATGATGCTACAAGAGTTTATAAGTAGTTTCCAGGTTCAAACGGATAAGGAATGAAGCTACAAGTTGTTTTCACAGTTAAACGAGTCGAGAATGAAGCTATAAGTTGTTTCTGTGCTCGAACGAGTCAAGAATAATGCTACAAGAGTTTACAAGTTGTTTCCATGTTCAAACAAGTCAAGATGAAACTACAACTTATTTCCATGTTCGAACGAGTCAAGAATGAAGCCTCAAATTGTTATGAATTGGTTTCATGTTCAAATGAGCCCAGAATGGTCCTACAATTGTTTACTAGGTGTTTCCATTTTAAAACGAGTCAAAAATGAAGTTATAAGTTGTTTACAAGTTCGAACAAGTCAAGACTGATGCTAGAAGAGTTTGCAAGTTGTTTCCATGTTCGAATGAGTCAAGAATAAAACTACAACTTGTTTGCAAGTTCGAACGAGTCAACAATGATCATACAAGAGTTTACAAGTTGTTTCCATATTCAAATGAGTGAAGAATGATGCCACAAGTTCTTTCCAAGTTCGAACGAGTCAAGAATGAAGCCTCAAATTGTTACGAATTAGGTTACATTTTCAAATGAGCCAAGAATGGTCCCCGAAGAGTTATGTTGTTTCCATGTTCAACAGAGTCGAGAATGAAGCTTACGAATTTGTTTCATGTTAAAATAAGACAAGAATGGTCCTGCATGAGTTTACAAGTTATTTCCATATGCAAACGAGTCAATAATGAAGCTACAAGTTCGAACGAGTCAAGAATGATGCTACAAGAGTTTACAAGTAGTTTCCATGTTCAAACGGGTAAAGAATGAAGCTACAAATTGTTTTCACGGTGAAACGAGTCGAGAATGAAGCGATAAGTTTTTTCCATGCTCGAACGAGTCAAGAATAATGCTACAAGAGTTTACAAGTTGTTTCCATGTTCAAACAAGTCAAGATGAAGCTACAAGTTATTTCCATGTTCGAACGAGTCAAGAATGAAGCCTCAAATTGTTACGAATTGGTTTCATGTTCAAATGAGCCAAGAATGGTCCTACAATTGTTTACAAGGTGTTTCCATATTAAAACGAGTCAAAAATGAAGCTATAAGTTGTTTACATGTTCGAACAAGTCAAGATTGATGGTAGAAGAGTTTACAAGTTGTTTCCATGTTCGAATGAGTCAAGAATGAAGCTACAACTTGTTTGCAAGTTCGAACGAGTCAAGAATGATAATACAACAGTTTACAAGTTGTTTCCATATTCAAATAAGTGAAGAATGAAGCCACAAGTTGTTTCCAAGTTCGAACGAGTCAAGAATAAAGCCTCAAATTATTACGAATTAGGTTCATGTTCAAATGAGCCAAGAATGGTCTCAGAAGAGTTATGTCGTTTCCATGTTTAACGGAGTCAAGAACGAAGCTTACGAATTCGTTTTATGTTATAATAAGCCAAGAATGGTCCTCCATGAGTTTACAAGTTGTTTCAATGTGCAAACGAGTCAATAATAAAGCTACAAGTTTGACCGAGTCTGGAATGATGCTACAAGAGTTTATAAGTAGTTTCCAGGTTCAAACGGGTAAAGAATGAAGCTACAAGTTGTTTTCACAGTTAAACGAGTCGAGAATGAAGCTATAAGTTGTTTCTGTGCTCGAACGAGTCAAGAATAATGCTACAAGAGTTTACAAGTTGTTTCCATGTTCAAACAAGTCAAGATGAAACTACAACTTATTTCCATGTTCGAACGAGTTAAGAATGAAGCCTCAAATTGTTATGAATTGGTTTCATGTTCAAATGAGCCCAGAATGGTCCTACAATTGTTTACTAGGTGTTTCCATTTTAAAACGAGTCAAAAATGAAGTTATAAGTTGTTTACAAGTTCGAACAAGTCAAGACTGATGCTAGAAGAGTTTGCAAGTTGTTTCCATGTTCGAATGAGTCAAGAATGAAACTACAACTTGTTTGCAAGTTCGAACGAGTCAACAATGATCATACAAGAGTTTACAAGTTTCCATATTGAAATGAGTGAAGAATGAAGCCACAAGTTGTTTTCACGTTCGAACGAGTCAAGAATGAAGCCTCAAATTGTTACGAATTAGGTTCATGTTCAAATGAGCCAAGAATGGTCCCAGAAGAGTTATGTCGTTTCCATGTTCAATAGAATCAAGAATGAAGCTTAGGAATTTGTTTTATGTTAAAATAAGACAAGAATGGTCCTACATGAGTTTACAAGTTGTTTTCATGTGCAAACGAGTCAATAATGAAGCTACAAGTTCGAACGAGTCAAGAATGATGCTACAAGAGTTTACAAGTAGTTTCCATGTTCAAACGGGTAAAGAATGAAGTTACAAATTGTTTTCACGGTGAAACGAGTCGAGAATGAAGCGATAAGTTTTTTCCATGCTCGAACGAGTCAAGAATAATGCTACAAGAGTTTACAAGTTGTTTCCATGTTCAAACAAGTCAAGATGAAGCTACAAGTTATTTCCATGTTCGAACGAGTCAAGAATGAAGCCTCAAATTATTACGAATTGGTTTCAAGTTCAAATGAGTCAAGAATGGTCCTACAATTGTTTACAAGGTGTTTCCATGTTAAAACGAGTCAAAAATGAAGCTATAAGTTTTTTACATGTTCGAACAAGTCAAGAATGATGCTAGAAGAGTTTACAAGTTGTTTCCATGTTCGAATGAGTCAAGAATGAAACTACAACTTGTTTGCAAGTTCGAACGAGTCAACAATGATCATACAAGAGTTTACAAGTTGTTTCCATATTCAAATGAGTGAAGAATGATGCCACAAGTTCTTTCCAAGTTCGAACGAGTCAAGAATGAAGCCTCAAATTGTTACGAATTAGGTTACATGTTCAAATGAGCCAAGAATGGTCCCCGAAGAGTTATGTTGTTTCCATGTTCAACAGAGTCGAGAATGAAGCTTACGAATTTGTTTCATGTTAAAATAAGACAAGAATGGTCCTGCATGAGTTTACAAGTTGTTTCCATGTGAAAACGAGTCAATAATGAAGCTACAAGTTCGAACGAGTCAAGAATGATGCTACAAGAGTTTACAAGTAGTTTCCATGTTCAAACGGGTAAAGAATGAAGCTACAAATTGTTTTCACTGTGAAACGAGTCGAAAATGAAGCGATAAGTTTTTTCCATGCTCGAACGAGTCAAGAATAATGCTACAAGAGTTTACAAGTTGTTTCCATGTTCAAACAAGTCAAGATGAAGCTACAAGTTATTTTCATGTTCGAACGAGTCAAGAATGAAGCCTCAAAATATTACGAATTGGTTTCATGTTCAAATGAGCCAAGAATGGTCCTACAATTGTTTACAAGGTGTTTCCATGTTAAAACGAGTCAAAAATGAAGCTATAAGTTGTTTACATGTTCGAACAAGTCAAGAATGATGCTAGAAGAGTTTACAAGTTGTTTCCATGTTCGAATGAGTCAAGAATGAAGCTACAACTTGTTTGCAAGTTCGAACGAGTCAACAATGATCATACAAGAGTTTACAAGTTGTTTCCATATTCAAATGAGTGAAGAATGAAGCCACAAGTTGTTTCCAAGTTCGAACGAGTCAAGAATCAAGCCTCAAATTGTTACGAATTAGGTTCATGTTCAAATGAGCCAAGAATGGTCCCAGAAGAGTTATGTCGTTTCCATGTTCAACGGAGTCAAGAATGAAGCTTACGAATTCGTTTCATGTTATAATAAGCCAAGAATGGTCCTCCATGAGTTTACAAGTTGTTTCAATGTGCAAACGAGTCAATAATAAAGCTACATGTTTGACCGAGTCTAGAATGATGCTACAAGAGTTTACAAGTAGTTTCCAGGTTCAAACGAGTAAAGAATGAAGCTACAAGTTGTTTTCACGGTTAAACGAGTCGAGAATGAAGCTATAAGTTGTTTCTGTGCTCGAACGAGTCAAGAATAATGCTACAAGAGTTTACAAGTTGTTTCCATGTTCAAACAAGTCAAGATGAAGCTACAAGTTATTTCCATGTTCGAACGAGTCAAGAATGAAGCCTCAAATTGTTACGAATTGGTTTCATGTTCAAATGAGCCCAGAATGGTCCTACAATTGTTTACTAGGTGTTTCCATTTTAAAACGAGTCAAAAATGAAGTTATAAGTTGTTTACAAGTTCGAACAAGTCAAGACTGATGCTAGAAGAGTTTGCAAGTTGTTTCCATGTTCGAATGAGTCAAGAATGAAACTACAACTTGTTTGCAAGTTCGAACGAGTCAACAATGATCATACAAGAGTTTACAAGTTTCCATATTGAAATGAGTGAAGAATGAAGCCACAAGTTGTTTTCACGTTCGAACGAGTCAAGAATGAAGCCTCAAATTGTTACGAATTAGGTTCATGTTCAAATGAGCCAAGAATGGTCCCAGAAGAGTTATGTCGTTTCCATGTTCAATAGAGTCAAGAATGAAGCTTACGAATTTGTTTCATGTTAAAATAAGACAAGAATGGTCCTACATGAGTTTACAAGTTGTTTTCATGTGCAAACGAGTCAATAATGAAGCTACAAGTTCGAACGAGTCAAGAATGATGCTACAAGAGTTTACAAGTAGTTTCCATGTTCAAACGGGTAAAGAATGAAGTTACAAATTGTTTTCACGGTGAAACGAGTCGAGAATGAAGCGATAAGTTTTTTCCATGCTCGAACGAGTCAAGAATAATGCTACAAGAGTTTACAAGTTGTTTCCATGTTCAAACAAGTCAAGATGAAGCTACAAGTTATTTCCATGTTCGAACGAGTCAAGAATGAAGCCTCAAATTATTACGAATTGGTTTCAAGTTCAAATGAGTCAAGAATGGTCCTACAATTGTTTACAAGGTGTTTCCATGTTAAAACGAGTCAAAAATGAAGCTATAAGTTTTTTACATGTTCGAACAAGTCAAGAATGATGCTAGAAGAGTTTACAAGTTGTTTCCATGTTCGAATGAGTCAAGAATGAAACTACAACTTGTTTGCAAGTTCGAACGAGTCAACAATGATCATACAAGAGTTTACAAGTTGTTTCCATATTCAAATGAGTGAAGAATGATGCCACAAGTTCTTTCCAAGTTCGAACGAGTCAAGAATGAAGCCTCAAATTGTTACGAATTAGGTTACATGTTCAAATGAGCCAAGAATGGTCCCCGAAGAGTTATGTTGTTTCCATGTTCAACAGAGTCGAGAATGAAGCTTACGAATTTGTTTCATGTTAAAATAAGACAAGAATGGTCCTGCATGAGTTTACAAGTTGTTTCCATGTGAAAACGAGTCAATAATGAAGCTACAAGTTCGAACGAGTCAAGAATGATGCTACAAGAGTTTACAAGTAGTTTCCATGTTCAAACGGGTAAAGAATGAAGCTACAAATTGTTTTCACTGTGAAACGAGTCGAAAATGAAGCGATAAGTTTTTTCCATGCTCGAACGAGTTAAGAATAATGCTACAAGAGTTTACAAGTTGTTTCCATGTTCAAACAAGTCAAGATGAAGCTACAAGTTATTTTCATGTTCGAACGAGTCAAGAATGAAGCCTCAAAATATTACGAATTGGTTTCATGTTCAAATGAGCCAAGAATGGTCCTACAATTGTTTACAAGGTGTTTCCATGTTAAAATGAGTCAAAAATGAAGCTATAAGTTGTTTACATGTTCGAACAAGTCAAGAATGATGCTAGAAGAGTTTACAAGTTGTTTCCATGTTCGAATGAGTCAAGAATGAAGCTACAACTTGTTTGCAAGTTCGAACGAGTCAACAATGATCATACAAGAGTTTACAAGTTGTTTCCATATTCAAATGAGTGAAGAATGAAGCCACAAGTTGTTTCCAAGTTCGAACGAGTCAAGAATCAAGCCTCAAATTGTTACGAATTAGGTTCATGTTCAAATGAGCCAAGAATGGTCCCAGAAGAGTTATGTCGTTTCCATGTTCAACGGAGTCAAGAATGAAGCTTACGAATTCGTTTCATGTTATAATAAGCCAAGAATGGTCCTCCATGAGTTTACAAGTTGTTTCAATGTGCAAACGAGTCAATAATAAAGCTACATGTTTGACCGAGTCTAGAATGATGCTACAAGAGTTTACAAGTAGTTTCCAGGTTCAAACGAGTAAAGAATGAAGCTACAAGTTGTTTTCACGGTTAAACGAGTCGAGAATGAAGCTATAAGTTGTTTCTGTGCTCGAACGAGTCAAGAATAATGCTACAAGAGTTTACAAGTTGTTTCCATGTTCAAACAAGTCAAGATGAAACTACAACTTATTTCCATGTTCGAACGAGTCAAGAATGAAGCCTCAAATTGTTATGAATTGGTTTCATGTTCAAATGAGCCCAGAATGGTCCTACAATTGTTTACTAGGTGTTTCCATTTTAAAACGAGTCAAAAATGAAGCTATAAGTTGTTTACATGTTCGAACAAGTCAAGAATGATGCTAGAAGAGTTTACAAGTTGTTTCCATGTTCGAATGAGTCAAGAATGAAGCTACAACTTGTTTGCAAGTTCGAACGAGTCAACAATGATCATACAAGAGTTTACAAGTTGTTTCCATATTCAAATGAGTGAAGAATGAAGCCACAAGTTGTTTCCAAGTTCGAACGAGTCAAGAATCAAGCCTCAAATTGTTACGAATTAGGTTCATGTTCAAATGAGCCAAGAATGGTCCCAGAAGAGTTATGTCGTTTCCATGTTCAATAGAGTCAAGAATGAAGCTTACGAATTTGTTTCATGTTAAAATAAGACAAGAATGGTCCTACATGAGTTTACAAGTTGTTTTCATGTGCAAACGAGTCAATAATGAAGCTACAAGTTCGAACGAGTCAAGAATGATGCTACAAGAGTTTACAAGTAGTTTCCATGTTCAAACGGGTAAAGAATGAAGTTACAAATTGTTTTCACGGTGAAACGAGTCGAGAATGAAGCGATAAGTTTTTTCCATGCTCGAACGAGTCAAGAATAATGCTACAAGAGTTTACAAGTTGTTTCCATGTTCAAACAAGTCAAGATGAAGCTACAAGTTATTTCCATGTTCGAACGAGTCAAGAATGAAGCCTCAAATTATTACGAATTGGTTTCAAGTTCAAATGAGTCAAGAATGGTCCTACAATTGTTTACAAGGTGTTTCCATGTTAAAACGAGTCAAAAATGAAGCTATAAGTTTTTTACATGTTCGAACAAGTCAAGAATGATGCTAGAAGAGTTTACAAGTTGTTTCCATGTTCGAATGAGTCAAGAATGAAACTACAACTTGTTTGCAAGTTCGAACGAGTCAACAATGATCATACAAGAGTTTACAAGTTGTTTCCATATTCAAATGAGTGAAGAATGATGCCACAAGTTCTTTCCAAGTTCGAACGAGTCAAGAATGAAGCCTCAAATTGTTACGAATTAGGTTACATGTTCAAATGAGCCAAGAATGGTCCCCGAAGAGTTATGTTGTTTCCATGTTCAACAGAGTCGAGAATGAAGCTTACGAATTTGTTTCATGTTAAAATAAGACAAGAATGGTCCTGCATGAGTTTACAAGTTGTTTCCATGTGAAAACGAGTCAATAATGAAGCTACAAGTTCGAACGAGTCAAGAATGATGCTACAAGAGTTTACAAGTAGTTTCCATGTTCAAACGGGTAAAGAATGAAGCTACAAATTGTTTTCACGGTGAAACGAGTCGAAAATGAAGCGATAAGTTTTTTCCATGCTCGAACGAGTCAAGAATAATGCTACAAGAGTTTACAAGTTGTTTCCATGTTCAAACAAGTCAAGATGAAGCTACAAGTTATTTTCATGTTCGAACGAGTCAAGAATGAAGCCTCAAAATATTACAAATTGGTTTCATGTTCAAATGAGCCAAGAATGGTCCTACAATTGTTTACAAGGTGTTTCCATGTTAAAACGAGTCAAAAATGAAGCTATAAGTTGTTTACATGTTCGAACAAGTCAAGAATGATGCTAGAAGAGTTTACAAGTTGTTTCCATGTTCGAATGAGTCAAGAATGAAGCTACAACTTGTTTGCAAGTTCGAACGAGTCAACAATGATCATACAAGAGTTTACAAGTTGTTTCCATATTCAAATGAGTGAAGAATGAAGCCACAAGTTGTTTCCAAGTTCGAACGAGTCAAGAATCAAGCCTCAAATTGTTACGAATTAGGTTCATGTTCAAATGAGCCAAGAATGGTCCCAGAAGAGTTATGTCGTTTCCATGTTCAACGGAGTCAAGAATGAAGCTTACGAATTCGTTTCATGTTATAATAAGCCAAGAATGGTCCTCCATGAGTTTACAAGTTGTTTCAATGTGCAAACGAGTCAATAATAAAGCTACATGTTTGACCGAGTCTAGAATGATGCTACAAGAGTTTACAAGTAGTTTCCAGGTTCAAACGAGTAAAGAATGAAGCTACAAGTTGTTTTCACGGTTAAACGAGTCGAGAATGAAGCTATAAGTTGTTTCTGTGCTCGAACGAGTCAAGAATAATGCTACAAGAGTTTACAAGTTGTTTCCATGTTCAAACAAGTCAAGATGAAGCTACAAGTTATTTCCATGTTCGAACGAGTCAAGAATGAAGCCTCAAATTGTTACGAATTGGTTTCATGTTCAAATGAGCCCAGAATGGTCCTACAATTGTTTACTAGGTGTTTCCATTTTAAAACGAGTCAAAAATGAAGTTATAAGTTGTTTACAAGTTCGAACAAGTCAAGACTGATGCTAGAAGAGTTTGCAAGTTGTTTCCATGTTCGAATGAGTCAAGAATGAAACTACAACTTGTTTGCAAGTTCGAACGAGTCAACAATGATCATACAAGAGTTTACAAGTTTCCATATTGAAATGAGTGAAGAATGAAGCCACAAGTTGTTTTCACGTTCGAACGAGTCAAGAATGAAGCCTCAAATTGTTACGAATTAGGTTCATGTTCAAATGAGCCAAGAATGGTCCCAGAAGAGTTATGTCGTTTCCATGTTCAATAGAGTCCAGAATGAAGCTTACGAATTTGTTTCATGTTAAAATAAGACAAGAATGGTCCTACATGAGTTTACAAGTTGTTTTCATGTGCAAACGAGTCAATAATGAAGCTACAAGTTCGAACGAGTCAAGAATGATGCTACAAGAGTTTACAAGTAGTTTCCATGTTCAAACGGGTAAAGAATGAAGTTACAAATTGTTTTCACGGTGAAACGAGTCGAGAATGAAGCGATAAGTTTTTTCCATGCTCGAACGAGTCAAGAATAATGCTACAAGAATTTACAAGTTGTTTCCATGTTCAAACAAGTCAAGATGAAGCTACAAGTTATTTCCATGTTCGAACGAGTCAAGAATGAAGCCTCAAATTATTACGAATTGGTTTCAAGTTCAAATGAGTCAAGAATGGTCCTACAATTGTTTACAAGGTGTTTCCATGTTAAAACGAGTCAAAAATGAAGCTATAAGTTTTTTACATGTTCGAACAAGTCAAGAATGATGCTAGAAGAGTTTACATGTTGGTTCCATGTTCGAATGAGTCAAGAATGAAACTACAACTTGTTTGCAAGTTCGAACGAGTCAACTATGATCATACAAGAGTTTACAAGTTGTTTCCATATTCAAATGAGTGAAGAATGATGCCACAAGTTCTTTCCAAGTTCGAACGAGTCAAGAATGAAGCCTCAAATTGTTCCGAATTAGGTTACATATTCAAATGAGCCAAGAATGGTCCCCGAAGAGTTATGTTGTTTCCATGTTCAACAGAGTCGAGAATGAAGCTTACGAATTTGTTTCATGTTAAAATAAGACAAGAATGGTCCTGCATGAGTTTACAAGTTGTTTCCATGTGCAAACGAGTCAATAATGAAGCTACAAGTTCGAACGAGTCTAGAATGATGCTACAAGAGTTTACAAGTAGTTTCCATGTTCAAACGGGTAAAGAATGAAGTTACAAATTGTTTTCACGGTGAAACGAGTTGAGAATGAAGCGATAAGTTTTTTCCATGCTCAAACGAGTCAAGAATAATGCTACAAGAGTTTACAAGTTGTTTCCATGTTCAAACAAGTCAAGATGAAGCTACAAGTTATTTCCATGTTCGAACGAGTCAAGAATGAAGCCTCAAATTGTTACGAATTGGTTTCATGTTCAAATGAGCCAAGAATGGTCCTACAATTGTTTACAAGGTGTTTCCATGTTAAAACGAGTAAAAAATGAAGCTATAAGTTGTTTACATGTTCGAACAAGTCAAGATTGATGGTAGAAGAGTTTACAAGTTGTTTCCATGTTCGAATGAGTCAAGAATGAAGCTACAACTTGTTTGCAAGTTCGAACGAGTCAAGAATGATAATACAACAGTTTACAAGTTGTTTCCATATTCAAATAAGTGAAGAATGAAGCCACAAGTTGTTTCCAAGTTCGAACGAGTCAAGAATGAAGCCTCAAATTATTACGAATTAGGTTCATGTTCAAATGAGCCAAGAATGGTCTCAGAAGAGTTATGTCGTTTCCATGTTTAACGGAGTCAAGAACGAAGCTTACGAATTCGTTTTATGTTATAATAAGCCAAGAATGGTCCTCCATGAGTTTACAAGTTGTTTCAATGTGCAAACGAGTCAATAATAAAGCTACAAGTTTGACCGAGTCTGGAATGATGCTACAAGAGTTTATAAGTAGTTTCCAGGTTCAAATGGGTAAAGAATGAAGCTACAAGTTGTTTTCACAGTTAAACGAGTCGAGAATGAAGCTATAAGTTGTTTCTGTGCTCGAACGAGTCAAGAATAATGCTACAAGAGTTTACAAGTTGTTTCCATGTTCAAACAAGTCAAGATGAAACTACAACTTATTTCCATGTTCGAACGAGTCAAGAATGAAGCCTCAAATTGTTATGAATTGGTTTCATGTTCAAATGAGCCCAGAATGGTCCTACAATTGTTTACTAGGTGTTTCCATTTTAAAACGAGTCAAAAATGAAGTTATAAGTTGTTTACAAGTTCGAACAAGTCAAGACTGATGCTAGAAGAGTTTGCAAGTTGTTTCCATGTTCGAATGAGTCAAGAATGAAACTACAACTTGTTTGCAAGTTCGAACGAGTCAACAATGATCATATAAGAGTTTACAAGTTTCCATATTGAAATGAGTGAAGAATGAAGCCACAAGTTGTTTTCACGTTCGAACGAGTCAAGAATGAAGCCTCAAATTGTTACGAATTAGGTTCATGTTCAAATGAGCCAAGAATGGTCCCAGAAGAGTTATGTCGTTTCCATGTTCAATAGAGTCAAGAATGAAGCTTACGAATTTGTTTCATGTTAAAATAAGACAAGAATGGTCCTACATGAGTTTACAAGTTGTTTTCATGTGCAAACGAGTCAATAATGAAGCTACAAGTTTGAACGAGTCAAGAATGATGCTACAAGAGTTTACAAGTAGTTTCCATGTTCAAACGGGTAAAGAATGAAGTTACAAATTGTTTTCACGGTGAAACGAGTCGAGAATGAAGCGATAAGTTTTTTCCATGCTCGAACGAGTCAAGAATAATGCTACAAGAGTTTACAAGTTGTTTCCATGTTCAAACAAGTCAAGATGAAGCTACAAGTTATTTCCATGTTCGAACGAGTCAAGAATGAAGCCTCAAATTATTACGAATTGGTTTCAAGTTCAAATGAGTCAAGAATGGTCCTACAATTGTTTACAAGGTGTTTCCATGTTAAAACGAGTCAAAAATGAAGCTATAAGTTTTTTACATGTTCGAACAAGTCAAGAATGATGCTAGAAGAGTTTACAAGTTGGTTCCATGTTGGAATGAGTCAAGAATGAAACTACAACTTGTTTGCAAGTTCGAACGAGTCAACAATGATCATACAAGAGTTTACAAGTTGTTTCCATATTCAAATGAGTGAAGAATGATGCCACAAGTTCTTTCCAAGTTCGAACGAGTCAAGAATGAAGCCTCAAATTGTTCCGAATTAGGTTACATGTTCAAATGAGCCAAGAATGGTCCCCGAAGAGTTATGTTGTTTCCATGTTCAACAGAGTCGAGAATGAAGCTTACGAATTCGTTTCATGTTATAATAAGCCAAGAATGGTCCTCCATGAGTTTACAAGTTGTTTCAATGTGCAAACGAGTCAATAATAAAGCTACACGTTTGACCGAGTCTGGAATGATGCTACAAGAGTTTACAAGTAGTTTCCTGGTTCAAACGGGTAAAGAATGAAGCTACAATTTGTTTTCACAGTTAAACGAGTCGAGAATGAAGCTATAAGTTGTTTCTGTGCTCGAACGAGTCAAGAATAATGCTACAAGAGTTTACAAGTTGTTTCCATGTTCAAACAAGTCAAGATGAAGCTACAAGTTATTTCCATGTTCGAACGAGTCAAGAATGAACCTCAAATTGTTACGAATTGGTTTCATGTTCAAATGAGCCCAGAATGGTCCTACAATTGTTTACAAGGTGTTTCCATTTTAAAACGAGTCAAAAACGAAGCTATAAGTTGTTTACAAGTTCGAACAAGTCAAGACTGATTCTAGAAGAGTTTGCAAGTTGTTTCCATGTTTGAATGAGTCAAGAATGAAACTACAACTTGTTTGCAAGTTCGAACGAGTAAACAATGATCATACAAGAGTTTACAAGTTGTTTCCATATTCAAATGAGTGAAGAATGAAGCCACAAGTTGTTTCCAAGTTCGAACGAGTCAAGAATGAAGCCTCAAATTGTTACGAATTAGGTTCATGTTCAAATGAGCCAAGAATGGTACCAGAAGAGTTATGTCGTTTCCATATTCAACGGAGTCAAGAATGAAGCTTACGAATTCGTTTCATGATATAATTAGCCAAGAATGGTCCTCCATGAGTTTACAAGTAGTTTCAATGTGTAAACGGGTCAATAATAAAGCTACAAGTTTGACCGAGCCTGGAATGATGCTACAAGAGTTTACAAGTAGTTTCCAGGTTCAAACGGGTAAAGAATGAAGCTACAATTTGTTTTCACAGTTAAACGAGTCGAGAATGAAGCTATAAGTTGTTTATGTGCTCGAACGAGTCAAGAATAATGCTACAAGAGTTTACAAGTTGTTTCCATGTTCAAACAAGTCAAGATGAAGCTACAAGTTATTTCCATGTTCGAACGAGTCAAGAATGAAGCCTCAAATTATTACGAATCGGTTTCTTGTTCAAATGAGCCAAGAATGGTCCTCATATTGTTTACAAGGTGTTTCCTTGTTAAAACGAGTCAAAAATGAAGCTATAAGTTGTTTACATGTTCGAACAAGTCAAGAATGATGCTAGAAGAGTTTACAAGTTGTTTCCATGTTCGAATGAGTCAAGAATGAAGCTACAACTTGTTTGCAAGTTCGAACGAGTCAAGAATGATAATACAAAAGTGTACAAGTTGTTTCCATATTCAAATGAGTGAAGAATGAAGCCACAAGTTGTTTCCAAGTTCGAACGAGTCAAGAATGAAGCCTCAAATTGTTACGAATTAAGTTACATGTTCAAATGAGCCAAGAATGGTCCCAGAAGAGTTATGTCGTTTCCATGTTCAACAGAGTGAAGAATGAAGCTTACGAATTCGTTTCATGTTAAAATAAGCCAAGAATGGTCCTGCATGAGTTTACAAGTTGTTTCCATGTGCAAACGAGTCAATAATGAAGCTACAAGTTCGAACGAGTCAAGAATGATGCTACAAGAGTTTACAAGTAGTTTCCAAGTTCAAACGGGTAAAGAATGAAGCTACAAATTGTTTTCACGGTGAAACGAGTCGAGAATGAAGCGATAAGTTTTTTCCATGCTCGAACGAGTCAAGAATAATGCTACAAGAGTTTACAAGTTATTTCCATGTTCAAACAAGTCAAGATGAAGCTACAAGTTATTTCCAAGTTCGAACGAGTCAAGAATGAAGCCTCAAATTATTATGGATTGGTTCCATGTTCAAATGAGCCAAGAATGGTCCTACAATTGTTTACAAGGTGTTTCCTTGTTAAAACGAGTCAAAAACGAAGCTTTAAGTTGTTTACAAGTTCGAACAAGTCAAGAATGATGCTAGAAGAGTTTATAAGTTGTTTCCATGTTCGAATGAGTCAAGAATGAAACTACAACTTGTTTGCAAGTTCGAACGAGTCAACAATGATCATACAAGAGTTTACAAGTTGTTTCCATATTCAAATGAGTGAAGAATAAAGCCACAAGTTGTTTCCAAGTTTGAACGAGTCAAGAATGAAGTCTAAAATTGTTACGAATTATGTTCATGTTCAAATGAGCCAAGAATGGTCCCAGAAAAGTTATGTCGTTTCCATGTTCAACGGAGTCAAGAATGAAGCTTACGAATTCATTTCATGTTATAATAAGCCAAGAATGGTCCTCCATGAGTTTACAAGTTGTTTCAATGTGCAAACGAGTCAATAATAAAGCTACAAGTTTGACCGAGTCTGGAATGATGCTACAAGAGTTTACAAGTAGTCTCCAGGTTCAAACGGGTAAAGAATGAAGCTACAAGTTGTTTTCACCGTTAAACGAGTCGAGAATGAAGCTATAAGTTGTTTATGTGCTCGAATGAGTCAAGAATAATGCTACAAGAGTTTACAAGTTGTTTCCATGTTCAAACAAGTCAAGATGAAGTTACAAGTTATTTCCATGTTCGAACGAGTCAAGAATGAAGCCTCAAATTGTTATGAATTGGTTTCATGTTCAAATGAGCCAAGAATGGTCCTACATTTGTTTACAAGGTGTTTCCATTTTAAAACGAGTTAAAAATGAAGCCTCAAATTATTACGAATTGGTTTCATGTTCAAATGAGCCAAGAATTCTACAAGAGTTTACAAGTTGTTTCGATGATAAACGAGTCAAAAATGAAGCTATAAGGTGTTTACAAGTTCGAACAAGTCAAGAATAATGCTAGAAGAGTTTACATGTTGTTTCCATGTTCGAATGGGTCAAGAATGAAGCTACAACTTGTTTGCAAGTTCGAACGAGTCAAGAATGATAATACAAAAGTTTACAAGTTGTTTCCATATTCAAATGAGTGAAGAATGAAGCCATAAGTTGTTTCCAAGTTTGAACGAGTGAAGAATGAAGCCTCAAATTGTTACGAATTAGGTTCATGTTCAAATATGCCAAGAATGGTCCCAGAAGAGTTATGTCATTTCCATGTTCAACGGAGTCAAGAATGAAGCTTACGAATTGGTTTCATGTTATAATTAGCCAAGAATGGTCGTACATCAGTTTACAAGTTGTTTCGATGTGCAAACGAGTCAATAATAAAGCTACAAGTTCGAACGAGTCAAGAATGATGCTACAAGAGTTTACAAGTAGTTTCCAAGTTCAAACGGGTAAAGAATGAAGCTACAAGTTGTTTTCACGGTGAAACGAGTCGAGAATGAAGCGATAAGTTATTTCGGTGCTCGAACGAGTCAAGAATAATGCTACAAGAGTTTACAAGTTGTTTCCATGTTCAAACAAGTCAAGATGAAGCTACAAGTTATTTCCATGTTCGAACGAGTCAAGAATGAAGCCTCAAATTGTTATGAATTGGTTTCATGTTCAAATGATTCCAGAATGGTCCTACAATTGTTTACAAGGTGTTTCCATTTTAAAACGAGTCAAAAATGAAGCCTCAAATTATTACGAATTGGTTTCATGTTCGAATGAGCCAAGAATCCTACAAGAGTTTACAAGTTGTTTCGATGATAAACGAGTCAAAAATGAAGCTATAAGGTGTTTACAAGTTCGAACAAGTCAAGAATGATGCTAGAAGAGTTTACAAGTTGTTTCCATGTTCGAATGAGTCAAGAATGAAGCTACAACTTGTTTGCAAGTTAAAACGAGTCAAGAATGATAATACAAAAGTGTACAAGTTGTTTCCATATTCAAATGAGTGAAGAATGAAGCCACAAGTTGTTTCCAAGTTTGAACGAGTCAAGAATGAAGCCTCAAATTGTTACGAATTAGGTTCATGTTCAAATGAGCCAAGAATGGTCCCAGAAGAGTTATGTCGTTTCCATATTCAACGGAGTCAAGAATGAAACTTACGAATTCGTTTCATGTTATAATAAGCCAAGAATGGTCCTCCATGAGTTTACAAGTTATTTCAATGTGCAAACGAGTCAATAATAAAGCTACAAGTTTGACCGAGCCTAGAATGATGCCATAAGAGTTTACAAGTAGTTTCCAGGTTCAAACGGGTAAAGAATGAAGCTACAAGTTGTTTTCACAGTTAAACGAGTCGAGAATGAAGCTATAAGTTGTTTCTGTGCTCGAACGAGTCAAGAATAATGCTACAAGAGTTTACAAGTTGTTTCCATGTTCAAACAAGTCAAGATGAAGCTACATGTTATTTCCATGTTCGAACGAGTCAAGAATGAAGCCTCAAATTGTTATGAATTGGTTTCATGTTCAAATGAGCCCAGAAGGGTCCTACAATTGTTTACAAGGTGTTTCCATTTTAAAACGAGTCAAAAATGAAGCCTCAAATTATTACGAATTGGTTTCATGTTCGAATGAGCCAAGAATTCTACAAGAGTTTACAAGTTGTTTCGATGATAAACGAGTCAAAAATGAAGCTATAAGGTGTTTACAAGTTCGAACAAGTCAAGAATGATGCTAGAAGAGTTTACAAGTTGTTTCCATGTTCGAATGAGTCAAGAATGAAGCTACAACTTGTTTGCAAGTTCGAACGAGTCAAGAATGATAATACAAAAGTGTACAAGTTGTTTCCATATTCAAATGAGTGAAGAATGAAGCCACAAGTTGTTTCCAAGTTCGAACGAGTCAAGAATGAAGCCTCAAATTGTTACGAATTAGGTTACATGTTCAAATGAGCCAAGAATGGTCCTAAAATTGTTTACAAGGTGTTTCAATGTTAAAACGAGTCAAAAATGAAGCTATAAATTGTTTACATGTTCGAACAAGTCAGGAATGATGCTAGAAGAGTTTACATGTTATTTCCATGTTCGAATGAGTCAAGAATGAAGCTACAACTTGTTTGCAAGTTCGAACGAGTCAAGAATGATAATACAAGAGTTTACAAGTTGTTTCCATATTCAAATGAGTGAAGAATGTTGCCACAAGTTCTTTCCAAGTTCGAACGAGTCAAGAATGAAGCCTCAAATTGTTACGAATTAGGTTACATGTTCAAATGAGCCAAGAATGGTCCTAGAAAAGTTATGTCGTTTCCATGTTCAACGGAGTCAAGAATGAAGCTTACGAATTCGTTTCATGTTATAATAAGCCAAGAATGGTCCTACATGAGTTTACAAGTTGTTTCGATGTGCAAACGAAGCTATAAGTTGTTTACAAGTTTGAACAAGTCAAGAATGATGCTAGAAGAGTTTACAAGTTGTTTCCATGTTCGAATGAGTCAAGAATGAAGCTACAAGTTATTTCCATGTTCGAACGAGTCAAGAATGAAGCCTCAAATTGTTACGAATTGGTTTCATGTTCAAATGAGCCAAGAATGGTCCTACAATTGTTTACAAAGTGTTTCCAACTTGTTCAACGAGTTCAAGGTGTTTCCATGTTAAAACGAGTCAAAAATGATGCTACAAGTTATTTCCATGTTGAACGAGTCAAGAATGAAGCCTCAAATTGTTATGAATTGGTTTCATGTTCAAATGAGCCAAGAATGGTCCTAAAATTGTTTAGAAGGTGTTTCCATGTTAAAACGAGTCAAAAATGAAGCTATAAATTGTTTACATGTTCGAACAAGTCAAGAATGATGCTAGAAGAGTTTACATGTTGTTTCCATGTTCGAATGGGCCAAGAATGAAGCTACAACTTGTTTGCAAGTTCGAACGAGTCAAGAATGATAATACAAGAGTTTACAAGTTGTTTCCATATTCAAATGAGTCAAGAAAGAAGCCACAAGTTGTTTCCAAGTTTGAACGAGTCAAGAATGAAGCCTCAAATTGTTACGAATTAGGTTCATGTTCAAATGAGCCAAGAATGGTCCCTGAAGAGTTATGTCGTTTCCATGTTCAACGGAGTAAAGAATGAAGCTTACGAATTGGTTTGATGTTATAATTAGCCAAGAATGGTCGTACATCAGTTTACAAGTTGTTTCGATGTGCAAACGAGTCAATAATAAAGCTACAAGTTCGAACGAGTCAAGAATGATGCTACAAGAGTTTACAAGTAGTTTGCAAGTTCAAACGGGTAAAAAATAAAGCTACAAGTTGGTTTCACGGTTAAACGAGTTGAGAATGGAGCTATAAGTTATTTCCGAGCTCGAACGAGTCAAGAATAATTCTAGAAGAGTTCAAGGTGTTTCCATGTTAAAACGAGTCAAAAATGAAGCTACAAGTTATTTCCATGTTGAAGGAGTCAAGAATGAAGCCTCAAATTGTTATGAATTGGTTTCATGTTCAAATGAGCCAAGAATGGTCCTAAAATTGTTTACAAGGTGTTTCCATGTTAAAACGAGTCAAAAATGAAGCTATAAATTGTTTACATGTTCGAACAAGTCAAGAATGATGCTAGAAGAGTTTACATGTTGTTTCCATGTTCGAATGAGTGAAGAATGAAGCTACAACTTGGTTGCAAGTTCGAACGAGTCAAGAATGATAATACAAGAGTTTACAAGTTGTTTCCTTATTCAAATGAGTGAAGAATAAAGCCACAAGTTGTTTCCAAGTTTGAACGAGTCAAGAATGAAGTCTAAAATTGTTACGAACTAGGTTCTTGTTCAAATGATCCAAGAATGGTCCCAGAAAAGTTATGTCGTTTCCATGTTCAACGGGGTCAAGAATGAAGCTTACGAATTCGTTTCATTTTATAATAAGCCAAGAATGGTCCTACATGAGGCTCATTTTATAATAAGCCAAGAATGAAGTTATTTCCATGTTCGAATGAGTCAAGAATAAAGCTACAAGTTATTTCCATGTTCGAACGAGTCAAGAATGAAGCCTCAAATTGTTACGAATTGGTTTCATGTTCAAATGAGCCAAGAATGGTCCTACAATTGTTTACAAAGTGTTTCCATTTTAAAACGAGTCAAAAATGAAGCTATAAGTTGTTTACAAGTTCGAACAAGTCAAGACTGATGCTAGTAGAATTTACAAGTTGTTTCCATGTTCGAATGAGTCAAGAATGAAGCTACAATTTATTTGCAAGTTCGAACGAGTCAAGAATGATAATACAAGAGTTTACAAGTTGTTTCCATATTCAAATGAGTGAAGAATAAAGCGACAAGTTGTTTCCAAGTTTGAACGAGTCAAGAATGAAGTCTAAAATATTTACGAATTAGGTTCATGTTCAAATGAGCCAAGAATGGTCCCAGAAGAGTTATTTCGTTTCCATGTTCAACGGAGTCAAGAATGAAGCTTACGAATTCGTTTCATGTTATAATTAACCAAGAATGGTCGTACATGAGTTTACAAGTTGTTTCGATGTGCAAACGAGTCAATAATAAAGCTACAAGTTCGAACGAGTCAAGAATGATGCTACAAGAATTTACAAGTAGTTTCCAAGTTCAAACGGGTAAAGAATAAAGCTACAAATTGGTTTCACGGTTAAACTAGTTGAGAATGGAGCTATAAGTTGTTTCCGAGCTCGAACGAGTCAAGAATAATGCTAGAAGAGTTCAAGGTGTTTCCATGTTAAAACGAGTCAAATATGAAGCTACAAGTTATTTCCATGTTGAACGAGTCAAGAATGAAGCCTCAAATTGTTATGATTTGGTTTCATGTTCAAATGAGCCAAGAATGGTCCTAAAATTGTTTACAAGGTGTTTCCATGTTAAAACGAGTCAAAAACGAAACTATAAATTGTTTACATGTTCGAACAAGTCAAGAATGATGCTAGAAGAGTTTACATGTTGTTTCCATGTTCGAATGAGTGAAGAATGAAGCTACAACTTGTTTGCAAGTTCGAACGAGTCAAGAATGATAATACATAAGTTTACAAGTTGTTTCCTTATTCAAATGAGTGAAGAATAAAGCCAGAAGTTGTTTCCAAGTTTGAACGAGTCAAGAATGAAGTCTAAAATTGTTACGAATTAGGTTCTTGTTCAAATGATCCAAGAATGGTCCCAGAAAAGTTATGTCGTTTCCATGTTCAACGGAGTCAAGAATGAAGCTTACGAATTCGTTTCATTTTATAATAAGCCAAGAATGGTCCTACATGATTTTACAAGTTGTTTCGATGTGCAAACGAGGCAATAATAAAGCTACAAGTTCGAACGAGTCAAGAATGATGCTACAAGAGTTTACAAGTAGTTTGCAAGTTCAAACGGGTAAAAAATAAAGCTACAAGTTGGTTTCACGGTTAAACGAGTTGAGAATGGAGCTATAAGTTGTTTCCGAGCTCGAACGAGTCAAGAATAATTCTAGAAGAGTTCAAGGTGTTTCCATGTTAAAACGAGTCAAAAATGAAGCTACAAGTTATTTCCATGTTGAACGAGTCAAGAATGAAGCCTCAAATTGTTATGAATTGGTTTCATGTTCAAATGAGCCAAGAATGGTCCTAAAATTGTTTAGAAGGTGTTTCCATGTTAAACGAGTCAAAAATGAAGCTATAAATTGTTTACATGTTCGAACAAGTCAAGAATGATGCTAGAAGAGTTTACATGTTGTTTCCATGTTCGAATGGGCCAAGAATGAAGCTACAACTTGTTTGCAAGTTCGAACGAGTCAAGAATGATAATACAAGAGTTTACAAGTTGTTTCCATATTCAAATGAGTCAAGAAAGAAGCCACAAGTTGTTTCCAAGTTTGAACGAGTCAAGAATGAAGCCTCAAATTGTTACGAATTAGGTTCATGTTCAAATGAGCCAAGAATGGTCCCAGAAGAGTTATGTCGTTTCCATGTTCAACGGAGTCAAGAATGAAGCTTACGAAGTGGTTTCATGTTATAATTAGCCAAGAATGGTCGTACATCAGTTTACAAGTTGTTTCGATGTGCAAACGAGTCAATAATAAAGCTACAAGTTCGAACGAGTCAAGAATGATGCTACAAGAGTTTACAAGTAGTTTGCAAGTTCAAACGGGTAAAAAATAAAGCTACAAGTTGGTTTCACGGTTAAACGAGTTGAGAATGGAGCTATAAGTTGTTTCCGAGCTCGAACGAGTCAAGAATAATTCTAGAAGAGTTCAAGGTGTTTCCATGTTAAAACGAGTCAAAAATGAAGCTACAAGTTTTTTCCATGTTGAACGAGTCAAGAATGAAGCCTCAAATTGTTATGAATTGGTTTCATGTTCAAATGAGCCAAGAATGGTCCTAAAATTGTTTAGAAGGTGTTTCCATGTTAAAACGAGTCAAAAATGAAGCCATAAATTGTTTACATGTTCGAACAAGTCAAGAATGATGCTAGAAGAGTTTACATGTTGTTTCCATGTTCGAATGGGCCAAGAATGAAGCTACAACTTGTTTGCAAGTTCGAACGAGTCAAGAATGATAATACAAGAGTTTACAAGTTGTTTCCATATTCAAATGAGTCAAGAAAGAAGCCACAAGTTGTTTCCAAGTTTGAACGAGTCAAGAATGAAGCCTCAAATTATTACGAATTAGGTTCATGTTCAAATGAGCCAAGAATGGTCCCAGAAGAGTTATGTCGTTTCCATGTTCAACGGAGTCAAGAATGAAGCTTACGAATTGGTTTCATGTTATAATTAGCCAAGAATGGTCGTACATCAGTTTACAAGTTGTTTCGATGTGCAAACGAGTCAATAATAAAGCTACAAGTTCGAACGAGTCAAGAATGATGCTACAAGAGTTTACAAGTAGTTTCCAAGTTCAAACGGGTAAAGAATGAAGCTACAAGTTGTTTTCACTGTGAAACGAGTCGATAATGAAGCGATAAGTTGTTTCTGTGCTCGAACGAGTCAAGAAAAATGCTACAAGAGTTTACAAGTTGTTTCCATGTTCAAACAAGTCAAGATGAAGCTACAAGTTATTTCCATGTTCGAACGAGTCAAGAATGAACCCTCAAATTGTTACGAATTGGTTTCATGTTCAAATGAGCCAAAAATGGTCCTATAATTGTTTACAAGGTGTTTCCATGTTAAAACGAGTCAAAAATGAAGCTATAAGTTGTTTACAAGTTTGAACAAGTCAAGAATGATGCTAGAAGAGTTTACAAGTTTTTTCCATGTTCGAATGAGTCAAGAATGAAGCTACAAGTTATTTCCATGTTCGAACGAGTCAAGAATGAAGCCTCAAATTGTTACGAATTGGTTTCATGTTCTAATGAGCCCAGAATGGTCCTACAATTGTTTACAAGGTGTTTCCATGTTAAACGAGTCAAAAACGAAGCTATAAGTTGTTTACAAGTTCGAACAAGTCAAGAATGATGCTAGAAGAGTTTACAAGTTGTTTCCATGTTCGAATGAGTCAAGAATGAAACTACAACTTGTTTGCAAGTTCGAACGAGTCAATAAAGATAATACAAGATTTTACAAGTTGTTTCCATATTCAAATGAGTGAAGAATAAAGCCAGAAGTTGTTTCCAAGTTTGAACGAGTCAAGAATGAAGCCTCAAATTGTTACGAATTAGGTTCATGTTCAAATGGGCCAAGAATGGTCCCAGTAGAGTTATGTCGTTTCTATATTCAACGGAGTCGAGAATGAAGCTTACGAATTCGTTTCATGTTATAATTAGCCAAGAATGGTCGTACATGAGTTTACAAGTTTTTTTGGATGTGCAAACGAGTCAATAATAAAGCTACAAGTTCGAACGAGTCAAGAATGATGCTACAAGAGTTTACAAGTAGTTTGCAAGTTCAAACGGGTAAAAAATAAAGCTACAAGTTGGTGTCACGGTTAAACGAGTTGAGAATGGTGCTATAAGTTGTTTCCGAGCTCGAACGAGTCAAGAATCATTCTAGAAGAGTTCAAGGTGTTTCCATGTTAAAACGAGTCAAAAATGAAGCTACAAGTTATTTCCATGTTGAACGAGTCAGGAATGAAGCCTCAAATTGTTATGAATTGGTTTCATGTTCAAATGAGCCAAGAATGGTCCTAAAATTGTTTACAAGGTGTTTCCATGTTAAAACGAGTCAAAAATGAAGCTATAAATTGTTTACATGTTCTAACAAGTCAAGAATGATGCTAGAAGAGTTTACATGTTGTTTCCATGTTCGAATGGGCCAAGAATGAAGCTACAACTTGTTTGCAAGTTCGAACGAGTCAAGAATGATAATACAAGAGTTTACAATTTGTTTCCTTATTCAAATGAGTCAAGAAAGAAGCCACAAGTTGTTTCCAAGTTTGAACGAGTCAAGAATGAAGCCTCAAATTGTTACGAATTAGGTTCATGTTGAAATGAGCCAAGAATGGTCCCAGAAGAGTTATGTCGTTTCCATGTTCAACGGAGTCAAGAATGAAGCTTACGAATTGGTTTCGTGTTATAATTAGTCAAGAATGGTCGTACATCAGTTTACAAGTTGTTTCGATGTGCAAACGAGTCAATAATAAAGCTACAAGTTCGAACGAGTCAAGAATGATGCTACAAGAGTTTACAAGTAGTTTCCAAGTTCAAACGGGTAAAGAATGAAGCTACAAGTTGTTTTCACGGTGAAACGAGTCGAGATTGAAGCGATAAGTTGTTTCTGTGCTCGAACGAGTCAAGAATAATGCTACAAGAGTTTACAAGTTGTTTCCATGTTCAAACAAGTCAAGATGAAGCTACAAGTTATTTCCATGTTCGAACGAGTCAAGAATGAACCCTCAAATTGTTACGAATTGGTTTCATGTTCAAATGAGCCAAGAATGGTCCTACAATTGTTTACAAGGTGTTTCCATGTTAAAACGAGTCAAAAACGAAGCTATAAGTTGTTTACAAGTTCGAACAAGTCAAGAATGATGCTAGAAGAGTTTACAAGTTGTTTCCATGTTCGAATGAGTCAAGAATGAAACTACAACTTGTTTGCAAGTTCGAACGAGTCAATAAAGATAATACAAGATTTTACAAGTTGTTTCTTCTTTTTTTTTGCTAAATAAATTATATTAAAACCAAGAAAAAGAAAATTTTTACAAGAGAACCCAGGGCATACCCCAAGAACTAGAAGAGGACATCCCCTCAACTAGGAAAAAACAACAAACTAAAGGCAAACAAGCCTACGCCAAAACAAACACCAGGATTTCTACTACTACTACTAGACAAACAGTACTACTACAAATAGAATTAAAATCAACTGAACTAAGTCCCAAAGTAATAAACAACTGCAGCAAGAGTGGGGTCTTCAAAAATCAGCCTTGAAAATTTTTTATTTGCAAGCACTTTGTCACGAACCATTTGCCTAATAATAGTATTTAGAGCAGTAGCTGTTCGAGCGGGGTTGGCGTGAATGCGTTTGTTGCGTTCCATCCAAAGCTGGTGTACCATGACTCCCAGGAAAAGAGATTGGAGGTGACACTTTGAGTCAGTAATTGTATTTGACGGAGGAGTGGTCCAAACTGGGTCAATTGAGACAGGGCTGTGCTGTATCAGATGAAGAGTATAAGGGCAGGACAATAGCAAATGGTCTGTTGTTTCCACTGCTTGATTGCAAAGCACACAAATTGGGTCAACCGTAAAGCCAAACGAAAGCATACGATCCTTAGTGAGCAGCCGTTTCTGAAGAGCTAACCAAAGAATGAAAGAACATTTAGGGATGTGCAGCGGGTTCCAAACAAGATGTAACCAAACTGGTTCAGTACCACGCCTACGAATGGAATGCCAAATAGTAGAAGCTTTGACCTTGGATGCTTTAGAATCGTCCCAAAACAAGCTATCATGGTCCCCAATGGCAATATTGGCATTAAGAATAAGGTTTCGGAGATCAGTGGCCATCACATGATTAGAATTGGGAAGAGACCACGAGTTCTCCTGCAGAAAAGCATTGATAGTACTGAGGGATTGCGATTCAACAATAGAAATGAGCTCATGACCGAATTGCTCTATCAGAGGACTACCATTAAGCCATGGGTCATGCCAAAAGAGAAATTGGGAATTAATTCCAACTTTGAACTTTATATGTGAACCAGCAATAAGCCTGGCCTGGAAAATTTTCCGAATACTCCAGGAGCATTGTTTAAAGGCATTGAAAGTCCAGAAAGATTTGCCACAAAGAATATGACGCTTAAACCACTGAGTCCATAGAGAATTCGAAGATGGTTGAACAATTCTCCATAACTGAAAAATGGTTGCAGCAGTACTCCATTCCTTTAGGTCTTTAATGCCAAGCCCACCTTCACTTTTGGGAAGACAACAAGTTTTCCAAGAAACTTTATAATGACAGGTGCTAGCATTGGTGCCACTCCAAAGAAATTTAGCACACATAGATTGAATTTCTTTAATCACCAAATTGGGAAGATATAAATGGCCTGCCCAGTAATGAAAAATACTCATGATAACAGAGTTTATGAGTTGGAGACGACCCGCGAAACTCAAAAAAATATTAGCCCAATGTTGTAGTCTTTCCCTGATTTTTTTCAGTAAGGGCTCGCAGTCAGCTTTCTTCAAAGCACCTGAAATTAAAGGAAGACCCAGGTAAGAAACTGGGAGATCCCCCCAAGCGAACCCCGTTTCAGAAGTGATAGAACTAATAACTTGCAGGGGGACGTTACTGAAGTAACAAGAGCACTTAGCTGGATTAGGGTGCATCCCAGAGATTTTAGCAAAGGTATCCACACCTTTTAACAGCAGAGAGATCGAGGAGAGGTCACCTCTACTAAATAAAATTACATCATCAGCGAAGAACAGGGCATTAGTACGAGTTGCTTCCGTTTTCCAATGAAATTTAAACTCAGAGCTAGTCGTTGCCTGGGTAAGACAAGCATTGAATACTTCCATGGCCAAGAGAAATAAGTAAGGTGAGATCGGGTCACCTTGACGGAGACCAGTTTTCCCTGCAAAGAAACCCTCAAGAGAACCATTTATTTTAACTGAAAACATGTTGGTCGTAATGCATTGCTTCAGCCAACCTATAAATTGTTCAGGGAAACCCATACGCAGTAACGTGGTGAAAAGAAACCTCCAATTAAGAGTATCAAAAGCCTTACGGATATCAAGCTTAATAGCACACTTAGGCGGACCAGTTTCAATGTGGTAATTCCTGCAAAGAGCCTGGGCTAATAAGATGTTTTCTCCAATTGATCGACCGGACAAGAAGGCAGCTTGGTTAGGAGAAATTAGACTAGGCATGACAGATTTCATTCTCTTCGCTAGAATAGTTGTAATGCATTTGTAAAGTACATTACAACAAGAGATGGGACGAAATGAATTCATGTTTGCTGCATTGGGGGCTTTAGGAACCAAGGATATGGCAGCTGCATTTATGATCTTAGGCAGGTGTAAAGTAGAGAAGAAATGAAGGATACCTCTGCACACATCATCACCTGTAATGTCCCAGGTAGCCAAGAAAAATTCAGTAGTGAATCCATCCGGTCCTGGGCTCTTTGATTTGGCCATCAGCTTTAAAGAGTTTAAAACCTCTGTACTAGTAACTGGAATAGTTAGAGCATGGGCTTGCATCTCTGAAAGTTGAGGAAGGTGAATGTCGAGCGGAAACTCATCAACAGGGCTACTAGTTCCCAGAAGATCCGTAAAATAACTCACTGCAATATCAGCAATCTTACGGTGACCAAATTGAATGATACCATCAGAATCTTCTAATGCCAAAAGTTTATTAGAATTCCAACGCCCAGCACATTGTTTAAAGAAATACTTATTGTTTCCATCACCACAATTAATCCAATGTGTTCTAGATTTTTGATGAAGGAACTGTTCTTCCATCTTTAAAGCATCAGAATAAGCCTGGGAAAGTCTGCTTTCTTCTTCAAAATCAGCACGGGAAGGCAAGTGGGGCATGGTGCTCTGAAATTGAAGGAGGTTAAATCTGGAAGCTTCTACATTTTGGTGCAAGTTACCTGTATCATTGTTAAGCTGTTTCATAGCCACCTTAACTCTCTTCAGTTTAGAAGTCAAGACAAACCATGGATCACCATTGACAACAAAGTCCCAGGCTCTACGAACCTCCTCTAAGAACGAAGGTTTGTTGATAAGGAAATTGAAGAACTGAAATGGTTTAAAGGTTTTGCACCAAGGTAAACCCAAAACAACAGCAGCAGGAGCATGATCAGAAAGAGTACGAGGCAAGAAATTAGCTACAGCCAATGAGAATTTTTGAATCCAGGAACCATTAACCAGGACTCGATCTAATTTCCGAAAAATTGGGTCTTGAATACAACTATTCCACCAAGTGAGATGCAAACCAATGCTTTTAAGATCCACCATACCAATCTGGGCTAAACAGTCTTTAAATTCAGTCATGCCAATATTCCAATCACCATTACCACCCATATTTTCATTGGAATCAATGTAAGTGTTGAAATCACCACTGATACACCAAGCAGAATCACCAATAATGCCACTGAAAGCAACCAAGTCATTCCATAAACTACGACGATTAGTGTAAGTGTTAAAAGCGTAGACATAGGAAACAAAAAAATGGATGCCAGGTTGGTCTATTCTGGAGACCGAACAGTGAGTAAGCTGAGCAGATTGAGCTACAATGGAAACATTCCAAATGTTAGAATCCCAACCAACCCATATACGACCATTAGGATCAAAATCATAATTGAAAACCCACTGAAAACGATTATTCACCGCTCTAGAGATAGTAGCTGCTAAATTATTTTCTACTCTAGTTTCTAGTAAAGCAACAAAAGCAGGCTTATTATGCAAAATAAAGTCCTTAATGCAAGCAATTTTATTATTAAGCCCTCTTACATTAAAGGAGCAAAAATCGATCATAAAACTGATTTATGAAGGGTTAGAGAAAGCCTGGGCCTTCCTCAGCTTACGCTTTGCAGATTTTGTGAGTTTACCCAGCCCTAACTTTTTGTCAATTTCATCAACTTGGACCAGGTTCTTGAAATTTGAATCAGGTTCCGGGGAAGAGTACCCCAAACTAGTAGGAGAATGAACTGAATGTGCTGAACCCGGAGTCACAGCTGATTTGCACTTTGCGACTTTACGCCCAACCTCAGTCCAGCCCTCATCCACAGTGGGTGCTGGCTTGTCCACAACAATCTCAACACCACAAACAGGTTTTTTGACTTCAACAACTTCGTCAACTTCAGATCTAGCCATGGTAGGTTCAGTAGGCTCAGGAGGGGAAGGTTTTTTCTGGACCCATATTCTCTTTGTTACAGGGCACGCTGAGATTAAGTGTCCAATAGCTTTACAACCAGAACATACAAAAGGTTTTTGCACATACTCCACCACGACATCTACCACAGATTTTGTACCATTAGTATCAAGCGCCATCACAGGAATCTTATTCGGAAGATCATCCCCAACTTTATATTGCACACACAGCTTAGCAAAGGGAAGCATTTCCAATTTAGATGTTAGAGAATCTGCACATAGCGGCGTACCTATCACACTAGCAATATGGCTCAGGCCTTCCTCCGTCCAATAACAATCCGGAATATTACTTAATTTGACCCAAAGTGGGAGGCTGGTAACACTCTTTTCCCCTGCTGAGGCACCCCAATCACTAAGAAGCAGAGGCCTGCGATTGAAATGCCAAGTGCCACGAGAGAGAACTGCATTCTTTTCAGCCAAACCAGAAAATTTAAACACAAAAGTAGAGCTATTCTTCTGAAAGACATTAAGAAGACCACGAGGACCCCAAAGTTTTTTTGCAATATCATTTACCACATTGAAACTAAGTATCCCTTTTGTGAACACACCAACCACACAGCATTTAAATTTTTCTAGCCCTCGTTTAAGCACGTCATCTGGTGGCTCAACTATCTTAACATCAGGAGGCAAAGGACAGTAAGAGAACTTAACCTCATTAATCACCGGGGGAGGAGATTTAAGCACAGACGACCAATTTTTTACGGGGGCTTCAACATCAAAAGGAGTATCTGTCACAATAGAAACAGATCTAGGAGCAACTTTAGGTAAAGTAGGAAAATCGCTTACAAACCCAGCTGAGTCTTCCTTTGCTGTAGGGAACAAATTTTCCACTTTAGTGCTTGAGGTACCTGCAATCCCTGCCTCAGAACCTGTTTGAGGCAAATTGACAAACACTTTGTCTGCATCAGTTTGGCTTTGAACCAACTTTGGAAGTCCAAACTCATCTCTCCCATCTACGAAAATCCCAGGACTCCTAGCATTTCTACCCAGACCTAGACCCTTGTTGAAGTCATGCGCCTTAGCAACAGTCGCTCTATCGACCTCATCAATAGATATCCCTTTCTTCACTAAAAGATGATGCAACTCCTGAATACGACGTCTAGCTTGGGTAAGCTCCTCACGTTCTCGCCGGCTAACATCAAAAGCAGCCTTAACTGCAGGGTTAGCAGCTGCAAAACACATGTTTTGTTCTAGATCTGTAAACTGGTTACGTTCACTTGAGGTTTCATCTTCAACTGGTATACCCCCAGAGGAACTAATTCGAACTCTAGAGGTTCGACCCTTTTCCATCTGCTGAGCCCTCCAAATCGCACTCTTTGGACTTAGCGTCTCATCACTATCCTCAGAAATACCCTCTACAACAGCTCCTGTATCAAATTTGGGGTCATACACCCCCAAGCCCACTTCAGGTGAAGAGAAACCCCCCCAACCTCCAAAGGAGCGACACCGTCTTGCATAAACCCTAGAACACCATCTGAAACACAGAAAGAGCCTTGGCTGACCATTGAAGAACTAGAGGAAATATAAATATAAGAAATATAGTGTATAGGTGAAAGAAGAGAAGAGGTGGATTCGTGAAAGGAAAAGGTAATGGAAGATGAGGGTTTAGAGATAGGCGCCTGCAAGAGAAGACCTAACCTAGAGAGAAGGGGGAGGAAAAGTTTAGAGAGAGAAACATTTTTTTCATCTTCACGAAATGTTTTTGTTGTTTCCATATTCAAATGAGTGAAGAATAAAGCCAGAAGTTGTTTCCAAGTTTGAACGAGTCAAGAATGAAGCCTCAAATTGTTACGAATTAGGTTCATGTTCAAATGAGCCAAGAATGGTCCCAGTAGAGTTATGTCGTTTCTATGTTCAACGGAGTCGAGAATGAAGCTTACGAATTCGTTTCATGTTATAATTAGCCAAGAATGGTCGTACATGAGTTTACAAGTTTTTTCGATGTGCAAACGAGTCAATAATAAAGCTACAAGTTCGAACAAGTCAAGAATGATGCTACAAGAGTTTACAAGTAGTTTGCAAGTTCAAACGGGTAAAAAATAAAGCTACAAGTTGGTTTCACGGTAAAACGAGTTGAGAATGGTGCTATAAGTTGTTTCCGAGCTCGAACGAGTCAAGAATAATTCTAGAAGAGTTCAAGGTGTTTCTATGTTAAAACGAGTCAAAAATGAAGCTACAAGTTATTTCCATGTTGAACGAGTCAAGAATGAAGCCTCAAATTGTTATGAATTGGTTTCATGTTCAAATGAGCCAAGAATGGTCCTAAAATTGTTTACAAGGTGTTTCCATGTTAAAACAAGTCAAAAATGAAGCTATAAATTGTTTACATGTTCTAACAAGTCAAGAATGATGCTAGAAGAGTTTACATGTTGTTTCCATGTTCGAATGGGCCAAGAATGAAGCTACAACTTGTTTGCAAGTTCGAACGAGTCAAGAATGATAATACAAGAGTTTACAAGTTGTTTCCTTATTCAAATGAGTCAAGAAAGAAGCCACAAGTTGTTTCCAAGTTTGAACGAGTCAAGAATGAAGCCTCAAATTGTTACGAATTAGGTTCATGTTCAAATGAGTCAAGAATGAACCCTCAAATTGTTACGAATTGGTTTCATGTTCAAATGAGCCAAAAATGGTCCTATAATTGTTTACAAGGTGTTTCCATGTTAAAACGAGTCAAAAATGAAGCTATAAGTTGTTTACAAGTTTGAACAAGTCAAGAATGATGCTAGAAGAGTTTACAAGTTGTTTCCATGTTCGAATGAGTCAAGAATGAAGCTACAAGTTATTTCCATGTTCGAACGAGTCAAGAATGAAGCCTCAAATTGTTACGAATTGGTTTCATGTTCAAATGAGCCCAGAATGGTCCTACAATTGTTTACAAGGTGTTTCCATGTTAAAACGAGTCAAAAACGAAGCTATAAGTTGTTTACAAGTTCGAACAAGTCAAGAATGATGCTAGAAGAGTTTACAAGTTGTTTCCATGTTCGAATGAGTCAAGAATGAAACTACAACTTGTTTGCAAGTTCGAACGAGTCAATAAAGATAATACAAGATTTTACAAGTTGTTTCCATATTCAAATGAGTGAAGAATAAAGCCAGAAGTTGTTTCCAAGTTTGAACGAGTCAGGAATGAAGCCTCAAATTGTTACGAATTAGGTTCATGTTCAAATGATCCAAGAATGGTCCCAGTAGAGTTATGTCGTTTCTATGTTCAACGGAGTCGAGAATGAAGCTTACGAATTCGTTTCATGTTATAATTAGCCAAGAATGGTCGTACATGAGTTTACAAGTTTTTTCGATGTGCAAACGAGTCAATAATAAAGCTACAAGTTCGAACGAGTCAAGAATGATGCTACAAGAGTTTACAAGTAGTTTGCAAGTTCAAACGGGTAAAAAATAAAGCTACAAGTTTGTTTCACGGTTAAACGAGTTGAGAATGGAGCTATAAGTTGTTTCCGAGCTCGAACGAGTCAAGAATAATTCTAGAAGAGTTCAAGGTGTTTCCATGTTAAAACGAGTCAAAAATGAAGCTACAAGTTATTTCTATGTTGAACGAGTCAAGAATGAAGCCTCAAATTGTTATGAATTGGTTTCATGTTCAAATGAGCCAAAAATGGTCCTAAAATTGTTTACAAGGTGTTTCCATGTTAAAACGAGTCAAAAATGAAGCTATAAAGTGTTTACATGTTCGAACAAGTCAAGAATGATGCTAGAAGAGTTTACATGTTGTTTCCATGTTCGAATGGGTCAAGAATGAAGCTACAACTTGTTTGCAAGTTCGAACGAGTCAATAAAGATAATACAAGATTTTACAAGTTGTTTCCATATTCAAATGAGTCAAGAAAGAAGCCACAAGTTGTTTCCAAGTTTGAACGAGTCAAGAATGAAGTCTCAAATTGTTACAAATTAGGTTCATGTTCAAATGAGCCAAGAATGGTCCCAGAAGAGTTATGTCGTTTCCATGTTCAACGGAGTCAAGAATGAAGCTTACGAATTGGTTTCATGTTATAATTAGCCAAGAATGGTCGTACATCAGTTTACAAGTTGTTTCGATGTGCAAACGAGTCAATAATAAAGCTACAAGTTCGAACGAGTCAAGAATGATGCTACAAGAGTTTACAAGTAGTTTCCAAGTTCAAACGGGTAAAGAATGAAGCTACAAGTTATTTTCACGGTGAAACGAGTCGAGAATGAAGCGATAAGTTGTTTCTGTGCTCGAACGAGTCAAAAATAATGCTACAAGAGTTTACAAGTTGGTTCCATGTTCAAACAAGTCAAGATGAAGCTACAAGTTATTTCCATGTTCGAAGAAGTCAAGAATGAACCCTCAAATTGTTACGAATTGGTTTCATGTTCAAATGAGCCAAAAATGGTCCTATAATTGTTTACAAGGTGTTTCCATGTTAAAACGAGTCAAAAATGAAGCTATAAGTTGTTTACAAGTTTGAACAAGTCAAGAATGATGCTAGAAGAGTTTACAAGTTGTTTCCATGTTCGAATGAGTCCAGAATGAAGCTACAAGTTATTTCCATGTTCGAACGAGTCAAGAATGAAGCCTCAAATTGTTACGAATTGGTTTCATGTTCAAATGAGCCCAGAATGGTCCTACAATTGTTTACAAGGTGTTTCCATGTTAAAACGAGTCAAAAACGAAGCTATAAGTTGTTTACAAGTTCGAACAAGTCAAGAATGATGCTAGAAGAGTTTACAAGTTGTTTCCATGTTCGAATGAGTCAAGAATGAAACTACAACTTGTTTGCAAGTTCGAACGAGTCAATAAAGATAATACAAGATTTTACAAGTTGTTTCCATATTCAAATGAGTGAAGAATAAAGCCAGAAGTTGTTTCCAAGTTTGAACGAGTCAGGAATGAAGCCTCAAATTGTTACGAATTAGGTTCATGTTCAAATGATCCAAGAATGGTCCCAGTAGAGTTATGTCGTTTCTATGTTCAACGGAGTCGAGAATGAAGCTTACGAATTCGTTTCATGTTATAATTAGCCAAGAATGGTTGTACATGAGTTTACAAGTTTTTTCGATGTGCAAACGAGTCAATAATAAAGCTACAAGTTCGAACGAGTCAAGAATGATGCTACAAGAGTTTACAAGTAGTTTGCAAGTTCAAACGGGTAAAAAATAAAGCTACAAGTTTGTTTCACGGTTAAACGAGTTGAGAATGGAGCTATAAGTTGTTTCCGAGCTCGAACGAGTCAAGAATAATTCTAGAAGAGTTCAAGGTGTTTCCATGTTAAAACGAGTCAAAAATGAAGCTACAAGTTATTTCTATGTTGAACGAGTCAAGAATGAAGCCTCAAATTGTTATGAATTGGTTTCATGTTCAAATGAGCCAAAAATGGTCCTAAAATTGTTTACAAGGTGTTTCCATGTTAAAACGAGTCAAAAATGAAGCTATAAAGTGTTTACATGTTCGAACAAGTCAAGAATGATGCTAGAAGAGTTTACATGTTGTTTCCATGTTCGAATGGGTCAAGAATGAAGCTACAACTTGTTTGCAAGTTCGAACGAGTCAATAAAGATAATACAAGATTTTACAAGTTGTTTCCATATTCAAATGAGTCAAGAAAGAAGCCACAAGTTGTTTCCAAGTTTGAACGAGTCAAGAATGAAGTCTCAAATTGTTACAAATTAGGTTCATGTTCAAATGAGCCAAGAATGGTCCCAGAAGAGTTATGTCGTTTCCATGTTCAACGGAGTCAAGAATGAAGCTTACGAATTGGTTTCATGTTATAATTAGCCAAGAATGGTCGTACATCAGTTTACAAGTTGTTTCGATGTGCAAACGAGTCAATAATAAAGCTACAAGTTCGAACGAGTCAAGAATGATGCTACAAGAGTTTACAAGTAGTTTCCAAGTTCAAACGGGTAAAGAATGAAGCTACAAGTTGTTTTCACGGTGAAACGAGTCGAGAATGAAGCGATAAGTTATTTCTATGCTCGAACGAGTCAAAAATAATGCTACAAGAGTTTACAAGTTGGTTCCATGTTCAAACAAGTTAAGATGAAGCTACAAGTTATTTCCATGTTCGAACGAGTCAAGAATGAACCCTCAAATTGTTACGAATTGGTTTCATGTTCAAATGAGCCAAAAATGGTCCTATAATTGTTTACAAGGTGTTTCCATGCTAAAACGAGTCAAAAACGAAGCTATAAGTTGTTTACAAGTTCGAACAAGTCAAGAATGATGCTAGAAGAGTTTACAAGTTGTTTCCATGTTCGAATGAGTCAAGAATGAAACTACAACTTGTTTGCAAGTTCGAACGAGTCAATAAAGATAATACAAGATTTTACAAGTTGTTTCCATATTCAAATGAGTGAAGAATAAAGCCAGAAGTTGTTTCCAAGTTTGAACGAGTCAAGAATGAAGCCTCAAATTGTTACGAATTAGGTTCATGTTCAAATGAGCCAAGAATGGTCCCAGTAGAGTTATGTCGTTTCTATGTTCAACGGAGTCGAGAATGAAGCTTACGAATTCGTTTCATGTTATAATTAGCCAAGAATGGTCGTACATGAGTTTACAAGTTTTTTCGATGTGCAAACGAGTCAATAATAAAGCTACAAGTTCGAACAAGTCAAGAATGATGCTACAAGAGTTTACAAGTAGTTTGCAAGTTCAAACGGGTAAAAAATAAAGCTACAAGTTGGTTTCACGGTAAAACGAGTTGAGAATGGTGCTATAAGTTGTTTCCGAGCTCGAACGAGTCAAGAATAATTCTAGAAGAGTTCAAGGTGTTTCTATGTTAAAACGAGTCAAAAATGAAGCTACAAGTTATTTCCATGTTGAACGAGTCAAGAATGAAGCCTCAAATTGTTATGAATTGGTTTCATGTTCAAATGAGCCAAGAATGGTCCTAAAATTGTTTACAAGGTGTTTCCATGTTAAAACAAGTCAAAAATGAAGCTATAAATTGTTTACATGTTCTAACAAGTCAAGAATGATGCTAGAAGAGTTTACATGTTGTTTCCATGTTCGAATGGGCCAAGAATGAAGCTACAACTTGTTTGCAAGTTCGAACGAGTCAAGAATGATAATACAAGAGTTTACAAGTTGTTTCCTTATTCAAATGAGTCAAGAAAGAAGCCACAAGTTGTTTCCAAGTTTGAACGAGTCAAGAATGAAGCCTCAAATTGTTACGAATTAGGTTCATGTTCAAATGAGTCAAGAATGAACCCTCAAATTGTTACGAATTGGTTTCATGTTCAAATGAGCCAAAAATGGTCCTATAATTGTTTACAAGGTGTTTCCATGTTAAAACGAGTCAAAAATGAAGCTATAAGTTGTTTACAAGTTTGAACAAGTCAAGAATGATGCTAGAAGAGTTTACAAGTTGTTTCCATGTTCGAATGAGTCAAGAATGAAGCTACAAGTTATTTCCATGTTCGAACGAGTCAAGAATGAAGCCTCAAATTGTTACGAATTGGTTTCATGTTCAAATGAGCCCAGAATGGTCCTACAATTGTTTACAAGGTGTTTCCATGTTAAAACGAGTCAAAAACGAAGCTATAAGTTGTTTACAAGTTCGAACAAGTCAAGAATGATGCTAGAAGAGTTTACAAGTTGTTTCCATGTTCGAATGAGTCAAGAATGAAACTACAACTTGTTTGCAAGTTCGAACGAGTCAATAAAGATAATACAAGATTTTACATGTTGTTTCCATATTCAAATGAGTGAAGAATAAAGCCAGAAGTTGTTTCCAAGTTTGAACGAGTCAGGAATGAAGCCTCAAATTGTTACGAATTAGGTTCATGTTCAAATGATCCAAGAATGGTCCCAGTAGAGTTATGTCGTTTCTATGTTCAACGGAGTCGAGAATGAAGCTTACGAATTCGTTTCATGTTATAATTAGCCAAGAATGGTCGTACATGAGTTTAGAAGTTTTTTCGATGTGCAAACGAGTCAATAATAAAGCTACAAGTTCGAACGAGTCAAGAATGATGCTACAAGAGTTTACAAGTAGTTTGCAAGTTCAAACGGGTAAAAAATAAAGCTACAAGTTTGTTTCACGGTTAAACGAGTTGAGAATGGAGCTATAAGTTGTTTTCGAGCTCGAACGAGTCAAGAATAATTCTAGAAGAGTTCAAGGTGTTTCCATGTTAAAACGAGTCAAAAATGAAGCTACAAGTTATTTCCATGTTGAACGAGTCAAGAATGAAGCCTCAAATTGTCATGAATTGGTTTCATGTTCAAATGAGCCAAAAATGGTCCTAAAATTGTTTACAAGGTGTTTCCATGTTAAAACGAGTCAAAAATGAAGCTATAAAGTGTTTACATGTTCGAACAAGTCAAGAATGATGCTAGAAGAGTTTACATGTTGTTTCCATGTTCGAATGGGTCAAGAATGAAGCTACAACTTGTTTGCAAGTTCGAACGAGTCAATAAAGATAATACAAGATTTTACAAGTTGTTTCCATATTCAAATGAGTCAAGAAAGAAGCCACAAGTTGTTTCCAAGTTTGAACGAGTCAAGAATGAAGTCTCAAATTGTTACAAATTAGGTTCATGTTCAAATGAGCCAAGAATGGTCCTAGAAGAGTTATGTCGTTTCCATGTTCAACGGAGTCAAGAATGAAGCTTACGAATTGGTTTCATGTTATAATTAGCCAAGAATGGTCGTACATCAGTTTACAAGTTGTTTCGATGTGCAAACGAGTCAATAATAAAGCTACAAGTTCGAACGAGTCAAGAATGATGCTACAAGAGTTTACAAGTAGTTTCCAAGTTCAAACGGGTAAAGAATGAAGCTACAAGTTGTTTTCACGGTGAAACGAGTCGAGAATGAAGCGATAAGTTGTTTCTGTGCTCGAACGAGTCAAAAATAATGCTACAAGAGTTTACAAGTTGGTTCCATGTTCAAACAAGTCAAGATGAAGCTACAAGTTATTTCCATGTTCGAACGAGTCAAGAATGAACCCTCAAATTGTTACGAATTGGTTTCATGTTCAAATGAGCCAAAAATGGTCCTACAATTGTTTACAAGGTGTTTCCATGTTAAAACGAGTCAAAAACGAAGCTATAAGTTGTTTACATGTTCGAACAAGTCAAGAATGATGCTAGAAGAGTTTACAAGTTGTTTCCATGTTCGAATGAGTCAAGAATGAAACTACAACTTGTTTGCAAGTTCGAACGAGTCAATAAAGATAATACAAGATTTTACAAGTTGTTTCCATATTCAAATGAGTGAAGAATAAAGCCAGAAGTTGTTTCCAAGTTTGAACGAGTCAAGAATGAAGCCTCAAATTGTTACGAATTAGGTTCATGTTCAAATGAGCCAAGAATGGTCCCAGTAGAGTTATGTCGTTTCTATGTTCAACGGAGTCGAGAATGAAGCTTACGAATTCGTTTCATGTTATAATTAGCCAAGAATGGTCGTACATGAGTTTAGAAGTTTTTTCGATGTGCAAACGAGTCAATAATAAAGCTACAAGTTCGAACGAGTCAAGAATGATGCTACAAGAGTTTACAAGTAGTTTGCAAGTTCAAACGGGTAAAAAATAAAGCTACAAGTTTGTTTCACGGTTAAACGAGTTGAGAATGGAGCTATAAGTTGTTTCCGAGCTCGAACGAGTCAAGAATAATTCTAGAAGAGTTCAAGGTGTTTCCATGTTAAAACGAGTCAAAAATGAAGCTACACGTTATTTCCATGTTGAACGAGTCAAGAATGAAGCCTCAAATTGTTATGAATTGGTTTCATGTTCAAATGAGCCAAAAATGGTCCTAAAATTGTTTACAAGGTGTTTCCATGTTAAAACGAGTCAAAAATGAAGCTATAAAGTGTTTACATGTTCGAACAAGTCAAGAATGATGCTAGAAGAGTTTACATGTTGTTTTCATGTTCGAATGGGTCAAGAATGAAGCTACAACTTGTTTGCAAGTTCGAACGAGTCAATAAAGATAATACAAGATTTTACAAGTTGTTTCCATATTCAAATGAGTCAAGAAAGAAGCCACAAGTTGTTTCCAAGTTTGAACGAGTCAAGAATGAAGTCTCAAATTGTTACAAATTAGGTTCATGTTCAAATGAGCCAAAAATGGTCCCAGAAGAGTTATGTCGTTTCCATGTTCAACGGAGTCAAGAATGAAGCTTACGAATTGGTTTCATGTTATAATTAGCCAAGAATGGTCGTACATCAGTTTACAAGTTGTTTCGATGTGCAAACGAGTCAATAATAAAGCTACAAGTTCGAACGAGTCAAGAATGATGCTACAAGAGTTTACAAGTAGTTTCCAAGTTCAAACGGGTAAAGAATGAAGCTACAAGTTGTTTTCACGGTGAAACGAGTCGAGAATGAAGCGATAAGTTGTTTCTGTGCTCGAACGAGTCAAAAATAATGCTACAAGAGTTTACAAGTTGGTTCCATGTTCAAACAAGTCAAGATGAAGCTACAAGTTATTTCCATGTTCGAACGAGTCAAGAATGAACCCTCAAATTGTTACGAATTGGTTTCATGTTCAAATGAGCCAAAAATGGTCCTACAATTGTTTACAAGGTGTTTCCATGTTAAAACGAGTCAAAAACGAAGCTATAAGTTGTTTACAAGTTCGAACAAGTCAAGAATGATGCTAGAAGAGTTTACAAGTTGTTTCCATGTTCGAATGAGTCAAGAATGAAACTACAACTTGTTTGCAAGTTCGAACGAGTCAATAAAGATAATACAAGATTTTACAAGTTGTTTCCATATTCAAATGAGTGAAGAATAAAGCCAGAAGTTGTTTCCAAGTTTGAACGAGTCAGGAATGAAGCCTCAAATTGTTACGAATTAGGTTCATGTTCAAATGATCCAAGAATGGTCCCAGTAGAGTTATGTCTTTTCTATGTTCAACGGAGTCGAGAATGAAGCTTACGAATTCGTTTCATGTTATAATTAGCCAAGAATGGTCGTACATGAGTTTAGAAGTTTTTTCGATGTGCAAACGAGTCAATAATAAAGCTACAAGTTCGAACGAGTCAAGAATGATGCTACAAGAGTTTACAAGTAGTTTGCAAGTTCAAACGGGTAAAAAATAAAGCTACAAGTTTGTTTCACGGTTAAACGAGTTGAGAATGGAGCTATAAGTTGTTTCCGAGCTCGAACGAGTCAAGAATAATTCTAGAAGAGTTCAAGGTGTTTCCATGTTAAAACGAGTCAAAAATGAAGCTACAAGTTATTTCCATGTTGAACGAGTCAAGAATGAAGCCTCAAATTGTTATGAATTGGTTTCATGTTCAAATGAGCCAAAAATGGTCCTAAAATTGTTTACAAGGTGTTTCCACGTTAAAACGAGTCAAAAATGAAGCTATAAAGTGTTTACATGTTCGAACAAGTCAAGAATGATGCTAGAAGAGTTTACATGTTGTTTCCATGTTCGAATGGGTCAAGAATGAAGCTACAACTTGTTTGCAAGTTCGAACGAGTCAATAAAGATAATACAAGATTTTACAAGTTGTTTCCATATTCAAATGAGTCAAGAAAGAAGCCACTAGTTGTTTCCAAGTTTGAACGAGTCAAGAATGAAGTCTCAAATTGTTACAAATTAGGTTCATGTTCAAATGAGCCAAAAATGGTCCCAGAAGAGTTATGTCGTTTCCATGTTCAACGGAGTCAAGAATGAAGCTTACGAATTGGTTTCATGTTATAATTAGCCAAGAATGGTCGTACATCAGTTTACAAGTTGTTTCGATGTGCAAACGAGTCAATAATAAAGCTACAAGTTCGAACGAGTCAAGAATGATGCTACAAGAGTTTACAAGTAGTTTCCAAGTTCAAACGGGTAAAGAATGAAGCTACAAGTTGTTTTCACGGTGAAACGAGTCGAGAATGAAGCGATAAGTTGTTTCTGTGCTCGAACGAGTCAAGAATAATGCTACAAGAGTTTACAAGTTGTTTCCATGTTCAAACAAGTCAAGATGAAGCTACAAGTTATTTCCATGTTCGAACGAGTCAAGAATGAACCCTCAAATTGTTACGAATTGGTTTCATGTTCAAATGAGCCAAAAATGGTCCTATAATTGTTTACAAGGTGTTTCCATGTTAAAACGAGTCAAAAATGAAGCTATAAGTTGTTTACAAGTTTGAACAAGTCAAGAATGATGCTAGAAGAGTTTACAAGTTGTTTCCATGTTCGAATGAGTCAAGAATGAAGCTAAAAGTTATTTCCATGTTCGAACGAGTCAAGAATGAAGCCTCAAATTGTTACGAATTGGTTTCATGTTCAAATGAGCCCAGAATGGTCCTACAATTGTTTACAAGGTGTTTCCATGTTAAAACGAGTCAAAAACGAAGCTATAAGTTGTTTACAAGTTCGAACAAGTCAAGAATGATGCTAGAAGAGTTTACAAGTTGTTTCCATGTTTGAATGAGTCAAGAATGAAACTACAACTTGTTTGCAAGTTCGAACGAGTCAATAAAGATAATTCAAGATTTTACAAGTTGTTTCCATATTCAAATGAGTGAAGAATAAAGCCAGAAGTTGTTTCCAAGTTTGAACGAGTCAAGAATGAAGCCTCAAATTGTTACGAATTAGGTTCATGTTCAAATGAGCCAAGAATGGTCCCAGTAGAGTTATGTCGTTTCTATGTTCAACGGAGTCGAGAATGAAGCTTACGAATTCGTTTCATGTTATAATTAGCCAAGAATGGTCGTACATGAGTTTAGAAGTTTTTTCGATGTGCAAACGAGTCAATAATAAAGCTACAAGTTCGAACGAGTCAAGAATGATGCTACAAGAGTTTACAAGTAGTTTGCAAGTTCAAACGGGTAAAAAATAAAGCTACAAGTTTGTTTCACGGTTAAACGAGTTGAGAATCTAGCTATAAGTTGTTTTCGAGCTCGAACGAGTCAAGAATAATTCTAGAAGAGTTCAAGGTGTTTCCATGTTAAAACGAGTCAAAAATGAAGCTACAAGTTATTTCCATGTTGAACGAGTCAAGAATGAAGCCTCAAATTGTTATGAATTGGTTTCATGTTCAAATGAGCCAAAAATGGTCCTAAAATTGTTTACAAGGTGTTTCCATGTTAAAACGAGTCAAAAATGAAGCTATAAAGTGTTTACATGTTCGAACAAGTCAAGAATGATGCTAGAAGAGTTTACATGTTGTTTCCATGTTCGAATGGGTCAAGAATGAAGCTACAACTTGTTTGCAAGTTCGAACGAGTCAATAAAGATAATACAAGATTTTACAAGTTGTTTCCATATTCAAATGAGTCAAGAAAGAAGCCACAAGTTGTTTCCAAGTTTGAACGAGTCAAGAATGAAGTCTCAAATTGTTACAAATTAGGTTCATGTTCAAATGAGCCAAGAATGGTCCCAGAAGAGTTATGTCGTTTCCATGTTCAACGGAGTCAAGAATGAAGCTTACGAATTGGTTTCATGTTATAATTAGCCAAGAATGGTCGTACATCAGTTTACAAGTTGTTTCGATGTGCAAACGAGTCAATAATAAAGCTACAAGTTCGAACGAGTCAAGAATGATGCTACAAGAGTTTACAAGTAGTTTCCAAGTTCAAACGGGTAAAGAATGAAGCTACAAGTTGTTTTCACGGTGAAACGAGTCGAGAATGAAGCGATAAGTTGTTTCTGTGCTCGAACGAGTCAAAAATAATGCTACAAGAGTTTACAAGTTGGTTCCATGTTCAAACAAGTCAAGATGAAGCTACAAGTTATTTCCATGTTCGAACGAGTCAAGAATGAACCCTCAAATTGTTACGAATTGGTTTCATGTTCAAATGAGCCAAAAATGGTCCTATAATTGTTTACAAGGTGTTTCCATGTTAAAACGAGTCAAAAATGAAGCTATAAGTTGTTTACAAGTTTGAACAAGTCAAGAATGATGCTAGAAGAGTTTACAAGTTGTTTCCATGTTCGAATGAGTCAAGAATGAAGCTACAAGTTATTTCCATGTTCGAACGAGTCAAGAATGAAGCCTCAAATTGTTACGAATTGGTTTCATGTTCAAATGAGCCCAGAATGGTCCTACAATTGTTTACAAGGTGTTTCCATGTTAAAACAAGTCAAAAACGAAGCTATAAGTTGTTTACATGTTCGAACAAGTCAAGAATGATGCTAGAAGAGTTTACAAGTTGTTTCCATGTTCGAATGAGTCAAGAATGAAACTACAACTTGTTTGCAAGTTCGAACGAGTCAATAAAGATAATACAAGATTTTACAAGTTGTTTCCATATTCAAATGAGTGAAGAATAAAGCCAGAAGTTGTTTCCAAGTTTGAACGAGTCAAGAATGAAGCCTCAAATTGTTACGAATTAGGTTCATGTTCAAATGAGCCAAGAATGGTCCCAGTAGAGTTATGTCATTTCTATGTTCAACGGAGTCGAGAATGAAGCTTACGAATTCGTTTCATGTTATAATTAGCCAAGAATGGTCGTACATGAGTTTACAAGTTTTTTCGATGTGCAAACGAGTCAATAATAAAGCTACAAGTTCGAACGAGTCAAGAATGATGCTACAAGAGTTTACAAGTAGTTTGCAAGTTCAAACGGGTAAAAAATAAAGCTACAAGTTGGTTTCACGGTTAAACGAGTTGAGAATGGTGCTATAAGTTGTTTCCGAGCTCGAATGAGTCAAGAATAATTCTAGAAGAGTTCAAGGTGTTTCTATGTTAAAACGAGTCAAAAATGAAGCTACAAGTTATTTCCATGTTGAACGAGTCAAGAATGAAGCCTCAAATTGTTATGAATTGGTTTCATGTTCAAATGAGCCAAGAATGGTCCTAAAATTGTTTACAAGGTGTTTCCATGTTAAAACGAGTCAAAAATGAAGCTATAAATTGTTTACATGTTCTAACAAGTCAAGAATGATGCTAGAAGAGTTTACATGTTGTTTCCATGTTCGAATGGGCCAAGAATGAAGCTACAACTTGTTTGCAAGTTCGAACGAGTCAAGAATGATAATACAGGAGTTTACAAGTTGTTTCCTTATTCAAATGACTCAAGAAAGAAGCCACAAGTTGTTTCCAAGTTTGAACGAGTCAAGAATGAAGCCTCAAATTGTTACGAATTAGGTTCATGTTCAAATGAGCCAAGAATGGTCCCAGAAGAGTTATGTCATTTCCATGTTCAACGGAGTCAAGAATGAAGCTTACGAATTGGTTTCATGTTATAATTAGCCAAGAATGGTCGTACATCAGTTTACAAGTTGTTTCGATGTGCAAACGAGTCAATAATAAAGCTACAAGTTCGAACGAGTCAAGAATGATGCTACAAGAGTTTACAAGTAGTTTCCAAGTTCAAACGGGTAAAGAATGAAGCTACAAGTTGTTTTCACGGTGAAACGAGTCGAGAATGAAGCGATAAGTTGTTTCTGTGCTCGAACGAGTCAAGAATAATGCTACAAGAGTTTACAAGTTGTTTCCATGTTCAAACAAGTCAAGATGAAGCTACAAGTTATTTCCATGTTCGAACGAGTCAAGAATAAACCCTCAAATTGTTACGAATTGGTTTCATGTTCAAATGAGCCAAAAATGGTCCTATAATTGTTTACAAGGTGTTTCCATGTTAAAACGAGTCAAAAATGAAGCTATAAGTTGTTTACAAGTTTGAACAAGTCAAGAATGATGCTAGAAGAGTTTACAAGTTGTTTCCATGTTCGAATGAGTCAAGAATGAAGCTACAAGTTATTTCCATGTTCGAACGAGTCAAGAATGAAGCCTCAAATTGTTACGAATTGGTTTCATGTTCAAATGAGCCCAGAATGGTCCTACAATTGTTTACAAGGTTTTTCCATGTTAAAACGAGTCAAAAACGAAGCTATAAGTTGTTTACAAGTTCGAACAAGTCAAGAATGATGCTAGAAGAGTTTACAAGTTGTTTCCATGTTCGAATGAGTCAAGAATGAAACTACAACTTGTTTGCAAGTTCGAACGAGTCAATAAAGATAATACAAGATTTTACAAGTTGTTTCCATATTCAAATGAGTGAAGAATAAAGCCAGAAGTTGTTTCCAAGTTTGAACAAGTCAGGAATGAAGCCTCAAATTGTTACGAATTAGGTTCATGTTCAAATGATCCAAGAATGGTCCCAGTAGAGTTATGTCGTTTCTATGTTCAACGGAGTCGAGAATGAAGCTTACGAATTCGTTTCATGTTATAATTAGCCAAGAATGGTCGTACATGAGTTTACAAGTTTTTTCGATGTGCAAACGAGTCAATAATAAAGCTACAAGTTCGAACGAGTCAAGAATGATGCTACAAGAGTTTACAAGTAGTTTGCAAGTTCAAACGGGTAAAAAATAAAGCTACAAGTTGGTTTCACGGTTAAACGAGTTGAGAATGGTGCTATAAGTTGTTCCCGAGCTCGAACGAGTCAAGAATAATTCTAGAAGAGTTCAAGGTGTTTCTATGTTAAAACGAGTCAAAAATGAAGCTACAAGTTATTTCCATGTTGAACGAGTCAAGAATGAAGCCTCAAATTGTTATGAATTGGTTTCATGTTCAAATGAGCCAAGAATGGTCCTAAAATTGTTTACAAGGTGTTTCCATGTTAAAACGAGTCAAAAATGAAGCTATAAATTGTTTACATGTTCTAACAAGTCAAGAATGATGCTAGAAGAGTTTACATGTTGTTTCCATGTTCGAATGGGCCAAGAATGAAGCTACAACTTGTTTGCAAGTTCGAACGAGTCAAGAATGATAATACAAGAGTTTACAAGTTGTTTCCTTATTCAAATGAGTCAAGAAAGAAGCCACAAGTTGTTTCCAAGTTTGAACGAGTCAAGAATGAAGCCTCAAATTGTTACGAATTAGGTTCATGTTCAAATGAGCCAAGAATGGTCCCAGAAGAGTTATGTCGTTTCCATGTTCAACGGAGTCAAGAATGAAGCTTACGAATTGGTTTCATGTTATAATTAGCCAAGAATGGTCGTACATCAGTTTACAAGTTGTTTCGATGTGCAAACGAGTCAATAATAAAGCTACAAGTTCGAACGAGTCAAGAATGATGCTACAAGAGTTTACAAGTAGTTTCCAAGTTCAAACGGGTAAAGAATGAAGCTACAAGTTGTTTTCACGGTGAAACGAGTCGAGAATGAAGCGATAAGTTGTTTCTGTGCTCGAACGAGTCAAGAATAATGCTACAAGAGTTTACAAGTTGTTTCCATGTTCAAACAAGTCAAGATGAAGCTACAAGTTATTTCCATGTTCGAACGAGTCAAGAATGAACCCTCAAATTGTTACGAATTGGTTTCATGTTCAAATGAGCCAAAAATGGTCCTATAATTGTTTACAAGGTGTTTCCATGTTAAAACGAGTCAAAAATGAAGCTATAAGTTGTTTACAAGTTTGAACAAGTCAAGAATGATGCTAGAAGAGTTTACAAGTTGTTTCCATGTTCGAATGAGTCAAGAATGAAGCTACAAGTTATTTCCATGTTCGAACGAGTCAAGAATGAAGCCTCAAATTGTTACGAATTGGTTTCATGTTCAAATGAGCCCAGAATGGTCCTACAATTGTTTACAAGGTTTTTCCATGTTAAAACGAGTCAAAAACGAAGCTATAAGTTGTTTACAAGTTCGAACAAGTCAAGAATGATGCTAGAAGAGTTTACAAGTTGTTTCCATGTTCGAATGAGTCAAGAATGAAACTACAACTTGTTTGCAAGTTCGAACGAGTCAATAAAGATAATACAAGATTTTACAAGTTGTTTCCATATTCAAATGAGTGAAGAATAAAGCCAGAAGTTGTTTCCAAGTTTGAACAAGTCAGGAATGAAGCCTCAAATTGTTACGAATTAGGTTCATGTTCAAATGATCCAAGAATGGTCCCAGTAGAGTTATGTCGTTTCTATGTTCAACGGAGTCGAGAATGAAGCTTACGAATTCGTTTCATGTTATAATTAGCCAAGAATGGTCGTACATGAGTTTACAAGTTTTTTCGATGTGCAAACGAGTCAATAATAAAGCTACAAGTTCGAACGAGTCAAGAATGATGCTACAAGAGTTTACAAGTAGTTTGCAAGTTCAAACGGGTAAAAAATAAAGCTACAAGTTGGTTTCACGGTTAAACGAGTTGAGAATGGTGCTATAAGTTGTTCCCGAGCTCGAACGAGTCAAGAATAATTCTAGAAGAGTTCAAGGTGTTTCTATGTTAAAACGAGTCAAAAATGAAGCTACAAGTTATTTCCATGTTGAACGAGTCAAGAATGAAGCCTCAAATTGTTATGAATTGGTTTCATGTTCAAATGAGCCAAGAATGGTCCTAAAATTGTTTACAAGGTGTTTCCATGTTAAAACGAGTCAAAAATGAAGCTATAAATTGTTTACATGTTCTAACAAGTCAAGAATGATGCTAGAAGAGTTTACATGTTGTTTCCATGTTCGAATGGGCCAAGAATGAAGCTACAACTTGTTTGCAAGTTCGAACGAGTCAAGAATGATAATACAAGAGTTTACAAGTTGTTTCCTTATTCAAATGAGTCAAGAAAGAAGCCACAAGTTGTTTCCAAGTTTGAACGAGTCAAGAATGAAGCCTCAAATTGTTACGAATTAGGTTCATGTTCAAATGAGCCAAGAATGGTCCCAGAAGAGTTATGTCGTTTCCATGTTCAACGGAGTCAAGAATGAAGCTTACGAATTGGTTTCATGTTATAATTAGCCAAGAATGGTCGTACATCAGTTTACAAGTTGTTTCGATGTGCAAACGAGTCAATAATAAAGCTACAAGTTCGAACGAGTCAAGAATGATGCTACAAGAGTTTACAAGTAGTTTCCAAGTTCAAACGGGTAAAGAATGAAGCTACAAGTTGTTTTCACGGTGAAACGAGTCGAGAATGAAGCGATAAGTTGTTTCTGTGCTCGAACGAGTCAAGAATAATGCTACAAGAGTTTACAAGTTGTTTCCATGTTCAAACAAGTCAAGATGAAGCTACAAGTTATTTCCATGTTCGAACGAGTCAAGAATGAACCCTCAAATTGTTACGAATTGGTTTCATGTTCAAATGAGCCAAAAATGGTCCTATAATTGTTTACAAGGTGTTTCCATGTTAAAACGAGTCAAAAATGAAGCTATAAGTTGTTTACAAGTTTGAACAAGTCAAGAATGATGCTAGAAGAGTTTACAAGTTGTTTCCATGTTCGAATGAGTCAAGAATGAAGCTACAAGTTATTTCCATGTTCGAACGAGTCAAGAATGAAGCCTCAAATTGTTACGAATTGGTTTCATGTTCAAATGAGCCCAGAATGGTCCTACAATTGTTTACAAGGTTTTTCCATGTTAAAACGAGTCAAAAACGAAGCTATAAGTTGTTTACAAGTTCGAACAAGTCAAGAATGATGCTAGAAGAGTTTACAAGTTGTTTCCATGTTCGAATGAGTCAAGAATGAAACTACAACTTGTTTGCAAGTTCGAACGAGTCAATAAAGATAATACAAGATTTTACAAGTTGTTTCCATATTCAAATGAGTGAAGAATAAAGCCAGAAGTTGTTTCCAAGTTTGAACAAGTCAGGAATGAAGCCTCAAATTGTTACGAATTAGGTTCATGTTCAAATGATCCAAGAATGGTCCCAGTAGAGTTATGTCGTTTCTATGTTCAACGGAGTCGAGAATGAAGCTTACGAATTCGTTTCATGTTATAATTAGCCAAGAATGGTCGTACATGAGTTTACAAGTTTTTTCGATGTGCAAACGAGTCAATAATAAAGCTACAAGTTCGAACGAGTCAAGAATGATGCTACAAGAGTTTACAAGTAGTTTGCAAGTTCAAACGGGTAAAAAATAAAGCTACAAGTTGGTTTCACGGTTAAACGAGTTGAGAATGGTGCTATAAGTTGTTCCCGAGCTCGAACGAGTCAAGAATAATTCTAGAAGAGTTCAAGGTGTTTCTATGTTAAAACGAGTCAAAAATGAAGCTACAAGTTATTTCCATGTTGAACGAGTCAAGAATGAAGCCTCAAATTGTTATGAATTGGTTTCATGTTCAAATGAGCCAAGAATGGTCCTAAAATTGTTTACAAGGTGTTTCCATGTTAAAACGAGTCAAAAATGAAGCTATAAATTGTTTACATGTTCTAACAAGTCAAGAATGATGCTAGAAGAGTTTACATGTTGTTTCCATGTTCGAATGGGCCAAGAATGAAGCTACAACTTGTTTGCAAGTTCGAACGAGTCAAGAATGATAATACAAGAGTTTACAAGTTGTTTCCTTATTCAAATGAGTCAAGAAAGAAGCCACAAGTTGTTTCCAAGTTTGAACGAGTCAAGAATGAAGCCTCAAATTGTTACGAATTAGGTTCATGTTCAAATGAGCCAAGAATGGTCCCAGAAGAGTTATGTCGTTTCCATGTTCAACGGAGTCAAGAATGAAGCTTACGAATTGGTTTCATGTTATAATTAGCCAAGAATGGTCGTACATCAGTTTACAAGTTGTTTCGATGTGCAAACGAGTCAATAATAAAGCTACAAGTTCGAACGAGTCAAGAATGATGCTACAAGAGTTTACAAGTAGTTTCCAAGTTCAAACGGGTAAAGAATGAAGCTACAAGTTGTTTTCACGGTGAAACGAGTCGAGAATGAAGCGATAAGTTGTTTCTGTGCTCGAACGAGTCAAGAATAATGCTACAAGAGTTTACAAGTTGTTTCCATGTTCAAACAAGTCAAGATGAAGCTACAAGTTATTTCCATGTTCGAACGAGTCAAGAATGAACCCTCAAATTGTTACGAATTGGTTTCATGTTCAAATGAGCCAAAAATGGTCCTATAATTGTTTACAAGGTGTTTCCATGTTAAAACGAGTCAAAAATGAAGCTATAAGTTGTTTACAAGTTTGAACAAGTCAAGAATGATGCTAGAAGAGTTTACAAGTTGTTTCCATGTTCGAATGAGTCAAGAATGAAGCTACAAGTTATTTCCATGTTCGAACGAGTCAAGAATGAAGCCTCAAATTGTTACGAATTGGTTTCATGTTCAAATGAGCCCAGAATGGTCCTACAATTGTTTACAAGGTTTTTCCATGTTAAAACGAGTCAAAAACGAAGCTATAAGTTGTTTACAAGTTCGAACAAGTCAAGAATGATGCTAGAAGAGTTTACAAGTTGTTTCCATGTTCGAATGAGTCAAGAATGAAACTACAACTTGTTTGCAAGTTCGAACGAGTCAGTAAAGATAATACAAGATTTTACAAGTTGTTTCCATATTCAAATGAGTGAAGAATAAAGCCAGAAGTTGTTTCCAAGTTTGAACAAGTCAGGAATGAAGCCTCAAATTGTTACGAATTAGGTTCATGTTCAAATGATCCAAGAATGGTCCCAGTAGAGTTATGTCGTTTCTATGTTCAACGGAGTCGAGAATGAAGCTTACGAATTCGTTTCATGTTATAATTAGCCAAGAATGGTCGTACATGAGTTTACAAGTTTTTTCGATGTGCAAACGAGTCAATAATAAAGCTACAAGTTCGAACGAGTCAAGAATGATGCTACAAGAGTTTACAAGTAGTTTGCAAGTTCAAACGGGTAAAAAATAAAGCTATAAGTTGGTTTCACGGTTAAACGAGTTGAGAATGGTGCTATAAGTTGTTCCCGAGCTCGAACGAGTCAAGAATAATTCTAGAAGAGTTCAAGGTGTTTCTATGTTAAAACGAGTCAAAAATGAAGCTACAAGTTATTTCCATGTTGAACGAGTCAAGAATGAAGCCTCAAATTGTTATGAATTGGTTTCATGTTCAAATGAGCCAAGAATGGTCCTAAAATTGTTTACAAGGTGTTTCCATGTTAAAACGAGTCAAAAATGAAGCTATAAATTGTTTACATGTTCTAACAAGTCAAGAATGATGCTAGAAGAGTTTACATGTTGTTTCCATGTTCGAATGGGCCAAGAATGAAGCTACAACTTGTTTGCAAGTTCGAACGAGTCAAGAATGATAATACAAGAGTTTACAAGTTGTTTCCTTATTCAAATGAGTCAAGAAAGAAGCCACAAGTTGTTTCCAAGTTTGAACGAGTCAAGAATGAAGCCTCAAATTGTTACGAATTAGGTTCATGTTCAAATGAGCCAAGAATGGTCCCAGAAGAGTTATGTCGTTTCCATGTTCAACGGAGTCAAGAATGAAGCTTACGAATTGGTTTCATGTTATAATTAGCCAAGAATGGTCGTACATCAGTTTACAAGTTGTTTCGATGTGCAAACGAGTCAATAATAAAGCTACAAGTTCGAACGAGTCAAGAATGATGCTACAAGAGTTTACAAGTAGTTTCCAAGTTCAAACGGGTAAAGAATGAAGCTACAAGTTGTTTTCACGGTGAAACGAGTCGAGAATGAAGCGATAAGTTGTTTCTGTGCTCGAACGAGTCAAGAATAATGCTACAAGAGTTTACAAGTTGTTTCCATGTTCAAACAAGTCAAGATGAAGCTACAAGTTATTTCCATGTTCGAACGAGTCAAGAATGAACCCTCAAATTGTTACGAATTGGTTTCATGTTCAAATGAGCCAAAAATGGTCCTATAATTGTTTACAAGGTGTTTCCATGTTAAAACGAGTCAAAAATGAAGCTATAAGTTGTTTACAAGTTTGAACAAGTCAAGAATGATGCTAGAAGAGTTTACAAGTTGTTTCCATGTTCGAATGAGTCAAGAATGAAGCTACAAGTTATTTCCATGTTCGAACGAGTCAAGAATGAAGCCTCAAATTGTTACGAATTGGTTTCATGTTCAAATGAGCCCAGAATGGTCCTACAATTGTTTACAAGGTTTTTCCATGTTAAAACGAGTCAAAAACGAAGCTATAAGTTGTTTACAAGTTCGAACAAGTCAAGAATGATGCTAGAAGAGTTTACAAGTTGTTTCCATGTTCGAATGAGTCAAGAATGAAACTACAACTTGTTTGCAAGTTCGAACGAGTCAATAAAGATAATACAAGATTTTACAAGTTGTTTCCATATTCAAATGAGTGAAGAATAAAGCCAGAAGTTGTTTCCAAGTTTGAACGAGTCAGGAATGAAGCCTCAAATTGTTACGAATTAGGTTCATGTTCAAATGATCCAAGAATGGTCCCAGTAGAGTTATGTCGTTTCTATGTTCAACGGAGTCGAGAATGAAGCTTACGAATTCGTTTCATGTTATAATTAGCCAAGAATGGTCGTACATGAGTTTACAAGTTTTTTCGATGTGCAAACGAGTCAATAATAAAGCTACAAGTTCGAACGAGTCAAGAATGATGCTACAAGAGTTTACAAGTAGTTTGCAAGTTCAAACGGGTAAAAAATAAAGCTACAAGTTGGTTTCACGGTTAAACGAGTTGAGAATGGTGCTATAAGTTGTTCCCGAGCTCGAACGAGTCAAGAATAATTCTAGAAGAGTTCAAGGTGTTTCTATGTTAAAACGAGTCAAAAATGAAGCTACAAGTTATTTCCATGTTGAACGAGTCAAGAATGAAGCCTCAAATTGTTATGAATTGGTTTCATGTTCAAATGAGCCAAGAATGGTCCTAAAATTGTTTACAAGGTGTTTCCATGTTAAAACGAGTCAAAAATGAAGCTATAAATTGTTTACATGTTCTAACAAGTCAAGAATGATGCTAGAAGAGTTTACATGTTGTTTCCATGTTCGAATGGGCCAAGAATGAAGCTACAACTTGTTTGCAAGTTCGAACGAGTCAAGAATGATAATACAAGAGTTTACAAGTTGTTTCCTTATTCAAATGAGTCAAGAAAGAAGCCACAAGTTGTTTCCAAGTTTGAACGAGTCAAGAATGAAGCCTCAAATTGTTACGAATTAGGTTCTTGTTCAAATGAGCCAAGAATGGTCCTAGAAGAGTTATGTCGTTTCCATGTTCAACGGAGTCAAGAATGAAGCTTACGAATTGGTTTCATGTTATAATTAGCCAAGAATGGTCGTACATCAGTTTACAAGTTGTTTCGATGTGCAAACGAGTCAATAATAAAGCTACAAGTTCGAACGAGTCAAGAATGATGCTACAAGAGTTTACAAGTAGTTTCCAAGTTCAAACGGGTAAAGAATGAAGCTACAAGTTGTTTTCACGGTGAAACGAGTCGAGAATGAAGCGATAAGTTGTTTCTGTGCTCGAACGAGTCAAGAATAATGCTACAAGAGTTTACAAGTTGTTTCCATGTTCAAACAAGTCAAGATGAAGCTACAAGTTATTTCCATGTTCGAACGAGTCAAGAATGAACCCTCAAATTGTTACGAATTGGTTTCATGTTCAAATGAGCCAAAAATGGTCCTATAATTGTTTACAAGGTGTTTCCATGTTAAAACGAGTCAAAAATGAAGCTATAAGTTGTTTACAAGTTTGAACAAGTCAAGAATGATGCTAGAAGAGTTTACAAGTTGTTTCCATGTTCGAATGAGTCAAGAATGAAGCTACAAGTTATTTCCATGTTCGAACGAGTCAAGAATGAAGCCTCAAATTGTTACGAATTGGTTTCATGTTCAAATGAGCCCAGAATGGTCCTACAATTGTTTACAAGGTGTTTCCATGTTAAAACGAGTCAAAAACGAAGCTATAAGTTGTTTACAAGTTCGAACAAGTCAAGAATGATGCTAGAAGAGTTTACAAGTTGTTTCCATGTTCGAATGAGTCAAGAATGAAACTACAACTTGTTTGCAAGTTCGAACGAGTCAATAAAGATAATACAAGATTTTACAAGTTGTTTCCATATTCAAATGAGTGAAGAATAAAGCCAGAAGTTGTTTCCAAGTTTGAACGAGTCAGGAATGAAGCCTCAAATTGTTACGAATTAGGTTCATGTTCAAATGATCCAAGAATGGTCCCAGTAGAGTTATGTCGTTTCTATGTTCAACGGAGTCGAGAATGAAGCTTACGAATTCGTTTCATGTTATAATTAGCCAAGAATGGTCGTACATGAGTTTAGAAGTTTTTTCGATGTGCAAACGAGTCAATAATAAAGCTACAAGTTCGAACGAGTCAAGAATGATGCTACAAGAGTTTACAAGTAGTTTGCAAGTTCAAACGGGTAAAAAATAAAGCTACAAGTTTGTTTCACGGTTAAACGAGTTGAGAATGGAGCTATAAGTTGTTTCCGAGCTCGAACGAGTCAAGAATAATTCTAGAATAGTTCAAGGTGTTTCCATGTTAAAACGAGTCAAAAATGAAGCTACAAGTTATTTCCATGTTGAACGAGTCAAGAATGAAGCCTCAAATTGTTATGAATTGGTTTCATGTTCAAATGAGCCAAAAATGGTCCTAAAATTGTTTACAAGGTGTTTCCATGTTAAAACGAGTCAAAAATGAAGCTATAAAGTGTTTACATGTTCGAACAAGTCAAGAATGATGCTAAAAGAGTTTACATGTTGTTTCCATGTTCGAATGGGTCAAGAATGAAGCTACAACTTGTTTGCAAGTTCGAACGAGTCAATAAAGATAATACAAGATTTTACAAGTTGTTTCCATATTCAAATGAGTCAAGAAAGAAGCCACAAGTTGTTTCCAAGTTTGAACGAGTCAAGAATGAAGCCTCAAATTGTTACGAATTAGGTTCATGTTCAAATGAGCCAAGAATGGTCCCAGAAGAGTTATGTCGTTTCCATGTTCAACGGAGTCAAGAATGAAGCTTACGAATTGGTTTCATGTTATAATTAGCCAAGAATGGTCGTACATCAGTTTACAAGTTGTTTCGATGTGCAAACGAGTCAATAATAAAGCTACAAGTTCGAACGAGTCAAGAATGATGCTACAAGAGTTTACAAGTAGTTTCCAAGTTCAAACGGGTAAAGAATGAAGCTACAAGTTGTTTTCACGGTGAAACGAGTCGAGAATGAAGCGATAAGTTGTTTCTGTGCTCGAACGAGTCAAGAATAATGCTACAAGAGTTTACAAGTTGTTTCCATGTTCAAACAAGTCAAGATGAAGCTACAAGTTATTTCCATGTTCGAACGAGTCAAGAATGAACCCTCAAATTGTTACGAATTGGTTTCATGTTCAAATGAGCCAAAAATGGTCTTATAATTGTTTACAAGGTGTTTCCATGTTAAAACGAGTCAAAAATGAAGCTATAAGTTGTTTACAAGTTTGAACAAGTCAAGAATGATGCTAGAAGAGTTTACAAGTTGTTTCCATGTTCGAATGAGTCAAGAATGAAGCTACAAGTTATTTCCATGTTCGAACGAGTCAAGAATGAAGCCTCAAATTGTTACGAATTGGTTTCATGTTCAAATGAGCCCAGAATGGTCCTACAATTGTTTACAAGGTGTTTCCATGTTAAAACGAGTCAAAAACGAAGCTATAAGTTGTTTACAAGTTCGAACAAGTCAAGAATGATGCTAGAAGAGTTTACAAGTTGTTTCCATGTTCGAATGAGTCAAGAATGAAACTACAACTTGTTTGCAAGTTCGAACGAGTCAATAAAGATAATACAAGATTTTACAAGTTGTTTCCATATTCAAATGAGTGAAGAATAAAGCCAGAAGTTGTTTCCAAGTTTGAACGAGTCAGGAATGAAGCCTCAAATTGTTACGAATTAGGTTCATGTTCAAATGATCCAAGAATGGTCCCAGTAGAGTTATGTCGTTTCTATGTTCAACGGAGTCGAGAATGAAGCTTACGAATTCGTTTCATGTTATAATTAGCCAAGAATGGTCGTACATGAGTTTAGAAGTTTTTTCGATGTGCAAACGAGTCAATAATAAAGCTACAAGTTCGAACGAGTCAAGAATGATGCTACAAGAGTTTACAAGTTCAAACGGGTAAAAAATAAAGCTACAAGTGTGTTTCACGGTTAAACGAGTTGAGAATGGAGCTATAAGTTGTTTCCGAGCTCGAACGAGTCAAGAATAATTCTAGAAGAGTTCAAGGTGTTTCCATGTTAAAACGAGTCAAAAATGAAGCTACAAGTTATTTCCATGTTGAACGAGTCAAGAATGAAGCCTCAAATTGTTATGAATTGGTTTCATGTTCAAATGAGCCAAAAATGGTCCTAAAATTGTTTACAAGGTGTTTCCATGTTAAAACGAGTCAAAAATGAAGCTATAGAGTGTTTACATGTTCGAACAAGTCAAGAATGATGCTAGAAGAGTTTACATGTTGTTTCCATGTTCGAATGGGTCAAGAATGAAGCTACAACTTGTTTGCAAGTTCGAACGAGTCAATAAAGATAATACAAGATTTTACAAGTTGTTTCCATATTCAAATGAGTCAAGAAAGAAGCCACAAGTTGTTTCCAAGTTTGAACGAGTCAAGAATGAAGCCTCAAATTGTTACGAATTAGGTTCATGTTCAAATGAGCCAAGAATGGTCCCAGAAGAATTATGTCGTTTCCATGTTCAACGGAGTCAAGAATGAAGCTTACGAATTGGTTTCATGTTATAATTAGCCAAGAATGGTCGTACATCAGTTTACAAGTTGTTTCGATGTGCAAACGAGTCAATAATAAAGCTACAAGTTCGAACGAGTCAAGAATGATGCTACAAGAGTTTACAAGTAGTTTCCAAGTTCAAACGGGTAAAGAATGAAGCTACAAGTTGTTTTCACGGTGAAACGAGTCGAGAATGAAGCGATAAGTTGTTTCTGTGCTCGAACGAGTCAAAAATAATGCTACAAGAGTTTACAAGTTGGTTCCATGTTCAAACAAGTCAAGATGAAGCTACAAGTTATTTCCATGATCGAACGAGTCAAGAATGAACCCTCAAATTGTTACGAATTGGTTTCATGTTCAAATGAGCCAAAAATGGTCCTATAATTGTTTACAAGGTGTTTCCATGTTAAAACGAGTCAAAAATGAAGCTATAAGTTGTTTACAAGTTTGAACAAGTCAAGAATGATGCTAGAAGAGTTTACAAGTTGTTTCCATGTTCGAATGAGTCAAGAATGAAGCTACAAGTTATTTCCATGTTCGAACGAGTCAAGAATGAAGCCTCAAATTGTTACGAATTGGTTTCATGTTCAAATGAGCCCAGAATGGTCCTACAATTGTTTACAAGGTGTTTCCATGTTAAAACGAGTAAAAAACGAAGCTATAAGTTGTTTACAAGTTCGAACAAGTCAAGAATGATGCTAGAAGAGTTTACAAGTTGTTTCCATGTTCGAATGAGTCAAGAATGAAACTACAACTTGTTTGCAAGTTCGAACGAGTCAATAAAGATAATACAAGATTTTACAAGTTGTTTCCATATTCAAATGAGTGAAGAATAAAGCCAGAAGTTGTTTCCAAGTTTGAACGAGTCAGGAATGAAGCCTCAAATTGTTACGAATTAGGTTCATGTTCAAATGAGCCAAGAATGGTCCCAGTAGAGTTATGTCATTTTTATGTTCAACGGAGTCGAGAATGAAGCTTACGAATTCGTTTCATGTTATAATTAGCCAAGAATGGTCGTACATGAGTTTATAAGTTTTTTCGATGTGCAAACGAGTCAATAATAAAGCTACAAGTTCGAACGAGTCAAGAATGATGCTACAAGAGTTTACAAGTAGTTTGCAAGTTCAAACGGGTAAAAAATAAAGCTACAAGTTTGTTTCACGGTTAAACGAGTTGAGAATGGAGCTATAAGTTGTTTCCGAGCTCGAACGAGTCAAGAATAATTCTAGAAGAGTTCAAGATGTTTCCATGTTAAAACGAGTCAAAAATGAAGCTACAAGTTATTTCCATGTTGAACGAGTCAAGAATGAAGCCTCAAATTGTTATGAATTGGTTTCATGTTCAAATGAGCCAAGAATGGTCCTAAAATTGTTTACAAGGTGTTTCCATGTTAAAATGAGTCAAAAATGAAGCTATAAGTTGTTTACATGTTCGAACAAGTCAAGAATGATGATAGAAGAGTTTACATGTTGTTTCCATGTTCAAATGGGTCAAGAATGAAGCTACAACTTGTTTGCAAGTTCGAACGAGTCAATAAAGATAATACAAGATTTTACAAGTTGTTTCCATATTCAAATGAGTGAAGAATAAAGCCACAAGTTGTTTCCAAGTTTGAACGAGTCAGGAATGAAGCCTCAAATTGTTACGAATTAGGTTCATGTTCAAATGATCCAAGAATGGTCCCAGAAAAATTATGTCGTTTCCATGTTCAACGGAGTCAAGAATGAAGCTTACGAATTCGTTTCATGTTATAATAAGCCAAGAATGGTCCTACATGAGTTTACAAGTTGTTTCGATGTGCAAACGAAGCTATAAGTTGTGTACAAGTTTGAACAAGTCAAGAATGATGCTAGAAGAGTTTACAAGTTGTTTCCATGTTCGAATGAGTCAAGAATGAAGCTACAAGTTATTTCCATGTTCGAACGAGTCAAGAATGAAGCCTCAAACTGTTACGAATTGGTTTCATGTTCAAATGAGCCAAGAATGGTCCTACAATTGTTTACAAAGTGTTTCCATTTTAAAACGAGTCAAAAATAAAGCTATAAGTTGTTTACAAGTTCGAACAAGTCAAGACTGATGCTAGTAGAAATTACAAGTTGTTTCCATGTTCGAATGAGTCAAGAATGATAATACAAGAGTTTACAAGTTGTTTCCATATTGAAATGAGTGAAGAATAAAGCCACAAGTTGTTTCCAAGTTTGAACGAGTCAAGAATGAAGCCTCAAATTGTTACGAATTAGGTTACATTCCAATGAGCCAAGAATGGTCCCAGAAGAGTTATGTCATTTCCATGTTCAACGGAGTCAAGAATGAAGCTTACGAATTGGTTTCATATTATAATTAGCCAAGAATGGTCGTACATCAGTTTACAAGTTGTTTCGATGTGCAAACGAGTCAATAATAAAGCTAAAAGTTCGAACGAGTCAAGAATGATGCTACAAGAGTTTACAAGTAGTTTCGAAGTTCAAATGGGTAAAGAATGAAGCTACAAGTTGTTTTCACGGTGAAACGAGTCGAGAATGAAGCAATAAGTTGTTTCTGTGCTCGAACGAGTCAAGAATAATGCTACAAGAGTTTACAAGTTGTTTCCATGTTCAAACAAGTCAAGATGAAGCTACAAGTTATTTCCATGTTCGAACGAGTCAAGAATGAACCCTCAAATTGTTACGAATTGGTTTCATGTTCAAATGAGCCAAAAATGGTCCTATAATTGTTTACAAGGTGTTTCCATGTTAAAACGAGTCAAAAATGAAGCTATAAGTTGTTTACAAGTTTGAACAAGTCAAGAATGATGCTAGAAGAGTTTTCAAGTTGTTTCCATGTTCGAATGAGTCAAAAATGAAGCTACAAGTTATTTCCATGTTCGAACGAGTCAAGAATGAAGCCTCAAATTGTTACGAATTGGTTTCATGTTCAAATGAGCCCAGAATGGTCCTACAATTGTTTACAAGGTGTTTCCATGTTAAAACGAGTCAAAAACGAAGCTATAAGTTGTTTACAAGTTCGAACAAGTCAAGAATGATGCTAGAAGAGTTTACAAGTTGTTTCCATGTTCGAATGAGTCAAGAATGAAACTACAACTTGTTTGCAAGTTCGAACGAGTCAATAAAGATAATACAAGATTTTACAAGTTGTTTCCATATTCAAATGAGTGAAGAAAAAAGCCAGAAGTTATTTCCAAGTTTGAACGAGTCAAGAATGAAGCCTCAAATTGTTACGAATTAGGTTCATGTTCAAATGAGCCAAGAATGGTCCTAGTAGAGTTATGTCGTTTCTATGTTCAACGGAGTCGAGAATGAAGCTTACGAATTCGTTTCATGTTATAATTAGCCAAGAATGGTCGTACATGAGTTTACAAGTTGTTTCGATGTGCAAACGAAGCTATAAGTTGTTTACAAGTTTGAACAAGTCAAGAATGATGCTAGAAGAGTTTACAAGTTGTTTCCATGTTCGAATGAGTCAAGAATGAAGCTACAAGTTATTTCCATGTTCGAACGAGTCAAGAATGAAGCCTCAAATTGTTACGAATTGGTTTCATGTTCAAATGAGCCAAGAATGGTCCTACAATTGTTTACAAAGTGTTTCCATTTTAAAACGAGTCAAAAATAAAGCTATAAGTTGTTTACAAGTTCGAACAAGTCAAGACTGATGCTAGTAGAAATTACAAGTTGTTTCCATGTTCGAATGAGTCAAGAATGAAGTTACAATTTGTTTGCAAGTTCGAACGAGTCAAGAATGATAATACAAGAGTTTACAAGTTGTTTCCATATTGAAATGAGTGAAGAATAAAGCCACAAGTTGTTTCCAAGTTTGAACGAGTCAAGAATGAAGCCTCAAATTGTTACGAATTAGGTTACATTCCAATGAGCCAAGAATGGTCCCAGAAGAGTTATGTCATTTCCATGTTCAACGGAGTCAAGAATGAAGCTTACGAATTGGTTTCATATTATAATTAGCCAAGAATGGTCGTACATCAGTTTACAAGTTGTTTCGATGTGCAAACGAGTCAATAATAAAGCTAAAAGTTCGAACGAGTCAAGAATGATGCTACAAGAGTTTACAAGTAGTTTCGAAGTTCAAACGGGTAAAGAATGAAGCTACAAGTTGTTTTCACGGTGAAACGAGTCGAGAATGAAGCGATAAGTTGTTTCTATGCTCGAACGAGTCAAGAATAATGCTACAAGAGTTTACAAGTTGTTTCCATGTTCAAACAAGTCAAGATGAAGCTACAAGTTATTTCCATGTTCGAACGAGTCAAGAATGAACCCTCAAATTGTTACGAATTGGTTTCATGTTCAAATGAGCCAAAAATGGTCCTATAATTGTTTACAAGGTGTTTCCATGTTAAAACGAGTCAAAAATGAAGCTATAAGTTGTTTACAAGTTTGAACAAGTCAAGAATGATGCTAGAAGAGTTTACAAGTTGTTTCCATGTTCGAATGAGTCAAGAATGAAGCTACAAGTTATTTCCATGTTCGAACGAGTCAAGAATGAAGCCTCAAATTGTTACGAATTGGTTTCATGTTCAAATGAGCCCAGAATGGTCCTACAATTGTTTACAAGGTGTTTCCATGTTAAAACGAGTCAAAAACGAAGCTATAAGTTGTTTACAAGTTCGAACAAGTCAAGAATGATGCTAGAAGAGTTTACAAGTTGTTTCCATGTTCGAATGAGTCAAGAATGAAACTACAACTTGTTTGCAAGTTCGAACGAGTCAATAAAGATAATACAAGATTTTACAAGTTGTTTCCATATTCAAATGAGTGAAGAATAAAGCCAGAAGTTGTTTCCAAGTTTGAACGAGTCAAGAATGAAGCCTCAAATTGTTACGAATTAGGTTCATGTTCAAATGAGCCAAGAATGGTCCTAGTAGAGTTATGTCGTTTCTATGTTCAACGGAGTCGAGAATGTAGCTTACGAATTCGTTTCATGTTATAATTAGCCAAGAATGGTCGTACATGAGTTTACAAGTTGTTTCGATGTGCAAATGAGTCAATAATAAAGCTACAAGTTCGAACGATTGAAGAATGATGCTACAAGAGTTTACAAGTAGTTTGCAAGTTCAAACGGCTATAGAATGAAGCTACAAGTTGTTTTCACGGTGAAACGAGTCGAGAATGAAGCGATAAGTTGTTTCTGTGCTCGAACGAGTCAAGAATAATGCTACAAGAGTTTACAAGTTGTTTCCATGTTCAAACAAGTCAAGATGAAGCTACAAGTTGTGATGTATATTTTCCTATGTAGATCAGATTTACAGCAGAAAAGTAACTTTAGATTGCTTCTATAAAGAATTTAATCACCAAGAAACAAAACTAAAGGATCGATTTGCTTAGATTGCTTAAAGAAATTAATCACCCACAAACTAAACGAAATCTGGATAAGAAAGTATAAAGGAATTAACCACCAACTTCCTAGGGTTTTGCAAGTATAAAAACTCACGATTTTATTTATCAATTTCTTGTCCCTTAAAAGATTACAATATATGGGTATATATAGGCAAGGAATATAACCTTAACCTAAAACAATTAGGATTCTCAATTAGATTCAAAATCAGCTAGGAATTTGCTAATACTTGAACCCAAATTGGAAACCAATCAAAAGCCCAATCCAAATAGGAATTACATCAAAACCATATTCAACTAGAAAAATAAATCCTAAGTGCTTAAAACAAGAAAAACCCTTTCAAGTGAAAGGTAAAAACTTGCAAGCCAAAATTTACTTAATATAAATATCTAATAACCCCAACATAATAAATCAGCCCATGTTGGTAATTAAGCTAACTATTGGACTTGAAACATTGCCCAACCAATTTCCATGTATAGAATCGCATGAGAAGAAGTCCAAAGCCACATTTTTGTCCATGAGAACAAGCACATCAGCCCCTGTATCATCCTCCTCTTCTTCGAAAACAATTGTCCTCAATTGAGCAATATCATCATCATGAATATAAGGAGCCAAGTCCCCAACATTGAATGTTGCACTAACACCAAACTCTCCCGGTAGTTCCAATCTGAATGCATTGTTATTGACCTTCTCCAGAATTTTAAACGGACCTTCAGACCTAGGCATAAGCTTATTCTTTCGCAAATTAGGGAACCGTTCCTTTCGCAAATGGATCCACACTAGGTCACCCACCTTGAAGTTATGCTGCTTGCGGTGTTTGTTAGCCAATGTTTTATACCTTTCATTTACTTTTTCGATCCTCGCCCGTACTTGGGAATGCAATTTTAACATTGCTTCAGCCTTTGTCTTAGCATCAACATGCACATATTCTTCTTTAGGCAAAGGAATCAGGTCAATAGGAAGCCTTGGATTCAGGCCATAAACAACCTCAAAAGGAGAGTGTTTGGTCGCATATGTAGGTGAACGATTATAAGCAAATTCTGCATGCGAAAGCTTCACATCCCAATCCTTAATCGTCTTACTTACCAAGCCACGAAGCAAAACTCCAAGAGTTCGGTTGGTAACTTCTGTTTGCCCATCAGTTTGTGGATGGTGTGAAGTGCTAAAACACAACTTCGTACCTAGTAACTTCCACAATGTTTTCCAGAAATAGCTCATGAACTTAGTGTCTCGATCACTCACAATAGTCTTTGGGACACCATGTAGACGCACTACTTCTTTGAAGTACAAATCAGCTACCTTTAGTGCATCATCAGTTTTATGGCATGGAATAAAATGTGCCATCTTAGAGAACCTATCCACAACAACAAATATCGAATCATTACCTCTTTGTGTACGAGGTAAACCAACTATAAAATCCATAAAAACATCCTCCCACGGATATTCTGGAACAGGTAGAGGCGTGTACAATCCTTGATGAAAAGTACTCTTTGCCTTTTGGCAAGTTGCACAACGAACAATCACGCCTTGGACATCACCCAACATCTTTGGCCAGAGAAAGTGCTCTTGAAGAATAGCCAAAGTTTTATTAATACCAAAGTGTCCAGCAATACCTCCCCCATGAGCTTCCCTCACCAAAAGCTCTCGAATAGAACACATAGGAATGCATAAACGATTCCCCTTGAATAGAAAACCATCTTGAAGTACATAGGTCCGTATAGAACCCTTGGAACATTCTTCCATTATAGGCTGAAAATCCACATCTTGATTGTAGTATTCTTTAATCAATTCAAATCCAAGCAACCTGAAATTAAGAACACCAAACAAAGCATATCTTCTAGACAAAGCATCAGCAACCACGTTATCCTTACCTTGTTTATACTTGGAAGAAAAATTGAAAGATTGAAGGAATTCTACCCACTTCGCATGTCGTGGATTATGCTTTTGTTGCCCATGAATGTATTTTAAAGCCTCATGATCTGAATGTAAGATAAAGTGATTAGGCCTCAAATAATGACTCCAATGATCAAGTGCGCGCACAAGGGCATAAAACTCCTTATCGTAGGTAGAATAATTAAGTTTTGCTTCCCCCAACTTCTCACTGAAATAAGCAATGGGTCTCTTCTTTTGCACCAAAACAGCCCCAATTCCAACACCACTAGCATCACATTCCACTTCAAATGGACTAGCAGAATCTGGCAAAGCAAGGATAGGAGTTTCACACAATAATTTTTTTATACATTCAAAAGCCCTTTGAGCAGCCCCAGTCCACTCGAATCTTCCCTTCTTGATGCATTCAGTTAGAGGTGCCACAACACTACTAAAATTCTTCACAAATCGCCTATAGAATGAAGCAAGACCATGAAAAGACCTGACTTCTGAAACATTAGTGGGGATCGGCCATGACTTGATTGCTTCAACCTTTGAAGGATCCATCGAAATTCCTTCTTTTGAGACTATATAACCAAGAAAGGTCACACTGGGGACCAAGAAATAGCACTTCTCTAATTTAGCATAAAGTTTTTGTTTCCTCAATACCTCACAAACAGATCTTAAGTGCACAATATGATCATCAACATTCTTACTATAAATCAGAATATCATCCAAATAAACCACAACAAATTTACCAAGGAAAGGCTTGAGTACCTCGTTCATAAGTCTCATGAATGTGCTAGGAGCATTAGTAAGACCAAAGGGCATGACCAGCCACTCATACAACCCGTATTTAGTCTTGAAAGCTGTTTTCCACTCATCACCTTCTCTCATTCTGATTTGATGATATCCACTTCGAAGATCAATTTTTGAAAACAATGTAGAGCCATGTAATTCATCTAGTAAATTGATACAGGGGCTGATGTGCTTGTTCTCATGGACAAAAATGTGGCTTTGGACTTCTTCTCATGCGATTCTATACATGGAAATTGGTTGGGCAATGTTTCAAGTCCAATAGTCAGCTTAATTACCAACATGGGCTGATTTATTATGTTGGGGTTATTATTAGATATTTATATTAAGTAAATTTTGGCTTGCAAGTTTTTACCTTTCACTTGAAAGGGTTTTTCTTGTTTTAAGCACTTAGGATTTATTTTTCTAGTTGAATATGGTTTTGATGTAATTCCTATTTGGATTGGGCTTTTGATTGGTTTCCAATTTGGGTTCAAGTATTAGCAAATTCCTAGCTGATTTTGAATCTAATTGAGAATCCTAATTGTTTTAGGTTAAGGTTATATTCCTTGCCTATATATACCCATATATTGTAATCTTTTAAGAGACAAGAATTTGATAAATAAAATCGTGAGTTTTTATACTTGCAAAACCCTAGGAAGTTGGTGGTTAATTCCTTTATACTTTCTTATCCAGATTTCGTTTAGTTTGTGGGTGATTAATTTCTTTAAGCAATCTAAGCAAATCGATCCTTTAGTTTTGTTTCTTGGTGATTAAATTCTTTATAGAAGCAATCTAAAGTTACTTTTCCGTTGTGAATCTGATCTGCATAGAACATATACATCATAAATCATCTAATCTGGGAATTGGAAATCTATACTTAATGGTGATGTTATTCACTGCTCTACTATCAACGCACATGCGCCAAGTTCCATCCTTTTTAGGTACCACCAAAATAGGAACGGCACAAGGACTCATGCTCTCCCTCACATAACCCCTTTCAAGCAATTCTTCAATCTGCCTTTGGAGCTCTTTAGCCTCTTGAGGATTACACCTATAAGCCGCTTTATTTGGTAATGGTGCACCGGGAATTAGATCAATTTGATGTTCAATCCCGCGAATAGGTGGCAAACCAGGGGGTAAATTTTCAGGAAAAACATCCATAAACTCATTAAGCACACTATCCAAAATTTCAGGGGGACTAGAAGATTGTTCAGATGGAATCTTACTAGCAAACAACAAATAACCACGACCCTCTTGCTCTAATTCACGCCCAATTTGCTTCTCATTCAAGAACAAGTTCTCCTTTGGTGCTTGATGCGTAACTATAGGTTTTAAAGCTGTTCTCTTGCTTCCCACTTTAGCAATATAAACATTTGTTCTCCCATCAAATTTAACAAATCTATCATACTGCCAAGGTCTACCCAATAAAATATGACATGCATCCATATCACAAACATCACACAAAACTTCATCTTTAAATTGACCAATTTCAAAAGAAATAAGTGCTTGTTTGGTTACCTTCACGTCACTTCCATCACTTAGCCAATGCAATTTGTAGGGTTTTGGATGTGATTTTGTAGGCCAATTAAGCTTCTCAATCAAAGTTGTGGAAACTACATTGGTGCAGCTACCCGTGTCTATGATCATGTTGCATAACTTGTCTCTCACTAGAACTCTTGTCATAAATATTTTTTCCCTTTGATCACCCTCAACCGGACTTGGCTTTGCTTGCAAAATTCTTCTAGCAATCAGATTTGAGCCACGTGTTTCAGGTTCCACTTCAGAAGAAATAAGTGCTTGTTTGGTTACCTTCACGTCACTTCCATCACTTAGCCAATGCAATTTGTAGGGTTTTGGATGTGATTTTGTAGGCCAATTAAGCTTCTCAATCAAAGTTGTGGAAACTACATTGGTGCAGCTACCCGTGTCTATGATCATGTTGCATAACTTGTCTCTCACTAGAACTCTTGTCATAAATATTTTTTCCCTCTGATCACCCTCAACCGGACTTGGCTTTGCTTGCAAAATTCTTCTAGCAATCAGATTTGAGCCACGTGTTTCAGGTTCCACTTCAGAATCATAGTCTTCTTCACATTGAAATTCCTCCTTTTCTTCATTGAATTCAATATCCTTCGAGGAATAAATTTCATCAATCTCCTCAATATCATGCAAAGTCATTACACGGTTACTAGGGCAGTCCCGCATCATGTGTCCATAACCCTTGCACTTGAAGCAAATCTTTTTATCTTCTGTTGCCAAAGGCGTTGAGTTCTTCTCTTTATCCTTCTTGAAATTGTCAAATTTGGGAGTGCTTTTAGCACCAGATTGTGCCACGTTTCTAGCCTGAAATTTATTTTTCTCTTGATAGGGCTTCACATAGGTAGATTTCTTAGTCCTTGCATGCTTCTCCGCTCGTAGAGCCACTTTACACACTTCTTCAAAAGACCAATAAGGTTGCAGATCCACTTTTTCAGCAATATTCAGATTTAGACCAGCCAAAAAACGAGCAATTTTATGTTCCACTCTCTCTTCTAAATCACATAACATAGTTAATCTTTCAAATTCAGTAGTATACTCCTCAACCGAGAGTGCATCTTGCTTGAAACCTTGCAATTTCAGGAATATATCTTGCACGTAATCAGTAGGTAAAAACCGTTTTTTCATCCTCACCTTAAGGGATTCCCATGAATCAATTTTCGCCTTGCCTTCCTTTCTTCTCTTTGATTTTAGATTTTCATACCACAAATTGGCATAACCCGTAAGTTTTAATGCTGCCACTTTAAACCTCTTGCGATCATCATAATCTTTGTAATCAAAGATTCGCTCGATACGTTGCAACCATTCAAGAAATTTCTCCGGCTTCATGCTACCATCAAATTCAGGAATATCCAAACGCAAACCACTATCATCATCCTTAGCTTTTTGGATCTTACGTCTTGAATCCTCTTCATCTTCTAAATCTGATATGTGTGCAGATTTTTCACTTCTATGTGGACTATGAGATGAACCTCTTCGATCCAATTTTGCTAACACCTCCTTCAATTGCTCCCTTAATTCATTAATTTCCCTATCCCTTCGCATATTATAAGCTTGATCCAACGTTAAACCTCGTGAAACCTTCAATTCTTCCTCATTAGACACACCAGCCATGTTGCCCACGTTTTTAAAGAAGATCTTCAAAAAAAATCGCCAAACCTGGCTCTGATACCAAGATGATGTATATTTTCCTATGTAGATCAGATTTACAGCGGAAAAGTAACTTTAGATTGCTTCTATAAAGAATTTAATCACCAAGAAACAAAATTAAAGGATCGATTTGCTTAGATTGCTTAAAGAAATTAATCACCCACAAACTAAACGAAATCTGGATAAGAAAGTATAAAGGAATTAACCACCAACTTCCTAGGGTTTTGCAAGTATAAAAACTCACGATTTTATTTATCAATTTCTTGTCCCTTAAAAGATTACAATATATGGGTATATATAGGCAAGGAATATAACCTTAACCTAAAAAAATTAGGATTCTAAATTAGATTCAAAATCAGCTAGGAATTTGCTAATACTTGAACCCAAATTGGAAACCAATCAAAAGCCCAATCCAAATAGGAATTACATCAAAACCATATTCAACTAGAAAAATAAATCCTAAGTGCTTAAAACAAGAAAAACCCTTTCAAGTGAAAGGTAAAAACTTGCAAGCCAAAATTTACTTAATATAAATATCAAATAATAACCCCAACATAATAAATCAGCCCATGTTGGTAATTAAGCTGACTATTGGACTTGAAACATTGCCCAACCAATTTCCATGTATAGAATCGCATGAGAAGAAGTCCAAAGCCACATTTTTGTCCATGAAAACAAGCACATCAGCCCCTGTATCAAGTTGTTTCCATGTTCGAACGAGTCAAGAATGAAGCCTCAAATTGTTACGAATTGGTTTCATGTTCAAATGAGCCAAAAATGATCCTACAATTGTTTACAAGGTGTTTCCATGTTAAAACGAGTCAAAAATGAAGCTATAAGTTGTTTACAAGTTTGAACAAGTCAAGAATAATGCTAGGAGAGTTTACAAGTTGTTTCCATGTTCGAATGAGTCAAGAATGAAGCTACAAGTTATTTCCATGTTCGAACGAGTCAAGAATGAAGCCTCAAATTGTTACGAATTGGTTTCATGTTCAAATGAGCCAAGAATGGTCCTACAATTATTTACAAGGTGTTTCCATTTTAAAACGAGTCAAAAATGAAGCTATAAGTTGTTTACAAGTTCGAACAAGTTGTTTCCATGCTAGAAGAGTTTACAAGTTGTTTCCATGTTCGAATGAGTCAAGAATGAAGTTACAACTTGTTTGCAAGTTCGAACGAGTCAAGAATGATAATACAGGAGTTTATAAGTTGTTTCCATATTCAAATGAGTCAAGAATGAAGCCACATGTTGTTTCCATGTTCGAACGAGTCAAGAATGAAGCCACATGTTGTTACGAATTAGGTTCATGATCAAATGAGCCAAGAATGGTCCCAGAAGAGTTATGTCGTTTCCATGTTCAACGGAGTCAAGAATGAAGCTTACGAATTCGTTTCATGTTATAATTAGCCAAGAATGGTCGTACATGAGTTTATAAGTTGTTTCGATGTGCAAACGAGTCAATAATAAAGCTATAAGTTCGAACGAGTCAAGAATGATGCTACAAGAGTTTACAAGTAGTTTCCAAGTTCAAACGGGTAAAGAATAAAGCTACAAGTTGTTTTCACGATTAAACGAGTCGAGAATGAAACTATAAGTTGTTTTCGAGCTCGAACGAGTCAAGAATAATGCTAGAAGAGTTCAAGGTGTTTCCATGTTCAAACAAGTCAAGAATGAAGCTACAAGTTATTTCCATGTTCGAACGAGTCAAGAATGAAGCCTCAAATTGTTACGAATTGGTTTCATGTTCAAATGAGCCAAGAATGGTCCTATAATTGTTTACAAGGTGTTTCCATGTTAAAACGAGTCAAAAATGAAGCTATAAGTTGTTTACATGTTTGAACAAGTCAAAAATGATGCTAGAAGAGTTTACAACTCTTTTCCATGTTCGAATGAGTCAAGAATGAAGCTACAATTTGTTTGCAAGTTCGAACGAGTCAAGAATGATAATACAAGAGTTTACAAGTTGTTTCCATATTCAAATGAGTGAAGAATAAACCACAAGTTGTTTCCAAATTTGAACGAATGAAGAATGAAGTCTCAAATTGTTACGAATTAGGTTCATGTTCCAATGAGCCAAGAATGGTCCCAGCAAAGTTATCTCGTTTCCATGTTCAACGGAGTCTAGAATGAAGCTTACGAATTCGTTTCATGCTATAATAATCCAAGAATGGTCTTACATGAGTTTACAAGTTGTTTCCATGTGCAAACGAGTCAGTAATGAAGCTATATGTTCGAACGAGTCAAGAATGATGCTACAAGAGTTTACAAGTAGTTTCCAAGTTTAAACGTTTAAAGAATAAAGCTACAAGTTGTTTTCACGGTTAAACGAGTCGAGAATGAATCTATAAGTTGTTTCCGAGCTCGAATGAGTCAAGAATAATGCTACAAGAGATTACAAGTTATTTCCATGTTCAAACAAGTCAAGATGAAGCTCCAAGTTATTTCCATGTTCGAACGAGTCAAGAATGAAACTACAACTTGTTTGCAAGTTCGAACGAGTCAAGAATGATAATACAAGAGTTTACAAGTTGTTTCCATATTCAAATGAGTGAAGAATAAAGCCACAAGTTGTTTCCAAGTTTGAACGAGTCAAGAATGAAGCCTCAAATTGTTACGAATAAGGTTCATGTTCAAACGAGGCAAGAATGGTCCCAGAAGATTTATGTCGTTTCCATGTTCAACGGAGTCGAGAATGAAGCTTAAAAATTCGTTTCCTGTTATAATTAGCCAAGAATGGTCGTACTTGAGTTTACAAGTTGTTTCGATGTGCAAACGAGTCAATAATAAAGCTACAAGTTCGACCGAGTCAAGAATGATGCTACAAGAGTTTATAAGTAGTTTCCAAGTTCAAACGTTTAAAGAATAAAGCTACAAGTTGTTTTCACGGTTAAACGAGTCGAGAATGAAGCTATAAGTTGTTTCCGAGCTCGAACGAGTCAAGAATAATGCTAGAAGAGTTCAAGGTGTTTCCATGTTCAAACAAGTCAAGAATGAAGCTACAAGTTATTTCCATGTTCGAACGAGTCAAGAATGAAGCCTCAAATTGTTACGAATTGGTTTCATGTTCAAATGAGCCCAGAATGGTCCTACAATTGTTTACAAGGTGTTTCCATGTTAAAACGAGTCAAAAACAAACTTATAAGTTGTCTACAAGTTCGAACAAGTCAAGAATGATGCTAGAAGAGTTTACAAGTTGTTTCCATGTTCGAATGAGTCAAGAATGAAACTACAACTTGTTTGCAAGTTCGAACGAGTCAAGAATGATAATACAAGAGTTTACAAGTTTTTTCCATATTCAAATGAGTCAAGAATGAAGCCACAAGTTGTTTCCAGTTCGAACGAGTCAAGAATGGTCGTACATGAGTTTACAAGTTGTTTCGATGTGCAAACGAGTCAATAATAAAGCTACAAATTCGAACGAGTCAAGAATGATGCTACAAGAGTTTACAAGTAGTTTCCAAGTTCAAACGTTTAAAGAATAAAGCTACAAGTTGTTTTCACGGTTAAACGAGTAGAGAATGAAGCTATAAGCTCTTTCCGAGCTCGAACGAGTCAAGAATAATGCTACAAGACTTTACAAGTGTTTCCATGTTCAAACAAGTCAAGATGAAGCTACAAGTTATTTCCAATTTCGAACGAGTCAAGAATGAAGCCTCAAATTGTTACGAATTGGTTTCATGTTCAAATGAGCCAAGAATGGTCTTACAAGAGTTTACAAGTTGTTTCCATGTTAAAACGACTCAAAAATGAAGCTATAAGTTGTTTACAAATTCGAACAACTCAAGAATGATGCTAGAAGAGTTTACAAGTTGTTTCCATGTTCAAATAAGTCAAGAATGAAGCTATAACTTGTTTGCAAGTTCGAACGAGTCAAGAATGATTATACAAGAGTTTACAAGTTATTTCCATATTCAAATAATGAAGCGCGAAGTTATCTCCGTGCTCGAACGAGTCAAGAATAATGCTAGAAGAGTTTACAAGTTGTTTCCATATCCAAACAAGTCAAGATGAAGCTACATGTTATTTCCATGTTCGAACGAGTCAAGAATGAAGCCTCAAATTGTTACGAATTGGTTTCATGTTCAAATGAGCCAAGAATTGTCCTACAACTGTTTACAAGGTGTTTCCATGTTAAAACGAGTAAAAAATGAAGCTATAAGTTTTTTACAAGTTCGAACAAGTCAAGAATGATGCTAGAAGAGTTTACAAGTTGTTTCAATGTTCGAATGAGTCAAGAATGAAGCTACAACTTGTTTGCAAGTTCGAACGAGTCAAGAATGATCATACAAGAGTTCACAAGTTGTTTCCAAATTCAAATGAGTGAAGAATGAAGCCTCAAGTTGTTTCCAAGTTCGAACGAGTCAAGAATGAAGCCTCAAATTGTTACGAATTAGGTTCATGTTCAAATGAGCCAAGAATGGTCCCGGAAGAGTTATGTCGTTTCCATGTTCAACGGAGTCAAGAATGAAGCTTACGAATTTGTTTCATGTTAAAATCAACCAAGAATGGTCCTACATGAGTTTACAAGTTGTTTCCATGTGCAAACGAGTCAATAACGAAGCTACAAGTTCGAACGATTCAAGAATGATGCTACAAGAGTTTACAAGTAGTTTCCAAGTTCAAACGGGTAAAGAATGAAGCTACAAGTTGTTTCCTGGGGTGAAACGAGTCAAGAATAATGCTACAAGAGTTTACAAGTTGTTTCCATGTTTAAACAAGTCAAGATGAAGCTACAAGTTATTTCCATTTTCGAACGAGTCAAGAATGAAGCCTCAAATTGTTACGAATTGGTTTCATATTCAAATGAGCCAAAAATGGTCTTACAAGAGTTTACAAGTGGTTTCCATGTTAATACGAGTCAAAAATGAAGCTATAAGTTGTTTACAAGTTCGAACAACTCAAGACTGATGCTAGAAGAGTTTACAAGTTGTTTCCATGTTCAAATGAGTCAAGAATGAAGCTGCAACTTGTTTGCAAGTTCGAACGAGTCAAGAATGATTATACAAGAGTTTACAAGTTGTTTCCATATTCAAATAATGAAGCGCGAAGTTATCTCCGTGCTCGAAAGAGTCAAGAATAATGCTACAAGAGTTTACAAGTTGTTTCCATGTCCAAACAAGTCAAGATGAAGCTACATGTTATTTCCATGTTCGAACGAGTCAAGAATGAAGCCTCAAATTGTTACGAATTGGTTTCATGTTCAAATGAGCCAAGAATTGTCCTACAACTGTTTACAAGGTGTTTCCATGTTAAAACGAGTAAAAAATGAAGCTATAAGTTTTTTACAAGTTCGAACAAGTCAAGAATGATGCTAGAAGAGTTTACAAGTTGTTTCAATGTTCGAATGAGTCAAGAATGAAGCTACAACTTGTTTGCAAGTTCGAACGAGTCAAGAATGACCATACAAGAGTTTACAAGTTGTTTCCAAATTCAAATAAGTGAAGAATGAAGCCTCAAGTTGTTTCCAAGTTCGAACGAGTCAAGAATGAAGCCTCAAATTGTTACGAATTAGGTTCATGTTCAAATGAGCCAAGAATGGTCCCGGAAGAGTTATGTCGTTTCCATGTTCAACGGAGTCAAGAATGAAGCTTACGAATTTGTTTCATGTTAAAATCAACCAAGAATGGTCCTACATGAGTTTACAAGTTGTTTCCATGTGCAAACGAGTCAATAACGAAGCTACAAGTTCGAACGATTCAAGAATGATGCTACAAGAGTTTACAAGTAGTTTCCAAGTTCAAACGGGTAAAGAATGAAGCTACAAGTTGTTTCCTGGGGTGAAACGAGTCAAGAATAATGCTACAAGAGTTTACAAGTTGTTTCCATGTTTAAACAAGTCAAGATGAAGCTACAAGTTATTTCCATTTTCGAACGAGTCAAGAATGAAGCCTCAAATTGTTACGAATTGGTTTCATATTCAAATGAGCCAAAAATGGTCTTACAAGAGTTTACAAGTGGTTTCCATGTTAATACGAGTCAAAAATGAAGCTATAAGTTGTTTACAAGTTCGAACAACTCAAGACTGATGCTAGAAGAGTTTACAAGTTGTTTCCATGTTCAAATGAGTCAAGAATGAAGCTACAACTTGTTTGCAAGTTCGAACGAGTCAAGAATGATTATACAAGAGTTTACAAGTTGTTTCCATATTCAAATAATGAAGCGCGAAGTTATCTCCGTGCTCGAAAGAGTCAAGAATAATGCTACAAGAGTTTACAAGTTGTTTCCATGTCCAAACAAGTCAAGATGAAGCTACATGTTATTTCCATGTTCGAACGAGTCAAGAATGAAGCCTCAAATTGTTACGAATTGGTTTCATGTTCAAATGAGCCAAGAATTGTCCTACAACTGTTTACAAGGTGTTTCCATGTTAAAACGAGTAAAAAATGAAGCTATAAGTTTTTTACAAGTTCGAACAAGTCAAGAATGATGCTAGAAGAGTTTACAAGTTGTTTCAATGTTCGAATGAGTCAAGAATGAAGCTACAACTTGTTTGCAAGTTCGAACGAGTCAAGAATGACCATACAAGAGTTTACAAGTTGTTTCCAAATTCAAATGAGTGAAGAATGAAGCCTCAAGTTGTTTCCAAGTTCGAACGAGTCAAGAATGAAGCCTCAAATTGTTACGAATTAGGTTCATGTTCAAATGAGCCAAGAATGGTCCCGGAAGAGTTATGTCGTTTCCATGTTCAACGGAGTCAAGAATGAAGCTTACGAATTTGTTTCATGTTAAAATCAACCAAGAATGGTCCTACATGAGTTTACAAGTTGTTTCCATGTGCAAACGAGTCAATAACGAAGCTACAAGTTCGAACGATTCAAGAATGATGCTACAAGAGTTTACAAGTAGTTTCCAAGTTCAAACGGGTAAAGAATGAAGCTACAAGTTGTTTTCACGGTTAAACGAGTCGAGAATGAAGCTATAAGTTGTTGCCGAACTCGAACGAGTCAAGAATAATGCTACAAGAGTTTAAAAGTTGTTTCCATGTTCAAACAAGTCAAGATGAAGCTACAAGTTATTTCCATGTTCGAACGAGTCAAGAATGAAGCCTCAAATTGTTACGAATTGGTTTCATGTTCAAATGAGCCCAGAATGGTCCTACAATTGTTTACAAGGTGTTTCCATGTTAAAACGAGTCAAAAACAAACCTATAAGTTGTCTACAAGTTCGAACAAGTCAAGAATGATGCTAGAAGAGTTTACAAGTTGTTTCCATGTTCGAATGAGTCAAGAATGAAACTACAACTTGTTTGCAAGTTCGAACGAGTCAAGAATGATAATACAAGAGTTTACAAGTTTTTTCCATATTCAAATGAGTCAAGAATGAAGCCACAAGTTGTTTCCAGTTCGAACGAGTCAAGAATGGTCGTACATGAGTTTACAAGTTGTTTCGATGTGCAAACGAGTCAATAATAAAGCTACAAATTCGAACGAGTCAAGAATGATGCTACAAGAGTTTACAAGTAGTTTCCAAGTTCAAACGTTTAAAGAATAAAGCTACAAGTTGTTTTCACGGTTAAACGAGTAGAGAATGAAGCTATAAGCTCTTTCCGAGCTCGAACGAGTCAAGAATAATGCTACAAGACTTTACAAGTGTTTCCATGTTCAAACAAGTCAAGATGAAGCTACAAGTTATTTCCAATTTCGAACGAGTCAAGAATGAAGCCTCAAATTGTTACGAATTGGTTTCATGTTCAAATGAGCCAAGAATGGTCTTACAAGAGTTTACAAGTTGTTTCCATGTTAAAACGACTCAAAAATGAAGCTATAAGTTGTTTACAAATTCGAACAACTCAAGAATGATGCTAGAAGAGTTTACAAGTTGTTTCCATGTTCAAATAAGTCAAGAATGAAGCTATAACTTGTTTGCAAGTTTGAACGACTCAAGAATGATTATACAAGAGTTTACAAGTTATTTCCATATTCAAATAATGAAGCGCGAAGTTATCTCCGTGCTCGAACGAGTCAAGAATAATGCTAGAAGAGTTTACAAGTTGTTTCCATGTCCAAACAAGTCAAGATGAAGCTACATGTTATTTCCATGTTCGAACGAGTCAAGAATGAAGCCTCAAATTGTTACGAATTGGTTTCATGTTCAAATGAGCCAAGAATTGTCCTACAACTGTTTACAAGTTGTTTCCATGTTAAAACGAGTAAAAAATGAAGCTATAAGTTTTTTACAATTCGAACAAGTCAAGAATGATGCTAGAAGAGTTTACAAGTTGTTTCAATGTTCGAATGAGTCAAGAATGAAGCTACAACTTGTTTGCAAGTTCGAACGAGTCAAGAATGATCATACAAGAGTTCACAAGTTGTTTCCATATTCAAATGAGTGAAGAATGAAGCCTCAAGTTGTTTCCAAGTTCGAACGAGTCAAGAATGAAGCCTCAAATTGTTACGAATTAGGTTCATGTTCAAATGAGCCAAGAATGGTCCCGGAAGAGTTATGTCGTTTCCATGTTCAACGGAGTCAAGAATGAAGCTTACGAATTTGTTTCATGTTAAAATCAACCAAGAATGGTCCTACATGAGTTTACAAGTTGTTTCCATGTGCAAACGAGTCAATAACGAAGCTACAAGTTCGAACGATTCAAGAATGATGCTACAAGAGTTTACAAGTAGTTTCCAAGTTCAAACGGGTAAAGAATGAAGCTACAAGTTGTTTCCTGGGGTGAAACGAGTCAAGAATAATGCTACAAGAGTTTACAAGTTGTTTCCATGTTTAAACAAGTCAAGATGAAGCTACAAGTTATTTCCATTTTCGAACGAGTCAAGAATGAAGCCTCAAATTGTTACGAATTGGTTTCATGTTCAAATGAGCCAAGAATGGTCTTACAAGAGTTTACAAGTGGTTTCCATGTTAATACGAGTCAAAAATGAAGCTATAAGTTGTTTACAAGTTCGAACAACTCAAGACTGATGCTAGAAGAGTTTACAAGTTGTTTCCATGTTCAAATGAGTCAAGAATGAAGCTACAACTTGTTTGCAAGTTCGAACGAGTCAAGAATGATTATACAAGAGTTTACAAGTTGTTTCCATATTCAAATAATGAAGCGCGAAGTTATCTCCGTGCTCGAAAGAGTCAAGAATAATGCTACAAGAGTTTACAAGTTGTTTCCATGTCCAAACAAGTCAAGATGAACCTACATGTTATTTCCATGTTCGAACGAGTCAAGAATGAAGCCTCAAATTGTTACGAATTAGGTTCATGTTCAAATGAGCCAAGAATGGTCCCGGAAGAGTTATGTCGTTTCCATGTTCAACGGAGTCAAGAATGAAGCTTACGAATTTGTTTCATGTTAAAATCAACCAAGAATGGTCCTACATGAGTTTACAAGTTGTTTCCATGTGCAAACGAGTCAATAACGAAGCTACAAGTTCGAACGATTCAAGAATGATGCTACAAGAGTTTACAAGTAGTTTCCAAGTTCAAACGGGTAAAGAATGAAGCTACAAGTTGTTTCCTGGGGTGAAACGAGTCAAGAATAATGCTACAAGAGTTTACAAGTTGTTTCCATGTTTAAACAAGTCAAGATGAAGCTACAAGTTATTTCCATTTTCGAACGAGTCAAGAATGAAGCCTCAAATTGTTACGAATTGGTTTCATGTTCAAATGAGCCAAGAATGGTCTTACAAGAGTTTACAAGTGGTTTCCATGTTAATACGAGTCAAAAATGAAGCTATAAGTTGTTTACAAGTTCGAACAACTCAAGACTGATGCTAGAAGAGTTTACAAGTTGTTTCCATGTTCAAATGAGTCAAGAATGAAGCTACAACTTGTTTGCAAGTTCGAACGAGTCAAGAATGATTATACAAGAGTTTACAAGTTGTTTCCATATTCAAATAATGAAGCGCGAAGTTATCTCCGTGCTCGAAAGAGTCAAGAATAATGCTACAAGAGTTTACAAGTTGTTTCCATGTCCAAACAAGTCAAGATGAAGCTACATGTTATTTCCATGTTCGAACGAGTCAAGAATGAAGCCTCAAATTGTTACGAATTAGGTTCATGTTCAAATGAGCCAAGAATGGTCCCGGAAGAGTTATGTCGTTTCCATGTTCAACGGAGTCAAGAATGAAGCTTACGAATTTGTTTCATGTTAAAATCAACCAAGAATGGTCCTACATGAGTTTACAAGTTGTTTACATGTGCAAACGAGTCAATAACGAAGCTACAAGTTCGAACGATTCAAGAATGATGCTACAAGAGTTTACAAGTAGTTTCCAAGTTCAAACGGGTAAAGAATGAAGCTACAAGTTGTTTCCTGGGGTGAAACGAGTCAAGAATAATGCTACAAGAGTTTACAAGTTGTTTCCACATTTAAACAAGTCAAGATGAAGCTACAAGTTATTTCCATTTTCGAACGAGTCAAGAATGAAGTCTCAAATTGTTACGAATTGGTTTCATGTTCAAATGAGCCAAGAATGGTCTTACAAGAGTTTACAAGTGGTTTCCATGTTAATACGAGTCAAAAATGAAGCTATAAGTTGTTTACAAGTTCGAACAACTCAAGACTGATGCTAGAAGAGTTTACAAGTTGTTTCCATGTTCAAATGAGTCAAGAATGAAGCTACAACTTGTTTGCAAGTTCGAACGAGTCAAGAATGATTATACAAGAGTTTACAAGTTGTTTCCATATTCAAATAATGAAGCGCGAAGTTATCTCCGTGCTCGAAAGAGTCAAGAATAATGCTACAAGAGTTTACAAGTTGTTTCCATGTCCAAACAAGTCAAGATGAAGCTACATGTTATTTCCATGTTCGAACGAGTCAAGAATGAAGCCTCAAATTGTTACGAATTGGTTTCATGTTCAAATGAGCCAAGAATTGTCCTACAACTGTTTACAAGGTGTTTCCATGTTAAAACGAGTAAAAAATGAAGCTATATGTTTTTTACAAGTTCGAACAAGTCAAGAATGATGCTAGAAGAGTTTACAAGTTGTTTCAATGTTCGAATGAGTCAAGAATGAAGCTACAACTTGTTTGCAAGTTCGAACGAGTCAAGAATGACCATACAAGAGTTTACAAGTTGTTTCCAAATTCAAATGAGTGAAGAATGAAGCCTCAAGTTGTTTCCAAGTTCGAACGAGTCAAGAATGAAGCCTCAAATTGTTACGAATTAGGTTCATGTTCAAATGAGCCAAGAATGGTCCCGGAAGAGTTATGTCGTTTCCATGTTCAACGGAGTCAAGAATGAAGCTTACGAATTTGTTTCATGTTAAAATCAACCAAGAATGGTCCTACATGAGTTTACAAGTTGTTTCCATGTGCAAACGAGTCAATAACGAAGCTACAAGTTCGAACGATTCAAGAATGATGCTACAAGAGTTTACAAGTAGTTTCCAAGTTCAAACGGGTAAAGAATGAAGCTACAAGTTGTTTTCACGGTTAAACGAGTCGAGAATGAAGCTATAAGTTGTTGCCGAACTCGAACGAGTCAAGAATAATGCTACAAGAGTTTAAAAGTTGTTTCCATGTTCAAACAAGTCAAGATGAAGCTACAAGTTATTTCCATGTTCGAACGAGTCAAGAATGAAGCCTCAAATTGTTACGAATTGGTTTCATGTTCAAATGAGCCCAGAATGGTCCTACAATTGTTTACAAGGTGTTTCCATGTTAAAACGAGTCAAAAACAAACCTATAAGTTGTCTACAAGTTCGAACAAGTCAAGAATGATGCTAGAAGAGTTTACAAGTTGTTTCCATGTTCGAATGAGTCAAGAATGAAACTACAACTTGTTTGCAAGTTCGAACGAGTCAAGAATGATAATACAAGAGTTTACAAGTTTTTTCCATATTCAAATGAGTCAAGAATGAAGCCACAAGTTGTTTCCAGTTCGAACGAGTCAAGAATGGTCGTACATGAGTTTACAAGTTGTTTCGATGTGCAAACGAGTCAATAATAAAGCTACAAATTCGAACGAGTCAAGAATGATGCTACAAGAGTTTACAAGTAGTTTCCAAGTTCAAACGTTTAAAGAATAAAGCTACAAGTTGTTTTCACGGTTAAACGAGTAGAGAATGAAGCTATAAGCTCTTTCCGAGCTCGAACGAGTCAAGAATAATGCTACAAGACTTTACAAGTGTTTCCATGTTCAAACAAGTCAAGATGAAGCTACAAGTTATTTCCAATTTCGAACGAGTCAAGAATGAAGCCTCAAATTGTTACGAATTGGTTTCATGTTCAAATGAGCCAAGAATGGTCTTACAAGAGTTTACAAGTTGTTTCCATGTTAAAACGACTCAAAAATGAAGCTATAAGTTGTTTACAAATTCGAACAACTCAAGAATGATGCTAGAAGAGTTTACAAGTTGTTTCCATGTTCAAATAAGTCAAGAATGAAGCTATAACTTGTTTGCAAGTTTGAACGACTCAAGAATGATTATACAAGAGTTTACAAGTTATTTCCATATTCAAATAATGAAGCGCGAAGTTATCTCCGTGCTCGAACGAGTCAAGAATAATGCTAGAAGAGTTTACAAGTTGTTTCCATGTCCAAACAAGTCAAGATGAAGCTACATGTTATTTCCATGTTCGAACGAGTCAAGAATGAAGCCTCAAATTGTTACGAATTGGTTTCATGTTCAAATGAGCCAAGAATTGTCCTACAACTGTTTACAAGTTGTTTCCATGTTAAAACGAGTAAAAAATGAAGCTATAAGTTTTTTACAATTCGAACAAGTCAAGAATGATGCTAGAAGAGTTTACAAGTTGTTTCAATGTTCGAATGAGTCAAGAATGAAGCTACAACTTGTTTGCAAGTTCGAACGAGTCAAGAATGATCATACAAGAGTTCACAAGTTGTTTCCATATTCAAATGAGTGAAGAATGAAGCCTCAAGTTGTTTCCAAGTTCGAACGAGTCAAGAATGAAGCCTCAAATTGTTACGAATTAGGTTCATGTTCAAATGAGCCAAGAATGGTCCCGGAAGAGTTATGTCGTTTCCATGTTCAACGGAGTCAAGAATGAAGCTTACGAATTTGTTTCATGTTAAAATCAACCAAGAATGGTCCTACATGAGTTTACAAGTTGTTTCCATGTGCAAACGAGTCAATAACGAAGCTACAAGTTCGAACGATTCAAGAATGATGCTACAAGAGTTTACAAGTAGTTTCCAAGTTCAAACGGGTAAAGAATGAAGCTACAAGTTGTTTCCTGGGGTGAAACGAGTCAAGAATAATGCTACAAGAGTTTACAAGTTGTTTCCATGTTTAAACAAGTCAAGATGAAGCTACAAGTTATTTCCATTTTCGAACGAGTCAAGAATGAAGCCTCAAATTGTTACGAATTGGTTTCATGTTCAAATGAGCCAAGAATGGTCTTACAAGAGTTTACAAGTGGTTTCCATGTTAATACGAGTCAAAAATGAAGCTATAAGTTGTTTACAAGTTCGAACAACTCAAGACTGATGCTAGAAGAGTTTACAAGTTGTTTCCATGTTCAAATGAGTCAAGAATGAAGCTACAACTTGTTTGCAAGTTCGAACGAGTCAAGAATGATTATACAAGAGTTTACAAGTTGTTTCCATATTCAAATAATGAAGCGCGAAGTTATCTCCGTGCTCGAAAGAGTCAAGAATAATGCTACAAGAGTTTACAAGTTGTTTCCATGTCCAAACAAGTCAAGATGAACCTACATGTTATTTCCATGTTCGAACGAGTCAAGAATGAAGCCTCAAATTGTTACGAATTAGGTTCATGTTCAAATGAGCCAAGAATGGTCCCGGAAGAGTTATGTCGTTTCCATGTTCAACGGAGTCAAGAATGAAGCTTACGAATTTGTTTCATGTTAAAATCAACCAAGAATGGTCCTACATGAGTTTACAAGTTGTTTCCATGTGCAAACAAGTCAATAACGAAGCTACAAGTTCGAACGATTCAAGAATGATGCTACAAGAGTTTACAAGTAGTTTCCAAGTTCAAACGGGTAAAGAATGAAGCTACAAGTTGTTTCCTGGGGTGAAACGAGTCAAGAATAATGCTACAAGAGTTTACAAGTTGTTTCCATGTTTAAACAAGTCAAGATGAAGCTACAAGTTATTTCCATTTTCGAACGAGTCAAAAATGAAGCCTCAAATTGTTACGAATTGGTTTCATGTTCAAATGAGCCAAGAATGGTCTTACAAGAGTTTACAAGTGGTTTCCATGTTAATACGAGTCAAAAATGAAGCTATAAGTTGTTTACAAGTTCGAACAACTCAAGACTGATGCTAGAAGAGTTTACAAGTTGTTTCCATGTTCAAATGAGTCAAGAATGAAGCTACAACTTGTTTGCAAGTTCGAACGAGTCAAGAATGATTATACAAGAGTTTACAAGTTGTTTCCATATTCAAATAATGAAGCGCGAAGTTATCTCCGTGCTCGAAAGAGTCAAGAATAATGCTACAAGAGTTTACAAGTTGTTTCCATGTCCAAACAAGTCAAGATGAAGCTACATGTTATTTCCATGTTCGAACGAGTCAAGAATGAAGCCTCAAATTGTTACGAATTAGGTTCATGTTCAAATGAGCCAAGAATGGTCCCGGAAGAGTTATGTCGTTTCCATGTTCAACGGAGTCAAGAATGAAGCTTACGAATTTGTTTCATGTTAAAATCAACCAAGAATGGTCCTACATGAGTTTACAAGTTGTTTACATGTGCAAACGAGTCAATAACGAAGCTACAAGTTCGAACGATTCAAGAATGATGCTACAAGAGTTTACAAGTAGTTTCCAAGTTCAAACGGGTAAAGAATGAAGCTACAAGTTGTTTCCTGGGGTGAAACGAGTCAAGAATAATGCTACAAGAGTTTACAAGTTGTTTCCACATTTAAACAAGTCAAGATGAAGCTACAAGTTATTTCCATTTTCGAACGAGTCAAGAATGAAGTCTCAAATTGTTACGAATTGGTTTCATGTTCAAATGAGCCAAGAATGGTCTTACAAGAGTTTACAAGTGGTTTCCATGTTAATACGAGTCAAAAATGAAGCTATAAGTTGTTTACAAGTTCGAACAACTCAAGACTGATGCTAGAAGAGTTTACAAGTTGTTTCCATGTTCAAATGAGTCAAGAATGAAGCTACAACTTGTTTGCAAGTTCGAACGAGTCAAGAATGATTATACAAGAGTTTACAAGTTGTTTCCATATTCAAATAATGAAGCGCGAAGTTATCTCCGTGCTCGAAAGAGTCAAGAATAATGCTACAAGAGTTTACAAGTTGTTTCCATGTCCAAACAAGTCAAGATGAAGCTACATGTTATTTCCATGTTCGAACGAGTCAAGAATGAAGCCTCAAATTGTTACGAATTGGTTTCATGTTCAAATGAGCCAAGAATTGTCCTACAACTGTTTACAAGGTGTTTCCATGTTAAAACGAGTAAAAAATGAAGCTATAAGTTTTTTACAAGTTCGAACAAGTCAAGAATGATGCTAGAAGAGTTTACAAGTTGTTTCAATGTTCGAATGAGTCAAGAATGAAGCTACAACTTGTTTGCAAGTTCGAACGAGTCAAGAATGACCATACAAGAGTTTACAAGTTGTTTCCAAATTCAAATGAGTGAAGAATGAAGCCACAAGTTGTTTCCAAGTTCGAACGAGTCAAGAATGATGCCTCAAATTGTTACGAATTAGGTTCATGTTCAAATGAGTGAATGGTCCCGGAAGAGTTTTGTCGTTTCCATGTTCAACGGAGTCAAGAACGAAGCTTACGAATTTTTTTCATGTTAAAATCAACCAAGAATGGTCCTACATGATTTTACAAGTTGTTTCCATGTGCAAACGAGTCAATAACGAAGCTACAAGTTCGAACGATTCAAGAATGATGCTACAAGAGTTTACAAGTAGTTTCCAAGTTCAAACGGGTAAAGAATGAAGCTACAAGTTGTTTTCACGGTTAAACGAGTCGAGAATGAAGCTATAAGTTGTTGCCGAACTCGAACGAGTCAAGAATAATGCTACAAGAGTTTAAAAGTTGTTTCCATGTTCAAACAAGTCAAGATGAAGCTACAAGTTATTTCCATGTTCGAACGAGTCAAGAATGAAGCCTCAAATTGTTACGAATTGGTTTCATGTTCAAATGAGCCCAGAATGGTCCTACAATTGTTTACAAGGTGTTTCCATGTTAAAACGAGTCAAAAACAAACCTATAAGTTGTCTACAAGTTCGAACAAGTCAAGAATGATGCTAGAAGAGTTTACAAGTTGTTTCCATGTTCGAATGAGTCAAGAATGAAACTACAACTTGTTTGCAAGTTCGAACGAGTCAAGAATGATAATACAAGAGTTTACAAGTTTTTTCCATATTCAAATGAGTCAAGAATGAAGCCACAAGTTGTTTCCAGTTCGAACGAGTCAAGAATGGTCGTACATGAGTTTACAAGTTGTTTCGATGTGCAAACGAGTCAATAATAAAGCTACAAATTCGAACGAGTCAAGAATGATGCTACAAGAGTTTACAAGTAGTTTCCAAGTTCAAACGTTTAAAGAATAAAGCTACAAGTTGTTTTCACGGTTAAACGAGTAGAGAATGAAGCTATAAGCTCTTTCCGAGCTCGAACGAGTCAAGAATAATGCTACAAGACTTTACAAGTGTTTCCATGTTCAAACAAGTCAAGATGAAGCTACAAGTTATTTCCAATTTCGAACGAGTCAAGAATGAAGCCTCAAATTGTTACGAATTGGTTTCATGTTCAAATGAGCCAAGAATGGTCTTACAAGAGTTTACAAGTTGTTTCCATGTTAAAACGACTCAAAAATGAAGCTATAAGTTGTTTACAAATTCGAACAACTCAAGAATGATGCTAGAAGAGTTTACAAGTTGTTTCCATGTTCAAATAAGTCAAGAATGAAGCTATAACTTGTTTGCAAGTTCGAACGAGTCAAGAATGATTATACAAGAGTTTACAAGTTATTTCCATATTCAAATAATGAAGCGCGAAGTTATCTCCGTGCTCGAACGAGTCAAGAATAATGCTAGAAGAGTTTACAAGTTGTTTCCATGTCCAAACAAGTCAAGATGAAGCTACATGTTATTTCCATGTTCGAACGAGTCAAGAATGAAGCCTCAAATTGTTACGAATTGGTTTCATGTTCAAATGAGCCAAGAATTGTCCTACAACTGTTTACAAGGTGTTTCCATGTTAAAACGAGTAAAAAATGAAGCTATAAGTTTTTTACAAGTTCGAACAAGTCAAGAATGATGCTAGAAGAGTTTACAAGTTGTTTCAATGTTCGAATGAGTCAAGAATGAAGCTACAACTTGTTTGCAAGTTCGAACGAGTCAAGAATGACCATACAAGAGTTTACAAGTTGTTTCCAAATTCAAATGAGTGAAGAATGAAGCCACAAGTTGTTTCCAAGTTCGAACGAGTCAAGAATGATGCCTCAAATTGTTACGAATTAGGTTCATGTTCAAATGAGTGAATGGTCCCGGAAGAGTTTTGTCGTTTCCATGTTCAACGGAGTCAAGAACGAAGCTTACGAATTTGTTTCATGTTAAAATCAACCAAGAATGGTCCTACATGATTTTACAAGTTGTTTCCATGTGCAAACGAGTCAATAACGAAGCTACAAGTTCGAACGATTCAAGAATGATGCTACAAGAGTTTACAAGTAGTTTCCAAGTTCAAACGGGTAAAGAATGAAGCTACAAGTTGTTTTCACGGTTAAACGAGTCGAGAATGAAGCTATAAGTTGTTGCCGAACTCGAACGAGTCAAGAATAATGCTACAAGAGTTTAAAAGTTGTTTCCATGTTCAAACAAGTCAAGATGAAGCTACAAGTTATTTCCATGTTCGAACGAGTCAAGAATGAAGCCTCAAATTGTTACGAATTGGTTTCATGTTCAAATGAGCCCAGAATGGTCCTACAATTGTTTACAAGGTGTTTCCATGTTAAAACGAGTCAAAAACAAACCTATAAGTTGTCTACAAGTTCGAACAAGTCAAGAATGATGCTAGAAGAGTTTACAAGTTGTTTCCATGTTCGAATGAGTCAAGAATGAAACTACAACTTGTTTGCAAGTTCGAACGAGTCAAGAATGATAATACAAGAGTTTACAAGTTTTTTCCATATTCAAATGAGTCAAGAATGAAGCCACAAGTTGTTTCCAGTTCGAACGAGTCAAGAATGGTCGTACATGAGTTTACAAGTTGTTTCGATGTGCAAACGAGTCAATAATAAAGCTACAAATTCGAACGAGTCAAGAATGATGCTACAAGAGTTTACAAGTAGTTTCCAAGTTCAAACGTTTAAAGAATAAAGCTACAAGTTGTTTTCACGGTTAAACGAGTAGAGAATGAAGCTATAAGCTCTTTCCGAGCTCGAACGAGTCAAGAATAATGCTACAAGACTTTACAAGTGTTTCCATGTTCAAACAAGTCAAGATGAAGCTACAAGTTATTTCCAATTTCGAACGAGTCAAGAATGAAGCCTCAAATTGTTACGAATTGGTTTCATGTTCAAATGAGCCAAGAATGGTCTTACAAGAGTTTACAAGTTGTTTCCATGTTAAAACGACTCAAAAATGAAGCTATAAGTTGTTTACAAATTCGAACAACTCAAGAATGATGCTAGAAGAGTTTACAAGTTGTTTCCATGTTCAAATAAGTCAAGAATGAAGCTATAACTTGTTTGCAAGTTCGAACGAGTCAAGAATGATTATACAAGAGTTTACAAGTTATTTCCATATTCAAATAATGAAGCGCGAAGTTATCTCCGTGCTCGAACGAGTCAAGAATAATGCTAGAAGAGTTTACAAGTTGTTTCCATGTCCAAACAAGTCAAGATGAAGCTACATGTTATTTCCATGTTCGAACGAGTCAAGAATGAAGCCTCAAATTGTTACGAATTGGTTTCATGTTCAAATGAGCCAAGAATTGTCCTACAACTGTTTACAAGGTGTTTCCATGTTAAAACGAGTAAAAAATGAAGCTATAAGTTTTTTACAAGTTCGAACAAGTCAAGAATGATGCTAGAAGAGTTTACAAGTTGTTTCAATGTTCGAATGAGTCAAGAATGAAGCTACAACTTGTTTGCAAGTTCGAACGAGTCAAGAATGATCATACAAGAGTTCACAAGTTGTTTCCATATTCAAATGAGTGAAGAATGAAGCCTCAAGTTGTTTCCAAGTTCGAACGAGTCAAGAATGAAGCCTCAAATTGTTACGAATTAGGTTCATGTTCAAATGAGCCAAGAATGGTCCCGGAAGAGTTATGTCGTTTCCATGTTCAACGGAGTCAAGAATGAAGCTTACGAATTTGTTTCATGTTAAAATCAACCAAGAATGGTCCTACATGAGTTTACAAGTTGTTTCCATGTGCAAACGAGTCAATAACGAAGCTACAAGTTCGAACGATTCAAGAATGATGCTACAAGAGTTTACAAGTAGTTTCCAAGTTCAAACGGGTAAAGAATGAAGCTACAAGTTGTTTCCTGGGGTGAAACGAGTCAAGAATAATGCTACAAGAGTTTACAAGTTGTTTCCATGTTTAAACAAGTCAAGATGAAGCTACAAGTTATTTCCATTTTCGAACGAGTCAAGAATGAAGCCTCAAATTGTTACGAATTGGTTTCATGTTCAAATGAGCCAAGAATGGTCTTACAAGAGTTTACAAGTGGTTTCCATGTTAATACGAGTCAAAAATGAAGCTATAAGTTGTTTACAAGTTCGAACAACTCAAGACTGATGCTAGAAGAGTTTACAAGTTGTTTCCATGTTCAAATGAGTCAAGAATGAAGCTACAACTTGTTTGCAAGTTCGAACGAGTCAAGAATGATTATACAAGAGTTTACAAGTTGTTTCCATATTCAAATAATGAAGCGCGAAGTTATCTCCGTGCTCGAAAGAGTCAAGAATAATGCTACAAGAGTTTACAAGTTGTTTCCATGTCCAAACAAGTCAAGATGAAGCTACATGTTATTTCCATGTTCGAACGAGTCAAGAATGAAGCCTCAAATTGTTACGAATTGGTTTCATGTTCAAATGAGCCAAGAATTGTCCTACAACTGTTTACAAGGTGTTTCCATGTTAAAACGAGTAAAAAATGAAGCTATAAGTTTTTTACAAGTTCGAACAAGTCAAGAATGATGCTAGAAGAGTTTACAAGTTGTTTCAATGTTCGAATGAGTCAAGAATGAAGCTACAACTTGTTTGCAAGTTCGAACGAGTCAAGAATGACCATACAAGAGTTTACATGTTGTTTCCAAATTCAAATGAGTGAAGAATAAAGCCACAAGTTGTTTCCAAGTTCGAACGAGTCAAGAATGAAGCCTCAAATTGTTACGAATTAGGTTCATGTTCAAATGAGTGAATGGTCCCGGAAGAGTTTTGTCGTTTCCATGTTCAACGGAGTCAAGAATGAAGCTTACGAATTTGTTTCATGTTAAAATCAACCAAGAATGGTCCTACATAATTTTACAAGTTGTTTCCATGTGCAAACGAGTCAATAACGAAGCTACAAGTTCGAACGATTCAAGAATGATGCTACAAGAGTTTACAAGTAGTTTCCAAGTTCAAACGGGTAAAGAATGAAGCTACAAGTTGTTTTCACGGTTAAACGAGTCGAGAATGAAGCTATAAGTTGTTGCCGAACTCGAACGAGTCAAGAATAATGCTACAAGAGTTTAAAAGTTGTTTCCATGTTCAAACAAGTCAAGATGAAGCTACAAGTTATTTCCATGTTCGAACGAGTCAAAAATGAAGCCTCAAATTGTTACGAATTGGTTTCATGTTCAAATGAGCCAAGAATGGTCTTACAAGAGTTTACAAGTTGTTTCCATGTTAAAACGACTCAAAAATGAAGCTATAAGTTGTTTACAAATTCGAACAACTCAAGAATGATGCTAGAAGAGTTTACAAGTTGTTTCCATGTTCAAATAAGTCAAGAATGAAGCTACAACTTGTTTGCAAGATCGAACGAGTCAGGAATGATTATACAAGAGTTTACAAGTTGTTTCCTTATTCAAATAATGAAGCGGGAAGTTATCTCCGTGCTTGAAAGAGTCAAGAATAATGCTACAAGAGTTTACAAGTTGTTTCCATGTCCAAACAAGTCAAGATGAAGCTACATGTTATTTCCATGTTCGAACGAGTCAAGAATGAAGCCTCAAATTGTTACGAATTGGTTTCATGTTCAAATGAGCCAAGAATTGTCCTACAACTGTTTACAAGGTGTTTCCATGTTAAAACGAGTAAAAAATGAAGCTATAAGTTTTCTACAAGTTCGAACAAGTCAAGAATGATGCTAGAAGAGTTTACAAGTTGTTTCAATGTTCGAATGAGTCAAGAATGAAGCTACAACTTGTTTGCAAGTTCGAACGAGTCAAGAATGACCATACAAGAGTTTACAAGTTGTTTCCAAATTCAAATGAGTGAAGAATGAAGCCACAAGTTGTTTCCAAGTTCGAACGAGTCAAGAATGAAGCCTCAAATTGTTACGAATTAGGTTCATGTTCAAATGAGTGAATGGTCCCGGAAGAGTTTTGTCGTTTCCATGTTCAACGGAGTCAAGAATGAAGCTTACGAATTTGTTTATGTTAAAATCAACCAAGAATGGTCCTACATGAGTTTACAAGTTGTTTCCATGTGCAAACGAGTCAATAACGAAGCTACAAGTTCGAACGATTCAAGAATGATGCTACAAGAGTTTACAAGTAGTTTCCATGTTCAAACGGGTAAAGAATGAAGCTACAAGTTGTTTCCTGGGGTGAAACGAGTCGAGAATAAAGCGAGAAGTTATTTCCGTGCTCGAACGAGTCAAGAATAATGCTATAAGAGTTTACAAGTTGTTTCCATGTCCAAACAAGTCAAGATGAAGCTACAAGTTATTTCCACGTTCGAACGAGTCAAGAATGAAGCCTCAAATTGTTACGAATTGGTTTCATGTTCAAATGAGCCAAGAATGGTCTTACAAGAGTTTACAAGTGGTTTCCATGTTAATACGAGTCAAAAATGAAGCTATAAGTTGTTTACAAGTTCGAACAACTCAAGACTGATGCTAGAAGAGTTTACAAGTTGTTTCCATGTTCAAATGAGTCAAGAATGAAGCTACAACTTGTTTGCAAGTTCGAACGAGTCAAGAATGATTATACAAGAGTTTACAAGTTGTTTCCATATTCAAATAATGAAGCGCGAATTTATCTCCGTGCTCGAAAGAGTCAAGAATAATGCTACAAGAGTTTACAAGTTGTTTCTATATCCAAACAAGTCAAGATGAAGCTACATGTTATTTCCATGTTCGAACGAGTCAAGAATGAAGCCTCAAATTGTTACGAATTGGTTTCATGTTCAAATGAGCCAAGAATTGTCCTACAACTGTTTACAAGGTGTTTCCATGTTAAAACGAGTAAAAAATGAAGCTATAAGTTTTTTACAAGTTCGAACAAGTCAAGAATGATGCTAGAAGAGTTTACAAGTTGTTTCAATGTTCGAATGAGTCAAGAATGAAGCTACAACTTGTTTGCAAGTTCGAACGAGTCAAGAATGACCATACAAGAGTTTACAAGTTGTTTCCAAATTCAAATGAGTGAAGAATGAAGCCACAAGTTGTTTCCAAGTTCGAACGAGTCAAGAATGAAGCCTCAAATTGTTACGAATTAGGTTCATGTTCAAATGAGTGAATGGTCCCGGAAGAGTTTTGTCGTTTCCATGTTCAACGGAGTCAAGAATGAAGCTTACGAATTTGTTTCATGTTAAAATCAACCAAGAATGGTCCTACATGAGTTTACAAGTTGTTTCCATGTGCAAACGAGTCAATAACGAAGCTACAAGTTCGAACGATTCAAGAATGATGCTACAAGAGTTTACAAGTAGTTTCCAAGTTCAAACGGGTAAAGAATGAAGCTACAAGTTGTTTCCTGGGGTGAAACGAGTCGAGAATAAAGCGAGAAGTTATTTCCGTGCTCGAACGAGTCAAGAATAATGCTATAAGAGTTTACAAGTTGTTTCCATGTCCAAACAAGTCAAGATGAAGCTACAAGTTATTTCCACGTTCGAACGAGTCAAGAATGAAGCCTCAAATTGCTACGAATTGGTTTCATGTTCAAATGAGCCAAGAATGGTCTTACAAGAGTTTACAAGTGGTTTCCATGTTAATACGAGTCAAAAATTAAGCTATAAGTTGTTTACAAGTTCTAATAAGTCAAGAATGATGCTTGAAGAGTTTATAAGTTGTTTCTATGTTCGAATGAGTCAAGAATGAAGCTACAACTTGTTTGCAAGTTCGAACGAGTCAAGAATGACCATACAAGAGTTTACAAGTTGTTTCCAAATTCAAATGAGTGAAGAATGAAGCCACAAGTTGTTTCCAAGTTCGAACGAGTCAAGAATGAAGCCTCAAATTGTTACGAATTAGGTTCATGTTCAAATGAGTGAATGGTCCCGGAAGAGTTTTGTCGTTTCCATGTTCAACGGAGTCAAGAATGAAGCTTACGAATTTGTTTATGTTAAAATCAACCAAGAATGGTCCTACATGAGTTTACAAGTTGTTTCCATGTGCAAACGAGTCAATAACGAAGCTACAAGTTCGAACGATTCAAGAATGATGCTACAAGAGTTTACAAGTAGTTTCCATGTTCAAACGGGTAAAGAATGAAGCTACAAGTTGTTTCCTGGGGTGAAACGAGTCGAGAATAAAGCGAGAAGTTATTTCCGTGCTCGAACGAGTCAAGAATAATGCTATAAGAGTTTACAAGTTGTTTCCATGTCCAAACAAGTCAAGATGAAGCTACAAGTTATTTCCACGTTCGAACGAGTCAAGAATGAACCCTCAAATTGTTACGAATTGGTTTCATGTTCAAATGAGCCAAGAATGGTCTTACAAGAGTTTACAAGTGGTTTCCATGTTAATACGAGTCAAAAATTAAGCTATAAGTTGTTTACAAGTTCTAACAAGTCAAGAATGATGCTTGAAGAGTTTATAAGTTGTTTATATGTTCGAATGAGTCAAGAATGAAGCTACAAGTTGTTTGCAAGTTCGAACGAGTCAAGAATGATCATACAAGAGTTTACAAGTTGTTTCCATATTCAAATGAGTCAAGAATGAAGCTACAACTTGTTTGCAAGTTCGAACGAGTCAAGAATACAAGAGTTTACAAGTTGTTTCCAAATTCAAATGAGTGAAGAATGAAGCCACAAGTTGTTTCCAAGTTCGAACGAGTCAAGAATGAAGCCTCAAATTGTTACGAATTAGGTTCATGTTCAAATGAGCCAAGAATGTTCCCGGAAGAGTTTTGTCGTTTCCATGTTCAACGGAGTCAAGAATGAAGCTTACGAATTTGTTTCATGTTAAAATCAACCAAGAATGGTCCTACATGAGTTTACAAGTTGTTTCCATGTGCAAACGAGTCAATAACGAAGCTACAAGTTCGAACGAGTCAAGAATGCTGCTACAAGAGTTTACAAGTAGTTTCCAAGTTCAAACGGGTAAAGAATGACGCTACAAGTTGTTTTAACGGTTAAACGAGTCGAGAATGAAGCTATAACTTGTTTCCGATCTCGAACGAGTCAAGAATAATGCTACAAGAGTTTACAAGTGGTTTCCATGTTTAAACAAATCAAGATGAAGCTACAAGTTATTTCCATTTTCGAACAAGTCAAGAATGAAGCCTCAAATTGTTACGAATTGGTTTCATGTTCAAATGAGCCAAGAATGGTCTTACAAGAGTTTACAAGTGGTTTCCATGTTAATACGAGTCAAAAATGAAGCTATAAGTTGTTTACAAGTTCGAACAACTCAAGACTGATGCTAGAAGAGTTTACAAGTTGTTTCCATGTTCAAATAATGAAGCGCGAATTTATCTCCGTGCTCGAAAGAGTCAAGAATAATGCTACAAGAGTTTACAAGTTGTTTCCATGTCCAAACAAGTCAAGATGAAGCTACATGTTATTTCCATGTTCGAACGAGTCAAGAATGAAGCCTCAAATTGTTACGAATTGGTTTCATGTTCAAATGAGCCAAGAATTGTCCTACAACTGTTTACAAGGTGTTTCTATGTTAAAACGAGTAAAAAATGAAGCTATAAGTTTTTTACAAGTTCGAACAAGTCAAGAATGATGCTAGAAGAGTTTACAAGTTGTTTCAATGTTCGAATGAGTCAAGAATGAAGCTACAACTTGTTTGCAAGTTCGAACGAGTCAAGAATGACCATACAAGAGTTTACAAGTTGTTTCCAAATTCAAATGAGTGAAGAATGAAGCCACAAGTTGTTTCCAAGTTCGAACGAGTCAAGAATGAAGCCTCAAATTGTTACGAATTAGGTTCATGTTCAAATGAGTGAATGGTCCCGGAAGAGTTTTGTCGTTTCCATGTTCAACGGAGTCAAGAATGAAGCTTACGAATTTGTTTCATGTTAAAATCAACCAAGAATGGTCCTACATGAGTTTACAAGTTGTTTCCATGTGCAAACGAGTCAATAACGAAGCTACAAGTTCGAACGAGTCAAGAATGATGCTACAAGAGTTTACAAGTAGTTTCCAAGTTCAAACGGGTAAAGAATGACGCTACAAGTTGTTTTAACGGTTAAACGAGTCGAGAATGAAGCTATAACTTGTTTCCGATCTCGAACGAGTCAAGAATAATGCTACAAGAGTTTAAAAGTTGTTTCCATGTTCAAACAAATCAAGATGAAGCTACAAGTTATTTCCATTTTCGAACAAGTCAAGAATGAAGCCTCAAATTGTTACGAATTGGTTTCATGTTCAAATGAGCCAAGAATGGTCTTACAAGAGTTTACAAGTGGTTTCCATGTTAATACGAGTAAAAAATGAAGCTATAAGTTGTTTACAAGTTCGAACAACTCAAGACTGATGCTAGAAGAGTTTACAAGTTGTTTCCATGTTCAAATGAGTCAAGAATGAAGCTACAACTTGTTTGCAAGATCGAACGAGTCAAGAATGATTATACAAGAGTTTACAAGTTGTTTCCTTATTCAAATAATGAAGCGCGAAGTTATCTCCGTGCTCGAACGAGTCAAGAATAATGCTACAAGAGTTTACAAGTTGTTTCCATGTTCAAACAAGTCAAGATGAAGCTACAAGTTATTTCCATTTTCGAACGAGTCAAGAATGAAGCCTCAAATTGTTACGAATTGGTTTCATGTTCAAATGAGCCAAGAATTGTCCTACAACTGTTTACAAGGTGTTTCCATGTTAAAACGAGTAAAAAATGAAGCTATAAGTTTTTTACAAGTTCGAACAAGTCAAGAATGATGCTAGAAGAGTTTACAAGTTGTTTCAATGTTCGAATGAGTCAAGAATGAAGCTACAACTTGTTTGCAAGTTCGAACGAGTCAAGAATGACCATACAAGAGTTTACAAGTTGTTTCCAAATTCAAATGAGTGAAGAATGAAGCCACAAGTTGTTTCAAAGTTCGAACGAGTCAAGAATGAAGCCTCAAATTGTTACGAATTAGGTTCATGTTCAAATGAGTGAATGGCCCCGGAAGAGTTTTGTCGTTTCCATGTTCAACGGAGTCAAGAATGAAGCTTACGAATTTGTTTCATGTTAAAATCAACCAAGAATGGTCCTACATGAGTTTACAAGTTGTTTCCATGTGCAAACGAGTCAATAACGAAGCTACAAGTTCGAACGATTCAAGAATGATGCTACAAGAGTTTACAAGTAGTTTCCATGTTCAAACGGGTAAAGAATGAAGCTACAAGTTGTTTCCTGGGGTGAAACGAGTCGAGAATAAAGCGAGAAGTTATTTCCGTGCTCGAACGAGTCAAGAATAATGCTATAAGAGTTTACAAGTTGTTTCCATGTCCAAACAAGTCAAGATGAAGCTACAAGTTATTTCCACGTTCGAACGAGTCAAGAATGAAGCCTCAAATTGTTACGAATTGGTTTCATGTTCAAATGAGCCAAGAATGGTCTTACAAGAGTTTACAAGTGGTTTCCATGTTAATACGAGTCAAAAATTAAGCTATAAGTTGTTTACAAGTTCTAACAAGTCAAGAATGATGCTTGAAGAGTTTATAAGTTGTTTCTATGTTCGAATGAGTCAAGAATGAAGCTACAAGTTGTTTGCAAGTTCGAACGAGTCAAGAATGATCATACAAGAGTTTACAAGTTGTTTCCATATTCAAATGAGTCAAGAATGAAGCTACAACTTGTTTGCAAGTTCGAACGAGTCAAGAATACAAGAGTTTACAAGTTGTTTCCAAATTCAAATGAGTGAAGAATGAAGCCACAAGTTGTTTCCAAGTTCGAACGAGTCAAGAATGAAGCCTCAAATTGTTACGAATTAGGTTCATGTTCAAATGAGCCAAGAATGTTCCCGGAAGAGTTATGTCGTTTCCATGTTCAACGGAGTCAAGAATGAAGCTTACGAATTTGTTTCATGTTAAAATCAACCAAGAATGGTCCTACATGAGTTTACAAGTTGTTTCCATGTGCAAACGAGTCAATAACGAAGCTACAAGTTCGAACGAGTCAAGAATGATGCTACAAGAGTTTACAAGTAGTTTCCAAGTTCAAACGGGTAAAGAATGACGCTACAAGTTGTTTTAACGGTTAAACGAGTCGAGAATGAAGCTATAACTTGTTTCCGATCTCGAACGAGTCAAGAATAATGCTACAAGAGTTTACAAGTTGTTTCCATGTTTAAACAAGTCAAGATGAAGCTACAAGTTATTTCCATTTTCGAACGAGTCAAGAATGAAGCCTCAAATTGTTACGAATTGGTTTCATGTTCAAATGAGCCAAGAATGGTCTTACAAGAGTTTACAAGTGGTTTCCATGTTAATACGAGTCAAAAATGAAGCTATAAGTTGTTTACAAGTTCGAACAACTCAAGACTGATGCTAGAAGAGTTTACAAATTGTTTCCATGTTCAAATGAGTCAAGAATGAAGCTACAACTTGTTTGCAAGTTCGAACGAGTCAAGAATGATTATACAAGAGTTTACAAGTTGTTTCCATATTCAAATAATGAAGCGTGAAGTTATCTCCGTGCTCGAAAGAGTCAAGAATAATGCTACAAGAGTTTACAAGTTGTTTCCATGTCCAAACAAGTCAAGATGAAGCTACATGTTATTTCCATGTTCGAACGAGTCAAGAATGAAGCCTCAAATTGTTACGAATTGGTTTCATGTTCAAATGAGCCAAGAACTGTCCTACAACTGTTTACAAGGTGTTTCCATGTTAAAACGAGTAAAAAATGAAGCTATAAGTTTTTTACAAGTTCGAACAAGTCAAGAATGATGCTAGAAGAGTTTACAAGTTGTTTCAATGTTCGAATGAGTCAAGAATGAAGCTACAACTTGTTTGCAAGTTCGAACGAGTCAAGAATGACCATACAAGAGTTTACAAGTTGTTTCCAAATTCAAATGAGTGAAGAATGAATCCACAAGTTGTTTCCAAGTTCGAACGAGTCAAGAATGAAGCCTCAAATTGTTACGAATTAGGTTCATGTTCAAATGAGTGAATGGTCCCGGAAGAGTTTTGTCGTTTCCATGTTCAACGGAGTCAAGAATGAAGCTTACGAATTTGTTTCATGTTAAAATCAACCAAGAATGGTCCTACATGATTTTACAAGTTGTTTCCATGTGCAAACGAGTCAATAACGAAGCTACAAGTTCGAACGATTCAAGAATGATGCTACAAGAGTTTACAAGTAGTTTCCAAGTTCAAACGGGTAAAGAATGAAGCTACAAGTTGTTTCCCGGGGTGAAACGAGTCGAGAATAAAGCGAGAAGTTATTTCCGTGCTCGAACGAGTCAAGAATAATGCTATAAGAGTTTACAAGTTGTTTCCATGTCCAAACAAGTCAAGATGAAGCTACAAGTTATTTCCACGTTCGAACGAGTCAAGAATGAAGCCTCAAATTGTTACGAATTGGTTTCATGTTCAAATGAGCCAAGAATGGTCTTACAAGAGTTTACAAGTGGTTTCCATGTTAATACGAGTCAAAAATTAAGCTATAAGTTGTTTACAAGTTCTAACAAGTCAAGAATGATGCTTGAAGAGTTTATAAGTTGTTTCTATGTTCGAATGAGTCAAGAATGAAGCTACAAGTTGTTTGCAAGTTCGAACGAGTCAAGAATGATCATACAAGAGTTTACAAGTTGTTTCCATATTCAAATGAGTCAAGAATGAAGCTACAACTTGTTTGCAAGTTCGAACGAGTCAAGAATACAAGAGTTTACAAGTTGTTTCCAAATTCAAATGAGTGAAGAATGAAGCCACAAGTTGTTTCCAAGTTCGAACGAGTCAAGAATGAAGCCTCAAATTTTTACGAATTAGGTTCATGTTCAAATGAGCCAAGAATGTTCCCGGAAGAGTTATGTCGTTTCCATGTTCAACGGAGTCAAGAATGAAGCTTACGAATTTGTTTCATGTTAAAATCAACCAAGAATGGTCCTACATGAGTTTACAAGTTGTTTCCATGTGCAAACGAGTCAATAACGAAGCTACAAGTTCGAACGAGTCAAGAATGATGCTACAAGAGTTTACAAGTAGTTTCCAAGTTCAAACGGGTAAAGAATGACGCTACAAGTTGTTTTAACGGTTAAACGAGTCGAGAATGAAGCTATAACTTGTTTCCGATCTCGAACGAGTCAAGAATAATGCTACAAGAGTTTACAAGTTGTTTCCATGTTTAAACAAGTCAAGATGAAGCTACAAGTTATTTCCATTTTCGAACGAGTCAAGAATGAAGCCTCAAATTGTTACGAATTGGTTTCATATTCAAATGAGCCAAGAATGGTCTTACAAGAGTTTACAAGTGGTTTCCATGTTAATACGAGTCAAAAATGAAGCTATAAGTTGTTTACAAGTTCGAACAACTCAAGACTGATGCTAGAAGAGTTTACAAGTTGTTTCCATGTTCAAATGAGTCAAGAATGAAGCTACAACTTGTTTGCAAGTTCGAACGAGTCAAGAATGATTATACAAGAGTTTACAAGTTGTTTCCATATTCAAATAATGAAGCGCGAAGTTATCTCCGTGCTCGAAAGAGTCAAGAATAATGCTACAAGAGTTTACAAGTTGTTTCCATGTCCAAACAAGTCAAGATGAAGCTACATGTTATTTCCATGTTCGAACGAGTCAAGAATGAAGCCTCAAATTGTTACGAATTGGTTTCATGTTCAAATGAGCCAAGAACTGTCCTACAACTGTTTACAAGGTGTTTCCATGTTAAAACGAGTAAAAAATGAAGCTATAAGTTTTTTACAAGTTCGAACAAGTCAAGAATGATGCTAGAAGAGTTTACAAGTTGTTTCAATGTTCGAATGAGTCAAGAATGAAGCTACAACTTGTTTGCAAGTTCGAACGAGTCAAGAATGACCATATAAGAGTTTACAAGTTGTTTCCAAATTCAAATGAGTGAAGAATGAAGCCACAAGTTGTTTCCAAGTTCGAACGAGTCAAGAATGAAGCCTCAAATTGTTACGAATTAGGTTCATGTTCAAATGAGTGAATGGTCCCGGAAGAGTTTTGTCGTTTCCATGTTCAACGGAGTCAAGAATGAAGCTTACGAATTTGTTTCATGTTAAAATCAACCAAGAATGGTCCTACATGATTTTACAAGTTGTTTCCATGTGCAAACGAGTCAATAACGAAGCTACAAGTTCGAACGATTCAAGAATAATGCTACAAGAGTTTACAAGTAGTTTCCAAGTTCAAACGGGTAAAGAATGAAGCTACAAGTTGTTTCCTGGGGTGAAACGAGTCGAGAATAAAGCGAGAAGTTATTTCCGTGCTCGAACGAGTCAAGAATAATGCTATAAGAGTTTACAAGTTGTTTCCATGTCCAAACAAGTCAAGATGAAGCTACAAGTTATTTCCACGTTCGAACGAGTCAAGAATGAAGCCTCAAATTGTTACGAATTGGTTTCATGTTCAAATGAGCCAATAATGGTCTTACAAGAGTTTACAAGTGGTTTCCAAGTTAATACGAGTCAAAAATTAAGCTATAAGTTGTTTACAAGTTTTAACAAGTCAAGAATGATGCTTGAAGAGTTTATAAGTTGTTTCTATGTTCGAATGAGTCAAGAATGAAGCTACAAGTTGTTTGCAAGTTCGAACGAGTCAAGAATGATCATACAAGAGTTTACAAGTTGTTTCCATATTCAAATGAGTCAAGAATGAAGCTACAACTTGTTTGCAAGTTCGAACGAGTCAAGAATACAAGAGTTTACAAGTTGTTTCCAAATTCAAATGAGTGAAGAATGAAGCCACAAGTTGTTTCCTAGTTCGAACGAGTCAAGAATGAAGCCTCAAATTGTTACAAATTAGGTTCATGTTCAAATGAGCCAAGAATGTTCCCGGAAGAGTTATGTCGTTTCCATGTTCAACGGAGTCAAGAATGAAGCTTACGAATTTGTTTCATGTTAAAATCAACCAAGAATGGTCCTACATGAGTTTACAAGTTGTTTCCATGTGCAAACGAGTCAATAACGAAGCTACAAGTTCGAACGAGTCAAGAATGATGCTACAAGAGTTTACAAGTAGTTTCCAAGTTCAAACGGGTAAAGAATGTAGCTACAAGTTGTTTTCACGGTTAAACGAGTCGAGAATGAAACTATAACTTGTTTCCGATCTCGAACGAGTCAAGAATAATGCTACAAGAGTTTACAAGTTGTTTCCAAGTTCAAACAAGTCAAGATGAAGCTACAAGTTATTTCCATTTTCGAACGAGTCAAAAATGAAGCCTCAAATTGTTACGAATTGGTTTCATGTTCAAATGAGCCAAGAATGGTCTTACAAGAGTTTACAAGTGGTTTCCATGTTAATACGAGTCAAAAATGAAGCTATAAGTTGTTTACAAGTTCGAACAACTGAAGACTGATGCTAGAAGAGTTTACAAGTTGTTTCCATGTTCAAATGAGTCAAGAATGAAGCTACAACTTGTTTGCAAGTTCGAACGAGTCAAGAATAATCATACAAGAGTATACAAGTTGTTTCCTTATTCAAATGAGTCAAGAATGAAGCCACAAGTTGTTTCCAAGTTTGAACGAATCAAGAATGAAGCCTCAAATTGTTACGAATTAGGTTCATGTTCAAATGATCCAAGAATGGTCCGAGAAGAGTTATGTTGTTTCCATGTTCAAGGTAGTCAAGAATGTAGCTTACGAATTCGTTTCATTTTAAAATAAGCCAAGAATGGTCCAACATGAGTTTATAAGTTATTTCCATGTGCAAACGAGTCAATAATGAAGCTACAAGTTCGAACGAGTCAAGAATGATTCTACAAGAGTTTACAAGAAATTTCCAAGTTCAAACGGGTGATGATTGAAGCTACAAGTTGTTTTCATGGTTAAACGAGTCGAGAATGAATCTATAACTTGTTTCCAAGCTAGAACGTGTCAAGAATAATGCTACAAGAGTTTACAACTTGTTTCTGTGTTCAAACAAGTCAAGATGATGCTACAAGTTATTTCCATGTTCGAACAAGCAAGAACGAAGCCTCAAATTCTTACGAATTGGTTTCATGTTCAAATAAGCCAAGAATTATCCTACAATTGTTTACAAGGTGTTTCCATTTTAAAACGAGTCAAAAATGAAGCTATAAGTTGTTTACAAGTTCGAACAAGTCAAGAATGATGCTAGAAGAGTTTACAAGTTGTTTCCATGTTCCAATGAGTCAAGAATGAAGCTACAACTTGTTTGCAAGTTCGAACGAGTCAAGAATGATCATACAAGTTGTTCCCAAATTCAAATGAGTGAAGAATGAAGCCACAAGTTGTTTCCAAGTTCGAACGAGTCAAGAATGAAGCCTCAAATTGTTACGAATTAGGTTCATGTTCAAATGAGCCAAGAATGGTCCCGGAAGAGTTATGTCGTTTCCATGTTCAACGGAGTCAAGAATGAAGCTTACGAATTTGTTTCATGTTAAAATCAACCAAGAATGGTCCTACATGAGTTTACAAGTTGTTTCCATGTGCAAACGAGTCAATAACGAAGCTACAAGTTCGAACGAGTCAAGAATGATCTACAAGAGTTTACAAGTAGTTTCCAAGTTCAAACGGGTAAAGAATGAAGCTACAAGTTGTTTTCACGGTTAAACGAGTCGAGAATGAAGCTATAACTTGTTTCCGATCTCGAACGAGTCAAGAATAATGCTACAAGAGTTTACAAGTTGTTTCCATGTTCAAACAAGTCAAGATGAAGCTACAAGTTATTTCCATTTTCGAACGAGTCAAGAATGAAGCCTCAAATTGTTACGAATTGGTTTCATGTTCAAATGAGCCAAGAATGGTCTTACAAGAGTTTACAAGTGGTTTCCATGTTAATACGAGTCAAAAATGAAGCTATAAGTTGTTTACAAGTTCGAACAACTCAAGACTGATGCTAGAAGAGTTTACAAGTTGTTTCCATGTTCAAATGAGTCAAGAATGAAGCTACAACTTGTTTGCAACTTCGAACGAGTCAAGAATAATCATACAAGAGTATACAAGTTGTTTCCATATTCAAATGAGTCAAGAATGAAGCCACAAGTTGTTTCCAAGTTCGAACGAATCAAGAATGAAGCCTCAAATTGTTACGAATTAGGTTCATGTTCAAATGATCCAAGAATGGTCCGAGAAGAGTTATGTTGTTTCCATGTTCAAGGTAGTCAAGAATGTAGCTTACGAATTCGTTTCATTTTAAAATAAGCCAAGAATGGTCCTACATGAGTTTATAAGTTATTTCCATGTGCAAACGAGTCAATAATGAAGCTACAAGTTCGAATGAGTCAAGAATGATGCTACAAGAGTTTACAAGTAGTTTCCAAGTTCAAACGGGTAAAGAATGAAGCTACAAGTTGTTTTCACAGTTAAACGAGTCGAGAATGAAGCTATAAGTTGTTGCCGATCTCGAACGAGTCAAGAATAATGCTACAAGAGTTTACAAGTTGTTTCCATGTTCAAACAAGTCAAGATGAAGCTACAAGTTATTTCCATTTTCGAACGAGTCAAGAATGAATCCTCAAATTGTTACGAATTGGTTTCATGTTCATATGAGCCAAGAATGGTCTTACAAGAGTTTACAAGTGGTTTCCATGTTAATACGAGTCAAAAATTAAGCTATAAGTTGTTTACAAGTTCTAACAAGTCAAGAATGATGCTTGAAGAGTTTACAAGTTGTTTCAATGTTCGAATGAGTCAAGAATGAAGCTACAACTTGTTTGCAAGTTCGAACGAGTCAAGAATGATCATACAAGAGTTTACAAGTTGTTTCCATATTCAAATTAAGCTACAACTTGTTTGCAAGTTTGAACGAGTCAAGAATGAAAATACAGGAGTTTACAAGTTGTTTCCATATTCAAATGAGTAAAGAATGAAGCCACAAGTTGTTTCCAAGTTCGAACGAGTCAAGAATGAAGCCTCAAATTGTTACGAATTAGGTTCATGTTCAAATGAGACAAGAATGATCCCAGAAGAGTTATGTTGTTTCCATGTTCAACGGAGTCAAGAATGTAGCTTACGAATTCGTTTCAATTTAAAATAAGCCAAGAAAGATCCTACATGAGTTTACAAGTTGTTTCCATGTGTAAACGAGTTAATAACTAAGCTACAAGTTCGAACTAGTCAAGAATGAGGCTACAATAGTTTACAAGTAGTTTCCAAGTTTAAGCGGGTAAAGAATGAAGCTACAAGTTATTTTCACAATTAAACGAGTCGAGAATGAAGCTATAAGTTGTTGCCAAGCTCGAACGAGTCAAGAATAATCCTACAAGAGTTTACAAGTTGTTTCCATGTTCAAACAAGTCAAGATGAAGCTACAAGTTATTTCCATGTTCGAACGAGTCAAGAAGGAAGCCTCAAATTGTTACGAATTGGTTTCATGTTCAAATGAGCCAAAAATTGTCCTACAACTGTTTACAAGGTGTTTCCATGTTAAAACGAGTAAAAAATGAAGCTATAAGTTGTTTACAAGTTCGAACAAGTCAAGAATGATGCTAGAAGAGTTTACAAGTTGTTTCAATGTTCGAATGAGCCAAGAATGAAGCTACAACTTGTTTGCAAGTTCGAACGAGTCAAGAATGATCATACAAGAGTTCACAAGTTGTTTCCATATTCAAATGAGTGTAGAATGAAGCCACAAGTTGTTTCCACGTTCGAATGAGTCAAGAATGAAACCTCAAATTGTTTCGAATTAGGTTCATGTTCGAATGAGCCAAGAATGGTCCCGGAAGAGTTATGTCGTTTCCATGTTCAACGGAGTCAAGAATGAAGCTTACGAATTTGTTTCATGTTAAAATCAACCAAGAATGGTCCTACATGAGTTTACAAGTTGCTTCCATGTGCAAACGAGTCCATAACGAAGCTACAAGTTCGAACGAGTCAAGAATGATGCTACAAGAGTTTACAAGTAGTTTCCAAGTTCAAACGGGTAAAGAATGAAGCTACAAGTTGTTTTCTGGGGTGAAACGAGTCGAGAATGAAGCGACAAGTTTTTTCCGTGCTCGAACGAGTCAAGAATGATTCTACAAGAGATTACAAGTTGTTTCCATGTCTAAACAAGTCAAGATGAAGCTACAAGTTATTTCCACGTTCGAACGAGTCAAGAATGAAGCCTCAAATTGTTACGAATTGGTTTCATGTTCAAATGAGCCAAGAATGGTCCTACAAGACCTTACAAGTGGTTTCCATGTTAATACGAGTCAAAAATGAAGCTATAAGTTGTTTACAAGTTCGAACAACTCAAGACTGATGCTAGAAGAGTTTACAAGTTGTTTCCATGTTCAAATGAGTCAAGAATGAAGCTACAACTTGTTTGCAAGTTCGAACGAGTCAAGAATAATCATACAAGAGTATACAAGTTGTTTCCATATTCAAATGAGTCAAGAATGAAGCCACAAGTTGTTTCCAAGTTCGAACGAATCAAGAATGAAGCCTCAAATTGTTACGAATTCGTTTCATTTTAAAATAAGCCAAGAATGGTCCTACATGAGTTTATAAGTTATTTCCATGTGCAAACGAGTCAATAATGAAGCTACAAGTTCGAATGAGTCAAGAATGATGCTACAAGAGTTTACAAGTAGTTTCCAAGTTCAAACGGGTAAAGAATGAAGCTACAAGTTGTTTTCACAGTTAAACGAGTCGAGAATGAAGCTATAAGTTGTTGCCGATCTCGAACGAGTCAAGAATAATGCTACAAGAGTTTACAAGTTGTTTCCATGTTCAAACAAGTCAAGATGAAGCTACAAGTTATTTCCATTTTCGAACGAGTCATGAATGAAGCCTCAAATTGTTACGAATTGGTTTCATGTTCATATGAGCCAAGAATGGTCTTACAAGAGTTTACAAGTGGTTTCCATGTTAATACGAGTCAAAAATTAAGCTATAAGTTGTTTACAAGTTCTAACAAGTCAAGAATGATGCTTGAAGAGTTTACAAGTTGTTTCAATGTTCGAATGAGTCAAGAATGAAGCTACAACTTGTTTGCAAGTTCGAACGAGTCAAGAATGATCATACAAGAGTTTACAAGTTGTTTCCATATTCAAATTAAGCTACAACTTGTTTGCAAGTTTGAACGAGTCAAGAATGAAAATACAGGAGTTTACAAGTTGTTTCCATATTCAAATGAGTGAAGAATGAAGCCACAAGTTGTTTCCAAGTTCGAACGAGTCAAGAAGGAAGCCTCAAATTGTTACGAATTGGTTTCATGTTCAAATGAGCCAAAAATTGTCCTACAACTGTTTACAAGGTGTTTCCATGTTAAAACGAGTAAAAAATGAAGCTATAAGTTGTTTACAAGTTCGAACAAGTCAAGAATGATGCTAGAAGAGTTTACAAGTTGTTTCAATGTTCGAATGAGCCAAGAATGAAGCTACAACTTGTTTGCAAGTTCGAACGAGTCAAGAATGATCATACAAGAGTTCACAAGTTGTTTCCATATTCAAATGAGTGTAGAATGAAGCCACAAGTTGTTTCCACGTTCGAACGAGTCAAGAATGAAACCTCAAATTGTTTCGAATTAGGTTCATGTTCGAATGAGCCAAGAATGGTCCCGGAAGAGTTATGTCGTTTCCATGTTCAACGGAGTCAAGAATGAAGCTTACGAATTTGTTTCATGTTAAAATCAACCAAGAATGGTCCTACATGAGTTTACAAGTTGTTTCCATGTGCAAACGAGTCCATAACGAAGCTACAAGTTCGAACGAGTCAAGAATGATGCTACAAGAGTTTACAAGTAGTTTCCAAGTTCAAACGGGTAAAGAATGAAGCTACAAGTTGTTTTCTGGGGTGAAACGAGTCGAGAATGAAGCGACAAGTTTTTTCCGTGCTCGAACGAGTCAAGAATGATTCTACAAGAGTTTACAAGTTGTTTCCATGTCTAAACAAGTCAAGATGAAGCTACAAGTTATTTCCACGTTTGAACGAGTAAAGAATGAAGCCTCAAATTGTTACGAATTGGTTTCATGTTCAAATGAGCCAAGAATGGTCCTACAAGACCTTACAAGTGGTTTCCATGTTAATACGAGTCAAAAATTAAGCTATAAGTTGTTTACAAGTTCTAACAAGTCAAGAATGATGCTTGAAGAGTTTATAAGTTGTTTCAATGTTCGAATGAGTCAAGAATGAAGCTACAACTTGTTTGCAAGTTCGAACGAGTCAAGAATGACCATACAAGAGTTTACAAGTTGTTTCCAAATTCAAATGAGTGAAGAATGAAGCCAAAAGTTGTTTCCAAGTTCGAAACGAGTCAAGAATGAAGCCTCAAATTGTTAGGAATTAGGTTCATGTACAAATGAGACAAGAATGGTCCCAGAAGAGTTATGTTGTTTCCATGTTCAACGGAGTCAAGAATGTAGCTTACGAATTCGTTTCATTTTAAAATAAGCCAAGAATGGTCCTACATGAGTTTATAAGTTGTTTCCATGTGCAAACGAGTCAATAACGAAGCTACAAGGTCGAACGAGTCAAGAATGATGCTACAAGAGTTTACAAGTAGTTTCCAAGTTCAAACGGGTAAAGAATGAAGCTACAAGTTGGTTTCACAGTTAACCGAGTCGAGAATGAAGCTATAAGTTGTTGCCGAGCTCGAACGAGTCAAGAATCATGCTACAAGAGTTTACAACTTGTTTCCATGTTCAAACAAGTCAAGATGAAGCTACAAGTTATTTCCATTTTCGAACGAGTCAAGAATGAAGCCTCAAATTGTTACGAATTGGTTTCATGTTCATATGAGCCAAGAATGGTCATACAAGAGTTCACAAGTTGTTTCCATATTCAAATGAGTGCAAATGAAGCCACAAGTTGTTTCCAAGTTTGAACGAATCAAGAATAGAGCCTCAAATTGTTACGAATTAGGTTCATGTTCAAATGAGCAAAGAATGGTCCCAGAAGAGTTATGTCATTTCCATGTTCAACGGAGTCAAGAATGAAGCTTACGAATTTGTTTCATGTTAAAATCAGCCAAGAATGGTCCTACATGAGTTTACAAGTTGTTTCCATTTGCAAACGAGTCAATAATGAAGCTACAAGTTTGAACGAGTCAAGAATGATGCTACAAGAGTTTACAAGTAGTTTCCGAGTTCAAACGGGTAAAGAATGAAGCTACAAGTTGTTTCCTGGGGTGAAACGAGTCGAGAATAAAGCGACAAGTTATTTCCGTGCTCGAACGAGTCAAGAATAATGCTACAAGAGTTTGAAAGTTGTTTCCATGTCCAAACAAGTCAAGATGAAGCTACAAGTTATTTCCATGTTCGAACGAGTCAAGAATGAAGCCTCAAATTGTTACGAATTGGTTTCATGTTCAAATGAGCCAAGAATTGTCCTAGAATTGTTTACAAGGTGTTTCCATGTTAAAACGAGTAAAAAATGAAGCTATAAGTTGTTTACAAGTTCGAACAAGTCAAGAATGATGCTAGAAGAGTTTACAAGTTGTTTCAATGTTCGAATGAGTCAAGAATGAAGCTACAACTTGTTTGCAAGTTCGAACGAGTCAAGAATGAAAATACAAGAGTTTACAAGTTCTTTCCATATTCAAATGAGTGAAGAATGAAGCCACAAGTTGTTTCCAAGTTCGAACGAGTCAAGAATGAAGCCTCAAATTGTTACGAATTAGGTTCATGTACAAATGAGACAAGAATGGTCCCAGAAGAGTTATGTTGTTTCCATGTTCAACGGAGTCAAGAATGTAGCTTACGAATTCGTTTCATGTTAAAATCAGCCCAGAATGTTCCTTCATGAGTTTACAAGTTGTTTCGATGTGCAAACGAGTCAATAATGAAGCTACAAGTTCGATCGAGTCAAGAATGATGCTACAAGAGTTTACAAGTAGTTTCCAAGTTCAAACGGGTAAAGAATAAAGCTACAAGTTGTTTTTACAGTTAAACGAGTCGAGAATGAAGCTATAAGTTGTTGCCGAGCTCGAACGAGTCAAGAATAATGCTACAAGAGTTTACAACTTGTTTCCATGTTCAAACAAGTCAAGATGAAGCTACAAGTTATTTCCATTTTCGAACGAGTCAAGAATGAAGCCTCAAATTGTTACGAATTGGTTTCATGTTCATATGAGCCAAGAATGGTCTTACAAGAGTTTACAAGTGGTTTCCATGTTAATACGAGTCAAAAATTAAGCTATAAGTTGTTTACATGTTCTAACAAGTCAAGAATGATGCTTGAAGAGTTTACAAGTTGTTTCCATGTTCAAATGAGTCAAGAATGAAGCTACAACTTGTTTGCAAGTTCGAACGAGTCAAGAATGATCATACAAGAGTTCACAAGTTGTTTCCATATTCAAATGAGTGAAGAATGAAGCCACAAGTTGTTTCCAAGTTCGAACGAATCAAGAATAAAGCCTCAAATTGTTACGAATTAGGTTCATGTTCAAATGAGCCAAGAATGGTCCCAGAAGAGTTATGTCATTTCCATGTTCAATGGAGTAGAGAATGAAGCTTACGAATTTGTTTCATGTTAAAATCAGCCAAGAATGGTCCTACATGAGTTTACAAGTTGTTTCCATGTGCAAACGAGTCAATAATGAAGCTACAAGTTCGAACGAGTCAAGAATGATGCTACAAGAGTTTACAAGTAGTTTCCAAGTTCAAACGGGTAAAGAATGAAGCTACAAGTTGTTTCCTGGGGTGAAACGAGTCGAGAATAAAGCGACAAGTTATTTCCGTGCTCGAATGAGTCAAGAATAATGCTACAAGAGTTTAAAAGTTGTTTCCATGTCCAAACAAGTCAAGATGAAGCTACAAGTTATTTCCATGTTCGAACGAGTCAAGAATGAAGCCTCAAATTGTTACGAATTGGTTTCATGTTCAAATGAGCCAAGAATTGTCCTAGAATTGTTTACAAGGTGTTTCCATGTTAAAACGAGTAAAAAATGAAGCTATAAGTTGTTTACAAGGTCGAACAAGTCAAGAATGATGCTAGAAGAGTTTACAAGTTGTTTCAATGTTCGAATGAGTCAAGAATGAAGCTACAACTTGTTTGCAAGTTCGAACGAGTCAAGAATGAAAATACAAGAGTTTATAAGTTCTTTCCATATTCAAATGAGTGAAGAATGAAGCCACAAGTTGTTTCCAAGTTCGAACGAGTCAAGAATGAAGCCTCAAATTGTTACGAATTAGGTTCATGTTTAAATGAGACAAGAATGGTCCCAGAAGAGTTATGTTGTTTCCATGTCCAACGGAGTCAAGAATGTAGCTTACGAATTCGTTACATGTTAAAATCAGCCAAGAATGTTCCTTCATGAGTTTACAAGTTGTTTCGATGTGCAAACGAGTCAATAATGAAGCTACAAGTTGATGCTACAAGAGTTTACAAGTAGTTTCCAAGTTCAAACGGGTAAAGAATGAAGCTACAAGTTGTTTTCACAGTTAAACGAGTCGAGAATGAAGCTATAAGTTGTTGCCGAGCTCGAACGAGTCAAGAATAATGCTACAAGAGTTTTCAACTTGTTTCCATGTTCAAACAAGTCAAGATGAAGCTACAAGTTATTTCCATTTTCGAACGAGTCAAGAATGAAGCCTCAAATTGTTACGAATTGGTTTCATGTTAATATGAGCCAAGAATGGTCTTACAAGAGTTTACAAGTAGTTTTCATGTTAATACGAGTCAAAAATTAAGCTATAAGTTGTTTACAAGTTCTAACAAGTCAAGAATGATGCTTGAAGAGTTTACAAGTTGTTTCCATGTTCAAATGAGTCAAGAATGAAGCTACAACTTGTTTGCAAGTTCAAACGAGTCAAGAATGATCATACAAGAGTTCACAAGTTGTTTCCATATTCAAATGAGTGAAGAATGAAGCCACAAGTTTTTTCCATGTTCGAACGAGTCAAGAATGAAGCCTCGAATTGTTACGAATTGGTTTCATGTTCAAATGAGCCAAGAATTGTCCTAGAATTGTTTACAAGGTGTTTCCATGTTAAAACAAGTAAAAAATGAAGCTATAAGTTGTTTACATGTTCGAACAAGTCAAGAATGATGCTAGTAGAGTTTACAAATTTTTTCAATGTTCGAATGAGTCAAGAATGAAGCTACAACTTGTTTGCAAGTTCGAGCCAGTCAAGAATGATAATATAAGAGTTCACAAGTTGTTTCCATATTCAAATGAGTGAAGAATGAAGCCACAAGTTGTTTCCAAGTTCGAACGAATCAAGAATAAAGCCTCAAATTGTTACGAATTAGGTTCATGTTCAAATGAGCCAAGAATGGTCCCAGAAGAGTTATGTCATTTCCTTGTTCAATGGAGTCAAGAATGAAGCTTACGAATTTGTTTCATGTTAAAATCAGCCAAGAATGGTCCTACATGAGTTTACAAGTTGTTTCCATGTGCAAACGAGTCCATAACGAAGCTACAAGTTCGAACGAGTCAAGAATGATGCTACAAGAGTTTACAAGTAGTTTCCAAGTTCAAACGGGTAAAGAATGAAGCTACAAGTTGTTTCCTGGGGTGAAACGAGTCGAGAATAAAGCGACAAGTTATTTCCGTGCTCGAACGAGTCAAGAATAATGCTACAAGAGTTTAAAAGTTGTTTCCATTTCCAAACAAGTCAAGATGAAGCTACAAGTTATTTCCATGTTCGAACGAGTCAAGAATGAAGCCTCAAATTGTTACGAATTGGTTTCATATTCAAATGAGCCAAGAATTGTCCTAGAATTGTTTACAAGGTGTTTCTATGTTAAAACGAGTAAAAAATGAAGCTATAAGTTGTTTACAAGTTCGAACAAGTCAAGAATGATGCTAGAAGAGTTTACAAGTTGGTTCAATGTTCGAATGAGTCAAGAATGAAGCTACAACTTGTTTGCAAGTTCGAACGAGTCAAGAATGAAAATATAAGAGTTTACAAGTTCTTTCCATATTCAAATGAGTGAAGAATGAAGCCACAAGTTGTTTCCAAGTTCGAACGAGTCAAGAATGAAGCCTCAAATTGTTACGAATTAGGTTCATGTACAAATGAGACAAGAATGGTCCCAGAAGAGTTATGTTGTTTCTATGTTCAACGGAGTCAAGAATGTAGCTAACGAATTCGGTTCATGTTAAAATCAGCCAAGAATGTTCCTTCATGAGTTTACAAGTTGTTTCGATGTGCAAACGAGTCAATAATGAAGCTACAAGTTGATGCTACAAGAGTTTACAAGTAGTTTCCAAGTTCAAACGGGTAAAGAATGAAGCTACAAGTTGTTTTCACAGTTAAACGAGTCGAGAATGAAGCTATAAGTTGTTGCCGAGCTCGAACGAGTCAAGAATAATGCTACAAGAGTTTACAACTTGTTTCCATGTTCAAACAAGTCAAGATGAAGCTACAAGTTATTTCCATTTTCGAACGAGTCAAGAATGAAGCCTCAAATTGTTACGAATTGGTTTCATGTTCATATGAGCCAAGAATGGTCTTACAAGAGTTTACAAGTGGTTTCCATGTTAATACGAGTCAAAAATTAAGCTATAAGTTGTTTACAAGTTCTAACAAGTCAAGAATGATGCTTGAAGAGTTTACAAGTTGTTTCCATGTTCAAATGAGTCAAGAATGAAGCTACAACTTGTTTGCAAGTTCGAACGAGTCAAGAATGATCATACAAGAGTTCACAAGTTGTTTCCATATTCAAATGAGTGAAGAATGAAGCCACAAGTTGTTTCCAAGTTCGAACGAATCAAGAATAAAGCCTCAAATTGTTACGAATTAGGTTCATGTTCAAATGAGCCAAGAATGGTCCCAGAAGAGTTATGTCGTTTCCATGTTCAACGGAGTCAAGAATGAAGCTTACGAATTTGTTTAATGTTAAAATCAACCAAGAATGGTCCTACATGAGTTTACAAGTTGTTTCCATGTGCAAACGAGTCAATAATGAAGCTACAAGTTCGAACGAGTCAAGAATGATGCTACAAGAGTTTACAAGTAGTTTCCAAGTTCAAACGGGTAAAGAATGAAGCTACAAGTTGTTTCCTGGGGTGAAACGAGTCGAGAATAAAGCGAGAAGTTATTTCCGTGCTCGAACGAGTCAAGAATAATGCTACAAGAGTTTACAAGTTGTTTCCATGTCCAAACAAGTCAAGATGAAGCTACAAGTTATTTCCATGTACGAACGAGTCAAGAATGAAGCCTCAAATTATAACGAATTGGTATCATGTTTGATGAGCCAAGAATTGTCCTACAATTGTTTACAAGGTGTTTCCATGTTAAAACGAGTAAAAAATGAAGCTATAAGTTGTTTACAAGTTCGAACAAGTCAAGAATGATGCTAGAAGAGTTTACAAGTTGATTCAATGTTCGAATGAGTCAAGAATGAAGCTACAACTTGTTTGCAAGTTCGAACGAGTCAAGAATGATCATACAAGAGTTTACAAGTTGTTTCCATATTCAAATGAGTCATGAATGAGGCTACAACTTGCTTGCAAGTTCGAACGAGTCAAGAATGACCATACAAGAGTTTACAAGTTGTTTCCATATTCAAATGAGTGAAGAATGCAGCCACAAGTTGTTTCCAAGTTCGAACGAGTCAAGAATGAAGCCTCAAATTGTTACGAATTAGGTTCATGTTCAAATGAGACAAGAATGGTCCCAAAAGAGTTATGTTGTTTCCATGTTCAACGGAGTCAAGAATGTAGCTTATGAATTCGTTTCATTTTAAAATAAGCCAAGAATGGTCCTACATGAGTTTACAAGTTGTTTCCATGTACAAACGAGTCAATAATGAAGCTACAAGTTCGAACGAGTCAAGAATGATGCTACAAGTTCGAACGAGTCAAGAATGATGCTACAAGAGTTTACAAGTAGTTTCCAAGTTCAAACGGGTAAAGAATGAAGCTACAAGTTGTTTTCTGGGGTGAAACGAGTCGAGAATGAAGCGAAAAGTTATTTCCGTGCTCGAACGAGTCAAGAATAATGCTACAAGAGTTTACAAGTTGTTTCCATGTCCAAACAAGTCGAGATGAAGCTACAAGTTATTTCCATGTTCGAACGAGTCAAGAATGAAGCCTCAAATTGTTACGAATTGGTTTCATGTTCAAATGATCCAAGAATTGTCCTACAATTGTTTACAAGGTCTTTCCATGTTAAAACGAGTAAAAAATGAAGCTTGAAGTTGTTTACAAGTTCGAACAAGTCAAGAATGATGCTAGAAGAGTTTACAAGTTGTTTCAATGTTCGAATGAGTCAAGTATGAAGCTACAACTTGTTTGCAAGTTCGAACGAGTCAAGAATGATCATACAAGAGTTCACAAGTTGTTTCCATATTCAAATGAGTGAAGAATGAAGTCAGAAGTTGTTTCCAAGTTCGAACGAGTCAAGAATGAAGCCTCAAATTGTTACGAATTAGGTTCATGTTCAAATGAGCCAAGAATGGTCCCAGAAGAGTTTTGTCATTTCCATGTTCAACGGAGTCAAGAATGAAGCTTACGAATTTGTTTAATGTTAAAATCAACCAAGAATGGTCCTACATGAGTTTACATGTTGTTTCCATGTGCAAACGAGTCAATAATGAAGCTACAAGTTTGAACGAGTCAAGAATGATGCTACAAGAGTTTACAAGTAGTTTCCGAGTTCAAACGGGTAAAGAATGAAGCTACAAGTTGTTTCCTGGGGTGAAACGAGTCGAGAATAAAGCGACAAGTTATTTCCGTGCTCGAACGAGTCAAGAATAATGCTACAAGAGTTTGAAAGTTGTTTCCATGTCCAAACAAGTCAAGATGAAGCTACAAGTTATTTCCATGTTCGAACGAGTCAAGAATGAAGCCTCAAATTGTTACGAATTAGGTTCATGTTCAAATGGGACAAGAATGGTCCCAGAAGAGTTATGTTGTTTCCATGTTCAACGGAGTCAAGAATGTAGCTTATGAATTCGTTTCATTTTAAAATAAGCCAAGAATGGTCCTACATGAGTTTACAAGTTGTTTCCATGTACAAACGAGTCAATAATGAAGCTACAAGTTCGAACGAGTCAAGAATGATGCTACAAGTTCGAACGAGTCAAGAATGATGCTACAAGAGTTTACAAGTAGTTTCCAAGTTCAAACGGGTAAAGAATGAAGCTACAAGTTGTTTTCTGGGGTGAAACGAGTCGAGAATGAAGCGAAAAGTTATTTCCGTGCTCGAACGAGTCAAGAATAATGCTACAAGAGTTTACAAGTTGTTTCCATGTCCAAACAAGTCGAGATGAAGCTACAAGTTATTTCCATGTTCGAACGAGTCAAGAATGAAGCCTCAAATTGTTACGAATTGGTTTCATGTTCAAATGATCCAAGAATTGTCCTACAATTGTTTACAAGGTCTTTCCATGTTAAAACGAGTAAAAAATGAAGCTTGAAGTTGTTTACAAGTTCGAACAAGTCAAGAATGATGCTAGAAGAGTTTACAAGTTGTTTCAATGTTCGAATGAGTCAAGTATGAAGCTACAACTTGTTTGCAAGTTCGAACGAGTCAAGAATGATCATACAAGAGTTCACAAGTTGTTTCCATATTCAAATGAGTGAAGAATGAAGTCAGAAGTTGTTTCCAAGTTCGAACGAGTCAAGAATGAAGCCTCAAATTGTTACGAATTAGGTTCATGTTCAAATGAGCCAAGAATGGTCCCAGAAGAGTTTTGTCGTTTCCATGTTCAACGGAGTCAAGAATGAAGCTTACGAATTTGTTTAATGTTAAAATCACCCAAGAATGGTCCTACATGAGTTTACAAGTTGTTTCCATGTGCAAACGAGTCAATAATGAAGCTACAAGTTCGAACGAGTCAAGAATGATGCTACAAGAGTTTACAAGTAGTTTCCAAGTTCAAACGGGTAAAGAATGAAGCTACAAGTTGTTTCCTGGGGTGAAACGAATCGAGAATAAAGCGAGAAGTTATTTCCGTGCTCGAACGAGTCAACAATAATGCTACAAGAGTTTACAAGTTGTTTCCATGTCCAAACAAGTCAAGATGAAGCTACAAGTTATTTCCATGTTCGAACGAGTCAAGAATGAAGCCTCAAATTGTTACGAATTGGTTTCATGTTCAAATGAGCCAAGAATTGTCCTAGAATTGTTTACAAGGTGTTTCTATGTTAAAACGAGTAAAAAATGAAGCTATAAGTTGTTTACAAGTTCAAACAAGTCAAGAATGATGCTAGAAGAGTTTACAAGTTGGTTCAATGTTCGAATGAGTCAAGAATGAAGCTACAACTTGTTTGCAAGTTCGAACGAGTCAAGAATGAAAATATAAGAGTTTACAAGTTCTTTCCATATTCAAATGAGTGAAGAATGAAGCCACAAGTTGTTTCCAAGTTCGAACGAGTCAAGAATGAAGCCTCAAATTGTTACGAATTAGGTTCATGTACAAATGAGACAAGAATGGTCCCAGAAGAGTTATGTTGTTTCTATGTTCAACGGAGTCAAGAATGTAGCTTACGAATTCGTTTCATGTTAAAATCAGCCAAGAATGTTCCTTCATGAGTTTACAAGTTGTTTCGATGTGCAAACGAGTCAATAATGAAGCTACAAGTTCGAACGACTCAAGAATGATGCTACAAGAGTTTACAAGTAGTTTCCAAGTTCAAACGGGTAAAGAATGAAGCTACAAGTTGTTTTCACAGTTAAACGAGTCGAGAATGAAGCTATAAGTTGTTGCCGAGCTCGAACGAGTCAAGAATAATGCTACAAGAGTTTACAACTTGTTTCCATGTTCAAACAAGTCAAGATGAAGCTACAAGTTATTTCCATTTTCGAACGAGTCAAGAATGAAGCCTCAAATTGTTACGAATTGGTTTCATGTTCATATGAGCCAAGAATGGTCTTACAAGAGTTTACAAGTGGTTTCCATGTTAATACGAGTCAAAAATTAAGCTATAAGTTGTTTACAAGTTCTAACAAGTCAAGAATGATGCTTGAAGAGTTTACAAGTTGTTTCCATGTTCAAATGAGTCAAGAATGAAGCTACAACTTGTTTGCAAGTTCGAACGAGTCAAGAATGATCATACAAGAGTTCACAAGTTGTTTCCATATTCAAATGAGTGAAGAATGAAGCCACAAGTTATTTCCAAGTTCGAACGAATCAAGAATAAAGCCTCAAATTGTTACGAATTAGGTTCATGTTCAAATGAGCCAAGAATGGTCCCAGAAGAGTTATGTCGTTTCCATGTTCAACGGAGTCAAGAATGAAGCTTACGAATTTGTTTAATGTTAAAATCAACCAAGAATGGTCCTACATGAGTTTACATGTTGTTTCCATGTGCAAACGAGTCAATAATGAAGCTACAAGTTTGAACGAGTCAAGAATGATGCTACAAGAGTTTACAAGTAGTTTCCGAGTTCAAACGGGTAAAGAATGAAGCTACAAGTTGTTTCCTGGGGTGAAACGAGTCGAGAATAAAGCGACAAGTTATTTCCGTGCTCGAACGAGTCAAGAATAATGCTACAAGAGTTTGAAAGTTGTTTCCATGTCCAAACAAGTCAAGATGAAGCTACAAGTTATTTCCATGTTCGAACGAGTCAAGAATGAAGCCTCAAATTGTTACGAATTAGGTTCATGTTCAAATGGGACAAGAATGGTCCCAGAAGAGTTATGTTGTTTCCATGTTCAACGGAGTCAAGAATGTAGCTTATGAATTCGTTTCATTTTAAAATAAGCCAAGAATGGTCCTACATGAGTTTACAAGTTGTTTCCATGTACAAACGAGTCAATAATGAAGCTACAAGTTCGAACGAGTCAAGAATGATGCTACAAGTTCGAACGAGTCAAGAATGATGCTACAAGAGTTTACAAGTAGTTTCCAAGTTCAAATGGGTAAAGAATGAAGCTACAAGTTGTTTTCTGGGGTGAAACGAGTCGAGAATGAAGCGAAAAGTTATTTCCGTGCTCGAACGAGTCAAGAATAATGCTACAAGAGTTTACAAGTTGTTTCCATGTCCAAACAAGTCGAGATGAAGCTACAAGTTATTTCCATGTTCGAACGAGTCAAGAATGAAGCCTCAAATTGTTACGAATTGGTTTCATGTTCAAATGATCCAAGAATTGTCCTACAATTGTTTACAAGGTCTTTCCATGTTAAAACGAGTAAAAAATGAAGCTTGAAGTTGTTTACAAGTTCGAACAAGTCAAGAATGATGCTAGAAGAGTTTACAAGTTGTTTCAATGTTCGAATGAGTCAAGTATGAAGCTACAACTTGTTTGCAAGTTCGAACGAGTCAAGAATGATCATACAAGAGTTCACAAGTTGTTTCCATATTCAAATGAGTGAAGAATGAAGTCAGAAGTTGTTTCCAAGTTCGAACGAGTCAAGAATGAAGCCTCAAATTGTTACGAATTAGGTTCATGTTCAAATGAGCCAAGAATGGTCCCAGAAGAGTTTTGTCGTTTCCATGTTCAACGGAGTCAAGAATGAAGCTTACGAATTTGTTTAATGTTAAAATCACCCAAGAATGGTCCTACATGAGTTTACAAGTTGTTTCCATGTGCAAACGAGTCAATAATGAAGCTACAAGTTCGAACGAGTCAAGAATGATGCTACAAGAGTTTACAAGTAGTTTCCAAGTTCAAACGGGTAAAGAATGAAGCTACAAGTTGTTTCCTGGGGTGAAACGAATCGAGAATAAAGCGAGAAGTTATTTCCGTGCTCGAACGAGTCAACAATAATGCTACAAGAGTTTACAAGTTGTTTCCATGTCCAAACAAGTCAAGATGAAGCTACAAGTTATTTCCATGTTCGAACGAGTCAAGAATGAAGCCTCAAATTGTTACGAATTGGTTTCATGTTCAAATGAGCCAAGAATTGTCCTAGAATTGTTTACAAGGTGTTTCTATGTTAAAACGAGTAAAAAATGAAGCTATAAGTTGTTTACAAGTTCGAACAAGTCAAGAATGATGCTAGAAGAGTTTATAAGTTGGTTCAATGTTCGAATGAGTCAAGAATGAAGCTACAACTTGTTTGCAAGTTCGAACGAGTCAAGAATGAAAATATAAGAGTTTACAAGTTCTTTCCATATTCAAATGAGTGAAGAATGAAGCCACAAGTTGTTTCCAAGTTCGAACGAGTCAAGAATGAAGCCTCAAATTGTTACGAATTAGGTTCATGTACAAATGAGACAAGAATGGTCCCAGAAGAGTTATGTTGTTTCTATGTTCAACGGAGTCAAGAATGTAGCTTACGAATTCGTTTCATGTTAAAATCAGCCAAGAATGTTCCTTCATGAGTTTACAAGTTGTTTCGATGTGCAAACGAGTCAATAATGAAGCTACAAGTTCGAACGACTCAAGAATGATGCTACAAGAGTTTACAAGTAGTTTCCAAGTTCAAACGGGTAAAGAATGAAGCTACAAGTTGTTTTCACAGTTAAACGAGTCGAGAATGAAGCTATAAGTTGTTGCCGAGCTCGAACGAGTCAAGAATAATGCTACAAGAGTTTACAACTTGTTTCCATGTTCAAACAAGTCAAGATGAAGCTACAAGTTATTTCCATTTTCGAACGAGTCAAGAATGAAGCCTCAAATTGTTACGAATTGGTTTCATGTTCATATGAGCCAAGAATGGTCTTACAAGAGTTTACAAGTGGTTTCCATGTTAATACGAGTCAAAAATTAAGCTATAAGTTGTTTACAAGTTCTAACAAGTCAAGAATGATGCTTGAAGAGTTTACAAGTTGTTTCCATGTTCAAATGAGTCAAGAATGAAGCTACAACTTGTTTGCAAGTTCGAACGAGTCAAGAATGATCATACAAGAGTTCACAAGTTGTTTCCATATTCAAATGAGTGAAGAATGAAGCCACAAGTTGTTTCCAAGTTCGAACGAATCAAGAATAAAGCCTCAAATTGTTACGAATTAGGTTCATGTTCAAATGAGCCAAGAATGGTCCCAGAAGAGTTATGTCGTTTCCATGTTCAACGGAGTCAAGAATGAAGCTTACGAATTTGTTTAATGTTAAAATCAACCAAGAATGGTCCTACATGAGTTTACATGTTGTTTCCATGTGCAAACGAGTCAATAATGAAGCTACAAGTTCGAACGAGTCAAGAATGATGCTACAAGAGTTTACAAGTAGTTTCCAAGTTCAAACGGGTAATGAATGAAGCTACAAGTTGTTTCCTGGGGTGAAACGAGTCGAGAATAAAGCGAGAAGTTATTTCCGTGCTCGAACGAGTCAAGAATAATGCTACAAGAGTTTACAAGTTGTTTCCATGTCCAAACAAGTCAAGATGAAGCTACAAGTTATTTCCATGTACGAACGAGTCAAGAATGAAGCCTCAAATTGTAACGAATTGGTATCATGTTTGATGAGCCAAGAATTGTCCTACAATTGTTTACAAGGTGTTTCTATGTTAAAACGAGTAAAAAATGAAGCTATAAGTTGTTTACAAGTTCGAACAAGTCAAGAATGATGCTAGAAGAGTTTACAAGTTGATTCAATGTTCGAATGAGTCAAGAATGAAGCTACAACTTGTTTGCAAGTTCGAACGAGTCAAGAATGATCATACAAGAGTTTACAAGTTGTTTCCATATTCAAATGAGTCATGAATGAGGCTACAACTTGCTTGCAAGTTCGAACGAGTCAAGAATGACCATACAAGAGTTTACAAGTTGTTTCCATATTCAAATGAGTGAAGAATGCAGCCACAAGTTGTTTCCAAGTTCGAACGAGTCAAGAATGAAGCCTCAAATTGTTACGAATTAGGTTCATGTTCAAATGAGACAAGAATGGTCCCAGAAGAGTTATGTTGTTTCCATGTTCAACGGAGTCGAGAATGTAGCTTATGAATTCGTTTCATTTTAAAATAAGCCAAGAATGGTCCTACTTGAGTTTACAAGTTGTTTCCATGTACAAACGAGTCAATAATGAAGCTACAAGTTCGAACGAGTCAAGAATGATGCTACAAGTTCGAACGAGTCAAGAATGATGCTACAAGAGTTTACAAGTAGTTTCCAAGTTCAAACGGGTAAAGAATGAGGCTACAAGTTGTTTTCTGGGGTGAAACGAGTCGAGAATGAAGCGAAAAGTTATTTCCGTGCTCGAACGAGTCAAGAATAATGCTACAAGAGTTTACAAGTTGTTTCCATGTCCAAACAAGTCGAGATGAAGCTACAAGTTATTTCCATGTTCGAACGAGTCAAGAATGAAGCCTCAAATTGTTACAAATTGGTTTCATGTTCAAATGATCCAAGAATTGTCCTACAATTGTTTACAAGGTCTTTCCATGTTAAAACGAGTAAAAAATGAAGCTAGAAGTTGTTTACAAGTTCGAACAAGTCAAGAATGATGCTAGAAGAGTTTACAAGTTGTTTCAATGTTCGAATGAGTCAAGTATGAAGCTACAACTTGTTTGCAAGTTCGAACGAGTCAAGAATGATCATACAAGAGTTCACAAGTTGTTTCCATATTCAAATGAGTCAAGAATGAAGCCACAAGTTATTTCCAAGTTCGAACGAGTCAAGAATGAAGCCTTAAATTGTTATGAATTAGGTTCATGTTCAAATGAGACAAGAATGGTCCCAGAAGAGTTATCTTGTTTCCATGTTCAACGGAGTCAAGAATGTAGCTTACGAATTCGTTTCATGTTAAAATCAGCCAAGAATGTTCCTACATGAGTTTACAAGTTGTTTCGATGTGCAAACGAGTCAATAATGAAGCTACAAGTTCGAACGACTCAAGAATGATGCTACAAGAGTTTACAAGTAGTTTCCAAGTTCAAACGGGTAAAGAATGAAGCTACAAGTTGTTTTCACAGTTAAACGAGTCGAGAATGAAGCTATAAGTTGTTGCCGAGTTCGAACGAGTCAAGAATAATGCTACAAGAGTTTACAAGTTGTTTCCATGTTCAAACAAGTCAAGATGAATCTACAAGTTATTTCCATTTTCGAACGAGTCAAGAATGAAGCCTCAAATTGTTACGAATTGGTTTCATGTTCATATGAGCCAAGAATGGTCTTACAAGAGTTTACAAGTGGTTTCCATGTTAATACGAATCAAATATTAAGCTATAAGTTGTTTACAAGTTTGAACAACTCAAGAATGATGCTGGAAGAGTTTACAAGTTGTTTCCATGTTCAAATGAGTCAAGAATGAAGCTACAACTTGTTTACAAGTTCGAACGAGTCAAGAATGATCATACAAGAGTATACAAGTTGTTTCCATGTTTAAATGAGTCAAGAATGAAGCCACAAGTTGTTTCCAAGTTCGAACGAATCAAGAATGAAGCCTCAAATTGTTACGAATTAGGTTAATGTTCAAATGAGCCAAGAATGGTCCTAGAAGAGTTATGTTGTTACCATGTTCAACGGAGTCAAGAATGTAGCTTACGAATTCGTTTTATTTTAAACTAAGCCAAGAATGGTCCTACATGAGTTTACAAGTTGTTTCCATGGGCAAACGAGTCAATAATGAAGCTACAAGTTCGAACGAGTCTAGAATGATGCTACAAGAGTTTACAAGTAGTTTCCAAGTTCAAACGGGTAAAGAATGAAGCTAAAAGTTGTTTTCTGGGGTGAAACGAGTCAAGAATAATGCTACAAGAGTTTACAAGTTGTTTCCGTGTCCAAACAAGTCAAGATGAAGCTACAAGTTATTTCCATGTTCGAACGAGTCAAGAATGAAGCCTCAAATTGTTACGAATTGGTTTCATGTTCAAATGAGCCAAGAATTGTCCTACAATTGTTTACATGGTGTTTCCATGTGAAAACGAGTAAAAAATGAAGCTATAAGTTGTGTACAAGTTCGAACAAGTCAAGAATGATGCTAGAAGTGTTTACAAGTTTTTTCAATGTTCGAATGAGTCAAGAATTCTGCTACAACTTGTTTGCAAGTTCGAACGAGTCAAGAATGATCATACAAGAGTTTACAAGTTGTTTCCATATTCAAATGAGTCAAGAATAAAGCCACAAGTTGTTTCCAAGTTCGAACGAGTCAAGAATGATCATATAAGAGTTTACAAGTTGTTTCCATATTAAAATGAGTCAAGAATGAAGCTACAACTTGTTTGCAAGTTCGAACGAGTCAAGAATGATCATACAAGAGTTTACAAGTTGTTTCCATATTCAAATGAGTCAAGAATGAAGCCACAAGTTGTTTCCAAGTTCGAACGAGTCAAGAATGACGCCTCAAATTGTTACGAATTAGGTTCATGTTCAAATGAGCCAGGAATGGTCCCAGAAGAGTTATGTTATTTCCATGTTCAACGGAGTCAAGAAAGTAGCTTACGATTTCGTTTCATTTTAAAATAAGCCAAGAATGGTCCTACATGAGTTTACAAGTTGTTTCCATGTGCAAACGAGTCAATAATGAAGCTACAAGTTCGAACGACTCAAGAATGATGCTACAAGAGTTTACAAGTAGTTTCCAAGTTCAAACGGGTAAAGAATGAAGCTACAAGTTGTTTTCTGGGGTGAAACGAGTCGAGAATGAAGCGACAAGTTATTTCCGTGCTCGAACGAGTCAAGAATAATGCTACAAGAGTTTAAAAGTTGTTTCCATGTCCAAACAAGTCAAGATGAAGCTACAAGTTATTTCCATGTTCAAACAAGTCAAGAATGAAGCCTCAAATTGTTACGAATTGGTTTCATATTCAAATGAGCCAAGAATTGTCCTACAGTTGTTTACACGGTGTTTCCATGTTAAACCGAGTAAAAATGAAGCTATAAGTTGTTTACAATTTCGAACAAGTCAAGAATGATGCTAGAAGAGTTTACAAGTTGTTTTAATTTTCGAATGAGTCAAGAATGAAGCTACAACTTGTTTGCAAGTTCAAACAAGTCAAGAATGATCATACAAGAGTTTACAAGTTGTTTCCATATCCAAATGAGTCAAGAATGAAGCCACAAGTTGTTTCCAAGTTCGAACGAGTCAAGAATGAAGCCTCAAATTGTTACGAATTAGGTTCATGTTCAAATGAGCCAAGAATGGTCCCAGAAAAGTTATGTTGTTTCCCTATTCAATGGAGTCAAGAATGTAGCTTACGAATTCGTTTCATGTTAAAATCAGCCAAGAATGTTCCGACATGAGTTTACAAGTTGTTTCGATGTGCAAACGAGTCAATAATGAAGCTACAAGTTCGAACGAGTCAAGAATGATGCTACAAGAGTTTAACAGTGGTTTCCAAGTTCAAACGGGTAAAGAATGAAGCTACAAGTTGTTTTCACGGTTAAACGAGTCGAGAATGAAGCTATAAGTTGTTTCCAAGCTCGACCGAGTCAAGAATAATGCTACAAGAGTTTACAAGTTGTTTCCATGTTCAAACAATTCAAGATGAAGCTACAAGTTATTTCCATTTTCGAATGAGTCAAGAATGAACCGTCAAATTGTTACGAATTGGTTTCATGTTCATATGAGCCAAGAATGATCTTACAAGAGTTTACAAGTGGTTTCCATGGTAATACGAGTAAAAAATGAAGCTATAAGTTGTTTACAAGTTCGAACAACTCAAGACTGATGCTAGAAGAGTTTACAAGTTGTTTCCATGTTCAAATGAGTCAAGAATGAAGCTACAATTTGTTTGCAAGTTCGAACGAGTCAAGAATGATCATACAAGATTATACAAGTTGTTTCCATATTCAAATGAGTCAAGAATAAAGCCACAAGTTGTTTCCAAGTTCGAACAAATCAAGAATGAAGCCTCAAATTGTTACGAATTAGGTTCATGTTCAAATGAGCCAAGAATGGTCCTAGAAGAGTTATGTTGTTTCCATGTTCAACGGAGTCAAGAATGTAGCTTTCGAATTCGTTTCATTTTAAAATAAGCCAAGAATGGTCCTACATGAGTTTACAAGTTGTTTCCTTGCGCAAACGAGTCAATAATGAAGTTACAAGTTCGAACGAGTCTAGAATGATGCTACAATAGTTGACAAGTAGTTTCCAAGTTCAAACGGGTAAAGAATGAAGCTAAAAGTTGTTTTCTGGGGTGAAACGAGTCGAGAATGAAGCGAGAAGTTATTTCCGTGCTCCAACGAGTCAAGAATAATGGTACAAGAGTTTACAAGTTGTTTCCATGTCCAAACAAGTCAAGATGAAGCTACAAGTTATTTCCATGTTCGAACGAGTCAAGAATGAAGCCTCAAATTGTTACGAATTGGTTTCATGTTCAAATGAGCCAAGAATTGTCCTACAATTGTTTACATGGTGTTTCCATGTGAAAACGAGTAAAAAATGAAGCTATAAGTTGTTTACAAGTTCGAACAAGTCAAGAATGATGCTAGAAGAGTTTACAAGTTTTTTCAATGTTCGAATGAGTCAAGAATTCTGCTACAACTTGTTTGCAAGTTCGAACGAGTCAAGAATGATCATACAAGAGTTTACAAGTTGTTTCCATATTCAAATGAGTCAAGAATGAAGCCACAAGTTGTTTCCATGTCCAAACAAGTCAAGATGAAGCTACAAGTTATTTCCATGTTCGAACGAGTCAAGAATGAAGCCTCAAATTGTTACGAATTGGTTTCATGTTCAAATGAGCCAAGAATTGTCCTACAATTGTTTACATGGTGTTTCCATGTGAAAACGAGTAAAAAATGAAGCTATAAGTTGTTTACAAGTTCGAACAAGTCAAGAATGATGCTAGAAGAGTTTACAAGTTTTTTCAATGTTCGAATGAGTCAAGAATTCTGCTACAACTTGTTTGCAAGTTCGAACGAGTCAAGAATGATCATACAAGAGTTTACAAGTTGTTTCCATATTCAAATGAGTCAAGAATGAAGCCACAAGTTGTTTCCAAGTTCGAACGAGTCAAGAATGAAGCCTCAAATTGTTACGAATTAGGTTCATGTTCGAATGAGCCAAGAATGGTCCCAGAAGAGTTATGTTGTTTCCATATTCAATGGAGTCAAGAATGTAGCTTACGAATTCGTTTCATGTTACAATCAGCCAAGAATGTTCCTACATGAGTTTACAAGTTGTTTCGATGTGCAAACGAGTCAATAATGAAGCTACAAGTTCGAACGAGTCAAGAATGATGCTACAAGAGTTTACAAGTGGTTTCCAAGTTCAAACGGGTAAAGAATGAAGCTACAAGTTGTTTTCACGGTTAAACGAGTCGAGAATGAAGCTATAAGTTGTTTCCGAGCTCGAACGAGTCAAGAATAATGCTACAAGAGTTTACAAGTTGTTTCCATGTTCAAACAAATCAAGATGAAGCTACGAGTTATTTCCATTTTCGAATGAGTCAAGAATGAACCGTCAAATTGTTACGAATTGGTTTCATGTTCATATGAGCCAAGAATGATCTTACAAGAGTTTACAAGTGATTTCCATGTTAATACGAGTCAAAAATTAAGCTATAAGTTGTTTACAAGTTCGAATAATTCAAGAATGATGCTAGAAGAGTTTACAAGTTGTTTCCATGTTCAAATGAGTCAAGAATGAAGCTACAATTTGTTTGCAAGTTCGAACGAGTCAAGAATGATCATACAAGAGTATACAAGTTGTTTCCATATTCAAATGAGTCAAGAATAAAGCCACAAGTTATTTCCAAGTTCGAACGAATCAAGAATGAAGCCTCAAATTGTTACGAATTAGGTTCATGTTCAAAAGAGCCAAGAATGGTCCTAGAAGAGTTATGTTGTTTCCATGTTCAACGGAGTCAAGAATGTAGTTTACGAATTCGTTTCATTTTAAAATAAGCCAAGAATGGTCCTACATGAGTTTACAAGTTGTTTCGATGTGCAAACGAGTCAATAATGAAGCTACAAGTTTGAACGACTCAAGAATGATGCTACAAGAGTTTACAAGTGGTTTCCAAGTTCAAACGGGTAAAGAATGAAGCTACAAGTTGTTTTCTAGGGTGAAACGAGTAGAGAATGAAGCGAAAAGTTATTTCCGTGCTCGAACGAGTCAAGAATAATGCTACAAGAGTTTAAAAGTTGTTTCCATGTCCAAACAAGTCAAGATGAAGCTTCAACTTATTTCCATGTTCGAACGAGTCAAGAATGAAGTCTCAAATTGTTTCGAATTGGTTTCATGTTCAAATGAGCCAAGAATTGTCCTACAGTTGTTTACAAGGTGTTTCCATGTTAAAACGAGTAAAAATGAAGCTATAAGTTGTTTACAAGTTCGAACAAGTCAAGAATGATGCTAGAAGAGTTTACAAGTTGTTTTAATTTTCGAATGAGTCAAGAATGAAGCTACAACTTGTTTGCATGTTCGAACAAGTCAAGAATGATCATACAAGAGTTTACAAGTTGTTTCCATATTCAAATGAGTCAAGAATGAAGCCACAAGTTGTTTCCAAGTTCGAACGAGTCAAGAATGAAGCCTCAAATTGTTACGAATTAGGTTCATGTTCAAATGAGCCAAGAATGGTCCCAGAAGAGTTATGTCATTTCCATGTTCAACGGAGTCAAGAATGAAGCTTACAAATTTGTTTCATGTTAAAATCAGCCAATAATGGTCCTACATGAGTTTACAAGTTATTTCGATGTGCAAACGAGTCAATAATGAAGCTACAAGTTTGAACGAGTCAAGAATGATGCTACAAGAGTTTACAAGTAGTTTCCATTTTTAAACCGGTAAAGAATGAAGCTACAAGTTGTTTTCACAGTTAAACGAGTCGAGAATGAAGCTATAAGTTGTTTCTGGGCTAGAACGAGTCAAGAATAATGCTACAAGAGTTTACAAGTTGTTTCCATGATCAAGCAAGTCAAGATGAAGCTACAAGTTATTTCCATTTTCGAACGAGTCAAGAATGAAGCATCAAATTATTACGAATTGGTTTCATGTTCGTATGAGCCAAGAATGGTCTTACAAGAGTTTACAAGTGGTTTCCATGTTAATAAGAGTCAAAAATCAAGCTATAAGTTGTTTACAAGTTCGAACAACTCAAGAATGATGCTAGAAGAGTTTACAAGTTATTTCCATGTTAAAATGAGTCAAGAATGAAGCTACAACTTGTTTGCAAGTTCGAACGAGTCAAGAATGATCATACAAGAGTATACAAGTTGGTTCCATATTCAAATGATCATACAAGAGTATACAAGTTGTTTCCATATTCAAACGAGTCAAGAATGAAGCCACAAGTTGTTTCCAAGTTCGAACGAATCAAGAATGAAGCCTCAAATTGTTACGAATTTGGTTCATGTTCAAATGAGCCAAGAATGGTCCTAGAAGAGTTATGTAGTTTCCATGTTTAACGGAGTCAAGAATGTAGCTTACGAATTCGTTTCAATTTAAAATAACCCAAGAATGGTCCTAGATGAGTTTACAAGTTGTTTCTGTGCTCGAACGAGTCAAGGATAATGCTACAAGAGTTTACAAGTTGTTTCCATGTTCAAACAAGTCAAGATGAAGCTACAAGTTATTTCCATGTTCGAACGAGTCAAGAATGAACCCTCAAATTGTTACGAATTGGTTTCATGTTCAAATGAGCCAAAAATGGTCCTACAATTGTTTACAAGGTGTTTCCATGTTAAAACGAGTCAAAAACGAAGCTATAAGTTGTTTACAAGTTCGAACAAGTCAAGAATGATGCTAGAAGAGTTTAGAAGTTGTTTCCATGTTCGAATGAGTCAAGAATGAAACTAACACTTGTTTGCAAGTTCGAACGAGTCAATAAAGATAATACAAGATTTTACAAGTTGTTTCCATATTCAAATGAGTGAAGAATAAAGCCAGAAGTTGTTTCCAAGTTTGAACAAGTCAAGAGTGAAGCCTCAAATTGTTACGAATTAGGTTCATGTTCAAATGAGCCAAGAATGGTCCCAGTAGAATTATGTCGTTTCTATGTTCAACGGAGTCGAGAATGAAGCTTACGAATTCGTTTCATGTTATAATTAGCCAAGAATGGTCGTACATGAGTTTACAAGTTGTTTCGATGTGCAAACGAGTCAATAATAAAGCTACAAGTTCGAACGAGTCAAGAATGATGCTACAAGAGTTTACAAGTAGTTTGCAAGTTCAAACGGGTAAAAAATAAAGCTACAAGTTGGTTTCACGGTTAAACGAGTTGAAAATGGAGCTATAAGTTGTTTCCGAGCTCGAACGAGTCAAGAATAATTCTAGAAGAGTTCAAGGTGTTTCCATGTTAAAACGAGTCAAAAATGAAGCTACAAGTTATTTCCATGTTGAACGAGTCAAGAATGAAGCCTCAAATTGTTATGAATTGGTTTCATGTTCAAATGAGCCAAGAATGGTCCTAAAATTGTTTACAAGGTGTTTCCATGTTAAAACGAGTCAAAAATGAAGCTATAAATCGTTTACATGTTCGAACAAGTCAAGAATGATGCTAGAAGAGTTTACATGTTATTTCCATGTTCGAATGAGTCAAGAATGAAGCTACAACTTGTTTGCAAGTTCGAATGAGTCAAGAATGATAATACAAGAGTTTACAAGTTGTTTCCATATTCAAATGAGTCAAGAAAGAAGCCACAAGTTGTTTCCAAGTTCGAACGAGTCAAGAATGAAGCCTCAAATTGTTACGAATTAAATTCATGTTCAAATGAGCCAAGAATGGTCCCAGAAGAGTTATGTTGTTTCCATGTTCAACGGAGTCAAGAATGTAGCTTACGAATTCGTTTCATTTTAAAATAAGCCAAGAATGGTCCTACATGAGTTTACAAGTTGTTTCCATGTGCAAACGAGTCAGTAATGAAGCTATAAGTTCGAACGAGTCAAGAATGATGCTACAAGAGTTTACAAGTAGTTTCCAAGTTCAAACGGGTAAAGAATGAAGCTACAAGTTGTTTTCACGGTGAAACGAGTCGAGAATGAAGCGATAAGTTGTTTATGTGCTCGAACGAGTCAAGAATAATGCTACAAGAGTTTACAAGTTATTTCCATGTTCAAACAAGTCAAGATGAAGCTACAAGTTATTTCCATGTTCGAACGAGTCAAGAATGAAGACTCAAATTGTTACGAATTGGTTTCATGTTCAAATGAGCCAAAAATGGTCCTACAATTGTTTACAAGGTGTTTCCATGTTAAAACGAGTCAAAAATGAAGCTATAAGTTGTTTACAAGTTTGAACAAGTCAAGAATAATGCTAGAAGAGTTTACAAGTTGTTTCCATGTTCGAATGAGTCAAGAATGAATCTACAAGTTTTTTCCATGTTCGAACGAGTCAAGAATGAAGCCTCAAATTGTTACGAATTGGTTTCATGTTCAAATGAGCCAAGAATGGTCCTACAATTATTTACATGGTGTTTCCATTTTAAAACGAGTCAAAAATGAAGCTATAAGTTGTTTACAAGTTCGAACAAGTTGTTTCCATGCTAGAAGAGTTTACAAGTTGTTTCCATGTTCGAATGAGTCAAGAATGAAGCTACAACTTGTTTGCAAGTTCGAACGAGTCAAGAATGATAATACAGGAGTTTACAAGTTGTTTCCATATTCAAATGAGTGAAGAATAAAGCCACAAGTTGTTTCCAAGTTTGAACAAGACAGGAATGAAGCCTCAAATTGTTACGAAATAGGTTCATGTTCAAATGAGCCAAGAATGGTCCCAGAAGAGTTATGTCGTTTCCATGTTCAACGGAGTCAAGAATGAAGCTTATGAATTCGTTTCATGTTATAATTAGCCAAGAATGGTCGTACATGAGTTTACAAGTTGTTTTCACGGTTAAACGAGTCGAGAATGAAGCTATAAGTTGTTTCCGAGCTCGAACGAGTCAAGAATAATGCTTGAAGAGTTCAAGGTGTTTCCATGTTCAAACAAGTCAAGAATGAAGCTACAAGTTATTTCCATGTTCGAACGAGTCAAGAATGAAGCCTCAAATTATTACGAATTAGTTTCATGTTCAAATGAGCCAAGAATGGTCCTACAATTGTTTACAAGGTGTTTCCATGTTAAAACGAGTCAAAAATGAAGCTATAAGTTGTTTACATGTTCGAACAAGTCAAGAATGATGCTAGAAGAGTTTACAACTTGTTTCCATGTTCGAATGAGTCAAGAATGAAGCTACAACTTGTTTGCAAGTTCGAACGAGTCAAGAATGATAATACAAGAGTTTACAAGTTGTTTCCATATTCAAATGAGTGAAGAATAAACCACAAGTTGTTTCCAAATTTGAACGAGTGAAGAATGAAGTCTCAAATTGTTACGAATTAGGTTCATGTTCAAATGAGCCAAGAATGGTCCCAGCAAAGTTATCTTGTAACGATCGAGGTAATTAAATCTATTTGAATAATATGAGGTATATGATTTATGTGTTTTAAGATGTTAAGATATGATACGTGGTCCTTTGATATGTCTAGTTGACTGTCTGTTTGACTGTATTATGCTTAAGTAATTTAATTAAGTGATTAAGTGAATTCTATGCGTAATTGAGTAACTGTTTGATTTTTATAAAATTATTGGTGTGTCCAATAATTAAGAAATTTTATATGTAGTTTCTATGTGATTTTAGAGACTTTCTAAAAATGGTGATGTATTTAATTCTAGTCCCAGTAATTTTATATAAATCTTTCATTCCTGTGTTATTCTAGAGATATTACTATTCTAAATTCCATATTTAATTATTGGAATGTCCAAAAATCATGAAACCTGTTTCAAAATGTTTCTTAAATATTCTGAGACTTTTGAAAAATAAAGGTTTATTTTATTCGAGCACAAAATTATTTTTATGATTTTTCTCCTCTTATTTCCTATTTATGCACTAAAACTTCAAAGATTTTTAATTAAATATTTTCTCGTCCGAAAAATATTTCAAAAATATAGGGAAGCTTCTAAATTCATGCTCTTAATTTTAAAAAATATAAAACTTGTTTTTGTACCCAATTTCCATAAAAATTCGAATTACTAATTGATTTTATTCAGAAAATCAGCATTATGAAATTACTGTTTTGCCCTTGTCATTAACAAAACCACCGCCCACTATCTTTTCTTCTCAGTTGCTCTGTATCATCGACTTGCAGGTCTAGTTCCTTCTCTGGCGATTTCTGCACGATTCTAGATAATCTTGGTCTCATTCCCGATTTATGCTATTGCCTTTAGTTAATTGTTTTGTTTTTGTGTTCTTCTTTATACTTGCTTATATATGCGTGTAAATCGTATGTATATATGCCTCCCGATTATTACACACTTGCATGCAAGCTTCAATTGAGTAGTAGTTGTGTTAACAAAGTCGATTTCAAGCTAGATGAGGTGATTTCGGGCAATTGGAAGCAAGGAGAACCCAAAACGGGTCTCTTCCTTTTCGATCGCCATCGCCGGCGATGAACCTAGTTGAGCCGGCGATCGATGACCCTGTTTAGACTTGTTTTCGATTATCTTCTGTGCTAGTAGTTATATTGAGCATGAAATTGTAGCTGACGACCATTGCATGTGGGTAATTCGAGTCTAGCTCGAAATTTCCGAATATAAATGCATATGTAGATTGGTTAATTCGATGTATGTATGTTCGTATATGAATTGTAAGTTAGGCATCATAAATATTGTTGGAAGTCTATAGTTAACCGAGTGATAGATGCAATTTTTGGAAATTACTAGTTCGGCTAATGATGACTTCAAGTGTAATGTATATAATTATGATCAAATATAAATTGGTATGTGTAGCTTGAACCAATTTGATGCTAGTTGCTATGTATTAGTTAGTAATCAATATGTTTTGATGACTCCACTAGCTGCTTGAAGTCATGAGTTTAATTGATGTCTATATGCTTTGATTCGTAGTCAATCAAAATTTTCAAAATGCATTGCCTTATTTTCTAGTTGAATTGGTGAAAAGAAATTGATTAATTATATACATAAGTTAGTACATGGATTGCAATTGAGCTAGGTAAATCGTTCGTTGCTATGATTCATTCGAATGCTATATATGCACATTGGAATCTACTTGTCTAGTTAAATGAGTTGAGTTGGAAATATCAATTATGTGATTTATGTGATGGACTATGTTATTCGGAAATTGCAAGATATGGTAGCTAAAACATGGATTTCATTTGAGTAGGGTTAATTGTTAAGTGCTATGTGCTACTCAAATGCTTTACGTATGTTTTAAAAATTCAAGTTGCCTAGTTAAATGAATATTTCGAACTATAGCAATATAATGTATTAATTTTTTTTAAATGTATGTACGTATAATAATTGAGTCTTGCAAGGTAATGTGAGTAGAGATGTGAAATTGAGAATATTATGGTTAGGACTGGGCATGTTATGTAATTGGTGTCAAGATAAAATTATATATATGTTTGTATGTATTCCTATTTGATTGGATGTTTGAATGATTGTTTGGGTCGGTTGTATTCCGACAGGCAGCTCCAATTACAGGGGAGGTGCTGCCAAAATTTCTAAAAACTAAAGTGATTTTGTAAAACACTATTGGCACCCCCATTCTGTATAGGAAAGACTATCAGTCAGGAATACTGTGGATCAATATATGTGTCTATATGCTACTTGTTTGCTAGTATAGAAGTGATTGAATAGTAGAATATGTCTACTATGCATTATATATGTGTGTTAAAGGGTTATAATTAACGAAAGGGTAGAATAGTTAGACGTTAATGAGAACGTCGAGAGTTTATGAGATTCTGAAATAGTATTATTTTGTGTAGCTACGAAGGATATTGAGGTGAAGGACAAAGGGAAGGCTAAAGTAGAGAGTTAGTGTCTGGTGTAGACGATCTACCTGTTCCACAGCTGTAGCATTCCTTGTTTGAGGCAAGTAACTACTGCCTATCTCTTTCAACTTAAACACTGTTTTATGAACCGCATAGTGAACTGTTTCTATAAACTACTTTATGACCCTGCAACTGTATTATCTTATCTCAACTGTTTTAAGTTACAGCCTGCTTTACTTTAATTGCTTTACTTAAACTGCAACCTTATACTAGTGTTAATTGCACTTTAAACTTTTCAATCTCTGAACTGCTACTGACCACTTATAAGCTAATTTTACAAATCTTACACCAGTGATCTTGAGCTGTGACTTGTGCTATCACCACTTTCTTAACAATAATTGCTTAAACTTAAACCTTAAAAGAACCCTGTTATTTAGGCCTAACTGCCGTCCTGATTAAATGTTTTACAACTGTTTTCAAAAACAACTGTTATACCTATGGATTGACCCTGCACCTTGACTTCATAACTTTAACTTGTTTTTGGATTCCCAGTTCATGATTTCTGCCTACTTTATTACAACAGAGACTTGTTTTGAGATTTACCCTGGAATAAACTTTACCTCGGTCTAATGATCTTAAAATGGATTTAAATATGGAATCCGACTTTCGAGAAGTCTTTGTCATCAAATGATTTGGTAACTTTAAAAAGAAAGGTTTTGGTTATTATAGGAATTCCGATCAAAATGGTTTCTGCGGATTCCTATAGGTTGGAGGCGTAAGAGGCCGAGTGACGCCGGTCCAGCACTTTTTATGTGTAGACTATAATGAGATAGTCAATGGCTATAATGAGATAGCCCAAGGCCAATGGCAATAAGTGCCTTTATGAGTACTCCTTATGTCCAGAGGGACTTTAGTCCGTTATGGGGACTTTACGTGGCTGATCACCCGTATTGTCTGGCGTTGTGAGAAAACTTCAACCAAAATGATTGTTTTAAACAGAAAAGGTCCTAATGAGAGGACAGTTTTATAAATGATTTGAAAAGTAAAGGTCCTAATGAAAGGACAATTTTATAGATGATTTTAAAAGCAAGGTCCTAATGAGAGGACAGTTTTATAAAATGTTTTGAAAGAATCAATCCTAAGGAAAGGATAGTTTTATATAAATGGACTTTGAAATGATTAATAATGAAAATTGAAATGCCCTGTTATATCATGCCTTTTTCAGCTCATACTGTCAGTCCTATCTTGACTTCACCTTGTTTCAATTGTTATACATTATTTTCCTGTTATCCATCTAACCCTGCAGATTACTCTTATATTTACACCTGGTTATTACTTTCCAGTTTCTTGTTTACTCTGTACCAGTTATTGAAATTGTTTAACCCTGCCAGCAGTTTTATAAAAGAAAGTTTTGCGAGTAATGATTACCCTGACTAGTATGTTAATTACAACTTTGGGACAATGAGGTCCAGAAATGATTTAAAGCATGGTTTTGAGAAAAGACTTTTAAATTATATGTATAAGCCTGTAGAACTGTTTTTAACCTATAAGGTTACTTGCTGAGCTTTTGTAGCTCATTCTTTTATTTTCTAACATCTACAGCTTTTGAAAATCATGGTCCGTATTAAGCAGACTGCTCGGAAGAACATGTCTTACATGAACTTTGCTAGGCTGGCTGAGAGGGAACAGGTAGGATCGAGGCCGAGTTGAAAGGAAAAGACTTTGTTTAGTCTTGTACTTTTATTAGTAGATTTTGAGATGTTTCAGGAGTTGTAATATTATTTTGGTTACTGTAAATTTAAATATAAATGAATGTAGTTGTGTGCTTGTTTCATACCATTACCTTGAAAGGTCCAGGCGAGTAGTCGGGGTCATATTTATGCGTATTTTCTATTATTGTTATTTAGGGTGCATGCATATAGAGTGTCAGTGACGCCCCGATCTAGACCCCGGGTCGGGAGGGCGCCACAGGTTGGTATCAGAGCTAAGGTTTTGGTCACTGAAACAAGCCAGGATTAAGTTAAACAAGTAGATCATTTAATAAAAGAAGAGAGAGTAATGGTAAGATAGGATTAGATAACGAAGAGTGTATAGACGTTAGGATTTTAACTGTAGATTTAAGGTGATTTTATCCCTTTTGCTTTACATATTATATTATTGCAGGCTCGCGGTATTGTTTCACAACCACCACCCTCTCCTAGTTCCTCTGATTCTTCTTCTTCGGATTCTGACGATGATGTTATAGTCATATCCAGTTCTGAGAGCGAGGAGGAGTTGGTTCCTGAGCCCGTTGCTCAGCCTGACCTACCCTCAGGGAGTGCTTGTGCCCCTATTCGCCGTAGAGTTTATAGGCCAGCTATTACCCGAGGCCAGCTGAGAGTTCCCGAGCATCCTGTCGAGTGGTGGGAGGATCGCATTAGAGCTGTTGAGGAGGAGGGACGTAGGCAGATTGCGGCTAGGGCATTTCCAGACGATGTGGCATAGCGGGCAGGAGAGTTAACCCGTGTGCTTAGTAGACTGCTGATTGGACTCAGGGCAGCCAGAGACAGGGATCACAGGGGTGATTAGATGTCAGGATGTTTGAGTGTTAGAAGGGACATTTGTTAGAGCCCTCTAGCACCCTTGCCTAGATGTTATTTCCGTTTTCTTCCCAGTACTTTTATTCGTGTTTGTACTTTAACTATCTTGCACTTTGGTACTTTTCGTATCTATGTATGTTGCTTTTCAGTTCCAGTATCTTCCGATATATCTGTCATTTACTTTTTCGCACATTTGACCATAAACTGTTCCTTTCCTTTACCAGTACCTTATTTATACCTGTTGTGCTAACCTGTTTTCGGTAAAACCTTCATATCCTTGTGGTACAGGCAACTTATGTAGTAATGATACTACAAGATTGATTTTTTTTTATAGAGTTATAATGCTCAAATGGTTTTAAAAAGTATTTGAACTGTTTACAATATGATGTAGTGTATTGCTTAATAAGTTGCTTGTGTCCCTATAGTAAATGCCGCCAAGAAAAAGAAACACTTCAAATTCGTCTCAGAACCAAAATATTCAAGATCAAAATCCCATGGACCCTACAGTTGCCCAACTCATTCAGTTGCTACAACAGCAAACAGCTCTTTTAACTCAGCAACAGCAAAGACCTTCTGCACCCCCAGCAGTTACTTTTAAATCTTTTCAAGCAGTGAAACCACCTGAATTTAAAGGATCCACAAACCCAGTAGAAGCCCAGACTTGGCTTAAGGAGATGGAAAAAGCTTTTCAGTTAGTAGACGTAGATGAAGATAAGAAGACTGAGTATGCTAGTTACTTTCTTAAAGCTGAAGCCGGTTACTGGTGGGAATCTACGAAGATGCTTCAGGGTGAAGGTGTGATTTCTTGGGATCAGTTTACAGAATTGTTTTTGGAAAAGTACTTTCCTAGTTTTATGAAGGACCAGATGGAGATTAAATTTCTAGAACTGAAGCAAGGAGGTATGAGTGTAGCAGAGTACGAGGCCAAGTTTTCTGAGATGGCCAGGTTTGTGTCAGAATTTGTTAACACTGATGTTAAGAAGGCTAAGAGGTTTCAGCAAGGCCTAAGGCCATGGATTAGAAGTAGGGTAGCAGTTTTTGAGTTGCAAAGCTTTACTGCAATAGTTCAAAAAGCAATGATCGTGGAAGGAGAAAGTGACATGTCCCAGAAGGAGAAGGACAACAGAAAGAGAAAGTTTGGTGCTAGGGAAGACAGTCAGGGACATGGTAATTTTAGAAACAAGTTTCATAGAAGGCCAGAAGGTCAGAAAAGTGATTCCCAGCAGATCAAGAATGGTAATGATGGAAGAGGAAGACAAAACAATAAAGCTCAAGGTTTCAACCAGCCGAAGGCCATCAGGCAGTTTGTTCCTGAGTGCAAGATTTGTGGAAGGAAGCACTCTGGAGTTTGTAATAAGCCCAATATCACCTGCTTCAAATGCAACAGGAAAGGACATTATGCAGCGGAATGCAACAGTCAGAGTCAGAATCAAAATCAAAAGTCAGGGATCAAATGCTATAAGTGTGGCAAGCTAGGTCACATGGCAAGGGAATGCAAGGAACCTACACAGCCTACCAATGTTCTCCGAATAGCTGGAACTCCGTCTCAATCTTCAGCACATCAATCTAGAGCCAGAACCTTCAACATGACTCAGAAAGAAGCTATTCAGGACGTGGATGTGATATCAGGTACACTTCCTGTTAACTCAGTGCAAGCTAGTGTATTGATTGATTCAGGAGCTACTAAGTCTTTTGTATCTCAAGATTTTCTTGGTAAATTGCAATGTGAAGTCCGACCTTTGGAGCAAGCCTTAGTTATAGAAGTAGCTAACCAGGCAACGATTCCAGTAAGCCAAGTTTGTCCTAGTTGTGACATTGAAATAGGCAGTTGTCATTTTCTTGCTAACTTAATACCTTTTAAGTTAGGTGAATTTGATGTAATTCTAGGGATGGATTGGTTGTCCGAATACAAGGCTCAAATAGATTGTAGGAATAAGAAGTTAAAGTTGAAAACCCTAGAAGGAGAAGAAGTTGAATTCCGAGGTACCCGACAAGTCAAGAAGTTTTTGAATATTACTCAAGCAAAGAGATTTCTGCGTAAAGGATGTGAGGCTTACCTAGCCTATGTTGTAGACACTGAGAAGAAGTCAGTTCAGTTAGAAGATGTTCCTATCGTCAATGAATTTCCCGATGTGTTTCCAGATGAATTGCCAGGCTTACCTTCCGATAGGGAAATAGAATTCTCCATTGATTTAGCTCCAGGCACTAAGCCAGTTTCCAAAGCCCCGTATAGAATGGCACCAGTTGAGATGAAAGAATTGGCGAGTCAAATACAAGATCTCTTGGACAAAGGAATTATAAGACCTAGTGTGTCCCCTTGGGGAGCACCAGTGTTGTTTGTTAAAAAGAAGGATGGAAGCATGAGGTTGTGCATAGATTACCGAGAATTAAATAAGCTAACCATCAAGAACAAGTACCCGTTACCGAGAATAGATGATCTTTTCGACCAGCTGAAAGGAGCCGAATGGTTCTCAAAAATTGATTTAAGGTCCGGATACCATCAACTCAAGATCAAACCTGAAGATGTATCTAAAACAGCATTCAGAACAAGGTACGGACACTATGAATTTTTAGTTATGGCTTTTGGATTGACAAATGCCCCAGCAGCGTTTATGGACCTGATGAACAGAGTCTTTAAGAAATATTTAGACAAGTTTGTGATTGTTTTCATCGACGACATCTTGATATATTCTAAGTCAGAAGAAGAGCATGCAGATCATTTAAGAATTGCTTTAGAGACCTTACGAAGGGAGAAGCTGTATGCGAAGTTTTCAAAATGTGAATTTTGGTTGAAGGAGGTACAATTCTTAGGTCATGTTGTCAGCAGAGAAGGTATCAAAGTTGATCCGGCGAAGATAGAAGCAGTGATGAAATGGGAAAGACCAAGGACTCCAACAGAAGTCAGAAGTTTTCTGGGTTTAGCAGGGTACTATCGTAGATTTGTTCAAGATTTTTCAAAGATAGCTACCCCTATGACCAAATTGACAAGGAAGAATGAAAAGTTTGTATGGAATGAGAAGTGTGAAGAAAGTTTTGAAGAGTTAAAGAGAAGACTAGTGTCTGCCCCAGTATTGGTGTTACCAGATGATCAAGGAAATTTTGTCATCTACAGTGACGCTTCACTAAAAGGCTTGGGATGTGTTCTGATGCAACATGGGAAAGTTATTGCATATGCTTCCAGGCAGTTAAGACCTCATGAATTGAAATATCCTACACATGATCTGGAATTAGCTGCCATCGTATTTGCATTGAAGATTTGGAGGCACTATTTGTACGGGGAAAAGTGTGAGATTTTTACTGACCATAAGAGTTTGAAGTATATCTTTACTCAGAAAGAATTGAATATGAGACAGAGAAGATGGTTAGAATTAATCAAAGACTATGACTGCACGATCAACTACCATCCAGGCAAGGCGAATGTCGTAGCAGATGCTTTAAGCAGAAAAGAAAGATTGAATATAATGGTTTCGTCTGAAGAATTGATCAAAGAGTTTGAGAAATTGGAAATAGAGGTATGTGATTCGGATTCAGTGGAAGAAATGGTGTATACAATGACTTTTCAGCCAGAATTGTTAGAAAAGATCAAGAGATGTCAAGAACAGATGATGAGTCAAGACAGAGCTAAGTTGACTGGAGAAGAGTTAAAAAGTCAGAAGGACGGTAAAGGAATCTTTAGGTTTTCCTCACGAATTTGGATCCCCAATGTTCAAGAGCTCAAGAATGAAATTTTGCATGATGCACATAGTTCAAGATACTCTATTCATCCAGGAAGCACAAAGATGTATAAAGACTTGAAGGAAAATTTTTGGTGGCCCAACATGAAAAGAAATGTAGCAGAGTGGATCAGTAAATGTTATACATGCCAGAGAGTCAAAGCTGAACACCAGAGGCCCAGCGGATTGTTGCAACCACTAGAGATTCCAGAATGGAAATGGGAGAATCTTGCTATGGATTTTGTAGTAGGTCTACCAAGGACTAAAGCTAATCATGATGCTATCTGGGTAATAATAGACAGATTGACCAAGTCAGCGCACTTTCTACCTATCAACGAAAGATTTTCACTGGACAGGTTGGTTCATTTGTACCTAAAAGAGATTGTTATGCGACATGGTGTTCCTGTATCAATAGTGTCAGACAGAGACCCGAGATTCAATTCAAGATTTTGGAAGAAATTTCAAGAATGTTTGGGAACAAAGCTGAATATGAGTACTGCATATCATCCTCAGACAGATGGCCAGAGTGAAAGGACAATCCAAACCATTGAAGATATGTTAAGAGTTTGTGCCTTAGATTTTGAAGGAAGTTGGGACGAGCATCTACCGTTGGTGGAGTTTTCATATAATAACAGTTATCATGCTAGTATTGGGATGCCCCCGTATGAAGCTTTGTATGGAAGAAAATGCAGATCACCAGTGTGTTGGGATGAAGTTGGTGAGCGTAAGATTTTGGGTCCAGAGTTGGTTCAACAAACTAAAGAAAAGATTGAGTTAATTCAGAAGAGATTGCTAGCTGCTCAAGATAGGCAAAAGAAGTATGCGGACCAGTCAAGGAAGGATATGAATTTTGAAGAAGGTGACCAAGTGTTGTTAAAGATTTCACCGTGGAAAGGTGTTAGTAGATTTGGCAAGAGAGGAAAGCTTAATCCACGATATATAGGACCTTTTGAAGTTCTGAAGCAAGTTGGGAAAGTTGCATATGAATTAGCTCTACCACCGCAGATGCAGCACATTCACAATGTTTTTCACGTGTCTATGCTTCGAAAGTATAATCCTGATATGAGCCATGTGATAGAATATGAACCCTTGGAGATTCAACCCGACTTGTCCTATGTAGAACAGCCTGTAGAGATTCAGGATCGTAAGGATAAAATTTTAAGGAATAAGTCTGTTAGGCTTGTAAAGGTTTTGTGGAGAAACCCTCGAGTTGAGGAATCCACCTGGGAACTTGAGAGTGAAATGCTCGAGAAGTATCCCTATTTGTTTACTTAGGCTGATTCTGAGGACAGAATCTTTTTAAGGGGGGGAGAATGTAACGATCGAGGTAATTAAATCTATTTGAATAATATTAGGAATATGATTTATGTGTTTTAATGTGTTAAGATATGATATGTGGTCATTTTATATGTCTAGTTGACTGCCGGTTTGACCGCATCATGCTTAAGTGTTTTAATTAAGTGATTAATTGATTTTCCATGCTTAAATGAGTAACTGTTTGATTTTTATAAAATTATTGGTGTGTCCAATAATTAAGAAATTTTATATGTAGTTTCTATGTGATTTTAAAGACTTTCTAAAAATGGTGATGTATTTAATTCTAGTCCCAGTAATTTTATATAAATCTTTCATTCCTGTGTTATTCTAGAGATATTACTATTCTAAATTCCATATTTAATTATTGGAATGTCCAAAAATCATGAAACCTGTTTCAAAATGTTTCTTAAATATTCTGAGACTTTTGAAAAATAAAGGTTTATTTTATTCGAGCACAAAATTATTTTTATGATTTTTCTCCTCTTATTTCCTATTTATGCACTAAAACTTCAAAGATTTTTAATTAAATATTTTCTCGTCCGAAAAATATTTCAAAAATATGGGGAAGCTTCTAAATTCATGCTCTTAATTTTAAAAAATATAAAACTTGTTTTTGTACCCAATTTCCATAAAAATTCGAATTACTAATTGATTTTATTCAGAAAATCAGCATTATGAAATTACTGTTTTGCCCTTGTCATTAACAAAACCACCGCCCACTATCTTTTCTTCTCAGTTGCTCTGTATCATCGACTTGCAGGTCTAGTTCCTTCTCTGGCGATTTCTGCACGATTCTAGATAATCTTGGTCTCATTCCCGATTTATGCTATTGCCTTTAGTTAATTGTTTTGTTTTTGTGTTCTTCTTTATACTTGCTTATATATGCGTGTAAATCGTATGTATATATGCCTCCCGATTATTACACACTTGCATGCAAGCTTCAATTGAGTAGTAGTTGTGTTAACAAAGTCGATTTCAAGCTAGATGAGGTGATTTCGGGCAATTGGAAGCAAGGAGAACCCAAAACGGGTCTCTTCCTTTTCGATCGCCATCGCCGGCGATGAACCTAGTTGAGCCGGCGATCGATGACCCTGTTTAGACTTGTTTTCGATTATCTTCTGTGCTAGTAGTTATATTGAGCATGAAATTGTAGCTGACGACCATTGCATGTGGGTAATTCGAGTCTAGCTCGAAATTTCCGAATATAAATGCATATGTAGATTGGTTAATTCGATGTATGTATGTTCGTATATGAATTGTAAGTTAGGCATCATAAATATTGTTGGAAGTCTATAGTTAACCGAGTGATAGATGCAATTTTTGGAAATTACTAGTTCGGCTAATGATGACTTCAAGTGTAATGTATATAATTATGATCAAATATAAATTGGTATGTGTAGCTTGAACTAATTTGATGCTAGTTGCTATGTATTAGTTAGTAATCAATATGTTTTGATGACTCCACTAGCTGCTTGAAGTCATGAGTTTAATTGATGTCTATATGCTTTGATTCGTAGTCAATCAAAATTTTCAAAATGCATTGCCTTATTTTCTAGTTGAATTGGTGAAAAGAAATTGATTAATTATATACATAAGTTAGTACATGGATTGCAATTGAGCTAGGTAAATCGTTCGTTGCTATGATTCATTCGAATGCTATATATGCACATTGGAATCTACTTGTCTAGTTAAATGAGTTGAGTTGGAAATATCAATTATGTGATTTATGTGATGGACTATGTTATTCGGAAATTGCAAGATATGGTAGCTAAAACATGGATTTCATTTGAGTAGGGTTAATTGTTAAGTGCTATGTGCTACTCAAATGCTTTACGTATGTTTTAAAAATTCAAGTTGCCTAGTTAAATGAATATTTCGAACTATAGCAATATAATGTATTAATTTTTTTTAAATGTATGTACGTATAATAATTGAGTCTTGCAAGGTAATGTGAGTAGAGATGTGAAATTGAGAATATTATGGTTAGGACTGGGCATGTTATGTAATTGGTGTCAAGATAAAATTATATATATGTTTGTATGTATTCCTATTTGATTGGATGTTTGAATGATTGTTTGGGTCGGTTGTATTCCGACAGGCAGCTCCAATTACAGGGGAGGTGCTGCCAAAATTTCTAAAAACTAAAGTGATTTTGTAAAACACTATTGGCACCCCCATTCTGTATAGGAAAGACTATCAGTCAGGAATACTGTGGATCAATATATGTGTCTATATGCTACTTGTTTGCTAGTATAGAAGTGATTGAATAGTAGAATATGTCTACTATGCATTATATATGTGTGTTAAAGGGTTATAATTAACGAAAGGGTAGAATAGTTAGACGTTAATGAGAACGTCGAGAGTTTATGAGATTCTGAAATAGTATTATTTTGTGTAGCTACGAAGGATATTGAGGTGAAGGACAAAGGGAAGGCTAAAGTAGAGAGTTAGTGTCTGGTGTAGACGATCTACCTGTTCCACAGCTGTAGCATTCCTTGTTTGAGGCAAGTAACTACTGCCTATCTCTTTCAACTTAAACACTGTTTTATGAACCGCATAGTGAACTGTTTCTATAAACTACTTTATGACCCTGCAACTGTATTATCTTATCTCAACTGTTTTAAGTTACAGCCTGCTTTACTTTAATTGCTTTACTTAAACTGCAACCTTATACTAGTGTTAATTGCACTTTAAACTTTTCAATCTCTGAACTGCTACTGACCACTTATAAGCTAATTTTACAAATCTTACACCAGTGATCTTGAGCTGTGACTTGTGCTATCACCACTTTCTTAACAATAATTGCTTAAACTTAAACCTTAAAAGAACCCTGTTATTTAGGCCTAACTGCCGTCCTGATTAAATGTTTTACAACTGTTTTCAAAAACAACTGTTATACCTATGGATTGACCCTGCACCTTGACTTCATAACTTTAACTTGTTTTTGGATTCCCAGTTCATGATTTCTGCCTACTTTATTACAACAGAGACTTGTTTTGAGATTTACCCTGGAATAAACTTTACCTCGGTCTAATGATCTTAAAATGGATTTAAATATGGAATCCGACTTTCGAGAAGTCTTTGTCATCAAATGATTTGGTAACTTTAAAAAGAAAGGTTTTGGTTATTATAGGAATTCCGATCAAAATGGTTTCTGCGGATTCCTATAGGTTGGAGGCGTAAGAGGCCGAGTGACGCCGGTCCAGCACTTTTTATGTGTAGACTATAATGAGATAGTCAATGGCTATAATGAGATAGCCCAAGGCCAATGGCAATAAGTGCCTTTATGAGTACTCCTTATGTCCAGAGGGACTTTAGTCCGTTATGGGGACTTTACGTGGCTGATCACCCGTATTGTCTGGCGTTGTGAGAAAACTTCAACCAAAATGATTGTTTTAAACAGAAAAGGTCCTAATGAGAGGACAGTTTTATAAATGATTTGAAAAGTAAAGGTCCTAATGAAAGGACAATTTTATAGATGATTTTAAAAGCAAGGTCCTAATGAGAGGACAGTTTTATAAAATGTTTTGAAAGAATCAATCCTAAGGAAAGGATAGTTTTATATAAATGGACTTTGAAATGATTAATAATGAAAATTGAAATGCCCTGTTATATCATGCCTTTTTCAGCTCATACTGTCAGTCCTATCTTGACTTCACCTTGTTTCAATTGTTATACATTATTTTCCTGTTATCCATCTAACCCTGCAGATTACTCTTATATTTACACCTGGTTATTACTTTCCAGTTTCTTGTTTACTCTGTACCAGTTATTGAAATTGTTTAACCCTGCCAGCAGTTTTATAAAAGAAAGTTTTGCGAGTAATGATTACCATGACTAGTATGTTAATTACAACTTTGGGACAATGAGGTCCAGAAATGATTTAAAGCATGGTTTTGAGAAAAGACTTTTAAATTATATGTATAAGCCTGTAGAACTGTTTTTAACCTATAAGGTTACTTGCTGAGCTTTTGTAGCTCATTCTTTTATTTTCTAACATCTACAGCTTTTGAAAATCATGGTCCGTATTAAGCAGACTGCTCGGAAGAACATGTCTTACATGAACTTTGCTAGGCTGGCTGAGAGGGAACAGGTAGGATCGAGGCCGAGTTGAAAGGAAAAGACTTTGTTTAGTCTTGTACTTTTATTAGTAGATCTTGAGATGTTTCAGGAGTTGTAATATTATTTTGGTTACTGTAAATTTAAATATAAATGAATGTAGTTGTGTGCTTGTTTCATACCATTACCTTGAAAGGTCCAGGCGAGTAGTCGGGGTCATATTTATGCGTATTTTCTATTATTGTTATTTAGGGTGCATGCATATAGAGTGTCAGTGACGCCCCGATCTAGACCCCGGGTCGGGAGGGCGCCACATATCTCGTTTCCATGTTCAACGGAGTCGAGAATGAAGCTTACGAATTCGTTTCATGTTATAATAATCCAAGAATGGTCTTACATGAGTTTACAAGTTGTTTCCATGTGCAAACGACTCAGTAATGAAGCTATAAGTTCGAACGAGTCAAGAATGATGCTACAAGAGTTTACAAGTAGTTTCCAAGTTCAAACGTTTAAAGAATAAAGCTACAAGTTGTTTTCACGGTTAAACGAGTCGAGAATGAATCTATAAGCTGTTTCCGAGCTCGAATGAGTCAAGAATATTGGTACAAGAGTTTACAAGTGATTTCCATGTTCAAACAAGTCAAGATGAAGCTCCAACTTATTTCCATTTTCAAACGAGTCAAGAATGAAGCCTCAAATTGTTACAAATTGGTTTCATGTTCAAATGAGCCCAGAATGGTCCTACAATTGTTTACAAGGTGTTTCCATGTTAAAACGAGTCAAAAACGAAGCTATAAGTTGTTTACAAGTTAGAACAAGTCAAGAATTATGCTAGAAGAGTTTATAAGTTGTTTCCATGTTAGAATGAGTCAAGAATGAAACTACAACTTGTTTGAAAGTTCGAACGAGTCAAGAATGATAATACAAGAGTTTACAAGTAGTTTCCATATTCAAATGAGTGAAGAATAAAGCCACAAGTTGTTTCCAAGTTTGAACGAGTCAAGAATGAAGCCTCAAATTGTTACGAATAAGGTTCATGTTCAAACGAGGCAAGAATGGTCCCAGAAGAGTTATGTCATTTCCATGTTCAATGGAGTCGAGAATGAAGCTTACAAATTCGTTTCATGTCATAATTAGCCAAGAATGGTCGTACATGAGTTTACAAGTTGTTTCGATGTGCAAACGAGTCAATAATAAAGCTACAAGTTCGACCGAGTCAAGAATGATGCTACAAGAGTTTATAAGTAGTTTCCAAGTTCAAACGTTTAAAGAATAAAGCTACAAGTTGTTTTCACGGTTAAACGAGTCGAGAATGAAGCTATAAGTTGTTTCCGAGCTCGAACGAGTCAAGAATAATGCTAGAAGAGTTCAAGGTGTTTCCATGTTCAAACAAGTCAAGAATGAAGCTACAAGTTATTTCCATGTTCGAACGAGTCAAGAATGAAGCGTCAAATTGTTACGAATTGGTTTCATGTTCAAATGAGCCCAGAATGGTCCTACAATTGTTTCCAAGGTGTTTCCATGTTAAAACGAGTCAAAAACAAACCTATAAGTTGTCTACAAGTTCGAACAAGTCAAGAATGATGCTAGAAGAATTTACAAGTTGTTTCCATGTTCGAATGAATCAAGAATGAAACTACAACTTGTTTGCAAGTTCGAACGAGTCAAGAATGATAATACAAGAGTTTACAAGTTTTTTCCATATTCGAATGAGTGAAGAATAAAGCCACAAGTTGTTTCCAAGTTTGAACGAGTCAAGAATGAAGCCTCAAATTGTTACGAATTAGGTTCATGTTCAAACGAGCCAAGAATGGTCCCAGAAGAGTTATGTCGTTTCCATGTTCAACGGAGTCGAGAATGAAGCTTACGAATTCGTTTCATGTTATAATTACCCAAGAATGGTCGTACATGAGTTTACAAGTTGTTTCGATGTGCAAACGAGTCAATAATAAAGCTACAAATTCGAACGAGTCAAGAATGATGCTACAAGAGTTTACAAGTAGTTTCCAAGTTCAAACGTTTAAAGAATAAAGCTACAAGTTGTTTTCACGGTTAAACGAGTCGAGAATGAAGCTATTAGCTCTTTCCGAGCTCGAACGAGTCAAGAATAATGCTACAAGACTTTACAAGTGTTTCCATGTTCAAACAAGTCAAGATGAAGCTACAAGATATTTCCAATTTCGAACGAGTCAAGAATGAAGCCTCAAATTGTTACGAATTGGTTTAATGTTCAAATGAGCCAAGAATGGTCCTACAATTGTTTACAAGGTGTTTCCATGTTAAAACGAGTCAAAAATGAAGCTATAAGTTGGTTACAAGTTTGAACAAGTCAAGAATGATGCTAGAAGAGTTTACAAGTTGTTTCCACGTTCGAATGAGTCAAGAATGAAGCTACAAGTTATTTCCATGTTCGAACAAGTCAAGAATGAAGCCTCAAATTGTTACGAATTGGTTTCAGGTTCAAATGAGCCAAGAATGGTCTTGCAATTGTTTACAAGGTCTTTCCATGTCAAAACGAGTCAAAAATGAAGCTATAAGTTGTTTACAAGTTTGAACAAGTCAAGAATGATGCTAGAAGAGTTTATAAGTTGTTTCCATGTTCGAAGGAGTCAAGAATGAAGCTACAAGTTATTTCCATGTTCGAACGAGTCAAGAATGATGTTACAAGAGTTTACAAGTAGTTTCCAAGTTCAAACGAGTCAAGAATGAAGCTACAAGTTGTTTTCACAGTTAAACGAGTCGAGAATGAAGCTATAAGTTGTTGCCGAACTCGAACGAGTCAAGAATAAGGCTACAAGAGTTTAAAAGTTGTTTCCATGTTCAAACAAGTCAAGATGAAACTACAAGTTATTTCCATGTTCGAACGAGTCAAGAATGAAGCCTCAAATTGTTACGAATTGGTTTCATGTTCAAATGAGCCAAGAATGGTCTTACAAGAGTTTACAAGTTGTTTCCATGTTAAAACGACTCAAAAATGAAGCTATAAGTTGTTTATAAATTCGAACAAGTCAAGAATGATGCTAGAAGAGTTTACAAGTTGTTTCCACGTTCAAATAAGTCAAGAATGAAGCTACAACTTGTTTGCAAGTTCGAACGAGTCAAGAATGATTATACAAGAGTTTACAAGTTGGAGTTTACAAGTTGTTTCCATATTCAAATGAGTCAAGAAAGAAGCCACAAGTTGTTTCCAAGTTCGAAAGAGTGAAGAATGAAGCCTCAAATATTTACGAATTAAGTTCATGTTCAAATGAGCTAAGAATGGTCCTAGAAGAGTTATGTTGTTTCCATGTTCAACGGAGTCAAGAATGTATCTTACGAATTCGTTTCATTTTAAAATAAGCCAAGAATGGTCCTACATGAGTTTACAAGTTGTTTCGATGTGCAAACGAGTCAATAATAAAGCTAAAAGTTCGACCGAGTAAAGAATGATGCTACAAGAGTTTACAAGTAGTTTCCAAGTTCAAACGTTTAAAGAATAAAGCTACAAGTTGCTTTCACTGTTAAACGAGTCGAGAATGAAGCTATAAGTTATTTCCGAGCTCGAACGAGTCAAGAATAATGCTACATGAGTTTACAAGTTGTTTCCATGTTCAAACAAGTCAAGTTGAAGCTTCAAGTTATTTCCATGTTCGAACGAGTCAAGAATGAAGCCTCAAATTGTTACGAATTGGTTTCACGTTCAAATGAGCCAAGAATGGTCCTACAATTGTTTACAAGGTGTTTCCATGTTAAAACGAGTCAAAAATGAAGCTATAAGTTGGTTACAAGTTTGAACAAGTCAAGAATGATGCTATAAGAGTTTACAAGTTGTTTCCACGTTCGAATGAGTCAAGAATGAAGCTACAAGTTATTTCTGTAACGATCGAGACATTTATATATAATTGAGTAATATTAGGAATATGATTTATGTGTTTTAATGTGTTAAGATATGATATGTGGTCATTTTATATGTCTAGTTGACTGCCGGTTTGACCGCATCATGCTTAAGTGTTTTAATTAAGTGATTAATTGATTTTCCATGCTTAAATGAGTAACTGTTTGATTTTTATAAAATTATTGGTGTGTCCAATAATTATGAAATTTTATATGTAGCTTCTATGTAATTTTAGAGACTTTCTAAAAATGGTGATGTATTTAATTCTAGTCCCAGTGATTTTATATAAATCTTTCATTTCTGTTTTATTCTAGAGATATTACTCTTCTAAATTCCATATTTAATTATTGGAATGTCCAAAAATCATGAAATCTTTTCCAAAATGTTCCTTATATATTCTAAGACTTTTGAAAAATAAAATTTTATTTTATTTGAGCCCAAAATAGTTTTAAAGGATTTTTTACTCTCAATTCTATTTAAAGTGCCTAAACTTCCCCGATTTTTATTTAAATATTGGTTCATCATAAAATTATTTCAAAAATATGGGTGAGCTTCTAAATTCATGTTATTTATTTTAAAAATATGAAACTTATTTTTATAACTCTTTTTACCAAAATTCGATTTATTAATTGTTTTAATTCAGAAAACTAGCAGCTGTGAAATTACCAAACTGCCCTTGCTTTATACAAAAACAGCAACAGTCCTCTTTCTTCTCCCCATTCTGCGTTTTCTTGCTGAGGTCCTGCCTCTCTCTAGTTCGACCTCTTGTTAATTTTTACAGCTTTTCTTCGATTTCTATGTAATTGTTCTAGGATATCTTGCTAGTAATCGAGTAATTATGCTTGTAGGTTTTGTTCTCTATCTTATTGTGTATATATATATTGATGCTGTGTGTATAGCTGATTGAGTTGCATGCAATGGGCCGGGAGGGGGATTTGTGTTGATATAAGTCGAGTTCCTTGATAATAAGTGGGTGATGAAGGTTGGAAGTTGAGGTTGGGTGGTGAAGGAACTGTAAAGAGCTCCCACCGTGTACCTCAACCATCACCGGCGATGACTCCGATGAGCCGGTGATCGGTTTAATCCGGTAATGGGTTGTAGATATTGAAAACATGATCTAGTTGCTTATTTGGTTATTGATTTAGCATGCATGTCGGTTTGGGTTCAGTTTTGTGTAATTTCCGATTTAAACATTCGTTTTCCGGCCATGGCTTCATAATTCCCGACTTGCGCTTGAACCTACGTGCTCGGTTACATGTTGTCTTGATGCTATAGGACTAATTATGGAACTGATTAGCATTGCATGTCAAATTTGTGACTTTTCCGGCTACGATTGCAATTTTCCGATTGAAAATGCTTGTGTTTTTCGGTTGGTCTTGATTAATTGATAACTAATGGCAGTTAGGCTATACAATGAACTTAATTATATGGCTGACTAGATTTGCATATGAGATTGGTGTTGCATTCTTTTGTTTAGTTCAAGTTTAACTCTCGAGTTGCTACTACTAGTTGTATTCGAAATTTGCTATGAACAAGAAAGTGGATGGTGCTTGAATGGAAATTAATTATTATGTGTTGGTTACTAAGTCATAAAATATCATAGGCTACATGTTAGATTTTTGTTATTAATTCGAAAATGTGGGTTTATATATTCGGCATTTGAGGAAATTGTAGCAATACATAGTTGGTAATTCGATTTATGATGTTACTTGACATGTTTAATTGACGAAATTAGGTTACATGTTGATTTCTTATTAATAACTTGAATAGCTTGAATCATATAACTAGTTATCATACGATTAATTGAGATAATACATGGGTAGTAGTTAACTGCTAACGTTAATTGTCGTGTTCAATTGTCAAATTCGATTGCAAATCATAGTAGATGCATTTGATTTCAAAACCATGCTAGCTTCTGTTTCTTTTGTTGACATGGTAATTTATTTGGTTCACTCATATCATCTATAAGTTGAATTATTAATTGGGAATTGGTTGTTATGATACAGAATTGAGCTAAGAACTGAATTGACTATATAAATAGGCAGTTGGTATTGGATTGTTTCTGTCATTTTTTAAATGGCAATAGTATTTTGTAATGTTGATAGCTATTGCTTGTTTGATATGGATTTGGTGCAAAATATGATTGTATAATGGTGTATGATAGACATTGATGTTTGGTTGTGTCGGTTGTATTCCGACGGGTAGCTCCAATTACAGGGGAGGTGCTGCCAAAATTTTCTAAAACTAAAACTGACTTTTATAAAACATTATTGGCACACCACTTCTGTACAGGAAAGACTATCAGTCAGGAATGCTGTGGATAAATATAATTGTCTACGTGCTACTTGCTTGCCAGTGTAGAAGTGATTATATAGCAGAGTATGTCTACAGTGGAGTATGCATATGTGTTAAAGGGTTACATTATCGAAAGGGTAGAATAGTTAGACGTTAAAGAGAACGTCGAGAGTATATAAGACTCTGATATAGTATTAATTATGTGTAGCTACGAAGGACATTGAGGTGAAGGACAAAGGGAAAGCTAAAGTAGAGAGTTAGTGTCTGGTGTAGGCGATCTACCTGTTCAGCAGCTGTAGCATTCTTTTAAGGCAAGTAACTACTGCCTAATCTCTTTTAACTTAAACACTGTTTTATGAACTGTATAGTGAACTGTTTTATAAACTGCTTTATGACCCTGCAACTGTGTTATCTTATTTCAATTGTTTTAAGCTATAGCCTACCTTACTTTAATTGTTTTACTTAAACTGCAACCTTATACCAGTTTTGATTGCACTTTAAACTTTTCAATCCCTGAACTGCTACTGTCAGCTTTTAAACTAATTTTAAAGGTCTTAAATCAGTAACCTTGAACTATGACTACTGTCGACACTATTTCCTTAGTAATGTTTACTTGAACTTAAATTCTGAACTTACCCTGTTGCTATGGCCTAACTACTGTTACAATTAAATGCCTTACAACTGTTTTCAAAAACAACTGTTATACTTATGAATTGACCCTGCAACTTGACTTCACAACTTTAACTTGTTTTTGATTTCCTGTTCATGATTTCAGCTTACCCTATTACAAAAGAGACTTGTTTGAGATTTATCCTGGAATAAATTTTACCTCTGTCTAATGATCTTAAAAAGGGATTTAAATATGGAATCCGACTTTCAAGAAGTCTTTTTCATCAAATGATTTGGTAACTTTAAAAAGAAAGGTTTTGGTTATTATAGGAATTCCGATCAAAATGGTTTCTGCGGATTCCTATAGGTTAGAGGCGTAAGAGGCCGAGTGACGCCGGTCCAGCACTTTTTATGTGAAGACTATAATGAGATAGTCAATGGCTATAATGAGATAGCCCAAGGCCAATGGCAATAAGTGCCTTTATGAGTACTCTTTATGTCCAGAGGGACTTTAGTCCGTTATGGGGACTTTACGTGGCTGATCACCCGTATTGTCTGGCGTTGTGAGAAAACTTCAACCAAAATGAATTGTTTCTAAACAGTAAATGTCCTAATGAGAGGACAGTTTTATAAATGATTTGAACAGCAAGGTCCTAATGAGAGGATAGTTTATAAAATGTTTTGAAAGAATCAGTCCTAATGAAAGGACAGTTTTATACAAATGGACTTTGAAATGATTAGTAATGAATAATGAAATGCCTTGTTATAACCTGTCATATACAGCTTCAATTATCAGATATACCTTGATTTGACTTGTTTAAATTGTTAGACATTACTTCCTGTTATCCATCTAACCCTGCAGATTACTCCTATACTTGCAATTGATTATTACTTTCCAGTTTCTTATTTACCTTGCACCAGTGATTGAAATTATTTCACCCTGCCAGTGGTTTTATAAAAGAAAGTTTTACGAGTAATGAATACCCTGATGAGAATTTTAATTACAACTTTGGGACAATGAGGTCCAGTAATGATTTAAAGCATGGTTTTGAGAAAAGACTTTTTTTTAAATTATATATAAGCCTGTAGAACTGTTTTTAACCTATATGGTTACTTGCTGAGCTTTTGTAGCTCATTCTTTTATTTTCTAACATCTACAGCTTCTGAGAATCATGGTCCGTATTAAGCAGACTGCCAGGAAAAATATGTCATACATGAACTATGTGAGGCTGGCTGAGATTGAACAGGTAGGATCGAGGCAGAGTTGGAAGGAAAAGACTTTGTTTAGTCTTGTACTTTTATTAGTAGATTTTGAGATGTTTCAGGAATTGTAATATTATTTTGGTTACTGTAAATGTAAATATAAATGGATGTAGTTTTGTGCTTGTTTCATACCATTACCTTGAAAGGTCCAGGCTAGTAGTCGGGGTCATATTTATGCGTATTTTCTATTATTGTTATTAGGGTGCATGCATATAGAGTGTTAGTGGCTCCCCGATCTAGACCCCGGATCGGGAGGGCGCTACAGGTTGGTATCAGAGCTAAGGTTTTGGTCACTGAAACAAGCCAGGATTAAGTTAAACAAGTAGATCAATTAATAAAAGAAGTGAGAGTAATGGTAAGATAGGATTAGACAACGAAGAGTAGTATAGATGTTAGGATTTTAACTATAGATTTAAGGTGATCTTATCTCCTTTTGCATTGCATATTATGTTATTGCAGGATCGTGGCATTGTTTCACAACAACCACCCTCTCCTGGTTCCTCTGAATTTTCTTCGGATACTGACGATGATGCTATAGTCATATCTAGTTCTGAGAGCGAGGAGGAGCTGATTCCTGAGCCCCCTGCTCAGCCTGACCTACCCTCAGGGAGTGTTGGTGTCCCTGTTCGCCGTAGAGTTTATAGGCCATCCATTACCCTAGGCCAGTTGCGAGTACCAGTGCATCCTGTCGAGTGGTGGGAGGAACGAATTAGGGCTGTCGAGGAAGAGGGACGTAGGCAGATAGCGGCTAGAGCATTTCCAGATGATGTGGCGGAGCGGGCAGGAGAGTTGACCCGGGTGCTTAGTAGACTGCTGATTGGACTCAGGGCTGCCAGAGACAGGGATCACCGGGGTGATTAGATGTTAGGATGTTTGAGTGTTAGAAGGGACATTTGTTAGAGCCCTCTAGCACACTTGCCCAGATATTATTTCTGTTTTCTTCTCAGTACTTTTATTTCGTGGTTGTACTTTAACTTATCCTGCACTTTGGCACTTTTAGTATCTATGTATGACTGCTTTTTAGTTCCAGTATCTTCCGATATATTTGTCATATACCTTTCCGCATAATTGTTCATAAACTATTTCTTACCTTACCAGTATCTTAATTGTACCTGTTGTGCTAACCTGTTTTCGATAGAACCTTATATCCTTGTTGTACAGGCAACTTATGTAGTAATGATGCTACAAGATTGATTTTTTTATTTATTTAAAATAAGTGTTTTTAATTCCCAAATGATTTCAAAAGTATTTGAACTGTTTACAATATGGTGTAGTGTATTGCTTAATAAGTTGCTTGTTTCCCTATAGTAAATGCCGCCAAGGAAAAGAAACACCTCAAATTCGTCTCAGAACCATAATACACAAGATCAAAATCCCATGGACCCTACAGTTGCCCAACTTATTCAGTTGCTACAACAACAAACAGCTCTTTTAACCCAACAACAGCAAAGACCTTCCGCACCCCCAGTAGTTATCTTTAAATCTTTTCAAGTAGTGAAACCACCAGAATTCAAGGGATCCACAGACCCAGTAGAAGCCCAGACATGGCTTAAGGAGATGGAAAAAGCTTTTCAGTTGGTAGACGTAGATGAAGATAAAAAGACTGAGTATGCTAGTTATTTTCTTAAAGCTGAAGCTGGTTACTGGTGGGAGTCTACGAAGATGCTTCAGGGTGAAGGTGTGATTTCTTGGGAACAGTTTACAGAATTGTTTTTAGAAAAGTACTTTCCTAGTTTCATGAAGGACCAGATGGAGATTAAATTTCTAGAACTGAAGCAAGGAGGTATGAGTGTAGCAGAGTACGAGGCCAAGTTTTCTGAGATGGCCAGGTTTGTGCCAGAATTTGTCAATACTGATGTCAAGAAGGCCAAGAGGTTTCAGCAAGGCCTAAGGCCATGGATTAGAAGTAGGGTGGCAGTTTTTGAGCTGCAAAGCTTTACTGCAATAGTTCAGAAAGCAATGATCGTGGAAGGTGAGAGTGATATGTCCCAGAAGGAGAAGGATAACAAAAAGAGAAAGTTTGGTGCTAGGGAGGACAGTCAGGGACATGGTAATTTCATAAACAAGTTTCATAGAAGGCCAGAAGGTCAAAGAAGTGATTTCCAGCAGATCAAGAATGGTAATGATGGAAGAGGGAGACAGAACAATAAAGCTCAAGGTTTCAACCAGCCAAAGGCCATAAGACAGTTTGTCCCTGAGTGCAAGATTTGTGGAAGGAAGCACTCTGGAGTTTGTAATAAGCCCAATGTTACCTGCTTCAAATGCAACAGGAAGGGACATTATGCAACAGAGTGCAACAGTCAGAGTCAGAATTTCAATCAAAAGTCTGGGATCAAATGCTACAAGTGTGGCAAGCTGGGCCACATGGCAAGGGAATGCAAGGAACCTACACAGTCTACCAATGTTCTCAGGATAGCTGGAACTCCGTCACAATCTTCAGCACATCAATCTAGAGCAAGAACCTTCAACATGACTCAGAAAGAGGCTATCCAGGATGTGGATGTGATATCAGGTACACTTCCTGTTAATTCAGTCCAAGCTAGTGTATTGATTGATTCTGGAGCTACTAAGTCTTTTATATCTCAAGATTTTCTTGGTAAATTGCAATGTGAAGTCCGACCTTTGGAGCAAGCCTTAGTTATAGAAGTAGCTAACCAGGCGAAGATTCCAGTAAGCCAAGTTTGTCCTAGGTGTGACATTGAAATAGGCAGTTGTCATTTTCTCGCTAACTTGATACCTTTTAAGTTAGGTGAATTTGATGTAATTCTAGGGATGGATTGGTTGTCAGAATACAAGGCTCAGATAGATTGTAGGAATAAGAAGTTAAAGGTGAAAACCCTAGAAGGAGAAGAAGTTGAATTTCGAGGTACCCGGCAAGTCAAGAAGTTTTTGAATATCGTTCAAGCAAAGAGATTTCTGCGTCAAGGATGTGAGGCTTACCTAGCCTATGTTGTAGACACTGAGAAGGAGCCAGTTCAATTAGAAGATGTTCCTATAGTCAATGAATTTCCCGACGTGTTTCCAGATGAATTGTCAGGCTTACCTTCCGATAGGGAAATAGAATTCTCTATTGATTTAGCTCCCGGCACTGAACCAGTTTCCAAAGCCCCATATAGAATGGCGCCAGTTGAGATGAAAGAGTTGGCGAGTCAAATACAAGATCTCTTGGATAAAGGAATTATAAGGCCTAGTGTGTCCCCCTGGGGAGCACCAGTTTTGTTTGTTAAGAAGAAAGATGGAAGCATGAGATTGTGCATAGATTACCGAGAGTTAAACAAGCTAACCATCAAGAACAAGTACCCATTGCCGAGGATCGACGATCTTTTTGACCAGCTGAAAGGAGCCGAATGGTTCTCAAAAATTGACTTAAGGTCCGGATACCATCAACTCAAGATCAAACCTGAAGATGTATCTAAAACAGCATTCAGAACAAGGTACGGACACTATGAATTTTTAGTTATGGCTTTTGGATTGACAAATGCTCCAGCAGCGTTTATGGATCTGATGAACAGAGTCTTTAAGAAGTATTTAGACAAGTTTGTGATTGTTTTCATTGACGACATCCTGATATATTCTAAGTCAGAAGAAGAGCATACAGATCACTTGAGAATTGCTTTAGAGACTTTAAGAAAAGAGAAGTTGTATGCGAAGTTTTCAAAATGTGAATTTTGGTTGAAGGAAGTACAATTCTTAGGTCATGTTGTCAGCAGAGAAGGTATCAAAGTTGATCCGGCAAAGATAGAAGCAGTGATGAAATGGGAAAGACCAAGGACTCCAACAGAAGTCAGAAGTTTTCTGGGATTAGCGGGATACTATCGAAGATTTGTTCAAGATTTTTCAAAAATAGCTACCCCTATGACCAAGTTGACCAGGAAGAATGAAAAATTTGTATGGAATGAGAAGTGTGAAGAAAGTTTTGAAGAGTTAAAGCGGAGACTAGTATCTGCCCCAGTGTTGGTGTTACCTGACGATCAAGGAAATTTTGTCATCTACAGTGACGCTTCTCACAAAGGCTTGGGATGTGTTCTGATGCAACATGGGAAAGTAATTGCATATGCTTCCAGGCAGTTAAGACCTCATGAATTGAAATATCCTACACATGATCTGGAATTAGCTGCCATTGTGTTTGCACTGAAAATATGGAGGCACTACTTGTACGGAGAAAAGTGTGAGATTTATACTGATCACAAGAGTTTGAAGTATGTCTTTACTCAGAAAGAATTGAACATGAGACAGAGAAGATGGTTGGAATTGATCAAAGACTACGACTGCACGATTAACTATCATCCAGGCAAGGCGAATGTTGTAGCAGATGCTTTAAGTAGAAAGGAAAGATCGAATATAATGGTTTCCTCTGAAGAACTGATCAAAGAGTTTGAGAAATTGGAAAAAGTAATGATTTAAAGCATGGTTTTGAGAAAAGACTTTTTTTTTAAATTATATATAAGCCTGTAGAACTGTTTTTAACCTATATGGTTACTTGCTGAGCTTTTATAGCTCATTCTTTTATTTTCTAACTTCTACAGTTTCTGAGAATCATGGTCCGTATTAAGCAGACTGCCAGGAAAAATATGTCATACATGAACTATGTGAGGCTGGCTGAGATTGAACAGGTAGGATCGAGGCAGAGTAGGAAGGAAAAGACTTTGTTTAGTCTTGTACTTTTATTAGTAGATTTTGAGATGTTTCAGGAATTGTAATATTATTTTGGTTACTGTAAATGTAAATATAAATGGATGTAGTTGTGTGCTTGTTTCATACCATTACCTTGAAAGGTCCAGGCTAGTAGTCGGGGTCATATTTATGCGTATTTTCTATTATTGTTATTAGGGTGCAAGCATATAGAGTGTTAGTGACTCCCCGATCTAGACCCCGGATCGGGAGGGCGCTACAATTTCAATGTTCGAACGAGTCAAGAATGAAGCCTCAAATTGTTATGAATTGGTTTCATATTCATATGAGCCAAGAATGGTCTTACAATTGTTTACAAGGTGTTTCCATGTTAAAACGAGTCAAAAATGAAGCTATAAGTTGTTTACAAGTTTGAACAAGTCAAGAATGATGCTAAAAGAGTTTATAAGTTGTTTCCATGTTCGAAGGAGTCAAGAATGAAGCTACAAGTTATTTCCATGTTCGAACGAGTCAAAAATGAAGCCTCAAATTGTTACGAATTGGTTTCATGTTCAAATGAGCCAAGAATGGTCTTACAAGAGTTTACAAGTGGTTTCCATGTTAATACGAGTAAAAAATGAAGCTATAAGTTGTTTACAAGTTCGAACAAGTCAAGAATGATGCTAGAAGAGTTTACAAGTTGTTTCCATGTATAAATGAGTCAAGAATGAAGCTACAACTTGTTTGCAAGTTCGAACGAGTCAAGAATGATCATATAAGAGTTTACAAGTTGTTTCCATATTCAAATGAGTCAAGAATGAAGCCACAAGTTGTTTCCAAGTTTGAACGAGTCAAGAATGAAGCCTCAAATTGTTACGAATTAGGTTCATGTTCAAATGAGCCAAGAATGGTCCCAGAAGAGTTATGTCGTTTCCATGTTCAACGGAGTCAAGAATGAAGCTTACGAATTCGTTTCATGTTATAATTAGCCAAGAATGGTCATACATGAGTTTACAAGTTGTTTCGATGTGCAAACGAATCAATAATAAAGCTACAAGTTCGACCGAGTCAAGAATGATGCTACAAGAGTTTACAAGTAGTTTCCAAGTTCAAACATTTAAAGAATAAAGCTACAAGTTGCTTTCACGGTTAAACGAATCGAGAATGAAGCTATAAGTTATTTCCGAGCTCGAACGAGTCAAGAATAATGCTACAAGAGTTTACAAGTTGTTTCCATGTTCAAATAAGTCAAGATGAAGCTACAAGTTATTTCCATGTTCGAACGAGTCAAGAATGAAGCCTCAAATTGTTACGAATTGGTTTCATGTTCAAATGAGCCAAGAATGGTCCTACAATTGTTTACAAGGTGTTTCCATGTTAAAACGAGTCAAAAATGAAGCTATAAGTTGGTTAGAATTTTGAACAAATCAAGAATGATGCTAGAAGAGTTTACAAGTTGTTTCCACGTTCGAATGAGTCAAGAATGAAGCTACAAGTTATTTCCATGTTCGAACGAGTCAAGAATGAAGCCTCAAATTGTTACGAATTGGTTTCATGTTCATATGAGCCAAGAATCTTCTTACAATTGTTTACAAGGTGTTTCCATGTTAAAACGAGTCAAAAATGAAGCTATAAGTTGTTTACAAGTTTGAACAAGTCAAGAATGATGCTAGAAGAGTTTATAAGTTGTTTCCATGTTCGAACGAGTCAAGAATGAAGCCTCAAATTGTTACGAATTGGTTTCATGTTCAAATGAGCCAAGAATGGTCTTACAAGAGTTTACAAGTGGTTTCCATGTTAATACGAGTAAAAAATGAAGCTATAAGTTGTTTAGAAGTTCGAACAAGTCAAGAATGATGCTAGAAGAGTTTACAAGTACAAATGAGTCAAGAATGAAGCTACAACTTGTTTGCAAGTTGGAACGAGTTGAGAATGACCATACAAGAGTTTACAAGTTCTTTCCATATTCAAATGAGTGAAGAATGAAGCCACAATTTGTTTCCAAGTTCGAACAAGTCAAGAATCAAGCCTCAAATTGTTACGAATTAGGTTCATGTTCAAATGAGCCAAGAATGGTCCCAGAAGAGTTATGCTGTTTCCATGTTCAATGGAGTCAAGAATGTAGCTTACGAATTCGTTTCATTTTAAAATAAGCCAAGAATGGTCCTACATGAGTTTAGAAGTTGTTTCCATGTGCAAACGAGTCAATAATGAAGCTACAAGTTCGAAAGAGTAAAGAATGAAGCTATAAGTTGTTTCCGAGCTCGAACGAGTCAAGAATAATGCTACAAGAGTTTAAAAGTTGTTTCCACGTTCAAACAAGTCAAGATGAAGCTACAAGTTATTTCCATGTTCGAACGAGTCAAGAATGAAACCTCAAATTGTTACGAATTAGTTTCATGTTCAAATGAGCCAAGAATGGTCTTTCAAGAGTTTACAAGTTGTTTCCATGTTAAAACGAGTCAAAAATCAAGCTATAAGTTGTTTACAAATTCAAACAACTCAAGAATGATGCTAGAAGGGTTTACAAGTTGTTTCCATGTTCCAATAAGTCAAGAATGAATCTACAACATGTTTGCAACTTCGAACTAGTCAAGAATGATTATACAAGAGTTACAAGTTATTTCCATATTCAAATGAGTCAAGAATGAAGCCACAAGTTGTTTCCAAGTTCGAACGAGTCAAGAATGAAGCCTCAAATTGTTACGAATTAGGTTCATGTTCAAATGAGCCAAGAATGGTCCTAGAAGAGTTATGTTGTTTCCATGTTCAACGGAGTAATGTAGCTTACGAATTCGTTTCATTTTAAAATAAGCCAAGAATGGTCCTACATGAGTTTACAGGTTGTTTCCATGTGCAAACGAGTCAGTAATGAAGCTACAAGTTCGAACGAGTCAAGAATGATGCTACAAGAGTTTACAAGTAGTTTCCAAGTTCAAACATGTAAAGAATGAAGCTACTAGTTCTTTTCACGGTGAACCGAGTCGAGAATGAAGCTATAAGTTGTTTCTGTGCTCGAACGAGCCAAGAATAATGCTATAAGAGTTTACTAGTTGTTTCCATGTTCAAACAAGTCAAGATGAAGCTACAAGTTATTTCCATGTTCGAACGAGTCAAGAATGAAGCCTCAAATTTTTACGAATTGGTTTCATTTTTAAATGAGCCAAGAATGGTCCTACAATTGTTTACAAGGTGTTTCCATGTTAAAACGAGTCAAAAATGAAGCTATAAGTTGGTAACAAGTTTGAACAAGTCAAGAATGATGCTAGAAGAGTTTACAAGTTGTTTCCAGGTTCGAATGAGTCAAGAATGAAGCTACAAGTTATTTCCATGTTCGAACGAGTCAAGAATGAAGCCTCAAATTGTTACGAATTGGTTTCATGTTCAAATGAGCCAAGAATGGTCTTACAATTGTTTACAAGGTGTTTCCATGTTAAAACGAGTCAAAAATGAAGCTATAAGTTGTTTACAAGTTTGAACAAGTCAAGAATGATGCTAGAAGAGTTTATAAGTTGTTTCCATGTTCGAAGTAGTCAAGAATGAAGCTACAAGTTATTTCCATGTTCGAACGAGTCAAGAATGAAGCCTCAAATTGTTACGAATTGGTTTCATTTTCAAATGAGCCAAGAATGGTCTTACAAGAGTTTACAAGTGGTTTCCATGTTAATACGAGTCAAAAATGAAGCTATAAGTTATTTACAAGTTCGAACAAGTCAAAAATGATGCTTGAAGAGTTTACAAGTTGTTTCCATGTTCGAATGAGTCAAAAATGAAGCTACAACTTGTTTGCAAGTTCGAACGAGTCAAGAATGATCATACAAGAGTTTACAAGTTGTTTCCATATTCAAATGAGTCAAGAATGAATCCACAAGTTGTTTCTAAGTTCGAACAAGTCAAGAATAAAGCCTCAAATTGTTACGAATTAGGTTCATGTTCAAATGAGCCAAGAATGGTCCCAGAAGAGTTATGTTGTTTCCATGTTCAAAGGAGTCAAGAATGTAGCTTACGAATTCGTTTCATTTTAAAATAAGCCAAAAATGGTCCTACATGAGTTTACAGGTTGTTTCCATGTGCAAATGAGTCAATAATGAAGCTACAAGTTCGAACGAGTCAAGAATGAAGCTATAAGTTGTTTCCGAGCTCGAACGAGTCAAGAATAATGCTACAAGAGTTTAAAAGTTGTTTCCATGTTCAAACAAGTTAAGATGAAGCTACAAGTTATTTCCATGTTCGAACGAGTCAAGAATGAAGCCTCAAATTGTTCCGAATTGGTTTTATGTTAAAATGAACCAAGAATGGTCTTACAAGAGTTTACAAGTGGTTTCCATGTTAATACGAGTCAAAAATGAAGCTATAAGTTATTTACAAGTTCGAACAAGTCAAGAATGATGCTAGAAGAGTTTACAAGTTGTTTCCATGTTCGAATGAGTCAAAAATGAAGCTACAACTTGTTTGCAAGTTCGAACGAGCCAAGAATGATGCTACAAGAGTTTACAAGAAGTTTCAAAGGTCAAACGGGTTATGAATGAAGCTACAAGTTGTTTTCATCGTTAAACGAGTTTCCGAGCTCGAACGAGTCAAGAATAATGCTACAGGAGTTTAAAAGTTGTTTCCATATTCAAACAAGTCAAGATGAAGCTACAAGTTATTTCCATGTTTGAACGAGTCAAGAATGAAGCCTCAAATTGTTACGAATGGATTTCATGTTCAAATGTGCCAAGAATGGTCTTACAAGAGTTTACAAGTTGTTTTCATGTAAAAACGAGTCAAAAATGAAGCTATAAGTTGTTTACAAATTTGAACAACTCAAGAATGATGCTAGAAGAGTTTACAAGTTCTTTCCATGTTCAAATGAATCAAGAATGAAGCTACAACTTGTTTGCAAGTTCAAACGAGTCAAGAATGATCATACAAGAGTTTACAAGTTGTTTCCATATTCAAATGAGTCAAGGATGAAGCCACAAGTTGTTTCCAAGTTCGAAAGAGTCAAGAATGAAGACTCAAATTGTTACGAATTAGGTTGTGGCGCCCTCCCGACCCGGGGTCTAGATCGGGGCGTCACTGACACCCTATATGCATGCACCCTAAATAACAGTAATAGAAAATACGCATAAATATGACCCCGACTACTCGCCTGGACCTTTCAAGGTAATGGTATGAAACAAGCACACTACTACATTCATTTATATTTAAATTTACATCAACGAAAATAATATTACAACTCCTGAAACATCTCAAGATCTACTAATAAAGTACAAGACTAAACAAAGTCTTTTCCTTCCAACTCGGCCTCGATCCTACCTGTTCCCTCTCAGCCAGCCTAGCAAAGTTCATGTAAGACATGTTCTTCCGAGCAGTCTGCTTAATACGGACCATGATTCTCAAAAGCTGTAGATGTTAGAAAATAAAAGGATGAGCTACAAAAGCTCAGCAAGTAACCATACTGGTTGAAAACAGTTCTACAGGCTTATATATAATTTAAACAAAATCTTTTGCTCAAAACCATGCTTTAAATCATTACTGGACCTCATTGTCCCAAAATTGTAATTAACATACTAGTCAGGGTAATCATTACTCGTAAAACTTTCTTTTATAAAACTGCTGGCAGGGTTAAACAATTTCAATAACTGGTACAGAATAAACAAGAAGCTGGAAAGTAATAACCAGGTGTAAATATAAGAGTAATCTGCAGGGTTAGATGGATAACAGGGAAATAATGTATAACAAATTAAACAAGGTCCACCCAAGATATATCTGATAATTGAAGCTGTACGACAGGTTATAACAAGGCATTTCATTATTCATTACTAATCATTTAAAAATCCATTTGTAGAAAACTGCCCTTTCATTAGGACTGATTCTTTCAAAACAATTTATAAAACTGTCCTCTCATTAGGACCTTGCTTTTGAAATCATCTATAAAATTGTCCTCTCATTAGGACCTTTTTCTTTTCAAATCATTTATAAAACTGTCCTCTCATTAGGACCTTTTCTGTTTAAAACAATCATTTTGGTTGAAGTTTTCTCACAACGCCAGACAATACGGGTGATCAGCCACGTAAAGTCCCCATAACGGACTAAAGTCCCTCTGGACATAAGGAGTACTCATAAAGGCACTTATTGCCATTGGCCTTGGGCTATCTCATTATAGCCATTGACTATCTCATTATAGTCTACACATAAAAAGTGCTGGACCGGCGTCACTCGGCCTCTTACGCCTCCAACCTATAGGAATCCGCAGAAACCATTTTGATCGGAATTCCTATAATAACCAAAACCTTTCTTTTTAAAGTTACCAAATCATTTGATGAAAAAGACTTCTTGAAAGTCGGATTTCATATTTAAATCTCTTTTTAAAGATCATTAGACAGAGGTAAAGTTTATTTCAAGATATGTCTCAAAACAAGTTGCTGTTGTAGTAAGGTAAGCTGAGATCATAAACTGGGAATCAAAAACAAGTTAAGTTGTGAAGTCAAGGTTGCAAGATTAATTCACAGGATAGTAAAGTGTTTTGAAAACAGTTGCAAGGCATTTATTCATGACAGTAGTTAGGCAATAGTAAAATGGTAAGTTCAGGATTAAAGTTTAAGGAAACGTAGTTAAGGAAAATGGTAACAGCTTAAGTCACAGTTCAATGTCACTGGGTTAAGATTTTAAAAAAAATAGCTTATAAGTTGTCAATAGCAGTTCAGGGATTGAAAAGTTTAAAGTGCAATTAAATCTGATATAAGGTTGCAGTTTAAATAAAGCAATTAAAGTAACAGGCTGTAACTTAAAACAGTTGAGATAAAATAATACAGTTACAGGTTCATAAAGCAGTTTACAAAACAGTGTTTAAGTTGAAAGAGGTTAGGCAGTAGTTACTTGCCTCAAACAAGGAATGCTACAGCTGTGGAACAGGTAGATCGCCTACACCAGATACTAACTCTCTACTTTAGCTTTCCCTTTGTCCTTCACCTCAATATCCTTCGTAGCTACACAAAAGTAATACTATTTCAGTATCTCATATACTCTCGACGTTCTCATTAACGTCTAACTACTCTACCCTTTCGTTAATTATAATCCCTTAACACACATATATAACTCATAGTAGACATATTCTACTATAATCACTTCTACACTTCTACACTGGCAAGCAAGTAGCACGTAGACAATTATATTTATCCACAGCATTCCTGACTGATAGTCTTTCCTATACAGAAGTGGTGTGCCAATAATGTTTTATAAAAGTCAGTTTTAGTTTTAGAAAATTTTGGCAGCACCTCCCCTGTAATTGGAGCTACCCGTCGGAATACAACCGACACAACCAAACATCAATGTCTATCATACACCATTATACAATCATATTTTGCACCAAATCCATATCAAACAAGCAATAGCTATCAACATTACAAAATACTATTGCCATTTAAAAATGACAGAAACAATCCAATACCAACTGCCTATTTATATAGTCAATTCAGTTCTTAGCTCAATTCTGTATCATAACAACCAATTCCCAATTAATAATTCAACTTATAGATGATATGAGTGAACCAAATAAATTACCATCTCAACAAAAGAAACAGAAGCTAGCATGGTTTTGAAATCAAATGCATCTACTATGATTTGCAATCGAATTTGACAATTGAACACGACAATTAACATTAGCAGTTAACTACTACCCATGTATTATCTCAATTAATCGTATGATAACTAGTTATATGATTCAAGCTATTCAAGTTATTAATAAGAAATCAACATGTAACCTAATTTCGTCAATTAAACATGTCAAGTAACATCATAAATCGAATTACCAACTATGTATTGCTACTATTTCCTCAAATGCCGAATATATAAACCCACATTTTCGAATTAATAACAAAAATCTAACATGTAGCCTATGATATTTTATGACTTAGTAACCAACACATAATAATTAATTCCCATTCAAGCCACCATCCACTTTCTTGTTCATAGCAAATTTCGAATACATCTAGTAGTAGCAACTCGAGAGTTAAACTTGAACTAAACAAAAGAATGCAACACCAATCTCATATACAAATCTAGTCAGCCGTATAATTAAGTTCATTGTATAGCCTAACTGCCATTAGTTATCAATTAATCAAGACCAACCGAATAACACAAGCATTTTCAATCGGAAAATTACAATCGTAGCCGGAAAAGTCACAAATTTGACATGCAATGCTAATCAGTTCCATAATTAGTCCTATAGCATCAAGACAACATGTAACCGAGCACGTAGGTTCAAGCACAAGTCGGGAATTATGAAGCCATGGCCGGAAAATGAACGTTTAAATCGGAAATTACACAAACTGAACCCAAACCGACATGCATGCTAAATCAATAACCAAATAAGCAACTAGATTATGTTTTCAATATCCACAACCCTTTACCGGATTAAACCGATCACCGGCTCATCGGAGTCATTGCCGGTGATGGTTGAGGTACACGGTGGGAGCTCTTTACAGTTCCTTCACCACCCAACCTCAACTCCCAATTTTCATCACCTACTTATTATCAAAGAACTCGACTTATATCAACACAAATCCCCCTCCCGGCCCATTGCATGCAACTCAATCAGCTATACACACCGCATCAATATATATATATACACAATATGATAGAGAACAAAACCTACAAGCATACTCGATTACTAGCAAGATACCCTAGAACAATTACATAGAAATCGAAGAAAAGCTGTAAAAATTAACAAGAGGTCGAAGTAGAGAGAGACAGGACCTCAGCAAGAAAACGCAGAATGGGGAGAAGAAAGAGGACTGTTGCTGTTTTTGTATAAAGCAAGGGCAGTTTGGTAATTTCACAGCTGCTAGTTTTCTGAATTAAAACAATTAATAAATCGAATTTTGTTGAAAAAGGGTTATATAAATAAGTTTTATATTTTTAAAATCAAGAACATGAATTTATAAGCTCACCCATATTTTTAAAATATTTTTCTGACGAATCAATAATTAACTAAAAATCTTTGAAGTTTTAGCACAGAAATAGAAAATGAGAGTAGAAAAATCATTAAAAATAATTTTGGGCTCAAATAAAATACACTTCTATTTTTCAAAAATCTCAGAATATATAAGGAACATTGTGGAAAAGATTTCATGATTTTTGGACATTCCAATAATTGAATATGAAATTTAGAAGAGTAATATCTCTAGAATAAAACAGGAATGAAAGATTTATATAAAATCACTGGGACTAGAATTAAATACATCACTATTTTTAGAAAGTCTCTAAAATCACATAGAAGCTTCATATAAAATTTCATAATTATTGGAAACACCAATAATTTTATAAAAATCAAACAGTTACTCAATTAAGCATGAAAATCAATTAAACACTTAATTAAAACACTTAAGCATAATACAGTCAAACAGACAGTCAACTGGACATATAAAATCATCACATATCATATCTTAACACATTAAAACACATAACTCATGTACCCCATATTATTCAAATAGATTTAATTACCTCGATCGTTACATTCTCCCCCCCTTAAAAAGATTCTGTCCTCAGAATCAGCCTAAGTAAACAAATAGGGATACTTCTCGAGCATTTCACTCTCAAGTTCCCAGGTGGATTCCTCAACTCGAGGATTTCTCCACAAAACCTTTACAAGCTTAACAGACTTATTCCTCAAAACTTTATCCTTACGATCCTGAATCTCTACAGGCTGTTCTACATAGGACAAGTCGGGTTGAATCTCCAAGGGTTCATATTCTATCACATGGCTCATATCAGGATTATACTTTCGAAGCATAGACACGTGAAAAACATTGTGAATGTGCTGCATCTGCGGTGGTAGAGCCAATTCGTATGCAACTTTCCCAACTTGCTTCAGAACTTCAAAAGGTCCTATATATCGTGGATTAAGTTTTCCTCTCTTGCCAAATCTACTAACACCTTTCCATGGAGAAATCTTTAACAACACTTGGTCACCTTCTTCAAAATTCATATCTTTCCTTGACTGGTCAGCATACTTCTTTTGCCTATCCTGAGCAGCTAACAATCTCTTCTGAATCAACTCAATCTTTTCTTTAGTTTGTTGAACCAACTCTGGACCCAAAATCTTACGCTCACCAACTTCATTCCAACACACTGGTGATCTGCATTTTCTTCCATACAAAGCTTCATACGGGGGCATCCCAATACTAGCATGATAACTGTTATTATAAGAAAATTCCACCAACGGTAGATGCTCGTCCCAACTTCCTTCACAATCTAAGGCACAAACTCTTAACATGTCTTCAATGGTTTGGATTGTCCTTTCACTTTGGCCGTCTGTCTGAGGATGATACGCAGTACTCATATTCAGCTTTGTTCCCAAACATTCTTGAAATTTCTTCCAAAATCTTGAATTGAATCTCGGGTCTCTGTCAGACACTATTGATACAGGAACACCATGTCGCATCACAATCTCTTTCAGATACAAATGAACCAACTTGTCCAGTGAAAATCTTTCGTTGATCGGTAGAAAGTGCGCTGACTTGGTCAATCTGTCTATTATTACCCAGATAGCATCATGATTAGCTTTAGTCCTTGGTAGACCTACTACAAAATCCATAGCAAGATTCTCCCATTTCCATTCTGGAATCTCTAGTGGTTGCAACAATCCGCTGGGTCTCTGGTGTTCAGCTTTGACTCTCTGGCATGTATAACATTTACTGATCCATTCTGCCACATCTCTTTTCATGTTGGGCCACCAAAAATTTTCCTTCAAGTCTTTGTACATCTTTGTGCTTCCTGGATGAATAGAGTATCTTGAACTATGTGCATCATGCAAAATTTCATTCTTGAGTTCTTGAACATTGGGGATCCAAATTCGTGAGGAAAACCTAAAGATTCCTTTACCGTCCTTCTGACTTTTTAACTCTTCTCCAGTTAACTTGATTCTGTCTTGACTCATCATCTGATCTTGACATCTCTTGATCTTTTCTAACAATTCTGGCTGAAAAGTCATTGTATACACCATCTCTTCCACTGAATCCGAATCACATACCTCTATTTCCAATTTCTCAAACTCTTTGATCAATTCTTCAGACGAAACCATTATATTCAATCTTTCTTTTCTACTTAAAGCATCTGCTACAACATTCGCCTTGCCTGGATGATAGTTGATTGTGCAGTCATAGTCCTTGATCAATTCCAACCATCTTCTCTGTCTCATATTCAATTCTTTCTGAGTAAAGATATACTTCAAACTCTTATGGTCAGTAAAAATCTCACACTTTTCTCCGTACAAATAGTGCCTCCAAATCTTCAATGCAAATACGATGGCAGCTAATTCCAGATCATGTGTAGGATACTTCAATTCATGAGGTCTTAACTGCCTGGAAGCATATGCAATAACTTTCCCATGTTGCATCAGAACACATCCCAAGCCTTTGAGTGAAGCGTCACTGTAGATGACAAAATTTCCTTGATCGTCTGGTAACACCAAAACTGGGGCAGACACTAGTCTTCGCTTTAACTCTTCAAAACTTTCTTCACATTTCTCATTCCATACAAACTTTTCATTCTTCCTTGTCAATTTGGTCATAGGGGTAGCTATCTTAGAGAAATCTTGAACAAATCTTCGATAGTACCCTGCTAAACCCAGAAAACTTCTGACTTCTGTTGGAGTCTTTGGTCTTTCCCATTTCATCACTGCTTCTATCTTTGCCGGATCAACTTTGATGCCTTCTCTGCTAACAACATGACCTAAGAATTGTACCTCCTTCAACCAAAATTCACATTTTGAAAACTTCGCATACAGCTTCTCCTTTCTTAAGGTCTCTAAAGCAATTCTCAAATGATCTGCATGCTCTTCTTCTGACTTGGAATATATCAGGATATCGTCGATGAAAACAATCACAAACTTGTCTAAATATTTCTTAAAGACTCTGTTCATTAGATCCATAAATGCTGCTGGGGCATTTGTCAATCCAAAAGCCATAACTAAAAATTCATAGTGTCCGTACCTTGTTCTGAATGCTGTTTTAGATACATCTTCAGGTTTGATTTTGAGTTGATGGTATCCGGACCTTAAATCAATTTTTGAGAACCATTCGGCTCCTTTCAGCTGGTCGAAAAGATCATCTATCCTCGGCAACGGGTACTTATTCTTGATAGTTAACTTGTTTAATTCTCGGTAATCTATGCACAACCTCATGCTTCCATCTTTCTTCTTAACAAACAACACTGGTGCTCCCCAAGGGGACACACTAGGCCTTATAATTCCTTTGTCCAAGAGATCTTGTATTTGACTCGCCAATTCTTTCATCTCAACTGGCGCCATTCTATACGGAGCTTTGGAAACTGGCTCAGTGCCTGGAGCTAAATCAATGGAGAATTCTATTTCCCTATCGGAAGGTAAGCCTGGTAATTCATCTGGAAATACGTCGGGAAATTCGTTGACGATAGGAACATCTTCTAACTGAACTGACTTCTTCTCAGTGTCTACAACATAGGCTAGGTAAGCCTCACATCCTTGACGCAGAAATCTCTTTGCCTGAGCAATATTCAAAAACTTCTTGACTTGTCGGGTACCTCGAAATTCAACTTCTTCTCCTTCTAGGGTTTTCAACTTTAACTTCTTATTCCTACAATCTATCTGAGCCTTGTATTCGGACAACCAATCCATCCCTAGAATTACATCAAATTCACCTAACTTAAAAGGTATTAAGTTAGCAAGAAAATGACAACTGCCTATTTCAATGTCACAACTAGGACAAACTTGGCTTACTGGAATCGTTGCCTGGTTAGCTACTTCTATTACTAAGGCTTGATCCAAAGGTCGGACTTCACATTTCAATTTACCAAGGAAATCTTGAGATACAAAAGACTTAGTAGCTCCTGAATCAATCAATACACTAGCTTGCACTGAGTTAACAGGAAGTGTACCTGATATCACATCCACGTCCTGAATAGCTTCTTTCTGAGTCATGTTGAATGTTCTTGCTCTAGATTGATGTGCTGAAGATTGAGACGGAGTTCCAGCTATTCGAAGAACATTGGTAGGCTGTGTAGGTTCCTTACATTCCCTTGCCATGTGACCTAGCTTGCCACACTTATAGCATTTGATCCCTGACTTTTGATTTTGATTCTGACTCTGGCTGTTGCATTCTGCTGCATAATGTCCTTTCCTGTTGCATTTGAAGCAGGTGATGTTGGGTTTATTACAAACTCCAGAGTGCTTCCTTCCACAAATTTTGCACTCAGGAACAAACTGTCTGATGGCCTTCGGCTGGTTGAAACTTTGAGCTTTATTGTTTTGTCTTCCTCTTCCATCATTATCATTCTTGATCTGCTGGGAATCACTTCTCTGACCTTCTGGCCTTCTATGAAACTTGTTTCTAAAATTACCATGTCCCTGACTGTCTTCCCTAGCACCAAACTTTCTTTTTCTGTTATCTTTCTCCTTCTGGGACATGTCACTTTCTCCTTCCACGATCATTGCTTTTTGAACTATTGCAGTAAAGCTTTGCAGCTCAAAAACTGCTACCCTACTTCTAATCCATGGCCTTAGGCCTTGCTGAAACCTCTTGGCCTTTTTGACGTCAGTGTTGACAAATTCTGGCACAAATCTGGCCATCTCAGAAAACTTGGCCTCGTACTCTGCTACACTCATACCTCCTTGCTTCAATTCTAAAAATTTAATTTCCATCTGGTCCTTCATGAAACTAGGAAAGTACTTTTCTAAAAACAATTCTGTAAACCGATCCCAAGAAATCACACTTTCCCCCTGAAGCATCTTCGTAGACTCCCACCAGTAACCGGCTTCAGCTTTAAGAAAGTAACTAGCATACTCAGTCTTCTTATCTTCATCTACGTCTACTAACTGAAAAGCTTTTTCCATTTCCTTAAGCCAAGTCTGGGCTTCTACTGGGTTTGTGGATCCTTTAAATTCAGGTGGTTTCACGGCTTGAAAAGATTTAAAAGTAACTGCTGGGGGTGCAGAAGGTCTTTGCTGTTGCTGAGTTAAAAGAGCTGTCTGCTGTTGTAGCAGCTGAATGAGTTGGGCAACTGTAGGGTCCATAGGATTTTGATCTTGAGTATTTTGGTTCTGAGACGAATTTGAAGTGTTTCTTTTTCTTGGCGGCATTTACTATAGGGAAACAAGCAACTTATTAAGCAATACACTACACCATATTGTAAACAGTTCAAATACTTTTAAAACCATTTGAGCACTAAAACTCTATTTTAGAAATCAATCTTGTAGCATCATTACTACATAAGTTGCCTGTACCACAAGGATAAATAAAGGTTCTATTGAAAACAGGTTAGCACAACAGGTATAAATAAGGTACTGGTAAAGGTAAAGAACAGTTTATGGTCAAATGTGCGCAAAAGTAAATGACAGAGATATCGGAAGATACTGGAACTGAAAAGCAAACATACATAGATACGAAAAAGTACCAAAGTACAAGATAGTTAAAATACAAACACGAAATAAAAGTACTGGGAAGAAAACAGAAATAACATCTGGCAAGGGTGCTAGAGGGCTCTAACAAATGTCCCTTCTAACACTCAAACATCCTGACATCTAATCACCCCTGTGATCCCTGTCTCTGGCTGCCCTGAGTCCAATCAGCAGTCTACTAAGCACACGGGTTAACTCTCCTGCCCGCTCCGCCACATCGTCTGGAAATGCCCTAGCTGCAATCTGCCTACGTCCCTCCTCCTCAACAGCTCTAATGCGATCCTCCCACCACTCGACAGGATGCTCGGGAACTCTCAGCTGGCCTCGGGTAATAGCTGGCCTATAAACTCTACGGCGAATAGGGGTACAAGCACTCCCTGAGGGTAGGTCAGGCTGAGCAACGGGCTCAGGAATCAACTCCTCCTCGCTCTCAGAACTGGATATGACTATAACATCATCGTCAGAATCCGAAGAAGAAGAATCAGAGGAACTAGGAGAGGGTGGTGGTTGTGAAACAATACCACGAGCCTGCAATAATATAATATGTAAAGCAAAAAGGGATAAGATCACCTTAAATCTACAGTTAAAATCCTAACATCTAAACCACTCTTCGATATCTAATCCTATCTTACCATTACTCTATCTTCTGTTATTAAATGATCTACTTGTTTAACTTAATCCTGGCTTGTTTCAGTGACCAAAACCTTTGCTCTGATACCAACCTGTGGCGCCCTCCCGACCCGGGGTCTAGATCGGGGCGTCACTGACACCCTATATGCATGCACCCTAAATAACAGTAATAGAAAATACGCATAAATATGACCCCGACTACTCGCCTGGACCTTTCAAGGTAATGGTATGAAACAAGCACACTACTACATTCATTTATATTTAAATTTACATCAACGAAAATAATATTACAACTCCTGAAACATCTCAAGATCTACTAATAAAGTACAAGACTAAACAAAGTCTTTTCCTTCCAACTCGGCCTCGATCCTACCTGTTCCCTCTCAGCCAGCCTAGCAAAGTTCATGTAAGACATGTTCTTCCGAGCAGTCTGCTTAATACGGACCATGATTCTCAAAAGCTGTAGATGTTAGAAAATAAAAGGATGAGCTACAAAAGCTCAGCAAGTAACCATACTGGTTGAAAACAGTTCTACAGGCTTATATATAATTTAAACAAAATCTTTTGCTCAAAACCATGCTTTAAATCATTACTGGACCTCATTGTCCCAAAATTGTAATTAACATACTAGTCAGGGTAATCATTACTCGTAAAACTTTCTTTTATAAAACTGCTGGCAGGGTTAAACAATTTCAATAACTGGTACAGAATAAACAAGAAGCTGGAAAGTAATAACCAGGTGTAAATATAAGAGTAATCTGCAGGGTTAGATGGATAACAGGGAAATAATGTATAACAAATTAAACAAGGTCCACCCAAGATATATCTGATAATTGAAGCTGTACGACAGGTTATAACAAGGCATTTCATTATTCATTACTAATCATTTAAAAATCCATTTGTAGAAAACTGCCCTTTCATTAGGACTGATTCTTTCAAAACAATTTATAAAACTGTCCTCTCATTAGGACCTTGCTTTTGAAATCATCTATAAAATTGTCCTCTCATTAGGACCTTTTTCTTTTCAAATCATTTATAAAACTGTCCTCTCATTAGGACCTTTTCTGTTTAAAACAATCATTTTGGTTGAAGTTTTCTCACAACGCCAGACAATACGGGTGATCAGCCACGTAAAGTCCCCATAACGGACTAAAGTCCCTCTGGACATAAGGAGTACTCATAAAGGCACTTATTGCCATTGGCCTTGGGCTATCTCATTATAGCCATTGACTATCTCATTATAGTCTACACATAAAAAGTGCTGGACCGGCGTCACTCGGCCTCTTACGCCTCCAACCTATAGGAATCCGCAGAAACCATTTTGATCGGAATTCCTATAATAACCAAAACCTTTCTTTTTAAAGTTACCAAATCATTTGATGAAAAAGACTTCTTGAAAGTCGGATTTCATATTTAAATCTCTTTTTAAAGATCATTAGACAGAGGTAAAGTTTATTTCAAGATATGTCTCAAAACAAGTTGCTGTTGTAGTAAGGTAAGCTGAGATCATAAACTGGGAATCAAAAACAAGTTAAGTTGTGAAGTCAAGGTTGCAAGATTAATTCACAGGATAGTAAAGTGTTTTGAAAACAGTTGCAAGGCATTTATTCATGACAGTAGTTAGGCAATAGTAAAATGGTAAGTTCAGGATTAAAGTTTAAGGAAACGTAGTTAAGGAAAATGGTAACAGCTTAAGTCACAGTTCAATGTCACTGGGTTAAGATTTTAAAAAAAATAGCTTATAAGTTGTCAATAGCAGTTCAGGGATTGAAAAGTTTAAAGTGCAATTAAATCTGATATAAGGTTGCAGTTTAAATAAAGCAATTAAAGTAACAGGCTGTAACTTAAAACAGTTGAGATAAAATAATACAGTTACAGGTTCATAAAGCAGTTTACAAAACAGTGTTTAAGTTGAAAGAGGTTAGGCAGTAGTTACTTGCCTCAAACAAGGAATGCTACAGCTGTGGAACAGGTAGATCGCCTACACCAGATACTAACTCTCTACTTTAGCTTTCCCTTTGTCCTTCACCTCAATATCCTTCGTAGCTACACAAAAGTAATACTATTTCAGTATCTCATATACTCTCGACGTTCTCATTAACGTCTAACTACTCTACCCTTTCGTTAATTATAATCCCTTAACACACATATATAACTCATAGTAGACATATTCTACTATAATCACTTCTACACTTCTACACTGGCAAGCAAGTAGCACGTAGACAATTATATTTATCCACAGCATTCCTGACTGATAGTCTTTCCTATACAGAAGTGGTGTGCCAATAATGTTTTATAAAAGTCAGTTTTAGTTTTAGAAAATTTTGGCAGCACCTCCCCTGTAATTGGAGCTACCCGTCGGAATACAACCGACACAACCAAACATCAATGTCTATCATACACCATTATACAATCATATTTTGCACCAAATCCATATCAAACAAGCAATAGCTATCAACATTACAAAATACTATTGCCATTTAAAAATGACAGAAACAATCCAATACCAACTGCCTATTTATATAGTCAATTCAGTTCTTAGCTCAATTCTGTATCATAACAACCAATTCCCAATTAATAATTCAACTTATAGATGATATGAGTGAACCAAATAAATTACCATCTCAACAAAAGAAACAGAAGCTAGCATGGTTTTGAAATCAAATGCATCTACTATGATTTGCAATCGAATTTGACAATTGAACACGACAATTAACATTAGCAGTTAACTACTACCCATGTATTATCTCAATTAATCGTATGATAACTAGTTATATGATTCAAGCTATTCAAGTTATTAATAAGAAATCAACATGTAACCTAATTTCGTCAATTAAACATGTCAAGTAACATCATAAATCGAATTACCAACTATGTATTGCTACTATTTCCTCAAATGCCGAATATATAAACCCACATTTTCGAATTAATAACAAAAATCTAACATGTAGCCTATGATATTTTATGACTTAGTAACCAACACATAATAATTAATTCCCATTCAAGCCACCATCCACTTTCTTGTTCATAGCAAATTTCGAATACATCTAGTAGTAGCAACTCGAGAGTTAAACTTGAACTAAACAAAAGAATGCAACACCAATCTCATATACAAATCTAGTCAGCCGTATAATTAAGTTCATTGTATAGCCTAACTGCCATTAGTTATCAATTAATCAAGACCAACCGAATAACACAAGCATTTTCAATCGGAAAATTACAATCGTAGCCGGAAAAGTCACAAATTTGACATGCAATGCTAATCAGTTCCATAATTAGTCCTATAGCATCAAGACAACATGTAACCGAGCACGTAGGTTCAAGCACAAGTCGGGAATTATGAAGCCATGGCCGGAAAATGAACGTTTAAATCGGAAATTACACAAACTGAACCCAAACCGACATGCATGCTAAATCAATAACCAAATAAGCAACTAGATTATGTTTTCAATATCCACAACCCTTTACCGGATTAAACCGATCACCGGCTCATCGGAGTCATTGCCGGTGATGGTTGAGGTACACGGTGGGAGCTCTTTACAGTTCCTTCACCACCCAACCTCAACTCCCAATTTTCATCACCTACTTATTATCAAAGAACTCGACTTATATCAACACAAATCCCCCTCCCGGCCCATTGCATGCAACTCAATCAGCTATACACACCGCATCAATATATATATATACACAATATGATAGAGAACAAAACCTACAAGCATACTCGATTACTAGCAAGATACCCTAGAACAATTACATAGAAATCGAAGAAAAGCTGTAAAAATTAACAAGAGGTCGAAGTAGAGAGAGACAGGACCTCAGCAAGAAAACGCAGAATGGGGAGAAGAAAGAGGACTGTTGCTGTTTTTGTATAAAGCAAGGGCAGTTTGGTAATTTCACAGCTGCTAGTTTTCTGAATTAAAACAATTAATAAATCGAATTTTGTTGAAAAAGGGTTATATAAATAAGTTTTATATTTTTAAAATCAAGAACATGAATTTATAAGCTCACCCATATTTTTAAAATATTTTTCTGACGAATCAATAATTAACTAAAAATCTTTGAAGTTTTAGCACAGAAATAGAAAATGAGAGTAGAAAAATCATTAAAAATAATTTTGGGCTCAAATAAAATACACTTCTATTTTTCAAAAATCTCAGAATATATAAGGAACATTGTGGAAAAGATTTCATGATTTTTGGACATTCCAATAATTGAATATGAAATTTAGAAGAGTAATATCTCTAGAATAAAACAGGAATGAAAGATTTATATAAAATCACTGGGACTAGAATTAAATACATCACTATTTTTAGAAAGTCTCTAAAATCACATAGAAGCTTCATATAAAATTTCATAATTATTGGAAACACCAATAATTTTATAAAAATCAAACAGTTACTCAATTAAGCATGAAAATCAATTAAACACTTAATTAAAACACTTAAGCATAATACAGTCAAACAGACAGTCAACTGGACATATAAAATCATCACATATCATATCTTAACACATTAAAACACATAACTCATGTACCCCATATTATTCAAATAGATTTAATTACCTCGATCGTTACATAGGTTCATGTTCAAATGAGCCAAGAATGGTCCCAGAAGAGTTATGTTGTTTCCATGTTCAACGGAGTCAAAAATGAAGCTTACGAATTCGTTTCAGTTTAAAATAAGCTAAGAATGGTCCTACATGAGTTTACAAGTTGTTTCCATGTGCAAACGAGTCAATAATGAAGCTACAAGTTTGAACGAGTCAAGAATGATGCTACAAGAATTTACAAGTTGTTTTCACGGTGAAACGAGTCGAGAATGAAGTGATAAGTTGTTTTCGTGCTCGAACGAGTCAAGAATAATGCTACAAGAGTTTACAAGTTGTTTCCATGTTCAAACAAGTCAAGATGAAGCTACAAGTTATTTCCATGTTCGAACGAGTCAAGAATGAAGCCTCAAATTGTTACAAATTGGTTTCATGTTCAAATGAGCCAAGAATGGTCTTATAATTGTTTACAAGGTGTTTCCATGTTAAAACGAGTCAAAAATGAAGCTATAAGTTATTTACAAGTTCGAACAAGTCAAGAATGATGCTAGAAGAGTTTACAAGTTGTTTCCATGTTCGAATGAGTCAAAAATGAAGCTACAACTTGTTTGCAAGTTCGAACGAGCCAAGAATGATGCTACAAGAGTTTACAAGAAGTTTCAAAGGGCAAACGGGTTATGAATGAAGCTACAAGTTGTTTTCATCGTTAAACGAGTCGAGAATGAAGTGATAAGTTGTTTCCGTGCTCGAACGAGTCAAGATTAATGCTACAAGAGTTTACAAGTTGTTTCCATGTTCAAACAAGTCAAGATGAAGCTACAAGTTATTTCCATGTTCGAACGAGTCAAGAATGAAGCCTCAAATTGTTACGAATAGGTTTCATGTTCAAATGAGCCAAGAATGGTCCTACAATTGTTTACAAGGTGTTTCCATTTTAAAACGATTCAAAAATGAAGCTATAAGTTGTTTACATGTTCGAACAAGTCAAGAATGATGCTAGAAGAGTCTACAAGTTGTTTCCATGTTCGAAATAGTCAAGAATGAAGCTACAACTTGTTTGCAAGTTCGAACGAGTCAAGAATGATCATACAAGAGTTTAAAAGTTGTTTCCATATTCAAATGAGTCAAGAATGAAGCCACAAGTTTTTTCCAAGTTCGAACGAGTCAAGAATGAAGTATCAAATTCATACTAATTAGGTCCATGTTCAAATGAGCCAAGAATGGTCCCAGAAGAGTTATGTTGTTTCCATTTTCAATGGAGTCAAGAATGTAGCTTACGAATTCGTTTCATTTTAAAATAAGCCAATAATGGTCCTACATGAGTTTACAAGTTTTTTCATGTGCAAACGAGTCAATAATGAAGCTACAAGTTCGAACGAGTCAAGAATGATGCTACAAGAGTTTACAAGTTGTTTCCACGTTCGAATAAGTCAAGAATGAAGCTACAAGTTATTTCCATGTTCGAACGAGTCAAGAATGAAGCCTGAAATTGTTACGAATTGGTTTCATGTTCAAATGAGCCAAGAATGGTCTTACAAGAGTTTACAAGTGGTTTCCACGTTAATACGAGTCAAAAATGAAGCTATAAGTTGTTTACAAGTTCGAACAACTCAAGAATGATGGTAGAAGAGTATACAAGTTGTTTCCATGTGCAAACGAGTCAATAATGAAGGTACAAGTTCGAACGAGTCAAGAATGATGTTACAAGAGTTTACAAGTTGTTTCCATGTCCAAACAAGTCAAGATGAAGCTACAAGTTATTTCCATGTTCGAACGAGTTAAGAATGAAGCTTCAAATTGTTACGAATTGGTTTCATGTTCAAATGAGCCAAGAATTGTCCTACAATTGTTTACAATGTGTTTCCATGTTAAAATGAGTAAAAAATGAAGCTATAAGTTGTTTACAAGTTCGAACAAGTCAAGAATGATGCTAGAAGAGTTTACAAGTTGTTTCGATGTTCGAATGAGTCAAGAATAAAGCTACAACTTGTTTGCAAGTTCGAACGAGTGAAGAATGATCATACAAGAGTTTACAAGTTGTTTCCATATTCAAATGAGTCAAGAATGAAGCCACAAGTTGTTTCCAAGTTCGAACGAGTCAAGAATGTAGCTTACGAATTCGTTTCATTCTAAAATAAGCCAAGAATGGTCCTACATGAGTTTACAAGTTGTTTCCATGTACAAACGAGTCAATAATGAAGCTACAAGTTCGAACGAGTCAAGAATGATGCTACAAGAGTTTACAAGTAGTTTCCAAGTTCAAACGGGTAAAGAATGAAGTTAAAAGTTGTTTCCCGGGGTGAAACGAGTCGAGAATGAAGCGAGAAGTTATTTACGTGCTCGAACGAGTCAAGAATAATGCTACAAGAGTTTACAAGTTGTTTCCATTTCCAACCAAGTCAAGATGAAGCTACAAGTTATTTCCATGTTCGAACGAGTCAAGAATGAAGCCTCAAATCGTTACGAATTGGTTTCATGTTCAAATGAGCCAAGAATTGTCCTACAATTGTTTACAAGGTGTTTCCATGTTAAAACGAGTAAAAAATGAAGCTATAAGTTGTTTACAAGTTCGAACAAGTCAAGAATGATGCTAGAAGAGTTTACAAGTTGTTTCAATGTTCGAATGAGTCAAGAATGAAGCTACAACTTGTTTGCAAGTTCGAACGAGTCAAGAATGATCATACAAGAGTTCACAAGTTGTTTCCATATTCAAATGAGTGAAGAATGAAGCCACAAGTTGTTTCCAAGTTCGAACGAGTCAAGAATGAAGCCTCAAATTGTTACGAATTAGGTTCATGTTCAAATGAGCCAAGAATGGTCCCGGAAGAGTTATGTCGTTTCCATGTTCAACGGAGTCAAGAATGAAGCTTACGAATTTGTTTCATGTTAAAATCAACCAAGAATGGTCCTACATGAGTTTACAAGTTGTTTCCATGTGAAACGAGTCAATAACGAAGCTACAAGTTCGAACGAGTCAAGAATGATGCTACAAGAGTTTACAAGTAGTTTCCAAGTTCAAACGGGTAAAGAATGAAGCTACAAGTTGTTTTCACGGTTAAAGGAGTCGAGAATGAAGCTATAAGTTGTTTCCGAGCTCGAACGAGTCGAGAATGAAACTATAAGTTGTTTCCGAGCTCGAACAAAGCAAGAATAATGCTACCAGAGTTTACAAGTTGTTTCCTTGTTCAAACAAGTCAAGATGAAGCTACAAGTTATTTCCATTTTCGAACGAGTCAAGAATGAAGCCTCAAATTGTTACGAATTGGTTTCATGTTCAAATGAGCCAAGAATGGTCTTACAAGAGTTTACAAGTGGTTTCCATGTTAATACGAGTCAAAAATGAAGCTATAAGTTGTTTACAAGTTCGAACAACCCAAGACTGATGCTAGAAGAGTTTACAAGTTGTTTCCATGTTCAAATGAGTCAAGAATTAAGCTACAACTTGTTTGCAAGTTCGAACGAGTCAAGAATGATCATACAAGAGTATACAAGTTGTTTCCATATTCAAATGAGTCAATAATGAAGCCACAAGTTGTTTCCAGTACGAACGAGTCAAGAATGAAGTATCAAATTCATACGAATTTGGTCCATGTTCAAATCAGCCAAGAATGGTCCCAGAAGAGTTATGTTGTTTCCATTTTCAATGGAGTCAAGAATGTAGCTTACGAATTCGTTTCATTTTAAAATAAGCCAATAATGGTCCTACATGAGTTTACAAATTTGTTTTCATGTGCAAACGAGTCAATAATAAAGCTACAAGTTCGAACGAGTCAAGAATGATGCTACAAGAGTTTACAAGTTGTTTCCACGTTCGAATGAGTCAAGAATGAAGCCACAAGTTATTTCCATGTTCGAACGAGTCAAGAATGAAGCCTCAAATTGTTACGAATTGGTTTCATGTTCAAATGAGCCAAAAATGGTCTTACAAGAGTTTACAAGTGGTTTCCATGTTAATACGAGTCAAAAATGAAGCTATAAGTTGTTTACAAGTTCGAACAACTCAAGAATGATGGTGGAAGAGTATACAAGTTGTTTCCATGTGCAAACGAGTCAATAATGAAGGTACAAGTTTGAACGAGTCAAGAATGATACTACAAGAGTTTACAAGTTGTTTCCATGTCCAAACAAGTCAAGATGAAGCTACAAGTTATTTCCATGTTCGAATGAGTCAAGAATGAAGCCTCAAATTGTTACGAATTGGTTTCATGTTCAAATGAGCCAAGAATTGTCCTACAATTGTTTACAAGGTGTTTCCATGTTAAAACGAGTAAAAAATGAAGCTATAAGTTGGTAACAAGTTTGAACAAGTCAAGAATGATGCTAGAAGAGTTTACAAGTTGTTTCCACGTTCGAATGAGTCAAGAATGAAGCTACAAGTTCGAACGAGTCAAGAATGATGCTACAAGAATTTACAAGTTGTTTTCACGGTGAAACGAGTCGAGAATGAAGTGATAAGTTGTTTCCGTGCTCGAACGAGTCAAGAATAATGCTACAAGAGTTTACAAGTTGTTTCCATGTTCAAACAAATCAAGATGAAGCTACAAGTTATTTCCATGTTCGAACGAGACAAGAATGAAGCCTAAAACTGTTACGGAATAGTTTCATGTTCAAATGAGCCAAGAATGATCCTACAATTGTTTACAAGATGTTTCCATGTTAAAACGAGTAAAAAATGAAGCTATAAGTTGTTTACAAGTTCGAACAAGTCAAGAATGATGCTAGAAGAGTTTACAAGTTGTTTCCAAGTTCGAATGAGTCAAGAATGAAGCTACAACTTGTTTGCAAGTTCGAACGAGTGAAGAATGATCATACAAGAGTTTACAAGTTGTTTCCATATTCAAATGAGTCAAGAATGAATCCACAAGTTGTTTCCAAGTTCGAACGAGTCAAGAATGAAGCCTCAAATTGTTACGAATTAGGTTCATGTTCAAATGATCCAAGAATGGTCCGAGAAGAGTTATGTTGTTTCCATGTTCAAACAAGTCAAGATGAAGCTACAAGTTATTTCAATGTTCGAACGAGTCAAGAAAGAAGCCTCAAATTCTTACGAATTGGTTTCATGTTCAAATGAGCCAATAATTGTCCTACAATTGTTTACAAGGTGTTTCCATGTTAAAACGAGTAAAAAATGAAGCTATAAGTTTTTTACCAGTTCGAAGAAGTCAAGAATGATGCTAGAAGAGTTTACAAGTTGTTTCAATGTTCGAATGAGTCAAGAATAAAGCTACAACTTGTTTGCAAGTTCGAACGAGTCAACAATGATCATACAAGAGTTTACAAGTTGTTTCCATATTGAAATGAGTCAAGAATGAAGCCACAAGTTGTTTCCAAGTTCGAACGAGTCAAGAATGAAGCCTCAAATTGTTACGAATTAGGTTCATGTTCAAATGAGCGAAGAGTGGTCTCAGAAGAGTTATGTTGTTTCCATATTCAATGGAGTCAAGAATGTAGCTTACGAATTCTTTTCATGTTAAAATCAGCCAAGAATGTTCCTACATGAGTTTACAAGTTGTTTCGATGTGCAAACGAGTCAATAATGAAGCTACCAGTTCGAACGAGTCAAGAATGATGCTACAAGAGTTTACAAGTAGATTCCAAGTTCAAACTTGTAAAGAATGAAGCTACAAGTTCTTTTCACGGTTAAACGAGTCGAGAATGAAGCTATAAGTTATTTCCGAGCTCGAACGAGTCAAGAATAATGCTACAAGAGTTTACAAGTTGTTTCCATGTTCAAACAAGTCAAGATGAAGCTACAAGTTATTTCCATTTTCGAACGAGTCAAGAATGAAGCCTCAAATTGTTACGAATTAGGTGCATGTTCAAATGAGCCAAGAATGGTCCTAGAAGAGTTATGTTGTTTCCATGTTCAATGGAGTCAAGAATGTAGCTTACGAATTCGTTTCATTTTAAAATAAGCCAATAATGGTCCTACATGAGTTTACAAGTTGTTTCCATGTGCAAACGAGTCAATAATGAAGCTACAAGTTCGAACGAGTCAAGAATGATGCTACAAGAGTTTACAAGTAGTTTCCAAGTTCAAACGGGTAAAGAATGAAGTTAAAAGTTGTTTCCTGGGTTGAAACGAGTCGAGAATGAAGCGAGAAGTTATTTACGTGCTCGAACGAATCAAGAATAATGCTACAAGAGTTTACAAGTTGTTTCCATGTCCAAACAAATCAAGATGAAGCTACAAGTTATTTCCATTTTTGAACGAGTCAAGAATGAAGCCTCAAATCGTTACGAATTGGTTTCATGTTCAAATGAGCCAAGAATTGTCCTACAATTGTTTACAAGGTGTTTCCATGTTAAAACGAGTAAAAAATGAAGCTATAAGTTGTTTACAAGTTCGAAGAAGTCAAGAATGATGCTAGAAGAGTTTACAAGTTGTTTCAATGTTCGAATGAGTCAAGAATGAAGCTACAACTTGTTTGCAAGTTCGAACGAGTCAAGAATGATCATACAAGAGTTTACAAGTTGTTTCCATATTCAAATGAGTCAAAAATGAAGCCAAAAGTTGTTTCCAAGTTCGAACGCGTCAAGAATGAAGCCTCAAATTGTTACGAATTAGGTTCATGTTCAAATGAGCCAAGAATGGTCCCAGAAGAGTTATGTTGTTTCCATATTCAATGGAGTCAAGAATGTAGCTTACGAATTCTTATCATGTTAAAATCAGCCAAGAATGTTCCTACATGAGTTTACAAGTTGTTTCGGTGTGCAAACGAGTCAATAATGAAGCTACAAGTTCGAACGAGTCAAGAATGATGCTACAAGAGTTTACAAGTAGTTTCCAAGTTCAAACGGGTAAAGAATGAAGCTACAAGTTGTTTTCACGGTTAAACGAGTCGAGAATGAAGCTATAAGTTGTTTCCGAGCTCGAACGAGTCAAGAATAATGCTACAAGAGTTTACAAGTTGTTTCCATGTTAAAACAAGTCAAGATGAAGCTACAAGTTATTTCCATTTTCGAACGAGTCAAGAACGAAGCCTCAAATTGTTACGAATTGGTTTCACGTTCAAATGAGCCAAGAATGGTCTTACAAGAGTTTACAAGTGGTTTCCATGTTAATACGAGTCAAAAATGAAGCTATAAGTTGTTTACAAGTTCGAATAACTCAAGACTGATGCTAGAAGAGTTTACAAGTTGTTTCCATGTTCAAATGAGTCAAGAATGAAGCTACAACTTGTTTGCAAGTTCGAACGAGTCAAGAATGATCATACAAGAGTATACAAGTTGTTTCCATATTCAAATGAGTCAATAATGAAGCCACAAGTTGTTTCCAGTTCGAACGAGTCAAGAAGGAAGTATCAAATTCATACGAATTAGGTCCATGTTCAAATCTGCCAAGAATGGTCCCAGAAGAGTTATGTTGTTTCCATTTTCAATGGAGTCAAGAATGTAGCTTACGAATTCTTTTCATGTTAAAATCAACCAAGAATGTTCCTACATGAGTTTACAAGTTGTTTCGATGTGCAAACGAGTCAATAATGAAGCTACAAGTTCGAACGAGTCAAGAATGATGCTACAAGAGTTTACAAGTAGTTTCCAAGTTCAAACGGGTAAAGAATGAAGCTACAAGTTGTTTTCACGGTTAAACGAGTCGAGAATGAAGCTATAAGTTGTTTCCGAGCTCGAACGAGTCAAGAATAATGCTACAAGAGTTTACAAGTTGTTTCCATGTTCAAACAAGTCAAGATGAAGCTACAAGTTATTTCCATTTTCGAACGAGTCAAGAATGAAGCCTCAAATTGTTACGAATTGGTTTCATGTTGAAATGAGCCAAGAATGGTCTTACAAGAGTTTACAAGTGGTTTCCATGGTAATACGAGTAAAAAATGAAGCTATAAGTTGTTTACAAGTTCGAACAACTCAAGACTGATGCTAGAAGAGTTTACAAGTTGTTTCCATGTTCGAATGAGTCAAGAATGAAGCTACAACTGCTTTGCAAGTTCGAACGAGTCAAGAATGATCATACAAGAGTTTACAAGTTGTTTGCATATTCAAATGAGTCAAGATTGAAGCCACAAGTTGTTTCCAAGTTCAAACGAGTCAAGATGAAGCTACAAGTTATTTCCATTTTCGAACGAGTCAAGAATGAAGCCTCAAATTGTTACGAATTGGTTTCATGTTCAAATGAGCATTCAAGAATGATCATACAAGAGTTTACAAGTTGTTTCCATATTCAAATGAGTCAAGAATGAAGCCACAAGTTGTTTCCAAGTTCGAACGAGTCAAGAATGAAGCCTCAAATTGTTACGAAATAGGTTAATGTTCAAAGGAGCCAAGAATGGTCCCAGAAGAGTTATGTTGTTTCCATGTTCAACGGAGTCAAGAATGAACCTTACGAATTCGTTTCATGTTAAAATAAGCTAAGAATGGTCCTACATGAGTTTACAAGTTATTTTCATGTGCAAACGACTCAATAATGAAGCTACAAGTTCGAACGAGTCAAGAATGATGCTACAGGAATTTACAAGTTGTTTTCACGGTGAAACGAGTCGAGAATGAAGTGATAAGTTGTTTCCGTGCTCGAACGAGTGAAGATTAATGCTACAAGAGTTTACAAGTTGTTTCCATGTTCAAACAAGTCAAGATGAAGCTACAAGTTATTTCCATGTTCGAACGAGTCAAGAATGAAGCTTCAAATTGTTACGAATTGGTTTCATGTTCAAATGAGCCAAGAATTGTCCTACAATTGTTTACAAGGTGTTTCCATGTTAAAACGAGTAAAAAATGAAGCTGTAAGTTGTTTACAAGTTCGAACAAGTCAAGAATGATGCTAGAAGAGTTTACAAGTTGTTTCAATGTTCGAATGAGTCAAGAATGAAGCCACAAGTTGTTTCCAAGTTCGAACGAGTCAAGAATGAAGCCTCAAATTGTTACGAATTAGGTGCATGTTCAAATGAGCCAAGAATGGTCCTAGAAGAGTTATGTTGTTTCCATGTTCAACGGAGTCAAGAATGTAGCTTACGAATTCGTTTCATTTTAAAATAAGCCAATAATGGTCCTACATGAGTTTACAAGTTGTTTCCATGTGCAAACGTGTCAATAATGAAGCTACAAGTTCGAACGAGTCAAGAATGATGCTACAAGAGTTTACAAGTAGTTTCCAAGTTCAAACGGGTAAAGAATGAAGTTAAAAGTTGTTTCCTGGGGTGAAACTAGTCGAGAATGAAGCGAGAAGTTATTTACGTGCTTGAACGAATCAAGAATAATGCTACAAGAGTTTACAAGTTGTTTCCATGTCCAAACAAATCAAGATGAAGCTACAAGTTATTTCCATGTTCGAACGAGTCAAGAATGAAGCCTCAAATCGTTACGAATTGGTTTCATGTTCAAATGAGCCAAGAATTGTCCTACAATTGTTTACAAGGTGTTTCCATGTTAAAACGAGTAAAAAATGAAGCTATAAGTTGTTTACAAGTTCGAACAAGTCAAGAATGATGCTTGAAGAGTTTACAAGTTGTTTCAATGTTCGAATGAGTCAAGAATGAAGCTACAAGTTGTTTGCAAGTTCTAACGAGTCAAGAATGATCATACAAGAGTTTACAAGTTGTTTCCATATTCACATGAGTCAAGAATGAAGCCACAAGTTGTTTCCAAGTTCGAACGAGTCAAGAATGAAGCCTCAAATTGTTATGAATTAGGTTCATGTTCAAATGAGCGAAGAATGGTTCCAGAAGAGTTATGTTGTTTCCATATTCAATGGAGTCAAGAATGTAGCTTACGAATTCGTTTCATGTTAAAATCTGCCAAGAATGTTCCTACATGAGTTTACAAGTTGTTTCGATGTGCAAACGAGTCAATAATGAAGCTACAAGTTCGAACGAGTCAAGAATGATGCTACAAGAGTTTACAAGTAGTTTCCAAGTTCAAACGGATAAAGAATGAAGCTACAAGTTGTTTTCACGGTTAAACGAGTCGAGAATGAAGCTATAAGCTGTTTCCGAGCTCGAACGAGTCAAGAATAATGCTACAAGAGTTTACAAGTTGTTTCCATGTTCAAACAAGTCAAGATGAAGCTACAAGTTATTTCCATTTTCGAACGAGTCAAGAATGAAGCCTCAAATTGTTACGAATTGGTTTCATGTTCAAATGAGCATTCAAGAATGATCATACAAGAGTTTACAAGTTGTTTCCATATTCAAATGAGTCAAGAATGAAGCCACAAGTTGTTTCCAAGTTCGAACGAGTCAAGAATGAAGCCTCAAATTGTTACGAATTAGGTTCATGTTCAAATGAGCCAAGAATGGTCCCAGAAGAGTTATGTTGTTTCCATATTCAATGGAGTCAAGAATGTAGCTTACGAATTCTTTTCATGTTAAAATCAGCCAAGAATGTTCCTACATGAGTTTATAAGTTGTTTCGATGTGCAAACGAGTCAATAATGAAGCTACAAGTTCGAACGAGTCAAGAATGATGCTACAAGATTTTACAAGTAGTTTCCAAGTTCAAACGGGTAAAGAATGAAGCTACAAGTTCTTTTCACGGTTAAACGAGTCGAGAATGAAGCTATAAGTTGTTTCCGAGCTCGAACGAGTCAAGAATAATGCTACAAGAGTTTACAAGTTGTTTCCATGTTCAAACAAGTCAAGATGAAGCTACAAGTTATTTCCATTTTCGAACGAGTCAAGAATGAAGCCTCAAATTGTTACGAATTGGTTTCATGTTGAAATGAGCCAAGAATGGTCTTACAAGAGTTTACAAGTGGTTTCCATGGTAATACGAGTAAAAAATGAAGCTATAAGTTGTTTACAAGTTCGAACAACTCAAGAATGATGCTAGAAGAGTTTACAAGTTGTTTGAATGTTCGAATTAGTCAAGAATGAAGCTACAACTTGTTTGCAAGTTCGAACGAGTCAAGAATGATCATACAAGAGTTTACAAGTTATTTCCATATTCAAATGAGTCAAGAATGAAGCCACAAGTTGTTTCCAGTTCGAACTAGTCAAGAATGAAGTATCAAATTCATACGAATTAGGTTCATGTTCAAATCAGCCAAGAATGGTCCCAGAAGAGTTATGTTGTTTCCATGTTCAACGGAGTCAAGAATGTAGCTTACGAATTCGTTTCATCTTAAAATCAGCCAAGAATGTTCCTACATGAGTTTACAAGTTGTTTCGGTGTGCAAACGAGTCAATAATGAAGCTACAAGTTCGAACGAGTCAAGAATGATGCTACAAGAGTTTACAAGTGGTTTCCAAGTTCAAACGGGTAAAGAATGAAGCTACAAGTTGTTTTCACGGTTAAACGAGTCGAGAATGAAGTGATAAGTTGTTTCCGAGCTCGAACGAGTCAAGAATAATGCTACAAGAGTTTACAAGTTGTTTCCGTGTTCAAACAAGTCAAGATGAAGCTACAAGTTATTTCCATGTTCGAACGAGTCAAGAATGAAGCCTCAAATTGTTACAAATTGGTTGTATGTTCAAATGAGCCAAGAATGGTCTTATAATTGTTTACAAGGTGTTTCCATGTTAAAACGAGTCAAAAATGAAGCTATAAGTTATTTACAAGTTCGAACAAGTCAAGAATGATGCTAGAAGAGTTTACAAGTTGTTTCCATGTTCGAATGAGTCAAAAATGAAGCTACAACTTGTTTGCAAGTTCGAACGAGCCAAGAATGATGCTACAAGAGTTTACAAGAAGTTTCAAAGGGCAAACGGGTTATGAATGAAGCTACAAGTTGTTTTCATCGTTAAACGAGTTTCCGAGCTCGAACGAGTCAAGAATAATGCTACAAGAGTTTACAAGTTGTTTCCATGTTAAAACAAGTCAAGATGAAGCTACAAGTTATTTCCATTTTCGAACGAGTCAAGAATGAAGCCTCAAATTGTTAAGAATTGGTTTCACGTTCAAATGAGCCAAGAATGGTCTTACAAGAGTTTACAAGTGGTTTCCCTGTTAATACGAGTCAAAAATGAAGCTATAAGTTGTTTACAAGTTCGAATAACTCAACACTGATGCTAGAAGAGTTTACAAGTTGTTTCCATGTTCAAATGAGTCAAGAATGAAGCTACAACTTGTTTGCAAGTTCGAACGAGTCAAGAATGATCATACAAGAGTATACAAGTTGTTTCCATATTCAAATGAGTCAATAATGAAGCCACAAGTTGTTTCCAGTTCGAACGAGTCAAGAAGGAAGTATCAAATTCATACGAATTAGGTCCATGTTCAAATCAACCAAGAATGGTCCCAGAATAGTTATGTTGTTTCCATTTTCAATGGAGTCAAGAATGTAGCTTACGAATTCTTTTCATGTTAAAATCAGCCAAGAATGTTCCTACATGAGTTTACAAGTTGTTTCGATGTGCAAACGAGTCAATAATGAAGCTACAAGTTCGAACGAGTCAAGAATGATGCTACAAGAGTTTACAAGTAGTTTCCAAGTTCAAACGGGTAAAGAATGAAGCTACAAGTTGTTTTCACGGTTAAACGAGTCGAGAATGAAGCTATAAGTTGTTTCCGAGCTCGAACGAGTCAAGAATAATGCTACAAGAGTTTACAAGTTGTTTCCATGTTCAAACAAGTCAAGATGAAGCTACAAGTTATTTCCATTTTCGAACGAGTCAAGAATGAAGCGTCAAATTGTTACGAATTGGTTTCATGTTGAAATGAGCCAAGAATGGTCTTACAAGAGTTTACAAGTGGTTTCCATGGTAATACGAGTAAAAAATGAAGCTATAAGTTGTTTACAAGTTCGAACAACTCAAGACTGATGCTAGAAGAGTTTACAAGTTGTTTCCATGTTCGAATGAGTCAAGAATGAAGCTACAACTGGTTTGCAAGTTCGAACGAGTCAAGAATGATCATACAAGAGTTTACAAGTTGTTTCCATATTCAAATGAGTCAAGATTGAAGCCACAAGTTATTTCCAAGTTCAAACGAGTCAAGAATGAAGCCTGAAATTGTTACGAAATAGGTTAATGTTCAAAGGAGCCAAGAATGGTCCCGGAAGAGTTATGTTGTTTCCATGTTCAACGGAGTCAAGAATGAACCTTACGAATTCATTTCATGTTAAAATAAGCTAAGAATGGTCCTACATGAGTTTACAAGTTATTTTCATGTGCAAACGAGTCAATAATGAAGCTAAAAGTTCGAACGAGTCAAGAATGATGCTACAAGAATTTACAAGTTGTTTTCACAGTGAAACGAGTCGAGAATGAAGTGTAAGTTGTTTCCGAGCTCGAACGAGTCAAGAATAATGCTACAAGAGTTTACAAGTTGTTTCCATGTTCAAACAAGTCAAGATGAAGCTACAAGTTATTTCCATTTTCGAACGAGTCAAGAATGAAGCCTCAAATTGTTACGAATTGGTTTCATGTTCAAATGAGCCAAGAATGGTCTTACAAGAGTTTACAAGTGGTTTCCATGTTAATACGAGACAAAAATGAAGTTATAAATTGTTTACAAGTTCGAACAACTAAAGACTGATGCTAGAAGCGTTTACAAGTTGTTTCCATGTTCAAATGAGTCAAGAATGAAGCTACAACTTGTTTGCAAGTTCGAACGAGTCAAGAATGATCATACAAGAGTATACAAGTTGTTTCCATATTCAAAGTAGTCAATAATGAAGCCACAAGTTCTTTCCAGTTCGAACGAGTCAAGAATGAAGTATCAAATTCATACGAATTAGGTCCATGTTCAAATCAGCCAAGAATGGTCCCAGAAGAGTTATGTTGTTTCCATTTTCAATGGAGTCAAGAATGTAGCTTACGAATTCGTTTCATTTTAAAATAAGCCAATAATGGTCCTACATGAGTTTACAAGTTGTTTTCATGTGCAAACGAGTCAATAATGAAGCTACAAGTTCGAACGAGTCGAGAATGATGCTACAAGAGTTTACAAGTTGTTTCCACGTTCGAATGAGTCAAGAATGAAGCTACAAGTTATTTTCATGTTCGAACGAGTCAAGAATGAAGCCTCAAATTGTTACGAATTGGTTTCATGTTCAAATGAGCCAAGAATGGTCTTACAAGAGTTTACAAGTGGTTTCCATGTTAATACGAGTCAAAAATGAAGCTATAAGTTGTTTACAAGTTCGAACAACTCAAGAATGATGGTAGAAGAGTATACAAGTTGTTTCCATGTGCAAACGAGTCAATAATGAAGGTACAAGTTGTTTACAAGTTCGAACGAGTCAAGAATGATCATACAAGAGTATACAAGTTGTTTCCATATTCAAATGAGTCAAGAATGAAGCTACAACTTGTTTGCAAGTTCGAACGAGTCAAGAATGATCATACAAGAGTATACAAGTTGTTTCCATATTCAAATGAGTCAATAATGAAGCCACAAGTTGTTTCCAGTTCGAACGAGTCAAGAAGGAAGTATCAAATTCATACGAATTAGGTCCATGTTCAAATCAACCAAGAATGGTCCCAGAAGAGTTATGTTGTTTCCATTTTCAATGGAGTCAAGAATGTAGCTTACGAATTCTTTTCATGTTAAAATCAGCCAAAAATGTTCCTACATGAGTTTACAAGTTGTTTCGATGTGCAAACGAGTCAATAATGAAGCTACAAGTTCGAACGAGTCAAGAATGATGCTACAGGAGTTTACAAGTAGTTTCCAAGTTTAAACGGGTAAAGAATGAAGCTACAAGTTGTTTTCACGGTTAAACGAGTCGAGAATGAAGCTATAAGTTGTTTCCGAGCTCGAACGAGTCAAGAATAATGATACAAGAGTTTACAAGTTGTTTCCATGTTCAAACAAGTCAAGATGAAGCTACAAGTTATTTCCATTTTCGAACGAGTCAAGAATGAAGCCTCAAATTGTTACGAATTGGTTTCATGTTGAAATGAGCCAAGAATGGTCTTACAAGAGTTTACAAGTGGTTTCCATGGTAATACGAGTAAAAAATGAAGCTATAAGTTGTTTACAAGTTCGAACAACTCAAGACTGATGCTAGAAGAGTTTACAAGTTGTTTCCATGTTCGAATGAGTCAAGAATGAAGCTACAACTGGTTTGCAAGTTCGAACGAGTCAAGAATGATCATACAAGAGTTTACAAGTTGTTTCCATATTCAAATGAGTCAAGATTGAAGCCACAAGTTGTTTCCAAGTTCAAACGAGTCAAGAATGAAGCTTGAAGTTGTTACGAAATAGGTTAATGTTCAAAGGAGCCAAGAATGGTCCCAGAAGAGTTATGTTGTTTCCATGTTCAACGGAGTCAAGAATGAACCTTACGAATTCGTTTTATGTTAAAATAAGCTAAGAATGGTCCTACATGAGTTTACAAGTTATTTTCATGTGCAAACGAGTCAATAATGAAGCTACAAGTTCGAACGAGTCAAGAATGATGCTACAAGAATTTACAAGTTGTTTTCACAGTGAAACGAGTCGAGAATGAAGTGATAAGTTGTTTCCGAGCTCGAACGAGTCAAGAATAATGCTACAAGAGTTTACAAGTTGTTTCCATGTTCAAACAAGTCAAGATGAAGCTACAAGTTATTTCCATTTTCGAACGAGTCAAGAATGAAGCCTCAAATTGTTACGAATTGGTTTCATGTTCAAATGAGCCAAGAATGGTCTTACAAGAGTTTACAAGTGGTTTCCATGTAAATACGAGACAAAAATGAAGCTATAAATTGTTTACAAGTTCGAACAACTAAAGACTGATGCTAGAAGCGTTTACAAGTTGTTTCCATGTTCAAATGAGTCAAGAATGAAGCTATAACTTGTTTGCAAGTTCGAACGAGTCAAGAATGATCATACAAGAGTATACAAGTTGTTTCCATATTCAAAGTAGTCAATAATGAAGCCACAAGTTGTTTCCAGTTCGAACGAGTCAAGAATGAAGTATCAAATTCATACGAATTAGGTCCATGTTCAAATCAGCCAAGAATGGTCCCAGAAGAGTTATGTTGTTTCCATTTTCAATGGAGTCAAGAATGTAGCTTACGAATTCGTTTCATTTTAAAATAAGCCAATAATGGTCCTACATGAGTTTACAAGTTGTTTTCATGTGCAAACGAGTCAATAATGAAGCTACAAGTTCGAACGAGTCAAGAATGATGCTACAAGAGTTTACAAGTTGTTTCCACGTTCGAATGAGTCAAGAATGAAGCTACAAGTTATTTTCATGTTCGAACGAGTCAAGAATGAAGCCTCAAATTGTTACGAATTGGTTTCATGTTCAAATGAGCCAAGAATGGTCTTACAAGAGTTTACAAGTGGTTTCCATGTTAATACGAGTAAAAAATGAAGCTATAAGTTGTTTACAAGTTCGAACAACTCAAGAATGATGGTAGAAGAGTATACAAGTTGTTGTTTTTTTTTTTTTTACTAAATGTATACAAGTTGTTTCTTTTTTTTTTTTACTAAATAAAATGATTATAAAGAAAAACAATTACACATCTAGGGGCATACCCCGCGCATCAGAATACTAGAAAAACAAAGCAAGCAAGAGGAAACTAAAACAAAGTTAAGCTACATAGGAAAACAACACAGAATCAAAGCTAGATTAATACAACTTTAAAAGGAGAGTTGTATCGTTTCTAAGAGTCTTCCTAAAAGAAGTACAAGTGAATAATTTTTCTCTCACTATTCTTTTAATATCGAATAGAAGCAAAGTGTTTTGCCTTCCCGCAGAGCCATGGAGTCTTGCATTACGTTCAATCCAGATGGTGTGCACTGCAACTGCCAGGAATAAATATGTTAGATGTTTTAAGATGCTAGATGTATTGTGCATTAGGAACTGGCCATTTAAGAAATCATCCCAGCCTGGACAAAGCTTCGCAGGGCTGTGCTCTAAAATTGTGTGAGCGTACGGACAGTAAAGGAACAGGTGAGCAATGGATTCTTTACCTGTAGAGCAAAGCAAGCAAGCAGCAGGGGTATTCATACCAAATTGGATCATTCTATCCCTTGTAAGAAGTCGATTTTTCAAAGCCAACCACAAGAAAATAGAACACTTTTTAATGGCCCAGGGATGCCAAATTGCAGCCAACCAAGGAGGAGGGACTGCTGTGGAACGGAAAGAGTTCCAAATGAGAGACAAATTTGCAAAAGTTCGTCCTCCCCAGGTGATGATATCACGAGAGCGTATAGTGGTGCTACATAAAATGTTTCGAAGCTCCATTGCCAGCACATGATTTGAAGGATGAGGGTTCCAGCCATTACCAATCATAAAGGTGTTAACAGGAGCCAAGGGGGAGGAATCAACCAGCGAAATGATACTATGAAACCTGGGGTAAAGAATATCATTGTTTTGCCATGGATCATGCCACATCAAAAAAGTAGAGTTTACACCAACTTCATACCGTATAAAATGACGCACCTCAGCTCGGGCTTTAAGGATTTTCCTAATGCACCAGGAGCATTTACTAGGAATTTTCATCGTCCAGAACCCCTTGTTTTTAAGAACCACTGAGTAAAACCATTTGTGCCAAAGAGAAGACTGAGATGGACGTATAAGACGCCAGATTTGATAAAAAATGGAAGCCTTATTCCATTGAGATAAGTCTCGAATACCCAGACCCCCTTCAGTGAGAGGTGTGCAACAACTATCCCAAGAAGCTTTGTGTTGAGCTGTGGAGGTACTGGTTCCCCCCCAAAGAAAATTAGCAAGGCATTTTTGAATTCTCTTCAGAACCCCTTGTGGCAGAAACAAGTACATTGCCCAATAGCCTTGGATGGCAAAGAGAATAGATTTTAGTAATTGGAGGCGTCCAGCAATGCTTAGAAAGCGACAAGTCCATGAATCAATTCGAGAACAGAGCTTTAAAACCAGAGGTTCAGTGTGCGCAGCATTAAGCTTCCCAGAAATGAGGGGCAGACCTAGATAGGTAATGGGAAGGGCTGCCTGGGAAAACCCAGTACGAGCAAGAGCAGCAGAGATGACAGATTGATCCACATTGCCAAAGAAAATTGAACATTTGGAAGCATTTAGATTGAGGCCAGAAATTTTAGAGAATTTATGAACTCCTTGCAGAATAGAATCTATAGAAGGCAGGTCCCCTTTACAGAATAATAAAATGTCGTCAGCAAACATTAGGTGTGTAAGCCCTGTAGATTTTGTACTGCAATGGTAACCAAACTCCGGAACTGCCGTAGAAGCTTTAATACAAGCATTAAGAATTTCCATAGCAATCACAAAGAGATACGGAGACATAGGGTCTCCTTGATGAATACCAGACTTTCCTTCGAAGAACCCTTCAAGAGAACCATTTATCTTGACAGAATACATACAGGAGGTGATACAAGCCCGCACCCAATCAACAAACTGAAGCGGAAAGCCCATACTATGCATAGCAGAGAAGAGAAAGGGCCAACTTAGAGTGTCAAAAGCTTTAGAAATATCCAACTTCATAGTGCACTTCGGGGGACCAGTGTTTAGATGATAATTATGGCAAAGAGACTGTGCCAGCAAAATATTATCACCTATAGTGCGGTTAGGGATAAAAGCAGTTTGACATGGTGAAATAATACTTGGTAAAACTTCCTTCAAACGCAAGGCTAGCAATTTTGCAATACACTTATAGATGACATTGCAGCAAGAGATGGGCCTGTAGTGCGTCAAATTAGAAGGGCACCCCTGTTTAGGAATCAATGCAATGGCAGTAGCATTTATGATACGAGGAAGTTTGAGACTAGAGAAGAACCACAAGATACCATTAACGACATCTGTACCAACAATATTCCATGCTTTGACGAAGAACTCCGACGAAAAACCATCAGGACCAGGACTTTTGTTCTTTGCCATACCTTTGAAGACACTAAGAATGTCCTCAGGACTGAAAGCACACGTGAGATTATCTTTTTGAGAGTCAGTGAGGATAGGAACAATTATATCTGGAGGAAAACACTCCACTTCCTTGGCAGAACCCAAAAGATTTTGGAAATAATGCACAGCCGTAGCTGAAATATCCGGATGAGAGGTGAATTGATTCCCATTTCCAACTGTTTACCCACCTCCTTGAAGATCCTATTTTCTTGTCTGAAGTTAAGAAGGCCTCGGATTACTCCATTGCAGGGGATGCTTCGTTTATACTCACCGCAAAACTTAAACGAGTCAAAACAGCCATGATTAGTCTTAACAAGAGAAGAGGGAATCTTCATTCTACAGTTCATTCTGCAACGCAAGTTCTATCATGTTTTCAGGACTCTCTCCCAAGATTGCCGACAACAGATCAGCTTCTTGAGGAAGCTTCTCTAGTTCAAAAATTAAAATCCTCTTTGGCTTCTGAAGAGGTTCTTCTTAAACAAAAATCTCGTGTTCAATGGTTGAAAAAGGGAGATGGCAATAATCGCTTTTTCTTTAATGCCTGTCGTGGTAGATGGAATTGTAACAAAATTCTGCATACAAGTTGTTTCCATGTGCAAACGAGTCAATAATGAAGGTACAAGTTGTTTGCAAGTTCGAACGAGTCAAGAATGATCATACAAGAGTATACAAGTTGTTTCCATATTCAAATGAGTCAAGAATGAAGCTACAACTTGTTTGCAAGTTCGAACGAGTCAAGAATGATCATACAAGAGTATACAAGTTGTTTCCATATTCAAATGAGTCAATAATGAAGCCACAAGTTGTTTCCAGTTCGAACGAGTCAAGAAGGAAGTATCAAATTCATACGAATTAGGTCCATGTTCAAATCAACCAAGAATGGTCCCAGAAGAGTTATGTTGTTTCCATTTTCAATGGAGTCAAGAATGTAGCTTACGAATTCTTTTCATGTTAAAATCAGCCAAGAATGTTCCTACATGAGTTTACAAGTTGTTTCGATGTGCAAACGAGTCAATAATGAAGCTACAAGTTCGAACGAGTCAAGAATGATGCTACAAGAGTTTACAAGTAGTTTCCAAGTTTAAACGGGTAAAGAATGAAGCTACAAGTTGTTTTCACGGTTAAACGAGTCGAGAATGAAGCTATAAGTTGTTTCCGAGCTCGAACGAGTCAAGAATAATGATACAAGAGTTTACAAGTTGTTTCCATGTTCAAACTAGTCAAGATGAAGCTACAAGTTATTTCCATTTTCGAACGAGTCAAGAATGAAGCCTCAAATTGTTACGAATTGGTTTCATGTTGAAATGAGCCAAGAATGGTCTTACAAGAGTTTACAAGTGGTTTCCATGGTAATACGAGTAAAAAATGAAGCTATAAGTTGTTTACAAGTTCGAACAACTCAAGACTGATGCTAGAAGAGTTTACAAGTTGTTTCCATGTTCGAATGAGTCAAGAATGAAGCTACAACTGGTTTGCAAGTTCGAACGAGTCAAGAATGATCATACAAGAGTTTACAAGTTGTTTCCATATTCAAATGAGTCAAGATTGAAGCCACAAGTTGTTTCCAAGTTCAAACGAGTCAAGAATGAAGCCTGAAATTGTTACGAAATAGGTTAATGTTCAAAGGAGCCAAGAATGGTCCCAGAAGAGTTATGTTGTTTCCATGTTCAACGGAGTCAAGAATGAACCTTACGAATTCGTTTCATGTTAAAATAAGCTAAGAATGGTCCTACATGAGTTTACAAGTTATTTTCATGTGCAAACGAGTCAATAATGAAGCTACAAGTTCGAACGAGTCAAGAATGATGCTACAAGAATTTACAAGTTGTTTTCACGGTGAAACGAGTCGAGAATGAAGTGATAAGTTGTTTCCGAGCTCGAACGAGTCAAGAATAATGCTACAAGAGTTTACAAGTTGTTTCCATGTTCAAACAAGTCAAGATGAAGCTACCAGTTATTTCCATTTTCGAACGAGTCAAGAATGAAGCCTCAAATTGTTACGAATTGGTTTCATGTTCAAATGAGCCAATAATGGTCTTACAAGAGTTTACAAGTGGTTTCCTTGTTAATACGAGACAAAAATGAAGCTATAAATTGTTTACAAGTTCGAACAACTAAAGACTGATGCTAGAAGCGTTTACAAGTTGTTTCCATGTTCAAATGAGTCAAGAATGAAGCTACAACTTGTTTGCAAGTTCGAACGAGTCAAGAATGATCATACAAGAGTATACAAGTTGTTTCCATATTCAAATTAGTCAATAATGAAGCCACAAGTTGTTTCCAGTTCGAACGAGTCAAGAATGAAGTATCAAATTCATACGAATTAGGTCCATGTTCAAATCAGCCAAGAATGGTCCCAGAAGAGTTATGTTGTTTCCATTTTCAATGGAGTCAAGAATGAAGCTACAAGAATTTACAAGTTGTTTTCACGGTGAAACGAGTCGAGAATGAAGTGATAAGTTGTTTCCGAGTTCGAACGAGTCAAGAATGATGCTACAAGAGTTTACAAGTTGTTTCCACGTTCGAATGAGTCAAGAATGAAGCTACAAGTTATTTTCATGTTCGAACGAGTCAAGAATGAAGCCTCAAATTGTTACGAATTGGTTTCATGTTCAAATGAGCCAAGAATGGTCTTACAATAGTTTACAAGTGGTTTCCATGTTAATACGAGTCAAAAATGAAGCTATAAGTTGTTTACAAGTTCGAACAACTCAAGAATGATGGTAGAAGAGTATACAAGTTGTTTCCATGTGCAAACGAGTCAATAATGAAGGTACAAGTTCGAACGAGTCAAGAATGATGCTACAAGAGTTTACAAGTTGTTTCCATGTCCAAACAAGTCAAGATGAAGCTAAAAGTTATTTCCATGTTCGAACGAGTCAAGAATGAAGCCTCAAATTGTTACGAATTGGTTTCATGTTCAAATGAGCCAAGAATTGTCCTACAATTGTTTACAAGGTGTTTCCATGTTAAAACGAGTAAAAAATGAAGCTATAAGTTGTTTACAAGTTCGAACAAGTCAAGAATGATGCTAGAAGAGTTTACAAGTTGTTTCAATGTTCGAATGAGTCAAGAATAAAGCTACAACTTGTTTGCAAGTTCGAACGAGTCAAGAATGAAGCCACAAGTTGTTTCCAAGTTCGAACTAGTCAAGAATGAAGCCTCAAATTGTTACGAAATAGATTCATGTTCAAATGAGCCAAGAATGGTCCGAGAAGAGTTATGTTGTTTCCATGTTCAAACAAGTCGAGATGAAGCTACAAGTTATTTCAATGTTCGAACGAGTCAAGAAAGAAGCCTCAAATTGTTATGAATTGGTTTCATGTTCAAATGAGCCAATAATTGTCCTACAATTGTTTACAAGGTGTTTCCATGTTAAAACGAGTAAAAAATGAAGCTATAAGTTGTTTACAAGTTCTAAGAAGTCAAGAATGATGCTAGAAGAGTTTACAAGTTGTTTCCATATTCAAATGAGTCAAGAATGAAGCCACAAGTTGTTTCCAAGTTCGAACGAGTCAAGAATGAAGCCTCAAATTGTTACGAATTAGGTTCATGTTCAAATGAGCCAAGAATGGTCCCAGAAGAGTTATGTTGTTTCCATATTCAATGGAGTCAAGAATGTAGCTTACGAATTCTTTTCATGTTAAAATCAGCCAAGAATGTTCCTACATGAGTTTACAAGTTGTTTCGATGTGCAAACGAGTCAATAATGAAGCTACAAGTTCGAACGAGTCAAGAATGATGCTACAAGATTTTACAAGTAGTTTCCAAGTTTAAACGGATAAAGAATGAAGCTACAAGTTCTTTCAAGGTTAAACGAGTCGAGAATGAAGCTATAAGTTGTTTCCGAGCTCGAACGAGTCAAGAATAATGCTACAAGAGTTTACAAGTTGTTTCCATGTTCAAACAAGTCAAGATGAAGCTACAAGTTATTTCCATTTTCGAACGAGTCAGGAATGAAGCCTCAAATTGTTACGAATTGGTTTCATGTTCAAATGAGCCAATAATTGTCCTACAATTGTTTACTAGGTGTTTCCATGTTAAAACGAGTAAAAAATGAAGCTATAAGTTGTTTACAAGTTCGAAGAAGTCAAGAATGATGCCAGAAGAGTTTACAAGTTGTTTCAATGTTCGAATTAGTCAAGAATGAAGCTACAACTTGTTTGCAAGTTCGAACGGGTCAAGAATGATCATACAAGAGTTTACAAGTTGTTTCCATATTCAAATGAGTCAAGAATGAAGCCACAAGTTGTTTCCAGTTCGAACGAGTCAAGAATGAAGTATCAAATTCATACGAATTAGGTTCATGTTCAAATCAGCCAAGAATGGTCCCAGAAGAGTTATGTTGTTTCCATTTTCAATGGAGTCAAGAATGTAGCTTACGAATTCTTTTCATGTTAAAATCAGCCAAGAATGTTCCTACATGAGTTTACAAGTTGTTTTGATGTGCAAACGAGTCAATAATGAAGCTACAAGTTCGAACGAGTCAAGAATGATGCTACAAGAGTTTACAAGTAGTTTCCAAGTTCAAACGGGTAAAGAATGAAGCTACAAGTTGTTTTCACGGTTAAACGAGTCGAGAATGAAGCTATAAGTTGTTTCCGAGCTCGAACGAGTCAAGAATAATGCTAAAAGAGTTTACAAGTTGTTTCCGTGTTCAAACAAGTCAAGATGAAGCTACAAGTTATTTCCATTTTCGAACGAGTCAAGAATGAAGCCTCAAATTGTTACGAATTGGTTTCATGTTCAAATGAGCCAATAATTGTCCTACAATTGTTTACTAGGTGTTTCTATGTTAAAACGAGTAAAAAATGAAGCTATAAGTTGTTTACAAGTTCGAAGAAGTCAAGAATGAAGCTAGAAGAGTTTATAAGTTGTTTCAATGTTCGAATTAGTCAAGAATGAACCTACAACTTGTTTGCAAGTTCGAACGAGTCAAGAATGATCATACAAGAGTTTACAAGTTGTTTCCATATTCAAATGAGTCAAGAATGAAGCCAAAAGTTGTTTCCAAGTTCGAACGTGTAACGATCAAGGTAATTAAATCTATTTGAATAATATGGAGTATATGATTTATGTGTTTTAATGTGTTAAGATATGATATGTGGTGATTTTATAGGTCTAGTTGACTGTCTGTTTGACTGTATTATGCTTAAGTGATTTAATTAAGTGATTAATTGATTTTTCATGCTTAATGGAGTAACTGTTTGATTTTTATAAAATTATTGGTGTGTCCAATAATTATGAAATTTTATATGTAGCTCTTATGTGATTTTAGAGACTTTCTAAAAATGGTGATGTATTTAATTCAAGTCCCAGTGATTTTATATAAATCTTTTATTCCTGTTTTATTCTAGAGATATTACTCTTCTAAATTCCATATTTAATTATCGGAATGTCCAAAAATCATGAAATCTGTTCCAAAATGTTCCTTATATATTCTAGGACTTTGGAAAAATAAAAGTTTATTTTAATTGAGCTCAAAATTGTTTTTATGATTTTTCTCCTCTTATTTCCTATTTATGCACTAAAACTTCAAAGATTTTTAATTAATTCTTTATTCATCAGAAAAATATTTCAAAAATATGGGGAAGCTTCTAAATTCATGATCTTAATTTTAAAAATATAAAACTTATTTTTGTACTTCAATTATATAAAAATTCGAATTGTTTAAAGGTTTTATTCAGAAAAACAGCAATTATGAAATTACTGTTTTGCCCTTGTCTTTGTTTGGTAAAAGCCACCGCCCACTAACCATTTCACTTGCTCTGCATTTCTTGGTTGAGGTCTCGTTTTTCTCTCTCTCGGCGATTTCCCTTTTTCTCAATTTCTTTAGCTGATTTCTAGTGATTAGCATGTTCTCGACTTCATTCTAGCTTGATTTGTGTGTATATGATTCCCTTGAGCAATGCATGTAACTCGTATGTATGTATATGTGTGCTGCGTGTATGAATTTCATGGGAGAGTTGCATGCAATGGCTGCTATGATTTGATTTTTGTGATTTAGGCTGATACAATGTTATGCATACGGTTTTTGTAGCTTAGATGTTGAGATACCGGAAATCGGTACTCCATCGGAAGCTCACCGCCGACTATGAGCTCCGGTGAGTCGGTGGTATAGGCAATGATGTTCTTTGAGCCTTATATTACGTTGTTAAGAACTTACAATTATTAAATTGGTTGTGTGAGTTGATTAATTGTAATGCATGTAATTTTCCGGTTAGTTTGTCATTTTTCCGATCGGCATGGACCCGGTTTATGTTGCTTGGCTATGTTGCCGGATATGATGGGTGATAAGAACTAGTTACTAGCTTTATTTGGGCATAATGTTGTGTCCTAATCAATTACATGTCATAACTTCGATTAAAGTTTTATAAATTATCGACCCTAGTCATAATTTTCCGATCAAATATGGATGAGTTTGAGCAATTCGTATGTGTATGAGAAGTAATTATTTTATGATAGTTGAATATTGAATAATTCGAATTGCTATGGTTAAATTAGGGAGAAATTATATTGTATAGCATATGAGTTTTTCATGTCAATTGTTTGCTAATAAATTGGAATGCATGTCGGATGGTGGACTAATTATGCTTGAATTAAGATATGTATTTGAGTAATAAGTTTAAGTGGTAATGGCTAGGTGAATATAGTCATTTAAAATAAATTGTTGGATATTAGTAATAATCAAAATTTAACTAGATTGTAAAATGTGTTAGTTGCATATTGAACTTGGCCAATTGCTGCAATTTCTCTAGCATTAGTTGCCATTCGAATATATGCATACCTATTATGTTCGAATTTGGACTAATAGCAATATAGATTTAACTTGGTTTAATGCTAAATGCCATGTCTAATTGAGATTTAATTCCTTTGTTACTTAAACATTCGAATGTATATGTGTATTTGTAAGAATGATGTGAATTTATAGATAGGAATTATAAAGGCATTACTAATAGGGGTTATAAGTTAAGTGATTTGTGATGTTAATTGTATAAGGGTATAGACATTGCTTTATATGGCATAGATTTGAAACAACATGTGATTGGCCGTATATATATGTTTGAATGATTGTTTGTGTCGGTTGTATTCCGACGGGTAGTTCCAATTACAGAGGAAGTGCTGTCAAAATTTTCTAAAAACTAAAGTGATCTTTTTGTAAAACATTATTGACACACCACTTCTGTATAGGAATGACTATCAGTCAGGAATATTGTAGATGATCTAATTGTCTATGTGATATTTGTTTGCCAGTATAGAAGTGATTTTAGTAGAATATGTCTATAGTGGATGATATATGTGTTTAAGGGTTGCATTATCGAAAGGGTAGAATAGTTAGACGTTAAAGAGAACGTCGAGAGTTTATAAGATTCTGAAATAGTATTATTTTTGTGTAGCTACGAAGGATATTGAGGTGAAGGACAAAGGGAAAGCTAAAGTAGAGAGTTAGTATCTGGTATAGACGATCTACCTGTTCCACAGCTGTAGCATTCTTTGTTTGAGGCAAGTAACTACTGCCTAAACTCTTTCAACTTAAACACTGTTTTGTAAATTGCTTTATGACCCTGCAATTGTATTATCTTATCTCAACTGTATTACCTTGTTTCAACTGTTTTAAACTATATCATATCCTACTTTAACTGCTTTATTTAAACTGCAACCTTATATCAGATCCAATTGCACTTTAAACTTTTCAATCCCTGAACTGTTATCGACAACTTACAAACTAGTTTTACAAATCTTAAACCAGTAATCTTGAGCTGTGACTTATGCTATTACCACTTCCTTATCAATAATTGCTTAAACTTAAATCTTAAAAGAACCCTGTTACTTAAGCCTAACTGTTATCCTGAGTAAATGTTTTACATCTGTTTTCAAAAACAACTGTTATACTTATGGATTGACCCTGCACCTTGACTTCATAACTTTAACTTGTTTTAAATTTCCAGTTCATGATTTCAGCTTACCCTATTACAACAGAGACTTGTTTTGAGATTTACCCTGGAATAAACTTTACCTCTGTCTAGTGATCTTAAAAATGGATTTAAATATGGAATCCGACTTTCAAGAAGTCTTTTTCATCAAATGATTTGGTAACTTTAAAAAGAAAGGTTTTGTTTATTATAGGAATTCCGATCAAAATGGTTTCTGCGGATTCCTATAGGTTGGAGGCGTAAGAGGCCGAGTGACGCCGGTCCAGCACTTTTTATGTGTAGACTATAATGAGATAGTCAATGGCTATAATGAGATAGCCCAAGGCCAATGGCAATAAGTGCCTTTATGAGTACTCCTTATGTCCAGAGGGACTTTTAGTCCGTTATGGGGACTTTACGTGGCTGATCACCCGTATTGTCTGGCGTTGTGAGAAAACTTCAACCAAAATGATTGTTTTAAACAGAAAAGGTCCTAATGAGAGGACAGTTTTATAAATGATTTGAAAAGTAAAAGGTCCTAATGAGAGGACAATTTTATAGATGATTTCAAAAGCAAGGTCCTAATGAGAGGACAGTTTTATAAAATGTTTTGAAAGAATCAGTCCTAATGAAAGGACAGTTTTATACAAACGGACTTTGAAATGATTAGTAATGAATAATGAAATGCCTTGTTATAACCTGTCATATACAGCTTCAATTATCAGACATATTTTGGGTTGACCTTGTTTCAATTGTTATACATTATTTTCCTGTTATCCATCTAACCCTGTAAATTACTCTTATACTTACACTTGGTTATTGCTTTCCAGTTTCTTGTTTACCCTGTACCAGTTATTGGAATTGTTTAACCCTGCCAGCAGTTTTATAAAAGAAAGTTTTGCGAGTAATGATTACCCTGACTAGTATGTTAATTACAATTTTGGGACAATGAGGTCCAGCAATGATTTAAAGCATGGTTTTGAGCAAAAGATTTTGTTTAAATTATATATAAGCCTGTAGAACTGTTTTTAACCAGTATGGTTACTTGCTGAGCTTTTGTAGCTCATCCTTTTATTTTCTAACATCTACAGCTTTTGAGAATCATGGTCCGTATTAAGCAAACTGCTCGGAAGAACATGTCTTACATGAACTTTGCTAGGCTGGCTGAGAGGGAACAGGTAGGATCGAGGCCGAGTTGGAAGGAAAAGACTTTGCTTAGTCTTGTACTTTTATTAGTAGATTTTGAGATGTTTCAGGAGTTGTAATATTATTTCGTTGATGTAAATTTAAATATAAATGAATGTAGTAGTGTGCTTGTTTCATACCATTACCTTGAAAGGTCCAGGCGAGTAGTCGGGGTCATATTTATGCGTATTTTCTATTATTGTTATTTAGGGTGCATGCATATAGAGTGTCAGTGACGCCCCGATCTAGACCCCGGGTCGGGAGGGCGCCACAGGTTGGTATCAGAGCGAGGTTTTGGTCACCGAAACAAGCCAGGATTAAGTTAAACAAGTAGATCATTTAATAACAGAAGAGAGAGTAATGGTAAGACAGGATTAGATATCGAAGAGTGGTTTAGATATTAGGATTTTAACTGTAGATTTAAGATGATCTTATCCCTTTTGCGTTACATATTATATTATTGCAGGCTCGTGGTATTGTTTCACAACCACCACCCTCTCCTAGTTCCTCTGATTCTTCTTCTTCGGATTCTGACGATGATGTTATAGTCATATCCAGTTCTGAGAGCGAGGGGGAGTTGATTCCTGAGCCCGTTGCTCAGCCTGACCTACCCTCAGGGAGTGCTTGTGCCCCTATTCGCCGTAGAGTTTATAGGCCAGCTATTACCCGAGGCCAGCTGAGAGTTCCCGAGTATCCTGTCGAGTGGTGGGAGGATCGCATTAGAGCTGTTGAGGAGGAGGGACGTAGGCAGATTGCGGCTAGGGCATTTCCAGACGATGTGGCGGAGCGGGCAGGAGAGTTAACCCGTGTGCTTAGTAGACTGCTGATTGGACTCAGGGCAGCCAGAGACAGGGATCACAGGGGTGATTAGATGTCAGGATGTTTGAGTGTTAGAAGGGACATTTGTTAGAGCCCTCTAGCACCCTTGCCAGATGTTATTTCTATTTTCTTCCCAGTACTTTTATTCGTGTTTGTACTTTAACTATCTTGCACTTTGGTACTTTCCGTATCTATGTATGTTTGCTTTCCAGTTCCAGTAACTTTCGATATATCTGTCATTTAATTTTTCGCACATTTGACCATAAACTGTTTCTTACCTTTACCAGTACCTTATTTATACCTGTCGTGCTAACCTGTTTTCGATAGAACCTTTATATCCTTGTTGTACAGGCAACTTATGTAGTAATGATGCTACAAGATTGATTTCTAAAATAGAGTTTTAATGCTCAAATGGTTTTAAAAGTATTTGAACTGTTTACAATATGATGTAGTGTATTGCTTAATAAGTTGCTTGTTTCCCTATAGTAAATGCCGCCAAGAAAGAGAAACACCTCAAATTCATCTCAGAACCAAAATACTCAAGATCAAAATCCTATGGACCCTACAGTTGCCCAACTCATTCAGCTGCTACAACAGCAGACAGCTCTTTTAACTCAGCAACAGCAAAGACCTTCTGCACCCCCAGCAGTTACTTTTAAATCTTTTCAAGCCGTGAAACCACCTGAATTTAAAGGATCCACAAACCCAGTAGAAGCCCAAACTTGGCTTAAGGAAATGGAAAAAGCTTTTCAGTTAGTAGACGTAGATGAAGATAAGAAGACTGAGTATGCTAGTTACTTTCTTAAAGCTGAAGCCGGTTACTGGTGGGAGTCTACGAAGATGCTTCAGGGTGAAGGTGTAATTTCTTGGGATCGGTTTACAGAATTGTTTTTAGAAAAGTACTTTCCTAGTTTCATGAAGGACCAGATGGAAATTAAATTTCTAGAATTGAAGCAAGGAGGTATGAGTGTAGCAGAATACGAGGCCAAGTTTTCTGAGATGGCCAGATTTGTGCCAGAATTTGTCAACACTGACGTCAAAAAGGCCAAGAGGTTTCAGCAAGGCCTAAGACCATGGATTAGAAGTAGGGTAGCAGTTTTTGAGTTACAAAGCTTTACTGCCATAGTTCAAAAAGCAATGATCGTGGAAGGAGAAAGTGACATGTCCCAGAAAGAGAAGGATAACAGAAAAAGAAAGTTTGGTGCTAGGGAAGACAGTCAGGGGCAAGGTAATTTTAGAAATAAGTTTCATAGAAGGCCAGAAGGTCAGAGAAGTGATTCCCAGCAAATCAAGAATGATAATGATGGAAAAGGAAGACAAAACAATAAAGCTCAAGGTTTTAACCAGCCGAAGGCCATCAGACAGTTTGTTCCTGAATGCAAAATTTGTGGAAGGAAGCACTCTGGAGTTTGTAATAAGCCCAATATCACCTGCTTCAAATGCAACAGGAAAGGACATTATGCAGCAGAATGCAACAGCCAGAGTCAGAATCAAAATCAAAAGTCAGGGATCAAATGCTATAAGTGTGGCAAGCTAGGTCACATGGCAAGGGAATGCAAGGAACCTACACAGCCTACCAATGTTCTTCGAATAGCTGGAACTCCGTCTCAATCTTCAGCACATCAATCTAGAGCCAGAACATTTAACATGACTCAGAAAGAAGCTATTCAGGACGTGGATGTGATATCAGGTACACTTCCTGTTAACTCAGTGCAAGCTAGTGTATTGATTGATTCAGGAGCTACTAAGTCTTTTGTATCTCAAGATTTTCTTGGTAAATTGCAATGTGAAGTCCGACCTTTGGATCAAGCCTTAGTTATAGAAGTAGCTAATCAGGCAACGATTCCAGTAAGCAAAGTTTGTCCTAGTTGTGACATTGAAATAGGCAGTTATCATTTTCTTGCTAACTTAATACCTTTTAAGTTAGGTGAATTTGATGTAATTCTAGGGATGGATTGGTTGTCAGAATACAAAGCTCAAATAGATTGTAGGAATAAGAAGTTAAAGTTGAAAACCCTAGAAGGAGAAGAAGTTGAATTCCGAGGTACCCGTCAAGTCAAGAAGTTTTTGAATATTGCTCAGGCAAAGAGATTTCTGCGTCAAGGATGTGAGGCTTACCTAGCCTATGTTGTAGACACTGAGAAGAAGTCAGTTCAGTTAGAAGATGTTCCTATCGTCAACGAATTTCCCGACGTATTTCCAGATGAATTGCCAGGCTTACCTTCCGATAGGGAAATAGAATTCTCCATTGATTTAGCTCCCGGCACTGAGCCAGTTTCCAAAGCTCCGTACAGAATGGCGCCAGTTGAGATGAAAGAATTGGCGAGTCAAATACAAGATCTCTTGGATAAAGGAATTATAAGACCTAGTGTGTCTCCTTGGGGAGCACCAGTGTTGTTTGTTAAGAAGAAGGATGGAAGCATGAGGTTGTGCATAGATTACCGAGAATTAAATAAGCTAACCATCAAGAACAAGTACCCGTTACCAAGAATAGATGATCTTTTCGACCAGCTGAAAGGAGCCGAATGGTTCTCAAAAATTGATTTAAGGTCCGGATACCATCAACTCAAGATCAAACCTGAAGATGTATCTAAGACAGCATTCAGAACAAGGTACGGACACTATGAATTTTTAGTTATGGCTTTTGGATTGACAAATGCCCCAGCAGCATTTATGGATCTGATGAACAGAGTCTTTAAGAAATATTTGGACAAGTTTGTGATTGTTTTCATTGACGATATCCTGATATATTCTAAGTCAGAAGAAGAGCATGCAAATCATTTGAGAATTGCTTTAGAGACTTTAAGGAAGGAGAAGTTGTATGCGAAGTTTTCAAAATGTGAATTTTGGTTGAAGGAGGTACAATTCTTAGGTCATGTTGTTAGCAGAGAAGGCATCAAAGTTGATCCGGCAAAGATAGAAGCAGTGATGAAATGGGAAAGACCAAAGACTCCAACAGAAGTCAGAAGTTTTCTGGGTTTAGCAGGGTACTATCGAAGATTTGTTCAAGATTTCTCTAAGATAGCTACCCCTATGACCAAATTGACAAGGAAGAATGAAAAGTTTGTATGGAACGAGAAGTGTGAAGAAAGTTTTGAAGAGTTAAAACGAAGACTAGTGTCTGCCCCAGTTTTGGTGTTACCAGACGATCAAGGAAATTTTGTCATCTACAGTGACGCTTCACTCAAAGGTTTGGGATGTGTTCTGATGCAACATGGGAAAGTTATTGCATATGCTTCCAGGCAGTTAAGACCTCACGAATTGAAGTATCCTACACATGATCTGGAATTAGCTGCCATCGTATTTGCTTTGAAGATTTGGAGGCACTATTTGTACGGAGAAAAGTGTGAGATTTTTACTGACCATAAGAGTTTGAAGTATATCTTTACTCAGAAAGAATTGAATATGAGACAGAGAAGATGGTTGGAATTGATCAAGGACTATGACTGCACAATCAACTATCATCCAGGCAAAGCGAATGTTGTAGCAGATGCTTTAAGCAGAAAAGAAAGATTGAATATAATGGTTTCGTCTGAAGAATTGATCAAAGAGTTTGAGAAATTGGAAATAGAGGTATGTGATTCGGATTCAGTGGAAGAGATGGTGTATACAATGACTTTTCAGCCAGAATTGTTAGAAAAGATCAAGAGATGTCAAGAACAGATGATGAGTCAAGACAGAACCAAGTTGACTGGAGAAGAGTTAAAAAGTCAGAAGGACGATAAAGGAATCTTTAGGTTTTCCTCACGAATTTGGATCCCCAATGTTCAAGAGCTCAAGAATGAAATTTTGCATGATGCACATAGTTCAAGATACTCTATTCATCCAGGGAGCACAAAGATGTACAAAGACTTGAAGGAAAATTTTTGGTGGCCCAACATGAAAAGAGATGTGGCAGAATGGATCAGTAAATGCTATACATGCCAGAGAGTAAAAGCTGAACACCAGAGGCCCAGCGGATTGTTGCAACCACTAGAGATTCCAGAATGGAAATGGGAGAATCTTGCTATGGATTTTGTAGTAGGTCTACCAAGGACTAAAGCTAATCATGATGCTATCTGGGTAATAATAGACAGATTGACCAAGTCAGCGCACTTTCTACCTATCAACGAAAGATTTTCACTGGACAAGTTGGTTCATTTGTATCTGAAAGAGATTGTGATGAGACATGGTGTTCCTGTATCAATAGTGTCAGACAGAGACCCGAGATTCAATTCAAGATTTTGGAAGAAATTTCAAGAATGTTTGGGAACAAAGCTGAATATGAGTACTGCATATCATCCTCAGACAGATGGACAGAGTGAAAGGACAATCCAAACCATTGAAGATATGTTAAGAGTTTGTGCCTTAGATTTTGAAGGAAGTTGGGACGAGCATCTACCATTGGTGGAATTTTCTTATAATAACAGTTATCATGCTAGTATTGGGATGCCCCCGTATGAAGCTTTGTATGGAAGAAAATGCAGATCACCAGTGTGTTGGAATGAAGTCGGTGAGCGTAAGATTTTGGGTCCAGAGTTGGTTCAGCAAACTAAAGAAAAGATTGAGTTGATTCAGAAGAGATTGTTAGCTGCTCAGGATAGGCAAAAGAAGTATGCTGACCAGTCAAGGAAAGATATGAATTTTGAAGAAGGTGACCAAGTGTTGTTAAAGATTTCTCCGTGGAAAGGTGTGAGTAGATTTGGCAAGAGAGGAAAGCTTAATCCACGATATATAGGACCTTTTGAAGTTTTGAAGCAAGTTGGGAAAGTTGCATATGAATTGGCTCTACCGCCACAGATGCAGCACATTCACAATGTTTTTCACGTGTCTATGCTTCGAAAGTACAACCCTGATATGAGCCATGTGATAGAATATGAACCCCTGGAGATTCAACCTGACTTGTCCTATGTAGAACAGCCTGTAGAAATTCAGGATCGTAAGGATAAAGTTTTGAGGAATAAGTCTGTTAAGCTTGTAAAGGTTTTGTGGAGAAATCCTCGAGTTGAGGAATCCACCTGGGAACTTGAGAGTGAAATGCTCGAGAAGTATCCCTATTTGTTTACTTAGGCTGATTCTGGGGACAGAATCTTGTTAAGGGGGGGAGAATGTAACGATCAAGGTAATTAAATCTATTTGAATAATATGGAGTATATGATTTATGTGTTTTAATGTGTTAAGATATGATATGTGGTGATTTTATAGGTCTAGTTGACTGTCTGTTTGACTGTATTATGCTTAAGTGATTTAATTAAGTGATTAATTGATTTTTCATGCTTAATGGAGTAACTGTTTGATTTTTATAAAATTATTGGTGTGTCCAATAATTATGAAATTTTATATGTAGCTCTTATGTGATTTTAGAGACTTTCTAAAAATGGTGATGTATTTAATTCAAGTCCCAGTGATTTTATATAAATCTTTTATTCCTGTTTTATTCTAGAGATATTACTCTTCTAAATTCCATATTTAATTATCGGAATGTCCAAAAATCATGAAATCTGTTCCAAAATGTTCCTTATATATTCTAGGACTTTGTAAAAATAAAAGTTTATTTTAATTGAGCTCAAAATTGTTTTTATGATTTTTCTCCTCTTATTTCCTATTTATGCACTAAAACTTCAAAGATTTTTAATTAATTCTTTATTCATCAGAAAAATATTTCAAAAATATGGGGAAGCTTCTAAATTCATGATCTTAATTTTAAAAATATAAAACTTATTTTTGTACTTCAATTATATAAAAATTCGAATTGTTTAAAGGTTTTATTCAGAAAAACAGCAATTGTGAAATTACTGTTTTGCCCTTGTCTTTGTTTGGTAAAAGCCACCGCCCACTAACCATTTCACTTGCTCTGCATTTCTTGGTTGAGGTCTCGTTTTTCTCTCTCTCGGCGATTTCCCTTTTTCTCAATTTCTTTAGCTGATTTCTAGTGATTAGCATGTTCTCGACTTCATTCTAGCTTGATTTGTGTGTATATGATTCCCTTGAGCAATGCATGTAACTCGTATGTATGTATATGTGTGCTGCGTGTATGAATTTCATGGGAGAGTTGCATGCAATGGCTGCTATGATTTGATTTTTGTGATTTAGGCTGATACAATGTTATGCATACGGTTTTTGTAGCTTAGATGTTGAGATACCGGAAATCGGTACTCCATCGGAAGCTCACCGCCGACTATGAGCTCCGGTGAGTCGGTGGTATAGGCAATGATGTTCTTTGAGCCTTATATTACGTTGTTAAGAACTTACAATTATTAAATTGGTTGTGTGAGTTGATTAATTGTAATGCATGTAATTTTCCGGTTAGTTTGTCATTTTTCCGATCGGCATGGACCCGGTTTATGTTGCTTGGCTATGTTGCCGGATATGATGGGTGATAAGAACTAGTTACTAGCTTTATTTGGGCATAATGTTGTGTCCTAATCAATTACATGTCATAACTTCGATTAAAGTTTTATAAATTATCGACCCTAGTCATAATTTTCCGATCAAATATGGATGAGTTTGAGCAATTCGTATGTGTATGAGAAGTAATTATTTTATGATAGTTGAATATTGAATAATTCGAATTGCTATGGTTAAATTAGGGAGAAATTATATTGTATAGCATATGAGTTTTTCATGTCAATTGTTTGCTAATAAATTGGAATGCATGTCGGATGGTGGACTAATTATGCTTGAATTAAGATATGTATTTGAGTAATAAGTTTAAGTGGTAATGGCTAGGTGAATATAGTCATTTAAAATAAATTGTTGGATATTAGTAATAATCAAAATTTAACTAGATTGTAAAATGTGTTAGTTGCATATTGAACTTGGCCAATTGCTGCAATTTCTCTAGCATTAGTTGCCATTCGAATATATGCATACCTATTATGTTCGAATTTGGACTAATAGCAATATAGATTTAACTTGGTTTAATGCTAAATGCCATGTCTAATTGAGATTTAATTCCTTTGTTACTTAAACATTCGAATGTATATGTGTATTTGTAAGAATGATGTGAATTTATAGATAGGAATTATAAAGGCATTACTAATAGGGGTTATAAGTTAAGTGATTTGTGATGTTAATTGTATAAGGGTATAGACATTGCTTTATATGGCATAGATTTGAAACAACATGTGATTGGCCGTATATATATGTTTGAATGATTGTTTGTGTCGGTTGTATTCCGACGGGTAGTTCCAATTACAGAGGAAGTGCTGTCAAAATTTTCTAAAAACTAAAGTGATCTTTTTGTAAAACATTATTGACACACCACTTCTGTATAGGAATGACTATCAGTCAGGAATATTGTAGATGATCTAATTGTCTATGTGATATTTGTTTGCCAGTATAGAAGTGATTTTAGTAGAATATGTCTATAGTGGATGATATATGTGTTTAAGGGTTGCATTATCGAAAGGGTAGAATAGTTAGACGTTAAAGAGAACGTCGAGAGTTTATAAGATTCTGAAATAGTATTATTTTTGTGTAGCTACGAAGGATATTGAGGTGAAGGACAAAGGGAAAGCTAAAGTAGAGAGTTAGTATCTGGTATAGACGATCTACCTGTTCCACAGCTGTAGCATTCTTTGTTTGAGGCAAGTAACTACTGCCTAAACTCTTTCAACTTAAACACTGTTTTGTAAATTGCTTTATGACCCTGCAATTGTATTATCTTATCTCAACTGTATTACCTTGTTTCAACTGTTTTAAACTATATCATATCCTACTTTAACTGCTTTATTTAAACTGCAACCTTATATCAGATCCAATTGCACTTTAAACTTTTCAATCCCTGAACTGTTATCGACAACTTACAAACTAGTTTTACAAATCTTAAACCAGTAATCTTGAGCTGTGACTTATGCTATTACCACTTCCTTATCAATAATTGCTTAAACTTAAATCTTAAAAGAACCCTGTTACTTAAGCCTAACTGTTATCCTGAGTAAATGTTTTACATCTGTTTTCAAAAACAACTGTTATACTTATGGATTGACCCTGCACCTTGACTTCATAACTTTAACTTGTTTTAAATTTCCAGTTCATGATTTCAGCTTACCCTATTACAACAGAGACTTGTTTTGAGATTTACCCTGGAATAAACTTTACCTCTGTCTAGTGATCTTAAAAATGGATTTAAATATGGAATCCGACTTTCAAGAAGTCTTTTTCATCAAATGATTTGGTAACTTTAAAAAGAAAGGTTTTGTTTATTATAGGAATTCCGATCAAAATGGTTTCTGCGGATTCCTATAGGTTGGAGGCGTAAGAGGCCGAGTGACGCCGGTCCAGCACTTTTTATGTGTAGACTATAATGAGATAGTCAATGGCTATAATGAGATAGCCCAAGGCCAATGGCAATAAGTGCCTTTATGAGTACTCCTTATGTCCAGAGGGACTTTTAGTCCGTTATGGGGACTTTACGTGGCTGATCACCCGTATTGTCTGGCGTTGTGAGAAAACTTCAACCAAAATGATTGTTTTAAACAGAAAAGGTCCTAATGAGAGGACAGTTTTATAAATGATTTGAAAAGTAAAAGGTCCTAATGAGAGGACAATTTTATAGATGATTTCAAAAGCAAGGTCCTAATGAGAGGACAGTTTTATAAAATGTTTTGAAAGAATCAGTCCTAATGAAAGGACAGTTTTATACAAACGGACTTTGAAATGATTAGTAATGAATAATGAAATGCCTTGTTATAACCTGTCATATACAGCTTCAATTATCAGACATATTTTGGGTTGACCTTGTTTCAATTGTTATACATTATTTTCCTGTTATCCATCTAACCCTGTAAATTACTCTTATACTTACACTTGGTTATTGCTTTCCAGTTTCTTGTTTACCCTGTACCAGTTATTGGAATTGTTTAACCCTGCCAGCAGTTTTATAAAAGAAAGTTTTGCGAGTAATGATTACCCTGACTAGTATGTTAATTACAATTTTGGGACAATGAGGTCCAGCAATGATTTAAAGCATGGTTTTGAGCAAAAGATTTTGTTTAAATTATATATAAGCCTGTAGAACTGTTTTTAACCAGTATGGTTACTTGCTGAGCTTTTGTAGCTCATCCTTTTATTTTCTAACATCTACAGCTTTTGAGAATCATGGTCCGTATTAAGCAAACTGCTCGGAAGAACATGTCTTACATGAACTTTGCTAGGCTGGCTGAGAGGGAACAGGTAGGATCGAGGCCGAGTTGGAAGGAAAAGACTTTGCTTAGTCTTGTACTTTTATTAGTAGATTTTGAGATGTTTCAGGAGTTGTAATATTATTTCGTTGATGTAAATTTAAATATAAATGAATGTAGTAGTGTGCTTGTTTCATACCATTACCTTGAAAGGTCCAGGCGAGTAGTCGGGGTCATATTTATGCGTATTTTCTATTATTGTTATTTAGGGTGCATGCATATAGAGTGTCAGTGACGCCCCGATCTAGACCCCGGGTCGGGAGGGCGCCACAGAACGAGTCAAGAATGAAGCCTCAAATTGTTACGAATTAGGTTCATGTTCAAATGAGCCAAGAATGGTCCCAGAAGAGTTATGTTGTTTCCATATTCAATGGAGTCAAGAATGTAGCTTACGAATTCTTTTCATGTTAAAATCAGCCAAGAATGTTCCTACATGAGTTTACAAGTTGTTTCGATGTGCAAACGAGTCAATAATGAAGCTACAAGTTCGAACGAGTCAAGAATGATGCTAGAAGAGTTTACAAGTTGTTTCCATGTTCAAATGAGTCAAGAATGAAGCTACAACTTGTTTGCAAGTTTGAACGAGTCAAGAATGATCATACAAGAGTTTACAAGTTGTTTCCATATTCAAATGAGTCAAGAATGAAGCCACAAGTTGTTTCCAGTTCGAACGAGTCAAGAATGAAGTATCAAATTCATACGAATTAGGTTCATGTTCAAATCAGCCAAGAATGGTCCCAGAAGAGTTATGTTGTTTCCATTTTCAATGGAGTCAAGAATGTAGGTTACCAATTCTTTTCATGTTAAAATCAGCCAAGAATGTTCCTACATGAGTTTACAAGTTGTTTCGATGTGCAAACGAGTCAATAATGAAGATACAAGTTCGAACGAGTCAAGAATGATGCTACAAGAGTTTACAAGTAGTTTCCAAGTTCAAACGGGTAAAGAATGAAGCTACAAGTTCTTTTCACGGTTAAACGAGTCGAGAATGAATCTATAAGTTGTTTCCGAGCTCGAACGAGTCAAGAATAATGCTACAAGAGTTTACAAGTTGTTTCCATGTTCAAACAAGTCAAGATGAAGCTACAAGTTATTTCCATTTTCGAACGAGTCAAGAATGAAGCCTCAAATTGTTACGAATTGGTTTCATGTTCAAATGAGCATTCAAGAATGATCATACAAGAGTTTACAAGTTGTTTCCATATTCAAATGAGTCAAGAATGAAGCCACAAGTTGTTTCCAAGTTCGAACGAGTCAAGAATGAAGCCTCAAATTGTTACGAATTAGGTTCATGTTCAAATGAGCCAAGAATGGTCCCAGAAGAGTTATGTTGTTTCCATATTCAATGGAGTCAAGAATGTAGCTTACGAATTCTTTACATGTTAAAATCAGCCAAGAATGTTCCTACATGAGTTTACAAGTTGTTTCGATGTGCAAACGAGTCAATAATGAAGCTACAAGTTCGAACGAGTCAAGAATGATGCTACAAGATTTTACAAGTAGTTTCCAAGTTCAAACGGATAAAGAATGAAGCTACAAGTTCTTTTCAAGGTTAAACGAGTCGAGAATGAAGCTATAAGTTGTTTCCGAGCTCGAACGAGTCAAGAATAATGCTACAAGAGTTTACAAGTTGTTTCCATGTTCAAACAAGTCAAGATGAAGCTACAAGTTATTTCCATTTTCGAACGAGTCAGGAATGAAGCCTCAAATTGTTACGAATTGGTTTCATGTTCAAATGAGCCAATAATTGTCCTACAATTGTTTACTAGGTGTTTCCATGTTAAAACGAGTAAAAAATGAAGCTATAAGTTGTTTACAAGTTCGAAGAAGTCAAGAATGATGCTAGAAGAGTTTACAAGTTGTTTCAATGTTCGAATTAGTCAAGAATGAAGCTACAACTTGTTTGCAAGTTCGAACGGGTCAAGAATGATCATACAAGAGTTTACAAGTTGTTTCCATATTCAAATGAGTCAAGAATGAAGCCACAAGTTGTTTCCAGTTCGAACGAATCAAGAATGAAGTATCAAATTCATACGAATTAGTTTCATGTTCAAATCAGCCAAGAATGGTCCCAGAAGAGTTATGTTGTTTCCATTTTCAATGGAGTCAAGAATGTAGCTTACGAATTCTTTTCATGTTAAAATCAGCCAAGAATGTTCCTACATGAGTTTACAAGTTGTTTTGATGTGCAAACGAGTCAATAATGAAGCTACAAGTTCGAACGAGTCAAGAATGATGCTACAAGAGTTTACAAGTAGTTTCCAAGTTCAAACGGGTAAAGAATGAAGCTACAAGTTGTTTTCACGGTTAAACGAGTCGAGAATGAAGCTATAAGTTGTTTCCGAGCTCGAACGAGTCAAGAATAATGCTACAAGAGTTTACAAGTTGTTTCCGTGTTCAAACAAGTCAAGATGAAGCTACAAGTTATTTCCATTTTCGAACGAGTCAAGAATGAAGCCTCAAATTGTTACGAATTGGTTTCATGTTCAAATGAGCCAATAATTGTCCTACAATTGTTTACTAGGTGTTTCCATGTTAGAACGAGTAAAAAATGAAGCTATAAGTTGTTTACAAGTTCGAAGAAGTCAAGAATGATGCTAGAAGAGTTTACAAGTTGTTTCAATGTTCGAATTAGTCAAGAATGAAGCTACAACTTGTTTGCAAGTTCGAACGAGTCAAGAATGATCATACAAGAGTTTACAAGTTGTTTCCATATTCAAATGAGTCAAGAATGAAGCCACAAGTTGTTTCCAAGTTCGAACGAGTCAAGAATGAAGCCTCAAATTGTTACGAATTAGGTTCATGTTCAAATGAGCCAAGAATGGTCCCAGAAGAGTTATGTTGTTTCCATATTCAATGGAGTCAAGAATGTAGCTTACGAATTCTTTTCATGTTAAAATCAGCCAAGAATGTTCCTATATGAGTTTACAAGTTGTTTCGATGTGCAAACGAGTCAATAAGGAAGTTACAAGTTCAAACGAGTCAAGAATGATGCTAGAAGAGTTTACAAGTTGTTTCCATGTTCAAATGAGTCAAGAATGAAGCTACAACTTGTTTGCAAGTTCGAACGAGTCAAGAATGAACATACAAGAGTATACAAGTTGTTTCCATATTCAAATGAGTCAATAATGAAGCCACGAGTTGTTTCCGGTTCGAACGAGTCAAGAATGAAGTATCAAATTCATACGAATTAGGTTCATGTTCAAATCAGCCAAGAATGGTCCCAGAAGAGTTATGTTGTTTCCATTTTCAATGGAGTCAAGAATGTAGCTTACGAATTCTTTTCATGTTAAAATCAGCCAAGAATGTTCCTACATGAGTTTACAAGTTGTTTCGATGTGCAAACGAGTCAATAATGAAGCTACAAGTTCGAACGAGTCAAGAATGATGCTACAAGAGTTTAAAAGTAGTTTCCAAGTTCAAACGGGTAAAGAATGAAGCTACAAGTTGTTTTCACGGTTAAACGAGTCGAGAATGAAGCTATAAGTTGTTTCCGAGCTCGAACGAGTCAAGAATAATGCTACAAGAGTTTACAAGTTGTTTCCATGTTCAAACAAGTCAAGATGAAGCTACAAGTTATTTCCATTTTCGAACGAGTCAAGAATGAAGCCTCAAATTATTACGAATTGGTTTCATGTTGAAATGAGCCAAGAATGGTCTTACAAGAGTTTACAAGTGGTTTCCATGGTAATACGAGTAAAAAATGAAGCTATAAGTTGTTTACAAGTTTGAACAACTCAAGAATGATGCTAGAAGAGTTTACAAGTTGTTTCAATGTTCGAATTAGTCAAGAATGAAGCTACAACTTGTTTGCAAGTTCGAACGAGTCAAGAATGATCATACAAGAGTTTACAAGTTATTTCCATATTCAAATGAGTCAAGAATGAAGCCACAAGTTGTTTCCAGTTCGAACGAGTCAAGAATGAAGTATCAAATTCATACGAATTAGGTTCATGTTCAAATCAGCCAAGAATGGTCCCAGATGAGTTATGTTGTTTCCATATTCAATGGAGTCAAGAATGTAGCTTACGAATTCTTTTCATGTTAAAATCAGCCAAGAATGTTCCTACATGAGTTTACAAGTTGTTTCGATGTGCAAACAAGTCAATAATGAAGCTACAAGTTCGAACGAGTCAAGAATGATGCTAGAAGAGTTTACAAGTTATTTCCATGTTCAAATGAGTCAAGAATGAAGCTACAACTTGTTTGCAAGTTCGAACGAGTCAAGAATGATCATACAAGAGTATACAAGTTGTTTCCATATTCAAATGAGTCAATAATGAAGCCACAAGTTGTTTCCAGTTCGAACGAGTCAAGAATGAAGTATCAAATTCATACGAATTAGGTTCATGTTCAAATGAGCCAAGAATGGTCCCAGAAGAGTTATGTTGTTTCCATTTTCAATGGAGTCAAGAATGTAGCTTATGAATTCTTTTCATGTTAAAATCAGCCAAGAATGTTCCTACATGAGTTTACAAGTTGTTTCGATGTGCAACCGAGTCAATAATGAAGCTACAAGTTCGAACGAGTCAAGAATGATGCTACAAGAGTTTACAAGTAGTTTCCAAGTTCAAACGGGTAAAGAATGAAGCAACAAGTTGTTTTCACGGTTAAACGAGTCGAGAATGAAGCTATAAGTTGTTTCCGAGCTCGAACGAGTCAAGAATAATGCTACACGAGTTTACAAGTTGTTTCCATGTTCAAACAAGTCAAGATGAAGCTACAAGTTATTTCCATTTTCGAACGAGTCAAGAATGAAGCCTCAAATTGTTACGAATTGGTTTCATGTTCAAATGAGCATTCAAGAATGATCATACAAGAGTTTACAAGTTGTTTCCATATTCAAATGAGTCAAGAATGAAGCCACAAGTTGTTTCCAAGTTCGAACGAGTCAAGAATGAAGCCTCAAATTGTTACGAATTAGGTTCATGTTCAAATGAGCCAAGAATGGTCCCAGAAGAGTTATGTTGTTTCCATATTCAATGGAGTCAAGAATGTAGCTTACGAATTCTTTTCATGTTAAAATAAGCCAAGAATGTTCCTACATGAGTTTACAAGTTGTTTCGATGTGCAAACGAGTCAATAATGAAGCTACAAGTTCGAACGAGTCAAGAATGATGCTACAAGATTTTACAAGTAGTTTCCAAGTTCAAACGGGTAAAGAATGAAGCTACAAGTTCTTTTCACGGTTAAACGAGTCGAGAATGAAGCTATAAGTTGTTTCCGAGCTCGAACGAGTCAAGAATAATGCTACAAGAGTTTACAAGTTGTTTCCATGTTCAAACAAGTCAAGATGAAGCTACAAGTTATTTCCATTTTCGAACGAGTCAATAATGAAGCCTCAAATTGTTACGAATTGGTTTCATGTTGAAATGAGCCAAGAATGGTCTTACAAGAGTTTACAAGTGGTTTCCATGGTAATACGAGTAAAAAATGAAGCTATAAGTTGTTTACAAGTTTGAACAACTCAAGAATGATGCTAGAAGAGTTTACAAGTTGTTTCAATGTTCGAATTAGTCAAGAATGAAGCTACAACTTGTTTGCAAGTTCGAACGAGTCAAGAATGATCATACAAGAGTTTACAAGTTATTTCCATATTCAAATGAGTCAAGAATGAAGCCACAAGTTGTTTCCAGTTCGAACGAGTCAAGAATGAAGTATCAAATTCATACGAATTAGGTTCATGTTCAAATCAGCCAAGAATGGTCCCAGAAGAGTTATGTTGTTTCCATATTCAATGGAGTCAAGAATGTAGCTTACGAATTCTTTTCATGTTAAAATCAGCCAAGAATGTTCCTACATGAGTTTACAAGTTGTTTCGATGTGCAAACAAGTCAATAATGAAGCTACAAGTTCGAACGAGTCAAGAATGATGCTAGAAGAGTTTACAAGTTATTTCCATGTTCAAATGAGTCAAGAATGAAGCTACAACTTGTTTGCAAGTTCGAACGAGTCAAGAATGATCATACAAGAGTATACAAGTTGTTTCCATATTCAAATGAGTCAATAATGAAGCCACAAGTTGTTTCCAGTTCGAACGAGTCAAGAATGAAGTATCAAATTCATACGAATTAGGTTCATGTTCAAATGAGCCAAGAATGGTCCCAGAAGAGTTATGTTGTTTCCATTTTCAATGGAGTCAAGAATGTAGCTTATGAATTCTTTTCATGTTAAAATCAGCCAAGAATGTTCCTACATGAGTTTACAAGTTGTTTCGATGTGCAAACGAGTCAATAATGAAGCTACAAGTTCGAACGAGTCAAGAATGATGCTACAAGAGTTTACAAGTAGTTTCCAAGTTCAAACGGGTAAAGAATGAAGCAACAAGTTGTTTTCACGGTTAAACGAGTCGAGAATGAAGCTATAAGTTGTTTCCGAGCTCGAACGAGTCAAGAATAATGCTACAAGAGTTTACAAGTTGTTTCCATGTTCAAACAAGTCAAGATGAAGCTACAAGTTATTTCCATTTTCGAACGAGTCAAGAATGAAGCCTCAAATTGTTACGAATTGGTTTCATGTTCAAATGAGCATTCAAGAATGATCATACAAGAGTTTACAAGTTGTTTCCATATTCAAATGAGTCAAGAATGAAGCCACAAGTTGTTTCCAAGTTCGAACGAGTCAAGAATGAAGCCTCAAATTGTTACGAATTAGGTTCATGTTCAAATGAGCCAAGAATGGTCCCAGAAGAGTTATGTTGTTTCCATATTCAATGGAGTCAAGAATGTAGCTTACGAATTCTTTTCATGTTAAAATAAGCCAAGAATGTTCCTACATGAGTTTACAAGTTGTTTCGATGTGCAAACGAGTCAATAATGAAGCTACAAGTTCGAACGAGTCAAGAATGATGCCACAAGATTTTACAAGTAGTTTCCAAGTTCAAACGGGTCAAGAATGAAGCTACAAGTTCTTTTCACGGTTAAACGAGTCGAGAATGAAGCTATAAGTTTTTTCCGAGCTCGAACGAGTCAAGAATAATGCTACAAGAGTTTACAAGTTGTTTCCATGTTCAAACAAGTCAAGATGAAGCTACAAGTTATTTCCATTTTCGAACGAGTCAAGAATGAAGCCTCAAATTGTTACGAATTGGTTTCATGATCAAATGAGCCAATAATTGTCCTACAATTGTTTACTAGGTGTTTCCATGTTAAAACGAGTAAAAAATGAAGCTATAAGTTGTTTACAAGTTCGAAGAAGTCAAGAATGATGCTAGAAGAGTTTACAAGTTGTTTCAATGTTCGAATTAGTCAAGAATGAAGCTACAACTTGTTTGCAAGTTCGAACGAGTCAAGAATGATCATACAAGAGTTTACAAGTTGTTTCCATATTCAAATGAGTCAAGAATGAAGCCACAAGTTGTTTCCAGTTCGAACGAGTCATGAATGAAGTATCAAATTCATACGAATTAGGTCCATGTTCAAATCAGCCAAGAATGGTCCCAGAAGAGTTATGTTGTTTCCATTTTCAATGGAGTCAAGAATGTAGCTTACGAATTCTTTTCATGTTAAAATCAGCCAAGAATGTTCCTACATGAGTTTACAAGTTGTTTCGATGTGCAAACGAGTCAATAATGAAGCTACAAGTTCGAACGAGTCAATAATGAAGCTACAAGAGTTTACAAGTAGGTTCCAAGTTCAAACGGGTAAAGAATGAAGCTACAAGTTGTTTTCACGGTTAAACGAGTCGAGAATGAAGCTATAAGTTGTTTCCGAGCTCGAACGAGTCAAGAATAATGCTACAAGAGTTTACAAGTTGTTTCCATGTTCAAACATTTCAAGATGAAGCTACAAGTTATTTCCATTTTCGAACGAGTCAAGAATGAAGCCTCAAATTGTTACGAATTGGTTTCATGTTCAAATGAGCCAAGAATGGTTTTACAAGAGTTTACAAGTGGTTTCCATGTTAATACGAGTCAAAAATGAAGCTATAAGTTGTTTACAAGTTCGAATAACTAAAGACTGATGCTAGAAGAGTTTACAAGTTGTTTCCATGTTCAAATGAGTCAAGAATGAAGCTACAACTTGTTTGCAAGTTCGAAAGAGTCAAGAATGATCATACAAGAGTATACAAGTTGTTTCCATATTTAAATGAGTCAATAATGAAGCCACAAGTTGTTTCCAGTTCGAACGAGTCAAGAATGAAGTATCAAATTCATACAAATTAGGTTCATGTTCAAATGAGCCAAGAATGGTCCCATAAGAGTTATGTTGTTTCCATATTCAATGGAGTCAAGAATGTAGCTTACGAATTCTTTTCATGTTAAAATAAGCCAAGAATGTTCCTACATGAGTTTACAAGTTGTTTCGATGTGCAAACGAGTCAATAATGAAGCTACAAGTTCGAACGAGTCAAGAATGATGCCACAAGATTTTACAAGTAGTTTCCAAGTTCAAACGGGTAAAGAATGAAGCTACAAGTTCTTTTCACGGTTAAACGAGTCGAGAATGAAGCTATAAGTTTTTTCCGAGCTCGAACGAGTCAAGAATAATGCTACAAGAGTTTACAAGTTGTTTCCATGTTCAAACAAGTCAAGATGAAGCTACAAGTTATTTCCATTTTCGAACGAGTCAAGAATGAAGCCTCAAATTGTTACGAATTGGTTTCATGTTCAAATAAGCCAAGAATGGTCTTACAAGAGTTTACAAGTGGTTTCCATGTTAATACGAGTCAAAAATGAAGCTATAAGTTCGAACAACTCAAGACTGATGCTAGAAGAGTTTACAAGTTGTTTCCATGTTCAAATGAGTCAAGAATGAAGCTACAACTTGTTTGCAAGTTCGAACGAGTCAAGAATGATCATACAAGAGTATACAAGTTGGTTCCATATTCAAATGAGTCAATAATGAAGCCACAAGTTGTTTCCAGTTCGAACGAGTCATGAATGAAGTATCAAATTCATACGAATTAGGTCCATGTTCAAATCAGCCAAGAATGGTCCCAGAAGAGTTATGTTGTTTCCATTTTCAATGGAGTCAAGAATGTAGCTTACGAATTCTTTTCATGTTAAAATCAGCCAAGAATGTTCCTACATGAGTTTACAAGTTGTTTCGATGTGCAAACGAGTCAATAATGAAGCTACAAGTTCGAACGAGTCAATAATGAAGCTACAAGAGTTTACAAGTAGGTTCCAAGTTCAAACGGGTAAAGAATGAAGCTACAAGTTGTTTTCACGGTTAAACGAGTCGAGAATGAAGCTATAAGTTGTTTCCGAGCTCGAACGAGTCAAGAATAATGCTACAAGAGTTTACAAGTTGTTTCCATGTTCAAACAAGTCAAGATGAAGCTACAAGTTATTTCCATTTTCGAACGAGTCAAGAATGAAGCCTCAAATTGTTACGAATTGGTTTCATGTTCAAATGAGCCAAGAATGGTTTTACAAGAGTTTACAAAAACCCATGTTAATACGAGTCAAAAATGAAGCTATAAGTTGTTTACAAGTTCGAATAACTAAAGACTGATGCTAGAAGAGTTTACAAGTTGTTTCCATGTTCAAATGAGTCAAGAATGAAGCTACAACTTGTTTGCAAGTTCGAAAGAGTCAAGAATGATCATACAAGAGTATACAAGTTGTTTCCATATTTAAATGAGTCAATAATGAAGCCACAAGTTGTTTCCAGTTCGAACGAGTCAAGAATGAAGTATCAAATTCATACGAATTAGGTCCATGTTCAAATCAGCCAAGAATGGTCCCAGAAGAGTTATGTTATTTCCATTTTCAATGGAGTCGAGAATGTAGCTTACGAATTCGTTTCATTTTAAAATAAGCCAATAATGGTCCTACATGAGTTTACAAGTTGTTTTCATGTGCAAACGAGTCAATAATGAAGCTACAAGTTCGAACGAGTCAAGAATGATGCTATAAGAGTTTACAAGTTGTTTCCACGTTCGAATGAGTCAAGAATGAAGCTACAAGTTATTTCCATGTTCGAACGAGTGAAGAATGAAGCCTCAAATTGTTACCAATTGGTTTCATGTTCAAATGAGCCAAGAATGGTCTTACAAGAGTTTACAAGTGGTTTCCATGTTAATACGAGTCAAAAATGAAGCTATAAGTTGTTTACAAGTTCGAACAACTCAAGAATGATGGTAGAAGAGTATACAAGTTGTTTCCATGTGCAAACGAGTCAATAATGAAGGTACAAGTTCGAACGAGTCAAGAATGATGCTACAAGAGTTTACAAGTTGTTTCCATGTCCAAACAAGTCAAGATAAAGTTACAAGTTATTTCCATATTCGAACGAGTCAAGAATGAAGCTTCAAATTGTTACGAATTGGTTTCATGTTGAAATTAGCCAAGAATTGTCCTACAATTGTTTACAAGGTGTTTCCATGTTAAAACGAGTAAAAAATGAAGCTATAAGTTGTTTCGAGTTCGAACAAGTCAAGAATTATGCTAGAAGAGTTTACAAGTTGTTTCAATGTTCGAATGAGTCAAGAATAAAGCTACAACTTGTTTGCAAGTTCGAACGAGTCAAGAATGATCATACAAGGGTTTACAAGTTGTTTCCATATTCAAATGAGTCAAGAATGAAGCCACAAGTTGTTTCCAAGTTCGAACGAGTCAAGAATGAAGCCTCAAATTGTTACGAATTAGGTCCATGTTCAAATCAGCCAAGAATGGTCCCAGAAGAGTTATGTTATTTCCATGTTCAACGGAGTCAAGAATGTAGCTTATGAATTCGTTTCATTTTAAAATAAGCCAATAATGGTCCTACATGAGTTTACAAGTTGTTTCCATGTGCAAACGAGTCAATAATGAAGCTACAAGTTCGAACGAGTCAAGAATGATGCTACAAGAGTTTACAAGTAGTTTCCAAGTTCAAACGGATAAAGAATGAAGCTACAAGTTGTTTTCACGGTTAAACGAGTCGAGAATGAAGCTATAAGTTGTTTCCGAGCTCGAACGAGTCAAGAATAATGCTACAAGAGTTTACAAGTTGTTTCCATGTTCAAACAAGTCAAGATGAAGCTACAAGTTATTTCCATTTTCGAACGAGTCAAGAATGAAGCCTCAAATTGTTACGAATTGGTTTCATGTTCAAATGAGCATTCAAGAATGATCATACAAGAGTTTACAAGTTGTTTCCATATTCAAATGAGTCAAGAATGAAGCCACAAGTTGTTTCCAAGTTCGAACGAGTCAAGAATGAAGCCTCAAATTGTTACGAATTAGGTTCATGTTCAAATGAGCCAAGAATGGTCCCAGAAGAGTTATGTTGTTTCCATATTCAATGGAGTCAAGAATGTAGCTTACGAATTCTTTACATGTTAAAATCAGCCAAGAATGTTCCTACATGAGTTTACAAGTTGTTTCGATGTGCAAACGAGTCAATAATGAAGCTACAAGTTCGAACGAGTCAAGAATGATGCTACAAGAGTTTACAAGTAGTTTCCAAGTTCAAACGGGTAAAGAATGAAGCTACAAGTTGTTTTCACGGTTAAACGAGTCGAGAATGAAGCTATAAGTTGTTTCCGAGCTCGAACGAGTCAAGAATAATGCTACAAGAGTTTACAAGTTGTTTCCATGTTCAAACAAGTCAAGATGAAGCTACAAGTTATTTCCATTTTCGAACGAGTCAAGAATGAAGCCTCAAATTGTTACGAATTGGTTTCATGTTCAAATAAGCCAAGAATGGTCTTACAAGAGTTTACAAGTGGTTTCCATGTTAATACGAGTCTAAAATGAAGCTATAAGTTGCTTACAAGTTCGAACAACTCAAGACTGATGCTAGAAGAGTTTACAAGTTGTTTCCATGTTCAAATGAGTCAAGAATGAAGCTACAACTTGTTTGCAAGTTCGAACGAGTCAAGAATGATCATACAAGAGTATACAAGTTGTTTCCATATTCAAATGAGTCAATAATGAAGCCACAAGTTGTTTCCAGTTCGAACGAGTCATGAATGAAGTATCAAATTCATACGAATTAGGTCCATGTTCAAATCAGCCAAGAATGGTCCCAGAAGAGTTATGTTGTTTCCATTTTCAATGGAGTCAAGAATGTAGCTTACGAATTCTTTTCATGTTAAAATCAGCCAAGAATGTTCCTACATGAGTTTACAAGTTGTTTCGATGTGCAAACGAGTCAATAATGAAGCTACAAGTTCGAACGAGTCAAGAATGATGCTACAAGAGTTTACAAGTAGTTTCCAAGTTCAAACGGGTAAAGAATGAAGCTACAAGTTGTTTTCACGGTTAAACGAGTCGAGAATGAAGCTATAAGTTGTTTCCGAGCTCGAACGAGTCAAGAATAATGCTACAAGAGTTTACAAGTTGTTTCCATGTTCAAACAAGTCAAGATGAAGCTACAAGTTATTTCCATTTTCGAACGAGTCAAGAATGAAGCCTCAAATTGGTACGAATTGGTTTCATGTTCAAATGAGCATTCAAGAATGATCATACAAGAGTTTACAAGTTGTTTCCATATTCAAATGAGTCAAGAATGAAGCCACAAGTTGTTTCCAAGTTCGAACGAGTCAAGAATGAAGCCTCAAATTGTTACGAATTAGGTTCATGTTCAAATGAGCCAAGAATGGTCCCAGAAGAGTTATGTTGTTTCCATATTCAATGGAGTCAAGAATGTAGCTTACGAATTCTTTACATGTTAAAATCAGCCAAGAATGTTCCTACATGAGTTTACAAGTTGTTTCGATGTGCAAACGAGTCAATAATGAAGCTACAAGTTCGAACGAGTCAAGAATGATGCTACAAGAGTTTACAAGTAGTTTCCAAGTTCAAACGGGTAAAGAATGAAGCTACAAGTTGTTTTCACGGTTAAACGAGTCGAGAATGAAGCTATAAGTTGTTTCCGAGCTCGAACGAGTCAAGAATAATGCTACAAGAGTTTACAAGTTGTTTCCATGTTCAAACAAGTCAAGATGAAGCTACAAGTTATTTCCATTTTCGAACGAGTCAAGAATGAAGCCTCAAATTGTTACGAATTGGTTTCATGTTCAAATAAGCCAAGAATGGTCTTACAAGAGTTTACAAGTGGTTTCCATGTTAATACGAGTCAAAAATGAAGCTATAAGTTGCTTACAAGTTCGAACAACTCAAGACTGATGCTAGAAGAGTTTACAAGTTGTTTCCATGTTCAAATGAGTCAAGAATGAAGCTACAACTTGTTTGCAAGTTCGAACGAGTCAAGAATGATCATACAAGAGTATACAAGTTGTTTCCATATTCAAATGAGTCAATAATGAAGCCACAAGTTGTTTCCAGTTCGAACGAGTCATGAATGAAGTATCAAATTCATACGAATTAGGTCCATGTTCAAATCAGCCAAGAATGGTCCCAGAAGAGTTATGTTGTTTCCATTTTCAATGGAGTCAAGAATGTAGCTTACGAATTCTTTTCATGTTAAAATCAGCCAAGAATGTTCCTACATGAGTTTACAAGTTGTTTCGATGTGCAAACGAGTCAATAATGAAGCTACAAGTTCGAACGAGTCAATAATGAAGCTACAAGAGTTTACAAGTAGGTTCCAAGTTCAAACGGGTAAAGAATGAAGCTACAAGTTGTTTTCACGGTTAAACGAGTCGAGAATGAAGCTATAAGTTGTTTCCGAGCTCGAACGAGTCAAGAATAATGCTACAAGAGTTTACAAGTTGTTTCCATGTTCAAACAAGTCAAGATGAAGCTACAAGTTATTTCCATTTTCGAACGAGTCAAGAATGAAGCCTCAAATTGTTACGAATTGGTTTCATGTTCAAATAAGCCAAGAATGGTCTTACAAGAGTTTACAAGTGGTTTCCATGTTAATACGAGTCTAAAATGAAGCTATAAGTTGCTTACAAGTTCGAACAACTCAAGACTGATGCTAGAAGAGTTTACAAGTTGTTTCCATGTTCAAATGAGTCAAGAATGAAGCTACAACTTGTTTGCAAGTTCGAACGAGTCAAGAATGATCATACAAGAGTATACAAGTTGTTTCCATATTCAAATGAGTCAATAATGAAGCCACAAGTTGTTTCCAGTTCGAACGAGTCATGAATGAAGTATCAAATTCATACGAATTAGGTCCATGTTCAAATCAGCCAAGAATGGTCCCAGAAGAGTTATGTTGTTTCCATTTTCAATGGAGTCAAGAATGTAGCTTACGAATTCTTTTCATGTTAAAATCAGCCAAGAATGTTCCTACATGAGTTTACAAGTTGTTTCGATGTGCAAACGAGTCAATAATGAAGCTACAAGTTCGAACGAGTCAATAATGAAGCTACAAGAGTTTACAAGTAGGTTCCAAGTTCAAACGGGTAAAGAATGAAGCTACAAGTTATTTTCACGGTTAAACGAGTCGAGAATGAAGCTATAAGTTGTTTCCGAGCTCGAACGAGTCAAGAATAATGCTACAAGAGTTTACAAGTTGTTTCCATGTTCAAACAAGTCAAGATGAAGCTACAAGTTATTTCCATTTTCGAACGAGTCAAGAATGAAGCCTCAAATTGGTACGAATTGGTTTCATGTTCAAATGAGCATTCAAGAATGATCATACAAGAGTTTACAAGTTGTTTCCATATTCAAATGAGTCAAGAATGAAGCCACAAGTTGTTTCCAAGTTCGAACGAGTCAAGAATGAAGCCTCAAATTGTTACGAATTAGGTTCATGTTCAAATGAGCCAAGAATGGTCCCAGAAGAGTTATGTTGTTTCCATATTCAATGGAGTCAAGAATGTAGCTTACGAATTCTTTACATGTTAAAATCAGCCAAGAATGTTCCTACATGAGTTTACAAGTTGTTTCGATGTGCAAACGAGTCAATAATGAAGCTACAAGTTCGAACGAGTCAAGAATGATGCTACAAGAGTTTACAAGTAGTTTCCAAGTTCAAACGGGTAAAGAATGAAGCTAAAAGTTGTTTTCACGGTTAAACGAGTCGAGAATGAAGCTATAAGTTGTTTCCGAGCTCGAACGAGTCAAGAATAATGCTACAAGAGTTTACAAGTTGTTTCCATGTTCAAACAAGTCAAGATGAAGCTACAAGTTATTTCCATTTTCGAACGAGTCAAGAATGAAGCCTCAAATTGTTACGAATTGGTTTCATGTTCAAATAAGCCAAGAATGGTCTTACAAGAGTTTACAAGTGGTTTCCATGTTAATACGAGTCAAAAATGAAGCTATAAGTTGCTTACAAGTTCGAACAACTCAAGACTGATGCTAGAAGAGTTTACAAGTTGTTTCCATGTTCAAATGAGTCAAGAATGAAGCTACAACTTGTTTGCAAGTTCGAACGAGTCAAGAATGATCATACAAGAGTATACAAGTTGTTTCCATATTCAAATGAGTCAATAATGAAGCCACAAGTTGTTTCCAGTTCGAACGAGTCATGAATGAAGTATCAAATTCATACGAATTAGGTCCATGTTCAAATCAGCCAAGAATGGTCCCAGAAGAGTTATGTTGTTTCCATTTTCAATGGAGTCAAGAATGTAGCTTACGAATTCTTTTCATGTTAAAATCAGCCAAGAATGTTCCTACATGAGTTTACAAGTTGTTTCGATGTGCAAACGAGTCAATAATGAAGCTACAAGTTCGAACGAGTCAATAATGAAGCTACAAGAGTTTACAAGTAGGTTCCAAGTTCAAACGGGTAAAGAATGAAGCTACAAGTTGTTTTCACGGTTAAACGAGTCGAGAATGAAGCTATAAGTTGTTTCCGAGCTCGAACGAGTCAAGAATAATGCTACAAGAGTTTACAAGTTGTTTCCATGTTCAAACAAGTCAAGATGAAGCTACAAGTTATTTCCATTTTCGAACGAGTCAAGAATGAAGCCTCAAATTGTTACGAATTGGTTTCATGTTCAAATAAGCCAAGAATGGTCTTACAAGAGTTTACAAGTGGTTTCCATGTTAATACGAGTCTAAAATGAAGCTATAAGTTGCTTACAAGTTCGAACAACTCAAGACTGATGCTAGAAGAGTTTACAAGTTGTTTCCATGTTCAAATGAGTCAAGAATGAAGCTACAACTTGTTTGCAAGTTCGAACGAGTCAAGAATGATCATACAAGAGTATACAAGTTGTTTCCATATTCAAATGAGTCAATAATGAAGCCACAAGTTGTTTCCAGTTCGAACGAGTCATGAATGAAGTATCAAATTCATACGAATTAGGTCCATGTTCAAATCAGCCAAGAATGGTCCCAGAAGAGTTATGTTGTTTCCATTTTCAATGGAGTCAAGAATGTAGCTTACGAATTCTTTTCATGTTAAAATCAGCCAAGAATGTTCCTACATGAGTTTACAAGTTGTTTCGATGTGCAAACGAGTCAATAATGAAGCTACAAGTTCGAACGAGTCAAGAATGATGCTACAAGAGTTTACAAGTAGTTTCCAAGTTCAAACGGGTAAAGAATGAAGCTACAAGTTGTTTTCACGGTTAAACGAGTCGAGAATGAAGCTATAAGTTGTTTCCGAGCTCGAACGAGTCAAGAATAATGCTAAAAGAGTTTACAAGTTGTTTCCATGTTCAAACAAGTCAAGATGAAGCTACAAGTTATTTCCATTTTCGAACGAGTCAAGAATGAAGCCTCAAATTGGTACGAATTGGTTTCATGTTCAAATGAGCATTCAAGAATGATCATACAAGAGTTTACAAGTTGTTTCCATATTCAAATGAGTCAAGAATGAAGCCACAAGTTGTTTCCAAGTTCGAACGAGTCAAGAATGAAGCCTCAAATTGTTACGAATTAGGTTCATGTTCAAATGAGCCAAGAATGGTCCCAGAAGAGTTATGTTGTTTCCATATTCAATGGAGTCAAGAATGTAGCTTACGAATTCTTTTCATGTTAAAATAAGCCAATAATGGTCCTACATGAGTTTACAAGTTGTTTTCATGTGCAAACGAGTCAATAATGAAGCTAAAAGTTCGAACGAGTCAAGAATGATGCTATAAGAGTTTACAAGTTGTTTCCACGTTCGAATGAGTCAAGAATGAAGCTACAAGTTATTTCCATGTTCGAACGAGTGAAGAATGAAGCCTCAAATTGTTACCAATTGGTTTCTTGTTCAAATGAGCCAAGAATGGTCTTACAAGAGTTTACAAGTGGTTTCCATGTTAATACGAGTCAAAAATGAAGCTATAAGTTGTTTACAAGTTCGAACAACTCAAGAATGATGGTAGAAGAGTATACAAGTTGTTTCCATGTGCAAACGAGTCAATAATGAAGGTACAAGTTCGAACGAGTCAAGAATGATGCTACAAGAGTTTACAAGTTGTTTCCATGTCCAAACAAGTCAAGATAAAGCTACAAGTTATTTCCATATTCGAACGAGTCAAGAATGAAGCTTCAAATTGTTACGAATTGGTTTCATGTTGAAATTAGCCAAGAATTGTCCTACAATTGTTTACAAGGTGTTTCCATGTTAAAGCGAGTAAAAAATGAAGCTATAAGTTGTTTCGAGTTCGAACAAGTCAAGAATGATGCTAGAAGAGTTTACAAGTTGTTTCAATGTTCGAATGAGTCAAGAATAAACCTACAACTTGTTTGCAAGTTCGAACGAGTCAAGAATGATCATACAAGGGTTTACAAGTTGTTTCCATATTCAAATGAGTCAAGAATGAAGCCACAAGTTGTTTCCAAGTTCGAACGAGTCAAGAATGAAGCCTCAAATTGTTACGAATTAGGTCCATGTTCAAATCAGCCAAGAATGGTCCCAGAAGAGTTATGTTGTTTCCATGTTCAACGGAGTCAAGAATGTAGCTTACGAATTCGTTTCATTTTAAAATAAGCCAATAATGGTCCTACATGAGTTTACAAGTTGTTTCCATGTGCAAACGAGTCAATAATGAAGCTACAAGTTCGAACGAGTCAAGAATGATGCTACAAGAGTTTACAAGTAGTTTCCAAGTTCAAACGGGTAAAGAATGAAGCAACAAGTTGTTTTCACGGTTAAACGAGTCGAGAATGAAGCTATAAGTTGTTTCCGAGCTCGAACGAGTCAAGAATAATGCTACAAGAGTTTACAAGTTGTTTCCATGTTCAAACAAGTCAAGATGAAGCTACAAGTTATTTCCATTTTCGAACGAGTCAAGAATGAAGCATCAAATTGTTACGAATTGGTTTCATGTTCAAATGAGCATTCAAGAATGATCATACAAGAGTTTACAAGTTGTTTCCATATTCAAATGAGTCAAGAATGAAGCAACAAGTTGTTTCCAAGTTCGAACGAGTCAAGAATGAAGCCTCAAATTGTTACGAATTAGGTTCATGTTCAAATGAGCCAAGAATGGTCCCAGAAGAGTTATGTTGTTTCCATATTCAATGGAGTCAAGAATGTAGCTTACGAATTCTTTACATGTTAAAATCAGCCAAGAATGTTCCTACATGAGTTTACAAGTTGTTTCGATGTGCAAACGAGTCAATAATGAAGCTACAAGTTCGAACGAGTCAAGAATGATGCTACAAGAGTTTACAAGTAGTTTCCAAGTTCAAACGGGTAAAGAATGAAGCTACAAGTTGTTTTCACGGTTAAACGAGTCGAGAATGAAGCTATAAGTTGTTTCCGAGCTCGAACGAGTCAAGAATAATGCTACAAGAGTTTACAAGTTGTTTCCATGTTCAAACAAGTCAAGATGAAGCTACAAGTTATTTCCATTTTCGAACGAGTCAAGAATGAAGCCTCAAATTGTTACGAATTGGTTTCATGTTCAAATAAGCCAAGAATGGTCTTACAAGAGTTTACAAGTGGTTTCCATGTTAATACGAGTCAAAAATGAAGCTATAAGTTGCTTACAAGTTCGAACAACTCAAGACTGATGCTAGAAGAGTTTACAAGTTGTTTCCATGTTCAAATGAGTCAAGAATGAAGCTACAACTTGTTTGCAAGTTCGAACGAGTCAAGAATGATCATACAAGAGTATACAAGTTGTTTCCATATTCAAATGAGTCAATAATGAAGCCACAAGTTGTTTCCAGTTCGAACGAGTCATGAATGAAGTATCAAATTCATACGAATTAGGTCCATGTTCAAATCAGCCAAGAATGGTCCCAGAAGAGTTATGTTGTTTCCATTTTCAATGGAGTCAAGAATGTAGCTTACGAATTCTTTTCATGTTAAAATCAGCCAAGAATGTTCCTACATGAGTTTACAAGTTGTTTCGATGTGCAAACGAGTCAATAATGAAGCTACAAGTTCGAACGAGTCAATAATGAAGCTACAAGAGTTTACAAGTAGGTTCCAAGTTCAAACGGGTAAAGAATGAAGCTACAAGTTGTTTTCACGGTTAAACGAGTCGAGAATGAAGCTATAAGTTGTTTCCGAGCTCGAACGAGTCAAGAATAATGCTACAAGAGTTTACAAGTTGTTTCCATGTTCAAACAAGTCAAGATGAAGCTACAAGTTATTTCCATTTTGGAACGAGTCAAGAATGAAGCCTCAAATTGTTACGAATTGGTTTCATGTTCAAATGAGCCAAGAATGGTTTTACAAGAGTTTACAAGTGGTTTCCATGTTAATACGAGTCAAAAATGAAGCTATAAGTTGTTTACAAGTTCGAATAACTAAAGACTGATGCTAGAAGAATTTACAAGTTGTTTCCATGTTCAAATGAGTCAAGAATGAAGCTACAACTTGTTTGCATGTTCGAAAGAGTCAAGAATGATCATACAAGAGTATACAAGTTGTTTCCATATTTAAATGAGTCAATAATGAAGCCACAAGTTGTTTCCAGTTCGAACGAGTCAAGAATGAAGTATCAAATTCATACGAATTAGGTCCATGTTCAAATCAGCCAAGAATGGTCCCAGAAGAGTTATGTTGTTTCCATTTTCAATGGAGTCAAGAATGTAGCTTACGAATTCGTTTCATTTTAAAATAAGCCAATAATGGTCCTACATGAGTTTACAAGTTGTTTTCATGTGCAAACGAGTCAATAATGAAGCTACAAGTTCGAACGAGTCAAGAATGATGCTACAAGAGTTTACAGTAGTTTCCAAGTTCAAACGGGTAAAGAATGAAGCTACAAGTTGTTTTCACGGTTAAACGAGTCGAGAATGAAGCTATAAGTTGTTTCCGAGCTCGAACGAGTCAAGAATAATGCTACAAGAGTTTACAAGTTGTTTCCATGTTCAAACAAGTCAAGATGAAGCTACAAGTTATTTCCATTTTCGAACGAGTCAAGAATGAAGCCTCAAATTGTTACGAATTGGTTTCATGTTAATATGAGCCAAGAATGGTCTTACAAGAGTTTACAAGTGGTTTCCATGTTAATACGAGTCAAAAATGAAGCTATAAGTTATTTACAAGTTCGAACAAATCAAGACTGATGCTATAAGAGTTTACAAGTTGTTTCCACGTTCGAATGAGTCAAGAATGAAGCTACAAGTTATTTCCATGTTCGAACGAGTGAAGAATGAAGCCTCAAATTGTTACCAATTGGTTTCATGTTCAAATGAGCCAAGAATGGTCTTACAAGAGTTTACAAGTGGTTTCCATGTTAATACGAGTCAAAAATGAAGCTATAAGTTGTTTACAAGTTCGAACAACTCAAGAATGATGGTAGAAGAGTATACAAGTTGTTTCCATGTGCAAACGAGTCAATAATGAAGGTACAAGTTCGAACGAGTCAAGAATGATGCTACAAGAGTTTACAAGTTGTTTCCATGTCCAAACAAGTCAAGATAAAGCTACAAGTTATTTCCATATTCGAACGAGTCAAGAATGAAGCTTCAAATTGTTACGAATTGGTTTCATGTTGAAATTAGCCAAGAATTGTCCTACAATTGTTTACAAGGTGTTTCCATGTTAAAACGAGTAAAAAATGAAGCTATAAGTTGTTTCGAGTTCGAACAAGTCAAGAATGATGCTAGAAGAGTTTACAAGTTGTTTCAATGTTCGAATGAGTCAAGAATAAAGCTACAACTTGTTTGCAAGTTCGAACGAGTCAAGAATGATCATACAAGGGTTTACAAGTTGTTTCCATATTCAAATGAGTCAAGAATGAAGCCACAAGTTGTTTCCAAGTTCGAACGAGTCAAGAATGAAGCCTCAAATTGTTACGAATTAGGTCCATGTTCAAATCAGCCAAGAATGGTCCCAGAAGAGTTATGTTGTTTCCATGTTCAACGGAGTCAAGAATGTAGCTTACGAATTCGTTTCATTTTAAAATAAGCCAAGAATGGTCCTACATGAGTTTACAAGTTGTTTCCATGTGCAAACGAGTCAATAATGAAGGTACAAGTTCGAACGAGTCAAGAATGATGCTACAAGAGTTTACAAGTAGTTTCCTAGTTCAAACGGGTAAAGAATGAAGTTAAAAGTTGTTTCCTGGGGTGAAACGAGTCGAGATTGAAGCGAGAAGTTATTTACGTGCTCGAACGAATCAAGAATAATGCTACAAGAGTTTACAAGTTGTTTCCATGTCCAAACAAATCAAGATGAAGCTACAAGTTATTTCCATGTTCGAACGAGTCAAGAATGAACCCTCAAATCGTTACGAATTGGTTTCATGTTCAAATGAGCCAAGAATTGTCCTACAATTGTTTACAAGGTGTTTCCATGTTAAAACGAGTAAAAAATGAAGCTATAAGTTGTTTACAAGTTCGAACAAGTCAAGAATGATGCTAGAAGAGTTTACAAGTTGTTTAAATGTTCGAATGAGTCAAGAATGAAGCTACAAGTTGTTTGCAAGTTCTAACGAGTCAAGAATGATCATACAAGAGTTTACAAGTTGTTTCCATATTCAAATGAGTCAAGAATGAAGCCACAAGTTGTTTCCAAGTTCGAACGAGTCAAGAATGAAGCCTCAAATTGTTACGAATTAGGTTCATGTTCAAATGAGCGAAGAATGGTTCCAGAAGAGTTATGTTGTTTCCATATTCAATGGAGTCAAGAATGTAGCTTACGAATTCTTTTCATGTTAAAATCAGCCAAGAATGTTCCTACATGAGTTTACAAGTTATTTCGATGTGCAAACGAGTCAATAATGAAGCTACAAGAGTTTACAAGTAGGTTCCAAGTTCAAACGGGTAAAGAATGAAGCTACAAGTTGTTTTCACGGTTAAACGAGTCGAGAATGAAGCTATAAGTTGTTTCCGAGCTCGAACGAGTCAAGAATAATGCTACAAGAGTTTACAAGTTGTTTCCATGTTCAAACAAGTCAAGATGAAGCTACAAGTTATTTCCAGTTTCGAACGAGTCAAGAATGAAGCCTCAAATTGTTACGAATTGGTTTCATGTTCAAATGAGCCAAGAATGGTTTTACAAAAGTTTACAAGTGGTTTCCATGTTAATACGAGTCAAAAATGAAGCTATAAGTTGTTTACAAGTTCGAATAACTAAAGACTGATGCTAGAAGAGTTTACAAGTTGTTTCCATGTTCAAATGAGTCAAGAATGAAGCTACAACTTGTTTGCAAGTTCGAAAGAGTCAAGAATGATCATACAAGAGTATACAAGTTGTTTCCATATTTAAATGAGTCAATAATGAAGCCACAAGTTGTTTCCAGTTCGAACGAGTCAAGAATGAAGTATCAAATTCATACGAATTAGGTCCATGTTCAAATCAGCCAAGAATGGTCCCAGAAGATTTATGTTGTTTCCATTTTCAATGGAGTCAAGAATGTAGCTTACGAATTCGTTTCATTTTAAAATAAGCCAATAATGGTCCTACATGAGTTTACAAGTTGTTTTCATGTGCAAACGAGTCAATAATGAAGCTACAAGTTCGAACGAGTCAAGAATGATGCTATAAGAGTTTACAAGTTGTTTCCACGTTCGAATGAGTCAAGAATGAAGCTACAAGTTATTTCCATGTTCGAACGAGTGAAGAATGAAGCCTCAAATTGTTACGAATTGGTTTCATGTTCAAATGAGCCAAGAATGGTCTTACAAGAGTTTACAAGTGGTTTCCATGTTAATACGAGTCAAAAATGAAGCTATAAGTTGTTTACAAGTTCGAACAACTCAAGAATGATGGTAGAAGAGTATACAAGTTGTTTCCATGTGCAAACGAGTCAATAATGAAGGTACAAGTTCGAACGAGTCAAGAATGATGCTACAAGAGTTTACAAGTTGTTTCCATGTCCAAACAAGTCAAGATAAAGCTACAAGTTATTTCCATATTCGAACGAGTCAAGAATGAAGCTTCAAATTGTTACGAATTGGTTTCATGTTGAAATTAGCCAAGAATTGTCCTACAATTGTTTACAAGGTGTTTCCATGTTAAAACGAGTAAAAAATGAAGCTATAAGTTGTTTCGAGTTCGAACAAGTCAAGAATTATGCTAGAAGAGTTTACAAGTTGTTTCAATGTTCGAATGAGTCAAGAATAAAGCTACAACTTGTTTGCAAGTTCGAACGAGTCAAGAATGATCATACAAGGGTTTACAAGTTGTTTCCATATTCAAATGAGTCAAGAATGAAGCCACAAGTTGTTTCCAAGTTCGAACGAGTCAAGAATGAAGCCTCAAATTGTTACGAATTAGGTCCATGTTCAAATCAGCCAAGAATGGTCCCAGAAGAGTTATGTTGTTTCCATGTTCAACGGAGTCAACAATGTAGCTTACGAATTCGTTTCATTTTAAAATAAGCCAATAATGGTCCTACATGAGTTTACAAGTTGTTTCCATGTGCAAACGAGTCAATAATGAAGCTACAAGTTCGATCGAGTCAAGAATGATGCTACAAGAGTTTACAAGTAGTTTCCTAGTACAAACGGGTAAAGAATGAAGTTAAAAGTTGTTTCCTGGGGTGAAACGAGTCGAGAATGAAGCGAGAAGTTATTTACGTGCTCGAAAGAATCAAGAATAATGCTACAAGAGTTTACAAGTTGTTTCCATGTCCAAACAAATCAAGATGAAGCTACAAGTTATTTCCATGTTCGAACGAGTCAAGAATGAAGCCTCAAATCGATACGAATTGGTTTCATGTTCAAATGAGCCAAGAATTGTCCTACAATTGTTTACAAGGTGTTTCCATGTTAAAACGAGTAAAAAATGAAGCTATAAGTTGTTTACAAGTTCGAACAAGTCAAGAATGATGCTAGAAGAGTTTACAAGTTGTTTCAATTTTCGAATGAGTCAAGAATGAAGCTACAAGTTGTTTGCAAGTTCTAACGAGTCAAGAATGATCATACAAGAGTTTACAAGTTGTTTCCATATTCAAATGAGTCAAGAATGAAGCCACAAGTTGTTTCCAAGTTCGAACGAGTCAAGAATGAAGCCTCAAATTGTTACGAATTAGGTTCATGTTCAAATGAGCGAAGAATGGTTCCAGAAGAGTTATGTTGTTTCCATATTCAATGGAGTCAAGAATGTAGCTTACGAATTCCTTATATGTTAAAATCAGCCAAGAATGTTCCTACATGAGTTTACAAGTTATTTCGATGTGCAAACGAGTCAATAATGAAGCTACAAGAGTTTACAAGTAGGTTCCAAGTTCAAACGGGTAAAGAATGAAGCTACAAGTTGTTTTCACGGTTAAACGAGTCGAGAATGAAGCTATAAGTTGTTTCCGAGCTCGAACGAGTCAAGAATAATGCTACAAGAGTTTACAAGTTGTTTCCATGTTCAAACAAGTCAAGATGAAGCTACAAGTTATTTCCATTTTCGAACGAGTCAAGAATGAAGCCTCAAATTGTTACGAATTGGTTTCATGTTCAAATGAGCCAAGAATGGTTTTACAAGAGTTTACAAGTGGTTTCCATGTTAATACGAGTCAAAAATGAAGCTATAAGTTGTTTACAAGTTCGAATAACTAAAGACTGATGCTAGAAGAGTTTACAAGTTGTTTCCATGTTCAAATGAGTCAAGAATGAAGCTACAACTTGTTTGTGTGGCGCCCTCCCGACCCGGGGTCTAGATCGGGGCGTCACTGACACTCTATATGCATGCACCCTAAATAACAATAATAGAAAATACGCATAAATATGACCCCGACTACTCGCCTGGACCTTTCAAGGTAATGGTATGAAACAAGCACACAACTACATTCATTTATATTTAAATTTACAGTAACCAAAATAATATTACAACTCCTGAAACATCTCAAGATCTACTAATAAAAGTACAAGACTAAACAAAGTCTTTTCCTTTCAACTCGGCCTCGATCCTACCTGTTCCCTCTCAGCCAGCCTAGCAAAGTTCATGTAAGACATGTTCTTCCGAGCAGTCTGCTTAATACGGACCATGATTTTCAAAAGCTGTAGATGTTAGAAAATAAAAGAATGAGCTACAAAAGCTCAGCAAGTAACCTTATAGGTTAAAAACAGTTCTACAGGCTTATACATATAATTTAAAAGTCTTTTCTCAAAACCATGCTTTAAATCATTTCTGGACCTCATTGTCCCAAAGTTGTAATTAACATACTAGTCAGGGTAATCATTACTCGCAAAACTTTCTTTTATAAAACTGCTGGCAGGGTTAAACAATTTCAATAACTGGTACAGAGTAAACAAGAAACTGGAAAGTAATAACCAGGTGTAAATATAAGAGTAATCTGCAGGGTTAGATGGATAACAGGAAAATAATGTATAACAATTGAAACAAGGTGAAGTCAAGATAGGACTGACAGTATGAGCTGAAAAAGGCATGATATAACAGGGCATTTCAATTTTCATTATTAATCATTTCAAAGTCCATTTATATAAAACTATCCTTTCCTTAGGATTGATTCTTTCAAAACATTTTATAAAACTGTCCTCTCATTAGGACCTTGCTTTTAAAATCATCTATAAAATTGTCCTTTCATTAGGACCTTTACTTTTCAAATCATTTATAAAACTGTCCTCTCATTAGGACCTTTTCTGTTTAAAACAATCATTTTGGTTGAAGTTTTCTCACAACGCCAGACAATACGGGTGATCAGCCACGTAAAGTCCCCATAACGGACTAAAGTCCCTCTAGACATAAGGAGTACTCATAAAGGCACTTATTGCCATTGGCCTTGGGCTATCTCATTATAGCCATTGACTATCTCATTATAGTCTACACATAAAAAGTGCTGGACCGGCGTCACTCGGCCTCTTACGCCTCCAACCTATAGGAATCCGCAGAAACCATTTTGATCGGAATTCCTATAATAACCAAAACCTTTCTTTTTAAAGTTACCAAATCATTTGATGACAAAGACTTCTCGAAAGTCGGATTCCATATTTAAATCCATTTTAAGATCATTAGACCGAGGTCAAGTTTATTCCAGGGTAAATCTCAAAACAAGTCTCTGTTGTAATAAAGTAGGCAGAAATCATGAACTGGGAATCCAAAAACAAGTTAAAGTTATGAAGTCAAGGTGCAGGGTCAATCCATAGGTATAACAGTTGTTTTTGAAAACAGTTGTAAAACATTTAATCAGGACGGCAGTTAGGCCTAAATAACAGGGTTCTTTTAAGGTTTAAGTTTAAGCAATTATTGTTAAGAAAGTGGTGATAGCACAAGTCACAGCTCAAGATCACTGGTGTAAGATTTGTAAAATTAGCTTATAAGTGGTCAGTAGCAGTTCAGAGATTGAAAAGTTTAAAGTGCAATTAACACTAGTATAAGGTTGCAGTTTAAGTAAAGCAATTAAAGTAAAGCAGGCTGTAACTTAAAACAGTTGAGATAAGATAATACAGTTGCAGGGTCATAAAGTAGTTTATAGAAACAGTTCACTATGCGGTTCATAAAACAGTGTTTAAGTTGAAAGAGATAGGCAGTAGTTACTTGCCTCAAACAAGGAATGCTACAGCTGTGGAACAGGTAGATCGTCTACACCAGACACTAACTCTCTACTTTAGCCTTCCCTTTGTCCTTCACCTCAATATCCTTCGTAGCTACACAAAATAATACTATTTCAGAATCTCATAAACTCTCGACGTTCTCATTAACGTCTAACTATTCTACCCTTTCGTTAATTATAACCCTTTAACACACATATATAATGCATAGTAGACATATTCTACTATTCAATCACTTCTATACTAGCAAACAAGTAGCATATAGACACATATATTGATCCACAGTATTCCTGACTGATAGTCTTTCCTATACAGAATTGGGGTGCCAATAGTGTTTTACAAAATCACTTTAGTTTTTAGAAATTTTGGCAGCACCTCCCCTGTAATTGGAGCTGCCTGTCGGAATACAACCGACCCAAACAATCATTCAAACATCCAATCAAATAGGAATACATACAAACATATATATAATTTTATCTTGACACCAATTACATAACATGCCCAGTCCTAACCATAATATTCTCAATTTCACATCTCTACTCACATTACCTTGCAAGACTCAATTATTATACGTACATACATTTAAAAAAAATTAATACATTATATTGCTATAGTTCGAAATATTCATTTAACTAGGCAACTTGAATTTTTAAAACATACGTAAAGCATTTGAGTAGCACATAGCACTTAACAATTAACCCTACTCAAATGAAATCCATGTTTTAGCTACCATATCTTGCAATTTCCGAATAACATAGTCCATCACATAAATCACATAATTGATATTTCCAACTCAACTCATTTAACTAGACAAGTAGATTCCAATGTGCATATATAGCATTCGAATGAATCATAGCAACGAACGATTTACCTAGCTCAATTGCAATCCATGTACTAACTTATGTATATAATTAATCAATTTCTTTTCACCAATTCAACTAGAAAATAAGGCAATGCATTTTGAAAATTTTGATTGACTACGAATCAAAGCATATAGACATCAATTAAACTCATGACTTCAAGCAGCTAGTGGAGTCATCAAAACATATTGATTACTAACTAATACATAGCAACTAGCATCAAATTGGTTCAAGCTACACATACCAATTTATATTTGATCATAATTATATACATTACACTTGAAGTCATCATTAGCCGAACTAGTAATTTCCAAAAATTGCATCTATCACTCGGTTAACTATAGACTTCCAACAATATTTATGATGCCTAACTTACAATTCATATACGAACATACATACATCGAATTAACCAATCTACATATGCATTTATATTCGGAAATTTCGAGCTAGACTCGAATTACCCACATGCAATGGTCGTCAGCTACAATTTCATGCTCAATATAACTACTAGCACAGAAGATAATCGAAAACAAGTCTAAACAGGGTCATCGATCGCCGGCTCAACTAGGTTCATCGCCGGCGATGGCGATCGAAAAGGAAGAGACCCGTTTTGGGTTCTCCTTGCTTCCAATTGCCTGAAATCACCTCATCTAGCTTGAAATCGACTTTGTTAACACAACTACTACTCAATTGAAGCTTGCATGCAAGTGTGTAATAATCGGGAGGCATATATACATACGATTTACACGCATATATAAGCAAGTATAAAGAAGAACACAAAAACAAAACAATTAACTAAAGGCAATAGCATAAATCGGGAATGAGACCAAGATTATCTAGAATCGTGCAGAAATCGCCAGAGAAGGAACTAGACCTGCAAGTCGATGATACAGAGCAACTGAGAAGAAAAGATAGTGGGCGGTGGTTTTGTTAATGACAAGGGCAAAACAGTAATTTCATAATGCTGATTTTCTGAATAAAATCAATTAGTAATTCGAATTTTTATGGAAATTGGGTACAAAAACAAGTTTTATATTTTTTAAAATTAAGAGCATGAATTTAGAAGCTTCCCCATATTTTTGAAATATTTTTCGGACGAGAAAATATTTAATTAAAAATCTTTGAAGTTTTAGTGCATAAATAGGAAATAAGAGGAGAAAAATCATAAAAATAATTTTGTGCTCGAATAAAATAAACCTTTATTTTTCAAAAGTCTCAGAATATTTAAGAAACATTTTGAAACAGGTTTCATGATTTTTGGACATTCCAATAATTAAATATGGAATTTAGAATAGTAATATCTATAGAATAACACAGGAATGAAAGATTTATATAAAATTACTGGGACTAGAATTAAATACATCACCATTTTTAGAAAGTCTCTAAAATCACATAGAAACTACATATAAAATTTCTTAATTATTGGACACACCAATAATTTTATAAAAATCAAACAGTTACTCAATTACGCATAGAATTCACTTAATCACTTAATTAAATTACTTAAGCATAATACAGTCAAACAGACAGTCAACTAGACATATCAAAGGACCACGTATCATATCTTAACATCTTAAAACACATAAATCATATACCTCATATTATTCAAATAGATTTAATTACCTCGATCGTTACATTCTCCCCCCCTTAAAAAGATTCTGTCCTCAGAATCAGCCTAAGTAAACAAATAGGGATACTTCTCGAGCAATTCACTCTCAAGTTCCCAGGTGGATTCCTCAACTCGAGGGTTTCTCCACAAAACCTTTACAAGCCTAACAGACTTATTCCTTAAAATTTTATCCTTACGATCCTGAATCTCTACAGGCTGTTCTACATAGGACAAGTCGGGTTGAATCTCTAAGGGTTCATATTCTATCACATGGCTCATATCAGGATTATACTTTCGAAGCATAGACACGTGAAAAACATTGTGAATGTGCTGCATCTGCGGTGGTAGAGCTAATTCATATGCAACTTTCCCAACTTGCTTCAGAACTTCAAAAGGTCCTATATATCGTGGATTAAGCTTTCCTCTCTTGCCAAATCTACTAACACCTTTCCACGGAGAAATCTTTAACAACACTTGGTCACCTTCTTCAAAATTCATATCCTTCCTTGACTGGTCCGCATACTTCTTTTGCCTATCTTGAGCAGCTAGCAATCTCTTCTGAATTAACTCAATCTTTTCTTTAGTTTGTTGAACCAACTCTGGACCCAAAATCTTACGCTCACCAACTTCATCCCAACACACTGGTGATCTGCATTTTCTTCCATACAAAGCTTCATACGAGGGCATCCCAATACTAGCATGATAACTGTTATTATATGAAAACTCCACCAACGGTAGATGCTCGTCCCAACTTCCTTCAAAATCTAAGGCACAAACTCTTAACATATCTTCAATGGTTTGGATTGTCCTTTCACTCTGGCCATCTGTCTGAGGATGATATGCAGTACTCATATTCAGCTTTGTTCCCAAACATTCTTGAAATTTCTTCCAAAATCTTGAATTGAATCTCGGGTCTCTGTCTGACACTATTGATACAGGAACACCATGTCGCATAACAATCTCTTTTAGGTACAAATGAACCAACCTGTCCAGTGAAAATCTTTCGTTGATAGGTAGAAAGTGCGCTGACTTGGTCAATCTGTCTATTATTACCCAGATAGCATCATGATTAGCTTTAGTCCTTGGTAGACCTACTACAAAATCCATAGCAAGATTCTCCCATTTCCATTCTGGAATCTCTAGTGGTTGCAACAATCCGCTGGGCCTCTAGTGTTCAGCTTTGACTCTCTGGCATGTATAACATTTACTGATCCACTCTGCTACATTTCTTTTCATGTTGGGCCACCAAAAATTTTCCTTCAAGTCTTTATACATCTTTGTGCTTCCTGGATGAATAGAGTATCTTGAACTATGTGCATCATGCAAAATTTCATTCTTGAGCTCTTGAACATTGGGGATCCAAATTCGTGAGGAAAACCTAAAGATTCCTTTACCGTCCTTCTGACTTTTTAACTCTTCTCCAGTCAACTTAGCTCTGTCTTGACTCATCATCTGTTCTTGACATCTCTTGATCTTTTCTAACAATTCTGGCTGAAAAGTCATTGTATACACCATTTCTTCCACTGAATCCGAATCACATACCTCTATTTCCAATTTCTCAAACTCTTTGATCAATTCTTCAGACGAAACCATTATATTCAATCTTTCTTTTCTGCTTAAAGCATCTGCTACGACATTCGCCTTGCCTGGATGGTAGTTGATCGTGCAGTCATAGTCTTTGATTAATTCTAACCATCTTCTCTGTCTCATATTCAATTCTTTCTGAGTAAAGATATACTTCAAACTCTTATGGTCAGTAAAAATCTCACACTTTTCCCCGTACAAATAGTGCCTCCAAATCTTCAATGCAAATACGATGGCAGCTAATTCCAGATCATGTGTAGGATATTTCAATTCATGAGGTCTTAACTGCCTGGAAGCATATGCAATAACTTTCCCATGTTGCATCAGAACACATCCCAAGCCTTTTAGTGAAGCGTCACTGTAGATGACAAAATTTCCTTGATCATCTGGTAACACCAATACTGGGGCAGACACTAGTCTTCTCTTTAACTCTTCAAAACTTTCTTCACACTTCTCATTCCATACAAACTTTTCATTCTTCCTTGTCAATTTGGTCATAGGGGTAGCTATCTTTGAAAAATCTTGAACAAATCTACGATAGTACCCTGCTAAACCCAGAAAACTTCTGACTTCTGTTGGAGTCCTTGGTCTTTCCCATTTCATCACTGCTTCTATCTTCGCCGGATCAACTTTGATACCTTCTCTGCTGACAACATGACCTAAGAATTGTACCTCCTTCAACCAAAATTCACATTTTGAAAACTTCGCATACAGCTTCTCCCTTCGTAAGGTCTCTAAAGCAATTCTTAAATGATCTGCATGCTCTTCTTCTGACTTAGAATATATCAAGATGTCGTCGATGAAAACAATCACAAACTTGTCTAAATATTTCTTAAAGACTCTGTTCATCAGGTCCATAAACGCTGCTGGGGCATTTGTCAATCCAAAAGCCATAACTAAAAATTCATAGTGTCCGTACCTTGTTCTGAATGCTGTTTTAGATACATCTTCAGGTTTGATCTTGAGTTGATGGTATCCGGACCTTAAATCAATTTTTGAGAACCATTCGGCTCCTTTCAGCTGGTCGAAAAGATCATCTATTCTCGGTAACGGGTACTTGTTCTTGATGGTTAGCTTATTTAATTCTCGGTAATCTATGCACAACCTCATGCTTCCATCCTTCTTTTTAACAAACAACACTGGTGCTCCCCAAGGGGACACACTAGGTCTTATAATTCCTTTGTCCAAGAGATCTTGTATTTGACTTGCCAATTCTTTCATCTCAACTGGTGCCATTCTATACGGGGCTTTGGAAACTGGCTCAGTGCCTGGAGCTAAATCAATGGAGAATTCTATTTCCCTATCGGAAGGTAAGCCTGGCAATTCATCTGGAAACACATCGGGAAATTCATTGACGATAGGAACATCTTCTAACTGAACTGACTTCTTCTCAGTGTCTACAACATAGGCTAGGTAAGCCTCACATCCTTTACGCAGAAATCTCTTTGCTTGAGCAATATTCAAAAACTTCTTGACTTGTCGGGTACCTCGGAATTCAACTTCTTCTCCTTCTAGGGTTTTCAACTTTACCTTCTTATTCCTACAATCTATTTGAGCCTTGTATTCGGACAACCAATCCATCCCTAGAATTACATCAAATTCACCTAACTTAAAAGGTATTAAGTTAGCAAGAAAATGACAACTGCCTATTTCAATGTCACAACTAGGACAAACTTGGCTTACTGGAATCGTTGCCTGGTTAGCTACTTCTATAACTAAGGCTTGCTCCAAAGGTCGGACTTCACATTGCAATTTACCAAGAAAATCTTGAGATACAAAAGACTTAGTAGCTCCTGAATCAATCAATACACTAGCTTGCACTGAGTTAACAGGAAGTGTACCTGATATCACATCCACGTCCTGAATAGCTTCTTTCTGAGTCATGTTGAAGGTTCTGGCTCTAGATTGATGTGCTGAAGATTGAGACGGAGTTCCAGCTATTCGGAGAACATTGGTAGGCTGTGTAGGTTCCTTGCATTCCCTTGCCATGTGACCTAGCTTGCCACACTTATAGCATTTGATCCCTGACTTTTGATTTTGATTCTGACTCTGACTGTTGCATTCCGCTGCATAATGTCCTTTCCTGTTGCATTTGAAGCAGGTGATATTGGGCTTATTACAAACTCCAGAGTGCTTCCTTCCACAAATCTTGCACTCAGGAACAAACTGCCTGATGGCCTTCGGCTGGTTGAAACCTTGAGCTTTATTGTTTTGTCTTCCTCTTCCATCATTACCATTCTTGATCTGCTGGGAATCACTTTTCTGACCTTCTGGCCTTCTATGAAACTTGTTTCTAAAATTACCATGTCCCTGACTGTCTTCCCTAGCACCAAACTTTCTCTTTCTGTTGTCCTTCTCCTTCTGGGACATGTCACTTTCTCCTTCCACGATCATTGCTTTTTGAACTATTGCAGTAAAGCTTTGCAACTCAAAAACTGCTACCCTACTTCTAATCCATGGCCTTAGGCCTTGCTGAAACCTCTTAGCCTTCTTAACATCAGTGTTAACAAATTCTGACACAAACCTGGCCATCTCAGAAAACTTGGCCTCGTACTCTGCTACACTCATACCTCCTTGCTTCAGTTCTAGAAATTTAATCTCCATCTGGTCCTTCATAAAACTAGGAAAGTACTTTTCCAAAAACAATTCTGTAAACTGATCCCAAGAAATCACACCTTCACCCTGAAGCATCTTCGTAGATTCCCACCAGTAACCGGCTTCAGCTTTAAGAAAGTAACTAGCATACTCAGTCTTCTTATCTTCATCTACGTCTACTAACTGAAAAGCTTTTTCCATCTCCTTAAGCCAAGTCTGGGCTTCTACTGGGTTTGTGGATCCTTTAAATTCAGGTGGTTTCACTGCTTGAAAAGATTTAAAAGTAACTGCTGGGGGTGCAGAAGGTCTTTGCTGTTGCTGAGTTAAAAGAGCTGTTTGCTGTTGTAGCAACTGAATGAGTTGGGCAACTGTAGGGTCCATGGGATTTTGATCTTGAGTATTTTGGTTCTGAGACGAATTTGAAGTGTTTCTTTTTCTTGGCGGCATTTACTATAGGGACACAAGCAACTTATTAAGCAATACACTACATCATATTGTAAACAGTTCAAATACTTTTTAAAACCATTTGAGCATTAAAACTCTATAAAAAAAATCAATCTTGTAGTATCATTACTACATAAGTTGCCTGTACCACAAGGATATGAAGGTTTTACCGAAAACAGGTTAGCACAACAGGTATAAATAAGGTACTGGTAAAGGAAAGGAACAGTTTATGGTCAAATGTGCGAAAAAGTAAATGACAGATATATCGGAAGATACTGGAACTGAAAAGCAACATACATAGATACGAAAAGTACCAAAGTGCAAGATAGTTAAAGTACAAACACGAATAAAAGTACTGGGAAGAAAACGGAAATAACATCTAGGCAAGGGTGCTAGAGGGCTCTAACAAATGTCCCTTCTAACACTCAAACATCCTGACATCTAATCACCCCTGTGATCCCTGTCTCTGGCTGCCCTGAGTCCAATCAGCAGTCTACTAAGCACACGGGTTAACTCTCCTGCCCGCTCCGCCACATTGTCTGGAAATGCCCTAGCCGCAATCTGCCTACGTCCCTCCTCCTCAACAGCTCTAATGCGATCCTCCCACCACTCGACAGGATGCTCGGGAACTCTCAGCTGGCCTCGGGTAATAGCTGGCCTATAAACTCTACGGCGAATAGGGGCACAAGCACTCCCTGAGGGTAGGTCAGGCTGAGAAACGGGCTCAGGAACCAACTCCTCCTCACTCTCAGAACTGGATATGACTATAACATCATCGTCAGAATCCGAAGAAGAAGAATCAGAGGAACTAGGAGAGGGTGGTGGTTGTGAAACAATACCACGAGCCTGCAATAATATAATATGTAAAGCAAAAGGGATAAAATCACCTTAAATCTACAGTTAAAATCCTAACGTCTATACACTCTTCGTTATCTAATCCTATCTTACCATTACTCTCTCTTCTTTTATTAAATGATCTACTTGTTTAACTTAATCCTGGCTTGTTTCAGTGACCAAAACCTTAGCTCTGATACCAACCTGTGGCGCCCTCCCGACCCGGGGTCTAGATCGGGGCGTCACTGACACTCTATATGCATGCACCCTAAATAACAATAATAGAAAATACGCATAAATATGACCCCGACTACTCGCCTGGACCTTTCAAGGTAATGGTATGAAACAAGCACACAACTACATTCATTTATATTTAAATTTACAGTAACCAAAATAATATTACAACTCCTGAAACATCTCAAGATCTACTAATAAAAGTACAAGACTAAACAAAGTCTTTTCCTTTCAACTCGGCCTCGATCCTACCTGTTCCCTCTCAGCCAGCCTAGCAAAGTTCATGTAAGACATGTTCTTCCGAGCAGTCTGCTTAATACGGACCATGATTTTCAAAAGCTGTAGATGTTAGAAAATAAAAGAATGAGCTACAAAAGCTCAGCAAGTAACCTTATAGGTTAAAAACAGTTCTACAGGCTTATACATATAATTTAAAAGTCTTTTCTCAAAACCATGCTTTAAATCATTTCTGGACCTCATTGTCCCAAAGTTGTAATTAACATACTAGTCAGGGTAATTATTACTCGCAAAACTTTCTTTTATAAAACTGCTGGCAGGGTTAAACAATTTCAATAACTGGTACAGAGTAAACAAGAAACTGGAAAGTAATAACCAGGTGTAAATATAAGAGTAATCTGCAGGGTTAGATGGATAACAGGAAAATAATGTATAACAATTGAAACAAGGTGAAGTCAAGATAGGACTGACAGTATGAGCTGAAAAAGGCATGATATAACAGGGCATTTCAATTTTCATTATTAATCATTTCAAAGTCCATTTATATAAAACTATCCTTTCCTTAGGATTGATTCTTTCAAAACATTTTATAAAACTGTCCTCTCATTAGGACCTTGCTTTTAAAATCATCTATAAAATTGTCCTTTCATTAGGACCTTTACTTTTCAAATCATTTATAAAACTGTCCTCTCATTAGGACCTTTTCTGTTTAAAACAATCATTTTGGTTGAAGTTTTCTCACAACGCCAGACAATACGGGTGATCAGCCACGTAAAGTCCCCATAACGGACTAAAGTCCCTCTGGACATAAAGAGTACTCATAAAGGCACTTATTGCCATTGGCCTTGGGCTATCTCATTATAGCCATTGACTATCTCATTATAGTCTACACATAAAAAGTGCTGGACCGGCGTCACTCAGCCTCTTACGCCTCCAACCTATAGGAATCCGCAGAAACCATTTTGATCGGAATTCCTATAATAACCAAAACCTTTCTTTTTAAAGTTACCAAATCATTTGATGACAAAGACTTCTCGAAAGTCGGATTCCATATTTAAATCCATTTTAAGATCATTAGACCGAGGTAAAGTTTATTCCAGGGTAAATCTCAAAACAAATCTCTGTTGTAATAAAGTAGGCAGAAATCATGAACTGGGAATCCAAAAACAAGTTAAAGTTATGAAGTCAAGGTGCAGGGTCAATCCATAGGTATAACAGTTGTTTTTGAAAACAGTTGTAAAACATTTAATCAGGACGGCAGTTAGGCCTAAATAACAGGGTTCTTTTAAGGTTTAAGTTTAAGCAATTATTGTTAAGAAAGTGGTGATAGCACAAGTCACAGCTCAAGATCACTGGTGTAAGATTTGTAAAATTAGCTTATAAGTGGTCAGTAGCAGTTCAGAGATTGAAAAGTTTAAAGTGCAATTAACACTAGTATAAGGTTGCAGTTTAAGTAAAGCAATTAAAGTAAAGCAGGCTGTAACTTAAAACAGTTGAGATAAGATAATACAGTTGCAGGGTCATAAAGTAGTTTATAGAAACAGTTCACTATGCGGTTCATAAAACAGTGTTTAAGTTGAAAGAGATAGGCAGTAGTTACTTGCCTCAAACAAGGAATGCTACAGCTGTGGAACAGGTAGATCGTCTACACCAGACACTAACTCTCTACTTTAGCCTTCCCTTTGTCCTTCACCTCAATATCCTTCGTAGCTACACAAAATAATACTATTTCAGAATCTCATAAACTCTCGACGTTCTCATTAACGTCTAACTATTCTACCCTTTCGTTAATTATAACCCTTTAACACACATATATAATGCATAGTAGACATATTCTACTATTCAATCACTTCTATACTAGCAAACAAGTAGCATATAGACACATATATTGATCCACAGTATTCCTGACTGATAGTCTTTCCTATACAGAATTGGGGTGCCAATAGTGTTTTACAAAATCACTTTAGTTTTTAGAAATTTTGGCAGCACCTCCCCTGTAATTGGAGCTGCCTGTCGGAATACAACCGACCCAAACAATCATTCAAACATCCAATCAAATAGGAATACATACAAACATATATATAATTTTATCTTGACACCAATTACATAACATGCCCAGTCCTAACCATAATATTCTCAATTTCACATCTCTACTCACATTACCTTGCAAGACTCAATTATTATACGTACATACATTTAAAAAAAATTAATACATTATATTGCTATAGTTCGAAATATTCATTTAACTAGGCAACTTGAATTTTTAAAACATACGTAAAGCATTTGAGTAGCACATAGCACTTAACAATTAACCCTACTCAAATGAAATCCATGTTTTAGCTACCATATCTTGCAATTTCCGAATAACATAGTCCATCACATAAATCACATAATTGATATTTCCAACTCAACTCATTTAACTAGACAAGTAGATTCCAATGTGCATATATAGCATTCGAATGAATCATAGCAACGAACGATTTACCTAGCTCAATTGCAATCCATGTACTAACTTATGTATATAATTAATCAATTTCTTTTCACCAATTCAACTAGAAAATAAGGCAATGCATTTTGAAAATTTTGATTGACTACGAATCAAAGCATATAGACATCAATTAAACTCATGACTTCAAGCAGCTAGTGGAGTCATCAAAACATATTGATTACTAACTAATACATAGCAACTAGCATCAAATTGGTTCAAGCTACACATACCAATTTATATTTGATCATAATTATATACATTACACTTGAAGTCATCATTAGCCGAACTAGTAATTTCCAAAAATTGCATCTATCACTCGGTTAACTATAGACTTCCAACAATATTTATGATGCCTAACTTACAATTCATATACGAACATACATACATCGAATTAACCAATCTACATATGCATTTATATTCGGAAATTTCGAGCTAGACTCGAATTACCCACATGCAATGGTCGTCAGCTACAATTTCATGCTCAATATAACTACTAGCACAGAAGATAATCGAAAACAAGTCTAAACAGGGTCATCGATCGCCGGCTCAACTAGGTTCATCGCCGGCGATGGCGATCGAAAAGGAAGAGACCCGTTTTGGGTTCTCCTTGCTTCCAATTGCCCGAAATCACCTCATCTAGCTTGAAATCGACTTTGTTAACACAACTACTACTCAATTGAAGCTTGCATGCAAGTGTGTAATAATCGGGAGGCATATATACATACGATTTACACGCATATATAAGCAAGTATAAAGAAGAACACAAAAACAAAACAATTAACTAAAGGCAATAGCATAAATCGGGAATGAGACCAAGATTATCTAGAATCGTGCAGAAATCGCCAGAGAAGGAACTAGACCTGCAAGTCGATGATACAGAGCAACTGAGAAGAAAAGATAGTGGGCGGTGGTTTTGTTAATGACAAGGGCAAAACAGTAATTTCATAATGCTGATTTTCTGAATAAAATCAATTAGTAATTCGAATTTTTATGGAAATTGGGTACAAAAACAAGTTTTATATTTTTTAAAATTAAGAGCATGAATTTAGAAGCTTCCCCATATTTTTGAAATATTTTTCGGACGAGAAAATATTTAATTAAAAATCTTTGAAGTTTTAGTGCATAAATAGGAAATAAGAGGAGAAAAATCATAAAAATAATTTTGTGCTCGAATAAAATAAACCTTTATTTTTCAAAAGTCTCAGAATATTTAAGAAACATTTTGAAACAGGTTTCATGATTTTTGGACATTCCAATAATTAAATATGGAATTTAGAATAGTAATATCTATAGAATAACACAGGAATGAAAGATTTATATAAAATTACTGGGACTAGAATTAAATACATCACCATTTTTAGAAAGTCTCTAAAATCACATAGAAACTACATATAAAATTTCTTAATTATTGGACACACCAATAATTTTATAAAAATCAAACAGTTACTCAATTACGCATAGAATTCACTTAATCACTTAATTAAATTACTTAAGCATAATACAGTCAAACAGACAGTCAACTAGACATATCAAAGGACCACGTATCATATCTTAACATCTTAAAACACATAAATCATATACCTCATATTATTCAAATAGATTTAATTACCTCGATCGTTACAGTTTGCAAGTTCGAAAGAGTCAAGAATGATCATACAAGAGTATACAAGTTGTTTCCATATTTAAATGAGTCAATAATGAAGCCACAAGTTGTTTCTAGTTCGAACGAGTCAAGAATTAAGTATCAAATTCATACGAATTAGGTCCATGTTCAAATCAGCCAAGAATGGTCCCAGAAGAGTTATGTTGTTTCCATTTTCAATGGAGTCAAGAATGTAGCTTACGAATTCGTTTCATTTTAAAATAAGCCAATAATGGTCCTACATGAGTTTACAAGTTGTTTTCATGTGCAAACGAGTCAATAATGAAGCTACAAGTTCGAACGAGTCAAGAATGACGCTATAAGAGTTTACAAGTTGTTTCCACGTTCGAATGAGTCAAGAATGAAGCTACAAGTTATTTCCATGTTCGAACGAGTGAAGAATGAAGCCTCAAATTGTTACGAATTGGTTTCATGTTCAAATGAGCCAAGAATGGTCTTACAAGAGTTTACAAGTGGTTTCCATGTTAATACGAGTCAAAAATGAAGCTATAAGTTGTTTACAAGTTCGAACAACTCAAGAATGATGGTAGAAGAGTATACAAGTTGTTTCCATGTGCAAACGAGTCAATAATGAAGGTACAAGTTCGAACGAGTCAAGAATGATGCTACAAGAGTTTACAAGTTGTTTCCATGTCCAAACAAGTCAAGATAAAGCTACAAGTTATTTCCATATTCGAACGAGTCAAGAATGAAGCTTCAAATTGTTACGAATTGGTTTCATGTTGAAATTAGCCAAGAATTGTCCTGCAATTGTTTACAAGGTGTTTCCATGTTAAAACGAGTAAAAAATGAAGCTATAAGTTGTTTCGAGTTCGAACAAGTCAAGAATGATGCTAGAAGAGTTTACAAGTTGTTTCAATATTCGAATGAGTCAAGAATAAAGCTACAACTTGTTTGCAAGTTCGAACGAGTCAAGAATGATCATACAAGGGTTTACAAGTTATTTCCATATTCAAATGAGTCAAGAATGAAGCCACAAGTTGTTTCCAAGTTCGAACGAGTCAAGAATGAAGCCTCAAATTGTTACGAATTAGGTCCATGTTCAAATCAGCCAAGAATGGTCCCAGAAGAGTTATGTTGTTTCCATGTTCAACGGAGTCAAGAATGTAGCTTACGAATTCGTTTCATTTTAAAATAAGCCAAGAATGGTCCTACATGAGTTTACAAGTTGTTTCCATGTGCAAACGAGTCAATAATGAAGCTACAAGTTCGATCGAGTCAAGAATGATGCTACAAGAGTTTACAAGTAGTTTCCTAGTACAAACGGGTAAAGAATGAAGTTAAAAGTTGTTTCCTGGGGTGAAACGAGTCGAGAATGAAGCGAGAAGTTATTTACGTGCTCGAAAGAATCAAGAATAATGCTACAAGAGTTTACAAGTTGTTTCCATGTCCAAACAAATCAAGATGAAGCTTCAAGTTATTTCCATGTTCGAACGAGTCAAGAATGAAGCCTCAAATCGATACGAATTGGTTTCATGTTCAAATGAGCCAAGAATTGTCCTACAATTGTTTACAAGGTGTTTCCATGTTAAAACGAGTAAAAAATGAAGCTATAAGTTGTTTACAAGTTCGAACAAGTCAAGAATGATGCTAGAAGAGTTTACAAGTTGTTTCAATTTTCGAATGAGTCAAGAATGAAGCTACAAGTTGTTTGCAAGTTCTAACGAGTCAAGAATGATCATACAAGAGTTTACAAGTTGTTTCCATATTCAAATGAATCAAGAATGAAGCCACAAGTTGTTTCCAAGTTCGAACGAGTCAAGAATGAAGCCTCAAATTGTTACGAATTAGGTTCATGTTCAAATGAGCGAAGAATGGTTCCAGAAGAGTTATGTTGTTTCCATATTCAATGGAGTCAAGAATGTAGCTTACGAATTCTTTTCATGTTAAAATCAGCCAAGAATGTTCCTACATGAGTTTACAAGTTATTTCGATGTGCAAACGAGTCAATAATGAAGCTACAAGAATTTACAAGTAGGTTCCAAGTTCAAACGGGTAAAGAATGAAGCTACAAGTTGTTTTCACGGTTAAACGAGTCGAGAATGAAGCTATAAGTTGTTTCCGAGCTCGAACGAGTCAAGAATAATGCTACAAGAGTTTACAAGTTGTTTCCATGTTCAAACAAGTCAAGATGAAGCTACAAGTTATTTCCATTTTCGAACGAGTCAAGAATGAAGCCTCAAATTGTTACGAATTGGTTTCATGTTAATATGAGCCAAGAATGGTCTTAAAAGAGTTTACAAGTGGTTTCCATGTTAATACGAGTCAAAAATGAAGCTATAAGTTGTTTACAAGTTCGAATAACTAAAGACTGATGCTAGAAGAGTTTACAAGTTGTTTCCATGTTCAAATGAGTCAAGAATGAAGCTACAACTTGTTTGCAAGTTCGAAAGAGTCAAGAATGATCATACAAGAGTATACAAGTTGTTTCCATATTTAAATGAGTCAATAATGAAGCCACAAGTTGTTTCTAGTTCGAACGGGTCAAGAATGAAGTATCAAATTCATACGAATTAGGTCCATGTTCAAATCAGCCAAGAATGGTCCCAGAAGAGTTATGTTGTTTCCATTTTCAATGGAGTCAAGAATGTAGCTTACGAATTCGTTTCATTTTAAAATAAGCCAATAATGGTCCTACATGAGTTTACAAGTTGTTTTCATGTGCAAACGAGTCAATAATGAAGCTACAAGTTCGAACGAGTTAAGAATGATGCTATAAGAGTTTACAAGTTGTTTCCACGTTCGAATGAGTCAAGAATGAAGCTACAAGTTATTTCCATGTTCGAACGAGTGAAGAATGAAGCCTCAAATTGTTACGAATTGGTTTCATGTTCAAATGAGCCAAGAATGGTGTTACAAGAGTTTACAAGTGGTTTCCATGTTAATACGAGTCAAAAATGAAGCTATAAGTTGTTTACAAGTTCGAACAACTCAAGAATGATGGTAGAAGAGTATACAAGTTGTTTCCATGTGCAAACGAGTCAATAATGAAGGTACAAGTTCGAACGAGTCAAGAATGATGCTACAAGAGTTTACAAGTTGTTTCCATGTCCAAACAAGTCAAGATGAAGCTACAAGTTATTTCCATGTTCGAACGAGTCAAGAATGAAGCCTCAAATTGTTACGAATTGGTTTCATGTTCAAATGAGCCAAGAATTGTCCTACAATTTTTTACAAGGTGTTTCCATGTTAAAACGAGTAAAAAATGAAGCTATAAGTTGTTTACAAGTTCGAACAAATCAAGAATGATGCTAGAAGAGTTTACAAGTTGTTTCAATGTTCGAATGAGTCAAGAATAAAGCTACAACTTGTTTGCAAGTTCGAACGAGTGAAGAATGATCATACAAGAGTTTACAAGTTGTATCCATGTTCAAATGAGTCAAGAATGAAGCCACAAGTTGTTTCCAAGTTCGAACGAGTCAAGAATGAAGCCTCAAATTGTTACGAATTAGGTTCATGTTCAAATGAGCCAATAATGGTCCTAGAAGAGTTATGTTGTTTCCATGTTCAACGGAGTCCAGAATGTAGCTTACGAATTCGTTTAATTGTAAAATAAGCCAAGAATGGTCCTACATGAGTTTACAAGTTGTTTCCATGTGTAAACGAGTCAATAATGAAGCTACAAGTTCGAACGAGTCAAGAATGATGCTACAAGAGTTTACAAGTAGTTTCCAAGTTCAAACGGGTAAAGAATGAAGCTAAAAGTTATTTCCTGGGGTGAAACGAGTCGAGAATGAAGCGAGAAGTTATTTACGTGCTCGAACGAGTCAAGAATAATGCTACAAGAGTTTACAAGTTGTTTCCATGTCCAAACAAGTCAAGATGAAGCTACAAGTTATTTCCATGTTCGAACGAGTCAAGAATGAAGCCTCAAATCGTTACGAATTGGTTACATGTTCAAATGAGCCAAGAATTGTCCTACAATTGTTTACAAGGTGTTTCCATGTTAAAACGAGTAAAAAATGAAGCTATAAGTTGTTTACAAGTTCGAACAAGTCAAGAATGATGCTAGAACAGTTTACAAGTTGTTTCAATGTTCGAATGAGTCAAGAATGGAGCTACAACTTGTTTGCAAGTTCGAACGAGTCAAGAATGATAATACAAGAGTATACAAGTTGTTTCCATATTCAAATGAGTCAAGAATGAAGCCACAAGTTGTTTCCAAGTTCGAACGAATCAAGAATGAAGCCTCAAATTGTTACGAATTAGGTTCATGTTCAAATGATCCAAGAATGGTCCGAGAAGAGTTATGTTGTTTCCATGTTCAAACAAGTGAAGATGAAGCTACAAGTTATTTCAATGTTCGAACGAGTCAAAAAAGAAGCCTCAAATTGTTACGAATTGGTTTCATGTTCAAATGAGCCAATAATTGTCCTACAATTGTTTACAAGGTGTTTCCATGTTAAAACGAGTAAAAAATGAAGCTATAAGTTGTTTACAAGTTCGAACAACTCAAGAATGATGCTAGAAGAGTTTACAGGTTGTTTCAATGTTCGAATGAGTCAAGAATGAAGCTACAACTTGTTTGCAAGTTCGAACGAGTGAAGAATGATCATACAAGAGTTTACAAGTTGTTTCCATATTCAAATGAGTCAAGAATGAAGCCACAAGTTGTTTCCAAGTTCGAACGAGTCAAGAATGAAGCCTCAAATTGTTACGAATTAGGTTCATGTTCCAATGAGCCAAGAATGGTCCCAGAAGAGTTATGTTCTTTCCATATTCAATGGAGTCAAGAATGTAGCTTACGAATTCTTTTCATGTTAAAATCAGCCAAGAATGTTCCTACGTGAGTTTACAAGTTGTTTCGATGTGCAAACGAGTCAATAATGAAGCTACAAGTTCGAACGAGTCAAGAATGATGCTACAAGAGTTTACAGTAGTTTCCAAGTTCAAACGGGTAAAGAATGAAGCTACAAGTTGTTTTCACGGTTAAACGAGTCGAGAATGAAGCTATAAGTTGTTTCCGAGCTCGAACGAGTCAAGAATAATGCTACAAGAGTTTACAAGTTGTTTCCATGTTCAAACAAGTCAAGATGAAGCTACAAGTTATTTCCATTTTCGAACGAGTCAAGAATGAAGCCTCAAATTGTTACGAATTGGTTTCATGTTAATATGAGCCAAGAATGGTCTTAAAAGAGTTTACAAGTGGTTTCCATGTTAATACGAGTCAAAAATGAAGCTATAAGTTATTTACAAGTTCGAACAAATCAAGACTGATGCTAGAAGAGTTTACAAGTTGTTTCCATGTTCAAATGAGTCAAGAATGAAGCTACAACTTGTTTGCAAGTTCGAACGAGTCAAGAATGATCATACAAGAGTATACAAGTTGTTTCCATATTCAAATGAGTCAATAATGAAGCCACAAGTTGTTTCCAGTTCGAACGAGTCAAGAATGAAGTATCAAATTCATACGAATTAGGTCCATGTTCAAATCAGCCAAGAATGGTCCCAGAAGAGTTATGTTGTTTCCATTTTCAATGGAGTCAAGAATGTAGCTTACGAATTCGTTTCATTTTAAAATAAGCCAATAATGGTCCTACATGAGTTTTCAAGTTGTTTTCATGTGCAAACGAGTCAATAATGAAGCTACAAGTTCGAACGAGTCAAGAATGATGCTACAAGAGTTTACAAGTTGTTTCCACGTTCGAATGAGTCAAGAATGAAGCTACAAGTTATTTCCATGTTCGAACGAGTCAAGAATGAAACCTCAAATTGTTACGAATTGGTTTCATATTCAAATGGGCCAAGAATGGTCTTACAAGAGTTTACAAGTGGTTTCCATGTTAATACGAGTCAAAAATGAAGCTATAAGTTGTTTACAAGTTCGAACAACTCAAGAATGATGGTAGAAGAGTATACAAGTTGTTTCCATGTGCAAACGAGTCAATAATGAAGGTACAAGTTCGAACGAGTCAAGAATTATGCTACAAGAGTTTACAAGTTGTTTCCATGTCCAAACAAGTCAAGATGAAGCTACAAGTTATTTCCATGTTCGAACGAGTCAAGAATGAAGCCTCAAATTGTTACGAATTGGTTTCATATTCAAATGAGCCAAGAATTGTCCTACAATTGTTTACAAGGTGTTTCCATGTTAAAACGAGTAAAAAATGAAGCTATAAGTTGTTTACAAGTTCGAACAACTCAAGAATGATGCTAGAAGAGTTTACAGGTTGTTTCAATGTTCGAATGAGTCAAGAATGAAGCTACAACTTGTTTGCAAGTTCGAACGAGTGAAGAATGATCATACAAGAGTTTACAAGTTGTTTCCATATTCAAATGAGTCAAGAATGAAGCCACAAGTTGTTTCCAAGTTCGAACGAGTCAAGAATGAAGCCTCAAATTGTTACGAATTAGGTTCATGTTCCAATGAGCCAAGAATGGTCCCAGAAGAGTTATGTTCTTTCCATATTCAATGGAGTCAAGAATGTAGCTTACGAATTCTTTTCATGTTAAAATCAGCCAAGAATGTTCCTACGTGAGTTTACAAGTTGTTTCGATGTGCAAACGAGTCAATAATGAAGCTACAAGTTCGAACGAGTCAAGAATGATGCTACAAGAGTTTACAGTAGTTTCCAAGTTCAAACGGGTAAAGAATGAAGCTACAAGTTGTTTTCACGGTTAAACGAGTCGAGAATGAAGCTATAAGTTGTTTCCGAGCTCGAACGAGTCAAGAATAATGCTACAAGAGTTTACAAGTTGTTTCCATGTTCAAACAAGTCAAGATGAAGCTACAAGTTATTTCCATTTTCGAACGAGTCAAGAATGAAGCCTCAAATTGTTACGAATTGGTTTCATGTTAATATGAGCCAAGAATGGTCTTACAAGAGTTTACAAGTGGTTTCCATGTTAATACGAGTCAAAAATGAAGCTATAAGTTATTTACAAGTTCGAACAAATCAAGACTGATGCTAGAAGAGTTTACAAGTTGTTTCCATGTTCAAATGAGTCAAGAATGAAGCTACAACTTGTTTGCAAGTTCGAACGAGTCAAGAATGATCATACAAGAGTATACAAGTTGTTTCCATATTCAAATGAGTCAATAATGAAGCCACAAGTTGTTTCCAGTTCGAACGAGTCAAGAATGAAGTATCAAATTCATACGAATTAGGTCCATGTTCAAATCAGCCAAGAATGGTCCCAGAAGAGTTATGTTGTTTCCATTTTCAATGGAGTCAAGAATGTAGCTTACGAATTCGTTTCATTTTAAAATAAGCCAATAATGGTCCTACATGAGTTTACAAGTTGTTTTCATGTGCAAACGAGTCAATAATGAAGCTACAAGTTCGAACGAGTCAAGAATGATGCTACAAGAGTTTACAAGTTGTTTCCACGTTCGAATGAGTCAAGAATGAAGCTACAAGTTATTTCCATGTTCGAACGAGTCAAGAATGAAACCTCAAATTGTTACGAATTGGTTTCATATTCAAATGAGCCAAGAATGGTCTTACAAGAGTTTACAAGTGGTTTCCATGTTAATACGAGTCAAAAATGAAGCTATAAGTTGTTTACAAGTTCGAACAACTCAAGAATGATGGTAGAAGAGTATACAAGTTGTTTCCATGTGCAAACGAGTCAATAATGAAGGTACAAGTTCGAACGAGTCAAGAATTATGCTACAAGAGTTTACAAGTTGTTTCCATGTCCAAACAAGTCAAGATGAAGCTACAAGTTATTTCCATGTTCGAACGAGTCAAGAATGAAGCCTCAAATTGTTACGAATTGGTTTCATATTCAAATGAGCCAAGAATTGTCCTACAATTGTTTACAAGGTGTTTCCATGTTAAAACGAGTAAAAAATGAAGCTATAAGTTGTTTACAAGTTCGAACAAGTCAAGAATGATGCTAGAAGAGTTTACAAGTTGTTTCAATGTTCGAATGAGTCAAGAATAAAGCTACAACTTGTTTGCAAGTTCGAACGAGTGAAGAATGATCATACAAGAGTTTACAAGTTGTATCCATGTTCAAATGAGTCAAGAATGAAGCCACAAGTTGTTTCCAAGTTCGAACGAGTCAAGAATGAAGCCTCAAATTGTTACGAATTAGGTTCATGTTCAAATGAGCCAAGAATGGTCCTAGAAGAGTTATGTTGTTTCCATGTTAAACGGAGTCAAGAATGTAGCTTACGAATTCGTTTCATTTTAAAATAAGCCAAGAATGGTCCTACATGAGTTTACAAGTTGTTTCCATGTGAAAACGAGTCAATAATGAAGCTACAAGTTCGAACGAGTCAAGAATGATGCTACAAGAGTTTACAAGTAGTTTCCAAGTTCAAACGGGTAAAGAATGAAGCTAAAAGTTGTTTCCTGGGGTGAAACGAGTCGAGAATGAAGCGAGAAGTTATTTACGTGCTCGAACGAGTCAAGAATAATGCTACAAGAGTTTACAAGTTGTTTCCATGTCCAAACAAGTCAAGATGAAGCAACAAGTTATTTCCATGTTCGAACGAGTCAAGAATGAAGCCTCAAATCGTTACGAATTGGTTTCATGTTCAAATGAGCCAAGAATTGTCTTACAAGAGTTTACAAGTGGTTTCCATGTTAATACGTGTCAAAAATGAAGCTATAAGTTGTTTACAAGTTCGAACAACTCAAGACTGATGCTAGAAGAGTTTACAAGTTGTTTCCATGTTCAAATGAGTCAAGAATGAAGCTACAACTTGTTTGCAAGTTCGAACGAGTCAAGAATGATCATACAAGAGTTTACAAGTTGTTTCCTTGGTTCCTAAAGCCCCCAATGCAGCAAACATGAATTCATTTCGTCCCATCTCTTGTTGTAATGTACTTTTCAAATGCATTACAACTATTCTAGCGAAGAGAATGAAATCTGTCATGCCTAGTCTAATTTCTCCTAACCAAGCTGCTTTCTTGTCCGGTCGATCAATTGGAGAAAACATCTTATTAGCCCAGGCTCTTTGCAGGAATTACCACATTGAAACTGGTCCGCCTAAGTGTGCTATTAAGCTTGATATCCGTAAGGCTTTTGATACTCTTAATTGGAGGTTTCTTTTCACCACGTTACTGCGTATGGGTTTCCCTGAACAATTTATAGGTTGGCTGAAGCAATGCATTACGACCAACATGTTTTCAGTTAAAATAAATGGTTCTCTTGAGGGTTTCTTTGCAGGGAAAACTGGTCTCCGTCAAGGTGACCCGATCTCACCTTACTTATTTCTCTTGGCCATGGAAGTATTCAATGCTTGTCTTACCCAGGCAACGACTAGCTCTGAGTTTAAATTTCATTGGAAAACGGAAGCAACTCGTACTAATGCCCTGTTCTTCGCTGATGATGTAATTTTATTTAGTAGAGGTGACCTCTCCTCGATCTCTCTGCTGTTAAAAGGTGTGGATACCTTTGCTAAAATCTCTGGGATGCACCCTAATCCAGCTAAGTGCTCTTGTTACTTCAGTAACGTCCCCCTGCAAGTTATTAGTTCTATCACTTCTGAAACGGGGTTCGCTTGGGGGGATCTCCCAGTTTCTTACCTGGGTCTTCCTTTAATTTCAGGTGCTTTGAAGAAAGCTGACTGCGAGCCCTTACTGAAAAAAATCAGGGAAAGACTACAACATTGGGCTAATATTTTTTTGAGTTTCGCGGGTCGTCTCCAACTCATAAACTCTGTTATCATGAGCATTTTTCATTACTGGGCAGGCCATTTATATCTTCCCAATTTGGTGATTAAAGAAATTCAATCTATGTGTGCTAAATTTCTTTGGAGTGGCACCAATGCTAGCACCTGTCATTATAAAGTTTCTTGGAAAACTTGTTGTCTTCCCAAAAGTGAAGGTGGGCTTGGCATTAAAGACCTAAAGGAATGGAGTACTGCTGCAACCATTTTTCAGTTATGGAGAATTGTTCAACCATCTTCGAATTCTCTATGGACTCAGTGGTTTAAGCGTCATATTCTTTGTGGCAAATCTTTCTGGACTTTCAATGCCTTTAAACAATGCTCCTGGAGTATTCGGAAAATTTTCCAGGCCAGGCTTATTGCTCGTTCACATATAAAGTTCAAAGTTGGAATTAATTCCCAATTTCTCTTTTGGCTTGACCCATGGCTTAATGGTAGTCCTCTGATAGAGCAATTCGGTCATGAGCTCATTTCTATTGTTGAATCGCAATCCCTCAGTACTATCAATGCTTTTCTGCAGGAGAACTCGTGGTCTCTTCCCAATTCTAATCATGTGATGACCATTGATCTCCGAAACCTTATTCTTAATGCCAATATTGCCATTGGGGACCATGATAGCTTGTTTTGGGACGATTCTAAAGCATCCAAGGTCAAAGCTTCTACTATTTGGCATTCCATTCGTAGGCGTGGTACTGAACCAGTTTGGTTACATCTTGTTTGGAACCCGCTGCACATCCCTAAATGTTCTTTCATTCTTTGGTTAGCTCTTCAGAAACGGCTGCTCACTAAGGATCGTATGCTTTCGTTTGGCTTTACGGTTGACCCAATTTGTGTGCTTTGCAATCAAGCAGTGGAAACAACAGACCATTTGCTGTTGTCCTGCCCTTATACTCTTCATCTGATACAGCACAGCCCTGTCTCAATTGACCCAGTTTGGACCACTCCTCCGTCAAATACAATTACTGACTCAAAGTGTCACCTCCAATCTCTTTTCCTGGGAGTCATGGTACACCAGCTTTGGATGGAACGCAACAAACGCATTCACGCCAACCCCGCTCGAACAGCTACTGCTCTACATACTATTATTAGGCAAATGGTTCGTGACAAAGTGCTTGCAAATAAAAAATTTTCAAGGCTGATTTTTGAAGACCCCACTCTTGCTGCAGTTGTTTATTACTTAGGGACTTAGTTCAGTTGATTTTAATTCTATTTGTAGTAGTACTGTTTGTCTAGTAGTAGTAGTAGAAATCCTGGTGTTTGTTTTGGCGTAGGCTTGTTTGCCTTTAGTTTGTTGTTTTTTCCTAGTTGAGGGGATGTCCTCTTCTAGTTCTTGGGGTATGCCCTGGGTTCTCTTGAAAAAAATTTCTTTTTCTTGGTTTTAATATAATTTATTTAGCAAAAAAAAAAAAACAAGTTGTTTCCATACTCAAATGAGTCAAGAATGAAGCCACAAGTTGTTTCCAAGTTCGAACGAGTCAAGAATGAAGCCTCAAATTGTTACGAATTAGGTTCATGTTCAAATGAGCCAAGAATGGTCCCAGAAGAGTTATGTTCTTTCCATATTCAATGGAGTCAAGAATGTAGCTTACGAATTCTTTTCATGTTAAAATCAGCCAAGAATGTTCCTACGTGAGTTTACAAGTTGTTTCGATGTGCAAACGAGTCAATAATGAAGCTACAAGTTCGAACGAGTCAAGAATGATGCTACAAGAGTTTACAGTAGTTTCCAAGTTCAAACGGGTAAAGAATGAAGCTACAAGTTGTTTTCACGGTTAAACGAGTCGAGAATGAAGTTATAAGTTGTTTCCGAGATCGAACGAGTCAAGAATAATGCTACAAGAGTTTACAAGTTGTTTCCATGTTCAAACAAGTCAAGATGAAGCTACAAGTTATTTCCATTTTCGAACGAGTCAAGAATGAAGCCTTAAATTGTTACGAATTGGTTTCATGTTCAAATGAGCCAAGAATGGTCTTACAAGAGTTTACAAGTGGTTTCCATGTTAATACGAGTCAAAAATGAAGCTATAAGTTGTTTACAAGTTCGAACAACTCAAGACTGATGCTAGAAGAGTTTACAAGTTCTTTCCCTGTTCAAATGAGTCAAGAATGAAGCTACAACTTGTTTGCAAGTTCGAACGAGTCAAGAATGATCATACAAGAGTTTACAAGTTGTTTCCATATTCAAATGAGTCAAGAATGAAGCCACAAGTTGTTTCCAAGTTCGAACGAGTCAAGAATGAAGCCTCAAATTGTTACGAATTAGGTTCATGTTCAAATGAGCCAAGAATGGTCCCAGAAGAGTTATGCTGTTTCCATATTCAATGGAGTCAAGAATGTAGCTTACGAATTCTTTTCATGTTAAAATCAGCCAAGAATGTTCCTACATGAGTTTACAAGTTGTTTCGATGTGCAAACGAGTCAATAATGAAGCTACAAGTTCGAACGAGTCAAGAATGATGCTACAAGAGTTTACAAGTAGTTTCCAAGTTCAAACGGGTAAAGAATGAAGCTACAAGTTGTTTTCACGGTTAAACGAGTCGAGAATGAAGCTATAAGTTGTTTCCGAGCTCGAACGAGTCAAGAATAATGCTACAAGAGTTTACAAGTTGTTTCCATGTTCAAACAAGTCAAGATGAAGCTACAAGTTATTTCCATTTTCGAACGAGTCAAGAATGAAGCCTCAAATTGTTACGAATTGGTTTCATGTTAATATGAGCCAAGAATGGTCTTACAAGAGTTTACAAGTGGTTTCCATGTTAATACGAGTCAAAAATGAAGCTATAAGTTATTTACAAGTTCGAACAAATCAAGACTGATGCTAGAAGAGTTTACAAGTTGTTTCCATGTTCAAATGAGTCAAGAATGAAGCTACAACTTGTTTGCAAGTTCGAACGAGTCAAGAATGATCATACAAGAGTATACAAGTTGTTTCCATATTCAAATGAGTCAATAATGAAGCCACAAGTTGTTTCCAGTTCGAACGAGTCAAGAATAAAGTATCAAATTCATACGAATTAGGTCCATGTTCAAATCAGCCAAGAATGGTCCCAGAAGAGTTATGTTGTTTCCATTTTCAATGGAGTCAAGAATGTAGCTTACGAATTCGTTTCATTTTATAATAAGCCAATAATGGTCCTACATGAGTTTACAAGTTGTTTTCATGTGCAAACGAGTCAATAATGAAGCTACAAGTTCGAACGAGTCAAGAATGATGCTACAAGAGTTTACAAGTTGTTTCCACGTTCGAATGAGTCAAGAATGAAGCTACAAGTTATTTCCATGTTCGAACGAGTCAAGAATGAAACCTCAAATTGTTACGAATTGGTTTCATATTCAAATGAGCCAAGAATGGTCTTACAAGAGTTTACAAGTGGTTTCCATGTTAATACGAGTCAAAAATGAAGCTATAAGTTGTTTACAAGTTCGAACAACTCAAGAATGATGGTAGAAGAGTATACAAGTTGTTTCCATGTGCAAACGAGTCAATAATGAAGGTACAAGTTCGAACGAGTCAAGAATTATGCTACAAGAGTTTACAAGTTGTTTCCATGTCCAAACAAGTCAAGATGAAGCTACAAGTTATTTCCATGTTCGAACGAGTCAAGAATGAAGCCTCAAATTGTTACGAATTGGTTTCATATTCAAATGAGCCAAGAATTGTCCTACAATTGTTTACAAGGTGTTTCCATGTTAAAACGAGTAAAAAATGAAGCTATAAGTTGTTTACAAGTTCGAACAAGTCAAGAATGATGCTAGAAGAGTTTACAAGTTGTTTCAATGTTCGAATGAGTCAAGAATAAAGCTACAACTTGTTTGCAAGTTCGAACGAGTGAAGAATGATCATACAAGAGTTTACAAGTTGTATCCATGTTCAAATGAGTCAAGAATGAAGCCACAAGTTGTTTCCAAGTTCGAACGAGTCAAGAATGAAGCCTCAAATTGTTACGAATTAGGTTCATGTTCAAATGAGCCAAGAATGGTCCTAGAAGAGTTATGTTGTTTCCATGTTCAACGGAGTCAAGAATGTAGCTTACGAATTCGTTTCATTTTAAAATAAGCCAAGAATGGTCCTACATGAGTTTACAAGTTGTTTCGATGTGCAAACGAGTCAATAATGAAGCTACAAGTTCGAACGAGTCAAGAATGATGCTACAAGAGTTTACAAGTAGTTTCCCAGTTCAAACGGGTAAAGAATGAAGCTAAAAGTTGTTTCCTGGGGTGAAACGAGTCGAGAATGAAGCGAGAAGTTATTTACGTGCTCGAACGAGTCAAGAATAATGCTACAAGAGTTTACAAGTTGTTTCCATGTCCAAACAAGTCAAGATGAAGCAACAAGTTATTTCCATGTTCGAACGAGTCAAGAATGAAGCCTCAAATCGTTACGAATTGGTTTCATGTTCAAATGAGCCAAGAATGGTCTTACAAGAGTTTACAAGTGGTTTCCATGTTAATACGAGTCAAAAATGAAGCTATAAGTTATTTACAAGTTCGAACAAATCAAGACTGATGCTAGAAGAGTTTACAAGTTGTTTCCATGTTCAAATGAGTCAAGAATGAAGCTACAACTTGTTTGCAAGTTCGAACGAGTCAAGAATGATCATACAAGAGTATACAAGTTGTTTCCATATTCAAATGAGTCAATAATGAAGCCACAAGTTGTTTCCAGTTCGAACGAGTCAAGAATGAAGTATCAAATTCATACGAATTAGGTCCATGTTCAAATCAGCCAAGAATGGTCCCAGAAGAGTTATGTTGTTTCCATTTTCAATGGAGTCAAGAATGTAGCTTACGAATTCGTTTCATTTTAAAATAAGCCAATAATGGTCCTACATGAGTTTACAAGTTGTTTTCATGTGCAAACGAGTCAATAATGAAGCTACAAGTTCGAACGAGTCAAGAATGATGCTACAAGAGTTTACAAGTTGTTTCCACGTTCGAATGAGTAAAGAATGAAGCTACAAGTTATTTCCATGTTCGAACGAGTCAAGAATGAAACCTCAAATTGTTACGAATTGGTTTCATATTCAAATGAGCCAAGAATGGTCTTACAAGAGTTTACAAGTGGTTTCCATGTTAATACGAGTCAAAAATGAAGCTATAAGTTGTTTACAAGTTCGAACAACTCAAGAATGATGGTAGAAGAGTATACAAGTTGTTTCCATGTGCAAACGAGTCAATAATGAAGGTACAAGTTCGAACGAGTCAAGAATGATGCTACAAGAGTTTACAAGTTGTTTCCATGTCCAAACAAGTCAAGATGAAGCTACAAGTTATTTCCATGTTCGAACGAGTCAAGAATGAAGCCTCAAATTGTTACGAATTGGTTTCATATTCAAATGAGCCAAGAATTGTCCTACAATTGTTTACAAGGTGTTTCCATGTTAAAACGAGTAAAAAATGAAGCTATAAGTTGTTTACAAGTTCGAACAAGTCAAGAATGATGCTAGAAGAGTTTACAAGTTGTTTCAATGTTCGAATGAGTCAAGAATAAAGCTACAACTTGTTTGCAAGTTCGAACGAGTGAAGAATGATCATACAAGAGTTTACAAGTTGTATCCATGTTCAAATGAGTCAAGAATGAAGCCACAAGTTGTTTCCAAGTTCGAACGAGTCAAGAATGAAGCCTCAAATTGTTACGAATTAGGTTCATGTTCAAATGAGCCAAGAATGGTCCTAGAAGAGTTATGTTGTTTCCATGTTCAACGGAGTCAAGAATGTAGCTTACGAATTCGTTTCATTTTAAAATAAGCCAAGAATGGTCCTACATGAGTTTACAAGTTGTTTCGATGTGCAAACGAGTCAATAATGAAGCTACAAGTTCGAACGAGTCAAGAATGATGCTACAAGAGTTTACAAGTAGTTTCCCAGTTCAAACGGGTAAAGAATGAAGCTAAAAGTTGTTTCCTGGGGTGAAACGAGTCGAGAATGAAGCGAGAAGTTATTTACGTGCTCGAACGAGTCAAGAATAATGCTACAAGAGTTTACAAGTTGTTTCCATGTCCAAACAAGTCAAGATGAAGCAACAAGTTATTTCCATGTTCGAACGAGTCAAGAATGAAGCCTCAAATCGTTACGAATTGGTTTCATGTTCAAATGAGGCAAGAATGGTCTTACAAGAGTTTACAAGTGGTTTCCATGTTAATACGAGTCAAAAATGAAGCTATAAGTTATTTACAAGTTCGAACAAATCAAGACTGATGCTAGAAGAGTTTACAAGTTGTTTCCATGTTCAAATGAGTCAAGAATGAAGCTACAACTTGTTTGCAAGTTCGAACGAGTCAAGAATGATCATACAAGAGTATACAAGTTGTTTCCATATTCAAATGAGTCAATAATGAAGCCACAAGTTGTTTCCAGTTCGAACGAGTCAAGAATGAAGTATCAAATTCATACGAATTCGGTCCATGTTCAAATCAGCCAAGAATGGTCCCAGAAGAGTTATGTTGTTTCCATTTTCAATGGAGTCAAGAATGTAGCTTACGAATTCGTTTCATTTTAAAATAAGCCAATAATGGTCCTACATGAGTTTACAAGTTGTTTTCATGTACAAACGAGTCAATAATGAAGCTACAAGATCGAACGAGTCAAGAATGATGCTACAAGAGTTTACAAGTTGTTTCCACGTTCGAATGAGTAAAGAATGAAGCTACAAGTTATTTCCATGTTCGAACGAGTCAAGAATGAAACCTCAAATTGTTACGAATTGGTTTCATATTCAAATGAGCCAAGAATGGTCTTACAAGAGTTTACAAGTGGTTTCCATGTTAATACGAGTCAAAAATGAAGCTATAAGTTGTTTACAAGTTCGAACAACTCAAGAATGATGGTAGAAGAGTATACAAGTTGTTTCCATGTGCAAACGAGTCAATAATGAAGGTACAAGTTCGAACGAGTCAAGAATGATGCTACAAGAGTTTACAAGTTGTTTCCATGTCCAAACAAGTCAAGATGAAGCTACAAGTTATTTCCATGTTCGAACGAGTCAAGAATGAAGCCTCAAATTGTTACGAATTGGTTTCATATTCAAATGAGCCAAGAATTGTCCTACAATTGTTTACAAGGTGTTTCCATGTTAAAACGAGTAAAAAATGAAGCTATAAGTTGTTTACAAGTTCGAACAAGTCAAGAATGATGCTAGAAGAGTTTACAAGTTGTTTCAATGTTCGAATGAGTCAAGAATAAAGCTACAACTTGTTTGCAAGTTCGAACGAGTGAAGAATGATCATACAAGAGTTTACAAGTTGTATCCATGTTCAAATGAGTCAAGAATGAAGCCACAAGTTGTTTCCAAGTTCGAACGAGTCAAGAATGAAGCCTCAAATTGTTACGAATTAGGTTCATGTTCAAATGAGCCAAGAATGGTCCTAGAAGAGTTATGTTGTTTCCATGTTCAACGGAGTCAAGAATGTAGCTTACGAATTCGTTTCATTTTAAAATAAGCCAAGAATGGTCCTACATGAGTTTACAAGTTGTTTCCATGTGAAAACGAGTCAATAATGAAGCTACAAGTTCGAACGAGTCAAGAATGATGCTACAAGAATTTACAAGTAGTTTCCAAGTTCAAACGGGTAAAGAATGAAGCTAAAAGTTGTTTCCTGGGGTGAAACGAGTCGAGAATGAAGCGAGAAGTTATTTACGTGCTCGAACGAGTCAAGAATATTGCTACAAGAGTTTACAAGTTGTTTCCATATCCAAACAAGTCAAGATGAAGCAACAAGTTATTTCCATGTTCGAACGAGTCAAGAATGAAGCCTCAAATCGTTACGAATTGGTTTCATGTTCAAATGAGCCAAGAATTGTCCTACAAGAGTTTACAAGTGGTTTCCATGTTAATACGAGTCAAAAATGAAGCTATAAGTTGTTTACAAGTTCGAACAACTCAAGACTGATGCTAGAAGAGTTTACAAGTTGTTTCCATGTTCAAATGAGTCAAGAATGAAGCTACAACTTGTTTGCAAGTTCGAACGAGTCAAGAATGATCATACAAGAGTTTACAAGTTGTTTCCATATTCAAATGAGTCAAGAATGAAGCCACAAGTTGTTTCCAAGTTCGAACGAGTCAAGAATGAAGCCTCAAATTGTTACGAATTAGGTTCATGTTCAAATGAGCCAAGAATGGTCCCAGAAGAGTTATGTTCTTTCCATATTCAATGGAGTCAAGAATGTAGCTTACGAATTCTTTTCATGTTAAAATCAGCCAAGAATGTTCCTACGTGAGTTTACAAGTTGTTTCGATGTGCAAACGAGTCAATAATGAAGCTACAAGTTCGAACGAGTTAAGAATGATGTTACAAGAGTTTACAGTAGTTTCCAAGTTCAAACGGGTAAAGAATGAAGCTACAAGTTGTTTTCACGGTTAAACGAGTCGAGAATGAAGGTATAAGTTGTTTCCGAGCTCGAACGAGTCAAGAATAATGCTACAAGAGTTTACAAGTTGTTTCCATGTTCAAACAAGTCAAGATGAAGCTACAAGTTATTTCCATTTTCGAACGAGTCAAGAATGAAGCCTCAAATTGTTACGAATTGGTTTCATGTTAATATGAGCCAAGAATGGTCTTACAAGAGTTTACAAGTGGTTTCCATGTTAATACGAGTAAAAAATGAAGCTATAAGTTGTTTACAAGTTCGAACAACTCAAGACTGATGCTAGAAGAGTTTACAAGTTGTTTCCATGTTCAAATGAGTCAAGAATGAAGCTACAACTTGTTTGCAAGTTCGAACGAGTCAAGAATGATCATACAAGAGTATACAAGTTGTTTCCATATTCAAATGAGTCAATAATGAAGCCACAAGTTGTTTCCAGTTCGAATGAGTTAAGAATGAAGTATCAAATTCATACGAATTAGGTCCATGTTCAAATCAGCCAAGAATAGTCCCAGAAGAGTTATGTTGTTTCCATTTTCAATGGAGTCAAGAATGTATCTTACGAATTCGTTTCATTTTAAAATAAGCCAAGAATGGTCCTACATGAGTTTACAAGTTGTTTCCATGTGAAAACGAGTCAATAATGAAGCTACAAGTTCGAACGAGTCAAGAATGATGCTACAAGAGTTTACAAGTAGTTTCCAAGTTCAAACGGGTAAAGAATGAAGCTACAAGTTGTTTTCACGGTTAAACGAGTTGAGAATGAAGCTATAAGTTGTTTCCGAGCTCGAACGAGTCAAGAATAATGCTACAAGAGTTTACAAGTTGTTTCCATGTCCAAACAAGTCAAGATGAAGCTACAAGTTATTTCCATGTTCGAACGAGTCAAGAATGAAGCCTCAAATCGTTACGAATTGGTTTCACGTTCAAATGAGCCAAGAATTGTCCTACAAGAGTTTACAAGTGGTTTCCATGTTAATACGAGTCAAAAATGAAGCTATAAGTTGTTTACAAGTTCGAACAACTCAAGACTGATGCTAGAAGAGTTTAAAAGTTGTTTCCATGTTCAAATGAGTCAAGAATGAAGCTACAACTTGTTTGCAAGTTCGTACGAGTCAAGAATGATCATACAAGAGTCTACAAGTTGTTTCCATATTCAAATGAGTCAAGAATGAAGCCACAAGTTGTTTCCAAGTTCGAACGAGTCAAGAATGAAGCCTCAAATTGTTACGAATTAGGTTCATGTTAAAATGAGCCAAGAATGGTCCCAGAAGAGTTATGTTCGTTCCATATTCAATGGAGTCAAGAATGTAGCTTACGAATTCTTTTCATGTTAAAATCAGCCAAGAATGTTCCTACGTGAGTTTACAAGTTGTTTCGATGTGCAAACGAGTCAATAATGAAGCTACAAGTTCGAACGAGTCAAGAATGATACTACAAGAGTTTACAGTAGTTTCCAACTTCAAACGGGTAAAGAATGAAGCTACAAGTTGTTTTCACGGTTAAACGAGTCGAGAATGAAGCTATAAGTTGTTTCTGAGATCGAACGAGTCAAGAATAATGCTACAAGAGTTTACAAGTTGTTTCCATGTTCAAACAAGTCAAGATGAAGCTACAAGTTATTTCCATTTTTGAACGAGTCAAGAATGAAGCCTCAAATTGTTACGAATTGGTTTCATGTTCAAATGAGCCAAGAATGGTCTTACAAGAGTTTACAAGTGGTTTCCATGTTAATACGAGTTAAAAATGAAGCTATAAGTTGTTTACAAGTTCGAACAACTCAAGACTGATGCTAGAAGAGTTTACAAGTTGTTTCCATGTTCAAATGAGTCAAGAATGAAGCTACAACTTGTTTGCAAGTTCGAACGAGTCAAGAATGATCATACAAGAGTATACAAGTTGTTTCCATATTCAAATGAGTCAATAATGAAACCACAAGTTGTTTCCAGTTCGAACGAGTTAAGAATGAAGTATCAAATTCATACGAATTAGGTCCATGTTCAAATCAGCCAAGAATGGTCCCAGAAGAGTTATGTTGTTTCCATTTTCAATGGAGTCAAGAATGTAGCTTACGAATTCGTTTCATTTTAAAATAAGCCAAGAATGGTCCAACATGAGTTTATAAGTTATTTCCATGTGCAAACGAGTCAATAATGAAGCTACAAGTTCGAACGAGTCAAGAATGATGCTACAAGAGTTTACAAGTTGTTTCCATGTCCAAACAAGTCAAGATGAAGCTACAAGTTATTTCCATGTTCGAACGAGTCAAGAATGAAGCCTCAAATTGTTACGAACTGGTTTCATATTCAAATGAGCCAAGAATTGTCCTACAATTGTTTACAAGGTGTTTCCATGTTAAAACGAGTAAAAAATGAAGCTATAAGTTGTTTACAAGTTCGAACAAGTCAAGAATGATGCTAGAAGAGTTTACAAGTTGTTTCAATGTTCGAATGAGTCAAGAATAAAGCTACAACTTGTTTGCAAGTTCGAACGAGTGAAGAATGATCATACAAGAGTTTACAAGTTGTATCCATGTTCAAATGAGTCAAGAATGAAGCCACAAGTTGTTTCCAAGTTCGAACGAGTCAAGAATGAAGCCTCAAATTGTTACGAAATAGGTTCATGTTCAAATGAGCCAAGAATGGTCCTAGAAGAGTTATGTTGTTTCCATGTTCAACGGAGTCAAGAATGTAGCTTACGAATTCGTTTCATTTTAAAATAAGCCAAGAATGGTCCTACATGAGTTTACAAGTTGTTTCCATGTGCAAACGAGTCAATAATGAAGCTACAAGTTCGAACGAGTCAAGAATGATGCTACAAGAGTTTACAAGTAGTTTCCAAGTTCAAACGAGTCAAGAATGATGCTACAAGAGTTTACAAGTAGTTTCCAAGTTCAAACGGGTAAAGAATGAAGCTAAAAGTTGTTTCCTGGGGTGAAACGAGTCGAGAATGAAGCGAGAAGTTATTTACGTGCTCGAACGAGTCAAGAATAATGCTACAAGAGTTTACAAGTTGTTTCCATGTCCAAACAAGTCAAGATGAAGCTACAAGTTATTTCCATGTTCGAACGAGTCAAGAATGAAGCCTCAAATCGTTACGAATTGGTTTCATGTTCAAATGAGCCACGAATTGTCCTACAATTGTTTACAAGCTGTTTCCATGTTAAAACGAGTAAAAAATGAAGCTATAAGTTGTTTACAAGTTCGAACAAGTCAAGAATGATGCTAGAAGAGTTTACAAATTGTTTCAATGTTCGAATGAGTCAAGAATGAAGGTACAACTTGTTTGCAAGTTCGAACGAGTCAAGAATGATCATACAAGAGTATACAAGTTGTTTCCATATTCAAATGAGTCAAGAATGAAGCCACAAGTTGTTTCCAAGTTCGAACGAGTCAATACTGAAGCCTCAAATTGTTACGAATTAGGTTCATGTTCAAATGAGCCAAGAATGGTCCCAGAAGAGTTATGTTGTTTCCATATTCAATGGAGTCAAGAATGTAGCTTACGAATTCTTTTCATGTTAAAATCAGCCAAGAATGTTCCTACATGAGTTACAAGTTGTTTCGATGTGCAAACGAGTCAATAATGAAGCTACAAGTTCGAACGAGACAAGAATGATGCTACAAGAGTTTACAAGTAGGTTCCAAGTTCAAACGGGTAAAGAATGAAGCTACAAGTTGTTTTCACGGTTAAACGTGTCGAGAATGAAGCTATAAGTTGTTTCCGAGCTCGAACGAGTCAAGAATAATGCTACAAGAGTTTACAAGTTGTTTCCACGTTCAAACAAGTCAAGATGAAGCTACAAGTTATTTCCATTTTCGAACGAGTCAAGAATGAAGCCTCAAATTGTTACGAATTGGTTTCATGTTCAAATGAGCCAAGATTGGTCTTACAAGAGTTTACAAGTGGTTTCCATGTTAATACGAGTCAAAAATGAAGCTATAAGTTGTTTAGAAGTTCGAACAACTCAAGACTGATGCTAGAAGAGTTTACAAGTTGTTTCCATGTTCAAATGAGTCAAGAATGAAGCTACAACTTGTTTGCAAGTTCGAACGAGTCAAGAATATTCATACAAGAGTATACAAGTTGTTTTCATATTCAAATAAGTCAAGAATGAAGCCACAAGTTGTTTCAAAGTTCGAACGAATCAAGAATGAAGCCTCAAATTGTTTCGAATTAGGTTCATGTTCAAATGATCCAAGAATGGTTCGAGAAGAGTTATGTTGTTTCCATGTTCAAGGTAGTCAAGAATGTAGCTTACGAATTCGTTTCATTTTAAAATAAGCCAAGAATGGTCCAACATGAGTTTATAAGTTATTTCCATGTGCAAACGAGTCAATAATGAAGCTACAAGTTGGAACGAGTCAAGAATGATGCTACAAGAGTTTACAAGAAATTTCCAAGTTCAAACGGGTGATGAATGAAGCTACAAGTTGTTTTCATGGTTAAACGAGTCGAGAATGAATCTATAACTTGTTTCCAAGCTCGAACGAGTCAAGAATAATGCTACAAGAGTTTACAACTTGTTTCTGTGTTCAAACAAGTCAAGATGAAGCTACATGTTATTTCCATGTTCGAATGAGTCAAGAACGAAGCCTCAAATTCTTACGAATTGGTTTCATGTTCAAATAAGCCAAGAATTATCCTACAATTGTTTACAAGGTGTTTCCATTTTAAAACGAGTCAAAAATGAAGCTATAAGTTGTTTACAAGTTCGAACAAGTCAAGAATGATGCTAGAAGAGTTTACAAGTTGTTTCCATGTTCCAATGAGCCAAGAATGAAGCTACAACTTGTTTGCAAGTTCGAACGAGTCAAGAATGATCATACAAGAGTATACAAGTTGTTTCCATATTCAAATGAGTCAAGAATGAAGCCACAAGTTGTTTCCAAGTTCGAACGAATCAAGATGAAGCCTCAAATTGTTACGAATTAGGTTCATGTTCAAATGATCCAAGAATAGTCCGAGAAGAGTTATCTTGTTTCCATGTTCAAGGTAGTCAAGAATGTAGCTTACGTATTCGTTTCATTTTAAAATAAGCCAAGAATGGTCCTACATGAGTTTATAAGTTATTTCCATGTGCAAACGAGTCAATAATGAAGCTACAAGTTCGAACGAGTCAGGAATGATGCTACAAGAGTTTACAAGTAGTTTCCAAGTTCAAACGGGTAAAGAATGAAGCTACAAGTTGTTTTCACAGTTAAACGAGTCGAGAATGAAGCTATAAGTTGTTGCCGATCTCGAACGAGTCAAGAATAATGCTACAAGAGTTTACAAGTTGTTTCCATGTTCAAACAAGTCAAGATGAAGCTACAAGTTATTTCCATTTTCGAACGAGTCAAGAATGAAACCTCAAATTGTTACGAATTGGTTTCATGTTAATATGAGCCAAGAATGGTCTTACAAGAGTTTACAAGTGGTTTCCATGTTAATACGAGTCAAAAATTAAGCTATAAGTTGTTTACAAGTTCTAACAAGTCAAGAATGATGCTTGAAGAGTTTACAAGTTGTTTCAATGTTCGAATGAGTCAACAATGAAGCTACAACTTGTTTGCAAGTTCGAACGAGTCAAGAATGATCATACAAGAGTTTATAAGTCGTTTCCATATTCAAATGAGTCAAGAATGAAGCTACAACTTGTTTGCAAGTTTGAACGAGTCAAGAATGAAAATACAAGAGTTTACAAGTTGTTTCCATATTCAAATGAGTGAAGAATGAAGCCACAAGTTGTTTCCAAGTTCGAACGAATCAGGAATGAAGCCTCAAATTGTTACGAATTAGGTTCATGTTCAAATGAGACAAGAATGATCCCAGAAGAGTTATGTTGTTTCCATGTTCAACGGAGTCAAGAATATAGCTTACGAATTCGTTTCATTTTAAAATAAGCCAAGAATGGTCCTACATTAGTTTACAAGTTGTTTCCATGTGTAAACGAGTCAATAACGAAGCTACAAGTTCGAACGAGTCAAGAGTGATGCTACAATAGTTTACAAGTAGTTTCCAAGTTTAAACGGGTAAAGAATGAAGCTACAAGTTGTTTTCACAATTAAACGAGTCGAGAATGAAGCTATAAGTTGTTGCCGAGCTCGAACGAGTCAAGAATAATCCAACAAGAGTTTACAAGTTGTTTCCATGTTCAAACAAGTCAAGATGAAGCTACAAGTTATTTCCATTTTCGAATGAGTCAAGAATGAAGCCTCAAATTGTTACGAATTGGTTTCATGTTCATATGAGCCAAGAATGGTCTTACAAGAGTTTACAAGTGGTTTCCATGTTAATACGAGTCAAAAATTAAGCTATAAGTTGTTTACAAGTTCTAACAAGTCAAGAATGATGCTTGAAGAGTTTACAAGTTGTTTCAATGTTCGAATGAGTCAAGAATGAAGCTACAACTTGTTTGCAAGTTCGAACGAGTCAAGAATGATCATACAACAGCTTTCAAGTTGTTTGCAAGTTCAAACGGGTAAAGAATGATGCTACAAGAGTTTACAAGTAGTTTCCAAGTTCAAACGGGTAAAGAATGAAACTACAAGTTGTTTCCTGGGGTGAAACGAGTCGAGAATGAAGCGAGAAGTTATCTTCGTGCTCGAACGAGTCAAGAATAATGCTACAAGAGTTTACAAGTTGTTTCCATGTCCAAACAAGTCAAGATGAAGCTACAAGTTATTTCCATGTTCGAACGAGTCAAGAATGAAGCCTCAAATTGTTACGAATTGGTTTCATGTTCAAATGAGCCAAGAATTGTCCTACAACTGTTTACAAGGTGTTTCCATGTTAAAACGAGTAAAAAATGATGCTATAAGTTGTTTAACAGTTCGAACAAGTCAAGAATGAAGCTAGAAGAGTTTACAAGTTGTTTCCATGTTCAAATGAATCAAGAATGAAGCTACAACTTGTTTGCAAGTTCGAACGAGTCAGGAATGATCATACAAGAGTTCACAAGTTGTTTCCATATTCAAATGAGTCAAGAATGAAGCCACATGTTGTTTCCATGTTCGAACGAGTCAAGAATGAAGCCTCAAGTTGTTACGAATTAGGTTCATGTTCAAATGAGCCAAGAATGGTCCCAGAAGAGTTATGCTGTTTCCATATTCAATGGAGTCAAGAATGTAGCTTACGAATTCTTTTCATGTTAAAATCAGCCAAGAATGTTCCTACATGAGTTTACAAGTTGTTTCGATGTGCAAACGAGTCAATAATGAAGCTACAAGTTCGAACGAGTCAAGAATGATGCTACAAGAGTTTACAAGTAGTTTCCAAGTTCAAACGGGTAAAGAATGAAGCTACAAGTTGTTTTCACGGTTAAACGAGTCGAGAATGAAGCTATAAGTTGTTTCCGAGCTCGAACGAGTCAAGAATAATGCTACAAGAGTTTACAAGTTGTTTCCATGTTCAAACAAGTCAAGATGAAGCTACAAGTTATTTCCATTTTCGAACGAGTCAAGAATGAAGCCTCAAATTGTTACGAATTGGTTTCATGTTAATATAAGCCAAGAATGGTCTTACAAGAGTTTACAAGTGGTTTCCATGTTAATACTAGTCAAAAATGAAGCTATAAGTTATTTACAAGTTCGAACGAGTCAAGAATGATCATACAAGAGTTTACAAGTTATTTCCATATTCAAATGAGTCACGAATGAAGCCACAAGTTGTTTCCAAGTTCGAACGAGTCAAGAATGAAGCCTCAAATTGTTACGAATTAGGTTCATGTTCAAATGAGCCAAGAATGGTCCCAGAAGAGTTATGCTGTTTCCATATTCAATGGAGTCAAGAATGTAGCTTACGAATTCTTTTCATGTTAAAATCAGCCAAGAATGTTCCTACGTGAGTTTACAAGTTGTTTCGATGTGCAAACGAGTCAATAATGAAGCTACAAGTTCGAACGAGTCAAGAATGATGCTACAAGAGTTTACAGTAGTTTCCAAGTTCAAACGGGTAAAGAATGAAGCTACAAGTTGTTTTCACGGTTAAACGAGTCGAGAATGAAGTTATAAGTTGTTTCCGAGATCGAACGAGTCAAGAATAATGCTACAAGAGTTTACAAGTTGTTTCCATGTTCAAACAAGTCAAGATGAAGCTACAAGTTATTTCCATTTTCGAACGAGTCAAGAATGAAGCCTTAAATTGTTACGAATTGGTTTCATGTTCAAATGAGCCAAGAATGGTCTTACAAGAGTTTACAAGTGGTTTCCATGTTAATACGAGTCAAAAATGAAGCTATAAGTTGTTTACAAGTTCGAACAACTCAAGACTGATGCTAGAAGAGTTTACAAGTTGTTTCCATGTTCAAATGAGTCAAGAATGAATCTACAACTTGTTTGCAAGTTCGAACGAGTCAAGAATGATCATACAAGAGTTTACAAGTTGTTTCCATATTCAAATGAGTCAAGAATGAAGCCACAAGTTGTTTCCAAGTTCGAACGAGTCAAGAATGAAGCCTCAAATTGTTACGAATTAGGTTCATGTTCAAATGAGCCAAGAATGGTCCCAGAAGAGTTATGCTGTTTCCATATTCAATGGAGTCAAGAATGTAGCTTACGAATTCTTTTCATGTTAAAATCAGCCAAGAATGTTCCTACATGAGTTTACAAGTTGTTTCGATGTGCAAACGAGTCAATAATGAAGCTACAAGTTCGAACGAGTCAAGAATGATGCTACAAGAGTTTACAAGTAGTTTCCAAGTTCAAACGGGTAAAGAATGAAGCTACAAGTTGTTTTCACGGTTAAACGAGTCGAGAATGAAGCTATAAGTTGTTTCCGAGCTCGAACGAGTCAAGAATAATGCTACAAGAGTTTACAAGTTGTTTCCATGTTCAAACAAGTCAAGATGAAGCTACAAGTTATTTCCATTTTCGAACGAGTCAAGAATGAAGCCTCAAATTGTTACGAATTGGTTTCATGTTAATATGAGCCAAGAATGGTCTTACAAGAGTTTACAAGTGGTTTCCATGTTAATACGAGTCAAAAATGAAGCTATAAGTTATTTACAAGTTCGAACAAATCAAGACTGATGCTAGAAGAGTTTACAAGTTGTTTCCATGTTCAAATGAGTCAAGAATTAAGCTACAACTTGTTTGCAAGTTCGAACGAGTCAAGAATGATCATACAAGAGTATACAAGTTGTTTCCATATTCAAATGAGTCAATAACGAAGCCACAAGTTGTTTCCAGTTCGAACGAGTCAAGAATAAAGTATCAAATTCATACGAATTAGGTCCATGTTCAAATCAGCCAAGAATGGTCCCAGAAGAGTTATGTTGTTTCCATTTTCAATGGAGTCAAGAATGTAGCTTACGAATTCGTTTCATTTTAAAATAAGCCAATAATGGTCCTACATGAGTTTACAAGTTGTTTTCATGTGCAAACGAGTCAATAATGAAGCTACAAGTTCGAACGAGTCAAGAATGATGCTACAAGAGTTTACAAGTTGTTTCCACGTTAGAATGAGTCAAGAATGAAGCTACAAGTTATTTCCATGTTCGAACGAGTCAAGAATGAAACCTCAAATTGTTACGAATTGGTTTCATATTCAAATGAGCCAAGAATGGTCTTACAAGAGTTTACAAGTGGTTTCCATGTTAATACGAGTCAAAAATGAAGCTATAAGTTGTTTACAAGTTCGAACAACTCAAGAATGATGGTAGAAGAGTATACAAGTTGTTTCCATGTGCAAACGAGTCAATAATGAAGGTACAAGTTCGAACGAGTCAAGAAAGATGCTACAAGAGTTTACAAGTTGTTTCCATGTCCAAACAAGTCAAGATGAAGCTACAAGTTATTTCCAAGTTCGAACGAGTCAAGAATGAAGCCTCAAATTGTTACGAATTGGTTTCATATTCAAATGAGCCAAGAATTGTCCTACAATTGTTTACAAGGTGTTTCCATGTTAAAACGAGTAAAAAATGAAGCTATAAGTTGTCTACAAGTTCGAACAAGTCAAGAATGATGCTAGAAGAGTTTACAAGTTGTTTCAATGTTCGAATAAGTCAAGAATAAAGCTACAACTTGTTTGCAAGTTCGAACGAGTGAAGAATGATCATACAAGAGTTTACAAGTTGTATCCATGTTCAAATGAGTCAAGAATGAAGCCACAAGTTGTTTCCAAGTTCGAACGAGTCAAGAATGAAGCCTCAAATTGTTACGAATTAGGTTCATGTTCAAATGAGCCAAGAATGGTCCTAGAAGAGTTATGTTGTTTCCATGTTCAACGGAGTCAAGAATGTAGCTTACGAATTCGTTTCATTTTAAAACAAGCCAAGAATGGTCCTACATGAGTTTACAAGTTGTTTTGATGTGCAAACGAGTCAATAATGAAGCTACAAGTTCGAACGAGTCAAGATGATGCTACAAGAGTTTACAAGTAGTTTCCAAGTTCAAACGGGTAAAGAATGAAGCTACAAGTTGTTTTCACGGTTAAACGAGTCGAGAATGAAGCTATAAGTTGTTTCCGAGCTCGAACGAGTCAAGAATAATGCTACAAGATTTTACAAGTTGTTTCCATGTTCAAACAAGTCAAGATGAAGCTACAAGTTATTTCCATTTTCGAACGAGTCAAGAATGAAGCCTCAAATTGTTACGAATTGGTTTCATGTTAATATGAGCCAAGAATGGTCTTACAAGAGTTTACAAGTGGTTTCCATGTTAATACGAGTCAAAAATGAAGCTATAAGTTATTTACAAGTTCGAACAAATCAAGACTGATGCTAGAAGAGTTTACAAGTTGTTTCCATGTTCAAATGAGTCAAGAATGAAGCTACAACTTGTTTGCAAGTTCGAACGAGTCAAGAATGATCATACAAGAGTATACAAGTTGTTTCCATATTCAAATGAGTCAATAAGGAAGCCACAAGTTGTTTCCAGTTCGAACGAGTCAAGAATGAAGTATCAAATTCATACGAATTAGGTCCATGTTCAAATCAGCCAAGAATGGTCCCAGAAGAGTTATGTTGTTTCCATTTTCAATGGAGTCAAGAATGTAGCTTACGAATTCGTTTCATTTTAAAATAAGCCAATAATGGTCCTACATGAGTTTACAAGTTGTTTTCATGTGCAAACGAGTCAATAATGAAGCTACAAGTTCGAACGAGTCAAGAATGATGCTACAAGAGTTTACAAGTTGTTTCCACGTTCGAATGAGTAAAGAATGAAGCTACAAGTTATTTCCATGTTCGAACGAGTCAAGAATGAAACCTCAAATTGTTACGAATTGGTTTCATATTCAAATGAGCCAAGAATGGTCTTACAAGAGTTTACAAGTGGTTTCCATGTTAATACGAGTCAAAAATGAAGCTATAAGTTGTTTACAAGTTCGAACAACTCAAGAATGATGGTAGAAGAGTATACAAGTTGTTTCCATGTGCAAACGAGTCAATAATGAAGGTACAAGTTCGAACGAGTCAAGAAAGATGCTACAAGAGTTTACAAGTTGTTTCCATGTCCAAACAAGTCAAGATGAAGCTACAAGTTATTTCCAAGTTCGAACGAGTCAAGAATGAAGCCTCAAATTGTTACGAATTGGTTTCATATTCAAATGAGCCAAGAATTGTCCTACAATTGTTTACAAGGTGTTTCCATGTTAAAACGAGTAAAAAATGAAGCTATAAGTTGTCTACAAGTTCGAACAAGTCAAGAATGATGCTAGAAGAGTTTACAAGTTGTTTCAATGTTCGAATAAGTCAAGAATAAAGCTACAACTTGTTTGCAAGTTCGAACGAGTGAAGAATGATCATACAAGAGTTTACAAGTTGTATCCATGTTCAAATGAGTCAAGAATGAAGCCACAAGTTGTTTCCAAGTTCGAACGAGTCAAGAATGAAGCCTCAAATTGTTACGAATTAGGTTCATGTTCAAATGAGCCAAGAATGGTCCTAGAAGAGTTATGTTGTTTCCATGTTCAACGGAGTCAAGAATGTAGCTTACGAATTCGTTTCATTTTAAAATAAGCCAAGAATGGTCCTACATGAGTTTACAAGTTGTTTCCATGTGAAAACGAGTCAATAATGAAGCTACAAGTTCGAACGAGTCAAGAATGATGCTACAAGAGTTTACAAGTAGTTTCCAAGTTCAAACGGGTAAAGAATGAAGCTAAAAGTTGTTTCCTGGGGTGAAACGAGTCGAGAATGAAGCGAGAAGTTATTTACGTGCTCGAACGAGTCAAGAATAATGCTACAAGAATTTACAAGTTGTTTCCATGTCCAAACAAGTCAAGATGAAGCAACAAGTTATTTCCATGTTCGAACGAGTCAAGAATGAAGCCTCAAATCGTTACGAATTGGTTTCATGTTCAAATGAGCCAAGAATTGTCCTACAAGAGTTTACAAGTGGTTTCCATGTTAATACGAGTCAAAAATGAAGCTATAAGTTGTTTACAAGTTCGAACAACTCAAGACTGATGCTAGAAGAGTTTACAAGTTGTTTCCATGTTCAAATGAGTCAAGAATGAAATTACAACTTGTTTGCAAGTTCGAACGAGTCAAGAATGATCATACAAGAGTTTACAAGTTGTTTCCATATTCAAATGAGTCAAGAATGAAGCCACAAGTTGTTTCCAAGTTCGAACGAGTCAAGAATGAAGCCTCAAATTGTTACGAATTAGGTTCATGTTCAAATGAGCCAAGAATGGTCCCAGAAGAGTTATGTTCTTTCCATATTCAATGGAGTCAAGAATGTAGTTTACGAATTCTTTTCATGTTAAAATCAGCCAAGAATGTTCCTACGTGAGTTTACAAGTTGTTTCGATGTGCAAACGAGTCAATAATGAAGCTACAAGTTCGAACGAGTGAAGAATGATGCTACAAGAGTTTACAGTAGTTTTCAAGTTCAAACGGGTAAAGAATGAAGCTACAAGTTGTTTTCACGGTTAAACGAGTCGAGAATGAAGCTATAAGTTGTTTCCGAGATCGAACGAGTCAAGAATAATGCTACAAGAGTTTACAAGTTGTTTCCATGTTCAAACAAGTCAAGATGAAGCTACAAGTTATTTCCATTTTCGAACGAGTCAAGAATGAAGCCTCAAATTGTTACGAATTGGTTTCATGTTCAAATGAGCCAAGAATGGTCTTACAAGAGTTTACAAGTGGTTTCCATGTTAATACGAGTCAAAAATGAAGCTATAAGTTGTTTACAAGTTCGAACAACTCAAGACTGATGCTAGAAGAGTTTACAAGTTGTTTCCATGTTCAAATGAGTCAAGAATGAAGCTACAACTTGTTTGCAAGTTCGAACGAGTCAAGAATGATCATACAAGAGTTTACAAGTTGTTTCCATATTCAAATGAGTCACGAATGAAGCCACAAGTTGTTTCCAAGTTCGAACGAGTCAAGAATGAAGCCTCAAATTGTTACGAATTAGGTTCATGTTCAAATGAGCCAAGAATGGTCTCAGAAGAGTTATGCTGTTTCCATATTCAATGGAGTCAAGAATGTAGCTTACGAATTCTTTTCATGTTAAAATCAGCCAAGAATGTTCCTACATGAGTTTACAAGTTGTTTCGATGTGCAAACGAGTCAATAATGAAGCTACAAGTTCGAACGAGTCAAGAATGATGCTACAAGAGTTTACAAGTAGTTTCCAAGTTCAAACGGGTAAAGAATGAAGATACAAGTTGTTTTCACGGTTAAACGAGTCGAGAATGAAGGTATAAGTTGTTTCCGAGCTCGAACGAGTCAAGAATAATGCTACAAGAGTTTACAAGTTGTTTCCATGTTCAAACAAGTCAAGATGAAGCTACAAGTTATTTCCATTTTCGAACGAGTCAAGAATGAAGCCTCAAATTGTTACGAATTGGTTTCATGTTAATATGAGCCAAGAATGGTCTTACAAGAGTTTACAAGTGGTTTCCATGTTAATACGAGTCAAAAATGAAGCTATAAGTTGTTTACAAGTTCGAACAACTCAAGACTGATGCTAGAAGAGTTTACAAGTTGTTTCCATGTTCAAATGAGTCAAGAATGAAGCTACAACTTGTTTGCAAGTTCGAACGAGTCAAGAATGATCATACAAGAGTATACAAGTTGTTTCCATATTCAAATGAGTCAATAATGAAGCCACTAGTTGTTTCCAGTTCGAACGAGTTAAGAATGAAGTATCAAATTCATACGAATTAGGTCCATGTTCAAATCAGCCAAGAATAGTCCCAGAAGAGTTATGTTGTTTCCATTTTCAATGGAGTCAAGAATGTATCTTACGAATTCGTTTCATTTTAAAATAAGCCAAGAATGGTCCTACATGAGTTTACAAGTTGTTTCCATGTGAAAACGAGTCAATAATGAAGCTACAAGTTCGAACGAGTCAAGAATGATGCTATAAGAGTTTACAAGTAGTTTCCAAGTTCAAACGGGTAAAGAATGAAGCTACAAGTTGTTTTCACGGTTAAACGAGTTGAGAATGAAGCTATAAGTTGTTTCCGAGCTCGAACGAGTCAAGAATAATGCTACAAGAGTTTACAAGTTGTTTCCATGTCCAAACAAGTCAAGATGAAGCTACAAGTTATTTCCATGTTCGAAAGAGTCAAGAATGAAGCCTCAAATCGTTAAGAATTGGTTTCATGTTCAAATGAGCCAAGAATTGTCCTACAAGAGTTTACAAGTGGTTTCCATGTTAATACGAGTCAAAAATGAAGCTATAAGTTGTTTACAAGTTCGAACAACTCAAGACTGATGCTAGAAGAGTTTACAAGTTGTTTCCATGTTCAAATGAGTCAAGAATGAAGCTACAACTTGTTTGCAAGTTCGTACGAGTCAAGAATGATCATACAAGAGTCTACAAGTTTTTTCCATATTCAAATGAGTCAAGAATGAAGCCACAAGTTGTTTCCAAGTTCGAACGAGTCAAGAATGAAGCCTCAAATTGTTACGAATTAGGTTCATGTTAAAATGAGCCAAGAATGGTCCCAGAAGAGTTAAGTTCTTTCCATATTCAATGGAGTCAAGAATGTAGCTTACGAATTCTTTTCATGTTAAAATCAGCCAAGAATGTTCCTACGTGAGTTTACAAGTTGTTTCGATGTGCAAACGAGTCATTAATGAAGCTACAAGTTCGAACGAGTCAAGAATGATGCTACAAGAGTTTACAGTAGTTTCCAAGTTCAAACGGGTAAAGAATGAAGCTACAAGTTGTTTTCACGGTTAAACGAGTCGAGAATGAAGCTATAAGTTGTTTCCGAGATCGAACGAGTCAAGAATAATGCTACAAGAGTTTACAAGTTGTTTCCATGTTCAAACAAGTCAAGATGAAGCTACAAGTTATTTCCATTTTCGAATGAGTCAAGAATGAAGCCTCAAATTGTTACGAATTGGTTTCATGTTCAAATGAGCCAAGAATGGTCTTACAAGAGTTTACAAGTGGTTTCCATGTTAATACGAGTTAAAAATGAAGCTATAAGTTGTTTACAAGTTCGAACAACTCAAGACTGATGATAGAAGAGTTTACAAGTTGTTTCCATGTTCAAATGAGTCAAGAATGAAGCTACAACTTGTTTGCAAGTTCGAACGAGTCAAGAATGATCATACAAGAGTATACAAGTTGTTTCCATATTCAAATGAGTCAATAATGAAACCACAATTTGTTTCCAGTTCGAACGAGTTAAGAATGAAGTATCAAATTCATACGAATTAGGTCCATGTTCAAATCAGCCAAGAATGGTCCCAGAAGAGTTATGTTGTTTCCATTTTCAATGGAGTCAAGAATGTAGCTTACGAATTCGTTTCATTTTAAAATAAGCCAAGAATGGTCCAACATGAGTTTATAAGTTATTTCCATGTGCAAACGAGTCAATAATGAAGCTACAAGTTCGAACGAGTCAAGAATGATGCTACAAGAGTTTACAAGTTGTTTCCATGTCCAAACAAGTCAAGATGAAGCTACAAGTTATTTCCATGTTCGAACGAGTCAAGAATGAAGCCTCAAATCGTTACGAATTGGTTTCATGTTCATATGAGCCAAGAATGGTCTTACAAGAGTTTACAAGTGGTTTCCATGTTAATACGAGTCAAAAATTAAGCTATAAGTTGTTTACAAGTTCTAACAAGTCAAGAATGATGCTTGAAGAGTTTACAAGTTGTTTCAATGTTCGAATGAGTCAAGAATGAAGCTACAACTTGTTTGCAAGTTCGAACGAGTCAAGAATGATCATACAAGAGTTTACAAGTTGTTTGCACGTTCAAACGGGTAAAGAATGATGCTACAAGAGTTTACAAGTAGTTTCCAAGTTCAAACGGGTAAAGAATGAAACTACAAGTTGTTTCCTGGGGTGAACCGAGTGGAGAATGAAGCGAGAAGTTATCTTCGTGCTCGAACGAGTCAAGAATAATGCTACAAGAGTTTACAAGTTGTTTCCATGTCCAAACAAGTCAAGATGAAGCTACAAGTTATTTCCATGTTCGAACGAGTCAAGAATGAAGCCTAAAATTGTTACGAATTGGTTTCATGTTCAAATGAGCCAAGAATTGTCCTACAACTGTTTACAAGGTGTTTCCATGATAAAACGAGTAAAAAATGATGCTATAAGTTGTTTAACAGTTCGAACAAGTCAAGAATGAAGCTAGAAGAGTTTACAAGTTGTTTCCATGTTCAAATGAATCAAGAATGAAGCTACAAATTGTTTGCAAGTTCGAACGAGTCAGGAATGATCATACAAGAGTTCACAAGTTGTTTCCATATTCAAATGAGTCAAGAATGAACCCACATGTTGTTTCCATGTTCGAACGAGTCAAGAATGAAGCCTCAAGTTGTTACGAATTAGGTTCATGTTCAAATGAGCCAAGAATGGTCCCAGAAGAGTTATGCTGTTTCCATATTCAATGGAGTCAAGAATGTAGCTTACGAATTCTTTTCATGTTAAAATCAGCCAAGAATGGTCCTACATGAGTTTACAAGTTGTTTTCATGTTAATACGAGTCAAAAATGAAGCTATAAGTTGTTTACAAGTTCGAACAACTCAAGAATGATGGTAGAAGAGTATACAAGTTGTTTCCATGTGCAAACGAGTCAATAATGAAGGTACAAGTTCGAACGAGTCAAGAATGATGCTACAAGAGTTTACAAGTTGTTTCCATGTCCAAACAAGTCAAGATGAAGCTACAAGTTATTTCCATGTTCGAACGAGTCAAGAATGAAGCCTCAAATTGTTACGAATTGGTTTCATATTCAAATGAGCCAAGAATTGTCCTACAATTGTTTACAAGGTGTGTCCATGTTAAAACGAGTAAAAAATGAAGCTATAAGTTGTTTACAAGTTCGAACAAGTCAAGAATGATGCTAGAAGAGTTTACATGTTGTTTCAATGTTCGAATGAGTCAAGAATAAAGCTACAACTTGTTTACAAGTTCGAACGAGTGAAGAATGATCATACAAGAGTTTACAAGTTGTATCCATGTTCAAATGAGTCAAGAATGAAGCCACAAGTTGTTTCCAAGTTCGAACGAGTCAAGAATGAAGCCTCAAATTGTTACGAAATAGGTTCATGTTCAAATGAGCCAAGAATGGTCCTAGAAGAGTTATGTTGTTTCCATGTTCAACGGAGTCAAGAATGTAGCTTACGAATTCGTTTCATTTTAAAATATGCCAAGAATGGTCCTACATGAGTTTACAAGTTGTTTCCATGTGCAAACGAGTTAATAATGAAGCTACAAGTTCGAACGAGTCAAGAATGATGCTACAAGAGTTTACAAGTAGTATCCAAGTTCAAACGGGTAAAGAATGAAGCTACAAGTTGTTTTCACGGTTAAACGAGTCGAGAATGAAGCTATAAGTTGTTTCCGAGCTCGAACGAGTCAAGAATAATGCTATAAGAGTTTACAAGTTGTTTCCATTTTCAAACAAGTCAAGATGAAGCTACAAGTTATTTCCATTTTCGAACGAGTCAAGAATGAAACCTCAAATTGTTACGAATTGGTTTCATGTTCAAATGAGCCAAGATTGGTCTTACAAGAGTTTACAAGTGGTTTCCATGTTAATACGAGTCAAAAATGAAGCTATAAGTTGTTTAGAAGTTCGAACAACTCAAGACTGATGCTAGAAGAGTTTACAAGTTGTTTCCATGTTCAAATGAGTCAAGAATGAAGCTACAACTTGTTTGCAAGTTCGAACGAGTCAAGAATATTCATACAAGAGTATACAAGTTGTTTTCATATTAAAATGAGTCAAGAATGAAGCCACAAGTTGTTTCAAAGTTCGAACGAATCAAGAATGAAGCCTCAAATTGTTTCGAATTAGGTTCATGTTCAAATGATCCAAGAATGGTTCGAGAAGAGTTATGTTGTTTCCATGTTCAAGGTAGTCAAGAATGTAGCTTACGAATTCGTTTCATTTTAAAATAAGCCAAGAATGGTCCAACATGAGTTTATAAGTTATTTCCATGTGCAAACGAGTCAATAATGAAGCTACAAGTTCGAACGAGTCAAGAATGATGCTACAAGAGTTTACAAGAAATTTCCAAGTTCAAACGGGTGATGAATGAAGCTACAAGTTGTTTTCATGGTTAAACGAGTCGAGAATGAATCTATAACTTGTTTCCAAGCTCGAACGAGTCAAGAATAATGCTACAAGAGTTTACAACTTGTTTCTGTGTTCAAACAAGTCAAGATGAAGCTACATGTTATTTCCATGTTCGAACGAGTCAAGAACGAAGCCTCAAATTTTTACGAATTGGTTTCATGTTCAAATAAGCCAAGAATTATCCTACAATTGTTTACAAGGTGTTTCCATTTTAAAACGAGTCAAAAATGAAGCTATAAGTTGTTTACAAGTTCGAACAAGTCAAGAATGATGCTAGAAGAGTTTACAAGTTGTTTCCATGTTCCAATGAGCCAAGAATGAAGCTACAACTTGTTTGCAAGTTCGAACGAGTCAAGAATGATCATACAAGAGTATACAAGTTGTTTCCATATTCAAATGAGTCAAGAATGAAGCCACAAGTTGTTTCCAAGTTCGAACGAGTCAAGAATGAAGCCTCAAATTGTTACGAAATAGGTTCATGTTCAAATGAGCCAAGAATGGTCCTAGAAGAGTTATGTTGTTTCCATGTTCAACGGAGTCAAGAATGTAGCTTACGAATTCGTTTCATTTTAAAATAAGCCAAGAATGGTCCTACATGAGTTTACAAGTTGTTTCCATGTGCAAACGAGTTAATAATGAAGCTACAAGTTCGAACGAGTCAAGAATGATGCTACAAGAGTTTACAAGTAGTATCCAAGTTCAAACGGGTAAAGAATGAAGCTACAAGTTGTTTTCACGGTTAAACGAGTCGAGAATGAAGCTATAAGTTGTTTCCGAGCTCGAACGAGTCAAGAATAATGCTATAAGAGTTTACAAGTTGTTTCCATGTTCAAACAAGTCAAGATGAAGCTACAAGTTATTTCCATTTTCGAACGAGTCAAGAATGAAACCTCAAATTGTTACGAATTGGTTTCATGTTCAAATGAGCCAAGATTGGTCTTACAAGAGTTTACAAGTGGTTTCCATGTTAATACGAGTCAAAAATGAAGCTATAAGTTGTTTAGAAGTTCGAACAACTCAAGACTGATGCTAGAAGAGTTTACAAGTTGTTTCCATGTTCAAATGAGTCAAGAATGAAGCTACAACTTGTTTGCAAGTTCGAACGAGTCAAGAATATTCATACAAGAGTATACAAGTTGTTTTCATATTAAAATGAGTCAAGAATGAAGCCACAAGTTGTTTCAAAGTTCGAACGAATCAAGAATGAAGCCTCAAATTGTTTCGAATTAGGTTCATGTTCAAATGATCCAAGAATAGTCCGAGAAGAGTTATCTTGTTTCCATGTTCAAGGTAGTCAAGAATGTAGCTTACGAATTCGTTTCATTTTAAAATAAGCCAAGAATGGTCCTACATGAGTTTATAAGTTATTTCCATGTGCAAACGAGTCAATAATGAAGCTACAAGTTCGAACGAGTCACGAATGATGCTACAAGAGTTTACAAGTAGTTTCCAAGTTCAAACGGGTAAAAAATGAAGCTACAAGTTGTTTTCACAGTTAAACGAGTCGAGAATGAAGCTATAAGTTGTTGCCGATCTCGAACGAGTCAAGAATAATGCTACAAGGGTTTACAAGTTGTTTCCATGTTCAAACAAGTCAAGATGAAGCTACAAGTTATTTCCATTTTCGAACGAGTCAAGAATGAAGCCTCAAATTGTTACGAATTGGTTTCATGTTAATATGAGCCAAGAATGGTCTTACAAGAGTTTACAAGTGGTTTCCATGTTAATACGAGTCAAAAATTAAGCTATAAGTTGTTTACAAGTTCTAACAAGTCAAGAATGATGCTTGAAGAGTTTACAAGTTGTTTCAATGTTCGAATGAGTCAACAATGAAGCTACAACTTGTTTGCAAGTTCGAACGAGTCAAGAATGATCACACAAGAGTTTACAAGTCGTTTCCATATTCAAATGAGTCAAAAATGAAGCTACAACTTGTTTGCAAGTTTGAACGAGTCAAGAATGAAAATACAAGAGTTTACAAGTTGTTTCCATATTCAAATGAGTGAAGAATGAAGCCACAAGTTGTTTCCAAGTTCGAACGAATCAGGAATGAAGCCTCAAATTGTTACGAATTAGGTTCATGTTCAAATGAGACAAGAATGATCCCAGAAGAGTTATGTTGTTTCCATGTTCAACGGAGTCAAGAATATAGCTTACGAATTCGTTTCATTTTAAAATAAGCCAAGAATGGTCCTACATGAGTTTACAAGTTGTTTCCATGTGCAAACGAGTTAATAATGAAGCTACAAGTTCGAACGAGTCAAGAATGATGCTACAAGAGTTTACAAGTAGTATCCAAGTTCAAACGGGTAAAGAATGAAGCTACAAGTTGTTTTCACGGTTAAACGAGTCGAGAATGAAGCTATAAGTTGTTTCCGAGCTCGAACGAGTCAAGAATAATGCTACAAGAGTTTACAACTTGTTTCTGTGTTCAAACAAGTCAAGATGAAGCTACATGTTATTTCCATGTTCGAACGAGTCAAGAACGAAGCCTCAAATTTTTACGAATTGGTTTCATGTTCAAATAAGCCAAGAATTATCCTACAATTGTTTACAAGGTGTTTCCATTTTAAAACGAGTCAAAAATGAAGCTATAAGTTGTTTACAAGTTCGAACAAGTCAAGAATGATGCTAGAAGAGTTTACAAGTTGTTTCCATGTTCCAATGAGCCAAGAATGAAGCTACAACTTGTTTGCAAGTTCGAACGAGTCAAGAATGATCATACAAGAGTATACAAGTTGTTTCCATATTCAAATGAGTCAAGAATGAAGCCACAAGTTGTTTCCAAGTTTGAACGAATCAAGATGAAGCCTCAAATTGTTACGAATTAGGTTCGTGTTCAAATGATCCAAGAATAGTCCGAGAAGAGTAATCTTGTTTCCATGTTCAAGGTAGTCAAGAATGTAGCTTACGAATTCGTTTCATTTTAAAATAAGCCAAGAATGGTCCTACATGAGTTTATAAGTTATTTCCATGTGCAAACGAGTCAATAATGAAGCTACAAGTTCGAACGAGTCAAGAATGATGCTACAAGAGTTTACATGTAGTTTCCAAGTTCAAACGGGTAAAGAATGAAGCTACAAGTTGTTTTCACAGTTAAACGAGTCCAGAATGAAGCTATAAGTTGTTGCCGATCTCGAACGAGTCAAGAATAATGCTACAAGAGTTTACAAGTTGTTTCCATGTTCAAACAAGTCAAGATGAAGCTACAAGTTATTTCCATTTTTGAACGAGTCAAGAATGAAGCCTCAAATTGTTACGAATTGGTTTCATGTTAATATGAGCCAAGAATGGTCTTACAAGAGTTTACAAGTGGTTTCCATGTTAATACGAGTCAAAAATTAAGCTATAAGTTGTTTACAAGTTCTAACAAGTCAAGAATGATGCTTGAAGAGTTTACAAGTTGTTTCAATGTTCGAATGAGTCAACAATGAAGCTACAACTTGTTTGCAAGTTCGAACGAGTCAAGAATGATCACACAAGAGTTTACAAGTCGTTTCCATATTCAAATGAGTCAAAAATGAAGCTACAACTTGTTTGCAAGTTTGAACGAGTCAAGAATGAAAATACAAGAGTTTACAAGTTGTTTCCATATTCAAATGAGTGAAGAATGAAGCCACAAGTTGTTTCCAAGTTCGAACGAATCAGGAATGAAGCCTCAAATTGTTACGAATTAGGTTCATGTTCAAATGAGACAAGAATGATCCCAGAAGAGTTATGTTGTTTCCATGTTCAACGGAGTCAAGAATATAGCTTACGAATTCGTTTCATTTTAAAATAAGCCAAGAATAGTCCTACATGAGTTTACAAGTTGTTTCCATGTGTAAACGAGTCAATAACGAAGCTACAAGTTCGAACGAGTCAAGAATGATGCTACAATAGTTTACAAGTAGTTTCCAAGTTTAAACGGGTAAAGAATGAAGCTACAAGTTGTTTTCACAATTAAACGAGTCGAGAATGAAGCTATAAGTTGTTGCCGAGCTCGAACGAGTCAAGAATAATCCAACAAGAGTTTACAAGTTGTTTCCATGTTCAAACAAGTCAAGATGAAGCTACAAGTTATTTCCATTTTCGAATGAGTCAAGAATGAAACCTCAAATTGTTACGAATTGGTTTCATGTTCATATGAGCCAAGAATGGTCTTACAAGAGTTTACAAGTGGTTTCCATGTTAATACGAGTCAAAAATTAAGCTATAAGTTGTTTACAAGTTCTAACAAGTCAAGAATGATGCTTGAAGAGTTTACAAGTTGTTTCAATGTTCGAATGAGTCAAGAATGAAGCTACAACTTGTTTGCAAGTTCGAACGAGTCAAGAATGATCATACAAGAGTTTACAAGTTGTTTGCAAGTTCAAACGGGTAAAGAATGATGCTACAAGAGTTTACAAGTAGTTTCCAAGTTCAAACGGGTAAATAATGAAACTACAAGTTGTTTCCTGGGGTGAAACGAGTCGAGAATGAAGCGAGAAGTTATCTTCGTGCTCGAACGAGTCAAGAATAATGCTACAAGAGTTTACAAGTTGTTTCCATGTCCAAACAAGTCAAGATGAAGCTACAAGTTATTTCCATGTTCGAACGAGTCAAGAATGAAGCCTCAAATTGTTACGAATTGGTTTCATGTTCAAATAAGCCAAGAATTGTCCTACAACTGTTTACAAGGTGTTTCCATGTTAAAACGAGTAAAAAATGATGCTATAAGTTGTTTAACAGTTCGAACAAGTCAAGAATGAAGCTAGAAGAGTTTACAAGTTGTTTCCATGTTCAAATGAATCAAGAATGAAGCTACAACTTGTTTGCAAGTTCGAAAGAGTCAGGAATGATCATACAAGAGTTCACAAGTTGTTTCCATATTCAAATGAGTCAAGAATGAAGCCACATGTTGTTTCCATGTTCGAACGAGTCAAGAATGAAGCCTCAAATTGTTACGAATTAGGTTCATGTTCAAATGAGCCAAGAATGGTCCCAGAAGAGTTATGCTGTTTCCATATTCAATGGAGTCAAGAATGTAGCTTACGAATTCTTTTCATGTTAAAATCAGCCAAGAATGTTCCTACATGAGTTTACAAGTTGTTTCGATGTGCAAACGAGTCAATAATGAAGCTACAAGTTCGATCGAGTCAAGAATGATGCTACAAGAGTTTACAAGTAGTTTCCAAGTTCAAACAGGTAAAGAATGAAGCTACAAGTTGTTTTCACGGTTAAACGAGTCGAGAATGAAGCTATAAGTTGTTTCCGAGATCGAACGAGTCAAGAATAATGCTACAAGAGTTTACAAGTTGTTTCCATGTTCAAACAAGTCAAGATGAAGCTACAAGTTATTTCCATTTTCGAATGAGTCAAGAATGAAACCTCAAATTGTTACGAATTGGTTTCATGTTCATATGAGCCAAGAATGGTCTTACAAGAGTTTACAAGTGGTTTCCATGTTAATACGAGTCAAAAATGAAGCTATAAGTTGTTTACAAGTTCGAACAACTCAAGACTGATGCTAGAAGAGTTTACAAGTTGTTTCCACGTTCAAATGAGTCAAGAATGAAGCTACAACTTGTTTGCAAGTTCGAACGAGTCAAGAATGATCATACAAGAGTTTACAAGTTGTTTCCATATTCAAATGAGTCAGGAATGAAGCCACAAGTTGTTTCCAAGTTCGAACGAGTCAAGAATGAAGCCTGAAATTGTTACGAATTAGGTTCATGTTCAAATGAGCCAAGAATGGTCCCAGAAGAGTTATGTTGTTTCCATATTCAATGGAGTCAAGAATGTAGCTTACGAATTCTTTTCATGTTAAAATCAGCCAAGAATGTTCCTACATGAGTTACAAGTTGTTTCGATGTGCAAACGAGTCAATAATGAAGCTACAAGTTCGAACGAGACAAGAATGATGCTACAAGAGTTTACAAGTAGGTTCCAAGTTCAAACGGGTAAAGAATGAAGCTACAAGTTGTTTTCACGGTTAAACGAGTCGAGAATGAAGCTATAACTTGTTTCCGAGCTCGAACGAGTCAAGAATAATGCTACAAGAGTTTACAATTTGTTTCCATGTTCAAACAAGTCAAGATGAAGCTACAAGTTATTTCCATTTTCGAACGAGTCAAGAATGAAGTCTCAAATTGTTACGAATTGGTTTCATGTTCAAATGAGCCAAGATTGGTCTTACAAGAGTTTACAAGTGGTTTCCATGTTAATACGAGTCAAAAATGAAGCTATAAGTTGTTTAGAAGTTCGAACAACTCAAGACTGATGCTAGAAGAGTTTACAAGTTGTTTCCATGTTCAAATGAGTCAAGAATGAAGCTACAACTTGTTTGCAAGTTCGAACGAGTCAAGAATATTCATACAAGAGTATACAAGTTGTTTTCATATTAAAATGAGTCAAGAATGAAGCCACAAGTTGTTTCAAAGTTCGAACGAATCAAGAATGAAGCCTCAAATTGTTTCGAATTAGGTTCATGTTCAAATGATCCAAGAATGGTTCGAGAAGAGTTATGTTGTTTCCATGTTCAAGGTAGTCAAGAATGTAGCTTACGAATTCGTTTCATTTTAAAATAAGCCAAGAATGGTCCAACATGAGTTTATAAGTTATTTCCATGTGCAAACGAGTCAATAATGAAGCTACAAGTTCGAACGAGTCAAGAATGATGCTACAAGAGTTTACAAGAAATTTCCAAGTTCAAACGGGTGATGAATGAAGCTACAAGTTGTTTTCATGGTTAAACGAGTCGAGAATGAATCTATAACTTGTTTCCAAGCTCGAACGAGTCAAGAATAATGCTACAAGAGTTTACAACTTGTTTCTGTGTTCAAACAAGTCAAGATGAAGCTACATGTTATTTCCATGTTCGAACGAGTCAAGAACGAAGCCTCAAATTTTTACGAATTGGTTTCATGTTCAAATAAGCCAAGAATTATCCTACAATTGTTTACAACGTGTTTCCATTTTAAAACGAGTCAAAAATGAAGCTATAAGATGTTTACAAGTTCGAACAAGTCAAGAATGATGCTAGAAGAGTTTACAAGTTGTTTCCATGTTCCAATGAGCCAAGAATGAAGCTACAACTTGTTTGCAAGTTCGAACGAGTCAAGAATGATCATACAAGAGTATACAAGTTGTTTCCATATTCAAATGAGTCAAGAATGAAGCCACAAGTTGTTTCCAAGTTCGAAGGAATCAAGATGAAGCCTCAAATTGTTACGAATTAGGTTCGTGTTCAAATGATCCAAGAATAGTCCGAGAAGAGTTATCTTGTTTCCATGTTCAAGGTAGTCAAGAATGTAGCTTACGAATTCGTTTCATTTTAAAATAAGCCAAGAATGGTCCTACATGAGTTTATAAGTTATTTCCATGTGCAAACGAGTCAATAATGAAGCTACAAGTTCGAACGAGTCAAGAATGATGCTACAATAGTTTACAAGTAGTTTCCAAGTTTAAACGGGTAAAGAATGAAGCTACAAGTTGTTTTCACAATTAAACGAGTCGAGAATGAAGCTATAAGTTGTTGCCGAGCTCGAACGAGTCAAGAATAATCCAACAAGAGTTTACAAGTTGTTTCCATGTTCAAACAAGTCAAGATGAAGCTACAAGTTATTTCCATTTTCGAATGAGTCAAGAATGAAGCCTCAAATTGTTACGAATTGGTTTCATGTTCATATGAGCCAAGAATGGTCTTACAAGAGTTTACAAGTGGTTTCCATGTTAATACTAGTCAAAAATTAAGCTATAAGTTGTTTACAAGTTCTAACAAGTCAAGAATGATGCTTGAAGAGTTTACAAGTTGTTTCAATGTTCGAATGAGTCAACAATGAAGCTACAACTTGTTTGCAAGTTCGAACGAGTCAAGAATGATCATACAAGAGTTTACAAGTTGTTTGCAAGTTCAAACGGGTAAAGAATGATGCTACAAGAGTTTACGAGTAGTTTCCAAGTTCAAACGGGTAAAGAATGAAACTACAAGTTGTTTCCTGGGGTGAAACGAGTCGAGAATGAAGCGAGAAGTTATCTTCGTGCTCGAACGAGTCAAGAATAATGCTACAAGAGTTTACAAGTTATTTCCATGTCCAAACAAGTCAAGATGAAGCTACAAGTTATTTCCATGTTCGAACGAGTCAAGAATGAAGCCTCAAATTGTTACGAATTGGTTTCATGTTCAAATGAGCCAAGAATTGTCCTACAACTGTTTACAAGGTGTTTCCATGTTAAAACGAGTAAAAAATGAAGCTATAAGTTGTTTACAAGTTCGAACAAGTCAAGAATAATGCTAGAAGAGTTTACAAGTTGTTTCAATGTTCGAATGAGTCAAGAATGAAGCTACAACTTATTTGCAAGTTCGAACGAGTCAGGAATGATCATACAAGAGTTCACAAGTTGTTTCCATATTCAAATGAGTCAAGAATGAAGCCACATGTTGTTTCCATGTTCGAACGAGTCAAGAATGAAACCTCAAATTGTTACGAATTAGGTTCATGTTCAAATGAGCCAAGAATGGTCCCAGAAGAGTTATGCTGTTTCCATATTCAATGGAGTCAAGAATGTAGCTTACGAATTCTTTTCATGTTAAAATCAGCCAAGAATGTTCCTACATGAGTTTACAAGTTGTTTCGATGTGCAAACGAGTCAATAATGAAGCTACAAGTTCGAACGAGTCAAGAATGATGCTACAAGAGTTTACAAGTAGTTTCCAAGTTCAAACAGGTAAAGAATGAAGCTACAAGTTGTTTTCACAGTTAAACGAGTCGAGAATGAAGCTATAAGTTGTTTCCGAGATCGAACGAGTCAAGAATAATGCTACAAGAGTTTACAAGTTGTTTCCATGTTCAAACAAGTCAAGATGAAGCTACAAGTTATTTCCATTTTCGAACGAGTCAAGAATGAAGCCTCAAATTGTTACGAATTGGTTTCATGTTCAAATGAGCCAAGAATGGTCTTACAAGAGTTTACAAGTGGTTTCCATGTTAATACGAGTCAAAAATGAAGCTATAAGTTGTTTACAAGTTCGAACAACTCAAGACTGATGTTAGAAGAGTTTACAAGTTGTTTCCACGTTCAAATGAGTCAAGAATGAAGCTACAACTTGTTTGCAAGTTCGAACGAGTCAAGAATGATCATACAAGAGTTTACAAGTTGTTTCCATATTCAAATGAGTCAAGAATGAAGCCACAAGTTGTTTCCAAGTTCGAACGAGTCAAGAATGAAGCCTCAAATTGTTACGAATTAGGTTCATGTTCAAATGAGCCAAGAATGGTCCCAGAAGAGTTATGTTGTTTCCATATTCAATTGAGTCAAGAATGTAGCTTACGAATTCTTTTCATGTTAAAATCAGCCAAGAATGTTCCTACATGAGTTTACAAGTTGTTTCGATGTGCAAACGAGTCAATAATGAAGCTACAAGTTCGAACGAGTCAAGAATGATGCTACAAGAGTTTACAAGTAGGTTCCAAGTTCAAACGGGTAAAGAATGAAGCTACAAGTTGTTTTCACGGTTAAACGAGTCGAGAATGAAGCTATAAGTTGTTTCCGAGCTCGAACGAGTCAAGAATAATGCTACAAGAGTTTACAAGTTGTTTCCATGTTCAAACAAGTCAAGATGAAGCTACAAGTTATTTCCATTTTCGAACGAGTCAAGAATGAAGTCTCAAATTGTTACGAATTGGTTTCATGTTCAAATGAGCCAAGATTGGTCTTACAAGAGTTTACAAGTGGTTTCCATGTTAATACGAGTCAAAAATGAAGCTATAAGTTGTTTAGAAGTTCGAACAACTCAAGACTGATGCTAGAAGAGTTTACAAGTTGTTTCCATGTTCAAATGAGTCAAGAATGAAGCTACAACTTGTTTGCAAGTTCGAACGAATCAAGAATATTCATACAAGAGTATACAAGTTGTTTTCATATTCAAATGAGTCAAGAATGAAGCCACAAGTTGTTTCAAAGTTCGAATGAATCAAGAATGAAGCCTCAAATTGTTTCGAATTAGGTTCATGTTCAAATGATCCAAGGATGGTTCGAGAAGAGTTATGTTGTTTCCATGTTCAAGGTAGTCAAGAATGTAGCTTACGAATTCGTTTCATTTTAAAATAAGCCAAGAATGGTCCAACATGAGTTTATAAGTTATTTCCATGTGCAAACGAGTCAATAATGAAGCTACAAGTTCGAACGAGTCAAGAATGATGCTACAAGAGTTTACAAGAAATTTCCAAGTTCAAACGGGTGATGAATGAAGCTACAAGTTGTTTTCATGGTTAAACGAGTCGAGAATGAATCTATAACTTGTTTCCAAGCTCGAACGAGTCAAGAATAATGCTACAAGAGTTTACAAGTTGTTTCCATGTTCAAACAAGTCAAAATGAAGCTACATGTTATTTCCATGTTCGAACGAGTCAAGAACGAAGCCTCAAATTCTTACGAATTGGTTTCATGTTCAAATAAGCCTAGAATTATCCTACAATTGTTTACAAGGTGTTTCCATTTTAAAACGAGTCAAAAATGAAGCTATAAGTTGTTTACAAGTTCGAACAAGTCAAGAATGATGCTAGAAGAGTTTACAAGTTGTTTCCATGTTCCAATGAGCCAAGAATGAAGCTACAACTTGTTTGCAAGTTCGAACGAGTCAAGAATGATCATACAAGAGTATACAAGTTGTTTCCAAATTCAAATGAGTCAAGAATGAAGCCACAAGTTGTTTCCAAGTTCGAACGAGTCAAGAATAAAGCCTCAAATTGTTACGAATTAGGTTCATGTTCAAATGATCCAAGAATGGTCCCAGAAGAGTTATGTTGTTTCCATGTTCACCGGAGTCAAGAATGTAGCTTACGAATTCGTTTCATTTTAAAATAAGCCAAGAATGGTCCTACATGAGTTTACAAGTTGTTTCCATGTGCAAACGAGTCAATAACGAAGCTACAAGTTCGAACGAGTCAAGAATGATGCTACAAGAGTTTACAAGTAGTTTCCAAGTTCAAACGGGTAAAGAATGAAGCTACAAGTTGTTTTCACAGTTAAACGAGTCGAGAATGAAGCTATAAGTTGTTGCCGATCTCGAACGAGTCAAGAATAATGCTACAAGAGTTTACAAGTTGTTTCCATGTTCAAACAAGTCAAGATGAAGCTACAAGTTATTTCTATTTTCGAACGAGTCAAGAATGAAGCCTCAAATTGTTACGAATTGGTTTCATGTTAATATGAGCCAAGAATGGTCTTACAAGAGTTTACAAGTGGTTTCCATGTTAATACGAGTCAAAAATTAAGCTATAAGTTGTTTACAAGTTCTAACAAGTCAAGAATGATGCTTGAAGAGTTTACAAGTTGTTTCAATGTTCGAATGAGTCAAGAATGAAGCTACAACTTGTTTGCAAGTTCGAACGAGTCAAGAATGATCATACAAGAGTTTACAAGTTGTTTCCATATTCAAATGAGTCAAGAATGAAGCTACAACTTGTTTGCAAGTTTGAATGAGTCAAGAATGAAAATACAAGAGTTTACAAGTTGTTTCCATATTCAAATGAGTGAAGAATGAAGCCACAAGTTGTTTCCAAGTTCGAACGAGTCAAGAATGAAGCCTCAAATTGTTACGAATTAGGTTCATGTTCAAATGAGACAAGAATGATCCCAGAAGAGTTATGTTGTTTCCATGTTCAACGGAGTCAAGAATGTAGCTTACGAATTCGTTTCATTTTAAAATAAGCCAAGAATGGTCCTACATGAGTTTACAAGTTGTTTCCAGGTGTAAACGAGTCACTAACGAAGCTACAAGTTCGAACGAGTCAAGAATGATGCTACAATAGTTTACAAGTAGTTTCCAAGTTTAAACGGGTAAAGAATGAAGCTACAAGTTGTTTTCACAATTAAACGAGTCGAGAATGAAGCTATAAGTTGTTGCCGAGCTCGAACGAGTCAAGAATAATCCTACAAGAGTTTACAAGTTGTTTCCATGTTCAAACAAGTCAAGATGAAGCTACAAGTTATTTCCATTTTCGAACGAGTCAAGAATGAAGCCTCAAATTGTTACGAATTGGTTTCATGTTCATATGAGCCAAGAATGGTCTCACAAGAGTTTACAAGTGGTTTCCATGTTAATACGAGTCAAAAATTAAGCTATAAGTTGTTTACAAGTTCTAACAGGTCAAGAATGATGCTTGAAGAGTTTACAAGTTGTTTCAATGTTTGAATGAGTCAAGAATGAAGCTACAACTTGTTTGCAAGTTCGAACGAGTCAAGAATGATCATACAAGAGTTTACAAGGTGTTTGCAAGTTCAAACGGGTAAGGAATGATGCTACAAGAGTTTACAAGTAGTTTCCAAGTTCAAACGGGTGAAGAATGAAACTACAAGTTGTTTCCTGGGGTGAAACGAGTCGAGAATGAAGCGAGAAGTTATCTTCGTGCTCGAACGAGTAAAGAATAATGCTACAAGAGTTTACAAGTTGTTTCCATGTCCAAGCAAGTCAAGATGAAGCTACAAGTTACTTCCATGTTCGAACGAGTCAAGAATGAAGCCTCAAATTGTTACGAATTGGTTTCATGTTCAAATGAGCCAAGAATTGTCCTAGAATTGTTTACAAGGTGTTTCCATGTTAAAACGAGTAAAAAATGAAGCTATAAGTTGTTTACAAGTTCGAACAAGTCAAGAATGATGCTAGAAGAGTTTACAAGTTGTTTCAATGTTTGAATGAGTCAAGAATGAAGCTACAACTTGTTTGCAAGTTCGAACGAGTCAAGAATGAAAATACAAGAGTTTACAAGTTCTTTCCATATTCAAATGAGTGAAGAATGAAGCCACAAGTTGTTTCCAAGTTCGAACGAGTCAAGAATGAAGCCTCAAATTGTTACGAATTAGGTTCATGTTTAAATGAGACAAGAATGGTCCCAGAAGAGTTATGTTGTTTCCATGTTCAACGGAGTCAAGAATGTAGCTTACGAATTCGTTTCATGTTAAAATCAGCCAAGAATGTTCCTTCATGAGTTTACAAGTTGTTTCGATGTGAAATCGAGTCAATAATGAAGCTACAAGTTCGATCGAGTCAAAAATGATGCTACAAGAGTTTACAAGTAGTTTCCAAGTTCAAACGGGTAAAGAATGAAGCTACAAGTTGTTTTCACAGTTAAACGAGTCGAGAATGAAGCTATAAGTTGTTGCCGAGCTCGAATGAGTCAAGAATAATCCTACAAGAGTTTACAAGTTGTTTCCATGTTCAAACAAGTCAAGATGAAGCTACAAGTTATTTCCATTTTCGAACGAGTCAAGAATGAAGCCTCAAATTGTTACGAATTGATTTCATGTTCATATGAGCCAAGAATGGCCTCACAAGAGTTTACAAGTGGTTTCCATGTTAATACGAGTCAAAAATTAAGCTATAAGTTGTTTACAAGTTCTAACAGGTCAAGAATGATGCTTGAAGAGTTTACAAGTTGTTTCAATGTTTGAATGAGTCAAGAATGAAGCTACAACTTGTTTGCAAGTTCGAACGAGTCAAGAATGATCATACAAGAGTTTACAAGTTGTTTCGAAGTTCAAACGGGTAACGAATGATGCTACAAGAGTTTACAAGTAGTTTCCAAGTTCAAACGGGTAAAGAATGAAACTACAAGTTGTTTCCTGGGGTGAAACGAGTCGAGAATGAAGCGAGAAGTTATCTCCGTGCTCGAACGAGTCAAGAATAATGCTACAAGAGTTTACAAGTTGTTTCCATGTCCAAACAAGTCAAGATGAAGCTACAAGTTATTTCCATGTTCGAACGAGTCAAGAATGAAGCCTCAAATTGTTACGAATTGGTTTCATGTTCAAATGAGCCAAGAATTGTCCTACAACGGTTTACAAGGTTTTTCCATGTTAAAACGAGTAAAAAATGATGCTATAAGTTGTTTACAAGTTCGAACAAGTCAAGAATGATGCTAGAACAGTTTACAAGTTGTTTCAATGTTCAAATGAGTCAAGAATGAAGCTACAACTTGTTTGCAAGTTCGAACGAGTCAAGAATGATCATACAAGAGTTCACAAGTTGTTTCCATATTCAAATGAGTGAAGAATAAAGCCACAAGTTATTTCCAAGTTCGAACGAGTCAAGAATGAAGCCTCAAATTGTTACGAATTAGGTTCATGTTCAAATGAGCCAAGAATGGTCCCGGAAGAGTTAAGTCGTTTCCATGTTCAACGGAGTCAAGAATGAAGCTTACGAATTTGTTTCATGTTAAAATCAACCAAGAATGGTCCTACATGAGTTTACAAGTTGTTTCCATGTGCAAACGAGTCAATAACGAAGCTACAAGTTCGAACGAGTCAAGAATGATGCTACAAGAGTTTACAAGTAGTTTCCAAGTTCAAACGGGTAAAGAATGAAGCTACAAGTTGTTTTCTGGGGTGAAACGAGTCGAGAATGAAGCAACAAGTTATTTCCGTGCTCGAACGAGTCAAGAATGATGCTACAAGAGTTTACAAGTTGTTTCCATGTCTAAACAAGTCAAGATGAAGCTACAAGTTATTTCCACGTTCGAACGAGTCAAGAATGAAGCCTCAAATTGTTACGAATTGGTTTCATGTTCAAATGAGCCAAGAATGGTCTTACAAGAGTTTACAAGTGGTTTCCATGTTAATACGAGTCAAAAATTAAGCTATAATTTGTTTACAAGTTCTAACAAGTCAAGAATGATGCTTGAAGAGTTTATAAGTTGTTTCAATGTTCGAATGAGTCAAGAATGAAGCTACAACTTGTTTGCAAGTTCGAACGAGTCAAGAATGATCATACAAGAGTTTACAAGTTGTTTCCATATTCAAATGAGTCAAGAATGAAGCTACAACTTGTTTGCAAGTTCGAACGAGTCAAGAATGACCATACAACAGTTTACAAGTTGTTTCCAAATTCAAATGAGTGAAGAATGAAGCCACAAGTTGTTTCCAAGTTCGAACGAGTCAAGAATGAAGCCTCAAATTGTTACGAATTAGGTTCATGTTCAAATGAGACAAGAATGGTCCCAGAAGAGTTATGTTGTTTCCATGTTCAACGGAGTCAAGAATGTAGCTTACGAATTCGTTTCATTTTAAAATAAGCCAAGAATGGTCCTACATGAGTTTACAAGTTGTTTCCATGTGCAAACGAGTCAATAACGAAGCTACAAGTTCGAAAGAGTCAAGAATGATGCTACAAGAGTTTACAAGTAGTTTCCAAGTTCAAACCGGTAAAGAATGAAGCTACAAGTTGGTTTCACAGTTAAACGAGTCGAGAATGAAGCTATAAGTTGTTGCCGAGCTCGAACGAGTCAAGAATAATGCTACAAGAGTTTACAAGTTTTTCCATGTTCAAACAAGTCAAGATGAAGCTACAAGTTAGTTCCATTTTCGAACGAGTCAAGAATGAAGCCTCAAATTGTTACGAATTGGTTTCATGTTCATATGAGCCAAGAATTGTCTTACAAGAGTTTACAAGTGGTTTCCATGTTAATACTGTGATGCCCTCCCGACCCGGGGTCTAGATCGGGGAGTCACTAACACTCTATATGCATGCACCCTAGATAACAATAATAGAAAATACGCATAAATATGACCCCGACTACTAGCTTGGACCTTTCAATGTAATGGTATGAAACAAGCACACAACTACATTCATTTATATTTACATTTACAGTAACCAAAATAATATTACAATTCCCGAAACATCTCAAAATCTACTAATAAAAGTATAAGACTAAACAAAGTCTTTTCCTTTCCAACTCTGCTTCGATCCTACCTGCTCAATCTCAGCCAGCCTCACATAGTTCATGTATGACATATTCTTCCTGCAGTCTGCTTAATACGGACCATGATTCTCAAAAGCTGCAGATGTTAGAAAATAAAAGAATGAGCTACAAAAGCTCAGCAAGTAACCATATAGGTTAAAAACAGTTCTACAGGCTTATATAATTTAAAAAGTCTTTTCTCAAAACCATGCTTTAAAATCATTGCTGGACCTCATTGTCCCAAAATTGTAATTAAAATTCTAGTCAGGGTATGCATTACTCGCAAAACTTTCTTTTATAAAACCACTGGCAGGGTTAAATAATTTCAATAACTGGTGCAAAGTAAACAAGAGACTGGAAGGTAATAATCAATTGCAAGTATAAGAGTAATCTGCAGGGTTAGATGGATAACAGGAAGTAATGTCTAACAATTGAAACAAGTCAAATCAAGGTATATCTCACAGTTGAAGCTGTATATGACAGGTTATAACAAGGCATTTCATTATTCATTACTAATCATTTCAAAGTCCATTTGTATAAAACTGTCCTTTCATTAGGACTGATTCTTCCAAAACATTTTTATAAAACTGTCCTCTCATTAGGACCTTGCTTTTCAAATCATTTATAAAACTGTCCTCTCGTTAGGACCTTTACTGATTAGAAACAAATCATTTTGATTGGAGTTTTCTCACAACGCCAGACAATACGGGTGATCAGCCACGTAAAGTCCCCATAACGGACTAACGTCCCTCTGGACATAAAGAGTACTCATAAAGGCACTTATTGCCATTGGCCTTGGGCTATCTCATTATAGCCATTGACTATCTCATTATAGTCTTCACATAAAAAGTGCTGGACCGGCGTCACTCGGCCTTTTATGCCTCCAACCTATAGGAATCCGCAGAAACCATATTTGATCGGAATTCCTATAATAACCAAAACCTTTCTTTTTAAAGTTACCAATTCATTTGATGAAAAAGACTTCCTGAAAGTCGGATTCCATATTTAAATCCATTTTTTAAGATCATTAGATAGAGGTAAGGTTTATTCCAAGATATGTCTCAAAACAAGTTTCTGTCGTAGTAAGGTAAGCTGAAATCATGAACTGGGAATCCAAAACCAAGCTATAGTTGTAAAGTCATGTTGCAGGGTCAATTCACAGGTATAACAAGAAGTTTTGAAAACAGTTGTATGGCATTTAATTGTAATAGTAGTTAGGCAATAGCAACAGGATACTTTCTGTGACGCCCTCCCGACCCGGGGTCTAGATCAGGGAGTCACTAACACTCTATATGCATGCACCCTAAATAACAATAATAGAAAATACGCATAAATATGACCCCGACTACTAACCTGGATCTTTCAAGGTAATGGTATGAAACAAGCACACAACTACATTCATTTATATTTAAATTTACAGTAACCAAAATAATAATACAATTCCTGAAACATCTCAAAATCTACTAATAAAAGTACAAGACTAAACAAAGTCTTTTCCTTCCAACTCTGCCTCGATCCTACCTGTTCAATCTCAGCCGGCCTAGCAAAGTTCATGTATGACATATTCTTCCTGGGAGTCTGCTTAATACGGACCATGATTCTCAACAGCTGTAGATGTTAGAAAATAAAAGAATGAGCTACAAAAGCTCAGCAAGTAACCATATAGGTTAAAAATAGTTCTACAGGCTTATATATAATTTAAAAAGTCTTTTCTCAAAACCATGCTTTAAAATCATTGCTGGACCTCATTGTCCCAAAATTGTAATTAAAATTCTAGTCAGGGTATGCATTACTCGCAAACTTTCTTTTATAAAACCACTACCAGGGTTAAATAATTTCAATAACTGGTGCAAAGTAAATAAGAAACTGGAAAGTAATAATCAATTGCAAGTATAGGAGTAATCTGCAGGGTTAGATGGATAACAGGAAGTAATGTATAACAATTGAAACAAGGTCAACTCAAGATATGTCTGATAATTGAAGCTGTATATGACAGGTTATAATAAGGCATTTTATTATTCATTACTACACATTTCAAAGTCCATGTGTATAAAACTGTCCTTTCATTAGGACTGATTCTTTCAAAACATTTTATAAAACTGTCTTCTCGTTAGGACCTTGCTTTTAAAATCATCTATAAAACTGTCATCTCATTAGGACCTTTACTGCTTAGAAACAAATCATTTTGATTGGAGTTTTCTCACAACGCTAGACAATACGGGTGATCAGCCACGTAAAGTCCCCATAACGGACTAAAGTCCCTCTGGACATAAAGAGTACTCATAAAGGCACTTATTGCCATTAGCCTTGGGCTATCTCATTATAGCCATTGACTATCTCATTATAGTCTTCACATAAAAAGTGCTGGACCGGCGTCACTCGGCCTCTTACGCCTCCAACCTATAGGAATCCGCAGAAACCATTTTGATCGGAATTCCTATAATAACCAAAACCTTTCTTTTTAAAGTTACCAATTCATTTGATGAAAAAGACTTCTTGAAAGTCGGATTCCATATTTAAATCCATTTTTAAGATCATTAGACAAAGGTAAATTTTATTCCAGGATAAATCACAAAACAGGTCTTTGTTGTACTAAAGTAGGCAGAAATCTTGAACTAGGGACCAAAACCAAGTTATAGAAGTAAAGTCAGGTTACAGGGTTAATTCACAGGTATAACAAGATATTTTGAAAACAGTTGTAAGGCATTTAATTGTAACAGTAGTTAGGTAATAGCAACATGGTAAGTTCAGAATTAAAGTTCAAGTAATCATAGTTAAGAGAATAGTGATAGCATAGGTCACATTTTAAGGTCACTGGTTTAAGGTTTGAAAAACTAGTTTATAAGCTGTCAGTAACAGTTCAGGGATTGAAAAGTTAAAGTGCAATAAAAACTGGTATAAGGTTGCAGTTTAAATAAAGCAATTAAAGTAAGGTAGGCTATAGCTTAAAACAGTTGAGATAAAGTAAAATAATCGCAGGGTCATAAAACAGTTCATAAAACAGTGCTTAAGTTTAAAGAGATTAGGCAGTAGTTACTTGCCTTAAAAAGGAATGCTACAGCTGCTGAACAGGAGGATCCTACTAACACCTTTACTCACTTTCTACCTTCGCTTTCCCTTTATCTTTCACTTCTAATCCCTTCATAGCTACACATAAATAGACACTATTTCAGTATCTTATAAACATTCGATGTCCTCTATAACATCTAATCTAATCTACCCCTTCGTTACTATAATCCCTTGACCAAGATAATAATAATGTATATCACATAACACGTATTCATTGACAAGCATATAGCACATATTATAAATCCATCAATCTTGTTCAGCTACTCAAATATCTACTGGCTAACAATCCATGAATCTCATATCATACATTGACACTAGCCCAAAGAATCACTGAGCAGGCATATAGCATATAGCATATAATCATATTTTTCCACAGTATTCCTGACTGATATCAATTCATATACCAAAGTGGTATGCCAATAGTGTTGTATAAGATCGTTTTAGTTTTAGAAAATTTTGGCAGCACTTCCTCTGTATATGAAGCTATCCATCGGAATACAACCGATACAAACAATCATTCAATCATACATAATCAATCCCAAACCACTTTAACTAGACAAGTAAATATGCACAAATAGTATTCGAATAAATCATGAAACCTATCAATTTTCCAGACTAACTTGCAATCCATGTACTAGCTTATATATATATAGTTAACTTCGACTAAACAAAACTCATCACATTCGAAATTAATCCATAAATCTTAATTCAATAACAACCCATGTTCTAGCTCACATATATCACATACTTGACGTTACCAAACTCATTTAATTTAGAAAACTCGAACATAATACATTCGAAAATCTCCACACAATCAGTCCTAGTTCCTAACATAGCCCAACCAAAAATCGATTTTTAATCCATTCAAGAACAGCCGAAGTCATCATGGTTTTTAAATCGGAAAAAGCATTATCCGACCGGAAAAAAAAAACATGCAACCAAGCTTCGATTAATACAAACAACATTAAATAAAAGAGATGAACCCAATCATGCATATACTCAGAATGGACACACACCTACACACATGTATACTTCAAAGTCCGATCGGAAACTCGCAAGCTTATGGCCGGAAAAATGAAAATCTTTGCATGCAAATCTAAATAACCGTAACATCAAGTTCATAGTATCATACTTAGCTGCCTACTCATCACAATGACTTGACCCTACCCCGTCGACTCCCCTGAGGTCACTGCCGACGGTGGCAACTCCGGTGGAGGCCGTTTACGGTCCTATCACACCGGAATCGCTTCATTTCTTCTTCTCCGACTAGCCCAGCTCAGCCAAGATTAAGCCTCTAGGTTCATTGCATGTCACTATAATCCACACATACACACACGGTACATGTGGCGCCCTCCCAATCCGGGGTCTAGATCGGGGAGTCACTAACACTCTATATGCATACATCCTATATAAATATAAACAATCACAAATATAGATATACATGACCCCAACTATTACCCTGGACCTTTAACAGGTAATGGTATGAAACAAGCACAACTCTAAATTCATTAATTACATGACCAGAATAAATATTATTACAACTCTGAATCATCTGACAAAAGTCTATCAACATGAACACTTAAGACTTAACAAAGTCTTTTCCTTCTAACTCAGACTCGATCATACCTGTTCAATCTCAGCCAGCCTAGCATAATTAAGAAATGAGGTATTCTTCCTCGCAGTCTGCTTAATACGTTCCATGATTCTCAAAAGCTGTAGAGGTTAGAAAATAAAAGAATGAGCTACAAAAGCTCAGCAAGTAACCATGTGGGTAAAAAAAACAGTTCTACAGGCTTATATATAATTTGAAAAGTCTTTTCTCAAAACCATGCTTTAAAAATCATTGCTGGACCTCATTGTCCCATAACTATAATCAAAATTTCATTCAGGGTATTCATTATTCGCAAGACTTTCTTTTATAAATCCACTGGCAAGGTTAAATAATTTTAATAACTGGTGCAAGGTAATAAGAAACTAGAAGCAATAAACATTTCCAAGTATAGGAATAATCTGCAGGGTTAGATGGATAACAGGAAGTAATATATAGCAATTGAAACAAAGTCAAGTCAAGATATGTCTGACAGTTTAAGCTGTAAAGGGCATGATATAACAGGGCATTTCAATTTTCCTTATTAATCATTTCAAAGATCAGTTGTATAAAACTGTCCTTTCATTAGGACTGATTCTTTCAAAACATTTTATAAAACCGTCCTCTCATTAGGACCTTGCTTTACAAATCATTTATAAAACTGTCCTCTCATTAGGACCTTTACTTTTCAAATCATTTATAAAACTGTCCTCTCATTAGGACCTTTACTATTTAAAAACAATTATTTTGGTTGAAGTTTTCTCACAACGCCAGACAATACGGGTGATCAGCCACGTAAAGTCTCCATAACGGACTAAAGTCCCTCTGGACATAAAGAGTACTCATAAAGGCACTTATTGCCATTGGCCTTGGGCTATCTCATTATAGCCATTGACTATCTCATTATAGTCTTCACATAAAAAGTGCTGGACCGGCGTCACTCGGCCTCTTACGCCTCCAACCTATAGGAATCCGCAGAAACCATTTTGATCGGAATTCCTATAATAACCAAAACCTTTCTTTTTAAAATTACCAATTCATTTGATGAAAAAGACTTCTTGAAAGTCAGATTTCATATTTAAATCCATTTTAAAGATCATTAGACAGAGGTAAAGTTTATTTCAGGATAAGTCTCAAAACAAGTCTCTGTTGTAATAAAGTAAGCTGAAATCATGAACTGGGGATCCAAAACCAAGCTATAGTTGTGAAGTCAGGTTACAGGGTCAATTAGCAGGTATAACAAGATGTTTTGAAAACAGTTGTAAGGCATTTAGTTGTAACAGTAGTTAGGCAATAGCAACAGGGTAAGTTCAGAATTAAAGTTCAAGTAAACGTTGCTAAGGAAATGGTGAAAACATAAGTCACAATTCAGGGTTAGTGGATTAAGATTTTAAAAATATTTTATAAGCTGTCAGTAGCAGTTCAGGGATTGAAAAGTTTAAGGTATATCAAAACTGGTATAAGGTTGCCGTTTAAGTAAGTAGTTAAAGTAAGGCAGGCTATAACTTAAAACAGTTGAGATAAAGTAAAATAGTCGCAGGGTCATAAAACAGTTCATAAAACACTTCTTAAGTTTAAAGAGATTAGGCAGTAGTTACTTGCCTCAAAATGATTGCTACGGCTGCTGAACAGGTAGATCTCACTACACCAACTCTAACTCTCTACTTTTGCTTTCCCTTTGTCTTTCACCTCAACGTCCTTCGTATCTACACACGTAATAATACTATTTCAATATCTCATTCATACTCGACGTTATCTTTAACGTCTAACTCACTCTACCCTTTCGTTAGTGTAACCCCTTAACATATAATAATATATTGTAGACATACTCTACTCATCAACCAATTATATACTGGCAGACACAAAGCACATAAGCATTCACTTTAATTATCACACTATACTATTCCTGACTGATAGCTTTTCCTATATCGAAGTGGTGTGCCAATAGTGTTTTATAAGATTATTTTAGTTTTAGAAAATTTTGGCAGCACCTCCCCTGTAATTGGAGCTACCCGTCGGAATACAACCGACACAAACAAACATCAATCTCAATCATACATAATCAGTCTCATGTAATACCAAATCCATACCATACCAAGCAATATCCACATAAATCATACAATTAACATCACCATTATTCCTTAAATTAGAAAAATTCGAATATAATATATATATAATTTTATTTTCGAATATACATATATATATTCGGAATCAACACTTAAAATATAGAAAACAACTAACAATTAACTATAACACCTTAATTTGATCAAATGGCAATTAACAAGATTGTACCCATCACATAATCATGTTTGGGATACATAAACAAGCATATACACATCAATTTCCATTCAGAAAAATTCAGAAAAATAAAATAAATAGCATGCAATTTGAGTCGGACATACTAGCAACAAGATTTAAACATAAAATTACATAAACAGGCTACCAACGATCCTTGCATACAACTCTTACAATCAAAACATACACACGGCACATACATATATGTATAGATTACATGCAAAGGCTCAAGAGATGATTATACAAGAATTCAAGTGGGCATTAGCATAAAATCGAAATGAACCAACAAGATTTGCTAAGATTGATATAAGATCGAGTAAAAAGAACGAGTTGAGAGAGAGAGAAAGCAAAAGGGACCTGAAAAATCTGGACACACGGCAAGAATGAAGAAGAAGTGGTTGTGTAATATTTATAGTGGCAGGGGCAAAAATGTCTTTTCACAAGTGCTGATTTTTAGTAATTAAAACAATTGAATTCGATTTTTAATAGAAAATAGGTACAGAAATAGTTTTAATATTTTTAAAATAAATATCATGAATTTATAAGCTCATCCATATTTTTAAAATAGTTTTCTGATGAACAGACAATTAATTAAAAATAATGGAAGTTTAAGCACTTTAAATGGAATTAAGAGTAGAAAATTCTTTAAAACTAATTTGGGGTTCGAATAAAATACAATTTTATTTTTAAAAACTTTCTGAATATCCAAGGAGCATTTTGGAAAAGATTTCATGATTTTTGGACATTCCAATAATTAAATATGGAATTTAGAAGAGAAATATCTCTAGAATAAAATAGGAATGAAAGATTTATATAAACTCACTGGGACTAGAATTAAATACACCATCATTTTTAGAAAGTCTCTAAAATCACATAGAAGGTACATATAAAATTTCATAATTATTGGACACACCAATAAATTTATAAAATTCAAACAGTACCTCAATTTAGCATAAAAATCAATTAATCACTTTAATAAATTACTTAAACACATTGTGGTCAAACAGGCAGTCAACTAGACATATAAAATGACCACATACCTCATCTTATCATATTGGGGCATAAAAATAATATAACTCATATTAATTAAATATATATATAAATATCTCAATCGTTACATTCTCCCCTTCTTATAAGGATTCTGTCCCCAGAATCAGCCTAAGTAAACAAGTAGGGATACTTTTCGAGCATTTCACTCTCAAGTTCCCATGTGGATTCTTCAACTCGAGGATTTCTCCACAAAACCTTAACAAGCCTAACAAATTTATTCCTTAAAACCTTATCCTTATGGTCCTGAATCACTACAGGCTGTTCTATATAGGACAAATCGGGATGAATCTCCAGGGGTTCATACTCTATTACATGACTCATATCAGGGTTATACTTTCTAAGCATAAATATGTGAAAAACATTGTGGATATGCTGCATCTGCGGCGGTAGAGCCAATTCATACGCAACTTCCCCAACTCGCTTCAAAACTTCAAAAGGTCCTATATATCTTGGACTAAGCTTTCCTTTCTTGCCAAATTTGCTAACACCTTTCCACGGAGAAATCTTTAATAATACCAGGTTCCGTGACTGATCAACATAATTCTTTTGCCTATCTTGAGCAGCTAACAACCTTTTCTGAATCAATTCAATCTTTTCTTTGGTTTGTTGAACTAATTCTGAACCCAAAATCTTACGTTCACCAACTTCATTCCAACACACTGGTGATCTGCACTTTCTTCCATACAGAGCTTCATACGGAGGCATTCCAATACTGGCATGATAGCTGTTGTTATATGAAAACTCCACTAACGGTAAATGCTCATCCCAACTTCCTTCAAAATCTAAGGCACATACTCTCAGCATGTCTTCAATGGTCTGAATTGTCCTTTCACTTTGGCCATCTGTCTGAGGATGATATACAATACTCATATTCAACTTTATTCCCAAACATTCGTAAAACTTCCTCCAGAATCTAGAATTAAATCTTGGATCTCTGTCGGATACAATCGATACAGGAACGCCACGACGCATAACAATCTCTTTCAGGTACAAGTGAACCAACCTGTCTAGTGAAAATCTTTCGTTGATCGGTAGAAAGTGCGCTGACTTGGTTAGTCTATCTATTATCACCCAAATAGCATCATGATTAGCCTTTGTCCTTGGCAGACCTACTACAAAATCCATAGCAAGATTCTCCCATTTCCACTCTGGAATCTCTAGTGGTTGCAACAATCCACTGGGTCTCTGATGTTCAGCTTTGACTCTCTGGCATGTATAACATTTACTGATCCACTGTGCTACATCTCTTTTCATGTTGGGCCACCAAAAATTTTCTTTCAAGTCTTTATACATCTTTGTGCTTCCCGGATGAATAGAATATCTTGAACTATGCGCATCATGCAAAATTTCATTCTTGAGCTCTTGAACATTAGGGATCCAAATTCGTGAGGAATACCTAAAGATTCCTTTATCGTCCTTCTGACTTCTTAATTCTTCTCCAGTCAACTTGGCTCTGTCTTGACTCATCATTTGTTCTTGACATCTCTTGATCTTTTCTAACAACTCTGGTTGAAAAGTCATTGTATACACCATCTCTTCTACTGAATCAGAACCATATACTTCTATTTCCAATTTCTCAATCTCCTTGATCAATTTTTTTCAGATGAAACCATTATATTCAATCTTTCATTTCTACTTAAAACATTTGCTACAACATTCGCTTTGCCCGGATGATAGTTAATCGTACAGTTTTAGTCTTTAATCAATTCCAACCATCTTCTCTATCTCATGTTCAGCTCTTTCTGAGTAAAGATATACTTCATACTTTTGTGATTCGTGTAAATCTCACACTTTCTCCATACAAGTAGTGCCTCCATATCTTCAGTGCAAACACAATGGCAGCTAATTCCAGATCATGTGTAGGATATTTCAATTCATGAGGTCTTAACTGCCTGGAAGCATATGCAATTACTTTTCCATGTTGCATCAAAACACATCCCAAGCCTTTGTGAGAAGCGTCACTATAGATAACAAAATTTCCTTGATCGTCAGGTAATACCAACACTGGTGCAGACACTAATCTTCGTTTTAGTTCTTCAAAACTTTCTTCACACTTTTCATTCCACACAAACTTTTCATTCTTCTTGGTCAACTTGGTCATAGGGGTAGCTATCTTGGAAAAATCTTGAACAAAACTTCGATAGTATCCCGCTAATCCCAGAAAACTTCTTACTTCTGTTGGAGTCCTTGGTCTTTCCCATTTCATCACTGCTTCTATCTTTGCCGGATCAACTTTGATGCCTTTTTTGCTGACAACATGTCCTAAGAATTGTATTTCCTTCAGCCAAAATTCACATTTAGAAAACTTCGCATACAGCTTCTCCTTTCTTAAAATCTCTAAAGCAATTCTTAAGTGATCAGCATGCTCTTCTTTTAACTTTAAATATATCAGGATATCGTCGATGAATACAATCACAAACTTGTCCAAATACTTCTTAAAGACTCTGTTCATCAGATCCATAAATGCTGCTGGAGCATTTGTCAATCCTAAAGCCATAACCAAAAATTTATAGTGTCCGTACCTTGTTCTGAACGCTGTTTTAGATACATCTTCAGGTTTGATCTTGAGCTGATAGTATCCGGACCTTAAGTCAATTTTGGAAAAATATTCAGCTCCTTTCAACTGGTCAAAAAGATCGTCGATCCTCGACAACGGGTACTTATTCTTGATAGTCAACTTGTTCAACTCTCGGTAATCTATGCACAATCTCATTCTTCCATCCTTCTTCTTCACAAACAGTACTGGTGCTCCCCAGGGGGACACACTAGGCCTTATCACTCCTTTATCCAAAAGATCTTGTATTTGACTCGCCAACTCTTTCATCTCAACTGGTGCCATCCTATATGGAGCTTTAGAAACTGGCTCGGTGCCTGGGGCTAAATCAATAGAAAATTCAATTTCTCTATCGGGAGGTAAACCTGGCAATTCGTCTGGAAACACGTCGAGAAATTCATTGACTATGGGAACATCCTCTAATTGTATTGGCTTCTTCTCAGTATCTACTACATAAGCTAAGTAAGCCTCACATTCTTGACGCAAAAAAATCTCTTCGCTTGAATGATATTTAGAAACTTCTTAACTTGCCTGGTGCCTCGAAATTCAACTTCCTTACCTTCTAGGGTTTTCACTTTTAACTTCTTATTTCTACAATCTATCTGAGCCTTATACTCTGATAACCAATCCATTCCTAGGATTACATCAAATTCACCTAACTTAAAAGGTATTAAGCTAGCGAGAAAATGACAACTGCCTATTTCAATATCACAATTAGGACAAACTTGACTCACTGAAATCTTTGCCTGATTGGCTACTTCTATAACCAATGCTTGTTCCAAAGGTTGAACTTCACATTGCAATTTACCAATAAATTCTCGAGATATAAAAGACTTAGTAGCTCCATAATCGATTAACACACTAGCTTGAACTGAATTAACAGGAAGTGTACCTGAAATCACATCCACATCTTGGATAGCTTCTCTCTAGGTCATGTTGAAAGTTCTTGCTCTAGATTGTGGTGCTGAAGACTGTGATGGAGTTCTAGCTATCCTGAGAACATTTGCAGGCTGGGTAGGTTCCTTGCACTCTCTTGCTATATGGCCTAGCTTGCCACACTTGTAACACTTGATTCCAGACTTCTGAATTTGACTCTGAGTCTGACTATTACATTCTATAGCATAGTGTCCCTTCTTGTTGCACTTGAAACAAGTAACATTTGGCTTATTACACACTCCGGAATGCTTCTTTCCACAAGTCTTACATTCATGAACATATTGTCTTAATCCTTCTGCTGATTGAGACCTTGGTTTCTACTATTCTGCCCTCTTCGACCTCCGTTACCATTCTTAAACTGCTGAAAGTCATTCTTCTGACTTTCTGATCTTCTGTTGAACTTGCTTCTGAAATTACTTTGTCCTTGGCCTTCTTCTCTAGCCCCAAACTTCCTCTTCTTGTTATCCTTTTCCTTTTGAGACATATCACTTTCATTTTCCACAATCATTGCCTTCTGAACCATTGCGGCAAAGCTCTGTAGCTCAAAAACTGCCACTCTGCTTCGAATCCATGGCCTCAAGCCTTGTTGAAATCTTTTGGCCTTCTGTACTACTGTTCTGTTGAAAACTATGACTCTAATTCTGGTGATTCTCATTTTCTTCTTAAATGAAATCACACTATTATCTACTTTCAAACTTCCAGGCTTTATTTTGCCCTTCCCCTTTTATTTTCATTTCTAACTCAGTATATTATCTTCATACTCAATATATTTCTTTGTTTCAACTCTGAGAACTTTTATTCAATCCAATTTTTTTTAAATACTTAATAATATACTTTTCCAGAAATAACTCAATAAATCCAACCAAATAACTACAACAGTTCCTTCATATTCACTTCAGCTTCCTACTAATTCGCTTCTTCTTTCTGTATAACCGACGTATAATGTTTCATATTCTTCTTAACACTAACAATCTCAGCATCACAATTCGTTACAAGGTCGAACAATTACTAATTGAAGGAATCAAAAGGAAAGCTCAGATTTGATATTCAAACAAAAGTATAAAACATGGACCAAGATTCTTTGAAACAATAGGTTCAAAAGAAATCTCAACTTTTACTGGTTAGACAACCATTAGAGTTTAAAATATGGGACTTTGCAAAGAATGGATATCATATTCAAGAAGAAATAACTGGGAGATCACTATGATCTTCGAACTTCCATTACGTTACATATGCCACTTAGGAGAACCTCCGTAGTACATAAGGTGGCCAGCCTTAGCACTTTCATGACATGCAACTTACCAACGATGGCGTCCCACCTTGGTATCCCCTTTATATAGGGTTGTTCATCCCAGAAGAGTATAAAAATAGTATAACACATAATATTCAAAATTTCAAGAATCAATTCAAGGCTTGTTAATAAAATATCTGAATCAATAAAGATATTTCAATAGAACGATAGAGTGTTTGAGTAAACAAAATACACATGACTCTGGCAATTAGAGTGAGTAAGGTCAATTGCGGAAAAAAAAATATCTTTCTCAAGTCACAAATAGAGAATCGATTTCCTAGCGAGGCTTGAAATCTAACAGACATAACAAATACAATCCTAGGTGGTGCAAAAATCTCGGCACGAACAGATGCAGGCTCAGACACAAGCAATACAGGTAGAACGGGTGCCTCACTAGTAGGTGCTACCATATGCTCAGGGATACAATCCATAACCTCCACTTCCGATCCAGAATCCATACTAGGCTCAAAGTAAGACTCGTGTGGAGTGGTGCCAAAAGAAGTATTGAAGAATGGAGGGGAATGGTAAATGAGGAACCTTATCACTGTCCGATGATATCTGCAATTATGCAGTGGTATACCGATGTATAAACCAAGATGAAGTTATCTTAAGTTTAAAATCAATCTATCTTAACATTCTTAACCATCGAGACTCTATCTGATAATCTCAACTCGAAACTCTATGGTTGTTTGAACTTAACTTCCTATCTTGAGTGATCCTATCTTATATCTCTAAGGGTTTAAAACTTATAATTATCCTATGTTTATAAGTACGTAATTCCTAGAACCTATATCCTATTATCTTATTAATATAATTCTGGCTTGTTTCAGTGACCAAAACCTGTAGCTCTGATACCAACCTGTGGCGCCCTCCCAATCCGGGGTCTAGATCGGGAAGTCACTAACACTCTATATGCATACATCCTATATAAATATAAACAATCACAAATATAGATATACATGACCCCAACTATTACCCTGGACCTTTAACAGGTAATGGTATGAAACAAGCACAACTCTAAATTCATTAATTACATGACCAGAATAAATATTATTACAACTCTGAATCATCTGACAAAAGTCTATCAACATGAACACTTAAGACTTAACAAAGTCTTTTCCTTCTAACTCAGACTCGATCATACCTGTTCAATCTCAGCCAGCCTAGCATAATTAAGAAAGGAGGTATTCTTCCTCGCAGTTTGCTTAATATGTTCCATGATTCTCAAAAGCTGTAGAGGTTAGAAAATAAAAGAATGAGCTACAAAAGCTCAGCAAGTAACCATGTGGGTAAAAAAAAAACAGTTCTACAGGCTTATATATAATTTGAAAAGTCTTTTCTCAAAACCATGCTTTAAAAATCATTGCTGGACCTCATTGTCCCATAACTATAATCAAAATTTCATTCAGGGTATTCATTATTCGCAAGACTTTCTTTTATAAATCCACTGGCAAGGTTAAATAATTTTAATAACTGGTGCAAGGTAATAAGAAACTAGAAGCAATAAACATTTCCAAGTATAGGAATAATCTGCAGGGTTAGATGGATAACAGGAAGTAATATATAGCAATTGAAACAAAGTCAAGTCAAGATATGTCTGACAGTTTAAGCTGTAAAGGGCATGATATAACAGGGCATTTCAATTTTCCTTATTAATCATTTCAAAGATCAGTTGTATAAAACTGTCCTTTCATTAGGACTGATTCTTTCAAAACATTTTATAAAACCGTCCTCTCATTAGGACCTTGCTTTACAAATCATTTATAAAACTGTCCTCTCATTAGGACCTTTACTTTTCAAATCATTTATAAAACTGTCCTCTCATTAGGACCTTTACTATTTAAAAACAATTATTTTGGTTGAAGTTTTCTCACAACGCCAGACAATACGGGTGATCAGCCACGTAAAGTCCCCATAACGGACTAAAGTCCCTCTGGACATAAAGAGTACTCATAAAGGCACTTATTGCCATTGGCCTTGGGCTATCTCATTATAGCCATTGACTATCTCATTATAGTCTTCACATAAAAAGTGCTGGACCGGCGTCACTCGGCCTCTTACGCCTCCAACCTATAGGAATCCGCAGAAACCATTTTGATCGGAATTCCTATAATAACCAAAACCTTTCTTTTTAAAATTACCAATTCATTTGATGAAAAAGACTTCTTGAAAGTCAGATTTCATATTTAAATCCATTTTAAAGATCATTAGACAGAGGTAAAGTTTATTTCAGGATAAGTCTCAAAACAAGTCTCTGTTGTAATAAAGTAAGTTGAAATCATGAATTGGGGATCCAAAACCAAGCTATAGTTGTGAAGTCAGGTTACAGGGTCAATTAGCAGGTATAACAAGATGTTTTGAAAACAGTTGTAAGGCATTTAGTTGTAACAGTAGTTAGGCAATAGCAAAAGGGTAAGTTCAGAATTAAAGTTCAAGTAAACGTTGCTAAGGAAATGGTGAAAACATAAGTCACAATTCAGGGTTAGTGGATTAAGATTTTAAAAATATTTTATAAGCTGTCAGTAGCAGTTCAGGGATTGAAAAGTTTAAGGTATATCAAAACTGGTATAAGGTTGCCGTTTAAGTAAGCAGTTAAAGTAAGGCAGGCTATAACTTAAAACAGTTGAGATAAAGTAAAATAGTCGCAGGGTCATAAAACAGTTCATAAAACACTTCTTAAGTTTAAAGAGATTAGGCAGTAGTTACTTGCCTCAAAATGATTGCTACGGCTGCTGAACAGGTAGATCTCACTACACCAACTCTAACTCTCTACTTTTGCTTTCCCTTTGTCTTTCACCTCAACGTCCTTCGTATCTACACACGTAATAATACTATTTCAATATCTCATTCATACTCGACGTTATCTTTAACGTCTAACTCACTCTACCCTTTCGTTAGTGTAACCCCTTAACATATAATAATATATTGTAGACATACTCTACTCATCAACCAATTATATACTGGCAGACACAAAGCACATAAGCATTCACTTTAATTATCACACTATACTATTCCTGACTGATAGCTTTTCCTATATCGAAGTGGTGTGCCAATAGTGTTTTATAAGATTATTTTAGTTTTAGAAAATTTTGGCAGCACCTCCCCTGTAATTGGAGCTACCCGTCGGAATACAACCGACACAAACAAACATCAATCTCAATCATACATAATCAGTCTCATGTAATACCAAATCCATACCATACCAAGCAATATCCACATAAATCATACAATTAACATCACCATTATTCCTTAAATTAGAAAAATTCGAATATAATATATATATAATTTTATTTTCGAATATACATATATATATTCGGAATCAACACTTAAAATATAGAAAACAACTAACAATTAACTATAACACCTTAATTTGATCAAATGGCAATTAACAAGATTGTACCCATCACATAATCATGTTTGGGATACATAAACAAGCATATACACATCAATTTCCATTCAGAAAAATTCAGAAAAATAAAATAAATAGCATGCAATTTGAGTCGGACATACTAGCAACAAGATTTAAACATAAAATTACATAAACAGGCCACCAACGATCCTTGCATACAACTCTTACAATCAAAACATACACACGGCACATACATATATGTATAGATTACATGCAAAGGCTCAAGAGATGATTATACAAGAATTCAAGTGGGCATTAGCATAAAATCGAAATGAACCAACAAGATTTGCTAAGATTGATATAAGATCGAGTAAAAAGAACGAGTTGAGAGAGAGAGAAAGCAAAAGGGACCTGAAAAATCTGGACACACGGCAAGAATGAAGAAGAAGTGGTTGTGTAATATTTATAGTGGCAGGGGCAAAAATGTCTTTTCACAAGTGCTGATTTTTAGTAATTAAAACAATTGAATTCGATTTTTAATAGAAAATAGGTACAGAAATAGTTTTAATATTTTTAAAATAAATATCATGAATTTATAAGCTCATCCATATTTTTAAAATAGTTTTCTGATGAACAGACAATTAATTAAAAATAATGGAAGTTTAAGCACTTTAAATGGAATTAAGAGTAGAAAATTCTTTAAAACTAATTTGGGGTTCGAATAAAATACAATTTTATTTTTAAAAACTTTCTGAATATCCAAGGAGCATTTTGGAAAAGATTTCATGATTTTTGGACATTCCAATAATTAAATATGGAATTTAGAAGAGAAATATCTCTAGAATAAAATAGGAATGAAAGATTTATATAAACTCACTGGGACTAGAATTAAATACACCATCATTTTTAGAAAGTCTCTAAAATCACATAGAAGGTACATATAAAATTTCATAATTATTGGACACACCAATAAATTTATAAAATTCAAACAGTACCTCAATTTAGCATAAAAATCAATTAATCACTTTAATAAATTACTTAAACACATTGTGGTCAAACAGGCAGTCAACTAGACATATAAAATGACCACATACCTCATCTTATCATATTGGGGCATAAAAATAATATAACTCATATTAATTAAATATATATATAAATATCTCAATCGTTACATTCTCCCCTTCTTATAAGGATTCTGTCCCCAGAATCAGCCTAAGTAAACAAGTAGGGATACTTTTCGAGCATTTCACTCTCAAGTTCCCATGTGGATTCTTCAACTCGAGGATTTCTCCACAAAACCTTAACAAGCCTAACAAATTTATTCCTTAAAACCTTATCCTTACGGTCCTGAATCACTACAGGCTGTTCTATATAGGACAAATCGGGATGAATCTCCAGGGGTTCATACTCTATTACATGACTCATATCAGGGTTATACTTTCTAAGCATAAATATGTGAAAAACATTGTGGATATGCTGCATCTGCGGCGGTAGAGCCAATTCATACGCAACTTCCCCAACTCGCTTCAAAACTTCAAAAGGTCCTATATATCTTGGACTAAGCTTTCCTTTCTTGCCAAATTTGCTAACACCTTTCCACGGAGAAATCTTTAATAATACCAGGTCACCTTCTTCAAAACTCATATCCTTCCGTGACTGATCAACATAATTCTTTTGCCTATCTTGAGCAGCTAACAACCTTTTCTGAATCAATTCAATCTTTTCTTTGGTTTGTTGAACTAATTCTGAACCCAAAATCTTACGTTCACCAACTTCATTCCAACACACTGGTGATCTGCACTTTCTTCCATACAGAGCTTCATACGGAGGCATTCCAATACTGGCATGATAGCTGTTGTTATATGAAAACTCCACTAACGGTAAATGCTCATCCCAACTTCCTTCAAAATCTAAGGCACATACTCTCAGCATGTCTTCAATGGTCTGAATTGTCCTTTCACTTTGGCCATCTGTCTGAGGATGATATACAGTACTCATATTCAACTTTATTCCCAAACATTCGTAAAACTTCCTCCAGAATCTAGAATTAAATCTTGGATCTCTGTCGGATACAATCGATACAGGAACGCCACGACGCATAACAATCTCTTTCAGGTACAAGTGAACCAACCTGTCTAGTGAAAATCTTTCGTTGATCGGTAGAAAATTAATTTGGGGTTCGAATAAAATACAATTTTATTTTTAAAAACTTTCTGAATATCCAAGGAGCATTTTGGAAAAGATTTCATGATTTTTGGACATTCCAATAATTAAATATGGAATTTAGAAGAGAAATATCTCTAGAATAAAATAGGAATGAAAGATTTATATAAACTCACTGGGACTAGAATTAAATACACCATCATTTTTAGAAAGTCTCTAAAATCACATAGAAGGTACATATAAAATTTCATAATTATTGGACACACCAATAAATTTATAAAATTCAAACAGTACCTCAATTTAGCATAAAAATCAATTAATCACTTTAATAAATTACTTAAACACATTGTGGTCAAACAGGCAGTCAACTAGACATATAAAATGACCACATACCTCATCTTATCATATTGGGGCATAAAAATAATATAAATCATATTAATTAAATATATATATAAATATCTCAATCGTTACAGTACACATATATATTTACATGCAATCAAGAAAATGAATGGCATAAACATTTACAACTCGATTACTAGCCAAAAATCGAAGCAAATACTAGCAATCACTTAGCAAATTAATTGGGAACAAGGAATCGCATGAGAGAGAGAAAGCTAAGGACCTGGACAAAGAAATGCAGAGCAAAATGAAAAAGAAAGAGGCGATGCTGATGATATAAAGCCAAGGGCAGAAAGGTAATTTCATAGCTGCTAGTTTTCTGAATTAAAACAATTAATAAATTGAAATTTTGTGAAAAAGGGTTATATAATTAATTTTTATATTTTTAAAATCAAGAACATGAATTTATAAGCTCACCCATATTTTTAAAATATTTTTCTGATGAGTAAATAATTAATTAAAATTCGGGGAAGTTTAGGCACTTTAAATAGAAATAAGAGTAGAAAATCTTTAAAAATATTTTGGGGCTCAAATAAAATAAACTTTTATTTTTCAAAAGTATCAGAATATATAAGGATCATTTTGGAAAAGATTTCATGATTTTTGGACATTCAAATAATTAAATATGGAATTTAGAAGAGAAATATTTCTAGAATAAAACAGGAATAAAAGATTTATATAAAATCACTGGGACTAGAATTAAATACATCACTATTTCTATAAAGTCTCTAAAATCACATAGAAGCTACATATAAAATTTCATAATTATTGGACACACCAATAATTTTATAAAAATCAAAAAGTTATTCAATTAAGCATGAAAAGTCAGTTAAGCGCTTAATTAAATCTCTTAAGCATAAAGCAGTCAAACGGGCAGTCAACCAGACATATAAAATGACCACATACCATAACTTAACACATTAAAACACATAAATCATATACCTCATATTATTCAAATATATTTAATTATCTCGATCGTTACATTCTCCCCCCTTAAAAAGATTCTGTCCCCAGAATCAGCCTAAGTAAACAAATAGGGATACTTCTCGAGCATTTCACTCTCAAGTTCCCAGGTGGATTCCTCAACTCGAGGATTTCTCCACAAAACCTTAACAAGCCTAACAGACTTATTCCTTAAAACCTTATCCTTATGATCCTGAATCTGTACAAGCTGTTCTACATAGGAAAAATCAGGTTGAATCTCTAGGGGTTCATATTCTATTACATGACTCATATCAGGATTATACTTTCTAAGCATAGATACGTGAAAAACATTGTGAATGTGCTGCATCTGCGGTGGTAGAGCCAATTCATATGCAACTCTCCCAACTTGCTTCAAAACTTCAAAAGGTCCTATATATCTTGGATTAAGCTTTCCTTTCTTGCCAAATCTATTAAGACCTTTCCACGGAGAAATCTTTAGCAACACTTGGTCACCTTCTTCAAAATTCATATCCTTTCTTGACTGGTCAGCATACTTCTTTTGCCTATCTTGGGCAGCTAACAATCCCTTCTGAATCAACTCAATCTTTTCTTTAGTTTGTTGAACTAACTCTGGACCCAAAATCTTACGCTCACCAACTTCATTCCAACACACTGGTGATCTGCACTTCCTTCCATACAAAGCTTCATACGGGGGCATTCCAATACTGGCATGATAGCTGTTGTTATATGAAAACTCCACTAACGGTAGATGCTCGTCCCAACTTCCTTCAAAATCCAAGGCACAAACTCTTAACATGTCTTCAATGGTCTGAATTGTTCTTTCACTCTGGCCATCTGTCTGAGGATGATATGCAGTACTCATATTCAGCTTTGTTCCCAAAAATTCTTGAAACTTCTTCCAAAATCTTGAATTGAATCTCGGGTCTCTGTCTGACACTATTGATACAGGAACACCATGTCGCATAACAATCTCTTTCAAGTACAAATGAACCAACCTGTCCAGTGAAAATCTTTCGTTGATAGGTAGAAAGTGCGCTGACTTAGTTAATCTGTCTATTATTACCCAGATAGCATCATGATTAGCTTTAGTCCTTGGCAGACCTACTACAAAATCCATAGCAAGATTCTCCCATTTCCATTCTGGAATCTCTAGTGGTTGCAACAATCCACTGGGTCTCTGATGTTCAGCTTTGATTCTCTGGCACGTATAACATTTACTGATCCACTCTGCCACATTTCTTTTCATGTTGGGCCACCAAAAATTTCCCTTCAAATCTTTATACATCTTTGTGCTTCCCGGATGAATAGAGTATCTTGTTTAACTCTCGGTAATCTATGCACAACCTCATGCTTCCATCCTTCTTCTTAACAAATAATACCGGTGCTCCCCAGGGGGACACATTAGGCCTTATAATTCCTTTATCCAAGAGATCTTGTATTTGACTCGCCAACTCTTTCATCTCAACTGGCGCCATTCTATATGGGGCTTTGGAAACTGGCTCAGTGCCTGGAGCTAAATCAATAGAGAATTCTATTTCCCTATCGGAAGGTAAACCTGGCAATTCATCTGGAAACACGTCGGGAAATTCATTGACTATAGGAACATCTTCTAATTGAACTGGCTCCTTCTCAGTGTCTACAACATAGGCTAGGTAAGCCTCACATCCTTGACGCAGAAATTTCTTTGCCTGAACGATATTCAAAAACTTCTTGACTTGTCGGGTACCTCGAAATTCCACTTCTTCTCCATCTAGGGTTTTCACCTTTAACTTCTTATTCCTACAATCTATCTGAGCCTTATATTCTGACAACCAATCCATCCCTAGAATTACATCAAATTCACCTAACTTAAAAGGTATCAAGTTAGCGAGAAAATGACAACTGCCTATTTCAATGTCACATCTAGGACAAACTTGGCTTACTGGAATCTTTACCTGGTTAGCTACTTCTATAACTAAGGCTTGCTCCAAAGGTTGGACTTCACATTGCAATTTACCAAGAAAATCTTGAGATATAAAAGACTTAGTAGCTCTAGAATCAATCAATACACTAGCTTGGACTGAATTAACAGGAAGTGTACCTGATATCACATCCATATCCTGGATAGCCTCTTTCTTAGTCATGTTGAAGGTTCTTGCTCTAGATTGATGTGCTGAAGATTGTGACGGAGTTCCAGCTATCCTGAGAACATTGGTAGGCTGTGTAGGTTCCTTGCATTCCCTTGCCATATGACCTAGCTTGCCACACTTGTAGCATTTGATCCCAGACTTTTGATTTAGATTCTAACTTTGACTGTTGCACTCTGCCGCGTAATGTCCCTTCCTGTTGCATTTGAAGCAGGTAACATTGGGCTTATTACAAACTCCAGAGTGCTTCCTTCCACAAATCTTGCACTCAGGAACAAACTGTCTGATGGCCTTTAGCTGGTCGAAACCTTGAGCTTTATTATTTTGTCTCCCTCTTCCATCATTACCATTCTTGATCTGCTGAAAATTACTTCTCTGACCTTCTGGCCTTCTATGAAACTTGTTTCTGAAATTACCATGTCCCTGACTGTCTTCCCTGGCACCAAACTTTCTCTTTTTGTTATCCTTCTCCTTCTGGGACATGTCACTTTCACCTTCCACGATCATTGCTTTATGAACTATTGCAGTAAAGCTTTGCAGCTCAAAAACTGCCACCCTACTTCTAATCCATGGCCTTAGGCCTTGTTGAAACCTCTTGGCCTTCTTAACATCAGTGTTGACAAATTCTGGCACAAACCTGGCCATCTCAGAAAACTTGGCCTCGTACTCTGCTACACTCATACCTCCTTGCTTCAGTTCTAGAAATTTAATCTCCATCTGGTCCTTCATGAAACTAGGAAAGTACTTTTCTAAAAACAATTCTGTAAACTGATCCCAAGAAATCACACCTTCACCCTGAAGCATCTTCGTAGACTCCCACCAGTAACCAGCTTCAGCTTTAAGAAAGTGACTAGCATACTCAGTCTTCTTATCCTCATCTACGTCTACCAACTGAAAAGCTTTTTCCATCTCCTTAAGCCATGTCTGGGCTTCTACTGGGTCTGTGGATCCTTTGAATTCAGGTGGTTTCACTGCTTGAAAAGATTTAAAGGTAACTGCTGGGGGTGCGGAAGGTCTTTGCTGTTGCTGGGTTAAAAGAGCTGTTTGCTGTTGTAGCAACTGAATGAGTTGGGCAACTGTAGGGTCCATGGGATTTTGATCTTGTGTATTATGGTTCTGAGACGAATTTGAGGTGTTTCTTTTCTTTGGCGGCATTTACTATAGGGAAACAAGCAACTTATTAAGCAATACACTACACTGTATCGTAAACAGTTCAAATACTTTTTAAAACCATTTGGGAATTAAAAACACTTATTTAAAAAAATCAATCTTGTAGCATCATTACTACATAAGTTGCCTGTACAACAAGGATATAAGGTTCTATAGAAAATAGGTTAGCACAACAGGTATAAATAAGATACTGGTAAAGGTAAGAAATAGTTTATGAACAATTATGCGAAAAAGTAAATGACAGATATATCGGAAGATACTAGAACTGAAAAGCAACCATACATAGATACGAAAAGTGCCAAAGTGCAGGATAAGTTAAAGTACAACCACGAAATAAAAGTACTGAGAAGAAAACAGAAATAAAATCTGGGCAAGTGTGCTAGAGGTCTCTAACAAATGTCCTTTCTAACACTCAAACATCCTGACATCTAATCACCCCGGTGATCCCTGTCTCTGGCAGCCCTGAGTCCAATCAGCAGTCTACTAAGCACCCGGGTCAACTCTCCTGCCCGCTCCGCCACATCATCTGGAAATGCTCTAGCCGCTATCTGCCTACGTCCCTCTTCCTCGACAGCCTTAATTCGCTCCTCCCACCACTCGACAGGATGCATAGGGACTCGTAACTGGCCTAAGGTAATGGATGGCCTATAAACTCTACGGCGAATAGGGGCACCAGCACTCCCTGAGGGTAGGTCAGGCTGAGCAGGGGGCTCATGAATCAGCTTCTCTTCGCTCTCAGAACTAGATATAACTATAGCATCATCGTCAGTATCCGAAGAAAATGCAGAGGAACCAGGAGAGGGTGGTGGTTGTGAAATAATGCCACGAGCCTGCAATAATATAATATGCAAAGCAAAAAGGGATAAGATCACCTTAAATCTACAGTTAAAATCCTAACGTCTATACCACTCTTCGTTAACTAATCCTATCTTACCATTACTCTCTCTTCTTTTATTAAATGATCTACTTGTTTAACTTAATCCTGGCTTGTTTCAGTGACCAAAACCTTAGCTCTGATACCAACCTGTGACGCCCTCCCGACCCGGGGTCTAGATCGGGGAGTCACTAACACTCTATATGCATGCACCCTAAATAACAATAATAGAAAATACGCATAAATATGACCCCGACTACTAACCTGGATCTTTCAAGGTAATGGTATGAAACAAGAACACAACTACATTCATTTATATTTAAATTTACAGTAACCAAAATAACAATACAATTCCTGAAACATCTCAAAATCTACTAATAAAAGTACAAGACTAAACAAAGTCTTTTCCTTCCAACTCTGCCTCGATCCTACCTGTTCAATCTCAGCCAGCCTAGAAAAGTTCATGTATGGCATATTCTTCCTGGCAGTCTGCTTAATACGGACCATGATTCTCAACAGCCGTAGATGTTAGAACATAAAAGAATGAGCTACAAAAGCTCAGCAAGTAACCATATAGGTTAAAAACAGTTCTACAGGCTTATATAATTTAAAAAGTCTTTTCTCAAAACCATGCTTTAAAATCATTGCTGGACCTCATTGTCCCAAAATTATAATTAAATTTCTAGTCAGGGTATGCATTACTCGCAAACTTTCTTTTATAAAACCACTACCAGGGTTAAATAATTTCAATAACTGGTGCAAAGTAAATAAGAAACTGGAAAGTAATAATCAATTGCAAGTATAGGAGTAATCTGCAGGGTTAGATGGATAACAGGAAGTAATGTATAACAATTGAAACAAGGTCAACTCAAGATATGTCTGATAATTGAAGCTGTATATGACAGGTTATAATAAGGCATTTCATTATTCATTACTAAACATTTCAAAGTCCATGTGTATAAAACTGTCCTTTCATTAGGACTGATTCTTTCAAAACATTTTATAAAACTGTCTTCTCATTAGGACCTTGCTTTTCAAATCATCTATAAAACTGTCCTCTCATTAGGACCTTTACTGCTTAGAAACAAATCATTTTGATTGGAGTTTTCTCACAATGCCAGACAATACGGGTGATCAGCCACGTAAAGTCCCCATAACGGACTAAAGTTCCTTTGGACATAAAGAGTACTCATAAAGGCACTTATTGCCATTGGCCTTGGGCTATCTCATTATAGCCATTGACTATCTCATTATAGTCTTCACATAAAAAGTGCTGGACCGGCGTCACTCGGCCTCTTACGCCTCCAACCTATAGGAATCCGCAGAAACCATTTTGATCGGAATTCCTATAATAACCAAAACCTTTCTTTTTAAAGTTACCAATTCATTTGATGAAAAAGACTTCTTGAAAGTCGGATTCCATATTTAAATCCATTTTTAAGATCATTAGATAGAGGTAAATTTTATTCCAGGATAAATCTCAAAACAGGTCTTTGTTGTACTAAAGTAGGCAGAAATCTTGAACTAGGGACCAAAACCAAGTTATAGAAGTAAAGTCAGGTTACAGGGTTAATTCACAGGTATAACAAGATATTTTGAAAACAGTTGTAAGGCATTTAATTGTAACAGTAGTTAGGTAATAGCAACAGGGTAAGTTCAGAATTAAAGTTCAAGTAATCATAGTTAAGAGAATAGTGATAGCATAGGTCACATTTCAAGGTCACTGGTTTAAGGTTTGAAAAACTAGTTTATAAGCTGTCAGTAACAGTTCAGGGATTGAAAAGTTAAAGTGCAATAAAAACTGGTATAAGGTTGCAGTTTAAATAAAGCAATTAAAGTAAGGTAGGCTATAGCTTAAAACAGTTGAGATAAAGTAAAATAATCGCAGGGTCATAAAACAGTTCATAAAACAGTGCTTAAGTTTAAAGAGATTAGGCAGTAGTTACTTGCCTTAAAAAGGAATGCTACAGCTGCTGAACAGGAGGATCCTACTAACACCTTTACTCACTTTCTACCTTCGCTTTCCCTTTATCTTTCACTTCTAATCCCTTCGTAGCTACACATAAATAGACACTATTTCAGTATCTTATAAACATTCGATGTCCTCTATAACATCTAATCTAATCTACCCCTTCGTTACTATAATCCCTTTACCAAGATAATAATAATGTATATCACATAACATGTATACATTGACAAGCATATAGCACATATTATAAATCCATCAATCTTGTTCAGCTACTCAAATATCTACTGGCTAACAATCCATGAATCTCATATCATACATTGATACTAGCCCAAAGAATCACTGAGCAGGCATATAGCACATAGCATATAATCATATTTTTCCACAGTATTCCTGACTGATATCAATTCCTATACCAAAGTGGTGTGCCAATAGTGTTGTATAAGATCGTTTTAGTTTTAGAAAATTTTGGCAGCACTTCCTCTGTATATGAAGCTATCCATCGGAATACAACCGATACAAACAATCATTCAATCATACATAATCAATCCCAAACCACTTTAACTAGACAAGTAAATATGCACAAATAGTATTCGAATAAATCATGACAACTATCAATTTTCCAGACTAACTTGCAATCCATGTACTAGCTTATATATATATAGTTAACTTCGACTAAACAAAACTCATCACATTCAAAATTAATCCATAAATCTTAATTCAATAACAACCCATGTTCTAGCTCACATATATCACATACTTGACGTTACCAAACTCATTTAATTTAGAAAACTCAAACATAATACATTCGAAAATCTCCACACAATCTGTCCTAGTTCCTAACATAGCCCAACCAAAAATCGATTTTTAATCCATTCAAGAACAGCCGAAGTCATCATGGTTTTTAAATCGGAAAAAGCATTATCCGACCGGAAAAAAAAACATGCAACCAAGCTTCGATTAATACAAACAACATTAAATAAAAGAGATGAACCCAATCATGCATATACTCGGAATGGACACACACCTACACACATGTATACTTCAAAGTCCGATCGGAAACTCGCAAGCTTATGGCCGGAAAAATGAAAATCTTTGCATGCAAATCTAAATAACCGTAACATCAAGTTCATAGTATCATACTTAGCTGCCTACTCATCACAATGACTTGACCCTACCCCGTCGACTCCCCTGAGGTCACTGCCGACGGTGGCAACTCCGGTGGAGGCCGTTCACGGTCCTATCACACCGGAATCTCTTCATTTCTTCTTCTCCGACTAGCCCAGCTCACCCTAGGCCAAGATTAAGCCTCTAGGTTCATTGCATGTCACTATAATCCACACATACACACACGGTACACATATATATTTACATGCAATCAAGAAAATGAATGGCATAAACATTTACAACTCGATTACTAGCCAAAAATCGAAGCAAATACTAGCAATCACTTAGCAAATTAATTGGGAACAAGGAATCGCATGAGAGAGAGAAAGCTAAGGACCTGGACAAAGAAATGCAGAGCAAAATGAAAAAGAAAGAGGCGATGCTGATGATATAAAGCCAAGGGCAGAAAGGTAATTTCACAGCTGCTAGTTTTCTGAATTAAAACAATTAATAAATTGAATTTTTGTGAAAAAGGGTTATATAATTAAGTTTTATATTTTTAAAATCAAGAACATGAATTTATAAGCTCACCCATATTTTTAAAATATTTTTCTGATGAGTAAATAATTAATTAAAATTCGGGGAAGTTTAGGCACTTTAAATAGAAATAAGAGTAAAAAATCTTTAAAAATATTTTGGGGCTCAAATAAAATAAAATTTTATTTTTCAAAAGTCTCAGAATATATAAGGATCATTTTGGAAAAGATTTCATGATTTTTGGACATTCAAATAATTAAATATGGAATTTAGAAGAGAAATATTTCTAGAATAAAACAGGAATAAAAGATTGATATAAAATCACTGGGACTAGAATTAAATACATCACTATTTCTATAAAGTCTCTAAAATCACATAGAAGCTACATATAAAATTTCATAATTATTGGACACACCAATAATTTTATAAAAATCAAACAGTTATTCAATTAAGCATGAAAAGTCAGTTAAGCGCTTAATTAAATCTCTTAAGCATAAAGCAGTCAAATGGGCAGTCAACCAGACATATAAAATGACCACATACCATAACTTAACACATTAAAACACATAAATCATATACCTCATATTATTCAAATATATTTAATTATCTCGATCGTTACACTTTCAAGTTAAAGGTTAAGTGAACATAGTTAAGGAAAATGGTGATAGCATAAGTCATAATTCAATGTCATTGGTTTAAGATTTTTAAAACTAGTTTATAAGTTGTCAATAGCAGTTCAGGGATTGAAAAGTTAAAGTACAATCAAAACTGGTATAAGGTTGTAGTTTAATTAAAACAATTAAAGTAAGACAGGCTGTAGCTTAAAATAGTTGAAATAAGATAACATGGTTGCAGGGTCATAAAGCAGTTTATAAAACAGTGCTTAAGTTAAAAGAGATTAGGCAGTAGTTACTTGCCTTAACAAAGAATGCTACAGCTATTGAACAGGTAGATCGCCTACACCAGACACTAACTCTCTACTTTAGCTTTTCCTTTGTCCTTCACCTCAATGTCCTTCGTAGCTACACACAAATAGTACTATTTCAGTAACTCATATACTCTCGACGTTCTCATTAACGTCTAACTATTCTACCCTTTCGTTACTGCAACCCCTTAACACATATATAATGTACAGTAGACATATTCTACTATATAATCATTTCTACACTGGCAAGCAAGTTGCACATAAACACTTATATCATTTACAGCATTCCTGACTGATAGCATTTTCTATACTGAAGTGGTGTGCCAATAGTGTTTTACAAAATTATTTTAGTTTTTTTTTTATATAGAAATTTTGGCAGCACTCCCTCTATATATATAGCTATCCGTCGGAATACAACCGACCCAAACAATCATTCAACCATATATGATTAGCCCCTTATAATATCAATTCCATACCTTCCAAAGAAATGCTCGCATAAATCTCATAATTAACATTTCCAAACTCATTTAACTAGACAAGCAGGTTCCCATATGCACATATAGCACTCGAATAAATCATAGCAATTAATAATTCACTTAACTCAATTGTAATCCATGTACTAGCTTATGTGCATATATAGTTAATTTCAACTAAACAAAAATCATAATATTCGAAACTAATCAATTAAGAACTCAAGACCAATATGCAACATTGAGACTCTACACAATTAGTCCTAGTTCATAACATACTCAATTAACTTAATTGTATAGTTACTACTTCGAGCAATATATTCACAATCTTTCATATCTCATTCGAATTACTACATACAACCTACACAAACAATTAGTTCATTAACTAGGCATGGCAATTAGCATCAACCTAAGTCAAGTTATGTTGTCATTATCCAAATTCGAACATAACACACATATATATATATTCGAATTTTAACTAATGCTATAGAAACGACAGTAATTGGCTATAACATTTTAATTAAATCAGTTAACAATTTCATAATTTGCTCTCATCTCATAACCAAGCTTAGCATTTACAATTACACATATATATATTTACTACTAATCGGCAAATAGCAATTTGGCTGGAAAATTGATTATAAATATATAGAATTCGAAAACTAATTATGCAATTTAACATGTCATCGACAACTGCACAGCAACTAGCATCAACATTACATAAAACGAAGCTGTACAAGGTTACACTAGTCGGCTACAAGTCGGAAATCTCAAAACCATGGCCGGAAAAATTGTCACGACTGACATGCATTAATTAATTCGACATGCAACTCAATTAATGAACAAGTATGAGTAATTTAGGCAGTAATTAGGCTCAAGAACATCATAGCCTGGGTCACCAACTCACCGAGTTCATCGTTGGTGACTCGGGTTTCCGGTGGAGTGCCGGAGTTGCTCCGGTTTCTCTACACCGAACCCAAATCTCTCTCCCATAGCTAGTTTATGTAATATCTGAACTCACCAAATACATAGCATCTAATTACATGGATTGCATGCAACTATACACCAACATATACATACGGCAGCAATCATATGTACATAAAACGGAGCCATGAATCAAAGATTTCAATCAAAGCAACTTGGTCACAAGTGTTAATCGGTGATTAACATGATAATTGAACAATTCGCAGGAAACGAGGAAGAAGCAAAGAAATCGCAAGAGAGAAGAAATGAGACCTAAACCAAGAAGTGCAGAGCAAGTGAAATGGCTAGTGGGCGGTGGGTTTTGAGAAACTAAAGACAAGGGCATTCTAGTAACTTCATAATTACTAATTTCTGAATTTAAAACAATTAAAATTCGAGTTTTGAGAGAAACAGGGTTCAAAAATAAATTTTATATTTTTAAAATAAAGATCATGAATTTAGAAGCTTACCCATATTTTTAAAATATTTTTCTGATGAGCAGATAATTAGTAAAATCTTTGAAGTTAACTCACTTTAAATAGAAATAGGAGTAGGAAAATCTTTAAAAATACATTTGGGCTCGAATAAAATAACTTTTATTTTTCAAAAGTCTCAAAATATTTAAGAAACATTTTGGAACAGGTTTCATGATTTTTGGACATTCCAATAATTAAATATGGAATTTAGAAGAGTAATATGTCTAGAATAAAACAGGAATGAAAGATTTATATAAAATCACTGGGACTAGAATTAAATACATCACTATTTTTAGAAAGTCTCTAAAATCACATAGAATCTACATATAAAATTTCATAATTATTGGACACACCAATAATTTTATAAAAATCAACCAGTTACTCAATTAAGCATGGAAAATCAATTAATCACTTAATTAAAGCACTTAAGCATAATGCGGTCAAACGGGCAGTCAACTAGACATATAGAATGACCACATATCATATCTTAACACATTAAAACACATAAATCATATACCTCATATTATTCAAATAGATTTAATTATCTCGATCGTTACATTCTCCCCCCCTTAAAAAGATTCTGTCCCCAGAATCAGCCTAAGAAAACAAATAAGGATACTTTTCGAGCATTTCACTCTCAAGTTCCCAGGTGGATTCCTCAACTCGAGGATTTCTCCACAAAACCTTTACAAGCCTAACAGACTTATTCCTTAAAACCTTATCCTTATGATCCTGAATCTCTACAGGCTGTTCTACATAGGACAAATCGGGTTGAATCTCTAGGGGTTCATACTCTATTACATGTGTGACGCCCTCCCGACCCGGGGTCTAGATCGAGGAGTCACTAACACTCTATATGTATGCACCCTAAACAACAATAATAGAAAATACGCATAAATATGACCCCGACTACTAGCCTGGACCTTTCAAGGTAATGGTATGAAACAAGCACACAACTACATCCATTTATATTTACATTTTCAGTAACCAAAATAATATTACAATTCCTGAAACATCTCAAAATCTACTAATAAAGGTACAAGACTAAACAAAGTCTTTTCCTTCCAACTCTGCCTCGATCCTACCTGTTCAATCTCAGCCAGCCTCACATAGTTCATGTATGACATATTCTTTCTGGCAGTCTGCTTAATACGGACCATGATTCTCAGAAGCTGTAGATGTTAGAAAATAAAAGAATGAGCTACAAAAGCTCAGCAAGTAACCATATAGGTTAAAAACAGTTCTACAGGCTTATATACATAATTTAGAAAGTCTTTTCTCAAAACCATGCTTTAAATCATTTCTGGACCTCATTGTCCCAAAGTTGTAATTAAAATTCTCATCAGGGTATTCATTACTCGTAAAACTTTCGTTTATAAAACCACTGGCAGGGTTAAACAATTTCAATAACTGGTGCAAGGTAAATAAGAAACTGGAAAGTAATAATCAGTTGCAAGTATAGGAGTAATCTGCAGGGTTAGATGGATAACAGGAAGTAATGTATAGCAATTGAAACAAGTCAAATCAAGGTATATCTCACAGTTGAAGCTGTATATGACAGGTTATAACAAGGCATTTCATTATTCATTACTAATCATTTCAAAGTCCATTTGTATAAAACTGTCCTTTCATTAGGACTGATTCTTTCAAAACATTTTATAAAACTGTCCTCTCATTAGGACCTTGCTTTCAAATCATCTATAAAACTGTCCTCTCATTAGGACCTTTACTGTTTAGAAACAATTCATTTTGATTGAAGTTTTCTCACAATGCCAGACAATACGGGTGATCAGCCACGTAGAGTCCCCATAACGGACTAAAGTCCCTCTGGACATAAAGAGTACTCATAAAGGCACTTATTGCCATTGGCCTTGGGCTATCTCATTATAGCCATTGACTATCTCATTATAGTCTTCACATAAAAAGTGCTGGACCGGCGTCACTCGGCCTCTTACGCCTCCAACCTATAGGAATCCGCAGAAACCAATTTGATCGGAATTCCTATCATAACCAAAACCTTTCTTTTTAAAGTTACCAAATCATTTGATGAAAAAGACTTCTTGAAAGTCGGATTCCATATTTAAATCCATTTTTAAGATCATTAGACATAGGTAAGGTTTATTCCAAGATATGTCTCAAAACAAGCTTCTGTTGTAGTAAGATAAGCTGAAATCATGAACTGGGAATCCAAAACCAGGCTATAGTTGTAAAGTCAGGTTGCAGGGTCAATTCATAAGTATAACAGTTGTTTTTGAAAACAGTTGTAAGGCATTTAATTGTAACAGTAGTTAGGCCATAGCAACAGGGTAAGTTCAGAATTTAAGTTCAAGTAAGCATTACTAAGGAAATGGTGTCGACAATAGTCATAGTTCAAGGTTACTGATTTAAGACCTTTAAAATTAGTTTAAAAGCTGACAATAGCAGTTCAGGGATTGAAAAGTTTAAAGTATAATCAAAACTGGTATAAGGTTGCAGTTTAAATAAAGCAATTAAAGTAAGGTAGGCCATAGCTTAAAACAGTTGAAATAAGATAACACAGTTGCAGGGTCATAAAGCAGTTTATAAAACAGTGCTTAAGTTAAAAGAGATTAGGCAGTAGTTACTTGCCTTAAACAGAATGCTACAGCTGTTGAACAGGTAGATCGCCTACACCAGACACTAACTCTCTACTTTAGCTTTCCCTTTGTCCTTCACCTCAACGTCCTTCGTAGCTACACATAAATAATACTATTTCAGTAACTCATATACTCTCGACGTTCTCATTAACGTCTAACTATTCTACCCTTTCGTTAACTACAATCCCTTAACACATAATAATCCACTGTAGACATACCCTGCTATATAATCACTTTTACACTAGCAGACAAGTAGCACATAAACACATCTATTGATCCACAGTATTCCTGACTGATAGCCTTTCCTATACAGAAGTGGTGTGCCAATTGTGTTTTACAAAATCATTTTAGTTTTTAGAAATTTTGGCAGCATTTCCCCTGTAATTGGAGCTACCTGTCGGAATACAACCGACCCAAACAACATCAATGTCAATCATACATATTTAGTACCAAATCCAGGTCAATCAAGCAATACCTATAAGCATTAATAATAATATTGCCATTTCAATACAACAAGAATTCGAATATATTATTACATATATATATATATTCGAAATATGATTTTGCAATTCAAAGCTCTTGAGCACTCAAGCAATCACGAAATCAATTCACATTTTCACTTAGATAAACAGACATTTATCACCTAAAGAATTCCTATCAATTATTACAGTTCAACTAACTTCATTGTATATCTACTACCTTGAGCCATATATAGACAATCTTCCACATCTCATTCAAATGACTATATACAAAGTATAAAAACAATTAGCTCATTATCTAAATATGGCCATTAGCATCAAACCAAGTCAAGTCTATATTGCTATTACTCCAAATTCGAATAATATATATATAATTATTTTCGAATTTTAACTAATGCTATAGAAACAATAGTAATTGGCTATAACATTTTAATTTCACACTTGACTAAATCAAGTTCATCATATAAGGATGCTCACAACAAGCAACTAGCATGTGCCACCGATCGGAAAAATCAAATTATAGCCGGAAAATACAAAATTTTGACATGCACAATTAATTAATCACATATAGCATCATAATCCTCCTTATTAATAACATTTATAACTTAAACACATTCGACAAAATAGCAATACAGCATAGCCAAGTCGATAATGATCAGAAAAATGCTATACTAATCGGACGAACAAAGCTACGGCCGGAAAATGCAAAGCCATGGCCGGAATTTTCTAGAAATCGACATGCAACTCAATTAATGGACACGTATAAGTAATTTAAGCAGTAATCAGGCTCAAGAACATCATAGCCTTCCACCAGCTCGCCGGAGGCTCACCGCCGGTGGGGCAAAAATCGGAGTAGCTCGATTTCGAGCTTCTTCAACGAATCTTCACCAAATTTCTTACTTACTAACTGTTTACAACCTTAGTAACACAGATACATCACTCTCAGCCCTTGCATGCAACTCCAAAATCCGGTAACTACCGGAAACACACGCGGCATACAATATACATACGGCCTATACATATATGCAAGCAAGACACATGGATTGCATAACCCTTACAACTCGATTACTAATAGAAATCAAAGCAAGTAGTAGCAAGTCTCTTAGCAAAACAATGGAACAAGGAAAATCGCATGAAGAAAAGAGAGGAACTCGACCTAAAGACAACAATACAGAGCAAAGACAATGATAGTGGGCGGTGGCTGATATATAAAAGCTAGGGGCAAACTGGTAATTTCACCTTGCTGTTTTTCTGGAATTAATCAATTAATAAATCGAATTTTGAAGAAAAATGGTTATAAAAATAAGTTTTATATTTTTAAAATCAAGAACATGAATTTATAAGCTCACCCATATTTTTAAAATATTTTTCTGATGAGTAAATATTTAATTAAAAATCGTTGAAGTTTTAGTGCAGAGATAGGAAATAAGAGTAGAAAAATCATAAAAATAATTTTGGGCTCAAATAAAATAAACTTCTATTTTTCAAAAGTCTCAGAATATTTAAGAAACATTTTGAAGCAGGTTTCATGATTTTTGGACATTCCAATAATCAAATATGGAATTTAGAAGAGTAATATCTCTAGAATAAAACAGAAATGAAAGATTTATATAAAATCACTGAGACTAGAATTAAATACATCACCATTTTTAGAAAGTCTCTAAAATCACATAGAAACTACATATAAAATATCATAATTATTGGACACACCAATAATTTTATAAAAATCAAACAGTTACTCAAGTAAGCATTGAAAATCAATTATCCACTTAATTAAATCACTTAAGCATAATACGGTCAAACAGACAGTCAACTAAACATATCAAATGACCACATATCATATCTTAACACATTAAAACACATAAATCATATACCTCATATTATTCAAATAGATTTAATTATCTCGATCGTTACATTCTCCCCCCCCTTAAAAAGATTCTGTCCCCAGAATCAGCCTAAGTAAACAAATAGGGATACTTCTCGAGCATTTCACTCTCAAGTTCCCAGGTGGATTCCTCAACTCGAGGATTTCTCCACAAAACCTTTACAAGCCTAACAGACTTATTCCTTAAAACCTTATCCTTACGATCCTGAATCTCTACAGGTTGTTCTACATAGGACAAGTCGGGTTGAATGTCCAAGGGTTCATACTCTATCACATGACTCATGTCAGGATTATACTTTCTAAGCATAGACACGTGAAAAACATTGTGAATGTGCTGTATTTGCGGTGGTAGAGCCAATTCATATGCAACTTTCCCAACTTGCTTTAAAACTTCAAAAGGTCCTATATATCTTGGATTAAGCTTTCCTTTCTTGCCAAATCTACTAACACCTTTCCACGGAGAAATCTTTAACAACACTTGGTCACCTTCTTCAAAATTCATGTCTTTCCTTGACTGGCCAGCATACTTCTTTTGCCTATCTTGAGCAGCTAGCAATCTCTTCTGAATCAACTCAATCTTTTCTTTAGTTTGTTGAACTAACTCTGGACCCAAAATCTTACGCTCACCAACTTCATTCCAACACACTGGTGATCTGCATTTTCTTCCATATAAAGCTTCATACGGGGGTATCCCAATACTGGCATGATAGCTGTTGTTATAAGAAAACTCCACTAACGGTAAATGCTCGTCCCAACTTCCTTCAAAATCCAAGGCACAAACTTTCAACATGTCTTCAATGGTCTGAATCGTCCTTTCACTCTGTCCATCTGTCTGAGGATGATATGCAGTACTCATATTCAGCTTTGTTCCCAAACATTCTTGAAACTTCTTCCAAAATCTAGAATTGAATCTCGGGTCTCTATCTGACACTATTGATATAGGAACACCATGTCGCATAACAATCTCTTTTAGGTACAAATGAACCAACCTGTCCAGTAAAAATCTTTCGTTGATCGGTAGAAAGTGCGCTGACTTGGTCAATCTGTCTATTATTACCCAAATAGCATCATGATTAGCCTTAGTCCTTGGCAGACCTACTACAAAATCCATAGCAAGATTCTCCCATTTCCATTCTGGAATCTCTAGTGGTTGCAACAATCCACTGGGTCTTTGATGTTCAGCTTTGACTCTCTGGCACGTATAACATTTACTGATCCATTCTGCTACATCTCTTTTCATGTTGGGCCACCAAAAGTTTTCTTTCAAGTCTTTATACATCTTTGTGCCTCCCGGATGAATAGAGTATCTTGAACTATGTGTATCATGCAAAATTTCATTCTTGAGCTCTTGAACATTGGGGATCCAAATTCGTGAGGAACACATAAAGATTCCTTTACCGTCCTTCTGACTTCTTAACTCTTCTCCAGTCAACTTGGCTCTGTCTTGATTCATCATCTGATCTTGACATCTCTTGATCTTTTCTAACAATTCTGGCTGAAAAGTCATTGTATACACCATCTCTTCCATTGAATCAGAACCACATACTTCTATTTCCAATTTCTCAAACTCTTTGATCAGTTCTTCAGAAGAAACCATTATATTCAATCTTTCCTTTCTACTTAAAGCATCTACTACAACATTTGCCTTGCCTGGATGATAGTTGATCGTGCAGTCGTAGTCTTTGATCAATTCCAACCATCTTCTCTGTCTCATATTCAACTCTTTCTGAGTGAAGATATACTTCAAACTCTTATGGTCAGTAAAAATCTCAAACTTTTCTCCGTACAAGTAGTGCCTCCATATCTTCAGTGCAAACACAATGGCAGCTAATTCCAGATCATGTGTAGGATATTTCAATTCATGAGGTCTTAACTGCCTGGAAGCATATGCAATAACTTTCCCATGTTGCATCAGAACACATCCCAAGCCTTTGTGAGAAGCGTCACTGTAGATGACAAAATTTCCTTGATCGTCAGGTAACACCAACACTGGGGCAGACACTAGTCTTCGCTTTAACTCTTCAAAACTTTCTTCACACTTCTCATTCCATACAAATTTTTCACTCTTTCTGGTCAATTTGGTCATAGGGGTAGCTATCTTTGAGAAATCTTGAACAAATCTTCGATAGTATCCCGCCAATCCCAGAAAACTTCTGAATTCTGTTGGAGTCCTTGGTCTTTCCCATTTCATCACTGCTTCTATCTTTGCCGGATCAACTTTGATACCTTCTCTGCTGACAACATGTCCTAAGAATTGTACTTCCTTCAACCAAAATTCACATTTTGAAAACTTCGCATACAGCTTCTCCTTTCTTAAAGTCTCTAAAGCAATTCTCAAGTGATATGCATGCTCTTCTTCTGACTTGGAATATATCAGAATGTCGTCGATGAAAACAATCACAAACTTGTCTAAATACTTCTTAAAGACTCTGTTCATCAGATCCATAATCGCTGCTGGGGCATTTGTCAATCCAAAAGCCATAACCAAAAATTCATAGTGTCCGTACCTTGTTCTGAATGCGGTTTTAGATACATCTTCAGGTTTGATCTTGAGTTGATGGTATCCGGACCTTAAAACAATTTTTGAGAACCATTCGGCTCCTTTCAACTGGTCGAAAAGATCATCGATCCTCGGCAACGGGTACTTGTTTTTGATGGTTAGCTTGTTTAACTCTAGGTAATCTATGCATAATCTCATGCTTCCATCTTTCTTCTTAACAAACAGAACTGGTGCTCCCTAGGGGGACACACTAGGCCTTATAATTCCTTTATCCAAGAGATCTTGTATTTGACTCGCCAACTCTTTCATCTCAACTGGCGCCATTCTATATGGAGCTTTGGAAACTGGCTCAGTGCCTGGAGCTAAATCAATAGAGAATTCTATTTCCCTATCGGAAGGTAAGCCTGGCAATTCATCTGGAAATACATCGGGAAATTCATTAACTATAGGAACATCTTCCAATTAAACTGGCTCCTTCTCAGTGTCTACAACATAGGCTAGGTAAGCCTCACATCCTTGACGCAAAAATCTCTTTGCCTGAACGATATTCAAAAACTTCTTGACTTGCCGGGTACCTCGAAATTCAACTTCTTCTCCTTCTAGGGTTTTCACCTTTAACTTCTTATTCCTACAATCTATCTGAGCCTTGTATTCTGACAACCAATCCATCCCTAGAATTACATCAAATTCACCTAACTTAAAAGGTATCAAGTTAGCGAGAAAATGACAACTGCCTATTTCAATGTCACAACTAGGACAAACTTGGCTTACTGGAATCTTTGCCTGGTTAGCTACTTCTATAACTAAGGCTTGCTCCAAAGGTCGAACTTCACATTGCAATTTACCAAGAAAATCTTGAGATATAAAAGACTTAGTAGCTCCAGAATCAATCAATACACTAGCTTGCACAGAATTAACAGGAAGTGTACCTGATATCACATCCACATCCTGGATAGCCTCTTTCTGAGTCATGTTGAAGGTTCTTGCTCTAGATTGATGTGCTGAAGATTGTGACGGAGTTCCAGCTATTCGGATAACATTGGTAGGTTGTGTAGGTTCCTTGCATTCCCTTGCCATGTGGCCCAGCTTGCCACACTTATAGCATTTGATCCCTGACTTTTGATTTTGATTCTGACTCTGACTGTTGCACTCTGCTGCATAATGTCCTTTCCTGTTGCATTTGAAGCAGGTAACATTGGGCTTATTACAAACTCCAGAGTGCTTCCTTCCACAAATCTTGCACTCAGGAACAAACTGTCTGACGGCCTTTGGCTGGTTGAAACCTTGAGCTTTATTGTTCTGTCTTCCTCTCCCATCATTACCATTCTTGATCTGCTGGAAATCACTTCTCTGACCTTCTGGCATTCTGTGAAACTTGTTTCTGAAATTACCATGTCTCTGACTGTCTTCCCTAGCTCCAAACTTTCTCTTTTTATTATCTTTCTCCTTCTGGGACATGTCACTTTCACCTTCCACGATCATTGCTTTTTGAACTATTGCAGTAAAGCTTTGCAGCTCAAAAACTGCCACCCTACTTCTAATCCATGGCCTTAGGCCTTGCTGAAACCTCTTAGCCTTCTTAACATCAGTATTGACAAATTCTGGCACAAACCTGGCCATCTCAGAAAACTTGGCCTCGTACTCTGCCACACTCATACCTCCTTGCTTCAGTTCTAGAAATTTAATTTCCATCTGGTCCTTCATGAAACTAGGAAAGTACTTTTCTAAAAACAATTCTGTAAACTGATCCCAAGAAATCACACCTTCACCCTGAAGCATCTTCGTAGACTCCCACCAGTAACCGGCTTCAGCTTTAAGAAAATAACTAACATACTCAGTCTTCTTATCTTCATCTACGTCTATCAACTGAAAAGCTTTTTCCATCTCCTTAAGCCATGTCTGGGCTTCTACTGGGTCTGTGGATCCTTTGAATTCAGGTGGTTTCACTGCTTGAAAAGATTTAAAGGTAACTGCTGGGGGTGCGGAAGGTCTTTGCTGTTGCTGGGTTAAAAGAGCTGTTTGCTGTTGTAGCAACTGAATGAGTTGGGCAACTGTAGGGTCCATGGGATTTTGATCTTGAGTATTATGGTTCTGGGACGAATTTGAGGTATTTCTTTTCCTTGGCGGCATTTACTATAGGGAAACAAGCAACTTATTAAGCAATACACTACACCATATTGTAAACAGTTCAAATACTTTTAAAACCATTTGAGCATTAGAAACTCTATTTTAGAAATCAATCTTGTAGCATCATTACTACATAAGTTGCCTGTACAACAAGGATATAAAGGTTCTATCGAAAACAGGTTAGCACAACAAGTATAAATAAGGTACTGGTAAAGGTAAGAAACAGTTTATGGTCAAATGTGCGAAAAAAAAGTAAATGGCAGATATATCGGAAGATACTGGAACTGAAAAGCAAACATACATAGATACTAAAAGTGCCAAAGTGCAGGATACGTTAAAGTACAACCACGAAATAAAAGTACTGGGAAGAAAACAGAAATAACATCTAGGCAAGTGTGCTAGAGGGCTCTAACAAATGTCCCTCCTAACACTCAAACATCCTGACATCTAATCACCCCGGTGATCCCTGTCTCTGGCAGCCCTGAGTCCAATCAGCAGTTCACTAAGCACCCGGGTCAACTCTCCTGCCCGCTCTGCCACATCATCTGGAAATGCTCTGGCCGCTATCTGCCTACGCCCCTCTTCCTCGACAGCCCTAATTCGCTCCTCCCACCACTCGACAGGATGCACTGGTACTCGCAACTGGCCTAGGGTAATGGATGGCCTATAAACTCTACGGCGAACAGGGACACCAGCACTCCCTGAGGGTAGGTCAGGCTGAACAGGGGGCTCAGGAATCAGCTCCTCCTCCTCGCTCTCAGAACTAGATATAACTATAGCATCATCGTCAGTATCCGAAGAAAATTCAGAGGAACTAGGAGAGGGTGGTTGTTGTGAAACAATGCCACGAGCCTGCAATAATACGATATGCAAAGCAAAAGGGATAAGATCACCTTAAATCTACAGTTAAAATCCTAACGTCTATACACTCTTCGCTATCTAATCCTATCTTACCATTACTCTCTCTCCTTTTATTAAATGATCTACTTGTTTAACTTAATCCTGGCTTGTTTCAGTGACCAAAACCATAGCTCTGATACCAACCTGTGACGCCCTCCCGACCCGGGGTCTAGATCGGGGAGTCACTAACACTCTATATGCATGCACCCTAAACAACAATAATAGAAAATACGCATAAATATGACCCCGACTACTAGCCTGGACCTTTCAAAGTAATGGTATGAAACAAGCACACAACTACATCCATTTATATTTACATTTTCAGTAACCAAAATAATATTACAATTCCTGAAACATCTCAAAATCTACTAATAAAGGTACAAGACTAAACAAAGTCTTTTCCTTCCAACTCTGCCTCGATCCTACCTGTTCAATCTCAGCCAGCCTCACATAGTTCATGTATGACATATTCTTTCTGGCAGTCTGCTTAATACGGACCATGATTCTCAGAAGCTGTAGATGTTAGAAAATAAAAGAATGAGCTACAAAAGCTCAGCAAGTAACCATATAGGTTAAAAACAGTTCTACAGGCTTATATACATAATTTAGAAAGTCTTTTCTCAAAACCATGCTTTAAATCATTTCTGGACCTCATTGTCCCAAAGTTGTAATTAAAATTCTCATCAGGGTATTCATTACTCGTAAAACTTTCGTTTATAAAACCACTGGCAGGGTTAAACAATTTCAATAACTGGTGCAAGGTAAATAAGAAACTGGAAAGTAATAATCAGTTGCAAGTATAGGAGTAATCTGCAGGGTTAGATGGATAACAGGAAGTAATGTATAGCAATTGAAACAAGTCAAATCAAGGTATATCTCACAGTTGAAGCTGTATATGACAGGTTATAACAAGGCATTTCATTATTCATTACTAATCATTTCAAAGTCCATTTGTATAAAACTGTCCTTTCATTAGGACTGATTCTTTCAAAACATTTTATAAAACTGTCCTCTCATTAGGACCTTGCTTTCAAATCATCTATAAAACTGTCCTCTCATTAGGACCTTTACTGTTTAGAAACAATTCATTTTGATTGAAGTTTTCTCACAATGCCAGACAATACGGGTGATCAGCCACGTAGAGTCCCCATAACGGACTAAAGTCCCTCTGGACATAAAGAGTACTCATAAAGGCACTTATTGCCATTGGCCTTGGGCTATCTCATTATAGCCATTGACTATCTCATTATAGTCTTCACATAAAAAGTGCTGGACCGGCGTCACTCGGCCTCTTACGCCTCCAACCTATAGGAATCCGCAAAAACCAATTTGATCGGAATTCCTATCATAACCAAAACCTTTCTTTTTAAAGTTACCAAATCATTTGATGAAAAAGACTTCTTGAAAGTCGGATTCCATATTTAAATCCATTTTTAAGATCATTAGACATAGGTAAGGTTTATTCTAAGATATGTCTCAAAACAAGCTTCTGTTGTAGTAAGATAAGCTGAAATCATGAACTGGGAATCCAAAACCAGGCTATAGTTGTAAAGTCAGGTTGCAGGGTCAATTCATAAGTATAACAGTTGTTTTTGAAAACAGTTGTAAGGCATTTAATTGTAACAGTAGTTAGGCCATAGCAACAGGGTAAGTTCAGAATTTAAGTTCAAGTAAGCATTACTAAGGAAATGGTGTCGACAATAGTCATAGTTCAAGGTTACTGATTTAAGACCTTTAAAATTAGTTTAAAAGCTGACAATAGCAGTTCAGGGATTGAAAAGTTTAAAGTATAATCAAAACTGGTATAAGGTTGTAGTTTAAATAAAGCAATTAAAGTAAGGTAGGCCATAGCTTAAAACAGTTGAAATAAGATAACACAGTTGCAGGGTCATAAAGCAGTTTATAAAACAGTGCTTAAGTTAAAAGAGATTAGGCAGTAGTTACTTGCCTTAAACAGAATGCTACAGCTGTTGAACAGGTAGATCGCCTACACCAGACACTAACTCTCTACTTTAGCTTTCCCTTTGTCCTTCACTTCAACGTCCTTCGTAGCTACACATAAATAATACTATTTCAGTAACTCATATACTCTCGACGTTCTCATTAACGTCTAACTATTCTACCCTTTCGTTAACTACAATCCCTTAACACATAATAATCCACTGTAGACATACCCTGCTATATAATCACTTTTACACTAGCAGACAAGTAGCACATAAACACATCTATTGATCCACAGTATTCCTGACTGATAGCCTTTCCTATACAGAAGTGGTGTGCCAATTGTGTTTTACAAAATCATTTTAGTTTTTAGAAATTTTGGCAGCATTTCCCCTGTAATTGGAGCTACCTGTCGGAATACAACCGACCCAAACAACATCAATGTCAATCATACATATTTAGTACCAAATCCAGGTCAATCAAGCAATACCTATAAGCATTAATAATAATATTGCCATTTCAATACAACAAGAATTCGAATATATTATTACATATATATATATTCGAAATATGATTTTGCAATTCAAAGCTCTTGAGCACTCAAGCAATCACGAAATCAATTCACATTTTCACTTAGATAAACAGACATTTATCACCTAAAGAATTCCTATCAATTATTACAGTTCAACTAACTTCATTGTATATCTACTACCTTGAGCCATATATAGACAATCTTCCACATCTCATTCAAATGACTATATACAAAGTATAAAAACAATTAGCTCATTATCTAAATATGGCCATTAGCATCAAACCAAGTCAAGTCTATATTGCTATTACTCCAAATTCGAATAATATATATATAATTATTTTCGAATTTTAACTAATGCTATAGAAACAATAGTAATTGGCTATAACATTTTAATTTCACACTTGACTAAATCAAGTTCATCATATAAGGATGCTCACAACAAGCAACTAGCATGTGCCACCGATCGGAAAAATCAAATTATAGCCGGAAAATACAAAATTTTGACATGCACAATTAATTAATCACATATAGCATCATAATCCTCCTTATTAATAACATTTATAACTTAAACACATTCGACAAAATAGCAATACAGCATAGCCAAGTCGATAATGATCAGAAAAATGCTATACTAATCGGACGAACAAAGCTACGGCCGGAAAATGCAAAGCCATGGCCGGAATTTTCTAGAAATCGACATGCAACTCAATTAATGGACACGTATAAGTAATTTAAGCAGTAATCAGGCTCAAGAACATCATAGCCTTCCACCAGCTCGCCGGAGGCTCACCGCCGGTGGGGCAAAAATCGGAGTAGCTCGATTTCGAGCTTCTTCAACGAATCTTCACCAAATTTCTTACTTACTAACTGTTTACAACCTTAGTAACACAGATACATCACTCTCAGCCCTTGCATGCAACTCCAAAATCCGGTAACTACCGGAAACACACGCGGCATACAATATACATACGGCCTATACATATATGCAAGCAAGACACATGGATTGCATAACCCTTACAACTCGATTACTAATAGAAATCAAAGCAAGTAGTAGCAAGTCTCTTAGCAAAACAATGGAACAAGGAAAATCGCATGAAGAAAAGAGAGGAACTCGACCTAAAGACAACGATACAGAGCAAAGACAATGATAGTGGGCGGTGGCTGATATATAAAAGCTAGGGGCAAACTGGTAATTTCACCTTGCTGTTTTTCTGGAATTAATCAATTAATAAATCGAATTTTGAAGAAAAATGGTTATAAAAATAAGTTTTATATTTTTAAAATCAAGAACATGAATTTATAAGCTCACCCATATTTTTAAAATATTTTTATGATGAGTAAATATTTAATTAAAAATCGTTGAAGTTTTAGTGCAGAGATAGGAAATAAGAGTAGAAAAATCATAAAAATAATTTTGGGCTCAAATAAAATAAACTTCTATTTTTCAAAAGTCTCAGAATATTTAAGAAACATTTTGAAGCAGGTTTCATGATTTGTGGACATTCCAATAATTAAATATGGAATTTAGAAGAGTAATATCTCTAGAATTAAACAGAAACGAAAGATTTATATAAAATCACTGAGACTAGAATTAAATACATCACCATTTTTAGAAAGTCTCTAAAATCACATAGAAACTACATATAAAATATCATAATTATTGGACACACCAATAATTTTATAAAAATCAAAAAGTTACTCAAGTAAGCATTGAAAATCAATTATCCACTTAATTAAATCACTTAAGCATAATACGGTCAAACAGACAGTCAACTAGACATATCAAATGACCACATATCATATCTTAACACATTAAAACACATAAATCATATACCTCATATTATTCAAATAGATTTAATTATCTCGATCGTTACAACATGACTCATATCAGGATTGTACTTTCTAAGCATAGATACGTGAAAAACATTGTGAATGTGCTGCATCTGCGGTGGTAGAGCCAATTCATATGCAACTCTCCCAACTTGCTTCAAGACTTCAAAAGGTCCTATATATCTTGGATTAAGCTTTCCTCTCTTGCCAAATCTACTAACACCTTTCCATGGAGAAATCTTTAGCAACACTTGGTCACCTTCTTCAAAATTCATATCCTTCCTTGACTGGTCAGCATACTTCTTTTGCCTATCTTGAGCAGCTAGCAATCTCTTCTGAATCAACTCAATCTTTTCTTTAGTTTGTTGAACTAACTCTGGACCCAAAATCTTACGCTCACCAACTTCATTCCAACACACTAGTGATCTGCATTTTCTTCCATATAAAGCTTCACACGGGGGCATTCCAATACTGGCATGATAGCTGTTGTTATATGAAAACTCCACTAACGGTAGATGCTCGTCCCAGCTTCCTTCAAAATCCAAGGCACAAACTCTTAACATGTCTTCAATGGTCTGAATTGTTCTTTCACTCTGGCCGTCTGTCTGAGGATGATATGCGGTACTCATATTCAGCTTTGTTCCCAAACACTCTTGAAACTTCTTCCAAAATCTAGAATTGAATCTCGGGTCTCTGTCAGACACAATTGATACAGGAACACCATGTCGCATAACAATCTCTTTCAGGTACAAATGAACCAACCTGTCCAGTGAAAATCTTTCGTTGATCGGTAGAAAGTGCGCTGACTTAGTCAATCTGTCTATTATTACCCAGATAGCATCATGATTAGCTTTAGTCCTTGGCAGACCTACTACAAAATCCATAGCAAGATTCTCCCATTTCCATTCTGGAATCTCTAGTGGTTGCAAGAATCCACTAGGTCTCTGATGTTCAGCTTTGACTCTCTGGCACGTATAACATTTACTGATCCATTCTGCCACATTTCTTTTCATGTTGGGCCACCAAAAATTTTCCTTCAAGTCTTTATACATCTTTGTGCTTCCTGGATGAATAGAGTATCTTGAACTATATGCATCATGCAAAATTTCATTCTTGAGCTCTTGAACATTAGGGATCCAAATTCGTGAGGAAAACCTAAAGATTCCTTTACCGTCCTTCTGACTTCTTAACTCTTCTCCAGTCAACTTGGCTCTGTCTTGACTCATCATCTGTTCTTGACATCTCTTGATCTTTTCAAACAATTCTGGCTGAAAAGTCATTGTATACACCATCTCTTCCACTGAATCAGAACCAACTTGTAAACTCTTCTAGCTTCATTCTTGACTTGTTCGAACTTGTAAACAACTTATAGCTTCATTTTTGACTCGTTTATCATGGAAACAACTTGTAAACTCTTGTAGGATTCTTTGCTCATTCGAACATGAAACCAATTTGTAACTGTAACGATTGAGGTAATTAAATCTATTTGAATAATATGAGGTATATGAGTTATGTGTGTTAATGTGTTAAGATATGATATGTGGTGATTTTATATGTCTGGTTGACTGTCTGTTTGATTGTATTATGCTTAAGTGATTTAATTCAATGATTAACTGATTTTTCATGCTTAATTGAGTAACTGTTTGATTTTTATAAAATTATTGGTGTTTCCAATAATTATGAAATTTTATATGTAGCTTCTATGTGATTTTAGAGACTTTCTAAAAATGGTGATGTATTTAATTCTAGTCTCAGTGATTTTATATAAATCTTTTATTCCTGTTTTATTCTAGAAATATTACTCTTCTAAATTCCATATTTAATTATTGGAATGTCCAAAAATCATGAAACCTGTTTCAAAATGTTTCTTAAATATTCTGAGACTTTTGAAAACTAAAGGTTTATTTTATTCGAGCCCAATATTATTTTTAATGATTTTTCTACTCTTATTTTCTATTTTTGTGCTAAAACTTCAAAGATTTTTAGTTAATTATTTATTTACCAGAAAAATATTTTAAAAATATGGGGAAGCTTCTAAATTCATGCTCTTAATTTTAAAAATATAAAACTTATTTTTGTACTTCAATTACATAAAAAATTCGAATTATAAATTGTTTTAATTCAGAAAAGGGAATTGTGAAATTACTATTTTACCCTTGTTTTTGTTATAACCTGCAACACCCACCCATTTCTCCTCTTGCTCTGCAACTAGCGTACCAGGTCGACTCTCTCTCTAGAACTGCAGCGTGCGTGTGTGTGTATAAGTGAATTGATGTGTTTTCCTCGATATATGCTAGTAATTGAGCTGTAGATGCTATATCATCAATGTGTCTTGCTTGCATGTATGTATATGCCGTATGTATATTGTATGCCGTGTGTGTTTCCGGTAGTTACCGGATTTTGAGTTGCATGCAAGTCGATTGATCGCCATAGTTGTGTTCATAGCATATTTGTTTGGCTATGGTTGCAAATTGGGAGCAGTTGGGGCACAAAGGACCCATAATCGGGCCTTTGTTTGTTCACTGCCGTCGCCGGCGATGAGCTCCGGCGAGTCGGCGACTGGGCTTCATTTGGGTGGTCTCATATTAGCTAATTGGGATGCTAGCAGCTATTAAAAGTTGATACCATGAGTAGATAGCATTGCATGTTATATGTTCGATTAGTATATAGATTTTGCCGATCGATTTCTACTTGAGTTACACTTCTTTGCCATTTTGTCGAACATGTTTCAATTGCAAATAATATAAATAGGCAAGGCTAGATGCTATGAACATTTCATGTTGAAGTTTTGGATTTTTCCGGCCATAACTTCGTTTTTCCGATTAGTATAGCATTTTTCTGATTATTATTGGCTTGGCTATGCTTTATTGCCATTTTGCCGAATGTGTTTGAATTATAAATGGTATTTATAAGGAGGATTATGATGCTATTTGTGATTAATTAATTGTGCATGTCAAATTTTTAAAACTCCGGTTGTATTGTATGATTTTTTCGATTAGCAATGATGCGAGCATGATTGTATGTGTGTAAATTGGACAATTTGTATATGTAGTTAAACAAGGGGATTGATTAATTGGCATCTTCGAATTATAAGTATTATAATTGGACTTTGACGGTTATGTTATAGAATTGAATTAAGAACTGAATTGACTATATAAATAAGCAGATGATATTTGGATTTATTTCAGTCATTTTGAATGATAATAGTATTGTATATTGTTATAGCTATTGCTTGTTTGATATAGATTTAATGCAAATGTGGTTATAATTGGCAATTATGTTTGGTTGTGTCGGTTGTATTCCGACGGATAGCTCCAATTACGGGGGAAGTGCTGCCAAAATTTTCTAAAACTAAAACAACTTTGTAAAACATTATTGGCACACCACCTCTGTATAGGAATGACTATTAGTCAGGAATATTGAAGATGATCTAATTGTCTACATGATACTTGTTTGCCAGTATAGAAGTGATTATAGTAGAATATGTCTACTATGAGTTATATATGTGTGTTAAGGGTTATAATTAACGAAAGGGTAGAGTAGTTAAACGTTAATGAGAACGTCGAGAGTATATGAGATACTGAAATAGTATTACTTTTGTGTAGCTACGAAGGATATTGAGGTGAAGGACAAAGGGAAGGCTAAAGTAGAGAGTTAGTGTCTGGTGTAGACGATCTACCTGTTCCACAGCTGTAGCATTCCTTATTTGAGGCAAGTAACTACTGCCTAACCTCTTTCAACTTAAACACTGTTGTGTAAATTGCTTTATGACCCTGCAATTGTATTATCTTATCTCAACTGTATTACCTTGTTTCAACAGTTTTAAACTATATCATGTCCTACTTTAATTGCTTTACTTAAACTGCAACCTTATATCAGTTTCAATTACACTTTAAACTTTTCAATCCCTGTACTGTTAATCGACAACTTATCAACTAGTTTTAAAGATCTTAAATCAGTAACCTGGAACTATGACTCATGTCTACACCATTTTCCTTAATTATGTTTACTTAAACTTTAAACCCTGAAAGTACCTTGTTGTTATTGTCTAACTACTATCATGACCTAATGCCTTACAACTGTTTTCAAAAACAACTGTTATACCAATGGATTGACCCCGCACATTGACTTCACAACTTAACTAATTTTGATTCCCAGTTTATGATCTCAGCTTACCTTACCTTACCACAACAGCAACTTGTTTTGAGTCATATTTTGGAATAAACTTTACCTCTGTCTAATGATCTTTAAAAAGGGATTTAAATATGAAATCCGACTTTCAAAAAGTCTTTTTCATCAAATGATTTGGTAATTTAAAAAGAAAGGTTTTGGTTATTATAGGAATTCCGATCAAAATGGTTTCTACGGATTCCTATAGGTTGGAGGCGTAAGAGGCCGAGTGACGCCGGTCCAGCACTTTTTATGTGTAGACTATAATGAGATAGTCAATGGCTATAATGAGATAGCCCAAGGCCAATGGCAATAAGTGCCTTTATGAGTACTCCTTATGTCCAGAGGGACTTTAGTCCGTTATGGGGACTTTACGTGGCTGATCACCCGTATTGTCTGGCGTTGTGAGAAAACTTCAACCAAATGATTGTTTTAAACAGAAAAGGTCCTAATGAGAGGACAGTTTTACAAATGATTTGAAAAGTAAAGGTCCTATTGAAAGGACAATTTTATAGATGATTTTAAAAGCAAGGTCCTAATGAGAGGACAGTTTTAAAAATGTTTTGAAAGAATCAGTCCTAATGAAAGGACAGTTTTATACAAACGGACTTTGAAATGATTAGTAATGAATATTGAAATGCCCTGTTATATCATGCCTTTTTCAGCTTAAACTGTCAGTCATATCTTGACTTCATCTTGTTTCAATTGTTATACATTATTTTCCTGTTATCCAGCTAACCCTGCAGATTACTTTTATACTTACACCTGGTTATTACTTTCCAGCTTCTTATTTATTCTGTACCAGTTATTGAAATTGTTTAACCCTGCCAGCAGTTTTATAAAAGAAAGTTTTGCGAGTAATGATTACCCTGACTAGTATGTTAATTAAAATTTTGGGACAATGAGGTCCAGTAATGATTTAAAGCATGGTTTTGAGCAAAAGATTTTGTTTAAATTATATATAAGCCTGTAGAACTGTTTTTAACCAGTATGGTTACTTGCTGAGCTTTTGTAGCTCATCCTTTTATTTTCTAACATCTACAGCTTTTGAGAATCATGGTCCGTATTAAGCAGACTGCTCGGAAGAACATGTCTTACATGAACTTTGCTAGGCTGGCTGAGAGGGAACAGGTAGGATCGAGGCAGAGTTGGAAGGAAAAGACTTTGTTTAGTCTTGTACTTTTATTAGTAGACTTTGAGATTGTTTCAGGAGTTGTAATATTATTTTGTTGATGTAATTTAAATATAAATGAATGTAGATGTGTGCTTGTTTCATACCATTACCTTGAAAGGTCCAGGCGAGTAGTCGGGGTCATATTTATGCGTATTTTCTATTAATGTTATTTAGGGTGCATGCATATAGAGTGTCAGTGACGCCCCGATCTAGACCCCGGATCGGGAGGGCGCCACAGGTTGGTATCAGAGCTAAGGTTTTGGTCACTGAAACAAGCCAGGACTAAGTTAAACAAGTAGATCATTTAATAACAGAAGAGAGAGTAATGGTAAGATAGGATTAGATATCGAAGAGTGGTTTAGATATTAGGATTTTAACTGTAGATTTAAGGTGATCTTATCCCTTTTGCTTTACATATTATATTATTGCAGGCTCGTGGTATTGTTTCACAACCACCACCCTCTCCTAGTTCCACTGATTCTTCTTCTTCGGATTCTGACGATGATGTTATAGTCATATCCAGTTCTGAGAGCGAGGAGGAGTTGATTCCTGAGCCCGTTGCTCAGCCTGACCTACCCTCAGGGAGTGCTTGTACCCCTATTCGCCGTAGAGTTTATAGGCCAGCTATTACCCGAGGCCAGCTGAGAGTTCCCGAGCATCCTGTCGAGTGGTGGGAGGATCGCATTAGAGCTGTTGAGGAGGAGGGACGTAGGCAGATTGCAGCTAGGGCATTTCCAGACGATGTGGCGGAACGGGCAGGAGAGTTAACCCGTGTGCTTAGTAGACTGCTGATTGGACTCAGGGCAGCCAGAGACAGGGATCACAGGGGTGATTAGATGTCAGGATGTTTGAGTGTTAGAAGGGACATTTGTTAGAGCCCTCTAGCACCCTTGCCTAGATGTTATTTCTGTTTTCTTCCCAGTACTTTTATTTCGTGTTTGTATTTTGACTATCTTGCACTTTGGTACCTTTCCGTATCTATGTATGTTTGCTTTTCAGTTCAGTATCTTCCGATATATCTGCCATTTACTTTTTCGCACATTTGACCATAAACTGTTCCTTACCTTTATCAGTACCTTATTTATACCTGTTGTGCTAACCTGTTTTCGATAGAACCTTTATATCCTTGTTGTACAGGCAACTTATGTAGTAATGATGCTACAAGATTGATTTCTAAAATAGAGTTTTAATGCTCAAATGATTTTAAAAGTATTTGAACTGTTTACAATATGGTGTAGTGTATTGCTTAATAAGTTGCTTGTTTCCCTATAGTAAATGCCGCCAAGAAAAAGAAACACCTCAAATTCGTCTCAGAACCAAAATACTCAAGATCAAAATCCTATGGACCCTACAGTTGCCCAACTCATTCAGCTGCTACAACAGCAGACAGCCCTTTTAACTCAGCAACAGCAAAGACCTTCTGCACCCCCAGCAGTTACTTTTAAATCTTTTCAAGCCGTGAAACCACCTGAATTTAAAGGATCCACAAACCCAGTAGAAGCCCAAACTTGGCTTAAGGAAATGGAAAAAGCTTTTCAGTTAGTAGACGTAGATGAAGATAAGAAGACTGAGTATGTTAGTTACTTTCTTAAAGCTGAAGCCGGTTACTGGTGGGAGTCTACGAAGATGCTTCAGGGGGAAGGTGTGATTTCTTGGGATCGGTTTACAGAATTGTTTTTAGAAAAGTACTTTCCTAGTTTCATGAAGGACCAGATGGAAATTAAATTTCTAGAATTGAAGCAAGGAGGTATGAGTGTAGCAGAGTACGAGGCCAAGTTTTCTGAGATGGCCAGATTTGTGCCAGAATTTGTCAACACTGATGTCAAGAAGGCTAAGAGGTTTCAGCAAGGCCTAAGGCCATGGATTAGAAGTAGGGTAGCAGTTTTTGAGCTGCAAAGCTTTACTGCAATAGTTCAAAAAGCAATGATCGTAGAGGGAGAAAGTGACATGTCCCAGAAAGAGAAGGATAACAGAAAAAGAAAGTTTGGTGCTAGGGAAGACAGTCAAGGACATGGTAATTTTAGAAACAAGTTTCATAGAAGGCCAGAAGGTCAGAGAAGTGATTCCCAGCAGATCAAGAATGATAATGATGGAAGAGGAAGACAAAACAATAAAGCTCAAGGTTTCAACCAGCCGAAGGCCATCAGACAATTTGTTCCTGAATGCAAAATTTGTGGAAGGAAGCACTCTGGAGTTTGTAATAAGCCCAATATCACCTGCTTCAAATGCAACAGGAAAGGACATTATGCAGCGGAATGCAACAGTCAGAGTCAGAATCAAAATCAAAAGTCAGGGATCAAATGCTATAAGTGTGGCAAGCTAGGTCACATAGCAAGGGAATGCAAGGAACCTACACAGCCTACCAATGTTCTCCGAATAGCTGGAACTCCGTCTCAATCATCAGCACATCAATCTAGAGCAAGGACATTCAACATGACTCAGAAAGAAGCTATCCAGGATGTGGATGTGATATCAGGTACACTTCCTGTTAACTCAGTGCAAGCTAATGTATTGATTGATTCAGGAGCTACTAAGTCTTTTGTATCTCGAGATTTTCTTGGTAAATTGCAATGTGAAGTCCGACCTTTGGATCAAGCCTTAGTTATAGAAGTAGCTAACCAGGCAACGATTCCAGTAAGCCAAGTTTGTCCTAGTTGTGACATTGAAATAGGCAGTTGTCATTTTCTTGCTAACTTAATACCTTTTAAGTTAGGTGAATTTGATGTAATTCTAGGGATGGATTGGTTGTCCGAATACAAAGCTCAAATAGATTGTAGGAATAAGAGGTTAAAGTTGAAAACCCTAGAAGGAGAAGAAGTTGAATTTCGAGGTACCCGACAAGTCAAGAAGTTTTTGAATATTGTTCAGGCAAAGAGATTTCTGCGTCAAGGATGTGAGGCTTACCTAGCCTATGTTGTAGACACTGAGAAGAAGTCAGTTCAGTTAGAAGATGTTCCTATCGTCAATGAATTTCCCGATGTGTTTCCAGAGAAATTACCAGGCTTACCTTCCGATAGGGAAATAGAATTCTCCATTGATTTAGCTCCAGGCACTGAGCCAGTTTCCAAAGCTCCGTATAGAATGGCGCCAGTTGAGATGAAAGAATTGGCGAGTCAAATACAAGATCTCTTGGATAAAGGAATTATAAGGCCTAGTGTGTCCCCCTGGGGAGCACCAGTTCTGTTTGTTAAGAAGAAGGATGGAAGCATGAGGTTGTGCATAGATTACCGAGAATTAAATAAGCTAACCATCAAGAATAAGTACCCGTTACCGAGAATAGATGATCTTTTCGACCAGCTGAAAGGAGCCGAATGGTTCTCAAAAATTGATTTAAGGTCCGGATACCATCAACTCAAGATCAAACCTGAAGATGTATCTAAAACAGCATTCAGAACAAGGTACGGACACTATGAATTTTTAGTCATGGCTTTTGGATTGACAAATGCCCCAGCAGCATTTATGGATCTGATGAACAGAGTCTTTAAGAAATATTTAGACAAGTTTGTGATTGTTTTCATCGACGACATCTTGATATATTCCAAGTCAGAAGAAGAGCATGCAGATCATTTGAGAATTGCTTTAGAGACCTTAAGAAAGGAAAAGTTGTATGCGAAGTTTTCAAAATGTGAATTTTGGTTGAAGGAGGTACAATTCTTAGGTCATGTTGTCAGCAGAGAAGGTATCAAAGTTGATCCGGCAAAGATAGAAGCAGTGATGAAATGGGAAAGGCCACGGACTCCAACAGAAGTCAGAAGTTTTCTGGGTTTAGCGGGATACTATCGAAGATTTGTTCAAGATTTCTCTAAGATAGCTACCCCTATGACCAAGTTGACAAGGAAGAACGAAAAGTTTGTATGGAATGAGAAGTGTGAAGAAAGTTTTGAAGAGTTAAAGAGGAGACTAGTGTCTGCCCCAGTTTTGGTGTTACCAGACGATCAAGGAAATTTTGTCATCTACAGTGACGCTTCACTCAAAGGCTTGGGATGTGTTCTGATGCAACATGGGAAAGTTATTGCATATGCTTCCAGGCAGCTAAGACCTCATGAATTGAAGTATCCTACACATGATCTGGAATTAGCTGCCATCGTATTTGCATTGAAGATTTGGAGACACTATTTGTACGGAGAAAAGTGTGAGATTTTTACTGACCATAAGAGTTTGAAGTATATCTTTACTCAGAAAGAATTGAATATGAGACAGAGAAGATGGTTAGAATTGATCAAGGACTATGACTGCACAATCAACTATCATCCAGGCAAGGCAAATGTTGTAGCAGATGCTTTAAGCAGAAAAGAAAGATTGAATATAATGGTTTCGTCTGAAGAATTGATCAAAGAGTTTGAGAAATTGGAAATAGAGGTATGTGATTCGGATTCAGTGGAAGAGATGGTGTATACAATGACTTTTCAGCCAGAATTGTTAGAAAAGATCAAGAGATGTCAAGAACAGATGATGAGTCAAGACAGAACCAAGTTGACTGGAGAAGAGTTAAAAAGTCAGAAGGACGATAAAGGAATCTTTAGGTTTTCCTCACGAATTTGGATCCCCAATGTTCAAGAGCTCAAGAATGAAATTTTGCATGATGCACATAGTTCAAGATACTCTATTCATCCAGGAAGCACAAAGATGTATAAGGACTTGAAGGAAAATTTTTGGTGGCCCAACATGAAACGAAATGTAGCAGAGTGGATCAGTAAATGTTATACATGCCAGAGAGTTAAAGCTGAACACCAGAGGCCCAGTGGATTGTTGCAACCACTAGAGATTCCAGAATGGAAATGGGAAAATCTTGCTATGGATTTTGTAGTAGGTCTACCAAGGACTAAAGCTAATCATGATGCTATCTGGGTAATAATAGACAGATTGACCAAGTCAGCGCACTTTCTACCGATCAACGAAAGATTTTCACTGGACAAGTTGGTTCATTTGTATCTGAAAGAGATTGTGATGCGACATGGTGTTCCTGTATCAATAGTATCAGACAGAGACCCGAGATTCAATTCAAGATTTTGGAAGAAATTTCAAGAATGTTTGGGAACAAGGCTGAATATGAGTACTGCGTATCATCCTCAAACAGATGGCCAGAGTGAAAGGACAATCCAAACCATTGAAGATATGTTAAGAGTTTGTGCCTTAGATTTTGAAGGAAGTTGGGACGAGCATCTACCATTGGTGGAATTTTCTTATAATAACAGTTATCATGCTAGTATTGGGATGCCCCCGTATGAAGCTTTGTATGGAAGAAAATGCAGATCACCAGTGTGTTGGAATGAAGTTGGTGAGCGTAAGATTTTGGGTCCAGAGTTGGTTCAACAAACTAAAGAAAAGATTGAGTTGATTCAGAAGAGATTGTTAGCTGCTCAGGATAGGCAAAGGAAGTATGCTGACCAGTCAAGGAAAGATATGAATTTTGAAGAAGGTGACCAAGTGTTGTTAAAGATTTCTCCGTGGAAAGGTGTTAGTAGATTTGGCAAGAAAGGAAAGCTTAATCCACGATATATAGGACCTTTTGAAGTTCTGAAGCAAGTTGGGAAAGTTGCATATGAATTGGCTCTACCACCGCAGATGCAGCACATTCACAATGTTTTTCACGTGTCTATGCTTCGAAAGTACAATCCTGATATGAGCCATGTGATAGAATATGAACCCTTGGAGATTCAACCTGACTTGTCCTATGTAGAACAGCCTGTAGAGATTCAGGATCGTAAGGATAAAGTTTTAAGGAATAAGTCTGTTAAGCTTGTAAAGGTTTTGTGGAGAAATCCTCGAGTTGAGGAATCCACCTGGGAACTTGAGAGTGAAATGCTCGAGAAGTATCCCTATTTGTTTACTTAGGCTGATTCTGGGGACAGAATCTTTTTAAGGGGGGGAGAATGTAACGATTGAGGTAATTAAATCTATTTGAATAATATGAGGTATATGAGTTATGTGTGTTAATGTGTTAAGATATGATATGTGGTGATTTTATATGTCTGGTTGACTGTCTGTTTGATTGTATTATGCTTAAGTGATTTAATTCAATGATTAACTGATTTTTCATGCTTAATTGAGTAACTGTTTGATTTTTATAAAATTATTGGTGTTTCCAATAATTATGAAATTTTATATGTAGCTTCTATGTGATTTTAGAGACTTTCTAAAAATGGTGATGTATTTAATTCTAGTCTCAGTGATTTTATATAAATCTTTTATTCCTGTTTTATTCTAGAAATATTACTCTTCTAAATTCCATATTTAATTATTGGAATGTCCAAAAATCATGAAACCTGTTTCAAAATGTTTCTTAAATATTCTGAGACTTTTGAAAACTAAAGGTTTATTTTATTCGAGCCCAATATTATTTTTAATGATTTTTCTACTCTTATTTTCTATTTTTGTGCTAAAACTTCAAAGATTTTTAGTTAATTATTTATTTACCAGAAAAATATTTTAAAAATATGGGGAAGCTTCTAAATTCATGCTCTTAATTTTAAAAATATAAAACTTATTTTTGTACTTCAATTACATAAAAAATTCGAATTATAAATTGTTTTAATTCAGAAAAGGGAATTGTGAAATTACTATTTTACCCTTGTTTTTGTTATAACCTGCAACACCCACCCATTTCTCCTCTTGCTCTGCAACTAGCGTACCAGGTCGACTCTCTCTCTAGAACTGCAGCGTGCGTGTGTGTGTATAAGTGAATTGATGTGTTTTCCTCGATATATGCTAGTAATTGAGCTGTAGATGCTATATCATCAATGTGTCTTGCTTGCATGTATGTATATGCCGTATGTATATTGTATGCCGTGTGTGTTTCCGGTAGTTACCGGATTTTGAGTTGCATGCAAGTCGATTGATCGCCATAGTTGTGTTCATAGCATATTTGTTTGGCTATGGTTGCAAATTGGGAGCAGTTGGGGCACAAAGGACCCATAATCGGGCCTTTGTTTGTTCACTGCCGTCGCCGGCGATGAGCTCCGGCGAGTCGGCGACTGGGCTTCATTTGGGTGGTCTCATATTAGCTAATTGGGATGCTAGCAGCTATTAAAAGTTGATACCATGAGTAGATAGCATTGCATGTTATATGTTCGATTAGTATATAGATTTTGCCGATCGATTTCTACTTGAGTTACACTTCTTTGCCATTTTGTCGAACATGTTTCAATTGCAAATAATATAAATAGGCAAGGCTAGATGCTATGAACATTTCATGTTGAAGTTTTGGATTTTTCCGGCCATAACTTCGTTTTTCCGATTAGTATAGCATTTTTCTGATTATTATTGGCTTGGCTATGCTTTATTGCCATTTTGCCGAATGTGTTTGAATTATAAATGGTATTAATAAGGAGGATTATGATGCTATTTGTGATTAATTAATTGTGCATGTCAAATTTTTAAAACTCCGGTTGTATTGTATGATTTTTTCGATTAGCAATGATGCGAGCATGATTGTATGTGTGTAAATTGGACAATTTGTATATGTAGTTAAACAAGGGGATTGATTAATTGGCATCTTCGAATTATAAGTATTATAATTGGACTTTGACGGTTATGTTATAGAATTGAATTAAGAACTGAATTGACTATATAAATAAGCAGATGATATTTGGATTTATTTCAGTCATTTTGAATGATAATAGTATTGTATATTGTTATAGCTATTGCTTGTTTGATATAGATTTAATGCAAATGTGGTTATAATTGGCAATTATGTTTGGTTGTGTCGGTTGTATTCCGACGGATAGCTCCAATTACGGGGGAAGTGCTGCCAAAATTTTCTAAAACTAAAACAACTTTGTAAAACATTATTGGCACACCACCTCTGTATAGGAATGACTATCAGTCAGGAATATTGAAGATGATCTAATTGTCTACATGATACTTGTTTGCCAGTATAGAAGTGATTATAGTAGAATATGTCTACTATGAGTTATATATGTGTGTTAAGGGTTATAATTAACGAAAGGGTAGAGTAGTTAAACGTTAATGAGAACGTCGAGAGTATATGAGATACTGAAATAGTATTACTTTTGTGTAGCTACGAAGGATATTGAGGTGAAGGACAAAGGGAAGGCTAAAGTAGAGAGTTAGTGTCTGGTGTAGACGATCTACCTGTTCCACAGCTGTAGCATTCCTTATTTGAGGCAAGTAACTACTGCCTAACCTCTTTCAACTTAAACACTGTTGTGTAAATTGCTTTATGACCCTGCAATTGTATTATCTTATCTCAACTGTATTACCTTGTTTCAACAGTTTTAAACTATATCATGTCCTACTTTAATTGCTTTACTTAAACTGCAACCTTATATCAGTTTCAATTACACTTTAAACTTTTCAATCCCTGTACTGTTAATCGACAACTTATCAACTAGTTTTAAAGATCTTAAATCAGTAACCTGGAACTATGACTCATGTCTACACCATTTTCCTTAATTATGTTTACTTAAACTTTAAACCCTGAAAGTACCTTGTTGTTATTGTCTAACTACTATCATGACCTAATGCCTTACAACTGTTTTCAAAAACAACTGTTATACCAATGGATTGACCCCGCACATTGACTTCACAACTTAACTAATTTTGATTCCCAGTTTATGATCTCAGCTTACCTTACCTTACCACAACAGCAACTTGTTTTGAGTCATATTTTGGAATAAACTTTACCTCTGTCTAATGATCTTTAAAAAGGGATTTAAATATGAAATCCGACTTTCAAAAAGTCTTTTTCATCAAATGATTTGGTAATTTAAAAAGAAAGGTTTTGGTTATTATAGGAATTCCGATCAAAATGGTTTCTACGGATTCCTATAGGTTGGAGGCGTAAGAGGCCGAGTGACGCCGGTCCAGCACTTTTTATGTGTAGACTATAATGAGATAGTCAATGGCTATAATGAGATAGCCCAAGGCCAATGGCAATAAGTGCCTTTATGAGTACTCCTTATGTCCAGAGGGACTTTAGTCCGTTATGGGGACTTTACGTGGCTGATCACCCGTATTGTCTGGCGTTGTGAGAAAACTTCAACCAAATGATTGTTTTAAACAGAAAAGGTCCTAATGAGAGGACAGTTTTACAAATGATTTGAAAAGTAAAGGTCCTATTGAAAGGACAATTTTATAGATGATTTTAAAAGCAAGGTCCTAATGAGAGGACAGTTTTAAAAATGTTTTGAAAGAATCAGTCCTAATGAAAGGACAGTTTTATACAAACGGACTTTGAAATGATTAGTAATGAATATTGAAATGCCCTGTTATATCATGCCTTTTTCAGCTTAAACTGTCAGTCATATCTTGACTTCATCTTGTTTCAATTGTTATACATTATTTTCCTGTTATCCAGCTAACCCTGCAGATTACTTTTATACTTACACCTGGTTATTACTTTCCAGCTTCTTATTTATTCTGTACCAGTTATTGAAATTGTTTAACCCTGCCAGCAGTTTTATAAAAGAAAGTTTTGCGAGTAATGATTACCCTGACTAGTATGTTAATTAAAATTTTGGGACAATGAGGTCCAGTAATGATTTAAAGCATGGTTTTGAGCAAAAGATTTTGTTTAAATTATATATAAGCCTGTAGAACTGTTTTTAACCAGTATGGTTACTTGCTGAGCTTTTGTAGCTCATCCTTTTATTTTCTAACATCTACAGCTTTTGAGAATCATGGTCCGTATTAAGCAGACTGCTCGGAAGAACATGTCTTACATGAACTTTGCTAGGCTGGCTGAGAGGGAACAGGTAGGATCGAGGCAGAGTTGGAAGGAAAAGACTTTGTTTAGTCTTGTACTTTTATTAGTAGACTTTGAGATTGTTTCAGGAGTTGTAATATTATTTTGTTGATGTAATTTAAATATAAATGAATGTAGATGTGTGCTTGTTTCATACCATTACCTTGAAAGGTCCAGGCGAGTAGTCGGGGTCATATTTATGCGTATTTTCTATTAATGTTATTTAGGGTGCATGCATATAGAGTGTCAGTGACGCCCCGATCTAGACCCCGGATCGGGAGGGCGCCACAGTAACAATTTGAGGCATCATTCTCAACTCGTTCGAACATGGAAATAACTTGTAGCTTCATCTTGACTTGTTTGAACTTGGAAACAACTTGTAACCTCTTATAGCATTATTCTTCACTCGTTCAAGCTTGGAAACAACATATGTTCTCGACTCGTTTAACCGTGACAACAACTTGTAGTTTTATTCTTGACCCGTTTGAACTTGGAAACTACTTGTAAACTCTTGTGGCATCTTTCTTGACTCGTTCGAACTTGCGTTGTAGCTTCATTCTAGACTCATTTGAACACATGGAAACAACTTGTAAACTCTTCTAGCGTCATTCTTGACTTGTTCGAACTTGTAAACAACTTATAGCTTTATTTTTGACTTGTTTATCATGGAAACAACTTGTAAACTCTTGTAGGACCATTCTTGGCTCATTTGAACATGAAACCAATTCTTAACAATTTGAGGCTTCATTCTTGACTCGTTCGAACATGGAAATAACTTGTATTTTCATCTTGACTTGTTTGAATATGGAAACAACTTGTAACCTCTTGTAGCATTATTCTTGACTCGTTCGAGCTTGTAAACAACTTATAGCTTCATTCTCGACTCGTTTAACCGTGAAAACAACTTGTAGCTTTATTCTTGACCCGTTTAAACTTGGAAACTACTTGTAAACTCTTGTAGCATCTTTCTTGACTCGTTCGAACTTGTATCTTCATTATTGATTCGTTTGCACATGGAAACACTTTGTAAACTCATGTAGGACCATTCTTGGCTTATTTTAACATGAAACGAATTCGTAAGCTTTATTCTTGACTCCGTTGAAGATGGAAACAACATAAATCTTCTGGGACCATTCTTGACTCGTTCGAACATGGAAACAACATGTGGCTTCATTCTTGACTCATTTGAATATGGAAACAACTTGTAAACTCTTGTATGAATATTCTTGACTCATTCGAACTTGCAAACAAGTTGTAGCTTCATTCTTGACTCATTTGAACATGGAAACAACTTGTAAACTCTTCTAGCTTCATTCTTGACTTGTTCGAACTTGTAAACAACTAATAGCTTCATTTTTGACTCGTTTATCATGGAAACAACTTGTAAACTCTTGTAGGATTCTTTGCTCATTCGAACAAGAAACCAATTTGTAACAATTTGAGGCTTCATTCTTGACTCGTTCGAACATGGAAATAACTTGTAGCTTCATCTTGACTTGTTTGAACTTGGAAACAACTTGTAACCTCTTGTAGCATTATTCTTGACTCGTTCAAGCTTGGAAACAACATATAACTTCATTCTCGACTCGTTTAACCGTAACAACTTATTGCTTCATTTTTGACTCGTTTATCATGGAAACAACTTGTAAACTCTTGTAGAACCATTCTTGGCTCATTTGAACACGAACCTAATTCGTAACAACATATGGCTTCATTCTTGACTCGTTCGAACATGGAAACAACATGTGGCTTCATTCTTGACTCATTTGAATATGGAAACAACTTGTAAACTCTTGTATGATCATTGTTGACTCGTTCGAACTTGCAAATAAGTTGTAGCTTCATTCTTGACTCATTTGAACATGGAAACAACTTGTAAACTCTTCTAGCTTCATTCTTGACTTGTTCGAACTTGTAAACAACTTATAGCTTCATTTTTGACTCGTTTATCATGGAAACAACTTGTAAACTCTTGTAGGATTCTTTGCTCATTCGAACATGAAACCAATTTGTAACAATTTGAGGTATCATTCTCAACTCGTTCGAACATGGAAATAACTTGTAGCTTCATCTTGACTTGTTTGAACTTGGAAACAACTTGTAACCTCTTGTAGCATTATTCTTCACTTGTTCAAGCTTGGAAACAACATATGTTCTCGACTCGTTTAACCGTGACAACAACTTGTAGTTTTATTCTTGACCCGTTTGAACTTGGAAACTACTTGTAAACTCTTGTGGCATCTTTCTTGACTCTTTCGAACTTGCAAACAAGTTGTAGCTTCATTCTAGATTCATTTGAACATGGAAACAACTTGTAAACTCTTCTAGCATCATTCTTGACTTGTTCGAACTTGTAAATAACTTATAGCTTCATTTTTTACTCGTTTATCATGGAAACAACTTGTAAACTCTTGTAGGACCATTCTTGGCTCATTTGAACATGAAACCAATTCGTAACAATTTGAGGCTTCATTCTTGACTCGTTCGAACATGGAAATAACTTGTATTTTCATCTTGACTTGTTTGAACATGGAAACAACTTGTAACCTCTTGTAGCATTATTCTTGACTCGTTCGAGCATGTAAACAACTTATAACTTCATTCTCGACTCGTTTAACCGTGAAAACAACTTGTAGCTTTATTCTTGACCCGTTTAAACTTGGAAAGTACTTGTAAACTCTTGTAGCATCTTTCTTGACTCGTTCGAACTTGTATCTTCATTATTGACTCGTTTGCACATGGAAACACTTTGTAAACTTAAGTAGGACCATTCTTGGCTTATTTTAACATGAAACGAATTCGTAAGCTTTATTCTTGACTCCGTTGAAGATGGAAACAACATAAATCTTCTGAGACCATTCTTGACTCGTTCGAACATGGAAATAACATGTGGCTTCATTCTTGACTCATTTGAATATGGAAACAACTTGTAAACTCTTGTATGAATATTCTTGACTCATTCGAACTTGCAAACAAGTTGTAGCTTCATTCTTGACTCATTTGAACATGGAAACAACTTGTAAACTCTTCTAGCTTCATTCTTGACTTGTTCGAACTTGTAAACAACTAATAGCTTCATTTTTGACTCGTTTATCATGGAAACAACTTGTAAACTCTTGTAAGATTCTTTGCTCATTCGAACAAGAAACCAATTTGTAACAATTTGAGGCTTCATTCTTGACTCGTTCGAACATGGAAATAACTTGTAGCTTCATCTTGACTTGTTTGAACTTGGAAACAACTTGTAACCTCTTGTAGCATTATTCTTGACTCGTTCAAGCTTGGAAACAACATATAACTTCATTCTCGACTCGTTTAACCGTAACAACAACTTATTGCTTCATTTTTGACTCGTTTATCATGGAAACAACTTGTAAACTCTTGTAGAACCATTCTTGGCTCATTTGAACACGAACCTAATTCGTAACAACATGTGGCTTCATTCTTGACTCGTTCGAACATGGAAACAACTTGTAAACTCTTGTATGATCATTGTTGACTCGTTCGAACTTGCAAACAAGTTGTAGCTTCATTCTTGACTCATTTGAACATGGAAACAACTTGTAAACTCTTCTAGCTTCATTCTTGACTTGTTCGAACTTGTAAACAACTTATAGCTTCATTTTTGACTCGTTTATCATGGAAACAACTTGTAAACTCTTGTAGGATTCTTTGCTCATTTGAACATGAAACCAATTTGTAACAATTTGAGGCATCATTCTCAACTCGTTCGAACATGGAAATAACTTGTAGCTTCATCTTGACTTGTTTGAACTTGGAAACAACTTGTAACCTCTTGTAGCATTATTCTTGACTCGTTCAAGCTTGGAAACAACATATAACTTCATTCTCGACTCGTTTAACCGTGACAACAACTTGTAGTTTTATTCTTGACCCGTTTGAACTTGGAAACTACTTGTAAACTCTTGTGGCATCTTTCTTGACTCGTTCGAACTTGCAAACAAGTTGTAGCTTCATTCTTGACTCATTTGAACATGGAAACAACTTGTAAAATCTCCTAGCATCATTCTTGACTTGTTCGAACTTGTAAACAACTTATTACTTCATTTTTGACTCGTTTATCATGGAAACAACTTGTAAATTCTTGTAAAACCATTCTTGGCTCATTTGAACATGAACCTAATTCGTAACAACATGTGGCTTCATTCTTGACTCGTTCGAACATGGAAACAACATGTGGCTTCATTCTTGACTCATTTGAATATGGAAACAACTTGTAAACTCTTGTATGATCATTCTTGACTCGTTCGAACTTGCAAACAAGTTGTAGCTTCATTCTTGACTCATTTGAACATGGAAACAACTTGTAAACTCTTCTAGCTTCATTCTTGACTTGTTCGAACTTGTAAACAACTTATAGCTTCATTTTTGACTCGTTTATCATGGAAACAACTTGTAAACTCTTGTAGGATTCTTTGCTCATTCGAACATGAAACCAATTTGTAACAATTTGAGGCATCATTCTTGACTCGTTCGAACATGAAAATAACTTGTAGCTTCATCTTGACTTGTTTGAACTTGGAAACAACTTGTAACCTCTTGTAGCATTATTCTTGACTCGTTCAAGCTTGGAAACAACATATAACTTCATTCTCGACTCGTTTAACCGTGACAACAACTTGTAGTTTTATTCTTGACCCGTTTGAACTTGGAAACTACTTGTAAACTCTTGTGGCATCTTTCTTGACTCGTTCGAACTTGCAAACAAGTTGTAGCTTCATTCTTGACTCATTTGAATATGGAAACAACTTGTAAAATCTCCTAGCATCATTCTTGACTTGTTCGAACTTGTAAACAACTTATTACTTCATTTTTGACTCGTTTATCATGGAAACAACTTGTAAATTCTTGTAGAACCATTCTTGGCTCATTTGAACATGAACCTAATTCGTAACAACATGTGGCTTCATTCTTGACTCGTTCGAACATGGAAACAACATGTGGCTTCATTCTTGACTCATTTGAATATGGAAACAACTTGTAAACTCTTGTATGATCATTCTTGACTCGTTCGAACTTGCAAACAGGTTGTAGCTTCATTCTTGACTCATTTGAACATGGAAACAACTTGTCAACTCTTCTAGCTTCATTCTTGACTTGTTCGAACTTGTAAACAACTTATAGCTTCATTTTTGACTCGTTTATCATGGAAACAACTTGTAAACTCTTGTAGGATTCTTTGCTCATTCGAACATGAAACCAATTTGTAACAATTTGAGGCATCATTCTTGACTCGTTCGAACATGAAAATAACTTGTAGCTTCATCTTGACTTGTTTGAACTTGGAAACAACTTGTAACCTCTTGTAGCATTATTCTTGACTCATTCAAGCTTGGAAACAACATATAACTTCATTCTCGACTCGTTTAACCGTGACAACAACTTGTAGTTTCATTCTTGACCCGTTTGAACTTGGAAACTACTTGTAAACTCTTGTGGCATCTTTCTTGACTCGTTCGAACTTGTAAACAAGTTGTAGCTTCATTCTAGACTCATTTGAACATGGAAACAACTTGTAAACTTTTCTAGCGTCATTCTTGACTTGTTCGAACTTGTAAATAACTTATAGCTTCATTTTTGACTCGTTTATCATGGAAACAACTTGTAAACTCTTGTAGGACCATTCTTGGCTCATTTGAATATGGAAACAACTTATAAACTCTTGTATGATCATTCTTGACTCGTTCGAACTTGCGAATAAGTTGTAGCTTCATTCTTGACTCATTTGAACATGGAAACAACTTGTAAACTCTTCTAGCTTCATTCTTGACTTGTTCGAACTTGTAAACAACTTATAGCTTCATTTTTGAGTCGTTTATCATGGAAACAACTTGTAAACTCTTGTAGGATTCTTTGCTCATTCGAACATGAAACCAATTTGTAACAATTTGAGGCATCATTCTTGACTCGTTCGAACATGAAAATAACTTGTAGCTTCATCTTGACTTGTTTGAACTTGGAAACAACTTGTAACCTCTTGTAGCATTATTCTTGACTCGTTCAAGCTTGGAAACAACATATAACTTCATTCTCGACTCGTTTAACCGTGACAACAACTTGTAGTTTTATTCTTGACCCGTTTGAACTTGGAAACTACTTGTAAACTCTTGTGGCATCTTTCTTGACTCGTTCGAACTTGCAAACAAGTTGTAGCTTCATTCTTGACTCATTTGAACATGGAAACAACTTGTAAAATCTCCTAGCATCATTCTTGACTTGTTCGAACTTGTAAACAACTTATTACTTCATTTTTGACTCGTTTATCATGGAAACAACTTGTAAATTCTTGTAGAACCATTCTTGGCTCATTTGAACATGAACCTAATTCGTAACAACATGTGGCTTCATTCTTGACTCGTTCGAACATGGAAACAACATGTGGCTTCATTCTTGACTCATTTGAATATGGAAACAACTTGTAAACTCTTGTATGATCATTCTTGACTCGTTCGAACTTGCAAACAGGTTGTAGCTTCATTCTTGACTCATTTGAACATGGAAACAACTTGTCAACTCTTCTAGCTTCATTCTTGACTTGTTCGAACTTGTAAACAACTTATAGCTTCATTTTTGACTCGTTTATCATGGAAACAACTTGTAAACTCTTGTAGGATTCTTTGCTCATTCGAACATGAAACCAATTTGTAACAATTTGAGGCATCATTCTTGACTCGTTCGAACATGAAAATAACTTGTAGCTTCATCTTGACTTGTTTGAACTTGGAAACAACTTGTAACCTCTTGTAGCATTATTCTTGACTCATTCAAGCTTGGAAACAACATATAACTTCATTCTCGACTCGTTTAACCGTGACAACAACTTGTAGTTTCATTCTTGACCCGTTTGAACTTGGAAACTACTTGTAAACTCTTGTGGCATCTTTCTTGACTCGTTCGAACTTGTAAACAAGTTGTAGCTTCATTCTAGACTCATTTGAACATGGAAACAACTTGTAAACTTTTCTAGCGTCATTCTTGACTTGTTCGAACTTGTAAATAACTTATAGCTTCATTTTTGACTCGTTTATCATGGAAACAACTTGTAAACTCTTGTAGGACCATTCTTGGCTCATTTGAATATGGAAACAACTTATAAACTCTTGTATGATCATTCTTGACTCGTTCGAACTTGCGAATAAGTTGTAGCTTCATTCTTGACTCATTTGAACATGGAAACAACTTGTAAACTCTTCTAGCTTCATTCTTGACTTGTTCGAACTTGTAAACAACTTATAGCTTCATTTTTGAGTCGTTTATCATGGAAACAACTTGTAAACTCTTGTAGGATTCTTTGCTCATTCGAACATGAAACCAATTTGTAACAATTTGAGGCATCATTCTTGACTCGTTCGAACATGAAAATAACTTGTAGCTTCATCTTGACTTGTTTGAACTTGGAAACAACTTGTAACCTCTTGTAGCATTATTCTTGACTCGTTCAAGCTTGGAAACAACATATAACTTCATTCTCGACTCGTTTAACCGTGACAACAACTTGTAGTTTTATTCTTGACCCGTTTGAACTTGGAAACTACTTGTAAACTCTTGTGGCATCTTTCTTGACTCGTTCGAACTTGCAAACAAGTTGTAGCTTCATTCTTGACTCATTTGAACATGGAAACAACTTGTAAAATCTCCTAGCATCATTCTTGACTTGTTCGAACTTGTAAACAACTTATTACTTCATTTTTGACTCGTTTATCATGGAAACAACTTGTAAATTCTTGTAGAACCATTCTTGGCTCATTTGAACATGAACCTAATTCGTAACAACATGTGGCTTCATTCTTGACTCGTTCGAACATGGAAACAACATGTGGCTTCATTCTTGACTCATTTGAATATGGAAACAACTTGTAAACTCTTGTATGATCATTCTTGACTCGTTCGAACATGCAAACAAGTTGTAGCTTCATTCTTGACTCATTTGAACATGGAAACAACTTGTAAACTCTTCTAGCTTCATTCTTGACTTGTTCGAACTTGTAAACAACTTATAGCTTCATTTTTGACTCGTTTATCATGGAAACAACTTGTAAACTCTTGTAGAACCATTCTTGGCTCATTTAAACACGAACCTAATTCGTAACAACATGTGGCTTCATTCTTGACTCGTTCGAACATGGAAACAACATGTGGCTTCATCTTGACTCATTTGAATATGGAAACAACTTGTAAACTCTTGTAGCATTATTCTTGACTCGTTCAGGCTTGGAAACAACATATAACTTCATTCTCGACTCGTTTAACCGTGACAACAACTTGTAGTTTTATTCTTGACCCGTTTGAACTTGGAAACTACTTGTAAACTCTTGTGGCATCTTTCTTGACTCGTTCGAACTTGCAAATAAGTTGTAGCTTCATTCTAGACTCATTGGAACATGGAAACAACTTGTAAACTCTTCTAGCGTCATTCTTGACTTGTTCGAACTTGTAAATAACTTATAGCTTCATTTTTGACTCGTTTATCATGGAAACAACTTGTAAACTCTTGTAGGACCATTCTTGGCTCATTTGAACATGAAACCAATTCGTAACAATTTGAGGCCTCATTCTTGACTCGTTCGAACATGGAAATAACTTGTATTTTCATCTTGACTTGTTTGAACATGGAAACAACTTGTAACCTCTTGTAGCATTATTCTTGACTCGTTCGAGCTTGTAAACAACTTATAGCTTCATTCTCGACTCGTTTAACCGTGAAAACAACTTGTAGCTTTATTCTTGACCCGTTTAAACTTGGAAACTACTTGTAAACTCTTGTAGCATCTTTCTTGACTCGTTCGAACTTGTATCTTCATTATTGACTCGTTTGCACATGGAAACACTTTGTAAACTCATGTAGGACCATTCTTGGCTTATTTTAACATGAAACGAATTCGTAAGCTTTATTCTTGACTCCGTTGAAGATGGAAACAACATAAATCTTCTGGGACCATTCTTGACTCGTTCGAACATGGAAACAACATGTGGCTTCATTCTTGACTCATTTGAATATGGAAACAACTTGTAAACTCTTGTATGAATATTCTTGACTCATTCGAACTTGCAAACAAGTTGTAGCTTCATTCTTGACTCATTTGAACATGGAAACAACTTGTAAACTCTTCTAGCTTCATTCTTGACTTGTTCGAACTTGTAAACAACTAATAGCTTCATTTTTGACTCGTTTATCATGGAAACAACTTGTAAACTCTTGTAGGATTCTTTGCTCATTCGAACAAGAAACCAATTTGTAACAATTTGAGGCTTCATTCTTGACTCGTTCGAACATGGAAATAACTTGTAGCTTCATCTTGACTTGTTTGAACTTGGAAACAACTTGTAACCTCTTGTAGCATTATTCTTGACTCGTTCAAGCTTGGAAACAACATATAACTTCATTCTCGACTCGTTTAACTGTAACAACAACTTATTGCTTCATTTTTGACTCGTTTATCATGGAAACAACTTGTAAACTCTTGTAGAACCATTCTTGGCTCATTTAAACACGAACCTAATTCGTAACAACATGTGGCTTCATTCTTGACTCGTTCGAACATGGAAACAACATGTGGCTTCATTCTTGACTCATTTGAATATGGAAATAACTTGTAAACTCTTGTATGATCATTGTTGACTCGTTCGAACTTGCAAATAAGTTGTAGCTTCATTCTTGACTCATTTGAACATGGAAACAACTTGTAAACTCTTCTAGCTTCATTCTTGACTTGTTCGAACTTGTAAACAACTTATAGCTTCATTTTCGACTCATTTATCATGGAAACAACTTGTAAACTCTTGTAGGTTTCTTTACTCATTCGAACATGAAACCAATTTGTAACAAATTGAGGCATCATTCTCAACTCGTTCGAACATGGAAATAACTTGTAGCTTCATCTTGACTTGTTTGAACTTGGAAACAACTTGTAACCACTTGTAGCATTATTCTTCACTTGTTCAAGCTTGGAAACAACATATGTTCTCGAATCGTTTAACCGTGACAACAACTTGTAGTTTTATTCTTGACCCGTTTGAACTTGGAAACTACTTGTAAACTCTTGTGGCATCTTTCTTGACTCGTTCGAACTTGCAAACAAGTTGTAGCTTCATTCTAGATTCATTTGAACATTGAAACAACTTGTAAACTCTTCTAGCATCATTCTTGACTTGTTCGAACTTGTAAATAACTTATAGCTTCATTTTTGACTCGTTTATCATGGAAACAACTTGTAAACTCTTGTAGGACCATTCTTGGCTCATTTGAACATGAAACCAATCCGTAACAATTTGAGGCTTCATTCTTGACTCGTTCGAACATTTAAATAACTTGTATGATCTTGACTTGTTTGAACATGGAAACAACTTGTAACCTCTTGTAGCATTATTCTTGACTCGTTCGAGCTTGTAAACAACTTATAGCTTCATTCTCGACTCGTTTAACCGTGAAAACAACTTGTAGCTTTATTCTTGACCCGTTTAAACTTTGAAACTACTTGTAAACTCTTGTAGCATCTTTCTTGACTCGTTCGAACTTGTATCTTCATTATTGACTCGTTTGCACATGGAAACACTTTGTAAACTCAAGTAGGACCATTCTTGGCTTATTTTAACATGAAACGAATTCGTAAGCTTTATTCTTGACTCCGTTGAAGATGGAAACAACATAAATCTTCTGGGACCATTCTTGACTCGTTCGAACATGGAAACAACATGTGGCTTCATTCTTGACTCATTTGAATATGGAAACAACTTGTAAACTCTTGTATGAATATTCTTGACTCATTCGAACTTGCAAACAAGTTGTAGCTTCATTCTTGACTCATTTGAACATGGAAACAACTTGTAAACTCTTCTAGCTTCATTCTTGACTTGTTCGAACTTGTAAACAACTAATAGCTTCATTTTTGACTCGTTTATCATGGAAACAACTTGTAAACTCTTGTAGGATTCTTTGCTCATTCGAACAAGAAACCAATTTGTAACAATTTGAGGCTTCATTCTTGACTCGTTCGAACATGGAAATAACTTGTAGCTTCATCTTGACTTGTTTGAACTTGGAAACAACTTGTAACCTCTTGTAGCATTATTCTTGACTCGTTCAAGCTAGGAAACAACATATAACTTCATTCTCGACTCGTTTAACCGTAACAACAACTTATTGCTTCATTTTTGACTCGTTTATCATGGAAACAACTTGTAAACTCTTGTAGAACCATTCTTGGCTCATTTAAACACGAACCTAATTCGTAACAACATGTGGCTTCATTCTTGACTCGTTCGAACATGGAAACAACATGTGGCTTCATTCTTGACTCATTTGAATATGGAAACAACTTGTAAACTCTTGTATGATCATTGTTGACTCGTTCGAACTTGCAAATAAGTTGTAGCTTCATTCTTGACTCATTTGAACATGGAAACAACTTGTAAACTCTTCTAGCTTCATTCTTGACTTGTTCGAACTTGTAAAGAACTTATAGCTTCATTTTCGACTCATTTATCATGGAAACAACTTGTAAACTCTCGTAGGTTTCTTTGCTCATTCGAACATGAAACTAATTTGTAACAAATTGAGGCATCATTCTCAACTCGTTCGAACATGGAAATAACTTGTATCTTCATCTTAACTTGTTTGAACTTGGAAACAACTTGTAACCTCTTGTAGCATTATTCTTCACTTGTTCAAGCTTGGAAACAACATATGTTCTCGACTCGTTTAACCGTGACAACAACTTGTAGTTTTATTCTTGACCCGTTTGAACTTGGAAACTACTTGTAAACTCTTGTGGCATCTTTCTTGACTCGTTCGAACTTGCAAACAAGTTGTAGCTTCATTCTAGATTCATTTGAACATGGAAACAACTTGTAAACTCTTCTAGCATCATTCTTGACTTGTTCGAACTTGTAAATAACTTATAGCTTCATTTTTGCCTCGTTTATCATGGAAACAACTTGTAAACTCTTGTAGGACCATTCTTGGCTCATTTGAACATGAAACCAATCCGTAACAATTTGAGGCTTCATTCTTGACTCGTTCGAACATTTAAATAACTTGTATGATCTTGACTTGTTTGAACATGGAAACAACTTGTAACCTCTTGTAGCATTATTCTTGACTCGTTCGAGCTTGTAAACAACTTATAGCTTCATTCTCGACTCGTTTAACCGTGAAAACAACTTGTAGCTTTATTCTTGACCCGTTTAAACTTTGAAACTACTTGTAAACTCTTGTAGCATCTTTCTTGACTCGTTCGAACTTGTATCTTCATTATTGACTCGTTTGCACATGGAAACACTTTGTAAACTCAAGTAGGACCATTCTTGGCTTATTTTAACATGAAACGAATTCGTAAGCTTTATTCTTGACTCCGTTGAAGATGGAAACAACATAAATCTTCTGGGACCATTCTTGACTCGTTCGAACATGGAAACAACATGTGGCTTCATTCTTGACTCATTTGAATATGGAAACAACTTGTAAACTCTTGTATGAATATTCTTGACTCATTCGAACTTGCAAACAAGTTGTAGCTTCATTCTTGACTCATTTGAACATGGAAACAACTTGTAAACTCTTCTAGCTTCATTCTTGACTTGTTCGAACTTGTAAACAACTAATAGCTTCATTTTTGACTCGTTTATCATGGAAACAACTTGTAAACTCTTGTAGGATTCTTTGCTCATTCGAACAAGAAACCAATTTGTAACAATTTGAGGCTTCATTCTTGACTCGTTCGAACATGGAAATAACTTGTAGCTTCATCTTGACTTGTTTGAACTTGGAAACAACTTGTAACCTCTTGTAGCATTATTCTTGACTCGTTCAAGCTTGGAAACAACATATAACTTCATTCTCGACTCGTTTAACCGTAACAACAACTTATTGCTTCATTTTTGACTCGTTTATCATGGAAACAACTTGTAAACTCTTGTAGAACCATTCTTGGCTCATTTAAACACGAACCTAATTCGTAACAACATGTGGCTTCATTCTTGACTCGTTCGAACATGGAAACAACATGTGGCTTCATTCTTGACTCATTTGAATATGGAAACAACTTGTAAACTCTTGTATGATCATTGTTGACTCGTTCGAACTTGCAAATAAGTTGTAGCTTCATTCTTGACTCATTTGAACATGGAAACAACTTGTAAACTCTTCTAGCTTCATTCTTGACTTGTTCGAACTTGTAAAGAACTTATAGCTTCATTTTCGACTCATTTATCATGGAAACAACTTGTAAACTCTCGTAGGTTTCTTTGCTCATTCGAACATGAAACTAATTTGTAACAAATTGAGGCATCATTCTCAACTCGTTCGAACATGGAAATAACTTGTAGCTTCATCTTGACTTGTTTGAACTTGGAAACAACTTGTAACCTCTTGTAGCATTATTCTTCACTTGTTCAAGCTTGGAAACAACATATGTTCTCGACTCGTTTAACCGTGACAACAACTTGTAGTTTTATTCTTGACCCGTTTGAACTTGGAAACTACTTGTAAACTCTTGTGGCATCTTTCTTGACTCGTTCGAACTTGCAAACAAGTTGTAGCTTCATTCTAGATTCATTTGAACATGGAAACAACTTGTAAACTCTTCTAGCATCATTCTTGACTTGTTCGAACTTGTAAATAACTTATAGCTTCATTTTTGCCTCGTTTATCATGGAAACAACTTGTAAACTCTTGTAGGACCATTCTTGGCTCATTTGAACATGAAACCAATCCGTAACAATTTGAGGCTTCATTCTTGACTCGTTCGAACATTTAAATAACTTGTATGATCTTGACTTGTTTGAACATGGAAACAACTTGTAACCTCTTGTAGCATTATTCTTGACTCGTTCGAGCTTGTAAACAACTTATAGCTTCATTCTCGACTCGTTTAACCGTGAAAACAACTTGTAGCTTTATTCTTGACCCGTTTAAACTTTGAAACTACTTGTAAACTCTTGTAGCATCTTTCTTGACTCGTTCGAACTTGTATCTTCATTATTGACTCGTTTGCACATGGAAACACTTTGTAAACTCAAGTAGGACCATTCTTGGCTTATTTTAACATGAAACGAATTCGTAAGCTTTATTCTTGACTCCGTTGAAGATGGAAACAACATAAATCTTCTGGGACCATTCTTGACTCGTTCGAACATGGAAACAACATGTGGCTTCATTCTTGACTCATTTGAATATGGAAACAACTTGTAAACTCTTGTATGAATATTCTTGACTCATTCGAACTTGCAAACAAGTTGTAGCTTCATTCTTGACTCATTTGAACATGGAAACAACTTGTAAACTCTTCTAGCTTCATTCTTGACTTGTTCGAACTTGTAAACAACTAATAGCTTCATTTTTGACTCGTTTATCATGGAAACAACTTGTAAACTCTTGTAGGATTCTTTGCTCATTCGAACAAGAAACCAATTTGTAACAATTTGAGGCTTCATTCTTGACTCGTTCGAACATGGAAATAACTTGTAGCTTCATCTTGACTTGTTTGAACTTGGAAACAACTTGTAACCTCTTGTAGCATTATTCTTGACTCGTTCAAGCTTGGAAACAACATATAACTTCATTCTCGACTCGTTTAACCGTAACAACAACTTATTGCTTCATTTTTGACTCGTTTATCATGGAAACAACTTGTAAACTCTTGTAGAACCATTCTTGGCTCATTTAAACACGAACCTAATTCGTAACAACATGTGGCTTCATTCTTGACTCGTTCGAACATGGAAACAACATGTGGCTTCATTCTTGACTCATTTGAATATGGAAACAACTTGTAAACTCTTGTATGATCATTGTTGACTCGTTCGAACTTGCAAATAAGTTGTAGCTTCATTCTTGACTCATTTGAACATGGAAACAACTTGTAAACTCTTCTAGCTTCATTCTTGACTTGTTCGAACTTGTAAACAACTTATAGCTTCATTTTCGACTCATTTATCATGGAAACAACTTGTAAACTCTTGTAGGTTTCTTTGCTCATTCGAACATGAAACCAATTTGTAACAAATTGAGGCATCATTCTCAACTCGTTCGAACATGGAAATAACTTGTAGCTTCATCTTGACTTGTTTGAACTTGGAAACAACTTGTAACCTCTTGTAGCATTATTCTTCACTTGTTCAAGCTTGGAAACAACATATGTTCTCGACTCGTTTAACCGTGACAACAACTTGTAGTTTTATTCTTGACCCGTTTGAACTTGGAAACTACTTGTAAACTCTTGTGGCATCTTTCTTGACTCGTTCGAACTTGCAAACAAGTTGTAGCTTCATTCTAGATTCATTTGAACATGGAAACAACTTGTAAACTCTTCTAGCATCATTCTTGACTTGTTCGAACTTGTAAATAACTTATAGCTTCATTTTTGACTCGTTTATCATGGAAACAACTTGTAAACTCTTGTAGGACCATTCTTGGCTCATTTGAACATGAAACCAATCCGTAACAATTTGAGGCTTCATTCTTGACTCGTTCGAACATGGAAATAACTTGTATGATCTTGACTTGTTTGAACATGGAAACAACTTGTAACCTCTTGTAGCATTATTCTTGACTCGTTCGAGCTTGTAAACAACTTATAGCTTCATTCTCGACTCGTTTAACCGTGAAAACAACTTGTAGCTTTATTCTTGACCCGTTTAAACTTTGAAACTACTTGTAAACTCTTGTAGTATCTTTCTTGACTCGTTCGAACTTGTATCTTCATTATTGACTCGTTTGCACATGGAAACACTTTGTAAACGCAAGTAGGACCATTCTTGGCTTATTTTAACATGAAACGAATTCGTAAGCTTTATTCTTGACTCCGTTGAAGATGGAAACAACATAAATCTTCTGGGACCATTCTTGACTCGTTCGAACATGGAAACAACATGTGGCTTCATTCTTGACTCATTTGAATATGGAAACAACTTGTAAATTCTTGTATGAATATTCTTGACTCATTCGAACTTGCAAACAAGTTGTAGCTTCATTCTTGACTCATTTGAACATGGAAACAACTTGTAAACTCTTCTAGCTTCATTCTTGACTTGTTCGAACTTGTAAACAACTAATAGCTTCATTTTTGACTCGTTTATCATGGAAACAACTTGTAAACTCTTGTAGGATTCTTTGCTCATTCGAACAAGAAACCAATTTGTAACAATTTGAGGCTTCATTCTTGACTCGTTCGAACATGGAAATAACTTGTAGCTTCATCTTGACTTGTTTGAAGTTGGAAACAACTTGTAACCTCTTGTAGCATTATTCTTGACTCATTCAAGCTTGGAAACAACATATAACTTCATTCTCGACTCGTTTAACCGTAACAACAACTTATTGCTTCATTTTTGACTCGTTTATCATGGAAACAACTTGTAAACTCTTGTAGAACCATTCTTGGCTCATTTGAACACGAACCTAATTCGTAACAACATGTGGCTTCATTCTTGACTCGTTCGAACATGGAAACAACATGTGGCTTCATTCTTGACTCATTTGAATATGGAAACAACTTGTAAACTCTTGTATGATCATTGTTGACTCGTTCGAACTTGCAAATAAGTTGTAGCTTCATTCTTGACTCAGTTGAACATGGAAACAACTTGTAAACTCTTCTAGCTTCATTCTTGACTTGTTCGAACTTGTAAACAACTTATAGCTTCATTTTCGACTCATTTATCATGGAAACAACTTGTAAACTCTTGTAGGTTTCTTTGCTCATTCGAACATGAAACCAATTTGTAACAAATTGAGGCATCATTCTCAACTCGTTCGAACATGGAAATAACTTGTAGCTTCATCTTGACTTGTTTAAACTTGGAAACAACTTGTAAACTCTTCTAGCTTCATTCTTGACTTGTTCGAACTTGTAAACAACTAATAGCTTCATTTTTGACTCGTTTATCATGGAAACAACTTGTAAACTCTTGTAGGATTCTTTGCTCATTCGAAGAAGAAACCAATTTGTAACAATTTGAGGCTTCATTCTTGACTCGTTCGAACATGGAAATAACTTGTAGCTTCATCTTGACTTGTTTGAACTTGGAAACAACTTGTAACCTCTTGTAGCATTATTCTTGACTCGTTCAAGCTTGGAAACAACATATAACTTCATTCTCGACTCGTTTAACCGTAACAACAACTTATTGCTTCATTTTTGACTCGTTTATCATGGAAACAACTTGTAAACTCTTGTAGAACCATTCTTGGCTCATTTGAACACGAACCTAATTCGTAACAACATGTGGCTTCATTCTTGACTCGTTCGAACATGGAAACAACATGTGGCTTCATTCTTGACTCATTTGAATATGGAAACAACTTGTAAACTCTTGTATGATCATTGTTGACTCGTTCGAACTTGCAAATAAGTTGTAGCTTCATTCTTGACTCATTTGAACATGGAAACAACTTGTAAACTCTTCTAGCTTCATTCTTGACTTGTTCGAACTTGTAAACAACTTATAGCTTCATTTTCGACTCATTTATCATGGAAACAACTTGTAAACTCTTGTAGGTTTCTTTGCTCATTCGAACATGAAACCAATTTGTAACAAATTGACGCATCATTCTCAACTCGTTAGAACATGGAAATAACTTGTTGCTTCATCTTGACTTGTTTGAACTTGGAAACAACTTGTAACCTCTTGTAGCATTATTCTTCACTTGTTCAAGCTTGGAAACAACATATGTTCTCGACTCGTTTAACTGTGACAACAACTTGTAGTTTTATTCTTGACCCGTTTGAACTTGGAAACTACTTGTAAACTCTTGTGGCATCTTTCTTGACTCGTTCGAACTTGCAAACAAGTTGTAGCTTCATTCTAGATTCATTTGAACATGGAAACAACTTGTAAACTCTTCTAGCATCATTCTTGACTTGTTCGAACTTGTAAATAACTTATAGCTTCATTTTTGACTCGTTTATCATGGAAACAACTTGTAAACTCTTGTAGGACCATTCTTGGCTCATTTGAACATGAAACCAATTCGTAACAATTTGAGGCTTCATTCTTGACTCGTTCGTACATGGAAATAACTTGTATGATCTTGACTTGTTTGAACATGGAAACAACTTGTAACCTCTTGTAGCATTATTCTTGACTCGTTCGAGCTTGTAAACAACTTATAGCTTCATTCTCGACTTGTTTAACCGTGAAAACAACTTGTAGCTTTATTCTTGACCCGTTTAAACTTGGAAACTACTTGTAAACTCTTGTAGCATCTTTCTTGACTCGTTCGAAGTTGTATCTTCATTATTGACTCGTTTGCACATGGAAACACTTTGTAAACTCAAGTAGGACCATTCTTGGCTTATTTTAACATGAAACGAATTCGTAAGCTTTATTCTTGACTCCGTTGAAGATGGAAACAACATAAATCTTCTGGGACCATTCTTGACTCGTTCGAACATGGAAACAACATGTGGCTTCATTCTTGACTCATTTGAATATGGAAACAACTTGTAAACTCTTGTATGAATATTCTTGACTCATTCGAACTTGCAAACAAGTTGTAGCTTCATTCTTGACTCATTTGAACATGGAAACAACTTGTAAACTCTTCTAGCTTCATTCTTGACTTGTTCGAACTTGTAAACAACTAATAGCTTCATTTTTGACTCGTTTATCATGGAAACAACTTGTAAACTCTTGTAGGATACTTTGCTCATTCGAACAAGAAACCAATTTGTAACAATTTGAGGATTCATTCTTGACTCGTTCGAACATGGAAATAACTTGTAGCTTCATCTTGACTTGTTTGAACTTGGAAACAACTTGTAAACTCTTCTAGCTTCATTCTTGACTTGTTCGAACTTGTAAACAACTAATAGCTTCATTTTTGACTCGTTTATCATGGAAACAACTTGTAAACTCTTGTAGGATTCTTTGCTCATTCGAAGAAGAAACCAATTTGTAACAATTTGAGGCTTCATTCTTGACTCGTTCGAACATGGAAATAACTTGTAGCTTCATCTTGACTTGTTTGAACTTGGAAACAACTTGTAACCTCTTGTAGCATTATTCTTGACTCGTTTAAGCTTGGAAACAACATATAACTTCATTCTCGACTCGTTTAACCGTAACAACAACTTATTGCTTCATTTTTGACTCGTTTATCATGGAAACAACTTGTAAACTCTTGTAGAACCATTCTTGGCTCATTTGAACACGAACCTAATTCGTAACAACATGTGGCTTCATTCTTGACTCGTTCGAACATGGAAACAACATGTGGCTTCATTCTTGACTCATTTGAATATGGAAACAACTTGTAAACTCTTGTATGATCATTGTTGACTCGTTCGAACTTGCAAATAAGTTGTAGCTTCATTCTTGACTCATTTGAACATGGAAACAACTTGTAAACTCTTCTAGCTTCATTCTTGACTTGTTCGAACTTGTAAACAACTTATAGCTTCATTTTCGACTCATTTATCATGGAAACAACTTGTAAACTCTTGTAGGTTTCTTTGCTCATTCGAACATGAAACCAATTTGTAACAAATTGAGGCATCATTCTCAACTCGTTAGAACATGGAAATAACTTGTTGCTTCATCTTGACTTGTTTGAACTTGGAAACAACTTGTAACCTCTTGTAGCATTATTCTTCACTTGTTCAAGCTTGGAAACAACATATGTTCTCGACTCGTTTAACTGTGACAACAACTTTTAGTTTTATTCTTGACCCGTTTGAACTTGGAAACTACTTGTAAACTCTTGTGGCATCTTTCTTGACTCGTTCGAACTTGCAAACAAGTTGTAGCTTCATTCTAGATTCATTTGAACATGGAAACAACTTGTAAACTCTTCTAGCATCATTCTTGACTTGTTCGAACTTGTAAATAACTTATAGCTTCATTTTTGACTCGTTTATCATGGAAACAACTTGTAAACTCTTGTAGGACCATTCTTGGCTCATTTGAACATGAAACCAATTCGTAACAATTTGAGGCTTCATTCTTGACTCGTTCGAACATGGAAATAACTTGTATGATCTTGACTTGTTTGAACATGGAAACAACTTGTAACCTCTTGTACCATTATTCTTGACTCGTTCGAGCTTGTAAACAACTTATAGTTTCATTCTCGACCCGTTTAACCGTGAAAACAACTTGTAGCTTCATTCTTGACCCGTTTAAACTTGGAAACTACTTGTAAACTCTTGTAGCATCTTTCTTGACTCGTTCGAAGTTGTATCTTCATTATTGACTCGTTTGCACATGGAAACACTTTGTAAACTCAAGTAGGACCATTCTTGGCTTATTTTAACATGAAACGAATTCGTAAGCTTTATTCTTGACTCCGTTGAAGATGGAAACAACATAAATCTTCTGGGACCATTCTTGACTCGTTCGAACATGGAAACAACATGTGGCTTCATTCTTGACTCATTTGAATATGGAAACAACTTGTAAACTCTTGTATGAATATTCTTGACTCATTCGAACTTGCAAACAAGTTGTAGCTTCATTCTTGACTCATTTGAACATGGAAACAACTTGTAAACTCTTCTAGCTTCATTCTTGACTTGTTCGAACTTGTAAACAACTAATAGCTTCATTTTTGACTCGTTTATCATGGAAACAACTTGTAAACTCTTGAACGATTCTTTGCTCATTCGAACAAGAAACCAATTTGTAACAATTTGAGGCATCATTCTCAACTCGTTCGAACATGGAAATAACTTGTAGATTCATCTTGACTTGTTTGAACTTGGAAACAACTTGTAACCTCTTGTAGCTTCATTCTTCACTCGTTCTAGCTTGGAAACAACTAATAGCTTCATTTTTGACTCGTTTATCATGGAAACAACTTGTAAACTCTTGTAGGATTCTTTGCTCATTCGAAGAAGAAACCAATTTGTAACAATTTGAGGCTTCATTCTTGACTCGTTCGAACATGGAAATAACTTGTAGCTTCATCTTGACTTGTTTGAACTTGGAAACAACTTGTAACCTCTTGTAGCATTATTCTTGACTCGTTTAAGCTTGGAAACAACATATAACTTCATTCTCGACTCGTTTAACCGTAACAACAACTTATTGCTTCATTTTTGACTCGTTTATCATGGAAACAACTTGTAAACTCTTGTAGAACCATTCTTGGCTCATTTGAACACGAACCTAATTCGTAACAACATGTGGCTTCATTCTTGACTCGTTCGAACATGGAAACAACATGTGGCTTCATTCTTGACTCATTTGAATATGGAAACAACTTGTAAACTCTTGTATGATCATTGTTGACTCGTTCGAACTTGCAAATAAGTTGTAGCTTCATTCTTGACTCATTTGAACATGGAAACAACTTGTAAACTCTTCTAGCTTCATTCTTGACTTGTTCGAACTTGTAAACAACTTATAGCTTCATTTTCGACTCATTTATCATGGAAACAACTTGTAAACTCTTGTAGGTTTCTTTGCTCATTCGAACATGAAACCAATTTGTAACAAATTGAGGCATCATTCTCAACTCGTTAGAACATGGAAATAACTTGTTGCTTCATCTTGACTTGTTTGAACTTGGAAACAACTTGTAACCTCTTGTAGCATTATTCTTCACTTGTTCAAGCTTGGAAACAACATATGTTCTCGACTCGTTTAACTGTGACAACAACTTGTAGTTTTATTCTTGACCCGTTTGAACTTGGAAACTACTTGTAAACTCTTGTGGCATCTTTCTTGACTCGTTCGAACTTGCAAACAAGTTGTAGCTTCATTCTAGATTCATTTGAACATGGAAACAACTTGTAAACTCTTCTAGCATCATTCTTGACTTGTTCGAACTTGTAAATAACTTATAGCTTCATTTTTGACTCGTTTATCATGGAAACAACTTGTAAACTCTTGTAGGACCATTCTTGGCTCATTTGAACATGAAACCAATTCGTAACAATTTGAGGCTTCATTCTTGACTCGTTCGAACATGGAAATAACTTGTATGATCTTGACTTGTTTGAACATGGAAACAACTTGTAACCTCTTGTACCATTATTCTTGACTCGTTCGAGCTTGTAAACAACTTATAGTTTCATTCTCGACTCGTTTAACCGTGAAAACAACTTGTAGCTTTATTCTTGACCCGTTTAAACTTGGAAACTACTTGTAAACTCTTGTAGCATCTTTCTTGACTCGTTCGAAGTTGTATCTTCATTATTGACTCGTTTGCACATGGAAACACTTTGTAAACTCAAGTAGGACCATTCTTGGCTTATTTTAACATGAAACGAATTCGTAAGCTTTATTCTTGACTCCGTTGAAGATGGAAACAACATAAATCTTCTGGGACCATTCTTGACTCGTTCGAACATGGAAACAACATGTGGCTTCATTCTTGACTCATTTGAATATGGAAACAACTTGTAAACTCTTGTATGAATATTCTTGACTCATTCGAACTTGCAAACAAGTTGTAGCTTCATTCTTGACTCATTTGAACATGGAAACAACTTGTAAACTCTTCTAGCTTCATTCTTGACTTGTTCGAACTTGTAAACAACTAATAGCTTCATTTTTGACTCGTTTATCATGGAAACAACTTGTAAACTCTTGAACGATTCTTTGCTCATTTGAACATGAAACCAATTTGTAACAATTTGAGGCATCATTCTCAACTCGTTCGAACATGGAAATAACTTGTAGATTCATCTTGACTTGTTTGAACTTGGAAACAACTTGTAACCTCTTGTAGCATTATTCTTCACTCGTTCTAGCTTGGAAACAACATATGTTCTCGACTCGTTTAACCGTGACAACAACTTGTAGTTTTATTCTTGACCCGTTTGAACTTGGAAACTACATGTAAACTCTTGTAGCATCTTTCTTGACTCGTTCGAGCTTGTATCTTCATTATTGACTCGTTTGCACATGGAAACAACTTTTAAACTCATGTAGGACCATTCTTGGCTTATTTTCACATGAAACGAATTCGTAAGCTTCATTCCTGTCTCCGTTGAACATGGAAACAACATAACTCTTCTGGGAACATTCTTGGCTCATTTGAACATGAACCTAATTCGTAACAATTTGAGGCTTCATTCTTGACTCGTTCGAACATGGAAACAACATGTGGCTTCATTCTTGATTCATTTGAATATGGAAACAACTTTTAAACTCTTGTATGATCATTGTTGACTCGTTCGAACTTGCAAACAAGTTGTAGCTTCATTCTTGACTCATTTGAACATGGAAACAACTTGTAAAATCTCCTAGCATCATTCTTGACTTGTTCGAACTTGTAATCAACTTATTGCTTCATTTTTGACTCGTTTATCATGGAAACAACTTGTAAATTCTTGTAGAACCATTCTTGGCTCATTTGAATATGAACCTAATTCGTAACAACATGTGGCTTCATTCTTGACTCGTTCGAACATGGAAACAACATGTGGCTTCATTCTTGACTCATTTGAATATGGAAACAACTTGTAAACTCTTGTATGATCATTGTTGACTCGTTCGAACTTGCAAACAAGTTGTAGCTTCATTCTTGACTCATTTGAACATGGAAACAACTTGTAAACTCTTCTAGCTTCATTCTTGATTTGTTCGAACTTGTAAACAACTTATAGCCTCATTTTTCACTCGTTTATCATGGAAACAACTTGTAAACTCTTGTAGGATTCTTTGCTCATTCGAACATGAAACCAATTTGTAACAATTTGAGGCAGCATTCTTGACTCGTTCGAACATGAAAATAACTTGTAGCTTCATCTTGACTTGTTTGAACTTGGAAACAACTTGTAACCTCTTGTAGCATTATTCTTGACTCGTTCAAGCTTGGAAACAACATATAACTTCATTCTCGACTTGTTTAACCATGACAACAATTTGTAGTTTTATTCTTGACCCGTATGAACTTGGAAACTACTTGTAAACTCTTGTGGCATATTTCTTGACTCGTTCGAACTTGCAAACAAGTTGTAGCTTCATTCTAGACTTATTTGAACATGGAAATAACTTGTAAACTCTTCTAGCGTCTTTCTTGACTTGTTCGAGCTTGTAAATAACTTATAGCTTCATTTTTGACTCGTTTATCATGGAAACAACTTGTAAACTCTTATAGGACCATTCTTGGCTCATTTGAACATGAAACCAATTCGTAACAATTTGAGGCTTCATTTTTGACTCGTTCGAACATGGAAATAACTTGTATTTTCATCTTGACTTGTTTGAACATGGAAACAACTTGTAACCTCTTGTAGCATTATTCTTGACTCGTTCGAGCTTGTAAACAACTTATAGCTTCATTCTCCACTCGTTTAACCGTGAAAACAACTTGTAGCTTTATTCTTGATCCGTTTAAACTTGGAAACTACTTGTAAACTCTTGTAGCATCTTTCTTGACTCGTTCGAACTTGTATCTTCATTATTGACTCGTTTGCACATGGAAACACTTTGTAAACTCATGTAGGACCATTCTTGGCTTATTTTAACATGAAACGAATTGGTAAGCTTTATTCTTGACTCCGTTGAAGATGGAAACAACATAAATCTTCTGGGACCATTCTTGGCTCATTTGAACATGAACCTAATTCGTAACAATTTGAGGCTTCATTCTTGACTCGTTCGAACATGGAAACAACATGTGGCTTCATTCTTGACTCATTTGAATATGGAAACAACTTGTAAACTCTTGTATGATCATTCCTGACTCGTTCGAACTTGCAAACAAGTTGTAGCTTCATTCTTGACTCATTTGAACATGGAAACAACTTGTAAACTCTTCTAGCTTCATTCTTGACTTGTTCGAACTTGTAAACAACTTATAGCTTCATTTTTGACTCGTTTATCATGGAAACAACTTGTAAACTCTTGTAGGATTCTTTGCTCATTCGAACAAGAAACCAATTTGTAACAATTTGAGGCTTCATTCTTGACTCGTTCGAACATGGAAATAACTTGTATTTTCATCTTGACTTGCTTGAACATGGAAACAACTTGTAACCTCTTGTAGCATTATTCTTGACTCGTTCGAGCTTGGAAACAACATATAGCTTCATTCTCAACCCGTTTAACCGTGAAAACAACTTGTAGCTTCATTCTTGACCCGTTTGAACTTGGAAACTACTTTTAAACTCTTGTAGAATCTTTCTTGACTCGTTCGAACTTGTATCTTCATTATTGACTCGTTTGCACATGGAAACAACTTGTAAACTCATGTAGGACCATTTTTGGCTTATTTCAACATGAAACGAATTCGTAAGCTTCATTCTTGACTCCGTTGAAGATGGGAACAACATAACTCTTCTGGGACCAATCTTGGCTCATTTGAACATGAACCTTATTCGTAACAATTTGAGGCTTCATTCTTGACTCATTCGAACATGGAAACAACATGTGGCTTCATTCTTGACTCATTTGAATATGGAAACAACTTGTAAACTCATGTAGGACCATTATTGGCTTATTTTAACATGAAACGAAATCGTAAGCTTCATTCTTGACTCCGTTGAACGTGGAAACAACATAACTCTTCTGGGACCATTCTTGGCTCATTTGAACATGAACCTAATTCGTAACAACATGTGGCTTCATTCTTGACTCGTTCGAACATTGAAACAACTTGTGGCTTCATTCTTGACTCATTTGAATATGGAAACAACTTGTAAACTCTTGTATGATCATTCTTGACTCGTTTGAACTCTCAAACAAGTTGTAGCTTCTTTCTTCACTCATTTAAACAAAGGAAAAACTTGTAACCTCTTCTAGCGTCATTCTTGACTTTTTTTTTTTTTTTTTGCTAAATAGAAATTTTATAGAAAGAAAGAAGAATTACAATTCTAGGGGCATACCCCGCGAGAAACAACGAGAGTGAAACTCAATAAACATAATGTCTAGGACAAATAAGCCCATAACATATGGTTGATACAATATAGACTACGGCTGATACAGGGAAGTAATTAAAGAAAAATCTTTTCCAACTGCTTGTTTGAAGGAGGTGCAGGAGAAAACTTTTTCTCGAAAAATTCGAAGAACATGCACTCTAATTGTTGCTGCTGTAGCTCTGTGTCCTTGGTTATGTATGCGCTCATTCCGTTCTTTCCATAAGGTGTGCCCAGCCACGGAGAGGTATAAATATGTCATGTATTTCCGCATTCTCCCTACGTTACCAACCGTGAAGTTTCCTTGAGTATAATAATCCCAGTCAAAAGATAATGGAAAATCATTATGTTTAAAAACTAGTTTGGCATAACTACATTCAGTAAACAAATGTTTCATATTCTCATTTTGGCAATTGCATAAAACGCAAGATGGGTTGACATTCATTCCAAATTGAAGTAGACGGTCCTTAGTTGGCAGTTTGTTCTGTAATGCTAACCAAAGGAAGCAAGAACATTTCTTTAAGTGAAGAGGATGCCAAATCGCAGCAAGCCAAGGGGGGGCAGAACTGGTACTTCGAATTCTATTCCATATGGTGGCAATTTTTGGAATAGTTTGACCATTACAGGTGATAGAGTCACTGTGAGATATAAAAATTGAGCTCACAAGATGCCGTAGTTCCATAACCCACACATGGTTAGAAGCGGGGAGTAGCCAAGTAGAATGTTGAATAAACGAATCAATGGGCGCCAGAGTAGAGGATTCAGCAATAGAGATAATATCCCTATTAAAACGCTGCAGCAAAGGGGTATGTTGAATCCAAGGGTCATGCCAGAAAAGGAATTGAGAGTGTTGACCAGGCTTGTAATCAAAAATTTGCATAGCAGATTCTCTAGAGTTCAAAATTTTCCTAAAACACCATGATGCATTTGTAGGCACTTTCATCGTCCAAAAGGGTTTGTCCCTCAAGAAAGTAGATCTTAGCCATGAGTTCCAAAGAGATTGTTGATTTGGTCGGAGTAAGCGCCATAGATGAAAAATGACAGCAGCACGATTCCATTCAAATAGATCACGAATTCCCAATCCACCCTCATTCTTCGGTTTACAACAAACTTGCCAGGTCACTTTAGCTTGAGCTTTCGAAGTTGATGTACCACCCCATAGAAACCGTATAAACAGTGACTGAATTACTTTAAGCACCCCTTTAGGTAGGAATAAAAAAGAGGCCCAATATCCTTGCATTGCAAACAACACCACCTTTAACAATTTCAATCGGCCTGCTAAACTCAAAGTGCGACAGGTCCAAGCATCAATTTGTCTCCGAATACGCATAAGGAGAGGCATACAATCTCTCTGGCTGAGCTTTGTAGTTATTAGAGGTATCCCCAAGTATTTGATTGGTAACTGTCCTTCCTGGTATCCCGTTTGGACTAGAGTGTGAGTAATTATCTCCTCCGGTGTGTTGGAAAAGAAGCATTGACATTTGTTGGGTTTAGGCTGTAAACCATAACTATCTGAGAAAGTAGTCACCCTCGTAAAACTGCATCAATAGATGGAGTATCTCCACGACAGAATAAGAAGATGTCATCTGCAAAAATCAAGTGAGTAATAGACAGAGGCTCTGTGTTCCAGTGATAGGAGAACTCCGAAGTAGAAGTTTCTTTCTTTAAGCATGCAGTAAAAGCTTCCATTGCAATTACAAATAGATAGGGAGACAAAGGGTCTCCCTGTCGCAATCCCACTTCAGCCTTAAAGTACCCCTCCAAAGAACCATTGATTTTTACCGAGAGCATGGTGGTTGTAATGCATTTTGAAATCCAAGAAATGAACAGCCTCGGGAACCCCATTTTCTCCATGGTTTTGAAAAGAAAAGACCAATTGAGAGTATCAAAAGCCTTCTTCAGATCAAGTTTTATTGCACATCGAGGTGGGCCTGTTTGCAAATGATAGTTGTTCGAACTTGTAAACAACTTATAGCTTCATTTTTTACTCGTTTATCATGGAAACAACTTGTAAACTCTTGTAGGACCATTCTTGTCTCATTTGAACATGAAACCAATTCGTAACAATTTTAGGCTTCATTCTTGACTCGTTCGAACATGGAAATAACTTGTAGCTTCATCTTGACTTGTTTGAACATGGAAATAACTTGTAACCTCTTGTAGCATTATTCTTGACTCGTTCGAGCTTAGAATCAACTTATAGCTTCATTCTCGACTCGTTTAACCGTGAAAAAAACTTGTAACTTCATTCTTGACCCGTCTGAACTTGGAAACTTAGTGTAAACTCTTGTAGCATCTTTCTTGACTCGTTCGAATATGGAAACAACATGTGGCTTCATTCTTGACTCATTTGAATATGGAAACAACTTGTAAACTCTTGTATGATCATTCTTGACTCGTTCGAACTTGCAAACAAGTTGTAGCTTCATTCTTGACTCATTTGAACATGAAACAACTTGTAAACTCTTCTAGCTTCATTCTTGACTTGTTCGAACTTGTAAACAACTTATAGCCTCATTTTTCACTCGTTTATCATGGAAACAACTTGTAAACTCTTGTAGGATTCTTTGCTCATTCGAACATGAAACCAATTTGTAACAATTTGAGGCAGCATTCTTGACTCGTTCGAACTTGAAAATAACTTGTAGCTTCATCTTGACTTGTTTGAACTTGGAAACAACTTGTAACCTCTTGTAGCATTATTCTTGACTCGTTCAAGCTTGGAAACAACATATAACTTCATTCTCGACTTGTTTAACCATGACAACAATTTGTAGTTTTATTCTTGACCCGTATGAACTTGGAAACTACTTGTAAACTCTTGTGGCATATTTCTTGACTCGTTCGAACTTGCAAACAAGTTGTAGCTTCATTCTAGACTTATTTGAACATGGAAATAACTTGTAAACTCTTCTAGCGTCTTTCTTGACTTGTTCGAACTTGTAAATAACTTATAGCTTCATTTTTGACTCGTTTATCATGGAAACAACTTGTAAACTCTTATAGGACCATTCTTGGCTCATTTGAACATGAAACCAATTCGTAACAAGTTGACGCTTCATTTTTGACTCGTTCGAACATGGAAATAACTTGTATTTTCATCTTGACTTGTTTGAACATGGAAACCACTTGTAACCTCTTGTAGCATTATTCTTGACTCGTTCGAGCTTGTAAACAACTTATAGCTTCATTCTCCACTCGTTTAACCGTGAAAACAACTTGTAGCTTTATTCTTGATCCGTTTAAACTTGGAAACTACTTGTAAACTCTTGTAGCATCTTTCTTGACTCGTTCGAACTTGTATCTTCATTATTGACTCGTTTGCACATGGAAACACTTTGTAAACTCATGTAGGACCATTCTTGGCTTATTTTAACATGAAACGAATTGGTAAGCTTTATTCTTGACTCCGTTGAAGATGGAAACAACATAAATCTTCTGGGACCATTCTTGGCTCATTTGAACATGAACCTAATTCGTAACAATTTGAGGCTTCATTCTTGACTCGTTCGAACATGGAAACAACATGTGGCTTCATTCTTGACTCATTTGAATATGGAAACAACTTGTAAACTCTTGTATGATCATTCCTGACTCGTTCGAACTTGCAAACAAGTTGTAGCTTCATTCTTGACTCATTTGAACATGGAAACAACTTGTAAACTCTTCTAGCTTCATTCTTGACTTGTTCGAACTTGTAAACAACTTATAGCTTCATTTTTGACTCGTTTATCATGGAAACAACTTGTAAACTCTTGTAGCATTATTCTTGACTCGTTCGAGCTTGGAAACAACATATAGCTTCTTTCTCGACCCGTTTAACCGTGAAAATAACTTGTAGCTTCATTCTTGACCCGTTTGAACTTGGAAACTACTTTTAAACTCTTGTAGCATCTTTCTTGACTCGTTCGAACTTGTATCTTCATTATTGACTCGTTTGCACATGGAAACAACTTGTAAACTCATGTAGGACCATTCTTGGCTTATTTTACATGAAACGAATTCGTAAGCTTCATTCTTTACTCCGTTGAACGTGGAAACAACATAACTCTTCTGGGACCAATCTTGGCTCATTTGAACATGAACCTTATTCGTAACAATTTGAGGCTTCATTCTTGACTCTTTCGAACATGGAAACAACATGTGGCTTCATTCTTGACTCATTTGAATATGGAAACAACTTGTAAACTCTTGTATGATCATTCTTGACTCGTTCGAACTTGCAAACAAGTTGTAGCTTCATTCTAGACTCATTTGAACATGGAAAAAACTTGTAAACTCTTCTAGCATCATTCTTGACTTGTTCGAACTTGTAAACAACTTATTGCTTCATTTTTGACTCGTTTATCATGGAAACAACTTGTAAACTCTTGTAGGACCATTCTTGGCTCATTTTAACATGAAACCAATTCGTAACAAGTTGACGCTTCATTCTTGACTCGTTCGAACATGGAAATAACTTGTAGCTTCATCTTGACTTGTTTGAACATGGAAACAACTTGTAACCTCTTGTAGCATTATTCTTGACTCGTTCGAGCTTGGAAACAACATATAGCTTCATTCTCGACCCGTTTAACCGTGAAAACAACTTGTAGCTTCATTCTTGACCCGTTTGAACTTGGAAACTACTTGTAAACTCTTGTAGTATCTTTCTTGACTCGTTCTAAATTGTATCTTCATTATTGACTCGTTTGCACATGGAAACAACTTGTAAACTCATGTAGGACCATTCTTGGCTTATTTTACATGAAACGAATTCGTAAGCTTCATTCTTGACTCCGTTGAACGTGGAAACAACATAACTCTTCTGGGACCATTCTTGGCTCAATTGAACATAAACCTTATTCGTAACAATTTGAGGCTTCATTCTTGACTCATTCGAACATGGAAACAACATGTGGCTTCATTCTTGACTCATTTGAATATGAAAACAACTTGTAAACTCTTGTATGATCATTCTTGACTCGTTCGAACTTGCGAACAAGTTGTAGGTTCATTCTAGACTCATTTGAACATGGAAACAACTTGTAAACTCTTCTAGCATCATTCTTGACTTGTTCGAACTTGTAAACAACTTATTGCTTCATTTTTGACTCGTTTATCATGGAAACAACTTGTAAACTCTTGTAGGACCATTCTTGGCTCATTTGAACATGAAACCAATTCGTAACAAGTTGACGCTTCATTCTTGACTCGTTGGAACATGGAAATAACTTGTAGTTTCATCTTGATTTGTTTGAACATGGAAACAACTCTTAACCTCCTGTAGCATTATTCTTGACGCGTTCGAGCTTGGAAACAACATATATCTTCATTCTCGACCCGTTTAACCGTGAAAACAACTTGTAGCTTCATTCTTGACCCGTTTGAACTTGGAAACTACTTGTAAACTCTTGTAGCATCTTTCTTGACTCGTTCGAACTTGTATCTTCATTATTGACTCGTTTGCACATGGAAACAACTTGTAAACTCATGTAGGACCATTTTCGGCTTATTTCAACATGAAACGAATTCGTAAGCTTCATTCTTGACTCCGTTGAAGATGGGAACAACATAACTCTTCTGGGACCAATCTTGGCTCATTTGAACATGAACCTTATTCGTAACAATTTGAGGCTTCATTCTTGACTCATTCGAACATGGAAACAACATGTGGCTTCATTCTTGACTCATTTGAATATGGAAACAACTTGTAAACTCTTGTATGATCATTCTTGACTCGTTCGAACTTGCGAACAAGTTGTAGCTTCATTCTAGACTCATTTGAACATGGAAAAAACTTGTAAACTCTTCTAGCATCATTCTTGACTTGTTCGAACTTGTAAACAACTTATTGCTTCATTTTTGACTCGTTTATCATGGAAACAACTTGTAAACTCTTGTAGGACCATTCTTGGCTCATTTGAACATGAAACCAATTCGTAACAAGTTGACGCTTCATTCTTGACTCGTTCGAACATGGAAATAACTTGTAGCTTCATCTTGATTTGTTTGAACATGGAAATAACTTGTAACCTCTTGTAGCATTATTCTTGACTCGTTCGAGCTTGGAAACAACATATAGCTTCTTTCTCGACCCGTTTAACCGTGAAAATAACTTGTAGCTTCATTCTTGACCCGTTTGAACTTGGAAACTACTTTTAAACTCTTGTAGCATCTTTCTTGACTCGTTCGAACTTGTATCTTCATTATTGACTCGTTTGCACATGGAAACAACTTGTAAACTCATGTAGGACCATTCTTGGCTTATTTTACATGAAACGAATTCGTAAGCTTCATTCTTTACTCCGTTGAACGTGGAAACAACATAAATCTTCTGGGACCAATCTTGGCTCATTTGAACATGAACCTTATTCGTAACAATTTGAGGCTTCATTCTTGACTCTTTCGAACATGGAAACAACATGTGGCTTCATTCTTGACTCATTTGAATATGGAAACAACTTGTAAACTCTTGTATGATCATTCTTGACTCGTTCGAACTTGCAAACAAGTTGTAGCTTCATTCTAGACTCATTTGAACATGGAAAAAACTTGTAAACTCTTCTAGCATCATTCTTGACTTGTTCGAACTTGTAAACAACTTATTGCTTCATTTTTGACTCGTTTATCATGGAAACAACTTGTAAACTCTTGTAGGACCATTCTTGGCTCATTTTAACATGAAACCAATTCGTAACAAGTTGACGCTTCATTCTTGACTCGTTCGAACATGGAAATAACTTGTAGCTTCATCTTGACTTGTTTGAACATGGAAACAACTTGTAACCTCTTGTAGCATTATTCTTGACTCGTTCGAGCTTGGAAACAACATATAGCTTCATTCTCGACCCGTTTAACCGTGAAAACAACTTGTAGCTTCATTCTTGACCCGTTTGAACTTGGAAACTACTTGTAAACTCTTGTAGTATCTTTCTTGACTCGTTCTAAATTGTATCTTCATTATTGACTCGTTTGCACATGGAAACAACTTGTAAACTCATGTAGGACCATTCTTGGCTTATTTTACATGAAACGAATTCGTAAGCTTCATTCTTGACTCCGTTGAACGTGGAAACAACATAACTCTTCTGGGACCATTCTTGGCTCAATTGAACATAAACCTTATTCGTAACAATTTGAGGCTTCATTCTTGACTCATTCGAACATGGAAACAACATGTGGCTTCATTCTTGACTCATTTGAATATGGAAACAACTTGTAAACTCTTGTATGATCATTCTTGACTCGTTCGAACTTGCAAACAAGTTGTAGGTTCATTCTAGACTCATTTGAACATGGAAACAACTTGTAAACTCTTCTAGCATCATTCTTGACTTGTTCGAACTTGTAAACAACTTATTGCTTCATTTTTGACTCGTTTATCATGGAAACAACTTGTAAACTCTTGTAGGACCATTCTTGGCTCATTTGAACATGAAACCAATTCGTAACAAGTTGACGCTTCATTCCTGACTCGTTGGAACATGGAAATAACTTGTAGTTTCATCTTGATTTGTTTGAACATGGAAACAACTCTTAACCTCCTGTAGCATTATTCTTGACGCGTTCGAGCTTGGAAACAACATATATCTTCATTCTCGACCCGTTTAACCGTGAAAACAACTTGTAGCTTCATTCTTGACCCGTTTGAACTTGGAAACTACTTGTAAACTCTTGTAGCATCTTTCTTGACTCGTTCGAACTTGTATCTTCATTATTGACTCGTTTGCACATGGAAACAACTTGTAAACTCATGTAGGACCATTCTTGGCTTATTTTACATGAAACGAATTCGTAAGCTTCGTTCTTGACTCCGTTGAACGTGGAAACAACATAACTCTTCTGGGACCATTCTTGGCTCTTTTGAACATGAACCTTATTCGTAACAATTTGAGGCTTCATTCTTGACTCATTCGAATATCGAAACAACATGTGGCTTCATTCTTGACTCATCTGAATATGGAAACAACTTGTAAACTCTTGTATGATCATTCTTGACTCGTTCGAACTTGCGAACAAGTTGTAGCTTCATTCTAGACTCATTTGAACATGGAAAAAACTTGTAAACTCTTCTAGCATCATTCTTGACTTGTTCGAACTTGTAAACAACTTATTGCTTCATTTTTGACTCGTTTATCATGGAAACAACTTGTAAACTCTTGTAGGACCATTCTTGGCTCATTTGAACATGAAACCAATTCGTAACAAGTTGACGCTTCATTCTTGACTCGTTCGAACATGGAAATAACTTGTAGCTTCATCTTGATTTGTTTGAACATGGAAATAACTTGTAACCTCTTGTAGCATTATTCTTGACTCGTTCGAGCTTGGAAACAACATATAGCTTCTTTCTCGACCCGTTTAACCGTGAAAATAACTTGTAGCTTCATTCTTGACCCGTTTGAACTTGGAAACTACTTTTAAACTCTTGTAGCATCTTTCTTGACTAGTTCGAACTTGTATCTTCATTATTGACTCGTTTGCACATGGAAACAACTTGTAAACTCATGTAGGACCATTCTTGGCTTATTTTACATGAAACGAATTCGTAAGCTTCATTCTTTACTCCGTTGAACGTGGAAACAACATAACTCTTCTGGGACCAATCTTGGCTCATTTGAACATGAACCTTATTCGTAACAATTTGAGGCTTCATTCTTGACTCTTTCGAACATGGAAACAACATGTGGCTTCATTCTTGACTCATTTGAATATGGAAACAACTTGTAAACTCTTGTATGATCATTCTTGACTCGTTCGAACTTGCAAACAAGTTGTAGCTTCATTCTAGACTCATTTGAACATGGAAAAAACTTGTAAACTCTTCTAGCATCATTCTTGACTTGTTCGAACTTGTAAACAACTTATTGCTTCATTTTTGACTCGTTTATCATGGAAACAACTTGTAAACTCTTGTAGGACCATTCTTGGCTCATTTTAACATGAAACCAATTCGTAACAAGTTGACGCTTCATTCTTGACTCGTTCGAACATGGAAATAACTTGTAGCTTCATCTTGATTTGTTTGAACATGGAAATAACTTGTAACCTCTTGTAGCATTATTCTTGACTCGTTCGAGCTTGGAAACAACATATAGCTTCTTTCTCGACCCGTTTAACCGTGAAAATAACTTGTAGCTTCATTCTTGACCCGTTTGAACTTGGAAACTACTTTTAAACTCTTGTAGCATCTTTCTTGACTCGTTCGAACTTGTATCTTCATTATTGACTCGTTTGCACATGGAAACAACTTGTAAACTCATGTAGGACCATTCTTGGCTTATTTTACATGAAACGAATTCGTAAGCTTCATTCTTTACTCCGTTGAACGTGGAAACAACATAACTCTTCTGGGACCATTCTTGGCTCATTCGATAATTGAACCTTATTCGTAACAATTTGAGGCTTCATTCTTGACTCATTCGAATATCGAAACAACATGTGGCTTCATTCTTGACTCATATGAATATGAAAACAACTTGTAAACTCTTGTATGATCATTCTTGACTCGTTCGAACTTGCAAACAAGTTGTAGCTTAATTCTTGATTCATTTGAACATGGAAACAACTTGTAAACTCTTCTAGCATCATTCTTGACTTGTTCGAACTTGTAAACAACTTATAACTTTATTTTTGACTCGTTTATCATGGAAACAACTTGTAAACTCTTGTAGAACCATTCTTAGCTCATTTGAACATGAAACCAATTCGTAACAAGTTGACGCTTCATTCTTGACTCGTTTGAACATGGAAATAACTTGTAGCTTCATCTTGATTTGTTTGGACATGGAAACAACTTGTAACCTCTTGTAGCATTATTCTTGACTCGTTCGAGCTTGGAAACAACATATAGCTTCATTCTCGACCCGTTTAACCGTGAAAACAACTTGTAGCTTCATTCTTGACCCGTTTGAACTTGGAAACTACTTGTAAACTCTTGTAGTATCTTTCTTGACTCGTTCTAAATTGTATCTTCATTATTGACTCGTTTGCACATGGAAACAACTTGTAAACTCATGTAGGACCATTCTTGGCTTATTTTACATGAAACGAATTCGTAAGCTTCATTCTTGACTCCGTTGAACGTGGAAACAACATAACTCTTCTGGGACCATTCTTGGCTCAATTGAACATAAACCTTATTCGTAACAATTTGAGGCTTCATTCTTGACTCATTCGAACATGGAAACAACATGTGGCTTCATTCTTGACTCATTTGAATATGGAAACAACTTGTAAACTCTTGTATGATCATTCTTGACTCGTTCGAACTTGCAAACAAGTTGTAGGTTCATTCTAGACTCATTTGAACATGGAAACAACTTGTAAACTCTTCTAGCATCATTCTTGACTTGTTCGAACTTGTAAACAACTTATTGCTTCATTTTTGACTCGTTTATCATGGAAACAACTTGTAAACTCTTGTAGGACCATTCTTGGCTCATTTGAACATGAAACCAATTCGTAACAAGTTGACGTTTCATTCTTGACTCGTTGGAACATGGAAATAACTTGTAGTTTCATCTTGATTTGTTTGAACATGGAAACAACTCTTAACCTCCTGTAGCATTATTCTTGACGCGTTCGAGCTTGGAAACAACATATATCTTCATTCTCGACCCGTTTAACCGTGAAAACAACTTGTAGCTTCATTCTTGACCCGTTTGAACTTGGAAACTACTTGTAAACTCTTGTAGCATCTTTCTTGACTCGTTCGAACTTGTATCTTCATTATTGACTCGTTTGCACATGGAAACAACTTGTAAACTCATGTAGGACCATTCTTGGCTTATTTTACATGAAACGAATTCGTAAGCTTCGTTCTTGACTCCGTTGAACGTGGAAACAACATAACTCTTCTGGGACCATTCTTGGCTCTTTTGAACATGAACCTTATTCGTAACAATTTGAGGCTTCATTCTTGACTCATTCGAACATGGAAACAACATGTGCCTTCATTCTTCACTCATTTGAATATGGAAACAACTTGTAAACTCTTGATTGATCATTCTTGGCTCGTTCGAACTTGCAAACAAGTTGTAGCTTCATTCTTCATTCATTTGAACATGGAAACAACTTGTAAACTCTTCTAGCATCATTCTTGACTTGTTCGAACTTGTAAACAACTTATTGCTTCATTTTTGACTCGTTTATCATGGAAACAACTTGTAAACTCTTGTAGGACCATTCTTGGCTCATTCGAACATGAAACCAATTCGTAAGAAGTTGACGATTCCTTCTTGACTCGTTCGAACATGGAAATAACTTGTTGCTTCATCTTGATTTGTCTGAACATGGAAACAACTTGTAACCTCTTATAGCATTATTCTTGACTCGTTCGAGTTTTGAAACAACTTATAGCTTCATTCTCGGCTCGTTTAACAGTGAAAACAACTTGTAACTTCGTTCTTGACCCGTCTGAACTTGGAAACTTAGTGTGAACTCTTGTAGCATTTTCTTCACTCGTTCGAACTTGTATCTTCATTATTGTCTCGTTTGCACATGGAAACAACTTGTAAACTCATGTAGGACCATTCTTGGCTTATTTTAACATGAAACGAATTCGTAAGCTTCATTCTTGACTCCGTTGAATATGGAAACAACATAACTCTTCTGGGACCATTCTTGGCTCATTTGAACATGAACCTAATTCGTAACAATTTGAGGGTTCATCCTTGACTCGTTCGAACTTGGAAATAACTTGTAGCTTCATCTGGACTCGTTTGAACTTGGAAACAACTTGTAACCTCTTGTAGCATTATTCTTGACTCGTTCGAGCTTGGAAACAACTTATAGCTTCATTCTCGACTCGTTTAACCGTGAAAACAACTTGTAACTTCGTTCTTGACCCGTCTGAACTTGGAAACTTAGTGTAAACTCTTGTAGCATGTTTCTTCACTCGTTCGAACTTATATCTTCATTATTGACTTGTTTGCACATGGAAAAAACTTGTAAACTCATGTAGGACCATTCTTAGCTTATTTTAACTTGAAACGAATTCGTAAGCTTCATTCTTCAGTCCGTTGAACATGGAAACAACATAACTCTTCTGGGACCATTCTTGGCTCATTTGAACATGAACCTAATTCGTAACAACATGTGGCTTCATTCTTGACTCGTTCGAACAGCTTTTAGCGTTTCTGTTATTGGCCACTGTTGTTTACTTTGTTTGGCAAGAACGTAATGATAGAATGCATGTTGTTGGCCATGGCATTTTAGCTGCTCACTTGGTACATCAAATTAAAAGAACTGTTCGGCAGAAGGTCTTTTCCAGTGATTATTTTCAGAAAAAAGCTACCAAAGACAACTCTCTCATTACACTACTATATTAGCTATTTTCAGTTTTAGTTACTTCGTGTATTATATTCCTGTACTACACTTTGTACTTTCATGTTATATGGCTGAGTGGAATTTAGTTGCTTAATCTTAGTATTATTTTTCGCGGGGTATGCCCCTAGATTTTGTAACTTTTCTCTTTTTATAAAATCCTTAATTTTAGCAACAAAAAAAAAACTACTTGTAAACTCTTGTAGCAACTTTCATGACTCGTTCGAACTTGTATCTTCATTATTGACTCGTTTGCACATGGAAACAACTTGAAAACTCATGTAGGACCATTCTTGGCTTATTTTAACATGAAACGAATTCGTAAGCTTCATTCCTGACTCCGTTGAAGATGGAAACAACATAACTCTTCTGGGACCATTCTTGGCTCATTTGAACATGAACCTAATTCGTAATAACATGTGGCTTCATTCTTGACTCGTTCGAACATGGAAACAACACGTGGCTTCATTCTTGACTCATTTGAATATGGAAACAACTTGTAAACTCTTGTATGATCATTCTTGACTCGTTCGAACTTGCAAACAAGTTGTAGCTTCATTCTTGACTCATTTAAACCTGGAAACAACTTGTAAACTCTTCTAGCATCATTGTTTACTTGTTCGAACTTGTAAACAACTTATAGCTTCATTTTTGACTCGTTTATCATGGAAAAAACTTGTAAACTCTTGTAGGATTCTTGGCTCATTCGAACATGAAACCAATTCGTAACAATTTGAGGCTTCATTCTTGACTCGTTCGAACATGGAAATAACTTGTAGCTTCATCTTGACTTGTTTGAACTTGGAAACAACTTGTAACCACTTGTAGCATTATTCTTGACTCGTTCGAGCTTGGAAACAACGTATAGCTTCATTCTCGACTAGTTTAACCGTGAAAACAACTTGTAGCTTCATTCTTGACCCGTTTGAACTTGGAAACTACTTGTAAACTCTTGTAGTATCTTTCTTGACTCGTTCGAACTTGTATCTTCATTATTGACTCGTTTGCACATGGAAACAACTTGTAAACTCATGTAGGACCATTATTGGCTTATTTTAACATGAAACGAAATCGTAAGCTTCATTCTTGACTCCGTTGAACGTGGAAACAACATAACTCTTCTGGGACCATTCTTGGCTCATTTGAACATGAACCTAATTCGTAACAACATGTGGCTTCATTCTTGACTCGTTCGAACATTGAAACAACTTGTGGCTTCATTCTTGACTCATTTGAATATGGAAACAACTTGTAAACTCTTGTATGATCATTCTTGACTCGTTCGAACTCTCAAACAAGTTGTAGCTTCTTTCTTCACTCATTTAAACAAAGGAAAAACTTGTAACCTCTTCTAGCGTCATTCTTGACTTTTTTTTTTTTTTTTGCTAAATAGAAATTTTATAGAATGAAAGAAGAATTACAATTCTAGGGGCATACCCCGCGAGAAACAACGAGAGTGAAACTCAATAAACATAATGTCTAGGACAAATAAGCCCATAACATATGGTTGATACAATATAGACTACGGCTGATACAGGGAAGTAATTAAAGAAAAATCTTTTCCAGCTGCTTGTTTGAAGGAGGTGCAGGAGAAAACTTTTTCTCGAAAAATTCGAAGAACATGCACTCTAATTGTTGCTGCTGTAGCTCTGTGTCCTTGGTTATGTATGCGCTCATTCCGTTCTTTCCATAAGGTGTGCCCAGCCACGGAGAGGTATAAATATGTCATGTATTTCCGCATTCTCCCTACGTTACCAACCGTGAAGTTTCCTTGAGTATAATAATCCCAGTCAAAAGATAATGGAAAATCATTATGTTTAAAAACTAGTTTGGCATAACTACATTCAGTAAACAAATGTTTCATATTCTCATTTTGGCAATTGCATAAAACGCAAGATGGGTTGACATTCATTCCAAATTGAAGTAGACGGTCCTTAGTTGGCAGTTTGTTCTGTAATGCTAACCAAAGGAAGCAAGAACATTTCTTTAAGTGAAGAGGATGCCAAATCGCAGCAAGCCAAGGGGGGGCAGAACTGGTACTTCGAATTCTATTCCATATGGTGGCAATTTTTGGAATAGTTTGACCATTACAGGTGATAGAGTCACTGTGAGATATAAAAATTGAGCTCACAAGATGCCGTAGTTCCATAACCCACACATGGTTAGAAGCGGGGAGTAGCCAAGTAGAATGTTGAATAAACGAATCAATGGGCGCCAGAGTAGAGGATTCAGCAATAGAGATAATATCCCTATTAAAACGCTGCAGCAAAGGGGTATGTTGAATCCAAGGGTCATGCCAGAAAAGGAATTGAGAGTGTTGACCAGGCTTGTAATCAAAAATTTGCATAGCAGATTCTCTAGAGTTCAAAATTTTCCTAAAACACCATGATGCATTTGTAGGCACTTTCATCGTCCAAAAGGGTTTGTCCCTCAAGAAAGTAGATCTTAGCCATGAGTTCCAAAGAGATTGTTGATTTGGTCGGAGTAAGCGCCATAGATGAAAAATGACAGCAGCACGATTCCATTCAAATAGATCACGAATTCCCAATCCACCCTCATTCTTCGGTTTACAACAAACTTGCCAGGTCACTTTAGCTTGAGCTTTCGAAGTTGATGTACCACCCCATAGAAACCGTATAAACAGTGACTGAATTACTTTAAGCACCCCTTTAGGTAGGAATAAAAAAGAGGCCCAATATCCTTGCATTGCAAACAACACCACCTTTAACAATTTCAATCGGCCTGCTAAACTCAAAGTGCGACAGGTCCAAGCATCAATTTGTCTCCGAATACGCATAAGGAGAGGCATACAATCTCTCTGGCTGAGCTTTGTAGTTATTAGAGGTATCCCCAAGTATTTGATTGGCAACTGTCCTTCCTGGTATCCCGTTTGGACTAGAGTGTGAGTAATTATCTCCTCCGGTGTGTTGGAAAAGAAGCATTGACATTTGTTGGGTTTAGGCTGTAAACCATAACTATCTGAGAAAGTAGTCACCCTCGTAAAACTGCATCAATAGATGGAGTATCTCCACGACAGAATAAGAAGATGTCATCCGCAAAAATCAAGTGAGTAATAGACAGAGGCTCTGTGTTCCAGTGATAGGAGAACTCCGAAGTAGAAGTTTCTTTCTTTAAGCATGCAGTAAAAGCTTCCATTGCAATTACAAATAGATAGGGAGACAAAGGGTCTCCCTGTCGCAATCCCACTTCAGCCTTAAAGTACCCCTCCAAAGAACCATTGATTTTTACCGAGAGCATGGTGGTTGTAATGCATTTTGAAATCCAAGAAATGAACAGCCTCGGGAACCCCATTTTCTCCATGGTTTTGAAAAGAAAAGACCAATTGAGAGTATCAAAAGCCTTCTTCAGATCAAGTTTTATTGCACATCGAGGTGGGCCTGTTTGCAAATGATAGTTGTTCGAACTTTTAAACAACTTATAGCTTCATTTTTTACTCGTTTATCATGGAAACAACTTGTAAACTCTTGTAGGACCATTCTTGGCTCATTTGAACATGAAACCAATTCGTAACAATTTTAGGCTTCATTCTTGACTCGTTCGAACATGGAAATAACTTGTAGCTTCATCTTGACTTGTTTGAACATGGAAATAACTTGTAACCTCTTGTAGCATTATTCTTGACTCGCTCGAGCTTAGAATCAACTTATAGCTTCATTCTCGACTCGTTTAACCGTGAAAAAAACTTGTAACTTCATTCTTGACCCGTCTGAACTTGGAAACTTAGTGTAAACTCTTGTAGCATCTTTCTTGACTCGTTCGAACTTGTATCTTTATTATTGACTTGTTTGCACATGGAAACAACTTGTAAACTCATGTAGGACCATTCTGGGCTTATTTTAACATGAAACGAATTCGTAAGCTTCATTCTTGACTCCATTGAACATGGAAACAACATAACTCTTCTGGGACCATTCTTCGCTCATTTGAACTTGAACCTAATTCGTAACAACTTGAGGCTTCATCCTTGACTCGTTCGAACATGGAAACAACATGTGGATTCATTCTTGACTCATTTGAATATGGAAACAAGTTGTAAACTCTTTTATGATCATTCTTGACTCGTTCGAACTTGCGAATAAGTTGTAGCTTCATTCTTGACTCATTTGAACATGGAAACAACTTTTAAACTCTTCTAGCATCATTCTTGACTTGTTCGAACTTGTAAACAACTTATTGCTTCATTTTTGACTCGTTTATCATGGAAACAACTTGTAAACTCTTGTAAGACCATTCTTGGCTCATTTGAACATGAAACCAATTCGTAACAATTTGAGGCTTCATTCTTGACTCGTTCGAACATGGAAATAACTTGTAGCTTCATCTTGCTTCTTTGAACATGGAAACAACTTGTAAACTCTTGTAGCATTATTCTTGACTCGTTCGAGCTTGGAAACAACATATAGCTTCATTCTCGACTCGTTTAACCGTGAAAACAACTTGTAGCTACATTCTTGACCCGTTTGAACTTGGAAACTACTTGTAAACTCTTGTAGCATCTTTCTTGATTCGTTCGAACTTGTTTTTTCATTATTGACTCGTTTGCACATGGAAACAACTTGTAAACTCATGTAGGACCATTCTGGGCTTATTTTAACATGAAACGAATTCGTAAGCTTCATTCTTGACTCCGTTGAACATGGAAACAACATAACTCTGCTGGGACCATTCTTTGCTCATTTGAACTTGAACCTAATTGGTAACAACTTGAGGATTCATCCTTGACTCGTTCGAACATGGAAACAACATGTGGCTTCATTCTTGACTTATTTGAACATGGAAACAACTTGTAACCTCTTGTAGCATTATTCTTGACTCGTTCGAGTTTTGAAACAACTTATAGCTTCATTCTCGACTCGTTTAACCGTGAAAACAACTTGTAACTTCATTCTTGACTCGTCTGAACTTGGAAACTTAGTGTAAACTCTTGTAGCATCTTTCTTGACTCGTTCGAACTTGTATCTTCATTATTGACTCGTTTGCACATGGAAACTACTTGTAAACTCATGTAGGACCATTCTTGGCTTATTTTAACATGAAACGAATTTGTAAGCTTCATTCTTGACTCCGTTGAAGATGGAAACAACATAACTGTTCTGGGACCATTCTTGGCTCATTTGAACATGAACCTAATTCGTAACAATTTGAGGCTTCATTCTTTACTCGTTCGAACATGGAAACAACATGTGGTTTCATTCTTGACTCATTTGAATATGGAAACAAGTTGTAAACTCTTTTATGATCATTCTTGACTCGTTCGAACTTGCAAACAAGTTGTAGCTTCATTCTTGACTCATTTGAACATGGAAACAACTTGTAAACTCTTCTAGCATCATTCTTGACTTGTTCGAACTTGTAAAAAACTTATAACTTCGTTTTTGACTCGTTTATCATGGAAACAACTTGTAAACTCTTGTAGGACCATTCTTGGCTCATTTGAACATGAAACCAATTCGTAACAATTTGACGCTTCATTCTTGGCTCATTTGAACATGAAACCAATTCGTAACAATTTGAGGCTTCATTCTTGACTCATTCGAACATGGAAAGACCTTGTAGCTTCATCTTGACTTGTTTGAACATGGAAACAACTTCTAAACTCTTGTAGCATTATTCTTGACTCGTTCGAGCATGGAATCAACTTATAGCTTCATTCTCGACTCGTTTAACCGTGAAAAAAACTTGTAACTTCATTCTTGACCCGTCTGAACTTGGAAACTTGGTGTAAACTCTTGTAGCATCTTTCTTGACTCGTTCCAACTTGTATCTTCATTATTGACTCGTTTGCACATGGAAACTACTTGTAAACTCATGTAAGACCATTCTCGGCTTATTTTAACATGAAACGAATTCGCAAGCTTCATTCTTGACTCCGTTGAACATGGAAACAACATAACTCTTCTGGGACCATTCTTCGCTCATTTGAACTTGAACCTAATTCGTAACAACTTGAGGCTTCATCCTTGACTCGTTCGAACATGGAAACAACATGCGGATCCATTCTTGACTCATTTGAATATGGAAACAAGTTGTAAACTCTTTTATGATCATTCTTGACTCGTTCGAACTTGCAAACAAGTTGTAGCTTCATTCTTCACTCATTTGAACATGGAAACAACTTGTAAACTCTTCTAGCGTCATTCTTGACTTGTTCGAACTTGTAAAAACTTATAGCTTCATTTTTGACTCGTTTATCATGGAAACAACTTGTAAACTCTTGTAGGACTATTCTTGGCTCATTTGAACATGAAACCAATTCGTAACAATTTGAGGCTTTATTCTTGACTCGTTCGAACATGGAAATAATCTTGACTCGTTCGAACATGGAAATAACTTGTAGCTTCATCTTGACTTTTTTTCAACATGGAAACAACTTGTAACCTCTTGTAGCATTATTCTTGACTCGTTCGAGCTTGGAAACAACATATAGCTTCATTCACGGCTCGTGTAACCGTGAAAATAACTTGTAGCTACATTCTTGACCCGTTTGAACTTGGAAACTACTTGTAAACTCTTGTAGCATCTTTCTTGATTCGTTCGAACTTGTTTCTTCATTATTGACTCGTTTGCACATGGAAACAACTTGTAAACTCATGTAGGACCATTCTGGGCTTATTTTAACATAAAACGAATTCGTAAGCTTCATTATTGACTCCGTTGAACATGGTGTTAGGTCCCGAAATATCGTAGAAGGGGGGTTGAATACGATATTCACAATAATTTAAATTCTTTTCTTTCATTTTGCGGATAAATAAATTATTGCTTCAGAGTGGGTTTGGCCATTTGTAGTGTTTAGGTGAACTGCCTACTAATTTTCTGGGTGCCCGGATAAATCAATTAGGTTCAAGAAAATTAGTAGGTAAATTATGGAGACAAGTTTCCGGGAATATTACTCTCGTATTAATCCCAGAGGGTTTTGCTACACCCAGTTAAAGTTAACTGGCTTCCAAAGAATAAATTAATTCTTTGCTACTAACACAAAAATATAAGGCTCAGTTCCTATACAAATATATCTAAATTAGTACAAGGAAAAACTGAGTCCGTAGGGAGTGATATCTAGGAGCCCTGTGCATTTTTCATTAAAGAACCGGGTCCTAATATCTGACCGGGAGCAAGGTATGGATGTGTATAAATTATATCTCTTGCTCCGGCCATGGCTGCTCTCTACATATTTTTGTTGAAGAAGACGACTCCTCAATTTAATTGGTGTAGACTTTAAATCAATAAAGTAGGCTGCTTGAATTTGATTGGCTAAGGGCTGAGTGGCGCTTACACAGCTGATATACAGGGGAGGCGCCACTTAAAACTTCAATTAAAATATTTATTAACTGCAAGTGGCGCCACTACAGGGGGCCAAGAGGGGAGGCGCCACTTAGAAAATATTTGATTAACATCAAATATAAGTGGCGCGTGAGAAGGTGAGTGGCGCTTCACTATTCACATGGTCAAAGTGCAGTTTGGTCACTGCACTTTGACCTCCTTCTCATTCTTTGATTGAAGTTTACCAACTTCCATTTCTTGTATCAAAGTCTTGTCGCAATACACCCTGTACCCTGAGTTGTTCCTGTTCTTCGACTGTAGTTCAGAAACCTTCACTTTTCGTATCAAGGTTGTGACACTTTGCACCCTGCACCCTTTGAGCTATTTAGCTGTTTAGCTGTTTGGCTATTAGCTGTTTAGCTGTTTGGCTGTAGCCTTTACAAATCACTTTTTCGTACCTTAATAAATAACCGTTGTTTCCAGGTACGTTCTTCAACTTAACAATTCTTCTATAGTTAATACTCAGATTCCTTTCACAAACCGCTGACGCCTAGTGCAACTGGTCTGGTTCACAGACGACTAACTTCGATCCAAGTCTTCGTATTATAGCCTTATTTGCATTGTTAAGTTTGCAGCAACTTCATTGCTTCGAACAATGACTGTCAATAAACACTGTAACTTCACTGGAATCTTTTCTGGTACTTAGACAACATCTCCATTATTACCACAATCTTGAATACTTCATTCTCTGTTCTTCACTGACGCTTGAACACTTAAATGAACTTCTTTCAGTGAGTATAGCTTCAAGACTGCAGTTGTCTTCTTAATCCTTTGTCTTTACCATGTCTTCAATTCTTCTAGATTCCTATGCTTCGAACACTGTCCATCTTCAATCAATGCCTTTACACTGAAATCTTCTTGTGGCACTTCTATACTGAATCTTCAACACTTCTGAAACCCTGAAAGTCTTTACACATTATTCTTCACTGAGGCATGAACATATTAATGAACTTCTTTCAGTGACCTATAGTGGACTTCAAAACTTCTTCTAATGTCTTGATTCACTGTATTTGCCTTGTCTTCATTTCTTCCTGATTTCTGTGTAGGCGTAGTATTATTTACATGTCCTGTTCTAGTGTTGAGTTATCACGATTACTATTTATACAGCTTCGTAATCTCAAACAATCTCCCCCTATTTGATTGTTAAACTTAGCAAACAAATCCCATAGAGAGGATAACTCAACTAACACCTAGAAAAAGTAATCGTCCGGGACTTGTAAATAATGCTACTTGTTTTTCTGGATCAGATTATGCATTTCCAGATTTCTTGTGTGACTGAAACGAAAGATGTTTGTTCCTCTGACGATGAACTGATATTCAAGTTGTATCATCTTCATTTCTGTCTGTTTGAGCTTTCTCCGTTTCAAAATCCTTCAGTTTAAATTTAAAGAACTTATCATGAACAGAGCTTCATAAGAATCAATATTCCTGGGTACGTCTTCAATCAATACTGAACATAGCTCAAATGATGTTCTCCCCCTACGAATGTGATTCTCCTTCTTATTCTTCTTCTCCCTTTAGAAAATCAATGGAATAGTCATTTCTGTTCTTCCAAGTATAGAATACAGCTTCTTGATTCTCCCACATATCTGTTGTTTCCCCTCAGGATCAGAAGATAAGATTTTCTTCTTCTTGTCTAAAATCTCCCCCTAAGGCTATTAACTTCTCCCAAGGATACGAACCCCTTTTCCCAAGGATCTCCAGGATTGATCTTCCAGGATCCAGGAACTTACCTTAAGAGTCCAGGATACGAACCCCTTTAGGAGATTAACTCTTAACTCTTCTGAAGGATACGAAGATAAGACTTATTAACTTCACCTTTTTTTCCCTATAAATTCTCCCCCTTAGTTGAGGAATCCTCCAATGGCCCATTTTTAAAGATAGCACGATATTGATAGGTCCACTTTTGAATGGTTTGTCTTCCAAAGAAGGTTCTCATCTGACGTTGATCGGGAAAAAATATAGTAACTTTTCTTTCAGAAGTAGCAAGTAACAAGGATAAGTGTTTGGCTTGTGGTTTCCTCACTTCTACTACGTTCTGTTGGTGTTTACACTTAAGTGTCAAGCACTTAGAAGTGTTTCACTCTTTCTCTCCCTATCTCTCACTCAAATGTATCTCTCCCTCACTTTCACTCAAGTGTTTCTCTCTCTCACTTTCACTCTGCATTCCAAATTTAGCCTTTTGTACCTGCAACTGAAATCCGTCAATTCATTTCTATTCTTATCACCTGATTCATCAAAATGAAATGAATCACTATCAAGTGGAGAATTGCCTCGTTGAGGTGTTCTTGATCTATCATGCATAAGCACTGTCTCACACCAGACTCAATAGCGATTGCTAAATCACTGTCTAGTGGAGCCTCACCTCTTTGAGATGGGTTATCCCAAGATTTTAAAATCTTTTTGGGAATCCTGCCTTGTTCTATCAAGGAGTTGCCTCACACCTTATCCGTAAACGGGAGGTGGACCTTTCTTTTCAGGATCTGGAAATGTTCCTTCCAGGAGGGGCGACGTAGTAGACAATGTAATGAATGGCAAATTAGAGTCTACGTTTCCCTCGTAACCCAATGACAGGAATTTTGTATAAATACCCTACTTGACTCATCCGAAGAATTCTTGTCAAGCAGTTGCCTCTCAAGCCCAGATAAATCTGAACAAGAGATCTCCCTTTCGGGATGTAGAAGAATAACTTCTGTTTGAGGTAGATACTTGGACAATGTAATGTATGGCTAGAGTCCGTATCTCCTCTGAATGCCTGTACCTCACACTGTGCACTCCTTGCAATGTGTTCCTAGAATTTATCTGTTTAGGCTTATCATCAGCGTGAGCGCCAGTGGTGTGCTTGACTCATTACAAGATGCTCTGGCTGACGAGCGAATTTCAATGGACTCACCCTGTTGAGAGAATGATTCCAGAGACAGTTTTATTGCCTTTTCAGCTCTGCATCCTTTTGAGAAGATACAGATGAGCTTACAGTTACCTCAGTTATATACTACTTTGCTTCTCTAGAGGTAGAGCTGTGGGTGCACTTCCGACTTCATCCTTATTTGCTGCATCAAGTGCAGTTTCTCCCTTATCAACCTCTAACTAACAAATTTTCCTTATATCTCCAAGGGTTAATATATGGAAGTGGATGAATCAGTGTTTTGGTATTAAGGCCTGGGTAAGAGATTGATGGGTTTTCAACCTCCTAGCCAGCTTCTGTAGCCACTGGGGGCTAAACGGATAAAATCATTTAAATAAGATAAAGAAATAATCACCTTAACATTCCAAAACATATTTTTCATCTCAAAGAGAAAGAAAAATATAAGAAGGAATGGTAATGGATTGCATTAAAGCACTTTTAATAAAAGAGTTTTGTCGGTTCTAAAGATTTATCATTTAGAGCAAGAAACCAATAGAAATTTTCTTTAAGATACTTATCCCATAATAAAACGCGGGAGTATCAGAGAAAAAGTTTCTATTTCTTATGAATTTCTTATAAGGCAAACTTCCCATAATAAAACGCGGGAATTTACACCAAATAAGAAACTCAACTCTCTTACCAAATTTTATCTCAATAAAAATGACTCTTTTCCATTAAACCTAAGCACTATATGTTTTGAAAACAGTTTTGCAAAACATCCTTATCAGATAGAAGACAATGATTTTCCGACTCATAATGCAATTATGATTTACTTCATTTTCGTCCACCTGATAGTATCCCCGACTTAAAAAAAACATGACAATTGGGGTGAATGAATGCTTAACAATACAGTACTAGGCCTTCAAAGCAACAATCACTGTTTTGGTACTATGAATCAATGTGAAACATACATTGAAACAAGTATTTGAAAACAAATAATTTTACAAGTGATTGATACCTTGAAGTTAAAATAAATTTTCAAAAGAGAGAAAAAGCTTTTAAAGATAAAACAATTAAAACAAGCTTTTGGGAGAGGATAAAGTTTCGAGATAAAAGAAAGATTATCCTAAAGAAAAGTTTTTCAAAATAGAAGTTTTGAAAAAGAATTCTTAAGTTTTCTTAACTAAAACTGATAGACAAATGAATGTATCTTTGCATAAAACATTTTGAAAAAGAAATAGACAAAAATTTCTTTAAAATACATTCAGGATCGTAAACCAGTAAAAGAAAGAAAACTAAGAAAAAATTTATTTTAATTTATTTAAATTATGGAACAGATATTTCATTGAATTGTTTTATATCATCATGATTTAAATAATCTAAAATAAATTAAATACTTATGCTGTACTAAGCAATTGCCAATCATATGCATATTTATAAACTATACATGGCAATTATTCAGTAGAACAATAAGCATATATATTTTTACTATTAGTGATTTCAGATAAACAACTTGAATTATCACTAATATTAAAAATATCACAATTAATTGCACGCTGATACCAATTATTCGATATTTATCAATAATTTCAAGATGCAAGAAATTGTGCTTCTGTTATTTTATCAAATTAAAATTATGAAACTAATAATCATTGAATTGCTTCAATCCATAATTTCAATAAGATAAAATAAATTCGCTAAATACTAAAATATTCATTGAATTGAACATTAGCATTTAACTTCCTACGCCATATCTAATAATTGTCACTTTGCACATTGTAAGCATGCTCATAACAATTATTAATTGATATACGTAAGCTCGAGGTATTAGTTGAAAAGAAATTCACAAGTCCTTTGAATAGGGAAAAAGTAATACTTGTGATTCTTTTTACAACTCCTCGCAAACAAACTTAGTTTTAGAAATATTTTCTAAGTATATAAAATATTGAGCATTTTATACACATAACTTAGAAAATACTTCACCTTCTAATATTAGTGAGTTTTGGAATATGCATTAATTATTTAGAACAGAAATTCTAAATACCTTCACTAATATCAAAAGTATCACAATTATTTGTAATAAAACATTTAAGAATATCATAGCAAAATATCAGAGCAATTAAGCAAGATATCATTCACTAATACTCATCAAATATTTAAAACATACAAATAATTATGCTTCTAACTTATGCTAAGTAATTTAACTACCACTTATGCATATAACAATGTAAACATGATAATTAAACTAATAGCAAAAAGTATGAGGATTTGGATTTCAAATAAATTCACAAGTCCTTTGGATAGGGAAAAAGTAATACTTGTGAACTCATTTGAGAATTCCTTACAGATGGGATTTTCAATAAATATGCATATTAATAATATCCCAAGTTTACTAACCAACTTAGATAAAATAAATTCCTCAAGTTATTTAGCAAATATCTGTAAGTTATTTGACTAAGAACACCTCAAAAGAAATGATACCTGGTGTCCATGCGCTTGTTCCTCTAGTGGTGTGAAGAGTTCAACAGAGTTGCTGGAAATTGACAGCTTCTAGGAATGACTTCCCTGTCTTTCGTACAACCTGCATTATCTATATCTATATAGCCAATTAGGTTAAACCTATTATCTAAAGGGTCCCAGATTCCAAGAATTGGTGATCCCCTAAGATATCTAGCAATTCATAACTTAGCTATAAGATACGATTCTCTAGATTCTACTTGGAAACTTGCACATAGGCATATCGAGAATTAAGGTATACTTGCACATATATATGTCATTGTGTGTGCTTAGCATTTCTAGAGAGATATGTATAACAAATCTAATGTAAAATCATTTTTAAGTAATTAACAGTTAGAGAGTCATACCATGTCCTTGACGTTTTGCTTGAATCATTTATCTCCGTCATAGAAAAGCTTGCGAAGAGAATGATATACAAATTGTAATGGATCTGCACCTTCATCTTCTAGCTCACCATTCAGGAGTGCACTTGTTCATATTCATCTGTTAGATCTTCATGCTTGAATGCTCCACATGTGCTAGGGATACCAATTGTTTGGTCCTAATCGTTGGGTCCCTGAAAATTGTTAGGTCCCCATTGATGAGTCCCAAAGGATCAAGTCTCGTCACTGGTGCTTACTGCTTGATCTAGAAAGTCCCGAAGATTCTGTTTCCATCATCGTCGATACCTTCTGCTTTAAAGTCCTGTAGCAACCAGTTTGGCTTTGTCCCTCACAACAATGCCAAATAGTCATCTAGTCTCTGAGAACCCTTACTGTACCAGTTTCAGCTTCGACTTTAGTGGTCTGTGGTCTGGGTTCCAGCTTCATTGTTTTCCGCCTTCGAATTGATTGAGATCATTTTGCATTGCAATCACCCAATCTGGATCAATCTGTGCTTCTTCAGTATTATTTGGGATACCAATTGATGGGTGATACCAATTGTTAGATGTTGACAATTGCTCTTTCCCAACTGTTAGGTTCCGAAGAATATATGATCATTTCGATTAGCACTTCTAGCCTTTACACAAGAATCCGGATCACTAAGAACGAGACTCCAGGATAGAATTTGACTTCAAACCTTTTGTCTTGGCAAAAATGTTCTTAATGAAATCCTTTGATCTTCATTGTTGAGTACGGCTAGAAGATCCTTCTTTTATTTGCTCCCCTGAGTTGCTGCTAAACATTAATTCCTTCTGCAACCTCAGCGTCTACATCAGTATCTGAATTTGTCAAAGATTCAGAATAGTCGTTCACTTGAATGCTTGGGAGCTTGGTATAGATATTCATTACATTCAGACTTTTAATCACTTCTGAGTAGCCGAGGAGAATTGTTCCATGAGCCTTAACTTCTTGTCAAGTTACTCAAATAAATCTTCATTAAAAATCAATTCCATCCAAACACACAAAAGAGCTTCAGTGTTTGCTTCTGGTTGGCCATTAACTCAAATGATGTCTTTTCACGATCTTGTTGATTAAAGCAGCATGCTGTGTTAATTGCTTCAGCTTCCAAATACCTTTTCAGTGCAGACTTCATTTAGAACTTCACTCGCGAAATGCAGTTCCAATATCTGACTTCAAAGTCCTCACAGCTTACCAATTGCTTCCAACTTGATCTTCCTTATTTGATCAATCACCATTTGTGACATTTTGTCTGTTGAATGCACGAACATCACCAATTTGTTATTATGGTTATCAATTTCAATCACCACTAAGCATATGACTTTTCTCTAGTGTGATGTTTTCATTGACTTCCCTATTTGACATACTTCAAAATTTCCTTCTGGATAGAATTCCATATGAAGCAGTCCTCTCACCAATTTCATCTTTAATAAAGAATCCATTGCCTTGCTGACTAACAAGTAAGAGAGCTTCCTTTGCCATAGCTAACTCTTCATTGATGAAGCTTTACTAAAAAGTTGACTTCACCTTTGCATCCAAATTCCATGTCAGCTACGAACAAACTTCCTCACTCTCAGTTGAGCGAGCTTCCAACCTTCTTGCTTGAGATCAAACACCTTTCCAGAAAACCCTTGAAAAAGAATTCCCTAGTGCCCTTTAGTGCTTAAGTCCTTCCACAAGTAAGTTGCTTCCACTGATGACAGTTCTTAAAGCATGATGGCCATATCCCTTGTACATCCTTTGCTGTCATCTCCAAAGGTTACCATCGGGGAGGCCTTCTCAACCAATTGTGATGTCAGAGCTTTAATCTTAATCATATGCCTCGAACAATAAATGTCACGAAGTCACATAACTCTTGCCTTTCATAACATACTCTGCAATCACAAATGATCAAGCTTCTTGGTACTCAACTTTAATTGAGTCCAGATGGGTTAGAGATATTATCAAAGGTAACAACAGCTTCAACCTTAACATGCACAAACTTATCTTTGACTGATCACTTCTCATATACAGCAGCCTTGACAAAGTAGTCTTAAGGCTATGAGACTAGTGATACCAACCTAACTTAAGGTGGACTAGCAGTCTTTACCCTATTGTGATTCTTATACATGCTTTGTCTAAGATTATGCAAGTCCTAAGATATGCATTTTCAAATTTAACTAAACAGGCATGTAAGTAAGAACACATGGTAAACATTTAGCTTCAACGCATTGTAGATAAGAATTATGCAATTCAGGCATGTTATGCATATTAGAAAATTCAATACTCAATCTTCTAAAAGCACATGGATAGTAGAACTAACAAATTAATTACTAATTCTGTCTAATCCATTCTGTCGTTGTCTAACATTTAAACTATCTCTAATTACCTAAGTCAGTTTTAGATTAATCCTCGAATCAACAAATATTACTGACTACTTAGATAATTCTACCATCTTTTATTATTCTATCCCTAACAAGCAATACATGATCTAATATGACATTTAAGTGCAACTATGTGAGTAAAAGCAAATCATATGAAAATAAGCACATAAACAATTAACAAGTCATTTGACATTAAGAACAAATAAAATCTGATCTATGACCTGTTTATCTATTAGCAATTTTCACAACATTAGCAGAGGTATTAAATCACAAAAGATTTAACTCAAGTTCCAGCAAATGTTTAGGGATACACCTAACCGTCTAGAACACCCTATCTAATTCTAAATATTCATTTTACTGTAAATAAAATCAAGTATGAAATGTACTAATTAAACTCATGAATCCTAGCATGCAATCTTATTCTTAGCAATCAATTAAGCATTTAAGTCCTAAGATGCTAACATGCTGTCATGAATATAATACATTTCAAAACTTAATAAACATACAGTTCTGAATTAGATAAACGTATACTAGTTAGAATGTGTACCTGTGAAGTGCATAGTGATTCATCTCCAGTGTTGGTCATTGATGCCAGATATCCATTTGGTTCATCACTGTCACTGATAGAATCAGCCTTGCATTTAACTTCATCAACAAATGCTTTCCCTTGCTGCATCCTCACTAATGCCTGAGATTCTTGCTTCAACCCAACATAGTATCTGTCATCTTTTACTTGTACAGGCTTCTTCAAACTGTGTAGCAAACCCCTGATCTTGTCTTTTATAATCAACCATCCCTGTTTTGCAACCGCCTCTTGAACAGTTCTTGAAAATCTCCTCTATGGAATCTATAGGTAAGGACCTTAGATTTAGAATTGGGATTCCGTCTGAATCTGATGTCACTGAACTTCCTGTTGCCCTGCAGGCTTGACTTGCAGTCCAGTTCTCAAGTTATTCCAAAGTGTCAAATTCACATGCAACACCTTGACCACTACCTCGAGCTACAACATCTTCAATTCAGCTTCTAGGATCAATTCGTTTCTGTTCAGAGGTTTTCAACCTTGACGTCAATCAAATTTGGTTCCTGGGTCACAAATACAGTGGATATGCTAACAACCTGCTTCACCAAATATTATCTTCTTCAGCTCTTGTTCTAGTTCATAGGCCTTCAGCACATACAGGTCTTTTACAGACAATGTGGTTGTATCCTTAAATCCCTGTTGGCTGTACCCTGTGTTCCAGATGATCTACAGTGTTAGCATGAACTTTCTGTAATCTCCCTGTAGAATAGTCTTTAAGGCTTGTACTGAGATTCCAGGTTGTCCAGTCTGTTCTCCTTCACTACTTCAACCCCTAAGATTTTTCATCCAAAAATACAACTCAAATTAACCAAACCTGTACCCAAATTAATCTCTTCTTTTGCAGCTTCCAAAATATTAGTGGGATCCTATGGAGTAAACCTCTGAGGAAATTAAAACCACTATTTCTTCAGTCTGTTCCAGAATAATCTTCATTGGATAACCTTCAGTCAATCTCTGTTGTCTTCAATACCCGGAAAAATCTTCAACTACAAACCCTTTAAGCACCCTCGAATTAATATTTAAGAAAAATTTAGATTTACAGAATTTTTAATTTTCTTAGAAAATAAATTAATCAAAAATAAAAATATACAACAAATTAATTTTCAAGAATTTCGAATTTTCTTAAAAATTAAAATATCGTAAATTAATATTTAAGAAAAATTTTAGTTTTCAAGAATTTTAAATTTTCTGGAAAAATAAATAGATCTAAAATAAAAATTAAAGGGTACAAAACTTGAGGTGCCAAACTGATATTTTTGGGTGAGTGGCGCCTGGACATTGTGTGGCGCCTATACAAGGAATTACCCTGTATAAGCGCAACACAACATGTACTCTGTGAAATTGCTAAGTCCGCAACATGAGTGGCGCTTGTACACTCAAGATACAGAGTAGGCGCAACTCAGAGCTGCTCGACTTCGTTTGGAAAACATTCCGCGCGTGTGTGGCGCTAACACACTGAAAGCCTTGTACCGGCGCAACTTGATTGATTATCAAATGAACAAGTCAAGTTGGCCAGGTCATTGAAATGTTTGACGCGTGAAGTTCACAAAATCCTCAACTTACTTGGCACGTGCCTTTCAATTAGTATATTACAAGCTAGTCACCTGGTTGAGTGAATTGGCCACCAAATATGTATAATAAATTTAACGAAAAACTTTATTAAATTTATAAAATAAACTAATTAAAATTTATAATATAATCTAATAAAAATTTATAAAATAAATTTTATAAAAGTTTATAAAATAAATTTTATTTAAAATTTACAAAATAAACTAATTAAAATTTATAACATAAACTAATAAAAGTTTATAAAATAAATTTTATAAAAGTTTATAAAATAAATTTTATTTAAAACTTACAAAATAAACTAATTAAAATTTATAACATAAACTAATAAAAGTTTATAAAATAAATTTTATAAAGTTTATAAAATAAACTTATTAAAAGTTTATAATTAAACTTATTTAACAAGGCCTCTTAACATATGAAGTCCAACCAGCTTCGACACCCTGAGCTTCACTGAGTTACGGATCCTGATTTGTATATCAATCAGCGGGCTTTGATACCAATTGTTAGGTCCCGAAATATCGTAGAAGGGGGGTTGAATACGATATTCACAATAATTTAAATTCTTTTCTTTCATTTTGCGGATAAATAAATTATTGCTTCAGAGTGGGTTTGGCCATTTGTAGTGTTTAGGTGAACTGCCTACTAATTTTCTGGGTGCCCGGATAAATCAATTAGGTTCAAGAAAATTAGTAGGTAAATTATGGAGACAAGTTTCCGGGAATATTACTCTCGTATTAATCCCAGAGGGTTTTGCTACACCCAGTTAAAATTAACTGGCTTCCAAAGAATAAATTAATTCTTTGCTACTAACACAAAAATATAAGGCTCAGTTCCTATACAAATATATCTAAATTAGTACAAGGAAAAACTGAGTCCGTAGGGAGTGATATCTAGGAGCCCTGTGCATTTTTCATTAAAGAACCGGGTCCTAATATCTGACCGGGAGCAAGGTATGGATGTGTATAAATTATATCTCTTGCTCCGGCCATGGCTGCTCTCTACATATTTTTGTTGAAGAAGACGACTCCTCAATTTAATTGGTGTAGACTTTAAATCAATAAAGTAGGCTGCTTGAATTTGATTGGCTAAGGGCTGAGTGGCGCTTACACAGCTGATATATAGGGGAGGCGCCACTTAAAACTTCAATTAAAATATTTATTAACTGCAAGTGGCGCCACTACAGGGGGCCAAGAGGGGAGGCGCCACTTAGAAAATATTTGATTAACATCAAATATAAGTGGCGCGTGAGAAGGTGAGTGGCGCTTCACTATTCACATGGTCAAAGTGCAGTTTGGTCACTGCACTTTGACCTCCTTCTCATTCTTTGATTGAAGTTTACCAACTTCCATTTCTTGTATCAAAGTCTTGTCGCAATACACCCTGTACCCTGAGTTGTTCCTGTTCTTCGACTGTAGTTCAGAAACCTTCACTTTTCGTATCAAGGTTGTGACACTTTGCACCCTGCACCCTTTGAGCTATTTAGCTGTTTAGCTGTTTGGCTATTAGCTGTTTAGCTGTTTGGCTGTAGCCTTTACAAATCACTTTTTCGTACCTTAATAAATAACCGTTGTTTCCAGGTACGTTCTTCAACTTAACAATTCTTCTATAGTTAATACTCAGATTCCTTTCACAAACCGCTGACGCCTAGTGCAACTGGTCTGGTTCACAGACGACTAACTTCGATCCAAGTCTTCGTATTATAGCCTTATTTGCATTGTTAAGTTTGCAGCAACTTCATTGCTTCGAACAATGACTGTCAATAAACACTGTAACTTCACTGGAATCTTTTCTGGTACTTAGACAACATCTCCATTATTACCACAATCTTGAATACTTCATTCTCTGTTCTTCACTGACGCTTGAACACTTAAATGAACTTCTTTCAGTGAGTATAGCTTCAAGACTGCAGTTGTCTTCTTAATCCTTTGTCTTTACCATGTCTTCAATTCTTCTAGATTCCTATGCTTCGAACACTGTCCATCTTCAATCAATGCCTTTACACTGAAATCTTCTTGTGGCACTTCTATACTGAATCTTCAACACTTCTGAAACCCTGAAAGTCTTTACACATTATTCTTCACTGAGGCATGAACATATTAATGAACTTCTTTCAGTGACCTATAGTGGACTTCAAAACTTCTTCTAATGTCTTGATTCACTGTATTTGCCTTGTCTTCATTTCTTCCTGATTTCTGTGTAGGCGTAGTATTATTTACATGTCCTGTTCTAGTGTTGAGTTATCACGATTACTATTTATACAGCTTCGTAATCTCAAACACATGGAAACAACATAACTCTTCTGGGACCATTCTTTGCTCATTTGAACTTGAACCTAATTCGTAACAACTTGAGGCTTCATCCTTGACTCGTTCGAACATGGAAACAACATGTGGCTTCATTCTTGACTCATTTGAATATGGAAACAAGTTGTAAACTCTTTTATGATCATTCTTGACTCGTTCGAACTTGCAAACAAGTTGTAGCTTCATTCTTGACTCATTTGAACATGGAAACAACTTGTAAACTCTTCTAGCATCATTCTTGACTTGTTCAAACTTGAAAAAAACTTATAGCTTCATTTTTGACTCGTTTATCACGGAAACAACTTGTAAACTCATGTAGGACCATTCTTGGCTCATTTGAACATGAAACCAATTCGTAACGATTTGAGGCTTCATTCTTGACTCGTTCGAACATGGAAATAACTTGTAGCTTCATCTTGACTTTTTGAACATGGAAACAACTTGTAACCTCTTGTAGCATTATTCTTGACTCGTTCGAGTTTGGAAACAACTTATAGCTTCATTCTCGACTCGTTTAACCGTGAAAACAACTTGTAACTTCATTCTTGACCCGTCTGAACTTGGAAACTTAGTGTAAAGTCTTGTAGCATCTTTCTTGACTCGTTCGAACTTGTATCTTCATTATTGACTCGTTTGCACATGGAAACTACTTGTAAACTCATGTAGGACCATTCTTGGCTTATTTTAACATGAAACGAATTCGTAAGCTTCATTCTTGACTCCGTTGAAGATGGAAACAACATAACTCTTCTGGGACCATTCTTGGCTCATTTGAACATGAACCTAATTCGTAACAATTTGAGGCTTCATTCTTTACTCGTTCGAACATGGAAACAACATGTGGCTTCATTCTTGACTCATTTGAATATGGAAACAAGTTGTAAACTCTTTTATGATCATTCTTGACTCGTTCGAACTTGCAAACAAGTTCTAGCTTCATTCTTGACTCATTTGAACATGGAAACAACTTGTAAACTCTTCTAGCATCATTCTTGACTTGTTCGAACTTGTAAAAAACTTATAACTTCGTTTTTGACTCGTTTATCATGGAAACAACTTGTAAACTCTTGTAGGACCATTCTTGGCTCATTTGAACATGAAACCAATTCGTAACAATTTGAGGCTTCATTCTTGGCTCATTTGAACATGAAACCAATTCGTAACAATTTGAGGCTTCATTCTTGACTCATTCGAACATGGAAAGAACTTGTAGCTTCATCTTGACTTGTTTGAACATGGAAACAACTTGTAAACTCTTGTAGCATTATTCTTGACTCGTTCGAGCTTGGAATCAACTTATAGCTTCATTCTCGACTCGTTTAACCGTGAAAAAAACTTGTAACTTCATTCTTGACCCGTCTGAACTTGGAAACTTGGTGTAAACTCTTGTAGCATCTTTCTAGACTCGTTCCAACTTGTATCTTCATTATTGACTCGTTTGCACATGGAAACTACTTGTAAACTCATATAGGATCATTCTCGGCTTATTTTAACATGAAACGAATTCGCAAGCTTCATTCTTGACTCCGTTGAACATGGAAACAACATAACTCTTCTGGGAACATTCTTCGCTCATTTGAACTTGAACCTAATTCGTAATAACTTGAGGCTTCATCCTTGACTCGTTCGAACATGGAAACAACATGTGGCTTCTTTCTTGACTCATTTGAATATGGAAACAAGTTGTAAACTCTTTTATGATCATTCTTGACTCGTTCGAACTTGCGAATAAGTTGTTGCTTCATTCCTGACTCATTTGAACATGGAAACAACTTTTAAACTCTTCAGCATCATTCTTGACTTGTTCGAACTTGGAAACAACTTATTGCTTCATTTTTGACTCGTTTATTGTGGCGCCCTCCCGATCCGGGGTCTAGATCGGGGCGTCACTGACACTCTATATGCATGCACCCTAAATAACATTAATAGAAAATACGCATAAATATGACCCCGACTACTCGCCTGGACCTTTCAAGGTAATGGTATGAAACAAGCACACAACTACATTCATTTATATTTAAATTACATCAACAAAATAATATTACAACTCCTGAAACAATCTCAAAGTCTACTAATAAATGTACAAGACTATACAAAGTCTTTTCCTTCCAACTCTGCCTCGATCCTACCTGTTCCCTCTCAGCCAGCCTAGCAAAGTTCATGTAAGACATGTTCTTCCGAGCAGTCTGCTTAATACGGACCATGATTCTCAAAAGCTGTAGATGTTAGAAAATAAAAGGATGAGCTACAAAAGCTCAGCAAGTAACCATACTGGTTAAAAACAGTTCTACAGGCTTATATATAATTTAAACAAAATCTTTTGCTCAAAACCATGCTTTAAATCATTACTGGACCTCATTGTCCCAAAATTTTAATTAACATACTAGTCAGGGTAATCATTACTCGCAAAACTTTCTTTTATAAAACTGCTGGCAGGGTTAAACAATTTCAATAACTGGTACAGAATAAACAAGAAGCTGGAAAATAATAACCAGGTGGAAATATAAGAGTAATCTGCAGGGTTAGATGGATAACAGGAAAATAATGTATAACAATTGAAACAAGGTCAATCCAAGATATGTCTGATAATTGAAGCTGTATGACAGGTTATAACGAGGCATTTCATTATTCATTACTAATCATTTCAAAATCCATTTGTATAAAACTGCCCTTTCATTAGGACTGATTCTTTCAAAACATTTTATAAAACTGTCCTCTCATTAGGACCTTGCTTTTCAAATCATCTATAAAATTGTCCTTTCATTAGGACCCTTTACTTTTCAAATCATTTATAAAACTGTCCTCTCATTAGGACCTTTTCTGTTTAAAACAATCATTTTGGTTGAAGTTTTCTCACAACGCCAGACAATACGGGTGATCAGCCACGTAAAGTCCCCATAACGGACTAAAGTCCCTCTGGACATAAGGAGTACTCATAAAGGCACTTATTGCCATTGGCCTTGGGCTATCTCATTATAGCCATTGACTATCTCATTATAGTCTACACATAAAAAGTGCTGGACCGGCGTCACTCGGCCTCTTACGCCTCCAACCTATAGGAATCCGTAGAAACCATTTTGATCGGAATTCCTATAATAACCAAAACCTTTCTTTTTAAATTACCAAATCATTTGATGAAAAAGACTTTTTGAAAGTCGGATTTCATATTTAAATCCCTTTTTAAAGATCAATAGACAGAGGTAAAGTTTATTCCAAAATATGACTCAAAACAAGTTGCTGTTGTGGTAAGGTAAGGTAAGCTGAGATCATAAACTGGGAATCAAAATTAGTTAAGTTGTGAAGTCAATGTGCGGGGTCAATCCATTGGTATAACAGTTGTTTTTGAAAACAGTTGTAAGGCATTAGGTCATGATAGTAGTTAGACAATAACAACAAGGTACTTTCAGGGTTTAAAGTTTAAGTAAACATAATTAAGGAAAATGGTGTAGACATGAGTCATAGTTCCAGGTTACTGATTTAAGATCTTTAAAACTAGTTGATAAGTTGTCGATTAACAGTACAGGGATTGAAAAGTTTAAAGTGTAATTGAAACTGATATAAGGTTGCAGTTTAAGTCAAACAATTAAAGTAAAGCAGGCTGTACTTTAAAATAGTTGAGATAAGATAACACAGTTGCGAGGTCATAAAGCAGTTTATAAAACAGTTCACTATGCAGTTCATAAAACAGGGTTTAAGTTGAAAGAGATTAGGCAGTAGTTACTTGCCTCAAATAAGGAATGCTACAGCTGTGGAACAGGTAGATCGTCTACACCAGACACTAACTCTCTACTTTAGCCTTCCCTTTGTCCTTCACCTCAATATCCTTCGTAGCTACACAAAAGTAATACTATTTCAGTATCTCATATACTCTCGACGTTCTCATTAACGTTTAACTACTCTACCCTTTCGTTAATTATAACCCTTAACACACATATATAACTCATAGTAGACATATTCTACTATAATCACTTCTATACTGGCAAACAAGTATCATGTAGACAATTAGATCATCTTCAATATTCCTGACTGATAGTCATTCCTATACAGAGGTGGTGTGCCAATAATGTTTTACAAAGTTGTTTTAGTTTTAGAAAATTTTGGCAGCACTTCCCCCGTAATTGGAGCTATCCGTCGGAATACAACCGACACAACCAAACATAATTGCCAATTATAACCACATTTGCATTAAATCTATATCAAACAAGCAATAGCTATAACAATATACAATACTATTATCATTCAAAATGACTGAAATAAATCCAAATATCATCTGCTTATTTATATAGTCAATTCAGTTCTTAATTCAATTCTATAACATAACCGTCAAAGTCCAATTATAATACTTATAATTCGAAGATGCCAATTAATCAATCCCCTTGTTTAACTACATATACAAATTGTCCAATTTACACACATACAATCATGCTCGCATCATTGCTAATCGAAAAAATCATACAATACAACCGGAGTTTTAAAAATTTGACATGCACAATTAATTAATCACAAATAGCATCATAATCCTCCTTATTAATACCATTTATAATTCAAACACATTCGGCAAAATGGCAATAAAGCATAGCCAAGCCAATAATAATCAGAAAAATGCTATACTAATCGGAAAAACGAAGTTATGGCCGGAAAATCCAAAACTTCAACATGAAATGTTCATAGCATCTAGCCTTGCCTATTTATATTATTTGCAATTGAAACATGTTCGACAAAATGGCAAAGAAGTGTAACTCAAGTAGAAATCGATCGGCAAAATCTATATACTAATCGAACATATAACATGCAATGCTATCTACTCATGGTATCAACTTTTAATAGCTGCTAGCATCCCAAATAGCTAATATGAGACCACCCAAATGAAGCCCAGTCGCCGACTCGCCGGAGCTCATCGCCGGCGACGGCAGTGAACAAACAAAGGCCCGATTATGGGTCCTTTGTGCCCCAACTGCTCCCAATTTGCAACCATAGCCAAACAAATATGCTATGAACACAACTATGGCGATCAATCGACTTGCATGCAACTCAAAATCCGGTAACTACCGGAAACACACACGGCATACAATATACATACGGCATATACATACATGCAAGCAAGACACATGGATGATATAGCATCTACAGCTCAATTACTAGCATATATCGAGGAAAACACATCAATTCACTTATACACACACACGCACGCTGCAGTTCTAGAGAGAGAGTCGACCTGGTACGCTAGTTGCAGAGCAAGAGGAGAAATGGGTGGGTGTTGCAGGTTATAACAAAAACAAGGGTAAAATAGTAATTTCACAATTCCCTTTTCTGAATTAAAACAATTTATAATTCGAATTTTTTATGTAATTGAAGTACAAAAATAAGTTTTATATTTTTAAAATTAAGAGCATGAATTTAGAAGCTTCCCCATATTTTTAAAATATTTTTCTGGTAAATAAATAATTAACTAAAAATCTTTGAAGTTTTAGCACAAAAATAGAAAATAAGAGTAGAAAAATCATTAAAAATAATATTGGGCTCGAATAAAATAAACCTTTAGTTTTCAAAAGTCTCAGAATATTTAAGAAACATTTTGAAACAGGTTTCATGATTTTTGGACATTCCAATAATTAAATATGGAATTTAGAAGAGTAATATTTCTAGAATAAAACAGGAATAAAAGATTTATATAAAATCACTGAGACTAGAATTAAATACATCACCATTTTTAGAAAGTCTCTAAAATCACATAGAAGCTACATATAAAATTTCATAATTATTGGAAACACCAATAATTTTATAAAAATCAAACAGTTACTCAATTAAGCATGAAAAATCAGTTAATCATTGAATTAAATCACTTAAGCATAATACAATCAAACAGACAGTCAACCAGACATATAAAATCACCACATATCATATCTTAACACATTAACACACATAACTCATATACCTCATATTATTCAAATAGATTTAATTACCTCAATCGTTACATTCTCCCCCCCTTAAAAAGATTCTGTCCCCAGAATCAGCCTAAGTAAACAAATAGGGATACTTCTCGAGCATTTCACTCTCAAGTTCCCAGGTGGATTCCTCAACTCGAGGATTTCTCCACAAAACCTTTACAAGCTTAACAGACTTATTCCTTAAAACTTTATCCTTACGATCCTGAATCTCTACAGGCTGTTCTACATAGGACAAGTCAGGTTGAATCTCCAAGGGTTCATATTCTATCACATGGCTCATATCAGGATTGTACTTTCGAAGCATAGACACGTGAAAAACATTGTGAATGTGCTGCATCTGCGGTGGTAGAGCCAATTCATATGCAACTTTCCCAACTTGCTTCAGAACTTCAAAAGGTCCTATATATCGTGGATTAAGCTTTCCTTTCTTGCCAAATCTACTAACACCTTTCCACGGAGAAATCTTTAACAACACTTGGTCACCTTCTTCAAAATTCATATCTTTCCTTGACTGGTCAGCATACTTCTTTTGTCTATCTTGAGCAGCTAACAATCTCTTCTGAATCAACTCAATCTTTTCTTTAGTTTGTTGAACCAACTCTGGACCCAAAATCTTACGCTCACCAACTTCATTCCAACACACTGGTGATCTGCATTTTCTTCCATACAAAGCTTCATACGGGGGCATCCCAATACTAGCATGATAACTGTTATTATAAGAAAATTCCACCAATGGTAGATGCTCGTCCCAACTTCCTTCAAAATCTAAGGCACAAACTCTTAACATATCTTCAATGGTTTGGATTGTCCTTTCACTCTGGCCATCTGTTTGAGGATGATACGCAGTACTCATATTCAGCCTTGTTCCCAAACATTCTTGAAATTTCTTCCAAAATCTTGAATTGAACCTCGGGTCTCTGTCTGACACTATTGATACAGGAACACCATGTCGCATCACAATCTCTTTCAGATACAAATGAACCAACCTGTCCAGTGAAAATCTTTCGTTGATCGGTAGAAAGTGCGCTGACTTGGTCAATCTGTCTATTATTACCCAGATAGCATCATGATTAGCTTTAGTCCTTGGTAGACCTACTACAAAATCCATAGCAAGATTCTCCCATTTCCATTCTGGAATCTCTAGTGGTTGCAACAATCCGCTGGGCCTCTGGTGTTCAGCTTTGACTCTCTGGCATGTATAACATTTACTGATCCACTCTGCCACATCTCTTTTCATGTTGGGCCACCAAAAATTTTCCTTCAAGTCTTTATACATCTTTGTGCTTCCTGGATGAATAGAGTATCTTGAACTATGTGCATCATGCAAAATCTCATTCTTGAGCTCTTGAACATTGGGGATCCAAATTCGTGAGGAAAACCTAAAGATTCCTTTATCGTCCTTCTGACTTTTTAACTCTTCTCCAGTCAACTTGGTTCTGTCTTGACTCATCATCTGTTCTTGACATCTCTTGATCTTTTCTAACAATTCTGGCTGAAAAGTCATTGTATACACCATCTCTTCCACTGAATCCGAATCACATACCTCTATTTCCAATTTCTCAAACTCTTTGATCAATTCTTCAGACGAAACCATTATATTCAATCTTTCTTTTCTACTTAAAGCATCTGCTACAACATTCGCCTTGCCTGGATGATAGTTGATTGTGCAGTCATAGTCCTTGATCAACTCTAACCATCTTCTCTGTCTCATATTCAATTCTTTCTGAGTAAAGATATACTTCAAACTCTTATGGTCAGTAAAAATCTCACACTTTTCTCCGTACAAATAGTGCCTCCAAATCTTCAATGCAAATACGATGGCAGCTAATTCCAGATCATGTGTAGGATACTTCAATTCATGAGGTCTTAACTGCCTGGAAGCATATGCAATAACTTTCCCATGTTGCATCAGAACACATCCCAAGCCTTTGAGTGAAGCGTCACTGTAGATGACAAAATTTCCTTGATCGTCTGGTAACACCAAAACTGGGGCAGACACTAGTCTCCTCTTTAACTCTTCAAAACTTTCTTCACACTTCTCATTCCATACAAACTTTTCGTTCTTCCTTGTCAACTTGGTCATAGGGGTAGCTATCTTAGAGAAATCTTGAACAAATCTTCGATAGTATCCCGCTAAACCCAGAAAACTTCTGACTTCTGTTGGAGTCCGTGGCCTTTCCCATTTCATCACTGCTTCTATCTTTGCCGGATCAACTTTGATGCCTTCTCTGCTAACAACATGACCTAAGAATTGCACCTCCTTCAACCAAAATTCACATTTTGAAAACTTCGCATACAGCTTTTCCTTTCGTAAAGTTTCTAAAGCAATTCTCAAATGATCTGCATGCTCTTCTTCTGACTTAGAATATATTAGGATATCGTCGATGAAAACAATCACAAACTTGTCTAAATATTTCTTAAAGACTCTGTTCATTAGATCCATAAACGCTGCTGGGGCATTTGTCAATCCAAAAGCCATAACTAAAAATTCATAGTGTCCGTACCTTGTTCTGAATGCTGTTTTAGATACATCTTCAGGTTTGATCTTGAGTTGATGGTATCCGGACCTTAAATCAATTTTTGAGAACCATTCGGCTCCTTTCAGCTGGTCGAAAAGATCATCTATTCTCGGTAACGGGTACTTATTCTTGATGGTTAGCTTATTTAATTCTCGGTAATCTATGCACAACCTCATGCTTCCATCCTTCTTCTTAACAAACAACACTGGTGCTCCCCAAGGGGACACACTAGGCCTTATAATTCCTTTATCCAAGAGATCTTGTATTTGACTCGCCAACTCTTTCATCTCAACTGGCGCCATTCTGTACGGAGCTTTGGAAACTGGCTCAGTGCCTGGAGCTAAATCAATGGAGAATTCTATTTCCCTATCGGAAGGTAAGCCTGGTAATTCATCTGGAAACACATCGGGAAATTCATTGACGATAGGAACATCTTCTAACTGAACTGACTTCTTCTCAGTGTCTACAACATAGGCTAGGTAAGCCTCACATCCTTGACGCAGAAATCTCTTTGCCTGAACAATATTCAAAAACTTCTTGACTTGTCGGGTACCTCGAAATTCAACTTCTTCTCCTTCTAGGGTTTTCAACTTTAACCTCTTATTCCTACAATCTATTTGAGCTTTGTATTCGGACAACCAATCCATCCCTAGAATTACATCAAATTCACCTAACTTAAAAGGTATTAAGTTAGCAAGAAAATGACAACTGCCTATTTCAATGTCACAACTAGGACAAACTTGGCTTACTGGAATCGTTGCCTGGTTAGCTACTTCTATAACTAAGGCTTGATCCAAAGGTCGGACTTCACATTGCAATTTACCAAGAAAATCTTGAGACACAAAAGACTTAGTAGCTCCTGAATCAATCAATACACTAGCTTGCACTGAGTTAACAGGAAGTGTACCTGATATCACATCTACGTCCTGAATAGCTTCTTTCTGAGTCATGTTAAAGGTTCTGGCTCTAGATTGATGTGCTGATGATTGAGACGGAGTTCCAGCTATTCGGAGAACATTGGTAGGCTGTGTAGGTTCCTTGCATTCCCTTGCTATGTGACCTAGCTTGCCACACTTATAGCATTTGATCCCTGACTTTTGATTTTGATTCTGACTCTGACTGTTGCATTCCGCTGCATAATGTCCTTTCCTGTTGCATTTGAAGCAGGTGATATTGGGCTTATTACAAACTCCAGAGTGCTTCCTTCCACAAATTTTGCATTCAGGAACAAATTGTCTGATGGCCTTCGGCTGGTTGAAACCTTGAGCTTTATTGTTTTGTCTTCCTCTTCCATCATTATCATTCTTGATCTGCTGGGAATCACTTCTCTGACCTTCTGGCCTTCTATGAAACTTATTTCTAAAATTACCTTGTCCCTGACTGTCTTCCCTAGCACCAAACTTTCTTTTTCTGTTATCCTTCTCTTTCTGGGACATGTCACTTTCTCCTTCCACGATCATTGCTTTTTGAACTATTGCAGTAAAGCTTTGCAGCTCAAAAACTGCTACCCTACTTCTAATCCATGGCCTTAGGCCTTGCTGAAACCTCTTAGCCTTCTTGACATCAGTGTTGACAAATTCTGGCACAAATCTGGCCATCTCAGAAAACTTGGCCTCGTACTCTGCTACACTCATACCTCCTTGCTTCAATTCTAGAAATTTAATTTCCATCTGGTCCTTCATGAAACTAGGAAAGTACTTTTCTAAAAACAATTCTGTAAACCGATCCCAAGAAATCACACCTTCCCCCTGAAGCATCTTCGTAGACTCCCACCAGTAACCGGCTTCAGCTTTAAGAAAGTAACTAGCATACTCAGTCTTCTTATCTTCATCTACGTCTACTAACTGAAAAGCTTTTTCCATTTCCTTAAGCCAAGTTTGGGCTTCTACTGGGTTTGTGGATCCTTTAAATTCAGGTGGTTTCACGGCTTGAAAAGATTTAAAAGTAACTGCTGGGGGTGCAGAAGGTCTTTGCTGTTGCTGAGTTAAAAGGGCTGTCTGCTGTTGTAGCAGCTGAATGAGTTGGGCAACTGTAGGGTCCATAGGATTTTGATCTTGAGTATTTTGGTTCTGAGACGAATTTGAGGTGTTTCTTTTTCTTGGCGGCATTTACTATAGGGGAAACAAGCAACTTATTAAGCAATACACTACACCATATTGTAAACAGTTCAAATACTTTTAAAATCATTTGAGCATTAAAACTCTATTTTAGAAATCAATCTTGTAGCATCATTACTACATAAGTTGCCTGTACAACAAGGATATAAAGGTTCTATCGAAAACAGGTTAGCACAACAGGTATAAATAAGGTACTGGTAAAGGTAAGGAACAGTTTATGGTCAAATGTGCGAAAAAGTAAATGACAGATATATCGGAAGATACTGAACTGAAAAGCAAACATACATAGATACGGAAAGGTACCAAAGTGCAAGATAGTCAAAATACAAACACGAAATAAAAGTACTGGGAAGAAAACAGAAATAACATATAGGCAAGGGTGCTAGAGGGCTCTAACAAATGTCCCTTCTAACACTCAAACATCCTGACATCTAATCACCCCTGTGATCCCTGTCTCTGGCTGCCCTGAGTCCAATCAGCAGTCTACTAAGCACACGGGTTAACTCTCCTGCCCGTTCCGCCACATCGTCTGGAAATGCCCTAGCTGCAATCTGCCTACGTCCCTCCTCCTCAACAGCTCTAATGCGATCCTCCCACCACTCGACAGGATGCTCGGGAACTCTCAGCTGGCCTCGGGTAATAGCTGGCCTATAAACTCTACGGCGAATAGGGGTACAAGCACTCCCTGAGGGTAGGTCAGGCTGAGCAACGGGCTCAGGAATCAACTCCTCCTCGCTCTCAGAACTGGATATGACTATAACATCATCGTCAGAATCCGAAGAAGAAGAATCAGAGGAACTAGGAGAGGGTGGTGGTTGTGAAACAATACCACGAGCCTGCAATAATATAATATGTAAAGCAAAAGGGATAAGATCACCTTAAATCTACAGTTAAAATCCTAATATCTAAACCACTCTTCGATATCTAATCCTATCTTACCATTACTCTCTCTTCTGTTATTAAATGATCTACTTGTTTAACTTAGTCCTGGCTTGTTTCAGTGACCAAAACCTTAGCTCTGATACCAACCTGTGGCGCCCTCCCGATCCGGGGTCTAGATCGGGGCGTCACTGACACTCTATATGCATGCACCCTAAATAACATTAATAGAAAATACGCATAAATATGACCCCGACTACTCGCCTGGACCTTTCAAGGTAATGGTATGAAACAAGCACACAACTACATTCATTTATATTTAAATTACATCAACAAAATAATATTACAACTCCTGAAACAATCTCAAAGTCTACTAATAAATGTACAAGACTATACAAAGTCTTTTCCTTCCAACTCTGCCTCGATCCTACCTGTTCCCTCTCAGCCAGCCTAGCAAAGTTCATGTAAGACATGTTCTTCCGAGCAGTCTGCTTAATACGGACCATGATTCTCAAAAGCTGTAGATGTTAGAAAATAAAAGGATGAGCTACAAAAGCTCAGCAAGTAACCATACTGGTTAAAAACAGTTCTACAGGCTTATATATAATTTAAACAAAATCTTTTGCTCAAAACCATGCTTTAAATCATTACTGGACCTCATTGTCCCAAAATTTTAATTAACATACTAGTCAGGGTAATCATTACTCGCAAAACTTTCTTTTATAAAACTGCTGGCAGGGTTAAACAATTTCAATAACTGGTACAGAATAAACAAGAAGCTGGAAAATAATAACCAGGTGGAAATATAAGAGTAATCTGCAGGGTTAGATGGATAACAGGAAAATAATGTATAACAATTGAAACAAGGTCAATCCAAGATATGTCTGATAATTGAAGCTGTATGACAGGTTATAACGAGGCATTTCATTATTCATTACTAATCATTTCAAAATCCATTTGTATAAAACTGCCCTTTCATTAGGACTGATTCTTTCAAAACATTTTATAAAACTGTCCTCTCATTAGGACCTTGCTTTTCAAATCATCTATAAAATTGTCCTTTCATTAGGACCCTTTACTTTTCAAATCATTTATAAAACTGTCCTCTCATTAGGACCTTTTCTGTTTAAAACAATCATTTTGGTTGAAGTTTTCTCACAACGCCAGACAATACGGGTGATCAGCCACGTAAAGTCCCCATAACGGACTAAAGTCCCTCTGGACATAAGGAGTACTCATAAAGGCACTTATTGCCATTGGCCTTGGGCTATCTCATTATAGCCATTGACTATCTCATTATAGTCTACACATAAAAAGTGCTGGACCGGCGTCACTCGGCCTCTTACGCCTCCAACCTATAGGAATCCGTAGAAACCATTTTGATCGGAATTCCTATAATAACCAAAACCTTTCTTTTTAAATTACCAAATCATTTGATGAAAAAGACTTTTTGAAAGTCGGATTTCATATTTAAATCCCTTTTTAAAGATCAATAGACAGAGGTAAAGTTTATTCCAAAATATGACTCAAAACAAGTTGCTGTTGTGGTAAGGTAAGGTAAGCTGAGATCATAAACTGGGAATCAAAATTAGTTAAGTTGTGAAGTCAATGTGCGGGGTCAATCCATTGGTATAACAGTTGTTTTTGAAAACAGTTGTAAGGCATTAGGTCATGATAGTAGTTAGACAATAACAACAAGGTACTTTCAGGGTTTAAAGTTTAAGTAAACATAATTAAGGAAAATGGTGTAGACATGAGTCATAGTTCCAGGTTACTGATTTAAGATCTTTAAAACTAGTTGATAAGTTGTCGATTAACAGTACAGGGATTGAAAAGTTTAAAGTGTAATTGAAACTGATATAAGGTTGCAGTTTAAGTCAAACAATTAAAGTAAAGCAGGCTGTACTTTAAAATAGTTGAGATAAGATAACACAGTTGCGAGGTCATAAAGCAGTTTATAAAACAGTTCACTATGCAGTTCATAAAACAGGGTTTAAGTTGAAAGAGATTAGGCAGTAGTTACTTGCCTCAAATAAGGAATGCTACAGCTGTGGAACAGGTAGATCGTCTACACCAGACACTAACTCTCTACTTTAGCCTTCCCTTTGTCCTTCACCTCAATATCCTTCGTAGCTACACAAAAGTAATACTATTTCAGTATCTCATATACTCTCGACGTTCTCATTAACGTTTAACTACTCTACCCTTTCGTTAATTATAACCCTTAACACACATATATAACTCATAGTAGACATATTCTACTATAATCACTTCTATACTGGCAAACAAGTATCATGTAGACAATTAGATCATCTTCAATATTCCTGACTGATAGTCATTCCTATACAGAGGTGGTGTGCCAATAATGTTTTACAAAGTTGTTTTAGTTTTAGAAAATTTTGGCAGCACTTCCCCCGTAATTGGAGCTATCCGTCGGAATACAACCGACACAACCAAACATAATTGCCAATTATAACCACATTTGCATTAAATCTATATCAAACAAGCAATAGCTATAACAATATACAATACTATTATCATTCAAAATGACTGAAATAAATCCAAATATCATCTGCTTATTTATATAGTCAATTCAGTTCTTAATTCAATTCTATAACATAACCGTCAAAGTCCAATTATAATACTTATAATTCGAAGATGCCAATTAATCAATCCCCTTGTTTAACTACATATACAAATTGTCCAATTTACACACATACAATCATGCTCGCATCATTGCTAATCGAAAAAATCATACAATACAACCGGAGTTTTAAAAATTTGACATGCACAATTAATTAATCACAAATAGCATCATAATCCTCCTTATTAATACCATTTATAATTCAAACACATTCGGCAAAATGGCAATAAAGCATAGCCAAGCCAATAATAATCAGAAAAATGTTATACTAATCGGAAAAACGAAGTTATGGCCGGAAAATCCAAAACTTCAACATGAAATGTTCATAGCATCTAGCCTTGCCTATTTATATTATTTGCAATTGAAACATGTTCGACAAAATGGCAAAGAAGTGTAACTCAAGTAGAAATCGATCGGCAAAATCTATATACTAATCGAACATATAACATGCAATGCTATCTACTCATGGTATCAACTTTTAATAGCTGCTAGCATCCCAAATAGCTAATATGAGACCACCCAAATGAAGCCCAGTCGCCGACTCGCCGGAGCTCATCGCCGGCGACGGCAGTGAACAAACAAAGGCCCGATTATGGGTCCTTTGTGCCCCAACTGCTCCCAATTTGCAACCATAGCCAAACAAATATGCTATGAACACAACTATGGCGATCAATCGACTTGCATGCAACTCAAAATCCGGTAACTACCGGAAACACACACGGCATACAATATACATACGGCATATACATACATGCAAGCAAGACACATGGATGATATAGCATCTACAGCTCAATTACTAGCATATATCGAGGAAAACACATCAATTCACTTATACACACACACGCACGCTGCAGTTCTAGAGAGAGAGTCGACCTGGTACGCTAGTTGCAGAGCAAGAGGAGAAATGGGTGGGTGTTGCAGGTTATAACAAAAACAAGGGTAAAATAGTAATTTCACAATTCCCTTTTCTGAATTAAAACAATTTATAATTCGAATTTTTTATGTAATTGAAGTACAAAAATAAGTTTTATATTTTTAAAATTAAGAGCATGAATTTAGAAGCTTCCCCATATTTTTAAAATATTTTTCTGGTAAATAAATAATTAACTAAAAATCTTTGAAGTTTTAGCACAAAAATAGAAAATAAGAGTAGAAAAATCATTAAAAATAATATTGGGCTCGAATAAAATAAACCTTTAGTTTTCAAAAGTCTCAGAATATTTAAGAAACATTTTGAAACAGGTTTCATGATTTTTGGACATTCCAATAATTAAATATGGAATTTAGAAGAGTAATATTTCTAGAATAAAACAGGAATAAAAGATTTATATAAAATCACTGAGACTAGAATTAAATACATCACCATTTTTAGAAAGTCTCTAAAATCACATAGAAGCTACATATAAAATTTCATAATTATTGGAAACACCAATAATTTTATAAAAATCAAACAGTTACTCAATTAAGCATGAAAAATCAGTTAATCATTGAATTAAATCACTTAAGCATAATACAATCAAACAGACAGTCAACCAGACATATAAAATCACCACATATCATATCTTAACACATTAACACACATAACTCATATACCTCATATTATTCAAATAGATTTAATTACCTCAATCGTTACATTTATCATGGAAACAACTTGTAAACTCTTGTAGGACCATTCTTGGCTCATTTGAACATGAAACCAATTCATAACAATTTGAGGCTTTATTCTTGACTCGTTCGAACATGGAAATAACTTGTAGCTTCATCTTGACTTTTTGAACATGGAAACAACTTGTAACCTCTTGTAGCATTATTCTTGACTCGTTCGAGTTGGGAAACAACTTATAGCTTCATTCTCGACTCGTTTAACCGTGAAAACAACTTGTAACTTCATTCTTGACCCGTCTGAACTTGGAAACTTAGTGTAAACTCTTGTAGCATCTTTCTTCACTCGTTCGAACTTGTATCTTCATTATTGACTCGTTTGCACATGGAAACAACTTGTAAACTCATGTAGGACCATTCTTGGCTTATTTTAACATGAAACGAATTCGTAAGCTTCATTCTTGACTCCGTTGAACATGGAAACAACATAACTCTTCTGGGACCATTCTTGGCTCATTTGAACATGAAACCAATTCGTAACAAGTTGAGGCTTCATTCTTGGCTCATTTGAACATGAAACCAATTCGTAACAATTTGAGGCTTCATTCTTGACTCATTCGAACATGGAAATAACTTGTAGTTTCATCTTGACTTGTTTGAACATGGAAATAACTTGTAACCTCTTGTAGCATTATTCTTGACTCGTTCGAGCTTGAAATCAACTTATAGCTTCATTCTCGACTCGTTTAACCATGAAAACAACTTGTAGCTTCATTCTTGACCCGTCTGAACTTGGAAACTTGGTGTAAACTCTTGTAGCATCGTTCTTGACTCGTTCGAACTTGTATCTTCATTATTGACTCGTTTGCACATGGAAACTACTTGTAAACTCATGTAGGACCATTCTCGGCTTATTTTAACATGAAACTAATTCGTAAGCTTCATTCTTGACTCCGTTGAACATTGAAACAACATAACTCTTCTGGGACCATTTTTGGATCATTTGAACTTGAACCTAATTCGTAACAATTTGAGGCTTCATTCTTGACTCGTTAGAACATGGAAGCAACATGTGGCTTCATTCTTGACTCATTTGAATATGGAAAAAACATGTAAACTCTTGTATTATCATTCTTGACTCGTTCGAACTTGCGAATAAGTTGTAGCTTCATTCTTGACTCATTTGAACATGGAAACAACTTTTAAACTCTTCTAGCATCATTCTTGACTTGTTTGAACTTGTAAACAACTTGTAAATAATCATTTTTGACTCGTTTATCATGGAAACAACTTGTAAACTCTTGTAGGACCATTCTTGGCTCATTTGAACATGAAACCAATTCGTAACAATTTGAGGCTTCATTCTTGACTTGTTCGAACATGGAAATAACTTGTAGCTTCATCTTGCTTCTTTGACCATGGAAACAACTTGTAAACTCTTGTAGCATTATTCTTGACTCGTTCGAGCTTGGAAACAACATATAGCTTCATTCTCGACTCGTTTAACCGTGAAAACAACTTGTAGCTACATTCTTGACCCGTTTGAACTTGGAAACTACTTGTAAACTCTTGTAGCATCTTTCTTGATTCGTTCGAACTTATATCTTCATTATTGACTCGTTTCCACATGGAAACAACTTGTAAACTCATGTAGGACCATTCTGGGCTTATTTTTACATGAAATGAATTCGTAAGCTTCATTCTTGACTCCGTTGAAGATGGAAACAACATAACTCTTCTGGGACCATTCTTGGCTCATTTGAACATGAACCTAATTCGTAACAATTTGAGGCTTCATTCTTTACTCGTTCGAACATGGAAACAACATGTGGCTTCATTCTTTACTCATTTGAATATGGAAACAACTTGTAAACTCTTGTATGATCATTCTTGATACTTTTAAACTTGCAAACAAGTTGTAGCTTCATTCTTGACTCATTTGAACATGGAAACAACTTGTAAACTCTTCTAGCATCATTCTTGACTTGTTCGAACTTGTAAAAAACTTATAACTTCGTTTTTGACTCGTTTATCATGGAAACAACTTGTAAACTCTTGTAGGACCATTCGTGGCTCATTTGAACATGAAACCAATTCGTAACAAGTTGAGGCTTCATTCTTGGCTCATTTAAACATGAAACCAATTCGTAACAATTTGAGGCTTCATTCTTGACTCATTCGAACATGGAAATAACTTGTAGATTCATCTTGACTTGTTTGAACATGGAAATAACTTGTAACCTCTTGTAGCATTATTATTGACTCGTTCGAGCTTGAAATCAACTTATAGCTTCATTCTCGACTCCTTTAACCATGAAAACAACTTGTAGCTTCATTCTTGACCCGTCTGAACTTGGAAACTTGGTGTAAACTCTTGTAGCATCGTTCTTGACTCGTTCGAACTTGTATCTTCTTTATTGACTCGTTTGCACATGGAAACTACTTGTAAACTCATGTAAGACCATTCTCGGCTTATTTTAACATGAAACTAATTCGTAAGCTTCATTCTTGACTCCGTTGAACATTGAAACAACATAACTCTTCTGGGACCATTTTTGGATCATTTGAACTTGAACCTAATTCGTAACAATTTGAGGCTTCATTCTTGACTCGTTAGAACATGGAAGCAACATGTGGCTTCATTCTTGACTCATTTGAATATGGAAAAAACATGTAAACTCTTGTATTATCATTCTTGACTCGTTCGAACTTGCGAATAAGTTGTAGCTTCATTCTTGACTCATTTGAACATGGAAACAACTTTTAAACTCTTCTAGCATCATTCTTGACTTGTTCGAACTTGTAAACAACTTGTAAATAATCATTTTTGACTCGTTTATCATGGAAACAACTTGTAAACTCTTGTAGGACCATTCTTGGCTCATTTGAACATGAAACCAATTCGTAACAATTTGAGGCTTCATTCTTGACTTGTTCGAACATGGAAATAACTTGTAGCTTCATCTTGCTTCTTTGAACATGGAAACAACTTGTAAACTCTTGTAGCATTATTCTTGACTCGTTCGAGCTTGGAAACAACATATAGCTTCATTCTCGACTCGTTTAACCGTGAAAACAACTTGTAGCTACATTCTTGACCCGTTTGAACTTGGAAACTACTTGTAAACTCTTGTAGCATCTTTCTTGATTCGTTCGAACTTATATCTTCATTATTGACTCGTTTGCACATGGAAACAACTTGTAAACTCATGTAGGACCATTCTGGGCTTATTTTTACATGAAATGAATTCGTAAGCTTCATTCTTGACTCCGTTGAAGATGGAAACAACATAACTCTTCTGGGACCATTCTTGGCTTATTTGAACATGAACCTAATTCGTAACAATTTGAGGCTTCATTCTTTACTCGTTCAAACATGGAAACAACATGTGGCTTCATTCTTTACTCATTTGAATATGGAAACAACTTGTAAACTCTTGTATGATCATTCTTGATACTTTTAAACTTGCAAACAAGTTGTAGCTTCATTCTTGACTCATTTGAACATGGAAACAACTTGTAAACTCTTCTAGCATCATTCTTGACTTGTTCGAACTTGTAAAAAACTTATAACTTCGTTTTTGACTCGTTTATCATGGAAACAACTTGTAAACTCTTGTAGGACCATTCGTGGCTCATTTGAACATGAAACCAATTCGTAACAAGTTGAGGCTTCATTCTTGGCTCATTTAAACATGAAACCAATTCGTAACAATTTGAGGCTTCATTCTTGACTCATTCGAACATGGAAATAACTTGTAGATTCATCTTGACTTGTTTGAACATGGAAATAACTTGTAACCTCTTGTAGCATTATTATTGACTCGTTCGAGCTTGAAATCAACTTATAGCTTCATTCTCGACTCGTTTAACCATGAAAACAACTTGTAGCTTCATTCTTGACCCGTCTGAACTTGGAAACTTGGTGTAAACTCTTGTAGCATCGTTCTTGACTCGTTCGAACTTGTATCTTCATTATTGACTCGTTTGCACATGGAAACTACTTGTAAACTCATGTAGGACCATTCTCGGCATATTTTAACATGAAACTAATTCGTAAGCTTCATTCTTGACTCCGTTGAACATGGAAACAACATAACTCTTCTGGGACCATTCTTGGCTCATTTGAACATGAACCTAATTCGTAACAATTTGAGGCTTCATTCTTTACTCGTTCGAACATGGAAACAACATGTGGCTTCATTCTTTACTCATTTGAATATGGAAACAACTTGTAAACTCTTGTATGATCATTCTTGATACTTTTAAACTTGCAAACAAGTTGTAGCTTCATTCTTGACTCATTTGAACATGGAAACAACTTGTAAACTCTTCTAGCATCATTCTTGACTTGTTCGAACTTGTAAAAAACTTATAACTTCGTTTTTGACTCGTTTATCATGGAAACAACTTGTAAACTCTTGTAGGACCATTCGTGGCTCATTTGAACATGAAACCAATTCGTAACAAGTTGAGGCTTCATTCTTGGCTCATTTGAACATGAAACCAATTCGTAACAATTTGAGGCTTCATTCTTGACTCATTCGAACATGGAAATAACTTGTAGATTCATCTTGACTTGTTTGAACATGGAAATAACTTGTAACCTCTTGTAGCATTATTCTTGACTCGTTCGAGCTTGAAATCAACTTATAGCTTCATTCTCGACTCGTTTAACCATGAAAACAACTTGTAGCTTCATTCTTGACCCGTCTGAACTTGGAAACTTGGTGTAAACTCTTGTAGCATCGTTCTTGACTCGTTCGAACTTGTATCTTCATTATTGACTCGTTTGCACATGGAAACTACTTGTAAACTCATATAGGACCATTCTCGGCTTATTTTAACATGAAACTAATTCGTAAGCTTCATTCTTGACTCCGTTGAACATTTAAACAACATAACTCTTCTGGGACCAATTTTGGATCATTTGAACTTGAACCTAATTCGTAACAATTTGATGCTTCATTCTTGACTCATTAGAACATGGAAACAACATGTGGCTTCATTCTTGACTCATTTGAATATGGAAAAAACATGTAAACTCTTGTATTATCATTCTTGACTCGTTCGAACTTGCGAATAAGTTGTAGCTTCATTCTTGACTCATTTGAAGATGGAAACAACTTGTAAACTCTTCTAGCATCATTCTTGACTTGTTCGAACTTGTAAACAACTTATTGCTTCATTTTTGACTCGTTTATCATGGAAATAACTTGTAAACTCTTGTAGGATCATTCTTGGCTCATTTGAACATGAAACCAATTCGTAACAATTTGAGGCTTCATTCTTGACTCGTTCGAACATGGAAATAACTTGTAGCTTCATCTTGCTGATTTGAACATGGAAACAACTTGTAAACTTTTGTAGCATTATTCTTGACTCGTTCGAGCTTGGAAACAACTTATAGCTCCATTCTCGACTCGTTTAACCGTGAAAACAACTTGTAGCTTCATTCTTGACCCGTTTGAACTTGGAAATACTTGTAAACTCTTGTAGCATCTTTCTTGACTCGTTCGAACTTGTATCTTCATTATTGACTCGTTTGCACATGGAAACAACTTGTAAACTCATGTAGGACCATTCTTGGCTTATTTTAACATGAAACGAATTCGTAAGCTTCATTCTTGACTCCATTGAACATGGAAACAACATAACTCTTCTGGGACCATTCTTCGCTCATTTGAACTTGAACCTAATTCATAACAATTTGATTCTTCATCCTTGACTCGTTCGAAGATGGAAACACCATGTGGCTTCATTCTTGACTCATTTGAATATGGAAACAACTTGTAAACACTTGTTTGATCATTCTTGACTCGTTCGAACTTGCAAACAAGTTGTAGCTTCATTCTTGACTCATTTGAACATGGAAACAACTTGTAAATTCTTCTAGCATCATTCTTGACTTGTTCGAACTTGCAAACAAGTTGTAGCTTCATTCTTGACTCATTTGAACATGGAAACAACTTGTAAACTCTTCTAGCATCATTCTTGACTTGTTCGAACTTGTAAAAAACTTATAGCTTCATTTTTGACTCGTTTATCATGGAAACAACTTGTAAACTCTTGTAGGACCATTCTTGGCTTATTTGAACATGAAACCAATTCGTAACAATTTGAGGCTTCATTCTTGACTCGTTCGAACATGGAAATAACTTGTAGCTTCATCTTGCTTCTTTGAACATGGAAACAACTTGTAAACTCTTGTAGCATTATTCTTGACTCGTTCGAGCTTGGAAACAACATATAGCTTCATTCTCGACTCGTTTAACCGTGAAAACAACTTGTAGCTGCATTCTTGACCCGTTTGAACTTGGAAACTACTTGTAAACTCTTGTAGCATCTTTCATGATTCGTTCGAACTTATATCTTCATTATTGACTCGTTTGCACATGGAAACAACTTGTAAACTCATGTAGGACCATTCTGGGCTTATTTTTACATGAAATGAATTCGTAAGCTTCATTCTTGACTCCGTTGAAGATGGAAACAACAAAACTCTTCTGGGACCATTCTTGGCTCATTTGAACATGAACCTTATTCGTAACAATTTGAGGCTTCATTCTTGACTCATTCGAACATGGAAACAACATGTGGCTTCTTTCTTGACTCATTTGAATATGGAAACAAGTTGTAAACTCTTTTATGATCATTCTTGACTCGTTCGAACTTGCGAATAAGTTGTTGCTTCATTCTTGACTCATTTGAACATGGAAACAACTTTTAAACTCTTCAGCATCATTCTTGACTTGTTCGAACTTGGAAACAACTTATTGCTTCCTTTTTGACTCGTTTATCATGGAAACAACTTGTAAACTCTTGTAGGACCATTCTTGGCTCATTTGAACATGAAACCAATTCGTAACAATTTGAGGCTTTATTCTTGACTCGTTCGAACATGGAAATAACTTGTAGCTTCATCTTGACTTTTTGAACATGGAAACAACTTGTAACATCTTATAGCATTATTCTTGACTCGTTCGAGTTGGGAAACAACTTATAGCTTCATTCTCGACTCGTTTAACCGTGAAAACAACTTCTAACTTCATTCTTGACCCGTCTGAACTTGGAAACTTAGTGTAAACTCTTGTAGCATCTTTCTTCACTCGTTCGAACTTGTATCTTCATTATTGACTCGTTTGCACATGGAAACAACTTGTAAACTCATGTAGGACCATTCTTGGCTTATTTTAACATGAAACGAATTCGTAAGCTTCATTCTTGACTCCGTTGAACATGGAAACAACATAACTCTTCTGGGACCATTCTTGGCTCATTTGAACATGAACCTAATTCGTAACAATTTGAGGCTTCATTCTTTACTCGTTCGAACATGGAAACAACATGTGGCTTCATTCTTTACGCATTTGAATATGGAAACAACTTGTAAACTCTTGTATGATCATTCTTGATACTTTTAAACTTGCAAACAAGTTGTAGCTTCATTCTTGACTCATTTGAACATGGAAACAACTTGTAAACTCTTCTAGCATCATTCTTGACTTGTTCGAACTTGTAAAAAACTTATAACTTCGTTTTTGACTCGTTTATCATGGAAACAACTTGTAAACTCTTGTAGGACCATTCTTGGCTCATTTGAACATGAAACCAATTCGTAACAAGTTGAGGCTTCATTCTTGGCTCATTTGAACATGAAACCAATTCGTAACAATTTGAGGCTTCATTCTTGACTCATTCGAACATGGAAATAACTTGTAGCTTCATCTTGACTTGTTTGAACATGGAAATAACTTGTAACCTCTTGTAGCATTTTTCTTGACTCGTTCGAGCTTGAAATCAACTTATAGCTTCATTCTCGACTCGTTTAACCATGAAAACAACTTGTAGCTTCATTCTTGACCCGTCTGAACTTGGAAACTTGGTGTAAACTCTTGTAGCATCTTTCTTGACTCGTTCGAACTTGTATCTTCATTATTGACTCGTTTGCACATGGAAACTACTTGTAAACTCATGTAGGACCATTCTCGGCTTATTTTAACATGAAACTAATTCGTAAGCTTCAATCTTGACTCCGTTGAACATTGAAACAACATAACTCTTCTGGGACCATTTTTGGATCATTTGAACTTGAACCTAATTCGTAACAATTTGAGGCTTCATTCTTGACTCGTTAGAACATGGAAACAACATGTGGCTTCATTCTTGACTCATTTGAATATGGAAAAAACATGTAAACTCTTGTATTATCATTCTTGACTCGTTCGAACTTGCGAATAAGTTGTAGCTTCATTCTTGACTCATTTGAACATGGAAACAACTTTTAAACTGTTCTAGCATCATTCTTGACTTGTTCGAACTTGTAAACAACTTGTAAATAATCATTTTTGACTCGTTTATCATGGAAACAACTTGTAAACTCTTGTAGGACCATTCTTGACTCATTTGAACATGAAACCAATTCGTAACAATTTGAGGTTTCATTCTTGACTTGTTCCAACATGGAAATAACTTGTAGCTTCATCTTGCTGATTTGAACATGGAAACAACTTGTAAACTCTTGTAGCATTATTCTTGACTCGTTCGAGCTTGGAAACAACATATAGCTTCATTCTCGACTCGTTTAACCGTGAAAACAACTTGTAGCTACATTCTTGACCCGTTTGAACTTGGAAACTACTTGTAAACTCTTGTAGCATCTTTCTTGATTCGTTCGAACTTATATCTTCATTATTGACTCGTTTGCACATGGAAACAACTTGTAAACTCATGTAGGACCATTCTGGGCTTATTTTTACATGAAATGAATTCGTAAGCTTCATTCTTGACTCCTTTGAAGATGGAAACAACATAACTCTTCTTGGACCATTCTTGGCTCATTTGAACATGAACCTTATTCGTAACAATTTGAGGCTTCATTCTTGACTCATTCGAACATGGAAATAACATGTGGCTTCTTTCTTGACTCATTTGAATATGGAAACAAGTTGTAAACTCTTTTATGATCATTCTTGACTCGTTCGAACTTGCGAATATGTTGGTGCTTCATTCTTGACTCATTTGAACATGGAAACAACTTTTAAACTCTTCAGCATCATTCTTGACTTGTTCGAACTTGGAAACAACTTATTGCTTCCTTTTTGACTCGTTTATCATGGAAACAACTTGTAAACTCTTGTAGGACCATTCTTGGCTCATTTGAACATGAAACCAATTCGTAACAATTTGAGGCTTTATTCTTGACTCGTTCGAACATGGAAATAACTTGTAGCTTCATCTTGACTTTTTGAACATAGAAACAACTTGTAACCTCTTATAGCATTATTCTTGACTCATTCGAGTTGGGAAACAACTTATAGCTTCATTCTCGACTCGTTTAACCGTGAAAACAACTTCTAACTTCATTCTTGACCCGTCTGAACTTGGAAACTTAGTGTAAACTCTTGTAGCATCTTTCTTCACTCGTTCGAACTTGTATCTTCATTATTGACTCGTTTGCACATGGAAACAACTTGTAAACTCATGTAGGACCATTCTTGGCTTATTTTAACATGAAACGAATTCGTAAGCTTCATTCTTGACTCCGTTGAACATGGAAACAACATAACTCTTCTGGGACCATTCTTGGCTCATTTGAACATGAACCTAATTCGTAACAATTTGAGGCTTCATTCTTTACTCGTTCGAACATGGAAACAACATGTGGCTTCATTCTTTACTCATTTGAATATGGAAACAACTTGTAAACTCTTGTATGATCATTCTTGATACTTTTAAACTTGCAAACAAGTTGTAGCTTCATTCTTGACTCATTTGAACATGGAAACAACTTGTAAACTCTTCTAGCATCATTCTTGACTTGTTCGAACTTGTAAAAAACTTATAACTTCGTTTTTGACTCGTTTATCCTGGAAACAACTTGTAAACTCTTGTAGGACCATTCTTGGCTCATTTGAACATGAAACCAATTCGTAACAAGTTGAGGCTTCATTCTTGGCTCATTTGAACATGAAACCAATTCGTAACAATTTGAGGCTTCATTCTTGACTCATTCGAACATGGAAATAACTTGTAGCTTCATCTTGACTTGTTTGAACATGGAAATAACTTGTAACCTCTTGTAGCATTATTCTTGACTCGTTCGAGCATGAAATCAACTTAAAGCTTCATTCTCGACTCGTTTAACCATGAAAACAACTTGTAGCTTCATTCTTGACCCGTCTGAACTTGGAAACATGGTGTAAACTCTTGTAGCATCGTTCTTGACTCGTTCGAACTTGTATCTTCATTATTGACTCGTTTGCACATGGAAACTACTTGTAAACTCATGTAGGACCATTCTCGGCTTATTTTAACATGAAACTAATTCGTAAGCTTCATTCTTGACTCCGTTGAACATTGAAACAACATAACTCTTCTGGGACCATTTTTGGATCATTTGAACTTGAACCTAATTCGTAACAATTTGAGGCTTCATTCTTGACTCGTTAGAACATGGAAACAACATGTGGCTTCATTCTTGACTCATTTGAATATGGAAAAAACATGTAAACTCTTGTATTATCATTCTTGACTCGTTCGTACTTGCGAATAAGTTGTAGCTTCATTCTTGACTCATTTGAAGATGGAAACAACTTGTAAACTCTTCTAGCATCATTCTTGACTTGTTCGAACTTGTAAACAACTTATTGCTTCATTTTTGACTCGTTTATCATGGAAATAACTTGTAAACTCTTGTAGGACCATTCTTGGCTCATTTGAACATGAAACCAATTCGTAACAATTTGAGGCTTCATTCTTGACTCGTTCGAACATGGAAATAACTTGTAGCTTCATCTTGCTGATTTGAACATGGAAACAACTTGTAAACTTTTGTAGCATTATTCTTGACTCGTTCGAGCTTGGAAACAACTTATAGCTCCATTCTCGACTCGTTTAACCGTGAAAACAACTTGTAGCTTCATTCTTGACCCGTTTGAACTTGGAAACTACTTGTAAACTCTTGTAGCATCTTTCTTGACTCGTTCGAACTTGTATCTTCATTATTGACTCGTTTGCACATGGAAACAACTTGTAAACTCATGTAGGACCATTCTTGGCTTATTTTAACATGAAACGAATTCGTAAGCTTCATTCTTGACTCCATTGAACATGGAAACAACATAACTCTTCTGGGACCATTCTTCGCTCATTTGAACTTGAACCTAATTCATAACAATTTGATTCTTCATCCTTGACTCGTTCGAAGATGGAAACACCATGTGGCTTCATTCTTGACTCATTTGAATATGGAAACAACTTGTAAACACTTGTATGATCATTCTTCACTCGTTCGAACTTGCAAACAAGTTGTAGCTTCATTCTTGACTCATTTGAACATGGAAACAACTTGTAAATTCTTCTAGCATCATTCTTGACTTGTTCGAACTTGCAAACATGTTGTAGCTTCATTCTTGACTCATTTGAACATGGAAACAACTTGTAAACTCTTCTAGCATCATTCTTGACTTGTTCGAACTTGTAAAAAACTTATAGCTTCATTTTTGACTCGTTTATCATGGAAACAACTTGTAAACTCTTGTAGGACCATTCTTGGCTCATTTGAACATGAAACCAATTCGTAACAATTTGAGGCTTCATTCTTGACTCGTTCGAACATGGAAATAACTTGTAGCTTCATCTTGCTTCTTTGAACATGGAAACAACTTGTTTACTCTTGTAGCATTATTCTTGACTCGTTCGAGCTTGGAAACAACATATAGCTTCATTCTCGACTCGTTTAACCGTGAAAACAACTTGTAGCTACATTCTTGACCCGTTTGAACTTGGAAACTACTTGTAAACTCTTGTAGCATCTTTCTTGATTCGTTCGAACTTATATCTTCATTATTGACTCGTTTGCACATGGAAACAACTTGTAAACTCATGTAGGACCATTCTGGGCTTATTTTTACATGAAATGACTTCGTAAGCTTCATTCTTGACTCCGTTGAAGATGGAAACAACATAACTCTTCTGGGACCATTCTTGGCTCATTTCAACATGAACCTTATTCGTAACAATTTGAGGCTTCATTCTTGACTCATTCAAACATGGAAACAACATGTGGCTTCTTTCTTGACTCATTTGAATATGGAAACAAGTTGTAAACTCTTTTATGATCATTCTTGACTCGTTCGAACTTGCGAATAAGTTGTTGCTTCATTCTTGACTCATTTGAACATGGAAACAACTTTTAAACTCTTCAGCATCATTCTTGACTTGTTCGAACTTGGAAACAACTTATTGCTTCCTTTTTGACTCGTTTATCATGGAAACAACTTGTAAACTCTTGTAGGACCATTCTTGGCTCATTTGAACATGAAACCAATTCGTAACAATTTGAGGCTTTATTCTTGACTCGTTCGAACATGGAAATAACTTGTAGCTTCATCTTGACTTTTTGAACATGGAAACAACTTGTAACCTCTTGTAGCATTATTCTTGACTCGTTCAAGTTGGGAAACAACTTATAGCTTCATTCTCGACTCGTTTAACCGTGAAAACAACTTGTAACTTCATTCTTGACCCGTCTGAACTTGGAAACTTAGTGTAAACTCTTGTAGCATCTTTCTTCACTCGTTCGAACTTGTATCTTCATTATTGACTCGTTTGCACATGGAAACAACTTGTAAACTCATGAAGGACCATTCTTGGCTTATTTTAACATGAAACGAATTCGTAAGCTTCATTCTTGACTCCGTTGAACATGGAAACAACATAACTCTTCTGGGACCATTCTTGGCTCATTTGAACATGAACCTAATTCGTAACAATTTGAGGCTTCATTCTTTACTCGTTCGAACATGGAAACAACATGTGGCTTCATTCTTTACTCATTTGAATATGGAAACAACTTGTAAACTCTTGTATGATCATTCTTGATACTTTTAAACTTGCAAACAAGTTGTAGCTTCATTCTTGACTCATTTGAACATGGAAACAACTTGTAAACTCTTCTAGCATCATTCTTGACTTGTTCGAACTTGTAAAAAACTTATAACTTCGTTTTTGACTCGTTTATCCTGGAAACAACTTGTAAACTCTTGTAGGACCATTCTTGGGTCATTTGAACATGAAACCAATTCGTAACAAGTTGAGGCTTCATTCTTGGCTCATTTGAACATGAAACCAATTCGTAAGAATTTGAGGCTTCATTCTTGACTCATTCGAACATGGAAATAACTTGTAGCTTCATCTTGACTTGTTTGAACATGGAAATAACTTGTAACCTCTTGTAGCATTATTCTTGACTCGTTCGAGCTTGAAATCAACTTATAGCTTCATTCTCGACTCGTTTAACCATGAAAACAACTTGTAGCTTTATTCTTGACCCGTTTGAACTTGGAAACTTGGTGTAAACTCTTGTAGCATCGTTCTTGACTCGTTCGAACTTGTATCTTCATTATTGACTCGTTTGCACATGGAAACTACTTGTAAACTCATGTAGGACCATTCTCGGCTTATTTTAACATGAAACTAATTCGTAAGCTTCATTCTTGACTCCGTTGAACATTGAAAAAACATAACTCTTCTGGGACCATTTTTGGATCATTTGAACTTGAACCTAATTCGTTACAATTTGAGGCTTCATTCTTGACTCGTTAGAACATGGAAACAACATGTGGCTTCATTCTTGACTCATTTGAATATGGAAAAAACATGTAAACTCTTGTATTATCATTCTTGACTCGTTCGAACTTGCGAATAAGTTGTAGCTTCATTCTTGACTCATTTGAAGATGGAAACAACTTGTAAACTCTTCTAGCATCATTCTTGACTTGTTCGAACTTGTAAACAACTTATTGCTTCATTTTTGACTCGTTTATCATGGAAATAACTTGTAAACTCTTGTAGGACCATTCTTGGCTCATTTGAACATGAAACCAATTCGTAACAATTTGAGGCTTCATTCTTGACTCGTTCGAACATGGAAGTAACTTGATCTTGCTTATTTGAACATGGAAACAACTTGTAAACTTTTGTAGCATTATTCTTGACTCGTTCGAGCTTGGAAACAACTTATAGCTCCATTCTCGACTCGTTTAACCGTGAAAACAACTTGTAGCTTCATTCTTGACCCGTTTGAACTTGGAAACTACTTGTAAACTCTTGTAGCATCTTTCTTGACTCGTTCGAACTTGTATCTTCATTATTGACTCGTTTGCACATGGAAACAACTTGTAAACTCATGTAGGACCATTCTTGGCTTATTTTAACATGAAACGAATTCGTAAGCTTCATTCTTGACTCCATTGAACATGGAAACAACATAACTCTTCTGGGACTATTCTTCGCTCATTTGAACTTGAACCTAATTCATAACAATTTGATTCTTCATCCTTGACTCGTTCGAACATGGAAACACCATGTGGCTTCATTCTTGACTCATTTGAATATGGAAACAACTTGTAAACACTTGTATGATCATTCTTGACTCGTTCGAACTTGCAAACAAGTTGTAGCTTCATTCTTGACTCATTTGAACATGGAAACAACTTGTAAATTCTTCTAGCATCATTCTTGACTTGTTCGAACTTGCAAACAAGTTGTAGCTTCATTCTTGACTCATTTGAACATGGAAACAACTTGTAAACTCTTCTAGCATCATTCTTGACTTGTTCGAACTTGTAAAAAACTTATAGCTTCAGTTTTGACTCGTTTATCATGGAAACAACATGTAAACTCTTGTAGGACCATTCTTGGCTCATTTGAACATGAAACCAATTCGTAACAATTTGAGGCTTGAATCTTGACTCGTTCGAACATGGAAATAACTTGTAGCTTCATCTTGACTTTTTCAACATGGAAACAACTTGTAACCTCTTGTAACAATATTCTTGACTCGTTCGAGCTTGGAAACAACATATAGCTTCATTATCGACTCGTTTAACCGTGAAAACAACTTGTAGCTACATTCTTGACCCGTTTGAACTTGGAAACTACTTGTAAACTCTTGTAGCATCTTTCTTGATTCGTTCGAACTTGTATCTTCATTATTGACTCGTTTGCACATGGAAATAACTTGTAAACTCATGTAGGACCATTCTGGGCTTATTTTAACATGAAACGAATTCGTAAGCTTCATTCTTGACTCCGTTGAACATTGAAACAACATAACTCTTCTGGGACCATTCTTCGCTCATTTGAACTTGAACCTAATTCGTAACAACTGGAGGCTTCATCCTTGACTCATTCGAACATGGAAACAACATGTGGCTTCATTCTTGACTCATTTGAATATGGAAACAAGTTGTAAACTCTTTTATGATCATTCTTGACTCGTTCGAACTTGCAAACAAGTTGTAGCTTCATTCTTGACTCATTTGAACATGGAAACAACTTGTAAACTCTTCCAGCATCATTCTTGACTTGTTCGAACTTGTAAAAATCTTATTGCTTCATTTTTGACTCGTTTATCATGGAAACAACTTGTAAACACTTGTAGGACCATTCTTTGCTCATTTGAACACGAAACCAATTCGTAACAGTTTGAGGCTTTATTTTTGACTCGTTCGAACATGGAAATAACTTGTAGCTTCATCTTGACTTTTTGATCATGGAAATAACTTGTAACCTCTTGTAGCATTATTCTTGACTAGTTCGAGTTTGGAAACAACTTATAGCTTCATTCTTGACTCGTTTAACCGTGAAAACAACTTGTAACTTCATTCTTGACCCGTCTGAACTTGGAAACTTAGTGTAAACTCTTGTAGCCTCTTTCTTCACTCGTTCGAATTTGTATCTTCATTATTGACTCGTTTGCACATGGAAACAACTTGTAAACTCATGTAGGACCATTCTTGGCTTATTTTAACATGAAACGAATTCGTAAGCTTCATTCTTGACTCCGTTGAACATGGAAACAACATAACTCTTCTGGGACCATTCTTGGCTCATTTGAACATGAACCTAATTCGTAACAATTTGAGGCTTCATTCTTTACTCGTTCGAACATGGAAACAACATGTGGCTTCATTCTTTACTCATTTGAATATGGAAACAACTTGTAAACTCTTGTATGATCATTCTTGATACTTTTGAACTTGCAAACAAGTTGTAGCTTCATTCTTGACTCATTTGAACATGGAAACAACTTGTAAACTCTTCTAGCATCATTCTTGACTTGTTCGAACTTGTAAAAAACTTATAACTTCGTTTTTGACTCGTTTATCATGGAAACAACTTGTAAACTCTTGTAGGACCATTCTTGGCTCATTTGAACATGAAACCAATTCGTAACAAGTTGAGGCTTCATTCTTGGCTCATTTGAACATGAAACCAATTCGTAACAATTTGAGACTTCATTCTTGACTCATTCGAACATGGAAATAACTTGTAGCTTCATCTTGACTTGTTTGAACATGGAAATAACTTGTAACCTCTTGTAGCATTATTCTTGACTCGTTCGAGCTTGAAATCATCTTATAGCTTCATTCTCGACTCGTTTAACCATGAAAACAACTTGTAGCTTCATTCTTGACCCGTTTGAACTTGGAAACTTGGTGTAAACTCTTGTAGCATCTTTCTTGACTCGTTCGAACTTGTATCTTCATTATTGACTCGTTTGCACATGGAAACTACTTGTAAACTCATGTAGGACCATTCTCGGCTTATTTTAACATGAAACTAATTCGTAAGCTTCATTCTTGACTCCGTTGAACATTGAAACAACATAACTCTTCTGGGACCATTTTTGGATCATTTGAACTTGAACCTAATTCGTAACAATTTGAGGCTTCATTCTTGACTCGTTAGAACATGGAAACAACATGTGGATTCATTCTTGACTCATTTGAATATGGAAAAAACATGTAAACTCTTGTATTATCATTCTTGACTCGTTCGAACTTGCGAATAAGTTGTAGCTTCATTCTTGACTCATTTGAAGATGGAAACAACTTGTAAACTCTTCTAACATCATTCTTGACTTGTTCGAACTTGTAAACAACTTATTGCTTCATTTTTGACTCGTTTATCATGGAAATAACTTGTAAACTCTTGTAGGACCATTCTTGGCTCATTTGAACATGAAACCAATTTGTAACAATTTGAGGCTTCATTCTTGACTCGTTCGAACATGGAAATAACTTGTAGCTTCATCTTGCTTATTTGAACATGGAAACAACTTGTAAACTTTTGTATCATTATTCTTGACTCGTTCGAGCTTGGAAACAACTTATAGCTCCATTCTCGACTCGTTTAACCGTGAAAACAACTTGTAGCTTCATTCTTGACCCGTTTGAACTTGGAAACTACTTGTAAACTCTTGTAGCATCTTTCTTGACTCGTTCGAACTTGTATCTTCATTATTGACTCGTTTGCACATGGAAACAACTTGTAAACTCATGTAGGACCATTCTTGGCTTATTTTAACATGAAACGAATTCGTAAGCTTCATTCTTGACTCCATTGAACATGGAAACAACATAACTCTTCTGGGACCATTCTTCGCTCATTTGAACTTGAACCTAATTCATAACAATTTGATTCTTCATCCTTGACTCGTTCGAACATGGAAACACCATGTGGCTTCATTCTTGACTCATTTGAATATGGAAACAACTTGTAAACACTTGTACGATCATTCTTGACTCGTTCGAACTTGCAAACAAGTTGTAGCTTCATTCTTGACTCATTTGAACATGGAAACAACTTGTAAATTCTTCTAGCATCATTCTTGACTTGTTCGAACTTGCAAACAAGTTGTAGCTTCATTCTTGACTCATTTGAACATGGAAACAACTTGTAAACTCTTCTAGCATCATTCTTGACTTGTTCGAACTTGTAAAAAACTTATAGCTTCATTTTTGACTCGTTTATCATGGAAATAACTTGTAAACTCTTGTAGGACCATTTTTGGCTCATTTGAACATGAAACCAATTCGTAACAATTTGAGGCTTGAATCTTGACTCGTTCGAACATGGAAATAACTTGTAGCTTCATCTTGACTTTTTCAACATGGAAACAACTTGTAACCTCTTGTAACAATATTCTTGACTCGTTCGAGCTTGGAAACAACATATAGCTTCATTATCGACTCGTTTAACCGTGAAAACAACTTGTAGCTACATTCTTGACCCGTTTGAACTTGGAAACTACTTGTAAACTCTTGTAGCATCTTTCTTGATTCGTTCGAACTTGTATCTTCATTATTGACTCGTTTGCACAAGGAAACAACTTGTAAACTCATGTAGGACCATTCTGGGCTTATTTTAACATGAAACGAATTCGTAAGCTTCATTCTTGACTCCGTTGAACATGGAAACAACATAACTCTTCTGGGACCATTCTTGGCTCATTTGAACTTGAACCTAATTCGTAACAACTTGAGGCTTCATCCTTGACTCGTTCGAACATGGAAACAACATGTGGCTTCATTCTTGACTCATTTGAATATGGAAACAAGTTGTAAACTCTTTTATGATCATTCTTGACTCGTTCGAACTTGCAAACAAGTTGTAGCTTCATTCTTGACTCATTTGAACATGGAAACAACTTGTAAACTCTTCCAGCATCATTCTTGACTTGTTCGAACTTGTAAAAATCTTATTGCTTCATTTTTGACTCGTTTATCATGGAAACAACTTGTAAACTCTTGTAGGACCATTCTTGGCTCATTTGAACACGAAACCAATTCGTAACAATTTGAGGCTTTATTTTTGACTCGTTCGAACATGGAAATAACTTGTAGCTTCATCTTGACTTTTTGATCATGGAAACAACTTGTAACCTCTTGTAGCATTATTCTTGACTCGTTCGAGTTTGGAAACAACATATAGCTTCATTCTCGACTCGTTTAACCGTGAAAACAACTTGTAACTTCATTCTTGACCCGTCTGAACTTGGAAATTTAGTGTAAACTCTTGTAGCATCTTTCTTCACTCGTTCGAATTTGTATCTTCATTATTGACTCGTTTGCACATGGAAACAACTTGTAAACTCATGTAGGACCATTCTTGGCTTTATTTAACATGAAACGAATTCGTAAGCTTCATTCTTGACTCCGTTGAACATGGAAACAACATAACTCTTCTGGGACCATTCTTGGTTCATTTGAACATGAACCTAATTCGTAACAATTTGAGGCTTCATTCTTTACTCGTTCGAACATGGAAACAACATGTGGCTTCATTCTTTACTCATTTGAATATGGAAACAACTTGTAAACTCTTGTATGATCATTCTTGATACTTTTGAACTTGCAAACAAGTTGTAGCTTCATTCTTGACTCGTTCGAACATGGAAATAACTTGTAGCTTCATCTTGACTTGTTTGAACATGGAAATAACTTGTAACCTCTTGTAGCATTATTCTTGACTCGTTCGAGCTTGAAATCAACTTATAGCTTCATTCTCGAGCTTGAACTTGGAAACTTGGTGTAAACTCTTGTAGCATCTTTCTTGACTCGTTCGAACTTTTATCTTCATTATTGACTCGTTTGCACATGGAAACTACTTGTAAACTCATGTAGGACCATTCTCGGCTTATTTTAACATGAAACTAATTCGTAAGCTTCATTCTTGACTCCGTTGAACATTGAAACAACATAACTCTTCTGGGACCATTTTTGGATCATTTGAACTTGAACCTAATTCGTAACAATTTGACGCTTTATTCTTGACTCGTTAGCACATGGAAACAACATGTGGCTTCATTCTTGACTCATTTGAATATGGAAAAAACATGTAAACTCTTGTATTATCATTCTTGACTCGTTCGAACTTGCGAATAAGTTGTAGCTTCATTCTTGACTCATTTGAAGATGGAAACAACTTGTAAACTCTTCTAGCATCATTCTTGACTTGTTCGAACTTGTAAACAACTTATTGCTTCATTTTTGACTCGTTTATCATGGAAATAACTTGTAAACTCTTGTAGGACCATTCTTGGCTCATTTGAACATGAAACCAATTCGTAACAATTTGAGGCTTCATTCTTGACTCGTTCGAACATGGAAATAACTTGTAGCTTCATCTTGACTTTTTCAACATGGAAACAACTTGTAACCTCTTGTAACAATATTCTTGACTCGTTCGAGCTTGGAAACAACATATAGCTTCATTATCGACTCGTTTGACCGTGAAAACAACTTGTAGCTACATTCTTGACCCATTTGAACTTGGAAACTACTTGTAAACTCTTGTAGCATCTTTCTTGATTCGTTCGAACTTGTATCTTCATTATTGACTCGTTTGCACTTGGAAACAACTTGTAAACTCATGTAGGACCATTCTGGACTTATTTTAACATGAAACGAATTCGTAAGCTTCATTCTTGACTCCGTTGAACATGGAAACAACATAACTCTTCTGGGACCATTCTTCGCTCATTTGAACATGAAAACGAGTCCCAGTGATTTTATATAAATCTTTTATTCCTGTTTTATTCTAGAGTTATTACTCTTCTAAATTCAATATTTAATTATTGGAATGTCCAAAAATCATGAAATCTTCTCCAAAATTCTCTTTGGATATTCAGAAAGGTTTTAAAAATAAAATTTTATTTTATTTGAGCACTAAAATATTTTAAGGATTTTTCTACTCTTATTTCCATTTAAAGTGCCTAAACTTCCCCGATTTTTAGTTAATTATTGATTCATCAGAAAAATATTTTAAAAATATGGGTGAGCTTATAAATTCATGTTCTTGATTTTAAAAATATAAAACTTATTTATATAACCCTTTTTCACCAAAATTCGATTTATTAATTGATTAATTCCAGAAAAACAGCAATGTGAAATTACTACTTTACCCTTGCTTTTGTTAAAACCTGCAACACCCACTTTCTTTCCCCTTGCTCTGCACCAGTTTGCCCAGGTCTCGTTCTCTCTCATTTTTGGGCGATTCTTGCTTTCTTTTGATTTCCATGGCAAAAACTCGACTAACTAGCATGTTCTTGACCTCTTTATAGCTTGATTATTGCTTATATGCTTCTCTTGTTCACTGCATGTAACTATATATATATATAGATGTGCCGTATGTTGATATGTATAATCAAAGTTGCATGCAAGACTGGGTAATGATGGATTGTTGCTCTTAATTCCTGACTATGCTATATTTTGTGATCGTAAACAATAATAGACGGGTCTGGTGTTGAGAAACCGGAACAAAATCCGGCACTCCACCGGAACCGAGTCACCAACAATGATTCCGGTGAGTTGGTGTTACGGCGATGATGTGTCTTGAGCCCTTATATAATTTTAGTACTAGTTGTAGCTGTTTTGATTGCTGCATGCTATAACCTTGATTAGTGTTGTGATTTCCGAGTTATATAAAGATTTTCCGGTGATGGCTTCGTGTTTTTGGTTCGGGAAATGAGCTATGGTTTAATTAATAAGCAAAGATGTAATTGTGCAGCATGGGTTGTAATTTAATTAAATTGCATGTAAAATTATAGTTCTTTTCCCATTTTTTCGATTTGATTGGTAATTTTCCGGCGAGGACTTGATTTTGCCGAGTATGTATGCATGTTTTCCGGCTAGTAGTAATGTGCCTTAAGCTTAATTTGGAAGATATCAAGTTAGTGGAGCTACATTCATTGATATAAATTGTATTAAGGTTAAATTCTATTTTTAATGAAATTTGCGAATATATAATAATTATGCATATAATTATATTCGAAAATAAAATTTTATGATTATAATATGAGGTTTGATGTTATGTAATAATTGCTTGAGTACTTGGGATTGTTACCTATGTAGACTAATTATGCTTGAATTAAGATATGTATTTGAGTAATAAGTTTAAGTGGTAATTGCTAAGTGAATATAGTCATTTAAAATAAATTGTTGGATATTAGTAATAATCAAAATTTGGTTAGATTGTAAAATGTGTTAGTTGCATATTGAACTTGGCCAATTGCTGCAATTTCTCTAGCATTAGTTGCCATTCGAATATATGCATACCTATTATGTTCGAATTTGGACTAATAGCAATATAAATTTAACTTGGTTTAATGCTAAATGCCATGTCTAGATAATGAGCTAATGGTTTTTGTACTTGTGTATAGTAGTTTGGATGAGATGTGAAAAATTGTGTATATATGGCTTGAAGTAGTAACTATACAATTATGTTAATTTAGTTGTGATAATTGCTAGAAAATTTCTTGGTTATGTATATGTGTCTAAATGAAAATGTGAATTGATTTTGTAACCACGCGAGTACTTGAAAGCTTTGTATTGCAGTAACATGATTTGAATATATAATAATATATTCGAATCTTTATAATTAATTAAGCAATAGTAACGTTACTTGTGCAATTGTATAGACATTTCTTTGTATGGCATAGACTAGAGATAATATGTGATTGGTTGTGTATATATATGATTGAATGATTGTTTGGGTCGGTTGTATTCCGACAGGTAGCTCCAATTACAGGGGTAGTGCTGCCAAAATTTTCTAAAACTAAAACGACTTTGTAAAATATAATTGGCACACCACTTCTGTATAGGAAAGACTATCAGTCAAGAATACTGTGAATCAATATATGTGTCTATGTGCTATTTGCTTGCCAGAGTAGAAGTGATTAAATGGTAGAGTATGTCTACTATATATGTGTTAAGGGGTGACATTAACGAAAGGCTAGAATAGTTAGACGTTAATGAGAACGTCGAGTGTATAAGATGCTGATATAGTATTATTTATGTGTAGCTACGAAAGACGTTGAGGTGAAGGTCAAGGGAAAAGTTAAAGTAGAGAGTTAGTGTCTGGTGTAGGTGATCTACCTGTTCAGCAGCCGTAGCATTCCTTTTTAAAGCAAGTAACTACTGCCTAATCTCTTTTAACTTAAGCACTGTTTTATGAACTGTATAGTGAACTGTTTTTATAAATTGCTTTATGACCCTGCAACTATGTTATTTTATTTCAACTGTTTTAAGCTATAGCCTGCCTTACTTTGATTGCTTTACTTAAACTGCCAACCTTTATACCAGTTTTGATTGCACTCTAAACTTTTCAATTCCTGAACTGCTACTGACAGCTTTTAAACTAGTTTTACAAATCTTAAACCAGTGACCTTGAAATGTGACTTATGCTATCACTATTTTCTTAACTACGTTTACTTGAACTTTAATTCTGAACTTACCCTGTTGCTATTGCCTAACTACTGGTACAACTAAATGCCTTACAACTGTTTTCAAAACATCTTGTTATACCTGTGAATTGACCCTGTAACCTGACTTCACAACTATAGCTTGGTTTTGGATCCCCAGTTCAAGATTTCTGCCTACTTTATTACAACAAAGACTTGTTTTAAGATTTATCCTGGAATAAACTTTACCTCTGTCTAATGATCTTAAAAATGGATTTAAATTTGGTAACGTTAAAAAGAAAGGTTTTGGTTATCATAGGAATTCCGATCAAAATGGTTTCTGCGGATTCCTATAAGTTGGAGGCGTAAGAGGCCGAGTGACGCCGGTCCAGCACTTTTTTTATGTGAAGACTATAATGAGATAGTCAATGGCTATAATGAGATAGCCCAAGGCCAATGGCAATAAGTGCCTTTATGAGTACTCTTTATGTCCAGAGGGACTTTAGTCCGTTATGGGGAGTTAACGTGGCTGATCACCCGTATTGTCTGGCGTTGTGAGAAAACTCCAATCAAAATGATTTGTTTCTAATCAGTAAAGGTCCTAATGAGAGGACAGTTTTTATAAATAATTTGAAAAGCAAGGTCCTAATGAGATGACAGTTTTTATAAATGATTTGAAAAGCAAGGTCCTAATGAAAGGACAGTTTTATACAAATGGACTTTGAAATGATTAGTAATGAATAATGAAATGCCTTGTTATAACCTGTCGTATACAGCTTCAACTGTCAGATATACCTTGATTTGACTTGTTTCAATTGTTAGACATTACTTCCTGTTATCCATCTAACCCTGCAGATTACTCCTATACTTGCAATTGATTATTACTTTCCAGTTTCTTATTTACTTTGCACCAGTTATTAAAATCATTTAACCCTACCAGTGGATTTATAAAAGAAATTTTTGCGAGTAATGCATACCCTGACTAGAATTTTGATTACAATTATGGGACAATGAGGTCCAGCAATGATTTTAAGGCATGGTTTTGAGAAAAGACTTTTTAAATTATATATAAGCCTGTAGAACTGTTTTTAACTAGTATGGTTACTTGCTGAGCTTTTGTGGCTCATTCTTTTATTTTCTAACATCTACAGCTTTTGAGAATCATGGTCCGTATTAAGCAGACTGCCAGGAAGAACATGTCTTTCATGAACTATGCTAGGCTGGCTGAGATTGAACAGGTAGGATCGAGGCAGAGTTGGAAGGAAAAGACTTTGTTAAGTCTTGTATTTTGTTAATAGATTTTAAGATGTTTCAGAAGTTGTAATAATATTATTTTGTTGCTGTAAATGTAAATATAAATGAATGTAGTTGTGTGCTTGTTTCATACCATTACCTTGAAAGGTCCAGACTAGTAGTCGGGGTCATATTTATGCGTATTTTTGATTATTGTTATTTAGGGTGCATGCATATAGAGTGGTAGTGACTCCCCGATCTAGACCCCGTGTCGGGAGGGCGCCACAGGTTGGTATCAGAGCTAAGGTTTTGGTCACTGAAACAAGCCAGGATTAAGTTAAACATGTAGATCATTTAATAAAAGAAGAGAGAGTAATGGTAAGATAGGATTAGATATCGAAGAGTGGTATAGACGTTAGGATTTCAACTGTAGATTTAAGGTGATCTTATCCCTTTTTGCATTGCATATTATGTTATCGCAGGCTCGTGGCATTTTCGAGGTACCACCACCCTCTCCTGGTACTTCTTCAGATTCTTCTTCGGATTCTGACGATGATGCTATAGTCATATCTAGTTCCGAGAGTGAGGAGGAGCTGATTCCTGAGCCCCCTGCTCAGCCTGACCTACCCTCAGGGAGTGCTTGTGCCCCTATTCGCCGTAGAGTCTATAGGCCATCCATTACCCGAGGCCAGTTACGAGTCCTTGTGCATCCTGTCGAGTGGTGGGAGGAGCGGATTAGGGCTGTAGAGGAAGAAGGACGTAGGCAGATAGCGGCTAGAGCCTTCCCGGACGATGTGGCGGAGCGGGCAGGAGAGTTGACCCGGTTGCTTAGTAGACTGCTGATTGGACTCAGGGCTGCCCGAGACCGAGATCACCGGGGTGATTAGATGTTTGGGTGTTAGAAGGGACATTTGTTAGAGCCCTCTAGCACACTTGCCAGATTGTATTTCTGTTTTCTTCTCAGTACTTTTATTTTGTGGTTGTACTTTAACTTATCCTGCACTTTGACACTTTCCGTATCTAGTTACGATTGCTTTTCAGTTCCAGTATCTTCCGATATATCTGTCATTTACCTTTTCGCACAATTGTCCATAAACTGTTTCTTACCTTTACCAGTATCTTATTCATACCTGTTGTGCTAACCTGTTTTCTATAGAACCTTTATACCCTTGTTGTACAGGCAACTTATGTAGTAATAATGCTACAAGATTGATTTTTAAATAGTGTTTTTAATTCCCAAATAGTTTTAAAAGTATTTGAACTGTTTACGATACAGTGTAGTGTATTGCTTAATAAGCTGCTTGTTTCCCTATAGTAAATGCCGCCAAAGAAAAGAAACACCTCAAATTCGTCTCAGGACCATAATACACAAGATCAAAACTGTTGGGTTCCGAGGCATAAAACGTAGCGGATTAAACGTAAATATAACAAAAATTCGGAACCCTAAACGCATGATCATGTATAAGTTCGGACTGATTATTGTGAAACAGAATCATACCTTTGTCTGGTCTTGACTTACACGAACTCAACGGAGATCCTAGCTTTCACGACTTGTGTCTTCCTCTCGAAAGAACCTCTATGGTATCCACACGAGCACCTTCAAGAACGTCTCACGATCTTGATTACGGAATGGATGTACTAGCTTCCTTTGATGATTTCGAATTCTGCCTTTGCCTTTTCTCTCTGCCTTTGCTGCTGCTAGGGTTCGTTTTTCTTAAAAACTTCATCCTTATTAACCCTACATTATCTATTTATAATGGTTGGTTAATAGGCCCATAATAGCAACCCATAACAGCAAAGCCTAACCCATGTAGGTTTAGGATTAAATAACAAAACCGAATTTTATTATTTAATTAATAACTAAGTCACACTTAATTATTAATGGCAGAATTCAAATTCGAATTTATATTATTTCAATTAATTAAGTCTCACTTAATTAATATAATAAAATTCAAATAATCATCAATTAATTTAAATCTATAATTTAAATTAATTATTCCTTTAAGTACTCTATGTGTGTGACCCTATAGGCTATTATTTAATTAGCAATAATTTTATTCTCCAATAAAATTATAAACAATGAGCGGTATCTAGTAATACATCATTGCTACCCAATTAAATAATAATTAAATCGTGATTCGATAAAACCTTTCGTGATTAATGTTTCAGTGTAATATAATCCCTTTAACCATATATATTATAGATTAAACTCGAGGCATGTATTTAGTCATCCTCTTCAACATTTAATCCGGGTTTACTTGATCCATGAGTAGACTATGAAAACAAATCATTATTTGAGCACGGCCATGCATTTTATAGTCTCACTCAATCAAGAGGCCAATAATATCTCTCCTAATTATAGGAGGGTTAAATCCTTTATCTATCATTCATATTTCTCATACGACTCATGATATACCCGATGTCCACTTTTATCATCACCCGGTCAAAGGTAACTTTTAATGTAGTCAATGTATATTAATCCTCGTATAGAAATATAATGATCTCAAGTCAAAGGATCATTACACCATTATCACTGTGAGTCTTTCTTATGACTTTATTAAACATGAAGAATCTCACTGTAGGTCTGTCCAGTATCATGTACTCCTACATGTACCTATGTATTGACTTTAGTATCCCCATACTTATAACCAATGAGATGTGGTTATCAGTCAAACAACATACTAGTCTATTTATGTATTATTATTGTCCTATAATAATAATACTCGACTAGGGACATTTAAGAATATGATATATTATATAATCTCAAGTTCAAGTCATGTACTAAACTATACAATGTGTATCATGATTCTAAGGACATTTATTATGCTAACAAATATATCGCAGTAATTAAAGTCATAATAAATACGTTTATTGAATAATCAATTGACATAAAGGTTTATCAAAATAAACATTGTATTGCCTCTAGGGCACCTACACCAACAAAAACCCCATGGACCCTACAGTGGCCCAACTCATTCAGTTGCTACAACAACAAACAGCTCTTTTAACCCAGCAACAGCAAAGACCTTCCGCACCCCCAGCAGTTACCTTTAAATCTTTTCAAGCAGTGAAACCACCTGAATTCAGAGGATCCACAGACCCAGTAGAAGCCCAGACATGGCTTAAGGAGATGGAAAAAGCTTTTCAGCTGGTAGACGTAGGTGAAGATAAAAAGACTGAGTATGCTAGTTATTTTCTTAAAGCTGAAGCCGGTTACTGGTGGGAGTCTACGAAGATGCTTCAGGGTGAAGGTATGATTTCTTGGGATCAGTTTACAGAATTGTTTTTAGAAAAGTACTTTCCTAGTTTCATGAAGGACTAGATGGAGATTAAATTTCTAGAACTGAAGCAAGGACGTATGAGTGTGGCAGAGTACGAGGCCAAGTTTTCTGAGATGGCCAGGTTTGTGCCAGAATTTGTCAATACTGATGTTAAGAAGGCCAAGAGGTTTCAGCAAGGCCTAAGGCCATGGATTAGAAGTAGGGTGGCAGTTTTTGAGCTGCAAAGCTTTACTGCAATAGTTCAGAAAGCAATGATCGTAGAAGGTGAAAGTGATATGTCCCAGAAGGAGAAGGATAACAAAAAGAGAAAGTTTGGAGGTAGGGAAGACAGTCAGGGACATGGTAGTTTCAGAAACATGTTTCATAGAAGGCCAGAAGGTCAGAGAAGTGATTTCCAGCAGATCAAGAATGGTAGTGATGGAAGAGGGAGACAGAACAATAAAGCTCAAGGTTTCAACCAGCCAAAGGCCATCAGACAGTTTGTCCCTGAGTGCAAGATTTGTGGAAGGAAGCACTCTGGAATTTGTAATAAGCCCAATGTTACCTGCTTCAAATGCAATAGGAAGGGACATTATGCAGTGGAATGCAACAGTCAGAGTCAGAATCTAAATCAAAAGTCTGGGATCAAATGCTACAAGTGTGGCAAGCTGGGCCACATGGCAAGGGAATGCAAGGAACCTACACAGCCTACCAATGTTCTCAGGATAGATGGAACTCCGTCACAATCTTCAGCACATCAATCTAGAGCAAGAACCTTCAACATGACTCAGAAAGAGGCTATCCAAGATGTGGATGTGATATCATGTACACTTCCTGTTAATTCAGTCCAAGCTAGTGTATTGATTGATTCTGGAGCTACTAAATCTTTTATATCTCAAGATTTTCTTGGTAAATTGCAATGTGAAGTCCGACCTTTGGAACAAGCCTTAGTTATAGAAGTAGCTAACCAGGCAAAGATCCCAGTAAGCCAAGTTTGTCCTAGGTGTGACATTGAAATAGACAGTTGTCATTTTCTCGCTAACTTGATACCTTTTAAGTTAGGAGAATTTGATGTAATTCTAGGGATGGATTGGTTGTCAGAGTACAAGGCTCAGATAGATTGTAGGAATAAGAAGTTAAAGGTGAAAACCCTAGAAGGAGAAGAAGTTGAATTTCGAGGCACCCGGCAAGTCAAGAAGTTTTTGAATATCGTTCAGGCAAAGAGATTTCTGCGTCAAGGATGTGAGGCTTACCTAACCTATGTTGTAGACACTGAGAAGGAGCCAGTTCAATTAGAAGATGTTCCTATAGTCAATGAATTTCCCGACGTGTTTCCGGACGAATTGCCAGGTTTACCTCCCGATAGGGAAATAGAATTCTCTATTGATCTAGCTCCAGGCACTGAGCCAGTTTCCAAAGCTCCATATAGGATGGCGCCAGTTGAGATGAAAGAGTTGGCGAGTCAAATACAAGATCTCTTGGATAAAGGAATTATAAGGCCTAGTGTGTCCCCCTGGGGAGCACCAGTATTGTTTGTTAAGAAGAAGGATGGAAGCATGAGATTGTGCATAGATTACCGAGAGTTAGACAAGCTAACCATCAAGAACAAGTACCCGTTGCCGAGGATCGACGATCTTTTTGACCATCTGAAAGGAGCCGAATGTTTCTCAAAAATTGACTTAAGGACCGGATACCATCAACTCAAGATCAAACCTGAAGATGTATCTAAAACAGCATTCAGAACAAGGTATGGACACTATGAATTTTTGGTTATGGCTTTTGGATTGACAAATGCCCCAGCAGCGTTTATGGATCTGATGAACAGAGTCTTTAAGAAGTATTTAGACAAGTTTGTGATTGTTTTCATCGACGACATCCTGATATATTCCAAGTTAGAAGAAGAGCATGCAGATCACTTGAGAATTGCTTTAGAGACTTTAAGAAAGGAAAAGCTGTATGCGAAGTTTTTAAAATGTGAATTTTGGCTGAAGGAAGTACAATTCTTAGGTCATGTTGTCAGCAAAGAAGGCATTAAAGTTGATCCGGCAAAGATAGAAGCAGTGATGAAATGGGAAAGACCAAGGACTCCAACAGAAGTCAGAAGTTTTCTGGGTTTAGCAGGATACTATCGAAGATTTGTTCCAGATTTCTCAAAGATAGCTACCCCTATGACCAAGTTGACCAGGAAGAATGAAAAGTTTGTATGGAATGAAAAGTGTGAAGAAAGTTTTGAAGAGCTAAAGCGGAGACTAGTGCCTGCCCCAGTGTTGGTATTACCTGACGATCAAGGAAATTTCGTTATCTAAAGTGATGCTTCTCACAAAGGCTTGGGATGTGTTTTGATGCAACATGGGAAAGCAATTGCATATGCTTCCAGGCAGTTAAGACCTCATGAATTGAAATATCCTACACATGATCTGGAATTAGCTGCCATTGTATTTGCACTGAAGATATGGAGGCACTACTTGTACGGAGAAAAGTGTGAAATTTATACTGACCACAAAAGTTTGAAGTATATCTTTACTCAGAAAGAGTTGAACATGAGACAGAGAAGATGGTTGGAATTGATCAAAGACTACGACTGCACGATTAACTATCATCCAGGCAAGGCGAATGTTGTAGCAGATGCTTTAAGTAGAAAGGAAAGATTGAATATAATGGTTTCGTCTGAAGAATTGATCAAAGAGTTTGAGAAATTGGAAATAGAAGTATGTGGTTCTGATTCAGTGGAAGAGATGGTGTATACAATGACTTTTCAGCCAGAATTGTTAGAAAAGATCAAGAGATGTCAAGAACAGATGATGAGTCAAGACAGAGCCAAGTTGACTGGAAAAGAGTTAAGAAGTCAGAAGGACGGTAAAGGAATCTTTAGGTATTCCTCACGAATTTGGATCCCTAATGTTCAAGAGCTCAAGAATGAAATTTTGCATGATGCACATAGTTCAAGATACTCTATTCATCCAGGAAGCAGAAAGATGTATAAAGACTTGAAGGAAAATTTTTGGTGGCCCAACATGAAAAGAGATGTGGCAGAATGGATCAGTAAATGTTATACGTGCCAGAGAGTCAAAGCTGAACATCAGAGGCCCAGTGGATTGTTGCAACCACTAGAAATTCCAGAATGGAAATGGGAGAATCTTGCTATGGATTTTGTAGTAGGTCTGCCAAGGACAAAAGCTAATCATGATGCTATCTGGGTAATAATAGACAGATTGACCAAGTCAGCGCACTTTCTACCGATCAACGAAAGATTTTCACTGGACAGGTTAGGTCATTTGTACCTGAAAGAGATTGTTATGCGACATGGTGTTCCTGTATCAATAGTGTCTGACAGAGACCCGAGATTCAATTCAAGATTTTGGAAGAAGTTTCAAGAGTGTTTGGGAATAAAGCTGAATATGAGTACTGCATATCATCCTCAGACAGATGGCCAGAGTGAAAGGACAATTCAGACCATTGAAGACATGTTGAGAGTTTGTGCCTTGGATTTTAAAGGAAGTTGGGACGAGCATCTACCGTTAGTGGAGTTTTCATATAACAACAGCTATCATGCCAGTATTGGGATGCCCCTGTATGAAGCTCTATATGGAAGAAAGTGCAGATCACTAGTGTGTTGGAATGAAGTTGGTGAGCGTAAGATTTTGGGTCCAGAGTTAGTTCAACAAACTAAAGAAAAGATTGAGTTGATTCAGAAAAGATTGCTAGCTGCTCAAGATAGGCAAAAGAAGTATGCTGACCAGTCAAGGAAGGATATGAATTTTGAAGAAGGTGACCAAGTGTTGCTAAAGATTTCTCCATGGAAAGGTGTTAATAGGTTTGGCAAGAAAGGAAAGCTTAATCCAAGATATATAGGACCTTTTGAAGTTTTGAAGCAAGTTGGGAAAGTTGCATATGAATTGGCTCTACCACCACAGATGCAGCACATTCACAATGTTTTTCACGTATCTATGCTTAGAAAGTATAATCCTGACATGAGTCATGTAATAGAATATGAACCCCTAGAGATTCAACCTGATTTGTCCTATGTAGAACAGCCTGTAGAGATTCAGGATCATAAGGATAAGGTTTTAAGGAATAAGTCTGTTAGGCTTGTTAAAGTTTTGTGGAGAAATCCTCGGGTTGAGGAATCCACCTGGGAACTTGAGAGTGAAATGCTCGAAAAGTATCCCAATTTGTTTACTTAGGCTGATTCTGGGGACAGAATCCTTTTTAAGGGGGGGAGAATGTAACGATCGAGACATTTATATATATTTGATTAATATGAGTTATAGTATTTATGCGTTCCAATGTGACAAGAGGTGATATATGATCTTTTTATATGTCTAGTTGACTGCATGTTTGACCGCATTATGCTTAAGTGTTTTAATTAAGTGGTTAATTGATTTTCCATGCTTAATTGAGTAACTGTTTGATTTTTATAAAATTATTGGTGTGTCCAATAATTATGAAATTTTATATGTAGCTTCTATGTGATTTTAGAGACTTTATAAAAATAGTGATGTATTTAATTATAGTCCCAGTGATTTTATATAAATCTTTTATTCCTGTTTTATTCTAGAGATATTACTCTTCTAAATTCCATATTTAATTATTGGAATGTCCAAAAATCATGAAATCTTCTCCAAAATTCTCTTTGGATATTCATAAAGGTTTTAAAAATAAAATTTTATTTTATTTGAGCACTAAAATATTTTAAGGATTTTTCTACTCTTATTTCCATTTAAAGTGCCTAAACTTCCCCGATTTTTAGTTAATTATTGATTCATCAGAAAAATATTTTAAAAATATGGGTGAGCTTATAAATTCATGTTATTGATTTTAAAAATATAAAACTTATTTATATAACCCTTTTTCACCAAAATTCGATTTATTAATTGATTAATTCCAGAAAAACAGCAATGTGAAATTACTACTTTACCCCTGCTTTTGTTAAAACCTGCAGCACCCACTTTCTTTCCCCTTGCTCTGCACCAGTTTGCCCAGGTCTCGTTCTCTCTCATTTTTGGGCGATTCTTGCTTTCTTTTGATTTCCATGGCAAAAACTCGACTAACTAGCATGTTCTTGACCTCTTTATAGCTTGATTATTGCTTATATGCTTCTCTTGTTCACTGCATGTAACTATATATATATATAGATGTGCCGTATGTTGATATGTATAATCAAAGTTGCATGCAAGACTGGGTAATGATGGATTGTTGCTCTTAATTCCTGACTATACTATATTTTGTGATCGTAAACAATAATAGATGGGTCTAGTGTTGAGAAACCGGAACAAAATCCGGCACTTCACCGGAACCGAGTCACCAACAATGATTCCGGTGAGTTGGTGTTACGGCGATGATATGTCTTGAGCCCTTATATAATTTTAGTACTAGTTGTAGCTGTTTTGATTGCTGCATGCTATAACCTTGATTAGTGTTGTGATTTCCGAGTTATATACAGATTTTCCGGTGATGGCTTCGTGTTTTTGGTTCGGGAAATGAGCTATGGTTTAATTAATAAGCAAAGATGTAATTGTGCAGCATGGGTTGTAATTTAATTAAATTGCATGTAAAATTATAGTTTTTTTCCCATTTTTCCGATTTGATTGGTAATTTTCCGGCGAGGACTTGATTTTGCCGAGTATGTATGCATGTTTTCCGGCTAGTAGTAATGTGCCTTAAGCTTAATTTGGAAGATATCAAGTTAGTGGAGCTACATTCATTGATATAAATTGTATTAAGGTTAAATTCTATTTTTAATGAAATTTGCGAATATATAATAATTATGCATATAATTATATTCGAAAATAAAATTTTATGATTATAATATGAGGTTTGATGTTATGTAATAATTGCTTGAGTACTTGGGATTGTTACCTATGTGGACTAATTATGCTTGAATTAAGATATGTATTTGAGTAATAAGTTTAAGTGGTAATTGCTAAGTGAATATAGTCATTTAAAATAAATTGTTGGATATTAGTAATAATCAAAATTTGGTTAGATTGTAAAATGTGTTAGTTGCATATTGAACTTGGCCAATTGCTGCAATTTCTCTAGCATTAGTTGCCATTCGAATATATGCATACCTATTATGTTCGAATTTGGACTAATAGCAATATAAATTTAACTTGGTTTAATGCTAAATGCCATGTCTAGATAATGAGCTAATGGTTTTTGTACTTGTGTATAGTAGTTTGGATGAGATGTGAAAAATTGTGTATATATGGCTTGAAGTAGTAACTATACAATTATGTTAATTTAGTTGTGATAATTGCTAGAAAATTTCTTGGTTATGTATATGTGTCTAAATGAAAATGTGAATTGATTTTGTAACCACGCGAGTACTTGAAAGCTTTGTATTGCAGTAACATGATTTGAATATATAATAATATATTCGAATCTTTATAATTAATTAAGCAATAGTAACGTTACTTGTGCAATTGTATAGACATTTCTTTGTATGGCATAGACTAGAGATAATATGTGATTGGTTGTGTATATATATGATTGAATGATTGTTTGGGTCGGTTGTATTCCGACAGGTAGCTCCAATTACAGGGGTAGTGCTGCCAAAATTTTCTAAAACTAAAACGACTTTGTAAAATATAATTGGCACACCACTTCTGTATAGGAAAGACTATCAGTCAAGAATACTGTGAATCAATATATGTGTCTATGTGCTATTTGCTTGCCAGAGTAGAAGTGATTAAATGGTAGAGTATGTCTACTATATATGTGTTAAGGGGTGACATTAACGAAAGGCTAGAATAGTTAGACGTTAATGAGAACGTCGAGTGTATAAGATGCTGATATAGTATTATTTATGTGTAGCTACGAAAGACGTTGAGGTGAAGGTCAAGGGAAAAGTTAAAGTAGAGAGTTAGTGTCTGGTGTAGGTGATCTACCTGTTCAGCAGCCGTAGCATTCCTTTTTAAAGCAAGTAACTACTGCCTAATCTCTTTTAACTTAAGCACTGTTTTATGAACTGTATAGTGAACTGTTTTTATAAATTGCTTTATGACCCTGCAACTATGTTATTTTATTTCAACTGTTTTAAGCTATAGCCTGCCTTACTTTGATTGCTTTACTTAAACTGCCAACCTTTATACCAGTTTTGATTGCACTCTAAACTTTTCAATTCCTGAACTGCTACTGACAGCTTTTAAACTAGTTTTACAAATCTTAAACCAGTGACCTTGAAATGTGACTTATGCTATCACTATTTTCTTAACTACGTTTACTTGAACTTTAATTCTGAACTTACCCTGTTGCTATTGCCTAACTACTGGTACAACTAAATGCCTTACAACTGTTTTCAAAACATCTTGTTATACCTGCGAATTGACCCTGTAACCTGACTTCACAACTATAGCTTGGTTTTGGATCCCCAGTTCAAGATTTCTGCCTACTTTATTACAACAAAGACTTGTTTTAAGATTTATCCTGGAATAAACTTTACCTCTGTCTAATGATCTTAAAAATGGATTTAAATTTGGTAACTTTAAAAAGAAAGGTTTTGGTTATCATAGGAATTCCGATCAAAATGGTTTCTGCGGATTCCTATAGGTTGGAGGCGTAAGAGGCCGAGTGACGCCGGTCCAGCACTTTTTTATGTGAAGACTATAATGAGATAGTCAATGGCTATAATGAGATAGCCCAAGGCCAATGGCAATAAGTGCCTTTATGAGTACTCTTTATGTCCAGAGGGACTTTAGTCCGTTATGGGGACTTTATGTGGCTGATCACCCGTATTGTCTGGCGTTGTGAAAAAACTCCAATCAAAATGATTTGTTTCTAATCAGTAAAGGTCCTAATGAGAGGACAGTTTTTATAAATAATTTAAAAAGCAAGGTCCTAATGAGAGGACAGTTTTTATAAATGATTTGAAAAGCAAGGTCCTAATGAAAGGACAGTTTTATACAAATGGACTTTGAAATGATTAGTAATGAATAATGAAATGCCTTGTCATAACCTGTCGTATACAGCTTCAACTGTCAGATATACCTTGATTTGACTTGTTTCAATTGTTAGACATTACTTCCTGTTATCCATCTAACCCTGCAGATTACTCCTATACTTGCAATTGATTATTACTTTCCAGTTTCTTATTTACTTTGCACCAGTTATTAAAATCATTTAACCCTACCAGTGGATTTATAAAAGAAAGTTTTGCGAGTAATGCATACCCTGACTAGAATTTTGATTACAATTATGGGACAATGAGGTCCAGCAATGATTTTAAGGCATGGTTTTGAGAAAAGACTTTTTAAATTATATATAAGCCTGTAGAACTGTTTTTAACTAGTATGGTTACTTGCTGAGCTTTTGTGGCTCATTCTTTTATTTTCTAACATCTACAGCTTTTGAGAATCATGGTCCGTATTAAGCAGACTGCCAGGAAAAACATATCTTTCATGAACTATGCTAGGCTGGCTGAGATTGAACAGGTAGGATCGAGGCAGAGTTGGAAGGAAAAGACTTTGTTAAGTCTTGTATTTTGTTAATAGATTTTAAGATGTTTCAGAAGTTGTAATAATATTATTTTGTTGCTGTAAATGTAAAAATATAAATGAATGTAGTTGTGTGCTTGTTTCATACCATTACCTTGAAAGGTCCAGGCTAGTAGTCGGGGTCATATTTATGCGTATTTTCGATTATTGTTATTTAGGGTGCATGCATATAGAGTGGTAGTGACTCCCCGATCTAGAACCAGGGTCGAGAGGGCGCCACAGAAACAACTTGTAAACTCTTGTAGGACCATTCTTGGCTCATTTGAACATGAAACCAATTCGTAAACACTTGTAGCATCTTTCTTGACTCGTTCGAACTTGTATCTTCGTTATTGACTCGTTTGCACATGGAAACAACTTGTAAACTCATGTAGGACCATTCTTGGCTTATTTTTACATGAAACGAATTCGTAAGCTTCATTCTTGACTCTGTTGAAGATGGAAACAACATAACTCTTCTGGGACCATTCTTGGCTCATTTGAACATGAACCTTATTCGTAACAATTTGAGACTTCATTCTTGACTCATTCGTACATGGAAACAACATGTGGCTTCATTCTTGACTCATTTGAATATGGAAACAACTTGTAAACTCTTGTATGATCATTCTTGACTCGTTCGAACTTGCAAACAAGTTGTAACTTCATTCTTGATTCATTTGAACATGGAAACAATTTGTAAACTCTTCTAGCATCATTCTTGACTTTTTCGAACTTGTAAACAACTTATAGTTTTATTTTTGACTCGTTTATCATGGAAACAACTTGTAAACTCTTGTAGGACCATTCTTGGCTCATTTGAACATGAAACCAATTCGTAACAAGTTGAGGCTTCATTCTTGACTCGTTCGAACATGGAAATAACTTGTAGCTTCATCTTAATTTGTTTGAACATGGAAACAACTTGTAAACTCTTGTAGGATTATTCTTGACTCGTTCGAGCTTCGAAAAAACATATAGCTTCATTCTCGACCCGTTTAACCGTGAAAACAACTTGTAGCTTCATTCTTGACCCGTTTGAACTTGGAAACTACTTGTAAACTCTTGTAGCATCTTTCTTGACTCGTTCGAACTTGTATCTTCATTATTGACTCGTTTGCACATGGAAACAACTTGTAAACTCATGTAGGACCATTCTTGGCTTATTTTTTCATGAAACGAATTTGTAAGCTTCATTCTTGACTCTGTTGAAGATTTAAATAACATAACTCTTCTGGGACCATTCTTGGCTCATTTGAACATGAACTTTATTCGTAATAATTTGAGACTTCATTCTTGACTCATTCGAACATGGAAATAACATGTGGCTTCATTCTTGACTCATTTGAATATTTAAACAACTTGTAAACTCTTGTATGATCATTCTTGACTCGTTCGAACTTGCAAACAAGTTATAGCTTCATTCCAGACTCATTTGAACATGGAAACAACTTGTAAACTCTTCTAGCACCATTCTTTACTTGTTCGAACTTGTAAACAACTTATAGCTTCATTTTTGACTCGTTTATCATGGAAACAACTTGTAAACTCATGTAGGACCATTCTTGGCTCATTTGAACATGAAACCAATTCATAGCAAGTTGAGGCTTCATTCTTGACTCGTTCGAACATGGAAATAACTTGTAGCTTCATCTTGATTTGTTTGAACATGGAAACAACTTGTAACCTCTTGTAGCATTATTCTTGACTCGTTCGAGCTTGGAAAGAACATATAATTTCATTCTCATCTCGTTTAACCGAGAAAATAACTTGTAGGTTAATTCTTGACCCATTTGAACCTGAAAACTACTTGTAAACCCTTGTAGCATCTTTCTTGACTCGTTCGAACTTGTATCTTAATTATTGACTCGTTTGCACATGGAAACAACTTGTAAACTCATGTAGGACCATTCTGGGCTTATTTTAACATGAAACGAATTCGTAAGCTTCATTCTTGACTCCGTTGAACATGGAAACAACATAACTCTTCTGGGACTATTCTTGGCTCATTTGAACATGAACCTAATTCGTAACAATATGAGGCTTCATTCTTTACTCGTTCAAACATGGAAACAACATGTGGCTTCATTCTTGACTCATTTGAATATGGAAACAATTTGTAAACTCGTGTATGATCATTCTTGACTCGTTCGAACTTGCAAACAAGTTGTAGCTTCATTCTTGACCTATTTGAACATGGAAACAACTTGTAAACTCTTCTAGCATCATTCTTGACTTGTTCGAACTTGTAGACAACTTATAGCTTTATTTTTGACTCGTTTATCATGGAAACAACTTGTAAACTCTTGTAGGACCATTCTTGGATCATTTGAAGATGAAACCAATTCGTAACAATTTGAGGCTTCATTCTTTACTCATTCGAACATGGAAATAACTTGTAGCTTCATCTTGACTTGTTTGAACATGGAAATAACTGGAAACCTCTTGTAGCATTATTCTTGACTCGTTCGAGTTTGGAAACAACTTATAGCTTTATTCTCGACTCGTTTAACCGTGAAAACAACTTGTAACTTCATTCTTGACCCGTCTGAACTTGGAAACTTAGTGTAAACTCTTGTAGCATCTTTCTTCACTCGTTCGAACTTGTATCTTCATTATTGACTCGTTTGCACATAGAAACAACTTGTAAACTCATGTAGGACCTTTCTTGGCTTATTTTTACATGAAACGAATTCGTAAGCTTCATTCTTGACTCCGTTGAAGTTGGAAACAACATAACTCTTCTAGGTCCATTCTTGGCTCATTTGAACATGAACCTTATTCGTAACAATATGAGGCTTCATTCTTGACTCTTTCGAACATGGAAACAACATGTGGCTTCATTCTTGACTCATTTGAATATGGAAACAACTTGTAAACTCTTGTATGATCATTCTTGACTCGTTCGAACTTGCAAACAAGTTATAGCTTCATTCTTGATTCATTTAAACATGGAAAAAACTTGTAAACTCTTGTAGGACCATATTTGGCTAATTTGAACATGAAACCAATTCGTAAAAAGTTGACGCTTCATTCCTGACTCGTTCGAACATGGAAATAACTTGTAGCTTCATCTTGATTTGTTTGAACATGGAAACAACTTGTAACCTCTTGTAGCATTATTCTTGACTCGTTCGAGCTTGGAAACAACATATAGCTTCATTCTCGACCCGTTTAACCGTGAAAACAACTTGGAGCTTCATTCTTGACCCGTTTGAACTTGGAAACTACTTGTAAACTCTTGTAGCATCTTTCTTGACTCGTTCGAACTTGTATCTTCATTATTAACTCGTTTGCTCATGGAAACAACTTGTAAACTCATGTAGGACCATTCTTAGTTTATTTTTACATGAAACAAATTCGTAAGCTTCATTCTTGACTCTGTTGAAGATGGAAATAACATAACTCTTCTGGGACCATTCTTGGCTCATTTGAACATGAACCTTATTCGTAACAATTTGAGGCTTCATTCTTGACTCATTCGAACATGGAAACAACATGTGGCTTCATTCTTGACTCATTTGAATATGGAAACAACTTGTAAACTCTTGTATGATCATTCTTGACTCGTTCGAACTTGCAAACAAGTAGTAGGTTCATTCCAGACTCATTTGAACATGGAAACAACTTGTAAACTCTTCTAGCATCATTTTTGACTTATTCGAACTTGTAAACAACTTATAGCTTCATTTTTGACTCGTTTATCATGGAAACAACTTTTAAACTCTTGTATGATCATTCTTGACTCGTTCGAACTTGCAAACAAGTTGCAGCTTCATTCTTCATTCATTTGAACATGGAAACAACTTGTAAACTCTTCTAGCATCATTCTTGACTTGTTCGAACTTGTAAACAACTTATAGCTTTATTTTTGACTCGTTTATCATGGAAACAACTTGTAAACTCTTGTAGGACCATTCTTGGCTCATTTGAACATGAAACCAATTCGTAACAAGTTGACGCTTCATTCTTGACTCGTTCGAACATGGAAATACCTTGTAGCTTCATCTTGATTTGTTTGAACATGGAAACAACTTGTAACCTCTTGTAGCATTATTCTTTACTCGTTCGAGCTTGGAAACAAAATATAGCTTCATTCTCGACTCGTTTAACCGTGAAAATAACTTGTAGCTTCATTCTTGACCCGTTTGAACTTGGAAAGTACTTGTAAACTCTTGTAGCATCTTTCTTGACTCGTTCGAACTTGTATCTTCATTATTGCCTCGTTTGCACATGGAAACAACTTGTAAACTCATGTAGGACCATTCTTGGCTTATTTTTACATGAAACGAATTCGTAAGCTTCATTCTTGACTCCGTTGAAGATGGAAACAACATAACTCTTCTGGGACCATTATTGGCTCATTTGAACATGAACCTTATTCGTAACAATTTGAGGCTTCATTCTTGACTCATTCGAACATGGAAACAACATGTGGCTTCATTCTTGACTCATTTGAATATGGAAACAACTTGTAAACTCTTGTATGATCATTCTTGACTCGTTCGAACTTGCAAACAAGTTGTAGCTTCATTCTTGATTCATTTAAACATGAAAACAACTTATAAACTCTTCTAGCATCATTCTTGACTTGTTCGAACTTGTAAACAACTTATAGCTTTATTTTTGACTCGTTTATCATGGAAACAACTTGTAAACTCTTGTAGGACCATTCTTGGCTCATTTGAACATGAAACCAATTCGTAACAAGTTGACGCTTCATTCTTGTCTCGTTGGAACATGGACATAACTTGTAACTTCATCTTGATTTATTTGAACATGGAAACAACTTGTAACCTCTTGTAGCATTATTCTTGACTCGTTCGAGCTTGAAAACAACATATAGCTTCATTCTCGACTCGTTTAAGCGTGAAAACAACTTGTAGCTTCATTCTTGACCTGTTTGAACTTGGAAAGTACTTGTAAACTCTTGTAGCATCTTTCTTGACTCGTTCGAACTTGTATCTTCATTATTGACTCGTTTGAACATGGAAACAACTTGTAAACTCATGAAGGACCATTCTTGGCTTATTTTTACATGAAACGAATTCGTAAGCTTCATTCTTGACTCCTTTGAAGATGGAAACAACATAACTCTTCTGGGACCATTCTTGGCTCATTTGAACATGAACCTTATTCGTAACAATTTGAGGCTTCATTCTTGACTCATTCGAACATGGAAACAACATGTGGCTTCATTCTTGACTCATTTGAATATGGAAACAACTTGTAAACTCTTGTATGATCATTCTTGACTCGTTCGAACTTGCAAATAAGTTGTAGCTTCATTCTTTATTCATTTGAACATGGAAACAACTTGTAAACTCTTCTAGCATCATTCTTGACTTGTTCGAACTTGTAAACAACTTATAGCTTTATTTTTGACTCGTTTATCATGGAAAAAACTTGTAAACTCTTGTAGGACCATTCTTGGCTCATTTGAACATGAAACCAATTCGTAACAAGTTGACGCTTCATTCTTGACTCGTTGGAACATGGACATAACTTGTAACTTCATCTTGATTTATTTGAACATGGAAACAACTTGTAACCTCTTGTAGCATTATTCTTGACTCGTTCGAGCTTGAAAACAACATATAGCTTCATTCTCGACTCGTTTAACCGTAAAAATAACTTGTAGCTTCATTCTTGACCCGTTTGAACTTGGAAAGTACTTGTAAACTCTTGTAGCATCTTTCTTGACTCGTTCGAACTTGTATCTTCATTATTGCCTCGTTTGCACATGGAAACAACTTGTAAACTCATGTAGGACCATTCTTGGCTTATTTTTACATGAAACGAATTCGTAAGCTTCATTCTTGACTCCGTTGAAGATGGAAACAACATAACTCTTCTGGGACCATTATTGGCTCATTTGAACACGAACCTTATTCGTAACAATTTGAGGCTTCGTTCTTGACTCATTCGAACATGGAAACAACATGTGGCTTCATTCTTGACTCATTTGAATATGGAAACAACTTGTAAACTCTTGTATGATCATTCTTGACTCGTTCGAACTTGCAAACAAGTTGTAGCTTCATTCTTGATTCATTTGAACATGAAAACAACTTATAAACTCTTCTAGCATCATTCTTGACTTGTTCGAACTTGTAAACAACTTATAGCTTTATTTTTGACTCGTTTATCATGGAAACAACTTGTAAACTCTTGTAGGACCATTCTTGGCTCATTTGAACATGAAACCAATTCGTAATAAGTTGACGCTTCATTCTTGACTCGTTGGAACATGGACATAACTTGTAACTTCATCTTGATTTATTTGAACATGGAAACAACTTGTAACCTCTTGTAGCATTATTCTTGACTCGTTCGAGCTTGGAAACAACAAATAGCTTCATTCTCGACCCGTTTAACCGTGAAAACAACTTGGAGCTTCATTCTTGACCCGTTTGAACTTGGAAACTACTTGTAAACTCTTGTAGCATCTTTCTTGACTCGTTCGAACTTGTATCTTCATTATTAACTCGTTTGCACATGGAAACAACTTGTAAACTCATGTAGGACCATTCTTGGTTTATTTTTACATGAAACAAATTCGTAAGCTTCATTCTTGACTCTGTTGAAGATGGAAATAACATAACTCTTCTGAGACCATTCTTGGCTCATTTGAACATGAACCTTATTCGTAACAATTTGAGGCTTCATTCTTGACTCATTCGAACATGGAAACAACATGTGGCTTCATTCTTGACTCATTTGAATATGGAAACAACTTGTAAACTCTTGTATGTTCATTCTTGACTCGTTCGAACTTGCAAACAAGTAGTAGCTTCATTCCAGACTCATTTGAACATGGAAACAACTTGTAAACTCTTCTAGCATCATTTTTGACTTATTCGAACTTGTAAACAACTTATAGCTTCATTTTTGACTCGTTTATCATGGAAACAACTTGTAAACTCTTGTATGATCATTCTTGACTCGTTCGAACTTGCAAACAAGTTGCAGCTTCATTCTTCATTCATTTGAACATGGAAACAACTTGTAAACTCTTCTAGCATCATTCTTGACTTGTTCGAACTTGTAAACAACTTATAGCTTTATTTTTGACTCGTTTATCATGGAAACAACTTGTAAACTCTTGTAGGACCATTCTTGGCTCATTTGAACGTGAAACCAATTCGTAACAAGTTGACGCTTCATTCTTGACTCGTTCGAACATGGAAATACCTTGTAGCTTCATCTTAATTTGTTTGAACATGGAAACAACTTGTAACCTCTTGTAGCATTATTCTTTACTCGTTCGAGCTTGGAAACAAAATATAGCTTCATTCTCGACTCGTTTAACCGTGAAAATAACTTGTAGCTTCATTCTTGACCCGTTTGAACTTGGAAAGTACTTCTAAACTCTTGTAGCATCTTTCTTGACTCGTTCGAACTTGTATCTTCATTATTGCCTCGTTTGCACATGGAAACAACTTGTAAACTCATGTAGGACCATTCTTGGCTTATTTTTACATGAAACGAATTCGTAAGCTTCATTCTTGACTCCGTTGAAGATGGAAACAACATAACTCTTCTGGGACCATTATTGGCTCATTTGAACATGAACCTTATTCGTAACAATTTGAGGCTTCATTCTTGACTCATTCGAACATGGAAACAACATGTGGCTTCATTCTTGACTCATTTGAATATGGAAACAACTTGTAAACTCTTGTATGATCATTCTTGACTCGTTCGAACTTGCAAACAAGTTGTAGCTTCATTCTTGATTCATTTGAACATGAAAACAACTTATAAACTCTTCTAGCATCATTCTTGACTTGTTCGAACTTGTAAACAACTTATAGCTTTATTTTTGACTCGTTTATCATGGAAACAACTTGTAAACTCTTGTAGGACCATTCTTGGCTCATTTGAACATGAAACCAATTCGTAACAAGTTGACGCTTCATTCTTGACTCGTTGGAACATGGACATAACTTGTAACTTCATCTTGATTTATTTGAACATGGAAACAACTTGTAACCTCTTGTAGCATTATTCTTGACTCGTTCGAGCTTGAAAACAACATATAGCTTCATTCTCGACTCGTTTAAGCGTGAAAACAACTTGTAGCTTCATTCTTGACCTGTTTGAACTTGGAAAGTTCTTGTAAACTCTTGTAGCATCTTTCTTGACTCGTTCGAACTTGTATTTTCATTATTGCCTCGTTTGCACATGGAAACAACTTGTAAACTCATGTAGGACCATTCTTGGCTTATTTTTACATGAAACGAATTCGTAAGCTTCATTCTTGACTCCGTTGAAGATGGAAACAACATAACTCTTCTGGGACCATTATTGGCTCATTTGAACATGAACCTTATTCGTAACAATTTGAGGCTTCGTTCTTGACTCATTCGAACATGGAAACAACATGTGGCTTCATTCTTGACTCATTTGAATATGGAAACAACTTGTAAACTCTTGTATGATCATTCTTGACTCGTTCGAACTTGCAAACAAGTTGTAGCTTCATTCTTGATTCATTTGAACATGAAAACAACTTATAAACTCTTCTAGCATCATTCTTGACTTGTTCGAACTTGTAAACAACTTATAGCTTTATTTTTGACTCGTTTATCATGGAAACAACTTGTAAACTCTTGTAGGACCATTCTTGGCTCATTTGAACATGAAACCAATTCGTAATAAGTTGACGCTTCATTCTTGACTCGTTGGAACATGGACATAACTTGTAACTTCATCTTGATTTATTTGAACATGGAAACAACTTGTAACCTCTTGTAGCATTATTCTTGACTCGTTCGAGCTTGGAAACAACAAATAGCTTCATTCTCGACCCGTTTAACCGTGAAAACAACTTGGAGCTTCATTCTTGACCCGTTTGAACTTGGAAACTACTTGTAAACTCTTGTAGCATCTTTCTTGACTCGTTCGAACTTGTATCTTCATTATTAACTCGTTTGCACATGGAAACAACTTGTAAACTCATGTAGGACCATTCTTGGTTTATTTTTACATGAAACGAATTCGTAAGCTTCATTCTTGACTCTGTTGAAGATGGAAATAACATAACTCTTCTGAGACCATTCTTGGCTCATTTCAACATGAACCTTATTCGTAACAATTTGAGGCTTCATTCTTGACTCATTCGAACATGGAAACAACATGTGGCTTCATTCTTGACTCATTTGAATATGGAAACAACTTGTAAACTCTTGTATGTTCATTCTTGACTCGTTCGAACTTGCAAACAAGTAGTAGCTTCATTCCAGACTCATTTGAACATGGAAACAACTTGTAAACTCTTCTAGCATCATTTTTGACTTATTCGAACTTGTAAACAACTTATAGCTTCATTTTTGACTCGTTTATCATGGAAACAACTTGTAAACTCTTGTATGATCATTCTTGACTCGTTCGAACTTGCAAACAAGTTGCAGCTTCATTCTTCATTCATTTGAACATGGAAACAACTTGTAAACTCTTCTAGCATCATTCTTGACTTGTTCGAACTTGTAAACAACTTATAGCTTTATTTTTGACTCGTTTATCATGGAAACAACTTGTAAAATCTTGTAGGACCATTCTTGGCTCATTTGAACGTGAAACCAATTCGTAACAAGTTGACGCTTCATTCTTGACTCGTTCGAACATGGAAATACCTTGTAGCTTCATCTTGATTTGTTTGAACATGGAAACAACTTGTAACCTCTTGTAGCATTATTCTTTACTCGTTCGAGCTTGGAAACAAAATATAGCTTCATTCTCGACTCGTTTAACCGTGAAAATAACTTGTAGCTTCATTCTTGACCCGTTTGAACTTGGAAAGTACTTGTAAACTCTTGTAGCATCTTTCTTGACTCGTTCGAACTTGTATCTTCATTATTGCCTCGTTTGCACATGGAAACAACTTGTAAACTCATGTAGGACCATTCTTGGCTTATTTTTACATGAAACGAATTCGTAAGCTTCATTCTTGACTCCGTTGAAGATGGAAACAACATAACTCTTCTGGGACCATTATTGGCTCATTTGAACATGAACCTTATTCGTAACAATTTGAGGCTTCATTCTTGACTCATTCGAACATGGAAACAACATGTGGCTTCATTCTTGACTCATTTGAATATGGAAACAACTTGTAAACTCTTGTATGATCATTCTTGACTCGTTCGAACTTGCAAACAAGTTGTAGCTTCATTCTTGATTCATTTGAACATGAAAACAACTTATAAACTCTTCTAGCATCATTCTTGACTTGTTCGAACTTGTAAACAACTTATAGCTTTATTTTTGACTCGTTTATCATGGAAACAACTTGTAAACTCTTGTAGGACCATTCTTGGCTCATTTGAACATGAAACCAATTCGTAACAAGTTGACGCTTCATTCTTGACTCGTTGGAACATGGACATAACTTGTAACTTCATCTTGATTTATTTGAACATGGAAACAACTTGTAACCTCTTGTAGCATTATTCTTGACTCGTTCGAGCTTGAAAACAACATATAGCTTCATTCTCGACTCGTTTAAGCGTGAAAACAACTTGTAGCTTCATTCTTGACCTGTTTGAACTTGGAAAGTTCTTGTAAACTCTTGTAGCATCTTTCTTGACTCGTTCGAACTTGTATCTTCATTATTGACTCGTTTGCACATGGAAACAACTTGTAAACTCATGAAGGACCATTCTTGGCTTATTTTTACATCAAACGAATTCGTAAGCTTCATTCTTGACTCCTTTGAAGATGGAAACAACATAACTCTTCTGGGACCATTCTTGGCTCATTTGAACATGAACCTTATTCGTAACAATTTGAGGCTTCATTCTTGACTCATTCGAACATGGAAACAACATGTGGCTTCATTCTTGACTCATTTGAATATGGAAACAACTTGTAAACTCTTGTATGATCATTCTTGACTCGTTCGAACTTGCAAACAAGTTGTAGCTTCATTCTTGATTCATTTGAACATGAAAACAACTTATAAACTCTTCTAGCATCATTCTTGACTTGTTCGAACTTGTAAACAACTTATAGCTTTATTTTTGACTCGTTTATCATGGAAACAACTTGTAAACTCTTGTAGGACCATTCTTGGCTCATTTGAACATGAAACCAATTCGTAATAAGTTGACGCTTCATTCTTGACTCGTTGGAACATGGACATAACTTGTAACTTCATCTTGATTTATTTGAACATGGAAACAACTTGTAACCTCTTGTAGCATTATTCTTGACTCGTTCGAGCTTGGAAACAACAAATAGCTTCATTCTCGACCCGTTTAACCGTGAAAACAACTTGGAGCTTCATTCTTGACCCGTTTGAACTTGGAAACTACTTGTAAACTCTTGTAGCATCTTTCTTGACTCGTTCGAACTTGTATCTTCATTATTAACTCGTTTGCACATGGAAACAACTTGTAAACTCATGTAGGACCATTCTTGGTTTATTTTTACATGAAACAAATTCGTAAGCTTCATTCTTGACTCTGTTGAAGATGGAAATAACATAACTCTTCTGGGAACATTCTTGGCTCATTTGAACATGAACCTTATTCGTAACAATTTGAGGCTTCATTCTTGACTCATTCGAACATGGAAACAACATGTGGCTTCATTCTTGACTCATTTGAATATGGAAACAACTTGTAAACTCTTGTATGTTCATTCTTGACTCGTTCGAACTTGCAAACAAGTAGTAGCTTCATTCCAGACTCATTTGAACATGGAAACAACTTGTAAACTCTTCTAGCATCATTTTTGACTTATTCGAACTTGTAAACAACTTATAGCTTCATTTTTGACTCGTTTATCATGGAAACAACTTGTAAACTCTTGTATGATCATTCTTGACTCGTTCGAACTTGCAAACAAGTTGCAGCTTCATTCTTCATTCATTTGAACATGGAAACAACTTGTAAACTCTTCTAGCATCATTCTTGACTTGTTCGAACTTGTAAACAACTTATAGCTTTATTTTTGACTCGTTTATCATGGAAACAACTTGTAAACTCTTGTAGGACCATTCTTGGCTCATTTGAACGTGAAACCAATTCGTAACAAGTTGACGCTTCATTCTTGACTCGTTCAAACATGGAAATACCTTGTAGCTTCATCTTGATTTGTTTGAACATGGAAACAACTTGTAACCTCTTGTAGCATTATTCTTTACTCGTTCGAGCTTGGAAACAAAATATAGCTTCATTCTCGACTCGTTTAACCGTGAAAATAACTTGTAGCTTCATTCTTGACCCGTTTGAACTTGGAAAGTACTTGTAAACTCTTGTAGCATCTTTCTTGACTCGTTCGAACTTGTATCTTCATTATTGCCTCGTTTGCACATGGAAACAACTTGTAAACTCATGTAGGACCATTCTTGGCTTATTTTTACATGAAACGAATTCGTAAGCTTCATTCTTGACTCCGTTGAAGATGGAAACAACATAACTCTTCTGGGACCATTATTGGCTCATTTGAACATGAACCTTATTCGTAACAATTTGAGGCTTCATTCTTGACTCATTCGAACATGGAAACAACATGTGGCTTCATTCTTGACTCATTTGAATATGGAAACAACTTGTAAACTCTTGTATGATCATTCTTGACTCGTTCGAACTTGCAAACAAGTTGTAGCTTCATTCTTGATTCATTTGAACATGAAAACAACTTATAAACTCTTCTAGCATCATTCTTGACTTGTTCGAACTTGTAAACAACTTATAGCTTTATTTTTGACTCGTTTATCATGGAAACAACTTGTAAACTCTTGTAGGACCATTCTTGGCTCATTTGAACATGAAACCAATTCGTAACAAGTTGACGCTTCATTCTTGACTCGTTGGAACATGGACATAACTTGTAACTTCATCTTGATTTATTTGAACATGGAAACAACTTGTAACCTCTTGTAGCATTATTCTTGACTCGTTCGAGCTTGAAAACAACATATAGCTTCATTCTCGACTCGTTTAAGCGTGAAAACAACTTGTAGCTTCATTCTTGACCTGTTTGAACTTGGAAAGTTCTTGTAAACTCTTGTAGCATCTTTCTTGACTCGTTCGAACTTGTATCTTCATTATTGACTCGTTTGCACATGGAAACAACTTGTAAACTCATGAAGGACCATTCTTGGCTTATTTTTACATCAAACGAATTCGTAAGCTTCATTCTTGACTCCTTTGAAGATGGAAACAACATAACTCTTCTGGGACCATTCTTGGCTCATTTGAACATGAACCTTATTCGTAACAATTTGAGGCTTCATTCTTGACTCATTCGAACATGGAAACAACATGTGGCTTCATTCTTGACTCATTTGAATATGGAAACAACTTGTAAACTCTTGTATGATCATTCCTGACTCGTTCGAACTTGCAAACAAGTTGTAGCTTCATTCTTGATTCATTTGAACATGGAAACAACTTGTAAACTCTTCTAGCATCATTCTTGACTTGTTCGAACTTGTAAACAACTTATAGCTTTATTTTTGACTCGTTTATCATGGAAAAAACTTGTAAACTCTTGTAGGACCATTTTTGGCTCATTTGAACATGAAACCAATTCGTAAAAAGTTGACGCTTCATTCCTGACTCGTTCGAACATGGAAATAACTTGATGCTTCATCTTGATTTGTTTGAACATGGAAACAACTTGTAACCTCTTGTAGCATTATTCTTGACTCGTTCGACCTTGGAAACAACATATAGCTTCATTCTCGACCCGTTTAACCGTGAAAACAACTTGGAGCTTCATTCTTGACCCGTTTGAACTTGGAAACTACTTGTAAACTCTTGTAGCATCTTTCTTGACTCGTTCGAACTTGTATCTTCATTATTAACTCGTTTGCACATGGAAACAACTTGTAAACTCATGTAGGACCATTCTTGGTTTATTTTTACATGAAACAAATTCGTAAGCTTCATTCTTGACTCTGTTGAAGATGGAAATAACATAACTCTTCTGGGACCATTCTTGGCTCATTTGAACATGAACCTTATTCGTAACAATTTGAGGCTTCATTCTTGACTCATTCGAACATGGAAACAACATGTGGCTTCATTCTTGACTCATTTGAATATGGAAACAACTTGTAAACTCTTGTATGTTCATTCTTGACTCGTTCGAACTTGCAAACAAGTAGTAGCTTCATTCCAGACTCATTTGAACATGGAAACAACTTGTAAACTCTTCTAGCATCATTTTTGACTTATTCGAACTTGTAAACAACTTATAGCTTCATTTTTGACTCGTTTATCATGGAAACAACTTGTAAACTCTTGTATGATCATTCTTGACTCGTTCGAACTTGCAAACAAGTTGCAGCTTCATTCTTCATTCATTTGAACATGGAAACAACTTGTAAACTCTTCTAGCATCATTCTTGACTTGTTCGAACTTGTAAACAACTTATAGCTTTATTTTTGACTCGATTATCATGGAAACAACTTGTAAACTCTTGTAGGACCATTCTTGGCTCATTTGAACATGAAACCAATTCGTAACAAGTTGACGCTTCATTCTTGACTCGTTCGAACATGGAAATACCTTGTAGCTTCATCTTGATTTGTTTGAACATGGAAACAACTTGTAACCTCTTGTAGCATTATTCTTTACTCGTTCGAGCTTGGAAACAAAATATAGCTTCATTCTCGACTCGTTTAACCGTGAAAATAACTTGTAGCTTCATTCTTGACCCGTTTGAACTTGGAAAGTACTTGTAAACTCTTGTAGCATCTTTCTTGACTCGTTCGAACTTGTATCTTCATTATTGCCTCGTTTGCACATGGAAACAACTTGTAAACTCATGTAGGACCATTTTTGGCTTATTTTTACATGAAACGAATTCGTAAGCTTCATTCTTGACTCCGTTGAAGATGGAAACAACATAACTCTTCTGGGACCATTATTGGCTCATTTGAACATGAACCTTATTCGTAACAATTTGAGGCTTCATTCTTGACTCATTCGAACATGGAAACAACATATGGCTTCATTCTTGACTTATTTGAATATGGAAACAACTTGTAAACTCTTGTATGATCATTCTTGACTCGTTCGAACTTGCAAACAAGTTGTAGCTTCATTCTTGATTCATTTGAACATGAAAACAACTTATAAACTCTTCTAGCATCATTCTTGACTTGTTCGAACTTGTAAACAACTTATAGCTTTATTTTTGACTCGTTTATCATGGAAACAACTTGTAAACTCTTGTAGGACCATTCTTGGCTCATTTGAACATGAAACCAATTCGTAACAAGTTGACGCTTCATTCTTGACTCGTTGGAACATGGACATAACTTGTAACTTCATCTTGATTTATTTGAACATGGAAACAACTTGTAACCTCTTGTAGCATTATTCTTGACTCGTTCGAGCTTGAAAACAACATATAGCTTCATTCTTGACTCGTTTAAGCGTGAAAACAACTTGTAGCTTCATTCTTGACCGGTTTGAACTTGGAAAGTACTTGTAAACTCTTGTAGCATCTTTCTTGACTCGTTCGAACTTGTATCTTCATTATTGACTCGTTTGCACATGGAAACAACTTGTAAACTCATGAAGGACCATTCTTGGCTTATTTTTACATGAAACGAATTCGTAAGCTTCATTCTTGACTCCTTTGAAGATGGAAACAACAAAACTCTTCTGGGACCATTCTTGGCTCATTTGAACATGAACCTTATTCGTAACAATTTGAGGCTTCATTCTTGACTCATTCGAACATGGAAACAACATGTGGCTTCATTCTTGACTCATTTGAATATGGAAACAACTTGTAAACTCTTGTATGATCATTCCTGACTCGTTCGAACTTGCAAACAAGTTGTAGCTTCATTCTTGATTCATTTGAACATGGAAACAACTTGTAAACACTTCTAGCATCATTCTTGACTTGTTCGAACTTGTAAACAACTTATAGCTTTATTTTTGACTCGTTTATCATGGAAAAAACTTGTAAACTCTTGTAGGACCATTTTTGGCTCATTTGAACATGAAACCAATTCGTAAAAAGTTGACGCTTCATTCCTGACTCGTTCGAACATGGAAATAACTTGATGCTTCATCTTGATTTGTTTGAACATGGAAACAACTTGTAACCTCTTGTAGCATTATTCTTGACTCGTTCGACCTTGGAAACAACATATAGCTTCATTCTCGACCCGTTTAACCGTGAAAACAACTTGGAGCTTCATTCTTGACCCGTTTGAACTTGGAAACTACTTGTAAACTCTTGTAGCATCTTTCTTGACTCGTTCGAACTTGTATCTTCATTATTAACTCGTTTGCACATGGAAACAACTTGTAAACTCATGTAGGACCATTCTTGGTTTATTTCTACATGAAACAAATTCGTAAGCTTCATTCTTGACTCTGTTGAAGATGGAAATAACATAACTCTTCTGGGACCATTCTTGGCTCATTTGAACATGAACCTTATTCGTAACAATTTGAGGCTTCATTCTTGACTCATTCGAACATGGAAACAACATGTGGCTTCATTCTTGACTCATTTGAATATGGAAACAACTTGTAAACTCTTGTATGTTCATTCTTGACTCGTTCGAACTTGCAAACAAGTAGTAGCTTCATTCCAGACTCATTTGAACATGGAAACAACTTGTAAACTCTTCTAGCATCATTTTTGACTTATTCGAACTTGTAAACAACTTATAGCTTCATTTTTGACTCGTTTATCATGGAAACAACTTGTAAACTCTTGTATGATCATTCTTGACTCGTTCGAACTTGCAAACAAGTTGCAGCTTCATTCTTCATTCATTTGAACATGGAAACAACTTGTAAACTCTTCTAGCATCATTCTTGACTTGTTCGAACTTGTAAACAACTTATAGCTTTATTTTTGACTCGTTTATCATGGAAACAACTTGTAAACTCTTGTAGGACCATTCTTGGCTCATTTGAACGTGAAACCAATTCGTAACAAGTTGACGCTTCATTCTTGACTCGTTCGAACATGGAAATACCTTGTAGCTTCATCTTGATTTGTTTGAACATGGAAACAACTTGTAACCTCTTGTAGCATTATTCTTTACTCGTTCGAGCTTGGAAACAAAATATAGCTTCATTCTCGACTCGTTTAACCGTGAAAATAACTTGTAGCTTCATTCTTGACCCGTTTGAACTTGGAAAGTACTTGTAAACTCTTGTAGCATCTTTCTTGACTCGTTCGAACTTGTATCTTCATTATTGCCTCGTTTGCACATGGAAACAACTTGTAAACTCATGTAGGACCATTCTTGGCTTATTTTTACATGAAACGAATTCGTAAGCTTCATTCTTGACTCCGTTGAAGATGGAAACAACATAACTCTTCTGGGACCATTATTGGCTCATTTGAACATGAACCTTATTCGTAACAATTTGAGGCTTCATTCTTGACTCATTCGAACATGGAAACAACATGTGGCTTCATTCTTGACTCATTTGAATATGGAAACAACTTGTAAACTCTTGTATGATCATTCTTGACTCGTTCGAACTTGCAAACAAGTTGTAGCTTCATTCTTGATTCATTTGAACATGAAAACAACTTATAAACTCTTCTAGCATCATTCTTGACTTGTTCGAACTTGTAAACAACTTATAGCTTTATTTTTGACTCGTTTATCATGGAAACAACTTGTAAACTCTTGTAGGACCATTCTTGGCTCATTTGAACATGAAACCAATTCGTAACAAGTTGACGCTTCATTCTTGACTCGTTGGAACATGGACATAACTTGTAACTTCATCTTGACTTATTTGAACATGGAAACAACTTGTAACCTCTTGTAGCATTATTCTTGACTCGTTCGAGCTTGAAAACAACATATAGCTTCATTCTCGACTCGTTTAAGCGTGAAAACAACTTGTAGCTTCATTCTTGACCTGTTTGAACTTGGAAAGTACTTGTAAACTCTTGTAGCATCTTTCTTGACTCGTTCGAACTTGTATCTTCATTATTGACTCGTTTGCACATGGAAACAACTTGTAAACTCATGAAGGACCATTCTTGGCTTATTTTTACATGAAACGAATTCGTAAGCTTCATTCTTGACTCCTTTGAAGATGGAAACAACATAACTCTTCTGGGACCATTCTTGGCTCATTTGAACATGAACCTTATTCGTAACAATTTGAGGCTTCATTCTTGACTCATTCGAACATGGAAACAACATGTGGCTTCATTCTTGACTCATTTGAATATGGAAACAACTTGTAAACTCTTGTATGATCATTCCTGACTCGTTCGAACTTGCAAACAAGTTGTAGCTTCATTTTTGATTCATTTGAACATGGAAACAACTTGTAAACTCTTCTAGCATCATTCTTGACTTGTTCGAACTTGTAAACAACTTATAGCTTTATTTTTCACTCGTTTATCATGGAAACAACTTGTGAACTCTTGTAGGACCATTTTTGGCTCATTTGAACATGAAACCAATTCGTAAAAAGTTGACGCTTCATTCCTGACTCGTTCGAACATGGAAATAACTTGATGCTTCATCTTGATTTGTTTGAACATGGAAACAACTTGTAACCTCTTGTAGCATTATTCTTGACTCGTTCGAGCTTGGAAACAACATATAGCTTCATTCTCGACCCGTTTAACCGTGAAAACAACTTGGAGCTTCATTCTTGACCCGTTTGAACTTGGAAACTACTTGTAAACTCTTGTAGCATCTTTCTTGACTCGTTCGAACTTGTATCTTCATTATTAACTCGTTTGCACATGGAAACAACTTGTAAACTCATGTAGGACCATTCTTGGTTTATTTTTACATGAAACAAATTCGTAAGCTTCATTCTTGACTCTGTTGAAGATGGAAATAACATAACTCTTCTGGGACCATTCTTGGCTCATTTGAACATGAACCTTATTCGTAACAATTTGAGGCTTCATTCTTGACTCATTCGAACATGGAAACAACATGTGGCTTCATTCTTGACTCATTTGAATATGGAAACAACTTGTAAACTCTTGTATGTTCATTCTTGACTCGTTCGAACTTGCAAACAAGTAGTAGCTTCATTCCAGACTCATTTGAACATGGAAACAACTTGTAAACTCTTCTAGCATCATTTTTGACTTATTCGAACTTGTAAACAACTTATGGGTTCATTTTTGACTCGTTTATCATGGAAACAACTTGTAAACTCTTGTATGATCATTCTTGACTCGTTCGAACTTGCAAACAAGTTGCAGCTTCATTCTTCATTCATTTGAACATGGAAACAACTTGTAAACTCTTCTAGCATCATTCTTGACTTGTTCGAACTTGTAAACAACTTATAGCTTTATTTTTGACTCGTTTATCATGGAAACAACTTGTAAACTCTTGTAGGACCATTCTTGGCTCATTTGAATGTGAAACCAATTCGTAACAAGTTGACGCTTCATTCTTGACTCGTTCGAACATTGAAATACCTTGTAGCTTCATCTTGATTTGTTTGAACATGGAAACAACCTGTAACCTCTTGTAGCATTATTCTTTACTCGTTCGAGCTTGGAAACAAAATATAGCTTCATTCTCGACTCGTTTAACCGTGAAAATAACTTCTAGCTTCATTCTTGACCCGTTTGAACTTGGAAAGTACTTGTAAACTCTTGTAGCATCTTTCTTGACTCGTTCGAACTTGTATCTTCATTATTGCCTCGTTTGCACATGGAAACAACTTGTAAACTCATGTAGGACCATTCTTGGCTTATTTTTACATGAAACGAATTCGTAAGCTTCATTCTTGACTCCGTTGAAGATGGAAACAACATAACTCTTCTGGGACCATTATTGGCTCATTTGAACATGAACCTTATTCGTAACAATTTGAGGCTTCATTCTTGACTCATTCGAACATGGAAACAACAGGTGGCTTCATTCTTGACTCATTCGAATATGGAAACAACTTGTAAACTCTTGTATGATCATTCTTGACTCGTTCGAACATGCAAACAAGTTGTAGCTTCATTCTTGATTCATTTGAACATGCAAACAACTTATAAACTCTTCTAGCATCATTCTTGACTTGTTCGAACTTGTAAACAACTTATAGCTTTATTTTTGACTCGTTTATCATGGAAACAACTTGTAAACTCTTGTAGGACCTTTCTTGGCTCATTTGAACATGAAACCAATTCGTAACAAGTTGACGCTTCATTCTTGACTCGTTCGAACATGGAAATACCTTGTAGCTTCATCTTGATTTGTTTGAACATGGAAACAACTTGTAACCTCTTGTAGCATTATTCTTTACTCGTTCGAGCTTGGAAACAAAATATAGCTTCATTCTCGACTCGTTTAACCGTGAAAATAACTTGTAGCTTCATTCTTGACCCGTTTGAACTTGGAAAGTACTTGTAAACTCTTGTAGCATCTTTCTTGACTCGTTCGAACTTGTATCTTCATTATTGCCTCGTTTGCACATGGAAACAACTTGTAAACTCATGTAGGACCATTCTTGGCTTATTTTTACATGAAACGAATTCGTAAGCTTCATTCTTGACTCCGTTGAAGATGGAAACAACATAACTCTTCTGGGACCATTATTGGCTCATTTGAACATGAACCTTATTCGTAACAATTTGAGGCTTCATTCTTGACTCATTCGAACATGGAAACAACATGTGACTTCATTCTTGACTCATTTGAATATGGAAACAACTTGTAAACTCTTGTATGATCATTCTTGACTCGTTCGAACTTGCAAACAAGTTGTAGCTTCATTCTTGATTCATTTGAACATGAAAACAACTTCTAAACTCTTCTAGCATCATTCTTTACTTGTTCGAACTTGTAAACAACTTATAGCTTTATTTTTGACTCGTTTATCATGGAAACAACTTGTAAACTCTTGTAGGACCATTCTTGGCTCATTTGAACATGAAACCAATTCGTAACAAGTTGACGCTTCATTCTTGACTCGTTGGAACATGGACATAACTTGTAACTTCATCTTGTTTTATTTGAACATGGAAACAACTTGTAACCTCTTGTAGCATTATTCTTGACTCGTTCGAGCTTGAAAACAACATATAGCTTCATTCTCGACTCGTTTAAGCGTGAAAACAACTTGTAGCTTCATTCTTGACCCGTTTGAACTTGGAAAGTACTTGTAAACTCTTGTAGCATCTTTCTTGACTCGTTCGAACTTGTATCTTCATTATTGCCTCGTTTGCACATGGAAACAACTTGTAAACTCATGTAGGACCATTCTTGGCTTATTTTTACATGAAACGAATTCGTAAGCTTCATTCTTGACTCCGTTGAAGATGGAAACAACATAACTCTTCTGGGACCATTATTGGCTCATTTGAACATGAACCTTATTCGTAACAATTTGAGCCTTCATTCTTGACTCATTCGAACATGGAAACAACATGTGGCTTCATTCTTGACTCATTTGAATATGGAAACAACTTGTAAACTCTTGTATGATCATTCTTGACTCGTTCGAACTTGCAAACAAGTTGTAGCTTCATTCTTGATTCATTTGAACATGAAAACAACTTCTAAACTCTTCTAGCATCGTTCTTGACTTGTTCGAACTTGTAAACAACTTATAGTTTTATTTTTGACTCGTTTATCATGGAAATAACTTGTAAACTCTTGTAGGACCATTCTTGGCTCATTTGAACATGAAACCAATTCGTATCAAGTTGACGCTTCATTCTTGACTTGTTCGAACATGGAAATACCTTGTAGCTTCATATTGATTTGTTTGAACATGGAAACAACTTGTAACCTCTTGTAGCATTATTCTTTACTCGTTCGAGCTTGGAAACAACATATAGCTTCATTCTCGACTCGTTTAACCTTGAAAACAACTTGTAGCTTCATTCTTGACCCGTTTGAACTTGGAAAGTACTTGTAAACTCTTGTAGCATCTTTCTTGACTCGTTCGAACTTGTATCTTCATTATTGCCTCGTTTGCACATGGAAACAACTTGTAAACTCATGTAGGACCATTCTTGGCTTATTTTTACATGAAACGAATTCGTAAGCTTCATTCTTGACTCCGTTGAAGATGGAAACAACATAACTCTTCTGGGACCATTATTGGCTCATTTGAACATGAACCTTATTCGTAACAATTTGAGGCTTCATTCTTGACTCATTCGAACATGGAAACAACATGTGACTTCATTCTTGACTCATTTGAATATGGAAACAACTTGTAAACTCTTGTATGATCATTCTTGACTCGTTCGAACTTGCAAACAAGTTGTAGCTTCATTCTTGATTCATTTGAACATGAAAACAACTTCTAAACTCTTCTAGCATCATTCTTTACTTGTTCGAACTTGTAAACAACTTATAGCTTTATTTTTGACTCGTTTATCATGGAAACAACTTGTAAACTCTTGTAGGACCATTCTTGGCTCATTTGAACATGAAACCAATTCGTAACAAGTTGACGCTTCATTCTTGACTCGTTGGAACATGGACATAACTTGTAACTTCATCTTGTTTTATTTGAACATGGAAACAACTTGTAACCTCTTGTAGCATTATTCTTGACTCGTTCGAGCTTGAAAACAACATATAGCTTCATTCTCGACTCGTTTAAGCGTGAAAACAACTTGTAGCTTCATTCTTGACCCGTTTGAACTTGGAAAGTACTTGTAAACTCTTGTAGCATCTTTCTTGACTCGTTCGAACTTGTATCTTCATTATTGCCTCGTTTGCACATGGAAACAACTTGTAAACTCATGTAGGACCATTCTTGGCTTATTTTTACATGAAACGAATTCGTAAGCTTCATTCTTGACTCCGTTGAAGATGGAAACAACATAACTCTTCTGGGACCATTATTGGCTCATTTGAACATGAACCTTATTCGTAACAATTTGAGCCTTCATTCTTGACTCATTCGAACATGGAAACAACATGTGGCTTCATTCTTGACTCATTTGAATATGGAAACAACTTGTAAACTCTTGTATGATCATTCTTGACTCGTTCGAACTTGCAAACAAGTTGTAGCTTCATTCTTGATTCATTTGAACATGAAAACAACTTCTAAACTCTTCTAGCATCGTTCTTGACTTGTTCGAACTTGTAAACAACTTATAGTTTTATTTTTGACTCGTTTATCATGGAAATAACTTGTAAACTCTTGTAGGACCATTCTTGGCTCATTTGAACATGAAACCAATTCGTATCAAGTTGACGCTTCATTCTTGACTTGTTCGAACATGGAAATACCTTGTAGCTTCATATTGATTTGTTTGAACATGGAAACAACTTGTAACCTCTTGTAGCATTATTCTTTACTCGTTCGAGCTTGGAAACAACATATAGCTTCATTCTCGACTCGTTTAACCTTGAAAACAACTTGTAGCTTCATTCTTGACCCGTTTGAACTTGGAAAGTACTTGTAAACTCTTGTAGCATCTTTCTTGACTCGTTCGAACTTGTATCTTCATTATTGACTCGTTTGCATATGGAAACAACTTGTAAACTCATGTAGGACCATTCTTGGCTTATTTTTACACGAAACGAATTCGTAAGCTTCATTCTTGACTCCGTTGAAGATGGAAACAACATAACTCTTCTGGGACCATTCTTGGCTCTTTTGAACATGAACCTTATTCGTAACAATTTGAGGCTTCATCCTTGACTCGTTCGAAAATGGAAACAACATGTGGCTTCATTCTTGACTCATTTGAATATGGAAACAACTTGTAAACTCTTGTATGATCATTCTTGACTCGTTCGAACTTGCAAACAAGTTGTAGCTTCATTCTTGATTCATTTGAACATGGAAACAACTTGTAAACTCTTCTAGCATCATTCTTGACTTGTTCAAACTTGTAAACAACTTATAGCTTTATTTTTGACTCGTTTATCACGGAAACAACTTGTAAACTCTTTTTTTTTTGTTAATTAAAATTTCATAAAAGGAAAAAAAAACCATATACAAAAAACCCCCAAGGCATACCTCGGGACTAGAAGAGGACAAACCCCTCCCTAGAAGCAACTACTCGAACAAGCTACAATAAAACATAAGGAGAAGGGATTACAAAACCTACAGCTAGTATATAAGACTAGTTACTGTTGGGTTATGTAAAACCCATTTCTGAAATCTCCTATTAGAATGAAGCTTGTTTCGGAGCATACATTTGATAATACAAATTAAAACATGAACAGGTTTCGCTGGGAAGCATGAACTCTTGCATTACGCTCTAGCCAAATATGATATATTGCCACTCCAATGAATAAATACTTGACTTTTGCTGGGACTGATTTCGCAGGAGAGATCGCCGCAATCCAATCTGGATCAAGAGGACCTGGGCTGTGACTTAAAATGTGCAAAGTATAAGGACAACTCAAAAGAATATGCTGAGCAGATTCAGGGGCTGCATTACAAAGTATACAGGAGGGATCAGTTGTCATGCCAAATTGTAGCATGCGGTCACGAGTAAGCAGCCTGTTCTTCAAAGCTAGCCATAAAATAAAAGAACACTTCGGGATGTGGAATGAATGCCATACTACATGAACCCATGGAGGGGAAGTATCTCTACGCCGGATACAATTCCAAATTGCAGGAGTCGAGACGTCTGAACATTGCAGGTTGTCCCAAGTGATAGAGTCTTTGGCTTGAATTGGAGTGTTGTAAATAAGCTGCCTCAATTCTATGGCTAACACATGATTCGAAGTATGAGGATTCCAAGAAAAATTATCCATAATTTCTCGAACCCTGGCCAAATTAGTAGAATCAGTAATAGAGATTAAGTTTGTGCCAAAGTGCGCCACAAGCGAAGAGTTAAGCAACCAGGGATCATGCCAAAGTAAGAACTCTGAGTTTGCTCCTACTTTGTACTGAATAAAGCCTTTTGCTAAATCGCGCGCTTGAAAAATCTGTTTAACACTCCATGATAGTTTACTCATGTTAGAAAAAGTCCAGAACCCTTTATCTCTCAGAATGTGACCCCTGAACCATTTTACCCATAATGAATTCGTGCTAGGCTGAATTATCCGCCAAAGTTGGAATAGAGTAGTAGCTGAATTCCATTCACGCAAATCTTTTAATCCCAGCCCACCTTCCTCTTTTGGAAGGCAACAATCCTTCCATGAAACCTTATAATGGCAGTTAGTACTATTCTTACCAGCCCAAAGAAACCGAGCACACTTCGCTTGAATGTCTTTCAGAATGGAGCAGGGGAGAAAAACATGACCTGACCAATACATGAATATACCCATTAAAACTGTACGAATCAGTTGCAAACGTCCTGCAAAACTGAGAAAGATATTGGCCCAATGTTGTAGCTTCCCATATATTTTCATAACCAGAGGTTGGCAATCCTGCTTGGAAAGAGAACTAGTTACCAGCGGCAACCCTAGATAAGTGACTGGGAGATTACCCCAAATAAAGCTTGAGGAACTGGTTACATGATGAATTGTATGCAAGGGAACATTGCTAAAAAACAGGTGCTTTTTGCTGGGTTTTGCTGAAGCCCAGAAACTGCAGCAAATTTGCGCATACCATTCAGTAAGCAATTCACAGAGTTAACCTCACCTTTAGAAAATAAAATCACATTGTCTGCGAAGAACAGGGATGAGGTTTTTGTGATCTCTGTCTTCCAATGATACTTGAAGTCATCAGAACTGGTTGCTTCTGCTAAAAAAGAAGTGAAAACCTCCATGGCAATCGAGAATAAGTATGGCGATGTGGGATCTCCTTGTCGGGGAGACCAGTTTTACCAGGAAAGAAGCCCTCTAAAGATCCGTTAAGTTTAATAGAAAACATAGTCTTGGTGATGCACTGCTTAATCCATTTCAAGAAAGTTTCTGGGAATCCCATTCTGTTCATAACAGTCAGCAAGAATTGCCAATTCAGCGTGTCGAATGCCTTCCTTATATCCAATTTTATAGCACATCTGGGTGGGCCTATATCAAGATGATAATCTTTACACAAAGCTTGTGCAAGAAGAATATTGTCCCCAACCACTCGTCCTGGAATAAAAGCTGTTTGATTCGGAGAAATCAAGCTTGACATTAAGAGCTTCATTCTATTAGCCAAAATTTTAGCTATGCATTTATAGATAGTGTTACAACAAGAGATTGTTCAAAAGTTTTGTATAGCAGTGGTATTGGAAGATTTCGGGATCAAAGCAAGAGCCACTGAATTCACTATACGAGGCATGTGAAATGTTTCAAAGAAGTGCAGAATGCCATTACATACATCATCCCCTGTGATATGCCAAGTAGCCAAGAAGAATTCAGGGGTGAATCCGTCAGGTCCCGGACATTTAGATTTTGCCATATGCTTGAAAGTCTGCAAAATTTCATCTCTAGAAATTGGGGCAACAAGCAACTCTGCCTGATCATGAGAAATCTGAGGAATATTCAAATCCAAGGGCAAATCCTCCACCTCCATTGATGTCCCAATCAGAGATTTAAAGTAATCAACAGCTATATTCGCAATGTTGTCATGACCAAATTGAAGAACCCCTGAACTATCTTCTAAAGCCAAAATCTTATTATTATTCCATCTTCCTTTACAGAAGTTAAAGAAATATGGATTATTGCCATCCCCCGTTTGAATCCATTTGGCTCTCGACTTCTGATGTAAAAACCTCTCTTCAACAATCAGAGCATCTGCATAAAATTGGGCTAATTTTGATTCCTCCTGAAACTCCAACAAAGAGGGATTTGGTGACATTGAAGCTTGAAAGTCTAACAAATTAACCCTGGCCTGCTCCACATTAGTATGCAGGTTCCCAGTAGTTCTATTGAGCTTAATCATGGCATTTTTAACTCGCTTAAGTTTAGTAGTAAGAATATACCAGGGATCACCAATCCCACCAGTAGTCCAAGCTTCCTGGACTTCAGGGAGAAACTCTGGTTTATCAATCAGAAAATTAAAAAATTGGAATGGCTTAAAAAATTTCCTCCAAGAGATTCCCAAAGAAATAGTAGCAGGAGAGTGGTCAGAAAGCCCCAGTTGAAGAAAATTTGTAAGAGAGTACGGGAATTTAGCCAACCAATTACCTGTAACCAACACCCGATCAAGTTTACGAAACATTGGAGCTTGTGGAGACTGTTCCACCAGGTCAAGAAAGTTCCCACACTATTCAAATCAACCATCCCCAAATCTGAAATACAATTTCTGAATTCCAGCATGCTATTAGTCCATCCTGAGACTCCCCCCGTACTTTCATTTGGAGCCAGATACGAATTAAAATCACCACATAAACACCATGCCGTATCATCTGCCATATTAGAGAAGTTATGCAAGTCTCTCCATAAGCTTCTTCTTTCTTCCAAAGTATTGAAACCATAAATAAAAGAAACCAAAAAAGCCTCCCCCGGGTTGTCAACTTGAGAAACAGAACAGTGAATTGCCTGGGCTGTGGAATAGATAATTGAAACATTCCAAAAGAAAGGATTGAAACCAATCCAAATACGCCCATTAGGATGAGAATCGTAATTAAAATTCCAACAAAAATTGTGAGCCAACATATTGGAAATTTGAGGTGCCAACTCTTTATTAACTCTCGTTTCAAGCAAACAAACTAAAGATATTTTGTTACTACTAATAAAATCTTTAATGTAAAATCTTATTATTTAACCCTCTTACATTAAAGGAGCAGATGTCAATCATTTAAACAGATGAAGGAGGTGGGGATGTCCCCGCAGATAGAGCTTTTTTCCGTCTTTTTTTTGCAGACTTGGAGAGCACCTGTGAATGCACTTTTAATTTTGCATCCACCTCATCAACATTGGAAAGATACTTAAAAGTATTCAGAGGTGTGGGAGATGCATCATCTGATTTACAAGGCGATATTCCTCTAGTCCTGGTCTTGGTTGCTTTCCAATCTGCATTCTCTTTATCCAAAGGCGTGTCCTCAGAATCCCTTACCAAACCAGTTACCACATCAGCCAATTTCACCTCATCCTGGACCAATTTGGCATGTAAATCAGGACCAGATGGAACACCAAAATCTTTTTTCGAATTCGTAGATTTATCAGGGTCACCTTGTGGATTTTTCTGAACCCAAACTCTCCTCATTACTGGGCACGCAGAGATTAAGTGACCAATAGCTTTACAACCAGAACAAATAAGAGGCTTCTGTACATAATCAACCATTACATCCACAACTGATTTTGTGCCACTATTATCAAGCGCCATCACAGGGATTTTATTCTGAAGGTCATTCCCAACTTTATAATTCACACACAGCTTTGCATAAGGAAGCATTTCCAATTGAGAGGTTAGAGAATCTGCACACAACGGAGTACCTATCACACTTGCAATAACCCAGGTTCGGTTGCGCACTTAGGAGAATCTTCCTTCATTATAGGAAGCCCATTATCATTTCTTGAAGGTGTACTAATAAACCCAAAGTCATTCAGATGCACCGCTTGTTCCATCTCCTTCAAAGAAAACCCCTTCGATATAAGAAAATTATGCAAATCCCTAACCTTTTTTCTATCTTTTATGGCCTCGTCTCTTTCATTTCGAGTAATCTGAGCAAAAGCTGCATAAGAAGCATTCTGATTTGCTTGCACCCACAATTGGGCAGCTCTTGGACTGAGGATATCATCTGAACTATTGGAGTGAACATCCTCATCAGGTATGCGGGCATACCATACTATTTAGATCCAGAAGATTCACCAACTTTAAGCTCCCTTTCTGAAGCAAACTCCCGATAACTAACCACACCATTAGCATCCACTGTTACATAGTGCCCAGGTCGAGTTGGAAACCTCAAGTCCATCACATCACTAAGAGAAGGACCAAGAGAAGGCTCTTCAAGACGATTACCTTCCAAATCAACAGGAAACCCATCTGAATCACAGTTTGAAACTCGACTCATAATTACCAAGAGAAAGGAAAAAAAATATAGATATAAGAAATATAGAGAAAAGGTGTGAGGTGAAGAGAGGGGGGATTTAGTGTAAGGAATAAAAGAGATCTGATGGAAAAGGTGAGCAGAAGAGAGAAAGAGAGGAAAGATGAAAGGCGGTTATGGAAAGGGTTCTAACCTAGAGAGAAGGGAGAGGAAATTTCTAGAGAGAGAAACATAGCTCCTTTCTCTCAAGTTGTTAATCCTTTGTAAACTCTTGTAGGACCATTCTTGGCTCATTTGAACATGAAACCAATTCGTAACAAGTTGACGCTTCATTCTTGACTCGTTCGAACATGGAAATAACTTGTAGCTTCATCTTGATTTATTTGAACATGGAAACAACTTGTAACCTCTTGTAGCAATATTCTTGACTCGTTCGAACTTGGAAACAACATATAGCTTCATTCTCGACCCGTTTAACCGTGAAAACAACTTGTAGCTTCATTCTTGACTCATTTGAACTTGGAAACTACATGTAAACTCTTGTAGCATCTTTCTTGACTCGTTCGAACTTGTATCTTCATTATTGACTCGTTTGCACATGGAAACAACTTGTAAACTCATGTAGGACCATTCTTGGCTTATTTTTACATGAAACGAATTCGTAAGCTTCATTCTTGACTCCGTTGAAGATGGAAACAACATAACTCTTATGGGACCATTCTTGGCTCATTTGAACATGAACCTTATTCGTAACAATTTGAGGCTTCATTCTTGACTCATTCGAACATGGAAACACTTGTGGCTTCATTCTTGACTCATTTGAATATGGAAACAACTTGTAAACTCTTGTATGATCATTCTTGACTCGTTCGAACTTGCAAACAAGTTGTAGCTTCATTCTTGATTCATTTGAACAAGGAAACAACTTGTAAACTCTTCTAGCATCATTCTTGACTTGTTCGAACTTGTAAACAACTTATAGCTTTATTTTTGACTCGTTTATCATGGAAATAACTTGTAAACTCTTGTAGGACCATTCTTGGCTCATTTGAACATGAAACCAATTCGTAACAAGTTGACGCTTCATTCTTGACTCGTTCGAACATGGAAATAACTTGTAGCTTCATCTTGATTTGTTTGAACATGGAAACAACTTGTAACCTCTTGTAGCATTATTCTTGACTTGTTCGAGCTTGGACACAACTTATAGCTTCATTCTCGACTAGTTTAACCGTGAAAACAACTTGTAGCTTCATTCTTGACCCGTTTGAAGTTGGAAACTACTTGTAAACTCTTATAGCATCTTTCTTGACTCGTTCGAACTTGTATCTTCATTATTGACTCGTTTGCATATGGAAACAACTTGAAAACTCATGTAGGACCATTCTTGGCTTATTTTAGCATGAAACGAATTCGTAAGCTTCATTCTTGACTCTGTTGGGAAACAACATAACTCTTCTGGGACCATTCTTGGCTCATTTGAACATGAAACGAATTCGTAAGCTTCATTCTTGACTCCGTTGAAGATGGAAACAACATAACTCTTCTGGGACCATTCTTGGCTCATTTGAACATGAACCTTATTCGTAACAATTTGAGGCTTCATTCTTGACTCATTCGAACATGGAAACAACATGTGGCTTCATTCTTGACTCATTCGAATATGGAAACAACTTGTAAACTCTTCTATGATCATTCTTGACTCGTTCGAACTTGCAAACAAGTTGTAGCTTCATTCTTGATTCATTTGAACAAGGAAACAACTTGTAAACTCTTCTAGCATCATTCTTGACTTGTTCGAACTTGTAAACAACTTATAGCTTTATTTTTGACTCGTTTATCATGGAAATAACTTGTAAACTCTTGTAGGACCATTCCTGGCTCATTTGAACATGAAACCAATTCGTAACAAGTTGACGCTTCATTCTTGACTCGTTCGAACATGGAAATAACTTGTAGCTTCATCTTGATTTGTTTGAACATGGAAACAACTTGTAACCTCTTTTAGCATTATTCTTGACTCGTTCGAGCCTGGACACAACTTATAGCTTCATTCTCGACTAGTTTAACCGTGAAAACAACTTGTAGCTTCATTCTTGACCCATTTGAACTTGGAAACTACTTGTAAACTCTTACAGCATCTTTCTTGACTCGTTCGAACTTGTATCTTCATTATTGACTCGTTTGCACATGGAAACAACTTGAAAACTCGTGTAGGACCATTCTTGGCTTATTTTAACATGAAACGAATTCGTAAGCTTCATTCTTGACTCTGTTGAAGATGGAAACAACATAACTCTTCTGGGACCATTCTTGGCTCATTTGAACATGAACCTTATTCGTAACAATTTGAGGCTTCATTCTTGACTCATTCGAACATGGAAACAACTTGTGGCTTCATTTTTGACTCATTTGAATATGGAAAAAACTTGTAAACTCTTGTATGATCATTCTTGACTCGTTCGAACGTGCAAACAAGTTGTAGCTTCATTCTTGATTCATTTGAACATGGAAACAACTTGTAAACTCTTCTAGCATCATTCTTGACTTGTTCGAATATGGAAACAACTTGTAAACCCCTGTATGATCATTCTTGACTCGCTCGAACTTGCAAACAAGTTGTAGCTTCATTCTTGATTCACTTGAACATGGAAACAACTTGTAAACTCTTTTAGCATCATTCTTGACTTGTTCGAACTTGTAAACAACTTATAGCTTTATTTTTGACTCGTTTATCATGGAAATAATTTGTAAACTCTTGTAGGACAATTCTTGGCTCATTTGAACATGAAACCACGTAACAAGTTGATGATTCATTCTTGACTCGTTCGAACATGGAAATAACTTGTAGCTTCATCCTTATTTGTTTGAACATGGAACCAACTTGTAACCTCTTGTAGCATTATTCTTGACTCGTTCGAGCTTGGAAACAACATATAGCTTCATTCTCGACCCGTTTAACCGTGAAAACAACTTGTAACTTCATTCTTGACCCGTTTGAACTTGGAAACTACTTGTAAACTCTTGTAGCATCTTTCTTGACTCGTTCGAACTTGTATCCTCATTATTGACTCGTTTGCACATGGAAACAACTTGTAAACTCATGTAGGACCATTCCTGGCTTATTTTACATGAAACGAATTCGTAAGCTTCATTCTTGACTCCGTTGAAGATGGAAACAACATAACTCTTCTGGGACCATTCTTGGCTCATTTGAACATGAACCTTATTCGTAACAATTTGAGGCTTCATTCTTGACTCATACGATCATGGAAACAACTTGTGGCTTCATTCTTGACTCATTTGAATATGGAAACAACTTGTAAACTCTTGTATGATCATTCTTGACTCGCTCGAACTTGCAAACAAGTTGTAGCTTCATTCTTGATTCATTTGAACATGGAAACAACTTGTAAACTCTTCTAGCATCATTCTTGACTTGTTCGAACTTGTAAACAACTTATAGCTTTATTTTTGATTCGTTTATCATGGAAAAAACTTGTAAACTCTTGTGGGACCATTCTTGGCTCATTTGAACATGAAACCAATTCGTAACAAGTTGATGCTTCATTCTTGACTCGTTCGAACATGGAAATAACTTGTAGCTTCATCTTGATTTGTTTGAACATGGAAACAACTTGTAACCTCTTGTAGCATTATTCTTGACTCGTTCGATCTTGGAAACAACATATAGCTTCATTCTCGACCCGTTTAACCGTGAAAACAACTTGTAGCTTCATTCTTGACCCGTTTGAAGTTGGAAACTACTTGTAAACTCTTGTAGCATCTTTCTTGACTCGTTCGAACTTGTATCTTCATTATTGACTCGTTTGCACATGGAAACAACTTGTAAACTCATGTAGGACCATTCTTTGCTTATTTTACATGAAACGAATTCGTAAGCTTCATTCTTGACTCCGTTGAAGATGGAAACAACATAACTCTTCTGGGACCATCCTTGGCTCATTTGAACATGAACCTTATTCGTAACATTTTGAGGCTTCATTCTTGACTCATACGATCATGGAAACAACTTGTGGCTTCATTCTTGACTCATTTGAATATGGAAACAACTTTCAAACTCTTGTATGATCATTCTTGACTCGCTCGAACTTGCAAATAAGTTGTAGCTTCATTCTTGATTCACTTGAACATGGAAACAACTTGTAAACTCTTCTAGCATCATTCTTGACTTGTTCGAACTTGTAAACAACTTATAGCTTTATTTTTGACTCGTTTATCATGGAAATAATTTGTAAACTCTTGTGGGACAATTCTTGGCTCATTTGAACATGAAACCAATTCGTAACAAGTTGATGCTTCATTCTTGACTCGTTCGAACATGGAAATAACTTGTAGCTTCATCTTGATTTGTTTGAACATGGAAACAACTTGTAACCTCTTGTAGCATTATTCTTGACTCGTTCGAGCTTAGAAACAACATATAGCTTCATTCACGACCCGTTTAACCGTGAAAACAACTTGTAGCTTCATTCTTGACCCTTTTGAACTTGGAAACTACTTGTAAACTCTTGTAGCATCTTTCTTGACTCGTTCGAACTTGTATCTTCATTATTGACTCGTTTGCACATGGAAACAACTTGTAAACTCATGTAGGACCATTCTTTGCTTATTTTACATGAAACGAATTCGTAAGCTTCATTCTTGACTCCGTTGAAGATGGAAACAACATAACTCTTCTGGGACCATTCTTGGCTCATTTGAACATGAACCTTATTCGTAACAATTTGAGGCTTCATTCTTGACTCATTCGAACATGGAAACAACTTGTGGCTTCATTCTTGACTCATTTGAATATGGAAACAACTTTCAAACTCTTGTATGATCATTCTTGACTCGCTCGAACTTGCAAATAAGTTGTAGCTTCATTCTTGATTCACTTGAACATTGAAACAACTTGTAAACTCTTCTAGCATCATTCTTGACTTGTTCGAACTTGTAAACAACTTATAGCTTTATTTTTGACTCGTTTATCGTGGAAATAATTTGTAAACTCTTGTGGGACCATTCTTGGCTCATTTGAACATGAAACCAATTCGTAACAAGTTGATGCTTCATTCTTGACTCGTTCGAACATGGAAATAACTTGTAGCTTCATCTTGATTTGTTTGAACATGGAAACAACTTGTAACCTCTTGTAGCATTATTCTTGACTCGTTCGAGCTTAGAAACAACATATAGCTTCATTCACGACCCGTTTAACCGTGAAAACAACTTGTAGCTTCATTCTTGACCCTTTTGAACTTGGAAACTACTTGTAAACTCTTGTAGCATCTTTCTTGACTCGTTCGAACTTGTATCTTCATTATTGACTCGTTTGCACATGGAAACAACTTGTAAACTCATGTAGGACCATTCTTTGCTTATTTTACATGAAACGAATTCGTAAGCTTCATTCTTGACTCCGTTGAAGATGGAAACAACATAACTCTTCTGGGACCATTCTTGGCTCATTTGAACATGAACCTTATTCGTAACAATTTGAGGCTTCATTCTTGACTCATTCGAACATGGAAACAACTTGTGGCTTCATTCCTGACTCATTGGAATATGGAAACAACTTGTAAACTCTTGTATGATCATTCTTGACTCGTTCGAACTTGCAAACAAGTTGTAGCTTCATTCTTGATTCATTTGAACATGGAAACAACTTGTAAACTCTTCTAGCATCATTCTTGACTTGTTCGAACTTGTAAACAACTTATAGCTTTATTTTTGACTCGTTTATCGTGGAAATAATTTGTAAACTCTTGTAGGACCATTCTTGGCTCATTTGAACATGAAACCAATTCGTAACAAGTTGACGCTTCATTCTTGACTCGTTCGAACATGGAAATAACTTGTAGCTTCATCTTGATTTGTTTGAACATGGAAACAACTTGTAACCTCTTGTAGCATTATTCTTGACTCGTTCGAGCTTGGAAACAACATATAGCTTCATTCTCGACCCGTTTAACCGTGAAAACAACTTGTAGCTTCATTCTTGACCCGTTTGAACTTGGAAACTACTTGTAAACTCTTGTAGCATCTTTCTTGACTCGTTCGAACTTGTATCTTCATTATTGACTCGTTTGCACATGGAAACAACTTGTAAACTCATGTAGGACCATTCTTGGCTTATTTTACATGAAACGAATTCGTAAGCTTCATTCTTGACTCCGTTGAAGATGGAAACAACATAACTCTTCTGGGACCATTCTTGGCTCATTTGAACATGAACCTTATTCGTAACAATTTGAGGCTTCATTCTTGACTCATTCGAACATGGAAACAACATGTGGCTTCATTCTTGATTCATTTGAATATGGAAACAACTTGTAAACTATTGTATGATCATTCTTGACTCGTTCGAACTTGCAAACAAGTTGTAGCTTCATTCTTGATTCATTTGAACATGGAAACAACTTGTAAACTCTTCTAGCATCATTCTTGACTTGTTCGAACTTGTAAACAACTTATAGCTTTATTTTTGACTCGTTTATCATGGAAACAACTTGTAAACTCTTGTGGGACCATTCTTGGCTCATTTGAACATGAAACCAATTCGTAACAAGTTGATGCTTCATTCTTGACTCGTTCGAACATGGAAATAACTTGTAGCTTCATCTTGATTTGTTTGAACATGGAAACAACTTGTAACCGCTTGTAGCATTATTCTTGACTCGTTCGAGCTTAGAAACAACATATAGCTTCATTCACGACCCGTTTAACCGTGAAAACAACTTGTAGCTTCATTCTTGACCCGTTTGAACTTGGAAACTACTTGTAAACTCTTGTAGCATCTTTCTTGACTCGTTCGAACTTGTATCTTCATTATTGACTCGTTTGCACATGGAAACAACTTGTAAACTCATGTAGGACCATTCTTGGCTTATTTTACATGAAACGAATTCGTAAGCTTCATTCTTGACTCCGTTGAAGATGGAAACAACATAACTCTTCTGGGACCATTCTTGGCTCATTTGAACATGAACCTTATTCGTAACAATTTGTGGCTTCATTCTTGACTCATTGGAATAAGGAAACAACTTGTAAACTCTTGTATGATCATTCTTGACTCGTTCGAACTTGCAAACAAGTTGTAGCTTCATTCTTGATTCATTTGAACATGGAAACAACTTGTAAACTCTTCTAGCATCATTCTTGACTTGTTCGAACTTGTAAACAACTTATAGCTTTATTTTTGACTCGTTTATCATGAAAATAATTTGTAAACTCTTGTAGGACCATTCTTGGCTCATTTGAACATGAAACCAATTCGTAACAAGTTGACGCTTCATTCTTGACTCGTTCGAACATGGAAATAACTTGTAGCTTCATCTTGATTTGTTTGAACATGGAAACAACTTGTAACCTCTTGTAGCATTATTCTTGACTCGTTCGAACATGGAAATAACTTGTAGCTTCATCTTGATTTGTTTGAACATGGAAACAACTTGTAACCTCTTGTAGCATTATTCTTGACTCGTTCGAGCTTGGAAACAATATATAGCTTCATTCTCGACCCGTTTAACCGTGAAAACAACTTGTAGCTTCATTCTTGACCCGTTTGAACTTGGAAACTACTTGTAAACTCTTGTAGCATCTTTCTTGACTCGTTCGAACTTGTATCTTCATTATTGACTCGTTTGCACATGAAAACAACTTTTAAACTCATGTAGGGCCATTCTTGGCTTATTTTACATGAAACGAATTCGTAAGCTTCATTCTTGACTCCGTTGAAGATGGAAACAACATAACTCTTCTGGGACCATTCTTGGCTCATTTGAACATGAACCTTATTCGTAACAATTTGAGGCTTCATTCTTGACTCATTCGAACATGGAAACAACTTGTGGCTTCATTCTTGACTCATTGGAATATGGAAACAACTTGTAAACTCTTGTATGATCATTCTTGACTCGTTCGAACTTGCAGACAAGTTGTAGCTTCATTCTTGATTCATTTGAACATGGAAACAACTTGTAAACTCTTCTAGCATCATTCTTGACTTGTTTGAACTTGTAAACAACTTATAGCTTTATTTTTGACTCGTTTATCATGGAAATAATTTGTAAACTCTTGTAGGACCATTCTTGGTTCATTTGAACATGAAACCAATTCGTAACAAGTTGACGCTTCATTCTTGACTCGTTCGAACATGGAAATAACTTGTAGCTTCATCTTGATTTGTTTGAACATGGAAACAACTTGTAACCTCTTGTAGCATTATTCTTGACTCGTTCGAGCTTGGAAACAACATATAGCTTCATTCTCGACCCGTTTAACCGTGAAAACAACTTGTAGCTTCATTCTTGACCCGTTTGAACTTGGAAACTACTTGTAAACTCTTGTAGCATCTTTCTTGACTCGTTCGAACTTGTATCTTCATTATTGACTCGTTTGCACATGGAAACAACTTGTAAACTCATGTAGGACCATTCTTGGCTTATTTTACATGAAACGAATTCGTAAGCTTCATTCTTGACTCCGTTGAAGATGGAAACAACATAACTCTTCTGGGACCATTCTTGGCTCATTTGAACATGAACCTTATTCGTAACAATTTGAGGCTTCATTCTTGACTCATTCGAACATGGAAACAACATGTGGCTTCATTCTTGATTCATTTGAATATGGAAACAACTTGTAAACTATTGTATGATCATTCTTAACTCGTTCGAACTTGCAAACAAGTTGTAGCTTCATTCTTGATTCATTTGAACATGGAAACAACTTGTAAACTCTTCTAGCATCATTCTTGACTTGTTCGAAGTTGTAAACAACTTATAGCTTTATTTTTGACTCGTTTATCATGGAAACAACTTGTAAACTCTTGTGGGACCATTCTTGGCTCATTTGAACATGAAACCAATTCGTAACAAGTTGATGCTTCATTCTTGACTCGTTCGAACATGGAAATAACTTGTAGCTTCATCTTGATTTGTTTGAACATGGAAACAACTTGTAACCTCTTGTAGCATTATTCTTGACTCGTTCGAGCTTAGAAACAACATATAGCTTCATTCACGACCCGTTTAACCGTGAAAACAACTTGTAGCTTCATTCTTGACCCGTTTGAACTTGGAAACTACTTGTAAACTCTTGTAGCATCTTTCTTGACTCGTTCGAACTTGTATCTTCATTATTGACTCGTTTGCACATGGAAACAACTTGTAAACTCATGTAGGACCATTCTTTACTTATTTTACATGAAACGAATTCGTAAGCTGTGACTCCGTTGAAGATGGAAACAACATAACTCTTCTGGGACTTTGACGCCCTCCCGATCCGGGGTCTAGATCGGGGAGTCACTAACTCTAAATGCATGCACCCTAAATAACAATAATAGAAAATACGCATAAATATGACCCCGACTACTTGCCTGGACCTTTCAAGGTAATGGTATGAAACAAGCACACAACTACATTCATTTATATTTACATTTACAGTAACCAAAATAATATTACAATTCCTGAAACATCTCAAAAGCTACTAATAAAAGTACAAGACTAAACAAAGTCTTTTCCTTCCAACTCTGCCTCGATCCTACCTGTTCAATCTCAGCCAGCCTCACATAGCTCATGTATGACATATTCTTTCTGGCAGTCTGCTTAATACGGACCATGATTCTCAAGAGCTGTAGATGTTAGAAAATAAAAGAATGAGCTACAAAAGCTCCGCAAGTAACCATATAGGTTAAAAACAGTTCTACAGGCTTATATATAGTTTAAAAAGTCTTTTCTCAAAACCATGCTTTAAAATCATTGCTGGACCTCATTGTCCCATAATTGTAATCAAAATTCTAGTCAGGGTATTCATTACACGCAAAACTTTCTTTTATAAAACCACTGGCAGGGTTAAATAATTTCAATAACTGGTGCAAAGTAAATAAGAAGCTGGAAAATAATAATCAATTGCAAGTATTGGATTAATTTGCAGGGTTAGATGGATAACAGGAAGTAATGTCTAACAATTGAGACAAGTCAAATCAAGGTATATCTGATAATTGAAGCTGTAAATGACAGGTTATAACAAGGCATTTCATTATTCATTACTAATCATTTCAAAGTCCATTTGTATAAAGCTGTCCTTTCATTAGGACTGATTCTTTCAAAACATTTTATAAAACTGTCCTCTCATTAGGACATTGTTTTTCAAATCATCTATAAAACTGTCCTCTCATTAGGACCTTTACTATTCAAATCATTTATAAAACTGTCCTCTCATTAGGACCTTTACTGTTTAAAAACAATTATTTCGGTTGAAGTTTTCTCACAACGCCAGACAATACGGGTGATCAGCCACGTAAAGTCCCCATAACGGACTAAAGTCCCTCTGGACATAAAGAGTACTCATAAAGGCACTTATTGCCATTGGCCTTGGGCTATCTCATTATAGCCATTGACTATCTCATTATAGTCTTCACATAAAAAGTGCTGGACCGGCGTCACTCGGCCTCTTACGCCTCCAACCTATAGGAATCCGCAGAAACCATTTTGATCGGAATTCCTATCATAACCAAAACCTTTCTTTTTAAAGTTACCAAATCATTTGATGAAAAAGACTTCTTGAAAGTCGGATTTCATATTTAAATCCCCTTTTAAAGATCATTAGACAGAGGTAAGGTTTATTCCAAGATATGTCTCAAAACAAGTTTCTGTTGTAGTAAGGTAAGCTGAAATCATGAACTGGGAATCCAAAACCAAGCTATAGTTGTAAAGTCAGGTTGTAGAGTCAATTCACAGGTATAACAAGATGTTTTGAAAACAGTTGTAAGGCATTTGATCATGATAGTAGTTAGACAATAACAACAGGGTACTTTCAGGGTTTAAAGTTTAAGTAAACATAATTAAGGAAAATGGTGTAGACATAAGTCATAGTTCAAGGTTACTGATTTAAGATCTTTAAAACTAGTTTATAAGTTGTCGATAACAGTTCAGGGATTGAAAATGTTAAAGTGCAATTAAAACTGGTATAAGATTGCAGTTTAAGTCAAACAATTAAAGTGAAGCAGGCTGTAACTTAAAACAGTTGAGATAAAGTAAAATAATCGCAGGGTCATAAAACAGTTCATAAAACAGTGCTTATGTTTAAGGAGATTAGGCAGTAGTTACTTGCCTTAACAAGGAATGCTACAGCTGTTGAACAGGTAGATCGCCTACACCAGACACTAACTCTCTACTTTAGCTTTCCCTTTGTCCTTCACCTCAACGTCCTTCGCAGCTACACACAAATAATACTATTTCAGAATCTTATATACTCTCGACATTCTCTTTAACGTCTAACTGTTCTACCCTTTCGTTAACTGCAACCCCTTAACACAAGTATAATATATAGTATACATACTCTACTATTCAATCACTTCCACACTAGCAGACAAGTAGCACATAGATACTTATATTGATCTACAGTATTCCTGACTGATAGTCTTTCCTATACATAAGTGGTGTGCCAATAGTGTTTTACAGAGTCGTTTTAGTTTTTAGAAAATTTTGGCAGCACTTCCCCTGTAATTGGAGCTATCCGTCGGAATACAACCGACACAACCAAACATCAATGTCAATCATATACCATTATACAACCATATTTGCACCAAATTCATATCAAACAAGCAATAGCTATAAACAATATGCAATACTATTGTCATTCAAAATGACTGAAACAATCCAAGTACCAACTGCCTAGCTATACAATCGATTCAATTCTTAACTCACTCCTATATCATATCAACTCATGTCCACTTAGTTCATAGAAATTAGAACTCATATTGGCAATTAGTGTATGACATTCGAATATAGAATACACGTATATTCAAAAGTAATAGCTATTATGATTCTTATAATACAATCAAGCTGTGACGATTGAGGTATTTATATATATTTAATTAATATGAGATGTATCATTTTTGTGCTCCATTATGATAAGATGTGGTATGTGGTCATTTTATATGTCTAGTTGACTGCCTGTTTGACCACAATGTGTTCAAGTGATTTATTAAAGTGATTAATTGACTTTTTATGCTAAATTGATGCACTCTTTGATTTTTATAAAATTATTGGTGTGTCCAATAATTATGAAATTTTATATGTGGCTTCTATGTGATTTTAGAGACTTTCTAAAAATGGTTGTGTGATTTAATTCAGTCTCAATATTGTTATATGATTTTCTCAGTCCTATTTTATCCTGAAAATATTTCTCTTCTAAATTCCATATTTAATTATGGGGATGTCCAAAAAATCATGAAATCTTTTCCAAAATGTTCTTTATATATTCTGATTAGTGTTAATAATCTCATCTTCTATTACTTTGTTACAATTTGTATATATATGTGTGCATGCCTTGTATGTATGTATGTCAAAGACCTGTATGCAACTGATTTGGGGACTTGATTTCTTGATTTAAGATATGACTATGCTATAATAGGAGTAAAGGAATGATTGGGTGTTGATAGAACCACCATCGGTTCTCCACCGGATCATCACCGTCGGCGATGACCTCCGAGGAGCCTACGGTGTGAGTTTGCTTGTAATCTTTCCGTAGAAAGGATGATCTTGTCAATTATATTCTGTTCTTGTTAACAAGAGGAATTTCATGTTGGCTATGGTACCATTTTGCACATGTCCGAATTAGTTGTATCAAATTATTTGGGTTCTAGTCTATGTTCGGCTTATTCGAGTCATGTAGACTTGGTAACTATGATATGATGATTTGGTAGCTTGATTGTAGTCACTAGATGCTTCGAATTTGATGATAACTGCAAGTACTTGTTGATAATTAAAGGTAGATTGATTTATAAGAATTAGAAATAGATTTTGGGCAAAGAAACTGCCATGTTCTGTTCTGTTAATTAGGGACTGATTGTGCCCTGCTCTAGGCAGTGACTAGGTGTAGAACATGTTGCTTATTATTTCAAGTTTAATTGGGCACTAATTTTACATTATTTGGACAAGCGAGGAAAAAGTTATGGTCATTTTAGTAAACACCGCGCAGTGCTGAAAATTGCTGTTACGGTTTCTGATTTCAAATAATTCGTTTTTAGTCTTTTCTAAATTATTTACAACTGAAACTTTTATATGATTTTGGTTTAGTATTCAAGTATGTACCTGCAAAATTTGGTGTCAAAATGATTATTTTTCAATTTATGAAAAATGTTTTACCATAGCCTGCGCAATGAGGTTTTCAGTTACTCACTTATTTTAAAAGATTGATTTCTTTATATGGGTAACCATGAATCATATAAAGTTTTGATACTAGCACTAGTATGTTAAATTGGTTCGTTTACCTTGTTTGGAGTTTAGTATTTGATTAGATTCAATAATGGTTGGTTGAATAATTTTAATACTATGATTCAAATTACATGTTTAAGTGTATATTCGACTATAAAGGTACGAATTGATATAATTGCTAATATCTGAATATGAGAAGTGAATTGAGTTTTATGATTTATGTGGATATTGCTTTGTAGGGGATGGATTTTGTATTATATAAGACTGATTATATATAATTGTAATTAGTGGTTGGTTGTGTCGGTTGAATTCCGACGGGTAACTCTATTTACAGGAGAGATGCTGCCGAAATTTTTCTAAAACTGAATGATCTTTTTAAAACATTATTGGCACACCACTTCTGTATAGGAAAGGCTATCAGTCAGGAATACTGTAGAAAAATATGATTATATGCTATGTGCTATATGCCTGTCGGTGTATGCCTGCTCAGTGATTCTTTTGATAGTGTCAATGTATGATATGAGATACATGGGTTGTTAGCCAGTGGATATTTGAGTAGTTGTACAAGATTGATGGATTTATAATATGTGTTATATGCTTGTCAATGTATACTTGTTATGTGATATACATTATTATTATACTAGTCAAGGGATTTCAGTAACGAAAGGGTAGAGTGAGTTAGACGTTAAAGATAACGTCGAGTATGAATGAGATACTGAAATAGTATTATTTATGTGTAGCTACGAAGGACGTTGAGGTGAAGAACAAAGGGAAAACTAAAGTAGAGAGTTAGTATTGGTGTAGGAGATCTACCTGTTCAGCAGCTGTAGCATTCCTTTTTGAGGCAAGTAACTACTGCCTAATCTCTTTAAACTTAAGAAGTGTTTTATGAACTGTTTTATGACCCTGCGACTATTTTATTTTATCTCAACTGTTTTAAGTTATAGTCTGCCTTACTTTAACTGCTTACTTAAACTACAACCTTGTACCAGTTTTTAATTGCACTTTAAACTCTTCAATCCCTGAACTACTACTGACAGCTTATAAACCAGATTTAAAAATCTTAAACCAGTGACCTTGAACTGTGACTTATGCTATCACCATTTTCTTAACTATGTTTACTTGAATTTTAATTCTGAACTTACCCTGTTGCTATTGCCTAACTACTGCTACAATTAAATGCCTTACAACTGTTTTCAAAACATCTTGTTATACCTATGAATTGACCCTGTAACCTGACTTCACAACTATAGCTTGGTTTTGATCCCCAGTTTATGATTTCAGCTTACTTTATTACAACAGAGACTTGTTTTGAGACTTATCCTGGAATAAAAATCTACTCTGTCTAATGATCTTAAAAAAGGGATTTAAATATGAAATCCGACTTTCAAGAAGTCTTTTTCATCAAATGATTTGGTAATTTTAAAAAGGAAAGGTTTTGGTTATTATAGGAATTCCGATCAAATATGGCTTCTGCGGATTCCTATACGTTGGAGGCGTAAGAGGCCGAGTGACGCCGGTCCAGCACTTTTTATGTAAAGACTATAATGAGATAGTCAATGGCTATAATGAGATAGCCCAAGGCCAATGGCAATAAGTGCCTTTATGAGTACTCCTTATGTCCAGAGGGACTTTAGTCCGTTATGGGGACTTTACGTGGCTGATCACCCGTATTGTCTGGCGTTGTGAGAAAACTTCAACCAAAATAATTGTTTTTAAACAGTAAAGGTCCTAATGAGAGGACAGTTTTATAAACGATTTGAACAGTAAAGGTCCTAATGAGAGGACAGTTTTATAAATGATTTGAAAAGCAAGGTCCTAATGAGAGGACAGTTTTATAAATGATTTGAAAAGCAAGGTCCTAATGAGAGGATGGTTTTATAAAATGTTTTGAAAGAATCAGTCCTAATGAAAGGACAGTTTTATACAACTGATCTTTGAAATGATTAATAATGAAAATTGAAATGCCCTGTTATATCATGCCCTTTACAGCTTAAACTGTCAGACATATCTTGACTTGACTTTGTTTCAATTGCTATATATTACTTCCTGTTATCCATCTAACCCTGCAGATTATTCTTATACTTGGAAATGTTTATTGCTTCTAGTTTCTTAATACCTTGCACCAGTTATTAAAATTATCTAACCTTGCCAGTGGATTTATAAAAGAAAGTCTTGCGAATAATGAATACCCTGAATGAAATTTTGATTATAGTTATGGGACAATGAGGTCCAGCAATGATTTTTAAAGCATGGTTTTGAGAAAAGACTTTTCAAATTATATATAAGCCTGTAGAACTGTTTTTTTTAACCCACATGGTTACTTGCTGAGCTTTTGTGGCTCATTCTTTTATTTTCTAACTTCTACAGCTTTTGAGAATCATGGAACGTATTAAGCAGACTGCGAGGAAGAATACCTCCTTTCTTAATTATGCTAGGCTGGCTGAGATTGAACAGGTAGGATCGAGGCTGAGTTAGAAGGAAAAGACCTTGTTAAGTCTTAAGTGTTCATGTTGATAGACTTTTGTCAGATGATTCAGAGTTGTAATAATATTTATTCTGGTTATGTAATTAATGAATTTAGAGTTGTGCTTGTTTCATACCATTACCTGTTAAAGGTCCAGGGTAATAGTTGGGGTCATGTATATCTATATTTGTGATTGTTTATATTTATATAGGATGTATGCATGTAGAGTGTCAGTGACGCCTCGATCTAGACCCCGGGTCGGGAGGGCGTTACAGGTTGGTATCAAAGCTACAGGTTTTGGTCACTGAAACAAGCCAGGAGTATATTAATAAGATAAGAGGATATAGGTTCTAGGATTTACATACTTATAGACATTGGATAAGTGTAAGATTTAAACCCTTAAAGATATAAGATAGGATCACTCAATATAGGAACTTAGAGTTTTGAGTCGAGATATTCAGATAGAGTCTCGATGGTTAAAAATGTTAAGATATAATGACGTTAGACTTAAGATAACTTCATCTTGGTTTATACATCGGTATACCACTGCATAATTGCAGATATCATCGGACAATGATAAGGATTTTCATTTACCATTCCCCTTCATTTTTCAATACTTCTTCTGGTACCACTCCACACGAGTCTTACTTTGAGCCTGATATAGATTCTGGATCGGACGAGGATGTTATGGATTGTATCCCTGAGCATATGGTAGCACCTACTAGTGAGGCACCCGTTCTACCTGTATTGCTGCTGTCTGAGCCTGCCTCTGTTCGTGCTGAGATTTTTGCACCACCTAGGATTGTATTTGTTATGTCTGTTAGATTTCAAGCCTCGTTAGGAAATCGATTCTCTATTTGTGACTTGAGAAATATATTTTTTTTCCCGCAGTTGACCTTACTCACTCTAATTGCCAGAGTCATGTGTATTTTGTTTACTCAAACTCTCTATTCGTTCTATTGAAATATCTTTATTGATTCAGATATTTTATTAACAAGCCTTGAATTGATTCTTGAAATTTTGAATATTATGTATCATATTAATTCTTTGTACTCTTCTGGGATGAACAACCCTATAGAAAGGGGATACCAAGGTGGGACGCCACTGTTGGTAAGTTGCATGTCATGAAAGTGCTAAGGCTGGCCACCTTATGTACTACGGAGGTTCTCCTAAGTGGCATATGTAACGTAATGGAAGTTCGAAGATCATAGTGATCTCCCAGTTATTTCTTCTTGAATATGATATCCATTCTTTGCAAAGTCCCATATTTTAAACTCTAATGGTTCTCTAACCAGTAAAAGTTGAGATTTCTTTTGAACCTATTGTTTCAAAGAATCTTGGTCCATGTTTTATACTTTTGTTTGAATATCAAATCTGAGCTTTGCTTTTGATTCCTTCGATTAGTAATTGTTCGACCTTGTAACGAATTGTGATGCTGAGATTGTTAGTGTTCAGAAGAATATGAAACATTACAAGTCGTTTATACAGAAAGAAGAAGCGATTTAGCAGGGAGCTAAAGTGAAATTGAATGGAGCTGTTGTATTTCTTTATATTAGATTTATTGAGTTATTTCTAGAAAAGTATATGGGAAAATTTGATCGAATAAAAGTTTTCAGAGTCGAAATAAAGAAATATGTTGAGTATAAAGATAATATACCGAGTTAGAAATGAAAAGAAAGTGGGAAGGGCAAAATAAAGCCTGAAAGTTTGAAAGAAGATAATAGTGTGATTTCATTTAAGAAGAAAATGAGAATCACCAGAATTAGAGTCATAGTTTTCAACAGAACAGTAGTACAGAAGGCCAAAAGATTTCAACAAGGCTTGAGGCCATGGATTCGAAGCAGAGTGGCAGTTTTTGAGCTACAGAGCTTTGCCGCAATGGTTCAGAAGGCAATGATTGTGGAAAATGAAAGTGAGATGTCTCAGAGGGAGAAAGATAATAAGAAGAGGAAATTTGGGGCCAGAGAAGAAGGCCAAGGTCAAGGAAGTTTCAGAACCAAATTTAATAGAAGACAAGATGGTCAGAAAGGAGATTGTCATAATGGTAACGCAGATCAATGAGGACCAAATAGATTGTAAGGAAAAGAAGTTAAAAGTGAAGACAACAGAAGGTGAGGAAGTTGAATTCCGAGTTACCAGGATTACCTCTAGACAGGGAAACTGAGTTTTCTATTGATTTAGCTCCCGGTACTGAATCAGTTTCTAAGGCTCCGTACAGAATGACACCTGTTGAGATGAAGGAATTGGCGAGTCAAATACAAGATCTTTTGGATAAAGGAGTGATAAGGCCTAGTGTGTCCCCCTGGGGAGCACCAGTACTGTTTGTGAAGAAGAAGGATGGAAGAATGAGATTGTGCATAGATTACCGAGAGTTGAACAAGTTGACTATCAAGAATAAGTACCCGTTGTCGAGGATCGACGATCTTTTTTTGACCAGCTGAAAGGAGCCGAATGTTTTTCCAAAATTGACTTAAGGTCCGGATAACATCAACTCAAGATCAAACCTGAAGATGTATCTAAAACAGCGTTCAGAACAAGTACGGACACTATGAATTTTTGGTTATGGCTTTAGGATTGACAAATGCCCCAGCAACATTTATGGATCTGATGAACAGAGTCTTTAAGAAGTATTTGGACAAGTTTGTGATTGTATTCATCGACGACATCCTGATATATTTAAAGTCAGAAGAAGAGCATGCTGATCACTTAAGAATTGCTTTAGAGATTTTAAGAAAGGAGAAGCTGTATGCGAAGTTTTCTAAATGTGAATTTTGGCAAAAGGAAATACAATTCTTAGGACATGTTGTCAGCAAAGAAGGCATCAAAGTTGATCCAGCAAAGATAGAAGCAGTGATGAAATGGGAAAGACCAAGGACTCCAACAGAAGTAAGAAGTTTTCTGGGATTAGCGGGATACTATCGAAGATTTGTTCAAGATTTTTCGAAGATAGCTACCCCTATGACCAAGATGACCAGGAAGAATGAAAAGTTTGTGTGGAATGAAAAGTGTGAAGAAAGTTTCAAAGAACTAAAGCGAAGATTAGTGTCTGCACCAGTGTTGATATTACCTGACGATCAAGGGAATTTTATTATCTACAATGACGCTTCTCATAAAGGCTTGAGATGTGTTTTGATGCAACACGGAAAGGTAATTGCGTATGCTTCCAGGTAGTTAAGACCTCATGAATTGAAGTATCCTACACATGATCTGGAATTAGCTGCTATTGTGTTTGCACTGAAGATATGGTGGCACTACTTGTATGGAGAAAAGTATGAGATTTACACTGATCACAAAATTTTGAAGTATATCTTTACTCAAAAAGAGCTGAACATGAGACAGAGAAGATGGTTGGAATTGATTAAAGACTAAAACTGTACGATTAACTCTCATCCAGGCAAAGCGAATGTTGTAGCAAATGTTTTAAGTAGAAATAAAAGATTGAATATAATGGTTTCATCTGAAAAATTGATCAAGGAGATTGAGAAATTGGAAATAGAAGTATATGGTTCTGATTCAGTAGAAGAGATGGTGTATACAATGACTTTTCAGCCAAAGTTGTTAGAAAAGATCAAGAGATGTCAAGAACAGATGATGAGTCAAGACAGAGCCAAGTTGACTGGAGAAGAATTAAGAAGTCAGAAGGACGATAAAGGAATCTTTAGGTATTCCTCACGAATTTGGATCCCTAATGTCCAAGAGCTCAAGAATGAAATTTTGCATGATGCATATAGTTCAAGATACTCTATTCACCCGGGAAGCAAAAAGATGTATAAAGACTTGAAAGAAAATTTTTGGTGGCCCAACATGAAAAGAGATGTGGCAGATTGGATCAGTAAATGTTATACGTGCCAGAGAGTCAAAGCTGAACATCAGAGACCTAGTGGATTGTTGCAACCACTAGAGATTCTAGAATGGAAATGGGAGAATCTTGCTATGGATTTTGTAGTAGGATTACCAAGGACAAAGGCTAATCATGATGCTATTTGGGTGATAATAGACAGATTAACTAAGTCAGCGCACTTTCTACCGATCAACGAAAGATTTTCACTGGACAGGTTGGTTCATTTGTACCTGAAAGAGATTGTTATGCGGCATGGTGTTCCTGTATCAATAGTATCTGACAGAGACCCGAGATTTAATTCTAGATTCTGGAAGAAATTTCAAGAGTGTTGGGAATGAAGTTGAATATGAGTACTGCATATCATCCTCAGACAGATGGCCAGAGTGAAAGGACAATTCAGACCATTGAAGACATGTTGAGAGTTTGTGCCTTGGATTTTGAAGGAAGTTGGGACGAGCATCTACCGTTAGTGGAGTTTTCATATAACAACAGCTATCATGCCAGTATTGGAATGCCCCCGTATGAAGCCTTGTATGGAAGGAAGTGAAGATCACCAGTGTGTTGGAATGAAGTTGGTGAACGTAAGATTTTGGGTTCCGAGCTTGTGCAACAAGCCAAGGAAAAGATTGAGTTGATTCAGAAAAGATTGTTAGCAGCTCAAGATAGGCAAAAGAAGTATGCTGATCAGTCACGGAAGGATATGAGTTTTGCAGAAGGTGACCAAGTATTATTAAAGATTTCTCCATGGAAAGGTGTTAGCAGATTTGGCAAGAAAGGAAAGCTTAGTCCAAGATATATAGGACCTTTTGAAGTTTTGAAGCGAGTTGGGGAAGTTGCGTATGAATTGGCTCTACCGCCGCAGGTGCAGCATATCCACAATGTTTTTTTTCACATATCTATGCTTAAAAAGTATAACCCTGATATGAGTCATGTAATAGAATATGAACCTCTGGAGATTCAAACCGATTTGTCATACATAGAACAGCCTGTAGCGATTCAGGACCGTAAGGATAAGGTTTTAAGAAATAAGTCTGTTAGGCTTGTAAAGGTTTTGTGGAGAAATCCTCGAGTTGAGGAATCCACATGGGAACTTGAGAGTGAAATACTTGAAAAGTATCCCTACTTGTTTGCTTAGGCTGATTCTGGGGACAGAATCCTTATAAGGGGGGGAGAATGTGACGATTGAGGTATTTATATATATTTAATTAATATGAGATGTATCATTTTTGTGCTCCAATATGATAAGATGTGGTATGTGGTCATTTTATATGTCTAGTTGACTGCCTGTTTGACCACAATGTGTTCAAGTGATTTATTAAAGTGATTAATTGACTTTTTATGCTAAATTGATGCACTGTTTGATTTTTATAAAATTATTGGTGTGTCCAATAATTATGAAATTTTATATGTGGCTTCTATGTGATTTTAGAGACTTTCTAAAAATGGTTGTGTGATTTAATTCAGTCTCAATATTGTTATATGATTTTCTCAGTCCTATTTTATCCTGAAAATATTTCTCTTCTAAATTCCATATTTAATTATGGGGATGTCCAAAAAATCATGAAATCTTTTCCAAAATGTTCTTTATATATTCTGAGACGTTGGAAAAATAAAATTTTATTTTATTTGCGCCCCGAAATATTTTTAAAGAATTTTATACTCTTATTTCTATTTAAAGTGCTGAAACTTCTCCGATTTGTATTTAATTATTTATTCATCAGAAAAATATTTTAAAAATATGGGGGAGCTTATAAATTTATGTTCTTCAGTTTAAAAATATAAAAATTATTTTTGTACCCTGTATCTCCCAAAATTCGAATTATTAGTTGATTTTTAAAACAGAAAGCAGCATTGTGAAATTACCATCCTGCCCCTGCCATTATAAACACCCACCAGCCCTCTTTCTTCCCCATTCTGCATCTTTGTTCTGTTCTAAGTCGGTGGTGAGTCTCCTCTTGCATTTTCTCGATGTTCTTGGCATAGTCCATGATTTGTACATATTTGAGCTAGTATTAGTGTTAATAATCTCATCTTCTATTACTTTGTTACAATTTGTATATATATGTGTGCATGCCTTGTATGTATGTATGTCAAAGACCTGTATGCAACTGATTTGGGGACTTGATTTCTTGATTTAAGATATGACTATGCTATAATAGGAGTAAAGGAATGATTGGGTGTTGATAGAACCACCATCGGTTCTCCACCGGATCATCACCGTCGGCGATGACCTCCGAGGAGCCTACGGTGTGAGTTTGCTTGTAATCTTGCCGTAGAAAGGATGATCTTGTCAATTATATTCTGTTCTTGTTAACAAGAGGAATTTCATGTTGGCTATGGTACCATTTTGCACATGTCCGAATTAGTTGTATCAAATTATTTGGGTTCTAGTCTATGTTCGGCTTATTCGAGTCATGTAGACTTGGTAACTATGATATGATGATTTGGTAGCTTGATTGTAGTCACTAGATGCTTCGAATTTGATGATAACTGCAAGTACTTGTTGATAATTAAAGGTAGATTGATTTATAAGAATTAGAAATAGATTTTGGGCAAAGAAACTGCCATGTTCTGTTCTGTTAATTAGGGACTGATTGTGCCCTGCTCTAGGCAGTGACTAGGTGTAGAACATGTTTCTTATTATTTCAAGTTTAATTGGGCACTAATTTTACATTATTTGGACAAGCGAGGAAAAAGTTATGGTCATTTTAGTAAACACCGCGCAGTGCTGAAAATTGCTGTTACGGTTTCTGATTTCAAATAATTCGTTTTTAGTCTTTTCTAAATTATTTACAACTGAAACTTTTATATGATTTTGGTTTAGTATTCAAGTATGTACCTGCAAAATTTGGTGTCAAAATGATTATTTTTCAATTTATGAAAAATGTTTTACCATAGCCTGCGCAATGAGGTTTTCAGTTACTCACTTATTTTAAAAGATTGATTTCTTTATATGGGTAACCATGAATCATATAAAGTTTTGATACTAGCACTAGTATGTTAAATTGGTTCGTTTACCTTGTTTGGAGTTTAGTATTTGATTAGATTCAATAATGGTTGGTTGAATAATTTTAATACTATGATTCAAATTACATGTTTAAGTGTATATTCGACTATAAAGGTACGAATTGATATAATTGCTAATATCTGAATATGAGAAGTGAATTGAGTTTTATGATTTATGTGGATATTGCTTTGTAGGGGATGGATTTTGTATTATATAAGACTGATTATATATAATTGTAATTAGTGGTTGGTTGTGTCGGTTGAATTCCGACGGGTAACTCTATTTACAGGAGAGATGCTGCCGAAATTTTTCTAAAACTGAATGATCTTTTTAAAACATTATTGGCACACCACTTCTGTATAGGAAAGGCTATCAGTCAGGAATACTGTAGAAAAATATGATTATATGCTATGTGCTATATGCCTGTCGGTGTATGCCTGCTCAGTGATTCTTTTGATAGTGTCAATGTATGATATGAGATACATGGGTTGTTAGCCAGTGGATATTTGAGTAGTTGTACAAGATTGATGGATTTATAATATGTGTTATATGCTTGTCAATGTATACTTGTTATGTGATATACATTATTATTATACTAGTCAAGGGATTTCAGTAACGAAAGGGTAGAGTGAGTTAGACGTTAAAGATAACGTCGAGTATGAATGAGATACTGAAATAGTATTATTTATGTGTAGCTACGAAGGACGTTGAGGTGAAGAACAAAGGGAAAACTAAAGTAGAGAGTTAGTATTGGTGTAGGAGATCTACCTGTTCAGCAGCTGTAGCATTCCTTTTTGAGGCAAGTAACTACTGCCTAATCTCTTTAAACTTAAGAAGTGTTTTATGAACTGTTTTATGACCCTGCGACTATTTTATTTTATCTCAACTGTTTTAAGTTATAGTCTGCCTTACTTTAACTGCTTACTTAAACTACAACCTTGTACCAGTTTTTAATTGCACTTTAAACTCTTCAATCCCTGAACTACTACTGACAGCTTATAAACCAGATTTAAAAATCTTAAACCAGTGACCTTGAACTGTGACTTATGCTATCACCATTTTCTTAACTATGTTTACTTGAATTTTAATTCTGAACTTACCCTGTTGCTATTGCCTAACTACTGCTACAATTAAATGCCTTACAACTGTTTTCAAAACATCTTGTTATACCTATGAATTGACCCTGTAACCTGACTTCACAACTATAGCTTGGTTTTGATCCCCAGTTTATGATTTCAGCTTACTTTATTACAACAGAGACTTGTTTTGAGAATTATCCTGGAATAAAAATCTACTCTGTCTAATGATCTTAAAAAAGGGATTTAAATATGAAATCCGACTTTCAAGAAGTCTTTTTCATCAAATGATTTGGTAATTTTAAAAAGGAAAGGTTTTGGTTATTATAGGAATTCCGATCAAATATGGCTTCTGCGGATTCCTATAGGTTGGAGGCGTAAGAGGCCGAGTGACGCCGGTCCAGCACTTTTTATGTAAAGACTATAATGAGATAGTCAATGGCTATAATGAGATAGCCCAAGGCCAATGGCAATAAATGCCTTTATGAGTACTCCTTATGTCCAGAGGGACTTTAGTCCGTTATGGGGACTTTACGTGGCTGATCACCCGTATTGTCTGGCGTTGTGAGAAAACTTCAACCAAAATAATTGTTTTTAAACAGTAAAGGTCCTAATGAGAGGACAGTTTTATAAACGATTTGAACAGTAAAGGTCCTAATGAGAGGACAGTTTTATAAATGATTTGAAAAGCAAGGTCCTAATGAGAGGACAGTTTTATAAATGATTTGAAAAGCAAGGTCCTAATGAGAGGACGGTTTTATAAAATGTTTTGAAAGAATCAGTCCTAATGAAAGGACAGTTTTATACAACTGATCTTTGAAATGATTAATAATGAAAATTGAAATGCCCTGTTATATCATGCCCTTTACAGCTTAAACTGTCAGACATATCTTGACTTGACTTTGTTTCAATTGCTATATATTACTTCCTGTTATCCATCTAACCCTGCAGATTATTCTTATACTTGGAAATGTTTATTGCTTCTAGTTTCTTAATACCTTGCACCAGTTATTAAAATTATCTAACCTTGCAAGTGGATTTATAAAAGAAAGTCTTGCGAATAATGAATACCCTGAATGAAATTTTGATTATAGTTATGGGACAATGAGGTCCAGCAATGATTTTTAAAGCATGGTTTTGAGAAAAGACTTTTCAAATTATATATAAGCCTGTAGAACTGTTTTTTTTAACCCACATGGTTACTTGCTGAGCTTTTGTGGCTCATTCTTTTATTTTCTAACTTCTACAGCTTTTGAGAATCATGGAACGTATTAAGCAGACTGCGAGGAAGAATACCTCCTTTCTTAATTATGCTAGGCTGGCTGAGATTGAACAGGTAGGATCGAGGCTGAGTTAGAAGGAAAAGACCTTTGTTAAGTCTTAAGTGTTCATGTTGATAGACTTTTGTCAAATGATTCAGAGTTGTAATAATATTTATTCTGGTTATGTAATTAATGAATTTAGAGTTGTGCTTGTTATATACCATTACCTGTTAAAGGTCCAGGGTAATAGTTGGGGTCATGTATATCTATATTTGTGATTGTTTATATTTATATAGGATGTATGCATGTAGAGTGTCAGTGACGCCCCGATCTAGACCCCGGGTCGGGAGGGCGTTACACAAGCAATTACTAAACCATTTTTAATAGTACCTTTAAATCATGTACTATAAATTCCTGCTTTCAACTTATGCTAGCATACCATTAATAAAGTTACACACATAATAGGATCATAGCATTTCTAAATTAATTAATTACTGAGATTAGCATTAGAAAATGCTTTTTAATTCGAAAACATATATATATATATATATATATATATATATATATATATATATATATATATATATATCTAAAATCAGAAAATCAGCCCTACCCTTAACTTATACATATGAAGTATGTATAGATTATGACTTCATTTCAATTCAAACAAAACCCCAACTCAATTATAGTATTCACATAACCATTCGAATATTAAATTATTCAAATAATTCAAAATTTTTGAACTAATTACAATTAATCAACATGCAGTCCTTGCTTAACCATTTAACAATTACAATGCAGTCACTAGCATTACTATTAATCGCAACCAAAGCTTAATCCTCGAACTGCAACACGCGGCCATGACCAGAAAATACAACACCGTGACCGGAAAAATCATAATCTTATCATGCAATGCTAAACAACCGTGCAATCAAGCTCTTAACATCATAATAGCAAACAAGAAATCATTACTATACACCACTAGCAGCAACCGCAACACTCGAAAACAAGACCCATTCGAATAATTTGGTTCGGGAAAAACAAGAGATGAACCAAAAATCTACATGCAACTCAATTTAAGCTAACTAGCAGCATAACTTATAACATTAACATAGCAATTAAGGTGTGGTAGGCTCAGGAGCACCATCACAGCCCTTCCACCGGCTCACCGGAGGTTCACCGCCGGTGGGGTAAAAATCAGAGGTGCTCGGTTTCGAGTTTCCCTCAACGATCTTCACCTATTTCCTTGTTTACAACTCAGATTAACATCTAGTAACATGACTATAACTCTACAATTTGTTGCATGCAACTTTCCCGATCAAACACACACACGCCGCACACACATATATACACACACAGTTGCATGCAAGACTCGAGAGGAAGTCCTATGCAAGATTACAAGTCAAACTCAAAGCATAAACTAACAATACACACAGCAACAATGGGATAGGGAAAAATCGCCTGAGGAAGAGAGGAATGACCTGGGAATGAAGATACAGAGCAAAGAAAATGAAAGTGGGCGGTGGCTGATGTTATAAAGCTAGGGGCAAGGAAGTAATTTCACATTGCTGCTTTTCTAATTTAAAACAATTAAAAATCGAATTTTGAGAGAACAGGGTATAAAAATAAATTTTATATTTTTAAAATAAAGATCATGAATTTATAAGCTTACCCATATTTTTGAAATATTTTTCTGGTGAGTAAATATTTAATTAAAAATCTTTGAAGTTTTAGCACAGAAATAGAAAATGAGATTAGGAAAATCATAAAAATAATTTTGGGCTCAAATAAAATAAACTTTTATTTTTCAACAGACCTAGAATAAATAATGAACATTTTGGAAAAAGTTTCATGATTTTTGGACATTCCCATAATTAGATATGGAATTTAGAAGAGTAATATCTCTAGAATAAAACAGGAATGAAAGATTTATATAAAATCACTGGGACTAGAATTAAATACATCACCATTTTTAGAAAGTCTCTAAAATCAGATAGAAGCCACATATGAAATTTCATAATTATTGGATACACCAATAATGTTATAAAAATCAAACAGTTACTCAATTAAGCATGAAAATCAATTAAACCACTCAATTAAAACACTTAAGCATAATGCAGTCAAACGGGCAGTCAACTAGACATATAAAATGACCACATATCATATCTTAACACATTAAAACACATAAATCATATACCTCATATTATTCAAATAGATTTAATTATCTCGATCGTTACAGGGACCATCCTTGGCTCATTTGAACATGAACCTTATTCGTAACAATTTGAGGCTTCATTCTTGACTCATACGAACATGAAAACAACTTGTGGCTTCATTCTTGACTCATTTGAATATGGAAACAACTTGTAAACTCTTGTATGATCATTCTTGACTCGCTCGAACTTGCAAACAAGTTATAGCTTCATTCTTAATTCACTTGAACATGGAAACAACTTGTAAACTCTTCTAGCATCATTCTTGACTTGTTCGAACTTGTAAACAACTTATAGCTTTATTTTTGACTCATTTATCATGGAAATAATTTGTAAACTCTTGTAGGACAATTCTTGGCTCATTTGAACATGAAACCAATTCGTAACAAGTTGACGCTTCATTCTTGACTCGTTCGAACATGGAAATAACTTGTAGCTTCATCTTGATTTGTTTGAACATGGAACCAACTTGTAACCTCTTGTAGCATTATTCTTGACTCGTTCGAGCTTGGAAACAACATATAGCTTCATTCTCGACCCGTTTAACCGTGAAAACAACTTGTAGCTTCATTCTTGACCCGTTTGAACTTGGAAACTACTTGTAAACTCGTGTAGCATCTTTCTTGACTCGTTCGAACTTGTATCCTCATTATTGACTCGTTTGCACATGGAAACAACTTGTAAACTCATGTAGGACCATTCCTGGCTTATTTTACATGAAACGAATTCGTAAGCTTCATTCTTGACTCCGTTGAAGATGGAAACAACATAACTCTTCGGGGACCATTCTTGGCTCATTTGAACATGAACCTTATTCGTAACAATTTGAGGCTTCATTCTTGACTCATTCGAACATGGAAACAACTTGTGGCTTCATTCTTGACTCATTTGAATATGGAAACAACTTGTAAACTCTTGTATGATCATTCTTGACTCGTTTGAACTTGCAAACAAGTTGTAGCTTCATTCTTGATTCATTTGAACATGGAAACAATTTGTAAACTCTTCTAGCATCATTCTTGACTTGTTCGAACTTGTAAACAACTTATAGCTTTATTTTTGACTCGTTTATCATGGAAATAATTTGTAAACTCTTGTAGGACCATTCTTGGCTCATTTGAACATGAAACCAATTCGTAACAAGTTGACGTTTCATTCTTGACTCGTTCGAACATGGAAATAACTTGTAGCTTCATCTTGATTTGTTTGGACATGGAAACAACTTGTAACCTCTTGTAGCATTATTCTTGACTCGTTCGAGCTTGGAAACAACATATAGCTTCATTCTCGACCCGTTTAACCGTGAAAACAACTTGTAGCTTCATTCTTGACCCGTTTGAACTTGGAAACTACTTGTAAACTCTTGTAGCATCTTTCTTGACTCGTTCGAACATGCATCTTCATTATCGACTCGTTTGCACATGGAAACAACTTGTAAACTCATGTAGGACCATTCTTTCCTTATTTTACATGAAACGAATTCGTAAGCTTCATTCTTGACTCCGTTGAAGATGGAAACAACATAACTCTTCTGGGACCATTCTTGGCTCATTTGAACATGAACCTTATTCGTAACAATTTGAGGCTTCATTCTTGACTCATTCGAACATGGAAACAACTTGTGGCTTCATTCTTGACTCATTTGAATATGGAAACAACTTGTAAACTCTTGTATGATCATTCTTGACTCGCTCGAACTTGCAAACAAGTTGTAGCTTCAATCTTGATTCACTTGAACATGGAAACAACTTGTAAACTCTTCTAGCATCATTCTTGACTTGTTCGAACTTGTAAAGAACTTATAACTTTATTTTTGACTCGTTTATCATGGAAATAACTTGTAAACTCTTGTAGGACCATTCTTGGCTCATTTGAACATGAAACCAATTCGTAACAAGTTGACGCTTCATTCTTGACTCGTTCGAACATGGAAATAACTCGTAGCTTCATCTTGATTTGTTTGAACATGGAAACACAACTTGTAACGTCTTGTAGCATTATTCTTGACTCGTTCGAGCTTGGAAACAACATATAGCTTCATTCTCGACCCGTTTAACCGTGAAAACAACTTGTAGCTTCATTCTTGACCCGTTTGAACTTGGAAACTACTTGTAAACTCCTGTGGCATCTTTCTTGACTCGTTCGAACTTGTATCCTCATTATTGACTCGTTTGCACATGGAAACAACTTGTAAACTCATGTAGGACCATTCCTGGCTTATTTTACATGAAACGAATTCGTAAGCTTCATTCTTGACTCTGTTGAAGATGGAAACAACATAACTCTTCTGGGACCATTCTTGGCTCATTTGAACATGATCCTTATTCGTAACAATTTGAGGCTTCATTCTTGACTCATTCGAACATGGAAACAACTTGTGGCTTCATTCTTGACTCATTTGAATATGGAAACAACTTGCAAACTCTTGTATGATCATTCTTGACTCGCTCGAACTTGCAAACAAGTTGTAGCTTCAATCTTGATTCATTTGAACATGGAAGCAACTTGTAAACTCTTCTAGCAACATTCTTGACTTGTTCGAACTTGTAAACAACTTATAGCTTTATTTTTGACTCGTTTATCATGGAAACAACATATAGCTTCATTCTCGACCCGTTTAACCGTGAAAACAACTTGTAGCTTCATTCTTGACCCGTTTGAACTTGGAAACTACTTGTAAACTCTTGTAGCATCTTTCTTGACTCGTTCGAACTTGTATCTTCATTATTGACTCGTTTGCACATGGAAACAACTTGTAAACTCATGTAGGACCATTCTTGGCTTATTTTACATGAAACGAATTCATAAGCTTCATTCTTGACTACGTTGAACGTGGAAGCAACATAACTCTTCTCGGACCATTCTTGGCTCATTTGAACATGAACCTTATTCGTAACAATTTGAGGCTTCATTCTTGACTCATTCGAACATGGAAACAACATGTGGCTTCATTCTTGACTCATTTGAATATGGAAACAACTTGTAAACTCTTGTATGATCATTCTTGACTCGCTCGAACTTGCAAACAAGTTGTAGCTTCAATCTTGATTCACTTGAACATGGAAACAACTTGTAAACTCTTCTAGCATCATTCTTGACTTGTTCGAACTTGTAAACAACTTATAGCTTTATTTTTGACTCGTTTATCATGGAAACAACTTGTAAACTCTTGTAGGACCATTCTTGGCTCATTTGAACATGAAACCAATTCGTAACAAGTTGATGCTTCATTTTTGACTCGTTCGAACATGGAAATAACTTGTAGCTTCATCTTGATTTGTTTGCACATGGAAACAACTTGTAACCTCTTGTAGCATTATTCTTGACTCGTTCGAGCTTGGAAACAACATATAGCTTCATTCTCGACCCGTTTAACCGTGAAAACAACTTGTAGTTTCATTCTTGACCCGTTTGAATTTGGAAACTACTTGTAAACTCTTGTAGCATCTTTCATGACTCGTTCGAACATGTATCTTCATTATCGACTCGTTTGCACATGGAAACAACTTGTAAACTCATGTAGGACCATTCTTTTCTTATTTTACATGAAACGAATTCGTAAGCTTCATTCTTGACTCCGTTGAAGATGGAAACAACATAACTCTTCTGGGACCATTCTTGGCTCATTTGAACATGAACCTTATTCGTAACAATTTGAGGCTTCATTCTTGACTCATTCGAACATGGAAACAACTTGTGGCTTCATTCTTGACTCATTTGAATATGGAAACAACTTGTAAACTCTTGTATGATCATTCTTGACTCGCTCGAACTTGCAAACAAGTTGTAGCTTCAATCTTGATTCACTTGAACATGGAAACAACTTGTAAACTCTTCTAGCATCATTCTTGACTTGTTCGAACTTGTAAAGAACTTATAACTTTATTTTTGACTCGTTTATCATGGAAATAACTTGTAAACTCTTGTAGGACCATTCTTGGCTCATTTGAACATGAAACCAATTCGTAACAAGTTGACGCTTCATTCTTGACTCGTTCGAACATGGAAATAACTCGTAGCTTCATCTTGATTTGTTTGAACATGGAAACACAACTTGTAACGTCTTGTAGCATTATTCTTGACTCGTTCGAGCTTGGAAACAACATATAGCTTCATTCTCGACCCGTTTAACCGTGAAAACAACTTGTAGCTTCATTCTTGACCCGTTTGAACTTGGAAACTACTTGTAAACTCCTGTGGCATCTTTCTTGACTCGTTCGAACTTGTATCCTCATTATTGACTCGTTTGCACATGGAAACAACTTGTAAACTCATGTAGGACCATTCCTGGCTTATTTTACATGAAACGAATTCGTAAGCTTCATTCTTGACTCTGTTGAAGATGGAAACAACATAACTCTTCTGGGACCATTCTTGGCTCATTTGAACATGATCCTTATTCGTAGCAATTTGAGGCTTCATTCTTGACTCATTCGAACATGGAAACAACTTGTGGCTTCATTCTTGACTCATTTGAATATGGAAACAACTTGCAAACTCTTGTATGATCATTCTTGACTCGCTCGAACTTGCAAACAAGTTGTAGCTTCAATCTTGATTCATTTGAACATGGAAGCAACTTGTAAACTCTTCTAGCAACATTCTTGACTTGTTCGAACTTGTAAACAACTTATAGCTTTATTTTTGACTCGTTTATCATGGAAACAACATATAGCTTCATTCTCGACCCGTTTAACCGTGAAAACAACTTGTAGCTTCATTCTTGACCCGTTTGAACTTGGAAACTACTTGTAAACTCTTGTAGCATCTTTCTTGACTCGTTCGAACTTGTATCTTCATTATTGACTCGTTTGCACATGGAAACAACTTGTAAACTCATGTAGGACCATTCTTGGCTTATTTTACATGAAACGAATTCATAAGCTTCATTCTTGACTCCGTTGAACGTGGAAGCAACATAACTCTTCTAGGACCATTCTTGGCTCATTTGAACATGAACCTTATTCGTAACAATTTGAGGCTTCATTCTTGACTCATTCGAACATGGAAACAACATGTGGCTTCATTCTTGACTCATTTGAATATGGAAACAACTTGTAAACTCTTGTATGATCATTCTTGACTCGCTCGAACTTGCAAACAAGTTGTAGCTTCAATCTTGATTCACTTGAACATGGAAACAACTTGTAAACTCTTCTAGCATCATTCTTGACTTGTTCGAACTTGTAAACAACTTATAGCTTTATTTTTGACTCGTTTATCATGGAAACAACTTGTAAACTCTTGTAGGACCATTCTTGGCTCATTTGAACATGAAACCAATTCGTAACAAGTTGATGCTTCATTCTTGACTCGTTCGAACATGGAAATAACTTGTAGCTTCATCTTGATTTGTTTGAACATGGAAACAACTTGTAACCTCTTGTAGCATTATTCTTGACACGTTCGAGCTTGGAAACAACATATAGCTTCATTCTCGACCCGTTTAACCGTGAAAACAACTTGTAGTTTCATTCTTGACCCGTTTGAACTTGGAAACTACTTGTAAACTCTTGTAGCATCTTTCATGACTCGTTCGAACATGTATCTTCATTATCGACTCGTTTGCACATGGAAACAACTTGTAAACTCATGTAGGACCATTCTTTTCTTATTTTACATGAAACGAATTCGTAAGCTTCATTCTTGACTCCGTTGAAGATGGAAACAACATAACTCTTCTGGGACCATTCTTGGCTCATTTGAACATGAACCTTATTCGTAACAATTTGAGGCTTCATTCTTGACTCATTCGAACATGGAAACAACTTGTGGCTTCATTCTTGACTCATTTGAATATGGAAACAACTTGTAAACTCTTGTATGATCATTCTTGACTCGCTCGAACTTGCAAACAAGTTGTAGCTTCAATCTTGATTCATTTGAACATGGAAACAACTTGTAAACTCTTCTAGCAACATTCTTGATTTGTTCGAACTTGTAAACAACTTATAGCTTTATTTTTGACTCGTTTATCATGGAAATAATTTGTAAACTCTTGTAGGACCATTCTTGGCTCATTTGAACATGAAACCAATTCGTAACAAGTTGACGCTTCATTCTTGACTCGTTCGAACATGGAAATAACTTGTAGCTTCATCTTGATTTGTTTGAACATGGAAACAACTTGTAACCTCTTGTAGCATTATTCTTGACTCGTTCGAGCTTGGAAACAACATATAGCTTCATTCTCGACCCGTTTAACCGTGAAAACAACTTGTAGCTTCATTCTTGACCCGTTTGAACTTGGAAACTACTTGTAAACTCCTGTAGCATCTTTCTTAAATCATTCGAACTTGTATCCTCATTATTGACTCGTTTGATGGAAACAACTTGTAAACTCATGTAGGACCATTCCTGGCTTATTTTACATAAAATGAATTCGTAAGCTTCATTCTCGACTCTGTTGAAAATTGAAACAACATAACTCTTCTGGGACCATTCTTGGCTCATTTGAACATGATCCTTATTCGTAACAATTTGAGGCTTCATTCTTGACTCATTCGAACATGGAAACAACTTGTGGCTTCATTCTTGACTCATTTGAATATGGAAACAACTTGTAAACTCTTGTATGATCATTCTTGACTCGCTCGAACTTGCAAACAAGTTGTGGCTTCAATCTTGATTCATTTGAACATGGAAGCAACTTGTAAACTCTTCTAGCAACATTCTTGACTTGTTCAAACTTGTAAACAACTTATAGCTTTATTTCTGACTCGTTTATCATGGAAACAACTTGTAAACTCTTGTAGGACCATTCTTGACTCATTTGAACATGAAACCAATTCGTAACAAGTTGATGCTTCATTCTTGACTCGTTCGAACATGGAAATAACTTGTAGCTTCATCTTGATTTGTTTGCACATGGAAACAACTTGTAACCTCTTGTAGCATTATTCTTGACTCGTTCGAGCTTGGAAACAACATATAGCTTCATTCTCGACCCGTTTAACCGTGAAAACAACTTGTAGTTTCATTCTTGACCCGTTTGAATTTGGAAACTACTTGTAAACTCTTGTAGCATCTTTCATGACTCGTTCGAACATGTATCTTCATTATCGACTCGTTTGCACATGGAAACAACTTGTAAACTCATGTAGGACCATTCTTTTCTTATTTTACATGAAACGAATTCGTAAGCTTCATTCTTGACTCCGTTGAAGATGGAAACAACATAACTCTTCTGGGACCATTCTTGGCTCATTTGAACATGAACCTTATTCGTAACAATTTGAGGCTTCATTCTTGACTCATTCGAACATGGAAACAACTTGTGGCTTCATTCTTGACTCATTTGAATATGGAAACAACTTGTAAACTCTTGTATGATCATTCTTGACTCGCTCGAACTTGCAAACAAGTTGTAGCTTCAATCTTGATTCACTTGAACATGGAAACAACTTGTAAACTCTTCTAGCATCATTCTTGACTTGTTCGAACTTGTAAAGAACTTATAACTTTATTTTTGACTCGTTTATCATGGAAATAACTTGTAAACTCTTGTAGGACCATTCTTGGCTCATTTGAACATGAAACCAATTCGTAACAAGTTGACGCTTCATTCTTGACTCGTTCGAACATGGAAATAACTCGTAGCTTCATCTTGATTTGTTTGAACATGGAAACACAACTTGTAACGTCTTGTAGCATTATTCTTGACTCGTTCGAGCTTGGAAACAACATATAGCTTCATTCTCGACCCGTTTAACCGTGAAAACAACTTGTAGCTTCATTCTTGACCCGTTTGAACTTGGAAACTACTTGTAAACTCCTGTGGCATCTTTCTTGACTCGTTCGAACTTGTATCCTCATTATTGACTCGTTTGCACATGGAAACAACTTGTAAACTCATGTAGGACCATTCCTGGCTTATTTTACATGAAACGAATTCGTAAGCTTCATTCTTGACTCTGTTGAAGATGGAAACAACATAACTCTTCTGCGACCATTCTTGGCTCATTTGAACATGATCCTTATTCGTAACAATTTGAGGCTTCATTCTTGACTCATTCGAACATGGAAACAACTTGTGGCTTCATTCTTGACTCATTTGAATATGGAAACAACTTGCAAACTCTTGTATGATCATTCTTGACTCGCTCGAACTTGCAAACAAGTTGTAGCTTCAATCTTGATTCATTTGAACATGGAAGCAACTTGTAAACTCTTCTAGCAACATTCTTGACTTGTTCGAACTTGTAAACAACTTATAGCTTTATTTTTGACTCGTTTATCATGGAAACAACATATAGCTTCATTCTCGACCCGTTTAACCGTGAAAACAACTTGTAGCTTCATTCTTGACCCGTTTGAACTTGGAAACTACTTGTAAACTCTTGTAGCATCTTTCTTGACTCGTTCGAACTTGTATCTTCATTATTGACTCGTTTGCACATGGAAACAACTTGTAAACTCATGTAGGACCATTCTTGGCTTATTTTACATGAAACGAATTCATAAGCTTCATTCTTGACTCCGTTGAACGTGGAAGCAACATAACTCTTCTAGGACCATTCTTGGCTCATTTGAACATGAACCTTATTCGTAACAATTTGAGGCTTCATTCTTGACTCATTCGAACATGGAAACAACTTGTGGCTTCATTCTTGACTCATTTGAATATGGAAACAACTTGTAAACTCTTGTATGATCATTCTTGACTCGCTCGAACTTGCAAACAAGTTGTAGCTTCAATCTTGATTCACTTGAACATGGAAACAACTTGTAAACTCTTCTAGCATCATTCTTGACTTGTTCGAACTTGTAAAGAACTTATAACTTTATTTTTGACTCGTTTATCATGGAAATAACTTGTAAACTCTTGTAGGACCATTCTTGGCTCATTTGAACATGAAACCAATTCGTAACAAGTTGACGCTTCATTCTTGACTCGTTCGAACATGGAAATAACTCGTAGCTTCATCTTGATTTGTTTGAACATGGAAACACAACTTGTAACGTCTTGTAGCATTATTCTTGACTCGTTCGAGCTTGGAAACAACATATAGCTTCATTCTCGACCCGTTTAACCGTGAAAACAACTTGTAGCTTCATTCTTGACCCGTTTGAACTTGGAAACTACTTGTAAACTCCTGTGGCATCTTTCTTGACTCGTTCGAACTTGTATCCTCATTATTGACTCGTTTGCACATGGAAACAACTTGTAAACTCATGTAGGACCATTCCTGGCTTATTTTACATGAAACGAATTCGTAAGCTTCATTCTTGACTCTGTTGAAGATGGAAACAACATAACTCTTCTGCGACCATTCTTGGCTCATTTGAACATGATCCTTATTCGTAACAATTTGAGGCTTCATTCTTGACTCATTCGAACATGGAAACAACTTGTGGCTTCATTCTTGACTCATTTGAATATGGAAACAACTTGCAAACTCTTGTATGATCATTCTTGACTCGCTCGAACTTGCAAACAAGTTGTAGCTTCAATCTTGATTCATTTGAACATGGAAGCAACTTGTAAACTCTTCTAGCAACATTCTTGACTTGTTCGAACTTGTAAACAACTTATAGCTTTATTTTTGACTCGTTTATCATGGAAACAACATATAGCTTCATTCTCGACCCGTTTAACCGTGAAAACAACTTGTAGCTTCATTCTTGACCCGTTTGAACTTGGAAACTACTTGTAAACTCTTGTAGCATCTTTCTTGACTCGTTCGAACTTGTATCTTCATTATTGACTCGTTTGCACATGGAAACAACTTGTAAACTCATGTAGGACCATTCTTGGCTTATTTTACATGAAACGAATTCATAAGCTTCATTCTTGACTCCGTTGAACGTGGAAGCAACATAACTCTTCTAGGACCATTCTTGGCTCATTTGAACATGAACCTTATTCGTAACAATTTGAGGCTTCATTCTTGACTCATTCGAACATGGAAACAACATGTGGCTTCATTCTTGACTCATTTGAATATGGAAACAACTTGTAAACTCTTGTATGATCATTCTTGACTCGCTCGAACTTGCAAACAAGTTGTAGCTTCAATCTTGATTCACTTGAACATGGAAACAACTTGTAAACTCTTCTAGCATCATTCTTGACTTGTTCGAACTTGTAAACAACTTATAGCTTTATTTTTGACTCGTTTATCATGGAAACAACTTGTAAACTCTTGTAGGACCATTCTTGGCTCATTTGAACATGAAACCAATTCGTAACAAGTTGATGCTTCATTCTTGACTCGTTCGAACATGGAAATAACTTGTAGCTTCATCTTGATTTGTTTGAACATGGAAACAACTTGTAACCTCTTGTAGCATTATTCTTGACTCGTTCGAGCTTGGAAACAACATATAGCTTCATTCTCGACCCGTTTAACCGTGAAAACAACTTGTAGTTTCATTCTTGACCCGTTTGAACTTGGAAACTACTTGTAAACTCTTGTAGCATCTTTCATGACTCGTTCGAACATGTATCTTCATTATCGACTCGTTTGCACATGGAAACAACTTGTAAACTCATGTAGGACCATTCTTTTCTTATTTTACATGAAACGAATTCGTAAGCTTCATTCTTGACTCCGTTGAAGATGGAAACAACATAACTCTTCTGGGACCATTCTTGGCTCATTTGAACATGAACCTTATTCGTAACAATTTGAGGCTTCATTCTTGACTCATTCGAACATGGAAACAACTTGTGGCTTCATTCTTGACTCATTTGAATATGGAAACAACTTGTAAACTCTTGTATGATCATTCTTGACTCGCTCGAACTTGCAAACAAGTTGTAGCTTCAATCTTGATTCATTTGAACATGGAAACAACTTGTAAACTCTTCTAGCAACATTCTTGATTTGTTCGAACTTGTAAACAACTTATAGCTTTATTTTTGACTCGTTTATCATGGAAATAATTTGTAAACTCTTGTAGGACCATTCTTGGCTCATTTGAACATGAAACCAATTCGTAACAAGTTGACGCTTCATTCTTGACTCGTTCGAACATGGAAATAACTTGTAGCTTCATCTTGATTTGTTTGAACATGGAAACAACTTGTAACCTCTTGTAGCATTATTCTTGACTCGTTCGAGCTTGGAAACAACATATAGCTTCATTCTCGACCCGTTTAACCGTGAAAACAACTTGTAGCTTCATTCTTGACCCGTTTGAACTTGGAAACTACTTGTAAACTCCTGTAGCATCTTTCTTAAATCATTCGAACTTGTATCCTCATTATTGACTCGTTTGATGGAAACAACTTGTAAACTCATGTAGGACCATTCCTGGCTTATTTTACATAAAATGAATTCGTAAGCTTCATTCTCGACTCTGTTGAAAATTGAAACAACATAACTCTTCTGGGACCATTCTTGGCTCATTTGAACATGATCCTTATTCGTAACAATTTGAGGCTTCATTCTTGACTCATTCGAACATGGAAACAACTTGTGGCTTCATTCTTGACTCATTTGAATATGGAAACAACTTGTAAACTCTTGTATGATCATTCTTGACTCGCTCGAACTTGCAAACAAGTTGTAGCTTCAATCTTGATTCATTTGAACATGGAAGCAACTTGTAAACTCTTCTAGCAACATTCTTGACTTGTTCAAACTTGTAAACAACTTATAGCTTTATTTCTGACTCGTTTATCATGGAAACAACTTGTAAACTCCTGTAGGACCATTCTTGACTCATTTGAACATGAAACCAATTCGTAACAAGTTGATGCTTCATTCTTGACTCGTTCGAACATGGAAATAACTTGTAGCTTCATCTTGATTTGTTTGAACATGGAAACAACTTGTAACCTCTTGTAGCATTATTATTGACTCGTTCGAGCTTGGAAACAACATATAGCTTCATTCTCGACCCGTTTAACCGTGAAAACAACTTGTAGCTTCATTCTTGACCCGTTTGAACTTGGAAACTACTTGTAAACTCTTGTAGCATCTTTCATGACTCGTTCGAACATGTATCTTCATTATCGACTCATTTGCACATGGAAACAACTTGTAAACTCATGTAGGACCATTCTTTCCTTATTTTACATGAAACGAATTCGTAAGCTTCATTCTTGACTCCGTTGAAGATGGAAACAACATAACTCTTCTGGGACCATTCTTGGCTCATTTGAACATGAACCTTATTCGTAACAATTTGAGGCTTCATTCTTGACTCATTCGAACATGGAAACAACTTGTGGCTTCATTCTTGACTCATTTGAATATGGAAACAACTTGTAAACTCTTGTATGATCATTCTTGACTCGTTTGAACTTGCAAACAAGTTGTAGCTTCATTCTTGATTCATTTGAACATGGAAACAATTTGTAAACTCTTCTAGCATCATTCTTGACTTGTTCGAACTTGTAAACAACTTATAGCTTTATTTTTGACTCGTTTATCATGGAAATAACTTGTAAACTCTTGTAGGACCATTCTTGGCTCATTTGAACATGAAACCAATTCGTAACAAGTTGACGCTTCATTCTTGACTCGTTCGAACATGGAAATAACTTGTAGCTTCATCTTGATTTGTTTGGACATGGAAACAACTTGTAACCTCTTGTAGCATTATTCTTGACTCGTTCGAGCTTGGAAACAACATATAGCTTCATTCTCGACCCGTTTAACCGTGAAAACAACTTGTAGCTTCATTCTTGACCCGTTTGAACTTGGAAACTACTTGTAAACTCTTGTAGCATCTTTCTTGACTCGTTCGAACTTGTATCTTCATTATTGACTCGTTTGCACATGGAAACAACTTGTAAACTCATGTAGGACCATTCTTGGCTTATTTTACATGAAACGAATTCATAAGCTTCATTCTTGACTCCGTTTAACGTGGAAGCAACATAACTCTTCTGGGACCATTCTTGGCTCATTTGAACATGAACCTTATTCGTAACAATTTGAGGCTTCATTCTTGACTCATTCGAACATGGAAACAACATGTGGCTTCATTCTTGACTCATTTGAATATGGAAACAACTTGTAAACTCTTGTATGATCATTCTTGACTCGCTCGAACTTGCAAACAAGTTGTAGCTTCAATCTTGATTCACTTGAACATGGAAACAACTTGTAAACTCTTCTAGCATCATTCTTGACTTGTTCGAACTTGTAAACAACTTATAGCTTTATTTTTGACTCGTTTATCATGGAAACAACTTGTAAACTCTTGTAGGACCATTTTTGGCTCATTTGAACATGAAACCAATTCGTAACAAGTTGATGCTTCATTCTTGACTCGTTCGAACATGGAAATAACTTGTAGCTTCATCTTGATTTGTTTGAACATGGAAACAACTTGTAACCTCTTGTAGCATTATTCTTGACTCGTTCGAGCTTGGAAACAACATATAGCTTCATTCTCGACCCGTTTAACCGTGAAAACAACTTGTAGCTTCATTCTTGACCCGTTTGAACTTGGAAACTACTTGTAAACTCTTGTAGCATCTTTCATGACTCGTTCGAACATGTATCTTCATTATCGACTCGTTTGCACATGGAAACAACTTGTAAACTCATGTAGGACCATTCCTGGCTTATTTTACATGAAACGAATTCGTAAGCTTCATTCTTGACTCCGTTGAAGATGGAAACAACATAACTCTTCTGGGACCATTCTTGGCTCATTTGAACATGAACCTTATTCGTAACAATTTGAGGCTTCATTCTTGACTCATTCGAACATGGAAACAACTTGTGGCTTCATTCTTGACTCATTTGAATCTGGAAACAACTTGTAAACTCTTGTATGATCATTCTTGACTCGCTCGAACTTGCAAACAAGTTGTAGCTTCAATCTTGATTCATTTGAACATGGAAGTAACTTGTAAACTCTTCTAGCAACATTCTTGACTTGTTCGAACTTGTATACAACTTATAGCTTTATTTTTGACTCGTTTATCATGGAAACAACTTGTAAACTCTTGTAGGACCATTCTTGGCTCATTTGAACATGAAACCAATTCGTAACAAGTTGACGCTTCATTCTTGACTCGTTCGAACATGGAAATAACTTGTAGCTTCATCTTGATTTGTTTGAACATGGAAACAACTTGTAACCTCTTGTAGCATTATTCTTGACTCGTTCGAGCTTGGAAACAACATATAGCTTCATTCTCGACCCGTTTAACCGTGAAAACAACTTGTAGCTTCATTCTTGACCCGTTTGAACTTGGAAACTACTTGTAAACTCCTGTAGCATCTTTCTTAAATCGTTCGAACTTGTATCCTCATTATTGACTCGTTTGATGGAAACAACTTGTAAACTCATGTAGGACCATTCCTGGCTTATTTTACATGAAACGAATTCGTAAGCTTCATTCTCGACTCTGTTGAAGATTGAAACAACATAACTCTTCTGGGACCATTCTTGGCTCATTTGAACATGATCCTTATTCGTAACAATTTGAGGCTTCATTCTTGACTCATTCGAACATGGAAACAACTTGTGGCTTCATTCTTGACTCATTTGAATATGGAAACAACTTGTAAACTCTTGTATGATCATTCTTGACTCGCTCGAACTTGCAAACAAGTTGTAGCTTTATGGAAGCAACTTGTAAACTCTTCTAGCAACATTCTTGACTTGTTTGAACTTGTAAACAACTTATAGCTTTATTTCTGACTCATTTATCATGGAAACAACTTGTAAACTCTTGTAGGACCATTCTTGGCTCATTTGAACATGAAACCAATTCGTAACAAGTTGATGCTTCATTCTTGACTCGTTCGAACATGGAAATAACTTGTAGCTTCATCTTGATTTGTTTGAACATGGAAACAACTTATAACCTCTTGTAGCATTATTCTTGACTCGTTCGAGCTTGGAAACAACATATAGCTTCATTCTCGACCCGTTTAACCGTGAAAACAACTTGTAGCTTCATTCTTGACCCGTTTGAACTTGGAAACTACTTGTAAACTCCTGTAGCATCTTTCTTAAATCGTTCGAACTTGTATCCTCATTATTGACTCGTTTGATGGAAACAACTTGTAAACTCATGTAGGACCATTCCTGGCTTATTTTACATGAAACGAATTTGTAAGCTTCATTTTTACTCTGTTGAAGATGGAAACAACATAACTCTTCTGGGACCATTCTTGGCTCATTTGAACATGATCCTTATTCGTAACAATTTGAGGCTTCATTCTTGACTCATTCGAACATGGAAACAACTTGTGGCTTCATTCTTGACTCATTTGAATATGGAAACAACTTGTAAACTCTTGTATGATCATTCTTGACTCGCTCGAACTTGCAAACAAGTTGTAGCTTCAATCTTGATTCATTTGAACATGGAAGCAACTTGTAAACTCTTCTAGCAACATTCTTGACTTGTTCGAACTTGTAAACAACTTATAGCTTTATTTTTGACTCGTTTATCATGGAAACAACTTGTAAACTCTTGTAGGACCATTCTTGGCTCATTTGAACATGAAACCAATTCGTAACAAGTTGACGCTTCATTCTTGACTCGTTCGAACATGGAAATAACTTGTAGCTTCATCTTGATTTGTTTGAACATGGAAACAACTTGTAACCTCTTGTAGCATTATTCTTGACTCGTTCGAGCTTGGAAACAACATATAGCTTCATTCTCGACCCGTTTAACCGTGAAAACAACTTGTAGCTTCATTCTTGACCCGTTTGAACTTGGAAACTACTTGTAAACTCCTGTAGCATCTTTCTTAAATCGTTCGAACTTGTATCCACATTATTGACTCGTTTGATGGAAACAACTTGTAAACTCATGTAGGACCATTCCTGGCTTATTTTACATGAAACGAATTCGTAAGCTTCATTTTTACTCTGTTGAAGATGGAAACAACATAACTCTTCTGGGACCATTCTTGGCTCATTTGAACATGATCCTTATTCGTAACAATTTGAGGCTTCATTCTTGACTCATTCGAACATGGAAACAACTTGTGGCTTCATTCTTGACTCATTTGAATATGGAAACAACTTGTAAACTCTTGTATGATCATTCTTGACTCGCTCGAACTTGCAAACAAGTTGTAGCTTCAATCTTTATTCATTTGAACATGGAAGTAACTTGTAAACTCTTCTAGCAACATTCTTGACTTGTTCGAACTTGTAAACAACTTATAGCTTTATTTTTGACTCGCTTATCATGGAAACAACTTGTAAACTCTTGTAGGACCCTTCTTGGCTCATTTGAACATGAAACCAATTCGTAACAAGTTGACGCTTCATTCTTGACTCGTTCGAACATTGAAATAACTTGTAGCTTCATCTTGATTTGTTTGAACATGGAAACAACTTGTAACCTCTTGTAGCATTATTCTTGACTCGTTCGAGCTTGGAAACAACATATAGCTTCATTCTCGACCCGTTTAACCGTGAAAACAACTTGTAGCTTCATTCTTGACCCGTTTGAACTTGGAAACTACTTGTAAACTCCTGTAGCATCTTTCTTAAATCGTTCGAACTTATATCCTCATTATTGACTCGTTTGATGGAAACAACTTGTAAACTCATGTAGGACCATTCCTGGCTTATTTTACATGAAACGAATTCGTAAGCTTCATTCTCGACTCTGTTGAAGATTGAAACAACATAACTCTTCTGGGACCATTCTTGGCTCATTTGAACATGATCCTTATTCGTAACAATTTGAGGCTTCATTCTTGACTCATTCGAACATGGAAACAACTTGTGGCTTCATTCTTGACTCATTTGAATATGGAAACAACTTGTAAACTCTTGTATGATCATTCTTGACTCGCTCGAACTTGCAAACAAGTTGTAGCTTTATGGAAGCAACTTGTAAACTCTTCTAGCAACATTCTTGACTTGTTTGAACTTGTAAACAACTTATAGCTTTATTTCTGACTCGTTTATCATGGAAACAACTTGTAAACTCTTGTGGGACCATTCTTGGCTCATTTGAACATGAAACCAATTCGTAACAAGTTGATGCTTCATTCTTGACTCGTTCGAACATGGAAATAACTTGTAGCTTCATCTTGATTTGTTTGAACATGGAAACAACTTGTAACCTCTTGTAGCATTATTCTTGACTCGTTCCAGCTTGGAAACAACATATAGCTTCATTCTCGACCCGTTTAACCGTGAAAACAACTTGTAGCTTCATTCTTGACCCGTTTGAACTTGGAAACTACTTGTAAACTCTTGTAGCATCTTTCATGACTCGTTCGAACATGTATCTTCTTTATCGACTCGTTTGCACATGGAAACAACTTGTAAACTCATTTAGGACCATTCTTTCCTTATTTTACATGAAACGAATTCGTAAGCTTCATTCTTGACTCCGTTGAAGATGGAAACAACATAACTCTTCTGGGACCATTCTTGGCTCATTTGAACATGAACCTTATTCGTAACAATTTGAGGCTTCATTCTTGACTCATTCGAACATGGAAACAACTTGTGGCTTTATTCTTGACTCATTTGAATATGGAAACAACTTGTAAACTCTTGTATGATCATTCTTGACTCGCTCGAACTTGCAAACAAGTTGTAGCTTCAATCTTGATTCATTTGAACATGGAAACAACTTGTAAACTCTTCTAGCAACATTCTTGACTTGTTCGAACTTGTAAACAACTTATAGCTTTATTTTTGACTCGTTTATCATGGAAATAATTTGTAAACTCTTGTAGGCCCATTCTTGGCTCATTTGAACATGAAACCAATTCGTAACAAGTTGACGCTTCATTCTTGACTCGTTCGAACATGGAAATAACTTGTAGCTTCATCTTGATTTGTTTGAACATCGAAACAACTTGTAACCTCTTGTAGCATTATTCTTGACTCGTTCGAGCTTGGAAACAACATATAGCTTCATTCTCGACCCGTTTAACCGTGAAAACAACTTGTAGCTTCATTCTTGACCCGTTTGAACTTGGAAACTACTTGTAAACTCCTGTAGCATCTTTCTTAAATCGTTCGAACTTGTATCCTCATTATTGACTCGTTTGATGGAAACAACTTGTAAACTCATGTAGGACCATTCCTGGCTTATTTTACATGAAACGAATTCGTAAGCTTCATTTTTACTCTGTTGAAGATGGAAACAACATAACTCTTCTGGGACCATTCTTGGCTCATTTGAACATGATCCTTATTCGTAACAATTTGAGGCTTCATTCTTGACTCATTCGAACATGGAAACAACTTGTGGCTTCATTCTTGACTCATTTGAATATGGAAACAACTTGTAAACTCTTGTATGATCATTCTTGACTCGCTCGAACTTGCAAACAAGTTGTAGCTTCAATCTTGATTCATTTGAACATGGAAGTAACTTGTAAACTCTTCTAGCAACATTCTTGACTTGTTCGAACTTGTAAACAACTTATAGCTTTATTTTTGACTCGTTTATCATGGAAACAACTTGTAAACTCTTGTAGGACCATTCTTGGCTCATTTGAAAATGAAACCAATTCGTAACAAGTTGATGCTTCATTCTTGACTCGTTCGAACATGGAAATAACTTGTAGCTTCATCTTGATTTGTTTGAACATGAAACAACTTGTAACCTCTTGTAGCATTATTCTTGACTCGTTCGAGCTTAGAAACAACATATAGCTTCATTCTCGACCCGTTTAACCGTGAAAACAACTTGTAGCTTCATTCTTGACCCGTTTGAACTTGGAAACTACTTGTAAACTCTTGTAGCATCTTTCATGACTCGTTCGAACATGTATCTTCATTATCGACTCGTTTGCACATGGAAACAACTTGTAAACTCATGTAGGACCATTCTTTCCTTATTTTACATGAAACGAATTCGTAAGCTTCATTCTTGACTCCGTTGAAGATGGAAACAACATAACCATTCTGGGACCATTCTTGGCTCATTTGAACATGAACCTTATTCGTAACAATTTGAGGCTTCATTCTTGACTCATTCGAACATGGAAACAACTTGTGGCTTCATTCTTGACTCATTTGAATATGGAAACAACTTGTAAACTCTTGTATGATCATTCTTGACTCGCTCGGACTTGCAAACAAGTTGTAGCTTCAATCTTGATTCATTTGAACATGGAAACAACTTGTAAACTCTTCTAGCAACATTCTTGACTTGTTCGAACTTGTAAACAACTTATAGCTTTATTTTTGACTCGTTTATCATGGAAATAATTTGTAAACTCTTGTAGGACCATTCTTGGCTCATTTGAACATGAAACCAATTCGTAACAAGTTGACGCTTCATTCTTGACTCGTTCGAACATGGAAATAACTTGTAGCTTCATCTTGATTTGTTTGAACATGGAAACAACTTGTAACCTCTTGTAGCATTATTCTTGACTCGTTCGAGCTTGGAAACAACATATAGCTTCATTCTCGACCCGTTTAACCGTGAAAACAACTTGTAGCTTCATTCTTGACCCGTTTGAACTTGGAAACTACTTGTAAACTCCTGTAGCATCTTTCTTAAATCGTTCGAACTTGTATCCTCATTATTGACTCGTTTGATGGAAACAACTTGTAAACTCATGTAGGACCATTCCTGGCTTATTTTACATGAAACGAATTCGTAAGCTTCATTTTTACTCAATTGAAGATGGAAACAACATAACTCTTCTGGGACCATTCTTGGCTCATTTGAACATGATCCTTATTCGTAACAATTTGAGGCTTCATTCTTGACTCATTCGAACATGGAAACAACTTGTGGCTTCATTCTTGACTCATTTGAATATGGAAACAACCTGTAAACTCTTGTATGATCATTCTTGACTCGCTCGAACTTGCAAACAAGTTGTAGCTTCAATCTTGATTCATTTGAACATGGAAACAACTTGTAAACTCTTCTAGCAACATTCTAGACTTGTTCGAACTTGTAAACAACTTATAGCTTTATTTTTGACTCGTTTATCATGGAAACAACTTGTAAACTCTTGTAGGACCATTCTTGGCTCATTTGAAAATGAACCCAATTCGTAACAAGTTGATGCTTCATTCTTGACTCGTTCGAACATGGAAATAACTTGTAGCTTCATCTTGATTTGTTTGAACATGGAAACAACTTGTAACCTCTTGTAGCATTATTCTTGACTCGTTCAAGCTTGGAAACAACATATAGCTTCATTCTCGACCCGTTTAACCGTGAAAACAACTTGTAGCTTCATTCTTGACCCGTTTGAACTTGGAAACTACTTGTAAACTCTTGTAGCATCTTTCATGACTCGTTCGAACATGTATCTTCATTATCGACTCGTTTGCACATGGAAACAACTTGTAAACTCATGTAGGACCATTCTTTCCTTATTTTACATGAAACGAATTCGTAAGCTTCATTCTTGACTCCGTTGAAGATGGAAACAACATAACTCTTCTGGGACCATTCTTGGCTCATTTGAACATGATCCTTATTCGTAACAATTTGAGGCTTCATTCTTGACTCATTCGAACATGGAAACAACTTGTGGCTTCATTCTTGACTCATTTGAATATGGAAACAACTTGTAAACTCTTGTATGATCATTCTTGACTCGCTCGAACTTGCAAACAAGTTGTAGCTTCAATCTTGATTCATTTGAACATGGAAGTAACTTGTAAACTCTTCTAGCAACATTCTTGACTTGTTCGAACTTGTAAACAACTTATAGCTTTATTTTTGACTCGTTTATCATGGAAACAACTTGTAAACTCTTGTAGGACCATTCTTGGCTCATTTGAACATGAAACCAATTCGTAACAAGTTGATGCTTCATTCTTGACTCGTTCGAACATGGAAATAACTTGTAGCTTCATCTTGATTTGTTTGAACATGAAACAACTTGTAACCTCTTGTAGCATTATTCTTGACTCGTTCGAGCTTGGAAACAACATATAGCTTCATTCTCGACCCGTTTAACCGTGAAAACAACTTGTAGCTTCATTCTTGACCCGTTTGAACTTGGAAACTACTTGTAAACTCTTGTAGCATCTTTCATGACTCGTTCGAACATGTATCTTCATTATCGACTCGTTTGCACATGGAAACAACTTGTAAACTCATGTAGGACCATTCTTTCCTTATTTTACATGAAACGAATTCGTAAGCTTCATTCTTGACTCCGTTGAAGATGGAAACAACATAACCATTCTGGGACCATTCTTGGCTCATTTGAACATGAACCTTATTCGTAACAATTTGAGGCTTCATTCTTGACTCATTCGAACATGGAAACAACTTGTGGCTTCATTCTTGACTCATTTGAATATGGAAACAACTTGTAAACTCTTGTATGATCATTCTTGACTCGCTCGGACTTGCAAACAAGTTGTAGCTTCAATCTTGATTCATTTGAACATGGAAACAACTTGTAAACTCTTCTAGCAACATTCTTGACTTGTTCGAACTTGTAAACAACTTATAGCTTTATTTTTGACTCGTTTATCATGGAAATAATTTGTAAACTCTTGTAGGACCATTCTTGGCTCATTTGAACATGAAACCAATTCGTAACAAGTTGACGCTTCATTCTTGACTCGTTCGAACATGGAAATAACTTGTAGCTTCATCTTGATTTGTTTGAACATGGAAACAACTTGTAACCTCTTGTAGCATTATTCTTGACTCGTTCGAGCTTGGAAACAACATATAGCTTCATTCTCGACCCGTTTAACCGTGAAAACAACTTGTAGCTTCATTCTTGACCCGTTTGAACTTGGAAACTACTTGTAAACTCCTGTAGCATCTTTCTTAAATCGTTCGAACTTGTATCCTCATTATTGACTCGTTTGATGGAAACAACTTGTAAACTCATGTAGGACCATTCCTGGCTTATTTTACATGAAACGAATTCGTAAGCTTCATTTTTACTCAATTGAAGATGGAAACAACATAACTCTTCTGGGACCATTCTTGGCTCATTTGAACATGATCCTTATTCGTAACAATTTGAGGCTTCATTCTTGACTCATTCGAACATGGAAACAACTTGTGGCTTCATTCTTGACTCATTTGAATATGGAAACAACCTGTAAACTCTTGTATGATCATTCTTGACTCGCTCGAACTTGCAAACAAGTTGTAGCTTCAATCTTGATTCATTTGAACATGGAAACAACTTGTAAACTCTTCTAGCAACATTCTAGACTTGTTCGAACTTGTAAACAACTTATAGCTTTATTTTTGACTCGTTTATCATGGAAACAACTTGTAAACTCTTGTAGGACCATTCTTGGCTCATTTGAAAATGAACCCAATTCGTAACAAGTTGATGCTTCATTCTTGACTCGTTCGAACATGGAAATAACTTGTAGCTTCATCTTGATTTGTTTGAACATGGAAACAACTTGTAACCTCTTGTAGCATTATTCTTGACTCGTTCAAGCTTGGAAACAACATATAGCTTCATTCTCGACCCGTTTAACCGTGAAAACAACTTGTAGCTTCATTCTTGACCCGTTTGAACTTGGAAACTACTTGTAAACTCTTGTAGCATCTTTCATGACTCGTTCGAACATGTATCTTCATTATCGACTCGTTTGCACATGGAAACAACTTGTAAACTCATGTAGGACCATTCTTTCCTTATTTTACATGAAACGAATTCGTAAGCTTCATTCTTGACTCCGTTGAAGATGGAAACAACATAACTCTTCTGGGACCATTCTTGGCTCATTTGAACATGATCCTTATTCGTAACAATTTGAGGCTTCATTCTTGACTCATTCGAACATGGAAACAACTTGTGGCTTCATTCTTGACTCATTTGAATATGGAAACAACTTGTAAACTCTTGTATGATCATTCTTGACTCGCTCGAACTTGCAAACAAGTTGTAGCTTCAATCTTGATTCATTTGAACATGGAAGTAACTTGTAAACTCTTCTAGCAACATTCTTGACTTGTTCGAACTTGTAAACAACTTATAGCTTTATTTTTGACTCGTTTATCATGGAAACAACTTGTAAACTCTTGTAGGACCATTCTTGGCTCATTTGAACATGAAACCAATTCGTAACAAGTTGATGCTTCATTCTTGACTCGTTCGAACATGGAAATAACTTGTAGCTTCATCTTGATTTGTTTGAACATGAAACAACTTGTAACCTCTTGTAGCATTATTCTTGACTCGTTCGAGCTTGGAAACAACATATAGCTTCATTCTCGACCCGTTTAACCGTGAAAACAACTTGTAGCTTCATTCTTGACCCGTTTGAACTTGGAAACTACTTGTAAACTCTTGTAGCATCTTTCATGACTCGTTCGAACATGTATCTTCATTATCGACTCGTTTGCACATGGAAACAACTTGTAAACTCATGTAGGACCATTCTTTCCTTATTTTACATGAAACGAATTCGTAAGCTTCATTCTTGACTCCGTTGAAGATGGAAACAACATAACTCTTCTGGGACCATTCTTGGCTCATTTGAACATGAACCTTATTCGTAACAATTTGAGGCTTCATTCTTGACTCATTCGAACATGGAAACAACTTGTGGCTTCATTCTTGACTCATTTGAATATGGAAACAACTTGTAAACTCTTGTATGATCATTCTTGACTCGTTCGGACTTGCAAACAAGTTGTAGCTTCAATCTTGATTCATTTGAACATGGAAACAACTTGTAAACTCTTCTAGCAACATTCTTGACTTGTTCGAACTTGTAAACAACTTATAGCTTTATTTTTGACTCGTTTATCATGGAAATAATTTGTAAACTCTTGTAGGACCATTCTTGGCTCATTTGAACATGAAACCAATTCGTAACAAGTTGACGCTTCATTCTTGACTCGTTCGAACATGGAAATAACTTGTAGCTTCATCTTGATTTGTTTGAACATGGAAACAACTTGTAACCTCTTGTAGCATTATTCTTGACTCGTTCGAGCTTGGAAACAACATATAGCTTCATTCTCGACCCGTTAAACCGTGAAAACAACTTGTAGCTTCATTCTTGACCCGTTTGAACTTGGAAACTACTTGTAAACTCCTGTAGCATCTTTCTTAAATCGTTCGAACTTGTATCCTCATTATTGACTCGTTTGATGGAAACAACTTGTAAACTCATGTAGGACCATTCCTGGCTTATTTTACATGAAACGAATTCGTAAGCTTCATTTTTACTCAATTGAAGATGGAAACAACATAACTCTTCTGGGACCATTCTTGGCTCATTTGAACATGATCCTTATTCGTAACAATTTGAGGCTTCATTCTTGACTCATTCGAACATGGAAACAACTTGTGGCTTCATTCTTGACTCATTTGAATATGGAAACAACCTGTAAACTCTTGTATGATCATTCTTGACTCGCTCGAACTTGCAAACAAGTTGTAGCTTCAATCTTGATTCATTTGAACATGGAAACAACTTGTAAACTCTTCTAGCAACATTCTAGACTTGTTCAAACTTGTAAACAACTTATAGCTTTATTTTTGACTCGTTTATCATGGAAACAACTTGTAAACTCTTGTAGGACCATTCTTGGCTCATTTGAAAATGAACCCAATTCGTAACAAGTTGATGCTTCATTCTTGACTCGTTCGAACATGGAAATAACTTGTAGCTTCATCTTGATTTGTTTGAACATGGAAACAACTTGTAACCTCTTGTAGCATTATTCTTGACTCGTTCGAGCTTGGAAACAACATATAGCTTCATTCTCGACCCGTTTAACCGTGAAAACAACTTGTAGCTTCATTCTTGACCCGTTTGAACTTGGAAACTACTTGTAAACTCTTGTAGCATCTTTCATGACTCGTTCGAACATGTATCTTCATTATCGACTCGTTTGCACATGGAAACAACTTGTAAACTCATGTAGGACCATTCTTTCCTTATTTTACATGAAACGAATTCGTAAGCTTCATTCTTGACTCCGTTGAAGATGGAAACAACATAACTCTTCTGGGACCATTCTTGGCTCATTTGAACATGAACCTTATTCGTAACAATTTGAGGCTTCATTCTTGACTCATTCGAACATGGAAACAACTTGTGGCTTCATTCTTGACTCATTTGAATATGGAAACAACTTGTAAACTCTTGTATGATCATTCTTGACTCGCTCGAACTTGCAAACAAGTTGTAGCTTCAATCTTGATTCATTTGAACATGGAAACAACTTGTAAACTCTTCTAGCAACATTCTTGACTTGTTCGAACTTGTAAACAACTTATAGCTTTATTTTTGACTCGTTTATCATGGAAATAATTTGTAAACTCTTGTAGGATCATTCTTGGCTCATTTGAACATGAAACCAATTCGTAACAAGTTGACGCTTCATTCTTGACTCGTTCGAACATGGAAATAACTTGTAGCTTCATCTTGATTTGTTTGAACATGGAAACAACTTGTAACCTCTTGTAGCATTATTCTTGACTCGTTCGAGCTTGGAAACAACATATAGCTTCATTCTCGACCCGTTTAACCGTGAAAACAACTTGTAGCTTCATTCTTGACCCGTTTGAACTTGGAAACTACTTGTAAACTCCTGTAGCATCTTTCTTAAATCGTTCGAACTTGTATCCTCATTATTGACTCGTTTGATGGAAACAACTTGTAAACTCATGTAGGACCATTCCTGGCTTATTTTACATGAAACGAATTCGTAAGCTTCATTTTTACTCTGTTGAAGATGGAAACAACATAACTCTTCTGGGACCATTCTTGGCTCATTTGAACATGATCCTTATTCGTAACAATTTGAGGCTTCATTCTTGACTCATTCGAACATGGAAACAACTTGTGGCTTCATTCTTGACTCATTTGAATATGGAAACAACTTGTAAACATTTGTATGATCATTCTTGACTCGCTCGAACTTGCAAACAAGTTGTAGCTTCAATCTTGATTCATTTGAACATGGAAACAACTTGTAAACTCTTCTAGCAACATTCTAGACTTGGTCGAACTTGTAAACAACTTATAGCTTTATTTTTGACTCGTTTATCATGGAAACAACTTGTAAACTCTTGTAGGACCATTCTTGGCTCATTTGAAAATGAACCCAATTCGTAACAAGTTGACGCTTCATTCTTGACTCGTTCGAACATGGAAATAACTTGTAGCTTCATCTTGATTTGTTTGAACATGGAAACAACTTGTAACCTCTTGTAGCATTATTCTTGACTCGTTCGAGCTTGGAAACAACATATAGCTTCATTCTCGACCCGTTTAACCGTGAAAACAACTTGTAGCTTCATTCTTGACCCGTTTGAACTTGGAAACTACTTGTAAACTCTTGTAGCATCTTTCATGACTCGTTCGAACATGTATCTTCATTATCGACTCGTTTGCACATGGAAACAACTTGTAAACTCATGTAGGACCATTCTTTCCTTATTTTACATGAAACGAATTCGTAAGCTTCATTCTTGACTCCGTTGAAGATGGAAACAACATAACTCTTCTGGGACCATTCTTGGCTCATTTGAACATGAACCTTATTCGTAACAATTTGAGGCTTCATTCTTGACTCATTCGAACATGGAAACAACTTGTGGCTTCATTCTTGACTCATTTGAATATGGAAACAACTTGTAAACTCTTGTATGATCATTCTTGACTCGCTCGAACTTGCAAACAAGTTGTAGCTTCAATCTTGATTCATTTGAACATGGAAGCAACTTGTAAACTCTTCTAGCAACATTCTTGACTTGTTCGAACTTGTAAACAACTTATAGCTTTATTTTTGACTCGTTTATCATGGAAACAACTTGTAAACTCTTGTAGGACCATTCTTGGCTCATTTGAACATGAAACCAATTCGTAACAAGTTGATGCTTCATTCTTGACTCGTTCGAACATGGAAATAACTTGTAGCTTCATCTTGATTTGTTTGAACATGGAAACAACTTGTAACCTCTTGTAGCATTATTCTTGACACGTTCGAGCTTGGAAACAACATATAGCTTCATTCTCGACCCGTTTAACCGTGAAAACAACTTGTAGCTTCATTCTTGACCCGTTTGAACTTGGAAACTACTTGTAAACTCTTGTAGCATCTTTCATGACTCGTTCGAACATGTATCTTCTTTATCGACTCGTTTGCACATGGAAACAACTTGTAAACTCATTTAGGACCATTCTTTCCTTATTTTACATGAAACGAATTCGTAAGCTTCATTCTTGACTCCGTTGAAGATGGAAACAACATAACTCTTCTGGGACCATTCTTGGCTCATTTGAACATGAACCTTATTCGTAACAATTTGAGGCTTCATTCTTGACTCATTCGAACATGGAAACAACTTGTGGCTTCATTCTTGACTCATTTGAATATGGAAACAACTTGTAAACTCTTGTATGATCATTCTTGACTCGCTCGAACTTACAAACAAGTTGTAGCTTCAATCTTGATTCATTTGAACATGGAAACAACTTGTAAACTCTTCTAGCAACATTCTAGATTTGTTCGAACTTGTAAACAACTTATAGCTTTATTTTTGACTCGTTTATCATGGAAACAACTTGTAAACTCTTGTAGGACCATTCTTGGCTCATTTGAACATGAAACCAATTCGTAACAAGTTGATGCGTCATTCTTGACTCGTTCGAACATAGAAATAACTTGTAGCTTCATCTTGATTTGTTTGAACATGGAAACAACTTGTAACCTCTTGTAGCATTATTCTTGACTCGTTCGAGCTTGGAAACAACATATAGCTTCATTCTCGACCCGTTTAACCGTGAAAACAACTTGTAGCTTCATTCTTGACCCGTTTGAACTTGGAAACTACTTGTAAACTCTTGTAGCATCTTTCTTAAATCGTTCGAACTTGTATCCTCATTATTGAAGCGTTTGCACATGGAAACAACTTGTAAACTCATGTAGGACCATTCCTGGCTTATTTTACATGAAACGAATTCGTAAGCTTCATTCTTGACTCTGTTGAAGATGGAAACAACATAACTCTTCTGGGACCATTCTTGGCTCATTTGAACATGAACCTTATTCGTAACAATTTGAGGCTTCATTCTTGACTCATTCGAACATGGAAACAACTTGTGGCTTCATTCTTGACTCATTTGAATATGGAAACAACTTGTAAACTCTTGTATGATCATTCTTGACTCGCTCGAACTTGCAAACAAGTTGTAGCTTCAATCTTGATTCATTTGAACATGGAAGTAACTTGTAAACTCTTCTAGCAACATTCTTGACTTGTTCGAACTTGTAAACAACTTATAGCTTTATTTTTGACTCGTTTATCATGGAAACAACTTGTAAACTCTTGTAGGACCATTCTTGGCTCATTTGAACATGAAACCAATTCGTAACAAGTTGACGCTTCATTCTTGACTCGTTCGAACATGGAAATAACTTGTAGTTTCATCTTGATTTGTTTGAACATGGAAACAACTTGTAACCTCTTGTAGCATTATTCTTGACTCGTTCGAGCTTGGAAACAACATATAGCTTCATTCTCGACCCGTTTAACCGTGAAAACAACTTGTAGCTTAATTCTTGACCCGTTTGAACTTGGAAACTACTTGTAAACTCCTGTAGCATCTTTCTTAAATCGTTCGAACTTGTATCCTCATTATTGACTCGTTTGATGGAAACAACTTGTAAACTCATGTAGGACCATTCCTGGCTTATTTTACATGAAACGAATTCGTAAGCTTCATTCTTGACTCTGTTGAAGATGGAAACAACATAACTCTTCTGGGACCATTCTTGGCTCATTTGAACATGATCCTTATTCGTAACAATTTGAGGCTTCATTCTTGACTCATTCGAACATGGAAACACCTTGTGGCTTCATTCTTGACTCATTTGAATATGGAAACAACTTGTAAACTCTTGTATGATCATTCTTGACTCGCTCGAACTTGCAAACAAGTTGTAGCTTCAATCTTGATTCATTTGAACATGGAAACAACTTGTAAACTCTTCTAGCAACATTCTAGACTTGTTCAAACTTGTAAACAACTTATAGCTTTATTTTTGACTCGTTTATCATGGAAACAACTTGTAAACTCTTGTAGGACCATTCTTGGCTCATTTGAACATGAAACCAATTCGTAACAAGTTGATGCGTCATTCTTGACTCGTTCGAACATGGAAATAACTTGTAGCTTCATCTTGATTTGTTTGAACATGGAAACAACTTGTAACCTCTTGTAGCATTATTCTTGACTCGTTCCAGCTTGGAAACAACATATAGCTTCATTCTCGACCCGTTTAACCGTGAAAACAACTTGTAGCTTCATTCTTGACCCGTTTGAACTTGGAAACTACTTGTAAACTCTTGTAGCATCTTTCTTAAATCGTTCGAACTTGTATCCTCATTATTGAAGCGTTTGCACATGGAAACAACTTGTAAACTCATGTAGGACCATTCCTGGCTTATTTTACATGAAACGAATTCGTAAGCTTCATTCTTGACTCTGTTGAAGATGGAAACAACATAACTCTTCTGGGACCATTCTTGGCTCATTTGAACATGAACCTTATTCTTAACAATTTGAGGCTTCATTCTTGACTCATTCGAACATGGAAACAACTTGTGGCTTCATTCTTGACTCATTTGAATATGGAAACAACTTGTAAACTCTTGTATGATCATTCTTGACTCGCTCGAACTTGCAAACAAGTTGTAGCTTCAATCTTGATTCATTTGAACATGGAAGTAACTTGTAAACTCTTCTAGCAACATTCTTGACTTGTTCGAACTTGTAAACAACTTATAGCTTTATTTTTGACTCGTTTATCATGGAAACAACTTGTAAACTCTTGTAGGACCATTCTTGGCTCATTTGAACATGAAACCAATTCGTAACAAGTTGACGCTTCATTCTTGACTCGTTCGAACATGGAAATAACTTGTAGCTTCATCTTGATTTGTTTGAACATGGAAACAACTTGTAACCTCTTGTAGCATTATTCTTGACTCGTTCGAGCTTGGAAACAACATATAGCTTCACTCTCGACCCGTTTAACCGTGAAAACAACTTGTAGCTTCATTCTTGACCCGTTTGAACTTGGAAACTACTTGTAAACTCCTGTAGCATCTTTCTTAAATCGTTCGAACTTGTATCCTCATTATTGACTCGTTTGATGGAAACAACTTGTAAACTCATGTAGGACCATTCCTGGCTTATTTTACATGAAACGAATTCGTAAGCTTCATTTTTACTCTATTGAAGATGGAAACAACATAACTCTTCTGGGACCATTCTTGGCTCATTTGAACATTATCCTTATTCGTAACAATTTGAGGCTTCATTCTTGACTCATTCGAACATGGAAACAACTTGTGACTTCATTCTTGACTCATTTGAATATGGAAACAACTTGCAAACTCTTGTATGATCATTCTTGACTCGCTCGAACTTGCAAACAAGTTGTAGCTTCAATCTTGATTCATTTGAACATGGAAGCAACTTGTAAACTCTTCTAGCAACATTCTTGACTTGTTCGAACTTGTAAACAACTTATAGCTTTATTTTTGACTCGTTTATCATGGAAACAACTTGTAAACTCTTGTAGGACCATTCTTGGCTCATTTGAACATGAAACCAATTCGTAACAAGTTGATGCTTCATTCTTGAGTCGTTCGAACATGGAAATAACTTGTAGCTTCATCTTGATTTGTTTGAACATGGAAACAACTTTGTAACCTCTTGTAGCATTATTCTTGACTCGTTCGAGCTTGGAAACAACATATAGCTTCATTCTCGACCCGTTTAACCGTGAAAACAACTTGTAGCTTCATTCTTGACCCGTTTGAACTTGGAAACTACATGTAAACTCTTGTAGCATCTTTCATGACTCGTTCGAACATGTATCTTCATTATCGACTCGTTTGCACATGGAAACAACTTGTAAACTCATGTAGGACCATTCTTTCCTTATTTTACATGAAACGAATTTGTAAGCTTCATTCTTGACTCCGTTGAAGATGGAAACAACATAACTCTTCTGGGACCATTCTTGGCTCATTTGAACATGAACCTTATTCGTAACAATTTGAGGCTTCATTCTTGACTCATTCGAACATGGAAACAACTTGTGGCTTCATTCTTGACTCATTTGAATATGGAAACAACTTGTAAACTCTTGTATGATCATTCTTGACTCGCTCGAACTTGCAAACAAGTTGTAGCTTCAATCTTGATTCATTTGAACATGGAAACAACTTGTAAACTCTTCTAGCAACATTCTTGGCTTGTTCGAACTTGTAAACAACTTATAGCTTTATTTTTGACTCGTTTATCATGGAAATAATTTGTAAACTCTTGTAGGACCATTCTTGGCTCATTTGAACATGAAACCAATTCGTAACAAGTTGACGCTTCATTCTTGACTCGTTCGAACATGGAAATAACTTGTAGCTTCATCTTGATTTGTTTGAACATGGAAACAACTTGTAACCTCTTGTAGCATTATTCTTGACTCGTTCGAGCTTGGAAACAACATATAGCTTCATTCTCGACCCGTTTAACCGTGAAAACAACTTGTAGCTTCATTCTTGACCCGTTTGAACTTGGAAACTACTTGTAAACTCCTGTAGCATCTTTCTTAAATCGTTCGAACTTGTATCCTCATTATTGACTCGTTTGATGGAAACAACTTGTAAACTCATGTAGGACCATTCCTGGCTTATTTTACATGAAACGAATTCGTAAGCTTCATTCTTACTCTGTTGAAGATGGAAACAACATAACTCTTCTGGGACCATTCTTGGCTCATTTGAACTTGATCCTTATTCGTAACAATTTGAGGCTTCATTCTTGACTCATTCGAACATGGAAACAACTTGTGGCTTCATTCTTGACTCATTTGAATATGGAAACAACTTGCAAACTCTTGTATGATCATTCTTGACTCGCTCGAACTTGCAAACAAGTTGTAGCTTCAATCTTGATTCATTTGAACATGGAAGCAACTTGTAAACTCTTCTAGCAACATTCTTGACTTGTTCGAACTTGTAAACAACTTATAGCTTTATTTTTGACTCGTTTATCATGGAAACAACTTGTAAACTCTTGTAGGACCATTCTTGGCTCATTTGAACATGAAACCAATTCGTAACAAGTTGATGCTTCATTCTTGAGTCGTTCGAACATGGAAATAACTTGTAGCTTCATCTTGATTTGTTTGAACATGGAAACAACTTTGTAACCTCTTGTAGCATTATTCTTGACTCGTTCGAGCTTGGAAACAACATATAGCTTCATTCTCGACCCGTTTAACCGTGAAAACAACTTGTAGCTTCATTCTTGACCCGTTTGAACTTGGAAACTACTTGTAAACTCTTGTAGCATCTTTCATGACTCGTTCGAACATGTATCTTCATTATCGACTCGTTTGCACATGGAAACAACTTGTAAACTCATGTAGGACCATTCTTTCCTTATTTTACATGAAACGAATTTGTAAGCTTCATTCTTGACTCCGTTGAAGATGGAAACAACATAACTCTTCTGGGACCATTCTTGGCTCATTTGAACATGAACCTTATTCGTAACAATTTGAGGCTTCATTCTTGACTCATTCGAACATGGAAACAACTTGTGGCTTGATTCTTGACTCATTTGAATATGGAAACAACTTGTAAACTCTTGTATGATCATTCTTGGCTCGCTCGAACTTGCAAACAAGTTGTAGCTTCAATCTTGATTCATTTGAACATGGAAACAACTTGTAAACTCTTCTAGCAACATTCTTGGCTTGTTCGAACTTGTAAACAACTTATAGCTTTATTTTTGACTCGTTTATCATGGAAATAATTTGTAAACTCTTGTAGGACCATTCTTGGCTCATTTGAACATGAAACCAATTCGTAACAAGTTGACGCTTCATTCTTGACTCGTTCGAACATGGAAATAACTTGTAGCTTCATCTTGATTTGTTTGAACATGGAAACAACTTGTAACCTCTTGTAGCATTATTCTTGACTCGTTCGAGCTTGGAAACAACATATAGCTTCATTCTCGACCCGTTTAACCGTGAAAACAACTTGTAGCTTCATTCTTGACCCGTTTGAACTTGGAAACTACTTGTAAACTCCTGTAGCATCTTTCTTAAATCGTTCGAACTTGTATCCTCATTATTGACTCATTTGATGGAAACAACTTGTAAACTCATGTAGGACCATTCCTGGCTTATTTTACATGAAACGAATTCGTAAGCTTCATTTTTACTCTGTTGAAGATGGAAACAACATAACTCTTCTGGGACCATTCTTGGCTCATTTGAACTTGATCCTTATTCGTAACAATTTGAGGCTTCATTCTTGACTCATTCGAACATGGAAACAACTTGTGGCTTCATTCTTGACTCATTTGAATATGGAAACAACTTGCAAACTCTTGTATGATCATTCTTGACTCGCTCGAACTTGCAAACAAGTTGTAGCTTCAATCTTGATTCATTTGAACATGGAAGCAACTTGTAAACTCTTCTAGCAACATTCTTGACTTGTTCGAACTTGTAAACAACTTATAGCTTTATTTTTGACTCGTTTATCATGGAAACAACTTGTAAACTCTTGTAGGACCATTCTTGGCTCATTTGAACATGAAACCAATTCGTAACAAGTTGATGCTTCATTCTTGAGTCGTTCGAACATGGAAATAACTTGTAGCTTCATCTTGATTTGTTTGAACATGGAAACAACTTTGTAACCTCTTGTAGCATTATTCTTGACTCGTTCGAGCTTGGAAACAACATATAGCTTCATTCTCGACCCGTTTAACCGTGAAAACAACTTGTAGCTTCATTCTTGACCCGTTTGAACTTGGAAACTACTTGTAAACTCTTGTAGCATCTTTCATGACTCGTTCGAACATGTATCTTCATTATCGACTCGTTTGCACATGGAAACAACTTGTAAACTCATGTAGGACCATTCTTTCCTTATTTTACATGAAACGAATTTGTAAGCTTCATTCTTGACTCCGTTGAAGATGGAAACAACATAACTCTTCTGGGACCATTCTTGGCTCATTTGAACATGAACCTTATTCGTAACAATTTGAGGCTTCATTCTTGACTCATTCGAACATGGAAACAACTTGTGGCTTCATTCTTGACTCATTTGAATATGGAAACAACTTGTAAACTCTTGTATGATCATTCTTGACTCGCTCGAACTTGCAAACAAGTTGTAGCTTCAATCTTGATTCATTTGAACATGGAAACAACTTGTAAACTCTTCTAGCAACATTCTTGGCTTGTTCGAACTTGTAAACAACTTATAGCTTTATTTTTGACTCGTTTATCATGGAAATAATTTGTAAACTCTTGTAGGACCATTCTTGGCTCATTTGAACATGAAACCAATTCGTAACAAGTTGACGCTTCATTCTTGACTCGTTCGAACATGGAAATAACTTGTAGCTTCATCTTGATTTGTTTGAACATGGAAACAACTTGTAACCTCTTGTAGCATTATTCTTGACTCGTTCGAGCTTGGAAACAACATATAGCTTCATTCTCGACCCGTTTAACCGTGAAAACAACTTGTAGCTTCATTCTTGACCCGTTTGAACTTGGAAACTACTTGTAAACTCCTGTAGCATCTTTCTTAAATCGTTCGAACTTGTATCCTCATTATTGACTCGTTTGATGGAAACAACTTGTAAACTCATGTAGGACCATTCCTGGCTTATTTTACATGAAACGAATTCGTAAGCTTCATTTTTACTCTGTTGAAGATGGAAACAACATAACTCTTCTGGGACCATTCTTGGCTCATTTGAACTTGATCCTTATTCGTAACAATTTGAGGCTTCATTCTTGACTCATTCGAACATGGAAACAACTTGTGGCTTCATTCTTGACTCATTTGAATATGGAAACAACTTGTAAACTCTTGTATGATCATTCTTGACTCGCTCGAACTTGCAAACAAGTTGTAGCTTCAATCTTGATTCATTTGAACATGGAAGCAACTTGTAAACTCTTCTAGCAACATTCTAGACTTGTTCGAACTTGTAAACAACTTATAGCTTTATTTTTGACTCGTTTATCATGGAAACAACTTGTAAACTCTTGTAGAACCATTCCTGGCTCATTTGAACATGAAACCAATTCGTAACAAGTTGACGCTTCATTCTTGACTCGTTTGAACATGGAAATAACTTGTAGCTTCATCTTGATTTGTTTGAACATGGAAACAACTTGTAACCTCTTGTAGCATTACTCTTGACTCGTTCGAGCTTGGAAACAACATATAGCTTCATTCTCGACCCGTTTAACCGTGAAAACAACTTGTAGCTTCATTCTTGACCCGTTTGAACTTGGAAACTCTTGTACCATCTTTTTTGACTCGTTCGAACTTGTATCTTCATTATTGACTCGTTTGCACATGGAAAGAACTTGTAAACTCATGTAGCACCATTCTTTGCTTATTTTACATGAAACGAATTCGTAAGCTTCATTTTTACTCTGTTGAAGATGGAAACAACATAACTCTTCTGGGACCATTCTTGGCTCATTTGAACATGATCCTTATTCGTAACAATTTGAGGCTTCATTTTTGACTCATTCGAACATGGAAACAACTTGTGGCTTCATTCTTGACTCATTTGAATATGGAAACAACTTGTAAACTCTTGTATGATCATTCTTGACTCGCTCGAACTTGCAAACAAGTTGTAGCTTCAATCTTGATTCATTTGAACATGGAAGCAACTTGTAAACTCTTCTAGCGTGTAGTTTGCAACTTGACTCATTTGAATATGGAAACAACTTGTAAACTCTTGTATGATCATTCTTGACTCGCTCGAACTTGCAAACAAGTTAGCTTCAATCTTGATTCATTTGAACATGGAGTCAAGAATGAAGCTACAACTTGTTTGCAAGTTTGAACGAGTCAAGAATGATCATACAAGAGTTTACAAGTTGTTTCCATATTCAAATGAGTCAAGAATGAAGCCACATGTTGTTTCCATGTTCGAACGAGTCAAGAATGAAGCCACATGTTGTTACGAATTAGGTTCATGTTCAAATGAGCCAAGAATGGTCCCAGAAGAGTTATGTTGTTTCCATCATCAACGGATTCAAGAATGAAGCTTGCGAATTCGTTTCATGTTAAAATAAGCCAAGAATGGTCCTACATGAGTTTTCAAGTTGTTTCCATGTGCAAACGAGTCAATAATGAAGATACAAGTTCGAACGAGTCAAGAAAGATGCTACAAGAGTTTACAAATAGTGTCCAAGTTCAAACGGGTCAAGAATGAAGCTACAAGTTGTTTTCACGGTTAAACTAGTCGAAAATGAAGCTATAAGTTGTTTCCAAGCTCGAAGGAGTCAAGAATAATGCTACAAGAGGTTACAAGTTGTTTCCAAGTTCAAACAAGTCAAGATGAAGCTACAAGTTATTTCCATGTTCGAACGAGTCAAGAATGAAGCCTCAAATTGTTACGAATTGGTTTCATGTTCAAATGAGCCAAGAATGGTCCTACAAGAGTTTACAAGTTGTTTCCATGATAAACGAGTCAAAAATGAAGCTATAAATTGTTTACAATTTCGAACAAGTCAAGAATGACGCTAGAAGAGTTTACAAGTTTTTTGCCTGTTCAAATGAGTCAAGAATGAAGCTACAACTTGTTTGCAAGTTCGAACGAGTCAAGAATGATCATACAAGAGTTTAAAAGTTGTTTCCATATTCAAATGAGTCAAGAATGAAGCCACATGTTGTTTCCATGTTCGAACGAGTCAAGAATGAAGCCACATGTTGCTACGAATTAGGTTCATGTTCAAATGAGCCAAGAATGGTCCCAGAAGAGTTATGTTGTTTCCATCTTCAACGGATTCAAGAATGAAGCTTACGAATTTGTTTCATGTTAAAATAAGCCAAGAATGGTCCTACATGAGTTTTCAAGTTGTTTCCATGTGCAAACGAGTCAATAATGAAGATACAAGTTCGAACGAGTCAAGAAAGATGCTACAAAAGTTTACAAGTAGTTTCCAAGTTGAAACGGGTCAAGAATGAAGCTACAAGTTGTTTTCACGGTTAAACTAGTCGAGAATGAAGCTACAAATTATTTCCAAGCTCGAACGAGTCAAGAATAATACTACAAGAGGTTACAAGTTGTTTCCAAGTTCAAACAAGTCAAGATGAATCTACAAGTTATTTCCATGTTCGAACAAGTCAAGAATGACGCTAGAAGAGTTTACAAGTTTTTTCCCTGTTCAAATGAGTCAAGAATGAAGCTACAACTTGTTTGCAAGTTCGAACGAGTCAAGAATGATCATACAAGAGTTTACAAGTTGTTTCCATATTCAAATGAGTCAAGAATGAAGCCACATGTTGTTTCCATGTTCGAACGAGTCAAGAATGAAGCCACATGTTGTTACGAATTAGGTTCATGTTCAAATGAGCCAAGAATGGTCCCAGAAGAGTTATGTTGTTTCAACTTCAACGGATTCAAGAATGAAGCTTACGAATTCGTTGCATGTTAAAATAAGCCAAGAATGGTCCTACATGAGTTTTCAAGTTGTTTCCATGTGCAAACGAGTCAATAATGAACATACAAGTTCGAACGAGTCAAGAAAGATGCTACAAGAGTTTACAAGTAGTTTCCAAGTTGAAACGGGTCAAGAATGAAGCTACAAGTTGTTTTCACGGTTAAACTAGTCGAGAATGAAGCTATAAGTTGTTTCCAAGCTCGAACGAGTCAAGAATAATGCTACAAGAGGTTACAAGTTGTTTCCAAGTTCAAAGCAGTCAAGATGAAACTACAAGTTATTTCCATGTTCGAACGAGTCAAGAATGAAGCCTCAAATTGTTACGAATTGGTTTCATGTTCAAATGAGCCAGGAATGGTCATATAAGAGTTTACAAGTTGTTTCCATGATAAACGAGTCAAAAATGAAGCTATAAATTGTTTACAATTTCGAACAAGTCAAGAATGACGCTAGAAGAGTTTACAAGTTTTTTGCCTGTTCAAATGAGTCAAGAATGAAGCTACAACTTGTTTGCAAGTTCGAACGAGTCAAGAAAGATGCTACAAAAGTTTACAAGTAGTTTCCAAGTTGAAACGGGTCAAGAATGAAGCTACAAGTTGTTTTCACGGTTAAACTAGTCGAGAATGAAGCTACAAATTATTTCCAAGCTCGAACGAGTCAAGAATAATGCTACAAGAGGTTACAAGTTGTTTCCAAGTTCAAACAAGTCAAGATGAATCTACAAGTTATTTCCATGTTCGAACGAGTCAAGAATGAAGCCTCAAATTGTTACGAATTGGTTTCATGTTCAAATGAGCCAGGAATGGTCATATAAGAGTTTACAAGTTGTTTCCATGATAAACGAGTCAAAAATGAAGCTATAAATTGTTTACAATTTCGAACAAGTCAAGAATGACGCTAGAAGAGTTTACAAGTTTTTTGCCTGTTCAAATGAGTCAAGAATGAAGCTACAACTTGTTTGCAAGTTCGAACGAGTCAAGAATGATCATACAAGAGTTTACAAGTTGTTTCCATATTCAAATGAGTCAAGAATGAAGCCACATGTTGTTTCCATGTTCGAACGAGTCAAGAATGAAGCCACATGTTGCTACGAATTAGGTTCATGTTCAAATGAGCCAAGAATGGTCCTAGAAGAGTTATGTTGTTTCAACTTCAACGGATTCAAGAATGAAGCTTACGAATTCGTTGCATGTTAAAATAAGCCAAGAATGGTCCTACATGAGTTTTCAAGTTGTTTCCATGTGCAAACGAGTCAATAATGAAGATACAAGTTCGAACGAGTCAAGAAAGATGCTACAAGAGTTTACAAATAGTTTCCAAGTTGAAACGGGTCAAGAATGAAGCTACAAGTTGTTTTCACGGTTAAACTAGTCGAGAATGAAGCTATAAGTTGTTTCCAAGCTCGAACAAGTCAAGAATAATGCTACAAGAGGTTACAAGTTGTTTCCATGTTCAAAGCAGTCAAGATGAAGCTACAAGTTGTTTCCATGTTCAAAGCAGTCAAGATGAAGCTACAAGTTATTTCCATGTTCGAAGGAGTCAAGAATGAAGCCTCAAATTGTTACGAATTGGTTTCATGTTCAAATGAGCCAGGAATGGTCATATAAGAGTTTACAAGTTGTTTCCATGATAAACGAGTCAAAAATGAAGCTATAAATTGTTTACAATTTCGAACAAGTCAAGAATGACGCTAGAAGAGTTTACAAGTTTTTTGCCTGTTCAAATGAGTCAAGAATGAAGCTACAACTTGTTTGCAAGTTCGAACGAGTCAAGAATGATCATACAAGAGTTTACAAGTTGTTTCCATATTCAAATGAGTCAAGAATGAAGCCACATGTTGTTTCCATGTTCGAACGAGTCAAGAATGAAGCCACATGTTGCTACGAATTAGGTTCATGTTCAAATGAGCCAAGAATGGTCCCAGAAGAGTTATGTTGTTTCCATCTTCAACGGATTCAAGAATGAAGCTTACGAATTTGTTTCATGTTAAAATAAGCCAAGAATGGTCCTACATGAGTTTTCAAGTTGTTTCCATGTGTAAACGAGTCAATAATGAAGATACAAGTTCGAACGAGTCAAGAAAGATGCTACAAAAGTTTACAAGTAGTTTCCAAGTTGAAACGGGTCAAGAATGAAGCTACAAGTTGTTTTCACGGTTAAACTAGTCGAGAATGAAGCTACAAATTATTTCCAAGCTCGAACGAGTCAAGAATAATGCTACAAGAGTTTACAAGTTGTTTCCAAGTTCAAACAAGTCAAGATGAATCTACAAGTTATTTCCATGTTCGAACGAGTCAAGAATGAAGCCTCAAATTGTTACGAATTGGTTTCATGTTTAAATGAGCCAAGAATGGTCCTACAAGAGTTTACAAGTTGTTTCCATGATAAACGAGTCAAAAATGAAGTTATAAGTTGTTTACAATTTCGAACAAGTCAAGAATGACGCTAGAAGAGTTTACAAGTTTTTTCCCTGTTCAAATGAGTCAAGAATGAAGCTACAACTTGTTTGCAAGTTCGAACGAGTCAAGAATGATCATACAAGAGTTTACAAGTTGTTTCCATATTCAAATGAGTCAAGAATGAAGCCACATGTTGTTTCGATGTTCGAACGAGTCAAGAATGAAGCCACATGTTGTTACGAATTAGGTTCATGTTCAAATGAGCAAGAATGGTCCCAGAAGAGTTATGTTGTTTCCACGTTCAACGAAGTCAAGAATGATGCTTACGAATTCGTTTCATGTTAAAATAAGCCAAGAATGGTCCTAAATGAGTTTTCAAGTTGTTTCCATGTGCAAACGAGTCAATAATGAAGATACAAGTTCGAACGAGTCAAGAAAGATGCTACAAGAGTTTACAAGTAGTTTCCAAGTTGAAACGGGTCAAGAATGAAGCTACAAGTTGTTTTCACGGTTAAACGAGTCGAGAATGAAGCTATAAGTTGTTTCCAAGCTCGAACGAGTCAAGAATAATGCTACAAGAGGTTACAAGTTGTTTCCATGTTCAAAGAAGTCAAGATTAAGCTACAAGTTATTTCCATGTTCGAACGAGTCAAGAATGAAACCTCAAATTGTTACGAATTGGTTTCATGTTCAAATGAGCCAAGAATGGTCCTACAAGAGTTTACAAGTTGTTTCCATGATAAACGAGTGAAAAATGAAGCTATAAGTTGTTTACAATTTCGAACAAGTCAAGAATGACGCTAGAAGAGTTTACAAGTTTTTTCCCTGTTCAAATGAGTCAAGAATGAAGCTATAACTTGTTTACAAGTTCGAACGAGTCAAGAATGATCATACAAGAGTTTACAAGTAGTTTCCATATTCAAATGAGTCAAGAATGAAGCCACATGTTGTTTCCATGTTCGAACGAGTCAAGAATGAAGCCACATGTTGTTACGAATTAGGTTCATGTTCAAATGAGCCAAGAATGGTCCCAGAAGAGTTATGTTGTTTCAACTTCAACGGATTCAAGAATGAAGCTTACGAATTCGTTTCATGTTAAAATAAGCCAAGAATGGTCCTACATGAGTTTTCAAGTTCTTTCCATGTGCAAACGAGTCAATAATGAAGATACAAGTTCGAACGAGTCAAGAAAGATGCTACAAGAGTTTACAAGTAGTTTCCAAGTTCAAACGGGTCAAGAATGAAACTACAAGTTGTTTTCATGGTTAAACTAGTCGAGAATGAAGCTATAAGTTGTTTCCAAGCTCGAACAAGTCAAGAATAATGCTACAAGAGGTTACAAGTTGTTTCCATGTTCAAAGCAGTCAAGATGAAGCTACAAGTTATTTCCATGTTCGAACGAGTCAAGAATGAAGCCTCAAATTGTTACGAATTGGTTTCATGTTCAAATGAGCCAGGAATGGTCATATAAGAGTTTACAAGTTGTTTCCATGATAAACGAGTCAAAAATGAAGCTATAAGTTGTTTACAATTTCGAACAAGTCAAGAATGACGCTAGAAGAGTTTACAAGTTTTTTCCCTGTTCAAACGAGTCAAGAATGAAGCTACAACTTGTTTGCAAGTTCGAACGAGTCAAGAATGATCATACAAGAGTTTACAAGTTGTTTCCATATTCAAATGAGTCAAGAATGAAGCCACATGTTGTTTCCATGTTCGAACGAGTCAAGAATGAAGCCACATGTTGTTACGAATTAGGTTCATGTTCAAATGAGCCAAGAATGGTCCCAGAAGAGTTATGTTATTTCAACTTCAACGGATTCAAGAATGAAGCTTACGAATTCGTTTCATGTTAGAATAAGCCAAGAATGGTCCTACATGAGTTTTCAAGTTGGTTCCATGTGCAAACGAGTCAATAATGAAGATACAAGTTCGAACGAGTCAAGAAAGATGCTACAAGAGTTTACAAGTAGTGTCCAAGTTCAAACGGGTCAAGAATGAACCTACAAGTTGTTTTCCCGGTTAAACTAGTCGAGAAGGAAGCTATAAGTTGTTTCCAAGCTCGAACGAGTCAAGAATAATGCTACAAGAGGTTACAAGTTGTTTCCAAGTTCAAACAAGTCAAGATGAATCTACAAGTTATTTCCATGTTCGAACGAGTCAAGAATGAAGCCTCAAATTGTTACGAATTGGTTTCATGTTTAAATGAGCCAAGAATGGTCCTACAAGAGTTTACAAGTTGTTTCCATGATAAACGAGTCAAAAATGAAGTTATAAGTTGTTTACAATTTCGAACAAGTCAAGAATGACGCTAGAAGAGTTTACAAGTTTTTTCCCTGTTCAAATGAGTCAAGAATGAAGCTACAACTTGTTTGCAAGTTCGAACGAGTCAAGAATGATCATACAAGAGTTTACAAGTTGTTTCCATATTCAAATGAGTCAAGAATGAAGCCACATGTTGTTTCGATGTTCGAACGAGTCAAGAATGAAGCCACATGTTGTTACGAATTAGGTTCATGTTCAAATGAGCAAGAATGGTCCCAGAAGAGTTATGTTGTTTCCACGTTCAACGAAGTCAAGAATGATGCTTACGAATTCGTTTCATGTTAAAATAAGCCAAGAATGGTCCTAAATGAGTTTTCAAGTTGTTTCCATGTGCAAACGAGTCAATAATGAAGATACAAGTTCGAACGAGTCAAGAAAGATGCTACAAGAGTTTACAAGTAGTTTCCAAGTTGAAACGGGTCAAGAATGAAGCTACAAGTTGTTTTCACGGTTAAACGAGTCGAGAATGAAGCTATAAGTTGTTTCCAAGCTCGAACGAGTCAAGAATAATGCTACAAGAGGTTACAAGTTGTTTCCATGTTCAAAGAAGTCAAGATTAAGCTACAAGTTATTTCCATGTTCGAACGAGTCAAGAATGAAACCTCAAATTGTTACGAATTGGTTTCATGTTCAAATGAGCCAAGAATGGTCCTACAAGAGTTTACAAGTTGTTTCCATGATAAACGAGTGAAAAATGAAGCTATAAGTTGTTTACAATTTCGAACAAGTCAAGAATGACGCTAGAAGAGTTTACAAGTTTTTTCCCTGTTCAAATGAGTCAAGAATGAAGCTATAACTTGTTTACAAGTTCGAACGAGTCAAGAATGATCATACAAGAGTTTACAAGTAGTTTCCATATTCAAATGAGTCAAGAATGAAGCCACATGTTGTTTCCATGTTCGAACGAGTCAAGAATGAAGCCACATGTTGTTACGAATTAGGTTCATGTTCAAATGAGCCAAGAATGGTCCCAGAAGAGTTATGTTGTTTCAACTTCAACGGATTCAAGAATGAAGCTTACGAATTCGTTTCATGTTAAAATAAGCCAAGAATGGTCCTACATGAGTTTTCAAGTTCTTTCCATGTGCAAACGAGTCAATAATGAAGATACAAGTTCGAACGAGTCAAGAAAGATGCTACAAGAGTTTACAAGTAGTTTCCAAGTTCAAACGGGTCAAGAATGAAACTACAAGTTGTTTTCATGGTTAAACTAGTCGAGAATGAAGCTATAAGTTGTTTCCAAGCTCGAACAAGTCAAGAATAATGCTACAAGAGGTTACAAGTTGTTTCCATGTTCAAAGCAGTCAAGATGAAGCTACAAGTTATTTCCATGTTCGAACGAGTCAAGAATGAAGCCTCAAATTGTTACGAATTGGTTTCATGTTCAAATGAGCCAGGAATGGTCATATAAGAGTTTACAAGTTGTTTCCATGATAAACGAGTCAAAAATGAAGCTATAAGTTGTTTACAATTTCGAACAAGTCAAGAATGACGCTAGAAGAGTTTACAAGTTTTTTCCCTGTTCAAACGAGTCAAGAATGAAGCTACAACTTGTTTGCAAGTTCGAACGAGTCAAGAATGATCATACAAGAGTTTACAAGTTGTTTCCATATTCAAATGAGTCAAGAATGAAGCCACATGTTGTTTCCATGTTCGAACGAGTCAAGAATGAAGCCACATGTTGTTACGAATTAGGTTCATGTTCAAATGAGCCAAGAATGGTCCCAGAAGAGTTATGTTATTTCAACTTCAACGGATTCAAGAATGAAGCTTACGAATTCGTTTCATGTTAGAATAAGCCAAGAATGGTCCTACATGAGTTTTCAAGTTGGTTCCATGTGCAAACGAGTCAATAATGAAGATACAAGTTCGAACGAGTCAAGAAAGATGCTACAAGAGTTTACAAGTAGTGTCCAAGTTCAAACGGGTCAAGAATGAACCTACAAGTTGTTTTCCCGGTTAAACTAGTCGAGAAGGAAGCTATAAGTTGTTTCCAAGCTCGAACGAGTCAAGAATAATGCTACAAGAGGTTACAAGTTGTTTCCAAGTTCAAACAAGTCAAGATGAATCTACAAGTTATTTCCATGTTCGAACGAGTCAAGAATGAAGCCTCAAATTGTTACGAATTGGTTTCATGTTCAAATGAGCCAAGAATGGTCCTACAAGAGTTTACAAGTTGTTTCCATGATAAACGAGTCAAAAATGAAGTTATAAGTTGTTTACAATTTCGAACAAGTCAAGAATGACGCTAGAAGAGTTTACAAGTTTTTTCCCTGTTCAAATGAGTCAAGAATGAAGCTACAACTTGTTTGCAAGTTCGAACGAGTCAAGAATGATCATACAAGAGTTTACAAGTTGTTTCCATATTCAAATGAGTCAAGAATGAAGCCACATGTTGTTTCGATGTTCGAACGAGTCAAGAATGAAGCCACATGTTGTTACGAATTAGGTTCATGTTCAAATGAGCAAGAATGGTCCCAGAAGAGTTATGTTGTTTCCACGTTCAACGAAGTCAAGAATGATGCTTACGAATTCGTTTCATGTTAAAATAAGCCAAGAATGGTCCTAAATGAGTTTTCAAGTTGTTTCCATGTGCAAACGAGTCAATAATGAAGATACAAGTTCGAACGAGTCAAGAAAGATGCTACAAGAGTTTACAAGTAGTTTCCAAGTTGAAACGGGTCAAGAATGAAGCTACAAGTTGTTTTCACGGTTAAACGAGTCGAGAATGAAGCTATAAGTTGTTTCCAAGCTCGAACGAGTCAAGAATAATGCTACAAGAGGTTACAAGTTGTTTCCATGTTCAAAGAAGTCAAGATTAAGCTACAAGTTATTTCCATGTTCGAACGAGTCAAGAATGAAACCTCAAATTGTTACGAATTGGTTTCATGTTCAAATGAGCCAAGAATGGTCCTACATGTGGCGCCCTCCCGACCCGGGGTCTAGATCGGGGCGTCACTGACACTCTATATGCATGCACCCTAAATAACAATAATAGAAAATACGCATAAATATGACCCCGACTACTCGCCTGGACCTTTCAAGGTAATGGTATGAAACAAGCACACTACTACATTCATTTATATTTAAATTTACATCAACGAAATAATATTACAACTCCTGAAACAATCTCAAAGTCTACTAATAAAAGTACAAGACTATACAAAGTCTTTTCCTTCCAACTCGGCCTCGATCCTACCTGTTCCCTCTCAGCCAGCCTAGCAAAGTTCATGTAAGACATGTTCTTCCGAGCAGTTTGCTTAATACGGACCATGATTCTCAAAAGCTGTAGATGTTAGAAAATAAAAGGATGAGCTACAAAAGCTCAGCAAGTAACCATACTGGTTAAAAACAGTTCTACAGGCTTATATATAATTTAAACAAAATCTTTTGCTCAAAACCATGCTTTAAATCATTGCTGGACCTCATTGTCCCAAAATTGTAATTAACATACTAGTCAGGGTAATCATTACTCGCAAAACTTTCTTTTATAAAACTGCTGGCAGGGTTAAACAATTCCAATAACTGGTACAGGGTAAACAAGAAACTGGAAAGCAATAACCAAGTGTAAGTATAAGAGTAATTTACAGGGTTAGATGGATAACAGGAAAATAATGTATAACAATTGAAACAAGGTCAACCCAAAATATGTCTGATAATTGAAGCTGTATATGACAGGTTATAACAAGGCATTTCATTATTCATTACTAATCATTTCAAAGTCCGTTTGTATAAAACTGTCCTTTCATTAGGACTGATTCTTTCAAAACATTTTATAAAACTGTCCTCTCATTAGGACCTTGCTTTTAAAATCATCTATAAAATTGTCCTCTCATTAGGACCTTTTACTTTTCAAATCATTTATAAAACTGTCCTCTCATTAGGACCTTTTCTGTTTAAAACAATCATTTTGGTTGAAGTTTTCTCACAACGCCAGACAATACGGGTGATCAGCCACGTAAAGTCCCCATAACGGACTAAAAGTCCCTCTGGACATAAGGAGTACTCATAAAGGCACTTATTGCCATTGGCCTTGGGCTATCTCATTATAGCCATTGACTATCTCATTATAGTCTACACATAAAAAGTGCTGGACCGGCGTCACTCGGCCTCTTACGCCTCCAACCTATAGGAATCCGCAGAAACCATTTTGATCGGAATTCCTATAATAATCAAAACCTTTCTTTTTAAAGTTACCAAATCATTTGATGAAAAAGACTTCTTGAAAGTCGAATTCCATATTTAAATCCATTTTTAAGATCATTGAACAGAGGTAAAATTTATTCCAGGATGATTCTCAAAACAAGTTTCTGTTATAGTAAGGTAAGCTGGAATCATGAATTGGGAATTCAAAACCAAGCTATAGTTGTACAGTTAGGTTGCAGGGTCAATTCACAGGTATAGTAAAGTGTTTTGAAAAAAAAACAGTTGCAAGACATTTACTCATGACAGTAATTAGGCAATAGCAAAATGGTAAGTTCAGGATTAAAGTTTAAGGAAACGTAGTTAAGGAAAATGGTATCAGCCTAAGTCACAGTTCAAGATCACTGGTTTAAGATTTGTAAAACTAGTTTATAAGTTGTCGATAACAGTTCAGGGATTGAAAAGTTTAAAGTGTAATTGAATCCGATATAAGGTTGCAGTTTAAATAAAGCAAATAAAGTAGGACATGATATAGTTTAAAACAGTTGAAACAAGGTAATACAGTTGAGATAAGATAATACAATTGCAGGGTCATAAAGCAGTTTACAAAACAGTGTTTCAGTTGAAAGAGTTTAGGCAGTAGTTACTTGCCTCAAATAGAATGCTACAGCTGTGGAACAGGTAGATCGCCTACACCAGATACTAACTCTCTACTTTAGCTTTCCCTTTGTCCTTCACCTCAATATCCTTCGTAGCTACACAAAAATAATACTATTTCAGTATCTTATATACTCTCGACGTTCTCATTAACGTCTAACTACTCTACCCTTTCGTTAATTATAACCCTTAACACACATATATAACTCATAGTAGACATATTCTACTATAATCACTTCTATACTGGCAAACAAGTATCACATAGACAATTAGATCATCTACAATATTCCTGACTGATAGTCATTCTTATACAGAAGTGGTGTGTCAATAATGTTTTACAAAAAGATTACTTTAGTTTTTAGAAAATTTTGACAGCACTTCCTCTGTAATTGGAACTACCCGTCGGAATACAACCGACACAAACAATCATTCAAACATATATATACGGCCAATCACATGTTGTTTCAAATCTATGCCATATAAAGCAATGTCTATACCCTTATACAATTAACATCACAAATCACTTAACTTATAACCTCTATTAGTAATGCCTTTATAACTCCTAGCTATAAATTCACATCATTCTTACAAATACACATATACATTCAAATGTTTAAGTAACAAAGGAATTAAATCTCAATTAGACATGGCATTTAGCATTAAACCAAGTTAAATCTATATTGCTATTAGTCCAAATTCGAACATAATAGGTATGCATATATTCGAATGGCAACTAATGCTAGAGAAATTGCAGCAATTGGCCAAGTTCAATATGCAACTAACACATTTTACAATCTAGTTAAATTTTGATTATTACTAATATCCAACAATTTATTTTAAATGACTATATTCACCTAGCCATTACCACTTAAACTTATTACTCAAATACATATCTTAATTCAAGCATAATTAGTCCACCATCCGACATGCATTCCAATTTATTAGCAAACAATTGACATGAAAAACTCATATGCTATACAATATAATTTCTCCCTAATTTAACCATAGCAATTCGAATTATTCAATATTCAACTATCATAAAATAATTACTTCTCATACACATACGAATTGCTCAAACTCATCCATATTTGATCGGAAAATTATGACTAGGGTCGATAATTTATAAAACTTTAATCGAAGTTATGACATGTAATTGATTAGGACACAACATTATGCCCAAATAAAGCTAGTAACTAGTTCTTATCACCCATCATATCCGGCAACATAGCCAAGCAACATAAACCGGGTCCATGCCGATCGGAAAAATGACAAACTAACCGGAAAATTACATGCATTACAATTAATCAACTCACACAACCAATTTAATAATTGTAAGTTCTTAACAACGTAATATAAGGCTCAAAGGACATCATTGCCTATACCACCGACTCACCGGAGCTCATAGTCGGCGGTGAGCTTCCGATGGAGTACCGATTTCCGGTATCTCAACATCTAAGCTACAAAAACCGTATGCATAACATTGTATCAGCCTAAATCACAAAAATCAAATCATAGCAGCCATTGCATGCAACTCTCCCATGAAATTCATACACGCAGCACACATATACATACATACGAGTTACATGCATTGCTCAAGGGAATCATATACACACAAATCAAGCTAGAATGAAGTCGAGAACATGCTAATCACTAGAAATCAGCTAAAGAAATTGAGAAAAAGGGAAATCGCCGAGAGAGAGAAAAACGAGACCTCAACCAAGAAATGCAGAGCAAGTGAAATGGTTAGTGGGCGGTGGCTTTTACCAAACAAAGACAAGGGCAAAACAGTAATTTCACAATTGCTGTTTTTCTGAATAAAACCTTTAAACAATTCGAATTTTTATATAATTGAAGTACAAAAATAAGTTTTATATTTTTAAAATTAAGATCATGAATTTAGAAGCTTCCCCATATTTTTGAAATATTTTTCTGATGAATAAAGAATTAATTAAAAATCTTTGAAGTTTTAGTGCATAAATAGGAAATAAGAGGAGAAAAATCATAAAAACAATTTTGAGCTCAATTAAAATAAACTTTTATTTTTCCAAAGTCCTAGAATATATAAGGAACATTTTGGAACAGATTTCATGATTTTTGGACATTCCGATAATTAAATATGGAATTTAGAAGAGTAATATCTCTAGAATAAAACAGGAATAAAAGATTTATATAAAATCACTGGGACTTGAATTAAATACATCACCATTTTTAGAAAGTCTCTAAAATCACATAAGAGCTACATATAAAATTTCATAATTATTGGACACACCAATAATTTTATAAAAATCAAACAGTTACTCCATTAAGCATGAAAAATCAATTAATCACTTAATTAAATCACTTAAGCATAATACAGTCAAACAGACAGTCAACTAGACCTATAAAATCACCACATATCATATCTTAACACATTAAAACACATAAATCATATACTCCATATTATTCAAATAGATTTAATTACCTAGATCGTTACATTCTCCCCCCCTTAACAAGATTCTGTCCCCAGAATCAGCCTAAGTAAACAAATAGGGATACTTCTCGAGCATTTCACTCTCAAGTTCCCAGGTGGATTCCTCAACTCGAGGATTTCTCCACAAAACCTTTACAAGCTTAACAGACTTATTCCTCAAAACTTTATCCTTACGATCCTGAATTTCTACAGGCTGTTCTACATAGGACAAGTCAGGTTGAATCTCCAGGGGTTCATATTCTATCACATGGCTCATATCAGGGTTGTACTTTCGAAGCATAGACACGTGAAAAACATTGTGAATGTGCTGCATCTGTGGCGGTAGAGCCAATTCATATGCAACTTTCCCAACTTGCTTCAAAACTTCAAAAGGTCCTATATATCGTGGATTAAGCTTTCCTCTCTTGCCAAATCTACTCACACCTTTCCACGGAGAAATCTTTAACAACACTTGGTCACCTTCTTCAAAATTCATATCTTTCCTTGACTGGTCAGCATACTTCTTTTGCCTATCCTGAGCAGCTAACAATCTCTTCTGAATCAACTCAATCTTTTCTTTAGTTTGCTGAACCAACTCTGGACCCAAAATCTTACGCTCACCGTCTTCATTCCAACACACTGGTGATCTGCATTTTCTTCCATATAAAGCTTCATACGGGGGCATCCCAATACTAGCATGATAACTGTTATTATAAGAAAATTCCACCAATGGTAGATGCTCGTCCCAACTTCCTTCAAAATCTAAGGCACAAACTCTTAACATATCTTCAATGGTTTGGATTGTCCTTTCACTCTGTCCATCTGTCTGAGGATGATATGCAGTACTCATATTCAGCTTTGTTCCCAAACATTCTTGAAATTTCTTCCAAAATCTTGAATTGAATCTCGGGTCTCTGTCTGACACTATTGATACAGGAACACCATGTCTCATCACAATCTCTTTCAGATACAAATGAACCAACTTGTCCAGTGAAAATCTTTCGTTGATAGGTAGAAAGTGCGCTGACTTGGTCAATCTGTCTATTATTACCCAGATAGCATCATGATTAGCTTTAGTCCTTGGTAGACCTACTACAAAATCCATAGCAAGATTCTCCCATTTCCATTCTGGAATCTCTAGTGGTTGCAACAATCCGCTGGGCCTCTGGTGTTCAGCTTTTACTCTCTGGCATGTATAACATTTACTGATCCATTCTGCCACATCTCTTTTCATGTTGGGCCACCAAAAATTTTCCTTCAAGTCTTTGTACATCTTTGTGCTCCCTGGATGAATAGAGTATCTTGAACTATGTGCATCATGCAAAATTTCATTCTTGAGCTCTTGAACATTGGGGATCCAAATTCGTGAGGAAAACCTAAAGATTCCTTTATCGTCCTTCTGACTTTTTAACTCTTCTCCAGTCAACTTGGTTCTGTCTTGACTCATCATCTGTTCTTGACATCTCTTGATCTTTTCTAACAATTCTGGCTGAAAAGTCATTGTATACACCATCTCTTCCACTGAATCCGAATCACATACCTCTATTTCCAATTTCTCAAACTCTTTGATCAATTCTTCAGACGAAACCATTATATTCAATCTTTCTTTTCTGCTTAAAGCATCTGCTACGACATTCGCTTTGCCTGGATGATAGTTGATTGTGCAGTCATAGTCCTTGATCAATTCCAACCATCTTCTCTGTCTCATATTCAATTCTTTCTGAGTAAAGATATACTTCAAACTCTTATGGTCAGTAAAAATCTCACACTTTTCTCCGTACAAATAGTGCCTCCAAATCTTCAAAGCAAATACGATGGCAGCTAATTCCAGATCATGTGTAGGATACTTCAATTCGTGAGGTCTTAACTGCCTGGAAGCATATGCAATAACTTTCCCATGTTGCATCAGAACACATCCCAAACCTTTGAGTGAAGCGTCACTGTAGATGACAAAATTTCCTTGATCGTCTGGTAACACCAAAACTGGGGCAGACACTAGTCTTCGTTTTAACTCTTCAAAACTTTCTTCACACTTCTCGTTCCATACAAACTTTTCATTCTTCCTTGTCAATTTGGTCATAGGGGTAGCTATCTTAGAGAAATCTTGAACAAATCTTCGATAGTACCCTGCTAAACCCAGAAAACTTCTGACTTCTGTTGGAGTCTTTGGTCTTTCCCATTTCATCACTGCTTCTATCTTTGCCGGATCAACTTTGATGCCTTCTCTGCTAACAACATGACCTAAGAATTGTACCTCCTTCAACCAAAATTCACATTTTGAAAACTTCGCATACAACTTCTCCTTCCTTAAAGTCTCTAAAGCAATTCTCAAATGATTTGCATGCTCTTCTTCTGACTTAGAATAGATCAGGATATCGTCAATGAAAACAATCACAAACTTGTCCAAATATTTCTTAAAGACTCTGTTCATCAGATCCATAAATGCTGCTGGGGCATTTGTCAATCCAAAAGCCATAACTAAAAATTCATAGTGTCCGTACCTTGTTCTGAATGCTGTTTTAGATACATCTTCAGGTTTGATTTTTGAGTTGATGGTATCCGGACCTTAAATCAATTTTTGAGAACCATTCGGCTCCTTTCAGCTGGTCGAAAAGATCATCTATCCTCGGCAATGGGTACTTGTTCTTGATGGTTAACTTGTTTAACTCTCGGTAATCTATGCACAACCTCATGCTTCCATCCTTCTTCTTAACAAACAGAACTGGTGCTCCCCAAGGGGACACACTAGGCCTTATAATTCCTTTATCCAAGAGATCTTGTATTTGACTCGCCAATTCTTTCATCTCAACTGGTGCCATTCTATACGGAGCTTTGGAAACTGGCTCAGTGCCTGGAGCTAAATCAATGGAGAATTCTATTTCCCTATCGGAAGGTAAGCCTGGCAATTCATCTGGAAATACGTCGGGAAATTCGTTGACGATAGGAACATCTTCTAACTGAACTGACTTCTTCTCAGTGTCTACAACATAGGCTAGGTAAGCCTCACATCCTTGACGCAGAAATCTCTTTGCCTGAGCAATATTCAAAAACTTCTTGACTTGACGGGTACCTCGGAATTCAACTTCTTCTCCTTCTAGGGTTTTCAACTTTAACTTCTTATTCCTACAATCTATTTGAGCTTTGTATTCTGACAACCAATCCATCCCTAGAATTACATCAAATTCACCTAACTTAAAAGGTATTAAGTTAGCAAGAAAATGATAACTGCCTATTTCAATGTCACAACTAGGACAAACTTTGCTTACTGGAATCGTTGCCTGATTAGCTACTTCTATAACTAAGGCTTGATCCAAAGGTCGGACTTCACATTGCAATTTACCAAGAAAATCTTGAGATACAAAAGACTTAGTAGCTCCTGAATCAATCAATACACTAGCTTGCACTGAGTTAACAGGAAGTGTACCTGATATCACATCCACGTCCTGAATAGCTTCTTTCTGAGTCATGTTAAATGTTCTGGCTCTAGATTGATGTGCTGAAGATTGAGACGGAGTTCCAGCTATTCGAAGAACATTGGTAGGCTGTGTAGGTTCCTTGCATTCCCTTGCCATGTGACCTAGCTTGCCACACTTATAGCATTTGATCCCTGACTTTTGATTTTGATTCTGACTCTGGCTGTTGCATTCTGCTGCATAATGTCCTTTCCTGTTGCATTTGAAGCAGGTGATATTGGGCTTATTACAAACTCCAGAGTGCTTCCTTCCACAAATTTTGCATTCAGGAACAAACTGTCTGATGGCCTTCGGCTGGTTGAAACCTTGAGCTTTATTGTTTTGTCTTCCTTTTCCATCATTATCATTCTTGATCTGCTGGGAATCACTTCTCTGACCTTCTGGCCTTCTATGAAACTTATTTCTAAAATTACCTTGCCCCTGACTGTCTTCCCTAGCACCAAACTTTCTTTTTCTGTTATCCTTCTCTTTCTGGGACATGTCACTTTCTCCTTCCACGATCATTGCTTTTTGAACTATGGCAGTAAAGCTTTGTAACTCAAAAACTGCTACCCTACTTCTAATCCATGGTCTTAGGCCTTGCTGAAACCTCTTGGCCTTTTTGACGTCAGTGTTGACAAATTCTGGCACAAATCTGGCCATCTCAGAAAACTTGGCCTCGTATTCTGCTACACTCATACCTCCTTGCTTCAATTCTAGAAATTTAATTTCCATCTGGTCCTTCATGAAACTAGGAAAGTACTTTTCTAAAAACAATTCTGTAAACCGATCCCAAGAAATCACACCTTCACCCTGAAGCATCTTCGTAGACTCCCACCAGTAACCGGCTTCAGCTTTAAGAAAGTAACTAGCATACTCAGTCTTCTTATCTTCATCTACGTCTACTAACTGAAAAGCTTTTTCCATCTCCTTAAGCCAAGTTTGGGCTTCTACTGGGTTTGTGGATCCTTTAAATTCAGGTGGTTTCACGGCTTGAAAAGATTTAAAAGTAACTGCTGGGGGTGCAGAAGGTCTTTGCTGTTGCTGAGTTAAAAGAGCTGTCTGCTGTTGTAGCAGCTGAATGAGTTGGGCAACTGTAGGGTCCATAGGATTTTGATCTTGAGTATTTTGGTTCTGAGATGAATTTGAGGTGTTTCTCTTTCTTGGCGGCATTTACTATAGGGAAACAAGCAACTTATTAAGCAATACACTACATCATATTGTAAACAGTTCAAATACTTTTAAAACCATTTGAGCATTAAAACTCTATTTTAGAAATCAATCTTGTAGCATCATTACTACATAAGTTGCCTGTACAACAAGGATATAAAGGTTCTATCGAAAACAGGTTAGCACGACAGGTATAAATAAGGTACTGGTAAAGGTAAGAAACAGTTTATGGTCAAATGTGCGAAAAATTAAATGACAGATATATCGAAAGTTACTGGAACTGGAAAGCAAACATACATAGATACGGAAAGTACCAAAGTGCAAGATAGTTAAAGTACAAACACGAATAAAAGTACTGGGAAGAAAATAGAAATAACATCTGGCAAGGGTGCTAGAGGGCTCTAACAAATGTCCCTTCTAACACTCAAACATCCTGACATCTAATCACCCCTGTGATCCCTGTCTCTGGCTGCCCTGAGTCCAATCAGCAGTCTACTAAGCACACGGGTTAACTCTCCTGCCCGCTCCGCCATATCATCTGGAAATGCCCTAGCCGCAATCTGCCTACGTCCCTCCTCCTCAACAGCTCTAATGCGATCCTCCCACCACTCGACAGGATGCTCGGGAACTCTCAGCTGGCCTCGGGTAATAGCTGGCCTATAAACTCTACGGCGAATAGGGGCACAAGCACTCCCTGAGGGTAGGTCAGGCTGAGCAACGGGCTCAGGAATCAACTCCCCCTCGCTCTCAGAACTGGATATGACTATAACATCATCGTCAGAATCCGAAGAAGAAGAATCAGAGGAACTAGGAGAGGGTGGTGGTTGTGAAACAATACCACGAGCCTGCAATAATACGATATGTAAAGCAAAAAGGGATAAGATCATCTTAAATCTACAGTTAAAATCCTAATATCTAAACCACTCTTCGATATCTAATCCTGTCTTACCATTACTCTATCTTCTGTTATTAAATGATCTACTTGTTTAACTTAATCCTGGCTTGTTTCAGTGACCAAAACCTTAGCTCTGATACCAACCTGTGGCGCCCTCCCGACCCGGGGTCTAGATCGGGGCGTCACTGACACTCTATATGCATGCACCCTAAATAACAATAATAGAAAATACGCATAAATATGACCCCGACTACTCGCCTGGACCTTTCAAGGTAATGGTATGAAACAAGCACACTACTACATTCATTTATATTTAAATTTACATCAACGAAATAATATTACAACTCCTGAAACAATCTCAAAGTCTACTAATAAAAGTACAAGACTATACAAAGTCTTTTCCTTCCAACTCGGCCTCGATCCTACCTGTTCCCTCTCAGCCAGCCTAGCAAAGTTCATGTAAGACATGTTCTTCCGAGCAGTTTGCTTAATACGGACCATGATTCTCAAAAGCTGTAGATGTTAGAAAATAAAAGGATGAGCTACAAAAGCTCAGCAAGTAACCATACTGGTTAAAAACAGTTCTACAGGCTTATATATAATTTAAACAAAATCTTTTGCTCAAAACCATGCTTTAAATCATTGCTGGACCTCATTGTCCCAAAATTGTAATTAACATACTAGTCAGGGTAATCATTACTCGCAAAACTTTCTTTTATAAAACTGCTGGCAGGGTTAAACAATTCCAATAACTGGTACAGGGTAAACAAGAAACTGGAAAGCAATAACCAAGTGTAAGTATAAGAGTAATTTACAGGGTTAGATGGATAACAGGAAAATAATGTATAACAATTGAAACAAGGTCAACCCAAAATATGTCTGATAATTGAAGCTGTATATGACAGGTTATAACAAGGCATTTCATTATTCATTTACTAATCATTTCAAAGTCCGTTTGTATAAAACTGTCCTTTCATTAGGACTGATTCTTTCAAAACATTTTATAAAACTGTCCTCTCATTAGGACCTTGCTTTTAAAATCATCTATAAAATTGTCCTCTCATTAGGACCTTTTACTTTTCAAATCATTTATAAAACTGTCCTCTCATTAGGACCTTTTCTGTTTAAAACAATCATTTTGGTTGAAGTTTTCTCACAACGCCAGACAATACGGGTGATCAGCCACGTAAAGTCCCCATAACGGACTAAAAGTCCCTCTGGACATAAGGAGTACTCATAAAGGCACTTATTGCCATTGGCCTTGGGCTATCTCATTATAGCCATTGACTATCTCATTATAGTCTACACATAAAAAGTGCTGGACCGGCGTCACTCGGCCTCTTACGCCTCCAACCTATAGGAATCCGCAGAAACCATTTTGATCGGAATTCCTATAATAATCAAAACCTTTCTTTTTAAAGTTACCAAATCATTTGATGAAAAAGACTTCTTGAAAGTCGAATTCCATATTTAAATCCATTTTTAAGATCATTGAACAGAGGTAAAATTTATTCCAGGATGATTCTCAAAACAAGTTTCTGTTATAGTAAGGTAAGCTGGAATCATGAATTGGGAATTCAAAACCAAGCTATAGTTGTACAGTTAGGTTGCAGGGTCAATTCACAGGTATAGTAAAGTGTTTTGAAAAAAAAACAGTTGCAAGACATTTACTCATGACAGTAATTAGGCAATAGCAAAATGGTAAGTTCAGGATTAAAGTTTAAGGAAACGTAGTTAAGGAAAATGGTATCAGCCTAAGTCACAGTTCAAGATCACTGGTTTAAGATTTGTAAAACTAGTTTATAAGTTGTCGATAACAGTTCAGGGATTGAAAAGTTTAAAGTGTAATTGAATCCGATATAAGGTTGCAGTTTAAATAAAGCAAATAAAGTAGGACATGATATAGTTTAAAACAGTTGAAACAAGGTAATACAGTTGAGATAAGATAATACAATTGCAGGGTCATAAAGCAGTTTACAAAACAGTGTTTCAGTTGAAAGAGTTTAGGCAGTAGTTACTTGCCTCAAATAGAATGCTACAGCTGTGGAACAGGTAGATCGCCTACACCAGATACTAACTCTCTACTTTAGCTTTCCCTTTGTCCTTCACCTCAATATCCTTCGTAGCTTCACAAAAATAATACTATTTCAGTATCTTATATACTCTCGACGTTCTCATTAACGTCTAACTACTCTACCCTTTCGTTAATTATAACCCTTAACACACATATATAACTCATAGTAGACATATTCTACTATAATCACTTCTATACTGGCAAACAAGTATCACATAGACAATTAGATCATCTACAATATTCCTGACTGATAGTCATTCTTATACAGAAGTGGTGTGTCAATAATGTTTTACAAAAAGATTACTTTAGTTTTTAGAAAATTTTGACAGCACTTCCTCTGTAATTGGAACTACCCGTCGGAATACAACCGACACAAACAATCATTCAAACATATATATACGGCCAATCACATGTTGTTTCAAATCTATGCCATATAAAGCAATGTCTATACCCTTATACAATTAACATCACAAATCACTTAACTTATAACCTCTATTAGTAATGCCTTTATAACTCCTAGCTATAAATTCACATCATTCTTACAAATACACATATACATTCAAATGTTTAAGTAACAAAGGAATTAAATCTCAATTAGACATGGCATTTAGCATTAAACCAAGTTAAATCTATATTGCTATTAGTCCAAATTCGAACATAATAGGTATGCATATATTCGAATGGCAACTAATGCTAGAGAAATTGCAGCAATTGGCCAAGTTCAATATGCAACTAACACATTTTACAATCTAGTTAAATTTTGATTATTACTAATATCCAACAATTTATTTTAAATGACTATATTCACCTAGCCATTACCACTTAAACTTATTACTCAAATACATATCTTAATTCAAGCATAATTAGTCCACCATCCGACATGCATTCCAATTTATTAGCAAACAATTGACATGAAAAACTCATATGCTATACAATATAATTTCTCCCTAATTTAACCATAGCAATTCGAATTATTCAATATTCAACTATCATAAAATAATTACTTCTCATACACATACGAATTGCTCAAACTCATCCATATTTGATCGGAAAATTATGACTAGGGTCGATAATTTATAAAACTTTAATCGAAGTTATGACATGTAATTGATTAGGACACAACATTATGCCCAAATAAAGCTAGTAACTAGTTCTTATCACCCATCATATCCGGCAACATAGCCAAGCAACATAAACCGGGTCCATGCCGATCGGAAAAATGACAAACTAACCGGTAAATTACATGCATTACAATTAATCAACTCACACAACCAATTTAATAATTGTAAGTTCTTAACAACGTAATATAAGGCTCAAAGGACATCATTGCCTATACCACCGACTCACCGGAGCTCATAGTCGGCGGTGAGCTTCCGATGGAGTACCGATTTCCGGTATCTCAACATCTAAGCTACAAAAACCGTATGCATAACATTGTATCAGCCTAAATCACAAAAATCAAATCATAGCAGCCATTGCATGCAACTCTCCCATGAAATTCATACACGCAGCACACATATACATACATACGAGTTACATGCATTGCTCAAGGGAATCATATACACACAAATCAAGCTAGAATGAAGTCGAGAACATGCTAATCACTAGAAATCAGCTAAAGAAATTGAGAAAAAGGGAAATCGCCGAGAGAGAGAAAAACGAGACCTCAACCAAGAAATGCAGAGCAAGTGAAATGGTTAGTGGGCGGTGGCTTTTACCAAACAAAGACAAGGGCAAAACAGTAATTTCACAATTGCTGTTTTTCTGAATAAAACCTTTAAACAATTCGAATTTTTATATAATTGAAGTACAAAAATAAGTTTTATATTTTTAAAATTAAGATCATGAATTTAGAAGCTTCCCCATATTTTTGAAATATTTTTCTGATGAATAAAGAATTAATTAAAAATCTTTGAAGTTTTAGTGCATAAATAGGAAATAAGAGGAGAAAAATCATAAAAACAATTTTGAGCTCAATTAAAATAAACTTTTATTTTTCCAAAGTCCTAGAATATATAAGGAACATTTTGGAACAGATTTCATGATTTTTGGACATTCCGATAATTAAATATGGAATTTAGAAGAGTAATATCTCTAGAATAAAACAGGAATAAAAGATTTATATAAAATCACTGGGACTTGAATTAAATACATCACCATTTTTAGAAAGTCTCTAAAATCACATAAGAGCTACATATAAAATTTCATAATTATTGGACACACCAATAATTTTATAAAAATCAAACAGTTACTCCATTAAGCATGAAAAATCAATTAATCACTTAATTAAATCACTTAAGCATAATACAGTCAAACAGACAGTCAACTAGACCTATAAAATCACCACATATCATATCTTAACACATTAAAACACATAAATCATATACTCCATATTATTCAAATAGATTTAATTACCTAGATCGTTACACTACAAGAGTTTACAAGTTGTTTCCATGATAAACGAGTGAAAAATGAAGCTATAAGTTGTTTACAATTTCGAACAAGTCAAGAATGACGCTAGAAGAGTTTACAAGTTTTTTCCCTGTTCAAATGAGTCAAGAATGAAGCTATAACTTGTTTACAAGTTCGAACGAGTCAAGAATGATCATACAAGAGTTTACAAGTAGTTTCCATATTCAAATGAGTCAAGAATGAAGCCACATGTTGTTTCCATGTTCGAACGAGTCAAGAATGAAGCCACATGTTGTTACGAATTAGGTTCATGTTCAAATGAGCCAAGAATGGTCCCAGAAGAGTTATGTTGTTTCAACTTCAACGGATTCAAGAATGAAGCTTACGAATTCGTTTCATGTTAAAATAAGCCAAGAATGGTCCTACATGAGTTTTCAAGTTCTTTCCATGTGCAAACGAGTCAATAATGAAGATACAAGTTCGAACGAGTCAAGAAAGATGCTACAAGAGTTTACAAGTAGTTTCCAAGTTCAAACGGGTCAAGAATGAAACTACAAGTTGTTTTCATGGTTAAACTAGTCGAGAATGAAGCTATAAGTTGTTTCCAAGCTCGAACAAGTCAAGAATAATGCTACAAGAGGTTACAAGTTGTTTCCATGTTCAAAGCAGTCAAGATGAAGCTACAAGTTATTTCCATGTTTGAACGAGTCAAGAATGAAGCCTCAAATTGTTAAGAATTGGTTTCATGTTCAAATGAGCCAGGAATGGTCATATAAGAGTTTACAAGTTGTTTCCATGATAAACGAGTCAAAAATGAAGCTATAAGTTGTTTACAATTTCGAACAAGTCAAGAATGACGCTAGAAGAGTTTACAAGTTTTTTCCCTGTTCAAACGAGTCAAGAATGAAGCTACAACTTGTTTGCAAGTTCGAACGAGTCAAGAATGATCATACAAGAGTTTACAAGTTGTTTCCATATTCAAATGAGTCAAGAATGAAGCCACATGTTGTTTCCATGTTCGAACGAGTCAAGAATGAAGCCACATGTTGTTACGAATTAGGTTCATGTTCAAATGAGCCAAGAATGGTCCCAGAAGAGTTATGTTGTTTCAACTTGAACGGATTCAAGAATCAAGCTTACGAATTCATTTCATGTTAAAATAAGCCAAGAATGGTCCTACATGAGTTTTCAAGTTGTTTCTATGTGCAAACGAGTCAATAATGAAGATACAAGTTCGAACGAGTCAAGAAAGATGCTACAAGAGTTTACAAGTAGTTTCCAAGTTCAAACGGGTCAAGAATGAAGCTACAAGTTGTTTTCACGGTTAAACTAGTCGAGAATGAAGCTATAAGTTGTTTCCAAGCTCGAACGAGTCAAGAATAATGCTACAAGAGGTTACAAGTTGTTTCCAAGTTCAAACAAGTCAAGATGAATCTACAAGTTATTTACATGTTCGAACGAGTCAAGAATGAAGCCTCAAATTGTTACGAATTGGTTTCATGTTCAAATGAGCCAAGAATGGTCCTACCAGAGTTTACAAGTTGTTTCCATGATAAACGAGTCAAAAATGAAGTTATAAGTTGTTTACAATTTCGAACAAGTCAAGAATGACGCTAGAAGAGTTTACAGGTTTTTTCCCTGTTCAAATGAGTCAAGAATGAAGCTACAACTTGTTTGCAAGTTTGAACGAGTCAAGAATGATCATACAAGAGTTTACAAGTTGTTTCCATATTCAAATGAGTCAAGAATGAAGCCACATGTTGTTTCCATGTTCGAACGAGTCAAGAATGAAGCCACATGTTGTTACGAATTAGGTTCATGTTCAAATGAGCCAAGAATGGTCCCAGAAGAGTTATGTTGTTTCAACTTCAACGGATTCAAGAATGAAGCTTACGAATTCGTTTCATGTTAAAATAAGCCAAGAATGGTCCTACATAAGTTTTCAAGTTGTTTCCATGTGCAAACGAGTCAATAATGAAGATACAAGTTTGAACGAGTCAAGAAAGATGCTACAAGAGTTTACAAGTAGTTTCCAAGTTGAAACGGGTCAAGAATGAAGCTACAAGTTGTTTTCACGGTTAAACTAGTCGAGAATGAAGCTATAAGTTGTTTCCAAGCTCGAACGAGTCAAGAATAATGCAACAAGAGGTTACAAGTTGTTTCCAAGTTCAAACAAGTCAAGATGAATCTACAATTTATTTCCATGTTTGAACGAGTCAAGAATGAAGCCTTAAATTGTTACGAATTGGTTTCATGTTCAAATGAGCCAGGAATGGTCCTACAACAGTTTACAAGTTGTTTCCATGATAAACGAGTCAAAAATGAAGTTATAAGTTGTTTACAATTTCGAACAAGTCAAGAATGACGCTAGAAGAGTTTACAAGTTTTTTCTCTGTTCAAATGAGTCAAGAATGAAGCTACAACTTGTTTGCAAGTTCGAACGAGTCAAGAATGATCATACAAGAGTTTACAAGTAGTTTCCATATTCAAATGAGTCAAGAATGAAGCCACATGTTGTTTCCATGTTCGAACGAGTCAAGAATGAAGCCACATGTTGTTACGAATTAGGTTCATGTTCAAATGAGCCAAGAATGGTCCCAGAAGAGTTATGTTGTTTCAACTTCAACGGATTCAAGAATGAAGCTTACGAATTCGTTTCATGTTAAAATAAGCCAAGAATGGTCCTACATGAGTTTTCAAGTTCTTTCCATGTGCAAACGAGTCAATAATGAAGATACAAGTTCGAACGAGTCAAGAAAGATGCTACAAGAGTTTACAAGTAGTTTCCAAGTTGAAACGGGTCAAGAATGAAGCTACAAGTTGTTTTCACGGTTAAACTAGTCGAGAATGAAGCTATAAGTTGTTTCCAAGCTCGAACGAGTCAAGAATAATGCTACAAGAGGTTACAAGTTGTTTCCATGTTCAAAGAAGTCAAGATGAAGCTACAAGTTATTTCCATGTTCGAACGAGTCAAGAATGAAACCTCAAATTGTTACGAATTGGTTTCATGTTCAAATGAGCCAAGAATGGTCCTACAAGAGTTTACAAGTTGTTTCCATGATAAACGAGTCAAAAATGAAGCTATAAGTTGTTTACAATTTCGAACAAGTCAAGAATGACGCTAGAAGAGTTTACAAGTTTTTTCCCTGTTCAAACGAGTCAAGAATGAAACTACAACTTGTTTGCAAGTTCGAACGAGTCAAGAATGATCATATAAGAGTTTACAAGTTGTTTCCATATTCAAATGAGTCAAGAATGAAGCCACATGTTGTTTCCATGTTCGAACGAGTCAGGAATGAAGCCACATGTTGTTACGAATTAGGTTCATGTTCAAATGATCCAAGAATGGTCCCAGAAGAGTTATGTTGTTTCAACTTGAACGGATTCAAGAATCAAGCTTACGAATTCGTTTCATGTTAAAATAAGCCAAGAATGGTCCTACATGAGTTTTCAAGTTGTTTCCATGTGCAAACGAGTCAATAATGAAGATACAAGTTCGAACGAGTCAAGAAAGATGCTACAAGAGTTTACAAGTAGTTTCCAAGTTCAAACGGGTCAAGAATGAAGCTACAAGTTGTTTTCACGGTTAAACTAGTCGAGAATGAAGCTATAAGTTGTTTCCAAGCTCGAACGAGTCAAGAATAATGCTACAAGAGGTTACAAGTTGTTTCCAAGTTCAAACAAGTCAAGATGAATCTACAAGTTATTTACATGTTCGAACGAGTCAAGAATGAAGCCTCAAATTGTTACGAATTGGTTTCATGTTCAAATGAGCCAAGAATGGTCCTACCAGAGTTTACAAGTTGTTTCCATGATAAACGAGTCAAAAATGAAGTTATAAGTTGTTTACAATTTCGAACAAGTCAAGAATGACGCTAGAAGAGTTTACAGGTTTTTTCCCTGTTCAAATGAGTCAAGAATGAAGCTACAACTTGTTTGCAAGTTTGAACGAGTCAAGAATGATCATACAAGAGTTTACAAGTTGTTTCCATATTCAAATGAGTCAAGAATGAAGCCACATGTTGTTTCCATGTTCGAACGAGTCAAGAATGAAGCCACATGTTGTTACGAATTAGGTTCATGTTCAAATGAGCCAAGAATGGTCCCAGAAGAGTTATGTTGTTTCAACTTCAACGGATTCAAGAATGAAGCTTACGAATTCGTTTCATGTTAAAATAAGCCAAGAATGGTCCTACATAAGTTTTCAAGTTGTTTCCATGTGCAAACGAGTCAATAATGAAGATACAAGTTTGAACGAGTCAAGAAAGATGCTACAAGAGTTTACAAGTAGTTTCCAAGTTGAAACGGGTCAAGAATGAAGCTACAAGTTGTTTTCACGGTTAAACTAGTCGAGAATGAAGCTATAAGTTGTTTCCAAGCTCGAACGAGTCAAGAATAATGCAACAAGAGGTTACAAGTTGTTTCCAAGTTCAAACAAGTCAAGATGAATCTACAATTTATTTCCATGTTCGAACGAGTCAAGAATGAAGCCTTAAATTGTTACGAATTGGTTTCATGTTCAAATGAGCCAGGAATGGTCCTACAACAGTTTACAAGTTGTTTCCATGATAAACGAGTCAAAAATGAAGTTATAAGTTGTTTACAATTTCGAACAAGTCAAGAATGACGCTAGAAGAGTTTACAAGTTTTTTCCCTATTCAAATGAGTCAAGAATGAAGCTACAACTTGTTTGCAAGTTCGAACGAGTCAAGAATGATCATACAAGAGTTTACAAGTTGTTTCCATATTCAAATGAGTCAAGAATGAAGCCAAAGTTGTTTCCATGTTCGAACATGTCAAGAATGAAGCCTCAAATTGTTCGAATTAGTTTCATGTTCAAATGAGCCAAGAATGGTCCAAGAAGAGTTATGTTGTTTCCATCTTCAACGGATTCAAGAAGGAAGCTTACGAATTCGTTTCATGTTAAAATAAGCCAAGAATGGTCCTACATGAGATTTCAAAGACTTCCATGTGCAAACGAGTCAATAATGAAGATACAAGTTCGAACGAGTGAAGAAAGATGCTACAAGAGTTTACAAGTAGTTTCCAAGTTGAAACGGGTCAAGAATGAAGCTACAAGTTGTTTTCACGGTTAAACTAGTCGAGAATGAAGCTATAAGTTGTTTCCAAGCTCGAACGAGTCAAGAATAATGCTACAAGAGGTTACAAGTTGTTTCCATGTTCAAAGAAGTCAAGATGAAGCTACAAGTTATTTCCATGTTCGAACGAGTCAAGAATGAAACCTCAAATTGTTACGAATTGGTTTCATGTTCAAATGAGCCAAGAATGGTCCTACAAGAGTTTACAAGTTGTTTCCATGATAAACGAGTCAAAAATTAAGCTATAAGTTGTTTACAATTTCGAACAAGTCAAGAATGACGCTAGAAGAGTTTACAAGTTTTTTCCCTGTTCAAACGAGTCAAGAATGAAGCTACAACTTGTTTGCAAGTTCGAACGAGTCAAGAATGATCATATAAGAGTTTACAAGTTGTTTCCATATTCAAATGAGTCAAGAATGAAGCCACATGTTGTTTCCATGTTCGAACGAGTCAGGAATGAAGCCACATGTTGTTACGAATTAGGTTCATGTTCAAATGATCCAAGAATGGTCCCAGAAGAGTTATGTTGTTTCAACTTGAACGGATTCAAGAATCAAGCTTACGAATTCGTTTCATGTTAAAATAAGCCAAGAATGGTCCTACATGAGTTTTCAAGTTGTTTCCATGTGCAAACGAGTCAATAATGAAGATACAAGTTCGAACGAGTCAAGAAAGATGCTACAAGAGTTTACAAGTAGTTTCCAAGTTCAAACGGGTCAAGAATGAAGCTACAAGTTGTTTTCACGGTTAAACTAGTCGAGAATGAAGCTATAAGTTGTTTCCAAGCTCGAACGAGTCAAGAATAATGCTACAAGAGGTTACAAGTTGTTTCCAAGTTCAAACAAGTCAAGATGAATCTACAAGTTATTTACATGTTCGAACGAGTCAAGAATGAAGCCTCAAATTGTTACGAATTGGTTTCATGTTCAAATGAGCCAAGAATGGTCCTACCAGAGTTTACAAGTTGTTTCCATGATAAACGAGTCAAAAATGAAGTTATAAGTTGTTTACAATTTCGAACAAGTCAAGAATGACGCTAGAAGAGTTTACAGGTTTTTCCCCTGTTCAAATGAGTCAAGAATGAAGCTACAACTTGTTTGCAAGTTTGAACGAGTCAAGAATGATCATACAAGAGTTTACAAGTTGTTTCCATATTCAAATGAGTCAAGAATGAAGCCACATGTTGTTTCCATGTTCGAACGAGTCAAGAATGAAGCCACATGTTGTTACGAATTAGGTTCATGTTCAAATGAGCCAAGAATGGTCCCAGAAGAGTTATGTTGTTTCAACTTCAACGGATTCAAGAATGAAGCTTACGAATTCGTTTCATGTTAAAATAAGCCAAGAATGGTCCTACATAAGTTTTCAAGTTGTTTCCATGTGCAAACGAGTCAATAATGAAGATACAAGTTTGAACGAGTCAAGAAAGATGCTACAAGAGTTTACAAGTAGTTTCCAAGTTGAAACGGGTCAAGAATGAAGCTACAAGTTGTTTTCACGGTTAAACTAGTCGAGAATGAAGCTATAAGTTGTTTCCAAGCTCGAACGAGTCAAGAATAATGCAACAAGAGGTTACAAGTTGTTTCCAAGTTCAAACAAGTCAAGATGAATCTACAATTTATTTCCATGTTTGAACGAGTCAAGAATGAAGCCTTAAATTGTTACGAATTGGTTTCATGTTCAAATGAGCCAGGAATGGTCCTACAACAGTTTACAAGTTGTTTCCATGATAAACGAGTCAAAAATGAAGTTATAAGTTGTTTACAATTTCGAACAAGTCAAGAATGACGCTAGAAGAGTTTACAAGTTTTTTCCCTATTCAAATGAGTCAAGAATGAAGCTACAACTTGTTTGCAAGTTCGAACGAGTCAAGAATGATCATACAAGAGTTTACAAGTTGTTTCCATATTCAAATGAGTCAAGAATGAAGCCAAAGTTGTTTCCATGTTCGAACATGTCAAGAATGAAGCCTCAAATTGTTCGAATTAGTTTCATGTTCAAATGAGCCAAGAATGGTCCAAGAAGAGTTATGTTGTTTCCATCTTCAACGGATTCAAGAAGGAAGCTTACGAATTCGTTTCATGTTAAAATAAGCCAAGAATGGTCCTACATGAGATTTCAAAGACTTCCATGTGCAAACGAGTCAATAATGAAGATACAAGTTCGAACGAGTGAAGAAAGATGCTACAAGAGTTTACAAGTAGTTTCCAAGTTGAAACGGGTCAAGAATGAAGCTACAAGTTGTTTTCACGGTTAAACTAGTCGAGAATGAAGCTATAAGTTGTTTCCAAGCTCGAACGAGTCAAGAATAATGCTACAAGAGGTTACAAGTTGTTTCCATGTTCAAAGAAGTCAAGATGAAGCTACAAGTTATTTCCATGTTCGAACGAGTCAAGAATGAAACCTCAAATTGTTACGAATTGGTTTCATGTTCAAATGAGCCAAGAATGGTCCTACAAGAGTTTACAAGTTGTTTCCATGATAAACGAGTCAAAAATTAAGCTATAAGTTGTTTACAATTTCGAACAAGTCAAGAATGACGCTAGAAGAGTTTACAAGTTTTTTCCCTGTTCAAACGAGTCAAGAATGAAGCTACAACTTGTTTGCAAGTTCGAACGAGTCAAGAATGATCATATAAGAGTTTACAAGTTGTTTCCATATTCAAATGAGTCAAGAATGAAGCCACATGTTGTTTCCATGTTCGAACGAGTCAGGAATGAAGCCACATGTTGTTACGAATTAGGTTCATGTTCAAATGATCCAAGAATGGTCCCAGAAGAGTTATGTTGTTTCAACTTGAACGGATTCAAGAATCAAGCTTACGAATTCGTTTCATGTTAAAATAAGCCAAGAATGGTCCTACATGAGTTTTCAAGTTGTTTCCATGTGCAAACGAGTCAATAATGAAGATACAAGTTCGAACGAGTCAAGAAAGATGCTACAAGAGTTTACAAGTAGTTTCCAAGTTCAAACGGGTCAAGAATGAAGCTACAAGTTGTTTTCACGGTTAAACTAGTCGAGAATGAAGCTATAAGTTGTTTCCAAGCTCGAACGAGTCAAGAATAATGCTACAAGAGGTTACAAGTTGTTTCCAAGTTCAAACAAGTCAAGATGAATCTACAAGTTATTTACATGTTCGAACGAGTCAAGAATGAAGCCTCAAATTGTTACGAATTGGTTTCATGTTCAAATGAGCCAAGAATGGTCCTACCAGAGTTTACAAGTTGTTTCCATGATAAACGAGTCAAAAATGAAGTTATAAGTTGTTTACAATTTCGAACAAGTCAAGAATGACGCTAGAAGAGTTTACAGGTTTTTCCCCTGTTCAAATGAGTCAAGAATGAAGCTACAACTTGTTTGCAAGTTTGAACGAGTCAAGAATGATCATACAAGAGTTTACAAGTTGTTTCCATATTCAAATGAGTCAAGAATGAAGCCACATGTTGTTTCCATGTTCGAACGAGTCAAGAATGAAGCCACATGTTGTTACGAATTAGGTTCATGTTCAAATGAGCCAAGAATGGTCCCAGAAGAGTTATGTTGTTTCAACTTCAACGGATTCAAGAATGAAGCTTACGAATTCGTTTCATGTTAAAATAAGCCAAGAATGGTCCTACATAAGTTTTCAAGTTGTTTCCATGTGCAAACGAGTCAATAATGAAGATACAAGTTTGAACGAGTCAAGAAAGATGCTACAAGAGTTTACAAGTAGTTTCCAAGTTGAAACGGGTCAAGAATGAAGCTACAAGTTGTTTTCACGGTTAAACTAGTCGAGAATGAAGCTATAAGTTGTTTCCAAGCTCGAACGAGTCAAGAATAATGCAACAAGAGGTTACAAGTTGTTTCCAAGTTCAAACAAGTCAAGATGAATCTACAATTTATTTCCATGTTTGAACGAGTCAAGAATGAAGCCTTAAATTGTTACGAATTGGTTTCATGTTCAAATGAGCCAGGAATGGTCCTACAACAGTTTACAAGTTGTTTCCATGATAAACGAGTCAAAAATGAAGTTATAAGTTGTTTACAATTTCGAACAAGTCAAGAATGACGCTAGAAGAGTTTACAAGTTTTTTCCCTGTTCAAATGAGTCAAGAATGAAGCTACAACTTGTTTGCAAGTTCGAACGAGTCAAGAATGATCATACAAGAGTTTACAAGTTGTTTCCATATTCAAATGAGTCAAGAATGAAGCCAAAGTTGTTTCCATGTTCGAACATGTCAAGAATGAAGCCTCAAATTGTTCGAATTAGTTTCATGTTCAAATGAGCCAAGAATGGTCCAAGAAGAGTTATGTTGTTTCCATCTTCAACGGATTCAAGAAGGAAGCTTACGAATTCGTTTCATGTTAAAATAAGCCAAGAATGGTCCTACATGAGTTTTCAAAGGCTTCCATGTGCAAACGAGTCAATAATGAAGATACAAGTTCGAACGAGTCAAGAAAGATGCTACAAGAGTTTACAAGTAGTTTCCAAGTTGAAACGGGTCAAGAATGAAGCTACAAGTTGTTTTCACGGTTAAACTAGTCGAGAATGAAGCTATAAGTTGTTTCCAAGCTCGAACGAGTCAAGAATAATGCTACAAGAGGTTACAAGTTGTTTCCAAGTTCAAACAAGTCAAGATGAATCTACAAGTTATTTACATGTTCGAACGAGTCAAGAATGAAGCCTCAAATTGTTACGAATTGGTTTCATGTTCAAATGAGCCAAGAATGGTCCTACCAGAGTTTACAAGTTGTTTCCATGATAAACGAGTCAAAAATGAAGTTATAAGTTGTTTACAATTTCGAACAAGTCAAGAATGACGCTAGAAGAGTTTACAGGTTTTTTCCCTGTTCAAATGAGTCAAGAATGAAGCTACAACTTGTTTGCAAGTTCGAACGAGTCAAGAATGATCATACAAGAGTTTACAAGTTGTTTCCATATTCAAATGAGTCAAGAATGAAGCCACATGTTGTTTCCATGTTCGAACGAGTCAAGAATGAAGCCACATGTTGTTACGAATTAGGTTCATGTTCAAATGAGCCAAGATGGTCCCAGAAGAGTTATGTTGTTTCAACTTCAACGGATTCAAGAATGAAGCTTACGAATTCGTTTCATGTTAAAATAAGCCAAGAATGGTCCTACATAAGTTTTCAAGTTGTTTCCATGTGCAAACGAGTCAATAATGAAGATACAAGTTTGAACGAGTCAAGTAAGATGCTACAAGAGTTTACAAGTAGTTTCCAAGTTGAAACGGGTCAAGAATGAAGCTACAAGTTGTTTTCACGGTTAAACTAGTCGAGAATGAAGCTATAAGTTGTTTCCAAGCTCGAACGAGTCAAGAATAATGCAACAAGAGGTTACAAGTTGTTTCCAAGTTCAAACAAGTCAAGATGAATCTACAATTTATTTCCATGTTCGAACGAGTCAAGAATGAAGCCTTAAATTGTTACGAATTGGTTTCATATTCAAATGAGCCAGGAATGGTCCTACAACAGTTTACAAGTTGTTTCCATGATAAACGAGTCAAAAATGAAGTTATAAGTTGTTTACAATTTCGAACAAGTCAAGAATGACGCTAGAAGAGTTTACAAGTTTTTTCCCTGTTCAAATGAGTCAAGAATGAAGCTACAACTTGTTTGCAAGTTCGAACGAGTCAAGAATGATCATACAAGAGTTTACAAGTTGTTTCCATATTCAAATGAGTCAAGAATGAAGCCAAAGTTGTTTCCATGTTCGAACATGTCAAGAATGAAGCCTCAAATTGTTCGAATTAGTTTCATGTTCAAATGAGCCAAGAATGGTCCAAGAAGAGTTATGTTGTTTCCATCTTCAACGGATTCAAGAAGGAAGCTTACGAATTCGTTTCATGTTAAAATAAGCCAAGAATGGTCCTACATGAGTTTTCAAAGGCTTCCATGTGCAAACGAGTCAATAATGAAGATACAAGTTCGAACGAGTCAAGAAAGATGCTACAAGAGTTTACAAGTAGTTTCCAAGTTGAAACGGGTCAAGAATGAAGCTACAAGTTGTTTTCACGGTTAAACTAGTCGAGAATGAAGCTATAAGTTGTTTCCAAGCTCGAACGAGTCAAGAATAATGCTACAAGAGGTTACAAGTTGTTTCCAAGTTCAAACAAGTCAAGATGAATCTACAAGTTATTTACATGTTCGAACGAGTCAAGAATGAAGCCTCAAATTGTTACGAATTGGTTTCATGTTCAAATGAGCCAAGAATGGTCCTACCAGAGTTTACAAGTTGTTTCCATGATAAACGAGTCAAAAATGAAGTTATAAGTTGTTTACAATTTCGAACAAGTCAAGAATGACGCTAGAAGAGTTTACAGGTTTTTTCCCTGTTCAAATGAGTCAAGAATGAAGCTACAACTTGTTTGCAAGTTCGAACGAGTCAAGAATGATCATACAAGAGTTTACAAGTTGTTTCCATATTCAAATGAGTCAAGAATGAAGCCACATGTTGTTTCCATGTTCGAAAGAGTCAAGAATGAAGCCACATGTTGTTACGAATTAGGTTCATGTTCAAATGAGCCAAGATGGTCCCAGAAGAGTTATGTTGTTTCAACTTCAACGGATTCAAGAATGAAGCTTACGAATTCGTTTCATGTTAAAATAAGCCAAGAATGGTCCTACATAAGTTTTCAAGTTGTTTCCATGTGCAAACGAGTCAATAATGAAGATACAAGTTTGAACGAGTCAAGAAAGATGCTACAAGAGTTTACAAGTAGTTTCCAAGTTGAAACGGGTCAAGAATGAAGCTACAAGTTGTTTTCACGGTTAAACTAGTCGAGAATGAAGCTATAAGTTGTTTCCAAGCTCGAACGAGTCAAGAATAATGCAACAAGAGGTTACAAGTTGTTTCCAAGTTCAAACAAGTCAAGATGAATCTACAATTTATTTCCATGTTCGAACGAGTCAAGAATGAAGCCTTAAATTGTTACGAATTGGTTTCATGTTCAAATGAGCCAGGAATGGTCCTACAACAGTTTACAAGTTGTTTCCATGATAAACGAGTCAAAAATGAAGTTATAAGTTGTTTACAATTTCGAACAAGTCAAGAATGACGCTAGAAGAGTTTACAAGTTTTTTCCCTGTTCAAATGAGTCAAGAATGAAGCTACAACTTGTTTGCAAGTTCGAACGAGTCAAGAATGATCATACAAGAGTTTACAAGTTGTTTCCATATTCAAATGAGTCAAGAATGAAGCCAAAGTTGTTTCCATGTTCGAACATGTCAAGAATGAAGCCTCAAATTGTTCGAATTAGTTTCATGTTCAAATGAGCCAAGAATGGTCCAAGAAGAGTTATGTTGTTTCCATCTTCAACGGATTCAAGAAGGAAGCTTACGAATTCGTTTCATGTTAAAATAAGCCAAGAATGGTCCTACATGAGTTTTCAAAGACTTCCATGTGCAAACGAGTCAATAATGAAGATACAAGTTCGAACGAGTCAAGAAAGATGCTACAAGAGTTTACAAGTAGTTTCCAAGTTGAAACGGGTCAAGAATGAAGCTACAAGTTGTTTTCACGGTTAAACTAGTCGAGAATGAAGCTATAAGTTGTTTCCAAGCTCGAACGAGTCAAGAATAATCCTACAAGAGGTTACAAGTTGTTTCCATGTTCAAAGAAGTCAAGATGAAGCTACAAGTTATTTCCATGTTCGAACGAGTCAAGAATGAAACCTCAAATTGTTACGAATTGGTTTCATGTTCAAATGAGCCAAGAATGGTCCTACAAGAGTTTACAAGTTGTTTCCATGATAAACGAGTCAAAAATGAAGCTATAAGTTGTTTACAATTTCGAACAAGTCAAGAATGACGCTAGAAGAGTTTACAAGTTTTTTCCCTGTTCAAACGAGTCAAGAATGAAGCTACAACTTGTTTGCAAGTTCGAACGAGTCAAGAATGATCATATAAGAGTTTATAAGTTGTTTCCATATTCAAATGAGTCAAGAATGAAGCCACATGTTGTTTCCATGTTCGAACGAGTCAGGAATGAAGCCACATGTTGTTACGAATTAGGTTCATGTTCAAATGATCCAAGAATGGTCCCAGAAGAGTTATGTTGTTTCAACTTGAACGGATTCAAGAATCAAGTTTACGAATTCGTTTCATGTTAAAATAAGCCAAGAATGGTCCTACATGAGTTTTCAAGTTGTTTCCATGTGCAAACGAGTCAATAATGAAGATACAAGTTCGAACGAGTCAAGAAAGATGCTACAAGAGTTTACAAGTAGTTTCCAAGTTCAAACGGGTCAAGAATGAAGCTACAAGTTGTTTTCACGGTTAAACTAGTCGAGAATGAAGCTATAAGTTGTTTCCAAGCTCGAACGAGTCAAGAATAATGCTACAAGAGGTTACAAGTTGTTTCCAAGTTCAAACAAGTCAAGATGAATCTACAAGTTATTTCCATGTTCGAACGAGTCAAGAATGAAGCCTCAAATTGTTACGAATTGGTTTCATGTTCAAATGAGCCAAGAATGGTCCTACAAGAGTTTAGAAGTTGTTTCCATGATAAACGAGTCAAAAATGAAGTTATAAGTTGTTTACAATTTCGAACAAGTCAAAAATGACGCTAGAAGAGTTTACAAGTTTGTTCCCTGTTCAAATGAGTCAAGAATGAAGCTACAACTTGTTTGCAAGTTCGAACGAGTCAAGAATGATCATACAAGAGTTTACAAGTTGTTTCCATATTCAAATGAGTCAAGAATGAAGCCACATGTTGTTTCCGTGTTCGAACGAGTCAAGAATGAAGCCACATGTTGTTACGAATTAGGTTTATGTTCAAATGAGCCAAGAATGGTCCCAGAAGAGTTATGTTGTTTCCACGTTCAACGGAGTCAAGAATGATACTTACGAATTCGTTTCATGTTAAAATAAGCCAAGAATGGTCCTACATGAGTTTTCAAGTTGTTTCCATGGGCAAACGAGTCAATAATGAAGATACAAGTTCGAACGAGTCAAGAAAGATGCTACAAGAGTTTACAAGTAGTTTTCAAGTTGAAACGGGTCAAGAATGAAGCTACAAGTTGTTTTCACGGTTAAACTAGTCGAGAATGAAGCTATAAGTTGTTTCCAAGCTCGAACGAGTCAAGAATAATGCTACAAGAGGTTACAAGTTGTTTCCAAGTTCAAACAAGTCAAGATGAATCTACAAGTTATTTCCATGTTCGAACGAGTCAAGAATGAAGCCTCAAATTGTTACGAATTGGTTTCATGTTCAAATGAGCCAAGAATGGTCCTACAAGAGTTTACAAGTTGTTTCCATGATAAACGAGTCAAAAATGAAGTTATAAGTTGTTTACAATTTCGAACAAGTCAAAAATGACGCTAGAAGAGTTTACAAGTTTGTTCCCTGTTCAAATGAGTCAAGAATGAAGCTACAACTTGTTTGCAAGTTCGAACGAGTCAAGAATGATCATACAAGAGTTTACAAGTTGTTTCCATATTCAAATGAGTCAAGAATGAAGCCACATGTTGTTTCCGTGTTCGAACGAGTCAAGAATGAAGCCACATGTTGTTACGAATTAGGTTTATGTTCAAATGAGCCAAGAATGGTCCAAGAAGAGTTATGTTGTTTCCACGTTCAACGGAGTCAAGAATGATGCTTACGAATTCGTTTCATGTTAAAATAAGCCAAGAATGGTCCTACATGAGTTTTCAAGTTGTTTCCATGGGCAAACGAGTCAATAATGAAGATACAAGTTCGAACGAGTCAAGAAAGATGCTACAAGAGTTTACAAGTAGTTTCCAAGTTCAAACGGGTCAAGAATGAAGCTACAAGTTGTTTTCACGGTTAAACTAGTCGAGAATAAAGCTATAAGTTGTTTCCAAGCTTGAACGAGTCAAGAATAATGCTACAAGAGGTTACAAGTTGTTTCCAAGTTCAAATAAGTCAAGATGAATCTACAAGTTATTTCCATGTTCGAACGAGTCAAGAATGAAGCCTCAAATTGTTATGAATTGGTTTCATGTTCAAATGAGCCAAGAATGGTCCTACAAGAGTTTACAAGTTGTTTCCATGATAAACGAGTCAAAAATGAAGTTATAAGTTGTTTACAATTTCGAACAAGTCAAGAATGACGCTAGAAGAGTTTACAAGTTTTTTCCCTGTTCAAATGAGTCAAGAATGAAGCTACAACTTGTTTGCAAGTTCGAACGAGTCAAGAATGATCATACAAGAGTTTACAAGTTGTTTCCATATTCAAATGAGTCAAGAATGAAGCCACATGTTGTTTCCATGTTCGAACGAGTCAAGAATGAAGCCACATGTTGTTACGAATTAGGTTCATGTTCAAATGAGCCAAGATGGTCCCAGAAGAGTTATGTTGTTTCAACTTCAACGGATTCAAGAATGAAGCTTACGAATTCGTTTCATGTTAAAATAAGCCAAGAATGGTCCTACATAAGTTTTCAAGTTGTTTCCATGTGCAAACGAGTCAATAATGAAGATACAAGTTTGAACGAGTCAAGAAAGATGCTACAAGAGTTTACAAGTAGTTTCCAAGTTGAAACGGGTCAAGAATGAAGCTACAAGTTGTTTTCACGGTTAAACTAGTCGAGAATGAAGCTATAAGTTGTTTCCAAGCTCGAACGAGTCAAGAATAATGCAACAAGAGGTTACAAGTTGTTTCCAAGTTCAAACAAGTCAAGATGAATCTACAATTTATTTCCATGTTCGAACGAGTCAAGAATGAAGCCTTAAATTGTTACGAATTGGTTTCATGTTCAAATGAGCCAGGAATGGTCCTACAACAGTTTACAAGTTGTTTCCATGATAAACGAGTCAAAAATGAAGTTATAAGTTGTTTACAATTTCGAACAAGTCAAGAATGACGCTAGAAGAGTTTACAAGTTTTTTCCCTGTTCAAATGAGTCAAGAATGAAGCTACAACTTGTTTGCAAGTTCGAACGAGTCAAGAATGATCATATAAGAGTTTATAAGTTGTTTCCATATTCAAATGAGTCAAGAATGAAGCCACATGTTGTTTCCATGTTCGAACGAGTCAGGAATGAAGCCACATGTTGTTACGAATTAGGTTCATGTTCAAATGATCCAAGAATGGTCCCAGAAGAGTTATGTTGTTTCAACTTGAACGGATTCAAGAATCAAGTTTACGAATTCGTTTCATGTTAAAATAAGCCAAGAATGGTCCTACATGAGTTTTCAAGTTGTTTCCATGTGCAAACGAGTCAATAATGAAGATACAAGTTCGAACGAGTCAAGAAAGATGCTACAAGAGTTTACAAGTAGTTTCCAAGTTCAAACGGGTCAAGAATGAAGCTACAAGTTGTTTTCACGGTTAAACTAGTCGAGAATGAAGCTATAAGTTGTTTCCAAGCTCGAACGAGTCAAGAATAATGCTACAAGAGGTTACAAGTTGTTTCCAAGTTCAAACAAGTCAAGATGAATCTACAAGTTATTTACATGTTCGAACGAGTCAAGAATGAAGCCTCAAATTGTTACGAATTGGTTTCATGTTCAAATGAGCCAAGAATGGTCCTACCAATGTTTACAAGTTGTTTCCATGATAAACGAGTCAAAAATGAAGTTATAAGTTGTTTACAATTTCGAACAAGTCAAGAATGACGCTAGAAGAGTTTACAGGTTTTTTCCCAGTTCAAATTAGTCAAGAATGAAGCTACAACTTGTTTGCAAGTTCGAACGAGTCAAGAATGATCATACAAGAGTTTACAAGTTGTTTCCATATTCAAATGAGTCAAGAATGAAGCCACATGTTGTTTCCGTGTTCGAACGAGTCAAGAATGAAGCCACATGTTGTTACGAATTAGGTTTATGTTCAAATGAGCCAAGAATGGTCCCAGAAGAGTTATGTTGTTTCCACGTTCAACGGAGTCAAGAATGATGCTTACGAATTCGTTTCATGTTAAAATAAGCCAAGAATGGTCCTACATGAGTTTTCAAGTTGTTTCCATGGGCAAACGAGTCAATAATGAAGATACAAGTTCGAACGAGTCAAGAAAAATGCTACAAGAGTTTACAAGTAGTTTCCAAGTTCAAACGGGTCAAGAATGAAGCTACAAGTTGTTTTCACGGTTAAACTAGTCGAGAATGAAGCTATAAGTTGTTTCCAAGCTCGAACGAGTCAAGAATAATGCTACAAGAGGTTACAAGTTGTTTCCTAGTTCAAACAAGTCAAGATGAATCTACAACTTATTTCCATGTTCGAACGAGTCAAGAATGAAGCCTCAAATTGTTACGAATTGGTTTCATGTTCAAATGAGCCAAGAATGGTCCTATAAGAGTTTACAAGTTGTTTCCATGATAAACGAGTCAAAAATGAAGTTATAAGTTGTTTACAATTTCGAACAAGTCAAAAATGACGCTAGAAGAGTTTACAAGTTTGTTCCCTGTTCAAATGAGTCAAGAATGAAGCTACAACTTGTTTGCAAGTTCGAACGAGTCAAGAATGATCATACAAGAGTTTACAAGTTGTTTCCATATTCAAATGAGTCAAGAATGAAGCCACATGTTGTTTCCGTGTTCGAACGAGTCAAGAATGAAGCCACATGTTGTTTCCGTGTTCGAACGAGTCAAGAATGAAGCCACATGTTGTTACGAATTAGGTTTATGTTCAAATGAGCCAAGAATGGTCCCAGAAGAGTTATGTTGTTTCCACGTTCAACGGAGTCAAGAATGATGCTTACGAATTCGTTTCATGTTAAAATAAGCCAAGAATGGTCCTACATGAGTTTTCAAGTTGTTTCCATGGGCAAACGAGTCAATAATGAAGATACAAGTTCGAACGAGTCAAGAAAGATGCTACAAGAGTTTACAAGTAGTTTCCAAGTTCAAACGGGTCAAGAATGAAGCTACAAGTTGTTTTCACGGTTAAACTAGTCGAGAATGAAGCTATAAGTTGTTTCCAAGCTCGAACGAGTCAAGAATAATGCTACAAGAGGTTCCAAGTTGTTTCCAAGTTCAAACAAGTCAAGATGAATCTACAAGTTATTTCCATGTTCGAACGAGTCAAGAATGAAGCCTCAAATTGTTACGAATTGGTTTCATGTTCAAATGAGCCAAGAATGGTCCTATAAGAGTTTACAAGTTGTTTCCATGATAAACGAGTCAAAAATGAAGTTATAAGTTGTTTACAATTTCGAACAAATCAAGAATGACGCTAGAAGAGTTTACAAGTTTGTTCCCTGTTCAAATGAGTCAAGAATGAAGCTACAACTTGTTTGCAAGTTCGAACGAGTCAAGAATGATCATACAAGAGTTTACAAGTTGTTTCCATATTCAAATGAGTCAAGAATGAAGCCACATGTTGTTTCCATGTTCGAACGAGTCAAGAATGAAGCCACATGTTGTTACGAATTAGGTTCATGTTCAAATGAGCCAAGATGGTCCCAGAAGAGTTATGTTGTTTCAACTTCAACGGATTCAAGAATGAAGCTTACGAATTCGTTTCATGTTAAAATAAGCCAAGAATGGTCCTACATAAGTTTTCAAGTTGTTTCCATGTGCAAACGAGTCAATAATGAAGATACAAGTTTGAACGAGTCAAGAAAGATGCTACAAGAGTTTACAAGTAGTTTCCAAGTTGAAACGGGTCAAGAATGAAGCTACAAGTTGTTTTCACGGTTAAACTAGTCGAGAATGAAGCTATAAGTTGTTTTCAAGCTCGAACGAGTCAAGAATAATGCAACAAGAGGTTACAAGTTGTTTCCAAGTTCAAACAAGTCAAGATGAATCTTCAATTTATTTCCATGTTCGAACGAGTCAAGAATGAAGCCTTAAATTGTTACGAATTGGTTTCATGTTCAAATGAGCCAGGAATGGTCCTACAACAGTTTACAAGTTGTTTCCATGATAAACGAGTCAAAAATGAAGTTATAAGTTGTTTACAATTTCGAACAAGTCAAGAATGACGCTAGAAGAGTTTACAAGTTTTTTCCCTGTTCAAATGAGTCAAGAATGAAGCTACAACTTGTTTGCAAGTTTGAACGAGTCAAGAATGATCATACAAGAGTTTACAAGTTGTTTCCATATTCAAATGAGTCAAGAATGAAGCCAAAGTTGTTTCCATGTTCGAACATGTCAAGAATGAAGCCTCAAATTGTTCGAATTAGTTTCATGTTCAAATGAGCCAAGAATGGTCCAAGAAGAGTTATGTTGTTTCCATCTTCAACGGATTCAAGAAGGAAGCTTACGAATTCGTTTCATGTTAAAATAAGCCAAGAATGGTCCTACATGAGTTTTCAAAGACTTCCATGTGCAAACGAGTCAATAATGAAGATACAAGTTCGAACGAGTCAAGAAAGATGCTACAAGAGTTTACAAGTAGTTTCCAAGTTGAAACGGGTCAAGAATGAAGCTACAAGTTGTTTTCACGGTTAAACTAGTCGAGAATGAAGCTATAAGTTGTTTCCAAGCTCGAACGAGTCAAGAATAATCCTACAAGAGGTTACAAATTGTTTCCATGTTCAAAGAAGTCAAGATGAAGCTACAAGTTATTTCCATGTTCGAACGAGTCAAGAATGAAACCTCAAATTGTTACGAATTGGTTTCATGTTCAAATGAGCCAAGAATGGTCCTACAAGAGTTTACAAGTTGTTTCCATGATAAACGAGTCAAAAATGAAGCTATAAGTTGTTTACAATTTCGAACAAGTCAAGAATGACGCTAGAAGAGTTTACAAGTTTTTTCCCTGTTCAAACGAGTCAAGAATGAAGCTACAACTTGTTTGCAAGTTCGAACGAGTCAAGAATGATCATATAAGAGTTTATAAGTTGTTTCCATATTCAAATGAGTCAAGAATGAAGCCACATGTTGTTTCCATGTTCGAACGAGTCAGGAATGAAGCCACATGTTGTTACGAATTAGGTTCATGTTCAAATGATCCAAGAATGGTCCCAGAAGAGTTATGTTGTTTCAACTTGAACGGATTCAAGAATCAAGTTTACGAATTCGTTTCATGTTAAAATAAGCCAAGAATGGTCCTACATGAGTTTTCAAGTTGTTTCCATGTGCAAACGAGTCAATAATGAAGATACAAGTTCGAACGAGTCAAGAAAGATGCTACAAGAGTTTACAAGTAGTTTCCAAGTTCAAACGGGTCAAGAATGAAGCTACAAGTTGTTTTCACGGTTAAACTAGTCGAGAATGAAGCTATAAGTTGTTTCCAAGCTCGAACGAGTCAAGAATAATGCTACAAGAGGTTACAAGTTGTTTCCAAGTTCAAACAAGTCAAGATGAATCTACAAGTTATTTACATGTTCGAACGAGTCAAGAATGAAGCCTCAAATTCTTACGAATTGGTTTCATGTTCAAATGAGCCAAGAATGGTCCTACCAGAGTTTACAAGTTGTTTCCATGATAAACGAGTCAAAAATGAAGTTATAAGTTGTTTACAATTTCGAACAAGTCAAGAATGACGCTAGAAGAGTTTACAGGTTTTTTCCCAGTTCAAATTAGTCAAGAATGAAGCTACAACTTGTTTGCAAGTTCGAACGAGTCAAGAATGATCATACAAGAGTTTACAAGTTGTTTCCATATTCAAATGAGTCAAGAATGAAGCCACATGTTGTTTCCGTGTTCGAACGAGTCAAGAATGAAGCCACATGTTGTTACGAATTAGGTTTATGTTCAAATGAGCCAAGAATGGTCCCAGAAGAGTTATGTTGTTTCCACGTTCAACGGAGTCAAGAATGATACTTACGAATTCGTTTCATGTTAAAATAAGCCAAGAATGGTCCTACATGAGTTTTCAAGTTGTTTCCATGGGCAACGAGTCAATAATGAAGATACAAGTTCGAACGAGTCAAGAAAGATGCTACAAGAGTTTACAAGTAGTTTTCAAGTTGAAACGGGTCAAGAATGAAGCTACAAGTTGTTTTCACGGTTAAACTAGTCGAGAATGAAGCTATAAGTTGTTTCCAAGCTCGAACGAGTCAAGAATAATGCTACAAGAGGTTACAAGTTGTTTCCAAGTTCAAACAAGTCAAGATGAATCTACAAGTTATTTCCATGTTCGAACGAGTCAAGAATGAAGCCTCAAATTGTTACGAATTGGTTTCATGTTCAAATGATCCAAGAATGGTCCTACAAGAGTTTACAAGTTGTTTCCATGATAAACGAGTCAAAAATGAAGTTATAAGTTGTTTACAATTTCGAACAAGTCAAAAATGACGCTAGAAGAGTTTACAAGTTTGTTCCCTGTTCAAATGAGTCAAGAATGAAGCTACAACTTGTTTGCAAGTTCGAACGAGTCAAGAATGATCATACAAGAGTTTACAAGTTGTTTCCATATTCAAATGAGTCAAGAATGAAGCCACATGTTGTTTCCGTGTTCGAACGAGTCAAGAATGAAGCCACATGTTGTTACGAATTAGGTTTATGTTCAAATGAGCCAAGAATGGTCCCAGAAGAGTTATGTTGTTTCCACGTTCAACGGAGTCAAGAATGATGTTTATGAATTCGTTTCATGTTAAAATAAGCCAAGAATGGTCCTACATGAGTTTTCAAGTTGTTTCCATGGGCAAACGAGTCAATAATGAAGATACAAGTTCGAACGAGTCAAGAAAAATGCTACAAGAGTTTACAAGTAGTTTCCAAGTTCAAACGGGTCAAGAATGAAGCTACAAGTTGTTTTCACGGTTAAACTAGTCGAGAATGAAGCTATAAGTTGTTTCCAAGCTCGAACGAGTCAAGAATAATGCTACAAGAGGTTACAAGTTGTTTCCTAGTTCAAACAAGTCAAGATGAATCTACAACTTATTTCCATGTTCGAACGAGTCAAGAATGAAGCCTCAAATTGTTACGAATTGGTTTCATGTTCAAATGAGCCAAGAATGGTCCTATAAGAGTTTACAAGTTGTTTCCATGATAAACGAGTCAAAAATGAAGTTATAAGTTGTTTACAATTTCGAACAAGTCAAAAATGACGCTAGAAGAGTTTACAAGTTTGTTCCCTGTTCAAATGAGTCAAGAATGAAGCTACAACTTGTTTGCAAGTTCGAACGAGTCAAGAATGATCATACAAGAGTTTACAAGTTGTTTCCATATTCAAATGAGTCAAGAATGAAGCCACATGTTGTTTCCGTGTTCGAACGAGTCAAGAATGAAGCCACATGTTGTTTCCGTGTTCGAACGAGTCAAGAATGAAGCCACATGTTGTTACGAATTAGGTTTATGTTCAAATGAGCCAAGAATGGTCCCAGAAGAGTTATGTTGTTTCCACGTTCAACGGAGTCAAGAATGATGCTTACGAATTCGTTTCATGTTAAAATAAGCCAAGAATGGTCCTACATGAGTTTTCAAGTTGTTTCCATGGGCAAACGAGTCAATAATGAAGATACAAGTTCGAACGAGTCAAGAAAGATGCTACAAGAGTTTACAAGTAGTTTCCAAGTTCAAACGGGTCAAGAATGAAGCTACAAGTTGTTTTCACGGTTAAACTAGTCGAGAATGAAGCTATAAGTTGTTTCCAAGCTCGAACGAGTCAAGAATAATGCTACAAGAGGTTCCAAGTTGTTTCCAAGTTCAAACAAGTCAAGATGAATCTACAAGTTATTTCCATGTTCGAACGAGTCAAGAATGAAGCCTCAAATTGTTACGAATTGGTTTCATGTTCAAATGAGCCAAGAATGGTCCTATAAGAGTTTACAAGTTGTTTCCATGATAAACGAGTCAAAAATGAAGTTATAAGTTGTTTACAATTTCGAACAAATCAAGAATGACGCTAGAAGAGTTTACAAGTTTGTTCCCTGTTCAAATGAGTCAAGAATGAAGCTACAACTTGTTTGCAAGTTCGAACGAGTCAAGAATGATCATACAAGAGTTTACAAGTTGTTTCCATATTCAAATGAGTCAAGAATGAAGCCACATGTTGTTTCCGTGTTCGAACGAGTCAAGAATGAAGCCACATGTTGTTACGAATTAGGTTCATGTTCAAATGAGCCAAGAATGGTCCCAGAAGAGTTATGTTGTTTCCACGTTCAACGGAGTCAAGAATGATGCTTACGAATTCGTTTCATGTTAAAATAAGCCAAGAATGGTCCTACATGAGTTTTCAAGTTGTTTCCATGGGCAAACGAGTCAATAATGAAGATACAAGTTCGAACGAGTCAAGAAAGATGCTACAAGAGTTTACAAGTAGTTTCCAAGTTGAAACGGGTCAAGAATGAAGCTACAAGTTGTTTTCACGGTTAAACTAGTCGAGAATGAAGCTATAAGTTGTTTCCAAGCTCGAACGAGTCGAGAATAATGCTACAAGAGGTTACAAGTTGTTTCCAAGTTCAAATAAGTCAAGATGAATCTACAAGTTATTTCCATGTTCGAACGAGTCAAGAATGAAGCCTCAAATTGTTACGAATTGGTTTCATGTTCAAATAAGCCAAGAATGGTCCTACAAGAGTTTACAAGTTGTTTCCATGATAAACGAGTCAAAAATGAAGCTATAAGTTGTTTACAATTTCGAACAAGTCAAGAATGACGCTAGAAGAGTTTACAAGTTTGTTCCCTGTTCAAATGAGTCAAGAATGAAGCTACAACTTGTTTGCAAGTTCAAACGAGTCAAGAATGATCATACAACAGTTTACAAGTTGTTTCCATATTCAAATGAGTCAAGAATGAAGCCACATGTTGTTTCCATGTTCGAACGAGTCATGAATGAAGCCACATGTTGTTACGAATTAGGTTTATGTTCAAATGAGCCAAGAATGGTCCCAGAAGAGTTATGTTGTTTCCACGTTCAACGGAGTCAAGAATGATGCTTATGAATTCGTTTCATGTTAAAATAAGCCAAGAATGGTCCTACATGAGTTTTCAAGTTGTTTCCATGGGCAAACGAGTCAATAATGAAGATACAAGTTCGAACGAGTCAAGAAAGATGCTACAAGAGTTTACAAGTAGTTTCCAAGTTGAAACGGGTCAAGAATGAAGCTACAAGTTGTTTTTACGGTTAAACTAGTCGAGAATGAAGCTATAAGTTGTTTCCAAGCTCTAACGAGTCAAGAATAATGCTACAAGAGGTTACAAGTTGTTTCCAAGTTCAAACAAGTCAAGATGAAGCTACAAGTTATTTCCATGTTTGAACGAGTCAAGAATGAAGCCTCAAATTGTTACGAATTGGTTTCATGTTCAAATGAGCCAAGAATGGTCCTACAAGAGTTTACAAGTTGTTTCCATGATAAACGAGTCAAAAATGAAGTTATAAGTTGTTTACAATTTCGAACAAGTCAAGAATGACGCTAGAAGAGTTTACAAGTTTTTTCCCTGTTCAAATGAGTCAAGAATGAAGCTACAACTTGTTTGCAAGTTCGAACGAGTCAAGAATGATCATACAAGAGTTTACAAGTTGTTTCCATATTCAAATGAGTCAAGAATGAAGCCACATGTTGTTTCCATGTTCGAAAGAGTCAAGAATGAAGCCACATGTTGTTACAAATTAGGTTCATGTTCAAATGAGCCAAGAATGGTCCCTGAAGAGTTATGTTGTTTCCATCTTCAACGGATTCAAGAATGAAGCTTACGAATTCGTTTCATGTTAAAATAAGCCAAGAATGGTCGTACAAGAGTTTACAAGTAGTTTCCAAGTTGAAACGGGTCAAGAATGAAGCTACAAGTTGTTTTCACGGTTAAACTAGTCGAGAATGAAGCTATAAGTTGTTTCCAAGCTCGAACGAGTCAAGAATAATGCTACAAGAGGTTACAAGTTGTTTCCATGTTCAAAGCAGTCAAGATGAAGCTACAAGTTATTTCCATGTTCGAACGAGTCAAGAATGAAGCCTCAAATTGTTACGAATTGGTTTCATGTTCAAATGAGCCAAGAATGGTCCTACAAGAGTTTACAAGTTGTTTCCATCATAAACGAGTCAAAAATGAAGCTATAAGTTGTTTACAATTTCGAACAAGTCAAGAATGACGCTAGAAGAGTTTACAAGTTTGTTCCCTGTTCAAATGAGTCAAGAACGAAGCTACAACTTGTTTGCAAGTTCGAACGAGTCAAGAATGATCATACAAGAGTTTACAAGTTGTTTCCATATTCAAATGAGTCAAGAATGAAGCCACATGTTGTTTCCATGTTCGAACGAGTCAAGAATGAAGCCACATGTTGTTACGAATTAGGTTTATGTTCAAATGAGCCAAGAATGGTCCCAGAAGAGTTATGTTGTTTCCACGTTCAACGGAGTCAAGAATGATGCTTACGAATTCGTTTCATGTTAAAATAAGCCAAGAATGGTCCTACATGAGTTTTCAAGTTGTTTCCATGTGCAAACGAGTCAATAATGAAGATACAAGTTCGAACGAGTCAAGAAAGATGCTACAAGAGTTTACAAGTAGTTTCCAAGTTGAAACGGGTCAAGAATGAAGCTACAAGTTGTTTTCACGGTTAAACTAGTCGAGAATGAAGTTATAAGTTGTTTCCAAGCTCGAACGAGTCAAGAATAATGCTACAAGAGGTTACAAGTTGTTTCCAAGTTCAAACAAGTCAAGATGAATCTACAAGTTATTTCCATGTTCGAACGAGTCAAGAATGAAGCCTCAAATTGTTACGAATTGGTTTCATGTTCAAATGAGCCAAGAATGGTCCTACAAGAGTTTACAAGTTGTTTCCATCATAAACGAGTCAAAAATGAAGCTATAAGTTGTTTACAATTTCGAACAAGTCAAGAATGACGCTAGAAGAGTTTACAAGTTTGTTCCCTGTTCAAATGAGTCAAGAATGAAGCTACAACTTGTTTGCAAGTTCGAACGAGTCAAGAATGATCATACAAGAGTTTACAAGTTGTTTCCATATTCAAATGAGTCAAGAATGAAGCCACATGTTGTTTCCATGTTCGAAAGAGTCAAGAATGAAGCCACATGTTGTTACGAATTAGGTTCATGTTCAAATGAGCCAAGAATGGTCCCAGAAGAGTTATGTTGTTTCCATCTTCAACGGATTCAAGAATGAAGCTTACGAATTCGTTTCATGTTAAAATAAGCCAAGAATGGTCCTACATGAGTTTTCAAGTTGTTTCCATGTGCAAACGAGTCAATAATGAAGATACAAGTTCGAACGAGTCAAGAAAGATGCTACAAGAGTTTACAAGTAGTTTCCAAGTTCAAACGGGTCAAGAATGAAGCTACAAGTTGTTTTCACGGTTAAACTAGTCGAGAATAAAGCTATAAGTTGTTTCCAAGCTTGAACGAGTCAAGAATAATGCTACAAGAGGTTACAAGTTGTTTCCAAGTTCAAATAAGTCAAGATGAATCTACAAGTTATCTCCATGTTCGAACGAGTCAAGAATGAAGTCTCAAATTGTTACGAATTGGTTTCATGTTCAAATGAGCCAAGAATGGTCCTACAAGAGTTTACAAGTTGTTTCCATGATAAACGAGTCAAAAATGAAGTTATAAGTTGTTTACAATTTCGAACAAGTCAAGAATGACGCTAGAAGAGTTTACAAGTTTTTTCCCTGTTCAAATGAGTCAAGAATGAAGCTACAACTTGTTTGCAAGTTCGAACGAGTCAAGAATGATCATACAAGAGTTTACAAGTTGTTTCCATATTCAAATGAGTCAAGAATGAAGCCACATGTTGTTTCCATGTTCGAAAGAGTCAAGAATGAAGCCACATGTTGTTACGAATTAGGTTCATGTTCAAATGAGCCAAGAATGGTCCCAGAAGAGTTATGTTGTTTCCATCTTCAACGGATTCAAGAATGAAGCTTACGAATTCGTTTCATGTTAAAATAAGCCAAGAATGGTCCTACATGAGTTTTCAAGTTGTTTCCATGTGCAAACGAGTCAATAATGAAGATACAAGTTCGAACGAGTCAAGAAAGATGCTACAAGAGTTTACAAGTAGTTTCCAAGTTGAAACGGGTCAAGAATGAAGCTACAAGTTGTTTTCACGGTTAAACTAGTCGAGAATGAAGCTATAAGTTGTTTCCAAGCTCGAACGAGTCGAGAATAATGCTACAAGAGGTTACAAGTTGTTTCCATGTTCAAAGCAGTCAAGATGAAGCTACAAGTTATTTCCATGTTCGAACGAGTCAAGAATGAAGCCTCAAATTGTTACGAATTGGTTTCATGTTCAAATGAGCCAAGAATGGTCCTACAAGAGTTTACAAGTTGTTTCCATCATAAACGAGTCAAAAATGAAGCTATAAGTTGTTTACAATTTCGAACAAGTCAAGAATGACGCTAGAAGAGTTTACAAGTTTTTTCCCTGTTCAAATGAGTCAAGAATGAAGCTACAACTTGTTTGCAAGTTCAAACGAGTCAAGAATGATCATACAACAGTTTACAAGTTGTTTCCATATTCAAATGAGTCAAGAATGAAGCCACATGTTGTTTCCATGTTCGAACGAGTCATGAATGAAGCCACATGTTGTTACGAATTAGGTTTATGTTCAAATGAGCCAAGAATGGTCCCAGAAGAGTTATGTTGTTTCCACGTTCAACGGAGTCAAGAATGATGCTTATGAATTCGTTTCATGTTAAAATAAGCCAAGAATGGTCCTACATGAGTTTTCAAGTTGTTTCCATGGGCAAACGAGTCAATAATGAAGATACAAGTTCGAACGAGTCAAGAAAGATGCTACAAGAGTTTACAAGTAGTTTCCAAGTTGAAACGGGTCAAGAATGAAGCTACAAGTTGTTTTCACGGTTAAACTAGTCGAGAATGAAGTTATAAGTTGTTTCCAAGCTCGAACGAGTCAAGAATAATGCTACAAGAGGTTACAAGTTGTTTCCAAGTTCAAACAAGTCAAGATGAATCTACAAGTTATTTCCATGTTCGAACGAGTCAAGAATGAAGCCTCAAATTGTTACGAATTGGTTTCATGTTCAAATGAGCCAAGAATGGTCCTACAAGAGTTTACAAGTTGTTTCCATCATAAACGAGTCAAAAATGAAGCTATAAGTTGTTTACAATTTCGAACAAGTCAAGAATGACGCTAGAAGAGTTTACAAGTTTGTTCCCTGTTCAAATGAGTCAAGAATGAAGCTACAACTTGTTTGCAAGTTCGAACGAGTCAAGAATGATCATACAAGAGTTTACAAGTTGTTTCCATATTCAAATGAGTCAAGAATGAAGCCACATGTTGTTTCCATGTTCGAAAGAGTCAAGAATGAAGCCACATGTTGTTACGAATTAGGTTCATGTTCAAATGAGCCAAGAATGGTCCCAGAAGAGTTATGTTGTTTCCATCTTCAACGGATTCAAGAATGAAGCTTACGAATTCGTTTCATGTTAAAATAAGCCAAGAATGGTCCTACATGAGTTTTCAAGTTGTTTCCATGTGCAAACGAGTCAATAATGAAGATACAAGTTCGAACGAGTCAAGAAAGATGCTACAAGAGTTTACAAGTAGTTTCCAAGTTCAAACGGGTCAAGAATGAAGCTACAAGTTGTTTTCACGGTTAAACTAGTCGAGAATAAAGCTATAAGTTGTTTCCAAGCTTGAACGAGTCAAGAATAATGCTACAAGAGGTTACAAGTTGTTTCCAAGTTCAAATAAGTCAAGATGAATCTACAAGTTATCTCCATGTTCGAACGAGTCAAGAATGAAGTCTCAAATTGTTACGAATTGGTTTCATGTTCAAATGAGCCAAGAATGGTCCTACAAGAGTTTACAAGTTGTTTCCATGATAAACGAGTCAAAAATGAAGTTATAAGTTGTTTACAATTTCGAACAAGTCAAGAATGACGCTAGAAGAGTTTACAAGTTTTTTCCCTGTTCAAATGAGTCAAGAATGAAGCTACAACTTGTTTGCAAGTTCGAACGAGTCAAGAATGATCATACAAGAGTTTACAAGTTGTTTCCATATTCAAATGAGTCAAGAATGAAGCCACATGTTGTTTCCATGTTCGAAAGAGTCAAGAATGAAGCCACATGTTGTTACGAATTAGGTTCATGTTCAAATGAGCCAAGAATGGTCCCAGAAGAGTTATGTTGTTTCCATCTTCAACGGATTCAAGAATGAAGCTTACGAATTCGTTTCATGTTAAAATAAGCCAAGAATGGTCCTACATGAGTTTTCAAGTTGTTTCCATGTGCAAACGAGTCAATAATGAAGATACAAGTTCGAACGAGTCAAGAAAGATGCTACAAGAGTTTACAAGTAGTTTCCAAGTTGAAACGGGTCAAGAATGAAGCTACAAGTTGTTTTCACGGTTAAACTAGTCGAGAATGAAGCTATAAGTTGTTTCCAAGCTCGAACGAGTCGAGAATAATGCTACAAGAGGTTACAAGTTGTTTCCATGTTCAAAGCAGTCAAGATGAAGCTACAAGTTATTTCCATGTTCGAACGAGTCAAGAATGAAGCCTCAAATTGTTACGAATTGGTTTCATGTTCAAATGAGCCAAGAATGGTCCTACAAGAGTTTACAAGTTGTTTCCATCATAAACGAGTCAAAAATGAAGCTATAAGTTGTTTACAATTTCGAACAAGTCAAGAATGACGCTAGAAGAGTTTACAAGTTTTTTCCCTGTTCAAATGAGTCAAGAATGAAGCTACAACTTGTTTGCAAGTTCGAACGAGTCAAGAATGATCATACAAGAGTTTACAAGTTGTTTCCATATTCAAATGAGTCAAGAATGAAGCCACATGTTGTTTCAATGTTCGAACGAGTCAAGAATGAAGCCACATGTTGTTACGAATTAGGTTCATGTTCAAATGAGCCAAGAATGGTCCCAGAAGAGTTATGTTGTTTCCATCTTCAACGGATTCAAGAATGAAGCTTACGAATTAGTTTCATGTTAAAATAAGCCAAGAATGGTCCTACATGAGTTTTCAAGTTGTTTCCATGTGCAAACGAGTCAAAAATGAAGATACAAGTTCGAACGAGTCAAGAAAGATGCTACAAGAGTTTACAAGTAGTTTCCAAGTTGAAACGGGTCAAGAATGAAGCTACAAGTTGTTTTCACGGTTAAACTAGTCGAGAATGAAGCTATAAGTTGTTTCCAAGCTCGAACGAGTCAAGAATAATGCTACAAGAGGTTACAAGTTGTTTCCATGTTCAAAGCAGTCAAGATGAAGCTACAAGTTATTTCCATGTTCGAACGAGTCAAGAATGAAGCCTCAAATTGTTAAGAATTGGTTTCATGTTCAAATGAGCCAAGAATGGTCCTACAAGAGTTTACAAGTTGTTTCCATCATAAACGAGTCAAAAATGAAGCTATAAGTTGTTTACAATTTCGAACAAGTCAAGAATGACGCTAGAAGAGTTTACAAGTTTGTTCCCTGTTCAAATGAGTCAAGAACGAAGCTACAACTTGTTTGCAAGTTCGAACGAGTCAAGAATGATCATACAAGAGTTTACAAGTTATTTCCATATTCAAATGAGTCAAGAATGAAGCCACATGTTGTTTCAATGTTCGAACGAGTCAAGAATGAAGCCACATGTTGTTACGAATTAGGTTCATGTTCAAATGAGCCAAGAATGGTCCCAGAAGAGTTATGTTGTTTCCATCTTCAACGGATTCAAGAATGAAGCTTACGAATTAGTTTCATGTTAAAATAAGCCAATAATGGTCCTACATGAGTTTTCAAGTTGTTTCCATGTGCAAACGAGTCAAAAATGAAGATACAAGTTCGAACGAGTCAAGAAAGATGCTACAAGAGTTTACAAGTAGTTTCCAAGTTGAAACGGGTCAAGAATGAAGCTACAAGTTGTTTTCACGGTTAAACTAGTCGAGAATGAAGCTATAAGTTGTTTCCAAGCTCGAACGAGTCAAGAATAATGCTACAAGAGGTTACAAGTTGTTTCCATGTTCAAAGCAGTCAAGATGAAGCTACAAGTTATTTCCATGTTCGAACGAGTCAAGAATGAAGCCTCAAATTGTTAAGAATTGGTTTCATGTTCAAATGAGCCAAGAATGGTCCTACAAGAGTTTACAAGTTGTTTCCATCATAAACGAGTCAAAAATGAAGCTATAAGTTGTTTACAATTTCGAACAAGTCAAGAATGACGCTAGAAGAGTTTACAAGTTTGTTCCCTGTTCAAATGAGTCAAGAACGAAGCTACAACTTGTTTGCAAGTTCGAACGAGTCAAGAATGATCATACAAGAGTTTACAAGTTGTTTCCATATTCAAATGAGTCAAGAATGAAGCCACATGTTGTTTCCATGTTCGAACGAGTCAAGAATGAAGCCACATGTTGTTACGAATTAGGTTTATGTTCAAATGAGCCAAGAATGGTCCCAGAAGAGTTATGTTGTTTCCACGTTCAACGGAGTCAAGAATGATGCTTACGAATTCGTTTCATGTTAAAATAAGCCAAGAATGGTCCTACATGAGTTTTCAAGTTGTTTCCATGTGCAAACGAGTCAATAATGAAGATACAAGTTCGAACGAGTCAAGAAAGATGCTACAAGAGTTTACAAGTAGTTTCCAAGTTGAAACGGGTCAAGAATGAAGCTACAAGTTGTTTTCACGGTTAAACTAGTCGAGAATGAAGTTATAAGTTGTTTCCAAGCTCGAACGAGTCAAGAATAATGCTACAAGAGGTTACAAGTTGTTTCCAAGTTCAAACAAGTCAAGATGAATCTACAAGTTATTTCCATGTTCGAACGAGTCAAGAATGAAGCCTCAAATTGTTACGAATTGGTTTCATGTTCAAATGAGCCAAGAATGGTCCTACAAGAGTTTACAAGTTGTTTCCATCATAAACGAGTCAAAAATGAAGCTATAAGTTGTTTACAATTTCGAACAAGTCAAGAATGACGCTAGAAGAGTTTACAAGTTTGTTCCCTGTTCAAATGAGTCAAGAATGAAGCTACAACTTGTTTGCAAGTTCGAACGAGTCAAGAATGATCATACAAGAGTTTACAAGTTGTTTCCATATTCAAATGAGTCAAGAATGAAGCCACATGTTGTTTCCATGTTCGAAAGAGTCAAGAATGAAGCCACATGTTGTTACGAATTAGGTTCATGTTCAAATGAGCCAAGAATGGTCCCAGAAGAGTTATGTTGTTTCCATCTTCAACGGATTCAAGAATGAAGCTTACGAATTCGTTTCATGTTAAAATAAGCCAAGAATGGTCCTACATGAGTTTTCAAGTTGTTTCCATGTGCAAACGAGTCAATAATGAAGATACAAGTTCGAACGAGTCAAGAAAGATGCTACAAGAGTTTACAAGTAGTTTCCAAGTTCAAACGGGTCAAGAATGAAGCTACAAGTTGTTTTCACGGTTAAACTAGTCGAGAATAAAGCTATAAGTTGTTTCCAAGCTTGAACGAGTCAAGAATAATGCTACAAGAGGTTACAAGTTGTTTCCAAGTTCAAATAAGTCAAGATGAATCTACAAGTTATCTCCATGTTCGAACGAGTCAAGAATGAAGTCTCAAATTGTTACGAATTGGTTTCATGTTCAAATGAGCCAAGAATGGTCCTACAAGAGTTTACAAGTTGTTTCCATGATAAACGAGTCAAAAATGAAGTTATAAGTTGTTTACAATTTCGAACAAGTCAAGAATGACGCTAGAAGAGTTTACAAGTTTTTTCCCTGTTCAAATGAGTCAAGAATGAAGCTACAACTTGTTTGCAAGTTCGAACGAGTCAAGAATGATCATACAAGAGTTTACAAGTTGTTTCCATATTCAAATGAGTCAAGAATGAAGCCACATGTTGTTTCCATGTTCGAAAGAGTCAAGAATGAAGCCACATGTTGTTACGAATTAGGTTCATGTTCAAATGAGCCAAGAATGGTCCCAGAAGAGTTATGTTGTTTCCATCTTCAACGGATTCAAGAATGAAGCTTACGAATTCGTTTCATGTTAAAATAAGCCAAGAATGGTCCTACATGAGTTTTCAAGTTGTTTCCATGTGCAAACGAGTCAATAATGAAGATACAAGTTCGAACGAGTCAAGAAAGATGCTACAAGAGTTTACAAGTAGTTTCCAAGTTGAAACGGGTCAAGAATGAAGCTACAAGTTGTTTTCACGGTTAAACTAGTCGAGAATGAAGCTATAAGTTGTTTCCAAGCTCGAACGAGTCGAGAATAATGCTACAAGAGGTTACAAGTTGTTTCCATGTTCAAAGTAGTCAAGATGAAGCTACAAGTTATTTCCATGTTCGAACGAGTCAAGAATGAAGCCTCAAATTGTTACGAATTGGTTTCATGTTCAAATAAGCCAAGAATGGTCCTACAAGAGTTTACAAGTTGTTTCCATCATAAACGAGTCAAAAATGAAGCTATAAGTTGTTTACAATTTCGAACAAGTCAAGAATGACGCTAGAAGAGTTTACAAGTTTGTTCCCTGTTCAAATGAGTCAAGAATGAAGCTACAACTTGTTTGCAAGTTCAAACGAGTCAAGAATGATCATACAACAGTTTACAAGTTGTTTCCATATTCAAATGAGTCAAGAATGAAGCCACATGTTGTTTCCATGTTCGAACGAGTCATGAATGAAGCCACATGTTGTTACGAATTAGGTTTATGTTCAAATGAGCCAAGAATGGTCCCAGAAGAGTTATGTTGTTTCCACGTTCAACGGAGTCAAGAATGATGCTTATGAATTCGTTTCATGTTAAAATAAGCCAAGAATGGTCCTACATGAGTTTTCAAGTTGTTTCCATGGGCAAACGAGTCAATAATGAAGATACAAGTTCGAACGAGTCAAGAAAGATGCTACAAGAGTTTACAAGTAGTTTCCAAGTTGAAACGGGTCAAGAATGAAGCTACAAGTTGTTTTTACGGTTAAACTAGTCGAGAATGAAGCTATAAGTTGTTTCCAAGCTCGAACGAGTCAAGAATAATGCTACAAGAGGTTACAAGTTGTTTCCAAGTTCAAACAAGTCAAGATGAAGCTACAAGTTATTTCCATGTTCGAACGAGTCAAGAATGAAGCCTCAAATTGTTACGAATTGGTTTCATGTTCAAATGAGCCAAGAATGGTCCTACAAGAGTTTACAAGTTGTTTCCATGATAAACGAGTCAAAAATGAAGTTATAAGTTGTTTACAATTTCGAACAAGTCAAGAATGACGCTAGAAGAGTTTACAAGTTTTTTCCCTGTTCAAATGAGTCAAGAATGAAGCTACAACTTGTTTGCAAGTTCGAACGAGTCAAGAATGATCATACAAGAGTTTACAAGTTGTTTCCATATTCAAATGAGTCAAGAATGAAGCCACATGTTGTTTCCATGTTCGAAAGAGTCAAGAATGAAGCCACATGTTGTTACGAATTAGGTTCATGTTCAAATGAGCCAAGAATGGTATCTGAAGAGTTATGTTGTTTCCATCTTCAACGGATTCAAGAATGAAGCTTACGAATTCGTTTCATGTTAAAATAAGCCAAGAATGGTCCTACAAGAGTTTACAAGTAGTTTCCAAGTTGAAACGGGTCAAGAATGAAGCTACAAGTTGTTTTCACGGTTAAACTAGTCGAGAATGAAGCTATAAGTTGTTTCCAAGCTCGAACGAGTCAAGAATAATGCTACAAGAGGTTACAAGTTGTTTCCATGTTCAAAGCAGTCAAGATGAAGCTACAAGTTATTTCCATGTTCGAACGAGTCAAGAATGAAGCCTCAAATTGTTACGAATTGGTTTCATGTTCAAATGAGCCAAGAATGGTCCTACAAGAGTTTACAAGTTGTTTCCATCATAAACGAGTCAAAAATGAAGCTATAAGTTGTTTACAATTTCGAACAAGTCAAGAATGACGCTAGAAGAGTTTACAAGTTTTTTCCCTGTTCAAATGAGTCAAGAATGAAGCTACAACTTGTTTGCAAGTTCGAACGAGTCAAGAATGATCATACAAGAGTTTACAAGTTGTTTCCATATTCAAATGAGTCAAGAATGAAGCCACATGTTGTTTCAATGTTCGAACGAGTCAAGAATGAAGCCACATGTTGTTACGAATTAGGTTCATGTTCAAATGAGCCAAGAATGGTCCCAGAAGAGTTATGTTGTTTCCATCTTCAACGGATTCAAGAATGAAGCTTACGAATTAGTTTCATGTTAAAATAAGCCAAGAATGGTCCTACATGAGTTTTCAAGTTGTTTCCATGTGCAAACGAGTCAAAAATGAAGATACAAGTTCGAACGAGTCAAGAAAGATGCTACAAGAGTTTACAAGTAGTTTCCAAGTTGAAACGGGTCAAGAATGAAGCTACAAGTTGTTTTCACGGTTAAACTAGTCGAGAATGAAGCTATAAGTTGTTTCCAAGCTCGAACGAGTCAAGAATAATGCTACAAGAGGTTACAAGTTGTTTCCATGTTCAAAGCAGTCAAGATGAAGCTACAAGTTATTTCCATGTTCGAACGAGTCAAGAATGAAGCCTCAAATTGTTACGAATTGGTTTCATGTTCAAATGAGCCAAGAATGGTCCTACAAGAGTTTACAAGTTGTTTCCATCATAAACGAGTCAAAAATGAAGCTATAAGTTGTTTACAATTTCGAACAAGTCAAGAATGACGCTAGAAGAGTTTACAAGTTTGTTCCCTGTTCAAATGAGTCAAGAACGAAGCTACAACTTGTTTGCAAGTTCGAACGAGTCAAGAATGATCATACAAGAGTTTACAAGTTGTTTCCATATTCAAATGAGTCAAGAATGAAGCCACATGTTGTTTCCATGTTCGAACGAGTCAAGAATGAAGCCACATGTTGTTACGAATTAGGTTTATGTTCAAATGAGCCAAGAATGGTCCCAGAAGAGTTATGTTGTTTCCACGTTCAACGGAGTCAAGAATGATGCTTACGAATTCGTTTCATGTTAAAATAAGCCAAGAATGGTCCTACATGAGTTTTCAAGTTGTTTCCATGTGCAAACGAGTCAATAATGAAGATACAAGTTCGAACGAGTCAAGAAAGATGCTACAAGAGTTTACAAGTAGTTTCCAAGTTGAAACGGGTCAAGAATGAAGCTACAAGTTGTTTTCACGGTTAAACTAGTCGAGAATGAAGCTATAAGTTGTTTCCAAGCTCGAACGAGTCAAGAATAATGCTACAAGAGGTTACAAGTTGTTTCCAAGTTCAAACAAGTCAAGATGAATCTACAAGTTATTTCCATGTTCGAACGAGTTAAGAATGAAGCCTCAAATTGTTACGAATTGGTTTCATGTTCAAATGAGCCAAGAATGGTCCTACAAGAGTTTACAAGTTGTTTCCATCATAAACGAGTCAAAAATGAAGCTATAAGTTGTTTACAATTTCGAACAAGTCAAGAATGACGCTAGAAGAGTTTACAAGTTTGTTCCCTGTTCAAATGAGTCAAGAATGAAGCTACAACTTGTTTGCAAGTTCGAACGAGTCAAGAATGATCATACAAGAGTTTACAAGTTGTTTCCATATTCAAATGAGTCAAGAATGAAGCCACATGTTGTTTCCATGTTCGAAAGAGTCAAGAATGAAGCCACATGTTGTTACGAATTAGGTTCATGTTCAAATGAGCCAAGAATGGTCCCAGAAGAGTTATGTTGTTTCCATCTTCAACGGATTCAAGAATGAAGCTTACGAATTCGTTTCATGTTAAAATAAGCCAAGAATGGTCCTACATGAGTTTTCAAGTTGTTTCCATGTGCAAACGAGTCAATAATGAAGATACAAGTTCGAACGAGTCAAGAAAGATGCTACAAGAGTTTACAAGTAGTTTCCAAGTTGAAACGGGTCAAGAATGAAGCTACAAGTTGTTTTCACGGTTAAACTAGTCGAGAATGAAGCTATAAGTTGTTTCCAAGCTCGAACGAGTCAAGAATAATGCTACAAGAGGTTACAAGTTGTTTCCAAGTTCAAACAAGTCAAGATGAATCTACAAGTTATTTCCATGTTCGAACGAGTGAAGAATGAAGCCTCAAATTTTTACGAATTGGTTTCATGTTCAAATGAGCCAAGAATGGTCCTACAAGAGTTTACAAGTTGTTTCCATCATAAACGAGTCAAAAATGAAGCTATAAGTTGTTTACAATTTCGAACAAGTCAAGAATGACGCTAGAAGAGTTTACAAGTTTGTTCCCTGTTCAAATGAGTCAAGAATGAAGCTACAACTTGTTTGCAAGTTCGAACGAGTCAAGAATGATCATACAAGAGTTTACAAGTTGTTTCCATATTCAAATGAGTCAAGAATGAAGCCACATGTTGTTTCAATGTTCGAACGAGTCAAGAATGAAGCCACATGTTGTTACGAATTAGGTTCATGTTCAAATGAGCCAAGAATGGTCCCAGAAGAGTTATGTTGTTTCCATCTTCAACGGATTCAAGAATGAAGCTTACGAATTAGTTTCATGTTAAAATAAGCCAAGAATGGTCCTACATGAGTTTTCAAGTTGTTTCCATGTGCAAACGAGTCAATAATGAAGATACAAGTTCGAACGAGTCAAGAAAGATGCTACAAGAGTTTACAAGTAGTTTCCAAGTTGAAACGGGTCAAGAATGAAGCTACAAGTTGTTTTCACGGTTAAACTAGTCGAGAATGAAGCTATAAGTTGTTTCCAAGCTCGAACGAGTCAAGAATAATGCTACAAGAGGTTACAAGTTGTTTCCATGTTCAAAGCAGTCAAGATGAAGCTACAAGTTATTTCCATGTTCGAACGAGTCAAGAATGAAGCCTCAAATTGTTACGAATTGGTTTCATGTTCAAATGAGCCAAGAATGGTCCTACAAGAGTTTACAAGTTGTTTCCATGATAAACGAGTCAAAAATGAAGTTATAAGTTGTTTACAATTTCGAACAAGTCAAGAATGACGCTAGAAGAGTTTACAAGTTTTTTCCCTGTTCAAATGAGTCAAGAATGAAGCTACAACTTGTTTGCAAGTTCGAACGAGTCAAGAATGATCATACAAGAGTTTACAAGTTGTTTCCATATTCAAATGAGTCAAGAATGAAGCCACATGTTGTTTCCATGTTCGAAAGAGTCAAGAATGAAGCCACATGTTGTTACGAATTAGGTTCATGTTCAAATGAGCCAAGAATGGTCCCAGAAGAGTTATGTTGTTTCCATCTTCAACGGATTCAAGAATGAAGCTTACGAATTCGTTTCATGTTAAAATAAGCCAAGAATGGTCCTACATGAGTTTTCAAGTTGTTTCCATGTGCAAACGAGTCAATAATGAAGATACAAGTTCGAACGAGTCAAGAAAGATGCTACAAGAGTTTACAAGTAGTTTCCAAGTTGAAACGGGTCAAGAATGAAGCTACAAGTTGTTTTCACGGTTAAACTAGTCGAGAATGAAGCTATAAGTTGTTTCCAAGCTCGAACGAGTCGAGAATAATGCTACAAGAGGTTACAAATTGTTTCCATGTTCAAAGCAGTCAAGATGAAGCTACAAGTTATTTCCATGTTCGAACGAGTCAAGAATGAAGCCTCAAATTGTTACGAATTGGTTTCATGTTCAAATGAGCCAAGAATGGTCCTACAAGAGTTTACAAGTTATTTCCATCATAAACGAGTCAAAAATGAAGCTATAAGTTGTTTACAATTTCGAACAAGTCAAGAATGACGCTAGAAGAGTTTACAAGTTTGTTCCCTGTTCAAATAAGTCTAGAATGAAGCTACAACTTGTTTGCAAGTTCGAACGAGTCAAGAATGATCATACAAGAGTTTACAAGTTGTTTCCATATTCAAATGAGTCAAGAATGAAGCCACATGTTGTTTCCATGTTCGAAAGAGTGAAGAATGAAGCCACATGTTGTTACGAATTAGGTTTATGTTCAAATGAGCCAAGAATGGTCCCAGAAGAGTTATGTTGTTTCCATCTTCAACGGATTCAAGAATGAAGCTTACGAATTCGTTTCATGTTAAAATAAGCCAAGAATGGTCCTACATGAGTTTTCAAGTTGTTTCCATGTGCAAACGAGTCAATAATGAAGATACAAGTTCGAACGAGTCAAGAAAGATGCTACAAGAGTTTACAAGTAGTTTCCAAGTTGAAACGGGTCAAGAATGAAGCTACAAGTTGTTTTCACGGTTAAACTAGTCGAGAATGAAGCTATAAGTTGTTTCCAAGCTCGAACGAGTCAAGAATAATGCTACAAGAGGTTACAAATTGTTTCCATGTTCAAAGCAGTCAAGATGAAGCTACAAGTTATTTCCATGTTCGAACGAGTCAAGAATGAAGCCTCAAATTGTTACGAATTGGTTTCATGTTCAAATGAGCCAAGAATGGTCCTACAAGAGTTTACAAGTTATTTCCATCATAAACGAGTCAAAAATGAAGCTATAAGTTGTTTACAATTTCGAACAAGTCAAGAATGACGCTAGAAGAGTTTACAAGTTTGTTCCCTGTTCAAATAAGTCTAGAATGAAGCTACAACTTGTTTGCAAGTTCGAACGAGTCAAGAATGATCATACAAGAGTTTACAAGTTGTTTCCATATTCAAATGAGTCAAGAATGAAGCCACATGTTGTTTCCATGTTCGAAAGAGTGAAGAATGAAGCCACATGTTGTTACGAATTAGGTTTATGTTCAAATGAGCCAAGAATGGTCCCAGAAGAGTTATGTTGTTTCCATCTTCAACGGATTCAAGAATGAAGCTTACGAATTCGTTTCATGTTAAAATAAGCCAAGAATGGTCCTACATGAGTTTTCAAGTTGTTTCCATGTGCAAACGAGTCAATAATGAAGATACAAGTTCGAACGAGTCAAGAAAGATGCTACAAGAGTTTACAAGTAGTTTCCAAGTTGAAACGGGTCAAGAATGAAGCTACAAGTTGTTTTCACGGTTAAACTAGTCGAGAATGAAGCTATAAGTTGTTTCCAAGCTCGAACGAGTCAAGAATAATGCTACAAGAGGTTACAAATTGTTTCCATGTTCAAAGCAGTCAAGATGAAGCTACAAGTTATTTCCATGTTCGAACGAGTCAAGAATGAAGCCTCAAATTGTTACGAATTGGTTTCATGTTCAAATGAGCCAAGAATGGTCCTACAAGAGTTTACAAGTTGTTACCATCATAAACGAGTCAAAAATGAAGCTATAAGTTGTTTACAATTTCGAACAAGTCAAGAATGACGCTAGAAGAGTTTACAAGTTTGTTCCCTGTTCAAATGAGTCAAGAACGAAGCTACAACTTGTTTGCAAGTTCGAACGAGTCAAGAATGATCATACAAGAGTTTACAAGTTGTTTCCATATTCAAATGAGTCAAGAATGAAGCCACATGTTGTTTCCATGTTCGAACGAGTCAAGAATGAAGCCACATGTTGTTACGAATTAGGTTTATGTTCAAATGAGCCAAGAATGGTCCCAGAAGAGTTATGTTGTTTCCACGTTCAACGGAGTCAAGAATGATGCTTACGAATTCGTTTCATGTTAAAATAAGCCAAGAATGGTCCTACATGAGTTTTCAAGTTGTTTCCATGTGCAAACGAGTCAATAATGAAGATACAAGTTCGAACGAGTCAAGAAAGATGCTACAAGAGTTTACAAGTAGTTTCCAAGTTGAAACGGGTCAAGAATGAAGCTACAAGTTGTTTTCACGGTTAAACTAGTCGAGAATGAAGCTATAAGTTGTTTCCAAGCTCGAACGAGTCAAGAATAATGCTACAAGAGGTTACAAGTTGTTTCCAAGTTCAAACAAGTCAAGATGAATCTACAAGTTATTTCCATGTTCGAACGAGTGAAGAATGAAGCCTCAAATTTTTACGAATTGGTTTCATGTTCAAATGAGCCAAGAATGGTCCTACAAGAGTTTACAAGTTGTTTCCATCATAAACGAGTCAAAAATGAAGCTATAAGTTGTTTACAATTTCGAACAAGTCAAGAATGACGCTAGAAGAGTTTACAAGTTTGTTCCCTGTTCAAATGAGTCAAGAATGAAGCTACAACTTGTTTGCAAGTTCGAACGAGTCAAGAATGATCATACAAGAGTTTACAAGTTGTTTCCATATTCAAATGAGTCAAGAATGAAGCCACATGTTGTTTCAATGTTCGAACGAGTCAAGAATGAAGCCACATGTTGTTACGAATTAGGTTCATGTTCAAATGAGCCAAGAATGGTCCCAGAAGAGTTATGTTGTTTCCATCTTCAACGGATTCAAGAATGAAGCTTACGAATTAGTTTCATGTTAAAATAAGCCAAGAATGGTCCTACATGAGTTTTCAAGTTGTTTCCATGTGCAAACGAGTCAATAATGAAGATACAAGTTCGAACGAGTCAAGAAAGATGCTACAAGAGTTTACAAGTAGTTTCCAAGTTGAAACGGGTCAAGAATGAAGCTACAAGTTGTTTTCACGGTTAAACTAGTCGAGAATGAAGCTATAAGTTGTTTCCAAGCTCGAACGAGTCAAGAATAATGCTACAAGAGGTTACAAGTTGTTTCCATGTTCAAAGCAGTCAAGATGAAGCTACAAGTTATTTCCATGTTCGAACGAGTCAAGAATGAAGCCTCAAATTGTTACGAATTGGTTTCATGTTCAAATGAGCCAAGAATGGTCCTACAAGAGTTTACAAGTTGTTTCCATGATAAACGAGTCAAAAATGAAGTTATAAGTTGTTTACAATTTCGAACAAGTCAAGAATGACGCTAGAAGAGTTTACAAGTTTTTTCCCTGTTCAAATGAGTCAAGAATGAAGCTACAACTTGTTTGCAAGTTCGAACGAGTCAAGAATGATCATACAAGAGTTTACAAGTTGTTTCCATATTCAAATGAGTCAAGAATGAAGCCACATGTTGTTTCCATGTTCGAAAGAGTCAAGAATGAAGCCACATGTTGTTACGAATTAGGTTCATGTTCAAATGAGCCAAGAATGGTCCCAGAAGAGTTATGTTGTTTCCATCTTCAACGGATTCAAGAATGAAGCTTACGAATTCGTTTCATGTTAAAATAAGCCAAGAATGGTCCTACATGAGTTTTCAAGTTGTTTCCATGTGCAAACGAGTCAATAATGAAGATACAAGTTCGAACGAGTCAAGAAAGATGCTACAAGAGTTTACAAGTAGTTTCCAAGTTGAAACGGGTCAAGAATGAAGCTACAAGTTGTTTTCACGGTTAAACTAGTCGAGAATGAAGCTATAAGTTGTTTCCAAGCTCGAACGAGTCAAGAATAATGCTACAAGAGGTTACAAATTGTTTCCATGTTCAAAGCAGTCAAGATGAAGCTACAAGTTATTTCCATGTTCGAACGAGTCAAGAATGAAGCCTCAAATTGTTACGAATTGGTTTCATGTTCAAATGAGCCAAGAATGGTCCTACAAGAGTTTACAAGTTATTTCCATCATAAACGAGTCAAAAATGAAGCTATAAGTTGTTTACAATTTCGAACAAGTCAAGAATGACGCTAGAAGAGTTTACAAGTTTGTTCCCTGTTCAAATAAGTCTAGAATGAAGCTACAACTTGTTTGCAAGTTCGAACGAGTCAAGAATGATCATACAAGAGTTTACAAGTTGTTTCCATATTCAAATGAGTCAAGAATGAAGCCACATGTTGTTTCCATGTTCGAAAGAGTGAAGAATGAAGCCACATGTTGTTACGAATTAGGTTTATGTTCAAATGAGCCAAGAATGGTCCCAGAAGAGTTATGTTGTTTCCATCTTCAACGGATTCAAGAATGAAGCTTACGAATTCGTTTCATGTTAAAATAAGCCAAGAATGGTCCTACATGAGTTTTCAAGTTGTTTCCATGTGCAAACGAGTCAATAATGAAGATACAAGTTCGAACGAGTCAAGAAAGATGCTACAAGAGTTTACAAGTAGTTTCCAAGTTGAAACGGGTCAAGAATGAAGCTACAAGTTGTTTTCACGGTTAAACTAGTCGAGAATGAAGCTATAAGTTGTTTCCAAGCTCGAACGAGTCAAGAATAATGCTACAAGAGGTTACAAATTGTTTCCATGTTCAAAGCAGTCAAGATGAAGCTACAAGTTATTTCCATGTTCGAACGAGTCAAGAATGAAGCCTCAAATTGTTACGAATTGGTTTCATGTTCAAATGAGCCAAGAATGGTCCTACAAGAGTTTACAAGTTATTTCCATCATAAACGAGTCAAAAATGAAGCTATAAGTTGTTTACAATTTCGAACAAGTCAAGAATGACGCTAGAAGAGTTTACAAGTTTGTTCCCTGTTCAAATAAGTCTAGAATGAAGCTACAACATGTTTGCAAGTTCGAACGAGTCAAGAATGATCATACAAGAGTTTACAAGTTGTTTTCATATTCAAATGAGTCAAGAATGAGGCCACATGTTGTTTCCATGTTCGAAAGAGTCAAGAATGAAGCCACATGTTGTTACGAATTAGGTTTATGTTCAAATGAGCCAAGAATTGTCCCAGAAGAGTTATGTTGTTTCCAGCTTCAACGGATTCAAGAATGAAGCTTACGAATTAGTTTCATGTTAAAATAAGCCAAGAATGGTCCTACATGAGTTTTCAAGTTGTTTCCATGTGCAAACGAGTCAATAATGAAGATACAAGTTCGAACGAGTCAAGAAAGATGCTACAAGAGTTTACAAGTAGTTTCCAAGTTGAAACGGGTCAAGAATGAAGCTACAAGTTGTTTTCACGGTTAAACTAGTCGAGAATGAAGCTATAAGTTGTTTCCAAGCTCGAACGAGTCAAGAATAATGCTACAAGAGGTTACAAGTTGTTTCCATGTTCAAAGCAGTCAAGATGAAGCTACAAGTTATTTCCATGTTCGAACGAGTCAAGAATGAAGCCTCAAATTGTTACGAATTGGTTTCATGTTCAAATGAGCCAAGAATGGTCCTACAAGAGTTTACAAGTTATTTCCATCATAAACGAGTCAAAAATGAAGCTATAAGTTGTTTACAATTTCGAACAAGTCAAGAATGACGCTAGAAGAGTTTACAAGTTTGTTCCCTGTTCAAATAAGTCAAGAATGAAGCTACAACTTGTTTGCAAGTTCGAACGAGTCAAGAATGATCATACAAGAGTTTACAAGTTGTTTCCATATTCAAATGAGTCAAGAATGAAGCCACATGTTGTTTCCATGTTCGAACGAGTCAAGAATGAAGCCACATGTTGTTACGAATTAGGTTCATGTTCAAATGAGCCAAGAATGGTCCCAGAAGAGTTATGTTGTTTCCATCTTCAACGGATTAAAGAATGAAGCTTACGAATTAGTTTCATGTTAAAATAAGCCAAGAATGGTCCTACATGAGTTTTCAAGTTGTTTCCATGTTCAAACGAGTCAATAATGAAGATACAAGTTCGAACGAGTCAAGAAAGATGCTACAAGAGTTTACAAGTAGTTTCCAAGTTCAAACGGGTCAAGAATGAAGCTACAAGTTGTTTTCACGGTTAAACTAGTCGAGAATGAAGCTATAAGTTGTTTCCAAGCTCGAACGAGTCAAGAATAATGCTACAAGAGGTTACAAGTTGTTTCCAAGTTCAAACAAGTCAAGATGAATCTACAAGTTATTTCCATGTTAGAACGAGTCAAGAATGAAGCCTCAAATTGTTACGAATTGGTTTCATGTTCAAATGAGCCAAGAATGGTCCTACAAGAGTTTACAAGTTGTTTCCATGATAAACGAGTCAAAAATGAAGTTATAAGTTGTTTACAATTTCGAACAAGTCAAGAATGACGCTAGAAGAGTTTACAAGTTTTTTCCCTGTTCAAATGAGGCAAGAATGAAGCTACAACTTGTTTGCAAGTTCGAACGAGTCAAGAATGATTATACAAGAGTTTACAAGTTGTTTCCATATTCAAATGAGTCAAGAATGAAGCCACATGTTGTTTCCATGTTCGAAAGAGTCAAGAATGAAGCCACCTGTTGTTACGAATTAGGTTCATGTTCAAATGAGCCAAGAATGGTCCCAGAAGAGTTATGTTGTTTCCATCTTCAACGGATTCAAGAATGAAGCTTACGAATTCGTTTTATGTTAAAATAAGCCAAGAATGGTCCTACAAGAGTTTACAAGTAGTTTCCAAGTTGAAACGGGTCAAGAATGAAGCTACAAGTTGTTTTCACGGTTAAACTAGTCGAGAATGAAGCTATAAGTTGTTTCCAAGCTCGAATGAGTCAAGAATAATGCTACAAGAGGTTACAAGTTGTTTCCATGTTCAAAGCAGTCAAGATGAAGCTACAAGTTATTTCCATGTTCGAACGAGTCAAGAATGAAGCCTCAAATTGTTACGAATTGGTTTCATGTTCAAATTAGCCAAGAATGGTCCTACAAGAGTTTACAAGTTGTTTCCATCATAAACGAGTCAAAAATGAAGCTATAAGTTGTTTACAATTTCGAACAAGTCAAGAATGACGTTAGAAGAGTTTACAAGTTTGTTCCCTGTTCAAATGAGTCAAGAATGAAGCTACAACTTGTTTGCAAGTTCGAACGAGTCAAGAATGATCATACAAGAGTTTACAAGTTGTTTCCATATTCAAATGAGTCAAGAATGAAGCCACATGTTGTTTCCATGTTCGAACGAGTCAAGAATGAAGCCACATGTTGTTACGAATTAGGTTTATGTTCAAATGAGCCAAGAATGGTCCCAGAAGAGTTATGTTGTTTCCACGTTCAACGGAGTCAAGAATGATGCTTACGAATTCGTTTCATGTTAAAATAAGCCAAGAATGGTCCTACATGAGTTTTCAAGTTGTTTCCATGTGCAAACGAGTCAATAATGAAGATAAAAGTTCGAACGAGTCAAGAAAGATGCTACAAGAGTTTACAAGTAGTTTCCAAGTTGAAACGGGTCAAGAATGAAGCTACAAGTTGTTTTCACGGTTAAACTAGTCGAGAATGAAGCTATAAGTTGTTTCCAAGCTCGAACGAGTCAAGAATAATGCTACAAGAGGTTACAAGTTGTTTCCATGTTCAAAGCAGTCAAGATGAAGCTACAAGTTATTTCCATGTTCGAACGAGTCAAGAATGAAGCCTCAAATTGTTACGAATTGGTTTCATGTTCAAATGAGCCAAGAATGGTCCTACAAGAGTTTACAAGTTATTTCCATCATAAACGAGTCAAAAATGAAGCTATAAGTTGTTTACAATTTCGAACAAGTCAAGAATGACGCTAGAAGAGTTTACAAGTTTGTTCCCTGTTCAAATAAGTCAAGAATGAAGCTACAACTTGTTTGCAAGTTCGAACGAGTCAAGAATGATCATACAAGAGTTTACAAGTTGTTTCCATATTCAAATGAGTCAACAATGAAGCCACATGTTGTTTCCATGTTCGAACGAGTCAAGAATGAAGCCACATGTTGTTACGAATTAGGTTCATGTTCAAATGAGCCAAGAATGGTCCCAGAAGAGTTATGTTGTTTCCATCTTCAACGGATTCAAGAATGAAGCTTACGAATTAGTTTCATGTTAAAATAAGCCAAGAATGGTCCTACATGAGTTTTCAAGTTGTTTCCATGTGCAAATGAGTCAATAATGAAGATACAAGTTCGAACGAGTCAAGAAAGATGCTACAAGAGTTTACAAGTAGTTTCCAAGTTGAAACGGGTGAAGAATGAAGCTACAAGTTGTTTTCACGGATAAACTAGTCGAGAATGAAGCTATAAGTTGTTTCCAAGCTCGAACGAGTCAAGAATAATGCTACAAGAGGTTACAAGTTGTTTCCATGTTCAAAGCAGTCAAGATGAAGCTACAAGTTATTTCCATGTTCGAACGAGTCAAGAATGAAGCCTCAAATTGTTACGAATTGGTTTCATGTTCAAATGAGCCAAGAATGGTCCTACAAGAGTTTACAAGTTATTTCCATCATAAACGAGTCAAAAATGAAGCTATAAGTTGTTTACAATTTCGAACAAGTCAAGAATGACGCTAGAAGAGTTTACAAGTTTGTTCCCTGTTCAAATCAGTCAAGAATGAAGCTACAACTTGTTTGCAAGTTCGAACGAGTCAAGAATGATCATACAAGAGTTTACAAGTTGTTTCCATATTCAAATGAGTCAACAATGAAGCCACATGTTGTTTCCATGTTCGAACGAGTCAAGAATGAAGCCACATGTTGTTACGAATTAGGTTCATGTTCAAATGAGCCAAGAATGGTCCCAGAAGAGTTATGTTGTTTCCATCTTCAACGGATTCAAGAATGAAGCTTACGAATTCGTTTCATGTTAAAATAAGCCAAGAATGGTCTTACATGAGTTTCAAGTTGTTTCCATGTGCAAACGAGTCAATAATGAAGATACAAGTTCGAACGAGTCAAGAAAGATGCTACAAGAGTTTACAAGTAGTTTCCAAGTTGAAACGGGTCAAGAATGAAGCTACAAGTTGTTTTCACGGTTAAACTAGTCGAGAATGAAGCTATAAGTTGTTTCCAAGCTCGAACGAGTCAAGAATAATGCTACAAGAGGTTACAAGTTGTTTCCATGTTCAAAGCAGTCAAGATGAAGCTACAAGTTATTTCCATGTTCGAACGAGTCAAGAATGAAGCCCTAATTTGTTACGAATTGGTTTCATGTTCAAATGAGCCAAGAATGGTCCTACAAGAGTTTACAAGTTGTTTTCATCATAAACGAGTCAAAAATGAAGCTATAAGTTGTTTACAATTTCGAACAAGTCAAGAATGACGCTAGAAGAGTTTACAAGTTTGTTCCCTGTTCAAATGAGTCAAGAATGAAGCTACAACTTGTTTGCAAGTTTAAACGAGTCAATAATGATCATACAAGAGTTTACAAGTTGTTTCCATATTCAAATGAGTCAAGAATGATCATACAAGAGTTTACAAGTTGTTTCCATATTCAAATGAGTCAAGAATGAAGCCACATGTTGTTTCCATGTTCGAACGAGTCAAGAATGAAGCCACATGTTGTTACGAATTAGGTTTATGTTCAAATGAGCCAAGAATGGTCCCAGAAGAGTTATGTTGTTTCCACGTTCAACGGAGTCAAGAATGATGCTTACGAATTCGTTTCATGTTAAAATAAGCCAAGAATGGTCCTACATGAGTTTTTAAGTTGTTTCCATGTGCAAACGAGTCAATAATGAAGATACAAGTTCGAACGAGTCAAGAAAGATGCTACAAGAGTTTACAAGTAGTTTCCAAGTTCAAACGGGTCAAGAATGAAGCTACAAGTTGTTTTCACGGTTAAACTAGTCGGGAATGAAGCTATAAGTTGTTTCCAAGCTCGAACGAGTCAAGAATAATGCTACAAGAGGTTACAAGTTGTTTCCATGTTCAAAGCAGTCAAGATGAAGCTACAAGTTATTTCCATGTTCGAACGAGTCAAGAATGAAGCCTCAAATTGTTACGAATTGGTTTCATGTTCAAATGAGCCAAGAATGGTCCAACAAGAGTTTACAAGTTATTTCCATCATAAACGAGTCAAAAATGAAGCTATAAGTTGTTTACAATTTCGAACAAGTCAAGAATGACGCTAGAAGAGTTTACAAGTTTGTTCCCTGTTCAAATGAGTCAAGAATGAAGCTACAACTTGTTTGCAAGTTCGAACGAGTCAAGAATGATCATACAAGAGTTTACAAGTTGTTTCCATATTCAAATGAGTCAAGAATGAAGCCACATGTTGTTTCCATGTTCGAACGAGTCAAGAATGAAGCCACATGTTGTTACGAATTAGGTTTATGTTCAAATGAGCCAAGAATGGTCCCAGAAGAGTTATGTTGTTTCCACGTTCAACGGAGTCAAGAATGATGCTTACGAATTCGTTTCATGTTAAAATAAGCCAAGAATGGTCCTACATGAGTTTCAAGTAGTTTCCATGTGCAAACGAGTCAATAATGAAGATACAAGTTCGAACGAGTCAAGAAAGATGCTACAAGAGTTTACAAGTAGTTTCCAAGTTGAAACGGGTGAAGAATGAAGCTACAAGTTGTTTTCACGGTTAAACTAGTCGAGAATGAAGCTATAAGTTGTTTCCAAGCTCGAACGAGTCGAGAATAATGCTACAAGAGGTTACAAGTTGTTTCCATGTTCAAAGCAGTCAAGATGAAGCTACAAGTTATTTCCATGTTCGAACGAGTCAAGAATGAAGCCTCAAATTGTTACGAATTGGTTTCATGTTCAAATGAGCCAAGAATGGTCCTACAAGAGTTTACAAGTTGTTTCCATCATAAACGAGTCAAAAATGAAGCTATAAGTTGTTTACAATTTCGAACAAGTCAAGAATGACGCTAGAAGAGTTTACAAGTTTGTTCCCTGTTCAAATGAGTCAAGAATGAAGCTACAACTTGTTTGCAAGTTCGAACGAGTCAAGAATGAAGCTACAACTTGTTTGCAAGTTCGAACGAGTCAAGAATGATCATACAAGAGTTTACAAGTTGTTTCCATATTCAAATGAGTCAAGAATGAAGCCACATGTTGTTTCCATGTTCGAACGAGTCAAGAATGAAGCCACATGTTGTTACGAATTAGGTTTATGTTCAAATGAGCCAAGAATGGTCCCAGAAGAGTTATGTTGTTTCCACGTTCAACGGAGTCAAGAATGATGCTTACGAATTCGTTTCATGTTAAAATAAGCCAAGAATGGACCTACATGAGTTTTCAAGTTGTTTCCATGTGCAAACGAGTCAATAATGAAGATACAAGTTCGAACGAGTCAAGAAAGATGCTACAAGAGTTTACAAGTAGTTTCCAAGTTCAAACGGGTCAAGAATGAAGCTACAAGTTGTTTTCACGGTTAAACTAGTCGGGAATGTAGCTATAAGTTGTTTCCAAGCTCGAACGAGTCAAGAATAATGCTACAAGAGGTTACAAGTTGTTTCCATGTTCAAAGCAGTCAAGATGAAGCTACAAGTTATTTCCATGTTCGAACGAGTCAAGAATGAAAGCCTCAAATTGTTACGAATTGGTTTCATGTTCAAATGAGCCAAGAATGGTCCTACAAGAGTTTACAAGTTGTTTCCATGATAAACGAGTCAAAAATGAAGCTATAAGTTGTTTACAATTTCGAACAAGTCAAGAATGACGCTAGAAGAGTTTACAAGTTTGTTCCCTGTTCAAATGAGTCAAGAATGAAGCTACAACTTGTTTGCAAGTTCGAACGAGTCAAGAATGATCATACAAGAGTTTACAAGTTGTTTCCATATTCAAATGAGTCAAGAATGAAGCCACATGTTGTTTCCATGTTCGAACGAGTCAAGAATGAAGCCACATGTTGTTACGAATTAGGTTTATGTTCAAATGATCCAAGAATGGTCCCAGAAGAGTTATGTTGTTTCCATCTTCAACGGATTCAAGAATGAAGCTTACGAATTCGTTTCATGTTAAAATAAGCCAAGAATGGTCCTACATGAGTTTTCAAGTAGTTTCCATGTGCAAACGAGTCAATAATGAAGATACAAGTTCGAACGAGTCAAGAAAGATGCTACAAGAGTTTACAAGTAGTTTCCAAGTTGAAACGGGTGAAGAATGAAGCTACAAGTTGTTTTCACGGGTAAACTAGTCGAGAATGAAGCTATAAGTTGTTTCCAAGCTCGAACGAGTCGAGAATAATGCTACAAGAGGTTACAAGTTGTTTCCATGTTCAAAGCAGTCAAGATGAAGCTACAAGTTATTTCCATGTTCGAACGAGTCAAGAATGAAGCCTCAAATTGTTACGAATTGGTTTCATGTTCAAATGAGCCAAGAATGGTCCTACAAGAGTTTACAAGTTGTTTCCATGATAAACGAGTCAAAAATGAAGCTATAAGTTGTTTACAATTTCGAACAAGTCAAGAATGACGCTAGAAGAGTTTACATGTTTGTTCCCTGTTCAAATGAGTCAAGAATGAAGCTACAACTTGTTTGCAAGTTTAAACGAGTCAATAATGATCATACAAGAGTTTACAAGTTGTTTCCATATTCAAATGAGTCAAGAATGATCATACAAGAGTTTACAAGTTGTTTCCATATTCAAATGAGTCAAGAATGAAGCCACATGTTGTTTCCATGTTCGAACGAGTCAAGAATGAAGCCACATGTTGTTACGAATTAGGTTTATGTTCAAATGAGCCAAGAATGGTCCCAGAAGAGTTATGTTGTTTCCACGTTCAACGGAGTCAAGAATGATGCTTACGAATTCGTTTCATGTTAAAATAAGCCAAGAATGGTCCTACATGAGTTTTCAAGTTGTTTCCATGTGCAAACGAGTCAATAATGAAGATACAAGTTCGAACGAGTCAAGAAAGATGCTACAAGAGTTTACAAGTAGTTTCCAAGTTCAAACGGGTCAAGAATGAAGCTACATGTTGTTTTCACGGTTAAACTAGTCGAGAATGAAGCTATAAGTTGTTTCCAAGCTCGAACGAGTCAAGAATAATGCTACAAGATGTTTCCAAGTTCAAACAAGTCAAGATGAATCTACAAGTTATTTCCATGTTCGAACGAGTCAAGAATGAAGCCTCAAATTGTTACGAATTGGTTTCATGTTCAAATGAGCCAAGAATGGTCCTACAAGAGTTTACAAGTTGTTTCCATCATAAACGAGTCAAAAATGAAGCTATAAGTTGTTTAGAATTTCGAACAAGTCAAGAATGACGCTAGAAGAGTTTACAAGTTTGTTCCCTGTTCAAATGAGTTAAGAATGAAGCTACAACTTGTTTGCAAGTTCGAACGAGTCAAGAATGATCATACAAGAGTTTACAAGTTGTTTCCATATTCAAATGAGTCAAGAATGAAGCCACATGTTGTTTCCATGTTCGAACGAGTCAAGAATGAAGCCACATGTTGTTACGAATTAGGTTTATGTTCAAATGAGCCAAGAATGGTCCCAGAAGAGTTAGGTTGTTTCCACGTTCAACGGAGTCAAGAATGATGCTTACGAATTCGTTTCATGTTAAAATAAGCCAAGAATGGTCCTACATGAGTTTTCAAGTTGTTTCCATGTGCAAACGAGTCAATAATGAAGATACAAGTTCGAACGAGTCAAGAAAGATGCTACAAGAGTTTACAAGTAGTTTCCAAGTTGAAACGGGTCAAGAATGAAGCTACAAGTTGTTTTCACGGTTAAACTAGTCGAGAATGAAGCTATAAGTTGTTTCCAAGCTCGAATGAGTCAAGAATAATGCTACAAGAGGTTAAAAGTTGTTTCCAAGTTCAAACAAGTCAAGATGAATCTACAAATTATTTCCATGTTCGAACGAGTCAAGAATGAAGCCTCAAATTGTTACGAATTGGTTTCATGTTCAAATTAGCCAAGAATGGTCCTACAAGAGTTTACAAGTTGTTTCCATGATAAACGAGTCAAAAATGAAGTTATAAGTTGTTTACAATTTCGAACAAGTCAAGAATGACGCTAGAAGAGTTTACAAGTTTTTTCCCTGTTCAAATGAGTCAAGAATGCAGCTACAACTTGTTTGCAAGTTCGAACGAGTCAAGAATGATCATACAAGAGTTTACAAGTTGTTTCCATATTCAAATGAGTCAAGAATGAAGCCACACGTTGTTCCATGTTCGAACGAGTCAAGAATGAAGCCACATGTTGTTACGAATTAGGTTTATGTTCAAATGAGCCAAGAATGGTCCCAGAAGAGTTATGTTGTTTCCATCTTCAACGGATTCAAGAATGAAGCTTACGAATTCGTTTCATGTTAAAATAAGCCAAGAATGGTCCTACATGAGTTTTCAAGTTGTTTCCATGTGCAAACGAGTCAATAATGAAGATACAAGTTCGAACGAGTCAAGAAAGATGCTTCAAGAGTTTACAAGTAGTTTCCAAGTTGAAACGGGTCAAGAATGAAGCTACAAGTTGTTTTCACGGTTAAACTAGTCGAGAATGAAGCAATAAGTTGTTTCCAAGCTCGAACGAGTCAAGAATAATGCTACAAGAGGTTACAAGTTGTTTCCATGTTCAAAGCAGTCAAGATGAAGCTACAAGTTATTTCCATGTTCGAACGAGTCAAGAATGAAGCCTCAAATTGTTACGAATTGGTTTCATGTTCAAATGAGCCAAGAATGGTCCTACAAGAGTTTACAAGTTGTTTCCATCATAAACGAGTCAAAAATGAAGCTATAAGTTGTTTACAATTTCGAACAAGTCAAGAATAACGCTAGAAGAGTTTACAAGTTTGTTCCCTGTTCAAATGAGTCAAGAATGAAGCTACAACTTATTTGCAAGTTCGAACGAGTCAAGAATGATCATACAAGAGTTTACAAGTTGTTTCCATATTCAAATGAGTCAAGAATGAAGCCACATGTTGTTTCCATGTTCGAACGAGTCAAGAATGAAGCCACATGTTGTTACGAATTAGGTTTATGTTCAAATGAGCCAAGAATGGTCCCAGAAGAGTTATGTTGTTTCCACGTTCAACGGAGTCAAGAATGATGCTTACGAATTCGTTTCATGTTAAAATAAGCCAAGAATGGTCCTACATGAGTTTTCAAGTTGTTTCCATGTGCAAACGAGTCAATAATGAAGATACAAGTTCGAACGAGTCAAGAAAGATGCTACAAGAGTTTACAAGTAGTTTCCAAGTTGAAACGGGTCAAGAATGAAGCTACAAGTTGTTTTCACGGTTAAACTAGTCGAGAATGAAGCTATAAGTTGTTTCCAAGCTCGAACGAGTCAAGAATAATGCTACAAGAGGTTACAAGTTGTTTCCATGTTCAAAGCAGTCAAGATGAAGCTACAAGTTATTTCCATGTTCGAACGAGTCAAGAATGAAGCCTCAAATTGTTACGAATTGGTTTCATGTTCAAATGAGCCAAGAATGGTCCTACAAGAGTTTACAAGTTGTTTCCATCATAAACGAGTCAAAAATGAAGCTATAAGTTGTTTACAATTTCGAACAAGTCAAGAATGACGCTAGAAGAGTTTACAAGTTTGTTCCCTGTTCAAATGAGTCAAGTATGAAGCTACAACTTGTTTGCAAGTTCGAACGAGTCAAGAATGATCATACAAGAGTTTACAAGTTGTTTCCATATTCAAATGAGTCAAGAATGAAGCCACATGTTGTTTCCATGTTCGAACGAGTCAGGAATGAAGCCACATGTTGTTACGAATTAGGTTTATGTTCAAATGAGCCAAGAATGGTCCCAGAAGAGTTATGTTGTTTCCACGTTCAACGGAGTCAAGAATGATGCTTACGAATTCGTTTCATGTTAAAATAAGCCAAGAATGGTCCTACATGAGTTTTCAAGTTGTTTCCATGTGCAAACGAGTCAATAATGAAGATACAAGTTCGAACGAGTCAAGAAAGATGCTACAAGAGTTTACAAGTAGTTTCCAAGTTGAAACGGGTCAAGAATGAAGCTACAAGTTGTTTTCACGGTTAAACTAGTCGAGAATGAAGTTATAAGTTGTTTCCAAGCTCGAATGAGTCAAGAATAATGCTACAAGAGGTTACAAGTTGTTTCCAAGTTCAAAGCAGTCAAGATGAAGCTACAAGTTATTTCCATGTTCGAACGAGTCAAGAATGAAACCTCAAATTGTTACGAATTGGTTTCATGTTCAAATGAGCCAAGAATGGTCCTACAAGAGTTTACAAGTTGTTTCCATGATAAACGAGTCAAAAATGAAGCTATAAGTTGTTTACAATTTCGAACAAGTCAAGAATGACGCTAGAAGAGTTTACAAGTTTGTTCCCTGTTCAAATGAGTCAAGTATGAAGCTACAACTTGTTTGCAAGTTCGAACGAGTCAAGAATGATCATACAAGAGTTTACAAGTTGTTTCCATATTCAAATGAGTCAAGAATGAAGCCACACGTTGTTCCATGTTCGAACGAGTCAAGAATGAAGCCACATGTTGTTACGAATTAGGTTTATGTTCAAATGAGCCAAGAATGGTCCCAGAAGAGTTATGTTGTTTCCATCTTCAACGGATTCAAGAATGAAGCTTACTAATTCGTTTCATGTTAAAATAAGCCAAGAATGGTCCTACATGAGTTTTCAAGTTGTTTCCATGTGCAAACGAGTCAATAATGAAGATACAAGTTCGAACGAGTCAAGAAAGATGCTACAAGAGTTTACAAGTAGTTTCCAAGTTGAAACGGGTCAAGAATGAAGCTACAAGTTGTTTTCACGGTTAAACTAGTCGAGAATGAAGCTATAAGTTGTTTCCAAGCTCGAATGAGTCAAGAATAATGCTACAAGAGGTTACAAGTTGTTTCCAAGTTCAAAGCAGTCAAGATGAAGCTACAAGTTATTTCCATGTTCGAACGAGTCAAGAATGAAACCTCAAATTGTTACGAATTGGTTTCATGTTCAAATGAGCCAAGAATGGTCCTACAAGAGTTTACAAGTTGTTTCCATGATAAACGAGTCAAAAATGAAGCTATAAGTTGTTTACAATTTCGAACAAGTCAAGAATGACGCTAGAAGAGTTTACAAGTTTGTTCCCTGTTCAAATGAGTCAAGTATGAAGCTACAACTTGTTTGCAAGTTCGAACGAGTCAAGAATGATCATACAAGAGTTTACAAGTTGTTTCCATATTCAAATGAGTCAAGAATGAAGCCACACGTTGTTCCATGTTCGAACGAGTCAAGAATGAAGCCACATGTTGTTACGAATTAGGTTTATGTTCAAATGAGCCAAGAATGGTCCCAGAAGAGTTATGTTGTTTCCACGTTCAACGGATTCAAGAATGAAGCTTACTAATTCGTTTCATGTTAAAATAAGCCAAGAATGGTCCTACTTGAGTTTTCAAGTTGTTTCCATGTGCAAACGAGTCAATAATGAAGATACAAGTTCGAACGAGTCAAGAAAGATGCTACAAGAGTTTACAAGTAGTTTCCAAGTTGAAACGGGTCAAGAATGAAGCTACAAGTTGTTTTCACGGTTAAACTAGTCGAGAATGAAGCTATAAGTTGTTTCCAAGCTCGAATGAGTCAAGAATAATGCTACAAGAGGTTACAAGTTGTTTCCAAGTTCAAAGCAGTCAAGATGAAGCTACAAGTTATTTCCATGTTCGAACGAGTCAAGAATGAAGCCTCAAATTGTTACGAATTGGTTTCATGTTCAAATGAGCCAAGAATGGTCCTACAAGAGTTTACAAGTTGTTTCCATCATAAACGAGTCAAAAATGAAGCTATAAGTTGTTTACAATTTCGAACAAGTCAAGAATGACGCTAGAAGAGTTTACAAGTTTGTTCCCTGTTCAAATGAGTCAAGAATGAAGCTACAACTTGTTTGCAAGTTCGAACGAGTCAAGAATGATCATACAAGAGTTTACAAGTTGTTTCCATATTCAAATGAGTCAAGAATGAAGCCACATGTTGTTTCCATGTTCGAACGAGTCAAGAATGAAGCCACATGTTGTTACGAATTAGGTTTATGTTCAAATGAGCCAAGAATGGTCCCAGAAGAGTTATGTTGTTTCCACGTTCAACGGAGTCAAGAATGATGCTTACGAATTCGTTTCATGTTAAAATAAGCCAAGAATGGTCCTACATGAGTTTTCAAGTTGTTTCCATGTGCAAATGAGTCAATAATGAAGATACAAGTTCGAACGAGTCAAGAAAGATGCTACAAGAGTTTACAAGTAGTTTCCAAGTTGAAACGGGTCAAGAATGAAGCTACAAGTTGTTTTCACGGTTAAACTAGTCGAGAATGAAGCTATAAGTTGTTTCCAAGCTCGAACGAGTCAAGAATAATGCTACAAGAGGTTACAAGTTGTTTCCATGTTCAAAGCAGTCAAGATGAAGCTACAAGTTATTTCCATGTTCGAACGAGTCAAGAATGAAGCCTCAAATTGTTACGAATTGGTTTCATGTTCAAATGAGCCAAGAATGGTCCTACAAGAGTTTACAAGTTGTTTCCATCATAAACGAGTCAAAAATGAAGCTATAAGTTGTTTACAATTTCGAACAAGTCAAGAATGACGCTAGAAGAGTTTACAAGTTTGTTCCCTATTCAAATGAGTCAAGAATGAAGCTACAACTTGTTTGCAAGTTCGAACGAGTCAAGAATGATCATACAAGAGTTTACAAGTTGTTTCCATATTCAAATGAGTCAAGAATGAAGCCACATGTTGTTTCCATGTTCGAACGAGTCAAGAATGAAGCCACATGTTGTTACGAATTAGGTTTATGTTCAAATGAGCCAAGAATGGTCCCAGAAGAGTTATGTTGTTTCCACGTTCAACGGAGTCAAGAATAATGCTTACGAATTCGTTTCATGTTAAAATAAGCCAAGAATGGTCCTACATGAGTTTTCAAGTTGTTTCCATGTGCAAACGAGTCAATAATGAAGATACAAGTTCGAACGAGTCAAGAAAGATGCTACAAAAGTTTACAAGTAGTTTCCAAGTTGAAACGGGTCAAGAATGAAGCTACAAGTTGTTTTCACGGTTAAACTAGTCGAGAATGAAGCTATAAGTTGTTTCCAGGCTCGAACGAGTCAAGAATAATGCTACAAGAGGTTACAAGTTGTTTCCATGTTCAAAGCAGTCAAGATGAAGCTACAAGTTATTTCCATGTTCGAACGAGTCAAGAATGAAGCCTCAAATTGTTACGAATTGGTTTCATGTTCAAATGAGCCAAGAATGGTCCTACAAGAGTTTACAAGTTGTTTCCATCATAAACGAGTCAAAAATGAAGCTATAAGTTGTTTACAATTTCGAACAAGTCAAGAATGACGCTAGAAGAGTTTACAAGTTTGTTCCCTGTTCAAATGAGTCAAGAATGAAGCTACAACTTGTTTGCAAGTTCGAACGAGTCAAGAATGATCATACAAGAGTTTACAAGTTGTTTCCATATTCAAATGAGTCAAGAATGAAGCCACATGTTGTTTCCATGTTCGAACGAGTCAAGACACATGTTGTTACGAATTAGGTTTATGTTCAAATGAGCCAAGAATGGTCCCAGAAGAGTTATGTTGTTTCCACGTTCAACGGAGTCAAGAATGATGCTTACGAATTCGTTTCATGTTAAAATAAGCCAAGAATGGTCCTACATGAGTTTTCAAGTTGTTTCCATGTGCAAACGAGTCAATAATGAAGATACAAGTTCGAACGAGTCAAGAAAGATGCTACAAGAGTTTACAAGTAGTTTCCAAGTTGAAACGGGTCAAGAATGAAGCTACAAGTTGTTTTCACGGTTAAACTAGTCGAGAATGAAGCTATAAGTTGTTTCCAAGCTCGAATGAGTCAAGAATAATGCTACAAGAGGTTACAAGTTGTTTCCAAGTTCAAACAAGTCAAGATGAATCTACAAATTATTTCCATGTTCGAACGAGTCAAGAATGAAGCCTCAAATTGTTACGAATTGGTTACATGTTCAAATGAGCCAAGAATGGTCCTACAAGAGTTTACAAGTTGTTTCCATGATAAACGAGTCAAAAATGAAGTTATAAGTTGTTTACAATTTCGAACAAGTCAAGAATGACGCTAGAAAAGTTTACAAGTTTTTTCCCTGTTCAAATGAGTCAAGAATGAAGCTACAACTTGTTTGCAAGTTCGAACGAGTCAAGAATGATCATACAAGAGTTTACAAGTTGTTTCCATATTCAAATGAGTCAAGAATGAAGCCACATGTTGTTTCCATGTTCGAACGAGTCAAGAATGAAGCCACATGTTGTTACGAATTAGGTTCATGTTCAAATGAGCCAAGAATGGTCCCAGAAGAGTTATGTTGTTTCCATCTTCAACGGATTCAAGAATGAAGCTTACGAATTAGTTTCATGTTAAAATAAGCCAAGAATGGTCCTACATGAGTTTTCAAGTTGTTTCCATGTGCAAACGAGTCAATAATGAAGATACAAGTTCGAACGAGTCAAGAAAGATGCTACAAGAGTTTACAAGTAGTTTCCAAGTTGAAACGGGTCAAGAATGAAGCTACAAGTTGTTTTCACGGTTAAACTAGTCGAGAATGAAGCTATAAGTTGTTTCCAAGCTCGAACGAGTCAAGAATAATGCTACAAGAGGTTACAAGTTGTTTCCATGTTCAAAGCAGTCAAGATGAAGCTACAAGTTATTTCCATGTTCGAACGAGTCAAGAATGAAGCCTCAAATTGTTACGAATTGGTTTCATGTTCAAATGAGCCAAGAATGGTCCTACAAGAGTTTACAAGTTATTTCCATCATAAACGAGTCAAAAATGAAGCTATAAGTTGTTTACAATTTCGAACAAGTCAAGAATGACGCTAGAAGAGTTTACAAGTTTGTTCCCTGTTCAAATAAGTCAAGAATGAAGCTACAACTTGTTTGCAAGTTCGAACGAGTCAAGAATGATCATACAAGAGTTTACAAGTTGTTTCCATATTCAAATGAGTCAACAATGAAGCCACATGTTGTTTCCATGTTCGAACGAGTCAAGAATGAAGCCACATGTTGTTACGAATTAGGTTCATGTTCAAATGAGCCAAGAATGGTCCCAGAAGAGTTATGTTGTTTCCATCTTCAACGGATTCAAGAATGAAGCTTACGAATTCGTTTCATGTTAAAATAAGCCAAGTATGGTCCTACATGAGTTTCAAGTTGTTTCCATGTGCAAACGAGTCAATAATGAAGATACAAGTTCGAACGAGTCAAGAAAGATGCTACAAGAGTTTACAAGTAGTTTCCAAGTTGAAACGGGTCAAGAATGAAGCTACAAGTTGTTTTCACGGTTAAACTAGTCGAGAATGAAGCTATAAGTTGTTTCCAAGCTCGAACGAGTCAAGAATAATGCTACAAGAGGTTACAAGTTGTTTCCATGTTCAAAGCAGTCAAGATGAAGCTACAAGTTATTTCCATGTTCGAACGAGTCAAGAATGAAGCCTCAAATTGTTACGAATTGGTTTCATGTTCAAATGAGCCAAGAATGGTCCTACAAGAGTTTACAAGTTGTTTCCATCATAAACGAGTCAAAAATGAAGCTATAAGTTGTTTACAATTTCGAACAAGTCAAGAATGACGCTAGAAGAGTTTACAAGTTTGTTCCCTGTTCAAATGAGTCAAGAATGAAGCTACAACTTGTTTGCAAGTTTGAACGAGTCAAGAATGAAGCTACAACTTGTTTGCAAGTTCGAACGAGTCAAGAATGATCATACAAGAGTTTACAAGTTGTTTCCATATTCAAATGAGTCAAGAATGAAGCCACATGTTGTTTCCATGTTCGAACGAGTCAAGAATGAAGCCACATGTTGTTACGAATTAGGTTTATGTTCAAATGAGCCAAGAATGGTCCCAAAAGAGTTATGTTGTTTCCACGTTCAACGGAGTCAAGAATGATGCTTACGAATTCGTTTCATGTTAAAATAAGCCAAGAATGGTCCTACATGAGTTTTCAAGTTGTTTCCATGTGCAAACGAGTCAATAATGAAGATACAAGTTCGAACGAGTCAAGAAAGATGCTACAAGAGTTTACAAGTAGTTTCCAAGTTCAAACGGGTCAAGAATGAAGCTACAAGTTGTTTTCATGGTTAAACTAGTCGAGAATGAAGCTATAAGTTGTTTCCAAGCTCGAACGAGTCAAGAATAATGCTACAAGAGGTTACAAGTTGTTTCCATGTTCAAAGCAGTCAAGATGAAGCTACAAGTTATTTCCATGTTCGAACGAGTCAAGAATGAAGCCTCAAATTGTTACGAATTGGTTTCATGTTCAAATGAGCCAAGAATGGTCCTACAAGAGTTTACAAGTTGTTTCCATCATAAACGAGTCAAAAATGAAGCTATAAGTTGTTTACAATTTCGAACAAGTCAAGAATGACGCTAGAAGAGTTTACAAGTTTGTTCCCTGTTCAAATGAGTCAAGAATGAAGCTACAACTTGTTTGCAAGTTCGAACGAGTCAAGAATGATCATACAAGAGTTTACAAGTTGTTTCCATATTCAAATGAGTCAAGAATGAAGCCACATGTTGTTTCCATGTTCGAACGAGTCAAGAATGAAGCCACATGTTGTTACGAATTAGGTTTATGTTCAAATGAGCCAAGAATGGTCCCAAAAGAGTTATGTTGTTTCCACGTTCAACGGAGTCAAGAATGATGCTTACGAATTCGTTTCATGTTAAAATAAGCCAAGAATGGTCCTACATGAGTTTTCAAGTTGTTTCCATGTGCAAACGAGTCAATAATGAAGATACAAGTTCGAACGAGTCAAGAAAGATGCTACAAGAGTTTACAAGTAGTTTCCAAGTTCAAACGGGTCAAGAATGAAGCTACAAGTTGTTTTCACGGTTAAACTAGTCGGGAATGAAGCTATAAGTTGTTTCCAAGCTCGAACGAGTCAAGAATAATGCTACAAGAGGTTACAAGTTGTTTCCATGTTCAAAGCAGTCAAGATGAAGCTACAAGTTATTTCCATGTTCGAACGAGTCAAGAATGAAGCCTCAAATTGTTACGAATTGGTTTCATGTTCAAATGAGCCAAGAATGGTCCTACAAGAGTTTACAAGTTGTTTCCATCATAAACGAGTCAAAAATGAAGCTATAAGTTGTTTACAATTTCGAACAAGTCAAGAATGACGCTAGAAGAGTTTACAAGTTTGTTCCCTGTTCAAATGAGTCAAGAATGAAGCTACAACTTGTTTGCAGGTTCGAACGAGTCAAGAATGAAGCTACAACTTGTTTGCAAGTTCGAACGAGTCAAGAATGATCATACAAGAGTTTACAAGTTGTTTCCATATTCAAATGAGTCAAGAATGAAGCCACATGTTGTTTCCATGTTCGAACGAGTCAAGAATGAAGCCACATGTTGTTACGAATTAGGTTTATGTTCAAATGAGCCAAGAATGGTCCCAGAAGAGTTATGTTGTTTCCACGTTCAACGGAGTCAAGAATGATGCTTACGAATTCGTTTCATGTTAAAATAAGCCAAGAATGGTCCTACATGAGTTTTCAAGTTGTTTCCATGTGCAAACGAGTCAATAATGAAGATACAAGTTCGAACGAGTCAAGAAAGATGCTACAAGAGTTTACAAGTAGTTTCCAAGTTGAAACGGGTCAAGAATGAAGCTACAAGTTGTTTTCACGGTTAAACTAGTCGAGAATGAAGCTATAAGTTGTTTCCAAGCTCGAATGAGTCAAGAATAATGCTACAAGAGGTTACAAGTTGTTTCCAAGTTCAAACAAGTCAAGATGAATCTACAAATTATTTCCATGTTCGAACGAGTCAAGAATGAAGCCTCAAATTGTTACGAATTGGTTTCATGTTCAAATGAGCCAAGAATGGTCCTACAAGAGTTTACAAGTTGTTTCCATGATAAACGAGTCAAAAATGAAGTTATAAGTTGTTTACAATTTCGAACAAGTCAAGAATGACGCTAGAAGAGTTTACAAGTTTTTTCCCTGTTCAAATGAGTCAAGAATGAAGCTACAACTTGTTTGCAAGTTCGAACGAGTCAAGAATGATCATACAAGAGTTTACAAGTTGTTTCCATATTCAAATGAGTCAAGAATGAAGCCACATGTTGTTTCCATATTCGAACGAGTCAAGAATGAAGCCACATGTTGTTACGAATTAGGTTCATGTTCAAATGAGCCAAGAATGGTCCCAGAAGAGTTATGTTGTTTCCATCTTCAACGGATTCAAGAATGAAGCTTACGAATTAGTTTCATGTTAAAATAAGCCAAGAATGGTCCTACATGAGTTTTCAAGTTGTTTCCATGTGCAAACGAGTCAATAATGAAGATACAAGTTCGAACGAGTCAAGAAAGATGCTACAAGAGTTTACAAGTAGTTTCCAAGTTGAAACGGGTCAAGAATGAAGCTACAAGTTGTTTTCACGGTTAAACTAGTCGAGAATGAAGCTATAAGTTGTTTCCAAGCTCGAACGAGTCAAGAATAATGCTACAAGAGGTTACAAGTTGTTTCCATGTTCAAAGCAGTCAAGATGAAGCTACAAGTTATTTCCATGTTCGAACGAGTCAAGAATGAAGCCTCAAATTGTTACGAATTGGTTTCATGTTCAAATGAGCCAAGAATGGTCCTACAAGAGTTTACAAGTTATTTCCATCATAAACGAGTCAAAAATGAAGCTATAAGTTGTTTACAATTTCGAACAAGTCAAGAATGACGCTAGAAGAGTTTACAAGTTTGTTCCCTGTTCAAATAAGTCAAGAATGAAGCTACAACTTGTTTGCAAGTTCGAACGAGTCAAGAATGATCATACAAGAGTTTACAAGTTGTTTCCATATTCAAATGAGTCAACAATGAAGCCACATGTTGTTACGAATTAGGTTCATGTTCAAATGAGCCAAGAATGGTCCCAAAAGAGTTATGTTGTTTCCACGTTCAACGGAGTCAAGAATGATGCTTACGAATTCGTTTCATGTTAAAATAAGCCAAGAATGGTCCTACATGAGTTTCAAGTTGTTTCCATGTGCAAACGAGTCAATAATGAAGATACAAGTTCGAACGAGTCAAGAAAGATGCTACAAGAGTTTACAAGTAGTTTCCAAGTTGAAACGGGTCAAGAATGAAGCTACAAGTTGTTTTCACGGTTAAACTAGTCGAGAATGAAGCTATAAGTTGTTTCCAAGCTCGAACGAGTCAAGAATAATGCTACAAGAGGTTACAAGTTGTTTCCATGTTCAAAGCAGTCAAGATGAAGCTACAAGTTATTTCCATGTTCGAACGAGTCAAGAATGAAGCCTCAAATTGTTACGAATTGGTTTCATGTTCAAATGAGCCAAGAATGGTCCTACAAGAGTTTACAAGTTGTTTCCATCATAAACGAGTCAAAAATGAAGCTATAAGTTGTTTACAATTTCGAACAAGTCAAGAATGACGCTAGAAGAGTTTACAAGTTTGTTCCCTGTTCAAATGAGTCAAGAATGAAGCTACAACTTGTTTGCAAGTTCGAACGAGTCAAGAATGAAGCTACAACTTGTTTGCAAGTTCGAACGAGTCAAGAATGATCATACAAGAGTTTACAAGTTGTTTCCATATTCAAATGAGTCAAGAATGAAGCCACATGTTGTTTCCATGTTCGAACGAGTCAAGAATGAAGCCACATGTTGTTACGAATTAGGTTTATGTTCAAATGAGCCAAGAATGGTCCCAAAAGAGTTATGTTGTTTCCACGTTCAACGGAGTCAAGAATGATGCTTACGAATTCGTTTCATGTTAAAATAAGCCAAGAATGGTCCTACATGAGTTTTCAAGTTGTTTCCATGTGCAAACGAGTCAATAATGAAGATACAAGTTCGAACGAGTCAAGAAAGATGCTACAAGAGTTTACAAGTAGTTTCCAAGTTCAAACGGGTCAAGAATGAAGCTACAAGTTGTTTTCACGGTTAAACTAGTCGGGAATGAAGCTATAAGTTGTTTCCAAGCTCGAACGAGTCAAGAATAATGCTACAAGAGGTTACAAGTTGTTTCCATGTTCAAAGCAGTCAAGATGAAGCTACAAGTTATTTCCATGTTCGAACGAGTCAAGAATGAAGCCTCAAATTGTTACGAATTGGTTTCATGTTCAAATGAGCCAAGAATGGTCCTACAAGAGTTTACAAGTTGTTTCCATCATAAACGAGTCAAAAATGAAGCTATAAGTTGTTTACAATTTCGAACAAGTCAAGAATGACGCTAGAAGAGTTTACAAGTTTGTTCCCTGTTCAAATGAGTCAAGAATGAAGCTACAACTTGTTTGCAAGTTCGAACGAGTCAAGAATGATCATACAAGAGTTTACAAGTTGTTTCCATATTCAAATGAGTCAAGAATGAAGCCACATGTTGTTTCCATGTTCGAACGAGTCAAGAATGAAGCCACATGTTGTTACGAATTAGGTTTATGTTCAAATGAGCCAAGAATGGTCCCAGAAGAGTTATGTTGTTTCCACGTTCAACGGAGTCAAGAATGATGCTTACGAATTCGTTTCATGTTAAAATAAGCCAAGAATGGTCCTACATGAGTTTTCAAGTTGTTTCCATGTGCAAACGAGTCAATAATGAAGATACAAGTTCGAACGAGTCAAGAAAGATGCTACAAGAGTTTACAAGTAGTTTCCAAGTTCAAACGGGTCAAGAATGAAGCTACAAGTTGTTTTCACGGTTAAACTAGTCGAGAATGAAGCTATAAGTTGTTTCCAAGCTCGAATGAGTCAAGAATAATGCTACAAGAGGTTACAAGTTGTTTCCAAGTTCAAACAAGTCAAGATGAATCTACAAATTATTTCCATGTTCGAACGAGTCAAGAATGAAGCCTCAAATTGTTACGAATTGGTTTCATGTTCAAATGAGCCAAGAATGGTCCTACAAGAGTTTACAAGTTGTTTCCATGATAAACGAGTCAAAAATGAAGTTATAAGTTGTTTACAATTTCGAACAAGTCAAGAATGACGCTAGAAGAGTTTACAAGTTTTTTCCCTGTTCAAATGAGTCAAGAATGAAGCTACAACTTGTTTGCAAGTTCGAACGAGTCAAGAATGATCATACAAGAGTTTACAAGTTGTTTCCATATTCAAATGAGTCAACAATGAAGCCACATGTTGTTACGAATTAGGTTCATGTTCAAATGAGCCAAGAATGGTCCCAAAAGAGTTATGTTGTTTCCACGTTCAACGGAGTCAAGAATGATGCTTACGAATTCGTTTCATGTTAAAATAAGCCAAGAATGGTCCTACATGAGTTTCAAGTTGTTTCCATGTGCAAACGAGTCAATAATGAAGATACAAGTTCGAACGAGTCAAGAAAGATGCTACAAGAGTTTACAAGTAGTTTCCAAGTTGAAACGGGTCAAGAATGAAGCTACAAGTTGTTTTCACGGTTAAACTAGTCGAGAATGAAGCTATAAGTTGTTTCCAAGCTCGAACGAGTCAAGAATAATGCTACAAGAGGTTACAAGTTGTTTCCATGTTCAAAGCAGTCAAGATGAAGCTACAAGTTATTTCCATGTTCGAACGAGTCAAGAATGAAGCCTCAAATTGTTACGAATTGGTTTCATGTTCAAATGAGCCAAGAATGGTCCTACAAGAGTTTACAAGTTATTTCCATCATAAACGAGTCAAAAATGAAGCTATAAGTTGTTTACAATTTCGAACAAGTCAAGAATGACGCTAGAAGAGTTTACAAGTTTGTTCCCTGTTCAAATAAGTCAAGAATGAAGCTACAACTTGTTTGCAAGTTCGAACGAGTCAAGAATGATCATACAAGAGTTTACAAGTTGTTTCCATATTCAAATGAGTCAACAATGAAGCCACATGTTGTTACGAATTAGGTTCATGTTCAAATGAGCCAAGAATGGTCCCAAAAGAGTTATGTTGTTTCCACGTTCAACGGAGTCAAGAATGATGCTTACGAATTCGTTTCATGTTAAAATAAGCCAAGAATGGTCCTACATGAGTTTCAAGTTGTTTCCATGTGCAAACGAGTCAATAATGAAGATACAAGTTCGAACGAGTCAAGAAAGATGCTACAAGAGTTTACAAGTAGTTTCCAAGTTGAAACGGGTCAAGAATGAAGCTACAAGTTGTTTTCACGGTTAAACTAGTCGAGAATGAAGCTATAAGTTGTTTCCAAGCTCGAACGAGTCAAGAATAATGCTACAAGAGGTTACAAGTTGTTTCCATGTTCAAAGCAGTCAAGATGAAGCTACAAGTTATTTCCATGTTCGAACGAGTCAAGAATGAAGCCTCAAATTGTTACGAATTGGTTTCATGTTCAAATGAGCCAAGAATGGTCCTACAAGAGTTTACAAGTTGTTTCCATCATAAACGAGTCAAAAATGAAGCTATAAGTTGTTTACAATTTCGAACAAGTCAAGAATGACGCTAGAAGAGTTTACAAGTTTGTTCCCTGTTCAAATGAGTCAAGAATGAAGCTACAACTTGTTTGCAAGTTCGAACGAGTCAAGAATGAAGCTACAACTTGTTTGCAAGTTCGAACGAGTCAAGAATGATCATACAAGAGTTTACAAGTTGTTTCCATATTCAAATGAGTCAAGAATGAAGCCACATGTTGTTTCCATGTTCGAACGAGTCAAGAATGAAGCCACATGTTGTTACGAATTAGGTTTATGTTCAAATGAGCCAAGAATGGTCCCAAAAGAGTTATGTTGTTTCCACGTTCAACGGAGTCAAGAATGATGCTTACGAATTCGTTTCATGTTAAAATAAGCCAAGAATGGTCCTACATGAGTTTTCAAGTTGTTTCCATGTGCAAACGAGTCAATAATGAAGATACAAGTTCGAACGAGTCAAGAAAGATGCTACAAGAGTTTACAAGTAGTTTCCAAGTTCAAACGGGTCAAGAATGAAGCTACAAGTTGTTTTCACGGTTAAACTAGTCGGGAATGAAGCTATAAGTTGTTTCCAAGCTCGAACGAGTCAAGAATAATGCTACAAGAGGTTACAAGTTGTTTCCATGTTCAAAGCAGTCAAGATGAAGCTACAAGTTATTTCCATGTTCGAACGAGTCAAGAATGAAGCCTCAAATTGTTACGAATTGGTTTCATGTTCAAATGAGCCAAGAATGGTCCTACAAGAGTTTACAAGTTGTTTCCATCATAAACGAGTCAAAAATGAAGCTATAAGTTGTTTACAATTTCGAACAAGTCAAGAATGACGCTAGAAGAGTTTACAAGTTTGTTCCCTGTTCAAATGAGTCAAGAATGAAGCTACAACTTGTTTGCAAGTTCGAACGAGTCAAGAATGATCATACAAGAGTTTACAAGTTGTTTCCATATTCAAATGAGTCAAGAATGAAGCCACATGTTGTTTCCATGTTCGAACGAGTCAAGAATGAAGCCACATGTTGTTACGAATTAGGTTTATGTTCAAATGAGCCAAGAATGGTCCCAGAAGAGTTATGTTGTTTCCACGTTCAACGGAGTCAAGAATGATGCTTACGAATTCGTTTCATGTTAAAATAAGCCAAGAATGGTCCTACATGAGTTTTCAAGTTGTTTCCATGTGCAAACGAGTCAATAATGAAGATACAAGTTCGAACGAGTCAAGAAAGATGCTACAAGAGTTTACAAGTAGTTTCCAAGTTCAAACGGGTCAAGAATGAAGCTACAAGTTGTTTTCACGGTTAAACTAGTCGAGAATGAAGCTATAAGTTGTTTCCAAGCTCGAATGAGTCAAGAATAATGCTACAAGAGGTTACAAGTTGTTTCCAAGTTCAAACAAGTCAAGATGAATCTACAAATTATTTCCATGTTCGAACGAGTCAAGAATGAAGCCTCAAATTGTTACGAATTGGTTTCATGTTCAAATGAGCCAAGAATGGTCCTACAAGAGTTTACAAGTTGTTTCCATGATAAACGAGTCAAAAATGAAGTTATAAGTTGTTTACAATTTCGAACAAGTCAAGAATGACGCTAGAAGAGTTTACAAGTTTTTTCCCTGTTCAAATGAGTCAAGAATGAAGCTACAACTTGTTTGCAAGTTCGAACGAGTCAAGAATGATCATACAAGAGTTTACAAGTTGTTTCCATATTCAAATGAGTCAACAATGAAGCCACATGTTGTTACGAATTAGGTTCATGTTCAAATGAGCCAAGAATGGTCCCAAAAGAGTTATGTTGTTTCCACGTTCAACGGAGTCAAGAATGATGCTTACGAATTCGTTTCATGTTAAAATAAGCCAAGAATGGTCCTACATGAGTTTCAAGTTGTTTCCATGTGCAAACGAGTCAATAATGAAGATACAAGTTCGAACGAGTCAAGAAAGATGCTACAAGAGTTTACAAGTAGTTTCCAAGTTGAAACGGGTCAAGAATGAAGCTACAAGTTGTTTTCACGGTTAAACTAGTCGAGAATGAAGCTATAAGTTGTTTCCAAGCTCGAACGAGTCAAGAATAATGCTACAAGAGGTTACAAGTTGTTTCCATGTTCAAAGCAGTCAAGATGAAGCTACAAGTTATTTCCATGTTCGAACGAGTCAAGAATGAAGCCTCAAATTGTTACGAATTGGTTTCATGTTCAAATGAGCCAAGAATGGTCCTACAAGAGTTTACAAGTTATTTCCATCATAAACGAGTCAAAAATGAAGCTATAAGTTGTTTACAATTTCGAACAAGTCAAGAATGACGCTAGAAGAGTTTACAAGTTTGTTCCCTGTTCAAATAAGTCAAGAATGAAGCTACAACTTGTTTGCAAGTTCGAACGAGTCAAGAATGATCATACAAGAGTTTACAAGTTGTTTCCATATTCAAATGAGTCAACAATGAAGCCACATGTTGTTACGAATTAGGTTCATGTTCAAATGAGCCAAGAATGGTCCCAAAAGAGTTATGTTGTTTCCACGTTCAACGGAGTCAAGAATGATGCTTACGAATTCGTTTCATGTTAAAATAAGCCAAGAATGGTCCTACATGAGTTTCAAGTTGTTTCCATGTGCAAACGAGTCAATAATGAAGATACAAGTTCGAACGAGTCAAGAAAGATGCTACAAGAGTTTACAAGTAGTTTCCAAGTTGAAACGGGTCAAGAATGAAGCTACAAGTTGTTTTCACGGTTAAACTAGTCGAGAATGAAGCTATAAGTTGTTTCCAAGCTCGAACGAGTCAAGAATAATGCTACAAGAGGTTACAAGTTGTTTCCATGTTCAAAGCAGTCAAGATGAAGCTACAAGTTATTTCCATGTTCGAACGAGTCAAGAATGAAGCCTCAAATTGTTACGAATTGGTTTCATGTTCAAATGAGCCAAGAATGGTCCTACAAGAGTTTACAAGTTGTTTCCATCATAAACGAGTCAAAAATGAAGCTATAAGTTGTTTACAATTTCGAACAAGTCAAGAATGACGCTAGAAGAGTTTACAAGTTTGTTCCCTGTTCAAATGAGTCAAGAATGAAGCTACAACTTGTTTGCAAGTTCGAACGAGTCAAGAATGAAGCTACAACTTGTTTGCAAGTTCGAACGAGTCAAGAATGATCATACAAGAGTTTACAAGTTGTTTCCATATTCAAATGAGTCAAGAATGAAGCCACATGTTGTTTCCATGTTCGAACGAGTCAAGAATGAAGCCACATGTTGTTACGAATTAGGTTTATGTTCAAATGAGCCAAGAATGGTCCCAAAAGAGTTATGTTGTTTCCACGTTCAACGGAGTCAAGAATGATGCTTACGAATTCGTTTCATGTTAAAATAAGCCAAGAATGGTCCTACATGAGTTTTCAAGTTGTTTCCATGTGCAAACGAGTCAATAATGAAGATACAAGTTCGAACGAGTCAAGAAAGATGCTACAAGAGTTTACAAGTAGTTTCCAAGTTCAAACGGGTCAAGAATGAAGCTACAAGTTGTTTTCACGGTTAAACTAGTCGGGAATGAAGCTATAAGTTGTTTCCAAGCTCGAACGAGTCAAGAATAATGCTACAAGAGGTTACAAGTTGTTTCCATGTTCAAAGCAGTCAAGATGAAGCTACAAGTTATTTCCATGTTCGAACGAGTCAAGAATGAAGCCTCAAATTGTTACGAATTGGTTTCATGTTCAAATGAGCCAAGAATGGTCCTACAAGAGTTTACAAGTTGTTTCCATCATAAACGAGTCAAAAATGAAGCTATAAGTTGTTTACAATTTCGAACAAGTCAAGAATGACGCTAGAAGAGTTTACAAGTTTGTTCCCTGTTCAAATGAGTCAAGAATGAAGCTACAACTTGTTTGCAAGTTCGAACGAGTCAAGAATGATCATACAAGAGTTTACAAGTTGTTTCCATATTCAAATGAGTCAAGAATGAAGTCACATGTTGTTTCCATGTTCGAACGAGTCAAGAATGAAGCCACATGTTGTTACGAATTAGGTTTATGTTCAAATGAGCCAAGAATGGTCCCAGAAGAGTTATGTTGTTTCCACGTTCAACGGAGTCAAGAATGATGCTTACGAATTCGTTTCATGTTAAAATAAGCCAAGAATGGTCCTACATGAGTTTTCAAGTTGTTTCCATGTGCAAACGAGTCAATAATGAAGATACAAGTTCGAACGAGTCAAGAAAGATGCTACAAGAGTTTACAAGTAGTTTCCAAGTTGAAACGGGTCAAGAATGAAGCTACAAGTTGTTTTCACGGTTAAACTAGTCGAAAATGAAGCTATAAGTTGTTTCCAAGCTCGAACGAGTCAAGAATAATGCTACAAGAGGTTACAAGTTGTTTCCATGTTCAAAGCAGTCAAGATCTACAAGTTATTTCCATGTTCGAACGAGTCAAGAATGAAGCCTCAAATTGTTACGAATTGGTTTCATGTTCAAATGAGCCAAGAATGGTCCTACAAGAGTTTACAAGTTGTTTCCATCATAAACGAGTCAAAAATGAAGCTATAAGTTGTTTACAATTTCGAACAAGTCAAGAATGACGCTAGAAGAGTTTACAAGTTTGTTCCCTGTTCAAATGAGTCAAGAATGAAGCTACAACTTGTTTGCAAGTTCGAACGAGTCAAGAATGATCATACAAGAGTTTACAAGTTGTTTCCATATTCAAATGAGTCAAGAATGAAGCCACATGTTGTTTCCATGTTCGAACGAGTCAAGAATGAAGCCACATGTTGTTACGAATTAGGTTTATGTTCAAATGAGCCAAGAATGGTCCCAGAAGAGTTATGTTGTTTCCACGTTCAACGGAGTCAAGAATGATGCTTACGAATTCGTTTCATGTTAAAAATAAGCCAAGAATGGTCCTACATGAGTTTTCAAGTTGTTTCCATGTGCAAACGAGTCAATAATGAAGATACAAGTTCGAACGAGTCAAGAAAGATGCTACAAGAGTTTACAAGTAGTTTCCAAGTTGAAACGGGTCAAGAATGAAGCTACAAGTTGTTTTCACGGTTAAACTAGTCGAGAATGAAGCTATAAGTTGTTTCCAAGCTCGAATGAGTCAAGAATAATGCTATAAGAGGTTACAAGTTGTTTCCAAGTTCAAACAAGTCAAGATGAATCTACAAAATATTTCCATGTTCGAACGAGTCAAGAATGAAGCCTCAAATTGTTACGAATTGGTTTCATGTTCAAATGAGCCAAGAATGGTCCTACAAGAGTTTACAAGTTGTTTCCATGATAAACGAGTCAAAAATGAAGTTATAAGTTGTTTACAATTTCGAACAAGTCAAGAATGACGCTAGAAGAGTTTACAAGTTTTTTCCCTGTTCAAATGAGTCAAGAATGAAGCTACAACTTGTTTGCAAGTTCGAACGAGTCAAGAATGATCATACAAGAGTTTACAAGTTGTTTCCATATTCAAATGAGTCAAGAATGAAGCCACATGTTGTTTCCATGTTCGAACGAGTCAAGAATGAAGCCACATGTTGTTACGAATTAGGTTCATGTTCAAATGAGCCAAGAATGGTCCCAGAAGAGTTATGTTGTTTCCATCTTCAACGGATTCAAGAATGAAGCTTACGAATTCGTTTCATGTTAAAATAAGCCAAGTATGGTCCTACATGAGTTTCAAGTTGTTTCCATGTGCAAACGAGTCAATAATGAAGATACAAGTTCGAACGAGTCAAGAAAGATGCTACAAGAGTTTACAAGTAGTTTCCAAGTTGAAACGGGTCAAGAATGAAGCTACAAGTTGTTTTCACGGTTAAACTAGTCGAGAATGAAGCTATAAGTTGTTTCCAAGCTCGAACGAGTCAAGAATAATGCTACAAGAGGTTACAAGTTGTTTCCATGTTCAAAGCAGTCAAGATGAAGCTACAAGTTATTTCCATGTTCGAACGACTCAAGAATGAAGCCTCAAATTGTTACGAATTGGTTTCATGTTCAAATGAGCCAAGAATGGTCCTACAAGAGTTTACAAGTTGTTTCCATCATAAACGAGTCAAAAATGAAGCTATAAGTTGTTTACAATTTCGAACAAGTCAAGAATGACGCTAGAAGAGTTTACAAGTTTGTTCCCTGTTCAAATGAGTCAAGAATGAAGCTACAACTTGTTTGCAAGTTCGAACGAGTCAAGAATGAAGCTATAACTTGTTTGCAAGTTCGAACGAGTCAAGAATGATCATACAAGAGTTTACAAGTTGTTTCCATATTCAAATGAGTCAAGAATGAAGCCACATGTTGTTTCCATGTTCGAACGAGTCAAGAATGAAGCCACATGTTGTTACGAATTAGGTTTATGTTCAAATGAGCCAAGAATGGTCCCAAAAGAGTTATGTTGTTTCCACGTTCAACGGAGTCAAGAATGATGCTTACGAATTCGTTTCATGTTAAAATAAGCCAAGAATGGTCCTACATGAGTTTTCAAGTTGTTTCCATGTGCAAACGAGTCAATAATGAAGATACAAGTTCGAACGAGTCAAGAAAGATGCTACAAGAGTTTACAAGTAGTTTCCAAGTTCAAACGGGTCAAGAATGAAGCTACAAGTTGTTTTCACGGTTAAACTAGTCGGGAATGAAGCTATAAGTTGTTTCCAAGCTCGAACGAGTCAAGAATAATGCTACAAGAGGTTACAAGTTGTTTCCATGTTCAAAGCAGTCAAGATGAAGCTATAAGTTATTTCCATGTTCGAACGAGTCAAGAATGAAGCCTCAAATTGTTACGAATTAGTTTCATGTTCAAATGAGCCAAGAATGGTCCTACAAGAGTTTACAAGTTGTTTCCATCATAAACGAGTCAAAAATGAAGCTATAAGTTGTTTACAATTTCGAACAAGTCAAGAATGACGCTAGAAGAGTTTACAAGTTTGTTCCCTGTTCAAATGAGTCAAGAATGAAGCTACAACTTGTTTGCAAGTTCGAACGAGTCAAGAATGATCATACAAGAGTTTACAAGTTGTTTCCATATTCAAATGAGTTAAGAATGAAGCCACATGTTGTTTCCATGTTCGAACGAGTCAAGAATGAAGCCACATGTTGTTACGAATTAGGTTTATGTTCAAATGAGCCAAGAATGGTCCCAGAAGAGTTATGTTGTTTCCACGTTCAACGGAGTCAAGAATGATGCTTACGAATTCGTTTCATGTTAAAATAAGCCAAGAATGGTCCTACATGAGTTTTCAAGTTGTTTCCATGTGCAAACGAGTCAATAATGAAGATACAAGTTCGAACTAGTCAAGAAAGATGCTACAAGAGTTTACAAGTAGTTTCCAAGTTGAAACGGGTCAAGAATGAAGCTACAAGTTGTTTTCACGGTTAAACTAGTCGAGAATGAAGCTATAAGTTGTTTCCAAGCTCGAATGAGTCAAGAATAATGCTACAAGAGGTTACAAGTTGTTTCCAAGTTCAAACAAGTCAAGATGAATCTACAAATTATTTCCATGTTCGAACGAGTCAAGAATGAAGCCTCAAATTGTTACGAATTGGTTTCATGTTCAAATGAGCCAAGAATGGTCCTACAAGAGTTTACAAGTTGTTTCCATGATAAACGAGTCAAAAATGAAGTTATAAGTTGTTTACAATTTCGAACAAGTCAAGAATGACGCTAGAAGAGTTTACAAGTTTTTTCCCTGTTCAAATGAGTCAAGAATGAAGTTACAACTTGTTTGCAAGTTCGAACGAGTCAAGAATGATCATACAAGAGTTTACAAGTTGTTTCCATATTCAAATGAGTCAAGAATGAAGCCACATGTTGTTTCCATGTTCGAACGAGTCAAGAATGAAGCCACATGTTGTTACGAATTAGGTTCATGTTCAAATGAGCCAAGAATGGTCCCAGAAGAGTTATGTTGTTTCCATCTTCAACGGATTCAAGAATGAAGCTTACGAATTAGTTTCATGTTAAAATAAGCCAAGAATGGTCCTACATGAGTTTTCAAGTTGTTTCCATGTGCAAACGAGTCAATAATGAAGATACAAGTTCGAACGAGTCAAGAAAGATGCTACAAGAGTTTACAAGTAGTTTCCAAGTTGAAACGGGTCAAGAATGAAGCTACAAGTTGTTTTCACGGTTAAACTAGTCGAGAATGAAGCTATAAGTTGTTTCCAAGCTCGAACGAGTCAAGAATAATGCTACAAGAGGTTACAAGTTGTTTCCATGTTCAAAGCAGTCAAGATGAAGCTACAAGTTATTTCCATGTTCGAACGAGTCAAGAATGAAGCCTCAAATTGTTACGAATTGGTTTCATGTTCAAATGAGCCAAGAATGGTCCTACAAGAAACACAAGTTATTTCCATCATAAACGAGTCAAAAATGAAGCTATAAGTTGTTTACAATTTCGAACAAGTCAAGAATGACGCTAGAAGAGTTTACAAGTTTGTTCCCTGTTCAAATAAGTCAAGAATGAAGCTACAACTTGTTTGCAAGTTCGAACGAGTCAAGAATGATCATACAAGAGTTTACAAGTCGTTTCCATATTCAAATGAGTCAACAATGAAGCCACATGTTGTTTCCATGTTCGAACGAGTCAAGAATGAAGCCACATGTTGTTACGAATTAGGTTCATGTTCAAATGAGCCAAGAATGGTCCCAGAAGAGTTATGTTGTTTCCATCTTCAACGGATTCAAGAATGAAGGTTACGAATTCGTTTCATGTTAAAATAAGCCAAGAATGGTCCTACATGAGTTTCAAGTTGTTTCCATGTGCAAACGAGTCAATAATGAAGATACAAGTTCGAACGAGTCAAGAAAGATGCTACAAGAGTTTACAAGTAGTTTCCAAGTTGAAACGGGTCAAGAATGAAGCTACAAGTTGTTTTCACGGTTAAACTAGTCGAGAATGAAGCTATAAGTTGTTTCCAAGCTCGAACGAGTCAAGAATAATGCTACAAGAGGTTACAAGTTGTTTCCATGTTCAAAGCAGTCAAGATGAAGCTACAAGTTATTTCCATGTTCGAACGAGTCAAGAATGAAGCCTCAAATTGTTACGAATTGGTTTCATGTTCAAATGAGCCAAGAATGGTCCTACAAGAGTTTACAAGTTGTTTCCATCATAAACGAGTCAAAAATGAAGCTATAAGTTGTTTACAATTTCGAACAAGTCAAGAATGACGCTAGAAGAGTTTACAAGTTTGTTCCCTGTTCAAATGAGTCAAGAATGAAGCTACAACTTGTTTGCAAGTTCGAACGAGTCAAGAATGATCATACAAGAGTTTACAAGTTGTTTCCATATTCAAATGAGTTAAGAATGAAGCCACATGTTGTTTCCATGTTCGAACGAGTCAAGAATGAAGCCACATGTTGTTACGAATTAGGTTTATGTTCAAATGAGCCAAGAATGGTCCCAGAAGAGTTATGTTGTTTCCACGTTCAACGGAGTCAAGAATGATGCTTACGAATTCGTTTCATGTTAAAATAAGCCAAGAATGGTCCTACATGAGTTTTCAAGTTGTTTCCATGTGCAAACGAGTCAATAATGAAGATACAAGTTCGAACTAGTCAAGAAAGATGCTACAAGAGTTTACAAGTAGTTTCCAAGTTGAAACGGGTCAAGAATGAAGCTACAAGTTGTTTTCACGGTTAAACTAGTCGAGAATGAAGCTATAAGTTGTTTCCAAGCTCGAATGAGTCAAGAATAATGCTACAAGAGGTTACAAGTTGTTTCCAAGTTCAAACAAGTCAAGATGAATCTACAAATTATTTCCATGTTCGAACGAGTCAAGAATGAAGCCTCAAATTGTTACGAATTGGTTTCATGTTCAAATGAGCCAAGAATGGTCCTACAAGAGTTTACAAGTTGTTTCCATGATAAACGAGTCAAAAATGAAGTTATAAGTTGTTTACAATTTCGAACAAGTCAAGAATGACGCTAGAAGAGTTTACAAGTTTTTTCCCTGTTCAAATGAGTCAAGAATGAAGTTACAACTTGTTTGCAAGTTCGAACGAGTCAAGAATGATCATACAAGAGTTTACAAGTTGTTTCCATATTCAAATGAGTCAAGAATGAAGCCACATGTTGTTTCCATGTTCGAACGAGTCAAGAATGAAGCCACATGTTGTTACGAATTAGGTTCATGTTCAAATGAGCCAAGAATGGTCCCAGAAGAGTTATGTTGTTTCCATCTTCAACGGATTCAAGAATGAAGCTTACGAATTAGTTTCATGTTAAAATAAGCCAAGAATGGTCCTACATGAGTTTTCAAGTTGTTTCCATGTGCAAACGAGTCAATAATGAAGATACAAGTTCGAACGAGTCAAGAAAGATGCTACAAGAGTTTACAAGTAGTTTCCAAGTTGAAACGGGTCAAGAATGAAGCTACAAGTTGTTTTCACGGTTAAACTAGTCGAGAATGAAGCTATAAGTTGTTTCCAAGCTCGAACGAGTCAAGAATAATGCTACAAGAGGTTACAAGTTGTTTCCATGTTCAAAGCAGTCAAGATGAAGCTACAAGTTATTTCCATGTTCGAACGAGTCAAGAATGAAGCCTCAAATTGTTACGAATTGGTTTCATGTTCAAATGAGCCAAGAATGGTCCTACAAGAGTTTACAAGTTATTTCCATCATAAACGAGTCAAAAATGAAGCTATAAGTTGTTTACAATTTCGAACAAGTCAAGAATGACGCTAGAAGAGTTTACAAGTTTGTTCCCTGTTCAAATAAGTCAAGAATGAAGCTACAACTTGTTTGCAAGTTCGAACGAGTCAAGAATGATCATACAAGAGTTTACAAGTTGTTTCCATATTCAAATGAGTCAACAATGAAGCCACATGTTGTTTCCATGTTCGAACGAGTCAAGAATGAAGCCACATGTTGTTACGAATTAGGTTCATGTTCAAATGAGCCAAGAATGGTCCCAGAAGAGTTATGTTGTTTCCATCTTCAACGGATTCAAGAATGAAGGTTACGAATTCGTTTCATGTTAAAATAAGCCAAGAATGGTCCTACATGAGTTTCAAGTTGTTTCCATGTGCAAACGAGTCAATAATGAAGATACAAGTTCGAACGAGTCAAGAAAGATGCTACAAGAGTTTACAAGTAGTTTCCAAGTTGAAACGGGTCAAGAATGAAGCTACAAGTTGTTTTCACGGTTAAACTAGTCGAGAATGAAGCTATAAGTTGTTTCCAAGCTCGAACGAGTCAAGAATAATGCTACAAGAGGTTACAAGTTGTTTCCATGTTCAAAGCAGTCAAGATGAAGCTACAAGTTATTTCCATGTTCGAACGAGTCAAGAATGAAGCCTCAAATTGTTACGAATTGGTTTCATGTTCAAATGAGCCAAGAATGGTCCTACAAGAGTTTACAAGTTGTTTCCATCATAAACGAGTCAAAAATGAAGCTATAAGTTGTTTACAATTTCGAACAAGTCAAGAATGACGCTAGAAGAGTTTACAAGTTTGTTCCCTGTTCAAATGAGTCAAGAATGAAGCTACAACTTGTTTGCAAGTTCGAACGAGTCAAGAATGAAGCTACAACTTGTTTGCAAGTTCGAACGAGTCAAGAATGATCATACAAGAGTTTACAAGTTGTTTCCATATTCAAATGAGTCAAGAATGAAGCCACATGTTGTTTCCATGTTCGAACGAGTCAAGAATGAAGCCACTTGTTGTTACGAATTAGGTTCATGTTCAAATGAGCCAAGCATGGTCCCAGAAGAGTTATGTTGTTTCCACGTTCAACGGAGTCAAGAATGATGCTTACGAATTCGTTTCATGTTAAAATAAGCCAAGAATGGTCCTACATGAGTTTTCAAGTTGTTTCCATGTGCAAACGAGTCAATAATGAAGATACAAGTTCGAACGAGTCAAGAAAGATGCTACAAGAGTTTACAAGTAGTTTCCAAGTTGAAACGGGTCAAGAATGAAGCTACAAGTTGTTTTCACGGTTAAACTAGTCGAGAATGAAGCTATAAGTTGTTTCCAAGCTCGAACGAGTCAAGAATAATGCTACAAGAGGTTACAAGTTGTTTCCATGTTCAAAGCAGTCAAGATGAAGCTACAAGTTATTTCCATGTTCGAACGAGTCAAGAATGAAGCCTCAAATTGTTACGAATTGGTTTCATGTTCAAATGAGCCAAGAATGGTCCTACAAGAGTTTACAAGTTGTTTCCATGATAAACGAGTCAAAAATGAAGTTATAAGTTGTTTACAATTTCGAACAAGTCAAGAATGACGCTAGAAGAGTTTACAAGTTTTTTCCCTGTTCAAATGAGTCAAGAATGAAGCTACAACTTGTTTGCAAGTTCGAACGAGTCAAGAATGATCATACAAGAGTTTACAAGTTGTTTCCATATTCAAATGAGTCAAGAATGAAGCCACATGTTGTTTCCATGTTCGAACGAGTCAAGAATGAAGCCACATGTTGTTACGAATTAGGTTCATGTTCAAATGAGCCAAGAATGGTCCCAGAAGAGTTATGTTGTTTCCATCTTCAACGGATTCAAGAATGAAGCTTACGAATTAGTTTCATGTTAAAATAAGCCAAGAATGGTCCTACATGAGTTTTCAAGTTGTTTCCATGTGCAAACGAGTCAATAATGAAGATACAAGTTCGAACGAGTCAAGAAAGATGCTACAAGAGTTTACAAGTAGTTTCCAAGTTGAAACGGGTCAAGAATCAAGCTACAAGTTGTTTTCACGGTTAAACTAGTCGAGAATGAAGCTATAAGTTGTTTCCAAGCTCGAACGAGTCAAGAATAATGCTACAAGAGGTTACAAGTTGTTTCCATGTTCAAAGCAGTCAAGATGAAGCTACAAGTTATTTCCATGTTCGAACGAGTCAAGAATGAAGCCTCAAATTGTTACGAATTGGTTTCATGTTCAAATGAGCCAAGAATGGTCCTACAAGAGTTTACAAGTTATTTCCATCATAAACGAGTCAAAAATGAAGCTATAAGTTGTTTACAATTTCGAACAAGTCAAGAATGACGCTAGAAGAGTTTACAAGTTTGTTCCCTGTTCAAATAAGTCAAGAATGAAGCTACAACTTGTTTGCAAGTTCGAACGAGTCAAGAATGATCATACAAGAGTTTACAAGTTGTTTCCATGTTCAAATGAGTCAACAATGAAGCCACATGTTGTTTCCATGTTCGAACGAGTCAAGAATGAAGCCACATGTTGTTACGAATTAGGTTCATGTTCAAATGAGCCAAGAATGGTCCCAGAAGAGTTATGTTGTTTCCATCTTCAACGGATTCAAGAATGAAGCTTACGAATTCGTTTCATGTTAAAATAAGCCAAGTATGGTCCTACATGAGTTTCAAGTTGTTTCCATGTGCAAACGAGTCAATAATGAAGATACAAGTTCGAACGAGTCAAGAAAGATGCTACAAGAGTTTACAAGTAGTTTCCAAGTTGAAACGGGTCAAGAATGAAGCTACAAGTTGTTTTCACGGTTAAACTAGTCGAGAATGAAGCTATAAGTTGTTTCCAAGCTCGAACGAGTCAAGAATAATGCTACAAGAGGTTACAAGTTGTTTCCATGTTCAAAGCAGTCAAGATGAAGCTACAAGTTATTTCCATGTTCGAACGAGTCAAGAATGAAGCCTCAAATTGTTACGAATTGGTTTCATGTTCAAATGAGCCAAGAATGGTCCTACAAGAGTTTACAAGTTGTTTTCATCATAAACGAGTCAAAAATGAAGCTATAAGTTGTTTACAATTTCGAACAAGTCAAGAATGACGCTAGAAGAGTTTACAAGTTTGTTCCCTGTTCAAATGAGTCAAGAATGAAGCTACAACTTGTTTGCAAGTTCGAACGAGTCAAGAATGAAGCTACAACTTGTTTGCAAGTTCGAACGAGTCAAGAATGATCATACAAGAGTTTACAAGTTGTTTCCATATTCAAATGAGTCAAGAATGAAGCCACATGTTGTTTCCATGTTCGAACGAGTCAAGAATGAAGCCACTTGTTGTTACGAATTAGGTTCATGTTCAAATGAGCCAAGCATGGTCCCAGAAGAGTTATGTTGTTTCCACGTTCAACGGAGTCAAGAATGATGCTTACGAATTCGTTTCATGTTAAAATAAGCCAAGAATGGTCCTACATGAGTTTTCAAGTTGTTTCCATGTGCAAACGAGTCAATAATGAAGATACAAGTTCGAACGAGTCAAGAAAGATGCTACAAGAGTTTACAAGTAGTTTCCAAGTTGAAACGGGTCAAGAATGAAGCTACAAGTTGTTTTCACGGTTAAACTAGTCGAGAATGAAGCTATAAGTTGTTTCCAAGCTCGAACGAGACAAGAATAATGCTACAAGAGGTTACAAGTTGTTTCCATGTTCAAAGCAGTCAAGATGAAGCTACAAGTTATTTCCATGTTCGAACGAGTCAAGAATGAAGCCTCAAATTGTTACGAATTGGTTTCATGTTCAAATGAGCCAAGAATGGTCCTACAAGAGTTTACAAGTTGTTTCCATGATAAACGAGTCAAAAATGAAGTTATAAGTTGTTTACAATTTCGAACAAGTCAAGAATGACGCTAGAAGAGTTTACAAGTTTTTTCCCTGTTCAAATGAGTCAAGAATGAAGCTACAACTTGTTTGCAAGTTCGAACGAGTCAAGAATGATCATACAAGAGTTTACAAGTTGTTTCCATATTCAAATGAGTCAAGAATGAAGCCACATGTTGTTTCCATGTTCGAACGAGTCAAGAATGAAGCCACATGTTGTTACGAATTAGGTTCATGTTCAAATGAGCCAAGAATGGTCCCAGAAGAGTTATGTTGTTTCCATCTTCAACGGATTCAAGAATGAAGCTTACGAATTCGTTTCATGTTAAAATAAGCCAAGTATGGTCCTACATGAGTTTTCAAGTTGTTTCCATGTGCAAACGAGTCAATAATGAAGATACAAGTTCGAACGAGTCAAGAAAGATGCTACAAGAGTTTACAAGTAGTTTCCAAGTTCAAACGGGTCAAGAATGAAGCTACAAGTTGTTTTCACGGTTAAACTAGTCGAGAATGAAGCTATAAGTTGTTTCCAAGCTCGAACGAGTCAAGAATAATGCTACAAGAGGTTACAAGTTGTTTCCATGTTCAAAGCAGTCAAGATGAAGCTACAAGTTATTTCCATGTTCGAACGAGTCAAGAATGAAGCCTCAAATTGTTACGAATTGGTTTCATGTTCAAATGAGCCAAGAATGGTCCTACAAGAGTTTACAAGTTGTTTCCATCATAAACGAGTCAAAAATGAAGCTATAAGTTGTTTACAATTTCGAACAAGTCAAGAATGACGCTAGAAGAGTTTACAAGTTTGTTCCCTGTTCAAATGAGTCAAGAATGAAGCTACAACTTGTTTGCAAGTTCGAACGAGTCAAGAATGAAGCTACAACTTGTTTGCAAGTTCGAACGAGTCAAGAATGATCATACAAGAGTTTACAAGTTGTTTCCATATTCAAATGAGTCAAGAATGAAGCCACATGTTGTTTCCATGTTCGAACGAGTCAAGAATGAAGCCACATGTTGTTACGAATTAGGTTTATGTTCAAATGAGCCAAGAATGGTCCCAAAAGAGTTATGTTGTTTCCACGTTCAACGGAGTCAAGAATGATGCTTACGAATTCGTTTCATGTTAAAATAAGCCAAGAATGGTCCTACATGAGTTTTCAAGTTGTTTCCATGTGCAAACGAGTCAATAATGAAGATACAAGTTCGAACGAGTCAAGAAAGATGCTACAAGAGTTTACAAGTAGTTTCCAAGTTCAAACGGGTCAAGAATGAAGCTACAAGTTGTTTTCACGGTTAAACTAGTCGGGAATGAAGCTATAAGTTGTTTCCAAGCTCGAACGAGTCAAGAATAATGCTACAAGAGGTTACAAGTTGTTTCCATGTTCAAAGCAGTCAAGATGAAGCTACAAGTTATTTCCATGTTCGAACGAGTCAAGAATGAAGCCTCAAATTGTTACGAATTGGTTTCATGTTCAAATGAGCCAAGAATGGTCCTACAAGAGTTTACAAGTTGTTTCCATCATAAACGAGTCAAAAATGAAGCTATAAGTTGTTTACAATTTCGAACAAGTCAAGAATGACGCTAGAAGAGTTTACAAGTTTGTTCCCTGTTCAAATAGGTCAAGAATGAAGCTACAACTTGTTTGCAAGTTCGAACGAGTCAAGAATGATCATACAAGAGTTTACAAGTTGTTTCCATATTCAAATGAGTCAACAATGAAGCCACATGTTGTTTCCATGTTCGAACGAGTCAAGAATGAAGCCACATGTTGTTACGAATTAGGTTCATGTTCAAATGAGCCAAGAATGGTCCCAGAAGAGTTATGTTGTTTCCACGTTCAACGGAGTCAAGAATGATGCTTACGAATTCGTTTCATGTTAAAATAAGCCAAGAATGGTCCTACATGAGTTTTCAAGTTGTTTCCATGTGCAAACGAGTCAATAATGAAGATACAAGTTCGAACGAGTCAAGAAAGATGCTACAAGAGTTTACAAGTAGTTTCCAAGTTCAAACGGGTCAAGAATGAAGCTACAAGTTGTTTTCACGGTTAAACTAGTCGAGAATGAAGCTATAAGTTGTTTCCAAGCTCGAATGAGTCAAGAATAATGCTACAAGAGGTTACAAGTTGTTTCCAAGTTTAAACAAGTCAAGATGAAGCTACAAGTTATTTCCATGTTCGAACGAGTCAAGAATGAAGCCTCAAATTGTTACGAATTGGTTTCATGTTCAAATGAGCCAAGAATGGTCCTACAAGAGTTTACAAGTTGTTTCCATCATAAACGAGTCAAAAATGAAGCTATAAGTTGTTTACAATTTCGAACAAGTCAAGAATGACGCAAGAAGAGTTTACAAGTTTGTTCCCTGTTCAAATGAGTCAAGAATGAAGCTACAACTTGTTTGCAAGTTCGAACGAGTCAAGAATGATCATACAAGAGTTTACAAGTTGTTTCCATATTCAAATGAGTCAAGAATGAAGCCACATGTTGTTTCCATGTTCGAACGAGTCAAGAATGAAGCCACATGTTGTTACGAATTAGGTTTATGTTCAAATGAGCTAAGAATGGTCCCAGAAGAGTTATGTTGTTTCCATCTTCAACGGATTCAAGAATGAAGTTTACGAATTCGTTTCATGTTAAAATAAGCCAAGAATGGTCCTACATGAGTTTTCAAGTTGTTTCCATGTGCAAACGAGTCAATAATGAAGATACAAGTTCGAACGAGTCAAGAAAGATGCTACAAGAGTTTACAAGTAGTTTCCAAGTTCAAACGGGTCAAGAATGAAGCTACAAGTTGTTTTCACGGTTAAACTAGTCGAGAATGAAGCTATAAGTTGTTTCCAAGCTCGAACGAGTCAAGAATAATGCTACAAGTGGTTACAAGTTGTTTCCAAGTTTAAACAAGTCAAGATGAAGCTACAAGTTATTTCCATGTTCGAACGAGTCAAGAATGAAGCCTCAAATTGTTACGAATTGGTTTCATGTTCAAATGAGCCAAGAATGGTCCTACAAGAGTTTACAAGTTGTTTCCATCATAAACGAGTCAAAAATGAAGCTATAAGTTGTTTACAATTTAGAACAAGTCAAGAATGACGCTAGAAGAGTTTACAAGTTTGTTCCCTGTTCAAATGAGTCAAGAATGAAGCTACAACTTGTTTGCAAGTTCGAACGAGTCAAGAATGATCATACAAGAGTTTACAAGTTGTTTCCATATTCAAATGAGTCAAGAATGAAGCCACATGTTGTTTCCATGTTCGAACGAGTCAAGAATGAAGCCACATGTTGTTACGAATTAGGTTTATGTTCAAATGAGCCAAGAATGGTCCCAGAAGAGTTATGTTGTTTCCACGTTCAACGGAGTCAAGAATGATGCTTACGAATTCAATTCATGTTAAAATATGCCAAGAATGGTCCTACATGAGTTTTCAAGTTGTTTCCATGTGCAAACGAGTCAATAATGAAGATACAAGTTCGAACGAGTCAAGAAAGATGCTACAAGAGTTTACAAGTAGTTTCCAAGTTCAAACGGGTCAAGAATGAAGCTACAAGTTGTTTTCACGGTTAAACTAGTCGAGAATGAAGCTATAAGTTGTTTCCAAGCTCGAACGAGTCAAGAATAATGCTACAAGAGGTTACAAGTTGTTTCCAAGTTTAAACAAGTCAAGATGAAGCTACAAGTTATTTCCATGTTCGAACGAGTCAAGAATGAAGCCTCAAATTGTTACGAATTGGTTTCATGTTCAAATGAGCCAAGAATGGTCCTACAAGAGTTTACAAGTTGTTTCCATCATAAACGAGTCAAAAATGAAGCTATAAGTTGTTTACAATTTCGAACAAGTCAAGAATGACGCTAGAAGAGTTTACAAGTTTGTTCCCTGTTCAAATGAGTCAAGAATGAAGCTACAACTTGTTTGCAAGTTCGAACGAGTCAAGAATGATCATACAAGAGTTTACATGTTGTTTCCATGTTCGAACGAGTCAAGAATGAAGCCACATGTTGTTTCCATGTTCGAACGAGTCAAGAATGAAGCCACATGTTGTTACGAATTAGGTTTATGTTCAAATGAGCCAAGAATGGTCCCAGAAGAGTTATGTTGTTTCCACGTTCAACGGAGTCAAGAATGATGCTTACGAATTCGTTTCATGTTAAAATAAGCCAAGAATGGTCCTACATGAGTTTTCAAGTTGTTTCCATGTGCAAACGAGTCAATAATGAAGATACAAGTTCGAACGAGTCAAGAAAGATGCTACAAGAGTTTACAAGTAGTTTCCAAGTTCAAACGGGTCAAGAATGAAGCTACAAGTTGTTTTCACGGTTAAACTAGTCGAGAATGAAGCTATAAGTTGTTTCCAAGCTCGAATGAGTCAAGAATAATGCTACAAGAGGTTACAAGTTGTTTCCAAGTTTAAACAAGTCAAGATGAAGCTACAAGTTATTTCCATGTTCGAACGAGTCAAGAATGAAGCCTCAAAGTGTTACGAATTGGTTTCATGTTCAAATGAGCCAAGAATGGTCCTACAAGAGTTTACAAGTTGTTTCCATCCTAAACGAGTCAAAAATGAAGCTATAAGTTGTTTACAATTTCGAACAAGTCAAGAATGACGCAAGAAGAGTTTACAAGTTTGTTCCCTGTTCAAATGAGTCAAGAATGAAGCTACAACTTGTTTGCAAGTTCGAACGAGTCAAGAATCATCATACAAGAGTTTACAAGTTGTTTCCATATTCAAATGAGTCAAGAATGAAGCCACATGTTGTTTCCATGTTCGAACGAGTCAAGAATGAAGCCACATGTTGTTACGAATTAGGTTTATGTTCAAATGAGCTAAGAATGGTCCCAGAAGAGTTATGTTGTTTCCATCTTCAACGGATTCAAGAATGAAGCTTACGAATTATTTTCATGTTAAAATAAGCCAAGAATGGTCCTACATGAGTTTTCAAGTTGTTTCCATGTGCAAACGAGTCAATAATGAAGATACAAGTTCGAACGAGTCAAGAAAGATGCTACAAGAGTTTACAAGTAGTTTCCAAGTTCAAACGGGTCAAGAATGAAGCTACAAGTTGTTTTCACGGTTAAACTAGTCGAGAATGAAGCTATAAGTTGTTTCCAAGCTCGAACGAGTCAAGAATAATGCTACAAGTGGTTACAAGTTGTTTCCAAGTTTAAACAAGTCAAGATGAAGCTACAAGTTATTTCCATGTTCGAACGAGTCAAGAATGAAGCCTCAAATTGTTACGAATTGGTTTCATGTTCAAATGAGCCAAGAATGGTCCTACAAGAGTTTACAAGTTGTTTCCATCATAAACGAGTCAAAAATGAAGCTATAAGTTGTTTACAATTTCGAACAAGTCAAGAATGACGCTAGAAGAGTTTACAAGTTTGTTCCCTGTTCAAATGAGTCAAGAATGAAGCTACAACTTGTTTGCAAGTTCGAACGAGTCAAGAATGATCATACAAGAGTTTACAAGTTGTTTCCATATTCAAATGAGTCAAGAATGAAGCCACATGTTGTTTCCATGTTCGAACGAGTCAAGAATGAAGCCACATGTTGTTACGAATTAGGTTTATGTTCAAATGAGCCAAGAATGGTCCCAGAAGAGTTATGTTGTTTCCACGTTCAACGGAGTCAAGAATGATGCTTACGAATTCGTTTCATGTTAAAATAAGCCAAGAATGGTCCTACATGAGTTTTCAAGTTGTTTCCATGTGCAAACGAGTCAATAATGAAGATACAAGTTCGAACGAGTCAAGAAAGATGCTACAAGAGTTTACAAGTAGTTTCCAAGTTCAAACGGGTCAAGAATGAAGCTACAAGTTGTTTTCAGGGTTAAACAAGTCGAGAATGAAGCTATAAGTTGTTTCCAAGCTCGAATGAGTCAAGAATAATGCTACAAGAGGTTACAAGTTGTTTCCAAGTTTAAACAAGTCAAGATGAAGCTACAAGTTATTTCCATGTTCGAACGAGTCAAGAATGAAGCCTCAAATTGTTACGAATTGGTTTCATGTTCAAATGAGCCAAGAATGGTCCTACAAGAGTTTACAAGTTGTTTCCATCATAAACGAGTCAAAAATGAAGCTATAAGTTGTTTACAATTTCGAACAAGTCAAGAATGACGCAAGAAGAGTTTACAAGTTTGTTCCCTGTTCAAATGAGTCAAGAATGAAGCTACAACTTGTTTGCAAGTTCGAACGAGTCAAGAATGATCATACAAGAGTTTACAAGTTGTTTCCATATTCAAATGAGTCAAGAATGAAGCCACATGTTGTTTCCATGTTCGAACGAGTCAAGAATGAAGCCACATGTTGTTACGAATTAGGTTTATGTTCAAATGAGCTAAGAATGGTCCCAGAAGAGTTATGTTGTTTCCATCTTCAACGGATTCAAGAATGAAGCTTACGAATTCGTTTCATGTTAAAATAAGCCAAGAATGGTCCTACATGAGTTTTCTAGTTGTTTCCATGTGCAAACGAGTCAATAATGAAGATACAAGTTCGAACGAGTCAAGAAAGATGCTACAAGAGTTTACAAGTAGTTTCCAAGTTCAAACGGGTCAAGAATGAAGCTACAAGTTGTTTTCACGGTTAAACTAGTCGAGAATGAAGCTATAAGTTGTTTCCAAGCTCGAACGAGTAAAGATTAATGCTACAAGTGGTTACAAGTTGTTTCCAAGTTTAAACAAGTCAAGATGAAGCTACAAGTTATTTCCATGTTCGAACGAGTCAAGAATGAAGCCTCAAATTGTTACGAATTGGTTTTATGTTCAAATGAGCCAAGAATGGTCCTACAAGAGTTTACAAGTTGTTTCCATCATAAACGAGTCAAAAATGAAGCTATAAGTTGTTTACAATTTAGAACAAGTCAAGAATGACGCTAGAAGAGTTTACAAGTTTGTTCCCTGTTCAAATGAGTCAAGAATGAAGCTACAACTTGTTTGCAAGTTCGAACGAGTCAAGAATGATCATACAAGAGTTTACAAGTTGTTTCCATATTCAAATGAGTCAAGAATGAAGCCACATGTTGTTTCCATGTTCGAACGAGTCAAGAATGAAGCCACATGTTGTTACGAATTAGGTTTATGTTCAAATGAGCCAAGAATGGTCCCAGAAGAGTTATGTTGTTTCCACGTTCAACGGAGTCAAGAATGATGCTTACGAATTCAATTCATGTTAAAATATGCCAAGAATGGTCCTACATGAGTTTTCAAGTTGTTTCCATGTGCAAACGAGTCAATAATGAAGATACAAGTTCGAACAAGTCAAGAAAGATGCTACAAGAGTTTACAAGTAGTTTCCAAGTTCAAACGGGTCAAGAATGAAGCTACAAGTTGTTTTCACGGTTAAACTAGTCGAGAATGAAGCTATAAGTTGTTTCCAAGCTCGAACGAGTCAAGAATAATGCTACAAGAGGTTACAAGTTGTTTCCAAGTTTAAACAAGTCAAGATGAAGCTACAAGTTATTTCCATGTTCGAACGAGTCAAGAATGAAGCCTCAAATTGTTACGAATTGGTTTCATGTTCAAATGAGCCAAGAATGGTCCTACAAGAGTTTACAAGTTGTTTCCATCATAAACGAGTCAAAAATGAAGCTATAAGTTGTTTACAATTTCGAACAAGTCAAGAATGACGCTAGAAGAGTTTACAAGTTTGTTCCCTGTTCAAATGAGTCAAGAATGAAGCTACAACTTGTTTGCAAGTTCGAACGAGTCAAGAATGATCATACAAGAGTTTACAAGTTGTTTCCATATTCAAATGAGTCAAGAATGAAGCCACATGTTGTTTCCATGTTCGAACGAGTCAAGAATGAAGCCACATGTTGTTACGAATTAGGTTTATGTTCAAATGAGCCAAGAATGGTCCCAGAAGAGTTATGTTGTTTCCACGTTCAACGGAGTCAAGAATGATGCTTACGAATTCAATTCATGTTAAAATATGCCAAGAATGGTCTTACATGAGTTTTCAAGTTGTTTCCATGTGCAAACGAGTCAATAATGAAGATACAAGTTCGAACGAGTCAAGAAAGATGCTACAAGAGTTTACAAGTAGTTTCCAAGTTCAAACGGGTCAAGAATGAAGCTACAAGTTGTTTTCACGGTTAAACTAGTCGAGAATGAAGCTATAAGTTGTTTCCAAGCTCGAACGAGTCAAGAATAATGCTACAAGAGGTTACAAGTTGTTTCCAAGTTTAAACAAGTCAAGATGAATCTACAAGTTATTTCCATGTTCGAACGAGTCAAGAATGAAGCCTCAAATTGTTACGAATTGGTTTCATGTTCAAATGAGCCAAGAATGGTCCTACAAGAGTTTACAAGTTGTTTCCATCATAAACGAGTCAAAAATGAAGTTATAAGTTGTTTACAATTTCGAACAAGTCAAGAATGACGCTAGAAGAGTTTACAAGTTTTTTCCCTGTTCAAATGAGTCAAGAATGAAGCTACAACTTGTTTGCAAGTTCGAACGAGTCAAGAATGATCATACAAGAGTTTACAAGTTGTTTTCATATTCAAATGAGTCAAGAATGAAGCCACATGTTGTTTCCATGTTCGAACGAGTCAAGAATGAAGCCACATGTTGTTACGAATTAGGTTCATGTTCAAATGAGCCAAGAATGGTCCCAGAAGAGTTATGTTGTTTCCATCTTCAACGGATTCAAGAATGAATCTTACGAATTAGTTTCATGTTAAAATAAGCCAAGAATGGTCCTACATGAGTTTTCAAGTTGTTTCCATGTGCAAACGAGTCAATAATGAAGATACAAGTTCGAACGAGTCAAGAAAGATGCTACAAGAGTTTACAAGTAGTTTCCAAGTTGAAACGGGTCAAGAATGAAGCTACAAGTTGTTTTCACGGTAAAACTAGTCGAGAATGAAGCTATAAGTTGTTTCCAAGCTCGAACGAGTCAAGAATAATGCTACATGAGGTTACAAGTTGTTTCCATGTTCAAAGCAGTCAAGATGAAGCTACAAGTTATTTCCATGTTCGAACGAGTCAAGAATGAAGCCTCAAATTGTTACGAATTGGTTTCATGTTCAAATGAGCCAAGAATGGTCCTACAAGAGTTTACAAGTTGTTTCCATCATAAACGAGTCAAAAATGAAGCTATAAGTTGTTTACAATTTCGAACAAGTCAAGAATGACGCAAGAAGAGTTTACAAGTTTGTTCCCTGTTCAAATGAGTCAAGAATGAAGCTACAACTTGTTTGCAAGTTCGAACGAGTCAAGAATGATCATACAAGAGTTTACAAGTTGTTTCCATATTCAAATGAGTCAAGAATGAAGCCACATGTTGTTTCCATGTTCGAACGAGTCAAGAATGAAGCCACATGTTGTTACGAATTAGGTTTATGTTCAAATGAGCCAAGAATGGTCCCAGAAGAGTTATGTTGTTTCCACGTTCAACGGAGTCAAGAATGATGCTTACGAATTCAATTCATGTTAAAATATGCCAAGAATGGTCTTACATGAGTTTTCAAGTTGTTTCCATGTGCAAACGAGTCAATAATGAAGATACAAGTTCGAACGAGTCAAGAAAGATGCTACAAGAGTTTACAAGTAGTTTCCAAGTTCAAACGGGTCAAGAATGAAGCTACAAGTTGTTTTCACGGTTAAACTAGTCGAGAATGAAGCTATAAGTTGTTTCCAAGCTCGAACGAGTCAAGAATAATGCTACAAGAGGTTACAAGTTGTTTCCAAGTTTAAACAAGTCAAGATGAATCTACAAGTTATTTCCATGTTCGAACGAGTCAAGAATGAAGCCTCAAATTGTTACGAATTGGTTTCATGTTCAAATGAGCCAAGAATGGTCCTACAAGAGTTTACAAGTTGTTTCCATCATAAACGAGTCAAAAATGAAGTTATAAGTTGTTTACAATTTCGAACAAGTCAAGAATGACGCTAGAAGAGTTTACAAGTTTTTTCCCTGTTCAAATGAGTCAAGAATGAAGCTACAACTTGTTTGCAAGTTCGAACGAGTCAAGAATGATCATACAAGAGTTTACAAGTTGTTTTCATATTCAAATGAGTCAAGAATGAAGCCACATGTTGTTTCCATGTTCGAACGAGTCAAGAATGAAGCCACATGTTGTTACGAATTAGGTTCATGTTCAAATGAGCCAAGAATGGTCCCAGAAGAGTTATGTTGTTTCCATCTTCAACGGATTCAAGAATGAATCTTACGAATTAGTTTCATGTTAAAATAAGCCAAGAATGGTCCTACATGAGTTTTCAAGTTGTTTCCATGTGCAAACGAGTCAATAATGAAGATACAAGTTCGAACGAGTCAAGAAAGATGCTACAAGAGTTTACAAGTAGTTTCCAAGTTGAAACGGGTCAAGAATGAAGCTACAAGTTGTTTTCACGGTAAAACTAGTCGAGAATGAAGCTATAAGTTGTTTCCAAGCTCGAACGAGTCAAGAATAATGCTACATGAGGTTACAAGTTGTTTCCATGTTCAAAGCAGTCAAGATGAAGCTACAAGTTATTTCCATGTTCGAACGAGTCAAGAATGAAGCCTCAAATTGTTACGAATTGGTTTCATGTTCAAATGAGCCAAGAATGGTCCTACAAGAGTTTACAAGTTGTTTCCATCATAAACGAGTCAAAAATGAAGCTATAAGTTGTTTACAATTTCGAACAAGTCAAGAATGACGCAAGAAGAGTTTACAAGTTTGTTCCCTGTTCAAATGAGTCAAGAATGAAGCTACAACTTGTTTGCAAGTTCGAACGAGTCAAGAATCATCATACAAGAGTTTACAAGTTGTTTCCATATTCAAATGAGTCAAGAATGAAGCCACATGTTGTTTCCATGTTCGAACGAGTCAAGAATGAAGCCACATGTTGTTACGAATTAGGTTTATGTTCAAATGAGCTAAGAATGGTCCCAGAAGAGTTATGTTGTTTCCATCTTCAACGGATTCAAGAATGAAGCTTACGAATTCGTTTCATGTTAAAATAAGCCAAGAATGGTCCTACATGAGTTTTCAAGTTGTTTCCATGTGCAAACGAGTCAATAATGAAGATACAAGTTCGAACGAGTCAAGAAAGATGCTACAAGAGTTTACAAGTAGTTTCCAAGTTCAAACGGGTCAAGAATGAAGCTACAAGTTGTTTTCACGGTTAAACTAGTCGAGAATGAAGCTATAAGTTGTTTCCAAGCTCGAACGAGTCAAGAATAATGCTACAAGTGGTTACAAGTTGTTTCCAAGTTTAAACAAGTCAAGATGAAGCTACAAGTTATTTCCATGTTCGAACGAGTCAAGAATGAAGTCTCAAATTGTTACGAATTGGTTTCATGTTCAAATGAGCCAAGAATGGTCCTACAAGAGTTTACAAGTTGTTTCCATCATAAACGAGTCAAAAATGAAGCTATAAGTTGTTTACAATTTCGAACAAGTCAAGAATGACGCTAGAAGAGTTTACAAGTTTGTTCCCTGTTCAAATGAGTCAAGAATGAAGCTACAACTTGTTTGCAAGTTCGAACGAGTCAAGAATGATCATACAAGAGTTTACAAGTTGTTTCCATATTCAAATGAGTCAAGAATGAAGCCACATGTTGTTTCCATGTTCGAACGAGTCAAGAATGAAGCCACATGTTGTTACGAATTAGGTTTATGTTCAAATGAGCCAAGAATGGTCCCAGAAGAGTTATGTTGTTTCCACGTTCAACGGAGTCAAGAATGATGCTTACGAATTCGTTTCATGTTAAAATAAGCCAAGAATGGTCCTACATGAGTTTTCAAGTTGTTTCCATGTGCAAACGAGTCAATAATGAAGATACAAGTTCGAACGAGTCAAGAAAGATGCTACAAGAGTTTACAAGTAGTTTCCAAGTTCAAACGGGTCAAGAATGAAGCTACAAGTTGTTTTCAGGGTTAAACAAGTCGAGAATGAAGCTATAAGTTATTTCCAAGCTCGAATGAGTCAAGAATAATGCTACAAGAGGTTACAAGTTGTTTCCAAGTTTAAACAAGTCAAGATGAAGCTACAAGTTATTTCCATGTTCGAACGAGTCAAGAATGAAGCCTCAAATTGTTACGAATTGGTTTCATGTTCAAATGAGCCAAGAATGGTCCTACAAGAGTTTACAAGTTGTTTCCATCATAAACGAGTCAAAAATGAAGCTATAAGTTGTTTACAATTTCGAACAAGTCAAGAATGACGCTAGAAGAGTTTACAAGTTTGTTCCCTGTTCAAATGAGTCAAGAATGAAGCTACAACTTGTTTGCAAGTTCGAACGAGTCAAGAATGATCATACAAGAGTTTACAAGTTGTTTCCATATTCAAATGAGTCAAGAATGAAGCCACATGTTGTTTCCATGTTCGAACGAGTCAAGAATGAAGCCACATGTTGTTACGAATTAGGTTTATGTTCAAATGAGCCAAGAATGGTCCCAGAAGAGTTATGTTGTTTCCACGTTCAACGGAGTCAAGAATGATGCTTACGAATTCGTTTCATGTTAAAATAAGCCAAGAATGGTCCTACATGAGTTTTCAAGTTGTTTCCATGTGCAAACGAGTCAATAATGAAGATACAAGTTCGAACGAGTCAAGAAAGATGCTACAACAGTTTACAAGTAGTTTCCAAGTTCAAACGGGTCAAGAATGAAGCTACAAGTTGTTTTCAGGGTTAAACAAGTCGAGAATGAAGCTATAAGTTGTTTCCAAGCTCGAATGAGTCAAGAATAATGCTACAAGAGGTTACAAGTTGTTTCCAAGTTTAAACAAGTCAAGATGAAGCTACAAGTTATTTCCATGTTCGAACGAGTCAAGAATGAAGCCTCAAATTGTTACGAATTGGTTTCATGTTCAAATGAGCCAAGAATGGTCCTACAAGAGTTTACAAGTTGTTTCCATCATAAACGAGTCAAAAATGAAGCTATAAGTTGTTTACAATTTCGAACAAGTCAAGAATGACGCAAGAAGAGTTTACAAGTTTGTTCCCTGTTCAAATGAGTCAAGAATGAAGCTACAACTTGTTTGCAAGTTCGAACGAGTCAAGAATGATCATACAAGAGTTTACAAGTTGTTTCCATATTCAAATGAGTCAAGAATGAAGCCACATGTTGTTTCCATGTTCGAACGAGTCAAGAATGAAGCCACATGTTGTTACGAATTAGGTTTATGTTCAAATGAGCTAAGAATGGTCCCAGAAGAGTTATGTTGTTTCCATCTTCAACGAATTCAAGAATGAAGCTTACGAATTCGTTTCATGTTAAAATAAGCCAAGAATGGTCCTACATGAGTTTTCTAGTTGTTTCCATGTGCAAACGAGTCAATAATGAAGATACAAGTTCGAACGAGTCAAGAAAGATGCTACAAGAGTTTACAAGTAGTTTCCAAGTTCAAACGGGTCAAGAATGAAGCTACAAGTTGTTTTCACGGTTAAACTAGTCGAGAATGAAGCTATAAGTTGTTTCCAAGCTCGAACGAGTCAAGAATAATGCTACAAGTGGTTACAAGTTGTTTCCAAGTTTAAACAAGTCAAGATGAAGCTACAAGTTATTTCCATGTTCGAACGAGTCAAGAATGAAGCCTCAAATTGTTACGAATTGGTTTCATGTTCAAATGAGCCAAGAATGGTCCTACAAGAGTTTACAAGTTGTTTCCATCATAAACGAGTCAAAAATGAAGCTATAAGTTGTTTACAATTTAGAACAAGTCAAGAATGACGCTAGAAGAGTTTACAAGTTTGTTCCCTGTTCAAATGAGTCAAGAATGAAGCTACAACTTGTTTGCAAGTTCGAACGAGTCAAGAATGATCATACAAGAGTTTACAAGTTGTTTCCATATTCAAATGAGTCAAGAATGAAGCCACATGTTGTTTCCATGTTCGAACGAGTCAAGAATGAAGCCACATGTTGTTACGAATTAGGTTTATGTTCAAATGAGCCAAGAATGGTCCCAGAAGAGTTATGTTGTTTCCACGTTCAACGGAGTCAAGAATGATGCTTACGAATTCAATTCATGTTAAAATATGCCAAGAATGGTCCTACATGAGTTTTCAAGTTGTTTCCATGTGCAAACGAGTCAATAATGAAGATACAAGTTCGAACAAGTCAAGAAAGATGCTACAAGAGTTTACAAGTAGTTTCCAAGTTCAAACGGGTCAAGAATGAAGCTACAAGTTGTTTTCACGGTTAAACTAGTCGAGAATGAAGCTATAAGTTGTTTCCAAGCTCGAACGAGTCAAGAATAATGCTACAAGAGGTTACAAGTTGTTTCCAAGTTTAAACAAGTCAAGATGAAGCTACAAGTTATTTCCATGTTCGAACGAGTCAAGAATGAAGCCTCAAATTGTTACGAATTGGTTTCATGTTCAAATGAGCCAAGAATGGTCCTACAAGAGTTTACAAGTTGTTTCCATCATAAACGAGTCAAAAATGAAGCTATAAGTTGTTTACAATTTCGAACAAGTCAAGAATGACGCTAGAAGAGTTTACAAGTTTGTTCCCTGTTCAAATGAGTCAAGAATGAAGCTACAACTTGTTTGCAAGTTCGAACGAGTCAAGAATGATCATACAAGAGTTTACAAGTTGTTTCCATATTCAAATGAGTCAAGAATGAAGCCACATGTTGTTTCCATGTTCGAACGAGTCAAGAATGAAGCCACATGTTGTTACGAATTAGGTTTATGTTCAAATGAGCCAAGAATGGTCCCAGAAGAGTTATGTTGTTTCCACGTTCAACGGAGTCAAGAATGATGCTTACGAATTCAATTCATGTTAAAATATGCCAAGAATGGTCTTACATGAGTTTTCAAGTTGTTTCCATGTGCAAACGAGTCAATAATGAAGATACAAGTTCGAACGAGTCAAGAAAGATGCTACAAGAGTTTACAAGTAGTTTCCAAGTTCAAACGGGTCAAGAATGAAGCTACAAGTTGTTTTCACGGTTAAACTAGTCGAGAATGAAGCTATAAGTTGTTTCCAAGCTCGAACGAGTCAAGAATAATGCTACAAGAGGTTACAAGTTGTTTCCAAGTTTAAACAAGTCAAGATGAATCTACAAGTTATTTCCATGTTCGAACGAGTCAAGAATGAAGCCTCAAATTGTTACGAATTGGTTTCATGTTCAAATGAGCCAAGAATGGTCCTACAAGAGTTTACAAGTTGTTTCCATCATAAACGAGTCAAAAATGAAGTTATAAGTTGTTTACAATTTCGAACAAGTCAAGAATGACGCTAGAAGAGTTTACAAGTTTTTTCCCTGTTCAAATGAGTCAAGAATGAAGCTACAACTTGTTTGCAAGTTCGAACGAGTCAAGAATGATCATACAAGAGTTTACAAGTTGTTTTCATATTCAAATGAGTCAAGAATGAAGCCACATGTTGTTTCCATGTTCGAACGAGTCAAGAATGAAGCCACATGTTGTTACGAATTAGGTTCATGTTCAAATGAGCCAAGAATGGTCCCAGAAGAGTTATGTTGTTTCCATCTTCAACGGATTCAAGAATGAATCTTACGAATTAGTTTCATGTTAAAATAAGCCAAGAATGGTCCTACATGAGTTTTCAAGTTGTTTCCATGTGCAAACGAGTCAATAATGAAGATACAAGTTCGAACGAGTCAAGAAAGATGCTACAAGAGTTTACAAGTAGTTTCCAAGTTGAAACGGGTCAAGAATGAAGCTACAAGTTGTTTTCACGGTAAAACTAGTCGAGAATGAAGCTATAAGTTGTTTCCAAGCTCGAACGAGTCAAGAATAATGCTACATGAGGTTACAAGTTGTTTCCATGTTCAAAGCAGTCAAGATGAAGCTACAAGTTATTTCCATGTTCGAACGAGTCAAGAATGAAGCCTCAAATTGTTACGAATTGGTTTCATGTTCAAATGAGCCAAGAATGGTCCTACAAGAGTTTACAAGTTGTTTCCATCATAAACGAGTCAAAAATGAAGCTATAAGTTGTTTACAATTTCGAACAAGTCAAGAATGACGCAAGAAGAGTTTACAAGTTTGTTCCCTGTTCAAATGAGTCAAGAATGAAGCTACAACTTGTTTGCAAGTTCGAACGAGTCAAGAATGATCATACAAGAGTTTACAAGTTGTTTCCATATTCAAATGAGTCAAGAATGAAGCCACATGTTGTTTCCATGTTCGAACGAGTCAAGAATGAAGCCACATGTTGTTACGAATTAGGTTTATGTTCAAATGAGCTAAGAATGGTCCCAGAAGAGTTATGTTGTTTCCATCTTCAACGGATTCAAGAATGAAGCTTACGAATTCGTTTCATGTTAAAATAAGCCAAGAATGGTCCTACATGAGTTTTCTAGTTGTTTCCATGTGCAAACGAGTCAATAATGAAGATACAAGTTCGAACGAGTCAAGAAAGATGCTACAAGAGTTTACAAGTAGTTTCCAAGTTCAAACGGGTCAAGAATGAAGCTACAAGTTGTTTTCACGGTTAAACTAGTCGAGAATGAAGCTATAAGTTGTTTCCAAGCTCGAACGAGTCAAGAATAATGCTACAAGTGGTTACAAGTTGTTTCCAAGTTTAAACAAGTCAAGATGAAGCTACAAGTTATTTCCATGTTCGAACGAGTCAAGAATGAAGCCTCAAATTGTTACGAATTGGTTTCATGTTCAAATGAGCCAAGAATGGTCCTACAAGAGTTTACAAGTTGTTTCCATCATAAACGAGTCAAAAATGAAGCTATAAGTTGTTTACAATTTAGAACAAGTCAAGAATGACGCTAGAAGAGTTTACAAGTTTGTTCCCTGTTCAAATGAGTCAAGAATGAAGCTACAACTTGTTTGCAAGTTCGAACGAGTCAAGAATGATCATACAAGAGTTTACAAGTTGTTTCCATATTCAAATGAGTCAAGAATGAAGCCACATGTTGTTTCCATGTTCGAACGAGTCAAGAATGAAGCCACATGTTGTTACGAATTAGGTTTATGTTCAAATGAGCCAAGAATGGTCCCAGAAGAGTTATGTTGTTTCCACGTTCAACGGAGTCAAGAATGATGCTTACGAATTCAATTCATGTTAAAATATGCCAAGAATGGTCCTACATGAGTTTTCAAGTTGTTTCCATGTGCAAACGAGTCAATAATGAAGATACAAGTTCGAACAAGTCAAGAAAGATGCTACAAGAGTTTACAAGTAGTTTCCAAGTTCAAACGGGTCAAGAATGAAGCTACAAGTTGTTTTCACGGTTAAACTAGTCGAGAATGAAGCTATAAGTTGTTTCCAAGCTCGAACGAGTCAAGAATAATGCTACAAGAGGTTACAAGTTGTTTCCAAGTTTAAACAAGTCAAGATGAAGCTACAAGTTATTTCCATGTTCGAACGAGTCAAGAATGAAGCCTCAAATTGTTACGAATTGGTTTCATGTTCAAATGAGCCAAGAATGGTCCTACAAGAGTTTACAAGTTGTTTCCATCATAAACGAGTCAAAAATGAAGCTATAAGTTGTTTACAATTTCGAACAAGTCAAGAATGACGCTAGAAGAGTTTACAAGTTTGTTCCCTGTTCAAATGAGTCAAGAATGAAGCTACAACTTGTTTGCAAGTTCGAACGAGTCAAGAATGATCATACAAGAGTTTACAAGTTGTTCCCATATTCAAATGAGTCAAGAATGAAGCCACATGTTGTTTCCATGTTCGAACGAGTCAAGAATGAAGCCACATGTTGTTACGAATTAGGTTTATGTTCAAATGAGCCAAGAATGGTCCCAGAAGAGTTATGTTGTTTCCACGTTCAACGGAGTCAAGAATGATGCTTACGAATTCAATTCATGTTAAAATATGCCAAGAATGGTCTTACATGAGTTTTCAAGTTATTTCCATGTGCAAACGAGTCAATAATGAAGATACAAGTTCGAACGAGTCAAGAAAGATGCTACAAGAGTTTACAAGTAGTTTCCAAGTTCAAACGGGTCAAGAATGAAGCTACAAGTTGTTTTCACGGTTAAACTAGTCGAGAATGAAGCTATAAGTTGTTTCCAAGCTCGAACGAGTCAAGAATAATGCTACAAGAGGTTACAAGTTGTTTCCAAGTTTAAACAAGTCAAGATGAATCTACAAGTTATTTCCATGTTCGAACGAGTCAAGAATGAAGCCTCAAATTGTTACGAATTGGTTTCATGTTCAAATGAGCCAAGAATGGTCCTACAAGAGTTTACAAGTTGTTTCCATCATAAACGAGTCAAAAATGAAGTTATAAGTTGTTTACAATTTCGAACAAGTCAAGAATGACGCTAGAAGAGTTTACAAGTTTTTTCCCTGTTCAAATGAGTCAAGAATGAAGCTACAACTTGTTTGCAAGTTCGAACGAGTCAAGAATGATCATACAAGAGTTTACAAGTTGTTTTCATATTCAAATGAGTCAAGAATGAAGCCACATGTTGTTTCCATGTTCGAACGAGTCAAGAATGAAGCCACATGTTGTTACGAATTAGGTTCATGTTCAAATGAGCCAAGAATGGTCCCAGAAGAGTTATGTTGTTTCCATCTTCAACGGATTCAGGAATGAATCTTACGAATTAGTTTCATGTTAAAATAAGCCAAGAATGGTCCTACATGAGTTTTCAAGTTGTTTCCATGTGCAAACGAGTCAATAATGAAGATACAAGTTCGAACGAGTCAAGAAAGATGCTACAAGAGTTTACAAGTAGTTTCCAAGTTGAAACGGGTCAAGAATGAAGCTACAAGTTGTTTTCACGGTAAAACTAGTCGAGAATGAAGCTATAAGTTGTTTCCAAGCTCGAACGAGTCAAGAATAATGCTACATGAGGTTACAAGTTGTTTCCATGTTCAAAGCAGTCAAGATGAAGCTACAAGTTATTTCCATGTTCGAACGAGTCAAGAATGAAGCCTCAAATTGTTACGAATTGGTTTCATGTTCAAATGAGCCAAGAATGGTCCTACAAGAGTTTACAAGTTGTTTCCATCATAAACGAGTCAAAAATGAAGCTATAAGTTGTTTACAATTTCGAACAAGTCAAGAATGACGCAAGAAGAGTTTACAAGTTTGTTCCCTGTTCAAATGAGTCAAGAATGAAGCTACAACTTGTTTGCAAGTTCGAACGAGTCAAGAATGATCATACAAGAGTTTACAAGTTGTTTCCATATTCAAATGAGTCAAGAATGAAGCCACATGTTGTTTCCATGTTCGAACGAGTCAAGAATGAAGCCACATGTTGTTACGAATTAGGTTTATGTTCAAATGAGCTAAGAATGGTCCCAGAAGAGTTATGTTGTTTCCATCTTCAACGGATTCAAGAATGAAGCTTACGAATTCGTTTCATGTTAAAATAAGCCAAGAATGGTCCTACATGAGTTTTCTAGTTGTTTCCATGTGCAAACGAGTCAATAATGAAGATACAAGTTCGAACGTGTCAAGAAAGATGCTACAAGAGTTTACAAGTAGTTTCCAAGTTCAAACGGGTCAAGAATGAAGCTACAAGTTGTTTTCACGGTTAAACTAGTCGAGAATGAAGCTATAAGTTGTTTCCAAGCTCGAACGAGTCAAGAATAATGCTACAAGTGGTTACAAGTTGTTTCCAAGTTTAAACAAGTCAAGATGAAGCTACAAGTTATTTCCATGTTCGAACGAGTCAAGAATGAAGCCTCAAATTGTTACGAATTGGTTTCATGTTCAAATGAGCCAAGAATGGTCCTACAAGAGTTTACAAGTTGTTTCCATCATAAACGAGTCAAAAATGAAGCTATAAGTTGTTTACAATTTAGAACAAGTCAAGAATGACGCTAGAAGAGTTTACAAGTTTGTTCCCTGTTCAAATGAGTCAAGAATGAAGCTACAACTTGTTTGCAAGTTCGAACGAGTCAAGAATGATCATACAAGAGTTTACAAGTTGTTTCCATATTCAAATGAGTCAAGAATGAAGCCACATGTTGTTTCCATGTTCGAACGAGTCAAGAATGAAGCCACATGTTGTTACGAATTAGGTTTATGTTCAAATGAGCCAAGAATGGTCCCAGAAGAGTTATGTTGTTTCCACGTTCAACGGAGTCAAGAATGATGCTTACGAATTCAATTCATGTTAAAATATGCCAAGAATGGTCCTACATGAGTTTTCAAGTTGTTTCCATGTGCAAACGAGTCAATAATGAAGATACAAGTTCGAACAAGTCAAGAAAGATGCTACAAGAGTTTACAAGTAGTTTCCAAGTTCAAACGGGTCAAGAATGAAGCTACAAGTTGTTTTCACGGTTAAACTAGTCGAGAATGAAGCTATAAGTTGTTTCCAAGCTCGAACGAGTCAAGAATAATGCTACAAGAGGTTACAAGTTGTTTCCAAGTTTAAACAAGTCAAGATGAAGCTACAAGTTATTTCCATGTTCGAACGAGTCAAGAATGAAGCCTCAAATTGTTACGAATTGGTTTCATGTTCAAATGAGCCAAGAATGGTCCTACAAGAGTTTACAAGTTGTTTCCATCATAAACGAGTCAAAAATGAAGCTATAAGTTGTTTACAATTTCGAACAAGTCAAGAATGACGCTAGAAGAGTTTACAAGTTTGTTCCCTGTTCAAATGAGTCAAGAATGAAGCTACAACTTGTTTGCAAGTTCGAACGAGTCAAGAATGATCATACAAGAGTTTACAAGTTGTTTCCATATTCAAATGAGTCAAGAATGAAGCCACATGTTGTTTCCATGTTCGAACGAGTCAAGAATGAAGCCACATGTTGTTACGAATTAGGTTTATGTTCAAATGAGCCAAGAATGGTCCCAGAAGAGTTATGTTGTTTCCACGTTCAACGGAGTCAAGAATGATGCTTACGAATTCAATTCATGTTAAAATATGCCAAGAATGGTCTTACATGAGTTTTCAAGTTGTTTCCATGTGCAAACGAGTCAATAATGAAGATACAAGTTCGAACGAGTCAAGAAAGATGCTACAAGAGTTTACAAGTAGTTTCCAAGTTCAAACGGGTCAAGAATGAAGCTACAAGTTGTTTTCACGGTTAAACTAGTCGAGAATGAAGCTATAAGTTGTTTCCAAGCTCGAACGAGTCAAGAATAATGCTACAAGAGGTTACAAGTTGTTTCCAAGTTTAAACAAGTCAAGATGAATCTACAAGTTATTTCCATGTTCGAACGAGTCAAGAATGAAGCCTCAAATTGTTACGAATTGGTTTCATGTTCAAATGAGCCAAGAATGGTCCTACAAGAGTTTACAAGTTGTTTCCATCATAAACGAGTCAAAAATGAAGTTATAAGTTGTTTACAATTTCGAACAAGTCAAGAATGACGCTAGAAGAGTTTACAAGTTTTTTCCCTGTTCAAATGAGTCAAGAATGAAGCTACAACTTGTTTGCAAGTTCGAACGAGTCAAGAATGATCATACAAGAGTTTACAAGTTGTTTTCATATTCAAATGAGTCAAGAATGAAGCCACATGTTGTTTCCATGTTCGAACGAGTCAAGAATGAAGCCACATGTTGTTACGAATTAGGTTCATGTTCAAATGAGCCAAGAATGGTCCCAGAAGAGTTATGTTGTTTCCATCTTCAACGGATTCAAGAATGAATCTTACGAATTAGTTTCATGTTAAAATAAGCCAAGAATGGTCCTACATGAGTTTTCAAGTTGTTTCCATGTGCAAACGAGTCAATAATGAACATACAAGTTCGAACGAGTCAAGAAAGATGCTACAAGAGTTTACAAGTAGTTTCCAAGTTGAAACGGGTCAAGAATGAAGCTACAAGTTGTTTTCACGGTAAAACTAGTCGAGAATGAAGCTATAAGTTGTTTCCAAGCTCGAACGAGTCAAGAATAATGCTACATGAGGTTACAAGTTGTTTCCATGTTCAAAGCAGTCAAGATGAAGCTACAAGTTATTTCCATGTTCGAACGAGTCAAGAATGAAGCCTCAAAGTGTTACGAATTGGTTTCATGTTCAAATGAGCCAAGAATGGTCCTACAAGAGTTTACAAGTTATTTCCATCATAAACGAGTCAAAAATGAAGCTATAAGTTGTTTACAATTTCGAACAAGTCAAGAATGACACTAGAAGAGTTTACAAGTTTGTTCCCTGTTCAAATAAGTGAAGAATGAAGCTACAACTTGTTTGCAAGTTCGAACGAGTCAAGAATGATCATACAAGAGTTTACAAGTTGTTTCCATATTCAAATGAGTCAACAATGAAGCCACATGTTGTTTCCATGTTCGCCGAGTCAAGAATGAAGCCACATGTTGTTACGGATTAGGTTCATGTTCAAATGAGCCAAGAATGGTCCCAGAAGAGTTATGTTGTTTCCATCTTCAACGGATTCAAGAATGAAGCTTACGAATTCGTTTCATGTTAAAATAAGCCAAGAATGGTCCTACATGAGTTTTCAAGTTGTTTCCATGTGCAAACGAGTCAATAATGAAGATACAAGTTCGAACGAGTCAAGAAAGATGCTACAAGAGTTTACAAGTAGTTTCCAAGTTGAAACAGGTCAAGAATGAAGCTACAAGTTATTTTCACGGTTAAACTAGTCGAGAATGAAGCTAGAAGTTGTTTCCAAGCTCGAACGAGTCAAGAATAATGCTACAAGAGGTTACAAGTTGTTTCCATGTTCAAAGCAGTCAAGATGAAGCTACAAGTTATTTCCATGTTCGAACGAGTCAAGAATGAAGCCTCAAATTGTTACGAATTGGTTTCATGTTCAAATGAGCCAAGAATGGTCCTACAAGAGTTTACAAGTTGTTTCCATTATAAACGAGTCAAAAATGAAGCTATAAGTTGTTTACAATTTCGAACAAGTCAAGAATGACGCTAGAATAGTTTACAAGTTTTTTCCCTGTTCAAACGAGTCAAGAATGAAGCTACAACTTGGTTGCAAGTTCGAACGAGTCAAGAATGATCATACAAGAGTTTACAAGTTGTTTCCATATTCAAATGAGTCAAGAATGAAGCCACATGTTGTTTCCATGTTCGAACGAGTCAAGAATGAAGCCACATGTTGTTACGAATTAGGTTCATGTTCAAATGAGCCAAGAATGGTCCCAGAAGAGTTATGTTGTTTCCATCTTCAACGGATTCAAGAATGAAGCTTACGAATTAGTTTCATGTTAAAATAAGCCAAGAATGGTCCTACATGAGTTTTCAAGTTGTTTCCATGTGCAAACGAGTCAATAATGAAGATACAAGTTCGAACGAGTCAGGAAAGATGCTACAAGAGTTTACAAGTAGTTTCCAAGTTGAAACGGGTCAAGAATGAAGCTACAAGTTGTTTTCACGGTAAAACTAGTCGAGAATGAAGCTATAAGTTGTTTCCAAGCTCGAACGAGTCAAGAATAATGCTACATGAGGTTACAAGTTGGGTCCATGTTCAATGCAGTCAAGATGAAGCTACAAGTTATTTCCATGTTCGAACGAGTCAAGAATGAAGCCTCAAAGTGTTACGAATTGGTTTCTTGTTCAAATGAGCCAAGAATGGTCCTACAAGAGTTTACAAGTTATTTCCATCATAAACGAGTCAAAAATGAAGCTTTAAGTTGTTTACAATTTCGAACAAGTCAAGAATGACGCTAGAAGAGTTTACAAGTTTGTTCCCTGTTCAAATAAGTGAAGAATGAAGCTACAACTTGTTTGCAAGTTCGAACGAGTCAAGAATGATCATACAAGAGTTTACAAGTTGTTTCCATATTCAAATGAGTCAACAATGAAGCCACATGTTGTTTCCATGTTCGCCGAGTCAAGAATGAAGCCACATGTTGTTACGGATTAGGTTCATGTTCAAATGAGCCAAGAATGGTCCCAGAAGAGTTATGTTGTTTCCACGTTCAACGGAGTCAAGAATGATGCTTACGAATTCGTTTCATGTTAAAATAAGCCAAGAATGGTCCTACATGAGTTTTCAAGTTGTTTCCATGTGCAAACGAGTCAATAAAGAAGATACAAGTTCGAACGAGTCAAGAATGATGCTACAAGAGTTTACAAGGAGTTTCCAAGTTGAAACGGGTCAAGAATGAAGCTACAAGTTGTTTTCACGGTTAACCTAGTCGGGAATGAAGCTATAAGTTGTTTCCAAGCTCGAACGAGTTAAGAATAATGCTACAAGAGGTTACAAGTTGTTTCCATGTTCAAAGAAGTCAAGATGAAGCTACAAGTTATTTCCATGTTCGAACGAGTCAAGAATGAAACCTCAAATTGTTACGAATTGGTTTCATGTTCAAATGAGCCAAGAATGGTCCTACAAGAGTTTACAAGTTGTTTCCATCATAAACGAGTCAAAAATGAAGCTATAAGTTGTTTACAATTTCGAACAAGTCAAGAATGACGCTAGAAGAGTTTACAAGTTTTTTCCCTGTTCAAACGAGTCAAGAATGAAGCTACAACTTGGTTGCAAGTTCGAACGAGTCAAGAATGATCATACAAGAGTTTACAAGTTGTTTCCATATTCAAATGAGTCAAGAATGAATCCACATGTTGTTTCCATGTTCGAACGAGTCAAGAATGAAGCCACATGTTGTTACGAATTAGGTTCATGTTCAAAAGAGCCAAGAATGGTCCCAGAAGAGTTATGTTGTTTCCATCTTCAACGGATTCAAGAATGAAGCTTACGAATTCGTTTCATGTTAAAATAAGCCAAGAATGGTCCTACATGAGTTTTCAAGTTGTTTCCATGTGCAAACGAGTCAATAATGAAGATACAAGTTCGAACGAGTCAAGAAAGATGCTACAAGAGTTTACAAGTAGTTTCCAAGTTCAAACGGGTCAAGAATGAAGCTACAAGTTGTTTTCACGGTTAAACTAGTCGAGAATGAAGCTATAAGTTGTTTCCAAGCTCGAACGAGTCAAGAATAATGCTACAAGAGGTTACAAGTTGTTTCCATGTTCAAAGCAGTCAAGATGAAGCTACAAGTTATTTCCATGTTCGAACGAGTCAAGAATGAAACCTCAAATTGTTACGAATTGGTTTCATGTTCAAATGAGCCAAGAATGGTCCTACAAGAGTTTACAAGTTGTTTCCATCATAAACGAGTCAAAAATGAAGCTATAAGTTGTTTACAATTTCGAACAAGTCAAGAATGACGCTAGAAGAGTTTACAAGTTTTTTCCCTGTTCAAACGAGTCAAGAATGAAGCTACAACTTGGTTGCAAGTTCGAACGAGTCAAGAATGATCATACAAGAGTTTACAAGTTGTTTCCATATTCAAATGAGTCAAGAATGAAGCCACATGTTGTTTCCATGTTCGAACGAGTCAAGAATGAAGCCACATGTTGTTACGAATTAGGTTCATGTTCAAATGAGCCAAGAATGGTCCCAGAAGAGTTATGTTGTTTCCATCTTCAACGGATTCAAGAATGAAGCTTACGAATTAGTTTCATGTTAAAATAAGCCAAGAATGGTCCTACATGAGTTTTCAAGTTGTTTCCATGTGCAAACGAGTCAATAATGAAGATACAAGTTCGAACGAGTCAAGAAAGATGCTACAAGAGTTTACAAGTAGTTTCCAAGTTGAAACGGGTCAAGAATGAAGCTACAAGTTGTTTTCACGGTAAAACTAGTCGAGAATGAAGCTATAAGTTGTTTCCAAGCTCGAACGAGTCAAGAATAATGCTACATGAGGTTACAAGTTGTTTCCATGTTCAAAGCAGTCAAGATGAAGCTACAAGTTATTTCCATGTTCGAACGAGTCAAGAATGAAGCCTCAAATTGTTACGAATTGGTTTCATGTTCAAATGAGCCAAGAATGGTCCTACAAGAGTTTACAAGTTATTTCCATCATAAACGAGTCAAAAATGAAGCAATAAGTTGTTTACAATTTCGAACAAGTCAAGAATGACGCTAGAAGAGTTTACAAGTTTGTTCCCTGTTCAAATAAGTGAAGAATGAAGCTACAACTTGTTTGCAAGTTCGAACGAGTCAAGAATGATCATACAGGAGTTTACAAGTTGTTTTCATGTTCGAACGAGTCAAGAATGAAGCCAAATGTTGTTACGAATTAGGTTTATGTTCAAATGAGCCAAGAATGGTCCCAGAAGAGTTATGTTGTTTCCACGTTCAACGGAGTCAAGAATGATGCTTACGAATTCGTTTCATGTTAAAATAAGCCAAGAATGGTCCTACATGAGTTTTCAAGTTGTTTCCATGTGCAAACGAGTCAATAAAGAAGATACAAGTTCGAACGAGTCAAGAATGATGCTACAAGAGTTTACAAGGAGTTTCCAAGTTGAAACGGGTCAAGAATGAAGCTACAAGTTGTTTTCACGTTTAAACGAGTCGAGAATGAAGCTATAAATTATTTCCAAGCTCGAACGAGTCAAGAATAATGCTACAAGAGGTTACAAGTTGTTTCCATGTTCAAAGCAGTCAAGATGAAGCTACAAGTTATTTCCATGTTCGAACGAGTCAAGAATGAAGCCTCAAATTGTTACGAATTTGTTTCATGTTCAAATGAGCCAAGAATGGTCCTACAAGAGTTTACAAGTTGTTTCCATGATAAACGAGTAAAAAATGAAGCTATAAGTTGTTTACAATTTCGAACAAGTCAAGAATGACGCTAGAAGAGTTTACAAGTTTGTTCCCTGTTCAAATGAGTCAAGAATGAAGCTACAACTTGTTTGCAAGTTCGAACGAGTCAAGAATGATCATACAAGAGTTTACAAGTTGTTTCCATATTCAAATGAGTCAAGAATGAAGCCACATGTTGTTTCCATGTTCGAACGAGTCAAGAATGAAGCCACATGTTGTTACGAATTAGGTTCATGTTCAAAAGAGCCAAGAATGGTCCCAGAAGAGTTATGTTGTTTCCATCTTCAACGGATTCAAGAATGAAGCTTACGAATTCGTTTCATGTTAAAATAAGCCAAGAATGGTCCTACATGAGTTTTCAAGTTGTTTCCATGTGCAAACGAGTCAATAATGAAGATACAAGTTCGAACGAGTCAAGAAAGATGCTACAAGAGTTTACAAGTAGTTTCCAAGTTCAAACGGGTCAAGAATGAAGCTACAAGTTGTTTTCACGGTTAAACTAGTCGAGAATGAAGCTATAAGTTGTTTCCAAGCTCGAACGAGTCAAGAATAATGCTACAAGAGGTTACAAGTTGTTTCCATGTTCAAAGCAGTCAAGATGAAGCTACAAGTTATTTCCATGTTCGAACGAGTCAAGAATGAAACCTCAAATTGTTACGAATTGGTTTCATGTTCAAATGAGCCAAGAATGGTCCTACAAGAGTTTACAAGTTGTTTCCATCATAAACGAGTCAAAAATGAAGCTATAAGTTGTTTACAATTTCGAACAAGTCAAGAATGACGCTAGAAGAGTTTACAAGTTTTTTCCATGTTCAAACGAGTCAAGAATGAAGCTACAACTTGGTTGCAAGTTCGAACGAGTCAAGAATGATCATACAAGAGTTTACAAGTTGTTTCCATATTCAAATGAGTCAAGAATGAAGCCACATGTTGTTTCCATGTTCGAACGAGTCAAGAATGAAGCCACATGTTGTTACGAATTAGGTTCATGTTCAAATGAGCCAAGAATGGTCCCAGAAGAGTTATGTTGTTTCCATCTTCAACGGATTCAAGAATGAAGCTTACGAATTAGTTTCATGTTAAAATAAGCCAAGAATGGTCCTACATGAGTTTTCAAGTTGTTTCCATGTGCAAACGAGTCAATAATGAAGATACAAGTTCGAACGAGTCAAGAAAGATGCTACAAGAGTTTACAAGTAGTTTCCAAGTTGAAACGGGTCAAGAATGAAGCTACAAGTTGTTTTCACGGTAAAACTAGTCGAGAATGAAGCTATAAGTTGTTTCCAAGCTCGAACGAGTCAAGAATAATGCTACATGAGGTTACAAGTTGTTTCCATGTTCAAAGCAGTCAAGATGAAGCTACAAGTTATTTCCATGTTCGAACGAGTCAAGAATGAAGCCTCAAATTGTTACGAATTGGTTTCATGTTCAAATGAGCCAAGAATGGTCCTACAAGAGTTTACAAGTTATTTCCATCATAAACGAGTCAAAAATGAAGCAATAAGTTGTTTACAATTTCGAACAAGTCAAGAATGACGCTAGAAGAGTTTACAAGTTTGTTCCCTGTTCAAATAAGTGAAGAATGAAGCTACAACTTGTTTGCAAGTTCGAACGAGTCAAGAATGATCATACAAGAGTTTACAAGTTGTTTTCATGTTCGAACGAGTCAAGAATGAAGCCAAATGTTGTTACGAATTAGGTTTATGTTCAAATGAGCCAAGAATGGTCCCAGAAGAGTTATGTTGTTTCCACGTTCAACGGAGTCAAGAATGATGCTTACGAATTCGTTTCATGTTAAAATAAGCCAAGAATGGTCCTACATGAGTTTTCAAGTTGTTTCCATGTGCAAACGAGTCAATAAAGAAGATACAAGTTCGAACGAGTCAAGAATGATGCTACAAGAGTTTACAAGGAGTTTCCAAGTTGAAACGGGTCAAGAATGAAGCTACAAGTTGTTTTCACGTTTAAACGAGTCGAGAATGAAGCTATAAATTATTTCCAAGCTCGAACGAGTCAAGAATAATGCTACAAGAGGTTACAAGTTGTTTCCATGTTCAAAGCAGTCAAGATGAAGCTACAAGTTATTTCCATGTTCGAACGAGTCAAGAATGAAGCCTCAAATTGTTACGAATTGGTTTCATGTTCAAATGAGCCAAGAATGGTCCTACAAGAGTTTACAAGTTGTTTCCATCATAAACGAGTAAAAAATGAAGCTATAAGTTGTTTACAATTTCGAACAAGTCAAGAATGACGCTAGAAGAGTTTACAAGTTTGTTCCCTGTTCAAATGAGTCAAGAATGAAGCTACAACTTGTTTGCAAGTTCGAACGAGTCAAGAATGATCATACAAGAGTTTACAAGTTGTTTCCATATTCAAATGAGTCAACAATGAAGCCACATGTTGTTTCCATGTTCGAACGAGTCAAGAATGAAGCCACATATTGTTACGAATTAGGTTCATGTTCAAATGAGCCAAGAATGGTCCCAGAAGAGTTATGTTGTTTCAATTTCAACGGATTCAAGAATGAAGCTTACGAATTCGTTTCATGTTAAAATAAAGCCAAGAATGGTCCCTCATGAGTTTTCAAGTTGTTTCCATGTGCAAACGAGTCAATAATTAAGATACAAGTTCGAACGAGTCAAGAAAGATGCTATAAGAGTTTACAAGTAGTTTCCAAGTTCAAACGGGTCAAGAATGAAGCTACAAGTTGTTTTCACGGTTAACCTAGTCGGGAATGAAGCTATAAGTTGTTTCCAAGCTCGAACGAGTCAAGAATAATGCTACAAGAGGTTACAAGTTGTTTCCATGTTCAAAGAAGTCAAGATGAAGCTACAAGTTATTTCCATGTTCGAACGAGTCAAGAATGAAGCCTCAAATTGTTACGAATTGGTTTCATGTTCAAATGAGCCAAGAATGGTCCTACAAGAGTTTACAAGTTGTTTCCATGATAAACAAGTCAAAAATGAAGCTATAAGTTGTTTACAAGTTCGAACAAGTCAAGAATGACGCTAGAAGAGTTTACAAGTTATTTCCATGTTCAAATGAGTCAAGGATGAAGCTACAACTTATTTGCAAGTTCGAACGAGTCAAGAATGATCATACAAGAGTTTACAAGTTGTTTCCATATTCAAATGAGTCAACAATGAAGCCACATGTTGTTTCCATGTTCGAACGAGTCAAGAATGAAGCCACATATTGTTACGAATTAGGTTCATGTTCAAATGAGCCAAGAATGGTCCCAGAAGAGTTATGTTGTTTCAATTTCAACGGATTCAAGAATGAAGCTTACGAATTCGTTTCATGTTAAAATAAGCCAAGAATGGTCCTTCATGAGTTTTCAAGTTGTTTCCATGTGCAAACGAGTCAATAATGAAGATACAAGTTCGAACGAGTGAAAAAAGATTCTATAAGAGTTTACAAGTAGTTTCCAAGTTCAAACGGGTCAAGAATGAAGCTACAAGTTGTTTTCACGGTTAACCTAGTCGGGAATGAAGCTATAAGTTGTTTCCAAGCTCGAACGAGTCAAGAATAATGCTACAAGTGGTTACAAGTTGTTTCCATGTTCAAAAAAGTCAAGATAAAGCTATAAGTTATTTCCATGTTCGAACGAGTCAAGAATGAAACCTCAAATTGTTACGAATTGGTTTCATGTTCAAATGAGCCAAGAATGGTCCTACAAGAGTTTACAAGTTGTTTCCATCATAAACGAGTCAAAAATGAAGCTATAAGTTGTTTACAATTTCGAACAAGTCAAGAATGACGCTAGAAGAGTTTACAAGTTTTTTCCCTGTTCAAATGAGTCAAGAATGAAGTTACAACTTGTTTGCAAGTTCGAACGAGTCAAGAATGATCATACATGAGTTTACAAGTTGTTTCCATATTTAAATGAGTCAAGAATGAAGCCACATGTTGTTTCCATGTTCGAACGAGTCAAGAATGAAGCCACATATTGTTACGAATTAGGTTCATGTTCAAATGAGCCAAGAATGGTCCTAGAAGAGTTATCTTGTTTCAATTTCAACGGATTCAAGAATGAAGCTTACGAATTCGTTTCATGTTAAAATAAGCCAAGAATGGTCCTACATGAGTTTTCAAGTTGTTTCCAAGTTGAAACGGGTCAAGAATGAAGCTACAAGTTGTTTTCACGGTTAAACTAGTCGAGAATGAAGCTATAAGTTGTTTCCAAGCTCGAACGAGTCAAGAATAATGCTACAAGAGGTTACAAGTTGTTTCCATGTTCAAAGCAGTCAAGATGAAGCTACAAGTTATTTCCATGTTCGAACGAGTCAAGAATGAAGCCTCAAATTGTTACGAATTGGTTTCATGTTCAAATGAGTCAAGAATGGTTCTACAAGAGTTTACAAGTTGTTTCCATGATAAACGAGTAAAAAATGAAGCTATAAGTTGTTTACAATTTCGAACAAGTCAAGAATGACGCTAGAAGAGTTTACAAGTTTGTTCCCTGTTCAAATGAGTCAAGAATGAAGCTACAACTTGTTTGCAAGTTCGAACGAGTCAAGAATGATCATACAAGAGTTTACAAGTTGTTTCCATATTCAAATGAGTCAACAATGAAGCCACATGTTGTTTCCATGTTCGAACGAGTCAAGAATGAAGCCACATATTGTTACGAATTAGGTTCATGTTCAAATGAGCCAAGAATGGTCCCAGAAGAGTTATGTTGTTTCAATTTCAACGGATTCAAGAATGAAGCTTACGAATTCGTTTCATGTTAAAATAAGCCAAGAATGGTCCCTCATGAGTTTTCAAGTTGTTTCCATGTGCAAACGAGTCAATAATGAAGATACAAGTTCGAACGAGTCAAGAAAGATGCTATAAGAGTTTACAAGTAGTTTCCAAGTTCAAACGGGTCAAGAATGAAGCTACAAGTTGTTTTCACGGTTAACCTAGTCGGGAATGAAGCTATAAGTTGTTTCCAAGCTCGAACGAGTCAAGAATAATGCTACAAGAGGTTACAAGTTGTTTCCATGTTCAAAGAGTCAAGATGAAGCTACAAGTTATTTCCATGTTCGAACGAGTCAAGAATGAAGCCTCAAATTGTTACGAATTGGTTTCATGTTCAAATGAGCCAAGAATGGTCCTACAAGAGTTTACAAGTTGTTTCCATGATAAACAAGTCAAAAATGAAGCTATAAGTTGTTTACAAGTTCGAACAAGTCAAGAATGACGCTAGAAGAGTTTACAAGTTATTTCCATGTTCAAATGAGTCAAGGATGAAGCTACAACTTATTTGCAAGTTCGAACGAGTCAAGAATGATCATACAAGAGTTTACAAGTTGTTTCCATATTCAAATGAGTCAACAATGAAGCCACATGTTGTTTCCATGTTCGAACGAGTCAAGAATGAAGCCACATATTGTTACGAATTAGGTTCATGTTCAAATGAGCCAAGAATGGTCCCAGAAGAGTTATGTTGTTTCAATTTCAACGGATTCAAGAATGAAGCTTACGAATTCGTTTCATGTTAAAATAAGCCAAGAATGGTCCCTCATGAGTTTTCAAGTTGTTTCCATGTGCAAACGAGTCAATAATGAAGATACAAGTTCGAACGAGTGAAGAAAGATGCTATAAGAGTTTACAAGTAGTTTCCAAGTTCAAACGGGTCAAGAATGAAGCTACAAGTTGTTTTCACGGTTAACCTAGTCGGGAATGAAGCTATAAGTTGTTTCCAAGCTCGAACGAGTCAAGAATAATGCTACAAGTGGTTACAAGTTGTTTCCATGTTCAAAGAAGTCAAGATGAAGCTACAAGTTATTTCCATGTTCGAACGAGTCAAGAATGAAACCTCAAATTGTTACGAATTGGTTTCATGTTCAAATGAGCCAAGAATGGTCCTACAAGAGTTTACAAGTTGTTTCCATCATAAACGAGTCAAAAATGAAGCTATAAGTTGTTTACAATTTCGAACAAGTCAAGAATGACGCTAGAAGAGTTTACAAGTTTTTTCCCTGTTCAAATGAGTCAAGAATGAAGTTACAACTTGTTTGCAAGTTCGAAGGAGTCAAGAATGATCATACAAGAGTTTACAAGTTGTTTCCATATTTAAATGAGTCAAGAATGAAGCCACATGTTGTTTCCATGTTCGAACGAGTCAAGAATGAAGCCACATATTGTTACGAATTAGGTTCATGTTCTAATGAGCCAAGAATGGTCCTAGAAGAGTTATCTTGTTTCAATTTCAACGGATTCAAGAATGAAGCTTACGAATTCGTTTCATGTTAAAATAAGCCAAGAATGGTCCTACATGAGTTTTCAAGTTGTTTCCAAGTTGAAACGGGTCAAGAATGAAGCTACAAGTTGTTTTCACGGTTAAACTAGTCGAGAATGAAGCTATAAGTTGTTTCCAAGCTCGAACGAGTCAAGAATAATGCTACAAGAGGTTACAAGTTGTTTCCATGTTCAAAGCAGTCAAGATGAAGCTACAAGTTATTTCCATGTTCGAACGAGTCAAGAATGAAGCCTCAAATTGTTACGAATTGGTTTCATGTTCAAATGAGTCAAGAATGGTTCTACAAGAGTTTACAAGTTGTTTCCATGATAAACGAGTAAAAAATGAAGCTATAAGTTGTTTACAATTTCGAACAAGTCAAGAATGACGCTAGAAGAGTTTACAAGTTTGTTCCCTGTTCAAATGAGTCAAGAATGAAGCTACAACTTGTTTGCAAGTTCGAACGAGTCAAGAATGATCATACAAGAGTTTACAAGTTGTTTCCATATTCAAATGAGTCAACAATGAAGCCACATGTTGTTTCCATGTTCGAACGAGTCAAGAATGAAGCCACATATTGTTACGAATTAGGTTCATGTTCAAATGAGCCAAGAATGGTCCCAGAAGAGTTATGTTGTTTCAATTTCAACGGATTCAAGAATGAAGCTTACGAATTCGTTTCATGTTAAAATAAGCCAAGAATGGTCCCTCATGAGTTTTCAAGTTGTTTCCATGTGCAAACGAGTCAATAATGAAGATACAAGTTCGAACGAGTCAAGAAAGATGCTATAAGAGTTTACAAGTAGTTTCCAAGTTCAAACGGGTCAAGAATGAAGCTACAAGTTGTTTTCACGGTTAACCTAGTCGGGAATGAAGCTATAAGTTGTTTCCAAGCTCGAACGAGTCAAGAATAATGCTACAAGAGGTTACAAGTTGTTTCCATGTTCAAAGAAGTCAAGATGAAGCTACAAGTTATTTCCATGTTCGAACGAGTCAAGAATGAAGCCTCAAATTGTTACGAATTGGTTTCATGTTCAAATGAGCCAAGAATGGTCCTACAAGAGTTTACAAGTTATTTCCATCATAAACGAGTCAAAAATGAAGCTATAAGTTGTTTACAATTTCGAACAAGTCAAGAATGACGCTAGAAGAGTTTACAAGTTTTTTCCCTGTTCAAATGAGTCAAGAATGAAGTTACAACTTGTTTGCAAGTTCGAACGAGTCAAGAATGATCATACAAGAGTTTACAAGTTGTTTCCATATTCAAATGAGTCAAGAATGAAGCCACATGTTGTTTCCATGTTCGAACGAGTCAAGAATGAAGCCACATGTTGTTACGAATTAGGTTCATGTTCAAATGAGCCAAGAATGGTCCCAGAAGAGTTATGTTGTTTCCATCTTCAACGGATTCAAGAATGAAGCTTACGAATTTGTTTCATGTTAAAATAAGCCAAGAATGGTCCTACATGTGTTTTCAAGTTGTTTCCATGTGCAAACGAGTCAATAATTAAGATACAAGTTCGAACGAGTCAAGAAAGATGCTACAAGTGTTTACAAGTAGTTTCCAAGTTGAAACGGGTCAAGAATGAAGCTACAAGTTGTTTTCACGGTTAAACTAGTCGAGAATGAAGCTATAAGTTGTTTCCAAGCTCGAACGAGTCAAGAATAATGCTACAAGAGGTTACAAGTTGTTTCCATGTTCAAAGCAGTCAAGATGAAGCTACAAGTTATTTCCATGTTCGAACGAGTCAAGAATGAAGCCTCAAATTGTTACAAATTGGTTTCATGTTTAAATGAGCCAAGAATGGTCCTACAAGAGTTTACAAGTTGTTTCCATCATAAACGAGTCAAAAATGAAGCTATAAGTTGTTTACAATTTCGAACAAGTCAAGAATGACGCTAGAAGAGTTTACAAGTTTGTTCCATGTTCAAATGAGTCAAGAATGAAGCTACAACTTGTTTGCAAGTTCGAACGAGTCAAGAATGATCATACAAGAGTTTACAAGTTGTTTCCATATTCAAATGAGTCAAGAATGAAGCCACATGTTGTTTTCATGTTCGAACGAGTCAAGAATGAAGCCACATGTTGTTACGAATTAGGTTTATGTTCAAATGAGCCAAGAATGGTCCCAGAAGAGTTATGTTGTTTCCACGTTCAACGGAGTCAAGAATGATGCTTACGAATTCGTTTCATGTTAAAATAAGCCAAGAATGGTCCTACATGAGTTTTCAAGTTGTTTCCATGTGCAAACGAGTCAATAAAGAAGATACAAGTTCGAACGAGTCAAGAATGATGCTACAAGAGTTTACAAGGAGTTTCCAAGTTGAAACGGGTCAAGAATGAAGCTACAAGTTGTTTTCACGGTTAAACGAGTCGAGAATGAAGCTATAAATTATTTCCAAGCTCGAACGAGTCAAGAATAATGCTACAAAAGGTTACAAGTTGTTTCCAAGTTCAAACAAATCAAGATGAAGCTACAAGTTATTTCCATGTTCGAACGAGTCAAGAATGAAGCCTCAAATTATTACGAATTGGTTTCATGTTCAAATGAGCCAAGAATGGTCCTACAAGAGTTTACAAGTTGTTTACATGATAAACGAGTGAGAAATGAAGCTATAAGTTGTTTACAATTTCGAACAAGTCAAGAATGACGCTAGAAGAGTTTACAAGTTTTTTCCCTGTTCAAATGAGTCAAGAATGAAGCTACAACTTGTTTGCAAGTTCGAACGAGTCAAGAATGATCATACAAGAGTTTACAAGTTGTTTCCATATTCAAATGAGTCAAGAATGAAGCCACATGTTGTTTCCATGTTCGAAAGAGTCAAGAATGAAGCCACATGTTGTTACGAATTAGGTTTATGTTCAAATGAGTGAAGAAATAGAAAATCTCAGAACTACCAATCAGGACGCAACTCCTCTTAAAAGAGAAAAAGGAGAAACGTCAAAACCTGAAGAAAATAGGAAAAGAAAAGGAAATTTCTATCCCTTCAATCCTAGTAAAGAGACTACTAATATATTTGGTAGTAACATCCTAAACATTGACAATAAGTCGAATAGGAAAGAACTCATAGATATATGGGCTAAGGAAATTAGTTTGATTATTCAGACTAACAAAGAAGCTTATGATGACCAAAGCACTGTTTTGCTTTTAGTTGAACATAAGACTTTAGGTGTTATTAATTCTTTTATTAAGAACACTAATTGGGAACCAACTATGAGTCCAGTTACAGCCTTCGAAAACATTTTAGATGCAATATACACTATGTTTGTAGGCATAAATCAGTCCTCTAATAAACTTCAAGAGTTATTAAGGATAAAAATTAATGCAAAAACCATGCTCACCAACATGCAGCTTTGCGACATATGTTTTCTTGATCAATTTTATGGAGATTATAAAAAATATCTTTATCAATTAAATGATCAAACAGAATATGTGAAATATGTCAAGGATTATCTTTTAAAGATCCCCTTGGTAGGATTAAAAGCCTTAGAAAGATTTAACCTAGAAGCAACAGGCCCGGCAGAATATAGCTTAGCCTACGCGCAAAGGATAGTCAAAGAGGAAATTGCTAAAGTCTGTGATCTCGCAAGAAAGCAGAAGCAATTAAAATCCTTCAGTAAGCAATGCTGCGACAGGATTGTTGAAAGACCATTTGAGTATGGATGTAGGAAGTCTTCCTACAAAAAGAATTATAAAAAGAAATCGTATAAACATACGAAGAGATATAGGTTTACAAAGAAAAGGAAACCTTTTAAACCAGGAAAATACGTTAAAAAGAGAACTTTTAAGAAATTCTCTAACGAAAAACAAAAGTTTTGCCCAAAAGGCAAGAAAAATTGCAGGTGTTGGATCTGTAATGAAGAAGGACACTATGCGAACGAGTGCCCCAATAGGAAAAAGCATGACAGAAAGGTACAAATGCTTGAACAAGTTTATTCTCTGGGATATACTCCTATAGAAGAACCATATGAGGATACGGAAGAAGTATACTCGATTGAAGAAATTGACCCCGGACCAGAAGAGTCAGATTCTAATGATTCGTCTTCCTCAAGATCAGAATCTGATTGAAGAAGAAGTAGTGATGACCAATATCACTAATCCAAACTCTATTTATATCTTAGGAAAATTAAAATTTGCAGGATATAAGCAGATAGAATTACATTGTTATGTAGATACAGGTGCCAGCCTCTGCATTGCAAGTAAATTTGTAATAACGCCAGAACATTGGGTTAACGCGGAAAGACCTATACAGGTAAAGATCGCTAATGGAAGTACCATTACAATCAACAAGGTATGTAAAAACCTTAATATATTGATAGCAGGTGAAATATTTCATATTCCTACTGTTTATCAGCAAGAATCCGGAATAGATTTTATAATTGGTAATAATTTTTGTCAATTATATGAACCATTTATCCAATATACAAAAATGATTATACTAACACTTGCAGGACAAGAAGTATATATCAGAAAGATAACAACAGCTCGTAGAGTTGGAGTTGCAGGATTTCTTGAATCAATGAAGAAAAATTCAAAAATCAGACAACCGGATGCTATCAACATTAGCCCTAATAAAATATTTCTTTTTCAGAAGGGGAAGGATAGTATTAAAAAATTTAGAGAATTAAAAGATGCTTGTAATAATTTGATTCTTGAAACAGAAAGAAAAGCGATAATCGAAAGATTATTAGATTCAGTCTGCTCAGAAAATCCATTGGATCCAACAAAGACCAAGAAATGGATGAAAGCAACGATCAAGCTCAGAGATCCTAAAACTGTAATCAAGGTAAAACCAATGAAATACAGTCCGTTAGATCGAGAAGAATTTGGCAAACAGATTCAAGAGCTTCTAGATATGAAGATCATAATACCTAGCAAATCACCTCACATGTCTCCAGCCTTCCTTGTTGAAAATGAAGCAGAGAAGAGAAGAGGAAAGAAAAGAATGGTAGTCAACTATAAGGCAGTTAATGAAGCCACAATAGGAGATAGCCATAATTTACCCAATAAGGATGAACTTCTCACCCTTATCGGAGGTAAGAAAATGTTTAGTTCTTTAGACTGTAAATCAGGTTTTTGGCAGGTACTGCTAGACGAAGAATCACAGCTATTGACAGCATTCACATGTCCTCAAGGACATTATCAATGGATCGTCGTTCCATTTGGACTCAAACAGGCTCCATCCATCTTTCAAAGACACATGCAAAACACATTTAGGTCCTTTGAAACATTTTGTTGTGTATATGTTGATGATATTCTTATCTTTAGCGATAATGAACAGGATCATTTAAGACATTTAGCAGCAGTTCTGAAGAAATGTCAATATCTTGGAATAATTCTATCTAAGAAGAAGGCACAACTCTTCAAGACAAAGATAAATTTCTTAGGATTGGAAATTGATCAAGGAACTCATTGTCCGCAAGGCCACATTCTGGAGCATATTAAGAAATTTCCAGACAGGATTGAAGACAAAAAGCAATTACAGAGATTTCTTGGCATACTAACATATGCTTCTGATTATATTCCAAAACTTGCAGCTATTCGTGCGCCATTGCAGGTCAAGCTCAAAAAGGACATTCCATGGGAATGGAAAGAATCTGATACAGACTATATCTGTAAGATAAAAAAGAATCTTAAGGGTTTTCCAAAACTCTACCATCCAGATCCTAGTGACAAGCTCATCATTTAGACTGATGCTTCAGGAGAATACTGGGGAGAGGTTCTTAAAGCAGTAAGTTCCGATAAAGAATTAATCTGCAGGTATGCGTCAGGTTGCTTTAAAGATGCTGAAAGAAATTACCACTCTAACGAGAAGGAATATCTTGCAGTAATTAGAGTTATTAATAAATTTTCTATTTATCTAACTCCAACAAAATTTTTGGTTAGAACTGATAATAGAAACTTTACTTATTTTCTTCGTATTAAGTTACAGGGAGACAATAAACAAGGAAGACTTGTCCGTTGGCAACAATGGTTAAGCAGATACAGCTTTGATGTCGAGCACATTGAAGGAGTCAAAAACTGTTTAGCAGATTTTTTAACAAGGGAATACCAGCAATAATTATACTAATGACATCATTCGATGCATCGTTTGCTTACTTTTGCAGGAATCCAAGGCACTAAAGGCCTATAAATACTGAGAGTTATGAGATGCAAACACACAAACAATTCTCTATATCTTCCTCTCAATAGCAAAAACTTCTCTGCTTAGTAGTAAAATCTCTTTCTTTGAGATCCTATAAAACTATGGACACTTCCATGGAAAACACTTGTGAACAATTAGCCCTTAGGGAGACTATTCTGATGAAGAAAATTCATCTACTCCAAGAAGAACTCCTTATTGTTCGAGCAGAAATTTGTTATGTAAGGAAGTACTCTCTTCCTGAACATCAAAAGGTTATTTCATCACCTTCTTTAGAAATGGACAAAGATGAGGCTATTCCAGAGCAAACGGCTCCTGGTAAAGAATCAACAAATCCGTTGAAACCTGTGAATTTGGTAAAAATTCAGACTGAGGTTCAGACCTCCACAACTCAAAAGGTTATTTCATCACCTTCTTCAGAAATGGACAAAGATGAGGCTATTCCAGAGCAAACGGCTCCTGGTAAAGAATCAACAAATCCGTTGAAACCTGTGAATTTGGTAAAAATTCAGACTGAGGTTCAGACCTCCACAACATCGGGTTCTACCTCAAGTTTAAACTTGAGACCCAATGGGAGAATTCAAATCCCAACAAAGACTGAAGATCAAACTTCAGCAGTCCCTTCGGTGATCCCAACAGGGTATAAGGCTAAAAAATCTTACTACGTAGTATTCAATGGTCCTCATGCAGGAATATATACTACCTGGAACATTGCAGAACAAGCGATAAAAGGTTTTTCTGGAATTAAGCACAAAAAGTACAAGACTTTCGAAGAAGCCCAGGCTGCATCAAGAGTCTTTACCAATACTAATTTTAGAGCACCCCTTGAATTAATTTGTTCAGCAGAAGCAATCAAGCCGAGCTACTCAAAAATGCTTACAAAGGAGGCAACTACAAAAAATATCCTTGGAACCATTCCAAAAAGTCAGCAACTACTGACGGATACAGACGAGGATGTTCTTGATACAGAGTATTCAGGATTCAGCTATTTATTCCAACTCGGAAGACAAGCTTCAGAAAATGAATTTGCAGAAGAACATTACTTCACCACAGATAAGAAGAATGTGTCCTACTTCAATTTCTATCCTAGGTCTCACCCAGAAATGGTCCATGAAGCCTATCAATATGGATTAATTTTTCAGATTTATCCATCCAGCAACTTGTTAGAAATCTCCAAATTTTCGCCGGAGTTTAAGGAAGCAGTCAAGAATTTTAGGAAAAAGTGTCTTAAAAATTCTGATAAAGAAATCTACCTCAAGTTCACCAGCACCATCATACACTGGGAACAAGAAGCTGATGAAGATTTTGGGATGGCTGTTCAGCCATATCATTATGTACAGATTGTAGCTGTAAATGAAAAGATCTATTTTCCAAGTCAAGCCATGGAAGCAAAGCTCGACAAAGAAGATCTTAGGAAACTTGCTGAGGTTAAGTTAATTAATTTAATTAACAAAATCTTTAGTGTAAAACCAGATGACAAGCTCAAGGTCAACTTGGCTACCACATACTGCCTTATGACGTCTTATTCACACAAAGGATTAAGTCAGTCAGATTGGGAAAAAATTGAAGCATTCAAGGTATGCATTACACATACGTATGCACTAGGAAAGCACAGCGAGTCTTTTTGTCAGAAGAAGATGAAGGAACTAAAGAAATTTGGTATAGAAGGAAAATGCCAAATCTGTGGTCCCGCCACTAACAAAGAAAAACAAGAAGCATCTACTTTAGAATTTCCCAATCGTATAAAGTATAAAAAGAAATTTCTTTGTTCACAAGATTTTGTTATCTGGTTTTGTAATATCCCGTATATTTATATAAATATTTTTTTTTGGGCCCCCGTATTACTTTTTATACCAGCCCAATAATTATATAATATAATCCAATAATAATATTAGCCCATTAGTAACATAAGCCCTAATTCAAATATACGTTTCTTATTCTCCATATCAGAGAGATCAGTTCTACCATTGGATCTTGGAGAAGAAAAGATAAACGTGTGCAACGCTTACGAGTAGCCTGATAGAGAGGAGATTATACCTTGCCTATTGCCTTTGCGTAAGTTCTTAATTGTGATAAGGTACGGATTTCGCCTTCTTTTTCATCACTTCTGAAATCTCTCGAATTAAGATTTGGGTTCTGTTGCAATACATGGGGTATACATGTTAGTTGTATAATTTTCAGATTTGGGGTTGTATTTTGTATTGGTCGTAACTCCTTCGTTACAAATCCGAATTGTGTAAAGTCAGTTAATATAAGAAGCTAATAGAACCCTCTATATTGGTATAATGAAATCATACTATGTTTGGAATTTCCAACATAGGGTAAAAACCACTTTTGTAAAATCTGGACAGATTCGCTGTTACGACTCGTTTTGCCTATAATTTCTTCGTTATAAGTCCGAATTAATCGAGTTTAGTCAATACGAAAACATCATGAAAATATCTATGTTTTTGTAGTTATGCTCAGACACAGTTTTGGTTGTTTTCATGGGGTAAAAACTGTTTTAAAGAATCCTGGACAGAGTTATTGTTACGTTTTGTTTGGCTCATAACGTGTTCGTTATAAGTCCGTTTTGCATGAATTTGGTCAATTTAGAAAGCTCTTAAAGTCCTCTGTATTTTCTTAGTTATAATGTTCTGCCAAAACAGTTTGTATCTTAGGTTTAAAAGCTATTTTATAAATATGTCCTGTTTAGTATTTACACATTGTTTCGCTCATAACTTACTCGTTTTGCATTCGTTTTTCATCAAATTATACAATTTTGAAAGCCCTTAAAACCCTCTTCATGAATCAGGTGGAATCATGTTTAAAGCCATCCTTTATAGTGGTGTAATTTGTCTTTTAAATATTCTGGACAGCAGGGGTTTTAGTTTGGAAATCCTAAAGTGTTTTGGCCACAACTTATTCGTTATAATTCCGTTTTTCGAGAGCTTCGTCAATTTAGAAAGCTTATTAAATTATCTATAATATTCAGTTGAGATCAAGTTCAAATTTTGTTAATGTACTAGTGGTATTTGAGTTCTAAGTTCTGCCCCTAAATATTCAATTGTGATTGAGATTTGTTTTAGTGTTTGTCATGGACAACACTTCAGAAATTTTATACCGAGCATAACCACCTGTGGGGGTACCACAGGCATGTCATTGTGGCACTAATGACGTGACACCATCGTGGCGGTGTGATTAGTCACGACGTCTCCTTTTGTTCAGAATTATATGTAGCTCGTGGGTGAGCTTCAGCTAGCTTCAGTTTAGCTCGTGGGTGAGCTTCAGTTAATATTTGTAGGAGGCGTATGGGTCGACCCTAGCACATGTGTTCAGTTATGATTAATTAGTAGATGGAGTTGTTTGTGCCATACACCCATTCTACTTTTGTTATACAATTGGATTCTACAGGTCCATTGTATGTGCCTACGTGGCTTTGTTGTCAATATGACATGAGGTTATAATAACCTTCTGATGTGTGAATAAATTTGATGATTCGGTATATTTGATCAGTTTAGTCACTTGATATTTCAGTTGGTTTGATTCGATTAAGTATTCATTTATTTTGATGCATTTATATGAACTCTCTTATCTCCATCTTACATTGACATTACGTTCTTCCATATTATCATTGAGTTGTGATTATTCAGAGTATATAATTATATTTGATCCTTTTATTGAATTCATCTGTACTGGGCATTTGGCTCACGCCGTTTCTTTCTTCACGGCAGGCTTTCAGGGGGATCATGGGAATGTGTGATGAGAGATGTCTTGTCCTTCTTCCTAGATGACGCTATGGACTCAGCTTATTTTTAGTATTTCATTTTCAAAGTAGTGCAATGGAGTTTCATTGTAACTTGTGCCACTATGACTTTACTAGAAGTTGTTTAAGTCAAAGATTTATTTAGGTTTTGAAAATATTTTGAATTGTGGAGCTTTCAGAATAAATTCAGTTGTAATGATATATTTGGTGATTTATGGTAATTTCGATATATTCGAAATAGGGGTGTTACAGGTTTTACACTAAAGCTTTTGTTAATTAAATTAATTAACTTAACCTCAGCAAGTTTCCTAAGATCTTCTTTGTCGAGCTTTGTTTCCATGGCTTGACTTGGAAAATAGATCTTTTCATTTACAGCTCCAATCTGTACATAATGATATGGCTGAACAGCCATCCCAAAATCTTCATCAGATTCTTGTTCCCAGTGTATGATGGTGCTGGTGAACTTGAGGTAGATTTCTTTATCAGAATTTTTAAGACACTTTTTCCTAAAATTCTTGACTGCTTCCTTAAACTCCGGCGAAAATTTGGAGATTTCTAACAAGTTGCTGGATGGATAAATCTGAAAAATTAATCCATATTGATAGGCTTCATGGACCATTTCTGGGTGAGACCTAGGATAGAAATTGAAGTAGGACACATTCTTCTTATCTATGGTGAAGTAATGTTCTTCTGCAAATTCATTTTCTGAAGCTTGTCTTCCGAGTTGGAATAAATAGCTGAATCCTGAATACTCTGTATCAAGAACATCCTCGTCTGTATCCGTCAGTAGTTGCTGACTTTTTGGAATGGTTCCAAGGATATTTTTTGTAGTTGCCTCCTTTGTAAGCATTTTTGAGTAGCTCGGCTTGATTGCTTCTGCTGAACAAATTAATTCAAGGGGTGCTCTAAAATTAGTATTGGTAAAGACTCTTGATGCAGCCTGGGCTTCTTCGAAAGTCTTGTACTTTTTGTGCTTAATTCCAGAAAAACCTTTTATCGCTTGTTCTGCAATGTTCCAGGTAGTATATATTCCTGCATGAGGACCATTGAATACTACGTAGTAAGATTTTTTAGCCTTATACCCTGTTGGGATCACCGAAGGGACTGCTGAAGTTTGATCTTCAGTCTTTGTTGGGATTTGAATTCCCCCATTGGGTCTCAAGTTTAAACTTGAGGTAGAACCCGATGTTGTGGAGGTCTGAACCTCAGTCTGAATTTTTACCAAATTCACAGGTTTCAACGGATTTGTTGATTCTTTACCAGGAGCCGTTTGCTCTGGAATAGCCTCATCTTTGTCCATTTCTGAAGAAGGTGATGAAATAAGCTTTTGAGTTGTGGAGGTCTGAACCTCAGTCTGAATTTTTACCAAATTCACAGGTTTCAACGGATTTGTTGATTCTTTACCAGGAGCCGTTTGCTCTGGAATAGCCTCATCTTTGTCCATTTCTGAAGAAGGTGATGAAATAACCTTTTGATGTTCAGGAAGAGAGTACTTCCTTACATAACAAATTTCTGCTCGAACAATAAGGAGTTCTTCTTGGAGTAGATGAATTTTCTTCATCAGAATAGTCTCCCTAAGGGCTAATTGTTCACAAGTGTTTTCCATGGAAGTGTCCATAGTTTTATAGGATCTCAAAGAAAGAGATTTTACTACTAAGCAGAGAAGTTTTTGCTATTGAGAGGAAGATATAGAGAATTGTTTGTGTGTTTGCATCTCATAACTCTCAGTATTTATAGGCCTTTAGTGCCTTGGATTCCTGCAAAAGTAAGCAAACGATGCATCGAATGATGTCATTAGTATAATTATTGCTGGTATTCCCTTGTTAAAAAATCTGCTAAACAGTTTTTGACTCCTTCAATGTGCTCGACATCAAAGCTGTATCTGCTTAACCATTGTTGCCAACGGACAAGTCTTCCTTGTTTATTGTCTCCCTGTAACTTAATACGAAGAAAATAAGTAAAGTTTCTATTATCAGTTCTAACCAAAAATTTTGTTGGAGTTAGATAAATAGAAAATTTATTAATAACTCTAATTACTGCAAGATATTCCTTCTCGTTAGAGTGGTAATTTCTTTCAGCATCTTTAAAGCTACCTGACGCATACATGCAGATTAATTCTTTATCGGAACTTACTGCTTTAAGAACCCCTCCCCAGTATTCTCCTGAAGCATCAGTCTCAATGATGAGCTTGTCACTAGGATCTGGATGGTAGAGTTTTGGAAAACCCTTAAGATTCTTTTTTATCTTACAGATATAGTATGTATCAGATTCTTTCCATTCCCATGGAATGTCCTTTTTGAGCTTGACCTGCAATGGCGCACGAATAGCTGCAAGTTTTGGAATATAATCAGAAGCATATGTTAGTATGCCAAGAAATCTCTGTAATTGCTTTTTGTCTTCAATCCTGTCTGGAAATTTCTTAATATGCTCCAGAATGTGGCCTTGCGGACAATGAGTTCCTTGATCAATTTCCAATCCTAAGAAATTAATCTTTGTCTTGAAGAGTTGTGCCTTCTTCTTAGATAGAATTATTCCAAGATATTGACATTTCTTCAGAACTGCTGCTAAATGTCTTAAATGATCCCGTTCATTATCGCTAAAGATAAGAATATCATCAACATATACACAACAAAATGTTTCAAAGGACCTAAATGCGTTTTGCATGTGTCTTTGAAAGATGGATGGAGCCTGTTTGAGTCCAAATGGAACGACGATCCATTGATAATGTCCTTGAGGACATGTGAATGCTGTCAATAGCTGTGATTCTTCGTCTAGCAGTACCTGCCAAAAACCTGATTTACAGTCTAAAGAACATCCTTATTGGGTAAATTATGGCTATCTCCTATTGTGGCTTCATTAACTGCCTTATAGTTGACTACCATTCTTTTCTTTCCTCTTCTCTTCTCTGCTTCATTTTCAACAAGGAAGGCTGGAGACATGTGAGGTGATTTGCTAGGTATGATGATCTTCATATCTAGAAGCTCTTGAATCTGTTTGCCAAATTCTTCTCGATCTAACGGACTGTATTTCATTGGTTTTACCTTGATTACAGTTTTAGGATCTCTGAGCTTGATCGTTGCTTTCATCCATTTCTTGGTCTTTGTTGGATCCAATGGATTTTCTGAGCAGACTGAATCTAATAATCTTTCGATTATCGCTTTTCTTTCTGTTTCAAGAATCAAATTATTACAAGCATCTTTTAATTCTCTAAATTTTTTAATACTATCCTTCCCCGTCTGAAAAAGAAATATTTTATTAGGGCTAATGTTGATAGCATCCGGTTGTCTGATTTTTGAATTTTTCTTCATTGATTCAAGAAATCCTGCAACTCCAACTCTACGAGCTGTTGTTATCTTTCTGATATATACTTCTTGTCCTGCAAGTGTTAGTATAATCATTTTTGTATATTGGATAAATGGTTCATATAATTGACAAAAATTATTACCAATTATAAAATCTATTCCGGATTCTTGCTGATAAACAGTAGGAATATGAAATATTTCACCTGCTATCAATATATTAAGGTTTTTACATACCTTGTTGATTGTAATGGTACTTCCATTAGCGATCTTTACCTGTATAGGTCTTTCCGCGTTAACCCAATGTTCTGGCGGTATTACAAATTTACTTGCAATGCAGAGGCTGGCACCTGTATCTACATAACAATGTAATTCTATCTGCTTATATCCTGCAAATTTTAATTTTCCTAAGATATAAATAGAGTTTGGATTAGTGATGTTGGTCATCACTGCTTCTTCTTCAATCAGATTCTGATCTTGAGGAAGACGAATCATTAGAATCTGACTCTTCTGGTCCGGGGTCAATTTCTTCAATCGAGTATACTTCTTCCGTATCCTCATATGGTTCTTCTATAGGAGTATATCCCAGAGAATAAACTTGTTCAAGCATTTGTAACTTTCTGTCATGCTTTTTCCTATTGGGGCACTCGTTCGCATAGTGTCCTTCTTCATTACAGATCCAACACCTGCAATTTTTCTTGCCTTTTGGGCAAAACTTTTGTTTTTCGTTAGAGAATTTCTTAAAAGTTCTCTTTTTAACGTATTTTCCTCGTTTAAAAGGTTTCCTTTTCTTTGTAAACCTATATCTCTTCGTATGTTTATACGATTTCTTTTTATAATTCTTTTTGTAGGAAGACTTCCTACATCCATACTCAAATGGTCTTTCAACAATCCTGTCGCAGCATTGCTTACTGAAGGATTTTAATTGCTTCTGCTTTCTTGCGAGATCACAGACTTTAGCAATTTCCTCTTTGACTATCCTTTGCGCGTAGGCTAAGCTATATTCTGCCGGGCCTGTTGCTTCTAGGTTAAATCTTTCTAGGGCTTTTAATCCTACCAAGGGGATCTTTAAAAGATAATCCTTGACATATTTCACATATTCTGTTTGATCATTTAATTGATAAAGATATTTTTCATAATCTCCATAAAATTGATCAAGAAAACATATGTCGCAAAGCTGCATGTTGGTGAGCATGGTTTTTGCATTAATTTTTATCCTTAATAACTCTTGAAGTTTATTAGAGGACTGATTTATGCCTAAAAACATAGTGTATATTGCATCTAAAATGTTTTCGAAGGCTGTAACTGGACTCATAGTTGGTTCCCAATTAGTGTTCTTAATAAAAGAATTAATAACACCTAAAGTCTTATGTTCAACTAAAAGCAAAACAGTGCTTTGGTCATCATAAGCTTCTTTGTTAGTCTGAATAATCAAACTAATATCCTTAGCCCATATATCTATGAGTTCTTTCCTATTCGACTTATTGTCAATGTTTAGGATGTTACTACCAAATATATTAGTAGTCTCTTTACTAGGATTGAAGGGATAGAAATTTCCTTTTCTTTTCCTATTTTCTTCAGGTTTTGACGTTTCTCCTTTTTCTCTTTTAAGAGGAGTTGCGTCCCGATTGGTAGTTCTGAGATTTTCTATTTCTTCATTCTCTGAACTGTCCATATCTGTATTATCTTGGAATTCTTCTTGTTCTTCTGAACTGAATTCTTCAATAGTATTTAGAAAGTCATAATCTTTGATTCCAAAAAGGGATCTTAGATCTTTATTGTCTTTTATTTCCTGGTTGGCTATAGATTCATCATCTATTTCCATTAACCTAATTGCTTGTTCGAGGACCTCAAAGTTGTCGTCGTTAACTTGCAATTCTCCTTCTTTTAGATTACCCCAGAAGATATCTTCTACGATTCTTAGGTAATTCATGTTGATTTTTTGTCAACACCAAAAGGCCAGGTCAGGCTACCAAGGTTTTTCCCTGTTCCTAATTCTTCGTTTCCAGCATTGTCGTTTGGATAACTATATTTTCTTATCTTAGAGGTTTCCTCTGTTAGGTCAATTTCTTTGTGCTGTCTTCTGTTGAGAGCATAAAGAATTTCCTTATTACACGGGCAATCCTGAATTGCTAATTTTAATTCAGTGATTATCTTTGCCGCTGCAGCTTCAATGTTATTGGTAACATTTTCCGCTTGCTGAGTCTTAAGCAACTCAAGAATTTCTCTTATTTGTGGCTTAATGTTCGTTTCAAATTCCTCGAGTAAATCTTTAAGACTCATCCTAAAATTTTCTTGAGGTATTCTTCTATTTCATTAAGCTTTAACTTAAGAGCTTCATTTTCACACTTATGATTCCTAAGTTGTGAGATCTGTCCTTCTAATCCTTCGATCTTAGTATTTTGCTTGATTAGAAGCTTTTTAATATCCCTTAGGATTTCTATTTCTAGGTCACTCCCCTTTTTAACAAAGGAATAGTATCTGTTATGGATACTAGGTGATTTAGAGAGTTTTTCACTCGGGTCTTTACTAAGCCCAAAAAATGACAGTAGGTTGTAAATTCCTAACAGGCATCTTCCTGAAATCTGATTAAGATTATTGGTAGATGAAACAATAGTGTTTAAACTATTACTTCCTTTTACGCCACTAAAGACGTAATTTCTAGGTTCTAGGTCTACTCCTTCATTTAATTTCTTAAATTCCAGAACCTTTCCTTTTTTATAAATGTGTGGGTACATTTTTGTGGGATTATCTATAATAACCTCTATAGAAGATCCAGTTTTTGACATAAGTCATCCACTCTCCTAGAGACACTATGAAGTAAATTTTCCTGAGAAGATTCACCAACCTCTAAGGTGTTTCTTCTGAAACTCTTTCTAGGCTTCTGTCCTAGTTTGGGTTTATTCTTTGCAATGTCTATTGCCCAAGAGTTATCTAGTGGACTAATTTCTGAGAATTGCTTCTCTTCTATCGATCCTATTTCTGAGAATATATCGTCTTATTCGATATATTCATTCTTCCTATAGTCTATGCTATGATGACTATTGGTTAAGGCGTAGGCAACAACATAGGTTATGCTAAATACCTTATCTCCTGTATTCATCAAATCATGTCTTTCAAAGTCATGGACAAAAGATAATATCTGATCTATGTTTCTTGTATCTAAGCTAAATCCAAATTTAGGATAGACAGTGAACATAAATTTTTGATAAGCAAGATTGCCTCTAGCTGCTCCTAGAATACAGTCTCTTCGGTCGTTGATTCTATTGTCTATTAAAGCCATTTTAATAGGAGAATCTATACCTTCCTGAAATTCTGCTTTGAGCAGAATCTTTATAGCTCCTAAGTGAACTACGCTAAGGGTAGATCTTATCTTAGAGTCTATTTTCAACAGATTTTTGTTTATCTCTTCCTTAGTGATTAAGGGTAAGTAAACTAATCCTGTAGTATCTTTTATATCTACGTGCATTTCCTTGGTAGAGATATAATAAAAGATATTATTTTTTCTTTTAAATCGATTTAACATAGATATGTTAAATATTTTTTCTTTCTTTAGATCAAGTTTGCTATTTTTAATTTTAGAGAGAATCTCCCTATTAACTAAAAAGCTGGCCTGAAATCCTTTGTCACTCTCTAGAAACTCTATTTCTAGATTGTTTTTGTCTTGAATCTCTTCGAGAGTTTCTTCTTCCTTTAAAAAACTCATTGATTTTCTGAGTTTATAAAACTCTTAATTTGAATTTTTAAAGAGTCAATTTCTTGACTATTTCTGACGTAGAACTTACCTTGTTGTTCATACAGCATTTCTAGACTTTTATAGAATTCTATAAGACGATCTAATTTATTTCTTTCTAAATCTAAACAAGCTAGATCTCGAATTCTAGAGAAGAAATCTTCATCTCCTAATTGGAAGGTGTTTCCATTTTCTACTAGATTCCACGGGAGCCTAGATGTAGGGTTATAGCTAATCATAATCAACAATTGATTTTAAAAGATTTGTATAATATGAATTTGTGAAACGGAATCTTAAGCAAATATGTACCAAAATCAAGCTTATAAACAAATTAATACTTCTTTCAAGATTTCGACAAACCTGATTGATGTAAGCAATGTTTTCTTCAAGAGTGCGACTAGCTCTTCCTAAACGGCCACCTGCCTAACGGATCTGCATACCATCGACTTACCTCCTCCAGAATAAAAACATGGCTCTGATACTATAGCTTGTTTAGTTTTTGACATAAGTCATCCACTCTCCTAGAGACACTATGAAGTAAATTTTCCTGAGAAGATTCACCAACCTCTAAGGTGTTTCTTCTGAAACTCTTTCTAGGCTTCTGTCCTAGTATGGGTTTATTCTTTGCAATGTCTATTGCCCAAGAGTTATCTAGTGGACTAATTTCTGAGAATTGCTTCTCTTCTATCGATCCTGTTTCTGAGAATACATCGTCTAATTCGATATATTCATTTTTCCTATAGTCTATGCTATGATGACTATTGGTTAAGGCGTAGGCAACAACATAGGTTATGCTAAATACCTTATCTCCTGTATTCATCAGATCATGTCTTTCAAAGTCATGGACAAAAGATAATATCTGATCTATGTTTCTTGTATCTAAGCTAAATCCAAATTTAGGATAGACAGTGAACATAAATTTTTGATAAGCAAGATTGCCTCTAGCTGCTCCTAGAATACAGTCTCTTCGGTCGTTGATTCTATTGTCTATTAAAGCCATTTTAATAAGAGAATCTATACCTTCATGAAATTCTGCTTTGAGCAGAATCTTTATAGCTCCTAAGTGAACTACGCTAAGGGTAGATCTTTTCTTAGAGTCTATTTTCAACAGATTTTTGTTTATCTCTTCCTTAGTGATTAAGGGTAAGTAAACTAATCCTGTTGTATCTTTTATATCTACGTGCATTTCCTTGGTAGAGATATAATAAAAGATATTATTTTTTCTTTTAAATCGATTTAACATAGATATGTTAAATATTTTTTCTTTCTTTAGATCAAGTTTGCTATTTTTAATTTTAGAGAGAATCTCCCTATTAACTAAAAAGCTGGCCTGAAATCCTTTGTCACTCTCTAGAAACCCTATTTCTAGATTGTTTTTGTCTTGAATCTCTTCGAGAGTTTCTTCTTCCTTTAAAAAACTCATTGATTTTCTGAGTCTATAAAACTCTTAATTTGAATTTTTAAAGAGTCAATTTCTTGACTATTTCTGACGTAGAACTTACCTTGTTGTTCATACAGCATTTCTAGACTTTTATAGAATTCTATAAGACGGTCTAATTTATTTCTTTCTAAATCTAAACAAGCTAGATCTCGAATTCTAGAGAAGAAATCTTCATCTCCTAATTGGAAGGTGTTTCCATTTTCTACTAGATTCCACGGGAGCCTAGATGTAGGGTTATAGCTAATCATAATCAACAATTGATTTTAAAAGATTTGTATAATATGAATTTGTGAAACGGAATCTTAAGCAAATATGTACCAAAATCAAGCTTATAAACAAATTAATACTTCTTTCAAGATTTCGACAAACCTGGTTGATGTAAGCAATGTTTTCTTCAAGAGTGTGACTAGCTCTTCCTAAACGGCCACCTGCCTAACGGATCTGCATACCATCGATTTACCTCCTCCAGAATAAAAACATGGCTCTGATACTATAGCTTGTTTAGTTTTTGACATAAGTCATCCACTCTCCTAGAGACACTAAGAAGTAAATTTTCCTGAGAAGATTCACCAACCTCAAAGGTGTTTCTTCTGAAACTCTTTCTAGGCTTCTGTCCTAGTATGGGTTTATTCTTTGCAATGTCTATTGCCCAAGAGTTATCTAGTGGACTAATTTCTGAGAATTGCTTCTCTTCTATCGATCCTATTTCTGAGAATACATCGTCTAATTCGATATATTCATTTTTCCTATAGTCTATGCTATGATGACTATTGGTTAAGGCGTAGGCAACAACATAGGTTATGCTAAATACCTTATCTCCTGTATTCATCAGATCATGTCTTTCAAAGTCATGGACAAAAGATAATATATGATCTATGTTTCTTGTATCTAAGCTAAATCCAAATTTAGGATAGACAGTGAACATAAATTTTTGATAAGCAAGATTGCCTCTAGCTGCTCCTAGAATACAGTCTCTTCGGTCGTTGATTCTATTGTCTATTAAAGCCATTTTAATAGGAGAATCTATACTTTCCTGAAATTCTGCTTTGAGTAGAATCTTTATAGCTCCTAAGTGAACTACGCTAAGGGTAGATCTTTTCTTAGACTCTATTTTCAACAGATTTTTGTTTATCTCTTCCTTAGTGATTAAGGGTAAGTAAACTAATCCTGTAGTATCTTTTATATCTACGTGCATTTCCTTGGTAGAGATATAATAAAAGATATTATTTTTTCTTTTAAATCGATTTAACATAGATATGTTAAATATTTTTTCTTTCTTTAGATCAAGTTTGCTATTTTTAATTTTAGAGAGAATCTCCCTATTAACTAAAAAGCTGGACTGAAATCCTTTGTCACTCTCTAGAAACTCTATTTCTAGATTGTTTTTGTCTTGAATCTCTTCGAGAGTTTCTTCTTCCTTTAAAAAACTCATTGATTTTCTGAGTCTATAAAACTCTTAATATGAATTTTTAAAGAGTCAATTTCTTGACTATTTCTGACGTAGAACTTACTTTGTTGTTCATACAGCATTTCTAGACTTTTATAGAATTCTATAAGACGGTCTAATTTTTTTCTTTCTAAATCTAAACAAGCTAGATCTCGAATTCTAGAGAAGAAATCTTCATCTCCTAATTGGATGGTGTTTCCATTTTCTACTAGATTCCACGGGAGCCTAGATGTAGGGTTATAGCTAATCATAATCAACAATTGATTTTAAAAGATTTGTATAATATGAATTTGTGAAACGGAATCTTAAGTAAATATGTACCAAAATCAAGCTTATAAACAAATTAATACTTCTTTCAAGATTTCGACAAACCTGATTGATGTAAGCAATGTTTTCTTCAAGAGTGCGGCTAGCTCTTCCTAAACGGCGACCTGCCTAACGGATCTGCATACCATCGACTTACCTCCTCCAGAATAAAAACATGGCTCTGATACCAATACGAGACGCGGACAACCACCAGGGTAGAAATCATATGAAAAGAAAATACTTATTTATTTATAACAAGCCGATTGGCCATTACATTAATTAAAACCCCGTAGGGTTACTACTCACACATTACAATATTGATGGACTCTAGAATTTCTTAGCTATGCTGCTGGAAAAACGATGTCCTTCTTACAAATATAACTTAGCCTTTTATAGATCAAGGACTAAGGGTCTTGCATTATTAAAGTAGAAGATGCCTTCTGCTTTACATAAAGTAGATGCTCTTTGTCTTCTGCTTTTGCTTTTCATAAAGCTGCCGTCTGCTTTTGCTTTTCATAAAGTAGATGCTTCTGCTTTTTCTAAAGTAGATGCTTCTTGTTTTTCTTTGTTAGTGGCGGGACCACAGATTTGGCATTTTCTTTCTATACCAAATTTCTTTAGTTCCTTCATCTTCTTCTGACAAAAAGACTCGCTGTGCTTTCCTAGTGCATACGTATGTGTAATGCATACCTTGAATGGTTCAATTTTTTCCCAATCTGACTGACTTAATCCTTTGTGTGAATAAGACGTCATAAGGCAGTATGTGGTAGCCAAGTTGACCTTGAGCTTGTCATCTGGTTTTACACTAAAGATTTTGTTAATTAAATTAATTAACTTAACCTCAGCAAGTTTCCTAAGATCTTCTTTGTCGAGCTTTGCTTCCATGGCTTGACTTGGAAAATAGATCATTTCATTTACAGCTCCAATCTGTACATAATGATATGGCTAAACAGCAATCCCAAAATCTTCATCAGCTTCTTGTTCCCAGTGTATGATGGTGCTGGTGAACTTGAGGTAGATTTCTTTATCAGAATTTTTAAGACACTTTTTCCTAAAATTCTTGACTGCTTCCTTAAACTCCGGCGAAAATTTGGAGATTTCTAACAAGTTGCTGGATGGATAAATCTGAAAAATTAATCCATATTGATAGGCTTCATGGACCATTTCTGGGTGAGACCTAGGATAGAAATTGAAGTAGGACACATTCTTCTTATCTGTGGTGAAGTAATGTTCTTCTGCAAATTCATTTTCTGTAGCTTGTCTTCTGAGTTGGAATAAATAGCTGAATCCTGAATACTCTGTATCAAGAACATCCTCGTCTGTATCCGTCAGTAGTTGCTGACTTTTTGGAATGGTTCCAAGGATATTTTTTGTAGTTGCCTCCTTTGTAAGCATTTTTGAGTAGCTCGGCTTGATTGCTTCTGCTGAACAGATTAATTCAAGGGGTGCTCTAAAATTAGTATTGGTAAAGACTCTTGATGCAGCCTGGGCTTCTTCGAAAGTCTTGTACTTTTTGTGATTAATTCCAGAAAAACCTTTTATCGCTTGTTCTGCAATGTTCCAGGTAGTATATATTCCTGCATGAGGACCATTGAATACTACGTAGTAAGATTTTTTAGCCTTATACCCTGTTGGGATCACCGAAGGGACTGCTGAAGTTTGATCTTCAGTCTTTGTTGGGATTTGAATTCCCCCATTGGGTCTCAAGTTTAAACTTGAGGTAGAACCCGATGTTGTGGAGGTCTGAACCTCAGTCTGAATTTTTACCAAATTCACAGGTTTCAACGGATTTGTTGATTCTTTACCAGGAGCCGTTTGCTCTGGAATAGCCTCATCTTTGTCCATTTCTGAAGAAGGTGATGAAATAACCTTTTGAGTTGTGGAGGTCTGAACCTCAGTCTGAATTTTTACCAAATTCACAGGTTTCAACGGATTTGTTGATTCTTTACCAGGAGCCGTTTGCTCTGGAATAGCCTCATCTTTGTCCATTTCTGAAGAAGGTGATGAAATAACCTTTTGATGTTCAGGAAGAGAGTACTTCCTTACATAACAAATTTCTGCTCGAACAATAAGGAGTTCTTCTTGGAGTAGATGAATTTTCTTCATCAGAATAGTCTCCCTAAGGGCTAATTGTTCACAAGTGTTTTCCATGGAAGTGTCCATAGTTTTATAGGATCTCAAAGAAAGAGATTTTACTACTAAGCAGAGAAGTTTTTGCTATTGAGAGGAAGATATAGAGAATTGTTTGTGTGTTTGCATCTCATAACTCTCAGTATTTATAGGCCTTTAGTGCCTTGGATTCCTGCAAAAGTAAGGAAACGATGCATCGAATGATGTCATTAGTATAATTATTGCTGGTATTCCCTTGTTAAAAAATCTGCTAAATAGTTTTTGACTCCTTCAATGTGCTCGACATCAAAGCTGTATCTGCTTAACCATTGTTGCCAACGGACAAGTTTTCCTTGTTTATTGTCTCCCTGTAACTTAATACGAAGAAAATAAGTAAAGTTTCTATTATCAGTTCTAACCAAAAATTTTGTTGGAGTTAGATAAATAGAAAATTTATTAATAACTCTAATTACTGCAAGATATTCCTTCTCGTTAGAGTGGTAATTTCTTTCAGCATCTTTAAAGCTACCTGACGCATACCTGCAGATTAATTCTTTATCGGAACTTACTGCTTTAAGAACCCCTCCCCAGTATTCTCCTGAAGCATCAGTCTCAATGATGAGCTTGTCACTAGGATCTGGATGGTAGAGTTTTGGAAAACCCTTAAGATTCTTTTTTATCTTACAGATATAGTCTGTATCAGATTCTTTCCATTCCCATGGAATGTCCTTTTTGAGCTTGACCTGCAATGGCGCACGAATAGCTGCAAGTTTTGGAATATAATCAGAAGCATATGTTAGTATGCCAAGAAATCTCTGTAATTGCTTTTTGTCTTCAATCCTGTCTGGAAATTTCTTAATATGCTCCAGAATGTGGCCTTGCGGACAATGAGTTCCTTGATCAATTTCCAATCCTAAGAAATTAATCTTTGTCTTGAAGAGTTGTGCCTTCTTCTTAGATAGAATTATTCCAAGATATTGACATTTCTTCAGAACTACTGCTAAATGTCTTAAATGATCCTGTTCATTATCGCTAAAGATAAATATCATCAACATATACACAACAAAATGTTTCAAAGGACCTAAATGCGTTTTGCATGTGTCTTTGAAAGATGGATGGAGCCTGTTTGAGTCCAAATGGAACGACGATCCATTGATAATGTCCTTGAGGACATGTGAATGCTGTCAATAGCTGTGATTCTTCGTCTAGCAGTACCTGCCAAAAACCTGATTTATAGTCTAAAGAACTAAACATTTTCTTACCTCCGATAAGGGTGAGAAGTTCATCCTTATTGGGTAAATTATGGCTATCTCCTATTGTGGCTTCATTAACTGCCTTATAGTTGACTACCATTCTTTTCTTTCCTCTTCTCTTCTCTGCTTCATTTTCAACAAGGAAGGTTGGAGACATGTGAGGTGATTTGCTAGGTATGATGATCTTCATATCTAGAAGCTCTTGAATCTGTTTGCCAAATTCTTCTCGATCTAACGGACTGTATTTCATTGGTTTTACCTTGATTACAGTTTTAGGATCTCTGAGCTTGATCGTTGCTTTCATCCATTTCTTGGTCTTTGTTGGATCCAATGGATTTTCTGAGCAGACTGAATCTAAAGAAAACATTGCTTACATCAATCAGGTTTGTCGAAATCTTGAAAGAAGTATTAATTTGTTTATAAGCTTGATTTTGGTACATATTTGCTTAAGATTCCGTTTCACAAATTCATATTATACAAATCTTTTAAAATCAATTGTTGATTATGATTAGCTATAACCCTACATCTAGGCTCCCGTGGAATCTAGTAGAAAATGGAAACACCATCCAATTAGGAGATGAAAATTTCTTCTCTAGAATTCGAGATCTAACTTGTTTAGATTTAGAAAGAAATAAATTAGACCGTCTTATAGAATTCTATAAAAGTCTAGAAATGCTGTATGAACAACGAAGTAAGTTCTACGTCAGAAATAGTCAAGAAATTGACTCTTTAAAAATTCATATTAAGAGTTTTATAGACTCAGAAAATCAATGAGTTTTTTAAAGGAAGAAGAAACTCTCGAAGAGATTCAAGACAAAAACAATCTAGAAATAGAGTTTCTAGAGAGTGACAAAGGATTTCAGTCCAGCTTTTTAGTTAATAGGGAGATTCTCTCTAAAATTAAAAATAGCCAACTTGATCTAAAGAAAGAAAAAATATTTAACATATCTATGTTAAATCGATTTAAAAGAAAAAATAATATCTTTTATTATATCTCTACCAAGGAAATGCACGTAGATATAAAAGATACTACAGGATTAGTTTACTTACCCTTAATCACTAAGGAAGAGATAAACAAAAATCTGTTGAAAATAGACTCTAAGATAAGATCTACCCTTAGCGTAGTTCACTTAGGAGCTATAAAGATTCTGCTCAAAGCAGAATTTCAGGAAGGTATAGATTCTCCTATTAAAATGGCTTTAATAGACAATAGAATCAACGACCGAAGAGACTGTATTCTAGGAGCAGCTAGAGGCAATCTTGCTTATCAAAAATTTATGTTCACTGTCTATCCTAAATTTGGATTTAGCTTAGATACAAGAAACATAGATAAGATATTATCTTTTGTCCATGACTTTGAAAGACATGATCTGATGAATACAGGAGATAAGGTATTTAGCATAACCTATGTTGTTGCCTACGCCTTAACCAATAGTCATCATAGCATAGACTATAGGAAGAATGAATATATCGAATTAGACGATGTATTCTCAGAAATAGGATCGATAGAAGAGAAGCAATTCTCAGAAATTACTCCACTAGATAACTCTTGGGCAATAGACATTGCAAAGAATAAACCCAAACTAGGACAAAAGCCTAGAAAGAGTTTCAGAAGAAACACCTTAGAGGTTGGTGAATCTTCTCAGGAAAAATTACTTCATAGTGTCTCCAGGAGAGTGGATGAATTATGTCAAAAACTGGAACTTCTATAGAGGTTATTATAGATAATCTCACAAAAATGTACCCACACATTTATAAAAAAAGAAAGGTTTTGGAATTTAAGAAATTAAATGAAGGAGTAGACCTAGAACCTAGAAATTACGTCTTTAGTGGCGTAAAAGGAAGTAATAGTTTAAACACTATTGTTTCATCTACCAATAATCTTAATCAGATTTCAGGAAGATGCCTGTTAGGAATTTACAACCTACTTTCATTTTTTGGGCTTAGTAAAGACCCGAGTGAAAAACTCTCTAAATCACCTAGTATCCATAACAGATACTATTCCTTTGTTAAAAAGGGGAGTGACCTAGAAATAGAAATCCTAAGAGATATTAAAAACATGGCAGGTGGTAAGTCGATGGTATCAAAGCCATGTTTTTATTCTGGAGGAGGTAAGTCGATGGTATGCAGATCCGTTAGGCAGGTGGCCGTTTAGGAAGAGCTAGTCGCACTCTTAAAGAAAACATTGCTTACATCAATCAGGTTTGTTGAAATCTTGAAAGAAGTAATAATTTGTTTATAAGCTTGATTTTGGTACATATTTGCTTAAGATTCCGTTTCACAAATTCATATTATACAAATCTTTTAAAATCAATTGTTGATTATGATTAGCTATAACCCTACATCTAGGCTCCCGTGGAATCTAGTAGAAAATGGAAACACCATCCAATTAGGAGATGAAAATTTCTTCTCTAGAATTCGAGATCTAACTTGTTTAGATTTAGAAAGAAATAAATTAGACCGTCTTATAGAATTCTATAAAAGTCTAGAAATGCTGTATGAACAACGAAGTAAGTTCTACGTCAGAAATAGTCAAGAAATTGACTCTTTAAAAATTCATATTAAGAGTTTTATAGACTCAGAAAATCAATGAGTTTTTTAAAGGAAGAAGAAACTCTCGAAGAGATTCAAGACAAAAACAATCTAGAAATAGAGTTTCTAGAGAGTGACAAAGGATTTCAGGCCAGCTTTTTAGTTAATAGGGAGATTCTCTCTAAAATTAAAAATAGCAAACTTGATCTAAAGAAAGAAAAAATATTTAACATATCTATGTTAAATCGATTTAAAAGAAAAAATAATATCTTTTATTATATCTCTACCAAGGAAATGCACGTAGATATAAAAGATACTACAGGATTAGTTTACTTACCCTTAATCACTAAGGAAGAGATAAACAAAAATCTGTTGAAAATAGACTCTAAGATAAGATCTACCCTTAGCGTAGTTCACTTAGGAGCTATAAAGATTCTGCTCAAAGCAGAATTTCAGGAAGGTATAGATTCTCCTATTAAAATGGCTTTAATAGACAATAGAATCAACGACCGAAGAGACTGTATTCTAGGAGCAGCTAGAGGCAATCTTGCTTATCAAAAATTTATGTTCACTGTCTATCCTAAATTTGGATTTAGCTTAGATACAAGAAACATAGATCAGATATTATCTTTTGTCCATGACTTTGAAAGACATGATCTGATGAATACAGGAGATAAGGTATTTAGCATAACCTATGTTGCTGCCTACGCCTTAACCAATAGTCATCATAGCATAGACTATATGAAGAATGAATATATCGAATTAGACGATGTATTCTCAGAAATAGGATCGATAGAAGAGAAGCAATTCTCAGAAATTAGTCCACTAGATAACTCTTGGGCAATAGACATTGCAAAGAATAAACCCAAACTAGGACAAAAGCCTAGAAAGAGTTTCAGAAGAAACACCTTAGAGGTTGGTGAATCTTCTCAGGAAAAATTACTTCATAGTGTCTCCAGGAGAGTGGATGAATTATGTCAAAAACTGGAACTTCTATAGAGGTTATTATAGATAATCCCACAAAAATGTACCCACACATTTATAAAAAAGGAAAGGTTTTGGAATTTAAGAAATTAAATGAAGGAGTAGACCTAGAACCTAGAAATTACGTCTTTAGTGGCGTAAAAGGAAGTAATAGTTTAAACACTATTGTTTCATCTACCAATAATCTTAATCAGATTTCAGGAAGATGCCTGTTAGGAATTTACAACCTACTTTCATTTTTTGGGCTTAGTAAAGACCCGAGTGAAAAACTCTCTAAATCACCTAGTATCCATAACAGATACTATTCCTTTGTTAAAAAGGGGAGTGACCTAGAAATAGAAATCCTAAGAGATATTAAAAACATGGCAGGTGGTAAGTCGATGGTATCAAAGCCATGTTTTTATTCTGGAGGAGGTAAGTCGATGGTATGCAGATCCGTTAGGCAGGTGGCCGTTTAGGAAGAGCTAGTCGCACTCTTAAAGAAAACATTGCTTACATCAATCAGGTTTGTCGAAATCTTGAAAGAAGTATTAATTTGTTTATAAGCTTGATTTTGGTACATATTTGCTTAAGATTCCGTTTCACAAATTCATATTATACAAATCTTTTAAAATCAATTGTTGATTATGATTAGCTATAACCCTACATCTAGGCTCCCGTGGAATCTAGTAGAAAATGGAAACACCATCCAATTAGGAGATGAAAATTTCTTCTCTAGAATTCGAGATCTAACTTGTTTAGATTTAGAAAGAAATAAATTAGACCGTCTTATAGAATTCTATAAAAGTCTAGAAATGCTGTATGAACAACGAAGTAAGTTCTACGTCAGAAATAGTCAAGAAATTGACTCTTTAAAAATTCATATTAAGAGTTTTATAGACTCAGAAAATCAATGAGTTTTTTAAAGGAAGAAGAAACTCTCGAAGAGATTCAAGACAAAAACAATCTAGAAATAGAGTTTCTAGAGAGTGACAAAGGATTTCAGGCCAGCTTTTTAGTTAATAGGGAGATTCTCTCTAAAATTAAAAATAGCAAACTTGATCTAAAGAAAGAAAAAATATTTAACATATCTATGTTAAATCGATTTAAAAGAAAAAATAATATCTTTTATTATATCTCTACCAAGGAAATGCACGTAGATATAAAAGATACTACAGGATTAGTTTACTTACCCTTAATCACTAAGGAAGAGATAAACAAAAATCTGGTGAAAATAGACTCTAAGATAAGATCTACCCTTAGCGTAGTTCACTTAGGAGCTATAAAGATTCTGCTCAAAGCAGAATTTCAGGAAGGTATAGATTCTCCTATTAAAATGGCTTTAATAGACAATAGAATCAACGACCGAAGAGACTGTATTCTAGGAGCAGCTAGAGGCAATCTTGCTTATCAAAAATTTATGTTCACTGTCTATCCTAAATTTGGATTTAGCTTAGATACAAGAAACATAGATCAGATATTATCTTTTGTCCATGACTTTGAAAGACATGATCTGATGAATACAGGAGATAAGGTATTTAGCATAACCTATGTTGTTGCCTACGCCTTAACCAATAGTCATCATAGCATAGACTATAGGAAGAATGAATATATCGAATTAGACGATGTATTCTCAGAAATAGGATCGATAGAAGAGAAGCAATTCTCAGATATTAGTCCACTAGATAACTCTTGGGCAATAGACATTGCAAAGAATAAACCCAAACTAGGACAGAAGCCTAGAAAGAGTTTCAGAAGAAACACCTTAGAGGTTGGTGAATCTTCTCAGGAAAATTTACTTCATAGTGTCTCTAGGAGAGTGGATGACTTATGTCAAAAACTGGATCTTCTATAGAGGTTATTATAGATAATCCCACAAAAATGTACCCACACATTTATAAAAAAGGAAAGGTTCTGGAATTTAAGAAATTAAATGAAGGAGTAGACCTAGAACCTAGAAATTACGTCTTTAGTGGCGTAAAAGGAAGTAATAGTTTAAACACTATTGTTTCATCTACCAATAATCTTAATCAGATTTCAGGAAGATGCCTGTTAGGAATTTACAACCTACTGTCATTTTTTGGGCTTAGTAAAGACTCGAGTGAAAAACTCTCTAAATCACCTAGTATCCATAACAGATACTATTCCTTTGTTAAAAAGGGGAGTGACCTAGAAATAGAAATCCTAAGGGATATTAAAAAGCTTCTAATCAAGCAAAATACTAAGATCGAAGGATTAGAAGGACAGATCTCACAACTTAGGAATCATAAGTGTGAAAATGAAGCTCTTAAGTTAAAGCTTAATGAAATAGAAGAATACCTCAAGAAAATTTTAGGATGAGTCTTAAAGATTTACTAGAGGAATTTGAAACGAACATTAAGCCACAAATAAGAGAAATTCTTGAGTTGCTTAAGACTCAGCAAGCGGAAAATGTTACCAATAACATTGAAGCTGCAGCGGCAAAGATAATCACTAAATTAAAATTAGCAATTCAGGATTGCCCGTGTAATAAGGAAATTCTTTATGCTCTCAACAGAAGACAGCACAAAGAAATTGACCTAACAGAGGAAACCTCTAAGATAGGAAAATATAGTTATCCAAACGACAATGTTGGAAACGAAGAATTAGGAACAGGGAAAAACCTTGGTAGCCTGACCTGGCCTTTTGGTGTTGACAAAAAATCAACATGAATTACCTAAGAATCGTAGAAGATATCTTCTGGGGTAATCTAAAAGAAGGAGAATTGCAAGTTAACGACGACAACTTTGAGGTCCTCGAACAAGCAATTAGATTAATGGAAATAGATGATGAATCTATAGCCAACCAGGAAATAAAAGACAATAAAGATCTAAGATCCCTTTTTGGAATCAAAGATTATGACTTTCTAAATACTATTGAAGAATTCAGTTCACAAGAACAAGAAGAATTCCAAGATAATACAGATATGGACAGTTCAGAGAATGAAGAAATAGAAAATCTCAGAACTACCAATCAGGACGCAACTCCTCTTAAAAGAGAAAAAGGAGAAACGTCAAAACCTGAAGAAAATAGGAAAAGAAAAGGAAATTTCTATCCCTTCAATCCTAGTAAAGAGACTACTAATATATTTGGTATTAACATCCTAAACATTGACAATAAGTCGAATAGGAAAGAACTCATAGATATATGGGCTAAGGAAATTAGTTTGATTATTCAGACTAACAAAGAAGCTTATGATGACCAAAGCACTGTTTTGCTTTTAGTTGAACATAAGACTTTAGGTGTTATTAATTCTTTTATTAAGAACACTAATTGGGAACCAACTATGAGTCCAGTTACAGCCTTCGAAAACATTTTAGATGCAATATACACTATGTTTTTAGGCATAAATCAGTCCTCTAATAAACTTCAAGAGTTATTAAGGATAAAAATTAATGCAAAAACCATGCTCACCAACATGCAGCTTTGCGACATATGTTTTCTTGATCAATTTTATGGAGATTATGAAAAATATCTTTATCAATTAAATGATCAAACAGAATATGTGAAATATGTCAAGGATTATCTTTTAAAGATCCCCTTGGTAGGATTAAAAGCCTTAGAAAGATTTAACCTAGAAGCAACATGCCCGGCAGAATATAGCTTAGCCTACGCGCAAAGGATAGTCAAAGAGGAAATTGCTAAAGTCTGTGATCTCGCAAGAAAGCAGAAGCAATTAAAATCCTTCAGTAAGCAATGCTGCGACAGGATTGTTGAAAGACCATTTGAGTATGGATGTAGGAAGTCTTCCTACAAAAAGAATTATAAAAAGAAATCGTATAAACATACGAAGAGATATAGGTTTACAAAGAAAAGGAAACCTTTTAAACGAGGAAAATACGTTAAAAAGAGAACTTTTAAGAAATTCTCTAACGAAAAACAAAAGTTTTGCCCAAAAGGCAAGAAAAATTGCAGGTGTTGGATCTGTAATGAAGAAGGACACTATGCGAACGAGTGCCCCAATAGGAAAAAGCATGACAGAAAGGTACAAATGCTTGAACAAGTTTATTCTCTGGGATATACTCCTATAGAAGAACCATATGAGGATACGGAAGAAGTATACTCGATTGAAGAAATTGACCCCGGACCAGAAGAGTCAGATTCTAATGATTCGTCTTCCTCAAGATCAGAATCTGATTGAAGAAGAAGCAGTGATGACCAACATCACTAATCCAAACTCTATTTATATATTAGGAAAATTAAAATTTGCAGGATATAAACAGATAGAATTACATTGTTATGTAGATACAGGTGCCAGCCTCTGCATTGCAAGTAAATTTGTAATACCGCCAGAACATTGGGTTAACGCGGAAAGACCTATACAGGTAAAGATCGCTAATGGAAGTACCATTACAATCAACAAGGTATGTAAAAACCTTAATATATTGATAGCAGGTGAAATATTTCATATTCCTACTGTTTATAAGCAAGAATCCGGAATAGATTTTATAATTGGTAATAATTTTTGTCAATTATATGAACCATTTATCCAATATACAAAAATGATTATACTAACACTTGCAGGACAAGAAGTATATATCAGAAAGATAACAACAGCTCGTAGAGTTTGAGTTGCAGGATTTCTTGAATCAATGAAGAAAAATTCAAAAATCAGACAACCTGATGCTATCAACATCAGCCCTAATAAAATATTTCTTTTTCAGAAGGGGAAGGATAGTATTAAAAAATTTAGAGAATTAAAAGATGCTTGTAATAATTTGATTCTTGAAACAGAAAGAAAAGCGATAATCGAAAGATTATTAGATTCAGTCTGCTCAGAAAATCCATTGGATCCAACAAAGACCAAGAAATGGATGAAAGCAACGATCAAGCTCAGAGATCCTAAAACTGTAATCAAGGTAAAACCAATGAAATACAGTCCGTTAGATCGAGAAGAATTTGGCAAACAGATTCAAGAGCTTCTAGATATGAAGATCATAATACCTAGCAAATCACCTCACATGTCTCCAGCCTTCCTTGTTGAAAATGAAGCAGAGAAGAGAAGAGGAAAGAAAAGAATGGTAGTCAACTATAAGGCAGTTAATGAAGCCACAATAGGAGATAGCCATAATTTACCCAATAAGGATGAACTTCTCACCCTTATCCGAGGTAAGAAAATGTTTAATTCTTTAGACTGTAAATCAGGTTTTTGGCAGGTACTGCTAGACGAAGAATCACAGCTATTGCAGCATTCACATGTCCTCAAGGACATTATCAATGGATCGTCGTTCCATTTGGACTCAAACAGGCTCCATCCATCTTTCAAAGACACATGCAAAACACATTTAGGTCCTTTGAAACATTTTGTTGTGTATATGTTGATGATATTCTTATCTTTAGCGATAATGAACAGGATCATTTAAGACATTTAGCAGCAGTTCTGAAGAAATGTCAATATCTTGGAATAATTCTATCTAAGAAGAAGGCACAACTCTTCAAGACAAAGATTAATTTCTTAGGATTGGAAATTGATCAAGGAACTCATTGTCCGCAAGGCCACATTCTGGAGCATATTAAGAAATTTCCAGACAGGATTGAAGACAAAAAGCAATTACAGAGATTTCTTGGCATACTAACATATGCTTCTGATTATATTCCAAAACTTGCAGCTATTCGTGCGCCATTGCAGGTCAAGCTCAAAAAGGACATTCCATGGGAATGGAAAGAATCTGATACAGACTATATCTGTAAGATAAAAAAGAATCTTAAGGGTTTTCCAAAACTCTACCATCCAGATCCTAGTGATAAGCTCATCATTGAGACTGATGCTTCAGGAGAATACTGGGGAGGGGTTCTTAAAGCAGTAAGTTCCGATAAAGAATTAATCTGCAGGTATGCGTCAGGTAGCTTTAAAGATGCTGAAAGAAATTACCACTCTAACGAGAAGGAATATCTTGCAGTAATTAGAGTTATTAATAAATTTTCTATTTATCTAACTCCAACAAAATTTTTGGTTAGAACTGATAATAGAAACTTTACTTATTTTCTTCATATTAAGTTACAGGGAGACAATAAACAAGGAAGACTTGTCCGTTGGCAACAATGGTTAAGCAGATACAGCTTTGATGTCGAGCACATTGAAGGAGTCAAAAACTGTTTAGCAGATTTTTTAACAAGGGAATACCAGCAATAATTATACTAATGACATCATTCGATGCATCGTTTGCTTACTTTTGCAGGAATCCAAGGCACTAAAGGCCTATAAATACTGAGAGTTATGAGATGCAAACACACAAACAATTCTCTATATCTTCCTCTCAATAGCAAAAACTTCTCTGCTTAGTAGTAAAATCTCTTTCTTTGAGATCCTATAAAACTATGGACACTTCCATGGAAAACACTTGTGAACAATTAGCCCTTAGGGAGACTATTCTGATGAAGAAAATTCATCAACTCCAAGAAGAACTCCTTATTGTTCGAGCAGAAATTTGTTATGTAAGGAAGTACTCTCTTCCTGAACATCAAAAGGTTATTTCATCACCTTCTTCAGAAATGGACAAAGATGAGGCTATTCCAGAGCAAACGGCTCCTGGTAAAGAATCAACAAATCCGTTGAAACCTGTGAATTTGGTAAAAATTCAGACTGAGGTTCAGACCTCCACAACTCAAAAGCTTATTTCATCACCTTCTTCAGAAATGGACAAAGATGAGGCTATTCCAGAGCAAACGGCTCCTGGTAAAGAATCAACAAATCCGTTGAAACCTGTGAATTTGGTAAAAATTCAGACTGAGGTTCAGACCTCCACAACATCGGGTTCTACCTCAAGTTTAAACTTGAGACCCAATGGGGGAATTCAAATCCCAACAAAGACTGAAGATCAAACTTCAGCAGTCCCTTCGGTGATCCCAACAGGGTATAAGGCTTAAAAATCTTACTACGTAGTATTCAATGGTCCTCATGCAGGAATATATACTACCTGGAACATTGCAGAACAAGCGATAAAAGGTTTTTCTGGAATTAAGCACAAAAAGTACAAGACTTTCGAAGAAGCCCAGGCTGCATCAAGAGTCTTTACCAATACTAATTTTAGAGCACCCCTTGAATTAATCTGTTCAGCAGAAGCAATCAAGCCGAGCTACTCAAAAATGCTTACAAATTAGGCAACTACAAAAAATATCCTTGGAACCATTCCAAAAAGTCAGCAACTACTGACGGATACAGACGAGGATGTTCTTGATACAGAGTATTTAGGATTCAGCTATTTATTCCAACTCGGAAGACAAGCTACAGAAAATGAATTTGCAGAAGAACATTACTTCACCACAGATAAGAAGAATGTGTCCTACTTCAATTTCTATCCTAGGTCTCACCCAGAAATGGTCCATGAAGCCTATCAATATGGATTAATTTTTCAGATTTATCCATCCAGCAACTTGTTAGAAATCTCCAAATTTTCGTCGGAGTTTAAGGAAGCAGTCAAGAATTTTAGGAAAAAGTGTCTTAAAAATTCTGATAAAGAAATCTACCTCAAGTTCACCAGCACCATCATACACTGGGAACAAGAAGCTGATGAAGATTTTGGGATGGCTGTTCAGCCATATCATTATGTACAGATTGGAGCTGTAAATGAAAAGATCTATTTTCCAAGTCAAGCCATGGAAGCAAAGCTCGACAAAGAAGATCTTAGGAAACTTGCTGAGGTTAAGTTAATTAATTTAATTAACAAAATCTTTAGTGTAAAACCAGATGACAAGCTCAAGGTCAACTTGGCTACCACATACTGCCTTATGACGTCTTATTCACACAAAGGATTAAGTCAGTCAGATTGGGAAAAAATTGAAGCATTCAAGGTATGCATTACACATACGTATGCACTAGGAAAGCACAGCGAGTCTTTTTGTCAGAAGAAGATGAAGGAACTAAAGAAATTTGGTATAGAAGGAAAATGTCAAATCTGTGGTCCCGCCACTAACAAAGAAAAACAAGAAGCATCTACTTTAGAAAAAGCAGAAGCATCTACTTTATGAAAAGCAAAAGCAGACGGCAGCTTTATGAAAAGCAAAAGCAGAAGACAAAGAGCATCTACTTTATGTAAAGCAGAAGGCATCTTCTACTTTAATAATGCAAGACCCTTAGTCCTTGATCTATAAAAGGCTAAGTTATATTTGTAAGAAGGACATCGTTTTTCCAGCAGCATAACAAAGAAATTCTAGAGTCCATCAATATTGTAATGTGTGAGTAGTAACCCTACGGGGTTTTAAGCAATGTAATGGCCAATCGGCTTGTTATAAATAAATAAGTATTTTCTTTTCATATGATTTCTGCCCTGGTGGTTGTCCGCGTTTCGTATCGTTAGAGTGGTAATTTCTTTCAGCATCTTTAAAGCTACCTGACGCATACCTGCAGATTAATTCTTTATCGGAACTTACTGCTTTAAGAACCCCTCCCCAGTATTCTCCTGAAGCATCAGTCTCAATGATGAGCTTGTCACTAGGATCTGGATGGTAGAGTTTTGGAAAACCCTTAAGATTCTTTTTTATCTTACAGATATAGTCTGTATCAGATTCTTTCCATTCCCATGGAATGTCCTTTTTGAGCTTGACCTGCAATGGGGCACGAATAGCTGCAAGTTTTGGAATATAATCAGAAGCATATGTTAGTATGCCAAGAAATCTCTGTAATTGCTTTTTGTCTTCAATCCTGTCTGGAAATTTCTTAATATGCTCCAGAATGTGGCCTTGCGGACAATGAGTTCCTTGATCAATTTCCAATCCTAAGAAATTAATCTTTGTCTTGAAGAGTTGTGCCTTCTTCTTAGATAGAATTATTCCAAGATATTGACATTTCTTCAGAACTGCTGCTAAATGTCTTAAATGATCCTGTTCATTATCGCTAAAGATAAGAATATCATCAACATATACACAACAAAATGTTTCAAAGGACCTAAATGCGTTTTGCATGTGTCTTTGAAAGATGGATGGAGCCTGTTTGAGTCCAAATGGAACGACGATCCATTGATAATGTCCTTGAGGACATGTGAATGCTGTCAATAGCTGTGATTCTTCGTCTAGCAGTACCTGCCAAAAACCTGATTTACAGTCTAAAGAACTAAACATTTTCTTACCTCCGATAAGGGTGAGAAGTTCATCCTTATTGGGTAAATTATGGCTATCTCCTATTGTGGCTTCATTAACTGCCTTATAGTTGACTACCATTCTTTTCTTTCCTCTTCTCTTCTCTGCTTCATTTTCAACAAGGAAGGCTGGAGACATGTGAGGTGATTTGCTAGGTATTATGATCTTCATATCTAGAAGCTCTTGAATCTGTTTGCCAAATTCTTCTCGATCTAACGGACTGTATTTCATTGGTTTTACCTTGATTACAGTTTTAGGATCTCTGAGCTTGATCGTTGCTTTCATCCATTTCTTGGTCTTTGTTGGATCCAATGGATTTTCTGAGCAGACTGAATCTAATAATCTTTCGATTATCGCTTTTCTTTCTGTTTCAAGAATCAAATTATTACAAGCATCTTTTAATTCTCTAAATTTTTTAATACTATCCTTCCCCTTCTGAAAAAGAAATATTTTATTAGGGCTGATGTTGATAGCATCAGGTTGTCTGATTTTTGAATTTTTCTTCATTGATTCAAGAAATCCTGCAACTCCAACTCTACGAGCTGTTGTTATCTTTCTGATATATACTTCTTGTCCTGCAAGTGTTAGTATAATCATTTTTGTATATTGGATAAATGGTTCATATAATTGACAAAAATTATTACCAATTATAAAATCTATTCCGGATTCTTGCTGATAAACAGTAGGAATATGAAATATTTCACCTGCTATCAATATATTAAGGTTTTTACATACCTTGTTGATTGTAATGGTACTTCCATTAGCGATCTTTACCTGTATAGGTCTTTCCGCGTTAACCCAATGTTCTGGCGGTATTACAAATTTACTTGCAATGCAGAGGCTGGCACCTGTATCTACATAACAATGTAATTCTATCTGTTTATATCCTGCAAATTTTAATTTTCCTAAGATATAAATAGAGTTTGGATTAGTGATGTTGGTCATCACTGCTTCTTCTTCAATCAGATTCTGATCTTGAGGAAGACGAATCATTAGAATCTGACTCTTCTGGTCCGGGGTCAATTTCTTCAATTGAGTATACTTCTTCCGTATCCTCATATGGTTCTTCTATAGGATTATATCCCAGAGAATAAACTTGTTCAAGCATTTGTACCTTTCTGTCATGCTTTTTCCTATTGGGGCACTCGTTCGCATAGTGTCCTTCTTCATTACAGATCCAACACCTGCAATTTTTCTTGCCTTTTGGGCAAAACTTTTGTTTTTCGTTAGAGAATTTCTTAAAAGTTCTCTTTTTAACGTATTTTCCTCGTTTAAAAGGTTTCCTTTTCTTTGTAAACCTATATCTCTTCGTATGTTTATACGATTTATTTTTATAATTCTTTTTGTAGGAAGACTTCCTACATCCATACTCAAATGGTCTTTCAACAATCCTGTCGCAGCATTGCTTACTGAAGGATTTTAATTGCTTCTGCTTTCTTGCGAGATCACAGACTTTAGCAATTTCCTCTTTGACTATCCTTTGCGCGTAGGCTAAGCTATATTCTGCCGGGCCTGTTGCTTCTAGGTTAAATCTTTCTAAGGCTTTTAATCCTACCAAGGGGATCTTTAAAAGATAATCCTTGACATATTTCACATATTCTGTTTGATCATTTAATTGATAAAGATATTTTTCATAATCTCCATAAAATTGATCAAGAAAACATATGTCGCAAAGCTGCATGTTGTTGAGCATGGTTTTTGCATTAATTTTTATCCTTAATAACTCTTGAAGTTTATTAGAGGACTGATTTATGCCTAAAAACATAGTGTATATTGCATCTAAAATGTTTTCGAAGGCTGTAACTGGACTCATAGTTGGTTCCCAATTAGTGTTCTTAATAAAAGAATTAATAACACCTAAAGTCTTATGTTCAACTAAAAGCAAAACAGTGCTTTGGTCATCATAAGCTTCTTTGTTAGTCTGAATAATCAAACTAATTTCCTTAGCCCATATATATATGAGTTCTTTCCTATTCGACTTATTGTCAATGTTTAGGATGTTACTACCAAATATATTAGTAGTCTCTTTACTAGGATTGAAGGGATAGAAATTTCCTTTTCTTTTCCTATTTTCTTCAGGTTTTGACGTTTCTCCTTTTTCTCTTTTAAGAGGAGTTGCGTCCTGATTGGTAGTTCTGAGATTTTCTATTTCTTCATTCTCCGAACTGTCCATATCTGTATTATCTTGGAATTCTTCTTGTTCTTCTGAACTGAATTCTTCAATAGTATTTAGAAAGTCATAATCTTTGATTCCAAAAAGGGATCTTAGATCTTTATTGTCTTTTATTTCCTGGTTGGCTATAGATTCATCATCTATTTCCATTAATCTAATTGCTTGTTCGAGGACCTCAAAGTTGTCGTCGTTAACTTGCAATTCTCCTTCTTTTAGATTACCCCAGAAGATATCTTCTACGATTCTTAGGTAATTCATGTTGATTTTTTATCAACACCAAAAGGCCAGGTCAGGCTACCAAGGTTTTTCCCTGTTCCTAATTCTTCGTTTCCAACATTGTCGTTTGGATAACTATATTTTCCTATCTTAGAGGTTTCCTCTGTTAGGTCAATTTCTTTGTGCTGTCTTCTGTTGAGAGCATAAAGAATTTCCTTATTACACGGGCAATCCTGAATTGCTAATTTTAATTCAGTGATTATCTTTGCCGCTGCAGCTTCAATGTTATTGGTAACATTTTCCGCTTGCTGAGTCTTAAGCAACTCAAGAATTTCTCTTATTTGTGGCTTAATGTTCGTTTCAAATTCCTCTAGTAAATCTTTAAGACTCATCCTAAAATTTTCTTGAGGTATTCTTCTATTTCATTAAGCTTTAACTTAAGAGCTTCATTTTCACACTTATGATTCCTAAGTTGTGAGATCTGTCCTTCTAATCCTTCGATCTTAGTATTTTGCTTGATTAGAAGCTTTTTAATATCCCTTAGGATTTCTATTTCTAGGTCACTCCCCTTTTTAACAAAGGAATAGTATCTGTTATGGATACTAGGTGATTTAGAGAGTTTTTCACTCGGGTCTTTACTAAGCCCAAAAAATGACAGTAGGTTGTAAATTCCTAACAGGCATCTTCCTGAAATCTGATTAAGATTATTGGTAGATGAAACAATAGTGTTTAAACTATTACTTCCTTTTACGCCACTAAAGACGTAATTTCTAGGTTCTAGGTCTACTCCTTCATTTAATTTCTTAAATTCCAGAACCTTTCCTTTTTTATAAATGTGTGGGTACATTTTTGTGGGATTATCTATAATAACCTCTATAGAAGATCCAGTTTTTGACATAAGTCATCCACTCTCCTAGAGACACTATGAAGTAAATTTTCCTGAGAAGATTCACCAACCTCTAAGGTGTTTCTTCTGAAACTCTTTCTAGGCTTCTGTCCTAGTATGGGTTTATTCTTTGCAATGTCTATTGCCCAAGAGTTATCTAGTGGACTAATTTCTGAGAATTGCTTCTCTTCTATCGATCCTATTTCTGAGAATACATCGTCTAATTCGATATATTCATTTTTCCTATAGTCTATGCTATGATGACTATTGGTTAAGGCGTAGGCAACAACATAGGTTATGCTAAATACCTTATCTCCTGTATTCATCAGATCATGTCTTTCAAAGTCATGGACAAAAGATAATATCTGATCTATGTTTCTTGTATCTAAGCTAAATCCAAATTTAGGATAGACAGTGAACTTAATTTTAGATCAAGTTTGCTATTTTTAATTTTAGAGAGAATCTCCCTATTAACAAAAAAGCTGGACTGAAATCCTTTGTCACTCTCTAGAAACTCTATTTCTAGATTGTTTTTGTCTTGAATCTCTTCGAGAGTTTCTTCTTCCTTTAAAAAACTCATTGATTTTCTGAGTTTATAAAACTCTTAATATGAATTTTTAAAGAGTCAATTTCTTGACTATTTCTGACGTAGAACTTACTTTGTTGTTCATACAACATTTCTAGACTTTTATAGAATTCTATAAGACGGTCTAATTTATTTCTTTCTAAATCTAAACAAGCTAGATCTCGAATTCTAGAGAAGAAATCTTCATCTCCTAATTGGATGGTGTTTCCATTTTCTACTAGATTCCACGGGAGCCTAGATGTAGGGTTATAGCTAATCATAATCAACAATTGATTTTAAAAGATTTGTATAATATGAATTTATGAAACAGAATCTTAAGCAAATATGTACCAAAATCAAGCTTATAAACAAATTAATACTTCTTTCAAGATTTCGACAAACCTGATTGATGTAAGCAATGTTTTCTTCAAGAGTGCGACTAGCTCTTCCTAAACGGCCACCTGCCTAACGGATCTGCATACCATCGACTTACCTCCTCCAGAATAAAAACATGGCTCTGATACCAATACGAAACGCGGACAATCACCAGGGCAGAAATTATATGAAAAGAAAATACTTATTTATTTATAACAAGCCGATTGGCCATTACATTGCTTAAAACCCCGTAGGGTTACCACTCACACATTACAATATTGATGGACTCTAGAATTTCTTAGCTATGCTGCTAAGTAGGTTTACAAAGAAAAGGAAACCTTTTAAACCAGGAAAATATGTTAAAAAGAGAACTTTTAAGAAATTCTCTAACGAAAAACAAAAGTTTTGCCCAAAAGGCAAGAAAAATTGCAGGTGTTGGATCTGTAATGAAGAAGGACACTATGCGAACGAGTGCCCCAATAGGAAAAAGCATGACAGAAAGGTACAAATGCTTGAACAAGTTTATTCTCTGGGATATACTCCTATAGAAGAACCATATGAGGATACGGAAGAAGTATACTCGATTGAAGAAATTGACCCCGGACCAGAAGAGTCAGATTCTAATGATTCGTCTTCCTCAAGATCAGAATCTGATTGAAGAAGAAGCAGTGATGACCAATATCACTAGTCCAAACTCTATTTATATCTTAGGAAAATTAAAATTTGCAGGATATAAGCAGATAGAATTACATTGTTATGTAGATACAGGTGCCAGCCTCTGCATTGCAAGTAAATTTGTAATACCGCCAGAACATTGGGTTAACGCGGAAAGACCTATACAGGTAAAGATCGCTAATGGAAGTACCATTACAATCAACAAGGTATGTAAAAACCTTAATATATTGATAGCAGGTGAAATATTTCATATTCCTACTGTTTATCAGCAAGAATCCGGAATAGATTTTATAATTGGTAATAATTTTTGTCAATTATATGAACCATTTATCCAATATACAAAAATGATTATACTAACACTTGCAGGACAAGAAGTATATATCAGAAAGATAACAACAGCTCGTAGAGTTGGAGTTGCAGGATTTCTTGAATCAATGAAGAAAAATTCAAAAATCAGACAACCTGATGCTATCAACATCAGCCCTAATAAAATATTTCTTTTTCAGAAGGGGAAGGATAGTATTAAAAAATTTAGAGAATTAAAAGATGCTTGTAATAATTTGATTCTTGAAACAGAAAGAAAAGCGATAATCGAAAGATTATTAGATTCAGTCTGCTCAGAAAATCCATTGGATCCAACAAAGACCAAGAAATGGATGAAAGCAACGATCAAGCTCAGAGATCCTAAAACTGTAATCAAGGTAAAACCAATGAAATACAGTCCGTTAGATCGAGAAGAATTTGGCAAACAGATTCAAGAGCTTCTAGATATGAAGATCATCATACCTAGCAAATCACCTCATATGTCTCCAGCCTTCCTTGTTGAAAATGAAGCAGAGAAGAGAAGAGGAAAGAAAAGAATGGTAGTCAACTATAAGGCAGTTAATGAAGCCACAATAGGAGATAGCCATAATTTACCCAATAAGGATGAACTTCTCACCCTTATCCGAGGTAAGAAAATGTTTAGTTCTTTAGACTGTAAATCAGGTTTTTGGCAGGTACTGCTAGACGAAGAATCACAGTTATTGACAGCATTCACATGTCCTCAAGGACATTATCAATGGATCGTCGTTCCATTTGGACTCAAACAGGCTCCATCCATCTTTCAAAGACACATGCAAAATGCATTTAGGTCCTTTGAAACATTTTGTTGTGTAAATGTTGATGATATTCTTATCTTTAGCGATAATGAACAGGATCATTTAAGACATTTAGCAGCAGTTCTGAAGAAATGTCAATATCTTGGAATAATTCTATCTAAGAAAAAGGCACAACTCTTCAAGACAAAGATTAATTTCTTAGGATTGGAAATTGATCAAGGAACTCATTGTCCGCAAGGCCACATTCTGGAGGATATTAAGAAATTTCCAGACAGGATTGAAGACAAAAAGCAATTACAGAGATTTCTAGGCATACAAACATATGCTTCTGATTATATTCCAAAACTTGCAGCTATTCGTGCGCCATTGCAGGTCAAGCTCAAAAAGGACATTCCATGGGAATGGAAAGAATCTGATACGGACTATATCTGTAAGATAAAAAAGAATCTTAAGGGTTTTCTAAAACTCTACCATCCAGATCCTAGTGACAAGCTCATCATTGAGACTGATGCTTCTCCTGAAGAATGTGTCCTGCTTCAATTTCTATCCTAGGTCTCACCCAGAAATGGTCCATGAAGCCTATCAATATGGATTAATTTTTCAGATTTATCCATCCAGCAACTTGTTAGAAATCTCCAAATTTTCGCCGGAGTTTAAGGAAGCAGTCAAGAATTTTAGGAAAAAGTGTCTTAAAAATTCTGATAAAGAAATCTACCTCAAGTTCACCAGCACCATCATACACTGGGAACAAGAAGCTAATGAAGATTTTGGGATGGCTATTCAGCCATATCATTATGTACAGATTGGAGCTGTAAATGAAAAGATCTATTTTCCAAGTCAAGCCATGGAAGCAAAGCTCGACAAAGAAGATCTTAGGAAACTTGCTGAGGTTAAGTTAATTAATTTAATTAACAAAATCTTTAGTGTAAAACCAGATGACAAGCTCAAGGTCAACTTGGCTACCACATACTGCCTTATGACGTCTTATTCACACAAAGGATTAAGTCAGTCAGATTGGGAAAAAATCGAAGCATTCAAGGTATGCATTACACATACGTATGCACTAGGAAAGCACAGCGAGTCTTTTTGTCAGAGGAAGATGAAGGAGCTAAAGAAATTTGGTATAGAAGGAAAATGCCAAATCTGTGGTCCCGCCACTAACAAAGAAAAGCAAGAAGCATCTACTTTAGAAAAAGCAGAAGCCTCTACTTTAGAAAAGCAGCTTTATGAAAAGCAAAAGCAGACGGCAGCTTTATGAAAAGCAAAAGCAGAAGACAAAGAGCATCTACTTTATGTAAAGCAGAGGCATCTTCTACTTTAATAATGCAAGACCCTTAGTCCTTGATCTATAAAAGGCTAAGTTATATTTGTAAGAAGGACATCGTTTTTCGTAATGGACATCGTATTAGTAACGGAGTTTTCAAGTTGTTTCCATGTGCAAACGAGTCAATAATGAAGATACAAGTTCGAACGAGTAAAGAAAGATGCTACAAGAGTTTACAAGTAGTTTCCAAGTTCAAACGGGTCAAGAATGAAGCTACAAGTTGTTTTCACAGTTAAACGAGTCGAGAATGAAGCTATAAATTATTTCCAATCTCGAACGAGTCAAGAATAATGCTACAAGAGGTTACAAGTTGTTTCCAAGTTCAAACAAGTCAAGATGAAGCTACAAGTTATTTCCATGTTCGAACGAGTCAAGAATGAAGCCTCAAATTGTTACGAATTGGTTTCATGTTCAAATGAGCCAAGAATGGTCCTACAAGAGTTTACAAGTTATTTCCATGATAAACAAGTCAAAAATGAAGCTATAAGTTGTTTACAAGTTCAAACAAGTCAAGAATGACGCTAGAAGAGTTTACAAGTTATATCCATGTTCAAATGAGTCAAGGATGAAGCTACAATTTATTTGCAAGTTCGAACGAGTCAAGAATGATCATACAAGAGTTAACAAGTTGTTTCCATATTCAAATGAGTCAAGAATGAAGCCACAAGTTGTTTCCATATTCGAACGAGTCAAGAACGAAGCCTCAAATTGTTACGAATTAGGTTCATGTTCAAATGAGCCAAGAATGGTCCCAGAACAGTTATGTTGTTTCCACGTTCAACGGAGTCAAGAATGATGCTTACGAATTCGTTTCATGTTAAAATAAGCCAAGAATGGTCCTACATGAGTTTACAAGTTGTTTCCATGTGCAAACGAGTCAATAATGAAGATACAAGTTCGAACGAGTCAAGAAAGATGCTACAAGAGTTTACAAGTAGTTTCCAAGTTCAAACGGGTCAAGAATGAAGCTACAAGTTGTTTTCACGGTTAAACTAGTCGAGAATGAAGCTATAAGTTGTTTCCAAGCTCGAACATGTCAAGAATAATGCTACATGAGGTTACAAGTTATTTCCAAGTTCAAACAAGTCAAGATGAAGCTACAAGTTATTTCCATGTTCGAACGAGTCAAGAATGAAGCCTCAAATTGTTACGAATTGGTTTCATGTTCAAATGAGCCAAGAATGGCCCTACAAGAGTTTACAAGTTGTTTCCATGATAAACGAGTCAAAAATGAAGCTATAAGTTGTTTACAATTTCGAACAAGTCAAGAATGATGCTAGAAGAGTTTACAAGTTTTTTCCCTGTTCAAATGAGTCAAGAATGAAGCTACAACTTGTTTGCAAGTTCGAACGAGTCAAGAATGATCATACAAGAGTTTACAAGTTGTTTCCATATTCAAATGAGTCAGGAATGAAGCCACATGTTATTTCGATGTTCGAACGAGTCAAGAATGAAGCCACATGTTGTTACGAATTAGGTTCATGTTCAAATGAGCCAAGAATGGTCCCAGAAGAGTTATGTTGTTTCCATCTTCAACGGATTCAAGAATGAAGCTTACGAATTCGTTTCATGTTCAAATAAGCCAAGAATGGTCCGACATGAGTTTTCAAGTTGTTTCCACGTGCAAACGAGTCAATAATGAAGATACAAGTTGGAACGAGTCAAGAAAGATGTTACAAGAGTTTACAAGTAGTTTCCAAGTTCAAACGGGTCAAGAATGAAGCTACAAGTTGTTTTCACAGTTAAATGAGTCGAGAATGAAGCTATAAATTATTTCCAAACTCGAACGAGTCAAGAATAATGCTACAAGAGGTTACAAGTTGTTTCCAAGTTCAAACAAGTCAAGATGAAGCTACAAGTTATTTCCATGTTCGAACGAGTCAAGAATGAAGCCTCAAATTGTTACGAATTGGTTTCATGTTCAAATGAGCCAAGAATGGTCCTACAAGAGTTTACAAGTTGTTTCCATGATAAACAAGTCAAAAATGAAGCTATAAGTTGTTTACAAGTTCAAACAAGTCAAGAATGACGCTAGAAGAGTTTACAAGTTATTTCCATGTTCAAATGAGTCAAGGATGAAGCTACAACTTATTTGCAAGTTCGAACGAGTCAAGAATGATCATACAAGAGTTAACAAGTTGTTTCCATATTCAAATGAGTCAAGAATGAAGCCATAAGTTGTTTCCATATTCGAACGAGTCAAGAATGAAGCCTCAAATTGTTACGAATTAGGTTCATGTTCAAATGAGCCAAGAATGGTCCCAGAATAGTTATGTTGTTTCCACGTTCAACGGAGTCAAGAATGATGCTTACGAATTCGTTTCATGTTAAAATAAGCCAAGAATGGTCCTACATGAGTTTACAAGTTGTTTCCATGTGCAAACGAGTCAATAATGAAGATACATGTTCGAACGAGTCAAGAAAGATGCTACAAGAGTTTACAAGTAGTTTCCAAGTTCAAACGGGTCAAGAATGAAGCTACAAGTTGTTTTCACGGTTAAACTAGTCGAGAATGAAGCTATAAGTTGTTTCCAAGCTCGATCGAGTCAAGAATAATGCTACAAGAGGTTACAAGTTGTTTCCATGTTCAAACAAGTCAAGATGAAGCTACAAGTTATTTCCATGTTCGAACGGGTCAAGAATGAAGCCTCAAATTGTTACGAATTGGTTTCATGTTCAAATGAGCCAAGAATGGTCCTACACGAGTTTTCAAGTTGTTTTCATGTGCAAACGAGTCAAAAATGCATATACAAGTTCGAACGAGTCAAGAAATATGCTACAAGAGTTTACAAGTAGTTTCCAAGTTCAAACGGGTCAAGAATGAAGCTACAAGTTGTTTTCACGGTTAAACTAGTCGAGAATGAAGCTATAAGTTGTTTCCAAGCTCGAACGAGTCAAGAATAATGCTACAAGAGGTTACAAGTTGTTTTCGTGTTCAAAGAAGTCAAGATGAAGCTACAAGTTATTTCCATGTTCGAACGATTCAAGAATGAAGCCTCAAATTGTTACGAATCGGTTTCATGTTCAAATGAGCCAAGAATGGTCCTACAAGAGTTTACAAGTTGTTTCCATGAAGGTCGCCTGATTACATCCAAATAAATTGAAAAGTTCTTGTTTCTTTGCAAATGTGGATGAAGATACTCAGTTGCATACATTGGGACTAACTCAGTTTCAACTGGGTACTTTACCTATTCGGTACTTGGGGCTTCCTCTTCTAACGACCAAACTCTCTCAGCGGGATTGCAATGCTTTAATTATGAGAATTCGTGGTCGTATTGATAGCTGGACAACAAAAACTCGGAGTCACGCTGGGAGATTACAACTAATAAAAGTGGTACTTTTTGGCATACAAAGTTATTGGTCTAAACACTTGTTCCTTCCAAAATCTATCCTAAAGCAACTTCAAACTCTGTTTGTGAAATTCCTGTGGGGAGGTTCTTCGAATTCGAAACAAGTGAAGGTTGCCTGGAAAGGCTGTTGTGTTCCTAAAGTTGAAGGGGGTCTGGGTCTGCGTGATTTATGTGAATGGAGTCATGCTGCGTTTCTTTATCATCTTTGGAGAATTCTGCAACCTCCTGGACAGTCCTTGTGGATCGCCTGGTTTCAGTCTTGCATCATCAAACAAAAATGTTTTTGGTCGATGAATATACCTGCAAATGATTCATGGTGTGTTCGTAAGATTTTTAATTCCAGACCAGATGCTTCATGTTTTGTTCGGTACCAGGTGGGGGCTAATTCCCAGTTCTTGTTTTGGTCTGACCCTTGGGTTAACGGCATCTCACTATTGCACCGGTTTGACTCTTCAATTATATCCATGGCTGAATCTTCGAGATTAGCTACAGTGGGTTCATTTATACATAATCGCTCCTAGGCCCTTCCAACATCGAACCATACTTGGATGATGGAGCTACGTAGAATGGTGGCTTCTATTGCCATTAACTCGCATGATGCCATCCTTTAATCTGGAACTCGATCAGAACTCGAGGCCTTACACCACCATGGCTTCAGGCAGTTTGGCATAAACTCTCCATAAAAAAATGCTCCTTCACATTGTGGCTGGCATTTAAGGACAGGCTGTTAACGAAACAAAGGATGCAGCGTTTTGGCATGACTACAGATTTACGGTGTGTCCTTTGTGCTAATGCAATCGAAACCAGTGCTCACATCTTTGGTTCTTGCCCATATACAGAGACTATAATGCTTTCCTTGGGTATCAATTTCACTTGCAATTGGTCCAGCTACATGAATGGACAATTCATCTGGGCTCCGTTTCAAAGCCTAAACAGCTTTTACCGTTTCTGTTCTTGGCCACTGTTGTTTACTTTGTTTGGCGAGAACGTAATGATAGAATGCATGTTGCTTGCCATGGCATTTTAGCTGCTCACTTGGTACATCAAATTAAAAGAACTGTTCGGGAGAAGGTCTTTTCCAGTGATTATTTTCAGAAAAAAGCTACCAAAGACAACTCTCTCATTACACTACTATATTAGCTATTTTCAGTTTTAGTTACTTCGTGTATTATATTCTTGTACTACACTTTGTACTTTCATGTTATATGGCTGAGTGGAATTTAGTTGCTTAATCTTAGTATTATTTCTCGCGGGGTATGCCCCTAGATTTTGTAACTTTTCTCTTTTTATAAAATCCTTAATTTTAGCAAAAAAAAAAGTTGTTTCCACGATAAACGAGTGAAAAATGAAGCTATAAGTTGTTTACAATTTCGAACAAGTCAAGAATGACGCTAAAAGAGTTTACAAGTTTTTTCCCTGTTCAAATGAGTCAAGAATGAAGCTACAACTTGTTTGCAAGTTCGAACGAGTCAAGAATGATCATACAAGAGTTTACAAGTTGTTTCCATATTCAAATGAGTCAAGAATGAAGCCACATGTTGTTTCCATGTTCGAACGAGTCAAGAATGAAGCCACATGTTGTTACGAATTAGGTTCATATTCAAATGAGCCAAGAATGGTCCCAGAAGAGTTATGTTGTTTCCATCTTCAACGGATTCAAGAATGAAGCTTACGAATTCGTTTCATGTTAAAATAAGCCAAGAATGTTCCTACATGAGTTTACAAGTTGTTTCCATGTGCAAACGAGTCAATAATGAAGATACAAATTCGTACGACTCGAGAAAGATGCTACAAGAGTTTACAAGTAGTTTCCAAGTTCAAACGGGTCAAGAATGAAGCAACAAGTTGTTTTCACGGTTAAACTAGTCGAGAATGAACCTATAAGTTGTTTCCAAGCTCGAACGAGTCAAGAATAATGCTACAAGAGGTTACAAGTTGTTTCCAAGTTCAAACAAGTCAAGATGAAACTACAAGTTATTTCCAAGTTCGAACGAGTCAAGAATGAAGCCTCAAATTGTTACGAATTGGTTTCATGTTCAAATGAGCCAAGAATGGTCCTACAAGAATCTACAAGTTCTTTCCATGATAAACAAGTCAAAAATGAAGCTATAAGTTGTTTACAAGTTCGAACAAGTCAAGAATGATGCTAGAAGAGTTTAGAAGTTATTTGCATGTTCAAATGAGTCAAGGATGAAGCTACAACTTATTTGCAAGTTCGAACGAGTCAAGAATGATCATACAAGAGTTTACAAGTTGTTTCCATATTCAAATGAGTCAAGAATGAAGCCACAGGTTGTTTCCATGTTCGAACGAGTCAAGAATGAAGCCTCAAATTGTTACGAATTAGGTTCATGTTCAAAAGAGCCAGAATGGTCCCAGAAGAGTTATGTTGTTTCCACGTTCAACGGAGTCAAGAATGAAGCTTACGAATTCGTTTCATGTTAAAATAAGCCAAGAATGGTCCTACATGAGTTTACAAGTTCTTTCCATGTGCAAACGAGTCAATAATGAAGATACAAGTTCGAACGAGTCAAGAAAGATGCTACATGAGTTTACAAGTAGTTTCCAAGTTGAAACGGATAAAGAATGAAGCTACAGGTTGTTTTCACGGTTAAACGAGTCGAGAATGAATCTATAAGTTGTTTCCAAGCTCGAACGAGTCAAGAATAATGCTACAAGAGGTTACAACTTGTTTCCATGTTCAAACAAGTCAAGATGAAGGTACAAGTTATTTCCATGTTCGAACGAGTCAAGAAGGAAACCTCAAATTGTTACGAATTGATTTCATGTTCAAATGAGCCAAGAATGGTCCTACAAGAGTTTACAAGTTGTTTCCATGAAAAACGAGTCAAAAATGAAGCTATAAGTTGTTTACAAGTTCGAACAAGTCAAGAATGATGCTAGAAGAGTTTACAAGTTCTTTCCCTGTTTAAATGAGTCAAGAATGAAGCTACAACTTGTTTGCAAGTTCGAACGAGTCAAGAATGATCATACAAGAGTTTACAAGTTGTTTCCATATTCAAATGAGTCAAGAATGAAGCCACATGTTGTTTCCATGTTCGAACGAGTCAAGAATGAAGCCACGTGTTGTTACGAATTAGGTTCATGTTCAAATGAGCCAAGAATGGTCCCAGAAGAGTTATGTTGTTTCCATCTTCAACGGGTTCAAGAATGAAGCTTACGAATTCGTTTCATGTTAAAATAAGCCAAGAATGGTCCTACATGAGTTTTCAAGTTGTTTCCATCTTCAAACGAGTCAATAATGAAGATACAAGTTCGAACGAGTCACGTAAGATACTACAAGAGTTTACAAGTAGTTTCCAAGTTCAAACGGATCAAGAACGAAGCTACAAGTTGTTTTCACGGTTAAACGAGTCGAGAATGAAGCTATAAATTATTTCCAAGCTCGAACGTGTCAAGAATAATGCTACAAGAGGTTACAAGTTGTTTCCAAGTTCAAACAAGTCAAGATGAAGCTACAAGTTGTTTCCATGTTCGAACGAGTCAAGAATGAAGCCTCAAATTGTTACGAATTGGTTTCATGTTCAAATGAGCCAAGAATTGTCCTACAAGAGTTTACAAGTTGTTTCCATGATAAACGAGTAAAAAATTAAGCTATATGTTGTTTACAAGTTCAAACAAGTCAAGAGTCATGCTAGAAGAGTTTACAAGTTATTTCCATGCTCAAATGAGACATGAATGAAGCTACAACTTATTTGCAAGTCCGAACGAGTCAAGAATGATCATACAAGAGTTTACAAGTTGTTTCCATATTCAAATGAGTCAAGAATGAAGCCACAAGTTGTTTCCATGTTCGAACGAGTCAAGAATGAAGCCTCAAATTGTTACGAATTAGGTTCATGTTCAAATGAGCCAGAATGGTCCCAGAAGAGTTATGTTGTTTCCACGTTCAACGGAGTCAAGAATGAAGCTTACGAATTCGTTTCATGTTAAAATAAGCCAAGAATGGTCCTACATGAGTTTACAAGTTGTTTCCATCTGCAAACGAGTCAATAATGAAGATACAAGTTCGAACGAGTCAAGAAAGATGCTACATGAGTTTACAAGTAGTTTCCAAGTTGAAACGGGTAAAGAATGAAGCTACAGGTTGTTTTCACGGTTAAACGAGTCGAGAATGAATCTATAAGTTGTTTCCAAGCTCGAACGAGTCAAGAATAATGCTACAAGAGGTTACAAGTTCTTTCCATGTTCAAACAAGTCAAGATGAAACTACAAGTTATTTCCATGTTCGAACGAGTCAAGAATGAAGCCTCAAATTGTTACGAATTGATTTCATGTTCAAATGAGCCAAGAATGGTCCTACAAGAGTTTACAAGTTGTTTCCTTGATAAACGAGTCAAAAATGAAGCTATAAGTTGTTTACAAGTTCGAACAAGTCAAGAATGATGCTAGAAGAGTTTACAAGTTTTTCCCCTGTTTAAATGAGACAAGAATGAAGCTACAACTTGTTTGCAAGTTCGAACAAGTCAAGAATGATCATACAGGAGTTTACAAGTTGTTTCCATATTTAAATGAGTCAAAAATGAAGCCACATGTTGTTTCCATATTCGAACGAGTCAAGAATGAAGCCACATGTTGTTACAAATTAGGTTCATGTTCAAATGAGCCAAGAATGGTCCCAGATGAGTTATTTTGTATCCACATTCAACGGAGTCAAGAATGAAGCTTACGAATTCGTTTCATGTTAAATTAAGCCAAGAATGGACCTACATGAGTTTGCAATTTGTTTCCATCTGCAAACGAGTCAATAATGAAGATACAAGTTCGAACGAGTCAAGTAACATGCTACAAGAGTTTACAAGTAGTTTCCAAGGTCAAACGGGTCAAGAACGAAGCTACAAGTTGTTTTCACGGTTAAACGAGTCGAGAATGAAGCTATAAATTATTTCCAAGCTCGAACGAGTTAAGAATGAAGCCTCAAATTGTTACGAATTGGTTTCATGTTCAAATGAGCCAAGAATGGTCCCTCAAGAGTTTACAAGTTGTTTCCATGATAAACGAGTAAAAAATGAAGCTATAAGTTGTTTACAAGTTCGAACAAGTCAAGAATGACGCTAGAAGAGTTTACAAGTTTTTTCCCTGTTTAAATGAGTCAAGAATGAAGCTACAACTTGTTTGCAAGTTCGAACGAGTCAAGAATGATCATACAAGAGTTTACAAGTTGTTTCCATATTCAAACGAGTCAAGAATGAAGGCACATGATGTTTCCATGTTCGAACGAGTCAAGAATGAAGCCACATGTTGTTACGAATTAGGTTCATGTTCAAATGAGCCAAGAATGGTCCCAGAAGAGTTATGTTGTTTCCATCTTCAACGGATTCAAAATTGAAGATTGCGAATTCGTTTCATGTTAAAATAAGCCAAGAATGGTCCTACATGAGTTTTCAAGTTGTTTCCATATTCAAACGAGTCAATAATGAAGATACAAGTACGAACGAGTCAAGAAAGATGCTACAAGAGTTTACAAGTAGTTTCCAAGTTGAAACGGGTAAAGAATGAAGCTACAGGTTGTTTTCACGGTTAAACGAGTCGAGAATGAAGCTATAAGTTGTTTCCAAGCTCGAACGAGTCAAGAATAATACTACAAGAGGTTACAACTTGTTTCCATGTTCAAACAAGTCAAGATGAAGCTACAAGTTATTTCCATGTTCGAACGAGTCAAGAATGAAGCCTCAAATTGTTACGAATTAGGTTAGCCAAGAATAGTCCCTGAAGAGTTATGTTGTTTCCACGTTCAACGGAGTCAAGAATGAAGCTTACGATTTCGTTTCATGTTAAAATAAGCCAAGAATAGTCCTACATGAGTTTACAAGTTGTTTCCATGTGCAAACGAGTCAATAATGAAGATACAAGTTCGAACGAGTCAAGAAAAATACTACAAGAGTTTACAAGTAGTTTCCAAGTTCAAACGGGACAAGAATGAAGCTACAAGTTGTTTTCATGGTTAAATTAGTCGAGAATGAAGCTATAAGTTGTTTCCAAGCTCGAACGAGTCAAGAATAATGCTACAAGAGGTTATAAGTTGTTTCCATGGTCAAACAAGTCAAGATGAAGCTACAAGTTATTTCCATGTTCGAACGAGTCAAGAATGAAGCCTCAAATTGTTACGAATTGATTTCATGTTCAATGAGCCAAGAATGGTCCTACAAGAGTTTACAAGTTGTTTCCTTGATAAACGAGTAAAAAATGAAGCTATAAGTTGTTTACAAGTTCGAACGAGTCACGTAAGATACTACAAGAGTTTACAAGTAGTTTCCAAGTTCAAACGGATCAAGAACGAAGCTACAAGTTGTTTTCACGGTTAAACGAGTCGAGAATGAAGCTATAAATTATTTCCAAGCTCGAACGTGTCAAGAATAATGCTACAAGAGGTTACAAGTTGTTTCCAAGTTCAAACAAGTCAAGATGAAGCTACAAGTTGTTTCCATGTTCGAACGAGTCAAGAATGAAGCCTCAAATTGTTACGAATTGGTTTCATGTTCAAATGAGCCAAGAATTGTCCTACAAGAGTTTACAAGTTGTTTCCATGATAAACGAGTAAAAAATTAAGCTATATGTTGTTTACAAGTTCAAACAAGTCAAGAGTCATGCTAGAAGAGTTTACAAGTTATTTCCATGCTCAAATGAGACATGAATGAAGCTACAACTTATTTGCAAGTCCGAACGAGTCAAGAATGATCATACAAGAGTTTACAAGTTGTTTCCATATTCAAATGAGTCAAGAATGAAGCCACAAGTTGTTTCCATGTTCGAACGAGTCAAGAATGAAGCCTCAAATTGTTACGAATTAGGTTCATGTTCAAATGAGCCAGAATGGTCCCAGAAGAGTTATGTTGTTTCCACGTTCAACGGAGTCAAGAATGAAGCTTACGAATTCGTTTCATGTTAAAATAAGCCAAGAATGGTCCTACATGAGTTTACAAGTTGTTTCCATCTGCAAACGAGTCAATAATGAAGATACAAGTTCGAACGAGTCAAGAAAGATGCTACATGAGTTTACAAGTAGTTTCCAAGTTGAAACGGGTAAAGAATGAAGCTACAGGTTGTTTTCACGGTTAAACGAGTCGAGAATGAATCTATAAGTTGTTTCCAAGCTCGAACGAGTCAAGAATAATGCTACAAGAGGTTACAAGTTCTTTCCATGTTCAAACAAGTCAAGATGAAACTACAAGTTATTTCCATGTTCGAACGAGTCAAGAATGAAGCCTCAAATTGTTACGAATTGATTTCATGTTCAAATGAGCCAAGAATGGTCCTACAAGAGTTTACAAGTTGTTTCCTTGATAAACGAGTCAAAAATGAAGCTATAAGTTGTTTACAAGTTCGAACAAGTCAAGAATGATGCTAGAAGAGTTTACAAGTTTTTCCCCTGTTTAAATGAGACAAGAATGAAGCTACAACTTGTTTGCAAGTTCGAACAAGTCAAGAATGATCATACAGGAGTTTACAAGTTGTTTCCATATTTAAATGAGTCAAAAATGAAGCCACATGTTGTTTCCATATTCGAACGAGTCAAGAATGAAGCCACATGTTGTTACAAATTAGGTTCATGTTCAAATGAGCCAAGAATGGTCCCAGATGAGTTATTTTGTATCCACATTCAACGGAGTCAAGAATGAAGCTTACGAATTCGTTTCATGTTAAATTAAGCCAAGAATGGACTTACATGAGTTTGCAATTTGTTTCCATCTGCAAACGAGTCAATAATGAAGATACAAGTTCGAACGAGTCAAGTAACATGCTACAAGAGTTTACAAGTAGTTTCCAAGGTCAAACGGGTCAAGAACGAAGCTACAAGTTGTTTTCACGGTTAAACGAGTCGAGAATGAAGCTATAAATTATTTCCAAGCTCGAACGAGTTAAGAATGAAGCCTCAAATTGTTACGAATTGGTTTCATGTTCAAATGAGCCAAGAATGGTCCCTCAAGAGTTTACAAGTTGTTTCCATGATAAACGAGTAAAAAATGAAGCTATAAGTTGTTTACAAGTTCGAACAAGTCAAGAATGACGCTAGAAGAGTTTACAAGTTTTTTCCCTGTTTAAATGAGTCAAGAATGAAGCTACAACTTGTTTGCAAGTTCGAACGAGTCAAGAATGATCATACAAGAGTTTACAAGTTGTTTCCATATTCAAACGAGTCAAGAATGAAGGCACATGATGTTTCCATGTTCGAACGAGTCAAGAATGAAGCCACATGTTGTTACGAATTAGGTTCATGTTCAAATGAGCCAAGAATGGTCCCAGAAGAGTTATGTTGTTTCCATCTTCAACGGATTCAAAATTGAAGATTGCGAATTCGTTTCATGTTAAAATAAGCCAAGAATGGTCCTACATGAGTTTTCAAGTTGTTTCCATATTCAAACGAGTCAATAATGAAGATACAAGTACGAACGAGTCAAGAAAGATGCTACAAGAGTTTACAAGTAGTTTCCAAGTTGAAACGGGTAAAGAATGAAGCTACAGGTTGTTTTCACGGTTAAACGAGTCGAGAATGAAGCTATAAGTTGTTTCCAAGCTCGAACGAGTCAAGAATAATACTACAAGAGGTTACAACTTGTTTCCATGTTCAAACAAGTCAAGATGAAGCTACAAGTTATTTCCATGTTCGAACGAGTCAAGAATGAAGCCTCAAATTGTTACGAATTAGGTTAGCCAAGAATAGTCCCTGAAGAGTTATGTTGTTTCCACGTTCAACGGAGTCAAGAATGAAGCTTACGATTTCGTTTCATGTTAAAATAAGCCAAGAATAGTCCTACATGAGTTTACAAGTTGTTTCCATGTGCAAACGAGTCAATAATGAAGATACAAGTTCGAACGAGTCAAGAAAAATACTACAAGAGTTTACAAGTAGTTTCCAAGTTCAAACGGGACAAGAATGAAGCTACAAGTTGTTTTCATGGTTAAATTAGTCGAGAATGAAGCTATAAGTTGTTTCCAAGCTCGAACGAGTCAAGAATAATGCTACAAGAGGTTATAAGTTGTTTCCATGGTCAAACAAGTCAAGATGAAGCTACAAGTTATTTCCATGTTCGAACGAGTCAAGAATGAAGCCTCAAATTGTTACGAATTGATTTCATGTTCAATGAGCCAAGAATGGTCCTACAAGAGTTTACAAGTTGTTTCCTTGATAAACGAGTAAAAAATGAAGCTATAAGTTGTTTACAAGTTCGAACGAGTCACGTAAGATACTACAAGAGTTTACAAGTAGTTTCCAAGTTCAAACGGATCAAGAACGAAGCTACAAGTTGTTTTCACGGTTAAACGAGTCGAGAATGAAGCTATAAATTATTTCCAAGCTCGAACGTGTCAAGAATAATGCTACAAGAGGTTACAAGTTGTTTCCAAGTTCAAACAAGTCAAGATGAAGCTACAAGTTGTTTCCATGTTCGAACGAGTCAAGAATGAAGCCTCAAATTGTTACGAATTGGTTTCATGTTCAAATGAGCCAAGAATTGTCCTACAAGAGTTTACAAGTTGTTTCCATGATAAACGAGTCAAAAATGAAGCTATAAGTTGTTTACAAGTTCGAACAAGTCAAGAATGATGCTAGAAGAGTTTAGAAGTTATTTGCATGTTCAAATGAGTCAAGGATGAAGCTACAACTTATTTGCAAGTTCGAACGAGTCAAGAATGATCATACAAGAGTTTACAAGTTGTTTCCATATTCAAATGAGTCAAGAATGAAGCCACAGGTTGTTTCCATGTTCGAACGAGTCAAGAATGAAGCCTCAAATTGTTACGAATTAGGTTCATGTTCAAAAGAGCCAGAATGGTCCCAGAAGAGTTATGTTGTTTCCACGTTCAACGGAGTCAAGAATGAAGCTTACGAATTCGTTTCATGTTAAAATAAGCCAAGAATGGTCCTACATGAGTTTACAAGTTCTTTCCATGTGCAAACGAGTCAATAATGAAGATACAAGTTCGAACGAGTCAAGAAAGATGCTACATGAGTTTACAAGTAGTTTCCAAGTTGAAACGGATAAAGAATGAAGCTACAGGTTGTTTTCACGGTTAAACGAGTCGAGAATGAATCTATAAGTTGTTTCCAAGCTCGAACGAGTCAAGAATAATGCTACAAGAGGTTACAACTTGTTTCCATGTTCAAACAAGTCAAGATGAAGGTACAAGTTATTTCCATGTTCGAACGAGTCAAGAAGGAAACCTTAAATTGTTACGAATTGATTTCATGTTCAAATGAGCCAAGAATGGTCCTACAAGAGTTTACAAGTTGTTTCCATGAAAAACGAGTCAAAAATGAAGCTATAAGTTGTTTACAAGTTCGAACAAGTCAAGAATGATGCTAGAAGAGTTTACAAGTTCTTTCCCTGTTTAAATGAGTCAAGAATGAAGCTACAACTTGTTTGCAAGTTCGAACGAGTCAAGAATGATCATACAAGAGTTTACAAGTTGTTTCCATATTCAAATGAGTCAAGAATGAAGCCACATGTTGTTTCCATGTTCGAACGAGTCAAGAATGAAGCCACGTGTTGTTACGAATTAGGTTCATGTTCAAATGAGCCAAGAATGGTCCCAGAAGAGTTATGTTGTTTCCATCTTCAACGGATTCAAGAATGAAGCTTACGAATTCGTTTCATGTTAAAATAAGCCAAGAATGGTCCTACATGAGTTTTCAAGTTGTTTCCATCTTCAAACGAGTCAATAATGAAGATACAAGTTCGAACGAGTCACGTAAGATACTACAAGAGTTTACAAGTAGTTTCCAAGTTCAAACGGATCAAGAACGAAGCTACAAGTTGTTTTCACGGTTAAACGAGTCGAGAATGAAGCTATAAATTATTTCCAAGCTCGAACGTGTCAAGAATAATGCTACAAGAGGTTACAAGTTGTTTCCAAGTTCAAACAAGTCAAGATGAAGCTACAAGTTGTTTCCATGTTCGAACGAGTCAAGAATGAAGCCTCAAATTGTTACGAATTGGTTTCATGTTCAAATGAGCCAAGAATTGTCCTACAAGAGTTTACAAGTTGTTTCCATGATAAACGAGTAAAAAATTAAGCTATATGTTGTTTACAAGTTCAAACAAGTCAAGAGTCATGCTAGAAGAGTTTACAAGTTATTTCCATGCTCAAATGAGACATGAATGAAGCTACAACTTATTTGCAAGTCCGAACGAGTCAAGAATGATCATACAAGAGTTTACAAGTTGTTTCCATATTCAAATGAGTCAAGAATGAAGCCACAAGTTGTTTCCATGTTCGAACGAGTCAAGAATGAAGGCTCAAATTGTTACGAATTAGGTTCATGTTCAAATGAGCCAGAATGGTCCCAGAAGAGTTATGTTGTTTCCACGTTCAACGGAGTCAAGAATGAAGCTTACGAATTCGTTTCATGTTAAAATAAGCCAAGAATGGTCCTACATGAGTTTACAAGTTGTTTCCATCTGCAAACGAGTCAATAATGAAGATACAAGTTCGAACGAGTCAAGAAAGATGCTACATGAGTTTACAAGTAGTTTCCAAGTTGAAACGGGTAAAGAATGAAGCTACAGGTTGTTTTCACGGTTAAACGAGTCGAGAATGAATCTATAAGTTGTTTCCAAGCTCGAACGAGTCAAGAATAATGCTACAAGAGGTTACAAGTTCTTTCCATGTTCAAACAAGTCAAGATGAAACTACAAGTTATTTCCATGTTCGAACGAGTCAAGAATGAAGCCTCAAATTGTTACGAATTGATTTCATGTTCAAATGAGCCAAGAATGGTCCTACAAGAGTTTACAAGTTGTTTCCTTGATAAACGAGTCAAAAATGAAGCTATAAGTTGTTTACAAGTTCGAACAAGTCAAGAATGATGCTAGAAGAGTTTACAAGTTTTTCCCCTGTTTAAATGAGACAAGAATGAAGCTACAACTTGTTTGCAAGTTCGAACAAGTCAAGAATGATCATACAGGAGTTTACAAGTTGTTTCCATATTTAAATGAGTCAAAAATGAAGCCACATGTTGTTTCCATATTCGAACGAGTCAAGATGAAGCCACATGTTGTTACAAATTAGGTTCATGTTCAAATGAGCCAAGAATGGTCCCAGATGAGTTATTTTGTATCCACATTCAACGGAGTCAAGAATGAAGCTTACGAATTCGTTTCATGTTAAATTAAGCCAAGAATGGACCTACATGAGTTTGCAATTTGTTTCCATCTGCAAACGAGTCAATAATGAAGATACAAGTTCGAACGAGTCAAGTAACATGCTACAAGAGTTTACAAGTAGTTTCCAAGGTCAAACGGGTCAAGAACGAAGCTACAAGTTGTTTTCACGGTTAAACGAGTCGAGAATGAAGCTATAAATTATTTCCAAGCTCGAACGAGTTAAGAATGAAGCCTCAAATTGTTACGAATTGGTTTCATGTTCAAATGAGCCAAGAATGGTCCCTCAAGAGTTTACAAGTTGTTTCCATGATAAACGAGTAAAAAATGAAGCTATAAGTTGTTTACAAGTTCGAACAAGTCAAGAATGACGCTAGAAGAGTTTACAAGTTTTTTCCCTGTTTAAATGAGTCAAGAATGAAGCTACAACTTGTTTGCAAGTTCGAACGAGTCAAGAATGATCATACAAGAGTTTACAAGTTGTTTCCATATTCAAACAAGTCAAGAATGAAGGCACATGATGTTTCCATGTTCGAACGAGTCAAGAATGAAGCCACATGTTGTTACGAATTAGGTTCATGTTCAAATGAGCCAAGAATGGTCCCAGAAGAGTTATGTTGTTTCCATCTTCAACGGATTCAAAATTGAAGATTGCGAATTCGTTTCATGTTAAAATAAGCCAAGAATGGTCCTACATGAGTTTTCAAGTTGTTTCCATATTCAAACGAGTCAATAATGAAGATACAAGTACGAACGAGTCAAGAAAGATGCTACAAGAGTTTACAAGTAGTTTCCAAGTTGAAACGGGTAAAGAATGAAGCTACAGGTTGTTTTCACGGTTAAACGAGTCGAGAATGAAGCTATAAGTTGTTTCCAAGCTCGAACGAGTCAAGAATAATACTACAAGAGGTTACAACTTGTTTCCATGTTCAAACAAGTCAAGATGAAGCTACAAGTTATTTCCATGTTCGAACGAGTCAAGAATGAAGCCTCAAATTGTTACGAATTAGGTTAGCCAAGAATAGTCCCTGAAGAGTTATGTTGTTTCCACGTTCAACGGAGTCAAGAATGAAGCTTACGATTTCGTTTCATGTTAAAATAAGCCAAGAATAGTCCTACATGAGTTTACAAGTTGTTTCCATGTGCAAACGAGTCAATAATGAAGATACAAGTTCGAACGAGTCAAGAAAAATACTACAAGAGTTTACAAGTAGTTTCCAAGTTCAAACGGGACAAGAATGAAGCTACAAGTTGTTTTCATGGTTAAATTAGTCGAGAATGAAGCTATAAGTTGTTTCCAAGCTCGAACGAGTCAAGAATAATGCTACAAGAGGTTATAAGTTGTTTCCATGTTCAAACAAGTCAAGATGAAGCTACAAGTTATTTCCATGTTCGAACGAGTCAAGAATGAAGCCTCAAATTGTTACGAATTGATTTCATGTTCAATGAGCCAAGAATGGTCCTACAAGAGTTTACAAGTTGTTTCCTTGATAAACGAGTAAAAAATGAAGCTATAAGTTGTTTACAAGTTCGAACGAGTCACGTAAGATACTACAAGAGTTTACAAGTAGTTTCCAAGTTCAAACGGATCAAGAACGAAGCTACAAGTTGTTTTCACGGTTAAACGAGTCGAGAATGAAGCTATAAATTATTTCCAAGCTCGAACGTGTCAAGAATAATGCTACAAGAGGTTACAAGTTGTTTCCAAGTTCAAACAAGTCAAGATGAAGCTACAAGTTGTTTCCATGTTCGAACGAGTCAAGAATGAAGCCTCAAATTGTTACGAATTGGTTTCATGTTCAAATGAGCCAAGAATTGTCCTACAAGAGTTTACAAGTTGTTTCCATGATAAACGAGTAAAAAATTAAGCTATAAGTTGTTTACAAGTTCAAACAAGTCAAGAGTCATGCTAGAAGAGTTTACAAGTTATTTCCATGCTCAAATGAGACATGAATGAAGCTACAACTTATTTGCAAGTCCGAACGAGTCAAGAATGATCATACAAGAGTTTACAAGTTGTTTCCATATTCAAATGAGTCAAGAATGAAGCCACAAGTTGTTTCCATGTTCGAACGAGTCAAGAATGAAGCCTCAAATTGTTACGAATTAGGTTCATGTTCAAATGAGCCAGAATGGTCCCAGAAGAGTTATGTTGTTTCCACGTTCAACGGAGTCAAGAATGAAGCTTACGAATTCGTTTCATGTTAAAATAAGCCAAGAATGGTCCTACATGAGTTTACAAGTTGTTTCCATCTGCAAACGAGTCAATAATGAAGATACAAGTTCGAACGAGTCAAGAAAGATGCTACATGAGTTTACAAGTAGTTTCCAAGTTGAAACGGGTAAAGAATGAAGCTACAGGTTGTTTTCACGGTTAAACGAGTCGAGAATGAATCTATAAGTTGTTTCCAAGCTCGAACGAGTCAAGAATAATGCTACAAGAGGTTACAAGTTCTTTCCATGTTCAAACAAGTCAAGATGAAACTACAAGTTATTTCCATGTTCGAACGAGTCAAGAATGAAGCCTCAAATTGTTACGAATTGATTTCATGTTCAAATGAGCCAAGAATGGTCCTACAAGAGTTTACAAGTTGTTTCCTTGATAAATGAGTCAAAAATGAAGCTATAAGTTGTTTACAAGTTCGAACAAGTCAAGAATGATGCTAGAAGAGTTTACAAGTTTTTCCCCTGTTTAAATGAGTCAAGAATGAAGCTACAACTTGTTTGCAAGTTCGAACAAGTCAAGAATGATCATACAGGAGTTTACAAGTTGTTTCCATATTTAAATGAGTCAAAAATGAAGCCACATGTTGTTTCCATATTCGAACGAGTCAAGAATGAAGCCACATGTTGTTACGAATTAGGTTCATGTTCAAATGAGCCAAGAATGGTCCCAGATGAGTTATTTTGTATCCACATTCAACGGAGTCAAGAATGAAGCTTACGAATTCGTTTCATGTTAAATTAAGCCAAGAATGGACCTACATGAGTTTTCAATTTGTTTCCATCTGCAAACGAGTCAATAATGAAGATACAAGTTCGAACGAGTCAAGTAAGATGCTACAAGAGTTTACAAGTAGTTTCCAAGGTCAAACGGGTCAAGAACGAAGCTACAAGTTGTTTTCACGGTTAAACGAGTCGAGAATGAAGCTATAAATTATTTCCAAGCTCGAACGAGTTAAGAATGAAGCCTCAAATTGTTACGAATTGGTTTCATATTCAAATGAGCCAAGAATGGTCCTACAAGAGTTTACAAGTTGTTTCCATGATAAACGAGTAAAAAATGAAGCTATAAGTTGTTTACAAGTTCGAACAAGTCAAGAATGACGCTAGAAGAGTTTACAAGTTTTTTCCCTGTTTAAATGAGTCAAGAATGAAGCTACAACTTGTTTGCAAGTTCGAACGAGTCAAGAATGATCATACAAGAGTTTACAAGTTGTTTCCATATTCAAACGAGTCAAGAATGAAGGCACATGATGTTTCCATGTTCGAACGAGTCAAGAATGAAGCCACATGTTGTTACGAATTAGGTTCATGTTCAAATGAGCCAAGAATGGTCCCAGAAGAGTTATGTTGTTTCCATCTTCAACGGATTCAAAATTGAAGATTGCGAATTCGTTTCATGTTAAAATAAGCCAAGAATGGTCCTACATGAGTTTTCAAGTTGTTTCCATATTCAAACGAGTCAATAATGAAGATACAAGTACGAACGAGTCAAGAAAGATGCTACAAGAGTTTACAAGTAGTTTCCAAGTTGAAACGGGTAAAGAATGAAGCTACAGGTTGTTTTCACGGTTAAACGAGTCGAGAATGAAGCTATAAGTTGTTTCTAAGCTCGAACGAGTCAAGAATAATGCTACAAGAGGTTACAACTTGTTTCCATGTTCAAACAAGTCAAGATGAAGCTACAAGTTATTTCCATGTTCGAACGAGTCAAGAATGAAGCCTCAAATTGTTACGAATTAGGTTAGCCAAGAATGGTCCCATAAGAGTTATGTTGTTTCCACGTTCAACGGAGTCAAGAATGAAGCTTACGATTTCGTTTCATGTTAAAATAAGCCAAGAATGGTCCTACATGAGTTTACAAGTTGTTTCCATGTGCAAACGAGTCAATAATGAAGATACAAGTTCGAACGTGTCAAGAAAGATACTACAAGAGTTTACAAGTAGTTTCCAAGTTCAAACGGGTCAAGAATGAAGCTACAAGTTGTTTTCACGGTTAAACTAGTCGAAAATGAAGCTATAAGTTGTTTCCAAGCTCGAACGAGTCAAGAATGAAGCCTCAAATTGTTACGAATTGGTTTCATGTTCGAATGAGCCAAGAATGGTCCTACAAGAGTTTACAAGTTGTTTCCATGATAAACGAGTCAAAAATGAAGCTATAAGTTGTTTACAAGTTCAAACAAGTCAAGAATGATGCTAGAAGAGTTTACAAGTTATTTGCATGTTCAAATGAGTCAAGGATGAAGCTACAACTTGTTTGCCAGTTCGAACGAGTCAAGAATGATCATACAAGAGTTTACAAGTTGTTTCCATATTCAAATGAGTCAAGAATGAAGCCACAAGTTGTTTCCATGTTCGAACGAGTCAAGAATGAAGCCACATGTTGTTACGAATTAGGTTCATGTTCAAATGAGCCAAGAATGGTCCCAGAAGAGTTATGTTGTTTCCATGTTCAACGGAGTGAAGAATGTAGCTTACGAATTCGTTTCATGTTAAAATAAGCTAAGAATTGTCCTACATCAGTTTACAAGTTTTTTCCATGTGCAAACAAGTCAATAATGAAGATACAAGTTCGAACGAGTCAAGAAACATTGTACAAGAGTTTACAAGTAGTTTCTAAGTTCAAACGGGACAAGAATGAAGCTACAAGTTGTTTTCATGGTTAAATTAGTCGAGAATGAAGCTATAAGTTGTTTCCAAGCTCGAACGAGTCAAGAATAATGCTACAAGAGGTTACAAGTTGTTTCCATGTTCAAACAAGTCAAGATGAAGCTACAAGTTATTTCCATGTTCGAACGAGTCAAGAATGAAGCCTCAAATTGTTACGAATTGGTTTCATGTTCGAATGAGCCAAGAATGGTCCTACAAGAGTTTACAAGTTGTTTCCATGATAAACGAGTCAAAAATGAAGCTATAAGTTGTTTACAAGTTCAAACAAGTCAAGAATGATGCTAGAAGAGTTTACAAGTTATTTGCATGTTCAAATGAGTCAAGGATGAAGCTACAACTTGTTTGCCAGTTCGAACGAGTCAAGAATGATCATACAAGAGTTTACAAGTTGTTTCCATATTCAAATGAGTCAAGAATGAAGCCACAAGTTCTTTCCATGTTCGAACGAGTCAAGAATGAAGCCACATGTTGTTACGAATTAGGTTCATGTTCAAATGAGCCAAGAATGGTCCCAGAAGAGTTATGTTGTTTCCATGTTCAACGGAGTGAAGAATGTAGCTTACGAATTCGTTTCATGTTAAAATAAGCTAAGAATTGTCCTACATCAGTTTACAAGTTTTTTCCATGTGCAAACAAGTCAATAATGAAGATACAAGTTCGAACGAGTCAAGAAACATGCTACAAGAGTTTACAAGTAGTTTCCAAGTTCAAACGAGTCAAGAATGAAGTTACAAGTTGTTTTCATGTGCAATAATATAATATGTAAAGCAAAAGGGATAAGATCACCTTAAATCTACAGTTAAAATCCTAATATCTAAACCACTCTTCGATATCTAATCCTATCTTACCATTACTCTCTCTTCTGTTATTAAATGATCTACTTGTTTAACTTAGTCCTGGCTTGTTTCAGTGACCAAAACCTTAGCTCTGATACCAACCTGTGGCGCCCTCCCGACCCGGGGTCTAGATCGGGGCGTCACTGACACTCTATATGCATGCACCTAAATATGACCCCGACTACTCGCCTGGACCTTTCAAGGTAATGGTATGAAACAAGCACACAACTACATTCATTTATATTTAAATTTACATCAACAAAATAATATTACAACTCCTGAAACAATCTCAAATTCTACTAATAAAGTACAAGACTAAACAAAGTCTTTTCCTTCCAACTCTGCCTCGATCCTACCTGTTCCCTCTCAGCCAGCCTAGCAAAGTTCATGTAAGACATGTTCTTCCGAGCAGTCTGCTTAATACGGACCATGATTCTCAAAAGCTGTAGATGTTAGAAAATAAAAGGATGAGCTACAAAAGCTCAGCAAGTAACCATACTGGTTAAAAACAGTTCTACAGGCTTATATATAATTTAAACAAAATCTTTTGCTCAAAACCATGCTTTAAATCATTACTGGACCTCATTGTCCCAAAATTTTAATTAACATACTAGTCAGGGTAATCATTACTCGCAAAACTTTCTTTTATAAAACTGCTGACAGGGTTAAACAATTCCGATAACTGGTACAGAATAAACAAGAAGCTGGAAAAGAATAACCAGGTGGAAGTATAAGAGTAATCTGCAGGGTTAGATGGATAACAGGAAAATAATGTATAACAATTGAAACAAGATGAAGTCAAGATATGACTGACAGTTTAAGCTGAAAAAGGCATGATATAACAGGGCATTTCAATATTCATTACTAATCATTTCAAAGTCCGTTTGTATAAAACTGTCCTTTCATTAGGACTGATTCTTTCAAAACATTTTTAAAACTGTCCTCTCATTAGGACCTTGCTTTTAAAATCATCTATAAAATTGTCCTTTCAATAGGACCTTTACTTTTCAAATCATTTGTAAAACTGTCCTCTCATTAGGACCTTTTCTGTTTAAAACAATCATTTGGTTGAAGTTTTCTCACAACGCCAGACAATACGGGTGATCAGCCACGTAAAGTCCCCATAACGGACTAAAGTCCCTCTGGACATAAGGAGTACTCATAAAGGCACTTATTGCCATTGGCCTTGGGCTATCTCATTATAGCCATTGACTATCTCATTATAGTCTACACATAAAAAGTGCTGGACCGGCGTCACTCGGCCTCTTACGCCTCCAACCTATAGGAATCCGTAGAAACCATTTTGATCGGAATTCCTATAATAACCAAAACCTTTCTTTTTAAATTACCAAATCATTTGATGAAAAAGACTTTTTGAAAGTCGGATTTCATATTTAAATCCCTTTTTAAAGATCAATAGACAGAGGTAAAGTTTATTCCAAAATATGACTCAAAACAAGTTGCTGTTGTGGTAAGGTAAGGTAAGCTGAGATCATAAACTGGGAATCAAAATTAGTTAAGTTGTGAAGTCAATGTGCGGGGTCAATCCATTGGTATAACAGTTGTTTTTGAAAACAGTTGTAAGGCATTAGGTCATGATAGTAGTTAGACAATAACAACAAGGTACTTTCAGGGTTTAAAGTTTAAGTAAACATAATTAAGGAAAATGGTGTAGACATGAGTCATAGTTCCAGGTTACTGATTTAAGATCTTTAAAACTAGTTGATAAGTTGTCGATTAACAGTACAGGGATTGAAAAGTTTAAAGTGTAATTGAAACTGATATAAGGTTGCAGTTTAAGTCAAACAATTAAAGTAAAGCAGGCTGTACTTTAAAATAGTTGAGATAAGATAACACAGTTGCGAGGTCATAAAGCAGTTTATAAAACAGTTCACTATGCAGTTCATAAAACAGGGTTTAAGTTGAAAGAGATTAGGCAGTAGTTACTTGCCTCAAATAAGGAATGCTACAGCTGTGGAACAGGTAGATCGTCTACACCAGACACTAACTCTCTACTTTAGCCTTCCCTTTGTCCTTCACCTCAATATCCTTCGTAGCTACACAAAAGTAATACTATTTCAGTATCTCATATACTCTCGACGTTCTCATTAACGTTTAACTACTCTACCCTTTCGTTAATTATAACCCTTAACACACATATATAACTCATAGTAGACATATTCTACTATAATCACTTCTATACTGGCAAACAAGTATCATGTAGACAATTAGATCATCTTCAATATTCCTGACTGATAGTCATTCCTATACAGAGGTGGTGTGCCAATAATGTTTTACAAAGTTGTTTTAGTTTTAGAAAATTTTGGCAGCACTTCCCCCGTAATTGGAGCTATCCGTCGGAATACAACCGACACAACCAAACATAATTGCCAATTATAACCACATTTGCATTAAATCTATATCAAACAAGCAATAGCTATAACAATATACAATACTATTATCATTCAAAATGACTGAAATAAATCCAAATATCATCTGCTTATTTATATAGTCAATTCAGTTCTTAATTCAATTCTATAACATAACCGTCAAAGTCCAATTATAATACTTATAATTCGAAGATGCCAATTAATCAATCCCCTTGTTTAACTACATATACAAATTGTCCAATTTACACACATACAATCATGCTCGCATCATTGCTAATCGAAAAAATCATACAATACAACCGGAGTTTTAAAAATTTGACATGCACAATTAATTAATCACAAATAGCATCATAATCCTCCTTATTAATACCATTTATAATTCAAACACATTCGGCAAAATGGCAATAAAGCATAGCCAAGCCAATAATAATCAGAAAAATGCTATACTAATCGGAAAAACGAAGTTATGGCCGGAAAATCCAAAACTTCAACATGAAATGTTCATAGCATCTAGCCTTGCCTATTTATATTATTTGCAATTGAAACATGTTCGACAAAATGGCAAAGAAGTGTAACTCAAGTAGAAATCGATCGGCAAAATCTATATACTAATCGAACATATAACATGCAATGCTATCTACTCATGGTATCAACTTTTAATAGCTGCTAGCATCCCAAATAGCTAATATGAGACCACCCAAATGAAGCCCAGTCGCCGACTCGCCGGAGCTCATCGCCGGCGACGGCAGTGAACAAACAAAGGCCCGATTATGGGTCCTTTGTGCCCCAACTGCTCCCAATTTGCAACCATAGCCAAACAAATATGCTATGAACACAACTATGGCGATCAATCGACTTGCATGCAACTCAAAATCCGGTAACTACCGGAAACACACACGGCATACAATATACATACGGCATATACATACATGCAAGCAAGACACATGGATGATATAGCATCTACAGCTCAATTACTAGCATATATCGAGGAAAACACATCAATTCACTTATACACACACACGCACGCTGCAGTTCTAGAGAGAGAGTCGACCTGGTACGCTAGTTGCAGAGCAAGAGGAGAAATGGGTGGGTGTTGCAGGTTATAACAAAAACAAGGGTAAAATAGTAATTTCACAATTCCCTTTTCTGAATTAAAACAATTTATAATTCGAATTTTTTATGTAATTGAAGTACAAAAATAAGTTTTATATTTTTAAAATTAAGAGCATGAATTTAGAAGCTTCCCCATATTTTTAAAATATTTTTCTGGTAAATAAATAATTAACTAAAAATCTTTGAAGTTTTAGCACAAAAATAGAAAATAAGAGTAGAAAAATCATTAAAAATAATATTGGGCTCGAATAAAATAAACCTTTAGTTTTCAAAAGTCTCAGAATATTTAAGAAACATTTTGAAACAGGTTTCATGATTTTTGGACATTCCAATAATTAAATATGGAATTTAGAAGAGTAATATTTCTAGAATAAAACAGGAATAAAAGATTTATATAAAATCACTGAGACTAGAATTAAATACATCACCATTTTTAGAAAGTCTCTAAAATCACATAGAAGCTACATATAAAATTTCATAATTATTGGAAACACCAATAATTTTATAAAAATCAAACAGTTACTCAATTAAGCATGAAAAATCAGTTAATCATTGAATTAAATCACTTAAGCATAATACAATCAAACAGACAGTCAACCAGACATATAAAATCACCACATATCATATCTTAACACATTAACACACATAACTCATATACCTCATATTATTCAAATAGATTTAATTACCTCAATCGTTACATTCTCCCCCCCTTAAAAAGATTCTGTCCCCAGAATCAGCCTAAGTAAACAAATAGGGATACTTCTCGAGCATTTCACTCTCAAGTTCCCAGGTGGATTCCTCAACTCGAGGATTTCTCCACAAAACCTTTACAAGCTTAACAGACTTATTCCTTAAAACTTTATCCTTACGATCCTGAATCTCTACAGGCTGTTCTACATAGGACAAGTCAGGTTGAATCTCCAAGGGTTCATATTCTATCACATGGCTCATATCAGGATTGTACTTTCGAAGCATAGACACGTGAAAAACATTGTGAATGTGCTGCATCTGCGGTGGTAGAGCCAATTCATATGCAACTTTCCCAACTTGCTTCAGAACTTCAAAAGGTCCTATATATCGTGGATTAAGCTTTCCTTTCTTGCCAAATCTACTAACACCTTTCCACGGAGAAATCTTTAACAACACTTGGTCACCTTCTTCAAAATTCATATCTTTCCTTGACTGGTCAGCATACTTCTTTTGTCTATCTTGAGCAGCTAACAATCTCTTCTGAATCAACTCAATCTTTTCTTTAGTTTGTTGAACCAACTCTGGACCCAAAATCTTACGCTCACCAACTTCATTCCAACACACTGGTGATCTGCATTTTCTTCCATACAAAGCTTCATACGGGGGCATCCCAATACTAGCATGATAACTGTTATTATAAGAAAATTCCACCAATGGTAGATGCTCGTCCCAACTTCCTTCAAAATCTAAGGCACAAACTCTTAACATATCTTCAATGGTTTGGATTGTCCTTTCACTCTGGCCATCTGTTTGAGGATGATACGCAGTACTCATATTCAGCCTTGTTCCCAAACATTCTTGAAATTTCTTCCAAAATCTTGAATTGAACCTCGGGTCTCTGTCTGACACTATTGATACAGGAACACCATGTCGCATCACAATCTCTTTCAGATACAAATGAACCAACCTGTCCAGTGAAAATCTTTCGTTGATCGGTAGAAAGTGCGCTGACTTGGTCAATCTGTCTATTATTACCCAGATAGCATCATGATTAGCTTTAGTCCTTGGTAGACCTACTACAAAATCCATAGCAAGATTCTCCCATTTCCATTCTGGAATCTCTAGTGGTTGCAACAATCCGCTGGGCCTCTGGTGTTCAGCTTTGACTCTCTGGCATGTATAACATTTACTGATCCACTCTGCCACATCTCTTTTCATGTTGGGCCACCAAAAATTTTCCTTCAAGTCTTTATACATCTTTGTGCTTCCTGGATGAATAGAGTATCTTGAACTATGTGCATCATGCAAAATCTCATTCTTGAGCTCTTGAACATTGGGGATCCAAATTCGTGAGGAAAACCTAAAGATTCCTTTATCGTCCTTCTGACTTTTTAACTCTTCTCCAGTCAACTTGGTTCTGTCTTGACTCATCATCTGTTCTTGACATCTCTTGATCTTTTCTAACAATTCTGGCTGAAAAGTCATTGTATACACCATCTCTTCCACTGAATCCGAATCACATACCTCTATTTCCAATTTCTCAAACTCTTTGATCAATTCTTCAGACGAAACCATTATATTCAATCTTTCTTTTCTACTTAAAGCATCTGCTACAACATTCGCCTTGCCTGGATGATAGTTGATTGTGCAGTCATAGTCCTTGATCAACTCTAACCATCTTCTCTGTCTCATATTCAATTCTTTCTGAGTAAAGATATACTTCAAACTCTTATGGTCAGTAAAAATCTCACACTTTTCTCCGTACAAATAGTGTCTCCAAATCTTCAATGCAAATACGATGGCAGCTAATTCCAGATCATGTGTAGGATACTTCAATTCGTGAGGTCTTAACTGCCTGGAAGCATATGCAATAACTTTCCCATGTTGCATCAGAACACATCCCAAGCCTTTGAGTGAAGCGTCACTGTAGATGACAAAGTTTCCTTGATCGTCTGGTAACACCAATACTGGGGCAGACACTAGTCTCCTCTTTAACTCTTCAAAACTTTCTTCACACTTCTCATTCCATACAAACTTTTCGTTCTTCCTTGTCAACTTGGTCATAGGGGTAGCTATCTTAGAGAAATCTTGAACAAATCTACGATAGTATCCCGCTAAACCCAGAAAACTTCTGACTTCTGTTGGAGTCCGTGGCCTTTCCCATTTCATCACTGCTTCTATCTTTGCCGGATCAACTTTGATGCCTTCTCTGCTAACAACATGACCTAAGAATTGCACCTCCTTCAACCAAAATTCACATTTTGAAAACTTCGCATACAGCTTTTCCTTTCGTAAAGTTTCTAAAGCAATTCTCAAATGATCTGCATGCTCTTCTTCTGACTTAGAATATATTAGGATATCGTCGATGAAAACAATCACAAACTTGTCTAAATATTTCTTAAAGACTCTGTTCATTAGATCCATAAACGCTGCTGGGGCATTTGTCAATCCAAAAGCCATAACTAAAAATTCATAGTGTCCGTACCTTGTTCTGAATGCTGTTTTAGATACATCTTCAGGTTTGATCTTGAGTTGATGGTATCCGGACCTTAAATCAATTTTTGAGAACCATTCGGCTCCTTTCAGCTGGTCGAAAAGATCATCTATTCTCGGTAACGGGTACTTATTCTTGATGGTTAGCTTATTTAATTCTCGGTAATCTATGCACAACCTCATGCTTCCATCCTTCTTCTTAACAAACAACACTGGTGCTCCCCAAGGGGACACACTAGGCCTTATAATTCCTTTATCCAAGAGATCTTGTATTTGACTCGCCAACTCTTTCATCTCAACTGGCGCCATTCTGTACGGAGCTTTGGAAACTGGCTCAGTGCCTGGAGCTAAATCAATGGAGAATTCTATTTCCCTATCGGAAGGTAAGCCTGGTAATTCATCTGGAAACACATCGGGAAATTCATTGACGATAGGAACATCTTCTAACTGAACTGACTTCTTCTCAGTGTCTACAACATAGGCTAGGTAAGCCTCACATCCTTGACGCAGAAATCTCTTTGCCTGAACAATATTCAAAAACTTCTTGACTTGTCGGGTACCTCGAAATTCAACTTCTTCTCCTTCTAGGGTTTTCAACTTTAACCTCTTATTCCTACAATCTATTTGAGCTTTGTATTCGGACAACCAATCCATCCCTAGAATTACATCAAATTCACCTAACTTAAAAGGTATTAAGTTAGCAAGAAAATGACAACTGCCTATTTCAATGTCACAACTAGGACAAACTTGGCTTACTGGAATCGTTGCCTGGTTAGCTACTTCTATAACTAAGGCTTGATCCAACGGTCGGACTTCACATTGCAATTTACCAAGAAAATCTCGAGATACAAAAGACTTAGTAGCTCCTGAATCAATCAATACATTAGCTTGCACTGAGTTAACAGGAAGTGTACCTGATATCACGTCCACGTCCTGAATAGCTTCTTTCTGAGTCATGTTGAACGTTCTTGCTCTAGATTGATGTGCTGAAGATTGAGACGGAGTTCCAGCTATTCGAAGAACATTGGTAGGCTGTGTAGGTTCCTTGCATTCCCTTGCTATGTGACCTAGCTTGCCACACTTATAGCATTTGATCCCTGACTTTTGATTTTGATTCTGACTCTGACTGTTGCATTCCGCTGCATAATGTCCTTTCCTGTTGCATTTGAAGCAGGTGATATTGGGCTTATTACAAACTCCAGAGTGCTTCCTTCCACAAATTTTGCATTCAGGAACAAATTGTCTGATGGCCTTCGGCTGGTTGAAACCTTGAGCTTTATTGTTTTGTCTTCCTCTTCCATCATTATCATTCTTGATCTGCTGGGAATCACTTCTCTGACCTTCTGGCCTTCTATGAAACTTATTTCTAAAATTACCTTGTCCCTGACTGTCTTCCCTAGCACCAAACTTTCTTTTTCTGTTATCCTTCTCTTTCTGGGACATGTCACTTTCTCCTTCCACGATCATTGCTTTTTGAACTATTGCAGTAAAGCTTTGCAGCTCAAAAACTGCTACCCTACTTCTAATCCATGGCCTTAGGCCTTGCTGAAACCTCTTAGCCTTCTTGACATCAGTGTTGACAAATTCTGGCACAAATCTGGCCATCTCAGAAAACTTGGCCTCGTACTCTGCTACACTCATACCTCCTTGCTTCAATTCTAAAAATTTAATTTCCATCTGGTCTTTCATGAAACTAGGAAAGTACTTTTCTAAAAACAATTCTGTAAACCGATCCCAAGAAATCACACCTTCCCCCTGAAGCATCTTCGTAGACTCCCACCAGTAACCGGCTTCAGCTTTAAGAAAGTAACTAGCATACTCAGTCTTCTTATCTTCATCTACGTCTACTAACTGAAAAGCTTTTTCCATTTCCTTAAGCCAAGTTTGGGCTTCTACTGGGTTTGTGGATCCTTTAAATTCAGGTGGTTTCACGGCTTGAAAAGATTTAAAAGTAACTGCTGGGGGTGCAGAAGGTCTTTGCTGTTGCTGAGTTAAAAGGGCTGTCTGCTGTTGTAGCAGCTGAATGAGTTGGGCAACTGTAGGGTCCATAGGATTTTGATCTTGAGTATTTTGGTTCTGAGACGAATTTGAGGTGTTTCTTTTTCTTGGCGGCATTTACTATAGGGGAAACAAGCAACTTATTAAGCAATACACTACACCATATTGTAAACAGTTCAAATACTTTTAAAATCATTTGAGCATTAAAACTCTATTTTAGAAATCAATCTTGTAGCATCATTACTACATAAGTTGCCTGTACAACAAGGATATAAAGGTTCTATCGAAAACAGGTTAGCACAACAGGTATAAATAAGGTACTGGTAAAGGTAAGGAACAGTTTATGGTCAAATGTGCGAAAAAGTAAATGGCAGATATATCGAAAGATACTGGAACTGAAAAGCAAACATACATAGATACGAAAAAGTACCAAGGTGCAAGATAGTTAAAGTACAAACACGAATAAAAGTACTGGGAAGAAAATAGAAATAACATCTGGCAAGGGTGCTAGAGGGCTCTAACAAATGTCCCTTCTAACACTCAAACATCCTGACATCTAATCACCCCTGTGATCCCTGTCTCTGGCTGCCCTGAGTCCAATCAGCAGTCTACTAAGCACACGGGTTAACTCTCCTGCCCGCTCCGCCACATCGTCTGGAAATGCCCTAGCTGCAATCTGCCTACGTCCCTCCTCCTCAACAGCTCTAATGCGATCCTCCCACCACTCGACAGGATGCTCGGGAACTCTCAGCTGGCCTCGGGTAATAGCTGGCCTATAAACTCTACGGCGAATAGGGGTACAAGCACTCCCTGAGGGTAGGTCAGGCTGAGCAACGGGCTCAGGAATCAACTCCTCCTCGCTCTCAGAACTGGATATGACTATAACATCATCGTCAGAATCCGAAGAAGAAGAATCAGAGGAACTAGGAGAGGGTGGTGGTTGTGAAACAATACCACGAGCCTGCAATAATATAATATGTAAAGCAAAAGGGATAAGATCACCTTAAATCTACAGTTAAAATCCTAATATCTAAACCACTCTTCGATATCTAATCCTATCTTACCATTACTCTCTCTTCTGTTATTAAATGATCTACTTGTTTAACTTAGTCCTGGCTTGTTTCAGTGACCAAAACCTTAGCTCTGATACCAACCTGTGGCGCCCTCCCGACCCGGGGTCTAGATCGGGGCGTCACTGACACTCTATATGCATGCACCTAAATATGACCCCGACTACTCGCCTGGACCTTTCAAGGTAATGGTATGAAACAAGCACACAACTACATTCATTTATATTTAAATTTACATCAACAAAATAATATTACAACTCCTGAAACAATCTCAAATTCTACTAATAAAGTACAAGACTAAACAAAGTCTTTTCCTTCCAACTCTGCCTCGATCCTACCTGTTCCCTCTCAGCCAGCCTAGCAAAGTTCATGTAAGACATGTTCTTCCGAGCAGTCTGCTTAATACGGACCATGATTCTCAAAAGCTGTAGATGTTAGAAAATAAAAGGATGAGCTACAAAAGCTCAGCAAGTAACCATACTGGTTAAAAACAGTTCTACAGGCTTATATATAATTTAAACAAAATCTTTTGCTCAAAACCATGCTTTAAATCATTACTGGACCTCATTGTCCCAAAATTTTAATTAACATACTAGTCAGGGTAATCATTACTCGCAAAACTTTCTTTTATAAAACTGCTGACAGGGTTAAACAATTCCGATAACTGGTACAGAATAAACAAGAAGCTGGAAAAGAATAACCAGGTGGAAGTATAAGAGTAATCTGCAGGGTTAGATGGATAACAGGAAAATAATGTATAACAATTGAAACAAGATGAAGTCAAGATATGACTGACAGTTTAAGCTGAAAAAGGCATGATATAACAGGGCATTTCAATATTCATTACTAATCATTTCAAAGTCCGTTTGTATAAAACTGTCCTTTCATTAGGACTGATTCTTTCAAAACATTTTTAAAACTGTCCTCTCATTAGGACCTTGCTTTTAAAATCATCTATAAAATTGTCCTTTCAATAGGACCTTTACTTTTCAAATCATTTGTAAAACTGTCCTCTCATTAGGACCTTTTCTGTTTAAAACAATCATTTGGTTGAAGTTTTCTCACAACGCCAGACAATACGGGTGATCAGCCACGTAAAGTCCCCATAACGGACTAAAGTCCCTCTGGACATAAGGAGTACTCATAAAGGCACTTATTGCCATTGGCCTTGGGCTATCTCATTATAGCCATTGACTATCTCATTATAGTCTACACATAAAAAGTGCTGGACCGGCGTCACTCGGCCTCTTACGCCTCCAACCTATAGGAATCCGTAGAAACCATTTTGATCGGAATTCCTATAATAACCAAAACCTTTCTTTTTAAATTACCAAATCATTTGATGAAAAAGACTTTTTGAAAGTCGGATTTCATATTTAAATCCCTTTTTAAAGATCAATAGACAGAGGTAAAGTTTATTCCAAAATATGACTCAAAACAAGTTGCTGTTGTGGTAAGGTAAGGTAAGCTGAGATCATAAACTGGGAATCAAAATTAGTTAAGTTGTGAAGTCAATGTGCGGGGTCAATCCATTGGTATAACAGTTGTTTTTGAAAACAGTTGTAAGGCATTAGGTCATGATAGTAGTTAGACAATAACAACAAGGTACTTTCAGGGTTTAAAGTTTAAGTAAACATAATTAAGGAAAATGGTGTAGACATGAGTCATAGTTCCAGGTTACTGATTTAAGATCTTTAAAACTAGTTGATAAGTTGTCGATTAACAGTACAGGGATTGAAAAGTTTAAAGTGTAATTGAAACTGATATAAGGTTGCAGTTTAAGTCAAACAATTAAAGTAAAGCAGGCTGTACTTTAAAATAGTTGAGATAAGATAACACAGTTGCGAGGTCATAAAGCAGTTTATAAAACAGTTCACTATGCAGTTCATAAAACAGGGTTTAAGTTGAAAGAGATTAGGCAGTAGTTACTTGCCTCAAATAAGGAATGCTACAGCTGTGGAACAGGTAGATCGTCTACACCAGACACTAACTCTCTACTTTAGCCTTCCCTTTGTCCTTCACCTCAATATCCTTCGTAGCTACACAAAAGTAATACTATTTCAGTATCTCATATACTCTCGACGTTCTCATTAACGTTTAACTACTCTACCCTTTCGTTAATTATAACCCTTAACACACATATATAACTCATAGTAGACATATTCTACTATAATCACTTCTATACTGGCAAACAAGTATCATGTAGACAATTAGATCATCTTCAATATTCCTGACTGATAGTCATTCCTATACAGAGGTGGTGTGCCAATAATGTTTTACAAAGTTGTTTTAGTTTTAGAAAATTTTGGCAGCACTTCCCCCGTAATTGGAGCTATCCGTCGGAATACAACCGACACAACCAAACATAATTGCCAATTATAACCACATTTGCATTAAATCTATATCAAACAAGCAATAGCTATAACAATATACAATACTATTATCATTCAAAATGACTGAAATAAATCCAAATATCATCTGCTTATTTATATAGTCAATTCAGTTCTTAATTCAATTCTATAACATAACCGTCAAAGTCCAATTATAATACTTATAATTCGAAGATGCCAATTAATCAATCCCCTTGTTTAACTACATATACAAATTGTCCAATTTACACACATACAATCATGCTCGCATCATTGCTAATCGAAAAAATCATACAATACAACCGGAGTTTTAAAAATTTGACATGCACAATTAATTAATCACAAATAGCATCATAATCCTCCTTATTAATACCATTTATAATTCAAACACATTCGGCAAAATGGCAATAAAGCATAGCCAAGCCAATAATAATCAGAAAAATGCTATACTAATCGGAAAAACGAAGTTATGGCCGGAAAATCCAAAACTTCAACATGAAATGTTCATAGCATCTAGCCTTGCCTATTTATATTATTTGCAATTGAAACATGTTCGACAAAATGGCAAAGAAGTGTAACTCAAGTAGAAATCGATCGGCAAAATCTATATACTAATCGAACATATAACATGCAATGCTATCTACTCATGGTATCAACTTTTAATAGCTGCTAGCATCCCAAATAGCTAATATGAGACCACCCAAATGAAGCCCAGTCGCCGACTCGCCGGAGCTCATCGCCGGCGACGGCAGTGAACAAACAAAGGCCCGATTATGGGTCCTTTGTGCCCCAACTGCTCCCAATTTGCAACCATAGCCAAACAAATATGCTATGAACACAACTATGGCGATCAATCGACTTGCATGCAACTCAAAATCCGGTAACTACCGGAAACACACACGGCATACAATATACATACGGCATATACATACATGCAAGCAAGACACATGGATGATATAGCATCTACAGCTCAATTACTAGCATATATCGAGGAAAACACATCAATTCACTTATACACACACACGCACGCTGCAGTTCTAGAGAGAGAGTCGACCTGGTACGCTAGTTGCAGAGCAAGAGGAGAAATGGGTGGGTGTTGCAGGTTATAACAAAAACAAGGGTAAAATAGTAATTTCACAATTCCCTTTTCTGAATTAAAACAATTTATAATTCGAATTTTTTATGTAATTGAAGTACAAAAATAAGTTTTATATTTTTAAAATTAAGAGCATGAATTTAGAAGCTTCCCCATATTTTTAAAATATTTTTCTGGTAAATAAATAATTAACTAAAAATCTTTGAAGTTTTAGCACAAAAATAGAAAATAAGAGTAGAAAAATCATTAAAAATAATATTGGGCTCGAATAAAATAAACCTTTAGTTTTCAAAAGTCTCAGAATATTTAAGAAACATTTTGAAACAGGTTTCATGATTTTTGGACATTCCAATAATTAAATATGGAATTTAGAAGAGTAATATTTCTAGAATAAAACAGGAATAAAAGATTTATATAAAATCACTGAGACTAGAATTAAATACATCACCATTTTTAGAAAGTCTCTAAAATCACATAGAAGCTACATATAAAATTTCATAATTATTGGAAACACCAATAATTTTATAAAAATCAAACAGTTACTCAATTAAGCATGAAAAATCAGTTAATCATTGAATTAAATCACTTAAGCATAATACAATCAAACAGACAGTCAACCAGACATATAAAATCACCACATATCATATCTTAACACATTAACACACATAACTCATATACCTCATATTATTCAAATAGATTTAATTACCTCAATCGTTACATCCATGTTCAACGGAGTGAAGAATGTAGCTTACGAATTCGTTTCATGTTAAAATAAGCTAAGAATTGTCCTACATCAGTTTACAAGTTTTTTCCATGTGCAAACGAGTCAATAATGAAGATACAAGTTCGAACGAGTCAAGAAACATTGTACAAGAGTTTACAAGTAGTTTCCAAGTTCAAACGGGACAAGAATGAAGCTACAAGTTGTTTTCATGGTTAAATTAGTCGAGAATGAAGCTATAAGTTGTTTCCAAGCTCGAACGAGTCAAGAATAATGCTACAAGAGGTTACAAGTTGTTTCCATGTTCAAACAAGTCAAGATGAAGCTACAAGTTATTTCCATGTTCGAACGAGTCAAGAATGAAGCCTCAAATTGTTACGAATTGGTTTCATGTTCGAATGAGCCAAGAATGGTCCTACAAGAGTTTACAAGTTGTTTCCATGATAAACGAGTCAAAAATGAAGCTATAAGTTGTTTACAAGTTCAAACAAGTCAAGAATGATGCTAGAAGAGTTTACAAGTTATTTGCATGTTCAAATGAGTCAAGGATGAAGCTACAACTTGTTTGCCAGTTCGAACGAGTCAAGAATGATCATACAAGAGTTTACAAGTTGTTTCCATATTCAAATGAGTCAAGAATGAAGCCACAAGTTCTTTCCATGTTCGAACGAGTCAAGAATGAAGCCACATGTTGTTACGAATTAGGTTCATGTTCAAATGAGCCAAGAATGGTCCCAGAAGAGTTATGTTGTTTCCATGTTCAACGGAGTGAAGAATGTAGCTTACGAATTCGTTTCATGTTAAAATAAGCTAAGAATTGTCCTACATCAGTTTACAAGTTTTTTCCATGTGCAAACAAGTCAATAATGAAGATACAAGTTCGAACGAGTCAAGAAACATGCTACAAGAGTTTACAAGTAGTTTCCAAGTTCAAACGAGTCAAGAATGAAGTTACAAGTTGTTTTCACGGTTAAACGAGTCGAGAATGAAGCTATAAGTTGTTTCCAAGCTCGAACGAGTCAAGAATAATGCTACAAGAGGTTAGAAGTTCTTTCCATGTTCAAACAAGTCAAGATGAAGCTAGAAGTTATTTCCATGTTCGAACGAGTCAAGAATGAAACCTCAAATTGTTACGAATTGGTTTCATGTTCGAATGAGCCAAGAATGGTCCTACAAGAGTTTACAAGTTGTTTCCATGATAAACGAGTCAAAAATGAAGCTATAAGTTGTTTACAAGTTCAAACATGTCAAGAATGATGCTAGAAGAGTTTACAAGTTATTTGCATGTTCAAATGAGTCAAGGATGAAGCTACAACTTGTTTGCGAGTTCGAACGAGTCAAGAATGATCATACAAGAGTTTACAAGTTGTTTCCATATTCAAATAAGTCAAGAATGAAGCCACAAGTTCTTTCCATGTTCGAACGAGTCAAGAATGAAGCCACATGTTGTTACGAATTAGGTTCATGATCAAATGAGCCAAGAATGGTCCCATAAGAGTTATGTTGTTTCCACGTTCAACGGAGTCAAGAATGAAGCTTACGATTTCGTTTCATGTTAAAATAAGCCAAGAATGGTCCTACATGAGTTTACAAGTTGTTTCCATGTGCAAACGAGTCAATAATGAAGATACAAGTTCGAACGAGTCAAGAAACATGCTACAAGAGTTTACAAGTAGTTTCCAAGTTCAAACGGGACAAAAATGAAGCTACAAGTTGTTTTCATGGTTAAATTAGTCGAGAATGAAGCTATAAGTTGTTTCCAAGCTCGAACGAGTCAAGAATAATGTTACAAGAGGTTACAAGTTGTTTCCATGTTCAAACAAGTCAAGATGAAGCTACAAGTTATTTCCATGTTCGAACGAGTCAAGAATGAAACCTCAAATTGTTACGAATTGGTTTCATGTTCGAATGAGCCAAGAATGGTCCTACAAGAGTTTACAAGTTATTTCCATGATAAACGAGTCAAAAATGAAGCTATAAGTTGTTTACAAGTTCAAACATGTCAAGAATGATGCTAGAAGAGTTTACAAGTTATTTGCATGTTCAAATGAGTCAAGGATGAAGCTACAACTTGTTTGCGAGTTCGAACGAGTCAAGAATGATCATACAAGAGTTTACAAGTTGTTTCCATATTCAAATAAGTCAAGAATGAAGCCACAAGTTCTTTCCATGTTCGAACGAGTCAAGAATGAAGCCACATGTTGTTACGAATTAGGTTCATGATCAAATGAGCCAAGAATGGTCCCATAAGAGTTATGTTGTTTCCACGTTCAACGGAGTCAAGAATGTAGCTTACGAATTCGTTTCATGTTAAAATAAGCTAAGAATTGTCCTACATCAGTTTACAAGTTTTTTCCATGTGCAAACAAGTCAATAATGAAGATACAAGTTCGAACGAGTCAAGAAACATGTTACAAGAGTTTACAAGTAGTTTCCAAGTTCAAACGAGTCAAGAAAGAAGTTACAAGTTGTTTTCACGGTTAAACGAGTCGAGAATGAAGCTATAAGTTGTTTCCAAGCTCGAACGTGTCAAGAATAATGCTACAAGATGTTACAAGTTGTTTCCAAGTTCAAACAAGTCAAGATGAAGCTACAAGTTATTTCCATGTTCGAACGAGTCAAAAATGAAGCCTCAAATTGTTACGAATTGGTTTCATGTTCGAATGAGCCAAGAATGGTCCTACAAGAGTTTACAAGTTGTTTCCATGATAAACGAGTCAAAAATGAAGCTATAAGTTGTTTTCAAGTTCAAACATGTCAAGAATGATGCTAGAAGAGTTTACAAGTTATTTGCATGTTCAAATGAGTCAAGGATGAAGCTACAACTTGTTTACAAGTTCGAACGAGTCAAGAATGATCATACAAGAGTTTACAAGTTGTTTCCATATTCAAATGAGTCAAGAATGAAGCCACAAGTTCTTTCCATGTTCGAACGAGTCAAGAATGAAGCCACATGTTGTTACGAATTAGGTTCATGATCAAATGAGCCAAGAATGGTCCCATAAGAGTTATGTTGTTTCCACGTTCAACGGAGTCAAGAATGAAGCTTACGATTTCGTTTCATGTTAAAATAAGCTAAGAATGGTCCTACATGAGTTTACAAGTTGTTTCCATGTGCAAACGAGTCAATAATGAAGATACAAGTTCGAACGAGTCAAGAAACATGCTACAAGAGTTTACAAGTAGTTTCCAAGTTCAAACGGGACAAGAATGAAGCTACAAGTTGTTTTCATGGTTAAATTAGTCGAGAATGAAGCTATAAGTTGTTTCCAAGCTCGAACGAGTCAAGAATAATGCTACAAGAGGTTACAAGTTGTTTCCATGTTCAAACAAGTCAAGATGAAGCTACAAGTTATTTCCATGTTCGAACGAGTCAAGAATGAAGCCTCAAATTGTTACGAATTGGTTTCATGTTCGAATGAGCCAAGAATGGTCCTACAAGAGTTTACAAGTTGTTTCCATGATAAACGAGTCAAAAATGAAGCTATAAGTTTTTTACAAGTTCAAACATGTCAAGAATGAAGCTAGAAGAGTTTACAAGTTATTTGCATGTTCAAATGGGTCAAGGATGAAGCTACCACTTGTTTCCAAGTTCGAACGAGTCAAGAATGATCATACAAGAGTTTACAAGTTGTTTCCATATTCAAATGAGTCAAGAATGAAGCCACAAGTTCTTTCCATGTTCGAACGAGTCAAGAATGAAGCCACATGTTGTTATGAATTAGGTTCATGATCAAATGAGCCAAGAATGGTCCCATAAGAGTTATGTTGTTTCCACGTTCAACGGAGTCAAGAATGAAGCTTACGAATTCGTTTCATGTTAAAATAAGCCAAGAATGGTCCTACATGAGTTTTACAAGTTGTTTCCATGTGCAAACGAGTCAATAATGAAGATACAAGTTCGAACGAGTCAAGAAACATGCTACAAGAGTTTACAAGTAGTTTCCAAGTTCAAACGGGACAAGAATGAAGCTACAAGTTGTTTTCACGGTTAAATTAGTCGAGAATGAAGCTATAAGTTGTTTCCAAGCTCGAACGAGTCAAGAATAATGCTACAAGATGTTACAAGTTGTTTCCAAGTTCAAACAAGTCAAGATGAAGCTACAAGTTATTTCCATGTTCGAACGAGTCAAGAATGAAGCCTCAAATTGTTACGAATTGGTTTCATGTTCGAATGAGCCAAGAATGGTCCTACAAGAGTTTACAAGTTGTTTCCATGATAAACGAGTCAAAAATGAAGCTATAAGTTGTTTTCAAGTTCAAACATGTCAAGAATGATGCTAGAAGAGTTTACAAGTTATTTGCATGTTCAAATGAGTCAAGGATGAAGCTACAACTTGTTTGCAAGTTCGAACGAGTCAAGAATGATCATACAAGAGTTTACAAGTTGTTTCCATATTCAAATGAGTCAAGAATGAAGCCACAAGTTCTTTCCATGTTCGAACGAGTCAAGAATGAAGCCACATGTTGTTACGAATTAGGTTCATGATCAAATGAGCCAAGAATGGTCCCATAAGAGTTATGTTGTTTCCACGTTCAACGGAGTCAAGAATGAAGCTTACGAATTCGTTTCATGTTAAAATAAGCCAAGAATGGTCCTACATGAGTTTTATAAGTTGTTTCCATGTGCAAACGAGTCAATAATGAAGATACAAGTTCGAACGAGTCAAGAAACATGCTACAAGAGTTTACAAGTAGTTTCCAAGTTCAAACGGGACAAGAATGAAGCTACAAGTTGTTTTCACGGTTAAATTAGTCGAGAATGAAGCTATAAGTTGTTTCCAAGCTCGAACGAGTCAAGAATAATGCTACAAGATGTTACAAGTTGTTTCCAAGTTCAAACAAGTCAAGATGAAGCTACAAGTTATTTCCATGTTCGAACGAGTCAAGAATGAAGCCTCAAATTGTTACGAATTGGTTTCATGTTCGAATGAGCCAAGAATGGTCCTACAAGAGTTTACAAGTTGTTTCCATGATAAACGAGTCAAAAATGAAGCTATAAGTTGTTTTCAAGTTCAAACATGTCAAGAATGATGCTAGAAGAGTTTACAAGTTATTTGCATGTTCAAATGAGTCAAGGATGAAGCTACAACTTGTTTGCAAGTTCGAACGAGTCAAGAATGATCATACAAGAGTTTACAAGTTGTTTCCATATTCAAATGAGTCAAGAATGAAGCCACAAGTTCTTTCCATGTTCGAACGAGTCAAGAATGAAGCCACATGTTGTTACGAATTAGGTTCATGATCAAATGAGCCAAGAATGGTCCCATAAGAGTTATGTTGTTTCCACGTTCAACGGAGTCAAGAATGAAGCTTACGAATTCGTTTCATGTTAAAATAAGCCAAGAATGGTCCTACATGAGTTTTACAAGTTGTTTCCATGTGCAAACGAGTCAATAATGAAGATACAAGTTCGAACGAGTCAAGAAACATGCTACAAGAGTTTACAAGTAGTTTCCAAGTTCAAACGGGACAAGAATGATGCTACAAGTTGTTTTCACGGTTAAATTAGTCGAGAATGAAGCTATAAGTTGTTTCCAAGCTCGAACGAGTCAAGAATAATGCTACAAGATGTTACAAGTTGTTTCCAAGTTCAAACAAGTCAAGATGAAGCTACAAGTTATTTCCATGTTCGAACGAGTCAAGAATCAAGCCTCAAATTGTTACGAATTGGTTTCATGTTCGAATGAGCCAAGAATGGTCCTACAAGAGTTTACAAGTTGTTTCCATGATAAACGAGTCAAAAATGAAGCTATAAGTTGTTTTCAAGTTCAAACATGTCAAGAATGATGCTAGAAGAGTTTACAAGTTATTTGCATGTTCAAATGAGTCAAGGATGAAGCTACAACTTGTTTGCAAGTTCGAACGAGTCAAGAATGATCATACAAGAGTTTACAAGTTGTTTCCATATTTAAATGAGTCAAGAATGAAGCCACAAGTTCTTTCCATGTTCGAACGAGTCAAGAATGAAGCCACATGTTGTTACGAATTAGGTTCATGATTAAATGAGCCAAGAATGGTCCCATAAGAGTTATGTTGTTTCCACGTTCAACGGAGTCAAGAATGAAGCTTACGATTTCGTTTCATGTTAAAATAAGCCAAGAATGGTCCTACATGAGTTTACAAGTTGTTTCCATGTGCAAACGAGTCAATAATGAAGATACAAGTTCGAACGAGTCAAGAAACATGCTACAAGAGTTTACATGTAGTTTCCAAGTTCAAACGGGACAAGAATGAAGCTACAAGTTGTTTTCATGGTTAAATTAGTCGAGAATGAAGCTATAAGTTGTTTCCAAGCTCGAACGAGTCAAGAATAATGCTACAAGAGGTTACAAGTTGTTTCCATGTTCAAACAAGTCAAGATGAAGCTACAAGTTATTTCCATGTTCGAACGAGTCAAGAATGAAGCCTCAAATTGTTACGAATTGGTTTCATGTTCGAATGAGCCAAGAATGGTCCTACAAGAGTTTACAAGTTGTTTCCATGATAAACGAGTCAAAAATGAAGCTATAAGTTGTTTACAAGTTCAAACATGTCAAGAATGAAGCTAGAAGAGTTTACAAGTTATTTGCATGTTCAAATGGGTCAAGGATGAAGCTACAACTTGTTTGCAAGTTCGAACGAGTCAAGAATGATCATACAAGAGTTTACAAGTTGTTTCCATATTCAAATGAGTCAAGAATGAAGCCACAAGTTCTTTCCATGTTCGAACGAGTCAAGAATGAAGCCACATGTTGTTACGAATTAGGTTCATGATCAAATGAGCCAAGAATGGTCCCATAAGAGTTATGTTGTTTCCACGTTCAACGGAGTCAAGAATGAAGCTTACGATTTCGTTTCATGTTAAAATAAGCTAAGAATGGTCCTACATGAGTTTACAAGTTGTTTCCATGTGCAAACGAGTCAATAATGAAGATACAAGTTCGAACGAGTCAAGAAACATGCTACAAGAGTTTACAAGTAGTTTCCAAGTTCAAACGGGACAAGAATGAAGCTACAAGTTGTTTTCATGGTTAAATTAGTCGAGAATGAAGCTATAAGTTGTTTCCAAGCTCGAACGAGTCAAGAATAATGCTACAAGAGGTTACAAGTTGTTTCCATGTTCAAACAAGTCAAGATGAAGCTACAAGTTATTTCCATGTTCGAACGAGTCAAGAATGAAGCCTCAAATTGTTACGAATTGGTTTCATGTTCGAATGAGCCAAGAATGGTCCTACAAGAGTTTACAAGTTGTTTCCATGATAAACGAGTCAAAAATGAAGCTATAAGTTGTTTACAAGTTCAAACATGTCAAGAATGAAGCTAGAAGAGTTTACAAGTTATTTGCATGTTCAAATGGGTCAAGGATGAAGCTACCACTTGTTTCCAAGTTCGAACGAGTCAAGAATGATCATACAAGAGTTTACAAGTTGTTTCCATATTCAAATGAGTCAAGAATGAAGCCACAAGTTCTTTCCATGTTCGAACGAGTCAAGAATGAAGCCACATGTTGTTATGAATTAGGTTCATGATCAAATGAGCCAAGAATGGTCCCATAAGAGTTATGTTGTTTCCACGTTCAACGGAGTCAAGAATGAAGCTTACGAATTCGTTTCATGTTAAAATAAGCCAAGAATGGTCCTACATGAGTTTTACAAGTTGTTTCCATGTGCAAACGAGTCAATAATGAAGATACAAGTTCGAACGAGTCAAGAAACATGCTACAAGAGTTTACAAGTAGTTTCCAAGTTCAAACGGGACAAGAATGAAGCTACAAGTTGTTTTCACGGTTAAATTAGTCGAGAATGAAGCTATAAGTTGTTTCCAAGCTCGAACGAGTCAAGAATAATGCTACAAGATGTTACAAGTTGTTTCCAAGTTCAAACAAGTCAAGATGAAGCTACAAGTTATTTCCATGTTCGAACGAGTCAAGAATGAAGCCTCAAATTGTTACGAATTGGTTTCATGTTCGAATGAGCCAAGAATGGTCCTACAAGAGTTTACAAGTTGTTTCCATGATAAACGAGTCAAAAATGAAGCTATAAGTTGTTTTCAAGTTCAAACATGTCAAGAATGATGCTAGAAGAGTTTACAAGTTATTTGCATGTTCAAATGAGTCAAGGATGAAGCTACAACTTGTTTGCAAGTTCGAACGAGTCAAGAATGATCATACAAGAGTTTACAAGTTGTTTCCATATTCAAATGAGTCAAGAATGAAGCCACAAGTTCTTTCCATGTTCGAACGAGTCAAGAATGAAGCCACATGTTGTTACGAATTAGGTTCATGATCAAATGAGCCAAGAATGGTCCCATAAGAGTTATGTTGTTTCCACGTTCAACGGAGTCAAGAATGAAGCTTACGAATTCGTTTCATGTTAAAATAAGCCAAGAATGGTCCTACATGAGTTTTACAAGTTGTTTCCATGTGCAAACGAGTCAATAATGAAGATACAAGTTCGAACGAGTCAAGAAACATGCTACAAGAGTTTACAAGTAGTTTCCAAGTTCAAACGGGACAAGAATGAAGCTACAAGTTGTTTTCACGGTTAAATTAGTCGAGAATGAAGCTATAAGTTGTTTCCAAGCTCGAACGAGTCAAGAATAATGCTACAAGATGTTACAAGTTGTTTCCAAGTTCAAACAAGTCAAGATGAAGCTACAAGTTATTTCCATGTTCGAACGAGTCAAGAATGAAGCCTCAAATTGTTACGAATTGGTTTCATGTTCGAATGAGCCAAGAATGGTCCTACAAGAGTTTACAAGTTGTTTCCATGATAAACGAGTCAAAAATGAAGCTATAAGTTGTTTTCAAGTTCAAACATGTCAAGAATGATGCTAGAAGAGTTTACAAGTTATTTGCATGTTCAAATGAGTCAAGGATGAAGCTACAACTTGTTTGCAAGTTCGAACGAGTCAAGAATGATCATACAAGAGTTTACAAGTTGTTTCCATATTCAAATGAGTCAAGAATGAAGCCACAAGTTCTTTCCATGTTCGAACGAGTCAAGAATGAAGCCACATGTTGTTACGAATTAGGTTCATGATCAAATGAGCCAAGAATGGTCCCATAAGAGTTATGTTGTTTCCACGTTCAACGGAGTCAAGAATGAAGCTTACGAATTCGTTTCATGTTAAAATAAGCCAAGAATGGTCCTACATGAGTTTTACAAGTTGTTTCCATGTGCAAACGAGTCAATAATGAAGATACAAGTTCGAACGAGTCAAGAAACATGCTACAAGAGTTTACAAGTAGTTTCCAAGTTCAAACGGGACAAGAATGATGCTACAAGTTGTTTTCACGGTTAAATTAGTCGAGAATGAAGCTATAAGTTGTTTCCAAGCTCGAACGAGTCAAGAATAATGCTACAAGATGTTACAAGTTGTTTCCAAGTTCAAACAAGTCAAGATGAAGCTACAAGTTATTTCCATGTTCGAACGAGTCAAGAATCAAGCCTCAAATTGTTACGAATTGGTTTCATGTTCGAATGAGCCAAGAATGGTCCTACAAGAGTTTACAAGTTGTTTCCATGATAAACGAGTCAAAAATGAAGCTATAAGTTGTTTTCAAGTTCAAACATGTCAAGAATGATGCTAGAAGAGTTTACAAGTTATTTGCATGTTCAAATGAGTCAAGGATGAAGCTACAACTTGTTTGCAAGTTCGAACGAGTCAAGAATGATCATACAAGAGTTTACAAGTTGTTTCCATATTTAAATGAGTCAAGAATGAAGCCACAAGTTCTTTCCATGTTCGAACGAGTCAAGAATGAAGCCACATGTTGTTACGAATTAGGTTCATGATTAAATGAGCCAAGAATGGTCCCATAAGAGTTATGTTGTTTCCACGTTCAACGGAGTCAAGAATGAAGCTTACGATTTCGTTTCATGTTAAAATAAGCCAAGAATGGTCCTACATGAGTTTACAAGTTGTTTCCATGTGCAAACGAGTCAATAATGAAGATACAAGTTCGAACGAGTCAAGAAACATGCTACAAGAGTTTACATGTAGTTTCCAAGTTCAAACGGGACAAGAATGAAGCTACAAGTTGTTTTCATGGTTAAATTAGTCGAGAATGAAGCTATAAGTTGTTTCCAAGCTCGAACGAGTCAAGAATAATGCTACAAGAGGTTACAAGTTGTTTCCATGTTCAAACAAGTCAAGATGAAGCTACAAGTTATTTCCATGTTCGAACGAGTCAAGAATGAAGCCTCAAATTGTTACGAATTGGTTTCATGTTCGAATGAGCCAAGAATGGTCCTACAAGAGTTTACAAGTTGTTTCCATGATAAACGAGTCAAAAATGAAGCTATAAGTTGTTTACAAGTTCAAACATGTCAAGAATGAAGCTAGAAGAGTTTACAAGTTATTTGCATGTTCAAATGGGTCAAGGATGAAGCTACCACTTGTTTGCAAGTTCGAACGAGTCAAGAATGATCATACAAGAGTTTACAAGTTGTTTCCATATTCAAATGAGTCAAGAATGAAGCCACAAGTTCTTTCCATGTTCGAACGAGTCAAGAATGAAGCCACATGTTGTTACGAATTAGGTTCATGATCAAATGAGCCAAGAATGGTCCCATAAGAGTTATGTTGTTTCCACGTTCAACGGAGTCAAGAATGAAGCTTACGAATTCGTTTCATGTTAAAATAAGCCAAGAATGGTCCTACATGAGTTTTACAAGTTGTTTCCATGTGCAAACGAGTCAATAATGAAGATACAAGTTCGAACGAGTCAAGAAACATGCTACAAGAGTTTACAAGTAGTTTCCAAGTTCAAACGGGACAAGAATGAAGCTACAAGTTGTTTTCACGGTTAAATTAGTCGAGAATGAAGCTATAAGTTGTTTCCAAGCTCGAACGAGTCAAGAATAATGCTACAAGATGTTACAAGTTGTTTCCAAGTTCAAACAAGTCAAGATGAAGCTACAAGTTATTTCCATGTTCGAACGAGTCAAGAATGAAGCCTCAAATTGTTACGAATTGGTTTCATGTTCGAATGAGCCAAGAATGGTCCTACAAGAGTTTACAAGTTGTTTCCATGATAAACGAGTCAAAAATGAAGCTATAAGTTGTTTTCAAGTTCAAACATGTCAAGAATGATGCTAGAAGAGTTTACAAGTTATTTGCATGTTCAAATGAGTCAAGGATGAAGCTACAACTTGTTTGCAAGTTCGAACGAGTCAAGAATGATCATACAAGAGTTTACAAGTTGTTTCCATATTCAAATGAGTCAAGAATGAAGCCACAAGTTCTTTCCATGTTCGAACGAGTCAAGAATGAAGCCACATGTTGTTACGAATTAGGTTCATGATCAAATGAGCCAAGAATGGTCCCATAAGAGTTATGTTGTTTCCACGTTCAACGGAGTCAAGAATGAAGCTTACGATTTCGTTTCATGTTAAAATAAGCCAAGAATGGTCCTACATGAGTTTACCAGTTGTTTCCATGTGCAAACGAGTCAATAATGAAGATACAAGTTCGAACGAGTCAAGAAACATGCTACAAGAGTTTACAAGTAGTTTCCAAGTTCAAACGGGACAAGAATGAAGCTACAAGTTGTTTTCACGGTTAAATTAGTCGAGAATGAAGCTATAAGTTGTTTCCAAGCTCGAACGAGTCAAGAATAATGCTACAAGAGGTTACAAGTTGTTTCCATGTTCAAACAAGTCAAGATGAAGCTACAAGTTATTTCCATGTTCGAACGAGTCAAGAATGAAGCCTCAAATTGTTACGAATTGGTTTCATATTCGAATGAGCCAAGAATGGTCCTACAAGAGTTTACAAGTTATTTCCATGATAAACGAGTCAAAAATGAAGCTATAAGTTGTTTACAAGTTCAAACATGTCAAGAATGAAGCTAGAAGAGTTTACAAGTTATTTGCATGTTCAAATGGGTCAAGGATGAAGCTACCACTTGTTTGCAAGTTCGAACGAGTCAAGAATGATCATACAAGAGTTTACAAGTTGTTTCCATATTCAAATGAGTCAAGAATGAAGCCACAAGTTCTTTCCATGTTCGAACGAGTCAAGAATGAAGCCACATGTTGTTACGAATTAGGTTCATGATCAAATGAGCCAAGAATGGTCCCATAAGATTTATGTTGTTTCCACGTTCAACGGAGTCAAGAATGAAGCTTACGAATTCGTTTCATGTTAAAATAAGCCAAGAATGGTCCTACATGAGTTTTACAAGTTGTTTCCATGTGCAAACGAGTCAATAATGAAGATACAAGTTCGAACGAGTCAAGAAACATGCTACAAGAGTTTACAAGTAGTTTCTAAGTTCAAACGGGTCAAGAATGAAGCTACAAGTTGTTTTCACGGTTAAATTAGTCGAGAATGAAGCTATAAGTTGTTTCCAAGCTCGAGCGAGTCAAGAATAATGCTACAAGATGTTACAAGTTGTTTCCAAGTTCAAACAAGTCAAGATGAAGCTACAAGTTATTTCCATGTTCGAACGAGTCAAGAATGAAGCCTCAAATTGTTACGAATTGGTTTCATGTTCGAATGAGCCAAGAATGGTCCTACAAGAGTTTACAAGTTGTTTCCATGATAAACGAGTCAAAAATGAAGCTATAAGTTGTTTTCAAGTTCAAACATGTCAAGAATGATGCTAGAAGAGTTTACAAGTTATTTGCATGTTCAAATGAGTCAAGGATGAAGCTACAACTTGTTTGCAAGTTCGAACGAGTCAAGAATGATCATACAAGAGTTTACAAGTTGTTTCCATATTCAAATGAGTCAAGAATGAAGCCACAAGTTCTTTCCATGTTCGAACGAGTCAAGAATGAAGCCACATGTTGTTACGAATTAGGTTCATGATCAAATGAGCCAAGAATGGTCCCATAAGAGTTATGTTGTTTCCACGTTCAACGGAGTCAAGAATGAAGCTTACGATTTCGTTTCATGTTAAAATAAGCCAAGAATGGTCCTACATGAGTTTACAAGTTGTTTCCATGTGCAAACGAGTCAATAATGAAGATACAAGTTCGAACGAGTCAAGAAACATGCTACAAGAGTTTACAAGTAGTTTCCAAGTTCAAACGGGACAAGAATGAAGCTACAAGTTGTTTTCATGGTTAAATTAGTCGAGAATGAAGCTATAAGTTGTTTCCAAGCTCGAACGAGTCAAGAATAATGCTACAAGAGGTTACAAGTTGTTTCCATGTTCAAACAAGTCAAGATGAAGCTACAAGTTATTTCCATGTTCGAACGAGTCAAGAATGAAGCCTCAAATTGTTACGAATTGGTTTCATGTTCGAATGAGCCAAGAATGGTCCTACAAGAGTTTACAAGTTGTTTCCATGATAAACGAGTCAAAAATGAAGCTATAAGTTGTTTACAAGTTCAAACATGTCAAGAATGAAGCTAGAAGAGTTTACAAGTTATTTGCATGTTCAAATGGGTCAAGGATGAAGCTACCACTTGTTTGCAAGTTCGAACGAGTCAAGAATGATCATACAAGAGTTTACAAGTTGTTTCCATATTCAAATGAGTCAAGAATGAAGCCACAAGTTCTTTCCATGTTCGAACGAGTCAAGAATGAAGCCACATGTTGTTACGAATTAGGTTCATGATCAAATGAGCCAAGAATGGTCCCATAAGAGTTATGTTGTTTCCACGTTCAACGGAGTCAAGAATGAAGCTTACGAATTCGTTTCATGTTAAAATAAGCCAAGAATGGTCCTACATGAGTTTTACAAGTTGTTTCCATGTGCAAACGAGTCAATAATGAAGATACAAGTTCGAACGAGTCAAGAAACATGCTACAAGAGTTTACAAGTAGTTTCCAAGTTCAAACGGGACAAGAATGAAGCTACAAGTTGTTTTCACGGTTAAATTAGTCGAGAATGAAGCTATAAGTTGTTTCCAAGCTCGAACGAGTCAAGAATAATGCTACAAGAGGTTACAAGTTGTTTCCATGTTCAAACAAGTCAAGATGAAGCTACAAGTTATTTCCATGTTCGAACGAGTCAAGAATGAAGCCTCAAATTGTTACGAATTGGTTTCATGTTCGAATGAGCCAAGAATGGTCCTACAAGAGTTTACAAGTTGTTTCCATGATAAACGAGTCAAAAATGAAGCTATAAGTTGTTTACAAGTTCAAACATGTCAAGAATGAAGCTAGAAGAGTTTACAAGTTATTTGCATGTTCAAATGGGTCAAGGATGAAGCTACCACTTGTTTGCAAGTTCGAACGAGTCAAGAATGATCATACAAGAGTTTACAAGTTGTTTCCATATTCAAATGAGTCAAGAATGAAGCCACAAGTTCTTTCCATGTTCGAACGAGTCAAGAATGAAGCCACATGTTGTTACGAATTAGGTTCATGATCAAATGAGCCAAGAATGGTCCCATAAGAGTTATGTTGTTTCCACGTTCAACGGAGTCAAGAATGAAGCTTACGAATTCGTTTCATGTTAAAATAAGCCAAGAATGGTCCTACATGAGTTTTACAAGTTGTTTCCATGTGCAAACGAGTCAATAATGAAGATACAAGTTCGAACGAGTCAAGAAACATGCTACAAGAGTTTACAAGTAGTTTCCAAGTTCAAACGGGACAAGAATGAAGCTACAAGTTGTTTTCACGGTTAAATTAGTCGAGAATGAAGCTATAAGTTGTTTCCAAGCTCGAACGAGTCAAGAATAATGCTACAAGAGGTTACAAGTTGTTTCCATGTTCAAACAAGTCAAGATGAAGCTACAAGTTATTTCCATGTTCGAACGAGTCAAGAATGAAGCCTCAAATTGTTACGAATTGGTTTCATATTCGAATGAGCCAAGAATGGTCCTACAAGAGTTTACAAGTTGTTTCCATGATAAACGAGTCAAAAATGAAGCTATAAGTTCTTTACAAGTTCAAACATGTCAAGAATGAAGCTAGAAGAGTTTACAAGTTATTTGCATGTTCAAATGGGTCAAGGATGAAGCTACCACTTGTTTGCAAGTTCGAACGAGTCAAGAATGATCATACAAGAGTTTACAAGTTGTTTCCATATTCAAATGAGTCAAGAATGAAGCCACAAGTTCTTTCCATGTTCGAACGAGTCAAGAATGAAGCCACATGTTGTTACGAATTAGGTTCATGATTAAATGAGCCAAGAATGGTCCCATAAGATTTATGTTGTTTCCACGTTCAACGGAGTCAAGAATGAAGCTTACGAATTCGTTTCATGTTAAAATAAGCCAAGAATGGTCCTACATGAGTTTTACAAGTTGTTTCCATGTGCAAACGAGTCAATAATGAAGATACAAGTTCGAACGAGTCAAGAAACATGCTACAAGAGTTTACAAGTAGTTTCCAAGTTCAAACGGGACAAGAATGAAGTTACAAGTTGTTTTCACGGTTAAATTAGTCGAGAATGAAGCTATAAGTTGTTTCCAAGCTCGAACGAGTCAAGAATAATGCTACAAGATGTTACAAGTTGTTTCCAAGTTCAAACAAGTCAAGATGAAGCTATAAGTTATTTCCATGTTCGAACGAATCAAGAATGAAGCCTCAAATTGTTACGAATTGGTTTCATGTTCGAATGAGCCAAGAATGGTCCTACAAGAGTTTACAAGTTGTTTCCATGATAAACGAGTCAAAAATGAAGCTATAAGTTGTTTTCAAGTTCAAACATGTCAAGAATGATGCTAGAAGAGTTTACAAGTTATTTGCATGTTCAAATGAGTCAAGGATGAAGCTACAACTTGTTTGCAAGTTCGAACGAGTCAAGAATGATCATACAAGAGTTTACAAGTTGTTTCCATATTCAAATGAGTCAAGAATGAAGCCACAAGTTCTTTCCATGTTCGAACGAGTCAAGAATGAAGCCACATGTTGTTACGAATTAGGTTCATGATTAAATGAGCCAAGAATGGTCCCATAAGATTTATGTTGTTTCCACGTTCAACGGAGTCAAGAATGAAGCTTACGAATTCGTTTCATGTTAAAATAAGCCAAGAATGGTCCTACATGAGTTTTACAAGTTGTTTCCATGTGCAAACGAGTCAATAATGAAGATACAAGTTCGAACGAGTCAAGAAACATGCTACAAGAGTTTACAAGTAGTTTCCAAGTTCAAACGGGACAAGAATGAAGCTACAAGTTGTTTTCACGGTTAAATTAGTCGAGAATGAAGCTATAAGTTGTTTCCAAGCTCGAACGAGTCAAGAATAATGCTACAAGAGGTTACAAGTTGTTTCCATGTTCAAACAAGTCAAGATGAAGCTACAAGTTATTTCCATGTTCGAACGAGTCAAGAATGAAGCCTCAAATTGTTACGAATTGGTTTCATGTTCGAATGAGCCAAGAATGGTCCTACAAGAGTTTACAAGTTGTTTCCATGATCAACGAGTCAAAAATGAAGCTATAAGTTGTTTACAAGTTCAAACATGTCAAGAATGAAGCTAGAAGAGTTTACAAGTTATTTGCATGTTCAAATGGGTCAAGGATGAAGCTACCACTTGTTTGCAAGTTCGAACGAGTCAAGAATGATCATACAAGAGTTTACAAGTTGTTTCCATATTCAAATGAGTCAAGAATGAAGCCACAAGTTCTTTCCATGTTCGAACGAGTCAAGAATGAAGCCACATGTTGTTACGAATTAGGTTCATGATCAAATGAGCCAAGAATGGTCCCATAAGAGTTATGTTGTTTCCACGTTCAACGGAGTCAAGAATGAAGCTTACGAATTCGTTTCATGTTAAAATAAGCCAAGAATGGTCCTACATGAGTTTTACAAGTTGTTTCCATGTGCAAACGAGTCAATAATGAAGATACAAGTTCGAACGAGTCAAGAAACATGCTACAAGAGTTTACAAGTAGTTTCCAAGTTCAAACGGGACAAGAATGAAGCTACAAGTTGTTTTCACGGTTAAATTAGTCGAGAATGAAGCTATAAGTTGTTTCCAAGCTCGAACGAGTCAAGAATAATGCTACAAGAGGTTACAAGTTGTTTCCATGTTCAAACAAGTCAAGATGAAGCTACAAGTTATTTCCATGTTCGAACGAGTCAAGAATGAAGCCTCAAATTGTTACGAATTGGTTTCATATTCGAATGAGCCAAGAATGGTCCTACAAGAGTTTACAAGTTGTTTCCATGATAAACGAGTCAAAAATGAAGCTATAAGTTGTTTACAAGTTCAAACATGTCAAGAATGAAGCTAGAAGAGTTTACAAGTTATTTGCATGTTCAAATGGGTCAAGGATGAAGCTACCACTTGTTTGCAAGTTCGAACGAGTCAAGAATGATCATACAAGAGTTTACAAGTTGTTTCCATATTCAAATGAGTCAAGAATGAAGCCACAAGTTCTTTCCATGTTCGAACGAGTCAAGAATGAAGCCACATGTTGTTACGAATTAGGTTCATGATTAAATGAGCCAAGAATGGTCCCATAAGATTTATGTTGTTTCCACGTTCAACGGAGTCAAGAATGAAGCTTACGAATTCGTTTCATGTTAAAATAAGCCAAGAATGGTCCTACATGAGTTTTACAAGTTGTTTCCATGTGCAAACGAGTCAATAATGAAGATACAAGTTCGAACGAGTCAAGAAACATGCTACAAGAGTTTACAAGTAGTTTCCAAGTTCAAACGGGACAAGAATGAAGTTACAAGTTGTTTTCACGGTTAAATTAGTCGAGAATGAAGCTATAAGTTGTTTCCAAGCTCGAACGAGTCAAGAATAATGCTACAAGATGTTACAAGTTGTTTCCAAGTTCAAACAAGTCAAGATGAAGCTACAAGTTATTTCCATGTTCGAACGAATCAAGAATGAAGCCTCAAATTGTTACGAATTGGTTTCATGTTCGAATGAGCCAAGAATGGTCCTACAAGAGTTTACAAGTTGTTTCCATGATAAACGAGTCAAAAATGAAGCTATAAGTTGTTTTCAAGTTCAAACATGTCAAGAATGATGCTAGAAGAGTTTACAAGTTATTTGCATGTTCAAATGAGTCAAGGATGAAACTACAACTTGTTTGCAAGTTCGAACGAGTCAAGAATGATCATACAAGAGTTTACAAGTTGTTTCCATATTCAAATGAGTCAAGAATGAAGCCACAAGTTCTTTCCATGTTCGAACGAGTCAAGAATGAAGCCACATGTTGTTACGAATTAGGTTCATGATCAAATGAGCCAAGAATGGTCCCATAAGAGTTATGTTGTTTCCACGTTCAACGGAGTCAAGAATGAAGCTTACGATTTCGTTTCATGTTAAAATAAGCCAAGAATGGTCCTACATGAGTTTACAAGTTGTTTCCATGTGCAAACGAGTCAATAATGAAGATACAAGTTCGAACGAGTCAAGAAACATGCTACAAGAGTTTACAAGTAGTTTCCAAGTTCAAACGGGACAAGAATGAAGTTACAAGTTGTTTTCACGGTTAAATTAGTCGAGAATGAAGCTATAAGTTGTTTCCAAGCTCGAACGAGTCAAGAATAATGCTACAAGATGTTACAAGTTGTTTCCAAGTTCAAACAAGTCAAGATGAAGCTACAAGTTATTTCCATGTTCGAACGAATCAAGAATGAAGCCTCAAATTGTTACGAATTGGTTTCATGTTCGAATGAGCCAAGAATGGTCCTACAAGAGTTTACAAGTTGTTTCCATGATAAACGAGTCAAAAATGAAGCTATAAGTTGTTTTCAAGTTCAAACATGTCAAGAATGATGCTAGAAGAGTTTACAAGTTATTTGCATGTTCAAATGAGTCAAGGATGAAGCTACAACTTGTTTGCAAGTTCGAACGAGTCAAGAATGATCATACAAGAGTTTACAAGTTGTTTCCATATTCAAATGAGTCAAGAATGAAGCCACAAGTTCTTTCCATGTTCGAACGAGTCAAGAATGAAGCCACATGTTGTTACGAATTAGGTTCATGATCAAATGAGCCAAGAATGGTCCCATAAGAGTTATGTTGTTTCCACGTTCAACGGAGTCAAGAATGAAGCTTACGATTTCGTTTCATGTTAAAATAAGCCAAGAATGGTCCTACATGAGTTTACAAGTTGTTTCCATGTGCAAACGAGTCAATAATGAAGATACAAGTTCGAACGTGTCAAGAAAGATACTACAAGAGTTTACAAGTAGTTTCCAAGTTCAAACGGGTCAAGAATGAAGCTACAAGTTGTTTTCACGGTTAAATTAGTCGAGAATGAAGCTATAAGTTGTTTCCAAGCTCGAACGAGTCAAGAATAATGCTACAAGAGGTTACAAGTTGTTTCCATGTTCAAACAAGTCAAGATGAAGCTACAAGTTATTTCCATGTTCGAACGAGTCAAGAATGAAGCCTCAAATTGTTACGAATTGGTTTCATATTCGAATGAGCCAAGAATGGTCCTACAAGAGTTTACAAGTTATTTCCATGATAAACGAGTCAAAAATGAAGCTATAAGTTGTTTACAAGTTCAAACATGTCAAGAATGAAGCTAGAAGAGTTTACAAGTTATTTGCATGTTCAAATGGGTCAAGGATGAAGCTACCACTTGTTTGCAAGTTCGAACGAGTCAAGAATGATCATACAAGAGTTTACAAGTTGTTTCCATATTCAAATGAGTCAAGAATGAAGCCACAAGTTCTTTCCATGTTCGAACGAGTCAAGAATGAAGCCACATGTTGTTACGAATTAGGTTCATGATCAAATGAGCCAAGAATGGTCCCATAAGAGTTATGTTGTTTCCACGTTCAACGGAGTCAAGAATGAAGCTTACGATTTCGTTTCATGTTAAAATAAGCCAAGAATGGTCCTACATGAGTTTACAAGTTGTTTCCATGTGCAAACGAGTCAATAATGAAGATACAAGTTCGAACGAGTCAAGAAACATGCTACAAGAGTTTACAAGTAGTTTCCAAGTTCAAACGGGACAAGAATGAAGTTACAAGTTGTTTTCACGGTTAAATTAGTCGAGAATGAAGCTATAAGTTGTTTCCAAGCTCGAACGAGTCAAGAATAATGCTACAAGATGTTACAAGTTGTTTCCAAGTTCAAACAAGTCAAGATGAAGCTACAAGTTATTTCCATGTTCGAACGAATCAAGAATGAAGCCTCAAATTGTTACGAATTGGTTTCATGTTCGAATGAGCCAAGAATGGTCCTACAAGAGTTTACAAGTTGTTTCCATGATAAACGAGTCAAAAATGAAGCTATAAGTTGTTTTCAAGTTCAAACATGTCAAGAATGATGCTAGAAGAGTTTACAAGTTATTTGCATGTTCAAATGAGTCAAGGATGAAGCTACAACTTGTTTGCAAGTTCGAACGAGTCAAGAATGATCATACAAGAGTTTACAAGTTGTTTCCATATTCAAATGAGTCAAGAATGAAGCCACAAGTTCTTTCCATGTTCGAACGAGTCAAGAATGAAGCCACATGTTGTTACGAATTAGGTTCATGATCAAATGAGCCAAGAATGGTCCCATAAGAGTTATGTTGTTTCCACGTTCAACGGAGTCAAGAATGAAGCTTACGATTTCGTTTCATGTTAAAATAAGCCAAGAATGGTCCTACATGAGTTTACAAGTTGTTTCCATGTGCAAACGAGTCAATAATGAAGATACAAGTTCGAACGTGTCAAGAAAGATACTACAAGAGTTTACAAGTAGTTTCCAAGTTCAAACGGGTCAAGAATGAAGCTACAAGTTGTTTTCACGGTTAAATTAGTCGAGAATGAAGCTATAAGTTGTTTCCAAGCTCGAACGAGTCAAGAATAATGCTACAAGAGGTTACAAGTTGTTTCCATGTTCAAACAAGTCAAGATGAAGCTACAAGTTATTTCCATGTTCGAACGAGTCAAGAATGAAGCCTCAAATTGTTACGAATTGGTTTCATATTCGAATGAGCCAAGAATGGTCCTACAAGAGTTTACAAGTTATTTCCATGATAAACGAGTCAAAAATGAAGCTATAAGTTGTTTACAAGTTCAAACATGTCAAGAATGAAGCTAGAAGAGTTTACAAGTTATTTGCATGTTCAAATGGGTCAAGGATGAAGCTACCACTTGTTTGCAAGTTCGAACGAGTCAAGAATGATCATACAAGAGTTTACAAGTTGTTTCCATATTCAAATGAGTCAAGAATGAAGCCACAAGTTCTTTCCATGTTCGAACGAGTCAAGAATGAAGCCACATGTTGTTACGAATTAGGTTCATGATCAAATGAGCCAAGAATGGTCCCATAAGATTTATGTTGTTTCCACGTTCAACGGAGTCAAGAATGAAGCTTACGAATTCGTTTCATGTTAAAATAAGCCAAGAATGGTCCTACATGAGTTTTACAAGTTGTTTCCATGTGCAAACGAGTCAATAATGAAGATACAAGTTCGAACGAGTCAAGAAACATGCTACAAGAGTTTACAAGTAGTTTCCAAGTTCAAACGGGACAAGAATGAAGTTACAAGTTGTTTTCACGGTTAAATTAGTCGAGAATGAAGCTATAAGTTGTTTCCAAGCTCGAACGAGTCAAGAATAATGCTACAAGATGTTACAAGTTGTTTCCAAGTTCAAACAAGTCAAGATGAAGCTACAAGTTATTTCCATGTTCGAACGAATCAAGAATGAAGCCTCAAATTGTTACGAATTGGTTTCATGTTCGAATGAGCCAAGAATGGTCCTACAAGAGTTTACAAGTTGTTTCCATGATAAACGAGTCAAAAATGAAGCTATAAGTTGTTTTCAAGTTCAAACATGTCAAGAATGATGCTAGAAGAGTTTACAAGTTATTTGCATGTTCAAATGAGTCAAGGATGAAGCTACAACTTGTTTGCAAGTTCGAACGAGTCAAGAATGATCATACAAGAGTTTACAAGTTGTTTCCATATTCAAATGAGTCAAGAATGAAGCCACAAGTTCTTTCCATGTTCGAACGAGTCAAGAATGAAGCCACATGTTGTTACGAATTAGGTTCATGATCAAATGAGCCAAGAATGGTCCCATAAGAGTTATGTTGTTTCCACGTTCAACGGAGTCAAGAATGAAGCTTACGATTTCGTTTCATGTTAAAATAAGCCAAGAATGGTCCTACATGAGTTTACAAGTTGTTTCCATGTGCAAACGAGTCAATAATGAAGATACAAGTTCGAACGAGTCAAGAAACATGCTACAAGAGTTTACAAGTAGTTTCCAAGTTCAAACGGGACAAGAATGAAGTTACAAGTTGTTTTCACGGTTAAATTAGTCGAGAATGAAGCTATAAGTTGTTTCCAAGCTCGAACGAGTCAAGAATAATGCTACAAGATGTTACAAGTTGTTTCCAAGTTCAAACAAGTCAAGATGAAGCTACAAGTTATTTCCATGTTCGAACGAATCAAGAATGAAGCCTCAAATTGTTACGAATTGGTTTCATGTTCGAATGAGCCAAGAATGGTCCTACAAGAGTTTACAAGTTGTTTCCATGATAAACGAGTCAAAAATGAAGCTATAAGTTGTTTTCAAGTTCAAACATGTCAAGAATGATGCTAGAAGAGTTTACAAGTTATTTGCATGTTCAAATGAGTCAAGGATGAAGCTACAACTTGTTTGCAAGTTCGAACGAGTCAAGAATGATCATACAAGAGTTTACAAGTTGTTTCCATATTCAAATGAGTCAAGAATGAAGCCACAAGTTCTTTCCATGTTCGAACGAGTCAAGAATGAAGCCACATGTTGTTACGAATTAGGTTCATGATCAAATGAGCCAAGAATGGTCCCATAAGAGTTATGTTGTTTCCACGTTCAACGGAGTCAAGAATGAAGCTTACGATTTCGTTTCATGTTAAAATAAGCCAAGAATGGTCCTACATGAGTTTACAAGTTGTTTCCATGTGCAAACGAGTCAATAATGAATATACAAGTTCGAACGTGTCAAGAAAGATACTACAAGAGTTTACAAGTAGTTTCCAAGTTCAAACGGGTCAAGAATGAAGCTACAAGTTGTTTTCACGGTTAAATTAGTCGAGAATGAAGCTATAAGTTGTTTCCAAGCTCGAACGAGTCAAGAATAATGCTACAAGAGGTTACAAGTTGTTTCCATGTTCAAACAAGTCAAGATGAAGCTACAAGTTATTTCCATGTTCGAACGAGTCAAGAATGAAGCCTCAAATTGTTACGAATTGGTTTCATATTCGAATGAGCCAAGAATGGTCCTACAAGAGTTTACAAGTTATTTCCATGATAAACGAGTCAAAAATGAAGCTATAAGTTGTTTACAAGTTCAAACATGTCAAGAATGAAGCTAGAAGAGTTTACAAGTTATTTGCATGTTCAAATGGGTCAAGGATGAAGCTACCACTTGTTTGCAAGTTCGAACGAGTCAAGAATGATCATACAAGAGTTTACAAGTTGTTTCCATATTCAAATGAGTCAAGAATGAAGCCACAAGTTCTTTCCATGTTCGAACGAGTCAAGAATGAAGCCACATGTTGTTACGAATTAGGTTCATGATCAAATGAGCCAAGAATGGTCCCATAAGATTTATGTTGTTTCCACGTTCAACGGAGTCAAGAATGAAGCTTACGAATTCGTTTCATGTTAAAATAAGCCAAGAATGGTCCTACATGAGTTTTACAAGTTGTTTCCATGTGCAAACGAGTCAATAATGAAGATACAAGTTCGAACGAGTCAACAAACATGCTACAAGAGTTTACAAGTAGTTTCCAAGTTCAAACGGGACAAGAATGAAGCTACAAGTTGTTTTCACGGTTAAATTAGTCGAGAATGAAGCTATAAGTTGTTTCCAAGCTCCAGCGAGTCAAGAATAATGCTACAAGATGTTACAAGTTGTTTCCAAGTTCAAACAAGTCAAGATGAAGCTACAAGTTATTTCCATGTTCGAACGAGTCAAGAATGAAGCCTCATATTGTTACGAATTGGTTTCATGTTCGAATGAGCCAAGAATGGTCCTACAAGAGTTTACAAGTTGTTTCCATGATAAACGAGTCAAAAATGAAGCTATAAGTTGTTTTCAAGTTCAAACATGTCAAGAATGATGCTAGAAGAGTTTACAAGTTATTTGCATGTTCAAATGAGTCAAGGATGAAGCTACAACTTGTTTGCAAGTTCGAACGAGTCAAGAATGATCATACAAGAGTTTACAAGTTGTTTCCATATTCAAATGAGTCAAGAATGAAGCCACAAGTTCTTTCCATGTTCGAACGAGTCAAGAATGAAGCCACATGTTGTTACGAATTAGGTTCATGATCAAATGAGCCAAGAATGGTCCCATAAGAGTTATGTTGTTTCCACGTTCAACGGAGTCAAGAATGAAGCTTACGATTTCGTTTCATGTTAAAATAAGCCAAGAATGGTCCTACATGAGTTTACAAGTTGTTTCCATGTGCAAACGAGTCAATAATGAAGATACAAGTTCGAACAAGTCAAGAAACATGCTACAAGAGTTTACAAGTAGTTTCCAAGTTCAAACGGGACAAGAATGAAGCTACAAGTTGTTTTCACGGTTAAATTAGTCGAGAATGAAGCTATAAGTTGTTTCCAAGCTCGAACGAGTCAAGAATAATGCTACAAGAGGTTACAAGTTGTTTCCATGTTCAAACAAGTCAAGATGAAGCTACAAGTTATTTCCATGTTCGAACGAGTCAAGAATGAAGCCTCAAATTGTTACGAATTGGTTTCATGTTCGAATGAGCCAAGAATGGTCCTACAAGAGTTTACAAGTTGTTTCCATGATAAACGAGTCAAAAATGAAGCTATAAGTTGTTTTCAAGTTCAAACATGTCAAGAATGATGCTAGAAGAGTTTACAAGTTATTTGCATGTTCAAATGAGTCAAGGATGAAGCTACAACTTGTTTGCAAGTTCGAACGAGTCAAGAATGATCATACAAGAGTTTACAAGTTGTTTCCATATTTAAATGAGTCAAGAATGAAGCCACAAGTTCTTTCCATGTTCGAACGAGTCAAGAATGAAGCCACATGTTGTTACGAATTAGGTTCATGATTAAATGAGCCAAGAATGGTCCCATAAGAGTTATGTTGTTTCCACGTTCAACGGAGTCAAGAATGAAGCTTACGATTTCATTTCATGTTAAAATAAGCCAAGAATGGTCCTACATGAGTTTACAAGTTGTTTCCATGTGCAAACGAGTCAATAATGAAGATACAAGTTCGAACGAGTCAAGAAACATGCTACAAGAGTTTACAAGTAGTTTCCAAGTTCAAACGGGACAAGAATGAAGCTACAAGTTGTTTTCATGGTTAAATTAGTCGAGAATGAAGCTATAAGTTGTTTCCAAGCTCGAACGAGTCAAGAATAATGCTACAAGAGGTTACAAGTTGTTTCCATGTTCAAACAAGTCAAGATGAAGCTACAAGTTATTTCCATGTTCGAACGAGTCAAGAATGAAGCCTCAAATTGTTACGAATTGGTTTCATGTTCGAATGAGCCAAGAATGGTCCTACAAGAGTTTACAAGTTGTTTCCATGATAAACGAGTCAAAAATGAAGCTATAAGTTGTTTACAAGTTCAAACATGTCAAGAATGAAGCTAGAAGAGTTTACAAGTTATTTGCATGTTCAAATGAGTCAAGGATGAAGCTACAACTTGTTTGCAAGTTCGAACGAGTCAAGAATGATCATACAAGAGTTTACAAGTTGTTTCCATATTCAAATGAGTCAAGAATGAAGCCACAAGTTCTTTCCATGTTCGAACGAGTCAAGAATGAAGCCACATGTTGTTACGAATTAGGTTCATGATCAAATGAGCCAAGAATGGTCCCATAAGAGTTATGTTGTTTCCACGTTCAACGGAGTCAAGAATGAAGCTTACGATTTCGTTTCATGTTAAAATAAGCCAAGAATGGTCCTACATGAGTTTACAAGTTGTTTCCATGTGCAAACGAGTCAATAATGAAGATACAAGTTCGAACGAGTCAAGAAACATGCTACAAGAGTTTACAAGTAGTTTCCAAGTTCAAACGGGACAAGAATGAAGCTACAAGTTGTTTTCATGGTTAAATTAGTCGAGAATGAAGCTATAAGTTGTTTCCAAGCTCGAACGAGTCAAGAATAATGCTACAAGAGGTTACAAGTTGTTTCCATGTTCAAACAAGTCAAGATGAAGCTACAAGTTATTTCCATGTTCGAACGAGTCAAGAATGAAGCCTCAAATTGTTACGAATTGGTTTCATGTTCGAATGAGCCAAGAATGGTCCTACAAGAGTTTACAAGTTGTTTCCATGATAAACGAGTCAAAAATGAAGCTATAAGTTGTTTACAAGTTCAAACATGTCAAGAATGAAGCTAGAAGAGTTTACAAGTTATTTGCATGTTCAAATGGGTCAAGGATGAAGCTACCACTTGTTTGCAAGTTCGAACGAGTCAAGAATGATCATACAAGAGTTTACAAGTTGTTTCCATATTCAAATGAGTCAAGAATGAAGCCACAAGTTCTTTCCATGTTCGAACGAGTCAAGAATGAAGCCACATGTTGTTACGAATTAGGTTCATGATCAAATGAGCCAAGAATGGTCCCATAAGATTTATGTTGTTTCCACGTTCAACGGAGTCAAGAATGAAGCTTACGAATTCGTTTCATGTTAAAATAAGCCAAGAATGGTCCTACATGAGTTTTACAAGTTGTTTCCATGTGCAAACGAGTCAATAATGAAGATACAAGTTCGAACGAGTCAAGAAACATGCTACAAGAGTTTACAAGTAGTTTCCAAGTTCAAACGGGACAAGAATGAAGCTACAAGTTGTTTTCACGGTTAAATTAGTCGAGAATGAAGCTATAAGTTGTTTCCAAGCTCGAACGAGTCAAGAATAATGCTACAAGAGGTTACAAGTTGTTTCCATGTTCAAACAAGTCAAGATGAAGCTACAAGTTATTTCCATGTTCGAACGAGTCAAGAATGAAGCCTCAAATTGTTACGAATTAGTTTCATATTCGAATGAGCCAAGAATGGTCCTACAAGAGTTTACAAGTTGTTTCCATGATAAACGAGTCAAAAATGAAGCTATAAGTTGTTTACAAGTTCAAACATGTCAAGAATGAAGCTAGAAGAGTTTACAAGTTATTTGCATGTTCAAATGGGTCAAGGATGAAGCTACCACTTGTTTGCAAGTTCGAACGAGTCAAGAATGATCATACAAGAGTTTACAAGTTGTTTCCATATTCAAATGAGTCAAGAATGAAGCCACAAGTTCTTTCCATGTTCGAACGAGTCAAGAATGAAGCCACATGTTGTTACGAATTAGGTTCATGATCAAATGAGCCAAGAATGGTCCCATAAGATTTATGTTGTTTCCACGTTCAACGGAGTCAAGAATGAAGCTTACGAATTCGTTTCATGTTAAAATAAGCCAAGAATGGTCCTACATGAGTTTTACAAGTTGTTTCCATGTGCAAACGAGTCAATAATGAAGATACAAGTTCGAACGAGTCAAGAAACATGCTACAAGAGTTTACAAGTAGTTTCCAAGTTCAAACGGGACAAGAATGAAGCTACAAGTTGTTTTCACGGTTAAATTAGTCGAGAATGAAGCTATAAGTTGTTTCCAAGCTCGAACGAGTCAAGAATAATGCTACAAGAGGTTACAAGTTGTTTCCATGTTCAAACAAGTCAAGATGAAGCTACAAGTTATTTCCATGTTCGAACGAGTCAAGAATGAAGCCTCAAATTGTTACGAATTAGTTTCATATTCGAATGAGCCAAGAATGGTCCTACAAGAGTTTACAAGTTGTTTCCATGATAAACGAGTCAAAAATGAAGCTATAAGTTGTTTACAAGTTCAAACATGTCAAGAATGAAGCTAGAAGAGTTTACAAGTTATTTGCATGTTCAAATGGGTCAAGGATGAAGCTACCACTTGTTTGCAAGTTCGAACGAGTCAAGAATGATCATACAAGAGTTTACAAGTTGTTTCCATATTCAAATGAGTCAAGAATGAAGCCACAAGTTCTTTCCATGTTCGAACGAGTCAAGAATGAAGCCACATGTTGTTACGAATTAGGTTCATGATCAAATGAGCCAAGAATGGTCCCATAAGATTTATGTTGTTTCCACGTTCAACGGAGTCAAGAATGAAGCTTACGAATTCGTTTCATGTTAAAATAAGCCAAGAATGGTCCTACATGAGTTTTACAAGTTGTTTCCATGTGCACACGAGTCAATAATGAAGATACAAGTTCGAACGAGTCAAGAAACATGCTACAAGAGTTTACAAGTAGTTTCCAAGTTCAAACGGGACAAGAATGAAGCTACAAGTTGTTTTCACGGTTAAATTAGTCGAGAATGAAGCTATAAGTTGTTTCCAAGCTCCAGCGAGTCAAGAATAATGCTACAAGATGTTACAAGTTGTTTCCAAGTTCAAACAAGTCAAGATGAAGCTACAAGTTATTTCCATGTTCGAACGAGTCAAGAATGAAGCCTCAAATTGCTACGAATTGGTTTCATGTTCGAATGAGCCAAGAATGGTCCTACAAGAGTTTACAAGTTGTTTCCATGATAAACGAGTCAAAAATGAAGCTATAAGTTGTTTTCAAGTTCAAACATGTCAAGAATGATGCTAGAAGAGTTTACAAGTTATTTGCATGTTTGAATGAGTCAAGGATGAAGCTACAACTTGTTTGCAAGTTCGAACGAGTCAAGAATGATCATACAAGAGTTTACAAGTTGTTTCCATATTCAAATGAGTCAAGAATGAAGCCACAAGTTCTTTCCATGTTCGAACGAGTCAAGAATGAAGCCACATGTTGTTACGAATTAGGTTCATGATCAAATGAGCCAAGAATGGTCCCATAAGAGTTATGTTGTTTCCACGTTCAACGGAGTCAAGAATGAATCTTACGATTTCGTTTCATGTTAAAATAAGCCAAGAATGGTCCTACATGAGTTTACAAGTTGTTTCCATGTGCAAACGAGTCAATAATGAAGATACAAGTTCGAACGAGTCAAGAAACATGCTACAAGAGTTTACAAGTAGTTTCCAAGTTCAAACGGGACAAGAATGAAGCTACAAGTTGTTTTCACGGTTAAATTAGTCGAGAATGAAGCTATAAGTTGTTTCCAAGCTCGAACGAGTCAAGAATAATGCTACAAGAGGGTACAAGTTGTTTCCAAGTTCAAACAAGTCAAGATGAAGCTACAAGTTATTTCCATGTTCGAACGAGTCAAGAATGAAGCCTCAAATTGTTACGAATTGGTTTCATGTTCGAATGAGCCAAGAATGGTCCTACAAGAGTTTACAAGTTGTTTCCATGATAAACGAGTCAAAAATGAAGCTATAAGTTGTTTTCAAGTTCAAACATGTCAAGAATGATGCTAGAAGAGTTTACAAGTTATTTGCATGTTCAAATGAGTCAAGGATGAAGCTACAACTTGTTTGCAAGTTCGAACGAGTCAAGAATGATCATACAAGAGTTTACAAGTTGTTTCCATATTCAAATGAGTCAAGAATGAAGCCACAAGTTCTTTCCATGTTCGAACGAGTCAAGAATGAAGCCACATGTTGTTACGAATTAGGTTCATGATCAAATGAGCCAAGAATGGTCCCATAAGAGTTATGTTGTTTCCACGTTCAACGGAGTCAAGAATGAAGCTTACGATTTCGTTTCATGTTAAAATAAGCCAAGAATGGTCCTACATGAGTTTACAAGTTGTTTCCATGTGCAAACGAGTCAATAATGAAGATACAAGTTCGAACGAGTCAAGAAACATGCTACAAGAGTTTACAAGTAGTTTCCAAGTTCAAACGGGACAAGAATGAAGCTACAAGTTGTTTTCACGGTTAAATTAGTCGAGAATGAAGCTATAAGTTGTTTCCAAGCTCGAACGAGTCAAGAATAATGCTACAAGAGGTTACAAGTTGTTTCCATGTTCAAACAAGTCAAGATGAAGCTACAAGTTATTTCCATGTTCGAACGAGTCAAGAATGAAGCCTCAAATTGTTACGAATTGGTTTCATGTTCGAATGAGCCAAGAATGGTCCTACAAGAGTTTACAAGTTGTTTCCATGATAAACGAGTCAAAAATGAAGCTATAAGTTGTTTACAAGTTCAAACATGTCAAGAATGAAGCTAGAAGAGTTTACAAGTTATTTGCATGTTCAAATGGGTCAAGGATGAAGCTACCACTTGTTTGCAAGTTCGAACGAGTCAAGAATGATCATACAAGAGTTTACAAGTTGTTTCCATATTCAAATGAGTCAAGAATGAAGCCACAAGTTCTTTCCATGTTCGAACGAGTCAAGAATGAAGCCACATGTTGTTACGAATTAGGTTCATGATCAAATGAGCCAAGAATGGTCCCATAAGATTTATGTTGTTTCCACGTTCAACGGAGTCAAGAATGAAGCTTACGAATTCGTTTCATGTTAAAATAAGCCAAGAATGGTCCTACATGAGTTTTACAAGTTGTTTCCATGTGCAAACGAGTCAATAATGAAGATACAAGTTCGAACGAGTCAAGAAACATGCTACAAGAGTTTACAAGTAGTTTCCAAGTTCAAACGGGACAAGAATGAAGCTACAAGTTGTTTTCACGGTTAAATTAGTCGAGAATGAAGCTATAAGTTGTTTCCAAGCTCGAACGAGTCAAGAATAATGCTACAAGATGTTACAAGTTGTTTCCAAGTTCAAACAAGTCAAGATGAAGCTACAAGTTATTTCCATGTTCGAACGAGTCAAGAATGAAGCCTCAAATTGTTACGAATTGGTTTCATGTTCGAATGAGCCAAGAATGGTCCTACAAGAGTTTACAAGTTGTTTCCATGATAAACGAGTCAAAAATGAAGCTATAAGTTGTTTTCAAGTTCAAACATGTCAAGAATGATGCTAGAAGAGTTTAGAAGTTATTTGCATGTTCAAATGAGTCAAGGATGAAGCTACAACTTGTTTGCAAGTTCGAACGAGTCAAGAATGATCATACAAGAGTTTACAAGTTGTTTCCATATTCAAATGAGTCAAGAATGAAGCCACAAGTTCTTTCCATGTTCGAACGAGTCAAGAATGAAGCCACATGTTGTTACGAATTAGGTTCATGATCAAATGAGCCAAGAATGGTCCCATAAGAGTTATGTTGTTTCCACGTTCAACGGAGTCAAGAATGAAGCTTACGATTTCGTTTCATGTTAAAATAAGCCAAGAATGGTCCTACATGAGTTTACAAGTTGTTTCCATGTGCAAACGAGTCAATAATGAAGATACAAGTTCGAACGAGTCAAGAAACATGCTACAAGAGTTTACAAGTAGTTTCCAAGTTCAAACGGGACAAGAATGAAGCTACAAGTTGTTTTCACGGTTAAATTAGTCGAGAATGAAGCTATAAGTTGTTTCCAAGCTCGAACGAGTCAAGAATAATGCTACAAGAGGTTACAAGTTGTTTCCATGTTCAAACAAGTCAAGATGAAGCTACAAGTTATTTCCATGTTCGAACGAGTCAAGAATGAAGCCTCAAATTGTTACGAATTGGTTTCATATTCGAATGAGCCAAGAATGGTCCTACAAGAGTTTACAAGTTGTTTCCATGATAAACGAGTCGAAAATGAAGCTATAAGTTGTTTACAAGTTCAAACATGTCAAGAATGAAGCTAGAAGAGTTTACAAGTTATTTGCATGTTCAAATGGGTCAAGGATGAAGCTACCACTTGTTTGCAAGTTCGAACGAGTCAAGAATGATCATACAAGAGTTTACAAGTTGTTTCCATATTCAATTGAGTCAAGAATGAAGCCACAAGTTCTTTCCATGTTCGAACGAGTCAAGAATGAAGCCACATGTTGTTACGAATTAGGTTCATGATCAAATGAGCCAAGAATGGTCCCATAAGATTTATGTTGTTTCCACGTTCAACGGAGTCAAGAATGAAGCTTACGATTTCGTTTCATGTTAAAATAAGCCAAGAATGGTCCTACATGAGTTTACAAGTTGTTTCCATGTGCAAACGAGTCAATAATGAAGATACAAGTTCGAACGAGTCAAGAAACATGCTACAAGAGTTTACAAGTAGTTTCCAAGTTCAAACGGGACAAGAATGAAGCTACAAGTTGTTTTCACGGTTAAATTAGTCGAGAATGAAGCTATAAGTTGTTTCCAAGCTCGAACGAGTCAAGAATAATGCTACAAGATGTTACAAGTTGTTTCCAAGTTCAAACAAGTCAAGATGAAGCTACAAGTTATTTCCATGTTCGAACGAGTCAAGAATGAAGCCTCAAATTGTTACGAATTGGTTTCATGTTCGAATGAGCCAAGAATGGTCCTACAAGAGTTTACAAGTTGTTTCCATGATAAACTAGTCAAAAATGAAGCTATAAGTTGTTTTCAAGTTCAAACATGTCAAGAATGATGCTAGAAGAGTTTACAAGTTATTTGCATGTTCAAATGAGTCAAGGATGAAGCTACAACTTGTTTGCAAGTTCGAACGAGTCAAGAATGATCATACAAGAGTTTACAAGTTGTTTCCATATTCAAATGAGTCAAGAATGAAGCCACAAGTTCTTTCCATGTTCGAACGAGTCAAGAATGAAGCCACATGTTGTTACGAATTAGGTTCATGATCAAATGAGCCAAGAATGGTCCCATAAGAGTTATGTTGTTTCCACGTTCAACGGAGTCAAGAATGAAGCTTACGATTTCGTTTCATGTTAAAATAAGCCAAGAATGGTCCTACATGAGTTTACAAGTTGTTTCCATGTGCAAACGAGTCAATAATGAAGATACAAGTTCGAACGAGTCAAGAAACATGCTACAAGAGTTTACAAGTAGTTTCCAAGTTCAAACGGGACAAGAATGAAGCTACAAGTTGTTTTCACGGTTAAATTAGTCGAGAATGAAGCTATAAGTTGTTTCCAAGCTCGAACGAGTCAAGAATAATGCTACAAGAGGTTACAAGTTGTTTCCATGTTCAAACAAGTCAAGATGAAGCTACAAGTTATTTCCATGTTCGAACGAGTCAAGAATGAAGCCTCAAATTGTTACGAATTGGTTTCATGTTCGAATGAGCCAAGAATGGTCCTACAAGAGTTTACAAGTTGTTTCCATGATAAACGAGTCAAAAATGAAGCTATAAGTTGTTTACAAGTTCAAACATGTCAAGAATGAAGCTAGAAGAGTTTACAAGTTATTTGCATGTTCAAATGGGTCAAGGATGAAGCTACCACTTGTTTGCAAGTTCGAACGAGTCAAGAATGATCATACAAGAGTTTACAAGTTGTTTCCATATTCAAATGAGTCAAGAATGAAGCCACAAGTTCTTTCCATGTTCGAACGAGTCAAGAATGAAGCCACATGTTGTTACGAATTAGGTTCATGATCAAATGAGCCAAGAATGGTCCCATAAGATTTATGTTGTTTCCACGTTCAACGGAGTCAAGAATGAAGCTTACGAATTCGTTTCATGTTAAAATAAGCCAAGAATGGTCCTACATGAGTTTTACAAGTTGTTTCCATGTGCAAACGAGTCAATAATGAAGATACAAGTTCGAACGAGTCAAGAAACATGCTACAAGAGTTTACAAGTAGTTTCCAAGTTCAAACGGGACAAGAATGAAGCTACAAGTTGTTTTCACGGTTAAATTAGTCGAGAATGAAGCTATAAGTTGTTTCCAAGCTCGAACGAGTCAAGAATAATGCTACAAGATGTTACAAGTTGTTTCCAAGTTCAAACAAGTCAAGATGAAGCTACAAGTTATTTCCATGTTCGAACGAGTCAAGAATGAAGCCTCAAATTGTTACGAATTGGTTTCATGTTCGAATGAGCCAAGAATGGTCCTACAAGAGTTTACAAGTTGTTTCCATGATAAACGAGTCAAAAATGAAGCTATAAGTTGTTTTCAAGTTCAAACATGTCAAGAATGATGCTAGAAGAGTTTAGAAGTTATTTGCATGTTCAAATGAGTCAAGGATGAAGCTACAACTTGTTTGCAAGTTCGAACGAGTCAAGAATGATCATACAAGAGTTTACAAGTTGTTTCCATATTCAAATGAGTCAAGAATGAAGCCACAAGTTCTTTCCATGTTCGAACGAGTCAAGAATGAAGCCATATGTTGTTACGAATTAGGTTCATGATCAAATGAGCCAAGAATGGTCCCATAAGAGTTATGTTGTTTCCACGTTCAACGGAGTCAAGAATGAAGCTTACGATTTCGTTTCATGTTAAAATAAGCCAAGAATGGTCCTACATGAGTTTACAAGTTGTTTCCATGTGCAAACGAGTCAATAATGAAGATACAAGTTCGAACGAGTCAAGAAACATGCTACAAGAGTTTACAAGTAGTTTCCAAGTTCAAACGGGACAAGAATGAAGCTACAAGTTGTTTTCACGGTTAAATTAGTCGAGAATGAAGCTATAAGTTGTTTCCAAGCTCGAACGAGTCAAGAATAATGCTACAAGAGGTTACAAGTTGTTTCCATGTTCAAACAAGTCAAGATGAAGCTACAAGTTATTTCCATGTTCGAACGAGTCAAGAATGAAGCCTCAAATTGTTACGAATTGGTTTCATATTCGAATGAGCCAAGAATGGTCCTACAAGAGTTTACAAGTTGTTTCCATGATAAACGAGTCGAAAATGAAGCTATAAGTTGTTTACAAGTTCAAACATGTCAAGAATGAAGCTAGAAGAGTTTACAAGTTATTTGCATGTTCAAATGGGTCAAGGATGAAGCTACCACTTGTTTGCAAGTTCGAACGAGTCAAGAATGATCATACAAGAGTTTACAAGTTGTTTCCATATTCAATTGAGTCAAGAATGAAGCCACAAGTTCTTTCCATGTTCGAACGAGTCAAGAATGAAGCCACATGTTGTTACGAATTAGGTTCATGATCAAATGAGCCAAGAATGGTCCCATAAGATTTATGTTGTTTCCACGTTCAACGGAGTCAAGAATGAAGCTTACGATTTCGTTTCATGTTAAAATAAGCCAAGAATGGTCCTACATGAGTTTACAAGTTGTTTCCATGTGCAAACGAGTCAATAATGAAGATACAAGTTCGAACGAGTCAAGAAACATGCTACAAGAGTTTACAAGTAGTTTCCAAGTTCAAACGGGACAAGAATGAAGCTACAAGTTGTTTTCACGGTTAAATTAGTCGAGAATGAAGCTATAAGTTGTTTCCAAGCTCGAACGAGTCAAGAATAATGCTACAAGAGGTTACAAGTTGTTTCCATGTTCAAACAAGTCAAGATGAAGCTACAAGTTATTTCCATGTTCGAACGAGTCAAGAATGAAGCCTCAAATTGTTACGAATTGGTTTCATGTTCGAATGAGCCAAGAATGGTCCTACAAGAGTTTACAAGTTGTTTCCATGATAAACGAGTCAAAAATGAAGCTATAAGTTGTTTACAAGTTCAAACATGTCAAGAATGAAGCTAGAAGAGTTTACAAGTTATTTGCATGTTCAAATGGGTCAAGGATGAAGCTACCACTTGTTTGCAAGTTCGAACGAGTCAAGAATGATCATACAAGAGTTTACAAGTTGTTTCCATATTCAAATGAGTCAAGAATGAAGCCACAAGTTCTTTCCATGTTCGAACGAGTCAAGAATGAAGCCACATGTTGTTACGAATTAGGTTCATGATCAAATGAGCCAAGAATGGTCCCATAAGATTTATGTTGTTTCCACGTTCAACGGAGTCAAGAATGAAGCTTACGAATTCGTTTCATGTTAAAATAAGCCAAGAATGGTCCTACATGAGTTTTACAAGTTGTTTCCATGTGCAAACGAGTCAATAATGAAGATACAAGTTCGAACGAGTCAAGAAACATGCTACAAGAGTTTACAAGTAGTTTCCAAGTTCAAACGGGACAAGAATGAAGCTACAAGTTGTTTTCACGGTTAAATTAGTCGAGAATGAAGCTATAAGTTGTTTCCAAGCTCGAACGAGTCAAGAATAATGCTACAAGATGTTACAAGTTGTTTCCAAGTTCAAACAAGTCAAGATGAAGCTACAAGTTATTTCCATGTTCGAACGAGTCAAGAATGAAGCCTCAAATTGTTACGAATTGGTTTCATGTTCGAATGAGCCAAGAATGGTCCTACAAGAGTTTACAAGTTGTTTCCATGATAAACGAGTCAAAAATGAAGCTATAAGTTGTTTTCAAGTTCAAACATGTCAAGAATGATGCTAGAAGAGTTTAGAAGTTATTTGCATGTTCAAATGAGTCAAGGATGAAGCTACAACTTGTTTGCAAGTTCGAACGAGTCAAGAATGATCATACAAGAGTTTACAAGTTGTTTCCATATTCAAATGAGTCAAGAATGAAGCCACAAGTTCTTTCCATGTTCGAACGAGTCAAGAATGAAGCCATATGTTGTTACGAATTAGGTTCATGATCAAATGAGCCAAGAATGGTCCCATAAGAGTTATGTTGTTTCCACGTTCAACGGAGTCAAGAATGAAGCTTACGATTTCGTTTCATGTTAAAATAAGCCAAGAATGGTCCTACATGAGTTTACAAGTTGTTTCCATGTGCAAACGAGTCAATAATGAAGATACAAGTTCGAACGAGTCAAGAAACATGCTACAAGAGTTTACAAGTAGTTTCCAAGTTCAAACGGGACAAGAATGAAGCTACAAGTTGTTTTCACGGTTAAATTAGTCGAGAATGAAGCTATAAGTTGTTTCCAAGCTCGAACGAGTCAAGAATAATGCTACAAGAGGTTACAAGTTGTTTCCATGTTCAAACAAGTCAAGATGAAGCTACAAGTTATTTCCATGTTCGAACGAGTCAAGAATGAAGCCTCAAATTGTTACGAATTGGTTTCATATTCGAATGAGCCAAGAATGGTCCTACAAGAGTTTACAAGTTGTTTCCATGATAAACGAGTCGAAAATGAAGCTATAAGTTGTTTACAAGTTCAAACATGTCAAGAATGAAGCTAGAAGAGTTTACAAGTTATTTGCATGTTCAAATGGGTCAAGGATGAAGCTACCACTTGTTTGCAAGTTCGAACGAGTCAAGAATGATCATACAAGAGTTTACAAGTTGTTTCCATATTCAATTGAGTCAAGAATGAAGCCACAAGTTCTTTCCATGTTCGAACGAGTCAAGAATGAAGCCACATGTTGTTACGAATTAGGTTCATGATCAAATGAGCCAAGAATGGTCCCATAAGATTTATGTTGTTTCCACGTTCAACGGAGTCAAGAATGAAGCTTACGATTTCGTTTCATGTTAAAATAAGCCAAGAATGGTCCTACATGAGTTTACAAGTTGTTTCCATGTGCAAACGAGTCAATAATGAAGATACAAGTTCGAACGAGTCAAGAAACATGCTACAAGAGTTTACAAGTAGTTTCCAAGTTCAAACGGGACAAGAATGAAGCTACAAGTTGTTTTCACGGTTAAATTAGTCGAGAATGAAGCTATAAGTTGTTTCCAAGCTCGAACGAGTCAAGAATAATGCTACAAGAGGTTACAAGTTGTTTCCATGTTCAAACAAGTCAAGATGAAGCTACAAGTTATTTCCATGTTCGAACGAGTCAAGAATGAAGCCTCAAATTGTTACGAATTGGTTTCATGTTCGAATGAGCCAAGAATGGTCCTACAAGAGTTTACAAGTTGTTTCCATGATAAACGAGTCAAAAATGAAGCTATAAGTTGTTTACAAGTTCAAACATGTCAAGAATGAAGCTAGAAGAGTTTACAAGTTATTTGCATGTTCAAATGGGTCAAGGATGAAGCTACCACTTGTTTGCAAGTTCGAACGAGTCAAGAATGATCATACAAGAGTTTACAAGTTGTTTCCATATTCAAATGAGTCAAGAATGAAGCCACAAGTTCTTTCCATGTTCGAACGAGTCAAGAATGAAGCCACATGTTGTTACGAATTAGGTTCATGATCAAATGAGCCAAGAATGGTCCCATAAGATTTATGTTGTTTCCACGTTCAACGGAGTCAAGAATGAAGCTTACGAATTCGTTTCATGTTAAAATAAGCCAAGAATGGTCCTACATGAGTTTTACAAGTTGTTTCCATGTGCAAACGAGTCAATAATGAAGATACAAGTTCGAACGAGTCAAGAAACATGCTACAAGAGTTTACAAGTAGTTTCCAAGTTCAAACGGGACAAGAATGAAGCTACAAGTTGTTTTCACGGTTAAATTAGTCGAGAATGAAGCTATAAGTTGTTTCCAAGCTCGAACGAGTCAAGAATAATGCTACAAGATGTTACAAGTTGTTTCCAAGTTCAAACAAGTCAAGATGAAGCTACAAGTTATTTCCATGTTCGAACGAGTCAAGAATGAAGCCTCAAATTGTTACGAATTGGTTTCATGTTCGAATGAGCCAAGAATGGTCCTACAAGAGTTTACAAGTTGTTTCCATGATAAACGAGTCAAAAATGAAGCTATAAGTTGTTTTCAAGTTCAAACATGTCAAGAATGATGCTAGAAGAGTTTAGAAGTTATTTGCATGTTCAAATGAGTCAAGGATGAAGCTACAACTTGTTTGCAAGTTCGAACGAGTCAAGAATGATCATACAAGAGTTTACAAGTTGTTTCCATATTCAAATGAGTCAAGAATGAAGCCACAAGTTCTTTCCATGTTCGAACGAGTCAAGAATGAAGCCATATGTTGTTACGAATTAGGTTCATGATCAAATGAGCCAAGAATGGTCCCATAAGAGTTATGTTGTTTCCATGTTCAACGGAGTCAAGAATGAAGCTTACGATTTCGTTTCATGTTAAAATAAGCCAAGAATGGTCCTACATGAGTTTACAAGTTGTTTCCATGTGCAAACGAGTCAATAATGAAGATACAAGTTCGAACGAGTCAAGAAACATGCTACAAGAGTTTACAAGTAGTTTCCAAGTTCAAACGGGACAAGAATGAAGCTACAAGTTGTTTTCACGGTTAAATTAGTCGAGAATGAAGCTATAAGTTGTTTCCAAGCTCGAACGAGTCAAGAATAATGCTACAAGAGGTTACAAGTTGTTTCCATGTTCAAACAAGTCAAGATGAAGCTACAAGTTATTTCCATGTTCGAACGAGTCAAGAATGAAGCCTCAAATTGTTACGAATTGGTTTCATATTCGAATGAGCCAAGAATGGTCCTACAAGAGTTTACAAGTTGTTTCCATGATAAACGAGTCGAAAATGAAGCTATAAGTTGTTTACAAGTTCAAACATGTCAAGAATGAAGCTAGAAGAGTTTACAAGTTATTTGCATGTTCAAATGGGTCAAGGATGAAGCTACCACTTGTTTGCAAGTTCGAACGAGTCAAGAATGATCATACAAGAGTTTACAAGTTGTTTCCATATTCAATTGAGTCAAGAATGAAGCCACAAGTTCTTTCCATGTTCGAACGAGTCAAGAATGAAGCCACATGTTGTTACGAATTAGGTTCATGATCAAATGAGCCAAGAATGGTCCCATAAGATTTATGTTGTTTCCACGTTCAACGGAGTCAAGAATGAAGCTTACGATTTCGTTTCATGTTAAAATAAGCCAAGAATGGTCCTACATGAGTTTACAAGTTGTTTCCATGTGCAAACGAGTCAATAATGAAGATACAAGTTCGAACGAGTCAAGAAACATGCTACAAGAGTTTACAAGTAGTTTCCAAGTTCAAACGGGACAAGAATGAAGCTACAAGTTGTTTTCACGGTTAAATTAGTCGAGAATGAAGCTATAAGTTGTTTCCAAGCTCGAACGAGTCAAGAATAATGCTACAAGATGTTACAAGTTGTTTCCAAGTTCAAACAAGTCAAGATGAAGCTACAAGTTATTTCCATGTTCGAACGAGTCAAGAATGAAGCCTCAAATTGTTACGAATTGGTTTCATGTTCGAATGAGCCAAGAATGTTCCTACAAGAGTTTACAAGTTGTTTCCATGATAAACAAGTCAAAAATGAAGCTTTAAGTTGTTTTCAAGTTCAAACATGTCAAGAATGATGCTAGAAGAGTTTACAAGTTATTTGCATGTTCAAATGAGTCAAGGATGAAGCTACAACTTGTTTGCAAGTTCGAACGAGTCAAGAATGATCATACAAGAGTTTACAAGTTGTTTCCATATTCAAATGAGTCAAGAATGAAGCCACAAGTTCTTTCCATGTTCGAACGAGTCAAGAATGAAGCCACATGTTGTTACGAATTAGGTTCATGATCAAATGAGCCAAGAATGGTCCCATAAGAGTTATGTTGTTTCCACGTTCAACGGAGTCAAGAATGAAGCTTACGATTTCGTTTCATGTTAAAATAAGCCAAGAATGGTCCTACATGAGTTTACAAGTTGTTTCCATGTGCAAACGAGTCAATAATGAAGATACAAGTTCGAACGAGTCAAGAAACATGCTACAAGAGTTTACAAGTAGTTTCCAAGTTCAAACGGGACAAGAATGAAGCTACAAGTTGTTTTCACGGTTAAATTAGTCGAGAATGAAGCTATAAGTTGTTTCCAAGCTCGAACGAGTCAAGAATAATGCTACAAGAGGTTACAAGTTGTTTCCATGTTCAAACAAGTCAAGATGAAGCTACAAGTTATTTCCATGTTCGAACGAGTCAAGAATGAAGCCTCAAATTGTTACGAATTGGTTTCATGTTCGAATGAGCCATGAATAGTCCTACAAGAGTTTACAAGTTGTTTCCATGATAAACGAGTCAAAAATGAAGCTATAAGTTGTTTACAAGTTCAAACATGTCAAGAATGAAGCTAGAAGAGTTTACAAGTTATTTGCATGTTCAAATGGGTCAAGGATGAAGCTACCACTTGTTTGCAAGTTCGAACGAGTCAAGAATGATCATACAAGAGTTTACAAGTTGTTTCCATATTCAAATGAGTCAAGAATGAAGCCACAAGTTCTTTCCATGTTCGAACGAGTCAAGAATGAAGCCACATGTTGTTACGAATTAAGTTCATGATCAAATGAGCCAAGAATGGTCCCATAAGAGTTATGTTGTTTCCACGTTCAACGGAGTCAAGAATGAAGCTTACGAATTCGTTTCATGTTAAAATAAGCCAAGAATGGTCCTACATGAGTTTTACAAGTTGTTTCCATGTGCAAACGAGTCAATAATGAAGATACAAGTTCGAACGAGTCAAGAAACATGCTACAAGAGTTTACAAGTAGTTTCCAAGTTCAAACGGGACAAGAATGAAGCTACAAGTTGTTTTCACGGTTAAATTAGTCGAGAATGAAGCTATAAGTTGTTTCCAAGCTCGAACGAGTCAAGAATAATGCTACAAGATGTTACAAGTTGTTTCCAAGTTCAAACAAGTCAAGATGAAGCTACAAGTTATTTCCATGTTCGAACGAGTCAAGAATGAAGCCTCAAATTGTTACGAATTGGTTTCATGTTCGAATGAGCCAAGAATGGTCCTACAAGAGTTTACAAGTTGTTTCCATGATAAACGAGTAAAAAATGAAGCTATAAGTTGTTTTCAAGTTCAAACATGTCAAGAATGATGCTAGAAGAGGTTACAAGTTATTTGCATGTTCAAATGAGTCAAGGATGAAGCTACAACTTGTTTGCAAGTTCGAACGAGTCAAGAATGATCATACAAGAGTTTACAAGTTGTTTCCATATTCAAATGAGTCAAGAATGAAGCCACAAGTTCTTTCCATGTTCGAACGAGTCAAGAATGAAGCCACATGTTGTTACGAATTAGGTTCATGTTCTGATGTATATTTTCTATGCAGATCAGATTCACAACGGAAAAGTAACTTTAGATTGCTTCTATAAAGAATTTAATCACCAAGAAACAAAACTAAAGGATCGATTTGCTTAGATTGCTTAAAGAAATTAATCACCCACAAACTAAACGAAATCTGGATAAGAAAGTATAAAGGAATTAACCACCAACTTCCTAGGGTTTTGCAAGTATAAAAACTCACGATTTTATTTATCAAATTCTTCTCCCTTAAAAGATTACAATATATGGGTATATATAGGCAAGGAATATAACCTTAACCTAAAACAATTAGGATTCTCAATTAGATTCAAAATCAGCTAGGAATTTGCTAATACTTGAACCCAAATTGGAAACCAATCAAAAGCCCAATCCAAATAGGAATTACATCAAAACCATATTCAACTAGAAAAATAAATCCTAAGTGCTTAAAATAAGAAAAACCCTTTCAAGTGAAAGGTAAAAACTTACAAGCCAAAATTTACTTAATATAAATATCTAATAATAACCCCAACATAATAAATCAGCCCATGTTGGTAATTAAGCTGACTATTGGACTTGAAACATTACCCAACCAATTTCTATGTATAGAATCGCATGAGAAGAAGTCCAAAGCCACATTTTTGTCCATGAGAACAAGCACATCAGCCCCTGTATCATCCTCCTCTTCTTCGAAAACAATTGTCCTCAATTGAGCAATATCATCATCATGAATATAAGGAGCCAAGTCCCCAACATTGAATGTTGCACTGACACCAAACTCTCCCGGTAGTTCCAATCTGAATGCATTGTCATTGACCTTCTCCAGAATTTTAAACGGACCTTCAGACCTAGGCATAAGCTTATTCTTTCGCAAATTAGGGAACCGTTCCTTTCGCAAATGGAGCCACACTAGGTCACCCACCTTGAAGTTATGCTGCTTGCGGTGTTTGTTAGCCAATGTTTTATACCTTTCATTTACTTTTTCGATCCTCGCCCGTACTTGGGAATGCAATTTTAACATTGCTTCAGCCTTTGTCTTAGCATCAACATGCACATATTCTTCTTTAGGCAAAGGAATCAGGTCAATAGGAAGCCTTGGATTCAGGCCATAAACAACCTCAAAAGGAGAGTGTTTGGTCGCATATGTAGGTGAACGATTATAAGCAAATTCTGCATGCGAAAGCTTCACATCCCAATCCTTAATCGTCTTACTTACCAAGCCACGAAGCAAAACTCCAAGAGTTCGGTTGGTAACTTCTGTTTGCCCATCAGTTTGTGGATGGTGTGAAGTGCTAAAACACAACTTTGTACCTAGTAGCTTCCACAATGTTTTCCAGAAATAGCTCATGAACTTAGTGTCTCGATCACTCACAATAGTCTTTGGGACACCATGTAGACGCACTACTTCTTTGAAGTACAAATCAGCTACCTTTAGTGCATCATCAGTTTTATGGCATGGAATAAAATGTGCCATCTTAGAGAACCTATCCACAACAACAAATATCGAATCATTACCTCTTTGTGTACGAGGTAAACCAACTATAAAATCCATAGAAACATCCTCCCACGGATATTCTGGAACAGGTAGAGGCGTGTACAATCCTTGATGAAAAGTACTCTTTGCCTTTTGGCAAGTTGCACAACGAACAATCACGCCTTGGACATCACCCAACATCTTTGGCCAGAAAAAGTGCTCTTGAAGAATAGCCAAAGTTTTATTAATACCAAAGTGTCCAGCAATACCTCCCCCATGAGCTTCCCTCACCAAAAGCTCTCGAATAGAACACATAGGAATGCATAAACGATTCCCCTTGAATAGAAAACCATCTTGAAGTACATAAGTCCGTATAGAACCCTTGGAACATTCTTCCATTATAGGCTGAAAATCCACATCTTGATTGTAGTATTCTTTAATCAATTCAAATCCAAGCAACCTGAAATTAAGAACACCAAGCAAAGCATATCTTCTAGACAAAGCATCAGCAACCACGTTATCCTTACCTTGTTTATACTTGGAAGAAAAATTGAAAGATTGAAGGAATTCTACCCACTTCGCATGTCGTGGATTAAGCTTTTGTTACCCATGAATGTATTTTAAAGCCTCATGATCTGAATGTAAGATAAAGTGATTAGGCCTCAAATAATGACTCCAATGATCAAGTGCGCGCACAAGGGCATAAAACTCCTTATCGTAGGTAGAGTAATTAAGTTTTGCTTCCCCCAACTTCTCACTGAAATAAGCAATGGGTCTCTTCTTTTGCACCAAAACAGCCCCAATTCCAACACCACTAGCATCACATTCCACTTCAAATGGACTAGCAAAATCTGGCAAAGCAAGGATAGGAGTTTCACACAATAATTTTTTTATACATTCAAAAGCCCTTTGAGCAGCCCCAGTCCACTCGAATCTTCCCTTCTTGATGCATTCAGTTAGAGGTGCCACAACACTACTAAAATTCTTCACAAATCGCCTATAGAATGAAGCAAGACCATGAAAAGACCTGACTTCTGAAACATTAGTGGGGATCGGCCATGACTTGATTGCTTCAACCTTTGAAGGATCCACCGAAATTCCTTCTTTTGAGACTATATAACCAAGAAAGGTCACACTGGGGACCAAGAAATAGCACTTCTCTAATTTAGCATAAAGTTTTTGTTTCCTCAATACCTCACAAACAGATCTTAAGTGCACAATATGATCATCAACATTCTTACTATAAATCAGAATATCATCCAAATAAACCACAACAAATTTACCAAGGAAAGGCTTGAGTACCTCGTTCATAAGTCTCATGAATGTGCTAGGAGCATTAGTAAGACCAAAGGGCATGACCAGCCACTCATACAACCCGTATTTAGTCTTGAAAGCTGTTTTCCACTCATCACCTTCTCTCATTCTGATTTGATGATATCCACTTCGAAGATCAATTTTTGAAAACAATGTAGAGCCATGTAATTCATCTAGTAAATCATCTAATCTGGGAATTGGAAATCTATACTTAATGGTGATGTTATTCACTGCTCTACTATCAACGCACATGCGCCAAGTTCCATCCTTTTTAGGTACCACCAAAATAGGAACGGCACAAGGACTCATGCTCTCCCTCACATAACCCCTTTCAAGCAATTCTTCAATCTGCCTTTGGAGCTCTTTAGCCTCTTGAGGATTACACCTATAAGCCGCTTTATTTGGTAATGGAGCACCGGGAATTAGATCAATTTGATGTTCAATCCCGCGAATAGGTGGCAAACCAGGGGGTAAATTTTCAGGAAAAACATCCATAAACTCATTAAGCACACTATCCAAAATTTCAGGGGGACTAGAAGATTGTTCAGATGGAATCTTACTAGCAAACAACAAATAACCACGACCCTCTTGCTCTAATTCACGCCCAATTTGCTTCTCATTCAAGAACAAGTTCTCCTTTGGTGCTTGATGCGTAAGTATAGGTTTTAAAGCTGTTCTCTTGCTTCCCACTTTAGCAATATAAACATTTGTTCTCCCATCAAATTTAACAAATCTATCATACTGCCAAGGTCTACCCAATAAAATATGACATGCATCCATATCACAAACATCACACAAAACTTCATCTTTAAATTGACCAATTTCAAAAGAGATAAGTGCTTGTTTGGTTACCTTCACGTCACTTCCATCACTTAGCCAATGCAATTTGTAGGGTTTTGGATGTGATTTTGTAGGCCAATTAAGCTTCTCAATCAAAGTTGTGGAAACTACATTGGTGCAGCTACCCGTGTCTATGATCATGTTGCATAACTTGTCTCTCACTAGAACTCTTGTCATAAATATTTTTTCCCTCTGATCACCCTCAACCGGACTTGGCTTTGCTTGCAAAATTCTTCTAGCAATCAGATTTGAGCCACGTGTTTCAGGTTCCACTTCAGAATCATAGTCTTCTTCACATTGAAATTCCTCCTTTTCTTCATTGAATTCAATATCCTTCGAAGAATAAATTTCATCAATCTCCTCAATATCATGCAAAGTCATTACACGGTTACTAGGGCAGTCCCGCATCATGTGTCCATAACCCTTGCACTTGAAGCAAATCTTTTTATCTTCTGTTGCCAAAGGCGTTGAGTTCTTCTCTTTATCCTTCTTGAAATTGTCAAATTTGGGAGTGCTTTTAGCACCAGATTGTGCCACGTTTCTAGCCTGAAATTTATTTTTCTCTTGATAGGGCTTCACATAGGCAGATTTCTTAGTCCTTGCATGCTTCTCCGCTCGTAGAGCCACTTTACACACTTCTTCAAAAGACCAATAAGGTTGTAGATCCACTTTTTCAGCAATATTCAGATTTAGACCAGCCAAAAAACGAGCAATTTTATGTTCCACTCTCTCTTCTAAATCACATAACATAGTTAATCTTTCAAATTCAGTAGTATACTCCTCAACCGAGAGTGCATCTTGCTTGAAACCTTGCAATTTCAGGAATATATCTTGCACGTAATCAGTAGGTAAAAACCGTTTTTTCATCCTCACCTTAAGGGATTCCCATGAATCAATTTTCGCCTTGCCTTCCTTTCTTCTCTTTGATTTCAGATTTTCATACCACAAATTGGCATAACCCGTAAGTTTTAATGCTGCCACTTTAAACCTCTTACGATAATCATAATCTTTGTAATCAAAGATTCGCTCGATACGTTGCAACCATTCAAGAAATTTCTCCGGCTTCATACTACCATCAAATTCAGGAATATCCAAACGCAAACCACTATCATCATCCTTAGCTTTTTGGATCTTACGTCTTGAATCCTCTTCATCTTCTAAATCTGATATGTGTGCAGATTTTTCACTTCTATGTGGACTATGAGATGAACCTCTTCGATCCAATTTTGCTAACACCTCCTTCAACTGCTCCCTTAATTCACTAATTTCCCTATCCCTTCGCATATTATGAGCTTGATCCAACGTTAAACCTCGTGAAACCTTCAATTCTTCCTCATTAGACACACCAGCCATGTTGCCCACGTTTTTGAAGAAGATCTTCAAAAAAAATCGCCAAACCTGGCTCTGATACCAAGATGATGTATATTTTCTATGCAGATCAGATTCACAACGGAAAAGTAACTTTAGATTGCTTCTATAAAGAATTTAATCACCAAGAAACAAAACTAAAGGATCGATTTGCTTAGATTGCTTAAAGAAATTAATCACCCACAAACTAAACGAAATCTGGATAAGAAAGTATAAAGGAATTAACCACCAACTTCCTAGGGTTTTGCAAGTATAAAAACTCACGATTTTATTTATCAAATTCTTGTCTCTTAAAAGATTACAATATATGGGTATATATAGGCAAGGAATATAACCTTAACCCAAAACAATTAGGATTCTCAATTAGATTCAAAATCAGCTAGGAATTTGCTAATACTTGAACCCAAATTGGAAACCAATCAAAAGCCCAATCCAAATAGGAATTACATCAAAACCATATTCAACTAGAAAAATAAATCCTAAGTGCTTAAAACAAGAAAAACCCTTTCAAGTGAAAGGTAAAAACTTGCAAGCCAAAATTTACTTAATATAAATATCTAATAATAACCCCAACATAATAAATCAGCCCATGTTGGTAATTAAGCTGACTATTGGACTTGAAACATTACCCAACCAATTTCCATGTATAGAATCGCATGAGAAGAAGTCCAAAGCCACATTTTTGTCCATGAGAACAAGCACATCAGCCCCTGTATCATGTTCAAATGAGCCAAGAATGGTCCCAGAAGAGTTATGTTGTTTCCATATTCAACGGAGTGAAGAATGTAGCTTACGAATTCGTTTCATGTTAAAATAAGCTAAGAATGGTCCTACATCAGTTTACAAGTTTTTTCCATGTGCAAACGAGTCAATAATGAAGATACAAGTTCGAACGAGTCAAGAAACATGCTACAAGAGTTTACAAGTAGTTTCCAAGTTCAAACGAGTCAAGAATGAAGATACAAGTTCGAACGAGTCAAGAAACATGCTACAAGAGTTTACAAGTAGTTTCCAAGTTCAAACGAGTCAAGAATGAAGCTACAAGTTGTTTTCACGGTTAAACTAGTCGAGAATGAAGCTATAAGTTGTTTCCAAGCTCGAACGAGTCAAGAATAATGCTACAAGAGGTTACAAGTTGTTTCCAAGTTCAAACAAGTCAAGATGAAGCTACAAGTTATTTCCATGTTCGAACGAGTCAAAAATGAAGCCTCAAATTGTTACGAATTGGTTTCATGTTCGAATGAGCCAATAATGGTCCTACAAGAGTTTACAAGTTGTTTCCATGATAAACGAGTCAAATATGAAGTTATAAGTTGTTTTCAAGTTCAAACATGTCAAGAATGATGCTAGATGTGACGATTGAGGTATTTATATATATTTAATTAATATGAGATGTATCATTTTTGTGCTCCAATATGATAAGATGTGGTATGTGGTCATTTTATATGTCTAGTTGACTGCCTGTTTGACCACAATGTGTTCAAGTGATTTATTAAAGTGATTAATTGACTTTTTATACTAAATTGATGCACTCTTTGATTTTTATAAAATTATTGGTGTGTCCAATAATTATGATATTTTATATGTGGCTTCTATGTGATTTTAGAGACTTTGTAAAAATGGTTGTGTGATTTAATTCAGTCTCAATATTGTTATATGATTTTCTCAGTCCTATTTTATCCTGAAAATATTTCTCTTCTAAATTCCATATTTAATTATGGGGATGTCCAAAAAATCATGAAATCTTTTCCAAAATGTTCTTTATATATTCTGAGACGTTGGAAAAATAAAATTTTATTTTATTTGCGCCCCGAAATATTTTTAAAGAATTTTATACTCTTATTTCTATTTAAAGTGCTGAAACTTCTCCGATTTGTATTTAATTATTTATTCATCAGAAAAATATTTTAAAAATATGGGGGAGCTTATAAATTTATGTTCTTCAGTTTAAAAATATAAAAATTATTTTTGTACCCTGTATCTCCCAAAATTCGAATTATTAGTTGATTTTTAAAACAGAAAGCAGCATTGTGAAATTACCATCCTGCCCCTGCCATTATAAACACCCACCAGCCCTCTTTCTTCCCCATTCTGCATCTTTGTTCTGTTCTAAGTCGGTGGTGAGTCTCCTCTTGCATTTTCTCGATGTTCTTGGCATAGTCCATGATTTGTACATATTTGAGCTAGTATTAGTGTTAATAATCTCATCTTCTATTACTTTGTTACAATTTGTATATATATGTGTGCATGCCTTGTATGTATGTATGTCAAAGACCTGTATGCAACTGATTTGGGGACTTGATTTCTTGATTTAAGATATGACTATGCTATAATAGGAGTAAAGGAATGATTGGGTGTTGATAGAACCACCATCGGTTCTCCACCGGATCATCACCGTCGGCGATGACCTCCGAGGAGCCTACGGTGTGAGTTTGCTTGTAATCTTGCCGTAGAAAGGATGATCTTGTCAATTATATTCTGTTCTTGTTAACAAGAGGAATTTCATGTTGGCTATGGTACCATTTTGCACATGTCCGAATTAGTTGTATCAAATTATTTGGGTTCTAGTCTATGTTCGGCTTATTCGAGTCATGTAGACTTGGTAACTATGATATGATGATTTGGTAGCTTGATTGTAGTCACTAGATGCTTCGAATTTGATGATAACTGCAAGTACTTGTTGATAATTAAAGGTAGATTGATTTATAAGAATTAGAAATAGATTTTGGGCAAAGAAACTGCCATGTTCTGTTCTGTTAATTAGGGACTGATTGTGCCCTGCTCTAGGCAGTGACTAGGTGTAGAACATGTTGCTTATTATTTCAAGTTTAATTGGGCACTAATTTTACATTATTTGGACAAGCGAGGAAAAAGTTATGGTCATTTTAGTAAACACCGCGCAGTGCTGAAAATTGCTGTTACGGTTTCTGATTTCAAATAATTCGTTTTTAGTCTTTTCTAAATTATTTACAACTGAAACTTTTATATGATTTTGGTTTAGTATTCAAGTATGTACCTGCAAAATTTGGTGTCAAAATGATTATTTTTCAATTTATGAAAAATGTTTTACCATAGCCTGCGCAATGAGGTTTTCAGTTACTCACTTATTTTAAAAGATTGATTTCTTTATATGGGTAACCATGAATCATATAAAGTTTTGATACTAGCACTAGTATGTTAAATTGGTTCGTTTACCTTGTTTGGAGTTTAGTATTTGATTAGATTCAATAATGGTTGGTTGAATAATTTTAATACTATGATTCAAATTACATGTTTAAGTGTATATTCGACTATAAAGGTACGAATTGATATAATTGCTAATATCTGAATATGAGAAGTGAATTGAGTTTTATGATTTATGTGGATATTGCTTTGTAGGGGATGGATTTTGTATTATATAAGACTGATTATATATAATTGTAATTAGTGGTTGGTTGTGTCGGTTGAATTCCGACGGGTAACTCTATTTACAGGAGAGATGCTGCCGAAATTTTTCTAAAACTGAATGATCTTTTTAAAACATTATTGGCACACCACTTCTGTATAGGAAAGGCTATCAGTCAGGAATACTGTAGAAAAATATGATTATATGCTATGTGCTATATGCCTGTCGGTGTATGCCTGCTCAGTGATTCTTTTGATAGTGTCAATGTATGATATGAGATACATGGGTTGTTAGCCAGTGGATATTTGAGTAGTTGTACAAGATTGATGGATTTATAATATGTGTTATATGCTTGTCAATGTATACTTGTTATGTGATATACATTATTATTATACTAGTCAAGGGATTTCAGTAACGAAAGGGTAGAGTGAGTTAGACGTTAAAGATAACGTCGAGTATGAATGAGATACTGAAATAGTATTATTTATGTGTAGCTACGAAGGACGTTGAGGTGAAGAACAAAGGGAAAACTAAAGTAGAGAGTTAGTATTGGTGTAGGAGATCTACCTGTTCAGCAGCTGTAGCATTCCTTTTTGAGGCAAGTAACTACTGCCTAATCTCTTTAAATTTAAGAAGTGTTTTATGAACTGTTTTATGACCCTGCGACTATTTTATTTTATCTCAACTGTTTTAAGTTATAGCCTGCCTTACTTTAACTGCTTACTTAAACTACAACCTTGTACCAGTTTTTAATTGCACTTTAAACTCTTCAATCCCTGAACTACTACTGACAGCTTATAAACCAGATTTAAAAATCTTAAACCAGTGACCTTGAACTGTGACTTATGCTATCACCATTTTCTTAACTATGTTTACTTGAATTTTAATTCTAAACTTACCCTGTTGCTATTGCCTAACTACTGCTACAATTAAATGCCTTACAACTGTTTTCAAAACATCTTGTTATACCTATGAATTGACCCTGTAACCTGACTTCACAACTATAGCTTGGTTTTGATCCCCAGTTTATGATTTCAGCTTACTTTATTACAACAGAGACTTGTTTTGAGACTTATCCTGGAATAAAAATCTACTCTGTCTAATGATCTTAAAAAAGGGATTTAAATATGAAATCCGACTTTCAAGAAGTCTTTTTCATCAAATGATTTGGTAATTTTAAAAAGGAAAGGTTTTGGTTATTATAGGAATTCCGATCAAATATGGCTTCTGCGGATTCCTATAGGTTGGAGGCGTAAGAGGCCGAGTGACGCCGGTCCAGCACTTTTTATGTAAAGACTATAATGAGATAGTCAATGACTATAATGAGATAGCCCAAGGCCAATGGCAATAAGTGCCTTTATGAGTACTCCTTATGTCCAGAGGGACTTTAGTCCGTTATGGGGACTTTACGTGGCTGATCACCCGTATTGTCTGGCGTTGTGAGAAAACTTCAACCAAAATAATTGTTTTTAAACAGTAAAGGTCCTAATGAGAGGACAGTTTTATAAACGATTTGAACAGTAAAGGTCCTAATGAGAGGACAGTTTTATAAATGATTTGAAAAGCAAGGTCCTAATGAGAGGACAGTTTTATAAATGATTTGAAAAGCAAGGTCCTAATGAGAGGACGGTTTTATAAAATGTTTTGAAAGAATCAGTCCTAATGAAAGGACAGTTTTATACAACTGATCTTTGAAATGATTAATAATGAAAATTGAAATGCCCTGTTATATCATGCCCTTTACAGCTTAAACTGTCAGACATATCTTGACTTGACTTTGTTTCAATTGCTATATATTACTTCCTGTTATCCATCTAACCCTGCAGATTATTCTTATACTTGGAAATGTTTATTGCTTCTAGTTTCTTAATACCTTGCACCAGTTATTAAAATTATCTAACCTTGCCAGTGGATTTATAAAAGAAAGTCTTGCGAATAATGAATACCCTGAATGAAATTTTGATTATAGTTATGGGACAATGAGGTCCAGCAATGATTTTTAAAGCATGGTTTTGAGAAAAGACTTTTCAAATTATATATAAGCCTGTAGAACTGTTTTTTTTAACCCACATGGTTACTTGCTGAGCTTTTGTGGCTCATTCTTTTATTTTCTAACTTCTACAGCTTTTGAGAATCATGGAACGTATTAAGCAGACTGCGAGGAAGAATACCTCCTTTCTTAATTATGCTAGGCTGGCTGAGATTGAACAGGTAGGATCGAGGCTGAGTTAGAAGGAAAAGACCTTGTTAAGTCTTAAGTGTTCATGTTGATAGACTTTTGTCAGATGATTCAGAGTTGTAATAATATTTATTTTGGTTATGTAATTAATGAATTTAGAGTTGTGCTTGTTTCATACCATTACCTGTTAAAGGTCCAGGGTAATAGTTGGGGTCATGTATATCTATATTTGTGATTGTTTATATTTATATAGGATGTATGCATGTAGAGTGTTAGTGACGCCCTGATCTAGACCCCGGGTCGGGAGGGCGTTACACTAGAACAGTTTACAAGTTATTTGCATGTTCAAATGAGTCAAGGATGAAGCTACCACTTGTTTGCAAGTTCGAACGAGTCAAGAATGATCATACAAGAGTTTACAAGTTGTTTCCATATTCAAATGAGTCAAGAATGAAGCCACAAGTTATTTCCATGTTCGAACGAGTCAAGAATGAAGCCACATGTTGTTACGAATTAGGTTCATCTTCAAATGAGCCAAGAATGGTCCCAGAAGAGTTATGTTGTTTCCATGTTCAACGGAGTGAAGAATGTAGCTTATGAATTCGTTTCATGTTAAAATAAGCTAAGAATTGTCCTACATCAGTTTACAAGTTGTTTCCATGTGCAAACTAGTCAATAATGAAGATACAAGTTCGAACGAGTCAAGAAACATGTTACAAGAGTTTACAAGTAGTTTCCAAGTTCAAACGGGTCAAGAATGAAGTTACAAGTTGTTTTCACGGTTAAACGAGTCGAGAATGAAGCTATAAGTTGTTTCCAAGCTCGAACGAGTCAAGAATAATGCTACAAGAGGTTACAAGTTGTTTCCAAGTTCAAACAAGTCAAGATGAAGCTACAAGTTATTTCCATGTTCGAACGAGTCAAAAATGAAGCCTCAAATTGTTACGAATTGGTTTCATGTTCGAATGAGCCAAGAATGGTCCTACAAGAGTGTACAAGTTGTTTCCATGATAAACGAGTCAAAAATGAAGCTATAAGTTATTTTCAAGTTCAAACATGTCAAGAATGATGCTAGAAGAGTTTACAAGTTATTTGCATGTTCAAATGAGTCAAGGATGAAGCTACCACTTGTTTGCAAGTTCGAACGAGTCAAGAATGATCATACAAGAGTTTACAAGTTGTTTCCATATTCAAATGAGTCAAGAATGAAGCCACAAGTTCTTTCCATGTTCGAACGAGTCAAGAATGAAGCCACATGTTGTTACGAATTAGGTTCATGATCAAATGAGCCAAGAATGGTCCCATAAGAGTTATGTTGTTTCCACGTTCAACGGAGTCAAGAATGAAGCTTACGATTTCGTTTCATGTTAAAATAAGCCAAGAATGGTCCTACATGAGTTTACAAGTTGTTTCCATGTGCAAACGAGTCAATAATGAAGATACAAGTTCGAACGTGTCAAGAAAGATACTACAAGAGTTTACAAGTAGTTTCCAAGTTCAAACGGGTCAAGAATGAAGCTACAAGTTGTTTTCACGGTTAAACTAGTCGAGAATGAAGCTATAAGTTGTTTCCAAGCTCGAACGAGTCAAGAATAATGCTACAAGAGGTTACAAGTTGTTTCCATGTTCAAACAAGTCAAGATGAAGCTACAAGTTATTTCCATGTTCGAACGAGTCAAAAATGAAGCCTCAAATTGTTACGAATTGGTTTCATGTTCGAATGATGCAAGAATGGTCCTACAAGAGTTTACAAGTTGTTTCCATGATAAACGAGTTAAAAATGAAGCTATAAGTTGTTTTCAAGTTCAAACATGTCAAGAATGATGCTAGAAGAGTTTACAAGTTATTTGCATGTTCAAATGAGTCAAGGATGAAGCTACAACTTGTTTGCAATTTCGAACGAGTCAAGAATGATCATACAAGAGTTTACAAGTTGTTTCCATATTCAAATGAGTCAAGAATGAAGCCACAAGTTCTTTCCATGTTCGAACGAGTCAAGAATGAAGCCACATGTTGTTACGAATTAGGTTCATGATCAAATGAGCCAAGAATGGTCCCATAAGAGTTATGTTGTTTCCACGTTCAACGGAGTCAAGAATGAAGCTTACGATTTCGTTTCATGTTAAAATAAGCCTAGAATGGTCCTACATGAGTTTACAAGTTGTTTCCATGTGCAAACGAGTCAATAATGAAGATACAAGTTCGAACGTGTCAAGAAAGATACTACAAGAGTTTACAAGTAGTTTCCAAGTTCAAACGGGTCAAGAATGAAGCTACAAGTTGTTTTCACGGTTAAACTAGTCGAGAATGAAGCTATAAGTTGTTTCCAAGCTCGAACGAGTCAAGAATAATGCTACAAGAGGTTACAAGTTGTTTCCATGTTCAAACAAGTCAAGATGAAGCTACAAGTTATTTCCATGTTCGAACGAGTCAAAAATGAAGCCTCAAATTGTTACGTATTGGTTTCATGTTCGAATGATGCAAGAATGGTCCTACAAGAGTTTACAAGTTGTTTCCATGATAAACGAGTCAAAAATGAAGCTATAAGTTGTTTTCAAGTTCAAACATGTCAAGAATGATGCTAGAAGAGTTTACAAGTTATTTGCATGTTCAAATGAGTCAAGGATGAAGCTACAACTTGTTTGCAAGTTCGAACGAGTCAAGAATGATCATACAAGAGTTTACAAGTTGTTTCCATATTCAAATGAGTCAAGAATGAAGCCACAAGTTCTTTCCATGTTCGAACGAGTCAAGAATGAAGCCACATGTTGTTACGAATTAGGTTCATGATCAAATGAGCCAAGAATGGTCCCATAAGAGTTATGTTGTTTCCACGTTCAACGGAGTCAAGAATGAAGCTTACGATTTCGTTTCATGTTAAAATAAGCCAAGAATGGTCCTACATGAGTTTACAAGTTGTTTCCATGTGCAAACGAGTCAATAATGAAGATACAAGTTCGAACGTGTCAAGAAAGATACTACAAGAGTTTACAAGTAGTTTCCAAGTTCAAACGGGTCAAGAATGAAGCTACAAGTTGTTTTCACGGTTAAACTAGTCGAGAATGAAGCTATAAGTTGTTTCCAAGCTCGAACGAGTCAAGAATAATGCTACAAGAGGTTACAAATTGTTTCCATGTTCAAACAAGTCAAGATGAAGCTACAAGTTATTTCCATGTTCGAACGAGTCAAAAATGAAGCCTCAAATTGTTACGAATTGGTTTCATGTTCGAATGATGCAAGAATGGTCCTACAAGAGTTTACAAGTTGTTTCCATGATAAACGAGTTAAAAATGAAGCTATAAGTTGTTTTCAAGTTCAAACATGTCAAGAATGATGCTAGAAGAGTTTACAAGTTATTTGCATGTTCAAATGAGTCAAGGATGAAGCTACAACTTGTTTGCAATTTCGAACGAGTCAAGAATGATCATACAAGAGTTTACAAGTTGTTTCCATATTCAAATGAGTCAAGAATGAAGCCACAAGTTCTTTCCATGTTCGAACGAGTCAAGAATGAAGCCACATGTTGTTACGAATTAGGTTCATGATCAAATGAGCCAAGAATGGTCCCATAAGAGTTATGTTGTTTCCACGTTCAACGGAGTCAAGAATGAAGCTTACGATTTCGTTTCATGTTAAAATAAGCCAAGAATGGTCCTACATGAGTTTACAAGTTGTTTCCATGTGCAAACGAGTCAATAATGAAGATACAAGTCCGAACGTGTCAAGAAAGATACTACAAGAGTTTACAAGTAGTTTCCAAGTTCAAACTGGTCAAGAATGAAGCTACAAGTTGTTTTCACGGTTAAACTAGTCGAGAATGAAGCTATAAGTTGTTTCCAAGCTCGAACGAGTCAAGAATAATGCTACAAGAGGTTACAAGTTGTTTCCATGTTCAAACAAGTCAAGATGAAGCTACAAGTTATTTCCATGTTCGAACGAGTCAAAAATGAAGCCTCAAATTGTTACGAATTGGTTTCATGTTCGAATGATGCAAGAATGGTCCTACAAGAGTTTACAAGTTGTTTCCATGATAAACGAGTCAAAAATGAAGCTATAAGTTGTTTTCAAGTTCAAACATGTCAAGAATGATGCTAGAAGAGTTTACAAGTTATTTGCATGTTCAAATGAGTCAAGGATGAAGCTACAACTTGTTTGCAAGTTCGAACGAGTCAAGAATGATCATACAAGAGTTTACAAGTTGTTTCCATATTCAAATGAGTCAAGAATGAAGCCACAAGTTCTTTCCATGTTCGAACGAGTCAAGAATGAAGCCACATGTTGTTACGAATTAGGTTCATGATCAAATGAGCCAAGAATGGTCCCATAAGAGTTATGTTGTTTCCACGTTCAACGGAGTCAAGAATGAAGCTTACGATTTCGTTTCATGTTAAAATAAGCCAAGAATGGTCCTACATGAGTTTACAAGTTGTTTCCATGTGCAAACGAGTCAATAATGAAGATACAAGTTCGAACGTGTCAAGAAAGATACTACAAGAGTTTACAAGTAGTTTCCAAGTTCAAACGGGTCAAGAATGAAGCTACAAGTTGTTTTCACGGTTAAACTAGTCGAGAATGAAGCTATAAGTTGTTTCCAAGCTCGAACGAGTCAAGAATAATGCTACAAGAGGTTACAAGTTGTTTCCATGTTCAAATAAGTCAAGATGAAGCTACAAGTTATTTCCATGTTCGAACGAGTCAAAAATGAAGCCTCAAATTGTTACGAATTGGTTTCATGTTCGAATGAGCCAAGAATGGTCCTACAAGAGTTTACAAGTTGTTTCCATGATAAACGAGTCAAAAATGAAGCTATAAGTTGTTTTCAAGTTCAAACATGTCAAGAATGATGCTAGAAGAGTTTACAAGTTATTTGCATGTTCAAATGAGTCAAGGATGAAGCTACAACTTGTTTGCAAATTCGAACGAGTCAAGAATGATCATACAAGAGTTTACAAGTTGTTTCCATATTCAAATGAGTCAAGAATGAAGCCACAAGTTCTTTCCATGTTCGAACGAGTCAAGAATGAAGCCACATGTTGTTACGAATTCATGATCAAATGAGCCAAGAATGGTCCCATAAGAGTTATGTTGTTTCCACGTTCAACGGAGTCAAGAATGAAGCTTACGATTTCGTTTCATGTTAAAATAAGCCAAGAATGGTCCTACATGAGTTTACAAGTTGTTTCCATGTGCAAACGAGTCAATAATGAAGATACAAGTCCGAACGTGTCAAGAAAGATACTACAAGAGTTTACAAGTAGTTTCCAAGTTCAAACGGGTCAAGAATGAAGCTACAAGTTGTTTTCACGGTTAAACTAGTCGAGAATGAAGCTATAAGTTGTTTCCAAGCTCGAACGAGTCAAGAATAATGCTACAAGAGGTTACAAGTTGTTTCCATGTTCAAACAAGTCAAGATGAAGCTACAAGTTATTTCCATGTTCGAACGAGTCAAAAATGAAGCCTCAAATTGTTACGAATTGGTTTCATGTTCGAATGATGCAAGAATGGTCCTACAAGAGTTTACAAGTTGTTTCCATGATAAACGAGTCAAAAATGAAGCTATAAGTTGTTTTCAAGTTCAAACATGTCAAGAATGATGCTAGAAGAGTTTACAAGTTATTTGCATGTTCAAATGAGTCAAGGATGAAGCTACAACTTGTTTGCAAGTTCGAACGAGTCAAGAATGATCATACAAGAGTTTACAAGTTGTTTCCATATTCAAATGAGTCAAGAATGAAGCCACAAGTTCTTTCCATGTTCGAACGAGTCAAGAATGAAGCCACATGTTGTTACGAATTCATGATCAAATGAGCCAAGAATGGTCCCGTAAGAGTTATGTTGTTTCCACGTTCAACGGAGTCAAGAATGAAGCTTACGATTTCGTTTCATGTTAAAATAAGCCAAGAATGGTCCTACATGAGTTTACAAGTTGTTTCCATGTGCAAACGAGTCAATAATGAAGATACAAGTTCGAACGTGTCAAGAAAGATACTACAAGAGTTTACAAGTAGTTTCCAAGTTCAAACGGGTCAAGAATGAAGCTACAAGTTGTTTTCACGGTTAAACTAGTCGAGAATGAAGCTATAAGTTGTTTCCAAGCTCGAACGAGTCAAGAATAATGCTACAAGAGGTTACAAGTTGTTTCCATGTTCAAACAAGTCAAGATGAAGCTACAAGTTATTTCCATGTTCGAACGAGTCAAAAATGAAGCCTCAAATTGTTACGAATTGGTTTCATGTTCGAATGATGCAAGAATGGTCCTACAAGAGTTTACAAGTTGTTTCCATGATAAACGAGTCAAAAATGAAGCTATAAGTTGTTTTCAAGTTCAAACATGTCAAGAATGATGCTAGAAGAGTTTACAAGTTATTTGCATGTTCAAATGAGTCAAGGATGAAGTTACAACTTGTTTGCAAGTTCGAACGAGTCAAGAATGATCATACAAGAGTTTACAAGTTGTTTCCATATTCAAATGAGTCAAGAATGAAGCCACAAGTTCTTTCCATGTTCGAACGAGTCAAGAATGAAGCCACATGTTGTTACGAATTAGGTTCATGATCAAATGAGCCAAGAATGGTCCCATAAGAGTTATGTTGTTTCCACGTTCAACGGAGTCAAGAATGAAGCTTACGATTTCGTTTCATGTTAAAATAAGCCAAGAATGGTCCTACATGAGTTTACAAGTTGTTTCCATGTGCAAACGAGTCAATAATGAAGATACAAGTTCGAACGTGTCAAGAAAGATACTACAAGAGTTTACAAGTAGTTTCCAAGTTCAAACGGGTCAAGAATGAAGCTACAAGTTGTTTTCACGGTTAAACTAGTCGAGAATGAAGCTATAAGTTGTTTCCAAGCTCGAACGAGTCAAGAATAATGCTACAAGAGGTTACAAGTTGTTTCCATGTTCAAACAAGTCAAGATGAAGCTACAAGTTATTTCCATGTTCGAACGAGTCAAAAATGAAGCCTCAAATTGTTACGAATTGGTTTCATGTTCGAATGATGCAAGAATGGTCCTACAAGAGTTTACAAGTTGTTTCCATGATAAACGAGTCAAAAATGAAGCTATAAGTTGTTTTCAAGTTCAAACATGTCAAGAATGATGCTAGAAGAGTTTACAAGTTATTTGCATGTTCAAATGAGTCAAGGATGAAGTTACAACTTGTTTGCAAGTTCGAACGAGTCAAGAATGATCATACAAGAGTTTACAAGTTGTTTCCATATTCAAATGAGTCAAGAATGAAGCCACAAGTTCTTTCCATGTTCGAACGAGTCAAGAATGAAGCCACATGTTGTTACGAATTAGGTTCATGATCAAATGAGCCAAGAATGGTCCCATAAGAGTTATGTTGTTTCCACGTTCAACGGAGTCAAGAATGAAGCTTACGATTTCGTTTCATGTTAAAATAAGCCAAGAATGGTCCTACATGAGTTTACAAGTTGTTTCCATGTGCAAACGAGTCAATAATGAAGATACAAGTTCGAACGTGTCAAGAAAGATACTACAAGAGTTTACAAGTAGTTTCCAAGTTCAAACGGGTCAAGAATGAACCTACAAGTTGTTTTCACGGTTAAACTAGTCGAGAATGAAGCTATAAGTTGTTTCCAAGCTCGAACGAGTCAAGAATAATGCTACAAGAGGTTACAAGTTGTTTCCATGTTCAAACAAGTCAAGATGAAGCTACAAGTTATTTCCATGTTCGAACGAGTCAAAAATGAAGCCTCAAATTGTTACGAATTGGTTTCATGTTCGAATGATGCAAGAATGGTCCTACAAGAGTTTACAAGTTGTTTCCATGATAAACGAGTCAAAAATGAAGCTATAAGTTGTTTTCAAGTTCAAACATGTCAAGAATGATGCTAGAAGAGTTTACAAGTTATTTGCATGTTCAAATGAGTCAAGGATGAAGCTACAACTTGTTTGCAAGTTCGAACGAGTCAAGAATGATCATACAAGAGTTTACAAGTTGTTTCCATATTCAAATGAGTCAAGAATGAAGCCACAAGTTCTTTCCATGTTCGAACGAGTCAAGAATGAAGCCACATGTTGTTACGAATTCATGATCAAATGAGCCAAGAATGGTCCCGTAAGAGTTATGTTGTTTCCACGTTCAACGGAGTCAAGAATGAAGCTTACGATTTCGTTTCATGTTAAAATAAGCCAAGAATGGTCCTACATGAGTTTACAAGTTGTTTCCATGTGCAAACGAGTCAATAATGAAGATACAAGTTCGAACGTGTCAAGAAAGATACTACAAGAGTTTACAAGTAGTTTCCAAGTTCAAACGGGTCAAGAATGAAGCTACAAGTTGTTTTCACGGTTAAACTAGTCGAGAATGAAGCTATAAGTTGTTTCCAAGCTCGAACGAGTCAAGAATAATGCTACAAGAGGTTACAAGTTGTTTCCATGTTCAAACAAGTCAAGATGAAGCTACAAGTTATTTCCATGTTCGAACGAGTCAAAAATGAAGCCTCAAATTGTTACGAATTGGTTTCATGTTCGAATGATGCAAGAATGGTCCTACAAGAGTTTACAAGTTGTTTCCATGATAAACGAGTCAAAAATGAAGCTATAAGTTGTTTTCAAGTTCAAACATGTCAAGAATGATGCTAGAAGAGTTTACAAGTTATTTGCATGTTCAAATGAGTCAAGGATGAAGTTACAACTTGTTTGCAAGTTCGAACGAGTCAAGAATGATCATACAAGAGTTTACAAGTTGTTTCCATATTCAAATGAGTCAAGAATGAAGCCACAAGTTCTTTCCATGTTCGAACGAGTCAAGAATGAAGCCACATGTTGTTACGAATTAGGTTCATGATCAAATGAGCCAAGAATGGTCCCATAAGAGTTATGTTGTTTCCACGTTCAACGGAGTCAAGAATGAAGCTTACGATTTCGTTTCATGTTAAAATAAGCCAAGAATGGTCCTACATGAGTTTACAAGTTGTTTCCATGTGCAAACGAGTCAATAATGAAGATACAAGTTCGAACGTGTCAAGAAAGATACTACAAGAGTTTACAAGTAGTTTCCAAGTTCAAACGGGTCAAGAATGAAGCTACAAGTTGTTTTCACGGTTAAACTAGTCGAGAATGAAGCTATAAGTTGTTTCCAAGCTCGAACGAGTCAAGAATAATGCTACAAGAGGTTACAAGTTGTTTCCATGTTCAAACAAGTCAAGATGAAGCTACAAGTTATTTCCATGTTCGAACGAGTCAAAAATGAAGCCTCAAATTGTTACGAATTGGTTTCATGTTCGAATGATGCAAGAATGGTCCTACAAGAGTTTACAAGTTGTTTCCATGATAAACGAGTCAAAAATGAAGCTATAAGTTGTTTTCAAGTTCAAACATGTCAAGAATGATGCTAGAAGAGTTTACAAGTTATTTGCATGTTCAAATGAGTCAAGGATGAAGTTACAACTTGTTTGCAAGTTCGAACGAGTCAAGAATGATCATACAAGAGTTTACAAGTTGTTTCCATATTCAAATGAGTCAAGAATGAAGCCACAAGTTCTTTCCATGTTCGAACGAGTCAAGAATGAAGCCACATGTTGTTACGAATTAGGTTCATGATCAAATGAGCCAAGAATGGTCCCATAAGAGTTATGTTGTTTCCACGTTCAACGGAGTCAAGAATGAAGCTTACGATTTCGTTTCATGTTAAAATAAGCCAAGAATTGTCCTACATGAGTTTACAAGTTGTTTCCATGTGCAAACGAGTCAATAATGAAGATACAAGTTCGAACGTGTCAAGAAAGATACTACAAGAGTTTACAAGTAGTTTCCAAGTTCAAACGGGTCAAGAATGAAGCTACAAGTTGTTTTCACGGTTAAACTAGTCGAGAATGAAGCTATAAGTTGTTTCCAAGCTCGAACGAGTCAAGAATAATGCTACAAGAGGTTACAAGTTGTTTCCATGTTCAAACAAGTCAAGATGAAGCTACAAGTTATTTCCATGTTCGAACGAGTCAAAAATGAAGCCTCAAATTGTTACGAATTGGTTTCATGTTCGAATGATGCAAGAATGGTCCTACAAGAGTTTACAAGTTGTTTCCATGATAAACGAGTCAAAAATGAAGCTATAAGTTGTTTTCAAGTTCAAACATGTCAAGAATGATGCTAGAAGAGTTTACAAGTTATTTGCATGTTCAAATGAGTCAAAGATGAAGCTACAACTTGTTTGCAAGTTCGAACGAGTCAAGAATGATCATACAAGAGTTTACAAGTTGTTTCCATATTCAAATGAGTCAAGAATGAAGCCACAAGTTCTTTCCATGTTCGAACGAGTCAAGAATGAAGCCACATGTTGTTACGAATTAGGTTCATGATCAAATGAGCCAAGAATGGTCCCATAAGAGTTATGTTGTTTCCACGTTCAACGGAGTCAAGAATGAAGCTTACGATTTCGTTTCATGTTAAAATAAGCCAAGAATGGTCCTACATGAGTTTACAAGTTGTTTCCATGTGCAAACGAGTCAATAATGAAGATACAAGTTCGAACGTGTCAAGAAAGATACTACAAGAGTTTACAAGTAGTTTCCAAGTTCAAACGGGTCAAGAATGAACCTACAAGTTGTTTTCACGGTTAAACTAGTCGAGAATGAAGCTATAAGTTGTTTCCAAGCTCGAACGAGTCAAGAATAATGCTACAAGAGGTTACAAGTTGTTTCCATGTTCAAACAAGTCAAGATGAAGCTACAAGTTATTTCCATGTTCGAACGAGTCAAAAATGAAGCTTCAAATTGTTACGAATTGGTTTCATGTTCGAATGATGCAAGAATGGTCCTACAAGAGTTTACAAGTTGTTTCCATGATAAACGAGTCAAAAATGAAGCTATAAGTTGTTTTCAAGTTCAAACATGTCAAGAATGATGCTAGAAGAGTTTACAAGTTATTTGCATGTTCAAATGAGTCAAGGATGAAGCTACAACTTGTTTGCAAGTTCGAACGAGTCAAGAATGATCATACAAGAGTTTACAAGTTGTTTCCATATTCAAATGAGTCAAGAATGAAGCCACAAGTTCTTTCCATGTTCGAACGAGTCAAGAATGAAGCCACATGTTGTTACGAATTAGGTTCATGATCAAATGAGCCAAGAATGGTCCCATAAGAGTTATGTTGTTTCCACGTTCAACGGAGTCAAGAATGAAGCTTACGATTTCGTTTCATGTTAAAATAAGCCAAGAATGGTCCTACATGAGTTTACAAGTTGTTTCCATGTGCAAACGAGTCAATAATGAAGATACAAGTTCGAACGTGTCAAGAAAGATACTACAAGAGTTTACAAGTAGTTTCCAAGTTCAAACGGGTCAAGAATGAAGCTACAAGTTGTTTTCACGGTTAAACTAGTCGAGAATGAAGCTATAAGTTGTTTCCAAGCTCGAACGAGTCAAGAATAATGCTACAAGAGGTTACAAGTTGTTTCCATGTTCAAACAAGTCAAGATGAAGCTACAAGTTATTTCCATGTTCGAACGAGTCAAAAATGAAGCCTCAAATTGTTACGAATTGGTTTCATGTTCGAATGAGCCAAGAATGGTCCTACAAGAGTTTACAAGTTGTTTCCATGATAAACGAGTCAAAAATGAAGCTATAAGTTGTTTTCAAGTTCAAACATGTCAAGAATGATGCTAGAAGAGTTTACAAGTTATTTGCATGTTCAAATGAGTCAAGGATGAAGCTACAACTTGTTTGCAAGTTCGAACGAGTCAAGAATGATCATACAAGAGTTTACAAGTTGTTTCCATATTCAAATGAGTCAAGAATGAAGCCACAAGTTCTTTCCATGTTCGAACGAGTCAAGAATGAAGCCACATGTTGTTACGAATTAGGTTCATGATCAAATGAGCCAAGAATGGTCCCATAAGAGTTATGTTGTTTCCACGTTCAACGGAGTCAAGAATGAAGCTTACGATTTCGTTTCATGTTAAAATAAGCCAAGAATGGTCCTACATGAGTTTACAAGTTGTTTCCATGTGCAAACGAGTCAATAATGAAGATACAAGTTCGAACGTGTCAAGAAAGATACTACAAGAGTTTACAAGTAGTTTCCAAGTTCAAACGGGTCAAGAATGAAGCTACAAGTTGTTTTCACGGTTAAACTAGTCGAGAATGAAGCTATAAGTTGTTTCCAAGCTCGAACGAGTCAAGAATAATGCTACAAGAGGTTACAAGTTGTTTCCATGTTCAAACAAGTCAAGATGAAGCTACAAGTTATTTCCATGTTCGAACGAGTCAAAAATGAAGCCTCAAATTGTTACGAATTGGTTTCATGTTCGAATGAGCCAAGAATGGTCCTACAAGAGTTTACAAGTTGTTTCCATGATAAACGAGTCAAAAATGAAGCTATAAGTTGTTTTCAAGTTCAAACATGTCAAGAATGATGCTAGAAGAGTTTACAAGTTATTTGCATGTTCAAATGAGTCAAGGATGAAGCTACAACTTGTTTGCAAGTTCGAACGAGTCAAGAATGATCATACAAGAGTTTACAAGTTGTTTCCATATTCAAATGAGTCAAGAATGAAGCCACAAGTTCTTTCCATGTTCGAACGAGTCAAGAATGAAGCCACATGTTGTTACGAATTCATGATCAAATGAGCCAAGAATGGTCCCGTAAGAGTTATGTTGTTTCCACGTTCAACGGAGTCAAGAATGAAGCTTACGATTTCGTTTCATGTTAAAATAAGCCAAGAATGGTCCTACATGAGTTTACAAGTTGTTTCCATGTGCAAACGAGTCAATAATGAAGATACAAGTTCGAACGTGTCAAGAAAGATACTACAAGAGTTTACAAGTAGTTTCCAAGTTCAAACGGGTCAAGAATGAAGCTACAAGTTGTTTTCACGGTTAAACTAGTCGAGAATGAAGCTATAAGTTGTTTCCAAGCTCGAACGAGTCAAGAATAATGCTACAAGAGGTTACAAGTTGTTTCCATGTTCAAACAAGTCAAGATGAAGCTACAAGTTATTTCCATGTTCGAACGAGTCAAAAATGAAGCCTCAAATTGTTACGAATTGGTTTCATGTTCGAATGATGCAAGAATGGTCCTACAAGAGTTTACAAGTTGTTTCCATGATAAACGAGTCAAAAATGAAGCTATAAGTTGTTTTCAAGTTCAAACATGTCAAGAATGATGCTAGAAGAGTTTACAAGTTATTTGCATGTTCAAATGAGTCAAGGATGAAGTTACAACTTGTTTGCAAGTTCGAACGAGTCAAGAATGATCATACAAGAGTTTACAAGTTGTTTCCATATTCAAATGAGTCAAGAATGAAGCCACAAGTTCTTTCCATGTTCGAACGAGTCAAGAATGAAGCCACATGTTGTTACGAATTAGGTTCATGATCAAATGAGCCAAGAATGGTCCCATAAGAGTTATGTTGTTTCCACGTTCAACGGAGTCAAGAATGAAGCTTACGATTTCGTTTCATGTTAAAATAAGCCAAGAATGGTCCTACATGAGTTTACAAGTTGTTTCCATGTGCAAACGAGTCAATAATGAAGATACAAGTTCGAACGTGTCAAGAAAGATACTACAAGAGTTTACAAGTAGTTTCCAAGTTCAAACGGGTCAAGAATGAAGCTACAAGTTGTTTTCACGGTTAAACTAGTCGAGAATGAAGCTATAAGTTGTTTCCAAGCTCGAACGAGTCAAGAATAATGCTACAAGAGGTTACAAGTTGTTTCCATGTTCAAACAAGTCAAGATGAAGCTACAAGTTATTTCCATGTTCGAACGAGTCAAAAATGAAGCCTCAAATTGTTACGAATTGGTTTCATGTTCGAATGATGCAAGAATGGTCCTACAAGAGTTTACAAGTTGTTTCCATGATAAACGAGTCAAAAATGAAGCTATAAGTTGTTTTCAAGTTCAAACATGTCAAGAATGATGCTAGAAGAGTTTACAAGTTATTTGCATGTTCAAATGAGTCAAGGATGAAGTTACAACTTGTTTGCAAGTTCGAACGAGTCAAGAATGATCATACAAGAGTTTACAAGTTGTTTCCATATTCAAATGAGTCAAGAATGAAGCCACAAGTTCTTTCCATGTTCGAACGAGTCAAGAATGAAGCCACATGTTGTTACGAATTAGGTTCATGATCAAATGAGCCAAGAATGGTCCCATAAGAGTTATGTTGTTTCCACGTTCAACGGAGTCAAGAATGAAGCTTACGATTTCGTTTCATGTTAAAATAAGCCAAGAATGGTCCTACATGAGTTTACAAGTTGTTTCCATGTGCAAACGAGTCAATAATGAAGATACAAGTTCGAACGTGTCAAGAAAGATACTACAAGAGTTTACAAGTAGTTTCCAAGTTCAAACGGGTCAAGAATGAAGCTACAAGTTGTTTTCACGGTTAAACTAGTCGAGAATGAAGCTATAAGTTGTTTCCAAGCTCGAACGAGTCAAGAATAATGCTACAAGAGGTTACAAGTTGTTTCCATGTTCAAACAAGTCAAGATGAAGCTACAAGTTATTTCCATGTTCGAACGAGTCAAAAATGAAGCCTCAAATTGTTACGAATTGGTTTCATGTTCGAATGATGCAAGAATGGTCCTACAAGAGTTTACAAGTTGTTTCCATGATAAACGAGTCAAAAATGAAGCTATAAGTTGTTTTCAAGTTCAAACATGTCAAGAATGATGCTAGAAGAGTTTACAAGTTATTTGCATGTTCAAATGAGTCAAAGATGAAGCTACAACTTGTTTGCAAGTTCGAACGAGTCAAGAATGATCATAGAAGAGTTTACAAGTTGTTTCCATATTCAAATGAGTCAAGAATGAAGCCACAAGTTCTTTCCATGTTCGAACGAGTCAAGAATGAAGCCACATGTTGTTACGAATTAGGTTCATGATCAAATGAGCCAAGAATGGTCCCATAAGAGTTATGTTGTTTCCACGTTCAACGGAGTCAAGAATGAAGCTTACGATTTCGTTTCATGTTAAAATAAGCCAAGAATGGTCCTACATGAGTTTACAAGTTGTTTCCATGTGCAAACGAGTCAATAATGAAGATACAAGTTCGAACGTGTCAAGAAAGATACTACAAGAGTTTACAAGTAGTTTCCAAGTTCAAACGGGTCAAGAATGAACCTACAAGTTGTTTTCACGGTTAAACTAGTCGAGAATGAAGCTATAAGTTGTTTCCAAGCTCGAACGAGTCAAGAATAATGCTACAAGAGGTTACAAGTTGTTTCCATGTTCAAACAAGTCAAGATGAAGCTACAAGTTATTTCCATGTTCGAACGAGTCAAAAATGAAGCTTCAAATTGTTACGAATTGGTTTCATGTTCGAATGATGCAAGAATGGTCCTACAAGAGTTTACAAGTTGTTTCCATGATAAACGAGTCAAAAATGAAGCTATAAGTTGTTTTCAAGTTCAAACATGTCAAGAATGATGCTAGAAGAGTTTACAAGTTATTTGCATGTTCAAATGAGTCAAGGATGAAGCTACAACTTGTTTGCAAGTTCGAACGAGTCAAGAATGATCATACAAGAGTTTACAAGTTGTTTCCATATTCAAATGAGTCAAGAATGAAGCCACAAGTTCTTTCCATGTTCGAACGAGTCAAGAATGAAGCCACATGTTGTTACGAATTAGGTTCATGATCAAATGAGCCAAGAATGGTCCCATAAGAGTTATGTTGTTTCCACGTTCAACGGAGTCAAGAATGAAGCTTACGATTTCGTTTCATGTTAAAATAAGCCAAGAATGGTCCTACATGAGTTTACAAGTTGTTTCCATGTGCAAACGAGTCAATAATGAAGATACAAGTTCGAACGTGTCAAGAAAGATACTACAAGAGTTTACAAGTAGTTTCCAAGTTCAAACGGGTCAAGAATGAAGCTACAAGTTGTTTTCACGGTTAAACTAGTCGAGAATGAAGCTATAAGTTGTTTCCAAGCTCGAACGAGTAAAGAATAATGCTACAAGAGGTTACAAGTTGTTTCCATGTTCAAACAAGTCAAGATGAAGCTACAAGTTATTTCCATGTTCGAACGAGTCAAAAATGAAGCCTCAAATTGTTACGAATTGGTTTCATGTTCGAATGAGCCAAGAATGGTCCTACAAGAGTTTACAAGTTGTTTCCATGATAAACGAGTCAAAAATGAAGCTATAAGTTGTTTTCAAGTTCAAACATGTCAAGAATGATGCTAGAAGAGTTTACAAGTTATTTGCATGTTCAAATGAGTCAAGGATGAAGCTACAACTTGTTTGCAAGTTCGAACGAGTCAAGAATGATCATACAAGAGTTTACAAGTTGTTTCCATATTCAAATGAGTCAAGAATGAAGCCACAAGTTCTTTCCATGTTCGAACGAGTCAAGAATGAAGCCACATGTTGTTACGAATTCATGATCAAATGAGCCAAGAATAGTCCCGTAAGAGTTATGTTGTTTCCACGTTCAACGGAGTCAAGAATGAAGCTTACGATTTCGTTTCATGTTAAAATAAGCCAAGAATGGTCCTACGTGAGTTTACAAGTTGTTTCCATGTGCAAACGAGTCAATAATGAAGATACAAGTTCGAACGTGTCAAGAAAGATACTACAAGAGTTTACAAGTAGTTTCCAAGTTCAAACGGGTCAAGAATGAAGCTACAAGTTGTTTTCACGGTTAAACTAGTCGAGAATGAAGCTATAAGTTGTTTCCAAGCTCGAACGAGTCAAGAATAATGCTACAAGAGGTTACAAGTTGTTTCCATGTTCAAACAAGTCAAGATGAAGCTACAAGTTATTTCCATGTTTGAACGAGTCAAAAATGAAGCCTCAAATTGTTACGTATTGGTTTCATGTTCGAATGATGCAAGAATGGTCCTACAAGAGTTTACAAGTTGTTTCCATGATAAACGAGTCAAAAATGAAGCTATAAGTTGTTTTCAAGTTCAAACATGTCAAGAATGATGCTAGAAGAGTTTACAAGTTATTTGCATGTTCAAATGAGTCAAGGATGAAGCTACAACTTGTTTGCAAGTTCGAACGAGTCAAGAATGATCATACAAGAGTTTACAAGTTGTTTCCATATTCAAATGAGTCAAGAATGAAGCCACAAGTTCTTTCCATGTTCGAACGAGTCAAGAATGAAGCCACATGTTGTTACGAATTAGGTTCATGATCAAATGAGCCAAGAATGGTCCCCTAAGAGTTATGTTGTTTCCACGTTCAACGGAGTCAAGAATGAAGCTTACGATTTCGTTTCATGTTAAAATAAGCCAAGAATGGTCCTACATGAGTTTACAAGTTGTTTCCATGTGCAAACGAGTCAATAATGAAGATACAAGTTCGAACGTGTCAAGAAAGATACTACAAGAGTTTACAAGTAGTTTCCAAGTTCAAACGGGTCAAGAATGAAGCTACAAGTTGTTTTCACGGTTAAACTAGTCGAGAATGAAGCTATAAGTTGTTTCCAAGCTCGAACGAGTCAAGAATAATGCTACAAGAGGTTATAAGTTGTTTCCATGTTCAAACAAGTCAAGATGAAGCTACAAGTTATTTCCATGTTCGAACGAGTCAAAAATAAAGCCTCAAATTGTTACGAATTGGTTTCATGTTCGAATGAGCCAAGAACGGTCCTACAAGAGTTTACAAGTTGTTTCCATGATAAACGAGTCAAAAATGAAGCTATAAGTTGTTTTCAAGTTCAAACATGTCAAGAATGATGCTAGAAGTGTTTACAAGTTATTTGCATGTTCAAATGAGTCAAGGATGAAGCTACAACTTGTTTGCAAGTTCGAACGAGTCAAGAATGATCATACAAGAGTTTACAAGTTGTTTCCATATTCAAATGAGTCAAGAATGAAGCCACAAGTTCTTTCCATGTTCGAACGAGTCAAGAATGAAGCCACATGTTGTTACGAATTCATGATCAAATGAGCCAAGAATGGTCCCGTAAGAGTTATGTTGTTTCCACGTTCAACGGAGTCAAGAATGAAGCTTACGATTTCGTTTCATGTTAAAATAAGCCAAGAATGGTCCTACATGAGTTTACAAGTTGTTTCCATGTGCAAACGAGTCAATAATGAAGATACAAGTTCGAACGTGTCAAGAAAGATACTACAAGAGTTTACAAGTAGTTTCCAAGTTCAAACGGGTCAAGAATGAAGCTACAAGTTGTTTTCACGGTTAAACTAGTCGAGAATGAAGCTATAAGTTGTTTCCAAGCTCGAACGAGTCAGGAATAATGCTACAAGAGGTTACAAGTTGTTTCCATGTTCAAACAAGTCAAGATGAAGCTACAAGTTATTTCCATGTTCGAACGAGTCAAAAATGAAGCCTCAAATTGTTACGTATTGGTTTCATGTTCGAATGATGCAAGAATGGTCCTACAAGAGTTTACAAGTTGTTTCCATGATAAACGAGTCAAAAATGAAGCTATAAGTTGTTTTCAAGTTCAAACATGTCAAGAATGATGCTAGAAGAGTTTACAAGTTATTTGCATGTTCAAATGAGTCAAGGATGAAGCTACAACTTGTTTGCAAGTTCGAACGAGTCAAGAATGATCATACAAGAGTTTACAAGTTATTTCCATATTCAAATGAGTCAAGAATGAAGCCACAAGTTCTTTCCATGTTCGAACGAGTCAAGAATGAAGCCACATGTTGTTACGAATTAGGTTCATGATCAAATGAGCCAAGAATGGTCCCATAAGAGTTATGTTGTTTCCACGTTCAACGGAGTCAAGAATGAACCTTACGATTTCGTTTCATGTTAAAATAAGCCAAGAATGGTCCTACATGAGTTTACAAGTTGTTTCCATGTGCAAACGAGTCAATAATGAAGATACAAGTTCGAACGTGTCAAGAAAGATACTACAAGAGTTTACAAGTAGTTTCCAAGTTCAAACGGGTCAAGAATGAAGCTACAAGTTGTTTTCACGGTTAAACTAGTCGAGAATGAAGCTATAAGTTGTTTCCAAGCTCGAACGAGTCAAGAATAATGCTACAAGAGGTTACAAGTTGTTTCCATGTTCAAACAAGTCAAGATGAAGCTACAAGTTATTTCCATGTTCGAACGAGTCAAAAATGAAGCCTCAAATTGTTACGAATTGGTTTCATGTTCGAATGAGCCAAGAATGGTCCTACAAGAGTTTACAAGTTGTTTCCATGATAAACGAGTCAAAAATGAAGCTATAAGTTGTTTTCAAGTTCAAACATGTCAAGAATGATGCTAGAAGAGTTTACAAGTTATTTGCATGTTCAAATGAGTCAAGGATGAAGCTACAACTTGTTTGCAAGTTCGAACGAGTCAAGAATGATCATACAAGAGTTTACAAGTTGTTTCCATATTCAAATGAGTCAAGAATGAAGCCACAAGTTCTTTCCATGTTCGAACGAGTCAAGAATGAAGCCACATGTTGTTACGAATTCATGATCAAATGAGCCAAGAATGGTCCCGTAAGAGTTATGTTGTTTCCACGTTCAACGGAGTCAAGAATGAAGCTTACGATTTCGTTTCATGTTAAAATAAGCCAAGAATGGTCCTACATGAGTTTACAAGTTGTTTCCATGTGCAAACGAGTCAATAATGAAGATACAAGTTCGAACGTGTCAAGAAAGATACTACAAGAGTTTACAAGTAGTTTCCAAGTTCAAACGGGTCAAGAATGAAGCTACAAGTTGTTTTCACGGTTAAACTAGTCGAGAATGAAGCTATAAGTTGTTTCCAAGCTCGAACGAGTCAAGAATAATGCTACAAGAGGTTACAAGTTGTTTCCATGTTCAAACAAGTCAAGATGAAGCTACAAGTTATTTCCATGTTCGAACGAGTCAAAAATGAAGCCTCAAATTGTTACGAATTGGTTTCATGTTCGAATGAGCCAAGAATGGTCCTACAAGAGTTTACAAGTTGTTTCCATGATAAACGAGTCAAAAATGAAGCTATAAGTTGTTTTCAAGTTCAAACATGTCAAGAATGATGCTAGAAGAGTTTACAAGTTATTTGCATGTTCAAATGAGTCAAGGATGAAGCTACAACTTGTTTGCAAGTTCGAACGAGTCAAGAATGATCATACAAGAGTTTACAAGTTGTTTCCATATTCAAATGAGTCAAGAATGAAGCCACAAGTTCTTTCCATGTTCGAACGAGTCAAGAATGAAGCCACATGTTGTTACGAATTCATGATCAAATGAGCCAAGAATGGTCCCGTAAGAGTTATGTTGTTTCCACGTTCAACGGAGTCAAGAATGAAGCTTACGATTTCGTTTCCTGTTAAAATAAGCCAAGAATGGTCCTACATGAGTTTACAAGTTGTTTCCATGTGCAAACGAGTCAATAATGAAGATACAAGTTCGAACGTGTCAAGAAAGATACTACAAGAGTTTACAAGTAGTTTCCAAGTTCAAACGGGTCAAGAATGAAGCTACAAGTTGTTTTCACGGTTAAACTAGTCGAGAATGAAGCTATAAGTTGTTTCCAAGCTCGAACGAGTCAAGAATAATGCTACAAGAGGTTACAAGTTGTTTCCATGTTCAAACAAGTCAAGATGAAGCTACAAGTTATTTCCATGTTCGAACGAGTCAAAAATGAAGCCTCAAATTGTTACGAATTGGTTTCATGTTCGAATGAGCCAAGAATGGTCCTACAAGAGTTTACAAGTTGTTTCCATGATAAACGAGTCAAAAATGAAGCTATAAGTTGTTTTCAAGTTCAAACATGTCAAGAATGATGCTAGAAGAGTTTACAAGTTATTTGCATGTTCAAATGAGTCAAGGATGAAGCTACAACTTGTTTGCAAGTTCGAACGAGTCAAGAATGATCATACAAGAGTTTACAAGTTGTTTCCATATTCAAATGAGTCAAGAATGAAGCCACAAGTTCTTTCCATGTTCGAACGAGTCAAGAATGAAGCCACATGTTGTTACGAATTCATGATCAAATGAGCCAAGAATGGTCCCGTAAGAGTTATGTTGTTTCCACGTTCAACGGAGTCAAGAATGAAGCTTACGATTTCGTTTCATGTTAAAATAAGCCAAGAATGGTCCTACATGAGTTTACAAGTTGTTTCCATGTGCAAACGAGTCAATAATGAAGATACAAGTTCGAACGTGTCAAGAAAGATACTACAAGAGTTTACAAGTAGTTTCCAAGTTCAAACGGGTCAAGAATGAAGCTACAAGTTGTTTTCACGGTTAAACTAGTCGAGAATGAAGCTATAAGTTGTTTCCAAGCTCGAACGAGTCCAGAATAATGCTACAAGAGGTTACAAGTTGTTTCCATGTTCAAACAAGTCAAGATGAAGCTACAAGTTATTTCCATGTTCGAACGAGTCAAAAATGAAGCCTCAAATTGTTACGAATTGGTTTCATGTTCGAATGAGCCAAGAATGGTCCTACAAGAGTTTACAAGTTGTTTCCATGATAAACGAGTCAAAAATGAAGCTATAAGTTGTTTTCAAGTTCAAACATGTCAAGAATGATGCTAGAAGAGTTTACAAGTTATTTGCATGTTCAAATGAGTCAAGGATGAAGCTACAACTTGTTTGCAAGTTCGAACGAGTCAAGAATGATCATACAAGAGTTTACAAGTTGTTTCCATATTCAAATGAGTCAAGAATGAAGCCACAAGTTCTTTCCATGTTCGAACGAGTCAAGAATGAAGCCACATGTTGTTACGAATTCATGATCAAATGAGCCAAGAATGGTCCCGTAAGAGTTATGTTGTTTCCACGTTCAACGGAGTCAAGAATGAAGCTTACGATTTCGTTTCATGTTAAAATAAGCCAAGAATGGTCCTACATGAGTTTACAAGTTGTTTCCATGTGCAAACGAGTCAATAATGAAGATACAAGTTCGAACGTGTCAAGAAAGATACTACAAGAGTTTACAAGTAGTTTCCAAGTTCAAACGGGTCAAGAATGAAGCTACATGTTGTTTTCACGGTTAAACTAGTCGAGAATGAAGCTATAAGTTGTTTCCAAGCTCGAACGAGTCAAGAATAATGCTACAAGAGGTTACAAGTTGTTTCCATGTTCAAACAAGTCAAGATGAAGCTACAAGTTATTTCCATGTTCGAACGAGTCAAAAATGAAGCCTCAAATTGTTACGAATTGGTTTCATGTTCGAATGATGCAAGAATGGTCCTACAAGAGTTTACAAGTTGTTTCCATGATAAACGAGTCAAAAATGAAGCTATAAGTTGTTTTCAAGTTCAAACATGTCAAGAATGATGCTAGAAGAGTTTACAAGTTATTTGCATGTTCAAATGAGTCAAGGATGAAGCTACAACTTGTTTGCAAGTTCGAACGAGTCAAGAATGATCATACAAGAGTTTACAAGTTGTTTCCATATTCAAATGAGTCAAGAATGAAGCCACAAGTTCTTTCCATGTTCGAACGAGTCAAGAATGAAGCCACATGTTGTTACGAATTAGGTTCATGATCAAATGAGCCAAGAATGGTCCCATAAGAGTTATGTTGTTTCCACGTTCAACGGAGTCAAGAATGAAGCTTACGATTTCGTTTCATGTTAAAATAAGCCAAGAATGGTCCTACATGAGTTTACAAGTTGTTTCCATGTGCAAACGAGTCAATAATGAAGATACAAGTTCGAACGTGTCAAGAAAGATACTACAAGAGTTTACAAGTAGTTTCCAAGTTCAAACGGGTCAAGAATGAAGCTACAAGTTGTTTTCACGGTTAAACTAGTCGAGAATAAAGCTATAAGTTGTTTCCAAGCTCGAACGAGTCAAGAATAATGCTACAAGAGGTTACAAGTTGTTTCCATGTTCAAACAAGTCAAGATGAAGCTACAAGTTATTTCCATGTTCGAACGAGTCAAAAATGAAGCCTCAAATTGTTACGAATTGGTTTCATGTTCGAATGAGCCAAGAATGGTCCTACAAGAGTTTACAAGTTGTTTCCATGATAAACGAGTCAAAAATGAAGCTATAAGTTGTTTTCAAGTTCAAACATGTCAAGAATGATGCTAGAAGAGTTTACAAGTTATTTGCATGTTCAAATGAGTCAAGGATGAAGCTACAACTTGTTTGCAAGTTCGAACGAGTCAAGAATGATCATACAAGAGTTTACAAGTTGTTTCCATATTCAAATGAGTCAAGAATGAAGCCACAAGTTCTTTCCATGTTCGAACGAGTCAAGAATGAAGCCACATGTTGTTACGAATTCATGATCAAATGAGCCAAGAATGGTCCCGTAAGAGTTATGTTGTTTCCACGTTCAACGGAGTCAAGAATGAAGCTTACGATTTCGTTTCATGTTAAAATAAGCCAAGAATGGTCCTACATGAGTTTACAAGTTGTTTCCATGTGCAAACGAGTCAATAATGAAGATACAAGTTCGAACGTGTCAAGAAAGATACTACAAGAGTTTACAAGTAGTTTCCAAGTTCAAACGGGTCAAGAATGAAGCTACAAGTTGTTTTCACGGTTAAACTAGTCGAGAATGAAGCTATAAGTTGTTTCCAAGCTCGAACGAGTCAAGAATAATGCTACAAGAGGTTACAAGTTGTTTCCATGTTCAAACAAGTCAAGATGAAGCTACAAGTTATTTCCATGTTCGAACGAGTCAAAAATGAAGCCTCAAATTGTTACGAATTGGTTTCATGTTCGAATGAGCCAAGAATGGTCCTACAAGAGTTTACAAGTTGTTTCCATGATAAACGAGTCAAAAATGAAGCTATAAGTTGTTTTCAAGTTCAAACATGTCAAGAATGATGCTAGAAGAGTTTACAAGTTATTTGCATGTTCAAATGAGTCAAGGATGAAGCTACAACTTGTTTGCAAGTTCGAACGAGTCAAGAATGATCATACAAGAGTTTACAAGTTGTTTCCATATTCAAATGAGTCAAGAATGAAGCCACAAGTTCTTTCCATGTTCGAACGAGTCAAGAATGAAGCCACATGTTGTTACGAATTCATGATCAAATGAGCCAAGAATGGTCCCGTAAGAGTTATGTTGTTTCCACGTTCAACGGAGTCAAGAATGAAGCTTACGATTTCGTTTCATGTTAAAATAAGCCAAGAATGGTCCTACATGAGTTTACAAGTTGTTTCCATGTGCAAACGAGTCAATAATGAAGATACAAGTTCGAACGTGTCAAGAAAGATACTACAAGAGTTTACAAGTAGTTTCCAAGTTCAAACGGGTCAAGAATGAAGCTACAAGTTGTTTTCACGGTTAAACTAGTCGAGAATGAAGCTATAAGTTGTTTCCAAGCTCGAACGAGTCAAGAATAATGCTACAAGAGGTTACAAGTTGTTTCCATGTTCAAACAAGTCAAGATGAAGCTACAAGTTATTTCCATGTTCGAACGAGTCAAAAATGAAGCCTCAAATTGTTACGAATTGGTTTCATGTTCGAATGATGCAAGAATGGTCCTACAAGAGTTTACAAGTTGTTTCCATGATAAACGAGTCAAAAATGAAGCTATAAGTTGTTTTCAAGTTCAAACATGTCAAGAATGATGCTAGAAGAGTTTACAAGTTATTTGCATGTTCAAATGAGTCAAGGATGAAGCTACAACTTGTTTGCAAGTTCGAACGAGTCAAGAATGATCATACAAGAGTTTACAAGTTGTTTCCATATTCAAATGAGTCAAGAATGAAGCCACAAGTTATTTCCATGTTCGAACGAGTCAAGAATGAAGCCACATGTTGTTACGAATTCATGATCAAATGAGCCAAGAATAGTCCCGTAAGAGTTATGTTGTTTCCACGTTTAACGGAGTCAAGAATGAAGCTTACGATTTCGTTTCATGTTAAAATAAGCCAAGAATGGTCCTACGTGAGTTTACAAGTTGTTTCCATGTGCAAACGAGTCAATAATGAAGATACAAGTTCGAACGTGTCAAGAAAGATACTACAAGAGTTTACAAGTAGTTTCCAAGTTCAAACGGGTCAAGAATGAAGCTACAAGTTGTTTTCACGGTTAAACTAGTCGAGAATGAAGCTATAAGTTGTTTCCAAGCTCGAACGAGTCAAGAATAATGCTACAAGAGGTTACAAGTTGTTTCCATGTTCAAACAAGTCAAGATGAAGCTACAAGTTATTTCCATGTTCGAACGAGTCAAAAATGAAGCCTCAAATTGTTACGAATTGGTTTCATGTTCGAATGATGCAAGAATGGTCCTACAAGAGTTTACAAGTTGTTTCCATGATAAACGAGTCAAAAATGAAGCTATAAGTTGTTTTCAAGTTCAAACATGTCAAGAATGATGCTAGAAGAGTTTAAAAGTTATTTGCATGTTCAAATGAGTCAAGGATGAAGCTACAACTTGTTTGCAAGTTCGAACGAGTCAAGAATGATCATACAAGAGTTTACAAGTTGTTTCCATATTCAAATGAGTCAAGAATGAAGCCACAAGTTCTTTCCATGTTCGAACGAGTCAAGAATGAAGCCACATGTTGTTACGAATTAGGTTCATGATCAAATGAGCCAAGAATGGTCCCATAAGAGTTATGTTGTTTCCACGTTCAACGGAGTCAAGAATGAAGCTTACGATTTCGTTTCATGTTAAAATAAGCCAAGAATGGTCCTACATGAGTTTACAAGTTGTTTCCATGTGCAAACGAGTCAATAATGAAGATACAAGTTCGAACGTGTCAAGAAAGATACTACAAGAGTTTACAAGTAGTTTCCAAGTTCAAACGGGTCAAGAATGAAGCTACAAGTTGTTTTCACGGTTAAACTAGTCGAGAATAAAGCTATAAGTTGTTTCCAAGCTCGAACGAGTCAAGAATAATGCTACAAGAGGTTACAAGTTGTTTCCATGTTCAAACAAGTCAAGATGAAGCTACAAGTTATTTCCATGTTCGAACGAGTCAAAAATGAAGCCTCAAATTGTTACGAATTGGTTTCATGTTCGAATGAGCCAAGAATGGTCCTACAAGAGTTTACAAGTTGTTTCCATGATAAACGAGTCAAAAATGAAGCTATAAGTTGTTTTCAAGTTCAAACATGTCAAGAATGATGCTAGAAGAGTTTACAAGTTATTTGCATGTTCAAATGAGTCAAGGATGAAGCTACAACTTGTTTGCAAGTTCGAACGAGTCAAGAATGATCATACAAGAGTTTACAAGTTGTTTCCATATTCAAATGAGTCAAGAATGAAGCCACAAGTTCTTTCCATGTTCGAACGAGTCAAGAATGAAGCCACATGTTGTTACGAATTCATGATCAAATGAGCCAAGAATGGTCCCGTAAGAGTTATGTTGTTTCCACGTTCAACGGAGTCAAGAATGAAGCTTACGATTTCGTTTCATGTTAAAATAAGCCAAGAATGGTCCTACATGAGTTTACAAGTTGTTTCCATGTGCAAACGAGTCAATAATGAAGATACAAGTTCGAACGTGTCAAGAAAGATACTACAAGAGTTTACAAGTAGTTTCCAAGTTCAAACGGGTCAAGAATGAAGCTACAAGTTGTTTTCACGGTTAAACTAGTCGAGAATGAAGCTATAAGTTGTTTCCAAGCTCGAACGAGTCAAGAATAATGCTACAAGAGGTTACAAGTTGTTTCCATGTTCAAACAAGTCAAGATGAAGCTACAAGTTATTTCCATGTTCGAACGAGTCAAAAATGAAGCCTCAAATTGTTACGAATTGGTTTCATGTTCGAATGATGCAAGAATGGTCCTACAAGAGTTTACAAGTTGTTTCCATGATAAACGAGTCAAAAATGAAGCTATAAGTTGTTTTCAAGTTCAAACATGTCAAGAATGATGCTAGAAGAGTTTAAAAGTTATTTGCATGTTCAAATGAGTCAAGGATGAAGCTACAACTTGTTTGCAAGTTCGAACGAGTCAAGAATGATCATACAAGAGTTTACAAGTTGTTTCCATATTCAAATGAGTCAAGAATGAAGCCACAAGTTCTTTCCATGTTCGAACGAGTCAAGAATGAAGCCACATGTTGTTACGAATTCATGATCAAATGAGCCAAGAATGGTCCCGTAAGAGTTATGTTGTTTCCACGTTCAACGGAGTCAAGAATGAAGCTTACGATTTCGTTTCATGTTAAAATAAGCCAAGAATGGTCCTACATGAGTTTACAAGTTGTTTCCATGTGCAAACGAGTCAATAATGAAGATACAAGTTCGAACGTGTCAAGAAAGATACTACAAGAGTTTACAAGTAGTTTCCAAGTTCAAACGGGTCAAGAATGAAGCTACAAGTTGTTTTCACGGTTAAACTAGTCGAGAATGAAGCTATAAGTTGTTTCCAAGCTCGAACGAGTCAAGAATAATGCTACAAGAGGTTACAAGTTGTTTCCATGTTCAAACAAGTCAAGATGAAGCTACAAGTTATTTCCATGTTCGAACGAGTCAAAAATGAAGCCTCAAATTGTTACGAATTGGTTTCATGTTCGAATGATGCAAGAATGGTCCTACAAGAGTTTACAAGTTGTTTCCATGATAAACGAGTCAAAAATGAAGCTATAAGTTGTTTTCAAGTTCAAACATGTCAAGAATGATGCTAGAAGAGTTTACAAGTTATTTGCATGTTCAAATGAGTCAAGGATGAAGCTACAACTTGTTTGCAAGTTCGAACGAGTCAAGAATGATCATACAAGAGTTTACAAGTTGTTTCCATATTCAAATGAGTCAAGAATGAAGCCACAAGTTCTTTCCATGTTCGAACGAGTCAAGAATGAAGCCACATGTTGTTACGAATTAGGTTCATGATCAAATGAGCCAAGAATGGTCCCATAAGAGTTATGTTGTTTCCACGTTCAACGGAGTCAAGAATGAAGCTTACGATTTCGTTTCATGTTAAAATAAGCCAAGAATGGTCCTACATGAGTTTACAAGTTGTTTCCATGTGCAAACGAGTCAATAATGAAGATACAAGTTCGAACGTGTCAAGAAAGATACTACAAGAGTTTACAAGTAGTTTCCAAGTTCAAACGGGTCAAGAATGAAGCTACAAGTTGTTTTCACGGTTAAACTAGTCGAGAATAAAGCTATAAGTTGTTTCCAAGCTCGAACGAGTCAAGAATAATGCTACAAGAGGTTACAAGTTGTTTCCATGTTCAAACAAGTCAAGATGAAGCTACAAGTTATTTCCATGTTCGAACGAGTCAAAAATGAAGCCTCAAATTGTTACGAATTGGTTTCATGTTCGAATGAGCCAAGAATGGTCCTACAAGAGTTTACAAGTTGTTTCCATGATAAACGAGTCAAAAATGAAGCTATAAGTTGTTTTCAAGTTCAAACATGTCAAGAATGATGCTAGAAGAGTTTACAAGTTATTTGCATGTTCAAATGAGTCAAGGATGAAGCTACAACTTGTTTGCAAGTTCGAACGAGTCAAGAATGATCATACAAGAGTTTACAAGTTGTTTCCATATTCAAATGAGTCAAGAATGAAGCCACAAGTTCTTTCCATGTTCGAACGAGTCAAGAATGAAGCCACATGTTGTTACGAATTCATGATCAAATGAGCCAAGAATGGTCCCGTAAGAGTTATGTTGTTTCCACGTTCAACGGAGTCAAGAATGAAGCTTACGATTTCGTTTCATGTTAAAATAAGCCAAGAATGGTCCTACATGAGTTTACAAGTTGTTTCCATGTGCAAACGAGTCAATAATGAAGATACAAGTTCGAACGTGTCAAGAAAGATACTACAAGAGTTTACAAGTAGTTTCCAAGTTCAAACGGGTCAAGAATGAAGCTACAAGTTGTTTTCACGGTTAAACTAGTCGAGAATGAAGCTATAAGTTGTTTCCAAGCTCGAACGAGTCAAGAATAATGCTACAAGAGGTTACAAGTTGTTTCCATGTTCAAACAAGTCAAGATGAAGCTACAAGTTATTTCCATGTTCGAACGAGTCAAAAATGAAGCCTCAAATTGTTACGAATTGGTTTCATGTTCGAATGAGCCAAGAATGGTCCTACAAGAGTTTACAAGTTGTTTCCATGATAAACGAGTCAAAAATGAAGCTATAAGTTGTTTTCAAGTTCAAACATGTCAAGAATGATGCTAGAAGAGTTTACAAGTTATTTGCATGTTCAAATGAGTCAAGGATGAAGCTACAACTTGTTTGCAAGTTCGAACGAGTCAAGAATGATCATACAAGAGTTTACAAGTTGTTTCCATATTCAAATGAGTCAAGAATGAAGCCACAAGTTCTTTCCATGTTCGAACGAGTCAAGAATGAAGCCACATGTTGTTACGAATTCATGATCAAATGAGCCAAGAATGGTCCCGTAAGAGTTATGTTGTTTCCACGTTCAACGGAGTCAAGAATGAAGCTTACGATTTCGTTTCCTGTTAAAATAAGCCAAGAATGGTCCTACATGAGTTTACAAGTTGTTTCCATGTGCAAACGAGTCAATAATGAAGATACAAGTTCGAACGTGTCAAGAAAGATACTACAAGAGTTTACAAGTAGTTTCCAAGTTCAAACGGGTCAAGAATGAAGCTACAAGTTGTTTTCACGGTTAAACTAGTCGAGAATGAAGCTATAAGTTGTTTCCAAGCTCGAACGAGTCAAGAATAATGCTACAAGAGGTTACAAGTTGTTTCCATGTTCAAACAAGTCAAGATGAAGCTACAAGTTATTTCCATGTTCGAACGAGTCAAAAATGAAGCCTCAAATTGTTACGAATTGGTTTCATGTTCGAATGAGCCAAGAATGGTCCTACAAGAGTTTACAAGTTGTTTCCATGATAAACGAGTCAAAAATGAAGCTATAAGTTGTTTTCAAGTTCAAACATGTCAAGAATGATGCTAGAAGAGTTTACAAGTTATTTGCATGTTCAAATGAGTCAAGGATGAAGCTACAACTTGTTTGCAAGTTCGAACGAGTCAAGAATGATCATACAAGAGTTTACAAGTTGTTTCCATATTCAAATGAGTCAAGAATGAAGCCACAAGTTCTTTCCATGTTCGAACGAGTCAAGAATGAAGCCACATGTTGTTACGAATTCATGATCAAATGAGCCAAGAATGGTCCCGTAAGAGTTATGTTGTTTCCACGTTCAACGGAGTCAAGAATGAAGCTTACGATTTCGTTTCATGTTAAAATAAGCCAAGAATGGTCCTACATGAGTTTACAAGTTGTTTCCATGTGCAAACGAGTCAATAATGAAGATACAAGTTCGAACGTGTCAAGAAAGATACTACAAGAGTTTACAAGTAGTTTCCAAGTTCAAACGGGTCAAGAATGAAGCTACAAGTTGTTTTCACGGTTAAACTAGTCGAGAATGAAGCTATAAGTTGTTTCCAAGCTCGAACGAGTCCAGAATAATGCTACAAGAGGTTACAAGTTGTTTCCATGTTCAAACAAGTCAAGATGAAGCTACAAGTTATTTCCATGTTCGAACGAGTCAAAAATGAAGCCTCAAATTGTTACGAATTGGTTTCATGTTCGAATGAGCCAAGAATGGTCCTACAAGAGTTTACAAGTTGTTTCCATGATAAACGAGTCAAAAATGAAGCTATAAGTTGTTTTCAAGTTCAAACATGTCAAGAATGATGCTAGAAGAGTTTACAAGTTATTTGCATGTTCAAATGAGTCAAGGATGAAGCTACAACTTGTTTGCAAGTTCGAACGAGTCAAGAATGATCATACAAGAGTTTACAAGTTGTTTCCATATTCAAATGAGTCAAGAATGAAGCCACAAGTTCTTTCCATGTTCGAACGAGTCAAGAATGAAGCCACATGTTGTTACGAATTCATGATCAAATGAGCCAAGAATGGTCCCGTAAGAGTTATGTTGTTTCCACGTTCAACGGAGTCAAGAATGAAGCTTACGATTTCGTTTCATGTTAAAATAAGCCAAGAATGGTCCTACATGAGTTTACAAGTTGTTTCCATGTGCAAACGAGTCAATAATGAAGATACAAGTTCGAACGTGTCAAGAAAGATACTACAAGAGTTTACAAGTAGTTTCCAAGTTCAAACGGGTCAAGAATGAAGCTACATGTTGTTTTCACGGTTAAACTAGTCGAGAATGAAGCTATAAGTTGTTTCCAAGCTCGAACGAGTCAAGAATAATGCTACAAGAGGTTACAAGTTGTTTCCATGTTCAAACAAGTCAAGATGAAGCTACAAGTTATTTCCATGTTCGAACGAGTCAAAAATGAAGCCTCAAATTGTTACGAATTGGTTTCATGTTCGAATGATGCAAGAATGGTCCTACAAGAGTTTACAAGTTGTTTCCATGATAAACGAGTCAAAAATGAAGCTATAAGTTGTTTTCAAGTTCAAACATGTCAAGAATGATGCTAGAAGAGTTTACAAGTTATTTGCATGTTCAAATGAGTCAAGGATGAAGCTACAACTTGTTTGCAAGTTCGAACGAGTCAAGAATGATCATACAAGAGTTTACAAGTTGTTTCCATATTCAAATGAGTCAAGAATGAAGCCACAAGTTCTTTCCATGTTCGAACGAGTCAAGAATGAAGCCACATGTTGTTACGAATTAGGTTCATGATCAAATGAGCCAAGAATGGTCCCATAAGAGTTATGTTGTTTCCACGTTCAACGGAGTCAAGAATGAAGCTTACGATTTCGTTTCATGTTAAAATAAGCCAAGAATGGTCCTACATGAGTTTACAAGTTGTTTCCATGTGCAAACGAGTCAATAATGAAGATACAAGTTCGAACGTGTCAAGAAAGATACTACAAGAGTTTACAAGTAGTTTCCAAGTTCAAACGGGTCAAGAATGAAGCTACAAGTTGTTTTCACGGTTAAACTAGTCGAGAATAAAGCTATAAGTTGTTTCCAAGCTCGAACGAGTCAAGAATAATGCTACAAGAGGTTACAAGTTGTTTCCATGTTCAAACAAGTCAAGATGAAGCTACAAGTTATTTCCATGTTCGAACGAGTCAAAAATGAAGCCTCAAATTGTTACGAATTGGTTTCATGTTCGAATGAGCCAAGAATGGTCCTACAAGAGTTTACAAGTTGTTTCCATGATAAACGAGTCAAAAATGAAGCTATAAGTTGTTTTCAAGTTCAAACATGTCAAGAATGATGCTAGAAGAGTTTACAAGTTATTTGCATGTTCAAATGAGTCAAGGATGAAGCTACAACTTGTTTGCAAGTTCGAACGAGTCAAGAATGATCATACAAGAGTTTACAAGTTGTTTCCATATTCAAATGAGTCAAGAATGAAGCCACAAGTTCTTTCCATGTTCGAACGAGTCAAGAATGAAGCCACATGTTGTTACGAATTCATGATCAAATGAGCCAAGAATGGTCCCGTAAGAGTTATGTTGTTTCCACGTTCAACGGAGTCAAGAATGAAGCTTACGATTTCGTTTCATGTTAAAATAAGCCAAGAATGGTCCTACATGAGTTTACAAGTTGTTTCCATGTGCAAACGAGTCAATAATGAAGATACAAGTTCGAACGTGTCAAGAAAGATACTACAAGAGTTTACAAGTAGTTTCCAAGTTCAAACGGGTCAAGAATGAAGCTACAAGTTGTTTTCACGGTTAAACTAGTCGAGAATGAAGCTATAAGTTGTTTCCAAGCTCGAACGAGTCAAGAATAATGCTACAAGAGGTTACAAGTTGTTTCCATGTTCAAACAAGTCAAGATGAAGCTACAAGTTATTTCCATGTTCGAACGAGTCAAAAATGAAGCCTCAAATTGTTACGAATTGGTTTCATGTTCGAATGATGCAAGAATGGTCCTACAAGAGTTTACAAGTTGTTTCCATGATAAACGAGTCAAAAATGAAGCTATAAGTTGTTTTCAAGTTCAAACATGTCAAGAATGATGCTAGAAGAGTTTACAAGTTATTTGCATGTTCAAATGAGTCAAGGATGAAGCTACAACTTGTTTGCAAGTTCGAACGAGTCAAGAATGATCATACAAGAGTTTACAAGTTGTTTCCATATTCAAATGAGTCAAGAATGAAGCCACAAGTTCTTTCCATGTTCGAACGAGTCAAGAATGAAGCCACATGTTGTTACGAATTCATGATCAAATGAGCCAAGAATAGTCCCGTAAGAGTTATGTTGTTTCCACGTTTAACGGAGTCAAGAATGAAGCTTACGATTTCGTTTCATGTTAAAATAAGCCAAGAATGGTCCTACGTGAGTTTACAAGTTGTTTCCATGTGCAAACGAGTCAATAATGAAGATACAAGTTCGAACGTGTCAAGAAAGATACTACAAGAGTTTACAAGTAGTTTCCAAGTTCAAACGGGTCAAGAATGAAGCTACAAGTTGTTTTCACGGTTAAACTAGTCGAGAATGAAGCTATAAGTTGTTTCCAAGCTCGAACGAGTCAAGAATAATGCTACAAGAGGTTACAAGTTGTTTCCATGTTCAAACAAGTCAAGATGAAGCTACAAGTTATTTCCATGTTCGAACGAGTCAAAAATGAAGCCTCAAATTGTTACGAATTGGTTTCATGTTCGAATGATGCAAGAATGGTCCTACAAGAGTTTACAAGTTGTTTCCATGATAAACGAGTCAAAAATGAAGCTATAAGTTGTTTTCAAGTTCAAACATGTCAAGAATGATGCTAGAAGAGTTTACAAGTTATTTGCATGTTCAAATGAGTCAAGGATGAAGCTACAACTTGTTTGCAAGTTCGAACGAGTCAAGAATGATCATACAAGAGTTTACAAGTTGTTTCCATATTCAAATGAGTCAAGAATGAAGCCACAAGTTCTTTCCATGTTCGAACGAGTCAAGATTGAAGCCACATGTTGTTACGAATTAGGTTCATGATCAAATGAGCCAAGAATGGTCCCATAAGAGTTATGTTGTTTCCACGTTCAACGGAGTCAAGAATGAAGCTTACGATTTCGTTTCATGTTAAAATAAGCCAAGAATGGTCCTACATGAGTTTACAAGTTGTTTCCATGTGCAAACGAGTCAATAATGAAGATACAAGTTCGAACGTGTCAAGAAAGATACTACAAGAGTTTACAAGTAGTTTCCAAGTTCAAACGGGTCAAGAATGAAGCTACAAGTTGTTTTCACGGTTAAACTAGTCGAGAATGAAGCTATAAGTTGTTTCCAAGCTCGAACGAGTCAAGAATAATGCTACAAGAGGTTACAAGTTGTTTCCATGTTCAAACAAGTCAAGATGAAGCTACAAGTTATTTCCATGTTCGAACGAGTCAAAAATGAAGCCTCAAATTGTTACGAATTGGTTTCATGTTCGAATGATGCAAGAATGGTCCTACAAGAGTTTACAAGTTGTTTCCATGATAAACGAGTCAAAAATGAAGCTATAAGTTGTTTTCAAGTTCAAACATGTCAAGAATGATGCTAGAAGAGTTTACAAGTTATTTGCATGTTCAAATGAGTCAAGGATGAAGCTACAACTTGTTTGCAAGTTCGAACGAGTCAAGAATGATCATACAAGAGTTTACAAGTTGTTTCCATATTCAAATGAGTCAAGAATGAAGCCACAAGTTCTTTCCATGTTCGAACGAGTCAAGAATGAAGCCACATGTTGTTACGAATTAGGTTCATGATCAAATGAGCCAAGAATGGTCCCATAAGAGTTATGTTGTTTCCACGTTCAACGGAGTCAAGAATGAAGCTTACGATTTCGTTTCATGTTAAAATAAGCCAAGAATGGTCCTACATGAGTTTACAAGTTGTTTCCATGTGCAAACGAGTCAATAATGAAGATACAAGTTCGAACGTGTCAAGAAAGATACTACAAGAGTTTACAAGTAGTTTCCAAGTTCAAACGGGTCAAGAATGAAGCTACAAGTTGTTTTCACGGTTAAACTAGTCGAGAATAAAGCTATAAGTTGTTTCCAAGCTCGAACGAGTCAAGAATAATGCTACAAGAGGTTACAAGTTGTTTCCATGTTCAAACAAGTCAAGATGAAGCTACAAGTTATTTCCATGTTCGAACGAGTCAAAAATGAAGCCTCAAATTGTTACGAATTGGTTTCATGTTCGAATGAGCCAAGAATGGTCCTACAAGAGTTTACAAGTTGTTTCCATGATAAACGAGTCAAAAATGAAGCTATAAGTTGTTTTCAAGTTCAAACATGTCAAGAATGATGCTAGAAGAGTTTACAAGTTATTTGCATGTTCAAATGAGTCAAGGATGAAGCTACAACTTGTTTGCAAGTTCGAACGAGTCAAGAATGATCATACAAGAGTTTACAAGTTGTTTCCATATTCAAATGAGTCAAGAATGAAGCCACAAGTTCTTTCCATGTTCGAACGAGTCAAGAATGAAGCCACATGTTGTTACGAATTCATGATCAAATGAGCCAAGAATGGTCCCGTAAGAGTTATGTTGTTTCCACGTTCAACGGAGTCAAGAATGAAGCTTACGATTTCGTTTCATGTTAAAATAAGCCAAGAATGGTCCTACATGAGTTTACAAGTTGTTTCCATGTGCAAACGAGTCAATAATGAAGATACAAGTTCGAACGTGTCAAGAAAGATACTACAAGAGTTTACAAGTAGTTTCCAAGTTCAAACGGGTCAAGAATGAAGCTACAAGTTGTTTTCACGGTTAAACTAGTCGAGAATGAAGCTATAAGTTGTTTCCAAGCTCGAACGAGTCAAGAATAATGCTACAAGAGGTTACAAGTTGTTTCCATGTTCAAACAAGTCAAGATGAAGCTACAAGTTATTTCCATGTTCGAACGAGTCAAAAATGAAGCCTCAAATTGTTACGAATTGGTTTCATGTTCGAATGATGCAAGAATGGTCCTACAAGAGTTTACAAGTTGTTTCCATGATAAACGAGTCAAAAATGAAGCTATAAGTTGTTTTCAAGTTCAAACATGTCAAGAATGATGCTAGAAGAGTTTACAAGTTATTTGCATGTTCAAATGAGTCAAGGATGAAGCTACAACTTGTTTGCAAGTTCGAACGAGTCAAGAATGATCATACAAGAGTTTACAAGTTGTTTCCATATTCAAATGAGTCAAGAATGAAGCCACAAGTTCTTTCCATGTTCGAACGAGTCAAGAATGAAGCCACATGTTGTTACGAATTCATGATCAAATGAGCCAAGAATAGTCCCGTAAGAGTTATGTTGTTTCCACGTTTAACGGAGTCAAGAATGAAGCTTACGATTTCGTTTCATGTTAAAATAAGCCAAGAATGGTCCTACGTGAGTTTACAAGTTGTTTCCATGTGCAAACGAGTCAATAATGAAGATACAAGTTCGAACGTGTCAAGAAAGATACTACAAGAGTTTACAAGTAGTTTCCAAGTTCAAACGGGTCAAGAATGAAGCTACAAGTTGTTTTCACGGTTAAACTAGTCGAGAATGAAGCTATAAGTTGTTTCCAAGCTCGAACGAGTCAAGAATAATGCTACAAGAGGTTACAAGTTGTTTCCATGTTCAAACAAGTCAAGATGAAGCTACAAGTTATTTCCATGTTCGAACGAGTCAAAAATGAAGCCTCAAATTGTTACGAATTGGTTTCATGTTCGAATGATGCAAGAATGGTCCTACAAGAGTTTACAAGTTGTTTCCATGATAAACGAGTCAAAAATGAAGCTATAAGTTGTTTTCAAGTTCAAACATGTCAAGAATGATGCTAGAAGAGTTCACAAGTTATTTGCATGTTCAAATGAGTCAAGGATGAAGCTACAACTTGTTTGCAAGTTCGAACGAGTCAAGAATGATCATACAAGAGTTTACAAGTTGTTTCCATATTCAAATGAGTCAAGAATGAAGCCACAAGTTCTTTCCATGTTCGAACGAGTCAAGAATGAAGCCACATGTTGTTACGAATTAGGTTCATGATCAAATGAGCCAAGAATGGTCCCATAAGAGTTATGTTGTTTCCACGTTCAACGGAGTCAAGAATGAAGCTTACGATTTCGTTTCATGTTAAAATAAGCCAAGAATGGTCCTACATGAGTTTACAAGTTGTTTCCATGTGCAAACGAGTCAATAATGAAGATACAAGTTCGAACGTGTCAAGAAAGATACTACAAGAGTTTACAAGTAGTTTCCAAGTTCAAACGGGTCAAGAATGAAGCTACAAGTTGTTTTCACGGTTAAACTAGTCGAGAATGAAGCTATAAGTTGTTTCCAAGCTCGAACGAGTCAAGAATAATGCTACAAGAGGTTACAAGTTGTTTCCATGTTCAAACAAGTCAAGATGAAGCTACAAGTTATTTCCATGTTCGAACGAGTCAAAAATGAAGCCTCAAATTGTTACGTATTGGTTTCATGTTCGAATGATGCAAGAATGGTCCTACAAGAGTTTACAAGTTGTTTCCATGATAAACGAGTCAAAAATGAAGCTATAAGTTGTTTTCAAGTTCAAACATGTCAAGAATGATGCTAGAAGAGTTCACAAGTTATTTGCATGTTCAAATGAGTCAAGGATGAAGCTACAACTTGTTTGCAAGTTCGAACGAGTCAAGAATGATCATACAAGAGTTTACAAGTTGTTTCCATATTCAAATGAGTCAAGAATGAAGCCACAAGTTCTTTCCATGTTCGAACGAGTCAAGAATGAAGCCACATGTTGTTACGAATTAGGTTCATGATCAAATGAGCCAAGAATGGTCCCATAAGAGTTATGTTGTTTCCACGTTCAACGGAGTCAAGAATGAAGCTTACGATTTCGTTTCATGTTAAAATAAGCCAAGAATGGTCCTACATGAGTTTACAAGTTGTTTCCATGTGCAAACGAGTCAATAATGAAGATACAAGTTCGAACGTGTCAAGAAAGATACTACAAGAGTTTACAAGTAGTTTCCAAGTTCAAACGGGTCAAGAATGAAGCTACAAGTTGTTTTCACGGTTAAACTAGTCGAGAATGAAGCTATAAGTTGTTTCCAAGCTCGAACGAGTCAAGAATAATGCTACAAGAGGTTACAAGTTGTTTCCATGTTCAAACAAGTCAAGATGAAGCTACAAGTTATTTCCATGTTCGAACGAGTCAAAAATGAAGCCTCAAATTGTTACGTATTGGTTACATGTTCGAATGATGCAAGAATGGTCCTACAAGAGTTTACAAGTTGTTTCCATGATAAACGAGTCAAAAATGAAGCTATAAGTTGTTTTCAAGTTCAAACATGTCAAGAATGATGCTAGAAGAGTTCACAAGTTATTTGCATGTTCAAATGAGTCAAGGATGAAGCTACAACTTGTTTGCAAGTTCGAACGAGTCAAGAATGATCATACAAGAGTTTACAAGTTGTTTCCATATTCAAATGAGTCAAGAATGAAGCCACAAGTTCTTTCCATGTTCGAACGAGTCAAGAATGAAGCCACATGTTGTTACGAATTAGGTTCATGATCAAATGAGCCAAGAATGGTCCCATAAGAGTTATGTTGTTTCCACGTTCAACGGAGTCAAGAATGAAGCTTACGATTTCGTTTCATGTTAAAATAAGCCAAGAATGGTCCTACATGAGTTTACAAGTTGTTTCCATGTGCAAACGAGTCAATAATGAAGATACAAGTTCGAACGTGTCAAGAAAGATACTACAAGAGTTTACAAGTAGTTTCCAAGTTCAAACGGGTCAAGAATGAAGCTACAAGTTGTTTTCACGGTTAAACTAGTCGAGAATGAAGCTATAAGTTGTTTCCAAGCTCGAACGAGTCAAGAATAATGCTACAAGAGGTTACAAGTTGTTTCCATGTTCAAACAAGTCAAGATGAAGCTACAAGTTATTTCCATGTTCGAACGAGTCAAAAATGAAGCCTCAAATTGTTACGTATTGGTTACATGTTCGAATGATGCAAGAATGGTCCTACAAGAGTTTACAAGTTGTTTCCATGATAAACGAGTCAAAAATGAAGCTATAAGTTGTTTTCAAGTTCAAACATGTCAAGAATGATGCTAGAAGAGTTCACAAGTTATTTGCATGTTCAAATGAGTCAAGGATGAAGCTACAACTTGTTTGCAAGTTCGAACGAGTCAAGAATGATCATACAAGAGTTTACAAGTTGTTTCCATATTCAAATGAGTCAAGAATGAAGCCACAAGTTCTTTCCATGTTCGAACGAGTCAAGAATGAAGCCACATGTTGTTACGAATTAGGTTCATGATCAAATGAGCCAAGAATGGTCCCATAAGAGTTATGTTGTTTCCACGTTCAACGGAGTCAAGAATGAAGCTTACGATTTCGTTTCATGTTAAAATAAGCCAAGAATGGTCCTACATGAGTTTACAAGTTGTTTCCATGTGCAAACGAGTCAATAATGAAGATACAAGTTCGAACGTGTCAAGAAAGATACTACAAGAGTTTACAAGTAGTTTCCAAGTTCAAACGGGTCAAGAATGAAGCTACAAGTTGTTTTCACGGTTAAACTAGTCGAGAATGAAGCTATAAGTTGTTTCCAAGCTCGAACGAGTCAAGAATAATGCTACAAGAGGTTACAAGTTGTTTCCATGTTCAAACAAGTCAAGATGAAGCTACAAGTTATTTCCATGTTCGAACGAGTCAAAAATGAAGCCTCAAATTGTTACGTATTGGTTTCATGTTCGAATGATGCAAGAATGGTCCTACAAGAGTTTACAAGTTGTTTCCATGATAAACGAGTCAAAAATGAAGCTATAAGTTGTTTTCAAGTTCAAACATGTCAAGAATGATGCTAGAAGAGTTCACAAGTTATTTGCATGTTCAAATGAGTCAAGGATGAAGCTACAACTTGTTTGCAAGTTCGAACGAGTCAAGAATGATCATACAAGAGTTTACAAGTTGTTTCCATATTCAAATGAGTCAAGAATGAAGCCACAAGTTCTTTCCATGTTCGAACGAGTCAAGAATGAAGCCACATGTTGTTACGAATTAGGTTCATGATCAAATGAGCCAAGAATGGTCCCATAAGAGTTATGTTGTTTCCACGTTCAACGGAGTCAAGAATGAAGCTTACGATTTCGTTTCATGTTAAAATAAGCCAAGAATGGTCCTACATGAGTTTACAAGTTGTTTCCATGTGCAAACGAGTCAATAATGAAGATACAAGTTCGAACGTGTCAAGAAAGATACTACAAGAGTTTACAAGTAGTTTCCAAGTTCAAACGGGTCAAGAATGAAGCTACAAGTTGTTTTCACGGTTAAACTAGTCGAGAATGAAGCTATAAGTTGTTTCCAAGCTCGAACGAGTCAAGAATAATGCTACAAGAGGTTACAAGTTGTTTCCATGTTCAAACAAGTCAAGATGAAGCTACAAGTTATTTCCATGTTCGAACGAGTCAAAAATGAAGCCTCAAATTGTTACGAATTGGTTTCATGTTCGAATGAGCCAAGAATGGTCCTACAAGAGTTTACAAGTTGTTTCCATGATAAACGAGTCAAAAATGAAGCTATAAGTTGTTTTCAAGTTCAAACATGTCAAGAATGATGCTAGAAGAGTTTACAAGTTATTTGCATGTTCAAATGAGTCAAGGATGAAGCTACAACTTGTTTGCAAGTTCGAACGAGTCAAGAATGATCATACAAGAGTTTACAAGTTGTTTCCATATTCAAATGAGTCAAGAATGAAGCCACAAGTTCTTTCCATGTTCGAACGAGTCAAGAATGAAGCCACATGTTGTTACGAATTCATGATCAAATGAGCCAAGAATGGTCCCATAAGAGTTATGTTGTTTCCACGTTCAACGGAGTCAAGAATGAAGCTTACGATTTCGTTTCATGTTAAAATAAGCCAAGAATGGTCCTACATGAGTTTACAAGTTGTTTCCATGTGCAAACGAGTCAATAATGAAGATACAAGTTCGAACATGTCAAGAAAGATACTACAAGAGTTTACAAGTAGTTTCCAAGTTCAAACGGGTCAAGAATGAAGCTACAAGTTGTTTTCACGGTTAAACTAGTCGAGAATGAAGCTATAAGTTGTTTCCAAGCTCGAACGAGTCAAGAATAATGCTACAAGAGGTTACAAGTTGTTTCCATGTTCATACAAGTCAAGATGAAGCTACAAGTTATTTCCACGTTCGAACGAGTCAAAAATGAAGCCTCAAATTGTTACGAATTGGTTTCATGTTCGAATGATGCAAGAATGGTCCTACAAGAGTTTACAGGTTGTTTCCATGATAAACGAGTCAAAAATGAAGCTATAAGTTGTTTTCAAGTTCAAACATGTCAAGAATGATGCTAGAAGAGTTTACAAGTTATTTGCATGTTCAAATGAGTCAAGGATGAAGCTACAACTTGTTTGCAAGTTCGAACGAGTCAAGAATGATCATACAAGAGTTTACAAGTTGTTTCCATATTCAAATGAGTCAAGAATGAAGCCACAAGTTCTTTCCATGTTCGAACGAGTCAAGAATGAAGCCACATGTTGTTACGAATTCATGATCAAATGAGCCAAGAATGGTCCCATAAGAGTTATGTTGTTTCCACGTTCAACGGAGTCAAGAATGAAGCTTACGATTTCGTTTCATGTTAAAATAAGCCAAGAATGGTCCTACATGAGTTTACAAGTTGTTTCCATGTGCAAACGAGTCAATAATGAAGATACAAGTTCGAACGTGTCAAGAAAGATACTAGAAGAGTTTACAAGTAGTTTCCAAGTTCAAACGGGTCAAGAATGAAGCTACAAGTTGTTTTCACGGTTAAACTAGTCGAGAATGAAGCTATAAGTTGTTTCCAAGCTCGAACGAGTCAAGAATAATGCTACAAGAGGTTACAAGTTGTTTCCATGTTCAAACAAGTCAAGATGAAGCTACAAGTTATTTCCATGTTCGAACGAGTCAAAAATGAAGCCTCAAATTGTTACGAATTGGTTTCATGTTCGAATGATGCAAGAATGGTCCTACAAGAGTTTACAAGTTGTTTCCATGATAAACGAGTCAAAAATGAAGCTATAAGTTGTTTTCAAGTTCAAACATGTCAAGAATGATGCTAGAAGAGTTTACAAGTTATTTGCATGTTCAAATGAGTCAAGGATGAAGCTACAACTTGTTTGCAAGTTCGAACGAGTCAAGAATGATCATACAAGAGTTTACAAGTTGTTTCCATATTCAAATGAGTCAAGAATGAAGCCACAAGTTCTTTCCATGTTCGAACGAGTCAAGAATGAAGCCACATGTTGTTACGAATTAGGTTCATGATCAAATGAGCCAAGAATGGTCCCATAAGAGTTATGTTGTTTCCACGTTCAACGGAGTCAAGAATGAAGCTTACGATTTCGTTTCATGTTAAAATAAGCCAAGAATGGTCCTACATGAGTTTACAAGTTGTTTCCATGTGCAAACGAGTCAATAATGAAGATACAAGTTCGAACGTGTCAAGAAAGATACTACAAGAGTTTACAAGTAGTTTCCAAGTTCAAACGGGTCAAGAATGAAGCTACAAGTTGTTTTCACGGTTAAACTAGTCGAGAATGAAGCTATAAGTTGTTTCCAAGCTCGAACGAGTCAAGAATAATGCTACAAGAGGTTACAAGTTGTTTCCATGTTCAAACAAGTCAAGATGAAGCTACAAGTTATTTCCATGTTCGAACGAGTCAAAAATGAAGCCTCAAATTGTTACCTATTGGTTTCATTTTCGAATGATGCAAGAATGGTCCTACAAGAGTTTACAAGTTGTTTCCATGATAAACGAGTCAAAAATGAAGCTATAAGTTGTTTTCAAGTTCAAACATGTCAAGAATGATGCTAGAAGAGTTCACAAGTTATTTGCATGTTCAAATGAGTCAAGGATGAAGCTACAACTTGTTTGCAAGTTCGAACGAGTCAAGAATGATCATACAAGAGTTTACAAGTTGTTTCCATATTCAAATGAGTCAAGAATGAAGCCACAAGTTCTTTCCATGTTCGAACGAGTCAAGAATGAAGCCACATGTTGTTACGAATTAGGTTCATGATCAAATGAGCCAAGAATGGTCCCATAAGAGTTATGTTGTTTCCACGTTCAACGGAGTCAAGAATGAAGCTTACGATTTCGTTTCATGTTAAAATAAGCCAAGAATGGTCCTACATGAGTTTACAAGTTGTTTCCATGTGCAAACGAGTCAATAATGAAGATACAAGTTCGAACGTGTCAAGAAAGATACTACAAGAGTTTACAAGTAGTTTCCAAGTTCAAACGGGTCAAGAATGAAGCTACAAGTTGTTTTCACGGTTAAACTAGTCGAGAATGAAGCTATAAGTTGTTTCCAAGCTCGAACGAGTCAAGAATAATGCTACAAGAGGTTACAAGTTGTTTCCATGTTCAAACAAGTCAAGATGAAGCTACAAGTTATTTCCATGTTCGAACGAGTCAAAAATGAAGCCTCAAATTGTTACGAATTGGTTTCATGTTCGAATGAGCCAAGAATGGTCCTACAAGAGTTTACAAGTTGTTTCCATGATAAACGAGTCAAAAATGAAGCTATAAGTTGTTTTCAAGTTCAAACATGTCAAGAATGATGCTAGAAGAGTTTACAAGTTATTTGCATGTTCAAATGAGTCAAGGATGAAGCTACAACTTGTTTGCAAGTTCGAACGAGTCAAGAATGATCATACAAGAGTTTACAAGTTGTTTCCATATTCAAATGAGTCAAGAATGAAGCCACAAGTTCTTTCCATGTTCGAACGAGTCAAGAATGAAGCCACATGTTGTTACGAATTCATGATCAAATGAGCCAAGAATGGTCCCATAAGAGTTATGTTGTTTCCACGTTCAACGGAGTCAAGAATGAAGCTTACGATTTCGTTTCATGTTAAAATAAGCCAAGAATGGTCCTACATGAGTTTACAAGTTGTTTCCATGTGAAAACGAGTCAATAATGAAGATACAAGTTCGAACGTGTCAAGAAAGATACTACAAGAGTTTACAAGTAGTTTCCAAGTTCAAACGGGTCAAGAATGAAGCTACAAGTTGTTTTCACGGTTAAACTAGTCGAGAATGAAGCTATAAGTTGTTTCCAAGCTCGAACGAGTCAAGAATAATGCTACAAGAGGTTACAAGTTGTTTCCATGTTCAAACAAGTCAAGATGAAGCTACAAGTTATTTCCATGTTCGAACGAGTCAAAAATGAAGCCTCAAATTGTTACGAATTGGTTTCATGTTCGAATGATGCAAGAATGGTCCTACAAGAGTTTACAAGTTGTTTCCATGATAAACGAGTCAAAAATGAAGCTATAAGTTGTTTTCAAGTTCAAACATGTCAAGAATGATGCTAGAAGAGTTTACAAGTTATTTGCATGTTCAAATGAGTCAAGGATGAAGCTACAACTTGTTTGCAAGTTCGAACGAGTCAAGAATGATCATACAAGAGTTTACAAGTTGTTTCCATATTCAAATGAGTCAAGAATGAAGCCACAAGTTCTTTCCATGTTCGAACGAGTCAAGAATGAAGCCACATGTTGTTACGAATTAGGTTCATGATCAAATGAGCCAAGAATGGTCCCATAAGAGTTATGTTGTTTCCACGTTCAACGGAGTCAAGAATGAAGCTTACGATTTCGTTTCATGTTAAAATAAGCCAAGAATGGTCCTACATGAGTTTACAAGTTGTTTCCATGTGCAAACGAGTCAATAATGAAGATACAAGTTCGAACGTGTCAAGAAAGATACTACAAGAGTTTACAAGTAGTTTCCAAGTTCAAACGGGTCAAGAATGAAGCTACAAGTTGTTTTCACGGTTAAACTAGTCGAGAATGAAGCTATAAGTTGTTTCCAAGCTCGAACGAGTCAAGAATAATGCTACAAGAGGTTACAAGTTGTTTCCATGTTCAAACAAGTCAAGATGAAGCTACAAGTTATTTCCATGTTCGAACGAGTCAAAAATGAAGCCTCAAATTATTACGAATTGGTTTCATGTTCGAATGATGCAAGAATGGTCCTACAAGAGTTTACAAGTTGTTTCCATCATAAACGAGTTAAAAATGAAGCTATAAGTTGTTTTCAAGTTCAAACATGTCAAGAATGATGCTAGAAGAGTTTACAAGTTATTTGCATGTTCAAATGAGTCAAGGATGAAGCTACAACTTGTTTGCAAGTTCGAACGAGTCAAGAATGATCATACAAGAGTTTACAAGTTGTTTCCATATTCAAATGAGTCAAGAATGAAGCCACAAGTTCTTTCCATGTTCGAACGAGTCAAGAATGAAGCCACATGTTGTTACGAATTAGGTTCATGATCAAATGAGCCAAGAATGGTCCCATAAGAGTTATGTTGTTTCCACGTTCAACGGAGTCAAGAATGAAGCTTACGATTTCGTTTCATGTTAAAATAAGCCAAGAATGGTCCTACATGAGTTTACAAGTTGTTTCCATGTGCAAACGAGTCAATAATGAAGATACAAGTTCGAACGTGTCAAGAAAGATACTACAAGAGTTTACAAGTAGTTTCCAAGTTCAAACGGGTCAAGAATGAAGCTACAAGTTGTTTTCACGGTTAAACTAGTCAAGAATGAAGCTATAAGTTGTTTCCAAGCTCGAACGAGTCAAGAATAATGCTACAAGAGGTTACAAGTTGTTTCCATGTTCAAACAAGTCAAGATGAAGCTACAAGTTATTTCCATGTTCGAACGAGTCAAAAATGAAGCCTCAAATTGTTATGAATTGGTTTCATGTTCGAATGATGCAAGAATGGTCCTACAAGAGTTTACAAGTTGTTTCCATGATAAACGAGTCAAAAATGAAGCTATAAGTTGTTTTCAAGTTCAAACATGTCAAGAATGATGCTAGAAGAGTTTACAAGTTATTTGCATGTTCAAATGAGTCAAGGATGAAGCTACAACTTGTTTGCAAGTTCGAACGAGTCAAGAATGATCATACAAGAGTTTACAAGTTGTTTCCATATTCAAATGAGTCAAGAATGAAGCCACAAGTTCTTTCCATGTTCGAACGAGTCAAGAATGAAGCCACATGTTGTTACGAATTAGGTTCATGATCAAATGAGCCAAGAATGGTCCCATAAGAGTTATGTTGTTTCCACGTTCAACGGAGTCAAGAATGAAGCTTACGATTTCGTTTCATGTTAAAATAAGCCAAGAATGGTCCTACATGAGTTTACAAGTTGTTTCCATGTGCAAACGAGTCAATAATGAAGATACAAGTTCGAACGTGTCAAGAAAGATACTACAAGAGTTTACAAGTAGTTTCCAAGTTCAAACGGGTCAAGAATGAAGCTACAAGTTGTTTTCACGGTTAAACTAGTCGAGAATGAAGCTATAAGTTGTTTCCAAGCTCGAACGAGTCAAGAATAATGCTACAAGAGGTTACAAGTTGTTTCCATGTTCAAACAAGTCAAGATGAAGCTACCAGTTATTTCCATGTTCGAACGAGTCAAAAATGAAGCCTCAAATTGTTACGTATTGGTTTCATGTTCGAATGATGCAAGAATGGTCCTACAAGAGTTTACAAGTTGTTTCCATGATAAACGAGTCAAAAATGAAGCTATAAGTTGTTTTCAAGTTCAAACATGTCAAGAATGATGCTAGAAGAGTTCACAAGTTATTTGCATGTTCAAATGAGTCAAGGATGAAGCTACAACTTGTTTGCAAGTTCGAACGAGTCAAGAATGATCATACAAGAGTTTACAAGTTGTTTCCATATTCAAATGAGTCAAGAATGAAGCCACAAGTTCTTTCCATGTTCGAACGAGTCAAGAATGAAGCCACATGTTGTTACGAATTAGGTTCATGATCAAATGAGCCAAGAATGGTCCCATAAGAGTTATGTTGTTTCCACGTTCAACGGAGTCAAGAATGAAGCTTACGATTTCGTTTCATGTTAAAATAAGCCAAGAATGGTCCTACATGAGTTTACAAGTTGTTTCCATGTGCAAACGAGTCAATAATGAAGATACAAGTTCGAACGTGTCAAGAAAGATACTACAAGAGTTTACAAGTAGTTTCCAAGTTCAAACGGGTCAAGAATGAAGCTACAAGTTGTTTTCACGGTTAAACTAGTCGAGAATGAAGCTATAAGTTGTTTCCAAGCTCGAACGAGTCAAGAATAATGCTACAAGAGGTTACAAGTTGTTTCCATGTTCAAACAAGTCAAGATGAAGCTACAAGTTATTTCCATGTTCGAACGAGTCAAAAATGAAGCCTCAAATTGTTACGTATTGGTTTCATGTTCGAATGATGCAAGAATGGTCCTACAAGAGTTTACAAGTTGTTTCCATGATAAACGAGTCAAAAATGAAGCTATAAGTTGTTTTCAAGTTCAAACATGTCAAGAATGATGCTAGAAGAGTTCACAAGTTATTTGCATGTTCAAATGAGTCAAGGATGAAGCTACAACTTGTTTGCAAGTTCGAACGAGTCAAGAATGATCATACAAGAGTTTACAAGTTGTTTCCATATTCAAATGAGTCAAGAATGAAGCCACAAGTTCTTTCCATGTTCGAACGAGTCAAGAATGAAGCCACATGTTGTTACGAATTAGGTTCATGATCAAATGAGCCAAGAATGGTCCCGTAAGAGTTATGTTGTTTCCACGTTCAACGGAGTCAAGAATGAAGCTTACGATTTCGTTTCATGTTAAAATAAGCCAAGAATGGTCCTACATGAGTTTACAAGTTGTTTCCATGTGCAAACGAGTCAATAATGAAGATACAAGTTCGAACGTGTCAAGAAAGATACTACAAGAGTTTACAAGTAGTTTCCAAGTTCAAACGGGTCAAGAATGAAGCTACAAGTTGTTTTCACGGTTAAACTAGTCGAGAATGAAGCTATAAGTTGTTTCCAAGCTCGAACGAGTCAAGAATAATGCTACAAGAGGTTACAAGTTGTTTCCATGTTCAAACAAGTCAAGATGAAGCTACAAGTTATTTCCATGTTCGAACGAGTCAAAAATGAAGCCTCAAATTGTTACGTATTGGTTACATGTTCGAATGATGCAAGAATGGTCCTACAAGAGTTTACAAGTTGTTTCCATGATAAACGAGTCAAAAATGAAGCTATAAGTTGTTTTCAAGTTCAAACATGTCAAGAATGATGCTAGAAGAGTTCACAAGTTATTTGCATGTTCAAATGAGTCAAGGATGAAGCTACAACTTGTTTGCAAGTTCGAACGAGTCAAGAATGATCATACAAGAGTTTACAAGTTGTTTCCATATTCAAATGAGTCAAGAATGAAGCCACAAGTTCTTTCCATGTTCGAACGAGTCAAGAATGAAGCCACATGTTGTTACGAATTAGGTTCATGATCAAATGAGCCAAGAATGGTCCCATAAGAGTTATGTTGTTTCCACGTTCAACGGAGTCAAGAATGAAGCTTACGATTTCGTTTCATGTTAAAATAAGCCAAGAATGGTCCTACATGAGTTTACAAGTTGTTTCCATGTGCAAACGAGTCAATAATGAAGATACAAGTTCGAACGTGTCAAGAAAGATACTACAAGAGTTTACAAGTAGTTTCCAAGTTCAAACGGGTCAAGAATGAAGCTACAAGTTGTTTTCACGGTTAAACTAGTCGAGAATGAAGCTATAAGTTGTTTCCAAGCTCGAACGAGTCAAGAATAATGCTACAAGAGGTTACAAGTTGTTTCCATGTTCAAACAAGTCAAGATGAAGCTACAAGTTATTTCCATGTTCGAACGAGTCAAAAATGAAGCCTCAAATTGTTACGTATTGGTTACATGTTCGAATGATGCAAGAATGGTCCTACAAGAGTTTACAAGTTGTTTCCATGATAAACGAGTCAAAAATGAAGCTATAAGTTGTTTTCAAGTTCAAACATGTCAAGAATGATGCTAGAAGAGTTCACAAGTTATTTGCATGTTCAAATGAGTCAAGGATGAAGCTACAACTTGTTTGCAAGTTCGAACGAGTCAAGAATGATCATACAAGAGTTTACAAGTTGTTTCCATATTCAAATGAGTCAAGAATGAAGCCACAAGTTCTTTCCATGTTCGAACGAGTCAAGAATGAAGCCACATGTTGTTACGAATTCATGATCAAATGAGCCAAGAATGGTCCCATAAGAGTTATGTTGTTTCCACGTTCAACGGAGTCAAGAATGAAGCTTACGATTTCGTTTCATGTTAAAATAAGCCAAGAATGGTCCTACATGAGTTTACAAGTTGTTTCCATGTGCAAACGAGTCAATAATGAAGATACAAGTTCGAACGTGTCAAGAAAGATACTACAAGAGTTTACAAGTAGTTTCCAAGTTCAAACGGGTCAAGAATGAAGCTACAAGTTGTTTTCACGGTTAAACTAGTCGAGAATGAAGCTATAAGTTGTTTCCAAGCTCGAACGAGTCAAGAATAATGCTACAAGAGGTTACAAGTTGTTTCCATGTTCAAACAAGTCAAGATGAAGCTACAAGTTATTTCCATGTTCGAACGAGTCAAAAATGAAGCCTCAAATTGTTACGAATTGGTTTCATGTTCGAATGAGCCAAGAATGGTCCTACAAGAGTTTACAAGTTGTTTCCATGATAAACGAGTCAAAAATGAAGCTATAAGTTGTTTTCAAGTTCAAACATGTCAAGAATGATGCTAGAAGAGTTTACAAGTTATTTGCATGTTCAAATGAGTCAAGGATGAAGCTACAACTTGTTTGCAAGTTCGAACGAGTCAAGAATGATCATACAAGAGTTTACAAGTTGTTTCCATATTCAAATGAGTCAAGAATGAAGCCACAAGTTCTTTCCATGTTCGAACGAGTCAAGAATGAAGCCACATGTTGTTACGAATTCATGATCAAATGAGCCAAGAATGGTCCCATAAGAGTTATGTTGTTTCCACGTTCAACGGAGTCAAGAATGAAGCTTACGATTTCGTTTCATGTTAAAATAAGCCAAGAATGGTCCTACATGAGTTTACAAGTTGTTTCCATGTGCAAACGAGTCAATAATGAAGATACAAGTTCGAACATGTCAAGAAAGATACTACAAGAGTTTACAAGTAGTTTCCAAGTTCAAACGGGTCAAGAATGAAGCTACAAGTTGTTTTCACGGTTAAACTAGTCGAGAATGAAGCTATAAGTTGTTTCCAAGCTCGAACGAGTCAAGAATAATGCTACAAGAGGTTACAAGTTGTTTCCATGTTCATACAAGTCAAGATGAAGCTACAAGTTATTTCCACGTTCGAACGAGTCAAAAATGAAGCCTCAAATTGTTACGAATTGGTTTCATGTTCGAATGATGCAAGAATGGTCCTACAAGAGTTTACAGGTTGTTTCCATGATAAACGAGTCAAAAATGAAGCTATAAGTTGTTTTCAAGTTCAAACATGTCAAGAATGATGCTAGAAGAGTTTACAAGTTATTTGCATGTTCAAATGAGTCAAGGATGAAGCTACAACTTGTTTGCAAGTTCGAACGAGTCAAGAATGATCATACAAGAGTTTACAAGTTGTTTCCATATTTAAATGAGTCAAGAATGAAGCCACAAGTTCTTTCCATGTTCGAACGAGTCAAGAATGAAGCCACATGTTGTTACGAATTCATGATCAAATGAGCCAAGAATGGTCCCATAAGAGTTATGTTGTTTCCACGTTCAACGGAGTCAAGAATGAAGCTTACGATTTCGTTTCATGTTAAAATAAGCCAAGAATGGTCCTACATGAGTTTACAAGTTGTTTCCATGTGCAAACGAGTCAATAATGAAGATACAAGTTCGAACGTGTCAAGAAAGATACTAGAAGAGTTTACAAGTAGTTTCCAAGTTCAAACGGGTCAAGAATGAAGCTACAAGTTGTTTTCACGGTTAAACTAGTCGAGAATGAAGCTATAAGTTGTTTCCAAGCTCGAACGAGTCAAGAATAATGCTACAAGAGGTTACAAGTTGTTTCCATGTTCAAACAAGTCAAGATGAAGCTACAAGTTATTTCCATGTTCGAACGAGTCAAAAATGAAGCCTCAAATTGTTACGAATTGGTTTCATGTTCGAATGATGCAAGAATGGTCCTACAAGAGTTTACAAGTTGTTTCCATGATAAACGAGTCAAAAATGAAGCTATAAGTTGTTTTCAAGTTCAAACATGTCAAGAATGATGCTAGAAGAGTTTACAAGTTATTTGCATGTTCAAATGAGTCAAGGATGAAGCTACAACTTGTTTGCAAGTTCGAACGAGTCAAGAATGATCATACAAGAGTTTACAAGTTGTTTCCATATTCAAATGAGTCAAGAATGAAGCCACAAGTTCTTTCCATGTTCGAACGAGTCAAGAATGAAGCCACATGTTGTTACGAATTAGGTTCATGATCAAATGAGCCAAGAATGGTCCCATAAGAGTTATGTTGTTTCCACGTTCAACGGAGTCAAGAATGAAGCTTACGATTTCGTTTCATGTTAAAATAAGCCAAGAATGGTCCTACATGAGTTTACAAGTTGTTTCCATGTGCAAACGAGTCAATAATGAAGATACAAGTTCGAACGTGTCAAGAAAGATACTACAAGAGTTTACAAGTAGTTTCCAAGTTCAAACGGGTCAAGAATGAAGCTACAAGTTGTTTTCACGGTTAAACTAGTCGAGAATGAAGCTATAAGTTGTTTCCAAGCTCGAACGAGTCAAGAATAATGCTACAAGAGGTTACAAGTTGTTTCCATGTTCAAACAAGTCAAGATGAAGCTACAAGTTATTTCCATGTTCGAACGAGTCAAAAATGAAGCCTCAAATTGTTACCTATTGGTTTCATTTTCGAATGATGCAAGAATGGTCCTACAAGAGTTTACAAGTTGTTTCCATGATAAACGAGTCAAAAATGAAGCTATAAGTTGTTTTCAAGTTCAAACATGTCAAGAATGATGCTAGAAGAGTTCACAAGTTATTTGCATGTTCAAATGAGTCAAGGATGAAGCTACAACTTGTTTGCAAGTTCGAACGAGTCAAGAATGATCATACAAGAGTTTACAAGTTGTTTCCATATTCAAATGAGTCAAGAATGAAGCCACAAGTTCTTTCCATGTTCGAACGAGTCAAGAATGAAGCCACATGTTGTTACGAATTAGGTTCATGATCAAATGAGCCAAGAATGGTCCCATAAGAGTTATGTTGTTTCCACGTTCAACGGAGTCAAGAATGAAGCTTACGATTTCGTTTCATGTTAAAATAAGCCAAGAATGGTCCTACATGAGTTTACAAGTTGTTTCCATGTGCAAACGAGTCAATAATGAAGATACAAGTTCGAACGTGTCAAGAAAGATACTACAAGAGTTTACAAGTAGTTTCCAAGTTCAAACGGGTCAAGAATGAAGCTACAAGTTGTTTTCACGGTTAAACTAGTCGAGAATGAAGCTATAAGTTGTTTCCAAGCTCGAACGAGTCAAGAATAATGCTACAAGAGGTTACAAGTTGTTTCCATGTTCAAACAAGTCAAGATGAAGCTACAAGTTATTTCCATGTTCGAACGAGTCAAAAATGAAGCCTCAAATTGTTACGAATTGGTTTCATGTTCGAATGAGCCAAGAATGGTCCTACAAGAGTTTACAAGTTGTTTCCATGATAAACGAGTCAAAAATGAAGCTATAAGTTGTTTTCAAGTTCAAACATGTCAAGAATGATGCTAGAAGAGTTTACAAGTTATTTGCATGTTCAAATGAGTCAAGGATGAAGCTACAACTTGTTTGCAAGTTCGAACGAGTCAAGAATGATCATACAAGAGTTTACAAGTTGTTTCCATATTCAAATGAGTCAAGAATGAAGCCACAAGTTCTTTCCATGTTCGAACGAGTCAAGAATGAAGCCACATGTTGTTACGAATTCATGATCAAATGAGCCAAGAATGGTCCCATAAGAGTTATGTTGTTTCCACGTTCAACGGAGTCAAGAATGAAGCTTACGATTTCGTTTCATGTTAAAATAAGCCAAGAATGGTCCTACATGAGTTTACAAGTTGTTTCCATGTGCAAACGAGTCAATAATGAAGATACAAGTTCGAACGTGTCAAGAAAGATACTACAAGAGTTTACAAGTAGTTTCCAAGTTCAAACGGGTCAAGAATGAAGCTACAAGTTGTTTTCACGGTTAAACTAGTCGAGAATGAAGCTATAAGTTGTTTCCAAGCTCGAACGAGTCAAGAATAATGCTACAAGAGGTTACAAGTTGTTTCCATGTTCAAACAAGTCAAGATGAAGCTACAAGTTATTTCCATGTTCGAACGAGTCAAAAATGAAGCCTCAAATTGTTACGTATTGGTTTCATGTTCGAATGATGCAAGAATGGTCCTACAAGAGTTTACAAGTTGTTTCCATGATAAACGAGTCAAAAATGAAGCTATAAGTTGTTTTCAAGTTCAAACATGTCAAGAATGATGCTAGAAGAGTTCACAAGTTATTTGCATGTTCAAATGAGTCAAGGATGAAGCTACAACTTGTTTGCAAGTTCGAACGAGTCAAGAATGATCATACAAGAGTTTACAAGTTGTTTCCATATTCAAATGAGTCAAGAATGAAGCCACAAGTTCTTTCCATGTTCGAACGAGTCAAGAATGAAGCCACATGTTGTTACGAATTAGGTTCATGATCAAATGAGCCAAGAATGGTCCCATAAGAGTTATGTTGTTTCCACGTTCAACGGAGTCAAGAATGAAGCTTACGATTTCGTTTCATGTTAAAATAAGCCAAGAATGGTCCTACATGAGTTTACAAGTTGTTTCCATGTGCAAACGAGTCAATAATGAAGATACAAGTTCGAACGTGTCAAGAAAGATACTACAAGAGTTTACAAGTAGTTTCCAAGTTCAAACGGGTCAAGAATGAAGCTACAAGTTGTTTTCACGGTTAAACTAGTCGAGAATGAAGCTATAAGTTGTTTCCAAGCTCGAACGAGTCAAGAATAATGCTACAAGAGGTTACAAGTTGTTTCCATGTTCAAACAAGTCAAGATGAAGCTACAAGTTATTTCCATGTTCGAACGAGTCAAAAATGAAGCCTCAAATTGTTACGAATTGGTTTCATGTTCGAATGAGCCAAGAATGGTCCTACAAGAGTTTACAAGTTGTTTCCATGATAAACGAGTCAAAAATGAAGCTATAAGTTGTTTTCAAGTTCAAACATGTCAAGAATGATGCTAGAAGAGTTTACAAGTTATTTGCATGTTCAAATGAGTCAAGGATGAAGCTACAACTTGTTTGCAAGTTCGAACGAGTCAAGAATGATCATACAAGAGTTTACAAGTTGTTTCCATATTCAAATGAGTCAAGAATGAAGCCACAAGTTCTTTCCATGTTCGAACGAGTCAAGAATGAAGCCACATGTTGTTACGAATTCATGATCAAATGAGCCAAGAATGGTCCCATAAGAGTTATGTTGTTTCCACGTTCAACGGAGTCAAGAATGAAGCTTACGATTTCGTTTCATGTTAAAATAAGCCAAGAATGGTCCTACATGAGTTTACAAGTTGTTTCCATGTGCAAACGAGTCAATAATGAAGATACAAGTTCGAACATGTCAAGAAAGATACTACAAGAGTTTACAAGTAGTTTCCAAGTTCAAACGGGTCAAGAATGAAGCTACAAGTTGTTTTCACGGTTAAACTAGTCGAGAATGAAGCTATAAGTTGTTTCCAAGCTCGAACGAGTCAAGAATAATGCTACAAGAGGTTACAAGTTGTTTCCATGTTCATACAAGTCAAGATGAAGCTACAAGTTATTTCCACGTTCGAACGAGTCAAAAATGAAGCCTCAAATTGTTACGAATTGGTTTCATGTTCGAATGATGCAAGAATGGTCCTACAAGAGTTTACAGGTTGTTTCCATGATAAACGAGTCAAAAATGAAGCTATAAGTTGTTTTCAAGTTCAAACATGTCAAGAATGATGCTAGAAGAGTTTACAAGTTATTTGCATGTTCAAATGAGTCAAGGATGAAGCTACAACTTGTTTGCAAGTTCGAACGAGTCAAGAATGATCATACAAGAGTTTACAAGTTGTTTCCATATTCAAATGAGTCAAGAATGAAGCCACAAGTTCTTTCCATGTTCGAACGAGTCAAGAATGAAGCCACATGTTGTTACGAATTCATGATCAAATGAGCCAAGAATGGTCCCATAAGAGTTATGTTGTTTCCACGTTCAACGGAGTCAAGAATGAAGCTTACGATTTCGTTTCATGTTAAAATAAGCCAAGAATGGTCCTACATGAGTTTACAAGTTGTTTCCATGTGCAAACGAGTCAATAATGAAGATACAAGTTCGAACGTGTCAAGAAAGATACTAGAAGAGTTTACAAGTAGTTTCCAAGTTCAAACGGGTCAAGAATGAAGCTACAAGTTGTTTTCACGGTTAAACTAGTCGAGAATGAAGCTATAAGTTGTTTCCAAGCTCGAACGAGTCAAGAATAATGCTACAAGAGGTTACAAGTTGTTTCCATGTTCAAACAAGTCAAGATGAAGCTACAAGTTATTTCCATGTTCGAACGAGTCAAAAATGAAGCCTCAAATTGTTACGAATTGGTTTCATGTTCGAATGATGCAAGAATGGTCCTACAAGAGTTTACAAGTTGTTTCCATGATAAACGAGTCAAAAATGAAGCTATAAGTTGTTTTCAAGTTCAAACATGTCAAGAATGATGCTAGAAGAGTTTACAAGTTATTTGCATGTTCAAATGAGTCAAGGATGAAGCTACAACTTGTTTGCAAGTTCGAACGAGTCAAGAATGATCATACAAGAGTTTACAAGTTGTTTCCATATTCAAATGAGTCAAGAATGAAGCCACAAGTTCTTTCCATGTTCGAACGAGTCAAGAATGAAGCCACATGTTGTTACGAATTAGGTTCATGATCAAATGAGCCAAGAATGGTCCCATAAGAGTTATGTTGTTTCCACGTTCAACGGAGTCAAGAATGAAGCTTACGATTTCGTTTCATGTTAAAATAAGCCAAGAATGGTCCTACATGAGTTTACAAGTTGTTTCCATGTGCAAACGAGTCAATAATGAAGATACAAGTTCGAACGTGTCAAGAAAGATACTACAAGAGTTTACAAGTAGTTTCCAAGTTCAAACGGGTCAAGAATGAAGCTACAAGTTGTTTTCACGGTTAAACTAGTCGAGAATGAAGCTATAAGTTGTTTCCAAGCTCGAACGAGTCAAGAATAATGCTACAAGAGGTTACAAGTTGTTTCCATGTTCAAACAAGTCAAGATGAAGCTACAAGTTATTTCCATGTTCGAACGAGTCAAAAATGAAGCCTCAAATTGTTACCTATTGGTTTCATTTTCGAATGATGCAAGAATGGTCCTACAAGAGTTTACAAGTTGTTTCCATGATAAACGAGTCAAAAATGAAGCTATAAGTTGTTTTCAAGTTCAAACATGTCAAGAATGATGCTAGAAGAGTTCACAAGTTATTTGCATGTTCAAATGAGTCAAGGATGAAGCTACAAGTTGTTTGCAAGTTCGAACGAGTCAAGAATGATCATACAAGAGTTTACAAGTTGTTTCCATATTCAAATGAGTCAAGAATGAAGCCACAAGTTCTTTCCATGTTCGAACGAGTCAAGAATGAAGCCACATGTTGTTACGAATTAGGTTCATGATCAAATGAGCCAAGAATGGTCCCATAAGAGTTATGTTGTTTCCACGTTCAACGGAGTCAAGAATGAAGCTTACGATTTCGTTTCATGTTAAAATAAGCCAAGAATGGTCCTACATGAGTTTACAAGTTGTTTCCATGTGCAAACGAGTCAATAATGAAGATACAAGTTCGAACGTGTCAAGAAAGATACTACAAGAGTTTACAAGTAGTTTCCAAGTTCAAACGGGTCAAGAATGAAGCTACAAGTTGTTTTCACGGTTAAACTAGTCGAGAATGAAGCTATAAGTTGTTTCCAAGCTCGAACGAGTCAAGAATAATGCTACAAGAGGTTACAAGTTGTTTCCATGTTCAAACAAGTCAAGATGAAGCTACAAGTTATTTCCATGTTCGAACGAGTCAAAAATGAAGCCTCAAATTGTTACGAATTGGTTTCATGTTCGAATGAGCCAAGAATGGTCCTACAAGAGTTTACAAGTTGTTTCCATGATAAACGAGTCAAAAATGAAGCTATAAGTTGTTTTCAAGTTCAAACATGTCAAGAATGATGCTAGAAGAGTTTACAAGTTATTTGCATGTTCAAATGAGTCAAGGATGAAGCTACAACTTGTTTGCAAGTTCGAACGAGTCAAGAATGATCATACAAGAGTTTACAAGTTGTTTCCATATTCAAATGAGTCAAGAATGAAGCCACAAGTTCTTTCCATGTTCGAACGAGTCAAGAATGAAGCCACATGTTGTTACGAATTCATGATCAAATGAGCCAAGAATGGTCCCATAAGAGTTATGTTGTTTCCACGTTCAACGGAGTCAAGAATGAAGCTTACGATTTCGTTTCATGTTAAAATAAGCCAAGAATGGTCCTACATGAGTTTACAAGTTGTTTCCATGTGCAAACGAGTCAATAATGAAGATACAAGTTCGAACGTGTCAAGAAAGATACTACAAGAGTTTACAAGTAGTTTCCAAGTTCAAACGGGTCAAGAATGAAGCTACAAGTTGTTTTCACGGTTAAACTAGTCGAGAATGAAGCTATAAGTTGTTTCCAAGCTCGAACGAGTCAAGAATAATGCTACAAGAGGTTACAAGTTGTTTCCATGTTCAAACAAGTCAAGATGAAGCTACAAGTTATTTCCATGTTCGAACGAGTCAAAAATGAAGCCTCAAATTGTTACGAATTGGTTTCATGTTCGAATGATGCAAGAATGGTCCTACAAGAGTTTACAAGTTGTTTCCATGATAAACGAGTCAAAAATGAAGCTATAAGTTGTTTTCAAGTTCAAACATGTCAAGAATGATGCTAGAAGAGTTTACAAGTTATTTGCATGTTCAAATGAGTCAAGGATGAAGCTACAACTTGTTTGCAAGTTCGAACGAGTCAAGAATGATCATACAAGAGTTTACAAGTTGTTTCCATATTCAAATGAGTCAAGAATGAAGCCACAAGTTCTTTCCATGTTCGAACGAGTCAAGAATGAAGCCACATGTTGTTACGAATTAGGTTCATGATCAAATGAGCCAAGAATGGTCCCATAAGAGTTATGTTGTTTCCACGTTCAACGGAGTCAAGAATGAAGCTTACGATTTCGTTTCATGTTAAAATAAGCCAAGAATGGTCCTACATGAGTTTACAAGTTGTTTCCATGTGCAAACGAGTCAATAATGAAGATACAAGTTCGAACGTGTCAAGAAAGATACTACAAGAGTTTACAAGTAGTTTCCAAGTTCAAACGGGTCAAGAATGAAGCTACAAGTTGTTTTCACGGTTAAACTAGTCGAGAATGAAGCTATAAGTTGTTTCCAAGCTCGAACGAGTCAAGAATAATGCTACAAGAGGTTACAAGTTGTTTCCATGTTCAAACAAGTCAAGATGAAGCTACAAGTTATTTCCATGTTCGAACGAGTCAAAAATGAAGCCTCAAATTATTACGAATTGGTTTCATGTTCGAATGATGCAAGAATGGTCCTACAAGAGTTTACAAGTTGTTTCCATCATAAACGAGTTAAAAATGAAGCTATAAGTTGTTTTCAAGTTCCAACATGTCAAGAATGATGCTAGAAGAGTTTACAAGTTATTTGCATGTTCAAATGAGTCAAGGATGAAGCTACAACTTGTTTGCAAGTTCGAACGAGTCAAGAATGATCATACAAGAGTTTACAAGTTTCCATATTCAAATGAGTCAAGAATGAAGCCACAAGTTCTTTCCATGTTCGAACGAGTCAAGAATGAAGCCACATGTTGTTACGAATTAGGTTCATGATCAAATGAGCCAAGAATGGTCCCATAAGAGTTATGTTGTTTCCACGTTCAACGGAGTCAAGAATGAAGCTTACGATTTCGTTTCATGTTAAAATAAGCCAAGAATGGTCCTACATGAGTTTACAAGTTGTTTCCATGTGCAAACGAGTCAATAATGAAGATACAAGTTCGAACGTGTCAAGAAAGATACTACAAGAGTTTACAAGTAGTTTCCAAGTTCAAACGGGTCAAGAATGAAGCTACAAGTTGTTTTCACGGTTAAACTAGTCAAGAATGAAGCTATAAGTTGTTTCCAAGCTCGAACGAGTCAAGAATAATGCTACAAGAGGTTACAAGTTGTTTCCATGTTCAAACAAGTCAAGATGAAGCTACAAGTTATTTCCATGTTCGAACGAGTCAAAAATGAAGCCTCAAATTGTTACGTATTGGTTTCATGTTCGAATGATGCAAGAATGGTCCTACAAGAGTTTACAAGTTGTTTCCATGATAAACGAGTCAAAAATGAAGCTATAAGTTGTTTTCAAGTTCAAACATGTCAAGAATGATGCTAGAAGAGTTTACAAGTTATTTGCATGTTCAAATGAGTCAAGGATGAAGCTACAACTTGTTTGCAAGTTCGAACGAGTCAAGAATGATCATACAAGAGTTTACAAGTTGTTTCCATATTCAAATGAGTCAAGAATGAAGCCACAAGTTCTTTCCATGTTCGAACGAGTCAAGAATGAAGCCACATGTTGTTACGAATTAGGTTCATGATCAAATGAGCCAAGAATGGTCCCATAAGAGTTATGTTGTTTCCACGTTCAACGGAGTCAAGAATGAAGCTTACGATTTCGTTTCATGTTAAAATAAGCCAAGAATGGTCCTACATGAGTTTACAAGTTGTTTCCATGTGCAAACGAGTCAATAATGAAGATACAAGTTCGAACGTGTCAAGAAAGATACTACAAGAGTTTACAAGTAGTTTCCAAGTTCAAACGGGTCAAGAATGAAGCTACAAGTTGTTTTCACGGTTAAACTAGTCGAGAATGAAGCTATAAGTTGTTTCCAAGCTCGAACGAGTCAAGAATAATGCTACAAGAGGTTACAAGTTGTTTCCATGTTCAAACAAGTCAAGATGAAGCTACAAGTTATTTCCATGTTCGAACGAGTCAAAAATGAAGCCTCAAATTATTACGAATTGGTTTCATGTTCGAATGATGCAAGAATGGTCCTACAAGAGTTTACAAGTTGTTTCCATCATAAACGAGTTAAAAATGAAGCTATAAGTTGTTTTCAAGTTCAAACATGTCAAGAATGATGCTAGAAGAGTTTACAAGTTATTTGCATGTTCAAATGAGTCAAGGATGAAGCTACAACTTGTTTGCAAGTTCGAACGAGTCAAGAATGATCATACAAGAGTTTACAAGTTGTTTCCATATTCAAATGAGTCAAGAATGAAGCCACAAGTTCTTTCCATGTTCGAACGAGTCAAGAATGAAGCCACATGTTGTTACGAATTAGGTTCATGATCAAATGAGCCAAGAATGGTCCCATAAGAGTTATGTTGTTTCCACGTTCAACGGAGTCAAGAATGAAGCTTACGATTTCGTTTCATGTTAAAATAAGCCAAGAATGGTCCTACATGAGTTTACAAGTTGTTTCCATGTGCAAACGAGTCAATAATGAAGATACAAGTTCGAACGTGTCAAGAAAGATACTACAAGAGTTTACAAGTAGTTTCCAAGTTCAAACGGGTCAAGAATGAAGCTACAAGTTGTTTTCACGGTTAAACTAGTCAAGAATGAAGCTATAAGTTGTTTCCAAGCTCGAACGAGTCAAGAATAATGCTACAAGAGGTTACAAGTTGTTTCCATGTTCAAACAAGTCAAGATGAAGCTACAAGTTATTTCCATGTTCGAACGAGTCAAAAATGAAGCCTCAAATTGTTACGTATTGGTTTCATGTTCGAATGATGCAAGAATGGTCCTACAAGAGTTTACAAGTTGTTTCCATGATAAACGAGTCAAAAATGAAGCTATAAGTTGTTTTCAAGTTCAAACATGTCAAGAATGATGCTAGAAGAGTTTACAAGTTATTTGCATGTTCAAATGAGTCAAGGATGAAGCTACAACTTGTTTGCAAGTTCGAACGAGTCAAGAATGATCATACAAGAGTTTACAAGTTGTTTCCATATTCAAATGAGTCAAGAATGAAGCCACAAGTTCTTTCCATGTTCGAACGAGTCAAGAATGAAGCCACATGTTGTTACGAATTAGGTTCATGATCAAATGAGCCAAGAATGGTCCCATAAGAGTTATGTTGTTTCCACGTTCAACGGAGTCAAGAATGAAGCTTACGATTTCGTTTCATGTTAAAATAAGCCAAGAATGGTCCTACATGAGTTTACAAGTTGTTTCCATGTGCAAACGAGTCAATAATAAAGATACAAGTTCGAACGTGTCAAGAAAGATACTACAAGAGTTTACAAGTAGTTTCCAAGTTCAAACGGGTCAAGAATGAAGCTACAAGTTGTTTTCACGGTTAAACTAGTCGAGAATGAAGCTATAAGTTGTTTCCAAGCTCGAACGAGTCAAGAATAATGCTACAAGAGGTTACAAGTTGTTTCCATGTTCAAACAAGTCAAGATGAAGCTACAAGTTATTTCCATGTTCGAACGAGTCAAAAATGAAGCCTCAAATTGTTACGAATTGGTTTCATGTTCGAATGAGCCAAGAATGGTCCTACAAGAGTTTACAAGTTGTTTCCATGATAAACGAGTCAAAAATGAAGCTATAAGTTGTTTTCAAGTTCAAACATGTCAAGAATGATGCTAGAAGAGGTTACAAGTTATTTGCATGTTCAAATGAGTCAAGGATGAAGCTACAACTTGTTTGCAAGTTCGAACGAGTCAAGAATGATCATACAAGAGTTTACAAGTTGTTTCCATATTCAAATGAGTCAAGAATGAAGCCACAAGTTCTTTCCATGTTCGAACGAGTCAAGAATGAAGCCACATGTTGTTACGAATTCATGATCAAATGAGCCAAGAATGGTCCCATAAGAGTTATGTTGTTTCCATGTTCAACGGAGTCAAGAATGAAGCTTACGATTTCGTTTCATGTTAAAATAAGCCAAGAATGGTCCTACATGAGTTTACAAGTTGTTTCCATGTGCAAACGAGTCAATAATGAATATACAAGTTCGAACGTGTCAAGAAAGATACTACAAGAGTTTACAAGTAGTTTCCAAGTTCAAACGGGTCAAGAATGAAGCTACAAGTTGTTTTCACGGTTAAACTAGTCGAGAATGAAGCTATAAGTTGTTTCCAAGCTCGAACGAGTCAAGAATAATGCTACAAGAGGTTACAAGTTGTTTCCATGTTCATACAAGTCAAGATGAAGCTACAAGTTATTTCCACGTTCGAACGAGTCAAAAATGAAGCCTCAAATTGTTACGAATTGGTTTCATGTTCGAATGATGCAAGAATGGTCCTACAAGAGTTTACAGGTTGTTTCCATGATAAACGAGTCAAAAATGAAGCTATAAGTTGTTTTCAAGTTCAAACATGTCAAGAATGATGCTAGAAGAGTTTACAAGTTATTTGCATGTTCAAATGAGTCAAGGATGAAGCTACAACTTGTTTGCAAGTTCGAACGAGTCAAGAATGATCATACAAGAGTTTACAAGTTGTTTCCATATTCAAATGAGTCAAGAATGAAGCCACAAGTTCTTCCATGTTCGAACGAGTCAAGAATGAAGCCACATGTTGTTACGAATTCATGATCAAATGAGCCAAGAATGGTCCCCTAAGAGTTATGTTGTTTCCACGTTCAACGGAGTCAAGAATGAAGCTTACGATTTCGTTTCATGTTAAAATAAGCCAAGAATGGTCCTACATGAGTTTACAAGTTGTTTCCATGTGCAAACGAGTCAATAATGAAGATACAAGTTCGAACGTGTCAAGAAAGATACTACAAGAGTTTACAAGTAGTTTCCAAGTTCAAACGGGTCAAGAATGAAGCTACAAGTTGTTTTCACGGTTAAACTAGTCGAGAATGAAGCTATAAGTTGTTTCCAAGCTCGAACGAGTCAAGAATAATGCTACAAGAGGTTACAAGTTGTTTCCATGTTCAAACAAGTCAAGATGAAGCTACAAGTTATTTCCATGTTCGAACGAGTCAAAAATGAAGCCTCAAATTGTTACGAATTGGTTTCATGTTCGAATGATGCAAGAATGGTCCTACAAGAGTTTACAAGTTGTTTCCATGATAAACGAGTCAAAAATGAAGCTATAAGTTGTTTTCAAGTTCAAACATGTCAAGAATGATGCTAGAAGAGTTTACAAGTTATTTGCATGTTCAAATGAGTCAAGGATGAAGCTACAACTTGTTTGCAAGTTCGAACGAGTCAAGAATGATCATACAAGAGTTTACAAGTTGTTTCCATATTCAAATGAGTCAAGAATGAAGCCACAAGTTCTTTCCATGTTCGAACGAGTCAAGAATGAAGCCACATGTTGTTACGAATTCATGATCAAATGAGCCAAGAATAGTCCCGTAAGAGTTATGTTGTTTCCACGTTCAACGGAGTCAAGAATGAAGCTTACGATTTCGTTTCATGTTAAAATAAGCCAAGAATGGTCCTACGTGAGTTTACAAGTTGTTTCCATGTGCAAACGAGTCAATAATGAAGATACAAGTTCGAACGTGTCAAGAAAGATACTACAAGAGTTTACAAGTAGTTTCCAAGTTCAAACGGGTCAAGAATGAAGCTACAAGTTGTTTTCACGGTTAAACTAGTCGAGAATGAAGCTATAAGTTGTTTCCAAGCTCGAACGAGTCAAGAATAATGCTACAAGAGGTTACAAGTTGTTTCCATGTTCAAACAAGTCAAGATGAAGCTACAAGTTATTTCCATGTTCGAACGAGTCAAAAATGAAGCCTCAAATTGTTACGAATTGGTTTCATGTTCGAATGAGCCAAGAATGGTCCTACAAGAGTTTACAAGTTGTTTCCATGATAAACGAGTCAAAAATGAAGCTATAAGTTGTTTTCAAGTTCAAACATGTCAAGAATGATGCTAGAAGAGTTTACAAGTTATTTGCATGTTCAAATGAGTCAAGGATGAAGCTACAACTTGTTTGCAAGTTCGAACGAGTCAAGAATGATCATACAAGAGTTTACAAGTTGTTTCCATATTCAAATGAGTCAAGAATGAAGCCACAAGTTCTTTCCATGTTCGAACGAGTCAAGAATGAAGCCACATGTTGTTACGAATTAGGTTCATGATCAAATGAGCCAAGAATGGTCCCATAAGAGTTATGTTGTTTCCACGTTCAACGGAGTCAAGAATGAAGCTTACGATTTCGTTTCATGTTAAAATAAGCCAAGAATGGTCCTACATGAGTTTACAAGTTGTTTCCATGTGCAAACGAGTCAATAATGAAGATACAAGTTCGAACGTGTCAAGAAAGATACTACAAGAGTTTACAAGTAGTTTCCAAGTTCAAACGGGTCAAGAATGAAGCTACAAGTTGTTTTCACGGTTAAACTAGTCGAGAATGAAGCTATAAGTTGTTTCCAAGCTCGAACGAGTCAAGAATAATGCTACAAGAGGTTACAAGTTGTTTCCATGTTCAAACAAGTCAAGATGAAGCTACAAGTTATTTCCATGTTCGAACGAGTCAAAAATAAAGCCTCAAATTGTTACGAATTGGTTTCATGTTCGAATGAGCCAAGAATGGTCCTACAAGAGTTTACAAGTTGTTTCCATGGTAAACGAGTCAAAAATGAAGCTATAAGTTGTTTTCAAGTTCAAACATGTCAAGAATGATGCTAGAAGAGTTTACAAGTTATTTGCATGTTCAAATGAGTCAAGGATGAAGCTACAACTTGTTTGCAAGTTCGAACGAGTCAAGAATGATCATACAAGAGTTTACAAGTTGTTTCCATATTCAAATGAGTCAAGAATGAAGCCACAAGTTCTTTCCATGTTCGAACGAGTCAAGAATGAAGCCACATGTTGTTACGAATTCATGATCAAATGAGCCAAGAATAGTCCCGTAAGAGTTATGTTGTTTCCACGTTCAACGGAGTCAAGAATGAAGCTTACGATTTCGTTTCATGTTAAAATAAGCCAAGAATGGTCCTACGTGAATTTACAAGTTGTTTCCATGTGCAAACGAGTCAATAATGAAGATACAAGTTCGAACGTGTCAAGAAAGATACTACAAGAGTTTACAAGTAGTTTCCAAGTTCAAACGGGTCAAGAATGAAGCTACAAGTTGTTTTCACGGTTAAACTAGTCGAGAATGAAGCTATAAGTTGTTTCCAAGCTCGAACGAGTCAAGAATAATGCTACAAGAGGTTACAAGTTGTTTCCATGTTCAAACAAGTCAAGATGAAGCTACAAGTTGTTTCCATGTTCAAACAAGTCAAGATGAAGCTACAAGTTATTTCCATGTTCGAACGAGTCAAAAATAAAGCCTCAAATTGTTACGAATTGGTTTCATGTTCGAATGAGCCAAGAATGGTCCTACAAGAGTTTACAAGTTGTTTCCATGATAAACGAGTCAAAAATGAAGCTATAAGTTGTTTTCAAGTTCAAACATGTCAAGAATGATGCTAGAAGAGTTTACAAGTTATTTGCATGTTCAAATGAGTCAAGGATGAAGCTACAACTTGTTTGCAAGTTCGAACGAGTCAAGAATGATCATACAAGAGTTTACAAGTTGTTTCCATATTCAAATGAGTCAAGAATGAAGCCACAAGTTCTTTCCATGTTCGAACGAGTCAAGAATGAAGCCACATGTTGTTACGAATTCATGATCAAATGAGCCAAGAATAGTCCCGTAAGAGTTATGTTGTTTCCACGTTCAACGGAGTCAAGAATGAAGCTTACGATTTCGTTTCATGTTAAAATAAGCCAAGAATGGTCCTACGTGAGTTTACAAGTTGTTTCCATGTGCAAACGAGTCAATAATGAAGATACAAGTTCGAACGTGTCAAGAAAGATACTACAAGAGTTTACAAGTAGTTTCCAAGTTCAAACGGGTCAAGAATGAAGCTACAAGTTGTTTTCACGGTTAAACTAGTCGAGAATGAAGCTATAAGTTGTTTCCAAGCTCGAACGAGTCAAGAATAATGCTACAAGAGGTTACAAGTTGTTTCCATGTTCAAACAAGTCAAGATGAAGCTACAAGTTATTTCCATGTTCGAACGAGTCAAAAATAAAGCCTCAAATTGTTACGAATTGGTTTCATGTTCGAATGAGCCAAGAATGGTCCTACAAGAGTTTACAAGTTGTTTCCATGATAAACGAGTCAAAAATGAAGCTATAAGTTGTTTTCAAGTTCAAACATGTCAAGAATGATGCTAGAAGAGTTTACAAGTTATTTGCATGTTCAAATGAGTCAAGGATGAAGCTACAACTTGTTTGCAAGTTCGAACGAGTCAAGAATGATCATACAAGAGTTTACAAGTTGTTTCCATATTCAAATGAGTCAAGAATGAAGCCACAAGTTCTTTCCATGTTCGAACGAGTCAAGAATGAAGCCACATGTTGTTACGAATTCATGATCAAATGAGCCAAGAATAGTCCCGTAAGAGTTATGTTGTTTCCACGTTCAACGGAGTCAAGAATGAAGCTTACGATTTCGTTTCATGTTAAAATAAGCCAAGAATGGTCCTACGTGAGTTTACAAGTTGTTTCCATGTGCAAACGAGTCAATAATGAAGATACAAGTTCGAACGTGTCAAGAAAGATACTACAAGAGTTTACAAGTAGTTTCCAAGTTCAAACGGGTCAAGAATGAAGCTACAAGTTGTTTTCACGGTTAAACTAGTCGAGAATGAAGCTATAAGTTGTTTCCAAGCTCGAACGAGTCAAGAATAATGCTACAAGAGGTTACAAGTTGTTTCCATGTTCAAACAAGTCAAGATGAAGCTACAAGTTATTTCCATGTTCGAACGAGTCAAAAATGAAGCCTCAAATTGTTACGTATTGGTTTCATGTTCGAATGATGCAAGAATGGTCCTACAAGAGTTTACAAGTTGTTTCCATGATAAACGAGTCAAAAATGAAGCTATAAGTTGTTTTCAAGTTCAAACATGTCAAGAATGATGCTAGAAGAGTTTACAAGTTATTTGCATGTTCAAATGAGTCAAGGATGAAGCTACAACTTGTTTGCAAGTTCGAACGAGTCAAGAATGATCATACAAGAGTTTACAAGTTGTTTCCATATTCAAATGAGTCAAGAATGAAGCCACAAGTTCTTTCCATGTTCGAACGAGTCAAGAATGAAGCCACATGTTGTTACGAATTAGGTTCATGATCAAATGAGCCAAGAATGGTCCCATAAGAGTTATGTTGTTTCCACGTTCAACGGAGTCAAGAATGAAGCTTACGATTTCGTTTCATGTTAAAATAAGCCAAGAATGGTCCTACATGAGTTTACAAGTTGTTTCCATGTGCAAACGAGTCAATAATGAAGATACAAGTTCGAACGTGTCAAGAAAGATACTACAAGAGTTTACAAGTAGTTTCCAAGTTCAAACGGGTCAAGAATGAAGCTACAAGTTGTTTTCACGGTTAAACTAGTCGAGAATGAAGCTATAAGTTGTTTCCAAGCTCGAACGAGTCAAGAATAATGCTACAAGAGGTTACAAGTTGTTTCCATGTTCAAACAAGTCAAGATGAAGCTACAAGTTATTTCCATGTTCGAACGAGTCAAAAATAAAGCCTCAAATTGTTACGAATTGGTTTCATGTTCGAATGAGCCAAGAATGGTCCTACAAGAGTTTACAAGTTGTTTCCATGATAAACGAGTCAAAAATGAAGCTATAAGTTGTTTTCAAGTTCAAACATGTCAAGAATGATGCTAGAAGAGTTTACAAGTTATTTGCATGTTCAAATGAGTCAAGGATGAAGCTACAACTTGTTTGCAAGTTCGAACGAGTCAAGAATGATCATACAAGAGTTTACAAGTTGTTTCCATATTCAAATGAGTCAAGAATGAAGCCACAAGTTCTTTCCATGTTCGAACGAGTCAAGAATGAAGCCACATGTTGTTACGAATTCATGATCAAATGAGCCAAGAATAGTCCCGTAAGAGTTATGTTGTTTCCACGTTCAACGGAGTCAAGAATGAAGCTTACGATTTCGTTTCATGTTAAAATAAGCCAAGAATGGTCCTACGTGAGTTTACAAGTTGTTTCCATGTGCAAACGAGTCAATAATGAAGATACAAGTTCGAACGTGTCAAGAAAGATACTACAAGAGTTTACAAGTAGTTTCCAAGTTCAAACGGGTCAAGAATGAAGCTACAAGTTGTTTTCACGGTTAAACTAGTCGAGAATGAAGCTATAAGTTGTTTCCAAGCTCGAACGAGTCAAGAATAATGCTACAAGAGGTTACAAGTTGTTTCCATGTTCAAACAAGTCAAGATGAAGCTACAAGTTATTTCCATGTTCGAACGAGTCAAAAATAAAGCCTCAAATTGTTACGAATTGGTTTCATGTTCGAATGAGCCAAGAATGGTCCTACAAGAGTTTACAAGTTGTTTCCATGATAAACGAGTCAAAAATGAAGCTATAAGTTGTTTTCAAGTTCAAACATGTCAAGAATGATGCTAGAAGAGTTTACAAGTTATTTGCATGTTCAAATGAGTCAAGGATGAAGCTACAACTTGTTTGCAAGTTCGAACGAGTCAAGAATGATCATACAAGAGTTTACAAGTTGTTTCCATATTCAAATGAGTCAAGAATGAAGCCACAAGTTCTTTCCATGTTCGAACGAGTCAAGAATGAAGCCACATGTTGTTACGAATTCATGATCAAATGAGCCAAGAATAGTCCCGTAAGAGTTATGTTGTTTCCACGTTCAACGGAGTCAAGAATGAAGCTTACGATTTCGTTTCATGTTAAAATAAGCCAAGAATGGTCCTACGTGAGTTTACAAGTTGTTTCCATGTGCAAACGAGTCAATAATGAAGATACAAGTTCGAACGTGTCAAGAAAGATACTACAAGAGTTTACAAGTAGTTTCCAAGTTCAAACGGGTCAAGAATGAAGCTACAAGTTGTTTTCACGGTTAAACTAGTCGAGAATGAAGCTATAAGTTGTTTCCAAGCTCGAACGAGTCAAGAATAATGCTACAAGAGGTTACAAGTTGTTTCCATGTTCAAACAAGTCAAGATGAAGCTACAAGTTATTTCCATGTTCGAACGAGTCAAAAATGAAGCCTCAAATTGTTACGTATTGGTTTCATGTTCGAATGATGCAAGAATGGTCCTACAAGAGTTTACAAGTTGTTTCCATGATAAACGAGTCAAAAATGAAGCTATAAGTTGTTTTCAAGTTCAAACATGTCAAGAATGATGCTAGAAGAGTTTACAAGTTATTTGCATGTTCAAATGAGTCAAGGATGAAGCTACAACTTGTTTGCAAGTTCGAACGAGTCAAGAATGATCATACAAGAGTTTACAAGTTGTTTCCATATTCAAATGAGTCAAGAATGAAGCCACAAGTTCTTTCCATGTTCGAACGAGTCAAGAATGAAGCCACATGTTGTTACGAATTAGGTTCATGATCAAATGAGCCAAGAATGGTCCCATAAGAGTTATGTTGTTTCCACGTTCAACGGAGTCAAGAATGAAGCTTACGATTTCGTTTCATGTTAAAATAAGCCAAGAATGGTCCTACATGAGTTTACAAGTTGTTTCCATGTGCAAACGAGTCAATAATGAAGATACAAGTTCGAACGTGTCAAGAAAGATACTACAAGAGTTTACAAGTAGTTTCCAAGTTCAAACGGGTCAAGAATGAAGCTACAAGTTGTTTTCACGGTTAAACTAGTCGAGAATGAAGCTATAAGTTGTTTCCAAGCTCGAACGAGTCAAGAATAATGCTACAAGAGGTTACAAGTTGTTTCCATGTTCAAACAAGTCAAGATGAAGCTACAAGTTATTTCCATGTTCGAACGAGTCAAAAATGAAGCCTCAAATTGTTACGAATTGGTTTCATGTTCGAATGAGCCAAGAATGGTCCTACAAGAGTTTACAAGTTGTTTCCATGATAAACGAGTCAAAAATGAAGCTATAAGTTGTTTTCAAGTTCAAACATGTCAAGAATGATGCTAGAAGAGTTTACAAGTTATTTGCATGTTCAAATGAGTCAAGGATGAAGCTACAACTTGTTTGCAAGTTCGAACGAGTCAAGAATGATCATACAAGAGTTTACAAGTTGTTTCCATATTCAAATGAGTCAAGAATGAAGCCACAAGTTCTTTCCATGTTCGAACGAGTCAAGAATGAAGCCACATGTTGTTACGAATTCATGATCAAATGAGCCAAGAATGGTCCCATAAGAGTTATGTTGTTTCCACGTTCAACGGAGTCAAGAATGAAGCTTACGATTTCGTTTCATGTTAAAATAAGCCAAGAATGGTCCTACATGAGTTTACAAGTTGTTTCCATGTGCAAACGAGTCAATAATGAAGATACAAGTTCGAACGTGTCAAGAAAGATACTACAAGAGTTTACAAGTAGTTTCCAAGTTCAAACGGGTCAAGAATGAAGCTACAAGTTGTTTTCACGGTTAAACTAGTCGAGAATGAAGCTATAAGTTGTTTCCAAGCTCGAACGAGTCAAGAATAATGCTACAAGAGGTTACAAGTTGTTTCCATGTTCAAACAAGTCAAGATGAAGCTACAAGTTATTTCCATGTTCGAACGAGTCAAAAATGAAGCCTCAAATTGTTACGAATTGGTTTCATGTTCGAATGATGCAAGAATGGTCCTACAAGAGTTTACAAGTTGTTTCCATGATAAACGAGTCAAAAATGAAGCTATAAGTTGTTTTCAAGTTCAAACATGTCAAGAATGATGCTAGAAGAGTTTACAAGTTATTTGCATGTTCAAATGAGTCAAGGATGAAGCTACAACTTGTTTGCAAGTTCGAACGAGTCAAGAATCATCATACAAGAGTTTACAAGTTGTTTCCATATTCAAATGAGTCAAGAATGAAGCCACAAGTTCTTTCCATGTTCGAACGAGTCAAGAATGAAGCCACATGTTGTTACGAATTAGGTTCATCATCAAATGAGCCAAGAATGGTCCCTTAATAGTTATGTTGTTTCCACGTTCAACGGAGTCAAGAATGAAGCTTACGATTTCGTTTCATGTTAAAATAAGCCAAGAATGGTCCTACATGAGTTTACAAGCTGTTTCCATGTGCAAACGAGTCAATAATGAAGATACAAATTCGAACGTGTCAAGAAAGATACTACAAGAGTTTACAAGTAGTTTCCAAGTTCAAACGGGTCAAGAATAAAGCTACAAGTTGTTTTCACGGTTAAACTAGTCGAGAATGAAGCTATAAGTTGTTTCCAAGCTCGAACGAGTCAAGAATAATGGTACAAGAGTTTACAAGTTGTTTCCATGTTCAAACAAGTCAAGATGAAGCTACAAGTTATTTCCATGTTCGAACGAGTCAAAAATGAAGCCTCAAATTGTTACGAATTGGTTTCATGTTCGAATGATGCAAGAATGGTCCTACAAGAGTTTACAAGTTGTTTCCATGATAAACGAGTCAAAAATGAAGCTATAAGTTGTTTTCAAGTTCAAACATGTCAAGAATGATGCTAGAAGAGTTTACAAGTTATTTGCATGTTCAAATGAGTCAAGGATGAAGCTACAACTTGTTTGCAAGTTCGAACGAGTCAAGAATGATCATACAAGAGTTTACAAATTGTTTCCATATTCAAATGAGTCAAGAATGAAGCCACAAGTTCTTTCCATGTTCGAACGAGTCAAGAATGAAGCCACATGTTGTTACGAATTCATGATCAAATGAGCCAAGAATAGTCCCGTAAGAGTTATGTTGTTTCCACGTTCAACGGAGTCAAGAATGAAGCTTACGATTTCGTTTCATGTTAAAATAAGCCAAGAATGGTCCTACGTGAGTTTACAAGTTGTTTCCATGTGCAAACGAGTCAATAATGAAGATACAAGTTCGAACGTGTCAAGAAAGATACTACAAGAGTTTACAAGTAGTTTCCAAGTTCAAACGGGTCAAGAATGAAGCTACAAGTTGTTTTCACGGTTAAACTAGTCGAGAATGAAGCTATAAGTTGTTTCCAAGCTCGAACGAGTCAAGAATAATGCTACAAGAGGTTACAAGTTGTTTCCATGTTCAAACAAGTCAAGATGAAGCTACAAGTTATTTCCATGTTCGAACGAGTCAAAAATGAAGCCTCAAATTGTTACGTATTGGTTTCATGTTCGAATGAGCCAAGAATGGTCCTACAAGAGTTTACAAGTTGTTTCCATGATAAACGAGTCAAAAATGAAGCTATAAGTTGTTTTCAAGTTCAAACATGTCAAGAATGATGCTAGAAGAGTTTACAAGTTATTTGCATGTTCAAATGAGTCAAGGATGAAGCTACAACTTGTTTGCAAGTTCGAACGAGTCAAGAATGATCATACAAGAGTTTACAAGTTGTTTCCATATTCAAATGAGTCAAGAATGAAGCCACAAGTTCTTTCCATGTTCGAACGAGTCAAGAATGAAGCCACATGTTGTTACGAATTAGGTTCATGATCAAATGAGCCAAGAATGGTCCCATAAGAGTTATGTTGTTTCCACGTTCAACGGAGTCAAGAATGAAGCTTACGATTTCGTTTCATGTTAAAATAAGCCAAGAATGGTCCTACATGAGTTTACAAGTTGTTTCCATGTGCAAACGAGTCAATAATGAAGATACAAGTTCGAACGTGTCAAGAAAGATACTACAAGAGTTTACAAGTAGTTTCCAAGTTCAAACGGGTCAAGAATGAAGCTACAAGTTGTTTTCACGGTTAAACTAGTCGAGAATGAAGCTATAAGTTGTTTCCAAGCTCGAACGAGTCAAGAATAATGCTACAAGAGGTTACAAGTTGTTTCCATGTTCAAACAAGTCAAGATGAAGCTACAAGTTATTTCCATGTTCGAACGAGTCAAAAATGAAGCCTCAAATTGTTACGAATTGGTTTCATGTTCGAATGAGCCAAGAATGGTCCTACAAGAGTTTACAAGTTGTTTCCATGATAAACGAGTCAAAAATGAAGCTATAAGTTGTTTTCAAGTTCAAACATGTCAAGAATGATGCTAGAAGAGTTTACAAGTTATTTGCATGTTCAAATGAGTCAAGGATGAAGCTACAACTTGTTTGCAAGTTCGAACGAGTCAAGAATGATCATACAAGAGTTTACAAGTTGTTTCCATATTCAAATGAGTCAAGAATGAAGCCACAAGTTCTTTCCATGTTCGAACGAGTCAAGAATGAAGCCACATGTTGTTACGAATTCATGATCAAATGAGCCAAGAATGGTCCCCTAAGAGTTATGTTGTTTCCACGTTCAACGGAGTCAAGAATGAAGCTTACGATTTCGTTTCATGTTAAAATAAGCCAAGAATGGTCCTACATGAGTTTACAAGTTGTTTCCATGTGCAAACGAGTCAATAATGAAGATACAAGTTCGAACGTGTCAAGAAAGATACTACAAGAGTTTACAAGTAGTTTCCAAGTTCAAACGGGTCAAGAATGAAGCTACAAGTTGTTTTCACGGTTAAACTAGTCGAGAATGAAGCTATAAGTTGTTTCCAAGCTCGAACGAGTCAAGAATAATGCTACAAGAGGTTACAAGTTGTTTCCATGTTCAAACAAGTCAAGATGAAGCTACAAGTTATTTCCATGTTCGAACGAGTCAAAAATGAAGCCTCAAATTGTTACGAATTGGTTTCATGTTCGAATGATGCAAGAATGGTCCTACAAGAGTTTACAAGTTGTTTCCATGATAAACGAGTCAAAAATGAAGCTATAAGTTGTTTTCAAGTTCAAACATGTCAAGAATGATGCTAGAAGAGTTTACAAGTTATTTGCATGTTCAAATGAGTCAAGGATGAAGCTACAACTTGTTTGCAAGTTCGAACGAGTCAAGAATCATCATACAAGAGTTTACAAGTTGTTTCCATATTCAAATGAGTCAAGAATGAAGCCACAAGTTCTTTCCATGTTCGAACGAGTCAAGAATGAAGCCACATGTTGTTACGAATTAGGTTCATGATCAAATGAGCCAAGAATGGTCCCATAAGAGTTATGTTGTTTCCACGTTCAACGGAGTCAAGAATGAAGCTTACGATTTCGTTTCATGTTAAAATAAGCCAAGAATGGTCCTACATGAGTTTACAAGTTGTTTCCATGTGCAAACGAGTCAATAATGAAGATACAAATTCGAACGTGTCAAGAAAGATACTACAAGAGTTTACAAGTAGTTTCCAAGTTCAAACGGGTCAAGAATAAAGCTACAAGTTGTTTTCACGGTTAAACTAGTCGAGAATGAAGCTATAAGTTGTTTCCAAGCTCGAACGAGTCAAGAATAATGCTACAAGAGGTTACAAGTTGTTTCCATGTTCAAACAAGTCAAGATGAAGCTACAAGTTATTTCCATGTTCGAACGAGTCAAAAATAAAGCCTCAAATTGTTACGAATTGGTTTCATGTTCGAATGAGCCAAGAATGGTCCTACAAGAGTTTACAAGTTGTTTCCATGATAAACGAGTCAAAAATGAAGCTATAAGTTGTTTTCAAGTTCAAACATGTCAAGAATGATGCTAGAAGAGTTTACAAGTTATTTGCATGTTCAAATGAGTCAAGGATGAAGCTACAACTTGTTTGCAAGTTCGAACGAGTCAAGAATGATCATACAAGAGTTTACAAGTTGTTTCCATATTCAAATGAGTCAAGAATGAAGCCACAAGTTCTTTCCATGTTCGAACGAGTCAAGAATGAAGCCACATGTTGTTACGAATTCATGATCAAATGAGCCAAGAATAGTCCCGTAAGAGTTATGTTGTTTCCACGTTCAACGGAGTCAAGAATGAAGCTTACGATTTCGTTTCATGTTAAAATAAGCCAAGAATGGTCCTACGTGAGTTTACAAGTTGTTTCCATGTGCAAACGAGTCAATAATGAAGATACAAGTTCGAACGTGTCAAGAAAGATACTACAAGAGTTTACAAGTAGTTTCCAAGTTCAAACGGGTCAAGAATGAAGCTACAAGTTGTTTTCACGGTTAAACTAGTCGAGAATGAAGCTATAAGTTGTTTCCAAGCTCGAACGAGTCAAGAATAATGCTACAAGAGGTTACAAGTTGTTTCCATGTTCAAACAAGTCAAGATGAAGCTACAAGTTATTTCCATGTTCGAACGAGTCAAAAATGAAGCCTCAAATTGTTACGTATTGGTTTCATGTTCGAATGATGCAAGAATGGTCCTACAAGAGTTTACAAGTTGTTTCCATGATAAACGAGTCAAAAATGAAGCTATAAGTTGTTTTCAAGTTCAAACATGTCAAGAATGATGCTAGAAGAGTTTACAAGTTATTTGCATGTTCAAATGAGTCAAGGATGAAGCTACAACTTGTTTGCAAGTTCGAACGAGTCAAGAATGATCATACAAGAGTTTACAAGTTGTTTCCATATTCAAATGAGTCAAGAATGAAGTCACAAGTTCTTTCCATGTTCGAACGAGTCAAGAATGAAGCCACATGTTGTTACGAATTAGGTTCATGATCAAATGAGCCAAGAATGGTCCCATAAGAGTTATGTTGTTTCCACGTTCAACGGAGTCAAGAATGAAGCTTACGATTTCGTTTCATGTTAAAATAAGCCAAGAATGGTCCTACATGAGTTTACAAGTTGTTTCCATGTGCAAACGAGTCAATAATGAAGATACAAGTTCGAACGTGTCAAGAAAGATACTACAAGAGTTTACAAGTAGTTTCCAAGTTCAAACGGGTCAAGAATGAAGCTACAAGTTGTTTTCACGGTTAAACTAGTCGAGAATGAAGCTATAAGTTGTTTCCAAGCTCGAACGAGTCAAGAATAATGCTACAAGAGTTTACAAGTTGTTTCCATGTTCAAACAAGTCAAGATGAAGCTACAAGTTATTTCCATGTTCGAACGAGTCAAAAATGAAGCCTCAAATTGTTACGAATTGGTTTCATGTTCGAATGATGCAAGAATGGTCCTACAAGAGTTTACAAGTTGTTTCCATGATAAACGAGTCAAAAATGAAGCTATAAGTTGTTTTCAAGTTCAAACATGTCAAGAATGATGCTAGAAGAGTTTACAAGTTATTTGCATGTTCAAATGAGTCAAGGATGAAGCTACAACTTGTTTGCAAGTTCGAACGAGTCAAGAATGATCATACAAGAGTTTACAAGTTGTTTCCATATTCAAATGAGTCAAGAATGAAGCCACAAGTTCTTTCCATGTTCGAACGAGTCAAGAATGAAGCCACATGTTGTTACGAATTAGGTTCATGATCAAATGAGCCAAGAATGGTCCCATAAGAGTTATGTTGTTTCCACGTTCAACGGAGTCAAGAATGAAGCTTACGATTTCGTTTCATGTTAAAATAAGCCAAGAATGGTCCTACATGAGTTTACAAGTTGTTTCCATGTGCAAACGAGTCAATAATGAAGATACAAGTTCGAACGTGTCAAGAAAGATACTACAAGAGTTTACAAGTAGTTTCCAAGTTCAAACGGGTCAAGAATGAAGCTACAAGTTGTTTTCACGGTTAAACTAGTCGAGAATGAAGCTATAAGTTGTTTCCAAGCTCGAACGAGTCAAGAATAATGCTACAAGAGGTTACAAGTTGTTTCCATGTTCAAACAAGTCAAGATGAAGCTACAAGTTATTTCCATGTTCGAACGAGTCAAAAATGAAGCCTCAAATTGTTACGAATTGGTTTCATGTTCGAATGAGCCAAGAATGGTCCTACAAGAGTTTACAAGTTGTTTCCATGATAAACGAGTCAAAAATGAAGCTATAAGTTGTTTTCAAGTTCAAACATGTCAAGAATGATGCTAGAAGAGTTTACAAGTTATTTGCATGTTCAAATGAGTCAAGGATGAAGCTACAACTTGTTTGCAAGTTCGAACGAGTCAAGAATGATCATACAAGAGTTTACAAGTTGTTTCCATATTCAAATGAGTCAAGAATGAAGCCACAAGTTCTTTCCATGTTCGAACGAGTCAAGAATGAAGCCACATGTTGTTACGAATTCATGATCAAATGAGCCAAGAATGGTCCCCTAAGAGTTATGTTGTTTCCACGTTCAACGGAGTCAAGAATGAAGCTTACGATTTCGTTTCATGTTAAAATAAGCCAAGAATGGTCCTACATGAGTTTACAAGTTGTTTCCATGTGCAAACGAGTCAATAATGAAGATACAAGTTCGAACGTGTCAAGAAAGATACTACAAGAGTTTACAAGTAGTTTCCAAGTTCAAACGGGTCAAGAATGAAGCTACAAGTTGTTTTCACGGTTAAACTAGTCGAGAATGAAGCTATAAGTTGTTTCCAAGCTCGAACGAGTCAAGAATAATGCTACAAGAGGTTACAAGTTGTTTCCATGTTCAAACAAGTCAAGATGAAGCTACAAGTTATTTCCATGTTCGAACGAGTCAAAAATGAAGCCTCAAATTGTTACGAATTGGTTTCATGTTCGAATGATGCAAGAATGGTCCTACAAGAGTTTACAAGTTGTTTCCATGATAAACGAGTCAAAAATGAAGCTATAAGTTGTTTTCAAGTTCAAACATGTCAAGAATGATGCTAGAAGAGTTTACAAGTTATTTGCATGTTCAAATGAGTCAAGGATGAAGCTACAACTTGTTTGCAAGTTCGAACGAGTCAAGAATCATCATACAAGAGTTTACAAGTTGTTTCCATATTCAAATGAGTCAAGAATGAAGCCACAAGTTCTTTCCATGTTCGAACGAGTCAAGAATGAAGCCACATGTTGTTACGAATTAGGTTCATCATCAAATGAGCCAAGAATGGTCCCATAAGAGTTATGTTGTTTCCACGTTCAACGGAGTCAAGAATGAAGCTTACGATTTCGTTTCATGTTAAAATAAGCCAAGAATGGTCCTACATGAGTTTACAAGCTGTTTCCATGTGCAAACGAGTCAATAATGAAGATACAAATTCGAACGTGTCAAGAAAGATACTACAAGAGTTTACAAGTAGTTTCCAAGTTCAAACGGGTCAAGAATAAAGCTACAAGTTGTTTTCACGGTTAAACTAGTCGAGAATGAAGCTATAAGTTGTTTCCAAGCTCGAACGAGTCAAGAATAATGCTACAAGAGGTTACAAGTTGTTTCCATGTTCAAACAAGTCAAGATGAAGCTACAAGTTATTTCCATGTTCGAACGAGTCAAAAATGAAGCCTCAAATTGTTACGAATTGGTTTCATGTTCGAATGATGCAAGAATGGTCCTACAAGAGTTTACAAGTTGTTTCCATGATAAACGAGTTAAAAATGAAGCTATAAGTTGTTTTCAAGTTCAAACATGTCAAGAATGATGCTAGAAGAGTTTACAAGTTATTTGCATGTTCAAATGAGTCAAGGATGAAGCTACAACTTGTTTGCAAGTTCGAACGAGTCAAGAATGATCATACAAGAGTTTACAAGTTGTTTCCATATTCAAATGAGTCAAGTATGAAGCCACAAGTTCTTTCCATGTTCGAACGAGTCAAGAATGAAGCCACATGTTGTTACGAATTCATGATCAAATGAGCCAAGAATAGTCCCGTAAGAGTTATGTTGTTTCCACGTTCAACGGAGTCAAGAATGAAGCTTACGATTTCGTTTCATGTTAAAATAAGCCAAGAATGGTCCTACGTGAGTTTACAAGTTGTTTCCATGTGCAAACGAGTCAATAATGAAGATACAAGTTCGAACGTGTCAAGAAAGATACTACAAGAGTTTACAAGTAGTTTCCAAGTTCAAACGGGTCAAGAATGAAGCTACAAGTTGTTTTCACGGTTAAACTAGTCGAGAATGAAGCTATAAGTTGTTTCCAAGCTCGAACGAGTCAAGAATAATGCTACAAGAGGTTACAAGTTGTTTCCATGTTCAAACAAGTCAAGATGAAGCTACAAGTTATTTCCATGTTCGAACGAGTCAAAAATGAAGCCTCAAATTGTTACGTATTGGTTTCATGTTCGAATGATGCAAGAATGGTCCTACAAGAGTTTACAAGTTGTTTCCATGATAAACGAGTCAAAAATGAAGCTATAAGTTGTTTTCAAGTTCAAACATGTCAAGAATGATGCTAGAAGAGTTTACAAGTTATTTGCATGTTCAAATGAGTCAAGGATGAAGCTACAACTTGTTTGCAAGTTCGAACGAGTCAAGAATGATCATACAAGAGTTTACAAGTTGTTTCCATATTCAAATGAGTCAAGAATGAAGCCACAAGTTCTTTCCATGTTCGAACGAGTCAAGAATGAAGCCACATGTTGTTACGAATTAGGTTCATGATCAAATGAGCCAAGAATGGTCCCATAAGAGTTATGTTGTTTCCACGTTCAACGGAGTCAAGAATGAAGCTTACGATTTCGTTTCATGTTAAAATAATCCAAGAATGGTCCTACATGAGTTTACAAGTTGTTTCCATGTGCAAACGAGTCAATAATGAAGATACAAGTTCGAACGTGTCAAGAAAGATACTACAAGAGTTTACAAGTAGTTTCCAAGTTCAAACGGGTCAAGAATGAAGCTACAAGTTGTTTTCACGGTTAAACTAGTCGAGAATGAAGCTATAAGTTGTTTCCAAGCTCGAACGAGTCAAGAATAATGCTACAAGAGTTTACAAGTTGTTTCCATGTTCAAACAAGTCAAGATGAAGCTACAAGTTATTTCCATGTTCGAACGAGTCAAAAATGAAGCCTCAAATTGTTACGAATTGGTTTCATGTTCGAATGATGCAAGAATGGTCCTACAAGAGTTTACAAGTTGTTTCCATGATAAACGAGTCAAAAATGAAGCTATAAGTTGTTTTCAAGTTCAAACATGTCAAGAATGATGCTAGAAGAGTTTACAAGTTATTTGCATGTTCAAATGAGTCAAGGATGAAGCTACAACTTGTTTGCAAGTTCGAACGAGTCAAGAATGATCATACAAGAGTTTACAAGTTGTTTCCATATTCAAATGAGTCAAGAATGAAGCCACAAGTTCTTTCCATGTTCGAACGAGTCAAGAATGAAGCCACATGTTGTTACGAATTAGGTTCATGATCAAATGAGCCAAGAATGGTCCCATAAGAGTTATGTTGTTTCCACGTTCAACGGAGTCAAGAATGAAGCTTACGATTTCGTTTCATGTTAAAATAAGCCAAGAATGGTCCTACATGAGTTTACAAGCTGTTTCCATGTGCAAACGAGTCAATAATGAAGATACAAATTCGAACGTGTCAAGAAAGATACTACAAGAGTTTACAAGTAGTTTCCAAGTTCAAACGGGTCAAGAATAAAGCTACAAGTTGTTTTCACGGTTAAACTAGTCGAGAATGAAGCTATAAGTTGTTTCCAAGCTCGAACGAGTCAAGAATAATGCTACAAGAGGTTACAAGTTGTTTCCATGTTCAAACAAGTCAAGATGAAGCTACAAGTTATTTCCATGTTCGAACGAGTCAAAAATGAAGCCTCAAATTGTTACGAATTGGTTTCATGTTCGAATGATGCAAGAATGGTCCTACAAGAGTTTACAAGTTGTTTCCATGATAAACGAGTTAAAAATGAAGCTATAAGTTGTTTTCAAGTTCAAACATGTCAAGAATGATGCTAGAAGAGTTTACAAGTTATTTGCATGTTCAAATGAGTCAAGGATGAAGCTACAACTTGTTTGCAAGTTCGAACGAGTCAAGAATGATCATACAAGAGTTTACAAGTTGTTTCCATATTCAAATGAGTCAAGTATGAAGCCACAAGTTCTTTCCATGTTCGAACGAGTCAAGAATGAAGCCACATGTTGTTACGAATTCATGATCAAATGAGCCAAGAATAGTCCCGTAAGAGTTATGTTGTTTCCACGTTCAACGGAGTCAAGAATGAAGCTTACGATTTCGTTTCATGTTAAAATAAGCCAAGAATGGTCCTACGTGAGTTTACAAGTTGTTTCCATGTGCAAACGAGTCAATAATGAAGATACAAGTTCGAACGTGTCAAGAAAGATACTACAAGAGTTTACAAGTAGTTTCCAAGTTCAAACGGGTCAAGAATGAAGCTACAAGTTGTTTTCACGGTTAAACTAGTCGAGAATGAAGCTATAAGTTGTTTCCAAGCTCGAACGAGTCAAGAATAATGCTACAAGAGGTTACAAGTTGTTTCCATGTTCAAACAAGTCAAGATGAAGCTACAAGTTATTTCCATGTTCGAACGAGTCAAAAATGAAGCCTCAAATTGTTACGTATTGGTTTCATGTTCGAATGATGCAAGAATGGTCCTACAAGAGTTTACAAGTTGTTTCCATGATAAACGAGTCAAAAATGAAGCTATAAGTTGTTTTCAAGTTCAAACATGTCAAGAATGATGCTAGAAGAGTTTACAAGTTATTTGCATGTTCAAATGAGTCAAGGATGAAGCTACAACTTGTTTGCAAGTTCGAACGAGTCAAGAATGATCATACAAGAGTTTACAAGTTGTTTCCATATTCAAATGAGTCAAGAATGAAGCCACAAGTTCTTTCCATGTTCGAACGAGTCAAGAATGAAGCCACATGTTGTTACGAATTAGGTTCATGATCAAATGAGCCAAGAATGGTCCCATAAGAGTTATGTTGTTTCCACGTTCAACGGAGTCAAGAATGAAGCTTACGATTTCGTTTCATGTTAAAATAAGCCAAGAATGGTCCTACATGAGTTTACAAGTTGTTTCCATGTGCAAACGAGTCAATAATGAAGATACAAGTTCGAACGTGTCAAGAAAGATACTACAAGAGTTTACAAGTAGTTTCCAAGTTCAAACGGGTCAAGAATGAAGCTACAAGTTGTTTTCACGGTTAAACTAGTCGAGAATGAAGCTATAAGTTGTTTCCAAGCTCGAACGAGTCAAGAATAATGCTACAAGAGGTTACAAGTTTTTTCCATGTTCAAACAAGTCAAGATGAAGCTACAAGTTATTTCCATGTTCGAACGAGTCAAAAATGAAGCCTCAAATTGTTACGAATTGGTTTCATGTTCGAATGATGCAAGAATGGTCCTACAAGAGTTTACAAGTTGTTTCCATGATAAACGAGTCAAAAATGAAGCTATAAGTTGTTTTCAAGTTCAAACATGTCAAGAATGATGCTAGAAGAGTTTACAAGTTATTTGCATGTTCAAATGAGTCAAGGATGAAGCTACAACTTGTTTGCAAGTTCGAACGAGTCAAGAATGATCATACAAGAGTTTACAAGTTGTTTCCATATTCAAATGAGTCAAGAATGAAGCCACAAGTTCTTTCCATGTTCGAACGAGTCAAGAATGAAGCCACATGTTGTTACGAATTAGGTTCATGATCAAATGAGCCAAGAATGGTCCCATAAGAGTTATGTTGTTTCCACGTTCAACGGAGTCAAGAATGAAGCTTACGATTTCGTTTCATGTTAAAATAAGCCAAGAATGGTCCTACATGAGTTTACAAGTTGTTTCCATGTGCAAACGAGTCAATAATGAAGATACAAGTTCGAACGTGTCAAGAAAGATACTACAAGAGTTTACAAGTAGTTTCCAAGTTCAAACGGGTCAAGAATGAAGCTACAAGTTGTTTTCACGGTTAAACTAGTCGAGAATGAAGCTATAAGTTGTTTCCAAGCTCGAACGAGTGAAGAATAATGCTACAAGAGGTTACAAGTTGTTTCCATGTTCAAACAAGTCAAGATGAAGCTACAAGTTATTTCCATGTTCGAACGAGTCAAAAATGAAGCCTCAAATTGTTACGAATTGGTTTCATGTTCGAATGATGCAAGAATGGTCCTACAAGAGTTTACAAGTTGTTTCCATGATAAACGAGTCAAAAATGAAGCTATAAGTTGTTTTCAAGTTCAAACATGTCAAGAATGATGCTAGAAGAGTTTACAAGTTATTTGCATGTTCAAATGAGTCAAGGATGAAGCTACAACTTGTTTGCAAGTTCGAACGAGTCAAGAATGATCATACAAGAGTTTACAAGTTGTTTCCATATTCAAATGAGTCAAGAATGAAGCCACAAGTTCTTTCCATGTTCGAACTAGTCAAGAATGAAGCCACATGTTGTTACGAATTCATGATCAAATGAGCCAAGAATGGTCCCGTAAGAGTTATGTTGTTTCCACGTTCAACGGAGTCAAGAATGAAGCTTACGATTTCGTTTCATGTTAAAATAAGCCAAGAATGGTCCTACATGAGTTTACAAGTTGTTTCCATGTGCAAACGAGTCAATAATGAAGATACAAGTTCGAACGTGTCAAGAAAGATACTACAAGAGTTTACAAGTAGTTTCCAAGTTCAAACGGGTCAAGAATGAAGCTACAAGTTGTTTTCACGGTTAAACTAGTCGAGAATGAAGCTATAAGTTGTTTCCAAGCTCGAACGAGTCAAGAATAATGCTACAAGAGGTTACAAGTTGTTTCCATGTTCAAACAAGTCAAGATGAAGCTACAAGTTATTTCCATGTTCGAACGAGTCAAAAATGAAGCCTCAAATTGTTACGAATTGGTTTCATGTTCGAATGATGCAAGAATGGTCCTACAAGAGTTTACAAGTTGTTTCCATGATAAACGAGTCAAAAATGAAGCTATAAGTTGTTTTCAAGTTCAAACATGTCAAGAATGATGCTAGAAGAGTTTACAAGTTATTTGCATGTTCAAATGAGTCAAGGATGAAGCTACAACTTGTTTGCAAGTTCGAACGAGTCAAGAATCATCATACAAGAGTTTACAAGTTGTTTCCATATTCAAATGAGTCAAGAATGAAGCCACAAGTTCTTTCCATGTTCGAACGAGTCAAGAATGAAGCCACATGTTGTTACGAATTAGGTTCATCATCAAATGAGCCAAGAATGGTCCCATAAGAGTTATGTTGTTTCCACGTTCAACGGAGTCAAGAATGAAGCTTACGATTTCGTTTCATGTTAAAATAAGCCAAGAATGGTCCTACATGAGTTTACAAGCTGTTTCCATGTGCAAACGAGTCAATAATGAAGATACAAATTCGAACGTGTCAAGAAAGATACTACAAGAGTTTACAAGTAGTTTCCAAGTTCAAACGGGTCAAGAATAAAGCTACAAGTTGTTTTCACGGTTAAACTAGTCGAGAATGAAGCTATAAGTTGTTTCCAAGCTCGAACGAGTCAAGAATAATGCTACAAGAGGTTACAAGTTGTTTCCATGTTCAAACAAGTCAAGATGAAGCTACAAGTTATTTCCATGTTCGAACGAGTCAAAAATGAAGCCTCAAATTGTTACGAATTGGTTTCATGTTCGAATGATGCAAGAATGGTCCTACAAGAGTTTACAAGTTGTTTCCATGATAAACGAGTTAAAAATGAAGCTATAAGTTGTTTTCAAGTTCAAACATGTCAAGAATGATGCTAGAAGAGTTTACAAGTTATTTGCATGTTCAAATGAGTCAAGGATGAAGCTACAACTTGTTTGCAAGTTCGAACGAGTCAAGAATGATCATACAAGAGTTTACAAGTTGTTTCCATATTCAAATGAGTCAAGTATGAAGCCACAAGTTCTTTCCATGTTCGAACGAGTCAAGAATGAAGCCACATGTTGTTACGAATTAGGTTCATGATCAAATGAGCCAAGAATGGTCCCATAAGAGTTATGTTGTTTCCACGTTCAACGGAGTCAAGAATGAAGCTTACGATTTCGTTTCATGTTAAAATAAGCCAAGAATGGTCCTACATGAGTTTACAAGTTGTTTCCATGTGCAAACGAGTCAATAATGAAGATACAAGTTCGAACGTGTCAAGAAAGATACTACAAGAGTTTACAAGTAGTTTCCAAGTTCAAACGGGTCAAGAATGAAGCTACAAGTTGTTTTCACGGTTAAACTAGTCGAGAATGAAGCTATAAGTTGTTTCCAAGCTCGAACGAGTCAAGAATAATGCTACAAGAGGTTACAAGTTGTTTCCATGTTCAAACAAGTCAAGATGAAGCTACAAGTTATTTCCATGTTCGAACGAGTCAAAAATGAAGCCTCAAATTGTTACGTATTGGTTTCATGTTCGAATGATGCAAGAATGGTCCTACAAGAGTTTACAAGTTGTTTCCATGATAAACGAGTCAAAAATGAAGCTATAAGTTGTTTTCAAGTTCAAACATGTCAAGAATGATGCTAGAAGAGTTTACAAGTTATTTGCATGTTCAAATGAGTCAAGGATGAAGCTACAACTTGTTTGCAAGTTCGAACGAGTCAAGAATGATCATACAAGAGTTTACAAGTTGTTTCCATATTCAAATGAGTCAAGAATGAAGCCACAAGTTCTTTCCATGTTCGAACGAGTCAAGAATGAAGCCACATGTTGTTACGAATTAGGTTCATGATCAAATGAGCCAAGAATGGTCCCATAAGAGTTATGTTGTTTCCACGTTCAACGGAGTCAAGAATGAAGCTTACGATTTCGTTTCATGTTAAAATAAGCCAAGAATGGTCCTACATGAGTTTACAAGTTGTTTCCATGTGCAAACGAGTCAATAATGAAGATACAAGTTCGAACGTGTCAAGAAAGATACTACAAGAGTTTACAAGTAGTTTCCAAGTTCAAACGGGTCAAGAATGAAGCTACAAGTTGTTTTCACGGTTAAACTAGTCGAGAATGAAGCTATAAGTTGTTTCCAAGCTCGAACGAGTCAAGAATAATGCTACAAGAGGTTACAAGTTGTTTCCATGTTCAAACAAGTCAAGATGAAGCTACAAGTTATTTCCATGTTCGAACGAGTCAAAAATGAAGCCTCAAATTGTTACGAATTGGTTTCATGTTCGAATGAGCCAAGAATGGTCCTACAAGAGTTTACAAGTTGTTTCCATGATAAACGAGTCAAAAATGAAGCTATAAGTTGTTTTCAAGTTCAAACATGTCAAGAATGATGCTAGAAGAGTTTACAAGTTATTTGCATGTTCAAATGAGTCAAGGATGAAGCTACAACTTGTTTGCAAGTTCGAACGAGTCAAGAATGATCATACAAGAGTTTACAAGTTGTTTCCATATTCAAATGAGTCAAGAATGAAGCCACAAGTTCTTTCCATGTTCGAACGAGTCAAGAATGAAGCCACATGTTGTTACGAATTAGGTTCATGATCAAATGAGCCAAGAATGGTCCCATAAGAGTTATGTTGTTTCCACGTTCAACGGAGTCAAGAATGAAGCTTACGATTTCGTTTCATGTTAAAATAAGCCAAGAATGGTCCTACATGAGTTTACAAGTTGTTTCCATGTGCAAACGAGTCAATAATGAAGATACAAGTTCGAACGTGTCAAGAAAGATACTACAAGAGTTTACAAGTAGTTTCCAAGTTCAAACGGGTCAAGAATGAAGCTACAAGTTGTTTTCACGGTTAAACTAGTCGAGAATGAAGCTATAAGTTGTTTCCAAGCTCGAACGAGTCAAGAATAATGCTACAAGAGGTTACAAGTTGTTTCCATGTTCAAACAAGTCAAGATGAAGCTACAAGTTATTTCCATGTTCGAACGAGTCAAAAATGAAGCCTCAAATTGTTACGAATTGGTTTCATGTTCGAATGAGCCAAGAATGGTCCTACAAGAGTTTACAAGTTGTTTCCATGATAAACGAGTCAAAAATGAAGCTATAAGTTGTTTTCAAGTTCAAACATGTCAAGAATGATGCTAGAAGAGTTTACAAGTTATTTGCATGTTCAAATGAGTCAAGGATGAAGCTACAACTTGTTTGCAAGTTCGAACGAGTCAAGAATGATCATACAAGAGTTTACAAGTTGTTTCCATATTCAAATGAGTCAAGAATGAAGCCACAAGTTCTTTCCATGTTCGAACGAGTCAAGAATGAAGCCACATGTTGTTACGAATTAGGTTCATGATCAAATGAGCCAAGAATGGTCCCGTAAGAGTTATGTTGTTTCCACGTTCAACGGAGTCAAGAATGAAGCTTACGATTTCGTTTCATGTTAAAATAAGCCAAGAATGGTCCTACATGAGTTTACAAGTTGTTTCCATGTGCAAACGAGTCAATAATGAAGATACAAGTTCGAACGTGTCAAGAAAGATACTACAAGAGTTTACAAGTAGTTTCCAAGTTCAAACGGGTCAAGAATGAAGCTACAAGTTGTTTTCACGGTTAAACTAGTCGAGAATGAAGCTATAAGTTGTTTCCAAGCTCGAACGAGTCAAGAATAATGCTACAAGAGGTTACAAGTTGTTTCCATGTTCAAACAAGTCAAGATGAAACTACAAGTTATTTCCATGTTCGAACGAGTCAAAAATGAAGCCTCAAATTGTTACGAATTGGTTTCATGTTCGAATGAGCCAAGAATGGTCCTACAAGAGTTTACAAGTTGTTTCCATGATAAACGAGTCAAAAATGAAGCTATAAGTTGTTTTCAAGTTCAAACATGTCAAGAATGATGCTAGAAGAGTTTAAAAGTTATTTGCATGTTCAAATGAGTCAAGGATGAAGCTACAACTTGTTTGCAAGTTCGAACGAGTCAAGAATGATCATACAAGAGTTTACAAGTTGTTTCCATATTCAAATGAGTCAAGAATGAAGCCACAAGTTCTTTCCATGTTCGAACGAGTCAAGAATGAAGCCACATGTTGTTACGAATTCATGATCAAATGAGCCAAGAATGGTCCCATAAGAGTTATGTTGTTTCCACGTTCAACGGAGTCAAGAATGAAGCTTACGATTTCGTTTCATGTTAAAATAAGCCAAGAATGGTCCTACATGAGTTTACAAGTTGTTTCCATGTGCAAACTAGTCAATAATGAAGATACAAGTTCGAACGTGTCAAGAAAGATACTACAAGAGTTTACAAGTAGTTTCCAAGTTCAAACGGGTCAAGAATGAAGCTACAAGTTGTTTTCACGGTTAAACTAGTCGAGAATGAAGCTATAAGTTGTTTCCAAGCTCGAACGAGTCAAGAATAATGCTACAAGAGGTTACAAGTTGTTTCCATGTTCAAACAAGTCAAGATGAAGCTACAAGTTATTTCCATGTTCGAACGAGTCAAAAATGAAGCCTCAAATTGTTACGTATTGGTTTCATGTTCGAATGATGCAAGAATGGTCCTACAAGAGTTTACAAGTTGTTTCCATGATAAACGAGTCAAAAATGAAGCTATAAGTTGTTTTCAAGTTCAAACATGTCAAGAATGATGCTAGAAGAGTTTACAAGTTATTTGCATGTTCAAATGAGTCAAGGATGAAGCTACAACTTGTTTGCAAGTTCGAACGAGTCAAGAATGATCATACAAGAGTTTACAAGTTGTTTCCATATTCAAATGAGTCAAGAATGAAGCCACAAGTTCTTTCCATGTTCGAACGAGTCAAGAATGAAGCCACATGTTGTTACGAATTAGGTTCATGATCAAATGAGCCAAGAATGGTCCCATAAGAGTTATGTTGTTTCCACGTTCAACGGAGTCAAGAATGAAGCTTACGATTTCGTTTCATGTTAAAATAAGCCAAGAATGGTCCTACATGAGTTTACAAGTTGTTTCCATGTGCAAACGAGTCAATAATGAAGATACAAGTTCGAACGTGTCAAGAAAGATACTACAAGAGTTTACAAGTAGTTTCCAAGTTCAAACGGGTCAAGAATGAAGCTACAAGTTCTTTTCACGGTTAAACTAGTCGAGAATGAAGCTATAAGTTGTTTCCAAGCTCGAACGAGTCAAGAATAATGCTACAAGAGGTTACAAGTTGTTTCCATGTTCAAACAAGTCAAGATGAAGCTACAAGTTATTTCCATGTTCGAACGAGTCAAAAATGAAGCCTCAAATTGTTACGAATTGGTTTCATGTTCGAATGAGCCAAGAATGGTCCTACAAGAGTTTACAAGTTGTTTCCATGATAAACGAGTCAAAAATGAAGCTATAAGTTGTTTACAAGTTCAAACATGTCAAGAATGATGCTAGAAGAGTTTACAAGTTATTTGCATGTTCAAATGAGTCAAGGATGAAGCTACAACTTGTTTGCAAGTTCGAACGAGTCAAGAATGATCATACAAGAGTTTACAAGTTGTTTCCATATTCAAATGAGTCAAGAATGAAGCCACAAGTTCTTTCCATGTTCGAACGAGTCAAGAATGAAGCCACATGTTGTTACGAATTAGGTTCATGATCAAATGAGCCAAGAATGGTCCCATAAGAGTTATGTTGTTTCCACGTTCAACGGAGTCAAGAATGAAGCTTACGATTTCGTTTCATGTTAAAATAAGCCAAGAATGGTCCTACATGAGTTTACAAGTTGTTTCCATGTGCAAACGAGTCAATAATGAAGATACAAGTTCGAACGTGTCAAGAAAGATACTACAAGAGTTTACAAGTAGTTTCCAAGTTCAAACGGGTCAAGAATGAAGCTACAAGTTCTTTTCACGGTTAAACTAGTCGAGAATGAAGCTATAAGTTGTTTCCAAGCTCGAACGAGTCAAGAATAATGCTACAAGAGGTTACAAGTTGTTTCCATGTTCAAACAAGTCAAGATGAAGCTACAAGTTATTTCCATGTTCGAACGAGTCAAAAATGAAGCCTCAAATTGTTACGAATTGGTTTCATGTTCGAATGAGCCAAGAATGGTCCTACAAGAGTTTACAAGTTGTTTCCATGATAAACGAGTCAAAAATGAAGCTATAAGTTGTTTTCAAGTTCAAACATGTCAAGAATGATGCTAGAAGAGTTTACAAGTTATTTGCATGTTCAAATGAGTCAAGGATGAAGCTACAACTTGTTTGCAAGTTCGAACGAGTCAAGAATGATCATACAAGAGTTTACAAGTTGTTTCCATATTCAAATGAGTCAAGAATGAAGCCACAAGTTCTTTCCATGTTCGAACGAGTCAAGAATGAAGCCACATGTTGTTACAAATTCATGATCAAATGAGCCAAGAATGGTCCCGTAAGAGTTATGTTGTTTCCACGTTCAACGGAGTCAAGAATGAAGCTTACGATTTCGTTTCATGTTAAAATAAGCCAAGAATGGTCCTACATGAGTTTACAAGTTGTTTCCATGTGCAAACGAGTCAATAATGAAGATACAAGTTCGAACGTGTCAAGAAAGATACTACAAGAGTTTACAAGTAGTTTCCAAGTTCAAACGGGTCAAGAATGAAGCTACAAGTTGTTTTCACGGTTAAACTAGTCGAGAATGAAGCTATAAGTTGTTTCCAAGCTCGAACTAGTCAAGAATAATGCTACAAGAGGTTACAAGTTGTTTCCATGTTCAAACAAGTCAAGATGAAACTACAAGTTATTTCCATGTTCGAACGAGTCAAAAATGAAGCCTCAAATTGTTACGAATTGGTTTCATGTTCGAATGAGCCAAGAATGGTCCTACAAGAGTTTACAAGTTGTTTCCATGATAAACGAGTCAAAAATGAAGCTATAAGTTGTTTTCAAGTTCAAACATGTCAAGAATGATGCTAGAAGAGTTTAAAAGTTATTTGCATGTTCAAATGAGTCAAGGATGAAGCTACAACTTGTTTGCAAGTTCGAACGAGTCAAGAATGATCATACAAGAGTTTACAAGTTGTTTCCATATTCAAATGAGTCAAGAATGAAGCCACAAGTTCTTTCCATGTTCGAACGAGTCAAGAATGAAGCCACATGTTGTTACGAATTCATGATCAAATGAGCCAAGAATGGTCCCATAAGAGTTATGTTGTTTCCACGTTCAACGGAGTCAAGAATGAAGCTTACGATTTAGTTTCATGTTAAAATAAGCCAAGAATGGTCCTACATGAGTTTACAAGTTGTTTCCATGTGCAAACTAGTCAATAATGAAGATACAAGTTCGAACGTGTCAAGAAAGATACTACAAGAGTTTACAAGTAGTTTCCAAGTTCAAACGGGTCAAGAATGAAGCTACAAGTTGTTTTCACGGTTAAACTAGTCGAGAATGAAGCTATAAGTTGTTTCCAAGCTCGAACGAGTCAAGAATAATGCTACAAGAGGTTACAAGTTGTTTCCATGTTCAAACAAGTCAAGATGAAGCTACAAGTTATTTCCATGTTCGAACGAGTCAAAAATGAAGCCTCAAATTGTTACGAATTGGTTTCATGTTCGAATGAGCCAAGAATGGTCCTACAAGAGTTTACAAGTTGTTTCCATGATAAACGAGTCAAAAATGAAGCTATAAGTTGTTTTCAAGTTCAAACATGTCAAGAATGATGCTAGAAGAGTTTACAAGTTATTTGCATGTTCAAATGAGTCAAGGATGAAGCTACAACTTGTTTGCAAGTTCGAACGAGTCAAGAATGATCATACAAGAGTTTACAAGTTGTTTCCATATTCAAATGAGTCAAGAATGAAGCCACAAGTTCTTTCCATGTTCGAACGAGTCAAGAATGAAGCCACATGTTGTTACGAATTAGGTTCATGATCAAATGAGCCAAGAATGGTCCCATAAGAGTTATGTTGTTTCCACGTTCAACGGAGTCAAGAATGAAGCTTACGATTTCGTTTCATGTTAAAATAAGCCAAGAATGGTCCTACATGAGTTTACAAGTTGTTTCCATGTGCAAACGAGTCAATAATGAAGATACAAGTTCGAACGTGTCAAGAAAGATACTACAAGAGTTTACAAGTAGTTTCCAAGTTCAAACGGGTCAAGAATGAAGCTACAAGTTCTTTTCACGGTTAAACTAGTCGAGAATGAAGCTATAAGTTGTTTCCAAGCTCGAACGAGTCAAGAATAATGCTACAAGAGGTTACAAGTTGTTTCCATGTTCAAACAAGTCAAGATGAAGCTACAAGTTATTTCCATGTTCGAACGAGTCAAAAATGAAGCCTCAAATTGTTACGAATTGGTTTCATGTTCGAATGAGCCAAGAATGGTCCTACAAGAGTTTACAAGTTGTTTCCATGATAAACGAGTCAAAAATGAAGCTATAAGTTGTTTTCAAGTTCAAACATGTCAAGAATGATGCTAGAAGAGTTTAAAAGTTATTTGCATGTTCAAATGAGTCAAGGATGAAGCTACAACTTGTTTGCAAGTTCGAACGAGTCAAGAATGATCATACAAGAGTTTACAAGTTGTTTCCATATTCAAATGAGTCAAGAATGAAGCCACAAGTTCTTTCCATGTTCGAACGAGTCAAGAATGAAGCCACATGTTGTTACAAATTCATGATCAAATGAGCCAAGAATGGTCCCGTAAGAGTTATGTTGTTTCCACGTTCAACGGAGTCAAGAATGAAGCTTACGATTTCGTTTCATGTTAAAATAAGCCAAGAATGGTCCTACATGAGTTTACAAGTTGTTTCCATGTGCAAACGAGTCAATAATGAAGATACAAGTTCGAACGTGTCAAGAAAGATACTACAAGAGTTTACAAGTAGTTTCCAAGTTCAAACGGGTCAAGAATGAAGCTACAAGTTGTTTTCACGGTTAAACTAGTCGAGAATGAAGCTATAAGTTGTTTCCAAGCTCGAACTAGTCAAGAATAATGCTACAAGAGGTTACAAGTTGTTTCCATGTTCAAACAAGTCAAGATGAAACTACAAGTTATTTCCATGTTCGAACGAGTCAAAAATGAAGCCTCAAATTGTTACGAATTGGTTTCATGTTCGAATGAGCCAAGAATGGTCCTACAAGAGTTTACAAGTTGTTTCCATGATAAACGAGTCAAAAATGAAGCTATAAGTTGTTTTCAAGTTCAAACATGTCAAGAATGATGCTAGAAGAGTTTAAAAGTTATTTGCATGTTCAAATGAGTCAAGGATGAAGCTACAACTTGTTTGCAAGTTCGAACGAGTCAAGAATGATCATACAAGAGTTTACAAGTTGTTTCCATATTCAAATGAGTCAAGAATGAAGCCACAAGTTCTTTCCATGTTCGAACGAGTCAAGAATGAAGCCACATGTTGTTACGAATTCATGATCAAATGAGCCAAGAATGGTCCCATAAGAGTTATGTTGTTTCCACGTTCAACGGAGTCAAGAATGAAGCTTACGATTTAGTTTCATGTTAAAATAAGCCAAGAATGGTCCTACATGAGTTTACAAGTTGTTTCCATGTGCAAACTAGTCAATAATGAAGATACAAGTTCGAACGTGTCAAGAAAGATACTACAAGAGTTTACAAGTAGTTTCCAAGTTCAAACGGGTCAAGAATGAAGCTACAAGTTGTTTTCACGGTTAAACTAGTCGAGAATGAAGCTATAAGTTGTTTCCAAGCTCGAACGAGTCAAGAATAATGCTACAAGAGGTTACAAGTTGTTTCCATGTTCAAACAAGTCAAGATGAAGCTACAAGTTATTTCCATGTTCGAACGAGTCAAAAATGAAGCCTCAAATTGTTACGAATTGGTTTCATGTTCGAATGAGCCAAGAATGGTCCTACAAGAGTTTACAAGTTGTTTCCATGATAAACGAGTCAAAAATGAAGCTATAAGTTGTTTTCAAGTTCAAACATGTCAAGAATGATGCTAGAAGAGTTTACAAGTTATTTGCATGTTCAAATGAGTCAAGGATGAAGCTACAACTTGTTTGCAAGTTCGAACGAGTCAAGAATGATCATACAAGAGTTTACAAGTTGTTTCCATATTCAAATGAGTCAAGAATGAAGCCACAAGTTCTTTCCATGTTCGAACGAGTCAAGAATGAAGCCACATGTTGTTACGAATTAGGTTCATGATCAAATGAGCCAAGAATGGTCCCATAAGAGTTATGTTGTTTCCACGTTCAACGGAGTGAAGAATGAAGCTTACGATTTCGTTTCATGTTAAAATAAGCCAAGAATGGTCTTACATGAGTTTACAAGTTGTTTCCATGTGCAAACGAGTCAATAATGAAGATACAAGTTCGAACGTGTCAAGAAAGATACTACAAGAGTTTACAAGTAGTTTCCAAGTTCAAACGGGTCAAGAATGAAGCTACAAGTTGCTTTCACGGTTAAACTAGTCGAGAATGAAGCTATAAGTTGTTTCCAAGCTCGAACGAGTCAAGAATAATGCTACAAGAGGTTACAAGTTGTTTCCATGTTCAAACAAGTCAAGATGAAGCTACAAGTTATTTCCATGTTCGAACGAGTCAAAAATGAAGCCTCAAATTGTTACGTATTGGTTTCATGTTCGAATGATGCAAGAATGGTCCTACAAGAGTTTACAAGTTGTTTCCATGATAAACGAGTCAAAAATGAAGCTATAAGTTGTTTTCAAGTTCAAACATGTCAAGAATGATGCTAGAAGAGTTTACAAGTTATTTGCATGTTCAAATGAGTCAAGGATGAAGCTACAACTTGTTTGCAAGTTCGAACGAGTCAAGAATGATCATACAAGAGTTTACAAGTTGTTTCCATATTCAAATGAGTCAAGAATGAAGCCACAAGTTCTTTCCATGTTCGAACGAGTCAAGAATGAAGCCACATGTTGTTACGAATTAGGTTCATGATCAAATGAGCCAAGAATGGTCCCATAAGAGTTATGTTGTTTCCACGTTCAACGGAGTCAAGAATGAAGCTTACGATTTCGTTTCATGTTAAAATAAGCCAAGAATGGTCCTACATGAGTTTACAAGTTGTTTCCATGTGCAAACGAGTCAATAATGAAGATACAAGTTCGAACGTGTCAAGAAAGATACTACAAGAGTTTACAAGTAGTTTCCAAGTTCAAACGGGTCAAGAATGAAGCTACAAGTTGTTTTCACGGTTAAACTAGTCGAGAATGAAGCTATAAGTTGTTTCCAAGCTCGAACTAGTCAAGAATAATGCTACAAGAGGTTACAAGTTGTTTCCATGTTCAAACAAGTCAAGATGAAACTACAAGTTATTTCCATGTTCGAACGAGTCAAAAATGAAGCCTCAAATTGTTACGAATTGGTTTCATGTTCGAATGAGCCAAGAATGGTCCTACAAGAGTTTACAAGTTGTTTCCATGATAAACGAGTCAAAAATGAAGCTATAAGTTGTTTTCAAGTTCAAACATGTCAAGAATGATGCTAGAAGAGTTTAAAAGTTATTTGCATGTTCAAATGAGTCAAGGATGAAGCTACAACTTGTTTGCAAGTTCGAACGAGTCAAGAATGATCATACAAGAGTTTACAAGTTGTTTCCATATTCAAATGAGTCAAGAATGAAGCCACAAGTTCTTTCCATGTTCGAACGAGTCAAGAATGAAGCCACATGTTGTTACGAATTCATGATCAAATGAGCCAAGAATGGTCCCATAAGAGTTATGTTGTTTCCACGTTCAACGGAGTCAAGAATGAAGCTTACGATTTAGTTTCATGTTAAAATAAGCCAAGAATGGTCCTACATGAGTTTACAAGTTGTTTCCATGTGCAAACTAGTCAATAATGAAGATACAAGTTCGAACGTGTCAAGAAAGATACTACAAGAGTTTACAAGTAGTTTCCAAGTTCAAACGGGTCAAGAATGAAGCTACAAGTTGTTTTCACGGTTAAACTAGTCGAGAATGAAGCTATAAGTTGTTTCCAAGCTCGAACGAGTCAAGAATAATGCTACAAGAGGTTACAAGTTGTTTCCATGTTCAAACAAGTCAAGATGAAGCTACAAGTTATTTCCATGTTCGAACGAGTCAAAAATGAAGCCTCAAATTGTTACGAATTGGTTTCATGTTCGAATGAGCCAAGAATGGTCCTACAAGAGTTTACAAGTTGTTTCCATGATAAACGAGTCAAAAATGAAGCTATAAGTTGTTTTCAAGTTCAAACATGTCAAGAATGATGCTAGAAGAGTTTACAAGTTATTTGCATGTTCAAATGAGTCAAGGATGAAGCTACAACTTGTTTGCAAGTTCGAACGAGTCAAGAATGATCATACAAGAGTTTACAAGTTGTTTCCATATTCAAATGAGTCAAGAATGAAGCCACAAGTTCTTTCCATGTTCGAACGAGTCAAGAATGAAGCCACATGTTGTTACGAATTAGGTTCATGATCAAATGAGCCAAGAATGGTCCCATAAGAGTTATGTTGTTTCCACGTTCAACGGAGTGAAGAATGAAGCTTACGATTTCGTTTCATGTTAAAATAAGCCAAGAATGGTCTTACATGAGTTTACAAGTTGTTTCCATGTGCAAACGAGTCAATAATGAAGATACAAGTTCGAACGTGTCAAGAAAGATACTACAAGAGTTTACAAGTAGTTTCCAAGTTCAAACGGGTCAAGAATGAAGCTACAAGTTGCTTTCACGGTTAAACTAGTCGAGAATGAAGCTATAAGTTGTTTCCAAGCTCGAACGAGTCAAGAATAATGCTACAAGAGGTTACAAGTTGTTTCCATGTTCAAACAAGTCAAGATGAAGCTACAAGTTATTTCCATGTTCGAACGAGTCAAAAATGAAGCCTCAAATTGTTACGTATTGGTTTCATGTTCGAATGATGCAAGAATGGTCCTACAAGAGTTTACAAGTTGTTTCCATGATAAACGAGTCAAAAATGAAGCTATAAGTTGTTTTCAAGTTCAAACATGTCAAGAATGATGCTAGAAGAGTTTACAAGTTATTTGCATGTTCAAATGAGTCAAGGATGAAGCTACAACTTGTTTGCAAGTTCGAACGAGTCAAGAATGATCATACAAGAGTTTACAAGTTGTTTCCATATTCAAATGAGTCAAGAATGAAGCCACAAGTTCTTTCCATGTTCGAACGAGTCAAGAATGAAGCCACATGTTGTTACGAATTAGGTTCATGATCAAATGAGCCAAGAATGGTCCCATAAGAGTTATGTTGTTTCCACGTTCAACGGAGTCAAGAATGAAGCTTACGATTTCGTTTCATGTTAAAATAAGCCAAGAATGGTCCTACATGAGTTTACAAGTTGTTTCCATGTGCAAACGAGTCAATAATGAAGATACAAGTTCGAACGTGTCAAGAAAGATACTACAAGAGTTTACAAGTAGTTTCCAAGTTCAAACGGGTCAAGAATGAAGCTACAAGTTGTTTTCACGGTTAAACTAGTCGAGAATGAAGCTATAAGTTGTTTCCAAGCTCGAACGAGTCTAGAATAATGCTACAAGAGGTTACAAGTTGTTTCCATGTTCAAACAAGTCAAGATGAAGCTACAAGTTATTTCCATGTTCGAACGAGTCAAAAATGAAGCCTCAAATTGTTACGAATTAGTTTCATGTTCGAATGAGGCAAGAATGATCCTACAAGAGTTTACAAGTTGTTTCCATGATAAACGAGTCAAAAATGAAGCTATAAGTTGTTTTCAAGTTCAAACATGTCAAGAATGATGCTAGAAGAGTTTACAAGTTATTTGCATGTTCAAATGAGTCAAGGATGAAGCTACAACTTGTTTGCAAGTTCGAACGAGTCAAGAATGATCATACAAGAGTTTACAAGTTGTTTCCATATTCAAATGAGTCAAGAATGAAGCCACAAGTTCTTTCCATGTTCGAACGAGTCAAGAATGAAGCCACATGTTGTTACGAATTAGGTTCATGATCAAATGAGCCAAGAATGGTCCCATAAGAGTTATGTTGTTTCCACGTTCAACGGAGTCAAGAATGAAGCTTACGATTTCGTTTCATGTTAAAATAAGCCAAGAATGGTCCTACATGAGTTTACAAGTTGTTTCCATGTGCAAACGAGTCAATAATGAAGATACAAGTTCGAACGTGTCAAGAAAGATACTACAAGAGTTTACAAGTAGTTTCCAAGTTCAAACGGGTCAAGAATGAAGCTACAAGTTGTTTTCACGGTTAAACTAGTCGAGAATGAAGCTATAAGTTGTTTCCAAGCTCGAACGAGTCAAGAATAATGCTACAAGAGGTTACAAGTTGTTTCCATGTTCAAACAAGTCAAGATGAAGCTACAAGTTATTTCCTTGTTCGAACGAGTCAAAAATGAAGCCTCAAATTGTTACGAATTAGTTTCATGTTCGAATGAGCCAAGAATGATCCTACAAGAGTTTACAAGTTGTTTCCATGATAAACGAGTCAAAAATGAAGCTATAAGTTGTTTTCAAGTTCAAACATTTCAAGAATGATGCTAGAAGAGTTTACAAGTTATTTGCATGTTCAAATGAGTCAAGGATGAAGCTACAACTTGTTTGCAAGTTCGAACGAGTCAAGAATGATCATACAAGAGTTTACATGTTGTTTCCATATTCAAATGAGTCAAGAATGAAGCCACAAGTTCTTTCCATGTTCGAACGAGTCAAGAATGAAGCCACATGTTGTTACGAATTAGGTTCATGATCAAATGAGCCAAGAATGGTCCCATAAGAGTTATATTGTTTCCACGTTCAACGGAGTCAAGAATGAAGCTTACGATTTCGTTTCATGTTAAAATAAGCCAAGAATGGTCCTACATGAGTTTACAAGTTGTTTCCATGTGCAAACGAGTCAATAATGAAGATACAAGTTCGAACGTGTCAAGAAAGATACTACAAGAGTTTACAAGTAGTTTCCAAGTTCAAACGGGTCAAGAATGAAGCTACAAGTGGTTTTCACGGTTAAACTAGTCGAGAATGAAGCTATAAGTTGTTTCCAAGCTCGAACGAGTCAAGAATAATGCTACAAGAGGTTACAAGTTGTTTCCATGTTCAAACAAGTCAAGATGAAGCTACAAGTTATTTCCATGTTCGAACGAGTCAAAAATGAAGCCTCAAATTGTTACGTATTGGTTTCATGTTCGAATGATGCAAGAATGGTCCTACAAGAGTTTACAAGTTGTTTCCATGATAAACGAGTCAAAAATGAAGCTATAAGTTGTTTTCAAGTTCAAACATTTCAAGAATGATGCTAGAAGAGTTTACAAGTTATTTGCATGTTCAAATGAGTCAAGGATGAAGCTACAACTTGTTTGCAAGTTCGAACGAGTCAAGAATGATCATACAAGAGTTTACAAGTTGTTTCCATATTCAAATGAGTCAAGAATGAAGGCACAAGTTCTTTCCATGTTCGAACGAGTCAAGAATGAAGCCACATGTTGTTACGAATTAGGTTCATGATCAAATGAGCCAAGAATGGTCCCATAAGAGTTATGTTGTTTCCACGTTCAACGGAGTCAAGAATGAAGCTTACGATTTCGTTTCATGTTAAAATAAGCCAAGAATGGTCCTACATGAGTTTACAAGTTGTTTCCATGTGCAAACGAGTCAATAATGAAGATACAAGTTCGAACGTGTCAAGAAAGATACTACAAGAGTTTACAAGTAGTTTCCAAGTTCAAACGGGTCAAGAATGAAGCTACAAGTTGTTTTCACGGTTAAACGAGTCGAGAATGAAGCTATAAGTTGTTTCCAAGCTCGAACATGTCAAGAATAATGCTACAAGAGGCTACAAGTTGTTCCCACCATGTGCAAACGAGTCAATAATGAAGATACAAGTTCGAACGTGTCAAGAAAGATACTACAAGAGTTTACAAGTAGTTTCCAAGTTCAAACGGGTCAAGAATGAAGCTACAAGTTGTTTTCACGGTTAAACTAGTCGAGAATGAAGCTATAAGTTGTTTCCAAGCTCGAACGAGTCAAGAATAATGCTACAAGAGGTTACAAGTTGTTTCCATGTTCAAACAAGTCAAGATGAAGCTACAAGTTATTTCCATGTTCGAACGAGTCAAAAATGAAGCCTCAAATTGTTACGAATTGGTTTCATGTTCGAATGAGCCAAGAATGGTCCTACAAGAGTTTACAAGTTGTTTCCATGATAAACGAGTCAAAAATGAAGCTATAAGTTGTTTTCAAGTTCAAACATGTCAAGAATGATGCTAGAAGAGTTTACAAGTTATTTGCATGTTCAAATGAGTCAAGGATGAAGCTACAACTTGTTTACAAGTTCGAACGAGTCAAGAATGATCATACAAGAGTTTACAAGTTGTTTCCATATTCAAATGAGTCAAGAATGAAGCCACAAGTTCTTTCCATGTTCGAACGAGTCAAGAATGAAGCCACATGTTGTTACGAATTCATGATCAAATGAGCCAAGAATGGTCCCCTAAGAGTTATGTTGTTTCCACGTTCAACGGAGTCAAGAATGAAGCTTACGATTTCGTTTCATGTTAAAATAAGCCAAGAATGGTCCTACATGAGTTTACAAGTTGTTTCCATGTGCAAACGAGTCAATAATGAAGATACAAGTTCGAACGTGTCAAGAAAGATACTACAAGAGTTTACAAGTAGTTTCCAAGTTCAAACGGGTCAAGAATGAAGCTACAAGTTGTTTTCACGGTTAAACTAGTCGAGAATGAAGCTATAAGTTGTTTCCAAGCTCGAACGAGTCAAGAATAATGCTACAAGAGGTTACAAGTTGTTTCCATGTTCAAACAAGTCAAGATGAAGCTACAAGTTATTTCCATGTTCGAACGAGTCAAAAATGAAGCCTCAAATTGTTACGAATTGGTTTCATGTTCGAATGATGCAAGAATGGTCCTACAAGAGTTTACAAGTTGTTTCCATGATAAACGAGTCAAAAATGAAGCTATAAGTTGTTTTCAAGTTCAAACATGTCAAGAATGATGCTAGAAGAGTTTACAAGTTATTTGCATGTTCAAATGAGTCAAGGATGAAGCTACAACTTGTTTGCAAGTTCGAACGAGTCAAGAATCATCATACAAGAGTTTACAAGTTGTTTCCATATTCAAATGAGTCAAGAATGAAGCCACAAGTTCTTTCCATGTTCGAACGAGTCAAGAATGAAGCCACATGTTGTTACGAATTAGGTTCATCATCAAATGAGCCAAGAATGGTCCCATAAGAGTTATGTTGTTTCCACGTTCAACGGAGTCAAGAATGAAGCTTACGATTTCGTTTCATGTTAAAATAAGCCAAGAATGGTCCTACATGAGTTTACAAGCTGTTTCCATGTGCAAACGAGTCAATAATGAAGATACAAATTCGAACGTGTCAAGAAAGATACTACAAGAGTTTACAAGTAGTTTCCAAGTTCAAACGGGTCAAGAATAAAGCTACAAGTTGTTTTCACGGTTAAACTAGTCGAGAATGAAGCTATAAGTTGTTTCCAAGCTCGAACGAGTCAAGAATAATGCTACAAGAGGTTACAAGTTGTTTCCATGTTCAAACAAGTCAAGATGAAGCTACAAGTTATTTCCATGTTCGAACGAGTCAAAAATGAAGCCTCAAATTGTTACGAATTGGTTTCATGTTCGAATGATGCAAGAATGGTCCTACAAGAGTTTACAAGTTGTTTCCATGATAAACGAGTTAAAAATGAAGCTATAAGTTGTTTTCAAGTTCAAACATGTCAAGAATGATGCTAGAAGAGTTTACAAGTTATTTGCATGTTCAAATGAGTCAAGGATGAAGCTACAACTTGTTTGCAAGTTCGAACGAGTCAAGAATGATCATACAAGAGTTTACAAGTTGTTTCCATATTCAAATGAGTCAAGTATGAAGCCACAAGTTCTTTCCATGTTCGAACGAGTCAAGAGTGAAGCCACATGTTGTTACGAATTCATGATCAAATGAGCCAAGAATAGTCCCGTAAGAGTTATGTTGTTTCCACGTTCAACGGAGTCAAGAATGAAGCTTACGATTTCGTTTCATGTTAAAATAAGCCAAGAATGGTCCTACGTGAGTTTACAAGTTGTTTCCATGTGCAAACGAGTCAATAATGAAGATACAAGTTCGAACGTGTCAAGAAAGATACTACAAGAGTTTACAAGTAGTTTCCAAGTTCAAACGGGTCAAGAATGAAGCTACAAGTTGTTTTCACGGTTAAACTAGTCGAGAATGAAGCTATAAGTTGTTTCCAAGCTCGAACGAGTCAAGAATAATGCTACAAGAGGTTACAAGTTGTTTCCATGTTCAAACAAGTCAAGATGAAGCTACAAGTTATTTCCATGTTCGAACGAGTCAAAAATGAAGCCTCAAATTGTTACGTATTGGTTTCATGTTCGAATGATGCAAGAATGGTCCTACAAGAGTTTACAAGTTGTTTCCATGATAAACGAGTCAAAAATGAAGCTATAAGTTGTTTTCAAGTTCAAACATGTCAAGAATGATGCTAGAAGAGTTTACAAGTTATTTGCATGTTCAAATGAGTCAAGGATGAAGCTACAACTTGTTTGCAAGTTCGAACGAGTCAAGAATGATCATACAAGAGTTTACAAGTTGTTTCCATATTCAAATGAGTCAAGAATGAAGCCACAAGTTCTTTCCATGTTCGAACGAGTCAAGAATGAAGCCACATGTTGTTACGAATTAGGTTCATGATCAAATGAGCCAAGAATGGTCCCATAAGAGTTATGTTGTTTCCACGTTCAACGGAGTCAAGAATGAAGCTTACGATTTCGTTTCATGTTAAAATAAGCCAAGAATGGTCCTACATGAGTTTACAAGTTGTTTCCATGTGCAAACGAGTCAATAATGAAGATACAAGTTCGAACGTGTCAAGAAAGATACTACAAGAGTTTACAAGTAGTTTCCAAGTTCAAACGGGTCAAGAATGAAGCTACAAGTTGTTTTCACGGTTAAACTAGTCGAGAATGAAGCTATAAGTTGTTTCCAAGCTCGAACGAGTGAAGAATAATGCTACAAGAGGTTACAAGTTGTTTCCATGTTCAAACAAGTCAAGATGAAGCTACAAGTTATTTCCATGTTCGAACGAGTCAAAAATGAAGCCTCAAATTGTTACGAATTGGTTTCATGTTCGAATGATGCAAGAATGGTCCTACAAGAGTTTACAAGTTGTTTCCATGATAAACGAGTCAAAAATGAAGCTATAAGTTGTTTTCAAGTTCAAACATGTCAAGAATGATGCTAGAAGAGTTTACAAGTTATTTGCATGTTCAAATGAGTCAAGGATGAAGCTACAACTTGTTTGCAAGTTCGAACGAGTCAAGAATGATCATACAAGAGTTTACAAGTTGTTTCCATATTCAAATGAGTCAAGAATGAAGCCACAAGTTCTTTCCATGTTCGAACGAGTCAAGAATGAAGCCACATGTTGTTACGAATTCATGATCAAATGAGCCAAGAATGGTCCCGTAAGAGTTATGTTGTTTCCACGTTCAACGGAGTCAAGAATGAAGCTTACGATTTCGTTTCATGTTAAAATAAGCCAAGAATGGTCCTACATGAGTTTACAAGTTGTTTCCATGTGCAAACGAGTCAATAATGAAGATACAAGTTCGAACGTGTCAAGAAAGATACTACAAGAGTTTACAAGTAGTTTCCAAGTTCAAACGGGTCAAGAATGAAGCTACAAGTTGTTTTCACGGTTAAACTAGTCGAGAATGAAGCTATAAGTTGTTTCCAAGCTCGAACGAGTCAAGAATAATGCTACAAGAGGTTACAAGTTGTTTCCATGTTCAAACAAGTCAAGATGAAGCTACAAGTTATTTCCATGTTCGAACGAGTCAAAAATGAAGCCTCAAATTGTTACGAATTGGTTTCATGTTCGAATGATGCAAGAATGGTCCTACAAGAGTTTACAAGTTGTTTCCATGATAAACGAGTCAAAAATGAAGCTATAAGTTGTTTTCAAGTTCAAACATGTCAAGAATGATGCTAGAAGAGTTTACAAGTTATTTGCATGTTCAAATGAGTCAAGGATGAAGCTACAACTTGTTTGCAAGTTCGAACGAGTCAAGAATGATCATACAAGAGTTTACAAGTTGTTTCCATATTCAAATGAGTCAAGAATGAAGCCACAAGTTCTTTCCATGTTCGAACGAGTCAAGAATGAAGCCACATGTTGTTACGAATTAGGTTCATGATCAAATGAGCCAAGAATGGTCCCATAAGAGTTATGTTGTTTCCACGTTCAACGGAGTCAAGAATGAAGCTTACGATTTCGTTTCATGTTAAAATAAGCCAAGAATGGTCCTACATGAGTTTACAAGTTGTTTCCATGTGCAAACGAGTCAATAATGAAGATACAAGTTCGAACGTGTCAAGAAAGATACTACAAGAGTTTACAAGTAGTTTCCAAGTTCAAACGGGTCAAGAATGAAGCTACAAGTTGTTTTCACGGTTAAACTAGTCGAGAATGAAGCTATAAGTTGTTTCCAAGCTCGAACGAGTGAAGAATAATGCTACAAGAGGTTACAAGTTGTTTCCATGTTCAAACAAGTCAAGATGAAGCTACAAGTTATTTCCATGTTCGAACGAGTCAAAAATGAAGCCTCAAATTGTTACGAATTGGTTTCATGTTCGAATGATGCAAGAATGGTCCTACAAGAGTTTACAAGTTGTTTCCATGATAAACGAGTCAAAAATGAAGCTATAAGTTGTTTTCAAGTTCAAACATGTCAAGAATGATGCTAGAAGAGTTTACAAGTTATTTGCATGTTCAAATGAGTCAAGGATGAAGCTACAACTTGTTTGCAAGTTCGAACGAGTCAAGAATGATCATACAAGAGTTTACAAGTTGTTTCCATATTCAAATGAGTCAAGAATGAAGCCACAAGTTCTTTCCATGTTCGAACGAGTCAAGAATGAAGCCACATGTTGTTACGAATTCATGATCAAATGAGCCAAGAATGGTCCCGTAAGAGTTATGTTGTTTCCACGTTCAACGGAGTCAAGAATGAAGCTTACGATTTCGTTTCATGTTAAAATAAGCCAAGAATGGTCCTACATGAGTTTACAAGTTGTTTCCATGTGCAAACGAGTCAATAATGAAGATACAAGTTCGAACGTGTCAAGAAAGATACTACAAGAGTTTACAAGTAGTTTCCAAGTTCAAACGGGTCAAGAATGAAGCTACAAGTTGTTTTCACGGTTAAACTAGTCGAGAATGAAGCTATAAGTTGTTTCCAAGCTCGAACGAGTCAAGAATAATGCTACAAGAGGTTACAAGTTGTTTCCATGTTCAAACAAGTCAAGATGAAGCTACAAGTTATTTCCATGTTCGAACGAGTCAAAAATGAAGCCTCAAATTGTTACGAATTGGTTTCATGTTCGAATGATGCAAGAATGGTCCTACAAGAGTTTACAAGTTGTTTCCATGATAAACGAGTCAAAAATGAAGCTATAAGTTATTTTCAAGTTCAAACATGTCAAGAATGATGCTAGAAGAGTTTACAAGTTATTTGCATGTTCAAATGAGTCAAGGATGAAGCTACAACTTGTTTGCAAGTTCGAACGAGTCAAGAATCATCATACAAGAGTTTACAAGTTGTTTCCATATTCAAATGAGTCAAGAATGAAGCCACAAGTTCTTTCCATGTTCGAACGAGTCAAGAATGAAGCCACATGTTGTTACGAATTAGGTTCATCATCAAATGAGCCAAGAATGGTCCCATAAGAGTTATGTTGTTTCCACGTTCAACGGAGTCAAGAATGAAGCTTACGATTTCGTTTCATGTTAAAATAAGCCAAGAATGGTCCTACATGAGTTTACAAGCTGTTTCCATGTGCAAACGAGTCAATAATGAAGATACAAATTCGAACGTGTCAAGAAAGATACTACAAGAGTTTACAAGTAGTTTCCAAGTTCAAACGGGTCAAGAATAAAGCTACAAGTTGTTTTCACGGTTAAACTAGTCGAGAATGAAGCTATAAGTTGTTTCCAAGCTCGAACGAGTCAAGAATAATGCTACAAGAGGTTACAAGTTGTTTCCATGTTCAAACAAGTCAAGATGAAGCTACAAGTTATTTCCATGTTCGAACGAGTCAAAAATGAAGCCTCAAATTGTTACGAATTGGTTTCATGTTCGAATGATGCAAGAATGGTCCTACAAGAGTTTACAAGTTGTTTCCATGATAAACGAGTTAAAAATGAAGCTATAAGTTGTTTTCAAGTTCAAACATGTCAAGAATGATGCTAGAAGAGTTTACAAGTTATTTGCATGTTCAAATGAGTCAAGGATGAAGCTACAACTTGTTTGCAAGTTCGAACGAGTCAAGAATGATCATACAAGAGTTTACAAGTTGTTTCCATATTCAAATGAGTCAAGTATGAAGCCACAAGTTCTTTCCATGTTCGAACGAGTCAAGAATGAAGCCACATGTTGTTACGAATTAGGTTCATGATCAAATGAGCCAAGAATGGTCCCATAAGAGTTATGTTGTTTCCACGTTCAACGGAGTCAAGAATGAAGCTTACGATTTCGTTTCATGTTAAAATAAGCCAAGAATGGTCCTACATGAGTTTACAAGTTGTTTCCATGTGCAAACGAGTCAATAATGAAGATACAAGTTCGAACGTGTCAAGAAAGATACTACAAGAGTTTACAAGTAGTTTCCAAGTTCAAACGGGTCAAGAATGAAGCTACAAGTTGTTTTCACGGTTAAACTAGTCGAGAATGAAGCTATAAGTTGTTTCCAAGCTCGAACGAGTCAAGAATAATGCTACAAGAGGTTACAAGTTGTTTCCATGTTCAAACAAGTCAAGATGAAGCTACAAGTTATTTCCATGTTCGAACGAGTCAAAAATGAAGCCTCAAATTGTTACGTATTGGTTTCATGTTCGAATGATGCAAGAATGGTCCTACAAGAGTTTACAAGTTGTTTCCATGATAAACGAGTCAAAAATGAAGCTATAAGTTGTTTTCAAGTTCAAACATGTCAAGAATGATGCTAGAAGAGTTTACAAGTTATTTGCATGTTCAAATGAGTCAAGGATGAAGCTACAACTTGTTTGCAAGTTCGAACGAGTCAAGAATGATCATACAAGAGTTTACAAGTTGTTTCCATATTCAAATGAGTCAAGAATGAAGCCACAAGTTCTTTCCATGTTCGAACGAGTCAAGAATGAAGCCACATGTTGTTACGAATTAGGTTCATGATCAAATGAGCCAAGAATGGTCCCATAAGAGTTATGTTGTTTCCACGTTCAACGGAGTCAAGAATGAAGCTTACGATTTCGTTTCATGTTAAAATAAGCCAAGAATGGTCCTACATGAGTTTACAAGTTGTTTCCATGTGCAAACGAGTCAATAATGAAGATACAAGTTCGAACGTGTCAAGAAAGATACTACAAGAGTTTACAAGTAGTTTCCAAGTTCAAACGGGTCAAGAATGAAGCTACAAGTTGTTTTCACGGTTAAACTAGTCGAGAATGAAGCTATAAGTTGTTTCCAAGCTCGAACGAGTCAAGAATAATGCTACAAGAGGTTACAAGTTGTTTCCATGTTCAAACAAGTCAAGATGAAGCTACAAGTTATTTCCATGTTCGAACGAGTCAAAAATGAAGCCTCAAATTGTTACGAATTGGTTTCATGTTCGAATGAGCCAAGAATGGTCCTACAAGAGTTTACAAGTTGTTTCCATGATAAACGAGTCAAAAATGAAGCTATAAGTTGTTTTCAAGTTCAAACATGTCAAGAATGATGCTAGAAGAGTTTACAAGTTATTTGCATGTTCAAATGAGTCAAGGATGAAGCTACAACTTGTTTGCAAGTTCGAACGAGTCAAGAATGATCATACAAGAGTTTACAAGTTGTTTCCATATTCAAATGAGTCAAGAATGAAGCCACAAGTTCTTTCCATGTTCGAACGAGTCAAGAATGAAGCCACATGTTGTTACGAATTAGGTTCATGATCAAATGAGCCAAGAATGGTCCCGTAAGAGTTATGTTGTTTCCACGTTCAACGGAGTCAAGAATGAAGCTTACGATTTCGTTTCATGTTAAAATAAGCCAAGAATGGTCCTACATGAGTTTACAAGTTGTTTCCATGTGCAAACGAGTCAATAATGAAGATACAAGTTCGAACGTGTCAAGAAAGATACTACAAGAGTTTACAAGTAGTTTCCAAGTTCAAACGGGTCAAGAATGAAGCTACAAGTTGTTTTCACGGTTAAACTAGTCGAGAATGAAGCTATAAGTTGTTTCCAAGCTCGAACGAGTCAAGAATAATGCTACAAGAGGTTACAAGTTGTTTCCATGTTCAAACAAGTCAAGATGAAACTACAAGTTATTTCCATGTTCGAACGAGTCAAAAATGAAGCCTCAAATTGTTACGAATTGGTTTCATGTTCGAATGAGCCAAGAATGGTCCTACAAGAGTTTACAAGTTGTTTCCATGATAAACGAGTCAAAAATGAAGCTATAAGTTGTTTTCAAGTTCAAACATGTCAAGAATGATGCTAGAAGAGTTTAAAAGTTATTTGCATGTTCAAATGAGTCAAGGATGAAGCTACAACTTGTTTGCAAGTTCGAACGAGTCAAGAATGATCATACAAGAGTTTACAAGTTGTTTCCATATTCAAATGAGTCAAGAATGAAGCCACAAGTTCTTTCCATGTTCGAACGAGTCAAGAATGAAGCCACATGTTGTTACGAATTCATGATCAAATGAGCCAAGAATGGTCCCATAAGAGTTATGTTGTTTCCACGTTCAACGGAGTCAAGAATGAAGCTTACGATTTCGTTTCATGTTAAAATAAGCCAAGAATGGTCCTACATGAGTTTACAAGTTGTTTCCATGTGCAAACTAGTCAATAATGAAGATACAAGTTCGAACGTGTCAAGAAAGATACTACAAGAGTTTACAAGTAGTTTCCAAGTTCAAACGGGTCAAGAATGAAGCTACAAGTTGTTTTCACGGTTAAACTAGTCGAGAATGAAGCTATAAGTTGTTTCCAAGCTCGAACGAGTCAAGAATAATGCTACAAGAGGTTACAAGTTGTTTCCATGTTCAAACAAGTCAAGATGAAGCTACAAGTTATTTCCATGTTCGAACGAGTCAAAAATGAAGCCTCAAATTGTTACGTATTGGTTTCATGTTCGAATGATGCAAGAATGGTCCTACAAGAGTTTACAAGTTGTTTCCATGATAAACGAGTCAAAAATGAAGCTATAAGTTGTTTTCAAGTTCAAACATGTCAAGAATGATGCTAGAAGAGTTTACAAGTTATTTGCATGTTCAAATGAGTCAAGGATGAAGCTACAACTTGTTTGCAAGTTCGAACGAGTCAAGAATGATCATACAAGAGTTTACAAGTTGTTTCCATATTCAAATGAGTCAAGAATGAAGCCACAAGTTCTTTCCATGTTCGAACGAGTCAAGAATGAAGCCACATGTTGTTACGAATTAGGTTCATGATCAAATGAGCCAAGAATGGTCCCATAAGAGTTATGTTGTTTCCACGTTCAACGGAGTCAAGAATGAAGCTTACGATTTCGTTTCATGTTAAAATAAGCCAAGAATGGTCCTACATGAGTTTACAAGTTGTTTCCATGTGCAAACGAGTCAATAATGAAGATACAAGTTCGAACGTGTCAAGAAAGATACTACAAGAGTTTACAAGTAGTTTCCAAGTTCAAACGGGTCAAGAATGAAGCTACAAGTTCTTTTCACGGTTAAACTAGTCGAGAATGAAGCTATAAGTTGTTTCCAAGCTCGAACGAGTCAAGAATAATGCTACAAGAGGTTACAAGTTGTTTCCATGTTCAAACAAGTCAAGATGAAGCTACAAGTTATTTCCATGTTCGAACGAGTCAAAAATGAAGCCTCAAATTGTTACGAATTGGTTTCATGTTCGAATGAGCCAAGAATGGTCCTACAAGAGTTTACAAGTTGTTTCCATGATAAACGAGTCAAAAATGAAGCTATAAGTTGTTTACAAGTTCAAACATGTCAAGAATGATGCTAGAAGAGTTTACAAGTTATTTGCATGTTCAAATGAGTCAAGGATGAAGCTACAACTTGTTTGCAAGTTCGAACGAGTCAAGAATGATCATACAAGAGTTTACAAGTTGTTTCCATATTCAAATGAGTCAAGAATGAAGCCACAAGTTCTTTCCATGTTCGAACGAGTCAAGAATGAAGCCACATGTTGTTACGAATTAGGTTCATGATCAAATGAGCCAAGAATGGTCCCATAAGAGTTATGTTGTTTCCACGTTCAACGGAGTCAAGAATGAAGCTTACGATTTCGTTTCATGTTAAAATAAGCCAAGAATGGTCCTACATGAGTTTACAAGTTGTTTCCATGTGCAAACGAGTCAATAATGAAGATACAAGTCCGAACGAGTCAAGAAACATGCTACAAGAGTTTACAAGTAGTTTCCAAGTTCAAACGGGTCAAGAATGAAGCTACAAGTTGTTTTCACGGTTAAACTAGTCGAGAATGAAGCTATAAGTTGTTTCCAAGCTCGAACGAGTGAAGAATAATGCTACAAGAGGTTACAAGTTGTTTCCATGTTCAAACAAGTCAAGATGAAGCTACAAGTTATTTCCATGTTCGAACGAGTCAAAAATGAAGCCTCAAATTGTTACGAATTGGTTTCATGTTCGAATGAGCCAAGAATGGTCCTACAAGAGTTTACAAGTTGTTTCCATGATAAACGAGTCAAAAATGAAGCTATAAGTTGTTTTCAAGTTCAAACATGTCAAGAATGATGCTAGAAGAGTTTACAAGTTATTTGCATGTTCAAATGAGTCAAGGATGAAGCTACAACTTGTTTGCAAGTTCGAACGAGTCAAGAATGATCATACAAGAGTTTACAAGTTGTTTCCATATTCAAATGAGTCAAGAATGAAGCCACAAGTTCTTTCCATGTTCGAACGAGTCAAGAATGAAGCCACATGTTGTTACAAATTCATGATCAAATGAGCCAAGAATGGTCCCGTAAGAGTTATGTTGTTTCCACGTTCAACGGAGTCAAGAATGAAGCTTACGATTTCGTTTCATGTTAAAATAAGCCAAGAATGGTCCTACATGAGTTTACAAGTTGTTTCCATGTGCAAACGAGTCAATAATGAAGATACAAGTTCGAACGTGTCAAGAAAGATACTACAAGAGTTTACAAGTAGTTTCCAAGTTCAAACGGGTCAAGAATGAAGCTACAAGTTGTTTTCACGGTTAAACTAGTCGAGAATGAAGCTATAAGTTGTTTCCAAGCTCGAACTAGTCAAGAATAATGCTACAAGAGGTTACAAGTTGTTTCCATGTTCAAACAAGTCAAGATGAAACTACAAGTTATTTCCATGTTCGAACGAGTCAAAAATGAAGCCTCAAATTGTTACGAATTGGTTTCATGTTCGAATGAGCCAAGAATGGTCCTACAAGAGTTTACAAGTTGTTTCCATGATAAACGAGTCAAAAATGAAGCTATAAGTTGTTTTCAAGTTCAAACATGTCAAGAATGATGCTAGAAGAGTTTAAAAGTTATTTGCATGTTCAAATGAGTCAAGGATGAAGCTACAACTTGTTTGCAAGTTCGAACGAGTCAAGAATGATCATACAAGAGTTTACAAGTTGTTTCCATATTCAAATGAGTCAAGAATGAAGCCACAAGTTCTTTCCATGTTCGAACGAGTCAAGAATGAAGCCACATGTTGTTACGAATTCATGATCAAATGAGCCAAGAATGGTCCCATAAGAGTTATGTTGTTTCCACGTTCAACGGAGTCAAGAATGAAGCTTACGATTTAGTTTCATGTTAAAATAAGCCAAGAATGGTCCTACATGAGTTTACAAGTTGTTTCCATGTGCAAACTAGTCAATAATGAAGATACAAGTTCGAACGTGTCAAGAAAGATACTACAAGAGTTTACAAGTAGTTTCCAAGTTCAAACGGGTCAAGAATGAAGCTACAAGTTGTTTTCACGGTTAAACTAGTCGAGAATGAAGCTATAAGTTGTTTCCAAGCTCGAACGAGTCAAGAATAATGCTACAAGAGGTTACAAGTTGTTTCCATGTTCAAACAAGTCAAGATGAAGCTACAAGTTATTTCCATGTTCGAATGAGTCAAAAATGAAGCCTCAAATTGTTACGAATTGGTTTCATGTTCGAATGAGCCAAGAATGGTCCTACAAGAGTTTACAAGTTGTTTCCATGATAAACGAGTCAAAAATGAAGCTATAAGTTGTTTTCAAGTTCAAACATGTCAAGAATGATGCTAGAAGAGTTTACAAGTTATTTGCATGTTCAAATGAGTCAAGGATGAAGCTACAACTTGTTTGCAAGTTCGAACGAGTCAAGAATGATCATACAAGAGTTTACAAGTTGTTTCCATATTCAAATGAGTCAAGAATGAAGCCACAAGTTCTTTCCATGTTCGAACGAGTCAAGAATGAAGCCACATGTTGTTACGAATTAGGTTCATGATCAAATGAGCCAAGAATGGTCCCATAAGAGTTATGTTGTTTCCACGTTCAACGGAGTGAAGAATGAAGCTTACGATTTCGTTTCATGTTAAAATAAGCCAAGAATGGTCTTACATGAGTTTACAAGTTGTTTCCATGTGCAAACGAGTCAATAATGAAGATACAAGTTCGAACGTGTCAAGAAAGATACTACAAGAGTTTACAAGTAGTTTCCAAGTTCAAACGGGTCAAGAATGAAGCTACAAGTTGCTTTCACGGTTAAACTAGTCGAGAATGAAGCTATAAGTTGTTTCCAAGCTCGAACGAGTCAAGAATAATGCTACAAGAGGTTACAAGTTGTTTCCATGTTCAAACAAGTCAAGATGAAGCTACAAGTTATTTCCATGTTCGAACGAGTCAAAAATGAAGCCTCAAATTGTTACGTATTGGTTTCATGTTCGAATGATGCAAGAATGGTCCTACAAGAGTTTACAAGTTGTTTCCATGATAAACGAGTCAAAAATGAAGCTATAAGTTGTTTTCAAGTTCAAACATGTCAAGAATGATGCTAGAAGAGTTTACAAGTTATTTGCATGTTCAAATGAGTCAAGGATGAAGCTACAACTTGTTTGCAAGTTCGAACGAGTCAAGAATGATCATACAAGAGTTTACAAGTTGTTTCCATATTCAAATGAGTCAAGAATGAAGCCACAAGTTCTTTCCATGTTCGAACGAGTCAAGAATGAAGCCACATGTTGTTACGAATTAGGTTCATGATCAAATGAGCCAAGAATGGTCCCATAAGAGTTATGTTGTTTCCACGTTCAACGGAGTCAAGAATGAAGCTTACGATTTCGTTTCATGTTAAAATAAGCCAAGAATGGTCCTACATGAGTTTACAAGTTGTTTCCATGTGCAAACGAGTCAATAATGAAGATACAAGTTCGAACGTGTCAAGAAAGATACTACAAGAGTTTACAAGTAGTTTCCAAGTTCAAACGGGTCAAGAATGAAGCTACAAGTTGTTTTCACGGTTAAACTAGTCGAGAATGAAGCTATAAGTTGTTTCCAAGCTCGAACGAGTCTAGAATAATGCTACAAGAGGTTACAAGTTGTTTCCATGTTCAAACAAGTCAAGATGAAGCTACAAGTTATTTCCATGTTCGAACGAGTCAAAAATGAAGCCTCAAATTGTTACGAATTAGTTTCATGTTCGAATGAGGCAAGAATGATCCTACAAGAGTTTACAAGTTGTTTCCATGATAAACGAGTCAAAAATGAAGCTATAAGTTGTTTTCAAGTTCAAACATGTCAAGAATGATGCTAGAAGAGTTTACAAGTTATTTGCATGTTCAAATGAGTCAAGGATGAAGCTACAACTTGTTTGCAAGTTCGAACGAGTCAAGAATGATCATACAAGAGTTTACAAGTTGTTTCCATATTCAAATGAGTCAAGAATGAAGCCACAAGTTCTTTCCATGTTCGAACGAGTCAAGAATGAAGCCACATGTTGTTACGAATTAGGTTCATGATCAAATGAGCCAAGAATGGTCCCATAAGAGTTATGTTGTTTCCACGTTCAACGGAGTCAAGAATGAAGCTTACGATTTCGTTTCATGTTAAAATAAGCCAAGAATGGTCCTACATGAGTTTACAAGTTGTTTCCATGTGCAAACGAGTCAATAATGAAGATACAAGTTCGAACGTGTCAAGAAAGATACTACAAGAGTTTACAAGTAGTTTCCAAGTTCAAACGGGTCAAGAATGAAGCTACAAGTTGTTTTCACGGTTAAACTAGTCGAGAATGAAGCTATAAGTTGTTTCCAAGCTCGAACGAGTCAAGAATAATGCTACAAGAGGTTACAAGTTGTTTCCATGTTCAAACAAGTCAAGATGAAGCTACAAGTTATTTCCTTGTTCGAACGAGTCAAAAATGAAGCCTCAAATTGTTACGAATTAGTTTCATGTTCGAATGAGCCAAGAATGATCCTACAAGAGTTTACAAGTTGTTTCCATGATAAACGAGTCAAAAATGAAGCTATAAGTTGTTTTCAAGTTCAAACATTTCAAGAATGATGCTAGAAGAGTTTACAAGTTATTTGCATGTTCAAATGAGTCAAGGATGAAGCTACAACTTGTTTGCAAGTTCGAACGAGTCAAGAATGATCATACAAGAGTTTACAAGTTGTTTCCATATTCAAATGAGTCAAGAATGAAGGCACAAGTTCTTTCCATGTTCGAACGAGTCAAGAATGAAGCCACATGTTGTTACGAATTAGGTTCATGATCAAATGAGCCAAGAATGGTCCCATAAGAGTTATGTTGTTTCCACGTTCAACGGAGTCAAGAATGAAGCTTACGATTTCGTTTCATGTTAAAATAAGCCAAGAATGGTCCTACATGAGTTTACAAGTTGTTTCCATGTGCAAACGAGTCAATAATGAAGATACAAGTTCGAACGTGTCAAGAAAGATACTACAAGAGTTTACAAGTAGTTTCCAAGTTCAAACGGGTCAAGAATGAAGCTACAAGTTGTTTTCACGGTTAAACGAGTCGAGAATGAAGCTATAAGTTGTTTCCAAACTCGAACATGTCAAGAATAATGCTACAAGAGGCTACAAGTTGTTCCCAAGTTCAAACAAGTCAAGATGAAGCTACAAGTTATTTCCATGTTCGAACGAGTCAAAAATGAAGCCTCAAATTGTTACGAATTGGTTTCATATTCAAATGAGCCAAGAATGGTCCTACAAGAGTTTACAAGTTGTTTCCATGATAAACGAGTCAAAAATGAAGCTATAAGTTGTTTTCAAGTTCAAACATGTCAAGAATGATGCTAGAAGAGTTTACAAGTTATTTGCATGTTCAAATGAGTCAAGGATGAAGCTACAACTTGTTTGCAAGTTCGAACGAGTCAAGAATGATCATACAAGAGTTTACAAGTTGTTTCCATATTCAAATGAGTCAAGAATGAAGCCACAAGTTCTTTCCATGTTCGAACGAGTCAAGAATGAAGCCACATGTTGTTACGAATTAGGTTCATGATCAAATGAGCCAAGAATGGTCCCATAAGAGTTATGTTGTTCCCACGTTCAACGGAGTCAAGAATGAAGCTTACGATTTCGTTTCATGTTAAAATAAGCCAAGAATGGTCCTACATGAGTTTACAAGTTGTTTCCATGTGCAAACGAGTCAATAATGAAGATACAAGTCCGAACGAGTCAAGAAACATGCTACAAGAGTTTACAAGTAGTTTCCAAGTTCAAACGGGTCAAGAATGAAGCTACAAGTTGTTTTCACGGTTAAACTAGTCGAGAATGAAGCTATAAGTTGTTTCCAAGCTCGAACGAGTGAAGAATAATGCTACAAGAGGTTACAAGTTGTTTCCATGTTCAAACAAGTCAAGATGAAGCTACAAGTTATTTCCATGTTCGAACGAGTCAAAAATGAAGCCTCAAATTGTTACGAATTGGTTTCATATTCAAATGAGCCAAGAATGGTCCTACAAGAGTTTACAAGTTGTTTCCATGATAAACGAGTCAAAAATGAAGCTATAAGTTGTTTTCAAGTTCAAACATGTCAAGAATGATGCTAGAAGAGTTTACAAGTTATTTGCATGTTCAAATGAGTCAAGGATGAAGCTACAACTTGTTTGCAAGTTCGAACGAGTCAAGAATGATCATACAAGAGTTTACAAGTTGTTTCCATATTCAAATGAGTCAAGAATGAAGCCACAAGTTCTTTCCATGTTCGAACGAGTCAAGAATGAAGCCACATGTTGTTACGAATTAGGTTCATGATCAAATGAGCCAAGAATGGTCCCATAAGAGTTATGTTGTTTCCACGTTCAACGGAGTCAAGAATGAAGCTTACGATTTCGTTTCATGTTAAAATAAGCCAAGAATGGTCCTACATGAGTTTACAAGTTGTTTCCATGTGCAAACGAGTCAATAATGAAGATACAAGTCCGAACGAGTCAAGAAACATGCTACAAGAGTTTACAAGTAGTTTCCAAGTTCAAACGGGTCAAGAATGAAGCTACAAGTTGTTTTCACGGTTAAACTAGTCGAGAATGAAGCTATAAGTTGTTTCCAAGCTCGAACGAGTGAAGAATAATGCTACAAGAGGTTACAAGTTGTTTCCATGTTCAAACAAGTCAAGATGAAGCTACAAGTTATTTCCATGTTCGAACGAGTCAAAAATGAAGCCTCAAATTGTTACGAATTGGTTTCATATTCAAATGAGCCGAGAATGGTCCTACAAGAGTTTACAAGTTGTTTCCATGATAAACGAGTCAAAAATGAAGCTATAAGTTGTTTTCAAGTTCAAACATGTCAAGAATGATGCTAGAAGAGTTTACAAGTTATTTGCATGTTCAAATGAGTCAAGGATGAAGCTACAACTTGTTTGCAAGTTCGAACGAGTCAAGAATGATCATACAAGAGTTTACAAGTTGTTTCCATATTCAAATGAGTCAAGAATGAAGCCACAAGTTCTTTCCATGTTCGAACGAGTCAAGAATGAAGCCACATGTTGTTACGAATTAGGTTCATGATCAAATGAGCCAAGAATGGTCCCATAAGAGTTATGTTGTTTCCACGTTCAACGGAGTCAAGAATGAAGCTTACGATTTCGTTTCATGTTAAAATAAGCCAAGAATGGTCCTACATGAGTTTACAAGTTGTTTCCATGTACAAACGAGTCAATAATGAAGATACAAGTTCGAACGAGTCAAGAAACATGCTACAAGAGTTTACAAGTAGTTTCCAAGTTCAAACGGGACAAGAATGAAGCTACAAGTTGTTTTCATGGTTAAATTAGTCGAGAATGAAGCTATAAGTTGTTTCCAAGCTCGAACGAGTCAAGAATAATTGTACAAGAGGTTACAAGTTGTTTCCATGTTCAAACAAGTCAAGATGAAGCTACAAGTTATTTCCATGTTCGAACGAGTCAAGAATGAAGCCTCAAATTGTTACGAATTGGTTTCATGTTCGAATGAGCGAAGAATGGTCCCACAAGAGTTTACAAGTTGTTTCCATGATAAACGAGTCAAAAATGAAGCTATAAGTTGTTTTCAAGTTCAAACATGTCAAGAATGATGCTAGAAGAGTTTACAAGTTATTTGCATGTTCAAATGAGTCAAGGATGAAGCTACAACTTGTTTGCAAGTTCGAACGAGTCAAGAATGATCATACAAGAGTTTACAAGTTGTTTCCATATTCAAATGAGTCAAGAATGAAGCCACAAGTTCTTTCCATGTTCGAACGAGTCAAGAATGAAGCCACATGTTGTTACGAATTAGGTTCATGATCAAATGAGCCAAGAATGGTCCCATAAGAGTTATGTTGTTTCCACGTTCAACGGAGTCAAGAATGAAGCTTACGATTTCGTTTCATGTTAAAATAAGCCAAGAATGGTCCTACATGAGTTTACAAGTTGTTTCCATGTGCAAACGAGTCAATAATGAAGATACAAGTTCGAACGAGTCAAGAAACATGCTACAAGAGTTTACAAGTAGTTTCCAAGTTCAAACGGGACAAGAATGAAGCTACAAGTTGTTTTCACGGTTAAATTAGTCGAGAATGAAGCTATAAGTTGTTTCCAAGCTCGAACGAGTCAAGAATAATGCTACAAGAGGTTACAAGTTGTTTCCATGTTCAAACAAGTCAAGATGAAGCTACAAGTTATTTCCATGTTCGAACGAGTCAAGAATGAAGCCTCAAATTGTTACGAATTGGTTTCATGTTCGAATGAGCCAAGAATGGTCCCACAAGAGTTTACAAGTTGTTTCCATGATAAACGAGTCAAAAATGAAGCTATAAGTTGTTTTCAAGTTCAAACATGTCAAGAATGATGCTAGAAGAGTTTACAAGTTATTTGCATGTTCAAATGAGTCAAGGATGAAGCTACAACTTGTTTGCAAGTTCGAACGAGTCAAGAATGATCATACAAGAGTTTACAAGTTGTTTCCATATTCAAATGAGTCAAGAATGAAGCCACAAGTTCTTTCCATGTTCGAACGAGTCAAGAATGAAGCCACATGTTGTTACGAATTAGGTTCATGTTCAAATGAGCCAAGAATGGTCCCAGAAGAGTTATGTTGTTTCCATGTTCAACGGAGTGAAGAATGTAGCTTACGAATTCGTTTCATGTTAAAATAAGCTAAGAATTGTCCTACATCAGTTTACAAGTTTTTTCCATGTGCAAACGAGTCAATAATGAAGATACAAGTTCGAACGAGTCAAGATACATGCTACAAGAGTTTACAAGTAGTTTCCAAGTTCAAACGGGTCAAGAATGAAGTTACAAGTTGTTTTCACGGTTAAACGAGTCGAGAATCAAGCTATAAGTTGTTTCCAAACTCGAACGAGTCAAGAATAATGCTACAAGAGGTTACAAGTTGTTTCCAAGTTCAAACAAGTCAAGATGAAGCTACAAGTTATTTCCATGTTCGAACGAGTCAAGAATGAAGCCTCAAATTGTTACGAATTGGTTTCATGTTCGAATGAGCCAAGAATGGTCCTACAAGAGTTTACAAGTTGTTTCCATGATAAACGAGTCAAAAATGAAGCTATAAGTTGTTTTCAAGTTCAAACATGTCAAGAATGATGCTAGAAGAGTTTACAAGTTATTTGCATGTTCAAATGAGTCAAGGATGAAGCTACAACTTGTTTGCAAGTTCGAACGAGTCAAGAATGATCATACAAGAGTTTACAAGTTGTTTCCATATTCAAATGAGTCAAGAATGAAGCCACAAGTTCTTTCCATGTTCGAACGAGTCAAGAATGAAGCCACATGTTGTTACGAATTAGGTTCATGATCAAATGAGCCAAGAATGGTCCCATAAGAGTTATGTTGTTTCCACGTTCAACGGAGTCAAGAATGAAGCTTACGATTTCGTTTCATGTTAAAATAAGCCAAGAATGGTCCTACATGAGTTTACAAGTTGTTTCCATGTGCAAACGAGTCAATAATGAAGATACAAGTTCGAACGAGTCAAGAAACATGCTACAAGAGTTTACAAGTAGTTTCCAAGTTCAAACGGGACAAGAATGAAGCTACAAGTTGTTTTCACAGTTAAATTAGTCGAGAATGAAGCTATAAGTTGTTTCCAAGCTCGAACGAGTCAAGAATAATGCTACAAGAGGTTACAAGTTGTTTCCATGTTCAAACAAGTCAAGATGAAGCTACAAGTTATTTCCATGTTCGAACGAGTCAAGAATGAAGCCTCAAATTGTTACGAATTGGTTTCATGTTCGAATGAGCCAAGAATGGTCCCACAAGAGTTTACAAGTTGTTTCCATCATAAACGAGTCAAAAATGAAGCTATAAGTTGTTTTCAAGTTCAAACATGTCAAGAATGATGCTAGAAGAGTTTACAAGTTATTTGCATCTTCAAATGAGTCAAGGATGAAGCTACAACTTGTTTGCAAGTTCGAACGAGTCAAGAATGATCATACAAGAGTTTACAAGTTGTTTCCATATTCAAATGAGTCAAGAATGAAGCCACAAGTTCTTTCCATGTTCGAACGAGTCAAGAATGAAGCCACATGTTGTTACGAATTAGGTTCATGTTCAAATGAGCCAAGAATGGTCCCATAAGAGTTATGTTGTTTCCATGTTCAACGGAGTGAAGAATGTAGCTTACGAATTCGTTTCATGTTAAAATAAGCTAAGAATGGTCCTACATGAGTTTACAAGTTGTTTCCATGTGCAAACGAGTCAATAATGAAGATACAAGTTCGAACGAGTCAAGAAACATGCTACAAGAGTTTACAAGTAGTTTCCAAGTTCAAACGGGTCAAGAATGAAGTTACAAGTTGTTTTCACGGTTAAATTAGTCGAGAATGAAGCTATAAGTTGTTTCCAAGCTCGAACGAGTCAAGAATAATGCTACAAGAGGTTACAAGTTGTTTCCATGTTCAAACAAGTCAAGATGAAGCTACAAGTTATTTCCATGTTCGAACGAGTCAAGAATGAAGCCTCAAATTGTTACGAATTGGTTTCATGTTCGAATGAGCGAAGAATGGTCCCACAAGAGTTTACAAGTTGTTTCCATGATAAACGAGTCAAAAATGAAGCTATAAGTTGTTTTCAAGTTCAAACATGTCAAGAATGATGCTAGAAGAGTTTACAAGTTATTTGCATGTTCAAATGAGTCAAGGATGAAGCTACAACTTGTTTGCAAGTTCGAACGAGTCAAGAATGATCATACAAGAGTTTACAAGTTGTTTCCATATTCAAATGAGTCAAGAATGAAGCCACAAGTTCTTTCCATGTTCGAACGAGTCAAGAATGAAGCCACATGTTGTTACGAATTAGGTTCATGATCAAATGAGCCAAGAATGGTCCCATAAGAGTTATGTTGTTTCCACGTTCAACGGAGTCAAGAATGAAGCTTACGATTTCGTTTCATGTTAAAATAAGCCAAGAATGGTCCTACATGAGTTTACAAGTTGTTTCCATGTGCAAACGAGTCAATAATGAAGATACAAGTTCGAACGAGTCAAGAAACATGCTACAAGAGTTTACAAGTAGTTTCCAAGTTCAAACGGGACAAGAATGAAGCTACAAGTTGTTTTCACGGTTAAATTAGTCGAGAATGAAGCTATAAGTTGTTTCCAAGCTCGAACGAGTCAAGAATAATGCTACAAGAGGTTACAAGTTGTTTCCATGTTCAAACAAGTCAAGATGAAGCTACAAGTTATTTCCATATTCGAACGAGTCAAGAATGAAGCCTCAAATTGTTACGAATTGGTTTCATGTTCGAATGAGCCAAGAATGGTCCCACAAGAGTTTACAAGTTGTTTCCATGATAAACGAGTCAAAAATGAAGCTATAAGTTGTTTTCAAGTTCAAACATGTCAAGAATGATGCTAGAAGAGTTTACAAGTTATTTGCATGTTCAAATGAGTCAAGGATGAAGCTACAACTTGTTTGCAAGTTCGAACGAGTCAAGAATGATCATACAAGAGTTTACAAGTTGTTTCCATATTCAAATGAGTCAAGAATGAAGCCACAAGTTCTTTTCATGTTCGAACGAGTCAAGAATGAAGCCACATGTTGTTACGAATTAGGTTCATGATCAAATGAGCCAAGAATGGTCCCATAAGAGTTATGTTGTTTCCACGTTCAACGGAGTCAAGAATGAAGCTTACGATTTCGTTTCATGTTAAAATAAGCCAAGAATGGTCCTACATGAGTTTACAAGTTGTTTCCATGTGCAAACGAGTCAATAATGAAGATACAAGTTCGAACATGTCAAGAAAGATACTACAAGAGTTTACTAGTAGTTTCCAAGTTCAAACGGGTCAAGAATGAAGCTACAAGTTGTTTTCACGGTTAAACTAGTCGAGAATGAAGCTATAAGTTGTTTCCAAGCTCGAACGAGTCAAGAATAATGCTACAAGAGGTTACAAGTTGTTTCCATGTTCAAACAAGTCAAGATGAAGCTACAAGTTATTTCCATGTTCGAACGAGTCAAAAATGAAGCCTCAAATTGTTACGAATTGGTTTCATGTTCGAATGAGCCAAGAATGGTCCTATAAGAGTTTACAAGTTGTTTCCATGATAAACGAGTCAAAAATGAAGCTATAAGTTGTTTTCAAGTTCAAACATGTCAAGAATGATGCTAGAAGAGTTTACAAGTTATTTGCATGTTCAAATGAGTCAAGGATGAAGCTACAACTTGTTTGCAAGTTCGAACGAGTCAAGAATGATCATACAAGAGTTTACAAGTTGTTTCCATATTCAAATGAGTCAAGAATGAAGCCACAAGTTCTTTCCATGTTCGAACGAGTCAAGAATGAAGCCACATGTTGTTACGAATTAGGTTCATGATCAAATGAGCCAAGAATGGTCCCATAAGAGTTATGTTGTTTCCACGTTCAACGGAGTCAAGAATGAAGCTTACGATTTCGTTTCATGTTAAAATAAGCCAAGAATGGTCCTACATGAGTTTACAAGTTGTTTCCATGTGCAAACGAGTCAATAATGAAGATACAAGTTCGAACGAGTCAAGAAACATGCTACAAGAGTTTACAAGTAGTTTCCAAGTTCAAACGGGTCAAGAATGATGCTACAAGTTGTTTTCACGGTTAAACTAGTCGAGACTGAAGCTATAAGTTGTTTCCAAGCTCGAACGAGTCAAGAATAATGCTACAAGAGGTTACAAGTTGTTTCCATGTTCAAACAAGTCAAGATGAAGCTACAAGTTATTTCCATGTTCGAACGAGTCAAGAATGAAGCCTCAAATTGTTACGAATTGGTTTCATGTTCGAATGAGCCAAGAATGGTCCTACAAGAGTTTACAAGTTGTTTCCATGATAAACGAGTCAAAAATGAAGCTATAAGTTGTTTTCAAGTTCAAACATGTCAAGAATGATGCTAGAAGAGTTTACAAGTTATTTGCATGTTCAAATGAGTCAAGGATGAAGCTACAACTTGTTTGCAAGTTCGAACGAGTCAAGAATGATCATACAAGAGTTTACAAGTTGTTTCCATATTCAAATGAGTCAAGAATGAAGCCACAAGTTCTTTCCATGTTCGAACGAGTCAAGAATGAAGCCACATGTTGTTACGAATTAGGTTCATGATCAAATGAGCCAAGAATGGTCCCATAAGAGTTATGTTGTTTCCACGTTCAACGGAGTCAAGAATGAAGCTTACGATTTCGTTTCATGTTAAAATAAGCCAAGAATGGTCCTACATGAGTTTACAAGTTGTTTCCATGTGCAAACGAGTCAATGATGAAGATACAAGTTCGAACGAGTCAAGAAACATGCTACAAGAGTTTACAAGTAGTTTCCAAGTTCAAACGGGTCAAGAATGATGCTACAAGTTGTTTTCACGGTTAAACTAGTCGAGAATGAAGCTATAAGTTGTTTCCAAGCTCGAACGAGTCAAGAATAATGCTACAAGAGGTTACAAGTTGTTTCCATGTTCAAACAAGTCAAGATGAAGCTACAAGTTATTTCCATGTTCGAACGAGTCAAGAATGAAGCCTCAAATTGTTACGAATTGGTTTCATGTTCGAATGAGCCAAGAATGGTCCCACAAGAGTTTACAAGTTGTTTCCATGATAAACGAGTCAAAAATGAAGCTATAAGTTGTTTTCAAGTTCAAACATGTCAAGAATGATGCTAGAAGAGTTTACAAGTTATTTGCATGTTCAAATGAGTCAAGGATGAAGCTACAACTTGTTTGCAAGTTCGAACGAGTCAAGAATGATCATACAAGAGTTTACAAGTTGTTTCCATATTCAAATGAGTCAAGAATGAAGCCACAAGTTCTTTCCATGTTCGAACGAGTCAAGAATGAAGCCACACGTTGTTACGAATTAGGTTCATGATCAAATGAGCCAAGAATGGTCCCATAAGAGTTATGTTGTTTCCACGTTCAACGGAGTCAAGAATGAAGCTTACGATTTCGTTTCATGTTAAAATAAGCCAAGAATGGTCCTACATGAGTTTACAAGTTGTTTCCATGTGCAAACGAGTCAATAATGAAGATACAAGTTCGAACGAGTCAAGAAACATGCTACAAGAGTTTACAAGTAGTTTCCAAGTTCAAACGGGTCAAGAATGATGCTACAAGTTGTTTTCACGGTTAAACTAGTCGAGAATGAAGCTATAAGTTGTTTCCAACCTCGAACGAGTCAAGAATAATGCTACAAGAGGTTACAAGTTGTTTCCATGTTCAAACAAGTCAAGATGAAGCTACAAGTTATTTCCATGTTCGAACGAGTCAAGAATGAAGCCTCAAATTGTTACGAATTGGTTTCATGTTCGAATGAGCCAAGAATGGTCCTACAAGAGTTTACAAGTTGTTTCCATGATAAACGAGTCAAAAATGAAGCTATAAGTTGTTTTCAAGTTCAAACATGTCAAGAATGATGCTAGAAGAGTTTACAAGTTATTTGCATGTTCAAATGAGTCAAGGATGAAGCTACAACTTGTTTGCAAGTTCGAACGAGTCAAGAATGATCATACAAGAGTTTACAAGTTGTTTCCATATTCAAATGAGTCAAGAATGAAGCCACAAGTTCTTTCCATGTTCGAACGAGTCAAGAATGAAGCCACATGTTGTTACGAATTAGGTTCATGATCAAATGAGCCAAGAATGGTCCCATAAGAGTTATGTTGTTTCCACGTTCAACGGAGTCAAGAATGAAGCTTACGATTTCGTTTCATGTTAAAATAAGCCAAGAATGGTCCTACATGAGTTTACAAGTTGTTTCCATGTGCAAACGAGTCAATGATGAAGATACAAGTTCGAACGAGTCAAGAAACATGCTACAAGAGTTTACAAGTAGTTTCCAAGTTCAAACGGGTCAAGAATGATGCTACAAGTTGTTTTCACGGTTAAACTAGTCGAGAATGAAGCTATAAGTTGTTTCCAAGCTCGAACGAGTCAAGAATAATGCTACAAGAGGTTACAAGTTGTTTCCATGTTCAAACAAGTCAAGATGAAGCTACAAGTTATTTCCATGTTCGAACGAGTCAAGAATGAAGCCTCAAATTGTTACGAATTGGTTTCATGTTCGAATGAGCCAAGAATGGTCCCACAAGAGTTTACAAGTTGTTTCCATGATAAACGAGTCAAAAATGAAGCTATAAGTTGTTTTCAAGTTCAAACATGTCAAGAATGATGCTAGAAGAGTTTACAAGTTATTTGCATGTTCAAATGAGTCAAGGATGAAGCTACAACTTGTTTGCAAGTTCGAACGAGTCAAGAATGATCATACAAGAGTTTACAAGTTGTTTCCATATTCAAATGAGTCAAGAATGAAGCCACAAGTTCTTTCCATGTTCGAACGAGTTAAGAATGAAGCCACATGTTGTTACGAATTAGGTTCATGATCAAATGAGCCAAGAATGGTCCCATAAGAGTTATGTTGTTTCCACGTTCAACGGAGTCAAGAATGAAGCTTACGATTTCGTTTCATGTTAAAATAAGCCAAGAATGGTCCTACATGAGTTTACAAGTTGTTTCCATGTGCAAACGAGTCAATAATGAAGATACAAGTTCGAACGAGTCAAGAAACATGCTACAAGAGTTTACAAGTAGTTTCCAAGTTCAAACGGGTCAAGAATGAAGCTACAAGTTGTTTTCACGGTTAAACTAGTCGAGAATGAAGCTATAAGTTGTTTCCAAGCTCGAACGAGTCAAGAATAATGCTACAAGAGGTTACAAGTTGTTTCCATGTTCAAACAAGTCAAGATGAAGCTACAAGTTATTTCCATGTTCGAACGAGTCAAAAATGAAGCCTCAAATTGTTACGAATTGGTTTCATGTTCGAATGAGCCAAGAATGGTCCTACAAGAGTTTACAAGTTGTTTCCATGATAAACGAGTCAAAAATGAAGCTATAAGTTGTTTTCAAGTTCAAACATGTCAAGAATGATGCTAGAAGAGTTTACAAGTTATTTGCATGTTCAAATGAGTCAAGGATGAAGCTACAACTTGTTTGCAAGTTCGAACGAGTCAAGAATGATCATACAAGAGTTTACAAGTTGTTTCCATATTCAAATGAGTCAAGAATGAAGCCACAAGTTCTTTCCATGTTCGAACGAGTCAAGAATGAAGCCACACGTTGTTACGAATTAGGTTCATGATCAAATGAGCCAAGAATGGTCCCATAAGAGTTATGTTGTTTCCACGTTCAACGGAGTCAAGAATGAAGCTTACGATTTCGTTTCATGTTAAAATAAGCCAAGAATGGTCCTACATGAGTTTACAAGTTGTTTCCATGTGCAAACGAGTCAATAATGAAGATACAAGTTCGAACGAGTCAAGAAACATGCTACAAGAGTTTACAAGTAGTTTCCAAGTTCAAACGGGTCAAGAATGAAGCTACAAGTTGTTTTCACGGTTAAACTAGTCGAGAATGAAGCTATAAGTTGTTTCCAAGCTCGAACGAGTCAAGAATAATGCTACAAGAGGTTACAAGTTGTTTCCATGTTCAAACAAGTCAAGATGAAGCTACAAGTTATTTCCATGTTCGAACGAGTCAAAAATGAAGCCTCAAATTGTTACGAATTGGTTTCATGTTCGAATGAGCCAAGAATGGTCCTACAAGAGTTTACAAGTTGTTTCCATGATAAACGAGTCAAAAATGAAGCTATAAGTTATTTTCAAGTTCAAACATGTCAAGAATGATGCTAGAAGAGTTTACAAGTTATTTGCATGTTCAAATGAGTCAAGGATGAAGCTACAACTTGTTTGCAAGTTCGAACGAGTCAAGAATGATCATACAAGAGTTTACAAGTTGTTTCCATATTCAAATGAGTCAAGAATGAAGCCACAGGTTCTTTCCATGTTCGAACGAGTCAAGAATGAAGCCACATGTTGTTACGAATTAGGTTCATGTTCAAATGAGCCAAGAATGGTCCCAGAAGAGTTATGTTGTTTCCATGTTCAACGGAGTGAAGAATGTAGCTTACGAATTCGTTTCATGTTAAAATAAGCTAAGAATTGTCCTACATCAGTTTACAAGTTTTTTCCATGTGCAAACGAGTCAATAATGAAGATACAAGTTCGAACGAGTCAAGAAACATGCTACAAGAGTTTACAAGTAGTTTCCAAGTTCAAACGGGACAAGAATGAAGCTACAAGTTGTTTTCACGGTTAAACGAGTCGAGAATGAAGCTATAAGTTGTTTCCAAGCTCGAACGAGTCAAGAATAATGCTACAAGAGGTTACAAGTTGTTTCCAAGTTCAAACAAGTCAAGATGAAGCTACAAGTTATTTCCATGTTCGAACGAGTCAAAAATGAAGCCTCAAATTGTTACGAATTGGTTTCATGTTCGAATGAGCCAAGAATGGTCCTACAAGAGTTTACAAGTTGTTTCCATGATAAACGAGTCAAAAATGAAGCTATAAGTTGTTTTCAAGTTCAAACATGTCAAGAATGATGCTAGAAGAGTTTACAAGTTATTTGCATGTTCAAATGAGTCAAGGATGAAGCTACAACTTGTTTGCAAGTTCGAACGAGTCAAGAATGATCATACAAGAGTTTACAAGTTGTTTCCATATTCAAATGAGTCAAGAATGAAGCCACAAGTTCTTTCCATGTTCGAACGAGTCAAGAATGAAGCCACACGTTGTTACGAATTAGGTTCATGATCAAATGAGCCAAGAATGGTCCCATAAGAGTTATGTTGTTTCCACGTTCAACGGAGTCAAGAATGAAGCTTACGATTTCGTTTCATGTTAAAATAAGCCAAGAATGGTCCTACATGAGTTTACAAGTTGTTTCCATGTGCAAACGAGTCAATAATGAAGATACAAGTTCGAACGAGTCAAGAAACATGCTACAAGAGTTTACAAGTAGTTTCCAAGTTCAAACGGGTCAAGAATGAAGCTACAAGTTGTTTTCACGGTTAAACTAGTCGAGAATGAAGCTATAAGTTGTTTCCAAGCTCGAACGAGTCAAGAATAATGCTACAAGAGGTTACAAGTTGTTTCCATGTTCAAACAAGTCAAGATGAAGCTACAAGTTATTTCCATGTTCGAACGAGTCAAAAATGAAGCCTCAAATTGTTACGAATTGGTTTCATGTTCGAATGAGCCAAGAATGGTCCTACAAGAGTTTACAAGTTGTTTCCATGATAAACGAGTCAAAAATGAAGCTATAAGTTATTTTCAAGTTCAAACATGTCAAGAATGATGCTAGAAGAGTTTACAAGTTATTTGCATGTTCAAATGAGTCAAGGATGAAGCTACAACTTGTTTGCAAGTTCGAACGAGTCAAGAATGATCATACAAGAGTTTACAAGTTGTTTCCATATTCAAATGAGTCAAGAATGAAGCCACAGGTTCTTTCCATGTTCGAACGAGTCAAGAATGAAGCCACATGTTGTTACGAATTAGGTTCATGTTCAAATGAGCCAAGAATGGTCCCAGAAGAGTTATGTTGTTTCCATGTTCAACGGAGTGAAGAATGTAGCTTACGAATTCGTTTCATGTTAAAATAAGCTAAGAATTGTCCTACATCAGTTTACAAGTTTTTTCCATGTGCAAACGAGTCAATAATGAAGATACAAGTTCGAACGAGTCAAGAAACATGCTACAAGAGTTTACAAGTAGTTTCCAAGTTCAAACGGGACAAGAATGAAGCTACAAGTTGTTTTCACGGTTAAACGAGTCGAGAATGAAGCTATAAGTTGTTTCCAAGCTCGAACGAGTCAAGAATAATGCTACAAGAGGTTACAAGTTGTTTCCAAGTTCAAACAAGTCAAGATGAAGCTACAAGTTATTTCCATGTTCGAACGAGTCAAAAATGAAGCCTCAAATTGTTACGAATTGGTTTCATGTTCGAATGAGCCAAGAATGGTCCTACAAGAGTTTACAAGTTGTTTCCATGATAAACGAGTCAAAAATGAAGCTATAAGTTGTTTTCAAGTTCAAACATGTCAAGAATGATGCTAGAAGAGTTTACAAGTTATTTGCATGTTCAAATGAGTCAAGGATGAAGCTACAACTTGTTTGCAAGTTCGAACGAGTCAAGAATGATCATACAAGAGTTTACAAGTTGTTTCCATATTCAAATGAGTCAAGAATGAAGCCACAAGTTCTTTCCATGTTCGAACGAGTCAAGAATGAAGCCACACGTTGTTACGAATTAGGTTCATGATCAAATGAGCCAAGAATGGTCCCATAAGAGTTATGTTGTTTCCACGTTCAACGGAGTCAAGAATGAAGCTTACGATTTCGTTTCATGTTAAAATAAGCCAAGAATGGTCCTACATGAGTTTACAAGTTGTTTCCATGTGCAAACGAGTCAATAATGAAGATACAAGTTCGAACGAGTCAAGAAACATGCTACAAGAGTTTACAAGTAGTTTCCAAGTTCAAACGGGTCAAGAATGATGCTACAAGTTGTTTTCACGGTTAAACTAGTCGAGAATGAAGCTATAAGTTGTTTCCAACCTCGAACGAGTCAAGAATAATGCTACAAGAGGTTACAAGTTGTTTCCATGTTCAAACAAGTCAAGATGAAGCTACAAGTTATTTCCATGTTCGAACGAGTCAAGAATGAAGCCTCAAATTGTTACGAATTGGTTTCATGTTCGAATGAGCCAAGAATGGTCCTACAAGAGTTTACAAGTTGTTTCCATGATAAACGAGTCAAAAATGAAGCTATAAGTTGTTTTCAAGTTCAAACATGTCAAGAATGATGCTAGAAGAGTTTACAAGTTATTTGCATGTTCAAATGAGTCAAGGATGAAGCTACAACTTGTTTGCAAGTTCGAACGAGTCAAGAATGATCATACAAGAGTTTACAAGTTGTTTCCATATTCAAATGAGTCAAGAATGAAGCCACAAGTTCTTTCCATGTTCGAACGAGTCAAGAATGAAGCCACATGTTGTTACGAATTAGGTTCATGATCAAATGAGCCAAGAATGGTCCCATAAGAGTTATGTTGTTTCCACGTTCAACGGAGTCAAGAATGAAGCTTACGATTTCGTTTCATGTTAAAATAAGCCAAGAATGGTCCTACATGAGTTTACAAGTTGTTTCCATGTGCAAACGAGTCAATGATGAAGATACAAGTTCGAACGAGTCAAGAAACATGCTACAAGAGTTTACAAGTAGTTTCCAAGTTCAAACGGGTCAAGAATGATGCTACAAGTTGTTTTCACGGTTAAACTAGTCGAGAATGAAGCTATAAGTTGTTTCCAAGCTCGAACGAGTCAAGAATAATGCTACAAGAGGTTACAAGTTGTTTCCATGTTCAAACAAGTCAAGATGAAGCTACAAGTTATTTCCATGTTCGAACGAGTCAAGAATGAAGCCTCAAATTGTTACGAATTGGTTTCATGTTCGAATGAGCCAAGAATGGTCCCACAAGAGTTTACAAGTTGTTTCCATGATAAACGAGTCAAAAATGAAGCTATAAGTTGTTTTCAAGTTCAAACATGTCAAGAATGATGCTAGAAGAGTTTACAAGTTATTTGCATGTTCAAATGAGTCAAGGATGAAGCTACAACTTGTTTGCAAGTTCGAACGAGTCAAGAATGATCATACAAGAGTTTACAAGTTGTTTCCATATTCAAATGAGTCAAGAATGAAGCCACAAGTTCTTTCCATGTTCGAACGAGTTAAGAATGAAGCCACATGTTGTTACGAATTAGGTTCATGATCAAATGAGCCAAGAATGGTCCCATAAGAGTTATGTTGTTTCCACGTTCAACGGAGTCAAGAATGAAGCTTACGATTTCGTTTCATGTTAAAATAAGCCAAGAATGGTCCTACATGAGTTTACAAGTTGTTTCCATGTGCAAACGAGTCAATAATGAAGATACAAGTTCGAACGAGTCAAGAAACATGCTACAAGAGTTTACAAGTAGTTTCCAAGTTCAAACGGGTCAAGAATGAAGCTACAAGTTGTTTTCACGGTTAAACTAGTCGAGAATGAAGCTATAAGTTGTTTCCAAGCTCGAACGAGTCAAGAATAATGCTACAAGAGGTTACAAGTTGTTTCCATGTTCAAACAAGTCAAGATGAAGCTACAAGTTATTTCCATGTTCGAACGAGTCAAAAATGAAGCCTCAAATTGTTACGAATTGGTTTCATGTTCGAATGAGCCAAGAATGGTCCTACAAGAGTTTACAAGTTGTTTCCATGATAAACGAGTCAAAAATGAAGCTATAAGTTGTTTTCAAGTTCAAACATGTCAAGAATGATGCTAGAAGAGTTTACAAGTTATTTGCATGTTCAAATGAGTCAAGGATGAAGCTACAACTTGTTTGCAAGTTCGAACGAGTCAAGAATGATCATACAAGAGTTTACAAGTTGTTTCCATATTCAAATGAGTCAAGAATGAAGCCACAAGTTCTTTCCATGTTCGAACGAGTCAAGAATGAAGCCACATGTTGTTACGAATTAGGTTCATGATCAAATGAGCCAAGAATGGTCCCATAAGAGTTATGTTGTTTCCACGTTCAACGGAGTCAAGAATGAAGCTTACGATTTCGTTTCATGTTAAAATAAGCCAAGAATGGTCCTACATGAGTTTACAAGTTGTTTCCATGTGCAAACGAGTCAATAATGAAGATACAAGTTCGAACGAGTCAAGAAACATGCTACAAGAGTTTACAAGTAGTTTCCAAGTTCAAACGGGTCAAGAATGAAGCTACAAGTTGTTTTCACGGTTAAACTAGTCGAGAATGAAGCTATAAGTTGTTTCCAAGCTCGAACGAGTCAAGAATAATGCTACAAGAGGTTACAAGTTGTTTCCATGTTCAAACAAGTCAAGATGAAGCTACAAGTTATTTCCATGTTCGAACGAGTCAAAAATGAAGCCTCAAATTGTTACGAATTGGTTTCATGTTCGAATGAGCCAAGAATGGTCCTACAAGAGTTTACAAGTTGTTTCCATGATAAACGAGTCAAAAATGAAGCTATAAGTTATTTTCAAGTTCAAACATGTCAAGAATGATGCTAGAAGAGTTTACAAGTTATTTGCATGTTCAAATGAGTCAAGGATGAAGCTACAACTTGTTTGCAAGTTCGAACGAGTCAAGAATGATCATACAAGAGTTTACAAGTTGTTTCCATATTCAAATGAGTCAAGAATGAAGCCACAGGTTCTTTCCATGTTCGAACGAGTCAAGAATGAAGCCACATGTTGTTACGAATTAGGTTCATGTTCAAATGAGCCAAGAATGGTCCCAGAAGAGTTATGTTGTTTCCATGTTCAACGGAGTGAAGAATGTAGCTTACGAATTCGTTTCATGTTAAAATAAGCTAAGAATTGTCCTACATCAGTTTACAAGTTTTTTCCATGTGCAAACGAGTCAATAATGAAGATACAAGTTCGAACGAGTCAAGAAACATGCTACAAGAGTTTACAAGTAGTTTCCAAGTTCAAACGGGACAAGAATGAAGCTACAAGTTGTTTTCACGGTTAAACGAGTCGAGAATCAAGCTATAAGTTGTTTCCAAGCTCGAACGAGTCAAGAATAATGCTACAAGAGGTTACAAGTTGTTTCCAAGTTCAAACAAGTCAAGATGAAGCTACAAGTTATTTCCATGTTCGAACGAGTCAAAAATGAAGCCTCAAATTGTTACGAATTGGTTTCATGTTCGAATGAGCCAAGAATGGTCCTACAAGAGTTTACAAGTTGTTTCCATGATAAACGAGTCAAAAATGAAGCTATAAGTTGTTTTCAAGTTCAAACATGTCAAGAATGATGCTAGAAGAGTTTACAAGTTATTTGCATGTTCAAATGAGTCAAGGATGAAGCTACAACTTGTTTGCAAGTTCGAACGAGTCAAGAATGATCATACAAGAGTTTACAAGTTGTTTCCATATTCAAATGAGTCAAGAATGAAGCCACAAGTTCTTTCCATGTTCGAACGAGTCAAGAATGAAGCCACATGTTGTTACGAATTAGGTTCATGATCAAATGAGCCAAGAATGGTCCCATAAGAGTTATGTTGTTTCCACGTTCAACGGAGTCAAGAATGAAGCTTACGATTTCGTTTCATGTTAAAATAAGCCAAGAATGGTCCTACATGAGTTTACAAGTTGTTTCCATGTGCAAACGAGTCAATAATGAAGATACAAGTTCGAACGAGTCAAGAAACATGCTACAAGAGTTTACAAGTAGTTTCCAAGTTCAAACGGGTCAAGAATGAAGCTACAAGTTGTTTTCACGGTTAAACTAGTCGAGAATGAAGCTATAAGTTGTTTCCAAGCTCGAACGAGTCAAGAATAATGCTACAAGAGGTTACAAGTTGTTTCCATGTTCAAACAAGTCAAGATGAAGCTACAAGTTATTTCCATGTTCGAACGAGTCAAAAATGAAGCCTCAAATTGTTACGAATTGGTTTCATGTTCGAATGAGCCAAGAATGGTCCTACAAGAGTTTACAAGTTGTTTCCATGATAAACGAGTCAAAAATGAAGCTATAAGTTATTTTCAAGTTCAAACATGTCAAGAATGATGCTAGAAGAGTCTACAAGTTATTTGCATGTTCAAATGAGTCAAGGATGAAGCTACAACTTGTTTGCAAGTTCGAACGAGTCAAGAATGATCATACAAGAGTTTACAAGTTGTTTCCATATTCAAATGAGTCAAGAATGAAGCCACAAGTTCTTTCCATGTTCGAACGAGTCAAGAATGAAGCCACATGTTGTTACGAATTAGGTTCATGTTCAAATGAGCCAAGAATGGTCCCAGAAGAGTTATGTTGTTTCCATGTTCAACGGAGTGAAGAATGTAGCTTACGAATTCGTTTCATGTTAAAATAAGCTAAGAATTGTCCTACATCAGTTTACAAGTTTTTTCCATGTGCAAACGAGTCAATAATGAAGATACAAGTTCGAACGAGTCAAGAAACATGCTACAAGAGTTTACAAGTAGTTTCCAAGTTCAAACGGGACAAGAATGAAGCTACAAGTTGTTTTCACGGTTAAACGAGTCGAGAATCAAGCTATAAGTTGTTTCCAAGCTCGAACGAGTCAAGAATAATGCTACAAGAGGTTACAAGTTGTTTCCAAGTTCAAACAAGTCAAGATGAAGCTACAAGTTATTTCCATGTTCGAACGAGTCAAAAATGAAGCCTCAAATTGTTACGAATTGGTTTCATGTTCGAATGAGCCAAGAATGGTCCTACAAGAGTTTACAAGTTGTTTCCATGATAAACGAGTCAAAAATGAAGCTATAAGTTGTTTTCAAGTTCAAACATGTCAAGAATGATGCTAGAAGAGTTTACAAGTTATTTGCATGTTCAAATGAGTCAAGGATGAAGCTACAACTTGTTTGCAAGTTCGAACGAGTCAAGAATGATCATACAAGAGTTTACAAGTTGTTTCCATATTCAAATGAGTCAAGAATGAAGCCACAAGTTCTTTCCATGTTCGAACGAGTCAAGAATGAAGCCACATGTTGTTACGAATTAGGTTCATGATCAAATGAGCCAAGAATGGTCCCATAAGAGTTATGTTGTTTCCACGTTCAACGGAGTCAAGAATGAAGCTTACGATTTCGTTTCATGTTAAAATAAGCCAAGAATGGTCCTACATGAGTTTACAAGTTGTTTCCATGTGCAAACGAGTCAATAATGAAGATACAAGTTCGAACGAGTCAAGAAACATGCTACAAGAGTTTACAAGTAGTTTCCAAGTTCAAACGGGACAAGAATGAAGCTACAAGTTGTTTTCACGGTTAAACTAGTCGAGAATGAAGCTATAAGTTGTTTCCAAGCTCGAACGAGTCAAGAATAATGCTACAAGAGGTTACAAGTTGTTTCCATGTTCAAACAAGTCAAGATGAAGCTACAAGTTATTTCCATGTTCGAACGAGTCAAAAATGAAGCCTCAAATTGTTACGAATTGGTTTCATGTTCGAATGAGCCAAGAATGGTCCTACAAGAGTTTACAAGTTGTTTCCATGATAAACGAGTCAAAAATGAAGCTATAAGTTGTTTTCAAGTTCAAACATGTCAAGAATGATGCTAGAAGAGTTTACAAGTTATTTGCATGTTCAAATGAGTCAAGGATGAAGCTACAACTTGTTTGCAAGTTCGAACGAGTCAAGAATGATCATACAAGAGTTTACAAGTTGTTTCCATATTCAAATGAGTCAAGAATGAAGCCACAAGTTCTTTCCATGTTCGAACGAGTCAAGAATGAAGCCACATGTTGTTACGAATTAGGTTCATGATCAAATGAGCCAAGAATGGTCCCATAAGAGTTATGTTGTTTCCACGTTCAACGGAGTCAAGAATGAAGCTTACGATTTCGTTTCATGTTAAAATAAGCCAAGAATGGTCCTACATGAGTTTACAAGTTGTTTCCATGTGCAAACGAGTCAATAATGAAGATACAAGTTCGAACGAGTCAAGAAACATGCTACAATAGTTTACAAGTAGTTTCCAAGTTCAAACGGGACAAGAATGAAGCTACAAGTTGTTTTCATGGTTAAATTAGTCGAGAATGAAGCTATAAGTTGTTTCCAAGCTCGAACGAGTCAAGAATAATGCTACAAGAGGTTACAAGTTGTTTCCATGTTCAAACAAGTCAAGATGAAGCTACAAGTTATTTCCATGTTCGAACGAGTCAAGAATGAAGCCTCAAATTGTTACGAATTGGTTTCATGTTCGAATGAGCCAAGAATGGTCCCACAAGAGTTTACAAGTTGTTTCCATGATAAACGAGTCAAAAATGAAGCTATAAGTTGTTTTCAAGTTCAAACATGTCAAGAATGATGCTAGAAGAGTTTACAAGTTATTTGCATGTTCAAATGAGTCAAGGATGAAGCTACAACTTGTTTGCAAGTTCGAACGAGTCAAGAATGATCATACAAGAGTTTACAAGTTGTTTCCATATTCAAATGAGTCAAGAATGAAGCCACAAGTTCTTTCCATGTTCGAACGAGTCAAGAATGAAGCCACATGTTGTTACGAATTAGGTTCATGGTCAAATGAGCCAAGAATGGTCCCATAAGAGTTATGTTGTTTCCACGTTCAACGGAGTCAAGAATGAAGCTTACGATTTCGTTTCATGTTAAAATAAGCCAAGAATGGTCCTACATGAGTTTACAAGTTGTTTCCATGTGCAAACGAGTCAATAATGAAGATACAAGTTCGAACGAGTCAAGAAACATGCTACAAGAGTTTACAAGTAGTTTCCAAGTTCAAACGGGTCAAGAATGAAGCTACAAGTTGTTTTCACGGTTAAACTAGTCGAGAATGAAGCTATAAGTTGTTTCCAAGCTCGAACGAGTCAAGAATAATGCTACAAGAGGTTACAAGTTGTTTCCATGTTCAAACAAGTCAAGATGAAGCTACAAGTTATTTCCATGTTCGAACGAGTCAAAAATGAAGCCTCAAATTGTTACGAATTGGTTTCATGTTCGAATGAGCCAAGAATGGTCCTACAAGAGTTTACAAGTTGTTTCCATGATAAACGAGTCAAAAATGAAGCTATAAGTTGTTTTCAAGTTCAAACATGTCAAGAATGATGCTAGAAGAGTTTACAAGTTATTTGCATGTTCAAATGAGTCAAGGATGAAGCTACAACTTGTTTGCAAGTTCGAACGAGTCAAGAATGATCATACAAGAGTTTACAAGTTGTTTCCATATTCAAATGAGTCAAGAATGAAGCCACAAGTTCTTTCCATGTTCGAACGAGTCAAGAATGAAGCCACATGTTGTTACGAATTAGGTTCATGTTCAAATGAGCCAAGAATGGTCCCAGAAGAGTTATGTTGTTTCCATGTTCAACGGAGTGAAGAATGTAGCTTACGAATTCGTTTCATGTTAAAATAAGCTAAGAATTGTCCTACATTAGTTTACAAGTTTTTTCCATGTGCAAACGAGTCAATAATGAAGATACAAGTTCGAACGAGTCAAGAAACATGCTACAAGAGTTTACAAGTAGTTTCCAAGTTCAAACGGGACAAGAATGAAGCTACAAGTTGTTTTCACGGTTAAACGAGTCGAGAATCAAGCTATAAGTTGTTTCCTAGCTCGAACGAGTCAAGAATAATGCTACAAGAGGTTACAAGTTGTTTCCAAGTTCAAACAAGTCAAGATGAAGCTACAAGTTATTTCCATGTTCGAACGAGTCAAAAATGAAGCCTCAAATTGTTACGAATTGGTTTCATGTTCGAATGAGCCAAGAATGGTCCTACAAGAGTTTACAAGTTGTTTCCATGATAAACGAGTCAAAAATGAAGCTATAAGTTGTTTTCAAGTTCAAACATGTCAAGAATGATGCTAGAAGAGTTTACAAGTTATTTGCATGTTCAAATGAGTCAAGGATGAAGCTACAACTTGTTTGCAAGTTCGAACGAGTCAAGAATGATCATACAAGAGTTTACAAGTTGTTTCCATATTCAAATGAGTCAAGAATGAAGCCACAAGTTCTTTCCATGTTCGAACGAGTCAAGAATGAAGCCACATGTTGTTACGAATTAGGTTCATGATCAAATGAGCCAAGAATGGTCCCATAAGAGTTATGTTGTTTCCACGTTCAACGGAGTCAAGAATGAAGCTTACGATTTCGTTTCATGTTAAAATAAGCCAAGAATGGTCCTACATGAGTTTACAAGTTGTTTCCATGTGCAAACGAGTCAATAATGAAGATACAAGTTCGAACGAGTCAAGAAACATGCTACAAGAGTTTACAAGTAGTTTCCAAGTTCAAACGGGACAAGAATGAAGCTACAAGTTGTTTTCACGATTAAACTAGTCGAGAATGAAGCTATAAGTTGTTTCCAAGCTCGAACGAGTCAAGAATAATGCTACAAGAGGTTACAAGTTGTTTCCATGTTCAAACAAGTCAAGATGAAGCTACAAGTTATTTCCATGTTCGAACGAGTCAAAAATGAAGCCTCAAATTGTTACGAATTGGTTTCATGTTCGAATGAGCCAAGAATGGTCCTACAAGAGTTTACAAGTTGTTTCCATGATAAACGAGTCAAAAATGAAGCTATAAGTTGTTTTCAAGTTCAAACATGTCAAGAATGATGCTAGAAGAGTTTACAAGTTATTTGCATATTCAAATGAGTCAAGGATGAAGCTACAACTTGTTTGCAAGTTCGAACGAGTCAAGAATGATCATACAAGAGTTTACAAGTTGTTTCCATATTCAAATGAGTCAAGAATGAAGCCACAAGTTCTTTCCATGTTCGAACGAGTCAAGAATGAAGCCACATGTTGTTACGAATTAGGTTCATGATCAAATGAGCCAAGAATGGTCCCATAAGAGTTATGTTGTTTCCACGTTCAACGGAGTCAAGAATGAAGCTTACGATTTCGTTTCATGTTAAAATAAGCCAAGAATGGTCCTACATGAGTTTACAAGTTGTTTCCATGTGCAAACGAGTCAATAATGAAGATACAAGTTCGAACGAGTCAAGAAACATGCTACAATAGTTTACAAGTAGTTTCCAAGTTCAAACGGGACAAGAATGAAGCTACAAGTTGTTTTCATGGTTAAATTAGTCGAGAATGAAGCTATAAGTTGTTTCCAAGCTCGAACGAGTCAAGAATAATGCTACAAGAGGTTACAAGTTGTTTCCATGTTCAAACAAGTCAAGATGAAGCTACAAGTTATTTCCATGTTCGAACGAGTCAAGAATGAAGCCTCAAATTGTTACGAATTGGTTTCATGTTCGAATGAGCCAAGAATGGTCCCACAAGAGTTTACAAGTTGTTTCCATGATAAACGAGTCAAAAATGAAGCTATAAGTTGTTTTCAAGTTCAAACATGTCAAGAATGATGCTAGAAGAGTTTACAAGTTATTTGCATGTTCAAATGAGTCAAGGATGAAGCTACAACTTGTTTGCAAGTTCGAACGAGTCAAGAATGATCATACAAGAGTTTACAAGTTGTTTCCATATTCAAATGAGTCAAGAATGAAGCCACAAGTTCTTTCCATGTTCGAACGAGTCAAGAATGAAGCCACATGTTGTTACGAATTAGGTTCATGATCAAATGAGCCAAGAATGGTCCCATAAGAGTTATGTTGTTTCCACGTTCAACGGAGTCAAGAATGAAGCTTACGATTTCGTTTCATGTTAAAATAAGCCAAGAATGGTCCTACATGAGTTTACAAGTTGTTTCCATGTGCAAACGAGTCAATAATGAAGATACAAGTTCGAACGAGTCAAGAAACATGCTACAATAGTTTACAAGTAGTTTCCAAGTTCAAACGGGACAAGAATGAAGCTACAAGTTGTTTTCATGGTTAAATTAGTCGAGAATGAAGCTATAAGTTGTTTCCAAGCTCGAACGAGTCAAGAATAATGCTACAAGAGGTTACAAGTTGTTTCCATGTTCGAACGAGTCAAGAATGAAGCCTCAAATTGTTACGAATTGGTTTCATGTTCGAATGAGCCAAAAATGGTCCCACAAGAGTTTACAAGTTGTTTCCATGATAAACTAGTCAAAAATGAAGCTATAAGTTGTTTTCAAGTTCAAACATGTCAAGAATGATGCTAGAAGAGTTTACAAGTTATTTGCATGTTCAAATGAGTCAAGGATGAAGCTACAACTTGTTTGCAAGTTCGAACGAGTCAAGAATGATCATACAAGAGTTTACAAGTTGTTTCCATATTCAAATGAGTCAAGAATGAAGCCACAAGTTCTTTCCATGTTCGAACGAGTCAAGAATGAAGCCACATGTTGTTACGAATTAGGTTCATGATCAAATGAGCCAAGAATGGTCCCATAAGAGTTATGTTGTTTCCACGTTCAACGGAGTCAAGAATGAAGCTTACGATTTCGTTTCATGTTAAAATAAGCCAAGAATGGTCCTACATGAGTTTACAAGTTGTTTCCATGTGCAAACGAGTCAATAATGAAGATACAAGTTCGAACGAGTCAAGAAACATGCTACAATAGTTTACAAGTAGTTTCCAAGTTCAAACGGGACAAGAATGAAGCTACAAGTTGTTTTCATGGTTAAATTAGTCGAGAATGAAGCTATAAGTTGTTTCCAAGCTCGAACGAGTCAAGAATAATGCTACAAGAGGTTACAAGTTGTTTCCATGTTCAAACAAGTCAAGATGAAGCTACAAGTTATTTCCATGTTCGAACGAGTCAAGAATGAAGCCTCAAATTGTTACGAATTGGTTTCATGTTCGAATGAGCCAAGAATGGTCCCACAAGAGTTTACAAGTTGTTTCCATGATAAACGAGTCAAAAATGAAGCTATAAGTTGTTTTCAAGTTCAAACATGTCAAGAATGATGCTAGAAGAGTTTACAAGTTATTTGCATGTTCAAATGAGTCAAGGATGAAGCTACAACTTGTTTGCAAGTTCGAACGAGTCAAGAATGATCATACAAGAGTTTACAAGTTGTTTCCATATTCAAATGAGTCAAGAATGAAGCCACAAGTTCTTTCCATGTTCGAACGAGTCAAGAATGAAGCCACATGTTGTTACGAATTAGGTTCATGTTCAAATGAGCCAAGAATGGTCCCAGAAGAGTTATGTTGTTTCCATGTTCAACGGAGTGAAGAATGTAGCTTACGAATTCGTTTCATGTTAAAATAAGCTAAGAATTGTCCTACATCAGTTTACAAGTTTTTTCCATGTGCAAACGAGTCAATAATGAAGATACAAGTTCGAACGAGTCAAGAAACATGCTACAAGAGTTTACAAGTAGTTTCCAAGTTCAAACGGGTCAAGAATGAAGTTACAAGTTGTTTTCACGGTTAAACGAGTCGAGAATCAAGCTATAAGTTGTTTCCAAGCTCGAACGAGTCAAGAATAATGCTACAAGAGGTTACAAGTTGTTTCCAAGTTCAAACAAGTCAAGATGAAGCTACAAGTTATTTCCATGTTCGAACGAGTCAAAAATGAAGCCTCAAATTGTTACGAATTGGTTTCATGTTCGAATGAGCCAAGAATGGTCCTACAAGAGTTTACAAGTTGTTTCCATGATAAACGAGTCAAAAATGAAGCTATAAGTTGTTTTCAAGTTCAAACATGTCAAGAATGATGCTAGAAGAGTTTACAAGTTATTTGCATGTTCAAATGAGTCAAGGATGAAGCTACAACTTGTTTGCAAGTTCGAACGAGTCAAGAATGATCATACAAGAGTTTACAAGTTGTTTCCATATTCAAATGAGTCAAGAATGAAGCCACAAGTTCTTTCCATGTTCGAACGAGTCAAGAATGAAGCCACATGTTGTTACGAATTAGGTTCATGATCAAATGAGCCAAGAATGGTCCCATAAGAGTTATGTTGTTTCCACGTTCAACGGAGTCAAGAATGAAGCTTACGATTTCGTTTCATGTTAAAATAAGCCAAGAATGGTCCTACATGAGTTTACAAGTTGTTTCCATGTGCAAACGAGTCAATAATGAAGATACAAGTTCGAACATGTCAAGAAAGATACTACAAGAGTTTACTAGTAGTTTCCAAGTTCAAACGGGTCAAGAATGAAGCTACAAGTTGTTTTCACGGTTAAACTAGTCGAGAATGAAGCTATAAGTTGTTTCCAAGCTCGAACGAGTCAAGAATAATGCTACAAGAGGTTACAAGTTGTTTCCATGTTCAAACAAGTCAAGATGAAGCTACAAGTTATTTCCATGTTCGAACGAGTCAAAAATGAAGCCTCAAATTGTTACGAATTGGTTTCATGTTCGAATGAGCCAAGAATGGTCCTACAAGAGTTTACAAGTTGTTTCCATGATAAACGAGTCAAAAATGAAGCTATAAGTTGTTTTCAAGTTCAAACATGTCAAGAATGATGCTAGAAGAGTTTACAAGTTATTTGCATGTTCAAATGAGTCAAGGATGAAGCTACAACTTGTTTGCAAGTTCGAACGAGTCAAGAATGATCATACAAGAGTTTACAAGTTGTTTCCATATTCAAATGAGTCAAGAATGAAGCCACAAGTTCTTTCCATGTTCGAACGAGTCAAGAATGAAGCCACATGTTGTTACGAATTAGGTTCATGATCAAATGAGCCAAGAATGGTCCCATAAGAGTATGTTGTTTCCACGTTCAACGGAGTCAAGAATGAAGCTTACGATTTCGTTTCATGTTAAAATAAGCCAAGAATGGTCCTACATGAGTTTACAAGTTGTTTCCATGTGCAAACGAGTCAATAATGAAGATACAAGTTCGAACGAGTCAAGAAACATGCTACAAGAGTTTACAAGTAGTTTCCAAGTTCAAACGGGACAAGAATGATGCTACAAGTTGTTTTCACGGTTAAACTAGTCGAGAATGAAGCTATAAGTTGTTTCCAAGCTCGAACGAGTCAAGAATAATGCTACAAGAGGTTACAAGTTGTTTCCATGTTCAAACAAGTCAAGATGAAGCTACAAGTTATTTCCATGTTCGAACGAGTCAAAAATGAAGCCTCAAATTGTTACGAATTGGTTTCATGTTCGAATGAGCCAAGAATGGTCCTACAAGAGTTTACAAGTTGTTTCCATGATAAACGAGTCAAAAATGAAGCTATAAGTTGTTTTCAAGTTCAAACATGTCAAGAATGATGCTAGAAGAGTTTACAAGTTATTTGCATGTTCAAATGAGTCAAGGATGAAGCTACAACTTGTTTGCAAGTTCGAACGAGTCAAGAATGATCATACAAGAGTTTACAAGTTGTTTCCATATTCAAATGAGTCAAGAATGAAGCCACAAGTTCTTTCCATGTTCGAACGAGTCAAGAATGAAGCCACATGTTGTTACGAATTAGGTTCATGATCAAATGAGCCAAGAATGGTCCCATAAGAGTTATGTTGTTTCCACGTTCAACGGAGTCAAGAATGAAGCTTACGATTTCGTTTCATGTTAAAATAAGCCAAGAATGGTCCTACATGAGTTTACAAGTTGTTTCCATGTGCAAACGAGTCAATAATGAAGATACAAGTTCGAACGAGTCAAGAAACATGCTACAAGAGTTTACAAGTAGTTTCCAAGTTCAAACGGGTCAAGAATGATGCTACAAGTTGTTTTCACGGTTAAACTAGTCGAGAATGAAGCTATAAGTTGTTTCCAAGCTCGAACGAGTCAAGAATAATGCTACAAGAGGTTACAAGTTGTTTCCATGTTCAAACAAGTCAAGATGAAGCTACAAGTTATTTCCATGTTCGAACGAGTCAAGAATGAAGCCTCAAATTGTTACGAATTGGTTTCATGTTCGAATGAGCCAAGAATGGTCCCACAAGAGTTTACAAGTTGTTTCCATGATAAACGAGTCAAAAATGAAGCTATAAGTTGTTTTCAAGTTCAAACATGTCAAGAATGATGCTAGAAGAGTTTACAAGTTATTTGCATGTTCAAATGAGTCAAGGATGAAGCTACAACTTGTTTGCAAGTTCGAACGAGTCAAGAATGATCATACAAGAGTGTACAAGTTGTTTCCATATTCAAATGAGTCAAGAATGAAGCCACAAGTTCTTTCCATGTTCGAACGAGTCAAGAATCAAGCCACATGTTGTTACGAATTAGGTTCATGATCAAATGAGCCAAGAATGGTCCCATAAGAGTTATGTTGTTTCCACGTTCAACGGAGTCAAGAATGAAGCTTACGATTTCGTTTCATGTTAAAATAAGCCAAGAATGGTCCTACATGAGTTTACAAGTTGTTTCCATGTGCAAACGAGTCAATAATGAAGATACAAGTTCGAACGAGTCAAGATACATGCTACAAGAGTTTACAAGTAGTTTCCAAGTTCAAACGGGTCAAGAATGATGCTACAAGTTGTTTTCACGGTTAAACTAGTCGAGAATGAAGCTATAAGTTGTTTCCAAGCTCGAACGAGTCAAGAATAATGCTACAAGAGGTTACAAGTTGTTTCCATGTTCAAACAAGTCAAGATGAAGCTACAAGTTATTTCCATGTTCGAACGAGTCAAGAATGAAGCCTCAAATTGTTACGAATTGGTTTCATGTTCGAATGAGCCAAGAATGGTCCCACAAGAGTTTACAAGTTGTTTCCATGATAAACGAGTCAAAAATGAAGCTATAAGTTGTTTTCAAGTTCAAACATGTCAAGAATGATGCTAGAAGAGTTTACAAGTTATTTGCATGTTCAAATGAGTCAAGGATGAAGCTACAACTTGTTTGCAAGTTCGAATGAGTCAAGAATGATCATACAAGAGTGTACAAGTTGTTTCCATATTCAAATGAGTCAAGAATGAAGCCACAAGTTCTTTCCATGTTCGAATGAGTCAAGAATCAAGCCACATGTTGTTACGAATTAGGTTCATGATCAAATGAGCCAAGAATGGTCCCATAAGAGTTATGTTGTTTCCACGTTCAACGGAGTCAAGAATGAAGCTTACGATTTCGTTTCATGTTAAAATAAGCCAAGAATGGTCCTACATGAGTTTACAAGTTGTTTCCATGTGCAAACGAGTCAATAATGAAGATACAAGTTCGAACGAGTCAAGAAACATGCTACAAGAGTTTACAAGTAGTTTCCAAGTTCAAACGGGACAAGAATGAAGCTACAAGTTGTTTTCATGGTTAAATTAGTCGAGAATGAAGCTATAAGTTGTTTCCAAGCTCGAACGAGTCAAGAATAATGCTACAAGAGGTTACAAGTTGTTTCCATGTTCAAACAAGTCAAGATGAAGCTACAAGTTATTTCCATGTTCGAACGAGTCAAGAATGAAGCCTCAAATTGTTACGAATTGGTTTCATGTTCGAATGAGCCAAGAATGGTCCCACAAGAGTTTACAAGTTGTTTCCATGATAAACGAGTCAAAAATGAAGCTATAAGTTGTTTTCAAGTTCAAACATGTCAAGAATGATGCTAGAAGAGTTTACAAGTTATTTGCATGTTCAAATGAGTCAAGGATGAAGCTACAACTTGTTTGCAAGTTCGAACGAGTCAAGAATGATCATACAAGAGTTTACAAGTTGTTTCCATATTCAAATGAGTCAAGAATGAAGCCACAAGTTCTTTCCATGTTCGAACGAGTCAAGAATGAAGCCACATGTTGTTACGAATTAGGTTCATGATCAAATGAGCCAAGAATGGTCCCATAAGAGTTATGTTGTTTCCACGTTCAACGGAGTCAAGAATGAAGCTTACGATTTCGTTTCATGTTAAAATAAGCCAAGAATGGTCCTACATGAGTTTACAAGTTGTTTCCATGTGCAAACGAGTCAATAATGAAGATACAAGTTCGAACGAGTCAAGAAACATGCTACAAGAGTTTACAAGTAGTTTCCAAGTTCAAACGGGTCAAGAATGATGCTACAAGTTGTTTTCACGGTTAAACTAGTCGAGAATGAAGCTATAAGTTGTTTCCAAGCTCGAACGAGTCAAGAATAATGCTACAAGAGGTTACAAGTTGTTTCCATGTTCAAACAAGTCAAGATGAAGCTACAAGTTATTTCCATGTTCGAACGAGTCAAGAATGAAGCCTCAAATTGTTACGAATTGGTTTCATGTTCGAATGAGCCAAGAATGGTCCCACAAGAGTTTACAAGTTGTTTCCATGATAAACGAGTCAAAAATGAAGCTATAAGTTGTTTTCAAGTTCAAACATGTCAAGAATGATGCTAGAAGAGTTTACAAGTTATTTGCATGTTCAAATGAGTCAAGGATGAAGCTACAACTTGTTTGCAAGTTCGAACGAGTCAAGAATGATCATACAAGAGTTTACAAGTTGTTTCCATATTCAAATGAGTCAAGAATGAAGCCACAAGTTCTTTCCATGTTCGAACGAGTCAAGAATGAAGCCACATGTTGTTACGAATTAGGTTCATGATCAAATGAGCCAAGAATGGTCCCATAAGAGTTATGTTGTTTCCACGTTCAACGGAGTCAAGAATGAAGCTTACGATTTCGTTTCATGTTAAAATAAGCCAAGAATGGTCCTACATGAGTTTACAAGTTGTTTCCATGTGCAAACGAGTCAATAATGAAGATACAAGTTCGAACGAGTCAAGATACATGCTACAAGAGTTTACAAGTAGTTTCCAAGTTCAAACGGGTCAAGAATGATGCTACAAGTTGTTTTCACGGTTAAACTAGTCGAGAATGAAGCTATAAGTTGTTTCCAAGCTCGAACGAGTCAAGAATAATGCTACAAGAGGTTACAAGTTGTTTCCATGTTCAAACAAGTCAAGATGAAGCTACAAGTTATTTCCATGTTCGAACGAGTCAAGAATGAAGCCTCAAATTGTTACGAATTGGTTTCATGTTCGAATGAGCCAAGAATGGTCCCACAAGAGTTTACAAGTTGTTTCCATGATAAACGAGTCAAAAATGAAGCTATAAGTTGTTTTCAAGTTCAAACATGTCAAGAATGATGCTAGAAGAGTTTACAAGTTATTTGCATGTTCAAATGAGTCAAGGATGAAGCTACAACTTGTTTGCAAGTTCGAATGAGTCAAGAATGATCATACAAGAGTGTACAAGTTGTTTCCATATTCAAATGAGTCAAGAATGAAGCCACAAGTTCTTTCCATGTTCGAACGAGTCAAGAATCAAGCCACATGTTGTTACGAATTAGGTTCATGATCAAATGAGCCAAGAATGGTCCCATAAGAGTTATGTTGTTTCCACGTTCAACGGAGTCAAGAATGAAGCTTACGATTTCGTTTCATGTTAAAATAAGCCAAGAATGGTCCTACATGAGTTTACAAGTTGTTTCCATGTGCAAACGAGTCAATAATGAAGATACAAGTTCGAACGAGTCAAGAAACATGCTACAAGAGTTTACAAGTAGTTTCCAAGTTCAAACGGGACAAGAATGAAGCTACAAGTTGTTTTCATGGTTAAATTAGTCGAGAATGAAGCTATAAGTTGTTTCCAAGCTCGAACGAGTCAAGAATAATGCTACAAGAGGTTACAAGTTGTTTCCATGTTCAAACAAGTCAAGATGAAGCTACAAGTTATTTCCATGTTCGAACGAGTCAAGAATGAAGCCTCAAATTGTTACGAATTGGTTTCATGTTCGAATGAGCCAAGAATGGTCCCACAAGAGTTTACAAGTTGTTTCCATGATAAACGAGTCAAAAATGAAGCTATAAGTTGTTTTCAAGTTCAAACATGTCAAGAATGATGCTAGAAGAGTTTACAAGTTATTTGCATGTTCAAATGAGTCAAGGATGAAGCTACAACTTGTTTGCAAGTTCGAACGAGTCAAGAATGATCATACAAGAGTGTACAAGTTGTTTCCATATTCAAATGAGTCAAGAATGAAGCCACAAGTTCTTTCCATGTTCGAACGAGTCAAGAATGAAGCCACATGTTGTTACGAATTAGGTTCATGATCAAATGAGCCAAGAATGGTCCCATAAGAGTTATGTTGTTTCCACGTTCAACGGAGTCAAGAATGAAGCTTACGATTTCGTTTCATGTTAAAATAAGCCAAGAATGGTCCTACATGAGTTTACAAGTTGTTTCCATGTGCAAACGAGTCAATAATGAAGATACAAGTTCGAACGAGTCAAGAAACATGCTACAAGAGTTTACAAGTAGTTTCCAAGTTCAAACGGGTCAAGAATGATGCTACAAGTTGTTTTCACGGTTAAACTAGTCGAGAATGAAGCTATAAGTTGTTTCCAAGCTCGAACGAGTCAAGAATAATGCTACAAGAGGTTACAAGTTGTTTCCATGTTCAAACAAGTCAAGATGAAGCTACAAGTTATTTCCATGTTCGAACGAGTCAAGAATGAAGCCTCAAATTGTTACGAATTGGTTTCATGTTCGAATGAGCCAAGAATGGTCCCACAAGAGTTTACAAGTTGTTTCCATGATAAACGAGTCAAAAATGAAGCTATAAGTTGTTTTCAAGTTCAAACATGTCAAGAATGATGCTAGAAGAGTTTACAAGTTATTTGCATGTTCAAATGAGTCAAGGATGAAGCTACAACTTGTTTGCAAGTTCGAACGAGTCAAGAATGATCATACAAGAGTTTACAAGTTGTTTTCATATTCAAATGAGTCAAGAATGAAGCCACAAGTTCTTTCCATGTTCGAACGAGTCAAGAATGAAGCCACATGTTGTTACGAATTAGGTTCATGATCAAATGAGCCAAGAATGGTCCCATAAGAGTTATGTTGTTTCCACGTTCAACGGAGTCAAGAATGAAGCTTACGATTTCGTTTCATGTTAAAATAAGCCAAGAATGGTCCTACATGAGTTTACAAGTTGTTTCCATGTGCAAACGAGTCAATAATGAAGATACAAGTTCGAACGAGTCAAGAAACATGCTACAAGAGTTTACAAGTAGTTTCCAAGTTCAAACGGGACAAGAATGAAGCTACAAGTTGTTTTCATGGTTAAATTAGTCGAGAATGAAGCTATAAGTTGTTTCCAAGCTCGAACGAGTCAAGAATAATGCTACAAGAGGTTACAAGTTGTTTCCAAGTTCAAACAAGTCAAGATGAAGCTACAAGTTATTTCCATGTTCGAACGAGTCAAGAATGAAGCCTCAAATTGTTACGAATTGGTTTCATGTTCGAATGAGCCAAGAATGGTCCTACAAGAGTTTACAAGTTGTTTCCATGATAAACGAGTCAAAAATGAAGCTATAAGTTGTTTTCAAGTTCAAACATGTCAAGAATGATGCTAGAAGAGTTTACAAGTTATTTGCATGTTCAAATGAGTCAAGGATGAAGCTACAACTTGTTTGCAAGTTCGAACGAGTCAAGAATGATCATACAAGAGTTTACAAGTTGTTTCCATATTCAAATGAGTCAAGAATGAAGCCACAAGTTCTTTCCATGTTCGAACGAGTCAAGAATGAAGCCACATGTTGTTACGAATTAGGTTCATGATCAAATGAGCCAAGAATGGTCCCATAAGAGTTATGTTGTTTCCACGTTCAACGGAGTCAAGAATGAAGCTTACGATTTCGTTTCATGTTAAAATAAGCCAAGAATGGTCCTACATGAGTTTACAAGTTGTTTCCATGTGCAAACGAGTCAATAATGAAGATACAAGTTCGAACGAGTCAAGAAACATGCTACAATAGTTTACAAGTAGTTTCCAAGTTCAAACGGGACAAGAATGAAGCTACAAGTTGTTTTCATGGTTAAATTAGTCGAGAATGAAGCTATAAGTTGTTTCCAAGCTCGAACGAGTCAAGAATAATGCTACAAGAGGTTACAAGTTGTTTCCATGTTCAAACAAGTCAAGATGAAGCTACAAGTTATTTCCATGTTCGAACGAGTCAAGAATGAAGCCTCAAATTGTTACGAATTGGTTTCATGTTCGAATGAGCCAAGAATGGTCCCACAAGAGTTTACAAGTTGTTTCCATGATAAACGAGTCAAAAATGAAGCTATAAGTTGTTTTCAAGTTCAAACATGTCAAGAATGATGCTAGAAGAGTTTACAAGTTATTTGCATGTTCAAATGAGTCAAGGATGAAGCTACAACTTGTTTGCAAGTTCGAACGAGTCAAGAATGATCATACAAGAGTTTACAAGTTGTTTCCATATTCAAATGAGTCAAGAATGAAGCCACAAGTTCTTTCCATGTTCGAACGAGTCAAGAATGAAGCCACATGTTGTTACGAATTAGGTTCATGATCAAATGAGCCAAGAATGGTCCCATAAGAGTTATGTTGTTTCCACGTTCAACGGAGTCAAGAATGAAGCTTACGATTTCGTTTCATGTTAAAATAAGCCAAGAATGGTCCTACATGAGTTTACAAGTTGTTTCCATGTGCAAACGAGTCAATAATGAAGATACAAGTTCGAACGAGTCAAGAAACATGCTACAAGAGTTTACAAGTAGTTTCCAAGTTCAAACGGGTCAAGAATGAAGCTACAAGTTGTTTTCACGGTTAAACTAGTCGAGAATGAAGCTATAAGTTGTTTCCAAGCTCGAACGAGTCAAGAATAATGCTACAAGAGGTTACAAGTTGTTTCCATGTTCAGACAAGTCAAGATGAAGCTACAAGTTATTTCCATGTTCGAACGAGTCAAGAATGAAGCCTCAAATTGTTACGAATTGGTTTCATGTTCGAATGAGCCAAGAATGGTCCCACAAGAGTTTACAAGTTGTTTCCATGATAAACGAGTCAAAAGTGAAGCTATAAGTTGTTTTCAAGTTCAAACATGTCAAGAATGATGCTAGAAGAGTTTACAAGTTATTTGCATGTTCAAATGAGTCAAGGATGAAGCTACAACTTGTTTGCAAGTTCGAACGAGTCAAGAATGATCATACAAGAGTTTACAAGTTGTTTCCATATTCAAATGAGTCAAGAATGAAGCCACAAGTTCTTTCCATGTTCGAACGAGTCAAGAATGAAGCCACATGTTGTTACGAATTAGGTTCATGATCAAATGAGCCAAGAATGGTCCCATAAGAGTTATGTTGTTTCCACGTTCAACGGAGTCAAGAATGAAGCTTACGATTTCGTTTCATGTTAAAATAAGCCAAGAATGGTCCTACATGAGTTTACAAGTTGTTTCCATGTGCAAACGAGTCAATAATGAAGATACAAGTTCGAACGAGTCAAGAAACATGCTACAAGAGTTTACAAGTAGTTTCCAAGTTCAAACGGGTCAAGAATGAAGCTACAAGTTGTTTTCACGGTTAAACTAGTCGAGAATGAAGCTATAAGTTGTTTCCAAGCTCGAACGAGTCAAGAATAATGCTACAAGAGGTTACAAGTTGTTTCCATGTTCAGACAAGTCAAGATGAAGCTACAAGTTATTTCCATGTTCGAACGAGTCAAGAATGAAGCCTCAAATTGTTACGAATTGGTTTCATGTTCGAATGAGCCAAGAATGGTCCCACAAGAGTTTACAAGTTGTTTCCATGATAAACGAGTCAAAAGTGAAGCTATAAGTTGTTTTCAAGTTCAAACATGTCAAGAATGATGCTAGAAGAGTTTACAAGTTATTTGCATGTTCAAATGAGTCAAGGATGAAGCTACAACTTGTTTGCAAGTTCGAACGAGTCAAGAATGATCATACAAGAGTTTACAAGTTGTTTCCATATTCAAATGAGTCAAGAATGAAGCCACAAGTTCTTTCCATGTTCGAACGAGTCAAGAATGAAGCCACATGTTGTTACGAATTAGGTTCATGATCAAATGAGCCAAGAATGGTCCCATAAGAGTTATGTTGTTTCCACGTTCAACGGAGTCAAGAATGAAGCTTACGATTTCGTTTCATGTTAAAATAAGCCAAGAATGGTCCTACATGAGTTTACAAGTTGTTTCCATGTGCAAACGAGTCAATAATGAAGATACAAGTTCGAACGAGTCAAGAAACATGCTACAAGAGTTTACAAGTAGTTTCCAAGTTCAAACGGGTCAAGAATGAAGCTACAAGTTGTTTTCACGGTTAAACTAGTCGAGAATGAAGCTATAAGTTGTTTCCAAGCTCGAACGAGTCAAGAATAATGCTACAAGAGGTTACAAGTTGTTTCCATGTTCAGACAAGTCAAGATGAAGCTACAAGTTATTTCCATGTTCGAACGAGTCAAGAATGAAGCCTCAAATTGTTACGAATTGGTTTCATGTTCGAATGAGCCAAGAATGGTCCCACAAGAGTTTACAAGTTGTTTCCATGATAAACGAGTCAAAAATGAAGCTATAAGTTGTTTTCAAGTTCAAACATGTCAAGAATGATGCTAGAAGAGTTTACAAGTTATTTGCATGTTCAAATGAGTCAAGGATGAAGCTACAACTTGTTTGCAAGTTCGAACGAGTCAAGAATGATCATACAAGAGTTTACAAGTTGTTTCCATATTCAAATGAGTCAAGAATGAAGCCACAAGTTCTTTCCATGTTCGAACGAGTCAAGAATGAAGCCACATGTTGTTACGAATTAGGTTCATGATCAAATGAGCCAAGAATGGTCCCATAAGAGTTATGTTGTTTCCACGTTCAACGGAGTCAAGAATGAAGCTTACGATTTCGTTTCATGTTAAAATAAGCCAAGAATGGTCCTACATGAGTTTACAAGTTGTTTCCATGTGCAAACGAGTCAATAATGAAGATACAAGTTCGAACGAGTCAAGAAACATGCTACAAGAGTTTACAAGTAGTTTCCAAGTTCAAACGGGTCAAGAATGAAGCTACAAGTTGTTTTCACGGTTAAACTAGTCGAGAATGAAGCTATAAGTTGTTTCCAAGCTCGAACGAGTCAAGAATAATGCTACAAGAGGTTATAAGTTGTTTCCATGTTCAAACAAGTCAAGATGAAGCTACAAGTTATTTCCATGTTCGAACGAGTCAAAAATGAAGCCTCAAATTGTTACGAATTGGTTTCATGTTCGAATGAGCCAAGAATGGTCCTACAAGAGTTTACAAGTTGTTTCCATGATAAACGAGTCAAAAATGAAGCTATAAGTTGTTTTCAAGTTCAAACATGTCAAGAATGATGCTAGAAGAGTTTACAAGTTATTTGCATGTTCAAATGAGTCAAGGATGAAGCTACAACTTGTTTGCAAGTTCGAACGAGTCAAGAATTATCATACAAGAGTTTACAAGTTGTTTCCATATTCAAATGAGTCAAGAATGAAGCCACAAGTTCTTTCCATGTTCGAACGAGTCAAGAATGAAGCCACATGTTGTTACGAATTAGGTTCATGATCAAATGAGCCAAGAATGGTCCCATAAGAGTTATGTTGTTTCCACGTTCAACGGAGTCAAGAATGAAGCTTACGATTTCGTTTCATGTTAAAATAAGCCAAGAATGGTCCTACATGAGTTTACAAGTTGTTTCCATGTGCAAACGAGTCAATAATGAAGATACAAGTTCGAACGAGTCAAGAAACATGCTACAAGAGTTTACAAGTAGTTTCCAAGTTCAAACGGGTCAAGAATGAAGCTACAAGTTGTTTTCACGGTTAAACTAGTCGAGAATGAAGCTATAAGTTGTTTCCAAGCTCGAACGAGTCAAGAATAATGCTACAAGAGGTTACAAGTTATTTCCATGTTCAAACAAGTCAAGATGAAGCTACAAGTTATTTCCATGTTCGAACGAGTCAAGAATGAAGCCTCAAATTGTTACGAATTGGTTTCATGTTCGAATGAGCCAAGAATGGTCCCACAAGAGTTTACAAGTTGTTTCCATGATAAACGAGTCAAAAATGAAGCTATAAGTTGTTTTCAAGTTCAAACATGTCAAGAATGATGCTAGAAGAGTTTACAAGTTATTTGCATGTTCAAATGAGTCAAGGATGAAGCTACAACTTGTTTGCAAGTTCGAACGAGTCAAGAATGATCATACAAGAGTTTACAAGTTGTTTCCATATTCAAATGAGTCAAGAATGAAGCCACAAGTTCTTTCCATGTTCGAACGAGTCAAGAATGAAGCCACATGTTGTTACGAATTAGGTTCATGATCAAATGAGCCAAGAATGGTCCCATAAGAGTTATGTTGTTTCCACGTTCAACGGAGTCAAGAATGAAGCTTACGATTTCGTTTCATGTTAAAATAAGCCAAGAATGGTCCTACATGAGTTTACAAGTTGTTTCCATGTGCAAACGAGTCAATAATGAAGATACAAGTTCGAACGAGTCAAGAAACATGCTACAAGAGTTTACAAGTAGTTTCCAAGTTCAAACGGGTCAAGAATGAAGCTACAAGTTGTTTTCACGGTTAAACTAGTCGAGAATGAAGCTATAAGTTGTTTCCAAGCTCGAACGAGTCAAGAATAATGCTACAAGAGGTTATAAGTTGTTTCCATGTTCAAACAAGTCAAGATGAAGCTACAAGTTATTTCCATGTTCGAACGAGTCAAAAATGAAGCCTCAAATTGTTACGAATTGGTTTCATGTTCGAATGAGCCAAGAATGGTCCTACAAGAGTTTACAAGTTGTTTCCATGATAAACGAGTCAAAAATGAAGCTATAAGTTGTTTTCAAGTTCAAACATGTCAAGAATGATGCTAGAAGAGTTTACAAGTTATTTGCATGTTCAAATGAGTCAAGGATGAAGCTACAACTTGTTTGCAAGTTCGAACGAGTCAAGAATGATCATACAAGAGTTTACAAGTTGTTTCCATATTCAAATGAGTCAAGAATGAAGCCACAAGTTCTTTCCATGTTCGAACGAGTCAAGAATGAAGCCACATGTTGTTACGAATTAGGTTCATGATCAAATGAGCCAAGAATGGTCCCATAAGAGTTATGTTGTTTCCACGTTCAACGGAGTCAAGAATGAAGCTTACGATTTCGTTTCATGTTAAAATAAGCCAAGAATGGTCCTACATGAGTTTACAAGTTGTTTCCATGTGCAAACGAGTCAATAATGAAGATACAAGTTCGAACGAGTCAAGAAACATGCTACAAGAGTTTACAAGTAGTTTCCAAGTTCAAACGGGTCAAGAATGAAGCTACAAGTTGTTTTCACGGTTAAACTAGTCGAGAATGAAGCTATAAGTTGTTTCCAAGCTCGAACGAGTCAAGAATAATGCTACAATAGGTTACAAGTTGTTTCCATGTTCAAACAAGTCAAGATGAAGCTACAAGTTATTTCCATGTTCGAACGAGTCAAAAATGAAGCCTCAAATTGTTACGAATTGGTTTCATATTCGAATGAGCCAAGAATGGTCCTACAAGAGTTTACAAGTTGTTTCCATGATAAACGAGTCAAAAATGAAGCTATAAGTTGTTTTCAAGTTCAAACATGTCAAGAATGATGCTAGAAGAGTTTACAAGTTATTTGCATGTTCAAATGAGTCAAGGATGAAGCTACAACTTGTTTGCAAGTTCGAACGAGTCAAGAATGATCATACAAGAGTTTACAAGTTGTTTCCATATTCAAATGAGTCAAGAATGAAGCCACAAGTTCTTTCCATGTTCGAACGAGTCAAGAATGAAGCCACATGTTGTTACGAATTAGGTTCATGATCAAATGAGCCAAGAATGGTCCCATAAGAGTTATGTTGTTTCCACGTTCAACGGAGTCAAGAATGAAGCTTACGATTTCGTTTCATGTTAAAATAAGCCAAGAATGGTCCTACATGAGTTTACAAGTTGTTTCCATGTGCAAACGAGTCAATAATGAAGATACAAGTTCGAACGAGTCAAGAAACATGCTACAAGAGTTTACAAGTAGTTTCCAAGTTCAAACGGGTCAAGAATGAAGCTACAAGTTGTTTTCACGGTTAAACTAGTCGAGAATGAAGCTATAAGTTGTTTCCAAGCTCGAACGAGTCAAGAATAATGCTACAAGAGGTTACAAGTTGTTTCCATGTTCAAACAAGTCAAGATGAAGCTACAAGTTATTTCCATGTTCGAACGAGTCAAAAATGAAGCCTCAAATTGTTACGAATTGGTTTCATGTTCGAATGAGCCAAAAATGGTCCTACAAGAGTTTACAAGTTGTTTCCATGATAAACGAGTCAAAAATGAAGCTATAAGTTGTTTTCAAGTTCAAACATGTCAAGAATGATGCTAGAAGAGTTTACAAGTTATTTGCATGTTCAAATGAGTCAAGGATGAAGCTACAACTTGTTTGCAAGTTCGAACGAGTCAAGAATGATCATACAAGAGTTTACAAGTTGTTTCCATATTCAAATGAGTCAAGAATGAAGCCACAAGTTCTTTCCATGTTCGAACGAGTCAAGAATGAAGCCACATGTTGTTACGAATTAGGTTCATGATCAAATGAGCCAAGAATGGTCCCATAAGAGTTATGTTGTTTCCACGTTCAACGGAGTCAAGAATGAAGCTTACGATTTCATTTCATGTTAAAATAAGCCAAGAATGGTCCTACATGAGTTTACAAGTTGTTTCCATGTGCAAACGAGTCAATAATGAAGATACAAGTTCGAACGAGTCAAGAAACATGCTACAAGAGTTTACAAGTAGTTTCCAAGTTCAAAAGGGTCAAGAATGAAGCTACAAGTTGTTTACACGGTTAAACTAGTCGAGAATGAAGCTATAAGTTGTTTCCAAGCTCGAACGAGTCAATAATAATGCTACAAGAGGTTACAAGTTGTTTCCATGTTCAAACAAGTCAAGATGAAGCTACAAGTTATTTCCATGTTCGAACGAGTCAAAAATGAAGCCTCAAATTGTTACGAATTGGTTTCATATTCAAATGAGCCAAGAATGGTCCTACAAGAGTTTACAAGTTGTTTCCATGATAAACGAGTCAAAAATGAAGCTATAAGTTGTTTTCAAGTTCAAACATGTCAAGAATGATGCTAGAAGAGTTTACAAGTTATTTGCATGTTCAAATGAGTCAAGGATGAAGCTACAACTTGTTTGCAAGTTCGAACGAGTCAAGAATGATCATACAAGAGTTTACAAGTTGTTTCCATATTCAAATGAGTCAAGAATGAAGCCACAAGTTCTTTCCATGTTCGAACGAGTCAAGAATGAAGCCACATGTTGTTACGAATTAGGTTCATGATCAAATGAGCCAAGAATGGTCCCATAAGAGTTATGTTGTTTCCACGTTCAACGGAGTCAAGAATGAAGCTTACGATTTCATTTCATGTTAAAATAAGCCAAGAATGGTCCTACATGAGTTTACAAGTTGTTTCCATGTGCAAACGAGTCAATAATGAAGATACAAGTTCGAACGAGTCAAGAAACATGCTACAAGAGTTTACAAGTAGTTTCCAAGTTCAAACGGGTCAAGAATGAAGCTACAAGTTGTTTTCACGGTTAAACTAGTCGAGAATGAAGCTATAAGTTGTTTCCAAGCTCGAACGAGTCAAGAATAATTGTACAAGAGGTTACAAGTTGTTTCCATGTTCAAACAAGTCAAGATGAAGCTACAAGTTATTTCCATGTTCGAACGAGTCAAAAATGAAGCCTCATATTGTTACGAATTGGTTTCATATTCAAATGAGCCAAGAATGGTCCTACAAGAGTTTACAAGTTGTTTTTTTTTTTTTGCTAAATAAAAGTTTTATAAAAGAAAAACAAATACAATTCTAGGGGCATACCCCGCGAAAAGCAAAAAACAAAGCCAAGCAGCTACTAAAACTTGAGAACAAGTTTAGTACAAATCAGAAATCAACAACCTATTTTTAGTAACAGCTTTGCGAAAAGCATTACAAGTAAATAACTTTTCTCTAACAGTGCGCTTTATAGCCATAATAAGAACAGCAGGGGTTTTGGGAGCAGAGGTTTGATGGATCCTCGAGTTTCTCTCTGACCAAATAGCATGAACAGCAACAGCAATGTAAAGATAAGCAATTTTCTTTTTTATCTTGTGCAGGGGACCACGAACAAAGTTACCATTTAGGTAGTCATCCCAGTCATCGAATAATGTGTATGGACAAGTTCTCATAATTGTAGTAGCAAACTGGCAAGAGTTAAAAAGGTGACTAACTTGTTCATTTCCCATATGACATAAAGTGCAAATGGGGTCAGTTTGCATCCCCAAATAAATCATTCTCTCCTTTGTTAGTAGTCTGTTTTTTAAAGCAAGCCAAAGAATGAATGAACACTTTTTGATTGTGAAACTATGCCATAAAACTGGAAGCCACAAAGGAGCTGTAGCATTGCTACGAATAGAGTTCCAGATGGTTGAAATGGTAGCTTTCTTTTGATCATCCCAAGTAACCTCATCTCTACTGCGAATGGAGATATTATGCAGAAGATTGCGAAATTCAATGGCCAAGAAGTGATTAGAATAGTGGGGAGCCCAGGTAACACCATCCATAATAGTACTCACTGTAGCAAAAGGAGAAGAGTCCATAATAGAGATTAAGCTTGGATGGAAATGATTGATCAGAGGGGTGGGGAGCAACCATGGGTCATGCCATAGTAAGAATCGAGAATTGCAACCTGCATAGAGCTTTATATGAGGCTTTGCGATGTCCCTACTCTTTAGGATTTTCCTTAAGCACCAAGAATGCTGAGTAGTGGGTTTCATAGTCCAGAAACCTTTATTTTTGAAGATAAAGCTATGCAACCATGAAAACCAGAGAGAGTTGCTGTTGGGGTTCAAGATTCTCCATATTTGGTAAAGAATTGCAGCTTTGTTCCATTCAGAGATATCCCTTAAGCCTAAACCTCCCTCAGAAACAGGCAAGCAACAAACACTCCAAGCGACTTTTTGTTGAGCTGAGTTATTGCAATTACCGCCCCAAAGAAACTTTGCCAAAATACTTTGCACCTTATTTAAGACACCTTTTGGGAGGAAAAGGAATGATGTAACCTTCCAGCAAAACTCAGAAATCTACAAGTCCAACTTTCCACTCTATTACAGAGTTTCTGAATAAGCAGAGAGCAATGCTGAGCTGAAATCTTTCCTGATACCAAAGGCAGACCAAGGTAAGATATTGGTAAGCTTCCCAACTGAAACCCCGATTGTGAGAGAGCATAAGTTATAGTGTCATCAGGAACATTTGCAAAGAAAGCTGAGCATTTTGAACGGTTTGGAAGCAGCCCAGAAATGCTAGAGAAATCATTAACCCCCTTCAGAAGAGAAGCAATTGAAGATTGATTACCCTTGCAAAAAAGTAATACATCATCAGCAAAGATTAAATTTGTCACTTGTAAATTCTTTGCTCCCCAATGATAATCAAAGTCTGAGCTAGTAGTTGATTTTTTTATGCAAGCATTAAGAATCTCCATAGCAATAACAAATAAATATGGGGAGAGAGGGTCTCCTTGACGAAGACCAGATTTAGCCTCAAAAAAACCTTCCAAAGAACCGTTCACTTTAATGGATAACATACAAGAAGTGATACATTTTTTTATCCAGCTGAGAAATTTAGGAGGGAACCTCATTACTTCCATTGCAGCAAATAAAAAAGACCAATTGAGAGAATCAAAAGCTTTAGTAATGTCTAACTTCATTGCACATCTGGGAGGACCTGAATTTAAATGGTAGTTGCGACATAAAGCCTGAGCAAGCATTACATTATCACCAATGATTCGTTTAGGGACAAAAGCTGTTTGACATGGGGAAATAATGCTAGGCAAAACCTTTTGAAGCCTCGATGCTAAAAGCTTTGCAATACATTTGTAGAGAGTATTACAACAAGAAATAGGCCTAAAATGTGTCATTTTTGAAGGGCAAGCCTGTTTTGGAACCAGCGCTATAGCAGTCGCATTTATAATTTTTGGAAGATGCAAATTTGCAAAGAAGGAGAGAATACCTTTAACAACATCCATACCCACAATTTCCCAAGTTGCTAAGAAAAATTCTGGTGAGAAACCATCAGGGCCCGTACTTTTATTTTTCCCCATTGCTTTGAGAGTACTAAGAATATCCTGCGCAGTAAAAGGAGTTTCAAGAGCATTTCTTTGCATATCTGTGAGACCAGCAAGGCTCAAATCATCTGGAAGCCCCTGAACATCTTTCGAATTCCCTAACGTGTCATTGAAGTAAGAAACAGCAATCTTGGAAATATTAGCATGAGAGGTGTGCAAATTTCCTTCATTATCCTCTAAAGCCAATATTTTATTTACATTCCATCTGCCTTTGCATCGACTATGAAAATATTTATTATTACCATCTCCATTCGCCAACCAACAGATTCTAGATTTTTGCTTAAGCAAAATTTCTTCTCTAGCCAAAGATTTATTCAACGCCGAAATGAGAAAGGATTCTTGGCGAAGTTGTTCTTCTGTTGGGACCGCAGGTAAGTCGCTTTGAAACTGTAGAAGAGTCTCTTTTGATTCAACAACAGCATTATGAAGATTACCTCGACATCGATTAAGCCTTATCATAGCAGCCTTTACCCTTTTCAATTTCATAGTTAACACATACCAAGGATTTCCAGAGATGTCCACATCCCAAGCATTTTTAACCTCAAGTAAGAAGTTAGTCGAACCATAAGTTGTTTTCAAGTTCAAACATGTCAAGAATGATGCTAGAAGAGTTTACAAGTTATTTGCATGTTCAAATGAGTCAAGGATGAAGCTACAACTTGTTTGCAAGTTCGAACGAGTCAAGAATGATCATACAAGAGTTTACAAGTTGTTTCCATATTCAAATGAGTCAAGAATGAAGCCACAAGTTCTTTCCATGTTCGAACGAGTCAAGAATGAAGCCACATGTTGTTACGAATTAGGTTCATGATCAAATGAGCCAAGAATGGTCCCATAAGAGTTATGTTGTTTCCACGTTCAACGGAGTCAAGAATGAAGCTTACGATTTCGTTTCATGTTAAAATAAGCCAAGAATGGTCCTACATGAGTTTACAAGTTGTTTCCATGTGCAAACGAGTCAATAATGAAGATACAAGTTCGAACGAGTCAAGAAACATGCTACAAGAGTTTACAAGTAGTTTCCAAGTTCAAACGGGTCAAGAATGAAGCTACAAGTTGTTTTCACGGTTAAACTAGTCGAGAATGAAGCTATAAGTTGTTTCCAAGCTCGAACGAGTCAAGAATAATGCTACAAGAGGTTACAAGTTGTTTCCATGTTCAAACAAGTCAAGATGAAGCTACAAGTTATTTCCATGTTCGAACGAGTCAAAAATGAAGCCTCAAATTGTTACGAATTGGTTTCATATTCAAATGAGCCAAGAATGGTCCTACAAGAGTTTACAAGTTGTTTCCATGATAAACGAGTCAAAAATGAAGCTATAAGTTGTTTTCAAGTTCAAACATGTCAAGAATGATGCTAGAAGAGTTTACAAGTTATTTGCATGTTCAAATGAGTCAAGGATGAAGCTACAACTTGTTTGCAAGTTCGAACGAGTCAAGAATGATCATACAAGAGTTTACAAGTTGTTTCCATATTCAAATGAGTCAAGAATGAAGCCACAAGTTCTTTCCATGTTCGAACGAGTCAAGAATGAAGCCACATGTTGTTACGAATTAGGTTCATGATCAAATGAGCCAAGAATGGTCCCATAAGAGTTATGTTGTTTCCACGTTCAACGGAGTCAAGAATGAAGCTTACGATTTCGTTTCATGTTAAAATAAGCCAAGAATGGTCCTACATGAGCTTACAAGTTGTTTCCATATGCAAACGAGTCAATAATGAAGATACAAGTTCGAACGAGTCAAGAAACATGCTACAAGAGTTTACAAGTAGTTTCCAAGTTCAAACGGGTCAAGAATGAAGCTACAAGTTGTTTTCACGGTTAAACTAGTCGAGAATGAAGCTATAAGTTGTTTCCAAGCTCGAACGAGTCAAGAATAATGCTACAAGAGGTTACAAGTTGTTTCCATGTTCAAACAAGTCAAGATGAAGCTACAAGTTATTTCCATGTTCGAACGAGTCAAAAATGAAGCCTCAAATTGTTACGAATTGGTTTCATATTCAAATGAGCCAAGAATGGTCCTACAAGAGTTTACAAGTTGTTTCCATGATAAACGAGTCAAAAATGAAGCTATAAGTTGTTTTCAAGCTCAAACATGTCAAGAATGATGCTAGAAGAGTTTACAAGTTATTTGCATGTTCAAATGAGTCAAGGATGAAGCTACAACTTGTTTGCAAGTTCGAACGAGTCAAAAATGATCATACAAGAGTTTACAAGTTGTTTCCATATTCAAATGAGTCAAGAATGAAGCCACAAGTTCTTTCCATGTTCGAACGAGTCAAGAATGAAGCCACATGTTGTTACGAATTAGGTTCATGATCAAATGAGCCAAGAATGGTCCCATAAGAGTTATGTTGTTTCCACGTTCAACGGAGTCAAGAATGAAGCTTACGATTTCGTTTCATGTTAAAATAAGCCAAGAATGGTCCTACATGAGTTTACAAGTTGTTTCCATGTGCAAACGAGTCAATAATGAAGATACAAGTTCGAACGAGTCAAGAAACATGCTACAAGAGTTTACAAGTAGTTTCCAAGTTCAAACGGGTCAAGAATGAAGCTACAAGTTGTTTTCACGGTTAAACTAGTCGAGAATGAAGCTATAAGTTGTTTCCAAGCTCGAACGAGTCAAGAATAATGCTACAAGAGGTTACAAGTTGTTTCCATGTTCAAACAAGTCAAGATGAAGCTACAAGTTATTTCCATGTTCGAACGAGTCAAAAATGAAGCCTCAAATTGTTACGAATTGGTTTCATATTCAAATGAGCCAAGAATGGTCCTACAAGAGTTTACAAGTTGTTTCCATGATAAACGAGTCAAAAATGAAGCTATAAGTTGTTTTCAAGCTCAAACATGTCAAGAATGATGCTAGAAGAGTTTACAAGTTATTTGCATGTTCAAATGAGTCAAGGATGAAGCTACAACTTGTTTGCAAGTTCGAACGAGTCAAGAATGATCATACAAGAGTTTACAAGTTGTTTCCATATTAAAATGAGTCAAGAATGAAGCCACAAGTTCTTTCCATGTTCGAACGAGTCAAGAATGAAGCCACATGTTGTTACGAATTAGGTTCATGATCAAATGAGCCAAGAATGGTCCCATAAGAGTTATGTTGTTTCCACGTTCAACGGAGTCAAGAATGAAGCTTACGATTTCGTTTCATGTTAAAATAAGCCAAGAATGGTCCTACATGAGTTTACAAGTTGTTTCCATGTGCAAACGAGTCAATAATGAAGATACAAGTTCGAACGAGTCAAGAAACATGCTACAAGAGTTTACAAGTAGTTTCCAAGTTCAAACAGGACAAGAATGAAGCTACAAGTTGTTTTCATGGTTAAATTAGTCGAGAATGAAGCTATAAGTTGTTTCCAAGCTCGAACGAGTCAAGAATAATGCTACAAGAGGTTACAAGTTGTTTCCATGTTCAAACAAGTCAAGATGAAGCTACAAGTTATTTCCATGTTCGAACGAGTCAAGAATGAAGCCTCAAATTGTTACGAATTGGTTTCATGTTCGAATGAGCCAAGAATGGTCCCACAAGAGTTTACAAGTTGTTTCCATGATAAACGAGTCAAAAATGAAGCTATAAGTTGTTTTCAAGTTCAAACATGTCAAGAATGATGCTAGAAGAGTTTACAAGTTATTTGCATGTTCAAATGAGTCAAGGATGAAGCTACAACTTGTTTGCAAGTTCGAACGAGTCAAGAATGATCATACAAGAGTTTACAAGTTGTTTCCATATTCAAATGAGTCAAGAATGAAGCCACAAGTTCTTTCCATGTTCGAACGAGTCAAGAATGAAGCCACATGTTGTTACGAATTAGGTTCATGATCAAATGAGCCAAGAATGGTCCCATAAGAGTTATGTTGTTTCCACGTTCAACGGAGTCAAGAATGAAGCTTACGATTTCGTTTCATGTTAAAATAAGCCAAGAATGGTCCTACATGAGTTTACAAGTTGTTTCCATGTGCAAACGAGTCAATAATGAAGATACAAGTTCGAACGAGTCAAGAAACATGCTACAAGAGTTTACAAGTAGTTTCCAAGTTCAAACGGGTCAAGAATGAAGCTACAAGTTGTTTTCACGGTTAAACTAGTCGAGAATGAAGCTATAAGTTGTTTCCAAGCTCGAACGAGTCAAGAATAATGCTACAAGAGGTTACAAGTTGTTTCCATGTTCAAACAAGTCAAGATGAAGCTACAAGTTATTTCCATGTTCGAACGAGTCAAAAATGAAGCCTCAAATTGTTACGAATTGGTTTCATATTCAAATGAGCCAAGAATGGTCCTACAAGAGTTTACAAGTTGTTTCCATGATAAACGAGTCAAAAATGAAGCTATAAGTTGTTTTCAAGCTCAAACATGTCAAGAATGATGCTAGAAGAGTTTACAAGTTATTTGCATGTTCAAATGAGTCAAGGATGAAGCTACAACTTGTTTGCAAGTTCGAACGAGTCAAGAATGATCATACAAGAGTTTACAAGTTGTTTCCATATTCAAATGAGTCAAGAATGAAGCCACAAGTTCTTTCCATGTTCGAACGAGTCAAGAATGAAGCCACATGTTGTTACGAATTAGGTTCATGATCAAATGAGCCAAGAATGGTCCCATAAGAGTTATGTTGTTTCCACGTTCAACGGAGTCAAGAATGAAGCTTACGATTTCGTTTCCTGTTAAAATAAGCCAAGAATGGTCCTACATGAGTTTACAAGTTGTTTCCATGTGCAAACGAGTCAATAATGAAGATACAAGTTCGAACGAGTCAAGAAACATGCTACAAGAGTTTACAAGTAGTTTCCAAGTTCAAACAGGACAAGAATGAAGCTACAAGTTGTTTTCATGGTTAAATTAGTCGAGAATGAAGCTATAAGTTGTTTCCAAGCTCGAACGAGTCAAGAATAATGCTACAAGAGGTTACAAGTTGTTTCCATGTTCAAACAAGTCAAGATGAAGCTACAAGTTATTTCCATGTTCGAACGAGTCAAGAATGAAGCCTCAAATTGTTACGAATTGGTTTCATGTTCGAATGAGCCAAGAATGGTCCCACAAGAGTTTACAAGTTGTTTCCATGATAAACGAGTCAAAAATGAAGCTATAAGTTGTTTTCAAGTTCAAACATGTCAAGAATGATGCTAGAAGAGTTTACAAGTTATTTGCATGTTCAAATGAGTCAAGGATGAAGCTACAACTTGTTTGCAAGTTCGAACGAGTCAAGAATGATCATACAAGAGTTTACAAGTTGTTTCCATATTCAAATGAGTCAAGAATGAAGCCACAAGTTCTTTCCATGTTCGAACGAGTCAAGAATGAAGCCACATGTTGTTACGAATTAGGTTCATGATCAAATGAGCCAAGAATGGTCCCATAAGAGTTATGTTGTTTCCACGTTCAACGGAGTCAAGAATGAAGCTTACGATTTCGTTTCATGTTAAAATAAGCCAAGAATGGTCCTACATGAGTTTACAAGTTGTTTCCATGTGCAAACGAATCAATAATGAAGATACAAGTTCGAACGAGTCAAGAAACATGCTACAAGAGTTTACAAGTAGTTTCCAAGTTCAAACGGGTCAAGAATGAAGCTACAAGTTGTTTTCACGGTTAAACTAGTCGAGAATGAAGCTATAAGTTGTTTCCAAGCTCGAACGAGTCAAGAATAATGCTACAAGAGGTTACAAGTTGTTTCCATGTTCAAACAAGTCAAGATGAAGCTACAAGTTATTTCCATGTTCGAACGAGTCAAAAATGAAGCCTCAAATTGTTACGAATTGGTTTCATATTCAAATGAGCCAAGAATGGTCCTACAAGAGTTTACAAGTTGTTTCCATGATAAACAAGTCAAAAATGAAGCTATAAGTTGTTTTCAAGCTCAAACATGTCAAGAATGATGCTAGAAGAGTTTACAAGTTATTTGCATGTTCAAATGAGTCAAGGATGAAGCTACAACTTGTTTGCAAGTTCGAACGAGTCAAGAATGATCATACAAGAGTTTACAAGTTGTTTCCATATTCAAATGAGTCAAGAATGAAGCCACAAGTTCTTTCCATGTTCGAACGAGTCAAGAATGAAGCCACATGTTGTTACGAATTAGGTTCATGATCAAATGAGCCAAGAATGGTCCCATAAGAGTTATGTTGTTTCCACGTTCAACGGAGTCAAGAATGAAGCTTACGATTTCGTTTCCTGTTAAAATAAGCCAAGAATGGTCCTACATGAGTTTACAAGTTGTTTCCATGTGCAAACGAGTCAATAATGAAGATACAAGTTCGAACGAGTCAAGAAACATGCTACAAGAGTTTACAAGTAGTTTCCAAGTTCAAACAGGACAAGAATGAAGCTACAAGTTGTTTTCATGGTTAAATTAGTCGAGAATGAAGCTATAAGTTGTTTCCAAGCTCGAACGAGTCAAGAATAATGCTACAAGAGGTTACAAGTTGTTTCCATGTTCAAACAAGTCAAGATGAAGCTACAAGTTATTTCCATGTTCGAACGAGTCAAGAATGAAGCCTCAAATTGTTACGAATTGGTTTCATGTTCGAATGAGCCAAGAATGGTCCCACAAGAGTTTACAAGTTGTTTCCATGATAAACGAGTCAAAAATGAAGCTATAAGTTGTTTTCAAGTTCAAACATGTCAAGAATGATGCTAGAAGAGTTTACAAGTTATTTGCATGTTCAAATGAGTCAAGGATGAAGCTACAACTTGTTTGCAAGTTCGAACGAGTCAAGAATGATCATACAAGAGTTTACAAGTTGTTTCCATATTCAAATGAGTCAAGAATGAAGCCACAAGTTCTTTCCATGTTCGAACGAGTCAAGAATGAAGCCACATGTTGTTACGAATTAGGTTCATGATCAAATGAGCCAAGAATGGTCCCATAAGAGTTATGTTGTTTCCACGTTCAACGGAGTCAAGAATGAAGCTTACGATTTCGTTTCATGTTAAAATAAGCCAAGAATGGTCCTACATGAGTTTACAAGTTGTTTCCATGTGCAAACGAGTCAATAATGAAGATACAAGTTCGAACGAGTCAAGAAACATGCTACAAGAGTTTACAAGTAGTTTCCAAGTTCAAACGGGTCAAGAATGAAGCTACAAGTTGTTTTCACGGTTAAACTAGTCGAGAATCAAGCTATAAGTTGTTTCCAAGCTCGAACGAGTCAAGAATAATGCTACATGAGGTTACAAGTTGTTTCCATGTTCAAACAAGTCAAGATGAAGCTACAAGTTATTTCCATGTTCGAACGAGTCAAAAATGAAGCCTCAAATTGTTACGAATTGGTTTCATATTCAAATGAGCCAAGAATGGTCCTACAAGAGTTTACAAGTTGTTTCCATGATAAACGAGTCAAAAATGAAGTTATAAGTTGTTTTCAAGTTCAAACATGTCAAGAATGATGCTAGAAGAGTTTACAAGTTATTTGCATGTTCAAATGAGTCAAGGATGAAGCTACAACTTGTTTGCAAGTTCGAACGAGTCAAGAATGATCATACAAGAGTTTACAAGTTGTTTCCATATTCAAATGAGTCAAGAATGAAGCCACAAGTTCTTTCCATGTTCGAACGAGTCAAGAATGAAGCCACATGTTGTTACGAATTAGGTTCATGATCAAATGAGCCAAGAATGGTCCCATAAGAGTTATGTTGTTTCCACGTTCAACGGAGTCAAGAATGAAGCTTACGATTTCGTTTCATGTTAAAATAAGCCAAGAATGGTCCTACATGAGTTTACAAGTTGTTTCCATGTGCAAACGAGTCAATAATGAAGATACAAGTTCGAACGAGTCAAGAAACATGCTACAAGAGTTTACAAGTAGTTTCCAAGTTCAAACGGGACAAGAATGAAGCTACAAGTTGTTTTCAGGGTTAAATTAGTCGAGAATGAAGCTATAAGTTGTTTCCAAGCTCGAACGAGTCAAGAATAATGCTACAAGAGGTTACAAGTTGTTTCCATGTTCAAACAAGTCAAGATGAAGCTACAAGTTATTTCCATGTTCGAACGAGTCAAGAATGAAGCCTCAAATTGTTACGAATTGGTTTCATGTTCGAATGAGCCAAGAATGGTCCCACAAGAGTTTACAAGTTGTTTCCATGATAAACGAGTCAAAAATGAAGCTATAAGTTGTTTTCAAGTTCAAACATGTCAAGAATGATGCTAGAAGAGTTTACGAGTTATTTGCATGTTCAAATGAGTCAAGGATGAAGCTACAACTTGTTTGCAAGTTCGAACGAGTCAAGAATGATCATACAAGAGTTTACAAGTTGTTTCCATATTCAAATGAGTCAAGAATGAAGCCACAAGTTCTTTCCATGTTCGAACGAGTCAAGAATGAAGCCACATGTTGTTACGAATTAGGTTCATGATCAAATGAGCCAAGAATGGTCCCATAAGAGTTATGTTGTTTCCACGTTCAACGGAGTCAAGAATGAAGCTTACGATTTCGTTTCATGTTAAAATAAGCCAAGAATGGTCCTACATGAGTTTACAAGTTGTTTCCATGTGCAAACGAGTCAATAATGAAGATACAAGTTCGAACGAGTCAAGAAACATGCTACAAGAGTTTACAAGTAGTTTCCAAGTTCAAACGGGTCAAGAATGAAGCTACAAGTTGTTTTCACGGTTAAACTAGTCGAGAATGAAGCTATAAGTTGTTTCCAAGTTCGAACGAGTCAAGAATGATCATACAAGAGTTTACAAGTTGTTTCCATATTCAAATGAGTCAAGAATGAAGCCACAAGTTCTTTCCATGTTCGAACGAGTCAAGAATGAAGCCACATGTTGTTACGAATTAGGTTCATGATCAAATGAGCCAAGAATGGTCCCATAAGAGTTATGTTGTTTCCACGTTCAACGGAGTCAAGAATGAAGCTTACGATTTCGTTTCATGTTAAAATAAGCCAAGAATGGTCCTACATGAGTTTACAAGTTGTTTCCATGTGCAAACGAGTCAATAATGAAGATACAAGTTCGAACGAGTCAAGAAACATGCTACAAGAGTTTACAAGTAGTTTCCAAGTTCAAACGGGACAAGAATGAAGCTACAAGTTGTTTTCATGGTTAAAGTAGTCGAGAATGAAGCTATAAGTTGTTTCCAAGCTCGAACGAGTCAAGAATAATTGTACAAGAGGTTACAAGTTGTTTCCATGTTCAAACAAGTCAAGATGAAGCTACAAGTTATTTCCATGTTCGAACGAGTCAAAAATGAAGCCTCAAATTGTTACGAATTGGTTTCATATTCAAATGAGCCAAGAATGGTCCTACAAGAGTTTACAAGTTGTTTCCATGATAAACGAGTCAAAAATGAAGCTATAAGTTGTTTTCAAGCTCAAACATGTCAAGAATGATGCTAGAAGAGTTTACAAGTTATTTGTATGTTCAAATGAGTCAAGGATGAAGCTACAACTTGTTTGCAAGTTCGAACGAGTCAAGAATGATCATACAAGAGTTTACAAGTTGTTTCCATATTCAAATGAGTCAAGAATGAAGCCACAAGTTCTTTCCATGTTCGAACGAGTCAAGAATGAAGCCACATGTTGTTACGAATTAGGTTCATGATCAAATGAGCCAAGAATGGTCCCATAAGAGTTATGTTGTTTCCACGTTCAACGGAGTCAAGAATGAAGCTTACGATTTCGTTTCATGTTAAAATAAGCCAAGAATGGTCCTACATGAGTTTACAAGTTGTTTCCATGTGCAAACGAGTCAATAATGAAGATACAAGTTCGAACGAGTCAAGAAACATGCTACAAGAGTTTACAAGTAGTTTCCAAGTTCAAACGGGTCAAGAATGAAGCTACAAGTTGTTTTCACGGTTAAACTAGTCGAGAATGAAGCTATAAGTTGTTTCCAAGCTCGAACGAGTCAAGAATAATGCTACAAGAGGTTACAAGTTGTTTCCATGTTCAAACAAGTCAAGATGAAGCTACAAGTTATTTCCATGTTCGAACGAGTCAAAAATGAAGCCTCAAATTGTTACGAATTGGTTTCATGTTCGAATGAGCCAAGAATGGTCCTACAAGAGTTTACAAGTTGTTTCCATGATAAACGAGTCAAAAATGAAGCTATAAGTTGTTTTCAAGTTCAAACATGTCAAGAATGATGCTAGAAGAGTTTACAAGTTATTTGCATGTCCAAATGAGTCAAGGATGAAGCTACAACTTGTTTGCAAGTTCGAACGAGTCAAGAATGATCATACAAGAGTTTACAAGTTGTTTCCATATTCAAATGAGTCAAGAATGAAGCCACAAGTTCTTTCCATGTTCGAACGAGTCAAGAATGAAGCCACATGTTGTTACGAATTAGGTTCATGATCAAATGAGCCAAGAATGGTCCCATAAGAGTTATGTTGTTTCCACGTTCAACGGAGTCAAGAATGAAGCTTACGATTTCGTTTCATGTTAAAATAAGCCAAGAATGGTCCTACATGAGTTTACAAGTTGTTTCCATGTGCAAACGAGTCAATAATGAAGATACAAGTTCGAACATGTCAAGAAAGATACTACAAGAGTTTACAAGTAGTTTCCAAGTTCAAACGGGTCAAGAATGAAGCTACAAGTTGTTTTCACGGTTAAACTAGTCGAGAATGAAGCTATAAGTTGTTTCCAAGCTCGAACGAGTCAAGAATAATGCTACAAGAGGTTACAAGTTGTTTCCATGTTCAAACAAGTCAAGATGAAGCTACAAGTTATTTCCATGTTCGAACGAGTCAAAAATGAAGCCTCAAATTGTTACGAATTGGTTTCATGTTCGAATGAGCCAAGAATGGTCCTACAAGAGTTTACAAGTTGTTTCCATGATAAACGAGTCAAAGATGAAGCTATAAGTTGTTTTCAAGTTCAAACATGTCAAGAATGATGCTAGAAGAGTTTACAAGTTATTTGCATGTTCAAATGAGTCAAGGATGAAGCTACAACTTGTTTGCAAGTTCGAACGAGTCAAGAATGATCATACAAGAGTTTACAAGTTGTTTCCATATTCAAATGAGTCAAGAATGAAGCCACAAGTTCTTTCCATGTTCGAACGAGTCAAGAATGAAGCCACATGTTGTTACGAATTAGGTTCATGATCAAATGAGGCAAGAATGGTCCCATAAGAGTTATGTTGTTTCCACATTCAACGGAGTCAAGAATGAAGCTTACGATTTCGTTTCATGTTAAAATAAGCCAAGAATGGTCCTACATGAGTTTACAAGTTGTTTCCATGTGCAAACGAGTCAATAATGAAGATACAAGTTCGAACGAGTCAAGAAACATGCTACAGGAGTTTACAAGTAGTTTCCAAGTTCAAACGGGTCAAGAATGAAGCTACAAGTTGTTTTCACGGTTAAACTAGTCGAGAATGAAGCTATAAGTTGTTTCCAAGCTCGAACGAGTCAAGAATAATGCTACAAGAGGTTACAAGTTGTTTCCATGTTCAAACAAGTCAAGATGAAGCTACAAGTTATTTCCATGTTCGAACGAGTCAAAAATGAAGCCTCAAATTGTTACGAATTGGTTTCATGTTCGAATGAGCCAAGAATGGTCCTACAAGAGTTTACAAGTTGTTTCCATGATAAACGAGTCAAAAATGAAGCTATAAGTTGTTTTCAAGTTCAAACATGTCAAGAATGATGCTAGAAGAGTTTACAAGTTATTTGCATGTCCAAATGAGTCAAGGATGAAGCTACAACTTGTTTGCAAGTTCGAATGAGTCAAGAATGATCATACAAGAGTTTACAAGTTGTTTCCATATTCAAATGAGTCAAGAATGAAGCCACAAGTTCTTTCCATGTTCGAACGAGTCAAGAATGAAGGCACATGTTGTTACGAATTAGGTTCATGATCAAATGAGCCAAGAATGGTCCCATAAGAGTTATGTTGTTTCCACGTTCAACGGAGTCAAGAATGAAGCTTACGATTTCGTTTCATGTTAAAATAAGCCAAGAATGGTCCTACATGAGTTTACAAGTTGTTTCCATGTGCAAACGAGTCAATAATGAAGATACAAGTTCGAACATGTCAAGAAAGATACTACAAGAGTTTACAAGTAGTTTCCAAGTTCAAACGGGTCAAGAATGAAGCTACAAGTTGTTTTCACGGTTATACTAGTCGAGAATGAAGCTATAAGTTGTTTCCAAGCTCGAACGAGTCAAGAATAATGCTACAAGAGGTTACAAGTTGTTTCCATGTTCAAACAAGTCAAGATGAAGCTACAAGTTATTTCCATGTTCGAACGAGTCAAAAATGAAGCCTCAAATTGTTACGAATTGGTTTCATGTTCGAATGAGCCAAGAATGGTCCTACAAGAGTTTACAAGTTGTTTCCATGATAAACGAGTCAAAAATGAAGCTATAAGTTGTTTTCAAGTTCAAACATGTCAAGAATGATGCTAGAAGAGTTTACAAGTTATTTGCATGTTCAAATGAGTCAAGGATGAAGCTACAACTTGTTTGCAAGTTCGAACGAGTCAAGAATGATCATACAAGAGTTTACAAGTTGTTTCCATATTCAAATGAGTCAAGAATGAAGCCACAAGTTCTTTCCATGTTCGAACGAGTCAAGAATGAAGCCACATGTTGTTACGAATTAGGTTCATGATCAAATGAGGCAAGAATGGTCCCATAAGAGTTATGTTGTTTCCACATTCAACGGAGTCAAGAATGAAGCTTACGATTTCGTTTCATGTTAAAATAAGCCAAGAATGGTCCTACATGAGTTTACAAGTTGTTTCCATGTGCAAACGAGTCAATAATAAAGATACAAGTTCGAACATGTCAAGAAAGATACTACAAGAGTTTACAAGTAGTTTCCAAGTTCAAACGGGTCAAGAATGAAGCTACAAGTTGTTTTCACGGTTAAACTAGTCGAGAATGAAGCTATAAGTTGTTTCCAAGCTCGAACGAGTCAAGAATAATGCTACAAGAGGTTACAAGTTGTTTCCATGTTCAAACAAGTCTAGATGAAGCTACAAGTTATTTCCATGTTCGAACGAGTCAAAAATGAAGCCTCAAATTGTTACGAATTGGTTTCATATTCCAATGAGCCAAGAATGGTCCTACAAGAGTTTACAAGTTGTTTCCATGATAAACGAGTCAAAAATGAAGCTATAAGTTGTTTTCAAGTTCAAACATGTCAAGAATGATGCTAGAAGAGTTTACAAGTTATTTGCATGTTCAAATGAGTCAAGGATGAAGCTACAACTTGTTTGCAAGTTCGAACGAGTCAAGAATGATCATACAAGAGTTTACAAGTTGTTTCCATATTCAAATGAGCCAAGAATGAAGCCACAAGTTCTTTCCATGTTCGAACGAGTCAAGAATGAAGCCACATGTTGTTACGAATTAGGTTCATGATCAAATGAGCCAAGAATGGTCCCATAAGAGTTATGTTGTTTCCACATTCAACGGAGTCAAGAATGAAGCTTACGATTTCGTTTCATGTTAAAATAAGCCAAGAATGGTCCTACATGAGTTTACAAGTTGTTTCCATGTGCAAACGAGTCAATAATGAAGATACAAGTTCGAACGAGTCAAGAAACATGCTACAAGAGTTTACAAGTAGTTTCCAAGTTCAAACGGGACAAGAATGAAGCTACAAGTTGTTTTCATGGTTAAATTAGTCGAGAATGAAGCTATAAGTTGTTTCCAAGCTCGAACGAGTCAAGAATAATGCTACAAGAGGTTACAAGTTGTTTCCATGTTCAAACAAGTCAAGATGAAGCTACAAGTTATTTCCATGTTCGAACGAGTCAAGAATGAAGCCTCAAATTGTTACGAATTAGTTTCATGTTCGAATGAGCCAAGAATGGTCCCACAAGAGTTTACAAGTTGTTTCCATGATAAACGAGTCAAAAATGAAGCTATAAGTTGTTTTCAAGTTCAAACATGTCAAGAATGATGCTAGAAGAGTTTACAAGTTATTTGCATGTTCAAATGAGTCAAGGATGAAGCTACAACTTGTTTGCAAGTTCGAACGAGTCAAGAATGATCATACAAGAGTTTACAAGTTGTTTCCATATTCAAATGAGTCAAGAATGAAGCCACAAGTTCTTTCCATGTTCGAACGAGTCAAGAATGAAGCCACATGTTGTTACGAATTAGGTTCATGATCAAATGAGCCAAGAATGGTCCCATAAGAGTTATGTTGTTTCCACGTTCAACGGAGTCAAGAATGAAGCTTACGATTTCGTTTCATGTTAAAATAAGCCAAGAATGGTCCTACATGAGTTTACAAGTTGTTTCCATGTGCAAACGAGTCAATAATGAAGATACAAGTTCGAACATGTCAAGAAAGATACTACAAGAGTTTACAAGTAGTTTCCAAGTTCAAACGGGTCAAGAATGAAGCTACAAGTTGTTTTCACGGTTAAACTAGTCGAGAATGAAGCTATAAGTTGTTTCCAAGCTCGAACGAGTCAAGAATAATGCTACAAGAGGTTACAAGTTGTTTCCATGTTCAAACAAGTCAAGATGAAGCTACAAGTTATTTCCATGTTCGAACGAGTCAAGAATGAAGCATCAACTTGTTACGAATTGGTTTCATGTTCAAATGAGCCAAGAATGGTCCTACAAAAGTTTACAAGTTGTTTCCATGATAAACGAGTCAAAAATGAAGCTATAAGTTGTTTTCAAGTTCAAACATGTCAAGAATGATGCTAGAAGAGTTTACAAGTTATTTGCATGTTCAAATGAGTCAAGGATGAAGCTACAACTTGTTTGCAAGTTCGAACGAGTCAAGAATGATCATACAAGAGTTTACAAGTTGTTTCCATATTCAAATGAGTCAAGAATGAAGCCACAAGTTCTTTCCATGTTCGAACGAGTCAAGAATGAAGCCACATGTTGTTACGAATTAGGTTCATGATCAAATGAGGCAAGAATGGTCCCATAAGAGTTATGTTGTTTCCACATTCAACGGAGTCAAGAATGAAGCTTACGATTTCGTTTCATGTTAAAATAAGCCAAGAATGGTCCTACATGAGTTTACAAGTTGTTTCCATGTGCAAACGAGTCAATAATGAAGATACAAGTTCGAACATGTCAAGAAAGATACTACAAGAGTTTACAAGTAGTTTCCAAGTTCAAACGGGTCAAGAATGAAGCTACAAGTTGTTTTCACGGTTAAACTAGTCGAGAATGAAGCTATAAGTTGTTTCCAAGCTCGAACGAGTCAAGAATAATGCTACAAGAGGTTACAAGTTGTTTCCATGTTCAAACAAGTCAAGATGAAGCTACAAGTTATTTCCATGTTCGAACGAGTCAAAAATGAAGCCTCAAATTGTTACGAATTGGTTTCATATTCCAATGAGCCAAGAATGGTCCTACAAGAGTTTACAAGTTGTTTCCATGATAAACGAGTCAAAAATGAAGCTATAAGTTGTTTTCAAGTTCAAACATGTCAAGAATGATGCTAGAAGAGTTTACAAGTTATTTGCATGTTCAAATGAGTCAAGGATGAAGCTACAACTTGTTTGCAAGTTCGAACGAGTCAAGAATGATCATACAAGAGTTTACAAGTTGTTTCCATATTCAAATGAGTCAAGAATGAAGCCACAAGTTCTTTCCATGTTCGAACGAGTCAAGAATGAAGCCACATGTTGTTACGAATTAGGTTCATGATCAAATGAGCCAAGAATGGTCCCATAAGAGTTATGTTGTTTCCACATTCAACGGAGTCAAGAATGAAGCTTACGATTTCGTTTCATGTTAAAATAAGCCAAGAATGGTCCTACATGAGTTTACAAGTTGTTTCCATGTGCAAACGAGTCAATAATGAAGATACAAGTTCGAACGAGTCAAGAAACATGCTACAAGAGTTTACAAGTAGTTTCCAAGTTCAAACGGGACAAGAATGAAGCTACAAGTTGTTTTCACGGTTAAACGAGTCGAGAATCAAGCTATAAGTTGTTTCCAAGCTCGAACGAGTCAAGAATAATGCTACAAGAGGTTACAAGTTGTTTCCAAGTTCAAACAAGTCAAGATGAAGCTACAAGTTATTTCCATGTTCGAACGAGTCAAAAATGAAGCCTCAAATTGTTACGAATTGGTTTCATGTTCGAATGAGCCAAGAATGGTCCTACAAGAGTTTACAAGTTGTTTCCATGATAAACGAGTCAAAAATGAAGCTATAAGTTGTTTTCAAGTTCAAACATGTCAAGAATGATGCTAGAAGAGTTTACAAGTTATTTGCATGTTCAAATGAGTCAAGGATGAAGCTACAACTTGTTTGCAAGTTCGAACGAGTCAAGAATGATCATACAAGAGTTTACAAGTTGTTTCCATATTCAAATGAGTCAAGAATGAAGCCACAAGTTCTTTCCATGTTCGAACGAGTCAAGAATGAAGCCACATGTTGTTACGAATTAGGTTCATGATCAAATGAGCCAAGAATGGTCCCATAAGAGTTATGTTGTTTCCACGTTCAACGGAGTCAAGAATGAAGCTTACGATTTCGTTTCATGTTAAAATAAGCCAAGAATGGTCCTACATGAGTTTACAAGTTGTTTCCATGTGCAAACGAGTCAATAATGAAGATACAAGTTGGAACGAGTCAAGAAACATGCTACAAGAGTTTACAAGTAGTTTCCAAGTTCAAACGGGACAAGAATGAAGCTACAAGTTGTTTTCAGGGTTAAATTAGTCGAGAATGAAGCTATAAGTTGTTTCAAAGCTCGAACGAGTCAAGAATAATGCTACAAGAGGTTACAAGTTGTTTCCATGTTCAAACAAGTCAAGATGAAGCTACAAGTTATTTCCATGTTCGAACGAGTCAAGAATGAAGCCTCAAATTGTTACGAATTGGTTTCATGTTCGAATGAGCCAAGAATGGTCCCACAAGAGTTTACAAGTTGTTTCCATGATAAACGAGTCGAAAATGAAGCTATAAGTTGTTTTCAAGTTCAAACATGTCAAGAATGATGCTAGAAGAGTTTACAAGTTATTTGCATGTTCAAATGAGTCAAGGATGAAGCTACAACTTGTTTGCAAGTTCGAACGAGTCAAGAATGATCATACAAGAGTTTACAAGTTGTTTCCATATTCAAATGAGTCAAGAATGAAGCCACAAGTTCTTTCCATGTTCGAACGAGTCAAGAATGAAGCCACATGTTGTTACGAATTAGGTTCATGATCAAATGAGCCAAGAATGGTCCCATAAGAGTTATGTTGTTTCCACGTTCAACGGAGTCAAGAATGAAGCTTACGATTTCGTTTCATGTTAAAATAAGCCAAGAATGGTCCTACATGAGTTTACAAGTTGTTTCCATGTGCAAACGAGTCAATAATGAAGATACAAGTTCGAACGAGTCAAGAAACATGCTACAAGAGTTTACAAGTAGTTTCCAAGTTCAAACGGGACAAGAATGAAGCTACAAGTTGTTTTCACGGTTAAACGAGTCGAGAATGAATCTATAAGTTGTTTCCAAGCTCGAACGAGTCAAGAATAATGCTACAAGAGGTTACAAGTTGTTTCCAAGTTCAAACAAGTCAAGATGAAGCTACAAGTTATTTCCATGTTCGAACGAGTCAAGAATGAAGCCTCAAATTGTTACGAATTGGTTTCATGTTCGAATGAGCCAAGAATGGTCCTACAAGAGTTTACAAGTTGTTTCCATGATAAACGAGTCAAAAATGAAGCTATAAGTTGTTTTCAAGTTCAAACATGTCAAGAATGATGCTAGAAGAGTTTACAAGTTATTTGCATGTTCAAATGAGTCAAGGATCAGATCCTAGTGACAAGCTCATCATTGAGACTGATGCTTCAGGAGAATACTGGGGAGGGGTTCTTAAAGCAGTAAGTTCCGATAAAGAATTAATCTGCAGGTATGCGTCAGGTAGCTTTAAAGATGCTGAAAGAAATTACCACTCTAACGAGAAGGAATATCTTGCAGTAATTAGAGTTATTAATAAATTTTCTATTTATCTAACTCCAACAAAATTTTTGGTTAGAACTGATAATAGAAACTTTACTTATTTTCTTCGTATTAAGTTACAGGGAGACAATAAGCAAGGAAGACTTGTCCGTTGGCAACAATGGTTAAGCAGATACAGCTTTGATGTCGAGCACATTGAAGGAGTCAAAAACTGTTTAGCAGATTTTTTAACAAGGGAATACCAGCAATAATTATACTAATGACATCATTCGATGCATCGTTTGCTTACTTTTGCAGGAATCCAAGGCACTAAAGGCCTATAAATACTAAGAGTTATGAGATGCAAACACACAAACAATTCTCTATATCTTCCTCTCAATAGCAAAAGCTTCTCTGCTTAGTAGTAAAATCTCTTTCTTTGAGATCCTACAAAAATTATGGTCCTCAAGAATGAAGCCTCAAGTTATTTCCATGTTCGAACGAGTCAAGAATGAAGCCTCAAATTGTTACGAATTGGTTTCATGTTCAAATGAGCCAAGAATGGTCCTACAAGAGTTTACAAGTTGTTTCCATGATAAACGAATCAAAAACGAAGCTATAAGTTGTTTACAATTTCGAACAAGTCCAGAATGACGCTAGAAGAGTTTACAAGTTTTTTCCTTGTTAAAATGAGTCAGGAATGAAGCTACAACTTGTTTGCAAATTCGAACGAGTCAAGAATGATCATACAAGAGTTTACAAGTTGTTTCCATATTCAAATGAGTCAAGAATGAAGCCACATGTTGTTTCCATGTTCGAACGAGTCAAGAATGAAGCCACATGTTGTTACGAATTAGGTTCATGTTCAAAAGAGCCAAGAATGGTCCCAGAAGAGTTATGTTGTTTCCATCTTCAACGGATTCAAGAATGAAGCTTACGAATTCGTTTCATGTTAAAATAAGACAAGAATGGTCCTACATGAGTTTTCAAGTTGTTTCCATGTGCAAACGAGTCAATAATGAAGATACAAGTTCGAACGAGTCAAGAAAGATGCTACAAGAGTTTACAAGTAGTTTCCAAGTTGAAACGGGTCAAGAATGAATCTACAGGTTGTTTTCACGGTTAAACTAGTCGAGAATGAAGCTATAAGTTGTTTCTAAGCTCGAACGAGTCAAGAATAATGCTACAAGAGGTTACAAGTTGTTTCCATATTCAAACAAGTCAAGATGAAGCTACAAGTTATTTCCATGTTCGAACGAGTCAAGAATGAAGCCTCAAATTGTTACGAATTGGTTTCATGTTCAAATGAGCCAAGAATGGTCCTACAAGAGTTTACAAGTTGTTTCCATGATAAACGAATCAAAAGTTCAAATGAGTCAAGAATGAAGCTACAACTTGTTTGCAAGTTCGAACGAGTCAAGAATGATCATACAAGAGTTTACAAGTTGTTTCCATATTCAAATGAGTCAAGAATGAAGCCACATGTTGTTTCCATGTTCGAACGAGTCAAGAATGAAGCCACATGTTGTTACGTATTAGGTTCATGTTCAAAAGAGCCAAGAATGGTCCCAGAAGAGTTATGTTGTTTCCATCTTCAACGGATTCAAGAATGAAGCTTACGAATTCGTTTCATGTTAAAATAAGCCAAGAATGGTCCTACATGAGTTTTCAAGTTGTTTCCATGTGCAAACGAGTCAATAATGAAGATACAAGTTCGAACGAGTCAAGAAAGATGCTACAAGAGTTTACAAGTAGTTTCCAAGTTGAAACGGGTCAAGAACGAATCTACAGGTTGTTTTCACGGTTAAACTAGTCGAGAATGAAGCTATAAGTTGTTTCCAAGCTCGAACGAGTCAAAAATAATGCTACAAGAGGTTACAAGTTGTTTCCATGTTCAAACAAGTCAAGATGAAGCTACAAGTTATTTCCATGTTCGAACGAGTCAAGAATGAAGCCTCAAATTGTTACGAATTGGTTTCATGTTCAAATGAGCCAAGAATGGTCCTACAAGAGTTTACAAGTTGTTTCAATGATAAACGAATCAAAAATGAAGCTATAATTTGTTTACAATTTTGAACAAGTCAAGAATGACGCTGGAAGAGTTTACAAGTTTTTTCCTTGTTCAAATGAGTCAAGAATGAAGCTACAACTTGTTTGCAAGTTCGAACGAGTCAAGAATGATCATACAAGAGTTTACAAGTTATTTCCATATTCAAATGAGTCAAGAATGAAGCCACATGTTGTTTCCATGTTCGAACGAGTCAAGAATGAAGCCACATGTTGTTACGAATTAGGTTCATGTTCAAAAGAGCCAAGAATGGTGCCAGAAGAGTTATGTTGTTTCCATCTTCAACGGATTAAAGAATGAAGCTTACGAATTCGTTTCATGTTAAAATAAGCCAAGAATGGTCCTACATGAGTTTTCAAGTTGTTTCCATGTGCAAACGAGTCAATAATGAAGATACAAGTTCGAACGAGTCAAGAAAGATGGTACAGGAGTTTACAAGTAGTTTCCAAGTTGAAACGGGTCAAGAATGAATCTACAAGTTGTTTTCACGGTTAAACTAGTCGAGAATGAAGCTATAAGTTGTTTCCAAGCTCGAACGAGTCAAGAATAATGCTACAAGAGGTTACAAGTTGTTTCCATGTTTAAACAAGTCAAGATGAAGCTACAAGTTATTTCCATGTTCGAACGAGTCAAGAATGAAGCCTCAAATTGTTACGAATAAGTTTCATGTTCAAATGAGCCAAGAATGGTCCTACAAGAGTTTACAAGTTGTTTCCATGATAAACGAATCAAAAATGAAGCTATAAGTTGTTTACAATTTCGAACAAGTCAAGAATGACGCTAGAAGAGTTTACAAGTTTTCCCCCTGTTCAAATGAGTCAGGAATGAAGCTACAACTTGTTTGCAAGTTCGAACGAGTCAAGAATGATCATACAAGAGTTTACAAGTTGTTTCCATATTCAAATGAGTCAAGAATGAAGCCACATGTTGTTTCCATGTTCGAACGAGTCAAGAATGAAGCCACATGTTGTTACGAATTAGGTTCATGTTCAAATGAGCCAAGAATGGTCCCAGAAGAGTTATGTTGTTTCCATCTTCAACGGATTCAAGAATGAAGCTTACGAATTCGTTTCATGTTAAAATAAGCCAAGAATGGTCCTACATGAGTTTTCAAGTTGTTTCCATGTGCAAACGAGTCAATAATGAAGATACAAGTTCGAATGAGTCAAGAAAGATGCTACAAGAGTTTACAAGTAGTTTCCAAGTTGAAACGGGTCAAGAATGAATCTATAAGTTGTTTTCACGGTTAAACTAGTCGAGAATGAAGCTATAAGTTATTTCCAAGCTCGAATGAGTCAAGAATAATGCTACAAGAGGTTACAAGTTGTTTCCATGTTCAAACAAGTCAAGATGAAGCTACAAGTTATTTCCATGTTCGAACGAGTCAAGAATGAAGCCTCAAATTGTTACGAATTCGTTTCATGTTAAAATAAGCCAAGAATGGTCCTACATGAGTTTTCAAGTTGTTTCCATGTGCAAACGAGTCAATAATGAAGATACAAGTTCGAACGAGTCAAGAAAGATGCTACAAGAGTTTACAAGTGGTTTCCAAGTTGAAACGGGTCAAGAATGAATCTACAAGTTGTTTTCACGGTTAAACTAGTCGAGAATGAAGCTATAAGTTGTTTCCAAGCTCGAACGAGTCAAGAATAATGCTACAAGAGGTTACAAGTTGTTTCCATGTTCAAACAAGTCAAGATGAAGCTACAAGTTATTTCCATGTTCGAACGAGTCAAGAATGAAGCCTCAAATTGTTACGAATTGGTTTAATGTTCAAATGAGCCAAGAATGGTCCTACAAGAGTTTACAAGTTGTTTCCATGATAAACGAATCAAAAATGAAGCTATAAGTTGTTTACAATTTTGAACAAGTCAAGAATGACGCTGGAAGAGTTTACAAGTTTTTTCCTTGTTCAAATGAGTCAAGAATGAAGCTACAACTTGTTTGCAAGTTCGAACGAGTCAAGAATGATCATACAAGAGTTTACAAGTTATTTCCATATTCAAATGAGTCAAGAATGAAGCCACATGTTGTTTCCATGTTCGAACGAGTCAAGAATGAAGCCACATGTTGTTACGAATTAGGTTCATGTTCAAAAGAGCCAAGAATGGTCCCAGAAGAGTTATGTTGTTTCCATCTTCAACGGATTCAAGAATGAAGCTTACGAATTCGTTTCATGTTAAAATATAACAAGAATGGTCCTACATGAGTTTTCAAGTTGTTTCCATGTGCAAACGAGTCAATAATGAAGATACAAGTTCGAACGAGTCAAGAAAGATGCTACAAGAGTTTACAAGTAGTTTCCAAGTTAAAACGGGTCAAGAATGAATCTACAGGTTGTTTTCACGGTTAAACTAGTCGAGAATGAAGCTATAAGTTGTTTCCAAGCTCGAACGAGTCAAGAATAATGCTACAAGAGGTTACAAGTTGTTTCCATGTTCAAACAAGTCAAGATGAAGCTACAAGTTATTTCCATGTTCGAACGAGTCAAGAATGAAGCCTCAAATTGTTACGAATTGGTTTCATGTTCAAATGAGCCAAGAATGGTCCTACAAGAGTTTACAAGTTGTTTCCATGATAAACGAATCAAAAATGAAGCTATAAGTTGTTTACAATTTCGAACAAGTTAAGAATGACGCTAGAAGAGTTTACAAGTTTTTTCCTTGTTCAAATGAGTCAGGAATGAAGCTACAACTTGTTTGCAAGTTCGAACGAGTCAAGAATGATCATATGGTATCAGAGCCATGTTTTTATTCTGGAAGAGGTAAGTCGATGGTATGCAGGTCCGTTAGGCAGGTGGCCGTTTAGGAAGAGCTAGTCGCACTCTTGAAGAAAACATTGCTTACATCAATCAGGTTTGTCGAAATCTTGAAAGAAGTATTAATTTGTTTATAAGCTTGATTTTGGTACATATTTGCTTAAGATTCCGTTTCATAAATTCATATTATAAAAATCTTTTAAAATCAATTGTTGATTATGATTAGCTATAACCCTACATCTAGGCTCCCGTGGAATCTAGTAGAAAATGGAAACACCATCCAATTAGGAGATGAAGATTTCTTCTCTAGAATTCGAGATCTAGCTTGTTTAGATTTAGAAAGAAATAAATTAGACCGTCTTATAGAATTCTATAAAAGTCTAGAAATGCTGTATGAACAACAAAGTAAGTTCTACGTCAGAAATAGTCAAGAAATTGACTCTTTAAAAATTCATATTAAGAGTTTTATAGACTCAGAAAATCAATGAGTTTTTTAAAGGAAGAAGAAACTCTCGAAGAGATTCAAGACAAAAACAATCTACAAATAGAGTTTCTAGAGAGTGACAAAGGATTTCAGTCCAGCTTTTTAGTTAATAGGGAGATTCTCTCTAAAATTAAAAATAGCAAACTTGATCTAAAGAAAGAAAAAATATTTAACATATCTATGTTAAATCGCTTTAAAAGAAAAAATAATATCTTTTATTATATCTCTACCAAGGAAATGCACGTAGATATAAAAGATACTACAGGATTAGTTTACTTACCCTTAATCACTAAGGAAGAGATAAACAAAAATCTGTTGAAAATAGACTCTAAGATAAGATCTACCCTTAGCGTAGTTCACTTAGGAGCTATAAAGATTCTGCTCAAAGCAGAATTTCAGGAAGGTATAGATTCTCCTATTAAAATGGCTTTAATAGACAATAGAATCAACGACCGAAGAGACTGTATTCTAGGAGCAGCTAGAGGCAATCTTGCTTATCAAAAATTTATGTTCACTGTCTATCCTAAATTTGGATTTAGCTTAGATACAAGAAACATAGATCAGATATTATCTTTTGTCCATGACTTTGAAAGACATGATCTGATGAATACAGGAGATAAGGTATTTAGCATAACCTATGTTGTTGCCTACGCCTTAACCAATAGTCATCATAGCATAGACTATAAGAAGAATGAATATATCGAATTAGACGATGTATTCTCAGAAATAGGATCGATAGAAGAGAAGCAATTCTCAGAAATTAGTCCACTAGATAACTCTTGGGCAATAGACATTGCAAAGAATAAACCCATACTAGGACAAAAGCCTAGAAAGAGTTTCAGAAGAAACACCTTAGAGGTTGGTGAATCTTCTCAGGAAAAATTACTTCATAGTGTCTCTAGGAGAGTGGATGAATTATGTCAAAAACTGGAACTTCTATAGAGGTTATTATAGATAATCCCACAAAAATGTACCCACACACTTATAAAAAAGGAAAGGTTTTGGAATTTAAGAAATTAAATGAAGGAGTAGACCTAGAACCTAGAAATTACGTCTTTAGTGGCGTAAAAGGAAGTAATAGTTTAAACACTATTGTTTCATCTACCAATAATCTTAATCAGATTTCAGGAAGATGCCTGTTAGGAATTTACAACCTACTGTCATTTTTTGGGCTTAGTAAAGACCCGAGTGAAAAACTCTAAATCACCTAGTATCCATAATAGATACTATTCCTTTGTTAAAAAGGGGAGTGACCTAGAAATAGAAATCCTAAGGGATATTAAAAAGCTTCTAATCAAGCAAAATACTAAGATCGAAGGATTAGAAGGACAAATCTCACAACTTAGGAATCATAAGTGTGATAATGAAGCTCTTAAGTTAAAGCTTAATGAAATAGAAGAATACCTCAAGAAAATTTTAGGATGAGTCTTAAAGATTTACTAGAGGAATTTGAAACGAACATTAAGCCACAAATAAGAGAAATTCTTGAGTTGCTTAAGACTCAGCAAGCGGAAAATGTTACCAATAACATTGAAGCTGCAGCGGCAAAGATAATCACTGAATTAAAATTAGCAATTCAGGATTGCCCGTGCAATAAGGAAATTCTTTATGCTCTCAACAGAAGACAGCACAAAGAAATTGACCTAACAGAGGAAACCTCTAAGATAAGAAAATATAGTTATCCAAACGACAATGTTGGAAACGAAGAATTAGGAACAGGGAAAAACCTTGGTAGCCTGACCTGGCCTTTTGGTGTTGACAAAAAATCAACATGAATTACCTAAGAATCGTAGAAGATATCTTCTGGAGTAATCTAAAAGAAGGAGAATTGCAAGTTAACGACGACAACTTTGAGGTCCTCGAACAAGCAATTAGATTAATGGAAATAGATGATGAATCTATAGCCAACCAGGAAATAAAAGACAATAAAGATCTAAGATCCCTTTTTGGAATCAAAGATTATGACTTTCTAAATACTATTGAAGAATTCAGTTCAGAAGAACAAGAAGAATTCCAAGATAATACAGATATGGACAGTTCAGAGAATGAAGAAATAGAAAATCTTAGAACTACCAATCAGGACGCAACTCCTCTTAAAAAAGAAAAAGGAGAAACGTCAAAACCTGAAGAAAATAGGAAAAGAAAAGGAAATTTCTATCCCTTCAATCCTAGTAAAGAGACTACTAATATATTTGGTAGTAACATCCTAAACATTGACAATAAGTCAAATAGGAAAGAACTCATAGATATATGGGCTAAGGAAATTAGTTTGATTATTCAGACTAACAAAGAAGCTTATGATGACCAAAGCACTGTTTTACTTCTAGTTGAACATAAGACGATAGGTGTTATTAATTCTTTTATTAAGAACACTAATTGGGAACCAACTATGAGTCCAGTTACAGCCTTCGAAAACATTTTAGATGCAATATACACTATGTTTTTAGGCATAAATCAGTCCTCTAATAAACTTCAAGAGTTATTAAGGATAAAAATTAATGCAAAAACCATGCTCACCAACATGCAGCTTTGCGACATATGTTTTCTTGATCAATTTTATGGAGATTATGAAAAATATCTTTATCAATTAAATGATCAAACAGAATATGTAAAATATGTCAAGGATTATCTTTTAAAGATCCCCTTGGTAGGATTAAAAGCCTTAGAAAGATTTAACCTAGAAGCAACAGGCCCGGCAGAATATAGCTTAGCCTACGCACAAAGGATAGTCAAGGAAGAAATTGCTAAAGTCTGTGATCGCGCAAGAAAGCAGAAGCAATTAAAATCCTTTAGTAAGCGATGTTGCGACAGGATTATTGAAGAACCATTTGAGTATGGATGTAGGAAGTCTTCCTACAAAAAGAATTATAAAAAGAAATCGTATAAACATACGAAGAGATATAGGTTTACAAAGAAAAGGAAACCTTTTAAACCAGGAAAATACGTTAAAAAGAGAACTTTTAAGAAATTCTCTAACGAAAAACAAAAGTTTTGCCCAAAAGGCAAGAAAAATTGCAGGTGTTGGATCTGTAATGAAGAAGGACACTATGCGAACGAGTGCCCCAATAGGAAAAAGCATGACAGAAAGGTACAAATGCTTGAACAAGTTTATTCTCTGGGATATACTCCTATAGAAGAACCATATGAGGATACGGAAGAAGTATACTCGATTGAAGAAATTGACCCCGGACCAGAAGAGTCAGATTCTAATGATTCGTCTTCCTCAAGATCAGAATCTGATTGAAGAAGAAGTAGTGATGACCAACATCACTAATCCAAACTCTATTTATATCTTAGGAAAATTAAAATTTGCAGGATATAAACAGATAGAATTACATTGTTATGTAGATACAGGTGCCAGCCTCTGCATTGCAAGTAAATTTGTAATACCGCCAGAACATTGGGTTAACGCGGAAAGACCTATACAGGTAAAGATCGCTAATGGAAGTACCATTACAATCAACAAGGTATGTAAAAACCTTAATATATTGATAGCAGGTGAAATATTTCATATTCCTACTGTTTATCAGCAAGAATCCGGAATAGATTTTATAATTGGTAATAATTTTTGTCAATTATATGAACCATTTATCCAATATACAAAAATGATTATACTAACACTTGCAGGACAAGAAGTATATATCAGAAAGATAACAACAGCTCGTAGAGTTGGAGTTGCAGGATTTCTTGAATCAATGAAGAAAAATTCAAAAATCAGACAACCTGATGCTATCAACATTAGCCCTAATAAAATATTTCTTTTTCAGAAGGGGAAGGATAGTATTAAAAAATTTAGAGAATTAAAAGATGCTTGTAATAATTTGATTCTTGAAACAGAAAGAAAAGCGATAATCGAAAGATTATTAGATTCAGTCTACTCAGAAAATCCATTGGATCCAACAAAGACCAAGAAATGGATGAAAGCAACGATCAAGCTCAGAGATCCTAAAACTGTAATCAAGGTAAAACCAATGAAATACAGTCCGTTAGATCGAGAAGAATTTGGCAAACAGATTCAAGAGCTTCTAGATATGAAGATCATCATACCTAGCAAATCACCTCACATGTCTCCAGCCTTCCTTGTTGAAAATGAAGCAGAGAAGAGAAGAGGAAAGAAAAGAATGGTAGTCAACTATAAGGCAGTTAATGAAGCCACAATAGGAGATAGCCATAATTTACCCAATAAGGATGAACTTCTCACCCTTATCCGAGGTAAGAAAATGTTTAGTTCTTTAGACTGTAAATCAGGTTTTTGGCAGGTACTGCTAGACGAAGAATCACAGCTATTGACAGCATTCACATGTCCTCAAGGACATTATCAATGGATCGTCGTTCCATTTGGACTCAAACAGGCTCCATCCATCTTTCAAAGACACATGCAAAACGCATTTAGGTCCTTTGAATAATTTTTTTTTGTATATGTTGATGATATTCTTATCTTTAGCGATAATGAACAGGATCATTTAAGACATTTAGCAGCAGTTGTGAAGAAATGTCAATATCTTGGAATAATTCTATCTAAGAAGAAGGCACAACTCTTCAAGACAAAGATTAATTTCTTAGGATTGGAAATTGATCAAGGAACTCATTGTCCGCAAGGCCACATTCTGGAGCATATTAAGAAATTTCCAGACAGGATTGAAGACAAAAAGCAATTACAGAGATTTCTTGGCATACTAACATATGCTTCTGATTATATTCCAAAACTTGCAGCTATTCGTGCGCCATTGCAGGTCAAGCTCAAAAAGGACATTCCATGGGAATGGAAAGAATCTGATACAGACTATATCTGTAAGATAAAAAAGAATCTTAAGGGTTTTCCAAAACTCTACCATCCAGATCCTAGTGACAAGCTCATCATTGAGACTGATGCTTCAGGAGAATACTGGGGAGGGGTTCTTAAAGCAGTAAGTTCCGATAAAGAATTAATCTGCAGGTATGCGTCAGGTAGCTTTAAAGATGCTGAAAGAAATTACCACTCTAACGAGAAGGAATATCTTGCAGTAATTAGAGTTATTAATAAATTTTCTATTTATCTAACTCCAACAAAATTTTTGGTTAGAACTGATAATAGAAACTTTACTTATTTTCTTCGTATTAAGTTACAGGGAGACAATAAGCAAGGAAGACTTGTCCGTTGGCAACAATGGTTAAGCAGATACAGCTTTGATGTCGAGCACATTGAAGGAGTCAAAAACTGTTTAGCAGATTTTTTAACAAGGGAATACCAGCAATAATTATACTAATGACATCATTCGATGCATCGTTTGCTTACTTTTGCAGGAATCCAAGGCACTAAAGGCCTATAAATACTAAGAGTTATGAGATGCAAACACACAAACAATTCTCTATATCTTCCTCTCAATAGCAAAAGCTTCTCTGCTTAGTAGTAAAATCTCTTTCTTTGAGATCCTATAAAACTATGGACACTTCCATGGAAAACACTTGTGAACAATTAGCCCTTAGGGAGACTATTCTGATGAAGAAAATTCATCTACTCCAAGAAGAACTTCTTATTGTTCGAGCAGAAATTTGTTATGTAAGGAAGTACTCTCTTCCTGAACATCAAAAGGTTATTTCATCACCTTCTTCAGAAATGGACAAAGATGAGGCTATTCCAGAGCAAACGGCTCCTGGTAAAGAATCAACAAATCCGTTGAAACCTGTGAATTTGGTAAAAATTCAGACTGAGGTTCAGACCTCCACAACTCAAAAGGTTATTTCATCACCTTCTTCAGAAATGGACAAAGATGAGGCTATTCCAGAGCAAACGGCTCCTGGTAAAGAATCAACAAATCCGTTGAAACCTGTGAATTTGGTAAAAATTCAGACTGAGGTTCAGACCTCCACAACATCGGGTTCTACCTCAAGTTTAAACTTGAGACCCAATGGGGGAATTCAAATCCCAACAAAGACTGAAGATCAAACTTCAGCAGTCCCTTCGGTGATCCCAACAGGGTATAAAGCTAACAAATCTTACTACGTAGTATTCAACGGTCCTCATGCAGGAATATATACTACCTGGAACATTGCAGAACAAGCGATAAAAGGTTTTTCTGGAATTAAGCACAAAAAGTACAAGACTTTCGAAGAAGCCCAGGCTGCATCAAGAGTCTTTACCAATACTAATTTTAGAGCACCCCTTGAATTAATCTGTTCAGCAGAAGCAATCAAGCCGAGCTACTCAAAAATGCTTACAAAGGAGGCAACTACAAAAAATATCCTTGGAACCATTCCAAAAAGTCAGCAACTACTGACGGATACAGACGAGGATGTTCTTGATACAGAGTATTCAGGATTCAGCTATTTATTCCAACTCGGAAGACAAGCTACAGAAAATGAATTTGCAGAAGAACATTACTTCACCACAGATAAGAAGAATGTGTCCTACTTCAATTTCTATCCTAGGTCTCACCCAGAAATGGTCCATGAAGCCTATCAATATGGATTAATTTTTCAGATTTATCCATCCAGCAACTTGTTAGAAATCTCCAAATTTTCGCCGGAGTTTAAGGAAGCAGTCAAGAATTTTAGGAAAAAGTGTCTTAAAAATTCTGATAACGAAATCTACCTCAAGTTCACCAGCACCATCATACACTGGGAACAAGAAACTGATGAAGATTTTGGGATGGCTGTTCAGCCATATCATTATGTACAGATTGGAGCTGTAAATGAAAAGATCTATTTTCCAAGTCAAGCCATGGAAGCAAAGCTCGACAAAGAAGATCTTAGGAAACTTGCTGAGGTTAAGTTAATTAATTTAATTAACAAAATCTTTAGTGTAAAACCAGATGACAAGCTCAAGGTCAACTTGACTACCACATACTGCCTTATGACATCTTATTCACATAAAGGATTAAGTCAGTCAGATTGGGAAAAAATTGAAGCATTCAAGGTATGCATTACACATACGTATGCACTAGGAAAGCACAGCGAGTCTTTTTGTCAGAAGAAGATGAAGGAGCTAAAGAAATTTGGTATAGAAGGAAAATGCCAAATCTGTGGTCCCGCCACTAACAAAGAAAAGCAAGAAGCATCTACTTTAGAAAAAGCAGAAGCATCTACTTTATGAAAAGCAAAAGCAGACGGCAGCTTTATGAAAAGCAAAAGCAGAAGACAAAGAGCATCTACTTTATGAAAAGCAGAAGGCATCTTCTACTTTAATAATGCAAGACCCTTAGTCCTTGATCTATAAAAGGCTAAGTTATATTTGTAAGAAGGAGATCGTTTTCCCAGCAGATAGCGAAGAAATTCTAGAGTCCATCAATATTGTAATGTGTGAGTAGTAACCCTACGGGGTTTTAAGTAATGTAATGGCCAATCGGCTTGTTATAAATAAATAAATATTTTCTTTTCATATGATTTCTACCCTGGTCGTTGTCCGCGTTTAACATGGAAACAACTTGAAAACTCATGTAGGACCATTCTTGGCTTATTTTAACATGAAACGAATTCGTAAGCTTCATTCTTGAATCCGTTGAAGATGGAAACAACATAACTCTTCTGGGACCATTCTTGGCTCATTTGAACATGAACCTAATTCGTAACAACATGTGGCTTCATTCTTGACTCGTTCGAACATGGAAACAACATGTGGCTTCATTCTTGATTCATTTGAATATGGAAACAACTTGTAAACTCTTGTATGATCATTCTTGACTCGTTCGAACTTGCAAACAAGTTGTAGCTTCATTCCTGACTCATTTGAACAGGGGAAAAACTTGTAAACTCTTCTAGCGTCATTCTTGACTTGTTCGAAATTGTAAACAACTTATAGCTTCATTTTTGATTCGTTTATCATGGAAACAACTTGTAAACTCTTGTAGGACCATTCTTGGCTCATTTGAACATGAAACCAATTCGTAACAATTTGAGGCTTCATTCTTGACTCGTTCGAACATGGAAATAACTTGTAGCTTCATCTTGACTTGTTTGAACATGGAAACAACTTGTAACCTCTTGTAGCATTATTCTTGACTCGTTCGAGCTTGGAAACAACTTATAGCTTCATTCTCGACTAGTTTAACCGTGAAAACAACTTGTAGATTCATTCTTGACCCGTTTCAACTTGGAAACTACTTGTAAACTCTTGTAGCATCTTTCTTGACTCGTTCGAACTTGTATCTTCATTATTGACTCGTTTGCACATGGAAACAACTTGAAAACTCATGTAGGACCATTCTTGGCTTATTTTAACATGAAACGAATTCGTAACAATTTGAGGCTTCATTCTTGACTCGTTCGAACATGGAAATAACTTGTAGCTTCATCTTGACTTGTTTGAACATGGAAACAACTTGTAACCTCTTGTAGCGTTATTCTTGACTCATTCGAGCTTGGAAATAACTTATAGCTTCATTCTCGACTAGTTTAACCGTGAAAACAACTTATAGATTCATTCTTGACCCGTTTCAACTTGGAAACTACTTATAAACTCTTGTAGCATCTTTCTTGACTCGTTCGAACTTGTATCTTCATTATTGACTCGTTTGCACATGGAAACAACTTGAAAACTCATGTAGGACCATTCTTGGCTTATTTTAACATGAAACGAATTCGTAAGCTTCATTCTTGAATCCGTTGAAGATGGAAACAACATAACTCTTCTGGGACCATTCTTGGCTCATTTGAACATGAACCTAATTCGTAACAACATGTGGCTTCATTCTTGACTCGTTCGAACATGGAAACAACATGTGGCTTCATTCTTGATTCATTTGAATATGGAAACAACTTGTAAACTCTTGTATGATCATTCTTGACTCGTTCGAACTTGCAAACAAGTTGTAGCTTCATTCCTGACTCATTTGAATAGGGGAAAAACTTGTAAACTCTTCTAGCGTCATTCTTGACTTGTTCGAAATTGTAAACAACTTATAGCTTCATTTTTGATTCGTTTATCATGGAAACAACTTGTAAACTCTTGTAGGACCATTCTTGGCTCATTTGAACATGAAACCAATTCGTAACAATTTGAGGCTTCATTCTTGACTCGTTCGAACATGGAAATAACTTGTAGCTTCATCTTGACTTGTTTGAACATGGAAACAACTTGTAACCTCTTGTAGCATTATTCTTGACTCGTTCGAGCTTGGAAACAACTTATAGCTTCATTCTCGACTAGTTTAACCGTGAAAACAACTTGTAGATTCATTCTTGACCCGTTTCAACTTGGAAACTACTTGTAAACTCTTGTAGCATCTTTCTTGACTCGTTCGAACTTGTATCTTCATTATTGACTCGTTTGCACATGGAAACAACTTGAAAACTCATGTAGGACCATTCTTGGCTTATTTTAACATGAAACGAATTCGTAAGCTTCATTCTTGAATCCGTTGAAGATGGAAACAACATAACTCTTCTGGGACCATTATTGGCTCTTTTGAACATGAACCTAATTCGTAACAACATGTGGCTTCATTCTTGACTCGTTCGAACATGGAAACAACATGTGGCTTCATTCTTGACTCATTTGAATATGGAAACAACTTGTAAACTCTTGTATGATCATTCTTGACTCGTTCGAACTTGCAAACAAGTTGTAGCTTCATTCTTGACTCATTTGAACAAGGAAAAAACTTGTAAACTCTTCCAGCGTCATTCTTGACTTGTTCAAAATTGTAAACAACTTATAGCTTCATTTTTGATTCGTTTATCATGGAAACAAATTGTAAACTCTTGTAGGACCATTCTTGGCTCATTTGAACATGAAACCAATTCGTAACAATTTGAGGCTTCATTCTTGACTCGTTCGAACATGGAAATAACTTATAGCTTCATTCTCGACTAGTTTAACCGTGAAAACAACCTGTAGATTCATTCTTGACCCGTTTCAACTTGGAAACTACTTGTAAACTCTGGTAGCATCTTTCTTGACTCGTTCAAACTTGTATCTTCATTATTGACTCGTTTGCACATGGAAACAACTTGAAAACTCATGTAGGACCATTCTTGTCATATTTTAACATGAAACGAATTCGTAAGCTTCATTCTTGAATCCGTTGAAGATGGAAACAACATAACTCTTCTGGGACCATTCTTGGCTCTTTTGAACATGAACCTAATTCGTAACAACATGTGGCTTCATTCTTGACTCGTTCGAACATGGAAACAACATGTGGCTTCATTCTTGACTCATTTGAATATCGAAACAACTTGTAAACTCTTGTATGATCATTCTTGACTCGTTCGAACTTGCAAACAAGTTGTAGCTTCATTCCTGACTCATTTGAACAAGGAAAAAACTTGTAAACTCTTCTAGCGTCATTCTTGACTTGTTCGAAATTGTAAACAACTTATAGCTTCATTTTTGATTCGTTTATCATGGAAACAACTTGTAAACTCTTGTAGGACCATTCTTGGCTCATTTGAACATGAAACCAATTCGTAACAATTTGAGGCTTCATTCTTGACTCGTTCGAACATGGAAATAACTTGTAGCTTCATCTTGACTTGTTTGAACATGGAAACAACTTGTAACCTCTTGTAGCATTATTCTTGACTCGTTTGAGCTTGGAAACAACTTATAGCTTCATTCTCGACTAGTTTAACCGTGAAAACAACTTGTAGATTCATTCTTGACCCGTTTCAACTTGGAAACTACTTGTAAACTCTTGTAGCATCTTTATTGACTCGTTCGAACTTGTATCTTCATTATTGACTCGTTTGCACATGGAAAAAACTTGAAAACTCATGTAGGACCATTCTTGGCTTATTTTAACATGAAACGAATTCGTAAGCTTCATTCTTGAATCCGTTGAAGATGGAAACAACATAACTCTTCTGGGACCATTCTTGGCTCTTTTGAACATGAACCTAATTCGTAACAACATGTGGCTTCATTCTTGACTCGTTCGAACATGGAAACAACATGTGGCTTCATTCTTGACTCATTTGAATATGGAAACAACTTGTAAACTCTTGTATGATCATTCTTGACTCGTTCGAACTTGCAAACAAGTTGTAGCTTCATTCTTGACTCATTTGAACAAGGAAAAAACTTGTAAACTCTTCCAGCGTCATTCTTGACTTGTTCAAAATTGTAAACAACTTATAGCTTCATTTTTGATTCGTTTATCATGGAAACAACTTGTAAACTCTTGTAGGACCATTCTTGGCTCATTTGAACATGAAACCAATTCGTAACAATTTGAGGCTTCATTCTTGACTCGTTCGAACATGGAAATAACTTATAGCTTCATTCTCGACTAGTTTAACCGTGAAAACAACCTGTAGATTCATTCTTGACCCGTTTCAACTTGGAAACTACTTGTAAACTCTTGTAGCATCTTTCTTGACTCGTTCAAACTTGTATCTTCATTATTGACTCGTTTGCACATGGAAACAACTTGAAAACTCATGTAGGACCATTCTTGTCATATTTTAACATGAAACGAATTCGTAAGCTTCATTCTTGAATCCGTTGAAGATGGAAAAAACATAACTCTTCTGGGACCATTCTTGGCTCTTTTGAACATGAACCTAATTCGTAACAACATGTGGCTTCATTCTTGACTCGTTCGAACATGGAAACAACATGTGGCTTCATTCTTGACTCATTTGAATATGGAAACAACTTGTAAACTCTTGTATGATCATTCTTGACTCGTTCGAACTTGCAAACAAGTTGTAGCTTCATTCCTGACTCATTTGAACAAGGAAAAAACTTGTAAACTCTTCTAGCGTCATTCTTGACTTGTTCGAAATTGTAAACAACTTATAGCTTCATTTTTGATTCGTTTATCATGGAAACAACTTGTAAACTCTTGTAGGACCATTCTTGGCTCATTTGAACATGAAACCAATTCGTAACAATTTGAGGCTTCATTCTTGACTCGTTCGAACATGGAAATAACTTGTAGCTTCATCTTGACTTGTTTGAACATGGAAACAACTTGTAACCTCTTGTAGCATTATTCTTGACTCGTTTGAGCTTGGAAACAACTTATAGCTTCATTCTCGACTAGTTTAACCGTGAAAACAACTTGTAGATTCATTCTTGACCCGTTTCAACTTGGAAACTACTTGTAAACTCTTGTAGCATCTTTCTTGACTCGTTCGAACTTGTATCTTCATTATTGACTCGTTTGCACATGGAAACAACTTGAAAACTCATGTAGGACCATTCTTGGCTTATTTTAACATGAAACGAATTCGTAAGCTTCATTCTTGAATCCGTTGAAGATGGAAACAACATAACTCTTCTGGGACCATTCTTGGCTCTTTTGAACATGAACCTAATTCGTAACAACATGTGGCTTCATTCTTGACTCGTTCGAACATGGAAACAACATGTGGCTTCATTCTTGACTCATTTGAATATGGAAACAACTTGTAAACTCTTGTATGATCATTCTTGACTCGTTCGAACTTGCAAACAAGTTGTAGCTTCATTCTTGACTCATTTGAACAAGGAAAAAACTTGTAAACTCTTCCAGCGTCATTCTTGACTTGTTCAAAATTGTAAACAACTTATAGCTTCATTTTTGATTCGTTTATCATGGAAACAACTTGTAAACTCTTGTAGGACCATTCTTGGCTCATTTGAACATGAAACCAATTCGTAACAATTTGAGGCTTCATTCTTGACTCGTTCGAACATGGAAATAACTTATAGCTTCATTCTCGACTAGTTTAACCGTGAAAACAACCTGTAGATTCATTCTTGACCCGTTTCAACTTGGAAACTACTTGTAAACTCTTGTAGCATCTTTCTTGACTCGTTCAAACTTGTATCTTCATTATTGACTCGTTTGCACATGGAAACAACTTGAAAACTCATGTAGGACCATTCTTGTCATATTTTAACAAGAAACGAATTCGTAAGCTTCATTCTTGAATCCGTTGAAGATGGAAACAACATAACTCTTCTGGGACCATTCTTGGCTCTTTTGAACATGAACCTAATTCGTAACAACATGTGGCTTCATTCTTGACTCGTTCGAACATGGAAACAACATGTGGCTTCATTCTTGACTCATTTGAATATGGAAACAACTTGTAAACTCTTGTATGATCATTCTTGACTCGTTCGAACTTGCAAACAAGTTGTAGCTTCATTCCTGACTCATTTGAACAAGGAAAAAACTTGTAAACTCTTCTAGCGTCATTCTTGACTTGTTCGAAATTGTAAACAACTTATAGCTTCATTTTTGATTCGTTTATCATGGAAACAACTTGTAAACTCTTGTAGGACCATTCTTGGCTCATTTGAACATGAAACCAATTCGTAACAATTTGAGGCTTCATTCTTGACTCGTTCGAACATGGAAATAACTTGTAGCTTCATCTTGACTTGTTTGAACATGGAAACAACTTGTAACCTCTTGTAGCATTATTCTTGACTCGTTTGAGCTTGGAAACAACTTATAGCTTCATTCTCGACTAGTTTAACCGTGAAAACAACTTGTAGATTCATTCTTGACCCGTTTCAACTTGGAAACTACTTGTAAACTCTTGTAGCATCTTTCTTGACTCGTTCGAACTTGTATCTTCATTATTGACTCGTTTGCACATGGAAACAACTTGAAAACTCATGTAGGACCATTCTTGGCTTATTTTAACATGAAACGAATTCGTAAGCTTCATTCTTGAATCCGTTGAAGATGGAAACAACATAACTCTTCTGGGACCATTCTTGGCTCTTTTGAACATGAACCTAATTCGTAACAACATGTGGCTTCATTCTTGACTCGTTCGAACATGGAAACAACATGTGGCTTCATTCTTGACTCATTTGAATATGGAAACAACTTGTAAACTCTTGTATGATCATTCTTGACTCGTTCGAACTTGCAAACAAGTTGTAGCTTCATTCTTGACTCATTTGAACAAGGAAAAAACTTGTAAACTCTTCCAGCGTCATTCTTGACTTGTTCAAAATTGTAAACAACTTATAGCTTCATTTTTGATTCGTTTATCATGGAAACAACTTGTAAACTCTTGTAGGACCATTCTTGGCTCATTTGAACATGAAACCAATTCGTAACAATTTGAGGCTTCATTCTTGACTCGTTCGAACATGGAAATAACTTATAGCTTCATTCTCGACTAGTTTAACCGTGAAAACAACCTGTAGATTCATTCTTGACCCGTTTCAACTTGGAAACTACTTGTAAACTCTTGTAGCATCTTTCTTGACTCGTTCAAACTTGTATCTTCATTATTGACTCGTTTGCACATGGAAACAACTTGAAAACTCATGTAGGACCATTCTTGTCATATTTTAACAAGAAACGAATTCGTAAGCTTCATTCTTGAATCCGTTGAAGATGGAAACAACATAACTCTTCTGGGACCATTCTTGGCTCTTTTGAACATGAACCTAATTCGTAACAACATGTGGCTTCATTCTTGACTCGTTCGAACATGGAAACAACATGTGGCTTCATTCTTGACTCATTTGAATATGGAAACAACTTGTAAACTCTTGTATGATCATTCTTGACTCGTTCGAACTTGCAAACAAGTTGTAGCTTCATTCCTGACTCATTTGAACAAGGAAAAAACTTGTAAACTCTTCTAGCGTCATTCTTGACTTGTTCGAAATTGTAAACAACTTATAGCTTCATTTTTGATTCGTTTATCATGGAAACAACTTGTAAACTCTTGTAGGACCATTCTTGGCTCATTTGAACATGAAACCAATTCGTAACAATTTGAGGCTTCATTCTTGACTCGTTCGAACATGGAAATAACTTGTAGCTTCATCTTGACTTGTTTGAACATGGAAACAACTTGTAACCTCTTGTAGCATTATTCTTGACTCGTTTGAGCTTGGAAACAACTTATAGCTTCATTCTCGACTAGTTTAACCGTGAAAACAACTTGTAGATTCATTCTTGACCCGTTTCAACTTGGAAACTACTTGTAAACTCTTGTAGCATCTTTCTTGACTCGTTCGAACTTGTATCTTCATTATTGACTCGTTTGCACATGGAAACAACTTGAAAACTCATGTAGGACCATTCTTGGCTTATTTTAACATGAAACGAATTCGTAAGCTTCATTCTTGAATCCGTTGAAGATGGAAACAACATAACTCTTCTGGGACCATTCTTGGCTCTTTTGAACATGAACCTAATTCGTAACAACATGTGGCTTCATTCTTGACTCGTTCGAACATGGAAACAACATGTGGCTTCATTCTTGACTCATTTGAATATGGAAACAACTTGTAAACTCTTGTATGATCATTCTTGACTCGTTCGAACTTGCAAACAAGTTGTAGCTTCATTCTTGACTCATTTGAACTTTTGATTCGTTTATCATGGAAACAACTTGTAAACTCTTGTAGGACCATTCTTGGCTCATTTGAACATGAAACCAATTCGTAACAATTTGAGGCTTCATTCTTGACTCGTTCGAACATGGAAATAACTTGTAGCTTCATCTTGACTTGTTTGAACATGGAAACAACTTGTAACCTCTTGTAGCATTATTCTTGACTCGTTCGAGCTTGGAAACAACTTATAGCTTCATTCTCGACTAGTTTAACCGTGAAAACAACCTGTAGATTCATTCTTGACCCGTTTCAACTTGGAAACTACTTGTAAACTCTTGTAGCATCTTTCTTGACTCGTTCGAACTTGTATCTTCATTATTGACTCGTTTGCACATGGAAACAACTTGAAAACTCATGTAGGACCATTCTTGTCTTATTTTAACATGAAACGAATTCGTAAGCTTCATTCTTGAATCCGTTGAAGATGGAAACAACATAACTCTTCTGGGACCATTCTTGGCTCATTTGAACATGAACCTAATTCGTAACAACATGTGGCTTCATTCTTGACTCGTTCGAACATGGAAACAACATGTGGCTTCATTCTTGATTCATTTGAATATGGAAACAACTTGTAAACTCTTGTATGATCATTCTTGACTCGTTCGAACTTGCAAACAAGTTGTAGCTTCATTCCTGACTCATTTGAACAAGGAAAAAACTTGTAAACTCTTCTAGCGTCATTCTCGACTTGTTCGAAATTGTAAACAACTTATAGCTTCATTTTTGATTCGTTTATCATTTAAACAACTTGTAAACTCTTGTAGGACCATTCTTGGCTCATTTGAATATGAAACCAATTCGTAACAATTTGAGGCTTCATTCTTGACTCGTTCGAACATGGAAATAACTTGTAGCTTCATCTTGACTTGTTTGAACATGGAAACAACTTGTAACCTCTTATAGCATTATTCTTGACTCGTTTGAGCTTGGAAACAACTTATAGCTTCATTCTCGACTAGTTTAACCGTGAAAACAACTTATAGATTCATTCTTGACCCGTTTCAACTTGGAAACTACTTGTAAACTCTTGTAGCATCTTTCTTGACTCGTTCGAACTTGTATCTTCATTATTGACTCGTTTGCACATGGAAACAACTTGAAAACTCATGTAGGACCATTCTTGGCTTATTTTAACAGGAAACGAATTCGTAAGCTTCATTCTTGAATCCGTTGAAGATGGAAACAACATAACTCTTCTGGGACCATTCTTGGCTCTTTTGAACATGAACCTAATTCGTAACAACATGTGGCTTCATTCTTGACTCGTTCGAACATTGAAACAACATGTGGCTTCATTCTTGACTCATTTGAATATGGAAACAACTTGTAAACTCTTGTATGATAATTCTTGACTCGTTCGAACTTGCAAACAAGTTGTAGCTTCATTCCTGACTCATTTGAACAGGGAAAAAACTTGTAAACTCTTCCAGCGTCATTCTTGACTTGTTCAAAATTGTAAACAACTTATAGCTTCATTTTTGATTCGTTTATCATGGAAACAACTTGTAAACTCTTGTAGGACCATTCTTGGCTCATTTGAACATGAAACCAATTCGTAACAATTTGAGGCTTCATTCATGACTCGTTCGAACATGGAAATAACTTATAGCTTCATTCTCGACTAGTTTAACCGTGAAAACAACCTGTAGATTCATTCTTGACCCGTTTCAACTTGGAAACTACTTGTAAACTCTTGTAGCATCTTTCTTGACTCGTTCGAACTTGTATCTTCATTATTGACTCGTTTGCACTTGGAAACAACTTGAAAACTCATGTAGGACCATTCTTGGCTTATTTTAACATGAAACGAATTCGTAAGCTTCATTCTTGAATCCGTTGAAGATGGAAACAACATAACTCTTCTGGGACCATTCTTGGCTCATTTGAACATGAACCTAATTCGTAACAACATGTGGCTTCATTCTTGACTCGTTCGAACATGGAAACAACATGTGGCTTCATTCTTGACTCATTTGAATATGGAAACAACTTGTAAACTCTTGTATGATCATTCTTGACTCGTTCGAACTTGCAAACAAGTTGTAGCTTCATTCTTGACTCATTTGAACAGGGGAAAAACTTGTAAACTCTTCTAGCGTCATTCTTGACTTGTTCGAAATTGTAAACAACTTATATCTTCATTTTTGACTCGTTTATCATGGAAACAACTTGTAAACTCTTGTAGGACCATTCTTGGCTCATTTGAACATGAAACCAATTCTTAACAATTTGAGGCTTCATTCTTGACTCATTCGAACATGGAAATAACTTGTAGCTTCATCTTGACTTGTTTGAACATGGAAACAACTTGTAACCTCTTGTAGCATTATTCTTGACTCGTTCGAGCTTGGAAATAATTTATAGCTTCATTCTCGACTCGTTTAACCGTGAAAACAACCTGTAGCTTCATTCTTGACCCGTTTCAATTTGGAAACTACTTGTAAACTCTTGTAGCATCTTTCTTGACCCGTTTCAACTTGGAAACTACTTGTAAACTCTTGTAGCATCTTTCTTGACTCGTTCGAACTTGTATCTTCATTATTGACTCGTTTGCACATGGAAACAACTTGAAAACTCATGTAGGACCATTCTTGGCTTATTTTAACATGAAACGAATTCGTAAGCTTCATTCTTGAATCCGGAAAAGATGGAAACAACATAACTCTTTTGGGACCATTCTTGGCTCATTTGAACATGAACCTAATTCGTAACAACATGTGGCTTCATTCTTGACTCGTTCGAACATGGAAACAACATGTGGCTTCATTCTTGACTCATTTGAATATGGAAACAACTTGTAAACTCTTGTATGATCATTCTTGACTCGTTCGAACTTGCAAACAAGTTGTAGCTTCATTCTTGACTCATTTGAACAGGGGAAAAACTTGTAAACTCTTCTAGAGTCATTCTTGACTTGTTCGAAATTGTAAACAACTTACAGCTTCATTTTTGACTCGTTTATCATGGAAACAACTTGTAAAGTCTTGTAGGACCATTCTTGGCTCATTTGAACATGAAACCAATTCGTAACAATTTGAGGCTTCATTCTTGACTCGTTCGAACATGGAAATAACTTGTAGCTTCATCTTGACTTGTTTGAACATGGGTTCTTGTAACCTCTTGTAGCATTATTCTTGACTCGTTCGAGCTTGGAAACAACTTATAGCTTCATTCTCGACTAGTTTAACCGTGAAAACAACCTGTAGATTCATTCTTGACCCGTTTCAACTTGGAAACTACTTGTAAACTCTTGTAGCATCTTTCTTGACTCGTTCGAACTTGTATCTTCATTATTGACTCGTTTGCACATGGAAACAACTTGAAAACTCATGTAGGACCATTCTTGTCTTATTTTAACCTGAAACGAATTCGTAAGCTTCATTCTTGAATCCGTTGAAGATGGAAACAACATAACTCTTCTGGGACCATTCTTGGCTCTTTTGAACATGAACCTAATTCGTAACAACATGTGGCTTCATTCTTGACTCGTTCGAACATGGAAACAACATGTGGCTTCATTCTAGACTCATTTGAATATGGAAACAACTTGTAAACTCTTGTATGATAATTCTTGACTCGTTCGAACTTGCAAACAAGTTGTAGCTTCATTCCTGACTCATTTGAACAGGGAAAAAACTTGTAAACTCTTCCAGCGTCATTCTTGACTTGTTCGAAATTGTAAACAACTTATAGCTTCATTTTTGACTCGTTTATCATGGAAACAACTTGTAAACTCTTGTAGGACCATTCTTGGCTCATTTGAACATGAAACCAATTCGTAACAATTTGAAGCTTCATTCTTGACTCGTTCGAACATGGAAATAACTTGTAGCTTCATCTTGACTTGTTTTAACATGGAAACAACTTGTAACCTCTTGTAGCATTATTCTTGACTCGTTCGAGCTTGGAAACAACTTATAGCTTCATTCTCGACTAGTTTAACCGTGAAAACAACCTGTAGATTCATTCTTGACCCGTTTCAACTTGGAAACTACTTGTAAACTCTTGTAGCATCTTTCTTGACTCGTTCGAACTTGTATCTTCATTATTGACTCGTTTGCACTTGGAAACAACTTGAAAACTCATGTAGGACCATTCTTGGCTTATTTTAACATGAAACGAATTCGTAAGCTTCATTCTTGAATCCGTTGAAGATGGAAACAACATAACTCTTCTGGGACCATTCTTGGCTCATTTGAACATGAACCTAATTCGTAACAACATGTGGCTTCATTCTTGACTCGTTCGAACATGGAAACAACATGTGGCTTCATTCTTGACTCATTTGAATATGGAAACAACTTGTAAACTCTTGTATGATCATTCTTGACTCGTTCGAACTTGCAAACAAGTTGTAGCTTCATTCTTGACTCATTTGAACAGGGGAAAAACTTGTAAACTCTTCTAGCGTCATTCTTGACTTGTTCGAAATTGTAAACAACTTATATCTTCATTTTTGACTCGTTTATCATGGAAACAACTTGTAAACTCTTGTAGGACCATTCTTGGCTCATTTGAACATGAAACCAATTCATAACAATTTGAGGCTTCATTCTTGACTCATTCGAACATGGAAATAACTTGTAGCTTCATCTTGACTTGTTTGAACATGGAAACAACTTGTAACCTCTTGTAGCATTATTCTTGACTCGTTCGAGCTTGGAAATAATTTATAGCTTCATTCTCGACTCGTTTAACCGTGAAAACAACCTGTAGCTTCATTCTTGACCCGTTTCAATTTGGAAACTACTTGTAAACTCTTGTAGCATCTTTCTTGACCCGTTTCAACTTGGAAACTACTTGTAAACTCTTGTAGCATCTTTCTTGACTCGTTCGAACTTGTATCTTCATTATTGACTCGTTTGCACATGGAAACAACTTGAAAACTCATGTAGGACCATTCTTGGCTTATTTTAACATGAAACGAATTCGTAAGCTTCATTCTTGAATCCGGAAAAGATGGAAACAACATAACTCTTTTGGGACCATTCTTGGCTCATTTGAACATGAACCTAATTCGTAACAACATGTGGCTTCATTCTTGACTCGTTCGAACATGGAAACAACATGTGGCTTCATTCTTGACTCATTTGAATATGGAAACAACTTGTAAACTCTTGTATGATCATTCTTGACTCGTTCGAACTTGCAAACAAGTTGTAGCTTCATTCTTGACTCATTTGAACAGGGGAAAAACTTGTAAACTCTTCTAGAGTCATTCTTGACTTGTTCGAAATTGTAAACAACTTACAGCTTCATTTTTGACTCGTTTATCATGGAAACAACTTGTAAAGTCTTGTAGGACCATTCTTGGCTCATTTGAACATGAAACCAATTCGTAACAATTTGAGGCTTCATTCTTGACTCGTTCGAACATGGAAATAACTTGTAGCTTCATCTTGACTTGTTTGAACATGGGTTCTTGTAACCTCTTGTAGCATTATTCTTGACTCGTTCGAGCTTGGAAACAACTTATAGCTTCATTCTCGACTAGTTTAACCGTGAAAACAACCTGTAGATTCATTCTTGACCCGTTTCAACTTGGAAACTACTTGTAAACTCTTGTAGCATCTTTCTTGACTCGTTCGAACTTGTATCTTCATTATTGACTCGTTTGCACATGGAAACAACTTGAAAACTCATGTAGGACCATTCTTGTCTTATTTTAACCTGAAACGAATTCGTAAGCTTCATTCTTGAATCCGTTGAAGATGGAAACAACATAACTCTTCTGGGACCATTCTTGGCTCTTTTGAACATGAACCTAATTCGTAACAACATGTGGCTTCATTCTTGACTCGTTCGAACATGGAAATAACATGTGGCTTCATTCTAGACTCATTTGAATATGGAAACAACTTGTAAACTCTTGTATGATAATTCTTGACTCGTTCGAACTTGCAAACAAGTTGTAGCTTCATTCCTGACTCATTTGAACAGGGAAAAAACTTGTAAACTCTTCCAGCGTCATTCTTGACTTGTTCGAAATTGTAAACAACTTATAGCTTCATTTTTGACTCGTTTATCATGGAAACAACTTGTAAACTCTTGTAGGACCATTCTTGGCTCATTTGAACATGAAACCAATTCGTAACAATTTGAAGCTTCATTCTTGACTCGTTCGAACATGGAAATAACTTGTAGCTTCATCTTGACTTGTTTTAACATGGAAACAACTTGTAACCTCTTGTAGCATTATTCTTGACTCGTTCGAGCTTGGAAACAACTTATAGCTTCATTCTCGACTAGTTTAACCGTGAAAACAACTTGTAGATTCATTCTTGACCCGTTTCAACTTGGAAACTACTTGTAAACTCTTGTAGCATCTTTCTTGACTCGTTCGAACTTGTATCTTCATTATTGACTCGTTTGCACATGGAAACAACTTGAAAACTCATGTAGGACCATTCTTGGCTTATTTTAACAGGAAACGAATTCGTAAGCTTCATTCTTGAATCCGTTGAAGATGGAAACAACATAACTCTTCTGGGACCATTCTTGGCTCATTTGAACATGAACCTAATTCGTAACAACATGTGGCTTCATTCTTGACTCGTTCGAACATGGAAACAACATGTGGCTTCATTCTTGACTTATTTGAATATGGAAACAACTTGTAAACTCTTGTATGATCATTCTTGACTCGTTCGAACTTGCAAACAAGTTGTAGCTTCATTCTTGACTCATTTGAACAGGGGAAAAACTTGTAAACTCTTCTAGCGTCATTCTTGACTTGTTCGAAATTGTAAACAACTTATATCTTCATTTTTGACTCGTTTATCATGGAAACAACTTGTAAACTCTTGTAGGACCATTCTTGGCTCATTTGAACATGAAACCAATTCATAACAATTTGAGGCTTCATTCTTGACTCATTCGAACATGGAAATAACTTGTAGCTTCATCTTGACTTGTTTGAACATGGAAACAACTTGTAACCTCTTGTAGCATTATTCTTGACTCGTTCGAGCTTGGAAATAATTTATAGCTTCATTCTCGACTCGTTTAACCGTGAAAACAACCTGTAGCTTCATTCTTGACCCGTTTCAATTTGGAAACTACTTGTAAACTCTTGTAGCATCTTTCTTGACCCGTTTCAACTGGGAAACTACTTGTAAACTCTTGTAGCATCTTTCTTGACTCGTTCGAACTTGTATCTTCATTATTGACTCGTTTGCACATGGAAACAACTTGAAAACTCATGTAGGACCATTCTTGTCTTATTTTAACATGAAACGAATTCGTAAGCTTCATTCTTGAATCCGTTGAAGATGGAAACAACATAACTCTTCTGGGACCATTCTTGGCTCATTTGAACATGAACCTAATTCGTAACAACATGTGGCTTCATTCTTGAGTCGTTCGAACATGGAAACAACATGTGGCTTCATTCTTGACTCATTTGAATATGGAAACAACTTGTAAACTCTTGTATGATCATTCTTGACTCGTTCGAACTTGCAAACAAGTTGTAGCTTCATTCTTGACTCATTTAAACAGGGGAAAAACTTGTAAACTCTTCTAGAGTCATTCTTGACTTGTTCGAAATTGTAAACAACTTACAGCTTCATTTTTGACTCGTTTATCATGGAAACAACTTGTAAAGTCTTGTAGGACCATTCTTGGCTCATTTGAACATGAAACCAATTCGTAACAATTTGAGGCTTCATTCTTGACTCGTTCGAACATGGAAATAACTTGTAGCTTCATCTTGACTTGTTTGAACATGGAAACAACTTGTAACCTCTTGTAGCATTATTCTTGACTCGTTCGAGCTTGGAAACAACTTATAGCTTCATTCTCGACTAGTTTAACCGTGAAAACAACTTGTAGATTCATTCTTGACCCGTTTCAACTTGGAAACTACTTGTAAACTCTTGTAGCATCTTTCTTGACTCGTTCGAACTTGTATCTTCATTATTGACTCGTTTGCACATGGAAACAACTTGAAAACTCATGTAGGACCATTCTTGGCTTATTTTAACAGGAAACGAATTCGTAAGCTTCATTCTTGAATCCGTTGAAGATGGAAACAACATAACTCTTCTGGGACCATTCTTGGCTCATTTGAACATGAAACTAATTCGTAACAACATGTGGCTTCATTCTTGACTCGTTCGAACATGGAAACAACATGTGGCTTCATTCTTGACTCATTTGAATATGGAAACAACTTGTAAACTCTTGTATGATCATTCTTGACTCGTTCGAACTTGCAAACAAGTTGTAGCTTCATTCTTGACTCATTTGAACAGGGGAAAAACTTGTAAACTCTTCTAGCGTCATTCTAGACTTGTTCGAAATTGTAAACAACTTATAGCTTCATTTTTGACTCGTTTATCATGGAAACAACTTGTAAACTCTTGTAGGACCATTCTTGGCTCATTTGAACATGAAACCAATTCATAACAATTTGAGGCTTCATTCTTGACTCATTCGAACATGGAAATAACTTGTAGCTTCATCTTGACTTGTTTGAACATGGAAACAACTTGTAACCTCTTGTAGCATTATTCTTGACTCGTTCGAGCTTGGAAATAATTTATAGCTTCATTCTCGACTCGTTTAACCGTGAAAACAACCTGTAGCTTCATTCTTGACCCGTTTCAATTTGGAAACTACTTGTAAACTCTTGTAGCATCTTTCTTGACCCGTTTCAACTTGGAAACTACTTGTAAACTCTTGTAGCATCTTTCTTGACTCGTTCGAACTTGTATCTTCATTATTGACTCGTTTGCACATGGAAACAACTTGAAAACTCATGTAGGACCATTCTTGTCTTATTTTAACATGAAACGAATTCGTAAGCTTCATTCTTGAATCCGTTGAAGATGGAAACAACATAACTCTTCTGGGACCATTCTTGGCTCATTTGAACATGAACCTAATTCGTAACAACATGTGGCTTCATTCTTGACTCGTTCGAACATGGAAACAACATGTGGCTTCATTCTTGACTCATTTGAATATGGAAACAACTTGTAAACTCTTGTATGATCATTCTTGACTCGTTCGAACTTGCAAACAAGTTGTAGCTTCATTCTTGACTCATTTGAACAGGGGAAAAACTTGTAAACTCTTCTAGAGTCATTCTTGACTTGTTCGAAATTGTAAACAACTTACAGCTTCATTTTTGACTCGTTTATCATGGAAACAACTTGTAAAGTCTTGTAGGACCATTCTTGGCTCATTTGAACATGAAACCAATTCGTAACAATTTGAGGCTTCATTCTTGACTCGTTCGAACATGGAAATAACTTGTAGCTTCATCTTGACTTGTTTGAACATGGAAACAACTTGTAACCTCTTGTAGCATTATTCTTGACTCGTTCGAGCTTGGAAACAACTTATAGCTTCATTCTCGACTAGTTTAACCGTGAAAACAACTTGTAGATTCATTCTTGACCCGTTTCAACTTGGAAACTACTTGTAAACTCTTGTAGCATCTTTCTTGACTCGTTCGAACTTGTATCTTCATTATTGACTCGTTTGCACATGGAAACAACTTGAAAACTCATGTAGGACCATTCTTGGCTTATTTTAACAGGAAACGAATTCGTAAGCTTCATTCTTGAATCCGTTGAAGATGGAAACAACATAACTCTTCTGGGACCATTCTTGGCTCATTTGAACATGAAACTAATTCGTAACAACATGTGGCTTCATTCTTGACTCGTTTGAACATGGAAACAACATGTGGCTTCATTCTTGACTCATTTGAATATGGAAACAACTTGTAAACTCTTGTATGATCATTCTTGACTCGTTCGAACTTGCAAACAAGTTGTAGCTTCATTCTTGACTCATTTGAACAGGGGAAAAACTTGTAAACTCTTCTAGCGTCATTCTTGACTTGTTCGAAATTGTAAACAACTTATAGCTTCATTTTTGATTCGTTTATCATGGAAACAACTTGTAAACTCTTGTAGGACCATTCTTGGCTCATTTGAACATGAACCTAATTCGTAACAACATGTGGTTTCATTCTTGACTCGTTCGAACATGGAAACAACATGTGGCTTCATTCTTGACTCATTTGAATATGGAAACAACTTGTAAACTCTTGTATGATCATTCTTGACTCGTTCGAAATTGTAAACAACTTATATCTTCATTTTTGACTCGTTTATCATGAAAACAACTTGTAAACTCTTGTAGGACCATTCTTGGCTCATTTGAACATGAAACCAATTCATAACAATTTGAGGCTTCATTCTTGACTCATTCGAACATGGAAATAACTTGTAGCTTCATCTTGACTTGTTTGAACATGGAAACAACTTGTAACCTCTTGTAGCATTATTCTTGACTCGTTCGAGCTTGGAAATAATTTATAGCTTCATTCTCGACTCGTTTAACCGTGAAAACAACCTGTAGCTTCATTCTTGACCCGTTTCAATTTGGAAACTACTTGTAAACTCTTGTAGCATCTTTCTTGACCCGTTTCAACTTGGAAACTACTTGTAAACTCTTGTAGCATCTTTCTTGACTCGTTCGAACTTGTATCTTCATTATTGACACGTTTGCACATGGAAACAACTTGAAAACTCATGTAGGACCATTCTTGGCTTATTTTAACATGAAACGAATTCGTAAGCTTCATTCTTGAATCCGTTGAAGATGGAAACAACATAACTCTTCTGGGACCATTCTTGGCTCATTTGAACATGAACCTAATTCGTAACAACATGTGGCTTCATTCTTGACTCGTTCGAACATGGAAACAACATGTGGGTTCATTCTTGACTCATTTGAATATGGAAACAACTTGTAAACTCTTGTATGATCATTCTTGACTCGTTCGAACTTGCAAACAAGTTGTAGCTTCATTCTTGACTCATTTGAACAGGGGAAAAACTTGTAAACTCTTCTAGAGTCATTCTTGACTTGTTCGAAATTGTAAACAACTTACAGCTTCATTTTTGACACGTTTATCATGGAAACAACTTGTAAAGTCTTGTAGGACCATTCTTGGCTCATTTGAACATGAAACCAATTCGTAACAATTTGAGGCTTCATTCTTGACTCGTTCGAACATGAAAATAACTTGTAGCTTCATCTTGACTTGTTTGAACATGGAAACAACTTGTAACCTCTTGTAGCATTATTCTTGACTCGTTCGAGCTTGGAAACAACTTATAGCTTCATTCTCGACTAGTTTAACCGTGAAAACAACCTGTAGATTCATTCTTGACCCGTTTCAACTTGGAAACTACTTGTAAACTCTTGTAGCATCTTTCTTGACTCGTTCGAACTTGTATCTTCATTATTGACTCGTTTGCACATGGAAACAACTTGAAAACTCATGTAGGACCATTCTTGTCTTATTTTAACATGAAACGAATTCGAAAGCTTCATTCTTGAATCCGTTGAAGATGGAAACAACATAACTCTTCTGGGACCATTCTTGGCTCTTTTGAACATGAACCTAATTCGTAACAACATGTGGCTTCATTCTTGACTCGTTCGAACATGGAAACAACATGTGGCTTCATTCTTGACTCATTTGAATATGGAAACAACTTGTAAACTCTTGTATGATCATTCTTGACTCGTTCGAACTTGCAAACAAGTTGTAGCTTCATTCTTGACTCATTTGAAGAGGGGAAAAACTTGTAAACTCTTCTAGCGTCATTCTTGACTTGTTCGAAATTGTAAACAACTTATAGCTTCATTTTTGATTCGTTTATCATGGAAACAACTTGTTAACTCTTGTAGGACCATTCTTGGCTCATTTGAACATGAAACCAATTCGTAACAATTTGAGGCTTCATTCTTGACTCGTTCGAACATGGAAATAACTTGTAGCTTCATCTTGATTTGTTTGAACATGGAAACAACTTGTAACCTCTTGTAGCATTATTCTTGACTCGTTCGAGCTTGGAAACAACTTATAGCTTCATTCTCGACTAGTTTAACCATGAAAACAACTTGTAGATTCATTCTTGACCCGTTTCAACTTGGAAACTACTTGTAAACTCTTGTAGCATCTTTCTTGACTCGTTCGAACTTGTATCTTCATTATTGACTCGTTTGCACATGGAAACAACTTGAAAACTCATGTAGGACCATTCTTGGCTTATTTTAACAGGAAACGAATTCGTAAGCTTCATTCTTGAATCCGTTGAAGATGGAAACAACATAACTCTTCTGGGACCATTCTTGGCTCATTTGAACATGAAACTAATTCGTAACAACATGTGGCTTCATTCTTGACTCGTTTGAACATGGAAACAACATGTGGCTTCATTCTTGACTCATTTGAATATGGAAACAACTTGTAAACTCTTGTATGATCATTCTTGACTCGTTCGAACTTGCAAACAAGTTGTAGCTTCATTCTTGACTCATTTGAACAGGGGAAAAACTTGTAAACTCTTCTAGCGTCATTCTTGACTTGTTCGAAATTGTAAACAACTTATAGCTTCATTTTTGACTCGTTTATCATGGAAACAACTTGTAAACTCTTGTAGGACCATTCTTGGCTCATTTGAACATGAACCTAATTCGTAACAACATGTGGTTTCATTCTTGACTCGTTCGAACATGGAAACAACATGTGGCTTCATTCTTGACTCATTTGAATATGGAAACAACTTGTAAACTCTTGTATGATCATTCTTGACTCGTTCGAAATTGTAAACAACTTATATCTTCATTTTTGACTCGTTTATCATGAAAACAACTTGTAAACTCTTGTAGGACCATTCTTGGCTCATTTGAACATGAAACCAATTCATAACAATTTGAGGCTTCATTCTTGACTCATTCGAACATGGAAATAACTTGTAGCTTCATCTTGACTTGTTTGAACATGGAAACAACTTGTAACCTCTTGTAGCATTATTCTTGACTCGTTCGAGCTTGGAAATAATTTATAGCTTCATTCTCGACTCGTTTAACCGTGAAAACAACCTGTAGCTTCATTCTTGACCCGTTTCAATTTGGAAACTACTTGTAAACTCTTGTAGCATCTTTCTTGACCCGTTTCAACTTGGAAACTACTTGTAAACTCTTGTAGCATCTTTCTTGACTCGTTCGAACTTGTATCTTCATTATTGACACGTTTGCACATGGAAACAACTTGAAAACTCATGTAGGACCATTCTTGGCTTATTTTAACATGAAACGAATTCGTAAGCTTCATTCTTGAATCCGTTGAAGATGGAAACAACATAACTCTTCTGGGACCATTCTTGGCTCATTTGAACATGAACCTAATTCGTAACAACATGTGGCTTCATTCTTGACTCGTTCGAACATGGAAACAACATGTGGGTTCATTCTTGACTCATTTGAATATGGAAACAACTTGTAAACTCTTGTATGATCATTCTTGACTCGTTCGAACTTGCAAACAAGTTGTAGCTTCATTCTTGACTCATTTGAACAGGGGAAAAACTTGTAAACTCTTCTAGAGTCATTCTTGACTTGTTCGAAATTGTAAACAACTTACAGCTTCATTTTTGACACGTTTATCATGGAAACAACTTGTAAAGTCTTGTAGGACCATTCTTGGCTCATTTGAACATGAAACCAATTCGTAACAATTTGAGGCTTCATTCTTGACTCGTTCGAACATGAAAATAACTTGTAGCTTCATCTTGACTTGTTTGAACATGGAAACAACTTGTAACCTCTTGTAGCATTATTCTTGACTCGTTCGAGCTTGGAAACAACTTATAGCTTCATTCTCGACTAGTTTAACCGTGAAAACAACCTGTAGATTCATTCTTGACCCGTTTCAACTTGGAAACTACTTGTAAACTCTTGTAGCATCTTTCTTGACTCGTTCGAACTTGTATCTTCATTATTGACTCGTTTGCACATGGAAACAACTTGAAAACTCATGTAGGACCATTCTTGTCTTATTTTAACATGAAACGAATTCGAAAGCTTCATTCTTGAATCCGTTGAAGATGGAAACAACATAACTCTTCTGGGACCATTCTTGGCTCTTTTGAACATGAACCTAATTCGTAACAACATGTGGCTTCATTCTTGACTCGTTCGAACATGGAAACAACATGTGGCTTCATTCTTGACTCATTTGAATATGGAAACAACTTGTAAACTCTTGTATGATCATTCTTGACTCGTTCGAACTTGCAAACAAGTTGTAGCTTCATTCTTGACTCATTTGAAGAGGGGAAAAACTTGTAAACTCTTCTAGCGTCATTCTTGACTTGTTCGAAATTGTAAACAACTTATAGCTTCATTTTTGATTCGTTTATCATGGAAACAACTTGTTAACTCTTGTAGGACCATTCTTGGCTCATTTGAACATGAAACCAATTCGTAACAATTTGAGGCTTCATTCTTGACTCGTTCGAACATGGAAATAACTTGTAGCTTCATCTTGATTTGTTTGAACATGGAAACAACTTGTAACCTCTTGTAGCATTATTCTTGACTCGTTCGAGCTTGGAAACAACTTATAGCTTCATTCTCGACTAGTTTAACCATGAAAACAACTTGTAGATTCATTCTTGACCCGTTTCAACTTGGAAACTACTTGTAAACTCTTGTAGCATCTTTCTTGACTCGTTCGAACTTGTATCTTCATTATTGACTCGTTTGCACATGGAAACAACTTGAAAACTCATGTAGGACCATTCTTGGCTTATTTTAACAGGAAACGAATTCGTAAGCTTCATTCTTGAATCCGTTGAAGATGGAAACAACATAACTCTTCTGGGACCATTCTTGGCTCATTTGAACATGAAACTAATTCGTAACAACATGTGGCTTCATTCTTGACTCGTTCGAACATGGAAACAACATGTGGCTTCATTCTTGACTCATTTGAATATGGAAACAACTTGTAAACTCTTGTATGATCATTCTTGACTCGTTCGAACTTGCAAACAAGTTGTAGCTTCATTCTTGACTCATTTGAACAGGGGAAAAACTTGTAAACTCTTCTAGCGTCATTCTTGACTTGTTCGAAATTGTAAACAACTTATAGCTTCATTTTTGACTCGTTTATCATGGAAACAACTTGTAAACTCTTGTAGGACCATTCTTGGCTCATTTGAACATGAACCTAATTCGTAACAACATGTGGTTTCATTCTTGACTCGTTCGAACATGGAAACAACATGTGGCTTCATTCCTGACTCATTTGAATATGGAAACAACTTGTAAACTCTTGTATGATCATTCTTGACTCGTTCGAACTTGCAAACAAGTTGTAGCTTCATTCTTGACTCATTTGAACAGGGGAAAAACTTGTAAACTCTTCTAGCGTCATTCTTGACTTGTTCGAAATTGTAAACAACTTATAGCTTCATTTTTGATTCGTTTATCATGGAAACAACTTGTTAACTCTTGTAGGACCATTCTTGGCTCATTTGAACATGAAACCAATTCGTAACAATTTGAGGCTTCATTCTTGACTCGTTCGAACATGGAAATAACTTGTAGCTTCATCTTGACTTGTTTGAACATGGAAACAACTTGTAACCTCTTGTAGCATTATTCTTGACTCGTTCGAGCTTGGAAACAACTTATAGCTTCATTCTCGACTAGTTTAACAGTGAAAACAACTTGTAGATTCATTCTTGACCCGTTTCAACTTGGAAACTACTTGTAAACTCTTGTAGCATCTTTCTTGACTCGTTCGAACTTGTATTTTCATTATTGACTCGTTTGCACATGGCAACAACTTGAAAACTCATGTAGGACCATTCTTGGCTTATTTTAACATGAAACGAATTCGTAAGCTTCATTCTTGAATCCGTTGAAGATGGAAACAACATAACTCTTCTGGGACCATTCTTGGCTCTTTTGAACATGAACCTAATTCGTAACAACATGTGGCTTCATTCTTGACTCGTTCGAACATGGAAACAACATGTGGCTTCATTCTTGACTTATTTGAATATGGAAACAACTTGTAAACTCTTGTATGATCATTCTTGACTCGTTCGAACTTGCAAACAAGTTGTAGCTTCATTCTTGACTCATTTGAACAGGGGAAAAACTTGTAAACTCTTCTAGCGTCATTCTTGACTTGTTCGAAATTGTAAACAACTTATATCTTCATTTTTGTCTCGTTTATCATGGAAACAACTTGTAAACTCTTGTAGGACCATTCTTGGCTCATTTGAACATGAAACCAATTCATAACAATTTGAGGCTTCATTCTTGACTCATTCGAACATGGAAATAACTTGTAGCTTCATCTTGACTTGTTTGAACATGGAAACAACTTGTAACCTCTTGTAGCATTATTCTTGACTCGTTCGAGCTTGGAAACAACTTATAGCTTCATTCTCGACTAGTTTAACCGTGAAAACAACCTGTAGATTCATTCTTGACCCGTTTCAACTTGGAAACTACTTGTAAACTCTTGTAGCATCTTTCTTGACTCGTTCGAACTTGTATCTTCATTATTGACTCGTTTGCACATGGAAACAACTTGAAAACTCATGTAGGACCATTCTTGTCTTATTTTAACATGAAACGAATTCGAAAGCTTCATTCTTGAATCCGTTGAAGATGGAAACAACATAACTCTTCTGGGACCATTCTTGGCTCTTTTGAACATGAACCTAATTCGTAACAACATGTGGCTTCATTCTTGACTCGTTCGAACATGGAAACAACATGTGGCTTCATTCTTGACTCATTTGAATATGGAAACAACTTGTAAACTCTTGTATGATCATTCTTGACTCGTTCGAACTTGCAAACAAGTTGTAGCTTCATTCTTGACTCATTTGAACAGGGGAAAAACTTGTAAACTCTTCTAGCGTCATTCTTGACTTGTTCGAAATTGTAAACAACTTATAGCTTCATTTTTGATTCGTTTATCATGGAAACAACTTGTTAACTCTTGTAGGACCATTCTTGGCTCATTTGAACATGAAACCAATTCGTAACAATTTGAGGCTTCATTCTTGACTCGTTCGAACATGGAAATAACTTGTAGCTTCATCTTGATTTGTTTGAACATGGAAACAACTTGTAACCTCTTGTAGCATTATTCTTGACTCGTTCGAGCTTGGAAACAACTTATAGCTTCATTCTCGACTAGTTTAACCGTGAAAACAACTTGTAGATTCATTCTTGACCCGTTTCAACTTGGAAACTACTTGTAAACTCTTGTAGCATCTTTCTTGACTCGTTCGAACTTGTATCTTCATTATTGACTCGTTTGCACATGGAAACAACTTGAAAACTCATGTAGGACCATTCTTGGCTTATTTTAACAGGAAACGAATTCGTAAGCTTCATTCTTGAATCCGTTGAAGATGGAAACAACATAACTCTTCTGGGACCATTCTTGGCTCATTTGAACATGAAACAAATTCGTAACAACATGTGGCTTCATTCTTGACTCGTTCGAACATGGAAACAACATGTGGCTTCATTCTTGACTCATTTGAATATGGAAACAACTTGTAAACTCTTGTATGATCATTCTTGACTCGTTCGAACTTGCAAACAAGTTGTAGCTTCATTCTTGACTCATTTGAACAGGGGAAAAACTTGTAAACTCTTCTAGCGTCATTCTTGACTTGTTCGAAATTGTAAACAACTTATAGCTTCATTTTTGACTCGTTTATCATGGAAACAACTTGTAAACTCTTGTAGGACCATTCTTGGCACATTTGAACATGAACCTAATTCGTAACAACATGTGGTTTCATTCTTGACTCGTTCGAACATGGAAACAACATGTGGCTTCATTCTTGACTCATTTGAATATGGAAACAACTTGTAAACTCTTGTATGATCATTCTTGACTCGTTCGAACTTGCAAACAAGTTGTAGCTTCATTCTTGACTCATTTGAACAGGGGAAAAACTTGTAAACTCTTCTAGCGTCATTCTTGAATTGTTCGAAATTGTAAACAACTTATAGCTTCATTTTTGATTCGTTTATCATGGAAACAACTTGTTAACTCTTGTAGGACCATTCTTGGCTCATTTGAACATGAAACCAATTCGTAACAATTTGAGGCTTCATTCTTGACTCGTTCGAACATGGAAATAACTTGTAGCTTCATCTTGATTTGTTTGAACATGGAAACAACTTGTAACCTCTTGTAGCATTATTCTTGACTCGTTCGAGCTTGGAAATAACTTATAGCTTCATTCTCGACTAGTTTAACCGTGAAAACAACTTGTAGATTCATTCTTGACCCGTTTCAACTTGGAAACTACTTGTAAACTCTTGTAGCATCTTTCTTGACTCGTTCGAACTTGTATCTTCATTATTGACTCGTTTGCACATGGAAACAACTTGAAAACTCATGTAGGACCATTCTTGGCTTATTTTAACAGGAAACGAATTCGTAAGCTTCATTCTTGAATCCGTTGAAGATGGAAACAACATAACTCTTCTGGGACCATTCTTGGCTCATTTGAACATGAAACTAATTCGTAACAACATGTGGCTTCATTCTTGACTCGTTCGAACATGGAAACAACATGTGGCTTCATTCTTGACTCATTTGAATATGGAAACAACTTGTAAACTCTTGTATGATCATTCTTGACTCGTTCGAACTTGCAAACAAGTTGTAGCTTCATTCTTGACTCATTTGAACAGGGGAAAAACTTGTAAACTCTTCTAGCGTCATTCTTGACTTGTTCGAAATTGTAAACAACTTATAGCTTCATTTTTGACTCGTTTATCATGGAAACAACTTGTAAACTCTTGTAGGACCATTCTTGGCTCATTTGAACATGAACCGAATTCGTAACAACATGTGGTTTCCTTCTTGACTCGTTCGAACATGGAAACAACATGTGGCTTCATTCTTGACTCATTTGAATATGGAAACAACTTGTAAACTCTTGTATGATCATTCTTGACTCGTTCGAACTTGCAAACAAGTTGTAGCTTCATTCTTGACTCATTTGAACAGGGGAAAACCTTGTAAACTCTTCTAGCGTCATTCTTGACTTGTTCGAAATTGTAAACAACTTATAGCTTCATTTTTGATTCGTTTATCATGGAAACAACTTGTTAACTCTTGTAGGACCATTCTTGGCTCATTTGAACATGAAACCAATTCGTAACAATTTGAGGCTTCATTCTTGACTCGTTCGAACATGGAAATAACTTGTAGCTTCATCTTGACTTGTTTGAACATGGAAACAACTTGTAACCTCTTGTAGCATTATTCTTGACTCGTTCGAGCTTGGAAACAACTTATAGCTTCATTCTCGACTAGTTTAACAGTGAAAACAACTTGTAGATTCATTCTTGACCCGTTTCAACTTGGAAACTACTTGTAAACTCTTGTAGCATCTTTCTTGACTCGTTCGAACTTGTATTTTCATTATTGACTCGTTTGCACATGGAAACAACTTGAAAACTCATGTAGGACCATTCTTGGCTTATTTTAACATGAAACGAATTCGTAAGCTTCATTCTTGAATCCGTTGAAGATGGAAACAACATAACTCTTCTGGGACCATTCTTGGCTCTTTTGAACATGAACCTAATTCGTAACAACATGTGGCTTCATTCTTGACTCGTTCGAACATGGAAACAACATGTGGCTTCATTCTTGACTTATTTGAATATGGAAACAACTTGTAAACTCTTGTATGATCATTCTTGACTCGTTCGAACTTGCAAACAAGTTGTAGCTTCATTCTTGACTCATTTGAACAGGGGAAAAACTTAAAAACTCTTCTAGCGTCATTCTTGACTTGTTCGAAATTGTAAACAACTTATATCTTCATTTTTGTCTCGTTTATCATGGAAACAACTTGTAAACTCTTGTAGGACCATTCTTGGCTCATTTGAACATGAAACCAATTCATAACAATTTGAGGCTTCATTCTTGACTCATTCGAACATGGAAATAACTTGTAGCTTCATCTTGACTTGTTTGAACATGGAAACAACTTGTAACCTCTTGTAGCATTATTCTTGACTCGTTCGAGCTTGGAAATAATTTATAGCTTCATTCTCGACTCGTTTAACCGTGAAAACAACCTGTAGCTTCATTCTTGACCCGTTTCAATTTGGAAACTACTTGTAAACTCTTGTAGCATCTTTCTTGACCCGTTTCAACTTGGAAACTACTTGTAAACTCTTGTAGCATCTTTCTTGACTCGTTCGAACTTGTATCTTCATTATTGACTCGTTTGCACATGGAAACAACTTGAAAACTCATGTAGGACCATTCTTGGCTTATTTTAACATGAAACGAATTCGTAAGCTTCATTCTTGAATCCGTTGAAGATGGAAACAACATAACTCTTCTGGGACCATTCTTGGCTCATTTGAACATGAACCTAATTCGTAACAACATGTGGCTTCATTCTTGACTCGTTCGAACATGGAAACAACATGTGGCTTCATTCTTGACTCATTTGAATATGGAAACAACTTGTAAACTCTTGTATGATCATTCTTGACTCGTTCGAACTTGCAAACAAGTTGTAGCTTCATTCTTGACTCATTTGAACAGGGGAAAAACTTGTAAACTCTTCTAGAGTCATTCTTGACTTGTTCGAAATTGTAAACAACTTACAGCTTCATTTTTGACTCGTTTATCATGGAAACAACTTGTAAAGTCTTGTAGGACCATTCTTGGCTCATTTGAACATGAAACCAATTCGTAACAATTTGAGGCTTCATTCTTGACTCGTTCGAACATGGAAATAACTTGTAGCTTCATCTTGACTTGTTTGAACATGGAAACAACTTGTAACCTCTTGTAGCATTATTCTTGACTCGTTCGAGCTTGGAAACAACTTATACCTTCATTCTCGACTAGTTTAACCGTGAAAACAACCTGTAGATTCATTCTTGACCCGTTTGAACTTGGAAACTACTTGTAAACTCTTGTAGCATCTTTCTTGACTCGTTCGAACTTGTATCTTCATTATTGACTCGTTTGCACATGGAAACAACTTGAAAACTCATGTAGGACCATTCTTGTCTTATTTTAACATGAAACGAATTCGTAAGCTTCATTCTTGAATCCGTTGAAGATGGAAACAACATAACTCTTCTGGGACCATTCTTGGCTCTTTTGAACATGAACCTAATTCGTAACAACATGTGGCTTCATTCTTGACTCGTTCGAACATGGAAACAACATGTGGCTTCATTCTTGACTCATTTGAATATGGAAACAACTTGTAAACTCTTGTATGATAATTCTTGACTCGTTCGAACTTGCAAACAAGTTGTAGCTTCATTCCTGACTCATTTGAACAGGGAAAAAACTTGTAAACTCTTCCAGCGTCATTCTTGACTTGTTCGAATTGTAAACAACTTATAGCTTCATTTTTGACTCGTTTATCATGGAAACAACTTGTAAACTCTTGTAGGACCATTCTTGGCTCATTTGAACATGAAACCAATTCGTAACAATTTGAGGCTTCATTCTTGACTCGTTCAAACATGGAAATAACTTGTAGCTTCATCTTGACTTGTTTGAACATGGAAACAACTTGTAACCTCTTGTAGCATTATTCTTGACTCGTTCGAGCTTGGAAACAACTTATACCTTCATTCTCGACTAGTTTAACCGTGAAAACAACCTGTAGATTCATTCTTGACCCGTTTGAACTTGGAAACTACTTGTAAACTCTTGTAGCATCTTTCTTGACTCGTTCGAACTTGTATCTTCATTATTGACTCGTTTGCACATGGAAACAACTTGAAAACTCATGTAGGACCATTCTTGTCTTATTTTAACATGAAACGAATTCGTAAGCTTCATTCTTGAATCCGTTGAAGATGGAAACAACATAACTCTTCTGGGACCATTCTTGGCTCTTTTGAACATGAACCTAATTCGTAACAACATGTGGCTTCATTCTTGACTCGTTCGAACATGGAAACAACATGTGGCTTCATTCTTGACTCATTTGAATATGGAAACAACTTGTAAACTCTTGTATGATAATTCTTGACTCGTTCGAACTTGCAAACAAGTTGTAGCTTCATTCCTGACTCATTTGAACAGGGAAAAAACTTGTAAACTCTTCCAGCGTCATTCTTGACTTGTTCGAATTGTAAACAACTTATAGCTTCATTTTTGACTCGTTTATCATGGAAACAACTTGTAAACTCTTGTAGGACCATTCTTGGCTCATTTGAACATGAAACCAATTCGTAACAATTTGAGGCTTCATTCTTGACTCGTTCAAACATGGAAATAACTTGTAGCTTCATCTTGACTTGTTTGAACATGGAAACAACTTGTAACCTCTTGTAGCATTTTTCTTGACTCGTTCGAGCTTGGAAACAACTTATAGCTTCATTCTCGACTAGTTTAACTGTGAAAACAACTTGTAGATTCATTCTTGACCCGTTTCAACTTGGAAACTACTTGTAAACTCTTGTAGCATCTTTCTTGACTCGTTCGAACTTGTATCTTCATTATTGACTCGTTTGCACATGGAAACAACTTGAAAACTCATGTAGGACCATTCTTGGCTTATTTTAACAGGAAACGAATTCGTAAGCTTCATTCTTGAATCCGTTGAAGATGGAAACAACATAACTCTTCTAGGACCATTCTTGGCTCATTTGAACATGAACCTAATTCGTAACAACATGTGGCTTCATTCTTGACTCGTTCGAACATGGAAACAACATGTGGCTTCATTCTTGACTCATTTGAATATGGAAACAACTTGTAAACTCTTGTATGATCATTCTTGACTCGTTCGAACTTGCAAACAAGTTGTAGCTTCATTCTTAACTCATTTGAACAGGGGAAAAACTTGTAAACTCTTCTAGCGTCATTCTTGACTTGTTCGAAATTGTAAACAACTTATAGCTTCATTTTTGACTCGTTTATCATGGAAACAACTTGTAAACTCTTGTAGGACCATTCTTGGCTCATTTGAACATGAACCTAATTCGTAACAACATGTGGTTTCATTCTTGACTCGTTCGAACATGGAAACAACATGTGGCTTCATTCTTGACTCATTTGAATATGGAAACAACTTGTAAACTCTTGTATGATCATTCTTGACTCGTTCGAACTTGCAAACAAGTTGTAGCTTCATTCCTGACTCATTTGAACAAGGAAAAAACTTGTAAACTCTTCTAGCGTCATTCTTGACTTGTTCGAAATTGTAAACAACTTATAGCTTCATTTTTTATTCGTTTATCATGGAAACAACTTGTAAACTCTTGTAGGACCATTCTTGGCTCATTTGAACATGAAACCAATTCGTAACAATTTGAGGCTTCATTCTTGACTCGTTCGAACATGGAAATAACTTGTAGCTTCATCTTGACTTGTTTGAACATGGAAACAACTTGTAACCTCTTGTAGCATTATTCTTGACTCGTTCGAGCTTGGAAACAACTTATACCTTCATTCTCGACTAGTTTAACCGTGAAAACAACCTGTAGATTCATTCTTGACCCGTTTGAACTTGGAAACTACTTGTAAACTCTTGTAGCATCTTTCTTGACTCGTTCGAACTTGTATCTTCATTATTGACTCGTTTGCACATGGAAACAACTTGAAAACTCATGTAGGACCATTCTTGTCTTATTTTAACATGAAACGAATTCGTAAGCTTCATTCTTGAATCTGTTGAAGATGGAAACAACATAACTCTTCTGGGACCATTCTTGGCTCTTTTGAACATGAACCTAATTCGTTACAACATGTGGCTTCATTCTTGACTCGTTCGAACATGGAAACAACATGTGGCTTCATTCTTGACTCATTTGAATATGGAAACAACTTGTAAACTCTTGTATGATAATTCTTGACTCGTTCGAACTTGCAAACAAGTTGTAGCTTCATTCCTGACTCATTTGAACAGGGAAAAAACTTGTAAACTCTTCCAGCGTCATTCTTGACTTGTTCGAATTGTAAACAACTTATAGCTTCATTTTTGACTCGTTTATCATGGAAACAACTTGTAAACTCTTGTAGGACCATTCTTGGCTCATTTGAACATGAAACCAATTCGTAACAATTTGAGGCTTCATTCTTGACTCGTTCAAACATGGAAATAACTTGTAGCTTCATCTTGACTTGTTTGAACATGGAAACAACTTGTAACCTCTTGTAGCATTTTTCTTGACTCGTTCGAGCTTGGAAACAACTTATAGCTTCATTCTCGACTAGTTTAACTGTGAAAACAACTTGTAGATTCATTCTTGACCCGTTTCAACTTGGAAACTACTTGTAAACTCTTGTAGCATCTTTCTTGACTCGTTCGAACTTGTATCTTCATTATTGACTCGTTTGCACATGGAAACAACTTGAAAACTCATGTAGGACCATTCTTGGCTTATTTTAACAGGAAACGAATTCGTAAGCTTCATTCTTGAATCCGTTGAAGATGGAAACAACATAACTCTTCTAGGACCATTCTTGGCTCATTTGAACATGAACCTAATTCGTAACAACATGTGGCTTCATTCTTGACTCGTTCGAACATGGAAACAACATGTGGCTTCATTCTTGACTCATTTGAATATGGAAACAACTTGTAAACTCTTGTTTGATCATTCTTGACTCGTTCGAACTTGCAAACAAGTTGTAGCTTCATTCTTAACTCATTTGAACAGGGGAAAAACTTGTAAACTCTTCTAGCGTCATTCTTGACTTGTTCGAAATTGTAAACAACTTATAGCTTCATTTTTGACTCGTTTATCATGGAAACAACTTGTAAACTCTTGTAGGACCATTCTTGGCTCATTTGAACATGAAACCAATTCGTGACAATTTGAGGCTTCATTCTTGACTCGTTCGAACATGGAAACAACATGTGGCTTCATTCTTGACTCATTTGAATATGGAAACAACTTGTAAACTCTTGTATGATCATTCTTGACTCGTTCGAACTTGCAAACAAGTTGTAGCTTCATTCCTGACTCATTTGAACAAGGAAAAAACTTGTAAACTCTTCTAGCGTCATTCTTGACTTGTTCGAAATTGTAAACAACTTATAGCTTCATTTTTTATTCGTTTATCATGGAAACAACTTGTAAACTCTTGTAGGACCATTCTTGGCTCATTTGAACATGAAACCAATTCGTAACAATTTGAGGCTTCATTCTTGACTCGTTCGAACATGGAAATAACTTGTAGCTTCATCTTGACTTGTTTGAACATGGAAACAACTTGTAACCTCTTGTAGCATTATTCTTGACTCGTTCGAGCTTGGAAACAACTTATAGCTTCATTCTCGACTAGTTTAACCGTGAAAACAACTTGTAGATTCATTCTTGACCCGTTTCAACTTGGAAACTACTTGTAAACTCTTGTAGCATCTTTCTTGACTCGTTCGAACTTGTATCTTCATTATTGACTCGTTTGCACATGGAAACAACTTGAAAACTCATGTAGGACCATTCTTGGCTTATTTTAACATGAAACGAATTCGTAAGCTTCATTCTTGAATCCGTTGAAGATGGAAACAACATAACTCTTCTGGGACCATTCTTGGCTCTTTTGAACATGAACCTAATTCGTAACAACATGTGGCTTCATTCTTGACTCGTTCGAACATGGAAACAACATGTGGCTTCATTCTTGACTCATTTGAATATGGAAACAACTTGTAAACTCTTGTATGATCATTCTTGACTCGTTCGAACTTGCAAACAAGTTGTAGCTTCATTCCTGACTCATTTGAACAGGGAAAAAACTTGTAAACTCTTCCAGCGTCATTCTTGACTTGTTCGAAATTGTAAACAACTTATAGCTTCATTTTTGACTCGTTTATCATGGAAACAACTTGTAAAGTCTTGTAGGACCATTCTTGGCTCATTTGAACATGAAACCAATTCGTAACAATTTGAGGCTTCATTCTTGACTCGTTCGAACATGGAAATAACTTGTAGCTTCATCTTGACTTGTTTGAACATGGAAACAACTTGTAACCTCTTGTAGCATTATTCTTGACTCGTTCGAGCTTGGAAACAACTTATAGCTTCATTCTCGACTAGTTTAACCGTGAAAACAACCTGTAGATTCATTCTTGACCCGTTTCAACTTGGAAACTACTTGTAAACTCTTGTAGCATCTTTCTTGACTCGTTCGAACTTGTATCTTCATTATTGACTCGTTTGCACATGGAAACAACTTGAAAACTCATGTAGGACCATTCTTGTCTTATTTTAACATGAAACGAATTCGTAAGCTTCATTCTTGAATCCGTTGAAGATGGAAACAACATAACTTTTCTGGGACCATTCTTGGCTCTTTTGAACATGAACCTAATTCGTAACAACATGTGGCTTCATTCTTGACTCGTTCGAATATGGAAACAACTTGTAAACTCTTGTATGATCATTCTTGACTCGTTCGAATTTGCAAACAAGTTGTAGCTTCATTCCTGACTCATTTGAACAAGGAAAAAACTTGTAAACTCTTCTAGCGTCATTCTGGACTTGTTCGAAATTGTAAACAACTTATAGCTTCGTTTTTGATTCGTTTATCATGGAAACAACTTGTAAACTCTTGTAGGACCATTCTTGGCTCATTTGAACATGAAACCAATTCGTAACAATTTGAGGCTTCATTCTTGACTCGTTCGAACATGGAAATAACTTGTAGCTTCATCTTGACTTGTTTGAACATGGAAACAACTTGTAACCTCTTGTAGCATTATTCTTGACTCGTTCGAGCTTGGAAACAACTTATAGCTTCATTCTCGACTAGTTTAACCGTGAAAACAACCTGTAGATTCATTCTTGACCCGTTTCAACTTGGAAACTACTTGTAAACTCTTGTAGCATCTTTCTTGACTCGTTCGAACTTGTATCTTCATTATTGACTCGTTTGCACATGGAAACAACTTGAAAACTCATGTAGGACCATTCTTGTCTTATTTTAACATGAAACGAATTCGTAAGCTGCATTCTTGAATCCGTTGAAGATGGAAACAACATAACTCTTCTGGGACCATTCTTGGCTCTTTTGAACATGAACCTAATTCGTAACAACATGTGGCTTCATTCTTGACTCGTTCGAACATGGAAACAACATGTGGCTTCATTCTTGACTCATTTGAATATGGAAACAACTTGTAAACTCTTGTATGATCATTCTTGACTCGTTCGAACTTGCAAACAAGTTGTAGCTTCATTCCTGACTCATTTGAACAGGGAAAAAACTTGTAAACTCTTCCAGCGTCATTCTTGACTTGTTCGAAATTGTAAACAACTTATAGCTTCATTTTTGACTCGTTTATCATGGAAACAACTTGTAAAGTCTTGTAGGACCATTCTTGGCTCATTTGAACATGAAACCAATTCATAACAATTTGAGGCTTCATTCTTGACTCGTTCGAACATGGAAATAACTTGTAGCTTCATCTTGACTTGTTTGAACATGGAAACAACTTGTAACCTCTTGTAGCATTATTCTTGACTCGTTCGAGCTTGGAAACAACTTATAGCTTCATTCTCGACTAGTTTAACCGTGAAAACAACCTGTAGAAGAGTTTACAAGTTATTTGCATGTTCAAATGAGTCAAGGATGAAGCTACAACTTGTTTGCAAGTTCGAACGAGTCAAGAATGATCATACAAGAGTTTACAAGTTGTTTCCATATTCAAATGAGTCAAGAATGAAGCCACAAGTTCTTTCCATGTTCGAACGAGTCAAGAATGAAGCCACATGTTGTTACGAATTAGGTTCATGATCAAATGAGCCAAGAATGGTCCCATAAGAGTTATGTTGTTTCCACGTTCAACGGAGTCAAGAATGAAGCTTACGATTTCGTTTCATGTTAAAATAAGCCAAGAATGGTCCTACATGAGTTTACAAGTTGTTTCCATGTGCAAACGAGTCAATAATGAAGATACAAGTCCGAACGAGTCAAGAAACATGCTACAATAGTTTACAAGTAGTTTCCAAGTTCAAACGGGACAAGAATGAAGCTACAAGTTGTTTTCATGGTTAAATTAGTCGAGAATGAAGCTATAAGTTGTTTCCAAGCTCGAACGAGTCAAGAATAATGCTACAAGAGGTTACAAGTTGTTTCCATGTTCAAACAAGTCAAGATGAAGCTACAAGTTATTTCCATGTTCGAACGAGTCAAGAATGAAGCCTCAAATTGTTACGAATTGGTTTCATGTTCGAATGAGCCAAGAATGGTCCCACAAGAGTTTACAAGTTGTTTCCATGATAAACGAGTCAAAAATGAAGCTATAAGTTGTTTTCAAGTTCAAACATGTCAAGAATGATGCTAGAAGAGTTTACAAGTTATTTGCATCTTCAAATGAGTCAAGGATGAAGCTACAACTTGTTTGCAAGTTCGAACGAGTCAAGAATGATCATACAAGAGTTTACAAGTTGTTTCCATATTCAAATGAGTCAAGAATGAAGCCACAAGTTCTTTCCATGTTCGAACGAGTCAAGAATGAAGCCACATGTTGTTACGAATTAGGTTCATGATCAAATGAGCCAAGAATGGTCCCATAAGAGTTATGTTGTTTCCACGTTCAACGGAGTCAAGAATGAAGCTTACGATTTCGTTTCATGTTAAAATAAGCCAAGAATGGTCCTACATGAGTTTACAAGTTGTTTCCATGTGCAAACGAGTCAATAATGAAGATACAAGTTCGAACGAGTCAAGAAACATGCTACAATAGTTTACAAGTAGTTTCCAAGTTCAAACGGGACAAGAATGAAGCTACAAGTTGTTTTCACGGTTAAATTAGTCGAGAATGAAGCTATAAGTTGTTTCCAAGCTCGAACGAGTCAAGAATAATGCTACAAGAGGTTACAAGTTGTTTCCATGTTCAAACAAGTCAAGATGAAGCTACAAGTTATTTCCATGTTCGAACGAGTCAAGAATGAAGCCTCAAATTGTTACGAATTGGTTTCATGTTCGAATGAGCCAAGAATGATCCCACAAGAGTTTACAAGTTGTTTCCATGATAAACGAGTCAAAAATGAAGCTATAAGTTGTTTTCAAGTTCAAACATGTCAAGAATGATGCTAGAAGAGTTTACAAGTTATTTGCATGTTCAAATGAGTCAAGGATGAAGCTACAACTTGTTTGCAAGTTCGAACGAGTCAAGAATGATCATACAAGAGTTTACAAGTTGTTTCCATATTCAAATGAGTCAAGAATGAAGCCACAAGTTCTTTCCATGTTCGAACGAGTCAAGAATGAAGCCACATGTTGTTACGAATTAGGTTCATGATCAAATGAGCCAAGAATGGTCCCATAAGAGTTATGTTGTTTCCACGTTCAACGGAGTCAAGAATGAAGCTTACGATTTCGTTTCATGTTAAAATAAGCCAAGAATGGTCCTACATGAGTTTACAAGTTGTTTCCATGTGCAAACGAGTCAATAATGAAGATACAAGTTCGAACGAGTCAAGAAACATGCTACAATAGTTTACAAGTAGTTTCCAAGTTCAAACGGGACAAGAATGAAGCTACAAGTTGTTTTCACGGTTAAATTAGTCGAGAATGAAGCTATAAGTTGTTTCCAAGCTCGAACGAGTCAAGAATAATGCTACAAGAGGTTACAAGTTGTTTCCATGTTCAAATAAGCCAAGATGAAGCTACAAGTTATTTCCATGTTCGAACGAGTCAAGAATGAAGCCTCAAATTGTTACGAATTGGTTTCATGTTCGAATGAGCCAAGAATGGTCCCACAAGAGTTTACAAGTTGTTTCCATGATAAACGAGTCAAAAATGAAGCTATAAGTTGTTTTCAAGTTCAAACATGTCAAGAATGATGCTAGAAGAGTTTACAAGTTATTTGCATGTTCAAATGAGTCAAGGATGAAGCTACAACTTGTTTGCAAGTTCGAACGAGTCAAGAATGATCATACAAGAGTTTACAAGTTGTTTCCATATTCAAATGAGTCAAGAATGAAGCCACAAGTTCTTTCCATGTTCGAACGAGTCAAGAATGAAGCCACATGTTGTTACGAATTAGGTTCATGATCAAATGAGCCAAGAATGGTCCCATAAGAGTTATGTTGTTTCCACGTTCAACGGAGTCAAGAATGAAGCTTACGATTTCGTTTCATGTTAAAATAAGCCAAGAATGGTCCTACATGAGTTTACAAGTTGTTTCCATGTGCAAACGAGTCAATAATGAAGATACAAGTCCGAACGAGTCAAGAAACATGCTACAAGAGTTTACAAGTAGTTTCCAAGTTCAAACGGGACAAGAATGAAGCTACAAGTTGTTTTCACGGTTAAACGAGTCGAGAATGAAGCTATAAGTTGTTTCCAAGCTCGAACGAGTCAAGAATAATGCTACAAGAGGTTACAAGTTGTTTCCATGTTCAAACAAGTCAAGATGAAGCTACAAGTTATTTCCATGTTCGAACGAGTCAAGAATGAAGCCTCAAATTGTTACGAATTGGTTTCATGTTCGAATGAGCCAAGAATGGTCCCACAAGAGTTTACAAGTTGTTTCCATGATAAACGAGTCAAAAATGAAGCTATAAGTTGTTTTCAAGTTCAAACATGTCAAGAATGATGCTAGAAGAGTTTACAAGTTATTTGCATGTTCAAATGAGTCAAGGATGAAGCTACAACTTGTTTGCAAGTTCGAACGAGTCAAGAATGATCATACAAGAGTTTACAAGTTGTTTCCATATTCAAATGAGTCAAGAATGAAGCCACAAGTTCTTTCCATGTTCGAACGAGTCAAGAATGAAGCCACATGTTGTTACGAATTAGGTTCATGATCAAATGAGCCAAGAATGGTCCCATAAGAGTTATGTTGTTTCCACGTTCAACGGAGTCAAGAATGAAGCTTACGATTTCGTTTCATGTTAAAATAAGCCAAGAATGGTCCTACATGAGTTTACAAGTTGTTTCCATGTGCAAACGAGTCAATAATGAAGATACAAGTTCGAACGAGTCAAGAAACATGCTACAATAGTTTACAAGTAGTTTCCAAGTTCAAACGGGACAAGAATGAAGCTACAAGTTGTTTTCACGGTTAAATTAGTCGAGAATGAAGCTATAAGTTGTTTCCAAGCTCGAACGAGTCAAGAATAATGCTACAAGAGGTTACAAGTTGTTTCCATGTTCAAACAAGTCAAGATGAAGCTACAAGTTATTTCCATGTTCGAACGAGTCAAGAATGAAGCCTCAAATTGTTACGAATTGGTTTCATGTTCGAATGAGCCAAGAATGGTCCCACAAGAGTTTACAAGTTGTTTCCATGATAAACGAGTCAAAAATGAAGCTATAAGTTGTTTTCAAGTTCAAACATGTCAAGAATGATGCTAGAAGAGTTTACAAGTTATTTGCATGTTCAAATGAGTCAAGGATGAAGCTACAACTTGTTTGCAAGTTCGAACGAGTCAAGAATGATCATACAAGAGTTTACAAGTTGTTTCCATATTCAAATGAGTCAAGAATGAAGCCACAAGTTCTTTCCATGTTCGAACGAGTCAAGAATGAAGCCACATGTTGTTACGAATTAGGTTCATGATCAAATGAGCCAAGAATGGTCCCATAAGAGTTATGTTGTTTCCACGTTCAACGGAGTCAAGAATGAAGCTTACGATTTCGTTTCATGTTAAAATAAGCCAAGAATGGTCCTACATGAGTTTACAAGTTGTTTCCATGTGCAAACGAGTCAATAATGAAGATACAAGTTCGAACGAGTCAAGAAACATGCTACAATAGTTTACAAGTAGTTTCCAAGTTCAAACGGGACAAGAATGAAGCTACAAGTTGTTTTCACGGTTAAATTAGTCGAGAATGAAGCTATAAGTTGTTTCCAAGCTCGAACGAGTCAAGAATAATGCTACAAGAGGTTACAAGTTGTTTCCATGTTCAAATAAGTCAAGATGAAGCTACAAGTTATTTCCATGTTCGAACGAGTCAAGAATGAAGCCTCAAATTGTTACGAATTGGTTTCATGTTCGAATGAGCCAAGAATGGTCCCACAAGAGTTTACAAGTTGTTTCCATGATAAACGAGTCAAAAATGAAGCTATAAGTTGTTTTCAAGTTCAAACATGTCAAGAATGATGCTAGAAGAGTTTACAAGTTATTTGCATGTTCAAATGAGTCAAGGATGAAGCTACAACTTGTTTGCAAGTTCGAACGAGTCAAGAATGATCATACAAGAGTTTACAAGTTGTTTCCATATTCAAATGAGTCAAGAATGAAGCCACAAGTTCTTTCCATGTTCGAACGAGTCAAGAATGAAGCCACATGTTGTTACGAATTAGGTTCATGATCAAATGAGCCAAGAATGGTCCCATAAGAGTTATGTTGTTTCCACGTTCAACGGAGTCAAGAATGAAGCTTACGATTTCGTTTCATGTTAAAATAAGCCAAGAATGGTCCTACATGAGTTTACAAGTTGTTTCCATGTGCAAACGAGTCAATAATGAAGATACAAGTTCGAACGAGTCAAGAAACATGCTACAAGAGTTTACAAGTAGTTTCCAAGTTCAAACGGGTCAAGAATGATGCTACAAGTTGTTTTCACGGTTAAACTAGTCGAGAATGAAGCTATAAGTTGTTTCCAAGCTCGAACGAGTCAAGAATAATGCTACAAGAGGTTACAAGTTGTTTCCATGTTCAAACAAGTCAAGATGAAGCTACAAGTTATTTCCATGTTCGAACGAGTCAAGAATGAAGCCTCAAATTGTTACGAATTGGTTTCATGTTCGAATGAGCCAAGAATGGTCCCACAAGAGTTTACAAGTTGTTTCCATGATAAACGAGTCAAAAATGAAGCTATAAGTTGTTTTCAAGTTCAAACATGTCAAGAATGATGCTAGAAGAGTTTACAAGTTATTTGCATGTTCAAATGAGTCAAGGATGAAGCTACAACTTGTTTGCAAGTTCGAACGAGTCAAGAATGATCATACAAGAGTTTACAAGTTGTTTCCATATTCAAATGAGTCAAGAATGAAGCCACAAGTTCTTTCCATGTTCGAACGAGTCAAGAATGAAGCCACATGTTGTTACGAATTAGGTTCATGATCAAATGAGCCAAGAATGGTCCCATAAGAGTTATGTTGTTTCCACGTTCAACGGAGTCAAGAATGAAGCTTACGATTTCGTTTCATGTTAAAATAAGCCAAGAATGGTCCTACATGAGTTTACAAGTTGTTTCCATGTGCAAACGAGTCAATAATGAAGATACAAGTTCGAACGAGTCAAGAAACATGCTACAAGAGTTTACAAGTAGTTTCCAAGTTCAAACGGGTCAAGAATGATGCTACAAGTTGTTTTCACGGTTAAACTAGTCGAGAATGAAGCTATAAGTTGTTTCCAAGCTCGAACGAGTCAAGAATAATGCTACAAGAGGTTACAAGTTGTTTCCATGTTCAAACAAGTCAAGATGAAGCTACAAGTTATTTCCATGTTCGAACGAGTCAAGAATGAAGCCTCAAATTGTTACGAATTGGTTTCATGTTCGAATGAGCCAAGAATGGTCCCACAAGAGTTTACAAGTTGTTTCCATGATAAACGAGTCAAAAATGAAGCTATAAGTTATTTTCAAGTTCAAACATGTCAAGAATGATGCTAGAAGAGTTTACAAGTTATTTGCATGTTCAAATGAGTCAAGGATGAAGCTACAACTTGTTTGCAAGTTCGAACGAGTCAAGAATGATCATACAAGAGTTTACAAGTTGTTTCCATATTCAAATGAGTCAAGAATGAAGCCACAAGTTCTTTCCATGTTCGAACGAGTCAAGAATGAAGCCACATGTTGTTACGAATTAGGTTCATGATCAAATGAGCCAAGAATGGTCCCATAAGAGTTATGTTGTTTCCACGTTCAACGGAGTCAAGAATGAAGCTTACGATTTCGTTTCATGTTAAAATAAGCCAAGAATGGTCCTACATGAGTTTACAAGTTGTTTCCATGTGCAAACGAGTCAATAATGAAGATACAAGTTCGAACGAGTCAAGAAACATGCTACAAGAGTTTGCAAGTAGTTTCCAAGTTCAAACGGGTCAAGAATGAAGCTACAAGTTGTTTTCACGGTTAAACTAGTCGAGAATGAAGCTATAAGTTGTTTCCAAGCTCGAACGAGTCAAGAATAATGCTACAAGAGGTTACAAGTTGTTTCCATGTTCAAACAAGTCAAGTTGAAGCTACAAGTTATTTCCATGTTCGAACGAGTCAAAAATGAAGCCTCAAATTGTTACGAATTGGTTTCATGTTCGAATGAGCCAAGAATGGTCCTACAAGAGTTTACAAGTTGTTTCCATGATAAACGAGTAAAAAATGAAGCTATAAGTTGTTTTCAAGTTCAAACATGTCAAGAATGATGCTAGAAGAGTTTACAAGTTATTTGCATGTTCAAATGAGTCAAGGATGAAGCTACAACTTGTTTGCAAGTTCGAACGAGTCAAGAATGATCATACAAGAGTTTACAAGTTGTTTCCATATTCAAATGAGTCAAGAATGAAGCCACAAGTTCTTTCCATGTTCGAACGAGTCAAGAATGAAGCCACATGTTGTTACGAATTAGGTTCATGATCAAATGAGCCAAGAATGGTCCCATAAGAGTTATGTTGTTTCCACGTTCAACGGAGTCAAGAATGAAGCTTACGATTTCGTTTCATGTTAAAATAAGCCAAGAATGGTCCTACATGAGTTTACAAGTTGTTTCCATGTGCAAACGAGTCAATAATGAAGATACAAGTTCGAACGAGTCAAGAAACATGCTACAATAGTTTACAAGTAGTTTCCAAGTTCAAACGGGACAAGAATGAAGCTACAAGTTGTTTTCACGGTTAAACTAGTCGAGAATGAAGCTATAAGTTGTTTCCAAGCTCGAACGAGTCAAGAATAATGCTACAAGAGGTTACAAGTTGTTTCCATGTTCAAACAAGTCAAGATGAAGCTACAAGTTATTTCCATGTTCGAACGAGTCAAGAATGAAGCCTCAAATTGTTACGAATTGGTTTCATGTTCGAATGAGCCAAGAATGGTCCCACAAGAGTTTACAAGTTGTTTCCATGATAAACGAGTCAAAAATGAAGCTATAAGTTGTTTTCAAGTTCAAACATGTCAAGAATGATGCTAGAAGAGTTTACAAGTTATTTGCATGTTCAAATGAGTCAAGGATGAAGCTACAACTTGTTTGCAAGTTCGAACGAGTCAAGAATGATCATACAAGAGTTTACAAGTTGTTTCCATATTCAAATGAGTCAAGAATGAAGCCACAAGTTCTTTCCATGTTCGAACGAGTCAAGAATGAAGCCACATGTTGTTACGAATTAGGTTCATGATCAAATGAGCCAAGAATGGTCCCATAAGAGTTATGTTGTTTCCACGTTCAACGGAGTCAAGAATGAAGCTTACGATTTCGTTTCATGTTAAAATAAGCCAAGAATGGTCCTACATGAGTTTACAAGTTGTTTCCATGTGCAAACGAGTCAATAATGAAGATACAAGTTCGAACGAGTCAAGAAACATGCTACAAGAGTTTACAAGTAGTTTCCAAGTTCAAACGGGTCAAGAATGAAGCTACAAGTTGTTTTCACGGTTAAACTAGTCGAGAATGAAGCTATAAGTTGTTTCCAAGCTCGAACGAGTCAAGAATAATGCTACAAGAGGTTACAAGTTGTTTCCATGTTCAAACAAGTCAAGATGAAGCTACAAGTTATTTCCATGTTCGAACGAGTCAAAAATGAAGCCTCAAATTGTTACGAATTGGTTTCATGTTCGAATGAGCCAAGAATGGTCCTACAAGAGTTTACAAGTTGTTTCCATGATAAACGAGTCAAAAATGAAGCTATAAGTTGTTTTCAAGTTCAAACATGTCAAGAATGATGCTAGAAGAGTTTACAAGTTATTTGCATGTTCAAATGAGTCAAGGATGAAGCTACAACTTGTTTGCAAGTTCGAACGAGTCAAGAATGATCATACAAGAGTTTACAAGTTGTTTCCATATTCAAATGAGTCAAGAATGAAGCCACAAGTTCTTTCCATGTTCGAACGAGTCAAGAATGAAGCCACATGTTGTTACGAATTAGGTTCATGTTCAAATGAGCCAAGAATGGTCCCAGAAGAGTTATGTTGTTTCCAAGTTCAACGGAGTGAAGAATGTAGCTTACGAATTCGTTTCATGTTAAAATAAGCTAAGAATTGTCCTACATCAGTTTACAAGTTTTTTCCATGTGCAAACGAGTCAATAATGAAGATACAAGTTCGAACGAGTCAAGAAACATGCTACAAGAGTTTACAAGTAGTTTCCAAGTTCAAACGGGACAAGAATGAAGCTACAAGTTGTTTTCACGGTTAAACGAGTCGAGAATCAAGCTATAAGTTGTTTCCTAGCTCGAACGAGTCAAGAATAATGCTACAAGAGGTTACAAGTTGTTTCCAAGTTCAAACAAGTCAAGATGAAGCTACAAGTTATTTCCAAGTTCGAACGAGTCAAAAATGAAGCCTCAAATTGTTACGAATTGGTTTCATGTTCGAATGAGCCAAGAATGGTCCTACAAGAGTTTACAAGTTGTTTCCATGATAAACGAGTCAAAAATGAAGCTATAAGTTGTTTTCAAGTTCAAACATGTCAAGAATGATGCTAGAAGAGTTTACAAGTTATTTGCATGTTCAAATGAGTCAAAGATGAAGCTACAACTTGTTTGCAAGTTCGAACGAGTCAAGAATGATCATACAAGAGTTTACAAGTTGTTTCCATATTCAAATGAGTCAAGAATGAAGCCACAAGTTCTTTCCATGTTCGAACGAGTCAAGAATGAAGCCACATGTTGTTACGAATTAGGTTCATGATCAAATGAGCCAAGAATGGTCCCATAAGAGTTATGTTGTTTCCACGTTCAACGGAGTCAAGAATGAAGCTTACGATTTCGTTTCATGTTAAAATAAGCCAAGAATGGTCCTACATGAGTTTACAAGTTGTTTCCATGTGCAAACGAGTCAATAATGAAGATACAAGTTCGAACGAGTCAAGAAACATGCTACAAGAGTTTACAAGTAGTTTCCAAGTTCAAACGGGACAAGAATGAAGCTACAAGTTGTTTTCACGGTTAAACTAGTCGAGAATGAAGCTATAAGTTGTTTCCAAGCTCGAACGAGTCAAGAATAATGCTACAAGAGGTTACAAGTTGTTTCCATGTTCAAACAAGTCAAGATGAAGCTACAAGTTATTTCCATGTTCGAACGAGTCAAAAATGAAGCCTCAAATTGTTACGAATTGGTTTCATGTTCGAATGAGCCAAGAATGGTCCTACAAGAGTTTACAAGTTGTTTCCATGATAAACGAGTCAAAAATGAAGCTATAAGTTGTTTTCAAGTTCAAACATGTCAAGAATGATGCTAGAAGAGTTTACAAGTTATTTGCATGTTCAAATGAGTCAAGGATGAAGCTACAACTTGTTTGCAAGTTCGAACGAGTCAAGAATGATCATACAAGAGTTTACAAGTTGTTTCCATATTCAAATGAGTCAAGAATGAAGCCACAAGTTCTTTCCATGTTCGAACGAGTCAAGAATGAAGCCACATGTTGTTACGAATTAGGTTCATGTTCAAATGAGCCAAGAATGGTCCCAAAAGAGTTATGTTGTTTCCATGTTCAACGGAGTGAAGAATGTAGCTTACGAATTCGTTTCATGTTAAAATAAGCTAAGAATTGTCCTACATCAGTTTACAAGTTTTTTCCATGTGCAAACGAGTCAATAATGAAGATACAAGTTCGAACGAGTCAAGAAACATGCTACAAGAGTTTACAAGTAGTTTCCAAGTTCAAACGGGACAAGAATGAAGCTACAAGTTGTTTTCACGGTTAAACGAGTCGAGAATCAAGCTATAAGTTGTTTCCTAGCTCGAACGAGTCAAGAATAATGCTACAAGAGGTTACAAGTTGTTTCCAAGTTCAAACAAGTCAAGATGAAGCTACAAGTTATTTCCATGTTCGAACGAGTCAAAAATGAAGCCTCAAATTGTTACGAATTGGTTTCATGTTCGAATGAGCCAAGAATGGTCCTACAAGAGTTTACAAGTTGTTTCCATGATAAACGAGTCAAAAATGAAGCTATAAGTTGTTTTCAAGTTCAAACATGTCAAGAATGATGCTAGAAGAGTTTACAAGTTATTTGCATGTTCAAATGAGTCAAGGATGAAGCTACAACTTGTTTGCAAGTTCGAACGAGTCAAGAATGATCATACAAGAGTTTACAAGTTGTTTCCAAATTCAAATGAGTCAAGAATGAAGCCACAAGTTCTTTCCATGTTCGAACGAGTCAAGAATGAAGCCACATGTTGTTACGAATTAGGTTCATGATCAAATGAGCCAAGAATGGTCCCATAAGAGTTATGTTGTTTCCACGTTCAACGGAGTCAAGAATGAAGCTTACGATTTCGTTTCATGTTAAAATAAGCCAAGAATGGTCCTACATGAGTTTACAAGTTGTTTCCATGTGCAAACGAGTCAATAATGAAGATACAAGTTCGAACGAGTCAAGAAACATGCTACAATAGTTTACAAGTAGTTTCCAAGTTCAAACGGGACAAGAATGAAGCTACAAGTTGTTTTCATGGTTAAATTAGTCGAGAATGAAGCTATAAGTTGTTTCCAAGCTCGAACGAGTCAAGAATAATGCTACAAGAGGTTACAAGTTGTTTCCATGTTCAAACAAGTCAAGATGAAGCTACAAGTTATTTCCATGTTCGAACGAGTCAAGAATGAAGCCTCAAATTGTTACGAATTGGTTTCATGTTCGAATGAGCCAAGAATGGTCCCACAAGAGTTTACAAGTTGTTTCCATGATAAACGAGTCAAAAATGAAGCTATAAGTTGTTTTCAAGTTCAAACATGTCAAGAATGATGCTAGAAGAGTTTACAAGTTATTTGCATGTTCAAATGAGTCAAGGATGAAGCTACAACTTGTTTGCAAGTTCGAACGAGTCAAGAATGATCATACAAGAGTTTACAAGTTGTTTCCATATTCAAATGAGTCAAGAATGAAGCCACAAGTTCTTTCCATGTTCGAACGAGTCAAGAATGAAGCCACATGTTGTTACGAATTAGGTTCATGATCAAATGAGCCAAGAATGGTCCCATAAGAGTTATGTTGTTTCCACGTTCAACGGAGTCAAGAATGAAGCTTACGATTTCGTTTCATGTTAAAATAAGCCAAGAATGGTCCTACATGAGTTTACAAGTTGTTTCCATGTGCAAACGAGTCAATAATGAAGATACAAGTTCGAACGAGTCAAGAAACATGCTACAATAGTTTACAAGTAGTTTCCAAGTTCAAACGGGACAAGAATGAAGCTACAAGTTGTTTTCATGGTTAAATTAGTCGAGAATGAAGCTATAAGTTGTTTCCAAGCTCGAACGAGTCAAGAATAATGCTACAAGAGGTTACAAGTTGTTTCCATGTTCAAACAAGTCAAGATGAAGCTACAAGTTATTTCCATGTTCGAACGAGTCAAGAATGAAGCCTCAAATTGTTACGAATTGGTTTCATGTTCGAATGAGCCAAGAATGGTCCCACAAGAGTTTACAAGTTGTTTCCATGATAAACGAGTCAAAAATGAAGCTATAAGTTGTTTTCAAGTTCAAACATGTCAAGAATGATGCTAGAAGAGTTTACAAGTTATTTGCATGTTCAAATGAGTCAAGGATGAAGCTACAACTTGTTTGCAAGTTCGAACGAGTCAAGAATGATCATACAAGAGTTTACAAGTTGTTTCCATATTCAAATGAGTCAAGAATGAAGCCACAAGTTCTTTCCATGTTCGAACGAGTCAAGAATGAAGCCACATGTTGTTACGAATTAGGTTCATGATCAAATGAGCCAAGAATGGTCCCATAAGAGTTATGTTGTTTCCACGTTCAACGGAGTCAAGAATGAAGCTTACGATTTCGTTTCATGTTAAAATAAGCCAAGAATGGTCCTACATGAGTTTACAAGTTGTTTCCATGTGCAAACGAGTCAATAATGAAGATACAAGTTCGAACGAGTCAAGAAACATGCTACAAGAGTTTACAAGTAGTTTCCAAGTTCAAACGGGACAAGAATGAAGCTACAAGTTGTTTTCACGGTTAAACTAGTCGAGAATGAAGCTATAAGTTGTTTCCAAGCTCGAACGAGTCAAGAATAATGCTACAAGAGGTTACAAGTTGTTTCCATGTTCAAACAAGTCAAGATGAAGCTACAAGTTATTTCCATGTTCGAACGAGTCAAAAATGAAGCCTCAAATTGTTACGAATTGGTTTCATGTTCGAATGAGCCAAGAATGGTCCTACAAGAGTTTACAAGTTGTTTCCATGATAAACGAGTCAAAAATGAAGCTATAAGTTGTTTTCAAGTTCAAACATGTCAAGAATGATGCTAGAAGAGTTTACAAGTTATTTGCATGTTCAAATGAGTCAAGGATGAAGCTACAACTTGTTTGCAAGTTCGAACGAGTCAAGAATTATCATACAAGAGTTTACAAGTTGTTTCCATATTCAAATGAGTCAAGAATGAAGCCACAAGTTCTTTCCATGTTCGAACGAGTCAAGAATGAAGCCACATGTTGTTACGAATTAGGTTCATGATCAAATGAGCCAAGAATGGTCCCATAAGAGTTATGTTGTTTCCACGTTCAACGGAGTCAAGAATGAAGCTTACGATTTCGTTTCATGTTAAAATAAGCCAAGAATGGTCCTACATGAGTTTACAAGTTGTTTCCATGTGCAAACGAGTCAATAATGAAGATACAAGTTCGAACGAGTCAAGAAACATGCTACAATAGTTTACAAGTAGTTTCCAAGTTCAAACGGGACAAGAATGAAGCTACAAGTTGTTTTCATGGTTAAATTAGTCGAGAATGAAGCTATAAGTTGTTTCCAAGCTCGAACGAGTCAAGAATAATGCTACAAGAGGTTACAAGTTGTTTCCAAGTTCAAACAAGTCAAGATGAAGCTACAAGTTATTTCCATGTTCGAACGAGTCAAGAATGAAGCCTCAAATTGTTACGAATTGGTTTCATGTTCGAATGAGCCAAGAATGGTCCTACAAGAGTTTACAAGTTGTTTCCATGATAAACGAGTCAAAAATGAAGCTATAAGTTGTTTTCAAGTTCAAACATGTCAAGAATGATGCTAGAAGAGTTTACAAGTTATTTGCATGTTCAAATGAGTCAAGGATGAAGCTACAACTTGTTTGCAAGTTCGAACGAGTCAAGAATGATCATACAAGAGTTTACAAGTTGTTTCCATATTCAAATGAGTCAAGAATGAAGCCACAAGTTCTTTCCATGTTCGAACGAGTCAAGAATGAAGCCACATGTTGTTACGAATTAGGTTCATGATCAAATGAGCCAAGAATGGTCCCATAAGAGTTATGTTGTTTCCACGTTCAACGGAGTCAAGAATGAAGCTTACGATTTCGTTTCATGTTAAAATAAGCCAAGAATGGTCCTACATGAGTTTACAAGTTGTTTCCATGTGCAAACGAGTCAATAATGAAGATACAAGTTCGAACGAGTCAAGAAACATGCTACAATAGTTTACAAGTAGTTTCCAAGTTCAAACGGGACAAGAATGAAGCTACAAGTTGTTTTCATGGTTAAATTAGTCGAGAATGAAGCTATAAGTTGTTTCCAAGCTCGAACGAGTCAAGAATAATGCTACAAGAGGTTACAAGTTGTTTCCATGTTCAAACAAGTCAAGATGAAGCTACAAGTTATTTCCATGTTCGAACGAGTCAAGAATGAAGCCTCAAATTGTTACGAATTGGTTTCATGTTCGAATGAGCCAAGAATGGTCCCACAAGAGTTTACAAGTTGTTTCCATGATAAACGAGTCAAAAATGAAGCTATAAGTTGTTTTCAAGTTCAAACATGTCAAGAATGATGCTAGAAGAGTTTACAAGTTATTTGCATGTTCAAATGAGTCAAGGATGAAGCTACAACTTGTTTGCAAGTTCGAACGAGTCAAGAATGATCATACAAGAGTTTACAAGTTGTTTCCATATTCAAATGAGTCAAGAATGAAGCCACAAGTTCTTTCCATGTTCGAACGAGTCAAGAATGAAGCCACATGTTGTTACGAATTAGGTTCATGATCAAATGAGCCAAGAATGGTCCCATAAGAGTTATGTTGTTTCCACGTTCAACGGAGTCAAGAATGAAGCTTACGATTTCGTTTCATGTTAAAATAAGCCAAGAATGGTCCTACATGAGTTTACAAGTTGTTTCCATGTGCAAACGAGTCAATAATGAAGATACAAGTTCGAACGAGTCAAGAAACATGCTACAAGAGTTTACAAGTAGTTTCCAAGTTCAAACGGGACAAGAATGAAGCTACAAGTTGTTTTCACGGTTAAACTAGTCGAGAATGAAGCTATAAGTTGTTTCCAAGCTCGAACGAGTCAAGAATAATGCTACAAGAGGTTACAAGTTGTTTCCATGTTCAAACAAGTCAAGATGAAGCTACAAGTTATTTCCATGTTCGAACGAGTCAAAAATGAAGCCTCAAATTGTTACGAATTGGTTTCATGTTCGAATGAGCCAAGAATGGTCCTACAAGAGTTTACAAGTTGTTTCCATGATAAACGAGTCAAAAATGAAGCTATAAGTTGTTTTCAAGTTCAAACATGTCAAGAATGATGCTAGAAGAGTTTACAAGTTATTTGCATGTTCAAATGAGTCAAGGATGAAGCTACAACTTGTTTGCAAGTTCGAACGAGTCAAGAATGATCATACAAGAGTTTACAAGTTGTTTCCATATTCAAATGAGTCAAGAATGAAGCCACAAGTTCTTTCCATGTTCGAACGAGTCAAGAATGAAGCCACATGTTGTTACGAATTAGGTTCATGTTCAAATGAGCCAAGAATGGTCCCAGAAGAGTTATGTTGTTTCCATGTTCAACGGAGTGAAGAATGTAGCTTACGAATTCGTTTCATGTTAAAATAAGCTAAGAATTGTCCTACATCAGTTTACAAGTTTTTTCCATGTGCAAACGAGTCAATAATGAAGATACAAGTTCGAACGAGTCAAGAAACATGCTACAAGAGTTTACAAGTAGTTTCCAAGTTCAAACGGGACAAGAATGAAGCTACAAGTTGTTTTCACGGTTAAACGAGTCGAGAATCAAGCTATAAGTTGTTTCCTAGCTCGAACGAGTCAAGAATAATGCTACAAGAGGTTACAAGTTGTTTCCAAGTTCAAACAAGTCAAGATGAAGCTACAAGTTATTTCCATGTTCGAACGAGTCAAAAATGAAGCCTCAAATTGTTACGAATTGGTTTCATGTTCGAATGAGCCAAGAATGGTCCTACAAGAGTTTACAAGTTGTTTCCATGATAAACGAGTCAAAAATGAAGCTATAAGTTGTTTTCAAGTTCAAACATGTCAAGAATGATGCTAGAAGAGTTTACAAGTTATTTGCATGTTCAAATGAGTCAAGGATGAAGCTACAACTTGTTTGCAAGTTCGAACGAGTCAAGAATGATCATACAAGAGTTTACAAGTTGTTTCCATATTCAAATGAGTCAAGAATGAAGCCACAAGTTCTTTCCATGTTCGAACGAGTCAAGAATGAAGCCACATGTTGTTACGAATTAGGTTCATGATCAAATGAGCCAAGAATGGTCCCATAAGAGTTATGTTGTTTCCACGTTCAACGGAGTCAAGAATGAAGCTTACGATTTCGTTTCATGTTAAAATAAGCCAAGAATGGTCCTACATGAGTTTACAAGTTGTTTCCATGTGCAAACGAGTCAATAATGAAGATACAAGTTCGAACGAGTCAAGAAACATGCTACAAGAGTTTACAAGTAGTTTCCAAGTTCAAACGGGACAAGAATGAAGCTACAAGTTGTTTTCACGGTTAAACTAGTCGAGAATGAAGCTATAAGTTGTTTCCAAGCTCGAACGAGTCAAGAATAATGCTACAAGAGGTTACAAGTTGTTTCCATGTTCAAACAAGTCAAGATGAAGCTACAAGTTATTTCCATGTTCGAACGAGTCAAGAATGAAGCCTCAAATTGTTACGAATTGGTTTCATGTTCGAATGAGCCAAGAATGGTCCCACAAGAGTTTACAAGTTGTTTCCATGATAAACGAGTCAAAAATGAAGCTATAAGTTGTTTTCAAGTTCAAACATGTCAAGAATGATGCTAGAAGAGTTTACAAGTTATTTGCATGTTCAAATGAGTCAAGGATGAAGCTACAACTTGTTTGCAAGTTCGAACGAGTCAAGAATGATCATACAAGAGTTTACAAGTTGTTTCCATATTCAAATGAGTCAAGAATGAAGCCACAAGTTCTTTCCATGTTCGAACGAGTCAAGAATGAAGCCACATGTTGTTACGAATTAGGTTCATGATCAAATGAGCCAAGAATGGTCCCATAAGAGTTATGTTGTTTCCACGTTCAACGGAGTCAAGAATGAAGCTTACGATTTCGTTTCATGTTAAAATAAGCCAAGAATGGTCCTACATGAGTTTACAAGTTGTTTCCATGTGCAAACGAGTCAATAATGAAGATACAAGTTCGAACGAGTCAAGAAACATGCTACAAGAGTTTACAAGTAGTTTCCAAGTTCAAACGGGACAAGAATGAAGCTACAAGTTGTTTTCACGGTTAAACTAGTCGAGAATGAAGCTATAAGTTGTTTCCAAGCTCGAACGAGTCAAGAATAATGCTACAAGAGGTTACAAGTTGTTTCCATGTTCAAACAAGTCAAGATGAAGCTACAAGTTATTTCCATGTTCGAACGAGTCAAGAATGAAGCCTCAAATTGTTACGAATTGGTTTCATGTTCGAATGAGCCATGAATGGTCCTACAAGAGTTTACAAGTTGTTTCCATGATAAACGAGTCAAAAATGAAGCTATAAGTTGTTTTCAAGTTCAAACATGTCAAGAATGATGCTAGAAGAGTTTACAAGTTATTTACATGTTCAAATGAGTCAAGGATGAAGCTACAACTTGTTTGCAAGTTCGAACGAGTCAAGAATGATCATACAAGAGTTTACAAGTTGTTTCCATATTCAAATGAGTCAAGAATGAAGCCACAAGTTCTTTCCATGTTCGAACGAGTCAAGAATGAAGCCACATGTTGTTACGAATTAGGTTCATGTTCAAATGAGCCAAGAATGGTCCCAGAAGAGTTATGTTGTTTCCATGTTCAACGGAGTGAAGAATGTAGCTTACGAATTCGTTTCATGTTAAAATAAGCTAAGAATTGTCCTACATCAGTTTACAAGTTTTTTCCATGTGCAAACGAGTCAATAATGAAGATACAAGTTCGAACGAGTCAAGAAACATGCTACAAGAGTTTACAAGTAGTTTCCAAGTTCAAACGGGACAAGAATGAAGCTACAAGTTGTTTTCACGGTTAAACGAGTCGAGAATCAAGCTATAAGTTGTTTCCTAGCTCGAACGAGTCAAGAATAATGCTACAAGAGGTTACAAGTTGTTTCCAAGTTCAAACAAGTCAAGATGAAGCTACAAGTTATTTCCATGTTCGAACGAGTCAAAAATGAAGCCTCAAATTGTTACGAATTGGTTTCATGTTCGAATGAGCCAAGAATGGTCCTACAAGAGTTTACAAGTTGTTTCCATGATAAACGAGTCAAAAATGAAGCTATAAGTTGTTTTCAAGTTCAAACATGTCAAGAATGATGCTAGAAGAGTTTACAAGTTATTTGCATGTTCAAATGAGTCAAGGATGAAGCTACAACTTGTTTGCAAGTTCGAACGAGTCAAGAATGATCATACAAGAGTTTACAAGTTGTTTCCATATTCAAATGAGTCAAGAATGAAGCCACAAGTTCTTTCCATGTTCGAACGAGTCAAGAATGAAGCCACATGTTGTTACGAATTAGGTTCATGATCAAATGAGCCAAGAATGGTCCCATAAGAGTTATGTTGTTTCCACGTTCAACGGAGTCAAGAATGAAGCTTACGATTTCGTTTCATGTTAAAATAAGCCAAGAATGGTCCTACATGAGTTTACAAGTTGTTTCCATGTGCAAACGAGTCAATAATGAAGATACAAGTTCGAACGAGTCAAGAAACATGCTACAAGAGTTTACAAGTAGTTTCCAAGTTCAAACGGGACAAGAATGAAGCTACAAGTTGTTTTCACGGTTAAACTAGTCGAGAATGAAGCTATAAGTTGTTTCCAAGCTCGAACGAGTCAAGAATAATGCTACAAGAGGTTACAAGTTGTTTCCATGTTCAAACAAGTCAAGATGAAGCTACAAGTTATTTCCATGTTCGAACGAGTCAAAAATGAAGCCTCAAATTGTTACGAATTGGTTTCATGTTCGAATGAGCCAAGAATGGTCCTACAAGAGTTTACAAGTTGTTTCCATGATAAACGAGTCAAAAATGAAGCTATAAGTTGTTTTCAAGTTCAAACATGTCAAGAATGATGCTAGAAGAGTTTACAAGTTATTTGCATGTTCAAATGAGTCAAGGATGAAGCTACAACTTGTTTGCAAGTTCGAACGAGTCAAGAATGATCATACAAGAGTTTACAAGTTGTTTCCATATTCAAATGAGTCAAGAATGAAGCCACAAGTTCTTTCCATGTTCGAACGAGTCAAGAATGAAGCCACATGTTGTTACGAATTAGGTTCATGATCAAATGAGCCAAGAATGGTCCCATAAGAGTTATGTTGTTTCCACGTTCAACGGAGTGAAGAATGTAGCTTACGAATTCGTTTCATGTTAAAATAAGCCAAGAATGGTCCTACATGAGTTTACAAGTTGTTTCCATGTGCAAACGAGTCAATAATGAAGATACAAGTTCGAACGAGTCAAGAAACATGCTACAAGAGTTTACAAGTAGTTTCCAAGTTCAAACGGGACAAGAATGAAGCTACAAGTTGTTTTCACGGTTAAACTAGTCGAGAATGAAGCTATAAGTTGTTTCCTAGCTCGAACGAGTCAAGAATAATGCTACAAGAGGTTACAAGTTGTTTCCAAGTTCAAACAAGTCAAGATGAAGCTACAAGTTATTTCCATGTTCGAACGAGTCAAAAATGAAGCCTCAAATTGTTACGAATTGGTTTCATGTTCGAATGAGCCAAGAATGGTCCTACAAGAGTTTACAAGTTGTTTCCATGATAAACGAGTCAAAAATGAAGCTATAAGTTGTTTTCAAGTTCAAACATGTCAAGAATGATGCTAGAAGAGTTTACAAGTTATTTGCATGTTCAAATGAGTCAAGGATGAAGCTACAACTTGTTTGCAAGTTCGAACGAGTCAAGAATGATCATACAAGAGTTTACAAGTTGTTTCCATATTCAAATGAGTCAAGAATGAAGCCACAAGTTCTTTCCATGTTCGAACGAGTCAAGAATGAAGCCACATGTTGTTACGAATTAGGTTCATGATCAAATGAGCCAAGAATGGTCCCATAAGAGTTATGTTGTTTCCACGTTCAACGGAGTCAAGAATGAAGCTTACGATTTCGTTTCATGTTAAAATAAGCCAAGAATGGTCCTACATGAGTTTACAAGTTGTTTCCATGTGCAAACGAGTCAATAATGAAGATACAAGTTCGAACGAGTCAAGAAACATGCTACAAGAGTTTACAAGTAGTTTCCAAGTTCAAACGGGACAAGAATGAAGCTACAAGTTGTTTTCACGGTTAAACTAGTCGAGAATGAAGCTATAAGTTGTTTCCAAGCTCGAACGAGTCAAGAATAATGCTACAAGAGGTTACAAGTTGTTTCCATGTTCAAACAAGTCAAGATGAAGCTACAAGTTATTTCCATGTTCGAACGAGTCAAAAATGAAGCCTCAAATTGTTACGAATTGGTTTCATGTTCGAATGAGCCAAGAATGGTCCTACAAGAGTTTACAAGTTGTTTCCATGATAAACGAGTCAAAAATGAAGCTATAAGTTGTTTTCAAGTTCAAACATGTCAAGAATGATGCTAGAAGAGTTTACAAGTTATTTGCATGTTCAAATGAGTCAAGGATGAAGCTACAACTTGTTTGCAAGTTCGAACGAGTCAAGAATGATCATACAAGAGTTTACAAGTTGTTTCCATATTCAAATGAGTCAAGAATGAAGCCACAAGTTCTTTCCATGTTCGAACGAGTCAAGAATGAAGCCACATGTTGTTACGAATTAGGTTCATGATCAAATGAGCCAAGAATGGTCCCATAAGAGTTATGTTGTTTCCACGTTCAACGGAGTCAAGAATGAAGCTTACGATTTCGTTTCATGTTAAAATAAGCCAAGAATGGTCCTACATGAGTTTACAAGTTGTTTCCATGTGCAAACGAGTCAATAATGAAGATACAAGTTCGAACGAGTCAAGAAACATGCTACAAGAGTTTACAAGTAGTTTCCAAGTTCAAACGGGACAAGAATGAAGCTACAAGTTGTTTTCACGGTTAAACTAGTCGAGAATGAAGCTATAAGTTGTTTCCAAGCTCGAACGAGTCAAGAATAATGCTACAAGAGGTTACAAGTTGTTTCCATGTTCAAACAAGTCAAGATGAAGCTACAAGTTATTTCCATGTTCGAACGAGTCAAAAATGAAGCCTCAAATTGTTACGAATTGGTTTCATGTTCGAATGAGCCAAGAATGGTCCTACAAGAGTTTACAAGTTGTTTCCATGATAAACGAGTCAAAAATGAAGCTATAAGTTGTTTTCAAGTTCAAACATGTCAAGAATGATGCTAGAAGAGTTTACAAGTTATTTGCATGTTCAAATGAGTCAAGGATGAAGCTACAACTTGTTTGCAAGTTCGAACGAGTCAAGAATGATCATACAAGAGTTTACAAGTTGTTTCCATATTCAAATGAGTCAAGAATGAAGCCACAAGTTCTTTCCATGTTCGAACGAGTCAAGAATGAAGCCACATGTTGTTACGAATTAGGTTCATGTTCAAATGAGCCAAGAATGGTCCCATAAGAGTTATGTTGTTTCCACGTTCAACGGAGTGAAGAATGAAGCTTACGATTTCGTTTCATGTTAAAATAAGCCAAGAATGGTCCTACATGAGTTTACAAGTTGTTTCCATGTGCAAACGAGTCAATAATGAAGATACAAGTTCGAACGAGTCAAGAAACATGCTACAAGAGTTTACAAGTAGTTTCCAAGTTCAAACGGGACAAGAATGAAGCTACAAGTTGTTTTCACGGTTAAACTAGTCGAGAATGAAGCTATAAGTTGTTTCCAAGCTCGAACGAGTCAAGAATAATGCTACAAGAGGTTACAAGTTGTTTCCATGTTCAAACAAGTCAAGATGAAGCTACAAGTTATTTCCATGTTCGAACGAGTCAAAAATGAAGCCTCAAATTGTTACGAATTGGTTTCATGTTCGAATGAGCCAAGAATGGTCCTACAAGAGTTTACAAGTTGTTTCCATGATAAACGAGTCAAAAATGAAGCTATAAGTTGTTTTCAAGTTCAAACATGTCAAGAATGATGCTAGAAGAGTTTACAAGTTATTTGCATGTTCAAATGAGTCAAGGATGAAGCTACAACTTGTTTGCAAGTTCGAACGAGTCAAGAATGATCATACAAGAGTTTACAAGTTGTTTCCATATTCAAATGAGTCAAGAATGAAGCCACAAGTTCTTTCCATGTTCGAACGAGTCAAGAATGAAGCCACATGTTGTTACGAATTAGGTTCATGATCAAATGAGCCAAGAATGGTCCCATAAGAGTTATGTTGTTTCCACGTTCAACGGAGTCAAGAATGAAGCTTACGATTTCGTTTCATGTTAAAATAAGCCAAGAATGGTCCTACATGAGTTTACAAGTTGTTTCCATGTGCAAACGAGTCAATAATGAAGATACAAGTTCGAACGAGTCAAGAAACATGCTACAAGAGTTTACAAGTAGTTTCCAAGTTCAAACGGGACAAGAATGAAGCTACAAGTTGTTTTCACGGTTAAACTAGTCGAGAATGAAGCTATAAGTTGTTTCCAAGCTCGAACGAGTCAAGAATAATGCTACAAGAGGTTACAAGTTGTTTCCATGTTCAAACAAGTCAAGATGAAGCTACAAGTTATTTCCATGTTCGAACGAGTCAAAAATGAAGCCTCAAATTGTTACGAATTGGTTTCATGTTCGAATGAGCCAAGAATGGTCCTACAAGAGTTTACAAGTTGTTTCCATGATAAACGAGTCAAAAATGAAGCTATAAGTTGTTTTCAAGTTCAAACATGTCAAGAATGATGCTAGAAGAGTTTACAAGTTATTTGCATGTTCAAATGAGTCAAGGATGAAGCTACAACTTGTTTGCAAGTTCGAACGAGTCAAGAATGATCATACAAGAGTTTACAAGTTGTTTCCATATTCAAATGAGTCAAGAATGAAGCCACAAGTTCTTTCCATGTTCGAACGAGTCAAGAATGAAGCCACATGTTGTTACGAATTAGGTTCATGATCAAATGAGCCAAGAATGGTCCCATAAGAGTTATGTTGTTTCCACGTTCAACGGAGTCAAGAATGAAGCTTACGATTTCGTTTCATGTTAAAATAAGCCAAGAATGGTCCTACATGAGTTTACAAGTTGTTTCCATGTGCAAACGAGTCAATAATGAAGATACAAGTTCGAACGAGTCAAGAAACATGCTACAAGAGTTTACAAGTAGTTTCCAAGTTCAAACGGGACAAGAATGAAGCTACAAGTTGTTTTCACGGTTAAACTAGTCGAGAATGAAGCTATAAGTTGTTTCCAAGCTCGAACGAGTCAAGAATAATGCTACAAGAGGTTACAAGTTGTTTCCATGTTCAAACAAGTCAAGATGAAGCTACAAGTTATTTCCATGTTCGAACGAGTCAAAAATGAAGCCTCAAATTGTTACGAATTGGTTTCATGTTCGAATGAGCCAAGAATGGTCCTACAAGAGTTTACAAGTTGTTTCCATGATAAACGAGTCAAAAATGAAGCTATAAGTTGTTTTCAAGTTCAAACATGTCAAGAATGATGCTAGAAGAGTTTACAAGTTATTTGCATGTTCAAATGAGTCAAGGATGAAGCTACAACTTGTTTGCAAGTTCGAACGAGTCAAGAATGATCATACAAGAGTTTACAAGTTGTTTCCATATTCAAATGAGTCAAGAATGAAGCCACAAGTTCTTTCCATGTTCGAACGAGTCAAGAATGAAGCCACATGTTGTTACGAATTAGGTTCATGATCAAATGAGCCAAGAATGGTCCCATAAGAGTTATGTTGTTTCCACGTTCAACGGAGTCAAGAATGAAGCTTACGATTTCGTTTCATGTTAAAATAAGCCAAGAATGGTCCTACATGAGTTTACAAGTTGTTTCCATGTGCAAACGAGTCAATAATGAAGATACAAGTTCGAACGAGTCAAGAAACATGCTACAAGAGTTTACAAGTAGTTTCCAAGTTCAAACGGGACAAGAATGAAGCTACAAGTTGTTTTCACGGTTAAACTAGTCGAGAATGAAGCTATAAGTTGTTTCCAAGCTCGAACGAGTCAAGAATAATGCTACAAGAGGTTACAAGTTGTTTCCATGTTCAAACAAGTCAAGATGAAGCTACAAGTTATTTCCATGTTCGAACGAGTCAAAAATGAAGCCTCAAATTGTTACGAATTGGTTTCATGTTCGAATGAGCCAAGAATGGTCCTACAAGAGTTTACAAGTTGTTTCCATGATAAACGAGTCAAAAATGAAGCTATAAGTTGTTTTCAAGTTCAAACATGTCAAGAATGATGCTAGAAGAGTTTACAAGTTATTTGCATGTTCAAATGAGTCAAGGATGAAGCTACAACTTGTTTGCAAGTTCGAACGAGTCAAGAATGATCATACAAGAGTTTACAAGTTGTTTCCATATTCAAATGAGTCAAGAATGAAGCCACAAGTTCTTTCCATGTTCGAACGAGTCAAGAATGAAGCCACATGTTGTTACGAATTAGGTTCATGTTCAAATGAGCCAAGAATGGTCCCATAAGAGTTATGTTGTTTCCACGTTCAACGGAGTGAAGAATGAAGCTTACGATTTCGTTTCATGTTAAAATAAGCCAAGAATGGTCCTACATGAGTTTACAAGTTGTTTCCATGTGCAAACGAGTCAATAATGAAGATACAAGTTCGAACGAGTCAAGAAACATGCTACAAGAGTTTACAAGTAGTTTCCAAGTTCAAACGGGACAAGAATGAAGCTACAAGTTGTTTTCACGGTTAAACTAGTCGAGAATGAAGCTATAAGTTGTTTCCAAGCTCGAACGAGTCAAGAATAATGCTACAAGAGGTTACAAGTTGTTTCCATGTTCAAACAAGTCAAGATGAAGCTACAAGTTATTTCCATGTTCGAACGAGTCAAAAATGAAGCCTCAAATTGTTACGAATTGGTTTCATGTTCGAATGAGCCAAGAATGGTCCTACAAGAGTTTACAAGTTGTTTCCATGATAAACGAGTCAAAAATGAAGCTATAAGTTGTTTTCAAGTTCAAACATGTCAAGAATGATGCTAGAAGAGTTTACAAGTTATTTGCATGTTCAAATGAGTCAAGGATGAAGCTACAACTTGTTTGCAAGTTCGAACGAGTCAAGAATGATCATACAAGAGTTTACAAGTTGTTTCCATATTCAAATGAGTCAAGAATGAAGCCACAAGTTCTTTCCATGTTCGAACGAGTCAAGAATGAAGCCACATGTTGTTACGAATTAGGTTCATGATCAAATGAGCCAAGAATGGTCCCATAAGAGTTATGTTGTTTCCACGTTCAACGGAGTCAAGAATGAAGCTTACGATTTCGTTTCATGTTAAAATAAGCCAAGAATGGTCCTACATGAGTTTACAAGTTGTTTCCATGTGCAAACGAGTCAATAATGAAGATACAAGTTCGAACGAGTCAAGAAACATGCTACAAGAGTTTACAAGTAGTTTCCAAGTTCAAACGGGACAAGAATGAAGCTACAAGTTGTTTTCACGGTTAAACTAGTCGAGAATGAAGCTATAAGTTGTTTCCAAGCTCGAACGAGTCAAGAATAATGCTACAAGAGGTTACAAGTTGTTTCCATGTTCAAACAAGTCAAGATGAAGCTACAAGTTATTTCCATGTTCGAACGAGTCAAAAATGAAGCCTCAAATTGTTACGAATTGGTTTCATGTTCGAATGAGCCAAGAATGGTCCTACAAGAGTTTACAAGTTGTTTCCATGATAAACGAGTCAAAAATGAAGCTATAAGTTGTTTTCAAGTTCAAACATGTCAAGAATGATGCTAGAAGAGTTTACAAGTTATTTGCATGTTCAAATGAGTCAAGGATGAAGCTACAACTTGTTTGCAAGTTCGAACGAGTCAAGAATGATCATACAAGAGTTTACAAGTTGTTTCCATATTCAAATGAGTCAAGAATGAAGCCACAAGTTCTTTCCATGTTCGAACGAGTCAAGAATGAAGCCACATGTTGTTACGAATTAGGTTCATGATCAAATGAGCCAAGAATGGTCCCATAAGAGTTATGTTGTTTCCACGTTCAACGGAGTCAAGAATGAAGCTTACGATTTCGTTTCATGTTAAAATAAGCCAAGAATGGTCCTACATGAGTTTACAAGTTGTTTCCATGTGCAAACGAGTCAATAATGAAGATACAAGTTCGAACGAGTCAAGAAACATGCTACAAGAGTTTACAAGTAGTTTCCAAGTTCAAACGGGACAAGAATGAAGCTACAAGTTGTTTTCACGGTTAAACTAGTCGAGAATGAAGCTATAAGTTGTTTCCAAGCTCGAACGAGTCAAGAATAATGCTACAAGAGGTTACAAGTTGTTTCCATGTTCAAACAAGTCAAGATGAAGCTACAAGTTATTTCCATGTTCGAACGAGTCAAAAATGAAGCCTCAAATTGTTACGAATTGGTTTCATGTTCGAATGAGCCAAGAATGGTCCTACAAGAGTTTACAAGTTGTTTCCATGATAAACGAGTCAAAAATGAAGCTATAAGTTGTTTTCAAGTTCAAACATGTCAAGAATGATGCTAGAAGAGTTTACAAGTTATTTGCATGTTCAAATGAGTCAAGGATGAAGCTACAACTTGTTTGCAAGTTCGAACGAGTCAAGAATGATCATACAAGAGTTTACAAGTTGTTTCCATATTCAAATGAGTCAAGAATGAAGCCACAAGTTCTTTCCATGTTCGAACGAGTCAAGAATGAAGCCACATGTTGTTACGAATTAGGTTCATGATCAAATGAGCCAAGAATGGTCCCATAAGAGTTATGTTGTTTCCACGTTCAACGGAGTCAAGAATGAAGCTTACGATTTCGTTTCATGTTAAAATAAGCCAAGAATGGTCCTACATGAGTTTACAAGTTGTTTCCATGTGCAAACGAGTCAATAATGAAGATACAAGTTCGAACGAGTCAAGAAACATGCTACAAGAGTTTACAAGTAGTTTCCAAGTTCAAACGGGACAAGAATGAAGCTACAAGTTGTTTTCACGGTTAAACTAGTCGAGAATGAAGCTATAAGTTGTTTCCAAGCTCGAACGAGTCAAGAATAATGCTACAAGAGGTTACAAGTTGTTTCCATGTTCAAACAAGTCAAGATGAAGCTACAAGTTATTTCCATGTTCGAACGAGTCAAAAATGAAGCCTCAAATTGTTACGAATTGGTTTCATGTTCGAATGAGCCAAGAATGGTCCTACAAGAGTTTACAAGTTGTTTCCATGATAAACGAGTCAAAAATGAAGCTATAAGTTGTTTTCAAGTTCAAACATGTCAAGAATGATGCTAGAAGAGTTTACAAGTTATTTACATGTTCAAATGAGTCAAGGATGAAGCTACAACTTGTTTGCAAGTTCGAACGAGTCAAGAATGATCATACAAGAGTTTACAAGTTGTTTCCATATTCAAATGAGTCAAGAATGAAGCCACAAGTTCTTTCCATGTTCGAACGAGTCAAGAATGAAGCCACATGTTGTTACGAATTAGGTTCATGTTCAAATGAGCCAAGAATGGTCCCAGAAGAGTTATGTTGTTTCCATGTTCAACGGAGTGAAGAATGTAGCTTACGAATTCGTTTCATGTTAAAATAAGCTAAGAATTGTCCTACATCAGTTTACAAGTTTTTTCCATGTGCAAACGAGTCAATAATGAAGATACAAGTTCGAACGAGTCAAGAAACATGCTACAAGAGTTTACAAGTAGTTTCCAAGTTCAAACGGGACAAGAATGAAGCTACAAGTTGTTTTCACGGTTAAACGAGTCGAGAATCAAGCTATAAGTTGTTTCCTAGCTCGAACGAGTCAAGAATAATGCTACAAGAGGTTACAAGTTGTTTCCAAGTTCAAACAAGTCAAGATGAAGCTACAAGTTATTTCCATGTTCGAACGAGTCAAAAATGAAGCCTCAAATTGTTACGAATTGGTTTCATGTTCGAATGAGCCAAGAATGGTCCTACAAGAGTTTACAAGTTGTTTCCATGATAAACGAGTCAAAAATGAAGCTATAAGTTGTTTTCAAGTTCAAACATGTCAAGAATGATGCTAGAAGAGTTTACAAGTTATTTGCATGTTCAAATGAGTCAAGGATGAAGCTACAACTTGTTTGCAAGTTCGAACGAGTCAAGAATGATCATACAAGAGTTTACAAGTTGTTTCCATATTCAAATGAGTCAAGAATGAAGCCACAAGTTCTTTCCATGTTCGAACGAGTCAAGAATGAAGCCACATGTTGTTACGAATTAGGTTCATGATCAAATGAGCCAAGAATGGTCCCATAAGAGTTATGTTGTTTCCACGTTCAACGGAGTCAAGAATGAAGCTTACGATTTCGTTTCATGTTAAAATAAGCCAAGAATGGTCCTACATGAGTTTACAAGTTGTTTCCATGTGCAAACGAGTCAATAATGAAGATACAAGTTCGAACGAGTCAAGAAACATGCTACAAGAGTTTACAAGTAGTTTCCAAGTTCAAACGGGACAAGAATGAAGCTACAAGTTGTTTTCACGGTTAAACTAGTCGAGAATGAAGCTATAAGTTGTTTCCAAGCTCGAACGAGTCAAGAATAATGCTACAAGAGGTTACAAGTTGTTTCCATGTTCAAACAAGTCAAGATGAAGCTACAAGTTATTTCCATGTTCGAACGAGTCAAAAATGAAGCCTCAAATTGTTACGAATTGGTTTCATGTTCGAATGAGCCAAGAATGGTCCTACAAGAGTTTACAAGTTGTTTCCATGATAAACGAGTCAAAAATGAAGCTATAAGTTGTTTTCAAGTTCAAACATGTCGAGAATGATGCTAGAAGAGTTTACAAGTTATTTACATGTTCAAATGAGTCAAGGATGAAGCTACAACTTGTTTGCAAGTTCGAACGAGTCAAGAATGATCATACAAGAGTTTACAAGTTGTTTCCATATTCAAATGAGTCAAGAATGAAGCCACAAGTTCTTTCCATGTTCGAACGAGTCAAGAATGAAGCCACATGTTGTTACGAATTAGGTTCATGTTCAAATGAGCCAAGAATGGTCCCAGAAGAGTTATGTTGTTTCCATGTTCAACGGAGTGAAGAATGTAGCTTACGAATTCGTTTCATGTTAAAATAAGCTAAGAATTGTCCTACATCAGTTTACAAGTTTTTTCCATGTGCAAACGAGTCAATAATGAAGATACAAGTTCGAACGAGTCAAGAAACATGCTACAAGAGTTTACAAGTAGTTTCCAAGTTCAAACGGGACAAGAATGAAGCTACAAGTTGTTTTCACGGTTAAACGAGTCGAGAATCAAGCTATAAGTTGTTTCCTAGCTCGAACGAGTCAAGAATAATGCTACAAGAGGTTACAAGTTGTTTCCAAGTTCAAACAAGTCAAGATGAAGCTACAAGTTATTTCCATGTTCGAACGAGTCAAAAATGAAGCCTCAAATTGTTACGAATTGGTTTCATGTTCGAATGAGCCAAGAATGGTCCTACAAGAGTTTACAAGTTGTTTCCATGATAAACGAGTCAAAAATGAAGCTATAAGTTGTTTTTAAGTTCAAACATGTCAAGAATGATGCTAGAAGAGTTTACAAGTTATTTGCATGTTCAAATGAGTCAAGGATGAAGCTACAACTTGTTTGCAAGTTCGAACGAGTCAAGAATGATCATACAAGAGTTTACAAGTTGTTTCCATATTCAAATGAGTCAAGAATGAAGCCACAAGTTCTTTCCATGTTCGAACGAGTCAAGAATGAAGCCACATGTTGTTACGAATTAGGTTCATGATCAAATGAGCCAAGAATGGTCCCATAAGAGTTATGTTGTTTCCACGTTCAACGGAGTCAAGAATGAAGCTTACGATTTCGTTTCATGTTAAAATAAGCCAAGAATGGTCCTACATGAGTTTACAAGTTGTTTCCATGTGCAAACGAGTCAATAATGAAGATACAAGTTCGAACGAGTCAAGAAACATGCTACAAGAGTTTACAAGTAGTTTCCAAGTTCAAACGGGACAAGAATGAAGCTACAAGTTGTTTTCACGGTTAAACTAGTCGAGAATGAAGCTATAAGTTGTTTCCAAGCTCGAACGAGTCAAGAATAATGCTACAAGAGGTTACAAGTTGTTTCCATGTTCAAACAAGTCAAGATGAAGCTACAAGTTATTTCCATGTTCGAACGAGTCAAAAATGAAGCCTCAAATTGTTACGAATTGGTTTCATGTTCGAATGAGCCAAGAATGGTCCTACAAGAGTTTACAAGTTGTTTCCATGATAAACGAGTCAAAAATGAAGCTATAAGTTGTTTTCAAGTTCAAACATGTCAAGAATGATGCTAGAAGAGTTTACAAGTTATTTGCATGTTCAAATGAGTCAAGGATGAAGCTACAACTTGTTTGCAAGTTCGAACGAGTCAAGAATGATCATACAAGAGTTTACAAGTTGTTTCCATATTCAAATGAGTCAAGAATGAAGCCACAAGTTCTTTCCATGTTCGAACGAGTCAAGAATGAAGCCACATGTTGTTACGAATTAGGTTCATGATCAAATGAGCCAAGAATGGTCCCATAAGAGTTATGTTGTTTCCACGTTCAACGGAGTCAAGAATGAAGCTTACGATTTCGTTTCATGTTAAAATAAGCCAAGAATGGTCCTACATGAGTTTACAAGTTGTTTCCATGTGCAAACGAGTCAATAATGAAGATACAAGTTCGAACGAGTCAAGAAACATGCTACAATAGTTTACAAGTAGTTTCCAAGTTCAAACGGGACAAGAATGAAGCTACAAGTTGTTTTCAAGGTTAAATTAGTCGAGAATGAAGCTATAAGTTGTTTCCAAGCTCGAACGAGTCAAGAATAATGCTACAAGAGGTTACAAGTTGTTTCCATGTTCAAACAAGTCAAGATGAAGCTACAAGTTATTTCCATGTTCGAACGAGTCAAGAATGAAGCCTCAAATTGTTACGAATTGGTTTCATGTTCGAATGAGCCAAGAATGGTCCCACAAGAGTTTACAAGTTGTTTCCATGATAAACGAGTCAAAAATGAAGCTATAAGTTGTTTTCAAGTTCAAACATGTCAAGAATGATGCTAGAAGAGTTTACAAGTTATTTGCATGTTCAAATGAGTCAAGGATGAAGCTACAACTTGTTTGCAAGTTCGAACGAGTCAAGAATGATCATACAAGAGTTTACAAGTTGTTTCCATATTCAAATGAGTCAAGAATGAAGCCACAAGTTCTTTCCATGTTCGAACGAGTCAAGAATGAAGCCACATGTTGTTACGAATTAGGTTCATGATCAAATGAGCCAAGAATGGTCCCATAAGAGTTATGTTGTTTCCACGTTCAACGGAGTCAAGAATGAAGCTTACGATTTCGTTTCATGTTAAAATAAGCCAAGAATGGTCCTACATGAGTTTACAAGTTGTTTCCATGTGCAAACGAGTCAATAATGAAGATACAAGTTCGAACGAGTCAAGAAACATGCTACAATAGTTTACAAGTAGTTTCCAAGTTCAAACGGGACAAGAATGAAGCTACAAGTTGTTTTCAGGGTTAAATTAGTCGAGAATGAAGCTATAAGTTGTTTCCAAGCTCGAACGAGTCAAGAATAATGCTACAAGAGGTTACAAGTTGTTTCCATGTTCAAACAAGTCAAGATGAAGCTACAAGTTATTTCCATGTTCGAACGAGTCAAGAATGAAGCCTCAAATTGTTACGAATTGGTTTCATGTTCGAATGAGCCAAGAATGGTCCCACAAGAGTTTACAAGTTGTTTCCATGATAAACGAGTCAAAAATGAAGCTATAAGTTGTTTTCAAGTTCAAACATGTCAAGAATGATGCTAGAAGAGTTTACTAGTTATTTGCATGTTCAAATGAGTCAAGGATGAAGCTACAACTTGTTTGCAAGTTCGAACGAGTCAAGAATGATCATACAAGAGTTTACAAGTTGTTTCCATATTCAAATGAGTCAAGAATGAAGCCACAAGTTCTTTCCATGTTCGAACGAGTCAAGAATGAAGCCACATGTTGTTACGAATTAGGTTCATGATCAAATGAGCCAAGAATGGTCCCATAAGAGTTATGTTGTTTCCACGTTCAACGGAGTCAAGAATGAAGCTTACGATTTCGTTTCATGTTAAAATAAGCCAAGAATGGTCCTACATGAGTTTACAAGTTGTTTCCATGTGCAAACGAGTCAATAATGAAGATACAAGTTCGAACGAGTCAAGAAACATGCTACAAGAGTTTACAAGTAGTTTCCAAGTTCAAACGGGACAAGAATGAAGCTACAAGTTGTTTTCACGGTTAAACTAGTCGAGAATGAAGCTATAAGTTGTTTCCAAGCTCGAACGAGTCAAGAATAATGCTACAAGAGGTTACAAGTTGTTTCCATGTTCAAACAAGTCAAGATGAAGCTACAAGTTATTTCCATGTTCGAACGAGTCAAAAATGAAGCCTCAAATTGTTACGAATTGGTTTCATGTTCGAATGAGCCAAGAATGGTCCTACAAGAGTTTACAAGTTGTTTCCATGATAAACGAGTCAAAAATGAAGCTATAAGTTGTTTTCAAGTTCAAACATGTCAAGAATGATGCTAGAAGAGTTTACAAGTTATTTGCATGTTCAAATGAGTCAAGGATGAAGCTACAACTTGTTTGCAAGTTCGAACGAGTCAAGAATGATCATACAAGAGTTTACAAGTTGTTTCCATATTCAAATGAGTCAAGAATGAAGCCACAAGTTCTTTCCATGTTCGAACGAGTCAAGAATGAAGCCACATGTTCTTACGAATTAGGTTCATGATCAAATGAGCCAAGAATGGTCCCATAAGAGTTATGTTGTTTCCACGTTCAACGGAGTCAAGAATGAAGCTTACGATTTCGTTTCATGTTAAAATAAGCCAAGAATGGTCCTACATGAGTTTACAAGTTGTTTCCATGTGCAAACGAGTCAATAATGAAGATACAAGTTCGAACGAGTCAAGAAACATGCTACAATAGTTTACAAGTAGTTTCCAAGTTCAAACGGGACAAGAATGAAGCTACAAGTTGTTTTCATGGTTAAATTAGTCGAGAATGAAGCTATAAGTTGTTTCCAAGCTCGAACGAGTCAAGAATAATGCTACAAGAGGTTACAAGTTGTTTCCATGTTCAAACAAGTCAAGATGAAGCTACAAGTTATTTCCATGTTCGAACGAGTCAAGAATGAAGCCTCAAATTGTTACGAATTGGTTTCATGTTCGAATGAGCCAAGAATGGTCCCACAAGAGTTTACAAGTTGTTTCCATGATAAACGAGTCAAAAATGAAGCTATAAGTTGTTTTCAAGTTCAAACATGTCAAGAATGATGCTAGAAGAGTTTACAAGTTATTTGCATGTTCAAATGAGTCAAGGATGAAGCTACAACTTGTTTGCAAGTTCGAACGAGTCAAGAATGATCATACAAGAGTTTACAAGTTGTTTCCATATTCAAATGAGTCAAGAATGAAGCCACAAGTTCTTTCCATGTTCGAACGAGTCAAGAATGAAGCCACATGTTGTTACGAATTAGGTTCATGATCAAATGAGCCAAGAATGGTCCCATAAGAGTTATGTTGTTTCCACGTTCAACGGAGTCAAGAATGAAGCTTACGATTTCGTTTCATGTTAAAATAAGCCAAGAATGGTCCTACATGAGTTTACAAGTTGTTTCCATGTGCAAACGAGTCAATAATGAAGATACAAGTTCGAACGAGTCAAGAAACATGCTACAAGAGTTTACAAGTAGTTTCCAAGTTCAAACGGGACAAGAATGAAGCTACAAGTTGTTTTCACGGTTAAACTAGTCGAGAATGAAGCTATAAGTTGTTTCCAAGCTCGAACGAGTCAAGAATAATGCTACAAGAGGTTACAAGTTGTTTCCATGTTCAAACAAGTCAAGATGAAGCTACAAGTTATTTCCATGTTCGAACGAGTCAAAAATGAAGCCTCAAATTGTTACGAATTGGTTTCATGTTCGAATGAGCCAAGAATGGTCCTACAAGAGTTTACAAGTTGTTTCCATGATAAACGAGTCAAAAATGAAGCTATAAGTTGTTTTCAAGTTCAAACATGTCAAGAATGATGCTAGAAGAGTTTACAAGTTATTTGCATGTTCAAATGAGTCAAGGATGAAGCTACAACTTGTTTGCAAGTTCGAACGAGTCAAGAATGATCATACAAGAGTTTACAAGTTGTTTCCATATTCAAATGAGTCAAGAATGAAGCCACAAGTTCTTTCCATGTTCGAACGAGTCAAGAATGAAGCCACATGTTCTTACGAATTAGGTTCATGATCAAATGAGCCAAGAATGGTCCCATAAGAGTTATGTTGTTTCCACGTTCAACGGAGTCAAGAATGAAGCTTACGATTTCGTTTCATGTTAAAATAAGCCAAGAATGGTCCTACATGAGTTTACAAGTTGTTTCCATGTGCAAACGAGTCAATAATGAAGATACAAGTTCGAACGAGTCAAGAAACATGCTACAATAGTTTACAAGTAGTTTCCAAGTTCAAACGGGACAAGAATGAAGCTACAAGTTGTTTTCATGGTTAAATTAGTCGAGAATGAAGCTATAAGTTGTTTCCAAGCTCGAACGAGTCAAGAATAATGCTACAAGAGGTTACAAGTTGTTTCCATGTTCAAACAAGTCAAGATGAAGCTACAAGTTATTTCCATGTTCGAACGAGTCAAGAATGAAGCCTCAAATTGTTACGAATTGGTTTCATGTTCGAATGAGCCAAGAATGGTCCCACAAGAGTTTACAAGTTGTTTCCATGATAAACGAGTCAAAAATGAAGCTATAAGTTGTTTTCAAGTTCAAACATGTCAAGAATGATGCTAGAAGAGTTTACAAGTTATTTGCATGTTCAAATGAGTCAAGGATGAAGCTACAACTTGTTTGCAAGTTCGAACGAGTCAAGAATGATCATACAAGAGTTTACAAGTTGTTTCCATATTCAAATGAGTCAAGAATGAAGCCACAAGTTCTTTCCATGTTCGAACGAGTCAAGAATGAAGCCACATGTTGTTACGAATTAGGTTCATGATCAAATGAGCCAAGAATGGTCCCATAAGAGTTATGTTGTTTCCACGTTCAACGGAGTCAAGAATGAAGCTTACGATTTCGTTTCATGTTAAAATAAGCCAAGAATGGTCCTACATGAGTTTACAAGTTGTTTCCATGTGCAAACGAGTCAATAATGAAGATACAAGTTCGAACGAGTCAAGAAACATGCTACAAGAGTTTACAAGTAGTTTCCAAGTTCAAACGGGACAAGAATGAAGCTACAAGTTGTTTTCACGGTTAAACTAGTCGAGAATGAAGCTATAAGTTGTTTCCAAGCTCGAACGAGTCAAGAATAATGCTACAAGAGGTTACAAGTTGTTTCCATGTTCAAACAAGTCAAGATGAAGCTACAAGTTATTTCCATGTTCGAACGAGTCAAAAATGAAGCCTCAAATTGTTACGAATTGGTTTCATGTTCGAATGAGCCAAGAATGGTCCTACAAGAGTTTACAAGTTGTTTCCATGATAAACGAGTCAAAAATGAAGCTATAAGTTGTTTTCAAGTTCAAACATGTCAAGAATGATGCTAGAAGAGTTTACAAGTTATTTGCATGTTCAAATGAGTCAAGGATGAAGCTACAACTTGTTTGCAAGTTCGAACGAGTCAAGAATGATCATACAAGAGTTTACAAGTTGTTTCCATATTCAAATGAGTCAAGAATGAAGCCACAAGTTCTTTCCATGTTCGAACGAGTCAAGAATGAAGCCACATGTTGTTACGAATTAGGTTCATGATCAAATGAGCCAAGAATGGTCCCATAAGAGTTATGTTGTTTCCACGTTCAACGGAGTCAAGAATGAAGCTTACGATTTCGTTTCATGTTAAAATAAGCCAAGAATGGTCCTACATGAGTTTACAAGTTGTTTCCATGTGCAAACGAGTCAATAATGAAGATACAAGTTCGAACGAGTCAAGAAACATGCTACAATAGTTTACAAGTAGTTTCCAAGTTCAAACGGGACAAGAATGAAGCTACAAGTTGTTTTCATGGTTAAATTAGTCGAGAATGAAGCTATAAGTTGTTTCCAAGCTCGAACGAGTCAAGAATAATGCTACAAGAGGTTACAAGTTGTTTCCATGTTCAAACAAGTCAAGATGAAGCTACAAGTTATTTCCATGTTCGAACGAGTCAAGAATGAAGCCTCAAATTGTTACGAATTGGTTTCATGTTCGAATGAGCCAAGAATGGTCCCACAAGAGTTTACAAGTTGTTTCCATGATAAACGAGTCAAAAATGAAGCTATAAGTTGTTTTCAAGTTCAAACATGTCAAGAATGATGCTAGAAGAGTTTACAAGTTATTTGCATGTTCAAATGAGTCAAGGATGAAGCTACAACTTGTTTGCAAGTATGAACGAGTCAAGAATGATCATACAAGAGTTTACAAGTTGTTTCCATATTCAAATGAGTCAAGAATGAAGCCACAAGTTCTTTCCATGTTCGAACGAGTCAAGAATGAAGCCACATGTTGTTACGAATTAGGTTCATGTTCAAATGAGCCAAGAATGGTCCCAGAAGAGTTATGTTGTTTCCATGTTCAACGGAGTGAAGAATGTAGCTTACGAATTCGTTTCATGTTAAAATAAGCTAAGAATTGTCCTACATCAGTTTACAAGTTTTTTCCATGTGCAAACAAGTCAATAATGAAGATACAAGTTCGAACGAGTCAAGAAACATGCTACAAGAGTTTACAAGTAGTTTCCAAGTTCAAACGGGTCAAGAATGAAGTTACAAGTTGTTTTCACGGTTAAACGAGTCGAGAATCAAGCTATAAGTTGTTTCCAAGCTCGAACGAGTCAAGAATAATGCTACAAGAGGTTACAAGTTGTTTCCAAGTTCAAACAAGTCAAGATGAAGCTACAAGTTATTTCCATGTTCGAACGAGTCAAAAATGAAGCCTCAAATTGTTACGAATTGGTTTCATGTTCGAATGAGCCAAGAATGGTCCTACAAGAGTTTACAAGTTGTTTCCATGATAAACGAGTCAAAAATGAAGCTATAAGTTGTTTTCAAGTTCAAACATGTCAAGAATGATGCTAGAAGAGTTTACAAGTTATTTGCATGTTCAAATGAGTCAAGGATGAAGCTACAACTTGTTTGCAAGTTCGAACGAGTCAAGAATGATCATACAAGAGTTTACAAGTTGTTTCCATATTCAAATGAGTCAAGAATGAAGCCACAAGTTCTTTCCATGTTCGAACGAGTCAAGAATGAAGCCACATGTTGTTACGAATTAGGTTCATGATCAAATGAGCCAAGAATGGTCCCATAAGAGTTATGTTGTTTCCACGTTCAACGGAGTCAAGAATGAAGCTTACGATTTCGTTTCATGTTAAAATAAGCCAAGAATGGTCCTACATGAGTTTACAAGTTGTTTCCATGTGCAAACGAGTCAATAATGAAGATACAAGTTCGAACATGTCAAGAAAGATACTACAAGAGTTTACTAGTAGTTTCCAAGTTCAAACGGGTCAAGAATGAAGCTACAAGTTGTTTTCACGGTTAAACTAGTCGAGAATGAAGCTATAAGTTGTTTCCAAGCTCGAACGAGTCAAGAATAATGCAACAAGAGGTTACAAGTTGTTTCCATGTTCAAACAAGTCAAGATGAAGCTACAAGTTATTTCCATGTTCGAACGAGTCAAAAATGAAGCCTCAAATTGGTACGAATTGGTTTCATGTTCGAATGAGCCAAGAATGGTCCTACAAGAGTTTACAAGTTGTTTCCATGATAAACGAGTCAAAAATGAAGCTATAAGTTGTTTTCAAGTTCAAACATGTCAAGAATGATGCTAGAAGAGTTTACAAGTTATTTGCATGTTCAAATGAGTCAAGGATGAAGCTACAACTTGTTTGCAAGTTCGAACGAGTCAAGAATGATCATACAAGAGTTTACAAGTTGTTTCCATATTCAAATGAGTCAAGAATGAAGCCACAAGTTCTTTCCATGTTCGAACGAGTCAAGAATGAAGCCACATGTTGTTACGAATTAGGTTCATGATCAAATGAGCCAAGAATGGTCCCATAAGAGTTATGTTGTTTCCACGTTCAACGGAGTCAAGAATGAAGCTTACGATTTCGTTTCATGTTAAAATAAGCCAAGAATGGTCCTACATGAGTTTACAAGTTGTTTCCATGTGCAAACGAGTCAATAATGAAGATACAAGTTCGAACGAGTCAAGAAACATGCTACAAGAGTTTACAAGTAGTTTCCAAGTTCAAACGGGTCAAGAATGAAGCTACAAGTTGTTTTCACGGTTAAACTAGTCGAGAATGAAGCTATAAGTTGTTTCCAAGCTCGAACGAGTCAAGAATAATGCTACAAGAGGTTACAAGTTGTTTCCATGTTCAAACAAGTCAAGATGAAGCTACAAGTTATTTCCATGTTCGAACGAGTCAAAAATGAAGCCTCAAATTGTTACGAATTGGTTTCATGTTCGAATGAGCCAAGAATGGTCCTACAAGAGTTTACAAGTTGTTTCCATGATAAACGAGTCAAAAATGAAGCTATAAGTTGTTTTCAAGTTCAAACATGTCAAGAATGATGCTAGAAGAGTTTACAAGTTATTTGCATGTTCAAATGAGTCAAGGATGAAGCTACAACTTGTTTGCAAGTTCGAACGAGTCAAGAATGATCATACAAGAGTTTACAAGTTGTTTCCATATTCAAATGAGTCAAGAATGAAGCCACAAGTTCTTTCCATGTTCGAACGAGTCAAGAATGAAGCCACATGTTGTTACGAATTAGGTTCATGATCAAATGAGCCAAGAATGGTCCCATAAGAGTTATGTTGTTTCCACGTTCAACGGAGTCAAGAATGAAGCTTACGATTTCGTTTCATGTTAAAATAAGCCAAGAATGGTCCTACATGAGTTTACAAGTTGTTTCCATGTGCAAACGAGTCAATAATGAAGATACAAGTTCGAACGAGTCAAGAAACATGCTACAAGAGTTTACAAGTAGTTTCCAAGTTCAAACGGGTCAAGAATGAAGCTACAAGTTGTTTTCACGGTTAAACTAGTCGAGAATGAAGCTATAAGTTGTTTCCAAGCTCGAACGAGTCAAGAATAATGCTACAAGAGGTTACAAGTTGTTTCCATGTTCAAACAAGTCAAGATGAAGCTACAAGTTATTTCCATGTTCGAACGAGTCAAAAATGAAGCCTCAAATTGTTACGAATTGGTTTCATGTTCGAATGAGCCAAGAATGGTCCTACAAGAGTTTACAAGTTGTTTCCATGATAAACGAGTCAAAAATGAAGCTATAAGTTGTTTTCAAGTTCAAACATGTCAAGAATGATGCTAGAAGAGTTTACAAGTTATTTGCATGTTCAAATGAGTCAAGGATGAAGCTACAACTTGTTTGCAAGTTCGAACGAGTCAAGAATGATCATACAAGAGTTTACAAGTTGTTTCCATATTCAAATGAGTCAAGAATGAAGCCACAAGTTCTTTCCATGTTCGAACGAGTCAAGAATGAAGCCACATGTTGTTACGAATTAGGTTCATGTTCAAATGAGCCAAGAATGGTCCCAGAAGAGTTATGTTGTTTCCATGTTCAACGGAGTGAAGAATGTAGCTTACGAATTCGTTTCATGTTAAAATAAGCTAAGAATTGTCCTACATCAGTTTACAAGTTTTTTCCATGTGCAAACAAGTCAATAATGAAGATACAAGTTCGAACGAGTCAAGAAACATGCTACAAGAGTTTACAAGTAGTTTCCAAGTTCAAACGAGTCAAGAATGAAGTTACAAGTTGTTTTCACGGTTAAACGAGTCGAGAATCAAGCTATAAGTTGTTTCCAAGCTCGAACGAGTCAAGAATAATGCTACAAGAGGTTACAAGTTGTTTCCAAGTTCAAACAAGTCAAGATGAAGCTACAAGTTATTTCCATGTTCGAACGAGTCAAAAATGAAGCCTCAAATTGTTACGAATTGGTTTCATGTTCGAATGAGCCAAGAATGGTCCTACAAGAGTTTACAAGTTGTTTCCATGATAAACGAGTCAAAAATGAAGCTATAAGTTGTTTTCAAGTTCAAACATGTCAAAAATAATGCTAGAAGAGTTTACAAGTTATTTGCATGTTCAAATGAGTCAAGGATGAAGCTACAACTTGTTTGCAAGTTCGAACGAGTCAAGAATGATCATACAAGAGTTTACAAGTTGTTTCCATATTCAAATGAGTCAAGAATGAAGCCACAAGTTCTTTCCATGTTCGAACGAGTCAAGAATGAAGCCACATGTTGTTACGAATTAGGTTCATGATCAAATGAGCCAAGAATGGTCCCATAAGAGTTATGTTGTTTCCACGTTCAACGGAGTCAAGAATGAAGCTTACGATTTCGTTTCATGTTAAAATAAGCCAAGAATGGTCCTACATGAGTTTACAAGTTGTTTCCATGTGCAAACGAGTCAATAATGAAGATACAAGTTCGAACGAGTCAAGAAACATGCTACAAGAGTTTACAAGTAGTTTCCAAGTTCAAACGGGACAAGAATGAAGCTACAAGTTGTTTTCATGGTTAAATTAGTCGAGAATGAAGCTATAAGTTGTTTCCAAGCTCGAACGAGTCAAGAATAATGCTACAAGAGGTTACAAGTTGTTTCCATGTTCAAACAAGTCAAGATGAAGCTACAAGTTATTTCCATGTTCGAACGAGTCAAGAATGAAGCCTCAAATTGTTACGAATTGGTTTCATGTTCGAATGAGCCAAGAATGGTCCCACAAGAGTTTACAAGTTGTTTCCATGATAAACGAGTCAAAAATGAAGCTATAAGTTGTTTTCAAGTTCAAACATGTCAAGAATGATGCTAGAAGAGTTTACAAGTTATTTGCATGTTCAAATGAGTCAAGGATGAAGCTACAACTTGTTTGCAAGTTCGAACGAGTCAAGAATGATCATACAAGAGTTTACAAGTTGTTTCCATATTCAAATGAGTCAAGAATGAAGCCACAAGTTCTTTCCATGTTCGAACGAGTCAAGAATGAAGCCACATGTTGTTACGAATTAGGTTCATGATCAAATGAGCCAAGAATGGTCCCATAAGAGTTATGTTGTTTCCACGTTCAACGGAGTCAAGAATGAAGCTTACGATTTCGTTTCATGTTAAAATAAGCCAAGAATGGTCCTACATGAGTTTACAAGTTGTTTCCATGTGCAAACGAGTCAATAATGAAGATACAAGTTCGAACGAGTCAAGAAACATGCTACAAGAGTTTACAAGTAGTTTCCAAGTTCAAACGGGACAAGAATGAAGCTACAAGTTGTTTTCATGGTTAAATTAGTCGAGAATGAAGCTATAAGTTGTTTCCAAGCTCGAACGAGTCAAGAATAATGCTACAAGAGGTTACAAGTTGTTTCCATGTTCAAACAAGTCAAGATGAAGCTACAAGTTATTTCCATGTTCGAACGAGTCAAGAATGAAGCCTCAAATTGTTACGAATTGGTTTCATGTTCGAATGAGCCAAGAATGGTCCCACAAGAGTTTACAAGTTGTTTCCATGATAAACGAGTCAAAAATGAAGCTATAAGTTGTTTTCAAGTTCAAACATGTCAAGAATGATGGTAGAAGAGTTTACAAGTTATTTGCATGTTCAAATGAGTCAAGGATGAAGCTACAACTTGTTTGCAAGTTCGAACGAGTCAAGAATGATCATACAAGAGTTTACAAGTTGTTTCCATATTCAAATGAGTCAAGAATGAAGCCACAAGTTCTTTCCATGTTCGAACGAGTCAAGAATGAAGCCACATGTTGTTACGAATTAGGTTCATGATCAAATGAGCCAAGAATGGTCCCATAAGAGTTATGTTGTTTCCACGTTCAACGGAGTCAAGAATGAAGCTTACGATTTCGTTTCATGTTAAAATAAGCCAAGAATGGTCCTACATGAGTTTACAAGTTGTTTCCATGTGCAAACGAGTCAATAATGAAGATACAAGTTCGAACATGTCAAGAAAGATACTACAAGAGTTTACAAGTAGTTTCCAAGTTCAAACGGGTCAAGAATGAAGCTACAAGTTGTTTTCACGGTTAAACTAGTCGAGAATGAAGCTATAAGTTGTTTCCAAGCTCGAACGAGTCAAGAATAATGCTACAAGAGGTTACAAGTTGTTTCCATGTTCAAACAAGTCAAGATGAAGCTACAAGTTATTTCCATGTTCGAACGAGTCAAAAATGAAGCCTCAAATTGTTACGAATTGGTTTCATGTTCGAATGAGCCAAGAATGGTCCTACAAGAGTTTACAAGTTGTTTCCATGATAAACGAGTCAAAAATGAAGCTATAAGTTGTTTTCAAGTTCAAACATGTCAAGAATGATGCTAGAAGAGTTTACAAGTTATTTGCATGTTCAAATGAGTCAAGGATGAAGCTACAACTTGTTTGCAAGTTCGAACGAGTCAAGAATTATCATACAAGAGTTTACAAATTGTTTCCATATTCAAATGAGTCAAGAATGAAGCCACAAGTTCTTTCCATGTTCGAACGAGTCAAGAATGAAGCCACATGTTGTTACGAATTAGGTTCATGATCAAATGAGCCAAGAATGGTCCCATAAGAGTTATGTTGTTTCCACGTTCAACGGAGTCAAGAATGAAGCTTACGATTTCGTTTCATGTTAAAATAAGCCAAGAATGGTCCTACATGAGTTTACAAGTTGTTTCCATGTGCAAACGAGTCAATAATGAAGATACAAGTTTGAACGAGTCAAGAAACATGCTACAAGAGTTTACAAGTAGTTTCCAAGTTCAAACGGGTCAAGAATGAAGCTACAAGTTGTTTTCACGGTTAAACTAGTCGAGAATGAAGCTATAAGTTGTTTCCAAGCTCGAACGAGTCAAGAATAATGCTACAAGAGGTTACAAGTTGTTTCCAAGTTCAAACAAGTCAAGATGAAGCTACAAGTTATTTCCATGTTCGAACGAGTCAAAAATGAAGCCTCAAATTGTTACGAATTGGTTTCATGTTCGAATGAGCCAAGAATGGTCCTACAAGAGTTTACAAGTTGTTTCCATGATAAACGAGTCAAAAATGAAGCTATAAGTTGTTTTCAAGTTCAAACATGTCAAAAATAATGCTAGAAGAGTTTACAAGTTATTTGCATGTTCAAATGAGTCAAGGATGAAGCTACAACTTGTTTGCAAGTTCGAACGAGTCAAGAATGATCATACAAGAGTTTACAAGTTGTTTCCATATTCAAATGAGTCAAGAATGAAGCCACAAGTTCTTTCCATGTTCGAACGAGTCAAGAATGAAGCCACATGTTGTTACGAATTAGGTTCATGATCAAATGAGCCAAGAATGGTCCCATAAGAGTTATGTTGTTTCCACGTTCAACGGAGTCAAGAATGAAGCTTACGATTTCGTTTCATGTTAAAATAAGCCAAGAATGGTCCTACATGAGTTTACAAGTTGTTTCCATGTGCAAACGAGTCAATAATGAAGATACAAGTTCGAACGAGTCAAGAAACATGCTACAAGAGTTTACAAGTAGTTTCCAAGTTCAAACGGGTCAAGAATGAAGCTACAAGTTGTTTTCACGGTTAAACTAGTCGAGAATGAAGCTATAAGTTGTTTCCAAGCTCGAACGAGTCAAGAATAATGCTACAAGAGGTTACAAGTTGTTTCAATGTTCAAACAAGTCAAGATGAAGCTACAAGTTATTTCCATGTTCGAACGAGTCAAAAATGAAGCCTCAAATTGTTACGAATTGGTTTCATGTTCGAATGAGCCAAGAATGGTCCTACAAGAGTTTACAAGTTGTTTCCATGATAAACGAGTCAAAAATGAAGCTATAAGTTGTTTTCAAGTTCAAACATGTCAAGAATGATGCTAGAAGAGTTTACAAGTTATTTGCATGTTCAAATGAGTCAAGGATGAAGCTACAACTTGTTTGCAAGTTCGAACGAGTCAAGAATGATCATACAAGAGTTTACAAGTTGTTTCCATATTCAAATGAGTCAAGAATGAAGCCACAAGTTCTTTCCATGTTCGAACGAGTCAAGAATGAAGCCACATGTTGTTACGAATTAGGTTCATGATCAAATGAGCCAAGAATGGTCCCATAAGAGTTATGTTGTTTCCACGTTCAACGGAGTCAAGAATGAAGCTTACGATTTCGTTTCATGTTAAAATAAGCCAAGAATGGTCCTACATGAGTTTACAAGTTGTTTCCATGTGCAAACGAGTCAATAATGAAGATACAAGTTCGAACGAGTCAAGAAACATGCTACAAGAGTTTACAAGTAGTTTCCAAGTTCAAACGGGTCAAGAATGAAGCTACAAGTTGTTTTCACGGTTAAACTAGTCGAGAATGAAGCTATAAGTTGTTTCCAAGCTCGAACGAGTCAAGAATAATGCTACAAGAGGTTACAAGTTGTTTCAATGTTCAAACAAGTCAAGATGAAGCTACAAGTTATTTCCATGTTCGAACGAGTCAAAAATGAAGCCTCAAATTGTTACGAATTGGTTTCATGTTCGAATGAGCCAAGAATGGTCCTACAAGAGTTTACAAGTTGTTTCCATGATAAACGAGTCAAAAATGAAGCTATAAGTTGTTTTCAAGTTCAAACATGTCAAGAATGATGCTAGAAGAGTTTACAAGTTATTTGCATGTTCAAATGAGTCAAGGATGAAGCTACAACTTGTTTGCAAGTTCGAACGAGTCAAGAATGATCATACAAGAGTTTACAAGTTGTTTCCATATTCAAATGAGTCAAGAATGAAGCCACAAGTTCTTTCCATGTTCGAACGAGTCAAGAATGAAGCCACATGTTGTTACGAATTAGGTTCATGATCAAATGAGCCAAGAATGGTCCCATAAGAGTTATGTTGTTTCCACGTTCAACGGAGTCAAGAATGAAGCTTACGATTTCGTTTCATGTTAAAATAAGCCAAGAATGGTCCTACATGAGTTTACAAGTTGTTTCCATGTGCAAACGAGTCAATAATGAAGATACAAGTTCGAACGAGTCAAGAAACATGCTACAAGAGTTTACAAGTAGTTTCCAAGTTCAAACGGGTCAAGAATGAAGCTACAAGTTGTTTTCACGGTTAAACTAGTCGAGAATGAAGCTATAAGTTGTTTCCAAGCTCGAACGAGTCAAGAATAATGCTACATGAGGTTACAAGTTGTTTCCATGTTTAAACAAGTCAAGATGAAGCTACAAGTTATTTCCATGTTCGAACGAGTCAAAAATGAAGCCTCAAATTGTTACGAATTGGTTTCATATTCAAATGAGCCAAGAATGGTCCTACAAGAGTTTACAAGTTGTTTCCATGATAAACGAGTCAAAAATGAAGCTATAAGTTGTTTTCAAGTTCAAACATGTCAAGAATGATGCTAGAAGAGTTTACAAGTTATTTGCATGTTCAAATGAGTCAAGGATGAAGCTACAACTTGTTTGCAAGTTCGAACGAGTCAAGAATGATCATACAAGAGTTTACAAGTTGTTTCCATATTCAAATGAGTCAAGAATGAAGCCACAAGTTCTTTCCATGTTCGAACGAGTCAAGAATGAAGCCACATGTTGTTACGAATTAGGTTCATGATCAAATGAGCCAAGAATGGTCCCATAAGAGTTATGTTGTTTCCACGTTCAACGGAGTCAAGAATGAAGCTTACGATTTCGTTTCATGTTAAAATAAGCCAAGAATGGTCCTACATGAGTTTACAAGTTGTTTCCATGTGCAAACGAGTCAATAATGAAGATACAAGTTCGAACGAGTCAAGAAACATGCTACAAGAGTTTACAAGTAGTTTCCAAGTTCAAACGGGTCAAGAATGAAGCTACAAGTTGTTTTCACGGTTAAACTAGTCGAGAATGAAGCTATAAGTTGTTTCCAAGCTCGAACGAGTCAAGAATAATGCTACAAGAGGTTACAAGTTGTTTCCATGTTCAAACAAGTCAAGATGAAGCTACAAGTTATTTCCATGTTCGAACGAGTCAAAAATGAAGCCTCAAATTGTTACGAATTGGTTTCATGTTCGAATGAGCCAAAAATGGTCCTACAAGAGTTTACAAGTTGTTTCCATGATAAACGAGTCAAAAATGAAGCTATAAGTTGTTTTCAAGTTCAAACATGTCAAGAATGATGCTAGAAGAGTTTACAAGTTATTTGCATGTTCAAATGAGTCAAGTATGAAGCTACAACTTGTTTGCAAGTTCGAACGAGTCAAGAATGATCATACAAGAGTTTACAAGTTGTTTCCATATTCAAATGAGTCAAGAATGAAGCCACAAGTTCTTTCCATGTTCGAACGAGTCAAGAATGAAGCCACATGTTGTTACGAATTAGGTTCATGATCAAATGAGCCAAGAATGGTCCCATAAGAGTTATGTTGTTTCCACGTTCAACGGAGTCAAGAATGAAGCTTACGATTTCATTTCATGTTAAAATAAGCCAAGAATGGTCCTACATGAGTTTACAAGTTGTTTCCATGTGCAAACGAGTCAATAATGAAGATACAAGTTCGAACGAGTCAAGAAACATGCTACAAGAGTTTACAAGTAGTTTCCAAGTTCAAAAGGGTCAAGAATGAAGCTACAAGTTGTTTTCACGGTTAAACTAGTCGAGAATGAAGCTATAAGTTGTTTCCAAGCTCGAACGAGTCAAGAATAATGCTACAAGAGGTTACAAGTTGTTTCCATGTTCAAACAAGTCAAGATGAAGCTACAAGTTATTTCCATGTTCGAACGAGTCAAAAATGAAGCCTCAAATTGTTACGAATTGGTTTCATATTCAAATGAGCCAAGAATGGTCCTACAAGAGTTTACAAGTTGTTTCCATGATAAACGAGTCAAAAATGAAGCTATAAGTTGTTTTCAAGTTCAAACATGTCAAGAATGATGCTAGAAGAGTTTACAAGTTATTTGCATGTTCAAATGAGTCAAGGATGAAGCTACAACTTGTTTGCAAGTTCGAACGAGTCAAGAATGATCATACAAGAGTTTACAAGTTGTTTCCATATTCAAATGAGTCAAGAATGAAGCCACAAGTTCTTTCCATGTTCGAACGAGTCAAGAATGAAGCCACATGTTGTTACGAATTAGGTTCATGATCAAATGAGCCAAGAATGGTCCCATAAGAGTTATGTTGTTTCCACGTTCAACGGAGTCAAGAATGAAGCTTACGATTTCATTTCATGTTAAAATAAGCCAAGAATGGTCCTACATGAGTTTACAAGTTGTTTCCATGTGCAAACGAGTCAATAATGAAGATACAAGTTCGAACGAGTCAAGAAACATGCTACAAGAGTTTACAAGTAGTTTCCAAGTTCAAACGGGTCAAGAATGAAGCTACAAGTTGTTTTCACGGTTAAACTAGTCGAGAATGAAGCTATAAGTTGTTTCCAAGCTCGAACGAGGTAAGAATAATTGTACAAGAGGTTACAAGTTGTTTCCATGTTCAAACAAGTCAAGATGAAGCTACAAGTTATTTCCATGTTCGAACGAGTCAAAAATGAAGCCTCAAATTGTTACGAATTGGTTTCATATTCAAATGAGCCAAGAATGGTCCTACAAGAGTTTACAAGTTGTTTTTTTTTTTTTTTTGCTAAATAAAAGTTTTATAAAAGAAAAACAAATACAATTCTAGGGGCATACCCCGCGAAAAGCAAAAAACAAAGCCAAGCAGCTACTAAAACTTGAGAACAAGTTTAGTACAAATCAGAAATCAACAACCTATTTTTAGTAACAGCTTTGCGAAAAGCATTACAAGTAAATAACTTTTCTCTAACAGTGCGCTTTATAGCCATAATAAGAACAGCAGGGGTTTTGGGAGCAGAGGTTTGATGGATCCTCGAGTTTCTCTCTGACCAAATAGCATGAACAGCAACAGCAATGTAAAGATAAGCAATTTTCTTTTTTATCTTGTGCAGGGGACCACGAACAAAGTTACCATTTAGGTAGTCATCCCAGTCATCGAATAATGTGTATGGACAAGTTCTCATAATTGTAGTAGCAAACTGGCAAGAGTTAAAAAGGTGACTAACTTGTTCATTTCCCATATGACATAAAGTGCAAATGGGGTCAGTTTGCATCCCCAAATAAATCATTCTCTCCTTTGTTAGTAGTCTGTTTTTTAAAGCAAGCCAAAGAATGAATGAACACTTTTTGATTGTGAAACTATGCCATAAAACTGGAAGCCACAAAGGAGCTGTAGCATTGCTACGAATAGAGTTCCAGATGGTTGAAATGGTAGCTTTCTTTTGATCATCCCAAGTAACCTCATCTCTACTGCGAATGGAGATATTATGCAGAAGATTGCGAAATTCAATGGCCAAGAAGTGATTAGAATAGTGGGGAGCCCAGGTAACACCATCCATAATAGTACTCACTGTAGCAAAAGGAGAAGAGTCCATAATAGAGATTAAGCTTGGATGGAAATGATTGATCAGAGGGGTGGGGAGCAACCATGGGTCATGCCATAGTAAGAATCGAGAATTGCAACCTGCATAGAGCTTTATATGAGGCTTTGCGATGTCCCTACTCTTTAGGATTTTCCTTAAGCACCAAGAATGCTGAGTAGTGGGTTTCATAGTCCAGAAACCTTTATTTTTGAAGATAAAGCTATGCAACCATGATAACCAGAGAGAGTTGCTGTTGGGGTTCAAGATTCTCCATATTTGGTAAAGAATTGCAGCTTTGTTCCATTCAGAGATATCCCTTAAGCCTAAACCTCCCTCAGAAACAGGCAAGCAACAAACACTCCAAGCGACTTTGTGTTGAGCTGAGTTATTGCAATTACCGCCCCAAAGAAACTTTGCCAAAATACTTTGCACCTTATTTAAGACACCTTTTGGGAGGAAAAGGAATGATGTAACCTTCCAGCAAAACTCAGAAATCTACAAGTCCAACTTTCCACTCTATTACAGAGTTTCTGAATAAGCAGAGAGCAATGCTGAGCTGAAATCTTTCCTGATACCAAAGGCAGACCAAGGTAAGATATTGGTAAGCTTCCCAACTGAAACCCCGATTGTGAGAGAGCATAAGTTATAGTGTCATCAGGAACATTTGCAAAGAAAGCTGAGCATTTTGAACGGTTTGGAAGCAGCCCAGAAATGCTAGAGAAATCATTAACCCCCTTCAGAAGAGAAGCAATTGAAGATTGATTACCCTTGCAAAAAAGTAATACATCATCAGCAAAGATTAAATTTGTCACTTGTAAATTCTTTGCTCCCCAATGATAATCAAAGTCTGAGCTAGTAGTTGATTTTTTTATGCAAGCATTAAGAATCTCCATAGCAATAACAAATAAATATGGGGAGAGAGGGTCTCCTTGACGAAGACCAGATTTAGCCTCAAAAAAACCTTCCAAAGAACCGTTCACTTTAATGGATAACATACAAGAAGTGATACATTTTTTTATCCAGCTGAGAAATTTAGGAGGGAACCTCATTACTTCCATTGCAGCAAATAAAAAAGACCAATTGAGAGAATCAAAAGCTTTAGTAATGTCTAACTTCATTGCACATCTGGGAGGACCTGAATTTAAATGGTAGTTGCGACATAAAGCCTGAGCAAGCATTACATTATCACCAATGATTCGTTTAGGGACAAAAGCTGTTTGACATGGGGAAATAATGCTAGGCAAAACCTTTTGAAGCCTCGATGCTAAAAGCTTTGCAATACATTTGTAGAGAGTATTACAACAAGAAATAGGCCTAAAATGTGTCATTTTTGAAGGGCAAGCCTGTTTTGGAACCAGCGCTATAGCAGTCGCATTTATAATTTTTGGAAGATGCAAATTTGCAAAGAAGGAGAGAATACCTTTAACAACATCCATACCCACAATTTCCCAAGTTGCTAAGAAAAATTCTGGTGAGAAACCATCAAGGCCCGTACTTTTATTTTTCCCCATTGCTTTGAGAGTACTAAGAATATCCTGCGCAGTAAAAGGAGTTTCAAGAGCATTTCTTTGCATATCTGTGAGACCAGCAAGGCTCAAATCATCTGGAAGCCCCTGAACATCTTTCGAATTCCCTAACGTGTCATTGAAGTAAGAAACAGCAATCTTGGAAATATTAGCATGAGAGGTGTGCAAATTTCCTTCATTATCCTCTAAAGCCAATATTTTATTTACATTCCATCTGCCTTTGCATCGACTATGAAAATATTTATTATTACCATCTCCATTCGCCAACCAACAGATTCTAGATTTTTGCTTAAGCAAAATTTCTTCTCTAGCCAAAGATTTATTCAACGCCGAAATGAGAAAGGATTCTTGGCGAAGTTGTTCTTCTGTTGGGACCGCAGGTAAGTCGCTTTGAAACTGTAGAAGAGTCTCTTTTGATTCAATAACAGCATTATGAAGATTACCTCGACATCGATTAAGCCTTATCATAGCAGCCTTTACCCTTTTCAATTTCATAGTTAACACATACCAAGGATTTCCAGAGATGTCCACATCCCAAGCATTTTTAACCTCAAGTAAGAAGTTAGTCGAACCATAAGTTGTTTTCAAGTTCAAACATGTCAAGAATGATGCTAGAAGAGTTTACAAGTTATTTGCATGTTCAAATGAGTCAAGGATGAAGCTACAACTTGTTTGCAAGTTCGAACGAGTCAAGAATGATCATACAAGAGTTTACAAGTTGTTTCCATATTCAAATGAGTCAAGAATGAAGCCACAAGTTCTTTCCATGTTCGAACGAGTCAAGAATGAAGCCACATGTTGTTACGAATTAGGTTCATGATCAAATGAGCCAAGAATGGTCCCATAAGAGTTATGTTGTTTCCACGTTCAACGGAGTCAAGAATGAAGCTTACGATTTCGTTTCATGTTAAAATAAGCCAAGAATGGTCCTACATGAGTTTACAAGTTGTTTCCATGTGCAAACGAGTCAATAATGAAGATACAAGTTCGAACGAGTCAAGAAACATGCTACAAGAGTTTACAAGTAGTTTCCAAGTTCAAACGGGTCAAGAATGAAGCTACAAGTTGTTTTCACGGTTAAACTAGTCGAGAATGAAGCTATAAGTTGTTTCCAAGCTCGAACGAGTCAAGAATAATGCTACAAGAGGTTACAAGTTGTTTCCATGTTCAAACAAGTCAAGATGAAGCTACAAGTTATTTTCATGTTCCAACGAGTCAAAAATGAAGCCTCAAATTGTTACGAATTGGTTTCATATTCAAATGAGCCAAGAATGGTCCTACAAGAGTTTACAAGTTGTTTCCATGATAAACGAGTCAAAAATGAAGCTATAAGTTGTTTTCAAGTTCAAACATGTCAAGAATGATGCTAGAAGAGTTTACAAGTTATTTGCATGTTCAAATGAGTCAAGGATGAAGCTACAACTTGTTTGCAAGTTCGAACGAGTCAAGAATGATCATACAAGAGTTTACAAGTTGTTTCCATATTCAAATGAGTCAAGAATGAAGCCACAAGTTCTTTCCATGTTCGAACGAGTCAAGAATGAAGCCACATGTTGTTACGAATTAGGTTCATGATCAAATGAGCCAAGAATGGTCCCATAAGAGTTATGTTGTTTCCACGTTCAACGGAGTCAAGAATGAAGCTTACGATTTCGTTTCATGTTAAAATAAGCCAAGAATGGTCCTACATGAGTTTACAAGTTGTTTCCATGTGCAAACGAGTCAATAATGAAGATACAAGTTCGAACGAGTCAAGAAACATGCTACAAGAGTTTACAAGTAGTTTCCAAGTTCAAACGGGACAAGAATGAAGCTACAAGTTGTTTTCATGGTTAAATTAGTCGAGAATGAAGCTATAAGTTGTTTCCAAGCTCGAACGAGTCAAGAATAATGCTACAAGAGGTTACAAGTTGTTTCCATGTTCAAACAAGTCAAGATGAAGCTACAAGTTATTTCCATGTTCGAACGAGTCAAGAATGAAGCCTCAAATTGTTACGAATTGGTTTCATGTTCGAATGAGCCAAGAATGGTCCCACAAGAGTTTACAAGTTGTTTCCATGATAAACGAGTCAAAAATGAAGCTATAAGTTGTTTTCAAGTTCAAACATGTCAAGAATGATGCTAATAGAGTTTACAAGTTATTTGCATGTTCAAATGAGTCAAGGATGAAGCTACAACTTGTTTGCAAGTTCGAACGAGTCAAGAATGATCATACAAGAGTTTACAAGTTGTTTCCATATTCAAATGAGTAAAGAATGAAGCCACAAGTTCTTTCCATGTTCGAACGAGTCAAGAATGAAGCCACATGTTGTTACGAATTAGGTTCATGATCAAATTAGCCAAGAATGGTCCCATAAGAGTTATGTTGTTTCCACGTTCAACGGAGTCAAGAATGAAGCTTACGATTTCGTTTCATGTTAAAATAAGCCAAGAATGGTCCTACATGAGTTTACAAGTTGTTTCCATGTGCAAACGAGTCAATAATGAAGATACAAGTTCGAACGAGTCAAGAAACATGCTACAAGAGTTTACAAGTAGTTTCCAAGTTCAAACGGGTCAAGAATGAAGCTACAAGTTGTTTTCACGGTTAAACTAGTCGAGAATGAAGCTATAAGTTGTTTCCAAGCTCGAACGAGTCAAGAATAATGCTACAAGAGGTTACAAGTTGTTTCCATGTTCAAACAAGTCAAGATGAAGCTACAAGTTATTTCCATGTTCGAACGAGTCAAGAATGAAGCCTCAAATTGTTACGAATTGGTTTCATGTTCGAATGAGCCAAGAATGGTCCCACAAGAGTTTACAAGTTGTTTCCATGATAAACGAGTCAAAAATGAAGCTATAAGTTGTTTTCAAGTTCAAACATGTCAAGAATGATGCTAATAGAGTTTACAAGTTATTTGCATGTTCAAATGAGTCAAGGATGAAGCTACAACTTGTTTGCAAGTTCGAACGAGTCAAGAATGATCATACAAGAGTTTACAAGTTGTTTCCATATTCAAATGAGTAAAGAATGAAGCCACAAGTTCTTTCCATGTTCGAACGAGTCAAGAATGAAGCCACATGTTGTTACGAATTAGGTTCATGATCAAATTAGCCAAGAATGGTCCCATAAGAGTTATGTTGTTTCCACGTTCAACGGAGTCAAGAATGAAGCTTACGATTTCGTTTCATGTTAAAATAAGCCAAGAATGGTCCTACATGAGTTTACAAGTTGTTTCCATGTGCAAACGAGTCAATAATGAAGATACAAGTTCGAACGAGTCAAGAAACATGCTACAAGAGTTTACAAGTAGTTTCCAAGTTCAAACGGGTCAAGAATGAAGCTACAAGTTGTTTTCACGGTTAAACTAGTCGAGAATGAAGCTATAAGTTGTTTCCAAGCTCGAACGAGTCAAGAATAATGCTACAAGAGGTTACAAGTTGTTTCCATGTTCAAACAAGTCAAGTTGAAGCTACAAGTTATTTCCATGTTCGAACGAGTCAAAAATGAAGCCTCAAATTGTTACGAATTGGTTTCATATTCAAATGAGCCAAGAATGGTCCTACAAGAGTTTACAAGTTGTTTCCATGATAAACGAGTCAAAAATGAAGCTATAAGTTGTTTTCAAGTTCAAACATGTCAAGAATGATGCTAGAAGAGTTTACAAGTTATTTGCATGTTCAAATGAGTCAAGGATGAAGCTACAACTTGTTTGCAAGTTCGAACGAGTCAAGAATGATCATACAAGAGTTTACAAGTTGTTTCCATATTCAAATGAGTCAAGAATGAAGCCACAAGTTCTTTCCATGTTCGAACGAGTCAAGAATGAAGCCACATGTTGTTACGAATTAGGTTCATGATCAAATGAGCCAAGAATGGTCCCATAAGAGTTATGTTGTTTCCACGTTCAACGGAGTCAAGAATGAAGCTTACGATTTCGTTTCATGTTAAAATAAGCCAAGAATGGTCCTACATGAGTTTACAAGTTGTTTCCATGTGCAAACGAGTCAATAATGAAGATACAAGTTCGAACGAGTCAAGAAACATGCTACAAGAGTTTACAAGTAGTTTCCAAGTTCAAACGGGACAAGAATGAAGCTACAAGTTGTTTTCATGGTTAAAGTAGTCGAGAATGAAGCTATAAGTTGTTTCCAAGCTCGAACGAGTCAAGAATAATTGTACAAGAGGTTACAAGTTGTTTCCATGTTCAAACAAGTCAAGATGAAGCTACAAGTTATTTCCATGTTCGAACGAGTCAAAAATGAAGCCTCAAATTGTTACGAATTGGTTTCATATTCAAATGAGCCAAGAATGGTCCTACAAGAGTTTACAAGTTGTTTCCATGATAAACGAGTCAAAAATGAAGCTATAAGTTGTTTTCAAGCTCAAACATGTCAAGAATGATGCTAGAAGAGTTTACAAGTTATTTGCATGTTCAAATGAGTCAAGGATGAAGCTACAACTTGTTTGCAAGTTCGAACGAGTCAAAAATGATCATACAAGAGTTTACAAGTTGTTTCCATATTCAAATGAGTCAAGAATGAAGCCACAAGTTCTTTCCATGTTCGAACGAGTCAAGAATGAAGCCACATGTTGTTACGAATTAGGTTCATGATCAAATGAGCCAAGAATGGTCCCATAAGAGTTATGTTGTTTCCACGTTCAACGGAGTCAAGAATGAAGCTTACGATTTCGTTTCATGTTAAAATAAGCCAAGAATGGTCCTACATGAGTTTACAAGTTGTTTCCATGTGCAAACGAGTCAATAATGAAGATACAAGTTCGAACGAGTCAAGAAACATGCTACAAGAGTTTACAAGTAGTTTCCAAGTTCAAACGGGTCAAGAATGAAGCTACAAGTTGTTTTCAAGGTTAAACTAGTCGAGAATGAAGCTATAAGTTGTTTCCAAGCTCGAACGAGTCAAGAATAATGCTACAAGAGGTTACAAGTTGTTTCCATGTTCAAACAAGTCAAGATGAAGCTACAAGTTATTTCCATGTTCGAACGAGTCAAGAATGAAGCCTCAAATTGTTACGAATTGGTTTCATGTTCGAATGAGCCAAGAATGGTCCCACAAGAGTTTACAAGTTGTTTCCATGATAAACGAGTCAAAAATGAAGCTATAAGTTGTTTTCAAGTTCAAACATGTCAAGAATGATGCTAGAAGAGTTTACAAGTTATTTGCATGTTCAAATGAGTCAAGGATGAAGCTACAACTTGTTTGCAAGTTCGAACGAGTCAAGAATGATCATACAAGAGTTTACAAGTTGTTTCCATATTCAAATGAGTCAAGAATGAAGCCACAAGTTCTTTCCATGTTCGAACGAGTCAAGAATGAAGCCACATGTTGTTACGAATTAGGTTCATGATCAAATGAGCCAAGAATGGTCCCATAAGAGTTATGTTGTTTCCACGTTCAACGGAGTCAAGAATGAAGCTTACGATTTCGTTTCATGTTAAAATAAGCCAAGAATGGTCCTACATGAGTTTACAAGTTGTTTCCATGTGCAAACGAGTCAATAATGAAGATACAAGTTCGAACGAGTCAAGAAACATGCTACAAGAGTTTACAAGTAGTTTCCAAGTTCAAACGGGACAAGAATGAAGCTACAAGTTGTTTTCATGGTTAAAGTAGTCGAGAATGAAGCTATAAGTTGTTTCCAAGCTCGAACGAGTCAAGAATAATTGTACAAGAGGTTACAAGTTGTTTCCATGTTCAAACAAGTCAAGATGAAGCTACAAGTTATTTCCATGTTCGAACGAGTCAAAAATGAAGCCTCAAATTGTTACGAATTGGTTTCATATTCAAATGAGCCAAGAATGGTCCTACAAGAGTTTACAAGTTGTTTCCATGATAAACGAGTCAAAAATGAAGCTATAAGTTGTTTTCAAGCTCAAACATGTCAAGAATGATGCTAGAAGAGTTTACAAGTTATTTGCATGTTCAAATGAGTCAAGGATGAAGCTACAACTTGTTTGCAAGTTCGAACGAGTCAAAAATGATCATACAAGAGTTTACAAGTTGTTTCCATATTCAAATGAGTCAAGAATGAAGCCACAAGTTCTTTCCATGTTCGAACGAGTCAAGAATGAAGCCACATGTTGTTACGAATTAGGTTCATGATCAAATGAGCCAAGAATGGTCCCATAAGAGTTATGTTGTTTCCACGTTCAACGGAGTCAAGAATGAAGCTTACGATTTCGTTTCATGTTAAAATAAGCCAAGAATGGTCCTACATGAGTTTACAAGTTGTTTCCATGTGCAAACGAGTCAATAATGAAGATACAAGTTCGAACGAGTCAAGAAACATGCTACAAGAGTTTACAAGTAGTTTCCAAGTTCAAACGGGTCAAGAATGAAGCTACAAGTTGTTTTCACGGTTAAACTAGTCGAGAATGAAGCTATAAGTTGTTTCCAAGCTCGAACGAGTCAAGAATAATGCTACAAGAGGTTACAAGTTGTTTCCATGTTCAAACAAGTCAAGATGAAGCTACAAGTTATTTCCATGTTCGAACGAGTCAAGAATGAAGCCTCAAATTGTTACGAATTGGTTTCATGTTCGAATGAGCCAAGAATGGTCCCACAAGAGTTTACAAGTTGTTTCCATGATAAACGAGTCAAAAATGAAGCTATAAGTTGTTTTCAAGTTCAAACATGTCAAGAATGATGCTAGAAGAGTTTACAAGTTATTTGCATGTTCAAATGAGTCAAGGATGAAGCTACAACTTGTTTGCAAGTTCGAACGAGTCAAGAATGATCATACAAGAGTTTACAAGTTGTTTCCATATTCAAATGAGTCAAGAATGAAGCCACAAGTTCTTTCCATGTTCGAACGAGTCAAGAATGAAGCCACATGTTGTTACGAATTAGGTTCATGATCAAATGAGCCAAGAATGGTCCCATAAGAGTTATGTTGTTTCCACGTTCAACGGAGTCAAGAATGAAGCTTACGATTTCGTTTCATGTTAAAATAAGCCAAGAATGGTCCTACATGAGTTTACAAGTTGTTTCCATGTGCAAACGAGTCAATAATGAAGATACAAGTTCGAACGAGTCAAGAAACATGCTACAAGAGTTTACAAGTAGTTTCCAAGTTCAAACGGGTCAAGAATGAAGCTACAAGTTGTTTTCACGGTTAAACTAGTCGAGAATCAAGCTATAAGTTGTTTCCAAGCTCGAACGAGTCAAGAATAATGCTACATGAGGTTACAAGTTGTTTCCATGTTCAAACAAGTCAAGATGAAGCTACAAGTTATTTCCATGTTCGAACGAGTCAAAAATGAAGCCTCAAATTGTTACGAATTGGTTTCATATTCAAATGAGCCAAGAATGGTCCTACAAGAGTTTACAAGTTGTTTCCATGATAAACGAGTCAAAAATGAAGCTATAAGTTGTTTTCAAGTTCAAACATGTCAAGAATGATGCTAGAAGAGTTTACAAGTTATTTGCATGTTCAAATGAGTCAAGGATGAAGCTACAACTTGTTTGCAAGTTCGAACGAGTCAAGAATGATCATACAAGAGTTTACAAGTTGTTTCCATATTCAAATGAGTCAAGAATGAAGCCACAAGTTCTTTCCATGTTCGAACGAGTCAAGAATGAAGCCACATGTTGTTACGAATTAGGTTCATGATCAAATGAGCCAAGAATGGTCCCATAAGAGTTATGTTGTTTCCACGTTCAACGGAGTCAAGAATGAAGCTTACGATTTCGTTTCATGTTAAAATAAGCCAAGAATGGTCCTACATGAGTTTACAAGTTGTTTCCATGTGCAAACGAGTCAATAATGAAGATACAAGTTCGAACGAGTCAAGAAACATGCTACAAGAGTTTACAAGTAGTTTCCAAGTTCAAACGGGACAAGAATGAAGCTACAAGTTGTTTTCATGGTTAAATTAGTCGAGAATGAAGCTATAAGTTGTTTCCAAGCTCGAACGAGTCAAGAATAATGCTACAAGAGGTTACAAGTTGTTTCCATGTTCAAACAAGTCAAGATGAAGCTACAAGTTATTTCCATGTTCGAACGAGTCAAGAATGAAGCCTCAAATTGTTACGAATTGGTTTCATGTTCGAATGAGCCAAGAATGGTCCCACAAGAGTTTACAAGTTGTTTCCATGATAAACGAGTCAAAAATGAAGCTATAAGTTGTTTTCAAGTTCAAACATGTCAAGAATGATGCTAGAAGAGTTTACAAGTTATTTGCATGTTCAAATGAGTCAAGGATGAAGCTACAACTTGTTTGCAAGTTCGAACGAGTCAAGAATGATCATACAAGAGTTTACAAGTTGTTTCCATATTCAAATGAGTCAAGAATGAAGCCACAAGTTCTTTCCATGTTCGAACGAGTCAAGAATGAAGCCACATGTTGTTACGAATTAGGTTCATGATCAAATGAGCCAAGAATGGTCCCATAAGAGTTATGTTGTTTCCACGTTCAACGGAGTCAAGAATGAAGCTTACGATTTCGTTTCATGTTAAAATAAGCCAAGAATGGTCCTACATGAGTTTACAAGTTGTTTCCATGTGCAAACGAGTCAATAATGAAGATACAAGTTCGAACGAGTCAAGAAACATGCTACAAGAGTTTACAAGTAGTTTCCAAGTTCAAACGGGTCAAGAATGAAGCTACAAGTTGTTTTCACGGTTAAACTAGTCGAGAATGAAGCTATAAGTTGTTTCCAAGTTCGAACGAGTCAAGAATGATCATACAAGAGTTTACAAGTTGTTTCCATATTCAAATGAGTCAAGAATGAAGCCACAAGTTCTTTCCATGTTCGAACGAGTCAAGAATGAAGCCACATGTTGTTACGAATTAGGTTCATGATCAAATGAGCCAAGAATGTTCCCATAAGAGTTATGTTGTTTCCACGTTCAACGGAGTCAAGAATGAAGCTTACGATTTCGTTTCATGTTAAAATAAGCCAAGAATGGTCCTACATGAGTTTACAAGTTGTTTCCATGTGCAAACGAGTCAATAATGAAGATACAAGTTCGAACGAGTCAAGAAACATGCTACAAGAGTTTACAAGTAGTTTCCAAGTTGAAACGGGTCAAGAATGAATCTACAAGTTGTTTTCACGGTTAAACTAGTCGAGAATGAAGCTATAAGTTGTTTCCAAGCTCGAACGAGTCAAGAATAATTGTACAAGAGGTTACAAGTTGTTTCCATGTTCAAACAAGTCAAGATGAAGCTACAAGTTATTTCCATGTTCGAACGAGTCAAAAATGAAGCCTCAAATTGTTACGAATTGGTTTCATATTCAAATGAGCCAATAATGGTCCTACAAGAGTTTACAAGTTGTTTCCATGATAAACGAGTCAAAAATGAAGCTATAAGTTGTTTTCAAGCTCAAACATGTCAAGAATGATGCTAGAAGAGTTTACAAGTTATTTGCATGTTCAAATGAGTCAAGGATGAAGCTACAACTTGTTTGCAAGTTCGAACGAGTCAAGAATGATCATACAAGAGTTTACAAGTTGTTTCCATATTCAAATGAGTCAAGAATGAAGCCACAAGTTCTTTCCATGTTCGAACGAGTCAAGAATGAAGCCACATGTTGTTACGAATTAGGTTCATGATCAAATGAGCCAAGAATGGTCCCATAAGAGTTATGTTGTTTCCACGTTCAACGGAGTCAAGAATGAAGCTTACGATTTCGTTTCATGTTAAAATAAGCCAAGAATGGTCCTACATGAGTTTACAAGTTGTTTCCATGTGCAAACGAGTCAATAATGAAGATACAAGTTCGAACGAGTCAAGAAACATGCTACAAGAGTTTACAAGTAGTTTCCATGTTCAAACGGGTCAAGAATGAAGCTACAAGTTGTTTTCACGGTTAAACTAGTCGAGAATGAAGCTATAAGTTGTTTCCAAGCTCGAACGAGTCAAGAATAATGCTACAAGAGGTTACAAGTTGTTTCCATGTTCAAACAAGTCAAGATGAAGCTACAAGTTATTTCCATGTTCGAACGAGTCAAAAATGAAGCCTCAAATTGTTACGAATTGGTTTCATGTTCGAATGAGCCAAGAATGGTCCTACAAGAGTTTACAAGTTGTTTCCATGATAAACGAGTCAAAAATGAAGCTATAAGTTGTTTTCAAGTTCAAACATGTCAAGAATGATGCTAGAAGAGTTTACAAGTTATTTGCATGTCCAAATGAGTCAAGGATGAAGCTACAACTTGTTTGCAAGTTCGAACGAGTCAAGAATGATCATACAAGAGTTTACAAGTTGTTTCCATATTCAAATGAGTCAAGAATGAAGCCACAAGTTCTTTCCATGTTCGAACGAGTCAAGAATGAAGCCACATGTTGTTACGAATTAGGTTCATGATCAAATGAGCCAAGAATGGTCCCATAAGAGTTATGTTGTTTCCACGTTCAACGGAGTCAAGAATGAAGCTTATGATTTCGTTTCATGTTAAAATAAGCCAAGAATGGTCCTACATGAGTTTACAAGTTGTTTCCATGTGCAAACGAGTCAATAATGAAGATACAAGTTCGAACATGTCAAGAAAGATACTACAAGAGTTTACAAGTAGTTTCCAAGTTCAAACGGGTCAAGAATGAAGCTACAAGTTGTTTTCACGGTTAAACTAGTCGAGAATGAAGCTATAAGTTGTTTCCAAGCTCGAACGAGTCAAGAATAATGCTACAAGAGGTTACAAGTTGTTTCCATGTTCAAACAAGTCAAGATGAAGCTACAAGTTATTTCCATGTTCGAACGAGTCAAAAATGAAGCCTCAAATTGTTACGAATTGGTTTCATGTTCGAATGAGCCAAGAATGGTCCTACAAGAGTTTACAAGTTGTTTCCATGATAAACGAGTCAAAAATGAAGCTATAAGTTGTTTTCAAGTTCAAACATGTCAAGAATGATGCTAGAAGAGTTTACAAGTTATTTGCATGTTCAAATGAGTCAAGGATGAAGCTACAACTTGTTTGCAAGTTCGAACGAGTCAAGAATGATCATACAAGAGTTTACAAGTTGTTTCCATATTCAAATGAGTCAAGAATGAAGCCACAAGTTCTTTCCATGTTCGAACGAGTCAAGAATGAAGCCACATGTTGTTACGAATTAGGTTCATGATCAAATGAGGCAAGAATGGTCCCATAAGAGTTATGTTGTTTCCACATTCAACGGAGTCAAGAATGAAGCTTACGATTTCGTTTCATGTTAAAATAAGCCAAGAATGGTCCTACATGAGTTTACAAGTTGTTTCCATGTGCAAACGAGTCAATAATGAAGATACAAGTTCGAACGAGTCAAGAAACATGCTACAGGAGTTTACAAGTAGTTTCCAAGTTCAAACGGGTCAAGAATGAAGCTACAAGTTGTTTTCACGGTTAAACTAGTCGAGAATGAAGCTATAAGTTGTTTCCAAGCTCGAACGAGTCAAGAATAATGCTACAAGAGGTTACAAGTTGTTTCCATGTTCAAACAAGTCAAGATGAAGCTACAAGTTATTTCCATGTTCGAACGAGTCAAAAATGAAGCCTCAAATTGTTACGAATTGGTTTCATGTTCGAATGAGCCAAGAATGGTCCTACAAGAGTTTACAAGTTGTTTCCATGATAAACGAGTCAAAAATGAAGCTATAAGTTGTTTTCAAGTTCAAACATGTCAAGAATGATGCTAGAAGAGTTTACAAGTTATTTGCATGTCCAAATGAGTCAAGGATGAAGCTACAACTTGTTTGCAAGTTCGAATGAGTCAAGAATGATCATACAAGAGTTTACAAGTTGTTTCCATATTCAAATGAGTCAAGAATGAAGCCACAAGTTCTTTCCATGTTCGAACGAGTCAAGAATGAAGGCACATGTTGTTACGAATTAGGTTCATGATCAAATGAGCCAAGAATGGTCCCATAAGAGTTATGTTGTTTCCACGTTCAACGGAGTCAAGAATGAAGCTTACGATTTCGTTTCATGTTAAAATAAGCCAAGAATGGTCCTACATGAGTTTACAAGTTGTTTCCATGTGCAAACGAGTCAATAATGAAGATACAAGTTCGAACATGTCAAGAAAGATACTACAAGAGTTTACAAGTAGTTTCCAAGTTCAAACGGGTCAAGAATGAAGCTACAAGTTGTTTTCACGGTTATACTAGTCGAGAATGAAGCTATAAGTTGTTTCCAAGCTCGAACGAGTCAAGAATAATGCTACAAGAGGTTACAAGTTGTTTCCATGTTCAAACAAGTCAAGATGAAGCTACAAGTTATTTCCATGTTCGAACGAGTCAAAAATGAAGCCTCAAATTGTTACGAATTGGTTTCATGTTCGAATGAGCCAAGAATGGTCCTACAAGAGTTTACAAGTTGTTTCCATGATAAACGAGTCAAAAATGAAGCTATAAGTTGTTTTCAAGTTCAAACATGTCAAGAATGATGCTAGAAGAGTTTACAAGTTATTTGTATGTTCAAATGAGTCAAGGATGAAGCTACAACTTGTTTGCAAGTTCGAACGAGTCAAGAATGATCATACAAGAGTTTACAAGTTGTTTCCATATTCAAATGAGTCAAGAATGAAGCCACAAGTTCTTTCCATGTTCGAACGAGTCAAGAATGAAGCCACATGTTGTTACGAATTAGGTTCATGATCAAATGAGGCAAGAATGGTCCCATAAGAGTTATGTTGTTTCCACATTCAACGGAGTCAAGAATGAAGCTTACGATTTCGTTTCATGTTAAAATAAGCCAAGAATGGTCCTACATGAGTTTACAAGTTGTTTCCATGTGCAAACGAGTCAATAATAAAGATACAAGTTCGAACATGTCAAGAAAGATACTACAAGAGTTTACAAGTAGTTTCCAAGTTCAAACGGGTCAAGAATGAAGCTACAAGTTGTTTTCACGGTTAAACTAGTCGAGAATGAAGCTATAAGTTGTTTCCAAGCTCGAACGAGTCAAGAATAATGCTACAAGAGGTTACAAGTTGTTTCCATGTTCAAACAAGTCAAGATGAAGCTACAAGTTATTTCCATGTTCGAACGAGTCAAAAATGAAGCCTCAAATTGTTACGAATTGGTTTCATATTCCAATGAGCCAAGAATGGTCCTACAAGAGTTTACAAGTTGTTTCCATGATAAACGAGTCAAAAATGAAGCTATAAGTTGTTTTCAAGTTCAAACATGTCAAGAATGATGCTAGAAGAGTTTACAAGTTATTTGCATGTTCAAATGAGTCAAGGATGAAGCTACAACTTGTTTGCAAGTTCGAACGAGTCAAGAATGATCATACAAGAGTTTACAAGTTGTTTCCATATTCAAATGAGCCAAGAATGAAGCCACAAGTTCTTTCCATGTTCGAACGAGTCAAGAATGAAGCCACATGTTGTTACGAATTAGGTTCATGATCAAATGAGCCAAGAATGGTCCCATAAGAGTTATGTTGTTTCCACATTCAACGGAGTCAAGAATGAAGCTTACGATTTCGTTTCATGTTAAAATAAGCCAAGAATGGTCCTACATGAGTTTACAAGTTGTTTCCATGTGCAAACGAGTCAATAATGAAGATACAAGTTCGAACGAGTCAAGAAACATGCTACAAGAGTTTACAAGTAGTTTCCAAGTTCAAACGGGACAAGAATGAAGCTACAAGTTGTTTTCATGGTTAAATTAGTCGAGAATGAAGCTATAAGTTGTTTCCAAGCTCGAACGAGTCAAGAATAATGCTACAAGAAGTTACAAGTTGTTTCCATGTTCAAACAAGTCAAGATGAAGCTACAAGTTATTTCCATGTTCGAACGAGTCAAGAATGAAGCCTCAAATTGTTACGAATTGGTTTCATGTTCGAATGAGCCAAGAATGGTCCCACAAGAGTTTACAAGTTGTTTCCATGATAAACGAGTCAAAAATGAAGCTATAAGTTGTTTTCAAGTTCAAACATGTCAAGAATGATGCTAGAAGAGTTTACAAGTTATTTGCATGTTCAAATGAGTCAAGGATGAAGCTACAACTTGTTTGCAAGTTCGAACGAGTCAAGAATGATCATACAAGAGTTTACAAGTTGTTTCCATATTCAAATGAGTCAAGAATGAAGCCACAAGTTCTTTCCATGTTCGAACGAGTCAAGAATGAAGCCACATGTTGTTACGAATTAGGTTCATGATCAAATGAGCCAAGAATGGTCCCATAAGAGTTATGTTGTTTCCACGTTCAACGGAGTCAAGAATGAAGCTTACGATTTCGTTTCATGTTAAAATAAGCCAAGAATGGTCCTACATGAGTTTACAAGTTGTTTCCATGTGCAAACGAGTCAATAATGAAGATACAAGTTCGAACATGTCAAGAAAGATACTACAAGAGTTTACAAGTAGTTTCCAAGTTCAAACGGGTCAAGAATGAAGCTACAAGTTGTTTTCACGGTTAAACTAGTCGAGAATGAAGCTATAAGTTGTTTCCAAGCTCGAACGAGTCAAGAATAATGCTACAAGAGGTTACAAGTTGTTTCCATGTTCAAACAAGTCAAGATGAAGCTACAAGTTATTTCCATGTTCGAACGAGTCAAGAATGAAGCATCAACTTGTTACGAATTGGTTTCATGTTCAAATGAGCCAAGAATGGTCCTACAAGAGTTTACAAGTTCTTTCCATGATAAACGAGTCAAAAATGAAGCTATAAGTTGTTTTCAAGTTCAAACATGTCAAGAATGATGCTAGAAGAGTTTACAAGTTATTTGCATGTTCAAATGAGTCAAGGATGAAGCTACAACTTGTTTGCAAGTTCGAATGAGTCAAGAATGATCATACAAGAGTTTACAAGTTGTTTCCATATTCAAATGAGTCAAGAATGAAGCCACAAGTTCTTTCCATGTTCGAACGAGTCAAGAATGAAGCCACATGTTGTTACGAATTAGGTTCATGATCAAATGAGCCAAGAATGGTCCCATAAGAGTTATGTTGTTTCCACATTCAACGGAGTCAAGAATGAAGCTTACGATTTCGTTTCATGTTAAAATAAGCCAAGAATGGTCCTACATGAGTTTACAAGTTGTTTCCATGTGCAAACGAGTCAATAATGAAGATACAAGTTCGAACGAGTCAAGAAACATGCTACAAGAGTTTACAAGTAGTTTCCAAGTTCAAACGGGTCAAGAATGAAGCTACAAGTTGTTTTCACGGTTAAACTAGTCGAGAATGAAGCTATAAGTTGTTTCCAAGCTCGAACGAGTCAAGAATAATGCTACAAGAGGTTACAAGTTGTTTCCATGTTCAAACAAGTCAAGATGAAGCTACAAGTTATTTCCATGTTCGAACGAGTCAAAAATGAAGCCTCAAATTGTTACGAATTGGTTTCATGTTCGAATGAGCCAAGAATGGTCCTACAAGAGTTTACAAGTTGTTTCCATGATAAACGAGTCAAAAATGAAGCTATAAGTTGTTTTCAAGTTCAAACATGTCAAGAATGATGCTAGAAGAGTTTACAAGTTATTTGCATGTTCAAATGAGTCAAGGATGAAGCTACAACTTGTTTGCAAGTTCGAACGAGTCAGGAATGATCATACAAGAGTTTACAAGTTGTTTCCATATTCAAATGAGTCAAGAATGAAGCCACAAGTTCTTTCCATGTTCGAACGAGTCAAGAATGAAGCCACATGTTGTTACGAATTAGGTTCATGATCAAATGAGGCAAGAATGGTCCCATAAGAGTTATGTTGTTTCCACATTCAACGGAGTCAAGAATGAAGCTTACGATTTCGTTTCATGTTAAAATAAGCCAAGAATGGTCCTACATGAGTTTACAAGTTGTTTCCATGTGCAAACGAGTCAATAATGAAGATACAAGTTCGAACGAGTCAAGAAACATGCTACAGGAGTTTACAAGTAGTTTCCAAGTTCAAACGGGTCAAGAATGAAGCTACAAGTTGTTTTCACGGTTAAACTAGTCGAGAATGAAGCTATAAGTTGTTTCCAAGCTCGAACGAGTCAAGAATAATGCTACAAGAGGTTACAAGTTGTTTCCATGTTCAAACAAGTCAAGATGAAGCTACAAGTTATTTCCATGTTCGAACGAGTCAAAAATGAAGCCTCAAATTGTTACGAATTGGTTTCATGTTCGAATGAGCCAAGAATGGTCCTACAAGAGTTTACAAGTTGTTTCCATGATAAACGAGTCAAAAATGAAGCTATAAGTTGTTTTCAAGTTCAAACATGTCAAGAATGATGCTAGAAGAGTTTACAAGTTATTTGCATGTCCAAATGAGTCAAGGATGAAGCTACAACTTGTTTGCAAGTTCGAATGAGTCAAGAATGATCATACAAGAGTTTACAAGTTGTTTCCATATTCAAATGAGTCAAGAATGAAGCCACAAGTTCTTTCCATGTTCGAACGAGTAAAGAATGAAGGCACATGTTGTTACGAATTAGGTTCATGATCAAATGAGCCAAGAATGGTCCCATAAGAGTTATGTTGTTTCCACGTTCAACGGAGTAAAGAATGAAGCTTACGATTTCGTTTCATGTTAAAATAAGCCAAGAATGGTCCTACATGAGTTTACAAGTTGTTTCCATGTGCAAACGAGTCAATAATGAAGATACAAGTTCGAACATGTCAAGAAAGATACTACAAGAGTTTACAAGTAGTTTCCAAGTTCAAACGGGTCAAGAATGAAGCTACAAGTTGTTTTCACGGTTATACTAGTCGAGAATGAAGCTATAAGTTGTTTCCAAGCTCGAACGAGTCAAGAATAATGCTACAAGAGGTTACAAGTTGTTTCCATGTTCAAACAAGTCAAGATGAAGCTACAAGTTATTTCCATGTTCGAACGAGTCAAAAATGAAGCCTCAAATTGTTACGAATTGGTTTCATGTTCGAATGAGCCAAGAATGGTCCTACAAGAGTTTACAAGTTGTTTCCATGATAAACGAGTCAAAAATGAAGCTATAAGTTGTTTTCAAGTTCAAACATGTCAAGAATGATGCTAGAAGAGTTTACAAGTTATTTGCATGTTCAAATGAGTCAAGGATGAAGCTACAACTTGTTTGCAAGTTCGAACGAGTCAAGAATGATCATACAAGAGTTTACAAGTTGTTTCCATATTCAAATGAGTCAAGAATGAAGCCACAAGTTCTTTCCATGTTCGAACGAGTCAAGAATGAAGCCACATGTTGTTACGAATTAGGTTCATGATCAAATGAGGCAAGAATGGTCCCATAAGAGTTATGTTGTTTCCACATTCAACGGAGTCAAGAATGAAGCTTACGATTTCGTTTCATGTTAAAATAAGCCAAGAATGGTCCTACATGAGTTTACAAGTTGTTTCCATGTGCAAACGAGTCAATAATAAAGATACAAGTTCGAACATGTCAAGAAAGATACTACAAGAGTTTACAAGTAGTTTCCAAGTTCAAACGGGTCAAGAATGAAGCTACAAGTTGTTTTCACGGTTAAACTAGTCGAGAATGAAGCTATAAGTTGTTTCCAAGCTCGAACGAGTCAAGAATAATGCTACAAGAGGTTACAAGTTGTTTCCATGTTCAAACAAGTCAAGATGAAGCTACAAGTTATTTCCATGTTCGAACGAGTCAAAAATGAAGCCTCAAATTGTTACGAATTGGTTTCATATTCCAATGAGCCAAGAATGGTCCTACAAGAGTTTACAAGTTGTTTCCATGATAAACGAGTCAAAAATGAAGCTATAAGTTGTTTTCAAGTTCAAACATGTCAAGAATGATGCTAGAAGAGTTTACAAGTTATTTGCATGTTCAAATGAGTCAAGGATGAAGCTACAACTTGTTTGCAAGTTCGAACGAGTCAAGAATGATCATACAAGAGTTTACAAGTTGTTTCCATATTCAAATGAGCCAAGAATGAAGCCACAAGTTCTTTCCATGTTCGAACGAGTCAAGAATGAAGCCACATGTTGTTACGAATTAGGTTCATGATCAAATGAGCCAAGAATGGTCCCATAAGAGTTATGTTGTTTCCACATTCAACGGAGTCAAGAATGAAGCTTACGATTTCGTTTCATGTTAAAATAAGCCAAGAATGGTCCTACATGAGTTTACAAGTTGTTTCCATGTGCAAACGAGTCAATAATGAAGATACAAGTTCGAACGAGTCAAGAAACATGCTACAAGAGTTTACAAGTAGTTTCCAAGTTCAAACGGGACAAGAATGAAGCTACAAGTTGTTTTCATGGTTAAATTAGTCGAGAATGAAGCTATAAGTTGTTTCCAAGCTCGAACGAGTCAAGAATAATGCTACAAGAAGTTACAAGTTGTTTCCATGTTCAAACAAGTCAAGATGAAGCTACAAGTTATTTCCATGTTCGAACGAGTCAAGAATGAAGCCTCAAATTGTTACGAATTGGTTTCATGTTCGAATGAGCCAAGAATGGTCCCACAAGAGTTTACAAGTTGTTTCCATGATAAACGAGTCAAAAATGAAGCTATAAGTTGTTTTCAAGTTCAAACATGTCAAGAATGATGCTAGAAGAGTTTACAAGTTATTTGCATGTCCAAATGAGTCAAGGATGAAGCTACAACTTGTTTGCAAGTTCGAATGAGTCAAGAATGATCATACAAGAGTTTACAAGTTGTTTCCATATTCAAATGAGTCAAGAATGAAGCCACAAGTTCTTTCCATGTTCGAACGAGTAAAGAATGAAGGCACATGTTGTTACGAATTAGGTTCATGATCAAATGAGCCAAGAATGGTCCCATAAGAGTTATGTTGTTTCCACGTTCAACGGAGTAAAGAATGAAGCTTACGATTTCGTTTCATGTTAAAATAAGCCAAGAATGGTCCTACATGAGTTTACAAGTTGTTTCCATGTGCAAACGAGTCAATAATGAAGATACAAGTTCGAACATGTCAAGAAAGATACTACAAGAGTTTACAAGTAGTTTCCAAGTTCAAACGGGTCAAGAATGAAGCTACAAGTTGTTTTCACGGTTATACTAGTCGAGAATGAAGCTATAAGTTGTTTCCAAGCTCGAACGAGTCAAGAATAATGCTACAAGAGGTTACAAGTTGTTTCCATGTTCAAACAAGTCAAGATGAAGCTACAAGTTATTTCCATGTTCGAACGAGTCAAGAATGAAGCCTCAAATTGTTACGAATTGGTTTCATGTTCGAATGAGCCAAGAATGGTCCTACAAGAGTTTACAAGTTGTTTCCATGATAAACGAGTCAAAAATGAAGCTATAAGTTGTTTTCAAGTTCAAACATGTCAAGAATGATGCTAGAAGAGTTTACAAGTTATTTGCATGTTCAAATGAGTCAAGGATGAAGCTACAACTTGTTTGCAAGTTCGAACGAGTCAAGAATGATCATACAAGAGTTTACAAGTTGTTTCCATATTCAAATGAGTCAAGAATGAAGCCACAAGTTCTTTCCATGTTCGAACGAGTCAAGAATGAAGCCACATGTTGTTACGAATTAGGTTCATGATCAAATGAGGCAAGAATGGTCCCATAAGAGTTATGTTGTTTCCACATTCAACGGAGTCAAGAATGAAGCTTACGATTTCGTTTCATGTTAAAATAAGCCAAGAATGGTCCTACATGAGTTTACAAGTTGTTTCCATGTGCAAACGAGTCAATAATAAAGATACAAGTTCGAACATGTCAAGAAAGATACTACAAGAGTTTACAAGTAGTTTCCAAGTTCAAACGGGTCAAGAATGAAGCTACAAGTTGTTTTCACGGTTAAACTAGTCGAGAATGAAGCTATAAGTTGTTTCCAAGCTCGAACGAGTCAAGAATAATGCTACAAGAGGTTACAAGTTGTTTCCATGTTCAAACAAGTCAAGATGAAGCTACAAGTTATTTCCATGTTCGAACGAGTCAAAAATGAAGCCTCAAATTGTTACGAATTGGTTTCATGTTCGAATGAGCCAAGAATGGTCCTACAAGAGTTTACAAGTTGTTTCCATGATAAACGAGTCAAAAATGAAGCTATAAGTTGTTTTCAAGTTCAAACATGTCAAGAATGATGCTAGAAGAGTTTACAAGTTATTTGCATGTTCAAATGAGTCAAGGATGAAGCTACAACTTGTTTGCAAGTTCGAACGAGTCAGGAATGATCATACAAGAGTTTACAAGTTGTTTCCATATTCAAATGAGTCAAGAATGAAGCCACAAGTTCTTTCCATGTTCGAACGAGTCAAGAATGAAGCCACATGTTGTTACGAATTAGGTTCATGATCAAATGAGGCAAGAATGGTCCCATAAGAGTTATGTTGTTTCCACATTCAACGGAGTCAAGAATGAAGCTTACGATTTCGTTTCATGTTAAAATAAGCCAAGAATGGTCCTACATGAGTTTACAAGTTGTTTCCATGTGCAAACGAGTCAATAATGAAGATACAAGTTCGAACGAGTCAAGAAACATGCTACAGGAGTTTACAAGTAGTTTCCAAGTTCAAACGGGTCAAGAATGAAGCTACAAGTTGTTTTCACGGTTAAACTAGTCGAGAATGAAGCTATAAGTTGTTTCCAAGCTCGAACGAGTCAAGAATAATGCTACAAGAGGTTACAAGTTGTTTCCATGTTCAAACAAGTCAAGATGAAGCTACAAGTTATTTCCATGTTCGAACGAGTCAAGAATGAAGCCTCAAATTGTTACGAATTGGTTTCATGTTCGAATGAGCCAAGAATGGTCCTACAAGAGTTTACAAGTTGTTTCCATGATAAACGAGTCAAAAATGAAGCTATAAGTTGTTTTCAAGTTCAAACATGTCAAGAATGATGCTAGAAGAGTTTACAAGTTATTTGCATGTCCAAATGAGTCAAGGATGAAGCTACAACTTGTTTGCAAGTTCGAATGAGTCAAGAATGATCATACAAGAGTTTACAAGTTGTTTCCATATTCAAATGAGTCAAGAATGAAGCCACAAGTTCTTTCCATGTTCGAACGAGTAAAGAATGAAGGCACATGTTGTTACGAATTAGGTTCATGATCAAATGAGCCAAGAATGGTCCCATAAGAGTTATGTTGTTTCCACGTTCAACGGAGTAAAGAATGAAGCTTACGATTTCGTTTCATGTTAAAATAAGCCAAGAATGGTCCTACATGAGTTTACAAGTTGTTTCCATGTGCAAACGAGTCAATAATGAAGATACAAGTTCGAACATGTCAAGAAAGATACTACAAGAGTTTACAAGTAGTTTCCAAGTTCAAACGGGTCAAGAATGAAGCTACAAGTTGTTTTCACGGTTATACTAGTCGAGAATGAAGCTATAAGTTGTTTCCAAGCTCGAACGAGTCAAGAATAATGCTACAAGAGGTTACAAGTTGTTTCCATGTTCAAACAAGTCAAGATGAAGCTACAAGTTATTTCCATGTTCGAACGAGTCAAAAATGAAGCCTCAAATTGTTACGAATTGGTTTCATGTTCGAATGAGCCAAGAATGGTCCTACAAGAGTTTACAAGTTGTTTCCATGATAAACGAGTCAAAAATGAAGCTATAAGTTGTTTTCAAGTTCAAACATGTCAAGAATGATGCTAGAAGAGTTTACAAGTTATTTGCATGTTCAAATGAGTCAAGGATGAAGCTACAACTTGTTTGCAAGTTCGAACGAGTCAAGAATGATCATACAAGAGTTTACAAGTTGTTTCCATATTCAAATGAGTCAAGAATGAAGCCACAAGTTCTTTCCATGTTCGAACGAGTCAAGAATGAAGCCACATGTTGTTACGAATTAGGTTCATGATCAAATGAGCCAAGAATGGTCCCATAAGAGTTATGTTGTTTCCACATTCAACGGAGTCAAGAATGAAGCTTACGATTTCGTTTCATGTTAAAATAAGCCAAGAATGGTCCTACATGAGTTTACAAGTTGTTTCCATGTGCAAACGAGTCAATAATGAAGATACAAGTTCGAACGAGTCAAGAAACATGCTACAAGAGTTTACAAGTAGTTTCCAAGTTCAAACGGGTCAAGAATGAAGCTACAAGTTGTTTTCACGGTTAAACTAGTCGAGAATGAAGCTATAAGTTGTTTCCAAGCTCGAACGAGTCAAGAATAATGCTACAAGAGGTTACAAGTTGTTTCCATGTTCAAACAAGTCAAGATGAAGCTACAAGTTATTTCCATGTTCGAACGAGTCAAAAATGAAGCCTCAAATTGTTACGAATTGGTTTCATGTTCGAATGAGCCAAGAATGGTCCTACAAGAGTTTACAAGTTGTTTCCATGATAAACGAGTCAAAAATGAAGCTATAAGTTGTTTTCAAGTTCAAACATGTCAAGAATGATGCTAGAAGAGTTTACAAGTTATTTGCATGTTCAAATGAGTCAAGGATGAAGCTACAACTTGTTTGCAAGTTCGAACGAGTCAGGAATGATCATACAAGAGTTTACAAGTTGTTTCCATATTCAAATGAGTCAAGAATGAAGCCACAAGTTCTTTCCATGTTCGAACGAGTCAAGAATGAAGCCACATGTTGTTACGAATTAGGTTCATGATCAAATGAGGCAAGAATGGTCCCATAAGAGTTATGTTGTTTCCACATTCAACGGAGTCAAGAATGAAGCTTACGATTTCGTTTCATGTTAAAATAAGCCAAGAATGGTCCTACATGAGTTTACAAGTTGTTTCCATGTGCAAACGAGTCAATAATGAAGATACAAGTTCGAACGAGTCAAGAAACATGCTACAGGAGTTTACAAGTAGTTTCCAAGTTCAAACGGGTCAAGAATGAAGCTACAAGTTGTTTTCACGGTTAAACTAGTCGAGAATGAAGCTATAAGTTGTTTCCAAGCTCGAACGAGTCAAGAATAATGCTACAAGAGGTTACAAGTTGTTTCCATGTTCAAACAAGTCAAGATGAAGCTACAAGTTATTTCCATGTTCGAACGAGTCAAAAATGAAGCCTCAAATTGTTACGAATTGGTTTCATGTTCGAATGAGCCAAGAATGGTCCTACAAGAGTTTACAAGTTGTTTCCATGATAAACGAGTCAAAAATGAAGCTATAAGTTGTTTTCAAGTTCAAACATGTCAAGAATGATGCTAGAAGAGTTTACAAGTTATTTGCATGTCCAAATGAGTCAAGGATGAAGCTACAACTTGTTTGCAAGTTCGAATGAGTCAAGAATGATCATACAAGAGTTTACAAGTTGTTTCCATATTCAAATGAGTCAAGAATGAAGCCACAAGTTCTTTCCATGTTCGAACGAGTAAAGAATGAAGGCACATGTTGTTACGAATTAGGTTCATGATCAAATGAGCCAAGAATGGTCCCATAAGAGTTATGTTGTTTCCACGTTCAACGGAGTAAAGAATGAAGCTTACGATTTCGTTTCATGTTAAAATAAGCCAAGAATGGTCCTACATGAGTTTACAAGTTGTTTCCATGTGCAAACGAGTCAATAATGAAGATACAAGTTCGAACATGTCAAGAAAGATACTACAAGAGTTTACAAGTAGTTTCCAAGTTCAAACGGGTCAAGAATGAAGCTACAAGTTGTTTTCACGGTTATACTAGTCGAGAATGAAGCTATAAGTTGTTTCCAAGCTCGAACGAGTCAAGAATAATGCTACAAGAGGTTACAAGTTGTTTCCATGTTCAAACAAGTCAAGATGAAGCTACAAGTTATTTCCATGTTCGAACGAGTCAAAAATGAAGCCTCAAATTGTTACGAATTGGTTTCATGTTCGAATGAGCCAAGAATGGTCCTACAAGAGTTTACAAGTTGTTTCCATGATAAACGAGTCAAAAATGAAGCTATAAGTTGTTTTCAAGTTCAAACATGTCAAGAATGATGCTAGAAGAGTTTACAAGTTATTTGCATGTTCAAATGAGTCAAGGATGAAGCTACAACTTGTTTGCAAGTTCGAACGAGTCAAGAATGATCATACAAGAGTTTACAAGTTGTTTCCATATTCAAATGAGTCAAGAATGAAGCCACAAGTTCTTTCCATGTTCGAACGAGTCAAGAATGAAGCCACATGTTGTTACGAATTAGGTTCATGATCAAATGAGGCAAGAATGGTCCCATAAGAGTTATGTTGTTTCCACATTCAACGGAGTCAAGAATGAAGCTTACGATTTCGTTTCATGTTAAAATAAGCCAAGAATGGTCCTACATGAGTTTACAAGTTGTTTCCATGTGCAAACGAGTCAATAATAAAGATACAAGTTCGAACATGTCAAGAAAGATACTACAAGAGTTTACAAGTAGTTTCCAAGTTCAAACGGGTCAAGAATGAAGCTACAAGTTGTTTTCACGGTTAAACTAGTCGAGAATGAAGCTATAAGTTGTTTCCAAGCTCGAACGAGTCAAGAATAATGCTACAAGAGGTTACAAGTTGTTTCCATGTTCAAACAAGTCAAGATGAAGCTACAAGTTATTTCCATGTTCGAACGAGTCAAAAATGAAGCCTCAAATTGTTACGAATTGGTTTCATATTCCAATGAGCCAAGAATGGTCCTACAAGAGTTTACAAGTTGTTTCCATGATAAACGAGTCAAAAATGAAGCTATAAGTTGTTTTCAAGTTCAAACATGTCAAGAATGATGCTAGAAGAGTTTACAAGTTATTTGCATGTTCAAATGAGTCAAGGATGAAGCTACAACTTGTTTGCAAGTTCGAACGAGTCAAGAATGATCATACAAGAGTTTACAAGTTGTTTCCATATTCAAATGAGCCAAGAATGAAGCCACAAGTTCTTTCCATGTTCGAACGAGTCAAGAATGAAGCCACATGTTGTTACGAATTAGGTTCATGATCAAATGAGCCAAGAATGGTCCCATAAGAGTTATGTTGTTTCCACATTCAACGGAGTCAAGAATGAAGCTTACGATTTCGTTTCATGTTAAAATAAGCCAAGAATGGTCCTACATGAGTTTACAAGTTGTTTCCATGTGCAAACGAGTCAATAATGAAGATACAAGTTTGAACGAGTCAAGAAACATGCTACAAGAGTTTACAAGTAGTTTCCAAGTTCAAACGGGTCAAGAATGAAGCTACAAGTTGTTTTCACGGTTAAACTAGTCGAGAATGAAGCTATAAGTTGTTTCCAAGCTCGAACGAGTCAAGAATAATGCTACAAGAGGTTACAAGTTGTTTCCATGTTCAAACAAGTCAAGATGAAGCTACAAGTTATTTCCATGTTCGAACGAGTCAAAAATGAAGCCTCAAATTGTTACGAATTGGTTTCATGTTCGAATGAGCCAAGAATGGTCCTACAAGAGTTTACAAGTTGTTTCCATGATAAACGAGTCAAAAATGAAGCTATAAGTTGTTTTCAAGTTCAAACATGTCAAGAATGATGCTAGAAGAGTTTACAAGTTATTTGCATGTTCAAATGAGTCAAGGATGAAGCTACAACTTGTTTGCAAGTTCGAACGAGTCAAGAATGATCATACAAGAGTTTACAAGTTGTTTCCATATTCAAATGAGTCAAGAATGAAGCCACAAGTTCTTTCCATGTTCGAACGAGTCAAGAATGAAGCCACATGTTGTTACGAATTAGGTTCATGATCAAATGAGGCAAGAATGGTCCCATAAGAGTTATGTTGTTTCCACATTCAACGGAGTCAAGAATGAAGCTTACGATTTCGTTTCATGTTAAAATAAGCCAAGAATGGTCCTACATGAGTTTACAAGTTGTTTCCATGTGCAAACGAGTCAATAATAAAGATACAAGTTCGAACATGTCAAGAAAGATACTACAAGAGTTTACAAGTAGTTTCCAAGTTCAAACGGGTCAAGAATGAAGCTACAAGTTGTTTTCACGGTTAAACTAGTCGAGAATGAAGCTATAAGTTGTTTCCAAGCTCGAACGAGTCAAGAATAATGCTACAAGAGGTTACAAGTTGTTTCCATGTTCAAACAAGTCAAGATGAAGCTACAAGTTATTTCCATGTTCGAACGAGTCAAAAATGAAGCCTCAAATTGTTACGAATTGGTTTCATATTCCAATGAGCCAAGAATGGTCCTACAAGAGTTTACAAGTTGTTTCCATGATAAACGAGTCAAAAATGAAGCTATAAGTTGTTTTCAAGTTCAAACATGTCAAGAATGATGCTAGAAGAGTTTACAAGTTATTTGCATGTTCAAATGAGTCAAGGATGAAGCTACAACTTGTTTGCAAGTTCGAACGAGTCAAGAATGATCATACAAGAGTTTACAAGTTGTTTCCATATTCAAATGAGCCAAGAATGAAGCCACAAGTTCTTTCCATGTTCGAACGAGTCAAGAATGAAGCCACATGTTGTTACGAATTAGGTTCATGATCAAATGAGCCAAGAATGGTCCCATAAGAGTTATGTTGTTTCCACATTCAACGGAGTCAAGAATGAAGCTTACGATTTCGTTTCATGTTAAAATAAGCCAAGAATGGTCCTACATGAGTTTACAAGTTGTTTCCATGTGCAAACGAGTCAATAATGAAGATACAAGTTCGAACGAGTCAAGAAACATGCTACAAGAGTTTACAAGTAGTTTCCAAGTTCAAACGGGACAAGAATGAAGCTACAAGTTGTTTTCATGGTTAAATTAGTCGAGAATGAAGCTATAAGTTGTTTCCAAGCTCGAACGAGTCAAGAATAATGCTACAAGAGGTTACAAGTTGTTTCCATGTTCAAACAAGTCAAGATGAAGCTACAAGTTATTTCCATGTTCGAACGAGTCAAGAATGAAGCCTCAAATTGTTACGAATTGGTTTCATGTTCGAATGAGCCAAGAATGGTCCCACAAGAGTTTACAAGTTGTTTCCATGATAAACGAGTCAAAAATGAAGCTATAAGTTGTTTTCAAGTTCAAACATGTCAAGAATGATGCTAGAAGAGTTTACAAGTTATTTGCATGTTCAAATGAGTCAAGGATGAAGCTACAACTTGTTTGCAAGTTCGAACGAGTCAAGAATGATCATACAAGAGTTTACAAGTTGTTTCCATATTCAAATGAGTCAAGAATGAAGCCACAAGTTCTTTCCATGTTCGAACGAGTCAAGAATGAAGCCACATGTTGTTACGAATTAGGTTCATGTTCAAATGAGCCAAGAATGGTCCCATAAGAGTTATGTTGTTTCCACGTTCAACGGAGTCAAGAATGAAGCTTACGATTTCGTTTCATGTTAAAATAAGCCAAGAATGGTCCTACATGAGTTTACAAGTTGTTTCCATGTGCAAACGAGTCAATAATGAAGATACAAGTTCGAACATGTCAAGAAAGATACTACAAGAGTTTACAAGTAGTTTCCAAGTTCAAATGGGTCAAGAATGAAGCTACAAGTTGTTTTCACGGTTAAACTAGTCGAGAATGAAGCTATAAGTTGTTTCCAAGCTCGAACGAGTCAAGAATAATGCTACAAGAGGTTACAAGTTGTTTCCATGTTCAAACAAGTCAAGATGAAGCTACAAGTTATTTCCATGTTCGAACGAGTCAAGAATGAAGCATCAACTTGTTACGAATTGGTTTCATGTTCAAATGAGCCAAGAATGGTCCTACAAGAGTTTACAAGTTGTTTCCATGATAAACGAGTAAAAAATGAAGCTATAAGTTGTTTTCAAGTTCAAACATGTCAAGAATGATGCTAGAAGAGTTTACAAGTTATTTGCATGTTCAAATGAGTCAAGGATGAAGCTACAACTTGTTTGCAAGTTCGAACGAGTCAAGAATGATCATACAAGAGTTTACAAGTTGTTTCCATATTCAAATGAGTCAAGAATGAAGCCACAAGTTCTTTCCATGTTCGAACGAGTCAAGAATGAAGCCACATGTTGTTACGAATTAGGTTCATGTTCAAATGAGCCAAGAATGGTCCCATAAGAGTTATGTTGTTTCCACATTCAACGGAGTCAAGAATGAAGCTTACGATTTCGTTTCATGTTAAAATAAGCCAAGAATGGTCCTACATGAGTTTACAAGTTGTTTCCATGTGCAAACGAGTCAATAATGAAGATACAAGTTTGAACGAGTCAAGAAACATGCTACAAGAGTTTACAAGTAGTTTCCAAGTTCAAACGGGTCAAGAATGAAGCTACAAGTTGTTTTCACGGTTAAACTAGTCGAGAATGAAGCTATAAGTTGTTTCCAAGCTCGAACGAGTCAAGAATAATGCTACAAGAGGTTACAAGTTGTTTCCATGTTCAAACAAGTCAAGATGAAGCTACAAGTTATTTCCATGTTCGAACGAGTCAAAAATGAAGCCTCAAATTGTTACGAATTGGTTTCATGTTCGAATGAGCCAAGAATGGTCCTACAAGAGTTTACAAGTTGTTTCCATGATAAACGAGTCAAAAATGAAGCTATAAGTTGTTTTCAAGTTCAAACATGTCAAGAATGATGCTAGAAGAGTTTACAAGTTATTTGCATGTTCAAATGAGTCAAGGATGAAGCTACAACTTGTTTGCAAGTTCGAACGAGTCAAGAATGATCATACAAGAGTTTACAAGTTGTTTCCATATTCAAATGAGTCAAGAATGAAGCCACAAGTTCTTTCCATGTTCGAACGAGTCAAGAATGAAGCCACATGTTGTTACGAATTAGGTTCATGATCAAATGAGCCAAGAATGGTCCCATAAGAGTTATGTTGTTTCCACATTCAACGGAGTCAAGAATGAAGCTTACGATTTCGTTTCATGTTAAAATAAGCCAAGAATGGTCCTACATGAGTTTACAAGTTGTTTCCATGTGCAAACGAGTCAATAATGAAGATACAAGTTCGAACGAGTCAAGAAACATGCTACAAGAGTTTACAAGTAGTTTCCAAGTTCAAACGGGACAAGAATGAAGCTACAAGTTGTTTTCATGGTTAAATTAGTCGAGAATGAAGCTATAAGTTGTTTCCAAGCTCGAACGAGTCAAGAATAATGCTACAAGAGGTTACAAGTTGTTTCCATGTTCAAACAAGTCAAGATGAAGCTACAAGTTATTTCCATGTTCGAACGAGTCAAGAATGAAGCCTCAAATTGTTACGAATTGGTTTCATGTTCGAATGAGCCAAGAATGGTCCCACAAGAGTTTACAAGTTGTTTCCATGATAAACGAGTCAAAAATGAAGCTATAAGTTGTTTTCAAGTTCAAACATGTCAAGAATGATGCTAGAAGAGTTTACAAGTTATTTGCATGTTCAAATGAGTCAAGGATGAAGCTACAACTTGTTTGCAAGTTCGAACGAGTCAAGAATGATCATACAAGAGTTTACAAGTTGTTTCCATATTCAAATGAGTCAAGAATGAAGCCACAAGTTCTTTCCATGTTCGAACGAGTCAAGAATGAAGCCACATGTTGTTACGAATTAGGTTCATGTTCAAATGAGCCAAGAATGGTCCCATAAGAGTTATGTTGTTTCCACGTTCAACGGAGTCAAGAATGAAGCTTACGATTTCGTTTCATGTTAAAATAAGCCAAGAATGGTCCTACATGAGTTTACAAGTTGTTTCCATGTGCAAACGAGTCAATAATGAAGATACAAGTTCGAACATGTCAAGAAAGATACTACAAGAGTTTACAAGTAGTTTCCAAGTTCAAATGGGTCAAGAATGAAGCTACAAGTTGTTTTCACGGTTAAACTAGTCGAGAATGAAGCTATAAGTTGTTTCCAAGCTCGAACGAGTCAAGAATAATGCTACAAGAGGTTACAAGTTGTTTCCATGTTCAAACAAGTCAAGATGAAGCTACAAGTTATTTCCATGTTCGAACGAGTCAAGAATGAAGCATCAACTTGTTACGAATTGGTTTCATGTTCAAATGAGCCAAGAATGGTCCTACAAGAGTTTACAAGTTGTTTCCATGATAAACGAGTAAAAAATGAAGCTATAAGTTGTTTTCAAGTTCAAACATGTCAAGAATGATGCTAGAAGAGTTTACAAGTTATTTGCATGTTCAAATGAGTCAAGGATGAAGCTACAACTTGTTTGCAAGTTCGAACGAGTCAAGAATGATCATACAAGAGTTTACAAGTTGTTTCCATATTCAAATGAGTCAAGAATGAAGCCACAAGTTCTTTCCATGTTCGAACGAGTCAAGAATGAAGCCACATGTTGTTACGAATTAGGTTCATGTTCAAATGAGCCAAGAATGGTCCCATAAGAGTTATGTTGTTTCCACATTCAACGGAGTCAAGAATGAAGCTTACGATTTCGTTTCATGTTAAAATAAGCCAAGAATGGTCCTACATGAGTTTACAAGTTGTTTCCATGTGCAAACGAGTCAATAATGAAGATACAAGTTTGAACGAGTCAAGAAACATGCTACAAGAGTTTACAAGTAGTTTCCAAGTTCAAACGGGTCAAGAATGAAGCTACAAGTTGTTTTCACGGTTAAACTAGTCGAGAATGAAGCTATAAGTTGTTTCCAAGCTCGAACGAGTCAAGAATAATGCTACAAGAGGTTACAAGTTGTTTCCATGTTCAAACAAGTCAAGATGAAGCTACAAGTTATTTCCATGTTCGAACGAGTCAAAAATGAAGCCTCAAATTGTTACGAATTGGTTTCATGTTCGAATGAGCCAAGAATGGTCCTACAAGAGTTTACAAGTTGTTTCCATGATAAACGAGTCAAAAATGAAGCTATAAGTTGTTTTCAAGTTCAAACATGTCAAGAATGATGCTAGAAGAGTTTACAAGTTATTTGCATGTTCAAATGAGTCAAGGATGAAGCTACAACTTGTTTGCAAGTTCGAACGAGTCAAGAATGATCATACAAGAGTTTACAAGTTGTTTCCATATTCAAATGAGTCAAGAATGAAGCCACAAGTTCTTTCCATGTTCGAACGAGTCAAGAATGAAGCCACATGTTGTTACGAATTAGGTTCATGATCAAATGAGCCAAGAATGGTCCCATAAGAGTTATGTTGTTTCCACATTCAACGGAGTCAAGAATGAAGCTTACGATTTCGTTTCATGTTAAAATAAGCCAAGAATGGTCCTACATGAGTTTACAAGTTGTTTCCATGTGCAAACGAGTCAATAATGAAGATACAAGTTCGAACGAGTCAAGAAACATGCTACAAGAGTTTACAAGTAGTTTCCAAGTTCAAACGGGACAAGAATGAAGCTACAAGTTGTTTTCACGGTTAAACGAGTCGAGAATCAAGCTATAAGTTGTTTCCAAGCTCGAACGAGTCAAGAATAATGCTACAAGAGGTTACAAGTTGTTTCCAAGTTCAAACAAGTCAAGATGAAGCTACAAGTTATTTCCATGTTCGAACGAGTCAAAAATGAAGCCTCAAATTGTTACGAATTGGTTTCATGTTCGAATGAGCCAAGAATGGTCCTACAAGAGTTTACAAGTTGTTTCCATGATAAACGAGTCAAAAATGAAGCTATAAGTTGTTTTCAAGTTCAAACATGTCAAGAATGATGCTAGAAGAGTTTACAAGTTATTTGCATGTTCAAATGAGTCAAGGATGAAGCTACAACTTGTTTGCAAGTTCGAACGAGTCAAGAATGATCATACAAGAGTTTACAAGTTGTTTCCATATTCAAATGAGTCAAGAATGAAGCCACAAGTTCTTTCCATGTTCGAACGAGTCAAGAATGAAGCCACATGTTGTTACGAATTAGGTTCATGATCAAATGAGCCAAGAATGGTCCCATAAGAGTTATGTTGTTTCCACATTCAACGGAGTCAAGAATGAAGCTTACGATTTCGTTTCATGTTAAAATAAGCCAAGAATGGTCCTACATGAGTTTACAAGTTGTTTCCATGTGCAAACGAGTCAATAATGAAGATACAAGTTCGAACGAGTCAAGAAACATGCTACAAGAGTTTACAAGTAGTTTCCAAGTTCAAACGGGACAAGAATGAAGCTACAAGTTGTTTTCACGGTTAAACGAGTCGAGCATCAAGCTATAAGTTGTTTCCAAGCTCGAACGAGTCAAGAATAATGCTACAAGAGGTTACAAGTTGTTTCCAAGTTCAAACAAGTCAAGATGAAGCTACAAGTTATTTCCATGTTCGAACGAGTCAAAAATGAAGCCTCAAATTGTTACGAATTGGTTTCATGTTCGAATGAGCCAAGAATGGTCCTACAAGAGTTTACAAGTTGTTTCCATGATAAACGAGTCAAAAATGAAGCTATAAGTTGTTTTCAAGTTCAAACATGTCAAGAATGATGCTAGAAGAGTTTACAAGTTATTTGCATGTTCAAATGAGTCAAGGATGAAGCTACAACTTGTTTGCAAGTTCGAACGAGTCAAGAATGATCATACAAGAGTTTACAAGTTGTTTCCATATTCAAATGAGTCAAGAATGAAGCCACAAGTTCTTTCCATGTTCGAACGAGTCAAGAATGAAGCCACATGTTGTTACGAATTAGGTTCATGATCAAATGAGCCAAGAATGGTCCCATAAGAGTTATGTTGTTTCCACGTTCAACGGAGTCAAGAATGAAGCTTACGATTTCGTTTCATGTTAAAATAAGCCAAGAATGGTCCTACATGAGTTTACAAGTTGTTTCCATGTGCAAACGAGTCAATAATGAAGATACAAGTTGGAACGAGTCAAGAAACATGCTACAAGAGTTTACAAGTAGTTTCCAAGTTCAAACGGGACAAGAATGAAGGTACAAGTTGTTTTCAGGGTTAAATTAGTCGAGAATGAAGCTATAAGTTGTTTCGAAGCTCGAACGAGTCAAGAATAATGCTACAAGAGGTTACAAGTTGTTTCCATGTTCAAACAAGTCAAGATGAAGCTACAAGTTATTTCCATGTTCGAACGAGTCAAGAATGAAGCCTCAAATTGTTACGAATTGGTTTCATGTTCGAATGAGCCAAGAATGGTCCCACAAGAGTTTACAAGTTGTTTCCATGATAAACGAGTCGAAAATGAAGCTATAAGTTGTTTTCAAGTTCAAACATGTCAAGAATGATGCTAGAAGAGTTTACAAGTTATTTGCATGTTCAAATGAGTCAAGGATGAAGCTACAACTTGTTTGCAAGTTCGAACGAGTCAAGAATGATCATACAAGAGTTTACAAGTTGTTTCCATATTCAAATGAGTCAAGAATGAAGCCACAAGTTCTTTCCATGTTCGAACGAGTCAAGAATGAAGCCACATGTTGTTATGAATTAGGTTCATGATCAAATGAGCCAAGAATGGTCCCATAAGAGTTATGTTGTTTCCACGTTCAACGGAGTCAAGAATGAAGCTTACGATTTCGTTTCAAGTTAAAATAAGCCAAGAATGGTCCTACATGAGTTTACAAGTTGTTTCCATGTGCAAACGAGTCAATAATGAAGATACAAGTTCGAACGAGTCAAGAAACATGCTACAAGAGTTTACAAGTAGTTTCCAAGTTCAAACGGGACAAGAATGAAGCTACAAGTTGTTTTCACGGTTAAACGAGTCGAGAATCAAGCTATAAGTTGTTTCCAAGCTCGAACGAGTCAAGAATAATGCTACAAGAGGTTACAAGTTGTTTCCAAGTTCAAACAAGTCAAGATGAAGCTACAAGTTATTTCCATGTTCGAACGAGTCAAAAATGAAGCCTCAAATTGTTACGAATTGGTTTCATGTTCGAATGAGCCAAGAATGGTCCTACAAGAGTTTACAAGTTGTTTCCATGATAAACGAGTCAAAAATGAAGCTATAAGTTGTTTTCAAGTTCAAACATGTCAAAAATGATGCTAGAAGAGTTTACAAGTTATTTGCATGTTCAAATGAGTCAAGGATGAAGCTACAACTTGTTTGCAAGTTCGAACGAGTCAAGAATGATCATACAAGAGTTTACAAGTTGTTTCCATATTCAAATGAGTCAAGAATGAAGCCACAAGTTCTTTCCATGTTCGAACGAGTCAAGAATGAAGCCACATGTTGTTACGAATTAGGTTCATGATCAAATGAGCCAAGAATGGTCCCATAAGAGTTATGTTGTTTCCACGTTCAACGGAGTCAAGAATGAAGCTTACGATTTCGTTTCATGTTAAAATAAGCCAAGAATGGTCCTACATGAGTTTACAAGTTGTTTCCATGTGCAAACGAGTCAATAATGAAGATACAAGTTCGAACGTGTCAAGAAAGATACTACAAGAGTTTACAAGTAGTTTCCAAGTTCAAACGGGTCAAGAATGAAGCTACAAGTTGTTTTCACGGTTAAACTAGTCGAGAATGAAGCTATAAGTTGTTTCCAAGCTCGAACGAGTCAAGAATAATGCTACAAGAGGTTACAAGTTGTTTCCATGTTCAAACAAGTCAAGATGAAGCTACAAGTTATTTCCATGTTCGAACGAGTCAAAAATGAAGCCTCAAATTGTTACGAATTGGTTTCATGTTCGAATGAGCCAAGAATGGTCCTACAAGAGTTTACAAGTTGTTTCCATGATAAACGAGTCAAAAATGAAGCTATAAGTTGTTTTCAAGTTCAAACATGTCAAGAATGATGCTAGAAGAGTTTACAAGTTATTTGCATGTTCAAATGAGTCAAGGATGAAGCTACAACTTGTTTGCAAGTTCGAACGAGTCAAGAATGATCATACAAGAGTTTACAAGTTGTTTCCATATTCAAATGAGTCAAGAATGAAGCCACAAGTTCTTTCCATGTTCGAACGAGTCAAGAATGAAGCCACATGTTGTTATGAATTAGGTTCATGATCAAATGAGCCAAGAATGGTCCCATAAGAGTTATGTTGTTTCCACGTTCAACGGAGTCAAGAATGAAGCTTACGATTTCGTTTCATGTTAAAATAAGCCAAGAATGGTCCTACATGAGTTTACAAGTTGTTTCCATGTGCAAACGAGTCAATAATGAAGATACAAGTTCGAACATGTCAAGAAAGATACTACAAGAGTTTACAAGTAGTTTCCAAGTTCAAACGGGTCAAGAATGAAGCTACAAGTTGTTTTCACGGTTAAACTAGTCGAGAATGAAGCTATAAGTAGTTTCCAAGCTCGAACGAGTCAAGAATAATGCTACAAGAGGTTACAAGTTGTTTCCATGTTCAAACAAGTCAAGATGAAGCTACAAGTTATTTCCATGTTCGAACGAGTCAAAAATGAAGCCTCAAATTGTTACGAATTGGTTTCATATTCCAATGAGCCAAGAATGGTCCTACAAGAGTTTACAAGTTGTTTCCATGATAAACGAGTCAAAAATGAAGCTATAAGTTGTTTTCAAGTTCAAACATGTCAAGAATGATGCTAGAAGAGTTTACAAGTTATTTGCATGTTCAAATGAGTCAAGGATGAAGCTACAACTTGTTTGCAAGTTCGAACGAGTCAAGAATGATCATACAAGAGTTTACAAGTTGTTTCCATATTCAAATTAGTCAAGAATGAAGCCACAAGTTCTTTCCATGTTCGAACGAGTCAAGAATGAAGCCACATGTTGTTACGAATTAGGTTCATGATCAAATGAGCCAAGAATGGTCCCATAAGAGTTATGTTGTTTCCACGTTCAACGGAGTCAAGAATGAAGCTTACGATATCGTTTCATGTTAAAATAAGCCAAGAATGGTCCTACATGAGTTTACAAGTTGTTTCCATGTGCAAACGAGTCAATAATGAAGATACAAGTTCGAACATGTCAAGAAAGATACTACAAGAGTTTACAAGTAGTTTCCAAGTTCAAACGGGTCAAGAATGAAGCTACAAGTTGTTTTCACGGTTAAACTAGTCGAGAATGAAGCTATAAGTTGTTTCCAAGCTCGAACGAGTCAAGAATAATGCTACAAGAGGTTAGAAGTTGTTTCCATGTTCAAACAAGTCAAGATGAAGCTACAAGTTATTTCCATGTTCGAACGAGTCAAAAATGAAGCCTCAAATTGTTACGAATTGGTTTCATATTCCAATGAGCCAAGAATGGTCCTACAAGAGTTTACAAGTTGTTTCCATGATAAACGAGTCAAAAATGAAGCTATAAGTTGTTTTCAAGTTCAAACATGTCAAGAATGATGCTAGAAGAGTTTACAAGTTATTTGCATGTTCAAATGAGTCAAGGATGAAGCTACAACTTGTTTGCAAGTTCGAACGAGTCAAGAATGATCATACAAGAGTTTACAAGTTGTTTCCATATTCAAATGAGTCAAGAATGAAGCCACAAGTTCTTTCCATGTTCGAACGAGTCAAGAATGAAGCCACATGTTGTTACGAATTAGGTTCATGATCAAATGAGCCAAGAATGGTCCCATAAGAGTTATGTTGTTTCCACGTTCAACGGAGTCAAGAATGAAGCTTACGATTTCGTTTCATGTTAAAATAAGCCAAGAATGGTCCTACATGAGTTTACAAGTTGTTTCCATGTGCAAACGAGTCAATAATGAAGATACAAGTTCGAACGAGTCAAGAAACATGCTACAAGAGTTTACAAGTAGTTTCCAAGTTCAAACGGGACAAGAATGAAGCTACAAGTTGTTTTCACGGTTAAACGAGTCGAGAATCAAGCTATAAGTTGTTTCCAAGCTCGAACGAGTCAAGAATAATGCTACAAGAGGTTACAAGTTGTTTCCAAGTTCAAACAAGTCAAGATGAAGCTACAAGTTATTTCCATGTTCGAACGAGTCAAAAATGAAGCCTCAAATTGTTACGAATTGGTTTCATGTTCGAATGAGCCAAGAATGGTCCTACAAGAGTTTACAAGTTGTTTCCATGATAAACGAGTCAAAAATGAAGCTATAAGTTGTTTTCAAGTTCAAACATGTCAAGAATGATGCTAGAAGAGTTTACAAGTTATTTGCATGTTCAAATGAGTCAAGGATCAGATCCTAGTGACAAGCTCATCATTGAGACTGATGCTTCAGGAGAATACTGGGGAGGGGTTCTTAAAGCAGTAAGTTCCGATAAAGAATTAATCTGCAGGTATGCGTCAGGTAGCTTTAAAGATGCTGAAAGAAATTACCACTCTAACGAGAAGGAATATCTTGCAGTAATTAGAGTTATTAATAAATTTTCTATTTATCTAACTCCAACAAAATTTTTGGTTAGAACTGATAATAGAAACTTTACTTATTTTCTTCGTATTAAGTTACAGGGAGACAATAAGCAAGGAAGACTTGTCCGTTGGCAACAATGGTTAAGCAGATACAGCTTTGATGTCGAGCACATTGAAGGAGTCAAAAACTGTTTAGCAGATTTTTTAACAAGGGAATACCAGCAATAATTATACTAATGACATCATTCGATGCATCGTTTGCTTACTTTTGCAGGAATCCAAGGCACTAAAGGCCTATAAATACTAAGAGTTATGAGATGCAAACACACAAACAATTCTCTATATCTTCCTCTCAATAGCAAAAGCTTCTCTGCTTAGTAGTAAAATCTCTTTCTTTGAGACCCTACAAAAATTATGGTCCTCAAGAATGAAGCTTCAAGTTATTTCCATGTTCGAACGAGTCAAGAATGAAGCCTCAAATTGTTACGAATTGGTTTCATGTTCAAATGAGCCAAGAATGGTCCTACAAGAGTTTACAAGTTGTTTCCATGATAAACGAATCAAAAACGAAGCTATAAGTTGTTTACAATTTCGAACAAGTCCAGAATGACGCTAGAAGAGTTTACAAGTTTTTTCCTTGTTAAAATGAGTCAGGAATGAAGCTACAACTTGTTTGCAAATTCGAACGAGTCAAGAATGATCATACAAGAGTTTACAAGTTGTTTCCATATTCAAATGAGTCAAGAATGAAGCCACATGTTGTTTCCATGTTCGAACGAGTCAAGAATGAAGCCACATGTTGTTACGAATTAGGTTCATGTTCAAAAGAGCCAAGAATGGTCCCAGAAGAGTTATGTTGTTTCCATCTTCAACGGATTCAAGAATGAAGCTTACGAATTCGTTTCATGTTAAAATAAGACAAGAATGGTCCTACATGAGTTTTCAAGTTGTTTCCATGTGCAAACGAGTCAATAATGAAGATACAAGTTCGAACGAGTCAAGAAAGATGCTACAAGAGTTTACAAGTAGTTTCCAAGTTGAAACGGGTCAAGAATGAATCTACAGGTTGTTTTCACGGTTAAACTAGTCGAGAATGAAGCTATAAGTTGTTTCCAAGCTCGAACGAGTCAAGAATAATGCTACAAGAGGTTACAAGTTGTTTCCATGTTCAAACAAGTCAAGATGAAGCTACAAGTTATTTCCATGTTCGAACGAGTCAAGAATGAAGCCTCAAATTGTTACGAATTGGTTTCATGTTCAAATGAGCCAAGAATGGTCCTACAAGAGTTTACAAGTTGTTTCCATGATAAACGAATCAAAAGTTCAAATGAGTCAAGAATGAAGCTACAACTTGTTTGCAAGTTCGAACGAGTCAAGAATGATCATACAAGAGTTTACAAGTTGTTTCCATATTCAAATGAGTCAAGAATGAAGCCACATGTTGTTTCCATGTTCGAACGAGTCAAGAATGAAGCCACATGTTGTTACGAATTAGGTTCATGTTCAAAAGAGCCAAGAATGGTCCCAGAAGAGTTATGTTGTTTCCATCTTCAACGGATTCAAGAATGAAGCTTACGAATTCGTTTCATGTTAAAATAAGCCAAGAATGGTCCTACATGAGTTTTCAAGTTGTTTCCATGTGCAAACGAGTCAATAATGAAGATACAAGTTCGAACGAGTCAAGAAAGATGCTACAAGAGTTTACAAGTAGTTTCCAAGTTGAAACGGGTCAAGAATGAATCTACAAGTTGTTTTCACGGTTAAACTAGTCGAGAATGAAGCTATAAGTTGTTTCCAAGCTCGAACGAGTCAAGAATAATGCTACAAGAGGTTACAAGTTGTTTCCATGTTCAAACAAGTCAAGATGAAGCTACAAGTTATTTCCATGTTCGAACGAGTCAAGAATGAAGCCTCAAATTGTTACGAATTGGTTTCATGTTCAAATGAGCCAAGAATGGTCCTACAAGAGTTTACAAGTTGTTTCCATGATAAACGAATCAAAAATGAAGCTATAAGTTGTTTACAATTTCGAACAAGTCAAGAATGACGCTAGAAGAGTTTACAAGTTTTTTCCTTGTTCAAATGAGTCAGGAATGAAGCTACAACTTGTTTGCAAGTTCGAACGAGTCAAGAATGATCATACAAGAGTTTACAAGTTGTTTCCATATTAAAATGAGTCAAGAATGAAGCCACATGTTGTTTCCATGTTCGAACGAGTCAAGAATGAAGCCACATGTTGTTACGAATTAGGTTCATGTTCAAAAGAGCCAAGAATGGTCCCAGAAGAGTTATGTTGTTTCCATCTTCAACGGATTCAAGAATGAAGCTTACGAATTCGTTTCATGTTAAAATATGACAAGAATGGTCCTACATGAGTTTTCAAGTTGTTTCCATGTGCAAACGAGTCAAGAATGAAGCCACATGTTGTTACGAATTAGGTTCATGTTCAAAAGAGCCAAGAATGGTCCCAGAAGAGTTATGTTGTTTCCATCTTCAACGGATTCAAGAATGAAGCTTACGAATTCGTTTCATGTTAAAATATGACAAGAATGGTCCTACTTGAGTTTTCAAGTTGTTTCCATGTGCAAACGAGTCAATAATGAAGATACAAGTTTGAATGAGTCAAGAAAGATGCTACAAGAGTTTACAAGTAGTTTCCAAGTTGAAACGGGTCAAGAATGAATCTACAGGTTGTTTTCACGGTTAAACTAGTCGAGAATGAAGCTATAAGTTGTTTCCAAGCTCGAACGAGTCAAGAATAATGCTACAAGAGGTTACAAGTTGTTTCCATGTTCAAACAAGTCAAGATGAAGCTACAAGTTATTTCCATGTTCGAACGAGTCAAGAATGAAGCCTCAAATTGTTACGAATTGGTTTCATGTTCAAATGAGCCAAGAATGGTCCTACAAGAGTTTACAAGTTGTTTCAATGATAAACGAATCAAAAATGAAGCTATAAGTTGTTTACAATTTTGAACAAGTCAAGAATGACGCTGGAAGAGTTTACAAGTTTTTTCCTTGTTCAAATGAGTCAAGAATGAAGCTACAACTTGTTTGCAAGTTCGAACGAGTCAAGAATGATCATACAAGAGTTTACAAGTTGTTTCCATATTCAAATGAGTCAAGAATGAAGCCACATGTTGTTTCCATGTTCGAACGAGTCAAGAATGAAGCCACATGTTGTTACGAATTAGGTTCATGTTCAAAAGAGCCAAGAATGGTGCCAGAAGAGTTATGTTGTTTCCATCTTCAACGGATTAAAGAATGAAGCTTACGAATTCGTTTCATGTTAAAATAAGCCAAGAATGGTCCTACATGAGTTTTCAAGTTGTTTCCATGTGCAAACGAGTCAATAATGAAGATACAAGTTCGAACGAGTCAAGAAAGATGGTACAAGAGTTTACAAGTAGTTTCCAAGTTGAAACGGGTCAAGAATGAATCTACAAGTTGTTTTCACGGTTAAACTAGTCGAGAATGAAGCTATAAGTTGTTTCCAAGCTCGAACGAGTCAAGAATAATGCTACAAGAGGTTACAAGTTGTTTCCATGTTCAAACAAGTCAAGATGAAGCTACAAGTTATTTCCATGTTCGAACGAGTCAAGAATGAAGCCTCAAATTGTTACGAATAAGTTTCATGTTCAAATGAGCCAAGAATGGTCCTACAAGAGTTTACAAGTTGTTTCCATGATAAACGAATCAAAAATGAAGCTATAAGTTGTTTACAATTTCGAACAAGTCAAGAATGACGCTAGAAGAGTTTACAAGTTTTCCCCCTGTTCAAATGAGTCAGGAATGAAGCTACAACTTGTTTGCAAGTTCGAACGAGTCAAGAATGATCATACAAGAGTTTACAAGTTGTTTCCATATTCAAATGAGTCAAGAATGAAGCCACATGTTGTTTCCATGTTCGAACGAGTCAAGAATGAAGCCACATGTTGTTACGAATTAGGTTCATGTTCAAATGAGCCAAGAATGGTCCCAGAAGAGTTATGTTGTTTCCATCTTCAACGGATTCAAGAATGAAGCTTACGAATTCGTTTCATGTTAAAATAACCCAAGAATGGTCCTACATGAGTTTTCAAGTTGTTTCCATGTGCAAACGAGTCAATAATGAAGATACAAGTTCGAACGAGTCAAGAAAGATGCTACAAGAGTTTACAAGTAGTTTCCAAGTTGAAACGGGTCAAGAATGAATCTATAAGTTGTTTTCACGGTTAAACTAGTCGAGAATGAAGCTATAAGTTATTTCCAAGCTCGAATGAGTCAAGAATAATGCTACAAGAGGTTACAAGTTGTTTCCATGTTCAAACAAGTCAAGATGAAGCTACAAGTTATTTCCATGTTCGAACGAGTCAAGAATGAAGCCTCAAATTGTTACGAATTCGTTTCATGTTAAAATAAGCCAAGAATGGTCCTACATGAGTTTTCAAGTTGTTTCCATGTGCAAACGAGTCAATAATGAAGATACAAGTTCGAACGAGTCAAGAAAGATGCTACAAGAGTTTACAAGTAGTTTCCAAGTTGAAACGGGTCAAGAATGAATCTACAAGTTGTTTTCACGGTTAAACTAGTCGAGAATGAAGCTATAAGTTGTTTCCAAGCTCGAACGAGTCAAGAATAATGCTACAAGAGGTTACAAGTTGTTTCCATGTTCAAACAAGTCAAGATGAAGCTACAAGTTATTTCCATGTTCGAACGAGTCAAGAATGAAGCCTCAAATTGTTACGAATTGGTTTAATGTTCAAATGAGCCAAGAATGGTCCTACAAGAGTTTACAAGTTGTTTCCATGATAAACGAATCAAAAATGAAGCTATAAGTTGTTTACAATTTTGAACAAGTCAAGAATGACGCTGGAAGAGTTTACAAGTTTTTTCCTTGTTCAAATGAGTCAAGAATGAAGCTACAACTTGTTTGCAAGTTCGAACGAGTCAAGAATGATCATACAAGAGTTTACAAGTTGTTTCCATATTCAAATGAGTCAAGAATGAAGCCACATGTTGTTTCCATGTTCGAACGAGTCAAGAATGAAGCCACATGTTGTTACGAATTAGGTTCATGTTCAAAAGAGCCAAGAATGGTCCCAGAATAGTTATGTTGTTTCCATCTTCAACGGATTCAAGAATGAAGCTTACGAATTCGTTTCATGTTAAAATATAACAAGAATGGTCCTACATGAGTTTTCAAGTTGTTTCCATGTGCAAACGAGTCAATAATGAAGATACAAGTTCGAACGAGTCAAGAAAGATGCTACAAGAGTTTACAAGTAGTTTCCAAGTTGAAACGGGTCAAGAATGAATCTACAGGTTGTTTTCACGGTTAAACTAGTCGAGAATGAAGCTATAAGTTGTTTCCAAGCTTGAACGAGTCAAGAATAATGCTACAAGAGGTTACAAGTTGTTTCCATGTTCAAACAAGTCAAGATGAAGCTACAAGTTATTTCCATGTTCGAACGAGTCAAGAATGAAGCCTCAAATTGTTACGAATTGGTTTCATGTTCAAATGAGCCAAGAATGGTCCTACAAGAGTTTACAAGTTGTTTCCATGATAAACGAATCAAAAATGAAGCTATAAGTTGTTTACAATTTCGAACAAGTTAAGAATGACGCTAGAAGAGTTTACAAGTTTTTTCCTTGTTCAAATGAGTCAGGAATGAAGCTACAACTTGTTTGCAAGTTCGAACGAGTCAAGAATGATCATATGGTATCAGAGCCATGTTTTTATTCTGGAAGAGGTAAGTCGATGGTATGCAGGTCCGTTAGGCAGGTGGCCGTTTAGGAAGAGCTAGTCGCACTCTTGAAGAAAACATTGCTTACATCAATCAGGTTTGTCGAAATCTTGAAAGAAGTATTAATTTGTTTATAAGCTTGATTTTGGTACATATTTGCTTAAGATTCCGTTTCATAAATTCATATTATAAAAATCTTTTAAAATCAATTGTTGATTATGATTAGCTATAACCCTACATCTAGGCTCCCGTGGAATCTAGTAGAAAATGGAAACACCATCCAATTAGGAGATGAAGATTTCTTCTCTAGAATTCGAGATCTAGCTTGTTTAGATTTAGAAAGAAATAAATTAGACCGTCTTATAGAATTCTATAAAAGTCTAGAAATGCTGTATGAACAACAAAGTAAGTTCTACGTCAGAAATAGTCAAGAAATTGACTCTTTAAAAATTCATATTAAGAGTTTTATAGACTCAGAAAATCAATGAGTTTTTTAAAGGAAGAAGAAACTCTCGAAGAGATTCAAGACAAAAACAATCTAGAAATAGAGTTTCTAGAGAGTGACAAAGGATTTCAGTCCAGCTTTTTAGTTAATAGGGAGATTCTCTCTAAAATTAAAAATAGCAAACTTGATCTAAAGAAAGAAAAAATATTTAACATATCTATGTTAAATCGCTTTAAAAGAAAAAATAATATCTTTTATTATATCTCTACCAAGGAAATGCACGTAGATATAAAAGATACTACAGGATTAGTTTACTTACCCTTAATCACTAAGGAAGAGATAAACAAAAATCTGTTGAAAATAGACTCTAAGATAAGATCTACCCTTAGCGTAGTTCACTTAGGAGCTATAAAGATTCTGCTCAAAGCAGAATTTCAGGAAGGTATAGATTCTCCTATTAAAATGGCTTTAATAGACAATAGAATCAACGACCGAAGAGACTGTATTCTAGGAGCAGCTAGAGGCAATCTTGCTTATCAAAAATTTATGTTCACTGTCTATCCTAAATTTGGATTTAGCTTAGATACAAGAAACATAGATCAGATATTATCTTTTGTCCATGACTTTGAAAGACATGATCTGATGAATACAGGAGATAAGGTATTTAGCATAACCTATGTTGTTGCCTACGCCTTAACCAATAGTCATCATAGCATAGACTATAAGAAGAATGAATATATCGAATTAGACGATGTATTCTCAGAAATAGGATCGATAGAAGAGAAGCAATTCTCAGAAATTAGTCCACTAGATAACTCTTGGGCAATAGACATTGCAAAGAATAAACCCATACTAGGACAAAAGCCTAGAAAGAGTTTCAGAAGAAACACCTTAGAGGTTGGTGAATCTTCTCAGGAAAAATTACTTCATTGTGTCTCTAGGAGAGTGGATGAATTATGTCAAAAACTGGAACTTCTATAGAGGTTATTATAGATAATCCCACAAAAATGTACCCACACACTTATAAAAAAGGAAAGGTTTTGGAATTTAAGAAATTAAATGAAGGAGTAGACCTAGAACCTAGAAATTACGTCTTTAGTGGCGTAAAAGGAAGTAATAGTTTAAACACTATTGTTTCATCTACCAATAATCTTAATCAGATTTCAGGAAGATGCCTGTTAGGAATTTACAACCTACTGTCATTTTTTGGGCTTAGTAAAGACCCGAGTGAAAAACTCTAAATCACCTAGTATCCATAATAGATACTATTCCTTTGTTAAAAAGGGGAGTGACCTAGAAATAGAAATCCTAAGGGATATTAAAAAGCTTCTAATCAAGCAAAATACTAAGATCGAAGGATTAGAAGGACAAATCTCACAACTTAGGAATCATAAGTGTGATAATGAAGCTCTTAAGTTAAAGCTTAATGAAATAGAAGAATACCTCAAGAAAATTTTAGGATGAGTCTTAAAGATTTACTAGAGGAATTTGAAACGAACATTAAGCCACAAATAAGAGAAATTCTTGAGTTGCTTAAGACTCAGCAAGCGGAAAATGTTACCAATAACATTGAAGCTGCAGCGGCAAAGATAATCACTGAATTAAAATTAGCAATTCAGGATTGCCCGTGCAATAAGGAAATTCTTTATGCTCTCAACAGAAGACAGCACAAAGAAATTGACCTAACAGAGGAAACCTCTAAGATAAGAAAATATAGTTATCCAAACGACAATGTTGGAAACGAAGAATTAGGAACAGGGAAAAACCTTGGTAGCCTGACCTGGCCTTTTGGTGTTGACAAAAAATCAACATGAATTACCTAAGAATCGTAGAAGATATCTTCTGGAGTAATCTAAAAGAAGGAGAATTGCAAGTTAACGACGACAGCTTTGAGGTCCTCGAACAAGCAATTAGATTAATGGAAATAGATGATGAATCTATAGCCAACCAGGAAATAAAAGACAATAAAGATCTAAGATCCCTTTTTGGAATCAAAGATTATGACTTTCTAAATACTATTGAAGAATTCAGTTCAGAAGAACAAGAAGAATTCCAAGATAATACAGATATGGACAGTTCAGAGAATGAAGAAATAGAAAATCTTAGAACTACCAATCAGGACGCAACTCCTCTTAAAAAAGAAAAAGGAGAAACGTCAAAACCTGAAGAAAATAGGAAAAGAAAAGGAAATTTCTATCCCTTCAATCCTAGTAAAGAGACTACTAATATATTTGGTAGTAACATCCTAAACATTGACAATAAGTCAAATAGGAAAGAACTCATAGATATATGGGCTAAGGAAATTAGTTTGATTATTCAGACTAACAAAGAAGCTTATGATGACCAAAGCACTGTTTTACTTCTAGTTGAACATAAGACGATAGGTGTTATTAATTCTTTTATTAAGAACACTAATTGGGAACCAACTATGAGTCCAGTTACAGCCTTCGAAAACATTTTAGATGCAATATACACTATGTTTTTAGGCATAAATCAGTCCTCTAATAAACTTCAAGAGTTATTAAGGATAAAAATTAATGCAAAAACCATGCTCACCAACATGCAGCTTTGCGACATATGTTTTCTTGATCAATTTTATGGAGATTATGAAAAATATCTTTATCAATTAAATGATCAAACAGAATATGTAAAATATGTCAAGGATTATCTTTTAAAGATCCCCTTGGTAGGATTAAAAGCCTTAGAAAGATTTAACCTAGAAGCAACAGGCCCGGCAGAATATAGCTTAGCCTACGCACAAAGGATAGTCAAGGAAGAAATTGCTAAAGTCTGTGATCTCGCAAGAAAGCAGAAGCAATTAAAATCCTTTAGTAAGCGATGTTGCGACAGGATTATTGAAGAACCATTTGAGTATGGATGTAGGAAGTCTTCCTACAAAAAGAATTATAAAAAGAAATCGTATAAACATACGAAGAGATATAGGTTTACAAAGAAAAGGAAACCTTTTAAACCAGGAAAATACGTTAAAAAGAGAACTTTTAAGAAATTCTCTAACGAAAAACAAAAGTTTTGCCCAAAAGGCAAGAAAAATTGCAGGTGTTGGATCTGTAATGAAGAAGGACACTATGCGAACGAGTGCCCCAATAGGAAAAAGCATGACAGAAAGGTACAAATGCTTGAACAAGTTTATTCTCTGGGATATACTCCTATAGAAGAACCATATGAGGATACGGAAGAAGTATACTCGATTGAAGAAATTGACCCCGGACCAGAAGAGTCAGATTCTAATGATTCGTCTTCCTCAAGATCAGAATCTGATTGAAGAAGAAGTAGTGATGACCAACATCACTAATCCAAACTCTATTTATATCTTAGGAAAATTAAAATTTGCAGGATATAAACAGATAGAATTACATTGTTATGTAGATACAGGTGCCAGCCTCTGCATTGCAAGTAAATTTGTAATACCGCCAGAACATTGGGTTAACGCGGAAAGACCTATACAGGTAAAGATCGCTAATGGAAGTACCATTACAATCAACAAGGTATGTAAAAACCTTAATATATTGATAGCAGGTGAAATATTTCATATTCCTACTGTTTATCAGCAAGAATCCGGAATAGATTTTATAATTGGTAATAATTTTTGTCAATTATATGAACCATTTATCCAATATACAAAAATGATTATACTAACACTTGCAGGACAAGAAGTATATATCAGAAAGATAACAACAGCTCGTAGAGTTGGAGTTGCAGGATTTCTTGAATCAATGAAGAAAAATTCAAAAATCAGACAACCTGATGCTATCAACATTAGCCCTAATAAAATATTTCTTTTTCAGAAGGGGAAGGATAGTATTAAAAAATTTAGAGAATTAAAAGATGCTTGTAATAATTTGATTCTTGAAACAGAAAGAAAAGCGATAATCGAAAGATTATTAGATTCAGTCTACTCAGAAAATCCATTGGATCCAACAAAGACCAAGAAATGGATGAAAGCAACGATCAAGCTCAGAGATCCTAAAACTGTAATCAAGGTAAAACCAATGAAATACAGTCCGTTAGATCGAGAAGAATTTGGCAAACAGATTCAAGAGCTTCTAGATATGAAGATCATCATACCTAGCAAATCACCTCACATGTCTCCAGCCTTCCTTGTTGAAAATGAAGCAGAGAAGAGAAGAGGAAAGAAAAGAATGGTAGTCAACTATAAGGCAGTTAATGAAGCCACAATAGGAGATAGCCATAATTTACCCAATAAGGATGAACTTCTCACCCTTATCCGAGGTAAGAAAATGTTTAGTTCTTTAGACTGTAAATCAGGTTTTTGGCAGGTACTGCTAGACGAAGAATCACAGCTATTGACAGCATTCACATGTCCTCAAGGACATTATCAATGGATCGTCGTTCCATTTGGACTCAAACAGGCTCCATCCATCTTTCAAAGACACATGCAAAACGCATTTAGGTCCTTTGAATAATTTTTTTTTGTATATGTTGATGATATTCTTATCTTTAGCGATAATGAACAGGATCATTTAAGACATTTAGCAGCAGTTCTGAAGAAATGTCAATATCTTGGAATAATTCTATCTAAGAAGAAGGCACAACTCTTCAAGACAAAGATTAATTTCTTAGGATTGGAAATTGATCAAGGAACTCATTGTCCGCAAGGCCACATTCTGGAGCATATTAAGAAATTTCCAGACAGGATTGAAGACAAAAAGCAATTACAGAGATTTCTTGGCATACTAACATATGCTTCTGATTATATTCCAAAACTTGCAGCTATTCGTGCGCCATTGCAGGTCAAGCTCAAAAAGGACATTCCATGGGAATGGAAAGAATCTGATACAGACTATATCTGTAAGATAAAAAAGAATCTTAAGGGTTTTCCAAAACTCTACCATCCAGATCCTAGTGACAAGCTCATCATTGAGACTGATGCTTCAGGAGAATACTGGGGAGGGGTTCTTAAAGCAGTAAGTTCCGATAAAGAATTAATCTGCAGGTATGCGTCAGGTAGCTTTAAAGATGCTGAAAGAAATTACCACTCTAACGAGAAGGAATATCTTGCAGTAATTAGAGTTATTAATAAATTTTCTATTTATCTAACTCCAACAAAATTTTTGGTTAGAACTGATAATAGAAACTTTACTTATTTTCTTCGTATTAAGTTACAGGGAGACAATAAGCAAGGAAGACTTGTCCGTTGGCAACAATGGTTAAGCAGATACAGCTTTGATGTCGAGCACATTGAAGGAGTCAAAAACTGTTTAGCAGATTTTTTAACAAGGGAATACCAGCAATAATTATACTAATGACATCATTCGATGCATCGTTTGCTTACTTTTGCAGGAATCCAAGGCACTAAAGGCCTATAAATACTAAGAGTTATGAGATGCAAACACACAAACAATTCTCTATATCTTCCTCTCAATAGCAAAAGCTTCTCTGCTTAGTAGTAAAATCTCTTTCTTTGAGATCCTATAAAACTATGGACACTTCCATGGAAAACACTTGTGAACAATTAGCCCTTAGGGAGACTATTCTGATGAAGAAAATTCATCTACTCCAAGAAGAACTTCTTATTGTTCGAGCAGAAATTTGTTATGTAAGGAAGTACTCTCTTCCTGAACATCAAAAGGTTATTTCATCACCTTCTTCAGAAATGGACAAAGATGAGGCTATTCCAGAGCAAACGGCTCCTGGTAAAGAATCAACAAATCCGTTGAAACCTGTGAATTTGGTAAAAATTCAGACTGAGGTTCAGACCTCCACAACTCAAAAGGTTATTTCATCACCTTCTTCAGAAATGGACAAAGATGAGGCTATTCCAGAGCAAACGGCTCCTGGTAAAGAATCAACAAATCCGTTGAAACCTGTGAATTTGGTAAAAATTCAGACTGAGGTTCAGACCTCCACAACATGGGGTTCTACCTCAAGTTTAAACTTGAGACCCAATGGGGGAATTCAAATCCCAACAAAGACTGAAGATCAAACTTCAGCAGTCCCTTCGGTGATCCCAACAGGGTATAAAGCTAACAAATCTTACTACGTAGTATTCAATGGTCCTCATGCAGGAATATATACTACCTGGAACATTGCAGAACAAGCGATAAAAGGTTTTTCTGGAATTAAGCACAAAAAGTACAAGACTTTCGAAGAAGCCCAGGCTGCATCAAGAGTCTTTACCAATACTAATTTTAGAGCACCCCTTGAATTAATCTGTTCAGCAGAAGCAATCAAGCCGAGCTACTCAAAAATGCTTACAAAGGAGGCAACTACAAAAAATATCCTTGGAACCATTCCAAAAAGTCAGCAACTACTGACGGATACAGACGAGGATGTTCTTGATACAGAGTATTCAGGATTCAGCTATTTATTCCAACTCGGAAGACAAGCTACAGAAAATGAATTTGCAGAAGAACATTACTTCACCACAGATAAGAAGAATGTGTCCTACTTCAATTTCTATCCTAGGTCTCACCCAGAAATGGTCCATGAAGCCTATCAATATGGATTAATTTTTCAGATTTATCCATCCAGCAACTTGTTAGAAATCTCCAAATTTTCGCCGGAGTTTAAGGAAGCAGTCAAGAATTTTAGGAAAAAGTGTCTTAAAAATTCTGATAACGAAATCTACCTCAAGTTCACCAGCACCATCATACACTGGGAACAAGAAGCTGATGAAGATTTTGGGATGGCTGTTCAGCCATATCATTATGTACAGATTGGAGCTGTAAATGAAAAGATCTATTTTCCAAGTCAAGCCATGGAAGCAAAGCTCGACAAAGAAGATCTTAGGAAACTTGCTGAGGTTAAGTTAATTAATTTAATTAACAAAATCTTTAGTGTAAAACCAGATGACAAGCTCAAGGTCAACTTGACTACCACATACTGCCTTATGACATCTTATTCACACAAAGGATTAAGTCAGTCAGATTGGGAAAAAATTGAAGCATTCAAGGTATGCATTACACATACGTATGCACTAGGAAAGCACAGCGAGTCTTTTTGTCAGAAGAAGATGAAGGAGCTAAAGAAATTTGGTATAGAAGGAAAATGCCAAATCTGTGGTCCCGCCACTAACAAAGAAAAGCAAGAAGCATCTACTTTAGAAAAAGCAGAAGCAACTACTTTATGAAAAGCAAAAGCAGACGGCAGCTTTATGAAAAGCAAAAGCAGAAGACAAAGAGCATCTACTTTATGAAAAGCAGAAGGCATCTTCTACTTTAATAATGCAAGACCCTTAGTCCTTGATCTATAAAAGGCTAAGTTATATTTGTAAGAAGGAGATCGTTTTCCCAGCAGATAGCGAAGAAATTCTAGAGTCCATCAATATTGTAATGTGTGAGTAGTAACCCTACGGGGTTTTAAGTAATGTAATGGCCAATCGGCTTGTTATAAATAAATAAATATTTTCTTTTCATATGATTTCTACCCTGGTCGTTGTCCGCGTTTAACATGGAAACAACTTGAAAACTCATGTAGGACCATTCTTGGCTTATTTTAACATGAAACGAATTCGTAAGCTTCATTCTTGAATCCGTTGAACGTGGAAACAACATAACTCTTATGGGACCATTCTTGGCTCTTTTGAACATGAACCTAATTCGTAACAACATGTGGCTTCATTCTTGACTCGTTCGAACATGGAAACAACATGTGGCTTCATTCTTGATTCATTTGAATATGGAAACAACTTGTAAACTCTTGTATAATCATTCTTGACTCGTTCGAACTTGCAAACAAGTTGTAGCTTCATTCCTGACTCATTTGAACAGGGGAAAAACTTGTAAACTCTTCTAGCGTCATTCTTGACTTGTTCGAAATTGTAAACAACTTATAGCTTCATTTTTGATTCGTTTATCATGGAAACAACTTGTAAACTCTTGTAGGACCATTCTTGGCTCATTTGAACATGAAACCAATTCGTAACAATTTGAGGCTTCATTCTTGACTCGTTCGAACATGGAAATAACTTGTAGCTTCATCTTGACTTGTTTGAACATGGAAACAACTTGTAACCTCTTGTAGCATTATTCTTGACTCATTCGAGCTTGGAAATAACTTATAGCTTCATTCTCGACTAGTTTAACCGTGAAAACAACTTGTAGATTCATTCTTGACCCGTTTCAACTTGGAAACTACTTGTAAACTCTTGTAGCATCTTTCTTGACTCGTTCGAACTTGTATCTTCATTATTGACTCGTTTGCACATGGAAACAACTTGAAAACTCATGTAGGACCATTCTTGGCTTATTTTAACATGAAACGAATTCGTAACAATTTGAGGCTTCATTCTTGACTCGTTCGAACATGGAAATAACTTGTAGCTTCATCTTGACTTGTTTGAACATGGAAACAACTTGTAACCTCTTGTAGCGTTATTCTTGACTCATTCGAGCTTGGAAATAACTTATAGCTTCATTCTCGACTAGTTTAACCGTGAAAACAACTTATAGATTCATTCTTGACCCGTTTCAACTTGGAAACTACTTATAAACTCTTGTAGCATCTTTCTTGACTCGTTCGAACTTGTATCTTCATTATTGACTCGTTTGCACATGGAAACAACTTGAAAACTCATGTAGGACCATTCTTGGCTTATTTTAACATGAAACGAATTCGTAAGCTTCATTCTTGAATCCGTTGAAGATGGAAACAACATAACTCTTCTGGGACCATTCTTGGCTCATTTGAACATGAACCTAATTCGTAACAACATGTGGCTTCATTCTTGACTCGTTCGAACATGGAAACAACATGTGGCTTCATTCTTGATTCATTTGAATATGGAAACAACTTGTAAACTCTTGTATGATCATTCTTGACTCGTTCGAACTTGCAAACAAGTTGTAGCTTCATTCCTGACTCATTTGAACAGGGGAAAAACTTGTAAACTCTTCTAGCGTCATTCTTGACTTGTTCGAAATTGTAAACAACTTATAGCTTCATTTTTGATTCGTTTATCATGGAAACAACTTGTAAACTCTTGTAGGACCATTCTTGGCTCATTTGAACATGAAACCAATTCGTAACAATTTGAGGCTTCATTCTTGACTCGTTCGAACATGGAAATAACTTGTAGCTTCATCTTGACTTGTTTGAACATGGAAACAACTTGTAACCTCTTGTAGCATTATTCTTGACTCGTTCGAGCTTGGAAACAACTTATAGCTTCATTCTCGACTAGTTTAACCGTGAAAACAACTTGTAGATTCATTCTTGACCCGTTTCAACTTGGAAACTACTTGTAAACTCTTGTAGCATCTTTCTTGACTCGTTCGAACTTGTATCTTCATTATTGACTCGTTTGCACATGGAAACAACTTGAAAACTCATGTAGGACCATTCTTGGCTTATTTTAACATGAAACGAATTCGTAAGCTTCATTCTTGAATCCGTTGAAGATGGAAACAACATAACTCTTCTGGGACCATTCTTGGCTCTTTTGAACATGAACCTAATTCGTAACAACATGTGGCTTCATTCTTGACTCGTTCGAACATGGAAACAACATGTGGCTTCATTCTTGACTCATTTGAATATGGAAACAACTTGTAAACTCTTGTATGATCATTCTTGACTCGTTCGAACTTGCAAACAAGTTGTAGCTTCATTCTTGACTCATTTGAACAAGGAAAAAACTTGTAAACTCTTCCAGCGTCATTCTTGACTTGTTCAAAATTGTAAACAACTTATAGCTTCATTTTTTATTCGTTTATCATGGAAACAACTTGTAAACTCTTGTAGGACCATTCTTGGCTCATTTGAACATGAAACCAATTCGTAACAATTTGAGGCTTCATTCTTGACTCGTTCGAACATGGAAATAACTTATAGCTTCATTCTCGACTAGTTTAACCGTGAAAACAACCTGTAGATTCATTCTTGACCCGTTTCAACTTGGAAACTACTTGTAAACTCTTGTAGCATCTTTCTTGACTCGTTCAAACTTGTATCTTCATTATTGACTCGTTTGCACATGGAAACAACTTGAAAACTCATGTAGGACCATTCTTGTCATATTTTAACATGAAACGAATTCGTAAGCTTCATTCTTGAATCCGTTGAAGATGGAAAAAACATAACTCTTCTGGGACCATTCTTGGCTCTTTTGAACATGAACCTAATTCGTAACAACATGTGGCTTCATTCTTGACTCGTTCGAACATGGAAACAACATGTGGCTTCATTCTTGACTCATTTGAATATGGAAACAACTTGTAAACTCTTGTATGATCATTCTTGACTCGTTCGAACTTGCAAACAAGTTGTAGCTTCATTCCTGACTCATTTGAACAAGGAAAAAACTTGTAAACTCTTCAAGCGTCATTCTTGACTTGTTCGAAATTGTAAACAACTTATAGCTTCATTTTTGATTCGTTTATCATGGAAACAACTTGTAAACTCTTGTAGGACCATTCTTGGCTCATTTGAACATGAAACCAATTCGTAACAATTTGAGGCTTCATTCTTGACTCGTTCGAACATGGAAATAACTTGTAGCTTCATCTTGACTTGTTTGAACATGGAAACAACTTGTAACCTCTTGTAGCATTATTCTTGACTCGTTTGAGCTTGGAAACAACTTATAGCTTCATTCTCGACTAGTTTAACCGTGAAAACAACTTCTAGATTCATTCTTGACCCGTTTCAACTTGGAAACTACTTGTAAACTCTTGTAGCATCTTTCTTGACTCGTTCGAACTTGTATCTTCATTATTGACTCGTTTGCACATGGAAACAACTTGAAAACTCATGTAGGACCATTCTTGGCTTATTTTAACAGGAAACGAATTCGTAAGCTTCATTCTTGAATCCGTTGAAGATGGAAACAACATAACTCTTCTGGGACCATTCTTGGCTCTTTTGAACATGAACCTAATTCGTAACAACATGTGGCTTCATTCTTGACTCTTTCGAACATGGAAACAATATGTCGCTTCATTCTTGACTCATTTGAATATGGAAACAACTTGTAAACTCTTGTATGATAATTCTTGACTCGTTCGAACTTGCAAACAAGTTGTAGCTTCATTCCTGACTCATTTGAACAGGGAAAAAACTTGTAAACTCTTCCAGCGTCATTCTTGACTTGTTCAAAATTGTAAACAACTTATAGCTTCATTTTTTATTCGTTTATCATGGAAACAACTTGTAAACTCTTGTAGGACCATTCTTGGCTCATTTGAACATGAAACCAATTCGTAACAATTTGAGGCTTCATTCTTGACTCGTTCGAACATGGAAATAACTTATAGCTTCATTCTCGACTAGTTTAACCGTGAAAACAACCTGTAGATTCATTCTTGACCCGTTTCAACTTGGAAACTACTTGTAAACTCTTGTAGCATCTTTCTTGACTCGTTCGAACTTGTATCTTCATTATTGACTCGTTTGCACTTGGAAACAACTTGAAAACTCATGTTGGACCATTCTTGGCTTATTTTAATATGAAACGAATTCGTAAGCTTCATTCTTGAATCCGTTGAAGATGGAAACAACATAACTCTTCTGGGACCATTCTTGGCTCATTTGAACATGAACCTAATTCGTAACAACATGTGGCTTCATTCTTGACTCGTTCGAACATGGAAACAACATGTGGCTTCATTCTTGACTCATTTGAATATGGAAACAACTTGTAAACTCTTGTATGATCATTCTTGACTCGTTCGAACTTGCAAACAAGTTGTAGCTTCATTCTTGACTCATTTGAACAGGGGAAAAACTTGTAAACTCTTCTAGCGTCATTCTTGACTTGTTCGAAATTGTAAACAACTTATATCTTCATTTTTGACTCGTTTATCATGGAAACAACTTGTAAACTCTTGTAGGACCATTCTTGGCTCATTTGAACATGAAACCAATTCATAACAATTTGAGGCTTCATTCTTGACTCTTTCGAACATGGAAATAACTTGTAGCTTCATCTTGACTTGTTTGAACATGGAAACAACTTGTAACCTCTTGTAGCATTATTCTTGACTCGTTCGAGCTTGGAAACAACTTATAGCTTCATTCTCGACTCGTTTAACCGTGAAAACAACCTGTAGCTTCATTCTTGACCCGTTTCAACTTGGAAACTACTTGTAAACTCTTGTAGCATCTTTCTTGACTCGTTCGAACTTGTATCTTCATTATTGACTCGTTTGCACATGGAAACAACTTGAAAACTCATGTAGGACCATTCTTGGCTTATTTTAACATGAAACGAATTCGTAAGCTTCATTCTTGAATCCGGAAAAGATGGAAACAACATAACTCTTTTGGGACCATTCTTGGCTCATTTGAACATGAACCTAATTCGTAACAACATGTGGCTTCATTCTTGACTCGTTCGAACATGGAAACAACATGTGGCTTCATTCTTGACTCATTTGAATATGGAAACAACTTGTAAACTCTTGTATGATCATTCTTGACTTGTTCGAACTTGCAAACAAGTTGTAGCTTCATTCTTGACTCATTTGAACAGGGGAAAAACTTGTAAACTCTTCTAGAGTCATTCTTGACTTGTTCGAAATTGTAAACAACTTACAGCTTCATTTTTGACTCGTTTATCATGGAAACAACTTGTAAAGTCTTGTAGGACCATTCTTGGCTCATTTGAACATGAAACCAATTCGTAACAATTTGAGGCTTCATTCTTGACTCGTTCGAACATGGAAATAACTTGTAGCTTCATCTTGACTTGTTTGAACATGGGTTCTTGTAACCTCTTGTAGCATTATTCTTGACTCGTTCGAGCTTGGAAACAACTTATAGCTTCATTCTCGACTAGTTTAACCGTGAAAACAACCTGTAGATTCATTCTTGACCCGTTTCAACTTGGAAACTACTTGTAAACTCTTGTAGCATCTTTCTTGACTCGTTCGAACTTGTATCTTCATTATTGACTCGTTTGCACATGGAAACAACTTGAAAACTCATGTAGGACCATTCTTGTCTTATTTTAACATGAAACGAATTCGTAAGCTTCATTCTTGAATCCGTTGAAGATGGAAACAACATAACTCTTCTGGGACCATTCTTGGCTCTTTTGAACATGAACCTAATTCGTAACAACATGTGGCTTCATTCTTGACTCGTTCGAACATGGAAACAACATGTGGCTTCATTCTAGACTCATTTGAATATGGAAACAACTTGTAAACTCTTGTATGATAATTCTTGACTCGTTCGAACTTGCAAACAAGTTGTAGCTTCATTCCTGACTCATTTGAACAGGGAAAAAACTTGTAAACTCTTCCAGCGTCATTCTTGACTTGTTCGAAATTGTAAACAACTTATAGCTTCATTTTTGACTCGTTTATCATGGAAACAACTTGTAAACTCTTGTAGGACCATTCTTGGCTCATTTGAACATGAAACCAATTCGTAACAATTTGAAGCTTCATTCTTGACTCGTTCGAACATGGAAATAACTTGTAGCTTCATCTTGACTTGTTTTAACATGGAAACAACTTGTAACCTCTTGTAGCATTATTCTTGACTCGTTCGAGCTTGGAAACAACTTATAGCTTCATTCTCGACTAGTTTAACCGTGAAAACAACTTGTAGATTCATTCTTGACCCGTTTCAACTTGGAAACTACTTGTAAACTCTTGTAGCATCTTTCTTGACTCGTTCGAACTTGTATCATCATTATTGACTCGTTTGCACATGGAAACAACTTGAAAACTCATGTAGGACCATTCTTGGCTTATTTTAACAGGAAACGAATTCGTAAGCTTCATTCTTGAATCCGTTGAAGATGGAAACAACATAACTCTTCTGGGACCATTCTTGGCTCATTTGAACATGAACCTAATTCGTAACAACATGTGGCTTCATTCTTGACTCGTTCGAACATGGAAACAACATGTGGCTTCATTCTTGACTTATTTGAATATGGAAACAACTTGTAAACTCTTGTATGATGATTCTTGACTCGTTCGAACTTGCAAACAAGTTGTAGCTTCATTCTTGACTCATTTGAACAGGGGAAAAACTTGTAAACTCTTCTAGCGTCATTCTTGACTTGTTCGAAATTGTAAACAACTTATATCTTCATTTTTGACTCGTTTATCATGGAAACAACTTGTAAACTCTTGTAGGACCATTCTTGGCTCATTTGAACATGAAACCAATTCATAACAATTTGAGGCTTCATTCTTGACTCATTCGAACATGGAAATAACTTGTAGCTTCATCTTGACTTGTTTGAACATGGAAACAACTTGTAACCTCTTGTAGCATTATTCTTGACTCGTTCGAGCTTGGAAACAACTTATAGCTTCATTCTCGACTCGTTTAACCGTGAAAACAACCTGTAGCTTCATTCTTGACCCGTTTCAACTTGGAAACTACTTGTAAACTCTTGTAGCATCTTTCTTGACTCGTTCGAACTTGTATCTTCATTATTGACTCGTTTGCACATGGAAACAACTTGAAAACTCATGTAGGACCATTCTTGGCTTATTTTAACAGGAAACGAATTCGTAAGCTTCATTCTTGAATCCGTTGAAGATGGAAACAACATAACTCTTCTGGGACCATTCTTGGCTCATTTGAACATGAAACTAATTCGTAACAACATGTGGCTTCATTCTTGACTCGTTCGAACATGGAAACAACATGTGGCTTCATTCTTGACTCATTTGAATATGGAAACAACTTGTAAACTCTTGTATGATCATTCTTGACTCGTTCGAACTTGCAAACAAGTTGTAGCTTCATTCTTGACTCATTTGAACAGGGGAAAAACTTGTAAACTCTTCTAGCGTCATTCTTGACTTGTTCGAAATTGTAAACAACTTATAGCTTCATTTTTGACTCGTTTATCATGGAAACAACTTGTAAACTCTTGTAGGACCATTCTTGGCTCATTTGAACATGAACCTAATTCGTAACAACATGTGGTTTCATTCTTGACTCGTTCGAACATGGAAACAACATGTGGCTTCATTCTTGACTCATTTGAATATGGAAACAACTTGTAAACTCTTGTATGATCATTCTTGACTCGTTCGAACTTGCAAACAAGTTGTAGCTTCATTCTTGACTCATTTGAACAGGGGAAAAACTTGTAAACTCTTCTAGCGTCATTCTTGACTTGTTCGAAATTGTAAACAACTTATAGCTTCATTTTTGATTCGTTTATCATGGAAACAACTTGTTAACTCTTGTAGGACCATTCTTGGCTCATTTGAACATGAAACCAATTCGTAACAATTTGAGGCTTCATTCTTGACTCGTTCGAACATGGAAATAACTTGTAGCTTCATCTTGACTTGTTTGAACATGGAAACAACTTGTAACCTCTTGTAGCATTATTCTTGACTCGTTCGAGCTTGGAAACAACTTATAGCTTGATTCTCGACTAGTTTAACAGTGAAAACAACTTGTAGATTCATTCTTGACCCGTTTCAACTTGGAAACTACTTGTAAACTCTTGTAGCATCTTTCTTGACTCGTTCGAACTTGTATTTTCATTATTGACTCGTTTGCACATGGAAACAACTTGAAAACTCATGTAGGACCATTCTTGGCTTATTTTAACATGAAACGAATTCGTAAGCTTCATTCTTGAATCCGTTGAAGATGGAAACAACATAACTCTTCTGGGACCATTCTTGGCTCTTTTGAACATGAACCTAATTCGTAACAACATGTGGCTTCATTCTTGACTCGTTCGAACATGGAAACAACATGTGGCTTCATTCTTGACTTATTTGAATATGGAAACAACTTGTAAACTCTTGTATGATCATTCTTGACTCGTTCGAACTTGCAAACAAGTTGTAGCTTCATTCTTGACTCATTTGAACAGGGGAAAAACTTGTAAACTCTTCTAGCGTCATTCTTGACTTGTTCGAAATTGTAAACAACTTATATCTTCATTTTTGTCTCGTTTATCATGGAAACAACTTGTAAACTCTTGTAGGACCATTCTTGGCTCATTTGAACATGAAACCAATTCATAACAATTTGAGGCTTCATTCTTGACTCATTCGAACATGGAAATAACTTGTAGCTTCATCTTGACTTGTTTGAACATGGAAACAACTTGTAACCTCTTGTAGCATTATTCTTGACTCGTTCGAGCTTGGAAACAACTTATAGCTTCATTCTCGACTAGTTTAACCGTGAAAACAACCTGTAGATTCATTCTTGACCCGTTTCAACTTGGAAACTACTTGTAAACTCTTGTAGCATCTTTCTTGACTCGTTCGAACTTGTATCTTCATTATTGACTCGTTTGCACATGGAAACAACTTGAAAACTCATGTAGGACCATTCTTGTCTTATTTTAACATGAAACGAATTCGAAAGCTTCATTCTTGAATCCGTTGAAGATGGAAACAACATAACTCTTCTGGGACCATTCTTGGCTCTTTTGAACATGAACCTAATTCGTAACAACATGTGGCTTCATTCTTGACTCGTTCGAACATGGAAACAACATGTGGCTTCATTCTTGACTCATTTGAATATGGAAACAACTTGTAAACTCTTGTATGATCATTCTTGACTCGTTCGAACTTGCAAACAAGTTGTAGCTTCATTCTTGACTCATTTGAACAGGGGAAAAACTTGTAAACTCTTCTAGCGTCATTCTTGACTTGTTCGAAATTGTAAACAACTTATAGCTTCATTTTTGATTCGTTTATCATGGAAACAACTTGTTAACTCTTGTAGGACCATTCTTGGCTCATTTGAACATGAAACCAATTCGTAACAATTTGAGGCTTCATTCTTGACTCGTTCGAACATGGAAATAACTTGTAGCTTCATCTTGATTTGTTTGAACATGGAAACAACTTGTAACCTCTTGTAGCATTATTCTTGACTCGTTCGAGCTTGGAAACAACTTATAGCTTCATTCTCGACTAGTTTAACCGTGAAAACAACTTGTAGATTCATTCTTGACCCGTTTCAACTTGGAAACTACTTGTAAACTCTTGTAGCATCTTTCTTGACTCGTTCGAACTTGTATCTTCATTATTGACTCGTTTGCACATGGAAACAACTTGAAAACTCATGTAGGACCATTCTTGGCTTATTTTAACAGGAAACGAATTCGTAAACTTCATTCTTGAATCCGTTGAAGATGGAAACAACATAACTCTTCTGGGACCATTCTTGGCTCATTTGAACATGAAACTAATTCGTAACAACATGTGGCTTCATTCTTGACTCGTTCGAACATGGAAACAACATGTGGCTTCATTCTTGACTCATTTGAATATGGAAACAACTTGTAAACTCTTGTATGATCATTCTTGACTCGTTCGAACTTGCAAACAAGTTGTAGCTTCATTCTTGACTCATTTGAACAGGGGAAAAACTTGTAAACTCTTCTAGCGTCATTCTTGACTTGTTCGAAATTGTAAACAACTTATAGCTTCATTTTTGACTCGTTTATCATGGAAACAACTTGTAAACTCTTGTAGGACCATTCTTGGCTCATTTGAACATGAACCTAATTCGTAACAACATGTGGTTTCATTCTTGACTCGTTCGAACATGGAAACAACATGTGGCTTCATTCTTGACGCATTTGAATATGGAAACAACTTGTAAACTCTTGTATGATCATTCTTGACTCGTTCGAAATTGTAAACAACTTATATCTTCATTTTTGACTCGTTTATCATGGAAACAACTTGTAAACTCTTGTAGGACCATTCTTGGCTCATTTGAACATGAAACCAATTCATAACAATTTGAGGCTTCATTCTTGACTCATTCGAACATGGAAATAACTTGTAGCTTCATCTTGACTTGTTTGAACATGGAAACAACTTGTAACCTCTTGTAGCATTATTCTTGACTCGTTCGAGCTTGGAAATAATTTATAGCTTCATTCTCGACTCGTTTAACCGTGAAAACAACCTGTAGCTTCATTCTTGACCCGTTTCAATTTGGAAACTACTTGTAAACTCTTGTAGCATCTTTCTTGACTCGTTCGAACTTGTATCTTCATTATTGACTCGTTTGCACATGGAAACAACTTGAAAACTCATGTAGGACCATTCTTGGCTTATTTTAACAGGAAACGAATTCGTAAGCTTCATTCTTGAATCCGTTGAAGATGGAAACAACATAACTCTTCTGGGACCATTCTTGGCTCATTTGAACATGAAACTAATTCGTAACAACATGTGGCTTCATTCTTGACTCGTTCGAACATGGAAACAACATGTGGCTTCATTCTTGACTCATTTGAATATGGAAACAACTTGTAAACTCTTGTATGATCATTCTTGACTCGTTCGAACTTGCAAACAAGTTGTAGCTTCATTCTTGACTCATTTGAACAGGGGAAAAACTTGTAAACTCTTGTAGCGTCATTCTTGACTTGTTCGAAATTGTAAACAACTTATAGCTTCATTTTTGATTCGTTTATCATGGAAACAACTTGTTAACTCTTGTAGGACCATTCTTGGCTCATTTGAACATGAAACCAATTCGTAACAATTTGAGGCTTCATTCTTGACTCGTTCGAACATGGAAATAACTTGTAGCTTCATCTTGACTTGTTTGAACATGGAAACAACTTGTAACCTCTTGTAGCATTATTCTTGACTCGTTCGAGCTTGGAAACAACTTATAGCTTGATTCTCGACTAGTTTAACAGTGAAAACAACTTGTAGATTCATTCTTGACCCGTTTCAACTTGGAAACTACTTGTAAACTCTTGTAGCATCTTTCTTGACTCGTTCGAACTTGTATTTTCATTATTGACTCGTTTGCACATGGAAACAACTTGAAAACTCATGTAGGACCATTCTTGGCTTATTTTAACATGAAACGAATTCGTAAGCTTCATTCTTGAATCCGTTGAAGATGGAAAAAACATAACTCTTCTGGGACCATTCTTGGCTCTTTTGAACATGAACCTAATTCGTAACAACATGTGGCTTCATTCTTGACTCGTTCGAACATGGAAACAACATGTGGCTTCATTCTTGACTTATTTGAATATGGAAACAACTTGTAAACTCTTGTATGATCATTCTTGACTCGTTCGAACTTGCAAACAAGTTGTAGCTTCATTCTTGACTCATTTGAACATGGGAAAAACTTGTAAACTCTTCTAGCGTCATTCTTGACTTGTTCGAAATTGTAAACAACTTATATCTTCATTTTTGTCTCGTTTATCATGGAAACAAGTTGTAAACTCTTGTAGGACCATTCTTGGCTCATTTGAACATGAAACCAATTCATAACAATTTGAGGCTTCATTCTTGACTCATTCGAACATGGAAATAACTTGTAGCTTCATCTTGACTTGTTTGAACATGGAAACAACTTGTAACCTCTTGTAGCATTATTCTTGACTCGTTCGAGCTTGGAAACAACTTATAGCTTCATTCTCGACTAGTTTAACCGTGAAAACAACCTGTAGATTCATTCTTGACCCGTTTCAACTTGGAAACTACTTGTAAACTCTTGTAGCATCTTTCTTGACTCGTTCGAACTTGTATCTTCATTATTGACTCGTTTGCACATGGAAACAACTTGAAAACTCATGTAGGACCATTCTTGTCTTATTTTAACATGAAACGAATTCGAAAGCTTCATTCTTGAATCCGTTGAAGATGGAAACAACATAACTCTTCTGGGACCATTCTTGGCTCTTTTGAACATGAACCTAATTCGTAACAACATGTGGCTTCATTCTTGACTCGTTCGAACATGGAAACAACATGTGGCTTCATTCTTGACTCATTTGAATATGGAAACAACTTGTAAACTCTTGTATGATCATTCTTGACTCGTTCGAACTTGCAAACAAGTTGTAGCTTCATTCTTGACTCATTTGAACAGGGGAAAAACTTGTAAACTCTTCTAGCGTCATTCTTGACTTGTTCGAAATTGTAAACAACTTATAGCTTCATTTTTGATTCGTTTATCATGGAAACAACTTGTTAACTCTTGTAGGACCATTCTTGGCTCATTTGAACATGAAACCAATTCGTAACAATTTGAGGCTTCATTCTTGACTCGTTCGAACATGGAAATAACTTGTAGCTTCATCTTGATTTGTTTGAACATGGAAACAACTTGTAACCTCTTGTAGCATTATTCTTGACTCGTTCGAGCTTGGAAACAACTTATAGCTTCATTCTCGACTAGTTTAACCGTGAAAACAACTTGTAGATTCATTCTTGACCCGTTTCAACTTGGAAACTACTTGTAAACTCTTGTAGCATCTTTCTTGACTCGTTCGAACTTGTATCTTCATTATTGACTCGTTTGCACATGGAAACAACTTGAAAACTCATGTAGGACCATTCTTGGCTTATTTTAACAGGAAACGAATTCGTAAGCTTCATTCTTGAATCCGTTGAAGATGGAAACAACATAACTCTTCTGGGACCATTCTTGGCTCATTTGAACATGAAACTAATTCGTAACAACATGTGGCTTCATTCTTGACTCGTTCGAACATGGAAACAACATGTGGCTTCATTCTTGACTCATTTGAATATGGAAACAACTTGTAAACTCTTGTATGATCATTCTTGACTCGTTCGAACTTGCAAACAAGTTGTAGCTTCATTCTTGACTCATTTGAACAGGGGAAAAACTTGTAAACTCTTCTAGCGTCATTCTTGACTTGTTCGAAATTGTAAACAACTTATAGCTTCATTTTTGACTCGTTTATCATGGAAACAACTTGTAAACTCTTGTAGGACCATTCTTGGCTCATTTGAACATGAACCTAATTCGTAACAACATGTGGTTTCATTCTTGACTCGTTCGAACATGGAAACAACATGTGGCTTCATTCTTGACTCATTTGAATATGGAAACAACTTGTAAACTCTTGTATGATCATTCTTGACTCGTTCGAACTTGCAAACAAGTTGTAGCTTCATTCTTGACTCATTTGAACAGGGGAAAAACTTGTAAACTCTTCTAGCGTCATTCTTGACTTGTTCGAAATTGTAAACAACTTATAGCTTCATTTTTGATTCGTTTATCATGGAAACAACTTGTTAACTCTTGTAGGACCATTCTTGGCTCATTTGAACATGAAACCAATTCGTAACAATTTGAGGCTTCATTCTTGACTCGTTCGAACATGGAAATAACTTGTAGCTTCATCTTGACTTGTTTGAACATGGAAACAACTTGTAACCTCTTGTAGCATTATTCTTGACTCGTTCGAGCTTGGAAACAACTTATAGCTTGATTCTCGACTAGTTTAACAGTGAAAACAACTTGTAGATTCATTCTTGACCCGTTTCAACTTGGAAACTACTTGTAAACTCTTGTAGCATCTTTCTTGACTCGTTCGAACTTGTATCTTCATTATTGACTCGTTTGCACATGGAAACAACTTGAAAACTCATGTAGGACCATTCTTGGCTTATTTTAACAGGAAACGAATTCGTAAGCTTCATTCTTGAATCCGTTGAAGATGGAAACAACATAACTCTTCTGGGACCATTCTTGGCTCATTTGAACATGAAACTAATTCGTAACAACATGTGGCTTCATTCTTGACTCGTTCGAACATGGAAACAACATGTGGCTTCATTCTTGACTCATTTGAATATGGAAACAACTTGTAAACTCTTGTATGATCATTCTTGACTCGTTCGAACTTGCAAACAAGTTGTAGCTTCATTCTTGACTCATTTGAACAGGGGAAAAACTTGTAAACTCTTCTAGCGTCATTCTTGACTTGTTCGAAATTGTAAACAACTTATAGCTTCATTTTTGACTCGTTTATCATGGAAACAACTTGTAAACTCTTGTAGGACCATTCTTGGCTCATTTGAACATGAACCTAATTCGTAACAACATGTGGTTTCATTCTTGACTCGTTCGAACATGGAAACAACATGTGGCTTCATTCTTGACTCATTTGAATATGGAAACAACTTGTAAACTCTTGTATGATCATTCTTGACTCGTTCGAACTTGCAAACAAGTTGTAGCTTCATTCTTGACTCATTTGAACAGGGGAAAAACTTGTAAACTCTTCTAGCGTCATTCTTGACTTGTTCGAAATTGTAAACAACTTATATCTTCATTTTTGTCTCGTTTATCATGGAAACAACTTGTAAACTCTTGTAGGACCATTCTTGGCTCATTTGAACATGAAACCAATTCATAACAATTTGAGGCTTCATTCTTGACTCATTCGAACATGGAAATAACTTGTAGCTTCATCTTGACTTGTTTGAACATGGAAACAACTTGTAACCTCTTGTAGCATTATTCTTGACTCGTTCGAGCTTGGAAATAATTTATAGCTTCATTCTCGACTCGTTTAACCGTGAAAACAACCTGTAGCTTCATTCTTGACCCGTTTCAATTTGGAAACTACTTGTAAACTCTTGTAGCATCTTTCTTGACCCGTTTCAACTTGGAAACTACTTGTAAACTCTTGTAGCATCTTTCTTGACTCGTTCGAACTTGTATCTTCATTATTGACTCGTTTGCACATGGAAACAACTTGAAAACTCATGTAGGACCATTCTTGGCTTATTTTAACATGAAACGAATTCGTAAGCTTCATTCTTGAATCCGTTGAAGATGGAAACAACATAACTCTTCTGGGACCATTCTTGGCTCATTTGAACATGAACCTAATTCGTAACAACATGTGGCTTCATTCTTGACTCGTTCGAACATGGAAACAACATGTGGCTTCATTCTTGACTCATTTGAATATGGAAACAACTTGTAAACTCTTGTATGATCATTCTTGACTCGTTCGAACTTGCAAACAAGTTGTAGCTTCATTCTTGACTCATTTGAACAGGGGAAAAACTTGTAAACTCTTCTAGAGTCATTCTTGACTTGTTCGAAATTGTAAACAACTTACAGCTTCATTTTTGACTCGTTTATCATGGAAACAACTTGTAAAGTCTTGTAGGACCATTCTTGGCTCATTTGAACATGAAACCAATTCGTAACAATTTGAGGCTTCATTCTTGACTCGTTCGAACATGGAAATAACTTGTAGCTTCATCTTGACTTGTTTGAACATGGAAACAACTTGTAACCTCTTGTAGCATTATTCTTGACTCGTTCGAGCTTGGAAACAACTTATACCTTCATTCTCGACTAGTTTAACCGTGAAAACAACCTGTAGATTCATTCTTGACCCGTTTGAACTTGGAAACTACTTGTAAACTCTTGTAGCATCTTTCTTGACTCGTTCGAACTTGTATCTTCATTATTGACTCGTTTGCACATGGAAACAACTTGAAAACTCATGTAGGACCATTCTTGTCTTATTTTAACATGAAACGAATTCGTAAGCTTCATTCTTGAATCCGTTGAAGATGGAAACAACATAACTCTTCTGGGACCATTCTTGGCTCTTTTGAACATGAACCTAATTCGTAACAACATGTGGCTTCATTCTTGACTCGTTCGAACATGGAAACAACATGTGGCTTCATTCTTGACTCATTTGAATATGGAAACAACTTTTAAACTCTTGTATGATAATTCTTGACTCGTTCGAACTTGCAAACAAGTTGTAGCTTCATTCCTGACTCATTTGAACAGGGAAAAAACTTGTAAACTCTTCCAGCGTCATTCTTGACTTGTTCGAATTGTAAACAACTTATAGCTTCATTTTTGACTCGTTTATCATGGAAACAACTTGTAAACTCTTGTAGGACCATTCTTGGCTCATTTGAACATGAAACCAATTCGTAACAATTTGAGGCTTCATTCTTGACTCGTTCAAACATGGAAATAACTTGTAGCTTCATCTTGACTTGTTTGAACATGGAAACAACTTGTAACCTCTTGTAGCATTTTTCTTGACTCGTTCGAGCTTGGAAACAACTTATAGCTTCATTCTCGACTAGTTTAACCGTGAAAACAACTTGTAGATTCATTCTTGACCCGTTTCAACTTGGAAACTACTTGTAAACTCTTGTAGCATCTTTCTTGACTCGTTCGAACTTGTATCTTCATTATTGACTCGTTTGCACATGGAAACAACTTGAAAACTCATGTAGGACCATTCTTGGCTTATTTTAACAGGAAACGAATTCGTAAGCTTCATTCTTGAATCCGTTGAAGATGGAAACAACATAACTCTTCTAGGACCATTCTTGGCTCATTTGAACATGAACCTAATTCGTAACAACATGTGGCTTCATTCTTGACTCGTTCGAACATGGAAACAACATGTGGCTTCATTCTTGACTCATTTGAATATGGAAACAACTTGTAAACTCTTGTATGATCATTCTTGACTCGTTCGAACTTGCAAACAAGTTGTAGCTTCATTCTTAACTCATTTGAACAGGGGAAAAACTTGTAAACTCTTCTAGCGTCATTCTTGACTTGTTCGAAATTGTAAACAACTTATAGCTTCATTTTTGACTCGTTTATCATGGAAACAACTTGTAAACTCTTGTAGGACCATTCTTGGCTCATTTGAACATGAAACCAATTCGTAACAATTTGAGGCTTCATTCTTGACTCGTTCGAACATGGAAACAACATGTGGCTTCATTCTTGACTCATTTGAATATGGAAACAACTTGTAAACTCTTGTATGATCATTCTTGACTCGTTCGAACTTGCAAACAAGTTGTAGCTTCATTCCTGACTCATTTGAACAAGGAAAAAACTTGTAAACTCTTCTAGCGTCATTCTTGACTTGTTCGAAATTGTAAACAACTTATAGCTTCATTTTTTATTCGTTTATCATGGAAACAACTTGTAAACTCTTGTAGGACCATTCTTGGCTCATTTGAACATGAAACCAATTCGTAACAATTTGAGGCTTCATTCTTGACTCGTTCGAACATGGAAATAACTTGTAGCTTCATCTTGACTTGTTTGAACATGGAAACAACTTGTAACCTCTTGTAGCATTATTCTTGACTCGTTCGAGCTTGGAAACAACTTATAGCTTCATTCTCGACTAGTTTAACCGTGAAAACAACTTGTAGATTCATTCTTGACCCGTTTCAACTTGGAAACTACTTGTAAACTCTTGTAGCATCTTTCTTGACTCGTTCGAACTTGTATCTTCATTATTGACTCGTTTGCACATGGAAACAACTTGAAAACTCATGTAGGACCATTCTTGGCTTATTTTAACATGAAACGAATTCGTAAGCTTCATTCTTGAATCCGTTGAAGATGGAAACAACATAACTCTTCTGGGACCATTCTTGGCTCTTTTGAACATGAACCTAATTCGTAACAACATGTGGCTTCATTCTTGACTCGTTCGAACATGGAAACAACATGTGGCTTCATTCTTGACTCATTTGAATATGGAAACAACTTGTAAACTCTTGTATGATCATTCTTGACTCGTTCGAACTTGCAAACAAGTTGTAGCTTCATTCCTGACTCATTTGAACAGGGAAAAAACTTGTAAACTCTTCCAGCGTCATTCTTGACTTGTTCGAAATTGTAAACAACTTATAGCTTCATTTTTGACTCGTTTATCATGGAAACAACTTGTAAAGTCTTGTAGGACCATTCTTGGCTCATTTGAACATGAAACCAATTCGTAACAATTTGAGGCTTCATTCTTGACTCGTTCGAACATGGAAATAACTTGTAGCTTCATCTTGACTTGTTTGAACATGGAAACAACTTGTAACCTCTTGTAGCATTATTCTTGACTCGTTCGAGCTTGGAAACAACTTATAGCTTCATTCTCGACTAGTTTAACCGTGAAAACAACTTGTAGATTCATTCTTGACCCGTTTCAACTTGGAAACTACTTGTAAACTCTTGTAGCATCTTTCTTGACTCGTTCGAACTTGTATCTTCATTATTGACTCGTTTGCACATGGAAACAACTTGAAAACTCATGTAGGACCATTCTTGGCTTATTTTAACATGAAACGAATTCGTAAGCTTCATTCTTGAATCCGTTGAAGATGGAAACAACATAACTCTTCTGGGACCATTCTTGGCTCTTTTGAACATGAACCTAATTCGTAACAACATGTGGCTTCATTCTTGACTCGTTCGAACATGGAAACAACATGTGGCTTCATTCTTGACTCATTTGAATATGGAAACAACTTGTAAACTCTTGTATGATCATTCTTGACTCGTTCGAACTTGCAAACAAGTTGTAGCTTCATTCCTGACTCATTTGAACAGGGAAAAAACTTGTAAACTCTTCCAGCGTCATTCTTGACTTGTTCGAAATTGTAAACAACTTATAGCTTCATTTTTGACTCGTTTATCATGGAAACAACTTGTAAAGTCTTGTAGGACCATTCTTGGCTCATTTGAACATGAAACCAATTCGTAACAATTTGAGGCTTCATTCTTGACTCGTTCGAACATGGAAATAACTTGTAGCTTCATCTTGACTTGTTTGAACATGGAAACAACTTGTAACCTCTTGTAGCATTATTCTTGACTCGTTCGAGCTTGGAAACAACTTATAGCTTCATTCTCGACTAGTTTAACCGTGAAAACAACCTGTAGATTCATTCTTGACCCGTTTCAACTTGGAAACTACTTGTAAACTCTTGTAGCATCTTTCTTGACTCGTTCGAACTTGTATCTTCATTATTGACTCGTTTGCACATGGAAACAACTTGAAAACTCATGTAGGACCATTCTTGTCTTATTTTAACATGAAACGAATTCGTAAGCTTCATTCTTGAATCCGTTGAAGATGGAAACAACATAACTCTTCTGGGACCATTCTTGGCTCTTTTGAACATGAACCTAATTCGTAACAACATGTGGCTTCATTCTTGACTCGTTCGAACATGGAAACAACATGTGGCTTCATTCTTGACTCATTTGAATATGGAAACAACTTGTAAACTCTTGTATGATCATTCTTGACTCGTTCGAACTTGCAAACAAGTTGTAGCTTCATTCCTGACTCATTTGAACAGGGAAAAAACTTGTAAACTCTTCCAGCGTCATTCTTGACTTGTTCGAAATTGTAAACAACTTATAGCTTCATTTTTGACTCGTTTATCATGGAAACAACTTGTAAAGTCTTGTAGGACCATTCTTGGCTCATTTGAACATGAAACCAATTCGTAACAATTTGAGGCTTCATTCTTGACTCGTTCGAACATGGAAATAACTTGTAGCTTCATCTTGACTTGTTTGAACATGGAAACAACTTGTAACCTCTTGTAGCATTATTCTTGACTCGTTCGAGCTTGGAAACAACTTATAGCTTCATTCTCGACTAGTTTAACCGTGAAAACAACCTGTAGATTTATTCTTGACCCGTTTCAACTTGGAAACTACTTGTAAACTCTTGTAGCATCTTTCTTGACTCGTTCGAACTTGTATCTTCATTATTGACTCGTTTGCACATGGAAACAACTTGAAAACTCATGTAGGACCATTCTTGTCTTATTTTAACATGAAACGAATTCGTAAGCTTCATTCTTGAATCCGTTGAAGATGGAAACAACATAACTCTTCTGGGACCATTCTTGGCTCTTTTGAACATGAACCTAATTCGTAACAACATGTGGCTTCATTCTTGACTCGTTCGAACATGGAAACAACATGTGGCTTCATTCTTGACTCATTTGAATATGGAAACAACTTGTAAACTCTTGTATGATCATTCTTTTTTTTTTTTTTTTTTTTTTTTGTTAAGTAATAATTTTATAAACCCAACAAAATAAAAACACAATACTAGGGCATCCCCTAGGCCACTAAGAGGTGGAACATGCTCCACAACTAAAACCAAAAGTGGCTAAATAATTAACCAACCTCATACTTCTGCTAACATCAGTATAACTATCAAAGAACAATTAGTACAACAAACTAATTAATCTATAGTCCTGGTGCACTAAAGCCTTGAAATTTTTATTTGAGAAAACTCTTTCTCTAATAGCTTGCTTCACATGTTTACATAGTTGACCAACTGGAGTCCCTGGTTCTGTATCATGTATGCGTTTGTTTCTTTCCCTCCATGTGTAATACACTGTTGCCGCCATAAATAAATAATTAATTTGAGTCTTCAAATCATTTGAATTTCCTGCAAGATATTGATCCCAATTTCCCACTATTTGAAGAGGACTTTGACTATAAATGCCTTTGATATACGAACATTCCCCAAACAAATGCTGAGCAGACTCCATACCATTAGAACAAAGCACACATGCCGGCTGAACTTGAATACCAAACTGAATCATTCTGTCCCTTGTGAGCAATCTGTTGCGCAAAGCAAGCCAAAGAATAAAAGAGTAGCGTGGGACATGAATTTTGTGCCAAAGAGCCCTGAACCAATGAAAACTATTACCCCGATTTCGAATAGATTCATAAACATCTGCCAGCTTCACATTTTTCTCCTCAATACCATCCCAACTTACCCTGTCTTCTGCTGAAATAGTGACTGAATTTAACAGATGACGAAGCTCAATCATGTCCACATGATTCGAGGGAGAAATATTCCAGCTACCATTTTCAAGTAAAGAACTAACCCTTGCCCGAGGTGAAGATTCTGCAATACTGATTATATCCTCGTGAAATTGAGATCTTAGAGGCAGCCTATTAAACCAAGGATCATTCCACATCTCTATTTTATCCCCTCGTCCCACCTGGTAGTTTATGAACTCCATCGCTTTCTCTCTTCCTTTAAAGATTTTCCTTAAACACCAAGTGCTGTTTTGGGGAAGTGAATCAAACCAAATTGATTTATTTCTGAAAATGACATCTCTAACCCAATTTGTCCAAATGGAACAAACATTTAATCGAGTTAATCTCCAAAATTGGTAAAGAGCTGCTGCCTCATTCCATTTAACTATATCAACAACTCCCAGCCCACCTTCCTCTCTTGGGAGACAACATTCTTGACTCGTTCGAATTTGCAAACAAGTTGTAGCTTCATTCCTGACTCATTTGAACAAGGAAAAAACTTGTAAACTCTTCTAGCGTCATTCTGGACTTGTTCGAAATTGTAAACAACTTATAGCTTCGTTTTTGATTCGTTTATCATGGAAACAACTTGTAAACTCTTGTAGGACCATTCTTGGCTCATTTGAACATGAAACCAATTCGTAACAATTTGAGGCTTCATTCTTGACTCGTTCGAACATGGAAATAACTTGTAGCTTCATCTTGACTTGTTTGAACATGGAAACAACTTGTAACCTCTTGTAGCATTATTCTTGACTCGTTCGAGCTTGGAAACAACTTATAGCTTCATTCTCGACTAGTTTAACCGTGAAAACAACCTGTAGATTCATTCTTGACCCGTTTCAACTTGGAAACTACTTGTAAACTCTTGTAGCATCTTTCTTGACTCGTTCGAACTTGTATCTTCATTATTGACTCGTTTGCACATGGAAACAACTCGAAAACTCATGTAGGACCATTCTTGTCTTATTTTAACATGAAACGAATTCGTAAGCTGCATTCTTGAATCCGTTGAAGATGGAAACAACATAACTCTTCTGGGACCATTCTTGGCTCTTTTGAACATGAACCTAATTCGTAACAACATGTGGCTTCATTCTTGACTCGTTAGAACATGGAAACAACATGTGGCTTCATTCTTGACTCATTTGAATATGGAAACAACTTGTAAACTCTTGTATGATCATTCTTGACTCGTTCGAACTTGCAAACAAGTTGTAGCTTCATTCCTGACTCATTTGAACAGGGAAAAAACTTGTAAACTCTTCCAGTGTCATTCTTGACTTGTTCGAAATTGTAAACAACTTATAGCTTCATTTTTGACTCGTTTATCATGGAAACAACTTGTAAAGTCTTGTAGGACCATTCTTGGCTCATTTGAACATGAAACCAATTCGTAACAATTTGAGGCTTCATTCTTGACTCGTTCGAACATGGAAATAACTTGTAGCTTCATCTTGACTTGTTTGAACATGGAAACAACTTGTAACCTCTTGTAGCATTATTCTTGACTCGTTCGAGCTTGGAAACAACTTATAGCTTCATTCTCGACTAGTTTAACCGTGAAAACAACCTGTAGATTCATTCTTGACCCGTTTCAACTTGGAAACTACTTGTAAACTCTTGTAGCATCTTTCTTGACTCGTTCGAACTTGTATCTTCATTATTGACTCGTTTGCACATGGAAACAACTTGAAAACTCATGTAGGACCATTCTTGTCTTATTTTAACATGAAACGAATTCGTAAGCTTCATTCTTGAATCCGTTGAAGATGGAAACAACATAACTCTTCTGGGACCATTCTTGGCTCTTTTGAACATGAACCTAATTCGTAACAACATGTGGCTTCATTCTTGACTCGTTCGAACATGGAAACAACATGTGGCTTCATTCTTGACTCATTTGAATATGGAAACAACTTGTAAACTCTTGTATGATCATTCTTGACTCGTTCGAACTTGCAAACAAGTTGTAGCTTCATTCCTGACTCATTTGAACAAGGAAAAAACTTGTAAACTCTTCCAGCGTCATTCTTGACTTGTTCGAAATTGTAAACAACTTATAGCTTCATTTTTGATTCATTTATCATGGAAACAACTTGTAAACTCTTGTAGGACCATTCTTGGCTCATTTGAACATGAAACCAATTCGTAATAATTTGAGGCTTCATTCTTGACTCGTTCGAACATGGAAATTACTTGTAGCTTCATCTTGACTTGTTTGAACATGGAAACAACTTGTAACCTCTTGTAGCATTATTCTTGACTCGTTCGAGTTTGGAAATAATTTATAGCTTCATTCTCGACTCGTTTAACCGTGAAAACAACCTGTAGCTTCATTCTTGACCCGTTTCAATTTGGAAACTACTTGTAAACTCTTGTAGCATCTTTCTTGACTCGTTGGAACTTGTATCTTCATTATTGACTCGTTTGCACATGGAAACAACTTGAAAACTCATGTAGGACCATTCTTGGCTTATTTTAACATGAAACGAATTCGTAAGCTTCATTCTTGAATCCGTTGAAGATGGAAACAACATAACTCTTCTGGGACCATTCTTGGCTCTTTTGAACATGAACCTAATTCGTAACAACATGTGGCTTCATTCTTGACTCGTTCGAACATGGAAACAACATGTGGCTTCATTCTTGACTCATTTGAATATGGAAACAACTTGTAAACTCTTGTATGATCATTCTTGACCCGTTCGAACTTGCAAACAAGTTGTAGCTTCATTCCTGACTCATTTGAACAGGGAAAAAACTTGTAAACTCTTCCAGCGTCATTCTTGACTTGTTCGAAATTGTAAACAACTTATAGCTTCATTTTTGACTCGTTTATCATGGAAACAACTTGTAAAGTCTTGTAGGACCATTCTTGGCTCATTTGAACATGAAACCAATTCGTAACAATTTGAGGCTTCATTCTTGACTCGTTCGAACATGGAAATAACTTGTAGCTTCATCTTGACTTGTTTGAACATGGAAACAACTTGTAACCTCTTGTAGCATTATTCTTGACTCGTTCGAGCTTGGAAACAACTTATAGCTTCATTCTCGACTAGTTTAACCGTGAAAACAACCTGTAGATTCATTCTTGACCCGTTTCAACTTGGAAACTACTTGTAAACTCTTGTAGCATCTTTCTTGACTCGTTCGAACTTGTATCTTCATTATTGACTCGTTTGCACATGGAAACAACTTGAAAACTCATGTAGGACCATTCTTGTCTTATTTTAACATGAAACGAATTCGTAAGCTTCATTCTTGAATCCGTTGAAGATGGAAACAACATAACTCTTCTGGGACCATTCTTGGCTCTTTTGAACATGAACCTAATTCGTAACAACATGTGGCTTCATTCTTGACTCGTTCGAACATGGAAACAACATGTGGCTTCATTCTTGACTCATTTGAATATGGAAACAACTTGTAAACTCTTGTATGATCATTCTTGACTCGTTCGAACTTGCAAACAAGTTGTAGCTTCATTCCTGACTCATTTGAACAAGGAAAAAACTTGTAAACTCTTCCAGCGTCATTCTTGACTTGTTCGAAATTGTAAACAACTTATAGCTTCATTTTTGATTCGTTTATCATGGAAACAACTTGTAAACTCTTGTAGGACCATTCTTGGCTCATTTGAACATGAAACCAATTCGTAATAATTTGAGGCTTCATTCTTGACTCGTTCGAACATGGAAATTACTTGTAGCTTCATCTTGACTTGTTTGAACATGGAAACAACTTGTAACCTCTTGTAGCATTATTCTTGACTCGTTCGAGTTTGGAAATAATTTATAGCTTCATTCTCGACTCGTTTAACCGTGAAAACAACCTGTAGCTTCATTCTTGACCCGTTTCAATTTGGAAACTACTTGTAAACTCTTGTAGCATCTTTCTTGACTCGTTGGAACTTGTATCTTCATTATTGACTCGTTTGCACATGGAAACAACTTGAAAACTCATGTAGGACCATTCTTGGCTTATTTTAACATGAAACGAATTCGTAAGCTTCATTCTTGAATCCGTTGAAGATGGAAACAACATAACTTTTCTGGGACCATTCTTGGCTCTTTTGAACATGAACCTAATTCGTAACAACATGTGGCTTCATTCTTGACTCGTTCGAACATGGAAACAACATGTGGCTTCATTCTTGACTCATTTGAATATGGAAACAACTTGTAAACTCTTGTATGATCATTCTTGACTAGTTCGAACTTGCAAACAAGTTGTAGCTTCATTCCTGACTCATTTGAACAGGGAAAAAACTTGTAAACTCTTCCAGCGTCATTCTTGACTTGTTCGAAATTGTAAACAACTTATAGCTTCATTTTTGATTCGTTTATCATGGAAACAACTTGTAAACTCTTGTAGGACCATTCTTGGCTCATTTGAACATGAAACCAATTCGTAATAATTTGAGGCTTCATTCTTGACTCGTTCGAACATGGAAATTACTTGTAGCTTCATCTTGACTTGTTTGAACATGGAAACAACTTGTAACCTCTTGTAGCATTATTCTTGACTCGTTCGAGTTTGGAAATAATTTATAGCTTCATTCTCGACTCGTTTAACCGTGAAAACAACCTGTAGCTTCATTCTTGACCCGTTTCAATTTGGAAACTACTTGTAAACTCTTGTAGCATCTTTCTTGACTCGTTGGAACTTGTATCTTCATTATTGACTCGTTTGCACATGGAAACAACTTGAAAACTCATGTAGGACCATTCTTGGCTTATTTTAACATGAAACGAATTCGTAAGCTTCATTCTTGAATCCGTTGAAGATGGAAACAACATAACTTTTCTGGGACCATTCTTGGCTCTTTTGAACATGAACCTAATTCGTAACAACATGTGGCTTCATTCTTGACTCGTTCGAACATGGAAACAACATGTGGCTTCATTCTTGACTCATTTGAATATGGAAACAACTTGTAAACTCTTGTATGATCATTCTTGACTAGTTCGAACTTGCAAACAAGTTGTAGCTTCATTCCTGACTCATTTGAACAGGGAAAAAACTTGTAAACTCTTCCAGCGTCATTCTTGACTTGTTCGAAATTGTAAACAACTTATAGCTTCATTTTTGACTCGTTTATCATGGAAACAACTTGTAAACTCTTGTAGGACCATTCTTGGCTCATTTGAACATGAAACCAATTCGTAACAATTTGAGGCTTCATTCTTGACTCGTTCGAACATGGAAATAACTTGTAGCTTCATCTTGACTTGTTTGAACATGGAAACAACTTGTAACCTCTTGTAGCATTATTCTTGACTCGTTCGAGCTTGGAAACAACTTATAGCTTCATTCTCGACTAGTTTAACCGTGAAAACAACCTGTAGATTCATTCTTGACCCGTTTCAACTTGGAAACTACTTGTAAACTCTTGTAGCATATTTCTTGACTCGTTCGAACTTGTATCTTCATTATTGACTCGTTTGCACATGGAAACAACTTGAAAACTCATGTAGGACCATTCTTGTCTTATTTTAACATGAAACGAATTCGTAAGCTTCATTCTTGAATCCGTTGAAGATGGAAACAACATAACTCTTCTGGGACCATTCTTGGCTCTTTTGAACATGAACCTAATTCGTAACAACATGTGGCTTCATTCTTGACTCGTTCGAACATGGAAACAACATGTGGCTTCATTCTTGACTCATTTGAATATGGAAACAACTTGTAAACTCTTGTATGATCATTCTTGACTCGTTCGAACTTGCAAACAAGTTGTAGCTTCATTCCTGACTCATTTGAACAAGGAAAAAACTTGTAAACTCTTCCAGCGTCATTCTTGACTTGTTCGAAATTGTAAACAACTTATAGCTTCATTTTTGATTCGTTTATCATGGAAACAACTTGTAAACTCTTGTAGGACCATTCTTGGCTCATTTGAACATGAAACCAATTCGTAATAATTTGAGGCTTCATTCTTGACTCGTTCGAACATGGAAATAACTTGTAGCTTCATCTTGACTTGTTTGAACATGGAAACAACTTGTAACCTCTTGTAGCATTATTCTTGACTCGTTCGAGTTTGGAAATAATTTATAGCTTCATTCTCGACTCGTTTAACCGTGAAAACAACCTGTAGCTTCATTCTTGACCCGTTTCAATTTGGAAACTACTTGTAAACTCTTGTAGCATCTTTCTTGACTCGTTGGAACTTGTATCTTCATTATTGACTCGTTTGCACATGGAAACAACTTGAAAACTCATGTAGGACCATTCTTGGCTTATTTTAACATGAAACGAATTCGTAAGCTTCATTCTTGAATCCGTTGAAGATGGAAACAACATAACTCTTCTGGGACCATTCTTGGCTCTTTTGAACATGAACCTAATTCGTAACAACATGTGGCTTCATTCTTGACTCGTTCGAACATGGAAACAACATGTGGCTTCATTCTTGACTCATTTGAATATGGAAACAACTTGTAAACTCTTGTATGATCATTCTTGACTCGTTCGAACTTGCAAACAAGTTGTAGCTTCATTCCTGACTCATTTGAACAAGGAAAAAACTTGTAAACTCTTCCAGCGTCATTCTTGACTTGTTCGAAATTGTAAACAACTTATAGCTTCATTTTTGATTCGTTTATCATGGAAACAACTTGTAAACTCTTGTAGGACCATTCTTGGCTCATTTCAACATGAAACCAATTCGTAACAATTTTTGGCTTCATTCTTGACTCGTTCGAACATGGAAATAACTTGTAGCTTCATCTTGACTTGTTTGAACATGGAAACAACTTGTAACCTCTTGTAGCATTATTCTTGTCTCATTCGAGCTTGGAAATAACTTATAGCTTCATTCTCGACTAGTTTAACCGTGAAAACAACGTGTAGATTCATTCTTGACCCGTTTCAACTTGGAAACTACTTGTAAACTCTTGTAGCATCTTTCTTGACTCGTTCGAACTTGTATCTTCATTATTGACTCGTTTGCACATGGAAACAACTTGAAAACTCATGTAGGACCATTCTTGGCTTATTTTAACATGAAACGAATTCGTAAGCTTCATTCTTGAATCCGTTGAAGATGGAAACAACATAACTTTTCTGGGACCATTCTTGGCTCTTTTGAACATGAACCTAATTCGTAACAAAATGTGGCTTCATTCTTGACTCGTTCGAACATGGAAACAACATGTGGCTTCATTCTTGACTCATTTGAATATGGAAACAACTTGTAAACTCTTGTATGATCATTCTTGACTCGTTCGAACTTGCAAACAAGTTGTAGCTTCATTCCTGACTCATTTGAACAGGGAAAAAACTTGTAAACTCTTCCAGCGTCATTCTTCACTTGTTCGAAATTGTAAACAACTTATAGCTTCATTTTTGACTCGTTTATCATGGAAACAACTTGTAAACTCTTGTAGGACCATTCTTGGCTCATTTGAACATGAAACCAATTCGTAACAATTTGAGGCTTCATTCTTGACTCGTTCGAACATGGAAATAACTTGTAGCTTCATCTTGACTTGTTTGAACATGGAAACAACTTGTAACCTCTTGTAGCATTATTCTTGACTCGTTCGAGTTTGGAAATAATTTATAGCTTCATTCTCGACTTGTTTAACCGTGAAAACAACCTGTAGCTTCATTCTTGACCCGTTTCAATTTGGAAACTACTTGTAAACTCTTGTAGCATCTTTCTTGACTCGTTGGAACTTGTATCTTCATTATTGACTCGTTTGCACATGGAAACAACTTGAAAACTCATGTAGGACCATTCTTGGCTTATTTTAACATGAAACGAATTCGTAAGCTTCATTCTTGAATCCGTTGAAGATGGAAACAACATAACTCTTCTGGGACCATTCTTGGCTCTTTTGAACATGAACCTAATTCGTAACAACATGTGGCTTCATTCTTGACTCGTTCGAACATGGAAACAACATGTGGCTTCATTCTTGACTCATTTGTATATGGAAACAACTTGTAAACTCTTGTATGATCATTCTTGACTCGTTCGAACTTGCAAACAAGTTGTAGCTTCATTCCTGACTCATTTGAACAAGGAAAAAACTTGTAAACTCTTCCAGCGTCATTCTTGACTTGTTCGAAATTGTAAACAACTTATAGCTTCATTTTTGATTCGTTTATCATGGAAACAACTTGTAAACTCTTGTAGGACCATTCTTGGCTCATTTCAACATGAAACCAATTCGTAACAATTTTTGGCTTCATTCTTGACTCGTTCGAACATGGAAATAACTTGTAGCTTCATCTTGACTTGTTTGAACATGGAAACAACTTGTAACCTCTTGTAGCATTATTCTTGTCTCATTCGAGCTTGGAAATAACTTATAGCTTCATTCTCGACTAGTTTAACCGTGAAAACAACTTGTAGATTCATTCTTGACCCGTTTCAATTTGGAAACTACTTGTAAACTCTTGTAGCATCTTTCTTGACTCGTTGGAACTTGTATCTTCATTATTGACTCGTTTGCACATGGAAACAACTTGAAAACTCATGTAGGACCATTCTTGGCTTATTTTAACATGAAACGAATTCGTAAGCTTCATTCTTGAATCCGTTGAAGATGGAAACAACATAACTCTTCTGGGACCATTCTTGGCTCTTTTGAACATGAACCTAATTCGTAACAACATGTGGCTTCATTCTTGACTCGTTCGAACATGGAAACAACATGTGGCTTCATTCTTGACTCATTTGAATATGGAAACAACTTGTAAACTCTTGTATGATCATTCTTGACTCGTTCGAACTTGCAAACAAGTTGTAGCTTCATTCCTGACTCATTTGAACAAGGAAAAAACTTGTAAACTCTTCCAGCGTCATTCTTGACTTGTTCGAAATTGTAAACAACTTATAGCTTCATTTTTGATTCGTTTATCATGGAAACAACTTGTAAACTCTTGTAGGACCATTCTTGGCTCATTTCAACATGAAACCAATTCGTAACAATTTTTGGCTTCATTCTTGACTCGTTCGAACATGGAAATAACTTGTAGCTTCATCTTGACTTGTTTGAACATGGAAACAACTTGTAACCTCTTGTAGCATTATTCTTGTCTCATTCGAGCTTGGAAATAACTTATAGCTTCATTCTCGACTAGTTTAACCGTGAAAACAACGTGTAGATTCATTCTTGACCCGTTTCAACTTGGAAACTACTTGTAAACTCTTGTAGCATCTTTCTTGACTCGTTCGAACTTGTATCTTCATTATTGACTCGTTTGCACATGGAAACAACTTGAAAACTCATGTAGGACCATTCTTGGCTTATTTTAACATGAAACGAATTCGTAAGCTTCATTCTTGAATCCGTTGAAGATGGAAACAACATAACTTTTCTGGGACCATTCTTGGCTCTTTTGAACATGAACCTAATTCGTAACAACATGTGGCTTCATTCTTGACTCGTTCGAACATGGAAACAACATGTGGCTTCATTCTTGACTCATTTGAATATGGAAACAACTTGTAAACTCTTGTATGATCATTCTTGACTCGTTCGAACTTGCAAACAAGTTGTAGCTTCATTCCTGACTCATTTGAACAGGGAAAAAACTTGTAAACTCTTCCAGCGTCATTCTTCACTTGTTCGAAATTGTAAACAACTTATAGCTTCATTTTTGACTCGTTTATCATGGAAACAACTTGTAAACTCTTGTAGGACCATTCTTGGCTCATTTGAACATGAAACCAATTCGTAACAATTTGAGGCTTCATTCTTGACTCGTTCGAACATGGAAATAACTTGTAGCTTCATCTTGACTTGTTTGAACATGGAAACAACTTGTAACCTCTTGTAGCATTATTCTTGACTCGTTCGAGTTTGGAAATAATTTATAGCTTCATTCTCGACTTGTTTAACCGTGAAAACAACCTGTAGCTTCATTCTTGACCCGTTTCAATTTGGAAACTACTTGTAAACTCTTGTAGCATCTTTCTTGACTCGTTGGAACTTGTATCTTCATTATTGACTCGTTTGCACATGGAAACAACTTGAAAACTCATGTAGGACCATTCTTGGCTTATTTTAACATGAAACGAATTCGTAAGCTTCATTCTTGAATCCGTTGAAGATGGAAACAACATAACTCTTCTGGGACCATTCTTGGCTCTTTTGAACATGAACCTAATTCGTAACAACATGTGGCTTCATTCTTGACTCGTTCGAACATGGAAACAACATGTGGCTTCATTCTTGACTCATTTGTATATGGAAACAACTTGTAAACTCTTGTATGATCATTCTTGACTCGTTCGAACTTGCAAACAAGTTGTAGCTTCATTCCTGACTCATTTGAACAAGGAAAAAACTTGTAAACTCTTCCAGCGTCATTCTTGACTTGTTCGAAATTGTAAACAACTTATAGCTTCATTTTTGATTCGTTTATCATGGAAACAACTTGTAAACTCTTGTAGGACCATTCTTGGCTCATTTCAACATGAAACCAATTCGTAACAATTTTTGGCTTCATTCTTGACTCGTTCGAACATGGAAATAACTTGTAGCTTCATCTTGACTTGTTTGAACATGGAAACAACTTGTAACCTCTTGTAGCATTATTCTTGTCTCATTCGAGCTTGGAAATAACTTATAGCTTCATTCTCGACTAGTTTAACCGTGAAAACAACTTGTAGATTCATTCTTGACCCGTTTCAACTTGGAAACTACTTGTAAACTCTTGTAGCATCTTTCTTGACTCGTTCGAACTTGTATCTTCATTATTGACTCGTTTGCACATGGAAACAACTTGAAAACTCATGTAGGACCATTCTTGGCTTATTTTAACATGAAACGAATTCGTAAGCTTCATTCTTGAATCCGTTGAAGATGGAAACAACATAACTCTTCTGGGACCATTCTTGGCTCTTTTGAACATGAACCTAATTCGTAACAACATGTGGCTTCATTCTTGACTCGTTCGAACATGGAAACAACATGTGGCTTCATTCTTGACTCATTTGAATATGGAAACAACTTGTAAACTCTTGTATGATCATTCTTGACTCGTTCGAACTTGCAAACAAGTTGTAGCTTCATTCCTGACTCATTTGAACAAGGAAAAAACTTGTAAACTCTTCCAGCGTCATTCTTGACTTGTTCGAAATTGTAAACAACTTATAGCTTCATTTTTGATTCGTTTATCATGGAAACAACTTGTAAACTCTTGTAGGACCATTCTTGGCTCATTTGAACATGAAACCAATTCGTAATAATTTGAGGCTTCATTCTTGACTCGTTCGAACATGGAAATAACTTGTAGCTTCATCTTGACTTGTTTGAACATGGAAACAACTTGTAACCTCTTGTAGCATTATTCTTGACTCGTTCGAGTTTGGAAATAATTTATAGCTTCATTCTCGACTCGTTTAACCGTGAAAACAACCTGTAGCTTCATTCTTGACCCGTTTCAATTTGGAAACTACTTGTAAACTCTTGTAGCATCTTTCTTGACTCGTTGGAACTTGTATCTTCATTATTGACTCGTTTGCACATGGAAATAACTTGAAAACTCATGTAGGACCATTCTTGGCTTATTTTAACATGAAACGAATTCGTAAGCTTCATTCTTGAATCCGTTGAAGATGGAAACAACATAACTCTTCTGGGACCATTCTTGGCTCTTTTGAACATGAACCTAATTCGTAACAACATGTGGCTTCATTCTTGACTCGTTCGAACATGGAAACAACATGTGGCTTCATTCTTGACTCATTTGTATATGGAAACAACTTGTAAACTCTTGTATGATCATTCTTGACTCGTTCGAACTTGCAAACAAGTTGTAGCTTCATTCCTGACTCATTTGAACAAGGAAAAAACTTGTAAACTCTTCCAGCGTCATTCTTGACTTGTTCGAAATTGTAAACAACTTATAGCTTCATTTTTGATTCGTTTATCATGGAAACAACTTGTAAACTCTTGTAGGACCATTCTTGGCTCATTTGAACATGAAACCAATTCGTAATAATTTGAGGCTTCATTCTTGACTCGTTCGAACATGGAAATAACTTGTAGCTTCATCTTGACTTGTTTGAACATGGAAACAACTTGTAACCTCTTGTAGCATTATTCTTGACTCGTTCGAGTTTGGAAATAATTTATAGCTTCATTCTCGACTCGTTTAACCGTGAAAACAACCTGTAGCTTCATTCTTGACCCGTTTCAATTTGGAAACTACTTGTAAACTCTTGTAGCATCTTTCTTGACTCGTTGGAACTTGTATCTTCATTATTGACTCGTTTGCACATGGAAACAACTTGAAAACTCATGTTGTGGCGCCCTCCCGACCCGGGGTCTAGATCGGGGCGTCACTGACACTCTATATGCATGCACCTAAATATGACCCCGACTACTCGCCTGGACCTTTCAAGGTAATGGTATGAAACAAGCACACAACTACATTCATTTATATTTAAATTTACATCAACAAAATAATATTACAACTCCTGAAACAATCTCAAATTCTACTAATAAAGTACAAGACTAAACAAAGTCTTTTCCTTCCAACTCTGCCTCGATCCTACCTGTTCCCTCTCAGCCAGCCTAGCAAAGTTCATGTAAGACATGTTCTTCCGAGCAGTCTGCTTAATACGGACCATGATTCTCAAAAGCTGTAGATGTTAGAAAATAAAAGGATGAGCTACAAAAGCTCAGCAAGTAACCATACTGGTTAAAAACAGTTCTACAGGCTTATATATAATTTAAACAAAATCTTTTGCTCAAAACCATGCTTTAAATCATTACTGGACCTCATTGTCCCAAAATTTTAATTAACATACTAGTCAGGGTAATCATTACTCGCAAAACTTTCTTTTATAAAACTGCTGACAGGGTTAAACAATTCCGATAACTGGTACAGAATAAACAAGAAGCTGGAAAAGAATAACCAGGTGGAAGTATAAGAGTAATCTGCAGGGTTAGATGGATAACAGGAAAATAATGTATAACAATTGAAACAAGATGAAGTCAAGATATGACTGACAGTTTAAGCTGAAAAAGGCATGATATAACAGGGCATTTCAATATTCATTACTAATCATTTCAAAGTCCGTTTGTATAAAACTGTCCTTTCATTAGGACTGATTCTTTCAAAACATTTTTAAAACTGTCCTCTCATTAGGACCTTGCTTTTAAAATCATCTATAAAATTGTCCTTTCAATAGGACCTTTACTTTTCAAATCATTTGTAAAACTGTCCTCTCATTAGGACCTTTTCTGTTTAAAACAATCATTTGGTTGAAGTTTTCTCACAACGCCAGACAATACGGGTGATCAGCCACGTAAAGTCCCCATAACGGACTAAAGTCCCTCTGGACATAAGGAGTACTCATAAAGGCACTTATTGCCATTGGCCTTGGGCTATCTCATTATAGCCATTGACTATCTCATTATAGTCTACACATAAAAAGTGCTGGACCGGCGTCACTCGGCCTCTTACGCCTCCAACCTATAGGAATCCGTAGAAACCATTTTGATCGGAATTCCTATAATAACCAAAACCTTTCTTTTTAAATTACCAAATCATTTGATGAAAAAGACTTTTTGAAAGTCGGATTTCATATTTAAATCCCTTTTTAAAGATCAATAGACAGAGGTAAAGTTTATTCCAAAATATGACTCAAAACAAGTTGCTGTTGTGGTAAGGTAAGGTAAGCTGAGATCATAAACTGGGAATCAAAATTAGTTAAGTTGTGAAGTCAATGTGCGGGGTCAATCCATTGGTATAACAGTTGTTTTTGAAAACAGTTGTAAGGCATTAGGTCATGATAGTAGTTAGACAATAACAACAAGGTACTTTCAGGGTTTAAAGTTTAAGTAAACATAATTAAGGAAAATGGTGTAGACATGAGTCATAGTTCCAGGTTACTGATTTAAGATCTTTAAAACTAGTTGATAAGTTGTCGATTAACAGTACAGGGATTGAAAAGTTTAAAGTGTAATTGAAACTGATATAAGGTTGCAGTTTAAGTCAAACAATTAAAGTAAAGCAGGCTGTACTTTAAAATAGTTGAGATAAGATAACACAGTTGCGAGGTCATAAAGCAGTTTATAAAACAGTTCACTATGCAGTTCATAAAACAGGGTTTAAGTTGAAAGAGATTAGGCAGTAGTTACTTGCCTCAAATAAGGAATGCTACAGCTGTGGAACAGGTAGATCGTCTACACCAGACACTAACTCTCTACTTTAGCCTTCCCTTTGTCCTTCACCTCAATATCCTTCGTAGCTACACAAAAGTAATACTATTTCAGTATCTCATATACTCTCGACGTTCTCATTAACGTTTAACTACTCTACCCTTTCGTTAATTATAACCCTTAACACACATATATAACTCATAGTAGACATATTCTACTATAATCACTTCTATACTGGCAAACAAGTATCATGTAGACAATTAGATCATCTTCAATATTCCTGACTGATAGTCATTCCTATACAGAGGTGGTGTGCCAATAATGTTTTACAAAGTTGTTTTAGTTTTAGAAAATTTTGGCAGCACTTCCCCCGTAATTGGAGCTATCCGTCGGAATACAACCGACACAACCAAACATAATTGCCAATTATAACCACATTTGCATTAAATCTATATCAAACAAGCAATAGCTATAACAATATACAATACTATTATCATTCAAAATGACTGAAATAAATCCAAATATCATCTGCTTATTTATATAGTCAATTCAGTTCTTAATTCAATTCTATAACATAACCGTCAAAGTCCAATTATAATACTTATAATTCGAAGATGCCAATTAATCAATCCCCTTGTTTAACTACATATACAAATTGTCCAATTTACACACATACAATCATGCTCGCATCATTGCTAATCGAAAAAATCATACAATACAACCGGAGTTTTAAAAATTTGACATGCACAATTAATTAATCACAAATAGCATCATAATCCTCCTTATTAATACCATTTATAATTCAAACACATTCGGCAAAATGGCAATAAAGCATAGCCAAGCCAATAATAATCAGAAAAATGCTATACTAATCGGAAAAACGAAGTTATGGCCGGAAAATCCAAAACTTCAACATGAAATGTTCATAGCATCTAGCCTTGCCTATTTATATTATTTGCAATTGAAACATGTTCGACAAAATGGCAAAGAAGTGTAACTCAAGTAGAAATCGATCGGCAAAATCTATATACTAATCGAACATATAACATGCAATGCTATCTACTCATGGTATCAACTTTTAATAGCTGCTAGCATCCCAAATAGCTAATATGAGACCACCCAAATGAAGCCCAGTCGCCGACTCGCCGGAGCTCATCGCCGGCGACGGCAGTGAACAAACAAAGGCCCGATTATGGGTCCTTTGTGCCCCAACTGCTCCCAATTTGCAACCATAGCCAAACAAATATGCTATGAACACAACTATGGCGATCAATCGACTTGCATGCAACTCAAAATCCGGTAACTACCGGAAACACACACGGCATACAATATACATACGGCATATACATACATGCAAGCAAGACACATGGATGATATAGCATCTACAGCTCAATTACTAGCATATATCGAGGAAAACACATCAATTCACTTATACACACACACGCACGCTGCAGTTCTAGAGAGAGAGTCGACCTGGTACGCTAGTTGCAGAGCAAGAGGAGAAATGGGTGGGTGTTGCAGGTTATAACAAAAACAAGGGTAAAATAGTAATTTCACAATTCCCTTTTCTGAATTAAAACAATTTATAATTCGAATTTTTTATGTAATTGAAGTACAAAAATAAGTTTTATATTTTTAAAATTAAGAGCATGAATTTAGAAGCTTCCCCATATTTTTAAAATATTTTTCTGGTAAATAAATAATTAACTAAAAATCTTTGAAGTTTTAGCACAAAAATAGAAAATAAGAGTAGAAAAATCATTAAAAATAATATTGGGCTCGAATAAAATAAACCTTTAGTTTTCAAAAGTCTCAGAATATTTAAGAAACATTTTGAAACAGGTTTCATGATTTTTGGACATTCCAATAATTAAATATGGAATTTAGAAGAGTAATATTTCTAGAATAAAACAGGAATAAAAGATTTATATAAAATCACTGAGACTAGAATTAAATACATCACCATTTTTAGAAAGTCTCTAAAATCACATAGAAGCTACATATAAAATTTCATAATTATTGGAAACACCAATAATTTTATAAAAATCAAACAGTTACTCAATTAAGCATGAAAAATCAGTTAATCATTGAATTAAATCACTTAAGCATAATACAATCAAACAGACAGTCAACCAGACATATAAAATCACCACATATCATATCTTAACACATTAACACACATAACTCATATACCTCATATTATTCAAATAGATTTAATTACCTCAATCGTTACATTCTCCCCCCCTTAAAAAGATTCTGTCCCCAGAATCAGCCTAAGTAAACAAATAGGGATACTTCTCGAGCATTTCACTCTCAAGTTCCCAGGTGGATTCCTCAACTCGAGGATTTCTCCACAAAACCTTTACAAGCTTAACAGACTTATTCCTTAAAACTTTATCCTTACGATCCTGAATCTCTACAGGCTGTTCTACATAGGACAAGTCAGGTTGAATCTCCAAGGGTTCATATTCTATCACATGGCTCATATCAGGATTGTACTTTCGAAGCATAGACACGTGAAAAACATTGTGAATGTGCTGCATCTGCGGTGGTAGAGCCAATTCATATGCAACTTTCCCAACTTGCTTCAGAACTTCAAAAGGTCCTATATATCGTGGATTAAGCTTTCCTTTCTTGCCAAATCTACTAACACCTTTCCACGGAGAAATCTTTAACAACACTTGGTCACCTTCTTCAAAATTCATATCTTTCCTTGACTGGTCAGCATACTTCTTTTGTCTATCTTGAGCAGCTAACAATCTCTTCTGAATCAACTCAATCTTTTCTTTAGTTTGTTGAACCAACTCTGGACCCAAAATCTTACGCTCACCAACTTCATTCCAACACACTGGTGATCTGCATTTTCTTCCATACAAAGCTTCATACGGGGGCATCCCAATACTAGCATGATAACTGTTATTATAAGAAAATTCCACCAATGGTAGATGCTCGTCCCAACTTCCTTCAAAATCTAAGGCACAAACTCTTAACATATCTTCAATGGTTTGGATTGTCCTTTCACTCTGGCCATCTGTTTGAGGATGATACGCAGTACTCATATTCAGCCTTGTTCCCAAACATTCTTGAAATTTCTTCCAAAATCTTGAATTGAACCTCGGGTCTCTGTCTGACACTATTGATACAGGAACACCATGTCGCATCACAATCTCTTTCAGATACAAATGAACCAACCTGTCTAGTGAAAATCTTTCGTTGATCGGTAGAAAGTGCGCTGACTTGGTCAATCTGTCTATTATTACCCAGATAGCATCATGATTAGCTTTAGTCCTTGGTAGACCTACTACAAAATCCATAGCAAGATTCTCCCATTTCCATTCTGGAATCTCTAGTGGTTGCAACAATCCGCTGGGCCTCTGGTGTTCAGCTTTGACTCTCTGGCATGTATAACATTTACTGATCCACTCTGCCACATCTCTTTTCATGTTGGGCCACCAAAAATTTTCCTTCAAGTCTTTATACATCTTTGTGCTTCCTGGATGAATAGAGTATCTTGAACTATGTGCATCATGCAAAATCTCATTCTTGAGCTCTTGAACATTGGGGATCCAAATTCGTGAGGAAAACCTAAAGATTCCTTTATCGTCCTTCTGACTTTTTAACTCTTCTCCAGTCAACTTGGTTCTGTCTTGACTCATCATCTGTTCTTGACATCTCTTGATCTTTTCTAACAATTCTGGCTGAAAAGTCATTGTATACACCATCTCTTCCACTGAATCCGAATCACATACCTCTATTTCCAATTTCTCAAACTCTTTGATCAATTCTTCAGACGAAACCATTATATTCAATCTTTCTTTTCTACTTAAAGCATCTGCTACAACATTCGCCTTGCCTGGATGATAGTTGATTGTGCAGTCATAGTCCTTGATCAACTCTAACCATCTTCTCTGTCTCATATTCAATTCTTTCTGAGTAAAGATATACTTCAAACTCTTATGGTCAGTAAAAATCTCACACTTTTCTCCGTACAAATAGTGTCTCCAAATCTTCAATGCAAATACGATGGCAGCTAATTCCAGATCATGTGTAGGATACTTCAATTCGTGAGGTCTTAACTGCCTGGAAGCATATGCAATAACTTTCCCATGTTGCATCAGAACACATCCCAAGCCTTTGAGTGAAGCGTCACTGTAGATGACAAAGTTTCCTTGATCGTCTGGTAACACCAATACTGGGGCAGACACTAGTCTCCTCTTTAACTCTTCAAAACTTTCTTCACACTTCTCATTCCATACAAACTTTTCGTTCTTCCTTGTCAACTTGGTCATAGGGGTAGCTATCTTAGAGAAATCTTGAACAAATCTACGATAGTATCCCGCTAAACCCAGAAAACTTCTGACTTCTGTTGGAGTCCGTGGCCTTTCCCATTTCATCACTGCTTCTATCTTTGCCGGATCAACTTTGATGCCTTCTCTGCTAACAACATGACCTAAGAATTGCACCTCCTTCAACCAAAATTCACATTTTGAAAACTTCGCATACAGCTTTTCCTTTCGTAAAGTTTCTAAAGCAATTCTCAAATGATCTGCATGCTCTTCTTCTGACTTAGAATATATTAGGATATCGTCGATGAAAACAATCACAAACTTGTCTAAATATTTCTTAAAGACTCTGTTCATTAGATCCATAAACGCTGCTGGGGCATTTGTCAATCCAAAAGCCATAACTAAAAATTCATAGTGTCCGTACCTTGTTCTGAATGCTGTTTTAGATACATCTTCAGGTTTGATCTTGAGTTGATGGTATCCGGACCTTAAATCAATTTTTGAGAACCATTCGGCTCCTTTCAGCTGGTCGAAAAGATCATCTATTCTCGGTAACGGGTACTTATTCTTGATGGTTAGCTTATTTAATTCTCGGTAATCTATGCACAACCTCATGCTTCCATCCTTCTTCTTAACAAACAACACTGGTGCTCCCCAAGGGGACACACTAGGCCTTATAATTCCTTTATCCAAGAGATCTTGTATTTGACTCGCCAACTCTTTCATCTCAACTGGCGCCATTCTGTACGGAGCTTTGGAAACTGGCTCAGTGCCTGGAGCTAAATCAATGGAGAATTCTATTTCCCTATCGGAAGGTAAGCCTGGTAATTCATCTGGAAACACATCGGGAAATTCATTGACGATAGGAACATCTTCTAACTGAACTGACTTCTTCTCAGTGTCTACAACATAGGCTAGGTAAGCCTCACATCCTTGACGCAGAAATCTCTTTGCCTGAACAATATTCAAAAACTTCTTGACTTGTCGGGTACCTCGAAATTCAACTTCTTCTCCTTCTAGGGTTTTCAACTTTAACCTCTTATTCCTACAATCTATTTGAGCTTTGTATTCGGACAACCAATCCATCCCTAGAATTACATCAAATTCACCTAACTTAAAAGGTATTAAGTTAGCAAGAAAATGACAACTGCCTATTTCAATGTCACAACTAGGACAAACTTGGCTTACTGGAATCGTTGCCTGGTTAGCTACTTCTATAACTAAGGCTTGATCCAACGGTCGGACTTCACATTGCAATTTACCAAGAAAATCTCGAGATACAAAAGACTTAGTAGCTCCTGAATCAATCAATACATTAGCTTGCACTGAGTTAACAGGAAGTGTACCTGATATCACGTCCACGTCCTGAATAGCTTCTTTCTGAGTCATGTTGAACGTTCTTGCTCTAGATTGATGTGCTGAAGATTGAGACGGAGTTCCAGCTATTCGAAGAACATTGGTAGGCTGTGTAGGTTCCTTGCATTCCCTTGCTATGTGACCTAGCTTGCCACACTTATAGCATTTGATCCCTGACTTTTGATTTTGATTCTGACTCTGACTGTTGCATTCCGCTGCATAATGTCCTTTCCTGTTGCATTTGAAGCAGGTGATATTGGGCTTATTACAAACTCCAGAGTGCTTCCTTCCACAAATTTTGCATTCAGGAACAAATTGTCTGATGGCCTTCGGCTGGTTGAAACCTTGAGCTTTATTGTTTTGTCTTCCTCTTCCATCATTATCATTCTTGATCTGCTGGGAATCACTTCTCTGACCTTCTGGCCTTCTATGAAACTTATTTCTAAAATTACCTTGTCCCTGACTGTCTTCCCTAGCACCAAACTTTCTTTTTCTGTTATCCTTCTCTTTCTGGGACATGTCACTTTCTCCTTCCACGATCATTGCTTTTTGAACTATTGCAGTAAAGCTTTGCAGCTCAAAAACTGCTACCCTACTTCTAATCCATGGCCTTAGGCCTTGCTGAAACCTCTTAGCCTTCTTGACATCAGTGTTGACAAATTCTGGCACAAATCTGGCCATCTCAGAAAACTTGGCCTCGTACTCTGCTACACTCATACCTCCTTGCTTCAATTCTAAAAATTTAATTTCCATCTGGTCTTTCATGAAACTAGGAAAGTACTTTTCTAAAAACAATTCTGTAAACCGATCCCAAGAAATCACACCTTCCCCCTGAAGCATCTTCGTAGACTCCCACCAGTAACCGGCTTCAGCTTTAAGAAAGTAACTAGCATACTCAGTCTTCTTATCTTCATCTACGTCTACTAACTGAAAAGCTTTTTCCATTTCCTTAAGCCAAGTTTGGGCTTCTACTGGGTTTGTGGATCCTTTAAATTCAGGTGGTTTCACGGCTTGAAAAGATTTAAAAGTAACTGCTGGGGGTGCAGAAGGTCTTTGCTGTTGCTGAGTTAAAAGGGCTGTCTGCTGTTGTAGCAGCTGAATGAGTTGGGCAACTGTAGGGTCCATAGGATTTTGATCTTGAGTATTTTGGTTCTGAGACGAATTTGAGGTGTTTCTTTTTCTTGGCGGCATTTACTATAGGGGAAACAAGCAACTTATTAAGCAATACACTACACCATATTGTAAACAGTTCAAATACTTTTAAAATCATTTGAGCATTAAAACTCTATTTTAGAAATCAATCTTGTAGCATCATTACTACATAAGTTGCCTGTACAACAAGGATATAAAGGTTCTATCGAAAACAGGTTAGCACAACAGGTATAAATAAGGTACTGGTAAAGGTAAGGAACAGTTTATGGTCAAATGTGCGAAAAAGTAAATGGCAGATATATCGAAAGATACTGGAACTGAAAAGCAAACATACATAGATACGAAAAAGTACCAAGGTGCAAGATAGTTAAAGTACAAACACGAATAAAAGTACTGGGAAGAAAATAGAAATAACATCTGGCAAGGGTGCTAGAGGGCTCTAACAAATGTCCCTTCTAACACTCAAACATCCTGACATCTAATCACCCCTGTGATCCCTGTCTCTGGCTGCCCTGAGTCCAATCAGCAGTCTACTAAGCACACGGGTTAACTCTCCTGCCCGCTCCGCCACATCGTCTGGAAATGCCCTAGCTGCAATCTGCCTACGTCCCTCCTCCTCAACAGCTCTAATGCGATCCTCCCACCACTCGACAGGATGCTCGGGAACTCTCAGCTGGCCTCGGGTAATAGCTGGCCTATAAACTCTACGGCGAATAGGGGTACAAGCACTCCCTGAGGGTAGGTCAGGCTGAGCAACGGGCTCAGGAATCAACTCCTCCTCGCTCTCAGAACTGGATATGACTATAACATCATCGTCAGAATCCGAAGAAGAAGAATCAGAGGAACTAGGAGAGGGTGGTGGTTGTGAAACAATACCACGAGCCTGCAATAATATAATATGTAAAGCAAAAGGGATAAGATCACCTTAAATCTACAGTTAAAATCCTAATATCTAAACCACTCTTCGATATCTAATCCTATCTTACCATTACTCTCTCTTCTGTTATTAAATGATCTACTTGTTTAACTTAGTCCTGGCTTGTTTCAGTGACCAAAACCTTAGCTCTGATACCAACCTGTGGCGCCCTCCCGACCCGGGGTCTAGATCGGGGCGTCACTGACACTCTATATGCATGCACCTAAATATGACCCCGACTACTCGCCTGGACCTTTCAAGGTAATGGTATGAAACAAGCACACAACTACATTCATTTATATTTAAATTTACATCAACAAAATAATATTACAACTCCTGAAACAATCTCAAATTCTACTAATAAAGTACAAGACTAAACAAAGTCTTTTCCTTCCAACTCTGCCTCGATCCTACCTGTTCCCTCTCAGCCAGCCTAGCAAAGTTCATGTAAGACATGTTCTTCCGAGCAGTCTGCTTAATACGGACCATGATTCTCAAAAGCTGTAGATGTTAGAAAATAAAAGGATGAGCTACAAAAGCTCAGCAAGTAACCATACTGGTTAAAAACAGTTCTACAGGCTTATATATAATTTAAACAAAATCTTTTGCTCAAAACCATGCTTTAAATCATTACTGGACCTCATTGTCCCAAAATTTTAATTAACATACTAGTCAGGGTAATCATTACTCGCAAAACTTTCTTTTATAAAACTGCTGACAGGGTTAAACAATTCCGATAACTGGTACAGAATAAACAAGAAGCTGGAAAAGAATAACCAGGTGGAAGTATAAGAGTAATCTGCAGGGTTAGATGGATAACAGGAAAATAATGTATAACAATTGAAACAAGATGAAGTCAAGATATGACTGACAGTTTAAGCTGAAAAAGGCATGATATAACAGGGCATTTCAATATTCATTACTAATCATTTCAAAGTCCGTTTGTATAAAACTGTCCTTTCATTAGGACTGATTCTTTCAAAACATTTTTAAAACTGTCCTCTCATTAGGACCTTGCTTTTAAAATCATCTATAAAATTGTCCTTTCAATAGGACCTTTACTTTTCAAATCATTTGTAAAACTGTCCTCTCATTAGGACCTTTTCTGTTTAAAACAATCATTTGGTTGAAGTTTTCTCACAACGCCAGACAATACGGGTGATCAGCCACGTAAAGTCCCCATAACGGACTAAAGTCCCTCTGGACATAAGGAGTACTCATAAAGGCACTTATTGCCATTGGCCTTGGGCTATCTCATTATAGCCATTGACTATCTCATTATAGTCTACACATAAAAAGTGCTGGACCGGCGTCACTCGGCCTCTTACGCCTCCAACCTATAGGAATCCGTAGAAACCATTTTGATCGGAATTCCTATAATAACCAAAACCTTTCTTTTTAAATTACCAAATCATTTGATGAAAAAGACTTTTTGAAAGTCGGATTTCATATTTAAATCCCTTTTTAAAGATCAATAGACAGAGGTAAAGTTTATTCCAAAATATGACTCAAAACAAGTTGCTGTTGTGGTAAGGTAAGGTAAGCTGAGATCATAAACTGGGAATCAAAATTAGTTAAGTTGTGAAGTCAATGTGCGGGGTCAATCCATTGGTATAACAGTTGTTTTTGAAAACAGTTGTAAGGCATTAGGTCATGATAGTAGTTAGACAATAACAACAAGGTACTTTCAGGGTTTAAAGTTTAAGTAAACATAATTAAGGAAAATGGTGTAGACATGAGTCATAGTTCCAGGTTACTGATTTAAGATCTTTAAAACTAGTTGATAAGTTGTCGATTAACAGTACAGGGATTGAAAAGTTTAAAGTGTAATTGAAACTGATATAAGGTTGCAGTTTAAGTCAAACAATTAAAGTAAAGCAGGCTGTACTTTAAAATAGTTGAGATAAGATAACACAGTTGCGAGGTCATAAAGCAGTTTATAAAACAGTTCACTATGCAGTTCATAAAACAGGGTTTAAGTTGAAAGAGATTAGGCAGTAGTTACTTGCCTCAAATAAGGAATGCTACAGCTGTGGAACAGGTAGATCGTCTACACCAGACACTAACTCTCTACTTTAGCCTTCCCTTTGTCCTTCACCTCAATATCCTTCGTAGCTACACAAAAGTAATACTATTTCAGTATCTCATATACTCTCGACGTTCTCATTAACGTTTAACTACTCTACCCTTTCGTTAATTATAACCCTTAACACACATATATAACTCATAGTAGACATATTCTACTATAATCACTTCTATACTGGCAAACAAGTATCATGTAGACAATTAGATCATCTTCAATATTCCTGACTGATAGTCATTCCTATACAGAGGTGGTGTGCCAATAATGTTTTACAAAGTTGTTTTAGTTTTAGAAAATTTTGGCAGCACTTCCCCCGTAATTGGAGCTATCCGTCGGAATACAACCGACACAACCAAACATAATTGCCAATTATAACCACATTTGCATTAAATCTATATCAAACAAGCAATAGCTATAACAATATACAATACTATTATCATTCAAAATGACTGAAATAAATCCAAATATCATCTGCTTATTTATATAGTCAATTCAGTTCTTAATTCAATTCTATAACATAACCGTCAAAGTCCAATTATAATACTTATAATTCGAAGATGCCAATTAATCAATCCCCTTGTTTAACTACATATACAAATTGTCCAATTTACACACATACAATCATGCTCGCATCATTGCTAATCGAAAAAATCATACAATACAACCGGAGTTTTAAAAATTTGACATGCACAATTAATTAATCACAAATAGCATCATAATCCTCCTTATTAATACCATTTATAATTCAAACACATTCGGCAAAATGGCAATAAAGCATAGCCAAGCCAATAATAATCAGAAAAATGCTATACTAATCGGAAAAACGAAGTTATGGCCGGAAAATCCAAAACTTCAACATGAAATGTTCATAGCATCTAGCCTTGCCTATTTATATTATTTGCAATTGAAACATGTTCGACAAAATGGCAAAGAAGTGTAACTCAAGTAGAAATCGATCGGCAAAATCTATATACTAATCGAACATATAACATGCAATGCTATCTACTCATGGTATCAACTTTTAATAGCTGCTAGCATCCCAAATAGCTAATATGAGACCACCCAAATGAAGCCCAGTCGCCGACTCGCCGGAGCTCATCGCCGGCGACGGCAGTGAACAAACAAAGGCCCGATTATGGGTCCTTTGTGCCCCAACTGCTCCCAATTTGCAACCATAGCCAAACAAATATGCTATGAACACAACTATGGCGATCAATCGACTTGCATGCAACTCAAAATCCGGTAACTACCGGAAACACACACGGCATACAATATACATACGGCATATACATACATGCAAGCAAGACACATGGATGATATAGCATCTACAGCTCAATTACTAGCATATATCGAGGAAAACACATCAATTCACTTATACACACACACGCACGCTGCAGTTCTAGAGAGAGAGTCGACCTGGTACGCTAGTTGCAGAGCAAGAGGAGAAATGGGTGGGTGTTGCAGGTTATAACAAAAACAAGGGTAAAATAGTAATTTCACAATTCCCTTTTCTGAATTAAAACAATTTATAATTCGAATTTTTTATGTAATTGAAGTACAAAAATAAGTTTTATATTTTTAAAATTAAGAGCATGAATTTAGAAGCTTCCCCATATTTTTAAAATATTTTTCTGGTAAATAAATAATTAACTAAAAATCTTTGAAGTTTTAGCACAAAAATAGAAAATAAGAGTAGAAAAATCATTAAAAATAATATTGGGCTCGAATAAAATAAACCTTTAGTTTTCAAAAGTCTCAGAATATTTAAGAAACATTTTGAAACAGGTTTCATGATTTTTGGACATTCCAATAATTAAATATGGAATTTAGAAGAGTAATATTTCTAGAATAAAACAGGAATAAAAGATTTATATAAAATCACTGAGACTAGAATTAAATACATCACCATTTTTAGAAAGTCTCTAAAATCACATAGAAGCTACATATAAAATTTCATAATTATTGGAAACACCAATAATTTTATAAAAATCAAACAGTTACTCAATTAAGCATGAAAAATCAGTTAATCATTGAATTAAATCACTTAAGCATAATACAATCAAACAGACAGTCAACCAGACATATAAAATCACCACATATCATATCTTAACACATTAACACACATAACTCATATACCTCATATTATTCAAATAGATTTAATTACCTCAATCGTTACACATGTAGGACCATTCTTGGCTTATTTTAACATGAAACGAATTCGTAAGCTTCATTCTTGAATCCGTTGAAGATGGAAACAACATAACTCTTCTGGGACCATTCTTGGCTCTTTTGAACATGAACCTAATTCGTAACAACATGTGGCTTCATTCTTGACTCGTTCGAACATGGAAACAACATGTGGCTTCATTCTTGACTCATTTGAATATGGAAACAACTTGTAAACTCTTGTATGATCATTCTTGACTCGTTCGAACTTGCAAACAAGTTGTAGCTTCATTCCTGACTCATTTGAACAAGGAAAAAACTTGTAAACTCTTCCAGCGTCATTCTTGACTTGTTCGAAATTGTAAACAACTTATAGCTTCATTTTTGATTCGTTTATCATGGAAACAACTTGTAAACTCTTGTAGGACCATTCTTGGCTCATTTCAACATGAAACCAATTCGTAACAATTTTTGGCTTCATTCTTGACTCGTTCGAACATGGAAATAACTTGTAGCTTCATCTTGACTTGTTTGAACATGGAAACAACTTGTAACCTCTTGTAGCATTATTCTTGTCTCATTCGAGCTTGGAAATAACTTATAGCTTCATTCTCGACTAGTTTAACCGTGAAAACAACTTGTAGATTCATTCTTGACCCGTTTCAACTTGGAAACTACTTGTAAACTCTTGTAGCATCTTTCTTGACTCGTTCGAACTTGTATCTTCATTATTGACTCGTTTGCACATGGAAACAACTTGAAAACTCATGTAGGACCATTCTTGGCTTATTTTAACATGAAACGAATTCGTAAGCTTCATTCTTGAATCCGTTGAAGATGGAAACAACATAACTTTTCTGGGACCATTCTTGGCTCTTTTGAACATGAACCTAATTCGTAACAACATGTGGCTTCATTCTTGACTCGTTCGAACATGGAAACAACATGTGGCTTCATTCTTGACTCATTTGAATATGGAAACAACTTGTAAACTCTTGTATGATCATTCTTGACTCGTTCGAACTTGCAAACAAGTTGTAGCTTCATTCCTGACTCATTTGAACAGGGAAAAAACTTGTAAACTCTTCCAGCGTCATTCTTCACTTGTTCGAAATTGTAAACAACTTATAGCTTCATTTTTGACTCGTTTATCATGGAAACAACTTGTAAACTCTTGTAGGACCATTCTTGGCTCATTTGAACATGAAACCAATTCGTAACAATTTGAGGCTTCATTCTTGACTCGTTCGAACATGGAAATAACTTGTAGCTTCATCTTGACTTGTTTGAACATGGAAACAACTTGTAACCTCTTGTAGCATTATTCTTGACTCGTTCGAGCTTGGAAACAACTTATAGCTTCATTCTCGACTAGTTTAACCGTGAAAACAACCTGTAGATTCATTCTTGACCCGTTTCAACTTGGAAACTACTTGTAAACTCTTGTAGCATCTTTCTTGACTCGTTCGAACTTGTATCTTCATTATTGACTCGTTTGCACATGGAAACAACTTGAAAACTCATGTAGGACCATTCTTGTCTTATTTTAACATGAAACGAATTCGTAAGCTTCATTCTTGAATCCGTTGAAGATGGAAACAACATAACTCTTCTGGGACCATTCTTGGCTCTTTTGAACATGAACCTAATTCGTAACAACACGTGGCTTCATTCTTGACTCGTTCGAACATGGAAACAACATGTGGCTTCATTCTTGACTCATTTGAATATGGAAACAACTTGTAAACTCTTGTATGATCATTCTTGACTCGTTCGAACTTGCAAACAAGTTGTAGCTTCATTCCTGACTCATTTGAACAAGGAAAAAACTTGTAAACTCTTCCAGCGTCATTCTTGACTTGTTCGAAATTGTAAACAACTTATAGCTTCATTTTTGATTCGTTTATCATGGAAACAACTTGTAAACTCTTGTAGGACCATTCTTGGCTCATTTGAACATGAAACCAATTCGTAATAATTTGAGGCTTCATTCTTGACTCGTTCGAACATGGAAATAACTTGTAGCTTCATCTTGACTTGTTTGAACATGGAAACAACTTGTAACCTCTTGTAGCATTATTCTTGACTCGTTCGAGCTTGGAAACAACTTATAGCTTCATTCTCGACTAGTTTAACCGTGAAAACAACCTGTAGATTCATTCTTGACCCGTTTCAACTTGGAAACTACTTGTAAACTCTTGTAGCATCTTTCTTGACTCGTTCGAACTTGTATCTTCATTATTGACTCGTTTGCACATGGAAACAACTTGAAAACTCATGTAGGACCATTCTTGGCTTATTTTAACATGAAACGAATTCGTAAGCTTCATTCTTGAATCCGTTGAAGATGGAAACAACATAACTCTTCTGGGACCATTCTTGGCTCTTTTGAACATGAACCTAATTCGTAACAACATGTGGCTTCATTCTTGACTCGTTCGAACATGGAAACAACATGTGGCTTCATTCTTGACTCATTTGAATATGGAAACAACTTGTAAACTCTTGTATGATAATTCTTGACTCGTTCGAACTTGCAAACAAGTTGTAGCTTCATTCCTGACTCATTTGAACAGGGAAAAAACTTGTAAACTCTTCCAGCGTCATTCTTGACTTGTTCGAAATTGTAAACAACTTATAGCTTCATTTTTGACTCGTTTATCATGGAAACAACTTGTAAACTCTTGTAGGACCATTCTTGACTCATTTGAACATGAAACCAATTCGTAACAATTTGAGGCTTCATTCTGTACTCGTTCGAACATGAAAAATAACTTGTAGCTTCATCATGACTTGTTTGAACATGGAAACAACTTGTAACCTCTTGTAGCATTATTCTTGACTCGTTCGAGCTTGGAAACAACTTATAGCTTCAGTCTCGACTAGTTTAACCGTGAAAATAACTTGTAGATTCATTCTTGACCCGTTTCAACTTGGAAACTACTTGTAAACTCTTGTAGCATCTTTCTTGACTCGTTCGAACTTGTATCTTCATTATTGACTCGTTTGCACATGGAAACAACTTGAAAACTCATGTAGGACCATTCTTGGCTTATTTTAACATGAAACGAATTCGTAAGCTTCATTCTTGAATCCGTTGAAGATGGAAACAACATAACTCTTCTGGGACCATTCTTGGCTCATTTGATCATGAACCTAATTCGTAACAACATGTGGCTTCATTCTTGACTCGTTCGAACATGGAAAGAACTTGTGGCTTCATTCTTGACTCATTTGAATATGGAAACAACTTGTAAACTCTTGTATGATCATTCTTGACTCGTTCGAACTTGCAAACAAGTTATAGCTTCATTCCTGACTCATTTGAACAGGGAAAAAACTTGTAAACTCTTCTAGCGTCATTCTTGACTTGTTCGAAATTGTAAACAACTTATAGCTTCATTTTTGATTCGTTTATCATGGAAACAACTTGTAAACTCTTGTAGGACCATTCTTGGCTCATTTGAACATGAAACCAATTCGTAACAATTTGATGCTTCATTCTTGACTCGTTCGAACATGGAAATAACTTGTAGCTTCATCTTGACTTGTTTGAACATGGAAACAACTTGTAACCTCTTGTAGCATTATTCTTGCCTCGTTCGAGCTTGGAAACAACTTATAGCTTCATTCTCGACTAGTTTAACCGTGAAAACAACTTGTAGATTCAGTCTTGACCCGTTTCAACTTGGAAACTACTTGTAAACTCTTGTAGCATCTTTCTTGACTCGTTCGAACTTGTATCTTCATTATTGACTCGTTTGCACATGGAAACAACTTGAAAACTCATGTAGGACCATTCTTGGCTTATTTTAACATGAAACGAATTCGTAAGCTTCATTCTTGAATCCGTTGAAGATGGAAACAACATAACTCTTCTGGGACCATTCTTGGCTCTTTTGAACATGAACCTAATTCGTAACATGTGGCTTCATTCTTGACTCGTTCGAACATGGAAACAACATGTGGCTTCATTCTTGACTCATTTGAATATGGAAACAACTTGTAAACTCTTGTATGATCATTCTTGACTCGTTCGAACTTGCAAACAAGTTGTAGCTTCATTCTTGACTCATTTGAACAGGGGAAAAACTTGTAAACTCTTCTAGCGTCATTCTTGACTTGTTCGAAATTGTAAACAACTTATAGCTTCATTTTTTATTCATTTATCATGGAAACAACTTGTAAACTCTTGTAGGACCATTCTTGGCTCATTTGAACATGAAACCAATTCGTAACAATTTGAGGCTTCATTCTTGACTCGTTCGAACATGGAAATAACTTGTAGCTTCATCTTGACTTGTTTGAACATGAAAACAACTTGTAACCTCTTGTAGCATTATTCTTGACTCGTTCGAGCTTGGAAACAACTTATAGCTTCATTCTCGACTAGTTTAACCGTGAAAACAACTTGTAGATTCATTCTTGACCCGTTTCAACTTGGAAACTACTTGTAAACTCTTGTAGCATCTTTCTTGACTCGTTCGAACTTGTATCTTCATTATTGACTCGTTTGCACATGGAAACAACTTGAAAACTCATGTAGGACCATTCTTGGCTTATTTTAACATGAAACGAATTCGTAAGCTTCATTCTTGAATCCGTTGAAGATGGAAATAACATAACTCTTCTGGGACCATTCTTGGCTCTTTTGAACATGAACCTAATTCGTAACAACATGTGGCTTCATTCTTGACTCGTTCGAACATGGAAACAACATGTGACTTCATTCTTGACTCATTTGAATATGGAAACAACTTGTAAACTCTTGTATGATCATTCTTGACTCGTTCGAACTTGCAAACAAGTTGTAGCTTCATTCCTGACTCATTTGAACAGGGAAAAAACTTGTAAACTCTTCCAGCGTCATTCTTGACTTGTTCGAAATTGTAAACAACTTATAGCTTCATTTTTGACTCGTTTATCATGGAAACAACTTGTAAAGTCTTGTAGGACCATTCTTGGCTCATTTGAACATGAAACCAATTCGTAACAATTTGAGGCTTCATTCTTGACTCGTTCGAACATGGAAATAACTTGTAGCTTCATCTTGACTTGTTTGAACATGGAAACAACTTGTAACCTCTTGTAGCATTATTCTTGACTCGTTCGAGCTTGGAAACAACTTATAGCTTCATTCTCGACTAGTTTAACCGTGAAAACAACTTGTAGATTCATTCTTGACCCGTTTCAACTTGGAAACTACTTGTAAACTCTTGTAGCATCTTTCTTGACTCGTTCGAACTTGTATCTTCATTATTGACTCGTTTGCACATGGAAACAACTTGAAAACTCATGTAGGACCATTCTTGGCTTATTTTAACATGAAACGAATTCGTAAGCTTCATTCTTGAATCCGTTGAAGATGGAAACAACATAACTCTTCTGGGACCATTCTTGGCTCATTTTAACATGAACCTAATTCGTAACAACATGTGGCTTCATTCTTGACTCGTTCGAACATGGAAACAACATGTGGCTTCATTCTTGACTCATTTGAATATGGAAACAACTTGTAAACTCTTGTATGATCATTCTTGACTCGTTCGAACTTGCAAACAAGTTGCAGCTTCATTCTTGACTCATTTGAACAGGGAAAAAACTTGTAAACTCTTCTAGCGTCATTCTTCACTTGTTCGAAATTGTAAACAACTTATAGCTTCATTTTTGACTCGTTTATCATGGAAACAACTTGTAAACTCTTGTAGGACCATTCTTGGCTCATTTGAACATGAAACCAATTCGTAACAATTTGAGGCTTCATTCTTGACACGTTCGAACATGGAAATAACTTGTAGCTTCATCTTGACTTGTTTGAACTTGGAAACAACTTGTAACCTCTTGTAGCATTATTCTTGACTCGTTCGAGCTTGGAAACAACTTATAGCTTCATTCTCGACTAGTTTAACCGTGAAAATAACTTGTAGATTCATTCTTGTCCCGTTTCAACTTGGAAACTACTTGTAAACTCTTGTAGCATCTTTCTTGACTCGTTCGAACTTGTATCTTCATTATTGACTCGTTTGCACATGGAAACAACTTGAAAACTCATGTAGGACCATTCTTGGCTTATTTTAACATGAAACGAATTCGTAAGCTTCATTCTTGAATCCGTTGAAGATGGAAACAACATAACTCTTCTGGGACCATTCTTGGCTCTTTTGAACATGAACCTAATTCGTAACAACATGTGGCTTCATTCTTGACTCGTTCGAACATGGAAACAACATGTGGCTTCATTCTTGACTTGTTTGAACATGGAAACACCTTGTAACCTCTTGTAGCATTATTCTTGACTCGTTCGAGCTTGGAAACAACTTATAGCTTCATTCTCGACTAGTTTAACCGTGAAAACAACTTGTAGATTCAGTCTTGACCCGTTTCAACTTGGAAACTACTTGTAAACTCTTGTAGCATCTTTCTTGACTCGTTCGAACTTGTATCTTCATTATTGACTCGTTTGCACATGGAAACAACTTGAAAACTCATGTAGGACCATTCTTGGCTTATTTTAACATGAAACGAATTCGTAAGTTTCATTCTTGAATCCGTTGAAGATGGAAACAACATAACTCTTCTGGGACCATTCTTGGCTCTTTTGAACATGAACCTAATTCGTAACAACATGTGGCTTCATTCTTGACTCGTTCGAACTTGGAAACAACATGTGGCTTCATTCTTGACTCATTTGAATATGGAAACAACTTGTAAACTCTTGTATGATCATTCTTGACTCGTTCGAACTTGCAAACAAGTTGTAGCTTCATTCTTGACTCATTTGAACAGGGGAAAAACTTGTAAACTCTTCTAGCGTCATTCTTGACTTGTTCGAAATTGTAAACAACTTATAGCTTCATTTTTTATTCATTTATCATGGAAACAACTTGTAAACTCTTGTAGGACCATTCTTGGCTCATTTGAACATGAAACCAATTCGTAACAATTTGAGGCTTCATTCTTGACTCGTTCGAACATGGAAATAACTTGTAGCTTCATCTTGACTTGTTTGAACATGAAATCAACTTGTAACCTCTTGTAGCATTATTCTTGACTCGTTCGAGCTTGGAAACAACTTATAGCTTCATTCTCGACTAGTTTAACCGTGAAAACAACTTGTAGATTCATTCTTGACCCGTTTCAACTTGGAAACTACTTGTAAACTCTTGTAGCATCTTTCTTGACTCGTTCGAACTTGTATCTTCATTATTGACTCGTTTGCACATGGAAACAACTTGAAAACTCATGTAGGACCATTCTTGGCTTATTTTAACATGAAACGAATTCGTAAGCTTCATTCTTGAATCCGTTGAAGATGGAAACAACATAACTCTTCTGGGACCATTCTTGGCTCTTTTGAACATGAACCTAATTCGTAACAACATGTGGCTTCATTCTTGACTCGTTCGAACATGGAAACAACATGTGGCTTCATTCATGACTTGTTTGAACATGGAAACACCTTGTAACCTCTTGTAGCATTATTCTTGACTCGTTCGAGCTTGGAAACAACTTATAGCTTCATTCTCGACTAGTTTAACCGTGAAAACAACTTGTAGATTCAGTCTTGACCCGTTTCAACTTGGAAACTACTTGTAAACTCTTGTAGCATCTTTCTTGACTCGTTCGAACTTGTATCTTCATTATTGACTCGTTTGCACATGGAAACAACTTGAAAACTCATGTAGGACCATTCTTGGCTTATTTTAACATGAAACGAATTCGTAAGCTTCATTCTTGAATCCGTTGAAGATGGAAACAACATAACTCTTCTGGGACCATTCTTGGCTCTTTTGAACATGAACCTAATTCGTAACAACATGTGGCTTCATTCTTGACTCGTTCGAACATGGAAACAACATGTGGCTTCATTCTTGACTCATTTGAATATGGAAACAACTTGTAAACTCTTGTATGATCATTCTTGACTCGTTCGAACTTGCAAACAAGTTGTAGCTTCATTCTTGACTCATTTGAACAGGGGAAAAACTTGTAAACTCTTCTAGCGTCATTCTTGACTTGTTCGAAATTGTAAACAACTTATAGCTTCATTTTTTATTCATTTATCATGGAAACAACTTGTAAACTCTTGTAGGACCATTCTTGGCTCATTTGAACATGAAACCAATTCGTAACAATTTGAGGCTTCATTCTTGACTCGTTCGAACATGGAAATAACTTGTAGCTTCATCTTGACTTGTTTGAACATGAAAACAACTTGTAACCTCTTGTAGCATTATTCTTGACTCGTTCGAGCTTGGAAACAACTTATAGCTTCATTCTCGACTAGTTTAACCGTGAAAACAACTTGTAGATTCATTCTTGACCCGTTTCAACTTGGAAACTACTTGTAAACTCTTGTAGCATCTTTCTTGACTCGTTCGAACTTGTATCTTCATTATTGACTCGTTTGCACATGGAAACAACTTGAAAACTCATGTAGGACCATTCTTGGCTTATTTTAACATGAAACGAATTCGTAAGCTTCATTCTTGAATCCGTTGAAGATGGAAACAACATAACTCTTCTGGGACCATTCTTGGCTCTTTTGAACATGAACCTAATTCGTAACAACATGTGGCTTCATTCTTGACTCGTTCGAACATGGAAACAACATGTGGCTTCATTCTTGACTCATTTGAATATGGAAACAACTTGTAAACTCTTGTATGATCATTCTTGACTCGTTCGAACTTGCAAACAAGTTGTAGCTTCATTCCTGACTCATTTGAACAGGGAAAAAACTTGTAAACTCTTCCAGCGTCATTCTTGACTTGTTCGAAATTGTAAACAACTTATAGCTTCATTTTTGACTCGTTTATCATGGAAACAACTTGTAAAGTCTTGTAGGACCATTCTTGGCTCATTTGAACATGAAACCAATTCGTAACAATTTGAGGCTTCATTCTTGACTCGTTCGAACATGGAAATAACTTGTAGCTTCATCTTGACTTGTTTGAACATGGAAACAACTTGTAACCTCTTGTAGCATTATTCTTGACTCGTTCGAGCTTGGAAACAACTTATAGCTTCATTCTCGACTAGTTTAACCGTGAAAACAACTTGTAGATTAATTCTTGACCCGTTTCAACTTGGAAACTACTTGTAAACTCTTGTAGCATCTTTCTTGACTCGTTCGAACTTGTATCTTCATTATTGACTCGTTTGCACATGGAAACAACTTGAAAACTCATGTAGGACCATTCTTGGCTTATTTTAACATGAAACGAATTCGTAAGCTTCATTCTTGAATCCGTTGAAGATGGAAACAACATAACTCTTCTGGGACCATTCTTGGCTCATTTGAACATGAACCTAATTCGTAACAACATGTGGCTTCATTCTTGACTCGTTCGAACATGGAAACAACATGTGGCTTCATTCTTGACTCATTTGAATATGGAAACAACTTGTAAACTCTTGTATGATCATTCTTGACTCGTTCGAACTTGCAAACAAGTTGCAGCTTCATTCTTGACTCATTTGAACAGGGAAAAAACTTGTAAACTCTTCTAGCGTCATTCTTCACTTGTTCGAAATTGTAAACAACTTATAGCTTCATTTTTGACTCGTTTATCATGGAAACAACTTGTAAACTCTTGTAGGACCATTCTTGGCTCATTTGAACATGAAACCAATTCGTAACAATTTGAGGCTTCATTCTTGACTCGTTCGAACATGGAAATAACTTGTAGCTTCATCTTGACTTGTTTGAACATGGAAACAACTTGTAACCTCTTGTAGCATTATTCTTGACTCGTTCGAGCTTGGAAACAACTTATAGCTTCATTCTCGACTAGTTTAACCGTGAAAACAACTTGTAGATTCATTCTTGACCCGTTTCAACTTGGAAACTACTTGTAAACTCTTGTAGCATCTTTCTTGACTCGTTCGAACTTGTATCTTCCTTATTGACTCGTTTGCACATGGAAACAACTTGAAAACTCATGTAGGACCATTCTTGGCTTATTTTAACATGAAACGAATTCGTAAGCTTCATTCTTGAATCCGTTGAAGATGGAAACAACATAACTCTTCTGGGACCATTCTTGGCTCTTTTGAACATGAACCTAATTCGTAACAACATGTGGCTTCATTCTTGACTCGTTCGAACATGGAAACAACATGTGGCTTCATTCTTGACTCATTTGAATATGGAAACAACTTGTAAACTCTTGTATGATCATTCTTGACTCGTTCGAACTTGCAAACAAGTTGTAGCTTCATTCCTGACTCATTTGAACAGGGAAAAAACTTGTAAACTCTTCCAGCGTCATTCTTGACTTGTTCGAAATTGTAAACAACTTATAGCTTCATTTTTGACTCGTTTATCATGGAAACAACTTGTAAAGTCTTGTAGGACCATTCTTGGCTCATTTGAACATGAAACCAATTCGTAACAATTTGAGGCTTCATTCTTGACTCGTTCGAACATGGAAATAACTTGTAACTTCATCTTGACTTGTTTGAACATGGAAACAACTTGTAACCTCTTGTAGCATTATTCTTGACTCGTTCGAGCTTGGAAACAACTTATAGCTTCATTCTCGACTAGTTTAACCGTGAAAACAACTTGTAGATTCATTCTTGACCCGTTTCAACTTGGAAACTACTTGTAAACTCTTGTAGCATCTTTCTTGACTCGTTCGAACTTGTATCTTCATTATTGACTCGTTTGCACATGGAAACAACTTGAAAACTCATATAGGACCATTCTTGGCTTATTTTAACATGAAACGAATTCGTAAGCTTCATTTTTGAATCCGTTGAAGATGGAAACAACATAACTCTTCTGGGACCATTCTTGGCTCTTTTGAACATGAACCTAATTCGTAACAACATGTGGCTTCATTCTTGACTCGTTCGAACATGGAAACAACATGTGGCTTCATTCTTGACTTGTTTGAACATGGAAACACCTTGTAACCTCTTGTAGCATTATTCTTGACTCGTTCGAGCTTGGAAACAACTTATAGCTTCATTCTCGACTAGTTTAACCGTGAAAACAACTTGTAGATTCAGTCTTGACCCGTTTCAACTTGGAAACTACTTGTAAACTCTTGTAGCATCTTTCTTGACTCGTTCGAACTTGTATCTTCATTATTGACTCGTTTGCACATGGAAACAACTTGAAAACTCATGTAGGACCATTCTTGGCTTATTTTAACATGAAACGAATTCGTAAGCTTCATTCTTGAATCCGTTGAAGATGGAAACAACATAACTCTTCTGGGACCATTCTTGGCTCTTTTGAACATGAACCTAATTCGTAACAACATGTGGCTTCATTCTTGACTCGTTCGAACATGGAAACAACATGTGGCTTCATTCTTGACTCATTTGAATATGGAAACAACTTGTAAACTCTTGTATGATCATTCTTGACTCGTTCGAACTTGCAAACAAGTTGTAGCTTCATTCTTGACTCATTTGAACAGGGGAAAAACTTGTAAACTCTTCTAGCGTCATTCTTGACTTGTTCGAAATTGTAAACAACTTATAGCTTCATTTTTTATTCATTTATCATGGAAACAACTTGTAAACTCTTGTAGGACCATTCTTGGCTCATTTGAACATGAAACCAATTCGTAACAATTTGAGGCTTCATTCTTGACTCGTTCGAACATGGAAATAACTTGTAGCTTCATCTTGACTTGTTTGAACATGAAAACAACTTGTAACCTCTTGTAGCATTATTCTTGACTCGTTCGAGCTTGGAAACAACTTATAGCTTCATTCTCGACTAGTTTAACCGTGAAAACAACTTGTAGATTCATTCTTGACCCGTTTCAACTTGGAAACTACTTGTAAACTCTTGTAGCATCTTTCTTGACTCGTTCGAACTTGTATCTTCATTATTGACTCGTTTGCACATGGAAACAACTTGAAAACTCATGTAGGACCATTCTTGGCTTATTTTAACATGAAACGAATTCGTAAGCTTCATTCTTGAATCCGTTGAAGATGGAAACAACATAACTCTTCTGGGACCATTCTTGGCTCTTTTGAACATGAACCTAATTCGTAACAACATGTGGCTTCATTCTTGACTCGTTCGAACATGGAAACAACATGTGGCTTCATTCTTGACTCATTTGAATATGGAAACAACTTGTAAACTCTTGTATGATCATTCTTGACTCGTTCGAACTTGCAAACAAGTTGTAGCTTCATTCCTGACTCATTTGAACAGGGAAAAAACTTGTAAACTCTTCCAGCGTCATTCTTGACTTGTTCGAAATTGTAAACAACTTATAGCTTCATTTTTGACTCGTTTATCATGGAAACAACTTGTAAAGTCTTGTAGGACCATTCTTGGCTCATTTGAACATGAAACCAATTCGTAACAATTTGAGGCTTCATTCTTGACTCGTTCGAACATGGAAATAACTTGTAACTTCATCTTGACTTGTTTGAACATGGAAACAACTTGTAACCTCTTGTAGCATTATTCTTGACTCGTTCGAGCTTGGAAACAACTTATAGCTTCATTCTCGACTAGTTTAACCGTGAAAACAACTTGTAGATTCATTCTTGACCCGTTTCAACTTGGAAACTACTTGTAAACTCTTGTAGCATCTTTCTTGACTCGTTCGAACTTGTATCTTCATTATTGACTCGTTTGCACATGGAAACAACTTGAAAACTCATGTAGGACCATTCTTGGCTTATTTTAACATGAAACGAATTCGTAAGCTTCATTCTTGAATCCGTTGAAGATGGAAACAACATAACTCTTCTGGGACCATTCTTGGCTCATTTGAACATGAACCTAATTCGTAACAACATGTGGCTTCATTCTTGACTCGTTCGAACATGGAAACAACATGTGGCTTCATTCTTGACTCATTTGAATATGGAAACAACTTGTAAACTCTTGTATGATCATTCTTGACTCGTTCGAACTTGCAAACAAGTTGCAGCTTCATTCTTGACTCATTTGAACAGGGAAAAAACTTGTAAACTCTTCTAGCGTCATTCTTCACTTGTTCGAAATTGTAAACAACTTATAGCTTCATTTTTGACTCGTTTATCATGGAAACAACTTGTAAACTCTTGTAGGACCATTCTTGGCTCATTTGAACATGAAACCAATTCGTAACAATTTGAGGCTTCATTCTTGACTCGTTCGAACATGGAAATAACTTGTAGCTTCATCTTGACTTGTTTGAACTTGGAAACAACTTGTAACCTCTTGTAGCATTATTCTTGACTCGTTCGAGCTTGGAAACAACTTATAGCTTCATTCTCGACTAGTTTAACCGTGAAAATAACTTGTAGATTCATTCTTGTCCCGTTTCAACTTGGAAACTACTTGTAAACTCTTGTAGCATCTTTCTTGACTCGTTCGAACTTGTATCTTCATTATTGACTCGTTTGCACATGGAAACAACTTGAAAACTCATGTAGGACCATTCTTGGCTTATTTTAACATGAAACGAATTCGTAAGCTTCATTCTTGAATCCGTTGAAGATGGAAACAACATAACTCTTCTGGGACCATTCTTGGCTCTTTTGAACATGAACCTAATTCGTAACAACATGTGGCTTCATTCTTGACTCGTTCGAACATGGAAACAACATGTGGCTTCATTCTTGACTTGTTTGAACATGGAAACACCTTGTAACCTCTTGTAGCATTATTCTTGACTCGTTCGAGCTTGGAAACAACTTATAGCTTCATTCTCGACTAGTTTAACCGTGAAAACAACTTGTAGATTCAGTCTTGACCCGTTTCAACTTGGAAACTACTTGTAAACTCTTGTAGCATCTTTCTTGACTCGTTCGAACTTGTATCTTCATTATTGACTCGTTTGCACATGGAAACAACTTGAAAACTCATGTAGGACCATTCTTGGCTTATTTTAACATGAAACGAATTCGTAAGCTTCATTCTTGAATCCGTTGAAGATGGAAACAACATAACTCTTCTGGGACCATTCTTGGCACTTTTGAACATGAACCTAATTCGTAACAACATGTGGCTTCATTCTTGACTCCTTCGAACATGGAAACAACATGTGGCTTCATTCTTGACTCATTTGAATATGGAAACAACTTGTAAACTCTTGTATGATCATTCTTGACTCGTTCGAACTTGCAAACAAGTTGTAGCTTCATTCTTGACTCATTTGAACAGGGGAAAAACTTGTAAACTCTTCCAGCGTCATTCTTGACTTGTTCGAAATTGTAAACAACTTATAGCTTCATTTTTGACTCGTTTATCATGGAAACAACTTGTAAACTCTTGTAGGACCATTCTTGGCTCATTTCAACATGAAACCAATTCGTAACAATTTGAGGCTTCATTCTTGACTCGTTCGAACATGGAAACAACATGTGGCTTCATCTTGACTTGTTTGAACATGGAAACAACTTGTAACCTCTTGTAGCATTATTCTTGACTCGTTCGAGCTTGGAAACAACTTATAGCTTCATTCTCGACTAGTTTAACCGTGAAAACAACTTGTAGATTCATTCTTGACCCGTTTCAACTTGGAAACTACTTGTAAACTCTTGTAGCATCTTTCTTGACTCGTTCGAACTTGTATCTTCATTATTGACTCGTTTGCACATGGAAACAACTTGAAAACTCATGTAGGACCATTCTTGGCTTATTTTAACATGAAACGAATTCGTAAGCTTCATTCTTGAATCCGTTGAAGATGGAAACAACATAACTCTTCTGGGACCATTCTTGGCTCATTTGAACATGAACCTAATTCGTAACAACATGTGCCTTCATTCTTGACTCGTTCGAACATGGAAACAACATGTGGCTTCATTCTTGACTCATTTGAATATGGAAACAACTTGTAAACTCTTGTATGATCATTCTTGACTCGTTCGAACTTTCAAACAAGTTGTAGCTTCATTCCTGACTCATTTGAACAGGGAAAAAACTTGTAAACTCTTCCAGCGTCATTCTTGACTTGTTCGAAATTGTAAACAACTTATATCTTCATTTTTGACTCGTTTATCATGGAAACAACTTGTAAAGTCTTGTAGGACCATTCTTGGCTCATTTGAACATGAAACCAATTCGTAACAATTTGAGACTTCATTCTTGACTCGTTCGAACATGGAAATAACTTGTAGCTTCATCTTGACTTGTTTGAACTTGGAAACAACTTGTAACCTCTTGTAGCATTATTCTTGACTCGTTCGAGCTTGGAAACAACTTATAGCTTCATTCTCGACTAGTTTAACCGTGAAAATAACTTGTAGATTCATTCTTGTCCCGTTTCAACTTGGAAACTACTTGTAAACTCTTGTAGCATCTTTCTTGACTCGTTCGAACTTGTATCTTCATTATTGACTCGTTTGCACATGGAAACAACTTGAAAACTCATGTAGGACCATTCTTGGCTTATTTTAACATGAAACGAATTCGTAAGCTTCATTCTTGAATCCGTTGAAGATGGAAACAACATAACTCTTCTGGGACCATTCTTGGCTCTTTTGAACATGAACCTAATTCGTAACAACATGTGGCTTCATTCTTGACTCGTTCGAACATGGAAACAACATGTGGCTTCATTCTTGACTTGTTTGAACATGGAAACACCTTGTAACCTCTTGTAGCATTATTCTTGACTCGTTCGAGCTTGGAAACAACTTATAGCTTCATTCTCGACTAGTTTAACCGTGAAAACAACTTGTAGATTCAGTCTTGACCCGTTTCAACTTGGAAACTACTTGTAAACTCTTGTAGCATCTTTCTTGACTCGTTCGAACTTGTATCTTCATTATTGACTCGTTTGCACATGGAAACAACTTGAAAACACATGTAGGACCATTCTTGGCTTATTTTAACATGAAACGAATTCGTAAGCTTCATTCTTGAATCCGTTGAAGATGGAAACAACATAACTCTTCTGGGACCATTCTTGGCACTTTTGAACATGAACCTAATTCGTAACAACATGTGGCTTCATTCTTGACTCCTTCGAACATGGAAACAACATGTGGCTTCATTCTTGACTCATTTGAATATGGAAACAACTTGTAAACTCTTGTATGATCATTCTTGACTCGTTCGAACTTGCAAACAAGTTGTAGCTTCATTCCTGACTCATTTGAACAAGGAAAAAACTTGTAAACTCTTCTAGCGTCATTCTTGACTTGTTCGAAATTGTAAACAACTTATAGCTTCATTTTTGATTCGTTTATCATGGAAACAACTTGTAAACTCTTGTAGGACCATTCTTGGCTCATTTGAACATGAAACCAATTCGTAACAATTTGAGGCTTCATTCTTGACTCGTTCGAACATGGAAATAACTTGTAGCTTCATCTTGACTTGTTTGAACATGGAAACAACTTGTAACCTCTTGTAGCATTATTCTTGACTCGTTCGAGCTTGGAAACAACTTATAGCTTCATTCTCGACTAGTTTAACCGTGAAAACAACTTGTAGATTCATTCTTGACCCGTTTCAACTTGGAAACTACTTGTAAACTCTTGTAGCATCTTTCTTGACTCGTTCGAACTTGTATCTTCATTATTGACTCGTTTGCACATGGAAACAACTTGAAAACTCATGTAGGACCATTCTTGGCTTATTTTAACATGAAACGAATTCGTAAGCTTCATTCTTGAATCCGTTGAAGATGGAAACAACATAACTCTTCTGGGACCATTCTTGGCTCATTTGAACATGAACCTAATTCGTAACAACATGTGGCTTCATTCTTGACTCGTTCGAACATGGAAACAACATGTGGCTTCATTCTTGACTCATTTGAATATGGAAACAACTTGTAAACTCTTGTATGATCATTCTTGACTCGTTCGAACTTGCAAACAAGTTGCAGCTTTATTCTTGACTCATTTGAACAGGGAAAAAACTTGTAAACTCTTCTAGCGTCATTCTTCACTTGTTCGAAATTGTAAACAACTTATAGCTTCATTTTTGACTCGTTTATCATGGAAACAACTTGTAAACTCTTGTAGGACCATTCTTGGCTCATTTGAACATGAAACCAATTCGTCACAATTTGAGGCTTCATTCTTGACTCGTTCGAACATGGAAATAACTTGTAGCTTCATCTTGACTTGTTTGAACTTGGAAACAACTTGTAACCTCTTGTAGCATTATTCTTGACTCGTTCGAGCTTGGAAACAACTTATAGCTTCATTCTCGACTAGTTTAACCGTGAAAATAACTTGTAGATTCATTCTTGACCCGTTTCAACTTGGAAACTACTTGTAAACTCTTGTAGCATCTTTCTTGACTCGTTCGACTTTGTATCTTCATTATTGACTCGTTTGCACATGGAAACAACTTGAAAACTCATGTAGGACCATTCTTGGCTTATTTTAACGTGAAACGAATTCGTAAGCTTCATTCTTGAATCCGTTGAAGATGGAAACAACATAACTCTTCTGGGACCATTCTTGGCTCTTTTGAACATGAACCTAATTCGTAACAACATGTGGCTTCATTCTTGACTCGTTCGAACATGGAAACAACATGTGGCTTCATTCTTGACTTGTTTGAACATGGAAACACCTTGTAACCTCTTGTAGCATTATTCTTGACTCGTTCGAGCTTGGAAACAACTTATAGCTTCATTCTCGACTAGTTTAACCGTGAAAACAACTTGTAGATTCATTCTTGACCCGTTTCAACTTGGAAACTACTTGTAAACTCTTGTAGCATCTTTCTTGACTCGTTCGAACTTGTATCTTCATTATTGACTCGTTTGCACATGGAAACAACTTGAAAACTCATGTAGGACCATTCTTGGCTTATTTTAACATGAAACGAATTCGTAAGCTTCATTTTTGAATCCGTTGAAGATGGAAACAACATAACTCTTCTGGGACCATTCTTGGCACTTTTGAACATGAACCTAATTCGTAACAACATGTGGCTTCATTCTTGACTCCTTCGAACATGGAAACAACATGTGGCTTCATTCTTGACTCATTTGAATATGGAAACAACTTGTAAACTCTTGTATGATCATTCTTGACTCGTTCGAACTTGCAAACAAGTTGTAGCTTCATTCTTGACTCATTTGAACAGGGGAAAAACTTGTAAACTCTTCTAGCGTCATTCTTGACTTGTTCGAAATTGTAAACAACTTATAGTTTCATTTTTGACTCGTTTATCATGGAAACAACTTGTAAACTCTTGTAGGACCATTCTTGGCTCATTTGAACATGAAACCAATTCGTAACAATTTGAGGCTTCATTCTTGACTCGTTCGAACATGGAAACAACATGTGGCTTCATTCTTGACTCATTTGAATATGGAAACAACTTGTAAACTCTTGTATGATCATTCTTGACTCGTTCGAACTTGCAAACAAGTTGTAGCTTCATTCCTGACTCATTTGAACAAGGAAAAAACTTGTAAACTCTTCTAGCGTCATTCTTGACTTGTTCGAAATTGTAAACAACTTATAGCTTCATTTTTGATTCGTTTATCATGGAAACAACTTGTAAACTCTTGTAGGACCATTCTTGGCTCATTTGAACATGAAACCAATTCGTAACAATTTGAGGCTTCATTCTTGACTCGTTCGAACATGGAAATAACTTGTAGCTTCATCTTGACTTGTTTGAACATGGAAACAACTTGTAACCTCTTGTAGCATTATTCTTGACTCGTTCGAGCTTGGAAACAACTTATAGCTTCATTCTCGACTAGTTTAACCGTGAAAACAACTTGTAGATTCATTCTTGACCCGTTTCAACTTGGAAACTACTTGTAAACTCTTGTAGCATCTTTCTTGACTCGTTCGAGCTTGGAAACAACTTATAGCTTCATTCTCGACTAGTTTAACCGTGAAAACAACTTGTAGATTCAGTCTTGACCCGTTTCAACTTGGAAACTACTTGTAAACTCTTGTAGCATCTTTCTTGACTCGTTCGAACTTGTATCTTCATTATTGACTCGTTTGCACATGGAAACAACTTGAAAACTCATGTAGGACCATTCTTGGCTTATTTTAACATGAAACGAATTCGTAAGCTTCATTCTTGAATCCGTTGAAGATGGAAACAACATAACTCTTCTGGGACCATTCTTCGCACTTTTGAACATGAACCTAATTCGTAACAACATGTGGCTTCATTCTTGACTCCTTCGAACATGGAAACAACATGTGGCTTCATTCTTGACTCATTTGAATATGGAAACAACTTGTAAACTCTTGTATGATCATTCTTGACTCGTTCGAACTTGCAAACAAGTTGTAGCTTCATTCTTGACTCATTTGAACAGGGGAAAAACTTGTAAACTCTTCTAGCGTCATTCTTGACTTGTTCGAAATTGTAAACAACTTATAGCTTCATTTTTGACTCGTTTATCATGGAAACAACTTGTAAACTCTTGTAGGACCATTCTTGGCTCATTTCAACATGAAACCAATTCGTAACAATTTGAGGCTTCATTCTTGACTCGTTCGAACATGGAAACAACATGTGGCTTCATTCTTGACTCATTTGAATATGGAAACAACTTGTAAACTCTTGTATGATCATTCTTGACTCGTTCGAACTTGCAAACAAGTTGTAGCTTCATTCCTGACTCATTTGAACAAGGAAAAAACTTGTAAACTCTTCTAGCGTCATTCTTGACTTGTTCGAAATTGTAAACAACTTATAGCTTCATTTTTGATTCGTTTATCATGGAAACAACTTGTAAACTCTTGTAGGACCATTCTTGGCTCATTTGAACATGAAACCAATTCGTAACAATTTGAGGCTTCATTCTTGACTCGTTCGAACATGGAAATAACTTGTAGCTTCATCTTGACTTGTTTGAACATGGAAACAACTTGTAACCTCTTGTAGCATTATTCTTGACTCGTTCGAGCTTGGAAACAACTTATAGCTTCATTCTCGACTAGTTTAACCGTGAAAACAACTTGTAGATTCATTCTTGACCCGTTTCAACTTGGAAACTACTTGTAAACTCTTGTAGCATCTTTCTTGACTCGTTCGAACTTGTATCTTCATTATTGACTCGTTTGCACATGGAAACAACTTGAAAACTCATGTAGGACCATTCTTGGCTTATTTTAACATGAAACGAATTCGTAAGCTTCATTCTTGAATCCGTTGAAGATGGAAACAACATAACTCTTCTGGGACCATTCTTGGCTCATTTGAACATGAACCTAATTCGTAACAACATGTGGCTTCATTCTTGACTCGTTCGAACATGGAAACAACATGTGGCTTCATTCTTGACTCATTTGAATATGGAAACAACTTGTAAACTCTTGTATGATCATTCTTGACTCGTTCGAACTTGCAAACAAGTTGCAGCTTTATTCTTGACTCATTTGAACAGGGAAAAAACTTGTAAACTCTTCTAGCGTCATTCTTCACTTGTTCGAAATTGTAAACAACTTATAGCTTCATTTTTGACTCGTTTATCATGGAAACAACTTGTAAACTCTTGTAGGACCATTCTTGGCTCATTTGAACATGAAACCAATTCGTAACAATTTGAGGCTTCATTCTTGACTCGTTCGAACATGGAAATAACTTGTAGCTTCATCTTGACTTGTTTGAACTTGGAAACAACTTGTAACCTCTTGTAGCATTATTCTTGACTCGTTCGAGCTTGGAAACAACTTATAGCTTCATTCTCGACTAGTTTAACCGTGAAAATAACTTGTAGATTCATTCTTGACCCGTTTCAACTTGGAAACTACTTGTAAACTCTTGTAGCATCTTTCTTGACTCGTTCGAACTTGTATCTTCATTATTGACTCGTTTGCACATGGAAACAACTTGAAAACTCATGTAGGACCATTCTTGGCTTATTTTAACATGAAACGAATTCGTAAGCTTCATTCTTGAATCCGTTGAAGATGGAAACAACATAACTCTTCTGGGACCATTCTTGGCTCTTTTGAACATGAACCTAATTCGTAACAACATGTGGCTTCATTCTTGACTCGTTCGAACATGGAAACAACATGTGGCTTCATTCTTGACTTGTTTGAACATGGAAACACCTTGTAACCTCTTGTAGCATTATTCTTGACTCGTTCGAGCTTGGAAACAACTTATAGCTTCATTCTCGACTAGTTTAACCGTGAAAACAACTTGTAGATTCATTCTTGACCCGTTTCAACTTGGAAACTACTTGTAAACTCTTGTAGCATCTTTCTTGACTCGTTCGAACTTGTATCTTCATTATTGACTCGTTTGCACATGGAAACAACTTGAAAACTCATGTAGGACCATTCTTGGCTTATTTTAACATGAAACGAATTCGTATGCTTCATTCTTGAATCCGTTGAAGATGGAAACAACATAACTCTTCTGGGACCATTCTTGGCACTTTTGAACATGAACCTAATTCGTAACAACATGTGGCTTCATTCTTGACTCCTTCGAACATGGAAACAACATGTGGCTTCATTCTTGACTCATTTGAATATGGAAACAACTTGTAAACTCTTGTATGATCATTCTTGACTCGTTCGAACTTGCAAACAAGTTGTAGCTTCATTCTTGACTCATTTGAACAGGGGAAAAACTTGTAAACTCTTCTAGCGTCATTCTTGACTTGTTCGAAATTGTAAACAACTTATAGCTTCATTTTTGACTCGTTTATCATGGAAACAACTTGTAAACTCTTGTAGGACCATTCTTGGCTCATTTGAACATGAAACCAATTCGTAACAATTTGAGGCTTCATTCTTGACTCGTTCGAACTTGGAAACAACATGTGGCTTCATTCTTGACTCATTTGAATATGGAAACAACTTGTAAACTCTTGTATGATCATTCTTGACTCGTTCGAACTTGCAAACAAGTTGTAGCTTCATTCCTGACTCATTTGAACAAGGAAAAAACTTGTAAACTCTTCTAGCGTCATTCTTGACTTGTTCGAAATTGTAAACAACTTATAGCTTCATTTTTGATTCGTTTATCATGGAAACAACTTGTAAACTCTTGTAGGACCATTCTTGGCTCATTTGAACATGAAACCAATTCGTAACAATTTGAGGCTTCATTCTTGACTCGTTCGAACATGGAAATAACTTGTAGCTTCATCTTGACTTGTTTGAACATGGAAACAACTTGTAACCTCTTGTAGCATTATTCTTGACTCGTTCGAGCTTGGAAACAACTTATAGCTTCATTCTCGACTAGTTTAACCGTGAAAACAACTTGTAGATTCATTCTTGACCCGTTTCAACTTGGAAACTACTTGTAAACTCTTGTAGCATCTTTCTTGACTCGTTCGAACTTGTATCTTCATTATTGACTCGTTTGCACATGGAAACAACTTGAAAACTCATGTAGGACCATTCTTGGCTTATTTTAACATGAAACGAATTCGTAAGCTTCATTCTTGAATCCGTTGAAGATGGAAACAACATAACTCTTCTGGGACCATTCTTGGCTCATTTGAACATGAACCTAATTCGTAACAACATGTGCCTTCATTCTTGACTCGTTCGAACATGGAAACAACATGTGGCTTCATTCTTGACTCATTTGAATATGGAAACAACTTGTAAACTCTTGTATGATCATTCTTGACTCGTTCGAACTTTCAAACAAGTTGTAGCTTCATTCCTGACTCATTTGAACAGGGAAAAAACTTGTAAACTCTTCCAGCGTCATTCTTGACTTGTTCGAAATTGTAAACAACTTATATCTTCATTTTTGACTCGTTTATCATGGAAACAACTTGTAAAGTCTTGTAGGACCATTCTTGGCTCATTTGAACATGAAACCAATTCGTAACAATTTGAGGCTTCATTCTTGACTCGTTCGAACATGGAAATAACTTGTAGCTTCATCTTGACTTGTTTGAACTTGGAAACAACTTGTAACCTCTTGTAGCATTATTCTTGACTCGTTCGAGCTTGGAAACAACTTATAGCTTCATTCTCGACTAGTTTAACCGTGAAAATAACTTGTAGATTCATTCTTGTCCCGTTTCAACTTGGAAACTACTTGTAAACTCTTGTAGCATCTTTCTTGACTCGTTCGAACTTGTATCTTCATTATTGACTCGTTTGCACATGGAAACAACTTGAAAACTCATGTAGGACCATTCTTGGCTTATTTTAACATGAAACGAATTCGTAAGCTTCATTCTTGAATCCGTTGAAGATGGAAACAACATAACTCTTCTAAGACCATTCTTGGCTCTTTTGAACATGAACCTAATTCGTAACAACATGTGGCTTCATTCTTGACTCGTTCGAACAAGGAAACAACATGTGGCTTCATTCTTGACTTGTTTGAACATGGAAACACCTTGTAACCTCTTGTAGCATTATTCTTGACTCGTTCGAGCTTGGAAACAACTTATAGCTTCATTCTCGACTAGTTTAACCGTGAAAACAACTTGTAGATTCAGTCTTGACCCGTTTCAACTTGGAAACTACTTGTAAACTCTTGTAGCATCTTTCTTGACTCGTTCGAACTTGTATCTTCATTATTGACTCGTTTGCACATGGAAACAACTTGAAAACTCATGTAGGACCATTCTTGGCTTATTTTAACATGAAACGAATTCGTAAGCTTCATTCTTGAATCCGTTGAAGATGGAAACAACATAACTCTTCTGGGACCATTCTTGGCTCTTTTGAACATGAACCTAATTCGTAACAACATGTGGCTTCATTCTTGACTTGTTCGAACATGGAAACAACATGTGGCTTCATTCTTGACTCATTTGAATATGGAAACAACTTGTAAACTCTTGTATGATCATTCTTGACTCGTTCGAACTTGCAAACAAGTTGTAGCTTCATTCTTGACTCATTTGAACAGGGGAAAAACTTGTAAACTCTTCTAGCGTCATTCTTGACTTGTTCGAAATTGTAAACAACTTATAGCTTCATTTTTGACTCGTTTATCATGGAAACAACTTGTAAACTCTTGTAGGACCATTCTTGGCTCATTTCAACATGAAACCAATTCGTAACAATTTGAGGCTTCATTCTTGACTCGTTCGAACTTGGAAACAACATGTGGCTTCATTCTTGACTCATTTGAATATGGAAACAACTTGTAAACTCTTGTATGATCATTCTTGACTCGTTCGAACTTGCAAACAAGTTGTAGCTTCATTCCTGACTCATTTGAACAAGGAAAAAACTTGTAAACTCTTCTAGCGTCATTCTTGACTTGTTCGAAATTGTAAACAACTTATAGCTTCATTTTTGATTCGTTTATCATGGAAACAACTTGTAAACTCTTGTAGGACCATTCTTGGCTCATTTGAACATGAAACCAATTCGTAACAATTTGAGGCTTCATTCTTGACTCGTTCGAACATGGAAATAACTTGTAGCTTCATCTTGACTTGTTTGAACATGGAAACAACTTGTAACCTCTTGTAGCATTATTCTTGACTCGTTCGAGCTTCGAAACAACTTATAGCTTCATTCTCGACTAGTTTAACCGTGAAAACAACTTGTAGATTCATTCTTGACCCGTTTCAACTTGGAAACTACTTGTAAACTCTTGTAGCATCTTTCTTGACTCGTTCGAACTTGTATCTTCATTATTGACTCGTTTGTACATGGAAACAACTTGAAAACTCATGTAGGACCATTCTTGGCTTATTTTAACATGAAACGAATTCGTAAGCTTCATTCTTGAATCCGTTGAAGATGGAAACAACATAACTCTTCTGGGACCATTCTTGGCTCATTTGAACATGAACCTAATTCGTAACAACATGTGGCTTCATTCTTGACTCGTTCGAACATGGAAACAACATGTGGCTTCATTCTTGACTCATTTGAATATGGAAACAACTTGTAAACTCTTGTATGATCATTCTTGACTCGTTCGAACTTGCAAACAAGTTGCAGCTTTATTCTTGACTCATTTGAACAGGGAAAAAACTTGTAAACTCTTCTAGCGTCATTCTTCACTTGTTCGAAATTGTAAACAACTTATAGCTTCATTTTTGACTCGTTTATCATGGAAACAACTTGTAAACTCTTGTAGGACCATTCTTGGCTCATTTGAACATGAAACCAATTCGTAACAATTTGAGGCTTCATTCTTGACTCGTTCGAACATGGAAATAACTTGTAGCTTCATCTTGACTTGTTTGAACTTGGAAACAACTTGTAACCTCTTGTAGCATTATTCTTGACTCGTTCGAGCTTGGAAACAACTTATAGCTTCATTCTCGACTAGTTTAACCGTGAAAATAACTTGTAGATTCATTCTTGACCCGTTTCAACTTGGAAACTACTTGTAAACTCTTGTAGCATCTTTCTTGACTCGTTCGAACTTGTATCTTCATTATTGACTCGTTTGCACATGGAAACAACTTGAAAACTCATGTAGGACCATTCTTGGCTTATTTTAACATGAAACGAATTCGTAAGCTTCATTCTTGAATCCGTTGAAGATGGAAACAACATAGTTCTGGGACCATTCTTGGCTCTTTTGAACATGAACCTAATTCGTAACAACATGTGGCTTCATTCTTGACTCGTTCGAACATGGAAACAACATGTGGCTTCATTCTTGACTTGTTTGAACATGGAAACACCTTGTAACCTCTTGTAGCATTATTCTTGACTCGTTCGAGCTTGGAAACAACTTATAGCTTCATTCTCGACTAGTTTAACCGTGAAAACAACTTGTAGATTCATTCTTGACCCGTTTCAACTTGGAAACTACTTGTAAACTCTTGTAGCATCTTTCTTGACTCGTTCGAACTTGTATCTTCATTATTGACTCGTTTGCACATGGAAACAACTTGAAAACTCATGTAGGACCATTCTTGGCTTATTTTAACATGAAACGAATTCGTAAGCTTCATTTTTGAATCCGTTGAAGATGGAAACAACATAACTCTTCTGGGACCATTCTTGGCACTTTTGAACATGAACCTAATTCGTAACAACATGTGGCTTCATTCTTGACTCCTTCGAACATGGAAACAACATGTGGCTTCATTCTTGACTCATTTGAATATGGAAACAACTTGTAAACTCTTGTATGATCATTCTTGACTCGTTCGAACTTGCAAACAAGTTGTAGCTTCATTCTTGACTCATTTGAACAGGGGAAAAACTTGTAAACTCTTCTAGCGTCATTCTTGACTTGTTCGAAATTGTAAACAACTTATAGTTTCATTTTTGACTCGTTTATCATGGAAACAACTTGTAAACTCTTGTAGGACCATTCTTGGCTCATTTGAACATGAAACCAATTCGTAACAATTTGAGGCTTCATTCTTGACTCGTTCGAACATGGAAACAACATGTGGCTTCATTCTTGACTCATTTGAATATGGAAACAACTTATAAACTCTTGTATGATCATTCTTGACTCGTTCGAACTTGCAAACAAGTTGTAGCTTCATTCCTGACTCATTTGAACAAGGAAAAAACTTGTAAACTCTTCTAGCGTCATTCTTGACTTGTTCGAAATTGTAAACAACTTATAGCTTCATTTTTGATTCGTTTATCATGGAAACAACTTGTAAACTCTTGTAGGACCATTCTTGGCTCATTTGAACATGAAACCAATTCGTAACAATTTGAGGCTTCATTCTTGACTCGTTCGAACATGGAAATAACTTGTAGCTTCATCTTGACTTGTTTGAACATGGAAACAACTTGTAACCTCTTGTAGCATTATTCTTGACTCGTTCGAGCTTGGAAACAACTTATAGCTTCATTCTCGACTAGTTTAACCGTGAAAACAACTTGTAGATTCAGTCTTGACCCGTTTCAACTTGGAAACTACTTGTAAACTCTTGTAGCATCTTTCTTGACTCGTTCGAACTTGTATCTTCATTATTGACTCGTTTGCACATGGAAACAACTTGAAAACTCATGTAGGACCATTCTTGGCTTATTTTAACATGAAACGAATTCGTAAGCTTCATTCTTGAATCCGTTGAAGATGGAAACAACATAACTCTTCTGGGACCATTCTTGGCTCTTTTGAACATAAACCTAATTCGTAACAACATGTGGCTTCATTCTTGACTCGTTCGAACATGGAAACAACATGTGGCTTCATTCTTGACTCATTTGAATATGGAAACAACTTGTAAACTCTTGTATGATCATTCTTCACTCGTTCGAACTTGCAAACAAGTTGTAGCTTCATTCTTGACTCATTTGAACAGGGGAAAAACTTGTAAACTCTTCTAGCGTCATTCTTGACTTGTTCGAAATTGTAAACAACTTATAGCTTCATTTTTGACTCGTTTATCATGGAAACAACTTGTAAACTCTTGTAGGACCATTCTTGGCTCATTTGAACATGAAACCAATTCGTAACAATTTGAGGCTTCATTCTTGACTCGTTCGAACATGGAAACAACATGTGGCTTCATTCTTGACTCATTTGAATATGGAAACAACTTGTAAACTCTTGTATGATCATTCTTGACTCGTTCGAACTTGTTAACAAGGTGTAGCTTCATTCCTGACTCATTTGAACAAGGAAAAAACTTGTAAACTCTTCTAGCGTCATTCTTGACTTGTTCGAAATTGTAAACAACTTATAGCTTCATTTTTGATTCGTTTATCATGGAAACAACTTGTAAACTCTTGTAGGACCATTCTTGGCTCATTTGAACATGAAACCAATTCGTAACAATTTGAGGCTTCATTCTTGACTCGTTCGAACATGGAAATAACTTGTAGCTTCATCTTGACTTGTTTGAACATGGAAACAACTTGTAACCTCTTGTAGCATTATTCTTGACTCGTTCGAGCTTGGAAACAACTTATAGCTTCATTCTCGACTAGTTTAACCGTGAAAACAACTTGTAGATTCAGTCTTGACCCGTTTCAACTTGGAAACTACTTGTAAACTCTTGTAGCATCTTTCTTGACTCGTTCGAACTTGTATCTTCATTATTGACTCGTTTGCACATGGAAACAACTTGAAAACTCATGTAGGACCATTCTTGGCTTATTTTAACATGAAACGAATTCGTAAGCTTCATTCTTGAATCCGTTGAAGATGGAAACAACATAACTCTTCTGGGACCATTCTTGGCTCTTTTGAACATAAACCTAATTCGTAACAACATGTGGCTTCATTCTTGACTCGTTCGAACATGGAAACAACATGTGGCTTCATTCTTGACTCATTTGAATATGGAAACAACTTGTAAACTCTTGTATGATCATTCTTCACTCGTTCGAACTTGCAAACAAGTTGTAGCTTCATTCTTGACTCATTTGAACAGGGGAAAAACTTGTAAACTCTTCTAGCGTCATTCTTGACTTGTTCGAAATTGTAAACAACTTATAGCTTCATTTTTGACTCGTTTATCATGGAAACAACTTGTAAACTCTTGTAGGACCATTCTTGGCTCATTTGAACATGAAACCAATTCGTAACAATTTGAGGCTTCATTCTTGACTCGTTCGAACATGGAAACAACATGTGGCTTCATTCTTGACTCATTTGAATATGGAAACAACTTGTAAACTCTTGTATGATCATTCTTGACTCGTTTGAACTTGTTAACAAGGTGTAGCTTCATTCCTGACTCATTTGAACAAGGAAAAAACTTGTAAACTCTTCTAGCGTCATTCTTGACTTGTTCGAAATTGTAAACAACTTATAGCTTCATTTTTGATTCGTTTATCATGGAAACAACTTGTAAACTCTTGTAGGACCATTCTTGGCTCATTTGAACATGAAACCAATTCGTAACAATTTGAGGCTTCATTCTTGACTCGTTCGAACATGGAAATAACTTGTAGCTTCATCTTGACTTGTTTGAACATGGAAACAACTTGTAACCTCTTGTAGCATTATTCTTGACTCGTTCGAGCTTGGAAACAACTTATAGCTTCATTCTCGACTAGTTTAACCGTGAAAACAACTTGTAGATTCAGTCTTGACCCGTTTCAACTTGGAAACTACTTGTAAACTCTTGTAGCATCTTTCTTGACTCGTTCGAACTTGTATCTTCATTATTGACTCGTTTGCACATGGAAACAACTTGAAAACTCATGTAGGACCATTCTTGGCTTATTTTAACATGAAACGAATTCGTAAGCTTCATTCTTGAATCCGTTGAAGATGGAAACAACATAACTCTTCTGGGACCATTCTTGGCTCTTTTGAACATGAACCTAATTCGTAACAACATTTGGCTTCATTCTTGACTCGTTCGAACATGGAAACAACATGTGGCTTCATTCTTGACTCATTTGAATATGGAAACAACTTGTAAACTCTTGTATGATCATTCTTGACTCGTTCGAACTTGCAAACAAGTTGTAGCTTCATTCTTGACTCATTTGAATAGGGGAAAAACTTGTAAACTCTTCTAGCGTCATTCTTGACTTGTTCGAAATTGTAAACAACTTATAGCTTCATTTTTTATTCATTTATCATGGAAACAACTTGTAAACTCTTGTAGGACCATTCTTGGCTCATTTGAACATGAAACCAATTCGTAACAATTTGAGGCTTCATTCTTGACTCGTTCGAACATGGAAATAACTTGTAGCTTCATCTTGACTTGTTTGAACATGAAAACAACTTGTAACCTCTTGTAGCATTATTCTTGACTCGTTCGAGCTTGGAAACAACTTATAGCTTCATTCTCGACTAGTTTAACCGTGAAAACAACTTGTAGATTCATTCTTGACCCGTTTCAACTTGGAAACTACTTGTAAACTCTTGTAGCATCTTTCTTGACTCGTTCGAACTTGTATCTTCATTATTGACTCGTTTGCACATGGAAACAACTTGAAAACTCATGTAGGACCATTCTTGGCTTATTTTAACATGAAACGAATTCGTAAGCTTCATTCTTGAATCCGTTGAAGATGGAAACAACATAACTCTTCTGGGACCATTCTTGGCTCTTTTGAACATGAACCTAATTCGTAACAACATGTGGCTTCATTCTTGACTCGTTCGAACATGGAAACAACATGTGGCTTCATTCTTGACTCATTTGAATATGGAAACAACTTGTAAACTCTTGTATGATCATTCTTCACTCGTTCGAACTTGCAAACAAGTTGTAGCTTCATTCTTGACTCATTTGAACAGGGGAAAAACTTGTAAACTCTTCTAGCGTCATTCTTGACTTGTTCGAAATTGTAAACAACTTATAGCTTCATTTTTGACTCGTTTATCATGGAAACAACTTGTAAACTCTTGTAGGACCATTCTTGGCTCATTTGAACATGAAACCAATTCGTAACAATTTGAGGCTTCATTCTTGACTCGTTCGAACATGGAAACAACATGTGGCTTCATTCTTGACTCATTTGAATATGGAAACAACTTGTAAACTCTTGTATGATCATTCTTGACTCGTTCGAACTTGTTAACAAGGTGTAGCTTCATTCCTGACTCATTTGAACAAGGAAAAAACTTGTAAACTCTTCTAGCGTCATTCTTGACTTGTTCGAAATTGTAAACAACTTATAGCTTCATTTTTGATTCGTTTATCATGGAAACAACTTGTAAACTCTTGTAGGACCATTCTTGGCTCATTTGAACATGAAACCAATTCGTAACAATTTGAGGCTTCATTCTTGACTCGTTCGAACATGGAAATAACTTGTAGCTTCATCTTGACTTGTTTGAACATGGAAACAACTTGTAACCTCTTGTAGCATTATTCTTGACTCGTTCGAGCTTGGAAACAACTTATAGCTTCATTCTCGACTAGTTTAACCGTGAAAACAACTTGTAGATTCAGTCTTGACCCGTTTCAACTTGGAAACTACTTGTAAACTCTTGTAGCATCTTTCTTGACTCGTTCGAACTTGTATCTTCATTATTGACTCGTTTGCACATGGAAACAACTTGAAAACTCATGTAGGACCATTCTTGGCTTATTTTAACATGAAACGAATTCGTAAGCTTCATTCTTGAATCCGTTGAAGATGGAAACAACATAACTCTTCTGGGACCATTCTTGGCTCTTTTGAACATGAACCTAATTCGTAACAACATGTGGCTTCATTCTTGACTCATTTGAATATGGAAACAACTTGTAAACTCTTGTATGATCATTCTTGACTCGTTCGAACTTGCAAACAAGTTGTAGCTTCATTCTTGACTCATTTGAACAGGGGAAAAACTTGTAAACTCTTCTAGCGTCATTCTTGACTTGTTCGAAATTGTAAACAACTTATAGCTTCATTTTTTATTCATTTATCATGGAAACAACTTGTAAACTCTTGTAGGACCATTCTTGGCTCATTTGAACATGAAACCAATTCGTAACAATTTGAGGCTTCATTCTTGACTCGTTCGAACATGGAAATAACTTGTAGCTTCATCTTGACTTGTTTGAACATGAAAACAACTTGTAACCTCTTGTAGCATTATTCTTGACTCGTTCGAGCTTGGAAACAACTTATAGCTTCATTCTCGACTAGTTTAACCGTGAAAACAACTTGTATATTCATTCTTGACCCGTTTCAACTTGGAAACTACTTGTAAACTCTTGTAGCATCTTTCTTGACTCGTTCGAACTTGTATCTTCATTATTGACTCGTTTGCACATGGAAACAACTTGAAAACTCATGTAGGACCATTCTTGGCTTATTTTAACATGAAACGAATTCGTAAGCTTCATTCTTGAATCCGTTGAAGATGGAAACAACATAACTCTTCTGGGACCATTCTTGGCTCTTTTGAACATGAACCTAATTCGTAACAACATGTGGCTTCATTCTTGACTCGTTCGAACATGGAAACAACATGTGGCTTCATTCTTGACTCATTTGAATATGGAAACAACTTGTAAACTCTTGTATGATCATTCTTCACTCGTTCGAACTTGCAAACAAGTTGTAGCTTCATTCCTGACTCATTTGAACAGGGAAAAAACTTGTAAACTCTTCCAGCGTCATTCTTGACTTGTTCGAAATTGTAAACAACTTATAGCTTCATTTTTGACTCGTTTATCATGGAAACAACTTGTAAAGTCTTGTAGGACCATTCTTGGCTCATTTGAACATGAAACCAATTCGTAACAATTTGAGGCTTCATTCTTGACTCGTTCGAACATGGAAATAACTTGTAGCTTCATCTTGACTTGTTTGAACATGGAAACAACTTGTAACCTCTTGTAGCATTATTCTTGACTCGTTCGAGCTTGGAAACAACTTATAGCTTCATTCTCGACTAGTTTAACCGTGAAAACAACTTGTAGATTCATTCTTGACCCGTTTCAACTTGGAAACTACTTGTAAACTCTTGTAGCATCTTTCTTGACTCGTTCGAACTTGTATCTTCATTATTGACTCGTTTGCACATGGAAACAACTTGAAAACTCATGTAGGACCATTCTTGGCTTATTTTAACATGAAACGAATTCGTAAGCTTCATTCTTGAATCCGTTGAAGATGGAAACAACATAACTCTTCTGGGACCATTCTTGGCTCATTTGAACATGAACCTAATTCGTAACAACATGTGGCTTCATTCTTGACTCGTTCGAACATGGAAACAACATGTGGCTTCATTCTTGACTCATTTGAATATGGAAATAACTTGTAAACTCTTGTATGATCATTCTTGACTCGTTCGAACTTGCAAACAAGTTGCAGCTTCATTCTTGACTCATTTGAACAGGGAAAAAACTTGTAAACTCTTCTAGCGTCATTCTTGACTTGTTCGAAATTGTAAACAACTTATAGCTTCATTTTTGACTCGTTTATCATGGAAACAACTTGTAAACTCTTGTAGGACCATTCTTGGCTCATTTGAACATGAAACCAATTCGTAACAATTTGAGGCTTCATTCTTGACTCGTTCGAACATGGAAATAACTTGTAGCTTCATCTTGACTTGTTTGAACTTGGAAACAACTTGTAACCTCTTGTAGCATTATTCTTGACTCGTTCGAGCTTGGAAATAATTTATAGCTTCATTCTCGACTAGTTTAACCGTGAAAACAACTTGTAGATTCATTCTTGACCCGTTTCAACTTGGAAACTACTTGTAAACTCTTGTAGCATCTTTCTTGACTCGTTCGAACTTGTATCTTCATTATTGACTCGTTTGCACATGGAAACAACTTGAAAACTCATGTAGGACCATTCTTGGCTTATTTTAACATGAAACGAATTCGTAAGCTTCATTCTTGAATCCGTTGAAGATGGAAACAACATAACTCTTCTGGGACCATTCTTGGCTCTTTTGAACATGAACCTAATTCGTAACAACATGTGGCTTCATTCTTGACTCGTTCGAACATGGAAACAACATGTGGCTTCATTCTTGACTCATTTGAATATGGAAACAACTTGTAAACTCTTGTATGATCATTCTTGACTCGTTCGAACTTGCAAACAAGTTGTAGCTTCATTCCTGACTCATTTGAACAGGGAAAAAACTTGTAAACTCTTCCAGCGTCATTCTTGACTTGTTCGAAATTGTAAACAACTTATAGCTTCATTTTTGACTCGTTTATCATGGAAACAACTTGTAAAGTCTTGTAGGACCATTCTTGGCTCATTTGAACATGAAACCAATTCGTAACAATTTGAGGCTTCATTCTTGACTCGTTCGAACATGGAAATAACTTGTAGCTTCATCTTGACTTGTTTGAACATGGAAACAACTTGTAACCTCTTGTAGCATTATTCTTGACTCGTTCGAGCTTGGAAACAACTTATAGCTTCATTCTCGACTAGTTTAACCGTGAAAACAACTTGTAGATTCATTCTTGACCCGTTTCAACTTGGAAACTACTTGTAAACTCTTGTAGCATCTTTCTTGACTCGTTCGAACTTGTATCTTCATTATTGACTCGTTTGCACATGGAAACAACTTGAAAACTCATGTAGGACCATTCTTGGCTTATTTTAACATGAAACGAATTCGTAAGCTTCATTCTTGAATCCGTTGAAGATGGAAACAACATAACTCTTCTGGGACCATTCTTGGCTCATTTGAACATGAACCTAATTCGTAACAACATGTGGCTTCATTCTTGACTCGTTCGAACATGGAAACAACCTGTGGCTTCATTCTTGACTCATTTGAATATGGAAATAACTTGTAAACTCTTGTATGATCATTCTTGACTCGTTCGAACTTGCAAACAAGTTGCAGCTTCATTCTTGACTCATTTGAACAGGGAAAAAACTTGTAAACTCTTCTAGCGTCATTCTTCACTTGTTCGAAATTGTAAACAACTTATAGCTTCATTTTTGACTCGTTTATCATGGAAACAACTTGTAAACTCTTGTAGGACCATTCTTGGCTCATTTGAACATGAAACCAATTCGTAACAATTTGAGGCTTCATTCTTGACTCGTTCGAACATGGAAATAACTTGTAGCTTCATCTTGACTTGTTTGAACTTGGAAACAACTTGTAACCTCTTGTAGCATTATTCTTGACTCGTTCGAGCTTGGAAATAATTTATAGCTTCATTCTCGACTCGTTTAACCGTGAAAACATCCTGTAGCTTCATTCTTGACCCGTTTCAACTTGGAAACTACTTGTAAACTCTTGTAGCATCTTTCTTGACTCGTTCGAACTTGTATCTTCATTATTGACTCGTTTGCACATGGAAACAACTTGAAAACTCATGTAGGACCATTCTTGGCTTATTTTAACATGAAACGAATTCGAAAGCTTCATTCTTGAATCCGTTGAAGATGGAAACAACATAACTCTTCTGGGACCATTCTTGGCTCTTTTGAACATGAACCTAATTCGTAACAACATGTGGCTTCATTCTTGACTCGTTCGAACATGGAAACAACATGTGGCTTCATTCTTGACTCATTTGAATATGGAAACAACTTGTAAACTCTTGTATGATCATTCTTGACTCGTTCGAACTTGCAAACAAGTTGTAGCTTCATTCCTGACTCATTTGAACAGGGAAAAAACTTGTAAACTCTTCCAGCGTCATTCTTGACTTGTTCGAAATTGTAAACAACTTATATCTTCATTTTTGACTCGTTTATCATGGAAACAACTTGTAAAGTCTTGTAGGACCATTCTTGGCTCATTTGAACATGAAACCAATTCGTAACAATTTGAGGCTTCATTCTTGACTCGTTCGAACATGGAAACAACATGTGGCTTCATTCTTGACTCATTTGAATATGGAAACAACTTGTAAACTCTTGTATGATCATTCTTGACTCGTTCGAACTTGCAAACAAGTTGTAGCTTCATTCTTGACTCATTTGAACAAGGAAAAAACTTGTAAACTCTTCTAGCGTCATTCTTGACTTGTTCGAAATTGTAAACAACTTATAGCTTCATTTTTGACTCGTTTATCATGGAAACAACTTGTAAACTCTTGTAGGACTATTCTTGGCTCATTTGAACATGAAACCAATTCGTAACAATTTGAGGCTTCATTCTTGACTCGTTCGAACATGGAAATAACTTGTAGCTTCATCTTGACTTGTTTGAACTTGGAAACAACTTGTAACCTCTTGTAGCATTATTCTTGACTCGTTCGAGCTTGGAAATAATTTATAGCTTCATTCTCGACTAGTTTAACCGTGAAAACAACTTGTAGATTCATTCTTGACCCGTTTCAACTTGGAAACTACTTGTAAACTCTTGTAGCATCTTTCTTGACTCGTTCGAACTTGTATCTTCATTATTGACTCGTTTGCACATGGAAACAACTTGAAAACTCATGTAGGACCATTCTTGGCTTATTTTAACATGAAACGAATTCGTAAGCTTCATTCTTGAATCCGTTGAAGATGGAAACAACATAACTCTTCTGGGACCATTCTTGGCTCTTTTGAACATGAACCTAATTCGTAACAACATGTGGCTTCATTCTTGACTCGTTCGAACATGGAAACAACATGTGGCTTCATTCTTGACTCATTTGAATATGGAAACAACTTGTAAACTCTTGTATGATCATTCTTGACTCGTTCGAACTTGCAAACAAGTTGTAGCTTCATTCCTGACTCATTTGAACAGGGAAAAAACTTGTAAACTCTTCCAGCGTCATTCTTGACTTGTTCGAAATTGTAAACAACTTATAGCTTCATTTTTGACTCGTTTATCATGGAAACAACTTGTAAAGTCTTGTAGGACCATTCTTGGCTCATTTGAACATGAAACCAATTCGTAACAATTTGAGGCTTCATTCTTGACTCGTTCGAACATGGAAATAACTTGTAGCTTCATCTTGACTTGTTTGAACATGGAAACAACTTGTAACCTCTTGTAGCATTATTCTTGACTCGTTCGAGCTTGGAAACAACTTATAGCTTCATTCTCGACTAGTTTAACCGTGAAAACAACTTGTAGATTCATTCTTGACCCGTTTCAACTTGGAAACTACTTGTAAACTCTTGTAGCATCTTTCTTGACTCGTTCGAACTTGTATCTTCATTATTGACTCGTTTGCACATGGAAACAACTTGAAAACTCATGTAGGACCATTCTTGGCTTATTTTAACATGAAACGAATTCGTAAGCTTCATTCTTGAATCCGTTGAAGATGGAAACAACATAACTCTTCTGGGACCATTCTTGGCTCATTTGAACATGAACCTAATTCGTAACAACATGTGGCTTCATTCTTGACTCGTTCGAACATGGAAACAACATGTGGCTTCATTCTTGACTCATTTGAATATGGAAATAACTTGTAAACTCTTGTATGATCATTCTTGACTCGTTCGAACTTGCAAACAAGTTGTAGCTTCATTCCTGACTCATTTGAACAGGGAAAAAACTTGTAAACTCTTCCAGCGTCATTCTTGACTTGTTCGAAATTGTAAACAACTTATAGCTTCATTTTTGACTCGTTTATCATGGAAACAACTTGTAAAGTCTTGTAGGACCATTCTTGGCTCATTTGAACATGAAACCAATTCGTAACAATTTGAGGCTTCATTCTTGACTCGTTCGAACATGGAAATAACTTGTAGCTTCATCTTGACTTGTTTGAACATGGAAACAACTTGTAACCTCTTGTAGCATTATTCTTGACTCGTTCGAGCTTGGAAACAACTTATAGCTTCATTCTCGACTAGTTTAACCGTGAAAACAACTTGTAGATTCATTCTTGACCCGTTTCAACTTGGAAACTACTTGTAAACTCTTGTAGCATCTTTCTTGACTCGTTCGAACTTGTATCTTCATTATTGACTCGTTTGCACATGGAAACAACTTGAAAACTCATGTAGGACCATTCTTGGCTTATTTTAACATGAAACGAATTCGTAAGCTTCATTCTTGAATCCGTTGAAGATGGAAACAACATAACTCTTCTGGGACCATTCTTGGCTCATTTGAACATGAACCTAATTCGTAACAACATGTGGCTTCATTCTTGACTCGTTCGAACATGGAAACAACATGTGTCTTCATTCTTGACTCATTTGAATATGGAAATAACTTGTAAACTCTTGTATGATCATTCTTGACTCGTTCGAACTTGCAAACAAGTTGCAGCTTCATTCTTGACTCATTTGAACAGGGAAAAAACTTGTAAACTCTTCTAGCGTCATTCTTCACTTGTTCGAAATTGTAAACAACTTATAGCTTCATTTTTGACTCGTTTATCATGGAAACAACTTGTAAACTCTTGTAGGACCATTCTTGGCTCATTTGAACATGAAACCAATTCGTAACAATTTGAGGCTTCATTCTTGACTCGTTCGAACATGGAAATAACTTGTAGCTTCATCTTGACTTGTTTGAACTTGGAAACAACTTGTAACCTCTTGTAGCATTATTCTTGACTCGTTCGAGCTTGGAAATAATTTATAGCTTCATTCTCGACTCGTTTAACCGTGAAAACATCCTGTAGCTTCATTCTTGACCCGTTTCAACTTGGAAACTACTTGTAAACTCTTGTAGCATCTTTCTTGACTCGTTCGAACTTGTATCTTCATTATTGACTCGTTTGCACATGGAAACAACTTGAAAACTCATGTAGGACCATTCTTGGCTTATTTTAACATGAAACGAATTCGAAAGCTTCATTCTTGAATCCGTTGAAGATGGAAACAACATAACTCTTCTGGGACCATTCTTGGCTCTTTTGAACATGAACCTAATTCGTAACAACATGTGGCTTCATTCTTGACTCGTTCGAACATGGAAACAACATGTGGCTTCATTCTTGACTCATTTGAATATGGAAACAACTTGTAAACTCTTGTATGATCATTCTTGACTCGTTCGAACTTGCAAACAAGTTGTAGCTTCATTCCTGACTCATTTGAACAGGGAAAAAACTTGTAAACTCTTCCAGCGTCATTCTTGACTTGTTCGAAATTGTAAACAACTTATATCTTCATTTTTGACTCGTTTATCATGGAAACAACTTGTAAAGTCTTGTAGGACCATTCTTGGCTCATTTGAACATGAAACCAATTCGTAACAATTTGAGGCTTCATTCTTGACTCGTTCGAACATGGAAACAACATGTGGCTTCATTCTTGACTCATTTGAATATGGAAACAACTTGTAAACTCTTGTATGATCATTCTTGACTCGTTCGAACTTGCAAACAAGTTGTAGCTTCATTCTTGACTCATTTGAACAAGGAAAAAACTTGTAAACTCTTCTAGCGTCATTCTTGACTTGTTCGAAATTGTAAACAACTTATAGCTTCATTTTTGACTGGTTTATCATGGAAACAACTTGTAAACTCTTGTAGGACCATTCTTGGCTCATTTGAACATGAAACCAATTCGTAACAATTTGAGGCTTCATTCTTGACTCGTTCGAACATGGAAATAACTTGTAGCTTCATCTTGACTTGTTTGAACTTGGAAACAACTTGTAACCTCTTGTAGCATTATTCTTGACTCGTTCGAGCTTGGAAATAATTTATAGCTTCATTCTCGACTAGTTTAACCGTGAAAACAACTTGTAGATTCATTCTTGACCCGTTTCAACTTGGAAACTACTTGTAAACTCTTGTAGCATCTTTCTTGACTCGTTCGAACTTGTATCTTCATTATTGACTCGTTTGCACATGGAAACAACTTGAAAACTCATGTAGGACCATTCTTGGCTTATTTTAACATGAAACGAATTCGTAAGCTTCATTCTTGAATCCGTTGAAGATGGAAACAACATAACTCTTCTGGGACCATTCTTGGCTCTTTTGAACATGAACCTAATTCGTAACAACATGTGGCTTCATTCTTGACTCGTTCGAACATGGAAACAACATGTGGCTTCATTCTTGACTCATTTGAATATGGAAACAACTTGTAAACTCTTGTATGATCATTCTTGACTCGTTCGAACTTGCAAACAAGTTGTAGCTTCATTCCTGACTCATTTGAACAGGGAAAAAACTTGTAAACTCTTCCAGCGTCATTCTTGACTTGTTCGAAATTGTAAACAACTTATAGCTTCATTTTTGACTCGTTTATCATGGAAACAACTTGTAAAGTCTTGTAGGACCATTCTTGGCTCATTTGAACATGAAACCAATTCGTAACAATTTGAGGCTTCATTCTTGACTCGTTCGAACATGGAAATAACTTGTAGCTTCATCTTGACTTGTTTGAACATGGAAACAACTTGTAACCTCTTGTAGCATTATTCTTGACTCGTTCGAGCTTGGAAACAACTTATAGCTTCATTCTCGACTAGTTTAACCGTGAAAACAACTTGTAGATTCATTCTTGACCCGTTTCAACTTGGAAACTACTTGTAAACTCTTGTAGCATCTTTCTTGACTCGTTCGAACTTGTATCTTCATTATTGACTCGTTTGCACATGGAAACAACTTGAAAACTCATGTAGGACCATTCTTGGCTTATTTTAACATGAAACGAATTCGTAAGCTTCATTCTTGAATCCGTTGAAGATGGAAACAACATAACTCTTCTGGGACCATTCTTGGCTCATTTGAACATGAACCTAATTCGTAACAACATGTGGCTTCATTCTTGACTCGTTCGAACATGGAAACAACATGTGGCTTCATTCTTGACTCATTTGAATATGGAAATAACTTGTAAACTCTTGTATGATCATTCTTGACTCGTTCGAACTTGCAAACAAGTTGCAGCTTCATTCTTGACTCATTTGAACAGGGAAAAAACTTGTAAACTCTTCTAGCGTCATTCTTCACTTGTTCGAAATTGTAAACAACTTATAGCTTCATTTTTGACTCGTTTATCATGGAAACAACTTGTAAACTCTTGTAGGACCATTCTTGGCTCATTTGAACATGAAACCAATTCGTAACAATTTGAGGCTTCATTCTTGACTCGTTCGAACATGGAAATAACTTGTAGCTTCATCTTGACTTGTTTGAACTTGGAAACAACTTGTAACCTCTTGTAGCATTATTCTTGACTCGTTCGAGCTTGGAAATAATTTATAGCTTCATTCTCGACTCGTTTAACCGTGAAAACATCCTGTAGCTTCATTCTTGACCCGTTTCAACTTGGAAACTACTTGTAAACTCTTGTAGCATCTTTCTTGACTCGTTCGAACTTGTATCTTCATTATTGACTCGTTTGCACATGGAAACAACTTGAAAACTCATGTAGGACCATTCTTGGCTTATTTTAACATGAAACGAATTCGAAAGCTTCATTCTTGAATCCGTTGAAGATGGAAACAACATAACTCTTCTGGGACCATTCTTGGCTCTTTTGAACATGAACCTAATTCGTAACAACATGTGGCTTCATTCTTGACTCGTTCGAACATGGAAACAACATGTGGCTTCATTCTTGACTCATTTGAATATGGAAACAACTTGTAAACTCTTGTATGATCATTCTTGACTCGTTCGAACTTGCAAACAAGTTGTAGCTTCATTCCTGACTCATTTGAACAGGGAAAAAACTTGTAAACTCTTCCAGCGTCATTCTTGACTTGTTCGAAATTGTAAACAACTTATATCTTCATTTTTGACTCGTTTATCATGGAAACAACTTGTAAAGTCTTGTAGGACCATTCTTGGCTCATTTGAACATGAAACCAATTCGTAACAATTTGAGGCTTCATTCTTGACTCGTTCGAACATGGAAACAACATGTGGCTTCATTCTTGACTCATTTGAATATGGAAACAACTTGTAAACTCTTGTATGATCATTCTTGACTCGTTCGAACTTGCAAACAAGTTGTAGCTTCATTCTTGACTCATTTGAACAAGGAAAAAACTTGTAAACTCTTCTAGCGTCATTCTTGACTTGTTCGAAATTGTAAACATCTTATAGCTTCATTTTTGACTGGTTTATCATGGAAACAACTTGTAAACTCTTGTAGGACCATTCTTGGCTCATTTGAACATGAAACCAATTCGTAACAATTTGAGGCTTCATTCTTGACTCGTTCGAACATGGAAATAACTTGTAGCTTCATCTTGACTTGTTTGAACTTGGAAACAACTTGTAACCTCTTGTAGCATTATTCTTGACTCGTTCGAGCTTGGAAATAATTTATAGCTTCATTCTCGACTAGTTTAACCGTGAAAACAACTTGTAGATTCATTCTTGACCCGTTTCAACTTGGAAACTACTTGTAAACTCTTGTAGCATCTTTCTTGACTCGTTCGAACTTGTATCTTCATTATTGACTCGTTTGCACATGGAAACAACTTGAAAACTCATGTAGGACCATTCTTGGCTTATTTTAACATGAAACGAATTCGTAAGCTTCATTCTTGAATCCGTTGAAGATGGAAACAACATAACTCTTCTGGGACCATTCTTGGCTCTTTTGAACATGAACCTAATTCGTAACAACATGTGGCTTCATTCTTGACTCGTTCGAACATGGAAACAACATGTGGCTTCATTCTTGACTCATTTGAATATGGAAACAACTTGTAAACTCTTGTATGATCATTCTTGACTCGTTCGAACTTGCAAACAAGTTGTAGCTTCATTCCTGACTCATTTGAACAGGGAAAAAACTTGTAAACTCTTCCAGCGTCATTCTTGACTTGTTCGAAATTGTAAACAACTTATAGCTTCATTTTTGACTCGTTTATCATGGAAACAACTTGTAAAGTCTTGTAGGACCATTCTTGGCTCATTTGAACATGAAACCAATTCGTAACAATTTGAGGCTTCATTCTTGACTCGTTCGAACATGGAAATAACTTGTAGCTTCATCTTGACTTGTTTGAACATGGAAACAACTTGTAACCTCTTGTAGCATTATTCTTGACTCGTTCGAGCTTGGAAACAACTTATAGCTTCATTCTCGACTAGTTTAACCGTGAAAACAACTTGTAGATTCATTCTTGACCCGTTTCAACTTGGAAACTACTTGTAAACTCTTGTAGCATCTTTCTTGACTCGTTCGAACTTGTATCTTCATTATTGACTCGTTTGCACATGGAAACAACTTGAAAACTCATGTAGGACCATTCTTGGCTTATTTTAACATGAAACGAATTCGTAAGCTTCATTCTTGAATCCGTTGAAGATGGAAACAACATAACTCTTCTGGGACCATTCTTGGCTCATTTGAACATGAACCTAATTCGTAACAACATGTGGCTTCATTCTTGACTCGTTCGAACATGGAAACAACATGTGGCTTCATTCTTGACTCATTTGAATATGGAAATAACTTGTAAACTCTTGTATGATCATTCTTGACTCGTTCGAACTTGCAAACAAGTTGCAGCTTCATTCTTGACTCATTTGAACAGGGAAAAAACTTGTAAACTCTTCTAGCGTCATTCTTCACTTGTTCGAAATTGTAAACAACTTATAGCTTCATTTTTGACTCGTTTATCATGGAAACAACTTGTAAACTCTTGTAGGACCATTCTTGGCTCATTTGAACATGAAACCAATTCGTAACAATTTGAGGCTTCATTCTTGACTCGTTCGAACATGGAAATAACTTGTAGCTTCATCTTGACTTGTTTGAACTTGGAAACAACTTGTAACCTCTTGTAGCATTATTCTTGACTCGTTCGAGCTTGGAAATAATTTATAGCTTCATTCTCGACTCGTTTAACCGTGAAAACATCCTGTAGCTTCATTCTTGACCCGTTTCAACTTGGAAACTACTTGTAAACTCTTGTAGCATCTTTCTTGACTCGTTCGAACTTGTATCTTCATTATTGACTCGTTTGCACATGGAAACAACTTGAAAACTCATGTAGGACCATTCTTGGCTTATTTTAACATGAAACGAATTCGAAAGCTTCATTCTTGAATCCGTTGAAGATGGAAACAACATAACTCTTCTGGGACCATTCTTGGCTCTTTTGAACATGAACCTAATTCGTAACAACATGTGGCTTCATTCTTGACTCGTTCGAACATGGAAACAACATGTGGCTTCATTCTTGACTCATTTGAATATGGAAACAACTTGTAAACTCTTGTATGATCATTCTTGACTCGTTCGAACTTGCAAACAAGTTGTAGCTTCATTCCTGACTCATTTGAACAGGGAAAAAACTTGTAAACTCTTCCAGCGTCATTCTTGACTTGTTCGAAATTGTAAACAACTTATATCTTCATTTTTGACTCGTTTATCATGGAAACAACTTGTAAAGTCTTGTAGGACCATTCTTGGCTCATTTGAACATGAAACCAATTCGTAACAATTTGAGGCTTCATTCTTGACTCGTTCGAACATGGAAATAACTTGTAGCTTCATCTTGACTTGTTTGAACATGGAAACAACTTGTAACCTCTTGTAGCATTATTCTTGACTCGTTCGAGCTTGGAAACAACTTATAGCTTCATTCTCGACTAGTTTAACCGTGAAAACAACTTGTAGATTCATTCTTGACCCGTTTCAACTTGGAAACTACTTGTAAACTCTTGTAGCATCTTTCTTGACTCGTTCGAACTTGTATCTTCATTATTGACTCGTTTGCACATGGAAACAACTTGAAAACTCATGTAGGACCATTCTTGGCTTATTTTAACATGAAACGAATTCGTAAGCTTCATTCTTGAATCCGTTGAAGATGGAAACAACATAACTCTTCTGGGACCATTCTTGGCTCTTTTGAACATGAACCTAATTCGTAACAACATGTGGCTTCATTCTTGACTCGTTCGAACATGGAAACAACATGTGGCTTCATTCTTGACTTGTTTGAACATTGAAACACCTTGTAACCTCTTGTAGCATTATTCTTGACTCGTTCGAGCTTGGAAACAACTTATAGCTTCATTCTCGACTAGTTTAACCGTGAAAACAACTTGTAGATTCATTCTTGACCCGTTTCAACTTGGAAACTACTTGTAAACTCTTGTAGCATCTTTCTTGACTCGTTCGAACTTGTATCTTCATTATTGACTCGTTTGCACATGGAAACAACTTGAAAACTCATGTAGGACCATTCTTGGCTTATTTTAACATGAAACGAATTCGTAAGCTTCATTCTTGAATCCGTTGAAGATGGAAACAACATAACTCTTCTGGGACCATTCTTGGCACTTTTGAACATGAACCTAATTCGTAACAACATGTGGCTTCATTCTTGACTCGTTCGAACATGGAAACAACATGTGGCTTCATTCTTGACTCATTTGAATATGTAAACAACTTGTAAACTCTTGTATGATCATTCTTGACTCGTTCGAACTTGCAAACAAGTTGTAGCTTCATTCCTGACTCATTTGAACAAGGAAAAAACTTGTAAACTCTTCTAGCGTCATTCTTGACTTGTTCGAAATTGTAAACAACTTATAGCTTCATTTTTGATTCGTTTATCATGGAAACAACTTGTAAACTCTTGTAGGACCATTCTTGGCTCATTTGAACATGAAACCAATTCGTAACAATTTGAGGCTTCATTCTTGACTCGTTCGAACATGGAAATAACTTGTAGCTTCATCTTGACTTGTTTGAACATGGAAACAACTTGTAACCTCTTGTAGCATTATTCTTGACTCGTTCGAGCTTGGAAACAACTTATAGCTTCATTCTCGACTAGTTTAACCGTGAAAACAACTTGTAGATTCATTCTTGACCCGTTTCAACTTGGAAACTACTTGTAAACTCTTGTAGCATCTTTCTTGACTCGTTCGAACTTGTATCTTCATTATTGACTCGTTTGCACATGGAAACAACTTGAAAACTCATGTAGGACCATTCTTGGCTTATTTTAACATGAAACGAATTCGTAAGCTTCATTCTTGAATCCGTTGAAGATGGAAACAACATAACTCTTCTGGGACCATTCTTGGCTCTTTTGAACATGAACCTAATTCGTAACAACATGTGGCTTCATTCTTGACTCGTTCGAACATGGAAACAACATGTGGCTTCATTCTTGACTCATTTGAATATGGAAACAACTTGTAAACTCTTGTATGATCATTCTTCACTCGTTCGAACTTGCAAACAAGTTGTAGCTTCATTCTTGACTCATTTGAACAGGGGAAAAACTTGTAAACTCTTCTAGCGTCATTCTTGACTTGTTCGAAATTGTAAACAACTTATAGCTTCATTTTTGACTCGTTTATCATGGAAACAACTTGTAAACTCTTGTAGGATCATTCTTGGCTCATTTGAACATGAAACCAATTCGTAACAATTTGAGGCTTCATTCTTGACTCGTTCGAACATGGAAACAACATGTGGCTTCATTCTTGACTCATTTGAATATGGAAACAACTTGTAAACTCTTGTATGATCATTCTTGACTCGTTCGAACTTGCAAACAAGTTGTAGCTTCATTCTTGACTCATTTGAACAAGGAAAAAACTTGTAAACTCTTCTAGCGTCATTCTTGACTTGTTCGAAATTGTAAACAACTTATAGCTTCATTTTTGATTCGTTTATCATGGAAACAACTTGTAAACTCTTGTAGGACCATTCTTGGCTCATTTGAACATGAAACCAATTCGTAACAATTTGAGGCTTCATTCTTGACTCGTTCGAACATGGAAATAACTTGTAGCTTCATCTTGGCTTGTTTGAACATGGAAACAACTTGTAACCTCTTGTAGCATTATTCTTGACTCGTTCGAGCTTGGAAACAACTTATAGCTTCATTCTCGACTAGTTTAACCGTGAAAACAACTTGTAGATTCATTCTTGACCCGTTTCAACTTGGAAACTACTTGTAAACTCTTGTAGCATCTTTCTTGACTCGTTCGAACTTGTATCTTCATTATTGACTCGTTTGCACATGGAAACAACTTGTAAACTCTTGTAGGACCATTCTTGGCTCATTTGAACATGAAACAAATTCGTAACAATTTGAGGCTTCATTCTTGACTCGTTCGAACATGGAAATAACTTGTAGCTTCATCTTGACTTGTTTGAACTTGGAAACAACTTGTAACCTCTTGTAGCATTATTCTTGACTCGTTCGAGCTTGGAAATAATTTATAGCTTCATTCTCGACTCGTTTAACCATGAAAACATCCTGTAGCTTCATTCTTGACCCGTTTGAACTTGGAAACTACTTGTAAACTCTTGTAGCATCTTTCTTGACTCGTTCGAACTTGTATCTTCATTATTGACTCGTTTGCACATGGAAACAACTTGAAAACTCATGTAGGACCATTCTTGGCTTATTTTAACATGAAACGAATTCGTAAGCTTCATTCTTGAATCCGTTGAAGATGGAAACAACATAACTCTTCTGGGACCATTCTTGGCTCTTTTGAACATGAACCTAATTCGTAACAACATGTGGCTTCATTCTTGACTCGTTCGAACATGGAAACAACATGTGGCTTCATTCTTCACTTGTTCGAAATTGTAAACAACTTATAGCTTCATTTTTGACTCGTTTATCATGGAAACAACTTGTAAACTCTTGTAGGACCATTCTTGGCTCATTTGAACATGAAACCAATTCGTAACAATTTGAGGCTTCATTCTTGACTCGTTCGAACATGGAAATAACTTGTAGCTTCATCTTGACTTGTTTGAACTTGGAAACAACTTGTAACCTCTTGTAGCATTATTCTTGACTCGTTCGAGCTTGGAAATAATTTATAGCTTCATTCTCGACTCGTTTAACCGTGAAAACATCCTGTAGCTTCATTCTTGACCCGTTTGAACTTGGAAACTACTTGTAAACTCTTGTAGCATCTTTCTTGACTCGTTCGAACTTGTATCTTCATTATTGACTCGTTTGCACATGGAAACAACTTGAAAACTCATGTAGGACCATTCTTGGCTTATTTTAACATGAAACGAATTTGTAAGCTGATGTATATTTTCTATGCAGATCAGATTCACAACGAAAAAGTAACTTTAGATTGCTTCTATAAAGAATTTAATCACCAAGAAACAAAACTAAAGGATCGATTTGCTTAGATTGCTTAAAGAAATTAATCACCCACAAACTAAACGAAATCTGGATAAGAAAGTATAAAGGAATTAACCACCAACTTCCTAGGGTTTTGCAAGTATAAAAACTCACGATTTTATTTATCAAATTCTTGTCTCTTAAAAGATTACAATATATGGGTATATATAGGCAAGGAATATAACCTTAACCTAAAACAATTAGGATTCTCAATTAGATTTAAAATCAACTAGGAATTTGCTAATACTTGAACCCAAATTGGAAACCAATCAAAAGCCCAGTCCAAATAGGAATTACATCAAAACCATATTCAACTAGAAAAATAAATCCTAAGTGCTTAAAACAAGAAAAACCCTTTCAAGTGAAAGGTAAAAACTTGCAAGCCAAAATTTACTTAATATAAATATCTAATAATAACCCCAACATAATAAATCAGCCCATGTTGGTAATTAAGCTGACTATTGGACTTGAAACATTGCCCAACCAATTTCCATGTATAGAATCGCATGAGAAGAAGTTCAAAGCCACATTTTTGTCCATGAGAACAAGCACATCAGCCCCTGTATCATCCTCCTCTTCTTCGAAAACAATTGTCCTCAATTGAGCAATATCATCATCATGAATATAAGGAGCCAAGTCCCCAACATTGAATGTTGCACTTTCACCAAACTCTCCCGGTAGTTCCAATCTGAATGCATTGTCATTGACCTTCTCCAGAATTTTAAACGGACCTTCAGACCTAGGCATAAGCTTATTCTTTCGCAAATTAGGGAACCGTTCCTTTCGCAAATGGAGCCACACTAGGTCACCCACCTTGAAGTTATGCTGCTTGCGGTGTTTGTTAGCCAATGATTTATACCTTTCATTTACTTTTTCGATCCTCGCCCGTACTTGGGAATGCAATTTTAACATTGCTTCAGCCTTTGTCTTAGCATCAACATGCACATATTCTTCTTTAGGCAAAGGAATCAGGTCAATAGGAAGCCTTGGATTCAGGCCATAAACAACCTCAAAAGGAGAGTGTTTGGTCGCATATGTAGGTGAACGATTATAAGCAAATTTTGCATGCGAAAGCTTCACAGCCCAATCCTTAATCGTCTTACTTACCAAGCCACGAAGCAAAACTCCAAGAGTTCGGTTGGTAACTTCTGTTTGCCCATCAGTTTGTGGATGGTGTGAAGTGCTAAAACACAACTTCGTACCTAGTAGCTTCCACAATGTTTTCCAGAAATAGCTCATGAACTTAGTGTCTCGATCACTCACAATAGTCTTTGGGACACCATGTAGACGCACTACTTCTTTGAAGTACAAATCAGCTACCTTTAGTGCATCATCAGTTTTATGGCATGGAATAAAATGTGCCATCTTAGAGAACCTATCCACAACAACAAATATCGAATCATTACCTCTTTGTGTACGAGGTAAACCAACTATAAAATCCATAGAAACATCCTCCCACGGATATTCTGGAACAGGTAGAGGCGTGTACAATCCTTGATGAAAAGTACTCTTTGCCTTTTGGCAAGTTGCACAACGAACAATCACGCCTTGGACATCACCCAACATCTTTGGCCAGAAAAAGTGCTCTTGAAGAATAGCCAAAGTTTTATTAATACCAAAGTGTCCAGCAATACCTCCCCCATGAGCTTCCCTCACCAAAAGCTCTCGAATAGAACACATAGGAATGCATAAACGATTCCCCTTGAATAGAAAACCATCTTGAAGTACATAAGTCCGTATAGAACCCTTGGAACATTCTTCCATTATAGGCTGAAAATCCACATCTTGATTGTAGTATTCTTTAATCAATTCAAATCCAAGCAACCTGAAATTAAGAACACCAAGCAAAGCATATCTTCTAGACAAAGCATCAGCAACCACGTTATCCTTACTTTGTTTATACTTGGAAGAAAAATTGAAAGATTGAAGGAATTCTACCCACTTTGCATGTCGTGGATTAAGCTTTTGTTGCCCATGAATGTATTTTAAAGCCTCATGATCTGAATGTAAGATGAAGTGATTAGGCCTCAAATAATGACTCCAATGATCAAGTGCGCGTACAAGGGCATAAAACTCCTTATTGTAGGTAGAATAATTAAGTTTTGCTTCCCCCAAGTTCTCACTGAAATAAGCAATGGGTCTCTTCTTTTGCACCAAAACAGCCCCAATTCCAACACCACTAGCATCACATTCCACTTCAAATGGACTAGCAAAATCTGGCAAAGCAAGGATAGGAGTTTCACACAATAATTTTTTTATACATTCAAAAGCCCTTTGAGTAGCCCCAGTCCACTCGAATCTTCCCTTCTTGATGCATTCAGTTAGAGGTGCCACAACACTACTAAAATTCTTCACAAATCGCCTATAGAATGAAGCAAGACCATGAAAAGACCTGACTTCTGAAACATTAGTGGGGATCGGCCATGACTTGATTGCTTCAACCTTTGAAGGATCCACCGAAATTCCTTCTTTTGAGACTATATAACCAAGAAAGGTCACACTGGGGACCAAGAAATAGCACTTCTCTAATTTAGCATAAAGTTTTTGTTTCCTCAATACCTCACAAACAGATCTTAAGTGCACAATATGATCATCAACATTCTTACTATAAATCAGAATATCATCCAAATAAACCACAACAAATTTACCAAGGAAAGGCTTGAGTACCTCGTTCATAAGTCTCATGAATGTGTGATGTATATATTTCTATGCAGATCAGATTCATAACGGAAAAGTAACTTTAGATTGCTTCTATAAAGAATTTAATCACCAAGAAACAAAACTAAAGGATCGATTTGCTTAGATTGCTTAAAGAAATTAATCACCCACAAACTAAACGAAATCTGGATAAGAAAGTATAAAGGAATTAACCACCAACTTCCTAGGGTTTTGCAAGTATAAAATCTCACGATTTTATTTATCAAATTCTTCTCCCTTAAAAGATTACAATATATGGGTATATATAGGCAAGGAATATAACCTTAACCTAAAACAATTAGGATTCTCAATTAGATTCAAAATCAGCTAGGAATTTGCTAATACTTGAACCCAAATTGGAAACCAATCAAAAGCCCAATCCAAATAGGAATTACATCAAAACCATATTCAACTAGAAAAATAAATCCTAAGTGCTTAAAACAAGAAAAACCCTTTCAAGTGAAAGGTAAAAACTTGCAAGCCAAAATTTACTTAATATAATTATCTAATAATAACCCCAACATAATAAATTAGCCCATGTTGATAATTAAGCTGATTATTGGCTTGATAATAGATTCCCATGAGATCAAACAGATCAGCCCTTAATGTTCATGCATCATACTCCTCTTGTTCGAAAACAATTGTCCTCAATTGTACAATAGATACATATGAATAGATTAATGTCATACTCCGCATCATTCTCCTCTCCTTTGAAAAAAACTCTTCCACGAGTTTTGTAGAATTTAAGAATCAACACACAATGAGATGATTTATCACAAAACTTGAGAACATCAAATTTCAGCCCCATGCAAAATACCTTTGGAAGAAACTTGAAGAGAAAAAATTTTGACGTTTTAGTAGTTCCCAACATGATGTCTATGCCTAGAAAATCAATGTGTCTCTTCTCTTGAATCAAAACAGCCCCAACACCATTAGCATCACACTCAACCTTGAAAGGATTAAAAAAATCTGATAAAGGTAGTGTAGGATAAATCAACAAGTTATGATGATCCTCTTGTTCCAACTCATTCCCAATACGCTTTTCATTCAAAAACAAATTCTCATTAGGTTCTTGAATTACAGTTAACGCTTCAATTTCAGAATCATGATCTTGTTCATGTTGTGCTTGCTCCTCTTCTTTGTTGATTTCTATCTCCGTGAGATAATAAGTTGCCTCAATCTCCTCAATGCCAGGCAAATTCAACATTCGAATATTATTAAAGCAGCCCTCTTGTTCATGTTCATACCCTTCGCACTTGTCACAAATCTTCTTATCTTCCATAGTTGAAGGCGTTGAGTTATCAAATTTGGGAGTAATTTCGGCACATAAATCAGCCACGTTTTGTGCAAGTATTGTTTCTTCATCAAACCCAATTGTATACTCCTCATGAGATATTGTATCTTTCTCAAAACCCTTCAAATTCAGAAACATATATTGTTCAAAATCAGTAGGTAAAAAACGTTTTTTCATTCTCACCCTGAGTGCTTCCCAAGAATCAATACGTGCTTTGCCTTCTTTTCTCCTCTTTGATTTCAGATTTTCATACCACAAATTTGCATAACCTTTAAGCTTCGATCTGGCCACTTTGAATCTCTTGTGATCATCATAATCCTTGTAGTCAAAGATTCGTTCAATACGATTCAACCATTGAATAAAATTTTCAGGATTTATATCACCATCGAAATCTGGGATATCCATACGAAAACCCCTTCTTTGATCCAATTTTGCTAAAACCTCCTTCAATTGCTCCCTTAATTCTTTGATTTCCCTATCCCTTCGCATGTTCTCAACTTGTTCTGGATTTAAACCACACATAACATTCAGTTCTTCATCCCCAAATACATTAGCCATGTTGCCTACGTTTTTATGAAGAAAACCTTTGGAAGTAGTCGCAAAACTGCCACCAAACAGATCAGCCATGTGTACCCACATTTTTTAAAGAAAACCCCCTCAAAGAAGTCGTCAAACCACCACGAAACACACCAGAATTGTTGCCCACATTTTTGAAGAAGATCTTCAAAACAAATCGCCAAACCGAGCTCTAGATACCAAGATGATGTATATATTTCTATGCAGATCAGATTCACAATGGAAAAGTAACTTTAGATTGCTTCTATAAAGAATTTAATCACCAAGAAACAAAACTAAAGGATCGATTTGCTTAGATTGCTTAAAGAAATTAATCACCCACAAACTAAACGAAATCTGGATAAGAAAGTATAAAGGAATTAACCACCAACTTCCTAGGGTTTTGCAAGTATAAAAACTCACGATTTTATTTATCAAATTCTTGTCTCTTAAAAGATTACAATATATGGGTATATATAGGCAAGGAATATAACCTTAACCTAAAACAATTAGGATTCTCAATTAGATTCAAAATCAGCTAGGAATTTGCTAATACTTGAACCCAAATTGGAAACCAATCAAAAGCCCAGTCCAAATAGGAATTACATCAAAACCATATTCAACTAGAAAAATAAATCCTACGTGCTTAAAACAAGAAAAACCCTTTCAAGTGAAAGGTAAAAACTTGCAAGTCAAAATTAACTTAATATAAATATCTAATAATAACCCCAACATAATAAATCAGCCCATGTTGGTAATTAAGCTGACTATTGGACTTGAAACATTGCCCAACCAATTTCCATGTATAGAATCGCATGAGAAGAAGTTCAAAGCCACATTTTTGTCCATGAGAACAAGCACATCAGCCCTTGTATCATCCTCCTCTTCTTCGAAAACAATTGTCCTCAATTGAGCAATATCATCATCATGAATATAAGGAGCCAAGTCCCCAACATTGAATGTTGCACTTTCACCAAACTCTCCCGGTAGTTCCAATCTGAATGCATTGTCATTGACCTTCTCCAGAATTTTAAACGGACCTTCAGACCTAGGCATAAGCTTATTCTTTCGCAAATTAGGGAACCGTTCCTTTCGCAAATGGAGCCACACTAGGTCACCCACCTTGAAGTTATGCTGCTTGCGGTGTTTGTTAGCCAATGATTTATACCTTTCATTTACTTTTTCGATCCTCGCCCGTACTTGGGAATGCAATTTTAACATTGCTTCAGCCTTTGTCTTAGCATCAACATGCACATATTCTTCTTTAGGCAAAGGAATCAGGTCAATAGGAAGCCTTGGATTCAGGCCATAAACAACCTCAAAAGGAGAGTGTTTGGTCGCATATGTAGGTGAACGATTATAAGCAAATTTTGCATGCGAAAGCTTCACAGCCCAATCCTTAATCGTCTTACTTACCAAGCCACGAAGCAAAACTCCAAGAGTTCGGTTGGTAACTTCTGTTTGCCCATCAGTTTGTGGATGGTGTGAAGTGCTAAAACACAACTTCGTACCTAGTAGCTTCCACAATGTTTTCCAGAAATAGCTCATGAACTTAGTGTCTCGATCACTCACAATAGTCTTTGGGACACCATGTAGACGCACTACTTCTTTGAAGTACAAATCAGCTACCTTTAGTGCATCATCAGTTTTATGGCATGGAATAAAATGTGCCATCTTAGAGAACCTATCCACAACAACAAATATCGAATCATTACCTCTTTGTGTACGAGGTAAACCAACTATAAAATCCATAGAAACATCCTCCCACGGATATTCTGGAACAGGTAGAGGCGTGTACAATCCTTGATGAAAAGTACTCTTTGCCTTTTGGCAAGTTGCACAACGAACAATCACGCCTTGGACATCACCCAACATCTTTGGCCAGAAAAAGTGCTCTTGAAGAATAGCCAAAGTTTTATTAATACCAAAGTGTCCAGCAATACCTCCCCCATGAGCTTCCCTCACCAAAAGCTCTCGAATAGAACACATAGGAATGCATAAACGATTCCCCTTGAATAGAAAACCATCTTGAAGTACATAAGTCCGTATAGAACCCTTGGAACATTCTTCCATTATAGGTTGAAAATCCACATCTTGATTGTAGTATTCTTTAATCAATTCAAATCCAAGCAACCTGAAATTAAGAACACCAAGCAAAGCATATCTTCTAGACAAAGCATCAGCAACCACGTTATCCTTACTTTGTTTATACTTGGAAGAAAAATTGAAAGATTGAAGGAATTCTACCCACTTTGCATGTCGTGGATTAAGCTTTTGTTGCCCATGAATGTATTTTAAAGCCTCATGATCTGAATGTAAGATGAAGTGATTAGGCCTCAAATAATGACTCCAATGATCAAGTGCGCGTACAAGGGCATAAAACTCGTTATTGTAGGTAGAATAATTAAGTTTTGCTTCCCCCAAGTTCTCACTGAAATAAGCAATGGGTCTCTTCTTTTGCACCAAAACAGCCCCAATTCCAACACCACTAGCATCACATTCCACTTCAAATGGACTAGCAAAATCTGGCAAAGCAAGGATAGGAGTTTCACACAATAATTTTTTTATACATTCAAAAGCCCTTTGAGTAGCCCCAGTCCACTCGAATCTTCCCTTCTTGATGCATTCAGTTAGAGGTGCCACAACACTACTAAAATTCTTCACAAATCGCCTATAGAATGAAGCAAGACCATGAAAAGACCTGACTTCTGAAACATTAGTGGGGATCGGCCATGACTTGATTGCTTCAACCTTTGAAGGATCCACCGAAATTCCTTCTTTTGAGACTATATAACCAAGAAAGGTCACACTGGGGACCAAGAAATAGCACTTCTCTAATTTAGCATAAAGTTTTTGTTTCCTCAATACCTCACAAACAGATCTTAAGTGCACAATATGATCATCAACATTCTTACTATAAATCAGAATATCATCCAAATAAACCACAACAAATTTACCAAGGAAAGGCTTGAGTACCTCGTTCATAAGTCTCATGAATGTGTGATGTATATATTTCTATGCAGATCAGATTCATAACGGAAAAGTAACTTTAGATTGCTTCTATAAAGAATTTAATCACCAAGAAACAAAACTAAAGGATCGATTTGCTTAGATTGCTTAAAGAAATTAATCACCCACAAACTAAACGAAATCTGGATAAGAAAGTATAAAGGAATTAACCACCAACTTCCTAGGGTTTTGCAAGTATAAAAACTCACGATTTATTTATCAAATTCTTCTCCCTTAAAAGATTACAATATATGGGTATATATAGGCAAGGAATATAACCTTAACCTAAAACAATTAGGATTCTCAATTAGATTCAAAATCAGCTAGGAATTTGCTAATACTTGAACCCAAATTGGAAACCAATCAAAAGCCCAATCCAAATAGGAATTACATCAAAACCATATTCAACTAGAAAAATAAATCCTAAGTGCTTAAAACAAGAAAAACCCTTTCAAGTGAAAGGTAAAAACTTGCAAGCCAAAATTTACTTAATATAATTATCTAATAATAACCCCAACATAATAAATTAGCCCATGTTGATAATTAAGCTGATTATTGGCTTGATAATAGATTCCCATGAGATCAAACAGATCAGCCCTTAATGTTCATGCATCATACTCCTCTTGTTCGAAAACAATTGTCCTCAATTGTACAATAGATACATATGAATAGATTAATGTCATACTCCGCATCATTCTCCTCTCCTTTGAAAAAAACTCTTCCACGAGTTTTGTAGAATTTAAGAATCAACACACAATGAGATGATTTATCACAAAACTTGAGAACATCAAATTTCAGCCCCATGCAAAATACCTTTGGAAGAAACTTGAAGAGAAAAAATTTTGACGTTTTAGTAGTTCCCAACATGATGTCTATGCCTAGAAAATCAATGTGTCTCTTCTCTTGAATCAAAACAGCCCCAACACCATTAGCATCACACTCAACCTTGAAAGGATTAAAAAAATCTGATAAAGGTAGTGTAGGATAAATCAACAAGTTATGATGATCCTCTTGTTCCAACTCATTCCCAATACGCTTTTCATTCAAAAACAAATTCTCATTAGGTTCTTGAATTACAGTTAACGCTTCAATTTCAGAATCATGATCTTGTTCATGTTGTGCTTGCTCCTCTTCTTTGTTGATTTCTATCTCCGTGAGATAATAAGTTGCCTCAATCTCCTCAATGCCAGGCAAATTCAACATTCGAATATTATTAAAGCAGCCCTCTTGTTCATGTTCATACCCTTCGCACTTGTCACAAATCTTCTTATCTTCCATAGTTGAAGGCGTTGAGTTATCAAATTTGGGAGTAATTTCGGCACATAAATCAGCCACGTTTTGTGCAAGTATTGTTTCTTCATCAAACCCAATTGTATACTCCTCATGAGATATTGTATCTTTCTCAAAACCCTTCAAATTCAGAAACATATATTGTTCAAAATCAGTAGGTAAAAAACGTTTTTTCATTCTCACCCTGAGTGCTTCCCAAGAATCAATACGTGCTTTGCCTTCTTTTCTCCTCTTTGATTTCAGATTTTCATACCACAAATTTGCATAACCTTTAAGCTTCGATCTGGCCACTTTGAATCTCTTGTGATCATCATAATCCTTGTAGTCAAAGATTCGTTCAATACGTTTCAACCATTGAATAAAATTTTCAGGATTTATATCACCATCGAAATCTGGGATATCCATACGAAAACCCCTTCTTTGATCCAATTTTGCTAAAACCTCCTTCAATTGCTCCCTTAATTCTTTGATTTCCCTATCCCTTCGCATGTTCTCAACTTGTTCTGGATTTAAACCACACATAACATTCAGTTCTTCATCCCCAAATACATTAGCCATGTTGCCTACGTTTTTATGAAGAAAACCTTTGGAAGTAGTCGCAAAACTGCCACCAAACAGATCAGCCATGTGTACCCACATTTTTTAAAGAAAACCCCCTCAAAGAAGTCGTCAAACCACCACGAAACACACCAGAATTGTTGCCCACATTTTTGAAGAAGATCTTCAAAACAAATCGCCAAACCGAGCTCTAGATACCAAGATGATGTATATATTTCTATGCAGATCAGATTCACAATGGAAAAGTAACTTTAGATTGCTTCTATAAAGAATTTAATCACCAAGAAACAAAACTAAAGGATCGATTTGCTTAGATTGCTTAAAGAAATTAATCACCCACAAACTAAACGAAATCTGGATAAGAAAGTATAAAGGAATTAACCACCAACTTCCTAGGGTTTTGCAAGTATAAAAACTCACGATTTTATTTATCAAATTCTTCTCCCTTAAAAGATTACAATATATGGGTATATATAGGCAAGGAATATAACCTTAACCTAAAACAATTAGGATTCTCAATTAGATTCAAAATCAGCTAGGAATTTGCTAATACTTGAACCCAAATTGGAAACCAATCAAAAGCCCAATCCAAATAGGAATTACATCAAAACCATATTCAACTAGAAAAATAAATCCTAAGTGCTTAAAACAAGAAAAACCCTTTCAAGTGAAAGGTAAAAACTTGCAAGCCAAAATTTACTTAATATAATTATCTAATAATAACCCCAACATAATAAATTAGCCCATGTTGATAATTAAGCTGATTATTGGCTTGATAATAGATTCCCATGAGATCAAACAAATCAGCCCTTAATGTTCATGCATCAATGTGCTAGGAGCATTAGTAAGACCAAAGGGCATGACCAGCCACTCATACAACCCGTATTTAGTCTTGAAAGCTGTTTTCCACTCATCACCTTCTCTCATTCTGATTTGATGATATCCACTTCGAAGATCAATTTTTGAAAACAATGTAGAGCCATGTAATTCATCTAGTAAATCATCTAATCTGGGAATTGGAAATCTATACTTAATGGTGATGTTATTCACTGCTCTACTATCAACGCACATGCGCCAAGTTCCATCCTTTTTAGGTACCACCAAAATAGGAACGGCACAAGGACTCATGCTCTCCCTCACATAACCCCTTTCAAGCAATTCTTCAATCTGCCTTTGGAGCTCTTTAGCCTCTTGAGGATTACACCTATAAGCCGCTTTATTTGGTAATGGAGCACCGGGAATTAGATCAATTTGATGTTCAATCCCGCGAATAGGTGGCAAACCAGGGGGTAAATTTTCAGGAAAAACATCCATAAACTCATTAAGCACACTATCCAAAATTTCAGGGGGACTAGAAGATTGTTCAGATGGAATCTTACTAGCAAACAACAAATAACCACGACCCTCTTGCTCTAATTCACGCCCAATTTGCTTCTCATTCAAGAACAAGTTCTCCTTTGGTGCTTGATGCGTAACTATAGGTTTTAAAGCTGTTCTCTTGCTTCCCACTTTAGCAATATAAACATTTGTTCTCCCATCAAATTTAACAAATCTATCATACTGCCAAGGTCTACCCAATAAAATATGACATGCATCCATATCACAAACATCACACAAAACTTCATTTTTAAATTGACCAATTTCAAAAGAGATAAGTGCTTGTTTGGTTACCTTCACGTCACTTCCATCACTTAGCCAATGCAATTTGTAGGGTTTTGGATGTGATTTTGTAGGCCAATTAAGCTTCTCAATCAAAGTTGTGGAAACTACATTGGTGCAGCTACCTGTGTCTATGATCATGTTGCATAACTTGTCTCTCACTAGAACTCTTGTCATAAATATTTTTTCCCTCTGATCACCCTCAACCGGACTTGGCTTTGCTTGCAAAATTCTTCTAGCAATCAGATTTGAGCCACGTGTTTCAGGTTCCACTTCAGAATCATAGTCTTCTTCACATTGAAATTCCTCCTTTTCTTCATTGAATTCAATATCCTTCGAAGAATAAATTTCATCAATCTCCTCAATATCATGCAAAGTCATTACACGGTTACTAGGGAAGTCCCGCATCATGTGTCCATAACCCTTGCACTTGAAGCAAATCTTTTTATCTTCTGTTGCCAAAGGCGTTGAGTTCTTCTCTTTATCCTTCTTGAAATTGTCAAATTTGGGAGTGCTTTTAGCACCAGATTGTGCCACGTTTCTAGCCTGAAATTTATTTTTCTCTTGATAGGGCTTCACATAGGCAGATTTCTTAGTCCTTGCATGCTTCTCCGCTCGTAGAGCCACTTTACACACTTCTTCAAAAGACCAATAAGGTTGTAGATCCACTTTTTCAGCAATATTCAGATTTAGACCAGCCAAAAAAGAGCAATTTTATGTTCCACTCTCTCTTCTAAATCACATAACATAGTTAATCTTTCAAATTCAGTAGTATACTCCTCAACCGAGAGTGCATCTTGCTTGAAACCTTGCAATTTCAGGAATATATCTTGCACGTAATCAGTAGGTAAAAACCGTTTTTTCATCCTCACCTTAAGGGATTCCCATGAATCAATTTTCGCCTTGCCTTCCTTTCTTCTCTTTGATTTCAGATTTTCATACCACAAATTGGCATAACCCGTAAGTTTTAATGCTGCCACTTTAAACCTCTTGCGATCATCATAATCTTTGTAATCAAAGATTCGCTCGATACGTTGCAACCATTCAAGAAATTTCTCCGGCTCCATACTACCATCAAATTCAGGAATATCCAAACGCAAACCACTATCATCATGTTTAGCTTTTTGGATCTTACGTCTTGAATCCTCTTCATCTTCTAAATCTGATATGTGTGCAGATTTTTCACTTTTATGTGGACTATGAGATGAACCTCTTCGATCCAATTTTGCTAACACCTCCTTCAATTGCTCCATTAATTCATTAATTTCCCTATCCCTTCGCATATTATGAGCTTGATCCAACGTTAAACCTCGTGAAACCTTCAATTCTTCCTCATTAGACACACCAGCCATGTTGCCCACGTTTTTGAAGAAGATCTTCAAAAAAAATCGCCAAACCTGGCTCTGATACCAAGATGATGTATATTTTCTATGCAGATCAGATTCACAACGGAAAAGTAACTTTAGATTGCTTCTATAAAGAATTTAATCACCAAGAAACAAAACTAAAGGATCGATTTGCTTAGATTGCTTAAAGAAATTAATCACCCACAAACTAAACGAAATCTGGATAAGAAAGTATAAAGGAATTAACCACCAACTTCCTAGGGTTTTGCAAGTATAAAAACTCACGATTTTATTTATCAAATTCTTGTCTCTTAAAAGATTACAATATATGGGTATATATAGGCAAGGAATATAACCTTAACCTAAAACAATTAGGATTCTCAATTAGATTCAAAATCAGCTAGGAATTTGCTAATACTTGAACCCAAATTGGAAACCAATCAAAAGCCCAGTCCAAATAGGAATTACATCAAAACCATATTCAACTAGAAAAATAAATCCTACGTGCTTAAAACAAGAAAAACCCTTTCAAGTGAAAGGTAAAAACTTGCAAGTCAAAATTAACTTAATATAAATATCTAATAATAACCCCAACATAATAAATCAGCCCATGTTGGTAATTAAGCTGACTATTGGACTTGAAACATTGCCCAACCAATTTCCATGTATAGAATCGCATGAGAAGAAGTCCAAAGCCACATTTTTGTCCATGAGAACAAGCACATCAGCCCCTGTATCATAAGCTTCATTCTTGAATCCGTTGAAGATGGAAACAACATAACTCTTCTGGGACCATTCTTGGCTCATTTGAACATCAACCTAATTCGTAACAACATGTGGCTTCATTCTTGACTCGTTCGAACATGGAAACAACATGTGGCTTCATTCTTGACTCATTTGAATATGGAAACAACTTGTAAACTCTTGTATGATCATTCTTGACTCGTTCGAACTTGCAAACAAGTTGTAGCTTCATTCTTGACTCATTTGAACAGGGAAAAAACTTGTAAACTCTTCTAACGTCATTCTTGACTTGTTCGAAATTGTAAACAACTTGTAGCTTCATTTTTGACTCGTTTATCATGGAAACAACTTGTAAACTCTTGTAGGACCATTCTTGGCTCATTTGAACGTGAAACCAATTCGTAACAATTTGAGGCTTCATTCTTGACTCGTTCGAACATGGAAATAACTTGTAGCTTCATCTTGACTTGTTTGAACTTGGAAACAACTTGTAACCTCTTATAGCATTATTTTTGACTCGTTCGAGCTTGGAAATAATTTATAGCTTCATTCTCGACTCGTTTAATAACCTGTAGCTTCATTCTTGACCCGTTTGAACTTGGAAACTACTTGTAAACTCTTGTAGCATCTTTCTTGACTCGTTCGAACTTGTATCTTCATTATTGACTCGTTTGCACATGGAAACAACTTGAAAACTCATGTAGGACCATTCTTGGCTTATTTTAACATGAAACGAATTCGTAAGCTTCATTCTTGACTCCGTTGAAGATAGAAACAACATAACTCTTCTGGGACCATTCTTGGCTCATTTGAACATGAAACCAATTCGTAACAATTTGAGACTTCATTCTTGACTCGTTCGAACATGGAAATAACTTGTAGCTTCATCTTGACTTGTTTGAACTTGGAAACAACTTCTAACCTCTTGTAGCATTATTCTTGACTCGTTCGAGCTTGGAAATAATTTATAGCTTCATTCTCGACTCGTTTAACCGTGAAAACAACTTGTAGCTTCATTCTTGACCCGTTTGAACTTGGAAACTACTTGTAAACTCTTGTAGCATCTTTCTTGACTCGTTCGAACTTGTATCTTCATTATTGACTCGTTTGCACATGGAAACAACTTGAAAACTCATGTAGGACCATTCCTGGCATATTTTAACACGAAAAGAATTCGTAAGCTTCATTCGTGAATCCGTTGAAGATGGAAACAACATAACTCTTCTGGGACCATTCTTGGCTCATTTGAACATGAACCTAATTCGTAACAACATGTGGCTTCATTCTTGACTCGTTCGAACATGGAAACAACATGTGGCTTCATTCTTGACTCATTTGAATATGGAAACAACTTGTAAACTCTTGTATGATCATTCTTGACTCGTTCGAACTTGCAAACAAGTTGTAGCTTCATTCTTGACTCATTTGAACAGGGAAAAAACTTGTAAACTCTTCTAGCGTCATTCTTGACTTGTTCGAAATTGTAAACAACTTATAGCTTCATTTTTGACGAATTCGTAAGCTTCATTCTTGACTCCGTTGAAGATAGAAACAACATAACTCTTCTGGGACCATTCTTGGCTCATTTGAACATGAAACCAATTCGTAACAATTTGAGGCTTCATTCTTGACTCGTTCGAACATGGAAATAACTTGTAGCTTCATCTTGACTTGTTTGAACTTGGAAACAACTTGTAACCTCTTGTAGCATTATTCTTGACTCGTTCGAGCTTGGAAATAATTTATAGCTTCATTCTCGACTCGTTTAACCGTGAAAACAACTTGTAGCTTCATTCTTGACCCGTTTGAACTTGGAAACTACTTGTAAACTCTTGTAGCATCTTTCTTGACTCGTTCGAACTTGTATCTTCATTATTGACTCGTTTGCACATGGAAACAACTTGAAAACTCATGTAGGACCATTCCTGGCTTATTTTAACATGAAACGAATTCGTAAGCTTCATTCTTGACTCCGTTGAAGATAGAAACAACATAACTCTTCTGGGACCATTCTTGGCTCATTTGAACATGAAACCAATTCGTAACAATTTGAGACTTCATTCTTGACTCGTTCGAACATGGAAATAACTTGTAGCTTCATCTTGACTTGTTTGAACTTGGAAACAACTTCTAACCTCTTGTAGCATTATTCTTGACTCGTTCGAGCTTGGAAATAATTTATAGCTTCATTCTCGACTCGTTTAACCGTGAAAACAACTTGTAGCTTCATTCTTGACCCGTTTGAACTTGGAAACTACTTGTAAACTCTTGTAGCATCTTTCTTGACTCGTTCGAACTTGTATCTTCATTATTGACTCGTTTGCACATGGAAACAACTTGAAAACTCATGTAGGACCATTCCTGGCATATTTTAACACGAAACGAATTCGTAAGCTTCATTCTTGAATCCGTTGAAGATGGAAACAACATAACTCTTCTGGGACCATTCTTGGCTCATTTGAACATGAACCTAATTCGTAACAACATGTGGCTTCATTCTTGACTCGTTCGAACATGGAAACAACATGTGGCTTCATTCTTGATTCATTTGAATATGGAAACAACTTGTAAACTCTTGTATGATCATTCTTGACTCGTTCGAACTTGCAAACAAGTTATAGCTTCATTCTTGACTCATTTGAATAGGGAAAAAACTTATAAACTCTTCTAGCGTCATTCTTGACTTGTTCGAAATTGTAAACAACTTATAGCTTCATTTTTGACTCGTTTATCATGGAAACAACTTGTAAACTCTTGTAGGGCCATTCTTGGCTCTTTTGAACATGAAACCAATTCGTAACAATTTGAGGTTTCATTCTTGACTCGTTCAAACATGGAAATAACTTGTAGCTTCATCTTGACTTCTTTAAACATGGAAACAACTTGTAACCTCTTGTAGCATTATTCTTGACTCGTTCGAGCTTGGAAACAACTTATAGTTTCATTCTCGACTAGTTTAACCGTGAAAACAAATTGTGGCTTCATTCTTGACCCGTTTGAACTTGGAAACTACTTGTAAACTCTTGTAGCATCTTTCTTGACTCGTTCGAACTTGTATCTTCATTATTGACTCGTTTGCACATGGAAACAACTTGAAAACTTATGTAGGACCATTCTTGGCTTATTTTAACATGAAACGAATTCGTAAGCTTCATTCTTGACTCCGTTGAAGATAGAAACAACATAACTCTTCTGGGACCATTCTTGGCTCATTTGAACATGAAACCAATTCGTAACAATTTGAGGCTTCATTCTTGACTCGTTCGAACATGGAAATAACTTGTAGCATCATCTTGACTTGTTTGAACTTGGAAACAACTTGTAACCTCTTGTAGCATTATTCTTGACTCGTTCGAGCTTGGAAATAATTTATAGCTTCATTCTCGACTCGTTTAACCGTGAAAACAACTTGTAGCTTCATTCTTGACCCGTTTGAACTTGGAAACTACTTGTAAACTCTTGTAGCATCTTTCTTGACTCGTTCGAACTTGTATCTTCTTTATTGACTCGTTTGCACATGGAAACAACTTGAAAACTCAAGTAGGACCATTCCTGGCATATTTTAACACGAAAAGAATTCGTAAGCTTCATTCTTGAATCCGTTGAAGATGGAAACAACATAACTCTTCTGGGACCATTCTTGGCTCATTTGAACATGAACCTAATTCGTAACAACATGTGGCTTCATTCTTGACTCGTTCGAACATGGAAACAACATGTGGCTTCATTCTTGACTCATTTGAATATGGAAACAACTTGTAAACTCTTGTATGATCATTCTTGACTCGTTCGAACTTGCAAACAAGTTGTAGCTTCATTCTTGACTCATTTGAACAGGGAAAAAACTTGTAAACTCTTCTAGCGTCATTCTTGACTTGTTCGAAATTGTAAACAACTTATAGCTTCATTTTTGACGAATTCGTAAGCTTCATTCTTGACTCCGTTGAAGATAGAAACAACATAACTCTTCTGGGACCATTCTTGGCTCATTTGAACATGAAACCAATTCGTAACAATTTGAGGCTTCATTCTTGACTCGTTCGAACATGGAAATAACTTGTAGCATCATCTTGACTTGTTTGAACTTGGAAACAACTTGTAACCTCTTGTAGCATTATTCTTGACTCGTTCGAGCTTGGAAATAATTTATAGCTTCATTCTCGACTCGTTTAACCGTGAAAACAACTTGTAGCTTCATTCTTGACCCGTTTGAACTTGGAAACTACTTGTAAACTCTTGTAGCATCTTTCTTGACTCGTTCGAACTTGTATCTTCATTATTGACTCGTTTGCACATGGAAACAACTTGAAAACTCATGTAGGACCATTCCTGGCATATTTTAACACGAAACGAATTCGTAAGCTTCATTCTTGAATCCGTTGAAGATGGAAACAACATAACTCTTCTGGGACCATTCTTGGCTCATTTGAACATGAACCTAATTCGTAACAACATGTGGCTTCATTCTTGACTCGTTCGAACATGGAAACAACATGTGGCTTCATTCTTGATTCATTTGAATATGGAAACAACTTGTAAACTCTTGTATGATCATTCTTGACTCGTTCGAACTTGCAAACAAGTTATAGCTTCATTCTTGACTCATTTGAATAGGGAAAAAACTTATAAACTCTTCTAGCGTCATTCTTGACTTGTTCGAAATTGTAAACAACTTATAGCTTCATTTTTGACTCGTTTATCATGGAAACAACTTGTAAACTCTTGTAGGGCCATTCTTGGCTCTTTTGAACATGAAACCAATTCGTAACAATTTGAGGTTTCATTCTTGACTCGTTCAAACATGGAAATAACTTGTAGCTTCATCTTGACTTCTTTAAACATGGAAACAACTTGTAACCTCTTGTAGCATTATTCTTGACTCGTTCGAGCTTGGAAACAACTTATAGTTTCATTCTCGACTAGTTTAACCGTGAAAACAAATTGTGGCTTCATTCTTGACCCGTTTGAACTTGGAAACTACTTGTAAACTCTTGTAGCATCTTTCTTGACTCGTTCGAACTTGTATCTTCATTATTGACTCGTTTGCACATGGAAACAACTTGAAAACTTATGTAGGACCATTCTTGGCTTATTTTAACATGAAACGAATTCGTAAGCTTCATTCTTGACTCCGTTGAAGATAGAAACAACATAACTCTTCTGGGACCATTCTTGGCTCATTTGAACATGAAACCAATTCGTAACAATTTGAGGCTTCATTCTTGACTCGTTCGAACATGGAAATAACTTGTAGCATCATCTTGACTTGTTTGAACTTGGAAACAACTTGTAACCTCTTGTAGCATTATTCTTGACTCGTTCGAGCTTGGAAATAATTTATAGCTTCATTCTCGACTCGTTTAACCGTGAAAACAACTTGTAGCTTCATTCTTGACCCGTTTGAACTTGGAAACTACTTGTAAACTCTTGTAGCATCTTTCTTGACTCGTTCGAACTTGTATCTTCATTATTGACTCGTTTGCACATGGAAACAACTTGAAAACTCAAGTAGGACCATTCCTGGCATATTTTAACACGAAAAGAATTCGTAAGCTTCATTCTTGAATCCGTTGAAGATGGAAACAACATAACTCTTCTGGGACCATTCTTGGCTCATTTGAACATGAACCTAATTCGTAACAACATGTGGCTTCATTCTTGACTCGTTCGAACATGGAAACAACATGTGGCTTCATTCTTGACTCATTTGAATATGGAAACAACTTGTAAACTCTTGTATGATCATTCTTGACTCGTTCGAACTTGCAAACAAGTTGTAGCTTCATTCTTGACTCATTTGAACAGGGAAAAAACTTGTAAACTCTTCTAGCGTCATTCTTGACTTGTTCGAAATTGTAAACAACTTATAGCTTCATTTTTGACGAATTCGTAAGCTTCATTCTTGACTCCGTTGAAGATAGAAACAACATAACTCTTCTGGGACCATTCTTGGCTCATTTGAACATGAAACCAATTCGTAACAATTTGAGGCTTCATTCTTGACTCGTTCGAACATGGAAATAACTTGTAGCTTCATCTTGACTTGTTTGAACTTGGAAACAACTTGTAACCTCTTGTAGCATTATTCTTGACTCGTTCGAGCTTGGAAATAATTTATAGCTTCATTCTCGACTCGTTTAACCGTGAAAACAACTTGTAGCTTCATTCTTGACCCGTTTGAACTTGGAAACTACTTGTAAACTCTTGTAGCATCTTTCTTGACTCGTTCGAACTTGTATCTTCATTATTGACTCGTTTGCACATGGAAACAACTTGAAAACTCATGTAGGACCATTCCTGGCTTATTTTAACATGAAACGAATTCGTAAGCTTCATTCTTGACTCCGTTGAAGATAGAAACAACATAACTCTTCTGGGACCATTCTTGGCTCATTTGAACATGAAACCAATTCGTAACAATTTGAGACTTCATTCTTGACTCGTTCGAACATGGAAATAACTTGTAGCTTCATCTTGACTTGTTTGAACTTGGAAACAACTTCTAACCTCTTGTAGCATTATTCTTGACTCGTTCGAGCTTGGAAATAATTTATAGCTTCATTCTCGACTCGTTTAACCGTGAAAACAACTTGTAGCTTCATTCTTGACCCGTTTGAACTTGGAAACTACTTGTAAACTCTTGTAGCATCTTTCTTGACTCGTTCGAACTTGTATCTTCATTATTGACTCGTTTGCACATGGAAACAACTTGAAAACTCATGTAGGACCATTCCTGGCATATTTTAACACGAAACGAATTCGTAAGCTTCATTCTTGAATCCGTTGAAGATGGAAACAACATAACTCTTCTGGGACCATTCTTGGCTCATTTGAACATGAACCTAATTCGTAACAACATGTGGCTTCATTCTTGACTCGTTCGAACATGGAAACAACATGTGGCTTCATTCTTGATTCATTTGAATATGGAAACAACTTGTAAACTCTTGTATGATCATTCTTGACTCGTTCGAACTTGCAAACAAGTTATAGCTTCATTCTTGACTCATTTGAATAGGGAAAAAACTTATAAACTCTTCTAGCGTCATTCTTGACTTGTTCGAAATTGTAAACAACTTATAGCTTCATTTTTGACTCGTTTATCATGGAAACAACTTGTAAACTCTTGTAGGGCCATTCTTGGCTCTTTTGAACATGAAACCAATTCGTAACAATTTGAGGTTTCATTCTTGACTCGTTCAAACATGGAAATAACTTGTAGCTTCATCTTGACTTCTTTAAACATGGAAACAACTTGTAACCTCTTGTAGCATTATTCTTGACTCGTTCGAGCTTGGAAACAACTTATAGTTTCATTCTCGACTAGTTTAACCGTGAAAACAAATTGTGGCTTCATTCTTGACCCGTTTGAACTTGGAAACTACTTGTAAACTCTTGTAGCATCTTTCTTGACTCGTTCGAACTTGTATCTTCATTATTGACTCGTTTGCACATGGAAACAACTTGAAAACTTATGTAGGACCATTCTTGGCTTATTTTAACATGAAACGAATTCGTAAGCTTCATTCTTGACTCCGTTGAAGATAGAAACAACATAACTCTTCTGGGACCATTCTTGGCTCATTTGAACATGAAACCAATTCGTAACAATTTGAGGCTTCATTCTTGACTCGTTCGAACATGGAAATAACTTGTAGCATCATCTTGACTTGTTTGAACTTGGAAACAACTTGTAACCTCTTGTAGCATTATTCTTGACTCGTTCGAGCTTGGAAATAATTTATAGCTTCATTCTCGACTCGTTTAACCGTGAAAACAACTTGTAGCTTCATTCTTGACCCGTTTGAACTTGGAAACTACTTGTAAACTCTTGTAGCATCTTTCTTGACTCGTTCGAACTTGTATCTTCTTTATTGACTCGTTTGCACATGGAAACAACTTGAAAACTCAAGTAGGACCATTCCTGGCATATTTTAACACGAAAAGAATTCGTAAGCTTCATTCTTGAATCCGTTGAAGATGGAAACAACATAACTCTTCTGGGACCATTCTTGGCTCATTTGAACATGAACCTAATTCGTAACAACATGTGGCTTCATTCTTGACTCGTTCGAACATGGAAACAACATGTGGCTTCATTCTTGACTCATTTGAATATGGAAACAACTTGTAAACTCTTGTATGATCATTCTTGACTCGTTCGAACTTGCAAACAAGTTGTAGCTTCATTCTTGACTCATTTGAACAGGGAAAAAACTTGTAAACTCTTCTAGCGTCATTCTTGACTTGTTCGAAATTGTAAACAACTTATAGCTTCATTTTTGACGAATTCGTAAGCTTCATTCTTGACTCCGTTGAAGATAGAAACAACATAACTCTTCTGGGACCATTCTTGGCTCATTTGAACATGAAACCAATTCGTAACAATTTGAGGCTTCATTCTTGACTCGTTCGAACATGGAAATAACTTGTAGCATCATCTTGACTAGTTTGAACTTGGAAACAACTTGTAACCTCTTGTAGCATTATTCTTGACTCGTTCGAGCTTGGAAATAATTTATAGCTTCATTCTCGACTCGTTTAACCGTGAAAACAACTTGTAGCTTCATTCTTGACCCGTTTGAACTTGGAAACTACTTGTAAACTCTTGTAGCATCTTTCTTGACTCGTTCGAACTTGTATCTTCTTTATTGACTCGTTTGCACATGGAAACAACTTGAAAACTCAAGTAGGACCATTCCTGGCATATTTTAACACGAAAAGAATTCGTAAGCTTCATTCTTGAATCCGTTGAAGATGGAAACAACATAACTCTTCTGGGACCATTCTTGGCTCATTTGAACATGAACCTAATTCGTAACAACATGTGGCTTCATTCTTGACTCGTTCGAACATGGAAACAACATGTGGCTTCATTCTTGACTCATTTGAATATGGAAACAACTTGTAAACTCTTGTATGATCATTCTTGACTCGTTCGAACTTGCAAACAAGTTGTAGCTTCATTCTTGACTCATTTGAACAGGGAAAAAACTTGTAAACTCTTCTAGCGTCATTCTTGACTTGTTCGAAATTGTAAACAACTTATAGCTTCATTTTTGACGAATTCGTAAGCTTCATTCTTGACTCCGTTGAAGATAGAAACAACATAACTCTTCTGGGACCATTCTTGGCTCATTTGAACATGAAACCAATTCGTAACAATTTGAGGCTTCATTCTTGACTCGTTCGAACATGGAAATAACTTGTAGCTTCATCTTGACTTGTTTGAACTTGGAAACAACTTGTAACCTCTTGTAGCATTATTCTTGACTCGTTCGAGCTTGGAAATAATTTATAGCTTCATTCTCGACTCGTTTAACCGTGAAAACAACTTGTAGCTTCATTCTTGACCCGTTTGAACTTGGAAACTACTTGTAAACTCTTGTAGCATCTTTCTTGACTCGTTCGAACTTGTATCTTCATTATTGACTCGTTTGCACATGGAAACAACTTGAAAACTCATGTAGGACCATTCCTGGCTTATTTTAACATGAAACGAATTCGTAAGCTTCATTCTTGACTCCGTTGAAGATAGAAACAACATAACTCTTCTGGGACCATTCTTGGCTCTTTTGAACATGAAACCAATTCGTAACAATTTGAGGCTTCATTCTTGACTCGTTCGAACATGGAAATAACTTGTGGCTTCATCTTGACTACTTTGAACATGGAAACAACTTGTAACCTCTTGTAGCATTTTTCTTGACTCGTTCGAGCTTGGAAACAACTTATAGTTTCATTCTCGACTAGTTTAACCGTGAAAACAAATTGTAGCTTCATTCTTGACCCGTTTGAACTTGGAAACTACTTGTAAACTCTTTTAGCATCTTTCTTGACTCGTTCGAACTTGTATCTTCATTATTGACTCGTTTGCACATGGAAACAATTTGAAAACTCATGTAGGACCATTCTTGGCTTATTTTAACATGAAACGAATTCGTAAGCTTCATTCTTGACTCCGTTGAAGATAGAAACAACATAACTCTTCTGGGACCATTCTTGGCTCTTTTGAACATGAAACCAATTCGTAACAATTTGAGGTTTCATTCTTGACTCGTTCGAACATGGAAATAACTTGTAGCTTCATCTTGACTTCTTTGAACATGGAAACAACTTGTAACCTCTTGTAGCATTATTCTTGACTCGTTCGAGCTTGGAAACAACTTATAGTTTCATTTTCGACTAGTTTAACCGTGAAAACAACTTGTAGCTTCATTCTTGACCCGTTTGAACTTGGAAACTACTTGTAAACTCTTGTAGCATCTTTCTTGACTCGTTCGAACTTGTATCTTCATTATTGACTCGTTTGCACATGGAAACAACTTGAAAACTCATGTAGGACCATTCTTTGCTTATTTTAACATGAAACGAATTCGTAAGCTTCATTCTTGACTCCGTTGAAGATTGAAACAACATAACTCTTCTGGGACACTTCTTGGCTCATTTGAACATGAAACCAATTCGTAACAATTTGAGGCTTCATTCTTGACTCGTTCGAACATGGAAATAACTTGTAGCTTCATCTTGACTCGTTTGAACTTGGAAACAACTTGTAACCTCTTGTAGCATTATTCTTGACTCGTTCGAGCTTGGAAATAATTTATAGCTTCATTCTCGACTCGTTTAACCGTGAAAACAACTTGTAGCTTCATTCTTGACCCGTTTGAACTTAGAAACTACTTGTAAACTCTTGTAGCATCTTTCTTGACTCGTTCGATCTTGTATCTTCATTATTGACTCGTTTGAACATGGAAACTACTTGAAAACTCATGTAGGACCATTCTTGGCTTATTTTAACATGAAACGAATTCGTAAGCTTCATTCTTGACTCCGTTGAAGATAGAAACAACATAACTCTTCTGGGACCATTCTTGGCTCATTTGAACATGAACCTAATTCGTAACAATATGTGGCTTCATTCTTTACTCGTTCGAACATGGAAACAACATGTGGCTTCATTCTTGACTCGTTCGAACATGGAAACAACATGTGGCTTCATTCTTGACTCATTTGAACATGAACCTAATTCGTAACAACATGCGGCTTCATTCTTTACTCGTTCGAACATGGAAATAACTTATAGCTTCATTCTCGTCTACTTTAACCGTGAAAACAACTTGTAGCTTCATTCTTGACCCGTTTGAACTTGGAAACTACTTGTAAACTCTTGTAGCATCTTTCTTGACTCGTTCGAACTTGTATCTTCATTATTGACTCGTCTGCACATGGAAACAACTTGTAAACTCATGTAGGACCATTCTTTGCTTATTTTAACATGTAACGAATTCGTAAGCTTCATTCTTGACTCCATTGAACGTGGAAACAACATAACTCTTCAGGGACCATTCTTGGCTCGTTTGAACATGAACCTAATCCGTAAAAATTTGAGGCTTCATTCTTGACACGTTCGAACATGGAAACAAGTTTGGCTTCATTCTTGACTCATTTGAATATGGAAACAACTAGTAAACTCTTGTATGATCGTTCTTGACTCGTTCGAACTTTCAAACAAGTTGTAGCTTCATTCTTGACTCATTTGAACAGGGAAAAAACTTGTAAACTCTTCTAGCGTCATTCTTGACTTGTTCGAACTTGTAAACAACTTATAGCTTCATTTTTGACTCGTTTATCATCGAAACAACTTGTAAACTCTTGTAGGACCATTCTTGACTCATTTGAACAGGAAACCAATTCATAACAATTTGAGGCTTCATTCTTGACTCGTTCGAACATGGATTTTGTAGCTTCATCTTGACTTGTTTGAACTTGGAAACAACTTGTAACCTCTTGTAGCATTATTCTTGACTCGTTCGAGCTTGGAAACAACTTATAGCTTCAGTCTCGACTCGTTTAACCGTGAAAACAACTTGTAGCTTCATTCTTGACCCGTTTGAACTTGGAAACTATTTGTAAACTCTTGTAGCATCTTTCTTGACTCGTTCGAACTTGTATCTTCATTATTGACACGTTTGCACATGGAAACAACTTGTAAACTCATGTAGGACCATTCTCGACTTATTTTAACATGAAACGAATTCGTAAGCTTCATTCTAGACTCATTTGAATATGGAAATAACTTGTGGCTTCATTCTTGACTCATTTTAATATGGAAACAGCTTGTAAACTCTTGTATGATCATTCTTGACTAGTTCGAACTTGGAAACAAGTTGTAGCTTCATTCTTGACTCATTTGAACATGGAAACAACTTGTAAACTCTTTTAGGATCATTCTTGGCTCATTTGAATATGAAACCAATTTGTAACAATTTGAGGCTTCATTCTTGACTCGTTCGAACATGAAAATAACTTGTAGCTTCATCATGACTTGTTTGAACATGGAAACAACATGTAACCTCTTGTAGCATTATTATTGCCTCGTCCGAGCTTGGAAACAACTTATAGCTTCATTCTCGACACGTTTAACCGTGAAAACAACTTATAGCTTCATTCTTGACCCGTTTGAACTTGGAAACTACTTGTAAACTCTTGTAGCATCTTTCTTGACTCGTTCAAACTTGTATCTTCATTATTGACTCGTTAGCACATGGAAACAACTTGTAAACTCATGTAAGACCATACTTGGCTTATTTTAACATGAAACGAATTCGTAAGCTTCATTCTTAACTCCGTTGAACATGGAAACAACATAACTTGTAAACTCTTCTAGCGTCATTCTTGACTTGTTCGAACTTGTAAACAAGTTATAGCTTCATTTTTGACTCGTTTATCACGGAAACAACTTGTAAACTCTTGTAGGACCATTCTTGGCTCATTTGAACATGAAACCAATTCGTAACAATTTGAGGCTTCATTCTTGACTCGTTCGAACATGGAAATAACTTGTAGCTTCATCTTGACGTGTTTGAACATGGAAACAACTTGTAACCTCTTGTAGCATTATTCTTGACTCGTTCGAGCTTGGAAACAACTTATAGCTTCATTCTCGACTAGTTTAACCGTGAAAACAACTTGTAGCTTCATTCTTGACCCGTTTGAACTTGGAAACTACTTGTAAACTCTTGTAGCATCTTTCTTGACTCGTTCGAACTTGTATCTTCATTATTGACTCGTTTGCACATGGAAACAACTTGAAAACTCATGTAGGACCATTCTTGGCATATTTTAACACGAAACGAATTCGTAAGCTTCATTCTTGAATCCGTTGAAGATGGAAACAACATAACTCTTCTGGGACCATTCTTGGCTCATTTGAACATGAACCTAATTCGTAACAACATGTGGCTTCATTCTTGACTCGTTCGAACATGGAAACAACATGTGGCTTCATTCTTGACTCATTTGAATATGGAAACAACTTGTAAACTCTTGTATGATCATTCTTGACTCGTTCGAACTTGCAAACAAGTTGTAGCTTCATTCTGGACTCATTTAAACAGGGAAAAAACTTGTAAACTCTTCTAGCGTCATTCTTGACTTGTTCGAACTTATGAACAACTTATAGCTTCATTTTTGATTCGTTTATCATGGAAACAACTTGTAAACTCTTGTAGGACCATTCTTGGCTCATTTGAACATGAAACCAATTCGTAACAATTTGAGGCTTCATTCTTGACACGTTCGAACATGGAAACAACTTTGGCTTCATTCTTGACTCATTTGAATATGGAAACAACTTGTAAACTCTTGTATGATCATTCTTGACTCGTTCGAACTTGCAAACAAGTTGTAGCTTCATTCTTGACTCATTTGAACAGGGAAAAAACTTGTAAACTCTTCTAGCGTCATTCTTGACTTGTTCGAACTTGTGAACAACTTATAGCTTCATTTTTGACTCGTTTATCACGGAAACAACTTGTAAACTCTTGTAGGACCATTCTTGGCTCATTTGAACATGAAACCAATTCGTAACAATTTGAGGCTTCATTCTTGACTCGTTCGAACATGGAAATAACTTGTAGCTTCATCTTGACGTGTTTGAACATGGAAACAACTTGTAACCTCTTGTAGCATTATTCTTGACTCGTTCGAGCTTGGAAACAACTTATAGCTTCATTCTCGACTAGTTTAACCGTGAAAACAACTTGTAGCTTCATTCTTGACCCGTTTGAATATGGAAACAACTTGTAAACTCTTGTATGATCATTCTTGACTCGTTCGAACTTGAAAACAAGTTGTAGCTTCATTTTTGACTCATTTGAACATGGAAACAACTTGTAAACTCTTTTAGGATCATTCTTGGCTCATTTGAATATGAAACCAATTTGTAACAATTTGAGGCTTCATTCTTGACTCATTCGAACATGAAAATAACTTGTAGCTTCATCATGACTTGTTTGAACATGGAAACAACATGTAACCTCTTGTAGCATTATTATTGCCTCGTCCGAGCTTGGAAACAACTTATAGCTTCATTCTCGACACGTTTAACCGTGAAAACAACTTATAGCTTCATTCTTGACCCGTTTGAACTTGGAAACTACTTGTAAACTCTTGTAGCATCTTTCTTGACTCGTTCGAACTTGTATCTTCATTATTGACTCGTTTGCACATGGAAACAACTTGAAAACTCATGTAGGACCATTCTTGGCATATTTTAACACGAAACGAATTCGTAAGCTTCATTCTTGAATCCGTTGAAGATGGAAACAACATAACTCTTCTGGGACCATTCTTGGCTCATTTGAACATGAACCTAATTCGTAACAACATGTGGCTTCATTCTTGACTCGTTCGAACATGGAAACAACATGTGGCTTCATTCTTGACTCATTTGAATATGGAAACAACTTGTAAACTCTTGTATGATCATTCTTGACTCGTTCGAACTTGCAAACAAGTTGTAGCTTCATTCTGGACTCATTTAAACAGGGAAAAAACTTGTAAACTCTTCTAGCGTCATTCTTGACTTGTTCGAACTTATGAACAACTTATAGCTTCATTTTTGATTCGTTTATCATGGAAACAACTTGTAAACTCTTGTAGGACCATTCTTGGCTCATTTGAACATGAAACCAATTCGTAACAATTTGAGGCTTCATTCTTGACTCGTTCGAACATGGAAATAACTTGTAGCTTCATCTTGACGTGTTTGAACATGGAAACAACTTGTAACCTCTTGTAGCATTATTCTTGACTCGTTCGAGCTTGGAAACAACTTATAGCTTCATTCTCGACTAGTTTAACCGTGAAAACAACTTGTAGCTTCATTCTTGACCCGTTTGAACTTGGAAACTACTTGTAAACTCTTGTAGCATCTTTCTTGACTCGTTCGAACTTGTATCTTCATTATTGACTCGTTTGCACATGGAAACAACTTGAAAACTCATGTAGGACCATTCTTGGCATATTTTAACACGAAACGAATTCGTAAGCTTCATTCTTGAATCCGTTGAAGATGGAAACAACATAACTCTTCTGGGACCATTCTTGGCTCATTTGAACATGAACCTAATTCGTAACAACATGTGGCTTCATTCTTGACTCGTTCGAACATGGAAACAACATGTGGCTTCATTCTTGACTCATTTGAATATGGAAACAACTTGTAAACTCTTGTATGATCATTCTTGACTCGTTCGAACTTGCAAACAAGTTGTAGCTTCATTCTGGACTCATTTAAACAGGGAAAAAACTTGTAAACTCTTCTAGCGTCATTCTTGACTTGTTCGAACTTATGAACAACTTATAGCTTCATTTTTGATTCGTTTATCATGGAAACAACTTGTAAACTCTTGTAGGACCATTCTTGGCTCATTTGAACATGAAACCAATTCGTAACAATTTGAGGCTTCATTCTTGACACGTTCGAACATGGAAACAACTTTGGCTTCATTCTTGACTCATTTGAATATGGAAACAACTTGTAAACTCTTGTATGATCATTCTCGACTAGTTTAACCGTGAAAACAACTTGTAGCTTCATTCTTGACCCGTTTGAATATGGAAACAACTTGTAAACTCTTGTATGATCATTCTTGACTCGTTCGAACTTGAAAACAAGTTGTAGCTTCATTTTTGACTCATTTGAACATGGAAACAACTTGTAAACTCTTTTAGGATCATTCTTGGCTCATTTGAATATGAAACCAATTTGTAACAATTTGAGGCTTCATTCTTGACTCATTCGAACATGAAAATAACTTGTAGCTTCATCATGACTTGTTTGAACATGGAAACAACATGTAACCTCTTGTAGCATTATTATTGCCTCGTCCGAGCTTGGAAACAACTTATAGCTTCATTCTCGACACGTTTAACCGTGAAAACAACTTATAGCTTCATTCTTGACCCGTTTGAACTTGGAAACTACTTGTAAACTCTTGTAGCATCTTTCTTGACTCGTTCGAACTTGTATCTTCATTATTGACTCGTTTGCACATGGAAACAACTTGAAAACTCATGTAGGACCATTCTTGGCATATTTTAACACGAAACGAATTCGTAAGCTTCATTCTTGAATCCGTTGAAGATGGAAACAACATAACTCTTCTGGGACCATTCTTGGCTCATTTGAACATGAACCTAATTCGTAACAACATGTGGCTTCATTCTTGACTCGTTCGAACATGGAAACAACATGTGGCTTCATTCTTGACTCATTTGAATATGGAAACAACTTGTAAACTCTTGTATGATCATTCTTGACTCGTTCGAACTTGCAAACAAGTTGTAGCTTCATTCTGGACTCATTTAAACAGGGAAAAAACTTGTAAACTCTTCTAGCGTCATTCTTGACTTGTTCGAACTTATGAACAACTTATAGCTTCATTTTTGATTCGTTTATCATGGAAACAACTTGTAAACTCTTGTAGGACCATTCTTGGCTCATTTGAACATGAAACCAATTCGTAACAATTTGAGGCTTCATTCTTGACTCGTTCGAACATGGAAATAACTTGTAGCTTCATCTTGACGTGTTTGAACATGGAAACAACTTGTAACCTCTTGTAGCATTATTCTTGACTCGTTCGAGCTTGGAAACAACTTATAGCTTCATTCTCGACTAGTTTAACCGTGAAAACAACTTGTAGCTTCATTCTTGACCCGTTTGAACTTGGAAACTACTTGTAAACTCTTGTAGCATCTTTCTTGACTCGTTCGAACTTGTATCTTCATTATTGACTCGTTTGCACATGGAAACAACTTGAAAACTCATGTAGGACCATTCTTGGCATATTTTAACACGAAACGAATTCGTAAGCTTCATTCTTGAATCCGTTGAAGATGGAAACAACATAACTCTTCTGGGACCATTCTTGGCTCATTTGAACATGAACCTAATTCGTAACAACATGTGGCTTCATTCTTGACTCGTTCGAACATGGAAACAACATGTGGCTTCATTCTTGACTCATTTGAATATGGAAACAACTTGTAAACTCTTGTATGATCATTCTTGACTCGTTCGAACTTGCAAACAAGTTGTAGCTTCATTCTGGACTCATTTAAACAGGGAAAAAACTTGTAAACTCTTCTAGCGTCATTCTTGACTTGTTCGAACTTATGAACAACTTATAGCTTCATTTTTGATTCGTTTATCATGGAAACAACTTGTAAACTCTTGTACGACCATTCTTGGCTCATTTGAACATGAAACCAATTCGTAACAATTTGAGGCTTCATTCTTGACACGTTCGAACATGGAAACAACTTTGGCTTCATTCTTGACTCATTTGAATATGGAAACAACTTGTAAACTCTTGTATGATCATTCTTGACTCGTTCGAACTTGCAAACAAGTTGTAGCTTCATTCTTGACTCATTTGAACAGGGAAAAAACTTGTAAACTCTTCTAGCGTCATTCTTGACTTGTTCGAACTTGTGAACAACTTATAGCTTCATTTTTGACTCGTTTATCACGGAAACAACTTGTAAACTCTTGTAGGACCATTCTTGGCTCATTTGAACATGAAACCAATTCGTAACAATTTGAGGCTTCATTCTTGACTCGTTCGAACATGGAAATAACTTGTAGCTTCATCTTGACGTGTTTGAACATGGAAACAACTTGTAACCTCTTGTAGCATTATTCTTGACTCGTTCGAGCTTGGAAACAACTTATAGCTTCATTCTCGACTAGTTTAACCGTGAAAACAACTTGTAGCTTCATTCTTGACCCGTTTGAACTTGGAAACTACTTGTAAACTCTTGTAGCATCTTTCTTGACTCGTTCGAACTTGTATCTTCATTATTGACTCGTTTGCACATGGAAACAACTTGAAAACTCATGTAGGACCATTCTTGGCATATTTTAACACGAAACGAATTCGTAAGCTTCATTCTTGAATCCGTTGAAGATGGAAACAACATAACTCTTCTGGGACCATTCTTGGCTCATTTGAACATGAACCTAATTCGTAACAACATGTGGCTTCATTCTTGACTCGTTCGAACATGGAAACAACATGTGGCTTCATTCTTGACTCATTTGAATATGGAAACAACTTGTAAACTCTTGTATGATCATTCTTGACTCGTTCGAACTTGCAAACAAGTTGTAGCTTCATTCTGGACTCATTTAAACAGGGAAAAAACTTGTAAACTCTTCTAGCGTCATTCTTGACTTGTTCGAACTTATGAACAACTTATAGCTTCATTTTTGATTCGTTTATCATGGAAACAACTTGTAAACTCTTGTACGACCATTCTTGGCTCATTTGAACATGAAACCAATTCGTAACAATTTGAGGCTTCATTCTTGACACGTTCGAACATGGAAACAACTTTGGCTTCATTCTTGACTCATTTGAATATGGAAACAACTTGTAAACTCTTGTATGATCATTCTTGACTCGTTCGAACTTGCAAACAAGTTGTAGCTTCATTCTTGACTCATTTGAACAGGGAAAAAACTTGTAAACTCTTCTAGCGTCATTCTTGACTTGTTCGAACTTGTGAACAACTTATAGCTTCATTTTTGACTCGTTTATCACGGAAACAACTTGTAAACTCTTGTAGGACCATTCTTGGCTCATTTGAACATGAAACCAATTCGTAACAATTTGAGGCTTCATTCTTGACTCGTTCGAACATGGAAATAACTTGTAGCTTCATCTTGACGTGTTTGAACATGGAAACAACTTGTAACCTCTTGTAGCATTATTCTTGACTCGTTCGAGCTTGGAAACAACTTATAGCTTCATTCTCGACTAGTTTAACCGTGAAAACAACTTGTAGCTTCATTCTTGACCCGTTTGAACTTGGAAACTACTTGTAAACTCTTGTAGCATCTTTCTTGACTCGTTCGAACTTGTATCTTCATTATTGACTCGTTTGCACATGGAAACAACTTGAAAACTCATGTAGGACCATTCTTGGCATATTTTAACACGAAACGAATTCGTAAGCTTCATTCTTGAATCCGTTGAAGATGGAAACAACATAACTCTTCTGGGACCATTCTTGGCTCATTTGAACATGAACCTAATTCGTAACAACATGTGGCTTCATTCTTGACTCGTTCGAACATGGAAACAACATGTGGCTTCATTCTTGACTCATTTGAATATGGAAACAACTTGTAAACTCTTGTATGATCATTCTTGACTCGTTCGAACTTGCAAACAAGTTGTAGCTTCATTCTGGACTCATTTAAACAGGGAAAAAACTTGTAAACTCTTCTAGCGTCATTCTTGACTTGTTCGAACTTATGAACAACTTATAGCTTCATTTTTGATTCGTTTATCATGGAAACAACTTGTAAACTCTTGTAGGACCATTCTTGGCTCATTTGAACATGAAACCAATTCGTAACAATTTGAGGCTTCATTCTTGACTCGTTCGAACATGGAAATAACTTGTAGCTTCATCTTGACGTGTTTGAACATGGAAACAACTTGTAACCTCTTGTAGCATTATTCTTGACTCGTTCGAGCTTGGAAACAACTTATAGCTTCATTCTCGACTAGTTTAACCGTGAAAACAACTTGTAGCTTCATTCTTGACCCGTTTGAACTTGGAAACTACTTGTAAACTCTTGTAGCATCTTTCTTGACTCGTTCGAACTTGTATCTTCATTATTGACTCGTTTGCACATGGAAACAACTTGAAAACTCATGTAGGACCATTCTTGGCATATTTTAACACGAAACGAATTCGTAAGCTTCATTCTTGAATCCGTTGAAGATGGAAACAACATAACTCTTCTGGGACCATTCTTGGCTCATTTGAACATGAACCTAATTCGTAACAACATGTGGCTTCATTCTTGACTCGTTCGAACATGGAAACAACATGTGGCTTCATTCTTGACTCATTTGAATATGGAAACAACTTGTAAACTCTTGTATGATCATTCTTGACTCGTTCGAACTTGCAAACAAGTTGTAGCTTCATTCTGGACTCATTTAAACAGGGAAAAAACTTGTAAACTCTTCTAGCGTCATTCTTGACTTGTTCGAACTTATGAACAACTTATAGCTTCATTTTTGATTCGTTTATCATGGAAACAACTTGTAAACTCTTGTAGGACCATTCTTGGCTCATTTGAACATGAAACCAATTCGTAACAATTTGAGGCTTCATTCTTGACACGTTCGAACATGGAAACAACTTTGGCTTCATTCTTGACTCATTTGAATATGGAAACAACTTGTAAACTCTTGTATGATCATTCTTGACTCGTTCGAACTTGCAAACAAGTTGTAGCTTCATTCTTGACTCATTTGAACAGGGAAAAAACTTGTAAACTCTTCTAGCGTCATTCTTGACTTGTTCGAACTTGTGAACAACTTATAGCTTCATTTTTGACTCGTTTATCACGGAAACAACTTGTAAACTCTTGTAGGACCATTCTTGGCTCATTTGAACATGAAACCAATTCGTAACAATTTGAGGCTTCATTCTTGACTCGTTCGAACATGGAAATAACTTGTAGCTTCATCTTGACGTGTTTGAACATGGAAACAACTTGTAACCTCTTGTAGCATTATTCTTGACTCGTTCGAGCTTGGAAACAACTTATAGCTTCATTCTCGACTAGTTTAACCGTGAAAACAACTTGTAGCTTCATTCTTGACCCGTTTGAACTTGGAAACTACTTGTAAACTCTTGTAGCATCTTTCTTGACTCGTTCGAACTTGTATCTTCATTATTGACTCGTTTGCACATGGAAACAACTTGAAAACTCATGTAGGACCATTCTTGGCATATTTTAACACGAAACGAATTCGTAAGCTTCATTCTTGAATCCGTTGAAGATGGAAACAACATAACTCTTCTGGGACCATTCTTGGCTCATTTGAACATGAACCTAATTCGTAACAACATGTGGCTTCATTCTTGACTCGTTCGAACATGGAAACAACATGTGGCTTCATTCTTGACTCATTTGAATATGGAAACAACTTGTAAACTCTTGTATGATCATTCTTGACTCGTTCGAACTTGCAAACAAGTTGTAGCTTCATTCTGGACTCATTTAAACAGGGAAAAAACTTGTAAACTCTTCTAGCGTCATTCTTGACTTGTTCGAACTTATGAACAACTTATAGCTTCATTTTTGATTCGTTTATCATGGAAACAACTTGTAAACTCTTGTAGGACCATTCTTGGCTCATTTGAACATGAACCCAATTCGTAACAATTTGAGGCTTCATTCTTGACACGTTCGAACATGGAAACAACTTTGGCTTCATTCTTGACTCATTTGAATATGGAAACAACTTGTAAACTCTTGTATGATCATTCCTGACTCGTTCGAACTTGCAAACAAGTTGTAGCTTCATTCTTGACTCATTTGAACAGGGAAAAAACTTGTAAACTCTTCTAGCGTCATTCTTGACTTGTTCGAACTTGTGAACAACTTATAGCTTCATTTTTGACTCGTTTATCACGGAAACAACTTGTAAACTCTTGTAGGACCATTCTTGGCTCATTTGAACATGAAACCAATTCGTAACAATTTGAGGCTTCATTCTTGACTCGTTCGAACATGGAAATAACTTGTAGCTTCATCTTGACGTGTTTGAACATGGAAACAACTTGTAACCTCTTGTAGCATTATTCTTGACTCGTTCGAGCTTGGAAACAACTTATAGCTTCATTCTCGACTAGTTTAACCGTGAAAACAACTTGTAGCTTCATTCTTGACCCGTTTGAACTTGGAAACTACTTGTAAACTCTTGTAGCATCTTTCTTGACTCGTTCGAACTTGTATCTTCATTATTGACTCGTTTGCACATGGAAACAACTTGAAAACTCATGTAGGACCATTCTTGGCATATTTTAACACGAAACGAATTCGTAAGCTTCATTCTTGAATCCGTTGAAGATGGAAACAACATAACTCTTCTGGGACCATTCTTGGCTCATTTGAACATGAACCTAATTCGTAACAACATGTGGCTTCATTCTTGACTCGTTCGAACATGGAAACAACATGTGGCTTCATTCTTGACTCATTTGAATATGGAAACAACTTGTAAACTCTTGTATGATCATTCTTGACTCGTTCGAACTTGCAAACAAGTTGTAGCTTCATTCTGGACTCATTTAAACAGGGAAAAAACTTGTAAACTCTTCTAGCGTCATTCTTGACTTGTTCGAACTTAAGAACAACTTATAGCTTCATTTTTGATTCGTTTATCATGGAAACAACTTGTAAACTCTTGTAGGACCATTCTTGGCTCATTTGAACATGAAACCAATTCGTAACAATTTGAGGCTTCATTCTTGACACGTTCGAACATGGAAACAACTTTGGCTTCATTCTTGACTCATTTGAATATGGAAACAACTTGTAAACTCTTGTATGATCATTCTTGACTCGTTCGAACTTGCAAACAAGTTGTAGCTTCATTCTTGACTCATTTGAACAGGGAAAAAACTTGTAAACTCTTCTAGCGTCATTCTTGACTTGTTCGAACTTGTGAACAACTTATAGCTTCATTTTTGACTCGTTTATCACGGAAACAACTTGTAAACTCTTGTAGGACCATTCTTGGCTCATTTGAACATGAAACCAATTCGTAACAATTTGAGGCTTCATTCTTGACTCGTTCGAACATGGAAATAACTTGTAGCTTCATCTTGACGTGTTTGAACATGGAAACAACTTGTAACCTCTTGTAGCATTATTCTTGACTCGTTCGAGCTTGGAAACAACTTATAGCTTCATTCTCGACTAGTTTAACCGTGAAAACAACTTGTAGCTTCATTCTTGACCCGTTTGAACTTGGAAACTACTTGTAAACTCTTGTAGCATCTTTCTTGACTCGTTCGAACTTGTATCTTCATTATTGACTCGTTTGCACATGGAAACAACTTGAAAACTCATGTAGGACCATTCTTGGCATATTTTAACACGAAACGAATTCGTAAGCTTCATTCTTGAATCCGTTGAAGATGGAAACAACATAACTCTTCTGGGACCATTCTTGGCTCATTTGAACATGAACCTAATTCGTAACAACATGTGGCTTCATTCTTGACTCGTTCGAACATGGAAACAACATGTGGCTTCATTCTTGACTCATTTGAATATGGAAACAACTTGTAAACTCTTGTATGATCATTCTTGACTCGTTCGAACTTGCAAACAAGTTGTAGCTTCATTCTGGACTCATTTAAACAGGGAAAAAACTTGTAAACTCTTCTAGCGTCATTCTTGACTTGTTCGAACTTATGAACAACTTATAGCTTCATTTTTGATTCGTTTATCATGGAAACAACTTGTAAACTCTTGTAGGACCATTCTTGGCTCATTTGAACATGAAACCAATTCGTAACAATTTGAGGCTTCATTCTTGACACGTTCGAACATGGAAACAACTTTGGCTTCATTCTTGACTCATTTGAATATGGAAACAACTTGTAAACTCTTGTATGATCATTCCTGACTCGTTCGAACTTGCAAACAAGTTGTAGCTTCATTCTTGACTCATTTGAACAGGGAAAAAACTTGTAAACTCTTCTAGCGTCATTCTTGACTTGTTCGAACTTGTGAACAACTTATAGCTTCATTTTTGACTCGTTTATCACGGAAACAACTTGTAAACTCTTGTAGGACCATTCTTGGCTCATTTGAACATGAAACCAATTCGTAACAATTTGAGGCTTCATTCTTGACTCGTTCGAACATGGAAATAACTTGTAGCTTCATCTTGACGTGTTTGAACATGGAAACAACTTGTAACCTCTTGTAGCATTATTCTTGACTCGTTCGAGCTTGGAAACAACTTATAGCTTCATTCTCGACTAGTTTAACCGTGAAAACAACTTGTAGCTTCATTCTTGACCCGTTTGAACTTGGAAACTACTTGTAAACTCTTGTAGCATCTTTCTTGACTCGTTCGAACTTGTATCTTCATTATTGACTCGTTTGCACATGGAAACAACTTGAAAACTCATGTAGGACCATTCTTGGCATATTTTAACACGAAACGAATTCGTAAGCTTCATTCTTGAATCCGTTGAAGATGGAAACAACATAACTCTTCTGGGACCATTCTTGGCTCATTTGAACATGAACCTAATTCGTAACAACATGTGGCTTCATTCTTGACTCGTTCGAACATGGAAACAACATGTGGCTTCATTCTTGACTCATTTGAATATGGAAACAACTTGTAAACTCTTGTATGATCATTCTTGACTCGTTCGAACTTGCAAACAAGTTGTAGCTTCATTCTGGACTCATTTAAACAGGGAAAAAACTTGTAAACTCTTCTAGCGTCATTCTTGACTTGTTCGAACTTAAGAACAACTTATAGCTTCATTTTTGATTCGTTTATCATGGAAACAACTTGTAAACTCTTGTAGGACCATTCTTGGCTCATTTGAACATGAAACCAATTCGTAACAATTTGAGGCTTCATTCTTGACACGTTCGAACATGGAAACAACTTTGGCTTCATTCTTGACTCATTTGAATATGGAAACAACTTGTAAACTCTTGTATGATCATTCTTGACTCGTTCGAACTTGCAAACAAGTTGTAGCTTCATTCTTGACTCATTTGAACAGGGAAAAAACTTGTAAACTCTTCTAGCGTCATTCTTGACTTGTTCGAACTTGTGAACAACTTATAGCTTCATTTTTGACTCGTTTATCACGGAAACAACTTGTAAACTCTTGTAGGACCATTCTTGGCTCATTTGAACATGAAACCAATTCGTAACAATTTGAGGCTTCATTCTTGACTCGTTCGAACATGGAAATAACTTGTAGCTTCATCTTGACGTGTTTGAACATGGAAACAACTTGTAACCTCTTGTAGCATTATTCTTGACTCGTTCGAGCTTGGAAACAACTTATAGCTTCATTCTCAACTAGTTTAACCGTGAAAACAACTTGTAGCTTCATTCTTGACCCGTTTGAACTTGGAAACTACTTGTAAACTCTTGTAGCATCTTTCTTGACTCGTTCGAACTTGTATCTTCATTATTGACTCGTTTGCACATGGAAACAACTTGAAAACTCATGTAGGACCATTCTTGGCATATTTTAACACGAAACGAATTCGTAAGCTTCATTCTTGAATCCGTTGAAGATGGAAACAACATAACTCTTCTGGGACCATTCTTGGCTCATTTGAACATGAACCTAATTCGTAACAACATGTGGCTTCATTCTTGACTCGTTCGAACATGGAAACAACATGTGGCTTCATTCTTGACTCATTTGAATATGGAAACAACTTGTAAACTCTTGTATGATCATTCTTGACTCGTTCGAACTTGCAAACAAGTTGTAGCTTCATTCTGGACTCATTTAAACAGGGAAAAAACTTGTAAACTCTTCTAGCGTCATTCTTGACTTGTTCGAACTTATGAACAACTTATAGCTTCATTTTTGATTCGTTTATCATGGAAACAACTTGTAAACTCTTGTAGGACCATTCTTGGCTCATTTGAACATGAAACCAATTCGTAACAATTTGAGGCTTCATTCTTGACTCGTTCGAACATGGAAATAACTTGTAGCTTCATCTTGACGTGTTTGAACATGGAAACAACTTGTAACCTCTTGTAGCATTATTCTTGACTCGTTCGAGCTTGGAAACAACTTATAGCTTCATTCTCGACTAGTTTAACCGTGAAAACAACTTGTAGCTTCATTCTTGACCCGTTTGAACTTGGAAACTACTTGTAAACTCTTGTAGCATCTTTCTTGACTCGTTCGAACTTGTATCTTCATTATTGACTCGTTTGCACATGGAAACAACTTGAAAACTCATGTAGGACCATTCTTGGCATATTTTAACACGAAACGAATTCGTAAGCTTCATTCTTGAATCCGTTGAAGATGGAAACAACATAACTCTTCTGGGACCATTCTTGGCTCATTTGAACATGAACCTAATTCGTAACAACATGTGGCTTCATTCTTGACTCGTTCGAACATGGAAACAACATGTGGCTTCATTCTTGACTCATTTGAATATGGAAACAACTTGTAAACTCTTGTATGATCATTCTTGACTCGTTCGAACTTGCAAACAAGTTGTAGCTTCATTCTGGACTCATTTAAACAGGGAAAAAACTTGTAAACTCTTCTAGCGTCATTCTTGACTTGTTCGAACTTATGAACAACTTATAGCTTCATTTTTGATTCGTTTATCATGGAAACAACTTGTAAACTCTTGTAGGACCATTCTTGGCTCATTTGAACATGAAACCAATTCGTAACAATTTGAGGCTTCATTCTTGAAACGTTCGAACATGGAAATAACTTTGGCTTCATTCTTGACTCATTTGAATATGGAAACAACTTGTAAACTCTTGTATGATCATTCCTGACTCGTTCGAACTTGCAAACAAGTTGTAGCTTCATTCTTGACTCATTTGAACAGGGAAAAAACTTGTAAACTCTTCTAGCGTCATTCTTGACTTGTTCGAACTTGTGAACAACTTATAGCTTCATTTTTGACTCGTTTATCACGGAAACAACTTGTAAACTCTTGTAGGACCATTCTTGGCTCATTTGAACATGAAACCAATTCGTAACAATTTGAGGCTTCATTCTTGACTCGTTCGAACATGGAAATAACTTGTAGCTTCATCTTGACGTGTTTGAACATGGAAACAACTTGTAACCTCTTGTAGCATTATTCTTGACTCGTTCGAGCTTGGAAACAACTTATAGCTTCATTCTCGACTAGTTTAACCGTGAAAACAACTTGTAGCTTCATTCTTGACCCGTTTGACCTTGGAAACTACTTGTAAACTCTTGTAGCATCTTTCTTGACTCGTTCGAACTTGTATCTTCATTATTGACTCGTTTGCACATGGAAACAACTTGAAAACTCATGTAGGACCATTCTTGGCATATTTTAACACGAAACGAATTCGTAAGCTTCATTCTTGAATCCGTTGAAGATGGAAACAACATAACTCTTCTGGGACCATTCTTGGCTCATTTGAACATGAACCTAATTCGTAACAACATGTGGCTTCATTCTTGACTCGTTCGAACATGGAAACAACATGTGGCTTCATTCTTGACTCATTTGAATATGGAAACAACTTGTAAACTCTTGTATGATCATTCTTGACTCGTTCGAACTTGCAAACAAGTTGTAGCTTCATTCTGGACTCATTTAAACAGGGAAAAAACTTGTAAACTCTTCTAGCGTCATTCTTGACTTGTTCGAACTTAAGAACAACTTATAGCTTCATTTTTGATTCGTTTATCATGGAAACAACTTGTAAACTCTTGTAGGACCATTCTTGGCTCATTTGAACATGAAACCAATTCGTAACAATTTGAGGCTTCATTCTTGACACGTTCGAACATGGAAACAACTTTGGCTTCATTCTTGACTCATTTGAATATGGAAACAACTTGTAAACTCTTGTATGATCATTCTTGACTCGTTCGAACTTGCAAACAAGTTGTAGCTTCATTCTTGACTCATTTGAACAGGGAAAAAACTTGTAAACTCTTCTAGCGTCATTCTTGACTTGTTCGAACTTGTGAACAACTTATAGCTTCATTTTTGACTCGTTTATCACGGAAACAACTTGTAAACTCTTGTAGGACCATTCTTGGCTCATTTGAACATGAAACCAATTCGTAACAATTTGAGGCTTCATTCTTGACTCGTTCGAACATGGAAATAACTTGTAGCTTCATCTTGACGTGTTTGAACATGGAAACAACTTGTAACCTCTTGTAGCATTATTCTTGACTCGTTCGAGCTTGGAAACAACTTATAGCTTCATTCTCAACTAGTTTAACCGTGAAAACAACTTGTAGCTTCATTCTTGACCCGTTTGAACTTGGAAACTACTTGTAAACTCTTGTAGCATCTTTCTTGACTCGTTCGAACTTGTATCTTCATTATTGACTCGTTTGCACATGGAAACAACTTGAAAACTCATGTAGGACCATTCTTGGCATATTTTAACACGAAACGAATTCGTAAGCTTCATTCTTGAATCCGTTGAAGATGGAAACAACATAACTCTTCTGGGACCATTCTTGGCTCATTTGAACATGAACCTAATTCGTAACAACATGTGGCTTCATTCTTGACTCGTTCGAACATGGAAACAACATGTGGCTTCATTCTTGACTCATTTGAATATGGAAACAACTTGTAAACTCTTGTATGATCATTCTTGACTCGTTCGAACTTGCAAACAAGTTGTAGCTTCATTCTGGACTCATTTAAACAGGGAAAAAACTTGTAAACTCTTCTAGCGTCATTCTTGACTTGTTCGAACTTATGAACAACTTATAGCTTCATTTTTGATTCGTTTATCATGGAAACAACTTGTAAACTCTTGTAGGACCATTCTTGGCTCATTTGAACATGAAACCAATTCGTAACAATTTGAGGCTTCATTCTTGACTCGTTCGAACATGGAAATAACTTGTAGCTTCATCTTGACGTGTTTGAACATGGAAACAACTTGTAACCTCTTGTAGCATTATTCTTGACTCGTTCGAGCTTGGAAACAACTTATAGCTTCATTCTCGACTAGTTTAACCGTGAAAACAACTTGTAGCTTCATTCTTGACCCGTTTGAACTTGGAAACTACTTGTAAACTCTTGTAGCATCTTTCTTGACTCGTTCGAACTTGTATCTTCATTATTGACTCGTTTGCACATGGAAACAACTTGAAAACTCATGTAGGACCATTCTTGGCATATTTTAACACGAAACGAATTCGTAAGCTTCATTCTTGAATCCGTTGAAGATGGAAACAACATAACTCTTCTGGGACCATTCTTGGCTCATTTGAACATGAACCTAATTCGTAACAACATGTGGCTTCATTCTTGACTCGTTCGAACATGGAAACAACATGTGGCTTCATTCTTGACTCATTTGAATATGGAAACAACTTGTAAACTCTTGTATGATCATTCTTGACTCGTTCGAACTTGCAAACAAGTTGTAGCTTCATTCTGGACTCATTTAAACAGGGAAAAAACTTGTAAACTCTTCTAGCGTCATTCTTGACTTGTTCGAACTTATGAACAACTTATAGCTTCATTTTTGATTCGTTTATCATGGAAACAACTTGTAAACTCTTGTAGGACCATTCTTGGCTCATTTGAACATTAAACCAATTCGTAACAATTTGAGGCTTCATTCTTGACACGTTCGAACATGGAAACAACTTTGGCATCATTCTTGACTCATTTGAATATGGAAACAACTTGTAAACTCTTGTATGATCATTCTTGACTCGTTCGAACTTGCAAACAAGTTGTAGTTTCATTCTTGACTCATTTGAACAGGGAAAAAACTTGTAAACTCTTCTAGCGTCATTCTTGACTTGTTCGAACTTGTGAACAACTTATAGCTTCATTTTTGACTCGTTTATCACGGAAACAACTTGTAAACTCTTGTAGGACCATTCTTGGCTCATTTGAACATGAAACCAATTCGTAACAATTTGAGGCTTCATTCTTGACTCGTTCGAACATGGAAATAACTTGTAGCTTCATCTTGACGTGTTTGAACATGGAAACAACTTGTAACCTCTTGTAGCATTATTCTTGACTCGTTCGAGCTTGGAAACAACTTATAGCTTCATTCTCGACTAGTTTAACCGTGAAAACAACTTGTAGCTTCATTCTTGACCCGTTTGAACTTGGAAACTACTTGTAAACTCTTGTAGCATCTTTCTTGACTCGTTCGAACTTGTATCTTCATTATTGACTCGTTTGCACATGGAAACAACTTGAAAACTCATGTAGGACCATTCTTGGCATATTTTAACACGAAACGAATTCGTAAGCTTCATTCTTGAATCCGTTGAAGATGGAAACAACATAACTCTTCTGGGACCATTCTTGGCTCATTTGAACATGAACCTAATTCGTAACAACATGTGGCTTCATTCTTGACTCGTTCGAACATGGAAACAACATGTGGCTTCATTCTTGACTCATTTGAATATGGAAACAACTTGTAAACTCTTGTATGATCATTCTTGACTCGTTCGAACTTGCAAACAAGTTGTAGCTTCATTCTGGACTCATTTAAACAGGGAAAAAACTTGTAAACTCTTCTAGCGTCATTCTTGACTTGTTCGAACTTATGAACAACTTATAGCTTCATTTTTGATTCGTTTATCATGGAAACAACTTGTAAACTCTTGTAGGACCATTCTTGGCTCATTTGAACATGAAACCAATTCGTAACAATTTGAGGCTTCATTCTTGACTCGTTCGAACATGGAAATAACTTGTAGCTTCATCTTGACGTGTTTGAACATGGAAACAACTTGTAACCTCTTGTAGCATTATTCTTGACTCGTTCGAGCTTGGAAACAACTTATAGCTTCATTCTCGACTAGTTTAACCGTGAAAACAACTTGTAGCTTCATTCTTGACCCGTTTGAACTTGGAAACTACTTGTAAACTCTTGTAGCATCTTTCTTGACTCGTTCGAACTTGTATCTTCATTATTGACTCGTTTGCACATGGAAACAACTTGAAAACTCATGTAGGACCATTCTTGGCATATTTTAACACGAAACGAATTCGTAAGCTTCATTCTTGAATCCGTTGAAGATGGAAACAACATAACTCTTCTGGGACCATTCTTGGCTCATTTGAACATGAACCTAATTCGTAACAACATGTGGCTTCATTCTTGACTCGTTCGAACATGGAAACAACATGTGGCTTCATTCTTGACTCATTTGAATATGGAAACAACTTGTAAACTCTTGTATGATCATTCTTGACTCGTTCGAACTTGCAAACAAGTTGTAGCTTCATTCTGGACTCATTTAAACAGGGAAAAAACTTGTAAACTCTTCTAGCGTCATTCTTGACTTGTTCGAACTTATGAACAACTTATAGCTTCATTTTTGATTCGTTTATCATGGAAACAACTTGTAAACTCTTGTAGGACCATTCTTGGCTCATTTGAACATGAAACCAATTCGTAACAATTTGAGGCTTCATTCTTGACACGTTCGAACATGGAAACAACTTTGGCTTCATTCTTGACTCATTTGAATATGGAAACAACTTGTAAACTCTTGTATGATCATTCTTGACTCGTTCGAACTTGCAAACAAGTTGTAGCTTCATTCTTGACTCATTTGAACAGGGAAAAAACTTGTAAACTCTTCTAGCGTCATTCTTGACTTGTTCGAACTTGTGAACAACTTATAGCTTCATTTTTGACTCGTTTATCACGGAAACAACTTGTAAACTCTTGTAGGACCATTCTTGGCTCATTTGAACATGAAACCAATTCGTAACAATTTGAGGCTTCATTCTTGACTCGTTCGAACATGGAAATAACTTGTAGCTTCATCTTGACGTGTTTGAACATGGAAACAACTTGTAACCTCTTGTAGCATTATTCTTGACTCGTTCGAGCTTGGAAACAACTTATAGCTTCATTCTCGACTAGTTTAACCGTGAAAACAACTTGTAGCTTCATTCTTGACCCGTTTGAACTTGGAAACTACTTGTAAACTCTTGTAGCATCTTTCTTGACTCGTTCGAACTTGTATCTTCATTATTGACTCGTTTGCACATGGAAACAACTTGAAAACTCATGTAGGACCATTCTTGGCATATTTTAACACGAAACGAATTCGTAAGCTTCATTCTTGAATCCGTTGAAGATGGAAACAACATAACTCTTCTGGGACCATTCTTGGCTCATTTGAACATGAACCTAATTCGTAACAACATGTGGCTTCATTCTTGACTCGTTCGAACATGGAAACAACATGTGGCTTCATTCTTGACTCATTTGAATATGGAAACAACTTGTAAACTCTTGTATGATCATTCTTGACTCGTTCGAACTTGCAAACAAGTTGTAGCTTCATTCTGGACTCATTTAAACAGGGAAAAAACTTGTAAACTCTTCTAGCGTCATTCTTGACTTGTTCGAACTTATGAACAACTTATAGCTTCATTTTTGATTCGTTTATCATGGAAACAACTTGTAAACTCTTGTAGGACCATTCTTGGCTCATTTGAACATGAAACCAATTCGTAACAATTTGAGGCTTCATTCTTGACACGTTCGAACATGGAAACAACTTTGGCTTCATTCTTGACTCATTTGAATATGGAAACAACTTGTAAACTCTTGTATGATCATTCTTGACTCGTTCGAACTTGCAAACAAGTTGTAGCTTCATTCTTGACTCATTTGAACAGGGAAAAAACTTGTAAACTCTTCTAGCGTCATTCTTGACTTGTTCGAACTTGTGAACAACTTATAGCTTCATTTTTGACTCGTTTATCACGGAAACAACTTGTAAACTCTTGTAGGACCATTCTTGGCTCATTTGAACATGAAACCAATTCGTAACAATTTGAGGCTTCATTCTTGACTCGTTCGAACATGGAAATAACTTGTAGCTTCATCTTGACGTGTTTGAACATGGAAACAACTTGTAACCTCTTGTAGCATTATTCTTGACTCGTTCGAGCTTGGAAACAACTTATAGCTTCATTCTCGACTAGTTTAACCGTGAAAACAACTTGTAGCTTCATTCTTGACCCGTTTGAACTTGGAAACTACTTGTAAACTCTTGTAGCATCTTTCTTGACTCGTTCGAACTTGTATCTTCATTATTGACTCGTTTGCACATGGAAACAACTTGAAAACTCATGTAGGACCATTCTTGGCATATTTTAACACGAAACGAATTCGTAAGCTTCATTCTTGAATCCGTTGAAGATGGAAACAACATAACTCTTCTGGGACCATTCTTGGCTCATTTGAACATGAACCTAATTCGTAACAACATGTGGCTTCATTCTTGACTCGTTCGAACATGGAAACAACATGTGGCTTCATTCTTGACTCATTTGAATATGGAAACAACTTGTAAACTCTTGTATGATCATTCTTGACTCGTTCGAACTTGCAAACAAGTTGTAGCTTCATTCTGGACTCATTTAAACAGGGAAAAAACTTGTAAACTCTTCTAGCGTCATTCTTGACTTGTTCGAACTTATGAACAACTTATAGCTTCATTTTTGATTCGTTTATCATGGAAACAACTTGTAAACTCTTGTAGGACCATTCTTGGCTCATTTGAACATGAAACCAATTCGTAACAATTTGAGGCTTCATTCTTGACTCGTTCGAACATGGAAATAACTTGTAGCTTCATCTTGACGTGTTTGAACATGGAAACAACTTGTAACCTCTTGTAGCATTATTCTTGACTCGTTCGAGCTTGGAAACAACTTATAGCTTCATTCTCGACTAGTTTAACCGTGAAAATAACTTGTAGCTTCATTCTTGACCCGTTTGAACTTGGAAACTACTTGTAAACTCTTGTAGCATCTTTCTTGACTCGTTCGAACTTGTATCTTCATTATTGACTCGTTTGCACATGGAAACAACTTGAAAACTCATGTAGGACCATTCTTGGCATATTTTAACACGAAACGAATTCGTAAGCTTCATTCTTGAATCCGTTGAAGATGGAAACAACATAACTCTTCTGGGACCATTCTTGGCTCATTTGAACATGAACCTAATTCGTAACAACATGTGGCTTCATTCTTGACTCGTTCGAACATGGAAACAACATGTGGCTTCATTCTTGACTCATTTGAATATGGAAACAACTTGTAAACTCTTGTATGATCATTCTTGACTCGTTCGAACTTGCAAACAAGTTGTAGCTTCATTCTGGACTCATTTAAACAGGGAAAAAACTTGTAAACTCTTCTAGCGTCATTCTTGACTTGTTCGAACTTATGAACAACTTATAGCTTCATTTTTGATTCGTTTATCATGGAAACAACTTGTAAACTCTTGTAGGACCATTCTTGGCTCATTTGAACATTAAACCAATTCGTAACAATTTGAGGCTTCATTCTTGACACGTTCGAACATGGAAACAACTTTGGCATCATTCTTGACTCATTTGAATATGGAAACAACTTGTAAACTCTTGTATGATCATTCTTGACTCGTTCGAACTTGCAAACAAGTTGTAGCTTCATTCTTGACTCATTTGAACAGGGAAAAAACTTGTAAACTCTTCTAGCGTCATTCTTGACTTGTTCGAACTTGTGAACAACTTATAGCTTCATTTTTGACTCGTTTATCACGGAAACAACTTGTAAACTCTTGTAGGACCATTCTTGGCTCATTTGAACATGAAACCAATTCGTAACAATTTGAGGCTTCATTCTTGACTCGTTCGAACATGGAAATAACTTGTAGCTTCATCTTGACGTGTTTGAACATGGAAACAACTTGTAACCTCTTGTAGCATTATTCTTGACTCGTTCGAGCTTGGAAACAACTTATAGCTTCATTCTCGACTAGTTTAACCGTGAAAACAACTTGTAGCTTCATTCTTGACCCGTTTGAACTTGGAAACTACTTGTAAACTCTTGTAGCATCTTTCTTGACTCGTTCGAACTTGTATCTTCATTATTGACTCGTTTGCACATGGAAACAACTTGAAAACTCATGTAGGACCATTCTTGGCATATTTTAACACGCAACGAATTCGTAAGCTTCATTCTTGAATCCGTTGAAGATGGAAACAACATAACTCTTCTGGGACCATTCTTGGCTCATTTGAACATGAACCTAATTCGTAACAACATGTGGCTTCATTCTTGACTCGTTCGAACATGGAAACAACATGTGGCTTCATTCTTGACTCATTTGAATATGGAAACAACTTGTAAACTCTTGTATGATCATTCTTGACTCGTTCGAACTTGCAAACAAGTTGTAGCTTCATTCTGGACTCATTTAAACAGGGAAAAAACTTGTAAACTCTTCTAGCGTCATTCTTGACTTGTTCGAACTTATGAACAACTTATAGCTTCATTTTTGATTCGTTTATCATGGAAACAACTTGTAAACTCTTGTAGGACCATTCTTGGCTCATTTGAACATGAAACCAATTCGTAACAATTTGAGGCTTCATTCTTGACACGTTCGAACATGGAAACAACTTTGGCTTCATTCTTGACTCATTTGAATATGGAAACAACTTGTAAACTCTTGTATGATCATTCTTGACTCGTTCGAACTTGCAAACAAGTTGTAGCTTCATTCTTGACTCATTTGAACAGGGAAAAAACTTGTAAACTCTTCTAGCGTCATTCTTGACTTGTTCGAACTTGTGAACAACTTATAGCTTCATTTTTGACTCGTTTATCACGGAAACAACTTGTAAACTCTTGTAGGACCATTCTTGGCTCATTTGAACATGAAACCAATTCGTAACAATTTGAGGCTTCATTCTTGACTCGTTCGAACATGGAAATAACTTGTAGCTTCATCTTGACGTGTTTGAACATGGAAACAACTTGTAACCTCTTGTAGCATTATTCTTGACTCGTTCGAGCTTGGAAACAACTTATAGCTTCATTCTCGACTAGTTTAACCGTGAAAACAACTTGTAGCTTCATTCTTGACCCGTTTGAACTTGGAAACTACTTGTAAACTCTTGTAGCATCTTTCTTGACTCGTTCGAACTTGTATCTTCATTATTGACTCGTTTGCACATGGAAACAACTTGAAAACTCATGTAGGACCATTCTTGGCATATTTTAACACGAAACGAATTCGTAAGCTTCATTCTTGAATCCGTTGAAGATGGAAACAACATAACTCTTCTGGGACCATTCTTGGCTCATTTGAACATGAACCTAATTCGTAACAACATGTGGCTTCATTCTTGACTCGTTCGAACATGGAAACAACATGTGGCTTCATTCTTGACTCATTTGAATATGGAAACAACTTGTAAACTCTTGTATGATCATTCTTGACTCGTTCGAACTTGCAAACAAGTTGTAGCTTCATTCTGGACTCATTTAAACAGGGAAAAAACTTGTAAACTCTTCTAGCGTCATTCTTGACTTGTTCGAACTTATGAACAACTTATAGCTTCATTTTTGATTCGTTTATCATGGAAACAACTTGTAAACTCTTGTAGGACCATTCTTGGCTCATTTGAACATGAAACCAATTCGTAACAATTTGAGGCTTCATTCTTGACTCGTTCGAACATGGAAATAACTTGTAGCTTCATCTTGACGTGTTTGAACATGGAAACAACTTGTAACCTCTTGTAGCATTATTCTTGACTCGTTCGAGCTTGGAAACAACTTATAGCTTCATTCTCGACTAGTTTAACCATGAAAACAACTTGTAGCTTCATTCTTGACCCGTTTGAACTTGGAAACTACTTGTAAACTCTTGTAGCATCTTTCTTGACTCGTTCGAACTTGTATCTTCATTATTGACTCGTTTGCACATGGAAACAACTTGAAAACTCATGTAGGACCATTCTTGGCATATTTTAACACGAAACGAATTCGTAAGCTTCATTCTTGAATCCGTTGAAGATGGAAACAACATAACTCTTCTGGGACCATTCTTGGCTCATTTGAACATGAACCTAATTCGTAACAACATGTGGCTTCATTCTTGACTCGTTCGAACATGGAAACAACATGTGGCTTCATTCTTGACTCATTTGAATATGGAAACAACTTGTAAACTCTTGTATGATCATTCTTGACTCGTTCGAACTTGCAAACAAGTTGTAGCTTCATTCTGGACTCATTTAAACAGGGAAAAAACTTGTAAACTCTTCTAGCGTCATTCTTGACTTGTTCGAACTTATGAACAACTTATAGCTTCATTTTTGATTCGTTTATCATGGAAACAACTTGTAAACTCTTGTAGGACCATTCTTGGCTCATTTGAACATGAAACCAATTCGTAACAATTTGAGGCTTCATTCTTGACACGTTCGAACATGGAAACAACTTTGGCTTCATTCTTGACTCATTTGAATATGGAAACAACTTGTAAACTCTTGTATGATCATTCTTGACTCGTTCGAACTTGCAAACAAGTTGTAGCTCCATTCTTGACTCATTTGAACAGGGAAAAAACTTGTAAACTCTTCTAGCGTCATTCTTGACTTGTTCGAACTTGTGAACAACTTATAGCTTCATTTTTGACTCGTTTATCATGGAAACAACTTGTAAACTCTTGTAGGACCATTCTTGGCTCATTTGAACATGAAACCAATTCGTAACAATTTGAGGCTTCATTCTTGACTCGTTCGAACATGGAAATAACTTGTAGCTTCATCTTGACTTGTTTGAACATGGAAACAACTTGTAACCTCTTGTAGCATTATTCTTGACTCGTTCGAGCTTGGAAACAACTTATAGCTTCATTCTCGACTAGTTTAACCGTGAAAACAACTTGTAGCTTCATTCTTGACCCGTTTGAACTTGGAAACTACTTGTAAACTCTTGTAGCATCTTTCTTGACTCGTTCGAACTTGTATCTTCATTATTGACTCGTTTGCACATGGAAACAACTTGAAAACTCATGTAGGACCATTCTTGGCATATTTTAACACGAAACGAATTCGTAAGCTTCATTCTTGAATCCGTTGAAGATGGAAACAACATAACTCTTCTGGGACCATTCTTGGCTCATTTGAACATGAACCTAATTCGTAACAACATGTGGCTTCATTCTTGACTCGTTCGAACATGGAAACAACATGTGGCTTCATTCTTGACTCATTTGAATATGGAAACAACTTGTAAACTCTTGTATGATCATTCTTGACTTGTTCGAACTTGCAAACAAGTTGTAGCTTCATTCTGGACTCATTTAAACAGGGAAAAAACTTGTAAACTCTTCTAGCGTCATTCCTGACTTGTTCGAACTTATGAACAACTTATAGCTTCATTTTTGATTCGTTTATCATGGAAACAACTTGTAAACTCTTGTAGGACCATTCTTGGCTCATTTGAACATGAAACCAATTCGTAACAATTTGAGGCTTCATTCTTGACTCGTTCGAACATGGAAATAACTTGTAGCTTAATCTTGACTTGTTTGAACTTGGAAACAACTTGTAACCTCTTGTAGCATTATTCTTGACTCGTTCGAGCTTGGAAATAATTTATAGCTTCATTCTTGACTCGTTTAACCGTGAAAACAACTTGTAGCTTCATTCTTGACCCGTTTAAACTTGGAAACTACTTGTAAACTGTTGTAGCATCTTTCTTGACTCGTTAGAACTTGTATCTTCATTATTGACTCGTTTGCACATGGAAAAAACTTGAAAATTCATGTAGGACCATTCTTGGCTTATTTTAATATGAAACGAATTCGTAAGTTTCATTCTTGACTCCGTTGAAGATGGAAACAACATAACTCTTCTGGGACCATTCTTGGCTCATTTGAACATGAATATAATTCGTAACTATTTGAGTCTTCATTCTTGAGTCGTTCGAACTTGGAAAAAACTTCTGGCTTCATTCTTGACTCATTTGAATATGGAAATAACTTGTAAACTCTTGTATGATCATTCTTGACTCGTTCGAACTTGCAAATAAGTTGTAGCTTCATCCTTGACTCATTTGAACATGGAAATAACTTGTAAACTCTTCTAGCATCATTCTTGACTTGTTTGAATTTGTAAACAACTTATAGCTTCATTTTTGACTCGTTTATCATGGAAACAACTTGTAAAATCTTGTAGGACCATTCTTGGCTCATTTGAACATGAAACCAATTCGTAACAATTTGAGGCTTCATTCTTGACTCGTTCGAACATGGAAATAACTTGTAGCTTAATCTTGACTTGTTTGAACTTGGAAACAACTTGTAACCTCTTGTAGCATTATTCTTGACTCGTTCGAGCTTGGAAATAATTTATAGCTTCATTCTCGACTCGTTTAACCGTGAAAACAACTTGTAGCTTCATTCTTGACCCGTTTAAACTTGGAAACTACTTGTAAACTCTTGTAGCATCTTTCTTGACTCGTTAGAACTTGTATCTTCATTATTGACACGTTTGCACATGGAAACAACTTGTAAACTCATGTAGGACCATTCTCGACTTATTTTAACATGAAACGAATTCGTAAGCTTCATTCTAGACTCATTTGAATATGGAAACAACTTGTAAACTCTTGTATGATCATTCTTGACTCGTTCGAACTTGGAAACAAGTTGTAGCTTCATTCTTGACTCATTTGAACATGGAAACAACTTGTAAACTCTTTTAGGATCATTCTTGGCTCATTTGAATATGAAACCAATTTGTAACAATTTGAGGCTTCATTCTTGACTCGTTCGAACATGAAAATAACTTGTAGCTTCATCATGACTTGTTTGAACATGGAAACAACATGTAACCTCTTGTAGCATTATTATTGCCTCGTCCGAGCTTGGAAACAACTTATAGCTTCATTCTCGACACGTTTAACCGTGAAAACAACTTATAGCTTCATTCTTGACCCGTTTGAACTTGGAAACTACTTGTAAACTCTTGTAGCATCTTTCTTGACTCGTTCAAACTTGTATCTTCATTATTGACTCGTTAGCACATGGAAACAACTTGTAAACTCATGTAAGACCATACTTGGCTTATTTTAACATGAAACGAATTCGTAAGCTTCATTCTTAACTCCGTTGAACATGGAAACAACATAACTTGTAAACTCTTCTAGCGTCATTCTTGACTTGTTCGAACTTGTAAACAAGTTATAGCTTCATTTTTGACTCGTTTATCATGGAAACAACTTGTAAACTCTTGTAGGACCATTCTTGGCTCATTTGAACATGAAACCAATTCGTAACAATTTGAGGCTTCATTCTTGACTCGTTCGAACATGGAAATAACTTGTAGCTTCATCTTGACGTGTTTGAACATGGAAACAACTTGTAACCTCTTGTAGCATTATTCTTGACTCGTTCGAGCTTGGAAACAACTTATAGCTTCATTCTCGACTAGTTTAACCGTGAAAACAACTTGTAGCTTCATTCTTGACCCGTTTGAACTTGGAAACTACTTGTAAACTCTTGTAGCATCTTTCTTGACTCGTTCGAACTTGTATCTTCATTATTGACTCGTTTGCACATGGAAACAACTTGAAAACTCATGTAGGACCATTCTTGGCATATTTTAACACGAAACGAATTCGTAAGCTTCATTCTTGAATCCGTTGAAGATGGAAACAACATAACTCTTCTGGGACCATTCTTGGCTCATTTGAACATGAACCTAATTCGTAACAACATGTGGCTTCATTCTTGACTCGTTCGAACATGGAAACAACATGTGGCTTCATTCTTGACTCATTTGAATATGGAAACAACTTGTAAACTCTTGTATGATCATTCTTGACTCGTTCGAACTTGCAAACAAGTTGTAGCTTCATTCTGGACTCATTTAAACAGGGAAAAAACTTGTAAACTCTTCTAGCATCATTCTTGACTTGTTCGAACTTATGAACAACTTATAGCTTCATTTTTGATTCGTTTATCATGGAAACAACTTGTAAACTCTTGTAGGACCATTCTTGGCTCATTTGAACATGAAACCAATTCGTAACAATTTGAGGCTTCATTCTTGACTCGTTCGAACATGGAAATAACTTGTAGCTTAATCTTGACTTGTTTGAACTTGGAAACAACTTGTAACCTCTTGTAGCATTATTCGTGACTCGTTCGAGCTTGGAAATAATTTATAGCTTCATTCTCGACTCGTTTAACCGTGAAAACAACTTGTAGCTTCATTCTTGACCCGTTTAAACTTGGAAACTACTTGTAAACTCTTGTAGCATCTTTCTTGACTCGTTAGAACTTGTATCTTCATTATTGACACGTTTGCACATGGAAACAACTTGTAAACTCATGTAGGACCATTCTCGACTTATTTTAACATGAAACGAATTCGTAAGCTTCATTCTAGACTCATTTGAATATGGAAACAACTTGTAAACTCTTGTATGATCATTCTTGACTCGTTCGAACTTGGAAACAAGTTGTAGCTTCATTCTTGACTCATTTGAACATGGAAACAACTTGTAAACTCTTTTAGGATCATTCTTGGCTCATTTGAATATGAAACCAATTTGTAACAATTTGAGGCTTCATTCTTGACTCGTTCGAACATGAAAATAACTTGTAGCTTCATCATGACTTGTTTGAACATGGAAACAACATGTAACCTCTTGTAGCATTATTATTGCCTCGTCCGAGCTTGGAAACAACTTATAGCTTCATTCTCGACACGTTTAACCGTGAAAACAACTTATAGCTTCATTCTTGACCCGTTTGAACTTGGAAACTACTTGTAAAACTCTTGTAGCATCTTTCTTGACTCGTTCAAACTTGTATCTTCATTATTGACTCGTTAGCACATGGAAACAACTTGTAAACTCATGTAAGACCATACTTGGCTTATTTTAACATGAAACGAATTCGTAAGCTTCATTCTTAACTCCGTTGAACATGGAAACAACATAACTTGTAAACTCTTCTAGCGTCATTCTTGACTTGTTCGAACTTGTAAACAAGTTATAGCTTCATTTTTGACTCGTTTATCATGGAAACAACTTGTAAACTCTTGTAGGACCATTCTTGGCTCATTTGAACATGAAACCAATTCGTAACAATTTGAGGCTTCATTCTTGACTCGTTCGAACATGGAAATAACTTGTAGCTTCATCTTGACGTGTTTGAACATGGAAACAACTTGTAACCTCCTGTAGCATTATTCTTGACTCGTTCGAGCTTGGAAACAACTTATAGCTTCATTCTCGACTAGTTTAACCGTGAAAACAACTTGTAGCTTCATTCTTGACCCGTTTGAACTTGGAAACTACTTGTAAACTCTTGTAGCATCTTTCTTGACTCGTTCGAACTTGTATCTTCATTATTGACTCGTTTGCACATGGAAACAACTTGAAAACTCATGTAGGACCATTCTTGGCATATTTTAACACGAAACGAATTCGTAAGCTTCATTCTTGAATCCGTTGAAGATGGAAACAACATAACTCTTCTGGGACCATTCTTGGCTCATTTGAACATGAACCTAATTCGTAACAACATGTGGCTTCATTCTTGACTCGTTCGAACATGGAAACAACATGTGGCTTCATTCTTGACTCATTTGAATATGGAAACAACTTGTAAACTCTTGTATGATCATTCTTGACTCGTTCGAACTTGCAAACAAGTTGTAGCTTCATTCTGGACTCATTTAAACAGGGAAAAAACTTGTAAACTCTTCTAGCGTCATTCTTGACTTGTTCGAACTTATGAACAACTTATAGCTTCATTTTTGATTCGTTTATCATGGAAACAACTTGTAAACTCTTGTAGGACCATTCTTGGCTCATTTGAACATGAAACCAATTCGTAACAATTTGAGGCTTCATTCTTGACTCGTTCGAACATGGAAATAACTTGTAGCTTAATCTTGACTTGTTTGAACTTGGAAACAACTTGTAACCTCTTGTAGCATTATTCGTGACTCGTTCGAGCTTGGAAATAATTTATAGCTTCATTCTCGACTCGTTTAACCGTGAAAACAACTTGTAGCTTCATTCTTGACCCGTTTAAACTTGGAAACTACTTGTAAACTCTTGTAGCATCTTTCTTGACTCGTTAGAACTTGTATCTTCTTTATTGACTCGTTTGCACATGGAAAAAACTTGAAAATTCATGTAGGACCATTCTTGGCTTATTTTAATATGAAACGAATTCGTAAGTTTCATTCTTGACTCCGTTGAAATGGAAACAACATAACTCTTCTGGGACCATTCTTGGCTCATTTGAACATGAACATAATTCGTAACTATTTGAGTCTTCATTCTTGAGTCGTTCGAACTTGGAAAAAACTTCTGGCTTCATTCTTGACTCATTTGAATATGGAAATAACTTGAGGCTTAATCTTGACTTGTTTGAACTTGGAAACAACTTGTAACCTCTTGTAGCATTATTCTTGACTCGTTCGAGCTTGGAAATAATTTATAGCTTCATTCTCGACTCGTTTAACCGTGAAAACAACTTGTAGCTTCATTCTTGACCCGTTTAAACTTGGAAACTACTTGTAAACTCTTGTAGCATCTTTCTTGACTCGTTCAAACTTGTATCTTCATTATTGACTCGTTTGCACATGGAAATAACTTGTAAACTCATGTAAGACCATACTTGGCTCATTTTAACATGAAACGACTTGGTAAGCTTCATTCTTGACTCCGTTGAACATGCAAACAACAAAACTCTTCTGGGACCATTCTTGGCTCATTTGAACATGAACCTAACCCGAAAAATTTGAGACTTCATTCTTGACACGTTCAAACATGGAAACAACTTTGGCTTCATTCTTGACTCATTTGAATATGGAAACAACTTGTAAACTCTTGTATGATCATTCTTGACTCGTTCGAACTTGCAAACAAGTTGTAGCTTCATTCTTGACTCATTTGAACAGGGAAAAAACTTGTAAACTCTTCTAGCGTCATTCTTGACTTGTTCGAACTTGTGAACAACTTATAGCTTCATTTTTGACTCGTTTATCATGGAAACAACTTGTAAACTCTTGTAGGACCATTCTTGGCTCATTTGAACATGAAACCAATTCGTAACAATTTGAGGCTTCATTCTTGACTCGTTCGAACATGGAAATAACTTGTAGCTTAATCTTGACTTGTTTGAACTTGGAAACAACTTGTAACCTCTTGTAGCATTATTCTTGACTCGTTCGAGCTTGGAAATAATTTATAGCTTCATTCTCGACTCGTTTAACCGTGAAAACAACTTGTTGCTTCATTCTTGACCCGTTTAAACTTGAAACTACTTGTAAACTCTTGTAGCATCTTTCTTGACTCGTTAGAACTTGTATCTTCATTATTGACACGTTTGCACATGGAAACAACTTGTAAACTCATGTAGGACCATTCTCGACTTATTTTAACATGAAACGAATTCGTAAGCTTCATTCTAGACTCATTTGAATATGGAAATAACTTGTGGCTTCATTCTTGACTCATTTGAATATGGAAACAACTTGTAAACTCTTGTATGATCATTCTTGACTCGTTCGAACTTGGAAACAAGTTGTAGCTTCATTCTTGACTCATTTGAACATGGAAACAACTTGTAAACTCTTTTAGGATCATTCTTGGCTCATTTGAATATGAAACCAATTTGTAACAATTTGAGGCTTCATTCTTGACTCGTTCGAACATGAAAATAACTTGTAGCTTCATCATGACTTGTTTGAACATGGAAACAACATGTAACCTCTTGTAGCATTATTATTGCCTCGTCCGAGCTTGGAAACAACTTATAGCTTCATTCTCGACACGTTTAACCGTGAAAACAACTTATAGCTTCATTCTTGACCCGTTTGAACTTGGAAACTACTTGTAAAACTCTTGTAGCATCTTTCTTGACTCGTTCAAACTTGTATCTTCATTATTGACTCGTTAGCACATGGAAACAACTTGTAAACTCATGTAAGACCATACTTGGCTTATTTTAACATGAAACGAATTCGTAAGCTTCATTCTTAACTCCGTTGAACATGGAAACAACATAACTTGTAAACTCTTCTAGCGTCATTCTTGACTTGTTCGAACTTGTAAACAAGTTATAGCTTCATTTTTGACTCGTTTATCATGGAAACAACTTGTAAACTCTTGTAGGACCATTCTTGGCTCATTTGAACATGAAACCAATTCGTAACAATTTGAGGCTTCATTCTTGACTCGTTCGAACATGGAAATAACTTGTAGCTTCATCTTGACGTGTTTGAACATGGAAACAACTTGTAACCTCCTGTAGCATTATTCTTGACTCGTTCGAGCTTGGAAACAACTTATAGCTTCATTCTCGACTAGTTTAACCGTGAAAACAACTTGTAGCTTCATTCTTGACCCGTTTGAACTTGGAAACTACTTGTAAACTCTTGTAGCATCTTTCTTGACTCGTTCGAACTTGTATCTTCATTATTGACTCGTTTGCACATGGAAACAACTTGAAAACTCATGTAGGACCATTCTCTGCATATTTTAACACGAAACGAATTCGTAAGCTTCATTCTTGAATCAGTTGAAGATGGAAACAACATAACTCTTCTGGGACCATTCTTGGCTCATTTGAACATGAACCTAATTCGTAACAACATGTGGCTTCATTCTTGACTCGTTCGAACATGGAAACAACATGTGGCTTCATTCTTGACTCATTTGAATATGGAAACAACTTGTAAACTCTTGTATGATCATTCTTGACTCGTTCGAACTTGCAAACAAGTTGTAGCTTCATTCTGGACTCATTTAAACAGGGAAAAAACTTGTAAACTCTTCTAGCGTCATTCTTGACTTGTTCGAACTTATGAACAACTTATAGCTTCATTTTTGATTGTTTATCATGGAAACAACTTGTAAACTCTTGTAGGACCATTCTTGGCTCATTTGAACATGAAACCAATTCGTAACAATTTGAGGCTTCATTCTTGACTCGTTCGAACATGGAAATAACTTGTAGCTTCATCTTGACGTGTTTGAACATGGAAACAACTTGTAACCTCTTGTAGCATTATTCTTGACTCGTTCGAGCTTGGAAACAACGTATAGCTTCATTCTCGACTAGTTTAACCATGAAAACAACTTGTAGATTCATTCTTGACCCGTTTGAACTTGGAAACTACTTGTAAACTCTTGTAGCATCTTTCTTGACTCGTTCGAACTTGTATCTTCATTATTGACTCGTTTGCACATGGAAACAACTTGAAAACTCATGTAGGACCATTCTTGGCATATTTTAACACGAAACGAATTCGTAAGCTTCATTCTTGAATCCGTTGAAGATGGAAACAACATAACTCTTCTGGGACCATTCTTGGCTCATTTGAACATGAACCTAATTCGTAACAACATGTGGCTTCATTCTTGACTCGTTCGAACATGGAAACAACATGTGGCTTCATTCTTGACTCATTTGAATATGGAAACAACTTGTAAACTCTTGTATGATCATTCTTGACTCGTTCAAACTAGCAAACAAGTTGTAGCTTCATTCTGGACTCATTTAAATAGGGAAAAAACTTGTAAACTCTTCTAGCGTCATTCTTGACTTGTTCGAACTTATGAACAACTTATAGCTTCATTTTTGATTCGTTTATCATGGAAACAACTTGTAAACTCTTGTAGGACCATTCTTGGCTCATTTGAACATGAAACCAATTCGTAACAATTTGAGGCTTCATTCTTGACACGTTCGAACATGGAAACAACTTTCGCTTCATTCTTGACTCATTTGAATATGGAAACAACTTGTAAACTCTTGTATGATCATTCTTGACTCGTTCGAACTTGCAAACAAGTTGTAGCTTCATTCTTGACTCATTTGAACAGGGAAAAAACTTGTAAACTCTTCTAGCGTCATTCTTGACTTGTTCGAACTTGTGAACAACTTATAGCTTCATTTTTGACTCGTTTATCAAGGAAACAACTTGTAAACTCTTGTAGGACCATTCTTGGCTCATTTGAACATGAAACCAATTCGTAACAATTTGAGGCTTCATTCTTGACTCGTTCGAACATGGAAATAACTTGTAGCTTCATCTTGACGTGTTTGAACATGGAAACAACTTGTAACCTCTTGTAGCATTATTCTTGACTCGTTCGAGCTTGGAAACAACTTATAGCTTCATTCTCGACTAGTTTAACCGTGAAAACAACTTGTAGCTTCATTCTTGACCCGTTTGAACTTGGAAACTACTTGTAAACTCTTGTAGCATCTTTCTTGACTCGTTCGAACTTGTATCTTCATTATTGACTCGTTTGCACATGGAAACAACTTGAAAACTCATGTAGGACCATTCTTGGCATATTTTAACACGAAACGAATTCGTAAGCTTCATTCTTGAATCCGTTGAAGATGGAAACAACATAACTCTTCTAGGACCATTCTTGGCTCATTTGAACATGAACCTAATTCGTAACAACATGTGGCTTCATTCTTGACTCGTTCGAACATGGAAACAACATGTGGCTTCATTCTTGACTCATTTGAATATGGAAACAACTTGTAAACTCTTGTATGATCATTCTTGACTTGTTCGAACTTGCAAACAAATTGTAGCTTCATTCTGGACTCATTTAAACAGGGAAAAAACTTGTAAACTCTTCTAGCGTCATTCTTGACTTGTTCGAACTTATGAACAACTTATAGCTTCATTTTTGATTCGTTTATCATGGAAACAACTTGTAAACTCTTGTAGGACCATTCTTGGCTCATTTGAACATGAAACCAATTCGTAACAATTTGAGGCTTCATTCTTGACTCGTTCGAACATGGAAATAACTTGTAGCTTAATCTTGACTTGTTTGAACTTGGAAACAACTTGTAACCTCTTGTAGCATTATTCTTGACTCGTTCGAGCTTGGAAATAATTTATAGCTTCATTCTCGACTCGTTTAACCGTGAAAACAACTTGTTGCTTCATTCTTGACCCGTTTAAACTTGAAACTACTTGTAAACTCTTGTAGCATCTTTCTTGACTCGTTAGAACTTGTATCTTCATTATTGACACGTTTGCACATGGAAACAACTTGTAAACTCATGTAGGACCATTCTCGACTTATTTTAACATGAAACGAATTCGTAAGCTTCATTCTAGACTCATTTGAATATGGAAATAACTTGTGGCTTCATTCTTGACTCATTTGAATATGGAAACAACTTGTAAACTCTTGTATGATCATTCTTGACTCGTTCGAACTTGGAAACAAGTTGTAGCTTCATTCTTGACTCATTTGAACATGGAAACAACTTGTAAACTCTTTTAGGATCATTCTTGGCTCATTTGAATATGAAACCAATTTGTAACAATTTGAGGCTTCATTCTTGACTCGTTCGAACATGAAAATAACTTGTAGCTTCATCATGACTTGTTTGAACATGGAAACAACATGTAACCTCTTGTAGCATTATTATTGCCTCGTCCGAGCTTGGAAACAACTTATAGCTTCATTCTCGACACGTTTAACCGTGAAAACAACTTATAGCTTCATTCTTGACCCGTTTGAACTTGGAAACTACTTGTAAAACTCTTGTAGCATCTTTCTTGACTCGTTCAAACTTGTATCTTCATTATTGACTCGTTAGCACATGGAAACAACTTGTAAACTCATGTAAGACCATACTTGGCTTATTTTAACATGAAACGAATTCGTAAGCTTCATTCTTAACTCCGTTGAACATGGAAACAACATAACTTGTAAACTCTTCTAGCGTCATTCTTGACTTGTTCGAACTTGTAAACAAGTTATAGCTTCATTTTTGACTCGTTTATCATGGAAACAACTTGTAAACTCTTGTAGGACCATTCTTGGCTCATTTGAACATGAAACCAATTCGTAACAATTTGAGGCTTCATTCTTGACTCGTTCGAACATGGAAATAACTTGTAGCTTCATCTTGACGTGTTTGAACATGGAAACAACTTGTAACCTCCTGTAGCATTATTCTTGACTCGTTCGAGCTTGGAAACAACTTATAGCTTCATTCTCGACTAGTTTAACCGTGAAAACAACTTGTAGCTTCATTCTTGACCCGTTTGAACTTGGAAACTACTTGTAAACTCTTGTAGCATCTTTCTTGACTCGTTCGAACTTGTATCTTCATTATTGACTCGTTTGCACATGGAAACAACTTGAAAACTCATGTAGGACCATTCTCTGCATATTTTAACACGAAACGAATTCGTAAGCTTCATTCTTGAATCAGTTGAAGATGGAAACAACATAACTCTTCTGGGACCATTCTTGGCTCATTTGAACATGAACCTAATTCGTAACAACATGTGGCTTCATTCTTGACTCGTTCGAACATGGAAACAACATGTGGCTTCATTCTTGACTCATTTGAATATGGAAACAACTTGTAAACTCTTGTATGATCATTCTTGACTCGTTCGAACTTGCAAACAAGTTGTAGCTTCATTCTGGACTCATTTAAACAGGGAAAAAACTTGTAAACTCTTCTAGCGTCATTCTTGACTTGTTCGAACTTATGAACAACTTATAGCTTCATTTTTGATTCGTTTATCATGGAAACAACTTGTAAACTCTTGTAGGACCATTCTTGGCTCATTTGAACATGAAACCAATTCGTAACAATTTGAGGCTTCATTCTTGACTCGTTCGAACATGGAAATAACTTGTAGCTTCATCTTGACGTGTTTGAACATGGAAACAACTTGTAACCTCTTGTAGCATTATTCTTGACTCGTTCGAGCTTGGAAACAACGTATAGCTTCATTCTCGACTAGTTTAACCATGAAAACAACTTGTAGATTCATTCTTGACCCGTTTGAACTTGGAAACTACTTGTAAACTCTTGTAGCATCTTTCTTGACTCGTTCGAACTTGTATCTTCATTATTGACTCGTTTGCACATGGAAACAACTTGAAAACTCATGTAGGACCATTCTTGGCATATTTTAACACGAAACGAATTCGTAAGCTTCATTCTTGAATCCGTTGAAGATGGAAACAACATAACTCTTCTGGGACCATTCTTGGCTCATTTGAACATGAACCTAATTCGTAACAACATGTGGCTTCATTCTTGACTCGTTCGAACATGGAAACAACATGTGGCTTCATTCTTGACTCATTTGAATATGGAAACAACTTGTAAACTCTTGTATGATCATTCTTGACTCGTTCAAACTAGCAAACAAGTTGTAGCTTCATTCTGGACTCATTTAAATAGGGAAAAAACTTGTAAACTCTTCTAGCGTCATTCTTGACTTGTTCGAACTTATGAACAACTTATAGCTTCATTTTTGATTCGTTTATCATGGAAACAACTTGTAAACTCTTGTAGGACCATTCTTGGCTCATTTGAACATGAAACCAATTCGTAACAATTTGAGGCTTCATTCTTGACACGTTCGAACATGGAAACAACTTTCGCTTCATTCTTGACTCATTTGAATATGGAAACAACTTGTAAACTCTTGTATGATCATTCTTGACTCGTTCGAACTTGCAAACAAGTTGTAGCTTCATTCTTGACTCATTTGAACAGGGAAAAAACTTGTAAACTCTTCTAGCGTCATTCTTGACTTGTTCGAACTTGTGAACAACTTATAGCTTCATTTTTGACTCGTTTATCATGGAAACAACTTGTAAACTCTTGTAGGACCATTCTTGGCTCATTTGAACATGAAACCAATTCGTAACAATTTGAGGCTTCATTCTTGACTCGTTCGAACATGGAAATAACTTGTAGCTTCATCTTGACGTGTTTGAACATGGAAACAACTTGTAACCTCTTGTAGCATTATTCTTGACTCGTTCGAGCTTGGAAACAACTTATAGCTTCATTCTCGACTAGTTTAACCGTGAAAACAACTTGTAGCTTCATTCTTGACCCGTTTGAACTTGGAAACTACTTGTAAACTCTTGTAGCATCTTTCTTGACTCGTTCGAACTTGTATCTTCATTATTGACTCGTTTGCACATGGAAACAACTTGAAAACTCATGTAGGACCATTCTTGGCATATTTTAACACGAAACGAATTCGTAAGCTTCATTCTTGAATCCGTTGAAGATGGAAACAACATAACTCTTCTAGGACCATTCTTGGCTCATTTGAACATGAACCTAATTCGTAACAACATGTGGCTTCATTCTTGACTCGTTCGAACATGGAAACAACATGTGGCTTCATTCTTGACTCATTTGAATATGGAAACAACTTGTAAACTCTTGTATGATCATTCTTGACTTGTTCGAACTTGCAAACAAATTGTAGCTTCATTCTGGACTCATTTAAACAGGGAAAAAACTTGTAAACTCTTCTAGCGTCATTCTTGACTTGTTCGAACTTATGAACAACTTATAGCTTCATTTTTGATTCGATTATCATGGAAACAACTTGTAAACTCTTGTAGGACCATTCTTGGCTCATTTGAACATGAAACCAATTCGTAACAATTTGAGGCTTCATTCTTGACTCGTTCGAACATGGAAATAACTTGTAGCTTAATCTTGACTTGTTTGAACTTGGAAACAACTTGTAACCTCTTGTAGCATTATTCTTGACTCGTTCGAGCTTGGAAATAATTTATAGCTTCATTCTCGACTCGTTTAACCGTGAAAACAACTTGTAGCTTCATTCTTGACCCGTTTAAACTTGGAAACTACTTGTAAACTCTTGTAGCATCTTTCTTGACTCGTTAGAACTTGTATCTTCATTATTGACTCGTTTGCACATGGAAAAAACTTGAAAACTCATGTAGGACCATTCTTGGCATATTTTAACACGAAACGAATTCGTAAGCTTCATTCTTGAATCCGTTGAAGATGGAAACAACATAACTCTTCTGGGACCATTCTTGGCTCATTTGAACATGAACCTAATTCGTAACAACATGTGGCTTCATTCTTGACTCGTTCGAACATGGAAACAACATGTGGCTTCATTCTTGACTCATTTGAATATGGAAACAACTTGTAAACTCTTGTATGATCATTCTTGACTCGTTCGAACTTGCAAACAAGTTGTAGCTTCATTCTGGACTCATTTAAACAGGGAAAAAACTTGTAAACTCTTCTAGCGTCATTCTTGACTTGTTCGAACTTATGAACAACTTATAGCTTCATTTTTGATTCGTTTATCATGGAAACAACTTGTAAACTCTTGTAGGACCATTCTTGGCTCATTTGAACATGAAACCAATTCGTAACAATTTGAGGCTTCATTCTTGACACGTTCGAACATGGAAACAACTTTGGCTTCATTCTTGACTCATTTGAATATGGAAACAACTTGTAAACTCTTGTATGATCATTCTTGACTCGTTCGAACTTGCAAACAAGTTGTAGCTTCATTCTTGACTCATTTGAACAGGGAAAAAACTTGTAAACTCTTCTAGCGTCATTCTTGACTTGTTCGAACTTGTGAACAACTTATAGCTTCATTTTTGACTCGTTTATCATGGAAACAACTTGTAAACTCTTGTAGGACCATTCTTGGCTCATTTGAACATGAACCCAATTCGTAACAATTTGAGGCTTCATTCTTGACTCGTTCGAACATGGAAATAACTTGTAGCTTCATCTTGACGTGTTTGAACATGGAAACAACTTGTAACCTCTTGTAGCATTATTCTTGACTCGTTCGAGCTTGGAAACAACTTATAGCTTCATTCTCGACTAGTTTAACCGTGAAAACAACTTGTAGCTTCATTCTTGACCCGTTTGAACTTGGAAACTACTTGTAAACTCTTGTAGGATCTTTCTTGACTCGTTCGAACTTGTATCTTCATTATTGACTCGTTTGCACATGGAAACAACTTGAAAACTCTTGTAGGACCATTCTTGGCATATTTTAACACGAAACGAATTCGTAAGCTTCATTCTTGAATCCGTTGAAGATGGAAACAACATAACTCTTCTAGGACCATTCTTGGCTCATTTGAACATGAACCTAATTCGTAACAACATGTGGCTTCATTCTTGACTCGTTCGAACATGGAAACAACATGTGGCTTCATTCTTGACTCATTTGAATATGGAAACAACTTGTAAACTCTTGTATGATCATTCTTGACTTGTTCGAACTTGCAAACAAATTATAGCTTCATTCTGGACTCATTTAAACAGGGAAAAAACTTGTAAACTCTTCTAGCGTCATTCTTGACTTGTTCGAACTTATGAACAACTTATAGCTTCATTTTTGATTCGTTTATCATGGAAACAACTTGTAAACTCTTGTAGGACCATTCTTGGCTCATTTGAACATGAAACCAATTCGTAACAATTTGAGGCTTCATTCTTGACTCGTTCGAACATGGAAATAACTTGTAGCTTAATCTTGACTTGTTTGAACTTGGAAACAACTTGTAACCTCTTGTAGCATTATTCTCTACTCGTTCGAGCTTGGAAATAATTTATAGCTTCATTCTCGACTCGTTTAACCGTGAAAACAACTTGTAGCTTCATTCTTGACCCGTTTAAACTTGGAAACTACTTGTAAACTCTTGTAGCATCTTTCTTGACTCGTTAGAACTTGTATCTTCATTACTGACTCGTTTGCACATGGAAAAAACTTGAAAATTCATGTAGGACCATTCTTGGCTTATTTTAATATGAAACGAATTCGTAAGTTTCATTCTTGACTCCGTTGAAGATGGAAACAACATAACTCTTCTGGGACCATTCTTGGCTCATTTGAACATGAACATAATTCGTAACTATTTGAGTCTTCATTCTTGAGTCGTTCGAACTTGGAAAAAACTTCTGGCTTCATTCTTGACTCATTTGAATATGGAAATAACTTGTAAACTCTTGTATGATCATTCTTGACTCGTTCGAACTTGCAAATAAGTTGTAGCTTCATCCTTGACTCATTTGAACATGGAAATAACTTGTAAACTCTTCTAGCATCATTCTTGACTTGTTTGAATTTGTAAACAACTTATAGCTTCATTTTTGACTCGTTTATCATGGAAACAACTTGTAAAATCTTGTAGGACCATTCTTGGCTCATTTGAACATGAAACCAATTCGTAACAATTTGAGGCTTCATTCTTGACTCGTTCGAACATGGAAATAACTTGTAGCTTAATCTTGACTTGTTTGAACTTGGAAACAACTTGTAACCTCTTGTAGCATTATTCTTGACTCGTTCGAGCTTGGAAATAATTTATAGCTTCATTCTCGACTCGTTTAACCGTGAAAACAACTTGTAGCTTCATTCTTGACCCGTTTAAACTTGGAAACTACTTGTAAACTCTTGTAGCATCTTTCTTGACTCGTTCAAACTTGTATCTTCATTATTGACTCGTTTGCACATGGAAATAACTTGTAAACTCATGTAAGACCATACTTGGCTCATTTTAACATGAAACGACTTGGTAAGCTTCATTCTTGACTCCGTTGAACATGCAAACAACAAAACTCTTCTGGGACCATTCTTGGCTCATTTGAACATGAACCTAACCCGAAAAATTTGAGGCTTCATTCTTGACACGTTCGAACATGGAAACAACTTTGGCTTCATTCTTGACTCATTTGAATATGGAAACAACTTGTAAACTCTTGTATGATCATTCTTGACTCGTTCGAACTTGCAAACAAGTTGTAGCTTCATTCTTGACTCATTTGAACAGGGAAAAAACTTGTAAACTCTTCTAGCGTCATTCTTGACTTGTTCGAACTTGTGAACAACTTATAGCTTCATTTTTCACTCGTTTATCATGGAAACAACTTGTAAACTCTTGTAGGACCATTCTTGGCTCATTTGAACATGAAACCAATTCGTAACAATTTGAGGCTTCATTCTTGACTCGTTCGAACATGGAAATAACTTGTAGCTTAATCTTGACGTGTTTGAACATGGAAACAACTTGTAACCTCTTGTAGCATTATTCTTGACTCGTTCGAGCTTGGAAACAACGTATAGCTTCATTCTCGACTAGTTTAACCATGAAAACAACTTGTAGCTTCATTCTTGACCCGTTTGAACTTGGAAACTACTTGTAAACTCTTGTAGCATCTTTCTTGACTCGTTCGAACTTGTATCTTCATTATTGACTCGTTTGCACATGGAAACAACTTGAAAACTCATGTAGGACCATTCTTGGCATATTTTAACACGAAACGAATTCGTAAGCTTCATTCTTGAATCCGTTGAAGATGGAAACAACATAACTCTTCTAGGACCATTCTTGGCTCATTTGAACATGAACCTAATTCGTAACAACATGTGGCTTCATTCTTGACTCGTTCGAACATGGAAACAACATGTGGCTTCATTCTTGACTCATTTGAATATGGAAATAACTTGTAAACTCTTGTATGATCATTCTTGACTCGTTCGAACTTGCAAATAAGTTGTAGCTTCATCCTTGACTCATTTGAACATGGAAATAACTTGTAAACTCTTCTAGCATCATTCTTGACTTGTTTGAATTTGTAAACAACTTATAGCTTCATTTTTGACTCGTTTATCATGGAAACAACTTGTAAAATCTTGTAGGACCATTCTTGGCTCATTTGAACATGAAACCAATTCGTAACAATTTGAGGCTTCATTCTTGACTCGTTCGAACATGGAAATAACTTGTAGCTTAATCTTGACTTGTTTGAACTTGGAAACAACTTGTAACCTCTTGTAGCATTATTCTTGACTCGTTCGAGCTTGGAAATAATTTATAGCTTCATTCTCGACTCGTTTAACCGTGAAAACAACTTGTAGCTTCATTCTTGACCCGTTTAAACTTGGAAACTACTTGTAAACTCTTGTAGCATCTTTCTTGACTCGTTCAAACTTGTATCTTCATTATTGACTCGTTTGCACATGGAAATAACTTGTAAACTCATGTAAGACCATACTTGGCTCATTTTAACATGAAACGACTTGGTAAGCTTCATTCTTGACTCCGTTGAACATGCAAACAACAAAACTCTTCTGGGACCATTCTCGGCTCATTTGAACATGAACCTAACCCGAAAAATTTGAGGCTTCATTCTTGACACGTTCGAACATGGAAACAACTTTGGCTTCATTCTTGACTCATTTGAATATGGAAACAACTTGTAAACTCTTGTATGATCATTCTTGACTCGTTCGAACTTGCAAACAAGTTGTAGCTTCATTCTTGACTCATTTGAACAGGGAAAAAACTTGTAAACTCTTCTAGCGTCATTCTTGACTTGTTCGAACTTGTGAACAACTTATAGCTTCATTTTTGACTCGTTTATCATGGAAACAACTTGTAAACTCTTGTAGGACCATTCTTGGCTCATTTGAACATGAAACCAATTCGTAACAATTTGAGGCTTCATTCTTGACTCGTTCGAACATGGAAATAACTTGTAGCTTAATCTTGACGTGTTTGAACATGGAAACAACTTGTAACCTCTTGTAGCATTATTCTTGACTCGTTCGAGCTTGGAAACAACGTATAGCTTCATTCTCGACTAGTTTAACCATGAAAACAACTTGTAGCTTCATTCTTGACCCGTTTGAACTTGGAAACTACTTGTAAACTCTTGTAGCATCTTTCTTGACTCGTTCGAACTTGTATCTTCATTATTGACTCGTTTGCACATGGAAACAACTTGAAAACTCATGTAGGACCATTCTTGGCATATTTTAACACGAAACGAATTCGTAAGCTTCATTCTTGAATCCGTTGAAGATGGAAACAACATAACTCTTCTAGGACCATTCTTGGCTCATTTGAACATGAACCTAATTCGTAACAACATGTGGCTTCATTCTTGACTCGTTCGAACATGGAAACAACATGTGGCTTCATTCTTGACTCATTTGAATATGGAAATAACTTGTAAACTCTTGTATGATCATTCTTGACTCGTTCGAACTTGCAAATAAGTTGTAGCTTCATCCTTGACTCATTTGAACATGGAAATAACTTGTAAACTCTTCTAGCATCATTCTTGACTTGTTTGAATTTGTAAACAACTTATAGCTTCATTTTTGACTCGTTTATCATGGAAACAACTTGTAAAATCTTGTAGGACCATTCTTGGCTCATTTGAACATGAAACCAATTCGTAACAATTTGAGGCTTCATTCTTGACTCGTTCGAACATGGAAATAACTTGTAGCTTAATCTTGACTTGTTTGAACTTGGAAACAACTTGTAACCTCTTGTAGCATTATTCTTGACTCGTTCGAGCTTGGAAATAATTTATAGCTTCATTCTCGACTCGTTTAACCGTGAAAACAACTTGTAGCTTCATTCTTGACCCGTTTAAACTTGGAAACTACTTTAAACTCTTGTAGCATCTTTCTTGACTCGTTCAAACTTGTATCTTCATTATTGACTCGTTTGCACATGGAAATAACTTGTAAACTCATGTAAGACCATACTTGGCTCATTTTAACATGAAACGACTTGGTAAGCTTCATTCTTGACTCCGTTGAACATGCAAACAACAAAACTCTTCTGGGACCATTCTTGGCTCATTTGAACATGAACCTAACCCGAAAAATTTGAGGCTTCATTCTTGACACGTTCGAACATGGAAACAACTTTGGCTTCATTCTTGACTCATTTGAATATGGAAACAACTTGTAAACTCTTGTATGATCATTCTTGACTCGTTCGAACTTGCAAACAAGTTGTAGCTTCATTCTTGACTCATTTGAACAGGGAAAAAACTTGTAAACTCTTCTAGCGTCATTCTTGACTTGTTCGAACTTGTGAACAACTTATAGCTTCATTTTTCACTCGTTTATCATGGAAACAACTTGTAAACTCTTGTAGGACCATTCTTGGCTCATTTGAACATGAAACCAATTCGTAACAATTTGAGGCTTCATTCTTGACTCGTTCGAACATGGAAATAACTTGTAGCTTAATCTTGACTTGTTTGAACTTGGAAACAACTTGTAACCTCTTGTAGCATTATTCTTGACTCGTTCGAGCTTGGAAATAATTTATAGCTTCATTCTCGACTCGTTTAACCGTGAAAACAACTTGTTGCTTCATTCTTGACCCGTTTAAACTTGGAAACTACTTGTAAACTCTTGTAGCATCTTTCTTGACTCGTTAGAACTTGTATCTTCATTATTGACACGTTTGCACATGGAAACAACTTGTAAACTCATGTAGGACCATTCTCGACTTATTTTAACATGAAACGAATTCGTAAGCTTCATTCTAGACTCATTTGAATATGGAAATAACTTGTGGCTTCATTCTTGACTCATTTGAATATGGAAACAACTTGTAAACTCTTGTATGATCATTCTTGACTCGTTCGAACTTGGAAACAAGTTGTAGCTTCATTCTTGACTCATTTGAACATGGAAACAACTTGTAAACTCTTTTAGGATCATTCTTGGCTCATTTGAATATGAAACCAATTTGTAACAATTTGAGGCTTCATTCTTGACTCGTTCGAACATGAAAATAACTTGTAGCTTCATCATGACTTGTTTGAACATGGAAACAACATGTAACCTCTTGTAGCATTATTATTGCCTCGTCCGAGCTTGGAAACAACTTATAGCTTCATTCTCGACACGTTTAACCGTGAAAACAACTTATAGCTTCATTCTTGACCCGTTTGAACTTGGAAACTACTTGTAAACTCTTGTAGCATCTTTCTTGACTCGTTCAAACTTGTATCTTCATTATTGACTCGTTAGCACATGGAAACAACTTGTAAACTCATGTAAGACCATACTTGGCTTATTTTAACATGAAACGAATTCGTAAGCTTCATTCTTAACTCCGTTGAACATGGAAACAACATAACTTGTAAACTCTTCTAGCGTCATTCTTGACTTGTTCGAACTTGTAAACAAGTTATAGCTTCATTTTTGACTCGTTTATCATGGAAACAACTTGTAAACTCTTGTAGGACCATTCTTGGCTCATTTGAACATGAAACCAATTCGTAACAATTTGAGGCTTCATTCTTGACTCGTTCGAACATGGAAATAACTTGTAGCTTCATCTTGACGTGTTTGAACATGGAAACAACTTGTAACCTCTTGTAGCATTATTCTTGACTCGTTCGAGCTTGGAAACAACTTATAGCTTCATTCTCGACTAGTTTAACCGTGAAAACAACTTGTAGCTTCATTCTTGACCCGTTTGAACTTGGAAACTACTTGTAAACTCTTGTAGCATCTTTCTTGACTCGTTCGAACTTGTATCTTCATTATTGACTCGTTTGCACATGGAAACAACTTGAAAACTCATGTAGGACCATTCTTGGCATATTTTAACACGAAACGAATTCGTAAGCTTCATTCTTGAATCCGTTGAAGATGGAAACAACATAACTCTTCTGGGACCATTCTTGGCTCATTTGAACATGAACCTAATTCGTAACAACATGTGGCTTCATTCTTGACTCGTTCGAACATGGAAACAACATGTGGCTTCATTCTTGACTCATTTGAATATGGAAACAACTTGTAAACTCTTGTATGATCATTCTTGACTCGTTCGAACTTGCAAACAAGTTGTAGCTTCATTCTGGACTCATTTAAACAGGGAAAAAACTTGTAAACTCTTCTAGCGTCATTCTTGACTTGTTCGAACTTATGAACAACTTATAGCTTCATTTTTGATTCGTTTATCATGGAAACAACTTGTAAACTCTTGTAGGACCATTCTTGGCTCATTTGAACATGAAACCAATTCGTAACAATTTGAGGCTTCATTCTTAACTCGTTCGAAAATGGAAATAACTTGTAGCTTAATCTTGACTTGTTTGAACTTGGAAACAACTTGAAACCTCTTGTAGCATTATTCTTGACTCGTTCGAGCTTGGAAATAATTTATAGCTTCATTCTCGACTCGTTTAACCGTGAAAACAACTTGTAGCTTCATTCTTGACCCGTTTAAACTTGGAAACTACTTGTAAACTCTTGTAGCATCTTTCTTGACTCGTTAGAACTTGTATCTTCATTATTGACTCGTTTGCACATGGAAAAAACTTGAAAATTCATGTAGGACCATTCTTGTCTTATTTTAATATGAAACGAATTCGTAAGTTTCATTCTTGACTCCGTTGAAGATGGAAACAACATAACTCTTCTGGGACCATTCTTGGCTCATTTGAACATGAACATAATTCGTAACTATTTGAGTCTTCATTCTTGAGTCATTCGAACTTGGAAAAAACTTCTGGCTTCATTCTTGACTCATTTGAATATGGAAATAACTTGTAAACTCTTGTATGATCATTCTTGACTCGTTCGAACTTGCAAATAAGTTGTAGCTTCATCCTTGACTCATTTGAACATGGAAATAACTTGTAAACTCTTCTAGCATCATTCTTGACTTGTTTGAATTTGTAAACAACTTATAGCTTCATTTTTGACTCGTTTATCATGGAAACAACTTGTAAAATCTTGTAGGACCATTCTTGGCTCATTTGAACATGAAACCAATTCGTAACAATTTGAGGCTTCATTCTTGACTCGTTCGAACATGGAAATAACTTGTAGCTTAATCTTGACTTGTTTGAACTTGGAAACAACTTGTAACCTCTTGTAGCATTATTCTTGACTCGTTCGAGCTTGGAAATAATTTATAGCTTCATTCTCGACTCGTTTAACCGTGAAAACAACTTGTAGCTTCATTCTTGACCCGTTTAAACTTGGAAACTACTTGTAAACTCTTGTAGCATCTTTCTTGACTCGTTCAAACTTGTATCTTCATTATTGACTCGTTTGCACATGGAAATAACTTGTAAACTCATGTAAGACCATACTTGGCTCATTTTAACATGAAACGACTTGGTAAGCTTCATTCTTGACTCCGTTGAACATGCAAACAACAAAACTCTTCTGGGACCATTCTTGGCTCATTTGAACATGAACCTAACCCGAAAAATTTGAGGCTTCATTCTTGACACGTTCGAACATGGAAACAACTTTGGCTTCATTCTTGACTCATTTGAATATGGAAACAACTTGTAAACTCTTGTATGATCATTCTTGACTCGTTCGAACTTGCAAACAAGTTGTAGCTTCATTCTTGACTCATTTGAACAGGGAAAAAACTTGTAAACTCTTCTAGCGTCATTCTTGACTTGTTCGAACTTGTGAACAACTTATAGCTTCATTTTTGACTCGTTTATCATGGAAATAACTTGTAAACTCTTGTAGGACCATTCTTGGCTCATTTGAACATGAAACCAATTCGTAACAATTTGAGGCTTCATTCTTGACTCGTTCGAACATGGAAATAACTTGTAGCTTAATCTTGACTTGTTTGAACTTGGAAACAACTTGTAACCTCTTGTAGCATTATTCTTGACTCGTTCGAGCTTGGAAATAATTTATAGCTTCATTCTCGACTCGTTTAACCGTGAAAACAACTTGTTGCTTCATTCTTGACCCGTTTAAACTTGGAAACTACTTGTAAACTCTTGTAGCATCTTTCTTGACTCGTTAGAACTTGTATCTTCATTATTGACACGTTTGCACATGGAAACAACTTGTAAACTCATGTAGGACCATTCTCGACTTATTTTAACATGAAACGAATTCGTAAGCTTCATTCTAGACTCATTTGAATATGGAAATAACTTGTGGCTTCATTCTTGACTCATTTGAATATGGAAACAACTTGTAAACTCTTGTATGATCATTCTTGACTCGTTCGAACTTGGAAACAAGTTGTAGCTTCATTCTTGACTCATTTGAACATGGAAATAACTTGTAAACCTTTTTAGGATCATTCTTGGCTCATTTGAATATGAAACCAATTTGTAATAATTTGAGGCTTCATTCTTGACTCGTTCGAACATGAAAATAACTTGTAGCTTCATCATGACTTGTTTGAACATGGAAACAACATGTAACCTCTTGTAGCATTATTATTGCCTCGTCCGAGCTTGGAAACAACTTATAGCTTCATTCTCGACACGTTTAACCGTGAAAACAACTTATAGCTTCATTCTTGACCCGTTTGAACTTGGAAACTACTTGTAAATTCTTGTAGCATCTTTCTTGACTCGTTCAAACTTGTATCTTCATTATTGACTCGTTAGCACATGGAAACAACTTGTAAACTCATGTAAGACCATACTTGGCTTATTTTAACATGAAACGAATTCGTAAGCTTCATTCTTAACTCCGTTGAACACGGAAACAACATAACTTGTAAACTCTTCTAGCGTCATTCTTTACTTGTTCGAACTTGTAAACAAGTTATAGCTTCATTTTTGACTCGTTTATCATGGAAACAACTTGTAAACTCTTGTAGGACCATTCTTGGCTCATTTGAACATGAAACCAATTCGTAACAATTTGAGGCTTCATTCTTGACTCGTTCGAACATGGAAATAACTTGTAGCTTCATCTTGACGTGTTTGAACATGGAAACAACTTGTAACCTCTTGTAGCATTATTCTTGACTCGTTCGAGCTTGGAAACAACTTATAGCTTCATTCTCGACTAGTTTAACCGTGAAAACAACTTGTAGCTTCATTCTTGACCCGTTTGAACTTGGAAACTACTTGTAAACTCTTGTAGCATCTTTCTTGACTCGTTCGAACTTGTATCTTCATTATTGACTCGTTTGCACATGGAAACAACTTGAAAACTCATGTAGGACCATTCTTGGCATATTTTAACACGAAACGAATTCGTAAGCTTCATTCTTGAATCCGTTGAAGATGGAAACAACATAACTCTTCTGGGACCATTCTTGGCTCATTTGAACACGAAACGAATTCGTAACAACATGTGGCTTCATTCTTGACTCGTTCGAACATGGAAACAACATGTGGCTTCATTCTTGACTCATTTGAATATGGAAACAACTTGTAAACTCTTGTATGATCATTCTTGACTCGTTCGAACTTGCAAACAAGTTGTAGCTTCATCCTTGACTCATTTGAACATGCAAATAACTTGTAAACTCTTCTAGCGTCATTCTTGACTTGTTCGAACTTATGAACAACTTATAGCTTCATTTTTGATTCGTTTATCATGGAAACAACTTGTAAACTCTTGTAGGACCATTCTTGGCTCATTTGAACATGAAACCAATTCGTAACAATTTGAGGCTTCATTCTTGACACGTTCGAACATGGAAACAACTTTGGCTTCATTCTTGACTCATTTGAATATGGAAACAACTTGTAAACTCTTGTATGATCATTCTTGACTCGTTCGAACTTGCAAACAAGTTGTAGCTTCATTCTTGACTCATTTGAACAGGGAAAAAACTTGTAAACTCTTCTAGCGTCATTCTTGACTTGTTCGAACTTGTGAACAACTTATAGCTTCATTTTTGACTCGTTTATCATGGAAACAACTTGTAAACTCTTGTAGGACCATTCTTGGCTCATTTGAACATGAAACCAATTCGTAACAATTTGAGGCTTCATTCTTGACTCGTTCGAACATGGAAATAACTTGTAGCTTCATCTTGACGTGTTTGAACATGGAAACAACTTGTAACCTCTTGTAGCATTATTCTTGACTCGTTCGAGCTTGGAAACAACTTATAGCTTCATTCTCGACTAGTTTAACCGTGAAAACAACTTGTAGCTTCATTCTTGACCCGTTTGAACTTGGAAACTACTTGTAAACTCTTGTAGCATCTTTCTTGACTCGTTCGAACTTGTATCTTCATTATTGACTCCTTTGCACATGGAAACAACTTGAAAACTCATGTAGGACCATTCTTGGCATATATTAACACGAAACGAATTCGTAAGCTTCATTCTTGAATCCGTTGAAGATGGAAACAACATAACTCTTCTGGGACCATTCTTGGCTCATTTGAACATGAACCTAATTCGTAACAACATGTGGCTTCATTCTTGACTCGTTCGAACATGGAAACAACATGTGGCTTCATTCTTGACTCATTTGAATATGGAAACAACTTGTAAACTCTTGTATGATCATTCTTGACTCGTTCGAACTTGCAAACAAGTTGTAGCTTCATTCTGGACTCATTTAAACAGGGAAAAAACTTGTAAACTCTTCTAGCGTCATTCTTGACTTGTTCGAACTTATGAACAACTTATAGCTTCATTTTTGATTCGTTTATCATGGAAACAACTTGTAAACTCTTGTAGGACCATTCTTGGCTCATTTGAACATGAAACCAATTCGTAACAATTTGAGGCTTCATTCTTGACTCGTTCGAACATGGAAATAACTTGTAGCTTCATCTTGACGTGTTTGAACATGGAAACAACTTGTAACCTCTTGTAGCATTATTCTTGACTCGTTCGAGCTTGGAAACAACTTATAGCTTCATTCTCGACTAGTTTAACCGTGAAAACAACTTGTAGCTTCATTCTTGACCCGTTTGAACTTGGAAACTACTTGTAAACTCTTGTAGCATCTTTCTTGACTCGTTCGAACTTGTATCTTCATTATTGACTCGTTTGCACATGGAAACAACTTGAAAACTCATGTAGGACCATTCTTGGCATATTTTAACACGAAACGAATTCGTAAGCTTCATTCTTGAATCCGTTGAAGATGGAAACAACATAACTCTTCTGGGACCATTCTTGGCTCATTTGAACACGAAACGAATTCGTAACAACATGTGGCTTCATTCTTGACTCGTTCGAACATGGAAACAACATGTGGCTTCATTCTTGACTCATTTGAATATGGAAACAACTTGTAAACTCTTGTATGATCATTCTTGACTCGTTCGAACTTGCAAACAAGTTGTAGCTTCATTCTGGACTCATTTAAACAGGGAAAAAACTTGTAAACTCTTCTAGCGTCATTCTTGACTTGTTCGAACTTATGAACAACTTATAGCTTCATTTTTGATTCGTTTATCATGGAAACAACTTGTAAACTCTTGTAGGACCATTCTTGGCTCATTTGAACATGAAACCAATTCGTAACAATTTGAGGCTTCATTCTTGACTCGTTCGAACATGGAAATAACTTGTAGCTTCATCTTGACGTGTTTGAACATGGAAACAACTTGTAACCTCTTGTAGCATTATTCTTGACTCGTTCGAGCTTGGAAACAACTTATAGCTTCATTCTCGACTAGTTTAACCGTGAAAACAACTTGTAAACTCTTGTAGCATCTTTCTTGACTCGTTCGAACTTGTATCTTCATTATTGACTCGTTTGCACATGGAAACAACTTGAAAACTCATGTAGGACCATTCTTGGCATATTTTAACACGAAACGAATTCGTAAGCTTCATTCTTGAATCCGTTGAAGATGGAAACAACATAACTCTTCTGGGACCATTCTTGGCTCATTTGAACACGAAACGAATTCGTAACAACATGTGGCTTCATTCTTGACTCGTTCGAACATGGAAACAACATGTGGCTTCATTCTTGACTCATTTGAATATGGAAACAACTTGTAAACTCTTGTATGATCATTCTTGACTCGTTCGAACTTGCAAACAAGTTGTAGCTTCATTCTGGACTCATTTAAACAGGGAAAAAACTTGTAAACTCTTCTAGCGTCATTCTTGACTTGTTCGAACTTATGAACAACTTATAGCTTCATTTTTTATTCGTTTATCATGGAAACAACTTGTAAACTCTTGTAGGACCATTCTTGGCTCATTTGAACATGAAACCAATTCGTAACAATTTGAGGCTTCATTCTTGACACGTTCGAACATGGAAACAACTTTGGCTTTATTCTTGACTCATTTGAATATGGAAACAACTTGTAAACTCTTATATGATCATTCTTGACTCGTTCGAACTTGCAAACAAGTTGTAGCTTCATTCTTGACTCATTTGAACAGGGAAAAAACTTGTAAACTCTTCTAGCGTCATTCTTGACTTGTTCGAACTTGTGAACAACTTATAGCTTCATTTTTGACTCGTTTATCATGGAAACAACTTGTAAACTCTTGTAGGACCATTCTTGGCTCATTTGAACATGAAACCAATTCGTAACAATTTGAGGGGTTTTCCATAAAATATGTTTCTCTCTCTAGAAATTTCCTCTCCCTTCTCTCTAGGTTAGGTTTTTCTTTTTTTTTCAGCCGCTTTTACAAAACCCTAATTCCCTTCTACCGAATCTGCCTTCACGAATCCATCTCTTCACTTCTTACACCTATACACTAAATTTCTTATATCTATATTTCTTTTCTTCTCTTTTTTCCCTTTCTTTCCATTATGGTTAGTTCGAATTGTGACTCTGAGGGTTTCCTTGTGGATCATGGTGGTAATAGATTAGAGGATTTTGCTGAGTTTTCTGATGTCACGGGTCCTTTTGCTGTTTCTGGAGCTGTTCTTCAAGAGTTACGGACTGGTTCCCTAAGTGGAGAAGAGCCCTCGCATATTGAAGCAGATGTGTTTGAAGGCTTGCTTACAGTGCCTATTTCTTCTGTTTCGAGAGGAGGTGTTGCAGACCTTGATGCTCTTAAGGTTTTGAATAGCTCTTCGGGGGGCATCCCGATTGTGGAGGAGGAGTTTGTTGAAGCTGAGGTGGTTCCTACTAATGCTTATGCTGTTTCGAGTGCGGTTAAAGCTGCGTTTTCAGTCTCTAAGCGAGAAAGAGAGGAGCTTGTGCAAGCTAGAGGGTTAATTCAACAGTTGCAAAAATTTATTGAAAAGAAAGGTTTATCATGGAGTGAAGCATCTAGTAGTGGTGTTAGAGACAATGATGTGTTCAATTCAGGGCTGGGAGTATCAAAATCCTCCACTTTTATTGATGGAAGAGATGAGTTTGGGCTGCCTATTTTTACCAATGGAGGTAACCGTTACAATGCTGACAAGCTGTTTGATGTTATGCCTCAGTCAAACTCTAAGGCTGATGTTCCGCGTTCAGGTTTAGAGAAGCTGAGGGGTACTCATTCTTCTGAAGACAAGGTTTTTGAGGGTTTGTCTCAGAACACTTCATCTGCACCAGATGGAAAGCTCGTGGGTAGTTTGAATGAGAATTTTCCACCACTTTCCAACTTGAAGCCTGCGTTTAAGCCTACTGTCGAACCCTTGATTGTTGATGCTGCTAAAGATAATGTTGGGTGTGCTAACACCAAGCCTGGTGCCTCGACTTCTTGGTCAAATGTTGTTAGATCTCCACCACCTGTTACTGAAGTTTTGTTTGACTATTGCCCTAGACCAGCAGGTTCTACTATTGTCTCCCCGCCAGAGGAGGTTCTTAAGGAGGGTAATGAAAAATTCAAGCTTTGTCTAGTTGGTACTTTCTCCAAAGGGACACTCCCTTATAATGTTGTTGTTAATTTTGCTCGGAAAGCTTGGGGTAATCGTGGTCTGGTCAATGTTTCTCAGAAGGAGAGTCATGTCTTCTTCTTCAAGTTCAATTCCTTGGTTGCTCTAAATGCTGTGTTGTCCCGTGGGACTTGGTATGTTGATCGTAAACCTATGTTAGTTAAGGCCTGGGAAACTTTTACTAATGCTGCTAGTGTTGATCGTATCCCATTGTGGGTGAAGTTTAGTAAGATTCCAGATTGCTACTGGACGCGCAAGGGGTTAAGCTGGCTAGGTAGTGCCATTGGGCGTCCTATTTGTGCTGATGAACTAACCTCAAAACTAGAAATCCTACCATTTGCAAAGATGTGTGTAGAGTACAAAGTTGGTGATGATTTACCTGGAAAAATTGCCGTCGAAGCTTTAGACCCAGTCTCGGGTAATAAATATGAAACTGAAGTTATAGTTTCCTATCCTTCGAAGCCAATGGTTTGTTCTTCTTGCTGCTCTTTAGGCCATCTCGTTGGGGCCTGTCCTGTCACGAAGCGAGTGTGGGTGATGAAAAGTATTCAAGGGCAAGATTCCAATATTACTGGTGCTACTTCTGTGAAAGCAACTGATGATAAGGTAAGCAGTTATACTCAGCCATTAGAACCTCTCAACAGTGGTTCTCTTTCTCCTGGTTGCAATGTCCCATCTGTAGTTGAGGCGATTGAGGCCTCACCATCCCCTGATTGCCATTTCAAAAATCTGAAGCGTGTTGACGAAGTGGATATTAAGAGGGCTGCTGCTGGTACTAGCAATTTATCAAAATCTCAGAAAAAACGGTTGCGAAGGGCCTCGGGGAAGTCTACTCCCCCACAACTATCTTAATTTTTATGGTAGTTGATTTTTGTTCCTATAATATTAGGGGTCTCAATAATAAGCAGACTTTTGTCAAAGATTTTATTAGCATGAACAATTTGTCATTCTTATCTCTTGTAGAAACTCATGTTAAAATAGATTCTGCACCTTTTGTTTCTAATTTTATTTGCCCACGTTTCTCTTGGGTATTTAATTATGATCATCATTACAATGGCCGTATATGGCTTGGTTTTGACCCTAATATTTGGAATTTAACTATTATTTCTTCTTCCGCTCAGCATATAACGTGTACAGTGCATCGTTGTTCTACACAAGAGAGTTTTGTTGCTTCTTTCATCTATGGTTTTAATACAGCTATGCAGCGTCGTAGTTTATGGGATGACCTTGTGGCTATTCAGTCGACTTTGACAAATGACACAGCTTGGTGCTTAATAGGTGATTTTAATGTCACTTTAGACCCATATGAAGCAAGTAATGGTGTGCATTGGACGTCTAGCATCGTTGAGTTCAAAAACTTCATTGCTCAAATTGGGGTTGTGGATTTGAGGAGTACCGGGCCTATGTTCACTTGGTGGGATAGCAATGTTGTGTCCCCTGTTTTTAAAAAATTGGATCGATGTATGATTAACGGAGCCTGGTTGAGCAAGTTTTCTTTGGCCAATGGAACTGTTCTTCCGCGAGGATTGTCGGATCACTGCCCATTTGCTGTCAACATGGGTATTCTTCAGGAGAAGATTTGCAGGCCCTTTTAGTTTTTTAATCACCTTCTGTTGTCTCCTAAGTTCCTTGAGGAGGTGAGTAAAGCTTGGCAACCTGTTGTACTTGGAAATCCTTGGTTTATACTTACAACTAAGCTGAAACGGGTTAAAGATGCAATGCGGAAGCTCAATGCAGAGCGCGGCAACCTTCATGTTTCTGTTAACGAAGCCAGGTCAGCACTTCTAGCTTTCCAATCTTCACTTCCAGTTCAGCCATCCCAGGCCCAGTTCCTGGAAGAAGAATCTTTAATCATGAAGCTTAAACATGCTCTTAATCTAGAGGAAACTTTGTTAAAACAGAAGTCCAGGGTAACATGGCTTAAGAGCGGGGACTCCAACTCCAAATTCTTCTATAATGCTTGTAAGAACCGGTGGAATACAAACAAAATTCTGGAGTTAAGGGATGACTTGGGAAATCTACATACAACCCACAGAGCTATTTCTAATGTTGCGACCAATTTTTATGCCAATCTGTTGGGGCAAGTTGCTACTGTAGAAGCTATTCCAGAGGATTTGCAGCTTCCATCCCTTACCCTGGACCAGCAAGAGGAGCTTCAACAGCCTTTTACCCATTCTGATGTTTGGAATACATTGCAAAGTATGGCAAAAAATAAATGCCCAGGCCCAGATGGCTTCACGGTGGAGTTTTATGTTGCTTGTTGGAGTATTATAGGTGTCGATGTGTCGAATGCGGTGTTGCACTTCTTTCAGACGTACCATATGCCTAGAATAGTAAACTCTACAGCTATTGCATTGGTACCAAAACAACAACATGCTACAGTCATCTCTGATTTTCGACCGATTGCTTGTTGTAACATTTTGTACAAGTGTATCACGAAGATGATTGGTTCACGGTTAAAGAGAATTTTGCCTTCCATTATCTCCCCCTTTCAATCTGCTTTTGTTCCGGATCGTTTAATTGGTGACAACATTCTTCTAGCGCAATCTCTTTGTGCGAAATATCATCTCAGTTCTGGGCAACCTAGGTGTGTCATTAAACTAGATTTGCAGAAGGCCTTCGACACCTTAAACTGGAATTTTCTGTTGCAAGTTCTTCAACGTATGGGTTTCCCTGCTAACTTCATGACCTGGGTTCATGTGTGTATCAAATCCTGTATGCTTTCAGTTAAAGTAAATGGCTCACTAGAAGGTTACTTTGGTGCAAAATCTGGGTTAAGACAAGGGGACCCAATGTCCCCGTATCTGTTTGTAATTGCCATGGAAGCTCTCACGGCTTGCCTCAAGAAATTTACGGATGCAGCTGAGTTTAAATATCATTGGCAGGCAAATAAACTGAACATCACGCATCTTATTTTTGCCGATGATGTTTTGCTCTTTTCCTACGGTGATCGGGCTTCTATTGATAATTTAATGGCTGGCATTAATCTATTATCTTCTATCTCCGGATTGCATCCAAATAAATTGAAAAGTTCTTGTTTCTTTGCAAATGTGGATGAAGAAACTAAGTTGCATACATTGGGTCTAACTCAGTTTCAGCTGGGTACTTTACCTATTCGGTACTTGGGGCTTCCTCTTCTAACGACCAAACTCTCTCAACGTGATTGCAATGCTTTAATTATGAGAATTCGTGGTCGTATTGATAGCTGGACATCAAAAACTCTGAGTCATGCTGGGAGATTACAACTGATAAAAGTGGTCCTTTTTGGCATCCAAAGCTATTGGTCTACACACTTGTTTTTGCCAAAATCTGTCTTAAAACAACTTCAAACTCTGTTTGTGAAATTCCTGTGGGGAGGTTCTTCTTCGAATTCCAAACAAGTGAAGGTCTCCTGGAAAGATTGTTGTGTTCCTAAAGCTGAAGGTGGTCTAGGTTTGCGTAATTTATGTGAATGGAGTCGTGCTGCGTTTCTTTATCATCTTTGGAGAATTCTGCAACCTCCTGGACAGTCCTTGTGGATCTCCTGGTTTCAGTCGTGCATCATCAAACAAAAATGTTTTTGGTCGATGAATATACCTGCAAATGCTTCGTGGTGTGTTCGAAAGATTTTTAATTCCAGACCAGCTGCTTCATGTTTTGTTCGGTATCAGGTGGGGGCAAATTCCCAGTACTTGTTTTGGTCTGACCCCTGGGTTAACGGCATCTCACTATTGCACCAGTTTGATTCTTCAATTATATCCATGGCTGAATCTTCGAGATTAGCTACAGTGGGTTCATTTATACATAATCGCTCCTGGGCACTTCCAACATCGAACCATACTTGGATGATAGAGCTTCGTAGAATGGTGGCTTCTATTGCCATTAACTCACATGATGCAATCCTTTGGGACTGTCACATGCCTCAACATGTTTCTGCTGCTTTAATCTGGAATTCGATCAGAACTCGAGGACTTACACCACCATGGCTTCGGGCAGTCTGGCATAAATTCTCCATACAAAAATGCTCCTTCACTTTGTGGCTGGCATTTAAGGACAGGCTGTTAACAAAACAGAGGATGCAGCGTTTTGGCATGACTACAGATTTACGGTGTGTCTTTTGTGCTAATGCAATTGAAACCAGTGCGCACATCTTTGGTTCTTGCCCATATACAGAGAATATAATGCTTTCCTTAGGTATAAATTTCACTTGCAATTGGTCCAGCTACTTGAATGGACAATTTATCCTGGGCCCCGTTTCGAAGCCTAAACAGCTTTTAGCGTTTCTGTTCTTGGCCACTGTTGTTTACTTTGTTTGGCGAGAACGTAATGATAGAATTCATATTGCTGGCCATGGAACTTTAGTTATCCACTTGGTAAATCAAATTAAACGAACTATTCGGGAGAAGGTCTTTTCCAGTGATTATTTTCAGAAGGAAGCTACCAATGACAACTCTCTCATTGCACTACTATATTAGCTATTTTCAGTTTTAGTTTACTTCGTGTATTACATTCTTGTACTACACTTTGTACTTTCATGTTATATGGCTGAGTGGATTTTAGTTGCTTACTCTTAGTATTATTTCTTGCGGGGTATGCCCCTAGATTTTGTAACTTTTTCTTTTATAAAAATCCTTAATTTTAGCAAAAAAAAAAAAAAAAAAAACAATTTGAGGCTTCATTCTTGACTCGTTCGAACATGGAAATAACTTGTAGCTTCATCTTGACGTGTTTGAACATGGAAACAACTTGTAACCTCTTGTAGCATTATTCTTGACTCGTTCGAGCTTGGAAACAACTTATAGCTTCATTCTCGACTAGTTTAACCGTGAAAACAACTTGTAGCTTCATTCTTGACCCGTTTGAACTTGGAAACTACTTGTAAACTCTTGTAGCATCTTTCTTGACTCGTTCGAACTTGTATCTTCATTATTGACTCGTTTGCACATGGAAACAACTTGAAAACTCATGTAGGACCATTCTTGGCATATTTTAACACGAAACGAATTCGTAAGCTTCATTCTTGAATCCGTTGAAGATGGAAACAACATAACTCTTCTGGGACCATTCTTGGCTCATTTGAACATGAACCTAATTCGTAACAACATGTGGCTTCATTCTTGACTCGTTCGAACATGGAAACAACATGTGGCTTCATTCTTGACTCATTTGAATATGGAAACAACTTGTAAACTCTTGTATGATCATTCTTGACTCGTTCGAACTTGCAAACAAGTTGTAGCTTCATTCTGGACTCATTTAAACAGGGAAAAAACTTGTAAACTCTTCTAGCGTCATTCTTGACTTGTTCGAACTTATGAACAACTTATAGCTTCATTTTTGATTCGTTTATCATGGAAACAACTTGTAAACTCTTGTAGGACCATTCTTGGCTCATTTGAACATGAAACCAATTCGTAACAATTTGAGGCTTCATTCTTGACACGTTCGAACATGGAAACAACTTTGGCTTCATTCTTGACTCATTTGAATATGGAAACAACTTGTAAACTCTTGTATGATCATTCTTGACTCGTTCGAACTTGCAAACAAGTTGTAGCTTCATTCTTGACTCATTTGAACAGGGAAAAAACTTGTAAACTCTTCTAGCGTCATTCTTGACTTGTTCGAACTTGTGAACAACTTATAGCTTCATTTTTGACTCGTTTATCATGGAAACAACTTGTAAACTCTTGTAGGACCATTCTTGGCTCATTTGAACATGAAACCAATTCGTAACAATTTGAGGCTTCATTCTTGACTCGTTCGAACATGGAAATAACTTGTAGCTTCATCTTGACGTGTTTGAACATGGAAACAACTTGTAACCTCTTGTAGCATTATTCTTGACTCGTTCGAGCTTGGAAACAACTTATAGCTTCATTCTCGACTAGTTTAACCGTGAAAACAACTTGTAGCTTCATTCTTGACCCGTTTGAACTTGGAAACTACTTGTAAACTCTTGTAGCATCTTTCTTGACTCGTTCGAACTTGTATCTTCATTATTGACTCGTTTGCACATGGAAACAACTTGAAAACTCATGTAGGACCATTCTTGGCATATTTTAACACGAAACGAATTCGTAAGCTTCATTCTTGAATCCGTTGAAGATGGAAACAACATAACACTTCTGGGACCATTCTTGGCTCATTTGAACATGAACCTAATTCGTAACAACATGTGGCTTCATTCTTGACTCGTTCGAACATGGAAACAACATGTGTCTTCATTCTTGACTCATTTGAATATGGAAACAACTTGTAAACTCTTGTATGATCATTCTTGACTCGTTCGAACTTGCAAACAAGTTGTAGCTTCATTCTGGACTCATTTAAACAGGGAAAAAACTTGTAAACTCTTCTAGCATCATTCTTGACTTGTTCGAACTTATGAACAACTTATAGCGTCATTCTTGACTTGTTCGAACTTGTGAACAACTTATAGCTTCATTTTTGATTCGTTTATCATGGAAACAACTTGTAAACTCTTGTAGGACCATTCTTGGCTCATTTGAACATGAAACCAATTCGTAACAATTTGAGGCTTCATTCTTGACTCGTTCGAACATGGAAATAACTTGTAGCTTAATCTTGACTTGTTTGAACTTGGAAACAACTTGTAACCTCTTGTAGCATTATTCTTGACTCGTTCGAGCTTGGAAATAATTTATAGCTTCATTCTCGACTCGTTTAACCGTGAAAACAACTTGTAGCTTCATTCTTGACCCGTTTAAACTTGGAAACTACTTGTAAACTCTTGTAGCATCTTTCTTGACTCGTTAGAACTTGTATCTTCATTATTGACTCGTTTGCACATGGAAAAAACTTGAAAATTCATGTAGGACCATTCTTGGCTTATTTTAATATGAAACGAATTCGTAAGTTTCATTCTTGACTCCGTTGAAGATGGAAACAACATAACTCTTCTGGGACCATTCTTGGCTCATTTGAACATGAACATAATTCGTAACTATTTGAGTCTTCATTCTTGAGTCGTTCGAACTTGGAAAAAACTTCTGGCTTCATTCTTGACTCATTTGAATATGGAAATAACTTGTAAACTCTTGTATGATCATTCTTGACTCGTTCGAACTTGCAAATAAGTTGTAGCTTCATCCTTGACTCATTTGAACATGGAAATAACTTGTAAACTCTTCTAGCATCATTCTTGACTTGTTTGAATTTGTAAACAACTTATAGCTTCATTTTTGACTCGTTTATCATGGAAACAACTTGTAAAATCTTGTAGGACCATTCTTGGCTCATTTGAACATGAAACCAATTCGTAACAATTTGAGGCTTCATTCTTGACTCGTTCGAACATGGAAATAACTTGTAGCTTAATCTTGACTTGTTTGAACTTGGAAACAACTTGTAACCTCTTGTAGCATTATTCTTGACTCGTTCGAGCTTGGAAATAATTTATAGCTTCATTCTCGACTCGTTTAACCGTGAAAACAACTTGTAGCTTCATTCTTGACCCGTTTAAACTTGGAAACTACTTGTAAACTCTTGTAGCATCTTTCTTGACTCGTTCAAACTTGTATCTTCATTATTGACTCGTTTGCACATGGAAATAACTTGTAAACTCATGTAAGACCATACTTGGCTCATTTTAACATGAAACGACTTGGTAAGCTTCATTCTTGACTCCGTTGAACATGCAAACAACAAAACTCTTCTGGGACCATTCTTGGCTCATTTGAACATGAACCTAATCCGAAAAATTTGAGGCTTCATTCTTGACACGTTCGAACATGGAAACAACTTTGGCTTCATTCTTGACTCATTTGAATATGGAAACAACTTGTAAACTCTTGTATGATCATTCTTGACTCGTTCGAACTTGCAAACAAGTTGTAGCTTCATTCTTGACTCATTTGAACAGGGAAAAAACTTGTAAACTCTTCTAGCGTCATTCTTGACTTGTTCGAACTTGTGAACAACTTATAGCTTCATTTTTGACTCGTTTATCATGGAAACAACTTGTAAACTCTTGTAGGACCATTCTTGGCTCATTTGAACAGGAAACCAATTCGTAACAATTTGAGGATTCATTCTTGACTCGTTCCAACATGGAAATAACTTGTAGCTTCATCTTGACTTGTTTGAACTTGGAAACAACTTGTAACCTCTTGGAGCATTATTCTTGACTCGGTCAAGCTTGGAAATAATTTATAGCTTCATTCTCGACTCGTTTAACCGTGAAAACAACTTGTAGCTTCATTCTTGACCCGTTTGAACTTGGAAACTACTTGTAAACTCTTGTAGCACCTTTCTTGACACGTTCGAACTTGAATCTTCATTATTGACTCGTTTGCACATGGAAACAACTTGAAAACTCATGTAGGACCATTCTTGGCTTATTTTAATATGAAACGAATTCGTAAGCTTCATTCTTGACTCCGTTGAAGATGGAAACAACATAACTCTTCTGGGACCATTCTTGGCTCATTTGAACATGAACCTAATTCGTAACTATTTAAGGCTTCATTCTTGAGTCGTTCGAACTTGGAAAAAACTTATGGCTTCATTCTTGACTCATATGAATATGGAAATAACTTGTAAACTCTTGTATGATAATTCATGACTCGTTCGAACTTGCAAACAAGTTATAGCTTCATTCTTGACTCATTTGAAAATGGAAACAACTTGTAAACTCTTCTAGCATCATTCTTGACTTGTTTGAACTTGTAAACAACTTAAAGCTTCATTTTTGACTCGTTTATCATGGAAACAACTTGTAAACTCTTGTAGGACTATTCTTGGCTCATTTGAACATGAAACCAATTCGTAACAATTTGAGGCTTCATTCTTGACTCGTTCGAACATGGAAATAACTTGTAAGTTCATCTTGACTTGTTTGAACTTCGAAACAACTTGTAACCTCTTGTAGCATTATTCTTGACTCGTTCGAGCTTGGAAACAACTTATAGCTTCAGTCTTGACTGGTTTAACCGTGAAAACAACTTGTAGCTTCATTCTTGACCCGTTTGAACTTGGAAACTATTTGTAAACTCTTGTAGAATCTTTCTTGACTCGTTCGAACTTGTATCTTCATTATTGATTCGTTTGTACATGGAAACAACATGTAAACTCACGTAGTACCATTCTCGGCTTATTTTAACATGAAACGAATTCTTAAGCTTTATTCTTGACTCATTTGAATATGGAAATAACTTGTGGCTTCATTGTTGACTCATTTGAATATGGAAACAACTTGTAAACTCTTGTATGATCATTCTTGACTCGTTCGAACTTGCAAACAAGTTGTAGCTTCATTCTTGACTCATTTGAACAGGGAAAAAACTTGTAAACTCTTCTAGCGTCATTCTTGACTTGTTCGAACTTATGAACAACTTATAGCTTCATTTTTGACTCGTTTATCATGGAAACAACTTGTAAACTCTTGTAGGACCATTCTTGGCTCATTTGAACATGAAACCAATTCGTAACAATTTGAGGCTTCATTCTTGACTCGTTAGAACATGGAAATAACTTGTAGCTTCATCTTGACGTGTTTGAACATGGAAACAACTTGTAACCTCTTGGAGCATTATTCTTGACTCGTTCTAGCTTGGAAACAACTTATAGCTTCATTCTCGACTAGTTTAACCGTGAAAACAACTTGTAGCTTCATTCTTGACCCGTTTGAACTTGGAAATTACTTGTAAACTCTTGTAGCATCTTTCTTGACTCGTTCGAACTTGTATCTTCATTATTCACTCGTTTGCACATGGAAAAAACTTGTAAACTCATGTAGGACCATTCTTGGCTTATTTTAACATGAAACGAATTCGTAAGCTTCATTCTTGACTCCGTTGAACATGGAAACAACAAAACTCTTCTGGGACCATTCTTGGCTCATTTGAACATGAACCTAATCCGAACAATTTGAGGCTTCATTCTTGACACGTTCGAACATGGAAACAACTTTGGCTTCAATCTTGACTCATTTGAATATGGAAACAACTTGTAAACTCTTGTATGATCATTCTTGACTCGTTCGAACTTGCAAACAAGTTGTAGCTTCATTCTTGACTCATTTGAACAGGGAAAAAACTTGTAAACTCTTCTAGCGTCATTCTTGACTTGTTCGAACTTGTGAACAACTTATAGCTTCATTTTTGACTCGTTTATCATGGAAACAACTTGTAAACTCTTGTAGGACCATTCTTGGCTCATTTGAACAGGAAACCAATTCGTAACAATTTGAGGATTCATTCTTGACTCGTTCCAACATGGAAATAACTTGTAGCTTCATCTTGACTTGTTTGAACTTGGAAACAACTTGTAACCTCTTGGAGCATTATTCTTGACTCGGTCAAGCTTGGAAATAATTTATAGCTTCATTCTCGACTCGTTTAACCGTGAAAACAACTTGTAGCTTCATTCTTGACCCGTTTGAACTTGGAAACTACTTGTAAACTCTTGTAGCACCTTTCTTGACACGTTCGAACTTGAATCTTCATTATTGACTCGTTTGCACATGGAAACAACTTGAAAACTCATGTAGGACCATTCTTGGCTTATTTTAATATGAAACGAATTCGTAAGCTTCATTCTTGACTCCGTTGAAGATGGAAACAACATAACTCTTCTGGGACCATTCTTGGCTCATTTGAACATGAACCTAATTCGTAACTATTTAAGGCTTCATTCTTGAGTCGTTCGAACTTGGAAAAAACTTATGGCTTCATTCTTGACTCATATGAATATGGAAATAACTTGTAAACTCTTGTATGATAATTCATGACTCGTTCGAACTTGCAAACAAGTTATAGCTTCATTCTTGACTCATTTGAAAATGGAAACAACTTGTAAACTCTTCTAGCATCATTCTTGACTTGTTTGAACTTGTAAACAACTTAAAGCTTCATTTTTGACTCGTTTATCATGGAAACAACTTGTAAACTCTTGTAGGACTATTCTTGGCTCATTTGAACATGAAACCAATTCGTAACAATTTGAGGCTTCATTCTTGACTCGTTCGAACATGGAAATAACTTGTAAGTTCATCTTGACTTGTTTGAACTTCGAAACAACTTGTAACCTCTTGTAGCATTATTCTTGACTCGTTCGAGCTTGGAAACAACTTATAGCTTCAGTCTTGACTGGTTTAACCGTGAAAACAACTTGTAGCTTCATTCTTGACCCGTTTGAACTTGGAAACTATTTGTAAACTCTTGTAGAATCTTTCTTGACTCGTTCGAACTTGTATCTTCATTATTGATTCGTTTGTACATGGAAACAACATGTAAACTCACATAGTACCATTCTCGGCTTATTTTAACATGAAACGAATTCTTAAGCTTTATTCTTGACTCATTTGAATATGGAAATAACTTGTGGCTTCATTGTTGACTCATTTGAATATGGAAACAACTTGTAAACTCTTGTATGATCATTCTTGACTCGTTCGAACTTGCAAACAAGTTGTAGCTTCATTGTTGACTCATTTGAACATGAAAATAACTTGTAAACTCCTCTAGCATCATTCTTGTCTTGTTCGAACTTGTAAACAACTTAAAGCTACATTTTTGACTCGTTTATCATGGAAACAACTTGTAAACTCTTTTAGGATCATTCTTGGCTCATTTGAATATGAAACCAATTTGTAACAATTTGAGGCTTCATTCTTGACTCGTTCGAACATGAAAATAACTTGTAGCTTCATCATGACTTGTTTGAACATGAAAACAACTTTTAACCTCTTGTAGCATTATTATTGCCTCGTTCGAGCTTGGAAACAACTTATAGCTTCATTCTCGACTAGTTTAACCGTGAAAACAACTTATAGCTTCATTCTTGACCCGTTTGAACTTGGAAACTACTTGTAAACTCTTGTAACATCTTTCTTGACTCGTTCAAACTTGTATCTTCATTATTGACTCGTTTGTACATGGAAACAACTTGAAAACTCATGTAGGACCATTCTTGGCATATTTTAACACGAAACGAATTCGTAAGCTTCATTCTTGTATCCGTTGAAGATGGAAACAACATAACTCTTCTGGGACCATTCTTGGCTCATTTGAACATGAACCTAATTCGTAACAACATGTGGCTTCATTCTTGACTCGTTCGAACATGGAAACAACATGTGTCTTCATTCTTGACTCATTTGAATATGGAAACAACTTGTAAACTCTTGTATGATCATTCTTGACTCGTTCGAACTTGCAAACAAGTTGTAGCTTCATTCTGGACTCATTTAAACAGGGAAAAAACTTGTAAACTCTTCTAGCATCAATCTTGACTTGTTCGAACTTATGAACAACTTATAGCGTCATTCTTGACTTGTTCGAACTTGTGAACAACTTATAGCTTCATTTTTGATTCGTTTATCATGGAAACAACTTGTAAACTCTTGTAGGACCATTCTTGGCTCATTTGAACATGAAACCAATTCGTAACAATTTGAGGCTTCATTCTTGACTCGTTCGAACATGGAAATAACTTGTAGCTTAATCTTGACTTGTTTGAACTTGGAAACAACTTGTAACCTCTTGTAGCATTATTCTTGACTCGTTCGAGCTTGGAAATAATTTATAGCTTCATTCTCGACTCGTTTAACCGTGAAAACAACTTGTAGCTTCATTATTGACCCGTTTAAACTTGGAAACTACTTGTAAACTCTTGTAGCATCTTTCTTGACTCGTTAGAACTTGTATCTTCATTATTGACTCGTTTGCACATGGAAAAAACTTGAAAATTCATGTAGGACCATTCTTGGCTTATTTTAATATGAAACGAATTCGTAAGTTTCATTCTTGACTCCGTTGAAGATGGAAACAACATAACTCTTCTGGGACCATTCTTGGCTCATTTGAACATGAACATAATTCGTAACTATTTGAGTCTTCATTCTTGAGTCGTTCGAACTTGGAAAAAACTTCTGGCTTCATTCTTGACTCATTTGAATATGGAAATAACTTGTAAACTCTTGTATGATCATTCTTGACTCGTTCGAACTTGCAAATAAGTTGTAGCTTCATCCTTGACTCATTTGAACATGGAAATAACTTGTAAACTCTTCTAGCATCATTCTTGACTTGTTTGAATTTGTAAACAACTTATAGCTTCATTTTTGACTCGTTTATCATGGAAACAACTTGTAAAATCTTGTAGGACCATTCTTGGCTCATTTGAACATGAAACCAATTCGTAACAATTTGAGGCTTCATTCTTGACTCGTTCGAACATGGAAATAACTTGTAGCTTAATTTTGACTTGTTTGAACTTGGAAACAACTTGTAACCTCTTGTAGCATTATTCTTGACTCGTTCGAGCTTGGAAATAATTTATAGCTTCATTCTCGACTCGTTTAACCGTGAAAACAACTTGTAGCTTCATTCTTGACCCGTTTAAACTTGGAAACTACTTGTAAACTCTTGTAGCATCTTTCTTGACTCGTTCAAACTTGTATCTTCATTATTGACTCGTTTGCACATGGAAATAACTTGTAAACTCATGTAAGACCATACTTGGCTCATTTTAACATGAAACGACTTGGTAAGCTTCATTCTTGACTCCGTTGAACATGCAAACAACAAAACTCTTCTGGGACCATTCTTGGCTCATTTGAACATGAACCTAATCCGAAAAATTTGAGGCTTCATTCTTGACACGTTCGAACATGGAAACAACTTTGGCTTCATTCTTGACTCATTTGAATATGGAAACAACTTGTAAACTCTTGTATGATCATTCTTGACTCGTTCGAACTTGCAAACAAGTTGTAGCTTCATTCTTGACTCATTTGAACAGGGAAAAAACTTGTAAACTCTTCTAGCGTCATTCTTGACTTGTTCGAACTTGTGAACAACTTATAGCTTCATTTTTGACTCGTTTATCATGGAAACAACTTGTAAACTCTTGTAGGACCATTCTTGGCTCATTTGAACATGAAACCAATTCGTAACAATTTGAGGCTTCATTCTTGACTCGTTAGAACATGGAAATAACTTGTAGCTTCATCTTGACGTGTTTGAACATGGAAACAACTTGTAACCTCTTGGAGCATTATTCTTGACTCGTTCTAGCTTAGAAACAACTTATAGCTTCATTCTCGACTAGTTTAACCGTGAAAACAACTTGTAGCTTCATTCTTGACCCGTTTGAACTTGGAAATTACTTGTAAACTCTTGTAGCATCTTTCTTGACTCGTTCGAACTTGTATCTTCATTATTCACTCGTTTGCACATGGAAAAAACTTGTAAACTCATGTAGGACCATTCTTGGCTTATTTTAACATGAAACGAATTCGTAAGCTTCATTCTTGACTCCGTTGAACATGGAAACAACAAAACTCTTCTGGGACCATTCTTGGCTCATTTGAACATGAACCTAATCCGAACAATTTGAGGCTTCATTCTTGACACGTTCGAACATGGAAACAACTTTGGCTTCAATCTTGACTCATTTGAATATGGAAACAACTTGTAAACTCTTGTATGATCATTCTTGACTCGTTCGAACTTGCAAACAAGTTGTAGCTTCATTCTTGACTCATTTGAACAGGGAAAAAACTTGTAAACTCTTCTAGCGTCATTCTTGACTTGTTCGAACTTGTGAACAACTTATAGCTTCATTTTGGACTCGTTTATCATGGAAACAACTTGTAAACTCTTGTAGGACCATTCTTGGCTCATTTGAACAGGAAACCAATTCGTAACAATTTGAGGATTCATTCTTGACTCGTTCCAACATGGAAATAACTTGTAGCTTCATCTTGACTTGTTTGAACTTGGAAACAACTTGTAACCTCTTGGAGCATTATTCTTGACTCGGTCAAGCTTGGAAATAATTTATAGCTTCATTCTCGACTCGTTTAACCGTGAAAACAACTTGTAGCTTCATTCTTGACCCGTTTGAACTTGGAAACTACTTGTAAACTCTTGTAGCACCTTTCTTGACACGTTCGAACTTGAATCTTCATTATTGACTCGTTTGCACATGGAAACAACTTGAAAACTCATGTAGGACCATTCTTGGCTTATTTTAATATGAAACGAATTCGTAAGCTTCATTCTTGACTCCGTTGAAGATGGAAACAACATAACTCTTCTGGGACCATTCTTGGCTCATTTGAACATGAACCTAATTCGTAACTATTTAAGGCTTCATTCTTGAGTCGTTCGAACTTGGAAAAAACTTATGGCTTCATTCTTGACTCATATGAATATGGAAATAACTTGTAAAATCTTGTATGATAATTCATGACTCGTTCGAACTTGCAAACAAGTTATAGCTTCATTCTTGACTCATTTGAAAATGGAAACAACTTGTAAACTCTTCTAGCATCATTCTTGACTTGTTTGAACTTGTAAACAACTTAAAGCTTCATTTTTGACTCGTTTATCATGGAAACAACTTGTAAACTCTTGTAGGACTATTCTTGGCTCATTTGAACATGAAACCAATTCGTAACAATTTGAGGCTTCATTCTTGACTCGTTCGAACATGGAAATAACTTGTAAGTTCATCTTGACTTGTTTGAACTTCGAAACAACTTGTAACCTCTTGTAGCATTATTCTTGACTCGTTCGAGCTTGGAAACAACTTATAGCTTCAGTCTTGACTGGTTTAACCGTGAAAACAACTTGTAGCTTCATTCTTGACCCGTTTGAACTTGGAAACTATTTGTAAACTCTTGTAGAATCTTTCTTGACTCGTTCGAACTTGTATCTTCATTATTGATTCGTTTGTACATGGAAACAACATTTAAACTCACGTAGTACCATTCTCGGCTTATTTTAACATGAAACGAATTCTTAAGCTTTATTCTTGACTCATTTGAATATGGAAATAACTTGTGGCTTCATTGTTGACTCATTTGAATATGGAAACAACTTGTAAACTCTTGTATGATCATTCTTGACTCGTTCGAACTTGCAAAAAAGTTGTAGCTTCATTGTTGACTCATTTGAACATGAAAATAACTTGTAAACTCCTCTAGCATCATTCTTGTCTTGTTCGAACTTGTAAACAACTTAAAGCTACATTTTTGACTCGTTTATCATGGAAACAACTTGTAAACTCTTTTAGGATCATTCTTGGCTCATTTGAATATGAAACCAATTTGTAACAATTTGAGGCTTCATTCTTGACTCGTTCGAACATGAAAATAACTTGTAGCTTCATCATGACTTGTTTGAACATGAAAACAACTTTTAACCTCTTGTAGCATTATTATTGCCTCGTTCGAGCTTGGAAACAACTTATAGCTTCATTCTCGACTCGTTTAACCGTGAAAACAACTTATAGCTTCATTCTTGACCCGTTTGAACTTGGAAACTACTTGTAAACTCTTGTAACATCTTTCTTGACTCGTTCAAACTTGTATCTTCATTATTGACTCGTTTGCACATGGAAATAACTTGTAAACTCATGTAAGACCATACTTGGCTCATTTTAACATGAAACGAATTGGTAAGCTTCATTCTTGACTCCGTTGAACATGGAAACAACAAAACTCTTCTAGGACCATTCTTGGCTCATTTGAACATGAACCTAATCCGAAAAATTTGAGGCTTCATTCTTGACACGTTCGAACATGGAAATAACTTTGGCTTCATTCTTGACTCATTTGAATATGGAAACAACTTGTAAACTCTTGTATGATCATTCTTGACTCGTTCGAACTTGCAAACAAGTTGTAGCTTCATTCTTGACTCATTTGAAGAGGGAAAAAACTTGTAAACTCTTCTAGCGTCATTCTTGACTTGTTCGAACTTGTGAACAACTTATAGCTTCATTTTTTACTCGTTTATCATGGAAACAACTTGTAAACTCTTGTAGGACCATTCTTGGCTCATTTGAACATAAAACCAATTCGTAACAATTTGAGGCTTCATTCTTGACTCGTTAGAACATGGAAATAACTTGTAGCTTCATCTTGACGTGTTTGAACATGGAAACAACTTGTAACCTCTTTGAGCATTATTCATGACTCGTTCTAGCTTGGAAACAACTTATAGCTTCATTCTCGACTAGGTTAACCGTGAAAACAACTTGTAGCTTCATTCTTGACCCGTTTGAACTTGGAAACTACTTGTAAACTCTTGTAGCATCTTTCTTGACTCGTTCGAACTTGTATCTTCATTATTGACTCGTTTGCACATGGAAAAAACTTGTAAAATCATGTAGGACCATTCTTGACACGTTCGAACATGGAAACAACTTTGGCTTCAATCTTGACTCATTTGAATATGGAAACAACTTGTAAACTCTTGTATGATCATTCTTGACTCGTTCGAACTTGCAAACAAGTTGTCGCTTCATTCTTGACTCATTTGAACAGGGAAAAAACTTGTAAACTCTTCTAGTGTCATTCTTGATTTGTTCGAACTTGTGAACAACTTATAGCTTCATTTTTAACTCGTTTATCATGGAAACAACTTGTAAACTCTTGTAGGACCATTCTAGGCTCATTTGAACGTGAAACGAATTCGTAACAATTTGAGGATTCATTCTTGACTCGTTCGAACATGGAAATAACTTGTAGCTTCATCTTGACTTGTTTGAACTTGGAAACAACTTGTAACCTCTTGCAGCATTATTCTTGACTCGTTCGAGCTTGGAAATAATTTATCGCTTCATTCTTGACTCGTTTAACCGTGAAAACAACTTGTAGCTTCATTCTTGACCCGTTGGAACTTGGAAACTACTTGTAAACTCTTGTAGCATCTTTCTTGACTCGTTCGAACTTGTATCTTCATTATTGACTCGTTTGCACATGGAAAAAACTTGTAAACTCGTGTAGGACCATTCTTGGCTTATTTTAACATGAAACGAATTCGTAAGCTTCATTCTTAACTCCGTTGAACATGGAAACAACAAAACTCTTCTAGGACCATTCTTGGCTCATTTGAACATGAACCTAATCCTGAACCTAATCCGAACAATTTGAGGCTTCATTCTTGACACGTTCGAACATGGAAACAACTTTGGCTTCAATCTTGAATCATTTGAATAAGGAAACAACTTGTAAACTCTTGTATGATCATTCTTGACTCGTTCGAACTTGCAAACAAGTTGTAGCTTCATTCTTGACTCATTTGAACAGGGAAAAAACTTGTAAACTCTTCTAGCGTCATTCTTGACTTGTTCGAACTTGTGAACAACTTATAGCTTCATTTTTGACTCGTTTATCATTGAAACAACTTGTAAACTCTTGTAGGACCATTCATTTGAACATGAAACCAATTCGTAACAATTTGAGGCTTAATTCTTGACTCGTTAGAACATGGAAATAACTTGTAGCTTCATCTTGACGTGTTTGAACATGGAAACAACTTGTAACCTCTTGGAGCATTATTCTTGACTCGTTCTAGCTTGGAAACAACTTATAGCTTCATTCTCGACTAGTTTAACCGTGAAAACAACTTGTAGCTTCATTCTTGACCCGTTTGAACTTGGAAACTACTTGTAAACTCTTGTAGCATCTTTCTTGACTCGTTCGAACTTGTATCTTCATTATTGACTCGTTTGCACATGGAAACAACTTGTAAACTCATGTAGGACCATTCTTGGATTATTTTAACATGAAACGAATTCGTAAGCTTCATTCTTGACTCCGTTGAACATGTAAACAACATAACTCTTCTGGGACCATTATTGGCTCATTTGAACATGAACCTAATCCGTAAAAATTTGAGGCTTCATTCTTGACACGTTCGAACATGGAAACAACTTTGGCTTCATTCTTGACTCATTTGAATATGGAAACAACTAGTAAACTCTTGTATGATCATTCTTGACTCGTTCGAACTTGTAAACAAGTTGTAGCTTCATTCTTGACTCATTTGAACATGGAAACAACTTGTAAACTCTTCTAGCATCATTCTTGACTTGTTTGAACTTGTAAACAACTTATAGATTCATTTTTAACTCGTTTATCATGGAAACAACTTGTAAACTCTTGTAGGACCATTCTTGGCTCATTTGAACATGAAACCAATTCGTAACAATTTGAGGCTTCATTCTAGACTCGTTCGAACATGGAAATAACTTGTAAGTTCATCTTGACTTGTTTGAACTTGGAAACAACTTGTAACCTCTTGTAGCATTATTCTTGACTCGTTCGAGCTTGGAAACAACTTATAGCTTCAGTCTCGACTCGTTTAACCGTGAAAACAACTTGTAGCTTCATTCTTGACCCGTTTGAACTTGGAAACTATTTGTAAACTCTTGTAGCATCTTTCTTGACTCGTTCGAACTTGTATCTTCATTATTGACTCGTTTGCACATGGAAAAAACTTGTAAAATCATGTAGGACCATTCTTGACACGTTCGAACATGGAAACAACTTTGGCTTCAATCTTGACTCATTTGAATATGGAAACAACTTGTAAACTCTTGTATGATCATTCTTGACTCGTTCGAACTTGCAAACAAGTTGTCGCTTCATTCTTGACTCATTTGAACAGGGAAAAAACTTGTAAACTCTTCTAGTGTCATTCTTGATTTGTTCGAACTTGTGAACAACTTATAGCTTCATTTTTAACTCGTTTATCATGGAAACAACTTGTAAACTCTTGTAGGACCATTCTAGGCTCATTTGAACGTGAAACGAATTCGTAACAATTTGAGGATTCATTCTTGACTCGTTCGAACATGGAAATAACTTGTAGCTTCATCTTGACTTGTTTGAACTTGGAAACAACTTGTAACCTCTTGCAGCATTATTCTTGACTCGTTCGAGCTTGGAAATAATTTATCGCTTCATTCTTGACTCGTTTAACCGTGAAAACAACTTGTAGCTTCATTCTTGACCCGTTGGAACTTGGAAACTACTTGTAAACTCTTGTAGCATCTTTCTTGACTCGTTCGAACTTGTATCTTCATTATTGACTCGTTTGCACATGGAAAAAACTTGTAAACTCGTGTAGGACCATTCTTGGCTTATTTTAACATGAAACGAATTCGTAAGCTTCATTCTTAACTCCGTTGAACATGGAAACAACAAAACTCTTCTAGGACCATTCTTGGCTCATTTGAACATGAACCTAATCCTGAACCTAATCCGAACAATTTGAGGCTTCATTCTTGACACGTTCGAACATGGAAACAACTTTGGCTTCAATCTTGAATCATTTGAATAAGGAAACAACTTGTAAACTCTTGTATGATCATTCTTGACTCGTTCGAACTTGCAAACAAGTTGTAGCTTCATTCTTGACTCATTTGAACAGGGAAAAAACTTGTAAACTCTTCTAGCGTCATTCTTGACTTGTTCGAACTTGTGAACAACTTATAGCTTCATTTTTGACTCGTTTATCATTGAAACAACTTGTAAACTCTTGTAGGACCATTCATTTGAACATGAAACCAATTCGTAACAATTTGAGGCTTAATTCTTGACTCGTTAGAACATGGAAATAACTTGTAGCTTCATCTTGACGTGTTTGAACATGGAAACAACTTGTAACCTCTTGGAGCATTATTCTTGACTCGTTCTAGCTTGGAAACAACTTATAGCTTCATTCTCGACTAGTTTAACCGTGAAAACAACTTGTAGCTTCATTCTTGACCCGTTTGAACTTGGAAACTACTTGTAAACTCTTGTAGCATCTTTCTTGACTCGTTCGAACTTGTATCTTCATTATTGACTCGTTTGCACATGGAAACAACTTGTAAACTCATGTAGGACCATTCTTGGATTATTTTAACATGAAACGAATTCGTAAGCTTCATTCTTGACTCCGTTGAACATGTAAACAACATAACTCTTCTGGGACCATTATTGGCTCATTTGAACATGAACCTAATCCGTAAAAATTTGAGGCTTCATTCTTGACACGTTCGAACATGGAAACAACTTTGGCTTCATTCTTGACTCATTTGAATATGGAAACAACTAGTAAACTCTTGTATGATCATTCTTGACTCGTTCGAACTTGTAAACAAGTTGTAGCTTCATTCTTGACTCATTTGAACATGGAAACAACTTGTAAACTCTTCTAGCATCATTCTTGACTTGTTTGAACTTGTAAACAACTTATAGATTCATTTTTAACTCGTTTATCATGGAAACAACTTGTAAACTCTTGTAGGACCATTCTTGGCTCATTTGAACATGAAACCAATTCGTAACAATTTGAGGCTTCATTCTAGACTCGTTCGAACATGGAAATAACTTGTAAGTTCATCTTGACTTGTTTGAACTTGGAAACAACTTGTAACCTCTTGTAGCATTATTCTTGACTCGTTCGAGCTTGGAAACAACTTATAGCTTCAGTCTCGACTCGTTTAACCGTGAAAACAACTTGTAGCTTCATTCTTGACCCGTTTGAACTTGGAAACTATTTGTAAACTCTTGTAGCATCTTTCTTGACTCGTTCGAACTTGTATCTTCATTATTGACTTGTTTGTACATGGAAACAACTTGTAAACTCATGTAGTACCATTCTCGGCTTATTTTAACATGAAACGAATTTGTAAGCTTTATTCTTGACTCATTTGAATATGGAAATAACTTGGTGCTTCATTGTTGACTCATTTGAATATGGAAACAACTTGTAAACTCTTGTATGATCATTCTTGACTCGTTCGAACTTGCAAACAAGTTGTAGCTTCATTGTTGACTCATTTGAATATGGAAATAACTTATAAACTCCTCTAGCATCATTCTTGTCTTGTTCGAACTTGTAAACAACTTATAGCTTCATTTTTGACTCGTTTATCATGGAAACAACTTGTAAACTCTTTTAGGATCATTCTTGGCTCATTTGAATATGAAACCAATTTGTAACAATTTGA